>CM065428.1:54647500-64647500 GCA_033030585.1 Hippophae rhamnoides | reverse complement strand
TATGTTATTAAAGTCGTGTTATATTTTGTAATTAATTTCTTTAAAATTTTTTATTATAATTATTCTTTTTCCGATGAAAGTTATTATAATTATCAAAGATACCTATTTTTGCATTTTTTTTTAAAAAAATTAATTATATTATTCATACAATTATGTGTTAATTGATTATAAATTAAAAAATAATTTTTATTATTTTAATCAATGAATATATAGCAATTATACATAATGAATTTTTCTTAAAAAAATAATTCTCAATTCATTAACCGGGATTTTGTCACAACCCAAGACCAAAGTCACGTTTTGAAAGGATTCTTTGCAAAATTAATATAGAAATTTCAATTTGGTATCTCGAGATTCACACATGCAGAAACTACAAAAAAAAAAAAAAAAACAAGTACTTATGTTCTGCATAATTAAATTAATTAGTTTATAGATAGAGTAATCTTTTTTTTTTTTGTCCTTAATTGTCTTCTCCCACGGACCTTCACAATCGTTAACATCAATCATCTGACATTTTAACTTTCTAAAACATCAAATAACATATAACAAATGCAACGTGCAAAAAAATAAAAAATAAAAAATAAAAAATTATTGAAAATGTACTACTTTCATTTCTTTCAAAACTATGGCTATTACTGTTAGCTAGGACTAGTTAATAGAGACCACTCTTTGAGTTTGTTTCTTGCATGGGAAAGTTAGTTAGAAAATATAATAACATAATTGAGAATTGAGATTTGACCCTTTGATTTTATTTTTCTTGAATGTTGACCCCAAATTTGGAGTCATATAAATTCACATCTCAACCAACGTTGTCATGCCAGCTAGCTGTTTACTTCTAGCCAGCTTGCTTCTTCTTCATCTCCTTGACATGTCTCCAAAGAAGGAGGGATCAAACAAAAAGAGTAATGTCATCAACAAAGGATCTTGGACAGCCGAGGAAGATAGAATTCTGGCTCAGTATATTGAGATTCATGGTCCTAGGAGGTGGAAAACTGTGGCTTTCAAAGCAGGTAATTAATATAGGTGTTTTTTTTTTTAATAAAACAATTTATGATTTATGATTTTTTTTATAAAAATAATCACCTATATAATTTGTTAAACATCAATTACAAATTATTTGATAATGTATTACTTATAAATACAAAAAGTTGAAGATTTGATTTATTCTTTAAAACAATGTTTGTGAAAATGAAAACAAATCAGGAATGAAAAATCTAATTTAAAATTTTATGAATCAATTCATATTTTTGTATTGATTCTTTAAAAAAATAAAAACGAAAATAAAAAATAATTATCAAACATATTGAAAAATTACTTAAAGAAAAATTAAAAATTTAGAATCAAAATCATTTACTTAACAATCTAAAACAAAACTACTAAACTTCAGCTAGAGCAACATTGAACATGAGATTGTTATATATCATACAATTAATCTACTTAAACTCAAGGATGAAAATTCTGGTCCAAGTCCGGAAATGTTGGTACTTTTTACATAGAAATTGGGTGGAGAATGACTACTTTTTCAGAATTTCAGTAAAATATTTGATAATTTTTGGTGAAATTATTTAGTTTTAAAGTTTTAAATTCTTTTTTATAAAAAAAAGTAACGATATTATTATGATGCAATTTTTTTTAATGTCGTAAGAATATTTAACTGATGTTAATTTTATTTAAAAATAAATAATAACATTAAAACATAATTAATATTAAAGTTAAAATAGATGTTTTATTTGTTTTTTAAAAAAACAATGCTAAATTTATTACGAAAGATTGCTAAAAATTTAAATTTAACAAAAATAGACAAAATTATGTATTTCTTACTTCAATTTCATCGTAGTCTTAACGGGGTTTCAATGATAAATATGCAATTTTTTTCCTTAATATTTTTGCAGGTTTAAATCGATGTGGGAAGAGTTGCAGATTGAGATGGCTGAACTATTTGAGACCTAATATTAAGAGAGGCAACATTTCTGATGCAGAAGAAGATTTGATACTTAGGCTTCATAAACTACTAGGAAACAGGTAATTAAGTTATTAATTAGCAAAAGCTCTTAAATAAACATAACCTGGCTATCTAATTATATCATTAGTGGTAGCATGAAGTTCATTCGAATATGTGAATGATTTTTAAATACTAGTTACTGAAGCTTAAGCAGTGAAGTTATTTATAAAAAAAATTTCCCTAATGAAATTAATATGCAGGTGGGCTTTGATTGCTGGTAGACTTCCTGGGCGAACAGACAATGAAATAAAGAATTATTGGAATTCTCATTTGAGAAAGAAGATAAAAGAGATGGATAATAATAAAACACAAGTACTACAAGTTTCATCAACACCACAAGAGACGACTACTACTACTTCTTCACCCCAAAACATCTGCATTCCTCAAATTCCTCAACAAGTGGACCAATTAGAGATCGCTAAGGATTCATTTGGGAACTCAGATAATCTTGACTTTGATATGAATGAGTTTCTTGACTTGTCCACAGAAGCTTCTTACAGTTTGGATTGGGTGAACAAGTTTCTTGAGCTTGATCATGATGACATGTGGCAGCTTACTGATCAGAAAAGGTAATAGATCATAAGTGTAATTTAATTACATGGTATAGTAAGATCTTCACCAGTATTGGAATGTGAAAATTAAAACCAATAATAAAAGTTGCAGATTAATGTAAGCTTGTAATGTGATTTATATATCTTCTGCATAATTTAGATCAATAATAATTTTCTCAATATAATTAACGTGTGGGGCCTTTTCTTCCTCCTAATATATACAATTTTTTTTTTCTTATTTCAATTGATAACCACATATTTTGTGTCAGAGAAGGAGTAAGATTGGTAAGATTCTATCATATTTCCTTTACTTTGAGAACGATCGAGTACATTCAGTCAACAGATCTAGCAGATGATTCTCGTAATAAATGCAAATACTATTTCATATACACTCTTTACTTTTTACTGCCACATGCATGTTAATTAGCAAAGTTACAGAATATATAAAGGAACGTACGGAGTGTTTATAACATTTTTTATACAAGTTTGTGACTTAACAACATCATATGCAGTCTAATTGTGTATGTAGAAGATAAAGAGAACTGGTTCAAATTAAGAATATGTGTATACTGTATAGTGTAAATTAAAAAATAAATTATTTTTATTGCTTTAATTCAAATTCAGAAAAATATGAGTCATCGTACATGTATCGCACGTCATTTACCAAAAAGTAGTATATTGAAATTATAACAAAGGGTCTGTTTTTGAATTTTTAAATAATAGTATTAGCTAGCAAATAACCACTTTTGAAATAGAAGGTACACTTAACCGTTATGGAATAAAAACGGAAGAAACTAGTCAGACAGCAATGGGCTACGATGTTATTCTATTTCTATGCTTCTCCTCTGATTGTTATACATAGAGATTAAAAACAAAAACAAAAATTTGAAAAGAGGAAGATTTACTTATATTTGAGTATGTAAAATGGTGTATTCATTGACTACTATTAAATGTATTTTAACTACTATAATATATATATATATATATATATATATATATATATGATTTCGATTTTTATTCGTAACCTTACGGTTATAAAAACTTAAAAAAAATGAATTAAAAAAAAGAAAAAAAAATACGTTGCATAAGATGATTAAATATATTTAATAAATATTTATGCAACAATTGCAAGTTAAAAAAAATTACACAGCATGATTATTAGTTAGTCATTAGTACTTGGTTCATACTTTGTTTCCATATTTTCAAAAGTCATTCGTAACCTTTAGCCACTAATATTTATGCTTTGAAATGTCGTTGAATAGAAAATTGAAAAAGAATATGTTAGTCCCTCCATGTGGTACCTGTTTTGGTGACTAAACATTAAAAAGGGGAGGACTCAAACTTAAAATATCCTGTCTCATCTCGCTCACTATAATTGTCATGAATTCCTATTTAAAAAGAAAATTAAAAGTAAAATGGGTTGACCAAGCATTTTATAAATCCAAATTTGTATGTTATCTTTGTGGGACTCCAACGCTTGTTTTCCCTGTAAATCTGTAATGCTGAGGAGAAAGAACCACCACATATTTATAACAAAGAAAGATATGTTTTGAGATTAATTAGTCGTGTTGAAGATCAATCACAGCACATTACAAAATCAAAGGAAAATAAAAACCCAATACATGTTTAAGAAATTTTTTTTAAGAAAAAATTCTACAAGGATATATAAGGGAGATTTTTTAGGAGAAATGTTTAGAATATGTTTATAATAATGTGTGATTATAATTATTTCTTAATTTTATATTTGCGTGGTGTATATTGAATGGTGAGAAATATAAATAATCTCCCTTGCATTTGGGTTATACATCCTTTAAAAAAATAACAAGTTTTTGTATTCTTAATTTGAGTATTTCTTAATTTTATATTTGCGTGGTGTAGATTGAATGGTGAGAAATATAAATAATCTCCCTTGCATTTGGGTTATACATCCCTTAAAAAAATAACAAGTTTTTGTATTGTTAGTTTGAGTGTAAGTTGTAAACTTTCTTTTTTAGTGTTTGTATTTCTCTTCAAATTGTGAGTGATCTTTGAAAAGTATTATAATGTCTTTTGATATAGGCATAATACAAATAATTTGTTTACTTGTTTGAGTCCAATATGAGTAAGCTTAAAGTTGTGTACTCTAAATTATAATCAACAATTGGTATAAGAACATGATAGTCAATGATTGTTCTTAGTGTACATATCTTGAGTCGTGAGTAGTTTGGTACTCTGCAAGTTTATTAGTCAAGCTTGTTTGGTATAGTCGAAGTCTTTCTGGCACGATGAGTGACCTTCAAGTAGTTGGAGGAATCAAGAAGTTCAATAACAAAAACTACAATATGTGGGCAATATGTATGAAGTCTCACCTACAAGGTCAAGACTTATGGGAGGTTATTGGTGGTGGCGAAGTTACACAACTAGCAGCAAAAGATGTAAACGACATCTTGTGAAAGTGAAAAATTAAAGCAGACAAAACAATGTTTGCTTTAAAGATCACAGTTGAAGAAGAAATGTTGAAACACATTCGGGATGCCAAAACACAAAAGGAAGCATGTGACACTTTTGTTACACTCTTTTCAAAGAAAAATGATATAAGATTGTAACTTTTTGAGAACGAGCTGCTATCGATGGTGCAACGTGACATGGCGATTGCTTAGTACTTTCACAAGGTGAAGTCAATATACTGCAAAATTTTAGAGTTAGATCGGAAAGCTCCTATTAGGAAAACCAAAATAAAGAGAATAATTATCCATGGTTTATGACCTAAATATTAAGGGTTCGTTACTACTGTACAAGAATGGCCAACCATCTCTTGTTGAGTTTGAGAATTTACTAGCTTGTCAAGAAGCTATGGCTAAGAAAATGGGATGAGTCTTATTGAAGGGTGAGGAAAAAACATTCTACACCAATAAAAACAAAGGCACTTTTAAGCGGTACAATAGTAGAGTGAGCTTTGAAGAATAATGGTAACAACATAAAATTTGATGGTGAGTGTTATAATTGTAAGAATATGGATCACATGACGAAAGATTGTTGGACCAAGAAAAGCCTGTTAAAAGTAATACTGCTACTTCCAATTCTAAGAAGAATAACGAAGATGATTGGGAAGCTGAAACATTATTCGCAAAAGAGGAAGAATAATTAACTTTCACAATAACAACACCAGAACAGATTGACTACAAGAACGACTGGATCGTAGATTAGGGCTGCTCAAATCAAATGACAGGTGATAAACATAAGTTGACAACTCAGGGTTACTAATAGCTCATATCGGTAAGACGATAGTTACGTCTAACCAGGTGTCATATCAAAATGTTTATCATGTCCTAAAAATAAAGAAAATCTTGCTATATGTGGCTCAATTAACATCATCAAGCCACTATGTATTGTTCGGTTCCCAAGACGTGAAGGTGTATCGAATCTCAAAATCTCAAAAACACCAACAATGGAGGGGTGACGATTGGAATCCGTCTACGTGATGTCTGTAGAATCTACATATGTAGACAGGACAAGAAAAAATGAAACATCAGATTAATGGCACATACGGTTAGGTCATGTTAACTATTCCAAACTAAGTGTGATGGTGAAGAAGTTGATGCTTAAAGAGGCTTTCTTAACTAGATATGCAGATAGACACAGTCTATACAAGATGCTAATATGATAAAGCTTACCAATTTCCATATGAGGAATCAAAGTTTAAAGTAAAAGAACCATTGGAGTTAGTTCACTTTTATGTATTTAGGCCCGTTAAGCAATCATCAATTGATGGTGTACAATACATGGTGACATTCATTTATGACTTCTCAAGATATGTGTGGGTTTTCTTTATGAAAGAAAAATCTGACCCATTCTTAAAGTTTAAAGAGTTCAGAGAGTTAACTGAAGGATAAGTAGGAAAGAAGATCCATTGTTTGCACATAGACAATGGTGGAGAATATAACTTAAGTGAGTTCTCTCAATACATAAGGGAATTCTGAATGTGTCATCAGTACACTTGTGTCAATATGCCACAACAAAATGGTATAATGGAAAGAAAGAACCAGCGTCTTGTAGAAATTTGTCAAAGTATGCTACATGAAAAGAATGTACCTGGAAGGTTTTGGGCTGAAGTAACGAGGACTTCAACCTTTGTGATCAATAGACTTCTTCAACCGAGGTTAGAATTTGTTTCACCTTTTGAGAAACTATGGAACATGAAACCTACAATTAGCTACTTTTGGCTGTGTATGTTATGTATTTATTCCTAATCATTTACGGAGCAAGTTTGATAAGAAAGATGTTAGATGTATCTTTGTGGGATACGACAACAAAAAAATAGGTGAAAATGTTGCGATCCAATGAGTGGAAGATGCTATACTTCACGAGATGTGATGTTTGATGAAGCATATTCTTGATGGTCCTCGGAGAAAGAGGTGTTGTCAGACTGGAGAGAATTTGGAGACAAGTTACAAAAAAAGAGTAGGAAGCATACTGTTCAACTCTAACTATGTTCTGATGAATCAAGAGATCTAAACGGTGATGATGTTGAACAAATAGTAACTCAGAATTCTTGACAAATTGGCTTGTATCAACAACCAAAAGAAAAAATGTGGGCTTAGTGAAACAGAAGAATTAACTCCACAATCTCAACCCCAAAAGGTCAACAAGAACATGAAAGCCAAATCTCAAATACGCCAATACATCCATTGTTGAATAAGCAACTATAATAGAACTTGGAAGTTTGAAGAAGTATTGTAAATTTCTGAGTGGATGACAACTATGAAAGAAGATATCAATGCACATCAATAAAATCAAACTTACGATATAATGCAAAAGGTAGGAGATGTGAAACTCATACCTTATAAGTAGGTTTACAAGATAAAACATCGTCCAAATAGATCAATTGAGAGGTACAAGACGCAATTAGTTGTTCATGGTTTCTCTCAATAATATGGACTAGATGAAAGACTTGTTAATCTCTAGTTATTACTAAATGATTTCTTGCGTGACTTTATTAGGATGAAATGCGGTACCATATAAAAAAAATGATATTGATATTTTAATATTAATTAAATATAAAAAAAATGATATTGATATTTTAATATTAATTAAAAATCTTTTAGGCCTTTCTCGTGCAGAGGATGTATATATTCGGCTTATATCTCCATTAAACCCTAATATTTATACCTAAATAATAATAATAACTTACCAACGTTAGGGTTAATTATTTTTAAATCTAATTACTTAAATTCTATTAAAACTCTTAATAAGGTTAAATATTTTTAAACTTAATTACTTAAATTTTATTAAAACTCTTAATAAAATAAAAGGTCATATTTGAAACACATAGAGCAAGTTAAAGAAAAATTAATTGATAATTTATAAGTTAATTTAATTTTAAATAAATATTTTAAAAACAAAAATAATTTCAAGTGTTATAATCATATGCTATCAAATGTATAAGTGTAATACAATGTATGATAGTTATAAAATGTATACCTAAATGACTATTATTCAAAATTTGAGTGTTAGTTTGAATTTTTTTGATAAATTTGATAACAAACCTAAAAAGATGTTTACATATAAACATTTTGTTCATAAAAATAACAAACACTTACTCTTTATATTATATTTCATGTAATATTATTTATTTTTCTATATTCTACAATATCATCTAAATTTTTTAATATTTTTAAATATATTTTATTTTTACATTTATATATATTTTCGTCGATATCAATAATATGTTCAATATTTTCATAAAATTAAATTATCCATATATCTATAACCATCAATATTTTAATCATTAAACCTAACTAATGTATTTTCTATCAAAACTTATACATGAATCAAGGGTAAGAATAATTATCTCGTATCAACTAAACAATAAAGCTAGTTAAACTAATAATATGATAATAATACTTTTTTATTTTAAATTATAAATTTAAACTACTTTAAATAACTTTAATTATTAAAAAACAAATAAAAATATAAGGCATTAGGAATGAGTAAATAAATCGATCTATATACTTAAATGGAGAAATTTGATCCGATCTGTCATATTCAAATAGAATCAGATTGACAAATTGTATATTTCAATCAGATTCAAATTGAAAAATATACAACTTATTTGAATTGAAATTGACAGATTTTATAATCCGTTATATTCAATCTGGACCAAATTACTATTAAATTATAAAATACATATTTTTATTTTATAATGTGTTATATTTAAATAGTGTACATATTATAATTACATTAGATTACCATTTTAACTTTAAAATAAATATAAATTTTTATAATAATTTAATAAATATACATACATATTTTATTTTTTATTTTCTTAGCTGTAATTATAAATAATAAATTTTGCTATAAATACACAAATTTAAAATTTAAATATTATGTATGTCGTGTTTTATATATGATAATAATTTATAAATAAATTTCAATATTAATATGATTTTATACGATTCAGATTAAAAATCTTTAAATTTGATTGATTACATCAATTTAATAAATTGAAAATCTTTAAATCCGATTCGGATCGAATTGAAAAGTATACAATCTGTTCAGATTGGCATATTTTATAATATGCTTTATCCGATCCGGATTAAATTACTATTAAATTATAAAAATACATATTTTATTTTATATTGTATTATATTTAAATATTATACGTAATATAATTACATTATATTACTATTTTAACTTAAAAATAAATATACATATTATAATAATTTAATAAATGTACAAACCTACTTCTTTTTTTATTTTCTTAGTTATAATTATAAATAATAAATTTTTCTATAAAAACACAAATTTAAAATTTAAATATTATTTATGTTATATTTTTTGTATAATAATAATTCATAAATAAATTTCAATATTAATATAATTTTATCCAATTCAAATTGAAAATTTTTAAATTCGATTAATTACGTCAATTTAATAAATGTTCAATTTAATAAATTTAAAATCTTCAATTTAATAAATGTTCATATTTGGATTAAATTTTTTTAAATTAAATTGAAATTAAATTGGATTAGATTTAAATTACATAAAAAGAAATAATTTTGATGATGATTACCCATATAAATCATTACATTAGTTATATATGTCAACTAGTCAACAGTCATTCCTTAATTTTATGTTTGGTTGGATGAAATGAAATAAATTCAGAATTGATTAATTTTATTTTTTTGTTTGGTTGAATTGAAAAATGAGAATGAAATAAAATCGATTCATAAAAGAAAAGGAATCAGAATTTATTCTTCTCTCATCGAGGAATCATGATTTTATTCTCATCTCAATTTTTTTCTAATTTATCCCAACTCCAAATATAACACTAAACCCAAATCACAAAATCCTAAATCTTAACCTTAAATCCCAAAACACAAAACCCAAAACCCTAAATCTCAAATCCCAAAACCCTAAATCCAAAATCTCAAACCTCAAAACCTTAAACCCTATTTAGAAAAATAATATATTTTCTTTTTAAGTAATAATTATTTAAAAAAATAATGATTTAAATAATATATTTTATCTGATGAAAAAATAATAGTTAAATAATATTATTTAAACTTTATTAAATATAGGGATAGAGGTATTAAGATAATATACAATATTTTCTATTACATTTTATTTGTAAACCAATTACTGTAATAATAATTTTTTTTAATTCTAGTGTTCAAACCATGTAAAATTATTTTCATTTCGATTATTAAGTGAACCAAACGGAAACTAATTGTATTCTTACATTAGTTACTTTAAAAATTAAAAATGTGGGCTTACTCGTAATAATAATTGAGCCAATTTTGAAGCATTCTTCCGAGAAATTTAGTGGTAAAGCCCACTAGCATTTACTACCAGTAGCAGCTCAAGTGTCCAAGAAAGAAAATGCAGGAGCCTTAAAATTAAAAATGGATGCTTTACGGACGGTGCCGTATGATTAAGAACCCTCGTTCAAAACGATTTCACACGTGACACACCTCCTAAGCGTGTGAACGAGAGATAGCCCTAGACACGTCGAGACTTCACTCTTCATCCAATCACCTTTGGCCATGTCAAGCTTCAACTATCATGTACTCCTACACTCCATTTTTCCTCTTCCATATGCTATAATTCTATATTAGTTATTTGATCCTATAATATTTTTTATTTAATTAAAAAAAATATTTTTACCTTAAAAAAAAATTACCAAAGCAAAGAATATTAAAAAAAAAACTGTTCTGGGATTTTTTTAATAAGATGTTTTTTGTTTTAAATAGTTGAGTTTAAATAACTAAATATTATGCATTCAAATTTGATTTATTTTTCGATCCGATCGTAAATGTCCTAAGAAATTTCCTGAAATTGAAGGAGTCATTCTGTGTTTTAGCTATGGCTGCTCCATTTTTCTCAACGCCTATCCAGCCTTACGTATATCAGGTACTCTCCCTATCTTACCTTTGCACATTGTGTACCGAGATTCCAACTATTTTCTTTACTTTGTTAACTGCCATATGTTTGGTAGCTGGGAGTGCTCTGGAAATTATAAATTATTCATCTCTTCCGTGTTCGATTCATTTTTTTTTGTTAAATGGAGCATTATACTTCTGTTCATTGTATGGAAATTGTAAGCGGATTTAGTTTTCCTTTGGCCTTTGATCATTTTCCTCTTTCCTGATGTTCTCGTTTGGTGTACTAGGATCAATTATTTATTTATTTTACTGTTAATATACTAGAATCAATTATTCAATTAGCTAAGCTAGGTGTATGCGTAGATGTTTGGGATGTTTCTAGTATTCGTTTTGACTGTATGGTTGAATTTGCCTGTTGTACTGGACTAATGTTCTTTATTGTTTATTGTTTAGTTGCTTATCGTTACGAGGTTAGTTCTTAGAAGTGCAGAGGTTAAATTTGACTACTATTTCATGTGCTAGTTTTAATACAGTAGACAAACAATAATTCTACTTTACATGTAAACTAAAACAATCAAATTATATAATTGACATAAACTATTGAAAATTTGTAAATTACAATGAGAAGATAAACAAATAAAAATTATGAGAGGGTTGAGGCTCGTGTTATACGGTGTTTTTAAGATAAAATTTCCTCTCACATACGGTGTTTGAGAACAAAAGAAAAAATACCTATCACGATATAATGATCGAATAGCAGTAGTTGAACTCCACAACAAATTGTTCCAGCATACTGTTTTATACTCGCGCTTTATCACACTTATACCTAAGGCTAGAATATGTTTCTGTAGATAAACAGTATTTTCTGAAGGCTAGAAAAATTGGGGGAATATGGCTGCTGTTTTTATTTAAGTTAGATCTGATCCTGTCTAATGATAAGTTGATAATAAATGAAACCTGATACACGTTCCCATGTTACTTTTGAGGAATCACGTTACAAGGAAAATAATGCAATTACAGAGAACATTTATACTTCACTATGATCATGTTTATGCATCCATATGAAAAAGGGAGGAAATTTTCTTCGGGAAAATGTTAAGGTTGGGGTAAGTCAAATAACGTGAGGGCAACTTGTGTCTAGTTAATTGCCTAGAACTGTAAATCAAAGTGGTGCAACGTTAGTGAACCGTGGTGACGTTTTCGTTCGTTTAACCGCACGCTTGCCTGAACCAACGAGGTTCTCGATGGAAGAACCTTAATAAAGTATCGCCCTCTCACTATTAACTCGCATAACAATTCGACAATTACACCATCAATACGCAGAGAATAAGTTGAGAAACAAAGTGAAAGATCAACGTAAAATCCATTGGAATTCCTGAGGTGTAAGTCTAAATTTGATCAATCGGCGAGGTATGTTTTCAATCCAATTTTGTTTCCCGCATTTAAATTATGAATTCATATGGTTTTATTAACGTTTTGATTGAATCGAGTATCTAACATTTGGTATCGAAGCAATTTGAAAACAACTCTGCTTTCGCTTCGCTTTCACGAATCGAAATTTTGGGTTTTTTATTTTGATTGTTTTTGATGTGATATGAAATTATAAAGTGTTTCAATATTGATTTTTGAATGATTCAGAAATTAAACTTGAAAACAATGAAGAAAATAAATCCAATTTGCTGGGTATTTATTTCCATTCATTAATTAACTTTTTATTTAAAATAAAGTTTTTACTTAAAATTAAGATCATTAATCACTTAAATTGAATTTAGAATTTTGATAAAAGAATCACGGATTCGTCATTGAATAGAAAGATACACTGCATCCGTTAGTATAAAACGGGTCAGATTATCCCATGTAGGTCAAGATGAAGTTTTATTAAAAAAAAAATTTTGCTTAGCCTGGGAATCGAACCTGTGATGACATGGTAATTTTTGCAATGACCTATCCATCAATTACTCAAGGCGTCGTCAAGTATTTTGTGTAATGTAATATATTTATAGATCAACAGCTAGTTTTATTAAAAAAAAAAAAAAAAAAAAAAAAATCAAAACATTTGGATTGTCCGAGACTAACCTTGGTCTCAAGACAATATATTCACGAGCCAAACCAACACGCTTACAAAGACAATATATGTTATTATAGTATAATATTTTATATATATTAAATATTTAATTTTTATTAAAACAAAACAAATATATATATATATATAAAAATAATTAATATGATTTTAATTTATGTTTATCATATGTATAATATTTATTATACATGTTATATTTATTTAAATAATTTCTGGACACATTAAAATTTTATTTAAATACATTATGCTTAAATTATTTGTTTCAGTGTATTTATACATGTATAAATTTTTGCAATTGATTATACATATAAAATTTAGTTAAATAATTTATGCATAATTAAATTAATTTTTTAATGACTCTTATTGATTTAATTAGTTCTTATATTATTTAATTTTGCTTGTATAATTTATTGTCATATATGCAATTTAAGATAAATAATATTTGTACAATTGATATTAAATTAATATTGCTTATGGTTTTATGCAATAATTGAGCATTAAGAATTTAATTAATATTTAAGTTGATTCATATAGTTTGATTAATTGTGAAAGAGCTGACACAAGATCTTTAATTAATTAAAACTATAATAAAGTTTATTTAGATCACATTTAGAAAATAAATATTAATTGTAATTAATCATACGTGATATAATAAATCTTATCCCACAGAATTTTTATTATATTTTGTGGTGATTAATTAGATATAATATCAAATTATATTTCTAATTTACCCACAGGGATTAGGAAAATGAACATAATTTGATAGTTTTATCAGTAAAGTTAGGATGAATTTAATTGAATTAAAACTTTAGCCCACAGCAAGTTTTATGTCACTAGATTCATATTATTCATGATTTACATTGGTAAAAATGATTATAGCTTTATGCCTCAAATTTTAATAAGCATATAATCTTTAATCGCAGCTTTCTCAACCTCGTAAATTTTTCTCGATATCCTGTGGATATTCCCGATCCGAAAGGGATAACTATAAAATACGGAAGGAAAGAATTCTCCTTCAATTAGTGGATGGATATCGATTATGCTATTATAAAAACGAACCACCTAAAATTACTCAAACTAGTACTCCAGAATATCACGCTTTATTAACAACGGAACGATCTAATCGCCTTTAGTATGATGTTCATTAAGACTAAAATCTGGCCGGTATTCGTGGTTCATTGATCAAAGATACCAATGTTCAAGACTTCACAAGGCTATCGATGATTAATTCGTCCACTTCAGATAAGGCTTTAGCAAGCACCCTTTATTACGTAAGTTCTCTTCTTAAGACTTCCACCAGTAGAAAGGCGCTACGAAACATTACTGCAAACGCAGGGACATCATGGGCCAACTTAAGCATCTCGAGGTCGAGATGTCTAATCCTTCCTGGTGCACTATATCCTTAACACTCTCCCACATCGCATTTGGCCATTCAAAATCTCGTACAATACACATAAAGATAAATGGTCAATCAACGAACTAACGACCACGTGTCAACAGGAAGCCGAGGTTACGGAATTTGGCGTGAAAGTGCAACGTTGGTCACAACGCACTTAAAGGAAAATCTCAATACAAGCATAAAGGAAAGGGAATAATTCCACCCTCGGGCCGATATTAAGAAAGAATCCAAGTGTTTCTTTTGTAAAAAGAAGCGGACACACGTAAGCATGATTGTATCGATCTAAATGGCTTCGAGAATAAAGGTAATCCAACCTCGCTTTGTTTGTTAAGATCTAATATGGTTAATGTTAATATTAACACCATGGATTGATTCGATCTACAATCCATGTTACAAATTCCTTGGTGGTATGCAAAATCTAAGGAAGTGTACATGGAAGCCGGGAAAGCAATACATCTTATCCTGGTAACAAGACGGGCTCACGCGAGGTCAGAGGACACGTAGTTTGATTTTAAGTAGTGGTTTTATTTTAAAATTAGAAAAGACCTTTTATGTTCCAAGTTTCTCTAGAAAATTGATTTCGATTTCAAGACTCAGACCTTACGGTTATTCCTTTCACTTTTCGTAAAACATCTTTCAATTTATTTAATAAATCCGATTATTGGGAATGGTATTTTGTCTCGATGGTCTTTACTCGCATTAATTTACAAAATAATGCCACTCATAACGCTACGCATGTTCAAGCCGGCACTAAAAGGTGTATTATCGACGATGACTCTTCACGTTACGGCATAGAGATTAGACATATCTCTAGAAAGAATTAAAAGATTAGTGAAAGACAGGGTACTTAAGACTTCAGATTTTATCGATTTCAGATACGCGGTGGACCGATTATGGAAAGCAGACTAACAAGTCAAAGAAAGGCGCCAATAGAAGTTCAAACATATTAGAAATCATACATACGGATATATGTCATTCTTATACACATTCAAGGTCAAAAATATTTTATCACCTTTATTGATGATTTTCTCGATATATTGCGTATCTCTATACGTGCTTCATAATAAGAGCGAAGCATTGGATGCCTTCAAAAGCTTTAAGGTCAAGTTGAGAGAAACAATGTGGAAAGCAAATAAAGATCGTGAGATCGATACAGGTATGAATATTATGGTAGATACACCGAGAATGGACAAGCTACCGTCCGTTTGCTAAATTTCTTCAAGAATACGGGATAGTTGCTCAATACACTACGCCCGGGTTCACCGACGAATGGTTGCAGAAAGAAACCGAACACTTTCGGGATGCGCGAGTATGCTTAAGCAACTCCAATCTTCCTAAATCCTCGTGGATTGAAGCTTTAAAGACTACTGTGTATATATTCAAACCGAAGTTCCAACCAAGGGATTGCCTCAAAGACACCATTTGAATTCATGGAAAGGTTGGAAACCGAGTTTGCAACATACGGCAAGGCTTGGGACGCCTGTCCTCAAGCGAGGATATATAATCCACAAGAGAAAAGCTAGACCGGACCATTGAAGGGTATTTCATCGATACGCAGCGAACTGGCCTAAAGGTTATAGATTTTATCATGTCCATCTCACAACACTAGATTTCAGGAATCAAGAAATGCAAAATTTCGAGAATTACTTGATTATGCGCAGCCGATCGATCCCAAGGCATTGGTCTGAGAAAGATCATTCGATGCTCAATGTACCACTTCAAGTAATTGGATCGATTATTATTGTTAACAAC
Source organism: Hippophae rhamnoides (assembly GCA_033030585.1). Taxonomy (NCBI): domain Eukaryota; kingdom Viridiplantae; phylum Streptophyta; class Magnoliopsida; order Rosales; family Elaeagnaceae; genus Hippophae; species Hippophae rhamnoides. The sequence continues at coordinate 64,631,353 of CM065428.1, read as the reverse complement.
ACGCCGAGTACAAACACGTGTCAAGAACCGCCTCTTGGAAGTACCACAAGTCGTTGATCCCGATCTAGTAGATGTCAAGTTCACGACGCCTACAATCCTGAACAACTAGTCGAACAACACGATCCTACTCCTCAGAGAACGTTGATGCAACATTGCAAGATCTACTGTAGTAAGGAAATCACGATACCTAATGATTATGTCAGGTATCTACAAGAATGCGACTATAATGTTTGGTAAAAATGATCCCCGAGACGTTTTCACGTGCCAGCAGTTCCGAGGTTTCGAAGCGACAGACAATGCCACGAAAAGAAGAGATGGATTCTAGGTGCGTCTAACCGAAGTCTGGGATCTCGTCAAGCTTGCTCGATGGCGTGAAAGCCATTGGATGTAAAACGGTCTTCAAAACAAAGAAAGACTCACAAGGCAACATCGAGAGACATAAGGCAAGACTCGTGCACAAAGGATTCACTCAAAGTGGAAGGAATCGACTACACCTGAGACATTTTCTCCCCGTATCTAAGAAAGATTCACTTCGTGGTCAGTCATGGTATCGTTGCCCATTTTGATTTGGATTTGCAACAAATGGACGTGGAAAACGCTTTCTCTTAATGGTAACCTGTAGAGGAAGAGGTTTATATGAAACAACCTCAAGGATTTTTCTCAGCCGATGAGCGGAAAGATTTGGTTTGTAAGTTTAATAAATCCATATATGGATTAAAGCAAGCCCCGTCCAATGGTATTTGAAATTCCATAACGTCCATCACTTCATTTGGTTTTGAAGAGAATGTCATGGATCAATGTATATACCGCAGTTAATGAGTAAGATTTGTTTTCGGTGTTATATGTACGGATGATATATTGGCGTCAATGATGTGGTTCGCTACACGAGGTAAAACAATTCCTCTCTAAAAATTTTGATATGAAGCGATACGTAGGGCATCTTATGTCATCGCATTAAGATCCATGAGATGACTTCGGCGTGTCTTCGGGGTTTGTCTCGTGAAACCTATATCAATAAAGTTTTACAGAGAGATTTTGACGAAGGATTGTTCACCAATGCCGCTGTTCTATCAGGAAGGTGATAAGTTCAATTTCGACCAATGCCCAAAGAATGATTTTGAAAGAGAACATGAAAAACCATTCCATACGTCACCGCTTGGAAGCCTGGATGTATGCTCAGGTTCCACTGCACCGACATTGCATTTGCTGTTGTCGGGATGCTTGTGAGATATCGAGTAATCCAGGTGTCGACCATATTGGAAAGCAGAAAGAAAGCGATTTAGGTACCTACAAGGGAACCAAGGATTATATGCCACGTATAGACGAATCCGACGAACCGAAGTAATTGGCTACCCGACGCGACTTTGGCCGGGCCGTATTGATTCACGAAAATCAACATCCGTTACATTTTCATGCTCACGCGAGCCGGTTTCTGGAGGAGTGCTAAATGTCATTGATCGCTACTTCACTACGTGGTGCCCAGATTGTGATCAGCGTTTTCAGGGCCACATCGCATTGCATGGTTAAAGAAGTTTCATTTCTGGGCTTAGGAGTAGTTGACTTCATTTTCTAGTGCCATTAAGATTATAATCGCGGATAACTCACCGTGCAGATGATGGCTAAGAACAAAAACAGTAGTGGTAGTAGTTGACATCGCACATTAAGTACGGCCATAAGTATAACGTGAGTTAAGGAAAAGAAGTGATCATTGAGCACGTAAAGACCGAAGTCGATGATCTTGATCCTTTGACTTAAAGGCATGCCACCAATGAAATCAAGGATCATGTAGAAAATGGAATCGTTCCACTTTGTAAATGTATATATACAATTAATTAACGAAACTCTTATATATTGTGATATTTTCTCATATTCATACGTGCACTAATTTATTTGAGAATATATATATATATTATTGGACCAAGAATAAATATAGGATTTATTCAATAAGTTTAGTTACCACATAAAGATAATACTTGAGAAACTAAATACATTGTAATACATGGAAGATAATACCGCTTCTGTAGTGACCTATCGCTATGATTCATGTTTTGTTACTCAAGAGATATTTCGCTTAACGCTTGTACCAAGGGGAGAATGTAAATCAAAGCTGCGTAACGTTAGTGAACCGTATGATCTGCTCGGTTCGTTTGAATCAGACGCTTGCCCGAATCAACGAGGTTCTCGATGGAAGAACCTTAATAAAAGTATCGGTCCTCTCACTATTAATCGCATAACAATTCAGACACACCATCAATACGCAGTAAGTGAGAAACAAGCGAAAGCATCGAATTTAAAAAATCCATTGGAATTCCCGTGTAAGTGCTGAAATTTGATCAATGGCAGGAGGTATGTTTTCAATCCAATTTTGTTTCCGCTGCATTTAAATTATGAATTCATATGGTTTTATGAATGTTTCTGGATTGAATTGAGTATCTAACAAGAACAGCATTTGAAGCACACAATGCTGTTGTTAGAGACTATTAGAGGGGGATTTTCTTTTCTACAAGACATTTTTTGGCAGAGGCTCTTTTCTTCATGGAGGATTCACTTGTCTCTTCCTTGCTCTTTTTGTTTTTAACTTTTTATGGCAACTGACATTGATTTTAAAGAAAATTTCTATACTATTCACACAAGTATACAGTAAATGTATTTTCATGCCTTTAGAAAAGGTCTTTTTATTTACAATGATTGCTAAGAAACCAAACATTTGGTATCTTTTGGAGCTGTATTGATGAGTTGGCAGCGATCCACTTACCTGCATAACTATTGTAAGATTACATTAGATGAATACAAGGAAATAAATAATTGTCAACTCAACTTGGTTGATTCCATAAGAAAGCATACATATGGTTTCTTTGCAATCCACTTTCCTTTAAATATTTAATTTTGTTACTTTACTGATTTCTCTATGATATATAATGATTCTGTTGATTGCTTTTATGCTCATTATATTCAAGTGGAATCTTTTTCGAATTTGACTTGGAAACTAGTGAGTTGTAATCTTATTTGGATATGGAATAATCTAATCTAGAGTCCACAAGATGTTGTGATTGTTGAATATTGGCTCTAAAAGTAACAAATTAGTGGCATAATTTAGGGAAATTAGTGTCCTAATTTGTGGCATAATTTGTGGCATGATTTAAGGAAATTGGTGGCATAATTTAAGGCTTAAATTATGGCACACTTTAGGGAAAGGGAGCCTTTCTTCATCTATAAATAGGGAAGAGTTCAGCGATCAAGAAACAAGGCAAAAATAAGAAAAAATCGAGAGAGAGTATATGAACCTGAAAGAGAGAAAATACTTGTGAGTTTTGGGAAACACTTGAGAGATATTATTAGTGAGGAAATCAGATCAGTATTCAGTATATTTCTACTCGGTTCAAATAATATCTGCTGCCTCCGTGGACCTAGGCTGTGGTCGAACCACGTAAATTACGTGTTATTTTATTGCTTTGATATATTCCATATCTAGCTATTTATTGCTTCCATGACAAATTGGTATCGAGCCAAATATAGCAAAGATATATATCAAATCGAAGCTCTTGACGATACGAGCACGCAGGGAAAGAATTGCTCAAATCGAAGTCAGAATCAGCCGAGAAGCCGCCTAATCCTGCTTTGCCACAAGAATCGAGTCAACTCGCCTGAGTTGGACCAATCAACTAGGTCACTAGTGATATTTGGACCGAGTTGGTCAGTTTTTCATCCGTCTTCAACTGAGTTGGATCTATTCTTAGCTAATTGGACCATTCCAAATTCAACTACGGACTAGTTTTTCAAATAAGGTATAAAATTTGGAAAAACACTGCTTTTAGTTGTAAGTCAAAAATTTACTGTTATCGGTTTGTACTTATGGCCGATAAAGGAGAGATCGAAGAAAGGTGAACAAGTTGATCATAGAATTTATGGCAAACCAAGTTCTACTCGAAGAACTATGTTGTCCAACGCAAAAGTTTGAGGTGGAGAAATTCGGTAAGACAAATAACTTTGGCGTGGCAATGTGAAGTATTAGATCTATTGTTCGAGAAGGATCTAATATAGCCTTGGAGACTAGGCCAGGAGATTATTCAAATGAAGATTGGAATTATGTCAACCGAAACAAGCTTGTGGCACAATTCGACCGCATGCTTAGGAAAAGATCAAAAGTACTTTGTCATGAAAGAGAATGTGGCACGTAGCCGTCCTGGAAGAAACTAGAGGACAAATACATGAAAAAGTATAGAGAACGGAGACTCTACTTGGAAGAAGAAACTTTTCCGTTTCCAAGACAAGAAAATGTATGATTGAGCACTTAGATAATTTCAATAAAATTTTGGCCCGATCTGCAAAATTTAGATGTTGAAATTATCGATGAAGATAAAGCTCTGTTGTTGTTGAATTCATTGCACGAGAGCTATGAGCATTTAACCACAACCCTCAAGTTATATGGAAAGGATGAGGTTGGATTAGTAGATGTTTCAAATGCTTTGGTAAATAACCCAGTGGGAAGAAGGATCAACATGATCACGGAGACTCGATATCGGAAATGGTGACGGCAAATGGAGGTAGAACTAACATGACAAAAATACGGCGGATCAAATAATAGGGAAATCTAGATCAAAGTCGGAGGAGAGTCATCAGGAAGACGTCTGCGAAGGACGAGTGTGCTATTGTCACCGTAGTGGCACTTTGGAAGAAAGATTGTCCAAACAAGGACAAGTCGAAATGCAAATGTTGCACGAAGGCCGGTGAAGATGAAGAATCGGCCTTTTCAGCTTCATCATCAAAAACCTACTCGGATAAGTGGATCCTTGATTGGATGTTCTTATCATATGTGTCCAAATGAGACATTGGTTTCGAGTTTTGAAGAGCTCGATGGAGGAGTTGTGCTTATGGGCACGACAGTCAGACAAGTGAGGAATGACGACTAAAGATGCACGATGGTACAATCAAACGACTTACAAATGTAAGGTATATTCACGACCTAAAGAAAAACCTTATTTCTTTAGGTGTTCTAGATTCGATGGTTACAAGGTAACATTGGAAAATGGAGTCTTGAAAGTTGTACGAGGTGCGTTTGTAGCGAATGAAGGGTACCGGAAGGCGAACTTGTATTTCTTAGATGGGTGTACGATTACGGGAAGAGAGGGCTGTCTCAAGTAGTTCGAAGAAAAGGCAAATGATTCTTCCCGCCCATGTGGCACGCGCTTAGGGGCATGTCGGTGAGCTTTGCAAGGCTTAATGAAGAAAGGTCTTTTGAAAGGTGCCAAGGCGGAAAGTTTGATTTCTGCGAGCATTGTGTAATGGGAAAACAAACAAGAGTCAAGTGCTCGCACTTTGCCATTCATCGTACTAAGGGATCTCTTGATTATATTCACACGGATGTTTGGGACCTTCCAAGAATGCTTCACTTGGAGGTAAACGCGTTGGTTTGTGACTTTTATTGATGATTTCTCTAGATATGTCCGGATATACACTATGAGTCACAAGATGAAGTTACGAGATATCTTTCTTAAATGGAAGAAAATGATCGAGACTCGAGACGGGCGGGAAGATTAAAAGGCTCGAGATCGATAATGGTAGAGTATAAATCAGATCCTTTCTTTAAAGTTTGTCAAGATGAAGGGATAATCCGGACATTTTCAGGTTCCTCGTACACACAGTAATGGAGTTGCGAACGAATGAATCGTACTTTGGTTGAGAAAGTTCGATGTATGCTATCTCATTCCAAATTGAGCAAGGCATTTTGAAATTTGAGGCTTTGTCATATGCACTCATATAGTCAAGACTTCTATTTGCATTAGATGGAAAAACTCCTAAAGAGGTATGGTGCGGACAACATCGATTATGATTCATTGCGAATATTTGGATGTCCTGCATATTTTCATGTTAGTGAATCCAAACTGGATCCGAGAGCGAAAGAAAGTTTTTCTTGGGCTTTAAGGAAGGAGTTAAAGGATTTCGACTTTGTGGTGAATCGAGAAGATCGTCTTAAGCCGAGATGTTACATTCGGCAGAATCTGTTATGCGAGACAAACAAATCTCAGAGAAAGAGAATGAAAGTCCAAATACTCTTTCTAAGGTGATGCTTGAGACTTGGAAGATCGAAAGATTGCACCATTACCGATCGTGGTGAAGATGAAATTGATGATCAAGAAGAGATCTGCGGTTAGAGGTGGAGGTTCTCTCACCATCACTAAGTGTCGAAACGGCCGAATCTATTGCCACTACTCGGCCGAGAAGAGGAGATTAGGAAGCCTACCAGATACTGGACACGGTAGCATTCGCACTTCCGCAATGGTGATGATGATGTCCCGCACTTACAGAGAAGCCGTCGCAAAGAGTTGATAGTATAAAGTGGAAAATGGCAATGGATGAAGAGATGAAGTCTCACGCAATCGAACTCTGGAGTTGGTTCAACTTCCCACGAAGGAAAGAAAACTATTGGTTGAAACGGGTCTACGCGAAGGAAGGTGCTCCCTGGTAAAGACAACATCGGATACAAAGCGGTGACCGTAGCAAAGGCTATGCTCGAGAAGAAGGAATAGACTACAACGGTATTCTCACCGTTTGTTAAGCATTCATCTATTCTGGATACTATTGGCTTTGGTATCAGTTGATCTCGAGTTAGCTCAACTCGATGTCAAAACTGACTTTCTCCACGTGGTACTTTGAACGAAGAAATCTACATGTCTCAATGGATGGCTTTAAAATTCTCGGGCAGACGAGAATTGGGCTTGCAAGGCTGAGTAAGTCAATTTACGGTTTGGAAGCAATCACCGCGACAATGGTACAAAGCGCTGATAGCTTCCAGAGAAGCGTACACACACGTGGTCGGTTTGATCATCAGTGTATACTTTAGGAAACTCCCAAGACGGTACCTTCATTTATTTGCTCTTATATGTTGATGATATATTTGATTGCATCCCAAGAGCAAGCTGGAGATCGACAGATTGAAGGCTCTGCTGAAGTTAATTTGAAATGAAAGATCTTGGAGAAGCTAAGAAAATTCTTGGGATGGAAATCACAAGAGATAGAGTTCTTAGTACGATCTGTTCGACACGTACTCGAAGATCTGAAGAAAGTACTACAAAGGTTTGACATTGATGAAAAAAACCAAACCAGCAGTACAGCTCTCCTCACTTTCGGTTAAGTGCATTAATGTCACCTAGCACCACCGATGAGAAGAAGCAAATGGAACGTGTTCCATATGCAAATGCCGCGGTGCCTTGATGTATGCAATGGTTTGCACCGGACACGATATTTCCCACGCCGTTAGTATGGTGAGCGGTACATACGCATAATCCCAGGGTAAAGGACACCGGCTGAAAGTGGATTCTACGGTACATCTAGTGTGTGTGGATATTGGTTTGAAGTTTGAGAGAGACAATACGAAGGTAAACACCTAGTTGGATATGTGGATTCGCCTATCTTTGGAGATCTGGATAGCGTCGATCTATTTGGTTATGTGTTCACAATGGCGGAGGAGGACCGGTTTTGTCGGAGATCGACATGAGTCAACGAGCTTTGTCTACTACGGGCGGTATATGGTATGTGAAGCATTCAAAGAAGCTATGGCTTCTCGGGTTGACTAAGGATTTGGGTATTGTTCGGAAGAACGTGGAGGTTTTTCGACGGCAGTGCCATTTGTTTGGCAAAGAACCAAGTTCATCGCGCATCCAAACACATCGATGTTCGATTTCATTTTGTTCGGGAAATCGTTGATGAAGGGAATGTTATACTCCGTAGAAAGTCGGAGCTCAGATAACCTGGCAGATATGCTTACAGTAGTTACGGGGATCAAGTTTCAACCGCTTGAACTTGATCAACATCTCTCGAGCTTAGGGCGCTAGAGGCGCATTTGGAGGCAGCGTTATGAACTTTTTCGCCAAGGTGGAGATTGTTGAATATTGGCTCTAAAAAGTAACAAATTAGTGGCATAATTTAGGGAAATTAGTGTCCTAATTTGTGGCATGATTAATGGCATGATTTAAGGAAATTAGTGGCATAATTTAAGGAAATTGGTGTGGCCTAATTTAAGGCTTAAATTATGGCACACTTTAGAAAGGGAGCCTTCTTTCATCTATAAATAGGGAAGAGTTCATGCATTGAAGAACAAGGCAAAAATAAGAAAAAATCGAGAGAGAGTATAAGCAAACTCAAAGAGAGAAATACTTGTGAGTTTAAACACTTCAGAGATATTATTAGCGAGGAAATCAGATCTGTATTCTGTATATTTCCTACTCGGTTCAAATAATATCTCACGCCTCCCGATGGACCTCCAGTAATTGCCGAACCACGTAAATTCTGTGTGTTCATTTTATTGCTTTGATATATTCATATACCGCTATTTATTGCTTCCGCCCACAACAGTGATACCTTTCCAAATTTTTGGCGGTGAAGCTCAGGTTGTTCAGGTATATGTTATGGTAACCCAAACAATTTATTATATATTTTCTTTATATCTTTGCTATTTAATCCTTTTCCCCTTTTGAAATTGTTTTTTTATGTTTTGTTTTTCCTTGCACTTTTAGATAATGTTGAAGCCAGAAGAAAAGGTTGTTGCAAGGCCTGGTAAGTTCCTTTCCCTGCTGTTTTTATGCATCACCTATTATAGTATGTTAATTTATAACTTTCTGCCCAAAATTGATTTATGAGATTCTTGCTTTACATTATATTTATGGTGGCATGATTTGTTGGACACTTGTATTGTTGGTGATCCATATGTTGTGTTGTCTCTATAGGCATTGGACTCTAGCAGTTGTTTAATTCTGAAGCTTTTGCAGCCTTAAGTACTTATTTTAATTCCAAATGCAAATCTGCACAAACATTAGCCATGAATTATGATTTTTCCTCATCTTAATGTACTGATATTTTTTTATACGAAACATCCTTTGACCATAACTTTCATTTGGATTAATTTATGAGGTATGTTTGTGTTGCCTTAGTATCAAATTGCTGTGCTTGTTGGACGCATATCTCTGTTTGTAGCAAGTCATCTGCCAGATGTGGGGTCACAGACTCCATGGTTAAAATTCTAGAAACACAGTCTTCACTTTTATCCTTGCTGATACTTGTGCGGTTGTGCCAAATGGACCTTTAATGAGTTTAGTAATACTCTAACTTTATCAGAAAACTCAGATTTATGGATACAGTTCACTTCCATTGTTTATGAAAATGGTAACATATGAGTTTCTTGACGTCATTTTCTATGACTCCTCTTGCATGACATCACCTCGAGTAGGTATTTTACAAGTAGATTTTTTACAATTTTAGGGACTCTGATTCTTTAGTTATGGACTTATGGTTGACTTATGCTTCTCTGGTATATATTTTAAGGTCTACATTATACAGCTTAAAGTTTCAAATTTTGCCATGGTTAGACGCATCTGATGTCTGCACAAGTTGCAGGTTCCATGTGCTTCATGTCTGGGTCCATAGAAATGGAAAATGTCTTTCTTCCTGAAAACGAAGTCGGTATATGGCAGTGGCTTTTTGGCAAGACTGTAACTAGCATAAATTTTCGAAATTCTGGTTCAACTGATGGATTTGTTGGCATAGCTGCACCTTCTCTTGCAAGAATCCTTCTGGTTCGTGATTCTGAACACAATTGATCCTAAACTTATAATAACCATTGCTCGATTCTAAACTCTGAAATGAATGTTATATATCACACTTTGCAGATTGATTTGTCTATGTTCGGTGGAGAGATCTTATGCCAGGTAATACTGCCTATCTATCTTAATTCATCTTTGAGTATATCCTTGTTTATAAGCGAGCAAATTTACAATGTTCTTTTTTATCACATTACCTTCTTTTCCCTCCTTCATTCTACATTAAGATGGATTTTAATTCGACTTCAGTCCAATTTGTAGCCAGATGCATTCCTCTGTTCTGTCAATGATGTGAAAGTCAGTAACACTATTGATCAGAGAGCACGTAATGTAGTTGCCAGTGTTGAGGTGAGGCACTTATAACTGCTTGTCTTGTTTGTTATGCTTTCTACCAATAACCTGATGTTCGTTTCTTTTCACCCTTCCTATTCTCTTTCATATAAGCATGTTTTCAAGTTGTTTCTCATTAAAGATGATATTACTTCAGGGATTTTTAAGACAGAAGATATCAGGCCAAGGGCTCTCATTTATACTTGCTGGGGGGTCTGGTATGCACTTTTGCCTTTTATGTTAGTAAATGCAAGACTTAAGTATTTGTTTCCGCCCTAAATGCTGTATATTATGCTACTTCTATCATCAATACAAGAAGTTTTCCCTGCCTCATCTGGGCTTGAGATTTTTTGCCAGTTTTGAGCTTACCAATTTCACTAGAATTAATATACTGACATTTTATTCATTTTTTAAGTAGAGAAAATGTCTGAAAAGATGCTTGTTCCATTGAAATACTGGATTATATGGGGATTCGTCTTAATTTCTACCTTCTGCTTGAACTTTAATAGTGCCTTGATTCTTTGTCCTTATAGAGAATCCTTGATAGTTAAGATAAGTAGAATCAATATTGTGGAGGTTCCAATAGCTGAATTTTGAGTTAAGTTGTAATCGTAGATAATTGTCTTCTTAAAACTAAAATATGGATATCATTTTATTCAATTTTCTAGCTGTACAGAAAAATCTCGAGGTAGGTGAGGTACTATTGGTGGATGTGTCTTCAGTTGCTGCTGTGACTGCCACAGTCAATATCCAAATCAAAGACAATGGTCCAATGAGAAAAGCAATGTTTGGGGTAAGATGTTTTTATACAAATCAAATTAATGGTTCTTAATTTTTTCCATCTTTTATGAACGCATGTACAATCTAGTCAGGCTATCCTTATTCTTTTGCCACGACACATTTACTTTGTGTCAAAAGTGAAATTTAGAATTGAAGCTATTGTGTTGAGAATAATAATAACGGCTAGTTAGTAACGGCTAGTTTAATAACGGCTAGTTAAACGCTAGTTTAATAGCCATGGTTAGTAACTAGTTTAATAACGGCTTTAATACTGGTAGTTTAATAACGGCTAGTTTCTTCCTTTCAATGTATAAATATAACATTAGACATTAAGCCAAAATCAATTCAATATAACTCTCTCAACAAAAATCAAAGTTAAAATCAACATGGTATCAAAGGTAGTTGATCTTACTCCAAATCAATCCCACAAACAAGAGCGTATAAGTTCAAGAAATCTAGAAAAATGTCACAACATATGTAGAAACTTACAGTGTCTTTGCTAAATGGTAAAAATTACCATCTTTGGGCACGTCAGTGACTTTGGTCTAACTCGGCGAGACAAATTTAAGAGCGTATGTCACTGGTAGAGAAATCAAAACCAAAAGCCGAAGATCCAACACACCCAACAGGTTGAAGAAAGAAAGGAAATTTTAGAATGGAGAAAGAGTGACAATCTCGTCATGAAGTTGGTTATCGCAACCATGGAACCCGTATTCTGATCTCATGACATATCTAGATACGACTCGAGATATGTGGGTTAAAGCCGAGACAATGTTCGGAAAGAAGAAAAATTACTCTCTTATTTATCAACTTCAAAGAAGAACTTCAACGGCTTACAACAACAAAATCAATCGTCACCGAACTATTCAACAAAATCCAAAAAAAGAATGATGATTAGAGTGTATCGACCTCTCACAGTACCCGATCTTGATGAAATCAAAAGAAGAGAGGAGCGGGGATGGAATTTTCACCTTCCTCTCCAAGCTCGATTCAAGGTATGCAGTGGGTACGTTCACAAATTCTTCTCGTGGGTGGCGAAATTTGCCATCTGTTGATGAGGTTGCTGGGATGGGTTGAAAGAGAAGAGACAAGAAGAATAGTAATGGGTACTCAACTACTGACAACCCCGACAGGCAAGGCTTTCATCACCGGATCTAACCTGGGCGAGCCGAACGTCGGGGAGACAAACACTCACTCGCTGCGATTATTGTAAGAAGGAAGGACATAAGCGCGAGGAATGCCGGGTCACTCACTCGCTGCGATTATTGTGAAGGAAGGACACAAGCGCGAGGAATGGCCGCTTGGTGTCTCAACCTCATCTCCGAATAGTGCGGAAGGCGAGGTGGAGGCTTCGTCGGAGGGGAGATCGTCGACAAAATCGGGTAGAGAAAGCAGAGAGAAAATGGGTTACCGCACAAAAGGAAAAGAGGATATGAGTACAAACGAGGTGAAAAAAGAAATAAAAGGTGAGGTGGATATGGATCAAATGAAAGGCGGTGTATACACAATTATCCGTGATGCTTTCAAGGAAAATCTCAAAAAACCTCACGGTATGATTACAAACCTTACTCAAAATTTTTTAAATTCCAAATGGATTCTTGATTAGTGTTCAACTGATCACATAACTGGAAATAAAAACTTACTTCAATAATTACAAAAAAATTGAGACTAAACAATTTGTAATCGTTGCAAATGGTGAAAAAATGGAAATTTTAGGAAATTGTTCAATTAGTCTCCTTTCAAGAAAAATTTCAAATGTTTTGCATGTGAATAATTGTACATCTACTTGTTATCCATTAGTAAAATCACACGAGACTTAAATTGTGAAATTACATTTACATCCAACAATGTGATTTTCAGGAATTGATAACGAAGAATATCATTGGTGAAGGTTTTCTAGAAAATGGGCTTTATATTCTAAGTAAGGAAAAGTGCAACTTCAATATTAAAAAAGAAGAAGAATTAGGCACTCTTTGGCATAAGAGAATGGGACATCCTTCCGATAAGATTTTAAAATGTATTTTTGATTTCAAACAACTAGATTGTAGTAGTTGTGAAATTTGCAAATTAGGAAAGCACAAGGTTACCATTTAGTTTATCCAATTGTAAAAGCAAAAAACCTTTTGAGATAATACATTCGATGTTTGGGGCCCTGGCTTCCAATTGAGTCATTTAATGGTTATAAATACTTTGTTATATTTATAGATGATTTTTCAAGAACTACATGGTTACACTTGTTAAAAAAAAAAAGTGAAGTGTGTTCTCAATTTCAAGAATTTTATAATTTTGTAGAAAACCAATATGATGCACAGATTAAAATTTTTAGAAGTGATAATGGAGCGAATTTGTAAATCAAAATTTTACAAATTTTTTCAAGCAAAAAAGAAATTTTACATCAAACAACTTGTATTTACACACCCCAACAAAATGGTGTGTCAGGAAGAAAAATCGACATTTACTTGAAGTAACAAGAGTACTTTTGTTTCAAAATAATGTTCCAATAATTTTTTGGTCGGATGTCGTTTCTCACCGCAACATATTTAATTAATAGATTGCCAAGTGCCAATTTGAATTTCAAAAGCCCACTAGAAATCCTCTACCAAGAAAAACTCAATATCTATCATTTAAGAGTATTTGGATGTACATGTTATGCTGCACAAAAATAAACAACACAAGTTAGATTATACATCAATCAAAGCTATTTTCTTGGGGTATTCATCTCAAAAAAGGGTTATAAATGCTATGATCCGATTAATAAAAACATTACATTTCAAGAGATGTGACATTTCAAGAAAATGAGCCATATTACAAAACACTAGAAAAGGAGACTAATAACCAAGAGGAACCAAATGAATTTACATTTCCATTTTTTTATTCTGAAGAAGGAAATATAGTAGTAGAAAATGAAAATGAAATAATCAATGAGAATGAAGAGGAAGAAACTTCTCAAAATGAGGGGGAAGATGGTACTACCGAAATAATACCATTGAGAAGGTCTAATCGGACTCCACAACCTACAACTAGATTACGGGATTTTGTAACATATGGGGTAAAATATCCTATCCAAAATTATTTATCTTATGAAAATGTTACACCAAAATATAGGACTTATTTGACCTCAATTTCCAAAGAAAATGAGCAAAATAACTATGAGGAAGCAATAGGCCAACTTGTATGGTGCAAAGCAATGGAAGAAGAACTTCAAGCACTTGAAAAAAATGAAACATGGGTAGTCGACAACTGCAGAAGCGAAAGAAACCCTTAGTAGGATGCAAATGGGTCTATAAGATTAAGTTTAATAGTGATGGTACTATTGAAAGGTACAAAGCACGATTAGTGGCAAAGGTTACACTCGAAACCTATGGTGTAGATTATCAAAAACATTTGCACATTGGCCAAAATGAATACCGTTAGGATTTTACTTTCCATACGTAAACCAAAATTGGACCTTACATCAAATGGATGTCAAGAATGCTTTTCTCCAAGGAACACTTGAAGAAGAGGTATATATGACACTTCCACCTGGTCATAAAAAAGAAAACAATTCTAGTCTAGTGTACAGTAGGTTAAAAAAATCTATTGTTCTGGACTAAAGCAATCTCCACGAGCATGGTATGGAAAACTAAGCTCTTATTTAATTTCTTTGTGATTTTAAAATTAGTAATGCCGATCACTCATTATTTTCCAAAAATTATGGTACATTCACAACCATAATTCTAGTATATGTAGATGATATAATAATTACCGGAAATAATTTGGAAGAAATTAAAAAAAGTGAAAAATGAAATTAAAGGAGAATTTTGATATCAAAGAATTAGGTTTATTAAAATATTTTCTAGGAATAGAAATAGCACATTCACCCAAGGACTCTTTATTTCACAAAGAAAATATACACTTGACCTATTGAAAGAAACGGTAAATTAGTGGAGTAAACCAACATCTACACCAATAGATAGTAAATGCAAATTAAATATTGAGGATGGCGAACCCTGAAGACATAAGCCAATTTCAAAGACTTGTAGGAAAATTAATTTATTTAACGGTAACCCGTGAGATATTTCTTTTTCAAGGTAAGCCAAATTAGTAAATTTATGCATACACCTAGAACACCACATTTAGAGGCTATACATAGAATTTTGAAATATTTAAAAGTGGACACCTAGTAAAGGAATTCTCATTAAACGTAATAATTCTAATGAAGTGTGTGGCTACTCCAATGCAGATTGGGTTGGTAACTTTGATAGAAAATAAACCACTGGTTTTTGCACGTTTGTAGACAAAAATTTAGTCACATGGAAAAGCAAGAAACAAAATGTTGTGGCACGATCAAGTGCGGAGGCAAAATATCGAGCCATGGCATCAACCTCAAGCGAGCTAACTTGGATCAAACTTCTTTTGGATATTGGAATTAAAATTCAAGAACCAATGAAGATGTTTTGTGATAACCAAGCGGTGCGACATATAGCATCAAATCCAGTGTTTCACGAGAGAACAAAACACATCGAAGTGGATTGACACTTCATTCGAGAAAAAATTCAAGTAAAGGAAATTGAAACTCCATTTGTGAGAAGAGAAAAACAATTGGCCAGACATCTTCACCAAAGGTTTAGATTTAAAATCATTTGAAGAAAATTTAAGCAAGTTAAGGTTGACCGATATCTACACACCTAACTTGAGGCGGAGTGTTGAGAATAATAATAACGGCTAGTTAGTAACGGCTAGTTTAATAACGGTTAGTTAGTAACGGTTAGTTTAGTAACGGCTAGTTTAATAATGGCTAGTTTAGTAACGGCTAGTTTAATAACGGCTAGTTTAGTAACGGCTAGTTTAATAACGGCTAGTTTAACGGCTAGTTTAATAACGGTAGTTTCTTCCTTTCAATGTATAAATATAACATTAGACATTAAGCCAAAATCAATTCAATATAACTCTCTCAACAAAAATCAAAGAAAATCAACATATTGTCTGCAGTTTTAGTCCTCTATTCAATAATCCCTGGTAAAAGTTTGCTGTCATCTTATTGGATGATCATTTGGTTTAGGCTCTTCCAATATCATAGCTGCATGGTAATTGTTTGACCTTTCTTTTGTGTTCATAATCGGTTTCCTACCTGTTATATAACCTCAGAGTGAAAATCTAGTTACCGCGGTTCTAACTGGACCAGGCATTGTCTTCATCCAGAGTTTACCTTTTCAACGGCTTTCTCAACGCATTGCTAGGTAATGTCTTGTAGCATGAATTTTGCGGAATGCAGATCTTCAAATTCCCTCCTGTTTCCCTCTTACCCTGTATGTCTTTATGATTTTCAGTTTGGTTGATAGCATTGTTATGAAATAGAATTGAAAGTTTAGACCTTTGTTTGGTTCGACCTCTAAAGGAAATGAATCAACTCTACCACTTCTAGAATACTCTTTTTATCTATGTATTAATGGAATATCTTGGTATGCTATAACTTTAGGAAATTAAAAAAAAATAACATCCTTACAATTTATAACAATAAAAATAACACTTTAATAACTTTAAATAGGGTTCACTTAGATCTCATTTAACATTGAATGAGTTTAAATGATTGGATTTTATTTTGAACGGTATCCAATTAGAAGACATTTAATGTGAAATAATGTACTATATTTATTTTTTAATGGTAAAAATATGAGATTGATATAAAAAGATGTCATTTTAATAGTTACAAATTTTAATGATACTTTCTTATAATTTTTTTTAATCTATTTATAGATTTTTCTTCGTTTAAAACATAATAAATATTACTTTTATTTTCCTTACATTATTCAAACGAAACAGGGTTATTATTATTATTATTTTCATTTGATTCAATTTCATTGATGTTACCGTTCCCGGGAATTAAACATGATGTAACGAAGTAGATGTTTATCTCATTTGCAGGGCAGTTACTTACCCGAACATGAGGGAAAATCCAAAATTCTTCATTCATATAGCCGTTTTCTTTTTCCTGGTATATGTTGTAATTGTATCTTCATTAATCTTGACTAATGTGTGAATTTTGCCTGACTTTTACTGTTTTCTTTCTCTTTATGCAACCAAACCCATATGCCATTGATGGTATTGCTTTAATTCAATTCACTTCTAACAAATTATATAATCATTTGAGTAGAAACAATAATGGTATTAGAAACAATTTCAATTTCACATTTCAATATTTCTCGGTCAGGCATAGTGCCTATATTAGAGCATGTTATAATGCTAATAAAAGTCCATTATGCATTCTCTAATCTCTTTGAATGATGTATCATTTGTGTTTAAAATTATATTTTTGTTAAAATAAAAGTACACTTACAATGACACGTATCATTAAAGTTTACAAACAAATGAAAAGAAATAATTATTTCATTCATCTGTCCTTTACCACAAACAAAACATTCCCATAGTTTTAAAATCCATGCAATCAAGTAGACCATATGATTGGTTTTTTCTTTTCTCTTTTTAATGGCGAAATGACTAAATTACCTTCGGAGAACCATGGGCTCTATATGTGACTAACTTGGCACTCATTTTTATCAATTTTCATCAAAATATATACTTCAATGCTTTTCAAAACTAGAAGCAACCAATTATATGGGAGAATGGTTGTAAAAGCTTCGTAGTTATTTTTAAAAATGACATTTATGTCATGTGTTTATTAACAAGTGATTACATATTAACATGGTTTTTTTTAGGTTTTTTTTTAATTTAATTTTTTTCAAACATTTCAATTATAATTTGTCGAAGTTAAAACAATTTATTTTTATTGCAGTTGAAAAATAAAACAAAAACAAAATAAAAAAATAATTCTATCATTGTGCGCATATTTCAAAATGATAATAGAATTAAATTAAAAAAACATGGCCACGATATTTTTCTCTAATACTAAAACAAAATGGAGATTACAATTAAGCCACTCAGGTTTGCCATAACGCAATTATAAAGGCGCGTAAATAAATGCTACCATCCATTGTAAGCGCGAAGTATTGGTACGTGGGAAAAAATGGAGATTGTTATTTGATAATCGCCTGATTGGTACCATACGTGGAATTCTCGAATCTCGCAAATGGGTTTTAGCGAAACAGAAGACACCCTAAGACGGTAACTTTTGTATCTGAGAGAAATTCGTAGCTGCTTAAATACCATCTTCTTCCCTCTGTTTTTCTTATCGATTCCCTTGACAGTTCAGTTCACCCTCATTTTTTTTCTTCATCATTTATACTCAACGAGCATTTGAGATTCATCAAGTATTTCTGGAAACGCATCTGATTGTTCTCTATTTCTTGGGTACGTTAAAGAATTTCGATTCTCTCGCTGCGAGAAGCTGTTCGAATTATTGACTCTGGATTTTAAATCGATGATTCCGCTGCAGAGATTCGAATTCTTCTTGCTAATATATTCCTGAATTAGGGTTTCCGATTCAGTCATTTTTTTGCTAAAGAGATTGTTTTTGGTTTTCCTTCGTCATGGAAAAAGGGTTTTCTTACGTCATATGAGATCCATAAAAATTTGTTCAGATTTCGTCAATCGCTGCTAGATTGATCCCGTCCCTCTCTGATTGGAAGCTTTCAAGACTTCTGACCGAGTAATTGTTCGACGATTCATCTCTGAAGTCTGCTGGTTCTAATTTATGATTTAATTGTGTTGGAGGGGGATCACGATTGGCATGGCTCTCGTAGAAGATTTCAAAGAGCTCTCCATTGTGGCGGTTCGATATGTTCGATTTCTATTGAGTATTTGAAGGAAATAGAAGAACAAAAAAGTTACAGATTTGTACTGTTTGTTTTTATTTGAGTTTAATTGGAGGCCTTCATATATGTTTTTTTCCCTCAAGGCCTTTGATTATCCTTTTTCCAGGACTTTTGTTGTTATGGTTGACTTGTGCTTATATTAACTTCCATTTGATCTATAAAAAACTAAACGAGTTCAATGGTGAAGTTTCTTCACCATAACTTTATAAAACAAACAAAAATAAAAATCTTACAAGGCAAGAAAGGGCAATATTTGACTATTTTGAGTTAATAAACCATCACTTGTTGGCTTATAATCACAGCCTAAACACTGAATTGAACTATTATAGAAGGACCAATACCCTAAGATTTTTATCTAATATGTCAAATTTAGCTACCTACTAGGCCAACACAATCACCATATTGCTTTGTAGAGTTAAGGCTTTCATACACAATTAACCATATTGTTTTGAAGAGTAAAGGCTTACAATTAGAAACACATGCACTAATACATTATTTCTCTAAATTCATTTTCTGACTTTTCTATTCAGGTCACTCACTAAGTCATTATAACTTGTAATTTGCTAAACAACAAGATCATAACAAAAACAGAAAACAAAATGAAGTCCAAAACTACATTAATTGAAGCAGAGAATCCAAAAATAAATCCCATTAGAAGTGAAAAGAAAATCAATTCCAAGCAATACAACATTAACAAAAACACATAAACATAGTAATAAAAAAACCCAGAAAACAAAGCAAAGCAAAGCAAAGCAAATCAGTACCATTAAAAACTCAAGCTTTCTGAGATGGAATCATTCCAGCCTTTCTGGCATAGGCAAAAATGCCACCAGCCTCAATAACAGGTCCAGCATCACCAATTGGCTTCAATTTATACTCTTTCCCAGTTGTGTGATTGATCAAACGGCTCTCACAAAGCTCAATTGTCACCATATCACCTGTTTTACACTCCTCGCAAATTCTAGTTTCCGATTCAATTGGGTACACCTCTCCAGTAGCCACTGAGTTCCTAAAGAATATTCGCGCGTATGACTCGGCCACCACAGCCGTCACACCCGACGCGCCTAGAGCCACAGGAGCGTGTTCCCTCGACGACCCACAACCAAAGTTGGCTCCGGCGATGACAATGGAGTACTTGGACTTAGTCTCATTGGGCTCCACGAAGCGGGTGGAATATATTGACGGAAGACCACACATCGCGTAAGATCCGAGCTTCTCGTACTCGGCTGGATTGGAAGGCACCAAGGTTAAGTACTCGGCTGGAATGATTTGGTCCGTGTCAATATGATCGTTGACGACGTAGCAGAGGCCGTGAAAAGATGTATCCGCGCCGTTAGACGACGAAGGTGAGGCGGTGGCGCGTGATGTGGCATGAGTGACTCGTTGTACCGAGTGAGGATAATGGACGCTTAGGGTCTTGATTGGGTTTGAATAAATGGAGGGGGATTTGAGATATTGAGGGATAGAGGGAGGAGAAAAACTATGAGTATCTCTGGGTGTGGAGTTGAAGCTAGGGTTTAAAGAGAGTGATAATGAAGCCGCCATTTTTATTTTTATTTTGCTCGAATGAGAAACTTTGCCTTTTTTCAGTTCCGGTGTTTGGTCAGGTTCACCGTTCAAATAAGTGTGTAATAGGGGGGGAACTATTAAGCAAAATTTTATTTGGAAAATGGGTTGACTACACTATTCATTATAATTTTAATATATAAATTTTATAAATTTTTTCTCTTTAATATATTAAGCTTATTTTATATTTTAATTATATATTTAAGTATGAGAGCACCTAAGTTAATATTATATAATATTATTTATGATGAAACAAATTTGAAGTAATTTGGGACAATATTATCATCTATATAATTATCTCTAAAAATATTATCATAATAATTATAATTATTATTATAATAAAGTTATTACATATAAAAAAATTAACATGAGTAACTCTCACTTATATTTTATTTCTACTTCCATTTATGTATAAATTTTATTAATTTTTAATTTTTTTTAATATATTTTAATGAAAGTTGCGTGTGAAATTTAAATTTAAATTATAAATATATAAATAATATATTTATTTCAAAATCATCGGTTATAAATCTCAAATGATTTTAATAGCAAAACTCGTGTATTATAACTAATGATGCATCTCACTACATACACATAGAATTACCCAAACTAAATATAGACAAGAATTTGCATTGAATTGTCATAATGCAAGTGTTTATTATTATAAAATAAAGGTTCTTGAGTGTTTTTCCTTTATTTATTTGTTAAATTATTAACAAAGTCATCAAATGATTCACGCACCCTAACATTACTACATTAGAAAGTAGTCAAATACTTAAATCGTCTAGATACTACTCAGTTGTTCATATAGAAAGTTGTCAATACTTTAACCGTCTAGGTACTAATCATCAAGAAAGTAGTAAATAACGTATATAAGTTTTATTTTTCATATTGTGTATATAAAATCCTTTCATTTATTTGATTTTTTTTTTCAACTCTTAAAAAAACACATGTATTATTATAAATTTTCAAAATAAAACATTCATTTATATAAAACTATATATATATATTGTTTTACGTTACAATATATATTTTGTCTATGAGAAGTTTAAAAGTAAAAATTTATATATATAAAAAAATTATGTTATATAAATAAACATTTTAATTTTATAAATTTTAAACATTTTTATCACATTTGTCACCAAAACTTGTGGACTCAACTGTATTAAAACTAAGGTTTAAGGTGAATATAATAATAGATTAATAAATTCATCTAATTAAAAATTAAATCGGATTAAATTGATTTTTTTTAAGTAAGTTGATTTTGGTTTTAAAAATAAAAAAAATTGAATTATGTGAATCATTTAAGGTTTTAAAATTTAAAAAATAATACTTAATCAAATCTATTGATATAGTATTCATACATATTTATTTTATAATATATAATATATATCATAAATATTTATGATTATATAATTTTAGTTAAATTTTTACGTAAATCGAGTAAGTGAAAAAACTTATATAATTTTTCTATAACTTTTATTTTTATATATTTATTATAATCAATAAAGTATTTAAATTACCTTTTTTTATCGATTCAATGAAGAATTTTTCTTTACTTAAAATTTAATTAGTAATTCTAATTTAAATATTAATATATAATTTTTTTAAATTATATTATTTATTAAACATTAAATCTTATTTATTAATTTGATATTAAGATAAAGTTAAAATAATTAGATAGTATAAAATGTAAATTATGATCTATTAAAATTATATATATATATATATATAGAGGTTAATTTAATGTTTTTTAAGTGGAATTTTATAAATTCACTTTGATTTTTTATTTAAAAATTTTATATAAATTGAAAAAAAAATAAAAAAAATTAACAGCCTCAACCCCTACTCAAGCTTACGAGAATTTGAATTTCTAAGTAATTAAGAATAATAATTATGGAAATACGTAACTAGAAAAAATAATTATAATTCCTATTTTCTTTAGAGTTAGTTTAATTTTTTTTATCAATTTAATCCAATTTGTTAACTTTTTGACGATTTAGATCCGATCATTGAATGTGATCGAATGACAGATTTCACTATGTATCATCCGATTCGATCAAAAATAATTAAATATATTAGTCATATTTTTATTGATTATTCATATATTAGTTATATTCTCATTAATCATTCATATATTAGTCATATTATATATTATTTTATGTAAAAATTTAAATTTTTTATTCAAAAATAAAGTTAATTAAGTTTATTAATTGGATTGATCGAATTCAAACAATCCAATTCGGAAAAGGTTACTGATTGATCATCCAATTCGAATAGATTACAGATCGGATTGCATTTGATTCGAAAGATGATCGGATCAGTTTCAAATTAAGATGTTTTAATCCGATCGGATAGTCGGATCGGATCAGATGAATATATAATTAACGATTTTGATCCGATACATACCCATTATTTTCTTGTTTGATTGTCATTGTGTTTAAAAAATTTATAATATTATGTTCGACGTATTTACGTTGGAAAAGAAATTTATAAATTAGTTTTTCTATAATACCATTCATTTTCACGAAAAAAATTGATTAAGATTTTTTTATTACAAAGGAATTGAATTTCTCATGTAATTGCAATTTATGATATTATAAGTTGTAAATAAATAAAAGAAATTTAACAATTAATTTTTTATTTGTTTATTTCTATCAACAAAACATCCTAAAACATTACGTAACACAATCTATATTTAACATTGCATTATTATATAATGGATTATTATTACACAAAATTATATATTTTTATATTGAATAGAATGTCCGCTTAGTATATATATATCATTTTAGAGTGTAATTCAAATAAGTGACCAATTATTAATAAGTTGGATATAAGTAACCGTTCAATTAATACTTTAGATTTTATTTAATATTTATGTAGTTTTAAAGTTTAAGATAGATTCTAATCAGAAAATATGTGTGTATGTTTTTCTTTTTTTTTTAGCAAAAAAAATAAATAAATAAAGTAACTTGTCATTGCCATTTTTTGTTGCTGATGTTACTCTCATTTAGTTATTATTTTCTTAAATACAAAATCTGAATCCATCATTTTTTATTTTATTTTAAATTAAAAATTATAATGATATCAATTAATTTTTTTATAAAAAATAAAAATCTGCTAAATACGGTTCAATATCAAATTAATACCGTTTAACAGGTATTTATATCAAACATTAAAAAATAAAAATAATACACTTAATAAAAAAATAAAAAAATATTATACTTAATAATTAAAATATATAAGTTTAAAAACTATTAAAAATAATAAAATAACATTAAATTTAATCGATTTAAAATTTAAAAGTTAAGGGTTTTAGTCTAAAAATTATGATTTAAGAATTAAGTTTTAGAGTTATGATTTATGATTTATGATTTAAAATTAAATATTTAAAATTAAATATTTAAAATTTAATGATGAATAAATAAATATTATTAAAAAAATAATATTTTTATTTAAAATATGATAATATAATTTTACATGGTTGTAAATGTTTAACAAGTTTAATAGTCCCATGTTCAAAATCAAGGGAGGCACATATTAGAAGCCCAGGACGACATTCTCTTCTCAGAATAGGAATATAAGTCTAGGTTTATTCAAAATCCCTAGTGTGACGACTCTACTCTGGCCGAGCAGGCAAGCACTGCGTCGACGTAGCAATTATCTGATTCAACAATGGGTAACTTTCTATATGGCACCCCATCTCTGTCTAATTATTTCAGTTTAATTATATTGTTCGTTGGTCTTTCTAATTGTGAATATCTTCGGATGTCTTATGGGTTTTATGGATTATTTATTGCGAGTTGTTTCCTTGCTCTATATGGACTTGCAGCAGGTTTAATCGTTGCTTAATCTATAGTGAATATAGATTAAGCATTTTTTAGTTTTAACAGATTTTTATGAACAGATTTAAGTTATGTTATTCTTGGTATTTCTGTTTCTTGTAGAAAAGAGTGATTGTCGTTCTTGGTCACATTAAGTAAAAGTAATTGAAAGGAACTGGAATGGATCATTGTAGAACTTTTTTTGTTGAGCTAAGAATGCATGAGTTTTTGAAGCATAGAGTGTGATGCTTACTTTTTGAATTGATGAAATTAGGGGCCTACAAGTATGTATCAGAGCTATATATGGAGGAAGAAGCAATCTGATGTCATGAGGTTTCTACAGAGGGTGAGGTGTTGGGAGTATCGTCAGCAACCTTCCATTGTTCGAGTCACAAGGCCTACTCGTCTTGACAAGGCCGTCGTTTGGGTTACAAGGCCAAACAGGTAGGGAACTAGGGATCCATCATCAAATTATTTGTTAAAATTGCTCACTTATAATCGTTTTTATGCCCTTTTTCTTATATATACACGTATTTTGCTGTGTGTTTGATACCTCGTTGACTATTTGTAGATGTGCACAAAGTTTATGTCAATTTGAGCCTTTTAATGGTCGAAACGAGGATGTAGCCATTTTTAATGGTCACTTCTTGTCTATCAAGTACATTTTTAAATTTTCCTTATGTTTTCTTGTTCAGCCTTTTTATACCTTTATGTTTAGGTAGCTAAACAGTTTATATTTTTACCTTGGTGGTTTTTAACAAATTAATTTCCTTTACAAGGGTTATGTTGTTTATCGTGTCCGGGTGAGGTGAGGTGTGGTGGTAGAAAGAGGCCAGTGCCCAAGTGTATAGTTTATGGGATGCCGACAAACCAGGGTGTTACTCAACCGAAATTCCAGCGTAGTAAGAGGTCTGTTGCTGAGGAACTTGCTGGTAGAAAGTTGGGAGGCCTTAGGGTTGTCAATCCATATTGGACCTTGAGGTTTGTGTCTCATTTCTATTTGGTTTTACTGTTCTGACTATGAGCGTGTTTGGATGCATGGTAAAAAAGTGCTTGTATAGACTAAAGCATTTTCTAGTCATTTGTGAATAAAAATGAAACCGCTTATAACTGTTAGGACCTATTATTTAAGCACTTATAGTGCTTTTTGAGAAGTAAACTCCCTTCTCAAAGTACTTATATAAAATATGTGTGACCCACTATTTAACAATTAATTTTTTTACACAATTATGACATTTGTCCCTTAATAATTTATTGCCAAATAATAGCATATACAATAGTTTAAAAATAGGCATAAGTATAATTTTTAAAAATAGCCAAAATCTTACTTTAAACTTGAAAGCAAAATTTTTAATCAATTTTATTTAAAAATTCTATTTTACAAAACATAATTATTATAAACATAAAAAATATTAACATTTTATAAATTTATAATTAATTTTAAATACATAAATCTTTTTTATCATATTATATATTAAAAAAATTATTTTCAAAAATAAAAAATAATTTATACATATATTGAAAATGATATGCTTAATATTTTGATAATTCATAAATAATATAATACATTATTATTATTAAATATAATTATATAATAAATAATTATAATATTAATTATAATCATAATATAAAAAATAATATTCATAAAAATAATTAAATTATTAAAAAAAATTGTAAAGCTTTTATATCCAATTTTTTACGAGATATAATACAAATATAGAACATTATATCACAAATTTTGTGAAAAAATATTATATAATATAATATGATTATAATTATTTTTATTATTAATATAATAAAATATATAAATTATATTGAATTAATTATATTTTAATACTTAAATATAATTATTGTTAATAGATATTTGTTATCTTATTAATAATTAAAATTATAATAATATTAGAGATATTTGTTACAATGTAATTTATTTTTTAATTTTTTTAATCTTAAATAATTTAATTTTTTAAAATGTAAATAATTTTTCATAAAAATTATTTTAACTATTTAGTAAAGTTTTTGATAATTTAAAATTTTATAATTTATTATTATTATTATTTTAAATATTTTATAACAAGATTTTGATAAGTTATTTATTATAAAAATATATATTTTTTATTATATAAATATAAATTATTTTATTATTTTTTATTTATAATAAAAATAAATTGTTATTTATTAAAAATTGATGAACGAGTATATTTTAAAAAAATAAGGTTCTCGAAATTAGCGAAAGAGAGAAGAAAAAGACAAATATTTATGTTTTAAAAAAAAGTGATTGACTTGCTGTTAATTATAAAAAGGAGAGATAGAATGTCATGGAAGTTAGAAAAAATAAATGAAAAGAGAGAGAATTTGTGTGAGTTAGAAAAAACAAATGAACATGTAAATTGTTTAGCAAGTTTAATTTAGTCCATTTTTAAACTAAATCTTAATTAAACTTATTTCTAAAATATTATATATTATTAGCCTTTTATTGACAAAACCCCTCTTTAAAACGGCTTTTAGTTAAAATAACTCCTATAAAACCATTTCTATTGAAACTACTTCTTTCAGTAGGGCATACAAACGAAGTCTATATTGTTTTTTTTATGCTATTTTCCCCATTTTCTTATACAATGGGATTTCATATTGATACAGGATTCAACTTACAAGTATTTTGAGGTAATCTTGGCTGACCCTGCTCATAATGCCATCCGTAATGACCCAAGAATCAACTGGATCTGCAACCCAGTGCACAAGCATGGGGAACTTCAGGGACTCACCTCTGCAGGAAAGAAATACAGAGGTTTTACGTGGAAAAGGACATCTATGCCACAAGGCACGGCCCTCTTGCAGGGCAACCTGGAAGAGAAATAATACTCTATGCCACAAGGCACGGCCCTCTTGCACGGCCCTTTTGTTTTCCTGCCTTTTGTGTATTCGCGTCATTTTCTGGATATTCTCTTGAGGATGTAGTAGTTCTGCATTTGAAATATTGGAAATTAAACACATGGATCATGTTCAATATGAATTATATACAGTCTAATTTTATAGCTTATATATGTATTCTATCTGATTTATTTTTATGTTCTAAATATTCCATCTGGTTTCTGTGAAATATGTTCGGAAAAACATTTATATAACCTCTAGAAACTTGTAATTAAAAAAAGGTAACTTGATATTAGTTACTTTAATTTTGATGCTTGTTATTTTTTATTTTATAAAAATATTTTTAATTATTGTAAATATAATTATAAATATGGGTAGTTATCGAAAATTTAATTAATAATTATTTGTTTAAAATAAAATAAATTGAGAAGTTTTGAATGTTTTTTCAAGAAACGAAACAAAACAACATATAAGAATAAAAAACATAATAAAAGTATAAATTATTAGATTATTAAGCAAAATATGTTGTTAAGGGGTTTTTCTTATCATTAAATTACAATTAAATTTATTGTGTTATAATACATTTAGTTTTTAAATTCTAAATTTATTATATAATTTTATGATTTTTTAATTTTTTTCAATTTTAATTTTAATAATTTAAGTTCGTTTAAAAATACTTACTTTTTTTAATAACAATTTAATTATTAATTAACCTAACTCATGAATAATCTAGAATTACTATTATTAAATTTAATTTATTTGTTACATTATAATAAAAAATAACTAAATTAAATGAAATTAATATCATTAACAATTTTTAACATAAATATTTAATTTCAATTGTAATAAAAATACAATTTATCACTTAAATTACAAAAAATAGTAATTTCATAAACAAAATTAAATATCAAATCAGTTGTACATCTAATTCAAGAATTAGTATGTTTTGATATTAAAACATGAAATTAAATACATCAAAAAATTAATAATTGAAATTTTATTCATATTATAACATAATTTATATTAGATCATATTTTAAAGTATGAAATTACTCATAATAATTACAATGAGTTATTCATTTAGATATTAAATTTAACACATATAATAAGATAATTAAATAGTTCATAACATAAAAAGAAAAAAAAGATACTATAAATTTTTTGTTTTGTTGAGAAAGTAAAACTAATAGACTCATCTCTAAACTTGTTTTTTATTATTTTTTCAAATGTTCTTCAAACTGTACTAAGATAATTTCTCTATATTTTTTCTAAATTCCTCTCATCATTTTTTTTTTCAAAATAACATTTTATGGATATTTATAGAAATTTTATTTTGAGTTTTATGATCAGATTAAAGTATGTGCCATCAGATAAAGTCAAATAGATGCACCAAATTGTGCCACATGTCAAGAGAATGGATTAGATGTGAACAAAGAATAGTGCGATGCTGATTGAAGTGAATATTGACCAAACGTTGTGTCATTTGGTTGGGGTTGAAGATTGAACCAAGAACGTGTATGGTGAAAACGACGCTATTTTGTTAAAAAAATGGACTTTCATCTAAGCACATTCATATTTATAAGTACATGAATATAAAAAATTATAAAAACTCATTTTTTTTCTCATAAAATATAAAATAAATAAACATAGTATATAAAAATAAGAAAATAAACATATACATTTAAAAATAATAATGACTTAAAATATGTATAAATTATCACTTATAAAATTTCTACACACCTACTTAGTCCTCGACAAAGTGAATAAACAAGTTTTTGACATTTTATTTCAAATACTAAGAAATATTATAATTTTAAATTCTAATAAATGGTAAATAATGTTTCTAGTCATCACATTGCTTTTGTTACTATATATTAATCATGCTTAAAGTATTTATACGATTAACATTCATTAGTAATAATAAAAAATGTAACTTAAAATAAGTTGAAACTTTATTTCTCCCTATAAAACATAACTAATCTCTTAAGATTATAATCGAACATAATAAGCTTTTCTTTAAAAATTATATTTTTACTCACCAAAATTATTTCATAAAATCAAGATATCTTTCATTTTATTGTATTATGACTAGTCATGTTGGTTAAATAAAATGAAATAAAAAAAATTCACGAGTTCATAAAATAAGAGAAAGAGATATATAAATAACATTATCCTAAGATTAAGTATGTGAATATAAGACACGGTTATATTTTATTTTTTGAACCCAAACATCATTATTGGGTTCTTTAGTTTTATTTTTATGAACTCTTTTTACACAACTTATTTTTTATCTTTCCTTGCAACTTATCACTTTATTGTTTTTTTAGTAACGATAATATGAGGTGCCCATTAATGTATAGGCTACTTTGTACGTGTTGATTATTTAATTAATTAAGCACATTTGATAATCTTAACTCTCATTTTAGCATTTTTATAGAATCTATTATCTTTTTGTGCAATTATACTTTTTCTTGAACTATAGAGCATAATCAAAGTGTTTTAATTTAAAAGATAAGAAGTGAGTACAAGCAAATGACTCATGTAGGTTAAAATTGGTGGGTTGTCCTATAAGACATTAATATTATATGTAGGATAATTTAGCCAAAGGTTAATCATATTTTTTTAATCATTTTTGAAGATATACAATTGGCATTCGCCTTGATAAACTCAAAGAAAAGTTCTTGTATCTTAATCATAGTTGTTAAATACCAAAATTTTAAAAAATTCATAACATTTTTCACAAATTCAAACACATAGATTTTTCTATCACCAACTTAGTTATTGTGAAAGTTTTGAGTAAAGTTATCATAAATTTGTCTTCACATAGGAACGAAATCAAGACTTTATCATAATTTATTATCATTTAAAACCTAATATTGTTTAGCTAAATTTATCATATATTTTAGAAAATATACAATATCATATTATTAATTTCAAATCTAATTATTGATTCTAATTAACTTAAATATATAATAAATAATTAAAAAAATTATGATTCTAAAACATATTAAACTAATGAAGCAAATAAAACAATATTAATAATATATAAGAATATGCTTTCTCTCACACACACCTAATTCAATGTAAATACATGCATTAATATAATAAAACAAATTAGACGAGTTTCCTCTCATAAAGAGTTTGATTCTACGTTCTCAGTCAGACTTAACTGTAATTCAATCGAAGTCGTCTCCACCATCATCCAGATACTTCATTGCTTCAAAGATGTTGAAATGAATTATCTCCTATCAAACTCAAGATTTAGATCATTATTATACACATTTATTGTAGTGTAAGTTATTTTCATAAATGTAGGATCATCATTCATGTCCAATATATTGAAATCTACTGGAAAAATTATCACATCGACCTATACGAAAACATCTTCAATAACACCATTAAGATAAACTTTAATCTTGTAAGCAAGTTTTATAATAATACATGTTTGTTTTAAAAGACCTGGATTCATTAAAGCATAAATATTATAGGACATGACATTAACATATGCTTTTACGTCTAGCATAGCTTTTTCAAGCCTTGTAGTGCCTAGCCTTATCAGTATGGTGAAACTACCTAGGTCCCGACGTTTGGATGAGAGCTTTTTTTGTAACATTGTAGAAACATTTTTCTCCATATTTATCACTTCATTACTTTTTAGCTTGTGTATGGTAGTGCATAGTGCTTTAAGAAACTTTGCATACTTGGAAGCTTGATGGATATCATCAAATAAAGGTATGTTGATTTTCACTTTTCAAAAAGTGTCCAAAATTTTCCTTTCATATTCTTCTTTTTTTGTGTTTCTAAACCTACAAAGACAAGATAAAATAGATTCATAAGTAGAAAGATGAGGTTTGAATACTACTTTAGGTGCCACCTTAGCTTCTTTTTGGTGGTCTTTTATTCTCCAAGTACTTTATTTTGTATAGTCTTTTCCTTTGATTTGATATTTTGGGGACTTGTTTGGATTCCTCAAGTTGCTTACCACTTTCCAAAGCAATGGCATTGACAATCTTCTTAGGATTTATTATAGTTTGTGAAAGAAGCTTACTAGGTGTCTATGTTTCCAATCTTCATACAATTATGACTAGTTGACACATTTGTGTCTCTAAGTTTTAAATTAAAACTTGGGCATTCTGTTGAATTTTAGCATTGTTAATAGCTAAAGAAAGCTTGGGTTAGGAAATACAATTGGATTATTAGGAATGGTTGCTTGATTATTAAGTGCACAGTTAAAATTTAGATGATCCTTACATACAGGGTAATAAGTATTACCAAAGGATCATACCTGGGCCTTTGCCCCGAATAACCACCAATAACATTGATATGTTCTTCTTGAAATATGGGACACATATTTATAGGGTTTCCTACTGTAGAACATATACCACATGACTTCACCTGTCCTATAGCTAGTTACCGTACCAAAGTAGTCAGATTAGTCAATTGTTGTTCAAGATGAGAAAAAGTAATTACCTTGCCTATCTTTCTCGTTGTATCATTTCTAGTACAAACTATTAAGAGTTTGCAACCATGGTTGTTATTAGACTTCATGCATTTGTGAGTGTTTTATTTATCAAGGCTTTATCACTTGACACATTAACCATATTCTTCTTCATAGGTGATAGTCTTTCATAAAAATATTAGAGTAGAAGTTGATCATTGATATGATGTTATGGATAACTAGCACATAACCTTTTGAACCGTTCCTAATATTCATTTAATGTTTCCTCAATGTATTATTTAATTCTACATATTTCTTTTCTTATCACTATAGCTCTTGTAGCTCGGAAGTATCTTTCCAGAAATTGCTTTTTATTTCCTTCCAAGTGATGATTGATTAAGATGGGAGATAATATAGTCATTCTTTTGCACTATCCAACAAGTAGAATGGAAAGACACTTATTCTTCAGTAACCTCTACTAGTTTTATGCTTGAACATACCACATAGAACTCCTTAAGATGCTTTTTTTGGGTCTTTTACGAATAAATCTCTAAGAGTATGTAATAAGTGAATCACACCAGATTTAAGCACAAATGCTACATCAAGTGCATAAGAATGAATGCATAATTGTTATTGTTCAAAATCAAAAGTAGTTAGATCTTTGAGTGTTTGATTGTTCAACTCCATTGTTTCTTTTTTCAATTTTGAATTGATTGGTAAGGACAACTCAATTTTTTTCTTGATCTCAAGTTATAATTATATTTTTTTCTGTGGCATTCAATTAATTCTTAAAAATAAAGAAAATTAAATAAATAATAATAATAATAATGGTAATTAAAAAATTACAATTAAAAAGAGAAGAAAAATGCATACATACATATAAATAATAAATAAATTTAAAATATAACTAAACCTAAAATTTAAAAAAACAAATAAAATAATAAAAATAAAAATAAAGGTAGAAGAAAGAAAGAAAATTTTGAAATAAAATAAATATGAGCAAAAAAAATTATCAATTAAATCCTCAATTATACGACGTCAAAAATTTTGATGTGTCTAAATTATATTATTAAATATATAACCTTACTTCTTACTTTATAAAAGCTTTATTGTTGTACATATAACGGTAAATAAAGGTTATTACCGATAGATAATTAAGAAAATTTAATTATTAATTAATTATTTAAAATAAAATCTTAAAATGTCCCAAATAAAACAAATAGATGGTTTTGAATGTTTTTGTAGAAAAAATAAAACAATGTACCGAAGCAAAAAAAAATAGCAAAAAGTACCAATTATTAGAATAATAAGAGAAATATGTGATTATAGGATTTTTCTCACAACTAAATTACAATTAAATTTATTATATTATGATGCATTTAGTTTTTAAATCCTAAATTTATTATATAATTTTAAGATTTCTTCTGGTTTTTCTCAATTTTAATATTAAGAATTTAAATTTTCTTATTTTTTTTACTTTTTTATACTTTATAATTAACTCTTAATTCAATTATTAATTAACGTAACATATGAATAACTTAGAATTATAACTACTAGATTTATTTCATTTGTCGCATTATAATAATAAAAATAACTAAATTAGATGAAATTCATATCATTAACAATTTTTTAAATTAATATATTTTAGTCATTAAATTATCACATTAAATTTCATAAATTAAATACATTAATAATTTTTTAAATTAATGTATTTTAGTCATTTTAATATTATAAATTTAGATATTTTAGTTATTTTTTTGATAAAAAACTTAAATTAAATCGAAATAAACCTTAAGAACAAGAGTTTGATATATGTTTGAAAAGAAAAATATCTTACAAAGTTGAATAAAAGTGAAAATAAAGTTATTGAGATCATCAAAATTGCCTAAAATGATTAAAATGATTACAAATATAACATTATTTAAAATAATGTGATCAATATGTGTAATTTGTGTAAGTAAATTGATATTTTAGGTGGACGTTTTCCTTAAATAAAAAATGACAGTAGCTCTTATCTTTAGTTTGTATTTTTAACTGCAAACAAAAAAACCCAAACATTCAAAATTGTGGTTGAATACCATTTAAGTTTAACACTAGACGTTAGATTTTGTTATGGCTAGTTGCCTATCAAGGAGTTTTCTTAGAGTGGTGACTAGAGAAAGTCCTGAATCCTATCTTTCAGCAACTTTCATTTTTAATTCAGTTATCAAATTGGATTAGACAGTGACGCTATAGTTTGTTTTAGAGTTGACTGATTTGACGAAATAAGCCAACTCGAAATCGAATAGAGAGGACACAAGATAGGCAATCTAAAACTCAGAAAAACACTGGCATATTTAGCAAAAGTTTTTAATACAAACGTCTCATGTAGAGTGTAATTTTTCAAAAAACAACGAATCCGTTTTGAGTTTGTTATACACTATAGCCTCCCATCAATATAGATCTCTTTAAGATTATGCAATGCTTGTCTGATGGCATCCTCATCTTGGCTGGAGTATTTCAAACATAGCAGCCTTTGAGCAACATGGTATGCCATTTGGATTGGCTGATGTCGCAAGCAGTTTACTTCCATCCTTTTCACTTCCTAGACATTGAAATGAAAAAAAAATTATTAATGCATCAGACTTTGTGAATACATGAACTTAGATGCATGTGACTAAAATGGAAACACAAAATCCAATTCCTGTTCCTTTGCGTGTGTTACATAAGGTATAAAAGGATGCAACATATATTGATGAGAGATAAACCATCTCCATATGAAGTAAAACACATGATCATAAAGGCTCTTCTGTACATAACAATAGAATAAATATACTTTGACAAAACACTTTAATAGGGTCAAAACATTGCAGATAATTTGAATTGCTCTAAGGACAAAAAAGACATTGTATAAAGAGCTGTAACTTTAATAAGTGTTATTTTGATTTCTGAGATGATATCAAAAGATTTACCTGTTCTGTAATCCGAGTTGTGATGCTTCTAGCTGTTTCAATAACTGAATTTGGTAAGCCTGCAACTTCTGCTAATAGAAGACCGTAGTGCGGTACTTGTCTTGGTCCATCCTTGAGTTGAAACTTTGTAAGCAATGAAGGTTTTGGTTAGTAACGTTGGAAAATATCAATAATAAAAATAAAATGAACAAATAGTACCTTGAAATCAAGATGGTTATTTCTAATATCAACATCAAAGTGAAGGATTTTGACATTTGGATATATGGTTGCTAGTTCTGACATATTCTCCATGTGAGTAGCAAATATAGTATACCTGAGGACGATCAAGTAAGATGGTTTAGTTATTAGTTACGCTTAGATGATTTGTTTCTCTTGGCTATGTTACAATATAACATCTTCCCTAGTCTCAAAGAAATGCAAACCCTAAATGGACATATTTTCATAGAAGTAACTATGTTTTACCATGATGAATTTAATTTTTAGAGAGATTTGCTATGTTTTCCTAAAAAAATTTTATAATTACGGACTTAAATCAAATATTTCCAAGGAAAAACTGTTTCCCAACACTAACCAGCTCTAATCATGTTAAAGCATCAAAACGTGACAAGTCAATCCTCTTCTTGTTGTTTGTTTACTGTACATGCTTGGAAAGTCCTAATTCATGCAAGGTTGTGAAGATAATGTCAAATTTCAGAACATTAGGTCAATGATGCAATCAGGTTTAAGCAACCTTATAGGGTGATTTACCATATTTTTAGTTCCTTGCAAATTTAACCACCATAAAATTAACATTAGACAGCTTTTAAAAGTGTTAAACCCACCACTCTTGATAACCCACCCACAGTTGAAGATCAACCCTAGCCCAAGAAAAATAAAAACCCAATCATTTTATCTAAACCATACAATGGAAACTTCTCAACAAATGTTGAATAAAGTTTTTTTAAAAGAAAATTCTAGAAGGATATAGAAAGGAAATTTTTTAGAAGTGTGTAGAATGTGGTAATAATGTGTGATTATAATTATTTCTTAATTTTATACTTGTGTGATGTACATTGCATGGTGAGGACTATAAATAATCTTCCTTGTATTTGGGTTAGACATTCCTTATAAAAATGCTTTCGTATTCTTAATTTGAGTGTGAGTTATAAGTGTTCTTTTTGAGTGTTTGTATTTCTCTTCAAATTGTGAGTAATCATTAAAAAGTGTTATAGTGTCTTTTATTGTGAGTATAATACAAGTAATTTGTTTACTTGTTTGGATCTAATATCGGTAAGCTTAGAGTTATATACTCTAAATTTGACTCAACATCCATTATAGACATGTTAATAATAAGAAAATCAAGAGTTACGCTTTCAATGATAATAGATATTCGCAACAGCTCCATGCAATTGCAAATCCATCAGAGGAAGATGTAGCCCTTCCAAGTTCATCCATAACAATCAGACTCCTGTAATCAAACAGTATTATCAGAAAATACTATTGTTAATTGCCTGTTTAACTAGGTTAAATAATTCATTACCTTGGGGAGACATTTTGCATGATAAAAGCTGTCTCCTTCATCTCTGTCATGAACTGTAACACCAAATAATAAAAAGATCTGTTTATAAAAATCCTTACTGTACATGTATAAGATAAACTAACAAAGAAAACAGGGTTAAATTTTTTCTGAAGCTTAGAGATAAAAGCCTACCGTACTAGAGTTTGATTCGAGGTTATCCACATTTCCCATCCTTGTAAATATACGATCAACTACCCTTAGAGTTGAGAAGCGAGCTGGAATGTAGCAACCAATCTGAGCAAGAATTACTATAAGACAGACTTGCTGAAGATAAGTGCTCTTTCCACTCCTGAATGAAACAGTTTATTAATTTAACCTCAAGCAATATAACATTAACCAAATTCTTATGTTTTCTATCGGCATGTTAAATGTAATCACAAAAACTTGGATATATTTACAACTATGTTATCCAAGTCGATGTACAATATAGATGATGTGCTCAATAAATGTTGACCAGAAGTTAAAGTTTTCTCCAGTCAAAAGCTGTAAAGCTTGGTTATGATTGATTGGAAAAACATAGTAACATATTAATGGTGGCTGCATATGCAACAATCTAGAGGAAACTCCAATAAAACAATATAACAAAAAGATCCATGAGAAACGAAATGAATGAGGCAAAGCGTGACATTATACTGTTCTGATATCAAGTTGTTCACATTGCTAACTATAAGGAGTAAATCTTAAAGTACTAAATACGATACTTCTTGGCTGTTAAGTTCATGCTTATTAGTCATTGGAACAATAAACTGACATTTGAACAGTGAAAAAATAATTTTACCTTACAATCATTTTTAATTAATTTCATAGTTTCATCAATGTGTATACACAACTTATGAGGAAAACATTTGACTTAGGGAAAGCTATGTCCATTTTGTTGAAAAATATTAAGTACAAATCCTCGGCAATCATCTTCTTGCTAAAACAATTCACAAATTTCTTCTGGAGCATCTCCTTTTATTTATTTTTTAAATATTTTTGTGTGAAACAAACCAATAAAATAGTCAAAAACTGATAGCTTTTTTTATATATGAGAATAACTTACATGTTTGGACCCATTACAATCACCATGTTTGATGCCTCAGATAAAAAAATGTTATTA
This sequence comes from Hippophae rhamnoides, assembly GCA_033030585.1. Lineage (NCBI taxonomy): Eukaryota > Viridiplantae > Streptophyta > Magnoliopsida > Rosales > Elaeagnaceae > Hippophae > Hippophae rhamnoides. Next base: position 64,594,593 of record CM065428.1, on the reverse strand, counting down.
GGCTGCAAAATATTAAGCTGATCAATTATAGAACAGCAAAAGAAGTTCAACAGAAACATAAACAGAGCAATCAGCACGTCAAGGTTTGTTTATAACCAAACACTTGTATAGTGGTCAAAACGTAGAAAATAGAAGGTTACTTACAACAAATTCGTTGTGTATGCCCTCTAAGATTGGATGTCTTCCAGCATCAATTGCTAATGGGCCACTATCTATCAGTAAACAGACATAAAAGAATTAGTCATGACATTTTAAAAATAGGATATTTTGTGTTGCAATAGCTAACAACTTGCCAGTGAACTGTGGTCTAGTATATCGATCAATAGCCTTCGTGGAAACTGCGTGAGCAAATGAATTAACAATCATGTCCAGAAGGCATAGGACTTCTGCCAGCAGTGTGAGAACAGAAACATCTTCTCTTATAGCATCCACGAGGGCTGCACACTATATGTTAGCATAACTTCTTCGTAATGTAGAAGCTTTAAAAACATTCAGAAGATACAGAATTAGATGCCTTGAGCATAGTTTAGCAAAACTGATGGGTCAACTAAGTCCAAGTATGTTTCCTAGTTATTTACAAGGGCCTCTCAGTTTGTAAAAGAAAAGTTGCTACCATTAGGGATTAGATTTCAAGTAGATATTGTTACAACAGAGTTCCTGAATCATGAAACTTCACGGACATTCAAATAAAAATGGTATTACATCACAAAGTATTTGGAGAATATTCAAGGAAGAACATAAAAAATGTCAAAAATATTTCAAACAGATGGAAATATTTTCAAATGTAAATGGCTATGGCTCGGTCTTCATAAGGTTAAGTCAAATCACTTGTTGATTGACAGGTACCCAGTTAATCCCTTAATCCTTGACCGCAGAAACTTCAAGGTGTTCGTACAGAATGTCTAATTATCTTTAGGGCTGGTTATGGAATAAAAACAATGTGTTTTATTATGTTTTCTGAAACATAAAAATATACACTCCTAACGTTCACTTATATACTACATTTAGAGAATCAAAAACAAGAAAATAAAAATAGAAATAATATTTATAGTTTTTATATTCAACTCTAACTGAATATATTCTTTTTTATTTGAATTTTAAAACTTCCTAATTCTTCGAGAATTCAACACTTTTCCCTCAAGTTAATTCATAGATGTTAATAATGTTCAACTTACTTATGAAACCGTCGAAAATTTGACATAGAAGTCCTTTGGGGAAGATATATGCAGTTTGTTTTTGTGTAGGAATATAGGTCATACAAATGATACCATTCTCAACTTTCTCTTTGACAAAACGTCTATCTATTTCAACGTGTTTACTTTGATCATGTTGAATTGTATTGAGAGAAATGTTAATGGCAGCTTTGTTTCACAATAGAACTTGAGTGGAACCTTAGTTTTTACTAATAGTTCTTCTAGGAGTATTTTTAACCATAGTCCTTCACAAATTTCTTGTGCAACTACTTGAAATTCTACTTCAACACTACTCCTGACTACTACGTTTTGTTTTTTGCTTCTCCATGTAACTAGGTTCCCCCAAACGAAGGTATAGTACCTAATAGTGGACCTTCTGTCTTCAATTGAACCCGCTCAATCGGCGTATGAAAAAACTTCTATTTTTCTTTGTCCTGATTTTCTAAAGAAGAGTCCTTTACCAGGAGATCTTTTGAGAAGAATCTGTACAATGCTTCTAGTTGGCTTTCTTTTAGAAACTACATATGTTGACTTACTACACTTACCGCAAATGCAATGTCGGGTCTTGTATATAATAGGTAGATTAGTCTTTCCACTAGCCTCTAGTACCTCTCTTTTCCTACCTATTTTTCATCACTCTCTATTTTCTTTCTTGTTTCAATCAGAGTGTCACTTGGTTTGCTTTCGAACATACCAATCTCCTTTAGAAGATCTAGAACATATTTTCATTGTGAGACACTTGTACATTTCTTTAACCTCGCAATCTCCATCCCTAAGCAATATCGCAGTTGTCCCAAGTCTTTGACATCAAACTTAATAGCAATAAACTTTTTTAATCTTTCAATCTACGTCAAATTATCTCCTGTAAGTATTATATCATCTATATAAACAATCAAGATTGTTTTCAATCTATCTTGGGAATACTTAAGACATCGTGTGATATGACTAACCATGTTGATAGCCTTGGCTTTCTATTGCCTTCGTAAATCTACCACACCACACTCGAGGTGACTATTTAAGTCCGTAGAGAGATTTGTTCAGTTTGCATGCCACATTTTGTTTATCATTTTCACAAAAACTTGGTGGTAGTATAATGAAAATTTTCTTCATCTAATACCTCGTTGAGAAAGGAATTTTTTATATTGATTTGTTGGAGAGTCCATTCTAGGTTCACTACTAATGGCAATAATACCCGGACAATATTTAATTTTGCAACCGAAGCGAATGCCTTTGTGTAGTCAATTCCTTGGGTCTAGGTGAATCATTTAGCAACTAGACGAGCTTTGTATCGTTCAATAGTCCCATCAACTTTATATTTTACTGTACAAACCCATTTACACCCAACCTATTTCTTACCTTTTGGTAAATCAATCACATCCCAAGTTTCATTTGTTTCCATGACTCGTAATTCTTCCATTACTGCCTTTCTCCACTTGAAAATTTCCCAAACCTTATCAATATTTTTTGGAACTATGATCCTATCAAGATTAGTAGTGAAAGCATGGAATTTGAGAGACAGTATTACATGAGACAAACTTAGATATAGGATAAGAGGTACAAGATTGAGATTGTTTTCTTAGAACAATGGCTAAATCATCAGTAGGATTATAGTTACCTGGATTGAAAGAAGACTCGAGAATGTTTGGATCCATCACTAAGTTGGACTCTCGTAGTTTGGCCTCCTTGAGTAAATAAGTATCTCCTTATTTGCTTGTGTTTCTACATCTTCTTTTGAGCCTAAATGGTTTTCTGTAAATAGTACATTAGAGTGAGGTGGTGTAACAAGAGTAAGTTGTTGAAATGGTATATGGAGAAAAGGTCCTGTTATTTGGAAATGAAAAGTCAAATGAACAAAATTGATCTTCATAACTCACATTGTCCCCCTAAAGAGGAGTTTTGGAAGAGTAATATGATGTGGTTTCAAAGAATGTGACATCAAGGCTAGTAAAAACACTCTTCTTAGATTGATCATAACATTTGTATCCTTTATGAGTAGGAAAGTAGCTAATAAAAACACATTTGAGGGCTCTTGAGTCTAGTTTACAATGATCGAGAGGATGAACGCGTACAAATGCCGTACAATCAAATATTTTAAATAGGATGTTTGAAATAAGATGAGAGGTCGAGAAACAATGTTTTAGTTTTTGAATGGGTGTCTTAAAAGAGAGAGAGCAAGATTACACATTCTATTTATTAAAAAAGTAGATATCAATACAACATCTCCCCATAATATTTTTGGTATATTGGTAGTGAACATGAGTGCCCAAGCCACTTCTAGGAGATGTATTTTTTCGTATAGTAACTCCATTTTGTTGTTGAGTATAAATACATAAGGTTTGGTAAATAATCTCATGAGTTTGGAGATAATCTTTGAGTAAATGGTTAACATGTTCAGTACCCTTATCAGTACACAATATTTGAATTTGAGTTTGAAATTGCGTAGGTAACATAGAGTGAAAATTGATGAATATTGTTCGAACATCAATTTTATCTTTTACTAAATACACCCAATATACATGAGTATGATCATAAATAAAGGTGATGGGCCACTTCGTATGAGTGCGACTCAGATATAGAGATGGTCCCCATAAATCACTGTGAATTATGGTGAATGGTTTAGAAGACAAGTTCACACATTTCACATTGCAAATCAAATAATTCTTTACTTTGAATAAGAGAGAAACAACTATTTTAAATACTGAAAATTAGGATGGCCCATTCTAAATCGCCACAACAAAAAATTATTATTCCTAGGGATAGATGTAGAATTACAATTTGCAACTTGATATTGTTCATTTACATTGACTGTCTCAAAGTGATAAAGTCTTTCACTTTCTCTAGTACTATCAATAATCTTTTCCGATGATAGATCTTAAAAAATACAAGATGAAGAAATAAATTTAGCAATGCAGTTTGTGCGAGCTATTAATTTACCGATAGATAATAAGTTACATGATAATTTTGGGGCATGAAAAATTGATTTAAGGGTGATAGAATTAGAGATTTTAATACTCCCTTTTCCAACAATTGTTGAAAGAGTACCATCTATAATTTTCGCTTTTAAATTACCATAATAGGGTATATATGAAGAAAAAAGTGATGGTTGTCAGTCATGTGATCTAACGCATCAATAATCCGAGTATTTATTTATGATGTTGTACTTAAAACCGTTAAAAATAACCTTTATAGGTTACTGAGCTAGAAGGAACATAAATAGGGAGTTGATCTTATGATTAAATTTTAGAAAACATCTAATAAAGTTGTTTTATTTGTTCTAGATTAAATTTTGAACGGGAAACTGTTCGATCCGAAACTTTTCATTTTGATTATTGGAGACTTGATATTCTTGACTTTTATAAATTTGGATTAGTTTCCAATAAGTTGGTTTTTCATGTAATTTCCAACACATATCCTTTGTATGACCAATTCTACAATAGTGATTATACTACGACCCTTTTTTTATTGGGCCTGCCCATCATTGTTTTGTGGCCTATGGGATAGAATCTCATAGGTTTCGTTTTCAAAAACAGGCCCAAATGGCCTATTGGAGTTGCAAAGCCTAAACAATCCAAATGGTCTATTGGAATTGTTGAGCCCAAACTGTCCATGTGTGCCCAAGCCTACCCATGTGTGTGTCCAATAGGCTCTTCAGATAGAGATAGGCTTCCACGGCCCAAAGCCTTATTTGGCCTAGATTCTGACCTGCAAGCCATAAAGCCTCAATTTCCAACCCCAAACCCTCTAGCCACATCGTTCTTCATCATCGCCTCCCTCCAATTTTCCTCACGATGCACCTCTGAAAAAACCTCCCTTGTCAACGATAGAGGTTATCGACCGAGGATTCTGCCTCTTACCTCATCAAGTTCTCTGTTGAAACTAGCCAAAAACTCAAAAACCCTCTCATTCTCCACCTTCGTCTTATACTGTACACTATCTCCAACACATTCCTACTCCTTTTTACAAATTAAATCCAATTCTTGCCACAACCTAACCATTTCCACATAAAAAATGGGTGACAGATATGTTGCCTTGTTGCATTTGCCAAAGGTTGATTTGATTTTGAAGATCCAAGAGGAGTTTCCAAAGTCTAAGTAGGTTTCTTTCACGACTATCCACACATCTCTTGCCGTTGGGAGAAAGAGATAGGTTTTCCCTATCAATGGTTTCATGAAGTGAGCTAGCCACAAAATAATCGAGTTTTCAACCGTCTACTACTGGAGATTGGCTGGATCATTGGGTTTCTTATGGCCAACGGTGAGGTAACCTATCTTTCTTTTTCTTTGGAATTCTAGTTTGATAAACTGAATCAATTCTTTGTCATTCTTACCGTTCAGTTTCTCAATGGTGAGTTGTAGGATGGAATTATCAATACCACCAAGAGTAGGTGTGGACTGTCTCTTTGTTAGTACAATCAAAGGGATGAGATTCACTAGTATTTTTTTTCTATTGACAAAGAGCAGCTTAGGCTCTGATACCATATGGAATAATAAAACAATGTGTTTTATTATGTTTTCTGAATCATAAAATTTTACACTCCTAAGGTTCACTTATATAGCACATTTAGAGAATAAAAAACAAGAAAATAAAATCAGAAATAGTATTTACAGTTTCCATATTCTACTTTAATTGAATATATTTTCTTTTATTTGAATTTCAAAACTTCCTAATTCTTCAAGATTTCAACACGGGTGACTAGAAATCCATTAGTTTTTCGAAATAGAGCACTTAGGTCAAGCAGCTTTTTTGTGACAGTTTAATCCATCAGTTATAAAAAAGTGACAACATATGTTCATATGGTCAATTTTTATGTTTTTTATTTTTTTTATTTCAAAAACTACTTCATTAATTATTCATGTTAAAACCTTCTTTGTCATGTGCAGTTGATAAATTTTTTAAAAATAATTAAAAAAAACTTAAAAATTGATCATTTGGACCCATGTATCTATTTTTCAAAACTAGTAGACTAAACTCTCACAAAAAAAAGCTATTGGACCTAAATGCTCTAACAGCAATAGTTAATGAACTATTGCACATTTGTCTCTTATCTTTAACATTAGCCAAACCAAGAAAAAACAGATACTTGAAGCTTATCATAAAAATGGTTTCCTTGCGAAAATTTAGCCAAACCTTCGAGGCAAACTTCTGTTCTTATATAGCATTCTGCAGCTGCAGCCTTATTTCTAGCGTTCAGCTGCAAATTTCATTATAAGTACATAAATACATATGATTAGAGCTTTTTAACAATAATAGATACATTTGTGTAGAAAATAAAAGGACAAACAAAATGGTGGTATTGCTAGGAGTATTCATAACATGATTACCATATTAACTACAACCACAAGGGGAGGAAAATTACTTTTATTTGTAGCCACGTTAGACATCAAACTTTCAACCGACCAACTATATGTAGTGATAATAATATCACATGCAAGAAGCATTTAATGACATGTCTAATATGTAGTCGGAAACTAAGAGCAGCGGTTTTCAGATTTTAAAATTGAGAGAATTGATGACCAATAACTTCTAACATCATCTGATTAATTTTATATGATAGATTTCTTTATAACTGTTTATGTAACATACACTGGCAATTATGGTGAAGATGAACTCAGTCATCATAAATCCAACCATGTTTTTCAGCACTTTAGCCATTCACCTTGATCTGATAGGCAATCCCAATAAAATAATGAAACAACTTATAGTAATTAGCATGAGTAAGTTATTATTTGCCAATCAATTGGTGTTAATGTTCAACCCAAGGAAATGCAATAGATATGAAACCCTAGACATGCTTGACTTTTATTAGAATAAAATAAAATAGCAAGAATGATTATATAGTACGAGAACAAATCATAATCTGAGACATCAGACACGTACATTGTAAATAGATCTACCACAGCTTAAATGATCATAATACTTACAGAAGCAAGCTCCAGATTTGAGCAACGTATATTGTTCCCATGCTTGGTTACCTGCATTGTTAGTGATGGGCACATAATAAAAAACGTGTATTAAATAGTAGTGCCACGTTACCACAAAAGATTTGTTCTCAACCTGAATGAACTGGCTCGGAAGCTTTCCCTGAATGTCCTTCTGTGGAATGCTAAAGTAAAACCCATGCCTACTGTTAAATGGAAGCTTCAAATTGGGCAAGTTGAAATCTCCACGATACTTATTAGCAAGGTTATGTATAGCTGTCAATTTAATAACAAAAAGGATTAAGATAGGTAGAACACTCATTCCAAAAAGAAACAAACTCTAAAGCCAAATCTTAGTGAGAGATAAATAAATAAAGATTTTTTGGGTTATAAAAAGTTTTAATTATGAAAGTGAAGAACCTTCACTGGTATCACAAAATGACCTCCTTGCAATATCCAAAAGTCCATCAATTCCGGCCTTGACAGCAAAGCACTGCTGTGTGCGGGCTACAAAAGGAACCCGTGCATGAAGCACATCTGCATCAATCACCTCTCCTATTCTGAAATAGAGAAAGCTTCTCAGGTAAATTAGTGATGGTCACAACTGAAATTTCATTTTACCAAAGTTGTTTATTGTGATATCAAATGTGTCAAATTCAAGAAGAGAATTGGAAATCATCGAGGAGGAAGAAGAACAAGCACAGAGAAGATGAGAAGAAAGCATGCTGAAAACTGAATGTGAATTGTATTTCATTAATTGGATCAAGTGATTACAATGTATTTAGTTCACTACTTATACTAATTCAGATGTGAATACATTGCATTGTATTGTAAGCTCATTACACAACATTATTTCAAGCACTAGGCCTACAAGCTATAGACTAGCTTTCTAACAAACTTTGCTAACTGCCTAGGGCCACATCAGCAATGCTAGCACATGCTGCAATTGATATTTCTAGGGATTTGTTCTCATGCCGTGAGTCTTCTGCAATGCATCCAATGCTTGCACTAGAGCCACTGTTCATACCAATGCTTGCACTAGAGCCAATAAGCATACCTTCAACACCCCCCTCAAACTCAACGGCATGCAAATAATGTTGTGTTTGCTTCTCTGAAATAAGAATTGTTGAATGGACTCTGGCTTGGTAAACAAATCAACTACTTGATGAGCACTGGAAATATACCGCACTATAATGCAATTACAGACGACCTTCTCTCGTACAAAATGCAAGTCCAATTCAACATGCTTTGTAAGTGCATGATGAACTGGATTTGCAACAAGTGACACTGTAATAGGATTGTCACACCAAATGATTGGAAGACTAAGCAAGGGAATCTTAATTCAGCTAACAAAGAATGAAGCCACATAAGCTCAGAGGTTGTGTCAATTAGGGCTCAATACTCAACTTCTATGCTATTTCTCGACACTGCGTGTTGCTTCTTTGATGACCACAACACTGAATTTGGGCCAAAAAAGATAACAACACCTATGGTAAGCGTCTACCATTAAGGTCTGATCCTCAATCAACATCTGAAAAACCATGCAATTGAAATTGAGCCAAAGGTTTCATAACCAAACCATAAGACACAATATCACACAAGTAATGCAAAATTCTTTTTACTGCTAACCAATGAGGCACAAGAGGCTTAGACACGAACTGGCATACTTTGTTGACTTCATGGGTAAGATCATGACGTGTGATTGTTATGTTTTGGAAAGCCCCCACCACACTACTATAATATGTGAGATTATCAAAAGGATCCCCAATGTGAGCTGACAAAGTGAAGCTAGTAGTCATAGGAGATGCTATTGGTTTGGACCGATCCATATAAGTCTTAGACAAAAGCTCTCTGATATACTTGTTCAAACTGAGCATAATATCTCCATTAGGTAGCTTAGTGATCTCTATCCCCACGCTTGAAATTTAAGATGTAAAAAATTGTGATTTGAAATGGAAAATGACTAATTTAGCAAAAAGATATTGAGTCACATAAATACATAGAGTTCCACTCCCATTGCATGAATTTTATCTTTGAACCAGTTTCCAACTCATTGTGTTAATTTAAAATGCAGTTGTGCTCAATGGTGGTAGCAAAAACATAGAGGATACAAATGAAAATTTTATCAAGAAATTAAGAAAAATATTGAGTTGGTCTTGTAAATCCCTAATTTCTAGCAATTATAATTATGGAAATGATTCTAGCAAATAGAAAATAATTAGATATTAATTCGTATAAATGATTGCATTATACTTGTATTATAAATGAGAACAACCTGTTTACAACAGAGCAATACAATACATTTCAATTCTCTATTGTCTTTTTCTAAATGGTATGAGAGCAGCTTCTTCTTAGAACCTAACCATGTCTGATTTAACCTTGAATATTCAAGAGTCATAAACCAGCACAGAAAACGCCCATGTCAAAACAAACATTATCCCTAATATTCCTACCATGAGTTCCAGTAATCTGGATATTTCATCTATACAGATTACTGTAGAGAAACTAAATGGAAAAAATTACAGAGAATGGTCTCAACCAATTAAACTCGTTATAAACGGGAAAGGAAAAATGGAATACCTAATGGGAAAAACTAAAAAACCCACCTCAACTGATGCAAATGCAACCCAACGGTAGAGTTTTAAGTACTCAACAGTCATTGTGTGGTTAGTCAATTCCATGCTACCAGCAATCAAGAAGACATACCTCTTTTTACCAACAGCAAAAGAAGTTTGGGAGGCTGTCAAATAAACCTATCCAGATGGTGAAGATAATTCCCAATTTTTTAAAATAAAATCCAGATTATGGCAAATGAGACAAGGAGAAAGGGAAGCTACTCATTACTACATGGATATGCTTTCCCTCTAGAAAGAGTTGGATCTATGCTCAGAAGAGGAATGGGAGTGTGTTGAAGATGGTATACACTACCGGAAAAAAACTGGAAACAGAGTGGACATTCGAGTTTTTGGCCATACTTAATCGAAACCTTGACGATGTCCGTGGAAGGATTTTAAGCTATCTTTCACTACCTTCATTTCGAGAAACATTTTTCGACTTCCGACGAGAAGAAAGCCGGCGAGGAGTCATGCTGAATGATCCCTGGCCAGTGCTTGTCTTCGTGATGCCACCTCAATGCGCGAACAAGAGCTTTTACGCTGATAACTAGAAACAACGATGAGAGGGATGGGAAAATAAACGAGAAATAGGGTCGAATAGTATGAGATGGGCTAGTGGGCCAATAAGTAATTCAAATTTTCATGGGCATGGGTCTTTAATAAACTCATCCTATGGATACCAAACCGAAATTGGACCTAGTATTGGAACTTCAACAAATTTGACCCATGGGTCCTCTGAAAACCACACAAGAAACTGCCCATCCTCACAAAGAAAAATATATTTTACGTGAATATTATTGAAAACCCAAACACACTAGAGATACATGTTAGAAAATTCATGAAAAATTCGTGTAGTAAAAACCAAGACAAAATAATCTCGAAGTTATTAAACTTCAATTGAACACTAACTATAGGGTGCTTTTAATTTGAAATAATTCAATTTCAAAGTTTTTGTCATTCATTTACAAAATCATCATTTGGCTAATTAGCTCACAAATTTAATCACTTAAGTGTTCTTGTTATCCCATCCAAAACCAAAATCTAATAGATTATTGATTTTAACATACCAAATCATATGACTAATGCTTATCATTTATTTACTACCTATTCACCGTATGTTGAGAATTTTAAAGTTAGAATTATAGATAAATCTATCTCTTTTTTCACTTAGAAATGGAGTATTTGAATTTTTAATTCTATAACACCCAATTTTTTACTTCATGTGCCAAATTTGTTGTGTAATCTACTTTCTATTAGTCAATTGTCAAAAATCTCTCAATGTTGTGCTAAATTTTTTCCATCTTATTTTGTTTTTTAGAACTTATCATAGGTGTTGATGATTAATAATACTAGAAAGTGTGAAGGTTATATTGCTACAGTTGATTCTACTTTTGTTTCTATGGATAATGAAATTTTATAATAACATTATACAATAGCACATCCCAACATTTGGTATTTAAAACAGTTGCTTCCTTCCATGTTTTTGAATAATAAAAAGTCAATTTTCAATATGTAATATGCAAAACATCAACCAACTTCTTTGCCAAAAGAATCATATAAATCTTTCAAACTCTTTACCCTCATTCATAATGATGTGTGAAGTCCATCCTCTGTCTCTAATCGTACCCAAAATAAGTGGTTCGTTACTTTTATTGATGACCATACTTGAATTTGTTAGGTTTATTTATTAAAAGACAATTGAAGTCTAAAATGTTTTCATTAACTTTCACACAATGATTTAAACCTAGTTTAAACAAAAATCTAAATACCTTACATTTATAATGACATTAAATATTTCAACCATACCTTCCAAGACTATCTTTAAAACCATGGGATCATGTACTAAAATTCTTGTGCTGATATTCCCTAACAAAATAGAATTATTGAACAAAAGAGCATATGCCTACTCGATGTAGCAAGAGTCTTAATGTTTACTACAAACATGCCAAATATATTTTTTTAGTAGATGTCATTATAACTTCCAAGCATCTCATTAATTGTATGCCAAGCCAGGTACTTTATTTTAAAATATCACTTCAAAATGTACAACAATTTTTTACCACATTTCATATTTAGTTTAATATGCATCTAAAAGTGTTTGATTACACTATATTTCTTCATAATTGTTCAAAACACAAATCTAAACTTGATCCAAAGGTATTAAATGCATCTTTATTGGGTATTCATCTACCCAAAAATGATTCAAATGTTATGATCTATATACCAAGAGAACTTTTTTAAGTTCAAAGCCATGTTATTTGAAAACACCCCTGATATCAAAAGTACTCTCCTGATGGAGAGCATGGTGAAAATGAGAACAAAACTTTTGGTCAATACTTCGATCTTAATTAAAATAAAGAGTTTCATAACCTAAATAGAGAATCTGAGCTAAATATACTTTCTTATACTACTTTTTCATCTACTAAAAGTAACTTGAATTTAGGAGGAAAAACAAATAAATAAAAACAACAAAGAGATAATCACTTACTCATGGAGGTTAAAGATATAAGATAGGAAAAATTTCACACTTAAAACACCGAGAGAGTCTAAACCAATAATAGATCCATGAGCTTACATTAAATTTAAGTAACTTTGAATCCCTTAAGTCTCATGAGTTACCTATCACACTTAGAAAACAAACACAGTTTTATACTCTCCATCCCATATCTAGATTTGTTTCGTATAAAACTTTGTCTTCCGAATTTTGTGCTTTTTTATCCTTGACAGTACTAAAATAAAAAAATATATATCCATGAGGCCTTGAAAATCTCATAATAGAAAAAAGCTATTATGTAACATGGGTTTTAACAAAATTACCAAAAGGAAATATTCCAGTTGGTTACAAGTGAATCTTCACAATAAAATATAAAATCGATGAGACAAAAGAACGGTACAAAGCTCATTTGGTTGTAAAAAGGTTTATATAAACCTATGTAATTGATTACACTTAAACATTTATGTCAATGGTTGGTATTTCTATCTCTAGCAACAAATTTAAATTAACTATTTCACCAACTAGACGTAAAAAGTGCATTCCTAAACGGAGAATTAGAATAAGAATTTCTCATAGCCATGCCTCCAAGGTTCTACTAAGGAAAAAAATAGTCTATAAGCTAAAAAAATCAATCTATGATCTTAAACAATCGCCTAGAATTTAATTTAATTGCAAAAGTAACGTAACAAGCGTACCAATAGAAACAATCAAATCATATATTATTTTTTTGACACACTGAACAAGGAAGCAAAACAATTATGATAGTGTATATCAATGATATAATCATGACTAGAGGTAAGACCAAGCATGTAAAAGTAAATAGATATTTCATCACGAGACTATTTACATAACTTACGATCACACAAAGGAACAAACAATGTATGTATTTATCAAAAGACTTTTCCTACTAAACTTTAATGATTTCATATGTAAGTTTAATATGATCAATATATATGATACAACTTGAGAAGAAGTGTTGAAATCATTCACTAAAGTTATAAATTCTTAATTTCTAGTAATTATAATTATGGAAATAATTCTAGCAAATAGGAAATAATTAGGCATTAATTGGTAGAGATTATTGTATTAAATTAGCTTCCTTACAGTTTACAACAGAGCAATACAATTCATTTCAATTCTCCCTTGTCTTTTCCTAGAGTTTCCAAGTTTGACCATCCTCCATTTATTAGAAAATGCTAAAATGGGCTTGTCCAAACTTCATAAAGAGTGCCAACCAATGCAGAATGTAAACTTTTGCTTAAAAAAAAGGACGGAATATAAGAAAAAAGGAGGAGGGAGACCTTGTCTTAATATTATTTTATTTATTGAGCATTTGAGCTGCAGCAGAAAAAAAAAACACTAAAAGACAGAAATTTTTAGAATGGATTTTCCTTAAAATAAAAGAAATCATATGGAACTATCTAATATTCTACTTGTCATTTGTAGCTCATTCCTCTTTGGTTACACAGAAAATTCCAGACTGAAATTTCCTAAAGAAAGCTCAGATACTTAAAGAGAGTTAAGAGACATGAAGAGGGGAAAAGAAACAGCTTTAAGCATTCAAGAACTTCATTAAATTTTGCAGAGTACCTCTTTCTAATAAGTGCATATTTCTCATTTTTGCAGACAGACTTATAAATGTTGGCAAGAAGAAAACTGCTTGCATCCTTCAACACCTGAACAGTTTGATAAAAGATCAAAACCATAAAACATGTATGGATTAAACCCAGTAAAATTATAAGAAAGCTAAAGTAAGACCTTTGAGAGTAGAGGCAAGGCATCCAAAGCTGTTTTTAGAAGAATAATGCTTGATATCAACACTTGGCTCTTTCTGGAAGAATCAATATTCACGACTTCATTTGTTACTTTCCTCGGCTTGAAACAGAAGTGACAAAGCACTCTATCTGAAGGAAGCGCATAAGAAATTTAATTATTGTATAATATAAAAGGATGATTAGCTATGAAAAGAATAATCACAACCTCTTCTCCTTTAATTTTCCTTACCAGTCTCTTTTGGAAATTTACGCAGCACTTGAGAGAGTCCAAAAAACAGTTGCTCGTTGCTCATCAGTTCATCCTAAAAAAGAAAAGCGTTATATATATCATTGCTTTCAACATGAGAAACATAAGCATGTAGGACCTCACATTGAGACATATATCCTTAAAGTCTTAAAGAAAACAAAGAGTAGCATTGATATATCAGTTTATAAATGTGCCATTTTTCTATTATTCTTGTACATATCATTCATCTTATTCACAATCCCCCAACAACAATTATAAACAATAGAACAAGTCCTTGTCTCTTTTTTTTTTGTGCCAAGAATCCTTTTGCCAACTTTGAAGGCACAGCCATGTTTATTTTCTATTTAAAGAAAGACTAGATATATTAAAAACGAGCTCTATAAGTTCAGACCAAATCAAAATCGAATTAATGGTTTATAACGGTTATCACTAAATATGCCTCCTGCAACATGCCGACATGAACTCCTCAAGGCAGAAATAGAAGTATTGTGCCTCTCAATATATTTGTTCCCCACAATAATCATAGTTGTTTTTCAAACAATAAAATAAGCTGAAAGAAGTCTTCTTCACTTTTATTGCAAAATGCGACGCAGATAAGAGTTTGTTGGAAATCAACACCAACCCAATAAATGAAGTAGTTGAAGGATGTAGAAAAATAAATGAAGTGATTGAAGGATATAGAGAAATAAATGGAGTGGTTGAAAGATGAATAAATAGGGTGGTTGAAGGTTGTAGAAAAGAGAAGTATGTAGATAATATTTGTGTGGCTAGAATTATTTCTTAGTTTTATATTTGTGTGTTATAAATTGCATGGTGAAGACTATAAATAGCCTACCTTGCATTTGGTTTAATCATCCCATCAAAAACAAATAAGTCTTTGTATTCTTAGTTTGAGTATGAGTTGAGAGTTTTCTCTTTAAGTGTTTGTATTTCTCTTCAATTTGTGAGTTGCCTTTGAAAAGTGTTATAGTTGGTATAATACAAGTAGTTTGTTTACTTATTTGGATCTAATATTAATAAATTTAGAATTGTGCATTCTAAAATTTTCTTAACATAGCTTAATAGGGATTTGACGAGATTATAAACGAAATTGAGAATGTGTGAAAAGAGGATAGTTGACTTTGGGGTTTTAATGTCATAAATAAGTCAAAATACTATATAAAAATGATCGAATAATTAGCCTTATGTTTTCTCTCTATGATATAGATAGTACAAAATAATTCTATACATGGAAACAAATCCTGAAATAAACGAAATAAATACGAATAGCTATAGACAGTTAAGCAAAGTTGTCTATGGACAACTAAAATAAATATGGACAACTAAATGAATATGGACAGCAAAGTTGTCTATGAACAGCTAAGCTGTCCATTGATAGTCCCCTCAAATTGATACGGGTTGATTAACAAGCATCAATTTACGACTTAGGAAGCAATGTTTATTATGAGTGAGAGCCTTGGTTAAGATATTAACAATTTGTAGTTAAGGAAAAATATGTAGAAGAGTGATAACACGAGCTTCAAAGGCTTCACAAATAGAGTAACAATCAACTTCAATATGTTTTGTGCACTCATGATAGACAAAATTGGTCATGATCTAAATAACACTTCTATTATCGGCATGTAAAAGTGTAGAATCGGTCTTAGAGAAGTCCAAATCCGCAATCAATCAAACCTCGAAGCCAAATAATTTCAAAACAAGCAAGAGACATTGCTCGATACTCAGATTCGGTAGATAACTTAGAAACTTGGTCTTGTTTTTTACTCTTCTAGGAGATCAACGCATCATCTAAGAACACGCACCAACCAGTGATGGAGTAACGTGTATCAGCACAACCAGCCTAATCATCATCGCTATGAATCACACTCAAGAGATAAAAAAGAACATTCTTTATTACTGTATATTTTCAGAGAATATTATTAGTGTTGTACATGTTGTAGAGTTAGTGTAAATCAAGCTGTATTTTCATTATTGTTACCAACTGTTCTATTCCTAGAATTAGTGGACACTTTGTATTTCTATATATAGATTGTATTATATTGTTGTAAAAAATAAGAAAGCAGAGAGAATACATCTTATTATCTGTCGTATCTCTCGAGTACATTTAACGTGGTATCGAGCTTTTAGAAATCAATCGATTTTGTGTTATATCGATTAATCCGGAACAGCTTATTTACGTCTCATCATTTAAAATTGAGAAATCGATAGAAATCGGCAATCCATTTTACTAACTTGCATTCGAGGCAAGTAGAAATCCATTTTACGTAGCTTGCTTTCCATCTGGTCATCGTCCTTAAATGCAAACCGTCTCACTTATAAATCGTCGGTCATCATCATCATCACGTCTACTTCAATCAGGTAAGTCTAGGTCTACGCATGATCGCGTGCTTTATTTTTGTTTAGTAAGAGTAAGGCTGTTTTAATATATACCTACCCGACCGGTCAAACCACTATCCGACCGATCAAACCACTGACATTGGGCGATTGACAAATTATTCAAAAAAAAACGACCCACAATTTGAGTCCCACGTATAATCTACCATTACAACAAATGACCATGGGAAAACCTATAATTCTTAGTTCCACAGACAATAGTCTTATGCCCATCACCAGTCACAAATTAAATGGGCAAAATTATCTTCAGTGGTCCCAATCCGTTATGATATTTATATGTGAAAAAATGAAAGATGATTACCTTACTAGCGTCTGTGACTCCGAACAAAGACGATGCAAATACGAGAACATGAAAATCTGAAAACAATATGGTGATGTCTTGGTTGATCAATTCCATGACAAACGAGGTGGAAGAGAATTTTCTTCTATGAAAACCGCTTGAAGAATATGGGATGCACCCAAAGACACTTATTCCGGTTCGATAATATGTAGAAACTATTTGAGATCGAAGCATTCTCATGATCTTCGCGAGGAGAGTTGTCGATTACACAATACTTTAACTCTCGCACTCGATGTTGTATGAATTAGATCTCTTTGAGGTTCACGAATGGACTGTCGGCGAGACATCTTGTATAAGCAGTTATTGACAAGAAACGGGTTTTCAAATTTTTCTTGGGACTCGTAAAGATCTTGATGATATACGTGGCAAAATTCTCGGCACAAAACCTTTGCCCGATATTAGTAGTGAAGCCTGCGAAGTCGAGTTAAGAGGAGAGTCGAAAAAAGTAATGATGGGTCCTCGATCTCTGATGATGGGTTCTCGATCTACCATTTCGTGATTGGAGAAGGATCTGCGTTTGCATTCGAGCCATCGCCTTTCTTATAATACGGTGCAACCGTCACTGTCGTGGAAGACCTTGGTGTGATCATTGTCGTAAACCTAGTTATACTAAGGAAACTTCTTTGGAAAACTTCATGGTAAGCCATTTGATTGGAAACCACCGGATTTCACCATGACACGTGACAAAGAAAGTCATGGAAAAATTGCCTCTAAATCTCGAAGCAATGAGTCACCTGAATCTTGCTCTGTTTAGCAGGAACAGATTGATCTCTACAGAAATTATTTGGACAATCCTTGACCCACGTCATACGCCCTATAGCTCGATCGGTAACACACTTGATACTCTTAATGTGAAGCAGGTTATGAGACCATGGATTGTTGATTCGGTGCTTCGGACCACATGACGAGGTGATGCTTCTTTTCTCGTGAATCTTAAATTCTACGGTAGTTACGATCAATTGTCAATGATTCGGTATGTCAAAGTAACGAGGAATTGGTTAATGACATTTCAAACTCCTTTATTCTAGATTCTGGCGTTCTTGTTCCTACACTTGATTGTAATCTTGTATCAATTACTAAATTCACCGGTGATAAAAATTGTATGGCTAAATTTGTTCATAACTTTATGTGAATTCGGGAACTACATTCGGGGAAGATGATTGGCGATCTAAGAGAATGCTTTCGGGACTCTATCTCCTGTGATGAAGAACGTGACAAAACCAGCCGAAGTTGTATCAGAAGTTTCTAATCGAATAAAACTTTGTTAAACCTTAAGTCAAATAAAGATGGTGAAATCATGTTGAATCAATATCGTTTAGGTCATCCTAATTTCAAGTATTCTGTAAACTTTTCCGCCGTCGTTTAGAAATAAAAATTCGAGGAAGTTTTTCAATGTGAAGTATATCAATTTTCAAAACATGTTAGAAACTTCATATCCTCGTCTTCCACGTAAAAAATCACATCGCTTTCGTTAATTCACCCAGCTGATATATGGGGACATACCGAATCAAAAACATCACGGACCACGTTGGTTCATTTCATTTGTGGATGATCATTACTTTCGAACCAACTTGATTATTCCTAATGAAAGAAAAATAAAACATATCAAGTTTTTAAAAATTTTAATACCATGATTCAAACCCGATTTCAAACAAAAATCCAGGTATTGAAATCCGACAATGCTAAAGAATACTTCATTTCCACCATATGATTATCTGGTAAGTTAAGGGATTGTCATCTAAGCTCGTGTGTTGACACACGCCGACAAAATGGGGTGGGTGAAAGAAAGAATAGGCATCTTCTCGAGGTAGCTAGATCCTCATGTTCCTGAACTTCATGTCCCATGACATTTTTGGGGGATGGTGTTCTTCTACAATACCTATCTTATCAATAGGATGACATCTCGTATCCTCTTGTTTAAAACACCTATCAATACTTTCTACTTAAGTCGTACCAGCATGAAAAGCGTGTCCCATGTTCCACTTTAAAATTTTCGGATGTTACGCATGTCCGTATATACGTAGTGGCAAACTTGATCCTCGAGCCCATCAAATGCATATTCCTAGAGTATTAAATACATCGTACCGAGAAAAGGATACAAATGTTTTTCTCACCATCTGGCAAAGCGATTCTATAATACAATGGATGTCACGTTTTTTGAACAATATCAGTACTATTCCAATCATCATTCGGGGGGGGGAGAAACATAGGCAATGAATACCGGTACCGAATATCGTAAGTACTCGGTCTCCGCGAATCCTTTTCCATGACCTACAGAAAGTGAATCAATATCTCAAATAAATACTCTTTACTCCCAATGAACCACCGGCTCAACTGCTGCCAGCGGATCCAAACTTCCTTGTCCCCTGACAATGATCTTGTCCTGCTACAGAAGGAAAACAACTCGAAAGAGAGAACCGAGCATATCTTGAGCCATTCTAGGAATCTGACCCGAATACGGGCCCTTACGACAATTCACAAGGTAACACCCACTGAACCTCATATTATTGAATTACCTCACAATGATTTGAATTTGCCAATTCTTATAAGGAAAGGTGTAGATCATTACCTGAAAACCACCCCATCTGACTTTATTTCCTATAAAAATCTCTCGCCGGTGTATAAGGCATTTATCGACGATCTCGATCAAATAGAGGTTCCAAATTCTGTTCGTGAAGCATTTCGGATACTTGAATGGACACTATTCGTGAAGAACTCGATTACTTACTGAGAAAAACAAGACTTGGGAGATCGCGAGAACTACTGCATCGGGAAAACAAGCGTTGGGTGTAAATGGATCTTTACAATCGAAACACAAAGCGACGGTAGTGTAGAAAGACCCAAGCTAGGCACTTGTGCCTAAAGGATTCACTCGGACATATGGGCTTGATTATCGGGAGACTTTTGCCCGCGTAGCAAAACTCAACACTATTCGTGTTCTTCTCCATGGCGTCTAACTTGGATTGGCCTGCACCGATTAGATGTCGAGAATGCATTCCTTAATGGTGATCTCGAAGAAGTACATATGGACATTCCTCTTGGAATTGAATCTCTGTTCCAACCAATAGAGTCTGCCAAACTTAAGAAATCCTTATATGGATTGAAACGATCTCCACGTGCCTGGTTTGATAAGTTCTCTAAAGTTACGAAGAGATATGAGTACAATCAATGTACCAATCGAGATCACCATTTATTCGTCGAAATAACCTGCGATAGCCAGAATAGTTATCCTAATTAATGCGTAGATGATATTGTTCTAACGGGTAATTCTACAATTGAGATGGATAAACTCGAAAGAATTCCTTGTACCAGGAATTTGAGATCAAAGATCCAGGCAATCTCGAAATATTTTTAGGGATGGAAGTAGCACGAGCAAAGGGACATATCTATATCTCAAAGGAAGTATGTACTTGATCTTCGAGAAGCCCGGAATGATGAGGTGTAAACCGGTAAAGCCTTGATGGATTCTACAATAAAACTCGGAATCAAAAGAAAATAGTACTGTAGACAAAGTTAGATTATCAAAGATTAGTGGGAAAACTCGTTTTACCTATCTCGCGGCTAGACCCGGATATTGGTTTTTCGGTAAGTGTTGTAAGTCAATTTATGAGCAGTCCTCTTGAAGAACACGTGGAAGCGATCTGTCGTATACTCGAGGTATCTCGAAGATGACACGGGAAAGGATTATATTTCGGTAAGAATCTCACTAGAAAAATTGAAGTCTTTGCGAGATCTTGGTAGGCCAGGCTACATAGGTGGATCGCGGTCTACCACTAGATATTATTACATTCGTATGGGGAAACCTTGTAACTTGGTGAAGTAAAAACGGTCGGTAGTCGCTCGAAGCGGTACGGAAAATTTGAATTTAGAGCTATGGCTCGTGGGATTTGTGAAGGAATGTGGTTAAGAAGGTTACTCGATAGGCGGACTTCCTGGCAACTCTCGAACTTATCGGCGTCGTTGTAATGATCACTTGATAAGAATTGCGAAAAAATCCAGTTCATCGTGATCGAACCAAACATGTAGAAATTGATCGTCATTTCATTAAAGAAAAGATAGATGGAAAAATTGTGTACCTACTTATATCACATCACTAAACATCAAATTGCGGATATTCTCTTTGGCAAGCATTACCTCGAACAATCTTCGAAGAATTGAATTGCAAGTTAGGAATGATTAATATATATTACCCAACTTGAGGAGGAGTGTAGATTTTCAGAGAATATTATTAGTGTTGTACATGCTATAGAGTTAGTGTAAATCAAGCTGTATTTTCATTATTGTTACCAACTGTTCTATTCCTAGAATTAGTGGACACTTTGTATTTCTATATATAGATTGTATTATAGTGTTGTAAAGAATAAGAGAAAACAGAGAATACATACTCCATATTATCTCCATCATATCTCTCGGAGTACATTTAACAATTACCAAGAAAGTCCGAGTTTAATACATGAGATAAGATTTGAGTATGGGGATGGCCTAAATGATGATGTCACACCATACTCACATCAGGAACATTATTTCAAGCAAAAGACTTAATAGAAGAAACTAGATAAAGCGTTAGAACAGATAAAAATAATGGAAACAAGTGCCCCATTTAAGTCTTTTTGTGATTGGCTCTCCAGTTACCTGGTCCTACATAACACAATCATCACCAGAAAAATAAACAGCACAATTGTTATCAACTAATTGACCAACAGAAATGAGATTTGTGGAAAACTAAGGAGCAAGAAACATATCGATAAATGTAGAAGAGGCATTTCCAACAACAGTGATTGGCAAAGAATTGCTATTGGCAGTCTAAATGGCAGATTGGCCAACATAGTTGTGGGAGTATTCCTCATGTGATTAGAAGCCCTCGAGTCTACATATCAAGGTGTAGGAAATTTTTTACCTTGAAATCCTATTGCAGATAATACTGAAATTAGCAACTATTGCACCATTTCAAGAGTGCAGTAAGTTGATGCAGGAGCTGCAAGATCAGAAGAAGCACTTGAGGAAGACCCATGTGCTATAGAAGTCGTTGCTGGAAGAACAACAATAGAAGTCTGAAATTCTTGGGCCTAACAATTCTGGGGGCGGATGCAACATTCTTTGATAATATGACCATTTTTCTTGCAATAAGAAAAATATATTTTAGGACAATTGGTAACAATATACCCATATTCTTTGCAGCATAAACATTGCAGATTTTTAGAAATCACAAGTGATCCACGTCATCTTTGGGTAGCATAAGCCATAGTTTCCATCGCGAAACTGCCATGAGATTATTCTAGAATAGCTTTAGTACTAAGACGTTGTTCTTCGCAAAGTAACTCACCAAAAAAAATATCAAGAAAAGGAACAGAAGATCTATTCAGTAGTGAAGAGCGACAACAAAAACATCAACTGTAACCAAATCAGTATATTCATGCCAAAGAGTAAAAAATGCTTAGTAATAGTCTTGGATAGAAAGACTACCATGTTAAAACATGACAATCGTATGTTATAACTGAAAACGACGAGCATCATTATCTTGATGATAAACTTTTTTCAAATAATTTCACATGGATTGAGCAGAGCAATAAGCCTGTTAATTGGTGATGATATGTGGCTCCATCGAACCAAGAAACTATGACATGATTTGAGCATCAAGCATAGCCCAAGAAGGAGAAGACACGACTTCTTTAGATTTGTTAGTGATGGATGTTGGTGCAACATTTGTGCCATCAATATGGTCCCAAGTCTTTTTCCTTGAGGAAAAGTTCAAACTGAAAGCCCAAGTAAAATAATTTTTGCTTGTAAACTTGACACACATTGGTGTAGTGTCCATTACAAATAAATGGAACCCGAGACAAAGCAAAAGAAATATTCAAAAAAATTAAAGGAATCGAGAGGACCTTAAATAGAGATTGTCAAAGAACACCACTTCAACAAAAAATACTAGAAAATATCAATGAAGATTTCCTTAGAAATAGAATACCGAAATTTTTTCAACCTTGCTCTGATATTATGTCAAAAATATAGTATAAAAATGACCAAATAATTGGCCTTGTGATTTCTCTCTATTATATAGACTTTACAAAATAATTCTATACATGGAAACAAATCCCAAAATAAATTAAATAAATATGAACAGCTATGGACAATGAATATGGACAGCAAAATTGTCTATGGACAACTAAAATAAATATGAACATCAAAGCTATCTATGGACAGCTAAGTTGTCCGTTGACACTTAATTCAAACATGGTTGTCATCTGTTAAGAGCAAAATAACATGGTTGTACCAAGTCTCCATTATATCCACATCAAAGCCATAATTATTATTTCGTTTTAATTTTTCTTTGCTATTTGGTTCTCTATATACTAAGCATAGATGGAGTGAGAACTCTCCACCTTTTTTTCGTGAAGAAGGGATGAAAGAAACAAATTATTCAAACAAAATTACTTTGACACTATTGCATGCATTTGAATGTGAGGAAAAATTCAACATCCAAAGTGGATGCTATCTGTTCAAAAATAGATGTTATTTTGCCTAACATTACTCAATTAGAGAACATAATAATGAACTTTGTGAAGAAATTGATAAAAATTGATAAGATGAAAAGAATAAAATATAAGATCAAAAAGTTATGATGTATCTTACACAACTCCAAAACTAGATTTGTAAATGGCACATCCAATACTAACCAGGCAATCTAGGCGAGCATTGATAGTTTCGATATCTTTTAGAGGCTGCAAAAGATTGGCACGAAGAAGTCTACTCCTGAAGATGAAAATGAAACATCTATAGATACTTATATGTGTGTGCAAGCATGCACGAGACAAAGAATGAGTTGTCGCTAATGACAGAAAATGACAAACTGATATAGGTAATCGCATACCCTCCAACAGTTTTTGTTGTCTTGAACATGCCAAACAAACTTTTTTTCTTGCTGCTTGTGCCCCACATTGTAGAATGGAGTGGCTCAATGATTTCCAGATTATGGACACTATCATCAAATTTCAAACCAATAATATACTAGTGAAAACTACAAATTTAAAAGTATGTAATTTATCATGAATATATCTTTCAAAAAAAGAAAGAATAGCAAAGCTCAATGGTTTGAGAATGCCAGATAAATAAATACCATGACAGTATAAGTACCTAGTGGCATCAATGCTCATATGGTCAAATGATCCATTAAAAGTGACCTGGGAAAGTCAGAGTTCAGTAAAAATAAATCCACATTTCTCTGTAAATTTAACATGATTGAATAGCAATGGAAATAAAATAGATATACGCTCTCATATTGATAAGATCATAACAATTGCACATTTGAGCTACCAGTTTTTTAGGGCATAGAATACCAAACTAGAAATGGACTAGTATGTACCCATGCACAAACAATAAGTGTTTAAGAGTAGTAACTGAAGTTATAAAGATACATGAAAAGAGCTTGGTGCCACAACATTGGCGTCAGCATGGACAATCAATGAGTGGAAAAACTAATGGCTAACTAAGCCTAACTTACTTAAATTGTATAAAGTTGAAAGTTTAATTAATCAGGAGTCTGATTGAGTTTGATTTCTTATGAAGTTGACTCTTAAAGAACTCGACTCAGTGAAGGTGAGTAGTCAATTCATACATTCAGACATCAATATAACAGTTCTTGTTTATGTGGGGAAGCAACATTGGATGAAACCCTTACCAATAACGAATGATTTGTAATAATGACCCCTCTCTCTGCTTCTATCCTGTGGAAAATGTAATTGAGCTGTTATAAATAGGGCAAAAAAAAAGAATAGAAATAATGTGAAAATATTTGGAGAGTAAAGAGAAGCAAATAATTGACAAATGATGATGTAGGGAGGTAATGAAATGGAAGCAAACAATGTAATTAGAAGGAAGAAAGAAGATGAATGGTGGTTTTGGAGATAAACTACAGAACAAATTTTCTCAAAACTTCATTCATAATATCAACTATTTAACCTTCTACCAAAAATATAGAATAAGAAACGTGCGTATGCATTTGCTAATGGACCTTTACTAATTAACCTTATATCAATTATAATAACAAAAAAAAATATCAAATCACCCTCCTTACATTAATTGAGATGTAATAAACTTGGAGAGAAACAGAGAACCAGTAAAATGTGGAATGCACACGTTACCAGTGAAATCTATTGCATGAGTACCAAATTCACAAGATAATATTGAGATCTTCGCAGCAATGATTTTATTTTTCCCGCTTTGAAACAAAAAATTATAAGAATAGTGCAATTGCCACGGTGTCTAACACAATGCATAATCAACTGATGACAATGCCTCAGAGACTAGGATGAGGATAACAAATGACTTATTTGATGAGACAGTCAAGCCACCTGGACCCTGTCCTCCAATGGACTGCATCTGTTATAGGCATGATTGTTTTACATAATTATTCTAGTGTTTTTGTTAACTTTCTACTATACTTTGGATTTTATTTCCAATTCAAATTTAAATTTGACATTCAATCTCAACTATATTGCTAACTTATGAAGGCCTGAAGAAGTTTGGAGAAAGTGAATCTCAAGATAGCATAATTTGTATTAAAAAAAAACTCCAAGTTCTGAAAAGAACCATTTAATAGTAGCTGCAGCAGCAGCCAGACACAGATAATATTGCTTGTAGTACGTGTCCAAGCCAAGTGCAGAAGGCTCCTTTGCTGCTAGATTTTTAATTAGCACAGCACCCTGGAAAATGAAACAAACATGAAATTCCAAGGTAGAGCCATTCGTTAGTCTTAACAGCTGAAAGAGAATATGATGTATAGAGTATAACCTTCGTGTCATCAAAGCAGCCACGTGACATTACAACCTGCAGAAATCAGCACATACTTCTCTCACTTAAACAAGTGGAGGGTGCATAAAACAACCATGTATGGCATGCCCATACCAGAAATGGGAGACACACAAAATATAAATAGAGAAAGCATGACGATCTTAGTCCTCAAGAACATCACCTTCTTGACTGAAGCATAAAATCTATCCACTAACTGAGAAACCCCAACCATGCCATCAGGTGCCAGCTTGTTCGGAGGAACAATCACCACCATAGGATCATAGAAATGCACCAAAGTTTTTGTATTCTGATATGAACTGCTAGTTTCTATATATTGAGAAAGTTGCAATGAAGCTGACCTTAAGTCAAAAGCAGCCATTCCAACCTGTTAGGGAAGTAAAATATCAGTTGGGTATTGTATATCATAAGTCAACAGCAACCAACATCAGATGGAAAAACATATGAATATTAGATATTCTTCTCTAGGATAATGTGATATAGTTTTGTGTGAAAGTCAATGAAGCAAAAAATTCAAGAAATAAACAATGATTCTTTTTTTATTTTTAAGATTCAATAACTCAGATCCGTTTCTTGATATTCTGAAAAATTCGTGGACATTGTCTATGACATTATGCAATAACATAATGATTTCTCCACCAGTCACACCATAAATTAAAAATGACTCACTGAGTCTGGCAGGTCAGCTGAACAATATTTAGTGGTGTTTCGATTTTTTGGAGTCAACTTAATAGATTGGAGCTTCTCACTTTGAAATAGTAGTAGGATTACCGAAATAAAAGAACAAATTAGTCCATGTCATGAAATAGAGTGTCGCTCCACTCAGGGACCCTTAAATATCAAAAGTAGAACACTGATCCGGTACATCGGATTATCTATCCCATAATTATTGCAAGAATCATCAAGAGGAAAAAAATACGAACAAATAATAAATACTATATGCATGAAACGCTCTGAGCGACATTCAATCCAGGAGTGCACAAATTCTGCAAAGAATTCAGAAATCAATTAGGTATCGCGTCCTTTATATGAAACGGAGATCGTTACGCAAATCATTTACCGAGTAGTTTACCTTGCAGCACTAGTGCCACTGTGCCAGTATTGCTAAAAACCATAACAAACAGATGATGGTAAAACCGAAACTCTTTTCATGCAATAAAAGGAAATCAAATATGAAATAACCAGAAGCTCAGACTCTTAAAGCATACAAAATTCCAGGTAGGTGATATTTAACATCGTAAATGAATATACATTAATAAAGACGATATGAGGGTATTTCAACATCTTGAATTCGAATTTAGGCAAAATCAAACGAAATATAGTTCCCTCAGTGCCAGTTAATTGGTATTCGAAGTAGAGGAATACTAATATCTGATAAATTTTCTCGAAAAACGTACATTGTGAGTGATAGAAGATATGGTACCTCCTTAGCTCGATTCTCAATGAGACCGACCACGAAACTCGATCTCTCTCCCACGTCGTCTTCCATGGTTTCTCACCAACTGCACCGAGTATTGAAAGTTGGTCAGCTTAGGTACTGCTTCTGTATATTTGTAGAGATGTTCAATTCATCATCTCCTCCTGGTGCTACCTTGCACCGGGTGCTTGGTCAACCCAACATGCGCATAGGTACTCCTAGAAAACGCGGGAAAATTAACGTGAAGGTTTTTTTTAAACCACAAAAACAATATAATTAATATTTATGATCACAAAAATAATATTTTAATTATAATTATAATTATAATGTATAATAAAAAAAGATTGAAATGGATAGAAAAATGAGATAGATAATATCTGGTGCTCATGTTTGGCGAGCAAATTTTGTATGAGCCAGCCACACCATCTCATTTTTACTTATTTGGTGAAACTTTTCACTTATTTATTTAGACATGTTATATAATTGTCTAAAACAGTCACAACATTACATCTCATTTTCACCTATTCGGTGAACCTTTTAACTTATTTATTTATACATGTTATATAATCATCGAATGATCATTAAAAAAACAATACAGCTGTATCAAATATTTTAAACATTAGAAAAATTGGATAATGCAAAAAAATTACAGTACTTAGCTTATTCCTACTTAGAAATAATTGTCTTCTTTTTCATTTCTTCTTCCTCATTTGTCCTTTCCACTTTTTTTTCCTCAACCAGATAGTAAACAAATAATCTTCATCCATACTAACTAGATATTAAAAAGTTTTTCACGATGATAGGTAGACATTTTTAACACTGTTAAACTCAAACTTAATTTCATCTCAAAATTCATGTTATGAGATGGAAGATTATTTAAATTTATATGTATAACGAAAATCTAATACTTGATTGATATGAAACTTAACAATCCCTTCACATCGAGTGGTGGTCTTAATCGGCACTTTAGTGGACGAAATATATCCAAATGTACTGTCAAGTTCTTAGGTGTCAATGGAAAGTAATGGAAGCAACTCTAATACTATATTAGATTCGAGTCTAACTTCATCTTAAACTCCAAATTATGAGATAAATGATCGCCCAAATTTATATGTACAGTAAAATTATAATACTTGATTGATGTAAATTTTAGCATACACCATTTCTTATTAAATTATTAAGTTTATTTTTTGAAATTTTAATTTATACTTCAAGTTTCTTAAAAAACATTTTTTATTTTCATTGTTTTTAGTAAAATCTAAATTGAGATTTGTTTTTGATAGATTTAAATCCGTAGGTTGAATATTTATTCTCTGTTCTTCCCAATATTACAATTTGTTTTGTTGCTAATATATTCTATTTAACGTGGATGTTTTTTATTAACAAATATATCATTTTATTTTATTATATTTTTTTCGATTACAATTCAATAAATTTTAAGGATATTTTTATAAACTTTTAAAACTTACATTAAATAGTGTAGAATCAAAAAAATAAGTCATAAAAGTAACTCCACTACTTACGTTAACTTATTTAAAAATATAATTTTTTAAGAAATTAACTAAATTAAATGAATTTAAAAGATAATATTTGCCATGTCCGCTTGCATTGCAGTATAAAGGGAGAGAAAAAGTCATTAACCGATATAATTTATTACAAAAAGTCATTAATTTACTAGAATAGTTTTGCTTCCTTTAAAATTGTTAAAAGCATTAGATACAAACTTTCTTTTACAATGATTGTAAATAGATAAGAAGAAAGGTTTACCAAATATAAAAAAAAATAGGTAGTGTGATTAGCTCGTACAAAATTGTCTCCGAGTTGGCAGGGTACTATGCAGCACACACACATATATATATATATGATAAAATATAGTCATTTTGATTTTTTATTTAAAAAAAACATAATTGCATTAACTATTAACATATGTAAGATTTTCTCGACAGACATGAAAATATAAATCAATAGTCAATATTGTGCAACGCTAGCTGACATGTTGTCATACCATACGGGTCCATACCCACTTTCAGGCACCAAATCAGCTCCCTTATAGTTAAACTTGATGTAATTCATTCCGGACAAACAAAATTACAATTAGATTGTGTTCGGTGAAAGTCCTTTGACGAGTTTTATACCTGTTTGAAGATAAAAAATTGTCTTTTTTGAATCCCCTTCCACTTCTCCTCTCATCTGAGGGGTATATATAGAAACACCTTTATGTACGTAGCGACCTGGTTACTATTAACTAATTTAAAGAATCAAGATCGTTCGTTACAAGTATATACAAATAAAGGGTTTTTATATATAGGTCGCTCTTTGATGACGACCTCGACATCTGGGACATCATAACTTTACCGAGTCTTGTCATCCTAAACCTCATTGCTTGAGGACGAGATACTTTGTAGATTGGGTTAACGTGCTTTTATGAGTTCGTTGGGCACAGGTCTTTGTGGAGCTAGCTTTTATATCCCTGCTTTATCCTAGTGGGTCTCTATACTTATCAGGTCACATGTTCGCTATATATTTAATATCAAACATTAACTCTCCCATTCTCTTTAATTGATAAATCAAGAGAATAATTGGTCTTATATTACTCGTATAAATAATGACCACTATGCAAAAATTTACAATGTTTTACGATGTTATTTTTATCTTTAATGAGAGCTTTCAGCTTCTTATTTACCTATTTTTAACTAAGTTTATCACTCAGAGGATTTTAGACCGTGGATTATTTAGGTCATTTTATACTTTCAGAAGGCCGCTCAAAAAACTTTTTTTTAGTTCGTGTATTTAACGTCGTCTGCAGGGATTCAAGTTGATGTTACATCATTAACTCCTTGATTCCTCTTTCTAGGTATTTATTCATCTTTTTTCTTAAATGTCACATAAGGGGAAAAAGTGGTATCTTCAAAGGGAGATCTTTTTGAAAATATTTCAAAAAACATTTCATCCTGTCATATTCCCACGAGGTCGTTATCAACCAAACGACCTGAAATGACAAAGAGTGGTGGTGATAGGGCTTCCCTGAGAATTGTTAAGGAAGGGGTTCTTGCTCTTCCTGCTTCCTCGGGGTCTAAAGCGGTGTCTACCTCATCCTCCCGAGGTTCAGTTACTATAATCAAGATTCCAGTGTCTACATCTACCAAAGTACCTCGCCCAAAAAAGAAAAGGGAAAATAAGGGCAAGCCTACAAATAGAACTAAAGAAAAACATCAAATTGAAAAGATGCCTAGGGTTTTATCAGTTAAAGATTTGGAAAAAATTAGACAAACATACGACATACCGGCACGGGTAGGGTTAATGCTAGTACCTCTGCACTTATGTGATGCTGATGATCCACCACCGAAGTGGTGGGTGATACATTTAACGGCCTTTAAGATAGGGTTACGTTGCCCCTTTCCTAAATTAGTGGCCCGTGCTTTGAGCACATTTGATATTAATTTTGCACAGATAAATCCAAACGGGTGGCGAACTCTTTTATGTCTTTCTATAGTAATGGGGGAACATGGCATAGACCTGGAAAATGATTAATTAAGATGTTTATATTGTTTTAAAAGGAACGGGTTAGATAGAGGGAGGGCGTATATATCTTATGTTATAGGTCACAGGTTGCATCTCAAATTGCCTGATAGCACCTTGGGGTGGAAAGATAAATATTTTTATATTACTGGAGATATTTGGGATGATAGAGTAAATTTCCCAATTCGACATACCTGGAATCCTAATTTTAACACTTCACAACCTCGGGCTAGCGAGTTTATGATTAAACTGGATATTAGTGGAAAAGAAAAAATAAGGCGGATTGAGCTACAAAATACCTCGAATGAAGGTTACCGTGATATCCTGTCTATAGCTCGCTTAAAGAAGTCCGGGGTGTGGCGAGGTTATACAAATGAATATCAAGGTCGTTGTTTTAGTATATATTTTGTTTAAATTTGTATATGCATAGTTGGTAATTGACTAATGTATTGTATCTTACAAGGATGGATTATTCACACGTTGATTTGGGGGACCTTATTGACACTTCAAGTGTACAAGAGCTAGCTCCTAGTTACTCGCGTCTTACACGTATGATCCCATCACCTACACAAGAGGATCTGTTCGCTAACTTAGAGGTCGAAACTACTCCAGAGAATGTAATTCCTTCAACTAATTTGGATAACCCGAGCTCGACGTCACCTTGTGAACCGAGAACGTCAAAAAAAAAAGAAAGGTTGGGGAATATACCCCTGGAATGGAAGCAATGGACATGGATGACTTTGATGTTGATGAGATCGTTTTGAAAGACCCTATCGTTTTGAACGAACAGAGCTGAAATGAGATCTGTATCATCATTTTGGAACGGAGGTTGAGAGGGTGCAGGTGAAAGCAGCTCGTAAGAGCGAAGGGGGGATGCATGGGGAGTTAATTGCAGATCGCTTATTGGAGGTATAAAAACGTATTTATTTCATTTTTTCTATGATAACAATTTATTATATTGTTTTAATTTATGTCGTTGTAGGCGGTGTGTTTAACAAGGGAAGCTGAGCTGTCATTGCAGGGTTATAAACGCGAAGTACAAACCAATCGGTTATAAATAGCCAAATACGAGAAATTGGTAAAAGATAAGGATGTTTTGATTTCTGATAAGGACACAAAAAATTTAAACTTAGAGAACAAAGTGGTTGATAAAGTGGAGAAATTGGAAAAAGCGGACACATACTATTTTGAGAAGGGTGAGGCCACTAAACATTTTGAAAATCTAGCGAAAGAGGCCGATGAAAAGAACCTTGCGCTTCAAGAAAAAGTTTATGCTATGTCGACTCAAGTTAGTTCGCTATCCACATTAGTAGATACATTAAGAGCGGAATGTACCAAGGCTTACCATAGTGGTGCGAGCTTTGTAATCAATAACCTCAAACTGCATGCTGAAAAGCTAGGTTTGAATGCGCCTTATATGTCATTGATGCGAGCTTTTCAGAGCAACCGGCCAAAAATACCTGGGGTTGCCACACCACAAGGTTCACCTCAAGATACTACGGTCACCTCAAGTCATCAACGTGATGGGGTAATAGTGGAAGATGCTACTCTGTGAGATTTTTGATGTTATTATTATTATTATTATTTTGTAATAGAAATTTCGGAATTTGAACTCATTTAATTTTAAATGTTGTATTTATATATATATATATATTTGTTTGGTTTGAAATTTTATATATTTATATTGTGTTAGTGTGGTATGTATAATTGAGAGGTTTTGAGACCGTGTTGATCTAAATTTTATTTAACCAAATGAGCAAAAAACTGCTAAGAAGTAACCGCAGCACGTTTAATGTAATGGATTATAGTAGAGTAAATTTGGATGATTTGTTTGAAACGACGGAGTCATTACCAACTAATAAAGTACTTCTAGTAGCAGAAGAGCGAGCTATGTCTGCTCAAGGTGGAAAAATAAGTTCAACCTTAGTTACAATACCTGCATCCCCTGATGTAAGAAAACGGGTTGTTTCCCCTAATCATAGCGAGGAGGTTAATCAAATTCCTCGAAAGTTCGTGAAGGGTAAAATGAAGAAATATGCCCTACACTTGTTAGGCCGTCTGTTTCTATTACGAACGAGGTGTGTATTGAAAATTTGTCGCTTGATGAGGTATCCATTTTAAAGGATATTAAGCCTTTACAGAGTATATACCCTCCCTTGAAAGAGAGAGGTGATTTAAGTGGGGTGCAAAAGCTTTTCAAATAAGGTATGTTTAACACACCTCGCGTGCAAGATGAATTATATCATCATTTTGGGGTACCTGAGGACCGTCCACCTATTTACACAGCCCGCAAGAGAGAGGGTGGGCCTGTATGGCATATGATAGTAAGACGTATGGTAGTGGGTTCGATTCCCACAAACGACGCCAATTGTTTGGAGAGAATTTAAGTATCTAATTTTAGTAATTTTTAGTGAGATAAGAAATTGTCTTTTTTGAATCCTCCTTCCACTTCTCCTCTCATCTGAGGGGTATATATATAAGCATCTTTATGTACATAGCGAGGTTTGTCTTAGCGACATGATTACTATTAACTAGTTTATAGAATCAAGATCGTTCGTTACAAGTATATACAAATAAAGGGTTTTATATACAGGTCACTCTTTGATGACGACCTCAACATCTGGGACATCATAAATTTACTGAGTCTTGTCGTTCGAAACCTCGCTGCTTGAGGACGAGATACTTTGTAGATTGGGTTGACGTACTTTTCTGAGTTCGTTGGGCACAAGTCTTTGTGGAGCTAGCTTTTATATCCCCGCTTTATCCTAAAGGGATATCTATACTTATGAGGTCGCATGTTCGCTTTATATTTAATACCAAACAATACCCAATACAATAAATAAGATTTTAATATTATATACTTCTTAATTCTTACAAGGATGATGTATTATATAAAATTTATAAAAAATAAAGAACATTCTTAAGATTTATAATTATAAAAATAAAATCATAATAACATTAAATGTGATTTAATTCGATGACTTTTAACAATGAACAAATTTAAATAATTGTATTACAATTTGAACGATATTTAACGTGAAATGATGTGTCATATTATTTTAATAAAAAAAATATATAAACTGATTATAATGAATATTTTTTTTATTATTATAAATTTTAAATATATTATTTTTATAATTTTTATAAAATATTT
Source organism: Hippophae rhamnoides (assembly GCA_033030585.1). NCBI lineage: Eukaryota > Viridiplantae > Streptophyta > Magnoliopsida > Rosales > Elaeagnaceae > Hippophae > Hippophae rhamnoides. Next base: position 64,560,722 of record CM065428.1, on the reverse strand, counting down.
CAAGTAATAAAGAGAAGAGTTTATTTTTGTTTATTGTTTAATGTTATTTTGTAATGCTAGGTATCTATGCGCACTCCTAGTTAAATGAAATTACATTTATATTTTAAATTGTTTTATCAACGATATTTTTGGGTTGATTTAGTTTTTTTATCTTCTAAATCAATTCTTTTAATTAATTACAAATCATTCTATAGAAAAAAAAATAATGCTATTAGATGATTGAATAGGAACGCATTCCACATCAATCTACAGCCAAATAACAAACAAGAAAGGTAAATAGAAATCAACAACAAAATATTAAGGATGGTCACAAGCTTGATCGTTGATTTAATAGTTACTTAGAGCACATTGCACCAAAACCTGCTTTGAAAAACTCTTTCATTGAAATATAACATCATTCTTGTGCTTCCAAATTTTCCACCAAACAAAAATCACTAATGATAAGCAACTAGTATAGAATCCATAAATTCCGACAAAGCATCGAAACTCTCTCCAAAAAAGAAAGGTCTACTAAATTCTTTAATAGGAACTCTAAGGCATGAATCCAAAAACACAACCCGGCCCTGTAAATTTTTTTTTAAATATAAGGTGAGAAATTGTTTCCTCCTTAATTCTTTTGACAGAGAGGACAGACAATAGGTACATTCACATTTATTCTAATCAAGTTGTGTATCTAACATGAAGTATATTGTGTGAACATTGCCAAATAAAAGTCTTAATCTTACTTGGCATCTTGAGTTCCAAATTTTATTCCACTTGATTGTACCTGCCTGGTCAACTCCAAAGTGAGGTGAGATGAAGATAATATCTCACGCATTCTATTTTTATCGCGTACTCCACTCCACCGCACACTACAGGATGCATGTAATGTAGTTGCCAACTTATACCCTGACTTCACAGAATAACTGCCATGTTTTTCAAAACACCATACCAGATTGTCACGCATGCACTGTGAGAGTATTTAGCACACTTGGAATGTCCACCAACCAAAAACAACTTGACACCTTCCTCAAATCCCAGTTACAACCATTGTCTGTCATTAAATCCTTTACCAATCATTAGGAACGATGACTAACTTAGTTCCAAATGTTCACCCATGGTTCATCCCATATTTTAACCATATTATTCTTTCCATTCCCAACACTCCATGTGACACCTTAAAAAAAGATTTTATTACTATTTCGGCCAATAATTATATATTATATTAGTCATGACTATATCAAAATTTATGAAATAAAAATCTCTTAAATGTACAATTTTATTTTCATTTTTCTATTCTTTTAATCAACATTTAAAATATATGTTACTTTTTTTAGCTAATCATGTGCAAGAATTAACATTTTTATTAGGGCATTATATAAACCATAAAAAAGACTTAGCTTTATATTATACATGTAGGTATGTTACGTGTAAATGGGTACGTAACCTTAACAATCTAGATAACCTCGCTTGTACAAAGTACATTATATCGAGTATTTTTTGTATGGTTATTTGGCACTGATGAGCACTAGATCGTTTAAGTTATTTTTAATCATTACCTTTACTTAGTGATCTGGCCACATGGACACTCGGGTAAAACAATCTAGTGGTTTTTCACACTTTTACCCCATATATGTACAAGAGATGCATAATTCCAACGACTTGGTTGTTGAGACAACGACATGATTTCGATAGACTAGTTATAGTTACAATATGTCTATGTTTAGGTTGGCATTGACATCTAAAACAAAATATCTATTAATATAACATTGATACTTGTCTCTTATATACTTATATATGCCTCTTTGATGAAATGAATAAAAGATTCAAGTATTATTTAATCTTTAACATCTCATTATTACCCATAACACGTTAGTACTTCTTCAAACAATTAGCGCTCATCGTGGGGTTTTAAATCTTTCTAGTTCATAGTTAGCCTTTGAGACCTCACATCTTACATCTCTAGGGAAATATCCCATGTTGTAGGGAAATTCAATCTATTCACTATGGAAAGCCTGCAAACTCATCCCGAACTAACGAATAGCCATGCTCTCCCAATCCAAGAGTTTGACCTCAATGATCAATTACATCACCTGTCGTCAATCGATACATCACATTGTGGTTTGAAATATGGCCACGCATGACCTCTGGTCAGTGATAGCATGCAACCTGTAATAACTTCATGCACAAGGAAGGTTTCCATAAGTGCAATGTCGACCACTATTGCTACTTCAAGAGATATAGGTCTAGTTATATCATTTTACTACTTTATGTCGATGATATGTTAGTAACAGGTTTAGAAATAGATAATATCAGAAGGTTGAAGCAACAATTGTCAAAGGAGTTTGACATGAAAGACTTGGGTCCAACAAAGAAAATTCTTGGAATGCAAATCATAAGAGATAAAAAAAGAGGATCCTTATAGTTATCTCAGGCAGAGTACATCAACCGTGTTTTGCATAGATTCAACATGGGCAATGCTAAGCCAATTAGCACACCTTTGGCCAGTCACTTTCGCCTATCTAAGGATCAATCCCCTTAGATGAAGGAAGAGAGAGAATTCATGGTTAAGATTCCTTATGCCTTAGCCATTGGATTTTTGATGTATATGATGGTTTGTACGAGACTAGACATTGGCCATGCAGTGGGAGTTGTTAGTAAGTTTATGTCAAATATGGCGAAAGCTTATTGGGAAGCAATCAAGTGGATTTTAAGGTATCTACGAGGTACCGCAGAGAAGTGTTCATACTTTAGTAAAAGAGAGTTAAAAGTACAAGGCTCAGACTTTAAAGGTGAAGTTGATCACCGAAGAAACACCACTGGTTATATATTTACTGTTGGAACTACAAATGTTAGTTGGATGTCAAAGATACAGAAGATTGTTACTTTATCCACTATAGAAGCTGAGTATATAGTAGTGACTAAAGCTAGTAAAGATATGATATGACTTGAAGGTTTAATAACTAAGTTGGGATTCAAACAGGAGAAGAATGTTCTGCATAGTGATAGTCAAAGTGCGACACACTTGGTGAAAAATTTAGCATTTCATTCTAGAACCAAGCATATTGAGTTTCATTATCACTTCATCTAATCTTTATTGGAAAATAATATGTTAATACTTGAGAAAATTCAAGGAAGTAAAAATCCAACAGATATGTTGACAAAAGTGGTGACTATTGACAAATTAAGTCAAACTGAAGTTGTGTTTAACTTCAGTTAGTCTGTTAGAGTAACAAGACTAGAAAAACTGTTGCATTGATCGAGGTGTGAAGACAGATTGAAATCAGTTTTCAAGTGAGATATTATTTGTCAAACTTACATGCACCAAACGGTGTAATAAATGACAATAAAACAAAAAAAATGGTTGTCAAGTCAACAATCCAAGAGTAATTATCAAACCAACAACCCAAGGGTGATTGTCAAGCTAACAACCCAAGAAAATCAGTCTTCAAGTGAGATATTATTTGTTAAAAAATAAGGAAACTTAATTAAGAATTAGTTGGCAAAACATGTAGAAGGAGAATTTTTGTATCTATAAATAAAGCACCCCAATAGGTACTTTTGTATTATCTTATTGAGAAAAAAGTTTAGAAAAAAGATTTAATGAGAGAAAATTGAGAGTAAGTTTTTTGGGTGTAATTCGGTTGTGAGTTGTGAATGTTGTTAATATTTTGTATAATTTTTTCCTTTTAATAAAAAAAATCTACAACAAGTCCAAAGATATAGACAAAATTGATCGAACTCTGTTATCAAATTTATGTGTTATTTTATTTATTTTTACTTTATCATAAATCTAATTTATTGAAAATTTAAGTAATTTTCTAACAATAAATTATTAACTAACTAACAACCCAATATTTCATTTTATTTCTTCCAAAACTTCGAACTAGGGTTAGGAACATCATTTGAAAACTGAAACCGATGGTTCTTGTAATACAAAACCATCCAATTCAATTCTTCACAAAATCTTTAAAATCATTTGCTTCCAAAAATCAAAATTTGAACTACCTAACTTCATAATAACAAGTAAATTATGGAAAGAGAAAACCGGTTTGAGTTTGATTAACATTTGATGCATCTATGTTTGTAACAGAATTGTTAGATATCATATATAACACTTCCAATACCTCTAATACCATGTGAAGACACTCAAATTATTAAATACTAAGTAAATTAAGAACTAATAAATGAAAGCTTTAATAGTAAAAGGTGTAAATTCAAAGAAAGAAAAGAAGCGTGAAGTTGATGAGCAATTTTCTTGTACTCATTGATTGAACTTAACACTTACAAAGTGATAGAGCAAAAGGCTTTTATACACAGTATTGTACTAGCCTAACAATCAGTTACAATAAAATCTTCTTGACTTGCTTGTTGGGAAATAACGCAAATTCCCGATAAGCTAGATTTATGAGAAAGCAAGAATAGAAACAATAACACACAAGATTTGATAACCTGAGTTCTACTAATCTTGCTTACGCCTCCGCACCGCCGCAGATCTTTTTTTACTGAAATGGGAGAAATTACACAAGGTGTTTACGACACTCACAACTCACAACCCAATTACACCCAAGAAAATTACTCTCAATTTTCTCTCACAAAAGCTTTTCTCTCTAAGCTTTTCTCTCAATTGGAATGAACACTTTGGATGGTTAATTCATTACAATTACACATCTATTTATAGGAAAATTCACTCCTTGAATTACTCCTTAAATTAATGGTTCCTTGAATTGCTCCTAGAATTAAGCTCCATGTTTTACTCCTTGTTTTGTCTCCATGTTTCGCTTCCATGTTTTACTCCTTGTTTTGTTCTATGTTTTGCTCCTTAATTCTAAGGATGTTTTGCTTTCCTTAATTTGCTCCTTAAATTAAGGAGCTTTATAACAATAATATCTAACAATCTCCCACTTGAAGACCGATTTCAATCTTTCTTCACACCTCGATCAATGCAAACAGCCTTTTCTAGTCTTTGTTATTTAAGAGACTCAACAAGTCGAGCACAACTTCGCTTGTCAATAATCACCACCTTTGTTAACATATCCGCCGGATTTTTGCTCCTCGAATCTTCTCCAAGATTAACACATCATCTTCTAATGTAGACCACGGAAGTGATAACGAAGTCCAATACCATGTTTGGTTCTAGAATGAATGTCAATTCTTCGCCAAGTTGTATTGCACTTCGACTATCACTACGTTGCACAGTAACATTCTTCTTGTTTGAATCCCAACTCGCTTAACAAACCTCAAGCCATATCATCTCTTTACTAGTTTTGCCATCGCTACATACTCACCTCAGTAAGGATGTAGTGACAATTTTCTCGTATTTGTGACATCCAACCAATGTACCGTAGTTCCAACAAAGAATATATAACCAATGGTGCTTCTTCGGTGATCAACTTCACCTCCAAAGTCTCAGATCTACGTATCCTCGTACTTTTAACTCTCCTTTACTAAAGTACAAACACTTTTCTCGCGTGCCTCGCATACCTCAAAATCCACTCGATCGCTTCCCAATGAGTTTTCCCCGGATTCGACATAACCGCTAACAACTCCCAATCGCACGGCCAATGTCCGGGTCTCAGTACAAACCATCGCGTACATCAAACTTCCAATGGCCGAGGCATAAGGAACTTTAGCCATGAATCTCTCTCTCTTCCTCCGTCTTCGATCCGATAGTATCGAGCTTCACAACAGTGAGCGAAAATGTCGTTGTAGTCAACTCCTTCCTTCCGTTGAAACCCTTTAACAACTAGGCGTGCTTTGTATCTCTGGAACCATCACGCTCTTCTTTCACCCTAGACACCCATTTGTCGTAGTTGCCTTCTTTCCCATAGGTAACTCACCTAGTTCCCATGTCTCGTCGAGATGAGAGAGATTTCATTTCTTCTTTCATAGCAAGCTCTCACTTATTGGAATCTCGAGTCCGACAAGCTTCATCATAGCATTCGTGCTCCCCTCCATCGCTAGCAACATATAGTTCCATGTATCTCCGTCGGCATACGAGGTCGAGAAGACCTTCTCAATACGTGAGTCGAGTAGAGGTCGTGATGTGCCCGAATGCCGTGTACTACTTCGTCCCAACAAGTTCCTCCGGGCCGAGGACTTGTTACAATTGGTTCCGCATGCGAAAACTATCCGGGACATCATCTCAGACCGCAACACCGACTCATTCCGCTCTCCGATTCATTGGGCGTCTATTTTACGCATGTCCTTATACATCACCCTTTCGTTGAAAATCACATCTCTGCTACGCGATAACTTTCTTGTTTTCGCCATCCCAAATATGGTAGCCAAACTCATTCTCACCATAGCTCGATGAACGTGCATTTCTTGGATGGGGATCAAGCTTATTCCTACCCGATCACCGATACGCACAAATGCTACACACCGAAAAACTTTTAGACGTGATAGTTTCACCTCTTTTTCGCCTCCATACCTCCTCTCGGTATTCTATGCGCTCCAATGGAACAGATACGGGCCTCTGCTGATCAAGCAGCCGCCGTGTCGACCGCTTCGCCCGTAACCGCTTCTGTGAGACCCGATCGCATACGAACGTTTCCTCGGCTCCTTCGTCAACGTCGGCTCATACGCCCGCCACACCATTGTGGCCGAGGGCGTGCTCCGGCAGCGCTCTTTCCATTCGATCCCACGCTCATAGCAAAATTTTTTGAATCCGTGTCTTCATATTCACCACCATTATCTGGACCGAGCTTTTGATCTTCAAACCCGTCTCATTTTCCACCATAGCTTTCCATCTTCCGAAAGCCTCAAATACTTCGTACTTATGCTTTAGAAAGTAAACCCATACCTTCCGAGAACGATCATCGATGAAAGTCAATGGGCATTGTTTCCCACCAATGGACGAGATTTATTGGTCCCCAAACATCCGAGTTGAATAAGCTCTAGCTTTTCCTTCTTTCGGGGTTCTACCACTTGTCCGAAAGTTCGACTCTCTTTTGCTTTCCAAGCATACAATCTTTCGCACATGTCCATCTCTACAGACCGTACTGGAAGTTTTCGAAAGGCATAATCTTCATCCCCTTCTCACTCACGTGGCCTAATCTCCGGTGCCACAGTTTCGGTGTTTCATTGCTCGCTCACATTGTGATTGAACAACGTGCTTCGTTGTCATGTAAAGAGTGCCACTTTTCTTGCCTCGAGCAACCCATTATCGCACCCTTTGAAATCTTCCAATCATCACCATGGAAGATCGTAGCTGCAGCCTTCACTAGCCAACCGCCCCACCGAGATTAAGTTCCTTCCGAGGCCCGGGAATACGCTCGACATCCTTCGCCTCCCAAACAGCACCCGTTTAACTTAATCTTCACCACACCTTTGCCAATAATAGCACATGGTCGATCATCACCAAGATATACCTTTCCAAGGTTTCGGGACATATTTCTCAAGAATTCTTTCTCGTGAAGTAGCAATGGAATGACGCTCCGCAGTCTAGCACCCAAGATTCTTCCTCGCTTTCTCCAAAGAGCATATCAATGCATCATCTCCTCCCGATAAGTGGAAGTAACATTTGCCTCGCCGCCTTCACTTGTCATTGCCCTTCTGCATTCTCGCACCGATTTTTGTAAAGGCTCTTGCTTCTTCCACAATTCCAACACTCGATAGTCTTCGAGCCATGGGAATTATTAAGATTCCTAGATTCGACCTCCCGTCCTTCGATCTACCTCTAGCCGGCTCTACCACGTCCCATTTCCTTTGGTTGAATTTCTTCCTCTCGACTCAGATGCAAAACCGAAGAGGTCGACGATTCACCTGCCTCTCTACGCTCTGATCTCTTCACCGAGAACCAAATCACGAACATTGTCAAATTTCAACTTATCGCTTCCCGACGAGCTACCACACCGTGACAAGAGTATCTCCAGCCTTTCCGTGTAGAAGACAAAAGTATCAACGCCGTACTTCTTCATCGACCAATTTCCACCGAACTCAACCGGGCTGTAACCGTGTCGAGTCTATCGAGATGTCGAGCTACCACGCGCTTCCGTCATCCGCAAATTGAACAAGCACCTCATCAAGTTGCACTTTTGTTCGAGGTCCGACGGCTTCTCATACATATTGAGAGAGCCGCCATAGCACCCACCGTGGTCTTTTCCTTTGCTAAGCGTTGAAAGCAACATTACGGATAACGCTCAATCGAATAACTCCGTGGCTTGTCTGCCTGTAAGATTCCAATCTTCTTCCTTCATAGCCTCCGGCTTCTTCCCCGAGAGAGGTTGATATAGATTTCTTTGATACGTATAATCCTCTATCCGCATTTTCCAAAACCCGAAATCCGTGCCATCAAATTTCTCGAGTTTCACCCTTCCTTCATCTCGCGCTATCATCCCACTAAAATCTAACTTCCTCTCGGATCAAGCCGACTATTTCTGCGTAAAATTGATGTAAATCACTACCAATAGCTCGATACCGCTTGTTTGGAAATAACGCAAATTCCCGATAAGCTAGATTTACGAGAAAGCAAGAATAGAAACAATAACACACAAGATTTGATAACGAGTTCTACTTAATCTCGCTTACGCCTCCTGGACCGCAGGCAGATCTTTTTTTACCGAAAGGGAGAAATTACACAAGGTGTTTACGACACTCACAACTCACAACCCAATTACACCCAAGAAAATTACTCTCAATTTTCTCTCACAAAAGCTTTTCTCTCTAAGCTTTTCTCTCAATTGGAATGAACACTTTGGATGGTTAATTCATTACAATTACACATCTATTTATAGGAAAATTCACTCCTTGAATTACTCCTTAAATTAATGGTTCCTTGAATTGCTCATAGAATTAACCTCCATGTTTTACTCCTTGTTTTGTTCCATGTTTTGCTCCTTAATTTAAGGATGTTTTGCTCCTTAATTTGCTCCTTAAATTAAGGAGCTTTATAACAATAATATCTAACATTGCTAACCATAAGCTACTAGATTACCAACTCACATGATCAAGAGACATCTCTCAATCACTCATCTTGTCAGCTCAATTGTGCACTAAACTTGCCATATCACTTGCCACAACACTTAGCCATAAATTGTCAAATCAGATCTAGGTGATTCCTCATTGTCATGTGAACTTTCTGCCACAACTTTACCCTTAACAACCAATACAAATATATATTAATGAGATTTGAATTTATGCTCTCATAATAGTTACACAAAACATATGCAATTGCAATACATACTTTGCTCTGAATTTCTTAAATCTTCTTAGGGAGAAGTATTAAGTAGGACTTTAGGAGTCAGAATCGTCTTGGGTTGTTTGTATTCGTGTCTTCTCGTTACATTTGCATGCTAATTGATATATAAATTTACATACTATTTTTTCATGCTTTTGTTTTGTGTTATGTTATGTTAATTTGCATTATATATAGTTGTCTATAATTTAGTAATATGATATTATCTATAATAAGTCTGATTGAAAATGTGTTTTAATAAAAAAATTAGGTATTATCTTATCATGTCATATATTTTTAGAGATATTATATATGTAATTTAAGTTGAGTTAAAAGTATCAATTTCAATTAATTAAACTTAAATTTATTTTATTTTATTCATATTAGTCTCCACTTGATTTTTTATACAAAATTAAAAAAAATATCTTTAATTTTTATTGAATGATTATAATTTAATTATAATTAAATATTTATCTAATTTAATTAATTAAAATTAAATGATTATCCAATTAATTGAAGTTTGATTGACTTATAATCTTACGGGTTATAAATATGTCCAATTGATTATAGTTTCATCGACTTAGTAAGTTTATTTGTGAATTTGACATATATCAAACTAAAATTGTGTTCTCATTGACTAAAAATAAATTTTACACGTATTTTTAAAGAGAGATCATTCTTTTATAAATTAAGATATATGATAGATCATGACTCAATTTTCCAAAATTTTTTAAAAAATTTACATATCTCATTTTACTAACAAAACATTGTCAAGTAATTAAGAAGTATTAGTCAATTGGTGATACTGTTATGTTCATTATTTATGTTTTAACAAAATCACAAAAGAATTAAAAAAAATTAATTATTATAACAAAATAATAATAATTAATATATTATAAGCAAATGTTGTTAAAAAACATAAAAAAGTAATGTTTGTATAAATTGTTTATGGAGGATAATTATATAAATTTCATATTTATTTTAAAAATAAAATCATAATTATTTTTGATAATATTTTAATTATATTATTATTAAAAAATATAAAATAACAAAGATTATTTTTAGGTTTTTTTTTCAGGTGGTTTAATTATAATTTATTTAAATTAAAATATTAATTATCTAATATAATTACAAAATTAAATAAAAATTAAATTTAACTATGATATTTTTTATTAATAATAAAATAAAATTATTATTTTAATAATAAGTATGGACATGCCGGTATTTTTTTTATTTTTTATATATACTCTGTGAAAAAGAAAAAAAAAACGTCGATTCCCGAATAAATAAAGCAAGAGCTGTTTGACCAAATAGGAAAAAAGAAGAAAAAAAGAAAAGAAGAAAAACAAAAAGGAAAAAGGCAAGCCTGCAAGGACTTTCAGGAGGAGGAGGAGATGGTAGGGACTAGGGATCGAACTCTCTCATGGATTAGATAGTGATCGCAGCTCGCAAGGATCTTATAGGATCAGACCATCAGATCTCAACCCCCAAAAAGAACCAGAGAGAAAATAAAAATGGTGAAGCTTTGGAATTTGCTTATGGTGGACGGTTAAGCTGAGAAACTGGCGGACGTCAAAATCCATGAGCATATCACCTCTGAACTCCAAGTCACAGCCTTCATAATCGAAAAAAGCAATCAACTTTGAAGAGTTCGTTGGATCTGTTTGTTGTGTTGTGTTTTTCCAGTTCAATTTCAGATTTTGATTTATGATGGAATCGGATTCTCCACCTCTATCTCTTATTCTTTCCGTGTAACTGAGATGAATGAACAAGTAAAATCACGAAGCACAATTCAGAAACACCCAGATAACAGTTAGGTTAGGCTATCTGAATCACTGGGTGGTAGGTATAAGGTATACCTTAGACTTCAACCACAAGCTAAGAGCGTTAAGTTGAATTTTGTTAGATAATCTTCTTCAATATCTGTTTCAAAATGCATTCTCGGCATCGCAGTCCCGGAAATGGGTACAATCGCTCAAGTTCAATGGGCATGGCCTTAGCAGCTTCCTCTCGGATCTCTCCTTCCGCAGACGCCTCTCTTAGAGGCCATAGCTTATACGCTAATTCCGGTTACCGTAGCTTCAATCGTGGTGGACTTGGGCGCTCCCATAACGCCCATCCCAAATCTTTTCAACCACTGCCGACACCGACGCCACAAGTTCCCCAAAAATACGACATTTTCGTGGAGGCTGGCCGGCTTGCGGCGGAGTATTTGGTTTCTCAAGGATTGCTACATCCGACTGTGCTCTCTTCTGCTCCCAAATGGCAGAATGCTAATAGTAGTAATAATAGCGTTGGTTTCAAGTCGGAGTTTAGGTCGCAGCCACAGGACGTTGATAATCTGCAGAACCCACAAGAGGGTCGCGCGTCAGCTATTTCTCGTTTGGGAAATGCGGTAAGTGACTCATCGTCTGGTAGAAGAAGGTTTAATGGAGATGATTTTGGTCATTCGGGGTTTAGAGCTCATCTTAAGGGTAGGAGAAGATCAGGGTCTTCGTATAGGGGTTATGGATTAGATTCTAGTCGAGATTATGCTAGTAGGAGTTCTTCTTTCTCGGATAGAACTAACACTAACAGTAGAGCTTCTCCAGAGAATGATAATAAGGGGGAGGATGATGATTTCGTTTCTAGGCAGCAGGAGGAACAAGTACGCAGTAAGGATGTTGGTAATGGGGAGCAAAAATCCAAAACTGAAGATGCGGATAAATTGGAATCTGAAATGGATGTGGTTATGGGTTCAAAGTCAAGTTCTTCTGGTTCTGAGAAAGATTCTTTGCAGGAGACAGAAGACAAGGAAGCTGCCAAGTCTTCTGATGACTTGACAAATTTGAAAAATGCAGGTACTGAGGACGTCAAGGATAAGGATTGTCCAAGTAGTGCTTTTGTTGATGAAATTGAGAAGCCAACTGTCATTGGGGAATTGTCCATTTCGGACAAGGCTGTAGAGGGTGATAGCAATAATGCCACTGATTTGGTTAGTCTATGCAAATTTTCTAAGGTACCCACTAGAATTCGCTCTTCACTGGCATCGAAAATCTTAAAGGTTGACCCTCCTCCAATTACTCAAGCTGAAGAATCATCTGGTTTTGCACCTCAGGGTAAATTGGAACTCCTAGATGGCGATGATTCTCTTGGAAATTCCTCAAGTGACATGCCTATGGATAAAACAGATGACTCAAAACGTGTTGAATCTGAGATTCCTAAATCTCAGTCTGTTCAGTCTGTTGATTATGTTGGTGAATTAGGACCTGCTAATATTCTTGAACAAGTGGATGCTGCAAAATCACTATCTGTTTCAGTTACAATTTTCCCTTGTGACAGTGGACTAGAGTCCATTCAGGGAACCTTTGATTTTGGGAGATGCAATGCCATATCTGATGACAGAGGAGATAAAAGAGCTTTAGATTTAGAAGACAGTGATAAACATGTTGGGGCTAAAAAACCAAGAGAGTTGCTTCCCTCAACGGTTATGGAGGTAGATGAAAGCTTCCACCTTTCTAATTTGGGTGAAAAGAAAGTCAATCCACTTGAAATTGTGTCTTCATCATGTGAGAAACCCATCGTGGCTTCTGGTCACGAGAATGTGGGGGTGAATGATCCTGAATTCTCAGAAGTTGGAGATAAACAATTTGTCCAGTTTGCACAGGAAAAACAGCTTTTTCCAAGTTCATTTAAGATATGTGACCTCAATCTCATGGGGGTTTCGGAAATGCATGAGAATCATGATAGTGAACCAAATTTGAGTTATCCTGCCCTTCCTGTAGTGAAAAGAGAATCAGCTCCCATAGATATTGACTTGTCAATTAGCAACTCCATTGTGCCCGGTGAGAACAGTCAAAGAAAGGATGATGGTAAAGCAATTGAAGTAATTGATTTGGAAACTGATTGTGCTGATGAAGGTGATTTAATCATGGTGGAAACGAAGTAAGTTACTTTGTTTAGCATTAGTGATGTATTAGTTCTGTAGTTTTTATGTTACCTATTGAAAGTTGGGCAGCTTACATTCAGTTTTTCTGTTTATTGCTTTGCTACCTGTTTCATATTGATGCAATGCTGCCTAAATGTGCAGGGAAGAATCGGTATACAATGGTCTAGAGGGCTTTCCTAACCATGCACAGAATACTGGTGTTGTTTCAGATGTTCAAGATGGTTACGGTCTTATGATTTCAGAGTTCCTTGGGAATGATTTTCCTAGTTGTTCTTCAGTACCAGGGGATATTAATTCTATCCCAAATGACATTGGTCTTCATAATGGAGAGGTACTGCCATTGACTGCTGGAATTAGGTTATTTGTTCATCAACTCTCTGTGTTATGATGGATCAGTCAAATTGATGGTCTGAATTCATATATATTGATCAAGTCCCTAGATGTATATTCCGCAAGAGTTTTTGTTGTATCATTTTCATTTCCACTTCAGTCTTGGGTATGGTTTGTTTCAACTCTTGAGCAAAGAGTATATCCAACTAAAATTGTTTCTATCTTTGGCTGATTTTTCCAGGCAACACTTGGCGATGATGATTCGATATACATGTCCCTCGGAGAAATACCATTAAGTATGTCTAATTTTTTTATTATGTTTAGTTTCTCAAAATATTGTATCCCTGTCCTTGCTTTGCTAATTGAGATGCTTGGTGTTATGATGCGTTTGTCCTTAAAAGGTGCAATTTGCAAATCTCTATAATTTGGGTCAGGGGACGGTTTAAAAATAATGCTTCAAATTTTTTCTCCCTCAAGCATTTGTGAACCCGCCTTGTTTTTCCTTCTTTGACCTGCATTACTTTTTTTCTGATTATGAACATCTTTTCTAAGAAACAATGTAAAATTAAAATATTAAAATTTGTTGGTTAAGGCTCCTTGTAAATCTTGCTAATAATAATTTGTAAGTTATGTTTACCTCACAATCATGTGGTATTAGTCTAGCTTCTATAAGATTACTAGAATTGTACAAGTAAGGGCATGTTTCATAACCAATTATGTTTTCCAAATGAGTGTTGTTTGGTAATTAATATTATTTTCAAATTCAAAATCAGGTTGAAACTCAGCCACATTTTTACACACTTCTTATTCTTGAAACTTAAAAAAAAATTAATTTGAAAACCATATTCAAAGTTCATTTTTCTTTTCATTAGTTAACTTTTTTTTAGTGTGACTTGAGAGAGAATGAAAGAAGTAAACAAAACTTTACCAAACAAGTTTTGTTTTTTTAAATAAATTAGAAAACAGAAAACTGGTTTCAAACACAAGAAAAAAAAACTTGAAAATAGAATTTGTTACAAAATGATCCCTAAGAAAACTCATGCAAATTCAGTTATCTCAAATTATGATACATGTGAAACTTCAAAAGAAAAAAAAAGAGTGAAACTTCAAGTTCAACATTCACATAGTTAGGTGTTCCTATTCAAATGATTTCATAAAATCTCTGTTAATCTGCAAATTGGTGTAACAAATGTTACTCATCCCTCTCTTATTACTTCTTTTTATTTTTGATTAGTGCTTTTCTTTCTTTCTTTCTTTTTTTGGTGTGGAGGATGGCCTTCTGGTTTTGTCCGTGTCTAGTATGAAGTATCAGCTTATTAGCTTTTACTTATTTTGAAAACTGGCAAGTGTTAATTGTTATCTTTAAATGACATATTTTCCTTTGGAGTGTTTTTGCTTGAATATCAATCAATAAATTTTAAACTTTTAGAAAGAAAAAAAATCTATAAATTTTAACTCTACTCTTATTTTTGCAATTGCTGTATTCTTCTCGTGATTTTTCCTTGGCCAATTATATTTCCTCGCTCTAATTACTTCTTAAATTATTTGTAGCCTTTTTAAGATCCTGGGAGCAGCCACCAACACAAGAGTATGAGAAGCCCTTCTAAACTAGCTAATTTCAAAGTCTCTCAGTCTTAAAATTGGTATGCTTCAAAATCACTGGGTAATCTTATACAAACACTCTCTTCCAAACGGAAAAAATACTATGGCTCTCTTTTGATTTTCTAAATGATCCTTTTTTAATTGGCTGCTGTCCGTGATTTTTACATGGAAAAACGTTGAATTTGATTGTGTTAATGGGCTGATACAGATATGGAAATCACTTCTTTAAAGGATGATAATGATTTAGCTATAAGTATCCATACATAGCAATGTACTTCTGTCCTAAACTGAAACTATGCAACAATGTAATACTATTGCTATTAAATATAAAAGCTTGATTATCTGAAGTAATCTATCTTAACTCATTCATGTTAGCCACTAAGATAGCATCAGATGCAGAAGACAATTGTAAAGTGCTTCTATTCTTTTTATCTGTTTTTCTATTTGCATTTCTCTTGTCCATCGAGAGATTCCAGTTGTAGGTTGAGAAAACATGGTCCCTGAAATTTAACCTCATGGGTTAGTTAGCTTTAAGAAAGGCCACTGTAATTTTAGAAATTTAAGTTAGAGTTAGTCTTTAAGTAAGCGTGATCTAGTTGTTTGAGAATTTAGGATGCATGTGTAAATTATGCAAGGAGAAATAGGGAAATCAGCATTGGGGTTATGTTTGGGAGTGTATTATCTATCCCGTGGGGACAATGTGTGCCGAGTTACAATCAATGTCTTGAATCTGAGAAGTGATTGCAAGATTTCCATTTCTGGGTACAAACCATGGTTTGATATAATAATATATTGGCCTAACTTGCTTGTGATTACAAATTAATTTGCGGACTTGATGACAGCTCATTGAAGGAGGAGGTTGAAAGGCTGGGTTTGTTCCATCATAATTTGCATTATCATCTGTGGAATGGAGATGATCCCATACTCCCAGTGCCTAGATTCCACCACTTGGCATGTAGGTTTGCCAGAATTCTCAACCGAATAATTTAATCCTATGAAGCTAGGAGCAACTTAAAAACCATGTTCATGTACTTGGCCTTCGTTTATTGTTCCCTTAAGCCAGACAAGTAGTAAGGTCTGCCTTTTCTGGGCAATGTAGAATTATATTTCAGCTAAACAAACCCTTGGTAGAAAATCAGGATGTATTATGTTATGGTTGGAGCTCAATTTAGTTATTATATGGTATTCAATTATGGCTGTAGATCACTTGCATGTGTTGACATTATGATCTCAAGCAGATTATATATAAATCAGATTATGTATTATTACTTGAGAAAAGTACTTGTACATAATTCTTTATTAGTATAGCAAATACATAGTGGTTAATTAACTATCGTAGGACCAGTATTGTTGTCTTGGCATGTGTGGTTCAGCACTAGTGATGAAATTGATAGCCAAGCATTGGAAGTCTTGCTTTTCTGAATAAAGAAATAGGTATGGCTTGTGTTCCTCAGGGAGCATGTATCTCGTTTGCTTTCAACAAAATATTTTGACTAATTGCATTAAAGTACTAGCTGTTGGAGATTAAGAAGCGTTTATAAAAGAGGATGGGGATGGTAAACGGTTGAATGTCTTTTGTGTAATATAAGTCTGGACGCGGAATGTGACGCATTCATATTCACAGTATATATTAATATATGTTATATCCATTTCCATTAATTAACTATTGTGCACTTTGCAACAGGTTCTACAAACTTTACTATTGTCTCTTTATATATACATATATTGGTCTCCTTCTTAACTAAAGGGTATCCATATTTTGTAGTACAATATAAATCTTTTCATTAATTTTAAGATATATAACTTATTTAATTTTATGTTTAAATTAGAGATTTTATTACATGTTTAGTACATATAAAATAAACAAATGATAATTATACTATTTAGAGTATTTTGGTATTTTAGTAGCATCCCTATAAATAAAAAGAGTATGGATATGAGCCAATATTATTATAATAGTATATTAGTAGATTATATATTTAGTTTTAAGTACATTAATGATTTAAAATTAAGTTTTAATTGAAAATTTTAAATTATGTTATATATATATATGTAAAAGTAAGGAAAAACTCGTTTTTAAAATAATTAAAATATTAAAAATTTCATGAAGGTATTGTTAACCAAAAACAAATTTAAATTTACCCCGAGGTTAAACAAAGTTACTAATAAGTTGGGAAAGAGTTAAATTTTTTTAAAAAAATCGAATAATGTTGATGGTGATAACTTTGTTAGAAAAATCAAAAGGGTTGAATTGTTTTATCGATAAAAAGTTAGAGTTTTTGTTTTATGCAAAAATATTTAAACATAGCAAAAGAATCATAATCCAAATCCAGAAACAAAAGTTATGCTTGCTTACAAATTGTGAACAATTCAAACTTAAAAGAAAGCCAAGTAAACATGCTAACCTATTCACGATAATATATCTTAAAAGTTTTAAAAGGAATGTAAATAATTTATGTATCATATAAATGTGCGTAATAAGTCATAACAATCAACGATAAGAAATAAATACAAATGAAAAAAAGATTAATATAATAAATCTGAATTCAAACAATACAAATGAAAAAGAGGTTAATATAATAAATCTGATATACAAATTTTTTCGAATAGGATAAAGTTAGATTGATATTAAAAATTTATTTATGAATTATTATCATATATATAAAAAATATGACATATATAAATTTAAATTTTAAGTAACAATTATTATTATTCATGATAACAATTAAAAGAATTAAAAATATATCTATATAATTATCAAATTATTATAAATATTTATATTTATTTTTTAAATTAAAATATATTATAAAATAAAATATATATTTATTTATAATTTAATAGTTATTCAAATAAATATAAACGATTATAAAAATATTATAAAGCAAGAATCTGATACAAATATTAACGGAACATGTTATTTTTAATTTGATTTTTATCTTATAATATATGAATACGACTTATCATCCTTCTAAATTTAAATGAATTAATTATGTTGGAACGTTTGCTTGAATGAATACAAGGGCGGTTGACGGTCAAACTCAACAGATACATAAACATTGATATTCTTAACGACAAAAATTCTCCCTAAAAACGACAATATGCCGCCACATTCTTCGCATTCTCAGATCACTCAACAACAACGTCGCCAATCTGAGTCCTACACCACCATCCCTATCTCTTTCTCCGATGTCATTTCCCGATCTTTTCACAACCTTTCCTCCGCCGTCTCTCGCCTTCGTCCTTGGCCCGAGTTCTTCTCCACAGCTTCTATAGACCGACCCGCCTCCTTCAATTACGTTTTGATCCGAATCCGCAAAAATGTCCGTCACTTCCGGGTCAACTACGCCCTTGTCGTTTCCGTTTGCGCTTCTCTTTCTCTAATCGGCACTCCTTTTTCGTTGATCGTAATCGCAGCAGTAGTGGGTATGTGGTTGCTTCTTCACTTCTTTAGAGAAGACCCTTTGGTCGCCTGGGGTCAACAACATGTTGGCGATAGAACGATCTTACTTGGGCTTGTTCTGCTTTCCATTGCGGCTTTATGGTTAACCGGTGTG
The DNA here is from genome assembly GCA_033030585.1 of Hippophae rhamnoides. Taxonomy (NCBI): domain Eukaryota; kingdom Viridiplantae; phylum Streptophyta; class Magnoliopsida; order Rosales; family Elaeagnaceae; genus Hippophae; species Hippophae rhamnoides. The sequence goes on along the minus strand of CM065428.1, from coordinate 64,542,151 downwards.
GCTGGGAGTCTCATTGGTGGTGTTGGTTTTGGGGTCGTGCTTTCTGGAATTCATGGCGCTTTGAGGAACCCAGAAGACTTGTTTCTTGACGAAGACGAAGCTGCGTCTGCTTCCTTAATTTCGCCTGGGTCGGCACCCAGATCAGCATGATTGTTCATGTTCTATTTTGGACAATCCTTTCTTTTGTTTTTTTATTCAATTTTTGGGCAAAAACCGTGTGGAGTGCATTGAAAAAGTGAGTGCTTTTTTCGTCTTTTATATGTTTTGGGTTTGTGGAAGGGCTGCTGTAGATTGATTGTTTGACTTGTGTTGCTTGATGCTGCACTTTACTCATTGACTCATTGTGATTTGTATAACTTTACATCCCAAAGCGTGTTTCAAGCTTCGACCTAATTTCAGCAAGAATGCGAGGGTTTTTTGTTGTTCTTTCTGTTGTGTTTTTGGCAATGCTTTTTATCACATACTAATGCTTTCGAAGTATATCTAGTGACTATAAAGATCGAAGCTTTTATTCTCGTTTGAATCGTTGGGAAAACTTGGTCAAGCTTCTCTGTGGCTTTGTTTAACGGAAGAGCATTGTTGATGGGACCCAGGTACTTGGTTTTTCTCTCTTCAGTTCACACACAAAGAGTACAACTCTCAACTTTAACTACCAAAACTATTTTTCTATCACTGTTTCAATAAGTTTCATATATAAGAGCCAACATGAAGCAGAAGAGAAGCTGAACCATCTTTAACTAAAGCTATTACTGAAACTCAATCATTAATACCAATTGAAAAACCCCTTATGTGAAATTAATAAAAAATAAGCCGAACCATCTTTAACTAAAGCTATTACTGAAACTCAATCACTAATACCAATTGAATGCAAAATTAATAAAAATTATTATTTTTAAAATTTATAATAATAAAAATAACATTTCAATACCCACCAAAATAATGTTATATGTTCTAAATACTCTTTTTTTTAGATGGGCTTTAGTGAAAGATGCTGAGGTATTCAAGAAAATGATCAAATTTATTAAACTCAGAGCATTTCATATTCAATTTGTTTAATATAAAACACATCTAAAATTCCTACTTCTATTTAAATGATGTCTAATTGGATATTAACTACCGTTAAAAATGAAATAATATATCAGATTATTTTTATTTATAAAAATATATAGGTAAATATAAGGAAACATATTTGTATGGTTAAAGTTTTAAATCCGTTATTTTTATTGTTTTTCTAACTTATTTGCAATTTTTTTTTGGGGAAACTAATGAGTAAATCACTGTATTTCAAGCTGTTATCGAACTAAACTTTGGTTACATATATGTGAACAAAAGCAAGTTCCATGTAGAACGTTAGAACTGAGATTTGTTTGTTATCTAATCAAGTTATACTGTGAGGATCCGCCCACATTTCCAAGTAATTAAGGTAGTATTATATTTTAAAATCTAAAAAATTTTGTCACGATTTTTCATGATTTTCTATTCTAAATCATTATGTATAAAATAAAACATGATATTTATTTATTTACTATGCTTAAAACTCATTATTTATATAACCAGTTATAAAAAAATGATAATATTAATTATTAAATGACATTAATTTATTATACGTTGTACACTTATTAAGGAATTATAAAACAACATTTAATATAAATAAATTACCAAGAAGTTAGAATAATAACCTAATAACTTTAAAAAATAATAAATTATACAAAATAATATTAGTGAATTCATTTAAGTCTCTTTCATAGTACTCAAACCTTCGATCAAAAACTAATGTTATCTAAGGAAAGAAATTAAAAAAAAATTAGATGAGCAAAAATACTTAGAGTGAGATAGTTAAAAAAAATTATTAATATATTTATTGAACCTATAATAATTCAATTGTAAAATTAATATAAATTATAATATCAAAATATTCATAAACAATATTAATAATTTTGAGTAATATAAATAGTTACAATATATTTATGTAAGTAAAATAGATAAATAACTTGCATGAAATAAATTATAAAAATTAGGAAAAAAAACTCACTAAACTTGCGCTTAGAGGAATCGTATACAGAAACCCATGAATTAATTATTTAGTTTTTTAATTGTTGAATTTTGGGAGGAAAAAATTGATCATACTTGTACAAAGTTCTTTGAACATGCATACAAAAAGTTTTAATTACATGTGTCATGGTAATACGTGCATAGATAATGGTTTATTATTTATTTATTTATTCTATTATTATTGAATTTGTGTACAATGATTTGAAAATAATAATACTTATTAATATACATAATATTTTAAAAAATGAATATTAAATTAGGATATAAAATTGAATAAAAGCTTATAAACCGAAATAATAATAATATTTTGAAATATTGTTGTTAAAAGTTAAATATAAATTTTTATGTTCTAATCAAAATATAAATAAAACTTACAGATTTACATAAAAATCAATTATCTAATTTCTAAACACAAAATATTTATTTTTTAATAAGAAGTAAGTAAACTTGTTAAAACTTAATACACTTAAATATTATAAATACAATTGACAAATATTTATAAAATTTGAGTAAAAAGTATCTATTTATAATATTACATCACCGATATTATTATATAAGGTTTGTTGAATCATCATTTCTTATATAATCATACTTATGTCATAAACAAAAAATCACACCATAACTAATTGGCATATTAAAAAGATGAATGATACTCTATAAATATTAATGCATGAATTGTTAACAAATAATCTAATATCTTCTTTAATACTAAGGTAGAAGTTACATGTCATACTACTAGCTTCAATATTCTTATGTTTATAATCCCAAATCAATAGACATGTAGTTAAATCTATTAAATTTATAAATAAATAGATTAAAAATCTTTAAAAATATCATTAATATAACAAGATAGAAATTAATCATTTGGTCATGAACATGGATGAAATATATTTTGAAATAATCTAAAAACTTATTTATTCAAACTCAAGTGAAAATGTTTATTTTACAATATGTAAAAAGATTTAAAAGCTAAAAAATTTAAATCTTTAGAGCAAGACATAGCACATTCAATTATTGTATATAAAACCCTTCTAAAAACATAAAATATTGGTTTATTTCAAATGTTATTTTTAATATAATATTCATAGAATATACCTTTAGTTAAATTTCTATAATATTATCTAGAAATCTTGAAATGACAAACCGTAAAATATCTATAAAACTAAACTTCATAAGATTTAAAATAAGATATAACTCATCCAAATAAAATATGTAAAACAACTTCAAAATCACAAAATATAGGTAAGGTTGAAATAGAGTTTTTAGTTTCCATTTGTACAAAACATGCTTTAATAAAAATAGTATAGCTTTTTGTAGAAAATTTCAAATTCATTTTTGTAAAAACCCACAAAACTAAGCATCTATCAGGTTTCAAGAAAAGTATCACTCACTCATTATTTATAAGAGAAATGGGTTAAAAATATAAAATATTAATCAAATTCAAAAAAAATTCAACTTGTAATCTTGTAGACATACCTTAGAAAGATATTCATAAATTTTTGTAGAAAATTCCAAACTTAAAAAATCATAAAATGTTTCTAAAATTAGACATGATAAGCTTTAATAAGTTATAGTTTATCTAATTTCAATTAGTAAAAACATTTCAAATAAAAAATATCAAAGGATTCAAAATAGTATTTTCAGTATGATTTTTATAAACCATCTTCAATAAAACATGTATATCTTTGTGTAGAATACTTCTAACAACAAATCTTAAAATTCATCTTAAATTAGACTTTTATATTTCCAATGAGATATAATTCAAATCCTAATTTGATAGTATCAATTTCGAGTTTAAAACACATCTTCTTAGCATAGTTTTTATAGTTTAAAAATAAAGTTTAAGCATAGAAGTTTTGGCCAAGAGGTTTTTCATCACAAAATTTATCCTAACACTTAAGAGTTGTTTATTTCATGTAAAAATTAATCCCAAAAATCAAAATTAAATAAAGAAAAGAAAAATTTGTTACCTAGAAATGTAATTGTAAAAAGATTTTACCTTGATTCTTTTTTTTCCTTCCCTTCTCTCCGTCTCTCCCCCTCTCCGTCCGGCTTCTATGGAGCTCAAAAAATTATGTGTGGGCTGAGAACCCACTATATATTTGTGACAAAATATAAAGAAAAATGGGTTGTTTAATTACTAAAATATTATTCTCTTAAAACTTTCTAAACTATACAACTAACTGTATTTTAGTAATCTTTTTACTCAATTACAATGGGTTGAGAATATAAGGAATTATAGACGGTAAAATTATTAAAATTCTCATTCTTTTAGGAACTTTCTAAACTACTTACTAAGGTATTTTGGTAATCTTTATTCAATTATTTAAAAATTTTAAAATATGCAAGAAAACTTGACAACATACTTTAGACCATTTTAATTCATAAATCACATTTATAAATACAAAATATTTATTTTGCTAATCGAAGAAAAAGACTTCTAAAACTTTAATAAATTTAAAACAAAATGAAATAAAGGGAAACAAATTCTTTTAAAAAAAATATTGAATGGGACCTAGCTCTCACGTGTATCATTTACATCCATATCTTTCTACATATTCTCACTAACTTTGCTAATTTCTCTTAAGCTACCAGGGTTTAAGCATGGTTATGACCCTGTGTCAAAGTTCTAATACTGATACATGTAACTATCTTTTCGTTTTGCAAATACTTGAGTTATGGGACGGAACTGAATCCAACATCCTGGTTGTTTCTTGTTGGCTACATGAGCTACTCTTCCAAGTGAGGAGCTAGACAACTAGAGAGAGAGACTCATACATTGGTACACTTCATGAAGCCATTCGCCATAGCAGCCATGTTATTGGTTGCTCTAGTAAGCAAATTCACAGATTTGGGTGCTAGTGAGAACCAAGAACTGGCAACAAGCATTCTCGAAACAAGAAGGTTTGTTATTCCACTACTTTGCTGTAAGAAAGCATAGTAGAAGCAAAAGACTTTCATCATGAAAGGGCTACTTTGCATTATTATTCTTCATTGATGCTGACATATGCACAAGGACAACCTTCATGGCTTCATCTAGTTGAACTTGGCTGATAGTTTCAAACAGAGTAGAGGGGCCAATTGTAAGCTCAAAAAATGGTGAACCCCTAAGCTATAAACTAAAGAATAGTAATTTAAGACTAATTGTTGGATCCTTAATCCAACGTTGGATTTATTATATGTAAAAAATTATGTGTCATGAATTGTTCTGTAAGGTTAAACCAGTAATAAAAATGATTTGTTAAAATTTAAATAATTTAGGTTTTTATATATCGGATACAATGTGAGCTTTTAATTTATAAAGACTTGAAAATAATTTTTATTTTTATGATGGGTTAAAATAAAAATACAATAACTATCCATATACGTTAGAATATATATTATACAGTTAGGAACATATAATATACGTACTATTCGATCGATTGAAGTGGTAGGTCGATTGACTAAAGGGTTAGATCGATCGAAGGTTGATCTTGTATGATCTATGTTACTGTTATGATTGATTAAAAATAATATTAAGTTTGTTAGTCAAAATAAGAGGTGCCTAATTTAGAAGAAAATTCATGGAAGGTGTCTTACATTATTGTCAAATATGGAGGTGCTTAACCTTATTTGAATAAAGAATAGGAAAATTAGGTAGCCTAATTTTGTTGAATGAAAAAATGTTTGGCATATGAAATGAGAACTTGAAGGCTATAAACATGGCTTCATTTCTTCATTGATAATCATCCAAAAAATAGAGAAAAAGCTTGTATGAGAAGTTCTTAAGTGAGAGAATTTTGTGAGAAAATTCTCTTGGGCTTGTAATTGCTTTATCTTTTGGGTGTGTGAGAAAATTAATGAGAGTGTGTTTGTAAAAATTTTACACATAGTGAATTTTTCTCTGGTTGTCTTTTGACAACGAAAGTGGTTTTTCTATAATTTAGAGTTTCCACTATAATTCTTGTGTTGTATATTATCTATTTCTCTGTTATTTGATATTCTGCTAAGGAAGATCTTGGGAGGGAGAATTTGTGATTATACCATTTTATCCAAATTTCTTAACAGTTACTTGGGTTGATTTTCATATTAGTGTAGATCGATTAAGGGAATGTATTGATCAAGAACCAATCGTGTTTGATCTATTTGATCTCGGGTTGTATTTTGATTGTTGTTGGATCGATCAAAAATAATTTTGATCAATCAATTTTATATATTTGATCGATCGAGTCTGGATTGAATCAACCGAGCAGTTAGAGTTTCAACTTATAACATATTTGTTTACTCAAACAAAACTATTGTTTTAATATATTGTTCCTATTAATTATTTATCTAGGAATTATTTTATGGATAGAATGGTAATTTGTCCCTAACTTCTCATTAAGGTTTCATCTTTCCTTTATAAATAACTTTACATGTCAATCAACCACATTCATTTTAATTTTTAAATTGTTTTTGTGTTCTCTCTCTTTCAAATTATTTTGCGAAAATTGAATCATATTTTGTTTAAGTTTTTTTTTTAATTAATCTATCAAACATCATGTCGTTACGTTTAATTGATTAATAAGGTTATTTGATTTATGATTGTGATTATATATGTTCATATAAATTCTTCTTAATTAGGTTCTTGAATATTTAAATCAAATAATTTTTATGTGTGACTATAATTCTTTGATTAGATTAATTAATTTTAAAGAATCTATCTTTATTAAACTCGTGGTTCAACTTTTTTTATAGGATCACTAGATGAATTAAATTAATTGATTTATTTTTGAATATTTTAGCTAAAGTTTTTAATTATTGAATATGTTTTAGGATATATTTTGTATTTGTATTATTACGTTAACTTTTTAAGTGTTAATTGAACGGGTTTGATTACTCGTGTTATTTGAATTATTGAAATGTTAGCCCAAATTTGTACACCGGAGAGATTATTCTGTTAGAGACGGTTAGGAGGTGTAAGGAGGATGGCTCCTATTTATATATGTTCAAATCATCATCATGTATACATGGTTCCGAGATGGTTCCCAAGTCAGAACGTTCGAATTGTACGGCTAATGTGTCCTCAGAATGAGACTAGTTTTGTTAGTGGTCTTAATTAAGTCTCCAAGTTATTGGAACTCGTTCTTCGTTTGTGAATTATTTTATAAAAATATATATAAAAATATTAGGTGGCAGATAACTCTACGTCACTATCAGCACAAAAAGAACCCTTCAATATATACCCCACCATTAATTCTTCTGGATCACACAACGAGTTCCCAAATTCCTATAATATTCCTCCTTTTATTCTAGAAAGAAATTCTTTACTTCTTATTAAAATAAAACAACAAATAGTTGAGTTTAACTCGAGGACTCATGGCTGAGATTCTTGCAAGTTAAGGCAACGAGCGAACGAGGTTCCTGTTGGAGGATTATAATTTTCAACACTTTATATCTCCACCATTTAACATTAGCCATGTTTGTTATCAGTCTAGCTAATACAATAAAGTGAATAAAACAATGAAAAGTGATTTACTGTAAAGAGAGGACATTAATATATGGCAATAAAATTGAAATCTAAAAATCAATCTAGTATAAATATTTTTATTATTATTATTAGTTTATTTGTTTGAGTATTGAAATCAAGATAAATATCATTTTTCTTTTTGAAAAACAACTAATAACATATAAAATTTAATAAAACATACATAATTTTTGAATCTTATATTATGAATTTAGTAAAGTGAATTAATATAAAAAAAAGATGTTAAGAAATCAACCAATGAAAATGATTCTAAAATATGTGAGATACTTATTAATTTTTCACTATGTCTTTTGAAAAGTAAACAAGAAAATTCTTTTTCACTCATTTTAAGCAAAGACACCTTAATATATTATGAAAATAGAGATTTTTAACTTATTTTTGAAAAAAAAAGAAACTAATGAGTTTCCATTCCAGTCACAAGTATTTATAATTTTTTTCTATTAAAATTTATATTTATGTGACCGATCAAATGTAATAGCAAATTTTTAACGTTATATAAATTGCACTTTTTATATATATTAAGTTTGAGACAAATAATTTCTCAATATAATCAAATCAAAATTTTCTTTATCTTAATTGTCTGGCATATTGGTTGAATAACATCATGCATAATTGCAGGAAAAAAAAACTCTTAGCAATTATTTTCTTTTTGCCAAAGAAACAAAATTACCTTTTTGGTTATTTTTTCAACAATGAGTCATCATGCTTTACTTGGGAAAAATAGCTTTCTAAGTCACTTCTTAAAATTAAAAAAAAAAACAATTAATTCACTTGTTTTAAAAAAGAAATATTAAATCATTTATTTTTTTTAAATTTTAATCCATTTATTTTTAAAAAATAAATAAATAAAATATTACATGATAAAATACAATTTAAACAATAAACCAATTACAAATATCATTAATAACAAATAACACGTAAAATGTTAACTCGATAATTTAAATAAATAAAATATTATAGAATATGATTCGAGTATTCAAAATGATGAAATGAATAATCATATCACATTAAAATCTAAACGGTTAAAACGATTTGATATTCGTAAATAATTTAAAAATAAATGTATTAAAATATTTGTTTATAAAAATTAAGTGATTTTAAGTTGTACTTCTAATGCAATTATATAGCAGATAAACTTGCTTGATCTTGATAGGTTCACCGTGATCAAATTGAAGGATGTTTTAGTTTTTCTTACCTCCATCCATCTATATGCTGTAACATCATGATCAGAAATCCAGCTGCTAATAATTATACTGATTACTAATATAATCACTTTATTAGGGGAAAGAAATGATTTTAGCATAATTTTTAAAAGCAAGTTAACTGATATTCACCTTAAAAAAAAAAAAAAAAATTGGTTGTAGAGCCCTTCATCCCATTACACGAAAGACAATTAACACTACAGGGGCAAAGACACAACGTCCCCACAAGATAAAAGGCAAGGAATAAAAAAAAAAAGAGCTAGACTCTGCAACTGTTACTACAAAACAAAAAGCTAACTGATAGTTTGGTCATAACCAAAATGTATTTGAGCTACTGACCTCTTAAAAAAAGTTCTTACTTGCTAGAATGATGTTCAATTTAAACTAGCCCTGAAATTTGAACAAATTAGGCAACTGAATTGTTAGAAGAAGCAGCATTTTCAGGCAAAGTATTATCAGAAGAACCGATATCTTCTTCTTCTTCTTCTTCATTTATTGGAATCTCATTAAGATCAAAATTCAGAACAACTCTTGGACCAGTCTGACTCGCTTCTCCTGGAGATTCTGTTTTATTAATAACACCATTAGTGGCTACAGAGTGAATCTTCTTATGACCACCAAGACCCCGACCTGATGAGAAAATCTTGTTGCAAATCTTACACTCGTGAACTACTTTTTCTATTTCATGATCCACTACTTGTTCTCCATAAGTTTCCTGATCCACTACTGATTCAGAATTAGGCTGCAAAAACAGAGACTTCTTGTTCTGTTTCTTGTAATGGCTTGACTTGTGACCCCCTAATGCTTGATGGGTTCGGAATGATTTGTTACATTCACAACACCTATATTGATCACAGTTAGATTTCTGCTTCTTAATTTCATCCCCAATGTCATCAGCTTCTTCCAATTTCATCTTTCTTCTCCTCTTCCTCATCTTAGAGATCAACCCAAGCTGACTACATTCTGAATTCTGAATGTCTGATTCTGAGTGTTTCTTATTTTGATCATGATTATTAACTCCTCCCAACTTCAAAGTTAGAGACTTTTCAGCACCAAACTGATCATCGGATTCAAATAGGGCCTTTCCTTTGCCTTTATCCACATTTTTCAGTGAATGAACAGCCATTTGGGTTTTGTTCAGAGAAATTATAGAGTTGCTATTAGTAACCTCATGGCATACCTCAGTTTTGGGGATTTGACGATTTGAACAGTCAGATATTATTGATCGTGGGTCAGAGGAAGCTAACATCATCAGATCCTGAACCGCTTCGTTTAACTTCTCCTCCAAATCAGAGCTAGACCCAACTATGCCTTTGCTGCCTCTTTTTCCAGTCACAGACCATTTAGGCAGAGGATTATGACTACTGTCCGATATATCATGATGATAATTAACACCAACATCATCAGGTGAATCTGAAGCGTTAATCTTAGGATGATCATGATCGGAAGCTGTGAAAACTGGAAGATTGGAATTTGAAAGAGCAGAAGAAGAAGTGACGTTGTTGTTAGAAATTGAAGGAGGTGGTGGTGTGAAGAAATCCATGACCTAACTCCCTCCAAAAGAGCCTTTTAAAGATATGATCGCTTACAATTTATAAGCCGTTAGCAAATAGAACCCAACGCTTAATCCGACGCGACTTCAACACTCCTCACATCGATTTCCGATCGGGATACGAGCCTCCCCTCACACCGTACAGTGTTCATCTCTACAACCTACGGCATCGACCGAGTCACCCCTGGCCTGATACTACGAAGAAATCCACGACCTAACTCCTCCAAAAGAAATTTCTTAAAGAGAAGGATTGCCATGTACTTATAAAGGGCAAAGCAGAAACCCAACGCTTAGTCGACGCGACTTCAACACTCCCCTCACATCGATTTCCGAACGGATACGAGCCCCCTCACACCGCGCAGGTTCATCCCCTACAACCTGCACGGTACCGACCGAGTCACCGTTCCGATACTCACGAAGAAATTAATGTTTGAAGAAATAATCGTAGGAAGAAATAAACGTTTCATTAATCTAATTTCTTGATTTGTATCGATATTTACATTGCTTTATATAGACAAATACTAATTACTATTTCACCAACCACCATGATTGTAATCAGATGACGATACTTGATCAGCTAGTGGTATATTGGAAAAAATGTTTGGCGCTTGCCAGCTGATTATTGAAACGTGCTCATAAAATCAAAAAGTGAAGAGATGGCTACTTATGTCAACGAGTCCGTAAATCACGGCCGATATTTACGCATACCATCCGCTTCGAAATTGGGGTGCTTTCGCTAAAGCATTCTATGACGGGAAGTTGATTTAATTACAGTGATTTATCTTAAACCAAAAGCCTTTACTTCTGCAGACAAAATGGAAAATCACTTTCAGAGTATTACGGAGAGTTAACTCAAATTTTCCAAGAGCTGACCATCGTGATAAGCGCGTGGTCACGAAAGACCCTCATGATCTAATATCATATCAAGAGTCCGCTGAAAGACTAAGGATACATATTTTCTCGGCCGATTAGATGATGAGTTCGAAAGGTGTTCGCGGGCGAAATTTCATAAAAGTTAAACTATCCCGCATTTAAGGTTTGTTATTCCTGATTCGATTTTGCGTAGTACGTCGAATCTCATCAAGGAAAAATCTAGTAGATGTCGACGCTCCGCCTACGATATCTAAAAATCGTTCTTTTTTCCAATCGCCAGAACTAAAGCGTGATCGATAAATCATCATTTAAATGTACCCATTGTCATCAAAAGCGTCATACAAAAGAACGATGTTTTGAATCGTGGATATCCTCGATCAACGGGGGATCACAACCACTCTCGAAGAAAATCCACCTAGATGATGTCTACCGTCACCATCATTAAACAACAAAGGATCACGTCAGCAACCTCCTCACATACGCTGGTATGCTTAAAGTTTTTTCTCCTGGCTTTTAATAATACACGGATAATTGATTCAGGTGCAACTGATCATACGACATTCGATTCTGTACAATCTCAAAACCATCTTCACACAAACCGCTTGCACCGCTAACGGTAACACAACCCCAAATTATCGGGGAAAGATCTTTGTCTCTCACTAGTACTTTGAATTTAGACTCGCACTAGTCATTCTCTTGTCAGAGTATAACCTTATATCTATTTCTCAAATAACCACCGCTTTATCTTGTTTTGTTATTTTTCGCCTCGACTTTCAGGTGTTCAAGCGACATTCAAACGAAGCTAAACGATCGTCGTGGGCGTTAGCAAGGAAACCTTATATTATTTGGACTTGGATTCAACAAAACATGCATTGGTAGCAATCGGATCTAACAAGGATGAATCAAATATATGGCTATGGCATAGAGATTGGTCACGCTTCTTTGGATATTTGAAAAATTATTTCCAAGTTTATTTTTTGAGCTTAGATCTTTCTACTTTAAAGTGTGACGTCTGTGGAACTAGCAAAAAGTCATCGCTCCTCATTTCCGTAACCTTAAATAAAAGTCCATCTCCGCTTACGGTTATACATTCTGATGTATGGGTCCTTCCAAAGTCTCTACGCTGGGAGGATCACGTTGGTTTGTTACATTTATCGATGATTTTAGTAGAACGACTTGGTCCGTTTAATGAAATCTAAAAGCGAGGTAAACTTCTTATTTAGAAAATTTCATAAAATGGTTCGTACTCAATATAAAACACAGATCCAAGTTCTAAGAAGTGATAAATTTATGAGAATATAAAAGTTCTCGAGCTTCAAGAATATCTTCAATCGTAAGGCATTATTCATCAAACTACTTCGGTTGATACACCTCAACAAAACGGAGTTGCGTAAAAGGAAAATCGACACTTTGCTGGAAGTCGTCCGTGCCTCTATCGATCGACGCTAATATGTCATTATCTTACTGGGAGAAGCAATTACTTCGCTGCATATTTAATCAATCGGGTACCTTTCCACCCATTAACTCTCCAAACACCACTACAAGCCATCATCCGAAGCAATTGTCGCACCAAATGTTCCCAATCTACCTCCTCGTGTCTTTGGTCAGGTGGCATTTCGGTACACCTACATAAACAACAACGTAGCAAGTTGGATCCACGAAAGCAATACGTTGTGTTTTTAAGGGATATGCCATACAACAAAAAGGGTATCTGTTACCATCCTCCTACAAAACAAATGATTACTACCATGGATGTTATTTTTCGGCGAAGATACAATGTATTTCTCCTCTACACCCGAATTTCGTGTGAGTACAAACATGCCGAATTAGACTTTACATATAAATTGCTTCCTTATTAAGAAAGACAAATTATATGCGAGGAAAATACAAATAACTTGAATCCGGTAAATAACTCTCAATATAGACAAGACTCATGAAATGGAATCAAGTCCTCATCAACTTCAAGATCATCAAGGAAGTTCCTTACTACCACTAAATGAGTACGAGATTCCTTCTCCACAAACCGCCGATATATACCTAACCAATCGTTTGCGTAGATGTTCCAACTATTGAACCAAACTAAAAATACTTCCATCACGTCCCAACAGAGGTATTCTAAAGCCATGATTTAACCGAGATTTCTAGTAAAGTCAAATATCCCATTTAGTAACTATATGTCTAAACATCGTTTGTCAAAATCAAACGTATCATTCAGGAATCAATTATCTCGCCGTATCTATTCCTAACAAGTGCGCATGGTTTTAAATCGACCAAAAATGGAAAGATGCTACGAATGAAGAACTAAAATCTTTAGAAATAAATAGAACTTCGAGTTTGTCGATCGTCCACCAACAAAGAAAATTGTCGACGCCGATGGATTTTTTTCAAGAAAATATCGCGTATGGTACGATTGAACGATATAAAGCAAGATTGGTGGCAAAAGGATACACTCAAACATACGGGATCGACTATACGTAAACATTTGCACCTCGTAGCCAAAATTAACACTGTCGGGTCTTGGTATTCTCTAGTCGCAAATTTAGATTGGCCATTATATCGCTTGATGTAAAAAATGCCTTTCTACACGGAGATTTAATCGCTAAGTCTACATGGATTTACCACCAGGAATCAAGAAATCCACAATCCATGGATAAAAGGTGTGCAAATTAAAAATCATCAGATGGATTGAAACAATCCCCAAGAGTACGGTTTGGCGTGTTCACAAGGTCAACGGAAGGCATTTGGCTACAAGCAAAGCAATTCAGCACTCATACTTTATTTCTAAAAGGGTATGGTAAGATCACCGCACTTATCATATATTGATGATATGATAGTAACAGAAATGATCCAAGAAAGGAAAGCGCTACAAACTTACTTATCCAAAGAATTCAAATGAAAGACCTCGTTCCTTAAAAATATTTTCGATCGAGGTTTCTTGATCAATGTATGAATCTTCTTATCTCAAAGAAAGTATGCCTTAGATTTATTAAAAGAACCCAGATGTCAAAGATGTCAACCACCTAAAACACCAAGAGAGGAAGGATTAAAGTGTATGATATTGATCAAGTTCCAACAAACAAAGAAAGATACCAAAGGCTTCATTGGAAGGTCGATGTATTCGCACACACAAGACCAGACCATTTACGCTTTAAGTATCGTCACCAATTTATGCATAATCCTGGAGTAACAACATATGAATGCAGCTTATTCGTATTTTGAGATATTTAAAATCAAGCCCTGGAAAAGGAGTATTGCTCACCAAGAACTCGTAGTTTTCTAATCAAGTATATACTGACGCCGATCAATGGATCAATAAATGATAGACGATCTACATCAAAGTTACTTCACTTTCAGTGGGAAATCACAGAATACGGAGAAGTAAGAAACAACATGTCAGGTCTGCTCAAGTCGCCAGAGGTCAATACGAGGAACGGCACTGGCAAGCGAGGCAGTTCTCAGGTTACAATCTCTTAAAAGATTTGACATATCCCGCGAAAGAATCAATTAAGTTATTTTGTGACAATAAAGCAGTGCGATATCACAAGATAATCCGCCTTCAACACGATCGCATAAAACATTGCCAAGTTGATGATTTTTTATTAAAGAAAAGTTAGAAGAAAATTCATTGAATTGCCAAAAATCAAGTCAAGATCAATCCGACATCCTCACTAAAGTTAGCCTCATATCGAGTATTCACAGTTGCATGTTCGTGGCATGAAAGACATCTATGCACCAACTTCAAGTGAGTGTTGAATTCAACAAACACCGCAAACACAATTCAACAATCATCGCACCGACGCCAAACATTTTTTCCAATATACACGCGCACTTACCAATCAAGTCAGAATCATACAATTCAATCACGCTGCGGAAATAAGAATTAAGTATTTGCTCATATAAACAATGTAAATATCCGATACAAATCAAGAAATTAGATTAATGAAACGTTTATTTCTTCCTCTGATTATTTCTTCAAACATTAATTTCTTCATGGTGGTGGTTGAATACCTCTCCAATCTCTATCGGGATGAGACCTCATGTGTCCAAATAACGACTTCATTGATTGAAAGTTTTTGCGACAAAGAAAACAAACGGGACTAACCTCCATCTTCTTGAAACAACCACCATTATTACCCACAGTAAAGTTACTGTTACTGTTTTTAGGGTATTTTTTATTCATAGGCTTTTGTTTCTGAATCTTAAGTTGTTGATAATGCATTCTCATATGACCTCCTAAAGCCTTACCATTACTGAACCATTTGTTACAAATCTCACAGACTCGTGAGTAGTTATTGTTTCCAACTGGACCAGTATCACTAATGGTGGTCTCTGCCTTCGCAATCGTGAGCTTGATACTTAAAGTCTCGTTGGGGTTAGTTTCTTGCTCAACATTACCCACTTCTTGATCTCCATCATCATGATCATCAAGTTGTTGTTGATTAAATCTCTTCTTGGTCTCTTGATCTTTCATCGTATCCTTCAAAGAAATTAAATCATCTCAACTTTAGCTACCTTCAAAATGGAACTGTAAAAACTACGAGATATATATAGCAACCCTAAATAAAATAAAATAAAAAATCCAACTGGGATTTAACTTTTTTTTTTCTTTTTTTTTTTTGAGTGAGTTTAGTGGGAGTAAACTTTCTATTAGATAATGGAAATAAAGAGAAAGAATCCAAAAAAGATAAAAGAGAGTTTACATTAGAATTCTGAAGGAGTAGAAGAAGATGAGGAGATGATTGAGCTAGGGTCAAAGTTGTAAAATCATAAGTTGCAGCAGCTTGCAAGAATCAAGCTGATATATATGAAGCTGTTTGTTTTCCTGTTTTCGTGGGTCGTTGATTGAGAGATTATATGTAAATATTGTTAACTGCAGATTCATAGGAGGTTTAATTAGTTTTTGGTACGTGCGTGATTGTATAAGAAAATTGACTGTCACGTTCTTAGTTTTGCTTTGCCCCTCCATTCTTTCAGATCATCACAATATCTTCATTCCATAAATAACTTTTATTATTTTCTATTTCTTGTTGATTTTAGGAAAATTTCAGTGACCGTGACACCAATACCACCAAAAACACTTCTCACTACCTCTACGGCTCTACCTATTTACTATTTAGTGTGTCAATCCTACTATTTCCGCTGCTATTTAGGGCCTCATGACCTAAATCTTCACTTTCTTTTTATTCTTTCTTTTTTACATTTTTTTCTTTCCAAATAGTAAAAATATCTCGTAAGTTTAAAAAATAATAATTATATACCTTAATGTTATTATTTATTAACTTTTTAATTGAATTATTTACAATAAAATTTAAAAGATGATAATGTAATAAAATAATACTTTAAGGGATGATTTAACTATCTATTTTTCAAATTAATTTTTTTTTAAAAAAATATATTAGAAAATCTGAAGGGATTCCATGATAATTTTTCCTTTTATTATAAGATATATAGGTACCAAATTCAAGATTTCTTTTTATATAAGGAGATTTTAATTCGAAGTGAGATGAGGTTTATTTTTTCACTAAGATAATTATGATTTGGTTAGAAAGAAAGAAAGAAAGAAAGAAAAAAAAAACATAAATATGATTTTTTTTTCTTTTTTTAAAGGATAATTAATTTGATATTTATAATTATAAAACAAGGAGGTTGAGGACTTGACGGGAAACAGACCATCTAAATGGAAACTCTTTTTAAAATGAGAGTCTAAATTTGTTCCTATGTGTGTCATTCATTAGTTTCCCTTTTAAATTATCTCGTGTGTACAATTTCATGCCCACTCGACCACATATTAACTATTAATAATGGTATAAAATTTTGCCTTACGTTTTTTGTTTGGGTGTTATTATATAACTACTTGTATACCTTCGACGCGGTTTTAATTTTTCAAAGTAAGGCCTTAAATCGCTCTATTTTAATTTTCAAAAAACGCGCCTGAAGTTTTTCTTAATTGAATCCAAAGAAGAAGAAAAAAAAGTATTATGATTTTCATATCAGATAAATATAGGATATTATCTTAATTCAAAATTTAAATTCATCTTACATATATTTCTTAACTTTAAAAAATTATTAATGGATATATATTTATAATTTAATAGTACTTGTTGATTTGGGGTAACATTATATATATTTTTTTAAACAAAATATTAATGATATATGCTTGTTTGAATATAAGCATGAGATGTAGTTAAAGTTATTATGTAATTATTTATTAAATAATAATGTGATATCTATATTTATGTACATAGTTTTTTTTTTAAAGAAAATTAGTTTAAATAGGTGCATTGTACGAAATTTTAATAAAATATTAAAAATAATTAATTTTAAATTAAATAAAGATAATTTTTAGCATTTTAAATTTTAATATTTTAATACTTGCAAAAATAATGCTTTCAATTAATAGTTTGTTCCTTTAATCCTATATATATAGAAAACTAAGCAAATAAAAGACTTTAATATATATATATATATATATATATATATATATATATAATAACCCAAAGGAAAAAAGAAATGACATCTGTGATTTGAGACCAATATATCAAAATGTGGCTTCAGAATTCCATGAACAAAATTCTGGCCACTGAAGGACTAATAAAGTGAGAGAAGATAATAGTACTTTGTTGTTATGACATCAAGGTGCTTAATTCGGTGCTTTATTATGTGAATGAATAGTGTATGTTTTTTTAATAATATTATTACTATAATTTTTATTATTGTTAAATTAAAAATATATTAAATATATATTTTATTTTTAGTATTAATTATACTTTTATAGGGAATAAAGTTATATGACTTATTCTTATTAACACATTGGAACAATAATCCGTTGGGACTTTTTTAAGAGATTGCTGGCAATAAAATATAGTGAATCGATCCTGTTATGAGTTACTTTATCTTCCTTTCGTATATTGTTATTTTGGCATATCTTTACCTAATAAAAGTTATTTCTCCATTTCTCTTAATTAGATTAAATGAATTTAAACTTAATTTCAAATATTTCTTAAAAAAAAAAAACTTAAATGTATGTATTATAAAAAATTTCATGTTCGCTTTCACATATGCTTTCAAATTTATTATGTTATTAGAAATAATCATGAAAATATGTTCTTTTTTGAATTGAAAAATAAAAAAAAATAACAATAAGATCAAGAAACAGATTATAAATCTTTGGTTTCGATCATATTTGAATTTTAAATACTCAAAATTATAAAACCTTTCCTATTTATCATTTTGTCAACGTTTCTTAAGTACACACTATATTTCCAAAATAAGAAGTAAATTCATGGATTTTGTGCATCTAAACATAGTGGAGTAATTAAATCTAAATTCCGATAAAGTTTTCAAAAGAAATGATGAGAAAATTTTCATTAAAATTATAATCAAAATTAAAAAAATTAACAGATTGAGATTTTAATCGAACATGAATTGAATTGAACACGTTAATTAAATCTAGATTAATTATGAAAAAAAAACAATTATATTTAAAGTGTGCTCTGAATATTGATATGCGTCAGGATGTAAATTAAGAGTTTATTCTCATGAGCTAAAAATTGGACAAATGTTAATTAAGATGCCCTTTAATCACATGGAAACAGCATTGCAAATGGTATTATGTAAAGTAAATTAAGCTAATATTACAACTTAATGAAAGGGTATTCAATGCTATTAATTTCTTATCTTTCTAATGAATTATTGTATGTATGCTCCTAAAGCTATAATTATATGTATATATGTAAGCTAGCTTGTATACACATGGGACATAAACTTTGGAGATCGAATCCTTAAGCTTGAGTTTGCGCACCTCACAATGATATATCTCTTAATTAATATCGTTATGTTATAATTAACAACGCTTTTAAATTTATTTGATTGTATTTTAAGATCAGGAAAAGAGATAGAAAACATACCTAGTTTAATTTTTTCATTCATGCATTTTCTTCTTCTTCTTCTTCTTCTTTTTCTTTTGGAAAGTTATATAATATAGTCACAAGTTTATAACAAGTTCATAATGTAAGTGGAAATCTCTAAGTTATTAAATTTTGTAACTGTAACAGCATTTGAAATGTTTGTTTGTATATGTTTGCAAAATCATGCCTTCATTCAGAGTGCATTTTTTAAGGTCTTATAATGGATATTTATTTAGAAATAATATTATTTTTTATTGTTTTTATATATCAAATCTATATAATGTAATAGTTAAATATTATTTTATATTAGTAACTTTAAATTTAAAATTTATGTAAAAATAAAAGGTTAAGATTTTAAAATAAACATAAATAAGCAGAGAATAAAGAAATAAATAAATAATTATAACCCAGATTCGGAGCCTAAAATAAAATAAAATTCAGAATTTTAGGGTATTCATGATTATATTTCAAAGTAATAAAAAAGAAGAAGAATATACTTCAAAGTAACTAGTGGAAGTCGAAATAGTTCGACTTTGAGTTTTAGTTATTTGGAATTTAGAACTTTGCATGTGTAATAATTCAAATTAAGGCACTGATATTTTATTCTTTCCAAGTAAAAATATAAAATCTCAATAAGATAAATATGCATTATCTTATCATGAGTTAATAAAAAACATTTGAGTTTTTTTATTTTATTATTTTAACTCTTTAAGCATATATAACTTTTCTCCTAATAAAAATTCAACTTATGTGTTAAAATATTCATATTTTAAACTACAGAGATACATTACTACTACAATAAAGAACAATTATGTCAACATTTAAAGTCAATTTTTGCTCAAAATTAACTTATAATAAATTTTAAGTCAGTCTGTTGATAGATTGACTTAAAAATTTATAAAAATTAGCATCGGTTGACACGTATAATCGATGCTACGTATAATCGATGCTACGTCCTACATGTAGCATCGGTCCTATGTCAACCAATGTTACCTTATTTTTTTTCTTTCATCTATTCTCTTTCACATTTTACAAACAATCGTGTTTCCTATTCCTCAGTTGCTAAAAAAACCAACCGTCCTCCTCTTATACTCTTTCTCATTTTTTGGTCACCTTCGATCATCATTTTTGGCGTCATTTAGTGAGTTTTATTCCTCTCTAATTTTTGTTATGAATCCACTATTTTTTTAGCATAATATTCAATTTTTCATACCTATTTTCCTTCACTTTCTCACTTACCAAATACCGTTTTTTCTTCATTTTGTCACTTCATTTACTCTTGTAAGTATTTCTATGAATTATTTTACATGTATTATTTATATTTTTTTTATTTTAATGTATATTATGTGTTATTGATTATGTGTATAAATTTTTGTGTTATGTAGATTGTGTATTTTTATTCAAGCTAATTAGAAGAGAAGAAGATATCTTATTCATTTATTTATTTTAATAATTTTATATAATTAAGTTTTTGATACATATTAATTATTTTAAACTTAAAATTTTTGAAAATTATTTATATGTACATAAAATATATTTTTATATATGTATATAATGTATAATGGATTTATTAATATTTATTATTATATATGTATAAAATATCT
Source organism: Hippophae rhamnoides (assembly GCA_033030585.1). NCBI lineage: Eukaryota > Viridiplantae > Streptophyta > Magnoliopsida > Rosales > Elaeagnaceae > Hippophae > Hippophae rhamnoides. Next base: position 64,521,455 of record CM065428.1, on the reverse strand, counting down.
ATTATTATTAATTACATGCCTTTATATATATATATATATATATTATATGTTATATGTTATATATTTATTAATTGTTTGGTTTTTATGTATTTATTTTTATATGATGTTTTGACAGATATTTTAATAATTAGGGAATTCATATATAATAATATCTAAAATATATTGATTGGATACATATTTAATATGTTTAATGTCATTAATAGAAAATGAACAAATATTGGATTTCAAATTGTAGAATTGAGTAAAACTACATTTCTAGAATTAAAATAATGAAATTAGTATGATTCGATGCACCTATGTTAAATGTAAAAATGAGAAATTTTATGATGTTTACGAGGTTAAGTATCATCTTATTTGTAGTGATATTCTTTTGAGTTATAAATGTTGGTATTGCCGTGGAGAAAATATTAATGATACTTATGCGGAAGTGATAAATAAAAATGTGAATGGATTATATACATCTTATTATAATGTACAGACATAAAATATGTTTCATACTATTGAAAATGAATTACATGAGGATGATTTCAAAATCTTTAAAAAACTTTTAGAAGATATCAAAAAACCGTTGAATTCAGAGTGCAAAAAATACACTAAAATGTTGGGATTGGTTTATTTGTACAATGTGAAAAAAATGATTTCTCTGACAAGAGATTCACAAAATTACTAAATGTGTTAATAAATATGTTTCCTGAGGGTAATGAATTGTCATCTTGAATGTAGTATAAAGTGAAGAAATCTCTTAGTCGATTTGGAATAGAGTATCATAATATTCATGTTTGTCCAAATGATTACATTCTTTATAAAAAAATATAAGACATTAGATGATTATCTAGTGTGTAAATAATCCAGATGAAAGCATGCTACAAATGAGACAACACTTAAAAAGGCATACTCGCAAAGGTTCTTTGATACTTTCCTCCGATTTCTCGTTTTCAATGGTTGTTCAAAAGTAAATATACATCAAAGATATTGACTTGGCATTCAGATAATCAATCTGATGATGGGATGCTATATCATCCTTATGATTCTCCAAATTGAAAAGTAGTAGATAATTTATCCTCTTAATTTGCATCTCATCTACACAATCTTCATATTTCCATTGACGTTGATGGAATTAATCCACACAGTTCCCTTAGTAGTAGATATAGAAGTTGGCCAGTAATTATGGTAACATACAACCTTCCTCCCTAGTTATGTATGGAAAGAAAATTCATTATGTTAACATTATTAATCTCAAGATTGAAACAACTTGAAGTTTATATTGATATATATTTACAGCCTCTAATAGATGATTTAAAGACGTTGTGGAATAAATGTGTAAATGTTTACGATCCATATAAAGAAGAATACTTTAACTTGAAGGGGGTTCTTTTATAGACAATTAATGATTTTCCTACCTATAAGAACTTATCAGGACATGCACAAAAGATTATATAGGATGCTCTATTTGTAGTGATGGTACTTCTACAACTTATCTTGTTCACAAATGAAAGATATCTTATAGAAGACATAGAAGATTTTAGATACCAAAAGAAACCTTTCGATAGTGAAGAAGATCATGATCCTACACCAAGACCTTTGTGAGGTGTTAAGATATTAAGAAAATTAAATGATATGAAATTCAAACGATATGGAAAGATGAAAAAAAATACTCATTGATGGAGGGAAATGAAATAGGTGAACTAATAAAATGGGTGAAAAGGAAAATGCTACTCAATCAATAGATCATGATTATTGGAATAAAATATCAATATTTTGGGAATTACTTTATTGGAAAGACCTACACATTCATCACATCTTATATGTCACGCACATTGAGAAAAATGTATGTGAGAGCTTGATTGGTAGATTACTTAATATACTTAAAAAACTGAAGGATGAAATTAAAGCAAGATTGGATTTTATAAAACTAGACATATAACCTAAATTGGCACCAAGGGTGAAAAATGACAAGAATCAAATATACTTGTCACCAACATCATATACAATGTCAACAAAAACAAAGGATGTGTATTGTAAATATTTGGCAGATATGAAAGTTCCTGATGGTTACTCATCCAACTCAAAAAATTATGTTTATCACCGTAAGAAACTTTATAGATTGAAACCACATGACTGTCACATCTTAATGCAACAGTTATTACCGGTTGTTATTAGGTCAATTCTTTCAAAACATGTTCGATTATTAATAATTCATCTTTGTTCATTCTTCATACAATACGCAAGAAATCTATATCAATTGGAAAATTAAATTCTTTACAGGAAAATGTCGTGGAGAATTTGTGTCTACTTGAAAAATATTTTCCTTCTTCTTTTTTTGATATAATGATTCACTTGTATGTTTATTTAGTTTGAGAGATTCAATTGTGTGGTTCTAATTATTTAAGTTGGATGTATCATTTTGAGAGATACATGCAAGTCCTTAAAAGATATGTAAATAATGAAAGTAATAATTATTTATTGATCACACTCGATGGGAAAAAGCACACCGAATCATTTTGGTAAATAATAATGAGACATAATCGTTCATAGAGTAAATAATGACAGCTTCAACCTTTTCATTTAAAATAAAATTATTATTATTTAACTATTAATGATACCTAATTGATATATCTTTAATAACATTACAGAATGCATTCAAACTTACTGAAGATCAATCCTTGCTATAAAAAAAGGAGAAGAAAAATGGTTATATGATAAACAATAGCAAAAACTTATTAATTGGTTTCTCAATCATGTAAGTGTCACATAAAATAATTTGTTAGTACTTTTATATAATGTTTTAAACATATTTCATATTTTTATATGCATATCTTCCAATTGAACTCAACAAACTCAATCATAAAATAACAGAAATTTTAGAATGACTTGCATATGGTCCAAAATTTGATGTCAAATCATATTCTAGTTTCACAATTAATGGTTCGAGGTTTACGACTCAAGCAAGGGACAAAGTCATAGTAAATCAAAATAATGGTGTGAAGATGGTTGCACAAACTAAGCAATTTTCCAATTCAAAATATAATAATCATGTACTTTCTGATATAATATATTATGGTATAATTCAAGGGATTTGGGAACTCGATTATGAGGTCTTCCATGAAATAACATTCTTATGTGATTGGGTCGAAGATGTTATCAATATTGGATATAAAATAGATGATTTTGGATTTATCATTGTAAACCTATCCAAGATAAGTCATAGTGATGATCCTTTCACATTAACACTTCATGCAAAACAAGTATTTTACGTGAGCTATCAAATTGACACAAGATGACATGTTGTGTTAACGCCTCTACAAAAAGAGTTCTACCATTGTGATGCTTTAGAAGATGATGACATACTTGATATATTATCCAATATTAGTCATTTTTCAAAGAAATTAACTAATGTATGTGATGATTTAGCTGATGATAATGAGTTTTCGTCATGGACTCGAAGTGATTGTGAAAAAATATATATATACGATCAAAAACCTAATTAAACATAATGTATATTTTATATTATTCTAATAACTCTTGTTTATATGTTTGGATTTAAAATTGTCAACTAATTTCTATTTCATCCTTATTTGTAGATATTTCATGGATTCAAGGGTGTGAGAGATTATAGATCCAAATGATCCATTGGGGCACTCGAAAAGAAGGGATTAGGCTAATATACTTAATACTCCACTTAATCCAGATGATAGAGTACCAATTCAATTTGATGAAACTGGTAATCCATTAGGAGAAAATGACCAACAATTAAAATCTTCTATTGGTAGACTTGTAAAGTCAAGTATACCAATCATTATAAATGATTGGATTAAGGTTGAAGATGCTGAAAAGTAGAAGATGTGGAAAATCATTTATGTTAATCTCTTTTTGTTTTATAATTAATTACATATCTTTTTTGTATTATATCTCATCTAAAATGTATTTTTTTACAGAATCGTTTTAAAGTCCCCGATAATTGGATTAACAAGTGTTACAAGATTACAAGTAAGGCATGTAAGGAATACAAAACTTTCAAATTGGTCAAAAATTATGTGTTTTCATACTTGGAACCACTTAATGAACAAAAACTATACAAAATCCCTTAAGAACACCCCTCGATTAAACCAAAAGTATGAAAAGACTTCATGATTTATAATTACTTTTATATATATATTCCTCAAATTTAATTTGATGTCATGGTTAATAAATTTATTTAATTTATGTAAGAAGTTAAATTGGGTAAATCGGTTACCCGATCTGAATTGTATATACAAACAAAGACCTCCAAAACAAAAAAAATTAAAACCAATAGCTAAACGAGAAGAAGAATATCTCAATAAGTTTGTTAGTAATATAACTTGATACAAAGTCCTTATGATTTTTACATATTGATGTAATAATGTATAATATTTTTTTTTGTTTTACTATTTGTATAGAGTTGTTCAATAACATATAATCAATGGTGAAATAATCGAACAGTCAGTATTTTTAACATTATTAGAGTAAATACCGCTACCTACTTATCACAATGTTATTATTAATCCTCTTAAATGTACATTTTTTTATAGGTGGAGCATACATTTTTTTTAAATAGAGCAAGTATTTTTTAAATTGTTCTTATTAATTGAGTCAAATATAATAAGATTATATTTGAAAGTAATAGAAAAGAAGAATATACTTCAAAGTAACTATTGGAATTCAAATAGTTAGACTATGAGTTTTAGTTACAAGTAAAATTACAAAAGCTCAATAAATAGCATTCGAGTTTTTTTTTTTAATTCTTCAAACATGTATCATTATTTACGTTAATAAGATTATAAATTTTCAATCCCACTTGACAATTTATGTCTTGAAATATTAACGTTTTGAACTGCAAAAAATCTAAAAAGAGATCTAGATTTAAATTTAGAAATAAAATAAACTAAAACATAATAAAATATATCTAAAATCATAACTAAATTAAAATGTAGGTGGAAAAAATCAATAATATTAGACCCAAATTTAGGTATAATATACAAATTATAATACATATTTATTGCAACAAAACAAAGTATAATCTGTGTAGGAATAAAACTAATTAATCTTGAGGAAAGTTCATGCACAATCATCAATAGCCAAATAAATTGGAGTTTGTTATTTTGTAATTTTAGAAATTAAGTGAACTTATAATACATATTTCAGTTTATTAAGCAGTTCTCATACAAAGTGGAAAAAAAGTACTACCAACTACTAAAGAATAGTGCAGTTAAAATCTCTAATCATATCATAGCAAATACCGCTTACCTACTTATCACAAGGTTATTATTAATCGTCTTAAATGTACACTCTCTGTTTTTTTTTTTTTTTTATAGATTGAGCATACCTTTTTTTTCGAATAGAGTAAGCATATGGTTAAATTTTACCATTTTTATCCCCCCCTTCGCAGCCTAATTATACTTATTGATTGAGTCAACATTTTTTAAAATACAGCAAGTATGATCCAGTTCCACCGAACTCACACTTCCTCTCGCACTAAAAACTTAAGATTGCTATGATGATTGCTAACAGATTAACAGTTACCAAGTTGCTATTGGCATATGCAAAACTAGCTAGGCCGTAAAGTATTATGGTTTGTACTAATCCAAACAAAAAGTAATCAACCAACCACATTACGAGCGAATGGGACCTACAGGTTACATCACACTACTAAAAGAGCATACAACGAGAAGGTTTTTGATATTCCAAACAACAACAACTTCAACGCATAGTCATGAAAACGATAGTAGGTGGAAATTGCTAGTTTATATAGCAGTGACTAGCGCAGATTCTTCCAAAAACTCAGGTGAATCAAACAGGAGAAAAGTCACGAAACAGAAAAACAGAAACGAATTAATTAATGTTCAGCCAAAAAAGTAGGGATCATAGAGGTGTCCAAGATATAATAAACGACAAGGTGACGATTCTAAATCCAACGCGATCACGTTTTCCCTCTGGAAGTTAAAGAAGACGAACCTGCTCAAGAACAGAGACAACCCAGTGCTCAGACCTATATATCACAAGTCATGGGTGCAATTAATCAGAGTGGGCTTGTCAAGAGGGAGTTGTTGTGCCTTTGGAGATATGGCTCCTGGGGTTGAGACCAAGGTGGAGGAACAAAACCCCATTAATTCATTCAAAATGTACTCAAACTGGTTTCACAATAAAACCTATTGTTGGGATAATGAAAGAGGTGACAGAGAGAAGAATATGTCGATGAGCATGGGAGAGAGAGCTCAAATATTTTCCTTCTTGTCTTTGTATTAACTCTCAGATATCTCTATTTACATAATTATATAATATGTGTCCGTTTAAAGGATGACATAAAGGATCCGTGGCGCAATGGTAGCGCGTCTGACTCCAGATCAGAAGGTTGCGTGTTCGATTCACGTCGGGTTCAAATCCCAATCCGTTAATACTTTTTCTTGGGTTTTCTTTGGTCAGTTTCTTTCTTTCCTTTTTTTTTTTCCTAAAAAATTTGAGTCAATTTCATTTGTTTGTTATCATAGTGGTAATTGAATTTAAAAATTAATATCTAATTTTGTTCATACTTGTTAAGGATTTTAATTTAATATTTATGTTCGTTAAGTGGTTTTAATATTAAAAATTATGTAAAAAAATGGGATACTAAAATTAAGAAGTAGAATAAATTAAAATTATTTTATAAATTAAGATATTAAATTAAAACTATTTTATGAACTAAAATACTAATTAAAATTATTTAAGGAAGATGAATATTAAACTAAAACATTAAAAAAATGAATAAAAATAGATAATAATTATTAAATAGCATCCCGCATAAAAATGTTTCCATACCATGAGATTGGGAATTATAGCACAGACTGAACGTTTTATATTTATTTCTATAAATAGCATCCCGCATAAATATGTTTCCATACCCTTACATACTTCCAAGTTCTAACCTGCACAATCTTTGGCCTTCTGTACATATGCTCCCTATTACACAATTTAACAAACCCATGAATGAAACAAAGCAACAGAGCTACACTTACAAGTCTAAATTTACACCTAAAATGTCTTCAACTGTCCCCACCATCCATAAGCAACTTTACAGCCACAACATAGTCAATGACATGAACGTCATGAACGTCCTTATTTGCAGATTGCCAATTCAACTCAAACAAAAGCGTCAAGATACACGTAATTCCGGGAACGACCATACTCCAGAAGACTACCATAATTACGATCCGACACCCCAATGAAAAGAGACTCTGTGTCTGGGCTAAATGATATGCCTGATATCTCCCCAAAAAAATCAATTTCCTGTTCACTTTCATATCCATTTTTCACATCGAAAACATGTACAAAGTCAGCAGGCTCTGCCATTGCCATATATTGACCATCGGAAGTATAGCGGATTGACCTGATTGCTCCAAGGTTTCCCCTTAAAACATTAACTGACTTGGAAAGATTACGGATATCCCAAATCCGGCAGGTTTTGTCCTGGTTACCAGTTGCAAAAGTAACACCATCGGGGTGCCATGCTGATGCAAATGAGAAATCCAAATGTCCACAAATGGACGTCACTCTCTGCAAAATCAAAACTTTGAATCAGGACATCCTTTGTCTTTCCAAGCTCCACAGGTAGATTAACATAATAAGTCAAAGAAAATAGATTACCTTTCCTGTTTGCGAGTCCACCAGTAAACCATCAAGATTGTCTCCAACAATTACAAGAAGTTTGCCATCAGGGCTTACAGAAGTATGCTGCAAACAAGAAGTAACTAAGCACTTGAGCAAAGGGTTAATTATGATATTTCATCGTCAACTGCAGCTTAAAAGTTTTACAGCAGAAGGTATATATAACTCACTAAAAAGGTAAAAACCTATTTTTTTTATACGACAAGAAAGACAAATCAAGGAAAACAGAAATGCCCAACATTTGCAGCAACAAAGTTGTAAAGAAGAAAATAAATAATGTACTAAACAACGATATGTTATTTTGCAAGAGTAGAAAGAGAAGGCAAGTAGCTCACATTCACTGGCCAAGGAAAGTGGAAATGCCGTGTAAGATGAAATGTCTCCATATCAAAGTCTCTGACTCCACAGTCATTATTTGAAGCCATCAAATGAACTGCACCACTGAGAATTAATAAGGTCTTCGTTAGCTAGGTTCAGGCAAGAAAATTACAACTCCAAAGCCAATAAAACATAGGAGTGATTACCTAGGCATAGTATAAATATCAATGGCATTTGTAATTGCATTGTCATCATAAGTTGTCCTAGAGCAATAGCTAACTCCACGACGATCAAGATGCTGCAACCATGATTAAAATTCTTTAATCTTGTTGTCAATATATTATTCGAAGAAAACTTGCTAAAGTTCAACAGTGATACATGACCAGCAACCGCAGAACCGAAACATTGTGCACTCTGTAAACAATTATCGGTATATCCAAAAACTTTGACCACAATGTCAGTTCTCATTTTCACTATTTTCTTATCTGTATATCTAAAAACTTTGACCAAAATTGATTAAAATTCTTTAGTCTTGTTGTCAATAGATTATTGAAAGAAAATTAGACTAAAACTGTGGTACATGATCAGCAGCCTCATAACCAAAACATTGTGCATACTCTGTAAACAATTTCGATATATCTAAAAGCATTGACCACAATGTTGGTCTCATTTACACTATTTTGTTAATTTCCTTCTGATTTTTATAACTCAATTATCCACATAGTTTCACTTTTAACCATCCCTTCTTAAATATATATATATATATATATACACCGCGTGGAAGGGGTTTAAAAATGAAGGTCCATTTGAGAAGAGAGTTATGTTATGCAATTAAACCTTTAGGTTATCTAACTGACCTTGCAAATAAGCTCTCCTTGAAATCCTCCAGCAACAAGCAGCTTATCTTTTACAGCAAGAGTACTAACTTGAGTCTGCGTAAATCCCTCCAAAAGACTTCCAGGATGTTTCTATACGGAACGATAAATTGATCAATTTCACATAAGCAACTTGCTAAAATAGAATGGTTAATATCAAAAATAAAGAACCCATAGTTTGACCCACAAAAGTCAAGAACACTAACCTCTGAAGGTGCAACATGTCCTGAAACATTCAGAACTTCAGACCTGCTGCAGGCTAGTGAAGACCAATGAATGATAGAAAAATGTGACATAACATAGGCATCATGCTTTGAAGTAGACCAGACCAAATTCCTCAACTGCAACACCAAACAACAAAAGTTAAAAATGTTAACGAAACAGCATTAGGATCCTATTCCTAGGTAATTAAAGTGTGCCTGCCTGAGCATCTATACAGTCTGAGTAAATGTTAGTACTATTACAACTTCCCTAAAACAAATTAATAGTTGTATGTAAACAATGTTAATACTTATCTATGTATCAATAAGCTGTCCATGCATACAGAAAAGCTAAATACTACGAAAAGTTTAAAGAATAATTTATTCCCCCTCCCCCGGCGCCCTTGTTTGTTCCATCTCCGGTTACTTCGGAAACTGCCTCAGTGACTAGCTTTTTAGCAACTGAATGTAACTCCATAGAACTTCCTATAGTCTGGAACGAAGTTTCAACGGTTTCCTTCATAACCAATAAGAAAGAAGGCTGACCACTATAATTTATCCCCCCCCCCTCCTTAATAAGAAAGAAGTCTCAAGAATAATTTATGCTGCCCCCCCTCCTCCACCCAAAAACAACCCCAATAGCCCGTAGGCAAAGATACAAACTTGCACAGCTTCACTTGACCAACCTGAAAATGAAGATAGGTTGACTTGACTGATCTTGCATTTCGTCTAAAGTGATAATACGTGGAGTCTTTATTTGTTGATTTGCAATCCTGTTAAGAAATGAAAAAATGTAAAAAAAATTTGCACGCATAAATCATTAGAAATATTGCATACCTACTGAAACTAAATTTAAAAAGAAGACAAAACAAGAAAGAGAGAGATGGCACGTAAGAATTTTACCTTACCAGAACCCTCTCCAGAATGAGCAATATTTTCATAATTCTTGTACTGTTCTAACCTAGTTTGCCTGTATTGCTCACGAGTAGTGCCAAGCATGTTCCAAGGAATGCCCTGGATGTCTTTTCCTCCTCTAGTTTGTGCAGCTGTTGTATCATCTGCTTTACTATTCTGTAGGAGGACCATTAAATGATAGTAATATTAATTATAATGTATTTAGCCAAAGAAGAGGGATGGAGCCTAAATCAAAAAACTTATTTGCTTATATAAAAGCTCTAAGAATGCAATTTTTTATGCATATTAAGACTAATATGAGAAAATATTGTGTTCACAAACCGATAATTCATATTCATCAATATCAGACTCAAAGCCGCCCGTTTCTCTGCCACGGAAGCCATAATCCATGTCATATTCAGCATCTTCCATGTCATATTCATTTGCCATATAATCAGCATCATCTCTCTGATAATGGGACATAGTCTTCCCACAGTTTATGACCTGCATCTTAAGTATGTTCATAAAATGATACTCAAGCAACAAAAATGTCTCAAAAAATCTAAGGGATGCTGGAGCTCAATATCACTACCAACGAGTATGACATGGGACAAAATATTATAATAGCATTCATTTTTTCAATCAAGTTATCCATTATCTCAATTCTAATCTAACTATGGCATTCATTAAATAGACAATCGGAAACCTATGAAAAATGTTAAACTGCTCCTTGAAGCCTGGGAAAATTAAGAATATGTTTAATGTATAAACGTGGCAATAATTAGAAGTCTTATTTTTACTGCAGGAAGAAATACAACACTTGAGGGCTATGTACATCATACATCAGGCAAGCAAATCCGAACATCATACAGAAACTTATTGAAAAATCAAATCAAATAAGAAAAATCAAAAAGTACAAATAATATCCAATTAGAAATAATGATGGAGATGGGTGGATCAACAAGTTTTACACAGCATGCAATCAATAGACAGATCACAACGACAGGAATAAAATACCAGAATCCCAAACAAACAATAAAAAAACCCTAAAATATCAGGATTACTATCAATAATAATTCAATCAATTGTGCATAATCGAATTAAATTAATGACAAAAGAAAAATTAAGCTCTGGAGGATGAGAACAAATTTAACCTAAAATTTTCAACTCGTAACTCGTATTAGGGAAATGGAAAGAAGAAGCAGTTCTGGATCTGAGAATCCCAAATTGAATTAAGAAGAAACCTGAAGCTACTACGTTCCGAAAAAAACTTATCAAATATTAAAAAAGGGGGCAAGCTGCGAAATAACTAGATTTTTTTTTATCTGAAAAAGGCAAAAAGGGTTTGGTAATTTGCCAAAAATATGCGGTGTAAAGCAACAATTTCTGAGACAACACAAACATAAAGTGACATGGTTTTGGTAAAGGGGAAATTATACTAGAATTTATTAAAAATACGTAATTTAGATAATTTTATCATCTAATTTTTATATAAAATATAATTTAAAATTTAAATTTGATATGTTTTAGTTAAAAATTATTATATAATTAAAATATTTAATTTTTCATAATCATGTCAATAAAGTATCATTTTTATTGTAAAAAATTGTAATTTTAATTATATAATTATAAACTTATGTTACGAAATGTTCGATTTAAAAATTATAATTATCTATATATTTTATATAAAAATTATGTGATAAAAGTATATTAATATAACTTAAAAGTTAATACAAAAACTAAAATTAATTTGATTAAATATATTTTCATAAATATATGAATATTTCAAATAAGATTATATAACATAATATGAATTAATTTTAAAATATATGTTTTATTATTAGGTTAAAAATATTTATGATCTTTTCACTTTTATCAATAATGTTTTTTTTTATTTTTTAAAATTAATTATTAAAAATAAATAATTAAATCATAATTGAAAAAACTAGTGTATCATGTTAATTATAATATACAAACCTTAATTTAGATATTTTTTATTTAAAAAAGTTAAAAATCACATTAAAAATAACAATTAATAAAAAAAATTATAACAAACAAAATAACCTAACACAAATAATATAATACATCACGAATTATTTTAATAAATATTTTTTATTTAAAATAATATGATTTATTTTAACAATTTTTAATTAATTAACATATTAACAGGATAGGTCAAACACAACTATATAACATACTTATAAATAGATTCATATGAATATATATTTATTAAATGAGATAATATAAAACTTATTAATAAACCAGATATTTCACTCAGAAGGTGCAAAATTTAAATTAATTGTGTTGATGTCTACATTGAGTTTTTTTACTGAGTCTTAGCTTTTTTAACTATTACAATGAATTAACAAATATAATTTAGTTAAGCTTGATAAAAGATTTATATGCTTAAAGTTTCAAAAATATGTAAAAATAATGAACTATAAAATTTGGATATTTGATTGATATCTCTGTGACTAATTATGGCCATTAAAGCAACCAATTGAAAAAAAAACAACCGGACATGAAACTTCAATTATTATTTTTCTACCATTTTTGATATCTTTTAGACAATTACTCTACTTTTAATCACCACCATCTCCTACTTTACTTTTAATCACCACCATCTTCTATCTAAAATCTTATAACGGTTCAAGTATTATATTTATTACTCACTTTTTGTTAGAAATTTTGGATCAAATGATATAATCACAAATTTTTCATCCAAAAATCTTACTTAATAAAATATCAAATAACAGATAAATAAAGAATATATAATACAAAAATTATAGTGGAAACTTTAAATTAGAAAAAAAATTACTTTCGTTGTCAGAATACAACCAAAGAAAGAAATTTACTATGTGAAAAATTATTACACTTTCAAATATAAAACCTACGCAATCAAAGAAGATAAATTAAAAGAGGTATTTAGCTTCATTTGTGTTTTTCACAAATTGCATTATGTTTAACAAACTAGTTTTAAACATACACAAAATGTTCAAAAAGATGATGGTAGTGGTGATGGCTGCAATAGGCGATGGTGGTTGGTGCAGGAAGATAATGATGACTAGTGGTTGATAATGATAGGTGTTGGGATCTATAGGATAAATTGGAGAGGTATTTAGCTTCATTTGTGTTTTTCGCAAATTACATTATGTTTAGCAAAACAATTTTGAACACACAAAATGTTCAAAGTGGCAATGGTTATGACTGCAATAGGCCATGGTTGCTAGTGGAGGAAGACAATGGTGGCTAGTGATTGATAATGTTGGCCTCTTCGACTTGAGAAAAGAGGATGAATTGTTATTTAAATATATCAAATAAATTAGGTTTATTTAACTCGTTTTAGTTTAGATTATCTCAAACGAAATATAGTTCATTATATATAAAATAAGTTGTAAGTTTATTTAATTTTTTTTTATTTAACTCATTTAATTTATTTAAATATTTATTTTATATTTTATAATAATTTCAATTTTTTATTTTTAATTATTAAGTTTTAAAATTTATTGATAAAAATATTTTATTAACTTTTTAATTTAACATGTATTTATCAAATGAATTAATAAATTGGTAAGTTAAATAGATTACGTTTTTTCAACACATGAATTGTAAACCAAGGTCATGAGCTTGTTTGACATTTCCATTTCCAGATCTATTAAATGAATTGTAACTTTTGTGTTTTTTACTACTTTTTTAATAATTTTAATTACTGAGTGTACTTATAAATTTTAATGGATATAAACCGAATTTGCCCCTCCCAAAATATATCACCTCGGGCCCAACTAGCTATGAACAAACTCTTTTAATTTATTTATTTTAATCATACAATCTTTTGATAGAAAAATTTCAAAATCGACGGAAACGTTGAAACCAGGTAAAATTGGTAATGGTTCAAACTCTTATCACAATTATGGTGAACAGACTGAATAAAGAATTCTCTCACAAAAGTGGTAAGTTTTTTATATTGTTTACAATTGGTACAACAACACAAGCAAGCCAGCTGTGAGAATGTGAAATAGTGATGGACACCATAGAATGTTGCTCCAATTTTTATCATCTGCTATTGCAGAAGGAGGGGGTGCAGGGCAAGGAAGACCTTTTGTTTTATCACCCACGCATTCACTGGAGAAAAGGCCAGGTGGGTATTTTCCATAGAGATTGATGTAGCTGAACATAGTTGAAGCACAATCATTCGTCAACTCATTCAACTGCTCCGCATAGGGACAAGCAAATTCCGTAAATGCTGCACAGCATTTAGCAGCAGGGTAGTGTGGCCCTTTGCATTCGCTTGTAATAATAGTGTAGTTAAGGAACTCAAAGTTCACAGGACAAGCTGCAGATAACATCATAAAATTACTTCAACAAATGACATGTACTAGATCTATAATGCTAGAGAATGATCTGTGATGTGAACAATGGAATTGTCCAAAGGGATTGAGAATGAGATGCAAATAACACATCAAGAAGTAGAGTTATTCCGTTCTGGAAGTGATCAGCAGCTTTCCTTGCTTTCTTATTTCATCATTTAAAAACTTGATCAGCAAATAGCAAGCAACAAGGGTATGCATGCTTGTGCTTTAGTCAAGAAGAAACACGTTAAACCATTTTTTAGTACACTTCTGGTAAATTTTTATGCTGCCAAGAGAGAGATTAATATGCCAGATGTTGTGCAAATGAATAACAAGGTAAAACACGACAGGACATTAAAATCTAGTACAGTTGTTTTTAATGGAGGAGATATTAATAAACAAGCAATGACTTGGAAAATTTGAGGGATGAAAACTCTTAAATACTATAAAATCTGGACGTTGTGCACTACAGGTTTCTTAATTGTTGAACATTTGCGCTTTAGTCCAGTTATTATTAGCTTGAGCACTATAATCCCATAATTGAGAAAATTAGCACTTGAGTCTTGTGTTTACAAAGGACTAAAGGGGGGACTAGATGTGCCACAATTTCATGATTACCCAACTGGAAGTAAAACAATTTCATAATTACAAGATGAGAAGTGGTACAGTTTCACATAATTACAGTACTGCTAGACCATCCAAAATAATTAGTGAGCTATACGTGCCCAATTTGAAAATACATTGACTAAAGTGCTCATCTTCTTCACATAATTAACAGGACTATCGAACCATCCACTTTGACTGACTGACTGACTGACTGACCTATATATCTGTTTCGATCAGAAATGTAATACTAAACTCATCATTCATCAGCTTAGGCTGCTTAGATGAAATGGGATGATGACAAAATATAGAAAAATGAACAAATAGAAAGAAATTTGTTTTTCTTTAATGGATAAGAAGACTACCTATTTTAGCGCAAATTTTCAGGTATCTTTGCTTCTTTTTTTTCCATTTTGTATACCATTAATTAAATGCATACATGGATAATTACAATCCGAAAATGGATGATCTGAAATTCGTAACTATTTAATATAAATAGATAAATACAAATTATAACTCAACCACATTTTTTTCCCCTATCTACATAAACAAAATCTAAATCATCATTACTTAACAAAAATATACAAATGTATATAAGAAAATTGCGAAGAAATCAAACCTTTCTTGGCCTGAAGGAGGTTTCGCCCCGTAGAAGTATGAGATTCAAAAATACCTTCTGAAATTACATAACCACGATGAAAAGATTTTAGATTATTGTTTAAGCTAACAATTAATAGAAACAGAAAAATGGAAAATTTGGTAAGATTAGGTAGTACCTGAAATAAAAGATGAAGGAGAAGCAGAGATAGAGAGACCCTTGAAGATGATAAAGATTGCGCAACACATAAAGAAGCTACGACTAAAGTCCATGTCTTCTGGGTTTACATAAAGCGAAAGAAAAAGAGAGAGGTGTGTGTAAGTAAAGATTTCAAATTTCTAACAGAGAGGTAGTTCTTCTTCATGTACCAGCTGCTGTTATTTCTTTATTCAACAGCTATTTTTCTGAAAATAGGAAATAAATAAAACTCAAAACTTTTAATTATTATAAAATTGTCCTACAGATGTTTAGAAGCGAATAGGTATTTAATAATTTTGTTAACATTAATTAAGAAACACAGGCATTGAGGTAAATGCTTGATATGGGTAATGGCCTAATGGATTGCACTAAAAATTGATCTTGCAAGAATGCGTAGTGAGAAAAACGTAAAACTATTACTGTTATTTATAATAATAAAAATAATACATTTAATATTAATTTATATATTTTTTATTTAAAATAATAATATCACTTTTATTATTATAAATTTTAAAAAATTATCTTAAGTAATTTTTCATTTTTTTTTATTTTACTGATGGTGTGGATTGCTTTAATAAAAAAAAATTATGTAAAATAATAATACTTTAAAATTTTATAATAATATTTATAATTTAAATTTATAGATTCCAAAATATTTTAAAGTAACTAAACATAAAATATATACTCATAATAACACCCAAACAAACGTACATATTAATTAAAAGAAATTCCCCAAATTATCTGTTGCCAGCAATATATTTAAAGAAATTCTCCAAAATGCTCAACACTCCAACAAAATCCCTGCTGTCACCATTAAATAAAAGCAATCGAGGAAATGAGAGGACCCAGCACTACGCGTGAAATTTTTTAAATTGACCAAATCCCTGACGTGCACTTTCTCAAATGCGCTATACAAAGAAATGAAATTGATTCAGTAGTTCCATCCAAAAGTAGACTTTGCTCAGCTGGATTTTTGTTTCTTTTTTTTTTTTTTTGGTTATTTAATCAAAATTTGTGGCGGTGGTATACATTTTAAGAAAACGACGATCTGACAAAGGATGAAGGAATAAAGAAAATTCAAGAGTTAATGAAGAAATTATATAAACCACCGACTTTTGACGAGAATAGAGATTCGTATATAGATGATCAAAACGATGGAGTTACTCATTTGGTCAAACAAGAAGCTTCATTCCATTAGATTTTCTCTTTGTATAATTTACATTATGTCATTCATATTTCCAAAGCGGTATGCCTCTCTACCGTTCGGTTTTGATACTCGCTATTACAATGAATATCTACACACCGAAAACAAAATTCATTTACCAAATAAATAATATTAAATTTAAATAATCATAATTTAATTTAAATTTTAATAGTATAATTTAAAATAATCATATAAAATATATCAATACTATTTTATAATTACTAATTTTTATTGTTATTTTTGAAAAAAATTTAAACAATAATAATTTAATTTAAATAAATTTAATTGAATAAAATAACATAAATATCACTAGTAGATTTATATCAATTAATTCCTTACATATCATTTAATTCCTTACAGCTTACAAAAATGTATTAAAAAATAACAAATTTTACTATAAATTCATTTTAATAATTTAAGTGATAAAGATTATAATAAAAATTCATTTTTAACTCCTATTTATTTAATTTTAGTAAAAAAATAATATTATTTTATTCAGAATATTAATAAAAAATATCTTTTCTTCTTTAGTATTTTATATAAAAATAAATAATCAAATAACATATTTTTATAAAATATTATGATGTACTCTTTATTAATAATAAAAACATGTAAAATTAATTAGTATTATTTTTTTAATTATAAGCATATATATTTTTTTGAATTTAAAGAACGTTATTTAATTTAAAAATTATTTAATTAAATAATATTAAATATAAAATGTTATATACTTTTTATTAATAAAAAAATTATAATTATAAATTTTAATGAAATTATTTTTCTTTTTGTCCGTAGGCAAGTTTATGTTTCTGTTAGGGATATTGTCATACGTGTATGGCCCGAGACCGCCATCGACTTTTAAATTTTTCTTCAAAAAACGTAATATTTCTAAATTTATAAGATGGTGCCGTTAATATAAGTGAAAAATATGCTAAGTTTACTTTAAACAAGTAACTTAATTATTTGGTGAAGGCAAGAATACCTTTCCCAATGACGATGCTAACACGTTATTATTGATATCATTCTATAACTTCTGCATTTTTTATTTTCTCCAATAAGGGTAATGGCAACAACCATTTTTGGTCTAAAATATTTGAAAGAGTATTTGCAACCACCAATTCATAACTAGCATCCATTGAGAAAACGTGGAAAGTTTCAATTTCTTACTTTCACTTCAGCATCTATTTATTTACTACTAGAAAGTATAGAGGCATAGAGCCCCATAGATCCCTCACAACAGAAACAGAGCTAGAGCTCCTTAGCCCATTGCATATTTTTGGGTCCAGGATCGAGCAGTAGACTCGTACTTGGCCCTATCAGTCTTATACATGTGAGCAATCTCGGGCACCAGAGGATCATCAGGGTTTGGATCTGTCAGCAGTGAGCATATTGAGAGGAGGACCTACAAATATGAGCATGCAGGTTCTTAGTTAAGAAAACACAAAGGTAGCATTGGAGCGAATTGCTAAATTAATAGAAAATAAAAGCAAGTAAATATAGATTAAGTGCTATACCTTGGAGATGGTAAGAGCAGGGCTCCATTGCTCTTTAAGGATGTCAAGACAGATGCTTCCATTGCTATTGATGTTAGGATGATAAACTTTGGTCCGGAAGGAAACCTGTGCAAATTGCAATACAAGAGGGTAAGCAACACGAGGAAGAAATATTTTTCCCCAAAGGATATAATAAATATAATATTAACAAAAAGAGATAGAAAATCATGGTAGGATTTGAAGTCAAAAGGCCTAGAGATATATTTTATAACTCAGCTAGTTTAAACCAAATTTCAAGAACATGACGGTGGAGGATTCAAAGACAAAGATCGTGTAAACATGCAGAGGAATTAAATACAACCACATATAGCTTGTATAAGCTAGCAACTTTGCACCTTTGGTGGTTTGAATGGATAATCCGGCGGGAAGTGAATAGATATAAGAAAAACACCTCCAGCAAATGGGCTGTCTGCTGGACCCATAATTGTTGCTTGCCAGTGAAATATATCATCAGCAACAGGACCTGGAAGAAGAAGTGAGCCTTTAATTTGTGAAGTAGGTAAGTACCATTATAAAAAATAAAAAATAAAAAGCATTGCATCCTCGAATGCATTGGAACATATTTGCAAGCATTCTAGAATTATAATTGTACTGAGATTATAAGGATGGAAATTGGTATAGTATCACCTTCCCAAAAAAGATTACATATACTTTAATTAGAAATAAAGACATTAAATTTGCATTGGATGCACTGATACATAATTGAGATCCAGAAGAAACGCAGCATGCTAATAACATAAATTGTCCAGTCACTCTAGAATGAATAGAATTAAATGGAATTTATATTTCTTTTACTCATAAGAAATTGTTTTAATCCAAGACTCTTTCTTGCAACAAGTCTGCATGTAAATGGTAAAGAAGTACCATGCATGACATAATTGCCAAAATACAACAATAATTAATAAAAATATTCATAGAAATTAGATTTCTCGGTAATCAAGAAAAATGGATTGCAAAAAATGTCATTATTGAAGAGAAAAAGATCTACCAGCACTGCAAGAAACAGGAGGATCTTTCTGCAAATCCTTCAATTCCTTATTGATCCGTTTTGAAGCCATCAACAATAAACCTAATGATTTAACTCTCTTTACAACCGTGCCCCTGCAAGGTCAATTATCAAGTTTTAACCAGAAAACATATCAAATTATACATATCGGTTCCATGAGATACTCGGTTAGCTATCAGAATAGCACAAGCAAGAAATATAAATTCCACACTTAGATCATCTCTGAAGACTTGAGGAAGAAGATCTAACAGTTAACTTAAAACTAATGTAGTCCATTAATTTAATTGATAAATGAAAGGACGGGCACTAAAATATTCTGATAAGATCTAATAAATGTATAAAAGTATAGTTGATACTTCTTCTATTCACTTAAACTTTTGGGAAGATTAATTTCCCAATAACTTCTAACATGATGTCAAAACAATAGGTCACGTGTTCAAGGTTTAATAACATCAATTATTAAATTACAAATATTTAACCCGCATGATGCATAAAGTCGGTACTTGTAGGAACTGATAAATGTATAAAAGTATAATTAACCCTTTGACTAACTTAAACTTTTGCAATAGTTGATTTATCAACATACTTCTAATAAGACCAATCCCAATAAGCATGAACTTACTTACTAGATTATGGAGCTACATAAACAATGTGTCGGACATCGTAAAATTATTTCTCTCAGAAACCAAAAAATAAAATTTAATAAGTAACAATGCAGTATAAAGAAAATTGAAGAAATAAGTACACGAAGCTTCTCAGTACTTCCTCAAATTAAACTGACCAAATGAGCAATTCTGATACAAATCATTTCTCTCATAACACTAGGGATCACCCAGATATTCATATAAAATCTCAAAACAATTTGCGATTATGCCTGCAAGGTCAGACTTCCTCTCATAAAGTCAGGAATACACCGGCTGGTTCGTACAAACTATTATATGTTCCAAAATAACCGATCAATTAAAATTCAACTGTTGTCATGACTCTGGACTGTCTGTTATCGCGAAATACAAATAGAAAAACCTACAAAGATGAGCAGCACAAAAAGGAGAAAATAATCGCAACATGTGTGATAAGATCCACTCAGAGACAGACGATGCCACAAATAAAATTAAATAATTGACATCAAATCACTAATTTAATGAATATAAATTTGCAATAATAATAATAATAAGGATCATTATCAAAAATTAGGAAAAGATTCCGAACCAACACAGCGATTTAGATGCGAAGGAAAACTCCAAATTATGAAGTAAAATAATAAATCCTCTTTGTAATTCGAAGGAAAATTACTGCAAAGTAACTATCAGAAGGAAACCTGAGAGATCATTCGCTCACCTATCTAGGGTTTACTCTGCGACTTTGGAAACTATCTGGAAAACAGAGAGAGATAGAGATAAAGAGCGAGAGAGAGCGTACAGTGAATAAGCGAGCGTGACTGCGTGAGAGCGAACAGCGGGTGTTTCTTGATTTATTTAAGGCTTGCATGTTAATGCTTTCCTGCTCTTTTCATCGGGAAAAAAAAAAAAACCGTTCCATTTCTAATGGCGGCACGAATAGCCACGTAAGCACGCACTTATTTAATGTGCTTTCCTGCTCTATTCTTTTACTTTTTCTAGTAAATTCTATTTCTTATTTTCATTTGTTTGTTTCCAAACTCAATTATTTAATTAATTTTATTTTAATTTTTTAATAAAAAAAATTATGTTTATTTTCATATAATATTAAAAAAAAATTTCTATTTTTAAAAAATAAATATATATTTTTTAAAGCTTTTATATATAAAAAATAAATATATGTTTTTTTAAAGTTAAAAATAAAATTTTATATATAAATAATATCATATCATATAATTATTTTTTATCTGTACATGATTCTTTTTCTTCAAAATTATTAAAAAAAATTCAATTTGGCAAGATTAAATTTGAACCTATAAATTCAACTTCATCTGATATCAATTTTAAAGAATTTCAAATTCATTTGAATTTAAACGGATGAGTAACGTGTAGTCAATAATGTGCGGTCTCAGCTGAATATTTAGATTCATAGTATCTAACTTGTAAAGGTTTAATTACTTTTATAATTTGATTATATCTTGAATTGTTATAATTTCATACGACCCAAATAATAGTTAAAAATTAATTCTAATAAGTAAATAATTTTAAGAGTGACTTATAAATATCTAATATTCATGAAAATGTTAACGTATTAAATTATTATTTTATTATCTTAAAAAAATAAAGTTTCAAAGAATATCATTTATTTATTTTAAAAGATAATTTAACAAATAATTAAGTATAAAAATTCACAACGTATTATAATTAATCGTGTACAATATATAATTATTTACAAAATTATAACAATTTAATACTAATCAAACAAAAATAAACTATAATGATTATTATTTCTCATATACATGATCATATATATCTAACATAATGTTATCATCTAATATTTAATATCATATATATTATAATATATAATTACACTTAAATACTCTCTTTCTATAAAATTACTAGAGTCATATTAAGATCTTTTCTATCCTACATCTTATAGTTATTGATTTAAGAATTATAAAACCAAAGATCACATTTCTACAAAGTAATTCAATATCTTAACAATTTATTTATCTTGTAAATTCTAGAAGAATAGTCCAATTTGATGTTGACAAAAATTGATATCAATATTTAACATTGTATATGGAAAAGAAATGTGTTCTATTTGAATGAAAAAAATTTAAAGTTACATGACTCTCAAAAAAGTTCTCCAAGTCATTAATATTCTAAGAAATAAATAAAAAATTATATTTGAAAAAAAAGACCATGAAACTTTGCAACATTATTTTTTGAAAAGAGAACATCAAAACCTTATAATCTACTACTTTTTATTTTTTTTGAATTGTAAAAAAATTCATGGATCACAGAGTTAGCTACACCTCTAAGCTCTGACAACTAGTTAAGAGATCTAACCAACTAACCAATAGGTCATCCTTTCAACTCTACTACAATTTGGGAAAAATATTAATGTTGTACATGGACCTATTTGCCCATAACGAGTCAAGCAAGCCAAAAAAATTAAGTGAGTTCAAACTTGAGCCCGCCTAAAGATGAAGGAAAATGCACTCTAGACTATTCTGGAACATATACTAAAGCCATTGGCTCATGAACCAGTCATAATCCTAGAGAAATTGTCTAGACATTGGGTAGACATTGCATAAAGTGCAAGCTTAAAATTGTCAACAAAGTTGGAAAAAATATTTAATGCAAGTATGGATAGAAATTACAATAAGACCTTCTTGTGCAAGGGTCAAAAAGTTCAAGGGTCAATATTGAGAATAATTTCATACATCCTATGTGATAGTTAAAGAATGATACTAATCACTATACAAGTGTGAAAATAATGTAATTGTCCTAAAGGATAAGGGCTCAATAATTACCTTTTACTTATATTAAAGAAACAAAGACTCAAAGATTATTCTTATCTATTTGAAAGGATAATATAACATATAATAAATTATATATGTTTACAGACAATAGATCTCTCCAACAGATGATTATCTACCATAAATAACTATTTACAATACTACAATAGTTTAATCTTAATCTGATAAAGATAGTGTATTTTTTTCTTATATATATAGTTACATATGCACAACATAATATCATATTTTATAATTAATATCATAATATCATACTTCTCATAATAGTGAATCACATTTAATCAATCTCTTTCCATATAATTACTAGAGTTAAATTAAGATCTCATCTATCCTATATTTTTATAATTACTGACTTAAAGATTGTAGTACTCTCCACAATATGGTCCAAAATCCTAATAGTTTGTTCATATATCAGATTTTATAAAGAACTTTCTTACCTTGTGTCGACAAAAATCAATATCAACCCAACTTATGTTACTCGATAGCATTATAATCATCTATTCTCTTCTTCGTACAACCATTATCTAATCCCATTAAAACTCCTAGAAACTCTTAAGTCTCACACTCCTCAAACATAGATATACTTAAATTTTAATGTTTACAATGGATTAAATAGAAGATAAGGAACTTAAACCCAAAGAGTTGCTCAATAATGCCAAGTTTTCTTCTCGGCCTTTAATATAGAAAATCGTTATTCCTTACTTGACTCCCTTTTCTCTCTAAGCTCTACAAATCTCTTATTTCTCTCTTAAATAATTCTAAGACACAAAGGGGTGCTTATACATATCCCTTAGGACATTTATTACAATGTTCACTTAGTTCTAAGCCCCATATGTAGATTGTCAAGCCTATTCAGAGAAAATTTTACAAGTTTGATCGATGGGTCTCTTGCTCTATCAATCAACCCCTTAAAACTAAGAATTCAAAATTTGAGCAAAAACTACTAGATCAATACACAATCAATTCTCAATCGATTGATCATATCCAATCGATTGACTCCTATCTCGACCAATCGAGCTATTCAAGATTGTATATACAATGTTTCTAATCCAATGTTTGATACTTTATCATGAAAACCAAATATCCCATAGATTTGCATCACATTTTACATTTACGATAGATGAAGATCCAAATGGTGCAATTGATAAAAAAGAGACAGAAAAGATGTTTCTATAAGTTGGAAATTTCATTTACTGAGGACGAAATCAATGATCTATTTGAGGCACGTGATGTCAACGAGGATATGGCAATTAATTTCAATGAGTTCATCGTCTTTCTATGCCTTTCCTCTACCTTGTGTATCTTCTCAAGGATGATCGAGTTGCCCTTCATACTGTATCCAAAAACTGTTATTTTATCTGTCCATTTCTTTCCTTTATCAAATGCACATACTTGCACAAGTTCATGAACTCAATAAGTGCAATTAACCCAAAAATGGAGATTTTGTTGAATCACACAACTTTATTTCTGCAAATAAGAACTAATTACTGATTCTACTTACCAGGCTAGGGAAGAAATTCACATGTTGAGTTTTTTGTATTCCAAGACTTGTGTAGAAATTGAAAGCAGCAATGCCAAATCAAGAGGCCACTTTTGAAACGTTGGACAAGAATAAAGATGGTTATGTTAGCAAGAATGAAATTCTCCAAATGAGAAGATTTGGTTCCTCTCTCTCTCTCTCTCTCTCTCTCTCTCTCTCTCTCTCTCTCTCTCTCAGTCTCTCTCTCTCTCTCTCTCTCTCTCTCTCTCATATATGAACCCGTAAGAGACCCAAACAAACAAAATATGTTTAATTACGTTACATAATACTCCACGTGGTACACATTTATTTTTATACAACGTAAAAAATGCTTGTTTTTAATATATTTAAAAATGCGGTGTAGTTAAGATTTTTTAATAATAAAAAACATATTTTAGAGTTTTAAAAATAAAATCATTTGAAAGAAAAAATATTAATTTCTTTTTTAATAGAAACATAATATGATAATTATATGCATTATTGTTAAATTGTTGATGTTTTTCTCATTTGCTAACGAGTGATTATCAAGACAAATTAGATTAGATGTATAGTAAGTGCGAATACATCTCTATAAAGATAAATTTTCTCAAAGCAGCAAGTATCGTAACTAGTGGCCCGGTGGTAGTGGGAGTAGAGATTTCCTTTTAATTATATATTAGTTATCCATATAAAATATTAGTTATCTATAAAAATATGATTTTTTTTCAGTTTCATAACCGATAATAAGTTGTAATACGAAAAATATATTTAATTGAAATCGAATATGTAATAATATTATTTTTTATATACATATATTATATTAAATATAATTTTTAATAATAAAACAAACCATATTTAAAATAATTAGATTTAATTTTATTAAAATAAAAATATTCCACTTACTCCTTGCTTTAAGTTGAAAGGTTCATTTAATTTATTATAGAAAAAAATATCATTTGATCATTTATTTTTGTAAAAAAAAAAACCAAACAATGAAAAAAATAATTTTTTATTAATATTCTGAATAAAATAATATTATTTTTCCGTAACTTTTTATTGGTAAATAAGAAAATAATAAAAATAATTTTTTGTTATAATATTTATCGTAAAAATAATTAAAATATTAAATAAATAGTTAAATTTTATCATAAAATTATTAAAATATGATAAAATTTATCCTTATTTGATACTTTTACAAAATGACATATTTAATAATATAAAAGACTAATTGACATAAATCTCATAATGTAAGATATTTTTACGACATTTCACCATTTTATTTATTTTTATTTTATTTTAAAATATGTATTATCAATATTTTAAATGTTAAATATTATAGAATAAAAATTATATTAACATTTAATTGTTATTTAATTTTTTTTTTGAACTAGATATAATTTTGAGTAAATGTAAAAAAAAAACGTGATTATATCCTGGAAAAACTAGTAACTTTTTATAAGTGATGATTATTACCTTAACTCATTCATAATTCAAGAGGGTAACTTTCTTAATTTCATGTGCTAAATCCATTGCTTGTTCTAATCATTGCAGAGGAAATGGACTGCGACGAAAATGGAATGGCGAGCTTTAAGGAGTTTCTTTTTGTATTTCACCCAATGGGTTGGTATTGATGAAGAAGAGGAATACATGGATTGATAAAATACATTTTCATATCAAACGGACAATGGTTGACACTGGCAGCCAAACTTGTCATCAAAATCAAGTTTCTAAACAACTTTATTTCTACCCTTCCTAATGATATGTACAACAGTTTCATAAGAAATCCTGTCAAACTAGATCATTATATCTTTGGACTCACTATGTAAATGGTCCGAAACTTATTTTTATTTTTGGGCACTACTACATATCAGTATCACTAATCCATCACAATTTCAAGACATAACATTTCATATTGAATACAGTATTAGTCAAGACAACACAGACCTTTACACTTAGGCAGAAGATAATTTGGAAAAAAATACAAAAGTACGAGGGATAACAAATTATGAAATTTGTAGATACTAATATAAATATGAAATTTGTAGATACTAATATAAATAGAAAAGGATTGACTAGGAATACAATTAATATGTACTGTCCAGAAAACGATAACATCTACCGAACTACCCCTTAGTAATACAAAAACTTCATCCCACAAAACACATGCACCAGTACATTTCTTTCTTCACCTCACTATTTGCACAAAAACCATACCTCGGTACTTCAGTTAAAGTAACTGACAAAACTGTAATTACAAGCTATTAAGCCTAATGACGTCACCACTAAGCTTATATAAGGATAATCAAGGAGATGCGAATCCCTTCTACCAAATTGACTAGGCATACGATATGAACCCTCCAAACTCAAACAGTAGCTTCTTATGTTTCTTATGTCATAGTCATTAAACAACCCAAAATAAACAATAAACACACTCCATACGAAACAAGTTAAAACTGGCGAGTAACAGAACCAGTGCCCCAATGGCAGTGAGAGAGGAATCTTCAGAGGCACAAGAGCAGAAAGGAATTGGAAGTGCCGTTTACTCACATAAGTTAACAAGCAAGCTCCATAGAGCCCTCCGAGAATGACCCATCCATCACACCCTAGTCTTGGCCCTTTTCATACCGAGACTGTTGTGGAAGGGAGAAACAGAACCAGACATGGGAGAACCATCCTCACGAAGAGTACCATTTAGCACTGCCAACTCTCGCAGCTGCTGTTTCTTGTAAAAATCTTGGCATTCATCCTGAAACATAAGAGAAAATATGTGGATGAAGGGAAAAGTGGTTTCCCCAAAAACAAAACAGAAATAAAGGACATCCAATAAGACCAGGGAGTAATTTTTTGTCACGAATAACTTATTATTAGTATTATTAGTCAAATTCAATAATAAACTATTTGTAACATAGCACAAATTTGTGATATAAGTACTAAATACTCATTTTTCAGTACAACATTAATGAAGAAAGAAATCTAAAATACAGCCAGTGAACATGTACAATAATGTATCAACACAATTGGAACATTTAAAATCTTTCAATAACAATTTTATAGTCAGGAGAAAGGAGTATTTACCACAGGCTTGAGCAGATCTTCCAGAATTTCCCGAGCTTGCATCAGTCGGGAATCAACTATTTCAACAGGTAATTCAGCCTCCACGACAATATGAAGAGGTTCATTCAGATGCTCGTACCCAGGTTTCCCTCTCATCATTTCTTCCTGTAAGACACAGAAAGTACTCTAAATATACCTCGAGATTTCAAAAAAGAAAAAAATGAAATTTATTGTGCGTACATCAAGCACCCGGTTAAAAACTAGTAAATAGGAAAAAGACCACATAAGAACTTGCCCCCGATATAATTTAAGAGAGCAGTTTAATGTCACATATCCAATTGACCAACCACAGAGTCTGAAGCTAACATTTAGCAACTGCATATGTATAGTTTACTAATCTGGGGCCAACTTTCCTTTGTCTTCAAATTAACCATACCATATTAGTAATTAATAGAAGAACTCGTGCACAGATAAAGGTTAAATGGGAACAATGTTTACTGCAGGAACTCCTCAAAGTTAATGCAGCACCAAACAATGTTTATGTCATGTCCTTCACAAAATGGTGCGAATAAAATGACCTTCAATTTCATAAGATTCAACTTTACAAGAAAAAAATTCTACACATGATGAAAAAGGTAATGCGAAGAAGATTCACCAAATTCTACACATGGGGCATTAAAGTGGTAGAGATAGAGGTGGGATACGAACTTAGATCCAAAGTGGTAGAGGTAGGAAGTCATGCCACTTAGGCCACAAGTCAATCAAAAGGCATCCTCTTAAGTATTTTATTTGTAAAGTATATAAATAAAAAATAAATAAAGAAGCCTGAATATAAAACCAGCTCTTGTGGCATAAGGCTTGCACGACCATTAAAGAATTGAGCTTCCATGATTACCCTAGCTGGATCCTTTATACTGCCACAACCTCTTATCAGAACGCGACACTCAGTACTTGCTTCCACTCGTTTAAGAGAGTTTCCCCTAGGACCAAGGAGACGCCCGACAAAGTTGAACTGCAACAACAAACCTACTTCAAACTCTTGAAATAAGATAAAAGTTTCTGTAAAATAAAAACTTGAGAGAATTTAACTCATACATTAGGATATTTGTCAACAGGGATATCCACTCTGATTGCTCGCTTAATGATTAAACCCGATGAGCTACCTTGAGAACTCAACCAGTTCTGTGTTGATGAGGGCTGTAATAAACTTGACCTCTGAATAATATGTTGAAACATTGTCAAAAATCCAACAATGTATTCAGGGTCACAATTTCTTTGTGGGATAAAAATTAGATAAGCAGTGCTACGGAGATTCAAAAGAAAATTTTCCACAAAGTAGACCTCAAAAAATCATACAGAGATGGAACCACAACACATTAGGGAGTAAATCAAGCAGCAAAGAACTTAAATTATGCATATTAACCGATATAATGTGAAAATGAAACATAATCATTGACATACAATATTCATCTAGAAAAATTTCCAGAGCTTAAATATTCATTACATCAATCACTATGGAGGCTCACATTTATGACATTTTATTTATTTGCATCTGATGAAAGGCATCCAGCAAATCATTCAGCAACGTATCAAACACATAATCTCTAAAAAATCTAATGAATTATGATATGAGAGCAAAGTAACCTTGGTAGGCAACAGAAATTATTATTATTACGCATAACTTTAAGGCTCGGTACTATATACAGAAAGATGGGAAGTCGACAATCTATAATCTTATACAGATTGACTGGAAAGGCCCTTTCCCATAATCTGTATTACGGACCCCATCCTCAAGGAATGCAATCAATACCAACAATAGGAACCTCCAGCACAGTCATCTACCAGAGTAGAGTCTATTTTTACAGCAGGATAAGGCAGAAAAACCTATGTTATATGGACTCTTTAGATACATGTCCGACAACTTTTTTTTTCAATTTTTTAAATTTTTTCACCAATTTGGCGTATCGAACACCCACAACCATGTCCATATCATATCCGTTAGACAAGGGTACTTCATGAAAAATAAAGAGTCCATGTAACATAGAGAAAAACTAGAGAAATATTTCTGAGTTGAAATGAATATCCAAAACTAGTCTACAATCTAGTTGCTCTTTGATGTTAGCATCCAAATTCCTGTCAGAAAGCGGCATCCTAGATTACAAACACTCAAACAAAATGTTGAATGGTTAGAATTAAATGTAAAAGCTAGTGTCAGGAATGCTTCTAAAATACATTAAAATTAGACGGAATGTAAGGTTATGTTAATGGTTAGTATCCGTACTTCTGATTGAAACCGTGATGCCCATCCATTCACCTCAGCACCTCCATTTGAAAATATTCCACCACAAGCCAGGGGGCTAGCACGTTCAAGCCCATTTTGACCTATAACTGATGCATTCTCCAATAGTGCAGTTACACGCAATATTTCTGCTCCAAATGTCAATTTTCAAGAATAAGATTTATTGGTCAGCATTTGTTAAAAAGTTAGCAGTTGCCACAAAATGGTAGAGAATACCCTTTTTCCTTTCTTAAGTCAGTCAAAATGTAAATGTTATCCCAAAAATTTAAAGGAAAATGTAACCTCTGAAAAGCACAGGAACCAACATTTCAGAAAAATAAAATATGGAGTTAAAGTTAAACTTCATCTCGTCACATGAAAAATACAATTAAAACTTAAAAGAAACTATCACCCAACTATAGAGTTAATAAATTAATTAGCATACATGAATCGCGGAACGAATTTCTATATTAGAATTCAAATTAAAAGGGGGGTGAATATACAAAGGAATGTATGTAATGACAATGAGTTGCTGTTAGCATTGAAGTGGTAAAGAAACAATCCTTAGAAGTTGGGAATCCAATATGATGGTAGTCAAAAACAATATCGTTTCCAAAATAAAGTAGGCAAATGAAAAAATATAATAATAACCCACAGAAAAACTTCTAGCTCCATAAAAATATTATAGATCATACTATCCTCTAAAATAGGGCCTTTGCATCTTAAAACTTCCAAGCATCAAACTAAAGAGAAGATATAGGCAGCATCTGTCTCTTTTAGTAAAGCTTTCTCGCAATTGCCTGGGTTTACAGCCTCACTATCCCTCCATTTCATTAGCAAGGTATCATATTTAGCCCATTTATTAACAGTGCAGTCAATTTTTAAATCATCAAGCAATATATAAAAGAATGCTTCTTGCATAAATTTCAAGATACAGGGGCAGTTTCCTGATGTGGTCTTCAGGGGGACATTGCTGTAATCTTCCAAGTTCGTACCTATAAAACTAATTACAATGGGACAAAAACTAAGAACATAGAAGGCAAAAACAACCAGAATGATTATTTTTCAAATATTTTAGACCTGATGGCAAACTTCAAATAAAATTTGACTTGATTGTCTTGGAAGCTCTACTAGAAGAAGCATCAACAAATAAATTGGAAATCAATCAAGCAAAGTGGATGCAAGTAGAAGAGTTACAAATATAAAGTTCATTCATCTAACTTGATCATCTCGATACTCATTAATCAATGTCTGATAAATTTTCACAACAAGAAAAGTGAAGTCATTAACTAATTCAACTATTTGTTAAGAGCATATCCTACAAGTGTATCCAGACCTAACATAAGTCAGTGACAGAGAATTGTAGTCTAGAGAAGAACTAAGAAGTTAGAACAGCAGGATAAACTCTTACAAGTCCAATAAAGGAGGGGATTTGGGTATTTAACAATTTTTTTCATAAGATAGCAATAACTCTTAAGTCAAAAAATAATGGTTCAAGAGGTGTCCCTTGCAACCTACCATATAAAATCTGTTAAATAATTACACTACTGGTTGGGATCAAACCTCTCCAATATTTCTGAACCTAACATAAGTTAACGAAAGTTGGTGATTTGTGGTCCAAATAGGATGTAGGAAGTTAAAGGTTAGAATAACAAGAGAAGTTCTTATTGATTTATCCTGTAAAAGGCTATTTTAAGTATCAAAGCGATTTTCTTAAGTAAGGCGAGGCTTAAGGGTCAAGGAGATCCAAGGCGTAAACCTCAAGCTTTAACTTTAAAAACCTTAAAAATATTAATAAAAACAACTATTAATCCAATAAGCAATTTAGCATTGAAATAACAATAGAATACACAAATTAACTCAAACTCTAACTTTAAAAACACCTTAAAATAATAATAAAAGATTATCAATCCAATAAGCACTTAAGCTTGGAAATAAATAGCAATAAAACAAGTAAAGTGAATCGTATGGGTTGCAAATCTACAACTCAAATGTCAAGTTGGAGCTGTTAGAGGAATCAATAATTGTGAAGGAAGAGCAAAAAACAACAAAAGAACAACACTATTTAAACAATGTGTGCAAAGATATAGTTGTAGACTTAATTGAAAAGAAGAAGAAATACAAATAAAAATAGTTATCTATAACAATTCAATGATTTCCAAAATTTGTAATTGCTAGAGTCAAAAGAAAGAAAGGAGATTAGTGAAAGAAGAACGAAGAATGTACAGGTTGCAGTCCTGATAATGCTTGTTCATGATATTGATATTTCTCTTTTTATGTTTTTTTATCTATGGCTTTCTACTTCTTTTAATTTCTAATGCAATCCGATCACCCGTAAAATCTGCTTAAAAAGGGAGCCATTTGAGGCTATAGCCTGAATCGCCTAGAGGCATAAAAGGCATAAAACTCGGACGAAAAACGACACCTTAATTTACCACAGGAGGTTATAGCCTCAGAGCCTTTTTTTAAGCCTTGTATCGAGGTGAACCTCAAGACGAGCCTCAAAATAGCTTTTTACAATAATGTATCCACCAATAGGTTAGGATATTTAGCAATCTATCACGTGTTAACGATAATATTTAAGTCAAATAGTGTTTCATCCAAAGATTTCCCTTACTCCTCTATCGTATAAATTTCATTAATGTGGTGTCATTAGGTTGATAAGGATCAGTTCTTAATTACTCTTATTATCACATAGCACATTACTCATAGAATCCCCACATTTTGAGTTGCAATCTCTGCACCCATAAGAAAACCTGCTATATAATGGGCAGCTTCTTAAACTCACCTTGGTTCAACAACCTGTATGTATGCGGAAGGATAGGCACAAATGGACTGATTTTATGACGTTCTGCAAGCAACTCGGATAAATATCTAAAAGCAATCAAAACAAAAGAAGGATCAGCAACATGAAATCAACCTTTAAGGAAAAAGAGCAAAATATTATTAAAATTGATTACTGGCAAGTGATTTAGGCGACCAGCGAAGATTTGGAAACTACAAGCATATCAATCCTAAAGAGTGTGCACGAAAATAGCGTATCAAAGAAAAACTCAAGCATGGATATAGCGTGACCTACAAAATCTAGTTTTCGACAAGGGATCGGACTACCCATTAGAGGAAAAAGCATATCTGTCAAATTAAGTCCATGATTGAGCTTTAACCAAGAATTGAACACTAAATAAGTAAAAAATATTGACTGATTTCAAAGCTGGAAAGAACAAATAAAACTATAATTTTAAAGATGTAAAACCACAAGGTAATTTCAAACCCGAATCAGTAAATTGACTTTCATGGGTCTAAGAGACTAAGGGTAATCAGCTCAAGAGCAAAGTATATAGATAAAGAAAAACATAAAACAAATATTTCAAATAGATTGATCGAACACAAATTAAAACAAGGAGAAGATGGAGTCACAAAATCTAACAAAAACCAATAACACGAAAATCTAATCAAAAGAAAATCAACGGGAGTTACTTTTCTTGCTCGAGAAAGAGAGCAGCAGAAGAGGAAGAAGCGGAGGAGCGAAGGCCAAGGAGGTGAGGAGAAGGGGAGTGAGGAGCCGATGGTGAAGGTGAATAGGCCATGTATCTTCCAGCCGGCGATGACTTCATTTCCTCTTCCCCTCTATTTCTCACACTCTTCAACTCCTCTAGGAGTCAAAGACCGTTCCTTTTTCGACTAGGTGTTTGTTTGGTCTCCGAGAAAGAGATTGCTTTCCTCTCTCTCACTCTGTATCTCTCTAGCTGTGTGTTCGTACGTGGCTGAATGGCGACTTTGTGAGAGTGAGGCGATACCGACCAGACGTTTGTCTCTCAATTTTGCGTCGGTGGGTTTTATTTTGTTTTTGCACAATGAAACGAAAGAACGTGATAATACTCCTACTTTATATCCGTGCCTTACTGCCATGACCATGTGAATAACGTGAGGAGAAAAGTAGGTACCGTAATTTCTTCTTCTTCCTTTCCTGTTACGGGTACAATCCAGTAATTCAGTTTATTTTTGCCAGCATTTTTACTAATTTCAACTTTATCACGTTTATAATTAATATATCAATTTTTATTAATTTTAATTATATTTATAACATAATGTTATATCATTTATAATAATATCACATCTTATTATAAATATTTTTTTTTATAAAAAATATACCCAAAATATTAATTATGTTGTTTAATTTTTTATTATTTTATTATAATAATGATAAATTATTATTTTAAAATTTTTTATTTTATTTTATTTTTTAATCAATTTTATATTTTATATTAATAATTATTATGCTAAAGATGATTTAATTTACGTAACTAATAAATTTGCTTATTTTTAGGATTGGGGTTATACGAGTTACTTCTATTAATTTATTATTTTTTAAATTTTTTAGATTAAAAATAATATTATTTAATCTTTTTTTCAATATTAATTAAAAATAAAATATATTATTTTAATTAAAAATTAATAAATAATTTAATTTACTTTTAAAATTAAAAAACTAAATAATAATATTTATGATTTAAAAAATTAAATAATACAAATAATAAATATTTCATATCAAATAAAGTGGGACCAATTAATTAATAAAAAAATTAATTTATATCTTAGGAAAATAATTGAAGGACTCTTTTTTATTAATTTTATTTTAAGGTAGATATCTTCTTTGTAACTTTTTTTTTTACATATATACAGGTTGCTTTAAAATAATTTTTTTTATAACATAATAAAAAGAAATTAAGTTTGTAAATCATCCTATTTTTATTAGAGATAAAATATTACAACAATGTATACAATTTGTTTTTAATATATATGTATATGTATAGTCTAGTGTATATAGTATAAGTGTGGATACACGATGATATCGTATTTTGGTCTATGAATATCACATTTTTTATTGTTTATTATTTTTTATAACAATAAATATTAAAATATATATAATAAATATTTTTATTATTATTTTACTAATAAATATGAAAATATTAATATAATAAAATATATTTCTATTAATAATTATTTTTATTATATTAACAGATATAGTTTATCCAGTTAATGATTATCTAATTAATAAATATTTGATTAATTTATTGTGAGTATATATATTATATTTTTATTTAAAGTTTATATAATAAATATATTTTTATACAAATATTTATTTTATATAATGTAATTATTTTTATTACATCAAGAATAATAATTTATACAGTTAATAATTATTCATTTAATGAATATTCTATTAATTTATCACAATTTTATTAAATGTTCATATAATAAGTATATTTTTATATTAAAATTATATCATATTATATATCAATTAATATCAATTAAAAATAAATAATTAATTAATATATATATTATTTTTAAGCAAAAATATTTATTAAATTAAATCAAACCATATCTATTATTGGTATAATTAGGATTTAATTTTTAGATAGTAAAAATATTAATTAAATAAGTTAATATATTGTTATGTTATATTTAACGTATTTATTAAATAATATTATATAATTATTTTTGATATCTATTAAATCACTTATATTTATATTATTTACTTGAAAAATAATTACTATTTTATATTTATTTATTATTAAAGTAACAAATTAATTAATTATTTATTTTAAGAGTATTTCTACGAATTATTTTATAAAATATTTTAAAAATAAGTTTTTAATTTTAAAAAAATTATTCAAAAACTTTTTTTTATTTATTTCATAAAAAATTTAAAACAATAACAATTATTACTCGATAATTAATATTATTATATATTTATAAAAATTAATAATTTTGTTATTAATAAAATAATTAATAATTATTATTTTATATTTATTTTTTATAAAAGTTACAAATTAATTATTATTTGCTTCAAGAGTATTTTTTACATTTATATAAAATTTTAATATTAATTTTTCATCCTGTTAAAAACTTTTCTTTTCTTTTTTTAAATAAATTTCTTGAAATAATAATTATTATTATTTATCAATTTTATATCATCAATTGTATAAATACACAGGACCAAAACTATTATATATATATATAAACTAGGTATCTAACAATGCAGGATTGAAAAAAAAAATTAAAAATTATTATTATCATAATAATAATTTATAATTTATTATTAAAATATAATAAATAATTAGACAATATTATTAACTTCCTTTTTAATTTCTGTTATTAGTCTCTCCCTTTTTCCTATTACATTTGATTTCCCTCTTTTGCTATTTTTTTTCCCGACCATGTTTGCTGGTCCAATGATTTTCTTCATAAAAGGCCATTATGTCTTATGGATCGAGACTTGTAACATCTCCGATCACACTTCAAATATTTATATTTGATACAAAATTTAATAAAAATTTATTATAATCTTACATATCTTACGCAACAAACACTGTTCGTTGGTGAAAGGACGTTTTATACTGTGTTATTTAAAAAAAATTATTATATATAAAAAAACTAAAATTATATATATGATATCAAATAATTAAAAAATAATATAATACAATATAGAGTTAAAAAATTAATATAAACTAAAATAATGATTTAGAAAAAATTTAAAAGTGTTGTAACACCGTCTACGAAACTTTCTTTATACGTCAAATGAGAAGAAAATAAGAGCCCAAATGAGAACGGGAAACAGCACTTAAGTAGTTTATGCAAGCCTTTTGGTTGAAACAGAGAAAGTTTTTTCTTTCCACTCGACTCGTAATTCGCATAACTGGACTTGTGCTCAATTTACGGTTAGGTGGTTGCTAAATTAACTAAATTTTAGTAGCTGGAAGCTGGGTTACATTTTGTAGAATTGAATCACTTTTTTTTTCCTGTCTACATTCCTTTTGTCAAATTTTTTGAATTTAATTGTATATTCTAATTTTTTTATACATATAATTTTATTTTTAAATCACTTAAAAAAATATATGTTTATTTTTTTATAAGATAAATAGATATATATTTTTTAACGTAGTATAAAAATAAACCCATATTTTTTTATTAAATACATAAAAGTGAAATATATAATTGGATTATTTATACATTGAAAATATTTTTTTCCCAAATGATTGAATTCAATTTTTAAAATACATTACATATTTACTAATTAATTATTTTAACTATTAAGAAAATATTCAAATCATCCATAATAATAATAATGTCTATGTTGGCATGCATGAGTAGTGTGCCAAACAACAATGCATTAATATGTGTTAGATAACAAGCATCAATGTGACGGACGAGAATGATAGTGGCAGATAATAATGTTTTAATTTATTTTTTTTCGTTTTCTTAGTATACAAATATTATACTCTTGTACAGAAAAAATAGAACATAAAAATATATCTTGACATGGTACCAGAGCATATTATAGCTTCCATAAAGAAATAAAAATCCTATGTAACTACCTGTTACACTATTTTTTGTTCTCCTCGACATTGGTTTGATCTGGTGTATTGATGTGGTCGTTGGGATACAAATCTCTTCCATTCTGGTGAGAATGGAGACCCTAGACTTCGAGTTTCCAATTTGGATTCTTATGGTCTAAATCTAAAACAAAGAATGTTCTATTGAACCTAGAGATCAAATCAATAATCAATTCAAAATTATTCAGTGAGGAAATGCAGTTGCTATATACAGATAATTAGTATGAGGCATATGAAATACCTTACTAGTGGCTGTCAACAGCTATTTTCTTGAAGCTTTGGAGTCTTAACTTTTCAAATCTTCGATCTTCATTTATATGAAAACAGTTGGGTTTGGCTGATCAGTTGTTTACTAGGATCAGGGGTGGATGATATGGCTTACTCGGTTTACTACGTTCGTCTTCTCAACAACATTTTTGTGGAGTGTGTCTCTATACGTGAAGTGGTGTCACCTGGTTGAACCAAATGAGATCAGCCTTTGTTGGTCAAGTGGGACACCACTCTATGTCTTGTATCTTGGCCTTAACGTTGTCGATTGTGTCTGAGCTCGCAACCTCGAGAGTGATTGTCTTTCCAGTGAGAGTTGTTTGACAAAGATTAGCATACCACCACGGAGACGAAGGACCAAGTAGAGGGTTGACTCCATCTGAACCCCTGGTTGCACCATTTCGGTTGATCTGAGAGAAGAGAAAATGAAGCTCTAGAGAATAGAGCATGCAAAGCTAGAAAGGAAAAATGGAACGTAGCAGAAGAAGTTACGCGAATTGAGGAACGCAGTAGAAAGAAGCTGCGCGAATTAAGGAAAGGAATTAGAGTTCGCACAAAAAGATCAGAAGAAGAAGGGCGCTGCTCTGCGCGAATAGGAAAAAATTAGGGTTACATTCTAATTTTTTTTTATATATATAGTGGTTGGTATGTAAAAAAAAGGAAAAAAAGGAAAAAAAATAGAAGTGATAGATTCATGGAAAAATCTAGAGATTTAACCACCAATTCCATATTGAATGAGTTGACTACAAAAATGACGGAAGTTCTAACTAGAGCTCAGACCATCTTACAACCTTCACTAATTGAAACACGACTACTCCCATTAGTATCAAGTTGGGATGATTCAATTATGCCTTGTGGTCCCAGGTGGTAGAGATGTATATCTTTGGCAAAGACAAATTGTGATATATTAATAGGGATTGTCCTCAACATGCTGAAACCAACCCCTCATCCAGGAGATGGCGCATTGAAAATGCCATTGTCAAAGGATGGTTGATCAATTCGAGGGACCCCTCCTTGATTGCAAGTTTTATTCGATCCTCAACTACAAAATAGGTTTGGGATTCTGCTGATACCACCTACTATGATGGGACAGACACGTCTCAAATGTATGATCTTCACCGTTAAGTTACTCGTATGAAGCAAGCATGTGGATCCATTGAAAAGTACTACAATGACCTTTAAGGGTTGTGGCAAGAAATTGATTTCCGTTGTCCTAATCTAATGGAGTGTGCGACTAACATACAAAAATACAACTCCATTGTACAGGAAGATCGAGTGTATACCTTCCTCGATAGACTTGATGACAAAATAGATAAAACTCGAAGTGATGTGCTTCAAATCAAACCATTCCCTATGGTGGAACAAGCCTATGGATTCATCCGTAGGGAAGAGGTCCGATAGACCATGATGATTATGGGTGTAGATATGACACCCGGAGCAGTTATGACTTTCAAAGGGATCAAGGAACATCATAATCCATTGCCACCCAAACTAGGAAATTTTTTGGGTAGCAAGAAATCCACGGGAAATCTACCGTATATTGACATGAAATATGGCCATTGTGGAAACTCCAAACACTCCCGTGAAAACTGCTTCAAACTACATGGGTATCCAGAATGATGGAATGATCTTCAAGCACGAAAGAAACGGGAAACCGCTGGGCGAGCAGATGTGGCTACCAATAATGCATCACTATCCCTTATTCCTCAAGCTGAATCTTCCCAGGATCCAGGTATTTCAAGTAAAGCATTTCACATATCTACTCGTAGTGATAATGAGGATTGAATTCTAGACTCTAGAGCTACATATCATATGACATTTGATCCAAAGTATCTCTCCAATACAACCCAACTGAGACAGAGCCGTGTTGCCAATGCTAATGAGGTCACTTCAGATCTTAACTGTGTAGTATTGATGTATTCTACCTTTTGTCTTCTACATGATATTCTCACCAAGGATATCATTGGGCGTGGTACTAAGAGAGGGAGGTTATATTATGTGGATGACCTCAGTTCAAGAAGAGTCAATCACATGCAACACACTATTGGTAATAAGGAACGCCAGATTTGGTTATGTCATCGTCGATTTGGGCATCCATCATTTGGGTATTTAAAGCACCTACTCCCTAGTTTATTTTCAAATATCACACACTCATATTTCAAATGCGATACTATATCTTAGTAAAAAGTCATAGTGCATCTTATCCTATGAGCATGAATAAAAGTATGACTCATTTTGCTTTAATACATTCTGATGTTTGGGGCCCTTCTATGGTCACTACGTCATCGGGTTATCGTTAGTTTGTAATTTTTGTTGATGATTGTATATGAATGACATGGATTTACCTTCTCAAACATAAATATGAAGTTTCACTTGTTTCACACCATGGTTCAGACACAATTTTTTGAAAAAATTAAGATTCTTAGGTCTCATAATGGATGGGAGTATGTTAATCAACAATTTTGGACATACTTGGACAACCATGGTATTCTCCATGAAACCTCGTGTTCATAAATTCCACAACAAAATAGGATTGCGGAGAGGAAGAATAGGCATATTTTAGAAACTACTTGGGCCTTACTAATTGGTGCACATATGCCTAGTAGATACTGGAGTGATGTTGTTACTACAACTGTGTATCTACTGAATCGTATGCCCACAAAAACCTTACAATTTTAGAGTCTATTAAAGGTGCTATTTGATCATGTTCCCTTGCCTACTATTTTGATGCTTCCACCCTGAATTTTTGGATGTGTTGCTTTTGTCCACCTCCACAAAAATCAATGAACTAAGTTGGATCCATGTGCTGTCCGATGTGTATTATTAGGGTATGGTGTACAAAAAAGGGCTACCGATACTATGATCCAATTAATAAAAGAACTTATATTACTATGGATGTCACTTTCTTAGAATTTGAATGTTTTTTCCATCACCAGTTTCTAATTACCCTCTTTAGGGAGAGAGTTATGATGAAGAACGAATTAGCTTGATGTTGAAATATTAGACACTAGTAACAATCCACTATACTCGGATCATGCCAACAATATGGAGGAGCTAGTACCTAGACTCAAACTTGAACCTCCAAGAATTGAAACTGAAGTAGTAACTGAATCTCCAGAAGATGAAGTGGTTGATGCACCCCTCCATTCTCTAGTACCCAATGATCCTCCTACTGATAATACTCCTGAGGCAAAATATCCTATCACACCTTTACAAACTAATGTTATAGATACATCTGTTGGTTATGTTCTGCCTTTCAAACACAATCGAGGCAAACCTCCAAATCGATACTCCCTAGAAAGAGAAGAACGAAAATCCAAGTATGTATCTACTTAAGGGTTATCATAACCTATCAGGGCATTTGCACAAACACTCTCCTCGTGTCAAATTCCAAGTAACGTTGAAGAAGCCTTATCTGATCCAAAATGGGCTCAAGCTATAAAAGAAGAATTTGAGGCATTGTAGAAGAATAACACATAGGTGTTAAGCAAGTTGCCTTAAGGGAGGAAGATGGTATGATGCAAGTGGATTTTCTCCATTAAGTATAAAGCATATTGGTTAGTTGATCAATACAAGGCGAGGCTAGTAGAAAAAGGGTATACACAGAAACATGCGATAGATTATCAGGAAACCTTCTCACCTGAAGCTAAACTAAATAATGTTAGAGTTTTGTTATCTCTTGCAGCAAATCTAGATTGGCCATTGCACCAACTTGACGTAAAAAATGCCTTCATTCATGGTGATCTTGAAGAAGAGATTTACATGGATATCCCACCAGGATATACTGTTACATCAGGAAAAGAAACTGCATGTAGATTACAACGAGCATTGTATGGTGTTGTGGGTTTTTCAACACACGAACTCGTGCAAGTATACACGGTCACAAGTAATAATATGATAAGTAAAATATCGTTCCCACAGAGATTAGTCACTAGTATTCATTAATTATTAAAA
Organism: Hippophae rhamnoides; assembly: GCA_033030585.1. Taxonomy (NCBI): domain Eukaryota; kingdom Viridiplantae; phylum Streptophyta; class Magnoliopsida; order Rosales; family Elaeagnaceae; genus Hippophae; species Hippophae rhamnoides. Next base: position 64,480,111 of record CM065428.1, on the reverse strand, counting down.
TTATTTCAACCTAATTTTATCCAAACAGTCGATAATTTGATGCAGATTTACCAACTAAATTTTATAACAGATTGCAAGAAAATTCTAGGATTGCAGTTTCACCAAATTAATCCACTTGAATCATTATATTTTATCTTGATTTATGTTATCATGTTTTAAGTTGTTAACCCGAGAACTCCCTAATCTATCCATATATCTCTTCCGAGCTCCATACGAAACATCTAGTTAAAATGATTCACTATATTCTATGGAAATTAAATTCAACCAGATTTATTAAGTTAAATTCTCTTATGATTACACATACAATAAAAGTATATTTCTATCTCTTATGTATATACGTTATTTCATCTGGCTTGACGCACTGAAAAATGCCTTTTTCAAGTTTATTTAAGTGTCCTGACGGATCGGTTAATTAATCTTCAGATAATTAAAAGCATTAAACACGGATAAAATAAACAACTTAAAAGCAGTCCATAAATCATTCAAAAATATTTAAGTCACATTTCATAATTTACGCTACCGCAATCCTAGAACAAATGTATTAGTTCATATAGAAATTTAAAATTACAACACTGACAAAAAATAAAACATTGAGAGAAAAGAAAATTAAAAGAAAATAGATAAGAAAAAAAAACTCTTTCCACGATTCCTCAATGAAAAATAAATTTCATTTTCTTCTTAACTTTGTTTCTAACTTTCTCTGTAATTTCCTAAGAAAATACAACATAAAGCGTTAAATCAACACTTCAGCGTGATTGTGTAACACGCAAACGGACTAATCAGAAAAATTAAAATGTTTGCAAGTTTTTCTCCAAACTGTTGAGAGAAAAAGAAGTAGAAAAAAAAAAGATACAATCTGCTGAAAAGAAAAAAATGACATAACTGAACTGAAAGAAAAAAAAAAATTCAGAAGCCCCCGCTGAATGCGTATCCCCCAAAATATATATCATCTTCTTTTTTTTTTATTATTTTTTTTATATATATCATCAGTGGGGGACAAGATGATATGGTAGCATGTGTTTCAAACACTGCCAATTTTTTGAATTTTTTTCTTTTGCATGCCACGTGTCGCGCTCCGATTCGCGGACACACCCGTGGGACACGTGGCGACTTTTCATTAGACGGTAAGCCGGGCGCATGAAGAAGCAGCGTCACAGCGATTTCTCGAATCCGAAATGTGTAATTTGGAAGGGCGGCGGTTCTGCGTTTTATTTCACGAATGCATGCCACGTGTCACCGTGTTATTGACCGGAATATTTATGAGACACGTGGTAGCCATTCCGTTTGAAGAGTGGTCTGCACGCCGCGCATGGGCCAGCGTCACGCGGGATTGTTAACACGAGCGGCTCACGCGCGGCGGACAGATGGACGGACGCGACTTCAATCCGGACCGGATTGATCCGATCGACGGTCGACGATCGCAGGGAATCTCGCGCTGACACGTGGCAGGGCCCACATTTCGACACCGCGCGCGACCGTGGGACCAGTGGCGAGCCAGCGTGAAAGGACTATCTCTGTCCCCAATCGCTTTTATCGAGCTTGATGGGACGCGCGCATCCGGCAGTGGATACTTTGATCGGACAGGTCCACGTTTGGCCGAGTCTTATTTCGTCGCGTGGACTTATCTCCCCGCACTTGAAAATTAAACTTTTATTAATTGTATTTTCACCCCTGAAATATATTTCAAATTACATTTTAAACTTTCTTAAATTACAGGTTTAGCCACTTTACTAATTTTAAATTAAATTTTTAAACATTTAATAGTTACAATTAAGCCCAAATTTAATTTAAATTATATTTTTGATTTATATAAATTGTAATTAAGAACATATATTACCATAAATTATATTTGTGGACAAAAATATGAAATTAAGTATATTTTGATACAAATTATTTAATTTTATTAAAAATACATTTTTTAGCAAAATAAAAGGAAAATATTAATTTATTTAACAAAAATTAATAAATATTAAGCGAACATAGCAATTATCATTACTAAAATTGATGCAAATAAGCGTATAAAATACAGGTTATCAACACTCGAAACTTAAGTTTTTGCTAGTCCTCGAGCAAAAGGAAGAAAATAAAACAAAGATAAGCTGCATTTAAAATAGTGATTTTCAAAATATTTCTTTTTAAACATTCCATATACCATAACTCAAAGAAATAAAAAGAATTTTATCTAAGCATCAAAATCAATTTAAAAAGTATATTACATTTTCATAATGAATTTTTGGTGTGTGTGAAGTCTTTTCAAATTTCATCACACACAATCCGGATCGGTTTATACAAATATAAAATCAAACAAATTATCATGAAATCCTGAAATCTCATAAGTTTATTTTTCATTTCTCTCCATTTAATGTAGACAAACACAAAAACACCAAATCAATAGGACTTTATAAAGCTTGTAATGTATGGCTTAGGTAAAGGAAGGAATGAAGGACAATATTTAGCTTAAAACTTTTCCCGAGCGTAACATTTCGGGATTGAAAAGCGAGATCTTCTATCACATGATAAATACTTCTCAATTTGGGACTTATCATCACATTAGACTCTGTTTGTTGTTTTTTTCTTTTCTTTTCTTTTTTTTTTTTTTTTGTAACCCTTTTTTCTTCGATATATCCTTCACATTTACTATGATTATAACATGCTAGTGAAATAAGAACACTAGGTATATCTAAACACATATATATACTTTTTAGATAGGCTTTTGATATGAGACATATATATATATATATATAAAAACTTTGAAGCTCAAATGGGGTATACTATGGATAATGCATGTGAGGTAGATAGAAAGGCTCAAAGCTTGATCCAAAGATGGCCTAAATCATTTTCTTAGTTAAATGTTATCTATAATTTCGCCTTGAGAGAAAATCAAACAAATTCTAAGAAGCGTGGCACCACAAAAATCAATCGAACTCAATACTACGTAAACATTCTCTAAATTATCATAGCAAATCAAAAATCAAGACTAGTGCTTTCATGAATAATTATTCTTGTAAAAAATGACATATACTTAAAAATTAATCATCACTTAGACAACATTGATTTTTTCAAAGAGATAATGCATCATTTAAATCGAAGAAACAAAAATAAATCACTATTCATGTACATATCTTGATCAACCAAACAAAAGCAAAAAAAAAATTTTCTGACGATAACATCCGGAAAGTATTTTAATTATGTTCAATATATCCACCACCCCCAAACTTAATATACACATTGCCTCGATGTGTGAAAATTAAAGAACATTTGAGATGGGTTTAAAGAGACTTCTGGTTTGTTTGATTGGTTAAATTCCAAAAATGGCTTCATTTCTTCATATTTGCACCTACGAAAAAAAAAATGAAATAAAATAACAACATAACAAAATACAAAAACTAATAAATGTAAAATAAGAAAAAATAAAATAAAATAAAACACATGGGTTGCCTCCCGAGAAAGCTTGATTTAGAGTCATCGGCTTAATGCCTTTCTCTTTGCTTTAGGTTGGATCACATAAGAAAATGGTGGACTTTTGACGATCAATGTCACCCACCAAATAGTGTTTGAGTCTTTGCCCGTTCACTTGGAAAGAATTTTGTGATTCTTCACCTTTAATCTCAACAGCCTATGGGTGTACTTTGGTAATAATGAAAGGCCACGACCACTTAGATTTCAATTTTCTGCGAAGAACTTCAAAGCGAGAATTGAAGAGCGATACTACATCCTGGTTCGAAGTGTCGATGCAAGATTTTGTTGTCATGCCACCTCTTCGTCTTTTCCTTATAAATCTCAAGATTTTCATATGCGTGTAGCGAATCTCATCCATACCGCATTGATTTGTAGGAGACGTTTTTCTCCAGCGCCTAACTTCAAAAATTCAAAGTCTTGATAGCCCAATACATGGTGCTCCCGATTCAACTGGGGAGATGACAAGCTTTCCCCGAAAACCAACCGATATGGGGACATCCCGATGGGTGTCTTGTATCTTTGTTCGGTATGCCCTGAGTTGAATCGTCAATCTCTTAGACCAATCCTTCCTTGAAGGATTCACCGTCTTCTCCAAAATTCTCTTCACTTACTGTTGGATATCTCAACTTGTCCCTTTAGTTTGAGGATGATAAGCCAGGATTGTGATCTTATGAGTGACACCCGTGTTGGCAAGGAGGGTTTCAAAAGATTTGTTGCAAAAATGAGTTCCCATCACTTATGATTGCCGGCAGGGTGCGAAATCAGTGAAAATGTTTTCTTTAGAAAATTAGGTACCAACTTTGGAATCATTGGTAAGCAAGGGAATCGCTTCTACCCTGACTTAGAAACATAATCCACAAACACCAGGAATGTAGAGGTTGTTGTAGAGGACGAGATAAAGGGTCCCATGAAATCAATTCCCCAAACATCAAATATTTCTACACGAAGAATGTTGTTTAAAGGCATCTCGTGTTTCTTAGAAATGTTACCAACTCTTTGCTTTTTGTCCGCATGTGAAACAAAAAGAAATGTGCATCTTTAAACAAATTTGGCCAATAAAAACAGTTGAAAGAACCTTAGCACTTGATTCTTTCTTTTCCAAAATGGCCCTAATTTGAAGAATGACAATGTTTAAGTATATTTTCAATTTCTTCCTTTGGGACACACGCCGATAATTTGATCACCGTATGATGCTTAAACAAGTAAGGTTCAAATCCCATAAATAGTACTTAACATCATGTAAGAATTTTTTCTTCATTGGAAAGATATTTAAATTGGAAGCCATTGCTTACGATGTAATTAACATAGTCTGCGTGCCATGCGCACCTTATGATCAAAGGAAAACAATTGCTCATCGGGAAAAGTTTCACCAATGATAGTCTTGTCCACGGCTCCATCATTATTTTCCAATCTCGATAGATGATCACTTGATTTTTCTGTTCCTTTCTTATCCTTGATCTCCCGAATCAAATTCTTGAAGTAGGAGGATCCATCTAATCAATCTTGGTTTTGCATCTTTTTTAGCCATTAGATATTTTATAGCGAGAATGATCGGTATAAACTATCACTTTAGTTCCGATTAGGTAGGAAAACGAAACTTTTAGCATATACAATGAAGTAATTCTTTTTCGGTGGTAGCATAATTCATTTGAGTTGGTCAAGTTTCTTTGGCATGGTATATGGCATGAAAAACTCTCTTTTTCCGTTGTCCTAAAAGCGACTCCCTCTTGCAAAATCAACATGTTTGTAAGCTCAAAAGGTAGATTCAATGGTGCAACAATGATGGGAGGCGTGATCAACTTTTCTTTCAAAACCCGGAAAGCTTCCAAACACTTTTAGTCGAAATGTGAATTTTGTCTTTTTCCAAAAGATTACCGAGAGAGCTTTGATATCTTGGAAAAATCTTTTATGAAACGCCATAGAATCTGCATGCCCAAGAAAGCTTCTAATTGCTTTCACCGATGTTGGAGGCGGTAGTTTCTCAATGGTTTCAATCTTTGCCCTATCACTTCCAATTCCTTTCGACGAAATTAGATGTAGGAGACAACACCTTCTCCTACCGTGAAGTGGCATTTTTTCCCAATTTAAAACCAAGTTTGTTTCTTCGCACTTTTGTAGGACCAAAGAAAGGTTATGCGAAGCACATATCAAATGAATCCCCAAAGGCGAGAAATTAGATCCATAAATATCTCGATAAAATCTTCCAGTGCTTGAGAAGATAGCCATTAAATACGCATACGAAAAGTGGGCTGGAGCATTACATAATCCAAAAGGCATTCTTGGAAAGCAAAAGTTCCGTATGGACATGTGAAAGTGGTCTTCTCTTGATCTTGGTAGCGATAGCAATTTGGTTGTAACCAGAATAGCCATCCAAAAAAAGCGGTAGAAAGAATGTCACCGCCAATCAGCATTTGGTCGATAAATGGAAGTGGGAAATGATCCTTTCGAGTGGCCTTGTTGAGCTTCCGATGGTCCATTGTACCCGTATCCTGTCACTTTCCTTGTGGGAATCCTATTATTGCTATTAGTCTCATAGTAATTCCTCCTTTCTCTTTGGAACCAATGAATTGGTGACGACCAAGAACTATCACGAAATAGGATATATAATGCTGCATCTAACCACTTAATGATTTCCTCTTTTACTACCTCCATGATTGGATTCAAGCAGCGTTGATGCTCGATAGTAGGCTTGATATCTTAACAAACAAGATCTTGTGTCGTATTGAAGGGTGATTCGCTTTAATGTCGGTATAGACCATCCTAATGCTAGCTTGTAATTTCTCAACAACTACTCAATAGCTTCTTTTCTTGATTGCTCATCTAGAGATCTTTAAAATAATCAGCATTGTAGTCATTTCACCCAAATAAGCATACCTTAGATGGGTTGGCGTGGTTTAAGCTCTAGTAATTGTTTCATTCCGTAGATGGCTTCCTAGGTAAACTTAGCGGTGTTACAACTTGTGATGCATCTTCATCGGTTTGAGGACTAAAGAGTTGTGGAGATGCCTTAAATAACTTGAGATTTTCAAGAGAATCGAGTTATCAATAATATTGTCATTCCTGAGTGCAGTTCCAAAGCATCGGTACTAAAATTTTCCTTGAAATTGCTTTCGACTAACGTTCACCGTGTCGGCTCACAAAATATCAATTCGATTCTCTTGGAAATTTCATAGCTTTAAAGACGTTGAAAGTTACCTCTTGGTCTTGGACTCTCAGGTCATTTCTCCTTTTTGAACATCAATCAAAGTCCTACCCAGGTTGCTAAAAATGGTCTCACTGAATGATAGGAATCTCTTTATCTTCATGTCGAAATTATGAAATAGGAAAGATAAACTTGTCTACTTTGACAAGCACATCTCTATAATGCCCTGCAGGGTGTTTCAAAGACCTATCGGCCGAGTTGAAGAGTCACGGTGGTCGATTGTGCCTCTAATCCAAGTCTTTGGTAGATGGAAAGTGGCGTCAAATTAATCTTGCCAAGATCGCAGCTCTACCAAAAAAATTTCTCACAGTAGTACGGGGGAATGTGAAACTCCAGGATCTTTAAGCTTAGGTGGTAGCTAACTTGAAGGATAGCCTTCTGTTTCCTCTGTGAAGCAACGATGCAAAATCACACAACCTTAACTTTTCTTAGACAAAATGTCTTTCATAAATTTCACGTAAGCCGGGCATTTCTAAGAGAGCATCGGCCAAGGGATGTTGATATGAAGTTTTTAAATACTTGAGAAACTTGAGAAGCTGATTTATCAAGTTTTTGCTTATGGAAGCGTTGAGGAATGGAATTTGTGGATTATAAGGCTTGAGATTATCTAACTGGTTTTATTATGGGATTTTGTTGATTCATTCTCTTCAACCCTATGATTAGCCTTTTCTTGTTTTTCGAAATTGTCAACACCTTCAACAATAAGAGTCGATGTAGAAATGGATTTTTGTATTTCTTCTAACTCTTTCCAGCTCTCGAATGTCATCCTTTGCCCTTACAATGCTCTTTTCCCTCCCACTTTTTGGATTGATTTGATATCCCATTTAGGTAAAGATCCTTGAGGCGATTGTTGTGGCAGGTAGCTAGTTTGATTGAACTTCTAGATTTCTAATAGATGTTGCACGATTAGGAGAATAGTCTGGAATTTCTTGGCGCTATCTTTGACAAACATATCTTCCAATGAAGGCTTTCTCTCTGTTGTGGGACTTGGTTATGAAAACCTGGAGGGTGAGTGGGCTTACGTAGAAGATGATTGACCTTGGTCATTACTCCAAGAAAAATTAGGATGATTCTTCCACCCTGGATTGTATGTGTTGGAATAGGATTGTTTTGATTGTTTTGATTCCTACTATAATTGGAAACAAAATTGTGATTCGAGTTGTGAGGACATCTCTACAGCGTAGTTACCATTTGCAAATTTCGCATGCAACAAAAAGGACTACGAATAGAATGGACACCATAGTATCCATCTTTTTAACCAAAGCCAGACACTTGTGCGGTTAAAGCGCCATAGCATCAATCTCATGAATTAGAATTTGCTTTCTTAGGAACCGTCCTTTACGATGGCCGCTCGTAACTATTTGAAGCCATTTCCTCTAATAAGTTGTATGCTTCATCAATTGATTTCCCCGTTAGAGCACACTGCTTTGCGGCATCAATCATATTTCTAGTTTGACCCGTCAAACTATTATAAAATGTTTGAACTTGAAGCCAACGCAGTAATCCGTGAGTGCGGACATCTTCTAAGTAGCTCGTTGTACCTCTCCCCGAGCTTCGTATAATGACTACGAGTCAAGCGCATAAAGTGGTGATTTCATTCCTCATCCGTGCAGGTCTTTGCCGGTGGAAAATATTTGGCTAAAAATTTTTGAGCGGATCCTCCCACGTAGGTGATAGAACCACGTGGCAATGAATTGACCAACTCTTTTGCCTTATCCCTCAATGAGAAAGGAAAAAGTCTCAACCGAATAGCATCATCGGTGACTCCATTTATGCCTAAAGGTGTCACAAATCTCTAGGAAGTTTGATATATATGGGAGTTTGGATCATCGTGGGGTAACCCACCAAATTGTACCGATGTTTGAATCATATGAATGATTGCGGGGCTTAATTTCAAAATTATTGGCTTGAATTAATGGTCTTAATGCTTGAATGGATTCCACCAACCATGGGCATTGCATAATCTCTTAAGGATCTTGGTTCTTCAACCACGGAATTTCATTATCCATAGCTAGTACATTCGAAGGTTTCTTGTTTATTATTTTTCTTTAAGTTCAAAATAGTTCTATGAATTTCTAGATCTAAGGGAACTAAGTCAAGATTTCTAATGCGTCGCATACAAAGTCCCAGCTCTATCCAAAATTAAATCTAATACAATATATAAATTAAATTTAAAACATAAATAAACACCTGAAATACAAGAAAGTAACAAGTAATCAATTAAACAAAAAATATATATATATATATATATATATTTTGAATTAAAATCGATTGATTGGTATTAATATCAACAATAAAAATAGTAAAACAAATCTGACAGCGACGTCAAAAACTTGTTGTGGGTTTTCAACACACGAACTAGATGCAAGTATACACGGCCACAAGTAATAATATGATAAGTAAAATATCGTTCCCACTGAAGATTAGTTACTAGTATTCATTAATTATTAAAATTATTTCAACCTAATTTTATCCAAACGATCGATAATTTGATGCAGATTTACCAACTAAATTTTATAACAGATTGCAAGAAAATTCTAGGATTGCGAGTTTCACCAAATTAATCCACTTGAATCATTATATTTTATCTTGATTTATGTTATCATGTTTTAAGTTGTTAACCGAAGAACTCCTAATCTATCCATATATCTCTTCCGAGGCTCCAAATACGAAAACATCTAGTTAAAATGATTCACTATATTCCTATGGGAATTAAATTCAACAGTTTATTAAGTTTTGAATTCTCTTAACGAGTTACACATACTGATAAAGTATATTTCTATCTCTTATGTATATACGTTATTTCATCACGAGCAATACACAAAAATGCCTTTTCAAGTTTATTTAAGTGTCACAGGATCAGGTTAATTAATCTTAGATAATTAAAAGCATTAAACACAGATAAAATAAACAACTTAAAAGCAGTCCATAAATCATTCAAAAATATTTAAGTCACATTTCATAATTTACGCTGCACCTTTGCAATCCTAGAACAAATGTATTAGTTAATAGCGTAATTTAAAATTACAACCTGACAACAAATAAAACATTACTGAGAGAAAAGAAAATTAAAAGAAAATAGATAAGAAAAAAAAACTCTTTCACGATTCCTCAATGAAAAATAAATTTCATTTCTTCTTCTTTGTCTTAACTCTCTGTAATTTCCCTAAGAAAATACAACATAAAACGTTAAATCAACACTCCGCGTGATTGTGTAACACGCAAACCAGACTAATCAGAAAAATTAAAATGTTTGCAAGTTTTTCTCCAAACTGTTGAGAGAAAAAGAAGTAGAAAAAAAAAAGATACAATCTGCTGAAAAGAAAAAAATGACAGAACTGAACTGAAAGAAAAAAAAAAAATTCAGAAGCCCCCGCTGAATGCGTATCCCCCAAAATATATATCATCTTCTTTTTTTTTTATTATTTTTTTTATATATATCATCAGTGGGGGACAAGATGATATGGGCTAGCACGCGTAACAAACACTCTGCCAATTTTTTGAATTTTTTTCTTTTTCCGCATGCCACGTGTCGCTACGATTCGCGGACACAATTCGTGGGAACACGTGTGGCTTTTCATTGAGTAAGGTGCGTGAAGAACGCGTCGCAGCGATTTCTCGGAATCCGAAATGTGTAACTTGCAGTGGAAGGCGGCGCCGATTCTGCGTTTTTATTTCACCACGAAATGCATGCCACGCGTGTCACCGTGTTATTCGTCCGGAATATTTATGAGACACGTGGGCGGCCATTTTCCGTTTGAAGAGTGAGGGTGCACGCCAGCTTGTATGGACCGCGTCACGCGGGATTGTTAACACGGCGCCGGTGCGCGACGGCTTGGATGGGCGGCTGTCCAACGGGACCGTTGATCGATCCAACGGTCGGCGATCGCAGGGGAATCTCGCGGCCAGACATGTGGGGCCCAGTACGACACTGGAACTGCGCGACACGTGGGACCCACCGGGCACGCCGAGCCGCGTGAAAGGACTATCTACGTCCCCGATCGCTTTATCGAGCTTGATGGACACGCGCGCACCGGCCGTGGATACTTTGATCGGACGGTCCACGTTGGCGAGTGTCTTCGTCTTGGCGTGGACTTCATCTCCCTACGCGAAAATTAAACTTTTATTAATTGTATTTTCACCCACAAATATATTTCAAATTACATTTTAAACTTTCTTAAATTACGGTTTAGCCACTTTACTAATTTTAAATTAAATTTTTAAACTTTTAATAGATTCTGATTAAGCCCAATTTAATTTAAATTATATTTTTGATTTATATAAATTGTAATTAAGAACATATATTACCATAAATTATATTTGTGGACAAAAATATGAAATTAAGTATATTTTCGATACAAATTATTTAATTTTATTAAAAATACATTTTTTAGCAAAATAAAAGGAAAATATTAATTTATTTAACAAAAATTAATAAATATTAAACGAACATAGCAATTATCATTACTAAAATTGATGCAAATAACTGTATAAAATACAGTTATCATATGGACTAAAACAATCACATCGAGCATGGTTTGGTAGGTTGAGTTCAGCAATGAGGAAATATAGGTTTCAACAAAGCAACTTTGACCACACACTTTTCCTAAAACATCGACGGGGAAAAATAACAGCCTTTATAGTCTATGTAGATGACATGATCATTATATGGCATGATAAAGAAGAAATCTTTAAGGTTCAAGAACGACTGTCAAATGAGTTTGAAATGAAGAACTTGGGAGGGCTCAAATACTTCTTAGGCATTGATGTAATAAGATCAAAACATGGCATATTTCTTTCCCAAAAGAAATATACTCTAGACCTACTGGCAGAGGCATGATTACTCGATTGTAAACATGTCGATATTCCAATGGTCCAAAATCATAAACTTGGAGAATATGTGGACCAAGTACCAGCAGATAAACAGAGATATCAACGGTTAGTAGGTAAACTCATATATTTATCTCATACTCGACCTGATATTGCTTATGATGTGAGTGTCGTAAGTCAGTTCATGCACTGCCCCAATGAAGATCATATGGATGCCGTCATGCGAATATTTCGTTATTTAAAATCTTCTCCTGTGATAGGACTTATGTTTTCAAAGAATGGTCAATTGGAAGTCGTTGGATGTACAGATTCGGACTAGACATGGAATATCAAGGATAAGAAATCTACTACTGGATACTTTACTTTTGTGAGGGGCAATCTTGTCACATGGAAGAGCAAGAAACAAAAGGTAGTTGCCTTGTCTAGTGTTGAAGTTGAATTTCGAGGAATGGTCAATGGAATATGTGAGCTCCTTTGGTTGAAAAAACTTCTAACTCAGATTGGTGTTACTCCTAACTTTGAAATGAACTTATTTTGTGATAACAAAGCAGCCATTGTCATCTCTCACAATCTAGTCCAACATGATTGCACGAAGCATGTTGAACTAGATCGGAACTTCATTAAACAGAATATTGAAGAAAAATTTATTCAACTTCCATTTGTTAAATCAGAAGATCAATTGACTAATATACTCACAAAATCTGTGTTTACAAAGAACTTCTATAACTCACTTGACAAGTTGGACATAAGAGACATATATGCACCACATTGAGGGGGAGTGTTGGCATGTGTGTGTAGTGTGGAAGACAACAATGCAGTAATATGTGGCAGATAACAAGCATCAATGTGACAGACAAGAATGATAATGACAAATAATAATGTTTTAATTTATTTTCTTTTCGTTTTTTTAGTATACAAATATTATACTCTTGTATAGAAAAAATAGAATAGAAAAAAATATTTTGACAGTCTAAGCAATTGTGACTTCTTATTAAGCTATTTTTTATATTACATATGATTTTTTTCGTAAAAATTTAAAAATTTAATTTTTTTTATATTTTATTTAATAATTTATTTTACATATATTAAATTATTAGATAAAATTAAAAGTTTTTCGTGGTACTATTTTTTATTATTGTATTTATTTTAAATATTACTTTATATTTAATATAAAATAATATAGATGTAAATATACATATTTTAATTTTTTTTATCATTTATGATTAAAAATGTCTTAATAACTCAATGAGTTATATAAATTAATAAATTAAAATAATAAATAAAATTTATTTTATGTAATCGCAAAATGAGTTTCATAATTTAAATAACTAAAATAAAATAACTTAATTTAATCAATGAATTTATTCAAAAATGAGTGAAGGATTTCAACTCATTCCATTTAAAAAATGTATAAATTTTACTATCTTAAATAATTATAATTTATTTTGAATAATATATTTTTAAAAATTTAAAAATTTAAGTTCCTAAAATATAAAAAAAACAAACACATATTTATACAATTTAATAAATTATCATATATTTTTTTTATAATTTTACAAAGTAATAAAAATGAAATTTACTTGAATGAATTAACCCATGTTTGATATTCCACTAATTAAGATATGATGTTTATGCCCAAAAATTCAAGGTATAATTTACTAAGTATGTTTTTAACACTTAAAATAATTGCTTATCAATTGAAAAATAACTAAAATTGAAAATAATTATATATAATTAATATTTTAGATATATGAAATGACATTAATTAAAAAAACCGTGAATTCTAATCTCTATATAAACAAAAAGAATTATGATTTATCGAGTTAGATAGTATATTATCTATTGTTAGATATGAATAATTTTTGTACCAATAAATGAAATTATACTTGACGTAAATGTAAATGAAACAAAAACAAAAAAAATAAATTTTATTTTATTAAAATTGAAACACAATTTTTGAATGGGTACGGATCTTAAGTAGCCGCCTAAATAACTTAAGAGTTGGGCCGGCCCTGATATGAAACAAACCACCAAATCTTACGGTCATGTTCGGTTCGACTTCATATATAGCTCCGATCCGATTAATTTTTTTTAAGAAACTGGACCGGGTGAGAAACCCCTAAAACCTTAGCCCGAGAAAGTCCATTCAGAAGAAGGATATGGCCTTTTCTTCGTCTCTCTCGTACAAGAACATTGGTATCAGACTCTGAAGTTGATTTTGATTACAATGCGGTTCTAAGTATAAAGTAAAGCCTCACAGTTTCGATTTTGGAGAACCTAAAATATGGAAGAAACTATTGCCTTTAAGAATCTACATAGCAGAGAGTACCAAAGTCACAAGAAGAAGGTCTATCTCTTCTATCTGTTTCCATGTCACGTTGAATGTTTAGTTTATGTGCAACCTAATTAAAATTTAAGCTCTTTTTTTATTTATTTCATGAAAAAGGTTCATTCAGTGGCTTGGAATTCCACTGGTACCAAGCTCGCCTCCGGTTCTGTGGATCAAACAGCTCGAGTTTGGAACATTGAGCCTCATGGACATGTAATTTTCTGTTTGCTTGGAAAATTCTTGCGTTTCTCTGTTTTTGTTTAGTCATCCACAATAATATTTTGTTTGAGTTGGTAGAAATTGGTGTTGATTTTAGGACTATAATATCACCTATGTATGTAGAAATATGCAATTATGGCTATAATTAATTGTTTCTACTCAATTTATAGCTCAATTGAGGTTTCCCGTCTTCTAAATATATCAATTTTTTTTGGTAGACTCGAAATGTATGCATGAGTTTGCATATATTCACAACCTGGGCTGGGATATCTAAATTTCGCAACACAAGTATGTTAAAATTTCAATTCGGTCACATATTCATGTCGCCTATGCTTTTGAAACGCGTGTAGCCGACTTAAAATTGTTACACTACCAAATTTAAGGTCTTTTAAAATTGTTATTATAAGGTGTTTTACTATAGGGTTAAGAAGCTGTCATAAAATTAGCAAGTTAAAATACACAGTTGATAGCTTATTTTATTTATTGATAATGATAGATTAGTAATGTTGTTTTTGCTGTTTTGTGGATATTTTTATTCATTGGTTGAGAAGAAAATTAGTGAGAGCAAATTAGATTTGTTTTGCTTACAGGGGAAAGTTAAAGATGTTGAATTGAAGGGACATACCGATAGTGTGGATCAGCTTTGTTGGGATCCAAAACATTCTGAGCTAATTGCGACAGCCTCAGGAGACAAGACCGTCCGTCTATGGGATGCACGCAGTAAGCGATTATTTAACCGTGTTCATGTGTTTGATTATTATTATGAAAAAGTACATAAGACTGCTGTCTGAATGCTTGTTAATTTTGTTGTTATCTTTAACTATTTAGAGAAAATTGGAGTTTTCTTTTGCTATCTCATCTCCCCAGTTTTTGTTGTGGAATAAAAAGATTAGATTGTGCACCTTGTCTTTTGTAATTAAAACAACAATCAAGTTAGCAGGAAAACTATAACATCACTCTTGATGGAAGCAATTAAAATGATGAAAATCAAGAGGCAGAGAATACACTTTATTATCTTTCTTGCTTCTACAGGTGGAAAATGTTCACAGCAGGCAGAGCTCAGTGGGGAGAACATTAACATTACCTACAAACCTGATGGGACACACGTAGCTGTTGGCAATAGGGTATGCTATAATCCCATATGATCTGCCAAACTTCTTCAATGTTTTAAGTTGTTACTATCTTCAATCATTGAATTCTGAACATTGTTAGTTATCTGTAGCCGTTATATCATCTCCTAGTTTTGATATGATGTTTTCTTGGGTCAAAGTGTTGATGTGATATTTATTGGTCCATGAACAAACTGAGGAATTAGGTTTCCATAATTCTCATGGCATTATTTCCTTGAACGTAGGACGATGAATTGACAATTTTGGATGTTCGGAAATTTAAGCCAATTCACAAGCGCAAGTTCAATTACGAGGTACTTTCTATTCAAGTGTTATCCTTTTGCTATTATAGTTTATTAGCAAGAGAGAATTTCCAAACTTTGATATAGCATTGGTGATCCTTAAAACTCGTACATCATCTTTTGGACTTCTATGAAATATGGTAAAGAACACAAAGTGTCCAAGTTGGCCCCTGCCTCTTCTTTTTTACTTTTGATAAAGCTTTTGCATGATGATCAAATGAAAAAAGCAAGCTGAAATTATTGGGCAATGCTCTTACTCTTGGCTAGAAAATGCATGAGCATTACATGGCTAGGAGTGGTTTGGGATTTCTATTAATAGAAGGAATTTCAGTAATCGAAAGCATCCTAGAAAAATCATAAGCTATAAAAGTGAAAATAAAATATTTCTTTAGATGTTGCAGTCTTGAGTAGAGTGTTGTACAAAACACAATAATATTTTCCCTCATAGTGAAAAAGAGTTGCAGCAGTTAATCATTTGGGTAAACAACAAAATTTTTTTTTGTGTTATTTCCTTGTTCATGCTTTACTTGATTTTTTTTATTTTTTTTCCTGTAATCTGGTAGAGTTTTCCCTACCATGAAGGACGCTAAGAGTTTTGCAACAAATTTGTTTGTACTTACATCTTCTGTGTCATTCATTTCCATGCATGGAGCAATCTCTTCATTCTCTCTCTTATTTTATAGGTAAATGAAATTGCTTGGAACATGGCAGGTGATATGTTCTTTTTGACAACCGGAAATGGTAAGAAAAAGATCATGTACAACCAAATGCCTTTCTTTTCTTGCTGGAACCGTTATTGAATTGTATATCCTTCTTTTTAGGTACGGTTGAAGTACTATCATACCCATCTCTAGGCCTAATTGACACTCTCATGGCTCATACTGCTGGTTGCTACTGCATTGCAATTGATCCAATTGCAAGGTATGCTACAAAGCTAATCTAGCTTTTACGAATTATATGATGTATAACAGTATAATTAAGCATGGATTCCGTAAACAAAATGTTGTTTTATTGTTTTTATTTATGTTTTTGTTAAACATCCCCTGAAAATTTCAACCGAATACCATTACAGGTATTTTGCGGTTGGTAGTGCTGATTCCTTAGTCAGCTTGTGGGATATCTCTGAGATGCTCTGTGTTACAACTTTTACAAAACTTGAGTAAATATCTCCGTGTTTCTTTCTATATCCTTGATATGTATTGGGAATGACCCTTTTTGAATCTTTATCAGATGGCCTGTGAGGACAATAGGCTTCAACCATACCGGTGAATATATTGCTTCAGCCAGTGAGGACTTGTTCATTGATATAGTAAGAAATATAGCCCTTACATTGTCATTTTTAGTTGAAATCAGATGAAGCTATAACAATAATTAACTTTGTAATGGCAGTCAAGTGTTAAAACTGGAAGGACAGTGCATCAGATTCCATGCCGAGCTGCCATGAACAGTGTCGAATGGAATCCTAAGTACAATTTACTTGCATATGCTGGGGATGACAAGAACAAATATCAGGCTGATGAAGGTATTGTTATTATTGATTTCTTTAATTTTATATCTGTTACGAGACATCTGATAACAATAGCACTACTAATTCACACCTGGTTTCTCATTGCAGGTGTTTTTAGAGTATTTGGCTTTGAAAGTACTTCCTAGATTACCCTCTCTTATGCTTTTAATTGTTTAACTTCTAGAAAATTTTAGTTCTTTTAACAACCATTAAAGTTATAGTCTTGTAACAACCATGGATTTTTTTGTGTTATTTTAATTCTTTTAGCAACCAATCCATTAAAGTGTTAGTCTGTCACAACCGTGGATTTTGTGGTGTTATGTATTGTAATGTCATTGCCTTGAAATTGATGACATTTCTAAAAATGGAGTTTGTATTATTTATGAATACATTTGACAAATTTCATGATAGAAAAGTTTAAAAAGGGACCATATTTTATTGTTGCTGTTTCGATAAAAAGAGAGTTATTTGTAGAAGAATTGATGAAGCACACACACATTATTGCTTGGTTGTATATGTAACCCTGCACAACTTTGGTTCTGGCATATGAAAGTTCCTCTTAAGCCATTGTTGTTGTAAACTCTCAATATGAAAAACAAAAATGTTGAAAATGTACAAAAGTTGAAAATGAATTCTTAATACAAAGAGTAAATATGAATATTCAATATAGATAGAGTTTTTAGCTTTAGAGTTGAACAGAGAGAGCAAGATTTATATTTGGACTTTTGGGATATTCGAAATTGTTTGAGAGAATCCAGGTGAGTTCGGGGCTCTTTTAAATAATGAGTAAATGGTTTGATTCTAGGTCTCTTATTTTTTTCAAAAATTTTATTTATTAAAAGTTGTGTTATTATTCCGACTGATATCATAGTTAATTATACGTTGAAAAAAGTATATCTTAATGTTTTAGACAATAATTGTTTGTCAAGTTAAAGTAGTTTTACCACAACAACTTGTTTCGTAAAGAAATTATTTTATTTTGAGGATAATTATTTGCAGTTATTAACTTTTTAGAAAGAACCACGTAAAATAGTTTTAGATGGGGGATTCACTTTCTGCTGTGAACTGAGTTGCCCATTGCAACAATCATATTTTTTTTTATTGATTCATTCAGGTTCTTGCTGATACATCCTCTTCAGCATCATACTTTGCTTAACCTACTACGTGTCTCTAGTTAGAACATAGAAACCTTGAAGCACATCAATCGAATGTAATAGCAAATTATGTAATAACATTCCTATAAATAAAATGACCTTTATTTACAGTTTCTTTAGAATCAATTCCTCAATAGAAGTTATTTTTCCTGGCAAAGCAGAAACTCTTGCCATCATTGCTCAAATGCTTTGTCTGTAGTTTTCATTAGAGTAATGGATTCAATAGGTCATCAGAAGGTAAATCCCATATGACACTGTCTGAATTAAACATCATTGGTTCATTTCTCCTCTCTTTTCCAATTTCACAGTTCTCTCCATTTTCTTCAACATTGTCTTGCATCCCACATCGTTGATCTCCTGTTGTGCATGTGCTTTCAGTACACATACTCTGGTTCCATGGTGATCCAACCCCTTCATTGCTAAAAGACGATGTTCCAAATTGAAATCCAGACATATTAAGCGAGAAATCACTACAATTCCCTGAAACGTTTGCAAAGGATGGTGTTCCATTCGAATCCCAAAATTTGTTTGAGGGTAGCATATCAGGTTCCTGCATTGCCCTTGTCCAACCAAAGTTGACCTTCTCAATTGAATCATCTTTTTCTTCCTGCTTACAGTTAATGTAGGTGGAAGTACCATTCCCTAGTACCGCATTAGGTTGCTGTAGTTGAAAGTTGATGCGCTTCATAGTAAGAAGGTGAAGCATTTCATCTTTAAAACAGCCAAGAGCAGCTTCTGTGAGATGAGCAACCTGTGGGGGTTCTAATGTGGCTGTGATCTCAGAAATGAGGTGGGAAATGGGTTTGTGTGTGACAGGGTCAATTCCCATACCAGTAAGTTGCTTCTTCAACTTGGTATTCCAGTGATTTTTGACATCATTGTCAGTTCTGCCAGAAAGTCGAGTGGCAATTATGGACCATCTGTGATGTTCATGTACAGATGTAACCAACTCTCAATCACAATAAAGAAAATGCTCAACGTGATTCTTAAATGCTGAAAAATTGTAGATTGTTAGTTATTATGTCACCTGTTTCCAATGATTGAATGAAGCTTTATAATGGTCTGCTCCTCTTCCTTTGAGAACTCGCCGTGTTTAAGGTCAGGGCGAAGGTAATTAGTCCACCGCAGCCTGCAGCTCTTCCCACATCTTTGGAGACCTGAGAACACACAAAGAAGAAGGATTATGACTGGCAAGTTGAAACCAGAGTTAAATATTTTATAACAAACAAAAAATGGAGAAATGGAGTTAGAAAAACAAAACAAACCGGCATTTTTAGGAACGAGGCGCCAATTGCGAGTACCATGTTTGTCAACATAGGAAGAGAGCTTATTATCTTCTTCAGGTGTCCATTGTCCCCTTTTCACATTGTCCTTTTCACAACATGGAATGCGACCCATCTTTCTACTTTCTCAAATTAAATTTTATTTTCTCCTAGTTTCTAGTACGAGAAAAAAAAAACTAAGTTTTAACTCTAAAGGAGGATTAAGGGGTAGAAAAAGAAGAGTAGAAAAGAGTGAAACAGATTTGAATACTACTACTATCTCCTTAAAATGGAAGTTTTTTATGCATAACTTGCTTTTATTTTAGAGGAAAAGAAAAACTAGTAAAGATACGAAAGATTAAATTGGATAGTATATTTCTATATTTTTGAAAAGCTAAACATCAATTCTTATATAATGAGGGAGTTGAAAGTGTATGAGTTTGCAAGGCAGAGAGGAAAGAGGCATCAAAGGTGCATGAATCTATTAAAGAATTCAACGATGTAGAGCGTGTGAGAGATTGGCTGGTAGCTCACCCACAAGACACCTGGTCAACTCTTCCTCTATCTCATTCTTGTTGACTTCTTTTGTTTGGGTAGCTTTCTGCTTTGCTCACACTAAACCATCTTTCATCTTTTGTCTTCAATTTGCAGAAGTTAAGGTGGTTGTACATGTGGGTCCTGCATATTCTTCTCTTTTGCTTACTATTTTAGCTAGAGATAGATACAAAGCTAAAATACATGAGTGATATGGCAGTGAAACTTACTAGTACAAGTGGGGATTTGGTTATGAATCTATGTCACTATTATAGGGGTGTAAAAAAATTGTCTATATAGGCAGGAGCGAGATTTGAAACTTATTACAACAGGGTCTGTAATAAGTCTTCCCTCTCTGTTATATTAGTTGATAAAATAAAATTAAAAAAGAGAAATGAAATAGTAGTGGAGATTCGTTTGATGCTTCCTTTTGGGTAGCCATTTGCTGCAATTGCAAAATAAGTCTAGTTTTCTTATTCTTTTAAGATCAAAGAATACATGTGAGATTCTCTTGGAAAATAACGCAAATTTCCGATAAGTCAGATTTATGAGAAAGCAAGAATAGAAAAATAACACACAAATTTGATAACGGAGTTCGGCCAATCTTGCTTACGTCTCCGGACCTGCTGCAGATCTTTTTACTGAAAGGGGAGAAATTACACAAGGTGTTTACAACATTCACTTTGGATGATTAATTCATTACAATTACACATCTATTTATAGGAAAATTAACTCCTTGAATTTCTCCTTAAATTAATGGTTCCTTAAATTGCTCCTTGAATTAAGCTCCTTGTTTTGCTCTTTGTTTTGCTCCATGTTTTACTCCATGTTTTGCTCCATGTTTTGCTCCTTAATTTGCTCCTTAAATTAAGGAGCTTTATAACAATCTCCAACAATCTCCCACTTGAAGACTGATTTCAATCTGTCTTCACACCTTGATCAATGCAACAGCTTTTCTAGTCTTTGTTACTCTAGCAGACCAACTGAAGTTGAGCACAACTTCAGTTTGTCAATAGTCACCACCTTTGTTAACATATCTGCTGGATTTTTGCTTCCTTGAATCTTCTCCAGTATTAACACATCATCTTCCAATAGAGATATGATGAAGTGATAACGAAGTCCAATATGCTTTGTTCTAGAATGAAATGCTGAATTCTTCGCCAAGTGTATTGCACTTTGACTATCACTATGCAAAACATTCTTTTTTTGTTTGAATCTCAGCTCAATTAACAAACCTTGAAGCCATATCATCTCTTTACTAGCTTCAGTTACTGCTACATACTCAGCCTCTGTAGTGGATAGAGTGACAATTTTCTGTATTTATGACATCCAACTAACAGCTGTAGTTCCAACAGTAAATATATAACCGATAGTGCTTCTTCGGTGATCAACTTCACCTCCAAAGTCTGCGTTTACGTACCCTTGTACTTTTAACTCTCCTTTACTAAAGTACAAGCACTTTTCTGTGGTGCCTCGCAGATACCTCAAAATCCACTTGACTGCTTCCCAATGAGTTTTCCCTAGATTTGACATAAATCTGCTAACAACTCCCACTGCATGGCCAATGTCTGGTCTTGTACAGAACATTGCGTACATCAAACTTCCAATGGCTAAGGCATAAGGAACCTTAGCCATGAATTCTCTCTCTTCCTCTGTTTGAGGGGACTGATCCTTGGATAGGCGTAAATGACTGGCCAAGGGTGTGCTAACTGGCTTGGCATCGCCCATGTTGAATCTTTGCAAAACATGATTGATGTACTCTTCCTGAGATAACTGCAAGGATCCTTTCTTCTTATTTCTTGTGATTTGCATTCCAAGAATCTTCTTTGCTGGACCCAAGTCTTTCATGTCAAATTCCTTTGACAATTGCTGCTTCAACCTTTTAATATCATCCATATCTGAACCTGCTACTAACATATCATCAACATAAAGTAGTAAAATGATATAACTGGACCTATATCTCTTGAAGTAGCAACAATGATCAGCATTGCACTTCTGGAAACCTTCCTTGTGCATGAAGCTGTCAAACTTTCTGTACCATTGTCTCGGGGCTTGTTTCAGGCCATACAAACTCTTCTTAAGTCTGCACACCATGTTCTTCTTCCCCCTTTCTGAGAAACCTTCTGGCTGGTACATGTATATCTCTTCATCTAAATCTCCATGAAGGAATGCAGTTTTCACATCTAACTGTTCAAGATGAAGATCTTCGATGGCTACAATACTCAATACTAATCTGATAGTATTAAGCTTCACAACGGGAGCGAAAATGTCAGTGTAGTCAACTCCTTCTTTCTGTTGAAACCCTTTGACAACTAGGCGGGCTTTGTATCTCTTGGAACCATCATGCTCCTCTTTCACCCGGTACATCCATTTGTTGTGAAGTGCCTTCTTTCCCATAGGTAACTCAGCTAGTTCCCATGTCTGGTTGGAGATGAGAGATTTCATTTCTTCTTTCATAGCAAGCTTCCACTTGTTGGAATCTCGAGTCTGACAAGCTTCATCATAGCATTCAGGCTCCCCTCCATCAGTCAGCAACATATAGGTCATGTATCTCTTGTTAGGAACATGAGGTCGAGAAGACCTTCTCAATACAGGAGCTGGAGTAAGAGGTTGTGGTGTGTAAGAATGCTGTGTACTGCTTTGTCGAACAAGTTCCACTGGCTGAGGACTTGTTACAATCGGTTCTGTTGCGGAAGTATCTGGGACATCATCTGCATCTGTAAATACTGACTCATTCTGTTCTGAGTCATTGGCGTCTATTTTATGCATGTCCTTATACATCACCTTTTCGTTGAAAATCACATCTCTGCTACGGATAACTTTCTTCCTTTCATCATCCCAAATGTGGTATCCAAACTCATCCTCACCATAGCCAATGAATGTGCATTTCTTGGATTTGGGATCAAGCTTATTCCTACCTTAATCACTGATATGCACAAATGCTACACAATCGAAAACTTTTAGATGTGATAGTTTCACCTCTTTTTCCGCTCCATACCTCATCTGGTATTCTATGCTCCAATGGAACAGATGGGCCTCGGTTGATCAAGTAAGCTGCCGTGTTGACTACTTCTGCCCAGAACTACTTCGGTAGACCTGACTGTATACGAATGCTTCTAACTCTTTCTGTCAACGTTCGGTTCATACGCTCAGCTACACCATTGTGTTGAGGCGTGCCTGGCGCAGTTCTTTCCATTTTGATCCCGTGCTCATAGCAAAAATTTTTGAATCTGGTGTCTTCATATTCACCACCATTATCGGTTCTGAGCTTATTGATCTTTAAACCCGTCTCATTTTCCACCATAGCTTTCCATCTTCTGAAAGCCTCAAATACTTCAGACTTATGCTTTAGAAAGTAAACATATACCTTCCGAGAGTGATCATCGATGAAAGTCATGAAGTAGCGTTTTCCACCAATAGATGAGACGGTCGTTGGTCCCCAAACATCAGAGTGAATAAGCTCTAGCCTCTTCTTCTTTGGGATTCTGCAACTTGTCTGAAAGCTGACTCTCTTTTGCTTTCCAAGTATGCAAACTTCGCACATGTCTATCTCCGTAGACTGTAGACCTGGAAGTTTTCCCTTAGAGTGCATAATCTTCATCCCCTTCTCACTCATGTGACCTAGTCTCTGGTGCCACAGATTTGGTGTTTCATTGCCTGCTGCAACTGTAATTGAACAACGTGCCTCTACTATCATGTAAAGAGTGCCACTTTTCTTGCCTCGAGCAATTGTCATTGCACCCTTTGAAATCTTCCAATCATCACCATGGAAGATCGTAGTGTAGCCTTCACTGGCCAACTGCCCTACTAAGATTAAGTTCCTTCTTAGATCGGGAATATGCCTGACATCCTTCAGCTCCCAAACAGATCCGTTCAACTTAATCTTCACTACACCTTTACCAATAATAGCATATGGTTGATCATCACCAAGATATACCTTTCCAAGGTTTCTGGGGACATATTTCTCGAAGAATTCTTTTTATGAAGTAGCATGGAACGATGCTCCAGAGTCTAACACCCAATATTCTTCTTTGCTCTCCAAAGAGCATATCAATGCATCGTCTCCTCCTGAGGTGGAAGTAACATTTTCCTCTGCCTTCACTTGTTTGTCCTTCGGTGCACTCTTGCACTGATTTTTGTAGTGCTCGGTTCTTCCACAATTCCAACACTCGATAATCTTCGAGCTATGGGAATTATTAGGATTCCTGGATTTGGACTCCTGTCCTTTGATCTACCTCGGTAGTCTGTTCTGCCACGTCCATTCCCTTTGGTTGAATTTTTTCCTCTTGACTCTGTATGCAAAACTGAAGAAGTTGACGATTCACCTGACTCTCTACGTCGGATCTCTTCACTGAGAACCAAATCACGAACATCATCAAATTTTAACTTATTGCTTCCTGACGAGCTACTCACAGCCGTGACAGTAGCATTCCAACTTTCTGGTAAAGAAGACAAAAGTGTTAATGCTTGTACTTCTTCATCGAATTCAATTTCCACTGAACTTAATTGGGTTGTGACTGTGTTGAGTTCATTGAGATGTTGAGCTACCGATGCGCCTTCATTCATCCGCAAATTGAACAAACGCCTCATCAAGTGCACTTTGTTTGAGGTTGATGGCTTCTCATACATATTGGAGAGAGCTGCCATAAGACCCGTCGTGGTCTTTTCCTTTGCTATGTTAAAGGCAACATTACGGGATAGCGTCAATCGAATAACTTCGAGGGCTTGTCTGTCTAGAAGATTCCAATCTTCTTCTTTCTAGCTTCTGGTTTCTTCCCTGAGAGAGGTTGATATAGATTTCTTTGATACAGATAATCCTCTATCTGTATTTTCCAAAACCCAAAATCTATGCCATCAAATTTCTCGAGTTTCATCCTTCCTTCATCTGCGGCCATTGCTCACACTAAAATCTGACTTCCTCTGGATCGTTTCTAACTATTTTTGTAAATCACCGTGTATTAGAACACCTCATCAACGAACAAATATCGTCAAAAAAATTTTCACTATTCACGTAATTCACTATTCACGTAAATAGTAACCTCGTAGAAAATTGACAGAAATCACCACCAATAGCTCTGATACCAGTTGTTGGGAAATAACGCAAATTCCCGATAAGCCAGATTTATGAGAAAGCAAGAATAGAAAAATAACACACAAATTTGATAACGAAGTTCGGCCAATCTTGCTTACGTCTCCGGACCTGCTGCAGATCTTTTTACTGAAAGGGGAGAAATTACACAAGGTGTTTACAACACTCACAACTCACAACCTAATAACACACAAGAAAATTACTCTCAATTTTCTCTCACAAAAGCTTTTCTCTCTAAGCTTTTCTCTCAATTGGAATGAACACTTTGGATGATTAATTCATTACAATTACACATCTATTTATAGGAAAATTAACTCCTTGAATTTCTCCTTAAATTAATGGTTCCTTAAATTGCTCCTTGATTTAAGCTCCTTGTTTTGCTCCATGAATTGCTCCATGTTTTACTCCTTGTTTTGCTCCATGTTTTACCCCATGTTTTGCTCCTTAAATTAAGGAGTTTTATAACAATCTCCAACAGATTCTAACTGTGATTTGAAGTGGAGAGGGGAATCCACCGTATCACATGTTGAACCACCAGATTTCTTATAAGCAAAACTATAAACAGTAAATTAAGATGATATTTATATTAAATAAATAGGCCAATGGTGGGGAAAACTTCACCTGAAGCCTAATTGTGGTTTTTTTTAAGGGATTATCATTCTGTTTTGATGGGTGAGATGTTATTAGCGATAATACAACTTATTGATAGTATTTTTTTTAATAAAAAATCACTTAGAAGGTCTCAAATAATATTTTCCACCACTTTTAGTATTTTTAGACAAATACCTAAATTCAAAGCAAACAATCTTGATAAAATTTTTTTGTAAACAAGCAGATTACACTTTGCTTATAAAAAGTTGCAATGAACAAGCAATCTGCAGTAAGTTAAATATTTATAGCCTATATGATATCTATGCATAACCATACTTATAACAGTTGCAACATCGAGTCCAAATACAATGAAAAAATAAGCTAAGGACATGAATGCATCAAAGATTTAAACTACTCCAAAAAGGATTACATATAAAGTGTGAGAAATCGTTGGGATATCAATTTCTAAAAAGTTTAAATTATTAAGAGAAAAATTAATAATATTTTTATACATTTATCGTTATCTACAAGTGTAGTGTTTGTTCTACGAATCATGGATGTCAATCACTTCAATTCAACAATTAGGTTTAATTGACCTTTAATACATGATCTTCAGTTATGATACCATATTAAAGTATGTTGGAAAACTAATTTTCTTAAAAACTTAAATTATTAAGAGTGTTTAAGGATTATATTGTTCCACATCGACTAGGCGTTCAGCTGTAGTACAGTTTATAAGTGTGGGTAACCCTTAACTCAATGAGATCTTATTGGGTTGAGTTAGGCCTTGGGCTTATATAACAAAGAGAATAATCAATAATAATTTTATACATTTATGAAAAAATATCGCTATATTGGCAAGTTTATGGGTGCCCTTTCGAGTGCGACAATTAGATTTCTGTATTGTTCTGTATACACATAATAAAATTTCACGCTACTTGATTTTCACATAATTTAAGTAAGAGACTAACTCTAAATTCCCAACTGTTATTGGTTCAAGTTATATCTTCGTTTACATACGAATAACGAAGATATATAGAGTTTGATCCACTCTCATTCTTTGACGAGGTTAGAGATAAATGAAATACACAAACCCAGTTGTTCTATTAACTAGAAAAAACATATCACATATTGAGGATAGGAGGGAAGGGAGCATGGAAAACATACCTCATGCTTAAAGAAAGATACTTTCAAACATTTCATCGAATATGTTCTGGGCATATATATAAACAGATGTTTGATTCCTTACCTAAATATATACTCACAGCTTCAAAGTAGGATCAGTTTGACTTTTGATCAGGTCCATGTACAGGGTTAGTAGAACGGTAACCATTACAGAAAAGGAATGTGTAAAAAAGGGTTATCAAAACATGTAATTATAAGTATGTATAGGTTGCTGTGAATAATGAATATTTGTAAAAGCATTTTCTTATTTTACACTGAATAATTATTTTTCTTAGTTAAAATTATTATATATAGTTATAAATTATATGTTTTTATATTATACGAAAAAATATGTGTATTGTTTTTTTAAACATGCAAAAAAATATATTTTTAAAGATATATAAAAAATATATATAAATTACGTGAAGAATATTTAAAAATGAAATTTTATAAATAAATAAAATTAAGTTACGTAATTAAACTAAAATTATTATAAAAAGTTCTTAAAGGCTTGCTTTAGGAAAAATCTAGTTCAAATATTTTTGTAATTTTTTTAGGAACTATTTCATATTTTTAGCCTTTTAGGACTTTTTTTGAAATATTTTTATTATTAAAAAATAGAAAATAAGCTGATGCCTATCAATTATATTCGGGAAGGAAATTTTTTTTTTTTAATTCACATTATTCTTTCACTTTTATTTTTAATTTTTTTTTCATTAAATATTTTTATAATATAAAAAATATACCTGGTATTCAGGTAACTTTTTATTTAATCGGTTCCGTAAATTCTTGCTGAACTTATACATAGAGTTGGACAAGACTCTCCATAACAGAACCATGAGAGCTTGTAATGATTTTTTTCCCCTCTTATTTTTTAAATTATTTTTTTATTTTCTAATTTATTTTAGAAAAAATAAAAAATATTTTGATAAAATGTTCCTTTTTCTTGTCCATTCTCTCTTAATGTAAAATTAATTAATAAAATAAAATATGAACTCAGAATATAATTTTAAATTTGTTTAAGTTTCAAAAATTAAAATAGTGTATAAAAATAAAACTGAATTCAAACATAATTTTGAATTTAAAAATAAAATTAATTATAAAATAACATTTATTTTAAAAATTTAGATTTAAAAATTGAATTTGAAAACAAAATTGATTACCATAATTAATTTGACAATGTTGAAACATGATTTAGATTTAAAAATGAAATAATTTATCAAACAATTCTCATTTTAAAAATTGAATTTAAAAATAAAATTAATTACACAACATACCCTACCTAATTTTACAATGTTTCCAACATTTTTAAAAAATAAAAATAAATGTATAAGGCTCTTATTATTATTATTATTATTATTATTATTATTATTATTATTTTGGTTTCATTTTGAGTTATGGACTAAGAGCCCATAATAGCTAAAGGGCCGAGCGCGAAAAAATTGACGAAGTTGCCCATAGAACGAGTAACTCACAAGTCACAAGTACCTGCGGCAAGTCCCCGCAAGAGAGATGGAGTAAGCTGCCAAAGAAAGGCCTGTGCTATTCAGGGATTTCAGGCGCTATTTTTGTCAATTTTGTGGTATCTGCCGTTTCAAGAAGCCTCTGATTACTTCTCACATCCTTACTCATCACAAGGTATTTGTTTCTTTGCATCTTTCCTTCAATTTTCTGAGTTTTTTGGGCTATTACTTGTTTGATTCTTTAATTACGATAATTGAGGCTTCGATAATCGAATAATTTTTTTGGGGGATTTATTCATAATTGTTAATTCATTGGTGCTTCGTTGTTCGTAATTTTTTGGAATTTATTTTAACTATCTCAGGAACAGGCAAAACCTGTTGGTGGAGATGGGTCGGAAACAGAAGGGTTGAAAAAGTCCAATACTTGCCAAGAGTGTGGTGTTAGCTTCAAGAAACATGCATATTTGAAACAACACATGCAAAGCCACTCTTTTGAGGTGTTTTTCTTTTGAAATAATTTCTCCATATTCTTATATGATGGTTTTTCCCTTTTCAGGTTGACTAATTCATCGGTGACTTCGCCTTTATATGCAATTTCGTTGTCTTGTTGTTATGTTTCTACGCTTTTGTGTACCCTTTGGTATTATATCTAACGTGACGTTTATGCAGTGAACAATTACTTGAACCCTTCTTATGCTCACTTGTTTTGTGATAGCATCAAATGAAGCTGATGAACTCTTGCAGGAACTGATGTCAATGAAACTTCTGGCTTTAATGCGTGAAGCATTGGATCCCATTCAAAGAACTCCAAAAATGCGAGAGGGTTCTGACCTGAATGGACAAGTACCAGGCTGGGCGACCTCCTGGGAAGATCTTTCAGCTGAGCCTCAATCACGAAACCTTTTATTCTTATGTGTAAATCACATTGGAAATTATAATTTATAATTTTTTATACTTTTACTTTTCATTACTTTGGAGCACTACAGAGACCATTTGTTTGTTTAGTGGATGATTGTGATGCTAGTTACCGAAGAAAGGACCATTTGTCCCTCCATCTTCTTCAGCAGTAGGGAAAATTGTTCAATTGCCCTATTGATAACTGTAATTGCAAATTTGCTTTTCAAGGGAATATGAAGAGACATGTTAAAGAAATCCACGACGAGGATTGCCCCTTTGAATCTCAGAAGCAGTTTGCTTGCAAGGAAGTTGGCTGTGAAAAGGTGTTCAGATTTGAGTCGAAGCTGCAAATGCATGAGGAATCCCATGGCAAGTTGCTTCAGAAATTGTGTTTTACTTTTGTTTCAATTTTGTGTCAATTCTGTTTGTATGGGTTAGGTTGAATTCCTTTCTGCTGCAATTAAGTTGGATACAGTGGAAGCAAATGTGCAGAGCCTGGTTGTATGAAGGTATTCTCTAATGAAAAATGCCTTAGAGCCCTTATTCAATCTAGCCATCAACATATTACTTGTGAGGTATGTGGGACGGAACAGCTGAAAAATAACATCAAAAGGCACCTACGCATGCATGAGGCAAACAAATCAACACAAAGAATTAAATGTAATTACAAGGATTGTGATCACACATTTTCAAATGTAAGTTGTCAGTTGCTTGAACTTTTATGGTTGTCTGTGTAGGTGTGATTCTCTGATGCAGAAATACAGTATTTCAGAAGTCATAGATTTTTAAGTGTGGAGAATTACAAGTGCTACAAGCTTTCTAATGAGAGTTATAGAGATGAGTAGATCTCTTTAATGAGTTACACAGGTCCATATATAGGCTATTCAACCTCCAAGTATTGATACTCTAATTGAGCGACTACGTCTGATTCAATTGACACAAGAATTGGTTTAGTGTCTCATGATGAGGTCATGTCCGTACATCTCTAAAATGAATAGGTCATTTTGTCTCTTGTTTAGGTCAACTCTAGTCAAATCGTTTGGGGGAGATACCGTTGGTAGGAGATACCTTGGTACATAACTTCTAAACATTTAGCATTCTATGATTACTTTATAATATTGACTTGAACTATACATTTACAGAAATCAAATCTTCAGCAGCTGTACATCTTAAGCAGAAGCCTTTTACATGTGGCTTTTCAGGTTGCTCTTTGAGATTTTCATTTAAACATGTAAGAGATGACCATGAGAAGAGCGGGGTTCCTGTTAATACACATGTAAGTTTTATGCTTGCAACAGCTAACATCTTTATTTTCGTAACCTTCATTGTTTTGATAAGCATGTGGTTCAAAGATATTAGAGGATGAATTGATGCATGGAGTGTTCATTACATGGACTCAGGGTGATTTTGAAGGGACTGATGAGCAATTCTGTTCAAGGTCAAGGGGTGGGCATAAGAGGAAGTGTCCTACTTTTGAAATGCTGATACGAAAGAGTATCACTCCAAATCATTTGGATGGCCATTCTGGATACTTTTTCCCAGTTGCTCTCGGAGGATTTACTGGAGGATTCGTAAGTTTTTTTAAGAAAAAAAAAAGAAAAAGAAAAATCGTAAATTAATATTGTAGGGTATATGATGCAGTTTATGAATCTCTGTATACGTGCTAATATAAATCTCAAGACACTGTGTATACTATCTTTGAGTAGTTTGATTTATTCCTAGGTATTCTGGCCTCTTTATTTTGTGGATCTCAAAATGGATGCAACTAAATGTCATTCAGATTCTTGAAGCAAATTGTAATGAGAGAAACTTTATGTTGAAGGTTCAAATTTGCTAGTTATCAAAAAAGTTGAGAATTTGATTTAACTATGTGCATGGCTTTAAAAGTTTTTTGATAATGGATATAAATAGGTTCACTATTCGTTTTCTTTTTCATTTTCCACTTTCATGAACACAAGTACACAACACATCAATACCTCAACTAAGTTTGGCAATGAGAAGCCCTTAAAGTGATCCTGTAAGGCCAACTGGTGTCACTAGAAAGCAAACAAAGTTGAATGACTTACGAATGATCCATCTTCTCGTCCAAGCCTCAATTTTCTTTTGTACAAAGTACTGAGCTGTATTGTTAATAAAATTATAGTCATGCGTACAAAACTATTAACATTCTTTACTTTTTAGTATTACTTTTCAATAATCTTTTCACTAAAATTTCAAATATATATATATATATATATATATAATATTTTTAACAAGTCTCATTTGATAGAAAAACGCTTCATAATTCAAAAAATTCAATGATAAAATTAATAAATTTAAAGAGTTAATAAAAAATTTATTCTAAAAATTTATAATCAATAATATATATTATAAATTTGAATTATACAAAATATCTTTTTATTTATAAATAATTTTTTTAAAAATATCTATTAAATAATTTATAAATAAATAATTTTAAAGATAAATGCTAACATGTATGTGAATTATACAATACCTTGAATTACAAAGAGAGTAAATTATTAAATGCTATAATCGATTAAGTGATTAACGTAAAAGAAAATAATAATAGTAGTAAATAAAAAAGTAATAAATGATGACCCAAACTTACTTATTTATCTTCAAATTTTTTATAATAGAATGGATAATGTTATGTCTTGTTTATGCATTACTCCACCCCTCTTCGATCTAACCCAAATAAGTTGAGTATCTAAAGCCTTAACCTCTCGGGTTAAATTGCCATCTCTACCAACTACCAAAAGTATGTCTACAAGACATGCTATTGGTTTAGAGTAACCATAATGTAAAAGGGTTAAAACTTGAGTAGTTGAGGTTTGCTTGTTGTAGAGATGTGATGAAATTTTGTTGGCATATATAGCAAAGACGCGAGGAGAACATAGGTAATCCCTTATAAGATATTGTATGTTGTGATGTGCGCGTGCATATACTATGCATTATTTCATCTAATAGTTGCCAAATCATTCAAAAATACCTTTTTGTATTTTGTGTGTGTTATATATCTAGTGATATGGCGTTAAAACACATTACTCCATTTCAAGCCACAAGTTCAAGTTTCACCCAATTATTGTTTCATTAAAAATAAATTTTCAAGATTTGAAAGTACAAATAAATTGATAGGAAATTTTAGTTCTTACATGATCACCATAAAAGACCTTCACCAAGTATGAAAATAAAAGGAAAAAGAATAATTAACACGAATGTTCACAATTGACCTTTCCAAGCATGAAAGTCACTTATATAAGTCCTTAATTAACTAAGTTTTAAACTGATAATTCCTTCAATAGACCCAATAAAACCCACTACTGTGACAACAAAGCAAACAAAACTGAATATCCTGAGTAGAATCCATTTTTTCGTCCATGTACCAATGTTCTTTTGTCTACAGTACATTTCCACAGGGAAATAGATAGCCAAAGGCCAAAAGTTCAAAGCTCCTAACACTCCCAAAACTTGGTTGAAGTATGGAAACATTATAGCTATTGCAGTACTGGATAAAACATAAGCGGTTCGGAAGCATAATCTGAAAGGATTTACTTGAAATTCTTGAATCATTGGGAATCTGATGTTGTAGGAACTATTAATAAATCTATTGTCCTGAAATTTCCTTCTAAACCATCTTTCAGCAACCGCGAATATAGGCTGACTATATATCTGACAAAGCATTTCAAGAGACAGCACTTAAAAATTCTATCCTAATAAAATATGCGTTAGAATGATAATGCTTTAAATTCTAGAATTGCAGGTCTCGAGAAAAAGAAGATCAAGCTCAGAGCTGAAATAGTAAGCTGACTTAAGAATATGGAAGTACCTGATATCCTCCTACCAAGTGTAGAACAACACAAGCATTAGCAAAGTCAATGAGCCAGTAAGGTTCGTAGAATCCAAATCCAGTTAAGAGGTTCCCTGGTGTGTCATTCCCAAAGGATGCATAACCGAAACATCCACAACAAAGGTAGAAGAAAGTTGTTATGAAGATTGCTATAGCCGAAGCCTTCTTCATAGTTTTGTTTTCTGATGGAGGGGACTTCAAAGTATCCTTCATTCAACAAATTACACAATTCAGAACTTTGTTTTTTAGGCAAACGGTATTTGGTGTGATTTGAACCTGTAATTTGAAATGTAGGAAGGGTGAATCTTACCGTCAGACCATTAAGTGTACCACAATTCAAAACTTCTAACTCAACGTTTTCCCCTTTCTTGAATAATTATATTTACCTGAATCTCAACAACAATAATTGAGTATGGATAGGCAAATGCAATATCTCCAAGTGCTTGAAAGGCCAACCACAACTTATTTGTCACATTTGAGGCTGGAACACCTGAAATGCTCCCTTTGATGGTCCCATTTGCTGCGATCACAAACTCAACTTCATTATTTGATCTCATGCAATATCCAGATAAAATTGGATTTCAAATTTCAATAGGGCACCAAAATACAAATTCTGTGTAAGTCCTATGATTGCCTATAGAAAGAAGTAAGATCCGCTTCTTACCTATTACATTTCTAAAGCCAAGTGCAAGTCCGATAGAGGCGTAGGTGAAGGACATGGCTGCAGCAATGACTGAAAGCCATTCCATGTTATGGAAATCTGGTATTTGTGAGACTAAAATCTGTAAAACTCCAAACAGCAGCATATACAATGTATCTCCATATGAACATGTAGCCTCGTGCCCTTGTTTGTGATAACAATTAGATTTCTGAATTGCCCTGCAAATAAAAGGTATGATAATCAATACTAGTTATGCAGAATAGTTTTGGTTGAATTCAACTAAATATAATGTAAGAGAAGCATGATTAGAAAATAAGGTAAATAGTCATCAAATTCCTATACCTCAAGTGACCATTAGTTTTTTAGAATAGAAAAAATGATTTTTTTGTCATGTTGTTACTGCAAAAGGGGCTATAAAAGGGCAAAAAGTCAAATTTTAGTGAAATCTATAATAAAATATTATTATTTGATATGTATAATTAAAATATTATTATTTAGGTGAAAATAAAATAAAATATAAAATTAAAAAATGAATAAAAATGAAAGAGTGATACACTACAGTGTTAAGGTTATTGTTAAATGGTAAAAATAATGATTAAAATGATAATTATAACCTTTCATTAACAAAGTAAAGTACAAACCACATGTTAAGTTTAATTAACAAATGCTAAAAGATTGATTTTTTCGTTACTCGATCCTTTCAATAAAAGCAATAGAATGTAAAAAACGTTATTTATAAACTATAAGACTAAACGATCCAAATAACATACATTAAGGGGCTTTAGTAGCTCTTCTCCCAAAAAATTTAATAAAATTATACGGTGCCAAATCCCATCTATTGAAAACTTTAACGGTCAAATACATGTGTGTACCTGATGCTGGTAGCGGTTGTAATAGTATAAGCAATTCCAGTGCCATAAAGGCTCAAATATACAAAGAATCCACAAATTTTTTCCTGTCTCTCTCCTAAAAAACCATCATATATAAATCAAATTGTGAGTTAATTGTATTTGAACTTGTTATTTCATATATCAGTCAAAACCAAGTTGTGACAGAACAAATCAAATTAGTCCAGAAACTAATGAATAAGTGGTAATGAAAAATTAAAGGGATGATCCATTTTTAGTGGTATCTCCTAAATGTTAATATATATTATACATATGATTGGGTCCCTGAAAAACAGTGATAGATATTAAAATGAATAAGAATCTAAGCTTGTCTGAAGTTGTAGTAATATTTAAAACAGGTGCCCACCAAGGTACAACTTGACAGCTTGTGTATAGGATTGAATTCTAGCAGGACCATGTTCAGGATTTGGGTATCTATAACAATCACAAAGAAGATTTGTTGAAACAAGAGTAACCGCTGCGAAGAGTAGCACAGACAATGGACCTGCAATCCATCCAAGCTGAGCTATGCTCCAAGCTAGTGATAAAACTCCTGCTCCAATTACTCCAGTTATAATATGTGATACTGCTGTCCATGTGGTTCCTTCACATAATAAGGATTAGAAGAAGAAGAAGAAGAAGAAGAAGATTGGTTAGTAATGAATAGAGAAGATTGAAATTAATGGGTATTTTAGATATGATGAATCAAATAAAAGACAGATTCTTACTATTTTAAAAACTTATTTCTGATTCACCTATGTTTGATATAGTTCGATATATATATATATATATATATCGTGAACCCAGCTTCTTACCATTCTATAAAAAGAAAAAGGAAAAAAGAAAGAAAGAGCTTACCGGTTCTTTTCAAGGCTAAATTCGATGCATCAAAAGAAGAGCTTCTGAGCAATGGTGAGAGCTGATCTTCTGTATTGTTGTCACCCATTTTGGCCCACAAAAAAAGAAGCTAAAATAGCTGATGGGCTTGGGACGTGCTTTGTTTCCTGGACAATGGAATTTAAAACAAATTACATAATTATATTAAATTACAAGCAAAGTCAACAATCAGTGCACGTATAATTGACAAAGTGAAAGAATAAGCAATGCCCAGCTACCATTAAGCGTATCCAGTTGACAGTTTGGTGTAGCTACAAAATGGAAGGAATTAGCCTGTTTCTTTATTAGCAAACTTTGAGTATAGTCATCAGATTTGTTGAACTTGAACATCAATTATTATGAATTTTTCAATGTTAGTTTCTCTTGGTAAACAAATTGATTCATAATGTAACGAGTCATCTAGTTGATAAAATAAAATAATGATACGAGTCGTGTTCAGTAGAGTTGTAATTCCCACGTAAAAGTGTCACAGTAAGCCAAATGAATATAATCGGTTTTTTAATCAAGTGGAGACCATTGATGACATCACAAAGATGAGAGCTGCTTAAAGTTTTTGTTACCACTAGTCAAGAGAAGGTCCTTCAATGGAAAAGCCCATTCACAATCCCTTGTATTCTTCTCACAACCTATATTGCTAGAAAACTTGTCAGCTTCCTCAATGTGCTTACATCAACCTATAGCATATAGGGTTTCACAAATATAGGTTAGAATGCAATGGTTCAAATCACACTGCTCAATTATCTCTAGAAATCCTAAATTAGAAATCACTTAGCTTCTTCATCTTTCATCTTCCACCTTCTAGCATCCTCCAGCCACCCCTCTTAATTGTACCGCTACTCTCACCGTCTCCTCCGCGGCGTTCGTGCTTCGCCATTCGTCTTTTGCTCCGTTGTTCACCTTTTACTCCGCCGTTTTCTGCTCTGTCGTTTGTCGCTCGTCTTCTGCTCAGTCTATTGCCACCACCACCACCTATCACGTCTTCGGATTTACAATGTCTAAGATTTGAGTTTAAATATTTAAATATAGTATCTTGGTATTTTTTTTGGGTTATTTCTACATATATTTATGCACTGTTTGAGAATCTTGACTTTCTGAAACCTAATCCACTCCTTTTGTGAGGTAAAAATATGATCTAGTTGTTTTGATTCTGGAATTTTTTGGAAGGTTTTTAGCATGTTATTTTTTGAAATGGAGGAAAATGAAGATGAAGATGATGATCTGGATCTGTTGGTCTTCAGTTCTTGAAAGGGATGGCAGCCCTGCTTCATTAGCGTTTTTTTTTATATATATTTCTTTTGATGTTATTGTGTATTGGTTTGGTTGGCGGCTTAGTGCGTGTTCTCAAGGGGCTTGCTGGATAGCAAGAGCATTGTGGGACATTTATCTCTTGAGTTTGAGTCTTACGTATATATATTTGATAGTGGATCAATTTTGTTTTAGGAAGGTAAACGAGTGAAATACGTAACGAGACATTTTTTTAAAATGGATTATTTTAATTATATAATTTTCAAATCTAAAAGTTAAATATAATTATTTTAATTTATATAATTATATTTTAATTAAAAAATACTTATATAATAATAAACATTCTTAAAAATCAAATTATTTTTTTATTTTTTTCATTTTTATACAAATTTATATGTTTTTATGAATTTTTTTTACATATAATATGAAATATTTATGAGTATAAAATTAATACTTAAAAATAATGTTTTTTTAACTATATAAATGAAAGGGATGATAGTTGATGTCACGTAAATTCTCATCTATTTATTTATATTTTTGTTAAATAAAGAATGAGAATTTTTAAATGTGTATTTTTTTAAATTTAAATATAATAATATAAATTAAATAAATTTATTCTTTTTTAAAATTAAAGTGATCTTAGATGAATTATTTTAAAAATAATAATTAATTTATAAATTTGAGATATACTGTATAACTTATCATATTTAATGAAATATTTTATTCTTTTATTTAAAATAAAAAAATAGTTCTTTATACATCAATTTATTTTATATCCTAACTTCATAATTTAATAGATTATAAATACTTCATTTTCATTAATTAACCAGCCAGATAAATGTCTAACGCAAGAAAATAAAATGACAATAAGAAAAACGTTACCTATCAATTAGTATTTTTTTGTTGAAAATCAACACCAAAATAATAATTGAAGAGGTAGAGAAATAAATGAAATGATTGAAAGTTGTAGAAATAAATAAAGTAATTGAAGGTTGTAGAAATAAATGAAATAGTTGAAAGTTGTAGAAATAAATGAAGTGATTGAAGGTTGTAGAAAAGAGAAGTGTGTAGATAAGATTTGTATGGTTAGGATTATTTCTTAGTTTTATATTTGTGTGGTGTAGATTACATGGTGGGAACTATAAATAGCCTACCTTGCATTTTAGTTTAATCATTCCATCAAAAACAAATAAGTCTTTGTATTCTTAGTTTTAGTGTGAGTTGAGAGCTTTCTTTTTGAGTGTTTATATTTCTCTTCAATCTGTGAGTTGACTTTGAAAGGTGTTATAGTGAATATAATACAAATAGTTTGTTTACTTGTTTGGATCTAATATTAGTAAATTTAGAGTTGTTCATTCTAAATTTTACTCAACAATTGATATCAGAGCGGGACGATCAGGGATTGTTCTTAGTGGAGTTATCTTGAGTCGTGAGGAGTTTGGTACTCTCCAAGTTTATTAGTCAAGCTTGTTCGGTATAGTTGAAGTCTTACCGACACGATGGGTGATCTTCAAGTAGTTGGAGGAATCAAGAAGCTCAACAACAAAAACTATAACACATGGGCAACATGTATGGAGTCTTACCTACAAGGTCAAGACTTATGGGAGGTTGTTGGTGGTGATGAAGTTACACAACCAACAGTGGAAGATGCAAATGGCATCTTGCGGAAGTGGAAAATTAAAGCAGGCAAAGCGATGTTTGCTTTGAAGACCACAATTGAAGAAGAAATGTTGGAGCATATTCGGGATGCAAAAACACCAAAGGAAGCATGAGACACTCTTGTTACGCTCTTTTCAAAGAAGAATGATACAAGATTGCAACTTCTGGATAATGAGTTACTATCTATGGCGCAACACGACATGATGATTTCCTAATACTTTCACAAGGTAAAGTCATTATGTCGCAAAATTTCAGAGTTAGATCCAAAAGCTCCTATTGGGGAAACAAGGATAAAGAGAATAATTATTCATGGTTT
This sequence comes from Hippophae rhamnoides, assembly GCA_033030585.1. NCBI lineage: Eukaryota > Viridiplantae > Streptophyta > Magnoliopsida > Rosales > Elaeagnaceae > Hippophae > Hippophae rhamnoides. Next base: position 64,441,488 of record CM065428.1, on the reverse strand, counting down.
GAGACCCAAATATCGAGGGTTTGTTACCGCTATACAAGGATGGCCAACACAACCATCTCTTGTTGAGTTTGAGAATTTGTTAGCCGGTCAAGAAGCTATGGCTAAGCAAATGGGAGGAGTCCAACTGAAGGGTGAAGAAGAAGCGTTCTACACTAGCAAAAGCAAAGGCACTTTCAAGCGGTACAATGGAAATGGATATAAAAATGATGGCGATAAAGGAAAAATTCATCAAGGAAAGGGAGGCTTTCGTCCAAGGGGAGCTTGGAAGAACCGCAATAACAATAGAAAATTTGATGGTGAATGTTACAACTGCGGAAAGATGGGTCACATGGTAAAAGATTGTTGGAGTACGAAAAAGCCTATTGAAAGCAATACAGCTACTTCCAGTTCTAAGGAGCATAGCGAAGATGGTTGGGATGTCGAAGCATTATTCGTTACAGAGGAAGAAGAATTGGCTCTTACGGTGACAACATCAAAACAGATTGACTACAAGAATGACTGGATCATAGATTTGGGCTGCTCAAATCATATGATAGGTGATAAACATAAGTTGGAAAGCATGTCTGAGTACAAGGGAGGTCGTGTAGTGGTGACAACTGACAACTCAAGGTTACCGATAGCCCACATCGGTAAGACGATAGTTACGCCTCGATATAGTACTAACCAAGTACCACTTCAAGATGTTTATCATGTCCCAGGAATGAAGAAAAATTTGCTATCTGTGGCTCAATTAACATCATCAGGCCATTATGTCTTGTTCGGTCCTCGAGACGTGAAGGTGTATCGTGATCTCAAAATCTCAGAAACACCGACAATGGAGGGGCAATGATTGGAATCAGTCTACGTGATGTCAGCAGAATTTGCATATATAGACAAGACAAGAAGAAATGAGACAACATATCTATGGCATATGCGGTTAGGTCACGTTAGCTATTCCAAGCTAAATATGATGGTGAAGAAGTCAATGCTTAAAGGGCTTCCTCAACTAGACGTGCGTACAAACACGGTCTGTGCAGGGTGCCAATATGGTAAAGCTCACCAATTGCCATATGAGGAATCGAAGTTTAAAGCAAAAGAACCATTGGAGTTAGTTCACTCTGATGTATTCGGTCATGTTAAGCAACCATCAATTGGTGGTATACGATATATGGTGATATTCATTGACGACTTCTCAAGGTATGTGTGGGTTTTCTTTATGAAAGAAAAATATGATGTATTATCAAAGTTTAAAGAGTTTAAAGAGTCAACTGAAGGAGAAGTTGGAAAAAAGATCTGTTGCTTGCGTACTGACAATGGCGGAGAATATAGCTCAAGCGAGTTCTCTCAATACCTAAAGGAATGTCGTATACGTCATCAATACACTTGTGCCAACACGCCACAACAAAATGGTGTAGCAGAGAGAAAGAACCGACATCTTGTAGAAATTTTTCGAAGTATGCTACATGAAAAGAATGTACCTGGGAGGTTTTGGGTTGAAGCGATGAGGACTGCAGCCTTTGTGATCAATAGACTTCCTCAACCAAGGTTAGAATTTGTTTCACCTTTTGAGAAACTATGGAACATGAAACCTACAGTTAGTTATTTTCGAGTATTTGGCTGTGTGTGTTATGTATTTGTTCCTGATCATTTACGGAGCAAATTTGACAAGAAAGCTTATAGATGTATCTTTGTGGGATACGACAACCAAAGAAAAGGGTGGAAATGTTGTGATCCAATGAGTGGAAGATGCTACACTTCACGAGATGTGGTGTTCGATGAAGCATCTTCTTGGTGGTCCTCAGAGAAGGACGCATTGCCAGACTCAAAAGAATTTGGAGATAAGTTGCAACAAAAGATGGGAGAGCATACTATTCAATTCCAACCAAGTTTAGATGAATCCAGATATCTAGATGATGATGGTGCGGAACAAAGAGTAGCTCATAATCCTTGGCAAACTGGCATATATGAACAACTAAATGAAGAAGGTGTGCTTATTGAAATAGAAGAATCAACTCCATAATCTCAACTCCGTAAGTCAACAAGAACACGAAGGCCAAATCCCAAATATGCCAATGCAACCATAATTGAAGAAGTAATAGAACCTGAGAAGTTTGAAGAAGCATCGCAAAGATCTGAGTAGATGACAGCTATGAGAGAAGAGATCGATGCACTTCAGCAAAATCAAACTTAGGATCTGGTGCGAAAGCCAAGAGATGTGAAACCCATATCCTGCAAATGGGTTTACAAGATAAAGCGCAAACCAGATGGGTCAATCGAGAGGGACAAGGCACGATTGGTAGCTCGTGGTTTCTCTCAACAGTATGGACTAGACTATGATGAAACGTTTAGTCCAGTGGCGAAACTTACAACTGTTCGAGTCCTATTTGCACTTGCAGCAAACAAAGATTGGAAGTTGTGGCAGATGGATGTGAAGAATGCTTTTCTTCATGGAGAGCTGGATCGGGAGATCTACATGATCCAACCAATGGGTTTTCAGAGTCAAGATCATCCCGAATATGTGTGTAAGTTGTGGAAAGCATTCTACGGATTGAAACAAGCACCCAGGGCATGGTATGGTAAGATTGGTGAATTTCTAACACAAAGTGGTTATTCAGTAACACCTGCAGATTCTAGCTTGTTTGTTAAAGCCAATGAAGGAAAGCTAGCTATTGTGCTAGTGTATGTGGATGACTTAATCATAACTGGTGATAATGAGCCAGAAATTCTTCAGACAAAGGAGAATTTGTCAGTCCATTTTCAGATGAAAGAACTTGGCCAGCTCAAGCACTTCCTTGGTTTAGAGGTTGATCGCACACAAGAAGGAATATTTCTTTATTAGCAAAAATATTCCAAAGATTTGATAAAGCGGTTCGGAATGCTTGAATGCAAACCAATTTTTGGCTCCGATGGAGCCAAATGCCAACATGTGTGCACATGAAGGAAAAGATTTGGAAGATGCGACAATGTATCGAAAATTGGTAGGCAGTCTGATCTACTTAACCTTAACTCGGCCTGACATTTCTTATGCAGTTAGTGTAATGAGTCGGTACATGCAAAATCCAAATAAGCCACATTTGGAAGTAGTTCGACGAATATTGAGATATGTGAAGAGTACAATTGACTATGGTCTTTTGTACAAGAAAGGTGGAGACAACAAGTTAGTTGGTTACTGTGATGCAGACTATGCAGGAGATCATGACACCAGGAGATCAACAACTGGGTATGTGTTTAAGCTGGGTTCTGGAACAATTTCTTGGTGTAGCAAAAGACAACCAACAGTATCATTATCAACCATTGAAGCTGAATATCGAGCATCGGCAATGGCAGCTCAAGAATGTACATGGTTGATACAGCTAATGAATAATCTACATCAATTAGTAGATTATGCAGTACCATTGTATTGTGACAATCAATCAGCAATTCGTTTGGCAGAGAATCCGGTCTTTCATGTAAGAACTAAGCATGTTGAAATACACTATCATTTTATCAAAGAAAAGGTTCTGCAAGAAGAAATTGAAATGAGGCAAATCAAGACAAATAATCAAGTTGCAGACTTGTTCACAAAAAGCTTAAGCGTTGGCAAGTTCGAAATGTTTCGCCGTCAGCTTGACATAGTAAAAATAGTGAGAGTTGGTGTTGAGGGGGAGTGTTGAAAATCAACACCAAAATAATAATTGAAGAGGTAGAGAAATAAATGAAATGGTTGAAGGTTGTAGAAATAAATGAAATAGTTGAAGGTTGTACAAATAAATGAAGTAGTTGAAGGTTGTACAAATAAATGAAGTAGTTGAAGGTTGTAGAAAAAAGAAGTGTGTAGATAAGATTTGTATGGCTAAGATTATTTCTTAGTTTTATATTTGTGTGGTGTAGATTACATGGTGAGGACTATAAATAGCCTACCTTGCATTTTGGTTTAATCATTCCATGAAAAACAAATAATTCTTTGTATTCTTAGTTTGAGTGTGAGTTGAGAGCTTTCTCTTTGAGTGTTTGTATTTCTCTTCAATTTGTGAGTTGTCTTTAAAAGGTGTTATATTGAATATAATACAAATAGTTTGTTTAATTATTTGGATCTAATATTATTAAATTTAGAATTATTCATTCTAAATTTTACTAAACATTTTTTTTCCTATTCAAAACGTCTTCTATCATGTATTTTGTGATCATCATAAAATAAGTGTTAAAATTTTATGGTTAAAAATAAAACTTACTTTAACTTACTAATTCATCCATGAATTCCATCCGAACTGCTAGAATAAATTAATAAATATAATATTAAATTTAATATATTTGTATAATCTAATATCAAATTTTTATAAATATTATAAATCTATTATTACTATTATAATTTAATAGATTAATAAAAATTTCAGTAATAATAGATTTATTATATTTATAAAAATTTGATAATAAATTTATCTATACCTCAAAATTAAATGTTAATTATGTACAAACCTCATAAATTTAATGATACAATTATTAGTTTAATTTTTGTTACTGCTCGAACTAAAATGCTAGTAATAGCAAATTTTCAAAAACCTTTTTAAGTAAAAAGCGTGTTTTTAGTTACACAAAGGAAGAAAGGTTTCCATAATTTCCAATTCTCGTTCCGAAACAGAAGAACATAAAACGGTACAATTCCCAAACAAATTTCACCCTACTTTTCTCTTTCATAAATCACCCAGGGTCAAAACTTTCTCAGCCCAGAAAATCCCCAAATTCACAGTCGAAACTTCAAGATCTTGAAGACCCAGAGTTAAAGAGAAGCAAAGATGTGTTGCCCGAGTAAGACTTGCATGATGTGTTTGTGTTTCATACTGGTATTGATAGCAATTGGTTTGGTATTTGGATTTGGAGTGTTCAAGAATGGCTTCCACAAGGTTAAAGACACGGTTCGTATTTGCGATCCCAGCATTCATGACTCTCTTTGTCATTTTGGAAGGCCCTTTTTGGGTTATGCAGCTCCTCCTCCTTTCTATAACTAAAATGGATTCTTATTCTTTCCATGACTTCCCTTCAATTTCAAATTGTGTTTATAATTTTATTTATTTATTTATTTATTTATTTTAAGATTTTAGTATTCTGAGATATCTACTTCTGGGTACTTGCATTACTGATTTATGTTTGTTCTTGGATATAAGGGCAATAAATTTTTTTTAATGTGGCGTTGATGATTTCATGGGTTCTTGATTTGTGAATTTGAATTATGAATTAGTTTATGTTCTAATTTAAGGATTGAAAACCACGGTTTATTTCGTAGAGATGGAGGGAAAAAAAAGCGAACGGATCTATGTTATTTCTGTAATGTATGTAATATCCATATGGATCTATAATATTTATGACTAACAATGTATTAAATTAGACATCATCATATTTTGTAAATGATAATCAATGGCAAGTTATTATATATGTTAATCCTTGAGTCTCATAAACTCACGTCTTTTTTATCATAACAGAGTAATTAGACTAAAATCTTCAAACAATAAAATATATTTTTTAATTAAAAATATAATTTTTGTCATAAAGTTTTATAATTTTTATGAAAATTAGATTATATTTTACATTTAGTATTTTTTTTCTTCATTTTATTTTTTGATGTAGTACATTTAATCCGTATGTTTATAGCGAAATAAGATTTAATCTATGTGGTACGATATTATTAGTTTTGATTTATAATTGTAAGTTCATTAAGTATACAACCATAACTTAATAATTTGATGGGTATTCATGATTTTGTTTTTAAAGAGAAATCTTAAAATAGGTAGTGTTTATTTAAAAAATATTCTCTTTTTATAAATAAATTAATACTTAAAAACGCATTATCACTAAGTTTTCTAATCAACGTGAGACATATTGCATCATTTTTATGCCCATATTTAAAGTATAAAATGTTTTACCCAAATTTTACTAATAAACTCTATTCACGATATTATAACAATAATCATATTTTGAAACTTAAGTGATAATTATCATCATTAATTTTTTAACTCTAATATTTAATTTATTTATTTTTATAATTCTTTTAAAAAAATTTATATTATCCATTGATATTATTTTTTATTTTTTATATTATCTATTATTTATTATTGATTGATATTATTTTTTATATTATCCATTATTGATTGATATTATCTTAATTTGAGGCCTAAATCCGCAGGTGCAGCTGCACAACTAATTACATCTATATACAACTCATATTAGACATAACTCATATCTGCAAATAAGAAACATAACAAGACAAATATTAAAAAAATCATAATTTTCTTGGGTACTATAAAATACAACCAACATTAAAGAACATCTTATGCATGTCAAGCTACCCTGTGTTCCAAAGTTCCAAAAACACTAGACTCTGTTCATTTGTTCTATTAGTAGTATTGAAAAATGTGGGTGAGATATGATCATCAAAGAAGGAAAGCAAAAGAAAGAAAAAAACACTTTTCAACCTTCATTTCTTATTCGGTTACTCGAGTTGTTGTTACATACAGTAAATTTTTCCCCCGAGAAATGATAGTACCTTGATAGAGATCCATGTAATATTTATTTCTCAATAGAAAACTGCAGGCTTTTTAGCCAAGAATCAATTTGTAAACAATCCATCTATGTCAATCCTTCTACTGGTGTTTCACTGCAATTGGACTCCTCACAATATGCTTACCATCTGACCATCTCAACTCACCAAATACATATACTTTAGGCTTACCAACAACCTTTGGTCTCAAAGTAACCTTGAATTTCTTCTCTTCACCAATTGCTTTGAATTGTAAGCTTTTAGGTTCCACAGAAACAGAGACTCCAGCAGGTGCCTTCACATCTGCTTTGTACCTGCCTGGACTTCCAACATTTTTAAGTTTTCTAGTAAGGATAACCGGTTCTTTACCGAGCCTAGGAACTGCAATCGAAGGGTAATTCAAGTCATTTACGCTTGATGACTTGGGACAAGTGTGAGGTTTATTTGAGAACATATTTAGAATAGATTCATTGTAGCCACGAGAACATAAGTAGTTCAAATAATCATCCTCATTTAAATCATAAACAAGTCCTGGGTCCATTGCACGGTTTGGTTGAACATGTCCAGCACCATATGCAAAAGGTGTTGCTTTTAGCTTTGATGAATCCAACATTGGCTTCAACTTGTTGTCTCTTGTTTTGGCTGCTTGATGGAAAAGAGTAGACTTAGAACTTTTGTAGCAAAATCAATTAAGGTCTTAAATAGCGTGTTACTGGAGATTTGTACTTGTGTGCAAGCTAGTTGTACATAGCTTGTATATGAGTTATGTACGACCTAATATAGTCCGTGCATAGCAAAAAAGCATTATTTTGGTCCTATTTTAACTCAAACTCAAAATACTTATGATTTTGGGCTTCAATCCTAGCAAAATTATATCTACCAATTTTTGTATGAAGAGAATGTTTCACCTGTGGTCATTATAGCAGATCTGATTGCAGCTGGACTCCATTCTGGATGAAGTGTTTTAAGAAGGCCAACAATACCAGAAACATGAGGGCATGACATTGAAGTTCCAGATTCTGTGATGAATGCAACTCTACGTTTATCAAATATTGCATCAGCAGGTCCTGTTGCTTCAGTGAAAGCTGCAATAATGCTAACCCCTGGTGCGGTTATATCGGGCTAAAATGCAAAACAACAATCAAGTTTGTTACCTAACAACACTTTAATGTGATATCATAGCAAGATTGCGTTCGATAAACCACCAAACCTTAAGGATTTTCGGGTCAACAGAATTGGGACCCCTAGATGAGAATGCAGCCATATATGGAGCTGGTTTTATTCCAACTTCTGTCTTTACCCCAGTTATGGTAGCTACTGGAGTTCTGTTATATTCATGTGGTAATTCAATAAGAGCTAAAAAAAAAGACGATCATTGTTATTAAATTAAAATAAAAAAGTATGTCAAGTACTTGGTAGAGTTTATGTAAGCAAAGACAAAGTTGCCATCAGAAAAACTGATTTGTGAAGCAGGAAGGACATGAGGATCAGCTAAAAGCTCAGTACCACTGTTCTTGTCATTAACCAAAATCATTCCAACAGCACCAGCATTAGCAGCAATCAAACCCTTTTCAGTTCTACCGTTGCTGCCTCTAACACAAACTAAAATTTTGCCTTTCACTTTATCGGGATCAAGAGTCCTAGCCTTGCAAAGAATACTACAATAGTACATATAAAAAAGGATTATTATTTATATTTTTGTACTATGAAAATTAGGGATAAACTGTGAAGATACTTGGAATGTCATTGATTTTACTCACGCTTCTGAAACAGATGCTTTAGCAACTTTAGTATCAACTGCATTAATCAAAGGGAAAAACTTTCCTGATGGTAAGGATTTGGAGGAAAGACTTGCTCCCTGGTATTCAAATAAGCAAGGTTTCAAGCACTATAAGCTATTGTAACTTAAAAAAATCAACTTATTCAATTCAATTTGGTGCTCAAATTTACGATCTGATTCAATCTACTATTTTGCATACATGTGCTGAAAAAGTAACGTGCCTTCTAAAAAGGAGTTATAAAGAAACATAACTTGCCTTACAAAAACAGTAAATTGAATCAAATTCTGAAATTTGAGTAACAAATTGAAGAAACATTGGCTTCATACCTTGAGATTCATATTGTTGCCAAGGGAAACAACATTAGTAAATTGACGATCAATAGTGCTACCACCAACAGTAAACATCCAAGGTGCCACATTTGAAACAGAACCTGGAATAGGTCCTTGATTGCCAGCTGAAGCAACCACAGTAATACCATTCTTGACTGCATGAAAAGCACCAATTGAAATCCCATCATTGAAGAATTCTGAGGGTTCACCACCAAGTGATACAGAAAGCACATCAACACCATCACTTATCGCAGCTTCAAAACCAGCCATTATGTCTGCATCAAAGCATTCATTTCCATCAATTGGCGGCCAACATACTTTGTAGGCCGCCACGCGAGCTTTTGGTGATCCGCCTTTGGCGGTACCATTTCCAAAACCCAAAACAGAAGCTCCTGAGACAAAGTTTCCCCCAGCTGTGGACAATGTATGAGTACCATGACCCTCGTAATCCCTTGGAGTGAAAAGAGTAGGACTAGTTGATGGGGAAACTGTAGAAATGGCACTGTTAGAGCTCATAAATGCCAGATAGCCCTTGTGAAAATACCTTGCTCCTATCAGCTTCCTGAAGAAATAAAAATTTGATGAGTGCAAGTGAGTTCAAATTTGTGAAAAAGGGCATAAAATGGAACAAAATAAGTAAAACAGTAGACACTTTTAAGGTTTGAAATTGACCATAAAAATAAAAAGAAAGTTGGACTATAGTTTCATAAATTAGTGATTAACCAACAAACTGTCTTGGAGAATCTTACGTACAACAACATAGACATGTGATGGAATATGTTCTTCTTAGCCCTTTATTTTTGTAAAGAAGAAAAAAAAATGTAAGAAGTTATGGTTGAATCAACAGCTAATATTAATAACGGGTATATAAAAAGTGATATATAAGACTTTCTCATCATCTTATGACTAAATTTAGCAGTTAACTTAAGTTTATAAGTTGACTTCTAAGAATAATAAAGAAATTTTCAACTGGAGTGGAAAAACCACCACTATTGTCGTAAGTAAGAAAGATATTTTAATAAGATGTAATAGTGGAAAAACCTCTATTACAAAAGGAAATTTTGGTTCAATTTATGACTCAAACTTGGACGGTTGGATCCAACAGTTACTACAGTAAACTAAATTAGGTTATGTATGACAATAAATTTCTCTGTTTAGAAAACAAATACCAAATTAGGTCATCTACATATTTTAAGTTTCAACAAATGGTTGAAGCTATACAATTATTGAATAGCAAGTTCAAAAAAAAAAAAAATTAAAGAAATTGAAAATTGCGCTTTAGTTAACTTCCAGGAAGTGTTAAAGTTCTCTTTTGTAGAATGTTAAATGAAGCTATATAGATAAGATATATGAAAGGCATGATAAGAATGAAACCACAAGCAATGCTCTGGCTTTAGCAATGAACTTCTTAGTTAGCATGTGCAATTATGCATGATATTAATGCTATAAAGCTTATCATTAATAAGAAACATGGTGTTGTGCTTCTTTTGCAAGTAATAAAAGTCAAATATTTAGGCTAAGGCTAAGCATTTCTTATCACAATGGACCTCATACCAGCTTCTGTTTTAATCGTTTATATAACTCAAATTTTGGATAAATCTCAAATAACATGACATAATGTTATTAGTAAATATAATTTAATAAAAAAAAAATTAACATATTAGTTGAGATTTTAATAAATATGTGATATATATTAACGGTGAAATGAAATTATTGAAAAGGCTGCGTATAAAACAGACGTAGATAAAGGCTGACTACTTTTAACAGAATATGATGAAGCACTTTCAAACCAGTTTTATTTATAATCTTTTTTTTTTTAAAGAAGAAAAAAGAACAAGTGGAAAAGAGAATGGACCTATTGCAATATACTCCAATCTTGGTGTCATGCTGACAGAATCCTCGCCACTTTGAAGGGACAGGACCCATCCCTTCGTCACTAAAGCTCTTTGATTCAGGCCAAACACCTTTCACAATTCCAATTGGCAAATAAAAAGGTGTTATATGCAATTGACAAAGAAACAGTGTGACCCTCGTTTGTTCACAAATTACTAATAATATAATTGTGTATTTTAATTTACATCTTATATTGAAGAATTGGAGGAGGTAAACTTGATGATGCATGATACTAATTAATTGTAAAATCTTATTAATTAGGGTGAATAAAATCGTGACATGTAAATTATTGAGTAAATTGAATTTTCATAAAAAAAAAGAAGTAAAATATGGCTAGTCACCATCGATCTTTTAACAACCCACCATTGTCATTATTTTCACATAGTATGGGCAGAAAAGACAACATGCATGAACATAATATTTATCTTCATCTTAACTTTAAAAAAATAATAATCTACTTAGGTTTTGACTTTCTTCACCGTTATAAATGATGAGACTTTTAGCATGAATGAAAAGTTATACACCGATACTTGATTAATATTGAAATGTTTTATATATCAATGATAATTTATAAACATGATTTTAAATGTTGAATCATAATCAAAACAAGTCCCATAAAATCTAGCTACATTTTAAATTCAAATTAATATCAAGAGAAGAAGGTAATTTAATTACTGTTCAAAAATGTTATACAAAGTTAAGCAATCTACTGATAAGTTGATGAAATATAATATAAAAATTACCGGTATCAAGGTTTCCAATAATGGTGTCTTCACCAAACCTCGCTTTCTTCCAAATAGAACCTAAAGGAATTCCTCCTTTTTTTTCTAGACCAAGAAAATCCCATGAACGAGTTGTGTGGAGTTTCCTTCCTTCGTTTAAGAAAACCGAAACAACATTTGGATTCTCTGTAATAGCCATTGATCATATCAATGAAACAGAGAAAACAGATTGTGAGTAAAAACTGCAAATTCTAAGGTTTAATTGTTTATAATATATTAAACACAGTAACTAACTTATAACATAGTAATCAGAAAGATTATTAAACCATTACTTGAAATCTGTTGGGCTTCTTCTTCCTCGAGCATTGCTGCAAAACCATTGATGTGTCTTCTATACGAGTAAAAGATAGCTTTTTTAGCCTTCTCATTGCTGCGAACGAAAATTAAAAAACAAAAAACAGAGTCGATTCATTTCTACAAGAAAAAAAATTAACTATAAAATATTCACTGAAATGGGATATATTGAATATTGTATTTCATACCTTCCTAAGCATGAACCAAGCAAATTATAATGTGAATCTGTAACGCTATCAAGATCAACTGAAGTTGGGTTCAGGCCATGTGAATGTGCACCTAAGTATACAATATAAGACTATACACCACACAAAAATATGATTAATCATGGTAAACCCAGATAGAGATTATGAAAGCATGATGAAATTATGATTGTACGAGGGGAAGAAAAAAAAAAGGGAGTCAGGCTTGCCTTTTTAGCTGCAGAGGTTGGTATCTGAAACAAAGAGAAAATAATAAGAATTAATAGAAGAAAGGGAGAGACGTATGAATGTCCCATGTCTTTTTTCTTTGAATAGAAATGTAGAGGGGCAGATGGACTCTGCTTTTTAAAGCCTAATGATGTTTTTGGAAGCAATTTTGTTTCTTCTTTTTAATAAATGAAAGGAACCTTGGCGTTCTGTATTTTGAAAGGAACCTTGGCGTTTTTATTATAAATTTTCAATTTCATCAATCTCTAGGCGTATTATTTCCCATTAGCGGCGTATATGGGCAGACAATGAAGGTGGAATAGTCGGTTAAGTTACTTATTAGTGTAATTTATGTTAAAAGTGATTTTAATCCAAAACTATTTCAACCGAAAATACAAATATAAATTAGTAATGTCATAGCCAACGTTATTTGTTTTACCCTTTTAAAATATAATTATGATATATTTGTTCGAACTGTGCCCAAATAATCTGACTAACAATCTTCTATTAAGACTCATGCACGTCCAAATCTCATTCTACAATGTTTTATTTATTTTAAAAAAAATCAACCTAAAATATACGCGTTGTAAAGCACGCATATTGTTTTTGATGTCTAAGCCTTAGAACAAAATTGTTGTTTTAGAGCGTGCATCATTTTAATCATGTAAATATGTAATTGTGTAATATATATATATTTATGTAAATTTTATTAACATTTGATCAATTAAATTAAAAAAAAATTATATATTTTAATAATAAAAAACATTAAAAAAATCGTCTTTTTCTTTCTTTCTATATTTTTTCATTTTTAATTATTTTATTATTATTTTATTAATAAAAAATAAAATTAGAATAGAAAAGTAAGTGATAGAAAAAATAAGAGAGATGGATAAAGAAAAGAAGGAGCGAGAAAAAGAGAGAGGATGGAAGGGATGTTGTTTTTTATATTTGTTTTATTAATAAAATATATAATTTTTATTTTGTAAAAAAAATTATTTTTTTTTAAATTTTAATTTAATTGATTATATTTTTAAATTACATGATTAATTAAACTTAACTAAAAAATTATATAATTAAAATACATGAATAACTTAATTAAAAAACTTAATATCCTACTTTTTAGGTAATTTTAGAAATATTAGGTTATGAGGGACTAGTTTAAGTTTAGCTAGTTTGATCGTGATTTCAAATAAAACGATTATTTTAATATAACACATTTATTTGTGTTATATAAAAATCATTCTAAGTAACAATTTAATAATTGTTTTAAGATTTAAGTATATAGCAAAACTATTTCTGTAAAAAACAAATGTTACTAGTTTTCATATATATATATATAAAAGTTGTTCAAAATTCTTTTATTTTTAATTCCTAGTTTGACAAGTGATTAATTTTTTAAAAATTATATTTAATTCATTAATTTTTTAAAAATTATATTTAATTCATTAATTTTTTAAAAATTATATTTAATTCATTAATTTTTTATTCAAGTATTACTAATCCATTAACTTTTAAAAAATTAAATTTAAGTTCAATATAAGGAAAAAAAATCTTTAAGAGGTAAAATTATAATTTAATTAAAAGAAATAAAACACCTTAAAACTAGTTTTTTATATTACAATGGCATAATCCCAACCATGCCCACCACTGTGCCAACCAAAGCTCGAAAGCCACCGTTCTTTCTCCCTTTCTTGTGTCTCTTCTCTCTCTCTCACTCACCCATATCTCTCAGGTGGTGGGATGGGACTGAAGTTGGTAAAATTGGAGCAAATTGGTCAGACGAAAATGGACGACGAATGTCGATGGATTGGCATGATTTTTTTGGTTGATCGCGTCCAAAGAAGGGTTGTGGAGTCAAATTTTAGCAGTGAAAAAAAATAAAAAATCGTCAATTTTAGTGAACATATGAAAACATGTTAAAATTTCACATTGATTGGAGATCGCATCCACGCTGCGTATATAAACAATGACAATCCTCTATCTCATAACCTGGATTTTGAGATGAAATTATGAGATGAAGAATTGTTCTTGTTTATATGAGCAGCGTGGATGCGATCTCCAGTCGATGTGGGACTTTAACACTTCCCCTCACATCGGCAAGGGTCTGTTCCCTTAAGACAGATGGGGATGTTGAGCTTATGGAACCCAAGAAGTGGAATGCATCACTCACTAATGGTGAAACAACTACACCGACCTGGTAACCTTTCTTTGATACCATGTTAAATTTGAGCCTAACTCCATCTCAAAACCCACGTTATGAGATGGAGGATTGCCCTCATTTATATATGTGTTTAATACTCCATGCCTAATCGTTGTGGACTTTTTAACACTCCCCCTCACATCGGTAATTTATCGATGGACGGTGTTGAGCTTACAGCTGTGTGTCATGGGGTGAGCTTACCTGCTTTGATACCATGTTAAATTTGGGCCTAACTCCATCTCAAAACCCAGGTTATGAGATTGAGAACTACCCTTGTTTATATGCGCAGCGTGAGCGCGATCCCTAGTCGATATGAGACTTTAACACTCTCCCTCACATCGGCAAGGGTCTGTCCCCTTGAGACCGACGGGGACGTTAAGCATATGGAGCCCAAGTGGTGGAATACATTACTCACCAGTGGCAAAACAACTGTACCGACCGGATAACCTTACTTTGATACCATGTTAAATTTGGGCCTAACTCCATCTCAAAACTCATGTTATGAGATAGAGGACTTGCCCTTGTTTATATGCGAAGTGTAGGCACGATCTCTAATCAATGTGAGACTTTAACACTTTCCCTCACATCGATAAGGGTCTGTATTCTTGAGACCGACGGGGATGTTGAGCTTATGGAGCCCAAGTGGTAAAATGCATCACTTACTAGTGATAAAACAAATGCACCGACCGTATAACTTTGCTTTGATACCATGTTAAATTTAGATCTAATTTCATCTCAAAACCCAGCTTATGAGATGTAGGACTATTTTTATTTATATCCACAACGTGTACACGATCTCTAATGTTGGACTTTAATAAAACATTATTTTTAAAACCAATAAAAATCGTTCCAATGCCTTTTTTTTTTTTTGGTAAACCAATAAAACTAAAGTGACGAAATTAGTATTTAAAACTTGCAGCTTACACACGGTATAATTAAAACTTAAATTTTTTTTGGTTCACGTACCGAAAAGAGAATAACAATGAAATAAAATGAAAAAAATAAAAAAATTTATTTAATTTGAATACGGAAATAAAGAAAATAATTGGTATTATAATATATTTATTTTATAATTAAAATGGTATAAAAAATAATGTACATTATCTTAATATATTTATATTAAATAAAGTTTAAATAATTTTATTTAATTATTATTTTTTTATTAGACAAAATATATTATTGAAATCATTATTTTTTTAAATAATTATTAGTTAAAAATAAAATATATTATTAAAATTAATTTTTTAAAATAGAGTTTAAAGTTTTGAGGTTTGTGTTTTAGTATTTTAGGATTTAGAATTTGAGATTTAAGGTTATATTTATTGATTAAAATTATTATATTTTAAATAAGATTTACAGTTTGGGATTTGAGATTAAAAGTTTATGGTTATATTTGTGAGTTAAAATTATTATTTTTCTAAAAAAGATTTTGTGTTTTTGGATTTGAGTTATATTTATAGGTTAAAGTTTAAGATTAAAATTATTTCTTTTTTAAATAAGTTTTAGGGTTATATTTGTCGGTTAAGGTTTATGATTAAAATTATTTTTTTTTAAAATATGATTTTAAGATTTTGGATTTATAATTATATTTTGAGTTGAATAATTAATATTAGAAAAAATATTAATACGTGAATGAAATCATGATTTTTTAAAAAATAAAAAATAAATCTAATTTATTATCTTTTAAGAATAAATTACATTCTATTTTTATTTTTAAATTCTACTAAAAGTAAATATTGAAAGAATATATTTTAATTCCATGTAATTCTATTCCATCCAATTCTAATATACTTTGAGGTTAAAAAAAGGTGGTGGGTACATATGGAAGTAACTAGGATGGTCGATGAAAAAGGTGAAAGATTCT
This sequence comes from Hippophae rhamnoides, assembly GCA_033030585.1. Taxonomy (NCBI): domain Eukaryota; kingdom Viridiplantae; phylum Streptophyta; class Magnoliopsida; order Rosales; family Elaeagnaceae; genus Hippophae; species Hippophae rhamnoides. The sequence continues at coordinate 64,425,445 of CM065428.1, read as the reverse complement.
GGATGGTGTGATGGTAACTAAGATGGGTAAGTGCTTCGTAATTAAAAGAAAAAAAAACTATTTTTTTATTATTAAATTTAAATTTTACCGTTAAAAAGTTATTTTTTAACTAATTAAAGTTAAGTTAGACATATTAAAAATTAATGAAATAGAATTACTTAATTACAAAATTATTAAATTAAAGTATAATTTTTAAAAGAACAATTTCACAATAATTTTATATTAAATATAATTACACGAGTATTATTATAATAATCAATAATAATATATCATATTATTTATAATTTCTTATCAACTTATCATAAATAATTTTTTTCTCTTAAAAAAGTTATATTATATACCTATTCAACGCTAAAAAAAAAGAGAGCATATATTTAGGTACCTATGAAGATCCATTAAGCTTTTATTGATGACGTTATAAAAAATCATATATTTATTCATGATAAAGAGATAATAAAGACGAAAGTCTGCCCTGCAGTTAATTTTATCTTTAACATAGGAATCCTTTAAAATAATTTTCAATTAAAAAGTCAACGATTCCAAAATGATCCATTAATTATAAAAAATTGAATTACAAAACGAAGATATTCTCAATTAGTACCAGAGATTGAGATTGAGATTGAGATTGAGATGAGCATTTTTATCTTTTATCTTTCGGGTGCTTGCTTGAGTAGGCTGAGCTCTTGAGAGACACATATATAACAGGAATAAGTGTAATACAGATTCCTTTATTTACATTTTATCTTAAAAATATATATTTTTAAGTAATTATAGTTATAAAAAATAATACATCTCTAATAAAATTATATTTTTATCTAATTTTTATTACATATAACAGAATAATAAATGTGTCACGTATATTTTTATATCTTTTAATAAATATATACATAAAAATTAATTTTTTAATTAAAAAAAATCAAACTTAAATAAAATTTTCATAAATTATATATTAAATAAAAAAGAAATTTCTATAAATTTTATTGGAAGTTTTATTTAAATTTGAAAGAAAAAAATTTAAAAATATGAGTGATATTTTAAATTAAATATAAATTTTTACGTAACATTTATTTTATTATATTATATTTAAAAGAAAATTAAATGAAAATTAACTTCGTTTTTATCTAATATTTTTTTTGACTAATAAATATATTAAAAAAAAATTACAGAAGATATATATGGATACATTACTCTAACATAGAAAATTCCTCTTCCATTCTTTCCTATAAGAAATTTTATGCTAAAATTAACAAATCAACATTTTTTTTTATTAAATATTTTCTTTCACTTTGAAAAAAGAAAAAAAACAATATTTAATAGATAATAGTAATTCTGATTTAAGAACTACAAAAAGCTTGGTTTGATACAATTACAAAGAATACTTGCTATTCTCACATTGTTGGAAAATTTCATATTATTGTATTGTCCTTGTCCTTGATGTGGTTTACTGTTTAAGCATAAATTTCAACCAGTTGTATAATGTTTATATACCATCAGAGTCAACTCATATTTGTATCACAATCTCCATGTTGAAGTTGTTAGGAGAATCACAATTTCAATTTGAACTTAACCAAGCTCTAAACAGCGGAATTAAACCTATTCTCCTTCTTTGTGTGAATCTTTTAGGAAACAAATAAATAGAGCTTAAAATGAAACATGCATAAAATCAACACAAGCAATTTACGTGGGAAAACCTTCCCTACAGGAAGGAAACAACCACTAAGACTCCTCTCCAAAACTTCCAATATCAAGAAACAATTGTACAACAGTTCTCTCTAGGTAAAATCAGAGGCAAACAATCAACAACATCATCGCTAATACACTTCTGAAACTAACAATTATTTCAAGAAGAATGGAGAAATCTAACCCAATCGTAGTCACTGCTCACTGCTCAGAATTTCTCTCAAACCGGCGAGCCAAATCCAAATCCCACTGCACAGATTAAAGAGTCTTGAGTCGTGAACCTGCCTGCAAAATTTCAGCTTAATCGACCACAAACGGCCTTCGATCGGAACACTCACGATTTAGACCGGCCGAGAGGGAAAACTCAAAAATCGAGACCAGCTTTTTCACTCGCCGCCGCTTTTCTCGCACACTTTTTTCTCCTTCGCAGAATTTACACACAACAAACCCTAAATGGGTTTATTAATTAAAGAAAATGAAATGACACAATTGTTCTTCTTACTCCACGGGCTTTAAGCCACACGGGCTTCACTGGCTCCTCCAACAAGAGGAAAACCCAACAAATCTCCCCCTTTTCCGACAGATTGGGACAGGATCCGCCATCCCGCAATTGAACAACAAACTTCAAGTTTTTCTCGACATCGCTTTGTCAAGACGTCGATCCATTCTCATCGCATGTATTTTCAAGTTCAAGCAACTTATTGTTAAGAGTATCTCTTATCCAATGATACCTCACATCAATACGCTTTGATCTCGAGTGAAATGGCCGAGTTTTTCGCTGTGAATAACTCCGATTATCGCTGCACAACACATATTTCTCGCCGAAACCAAGTTCCTCAAGAATCGTTTCATCCACAACAACTCCTTGTGCTTCCGTTGCCGCACAAACTCCGTTCGCCGGTAGAAAGTTGCAACACACTTTTTGCAATCTCGATCGCCAAGAAACCTGCCTCCACCAGAGAAAGTAATTAGATAACCTCAAGAAGCAGACTTACGAGAATCTTCATCTCTTGCCAAATCTCAATCGTTGTATCCAACTAACATCGTTTTCCACTTCCAAAGCTAAGTGTTAACTTGGAAGTACCTCAAGATATCTCATAATCCACTTTATCGCATCCCAATGCTCTCTTCCCGGATTCGAAAGAAAACGACTAACAACTCCAACCGCATACGAGCTATGTCTCTGGCCTCGTACACACCATTGCATACATTAAGCTTCCTATCATCGAGGCATATGGAACCTTTTCCATATCTTCCTTCTCTTTATCCGTCACGGCCTTGACTCGATCTCAACTTAAAGTTGATTAGATAAAGGAGTAAGAAACCACTTTACTTTTATCCATATGAAACCTTTCAAGTACTTTGTCGATGTATCGTTCCCGTGACATGTATAACTTCTTTCTCTTTCTTGTCTCGACAAATTCGAATACCAAGAATTTGTTTTGTCGCCCCAAGTCCTTCATGGCAAAGGACTTACTCAACTCGGCTTCTTCAAATTATCAATTCTGAAGAATTTCTCGCCAACAATCAACATGTCATCAACATAGAGCAATAAAATGATAAAGTCATCGTTAGAGAATTTCTCGCACAAAACACAATGATCAAGTAGTCTTCTTGTAACCATACTCCCCATAACTCGACTCAAACTTCTTATACCATTGTTCAGTGCTCAAGCTTTCAACCCGTAGAGGCTTTTTCTTTAACCGACATACATAATCCTCTTTTCCTTTAACCTCAAAACCTCTCGTCGCTCCATATAAATCTCTTCCTCTAACTCACCACGAAGAAAGGCGCTTTCACATCCATTTGCTCAATTTCTAAATCCAAGCTAGTCGCTAGACCTAGAACAACACGTACGGAAGACATCTTCACAAATGAGAGAAAATATCATCAAAATCAATACCTTTTCTCCGACCGAATCCTCGACGACCGCCTAGCTTTGTATCGTGGTCGTGAATCGTGTTCTTCTCGCTTCACCCCGTACCCACTTGTTCTTCAAAGCTCTCTTACCCTTAGGCAACTTTACCACCAAACGTGCGATTGTCATACGCTGATCGCATCTCATCTTCCATAGCACCAACCCAATGTGTTTTGTTTCCATCTTCCATTGCTTCGCATAACATCGAGGTTATCCCTCATCTCACAATAACACATACTCATCAGTATCATACCGCGGTGGAAGGATCGTCGATCTCTCGGTAGACCTCCCGGTGCAATTTCTAATTTCCGGCAAATTGATCGCAGTTCCAAGCGATCTCGTTTACCGTATATCTACATCATCTAAACCCCGTCGGGTCATCTTGAACATTTTGTTCCATCCGTACCGGTAAAGGAACCTGATCTAGGTCAATCAAATCATCGCTATACTAATGGACTCCTTTTTCTATCTTCTCAACATCTTGTATAGTTTGATCTTCTATAAACACAACATCACGACTTCTTACCAGCTTTCTTCTCAATCGATCATAAAATCTCGTAGCCAAATTCATCCAGACCATAACCAACAAAGATACATTGTCGTGTCTTCACATCGAGCTAGATCTCTCATCTTTTGGTATACGCACAAATGCCTTGCAACCAAAAACGCGAAATGATCATAATAAACATCTTTGCTACCCAAACCTCGTTTGGTACATCAAATTGGAAGAGGAACACACACGGTGCGAGATTAAGAACATGTACAATCGTATTCAAAGCCTCACCCCGTAAAGATCTCTGGCACCGAGCCTCGCGAAAGAAGACATCTTACTCTTTCAACCAATGTCCTGTTTCATTCTCTCACCAACCCATTTAATCGAGGAGTCTCTGGAGGTGTCTTTGATGTCGAATGCCCCGACGCTCACAAAGTACTCATCAAAAGGACCTGAATACTCTCCCCCATTATCTCGTTTCCGATGCACCGCAATTTCTTCCCGCTTGTCTCTCAACTAAGGCTTGAAACCGTTTAAACACATCTAATACTCGATCTTTGCTCTTTGCTTCTTCAAAGTGTACACCCATAACTTTCTTGAACAATCATCTACGAAGGCGTCACAAAATAACTGCACCACCCAAAGTTTTTGTCTTCATAGACCACATACATCCGAATGTACCAAATCAAGTATGTATTGTTTTCTCAAGGAGTGGAACTCTTGAAAAAAACTCTATTTTGCTTCCCGCCAAACAACGAGTACATCTTCTTAAACAAACATCATTCATTCCGTAAATAAGATTCTTTTTAGTTAATATCGCCAAACCTTTCTCACTCACAGAGCAAGTCTCTTATGCCACAATTCCGATGCGAGCTCATCCGTCACAAAGATTAATAACGCCTTTAAAGAGTCTCACGTAGATATACAACCGGAATGTTTGTCTTTACGAGCAACAATCCATAGCACCTTTAGTAAGTTTCCATTGACCATTACTAAAGGTATTGCAAAATATCCTTCATCATCAAGTTTACTCGGCAGAGATCAAGTTCAAACGACTTCAGAATATGCTTTACCCTCTAAGAAGTAGTCTCGTGCCATTATTCATCTCCAAACACACATCTCCAATACCAATGACTTTAACCAAGCCATCATTTCCCAACTTCACCGTCCCAAAGTCACTCCGTCAGACAGATGTGAGAAGTCCTCTCGAGACGTAGCATGAAATCGAGGCTCCACTATCAATAACCCAACCGACCTCGTGACATGCAACATTGACAACATCTTCATTATAAACAACAAGAAAATCTTTCCGAACTAGCTGTGCAACTCGATCATTTTCTTTACTAACATCACCCTCTCGTTTCTTTTGTCTTTATTCTTGTTATCCCGCTTCAAATGTCTCAGTAATATTTCTCGACGTGTCTTTCATGCCACAGTTGATGACACTCAATATTAGAAAACCTAGACTTGCTTCTTCCTTTTTCTTTGTTCTTGAAACCTCTGCTTTACTCCTCCCTCTTCTTTCTCAACCAAAATCTTCTCGATCGCCGAGAAGACCCGTGACTTTCTTCTCATTTCTTCATTCAAAACACTACTCTTAGCCGATCCACGTTGATTACACCATTTGAAATGAGTTACTTAATGACATTCTAAATGTTTCCCAAGAGTCCGACAACGTACTCCAATAAACACAACCCTTGAATCTCATCATCAAACTTGATACCCATTCCATTAACTCGATTGATTATTCCTCGAACGTATTCAAGTGATCCGTCAACTGAGTTCCATCTCGTACCTAAAGCCATCAATTGCTTTATAAGAAACATTTTATTATTTCTCGTTTTTCCGAGCATACAACTCTTCAAGTTTATTCCATAGTGACCGTGCATGTATTTCTCCACTAATATGATTCAAAACATTATCATCTACCCACCGCCTTATATACCCACGTACTTGTCGATGTAACAAAGTCCATTCTTCTTCGTATAACTTTTCTCGGCTTCTCGTAGGCAAACACCGTAAAATGAAACCGTTTGACATAAAGGAGATCTTCCATTTTTCCTTTCCAAGTGTGATAATTAGAACCATTCAAAGTAATCATTCTACTCAAATTTGCTTCCATTATTCAACACAAGAAATTCCACAATAATAACCACAAATTTAATACCACTTTCATAGAGAATCACAATTTCAATACGAACTTAACCAAGCTCTAAACAGTGGAATTAAACCTATTCTCCTTCTTTGTGTGAATCTTTTAGGAAACAAATAAATAGAGCTTAAAATGAAACATGCATAAAATCAACACAAGCAATTTACGTGGAAAAACCTTCCTACAGAAAGGAAACAACCACTATGACTCATCTCCAAAACTTCCAATATCAAGAAACAATTGTACAACAGTTCTCTCTAGGTAAAACTAGAGGCAAACAATCAACAACATCATCAAGAATACACTTCTTGGAAACTAACAATTATTTCAAGAAGAATGGAGAAATCTAACCCAATTCGTAGTCACTGTTCACTGCTCAGAATTTCTCAAACCGGTGAGCCAAATCCAAATCCCACCGCACAGATTAAAGAGTCTTGAGTCGTGAACCTGCCTGCAAAATTTCAGCTTAATCGGACCACAAACGGCTTTCGATCGGAACACTTGATGAAGACTGGTTGGAGAGGGAAAATTGAAAAACTGAGACCAGTTTTTCTGATGCATCTGATGCCTTTTCTGCACACTTTTTTTCTCTGCAGAATTCTACACACAACAAACCCTAAATGGGTTTATTAATTAAAGAAATGAAATGACACAATTGCACTTCTTACTCCATGGGCTTTTAAGCCACATGGACTTCACTTGGGCTCCTCCAAATAAGAGGAAAACCCAACAGAAGTTTCTATGGATATGATCTGTTCAATCCTATTAATAGTGTCTAATTATTTTTTACTATTTTAATATTTAAAAAAAATGTATTTTTAATCTTATTAGTAAAGTTATGGGAGGTGGTGTTACGTTACAATGTTGGATGTGAAAATTTTTACATTGATTAATTTATATATATGTATTATTAATATTTTATTATTTTTTGAAGCATCTTAAAGGGTCATAGGTTTCGGCTATAATAGAGGTAAAGAATTATTATTTGTACGTTCTTTTATGAAATAGGGATTTTGAAAAGTTGTTTTCACAAATTAAAATACGGTAACAGTGGATTAGGTTTGATTTTGAGTGGAAAATCATATATTACACCTTCTTTTTTCATCCTTATTTACATGTAAAGTCTATCATATTATTTTTCTATATAAAAAAAAACCTATTATATTATCTTACGGCAAGGAGAAGGACACGTGGTCTCTCATTTTTTTTTTATAAATTCTTATTAAATATTATATCTATAAAATTATAAATAAATTGAAGTATAAAATGAAATTTAAATTTTAAAATTTTAACACTTAAAAATTTATTAAAAATTAAATAATTTAAATATATTTGCATTCATTTATATATATATATATATATCATATTTATTCAATATATTAATTAAGAAACAAATAGTAATATATTTTCTAGTTTTTGTAGTGTACTTTCTGAGTTATAATCTTAAAAACAAATATTATTATATTTTCTAGTTTTTTTAGTGTTCTTTAGGAGTTCTAATATTAGAACGAACACATTGCTTACTAAACTCATGTTATTTTTTTTGTTTACTCATAGATTTTTGTTTTTTTCATTTGATAATGTAAATTCATGATTTTAACAATATGTTGATTTAATTAAAAAAAGTGAGTAAAATATTAAAAAAAAGAAAGGAATATCATAAAGTAGGTCATTTTTAGATGGTTGATTGCTTATGAAAGAGTCTCAAAGTAGGTCATTTTTAGCAACTATTTAAATTCATATAAATCCCACATGCCGTGATAGGAGGTTATCACAATTAAATCAAAATGCAAACACAAAAATGCAACTTATAGTATGAGTAGTTTTAGGTCGTATCGAAAACAAGTCATGGTTAATATCTGATGTGACCATCATTCCTTTTATAAGCAACCATTTTCCTGCATATATAGTAAGCTATATCAGTTTCACATGGAACATGCACTTATGTGAGAGTACAATGCTTCCATATGATAAAGTCAATGATTAAGTGATGGAGTCGATATATCACCTCTTTAGTTCATAAATGATTCAATTATTCAATTGATTTCGCTTTTAACCATACAATTAAAAAATATTTATTTATTTTCTTATAACAATAAAAAAATATATTCATTTACGTTAAAAAAATAAATACATTTTTTTATCCTCCTGATGAAGGTTGAAAATCCTCTATGCATATGCATGAAAGAGCTTATGGTATGTAATTAAAAAATATATAATCTCCACATGTTTCGTATAAAAATAAAGAGGTACATCATTTTCTTGATATATACTTGAGTCATCTTTGTTTGATAACAATTGAGCGGAATAAAATTGAATGTAATTGTAATTTGTAAGGTTCTTTTAGTATTGGCATTATTCAAGAACAAAAATTATGAAATATAAACTAGTTTCTAGGCACATTATCATGTCTATTATTCCAAGCCGAAGAAACAATTGAGTTTTAAATTAATGTGCTTCAAGAATACCTTTATTGCTTAACACATTTAGAATTGAATTCATGCATATAGGAATAGATTGTGTAAATGATACTCGATCAATCGATCGAAGCTCTAGATCAATTGTGTTTGATCTAGGTGCTCTTGGGTTAAAATTGTTAGGAGTGGATCGATCGATGTTATGCTTGATCGATCGTATTCAATCTAGGTGCTCTTGGGTTGAAATTGTTGAGAGTAGATCAATCAAAGTTATGCTTGATCAATCGAGATGATGAATCGATTGTTGATCGATCAAGTTGAATTTGGGCACTCTCGGGTTATGTTTAATCATTGTTGTATCAATCAAAAATGATATCGATCGATCGAGGGCGTAACTTCTCAATTTAAAATCTCTTTGTTTACTTGAGCCAATTGTGTGGATTATCAAATTACCCATATTTATTACTACATCATTAACTCTTTTATGAATAGAAAGGTCATTACACTTTAACATAACATTAGGGTTTTAGTTCTCTTATATAAACAATCTAATGCTCATTGTTTTAAACACTATACTTATTCTATTCATCTTACATCTTTTATGTAGTTATGTTTTATTGATTTACATGCCTGATTGTTTTTATGATATTAAGCTTTTGAATTTTATTCTAAAGTTTACTAGTTGATTTGATTTATATGATTTATGTTATTGAATCTTTTAGCTAAAAAAATTAGTTGTTAAATCTGCTCAAGGATACACCTTGCACTTTTGATATTTGTACTAACTTTTTAGGTGCTCATTTAACCAATTGGGTAGCTCATGGGACTCGAGAGATCAAAAAATTGGTCTGAATCCATACACCTACTTTATAGAGACTATGAAAAAAGCGACGGTTTATAAGTAGATTATATTTTGGGCTTTATCTATGAGAAGTAGTCTAATAACTTGCTTTGTAACTGAACATTGATTTTCATAGTAGATAGTTAAAGGGTCCGGTGGACAAGAGGTTTTGCTCTTATGTATTATTGTGACCTAGATTATTTACATCTAAAATATCACGTGTCATATTTATATTTATTTTCACTTTCTATTGTTTACACAAGATCGCTTGTCTGGTTGCTTAAAAGATTTTAATTAGACATAATTAGCAAAAATTATCTATTCATCCATATAGGTTAATTAGATCTATAACTTAAACTATCAATTGGTATCCGAGCGATTACTAAATATACTTAGTGTTGCCTAAGACCTTATTATAGATAATTTGAGATAGGGTTCTTCTACAATCCATTCTTCCTTATTTGATAAGTCTAATTACCTACATTGGAAGGCTCATAAGCCTTTTTATATTCTTTAGATTATAGTGTGTGGAATTTTATGATTTTTTTCCTCAAAACCATGTAAGTTTACCAAGTCACTGTCATGGACGAAAGCAAAGATGTAAACACCATCAAAATTGATTAACTTATTAGTTAATTCATACTTTTGAAATGAACTTTTGAACACTTACAAATAATATGGGTGTTACTTTCAAAATCACTATAACTGATGATGGAGACATTGAAAATGATAAAAGTGATGAAGAATTGGTACTTTGGCCAAAAGGCTCAAGAACATCTTCAACCAGAATAACTTATAAAGTAAGGGACAATCAAGCCATACAAGGGATCGTCAATTATGAGAACTCAAACTTATGAGTTCCAAAGGTAAGAAAACTAAACACATTGGATCATAATGTTTTGAATGCAATGGGTTTGATCATTTTCCAGTGTTACTCTTAGTGACTCAAAAAGTGACCACGATAATATTAGTGATTCAAAAAATGGTGACACTAACTACTAACATTCACTACAAATGTTGTTGGACACTTCAGTGAGTCTGACATTGACTCAAATAGTGAGAAACGTGATTCTAATTTTCTTCTTGCTAAATTTAATGCTAATAGCTTTGAGAAACTTTTTATAGAATTAATGGGTTGTGAGAAAAAAAAGAATGAAGTGATAAAATCAAAACCTATGACAAAAAGAAAAACTTAATTGTCTACACTTGTTGATGTTTTGAATTCAAATTTTGTAGATTTTAAACAGTAAAACAAAAAGTTTGTGCAGGAACTTGAATAATCGAATGAAGCTGTGAAGATATTGGCCATTGGAGATGAAATGCTAAATAAAGTTCTTGAATATGGAAAGTCTTTTGGAATAAGAAAGGACTAGGTTATATAGATGAATATTCAACGTTATCATCTTCAAAAAAAAAACTTAGTTTATAAAACTTTCTAACTCTTCTTCTTCACATGCTACATATACACCATATGCATCTACTTCTAAATTTGTTCCTATGTGCTACAATTGTGGTAGAAATTGACATATTAAACCTAAGTATAAATTCATGTTGGCTTCTAACTACTTTGATCATGACATGTATGCATCACATACAAGAATCAATAATTATGACTATGTGAATAAGCCCTATGTTTCTAGAAATAAATACATATGAGTACAAAATTCAAAAAAAAAACTTTCTAGGAAGTATGAGATTGAAACATTAAGAACATTTTCTATAAATCTAGTTAAATCTAAGAAATGTTGAGTCAAGAAATCTTATATACATTGTTTTATAACGCACGTTACACTTAAAGTTAATTATATTAATATTTGATATTTGATACCGATTGTTCTAGATGTATGATTGGTATTTGCTCTCTTTTTAAAATTTATGAATATTATAACAAAGAAATGTTATTTTTGGTGATGGAAGCAAATCTAAGATTATTGGAAAATGTAACAATTTTTTTTTGTATGTCTTCGTTCTTACTCATAATGAATTCGGTAATTAGCTATAGCATCTCTCCATCAATAGTCAAATAGAGTAAAAATTAATATACTACTATTAGAATTATAAAGATAAAAGCTTATTGATTTCAGAAAGAACAAGTGTCATTTTCTACTACTTTGACAAATGCCCCCGAATTTAGGTCTACATTGACAAGCTTATTAAAACTAAGTGGTATTTTTCGAATAACAAAGTTCTACTTCAGAGGCAATGACTAAGACTTCAAATCCCATGTATCATTTTTCCTGTATGACTTTGAATATAGTTGATAAATATATGAACAAAAAATGATAAATTTTTTAAGTAATAAAGACTTATATTTTATTCACTATTATCCATATGTTATTCATATATTTGTTACTTATTTACTACACATGCATTAGTACATCAAAAGTGGTATATGAAAATTAGATTCAATGAACTAAATGGTATTTTGTTTGTCCTAGAGAAAATAAGATTAGTGCCCTGTTGGGGTTAATCAAATGAAAGGGCTTCAAGATATTGCCAAAGTACATTGTGGATCGGATGCTTATTCATGCCTTTGGGTGCTTTGAAGACTTGGTTTATTTATCACATGCCCTTTCATTTATAGTATGAATGTAGGTAGAAGAACAGAGCAATACAATTTCAATATATTCCATTTCAAAATATTTTAGGTAAGAAATGCTATGCTTTAGCAATATTGATCCACAATCTTTTGGTCTTAATTAATCTACATTAAGTTGAAAATTGTATTTGGTTTTACTTCAAAATAATTTCTTTACCGATTTTTGCTTAGAATGGAAGTTAAGAAGTTAATATAGAATCTTCATATTGTAATTGATGTAGCATTATTTGCAATCACCTGTAAAAGTGATTGTCAAATTTCAGCTTCAATCATAAAGTTGAAACAAAAACGTATCAAATATTTTACATTTCAGATTTTGCTTTCAAGAATACATGTTTCTGAATCAATTATGAAATTTCTATGGCATACAAGCGAATGAGAATTTATATACATCAAAGGCCTAATCAAATCCCATCTGCACAAAAGAATCATGCTCATTGCAAATCCTGAAAACTAAATCTTTTAAAAGAACCATATTTGCTGCTTTAGTTAAAGTGAGATTCAGAAACCTTTCCAGGCATCGAGAACTTCTTGGAAGATTTCGGCTATCAAATCCCTGTCCGCACATATCAAGAATCCATTGAAGTCATCTTGGAGGTCAAATATCTTACCAAACTTCACAAGATATCGCATGCAGTTGTTCTTCAGTTTTGGTAATTGATAAAGAGATGCACACTGAAGCCTATCAAGAACATTCTTTGCATTGATATCTTCAAGGAGACTCTCATGACATACCTCTTTCAAATCAGAGATGTCGTATTTATCAGCTGCTTGAAGAAGTGCCAGCCTGTGGTTTATGAATTCTTCATCTTGGATGTTGCCATAAATGTAATTGAGAAAGGCTTGACAAGCTTCTATAGACATGTCACATATATTAATCGTGGACAGTTCTTTCTCTTTGAGGTCATGTGAGAACATGCTCTGGAATACAGGTGATCTAGCTGCAAGTACAGCGCGGTGTGCTCCAATGCTTCCCTCAGAAGCATTGATTATAATGTCCGAGTGGATGCCTTCTGTCAACATTCGCCCAAGAGATGTTAGGGTCGCTGCATATGATCGGGTTTGATTGAATCCTTCTGCCCATATGGAGCGAGGTTCTCCACCCTGTGTGTTACGGAACAAATGTTAAAATCCAAAACTCTTATCAGATTGGTCATTCAATCTCTCTCTATTTGCCATGACATTGTATCATTGGTCAAAACAGTTGGACCGTAAACTTGTATCTAATAAAAAGTTGTGATGTCATTTGTGTTTATTAAAAATTTGTGATAGATATCAGTGCTCATTTTCTTTTCTTCTTACGGATATATCATCTTTTTCATCGGTAATATAAAGCACTAAAACAGAAGAAAAAAATTAATTAATTAAATAAATAAATAAATTCTTACTTCAAGAGATGGAGTCTTCAAATCAAGGAACTCAACGTCAATAATGAATTTTCCAGTTAATGGAACATCGATTGCCCAAACAAAATCTTCACTGCTCTTGATTTGTTTGTCTGTGATCGCTAGATGGATGTAACGGATATAATAGAATCAACATATTGAGGTCCATATAAGAATTCAGAATCATTAAGAAACGAAGAAGAAGAAGAAAAAGAAAAATTAATTGGTAATAAACCAGGACCAAGTTGGCTAGGAAAGACATGAACTCCTATTGCAACGTAGAGTTTCATAGTTTAGAATTTTAACAAAACATCATGTTTTGTCATCAAAAAATTCAAAACTGTAATCTATGATTTGGGTCAAGAGAGGCAACTAAAAGTAAAATAAGGGTAGGAAAATCTTTGATCTTGAATTTTTGAATTACCTGGATGAGTCAAAGACTTGCGATCACCAACAGAGCTAAAAACTCGAATACTAAAAGATGCAATCGGTGGATTATCCCTTGTGAAACTCGATACCTCTGGGAATAATCTAACGAACAAAATCCTGTTCTTCTCCACAGATAAATGCCTTCGATTCAATCACGAAAAACACAAAAAAACTGTAGGTTAAAATTAACTCAATACTCAGAGCCAAACATCACAAAAGACACTCAGAGCCAATTTAATTTGCCAAATGTAGGCTTAATGGATAATCTTATACAAATCAAAAATGAATTTGCACGCAATTTTATACAATTCATCTTACAAAAGCAAAATTATGAGAAGACCCAAATTCAGAGTAAGTTTATGAAAAATAGAAATTAAATCCATGGATATGTTAAAGCCAACCATTTCCACTTGCCGATCTTAAAAGGATCGGATTTTCGATAGGTACAAGAAGCCAAGTTTTCGATCCTCCATTGAGCGAGGCGAGAGTTAGTGTCAACATTATAAACAGAATCGTTCATCCTTTTAGCAGAGAAAGCGAAATCCAAAGTGATTTCATGGAAACAATCAGAAATATCCTCTAACAAAAACCTTTCAGGCTTTCCTAGGTTGGCAATTCCTTAAATCATATCTCTTCATATGAATTATACGGATTATGTTCCACACAACTTGAAAATACTCTATTTTCTCAGTTTGTTTGGTTTTTTCCTTGACTCTGTGATCTTAATAATTTCGTATAATTTTCAATGGGTTGCTGGTATTCAAAGATTACGGGCACGCAAGCAATCGATATTGCTTTACTCCATTGATAGTGAAAGCTTTGTTTTGGCAGGTAGAGAGAGACTAGCGAATGGTTGGTTCATAGGATGGTAGTTTGTCGGCTTACAGTATACTTCAGGATATGGGACTATGTATGGGAGGTTCTTGGGGGTTATTTATTGGGCTTTTTTTTTAATTATTATTTGATATTAATTGTGTCCGTATTTTTATTACTTTGTGTGTAGGGGTAGATCATCCTTGAAAAAGCAAAGAATTTTGTTATTTAAAAAATAGAAAAGACTTTTTCTTAAATTTGAAGTGCTTCAATCTTTGAAGTAAAGTATCAAAACTGATTTTTAAAGTTTCTGTATATAAAAGGAATACACAATATCGATTAAAAAAGAAATTATTATAATATTTATAAATAAAATGAAAATTATTTTATTTGATATTAAATATTTAGAATTTAATAATTTATATTAATGATACATTATATAAAATTTATATCACACAAAAAAACATAATAAAAACAAATAAAAATAAATGATCTAAATTGATATTAAAATACGATAAATATTGTATCAAATTACTCACACTTTGAATAAAATATCAGTACATAAAAAAATATTTCACTGTTAATTAAGAATGATATCAATGTATTTTTTATAAGTATTATAAAATTTATATTTTTTTATGTTAATTTTCTAAAATTTGGTTGTTTTATTTATGCATTGTACAAAATTTATATAAAATATTTAAAATATCTTTAAAAAATTATTCCACCCTAATTTAGTAGATTATTGGCATATTTTACATATTGAACTTATCTTGGAGCGGACGTTTTGAAAAAATCAAGACATCAATTCATATATTAACTCTCAAAAATAAACTTTTAAGTTTCTTTATTTGTTATACGGTGTCAATAATAATAAAATTAATTTGTTATACAATTTTTTTTTTGTTAAATATAATAAGATAGTATAAATAATACGTATATATTTATATATTTTTTTGATAGATTTTTATGCAACGAAGTAATTTTCCGTTAGAAAAAGCTACTTAATTTTTAAAATTAAATCATTAATTTTTATTAAATATTTTTTTTTCATTACCTAATGTATAAATTTGTCATCTATTAACTCAATATATCATAACTTAATCGATGATAAAATGATGAAATAGTGAACATGATTAAAATGGTGTATATTAATCAATAAATTTTTTGTTAAGTTTTAACAAAAAAATTATTTAAGTTAAAATTTGAATAATTTTTATTTTTAATTAAAAATTAGTTCATTAAACTATTAAAAAAATATGAACTATTACACATGTAATTCTTTTATATATATTAAAAATTGAATAAAAAAATAATTTTAATAATTTTATCATAATCAAATAAATTTAAAATACATTTTAATATATAATTTACTAAACGTAACTAAAAAGTTAAATAAAACTAATTTAACACTATAAATTTGAATGTTTAAATGTGTGAATGTCATACTTTTAAACAAAATAACTTAATGTATATTTATTTAATTTATTTGTGATCTTAATACTCCGTTTAAATATATGCTTTTTATAATATTAAAGTGCGGGGTTGATTTTAACTTTTAAATAAATTTATATATAAAATTTTTAAAATATATAATTTAAATTTAAATTTTTTAAAATTCCATGTATTAATCACTAAATTTAATTGTTAAATTTTTTAATAGTTCACTTATATATATCTTAATATTTTTAATTCATAAAAATATATTTTATTAATTTATGTATGAAATTTTAAAATTTAATTATAATATATAAAAATCAAATCAATTATGTATAAATTTTTAAAAATTTATATAAATCAATACAATTTAAAAATTTATATATTAATTTAATTAAAATTTAAAAATAAATAATACACTTTACACTTAAATACAATTAAGTTTATTTTTGTATAAAGTAACACCCTTATGTCGGCTTGTTTTTTTTTTCCTATAGGGTGGTTATTTACAGGATATTTTGAGATTGAGCCATCTTGACTCGAAAAGGACTTCAGAGAAATGTTGAAAATTGATATTTATTATATTTAATTGTACGTAATAATCTTATTATAGATAAAATTTTATTTTTAATTATTTTAAAAAATATATATTTTTAATATTATAAAAAATAAAAATTATTTTTTATTAAAAAATTAAATAAATATATCAAAAGATATGAACGAAAAGGCTTTTTCATCGTATGATAAGAACAATCAAGTTGTAATGGAAAATAATCATATTATATTACACGAGTTTTAACAATTATATTTTTAACATACTCAAATTCTTCTATTTATTTTACATGCATTTAAAAATATAAATTTTACTCGAACTCTTAATAAATAAACAATTAGATTATGGGTTATTTAATAATCGTGTTAAATTTCTAAACAAATTATATTAACTTTAAAAAATATTAAATGTATGTTCGATTAATGATTTTTTTTATTTTTTTATGTACAATTAGTAGTAGTCAAATATTAACTCTAAGAAGTATGATGACAAATCAAGTGTTGAATTACTACATCTATCTTAAACGAATAATATTGGATCATGTACGCTAAAATTAAACATGTGTTTAAATAGAACTTATTTTTAAACATATGTTTAATTTTCAACATGAATTCAGTATGGGTAAAAATGAAAACCGTCTTATGATTTTGTATTATAATTTTTTTAATTTATTTATGATAAGTTAAAATATCAAAAAATATATCTAATATATTTATAATAGTAAAAAATAATATTAACAAGTAGTATTAAATTTTTTTAATTTATAAATATATATTTTAAGAACTAAAAATTTATGTGTAAAATTTTAAAAATTTAATAACTAAATTATAAGATTCGAAAGTTTACTAATAGTTACATTTAAAATTATATTTTTAAGGGCAGTGAATTGACGAGTCAATTTAATTAAAATTTAAAGATAAGTATTGTAATTTATATTTTTATTTGCTGTCTGTCTGTCTATTTTGAAAGTTGTATGGAAATTGTTCGTTGGAAGTTGTATGGATCTATTTAGTCATGGCCAGTGCTTCTTAATTTGAGTCTGTGTTGTTGCTTTAAGCTGTAAATGTTTATTTTAATGAAATTTTCTCTCGTACTATTATTATTTAACTTCAATTCAAAATCATTATTAAACAAAAATTTTATATAATTTAATTATTATATAAATTTTATTCAATTTAGTTAAAATTTGTGAATGACTCTGAGTATTTATAGGTAAAAGTTAGGATAAATTGAACCCATTGCCATTAATTGTTACTTAATATAATAGTATGAGAATTTTCAATAGGGATAAAATGTAATAATTTGAGAATAAAATTAAGTTTTTTATTTTTATTTTTATAGATGTGTACATTGTATTTAGACTAGCGAATGGGAGCTTTACAAGTGGTTATAGACTATATAGGCTTTACAACTTGTTCGCTCGTGATGAGACAATGTGGTGAAATCCAACAAACTTTCAACTTGTACGTGGATGTGAGTTTCTCTCATCTTACCAAATTTTGATCCGCCAATGACGACACGCTGAATAACATTTCTGGGTGAAAGATATTAAATATGAGCATTAAGAATGAGGTTTTTTTATATTACATTTTATATTAATAATATATATATATGATGTTTTTTTTATAAAAATATTTAATTGAAAAAGGACCCACCATACATGCATTAATTGATATAGAGATATTGTTTATCTAGTACGATCAATGGTGAAATATTCTGATGATGAAGACAAAGTGAGCACATGATGAACTTCATATTTGCCCAGATGTAATTATGCACTTTTGTGATCTTATATGATTCTACAATAATAAAATAATTAAGCACTAATAGTAATAGCTTAGATTGAAATACTAAAATCAATTTTATATATCATAAAAAATAAAAAATAAATCATTGCTAGTATATTTCATGAAACATTTAAAATTAATTTATTTTTTATTAGATATTTAGTGTAAACCAGTGGCCACTTGTTATAAAGTAAGTGGTTGAAAATATATTTATTATAGCTATCAACAAATGCCTATTAAATAAGGTGATTATTATCATAACACTAAATAATAATAATAATAATAAAAAGAGTGTTTGTATTAATATTATATATGTGTTTATTATAATTAGTTATATAATTAAGTTTTTGTGTGTCTTCAATTCTAATGGATGAAATTTTTGTTTTTTTTTAAATTAACAAAATACATTACGAGAAATATTTTAAATGGAAAATAATTTCGATTATGGCACAAATTAATGATATGTTGTAATATTATTTCTAAATATAACTAATTACGTTTATTAAGTTAAGTTATATGGAATGAATAATAGTTATGTATTTTTTTTAATTAAAGTATATTTAATACGAAATTTAAATTAAATAAAATGAATGTTATTGTCAAAATTACAACAATAAATTTTCACGTAAATTCAAATAATGATATATTTATTTCAAATTTTGTAATATTTTAGACTTGAAAAAAAAGAGTAGCTAGCTAGATTCATAATAGATGAAACCAAAACTTAAGAAAAAGAAAGTTTGGGTGATCACACGATTGACCAACTAACAACTTGAATGTCAGAGTTGAATTGTGGGTTGTATAGTTTTAATATTCTGTCCCAACCTAATACATTTAATCTTTGAATTAAGGTTAATTATATAAATGTCCTCTAAATCACAATTTTTTGTTTTCCTATCTATTCGATATGATTAAAATATATCCATTAATATTTTAAAAAAATGATTTAATTTTATAATTTTTAATTGAATATTTTAATTATATAATTATTTTTAAATATATAAATTTTAGTTTAAAAAAAATATCCAGAAACAAAAATTAAAGTGTAATTTTATAAATAAAATACATATTTTTTTAAAAATTATAAAACTAAAATATTACTGTTAAAAACTAACGCAATAAAAACATTTATCTTATAAAAGGTTGTCGACTTCTCGGGCCGTCACACTTTTTTTAGAAGAAAATCTATTCATAAGTTATAATATTATAGTTAATATAAATAAAATAAATAAATATTATTATTTATTATAATAATTATAATCATAAAAAAAAATTGATATTTTTTTTTCTATTATCCAGGGAATGAAAAACGTTCTTTGCGTCTCTCTGGTATATATTTTCTAAAGTATTGTTCCTATTTTCACACTTTATGGAATAGTTGGCAGAACAGATATTTTCATCGCTTTGTAATTAATTGTTTTACTTGTGAATGTATTTGACAAACTACCAATACAACATTTTAAACATAAATGATTTATTTTTCTAAAAAAAAAATACCTAAATAATGTATTGAAGGATGAATTATACAAATTATTTGTTATATATTCCTGGTTAATGAGAAAATTAGAAAAGTCCCACATTGGTTAGGAATGAAGATGGGTGTTGGATTTAAATTTGTATAAATAAATTCTCCTTCAATTTGTAAACATCCCAAAATTTGTAAATCTTCCTCTCTTTTGTAAGGGTAATTGATTAGCTCAATTTTGCCCGATTAGTTGTAATTTTGAAGTTCGTTCGTTTGGAGATAGTGGAAGTGGTCGACGGCAGGGGACCTAGGTAACATTTATCTAGAACACCGTTAAATTTACGGTGTTATTATTTTTCGCTTTAATATTTACGTTTCAATATTTTAGTTTATTTTAGCGTTATATTTCCAATAGCATTATTTTGTCGGGTTAGTTTGAGTTATTCGTTTAAATCATAAGTAAATAGTAACTACTTAGAATAGGGAAAATATACCCGATTTTCCCCAACAATTGGTATCGAGCGAAGGTTTTCTACCTAGGCATTTGTTTGTATTCCGTTTGTTTGCTTATTGGAATATAGTTGCTAGTTGTTGTAATTTGAAGAAATGGCGGAAGAAAAATTTCTTTCAAACAAAGGCCAATCCACGTCAGCGGAACTATGGTGATGAACGCAAGGTTCGAGGTGGAGAAGTTTGATGGAACCGGTCACATTTCGGCGTGTGGCAAGGCGAAGTTCTAGATGCTACTGTTTCAACAAGGTTCAGACATTGCCATTGAAGAAGAGAAACCGAGATGGAGCGAGATGAAGTAAGTGGAAAAATATCAACCGGAATTGGCATGTGGTACAATCGTTCGTGTCTCTCGAGAACAAAAGTACACGTTCATGAAGGAGACATCGCTGAAGTAAGTTGTGGAAGGCGTTGGAGAACAAGTTAGAAATGAAGAAGAGTGGACAAAATCGGCTTTACTGTTGAAGAAGAAGGCGTTCGGTTTGAATACCTTCCAGGTAACTACAATGAAACAATCACATTACTGCTTTTAATCAATTAGTAGAAGATTTGTTAAATATGGATGAAACTTTAAAGATGAAGATTTAGCCTTGATGTTGTTAGCCTCCTTCCCGATGAGTTTGATCATCTTATTACGAGCTTACTGTTGGGAAGGATAAAGTGTCTTTTGAGGAAGTTTGTCTTGCTTTGTATAGTTATGAAATTAGAAAGAAAGATAAAAAGAGAAAGCGGGAATGAAGCGGCGAGAGGCATTGTGCAGAAGAGGACGTCCGCAAAAGCCTGACCTGAGGAAGGAGAGGTAGATCTCTATCAAAGGAAGACTTGGTAAAGATGAATGTGCCTTTTGTCACGTGAGAAAAGGCCATTGGAAGAAAAATTGTCCGAAGTGTGAAAGAAAGGAAAAGGCTGCAATCGATGCATGTGTCAGAAAGCAATTGATTCGATTTTGCATTGGTTGGTCGTCGACAACATCTCATCTGGTGATTGGATTTTGATTCGGCGTGTACTTTCCATATGTCTCACTAACAAAGAGTGGTTCTTTAACTTTGAAGAACTAGACGGTGGAGTTGTTTTCATGGGTAATGATTATCCATTACAAAGTTTTGAGAATCGGTACATAATTCGTTTGAAGAATCAAGATGGTTAAACCAGGGTCTTGACGGATGTTCATTATGTTCGGATATGAAGAAGAATCTCATTCTTTGTGGGAGTCTTAATCAAAAGATTGTGACCATACAAAATGGGGCATTGAAGGTTACTCGAGCACTTTGTGGCAATGAAAGGTGTTCGGAAGAATAACTGTACTACTACGCAGTAGTACGGTTATTAAGGACGAGAATCGCACGGCAGTTCGGAATGAAGAAAGAGATTTAGAAACTACCAAGTTGTGGCATATGCGTTTGGGACATCTTTGGTGAAAAAGCTTCTGATTCTAGTAAAGCGAAGGCACGTTAAAAGGTGCGAGAAGAGCGAGTTAATTTCTGTGAGCATTGTGTATTGGGAAGCGAAAAGAGTAAGCTTTGGCACTACTCTTCATAATACAAAGTGGCATTTTGGATTACATCCATACTTGCGATGTATGGGGGCCAACAAGAACTCCATCCGTAGTGGCAAACATTATTATGTCACTTTCGTTGATGACTTCTCCGAGAAGAGTTTTGGGTGTATTTCATGAAGAAAAAGGATGAAGTGTTAGGTATTTTCTCAAGTGGAAGAAGATGATCGAGACTCGACCGGTAAAAGATCAAGCGTACGAGGTCGATAATGGCGAAGTACACAAATGATCCATTTATGAAAGTTTGTGAAGAAGAAGGGATAGTGCGACACTTCACTATTCGAAAACACACCACAACAAAACGGAGTTGCGCAGAACGTATGAACCGGACTTTCTTTGGAAAATGTTCGGTGTATGTTGTCAAATCTTTGGTTTAGGCAATCGGTATTGAAATTTGGTGACATATCATGTCATCTCGTCAACCGTCTACCATCGTCGCTCTTGAAGGCAAACGCCTATGGAGGTATGGTTCGGAAAACCTGCTAGAGATTACGATTTCTTACATGTGTTTGGTTGATTGCATACTACCGTATACGAGAATCAAAGTTGGACCCAAGAGTGAAAGCCATTTTTTCGGGGATCCCTTCAGTTCTAAGGGATATCGACTATGGTGCCTTGAAACGAAAAAGATAATCTTTAGCGAGAGATGTTACCTTTGATGAATCTGCATTGTTGAGAAAGGTAACTAAGAAGATTGATGGCACTTTTTAGAACGGGTGGAGCAAACTCGAAACAAGTGGAGTTTGAAAGCAAAATTGTTAATCAGTTAGTGAAGATAAGACGAAGTTGATCCTATTGTGAAGATGAATCGGATGAAGAGGTTTTAACTTGAGAACCTCCAGCGAACAAGAAAGCTGATTGATAGGCCACGGCGACAAAATGTCAAGGTACGCTCCGATACAAGGATTTTGAAGACTGCCGTCGGTTTAAGAATCACGGTGGCCCTGTGCACTTTGATTGTGCATGATGATGTTCCTTCCATATATAAAGAAGCAATCGATCAAACTTGAAGTTGAAAGATGGAAGGAAGCCATGGATGAAGAACTTTTGTCCGCGGAAGAATAAACATGGAAGTTGACCTGACAACTACCTAAAGCGAAGGCGATTGGATGCAAATGGGTGTATGCAAAGAAAGATGGATTTCTAACAAAGATGGTATTATTCTGAGGCAAGGTTGGTGGCTAAGGGCTGCTTATTCGGAAAGGAGAATCGATTATAATGAGGTATTTTCTCGGTTGTAAAACATTCTTCCATTAGAATTTTGTTGGCCTTGGTAGCACGGTTCGATTTAGAACTAGTTCAACTTGATGTGAAACCGCAGCGTTTCTACGCGGTGACTTAGAAGAGGAAATCTATATGTCTCGGCCCGAGAAGGGTTTATTGTTCTTGGTAAAGAGAATTGGGTTTGTAAGTGAACAAATCATTGTATGGATTGAAGCAATCTCCAAGGCAATGTACAAGCGATTTGATCAGTTTATGTTGCAACAAAGTATACCGAGAAACACACGATCATTGTGTGTATTTTCGCAACTTCTGAAATGAGTCTTTCCTACATCTCATCAGTATGCGTCGATGATATGTTGATTGCGTCAAGAGCGGTAAATTGAAAAGTTGAAGGCTCAACTAAGTCGGGAGTTCGAGATGAAAGATTTGGGAGAAGCTTGAGAAGATTCTCGGTATGGAGATAAACGGAGACGGGAAGAAGGGAAGCTTAGTTTGACCCAGTCGATATTTGAAGCGGATACTACAACGTTTTGGTATGAATGAACAGACAAAACTGTAGTACTCCGCTAGTTCAATTCAAGCTTAGTCCAATTATCTCTCGGAATGATGCGAACGAGAATATATGGCAAAAGTACCATATGCAAATGCGGTTGGTAGCTTGATGTATGCAATGGTGTGTAAGACCTGACATTTCACATGCGGTTGGTGTTGTAGCGGTACATGTATGATCAGTAAAGGACATTGGTTAGGGCGTGAAATGGATTCTACGGTATATTATAAATCCGTAAATGTTGGTTTAGTATTTCGGCGGGATAATACCATTGGTCATGTGCGGTCGGATATTGTGATTCGACTATGCGGGAGAGATTTAGATAAGCGTGTCGGTCAGCTACGGTTATGTGTTTACTCTTGCTAGAGCACGGTCGGTTGGAAGTCTACCTTGCGGTCCAGGTTGCTTTATCACTCTGAGGCGAGTATATGACGATTCTGGAGAGGTGAAGAAGCTATTTGGTTACGAGGTTTGCCGAAGACTTGGGAGTTGGTCGAAAACATATCGAAGGTGTTTTGTGATAGTCGAGCTGCTCATTTAGCAGAACCAAGTCTGCCATGCACGTACTGCGTTGGCGTTCGTTATCATTTCGATGCGAGAGATTATTGAAGAAGGTGGAGTACTAGTTCGAGGAAGATTAGCGACAGAGAATCCCTTGAGATATGATGACGAGGTGAGTAACGACAATCAAGTTCAAACATTGTTCCGGACTTGATTAACATCACCTACAATCTGAATGGCGTTGGCGTCGTTGATCTAGCAAGTGAAGAAATCATTTAAAACCACTTAAGTCAAGCTAAGGTGGAGATTTGTTATATATTGCTCCTTAGTGAGAAAATTAGAAAAGTCCGCGTTGGTTAGGAATGAAGATGGGTGTTGGATTTGGGGCTATAAATAAAGCCACTCCTTCACCATTTGTAAACATCCCAAAATTTGTAAATATTCCTCTTTTGTAAGGGTAATTGATTAGCTCGATTTTTGCCCCGATTAGTTGTAATTTTGAAGTTCATTCATTTGGAGATATGTGGAATTAATGGTCAACGGCCGAGACTAGGTAACATTTATCTGCAGAACCTCGTTAAATTTACGGTGTTATTATTTTTACTAGCTTTAATATTTCTGTTTCAATATCTGTTTTAGTTTATTTTAGCATTATATTTCCAATAGCATTATTTTGTCGGGTTAGTTTGAGTTCTATTCATTTAAATCATAAGTGAATAGTAACTACTTAGAATAGGGAAAATATACCCGATTTTCCCAACATTATTTTTATATTTTAGTTATCTTATTAATTTTTTATGATTTTGATTTTATCATTTATTTTTAATTTTCATCCTTCATTTCCCTTTTAAGTTTCTTTTTAAAAAAAAAATTAGTCACTTTTTTTCTTTTGGTTCTTAAACTTTGGTTTATTTACTTTTTTATACTTTTTATATATTGATTTTCGTCGACATCCGGTTCTTTTATAATCTGTAAGAGAGAAATATTAAGATACCGATAATATCTTTTCAAAGATGCTTTAATGCTCAAATCAGTATGAAATTCAAAGATAGATGGAGGAGCTCAAGGTTTTGCTTGTGACTAAAAAAAAAAATAAACTATTGAGATTGTATCTTGTTATGTTTTATATAGAATGATATAAGTTATAAGATATCGTGGGAAGCCTATAATATTTAACTCATATAAGGTTAGATATTCTTCTCTTATTCATTTAAATAAATTTTATTTAGTATCATAATTATTTTTTTTATAATTATAACAATTATAAGATATTTATAGATTATTTATATCTTTAGATGATTATATGATATAAATATTTATTTAATGACTCAACATATTTAAGTTGGTCGGATCACTCATTGATTCACATATAATATGTATTAATTTACATTTAATATTTTTTAAATTTAATTTTAAATTAATCTCAAATTTTAAAATATGAAAAAATTGATGACTAAATTATTATAAATAAACAAGAATGTATATATTAAATGTAAAAATTAAAAAAATAAATTGATGAAATCAAAATGAAAAATAATAAGGAAACAAATTATAAAAATATACATGAATTATTAGTGTAGTTCGGTTTCAAAAGAATAAAAAAAGATAAAAGTATTAAAATTTAAAAAAATAAATAGATTAAATTATAAGGATAAAATATAAAAATTAAAATATATACCACATCGACTAGGGAAATCAACAGACTATTTGTTATTAGTCTGGGTAGTCTCTTCTAATATTAAGCGCATTTTGAAGGAAAAGTGGGATTACCCAACTTCCAGTTTGATATCATAGCAGGTCTTTGAGTCAACTGATGAACCACCCTTTCAATTTAAACGATTTTTGTGGTATTTATATACACTATAAGGAAGAGTATTGAGTCCAATATCGATAAAAAAAGTCAACAAATTACAAATTATTAATCTGGGTAGCCTCTTCACTTATAAACTCATTTGAAA
Source organism: Hippophae rhamnoides (assembly GCA_033030585.1). Lineage (NCBI taxonomy): Eukaryota > Viridiplantae > Streptophyta > Magnoliopsida > Rosales > Elaeagnaceae > Hippophae > Hippophae rhamnoides. The sequence continues at coordinate 64,399,178 of CM065428.1, read as the reverse complement.
GGGAAAATGGGTTCAGTAACCTTTCAAGTAAAACAATTTATGTACTACACTTTTTATTAAAATACTAAATGATAATTAGACGTTTGTTTATGATTTTATGCATTCGGATATGGCGAGTTGTCACTCCTTTAACTCTTATAATAATCATGTATCATTTCAAAAATAATAATCATGTTTTTTACAAGTTTCGTCATCTTTGATAGGGTTTCTTTTTTTAGATTGCCCTTACATCTCTAATTAATTACTCGCACAAATGATGCAAACAAATTTGTGATTAAACATCGTGTAACTTATTTTTATATATAAAAAAATTGAAGTTTAAAATTTAATTATAAATATATAAATAATATAATTAATTAAAAAAATACACGAATTAAAGATAAATAAATAAATAAAATAATCAAATTATTTTAAGATTTAAATCTAAATGTACATACATGAGTATTCTTTATCAATGTCTTAGATAAAGTTTTCCTACCGATTTCGATTATTGTTATACAAATTAACATCCTAAGTGTGCTATGTAAATCAAAACGGTGCAACGTTAGTGAGCAAGTGGTTGTGATTCGATTTCGTCGGGCGCCGTGTCGGCTTACGAAACGAACGAGGTTCTTGATGGAAGAACCTTAATAAAGTATCGAGTCCTCTCACTATTAACTGCATAACAATTCAGATTACACCATCAATACGCAGAGAATAAGTGTGAGAAACCAGTTAAAGCATCGAACAGAAAATTCATTAGAATTCTCGTGTAAGTGTTGAAATTTGATCAATGGTAGGAGGTATGTTTTCAATCCAATTTTGTTTCCGCTGCATTTAAATTATGAGTTCATATGGTTTTATGAATGTTTCTGGATTGAATTGAGTATCTAATATTTGGTATCAGAGCAATTTAAAAACAACTATGTTTTGCTCTATTTCACGAGAACTGAAATTTTGGGTTTTTTATTTTGATTGTTTTTTATGCATATGGAAATTATAAAGTGTTTCAATATTGATTTTTGAGTGATTTTGTAAAATTAAACTTGAAAAACAATGAAGAAAATAAATCAAATTTGTCGTTGGTATTTATTTCCTTCATTAATTAACTTTTTGTTTAAAATGAAGTTTTTACTTAAAATTAAGATCATGAATCACTAAGAAATTGAATTCTGAGAATTTTGATAAAAAGAACGTTGGATTTTGTCGTCGGAATAGAAAGATACGGCGAGGTATCCGTTAGTGTAAAAATGGGTCGTATTGACCCGACTAGAGGTTAAAGATGAAGTTTTATTAAAAAAAATAAAAACAAACTTGCTTTGTCGGGGAATCAAACCTAGATTACACAGAAGTTTTGTAATGACCTGACCACTTGACCATAGAACTCGTTTTGTTATGTTGTGTAACATGATATTTTTATATAGAATCATAAATTAGTTTTATTAAAAAATCAAACATTTGGATTGTCCGGGATCTGAACCTTGGTCTCAGGATTGAGAATTCAAGGACCAAACCAATAAGCTACGGTATGTTATGTGTATTATTTGTGTAATATTTTATATATATATTAGATATTTAATTTTATTAAAACAAAATATATATATATATATATATATATTGATATATATAAAATAATTCTGAATATAATTTTAAATTATGTTTATCATATGTATAATATTTATTATACATATTATATTTATTTAAATAATTTTTGGACACATTAAAATTTTATTTAAATACATTATGCTTAAATTATTTGTTTTGTGTATTTATATGTATAAATTTTGCAATTAATTATACATATAAATTTAGTTAAATAATTTATGCATAATTAAATTAATTTTTTAATGGCTCTTATGGATTTAATTAGTGCTTATATTATTTAATTTTGCTTGTATAATTTATTGTCATATATGCAATTTAAGATAAATAATATTTGCACATTTGATATTAAATTAATATTGCTCATGGTTTTATGCAATAATTGAACATAAGAATTTAATTAATATTTAAGTGATTCATATAGTTTAATTAATTAGGGAGTAGCCACAGCATCTTTAATTAATTAAAACTATAATAAATTTTATTTATGATCACATTTAGAAACTAAATATTAATTGTAATTAATCATATGTGATATAATAAATCTTATCCCACATGAATTTTTATTATATTTTGTGTGATTAATTAGGATATAATATTAAATTATATTTTCTAATTTACCCACAGGGATTAAGAAAGGGAACATAATTTGATAGTTTTATCGTAAAGTTAGTATGAATTTAATTGAATTAAAAATTTAGGCCACAAGCAAGTTTTATGTCACTAGATTCATATTATTCATGATTTACATTGGTAAAGAATGATTATAGTTTAGGTCTCAAATTTTAATAAGCATATAATCTTTAATTGTAGCTTCCTAACCTGTAAATTTCTACGATCATATTTGTGATATTCCCGATCTGAAAGGGGATAACTATAAAATATGGAAGGAAAGAATTCTCGCTTGATTAGGGTGGATGGATATTGATTATGCTATTAGGAAAAAGCGAACCACCTAAAATTACTCGAAACCAAGATCTGGAGAATATCATGCTTTATGAACAATGGGAACAATCTAATCGCCTTAATATGATGTTCATTAAGACTAAAATCTCTGCTTGGTATTAGGTAGTTCGTTGATCAGCGTACCAATGTTGAAGACTTGCTAAAGGCGTTGATGATCAATTCGTCACTTGAGATAAGGCTTTAAGCACCCTTATTATGAAGTTCTCTTTAAGACTTCGCTTAATGTGAAAGGTGTGCGCGAGCACATTATGCAAATGAGGGACATCATGTTCCCGACTTAAGCATCTCGAGGTTGAGATGTGAATCCTTCCTGGTGCACTATATCCCAACACTCTCCCACGTCAAGATTATGGGCCATTCAAAATCTCGTACAATACGTAAAGATAAATGGTCAATCAATGAACTAATGACCATGTGTGTTGAGGAAGTGAGGCTTGTTATGGAATTTGGTGAAAGTGCAATGTTGGCTACAACGTACCGAAAGGAAAATCTGATACAAGCGTAAAGGAAAGGGGATAATTCCACCTCGGTGATATTAAGAAAGAATCCAAGTGTTTCTTTTATAAAAAGAAGGGACGAAGAAGGATTGTATCGAGATTCGAGAAATGGCTTGAGAATAAAGGTAATCAAACCTCATTTGTTTGTTATGAATCTAATATGGTTAATGTTAATATTAACACCTGGTGGATTGATTACGGATCTGATCCATGTTGCAAATTCCATACGTGGTATGCAAATCTAAGGAAGCCGATGGGAAGTGAGCAATACATCTTATCCGTAAGAACAAGATGGCTGTATATGGAAAATGTAGGGGCGTATGTAGTTTGATTTTAAGTAGTGGTTTTATTTTAAAATTAGAAAAGACCTTTTTTATGTTCCAAGTTTCTAGAAACTTGATTTCAATTCAAGACTTGTACCTTATGGTTATTCCTTTCACTTTTAGAAACATCTTTCAATTTATTTAATAAATCGATTGTGTTGAGAATGGTATTTTGTCTGATTAATTCTTTACTACATTAATTTACAAAATAATGCCACCATGTACTTATCATGTTATTTGGCATTAAAAGGTGTATTATTGACGATGACTCTTCTACATTAAGTTGGTCGGATCACTCATTGATTCACATATAATATGTATTAATTTACATTTAATATTTTTTAAATTTAATTTTAAATTAATCTCAAATTTTAAAATATGAAAAATTTGATGACTAAATTATTATAAATAAACAAGAATGTATATATTAAATGTAAAAATTAAAAAAATAAATTGATGAAATCAAAATGAAAAATAATAAGGAAACAAATTATAAAAATATACATGAATTATTTGTGTAGTTCGGTTTCAAAAGAATAAAAAAAGGTAAAAGTATTAAAATTTAAAAAAATAAATAGATTAAATTATAAGGATAAAATTAAAATAAATAAAATATAAAAATTAAAATATATACCACATCGATTAGGGAAATCAACAGAGTATTTGTTATTAGTATGGGTAATCTCTTCCAATGTTAAGCGCATTTTGAAGGAAAAGTGGGATTACCCAACTTTCAGTTTGATATCATAGCAGGTCTTTGAGTCAACTGATGAACCACCCTTTCAATTTAAACGATTTTTGTGGTATTTATATACACTATAAGGAAGAGTATTGAGTCCAATATCGATAAAAAAAGTCAACAAATTACATTTGGGTAGTCTCTTCACTTATAAACTCATTTGAAAGGGAAAATGGGTTCAGTAACCTTTCAAGTAAAACAATTTCTGTACTACACCTTTTATTAAAATATAAAATGATAATTAGACGTGTGTTTATGATTTTATGCATTCGGATATGGCGAGTTGTCACTCCTTTAACTCTTATAATAATCATGTATCATTTCAAAAATAATAATCATGCTTTTTACAAGTTTCGTCATCTTTGATAGGGTTTCTTTTTTTAGATCGCCCTTACATCTCTAATTAATTACTCGCACAAATGATGCAAACGAATTTGTGATTAAACACCGTGTAACTTATTTTTATATATAAAATAATTGAAGTTTAAAATTTAATTATAAATATATAAATAATATAATTAATTAAAAAAAATACACGAATTAAAGATAAATAAATAAATAAAATAATCAAATTATTTTAAGATTTAAATCTAAATGTACATATATGAGTATTCTTTATCAATGTCTTAGATAAAGTTTTCCTACAGATTTCGATTATTGTTATACAAATTAACATCCTAAGTGTGCTAAAGCCTCACATTTTGACAAATTTTTATAATGATTTAAACCAAAAGTTGGATACACAAGCATTTTCCACCGGTTTCAAAATTAAACTGTTTTTTTGTAGATTTTAATTATTACTTGATAAATTAACATTTCTAATTGGGCTAAAACCTCACATTTTGATAAAATTTTATCATTGTATATAATTAATTTTATAATTTTAAATATTTTATATGAATATAAAATATTCATTCGAATGAGATTGGAGTGGGACAAATAGAGACATAATCGGAATAGAGCATAATTTATTTCATTATTGATAAGTTCTTTTAAGTTAATCACTTAGCTAATTTGCATTTAGTAATTTGTTTTCTTTGTGATTAGATGTGCTCTATAATTCACGTATATATTATCATTTGTCTTCAAAATTTACTAATAATGTAGTGGATATATTTTTTTTTTTATAAAATGATAATTTATGTTTAAAATTTATAATATATATTATTGTGAATAAATTTACTAGTAGAGAATATTTTTATAACCTATTTTTATAAATATTCTCTACGCATAAAAATGTTAATAAATTGTTTTGTAAGTATTATTGTGATTTTAGAAACAACGCATCTATTTATCTAATTTAATTTTTGTTAATAGATATTATTTTAAATAATTATAAAATTAATATTTTTATTTAGTTGTGGTTGACAAGATGAATGGGTAATACTAATTATCTCTATCTATTTTAAATTAAAGTTCAAATATAACAAGTAATGTTTTGAATTATATAATAATACATTACTTTATTTTCATTTGAAAAATGGAAAGAAAAGCTAAACAGGATAATAAATATTGCCTGCAACTTAAAATGTTTTAGTTTAAATTGTCGTGTGAGTAAGTCCGATTATCAAAAACCAAATCGTTATCATCTCTATATCTGGGTAGAGATAATTTTAATTTAAAATTTAAAATCAATTAATAACAGTTAAAGAAAAATTTAAGTAACATAAATATTCATAATTGTTGTTTGAGAATTTGTTTAAAAAATTCATATCTCTTATAATAGTTTAAAAAAAAAGGTTAAGATTAATTTTAGTTTAAAAAAGTGTAAATTAAAACTTGTTGAATAATTTATAGATTATAGCTTTTTTCTTCTCTCTCCTCCTCTCTGTCGCTTTTTTTTTCTTCTCTATTTATATTTTTTAAAAAAATCAAAAATAAATCATTCATCAAATTTTAATAAATAATAATTTATTTTTATTATAAACAAAAATAATTTATATTTATATAATAAAAAATATATAATTTTTTATAACTAATAATTTATCAAAAATTTATTATAAAATAATTTAAAATAATAATAATAAATTATAAAATAATTATAAAATTTTAAATTATTAAAAAATTTATTAAACATTTACAATCATTTTTATGAAAAATTATTGATATTTTTTTAAAAAAGTTATTTAAGATTAAAAAATTAAAAAATAGATTACATTATAATACATATATCTAATATTATTATAATTTTAATTGTTACTAAGATAATAAATATTTATTAATAATAATTTTATTTAAATATAATTAATTAGATATATTTTATTATATTAATAATAAAAATAATTATAATAATATTATATTAGATAATATTTTTACATAAAATTTGAGATATAATGTTCTATATTTGTATTTGTATCTTATAGAAAATTGGATATAAAGATTTCCTAATTTTTTTAATAATTTAATTATTTTTATGAATATTATTTTTTATATTATAATTATCTATTAAATATAATTATTATTATTAATAATAATTTATTATATTATTTATAATTTATCAAAATGTTTAGCATATCATTTTCGTATAAATTTAGATTTATTTTATTATAAAATAAATTATTTTTATTTTTTAAAATAAAACTTTAATATATAATATGATAAAAGAGATTTGTGTATTTAAAATTAATTATAAATTTATAAAGTGTTTAATATTTTTTTATGTTTATAATAATTATGTTTTATAAAATAGAGTTGATATGTTTTTTTTATTTATTTTTAAATAAAATTGATTAAAAAATGTGTTTTTAAGTTTAAGGTTAAAATGTGCCTATTTTTAAAGTAAACATATCTAAGTCTTTTTTTAAACTATTATAAAAAAAAATGTTTTTAAGACAAAATCCCTAATTGCCTTAGATAAATTTATTCAATGCTTGTATTAGACTAATAATTATTATTATTCTAAAAGAATGAGATCATATTTTTATATTAACATGTTATGATTTGATTAGTGAGATATATTGTAAATATTAATATATATTTTATATAACATAATTTAATTATAATTAATTTATTTTAAAATTATATTTAATATAAAAAATAATTGATTATATATATTAATTATCATTTAATGTATAATTAAAATAAAAAATAAAAAGATTCATAAAATAATTGATTATATAAATAAATTTAAAATTTATAAATTCTCTTTAAGTGAAAATATAAAAATCAAAAATAAAAAGACTCATTATCACTATAATAAATACCTACTATTACATAATTAAGAGAAAAAATTAAAAATCTTATAATATGTGTTAAATTTTATTTTATTTTTAAATTATAGTGAAAGAATAAAATCAAAATCAAAAGTCACCTAAAGTGTTTGATTCTATGTAAAAGATATGAAATTGACCATTAAAAAGAAAATCAAAATTATAAAAATATACTCTCTTTTACTTGCTTCTATAAATTGTAGATTTTTTTTTACATAAATTCCTTACATTAAGCTATTGAAAAAAAAACATTATTTAGTACTTTAGCTTTGTAAAAAAATATTTAAAAATGATAAAAAATATTTTTTTATTAATATTTTAAATAAAATAATATTATTTTTTTATACTTTATTTTATTAATAAATAAAGGAACGATAAAAATGATTTTTTTAATAATATTCTATCATAAAAATTATTAAAATATTATATACATAGTTAAATTTTTATCATAAAATATTTTATAATATAAAGAGCTAATTAACATGTAAAGTATCTTTATAACACCTCATCCTAAATTACAATATGTTAAATATTTTGAGAATTTTAATACTTTTTACTTATTGTTCTTCTAATTTTAAATGTAATGCGTTAGATATTAATATATATTTAAGACATGCAAAATTATATCAAATAATTATATATTTTTATATTTTAATTTGAATGTATTATATAGTTATGTATCTAAATATATAGTTATTTTTATAAACGTGAAATTTAAATATTTTGAGTAATAAATAAAATAAAGCTTCATTTAATTAAAATGTTTTAAAGTTATAAAAATCATTAAATATTATTTTTATTGTTTATGGTTACGAGATTAATCTTTATATAAATTTTTGATTTAATTATTTTTAACTCAACAATTTGCATTTCATTTGGATTGTTTTTATTTAAATATTTTTGACTTTTTGAGTTAATAACTTCATAAAATAAAGATAAATAAAATATAATAAATCTAAGATTACAAAAAATAAATTGATTATATATTAAATTTTTATATTATCATTTAAATTAATTGTAATGTTTTAAATTTAATTTTTATATGAATTGCATATTTTAATGGTTTGCATTAAATAATAACAATTTTATATATTATTAAATACAATTATATAAATTTAATTACACTTACTAAATCCTAATATATCTCACTATAACATATATCAAGGGTATTCGATGTAGTTGAAATAACCAATGTTCAAATCAGTAGTCTCTTATTAAGTTAATAACGGTTCATTCAAACTTACTATAAATGTAAGTTACATCCTAATATTTTAAAAATTTATAATATATTAAAATTTATTTAAAGAAATAAATATTAATTTAAGTATCCAATAATATATATTGTGGGTAATGGCCAATGAGAGGTAAGATACTGCAAGTTGGAATTTTCCTTATCCAACAAGATGGTTCTTATTCATTGGATCCTTGCAATTCAAAAATCAATTACGAAGCACCCTGCTACACTCTAACTTAACTAGGAATCTAGGATGGAATTTTTGTGTGTCCAAGGGAGGTTTCTAGTTAGAGAGCCAAAGCCCATCACACAAAATAAACTAATCAAACATTGAGCTTCAATTTCATTTTGCCAAAGATTATGGGTTTGGGATGTCTAATAAAAACTAGGTATTATTCAAGTGAAATTGCGGTTGTATATAGATTTTAGTAGACCAATTGGGCTTTTGATATATTTTTTTAAATGATAAAAGTTTTTTTTCTTCTATTATTACCGTGAAAGAGGGCGTAGAAAATTAAAAAAGTCAAATTTTAATTAAATTTATAACAAAATATTATTATTGGATAAATGTTATTAAAATATTATTATTAAAGTAAAAAAAAATAGATATTATAATTAAAAAATAAATAAGGCAGAGAAAATGATATACTAAAATATTAAGTTTATTGAATTACAAAAACAATAATTAAAATGATAACTCTAATTTCTATTAACGAAATTATGTAAAATTCATAAATTTAATTAAAAATATTAAAAAATTAATTTCATCACGACACTTTTCTCAATAACGAACAACTGAATGAAAAAAATTACAAACTAAACAATATGAATAACTTAACCTAAAAGAATATTATGAATAAATGTTCAATAGCAGTCTTTTTATTCCGATTAAAAAGCCAAACTTTTTATTAATATTACTTTTAAAGAATTTTTAAACTTGATTTATTTTTGAAAAAAAAAATTCCATTTATTTTTGAAAAAAAAAATTCCATGTATTTTTGAATATTTATAAATGTTTAATATGTTAATAATTTTTAAGCGAGATGTTATAGTGTTTGGAATTGATTGGGAAAGCCATACAATTAAAAATAAAAATAAAAATTATGAAATGCCTTAATTTAGAATTTTAGGGAAAAAAAATTTAAACCGTAATATATGTTAAAATTTCAGCATGGTATCCTAGGTTACTTGTGGGCATGGTTCAATCTAGATTTTCTCTAATTTTTAAAAATAGACTGAAACAAAGTTAAATGAAAACCCACACCATTCATACCGAATGCATAATGAAACTAAGGTTTAATATAATAATTGATACGTTTCGATTTAGAATTTTATCGAATGTTGTTTTAAAATACAAAAAAAAAATGGTATTTTTTTATTTATCTTAACACATACCAATTCAATCTCTCTATGCCAAGAGGGAAGAATAAATAGAAATGGATATATACACACAATTTCAAAAAACTTGAAACTTGAAAAGTAAAAAATGTTTGATAATTGATAAAAAGTTTATTTTAAACCTTTTTACTGGGCAAAGTATATTATAGACTTAATAATTCAAAATAAGAATAAAAATTTAACAACAAGATATATAAAAAATTAATTAATTATATTTTATTTCAACAACATATAAAATAATTTATAAAAATATTTACTTTATTATAATTATACCCATAATAATAAAAATATATTCAAAAATATATATTTTAAAATTATAATTATATTCATGATATAAAAATAATGATATAATTATATTCAAGAATATTTTTATTAATATAAATATAATTATAATAAAATAAATATTTTTATAAATTATGGTAAGATATAATTTTTGTGTGCCATAAATAAGGGTGGCTGTCACTGTATGAGTTGTAGTATTAACCTTTTGTTTTAGTTAATCTCGGTACTTTTCACTTTTCGAACTGCTTTGTCACGTGTGTGGTCAGGGATCAGAGTCACGATAAATTTCCTAGGGGTTAAATTGGGTTGAATTCATCAATTATTTTATAAAAAAATTAAGATTATTCAAATTTTATGTTATAAATTATTAGAAGGTAAATAAAATTATATTTTATATAATAAATAAATATAAAATATAAAATTAATTATTTTGTTTTTATATAATAATAATAATAATATTAAATATTTTATTTTATTTTTAAAAATATTAAAAATTATATAATATATGAAAGATTTAGTGAATTATCCTATATAGTTCGATCCTGAGGGCCTATCAAAAACTTTTATTCTGTAATTAAAAAAAAAACCCAAAGAAGTTATTTAGTTATTCAATATATGTTTATTTCTTACATCTAAATTTAGTATAATTATTTAATCACAAGGTAAAATTATATTATAAAAGATATAATTATATAAAATATTTATAGAGTATGAATTTAAATTATATTAAATATTTAATTTAATCGATATGATTTTTAAATAAAATTATCTTAAATATTTTCCTCCGTATCAAATTAAAAAATAAATTAAAATGTTAAGAAAATGTAAAATAAATTAAATTTCAATTAATTTTTTTTATAATGAAACTATTTTAATAAATAAAAAAAATACATCAAATAAATTAAATATTATTTTAAACATAAATTATTTTATTCAAATGTAAGATAAATGTAAGAAATAATATCTTTTAAATTATCGGTGTCATTTAATACTTTTACTAAAATAGTTTTTAAGTTCCTTTGTTTATAAAAATGGATAATTGAAATATAATTTGACCTTATGGTATAATATTTTATCATATAAAATATGGTAGAAAATATTTTATAAGCATATGGGTCATATGGGTCATTTTAAAAAGTTATGTATATCTCTAACTATTTTTTTTTATTTCTTTCAATTTTTTAAACTAATCAATTTTATTATATTATATCAATTTTTTTCTTTTTTCCTTGTTGGTATCTCTCTCTTGTAAATAGTCCTTAAGAAAAATGTTATGAATACATAAATTTATACATATTTTTGCATTCATATCACTTAGATTTTTTCGTATGTCAAGATTATATAAAAAAATTTAATTATTTCTCTAATTGTTGAAACAATCATGACACATGACAAAATATAGAAGATATAAATGTAAAATTTGTACATAATCAGTGACATTAGTATTTCTCTAGTTTCTAAATATTAAATTAATAACTAAATCTAAGTTAATAATAACATCCAATACCAACAATAATACATACATTCAATACCATCAATAATAGTTATTATTAAAATATTTTGTATTACATTTTAATGAGCAAATATTTATAGATCTATTACTTCAAAAACAATTACAAAATAATTTGCATAGATAAGATTTAAGAATAACAAAATTAATACTAATAACATCCATTATTATATTATCACTAAAATATTAAAGTTAAGAATTCTAAAAAAATCATAAAAATAGATCTTTAATGTTGATTATTCGTTGGGTTGTAAAATTTGTTATCTCACATTTGTATAGTGGACTCATGACCATGTACAAACCTTTTTATTAGCTATATATTTTTTAACTAGTAGATATTGATACTTGTTTTTTATATTGAACCCACAATTCTAAAACAATCCAATCAACTTTATTTATATTAAAACTAAAATTATATATGCAAAGCAACTAACATTCATACACCAAATTGATTATTGATACTGGCTTCACTTTTAAATGGAGCTTCATTATTATCATTTGATAGTAATAATATGTTACTACAATTAGGGATATAATATCAAATAGTAAGACTAATTTCGACCATTTTAAAAAAAATGTATAGTTTTTTTCTCCAAAAATGACTTCTTCAATAGGAAAACGCATGAAATATTTACCTAAATCAAGTAACTCCTTAAGCGGTGTTAAATCGAAGAAAATTTGTAAATATAGGCTCAATGTGTATTTGGTCGCTCTTAGTCGAACTGTTGTGATTGTGTCTTGTGTCTTGTGTCGATGATGTTTTTGAGCAAGATGAATCTTTCTTTCCTTTCATTCTATTCAATTCAAAGAGGTGAACGAGACGAATGGTAGGATCATCAAGGGCAGTCCGACAAGTGAGTCAATGAAAAGGCGAACTTTGGCGGATCAATGCTTCCATCTTTTTTTTTTTCGGTCCGAATGTTCAGGATTTTTTATTTTTTATCCTTTTTTATTATGTCCAGTTCCTTATAGTAACCACGAGTCATAACCAGGACTTTCCTTAATCCATTGGGCTTTATTTTAGTTCCTACTTCAATATTAAATGTTGCAGTTTTTTTCACCAAATTTCCAAATGTATATTTGTTTCTTGAATTTTTGGGGCCTCCGAGAGATCTTAGCGTGATTTCAATTTTTATTTCATTTGATTTGGACCATGCATAAATGCCAAATAGGCATAGAAAGATTATAGGGTCGATAAAAAAAAAATAGATTGTTGAAAATAATAATACTTAATATAAATCAAATAATTAATAACAAGATTATTTATATTGATATTCATAAGTAATTTTGTATTTTTAAAAAAATAAAATTGGATCAGCCTATGCTTAAAGTTAATAATAGGTTTTCAATTTCAGCTTTTTTCTCTGTGAATTGAATGGAAGAAACAAAAATGTGTGGTAGTTTGTGATCTTTTGATACAATTTTTTTTAAATAAATAATTATTATTATAATGCTATTTTTACCTATCACTAATATCATTTTTATTACGTGATATGACTATAAAATTTTGATAATAAAATAATCATAAAAAAATTAAATTATCTTTCAATGACTCATTTTTTATAAATAAATTGATCTAAAAGTATCTTTGTTAAAGAATGGTAGACTAAACTTTATTAATGAATTAAAGAAGATGATTTTTCATTTAAATGACCTTTTTATTTAAAATATATATTATTAATTTTATTTAATTATATTTTATAAATTATTATCAAACACTATAAATATTAATTATTATATAATTTAATTTTAATTTATTGAATATAATGTACCATTGTTTTCTTTTAAATTTAAATTGAAATAACTGAAAGTTGTGTGGGTCTCACTAATAAAAATGCAATAAATGAGTTTGATTTAGGAATAATTGAAATTTTCCTTTAAAACTTATTTATGGAAAGTAATTATTACTTAAAAGGAGACACTCCTCTTTCCATTACCTATTTAAGCTACTCATGCGATAAGTACCTACTCACGTTGCAGAAGCTACAACAGGTTACAGTATTGGGAAGTTTCAACTTTGACGTTTGGTACATAACATTTGCTATGCCCTTTGATCTTTGGTAAGAAAGGACTAGTCCAGATTCCAGAAGAGAAGAGAAGAGAAGAGAAGAGAAGAGAAGAGAAGAGAAGAGAAGTTGTAATCAAATATACTAATATGGCAAGTGCCGTTATGGCCAGGCTTCGCAATTGCAACTCGTCCTTTAAGGAAGAATCCCCTGAGTTTTTCAAACCTTTCATCCCCCGTCTCAGTACTAAAACTATGGTATTGCTCTCTTTTTTCGACTAATTACTATTTTGTATCTCAATTTCTTGTCATTATTATTATGTATGTGAAAAGAAACTAAAGTTTATTGCTTAATTATGGATGAAATGAAAGATTTAAGAATCTGTTTGGTGTCTACAACTTTGTTATTGCTGCTGTTTTGAATGGAGAGTACAATTTAGTCTGTCTGGTCCATGTAGTCTGGGTGGTTGAGTCTTGTACGAGGCAGAGTGGTTATAAGCCTAAGCTTACAGAACAAGATGGTTAAGATTAACAATACAATACAATAGATAGATACACTAAAAAGTTAATTAAGCTCCATAATTCATGAGATTGTTATATGGTCGGTTTGGGTGGCTGAGTCTGTCTTGTCCATATTGGAAATGCTTTCAAATGTGCTAAAGAGCCCTTAATAGTGTTTCACAATATCGACCACAGTGTTATCAAAATTTTGGTTTATAGTAACATGAAAGATAACGATTTAGGGTATTTTATGTTTGTTTTAAATATTAATCTAAAATAGAATGTAAAACATTATAACAATAATAGAAATGCTTATTCTTTACCCACTTTTCAAAAATATACTAAAATGTTCTATTTTATTCACATTTATATAATCATTTATTATTTTTTATCATTTTATCTCATTTAAAAAAGAATAATTTATTTTTTAATTTTACTTTATTTATAATTTTATAAAATTTACCTTAATATTTATTATTATTTTGATTTCACTGTTCAAACAAATATAATAACAATAATATTATTTTCATCAAATCTAATTCCTTTTATCATTTACATTCTCGTTACTTTTTTATTCTAAGAAATAAATATAACCTTTAAGGTATTATAAAACCCCTTTGACTGCTTTCTAATGATACTTTTTAGGTTTTTGCATATATCTACTAACCAAGTTCGTACAATGTGTAATATCTGGTTTAATGCATACCATTAAATACATCAAATACCACATTGCATTGAGTAAGGAACCTTCTTCGTATACTCTAGTTCTTCCTTAGTTGATGATGAGTTTGAGCTAGACAATTTGAAGTGTTGGGCTAAAGGAGTAGTCACTGGTTTAACATCCCATATACCAAATCTTTTAATCAATTTCTAAATGTATGAAGATTGAGTTAACATAATTTTATTCTACCTTCTATCATTTGTGATCTCCATTCCTAGAATTCTCCTTGCTTATCCAAACTCTTTCATCCTAAATTCAGAGTTCAATAAGGATTTTATTCTTTTGATCTCTTCCTTACTTCTACTTGCAATCAACATGTCATCCACGTATAGTAGCAAATATAATGCATTTTACGACTCTACATTTCTCATGTAAACATAATTATCATAATTATTTTTTAGAAACCTAACTTTTATCATGTGATCATCAAAGCGTTTATACCAACACTTTGGTGACAGTTTTAAGTGATATAATGACTTCTTTAATTGATGCACATGTTGTTCTTTTCCTTGCTTTATAAAACCTATTGGTTGATCCATGTAGATTACCTCATCTAGTATACCATGTAGGAATTCTATTTTTATATCCAGTTATTCCAATTTCATGTCATTAATAACCACCATAAAGAGAAAAAAACCTTATTGAGATGTGTTTCACAACAAGTGAGAACACTCCTTGGTAATCAATGCCTTCTATTTACGTAAAGCATCGAACTACAAGTCTGGACTTGTATCTAGGTTCTTCTACATCTAGTATCATTTCCTTTTTTTTTGTATAACCACATACAACCAACATTTTTAACACCTTTTGGCTTAGGGATAAGAGACCAAGTGTGGTTCTTGTTGAGTGAATGCATTTCTTCTTTCATAGACTACTTTCACTTGTTGTCATCCCATTTTATTGTTGCTTTTAGATATGTCTTAAGTTCATTGTCATAAATTGCATCTTCCATTGTGAAGGAAAATGTAATCATGTTAACTTCATCCATACAATCAACATCTGGAGCATCATTGTATCTTGTAGTTCTTCTAATATTTCTTCTCTGCTTGTCTCTAATTAGTTGATAATTTTCCAAATCTTTATTATCTGATTGTTCTCCCCCACTTTGTATGTCTTCAAATGTATTTTCTAGATTACCTTGATCAATTACCTCAATTTCAATATGTGATTTACCTTAAACTCCCTTGGCCTCATGAAGCTACTATATACACATCTCATTTTCTCTAAACGCAACCGTCTTTATTGATTACACACCTTTTATTTTATGGTTTCTATAGTTTGAATCCTTTTACCCTATGTTGATACCCAAGGAAAAAAATTGACTACTATGGGTTCCAACTTTCCCACCCTCTTATGCATATAGGAAACACACCTAAATACCCTAAGTAGTTCATAGGATGCGGATTACCTGACCACATTTCTTCAGATGCCTTAAAGTTAAGTGTTGTAGAATGAAATTTGTTTATGTAATGACATGTTGTGTGTAGTGCCTCACTCCAATGCTTTTTAGTTAAATCTGCATTGATTAACTTATGCCATACTCTTGGTGGGTCATGTTCATCCTCTCAGTAAGTCCATTCTATTGAGGGGTATAAGTTACAGTTCTATGCCTTGTAATACCATAACTCATGCAATATTGATTGAAGCTCTCATTGTAGAACTCAAGCCCATTATCTATTATGTGGTACTTGATTTGTTTTCTTGATTGAAGTTTAACTTGTGTCTTCCAAGCCTTAAACTTTTCAAGGGTTTGATCTTTACTCTTCAAGGAATATACCCATGTTTTCCTTGAGTAATCATTTATGAATGACATAAAATACTTTGAGCCACTTAGTGATAAGTTTTATGCATGCTCCTATAAGTTAGAATGAACATATGTTAGCTTGTCTCATGCTCCTTTGTCAGTTCTAGTGAATTTCACTTTTTTTCCTTTCCTAGAAGTTCACTCTTTTTCCTTTCCTAAACACACAATGTTCACAAAATGGTAATTTGACTTCTTTTAGATCATGTAACAAAACTTACTTATTTAGCTCCATTAGACCTCCTTCAATGATGTGGGTAAGCTTTTTATGCCACAGCTGCACACTTGAGAAATTTTGGGCATAATCAACTACTATAGTAGGTATTTTAAAATCATCCTTGAGAAGATATATGGCATTCTTTACTTCTCTAAAATACACCATAGACCCTTTAGTTATTTTTAGATCACTACCACATCCTCTGAAGGCATAACCTTCTTTTACTAGTTCTCCTAGGGATATCAAGCTTTGTTTCAAGTCTGGTACATGCCTGTCTCGCTTAAACACCCTTTCAGTTCCATCACCTAGTTTTATTACAACATCGCCCATATCAATTACCACATATGATTGATCAATACCTATGTAAACTATACTAGAAGTAACTAGTTTGTAGTTGTTGAACCATTCTCTATAGGGTGTCATATGAAAAGAGCACCTAGAGTCTATGATCTAGTCATAATGACAATAAACATCCATTATTGTCAAAACACCTACATTTTCATACCCATCTTGATTAATTGAAGCCTCTGCATTTGAAAATTCCCTATCTTTGTTCCCATGCTTCTTTCCTTTTTTAGAACAATTTCTTTTGAAATGTTTTTCTTTATGGTAGATAAAGAATTTCAAATGTTTCTTGTTTCTTGATTTGGATCTTGACTAGTGTTTGGAATTCTTAAATTCTCTCTTTTCACTTCTACTTCTGATTTTCCAAACATCACCATTTTCACCTTCAAATAGAATCTAATGAAGTGATTTCATTTCCAATTCTTTTTATCTCAAAGTTGAGATAACCACCGTCAAGGTAAGACTTTTCTACCATATTCAATGTTAGCTCTTATTTCTTTGAAGGTATCAGGTAAAGAATTGAGTAGGAAAATAGCTTGATTCTCATCACTTATTTGTTCCCCTATATTGGCCAGTTCGTGGTGATCTTTTTGAACTTATCCAAGTTTGATTCGAGAGATTTCAATGAATCCATTTTGAATCCAAACAATTTATTCTTCAAATAAATTTTATTTGACAAAGATTTCTCGAGCAGTTGTTTCATTATTTACTTGCTTGAGAATTGAATCCGAGAGATTTAATATCATGTTTGCAAAAGATGTGTCATTTGGAAATTCTGGGTTCTCTAGCAAAGCCATTTCCATGTTCTGTTGAATTAGAATTGCCTTCATCTTTTTTCTCTAGATGCTAAAATTTTATGTTCTATCAAACCTTTCAATTTCCAATTTCAATGTGCCTATTCTTGATCCCTTTCTAGTAACCTCCTTTCGAGAGTGTTAAACAAAGAAAAGACTTGGCAAGAATGTAGTTTTCAGTCTCGATTGTGGCTTTGATATCAATATGTTATGAAATGCACATAAAATCTCATTAATTTGAAAAATATGATCACATAAAATCATAGAAAGACAACACAATTCTTTTAAAGTGATTCGGTCAAAACTTGCCTACTCCACTATCCAACCTAGCCAATTTTCTTGATCTTTATTTCACCATGAATGCCAACAATTCACATACAACATAAGCTCACCCTTTATTGATTTCAAAGGCTGTAAGAATATCCTATTCACTCTCACTTTCTTTCTCACAGGACTCACACATTTACAAGTGTTTTCTTTTATACCCTCTCAACTTTCCCTGCCCACAAGTGATACAAAATGATAGTCTTTTGTGCTGTGTAAAAAATTAGTTACAAACTTACAACTGATTAAGCCTTTATATGCATGTGATAGTTGCTAGAATCACCACACTATCCAATGCCTTGAGTCACCCTCTTTATCCATTGTTATATGTAGTCAATTGGTGAAGTGTTGGTGCCACCTCACAGTTAAAGATCCATTTGTTACAACTTGTCTTCAAATGCCTATTGAAGTAAGTCATTGCCTTTAGCTTCGTTGGCCCATCATGTATGAGCCAATCTAAAATAGGAGTGATGTCACCAACAATTTGGTGAATTTTTCTTACTTAAATTAAAACTTTAAAAGAGTATCAAAGGAGCATAATGGTCCCAAATTTTTTTATGTATGTTTTTAAGGCTATTCTAAACATTGAAGTCCACTACTCCACCGTAGGGTAACTTTTTTGGATAACATGTAGATACTAATTATTTTGCTTACTCTGAATTCTCTGGAGCTTATTTGACATGGAGAACATTTTGGACGGTTGTTGATAATTTTGAGTAGTGTAAATTTAAAATTGAAAATTATGTATGTTCACTACTACAGTGCATACCTCGAGCTTTTCAGAGGCAATTCGATGGAATGGTACCAGCACAAATCATTTTAAAGCAAAAAGGTGGAATATCTTGGCCGGTCAAGCTTGAAAAAATTGACAAAGATTTGTATTTTACTGATGGTTGGGAAACCTTAGTAACAAATCTTTATGAACATGACTTTCTAGTATTCAAGTACGTGGGCAATTCTTTGTTTCATTTTAAGATATTTAGTAAAAATGGATGCAAGAAGCAAAGAATGGAGGCTTTGGATACGACTCTTGGAAATGTGAAGATTGAAGAAGAGTATGAGGAAGAAGAACAACATACTTGTAGGAGTACTAGTCATGCTTACAAGCTGAACATTTCGGAAATAGGCCTCAATCAAAGAGAGAAATCAGGTTTTTTTTAAATATATGTAATTGTTTAATTTTATGCACCAACTCATTTTAATTTTGCATGATATGATCTATAGTTCTATACTATGCTATAACAGGTTCAATTGGTGAGAGTCGAGATCATAATAGTAAACGTGTTATAATAAATCCCAAGGTATTTGAACATGTGAAGATTGAAAAAGAGGATGAAGAGGAGCAAATTCATAATAGTCATGCTGGTACTTGCAAGCGGAAGAGATTGATTTTAGCCTCCAACAGAACAGAAAAATCAAGTGGTAATTAAAGTTTATGGTTTCAAGTTTTATTCCTATCTTAGTGTCATATTTCGATGAGTTGTTGCATTAATAATATTAAAAATAAAAGATAAATGGTCATATCATAATAGATAAAAGATGTAAATGGTCATATCATAATAGATCCATTTGGAGCGAGTCAAGATGAAAGAACTAAAGTTGCTGAGGTTGGTACCAAGAAAAGTATTGGAAGGATAGGAAATGATCCTTACTTTGTGGTGACTATAACAAAATTCTACATGTACAAGCTGGTAAGTCTTCTAGCCTATACTTTGCCATACATTCACACGTTGTACAAAACTTGGTGCAAAGTTGTTCTTTTTTATTATTTACAAAACTACAAACTGTGTACATATTATGTAGAATATAGTCAATACACACATGCCATTGACAGACTATACCCATAAATTTGGGATATTTTTGTCCAAATTTCTAAAAGCATGTTTATTGGGTGTGCAAATGAGTCTTTGTAAAAATATGAGGAGCAAATTTAATATATAATTGGGATGAACTATTCCTCTTAATAGATTAGCCTTTGGGTTGGAACCTAGCCCAATAAGTGTTAACAAAGTCAAGGCCTAATTTTCAATGTGTGGGGTACAAGGTGAATCTTTAAGGTGAAAGTGGACCTATGTAGCAGTACACATGGTCTAAATTTGAATGAATGGTGGATCCCATGTTAAGTCGTGATGGAAATTCCATGAAGATGAATAATGGAATATGGATGCCCACTTAAGTAAAAATAAGATGCAGCTAAATGACTAGTCCTTGGTACAAAGCATGATTCGAGTATAAGATGACTATATTGAGTGTTTGAAGGAGTCCCATGAAGAGCAAATCAAACATATAATTAAGATAAACTACTCATAAATAGATTAATTTTTGGATTGGAACTTTGTCCAATAAAGTTATTTAGGGTTTTGATTATTCATATACTTTCAAATTCTAAATTTTTTTTCACAACTGTTGACTCATTGTAAGTTATGCGAATTGGATCAAAATTTTCTCAATTATCTTTTGCTCCTAAAGTGGATCATTTTTTTACTTAATTTAAGATATGTTATGTACCAATGAGCTATGGTGTTCACACTTGTCAATTGTGTTAGCAAACTATTTTGGAACAAACTGGTATACTGCATAATCAATATAAATAATCACTTCAATGACATTTTTATTATATATTGTATTATTCAATTTCAATTTACTTTGTCATCATAATCTATGAGAGAATGTTTCTCTTTGCAGCATGTACCCATTTCAGTACTCAAGAAGTTTAACATCAAACTAAAGCCAATTGTGACACTCCATGGTCCAAATAACAAAGTCATTGTCAAAGTCACATTTGCAAACAATGGTATTGTTTATATTTGCACTGGATGGAACGGTTTTTTGAAGATTAATAACGTGCGGTTAAGAGACAAGTGTTTAATCGAATTTGTGGTTGACAATAGAAAAATATGTGAAGAAATGCATGTTCAAGTTTTGACTTAGAAACAAATTCATGAAACAACAAGCCATGAATTACTTTACCAAGGCTAGTCTATAACGAACAGGTAAAGTAAAAATCTCCTCCATTTTATCTCGACAGGCGAATTGTGCTTTATTCTAATCCTCTTCTTTCTTTTTATGGATATAAGTTCCATTATTCGGAGAAAAATTACATTAAATCTTGTATCTTGATTTATTATTTTCTTTTCTCATATTTATTCTTTGTTGATACATTGATTTGGTTGCATTTTTTATTGTTATTTATAATTGGTTTCATTTTGTTTTTCTTTTTTTCGTTATTTGATCGGATAACAATCGATTTATAAAATAACTTCCTAATCTTAAACAATATTGAAAAAATCACAACAACAACAACTATGCTATATTAATACCACTTGTACCGATAGCATTTTAAAAAATCCAACTTACTCTAGTTTAAGAAAGAAGTATTTATCAATAGCAACTTGCTTTAATTTTATTTCCTATCTTAAATTATAATACGCACATTAAGGCCTTGTGTCACCTCCTTAAATACTATATTTGACAATGATTACTCATAAAATAAGATTTATATGATCGCTTAAAATATATTAATATTTTTAATATAATATTCTTTCCGTGAATCATGCACTGTTTTAGTTTAGGATAAACAAGTTTGAAAAAAAATGAATAAAAATTACATAAATTAATGCCTTAAAATATATAATAATAGAAAAAATAATATTCTAATAAATATTGAAAGTATTCAATAAAAATTACATGACTTCTCAAACCCACCAACTTTACTTCATCATGTTTCCTCTAATGGCCAGTGGTCACATGATCCCTTTAATGGACACAGCCCGAATGTTAGCACAACGTGGTATGTTAATTACAATTGTTACCACACAACACATGGCTAGCTCTTTCAAACCAGTTCTAAACCGTGCCATGAAATCTGGACTTCAAATCCAAGTAATAGCACTGAAGTTACCATGTGAAGATTCAATCCTAACTCTACTCAATACAGCTTCTTTGATGCAACAACCAGTTGAAAAACTTGTTCATGAACTAATACCAAAATCCAATTGCATAATTTCTGATATGTGTTTGCCATGGACAACCAAAATAGCTCACATGCTCAAAATTCCTAGAATATCTTTTCATGTAGAAAGTTGTTTCTGTATTTTGTGCTTGCACAATTTACACATATCCAATAGTATTATAAACTCTGAATCAGAATGCTTCATAGTTGTTTGTAATCTTACCAAGATTACCAAACCAAGAGTACAAAGATTTCAATACCCAACTGTATGAAGTGGATAAGGAGTCATATGGAGTAATTTTCAATAGTTTTGAAGAGCTAGAGCCAGCT
Organism: Hippophae rhamnoides; assembly: GCA_033030585.1. Lineage (NCBI taxonomy): Eukaryota > Viridiplantae > Streptophyta > Magnoliopsida > Rosales > Elaeagnaceae > Hippophae > Hippophae rhamnoides. The sequence goes on along the minus strand of CM065428.1, from coordinate 64,376,449 downwards.
TACGTTGAACAATACAAGAACAAAAGGGATAAGGTTTGGTGTATTGGTCCAGTTTCTTTGTGCATTAAAAGTGAATTGGATAAAGCTCAAAGAGGTAATATATCAGTAATTGATGAGAATGAATGTGTAACGTGGCTTGATAAATTTGGAAAATGTTCTGTTTTATGTGCTTGTCTTGGAAGTGTGTACTATTAATACATCACAATGGATAGAATATGGGTTAAGCTTAGAAGTTTCAAATAAACCATTTATTTGGGTCATAAAAGGAGAGAGTAAAATATTAGAAGAAGTTAAAAAGTGGATTAAGGAAGATGGATTTGGTGAAAGAACAAAATCAAGAAGTCTTGTGATTTTGGGTTGGGCTTCTCAAGTAATAATATTGTCACACCCTTCAATTGGTAGGTTTTTAATGTTGAAAATCAACACCAAAATAATAATTAAAGAGGTAGAGAAATAAATGAAGTGGTTGAAGAGATAGAGAAATAAATGAAATGGTTGTCAGAAATAAAATAAACGGTGAAGGTTGTAGAAATAAACAAGTAGTTGAAGGTTGTAGAAATAAATGAAATTGAAGGTTGTAAATAATAAAGTGGTTGAAGGTTGTAGAAATAGAATGTGTAGATAAGATTTGTAGACTAGTGATTATTTCTAGGGCTTTATATTCAGGCCAGTGTAGATTGTATGAGGACTATAATAGCCTACCTTGCATTTGGTTTAACCATTCCATCAAAAACAAATAAGTCTTTGTATTCTTAGTTTAAGTGTGAGTTAAGAGCTTTCTGAGTGTTTGTATTTCTCTTCAATTTTGAGTTGCCTTTGAAAGTTGTTATAATGTAGTATAATACAAGTAGTTTGTTTACTTGTTTGGATCTAATATTAGTAAATTTAGAGTTGTTCATTCTAAATTTTACTCAACAATTGGTATCGGGCGGGACGGTCGAGGATCGTTCTAAGTGGAGTTATCTTGAGTCGTGAGGAGTTTGGTACTGCAAGTTTATTAGTCAAGCTTGTTCGGTATAGTTGAAGTCTTGCCGACACTGGGTGATCTTCAAGTAGTTGGAGAACTGTTAAGCTCAACAACAAAAACTATAACACATGGCAACGCGTGTATGGAGTCTTATCTACAAGGTCAAGACTTGCATGGAGGTTGTTGGCGGTGATGAAGTTACACAACCAACAAAGGTGGAAGATGCAAACGGCATCTTGCGGAAGTGGAAAAGAATTAAAGCAAAAAGCGATGTTTGCTTTGAAGACCACAATTGAAGAAGAAATCTTTGGAGCATATTCGATGCAAAAACACCAAAGCGAAGTACATGGGACACTCTTGTTACGCTTCTTTTCAAAGAAGAATGATACAAGATTGCAACTTCGGAGAATGAGTTACTATCGATGGCGCAACGCGACACATGACGATTTCCCAATACTTTCACAAGGTAAAAGTCATTATGCCGTAAAATTTCGGGAGTTAGATCCAAAAGCTCCATTGGGGAAACGAGGATAAAGAGAATAATTATTCATGGTTTAAGACTGAATATCGAGGGTTTGTTACCGCTATACAAGGATGGCCGACACAACCATCTCTTATTGAGTTTGAGAATCATAGCGGGTCAAGAAGCTATGGCTAAGCAAACGGGAGGAGTCCAACGAAGGGTGACGAAGAAGCGCTCTACACTAGCAAAAGCAAAGGCACTTTCAAGCGGTACAATGGAAATGGATATAAAAATGATGGAGATAAAGGAAAATTCCTCAAGGAAAGTGAGGCTTTCGGCCCGTGGGGAGCTTGGAAGAACCGCAAATAACAATAGGAAATTTGACGGTGAATGTTACAGCTAACGGAAAGATGGGTCACATGGCAAAAGATTGTTGAGTAAGAAAAAGCCTGTTGACAAAAGCAATACAATTGCATTCTAAGGAGCAAAGAAGATGGTTGGGATGCAGAAGCATTATTCGCTACAGAGGAAGAAGAATTGGCTCTTACAGAACAACATCAAAACAGATTGACTACAAGAATGACTAGATCGTAGATTACTCAAATCATATGAAGGTGATAAACAAAAGTTGGAAAGTACGACCGAGTATAAAGGGAGGTCGGTAGTGGTGCATACCGACAACTCAAGGTTACCGATAGCTACATCGGTAGAAGACGATAGTTACACCCTCGATATAGTACTAACCAAATACAACTTCAAGATGTTTATCATGTCCCGGTGAATGAAGAAAAATTTGCTATCCGGCTCGCTTAACATCATCGTGAGGCCATTATGTCTTGTTCGGCCCCAAGACGTGAAGGTGTATCGTGATCTCAAAATCTCAAACACCGACAACGTGGAGGAACAACGATTGAATCGGCCACGTAATGTCGCAGAATCTGCATATGTAGACAAGATAAGAAGAAATGAGACGATTATGGCATACGCGGTTAGGTCACGTTAGCTATTCCAAGCTAAGTGTGATGGTGAAGAAGTCGATACTTAAAGGGCTACCTCAACTGGACCAGACGTATGTACGCACACGACCGCGGCAGGTGCCAATACGGTAAAGCTCACCAATTGCCATGTATGAGGAATCAGTTTAAAGCAAAAGAACCTTTGGGAGCTAGTTCACTCGATGTATTCGGCCCTTTAAGCAACCATCAATCGGTATACGCGATATATGGTGACATTCATTGACGACTTCTCAAGGTATGTGTGGGTTTTATTTATGAAAGAAAAATCGGCGTATTATCAAAGTTTAAAGAGTCAACCCAAGGAGAAGTTGGAAAGAAGATTCGTTGTTCGCGTTATCGCATAACGGCGAGAATATACTTCAAAGTAGTTCTCTCAATACCTGGCGGAATGTCGAATACGTCCATCGTACACTTGTGCCAACACGCCACAACAAAATGGTATAGCAGAAAGAAAGAACCGTCATCTGCGTAAATTTGCCTGGAGTACGCTACATGAAAAGAATGTACTGGGAGGTTTTGTCAATCGATTATGACCGCAGCCTTTGTCATCAACACTTCCTCAACCAAGGTTAGAATTTGTTTCACCTTTTCGAGAAACTATGGAACATGAAACCTACGCTAGCTACTGAGTATTTGGTACATGTATGTTATGTATTTGTTCTCGATCATTTACGAACAAATTTGACAAGAAAGTCGTTAGATGTATCTTTGTGGGATACTGACAACAAAGAAAAGGGTGGAAATGTTGTGATCCAACGAAGTGAAGATGCTACACGTCCACGAGACGTGGTGTTTGATGAAGCATCTTCGGTGGTCCTCAAAGAAGGAAGCCTTGCGGACCAAGAGAATTTGGAGATAAGTCGCAACAAAAGATGGAGGAGCATACTATTCAATTCCAACCAAGTTTAGATGAATCCGTAGATCTGCATTTATGATGGTGCCGAACAAAGAGTAGCTCGTAATCCTTGGCAACCGGGCATATATCAACAACTAAATGAAGCTTATGGCCTAGTGAAATAGAAGAATCAACTCCACAATCTCAACTACGTAGTCAACAAGAACACGTATGCCAAATCCCAAATATGCGCTAATGCAGCCATAATTGAAGAAGCAATAGAACTCGAGACGTTTGAAGACGTGTCGCAAAGATCTGGACGACAAATGAGAGAAGAGATCTGATACTTCAAGAAATCAAACTTGGGATCCGGGTGCGAAAGCCAAGAGATGTGAAACCCATATCTCTGCAAATGGGTTTACAAGATAAGCGTGACGAGATGGGTCAATCGAGAGATACAAGGCACGATTGGCCGTGGTTTCTCTCAACGACGTGACTAGACTACGATGAAACGCTTAGTCCAGGGCTAAACTTACAACCTGCTCGTCCTACTTTGCACTTGCAGCGAAACAAAGATTGGAAGTCAGGAGATGGATGCTGAAGAATGCTTTTCTTCATGCCGAGAGTTGGATCGGGAGATCTACATGATCCAACAAATGGATTTTCAGAGCAAAGATCATCCTGAATACGTGTGCAAGCGGCGGAAAGAACGCTACGGATTAAAACAAGCACTTGCAGGCGTGGTATGGTAAGATTCTTGAATTTCAATACAAAGTGGTTATTCAAGAACACTGCAGATTCTAGCTTGTTTGTTAAAGCCAATGAAGGAAAGCTAGCTATTGTGCTGGTGTATGTGGATGACTTAATCATAACTGGTGATAATGAGGCGTAAATTCTTCGAACAAAGGAGAATTTGTCACCGCGTTTGATGAAAGAACTTGGCCAACTCAAGCACTTTCTTGGTTTAGCAGGTTGATCGCACACAAGAAGGAATATTTCTTTGTCGAAAAATATTCTAAAGATTTGATAAAACGGTTCTAATGCTTGAATGCAAACCAATTTCGACCGGAGTCTAAATGCCAACACGTGCGCACGTGAAGGAAAAGATTTGGAAGATGTGACAATGTATCGAAAATTGGTAGGCAAATCGATCTACTTAACCTTAACTCTACCGACATTTCTTACGCAGATTTGTAATGAGCCAGCACATGCAAAATCCAAAGAAGCCACATTTGGAAGCAACCTAATATTGAGATATGTGAAGAGTACACCGATTGACTATGGTCTTTTGTACAAGAAAGCGGAGACAACAATAGTTAGTTCTTATCGCGATGCGCAGACTACGCAGGAGATCACGACACCGTAAGATCAACAACTGGTATGTGTTTAAGCCGGGTTCTGGAACAATTTCCAGCGAGCAAAAGACAACCAATAAAGATCATTATCAACCATCAAGTCGAAAGTATCGAAAGCTGCAATGGCAGCTCGAGAATGTACATGGTTGATACTTAATGAATAATCTACATCAATCAAGAATTATGCGATGCGTTGTATTGCGGACAATCAATCAAAGAATTGCCGCGTAGAATCCGCCTCTTCATGCAAGAACTAAGCATGTTGAAATACACTTTATCACTTTATTAGAGAAAAGGTTCGCAAGAAGAAATTGAAATGAGACAAATCAAGACAGATAATCAAGTTGAGACTTGTTCACAAAAAGCTTAGCGTTGGCATAGTTCGAAATGTTTCGTCACACCGATACGGTAAAAATAGTAAGAGTTGGTGTTGAGGAGTGTTGAAAATCAACACCAAAATAATAATTAAAGAGAGTAGAGAAATAAATGAAGTTGGTTGAAGAGGTAGAGAAATAAATGAAATGGTTGAAGGTTGTAGAAATAAATGAAGTAGTCAAGGTTGTAGAAATAAACAAGTAGTCAAGGTTGTAGAAATAAATGAAGTAGTTGAAGGTTGTAGAAATAAATGAAGTAGTTGAAGGTTGTAGAAATAAATGAAGTGGTTGAAGGGTGTAGAAAAAAAGAAGGGTGTAGATAAGATTTGTATGGCTAGGATTATTTCAGTTTTATATTTGTGTGGTGTAGATCAGATGGTGAGGGTATAAATAGCCTACCTTGCATTTGGTTTAATCATTCCATCAAAAACAAATAAGTCTTTGTATTCTTAGTTTAAGTGTGAGTTAAGAGTTTTCTCTTTGAGTGTTTGTATTTCTCTTCAATTTGTGAGTTGACTTTGAAAGTTGTTATAGTGAGTATAATACAAGTAGTTTGTTTACTTGTTTGGATCTAATATTAGTAAATTTAGAGTTGTTCATTCTAAATTTTACTCAACATTTAACACATTGTGGATGGAATTCAACATTAGAAGGGATATGTTATGGGGTTCCTTTAATCAAGTGGCCACTATTTGGAAGTCACTTTCTAACTGAGAAGTTAGTGGTTCAAAGTTTGAAGATTGGTGTTTCTATTGGGGTTATGGATCCAGTACCTTGGAGATCAGATGATGTTGGTAAGCAGCAATCTGGGCCGTTGGTGAAGAAGGAAAATGTTAAGAGGGCTATAGATGAACTTATGGATGGGGAATTAGAAGAAAATAAAGAGAGAAGAGAAAGAATTAGATTGCTTTCTGAGATGGAAAATAGAGCTGTAGATATTGGGAGTTCTTCTTATCTCAATATTGATTTGTTTATTAATGAAATTATGCATCTTACGAGATGTGAATGATGGTCATATACATAATTTCATTAATAAACAAATCTAATATTGTTAATGATAATTATAGCTTTTTAATATTGTTAATGATATATTTATGTATCATTTTGGATCCAATTATGAGTTTATGTATTGTTATATAAGATCGAAATTACTTTGAAGCTTCTCTAAAATAGTGCATGTCAGAAAAGATGAAGTTTATAAAAAAATTTAAAGCCTTATCCCACATTGTTTTTTTACATTATATAAAAGATGTATAAATAGTTAATATTTACCTATTAGGATTGGGCCTTAAGGGGTACCCATTTTTGTGAAAGGGGAGAAGACCTAAACAAATATGATACCACGCATGTGCGTCGCCGCCATCCGACCTTGTTGAATCCAAGATGTGGTATTTTATTATTTTTTGGAAAAATATTTTTTTACAAAAAAAAAAACTTTTCCACTCAAAAAATGGTTGTTATATATATATATATATTTTTCAGAAAAACAACCGTTATTTTTTTTACTCAGAATGTGGCCGTTGTTTACTTTTATTAGAATATGACTGTTATTCTTCTTTATTCAGAAAAATGGTCGTTGTTCGTATTTACTCACAAAATGTCTGTTACTCGTTTATAATCAGAAAATGGTCGTTACTCTTCATTACTCAGAATGATTATTACGCTCTCCATCTCCAGATATTACCGTTATTATCATAATAACCACACGGTTTTTGAAACCTATAAATAGAGAGTCTCAGCTCTCAGTTTCAATACACTAATATGCAAACTCATCTTACTAAGAAAAAATTTTCTCTGCAATTCTAAGTTACTTTTCAGTTTTCCGAGCAACAAACTTTTCAAGTATAGTATTCCAGTCTTCATCAGTGCAGTGAAATTCCGAAACAGAGAAAAAAGATTTTGGACTATTTTATCCTAAAGACGACGAGACTGTGTTTGCTTGCACAAATTTAGGCAGAGTCATGAAACGTCTTAAGGAGAGCGACCTAGTACGCGATTCAACCCAAACAGTTCATTTTAAATTATCGATAATATTGTTACTACACTGTTTTAAGAAACTTGTTTTTAAAACAAACTTGTTTCAATGTTACAGATACTGATAATTTACATAAAGTTTTAGTCATTAATTAGAGTACCATAGTTATTGCACGTAATCAAGTTAACGGTGATTAAGCTTTACAAAGAATTGTGTACAAGTATTTGGAATTAATACGAGTTGCTTGAGTTTGTGTAATATCTTAATTAATATATACGAGAGTGTAGATTGAATTTTTGATGAATTATATTAAAAAAATTCTTATCTTGTCTCTGCGTTAGTCATAATAGATCGTCGTGATATCAATATTAATCTATTAATTTAAATGAATGATCTTGATTACTTATCGAGATATTATTTAATATATATATATATATATATATATAGTTGGAATTAATATTAGAAAGAATATTGATATATTTATACATGTATAAATTAAATATATTTTTGTCAAAATAGAGAAAAGATTTTATTGAAAGAGAGGCAAGCTCATTCCAATAGGCAAACTTATGCCGATCACAGTAGGCAAATTAAAGGTCAGCTCAAGTAGCTGGAATAGTAAATTGCTTAGAAAAATATTTTTGTTTCAACAGATTGGAGTTAAACCTGAAAGTTATGTTTCATTCTCATTTTGCTTTATTTTATTCTTTTTAATGTTTGTTTGTTTATTTTATTTTGCCGAAAGACTTTTTAATTAGTTACACAACTAATGTTATCAATGCGGCAAGGCAAGTGCGATACATCCTTTTGCAAGGATAGGTTGGAGATCCTTCATCGAAGAATTTGAGTATATTTTCTGTAAAAATATATGTTTAATTATGTATATATGTTCTGAATTAATAAAAATTTATTAAAAATAAAAATATGTATAATCAGTATTAAAATTAGTTATCTAGATATAAGTAGATTATTGCTTTAATAATTATTATCCATAAAATATTATATTAAAGGAAAGTACATGCAATTGTTATATCCAACTTATTTAGAAAATACTATAAATTCTAAATTTGAAATATATTATAAATGATGTTAAAGATTATTATTAGAAAATATATTTGTGTTAGAGATGTCTCGTTCAATGTCATATCTTATTTAAGATATATTTAATGTATTATATTAAATTGAATTGAATTGTATTAAATTATATTATATTTAACTATACTATCTAATTGTATCGTAATTATTATTAAAAAGTATAAACTTTATAATATATTCATATAAAATTAATTATAAATATTTTAATAAAATAATTTTATTATATAAGATTTATTTAAATAAATATTTAGTTTATTTTTTTATATTTTTATTACATTTTAAAATAAAAAATTATTTTTTAATTTGAGATTAAAAGAAAAATTAATATATATAATTTCATGATTAAAAATTTAAACAAACTAATTTAATTATCCAATATGGTTTAACACGTCTCTTCTAATCGTACTAATTTTTTACATTATTATACTATTTTTATATTGAGCGATATGATTTAATTTCATAATTAAATGTATGATTGTATAAAAATTATACAATCATGATCATTAATACTATATAACAAAGATGCCCTTAAGATCTCTAATAGTTTCATGTGTTAAAGTTATCATATTCTATTTAAATCTTATCTTATTTAAAGTTATCATATTTTTTTATTTTTATAATTTTTTTTTATTTTATTTAATATCATTTCAAATAAATAAGATATCTTATTATGTATTAATACATTATCATCACAATTGAAAAAAAGAAAGTGAAATTAGATAAAATATATTTACAAAATTAATAAATTATATCATAAATTAATAAAAAATTTTAATAAACACCTCTAAATTGTGCCCACAAAACGAATCTATTATAGCAATTAAAATTACTATATATTTGTATGTATAGCAGTAACTTTGAGAGGTTATTTGGAATGTACGCTAAATCTTGGCAGGCGAATCTAGTGGGATTTTTCAATATTTCTGCTCCTCTACAAACACTAACATACGAATTATTAAACTTTAGAGTTATAAATAAATAAATAAATAAACAAACAAAGTAGAGTAACTATTGACATTTTCAATTACAAATTACCAGTATTTGTGTTTCATAAACAAGATAGGATTTTATCCCAAAAAGGAAAAAAAGAAGAAGAAAGGATAAAGAAAATGACCCTCCATTCTGAATGTGATTTGAACAAAGGAATTTGCATTTTTGGTGTTTGGAAAAAACTAAGCTCGTTATAGTTGATACACAATCATCTTTATCATCTTAACTATGCCTCAAAATGACACATTAAATTCATATTTTGTTCGACATGTTTCACATTGTTTTAAGATCTTATTTTGTTTTATTTTATTGATAGTTTTTAAAATAAATTATTTAGATTAAATAATTGTTTTAGTGATAATTGAATCTATTAGTTTTAAAAAAATGATAACACATGTTTAAATAATTAATTTTATGTTTTTTTTCAAATTTTTTATTTTAGAAAGTGTTTTAACAAATATTGGTATTAAAATTTGAAGAAATCAATATTTGAAGAAATAATCAGAAGAAGAAATAAACGTTTTCCTTCATATATCTTTTCTTAATTTGTATCATATATGTTTATTGTTTATATAGACAAATATCAATTACTATTTCAACAACCATCATAATGGAATTACATGGTTTACAGCTGCTTGTTAGGCGCCATTGGAAAAACATTTGGTATCGGTGCAGTATTTGTTGAATGAGTTGCAGTGTTTGTTGAATTCAACACTCCCCCTCAAGTTGGTGCATAGATGTCTTTCATGCCCAACTTGACTGAAACTTTTATGAATATTCGATATGAGACTCCTTTAGTGAAGATGTCAGCCAATTGATCTTCTAACTTAATTTTTGGCAATTCTAATGAATTTTCTTCTAACTTTTCCTTAATAAAGAATCTGTCAACTTTAACATGTTTTGTACGATCGTGTTGAACTGGATTATGAGCAATATCACATGCTGCTTTATTGTCACAAAATAACTTAATTGATTCTTTAGCAGGATATCCCAAATCTTTTAAGAGAGATTGTAACCACAAGGTCTCACAAAGCCCAAGTGCCATGCCTCTGTATTCAACCTCTACGCTTGAACGGGCAACAACATGTTGTTTCTTACTTCTCCATGTTACAAGGTTTCCCCTACAAAAATGAAGTAGCGTGATGTAGATCGTCTATCATTTAATGATCCAGCCCAATCAGCATCAGTATATACTTCAATTCTAGAAAACTCTGAGTTTTTAGTGAACAATACTCCTTTTCCAGGAGTAGACTTTAAATACCTCAAAATACGAATAACTGCATTCATATGTTGTTCTCCAGGATTATGCATAAATTGGCTGATAATACTTAAATCATAGGCAAGGTCTGGTCTTGTGTGTGCCAAATACATCAACATTCCAACAAGCCTTTGGTATCTTTCTTTATTTGTTGGCACTTGATCAACCTTGATACATAACTTTAATCCTTCCTCTACTGGTGTATTAGCTGGTTGACATGCCGACATACCGGTTTCTTTTAATAAATCTAAGGCATAATTTCTTTGAGATAAAAAGATTCCTTCTTTTGATCGAGAAACCTCAATCCTAAGAAAATATTTTAAGGAACCAAGGTATTTTATTTCAAATTCTTTGGACAAATAAGTTTGTAGCATTTTTCTTTCTTCAAGATCATTTCCTGTTACTATCATATCATCAACATATACAATAAGTGCAGTGATCTTACAATACCCTTTTTTTAGAAATAAAGTATGGTCTGAATTACTTTGCTTGTAGCCAAATGCCTTCATTGACCTTGTGAACCTGCCAAACCATGCTCTAGGGGATTGTTTCAATCCATACAATGATTTTTTTTAATTTACACACCTTTTCATCATGGATTTTGGATTTTTTGATTCCTGGTGGTGAATCCATGTAGACTTCTTTAATTAAATCACCATATAGAAAGACATTTTTTACATCAAACTGATATAATGACCAATCTAAATTTGCAGCTAGAGATACCAAGACCCGAACAATGTTAATTTTGGCCACAAGTGCAAATGTTTCTGTATAGTCGATCCCATATATTTGAGTGTATCCTTTTGCCACCAATATTGCTTTATAGCGTTCAATCATACCATCTACTTGATACTTTACTGAAAAAATCCATCGATATCCAACAATTTTCTTTGTTGGTGGACGATCGACAAGTTCCCAAGTTCTATTTATTTCTAAGGATCTTAGTTCTTCATTCATAGCATCTTTCCATTTTTGGTCAGCTAAAGCTTCATGTACACTGTTAAGAATAGATACAGCAGATAATTGATTCACAAATGATACGTTTGATTTTGACAAACAATGTTTAGGCATATAGTTACTCATGGGATATTTGACTTTACTAGAAATCTCAGGTTCATACATGGCTTTAGGAATACCTCTGTTAGGACGTGATGTAAGTATTTTTCTAGCTGGTTCAATAGTTGGAACATCATTTACAAACGATTGGTTAGGTATATCAGCAGATTGTGGAGAAGGAAACTTGTACTCACTTAGTGGTAGTAAGGAACTTGCTTGATGATCTTGAAGTTGATGAGGACTTGATTCCCTTTCCCTTAAGTCTTTTCTATATTGAGAGTTATTACCATATGAATTCAAGTTATTTGTATTTTCCTCACATATAATTTGTCTTTCTTCATAAGGAAACAATTTATATGTAAGGGTCTGAATTTCATAATGGTGGTACTCCCCCTAAAATTTAGGTATAGAAGAGAAATACATTGTATCTTCATGAAAAATAACATTCATAGTAGTAATCATTTGTTTTGTAGGAGGATGATAACAACGATACCCTTTTTGTTGCATGGCATATCCCATAAAAACACAATGTATTGCTCGTGGATCCAACTTGCTACGTTGTTGTTTATGTAGGTGTACAAATGCCACACAACCAAAGACATGAGGAGGTAAATTGGGAACACTTGGTGCAACAATTGCTTCAGTGATGGCTTGTAGTGGTGTTTGGAAGTTAATGAGACTGGAAGGTACCCGATTGATCAAATATGCAGCAGAAGTAATTGCTTCTCCCCAATAAGATAATGACATATTAGCTTCGATCAATGAGGCACGGACAACTTCCAACAAGTGTCGATTTTTTCTTTCTGCAACTCCATTTTGTTGAGATGTATCAACACAAGTAGTTTGATGAATAATCCTTTCTGATTTAAGATATTCTTAAAGCTTAAAACTTTTATATTCTCCTCCTTTGTCACTTCTTAGAACTTGAATCTGTGTTTTATATTGAGTATGAACCATTTTATGAAATTTTCTAAATAATATGTTTACCTCACTTTTAGATTTCATTAAACAGACCCAAGTCATTCTACTAAAATCATCAATAAATGTAACAAACCAACGTGATCCTCCCAAAATAGAGACTTTGGAAGGACCCTATACATCATAATGTATAACCATAAACATAAATGGACTTTTATTTAAGGTTACAAGAAATGAGGAACGATGAATTTTTGCTAGTTCACACACATCACACTTTAAAGTAGAAATATCTAAGCTCAAAAATAAACTTGGAAATAATTTCTTTAAATATCCAAAAGAAGCATGACCCAATCCCCTATGCCATAGCCATATATTTGTATCATCCTTATTAGATCCAGTTGCTACCAATGCATGATTTGTTGAATCCAAGTCCAAATAATACAAGTTTCCTTCCCTAGCATCACGACCAATCGTTTGCTTTGTTTGCATGTCCTTGAACACACAAAAGTCAGGCCAAAAAATAACAAAACAAGATAAAGTAGTGGTTATTTGAGAAATAGATATAAGGTTATACTCTAAAGAGGGAACAACTAGTACTCAGTCTAAATTCAAAGTACTAGTGAGAGACAAAGATCTTTCCCCAACGATTGGGGTTGTGTTACCATTGGTAGTGCAAATAGTTTTGTGTAAGGATGGTTTTGAGATTTGTCTAGAATCGAATGTCATATGATCAGTTGTACCTGAATCAATTATCCATGTATTATTAAAAACAGGAGAACAAGTTTTAAGCATCTTACCAATATCTGCTGAAGAGCTTGCAACATGATCCTTTGTTGTTTCAGCAATGGTGGCAGTAGACATTTGTTGTGGATTTTTCTTCCGAGAGTCACGGTTGTGATCCCACCAGTCAGGATATCCGACAAATTCAAAACATCATTCTTTTGTATGACCCTTTTGATGACAATGGGTACATTTAAATGATGATTTATCAGCCACCCTTCGTTCTTGCTGATTGAAAAAAGAATGATTTTTAGATATCATGGAGGCAACGTCAACATCTCCAGATTTTTCCTTCAATAAGATTCGATGTACTACCTCCCGTCGAATCAAGGAATAACAACCTTTTAAATCTGGGATAGTTTCTTTTCGCAAAATTTCTCTACGAACCTGCTCAAATTCATCATCTAATCCAACAAGGAAAATATGTATCCTTAGTCTTTTAACAGGATCTTGATATGATATTAGATCATCAGGGTCTTTCATGACCACCTTATCACGATGGTCTAGCTCTTGGAAAATTTCAGTCAACTCTCCATAATACTCTGAAAGTGATTTTCCATTCTGTCTGGAAGTAAAGGCCTTTTGGTTTAAGACGAATACCTATAATTCGTCACTTCCATCATAGAATGCTTTTGCCAAAGCACCCCAAATTTCAAGAGCATTAGGTATGCGTAAATATCGCTTCATGATTTTTGGACTCATTGACATAAGTATTCATCTATTCACTTTTTGATTTTCTGCATACCACTTGTTATAATTGTTTGATGTTTTTCTGGTTTCAATTTTTTGTCATGAATATAAGAGAGTTTTTCTCTCTCTGCAATATGCATTTCTATTATTTGAGACCAAACATCATAATTAGTCTCAGTAAGAACAATTCCAGCATTAAAAACACCTTCAGATTGAATAGATTGTACAACAACTGGAGTTGATTACTCCATAGGTAATGAAATTATACCTTCTATCATGATATTATGGTAAACACACTAAAAAATGGTGTAATAATTCAAGAATTGAACTATTTTTTTAACGCACTAAACCGGATAAAAAACCACAAAACTGGGTAAAAATTGTTTTAAAAACTTGAAAAAACTGGACCAAATCGGTTTTAGAAATCCAGTACCAGAAAAAAACTGGGTTCAGACCCTTAAAATGGACCGAACCAGCCAAAAATGAAAAAACTGTGAAAAATTGAGAAAATTGGGTTCAAACCGAACCGCTGGTTGAACCAAACCTGAGCCGAACCAAGGTGCGGGCTGGCTACGTCCTCGAGCCTAGCTAAGCCAAGCCGCGCCGAACCGAGCTACGCCGAAACAGCCGAGTTGAGCCGTGCTGAATGACACGTCATTGTCTTCAACCTTCAGACGGTGCGTGACGGAACGTGGAACGCGTGAAAAAATATTTCCTTCACTTCAAGTGGCGCGTGGGGGAGCATGTTGAACTTTTCTTCTACTCTATTTTTACCAAAATGTTCAAAATTGTGTTTAGAGTAATCTGGTAAAATTAGCTGGGACAAATACCGCTTCAAAAATGATGTTTGTAATTAATATTTGTACAGGTGTTTGAATGTGATTTTTTTTTCACGAGAAGAAATATTTTCACAGAAAGAAATCTCTGTTTTAGAGAACAAGAGTTTCAAATTTGTATAAAGCAACGACTTGGCTCTGATACCATGAAAAAATCAATATTTGAAGAAATAATGAGAAGAAGAAATAAACGTTCTCCTTCATATATCTTTTCTTAATTTGTATCGGATATGTATATTGTTTATATAGACAAATATCAATTACTATTTTAACAACCAACATGATAGAATTACATGGTTTAGAGCTGCTTGATAGGCGCCGTGTATATTGGAAAAACGTTTGGCGTCGGTACAGTATTTGTTGAATGAGTTACTATATTTGTTGAATGAGTTACTATATTTGTTGAATTAAAAAAAATTCTTTTAAAACCTAAAATTTAAGCATTTGAATGAAATATCAATTTTTAAAAACTAATAAATTAAACTTTAACAAAAAAAATATTAAATCTAATCGCCCCTATCTGCTATTTGTCTCTAATTGTATTGTCTATGCACTGCTTAGTCACATGCTTCATCCACTTGTGTAATTGTTTCTCTCTTTTTTGAATTTTGAAATATATATATATATATATATATATTGCTAAACTTTTGGAATTTTACTTTATTTCATTCTTTTTTAAAAAACAAAATTAAGTTTCACCTTTATTAAATTTAAATAAAAGAAAAATTAAGTGAATACCATTGAAACTTAAACTAATACTGATAAGATACAAAGTTATACCACAAGTGTTTTCTTTAATTTAATTTCTAATTTATAAGAAACACTAATTTTACATTAAAAAAAGAGAGAGAAGCATTATCTATAATTTTATTAAGCAAAACTTTTGTAAAAGAATTTATTATTATTATTATTATTATTATTATTATAACTTGATGTAATTTACAAGTCAAAATATAATTGATATTTTGCTCTCAAGTAGTTATATAATTATTGAAAACATTGTTCCTTTGCATATGTTATCGCTATGTCATGATTTAGGCCAAGTCCTGCCGTCCACTTCAACAATCAAAGGGTCCCGCAAGAGAACACAATGGACCTAACATGAATGATATATGGGTTAGTTAATAGCAGGCCACTTTGGAGAAATTTTTTAAAGTCACGTTTGTTGTGCAGGAAAATAATAATAATAATGAAATTTAACGTAAAAAAAATAGTATTAATATTATAGTATTTAATTTAATTATTAAAATAAAAAAATTAGTATTGAAATTTTTTTTACTATTAAAATATAATGAAAAATATCATATATATTCAATAAAATTTAAATAATATTATTTAATTGTTATTCTTCAATTTGAAAGAATATACTATTTAAAGTTTTTTTAAAAAAATAATTATTACTTAAAAATATTATTTAATCTTAAAAAAATTTAAAACAAAAAAAATATTTTTGATATTATTTGTAAAATAACACTAAAGTATTAATATATAATAACGTTGTTCTATCATTGATCTAACATAATCACATCGAATATTGCATAATCAAAACTAAAAAAAGGATTTAAGATTTTTAGATTTTGAATTTAGAATTTTAGGGTTTTAGATTTAGGATTTTAAGATTCAGGGTTAATAGTTTTTGGTTTTTGGAGTTTTAGTTTTAATTTTGGATATTGGATTTTAGATTTTAGATTTTGGATTTTGAGTTTTAGGTTTAGTGTTTAGGGTGTTAAGTTTTGAGTTTTAGGTTTAGTGTTTAGGGTTTTGAATTTTGAGTTTAATGTTTAGGGTTTTGTATTTTGGATTTAGGATTTAAGAATAATAGAATAATTTTTTTATACAATGTGTATGAAAATAGAGTAACAATTAGGATTTTAAGGCAACATTGGAATAAAATATTTTTTACAATAAGTACGAGAATGAAATAACGATTTCATTAGGTGATAATGAAATAAAAACTCAATTTTTTTAACAATTATTTTTATTCTATTTTTAGTTTATAATATAATCAAATATAAAATTATATATAAAAAAATTCCATTCATAATCCCATTTCTTTAGACAAAATATTACGGGTGAAACACATTCTCTATCTCAATAACTTATCTTATTGTGTTCCATATTTTAATAGTATTATAATTTTATTTTTGATATTTTTTATTTTTCAAATGATACTTTAGTGATACAATAATTATAAAATGTATTATTTTAATATAATTTTCATATATAAATAACACATAGACTTTAAAAGAATGATACTTCTCATATTTTTGTCTTTCTTATCCTAGGATACAAATAGATTTTTCCAATTTTATAACTTTTATTCATTTTTCTTAATTTTTATTATATTCTTATTAGTCATTTCCCACCAACTTTTTAACCTTATTTCTTTCTTTCTTTCTTTTTATTTTATTTTAATTTCCAAAAGTTTACAAAAACTGTTGTGCTTTCTTCTTTCTCCCCAAATTTATGACGTTTTATTTTTCTCATTTAAATAAGTGGTAGTTTATTTGCTGTCTTTCTACACTTTGTTTATATATATTCATTAACCTGGTAATCTGATATGAGTACATGTATCGATCACAATATGAATTTGTTAAATGGGTTTTATCCACAAGTACTAATCCGTTTGCCTTTTTACGTTGGCATCTTTTTTAACAGAGACAGAGTATATTACGTTAATTACTAAAGAGCATTAGGAGACTCCAAAATGCCACAAAAAAAACAAGCTTTAATTCAATTTTTACATCACCTTGCAAGAACATGAGAGGACTAAAGGCTTTATTGCCCAACAATATTGAAGCTCCATATACATTCACTAAGGAAATCATCAATGACTATGAATTATCCCAAACAAAAGTCGAAGAAGCAGTTTCTGATTCTACTGACTACACATTTTCTATTTAAGCCGAAGAAGTAGGGAACACGAATTCAACAACAAAAAGACAATTTTCTTTGGATAATAAAAACAGCATTTTTTTAAGTTAAAAAAAAATACATTTTCAACTATAGTTTGAATATACGAAAACATATATTTTTAGTGTTTCATTTTTAATTCCTAAACATATCTTTGTCTAAGATTAAGAACTGCCTCTAATTTCGGTGGTGGAGATTAAGAATAAATTTCATTGAAACATGTGTAATGACGATGATTACAGAAAGTTTTACGGTTTAGAAACTGGATGTGTTTGCAGCTTCAAGGAGGTATCAAGCAACAGAATGGCTGCGTCGGATGGACTATGAAGCCTCAGAGTCACTGCCAGAAGAACCATCCGAAGAAGAATTCTGCTTTGCACTTCCCAATGGTCTCATTCTCTGCAACGTTCTCAACAAATTCAGTCCTGGTGCTGTTCCCAAGGTCCTAACTTTTGGGCCCTTTATTGTTAACCAATGGTTCATATATTTATATGTGCTTTATGAGATCGCATAATGTTGATTGAATTCATTCTTCTTTACAAACACCATAGGTTTCTTCTATCTTCTATATGTACATTACTGCAACAAATTTGGGATAAATCTGATTTTCAGATTGATCGTTTTTTTTTTTCCTTTCTTTCGGTTATCTCGACGTGACTTATTTCAAATATCAAAACCAAGAGCTGATGTTGTAAGTATGAAGTTGAAGTACAGATTATTGAAATATATAATTAACAAGTGAGATATCTATTATTTACTGTGTTGGGAAATAACGCAAAATTTCGATAAGTCAGATTTATGAGAAAGCAAGAATAGAAAAATAACACACAAATTTGATAACGGAGTTCGGCAAATCTTTCTTACGTCTCCGGACCTACTGCAGATCTTTTTACTAAAATGGGAGAAATTACACAAGGTGTTTACAACACTCACAACTCACAACCCAATTACACCCAAGAAAATTACTCTCAATTTTCTCTCACAAAAGCTTTTCTCTCAATTAGAATGAACACTTTGGATGATTAATTCATTACAATTACACATCTATTTATAGGAAAATTCACTCCTTGAATTACTCCTTAAATTAATGGTTCCTTAAATTACTCCTTGAATTAAGCTCCTTGTTTTGCTTCATGAATTGTTCCATGTTTTGCTCCTTAATTTGTTTCTTAAATTAAGGAGCTTTATAACAATCTCCCACTTGAAGACTGATTTCAATCTGTCTTCACACCTTGATCAATGCAGTTTTCTAGTCTTTGTTATTTAATAGACCAACCGAAGTTGAGCACAACTTCGCTTTGTCAATAGTCACCACCTTTGTTAACATATCTCCGGATTTTTGCTTCCTTGAATCTTCTCCAGATAACACATCATCTTCCAATGTAGATATGATGAAGTGATAACGAAGTCCAATATGCTTTGTTCTAGAATGAAATGTCAATTCTTCGTTGTATTGCACTGACTATCACTACGCAGTAACATTCTTCTCTTGTTTGAATCCCACCAATTAACAAACCTCAAGCCATATCATCTCTTTACTAGCTTCGCCATCGCTACATACTCACCAGAAGTGGATGAGTGACAATTTTCTATATTTGTGACATCCAACTAATAGTAGTTCCAACAAGAATATATAACCGGGGTGCTTCTTCTATGATTAACTTCACCTCCAAAGTCACGCTCACGCACCCTTGTACTTTTAACTCTCCTTTACTAAAGTACAAGCACTTTTCTATGGCCTCAGATACCTCAAAATCCACTCGATCGCTTCCCAATGAGTTTTTCCCGGATTTGACATAACCGCTTAACAACTCCCACCGTACGGCCAATGTCCGTCTCGCATGCACTATTGCATACATCAAACTTCCAATGGCCGAGGCATAAGGAACCTTAGCCATGAATTCTCTCTTCTTCGTCTGAGGGACCGATCCTCGGATAGGTGAAAATGACCGGCTGGTGTGCTAACTGGCTTGGCATCGCTCATGTTGAATCTTTGCAAAACACGATTGATGTACTCTGCCTGAGATAATTGCAAGGATCCTTTCTTCTTATTTCTTGTGATTTGCATTCCAAGAATCTTCTTTGCTGGACCCAAGTCTTTCATGTCAAATTCCTTTGAAGGAGCAAATTAAGGAGCAAAACATGGAGCAAAACAAGGAGCTTAATTCAAGGAGCAATTTAAGGAACCATTAATTTAAGGAGTAATTCAAGAAGTGAATTTTCCTATAAATAGATGTGTAATTGTAATGAATTAATCATCCAAAGTGTTCATTCCAATTGAGAGAAAAGCTTAGAGAGAAAAGCTTTTGTGAGAGAAAAATGAGAATAATTTTCTTGGGTGTAATTGGGTTGTGAGTTGTGAGTGTTGTAAACACCTTGTGTAATTTCTCCCCTTTCAGTAAAAAGATCTGCAGCAGGTCCGGAGACGTAATCAAGATTGGCCGAACTCCATTATCAAATTTTGTGTGTTCTTTTTCTATTCTTGCTTTCTCATAAATCTAACTTATCGAAAATTTACGTTATTTTCCAACACGAAGTAGCCGTTCTCATAGGTAGAGCTTTTTTTGGCCTTTTGTTTAAGATTTTTTTCCTTTTAGTACAATTCTTTGACTAAAATTATTTAATCAATGTTTCTTTTATCAAATTTTCATGTTGCAGTGTTTTAACTATTCATGTTCACGGAAAAGATTTGGTTTCGGGGTCTATTCTTAAGGTTGCCTGCACCTTGTGGACCTAGGTGGTAGTGTGAGAGTGGATAAGTCTGAGGCTGTTGGTGAGAGACTAAGGGAAGCTCAACAAGTCAACATATAAATAGATCACTTTCTGCACTTGGACATGTCATTTATGTTCTTGCACAAAAGAGTCGGCACATTCCTCATAGAAATAGCAAACTTACTCAAATCTTGCAAGATTCTTCGGGTAAAAAAAAGATTTCTTAAAAAGGTTATTTAAATTTGTTAGTTTTGTTAATAAAATCAACTGAATAAAATAATAACACCGATAATTTAACGTGATTTATATTTTAATTTAGGTTACGTCAACAATATAAATTTTAAAAAATATTTTTTCTACTAATAAAATTAATAGGTACAAAATGAGAGATAATACAACAAATTAAGATAAACTTAAAATAATAACATATAATTGTTTCTCAAACTCACTATTTTATCACTCCTATTTTAGAAAAATATTGTCTTCCACTCTCTCAGACACATAACATTATTTTTCATCAAAGAAAATTATTTCTTTGACTTTGCTTTGCTTCTATTCTTTTGGTGCGTCTCTCAAAGACAAAAAAATTACCTATTTATGGGTAAAATTGTCTATTTTTTATGTGATCAAAAATTAATCACGTAACTGGTCAAATTTTAACTATAGAAATATATATTTTTTTATTTAATGAATTTATCAAATGTAATTGCACCTAAAAAATGTGTTGGTGTTTCGTAATGGAATGATGGAAAAGATAGATATCGTAAATGATAACAAACGATGTCTTATAACTTTAGAAATGTAAGTGTTATTGTTATTAAATAAAATTATTATTAATAAAATATTTTTATGATAATTATGTTAATATTGTTACTTAATAAAATTCATAATGGATCAAAAACTTATTTAAAAAGAGAATAGCTACTCGTAAATTAGGATTTCGGTATCATTCTCCAAAAAAATTAATCGATTCAAATACGGTTATTTTCTATGGCGTTCGTTTTCACCTTCAAACCTAAATTTCAACCTTCAGCATGGTGGCTTCAGAAGTTAGAGCATGAATACGCTTAGAGTTTTAGTAGTGGTCCATAATAACAATCTCTTTTTGCGTGATGTAATGTGAATGAGGTTGGGGCTAAGTTGATAGACATGGATATGGCTAGAATAAAGCTGCATGATCCCATGTCAGTGTTAACATTTGTTGTGCGTCAGCCTATCTGTCAGTGGAACCACCTAGTTTTTGTGGGACGAAGCCTAGCTTATCAATGACAGAGCTGCGAGGCAAAGGCAAGAAAAGGACACGAAAAAGATGTTATGGTGGGATCACATAGCTCTCGCTCATAATAGAAATTTCTCGTGTATTCATTGCATCAATGAAATTGCTTCTGCTTGGTTGCTGTATTTGTTTTCCGTTAGCATTTTGTGGTTGGGGCATTGTACTGTTACATCCCTTTACACCCATCATATTTATTCGCTCTCAAAACATTATTTTTTATTTACAAAATGATAACTGTGGGTGGAGATTTGAATTATAGCTACAAAGTGCTGGCTGAACTTTAGATTTTATTAACAGCTTTAAAACTAACTCTACACCTCACCTTACCTAGTACTCTGTTAAAGTAAACATATAATAGAGAAAAATATGCAAGTATAAATCAATTAATCATTTTATTATTATTTTTTGCTAGTTTTTTTAAAAATTATTTTTTATATAACAATACAAATAACTCAGTTTTATGACGAAAAACAAACTTCATAAAGTTACGTAGATATCTTTAAAAAAATTACATAAAATGAAAGAGATTTGATTTCCAATAATAACTTTTATCATATGTATATATATTTTTTTAAAATTTAAATATAATAATATAAATTAAAATAAATTTATTCAATATTAAAAATTGAATCACTCAAAACGAAATTAAATAAAGTAATTTATTTATAAAAATAAATGAATTATAACAAAGTTAATCTATTTTAATTTGTATATTTATTGGTGGTGAAATATGTTAGGAAATTTAGATAAAATGGTATAATCACAAATTCTCACTCCCAACATCTTTCTTAGCAGAATATCAAATAACAGAGAAATAGATAATACACAACACAAGAATTATAGTGGAAACTCCAAATTAGAGAAAAACCATTTTCGTTGTCAAAAGACAATCAGAGAAAAATTCACTATGTTGAAAATTGTTACAACCACACTCTCAATAATTTTCTCACACACCCAAAAGACAAGAGCAATTACAAACTTAAGAGAATTTTGTGGGAAAATTCTCCCAACATATGAAAGAGAATTTTGTGGGAAAATTCTCTCACTTAAGAACTTCTCTTACAAGCTTTTCTCTATTTTTGGGATGATTATCAATGAATAAATGAAGCCATATTTATAGCCTTCAAGTTCTCATTTCATATGCCAAACATTTCTTCATTCAACAAAATTAGGCTACCTAATTTTCCTATTCTTTATTCAAACAAGGTTAGGCACCTCCATCTTTGACAATATGGTAAGCCACATTCCATGAATTTTCTTCTAAATTAGGCACCTCCTATTTTGACTAATAAACCTAATATTATTTTTAATCAATCATAACAATCTCCACCTTAATTAAAAATAAACATGGTTACCACTACAACACTGTCTATTCCAACAGTCGTAATTCTCTACACCGAGAATTATCATACTCCACCATAAAGTGTACACCCACTTAGAATTAATCACCAATTCTAAGAATTTCACATCGGCTCATGTCGAAAAAAAAACTTGCTGAAATTTATGGTGCAACTCTCACACTTGGTTTTCCCGAGAGTTCATCAGCCATCGACATCCTTTCCACCACACACCTTGTATCTATAAAAATAAATGAATTATAACGAAGTTAATTTATTTTAATTTAGATCAATATATATTTATTGGTGGTGAAATAAACATTTGTGATCATTATAAGTGGATTATTGGAGGAATGGGCAGGGAGTTAGAAACCCTAACGAAGCCAATTACTTTCACTTTTCTCTTTTTAAACATATCATGCATATATTAATAAAATTTAAGTTTGAACAATGATGTTACATATATAAGTTCAAATGAATCTAATATATAAGAAAAAAGCTTCTTCCAAGAATTGAATGGCATCCCAAGTTATTAAGTATTAATTATTTTGTAGAAATGAAATGACATTTTGATAATCTGCTTCAACTGTTAGTTTTTTAACAGCCATTGCTAAAAGCTAGCTCCATCAAAAGTGAATTTAAAACTTTTATCAGGAGGTTATTTCAACTTAAAAAAATCACTTGTGTATATTCTTGTTTAGAGTCACTACTGTAAAATAGGCTATATAAGTCGAAAATTATAATAAGTTGAATGTCAAAATTTACTCAAATTTAATTTTGGATAAATCTAGTTTTGGAAATATTCGGTATTGACATTTGAATTAATTTTATTTTACATTTGAGAAAAATTATCAAATATAATATGAATAATGTACAAAAATATATTATAAAATAAAGCTAATTCTTCGGGCTAGATTATATTTTCACAATTCCACCTATTTCTTACCCTATTTTGGGTTCTTGTTTTTCATTTTTGTCATATTCGTTATTAGAATGTAAAAAAGTCAAGAATTTCATCAAATAATATTACAATTTTTTTTTATAAATATGTGAACATCACTCTATGTTTTAAAGAAATATGATTAAAGCAAGATGTTAAA
Source organism: Hippophae rhamnoides (assembly GCA_033030585.1). Taxonomy (NCBI): domain Eukaryota; kingdom Viridiplantae; phylum Streptophyta; class Magnoliopsida; order Rosales; family Elaeagnaceae; genus Hippophae; species Hippophae rhamnoides. Next base: position 64,352,503 of record CM065428.1, on the reverse strand, counting down.
GATTATATATGATTTGTTTGTTGGAGCAATTCATGGAGCAAAACAAAGAGTAAAACATGGAGCAAAACAAAGAGTAAAACATGGAGCAAAACAAGGAGCCAAACATAGAGCAATTCATGGAGCAAAACATGGAGCAATTCATGGAGCAAAACAAAGAGCTTAATTCAATGAGCAATTTAAGGAACCATTAATTTAAGGAGTAATTTAAGGAGTGAATTTTCCTATAAATATATGTGTAATTGTAATGAATTAATCATCCAAAGTGTTCATTCCAATTGAGAGAAAAGTTTTGTGAGAGAAAATTGAGAGTAATTTTCTTGGGTGTAATTGGGTTGTGAGTTGTGAGTGTTGTAAACACCTTGTGTAATTTCTCCCTTTCAAGAAAAGATCTCATAAGCAGTCCGAAAACGTAAGTTAGATCGCTCAACTCCGTTATCAAATTTGTGTGTTATTTTTCTATTCTTGCTTTCTCATAAATCTGATTTATCGAAAATTTGCGTTATTTCCCAACATTGTTTGTTCTACTTGTTACAAGGTTTAGTGTTTGGGGATAATTTAGGCCTGATATTTATATATTATATAGTAAGATTATGGGATTGAATTCTTAGGATAACAATACATGTTATTGACCTTATAATAAGAAAAGAAAATATATTATCGAAAAAAATTTAAATGATAAGTTTTTACAAAGATAAATTAACTCATAATTGAGATAAAATATTAAGAAGTATAAATAAATTATTAGATCATCTCTAATAAATTTAAATTTTTGAAAGAATTAGTGTTGTGATAATTCTACATGATATCACAATGAATATCAAAAAGAAAAAAAACACTCTTTAATATAAATATTTGATTTTTGTATTTATTTTTCTGATAAAATGGTACAACACAAAGCCCATCTTTGAGATTAAGACACCCTACAAAATAAGCAAAGGAAGGAAAAGAAAAAAAAAACAATGATACTAATTCTATCTACACGTGCCTTTTGTGATTAGTGAATTCAGAGACTTCTAAGCCAAGTTTATTAGTATTCTTTAAAAGGAGTATAAAATACATTAGAGTCTTTCTCAGACAGCACATGGGCATGTGATGTTCTAGCACTATACCATGTGAACACTGCTGGAAAAGACCGTCTCTACACACAAAAAACACAATAGAAATATAGAAAACGTCAAGGAATCTCATTCTCTTATAATAATTCTAATTACATTAATCCAAACATATCATCAATCATTGTTAAGCAAGTCCCACTGTCCTACTTACATTAGTTTACTACAATTATTTGAAAACAAACACTTTTAGTCAAATAAGAATTATAAAAATAAAAAAAATTGGTGAATGGCGCTGGCAGTCCGCAAAATAGCGGTTAATCTTATGGTTAATTGTATGGCTTTAGTCTTATAACTTCGTAAATGAAACTTAATTGCACATTTTACAATACAAATATAGGATTAAAGTGCTCTAATTAAAATTTCTATGCACTCTACTAATAATATGGAATTTCTAACTGGAATATACACAAAGATGAAACAATTAATATACTTGGCATCTTTAGTATTATTTTGTGATGGAATCATCGGAGAAAGCAAAAGAGCAACTAGAAGATCCTTGTGTATTTGAAACCACCTTTCTAGCAACAGGAGGTGATTGTGATTGAGTCGTTACTCTTAAGCCTGGCTTTGAAACATCACATTCTGACCTTCCAATCTCAACATGTCGAATTTCTTGAAGCATAGCAACAATATCTTTCATAGTTGGACGATCATCAGCTCGATTGCTAACACATAAGAATGAAACTGCTATTGTTTGAAGCAATTCATGCATTGTAGGATCAGCTCTTCCTCTTAGCTTTGGATCAAGAATGTCAATTGGGTCTTTTTTGCTGGCCAAGTGATCACGAACCCATTGAACTAAATGTACACCTCCTGGCAAAGTTGGGTCTAGTGGATGTCTTCCTGTTAACACCTCTAAAAGAACAACTCCAAAACTATACACATCACTTCTCTCTGTTATGTTCTGCATTGAACCATGTTCTGTAATAACAGCCCACATCATAAAAATGTATTATTACCAAAATCCAATTCACAAATTTAATAAAAAAAAATATGAAAAATACATGATCATAGTCAACTTTTGATCACAATAGTTAATAACTATATATACCTGGAGCCATATATCCATAAGAACCAGCAAGCTGAGGTCTTTGACTTGGTTTGGAAAGATCTTCATCATCAGTGTTAGTACTCACAATTCTAGCTAACCCAAAATCAGCAAGATAAGGCTCAAAACAAGGACCTAATAAAACATTCATGGCTTTAACATCACCATGCATAATAGAAGGAACACAATCATGGTGTAAATAAGCAAGAGCATGTGCAACACCCAATACTACTTCATATCTAGCTTCCCAATCTGCTCCTCCTTTTCCAGCTCCATGTAATAAAGAACTCAAGCTTCCATTTGGAAGATAATCATAGAATAGTAGTTTCAGATTTCTATTTGAACCCCAACCCAAGAGCCTAATTATATTCTTGTGTCGAATCGAACCCAGTGTCTGAATTTCAGAACAGAATGCACCTGACTCTTCAGAAGACCACATCTTTTTCACTGCTAAACTTTCCCCATTTGGAATTGTTACTCTGTACACAACTCCAGAGCTTCCAGTACCAATCACATTGGATGATGTTAAATTCCTCACTATGTCATCAATTGAAAATTCAAGTTTCTGGTACAATGTCATTTCCCAACTGTTATTTTCCATTAGATTTCTACTTGATATCCTTGTACGGACAAGCACATATATTGCAAGCAGGATTAGCACCAAACTAGCACTAATGAGGATAGACATCAAAAGCTTCATGGCTGATCTGTTGCTACTGGAATTCATGCCATCAGCTGGGGTTACAACACCATTGGAAATATAGAGGCCTTTATTTGAAGCAAGGTCACTAAGAGGGAGTTTTTTGAAAAATGGGGTGTTGGGTAATTCACCAGAGAAATCATTGAATGAGACATTGAGAGAGACAAGGTTTTGAAGGTTTGAGAGAGTGTTTAAATCTCCAGAGAACTTATTGTGGGAAAGGTCAAGGACTCCAAGCTTAGTAAGATCAGAGAATTGAGATGGGATCTCACCAGAAAATTGATTGCAGCTAAGATTGAGTGAGATTTCAAGTGATGGGATTTGACCAAGTTCCTTTGGAATTTCACCTGAGAAACCATTGTTACTGAGGTCTAACATCTGAAGTTTACTGCAAGAAAGAATCTCAGCTGGAATTGTCCCTGAAAGTTGATTGCTACCTAGATTGAGTTTTGTTAATTCAATCAATGACCCAATTTTATGAGTCAATCCACCTGTTAGTCTGTTCTCTGAAATGTCCACAAATTGCAAGCTTTGAGGCAGAGTATTAGGGACGATACCAGTCAGCCCATTTGAATGAAGATCGAGAAATTCAAGGTTTTGGCACCCAGAAATTGATGGAGGAATTCCTCCAGCAAGATGGTTGTCACTTATGTCAAAAAAATTCAAACTTTTCAAGTTCCCAATTTCTGATGGAATAGTACCTGTCAGCCTATTCCCATTCAATCTCAACCTGTAAAGGTTTGTACAGTTGCCTATATCTGGTGGTATAAAACCAGATAAATCATTTGAAAGCAAAAGAAGCTTAGTGAGGTTTTTCAATTCAAAAATATGTTTGGGTATTGGACCATTAATATTGTTATAAGAAAGATCAAGAGCCTGAAGCTCTTCACAATCAGAGAGACTCTCAGGAATATTACCTGTTAGCCTATTTTTCCATGCAAATAATAGAGTCAACCTTTTAAGGTTTCCAATATGAACAGGAATCTCACCCGAAATGTCATTGTTGTCAATTTCAAAATCAGTCAGAGCTGTACAATTTGAGATTTCTGAAGGTATAGTACCCGATAACTTATTGACACTCAACTGAAGCTCCTCAAGATTAGATAGTTCACCAAGACTTTTTGGTATGCTTCCTGTGAGAAGATTTTCTGATAAATCCAAAACTCTAAGGTCTCTACAACTTGATAGCTCATCTGGGATTATATCCACTAAGCTGTTCTGCCACAAAAGTAGACTCTGAAGCTTGGTAAGCTCTCCAAGTTGCCTTGGAATCGAACCCGAAATCGAATTCTGATACAAGTACAATTTCTGCAACTCACTGCAGTTACCAATTTCTTCTGGTATAGGACCTGATAACAGAGAAGTGTACATAGCAATAGTTTTAATCTTTTTGAGCATTCCAATTGAAGAAGGTAAACTTCCTGTAATGCTAGTTTCAGCTAAGCCTAGCATGATCAAGTTGGTGCAGTTTCCAATCTCCCATGGAAGTTCACCTTTGAGATTCTTGTTCCCACCTGCTCTGAAAATTTCTAATATTTTTAGTGAGCCAATGCTTTTTGGAATTTCACCACTAAGTTGGTTATCATAGAGAGTCAGATAAACCAAACTAGATAGATTTCCAATAGCTGATGGAATTTCTCCTTCAAGATAGTTTGTATTGAGAAATAAGCTTCGTAGTTTGCTTAGCTTACATAGCTCCTCTGGAATTGACCCAGAAAGATAATTGTTACTAACATCAATTATACTTAATTGATGATAATCTCCAAATTCTTTTGGGATTGTGCCATTGAGATTAGTTGAAGAGAGGACAAATGTCTTTAAGGACTTGAGAGAGTGAAAATTTGAAGGCAATGAACCTTGTAAGTCTAATGATTTTAAGCTTATCTCCAAAACTTGTCCATTTGAGTTGCAATGAATCCCAAACCAAGTGCATGGACTTGCGTCTGATGGGTTCCATGATTTTAATGCATCTGAAGAAGTGTTTAAACTGTTTTTCCATGTTAAAAGAGCTTGGCCTTGTTCATCAATAGAGAAAGAAGTTGAAAAGAGAAGAGAGTTAACGAAAAACAGTAAGGCTAAGGGGAAGAAGAGATTACTTAGAGAAACAGGCATTGCTGAGAGAAGAGAACAAGTGGTCTGTTTTGGGATTGTAGAGGGAGGAACCCCATGTTTTGTTTATAGTAGAAAAATAGAGAAGATCTAGATCCAAGAGCACTTTCTCCACTATTATTAAAGTAATATTTGTATTGTTGTTTAATTGAGACATTAGTTGATGCAGATGTGATATTGGTTTTTAGTTATCTATGCAAAAATTAGTTTTTTTTATGGATAAATTACAAATACCTCTCTTTAAGGGATATGTTTGAAAATAAAATGATAAAATTAGATATCCAAGGAAAAATAATGTAATATAACTATACTTAGGGGTTGGAATTGTCTATTTTTTTTAACCTCCATGGGTATTTTTTTTTATTTTGCAGTTTTATAAAACCTTAAGGGTGTTTGTTGTATTTTTTTCCTTTATTTATTTATATATCTATCAGTTAAATGATTTTTATGGAAATTTTGCTTTTTGAGTAGGTATTTCTTTTATTACTTGAGTAACTTGTAGAATGGAACTGGTGGTGCTAAATTTCATGAAAGAGCATAACCCTTTTTATCTAGACTTGACAGTTGTTCCATCTTGGTTTCCTAATTTTAGGCACCATGTTTTATTTCAATATAAAAAATTAATATTTATAATAAAATCAATTTATTTTAACTTAAGTTGTGAAATATTAGATATACTTATGAGTTTTTAAAGTAATAATAATTATATTTAATTTGTGTAAATCAACGAGAGACAAACCTAATGAACTCAAATTCATAATAAACTAAGTGAATAAAACCGTAATTAATGAATATTAATTATGATAATAACAATTAAAAAAATAAATTATTTTTTTAAATTGTACCAAATTTTTATTGGTTATAATAATTGATGTGATAATAATATTTTAAATTGTGATAATATTATCGTAAGTAAAAATTAATTACTTTGTGTACAAAAATTAACAACAGTGATAGTTTTATCATGAAACCAAATAAACACTTGCTACTGATTGATAATTATAATCTCTGTAAATAATTAAACTTGTGTAACTGTATCTTCTTCAATAATAAAACCATTAGAGGCCTTAAAGTGGTCCATTCAATTATGTGGTCACAATTGTTAAGACAACTATGCATGTGCTATTTTAACATCCTCATTTAATTAGGTTTTTAGGTGGAATAAGTTAAAAAAAAAACAAAAAGTACTTTTTTCAATCTTCATTTTAGTAATATTGAATTAATCAATTTAAGTTAAAAATAAACCAGTAGTTGAAAAGGTTAAGAATTTGGTGATGTTAATTATTGAAGAAGCTTAAGAAAAAGGTCAACTGGGTGTTTGTTTTTAACAAGGTAATTATAATGCTTTTAATTTATTTATATATTTACCAAGAATTATCTCATTTCGAGGGATCTGGATGAATTATTCTATAGAAACAGAATGGGTATGTATGGTAATTTTAAAATTATTATTTTAAGATCTATTTTGTGTGGAATCTGACGGAGAAGTGACTAGCACATGATAATCAGTGGATTATTGGAAAAAAAATATTATAATTTTTATAAATTATATAATCTTGTTTTATATGAATAATTAATATTATTTCATTTTTTATTCTCCTTAAATATTTACATTTAAAAAACAATTTATACCGTACAAAAAAAATATATATATGAACGTCATAAAAACCTGATTAACTTGTCGGGCGGATAACATAAAAAGAAAAAAAGAAAGGTACATCGCACCACCTCCTATGAGTTGTCAATTAAATATTAAAAATATATATATATAAATAATATTATTATAGTATGATTAAATAAAAAATCCAAATTACTTTTAATTAATTTAAAATTAAAAAAAAATTATTTGAATTGATATATAAATCTAAATACAAACATAAGGGACAAATATAAAGTAAAATTTATATGTATATTTATTTATAAATTATTATCATAAATAAAATAAATACGATATATATAATATTTATATTTTAAATTAGTATATTCGTAACAAAATTTATCATTTATATTCACAATTAATAAAATAAAAAATGTATGAACAATTATTAAATTATTATAAATAATTAATATTTATTTTTATTTTTAAATTAAAATATTTAATCTAATATAATTATGATATGTATAACATATTATAAAATAAAATATTTATTTATTTATAATTTAACAATAATTTGGTTTAAATAATATACAATATATTATAAAAATTGTTCATTTGAATCTGAATAAAATGTATACTTTTCAATCCGATTTAGATCCATTTATAAAATTTTTGAATCCACTCTGATCCAATTCGATAGATTGGATATAATTTCTCAATTTAAGCGGATCAATCAGATTATTTATTCATTCTTATTTTATGTATAAATCATATATTTTTATTATTAAAAAAATATGATATATTATTTTATATTTAACATTATCTAGTTATATACAATTTAAATTTATTTAGTCTTGAATATCATCTAATTTAATCTTATTCAATATTATTTTTATTATTATAAATTTGAAAGAATTATTTTTTTAGTTTACTTAATTGTTTTTGTTTCCTTATTTCTAAGACTTTGGTTTGAATTCATTCTCAAAACAAGACCCATTAAGCAGAATTATGATCATTTAAAACTTGACGAGGATGTGTTTGGTACTACATAGTTCATATATTAGAAATTGGTATCTTTTTATTTATATTTGTGTAGTGTTACAATGTTAATAATAATATAAATAATTTATATGTTACTTATAGTTGAAAGTATGTTATAAATTTTATAAATCTCAAACTTTATTGTGAACTTTTCATAAATATTAAAAGTTTTTCTTAACATAGCATGTCTCTCATGCGTAGGAGTACTAATTTTTAACATGACACAAAACCCAATACGAAAAAACACGACTTGAACTGCGAACCATTGCAATTTTGAATCAAAATAAAGTCGATTCGTTTAAATTTGGAAAAAAAGTCAAGTTCAAGTTTAAAACGGATCAACCTATTTGATCTGTTCTTTAAAAAAATGCAAAGTCACGTCGCAAGATAAAAAGTAAAAAAAAACTAAAAGCCTAAATACATATTTACACCCGTTTGTTAAATATGAAGATATTAGAAGTTGTTTTGAATATCTTAATCTTGATGTAAAAATATTGTTTAAGATGTAATTAAGTAAAAAATCTAATATTAGATTTTGCCTTATCTTTGATTGTTGGTCTTCTCTTTCGTACCACTTCTCTATGTAATAATGTTCATTCTATGTTGCATGATTGGGGAATTGATAAAAAAACATTTCCAATGATATTTGATTATGTTTTTTCTATAAATTTTTCAATAACTTGAGTTTGTATGAATCTCTTGTTTGTAATGATGAATTCTATCATATTGATTGTTGTGTATACATAATCAATTTAGTTGTCCAAGATGGCCTTAAAGATATAGATGATGTTATTGGTAAAATTTGTGATAGCATTAAATATGTTAAGGTGTCATATAGAAGAAAGGAAAATTTTAAAGAGCCAATAAAATTGATAAATTTGGATTCCAATTAAGGATTTAAGTTAGATGTTGTAATTGGGTGAAATTTGACTTATGTCATGCTTAAAAGGGCTTTATGCTATCTTCGAGTATTTCAACCACTGTATTTAATTAATTCTAATTATGTAAATTGTCATACTAATATTGAGTGAGATAAGGTAAATAAAAGTTATAGTTTTTTGGTCTTGTTTCATAAGATAACACATAATTTTAGGAACCAAGTACACGATTGCAAATTTGTATTTTATGAATGTTAGTTCATGTTATATTACCCTAAAGAAAAAGTAGCATAACGAGAATGAGTACCTTAATGACATGGCTAATATGCTTACAAAGTTTGAAAAAAAATTGGTTTGATTTTAATATTATTTTATTCATAGCTTTTATTTTGAACCCTTGATACAAGTTGAAATTTGTGTAATTCACCCACCAAAAAATTTATGGACAATCAAGTTCTCAATGTGTTGCTTCCTTAAGAAATCTCAAGAGTAAATTAGATGAAATTTATAGAGTACGTTCAAGATGCTACTTCTAAAAATGTATCCACATCGACAGCCACATTAATGGATAACGACAACAACTCAAAAGATGATGTCTTTTACATGAGAGAAGAATATCTATTAGACGTACATTTATAATAATTCATTTAACTTGTTTATTCATGACTAAAAGTTGATCATATTGTTTTTTAACTTTTGTATTGTTGTTTATTTTTAGAGCTTTGATTCTTTTGATTATAACACTCCATAAAAATAATCACTTGGAGACATACTTGGAAGAACCATTAGTGAAGAAAATGAATGGAAAATCTAATCTTCATCCTTGGCTTAAGCCAACGGGGAGCAACTCAAGTTGTTTCCATGGCTCGTGATAGCCTAATTAATCCCATTTCAATAGTTGCTTCAAAATCTACGTTTAATGTTAGTGGGAGAGTTCTAAATGAATGTCACACATCAATTTTGCCTAACACATTTGAGGCATTAGTTTGTACTAGATATTAGTTTGATGATGATAAAGGTATTATATAATTTTTATATAAAGGTTATATAATTTACGATCTTTTTAATTTTTTCTACATTTTTTTTGTAGATAATAAATCAACTTTGGATGAGTTAGTAGAATATGTTATGAACAAAATTGTAAATGAAGAAAAGCTTGAGAGGTGATGATTTATATTATCATTTTTTTCTTTCATTTTAGTTTCATGTACAAAGTGATTAATCATACTTAATCTTATAAAGACAAAGAAAAAAGAGGTAACAATGGTGATGGTGGAAACATTGAGGCAATAAAATGAAGATGAAGAATTAAGACATTACATAAATAAGAGGATAGAATGAGATGGAGACTTAAAAATAATAGTAAAAATAGAAATTTCTCATGAGTTGGTCCATATTTTGGTTGACGATAGTATTTTAATCTTGTTAAATACAGTTATAATATTTAATGTCAATTATGAATGTCTAGTTAATCTGTTATATTAAATCTCTAGATTTAGAATGGTTCATAGTGTTTTTCGGTTTTAAAATCCACTTATTTGTGATTGGTTGCTTACATAACATATATATGTAGTTAGATTAATATTATATCAAAATAGGTTGTCATCATCAACTTTCTGAGTACCATGGCATGCATCATAGGAATTATAAACAAGTGCTAATACTAATAGTTTAGGTTTCTCAGTATTAACTCATGAAGCAAATGGTGTTATCATGCCTCTATGCATTTACTAACCTATAGTTGACCTCCTCTGTGATAACCAATTTGTTTCTTAATACCCAATTGTTTTGTACGGCCTAACGAGGCTCAAAAAGTTACAAATGAAGCAAAATCTAGGTTTGAGCACATTGATAAAGACCATCTCACATTTTTGAACATGTACCATGAATACAAACTAAATAGTAAATATGTAATATTTGTCTTTTGTTGTCTAGCTTAAGTTATTTTTGAAGATGATCTTGATTGTGAGTGCTTGTTCTATTTGTGTGCATGATGTAGATGAGGATCCATCTTGGTGTTATGAAAATTTTGTCAACCATGAGGTGCTGAAGCTGTAGATAATGTTAGATAACAACCAGTGCGCATAATGGCTCGATTTAACATCAAATTATGTAGTATTGATTTGAACAATAGAGATTATTATGCCAACATCAGAAAGGCTATGTTGACTAAATACTTCATGCAAGTAGCACATTTGATGTGCACCAAGCACTACTTCATAATTTTATAAAGATGTTATTTCTTATGCATGTTTCGTGTGTTTTTTTTCACCTATTGGTTTTTGACCATTAAAATTAGAACAATTTTGTATCTATGTTAATATTTTGATGAATTAGGCGGTCAAGTCATATGAGATATGTTTAATTGTATGTGGAAATTATCCTGAGTATTGGATTAGATATATGCTATGCATGGAAGTTGGTGGAAGCCTTAATCTTCCAAATAATGTATTTGCCTATGAAACCTAAGTTTTTATGAATTCTACACCTTAGATACTTGTCTGTTATAGTTAATCTTAGATAAAATTTTCATAGTATATAAAAAATATCTATTTTAGAAGAGGAAAACATGTTTTTACTCTTGTACGTAGTTTCATATTTTCCAATAAAATGGACAAAAGTAAACACGTTAATGTAGATTTTTAAAGTTCAATTATCTTAGTATTGATTAGTTCTGGAGTACTTAGATATGGCATTTTCTTTTCATTTAAAAGTGAATCGCACATTTGCGAATGCTTTCTCAATCGTATATTTATTTTTTTAGAATTGTTAAAAATGCTTAAAATATTTGTATTCGTGTTTGGATTAAGATTTCGTATTTTGTGTTACGAGCTATAGGTTCATGTTTGAGTTTGAGTGAAGTTTGGATTTGGATTTAGGTTCGGGTTTACATAACATGACCTTAATAAATTTCAAGTCGTGTTTGGGTTAGTGTATATCGGGTCGAGTTAAATTCAGGTTGATCCAAACAGAACCCGAATTACCATTCCTACTTTATATGCATTGTTTTGTTTTATTTAAATAAAAAATTACAATTTAAATAAATTTTAACATTTTTAAAAAAATTATGAGATCAATTAAACTCAATTTAAAAATAACAAAATTAAAGTAGACTAATTTAGTCCATGACTACATCATCGCATGACCCCATTGCATATCGGGAATGGTACCTTAGAAGTATCTTTATTAATACATTAATATTTTAAATATCTCATGTTATTAAAAGTTCTGTTTTATTATCCTAATTTAAGTATTGATATTCTTTTTCATTTTTCTATAGTAATCAATTTTTTTACCTAAAATACCCTTTTGCCTTTTTAGCAAAAGATTTTTTTTATTTATGGAAATTAACTAGAGTTGAAAAATAATTTTTTTAAAGGTGGTGTTTAACACTTCCTACTAAAAGTTAAAAAAATAAAAATTATTAAATTTTTACCTTTAAATAATAAATAATATAAATAAGTATTAAAAACCATAACATTTGAAATTGGAATACGATAAAAGTATTTTTCATAACTAACTAGTAGGAATAACAATAAAATATTTTTTTATGAATAATTAATTGAAAATATTTGCATTATTAATATTGTCAAAAAAAGAGCTTCTAAAAGTTGATAACTTTTTTTTTAATTTTTTAACTCTAGTTAATTGTTAAAAAGAAAAAAATCCTTCTTAAAAATAGCCTCATTATTTTAGATAAAAATATTTAATTATTATTTAAAAAAATAAAAATAAAAATAATATTTAAATTAAAGTATTAAAACGAAATAATATGATTACCGAAACCCTATTGAACAAAAGTTTAACTTTCTTCGTAATATGATAAATCTATAATAATATAACTGAATTTAATTTATCAGATTCAATTATACATGACAAAGAAAGATTAATAAGATATAAAATTACATATATATTTATACATATAATAATTTATTTTAAAAATATATTTAAAATATTTAAATAAAAAATTAATCAAATTAATAAAATTATCATAATAATCTCAACAAATAATCTATTACAAGGTAATTGTGAAAATAAATTTGAATAATTATGTTAAATAATATTTTTAAAATTTATAATAATAAAATAATATATTAATTATATAAATGTTGTTAAATTGATCTGAGTTTAATTTGAATAAACGATATTTAAGTATGAATTTTTTTATAATAAAAATATATAAATTTAATATAAGGATATTATTTTTATGAATATAAACTTTAAAAAATATTATAAATATTATTTTTTGATTAATTTTTCATTTAAATTTAAAAAAAATCGATATATTTAATACAATGTACAAAATACATATATAAGAGCTACAATCGTTGATAGCAACAAAACCAAAGTGGTCTCCTTACAAATACACTTATAAATATTTAAGATCCTTCCATAAATGGTAAAAGAAATTACTTCCTATTTCTTAATTGTTACCCACAACCGAGTTGCAAATTCTAGTGACTAGGATTCAAGTTATGATAAATATTAAGCAAATTTTTTTTTAAACTAGTTACTCTATTATATAAAATAAATTTTTAATTGTTGGGTTGACCTCTTTAATTAATTTTCTTTTAAAAAAAACACTTTAGTTTGCTATCCGAAATAGAAAACTTTCAACCTATCAGGCCGGGTAACCATGAGTTATTCATTAGTTTTGTAATAAATTAACTGAAGAAATCAATATTTGAAGAAATAATCAGAAGAGGAAATAAACGTTTTTTTAATATTTTTTCTTAATTTTGTATCGGGTATTTACATTATTTATATAGACAAATATTAATTACTATTTCAACAACCATCATGATTGAATTACATGGTTTACAGTTGCTTGGTAGGCACCGTGTATATTGAGAGGTGTTTGGCGTCGATGCAGTATTTGTTGAATGAGTTGCATTATTTGTTGAATGAGTTGCAATATGTATTGAATTCAACACTCTCCCTCAAGTTGGTGCATAGACGTCTTTCATGCCCAACTTGACTGAAACTTCTGTGAATACTCAATATGAGACTGCTTTAGTGAGGATGTCAGCCAATTGATCTTCTCACTTAATTTTTGGTAATTTCAATGAATTTTCTTCTAACTTTTCCTTAATAAAGAATCGATCAACTTCAACATGTTTTTTACGATCGTGTTGAACTGGATTATTGTCACAAAATAACTTAATTGATTCTTTAGTAGGATATCCAAAATCTTTCAAGAGAGATTGTACCCACAAGGCCTCACAAAGCCCAAGTGACATGCCTTTGTATTCAGCCTTTGCACTTAAACGGGCAACAACGTGTTGTTTCTTACTTCTCCATGTTACAAGGTTTCCCCCTACAAAAGTGAAGTAGCTTGATGTAGATCGTCTATCATTTATTGATCCAGCCCAATCAGCATAAGTATATACTTCTATTCTTTGGAACTCTGAGTTTTTATTGAACAATACTCCTTTTTCAGAAGCAGACTTTAAATACCTCAAAATAAGAATAACTGCATTCATATGTTGTTCTCTAGGATCATGCATAATTTGGCTAACAATACTTAAAGCATAGGCAAGATCTGTTCTTATGTGTGCCAAATACATCAACCTTCCAACAAGCCTTTGGTATCTTTCTTTATTTGTTGGAACTTGATCAACCTTGATACATAACTTTAATCCTTCCTCTATTGGTGTATTAGCTGGTTGACATGCCGACATATCGGTTTCTTTTAATAAATCTAAGGCATACTTTCTTTGAGATAAAAAGATTCCTTCTTTTGATCGAGAAACCTCAATCCCAAGAAAATATTTTAAGGAACCAAGGTCTTTCATTTCAAATTTCTTGGACAAATAACTTTGTAGAGCTTTCCTTTCTTCAAGATCATTTCCTGTTACTATCATATCATCAATATATACAATAAGTGCACTGATCTTACCATACCTTTTTTTTAGAAATAAAGTATGGTCCACATTACTTTGCTGGTAGTCGAATGCCTTCATTGACTTTGTGAACTTACCAAACCATGCTCTTGGGGATTGTTTCAATACATACAGTTATTTTTTTAATTTACACACCTTTTCATCATGGATTTTGGATTTCTTGATTCCTGGTGGTAAATCCATGTAGACTTCTTCAATTAAATCTCCATGTAAAAAGACATTTTTTACATCAAACTGGTATAATAGTCAATCTAAATTTGCAACTAGAGATACCAAGAATCGAACAGTGTTAATTTTGGCTACAGGCGCAAATGTTTCTGTATAGTCGATCCCATGTTCCTGAGTGTATTCTTTTTCCACCAATCTTGCTTTATAGCATTCAATCATACCATCTGCTTGATACTTTACTGAAAAAATCCATCGACATCCAACAATTTTCTTTGTTGGTGGACGATCGACAAGTTCCCAAGTTCTATTTATTTCTAAGGATCTTAGTTCTTCATTCATAACATCTTTCCATTTTTGGTCAGCTAAAGCTTCATGCACACTGTTAGGAATAGATACAACAAAAAATTGATTCAAAAATGACACGTTTGATTTTGAAAAACGATGTTTAGACATATAGTTACTCATGGGATATTTGACTTTACTAGAAATCGCAGGTTCATACATGGCTTTAGGAATACCTCTATTAGGACGTGGTGGAAGTATTTTTCTGGTTGGTTCAATAGTTGGAGCATCTTCTACAAACGATTGGTTAGGTATATCAGCAACTTGTGGAGAAGGAAACTCGTACTCACTTAGTGGTAGTAATGAAATTGCTTGATGATCTTGAAGTTGATGAGGACTTGATTCCATTTCCCTTGAGTCTTCTCTATATTGGGAGTTATTACCATCTGAATTCAAGTTATTTTTATTTTCCTCATATATAATTTGTCTTTCTTCATAAGGAAACAATTTATATGTAAGGGTTTGAATTTCATCATGGTTGTACTCCCTCTGAAATTCAGGTGTAGAAGAGAAATACATTATATCTTCATGAAAAATAACATCCATGGTGCTAATCATTTGTTTTGTAGGAGGATGATAACAACGATACCCTTTTTGTTGTGTGGCATATCCCATAAAAACATAACGTATTGCTCGTGGATCCAACTTGCTACGTTGTTGTTTATGTAGGTGTACAAATGCCACACACCCAAAGATATGAGGAGGTAAGTTGGGTACACTTGGTGCAATAATTGCTTCAGTGATGGCTTGTAGTGGTGGTTGGAAGTTAATGGAACTAGAAGGTACATGATTGATCAAATATGCATCAGAAGTAAGTGCTCATCCCCAATAAGATAATGACATATGAGCTTCAATCAATGAGGCACGAACAACTTCTAATAAGTGTCAATTTTTTCTTTCTGCAACTCCATTTTGCTGAGGTGTATCAACACAAGTAGTTTGATTACTAATCCCTTCTGATTTAAGATATTCTTGAAGCTCAGAACTTTTGTATTCTCCTCCATTGTCACTACGTAGAACTTGAATCTGTGTTTTATACTGAGTACAAACCATTTTATGAAATTTTATAAATAATACGTTTACCTCACTTTTAGATTTCATTAAACAGACCCAAGTCATTCTACTAAAATCATCAATAAATGTAACAAACCAACGTGATCCTCCCAAAGTAGAGACTTTGGAAGGACCCCATACATTAGAATGTATAACCATAAATGGAAATGGACTTTTATTTAAGGTTACAGGAAATGAGGAACGATGACTTTTTGCTAGTTCACAGACATCACACTTTAAAGTAGAAAGATTTAAGCTCAAAAATAAACTTGGAAATAATTTCTTTAAATATCCAAAAGAAGCATGACCTAATCTCCTATGCCACAGCCATATATTTGATTCATCCTTTTTTAGATCCAGTTTCTACCAGTGCATGATTTGGTGAATCCAAGCCCAAATAATATAGGTTTCCTTGCCTAACACCATGACCAATCGTTTGCTTTGTTTGGATGTCCTTGAACACACAAAAATCAGGCCAAAAAATAAAAAAACAAGATAAAATAGTGGTTATTTGAGAAATAGATATAAACTTATACTCTAAATAGGGAACAATTAGTACTGAATCTAAATTCAAAGTACTAGTGAGAGACAAAGATTTTTCCCCAATAACTGAGGTTGTGTTACCATTGGTAGTGCAAACAGTTTTGTGTGAAGATGGTTTTGAGATTTGTCTAGAATCGAATGTCATATGATCAGTTGTACCCGAATCAATTATCCATGTATTATTAAAAACAGGAGAACAAGTTTTAAGCATCTTACCAATATCTGCTGAAGAGCTTACAACATGATCCTTTGTTGTTTCAGCAATAGTGGCAGTAGACATCTATTGTGGATTTTTCTTCCGAGAGTCACAGTTGTGATCCCACCAGTCAGGATATCCTACAAATTCAAAACATCATTCTTTTGTATGACCCTTTTGATGAAAATGGGTACATTTAAATGATGATTTATCAGCCACCCTTCGTTCTTGCTGATTGAAAAAAGAATGATTTTTAGATATCATGGCGGAAGCATCAACGTCTCTAGATTTTTCCTTCAATGAGATTCGACGTACTACCTCCCGTCAAATCAAGGAATAACAACTTTCTAAATCTGGGATGATTTCTTTTCGCAAAATTTCTCCACGAACCTGGTCAAATTCATCATCTAAACCCGCAAGAAAAATATGTACCCTTAGTCTTTCAACAGACTCTTGATATGATATTAGATCATGAGGGTATTTCATGACCATCTTATCACGATGGTCTAGCTCTTGAAAAATTTCTGTCAACTCTCCATAATACTCTGAAAGTGATTTTCCATTTTGTCTGGAAGTAAAGGCTTTTTGGTTTAAGACAAATACCTGTAATTCGTCACTTCCATCATAGAATGCTTTTGCCAAAGCACCCTAAATTTCAAGAGCAGTAGGTATGCGTAAATAATGCTTCATGATTTTTGGACTCATTGACATAAGCAACCATCTCTTCACTTTTTGATTTTCTACATACGACTTGTTATATTTTTCTGATGTTTTTTCTGGTTGCAAATTTTTGTTATGAATATAAGAGATTTTCTCTCTCTCTACAATATGGATTTCTATTATTTGAGACCAAACATCATAATTAGTCTCAGTAAGGATAATTCCAGTATTAAAAACACCTTCAGAATGGACAGATTGTACAATAACTAGAGTTGATTGCTCCACAGGTAATGAAATTGTGCCTTCTGTCATGAATTTATGGTAAACTAACTAGAAAATGGTGTAATAATTTCATAACTGGAAATAAAACTACAAGAACTGGTATAAAGAATAGTGAACCGGTGTGCTTTTTTGAGAATAAATGGACTAAACCGAATAAAAAACCACAAAATTGGGTAAAAAAATTGGTTTAAAAACCTTGAAAACTGGTTTTAAAAATCCAGAATCGGAAAGAAAACCAAGTTTAGACCTTTAAAATGGACTGAGCCGGCCAAAATTGAAAAAACTATGGAAAATTAGGTTCATACCGAACCGCTGGTTGAACCGAACCAAACCTGAGCCAGACCGAGATGTGGATCGACTACGTCCGCGAGCCGAACCGAGGTGCGGACCAACTACGTACTTGAGCAGAGCTGAGCCGTATGACACATCACCGTCTTCAACCTCCAGATGGCGTGTGGCAGAGTGTGGAGGCGCGTTTACTGTTTTCTTTCCTTCAGGCGACGCGTGTGGGCACGTGTTACACTTTTCTTCTACCCTATTTTTACCAAAATGTTCAGAATTGTGTGTAGAGTAATCTGGTAAAATTAGGTGGGACAAATACCGCTTCAAAAAGAATGTTTGTAATTAATATTTGTACGGGTGTTTGAATGAGATTTGTTTTTACTGAGAACAAATATTTTCAAAGAAAGAAATCTCTGTTTTATAGAAAAAGGGTTTCAAATTTATATAAAGCAACGCCTTGGCTTTGATACCATGAAGAAATCAATATTTGAAGAAATAATCAGAAGAGAAAATAAACGTTTCCTTTAATATTTTTTCTTAATTTTGTATCAAATATTTACATTGTTTATATAGACAAATATTAATTACTATTTCAACAACCACCATGATTGAATTACATGGTTTACAGCTACTTGGTATTGAGAGGTGTTTGACGTCGGTGCATTATTTGTTGAATGAGTTGCAGTATTTGTTGAATTCAACGTTAACATGTTGGTCCTGATTAATAAGATGATGATGAATTTCATAAGTAAAAATTAGAAAGATACGATTTTTATCATTTTTCTCTCTTTTAAAATATTATTCTCAGTTTTAATTGGCATACATCGATAATGCATTTTTTTAGACTAATAAATAATTTCTAAAAGGTTGGAATGAAATGTAACCATTTCTCTAGTTCCTTCTCTTTTTCTTAAGAATCATGATTTTATTTTCGTTTTAATTTTTTGTTTCAATTTTATCCCAACTCTAAACCTTAAACCTTAAGTCATAAATCCTAAATCATAAACCTTAAACTCTAAATTCTAAATCTTAAAAACTAAACCTTAACCCATAAATATAATCATAAACTCTAAATCCTAAACATTATATCCTATAATCTATACCTAAACCCAAAATCCTAAACTCTATTTAAAATAATAATAATATTAACCCTAAACTCACAAATATAATCCTAAATCTTAAACCAAAACCTCAAACCTCAAAAACCTAAATTCTATTTAGAAAAATAATAATTTTAATAATATATTTTATTTTTAAGTAATAATTATTTTAAAAAATAATGATTTCAATAGTGTATTTTATCTGACAAAAAAATAATAATTAAATTAAATTATTTAAATTTTACTAAATATATGAGTATTAAGGTAATATACAGTGTTTTTAATTTCATTCTAGTTGTAAAACACACACTATAATATTGATTTTTTCTTTAATTCTAATTATCAAATAAAATAATAGTATTTACTTTCTATTCTAATTCTATTATGTTAAACAAAGGCTACTTTAATTTTCTTTTCTTTTTATTTACCATACCATATTTATATTTTAAGTATCAAGCCGGGAAATGTTTAAAAAAAGTTGATGTCTTTAAAACTTAATACTCCTACTTGTACGATTAAAAATTACATGCGGTAGATAATTAACCACTCTATATATTATAAAATTATTATAATCATAATTTATAATTTATATAATAATTTTTTATTTGATAAATTTATATTAATCTGATTATTTATTTATATACTTATCATACTCGTAAACTAATAATATTTCAATATATCATTTAATAAGTTATAAAATTTAATAGAAGGAAATTTTCATTTATAGATTCCATAAGGGGTAAAAAAAAATTATCGTCAATTTGTAATACATCTCAAAATACTGCTCATAATTAGTTATAAAAAAATTGTGACTGTATTAGTAATTTGGTGATAAGATTTAATTTTTTTATAATTACAATTTTAAATTATAGGCAAATATTATTTGATATATAAGAAATTTTTTAATAAAAAAAATAACATCCTTGAAACTTTTAACAATAAAATTAATATCTCAATAATATTAAATGAAGTTCATTTAAACAATATTTAATATTAAAAATGATATTAGTTTAATTTTAACAATATTAAAAATAAAATCATTTCATATTTTTTTTAATAAACAAATATATAAAATTAACATAAATAATATTATTTATAATTATATATTTAAAATAACTATTTTTTAAATATATTTTTTAAAGTTTTGGCACGATGGATTAGAAATAAAAGATTTGGGGGTAAAAAAAAGAAAGATATAAAGATCAAATTGCCAAAGTAGCAGAGTAAATGTAGGTTGACTGCTGACTAGCAATAAAACAGTGAAAAACGACTCAGGACATTAGGTGCAAAAGTTTTGAGGCTAATAACCTAAAATCTCTTCGACTTTTATAATATATTTTATAATGTAGTTTAAATTAGGAATTTTTTTTTTAAGGAAGATTTGGTAAAATTATGATAAAAAATTATATTGTGTGGGAATGAAAGTTATAAATTAAATTTACGTAAATATAAAATTAAAATTTTATTATATATATATATATATAAACAAATTACACAAATATGTATTTTAAATTAAAATAATTGATATAAATTATAAAGTAGCATAGAGAAAAAGGTTTATTTATTTTAAATTAATATTAAATGAAAATTACTGTATTTCAAATTTGTGACACCATATAAAGTTAGAGTGAGTATTATCGCTCATGAATATATATAGCACATGAATTGAGGTTGTGATATGTAGTAGTCTTATAAATTATAACAGAAAAGAGTCTTCTATATCCAAGAAATAGAAATGTCCGACATGTTCAGTAAATATTAGACCTAGATTATTTAAATTTAGTATATTTTGTAATAATTTAGTATATATATTTGTAATAATTTAATCTATTAAATTTTAAAAAGTAAAATTTTGATTAATTAATTTTAAAAAATAAAAATTTAGTTTAAATGATCAATTTTTAAATTTTTTCGACCTTTTTATTTTTTATTTTTCTAACTGTATTGAAAAAAGACTAAAATAATATTCTATGTAAAACAAGTTAAAAAAAAGACTAAATAACATAGCTCAATATTAATGAAATTAACAAAAAAAAATTAAATAACATAAACTATAATAAACATGTAACAAATCATATGAGCAATATTACATGTTTGGTACAAATAAATAGTTATATATTTATCATATGGTATAAATAATAATAAATAGTTATATAATTAAATGATATTTTGATTGAATTACCATTATTTAAATTCATTTAATGTTGAACTTTTTTTTAATTAAATCTAATTAATATTATTATAATGTTATTTTTGTTGTTATTTTTAAAATTTAGAAATCTTATTTTATATATATTTTTTAAAATATATAAAAAGATAATAAACTTTTACCATTCTAATAGAGTTTAGTTAGTAAAAAAATGTTTAATGTTAGAGTAAAAATAAAAATAGGAAGAATGTAAATTAATATATAGTATGATAAAGGAAAAAACAATTTAAATAATAAACTTGATATATATAACAATCTTATTTTTATAAAATAAAATGATATATTTATAAATACAATAAATAAATAAAATTATAAAAAAGTTGAGAGAGACACATGCTATATCACACTTCGGTGTGATGCTGTCCATGAATGACATCTAAGTGACTAGTTTTTAATAACTAATGTATGTGTTAATTTTTTTTATTTATGATAAAAATATATAAAATAAATAAAAATAATATTATTTTTATGATTATAAACTTTATTTTTACTAATAATTTTTTAAGATTTTTATTTTCAAACCCACTATATACAGCAGGTTATATGAACTAATATAAAGAAACATAAGATTGATAGTGAAATTAAATTATTAGAAAAGGAAATTAAATAAAACATAATAAAAATCATAAGATTTAGATCCAAATCACATTATAGTCTAGATCTTAGATCTCATCAAATTATTAATGTCAATGGTCAGCACAAATAGCAAAGAAAGCACATGACATGACACTGCTGGGTAGTTGTGATAACATATTGAATAAAGTCTATTGAGAAAAAGAAAAAAAAAGGAAAATAGTGGTCTCATGATTAAGCAGTTCTGAAAAAGCTATTTATTCTGGTTTCGTTTTAGAATCACTTCCAAACTTTCAAAAGTGCCATTGCCTTTCAACTAGGTGTAATTTATTAATGGTTTTTTTTTTGTCAGTTTTGGCTTTTGGGCATGAGAGTTTGCACATGTTTTTAACAGAGAGAAAAAGGAAAGTTGGTGGGAAGAAGTAGAAAAAGAATTACCTGCTTTTAGTTTGTGATGGATAATGATATAAAACTTATATAAAATGGGATTTTAAGGCATTGAAATAGAAATCTAATTCGAATCTTGTGTTATATGCACATTAATTATATATAATAGTGATAGTAAAAATTTATACTAATTTTTTGAAATTGAATATTGTTGTGAAAATTTAGTTTATTAATTTTAAATCTAAATAATTAATTTTTATGTTTTTATTTGTTTTTTCTTTTTTTTCTTTTGAAATTTTTTATTTAAAAAACTATTGCACCAATTATTCTTGTTAATTAATTTCAAATACAGTTAAAAAAATAATTTTTTTTTCTTTCTAAAATCTGAAAATTAACAATTTAAATATTTGATATCGATTTTTTCAAAAACTCAAACTAAATATTATAATTACAATATTTTAATTAACTCATATCATATTTATTCAATATAAAATTGCAAGTGAGTTTTGGAAATGTATAGCGATATGGACGTTTTGGAATGGTGTATCATCAAAATGAACTTTTGTGTTTGATTGGTACTTTCTTGGCACACGTGCTATGGGAACCGCAAAATCCATGCCCACGGTTTCATTAATTTGAACAAAAA
This sequence comes from Hippophae rhamnoides, assembly GCA_033030585.1. Lineage (NCBI taxonomy): Eukaryota > Viridiplantae > Streptophyta > Magnoliopsida > Rosales > Elaeagnaceae > Hippophae > Hippophae rhamnoides. The sequence goes on along the minus strand of CM065428.1, from coordinate 64,329,671 downwards.
TGAAGTTTCTGTCTTGGAAAAATCTATTTATGTTGTAATTAATTTTAAGTTAAAAATAAAATATTATTTTTATTATTTTAATTAATAATTATTTATGACGTAATTATACCATAATTTATAATATAAAAATATTAATCTTTAATCATATATATTTATAAAAATATATACTTTTAATCTTATAAGATTAAATTACATTTATTTTAACATAAATTATTTATTATTTTTAGATTATGATATTTTAAATCAATAAAATTTAAAATTAATATAAAAATAATTTTTAAAAAATAAATATCAAATAAAAAATAAAGATAAAAAAATCTAATTAGTAAAAAATAGCCTATAAACAAATAATAATATTTCATATTTTAAAGGTATTAAACTAAAACATAGTGTTTTAAAAATATGTAACGAAAATGCTCTTCCTCTTCTTTTTTTTTTTTTTTCTGGCCAATAGTCGAACACGTTCTAACGAGTTATATCTCAATGCTATTTCGGCATATAGGTTGTTTGTATTATAAGTTCCAACTATAATGCATGAACAGTTCACTTATTTTTTTAAAAATAAATAATAAAAGCCAATGAAGAATCAAAAACAAGATTTGTCAATCTATCAAATCTAGAATCAAATTATTCAAATCCTTAGGGCCCTTGAAGATATTTAAAACAAAATTATATCCAATCAAACGTGCAAATTGATTGGTTTTTACTTATTGCTTTGACTTTTAAGGCTGTTTTAGTGATAATACATGTTTTTTCTTATTTCTTATTTCTCTGTTTGGCAATTTCCAAATAGTACTACTTAATATGTTTGGTGTCAATGATATATGTAATTGGTCATTAAACTGTGGTTTCTCTAAGCACTTAAACATAAATAATCAACTTGAATTCACAATTGTTAAGAACTTTCATTTATATTATAGATGTAATATTATTTGAAAAATTATAATTTTTTTAACATTTTTAAAATAATAAAAAATTGATATTTATATAATAAATATATAACGACAACTCTAAACTCACGTGTATTGTTGATTTCACCCGCTTTTTATTTTTTTTCCTCTTACATCTATTTTTAAGGGAGTACATGCACATAGTATATAAAAAAAATCTAGACAAATAAAAACAGCTAAACTTCTTTTAGGTCCTTTTAATTAAGAGCTACACTTTTCTTATTTTGTTTTTACAAATTTTATCTCCCATTTAAATTTTATATAAAAATAATTTTCATCGAATAATCGATCAATTAAAAATATAAGATTGTGCATCAACAAAATATATTTATCGACTTGAAAATTTGTATAGTATTGATGATTTAAAATATACTAGAGTGACTCGTAGTTTTAAACTTTATCTCTAACAACATTATACATACAACCTTTCCAAGGTGTAGTTTAAAAAATTCATGTGTTTTCTACCATGCACATGTATCCCAGTATAGTATATACTCTAGTAAATTTTTTCCAAAAAATTCATAGGAAGTTACCATACTTTCACATTCATATAGGTGAGTTTATCAAGAGTACTCCTATAGTTATGTATTCTACTCCACATAGTATATAAAATTCATTAAGAGTTAATAATCAACTCACCATTTTTGTCGCTTCAAGACTTCATGTTTCTAACAAAATAGAATGAGATTTCAAAATAACATCATTTATCCCATATCACTTCATGACTTGTTATTGCTCATTGAACTTATTTCTTTGAATCTTCAGTTTATAAGTTGGGTTTTCATCATGAACAACTCTTCATTCTAAGGACATCAATCTTATTCTTTCAAGGTTTTGAAAACCTTCTCTCTTGCTAATCATTTCATCAAAGGATCGGCCAAATTTTCATCAGTACGTATATGATCCACTTTTACAGCTCCTGTAGAGATAAATTCTCTAACAGTACTGTACTTACGATGTATCTATCATCTCTTTCTATTGTAATAACGGTTCTGAAAATTTGTAATAGTCGCAGTACTATCGTAGTGGATCAGCAAAGCTAGTATCGGTCTTTCCTATAAAAGGGTCTCAACTAACAAACTTCTTAACCAATATGCTTCTTCACTTACAGTAGCTAGTGCTATCATTTCAGACTCCATAATAGATTGAGTTAAATTTTTCTGTTTCTTAAACTTTCAAGAAACAACTCCACCAACAATACTAAATATATAACCGTTAATTGCTTTGGAATCTTCTGTAGGGTATTCCAATCAGCATCATTGTAACCTTCTAGAATAGTAGGAAACTTCTTATAATGTAATCCAAGGTTCATAGTTATCTTAAGGTATCTCATGACTCTTTCAATTACATTCCAATGCTCTATACAAAGTTTACTAGTAAACCTACATAGTAATCCAACAACATAAGCTATGTCTGGCCTAGTGCAGTCAGTAGCATAACGTAAGCTACCAATGATTTTCGCATTCTCAATTTGTCTAACACCGTTTCCAATGTTCTTGAACAATTTTACACTAGGATCATAAGAAATACATGTATGTTTGCAGTTAAAGTAATTATATTTCTGTAAGATCTTCTCAATGTAATGAGATTGATCTAGAGAAAGTCATTTTTTAGACCTAATAATCTTTATACCAAGAATTACACTCGCTTCTCTGAGGTTTTTCATATCAAAGTTAGTACACAACAAAATTTTCACATTATTCACAACATAAATAATTGACCCAAAAATAAGCATGTCATCCAGATATAAACATATAATAGTAAAAATATCATTTTCTGATTTATAATAAATACATTTGTCACTTTCATTCATTTTGAATCCACGTGAGATAACTAGATTATCAATTTTTTCATGACATTGCTTAGATACTTGTTTTATACCATAAAAGGGATTTATCTAGTTTACAAATTTTATTTTCTTGACATGGGATAACAAAGTCCTCAGGTTGGTTCATATGAATCTCTTTTTCCAAGTCACCATTTAAGAAGGCAATTTTAACATCCAAGTTTATTTCTTTTAGGATCATGGATCCTCACATAGGCTAAAAAACCCTAAGTTTTAAAATAAATTAAGTTAAGTTTCTTATTTTTCAAAATTTCATATGGTAGAATTTTACTAATAGATTTAGGCACTCTATTTAGCACACAATAAACAATTAATAAAATTTCTTCCGACCAATGGGAAGTAACACCAGAGTTCAATAAAATTGCAACAACTAATTCAGTAAAAGTTCTATTTTTTTCAACTTTGTCATTCATTTTAGGAGAATAAGGTGTAGTTTTTTTCTAAATGATTTCATGAGTTAAAAAAACAGTGAAAATATTGGAATCATATTCAGTGTCTCGATTATTTTGAAATCTTTTTATTTTTATGTTAAGCTGATTTTAGATATCATAACAATAAGCTAATCTTTAGTAAGGTTTGCCTGCAGGGCAAGACGAATCCTATTCTAGTAGTTCCTAGCCAAGCGATCAAGTTTGTTACAACTATAATACATGAATATGTTATTTCTTGAGGGAGTTGAGGTCCATTCCATGAAGGATTTCTGTTTCTATTTTGGTTGTTATGGTTCTGGTTATTATTATGATTTTGAGTTTCCATGTTTCTTCCTTTAGGTTTCATATTTTTTATCTTATTTTCTAGATTCTTCCTATATTCGTAGACGAGTTATAAGACTTTCTAAAGAAAATTTCTTAGTTTTATATCTAAGTGCATTCTTCAAATCATTCCATGTAGGGGTAATTTATCTATAATAATATCAACTTGAAATTTTTCATCTTAAGACATACCTTTAGAAGTTATTTCATGTGATATCTTTTGCAGTTCATATGATTGAGCTTTCACATATTTCTCTTCAGTCATTTGGTACTTCATGTATCTACTGATAGTATACTTATTTGCTCCAGCTTCCTTGGTGTCATACTTCTTTTGAAGTGCATCCCAAATTTCCTTATTTGATTTATCAGAATTATAATAGTTATACAAATTATTAACTAAACCATTAAGAATAAAAAAATTTCATAGACAATCATTTTCCCTCCAAGAGTCTAAGTCCTTAGTTGTAGCTTCAATAGGAGAATTAGGTAGTGTTGGTTTTTCAACGGTAAGAACAAAAGCGACCTTTTTCATGATTAAGAAAAACAACATTTTTTGTCTCCATCTTTTACGAAACGGTTTGTTGAGATCAGCAGTTAACATTTGAGTAGACATGACAGATAAAAAAGCATCTTAAATTTGTTGATTTTGGTATGTAATAACAAGATATAAACAATATTACTGATATATTGAAAAATACTATTTGAGTTTATTCGTAGACTAAGTCCCCCTCTTAAAGATGTTTCTCAACTCTGATCAAATTTGTGCAAGCAAATACAGCCTAATCGTCCTTAGAATAAAATAACCCAAAAAAATTTTTCCTGTCTCGGAGCTTCACTGCACTAATGAAGCCTAGAATGTTATACCTTTAAAGTATTTATGTTGCTTGAAAAACTGAAAAAAATAATTTCGAAATTTTTTTTCTTGGGTTTGCTATGAAGAGTAATTTTTTTTAATTGTGTCTTAAAACTGAGAACTATAATCATTTTTTACAGCTAAAAAAATATGAACGTTAATGTTTACATAATAACGGTCACAAAACAAAATAACGATCATACTATAGGTGACGTAGTTCGGATAAGAACGAAATTTTTGATTATTGAAAAAAATAATTTTAACAATGAATTTTTTTTTCCAAAATATAAAGTGTCATCTCACATATATGAGTTTAGCTTGGCTCGGCTCCGTCGATCGGCGATGCACACTCACAAAATCATAATTGATTATGTCTTTTCTCTTTACACAAAATGGGTGACTTTTGGGAACAAATCTCAATTATAAATCTTTCTTAGTTTAAAGAACTCCCAAGAGATATAAACTAACAATGTGGTACAAATTTAAGAGAATAAATTTAATAATTATTTTTATTGATTTTATTTATTTAAACTACCGATAACACTTTATTGATCTTTTGACTTAAATATTTCTTTTTCTTGCTTTCAATCCTTTGAATTTGATATTTTTTCGAAGTTGGTGCATTAGTGATGCTATTTTGTATTAATAATTAATTAAACTTCAATATTTATTGATTTAAACCCTATGATGGCTCTGCTACCCTTTAGCTTTTGATATATATTTAATCCTTGATCATGTAATTTAACCTTTGAACCACATCACTCTGCTTCTTAATTTGTTGTTTCCTTTGTCTTAATACTTAGTGGAGAAGATGAGGTTTTGCTTTATCGATCTATTTTAATGAGAAAAAAACAAGGCTTTACAAAATATTGAATGAATTTCTTCCTTAATTAAGCTTAATTAAAATAAAGGTAAAGTCTTTGTCGCCTAATTACAATCTTGCTGTCCTAATCTTCCTTAAATTCTGGAAATTGGTTCCATATATAATAAAAAGATTAGTTTGGAGGAAAGCTCTCGGATAATTAGCTTATTAAACTCAACTCTTTACCTAAAGCACAAATTTTTCTAACAATAATTCAATCAACTTTTTAACAGTCAAAATTTGAATGTGAATACCTCTTTAAACTTTGGAATTTCTCGCTGTTTTTTTTTATTAATGGATGTAGGGGAGTGAGCTTGTAAGAATGATTACATATTATATATGACAATGACGTTGAATGAGTATTATTTTATGAGATCTTAATTATGAATAATAGAAGATGTAGAAAACTTGGACTAAATCATGATTAGGCCAAAATAAAAAATAAAAAACCTAAGGATTTACCAAATTAAGGTTCTTTCTCTTGTCTATAGGTGATAAAAAGGACTGCATTCAATTATGACCTTTGATAGACTTTGTGTGGAATGAAAAATTAATGATGCTTGTTTTAACTTTGAGATCACACGTAATAAGAGATGTTAACAGTCGGACAACAATATATACTTGCTGCCTTCGTAGCTAGACTGGCAGACTTAAGAATGGAAGTTCGAAGTATGCCTTGAGCGTTGATATGTTATATATATATATATATATATACACTAGATAATAGCATTTTTATGCCTTGACCGTTGAGCGTTGATCTCTTATTTATTTTCTATATGTATGTACTAGATATATAATAGCATTTATATGGTATCTTTGCTTGTGATCATAGAAAAAAAGTCATGATAAATAGATTAAAAATTATATTGCATTAAATGGTGCTACTTAATAAAGTAAAGGTTTTTTTTTTGTTAAAATATAATAATATATATTCATTATTTTTATGTTACAAGTTACAAATTAACTAGAATTCAAATACACTTTAACTTTAAAAATATGTGTAATATTGTAATTATTTGGTGAAAAATTTGAACGTAACTATAGTGAAAAATGGTGAAATAACATGGAGAATGGATCCATAGAATCTTAGGAAGTATTAAAAATAAAACCTTAAGATTTATAATAGTGACAAGCATCAAAATAGTTTATTATCTTTAATAAAATGAAAATTTTAATTCATTAATTTATAGATATCATTTAAGTTTGTAAAGTAGAACATTGTGATTCCTAATAAACTTATAATGCCTTATTTTTTAAATTTTGTTGACCTCTAATGTATCATAAATTGCATACCAAAGTTCCATTAAGTTTAATAAATATGACATCAAAGGTTCTTTAGGTTTGAAAAACATGACATTATAAATATTATTAGAATTTTAGTATTATACCTTTTAAACTTAGTGTGCTTTTAATATACCATATGAAAGTTAATGAATTTAAGTGTCTAATTTATCTAACTTATTTGACCTTTAATGTATTTTTCTCTTTATAATAATAAAAAATATTTAACAGAATTTAATTAAACATTGTTCAATATTAAATGATTTTAAATAGTCATATTTTAATTTGAACAACGTTTAATTAGACGATATTCAATATGAAATGATATATCATATTTTTTTAATATTAAAAATATACGAACTGATCATAAAAAATGATATTTTATTTGTATTATTTTAATATTTTTCTAATAATTTTTCATTTCTTTTTTTTATTTATTTTTCTCGTGATCTCACAGGAAAAACAAATTAGTCGGCAACTCACGCTATTTTTTAGCATTATACTTTTTTAATATTATAAAAATAATTTTATTTTTTAAAATCTTAAAATATTAAACCTTTACTTAAAATTTTAAATTATTTTAAAATTAGTTTTTTTCCTAAAAAACATTATTTTTTTATATTAAATATAACAAATCCATTGATATGCCTACGTGATCAATCACATATTAGTTGTAACTTACGTTAACATATAAATTACATAAGTTTAAAAAAATGTTAACAATGGATAAAGATATTATTATAATTGTTAAATAAATTGAGTTGATTGTTAAGATTCAATTCGTCTCAATTAAATTATAATTCAATTCAATTAATTTAAATCATATAGTAAATTTAACTCAAATTACTTTTAAATAAGCTAATTTACTTACTTTTTTAAGAAGTAAAACAAAAAATATTTATAATTTTTTTATGAACAAAAATTGTAGTCAAAATATTACATTTTTATTATATTTTTGTAAAATAAAAAAGAAATAAAAGTAGTATATTTTAATTATTATATTTCATAATAATATTATTACAAGTATAAAAGTATTATTATTAACAAAATATCTTTGTTAGAAGAGCTTGCGAATGCTGGTGAGCTACGTGAGATAAATCATTTAAATTTATTAGCTACACGAGCTAAGCTTTTTTAACTCTTAATTTTAAATAAAATAATTAGGTTGATTTGCTCATTTACACTATTAACTGCCTCATAATGTATGTCATGATAATTAATACTATCGTCCCAATTTTCTTTCATTTTATTATTATATGATTAATTTATTATGAGTGAAGATGACAAAATATATTAGTATATTTTATGTCTCATGTTATTAAAATATTAGTTTTAGTATCCTAATTCAAGTATTGATACAATTTATATCATTTTTGAATAATAACAAAAAAATTGTCTAAAATACCTTTTTAATCTTTTAATGAATTTGTTGTAGATTAACTATAATTTAAAAAATGATATATATGTTTTCGTGGTTGTGTTAGATACTTCTTACTAAAAAATATGAAAAATATATATATATAAATAAGTACGAAAAATTATAACTTTCTAATAATTTTATTAAGATACGATGATCGATGAAAACATATTTCATCGATAACTAGATAGATAAATTAAGAAGGCATACAAATTTCACAATTTTTGGTTATTAATTTTTTTACAAAGATCATATAAAAATTATTAATTTTTTAGTAGGTAATGTAAAAACCAAATATTTAGAGAAAAAAATATCAAAACTCTACTAGATATAACAAATCATAAACAAATAATATATACAATATATATATCCTTAATTGATAAAATGGTTGTTTGTATTAAAAAAATGTTAAAAACTAGACTAGGTATAACAAATCATGTTTATAATATATATCCTTAATTGATAAAATGGTATAATAAATCATGTCTTTACTATATATTATTAATTAATAAAATAGTTATTTGTATAAAAAAATGTTAAAACTCCACTAGATATAACAAATGGTATCTATTTATATATCCTTAATTGATAAAATGATTATTTGTATTTGATAATATTTTTTGAATTTTTTTTTTTAAATTAATATTATTATCATTATTTATTTTTTTATTTTTCAAAAATGATAAAAAGTATACTTTAAAAATAAAAAAAGATGTAAGATATGAATACATTAATCGAGGTATCTCGAGCTTTATTTACCTCGCACGGACCATCATATGGCTAACAACATAATCGATGACATTTTTAATTACTTTTTCCAAGAGTAGTTTATAAGGAAGTTATTTGAATTGAACTGGATTCCATAATAGTACATAAGTATTTGACATGAAACGTTAAAAAGTGATTTTTAAATCACTTCATCTAAAAATTATCAAGTACCATTAGAAATATTTGGCTCATATAAATTACTTTCAATTCCAAAGAGAGAATTTCGAACACTATTAAATAAATTAATGCTACTATCACAACTTACATGTCTAATAATAATTAAAAGTATGTCATTATAATTTATTTCATATTTATTGCTTTATATATAGTTTAGTCAATCATAACTTCTTTTAAAGAAAGATTTTAGTGTATTTTTTATTAAATAAAGAAAGAAATACATTATTTAATCATAATTTTATACATAAAATGATAGTGCATTTCATATGTCACTACTTATTTAAACAATATTATCTAACAGATTTTTTTTTATAGTAATGTTACCCATCTCTACTTAGATATATTTAGTTTTCATACATAAAATGATAGTGCATTTCATATGTCACTATTTATTTAAATAATATTACCTAACATTTTTTTTATAGTAATGTTACCCATCTCTATTTGAGATATACTTCAAGTCTTCGTACATAAAATGATAGTGCATTTCATATGTCACTACTTATTTAAGCAGTATTACCCAACTTTTTTTTTATAGTAGTGTTACCCATCTCTACGTTATGAAGTAGTATTACATTGAGAGAAATTATTAATTATTTAGATTTTTTTTTTAAAATACCAAATAAGAGATAAAGAGACAACTTAATTTAATTTGTAAGGAATATATTGAGTAAGTAATAAATTTGCTACACGTTGAATGATCATACCGGCCAATTACTTTTGTCAAGTCAAGTATTTTCCTTTTTGAAGTTGTCAGCAGTGAATTCACGATTGACCTTAATGACTTTCACTCAGAGGTTCATTAGCCTGGGCCCAAAATGCTAGAAGCGTGTGTACCATTCATACCTATGCTTGGGATTGAATATGGACCTGGGCATAATAACCCGCCATGTTTTACACGTTCATGCTGCCAAATGATTCAATATCTCTTGTTTGGCAAATTTTTTTTTTTTTTTACAAGTAGGTTTCCTGAGAAATGAAGAAACTGAACAATCCAACACTTGATTTTAGCATTAAAATGCATCTGTTAATCCAAGTTCTTTTTTACAAGTAGCTTTCCTGAGAAATGAAGATACTGAACAATCCAACAGTTGATTTTAACTTTAAGATACATCTGTTAATCCCAGGTTTCAGCTAAATTGAAAAAAAATTCTCTAGTCAAAGTCACCTCCCAAAGCATTTCAAAATTGAAGAGGTCACTGATGATGTTATGAATTTCAAGCCCGCAGATCCACCAGGAAAGTATGAAATAGCATAGTACGCAAGTGAAAGAACCTGAAATTTTCATGGAGACAGCAGTTTAAATACCCGGAAATTCAACAGAAGAGGATGAGAAAAGGGTGGAAGTTACAAAAATACCTGCAATACAGAGAAGAAGACAGAGAGAACATAACTATGCAGTATCATAGAGACATATATGGTACCAACCATACTGCCTACAAATCCCAATGTAAACGGGAGCCTCTGGATTCATTACAGACAAGAAAAACAATAAGTCAATGAACATATATAATTATTTAGCTTTTGACATTTAACAAAAGCATTTACGTGTATCGAGTACAGGTACCTCTTTTGTAGTCATATGAGCAAGCTGATTCTTTGGACCTTTTAGTGCAAAAAATGACCCAATGATAAAACCACATCCTATAGTAAAGCAGATAGCAAACTTTTGAGGCATAAGCACCATGACAGGGAGGAACATGGTGAATGCAATGAACACAAAAAACACCCCAGTGGCCAGAAACAGCCCAAAGTACATGAGAGCCTTTCCTGATGGAATCGTGGTTGTTGCAGTCTGCAAGTTCCCAGGCAGATCTCTCACCCCCTTAGAAACCCTAAAGTGGTTTTAAACAAATCAAAGAATGACTGCATGAAAAACTAAAGAAGGCATCAGCTTAAAGTGAACTACTTCACAGTCAATTTAAAAGTATGAACATTCAGCCACGTATAGAGCACATGGTTACCCATTGTGATCCATGTCCATGCTCTCGGTTCAATCCATGCATGTCAAACTTCTTTACCGACAAAAAGGGGGTCAGATGGAGGGATGAAATGTGAAATTTAAATGTATCCACTGTTAAATTACAACATTATTAAGCGTTATTTCACTATTAATAGGCACCACCCTTTTTCCCCTTACTACTCTCTAAAAAACAAAAACTTTTACACAGTCGTTAATTACAAGGCTTGCCAAATTATGAATTTCCAAAAACACCACCACTATAGCCATTCCATATCACAATCACATGGTTTTGTTCCTCTGAAATTGGAACTAAGACTTGATAGTTTCAGGCTGGCATGAAGAAGCAGTTTCTTCCAGCCATGGTCGGTATGTATTTCTTTCACTTGAATTAAATACCACTTTTTTCTCCTCTTATGAAATCTAATGACCAAAATACTTCTTAACTAATGCCTCCGAAATTCACAACACATAATATGCTTGCTGATAACTTCCTTAATGGTATACGCTTTAAAATAGTGGAGTTCATTTTTCTCTTATTTCGACTAATACCCAAGTTGAACCAACTTACCAAATCTTTGCCTACACCTGGTCAGGACCCTCCACTCAACTTTGTTCTTTTCACATCAGCCCATTATAATTTAAAAATAAGGAGCGGTAAAAATCTTGACAGACAAATAATTATATAATAAAATATTATGTAATAAAATATTGTTGATAGGTCCCAAATGCAGCTTGAGTTTCTCTTTGGGTGAGAAAGGTACCCAATCTGAATTCAATATTTTTTTTTGCTTTTTTTTCATCGATACTAATGGCCGCCTTAAATAGGCAAAAGCCTTGCATATAAACTGAATAAAATTTTACCCACACACCACTCACATATAACTACCCAGTTAAGCATGATTGCTAAAAATATGCATACATGAACTACTGAAAATAACTCACATCTAACTGCTGAAAACATGAAAGAAAAATACATCAACTTGCATTCCACTCATCCCACTAAGGACCCAATCATGGCCTATCAATACCTTCCCCATGAAGTGGATCCTTGTCCTCAAGGTCCATATTTGGAAATAGCTCTTGTAGCTGGCTTGTTGGTTCCCATGTTGCTTCCTCGGTTGGAAGGTGCTTCCATCGCACCAAGCTTTCTTTAACAAGCTGGATGCCTTGCTTTATCCAATTGTTGTTCTCCGGAGACATCTTTGCATAGCAAGTCGCCGTTATCACGTAACCTTCCAACAGGAGTATCCGTGGTCCCTAACATTTGTGTCCGGCAGTAAAACAATCATTACAATTGAAACATAATTTGGTCTATCCTCTGTTGCATTTCCTCCCAACTCAATCGTCGAACAAGCGTTACGGGCACTGCTCAATTTGCTGGTGGAAGAGCTAGGGGAGCTTGCACTAGTGGTGCCGGACGTGTGAACCTCCTCTGTTTCGTGAGTTGGTCACCCCTCATTCGCGCGAAGCGAATAACATCCTTTAATGTCTAAGGTTGAAACATGCGGATTCCGTCTGAGATCTCTGTCTCCACCCATGAATATACTCACAAGAGTCTTTTGCGTCCATCCTCTAACCCGATTGCCTAGTTGTTCAAATTCCCACTAATATTCACGCAGAGAGTTAGTTTGCTTGATCCGTGAAAGTGCTTCGTCAAAATCTTCACAATCGGAGAGCTCAAAGCGTGCCCAAAGTTCATCTTCAAAAGCTGCCCATGAGAGAACTTGTCCTTCCTCTTGGAATGTCTGGCGGATCCATTGCCACTACTAGTTGGCCTCTCCTTCTAAGTGGTAAGAAACCAAAGTAATCTTTTTGGTTTTTAGGAGTGTTTTGAAATTCAAATAATTGATTCACACGGTTGAACCACTCCGTTGAATTGTCTCCTAAGAATCGGGAAAATTCAAGTTTCGCCGTTTTAGAGGATACAACAAGTCGCCCCCTTGGTGGCTTCACGGTTTGGGTTACCCTAGTTTGGAGGCTCTTGGCCTGCAAGGAATACATCAAAGAAACGGTTAAGAGTTTCTTCCAAATTCCACGACCTATCTGCCATACCAAGCCCCAACTGGTATAGCCCATCCTTCACTTCGCCGAGCTCAACCTCCAATTGTTCGATTCGCTCCTTATTGGTTCCCATACTAAACCTCTGCTCTGCTACCAATGATAGGTTCCAAATGCAGCTTGTGTATCTCTTTGGGTGTGAAAGATACCTAATCTAAATTCAATATTTTTTTTTTGTTTTTTTTTCCATTGATATTAGTCGCTGTCTTAAATAAGCAAAGACCTTACATATAAACTGAATATAATTCCACCCACACACCACTCATGTATAACTACCCCACTCAAGCATGATTACTAAAAATATGCATACATAAATTGCTGGAAATAACTCGCACCTAACTGCTGAAAACATGAAAGAAAAATACATCAACTTGCACCCACTCACTCCACTAAGGACCCAATCGTTGCTTTTCATATGCATGTGTGAGAGCATGCTTATGCACGTGTATGGTGTGCTCAATTTTACTTCCAAATGGTCGGAATAACTGAGATCTGAATATGGAGGGCAAAAAAGTCCCTAAAAGATGTCTTTTTCACCATTTCTGTGAAGAGTGTAGTTGAAAGCTAATTGTTAGTGCAATTGATATTATTCATGCATAATTCCAATTTTGCAGATGAATCTCTCTCATGACTAGACTAGGTACGTACAGTCTCCAAATGAGTTGATAATGTAAATACTCATTCCTACATTCAATACCAGATTGCAACATAGAGACACCCATTGTACAGGATTACGTACACAACTACCCATAATCGAAAATTCAATGAACAGATCAGCTCATTCTGCAATTTCACCCACTCAAGAAAACCACCAATCAGTCGGACAATCAATATATTTAATTTGATTAGACTTGCTACAGTTGCACAAATATTAAAACCCTACTCGCATACATAATCCAGCAAGCTCGACTACATACTATAAATATATGAAGACATATATCTGATACGGGAAACGCTGAATTAGACGTAACAAAAGATGAAATCATAGAAAAACTTACACGTTAAAAGTACCCGAAACGGTCTCGTTGGCGGATCGAACAGCAGATTCGAGATCGAAGCCGAGGTCCAAAGAGGAGCTGTCATCTTGCGAGGCTGCATATGAATTCCAATCTGCTAATAATGAAGATCGAGGTATCTCTGAGCTATCGGCGCCACCACTTCCCTGTGTAAACCATCCCTGAGTGATTTTCTGCATGGTTCTTTTACCTTTTCTCGGCTTCCAAACACACACCTCACTTTTGAGCTTTGATAGAAATTTTCAATTAATTAAAATTTAAAATGAAAAATAAATTTGTGGACCGGATGGGAGTTACTGTCGCAACGTTTCTACTAGGGAAGGAAATTGTGTTGTTCGTCTCTGTCTGCCTGTCTTTGATAACCGTCGCCGAAGAACTTATGAAGCCAGGAAACCATAGGAAGGGTAAAACCGTAAAAGGTTGCTCAGTGAAAGAAAGGAGGAGGGTGGGGGGAGTCGGTGTCACAACTGTGTCTAATTTAAACCATGAAACGACAACGTTATTACTGTTTTAGGGGAAATTTATCAATCTTTTATTTTCGAACACTATATTTCAACTCAAGTGAGGTTTCTACATTGCATTAGTAACAGATATAAGTCATCTATGTTTTTGATTTGACAACTAGGTTTGCTTAGTCCAACATTTCAATCTATTAATTTTGGATTTCAATCCATTAGCTTTGGAATAATACCTCAAAATAAAAAAATGAGTAAAAATTATTCAAACTAAATCAAAAGAATTAATACGAATCAACCTAATATCTTTATAGCTTTCCAACACATATATATTAAATTATTCTTCGTATATTTTTAATTTAAAAATTCAAAATATTAACATATAATTTTAATCATTTATCTTATTTTTTTACTTTCTTATAATTATACTTATATTATAGAGTTAAAATTACTTAAATTAATATATATCTTCCTAATTTATCTCGAAAGTTTAAAAACATTTAATTTAAACATTAACAATTATAATATTATATATATAATACAAACTATAAATCTTAAATTTTGTGTAATCAAATTTACTCTAAGGAGTAAAAATATATAGCTACAATCTAGGAAGAAAAATAAAAGATTTAAAAACTATCCAAACTTTTTTTGTTCGATTTGAATTAGTTTTACACATTTAATTGATTTTATTTAATTTCTATTTTTTATGAACCCATTAGATTAAATTGATTGGTGTTTTAACTCAAAATAGAATCGACTCAAATTTGCACACCCATGATCTAATCACGAGAAATAGAACAATGAAAATCCACTAAATTTGAAAAAAAAAATAGCACATGATTACTTCAACCAAGAGATTCTTAACGAAACTTATACAGTTATCATATGAGATGTTCAGAAGGGTAATGTTGATCAAACTATCAAATTAATTGACACTACCTCATTTTTTTTAAATTTAATTGACTCATTGTGCACCATATCTAAGCCAATACTAAAACGCCCACATGATCTAATTAGTCTAGAGAGAAATTTGTTATTGATACCGGAGTTCAGACATGCATAAGTAGCAAAATAATTTTCCTTTATTTTACCGTTTTTGTGTATATAAAAACTAGAGAAAAAAATTTCAAATTTAGTATAAGGCTCTCCATAACATCAATAATTTGTTATTTTTAGTTATATTTTAAACAAAAATGTATTAAAACAATTTGGTTAGAGTTTTTACAACCTTCCCTTTTCATTTATTAGTGCATAACTCTATTAAATTTGCAGACACATTTTAAATATGCACTAAAGTTCTTATAATTATTTAATTTAAACAGTTTAGTTTCGTAATTAGTAAATTATTCACCTATAATCCCGTTATTTGCAAAATTTATAAAATTTAGGCTCTAGAGATCTTCATTTTTATATTTTTGATGACTAAAAATACTTATCTTAATAAATTATATGATAAAGTGTTTATTTTTCTTAATAAGAGAATTAGTAGTACCTAATTCATGAATTAGGTGACTAAAATGTTAATTATGAAAAATTAGGTAATTTTTAATACCTAACTCAATAATTATAGAACTAATATGCTTATTTAATAACAATTAGATTACCTCCAAAAAAATTTTTTTACCAACCACGAGAAAGAGGTGACATTAATATGGAGAAAACCTTACACGTGTTTTATTCAAGCTTTTAAAAAGCTTAAACAACTCTATTTGTATATATGAATATTGTATCTTAATGCATTTCATAAACACAAGAATGTCAGATCCTCAACTTGCATTTATATGAATCGGTGTCCATTCAATGTAATTTTACAGAACAATAATATACGAGAAGGCTTAAATAAGCCAATCGACGTGAATGAAAGCTCAATGCAAAAGAGCAATAGTATTATTGTTTGCATAATGTAGCATGGATACAAATAATAAAATACTAACTCAAAGAATTTTGAGGAGCTGAACTTCAAATATCAAAGGCTCGTCTGTGTGAGATAAGAGGCTACGTCGAGGGCCGAACTGCAATCAGAATCATAAGTGATGATGGAGGGAGTTAGTTAATATATCGAAATTATAAGCAACTCTGTTTTCTTTATTCAATATATCGAAATTATAAGCAACTCTGTTTTCTTTATTCAATATATCCAAATTATAAGCTACTTTGTTTTCTTTAGTCTTGGGAACTCAAACTACTAGCTAACAGAAATCAGCATGCTCCGTACATTAGAATAGATGAGTTAAAGAGTAACCTCTTCAGGTATTGGCTTTAAGTTTTCATTCAGGTATCCAACAGAAGGAGGAATCAATGCTCTTCTCTTACCTGAAGATCAATTCCTTCAAAATGAGTAATTCTACTACAATTGACAGCAAACGGAAGGAGGTAATAACTGCATTCACTAGATAGTTTTCATAGTTGTTGCATGCCACAGAATACCAATACATTAAGACGAACACAATTTTTGCCTATTGGTCAAATTCCTTTATTATAGTTGTATTTGATTCTCATAGCGGAAAATGGCTTTACATAGAAGGCCTCATCTAAGCAGTGAGTGAATGATGGTATAAACTAAACCATGGCAAAGTAAGGAATCCAAAGAAAATGAAACCTGTAGCAAATTGATATACCTCCAACCCTCATGCCAATAAGAACCTCTTTCAAGCCCTTTATAATCTGCCAGAAGGGACGATAAGTTGTTGTCATATATATAATGTCAGATTAGACATCTATACAAGTACTCAGAGTCACCATGTTGCCATTTTCTAGTATTCTTGAGCTTAACATGTTAAGGTGAATCAGAAACTGACCTCATTCTCGTCCAAAGGAAGAATTACAGGGGTGCTGTCTCCACTGAATTGATCCACAGTGCTATATTGATATACATACAAGTTGCAGAATGGGTAAGAAAATGGGATAAATAATTAATAAGTTTAAAAAAGGTTCAAAAGCAGAAATAATAGAAATTCGAACTACTTCCCAAAGTGAAAGTCAAATATTATTCAATTTTTACCTATGAACAAAATATCCATTTGAACGCCTGCACACATAATTAATCTCAACTTGATCCCCATCAATTGCTTCTGGTCCTTCCCCTTCAACAATCTCTGGAACAGGAGGAGCCGAAGATCAATGTAAAATTCAGAAGCAAACATATACATAATGCACACGATTTTCTTTCACACCGCAATGAGGCCTCTTCATCTAATGGAAGTTTTTCAACTATCCCATACCATATTGATCATTCATCCCAACAAATAAATCTACTACATTATCTTCCTTGAAAATGATTGCAATTGCAATTTCGCACCTTGAATTCTAACACCACTTGGAAGCTTTAAGGTCCTGGACACTTCAAATCCCCAAAATAGATCACATGTAAGAACTGATACCGAAAAGAGGAGCTTAAAAGCACTTTTGGAATTTCAACATAGAACAAAAACATCCAGGAAAAGAAACAAATAATGAAAGATAAAAATTATTAAAAACTAAATTACAATACTATATACAAAAATTTACCGAACAATATCAGTTTCCTTCATCTCTGGCATAGGTACAGCAAAAGCGGGACACAATAGAATTGGGTTTAATACCACAAACTGCAAAAGGAGCCTCCTTGGCCACTTTTTGACAGATATTGGACGAACTCTCTTAATCAACTTCTCTGCTATAACATATTTGAATTGCTCTTTTTCAACACAGCTGGTTTATGAAAAAAAAGGTTCAGATTTCAACATATCCAAAACATATAACATTCAAATTTCAAAATAGTAAAATATAGATTTTTCACAATATACGTAAATTAGAATGTATAGAATGCACGACAATGTCTAGGTATATTTTCGTAATTTCTATTTCCCGTCGAATATTAAACCAAAATAATGAATCACCAAACTAAAAATTTGACAAAACAAACTCAAATTACAACAATTAACAGAAAAATGGAGTCGCCCACCGCTAGCTTGATGGAATTAATTAATAGTTAGGGCTCTATTTTGAATAATAGAAAGTGTTTTGAACTAAATTTCACGTGCTACAATTAGCAGAATCCCAATGTGATGAGGTCAGAGCAAAACAAAAATTGAGAACAACTTTGAAGATGATAAGACGCATAAAACAAAAGGCTAGAGTTTTGCCTGGGATATCTAGAGGATTGTCGTAGTTGAAGCTGAACAGGTAAGGTTTTAGATGAGAAAGCTTCCATTCTTTTAGTTTTGCAAGTAATTCAAGAGTTGCTAGAACTGGACAATGCGCACGGGGGACGGGTACTATGGAAATATTCAGGTTGGGAATGGTAGAGATGTTAGGCTCAACCCGATATCTTTCTTTGAAGCAATTAGTGGCTTGTTGTAATGGAGAGCAGAGACACTCAGCAGGGATATATCTATGAATTAGTGGGAAATTATCCGAGGTATTATTATATATTACAAATATAATATAATTATAAATTTTTTACTTCAAAAATAAAATCAAACGAAAAATCTCTATAATTATATTATATTATGATATATAATATATTTATAATTATTGATATTTTAACAATACAATTTTCCATGAATTAGGGAAGGGGCTTCAATATCTTGTAAGGATGACTATGTAAAAGGACCCTAATTGGATAAGAGGTCAAATGAAAATTTAAAATAAAATAAATAAAAAAATATCACGAGGATCATATATTTAAGTAAAAATATTATTTAATTATTTAATTTTAAAAATTATTTATTAATTTTTACTTATAAAAAAATGCTTATTAATTATATTATTTATAAGAAAAGTGTTTATTAGTTATTTTAATTATAAAAAAATCACAAAATTTTTATTAAAAAATTATAAATAAATATTATATTATTTACTCACATCAAATCAAAAATTTATAAATATAACTAATGAAATTATTATTATTTATTTTTAAATAAATTTAAAACTATTAAATTTCTCTTTTTGATATATATTTTTTTAATTAATTGATTAAATACCATCTTTTTAAATTAATTGTTAAATGATATCTTTTATAAAAGTAAAAATACCAATATAACTTTACTTGCAAAATAAATTTATGATATTTTCAAATAACTTATTAGAGTTTAATTTAATAATACATTTAAGTTCACAAAATAATGATAAATGTAAATGTATCAAATTAATTATGTTTGTAATTATAATATATTGTAGTGTTGAAAGATTAAAAACTCCGCTAATATCAAAATATGAAATAAAAATCATAGATTTAAATTTTAAACTTTAAAATTATTTTTTTCAATTTTTTTATTTTAAATTAAAAATAATAGATTTTGTAAAGAGTGAAATGAAGATAGTAATTTAAATGTGTGCTTTACATTCTAGAATTATATTAACATACTATATAGTTTGTGATAAATATTGTGTTTCTCTCATGATTATTATATATATTTCATATCATTTCTGTTCTATTTCTGTACAAAAGTTTAGTTATATGTATACAAGGAAAACGAAAACTAAACAATAATTATAGTTGTTGCACATCTATGTTTTATGGCTCTATTAATATTATTGTCTACTCCATGTTTTGCTCCACTAAACATTGGTGTCTGCCACCGTTGCAGCATGCACCACAACACACACCAACATTCCCCCTTAAGTTGGTGCATATATATCTCTTATGCCCAACTTGTCAAGTGAGCTGTATAAGTTCTTTGCATACACAGATTTTGTGAGTATATCAGCCAATTGATCTTCTGATTTAACAAATGGAAATTAAATAATCTTTTCTTCGAGATTCTGTTTGATGAAGTTCCGATCCACTTCAACGTGCTTCGTGCGATCATGTTGAATTGGATTGTGAGATATGGCAATGGCTACTTTGTTATCACAAAATAAGTTCATTTCAGAGTTAGGAGCAACACCAATCTCAGTTAGAAGTTTTTTCAACCAAAGAAGCTCACATATTCCCTTGACCATTCCTCGAAATTCAACTTCAGCACTAGATAAGGCAACTACCTTTTTGCTTCTTGCTCCTCCATGTAACAAGATTGACCCCACAAAAGTAAAGTACCCAGTAGTAGATTTCTTATCCTTCATATTCCTTAGCCAGTCTGAATCTATATATCCAACGACTTCTAATTGATCATTCTTTGAAAACATAAGTCCTTTCCCAGGGGAGGATTTTAAATAACGGAGTATTCGCATGACGGCATCCATATGGTCTTCACTTGGACAGTGCATAAACTGACTCACGACACTCACAGCATAAGCAATATCAGATCGAGTATGAGATAAGTATATGAGTTTACCTACTAACCGTTGATATCTCTGTTTATCTGCTGGTACTTGGTCCACATATTCTCCAAGTTTATGATTTTGGACCATCGGAATATCGACAGGTTTACAATCTAGTAATCCTACCTCTGCCAGTAGGTCTAGAGTATATTTCCTTTGGGAAAGACATATACCTTGTTTTGATCTTGTTACCTCAATGCCTAAGAAGTATTTGAGCCCTCCCAAGTCCTTCATTTCAAACTCATTTGACAGTTGTTCTTGAAGCCTAGAGATTTCTTCTTTATCATCCCCTGTAATGATCATGTCGTCTACATAGACTATAAGGGCTGTTATTTTTCCTAATCGATGTTTTAGGAAAAGAGTGTGGTCATAGTTGCTTTGTTGAAACCCATATTTTCTCATTGTTGAACTCAATCTACCAAACCATGCTCGAGGTGATTGTTTTAGTCCATACAATGCTCGTTGTAATCTACATGCAGTTTCTTTTCCTTATGTAACAATATATCCTGGTGGAATATCCATGTAAATCTCCTCTTCAAGGTCACCATGAAGGAAGGCATTCTTCACGTCAAGTTGGTGCAATCTAAATTTATTGTAAGAGATAACAAAACTCTCACAGTTTTTAGTTTAGCCACATGTGAGAAGGTTTCTTGATAATCTATACCATGTTTCTGTGTATACCCTTTTGCTACTAGCCTCGCCTTGTATCGATCAACTGAACCATCTACTTTATACTTAATGGAGAAAATCTACTTGCATCCTACCATCTTCCTCCCTTAAGGCAACTTGCTTAACACCCATGTGTTGTTCTTCTACAGTGCCCCAAATTCTTTTTTTATAGCTTGAGCCCAATTTGGATCAGATAAGGCTTCTTCAACACTGCTTGGAATTTGGCATGAGGAGAGTGTTTGTGCAAAAGCCCTGATAGGTTCTAATAACCCTTGAGTAGATACATAATTGGCTATTGGATACTTGGATTGTCGTTCCTCTTTGTCTAGAGAGTATTGATTCAAAGGTTTGCCTCGATTGTGTCTGAAAGGTAGAACATAACCAACAGATGTATATATAGCATTAGTTTGTAAAGGTGTGATAGGAGAACTTACCTCAGTAGTATTCTCAGCAGGAGGATCATTGGGTACTAGAGAGTGGAAGGGTGCATCAACCACTACATCTTTTGGAGATTCAGTCACTAGTTCAGATTCAATTCTTAGAAGTTCAAGTTCGGGTCTAGGTACTAGCTCATCCATATTATTGGCATTATCTGAGTATGTCGGATTGTTACTAATGTCTAATACTTCAACATCAAGCCAATTCCGTTCTTCACTATAACTCTCCCCCTGAAGAGAGTAATTGGATACTGATGATGGAAAAAACCATTCAGATTCTAGGAAAGTGACATCAGATAACACCTCTAATGGAGTCTGAAATTGTAAGGTTTTTGTGGGCATACGGTTTAGTAGATACACAATTGTAGTAACAGCATCACTCTAGTATCTACTAGGCATATGTGCACCAATTAGTAAGGCCCGAGAAGTTTCTAAAATATGCCTATTCTTCCTTTCTGCAGTCCTATTCTATTTTGGGGTTTGTGAACATGAGGTTTTATGGAGAATACCATGGTTGTCCAAGTATGTCCGAAATTGTTGATTAACATACTCCACTCCATTATCAGACCTAAGAATCTTAATTTTTTCAGAATATTATGTCTGAACCATGGTGTGAAACAAGTGAAATGTAGAAAATACTTCATCTTTATGTTTGAGAAGGTAAAGCCATGTAATTCGTGTACAATCATCAACAAAAATAACAAACCAACGATGACCTGATGACGTAATGATCGGGGAAGGTCCCCAAACATCAGAATGTACCAAAGCAAAATGAGTCATACTTTTATTCATGCTCATAGGATAAGACGCCCTATGAATTTTTGCTAGGATACAAGTATCACATTTGAAATCTGAATGTGTGATATTTGAAAATAAAATGGGGAGTAGGTGCTTTAAATACCCAAATGATGGATGCCCAAATCGATGATGACATAACCAAATCTCGCATTCCTTGTTACCAACAGTGTGTTGCATGTGATTGGCTCTTCCTGAACTGATCATCCATATAATATAACCCCATCTCTTAGTACCACGCCAATGATCTCCTTGGTGAGAATATCTTGTAGAAGACAAAAGGTAGAATACATCAATATTACACAGTTAAGATCTGAAGTGACCTGACTTACAGACATTAGTCTGTTTGAAAGAGAGTGTATAAGTAATGTATTAAATAATGATAATGAAGGAGATAAAGTCACTATTCCAGCCCCTGTAACTGGATAAGTGACCCCATTGGCATTGGCAACACGGCTCCGTCTCGACTAGGTTGTATTAGAGAGATCTTTTAGGCCAAATGTCATATGATCTGTAGCTCCAGAGTCTAGAATCCAACCATCATTATCACTACGAGTAGAGATGTGAAATGCTTTACTTGAAATACTTGGATCCTGGGAAGGTTCGGCTTGAGGAATAAGGGATAATGATGCACTATTGGTAGCCATATTGGCTCGCCTAGTGGTTTCTCGTTTCTTCCGTGCTTGAAGATCATTCTACCATTCTGAATACCCATGTAGTTTGAAGCAATTTTCACGGGTGTCTTTGGAGTTTCAACAATGGCCACATTTTATGTCAATAGATGGTGGATTTCCCTTGGATTTCTTACCACCCAAAAAAGTTCTTAGTTTTAGTGGCAATGGATTTTGGTGTCCCTTGATCCCTTTGAAAGCCATAACTGCTCCGGGTGTTATATTTGCACCCGTGATCATCATGATCTTCTGGACCTCTTCCCTATGGATGAATCCATAGGCTTATTCCACGATAGGAAATATTTTGATTTGAAGCACATCACTTCGAGTTTTATCTAGTCTGTCATCAAGTCCATCGAGAAAGGTATACACTCGATCTTCCTGTATGATGGAGTTGTATTTTTGTATGTCAGTTGCACACTCCATTGGATTAGGACGACATAAATCAATTTCTCTCCACAACCCTTGAAGGTCATTTTAGTATTTTTCAATAGATCCACCAGCCTACTTCATACGAGTAACTCGACAGCGAAGATCATACACTTGAGACGTGTCTGTCCCATCATAGTAGGTGGTAGCAGTAGAATCCCAAACATGTTTCGCAGTTGGGAATCGAATAAAATTTGTAATCAATAAGGGGTCCATCGAATTGATCAACCATCCTTTGATAATGTCATTTTCAGTGCGCCATCTTCTGAATGAGGGGTCGGTTTTAGCAGGTTGAAGAAAATCCTCATTAATATATCACAATTTGTCTTTGCCAGAGATATACATCTCCACCACCTGGGACCACTAGGCATAATTGGATCCTCCCAACTTGATACTAATGGGAGTAGTCGACGCTTCAGCTGGCAAAGGTTGTGAGGTGGTCTGAGCTCTAGTAAAAACTTCGGTCATTTTTGTAGTCAACTCATTCAATATGGAGTTGGTGGTTAAATCTATAGATTCTGCCATGAATCTATTACTTCTATTTTTTTTCCTTTTTTTACACCACCTACTATATATATATATATAAAACAAAATGTAACCCTAATTTTTTTTTTCAAATTTTACGTAGCTTCTTCTACTGCGTTCCTCAATTCGCGCAGAATGTAACCCTAATTTTTTTTTCAAATTCGTGCAGCTTCTTTTACTGCATTTTTTAACTGTGTCCGAGCCAATCATTACTTTGATGTTCTACCAAGCTGCTTTCGGAGCTGAGAGGTCAGTCGTACTTTAGACCCCAAGCACAAGGCTGATCAGAGTAGCACAACTTTGTTGGGGCTTTTATTTGTCACTTGGGTTCTCGGACTGGCTGTGGTCTTTGTTCTTCTTCAACTTCTTGCCATTGGCTTGGTATATTCACAGGTTGCTTATAAGATTCGTGGAAGAGAAATCGGTAATGGAAGCTTTGCAACTATCTGTTTAACCACGCCTAGAAAAGCTTCTTTTGAATTTCTTTTGATTATGGCAGTGAAATCTTCGGATAAGTTTGGATACAAGACGTTGTTGAACGAGAGAGAAGTTCTTAACGAACTTGGAACTTGCCCAGAAATCATACGCTGTTTTGGCTATGATTCTAGTATGGAAAATGGATATTTTTGAAAAAGAATCTTATTCCTCGAATAATACTTCGAACTGTTTATATGATATTTTGTGGGTTCTTTGCAGCAATGCTTCCATTTATTGGAGACATAAGTAGCGTGGTAGGAGCTATTGGCTTCATTAGGACACCAAATAACTAGCCAAATACCCACAGATTAACGCAATCTGTTGAGCATCCGTACACCAGATCAAACCAGTTCAGAGAGGAACATAAATCAGCGTAGCACACCAGATCAAACCAGTGTAAGTGAGAACATAAATCAATTTATTTCCAGCGTAGCATGTAGCTATTTTATTCATTATGACAGCATTAACTTTGCTCTGATACCATGACAAATATTGTGTTTCTCTAATAATTATCATATATATTTCATATCATTTATGTTCTATTTCTATACAAGAGTTTAGGTATATGTATACAAGGAAAACGAAAACTAAACAATAACCCTAGCTGCTGCACATCCATGTTTTATGGCTCCACTAATATTATTGTCTGCTCCATGTTTTGCTCCACTAAACATTGGTGTCTGTCACTGTTGTAGCATGCACCACAATACACACCAACAGTTTGTACAATATAAAGAAAGATATGTTGTGATTGTAATTTTCTCATTTTTGTCCGTACGATTTTTCATTTCATTTTCTTAGAATTCTTTGCATTTTTTTTAAAAGGTAAATATATATAATAATAACTAAATATTAATTTTGATAGAATTTTACGATGAAGTTGAAAAAAAAGTCTATATTATTTTAAATATAAAAATATAATAAATTATAAAAGTAAAAGTTAATAAACTCTAATATATCAATAAAACAATCAAATTGTAAAAACAAAAAAAAAATTACATCAAAACATAATCAAATTCAAACAATTATGGTTGATGAGAAATAAGATTTCTCGATTTAAAAAATTTTAATTTTTTTTTTCATTCCTAACTTTTAAAACTATGCATTATGTAATGATAAGTTTTGGAGGTTGATTATTCTCATTAATTTTACTTTCCATTCTTTTGCTTGAAAATTCGTCAAATTTTAAATTAAATAACTACTAAAAGGTAATAATTCTCACAATAATAACATATAAGACATAACATCTATAGAAAATATACAATCCATGAATAAATATTTAGTATCTTCATTTTCTTGCATGCATACAGAATTTACTTGCATTCTATTTTTGATGAGATTGCAATAGTAACAAAAATATCCCAAATACACTCTTAAATAAACAATTTTAATTTACCAAATAATTCTTAGGATCTTAATAGCTTTCAAAAAGTTGCAATTACACTTAAAATTACTTTGCTCAATTAAACAACTATCCCACAATTTTTTTTCATTAAAAATCACTACAAGTAAATAACTCGACTTAACAACGTACGATCTAGATTTACTATAATAACATATAGAAATATCTCTAAGCTTACTATAATACCATGTAGAAATATCTCTAAGCTGAGAATCAACGATAATAATATTTTGATTCTAATTTTGTGGCACAGTAATAAAATATCCAACAAAGTTAAGAACAAAAAATAAATTAGATTGTTCCATAATCATGTGTTCGTTATCATATATATTTAATACAAAGACTTAATTATGAAAATTAATATGAAGCTAGATATTGGACTACCATATATATTTAATACAAAGAATTATGTTTTTCTAATCAAACAAAATGTGTTTAAATAAATTGTGCTAAATGATGAAATATTATTTATTATTTTTAAAATATGTGATAATGTGATAATATAGATAAAAAAAATTAAAATTAATATAATTTTTTATTTGAAAATAACAAATATTTAATAAGACATATAGATATAAAATAACATAATTGATGAGGAGTATACACGATGAATGACGTATGCTTAATAATAAAATGCATTATTTAATTAAATGCATAATGTTGCAAAAAAGATAAAAATATATTTAATTTACATATAGATTCGATAGAAGCACGAAATAAAGAAAGAGGACAAAAGCTTCCCCTAAGTCACCTTTGGCATCCTTATTTATCAATCATACGCAATCTTCATCGTTAGCTAAATCAAGCAAGGTATAAACATTTTGACAAAAAAAAAATAACAAGGTATTAACATAATAACTTCACATTTTTGTTCTCTCTTAAATGAATTTTATATTTGATGAATTGTTGCTAAAACTAAATAAAAGATTAACGACTAAATTTCATTTCATATTATTGAAAATGAATTATTAACATGAACATTCCATTAATATATATTTTAACTTTGGAAGTGGATTTGAAATACTAATACTTCTATTAACATGAACTAAATAATTCTTAAGTTTATGGTATTGTTATAAGTTTGTGTTTGATTTAATTTTTTTTAAATACTTACATATATTTATAATTGAGACTCAAGTACCATTTTAAATGTCTAATTGAGCCACAACTTGTTCCTTTAACTATATTTTTATCCTTCACTAAAATTATATTTCATTGTTGTATTTATTAAATCTTTCCCTTAAAATTTCACTTTATTATCCGCAAAAATGTTTTGTACTTAGAATTATAAAACAAAGTGTTGATAAGATGTAATCAAATTAAAGCCAAAAACCATAGGATATTATATTAAGATTAATTATATTTATAACTTTATACAATATAAAATGGTTTTTATACCCCGTATAAAACCAAAATGCAAGTTTTTGTTTTTTTAATGAGAATTAAGGGTATATTTTGTCCAAATAATAACATTACAAGTTGATTTAAGAATAAATACTATTTGAAATAAGAAACTGAAATCGGAAAAGGGGATTATTATTTCTGTTACTTTTGTTTCCCTAAAGTTCTTTTACTTAATTTCCTAGTTTGTGTATAAAAAAGTTATTTTCTCTTGTTTCCAAAATCTTCCTCTCGAAAGAAATACGATATACATACTAACACATACGTATATATATTGAAAACTAACTTTTTTTTATAAAAAATCACTTCATTCAATTTCTTTACGGGATGGAATAATTTGTGTTTGATATGGTAAAGAATACTGATAGTCACTGATTAAAAAAAAAAGAAACAAAAAGAAAAGAGTACTAATAGTCTGATTCATTGAAACAACGGAATTGGTATTCTCAAAAGAAAAAAATATTGCAATTCATGCGATTAAAAATAAAAAGAATTGTAACTTTTAGAGAGAAGTTATTACAATACTCATTTATTAATTCATGTATCAGTTATACAATATATACAAGTAACCTATTTATAACACATTTATTAATTCATGTATCAGTTATACAATATATACAAGTAACTAAACGTTCGAAAGATATCATTAACTTAAAGTACAATATATTAGTCGAGTTTTACTCAAACTGTCCACGAGCTAGTGTTGTTATTAGGCGAGCTCAATCTGTACTTAAGCTCGTGCTGTCATTAGGTTTGATCTTCACTTAAACTCGTGCGTTGTCATTGGACTCGGCCTGTCTTATGAGTGGGATGTCTAAGGTACTTCATCTTCCGTCTTGAACTGGTCTTGACTTGAGTAGTTTACAAGGTCCAGGCTCATGATCGATACAGATGTCTAAACACAAATAAAAAAGAATAATTATTTTGCTCCTTAGTATATCACAAATTAAACATGACATAAATGCTAAAAGTTAAAAAAAAATAAAATTTGAAGTATTTGTTTACAAATTAAGAGAACTTTTACCTCATAAAATAAATAATAAATAAGAAGCATGTTTTAAAAATGAAAAATGGAGAAACTAAAATATACTAAAATTCCAAAGTGCAGATTAACTTAGGTTTCATATTTGCTTATTTATTTATTAAATTAAGACTCTTAACGTGTTTTGACTTATGACTTGAAAATACTCTGGAGCGTTCTTTTCCTCCCTAGTACTCAGCTAGCACTTGGTTGACTTTCCAAATCATCCCTCGTGTGCTAAGAAACGAACCGAAAGGTATTAGATGATGAATTCTTCTAAGAAGCAAGATACCATAAAGGCATGTTTATGAGAAAACATGAGAATTAGGATAGAGAAAAGCAAAAAAATATTACAGAGTATAATATGGGTCGTCAACAAAACACCTATAGAAGGAGGAACATCAAAAGTACTGAGAATTGAAGAGGAAGGATGCGGTCCCCAATAAGTAACATTCTTAATAATTGTCAATTACTCACAATGACAATCTGCGTGAGAATGGAGTAAAGTTCTTTAATGATTCTTTCTTCTCCAAATATAGCTTAACAAGATTTCAATGAACTACAAATTAAGGAGATATGTTTATGTTTTTTCTACTGTGATTGTGCTTTTTATTGCTAGACCTAGAATACTTGGAGAGAAATAATCAAATTTATAACAACAAGACATTGCATCTATAAAGAGTATACCCTTTAGACAATTTCTTGGCCTACCAATTATGTTACGAGGAGTGTGGTATGAAAATGAAAAAAAAACTATCTTTCGTGTGTTATTGGTGTTCATGTAAAATTTAAGAAAAATCAAAGAAAAAAAAGAGTTTTGATCCACTTATCAAATAGTTACTAAATAAAGAGTATTTGCAAGATATTCTCTCTATAAAATCTCTAACAATTGACTAAATGAATTTAAGATGAATAAGATAATAAGGCTCGACTTATATATACGTTTAAAAACTCAATTTCATCCATTCATTTAACTTATTATCTAAAGTTTCAAATGAAACGAGATAATTGAGAATTTAATTATATAACTATTGAGATTAAAAGTCATAATTCATACTTTTCATGTAAAACTTTTGATTGACTATAATTTTTTAATATGAATTTCATTTGATACACATAAAACAATATTTAGAAAGCTTGAAACAATTAGATTGCAACTCTATAAAAAAGATACTAAATACATAGATAGCAAAGATGTTCCTACACAACTCTATAAAAGAGATATCAAATGCATAGATAGCTAAGATGTCCCTACGCAATTAAGTTCTTGCATGTAGGTAAAGTATTTAGATCATTTAACCTTCCAAAGATGACTCAAAAAGTCTTGTTGTTGATGTTGCAAAAACTTTTATCAGTATATATGACACTCTCTTATGGATCCACATTATATTTAACCAATTAAAAAAGATAAAATAATCGTATAATCAGATCACACAGTTAGTAAATAAGTTTAAATTTAAACTAAAAACATATTAAAAACATATTCTCTATATAAGATAATTATTTAATATATAAATTACATAATTTTATATATTAAAATATTAGAATATATATTTTTTGAGTTTATTTGTATCTATTTAACCCGTTTAAACAACCTAATAATATATTTATCCTCTAATAATTTATATGAAATATATTAGAATATATATTTTATGAGTTTATTTGTATCTATTTAACCCATTTAAACAACCTAATAATATATTTATCCTCTAATAATTTCTATTATTTCATATAAATCTCTTTTAAATAATTGACTTATATATTTAAATTATTTAATATTATTCGATGTCATTTTTTCTAAATATTTATTCATTATTTTTAGGATTAAATAGAATATCATCGTACTTAAAAGTTAATTTCAACGCTAATTAAATAGAAAACTTGATATTATCCTCCCATGTTGATAATTTAAAAGAATATATATTAAATTTTTGTAAATTAAAAAATGAGTATATTATTTATTTTAAAGAATTGAGAGCTAAATTATTTTGTAGTGAATATAATAGAGATTTAATTATTTTATTTAAAAGGTAGAGAATAAGTTATTACTTTAATTGTATAATATAATTTTTTATATATGAAATTTTATATTTTATATTTTTAGAATTATTTTAAAAGATACAAGTTAAAATTATATAAATAAGAGATTATTTTATAACTAAAAGAAGGTGGATTAAAACTATATTTAATTTCTGTTATATTGGGATATATAAACTACTTTATTGTTGCCATGATGTATATATTGGTATTTTTCTTCATTTGTTTTTTTATAGTAGACGAGACCCGAAAGTCGGTCAACGAAAACATACAAGTTGAGACTTGACTTGCGAGGTTATAAAAGTAATTGAAAGTACTTAAAAAAAACTTCAGACCCAATGGGCCAACCCCAAATTGCAAGCGTGGCATCACTCGAAGCCGAGTATAAGGTAAGGTTATAATTATTATGAAGGACCTTATGTTACAAAATTTTCTATCTAGATCCCATTAATCTGTAATAGAAGGATCTAGAAACCCTAGCGAATCTCATTATTTAAACCACCGCTGCCTCACTTACAGAAGAGTATACCTTCTGCCCCTTTTCTTCTTCCACTGCCCATCAAAATCCCTTCAGCACAAGTTCGTTGAGAGAGCTGAAGCCATGTCTGAGGCAGAGACGTTTGCTTTCCAGGCTGAGATCAACCAGCTTCTCAGTCTTATTATCAACACCTTCTACAGCAACAAGGAGATCTTTCTTCGGGAGCTCATTAGTAATTCCTCAGATGTAAGTTCGTTTCTCTTTTTTATTTACGCTTTAAAGATCGGTTTTCCTTTTATTATTTTATAACTATTTTTGTTCCATATGATCTGCTTTCTTCGGTTGATTTTTTTGGAGATTATGTTTTCTATTATGCGTTTGTATGTTGGCACGTTCTGTATTGGATGTTAGGTTACATTGTTATATCTTAGATTTCACACTTTAGGGTCAATATGGTTTTAGCAAGATTTGCCCCTGGATGCGATTATTTTATTTGATTTTGAGTTTGATGTTTTACTAGTTTGTACATCGAGGGCTCATCCGATTTAACTCATTACATGTTTATACAATTAAAACACTATTAAATTTGATGTCCCTTTATGTTTTAATAGTAATTACAAACGTTTAGTTGTAAAATTGTTCTAGTAGTAACGTTTTCATTCAATAAGCTCTGTGTTATTATGCAGTTTTGTTTTAATTGTCAGACATTTTCTGAATTTAGTTGTCAATTGAGGTCAATATTTCATTTTCATTTTGACTGATTCGGAAAACGACCAAAATCTTTTGTTTAGGAGTTGAAACCCGGCACAGTACTAATCTTTTTATTAATTTATAATGTAATTACGATTAAATAGAATTTATATTTAGACGTTATTGTGTATGATCTTTATTTTGAACGTCCAGGCTCTTGATAAGATTCGTTTTGAGAGTTTGACCGACAAGAGTAAACTAGATGCACAACCTGAGCTTTTCATTCACATTATTCCTGACAAGACCAACAACACATTGTCCATTATTGACAGTGGTATTGGCATGACCAAGGCTGGTATGTTGCTGCCTTATCTCATACGGTTTTTCTTTTTATGTATTTATAATGCGTACTAACTTGATTGATGTGTACTACAGATTTGGTAAATAACCTCGGTACAATTGCAAGGTCTGGAACCAAGGAATTCATGGAAGCTTTGGCTGCGGGTGCTGATGTGAGCATGATTGGACAGTTTGGTGTTGGGTTCTACTCGGCTTACCTTGTTGCTGATAGGGTGGTTGTTACCACAAAACACAATGATGATGAACAATATATCTGGGAGTCCCAAGCTGGGGGGTCTTTCACTGTTACCAGGGACACCTCTGAGAACATTGGCAGGGGTACAAAAATTACCCTTTTCCTCAAGGAGGACCAACTTGAGTATCTTGAGGACCGCCGTGTTAAGGATTTGGTAAAGAAGCACTCTGAGTTTATCAGTTATCCTATTTCTCTCTGGGAGGAGAAGACCACTGAGAAGGAGATTTCTGATGATGAGGAGGAAGAGGAAAAGAAGGACGAGGAGGGAAAGGTTGAGGAGGTAGATGAAGAGAAAGAGAAAGAAGAGAAGAAAAGGAAGACGATCAAGGAAGTATCACATGAGTGGTCTTTGGTTAACAAGCAAAAGCCTATCTGGATGAGAAAACCTGAGGAAATTACCAAGGAAGAGTATTCTGCATTCTACAAGAGTCTCACCAACGACTGGGAAGAGCACCTTGCTGTGAAGCACTTCTCTGTTGAGGGTCAACTGGAGTTTAAGGCTGTCCTATTTGTTCCGAAGAGGGCTCCCTTTGACCTCTTTGACACTAAGAAAAAGCCCAACAACGTCAAGCTATATGTTCGCAGAGTATTCATTATGGATAACTGTGAGGAGCTGATGCCTGAATACCTTGGTTTTGTGAAGGGTATTGTTGACTCTGAGGATCTTCCTCTAAACATATCAAGAGAAACATTGCAGCAGAACAAGATCTTGAAGGTTATTCGCAAGAATTTGGTCAAAAAGTGCATTGAGCTTTTCTTTGAGATTGCTGAGAACAAGGAAGACTACAACAAGTTCTACGAATCTTTTTCAAAGAACCTTAAACTAGGTATCCATGAGGACTCTCAAAACAAGACGAAGCTAGCCGAATTGTTGCGTTATCACTCAACCAAGAGTGGTGACGAAATGACCAGTCTGAAGGATTATGTGACTAGGATGAAGGAGGGTCAGAATGACATCTATTATATCACTGGTGAGAGCAAGAAGGCTGTGGAGAACTCTCCCTTCCTCGAGAAATTGAAGAAGAAAGGGATTGAGGTTCTTTACATGGTTGATGCCATTGATGAGTATGCAATTGGTCAGCTCAAGGAATTTGAAGGCAAGAAGCTTGTTTCTGCTACCAAGGAAGGTTTGAAGCTTGATGAGACTGAAGATGAGAAAACTAAGAAGGAAGCTTTGAAGGAGAAGTTTGAGGGGCTTTGCAAAGTAATGAAGGAAGTATTGGGTGATAAGGTTGAGAAGGTAGTGGTGTCTGACCGTGTGGTAGATTCTCCCTGTTGTTTGGTTACTGGTGAGTATGGTTGGACTGCTAATATGGAGAGAATTATGAAGGCACAAGCATTGAGGGACAACAGCATGGCTGGTTATATGTCTAGCAAAAAGACAATGGAGATTAACCCGGAGAATCCCATCATGGAGGAACTTAGGAAGAGGGCTGATGATGACAAGAATGACAAGTCTGTGAAAGACCTTGTCTTGCTCTTATTTGAGACTTCTCTTCTCACCTCTGGCTTCAGTCTTGATGATCCTAACACTTTCGGCAACAGGATCCACAGAATGTTGAAGCTTGGATTGAGCATTGATGAGGAAGCTGGTGAAGCTGATGCAGAGATGCCCCCATTGGAAGAAGCCGATGCTGATGCTGAGGGCAGCAAGATGGAGGAAGTCGACTAATTTCATTATCCTGATATCTATCTAGTGCTAGTTTTTATTTACTATGAAGTCTTTTTGTTTTGCCCCTTGCTCTATATGGGTTTCGGGTTGCTCTATATGCCCCCATTGTTTTCATTTCCCTGATGTTTTTTAGTCTTTTATGTTTCAGACTGGAATATTTTATATTACCTACCATAAAGTAAAATTAACATTTCATTGCGGCGGAACTTGTGGGTGTATGATTTAAAAATTTCGAGGGTCAAAACTACTGCATAATTAGTCTTTGACATATTAGGACTATGTAGGTGTTTCTTGTTTCGTTAGTTTCCACAGTTGCCATAAACGGTAAAATTTATCTGTGCTTAGTTCCTCCAGGGCAGCAAGTATGTGAGAAAAATATATATTGCAGTTTATCAGAATTTAAATCAAAGTTGCCGTGTAGCTTCAGTTGAAGATGAGGATGCCACCCAGCTGAGCTTCACGGAGTTCCTAAGCCAACTTATAGCCAATCTTCAACGTGTATATGCCATGGTGGGTGTAGTGCCAAATCAGAGTAGCTTTAATTAAGTTCTTTTAACGATCATTATAATATTTTAGTAATTAAATTATTTATTTATGGATGAAAATATTTATTTAATTTATCTTAAAAATCTTAATACAAAAGTTTATATTATTAATATTTTGTCATTTATTCGTTTCGATTATAAGATAATAAATACTGTTATTTAATTCTTTAATTTTTGAAAAATTGACGAGATAAAATATACTTATACTATTTTAATGTTTTTATATTAAAAAAATTTTAATTAAAATTCTTTAAAAGAATGTGTTTTTTTTAATTGACTTTTTTTTTGTTAAAGTTAAAAAATTAAATAACACATAATTTAATTTAAGTTAATAAAAAATTATAGTATTTTTTTTGAAGAAACTATTAAAAGGGAATCAAATAGGCCGAGGTAGAATGGTGAACCAACCCAACCCCTTCCCACACAAAAGCATTCGTCACCGGTGTCAGAAGTCGACATCCCCAGCAGCATTTTACGTGCTTATATCGGATATAGCAAAGTAAGCTGCTAAGCATGATTGCTTACATATTCAATGACTTTTTGCTACATTTTAACCCTTTCCTATGATAAAATTAGAGGAAGACCGCAATTACATTCAGCATTAGCAATCTGAAATGTGCTACCTTAACTTATCTCATTATCTTTCATTAAATGTGTGTATTAAAATCATAATACAATATTTTCTTATTTTATTTAAATTATGAACTTAATAAACCTAACTTTAAATATATATATTTTTATTTTTTTTATTAAACTTATATTATAAATTATCATTTATCATATTTTTTTTTATCATTTTTATATTATTACTTGTTTTATTTAGACCCATTAAATAAGACATCTTAATTAATATAGTTTCATTATTATCTTATTTTATTAAAAATTAAAAAAATTAATGAAACGAGATAAATTTTAAAAATTTGCACTTTTACGCTATGTGTGTACCTATCAAAGTTGAACCCTTTCATACCGAAAAGGCATCTCATAACTCATACAAACTGGCTTTCTCTAAACTCCTGAATAAACTAATGAAGGGGTGTATAGGATGGACTCAAAATGTTAAATGCCAACAATTTTCATTCAATTGAATTTGGGAAATTTAACGAATGGAAACATAAAAGCAACAAAAGCATGCCCAGAGTTCCAAGCTGAAAAGTACGGTAACTGAAAATAAATACACACCACGAAAAATCTCTTAAGGAAAAAACCATGTAAAAGTTTTCTTCTAGGCTTCTCACAGGGGGGAGCGAAATTTCGTTCTGAAACCTGCAAGCAGTGCTTAGCATGCCTCATAGAACTTAACACAAACTGCATTCCTTAGGCATCGTCCACCTGCGAGTGGAACACAAAGCTGGGGAATGTTGTGGTGATATCTCTGCTCAACCAAAAAAAAAAAGAATTTCAACATGTTAGGCTAACAACTAGAATGAAATCAATGAATAGTCACTATGAAGATTAAACTCGATAACTTATCTAGTTTTAGTGTTGATTTATTATTATTCATGATTAAATTATGAATAGAATAACATCAAGTACTGTAAAAAATATTCACATTTAAGTGAAGATAGATATTAAACGAAAGACAATTTCTAGTAAAGTTCTACTCAAGGATCATCAGATGAAACATCAAGTTGGAACTTACTTAAGGTATTGAAGTGTCATATTCTTCAATAGTGATGGATGGCGCAAAACCAGGCTTCTCCACTCTTCTTTGTCAATTCTTCCATCATGTTTAGTATCAGCTTCCTCAAATGTCTAAATTTTAAATAAAATGTACATAAGTTTTACAGAAAATCAACTGTCTGGTTGACCAACTAATAGCAACATCCTTCAGAACAGGCAAAATAACATATCTTATTTCAGGAAATACCTTGTCAATTATGCTTTCAATGACATCGTCTGAAAGATTCATGCCAGATTCTGCAAGGGTAGCCACTACCATTTGCTTCACCTGATTAATAGCAAAACAAAAAGTAAACAAACTGTGAAGCAAAAAACTAAAAAAATCTAAAACAACAAATTGGAGATGACGGGCTACTCTGAAACAATAGTAATACCTCTTGCCTCTCGATAAAACCTTGCTGCTTCAGATCGTACAGTTGAAATGAAACTGAAACACAATGCAATTTCATTAATTTGAAATAGAAGCACCTCAAATAATGCAGAGATATATGCAATCACTTAAAAGTTCAAATTCCATTATGAAAAGATAGATTCTAGCATATGATTCGTGTGAATATATGCAATCATTAATTTAGTCACTAACAGATTACTCAGTACAATAAGTCATGTGTTTGTTATGATGACGAGACAAAAATCTTTTAGTACTGAGGTAGAAATTAAAAAAAAAAAATTGTTACGAGTTAAACTTCAAGATACATACACTCAATCTTATCATCAATAGGGGCATTGGGATGAAAGACAGAGAGCGCACGGGCAAACTCTTCAAAACCTAGTATTCCATTGTGCTTTGTATCAAACAAGTCGAACACCTGATTTAAAGTGCAGCATTGATAAGAAAAGGTGGTTGATTTAACAAGACAGTAGCCTGTTAGAGGGGTTAAAAAAGATGTAAAATGTAAGAACTCAAAATAAATTACCCGATCAGCAAACAAACTCTCTTTCTTGTTTGTCTTAAATAATGCAAGTTGAAACTCCTCCTACCATAGAAATAAGAACCCAAAAAAATTGACATAAATCGTGAAGAAAGAGCATCTATACTAAGAAGAAGAATTTGAATACCCATGATAAACCCAAAATATAAAATAAAATAAAAAAGTTTGGGAAATATGCTAAACATAACCCCTCTCACTAATGTTATTCTAATATGGACACCCCACTTGTATATTTAATACATGTGGAGGTCAACTTAGAATATAAATAGTAAAAGAAGATTAAGTTAGTATATTTTCCAAAAAGGTTCTTGTTGATGGACTTGTGCTGCATAGAAAAATTTAACCTTAAATACATAATTATGAATCATTGCATTGACTACAGTTCTGCCAATGTGAGAACTTTTTAATGATATACCTTGTTGATCAAGCCGTCATCAATCACTGCACTGCTTATCTTCTTAAATAATTCATATAGTGCCTCAATTTCACTTACACTGACTGCATAAAAGAAATTACAATTTAGATGGACCAAGTTCAACTGTTCAAGTGACATAAACAAGCTGAGATAACATGTAACTAAGAACTAAGAATCTACTAAATTGACAGCACCGGAAATCCAAAAGTTCTATGACATAAATGAAAATTTGAGTTTTCATCCATTTTAACATAGAATATTAGTAACACAAGATTATCATTGTAAGTATAAAAAGTTAATAATTAGAATGGGTATAGCTTACAGACTGTCTCTCTTGCCAAAAGTTCAGGGTCTTCTAAACCCCTAGATTGTTTGTACAACTCGAGATCACAACAATGCAGTAGGGAAGCACATAAATGCTTGATCCCCTCTAGGCACTGCAACATGATATTTTCTGCAAATCAAAACACTCCATACCTGTTTCAAAAATAAAAATTTGGATAAGAAATTCTATTGAGGTCCTTCAAGGCATGAAGAAATCAAAAATTTCACTAGTATACAAACCTTCTAACCATTTCCTACTGTTGACCAAGCACAATACTGATGTCTGACAAAAATTGAGCAGCCAACACTATCTGTTTAGAAAAAATGGATTGCAAGTGTAAAAATTACATTGCACAAGATATAATTACAACTAAATATAAAAAAGAACGTTTAGGTACAAGAGTACTATAATAAACAACTGGCACACGCATCATATTTTATAGCATAAGAACTTTGCGATGCAAGTTGCTAATGAACTATTGGACTGCTCATCGTCAATAACATAATCTGAAAAAATACAACCATAAGTTCATGAAAAACAAGTTTCCATCAGTTCTCAAGCACGTGTGTCTGAGAGAATAGGTTGGTTAAAGAGAAACACGAGAAGATGGGTAATGAGGAGTTTGCTTATAGAAAAATGTTAACAGAGAATAAGAGAAACTTTGGGGGATGGAGATGCAATCAAAGGAAGAACTAATGTCGAAGAGTCAGCAAGTCTATGAACCAAGACCATCAGTAACTCATGTCAATCAAACTTGTCCAATAAAATTTTCAGCTTAAAGCAATTATAAAAAAACAATCAAAATGTCTTGCGTCTTCCTGAATTAAAATGAATACTTAATTTCTCGTTAATCGTCTATAATCAAACATCAGAAATCGCATAACGAAATTCCAATTATTAAAAGGTTCAGCTAAAACTATTAACTCCAAAATAATTAATACAGGCAACACTAGTATAGTCATTGGTAAATGTCCGACAACTAAAACATCCAAACCGTATCCGCAAAGGAAGGGGAAATAAAGGATCCACTAATCCAACACAGAAGCTACCGATTTAAGAATCTAAATTCAGCCAAGTTAACCAAACTTCACAGAGAATTTTCACAACGAAGCACAGTGATACACTTCGCAGATTTAAAAAATAATCCCAGAGGTTGAGAAGAATTAAACTAAAATAATTAACACTTCAAAACAAAAATTGAAAAAAAAATCAAAGCTTTAAAAATAATTGAATGATTTAAAATTTGAAGAATAGTAGAGTAAAAAAGAAGAAGAAAAAATTGAATCTACCTATAAACGCAGAGGTGAGGAGGCTGTATGATAGCAGAATTAGGGATGATGATGGCGTTAGAACTTAAAAAAAAGATACAAAAAGAGAGAAAGTTGAGTACGAATCTGATAGAGTTGGGACTCGCCAGTTGTGAGAGCATGACGATGTTGATTGTTGATAGTTACCTCAAAGACAGTTGTAAATTATAATCCTTCACGGTGACGGTCTCCCTTTATATTGTACAAGTCTAC
Organism: Hippophae rhamnoides; assembly: GCA_033030585.1. NCBI lineage: Eukaryota > Viridiplantae > Streptophyta > Magnoliopsida > Rosales > Elaeagnaceae > Hippophae > Hippophae rhamnoides. The sequence continues at coordinate 64,290,308 of CM065428.1, read as the reverse complement.
ACGTCGCCGTTTCTTTCTTTTACGGGTAACATAAACCCTTTTTACGTTTTAATTAATTATTACTTATTTGGTAAAGTAGATCTCATAATGACGGTAAAATACTTACTTTAATGATAACGTTATCGAAATTTACGTAACGAAAATATATTTATTGAAACTAACGTTAGTATATGATATATAAGAGAGAAAGAACGAGGGGATGAAGGGTTTTTGTACAAAATGGCCCAATCTCGTATAATACTTAAAAAAAATGAGTATTGGTGTTATAGTTAAAAAAGAGTTAAAATTTTAATTGTAATTTTAGAATTAATTTTTGTGTAAGTTTTTTAACTTTTAATATTTTTAATTTATTTACCAGCTTGAATAATATAATTTCATATCTATATAAATTGATAAAATAATTTAAGAATTAAACAATATAAATCAATAAATACATAAAAAAATAAATTATAACAATATTAAGTATATAGTATGTATAATAATGAATATTTATATATTTATGCATGGTATAATAAATAATAAATAAATTACATAAAAGATAAAAACTATAATTTTTTAATAAATTATAACTTACATAACTATTTTGTAAAATTTTATAAACATTGATTTTTTATCTTATTATAATAAAAACAACCTAAAAATTTATATTTAAAATGTTATATCATCATATAGCAATGTTTACAAAAAGACGACAAGTAAAAAAAATAAGAATATCTTGCATATATCTCAATAATGTTTAAGGGTGAAAAGATAGATAGGGTTCTACAATCATATGAAGGAACTGACTACAAGTCACCCCTTCCACACCTACTGCATAATATGACCTTCTTAATTATCTCCCCACGTGAACGTATGCGTCGCTTTCGTGGTCTTCCACACTTCCTCTTAGTATTAGGAGGAAGTTCAACTAGGTCAATTATCTCTGGTGGAATGGTACATTCACCATTATCAGTTGTCGAAAAAATAGACTCACCATGCGTATCGTAATATAACAATTTACAAGTTGCAGATGTACTATTATCAACAAAAGAATGCACATCAACATCTTGAAACCGGGCAGCTGCAATGGCATGAAAACATGGGATCTTGTGAACATCAAACTCCGTACAACTACAAATTTTATTAAGTAGATCCACATCATCACTGTTGTCACCATGTATAACCTATGAGGGTTCAAAGTGTCAACATTAGTACATAATATATGTAATAAAAAGAAGATTGTATGGATATTTAACAAAAAAACGATGCAAATAGATAAACATGACAATAGGATAAGAGCTGGTGAATGAATCATTTACCTGGAAAACATGTGCATTAATTCTGAAAACCCTGTACCTCAACGACTTAAAGTGATTTGCACGCATGATTGATTGAACTTCATCCGTAAGGAATCGATTTCCCCATCTCATTCCAACCTCCCTACGTTCCACAAACCATTGTTGTATTCATTCAGTAATACTCAACAAGCATAGTTATGGGTAATTCACATGCCGATTTCATTACATTATTAAATGATTCGTAACCATTGGTGGTCATTATCCCGTACCTATTTCCTGGAAATGATATTCGACCATTTCTCTTTACTTGCTTCCAATAAGTATTTCTCTATCAAAGGATCAATCTCTCTCAAATCTCCCATGTACTTGTCAAATTCACCGCTTTGTATAAGCTCTTGAAAGCAAGATCTCAACAAAGGTACTGATGTCACTGTTCTTAAATTTGTGATTTAAATTCATCTCCATGTGTGAAATGCCTGATAACCATTGCATTAGGAAATGCTTTCGGAATAGCTTGAATAATACTTTGATGCCTATCCGAAATAATAACAAGGTCGTCAATGTGCCCAACTATAGATGATAGTTTTAACAAAAACCATTCCCAAGCATCATTATTCTCTGAATCTCCAACCCCAATGGAGATTGGATGTATATTGTTATTTCCATCAGAACCATTTGCTACAAATAATGTCCCAAAGATACCTACCACGATGAAATGCACCATCAATTGTAATCAGATGTCTTATGTAGGATAAGAATCCTCTAATACATGGACCTAGTGCAATGAAAAAATACTTAAATATTCTTGACTGGTCAACTTCAATATGTGTAACGCTTCCAAGATTTCTTTCCTGAAATACGACAGTAGGGAAGGGAGTTTGAGGAAAGATTCTCTTCCGATGCCGTAACAATCCGAGAGCTTTTTCTTTAGAACTCGTATCTTTGTGGTGTAACCAATATCAATCCCAAACTCATTCTGACAATCATCAATAATATCTTTTGGCTTGTCTTCCAGGTCGCACCAGCTTCATCTTAATAGCATTTGCTATCACTCTTGTGGTCGCGGTCCTCTTTTGGCTCATGTACTTACTAGGATCACAAGTATGTCTTGACCAAAATTGTTTTATCCTGAATCGATCTGATCCAGTGATCTTATTACATCTAATCATCCAAGTACAATTAGCTTGAATGCATTTTATCACTACACGGTCTTTCTTGCTTGTTAGTGTCCTCGTCTCAAAACTATTTCTTATGGCATGAAGCCCAACATGTGTAGTGAAATGTATCTTATTGTCAAATACTTGATCAACCTTCAAATCAAGCTCTACATGTGGCACTGAAGAACCAACATCACCATTTGAAAAAATATCCATGGGTGTACATGGTCGATTAGACAATACTTTATTACTGCACTAAACTAAAGTTGTTCCTTGAGATTGAGATAAACCATTTTCAGAATCAACTCCTACAGTGAGCCTAGAAGTGATTGATGAAATAACATTGTTACGGGGTTGCACTAATGTAGTTGTACAATCCTCATTTACATCACTCTTGTTCCTAAAAGCATTACCTATAAATTCATTAGGATTTGAAGAATGGTCAACACTTTGTGCATCACTCATACTCTCAAAAATATTGTCGCAACTTACATGACCATTTCCAAAATTAACAAGTTCTTCACAACAAATAGAATGATGTGTATCTATAGATCTTATCTCATTTTTTGTAACATATACAACAACCTTGCTTTGATTATCTTGAACATGAAGGTTAAAAAACTCATTGAGATCATCGTCATCGCTTATTAAAATAGTAGGTAATGTCAGATCATTCCTATAGAAGTATTTCATTGAAATTTCATACTTGTACTTATCGATCTTCAACTTTTGAAACAATTTATCTTTGAGGTCATTATACATAAATTCCTTTTTTATCCTTATCCATAGAACCTTCACCTCCTCGATATATTTCTTTGTCATCTTTCTTCGACCACTTACCACCGTGAATTATTAGAATACTAAGACCATCCATTCTCTAAAAGTTATAAGAAAAATTATCAAATAATAATACATCAATACTTAAAATTAAATTAGTTTATTAATTAACACTTTATAAAATATTAAGGCCTAATTCATGGAGAAAAATTTTATAATAATATTTTTATTGTTAAATTTATAAACTGTCTAATTTTGATAATTTAATAATAAGATATACAAATGCAAAAATGTGTATAATCTACACTACATGGAATGAACGAAATAAACAAATGACTATTAACTCTTTTTTTTCTCACAAGTCACAACTAGTATATTCCTCAATTTTTTCCTTTGAATCCAAAACGCAGAATCTAGTACTCTACTATTATCATATTAATCTTTAAGTCCTTATCTAAAACATGTTCATAGATAATACAATTTTTTAATTATATTTTCGATTAATTAGGATAATAGATAATAGAATTTTTCAACTGAAAATCTCATTAAATAACCCTAAAACAGTTTCGGAGAAAAAAATATCCAAATAGTTGAAAAAAATTCAAAAATTCTCAACCTAATAGCTCCCCAAAGGGTTATAAATCTAGGAAAAAAATCAATACTTACATGCTAATAAAACTAATAATAATTTACACAACTCATATAATTAATATCACTAACCTTATTATGAAAATATTCCGCTTGTAATGAAGAAATGGACAAAAAATTAGAGAACATAAATGGAAGGAGTATAGAGAAAGAATAAGAAGAAAATGGAAAAATAGAAGAAAAAGATGGATTTTTGAGTGTGGAGAAGAAGAAAATGAAAAAAAAAAGATTAGAAGTGGGAAAAATTTTTTACGCGTGGGGGAAGAAAGAGAATGAAAATGTAAAAAAACAAAAAAAAGATTAGAAATGCGTGCAACATAGGAGAGAGACAAATAGACAAAATTTTTGGATACCGGTTATATCAGTTTTCTTTTGCTTTTTTTTAAATTAAATTTTAAATACGCCCCTTTCTAAACTATTATATTTAATATGGCCATTTTAGACAAAAACCCGGGATGAAGAGTACTCTATTTTCCTGCGACTAAAATAATCTAAAGTGGCACTAAGTGGACCTAGAATGTAATAAATAGGTACGAAGTTGTATAATTTCGATTTTATCTCTACCAAAACAGCTCTAATTAACCTTTTGTCTCTTACCCTTACAAAAAAAAGAATAAATTGAAACTTTTTGAATGTTTGGTTACGATGTAAAAACATTTTGAATATTATGGATATTAAATCATAATATTTTTAAAACACGATTAATTTACGTAATTTAAGATGAAACACGATTCTTACAAAAATATCAAATTATCTTTCATATGTATTCTTCTAGATTATTTGAATGATCAAATTATCTTTCGTATGTATTCTTCTAGATTATTTGAATGAAAATCATGATTTGAATTTATTTTATTTTTTCTTACAAATTTTGAAACTAATTACACTCAACTCAATGTTAATGAAATTAAACTATTTATTTTAAAATTAAAATTAATGAGACTAATTCGACTTATCTCGCATTAGTTATTGGGCTATATATTAAGAAAATTATCACTGATATCATTAACATTTAACGTATCTTCACATATGTTTTTGACTTTTATAAAAAGAGTTCTAATACTTTAGACTTTTATAGTTAATATTATTAATGTTTATAAATAGTTAACTTTCTAAACAATGATATATTTTTTATATCAAATTATAACTAGTTGTTTTAAAATATTAGTTATTACTTTATGTATATTATTATTTATTAGCAACACTTTAAGTTTCTTTAAGGAGTTTGCATCTCCTTACCCTAATAGTGTATCCGATCAAGGACTCTTTCATTTTTGATATTCCTCGTCCAGACTTATTTGTTAATTTATAATCAAAACTTGAAAAATATTTTTTTTATTAATGATAACAATTATTCTTTATTTAGAATAAAATTTCTATCATCAATAGTTTCTTTATTCAATACTTTGAAGTTTATTATCATTTTTTTCTCTTCTTTTCTTGGACTTTTTTGATTAAGAATGTTGTACTAGAGTGAAGTGAATTATTTGATATGATGACTTTTAGTTTCAAAAGTTTTTGAATTTGTTTTTCAATCTTAATCACGTCTTATAGAGTATAAATCATGAGTTTTACTTTAATGACTTTACTATGGTCATTAATTTTATGTTAGCAATAATTTTAGATTTATTTACTTTTGGATCTAAAGGATTTTTTAAGTTTACTATTTTTAATAATTTTTTTATACTTGTTAAGGTCTTTTTTCCTTGATTTTATTATGAAAAGAGTTTTGCTTATTTTTTATGTTTAATGAAATATTTTCTAAATAATGTTTGTTAGTTTGTATCTATCTCATCACCTTTTTACCTTTTTATGGTGTTACATAAAAGTTAGGTTTGATATAGTAAAAAAATTTCTTATTTTTGACATATAAATGGTTTCACCATATCATATTATTAAGCTCATTTTATTTAAATATTGTATAAAATATTGATATAAGCTTAAAAAATTATTTTTTATTAATAAATCAAATCATGTTTCTTGTTGATATATGGTAGGAATATAAAATTTATCTCTTTCTATCATTATATATGTATCTTTTGAGACTATGTAAGATTTATAATAATATTGTTAGCAATTCTCATAATTAAATATTTTGGTATTTGTTTTGAGAGTTTTTCTAGGAATACATGTTTACTATCTACATATATACTAGCTCTTGTATTCGCAAATGCATGTAAATAATAACTTGTCTAACCTTTAGCATCATTCAGCTTGCATTTACAAGCATCAATCTAAGCCTTAAGTTTTCTCTAAGTTTCCTCGAGCACCTTAAACAACCTTACATTTTCATTCAACTTATTTATGACCTTTGATAGTTTCTCTTCTTTTTCAATGGTTTCACCCTCCTACTTGTTCACCTTCATTAATAATACATAATTATTGGCTCGAGTAGAGGCATGACTCTCCTTTTCAATATCAAGCCTATGCTTCAGTTTCTCTAAGCCTTGAACTTTATTGAGCTTGTGAAGAATTTGGGCCTAAAAGTGATGGAAAAATGGGAGATATTACAAATAGTAGTGGCATGAGTAAAAATAAAATCTTGAAGTGATACTTACTTGGTACAAGAGTTTACTTAGAACAACCGTATGATCAACATCCTTACTCATAGCATTAAGATGCCTCTCGTGCATCATGAAAGGAAGGTTATCCAAATAGTGATCTAGCCTTTTTGGTGTCATACCCTTATATAAGGATATGCCCTCAACCTTCGTGGTGAGGTCATCAATTATGCAATTTTCCATCATTGAGTCTCTTACAAGTAGGGGAGGTATTTGATGGCTCGAGGTTATAGATGTGTAAATCTATTGGCCCAGGAATGTTGGCAAGGTCTAACCATTGTCATTGAATTCAATGGAGTTGGCATAAGGTTAAACTCTTTAATAGTCATTTTTTTGTCTTTCTTGGTTGCAATGAGTGGCCTCTTTATCAGAAGATTTGCTCCTTTTTTTTCTTTTAAATGAGCTCGTACCTTAGGATTGGGAACTCATTCCTTATTTTGTAATTCTATTTTGAAGTCAAGCTAGTAAGGTGTTGGGGTTAAACTTCATGGAATCTGTAAAAAAAAGTCATATTTTCAAAGCATGAGGTAAACAAATAATTTAAACTTATAGTGTGAGCTCATTCACCATCATCTTAAATGATTTTAAACCTTCCCTAAAATTAGAATAAGAGCTCTTACGTGTCTTTTGTGCTTGATGTTTTGAAATATCATATGGAGTGACTCCATTGAGCATAGTTTCATTAACCCATAAGTAATAAAGCATGAGGTGTTCAATAACTTCCTCTAATGTGTCTTTTCGGGGTAGATATTTTTGAATATTGGCCAACCTTTGCTTCTCTTATAAGCTCAAGATCGTGATGAAGGAACCCAAATTCCTTATCACAAGTCTTTCATCACTATTAAATACCTCATAATGACCAGCTACATAGAAGAAGTGTTCTTTCTGGTTCTTCTCATTTTTAAGGAGGATCACATTTATGCCTCAATCCTACTTGATTGACATATATACTCCTATAGTGTCAATAGGGTTTTGTTTCAACACATATGCCTCAATGAAATCGAGTATTTCCATATCCACCCCAAGCTCTCTACATATTTAAATGAGACAAAGCAAGTACCTCCATCTATTTGGCATCAATTATCCTAGCGTGAGCTACATCTTTACCTAGAACCTTCTTATAAAGGGATACAATGGAAACTTGATTTCTAACCATAAAGCCTTCCCAAGGAAGGCTATCCATCCAGTTGGAAGTGGTACACTATCAAAAGCACCCGAAATAGGGATCATTATTTGAACCGATGAGGGAATATTGTACATCTGTCTTAACCTCTCCTCGTCCTGTGGAATTAAACCACTTGGTTTAAACTTGGATCAGTGGGTTCACCAGTTCTTTATTCCTTGATTTCTTCCTCTATATTCTAGAAATAGATATTTAGGTGAAAGGTATACTCAACTTGATTATTGGGATTTTTTAAGGTCGAGACATAGAAGAGGAAAGGGGCTCAGATATCCTTTCCTCACCCAAGGTACTCGCTTCAATTGTGGACCCTGATCCCTTACTTTCTTCTTACCCTAAGTAGTTCGTGTATTAAGGGCCTTCCTAAGAAGAGGAGCTCGAGGAGCATGAAGATAAGACTGCCTTACTAGTAGCCCATGATGATATCTCTTTATACGTGGTCTCTACAAAAAAGTACAGAAGGAGAAAAGAAAAATAATAAAATACGAGAAAATGAAAGTACCTAAAAGGAGATTTCAAAATAAAAGATGTGGAATGAATATAAGAACCGACCAAAAAAGAAATCATAAAATTGTTAGATGCAACGAAAAATCCCCAAAAGCTCGAGGAAAAATATCATGTGCCAACTTACTAGTCTTACAACTAGAGCAAAGAAATTATAAGACACAAGTTGAAAAGGCAAAACATTCTTGTTCAAATTTTGTTGGATATCTTAGAAACAATGAAATTGACAATGCCTTGACTTATCCTTATATAGAGGTTCAAATTTTATCTCTCTAATTAACTGACACATATTTATTATCGCGTGCCAAAATATTTCATATTCCCAATTATTATAATCGACTAGTGGTTACTCTTTTACCTTAGTTGAAAAACCGATCTAAAAGAGTAGAATGAGTTAATGTTTGAGTACAACGCTCGACCTATAACTCAAACTGTGAATAATCCGATCCATCATGTGCCTTACCTAAGACCATATGATATGCATGCACCTAAAGTGACAATTGTAAGGTGTCCTTGCTTATGTAAAGTAACGTGAAGTACCTAAGGACCAACCATCAACCCGATTTATCAAGACGGTCAACCTTAAATTAGATTGTGCTTTTATTGATGTACCATCTGATAAGTTATGATGCGTACTCTTATATAAGTGACACATGCATATATAATGTAATATATATTAACTTAATATGAGATCTAAACAATTCACTCAATTCTTTAAATTTTTTTCTAAAATCGAATAATCTCAACAAATATCTTTCCATAACTATTATTCTTGGTGTATTTTTTACTCTTATTTTTAATTAGATACATTAAATATCTTAATTTAAATTATTAATATATATTTTGATTAATTTTAATAATAATCAATAATAATTAATTCCTTTAAATTATCTCAATTTATTAAAATTATAATTCAATTTAATTAAAAAAATATAATAATAACTTAAATAAAGATATTTTATTTGTTTTAAGTTTTGATCGAAATTTTTTACTACATAAGCTATATAAATCAAATAAATCGAACATATTTTCATCAATCAAGAATGTTTGATGTAGTGTGAACGACATTTCAATTAAGAATTTATCTTATAATTTAATAAACAAGTATTTAAAACAAAAAAGCTTAAAGTCTCAAAGCGACTATTTTGAATATTTATTTTTATTAGTTATCATTTTATTATTAAATTAAATAAGATTAATAATAATTAATAAAAAATTAATTTATATTTATTGAGAATTGTGGGTGGATGCATAATGGAATATTTTAATATTTGAGCGAGAATTCAATGAAAATGCGATAATAATGAGATATTTTAATGAAATATTTTTATTAATTATTATAAATAGATTTTATTATTAAATTAATTATGATAAATAATAATTAATAAAAAAATTTTAATTTATATTTTAGTGTGAATTAAACGAGGATGCAATAATAATGGAATGTTTTAATGGCATATTTATTACATATTATTAAAATTTTGATTTTATAATTTTTATATTCATACATTTAACTGTAAAATTAAAATATATTATATAATATACAATTAATAATTTATTTTTTTAAAATTTAATATAATTATGACGTGATTTTAAAATATAAAGTTAACTTAATATGTTTAAATTTTTAATTATAAAATTTAGTATTTTAATTTTTCTTTCAAATTAAATAAAAAATATTTTTTATTTTAAAATATAAAAAAATTATATTAATTTAAATAAATGTTATAATATAAATTATTTTAAATATTTATAATTAATTTTATTCTATTATATTAAACTATATTTCACTAAATATTATTTTAACTATTGTTATTGCTGGCAATAAGCATGTTCCACTTGTCGAACAATTTATAAGAATCACGCTATTCCGGGAATGGGCAAAAAAACCGCGGGTTCGGTTATCCGCGGTTAACCGAACCGGCGGTTCGGATTTTAACCGAGTAATTTCGGGTTCGGATCGGTTGCAGTTATACTCAAAATCGTACCCGCCCGTATTTGAAATTAATTAAAATTTATTTATTTAAATAAATTATATATTAATTAAAATTTATTTATTTTAAACCTAATATATAAACCTATTTACGCCCAAACCCTAATTCTCCACTCGGCGCCTCTCATTTTTTCTTAATCTCCATTCTCCAGAGGCTTAGAGACTCTCAGAGTCAGAGCAGAATTTTGTGGAGCTGGAAAGGCTGTTGCAGAATGGACGGCAAGGTCAGATTTTTTGAAATACTTTCATTTTTTGGTGTTGATTTTCTACCTGTCATAGCTGATCTTGGATTTGGTATATTAAAGGGCAATGAGTGGTACAGTGCCTTTTGAGGATGCCTTGGTTGCCAGACTAGCCTTGTTTAGTCCTTCGTTGTCCCAAGTCCAGGAATTCCTTGAGAATAGGCCTCCGAGGTATGAAGATTTGTTTTTAAATAATGTTGCTCAATATTTGCTTATTGTTTACTTAATAAGGAGAAGTTGTTTTTTTTAATTATTACCAACAGATGCGAACCTTCTTGGGTTATGAATTATAGTTGAGCCACCCTATTGCAAAGGAGAAACGTAATGAAGCCATTATTTTTGGCTAGACATTAGAAAGGCATATTATTTTGTACTTGATACTACATGTTTATACCAATCAATTCTTTGATTTAAATTCCTATAATACCTTATCTGTTCTAATTAAACCAATGCTATGAATTTTGGGAGTTACATTCATCTGCCAAAAGTGGTAAAAAGAAATGAATGGGTCAGTCATTGCTGTTATAAGGAATTCAATCCATTTTACCATGTTCCTATTTTCTGGCATTATATATAGTCATTTGCTGTATTTTTGTTTCCGCTATTTACCTTTCTTTGCCCCTTTTCTTGCATACCTATTACAGCAAGCATTTTATAGTCATAATATGAGTGCGTTCTCACTTTTCTTGTAGGCTTTCTCCTGAAATATGGTTAACTTATATCTGATTGCAGAAATAATTATTGATATTTCTGTATTATGGTGGAAAGCTTTGCAGAACCTTGAGAAGCTATGTTTTTTTCATTTCAGTATTGTTTCTGAAACCTGAATATATGTTTGGAGATGCTGAAATATGGTTAACTACTTAACTTATCATGTCTTGTAGAGTTAGAGATTTGTGAAGAAGACAGAGACTTTAAATATCATGACAACTGAATATGTTGAAAAGGTAATGTGAGATAATAGAAAGTATATGTATATATTTTTTATACATGAATTTAAATTTTGAAAATTATTTTTTCAGAATGTTTCACCACAATCATCTCAAGGAGTAAATGACATTGAACTTAATGTGGAGGTAACAAGTGGTGGAACTTCAAGTGCCAATCAACATACAAATTTTCCTCTCCTTGCATCAAGCTCTTCCCCTGAAAATACACAAAGCCAACCATCAAATGAATGTAGTGAGGAAGAAGATGGGAAAGCTAAATTAAAGTCTGAAGCATGGGTTCATTTTGATAGGAAGAGAATTAATGGGATATGGAAGGCAATATGTAATTATTGCGGAAAACGGTTAGGAGGTGATACAAGGAATGTGACATCTCATTTGAAAGCACATACAAAAGGTTGTCCATTCAAACGTCAAGAAAGGGGTATCGGTCAATCATTATTAAATCCTAACAAGAAAAGGGATAGAATGGAATTAGGACATTGGAATTTTGATTCTCAAGTTTCTCGTGATAAATGTGCAAAGATGATAATTCTACACGAGTATCCTCTTAGTATTGTTGAGCATCATGGATTTAGGGAGTATTCACATTCATTACAACCAATATGGAAGCCTATTTCTCTGGCAACAATTAAGAGAGACATTATAAAGATTTATGATGTTGAGAAAAAAAATGATGGATATGTTGGAGAACAACAAAAGTCGTGTTGCAATCACGAGTGATATGTGGAAGTCTGGAAATCAGAACAAAGGGTTCATGGCTGTAACTTGTCATTTCATCGATGACAATTGGTATTTGCATAGTAAAATAATAAGGTAATTTTTAAGTTTATTGTTGAAATTTATACATTTATTAAATATTTTTTTAGAGATTTGATATATTAAATGATTGTATATAACAATTTTATTGTTATTAAATAATTTTTTGTAGGTTTATATATGTTCCTGCTCCACACAATGCTGCAGTTATTGGTCAAGAATTAATGAGTTGCTTTTTGGATTGGAACATCGATCGTAAGATTTCAACCTTAACTTTAGATAATTGTTCTACTAATGATTCAATGCTACCTGATCTGTTAGATTCATTAGATAGAACTTCAATGTTATTGTATGGAGATATTTTTCATATGCGTTGTGCTGCTCACATATTAAATTTGGTAGTGAAAGATGGATTAAATCTAATTTCTCAATGCATTGTCAAAGTTAGAGATAGTGTTGCATATTGGACAGCAACACAAAAGAGAGAGGAAAAATTTAAAAAGATTGCATCTCAAGAGATGAAGTCTTCTTGTAAGAATTTATCTCTTGATTGTCAAACTCGTTGGAACTCTACTTTTTTAATGCTTAAAAATGCATTGTTTTATGAGAAAGTGTTTCCTCGTTTAAAACAATTGGATAAGAATTATAATAGTCTTCCTGATGCATTGGATTGGAAAATGGCAAGTACAATTTGTGATAAGTTAGAAGTATTTTACAAGGTTACTGAATTGATTTCTGGTTCCAACTATCCCACCATAAATATGTTATTTCCTCATATTTGTGACATCAAATTGTCATTATATAATTGGATTAATGATGAGGATGATTTGGTGAAGGGAATGGCGTCAAACATGCTTGTAAAATTTGATAAGTATTGGCAGGAAGTTAATATTGTAATGGCTATAGGAGTTGTTTTGGATCCTAGATTTAAGATGAATTATCTTGAATTCTATTTTCCAAGAATATATGGAGAGAATGCCATTTTTGAAATTGAAAAGGTGAGAACAAAATGTTATGATTTGATAAATATGTATCGAACTAAACGAATTTTAGAAGAGAGTCGACATATGGAATTTTCAACACGTTCCATTACATCTCAAAGTTCAAAAGGTACTAGTGTTCTTAATCCTAGTGGTATAAATGAGTATAAACAATGGAAATTAATGCAAAATAAAGCTGGATCTTTGAAATCTGAGTTAGACTCTTATTTAGAGGAGGCTGATGTAGAAATTTTAGATGAAGAGTTTGATATATTGTCTTGGTGGAAGTGTAATAAACACAAGTATCCAATAATGCATGATATGGTTAGAGATATCTTGGCTATTCCGGTCACCACAGTTGCTTCAGAATCTGCATTTAGTACAAGTGGTAGAATAGTGAGCAAACATCGTAGTAGACTCAAAGAAAACACATTGGAAGCTTTGATGTGTACTCAAGATTGGTTATGGGCTAATATTCATAAACAAGGTATAAGTTTATATTTTTAATACTTGTACATATTATATTTTATTAACACTTGTTTTATGTATTTTATATTAATTATTTAATTATGTATTCAAATGTTTTATAATTTATTCAGATATGTTATCTCCTGGTTCATCCGCTTCCACTATTAATATTGCAGAAGATGATGTCGAGGTAAAAAATTTACATTATTTATTAACCAATTTATTCTTTTGGTTTATAAAAGTGATTTTATATGTTTGATTTTTTCAGGAAACGCGTACATTTGATGAATAATTAGAAGAAAGAAGTTTTGATTTATTGTAATCGAAATTTTCTTAAATTTATTTAATTAGATTTCAATATTTGTATTAGTTTATAATATTTTATTTATATCTTGTATTTCTTGTTTATATGTATTTAATCTTATCTAAATTCATAGAAATATATATTATTAAATGTTGATTTTTTTATTATAAACTCAAAATAACACATTTAAATTCAGATAATAAATTTAATATCAACAATTTGTTTTATTTGGATTGTATTGCTAAAAAGAGTAATAGGATTTTAAAAAACGGTTTTTTTTCGGTTTTTTTATAATAACTGTCCCGAACTGTTAACCGCGGGTAAATAACTGTTCCCGAACTGCAACGGTTTTCGGGCGGTTTTGGGGACAGATTTTATAATTCGATTGGGGACGGTTATATACGAATCCGTCCCCGCCCGCCATCCCTAGCTATTCGAGGAGTCCAGGGAACACAAACTTTACTATACCGTTTTCATGAGAAGGATAGGATTTAGGGACAAAGAAAACAACCAACCCAAATTTGAATAGTGTTTAATATTTTGGTACTTTAAAAAAAACAAAAATAAATAAATAAATAAAGAAAAGAGTGAAGATTGCTTGGTAGCTTCTCCTACCTCGAAGCCTCCGTTAGCAGCACCGTGAAAAACAACGAAACAAAAGCAGACGCACAAAGCAGACGCGAAAAATTACCAATCTTTGTCAAAATCTAATTTTGAAAAAAGAAATGGAAGAGTCGGAGGACATACTTCTGAAGTCAATGGAAAACTGCGGAATTCGGATTCCACCGTACGTTTCTTCAATTAGAGAATTGAAGTCCTCCACTTTAATCTCGATTTGTGCTCAGTCCCTCAATCTCATCGACAAAACGTTTTCGTTTCCTTACTCCCTCCCCGATTCCTCTGTAGCCGATCAGTTCAAGATCTGCACGGAGATCGCTTCTGGGATCAAGAATTTGGGCTACCACGGTGACTTAAGCTTCCAACAGGTGTGTTTTATGTAAATTATTTCTGGGTTTTTCATTGTTTTTATTTTGACTATCTGGGTTGATGTTTGTTGCTTAACAATTGGAAGAAAATCTCTTTTTTTTTTTCTTTTTTTTGGCCAGTGTATTATTTTCATTGTTTTTACTCTCGTAAATGAAACAATCATATAGTTATATTGAGTTGAATTTCTTTTTTGTACAATTTTTATGAGCATATAGCCATTTTCGTTATACATGTTAATAAGTGATTGTAAGTGAACTTTGTGCTTTATATTTGTCCTCTCTCCTTTCATCTTAAGCTATTTAAAGCCGGATACTTTACTGTAACTGCTTATAAGTGAACTGTTTTGAGACTAAGCTGGAAATGAGCTTAATCTATAAAATTTTAATATATCAACTGTACAAAGGAAAGTATGGAACTTATAAATGCGTCATGTACTTAACAAAGAGAATTTCTTGACAAGTTTAGGGCCTCCTTGGTGAATGAGCAGATTTTTAATTTCATCTGCCGTTTTTGATTAATATTGCCTTGTTTGCTTCCAGTTTCTTCTGATTGTGGTTGTTGTTATTCTTATTTTTTTCTAAAACTATGCTTAGAAACAGACTATATGTGTTGCTTACGGCAGTTCCTTTATCCATCTGAAGAGGACTTATACAAGCTGATAAGATTCTTGGTGGAAAGGCTTTCTGAATCGAGTGAACTTGGAAAAGACGTTGATGGGAACCATGTGGATGAAGGAAAAAAAGTGAAAGGATATAATTGCGATGGCTATTTGGAGGACTGCATTGGAAGTATTGAGAATAATGGAGTAGATATTACTTTTCGGAAAATTGAAGCGACATTGAATGATCTTAGGTTGATGACTTCACCAGGAGATGCCTCTGTTAGCAGGTCTCATGATTCTAGTATTACTCCTTGGAAAATGGATGAAATGATTGTTGAAGGTGTGCCAAGCTCAAGCATGAGACAAGTCAACAATGATGGACCGAGTTTAACTGAAAATCCTCCGGACAATGAAAGAGATACCTCAAGAAATAGCACCACTGCAGCTTTGAGAGATGATGAGCATTTATTGATGTCTGGACAGCAAATGGCACTGCCTAACGAGCATTCTTCTAAGGTATTTTGAACTAAAGTGAATATAATTGTTCTAGTCTGATGCAACTAAATAGACCTTGTGGTCTAAATATCTGACACCGAAAGAAATGAGGTGCTTCAAATGCAATCAAAATATCTCAAAATGCAATTAAAGTTTTAATTTTTAAACATAGCATCAAGATAAAATGAATATATATATATATATATACATATACATATATTTATTTAAGAATTAGCCATGTAAAGATAGGAAAGTACAGATATAAACTGACTGTTTTGCTATTTGGTATTTTTTTTTCTTGTACAAGATAAAATTTCAGACTGAAAAGAAAACAAATCTAGAGAAACTGTTGGTGGAGTCGTCTAATGCAAGGGCCTCAGAACTGCAGCACCTTGAAGAAGAGCTTGAATTGTTAAAAACAGCAGTAGAAATGGCATTTGATGACCAGCATCCCATTGAATTTCACCTGGAGAAACTTAACGAAAGATTAGACTCTGGAAATCATCACCTTTCAGAGTTGAAGTCACAGTGGTAGGATACAACTGCTTAGTTTATTTTATATGAAAAAATAGTTATACATGGCTAACATCCTCCTTTTTTCAAACTCCAAAAATCAAATCTGAAACATGCTTCTGAAAGTATAAGTATGTACTAGTGTATTTAACCTCGTGGGAATGATTTTCACAGGGAAGCTGCTAAAAAGCCTTTGGAAATGAGAAAAGAAAGTCTTGAGCAGTCTCTGTATGCAGAAAACCCAGAGGCTCTGGAAAAGCTCCAAAAGCTGAGAGAAGTAGAGCTCGAAAAGCAGTCAATTCTTTCTGAAATTTGTAATAGGTATGTAGTTTACAGCACCAAAGCAAGTATGTTGATATGCACTGAAAAGTTCTATTTTTTATTTTTATTTTTTTCCCTTTCACTGCTGTACTTATAGAATCAGTGACAGTATGTTATGATCCGTAATTTTTTACTAGGACAATAATTTTATCCGTATTTTTATACATTATCAATGATATGTAATTGTGACTAGATGTTAGAGAAATTATAGCTCGGTTTACAGCACCATTGGCTACTTTGCATTTTTCAAACACCATACACCATACACCGTTGATTAAAAATTCTCTGTTTTTTGGTACTTTTTTTTGCCAAGCAAAACTTGCGTTTGGGGTAACAAAACTAGGGTATTTCTTCAAAAAATGCCAAATATCTTATCACTTTAGTGGACGATGATTAGTGTTTGGTACCATTAAGTCACAAATGTAATGAAGGTCAATTTATTGTAAGGGTAAGCAACTAAGCATGAAAAATACAGATCAATTCGTTACTGTGGTGAACAATGAACTTGTTTCTTCTTGCAAGTGGTATCCATTCTATGTACACTGCCTACATTGATGTCTTACCTATTTGCAGGGAGGATGAGCTCTCTAAACTTTCTAAAGATCTAGAAAGACTGCCCAAAGTGGCATCAAGGACATCCTATATTGAACGGATAAAGGAGATCACAAAGAATAGTAAGAAGCAAGATGCTGACATAGAGCGAATTTTGAAAGAAACCAGGGAGCTTCAGCTAGAGAGTAATTCCATCCAAGAACGGCTAAACAGGACTTATGCTGTTGTAGATGAGATGGTATTCAGGTATATTATTTTTGTTCTCACTGCTCTCTTACTTGCAAAATGTTCTTACCCTCTGTGAGGGTGCTAACAATCAATTGAATCAATGTTGATAGATTAATTATCGTTTAAATTGTATGACTTCAAACCTAAAATAAAAACAAAGAATCAAGAGCATTGCTTGGCCTACTGAAAAGGGGTATGTCTCATTTGCAGGGAAGCTAAGAGAGATCCAATAGCAAAGCAAGCTTTTAGGCTCCTAACAAGCATCCATGAGAGCTTTGAACAAATTTCTGAGAAAATCCTGGAAACTGATAGAATACGAAGAGATGTGAATGAACGAGAAAAGAAATTAGCTGCCATGGCAGCGCGCCACTTAGAAATAGACAAATTGCAAGCTGATCTTGACGCCATCAGGAAAGAAAATGAGACACTATAGAAAACATTCAACCTCAAATGAGCTATTAACCCCTTGTAGCAAGAATTAATTTATCATGGACACTACTTTGGTTGTGCTTTTTGATACAAATTTAAAGAGATTTAAACTTTGTCCTCCTCCCTCTTTGAAATGTAAAATGTCTTTCAGCTAATGTAATTGTATTATTGGGAAGTAAACTCATTTAGATTGTATTCATTGATTATGAGAAAGTAGTGAAAGCAACATCTGATCTTCTTGAAATGCTTGTCAAACTGCCTCAATTATTTATTTTGCATGAGGTTTCTGAAACTATCTTGGTCTAATTATTGCAGTCATATTATACACGCATGCCCATTCGATCCATAAAAGTCTTAAGAATTACACAAGAGCTAGTAAGTTTGGTCTATTGTCAAATATAGATAATGAAATTATTTTATAACAATTGCACCAATTAAGTGGATAATGATAAAGAAATCCAAACTTTTTCCATAAGTTTGAATCTCATTCATATAATATATGGGTTTGTGGTCCAAATGTTTTATTGTAAAATGATCATAGTATTAACTCGTGGTATAGATGATTTGATTCTCCACTTTCATCAACATGAATTCAAGTTCGAATCTTATTTTAAAATGGTTGGAGATTGATTTGCGTTGAAGGTGATATGATTCCTAATTACACTACTATGAATCTAAGTTTGAATTGAAATGTTTTTTTATTTAATAAAAAAGAGTAATTTAGTGCCCTTTAAAAAAATTAAAAAGAGAGAGCAGATAATGATAAACTACAACTAAACTGTGCTTTTGTGTTGGTTTCTGATTCAAACTAAGCCGACTTTAAATTTTGGGTCGGATCTACCGCAATACTGACACAAGCTTAATCTAATTTTAAATAGGTATACAAAATATAAACAGATTGAAAAAAAAAAGGGGAAATATTGGCCAATAAAGAAAAGATTTAACTGAGACAAGTTTATATGCAAGTAACATGAAAAGGAAGGTGCACTGTCAAATTGGGTAGTGGTGATTAGTACTTACGTATCCCAACAACTAAGGGACCTTGGTGGTTGAAAAAAAGGCCAAAAGCTGAGAAAACCTAAGACAGATTAACGATATCAGTCTTCTTGTTGAAACTTCATTTTCCATTTCAATTTCTTGGGATGGAAGCATCTTAGTTCATTCTACTTTGGATTCCAGATTGCTGCTTTATACTTTGTGTATACTGTAGATTCCAGATAACAGTTATGTTTTATTTAACAAGCGAAATTATTCGTCCTTTCCCCCCACTTTTACTATGGCCGTAATGATTTATCTTAGCAGCATAATGACATACTTAAAGCCCATGACATCATAAGCTCATCCCCAAAAATTTAATAACAATAATAATAATAGAGTAATGCTATATAAGAAATGATCATTTTTCATTCCCGTATGCCCCAATCAGTTTAAATACTCAAAATATCAAAACAAAAATGAAAAATGAAAAATGTAAAAAAGTTGATTGGATTAGGTACATAGGATAACCGGTGTAGAGATAAAGTGTTTTCCATAATAATAAGATTGCAGTAGATCATTGTATATTATAAAAAACAGAAAATAATGGTATCTTAGCTTAACCGTAAATGAATGTCAAATGGTATTATGGTATTTGTAATTAACGTTGGAGTCCAGCATCATTATTCATCATCCTGCTCTTTTTCTTGTCTTTTCTTTTATTTTTATTACAACTTTATTCATTACCTTCCTTGCTTTACTGTTTTTACAGCCTAGGAATTAGAAAGCATGACAATTGGCAGGTTCATCTAACGTTCTGCTTTTTCTCTTACATGGACTAATAATAAATAAAAAAATATATTTATTATAATTTATAGTATAATTACGATTTATTGCTGAATAATAAATCAACCTATAATAAAAATTAAAATGTTTTTATTTTTCATTTTTTTTCGAACACTACTTAACCTGTTCAGAATAACTGGTAGGAGATACAAAACTTCCCTCTCTCGTCTATAAATAAAATTCTTTCACATATAATGATGTGTGGTTTCAAAATATTCAATTCCATGTTTTTGGAGTGTTTCAGCGTCAATGTTGGAACGGTTTGATTTATATCTCATCCAATAAACTCTTTTTTGTTGGCATTCTTATGGGTTTTCTTGATTCACTGGCTTTTCGAAAGTTTATCAAGAGAAAAAATAGTGACGCAGGAGAAGCAGGTCCTTTATTTTTAACTTTAATTCATTCCTCATTTCTGAAATCATCTTAATTAATCTCTTAATTTGCCAACAAATTTGTATATTATATATAATTTTTTTAATGAGGAAATCTGGGTTTTTGTTGATTCAGGGAAATATATTGATGATGATAATTTGAAATTTGTGACCGATTTTTAATCGATTTTTTTATTTGTTCAGCAACTGCATTCGATAAAAATGCAGTAACCATCTCACCATGAAAGACCCAACATCTCCGATGTCATGTTCTTTTGAATTTTATTCTATCTGGAAATTTCTGTACCCCTTTTTAATTGTCTAATAAAATCTACTCTGTGCAAATTATTTGAATTCTTACTATATGTTGAAATCGAAACCGTACAAAATTAAGTTGATGAATTCATAAGAAATTTTCATAATGTTATATTCTTCTAGAATTTTCTAGCGGTTTCTCAGGTTTCATTTCACAGGTAGAGCACTGGAGGAACTCAGAAGTTCACTCTACAATGACCTTCGAACTTCAGAAGGAGCGAAGCGTCAACAACAACGCTTTTGTGGACCATTTGTGGCTATGACCTTCAATTTCATAGTCTCTGTTGGGATTATTCTTGCAAACAAATTAGTATGAATTTTTCTCTTGTTGATGCTTCTGAGACCCGTAAAAGCACTCATTTTAAAGCTAATAGTTTTTTTAGGCTTAGAAAACACAGATTTATGCTTCCTAATAGAAGCACAGATAATGTGCTTTTTTCCATGAAGCATTTCCCCCCGAAAACAATTTTGATTGAAATCACTTTTAACATATTAGCTCTAACTGCTATTAAATACAAATTTATATATATAGCTAACACCTAACAGTATTGTAGATTTCTAATTGTCTTGCGTTTGGTTATATTTTGGTTTTCAGGTAATGGGAAGAATTGGATTCAATTTCCCAATTTTTCTGACATTAATCCACTATACAACAGCATGGATTCTACTTGCCATTTTCAAGACATTTTCGCTTCTTCCTGTTTCTCCACCTTCTAAAACTACACCCTTCTCTTCTCTCTTCTCTTTAGGTGCTGTAATGGCTTTTGCCTCAGGTCTTGCAAATACCAGCCTCAAGTATAACAGGTTCTAATTATCTCTCATTCCCTCTTTCTTCCTTTCTTTCTTTATATCACTAACTTGTTACTTATTTTCCATCCTAACCATCCACTTCATATACAGTGTTGGTTTCTACCAGATGGCTAAAATTGCTGTTACACCTACAATTGTTTTTGCAGAGTTTCTTCTCTTCCACAAAACTGTTTCTTTTAAAAAGGTAACATTTCTCAATCTTCTTTTTTTTATCCATTCACTATTAAAATTCAAAACATTATATGCATGTCTGTTAGTTTTTCTTCTTGGCATTTTTGCAATTCGGTCCCTAAACAGATGGATTTTGGAGATTTGGTAAATATGTTCCATAATCGCTTACATAATTCAATTACAAGCTCCTTACTCATGTGCAGCCTTACCTAACTCATGTGCAGCCTTACATAACTCGTGTACAACTTGTACATTGCCAAAGCATGCGAGTTAGAGACATTTCTTTCACTTACCCCCTTATGTATTAAAAACTTGCAACTTTGGAGTCTTCTTGTTTTTATTTTACCTAAACCTCTTTATATAAATCTGTTTATATGAAAACAATAAAAAAAGTTTTTTTTTGTCTGTTGCAGGTTTTGGCTCTTGTTTTTGTTTCAGCAGGTGTAGCAGTAGCTACTGTAACAGATTTAGAGTTTAATTTGTTTGGTGCTTTAATTTCTATTGCATGGATAATCCCAAGTGCCATAAATAAAATTTTATGGTCTAATCTGCAACAGCTAGAAAATTGGACCGCGCTGGCGTAAGTAAACTCTCTTTCATCCATTGATAAGGAGATTAAGAAGTAGATTAAACATAGTGCTATAATTTGACAGTACTTGATTGCAGACTTATGTGGAAAACCACACCAATCACAGTATTCTTCCTAGTTACTCTGATGCCATGGATTGATCCTCCTGGTTTTCTATCCTTCAAGTGGGATTTTAACAATACAACTGCGATTCTTGTATCTGCTGCCCTCGGATTTCTTCTCCAGTGGTCTGGAGCTTTAGCACTTGGGTGAGACTATATTCTACTGCTTAATTTATTCATACGATTTATATTTACTACAAAATAGATGCCTTAAGGTATATTTGTTTGTACTTGTATCAAAAATGTAGTTTTAATCGAAAGTGCTTTCAGAAAGAAACACATAAATTGTGTTTTTATCAGGAATCCCATTTTGTGCTTCCTGAGCCTGAAGCACTAATCATAAATTGTGTTTGTCTGTTTGCTTCATCAGTTTTTTTTTAAACACTGTTAGAAGTATTTTTCAAAGTTTCAAACACACAAGGAAACATGCCCTCAGTTGAGTGGGCAGCAATAATATCCTTTTCAAGGAACTTTTCCAAAAAAACTGTTTAAGGTGACTCACAACATAATGCTTCTCTTTGTGCAGAGCAACCTCAGCAACTTCTCATGTAGTCCTTGGACAGTTCAAAACATGTGTACTATTACTAGGAGGCTATTTCATTTTCAATTCAGATCCAGGATTTGTAAGCCTATGTGGAGCTATTGCAGCATTATGTGGAATGTCAATTTATACCTCACTTAATATGAAAGACTCAAATGAAAATTTGAGCAAAATGCATCAAATGCAAAAGTTACCTTTGTCAAAACCCAAAAGCAGTGTTTTGGACAACACAGATTCAGATGTCAAGGAAACCCCAAATGTTGTCTGAATTAACTAACCTAATAATAGCAAGAGAAGAAAACTCAACTTTAAAACTGAGGAAGTAAATCTGCTTTTTTTTAATAGCTTTACTCAACCACAGAGAACGTCTCCCTCTTTTTTTCTTTTTTCTTTTTCCTTTCCTTTTCTTAGCTAAGAAAACGTGTTGGTTTTACTTGAACATATGTAATTCTCTTGAACAAAATGCCTGACACAGCCTACTGACATTTTATTTCTACTATTGAGAAAAGTTTGTCTCGAGCTTTGATAAGCATTCTTATACAGATAATTCAGAGCAATGTGTCCAGTGGACTTTTTGTAATTGTTTCAAGATTGAACGGCAAGTACCATTTCATTTCATTATTTGACTTGCACGAGGTTCCAATGGTTTGTTGATTCAAAACCAATGAAAACGGGCAACACCAGACTCGTGACAAAAATCTTTTTTTTTTTCAATTCCCATTGATGCATACAAGGGTTACAAAATCAACAACAAAACTTAACGCACAGGTTATATAAAAAGGGGAGAGATGCAACTTGGCAAGCTCTCTCATATATCAATTACAACGGTATATTTAATTCAACACTGCCACTATCAGAATATACAGGTGAGATATCATAAAGTTAAATTGGTAAATTGGGCTTTTTTTCTATAACATCTGGAGGGAATCACTAAGTTTAAATAAGCTATGTCATCACTAACCCATCCAGCAAAAGAACATAGGAAATAAGGATGAGTTTAACAAGACAAAGACCAGTCCCCAACGACTTTCCCTTGTCAGGATCCCCCACAAGATTATAACAAAACAACTTCCGCTGCATTTCATATTTACACTCATAAGAAGCCTTTTTTTACAAAGTGACCTCGGATAAGTTTTTTGCCAATCAGAAAGCAGAATTCCAGTTACTTTGTGCACATTGAGCTTGCTAATAAGCACCAGGTAGAGGTCCTACAGTTTCAACAGCTCCAGTCATAGCCTGTGACTGTTGCAAAAGAGTTGAAGGAGCAGTTATTGTATGCCCAGATGGATATATTCCGGCAAAGGCACCATGAGCTGCCTGTGCAGGAGAGAAAGTGATATGTTGTCCATGGGGTGGGAGGTGATGATACAAAGAATTGACTGGCAAGCTTGGTATATCCTGTCCAGGTGGTGCATGGTGCCAGACAGTTGAACCTTCAGTCTGCAAAATGCAACCAGAAAAAGCTCACTTTATATGCAATGAAAAAAGATTCACGAGTACTAATGCCCTTAAACTCAATTGCCAAATATTAGCGTACAAGAATTGAAATCTCAGCAAAAGATAAGTAAAAGAGTAAAAACCAACCAGCTGTCCTGTGGTGTAAATTTGACTTTCTTTCAATTGAGATGCCACAATGTCTTCATTATCCATAGAGCTTCCAGAAAAAACTGCAGAAGCAGGAGCATAACCCACTGGAGTAGTGATAAATGAGCTACCAGATTGAATGCCAACATAAGTAGGGTTTCCAACATTGGTTCCTGGCTTAAATTGCGGAAGTGAATATTTAATCCCTGCAGCTGCAGCAGCAGATGGTGGTAGAAACATGTTTCCATTTGAGGGCTGTGGAGGAAACCCATTATGGCCTAAGAATTGGTGGATCGGTGGCATATAAATCGGAGAAATGTATTGGCTGTATGGAAAAAAGTTATGGGGATAAGTCTGCCTGAAAAGAGGATATGAATGTGGAGATAAAGGTATTGATCTAGGAGCAGGTGAAGCTAAACTTGCTGGAGACTGAGCCTGGGAGTTTACACTCTGAAATAAAACAAAGAAAAGCATTAGAGTTATACAAGAAATGGACCCAAGTATACTGAATAATAATAACTGCCAAAAGTACAGAAAGTGGGAATAAAATTTTCCATGTTAGTTTAAGTAGAAGGATGTTGCATAATCAACTTAACAAGCTAAAAAAACCGTGGGGAATTTGAATAGATGGATTTGATTTTAACTACATGAATTCATAATAATTCCAAACATTTGAAAAGACGTCCCCTATAACAACATGTTCGAACTTGTGAACCAAACCTTGATCATAAATTTACAATAATTTACTCGTCATAGTTCTTGTATCAAGATAGCAATCAGAAGCAAGAAGATTTCAAGCTGCTCATAAAATTGATTGTGCTTATAATTGTGGTATTCTGGATGGTTTTGATTCTTGATTGGGAAAGGCAACAATGGACACCATTAGAAAGAAATCATAATTCAACAAGGAAAACAACAAATATCACATTTCAAGGATAAAATTCAGTTATAACGTTTCTTATTATGAAAGTAGCAAGAGGCTACACCTAAAGTGTCCATTTGATAAATAAAAAGAAATGTGAAATTGAAAAGCTTACAGATGAGTTTGGGACCCGATTATCATGAGCCTGATGTTCATGTCCGTCAAATGAAACAAGCAGGTTTCCAACCATGGAAGGTACTATACCAATACTGTAGTTTGAATCATTTGCAACAGGGGGATTCTGAGAGCCTTCTCTAGGTAACTGAATCTCCTGCTTCAGTGGTTCAGTTTTCAAGACTGTACTGGCAGGGGCATTGCCTTCAGAAGAAGATGGGTCTTCCAGTGCATGAGGTAAGCACTGTGAATGATCAAGGTAAACTCCATCTGAAGATGAGGATGTATTTTTATCACTGCATTAAATACAACACAGAAAATGACCAATCACTCACAAGGTATGCAACTAAAGACCAAATGAAAAATCCACATGCATTTCAAGAAAGTCGATCTCACAAACATGTTAATGTCCTCTCTCTCACACTGTCACACAACACACACACACAAACACACAAAACACAATATCAACAGACATAGCCATGTGCCAATGACAGCAACTGTCTAAACTTAAATATCCAGAAACAGCTACCACATTCATGCGGTAACCACCCATGTAACATGGACCTCAAGAATAAAAACCCATAGCTAGTAGGCCAGAATTTAGCCCGCCAACCCACCACTGCCATAAAATATTATGACAAACAAGCCAAAAAATAAGTCTGGATCTGAAAAGTATGACACAAAATACCAAGCCAAAACATATGGTAGACATGCTATAGAGTTCACCAACCCAGATGGCTCTTGAAAACTTTCACCATTATCCTGAGAAGATTGAGCAGCATTGCTATCATCATCATCAACAATGAATGCGTCCATTTTTAACCCAAACGTAGCATCAAAGCTTCCAAAGGTCAAACCATTTTTTATAGTCTCTGGCACTTGAAAATGATTGGGGAAAGTAACATGCTGATCATCAAAGACATTCGACTGTGGTGGTGACTGAGAAACAGCTCCAACAGTGATACCTACAACCTCTGATGTAACAACTGTTTCTGAAACACGGTGAGTACCCCAGAGATAAGTAAAAGAGAAAATTACGTCATAACCGCTCAAGGTATTCTGAAATTGTATAAAGCTCAATCAAGTTTGGAAAATAGAAAATTATAATACTTCCACGGAAAAAGCTCAAAAATGTCACTAAAATGAATATCATTGTTATTTTTGAACCTAGGGTTTTTTATGCTTATGTTATGTAGGTAGGTATTTGTAATTGATCCTCTAAAAAAGACACTAAGCATAATTTGCATCCCAATATGTTGGTAAATATTGATTAACATCAGTGATTCGGAAAACAAAGTCCAAATAGGATTAGACTAATGCAATAATGCGTATTAGTAATGAACAACTTTCCAAGGTGAGAAAACTATCACTAACAAATGCTTTGAAGAAAACAAAGAGTTTCATCTATAAATATAAGATGACAGATAAAAAGACCTTTAGAATTTAGCTGTATACTTGCAAAAGCATGCTTTTCAATTTTTAAAACAACCTACTTTGTAAAAACCATGTAAAGTGCTGTACCTTTACAATGAGCAAGAGAATCTAGAGGTGACTGACCATCTGCATTTAAAGGTCTTCCAACAGACTTTCCTTCATAGCTCAACAAAGAAGATAATTGAAAATTTTCAGGGAGTTCATTTCTTTCATATGTCTTAGATTTGCTTGGAGACTTCTTGTCGTGCATATAACTTGCAGCCATAGGGACTGCTTTTTCATTGTTCAACTCCATGTCAATGCTTTTAGAAATAGTTACGTTTCTATGAGTATGATTAGGTTCAACTCTCTGCTGGCTTCCTTCGCCAACAGTTGAGCTTACACCAACAGAACGGATCCATGGAGAAGGTGCCACTCCAGACTCTGCAACAGAGGACACACATGTAGGGGTGGCAGAAGTTGAAAGTTGATCGGTTTTTAATAGAGACTTTTCTTGCTTATTTCCCAATGAATCAAAGGTATGGGAAGCAGCAACAACAGCAGACTGAGTAGCGATGACTCCCAGCTTCAATACATCAGCCAAACAGCCATCAGAGCCCGAAAAGGATTTTGGGGCATTAACACAACTAGAACTCCCATTTGATAAGTTTGTTGTACCATTTGGCATGCCAGTAGATCTGCAAACAGTAAAAACAAAATTATAATAATTGAAAAAAAACTATCCTATGAAAACATGTGTCCAATCTAAAGACCGTGACAAAATTACATTGTGATATGAGATGCAGCACCAATTTTACTTTTGGGTGAAACTTTCAATGAAGAAGACATGGAATCCCTCTCTTTAATATTATTGGCTCCATGTTCTCTACGACCAGAACTCCTCCCACCAGCAACATCTACAAAAAGCATTTAAAAGAGCAAAAAGATGATGAAGCTATTCATGAATTAAAAGGTAACCATGGAGTAAGATAAGATAAGTGCATATGCAAGTCCCAAACATGACCAGGACAAGATACACTTTTGGATCAGATAAGCAAATCAATTGCAAAATTCACTTCTAACCTTTGGAATAAACTAGGCAAGAATTTTCTACTGGTGTATTTTTGCAAAATAATAGAGAAGAAAAATGGTTTTAGGAAAATTATAGGGAAGAAAAAAAAAATTAGAGGATAAGAAAGGCAAATCCTGCACCATCTACAACTCTGTTTTTCTTTCTGAAAAACTCGTATTCCAAGAGAAAATAAAATACCAACTTTACAGGTCCTGTAATTTTTTCAGGAGGTTCATTAGCCTTAGCAATTGCCCACCACAACAGGCTTTAAACTTCTGACCATCATGAGAAGCATAACAGCAAATAACCTAATATATTCAATAGGATATACAAGATGAAATATAGTATCTGTGAATTACAAATTTCTCTTATGCGTGTATAATTCCATATACCAGCAAAGTAAAACGGGTTCATGAATGACAGGAATTTAAGTCTTTCTGCAAACTGAAAATAATAACAGGAACAACAAGATGGTTACCTTGACCACCACCTCGAGCAGTCCTCCTCTGGACACCAGTTCCTAACCTTGATTCATCTGGTCCTCTGCTGTTAAAATTCTGCAATTATAGAAGCATTAGTCAGAGAATTTATTCAACTCAACTTAACTAAAATTTAAAAACAGCCTACTTCATACAAGCAGCATATTAAAGTCATTTTTGTTCATTACTGCTTGAAACACCAAATGAAATTAAACGTGACATTTCATTGAATTTTGAACTATCTCAGACAAATGAATAAAGAACGAGATGTTCTACCTCCTTTCTCCTATCACGTCTCTTCTTGACCTCGTGAAATGTATCTGCCAACAAAATACTCCTCAGATTAAGAAACATGAAAAAGGGCAGATAATCTCATATAGTATAAAGAAATTCACAATAAATACTAATCCAAATGCATGATGATGGATGGCATATACAAAAACAAGATAAAAACCCAAAATTATCTTAAGTCGATTGCAGCCTGAAATCCATAAACATGGACCAGAGTTAGCAAAAAACTTAAATGAGAATACGAAAGGCATAAGCTATTTGAAACCATAGGCGGGAATGGTTTAATAAAGCAACATCAATATAGGCCAACAGAAACCATCTAAGTTACAAATAACAAATTTAAATATCAAGCCAGACAAATATCTATGCCAGAAAATGTTTTATAAATTGTTAAAACACTTCAATACAATAGTTGGCAGCTGCATCCAACCAAAGCAACTGAAATTCAAAAAGGAAATAAATAGATTGAGAACACTACATCGGCAAAGCAAAGACAACTACAGTCCACAAAGAGCTCACAGCATAGTGCATTTAAAAAAGAGAGCCAAAATAATGGCATTGATACAACTATGAATGCAATGTAGAGTTTGAGGCCATAAAATACAATAAATTACATATTTAAATAATTATTTCACTAAACAACTAATACACTGAAGTAGGTCAAGATTTTCGGATTCCAATATTGCTCAAGGACCTCAACTAAGCCTTCAAAATTATATATTTTGTGAATTTCCAGCAAACACGAACTAAGAAGAGTTTGATGAAGGGAAGTATCATAACAAATGAAATGCATCCCTCATGAACTTTGTATAGGTTTCTATTTCAATACATCATAAATAACAGGATTGGGGATTACCAAAAAATAACTCATAAAAACTCATGCTCTCAGACACATTTTTTACACAATTAAATAAATCAAAGAGCCCAAACTACCAACAAAAGCTAATCAACTTCTAAGCAAGTATCCAGAAAGGATCCTGCTTTGTTCCATGTTGGCTCCAGGTTTTCCATTTTCTTTGATTTTCTTCATTCTCTCAGCAACCATACACTACTACTTCATGTATCAAAAAACCCAGAAAACCCTACTGATCAATGATCATAGACCCAATAAGAGCAAAACCCGAAATCTTCCACAACCAATAGATCAATTGAAAGGACCACATAAATAGAAACCCTAACGCAAGATACACAAATATGCACAAACCTACATTAGGAAAATTTTATACCTAAATAGAAAAGCTTTTGGGCGGTCTCGTTCGGATCCATAGAGCACTCCTTGAGCACGGCGTAGATTTCATCGTCACTGTGCTGCTTGCCAGTGATCTCCCTTATGTTCTGGATTGTTTTCCGTGCATAGTTAGGGATTGAAACCCTAGACACCCCAACGCCGCTGTTCATGTTCTATGAGAGTGTTTCTGTGTGGCAATGGGTAGGACTTTGGGAATAAGCAACACCTTGAAAATCCATTAATAATAATAGAATGACAAAAACTGATCTACAGAAAATCACAAATGTTACCTTCTTTCATTCTTTCTTTTCTTTTCTTTTCTTTTTTTTTTTTACTTCCCTTGCTTTGCTTGCTAGCTAAACATCTCAAAATGTCACTTGTTTTTATGAATGGATTCGGACGTTTACAAATGGTTAGGTTAATAATTATACTTATTTTATATAAATGTTGTATATATTTAAATAATAATGATCGATTTTGGTTCTGAATAACTAATATTTTCCTATATTTATTATTTTTTAATATTTATTCAAAAATAAATTAAATTTTAACTTAATTTTTATTCTACGTTATTTTAAATATTATTATTAATTAATTAACATATTTTTTAAATAAAATATAAAATATAATAATAATAATTAAAATTAAAATTTTATCTAATTATTGTATTTTGTTATTAAAAGTATAATTTTATATAATTATATATATATATATAATAATATTATTAAAAGTATAATTTTTATATAATTATATATATATATATAATAATAATATTAATATATAATTGATTTCTAATCACTCTGCAACTTTACTTTTTAACGATTATGTTTAATTTAAAAAATATCTTAAATTTATATATATATATATTTGAATTCAAAGCAAAAGAAAACATATATAAATACAACAAATTTTATTGATTTATAGAGAAAAATGAATTAAATTAAGTATAAATTTAAATAAATAGAATTTAAATTTAAATTTAAATGAATAAGTTAATTACTCTTCAAAAATGATTTCATTAACAAAATAACTATAAATTTATCTTTGTTAAAATTATTATTAAACTAAACTCAATACAATTTAAGTTTAAAGAGAAAGATATACCTTAAAAATTTACATAAAATGATTATTTGTTCAAAGATCGGATAGTAAAATGATGAACAATGATTTTTTTATTTTTTTAACAGTTAAATAGACGAAAAATTGGTGATATGTTATGAATAAAATAATTTTATAATTTGATAAAAAAATGGGATAATAATTAATTTAATGATGTAAATAATATAAATATAATAATTTAATGATACATGCATCATTTGCAAATATAATAACTCCCTCGTTGTTTTCATTAATTGGTTTTTCAACTTATAATGTAATAACACTTTTGTTATTTGAGAAACAAAAACTAACACTTACTTAGAACAAATATATATATATATATATATATAACAATTCATCGGGTTAAACACTTTACCATATAGACATGTAAAAAAAGTAAAACAAATTATTTACAAAGCATGTAACTTTAACTAGTATATAATAAAATAATAAAACAAAGGAGAGTTAATCATTAGTCTTAAATAAGGAAAAATTAGGAAATTAAGGCCTTTATTCATCCTTTCTTTTCCCTTACATAACCTAAACAATATCGCATTTAAATTCCCAATGCACGAATAATAAAGAAATATAACATTTTCATTAATTAGAAAGAAATAGATTAAAATAAAAATTCTAATATTTTTATAGAAAAAAACTAAGAAGAAATATATAAATTAAGAATTTTTTTTTTTGATTGAGTAAAATATAATCTGATGGCTAAGCAATGTCCAAACATTTTTATTTTTATTGTGAGAAGACGAGGGAGACGAGAATATTGAAAGAATTCTCATATGTGATTACATATTGAGAAGGGAAAAGAAAGGAAAACAAACAACCTAACTATTTGATATGAAATAAATAGAGAAAACTAAATGCAAGATGAAATGGAAAGGAAAAGAAGAAATAAAGAAATAAAAAACGCACAAGTCATCACGCAAGATGAAATATTGAATAAAACAAGATTCGAATTGGTTATCTCTCATTTAAGAGTGCACCAAAATATACAACAATGCTCGTAAATGTTAAGGTATATTATGTGATTGAGCATTCTAGTTTTTAATATTTGATAATGTTAAATTTTTTGGATAAAATGGTATAATCATAAATTCTCTCTCTCAAATCTTCCATGGTAGAATATCAAATAACATAGAAATAGATAATACATAACACAAGAATTATAATAGAAACTCCAAATTAGAGAAAAACCACTTTCGTTGTCAAAAGACAACCAGAGAAAAATTCATTATGTGGAAAATTGTTACAACCACACTCTCAGTAATTTTCTCACACGCCAAAAAGACAAGAGCAATTACAAGCTCAAGAGAATTTTCTGGAAAATTCTCTCACTTAAGAACTTCTCATACAAGCTTTTCTCTATTTTTGAGATGATTAACAATGAAGAAATGAAGCCATATTTATAGCCTTCAAGTTCTCATTTCATATGCCAAACATTTCATATGCCAAACATTTCTTCATTCAACAAAATTAGGCTACCTAATTTTCCTATTTTTTATTCAAACAATGTTAGGCACCTTCATCTTTGACAATATCGTAAGCCACATTCCATGAATTTTCTTCTAAATTAGGCACCTCTTATTTTGACTAACAAACATAATATTATTTTTTAATCAATCATAACAGATAACATAATGTTACTAAAAATATTTAAGAAAACATTAATTTAGATGATGTTGTTTAACAATATTTTTAGTGTAGTATTTGTATAACAACATCACATCTTAGTGGTAGATTTATAATAATTCAAATAATTAAATGATATATTTAACAATAATTTATAATACAATTTGTGTCGTCGTTAGGTATAGACTAATAAAATTATATAAATATAACTTTTACGAGATGATATAGTGAGACAAAAATAATTTGATATTATAAATGAAATGAATATAATAATTCTATAATATTTTTATATAATTATCTTAAAATTTATGGTGTGAATTTAGAGTGATTTATTAAACTAATAAGTATTTGGATTAGATTTTATTTTTTACCAAAATTGTTTCAATGTAAGGCTTATCGTTATCGTAAAAATGCATTGATCTAGTATCAGAACGCTTACCATTGTCATCTTTTTTTTTTTACCAAAATCTCTCTAAGGTAATATTTATCACTATTGTGATAAGATATTGTCGTGATAAATATTACCTAGTCGTGATAAGTGTTACTAGGTGTGTGCAAAAAATCTGATCATTCGATCAATCCGATCCGATCAGTTGATTTTTCATCTGATTCGATCCAATCCGATGGTTGGATCGGATGGAAATTTTTTACATCCGTTAAATACGGATCAGATGGCGGATTTTACTACAATTCATTTGATCCGATCGAAATTAATTATATATATATATTTAATTAATATATATTTTTTAAATTAAATATATATATATATATATAATTAATATATATTTATTTGATTTTTTAATACTTTTTTTAAGTTAAATAATTTTATGTTATGATTTATGTGAAAATTTAAATTTTTTATTTAAAAATACAAAAAATAGAGTTAATTAAGTTAATTAGTCGGATTGATTGGATACCATTTGAATAGTTTACGGATCGGATTGAGCGGATGTGAGAGGTGATCAGATCGGTTGCAGATTAGGATGTTTCAATTCGAGCGGATGGTTGGATCAGATCAGATGAGTGTAAAATCAGTGGTTTCGATCCGATGAACAACCCTAAGCATTCATATAAAATCATTAGGAATTATGTTTAAGCCTCTTAATTTACGCATACAACTTTACAATAATATCCCCGTACTATTCTCTTGTTAAAATAACAAATAGATGATAAGAATAAGAAAATGCAATGATATATACAATATATAAAATTTTAAATCATGTTTAAAGTAATTTTAGACAAAATTTCTCTTGTATTTTAAAATATTAACATATTTTGTTATTTATATTTTATTTTATTTTTTAGAAAAAAATTAATCTATACATCTTTACTAAAAAGATTTCTATACATTAAGAAGTTTACTTTCATGTCTAGTCTTCTTTTTTTTTAACTTACTAGATTAAAAAGTTAAACAATGTTTATCATGTATATTTTCAATGTGTATGTTTAAATTAACAGAGCCCTTATGGTTAATTTGTTATTATTATTATTTATTATTGTAACATATAAATTTAAAACATTAGATGGAAATGAACAAAAATAATAAATTAAAAAGAATATAATTATTCACGTGCAAGACACATACTAATTTAAATATAAATTATATTAAAAATATATTAACAATAATAATACTCAAAATCTGCTCGGATTAGGATTAGAAATATTTAAATCCGTATAATCCGATCCGATATATTTAATATATTATTTAAAAAATATATATATATAATTAATAAACCTAATATTATTCTAACCTTAGCCGTTTATCTGATTCTTAACCTAATCTATTTTCCCAGCTGCCTCTCAGCCTCCATCTCTCTTTCTCCTTCCCTTCATCCATTGCTACTTTCAAACTTGAAGGATTCTCTACTTCTCTGCTGCTGCTACTCTCTACTTCTCTGTTGTTGTTGCTTGTGATTCTCTACTTCGCTGTTGCTCCTTCTCTGATTCTCTACTCGATGCTGCTCACTGCTCGTTGACGCTACTGTTGCTCCATGCTGCTCACCGTTTGTTGTTCTTCATCACAGTACAAACATAAGGTTGTATTTGTTTGAACTTTTTTCTTTTTCTGAATTTTAATTCCAAATATAATATTCAAATGCTCTGTTTTGGTTGTTATTGATAGTTATTATTTTTGTTTCAAATAGATGTGTGAAGCAATAAGCTATCTAGAACATATTTTGTGATTTACTATTTTTTTTATAATAATTTTCAAGAGTTATGTGATGAAATTACGAGTCTAAGTGAAAATGTGATTGTGTTGGGATATCGATTTTGGATGAATGTTTTTATGATTCCATGTAACTTTTCGATATCTAGGCACACCAAATTGTCAAAGGCGATTTGTCCTGAGTTTTTCCCTAAAAACGTTATTTTCATGCTTTAATTTAGTTACAAAAAGTTTTAAGTTACTTTTAAAATATTGAGGTCTATCGTGGCTTGGTGGAACAAATGTGAACATTGTAATATATTATGGTTATTTATATAATTACAATCTTTGATTTGCACTCAAAATTGGATTCGTTCATCTCCAATAATTAATATCCAAGAATCACTTGATGAAATTGAGGCTCTAGAATCATTTATATTGCATAAAAATTTCATATATATATATAGATTTATTTGTTACCAAATATATATTATTATGTTTATTAGTTTATTATTTATGTATATTTTTAATTTTTAATTTTGATCATACAGTTGTTCTTGATGGTATCTTGATGGTATTGGTGACTTAAACCTTGAATGATTATTAAAAAGAGTTATTGTTATTATTAATTTTAGAGAGTGAAGTTAATTTATGTAATTGATATTTAATTTTTTGGAGTTAAATTATGTAATTGATGTTAAATTTTTTCTTTTTGATTATTTTTGTTGAATTATTTTTAATCATGTTGTCTACTTTTTAATTTGTATGACAAATATTTTTATTTTAGATTTTTTTTATTTTATGTAATTTTTCATTTTATATGTTGAAATTATATTATATTTGGATTTGTTCGGATTGATATTTATAACGGTTCGGATTAGATTAATATTTTATAATTTGTTTATTTATGTAATTTTTTAAATATATTTAAATTAAAATTTTGACACTATCAAATGGATTGGAATTTAAAGCGGATTCGGATTGATTTAAAATTGGTGGATTCGGATTTGTTCAGATTAACATGTACAACAGATCAGATTTGGATTGATATTTAAAGCGGATCAAGATTGAATAATTTTTGGATTAAATAATTTTTGGATTGACTTAAAATTAGCGATTTCGGATTTGTTCGGATTGGCATTTACATTGTATCAGATTCAAATTGAATAATTCATAATTTATTTCGGATCAAATCGGATTCGGATTGACCTAAAACTTGCGGTTTCGAACCGATGCTCACCCTTGAGTGTTAGAATGATATTGAATTATGGACTCGACATTATTATAACAAAAAGGGTGTAGTAAGCTTTTTCTTAGAAATAATTTGATAAAAAATAAAAAAGTATCAAAATTAAATTTTGGGTAATTTTTTCCGAAAGTACCCCCCCTTTTTTAATCTAAATGCGGAAAATAACGTAGGAAAAAAAGAATTGTAACTTATAAGAAAAGAATGTATGTATTTAAAATTCAGAATATATTTTAAATAATCGGATAAGATTTTATTAATAAATTCAGCTAAATTTATTGAGATAATAAAAATTATAGTGATATATGTTGTCTACTCCTTAGATCGGAAAAGAGTCAATAGAAAAATAAATTTCTCGAAACATACTACAAGAAAATGAAGGACGAAACAAAAATCATGGGTTTGAAATCGAAGAGCGACTATCGTCACAGTGGGGATGGAGCTAGCCCAGGGTTTGTCATAAGCTCTTCTCTCTAATATTGATTTACTCATATTTCGTTTCCATTCCTACAACGTATTATTTATTGGTTTATTTGCTTGTTCGTGTTTTTTTGTTTCTTTTCCTAATTTTTTGAGCTCCTTAACTTAAAAAGAATTTATTTTCCGTTGAATTGTTTCATGATTTTCATTCTTTTTATTTGATCTATGTTTTATGAAGCGCAGAAAGATTTTCATTGGCGGATTAGCCAAAGATACCACTTACGGTGAGTATTAGCTGCTTGTCTTCTTCTTTTTCCTGTTTATTTATTATCATATTATTCGTTTGAGGGACTGTTTTTAATTCAGTAATATTTTTACTACAATAAATAAACTTGGGATTGACTACTTTTAAAATGAAAATTTTTTTTTCTTGCAAAATATATAAAGGATCTTTCTTTCCTTTTTGTTTTCTTCCGTGCACTATACCTACAATCTTTTATTTTCTTTATGAGGCATTCGTCTCATTTGTTGATCGATATGATAAAATGATCTAAGCATAGGGAGGCATATATTTTAGTTGTAATTACATCCACGAAAGTAATTGTGTAGCTTAATAAGTTAATTATGCAAGTTTCTTGTGATTTGGTGTTTAGGTTGTCCATTGGTTCTCTTTCCTTATTTTCATTTTTAATTTTATTTGCTCTAGCTACATTCAACAAGCACTTTGGGAAATATGGAGAGATAGTTGACTCGGTTATAATGAAAGATCGCTTCACGGGTCAGCCTAGAGGTTTTGGATTCATCACTTATGCTGACCCTTCAGTGGTTGACAGGGTTATTGAGGAAACCCACGTTATTAATGGAAAGGAGGTAGAGTATCTCTGTGATGATTTTCCGCTTGCTGTGTTTGTCCGTGATTCTCTCAGTCAATATGATAGTGATAGTAGTTTTAGTGTTTATGAAACATGATTACGAATCTCTCTGTTAATGTGTCAGGTTGAAATTAAAAGAACCATTCCTAAAGGACAAGGTCAGTCAAAAGATTTCAAAACAAAGAAGATATTTGTTGGTGGCATTCCAGCAACATTCTCAGAAGGTAGGGCCTTTACATCTTGCTGTATTGTTGCTCTGTTTTAATCTCAGTATGGAAGTTGTTTGTATATTGTTTTCTTATGATTGGTTCCTTCATTGTTCAGATGAGCTAAAGAATTTCTTCTCAAAGTATGGGAAGGTGGTGGAACATCAGATAATACGGGACCGTGAAACCAATCGTTCTCGAGGCTTTGGATTTGTAATTTTTGACAGTGAGGAAATTGTAGACGAGATTTTATCCAAAGGAAATATGATTGATATGGCTAGTACCCAGGTGAGCTTGATTGATTGGAGTCCAAGATAATCTGCTAATAGACAGACCCCTCTTCCATCAGCGAGCATGCATTTTTTGCATTCTCCAAATTTATAAGAGCATACCTATAATGAGTTTTCTTTAGTTAGACATTCTGTTAAATAAGTATTTTAGTTGTCATGACTGATAATAGACTGAGAATGTTACAGGTATAGATCGACCGAGGAAGGCTATCGTATTAGGTGTATTCCAAGGAAGCCTAGGTTAACTAAGTTGTTTTGTTGTAGGTGGAGATCAAGAAAGCTGAACCAAAGAAAGCCTCAAATCCTCCCCCACATCCTGCATATGGTGGTAGCAACTCTAGGGCTCGTTCTTTCAATGATCCCTTTGGTGGATATGGAGGTCCTTATGGTGGGTTTGATGGGGGTTATGGCTCTGATCCAAATAGGACAAGTGGTCTTGGAGGTAGGCTTGGTGGTGGGTATGGTTATGGAAGTGGTAGTGGTGAATTTGGGGGTGGTTATGGGGGGTTTGGCAGCAGTAGCTTAGGTGGTGCCTTTGGTTATTCTAGTCGCTTTGGACCCTATGGTGGTGGTTATGGAGCAAGTGGTTTAGGTGGGTATGGTCGAGGTGGTGATGGTTATGGAGGATATGGAAGTTCAGGCTATGGTGGTGGTTATGATTCTGGTAGTGGTCCTAGTTACGGCAGAGCAGGTGGTATGTATGGAAGGGGGGGTGGCTATGGTGGCAGTAGTCGCTACCATCCCTATGCAAGGTAGAAATGAAGGGAAGTAGTCAGTACCTTTTCAGGCAGGTAGTAATGAAGGCTGCTTTACGCTGATATTTAAGCTTTGCCATAGAAGTTTGTCACAGGTTCCTCTAGTTTTGTTTCTACTGCACTGATAGGCACATTCTTACACCTGCTAGAGATTTCCAAAAATGCAATCATGAAGGCTTTGGATGATCAGAAGAGATCTATTAGACTGTATCTTGCATTGGCTTAGACAATTTTTATAGAATGATTAAGCTAGTGTTTAGTGTCTACTTGGTTGTCTATTTTAGTTGAACTACTTAAGTCTCTTTCTTTGGCATTTATTACTATCTACGTAAGTCTGATTATTAGTATGTTTTCTTAAGTATTGGTGGCTATTATGTTTTAGTTTGATGCAGGTAGAAACATCATACTATATTGGTTTAGTGTCTGCTTATTACAGTAGGTTAGCTAGTTTGAGTGTCATTTTTGGTCACGCTAGCACATCTATTCTCTTACGCACGTGTAATGTAGTAATGTAGTAGTAACGTAGTTA
Source organism: Hippophae rhamnoides (assembly GCA_033030585.1). Lineage (NCBI taxonomy): Eukaryota > Viridiplantae > Streptophyta > Magnoliopsida > Rosales > Elaeagnaceae > Hippophae > Hippophae rhamnoides. The sequence continues at coordinate 64,251,360 of CM065428.1, read as the reverse complement.
TATGAGTGTGAATTATTTGAAAATCTTAATTACAAAATAAATAAAATTTAAACAACATTGTGAATTTTCAGCTGTTATTTTTTTTTCTCCCTAAAATTAAATTTGGTGCGAGATGTATTAATATTGTTACATTAATCAATATATAATTTGGGCAGTATTGTTTTGGGAATAACAAATTGAGATTGAAAATATTGTCGTCAACCTTTTATTTCTTTTATTTAATTATTGTAGTTCCTAATGAATGGATAAGTTGGAATTGCATCCAGTTTTGCAACTTTTTAAATATATTATGAAATTATGATAAGATACTATTGCAACATGACGAGTTTAATTGTTTTTTTTTAATAAATAATGGCTTCAGTTTGAAATGAGAAAGGATAACTCAAATCCCCAACTCAAATGGGAAGGAAGGATATATTACATTCAAGCCAGTATGACATGCGTTTAGTTGAAGTGTACAAAACTTCTAACATGACATGCTTAAAGTGAAATATACAAAATATGATGTTACGAAATTAAGAAGTATATTTTATTCGTTTTAAGTTATAGGTTTGAATAACATAAAAAAGTATTATTTAGTAAAAAAAAAATGTATAAAATGTAAACATGACATGTGTTAAGTGGAGTACCAAATGTAAACATGACATGCGTATAGGGGTATTACTTAGAATGTTGTAACATATTTTTATGACATAAAACGAACATTTATTTATGGGTGAAGTATCCAAATAGTAACTTTGTTTAGTTTAATTTTTTTTAAATATCTTTGATGGTGAAAAATGTGTCAGTCCATTTACTTACTAAAAAAGAACAAAATAAGGGTAAAAATTAACTTTTTATCTTATTTTTTGTTAAATATAATAGAATAACATATGTGTCGTATATATATATATATATTTTTTCAATTGGTATATAAGTAAAAAATTACTAAAACTTTTTAAGAAAATTTTTCTTTCAAAATTTTCGATGTCTAGTATCCAAGTTATATATTAGACAATAAAATTTTAATTTTAATTTAATTGAAATATTTTTAAAAAAATTTGACTAATTTTTTAATTAAAAATAACTTAATTAGATATATGTTTATTGAAAAAATAAAAACACTTATATATCATATGTGTTATTTTATTATATTTAATAAAAAATTTAAAGAAGTTATTTTTATCTTAATATCTTTTTACAAAAAATAACTTAAAACACATCTTTTAAATAAAAAATAATAATTTCTAAAACTTAACCAAATAGATCTCTGTCATTTTTCCTTTATTTATTAGAGCTCCCAAAATGAGTCGAGATATTAAATTAAAGTGGAAACTAATAAATGTAACATTAGAATTTTGAACATTTATTTCAATTGCTATCAATATATCCTACATTTTTATTAAAATTATAAATTTATTATCAAATTTTGGTAAGTGTTATAAATCTTAGTATTGTTATATATTTTGATATTAAGTTTATAACACTAATAAAATAATTAATGATAAATTTATATCATTAATAATAAAAATTTAGTAGTAGATTTTTAAGATTCAAAATTATGTTATAAATTTATACAAATAAATTAAATAAATACATTGATTATTTTACTATATCTATGTAATTTAATTTTGTACATGTATTTAATTAATCCATTGAAAAAGATAAAAACCAATATCGAGTTTTATGTCCTCTTTTTTTATCCCCCCACATAGATATGATGCAAAATCACGAAGAACTTTTTGTGAAAGTGAAAGACCTGTATAGATACAACAAAGAAATCATATCTCTCTCTCTCACACACACACACTGTTGAAGTAAGTTTATAAAAACAGTGTAGAAACAATATTACCGATAACTTCAAAGAATCGTCCAGGTTGAGTCATGATCAGCCGCTTTCTCTTTAAGATGTTTCGCGGCTCCGCCTAATTTAGTGCAAGCAAACACACTGCCGTCTCGTGGATAAACCCTTAATCGTACCGCCTCGTAGACTTCACCGCACCGATGAAGACCGGAATGCTACACCGTAAAATTTGTCATTTCGGAAAACTAAAAGAATACTTAAAATTGTAGAAATTGGTAGAGAGAATTGTTTTTGCAGTGGAGATGAGATGTCGATCGATGTGTTAAATGAGAGCCGAAGCTCTCTTTTTATAGGCTTTAGAAAACGTGTATAAATTATGAACAAAACTAATGTTCAGAATTAAGAATGTAACTACCATTCCGAGTAATGAAAAGTAACTGGCCATTTTCGATTAAAGACGAGTAACGGATATTTTTAGAATAAATACGAGCAATGCCTCTTTTTTCTCGAATTAAGAAGACAACTACCATATTCTTAATAAAGGAACATAACTGTTATTTTTTTCTCGAAAAATATATATATATATATATATAACAACCATTTTGTAAGTGGAAAAATTTCTTAAAAGAATATTTTACCAAAAAATAAAATACCACCTCACATCACACACGGACTTGGGACTCGGCCGGCCGGCAAGACGCAAGACGGCTTGGCTTGGTTTGTCGACGGACGGCGGCGGCATCGCGCTGCGTGTGTGGTATCACATTTGCTTCAGGTCCTCTCCCCTTACACAAAAGGGTTTCTCAGCCCAATCCCAATAACAAACTCTTCACTATTTATATCTCTTTAAAATATTATAAAAAAGTAATGTGGGACAAGGCACAATTCCCAACATCTATTTTTTAATAAATTTCATTTTTTTCAACAATCCCCCACTTGAATTTTATATATAAAAAATAATTTTTTTCCATCGAGCAACCGATCAATTAAAATTATAAGATTGTGCATAAGCGAAAAGGTGTCTATCGACTTGAACCTTTGCATAGTGTTGATCCTTTAGAATATACTAGAGTAACTCATAATTTTGAACTCTATCTCTAACAATCATCACACACACAACCTTCCCAAGGTGTAGTTCGAAAAAGCCCGTGCTTTACGGCCATACACGTGTATCCCAGTATAGTGAACGCTCTAGTAAATTTTGCCCAAAAAATTTCATGTGTCGGCCACACTTCCACATTCACATAGGGTGAGTCTATCAAGAGTACTCATGTAGCTATGCACTCCACTCCACATGTATATAGAACTCATTAAGAGTTTAACAAATAACTCATCCTCTTCTATCGCTCAGTGACTTCACGCTTCTAACAATATAGAACGAGATTTCGATTAATAAGATGATACATCTCATATCACTTCACGACTTGTTATTACCCTTTGAACTTATTTCTCGGGATCTCCGCCTATAAGTTGGGTTACCATCATGTTGACTCTTTATTCTAAGTGGCATTAATCCCATTCCTTTTGAGGTTTTGAAAACCTTCTCTCTAAGTAATCCTTTCGTCAAATGATCCGCCAAATTTTCATCGAACGTACATGATCCACTCTTACCGCTCCCGTCGAGAGAAATTCTAACAATGGGCGTACTATGCTACGACGCACCGTCGTCTCTCGCCGTTGTAGTGCAACGGCTCGAATCTTTGCAATAGCCGCGGTACTATCGCCGTGGATCAAGACAACAGTACTGCCTTTTCCCATAAAGTGATCTCGCCTAACAAACTTCTTAGCCGTGTCGCTTCTTCACTAGCAAGCTGGCTAAGTTATCATTTCCGTACTCCATCAGTAGATCGAGCCAATATTGTTTGCTTTCTTAGACTTCCAGGAAATAGCTCCACCCGCCTATGTTAAAAATATAGCCACTAGTCAGCTTTCTGAGTCTTCTCATAAAGTGTTCCAGATCTGCATCGTCAGTATCCTTCTAAAACAAATGAAACTTATTATAATGTAATCCAAGGTTCATAGTTCTCTTAAGGTATCTCATAACCCTTTCAATAGCATTCCAATGCTCTACACTAGTTCACCGGTAAACCTACATAGTAGTCCCACAACATAAGCTACGTCTGGTCTAAGGTAATCAAGTAGCCGTAACGTAAGCTACCAATGATGCCGTGACATACTCATTTGTCTAACACCGTCTCCTGTTCTTGAACAACTTTACACTAGGATCATAAGGAGTACATGCAGTTTACGCTAAAGTAATTATATTTCTTTAAGATCTTCTCAATGTAGCGAGATTGATCTGAGAAATTCCCTTTTCGTACCTAGTTATTTTTATACCAAGGATTCCACTCGCTTCTGCAAGATCTTTCATATCAAAATTACCTCTTAACAACATTTTGACGTTATTGACAACATAAATATTTGATCCAAAAATAAGCATGTCATCCACATATAAACATATAATAGTGCAAATATTATCTTCTAATTTATAATAAATGCATTTGCCACTTTAATTTATTTTGAATCCATGTGAGATAACTAGATTATCAAATTTTTCATGCCATTGCTTAGGTGCTTGCTTTTAGACACATAAAGAGATTTATCTAATTTACATACTTTATTTTCGCCCTCGATAACAAAACCTTCAGATTGATCCATATAAATTTCTTCTTCTAAATCACCATTTAAGAAAGTGTACTTTTAACATCCATTTGATGTACTACTAAATCATAGATAGCAGCCGAGAGAGAAAAGTACACGTATAGAAGTTATTCGTGTAATCGGTGAAAAGGTATCAAAGAAATCTACATTTTCCCTTTGCCTTATATCCTTTAACTACAAGACGAGCTTTATATTTTTCAATAGTACCATCTAGTTTCAATTTCTTTTTAGTATCCATTTACATCCAACGGTTTTGCAAACTGTGAGGTAAGTCAACTAAATGCCAAGTCTTATTATACTCAAGTGAGTCCATTTCATCATTTATGGCTTCTTCCCATAAGTTGGCATCTAAAGAAGATAATGCTTCTTTAATAGTTCGGGATCTTCCTCAAGGTATAAGCATAAAAATCAGCACTCCAAAATCCTTATGGTTCGAGCTCGTTTACTTCTTCTAATTTCAGTGTTTAATTCTTCATTTGATCACTAGTTCTAGTTATAGGTAAACTACTGTAAGACGAGCCCCCACTATTCTTAATTTTAAAGGGAAACCTATGTTCATAAAAGTCAGCATCATTTGATTCTATAACTACTTGATTTTTTAAGTCATAGAATTTATAAGCTTTACTATTCAAAGCATATCCTATGAATATACATTCATATGCTCTACTTGCAAGTTTATTTCTTTTAGGATCAGGGATCCTAACATAGGATAAACAACCCCAAGTTTTAAAATAAGTTAAATTAGGTTTCTTATTTTTCAAAATTTCATATGGTGAAATTTTATTTGTAGATTTAGGCACTCTATTTGAAGACATGTAAAACAGCTTAATAAAATTTCTCCCCACCAATAGAAAGAGGCCCAGAGTTTAATAAAATTGCAACAACTAATTCAAGAAAAGTTCTATTTTTTCTTTCAAATTTTGCCATTCATTTCAGGAGAATAAGGTGCGCTTTTTTTCATGAATGATTCCATGAGTTTTATAAAAATTATTAAAGATATTGGAATCATATTCAAAGGTTTCTATCACTTCAAACCTCTTTATTTTTCTATTAAGTTGATTTTCAATCTCAAATATAAATATTTTAAACATGTCAAACGCTTCACTTTTATTTTTCATTAGATATACATAAGTGTAATCAACGAAATCATCTATAAAAGTTATAAAATAAGCTTTTCCATTTCTTGTTAAATTTCCATCAAGTTCACATATATCGAATGAATTAATTCTAAAGGTTCGGATTCTCTAACTAATGGATGATGAAGTTTTGGTTATTTTAGACTACAAAAATCACATTTTTCGAAATCATTTAAAGATAGTTTAGGAATTAGTTCTAAACTACTCATATTCTTGATTATGCTTTATTAATACATATAGTCTAGCATGCCAAATATTAAAAGAACTCAACATGTAAGCGTAAGAAGAAGTTTTATCGATTTCAACATTTAATTTAAACATGCCATCAACATGGCGTATCTTTTCCAACAAATATATTATTTTTAGTTATAAGATATAAATCACTTCCTACGGTTCGAGTAAATCCACTTTGTTAAGAAGATAGCCCGAAACTAAGTTCTTCATCTCCTGAGACACAGGACATCCTTCAAGATTTACGTCTTCAGAGTAAACTTCAAAACCACCTCACCAAGATTCAAAGAATCCTTTAATGGGAGCCGAGTCACCCAAAGAACACTTTCTTATCCTCGTAATTAGAATAGGATTTGAACATGTCTCGATCATAGCAAACACGGGCGAGAAGCACTGGTGTCTACCCACCACCCTGATCCACCAACAAAATCGACTTCGTATATCATAGCAATAAGTCGATCTTCTAGAAGGTTCACCGGGCAAGGTGACGATTCCTGTTCTCAGCCTTGTAGCAGTTGGCCACAAGTGTCTATTACAAATATAACACATGAACGTGTTATTCCTGCTGGCCGAGGTCCATTCGGAGAGGATAGCTTCTATTTCTATTCTCGGGCGGTGGCGCTTTGATTATTACTACGACATGAAGTTTTCATATTTCTACCTTTAGGTTCCTGTAATTGTAGGAAATGTTTCTTATTGGTACTATTATTCGAGACTACAAGTACTTCATCTCTTTCGTCTTGTTTTCTAGCTTCTTCTTCTATTCTTAAACGTGTTATAAGACTTTCTAAAGAAAATTCCTTAGTTTTACGCCTAAGTGTATTCTTAAAATCTTTCCAAGCAAGGGGTAATTTATCTATTATACCACTACTTGAAATTGTTCATCTAAAGTCATACCTTCAGTTATTTCGTGCAGCTATCTTCTCAGCTTCACGTGATTGAGCTTCCACTTGATTTTTCCATCAATCATCCGAAACTTCACGTATCTACCGACAAGATACTTTTTAGTTCCAAATTTTCCTCGTGTCGTATTTCTTTTCGTTGCTTCCCAAATTTCCTTAGCGTACTTATCACGCTTATAATAATCATACAAGTCATCACTAAACCATTAAGAATATAGTTTTTGCATAGAAAATCATTTTCAATCCAGCGCCTAAATCTTTAGTTTCCGGAAGCGAGGATCGGATCAGATTGGTTTTTTCAAAGAAGAAGCATATTAAACGACTTTTTCACGGTTAAGAAAAACAACATTTTTTGTCTCCATCTTTTAAAGTGTAATCCTCAAAACGGAATGGTTTGTTTAGATCGCCAGCTAGCATTTCAAGAGATACTACAGATTGAATCCGCCTCTTAAAATTGTCAAGCAAGTTTATAAAAACAAAGCAGGAACAATATTACCGATAACTTCAAAGTAATCGCTTGGCCGAGTCGCGATCAGTCGCTTCTCTTTAAGACGTTTACGTCACCTAATTTGGTAAGCAAACACACTGCCGCCCCCAGGATAAAACAGCCCAGAATCAATTGCCTCTATCTCACCGGATCATTTAAGATCGAATGCTACAATCAAAATTTGTTGCTGAAACTAAAAGAATACTTAAAATTGTAGAAATTGTAGAGAATTGTTTTCGTAGAGACGAGATTGCTTGATTGACGTGGTTAAAACGAGAAAACCTTCTTTTTATAGGCTTTAGAAAACGTGAAGAATTATGAATAAAACCAGAATGCTAGGAATTAAGCATGTAACTGGCCATTCTCGAAAGTAATGAAAAGTAAAGACGAGTAACGGATATTTTTGTGAATAAACACGAAAGCAACCACTCTTTTTTCTGATTTAAGAAGACAACGGCCATATTCTTATTAAAAGAACATAACGGTTATTTTTTTCTGAAAAATATATGTATATATAACAACCATTTTGTAAGTGGAAAAAATTTCCTTAAAAAGAATATTTTACCAAAAAATAAAATACCACCTCACACACGGACACAGACACGGACACGGACACGGACACGGACACGGACACGGACACGACACCTGACGGATTTGTCACGGCTTTGGCTTTAAGACGCGGCACGGCTTGGCTTGACGGACGCATGGTTGCATACAAGCAGATCACATTTGTTTGTGTCTTCCTCTCTTCCACAAAATAGCGCATCTTTGGCTAATCCCAATAACAAACTCTTCACTATTTATACCTCTTTAAAATATTATAAAAAAGCAATGTGTGACAAGACACAATTCCCAACATCTATTTTTTAATAAATTTCATTTTTTTCAACCCACACAAAACCCTAGTGAATAAAGGCTTTCTTTTATTATCAAAATGATAGTATAGTGGGGATTTATAAAACACTACCTTTTTAGAGTGATACTCAAGGTTTTGGGTAGATTGAAGAAGACAATTAGTAGCTAAATACGACATCGTACAGGATCTAGGAAAAGATTCCTCAACGATACGCCTAATTTGGAACAAATTACAAAACAGTGAACTTTGGAAGCTATGCTGTCATTTCCTGTCGTATCAGCTTAACCAGTTCCTTAAGCCGGCGATTCCGTGATCTCTGGAACTCAGTGAGTAATGGGTGGCGATTTAAAGTACGAGATCTCACAGAATGCGTACATAAAGCTGATTCTTCATGCCCTGAAGCACAAGATATCCGCCGTTAATGGAATCCTTCTGGGTCGCGTCTCATCCTCCAACGACGTCATTGAGATCACCGACTCAGTCCCACTCTTCCACTCTCACATCGGCCTACTCCCTCAAATCGAGATCTCCCTTATCCTCGTATTCACTTTATCTCTTTCGTTTTAGCATTCTTCGTCTGGGTTTTTCTTACCGATGGGTTTTGTGTTTGTTTAGTCAAAATTAATTCGATTTGTTACTTCGGCACAATTTGTTGTGGGAAATTTTTGAGCCTAAATGGAGTCTTTAATTTGGATTTTTTTTCGTGAATTGGGTCAGATAGAGGCTTATTATGCTGCTAAAGGCTTGAACATTATTGGCTACTTTCATGCAAATGAAAGGTTTGATGATAACGAGATTGCTGGTGTGGCGAAGAACATTGGCGATCATATTTACCGCTATTTTTCTCAAGCCCCGATTCTTTTGGTATGGACCTCAGACTTTGTTTTGCTGTCTTTTGGTGCCAACTGATGCTCTATTGTTTTAGTTGGTGGGTGGTTTTTGATTTCATTTTGTTCATATTCTGGAAATTTGTAGTTAGATAACAAAAAGCTTGAAGCAATACAAAAGAATAAGGACCTGAGCCCCGCAGTGCAGGTTAGTATGGTATTGTATTAGCAATATCATTATATCAGGTTTGATGATGCTTGGTGTAGTTTGTTATCTTTAGTTAGAGAATATGGACTCCACTTATGTTGGTTAGTAAATAATTACACATTTCCTATAGTAGGGATTGTTTTAAGCTCAGAAACTATGAAATAACGGCAAGAACTTTGTTGCAATTCTGGTTGCTAGCTCTAGTAAAGGATGATGAAGTTAATGATTTTTTGTGCTTACCTACTTAAGGATTCTTATTTTCTTAGAGATAGTGCTTATTGGGGCTTTGTTACTTTGAAGTGATGGATAAAAGGAGTTTCTTAACACTTCTTAGAGGCAGGTGTATTTGCACTACAAATTCAAATAAGTTTTGTTTTTTTTTTTTGCCTGCAAAATGTTACCAAATGGTTTAGGCAGGTAATATTAAAAGGTGACATTCGATTGATGGATATCCGTACAAAAAATTGATTTTTTTTAACTCACTTACCATGTATTGTAAGTAAGGAATGATTGTTGGTTAGAATTCTGTGAAATTTAATCCAGTTGTATCAATTTTTGTTACACTACTGTAAGTCATATTGTGAAAACTCTTATCAGTGAAACTTCTGCTGGCTGTGTAAAGTGGTGGGTTGACCCTAGTCCTACATAAACAAAGGCATATGAGTGCCTGGATTACCTTTTACTGAAGTATTGTGTAGTTCTTGTAAAGGAATATTTTTGTGGTGTATTCTATCACTTTCTTGTTGCATGTATTACTCTCATTGCCTTGTGAGAAACCTATCTTCTTTTGGGCACGACTGGCCCAAAATTTCATATGGTTCTATAGTTTTATATCTTAATTTTTCCTGGAAATTCGAGCCCTGACTTTTCTTACTAGTGTTTTTTTCCCTCTCTCTCCCTGAAAGCAGCTTTACATAAAGGACACATCCAGAAACTGGAAGCGTGTTGGATCTGATGGGAACAGCCAACTAACTATGAAGGACCCATCAACAAATATAGTTTTAATGGATCATATTTCAACTGAAAAATGGCGGGATATTGTAGATTTTGATGATCACCTTGATGACGTTAGCAAGTCAGTATTGCATATGCCACGATCATCATTCCACACTTTTTAACATATCCATATACATACATGCCTTTACCTTATTCTAAATGTAGCCCTTCTTGGCCAATCACACTTCTTTTGCAGAGACTGGCTGAATCCTGGACTGTTCAAGTAATTGAGCCTTTGTCACCAGCATTATGGCTACATTTAGAGTCATGCAAGTAGCTGCGGCATTCATATCATGCTAAATTGCTGATGCTGGAATTCAGATGGAAAGTTTTGGCTGATCAAAAGTCAGATTGACCTCAAATCTCTTTAGCTTATTTAACTTAGAAGAATTTTCCATGATGTATGACTTATCTTTTACTTAACTTTTTTCAGAACATTTGAATTGAAGTTTATAATATTAGAATTGAAATATTTATGTTTGCTTCTTTATTCTTTTTTGATGAGCCTGTGGCCAAATCACTCTTAGTTGTTTATTATTAACCTTGATGTTATTGAACTGATCAGTCAGTTTTTGGACTGAAACTTCACTCTAGACTGATCACTTTTTCCTGCAAGGATTACTGGTGTTTAAACCAATTATAGAAAATACTAGTGCAATAAAATCGTTTTCAAGGATATTCCTTTGCAACTTAGAAAATAACAACCCAACTTATAAAGCTTATTCTCACCAATTTTAGACGACGAGACAATTTTATTCCATTGCTCTGTGGCTTGAATAATCTCGGCACCTCATTGGAGAAAGAATTTTTAAGCATCTTATAAACAGGAAATTCATGATAACCTTTACCCCGTTGCCATGGGACTGGTTGCCTATCGTGCCACTGCCAGCTAGTAACAAAACCTCCAGTAATGGTACTGCTGCTGCCACTTGCTCATAATAATTTTCTGAAATTCAATTTCTTTTGTGATCCAATTGTTTAACTAATATCACCATTACTTTTCGATAAAAAAAAAATAATTTTTCAAAATATTAAATGGCCATTTTTTTCCCGAAGAAGGTTAAAAATAAAACTACATTCTATGAAAGGAGATTATGTAATTTAAACTCTTTTTTTTAAATTGTTCTTAAGACTAATGTCCGTTTTTTCTCCTTTCCGCTTGAGAAAGAAGTAGAGTATGTCAAATGTTGACTATGTAAAAGTATAGAGTTTTATGTTAATCAAATGTTTATTGTTGTTGTAACTTCAAATTTGTATCGCAATAGCAAAAGGTAAGTCCTAGATATTTCGTTATTTCTTATAGCATTTTGATCTGATGTTCTTAACTACTTTCAAAAAATCGGATAATTTGCACTTGCAATTATCTACTTATGCTAATTTTTCTTTGGTGTTTTTAAGTAAAAAAAAAAAAAACTAAATTCCCAACGTATTGCTTGTAAACAGATAATAATTGCATTTATATTCATCAAGTACTTCGTATCTTTCTTGACCCAAAAATAAAAAAAGTACTTATATCTTTTACATTTTGGCCGGAAGTTACATTTTACTGCCAAAATTAACAGGGAACAATATGATATCCACTTAAATTGAGAAATATGGAAAACATTCATTCATATACGCACAATTACAACAAACTTCTATAAAAGAAAAGAGAAATACAATTACAATACCCCTCCCTATATTTTACATCTCTACTCAACAGCTTTATCCAAACCCTATCCAATCATGAAAACATCATTAATCTTCCTGCCGGGTCAATGCTTCAAGTTCAAGAATGGCACTCAGGGACATCACATTCAATGAAGGGTTTAGCACTCCTATAACTCATTGCATCTTTAAATAAAGCAAAGTTTAAGGGGAAATTCTATAACTGTCTATAGCAGCTATAAGCAACAGCTACTGATACAGCTGCACAAACAACAGCTAAAGCTGCATATGTGTCTTCACGTTCCCAAGTTTCCAACCATGTTGGTAGAGTACAAACCTTGCGAGGGGAAGCTCCTTTGCCACTGTTTGTTCGGGAGATCAATTTCCTGTTACTTTTTATCTTATCAGCAATTGCTTTCATTGCAATCTCATTTTCATCAGAACTATGTATTTTTTCAGGTAACATAGGGTTCTGACAGCATGAAGAGTTTCCATTTTCTTGGCAGCAGCTCACTGAATCAGTCTGAGTTGTTGAAGCAACAGCATTCGTACAACTCTGTGTTTGGGCCAATTCTGTATCATTTTTCCCAATAATCGTCTCACCATTCATCTGGACCCTTAATTTTTGAAATTCTTTTTGTTGTTCTTCTGGTAAACCCATCTGACCCCTGAATAGGATTGTATCTCCAATAAATATTTTCAACTATATCCCAAGCATACACGATAGAACAAAATAGATAAGATGAAAAAGTGATGCTATTTTCATAAATGATCAGATCTTAACTGGATAGTTCAACCAGTGATCTAATGTTAAGGTTCAACTAGTGATATGATGTTAAAACTCACCCCTCCCTTGTTTCAGTTATAGGTTCAAATCACACCAAATACCGTTTAATTAAAAAAAAAATCAGATCTTAATTGGGCTTCTAATAAATAAATTAAAAAAATACTATATGGGCTAAAATTCTTTATTCTTCTGTTTCCTAACTTCATATTTTTTAGTTCAATCGATGAGTACCCAATTTGGGGTTGGGAGAAAAGAAAGAGATAAGTGAGATTCAATCATACTCTCTACTTTAAAAGGGTAGACTCGACCAACGATTCCCCTACTTTATATTTCAATCCTAATAAAATTGAATTGATGTAGCAAGCAACTTTACTTAACAATACCCAAAAAGTATTATGAAACAATCAGAACTTCCATCAGGAAATAAGCCAGCTTTGCATTCAACTTAAGGATCATGAAGAAAATAAATAAACAAAGGAAAGAAGATACCTCCAGAGCTTATCAATAATTTCTCCTTTCCCGATATGCAGCTCCAGCAATGCAGGTACATCATCTGGAGTAACATACCCATACCTGCAGATATGGATGATCAGATAGTTTGTAGCTCAGTTAGAAATACATTATATAACACTTTGGATTAAATCCAAGCTTTTAAATGTCACGTAAAAAGTTTAAAGTAAGACAATGAAAATATATCTTAAAGAAAGGTTTTCCACATACCAGTGCCCAGTGACTTGGCCCTTAATATTTGGTCCAAATAATATCACATTTCCAGCATACTTATGGCCCCCAATGTGTGAACATGGGCTAACAGATACTTTACTTTGGAGACCATATGATTCTATCTCATCTTTGAATCTACTGACCAGGGCTGGTCCACAAACTCCACAGCGGCGATCACGGGACCCATGACAACAAACAAACACATATGAACCCTTTAATGTTTCTGGTGATCCAGGCAACCATTCACCATCCTTCACAAGTACTTCTTCAACAAATGTGTCAACATCAAAATGTGTCAATCTCCTGCGTTTTTATATAAAATTCTCATGTTTTTAGTCAATAATTGGTTAGATAGCAGGAAAATTTGAATGAAATAAGTGAAAAAAAAATCCTCTGTTACCTGTATCTAATCATGTCAGGAAAAATTAGTACATCTCCATTTGATGTCTCGGTACCATCATGCCCCTCACATATTGTCAACCGGGTCTATAATGCAGTTAAAGGATGATACAGTGAGAATGAAGACCAAAGCAAACCACAACCAAAAAAGATATGAGATGAAAGACAAGACTCAATGGCTAAAAATTAATACAAACAACACTAAAAGAAATGCTTTGATTATAGTTTCCGATGTTCAGCAGATCATGCCATAAGTGGTCATATATCTTTTTTTTTTTTGCGGAATATAAGAAGTCTTGTATGAGAGTAAAAGACAGAATTCCAAACTTGTCAACCGTTAAAACCAGACAGTTCACAGTTATACCCATCTTAATAGTTGGTACCTCAAATTCATTGGAGACAGCAAAATAAACCATTTTACTAACTCAAAAGGCTCCAAATACACATCCCATATCAGACAAGATTTCCCAATTCAAAGGACCATTAATAGACAAAAGAAGCAACAGCTAAAACACCATAAGATCACCTATAAAGGACACAACAGATCATATTCCAACCAACAAAGAATTCAAAGTAACAATTATTAAGTAATAGCCAAAAAAGGAACAGGAAAAAAAAGCAAAGCAAAGAAGATAGAGTCCGACTAAAGATATCTAATACCCTAAAGCCAAACTGAAACCAAATAACCAACTGATTGTATAGTCACAAGTCAATAAAAAGACAAGAAATTCACCGAACACAAAGAACCCATTTCAAATCACCAATCTGAAATCCAACCTACAATACAAAACGAACCAAACACCGCTGAATCACATACCTCTTTCTTCATATCACCCTTTCTAGCAATCACAGCGGCAGAGAGAAGCCTCGGCAAGCGATCAAACTCTGCAGCCTCGATGCGAGGAGGCCAAACTCGAGGATTCTTATAGCACAAGAAGACATGCCGCTCGTAATAATCAACAGACCCGGCGAGTTCATTAGTACGGAACTCGGGCCTTGAGAAGCCGAACTCGGCGTCGCTACCACTACCACTGTTATCGGCGAGTAAACCCTCGTTCTGGAAGCTTCCAGAAGCACTTCCGATCTGCGAATTGGGATCGCTAAGAAAACTGTCAAGTGGGTCGGAGACTGTGATTGGTGAGGAAGAAGAACAAGGGTTCGCGAATGATAGAGGGTCGTCTCTGTCTCTATTGCTTGCCATCAATCTTTGGAAGAGAGAGAAAGAGAGAGGGAGAGAGAGGGAGAGAGAGTGAAAGAAGAGTGGAGGCTAAAATTGTTCCAGTGGTATTGGAGGAAGTGAGATGTCCAATGGTAAGACTTGGGTCACCGAAAAGGGCATGGGACACGTGGCAATCAGGGGTACAGTCTCTATAGTCAGGTGTTCTTACCACACTGTATGTTTTTTTTTTCTAATCAATTATACATTTACAACAGGTATGGTTGGAGTGAATGAAATGTAATAGAATAATAATCGATTCCTTACATTTTTTGTGTTTGGTTGGACGAAATGTAGGGCGGAATGTAATTTAATTACTAAAAAAGAAAGAATCACAATTCCTTTTCACACCTTTGATAATCATTATTCCATTCACATCTAAACATTTTTTTCCAATTTCACCCTCACTTAAAATATAACCTTAAATTCAAACCCAAAATTCCAAAACCCTAAACCCTAAATTTCAAAACCCTAAATCCAAATCCTAAAATCCTAAAACCCTAAACCTTAAAACATAAATCCCAAAACCCTAAATACATAAATCCCAAATCCCTAAACCCTAAATCCCAAATTCCAAATCCTAAATCCCCAAATCCCAAATCCCTAAACCCTAAAACCCTAAAACATAAATCCCAAAACCCTAAACCCTAAACCCCAAATTCCAAATCCTAAAACCCTAAACGTTAAACCCTAAAACCCTAAACCCCAAATCTCCAAATCTCTAAACCCTAAACCCTAAACCTTAAAACATAAATCCCAAAACCCAAAACCCTAAAACATAAATCCCAAAACCCTAAAACCATAAACCCTAAACCTTAAACCTTAAAACCCTAAAACCCTAAACCTTAAATCCAAAATTCGAAAACCCTAAACTATTTTTAGAAAAATAATAATTTTAACCCTAAACCTTAACCTACAAATATAACCCCAAATCCTAAATCCCTAAACCCTAAATCACACATCCCAAACCTCAAAACCCTAAACCCTATTTAGAAAAATAATAATTTTAATAATATATTTCTTTTTAATTAAGTAATACTTACTTAGAAAAATAATGATTTTAATAATGTATTTTGTGTGACGAAAAAATAGTAATTAAATGACATTATTTGAACTTTACAAAGATGTAAGGGTATTCATTTACTTTTTTTTATTCCATTCCAGGTGCAGAACCAAACACTATAATCCTGATTCTGAGCTTAATTCCAGTGGTCAAACCAAACAAAATTGTTTCCTTTCCATTCCATTCCATTCCGATTCCGATTCCATTCCACGAACCAAACGCCACCTGATACTCAAGGCTCAAGTACTTAACGGCTTGTTTATTAGCAAACCTTTGAAAAATTGTTAAAGGAAAATAAGGTAATTGTTATCACATTAATTATTCATGAGCTATGTTAAATAATAATCTCATTCTCCTTGCCATGAATATATAACACGTAGTATGAAATTTATTAACGTAAAATAAATATTAAATTTAAGTGCACAATAATTTTTCAAATTAATAAAAAAAAAAATTTAATTTTTATTTCAAACAATACATAATTAAAGATAAAAGACACCACTTAAACATCAAATTATTAAGCAATAGCCATATAAAATTTTATTGTTATCCCATATATTCAAATATTTATAATATAATAAAAATTTATTTAAAATATAATAATAAATTTATTAAATATACAATCAATTATTATATCATTTTAAATATAAAAAAAGTGGATATGAAAATATATGAGTCAAAAATAACCAAATCCAAATAAAATGGATAAATCAACCAAATTGAGAGGATACTTGGAATTCTAAATTCTTGGATTAATTTTTGATTAATTTAGTAATTTGATGGTGAGATTCATATATTTTTTATTTCAAGTCATAAATTTAAAACACATCAACTATAATTTGTTTGAAAATTATTGATTTTATTTTATTTTAATTAATCAATGATTTTTAGTTGGTTTTAATTTTTTTTTTTTTTGAAAAAAATAAGTTTCATTGATTCAAAATAAAAATACGATGATATATAAATAAAAAAATTTAAGATAATTAGATTATTAAAATGATCATAAGAACTATAATAACATATTGTAGTTCAAAGAGTAAATTTTTTTTTATTCTTCTTTAACTATTTGTAGTATCTATACACTTTTAATTGATAATATGATAAATTTTAACAAAATTTTATTTTTGATAGTTTGAATTCTTTAAATTTTAAATGGTAACAAAACTACTAATAATAACTAGAGGTTTATATTTAGATCCCAAGAAACAAATTGACAAAACTTAACAAAATATGACTAATATTAATGTAAGTTAGATTTAGGTGGAAAATTATCAAACTAGATATAAATAGGTAGAATGAAAAGAATCACCAAATAACTCTTGTAATATTTATTCAAAAAATTAAATAATTATTAATTCTACGAGTAAAAAAGACAAGGTTTTTAAGAAGATAAAAGGAAGAGGAGAGAAAAAAAATATCCTCTTAATCTTTTATTTATTGTCAAAAAATAACTTAAATTTTATACTTATTTTTTATAACATTTTAATCTTATTGTTATAAAAAATGATAAAAATTAATCACTTATAAAAATAAATACATGACCTAAGTATCACTTATAAAATAAATATAAATTTTATAATTACCATAAAAAAAGCTTCAACTTCTCTTGATTTTTTTATTTTATTTTAAAGAAAATCGTCATTATCACACTGACCAAATAATTTATTGTTTATCTTTATTTTTTAATTTATTTTATTTATATAGTTACGCCTTTTTTTTAATATGTATATACGATATTGATCCTAGAAATTTAGAATTCAAAATTTGGATTAAACATGAAATTTTGAAATTAATTTTCTAGTTTTCTCATTTACTTTTATTTTATATATTTAATGTTCAAATAACATTTCTATATAATAAATTGTGAGTTGAGCTTTTACTCAATATAATAAAATATCAAATATGTTTCTAGTAGGGCTAGCTGTGGTAAGGCCTGATACTGCCAGTAATTGACAAATATCTGCTTCAATCAAAAGCGCACAGCCACCTTGACAAATACTGCAAGTACTTTATCAAGCACATTCAATATCATACTGATATTGCCAATAATTGATTACAAGACTGTCTTTTTTGACAAGCACTTTCCTTCCAAATACAAACAAAATTATGACTTCACACGTCTCGAACGTAGAAATAGGGACATTCTAATTTTCGACCATTTATGATTTCATATGTACTAACAACAAGCGCATAAATCAGAGGAGCTTCTCACCAGGTAGATAAGAAGGAGACCCACCCTCAATCTGATTCTTTTTTCTATTAAAAATGCCGCTCAAATTAGAAACAAGTACTTTTCTTGAAAGGGTACTCTCATGTTTCTCCAACTTCCGGGTCTCAATAACTTTGGTAGGAGGGCTCTGACTTTGAACTCTATAGTGGAGTGCTGACGATTCTATTGAGTCAGACTCTGCTAGTATACGAGATGCAACTTCAGCTGCCTTCTTTTGCTCTCTCTCACGCCACTTTCGAAGCTCTCCCTCCACTGCTTTTTTGGCTGCTTCAGCCATCTGTGCCTTCTTTAGAGCCTCCTCTGTTTCAGCCTTCATATCCTCAATTTCCTTTCGAGTTGTCTCTAACCTTTTCAGTGCTTCATTTTCACTAGCCTTAACAGCTTCCACCTGAGCCATTGCAGCAGCCACTTTCATTTCAGCTAATAAGTCAGATTCCTCAACTTTGTGGCTTAAAGACTCAAACTCTTCCCTTGATATGGTGATTTTTGCATCAGATTCTGAAATTGAGGCACGCACAGCATTAGTTTGCTTGGATAAGACCTTAATCTGGTGAAGGGCCGTTTCCTCTGCTGCTTTTGCTTCCTCAGCTTCTTCTAGAGCAACTCTGAACTTCTCCTCTGCTTCTTTTACAACCTTTCTGGCAGCTCTAGCTTCCTTCTTTAACTCCTCTGCTTTAGTGTTCATTTCTTCTGTTTCTCGTTTTGCATTTTCAGTTTCTACTGAAAGCTGGGTCAGGGTCGTAATCAGTTCATCAGAAGCACCTTGTGCTTTAGATTCCTCCGCAAGGCATGCTTCGAACTCAGCCTTACTTTTTCGAAGTTTAATATGCAGATTTCCAGCTATGGATTCTGTTTCTGCCTCTGTTTTCTTGAGTGCAGAATGCCCTTTCTTCATATTCTCCAATTCCATCTTAAGAGCTTCCACCGAGCTTCTAAGGGAGCTCTCCTCTTCTGCAACTTTCTGCAATGATTCCTTTGCATCATTGAGCTCTGATGTAACAGTTTTCACAGAATTTAGATCAGAAGCCTTAGCATTCTCCATTTGTTTTTGCAGAGCCCCAATTTCATTTAATTTTTCACTAAGTTGTGCTTCGAGTTTTCGTGGCAGCTCTGGGTCAAAGCCTTGCTTCAGAGCGAGCAATCTCCTCAAAGACTCCTCTAAGGTAGCCTTATATGACTGCTTCTGTACATCCTTGTAAGAATATATCTTTGCTTGCTCATGTTGGGACTGCAAAATTGCAAGCTTAACTAGCGCAATTGATTCTTGAACGGCTGAAATCTCCTTAGAGAGTTCTGCAGCTCTATTTGCATTTGCTCTTGTTGCATCATTAGCATCTACTGCTTGATTGAAAGCAGTGACTTTTGCTTCTGAGGTTGCCTCATGGTCCTGATGGATTTTCCTTAATTCTTGTTTTGCAGCATCAAGTTCATCAACCACTGTCATGTACAGTGTCCTTGCTGTTTCCAAATCGTTTTCCCAAGCACCATCAGCAGCAGAAGGATCTCCAGAGTTTGCTTCTTCAAGCTGCTTTGCCTTATGTTTTGCAGTTTCATTTGCCTTTATAGCTGATTCCTTGGATTCATAGAGAGATTTCAACTTACTGCTAAGCTCTTCAGCTGTTACTTTAGCCTTTTCAAGTTCTGCAAGTGCTTGGACTTTAGTTGTTTCAGCACTCTTTAGTTTTTCCTTCAACTTGTTCAGTTCTTTTTGGGCGAGGTGAAGTTGTGTCTCCTTGACCAATACTTTCTGCAATTGGGAAAAGGTGGAGAGAAAAAAGTCACATGCATAAGTAAGATGAGCATATCTTTGTCGTAGCCTCAGAGGGGTGCACTGTTTCAAATATGTATCAATGAAAAAATGGAATACAGAAACTGCCTCAGATAACTTATCCAAAGTTTGATAAAGAACAGAAAAAAGAAGTAAGCTAAAACATATAAATGCTAGCAACCTATGTTACATTGATTCTTCATTGTTCATGATGGGTACTCAATACTTCAAATTGGTGACAATTTACAAAAAATTGAGAAAAATAGGTGTGTTTGTGACCTAGAAATGCACCCATGTCAGACACTTCCAGCTGAGTTCAAATAGCATATCTAGCAACACTAAAGCAGAGCAAGCTACCTCTGCAGAATGAGGTTTTGGCTTCTTGATGGAAGGTTTCTCCCAAGAGAATGCGCCTTCCCCAAAAAGAGAAACTACATCTTTAACAGACTGGAAGGGTGCACTGGTGTCTATCTCTCCCGTCACTTTAGAGTTAGATGATCCTGTAGTATATTGATGTTTTGCTGCCATACTGCCTTTTTGTTTATTATATATCTCAAATGTCCGCCTGCTGAAAATATGCAACTTCTCATTATATATATATTATATTTTAAATTTATAGGATGAAATAGTTGTTCAAAAGAAAGAAGAAATGATAATGGAATTGAAGATACAGAACCCATAAGCTAATAAAAGTTCAACATTTCTCAAGTATCAACATGCAAAGTGGAAGTTCGTATGTATAAAATTAACTCTTACAAACAGTATGGCGCAATAAGAATAAGAAATTCAAACTAGACAAGAAAGAGACAAATGACCTTAAACATACAGGTCATCATTAGCAATATCAAAAAGAGATTTCATATTAGAATATACATACTATGAAGAAGGAAACCTACACCAACTTTGAATAAAGACCATGGGACATTTTCACCAACTTGAACCGAACGTAAGTAAATAAGCAGCAGAACCACACAATTTAGTAAATGAAAATGCGGATGGCCATTCAGATATGCATCATGGAATAAGAATTGCTTTGATTGCTTCAACAAATAATAGCAAATGCATATTGCAACCTTTTAGCCGACCGAAATAGCAACACATCCACCTTTACTTGAACAACAGATGGCATCATCGTGCCATCTCCTTTCCATGACCATTAGTGTAGGGCTTATAAAATGGCACAATACTGAATGGTCAATTGATAATTAAGCCAAGTTAACAAAGGTTCCAGACTGAAAAGGGCCCAAGAGCACATTAAGTACATGAGATTAGACACAGATCATGTTATAGCCCATCTAGCAACAAGTATAAATGAGAGCGGCAATTTTTATTATTTAAAATTAACAATCGCTATGATTGCAGGAGAAAGAAAAGACACTCTACATTATCTCCAATAGTAAAGAAGACTGAATTTTTTACCGACCAACCACTGGGACCTAGGTATAAATTTCAGGACAAGTTTCGAGATTCCAACTAAATACATACAAGTGCTCTTCCTGAACAATCAATAAGAACATGATGATGCCGTACAGTTTTTATATATAGCTAAAAAAACCCGGTTTGATAATGATACGAGAGAGAGAGAGAGAGAACCCAAATAAAAAAAGAGAGGCTATAGCTGCGACCTTTAATTTCAGTAACTGTAAACTATAGAAGAGAACCAACATGTTCATCTTATCAAAGAAACAAGAAATATAAAAAAGAAGAGGGAAAATAAAACTAAATATTAAACGCCAAAAGTTGTAAAGTCAAGAGAATCGCTTACCCCACAAACCCTAATCAAACGGGCACAGAAAGTTAGTATAACAAACCCTAGAAATAACCACTGCTCAAAAACGAAACATAACAGAGACAGTCGCATAACAAGGGGTCAAAGTGAAAGGCTTAAGGTAATATTCACCGATCGTCATGTCCAACACAAGTCAAAAATCTCTTGAATATTTCGATGCGAAGACCAAAACCCACAGCGAACAACTCTATCTACACACGATACTCCCGAAAAAAATTCTAAATTTTCCACCCGACCAGAAAAAGTTTCCAGGGAATTCAAAATTTCAAATGCTTGAAAAGAAAAAAGAGAGCTTGAAATTAGAATGGGTACAAGTTTCTTGAGTATAGAAAACGGTACGGAAGATTTAGTCTTATTGGAGAGAGATTTGAAAATTCGAAAGGTGCTTGAGACAAATTGTGTATCAGAGCGAGTCTGTCAAAGAAAGAGAATAGTGCGGGAGAGAGAGAGAGAGAGAGAGTAAAATCAAGTGCGGATACTAGTTTCTAAGTCTTTTTCGATATACATCAAATGGTTATAATTCTGGATAAAACTGTCTTTTGCATGTAATGAGAAAATTCAAACGCACAATCTTTTGCATGAGGAATGAGTCCAAATCGTTGTGCCACATGAGCCAATTGAACCATCAGGGTCAGAGGCTACTCTGAATTGTGAGTCCGTGACCACGACTAACATGAGGAGGTTGGAGAGAAAAGGGAGAGAATATATGGAAATTATTGGTGTCAACCTGCTCTCTTAATTATGATTGGTATCGGTTAGCTATACTTATATAAAAAATATATATATAAATTATGGAAAAATAAAATTTCTTATGCAATTTTTTTTCCTACGTCTTCTTCTTAAAGATGAAGAAAAATTTACTCATATCGGTTCAAAAATACAATTTTAAAAAATTGTAATGAGACCAATTTTTTTTAAAATTGATTGTAAATTTAAATTATATATTAATTTTAAATTAAAGAATAATTTAATATTTATCTAATCAACAATTTAATTGAAAAAATTGAACTTTAACATTTTCATTAGAATCATACATTAATTTTTAAATAAAGAATTTAATATCATCTAAAAAAGAGAGTAAATAATTTAATAACTCAATAAAATAAGTAAACCATTAAAAATTCAAGAAAATACATTTTATTAATTTAGCAGTTACAAGAACTACATATTTATAAAAATCAGCATTACAAGAACAACATAAGTTGTTGTAAAAAGTTGGTATATAGTTAAATAATACTTATTATACATGTATAAAATTTTTAAAAAAATTAAAACCAAACACTTAATATAATATATATCTTATTTGTTATATACTGCTACTTAGTGAGAAAATTAGAAAAGTCTTACATTGGGTAGGAATGAAGATGTGCGTTGGATTTGGGGTTATAAATAAAGCCCTCTTTCACCATTTGTAAACATCCCAAAATTTATAAATCTTCCTCTCTTTTGTAAGTGTAATTGATTAGCTCAATTTTGTCCAATTAGTTGTAATTTTAAAGTTCATTCATTCAAGATAATGGAAATTGGTTAACGGCCTTCAGAACGAGGTAACATTTATACCGAACCTCGTTAAATTTTTGGTGTTATTATTTTTCCGCTTTAATATTTCTCGTTTAACAATATCTGTTTTAGTTTATTTTAGCATTATATTTCTAATAGCATTATTTTGTCGGGTTAGTTTTAGTTCTATTCATTTAAATCATAAGTGAATAGTAACTACTTAGAATAGGGAAAATATACCCGATTTTCCCAACAATTGGTATCAGAGCCAAAGGTTTTCTACCTAGGCATTTGTTTGTATTCCGTTTGTTTGCTATTGGAATATAGTTGCTAGTTGTTGTAATTTGAAGAAATGGCGAAAGAAAAATTTCTTTCAAACAAAGGCCAGTCATCCACGACAAGCAGAACTATGGTGATGAACGCAAGGTTCGAGGTGGAGAAGTTTGATGGAACCGGTCATTTCGGCATGTGGCAAGGTGAAGTTCTAGATGCTCTGTTTCAACAAGGTCTAGACATTGCCATTGAAGAAGAGAAACCAGATAGAGTAGATGAAGTAGAGTGGAAAAATATCAACCGATTGGCATGTGGTACAATTCGTTCATGAGAACAAAAGTACACGTTCATGAAGGAGACATCCGCAAGTAAGTTGTGGAAGGCGTTGGAGAACAAGTTCATGAAGAAGAGTGGACAAAATTGGCTTTATTTGAAGAAGAAGTTGTTCCGGTTTGAATACCTTCCAGGTACTACAATAAACGACCACATTACTGCTTTTAATCAATTAGTACAGATTTGTTAAATATGGATGAAACTTTTAAAGATGAAGATTTAGCCTGATGTTGTTAGCCTCCCTTCCCGCGATGAGTTTGATCATCTTATTACGAGCTTACTCATTGGGAAGGATAAAGTGTCTTTTGAGGAAGTTTGTATTGCTTTGTATAGTTATGAAATTAGAAAGAAAGATAAAAGAGAAAGCATGAATGAAGAAAGCTGAGGCATTGTCTCGTAAGAAGACTTCCGCAAACACAACATAAAGGAAGCAGAGGTAGATCTCTATCAAAAGGAAGACTTGGTAAAGATGAATGTGCCTTTTGTCGCGAGAAAGGCCATTGGAAGAAAAATTGTCCTAAGTCGCAAAAGAAAGGAAAGTCATGCAATCTGATGCATATGTACCGAAAGCAATTCAAATTCAGATTTTGCATTGGTATCGTTCGTCAACAAAGATCTTATCCTGGCGACTGGATTTTTGATTCAAGATGTACTTTCCATATGTCTCCTAACAAGGAGTGGTTCTTTAACTTTGAAGAACTAAACTAGGGGTGGAGTTGTTTTCATGGGTAATGATTATCCATACAAAGTTTTGGGAATCGGTACAATTTGTTTGAAGAATCAAGATGGTTCAACCAGGGTCTCTGTGACAGATGTTCATTATGTTCCGGATATGAAGAAGAATCTCATTCTTTGTGTGAGTCTTAGAATCAAAAGGCTTCACCGTGACCATACAAAATCGTGGCATCAAGGTTACTTCGAGCCTTGGTGGCGATGAAAGGTGTTCGGAAGAATAACTTGTACTACTACCTTGGTAGTACGGTTGTGGGATAGCATCGCCAGTTTCGGATGAAGAAAGAGATTTAGAAACTACCAAGTTGTGGCATATGCGTTTGGGACACGCTGGTGAAAAAGATTTACATATTCTAGTAAAGCAAGGCTCGTTAAAAGGCGCGAGAACCAGAAGTTGGAATTCTATGAGCATTGTGTATCAGGGAAGCGTAAAAGAGTAAGCTTTGGCACTTGCTTCTTCATAATACAAAGCGGCATTTTTGGGATTACATCCATACCGATGTATGGGGCCAACAAGAACTCCATCCATGAAAGGTGGCAAACATTATTATGTCACTTTCGTTGATGACTTCTCCGTAAGAGTTTGGGTGTATCTCACGAAGAAAAAGGATGAAGTGTTGGGGATTTTTCTCAAGTGGAAGAAGATGATCGAGACTCGACCGGTAAAAAGACTGCTGCCCGAGGTCCGATAATGAGCCGAGTACACAATAAACGATCCATTTATGAAAGTTTGTGAAGAAGGCGGATAGTGCCACACTTCACTATTCGAAAAACACCACAACAAAAGCGAGTCACAGAACGTACGAAGGCAGGACTTTCGCCGGGAGAAGGTTCGGTGTATGTTGTCAAACGCCGTTTAGGGGTGCAAGCAATGTTAGTGACGAGGTTGTGACACCATGCGTACGCCATCTCATCAACCGTCTACCATCGTCCGCTCTTGAAGGCAAAACGCCATGGAGGTATGGTATGGAAAACCCGTTAGCTAGAGATTACGATTTCTTACATGTGTTTGGTTCAATTTGCATACTACCATGTAACAGAATCAAAGTTGGACCCAAGAGCCAAGAAAGCCATTTTTTGGGGATCCCTTCTGGTTCTAAGGGATATCGACTATGGTGCCTTGAAACGAAAAAGATAATCTTTAGCAGAGATGTTACCTTTGATGAATCTGCATTGTTGAGAAAGGTAACGAAGAAGATTGATGGAACTTTAGAGTAGGTGGAGCAAACTCCGAAATAAGTGGAGTTTGAAAGCAAAATTGTTAATCCAGTTACTAAAGATAAGACAGAAGCTGATCCTCCATTGACAGAAGATGAATCAGATGAAAAGGTTTTAACCCAAGAACCTTCACAACAACAAGAAGAAACTGCAGTTGATAGGCCACGGCGACAAAATGTCAAAGTACCTGCTCGATACAAGAATTTTGAAGACCTACCTGCTCAGTTTAAGAATACGGTGGCTTGTGCACTTTCAGTTGTGCATGATGATGTTCCTTCCATATATAAAGAAGCAATCAGAAGCCCTGAAGTTGAAAGATGGAAGGAAGCCATGAATGAAGAACTTTTGTCCCTTCAGAAGAATAAAACATGGAAGTTAACACAACTACCTAAAGGCAAGAAGGCAATTGGATGCAAATGGGTGTATGCAAAGAAAGATGGATTTCCTAACAAAGATGGTATTCGCTACAAGGCAAGGTTGGTGGCTAAGTAATACGCTCGGCGAGTGGAATCGATTATAATAAGGTATTTTCTCCGCTTGTAAAACATTCTTCCATTAGAATTTTGTTGGCCTTGGTAGCACAATTTGATTTGGAACTAGTTCAACTTGATGTGAAAACTGCGTTTCTACACGGTGACTTAGAAGAGGAAATCTATATGTCTCAGCGAGAAGGGTTTATTGTTGCTGGTAAAGAGAATTGGGTTTGTAAGCTGAACAAATCATTGTATGGATTGAAGTAATCTCCAAGGCAGTGGTACAAACAATTTGATCGGTTTATGTTGCAACAAAAGTATACCGAAGCACACACGATCATCAGGTGTATTTTTTAAGCTACAAAATGAGTCTTTTCGTCTATCTCCTATCAGTACGTCGATGATACGTTGATCGTGATCGAAGAGTCAAATAAAAATTGAAAAGTCAAGGCTCAACTAAGTCGAGTCGAGATGAAAGATTTGGGAGAAGCCAAGAAGATTCTCAGATGGAGATAAGTAGAGACAGAAAGAAGGGAAGCTTAGTTTGACCCGTAGTCAATATTTGAAGCCGGATACTACAACGTTTTGGTACGAATGAACGAGACAAAACCCAGTAAGCATTCAGCTAGTTCCTCAATTCAAGCTTGTGCTCAATTATCTCCTCGAATGATGCGTAACGAGAATATATGGCAAAAGTACCATACAAATGCAATTGGTAGCTTGATGTATGCAATGGTGTGTACAAGACCTGACATTTCACGTACGGTTGGACAGTTAAGCATACGTACGATGATCACCAGTAAAGCGACATTGGTTGGTGTGGAAATGGATTCTACCAGATATTATAAATACCGTAAATGTTGGTTTAGTATTTCAACAGGATAATACCATTGGTCAACGTGTGCAATCGGATATTGTGATCGACTACGTAGGAGATTTAGATAAGCGCCTGTCAACCACCTACATGTGTTTTACTCTGCTAGAGCAGTCGGTTGGAAGTCTACCTTGCGGTCCACATTGCTTTGTCTACCACAGAGGGCAGTATATGGCAATTACAGAGTGTGAAGGAAGCTATTTGGTTACGAGGTTTGCTTGAAAACTTGGGAGTTGGTCAAAAACATATTAAGGTGTTTTCAGTGATAGCGGAAGTTGCTATTCATTTAGCAAAGAACCAAGTCTACCACGCACATACAAAGCACATCGACGTTCGTTATCATTTCGTGCGAGAGATTATTGAAGAAGGTGGTGTACTAGTTCGAGAAGATTAGTACGACAGAGAATCCTACGTATATGATGACCAAGGTAGAACAAGAATCAAGTTCAAACATTGTCCTGACTTGATTAACATCCTACAACTGAATTGGTGGCGTGGCAAGGCGTCGTTGATCTAGCAATTGAAGAAATCATTTAAAACCACTAAGTTGCTAAGGTGGAGATTTGTTATATATTGCTCCTTAGTGAGAAAATTAGAAAAGTCCCACATTGGTTAGGAATGAAGATGGGTGTTGGATTTGGGGCTATAAATAAAGCCCTCCTTCACCATTTGTAAACATCCCAAAATTTGTAAATCTTCCTATCTTTTGTAAGGGTAATTGATTAGCTCAAATTTGCCCAATTAGTTGTAATTTTGAAGTTCATTCATTTGAAGATAGTGGAAGTGGTCAACGATGCCCGAGGACTTAGGTAACATTTATACCGAACCTCGTTAAATTTTTGATGTTATTATTTTTCTGCTTTAATATTTCTGTTTCAATATCTATTTTAGTTTATTTTAGCATTATATTTCCAATAGCATTATTTTGTCGGGTTAGTTTGAGTTCTATTCATTTAAATCATAAGTGAATAGTAACTACTTAGAATAGGGAAAATATACCCGATTTTCCCAACATTATTATTATTTAAATCACGTGATAAATTGATCTACAAGGAAGAAGTGATCAAGAACATTGGATACGAGAGTAGTGGTCACATTGTTCTTTTCTACAAGATAGAGATTGGTTCATGAAATTGAAAAAATCCATGGCTTAGTTCCTTCCAAAAGAGTTCTTAAAGAGTGAGGATTGCCATAGACTTATAAATACAGCGAAAACCTAGTGATCAATCGATGCGGAACTTCAATACTCCTCCTCATATCGATTTTTGATGAGAGATATGGAGCGCTTCTCCCTCACACCAACACATGGTTCATCCCCTACAATCGAACGGGTATCGACCGATTACTTGACTCTGATACCATGAAGAAATACATGGTCTAATTCACTCCAAAAGAGCTCTCAAAGAGGGAGAGTTGTCATAGACTTACAAGTACAGAAAAAACCTAGTGATCAATCAATGTAGAATTTCAACATAATTCTGTAATAAATAGCTTCAGAATTAATAAAGAAAAAATGCCACACATATTCTGAGCTCATGAATCTCATTTGAGATGTCATATTATATTGGTAATTTTCGTGTCCTGCCATCGAAAGAAAGAAATTAGACAACAGTTACAAAAAAAATTATCAAACGGACACTGTCACATAGTTTGAGTAGAATTTTAAGGTTTGTTTGCTTTATATATATATATATTTATTTATTTATTATTATTATTTGTTAAAATTGTTTTCATCAAAAGTGAGATTAAAAAAAAAAGTGTTTTCTCGAAGAATCATAATCACAAAATGTGCTTATGAACGGGAAAGTAATTCTGTTTTGTATAATTAGTTCAGTTTTTACTGGTTCTAAAAAGTGAAGAAGATACGAGTAAAGTGCCCTGTAATTATAAAATTATTAATTATTAATGAATAATTCCATTAGTCCTTCGTAAATACATGATTAAAAGGCTGATTTTCATAATTACAGAAATAAAATGTACAAATAATAATAATAATAATATCAGGAGTAAAATGCTTAAGCCAAACGAATACGTCTTAGTATTACTCAATGGTGCTCGGCTTGGAAAAAAAAGTCAAATATTTAGTATGAAGCTACAGCTGGAAGCACTTAAATAAATCTCAAACATTTAGTAGTTGACTGCAGACACTCCCAAAACAACGTAAACATCTTAGGAATAATTTTAATAAATTCATAGAGATGATTCTAAAAAGGTATACCTTCTCACATTTTGAATGTATATAAACGTTGTTTCAAATATAACCGATTGGTCAAAGATTTTGTCATATACAAATTCTCCAATTTAAGCCATAACTCAATAGGAGATTCCTCGTCACCAACCTCGCGTAATACTTCATCAGACAAGGATAACTGAATTGAAGTGAGAGCATTTTTCATCAATGCATCTTTTTCTTCATCAGTCAATTTATCTGGCAATTTATCCTTACCTTCAAGTGTCTTAACAAGCCCTTCTTTAACTAATATGGCGGTATTTTCATACGCAAAGTAATCATTTCTACCATTGAATTTCTCAAATTCATATTTTGATCTTTTAAAACCCAATATTAAATAAATAAGACAACCCAAAAAATATGAAACCAATCGATAACCGTTTCAAAATAAATCAAAAGAACAAACTTGATTCAATAAATACCAGAATAACACAATAGCTTTGATACCAATTTGTTGCGAATTAGCACTTGCGAAAGCAAAGATTGGGTCCAATTTTGGTTGCACAAATTAATAATAATGGGTAACGGCAAAAGTAATAAATATTAAGAAATTAAATGGTACATAATAATTTAAGTGGTTCAACTTTTCAATGTGAAAAGTCTACTCCACTGATGACGGCACACCGAAGAAAATCCACTAATAATTAAAATGGAGATACAAATACAAATGCCAAATAGCTTCACAAATTATAACAAAATTCAAAGTATCAACCCACAAAATATCCCCTCTAATTTACTAGTAATATATATAGCAAGATAAATTAACAAATTTACTATTAAATCAAATATTACCGTACAAATGAGATGGAATATAATTAGTAGCAACAACGACACGAAACTGTGGAAGAAAATTCCAACTTCTCCTTCTAATTTCTACAGTAAATAGAAAAGAAAAAAAAAAACTAAAAACCCAGTAGATGTGTTTTGGGTTCAATTTGTTTTAAATAGAATGAAACCAACCTAAATGATACGAACTATACCTAGAAAAGTGAGATGTGAAGGTAAATGTTGAGATCATTCCAAATCAGATTTTAAAGAAATATAAACACGATTCTTGACCAATTATATATCTATGAGAAGATAGGAACTAAAAATTACAAGAAAGGGGTAGACACCATAGGCAAGAATATAGAAAAAAAAGTTGTGATTTGAATTCCAGAATATTGCTCTTGTTCTTGGTAAGTTCACATAAGCACTCAAAATAGTCAAAGATAAAAAGTTCATATAAATTATATTCAAAATGTTAATTCCTCCTTTACAATATTCTACCTAGTATGTCTTTATAGCTAATATATAAAAACCAAAGTTAATAAAAATAATTATGAAATTCTCAAATTATTGGTAGAAAATAAATTAAATCCTAGAAAATTAACCTCTTATTAAAAAAGGAATAAAAAATCTCTTATAAAAATGGAAACACTTGTGAGCACATTTTGACTCAATAATAATTTCAATTTAAAATATTGTATTTGTGTAAAAAAAAAAAATGCTTAGTTAGCTATCTAATGCAATTTTAATAAATATGGGACAAATATATGATAATAATAATAATAATAGTTATTTAATGAAAATTTTCAAATTAAGATTTTACTTAACAATTTATTGTGTTTCATGTTCAAACTTCCCAAACCCTTATAATACATGCCCAAACAATATATATATATATATAAACCCATTGTCATTTTTTGAATAATAAATTAAATTAAAACGTATTCTTTTAATGACGTTCTTTGATTCTTATTATTAAATAGATTAAAGATGCCCTTTTAAGCAATTGTTTTAATAATAGACTCAATTATAATGTACTTTTCATCGCTAAATACAATAAAGGTCCTAATCCAAGTGTTATAAGGTAAGTTGTGTTTCATTAAAAAAATATACAAAGTTTTTAAAATGTTAAGCCATCAACCTTCTGTACACTTCTAACATGAGTAACTCGTAACTATTCTGTGTTTTGTTGTATTTTTTTGAAGTTAGGTTAGAATTGTTCTCAATTTTTCATTTAACACCTTACTTATCTTTTTAAAGTCTTATTTGTTCGACGATAAAGATTAATTTCTTGTTTCGTTTTAAATAATATATTTGAATTATACAAAATTATAGCTTAATCTAAAAAAATTACTGTAATATAGACCGTGATTTATTTTTCAATTTTATTGATCAGGACATGTAAAATAAATATAAGCACGAAATAAATATAAGCACAAATCACTAAATAGATAAGACTTCAAACTTTTGCAGCCACCGTGAAAAGGCATATATATCCCCAGCAGGAACACCATAAGATAACAAAATTTACACAAAGTTAGAATTAAGGGAGAAGAAGATATGGAGTTAGAAAAGGATAAGCATTTTCCACTATTTGAGACAAGAAAAGCCAAAGGCAGAGTAACATATAGGCTTTTTGCTGCTTCTATATTTGTGGGAATATGTTTGATTTGGGTCTACAGAGTAAGTCACATACCAAAACAAGGTGAAGATGGAAGATGGGTTTGGATAGGTTTGCTTTGTGCCGAACTATGGTTTGGTTTTTACTGGATTCTCACTCAAGCCCTTCGATGGAATCAAGTTTATAGACAAACCTTCAAAGACACACTCTCTCAAAGGTTTCTCTATATTTCCATTCTCAAGTTCATTCTTTTACTCTGGTTTGTTCTGTTTGCTTTTTAAATTATTTAAAAGCACTTCTGAATTAAACATAAAAAAGTTCTATTAGTCTTTGAAAGAAATCACTTTTCACAATAGCACGTTGAATCTTGATTGTGTAATGTAAACAGATATGGGAAAGAGTTGCCGGGAGTAGATGTATTTGTATGCACAGCAGACCCAACAATAGAGCCACCAATGATGGTAATAAACACTGTTTTATCAGTAATGGCATATGATTACCCAACAGAGAAGCTGAGTGTTTATCTTTCTGATGATGGTGGTTCAATTCTCACATTCTATGCTCTTTTTGAGGCTTCCAAATTTGCAAAGCATTGGTTACCATTTTGTAAGAGATTCAATGTGGAGCCAAGATCTCCTTCTGCTTATTTCAAATCAATGCCTGCTCAAATTTCCAATGACTTGTCTGTCATAAAGGTATATTTTTGAAATTATTCATTGTTATTAATATATTGTTGATTTATATCTCCAGACTAATTCTTAAAATGTGTTCTATTTTGTATAAGAATATCATAACTAGTATGATTGATCAGAATACGCTTCATCATTTAGTCCGAAGAAACAATAAATAATTCCTCATTCATTAATATGCAAGTTGGGGTGGGTGAGAGCCTTTGATCTATGAAGAGGGAAAAGTGTGACGGCTCTTGTGTCCACCTTTTGTTTTAAAAATTATATCCTACTGTTTTAGTAAATTAAAAAGTCTGTGAATCCAAAAGTAGCTTAATATTAAATGATTGAAAATAGGTCATCCATGACGAATGCATATTGTTAAAAGAAAAATAATTCATGATAACTTTTGTTTAGTAGAATTAAAATTTAAAAATATGAAATTTTAATTTTAAACTAAAAAATAATAATAAATAATTATAAAAATATATTATACAAATAGAACATTACAACTTAATTCTTGAGTTACAATGAAAACAAATACAAGAATAAACATTTTCATTACCATTTAATATTTGTCTTTTTATTTTTTGTTTGGAATTTACTGATTTAAGTTATTTTTGTAGAAATTGTACGAGGAAATGGAGAATGAAATAGAAACATCAACTAAGTTAGGCCGAATACCAGAAGAAGTAAGATCAAAACATAAAGGGTTCTCTCAGTGGGATACATACTCTTCTCGACATGATCATGGCACCATTCTACAAGTATGTTATTTGTTGATCACATTAACATGTCCAATAAGAAACATGGACAAAGTTCAAAATTAATGAAAAAAATAATGATATTTTAACAATATTTTTTGTTATTTGTCACAATAAATTATTTAATATATTTTCATAATTAATTATATGACACTGTAATTTAGTAAAATTATATTAATAGCAATAATAATTATATTTGTCATCTATATAT
Source organism: Hippophae rhamnoides (assembly GCA_033030585.1). NCBI lineage: Eukaryota > Viridiplantae > Streptophyta > Magnoliopsida > Rosales > Elaeagnaceae > Hippophae > Hippophae rhamnoides. Next base: position 64,217,986 of record CM065428.1, on the reverse strand, counting down.
ATATATATATATATATATATTAAAGCAACTGTTTAATATCGTTTTGTTTTGTTTTATTTTGTTCTTTCAGAATTTAATTAATGGGAGTGACCCAAATGCGACAGATGTAGCAGGGTGTCAGTTGCCAACTTTAGTTTATTTGGCCAGAGAAAAGAGATCCCATCATCCCCATAACTTTAAGGCTGGAGCTATGAATGCATTGGTAGTGACAATTAACTTTAAACATATAATTTAATAACATGAACAAATTTTTTATAATAATAAGATGAACAATTAATATAATATTAGTCTCGGTTTAAGGGTTAACCTTTTGGTAACAATTAAATTATCAGTCCAAGAATTCTCGTGCCATGTATCCACTTTTACCTTGAGATCCACCTTCTGATACAAATTATTACCAAAAGGTCCCAATTATAAAGCCAGATTGTTTTTCATATTTTTTTCAATGTAATACTTGTTCTACAAAGTTGTGATGTTTTAGTATGATATGTTTGGCTTCCACTAGCTACTGAAAATGTTTTCCTTTTTTTTTTAATGCAGATTAGAGTATCTTCAAAAATTAGCAATGGGAAGGTAATTTTGAATGTAGATTGTGATATGTATTCAAACAACTCAAAGTCAATTCAAGATGCACTTTGCTTCATGATGGATGAAGAGAAAGGATCAGAGATTGCATATGTACAATTTCCACAAAATTTTGAAAATGTCACTCAGAATGACTTGTATAGTGCTGCATTAACAGTAATCAGTGAAGTAAGTGTTGTTTTGTTTTATTTTTCAAAAGTTACATAGATTGTATCTTTTCTTAAGTGATGTTGTTAATGTGATCTTTAAGGTGGATTTTCGTGGTTTGGATGGATATGGAGGCCCTCTTTATGTTGGAAGTGGCTGCTTTCATAGAAGAGATGTTCTTCTTGGAAAGAAGTTCAGTAAGGACTATAAAATTGAATTGAAATGGGAGAGTAGAAGAGAAGTCGAAAGTATTTATGAATTAGAAGAAAACTCTAAAGGCCTTGCAAGCTCTTCTTACGAAGAAAACACTCAATGGGGGAAGGAGGTACAACTCTTCCTCTCTCTTTCTCACACTTGAGAGCAATGATCAAAATACTATAAATGCATGATATATCCATAATATTCTCACTTTTGGAAAGATACTAATATATAAAATATAAGAAATATTTGCAGATATTGTTAATAAAATTAAAGTTTGATATTTTATATTAGTTGAGAGTTGAGGATGATAAATGTTAACTTAATTAGCAAACACTTCTATATATTATAAGTTTATCACAAACACAACTAACATGTTAAAATCTCACTGTATACAATTTCTTAGGATCGAATTTGTGATGTTTACAGTTTTCTTAATATGCAGATGGGTTTGAAGTATGGGTGTCCAGTTGAAGATGTAATAACAGGGATATCAATTCAAACAAGGGGATGGAAATCAGTGTATTACAATCCAACAAGAAAAGCCTTCTTAGGGGTAGCTCCAATCACATTGCTTGACTCACTAGTTCAACACAAGAGATGGTCAGAAGGTGATTTCATTATTTTGCTGTCTAAGTATAGTCCTGCTTGGTTTGCACATAACAAGATCAGCCTTGGCCTTCAACTTGGATATTGCTGCTATTGCTTTTGGGCTCCTAATTCTCTTCCTACCCTATTTTACACTCTCATCCCTTCACTTTATCTCCTCAAAGGCCTTCCCCTTTTCCCAGAGGTATAGCATTATCTCCCCCCTCCTCCTCCCTCTCTCAATAACTCACAATTTGTGTTTGTTAGTAGTAATGTCTTATATTTTGTGAATTCAGATCTCAAGTCCATGGTTGATGCCATTTATGTACGTGATAGTGGGCAAGTACACATTCAGCTTGGCTGAATTTATGTGGTCAGGTGGTACAATCTTAGGGTGGTGGAATGAACAAAGGATGTGGCTTTACAAGAGAACAACCTCCTATCTATTTGCATTCATTGATGCAATTTTAAACTCACTTGGGTTTTCAAATTCAGCATTTGTAATCACAACCAAAGTGGCTAGTGAAGATGTTTCCCAAAGATATGAGAATGAGAAGATGGAGTTTGGAGCCACCTCCCCATTCTTCACAATATTATCAACAATTGCTGTGCTCAATCTTTTCTGCTTTCTTTGGGTGGTAAAGGAGGCTATTCTGAAAGAGAGTATTTCAAAAGTTTATGAGACATTGTTTTTGCAGATTCTTCTTTGTGGGTTTTTGGTTTTGATCAACTTGCCTTTGTACCAAGGCCTCTTCTTAAGAAAAGACAGAGGAAAGATGCCAAGCTCTGTAGCAGTTAAATCAGTTGCTTTTGCCTTAATTGCTTCTGCTCTTTTTAGATATTGCTTTTATTGAATTATACAAGTTCAATGTTGTTAACCGTTTGAGACTTTCTTTCTGTTCTTGTTCTCTTTTGTTTCTTCATTGTTTGCAATATACTAAAATAACCATATAAACTGCCCTTTGTTTTGTTTTTAGTGTCGTTAAAAAAGAAGAAGAAATAGCGTTCTCTAGGAGGAATAAAGAGCTTATCTGTACCAAATGGATGTAAATACTAAATACTAAATAGAGTCGTATGGGTTTGCCTATTTGCAATCTATGGTGATTATTATTATTGCTACTGTTAGGATATCTATATTGCTCAAATTATTTTATGTTGATAATTTTATCTAACAAAAATGATAATAAAATATAATTAATTGTAGAAATAAAAATAACAATTTAAACACACTTTTATTATAGTAATAACAAAACAAATTGTGACTATCATTAACCTATACATTATATATCATATGTGTCAAAATTATTTTAAAAATTGAATAAATGATTTTTTTTCTAAATAATGTCAATATTGACATTTGTCATTATACAAATAGTATGGGTATAACAGTGAGCACAAATTCGTGTATACCTGAACAAGTTCAAAGAATTGCTTCTTTACTACGTTTGAGCTACAGTACTAACGTGCTTTAACAAGTGCTACTTTTCTTAGCATATAATCAAACAAACAAGCTCTCTAACACTCCCAAGAAAAGGTTAAAAAAATCATTTCACAAACAGCAGCGTTTTGATGATATAATGAGAGAACATGAATGTGATGATAAATCTTTGAAGTTCATGGATCAGTTCAAGGGAAGATATCCAGATAGAAACAAATTGGCCTCTAATAATAATAACAATATCAGAAATATATAGATACAATAAAGTGTTAGTTTGGTTCAATCCTCCCATCACAACTCAATTTTACAGCACACAATATAAACTTCTGTAGGACTCAACACTTCTCTACAGCTCCTTCCTTCTATGGAAAAATATGATGGAGCTTGTATTGATAGAAACAACATTTCACTTCCATGAAAGCACTTGAATCCTTGTCAAGATTGTGTAGCTGGTTCGTGAATGCAGCAGAACCATTTTTTCTGAAAAGCAGCAAATTATCAACGTAAGGGAAATGGTAAGGAATTATGCCCAAAGAAATAAGAGAGTAAAATAAATGTTGCTTATGATGCAATGAAAAGATCATTTCTAGTCTTGAGCTACATTTAAGTAAAAGAAACAGAAACTAGAAAGATCATGTTCCATTTACTTTTATAAGCCACGAGGCAATCAGATTATACAGATGAGTCCAAAAAAATATGATTCTGTTTCCTGGAGCAAACTTCTTTAAGTAATCTCTAAATCAGTAATTAGCGAGTGTAAAGCCAATCTGAGTGGCTAACAAATCAACATTTCATTGCAATTAGATCTGTAATGGTTGATGACTGATGACTGTTGATCCACTCCCGATCACAAAAATGCAAAGAGATTGATGCAATGCACGCCCCCCCAAAAAAGTATTATAGGCATGGTGTTACAACAATTTCACAATGTAGTATGAAAATACAAATATTTCACAATATGACATTTTTACCTCAATTGGTGTAACCAAGTTACATAGATGGGTAACTGACTTAAAGAAATTATATTTTGTTATACGCATACATCATAACTCAAGCTATATTATAAAATTGTTGAAATCCCAAGCCTATATTGTGAGTTATCTGGAAAAATTAATGTTACCACTGCCACCTTCACCCTGTATTAAACAATTGGAGAAAGAAAGAGTTCAGTTAAGAACAACATACAGACTGAGGCTTGCCAGGATCCAGTCCAGGTCTGGTAGGTTTGATATTAGGATCAAGCTTTCCTGGAGAATCAGGTTTTCCACCCGTTTTCTTCTCATCCCTAGCCTTGTTAAATATCACAGTAAATCCTTCGGCTGAAGCAGGATCATTGACATCCCACTCACCAAACTTTGGCAGTGGCCGACCTTTGTCCTGCAAGAAAAAGTATCAACATCTTTTTGTGATTTTGATAGCTAGGAAAGGCAAATGACAACCAGATAACAAATAATAAATCATATTAGGTACAGTGTAGTCATTCACCAGCGGAAAACGGTGTTTTGATTCAGCTTATTTACTAAAAAAAAGGCGCAAGTACCCCAACTATGCCTGGATCATTTCAAGCAAATAACTATAATGCAGATCAATTCAGCCTCAAGGAGCGCGAAAAAGAGAGGCATTTACTAAGGCCTTTAAGAAATTGTCCAAGAATCTCACATGTACAGGCTTAACCTGCCTTATGCTGCAAGCATTTTATTTGCAGGTGCATGATAATTCAAGTTCTTTATTTTGTATTTTCAAGGCCACCAGTTAATGTATGCATGCTAAATACTAAGTTCCTCTATCCCAAGCAAAATGCTTACTTCCTAATATGAATGCAATCCTGGGCAATTCCTAACATGTTCTCTGATTCCAACAAGAATCTGATAAAAAATATAAGCTCACAACCCTTACATATGGCTATCTTGGGACCAGGCATTGAGATCCACCATAACTATTTACAAGATGATATGCTAATTACGCACAAAATCACGGTCAACATTTGGAGTTTAACTTCCTTCTAAACTCTTTCATTTTCCAAAATATTTGGAGAAAAATAAAATTGATCAAATCTATACTGAAATTGTAATTCTGAAGAAAGCAAATACAACTATATTATCGACCATGCTGATTTCCATATTCAAAAGGACCGCAAAACATATGAATAAGCATATACACAGCAACAAAACAGTAAACTTTTAAAAATTACAATCCATTTCTGTTTCATTGCCCATTGTTCCAAACTACTTTCTTTTTCCAATTGCATAAATTCTTTTTTTTTTTTAAAAAAAAACAAGATTTTACGATCTCTACAACCAGATGAAAAGATAATCATTTTCTTTCGCTCCAACAACACAAAATTATATAAGTGTAATTCATCAAATCGACGAATCATCAGTTATACAGTTCCGTCCCCCACCTATCAGAATCCCATGAACTTTGCAAAAAGTAATGGATACAGAAAACGACAACAAGCTGATCACAATTCATTTGCATCAAATCAACAAGTCCAAATCTATGCGTTATCGCTCCACGCCACCGATCAAAATTAGTGACCGAATCAAACATACATAAGCATCAGAAAAAAAAAACAAAAATAATTATTAAAACAAATTAGTTCTTCATAAATTTAATCAGATAAGGAAAAACGTTAACGTACCGACATGAATTCGAGCAATAGAAGGACTTATTTTCCTGGGAAAAGGAAATGACTTAGAGAGAGATTAGACGGAAAGAGACAGATTCATATAGAGAGATTTTAGGGCCAGAAATGGGCCTATTACCATGTAAAACTGGGATTTTAGGCTAACGGTTCTCGTGTAAACGACGTTATTTACTTAAATGAACATGAAGGGGGGGATATATAGGGAGCTCCGTTGCCGTTAGCGTAAGATGGGGGACGGAAAAGATGGAGATTTTTTTTAAATAAGGAAAAGATATAGATTGGGAATAAGAATATTCATTTTATCGCTAGATAATTTATTTAAAAAAATTTAAATATTTTTTTTTCCAAAACTAATGATAACTGATTACATGTATGTTGGGAATAGTTATTGAAAATTTAAAATCGTAATTAAAAAAATTAAATATATATATAATTTTGTAATAAGAAATACTTCTAATATTAAACAGAGATGATAAAATACTTTCAATAATTACACTATGTTTTTTTTTCTTATTCTTAAGTTCATATTTTTATTTTAGTGTTAAATAATAATAAAAAATAACATCAATATTTTTAAAAATTTATTAGAATAAATATTTGGTTAAGTTTTTAATTAAATATATTTTTAAATAAATATTAAAATATAATAATTAAGTAGAAAAATTATTACCATTATGAAATGAGTATATTCGCTTTTTATAGTCTTCCCACCCATCTTTACATGAAAATAATAAGTTGAGAAGCATTGTGAAATGAGAGAAAATTAATTAATTATTATTTAAAAATAATACACGCAATCAACAATTACATCTGGTAACAATTTTAGAAAGTGACATCGTAAATATAATTAGTATGGAGTAAGTAGTATTGCAAAATCACCCATACTTATTATATATTTAAATTATATTTAATTTATTAAAAAATTGTACAATTTAACCCTTCTTTCCCCTAACAAATTATTTATTAAGGATAAACAGTTAAATCGTAAAATATTTTGATAAGTTAAATATAATTTAATTTAAATTAAATACGTGATGTAAAATGGTTATTAATATAATACTAAAACATTAACGATTACAAACTTGTACGGAGGCAGAGCATACATTGTCCAGCTGTCAATATTCTTTAAGTAAAGTTTTGTGTTTTCACTCCTCAATGTCTTTTATATAGTTTATAATAATAATTAATTAAATTTTTTTTTATCGTAATGTACCTGATTGATTTCTGTATTAGATATAGGTTTCGTATCTACAGATATATATGAATTCGTGATTTTGATACAAAACCAAATAATGCCCAAATCACAAATTATGTCAAATTTCAAAATAAATATAATAATAAGCTAGCTTATATATTATATGTGAATTAATTATAATTAGCATATTTTCTTTAGAATTTATTTTATTTTATTTTCTTCTTCTTTTTATTTCTAAAAACAGAAGACTAACGCGTATATATTAGCTGTCATAAAGCATGTTGTTATATGGAAAATAAATAAAGAAATTTTAATAGCATGCCTTTAATCTTGCAAGTTTTGGTATTTACAATAATAAAAAACAAAATGATTGAATTTGATTTATTGTTTTTGCTCACAAATTTTATTGATTTTTAACTATTAATTAAAAATCAAACGTTATATATATTTATTTTTCTTGATAAATCTTTATTATTTTTACCTCGAAACGATTGCTTTAAATTTCTTAAGGATCTGATCGGAACTTGTATTGTTAAAGTGATTTTGTTTTTTTTTTCTACACGGGAGTTATGATTCTTCGAACTTGTCATATTTCTCTTAATTGTTATCTCAAAGGGTTATAACATCTAAAACTTGATATGAATTTATTTGTTAATTTTCTCTCATATCTAACATGATCATACTAATTATTCAAAATAGAAAATGGAAAGATTGTTATGACTTGTGAGAAACTATTTTTAGTAATCTTGATGGTGGGATACTTAATGGTTCAACAAGTTTGTAAAGAAGATAGAGGTAAAAAGAAATAATGATTTAATGTTTATATTAGTATATTTTAGAACGTACATAAAGAATTTTATTTATAAGATTGTAACAATTATAATACAAGTAGAATAATAAGTATAATATAAATGAAATAGTAAAAGTGTAATATAAATATAGTGTAAAAATAATAGACTTGTGATACACTTGTTTCAAAGTTAACAAATATCATAGCATAAATTCATTATTTTATAAAATAAACTTATGTTATTTTTTTTATAAAGATAACATACTTGTATTATTATATCTAATAATTATGAACATAAAATATATTTTTGTTAAAGATAATAAACTTAAGAATCGTTCGCTTGTATACATACATATATATGTGTATACAAAGTATATAAAAAAAACCATTCGTAATAATACACGCATATCCATGTTATTTTCAAAAGTTATCGGTGCATATGATTCAAACAATTTATTTATTTTTCTCACTCTCATTTTATTATTATTATTATTTCAACAAATGGTCATAGAAATAAAACATTGTAGATGCATACAAATTGCACAGTCACTTCCTCCAGGTTTGATAAAATAAAAAAATTACCTAGCAATTAAAAGAGGCAATTATATGTTTGAATTATATAACCATAATTCAGAATCGAAATATTAGAAATAGAAATATAATTAAACAGTTGACAGAATATATCCCTGTTGTGCTTGCTAGATTCTGTCAGCCACACCCCTTTGCCTCCATTATGAAGCACAATCTGAGGACATAGATTCAGACATATTCTTCCTCCTCTGCTCTGTTGGAATCAAAATCATGAAATATCTCAAATAAACCACTCATAGGAAGTAGAAGTGGAATCTAAATAGAAATAAAAAACAAAAGAAAGCAGTTATGTGCCATTGATTAGTTAGACTAATTAGACGTTTATATGTTGGAGTTTCATGCTTAAAGTACATGGTCTCCTAATTCATAGCAAAGTTTTAACAATATATCTTCTGTGTCATGTACATATAATTGCTAGTAATATTTTACTTAGTTGACAATATCTAACCATAATTTTGTAACTTGTTAGCCATTTAGAGTTTATGAGAAATAAATACCTTTCTTTTTTTTCGTTTTAAAATACGAAAAAAGAATCAATTTTGAATTTTGATATGATAATCAAATTAATAATTTTTTTAAATTTTAATAATAAAAAAAGATAAAAAGATAAAAATTATTTTTAGAGATTTTTATATTATCTTCTACGACAACATTATTGCTATTATTTGAGACCACATTAGTCTTAAATAAATGAATAATTTTTCTTAAAAATTTTATAGAATGAATCGGTATAAATTTAAATTAAATTACTAAAATTAAGTGTGTAAAAATTATTCTAATTAAATCAACGCAATCCAATTTTATCGATTATAAAAGATTATTAGATTAGTTTGTTTTTAAATGCTAAAAAATTGATGAAGTAAAGTATAGATTAATTCATAAATCTTTTTTTTTCTTTTAATTATACTTGTATGTATAATATAAATTATTATTTAATTTTAACATACAAAATTATATATTTATTAACCACATTTTAAAGAAAAATAAAAAATTTTGAAATTAATACAACTAATTCAAATCAACTTAAATTTTGATTTATATTAATTTTACTTGATTTAGTTAAATTTCTATTTTTAAAAACAAATTATATTGAATTAATTTAAAACCAAACCCATCTAAATTTATACACCCCCCGACTACAACACACGTTTTAAATACCTCGTCATGCTAAAATGAGTTTATATTGACAACGCACATTCTAGTCAAACACTCAAACGCTTACTGTCCCACCACTCTCACCATCGTTGTTTTCAAGTATAATTGACAGGAGACTTTGACATCGAATATTCCACACTAATATCGTTATTTATATAAAAAAAAAGCTCTACTTAGAATCTGGAGAGAATTATTTCTTTATTTTGTTCTGTAACGTTAGATTAAAGAGAAGATACAGAATTAACTATAGTATAATGTGTCAATTTAAATAAGTTGTACAGTGAATGAATGAAGCATTATACCAAGTCAGTGTTCTATCCTTTCCTTGGCAAAATTGATAGTCTGCTGAGTCGGATACACGTCACCTTAAGAGACTAATAGACCATATATGTGCTTAGTTGTTACTCGTTATTTGTTAGGGCACAACACTAGTCATCGTTTTTTTAATTAAAAAAAAAGAATAAAAATCAAAACACCATAAATGTATTTCTAGTTTATGCTGATGAAAAACCAAATGTAATTTTGTTTTGTACCTCTCCAAAATTTTATCATGTATATGGCTCTAATTATAAAATCTCAAAGGTTATGACAGTTTCTCCAAAATGATGCCAGCAAATACAACGTATACACCAAAGCTTATTAGCAACTTCCACATTACATAAGCTAATAACAAGGCATTTTGTCCAAAATGACTTCACTTTTGGGAAACAGAACCAAAAAAACCTAGTATAGACGGTAAAATAGGTGTAGAGTAATCTTTGTACCCTCCCCAAAATGGAGAGAGCAAAAATACAACTTCAAAAATAAATAAATAAAGAATATTAATAAAGTCACTGCTCCCGACAACCGAGGATCACCAAATTCTTCACAAGGATAAATCCATGCTGCATGATGAAATTGATAAAGGCATGGTTTGTCCTTTGGATTCCCGGAATCTCTTCCAAGATCTGAATCTTATACTCCCTCAGTCCCTCCTAATGACGATCCATCTATCAGAAGTTCAAAATTATACGCCCCAAGAGCAGTCCTTCTATCTACACAAAAAATAGGGATGAGGGAGGTTGAGTCAGGGAGACTCCGAAAAACAGACGCTCAATCTTGTGCAGTAGCAAATAAGAACCCTGATTTATTAAAGTTAAATGAATTGTAATAAATGATTTGTTTTAAGCAAATAGCTGAGTGAAAAAAAGATGCGCACTTACACATAAGTTAACTTGAGGGTAGAATGCCGATTTGATGGGGCAAGACCATCACCTATATATTTCAGTTAACCAAAACCAAACCCTTCATTAGCTTCATGAATGGCAAGCAGCAACCGTTCATGGAGCTGTTCCTTTGAGGTATACTCAGGTAGATCTAGCTGATTAAAGCTGAAATTCCAAATGTATGTCAATTCATACCCTAAGCAGAAATTAATTCTACTCGAGTCCATAATTTAACGAAAAGGATACATACCATGTGTGAGCAGAAGGTAGCCTGTCAGGAGCACCATATGCCTTGTGAATCTGAAACCTCTGAGGACCAGAGATACCTTGCAAAGCCTTGAAGCCCTCCAGTGGAACCTGGAAAAATAGCAAATCTTTACCGAATAAAGAGCCAAAAATAACTAAGCGTTCAGTGTTTTCTGTGGGAGATCCATGCATTTACCCAAAAGATAGAGATAAAACTGAACCCAAAAAAAATATACTGCTTTATAACCTTAATTATTAAAAACAAAAACAAAAATAAAAATCTCCAAATGGAAAGGAAAATAAAGGGGATGAATGAACACAACTCTTCATCACAAGTTCTTATGAGATTGAAACTAAATAGAAGAAAAATCATAGCCACGGGGTGAGGTTATGAAATACATAAATAAATAAAAAAGAACAACTTTTTCTCTACTTACATGCAAAAACTTTCTCACCATCCCTTAACCCAATTGCAATTAAAAACAGAGCCCAGGTAGTTGATAAAGCCAAGAAAAGATCAGGGAAAAATTGTAGCATCATGTGTGAGGCTAAAAAACAAGTCTAGTCAACCATCTGCCACTAAATCTATTACGTAAATCCCTTTTTCCACATTTGAGGGGAGGGTTTAAGGGTTCAACGGAAATAATATGTTACTGGCAACAATCTATATCTTCCAGACGTTATATGTAATTGCATCCAATTACCTTAGATGTCCCAGTCACAAATTGCAGCAGCCTTGCCATGTCTTCCTTGTTGAATCCTTTTACCACTTCCCAAAACCATTGAACAATGATGGATGCTACCATATAGCCAGTATACTCAGTGTTCTCCCTCAGATCCTCCACTGCAGGGACAAGGCGGCAATTTAACTACTATCAGAGAAACCCAAACACAATAACATAATAAACAAATAACTATTAAAAAAATTGCGAAAGAAAATCCAACTAACAATCGATTTCAGGAAGCCCACTGATCAGTAGCTCGAGCTCTTTATCATTGAAAATAGAGATAAGTTCTCGCAGTACCAATTCATTGAATCCTTCCAGAAAGGAATTAATTTGAGGACGGATGGCATTTGTCAATATATGATCAGCAACAAGGTCTACATACTCATGCTTAGTTTCATCTGTAACCCTTATATTTCTTCCTCCAGGTTTGAGCTCATAATCAGTGACCTATTTTGATGAAAAGGAAAAATCTATTTAATTCCCTATAAAACTGAATTGAAAATTTTTGGTAGTTCTGTTGGTAAATTATGGTCCAATCATTACAGGAGTGGTCTTTGAAAATAAAAAAATAAAAAAGAGAAAATTATATTAAGATAGGCCTTTGTTAGAAGTATTTTAAAAACATAGGACTTAGATAAAATCTTTGATAACACTCAACTACGACCAAGGTTTTCTGCATTTTTAAAAGATGTAACCAAATATAAAGTAATTTAAAACCAAACAAAATACAAATTATTGAATTTAATAATAAGTGCAGACTCGGATTTTAAGAAATAAAAAAACAACTCAAATTTAAAATCATATTCTTAATTTTGAAAATTCATTTTTGAACCATTAACTAAACAAACAGGAGTCTGAGAATAATTTTAAAATAATGATACGAAAACAGAACTCGATGTTTCCCTACCTGGTTCTTCTCATAAAGGATGTGCTTTTCCTCATCTGCATCCATGCTAAAAGTCAGGTCAGGAATGTCGCTTACATCGTTCTAGCATACGCAAAAACAAAGAAAAGAAAAGTGTCACTCATACAAACATTATGAGAGTAAAATTGCATCCAGCATAGCAGGTTTGAATTGTACTGCATATAAGAGAAATCACAAACCTCTAGCATCCACTTCAAATTCTTGTAGTAATCAGGATCAACAGCTTCAATATCATGGTAAGTCACTTTCACGCCAAGAATGTGCTTGTAGAAAGAACGAGTGAAATAAACATCCAAAAGTTGCCCATCAAAAAGTGCCTTTGCAACCTATTGAATGTAAAGAAAAATAGCAAGAAAAATTTAGACAAAATGTTCATAAAATACAAGCCTCAGCCCTCAAGAACACACAAGTGAAAGAGAAGTACCACTCGGCCAGCAAATTTAAAGTAAGAAAGATGCTCTGTTTGGTAGACAGAGTTAGGATTCGGCTGGAAAGTTGCATTGCTTCCCACAGTGGTAAATAACAATGCCCCCTTGTCAAATATTACTCTTGAAAGTAATTGATACCATTCTCTTGTCAAGCCACCAGCATCAATACCCTCTTCACCTTGAAATTGCACGTTCAAACGTCCCTTTAAGTCCTGACTAGGACGCATGCGCAATTGATTAAAGGAATCCTCCAAAACATAAGCTCGCCGAACACTTATCCTCAGAGGGCCAGCCAGATGCTGTTCATGCTGCTGCCTAATTCTTGAGCGGAAGTATGCTCTCTTGTTATCAAAATCAATTAACCTTGGTGCCTTTAACATCATAGAAAGTGATTTTTCCAGCAAAGCTGGATTCTGTCTGATAAATGCATTCAAAAGTCGACGATGTTTCTCAGCAAATTTTACGAATGTGACAGCACCGTCGTGCTTTCGCTGAAGATCCCCATTGCATTTTGTGATTGATGAATCTGAGATTTCAGAAGACTCTTTGACCTCTCTTGCTGCCACATTGGCATAATCTTGCAGAGTAATTGAATGGTTAGCTTGAATTTTTTCACATAGAACAAAAAATGCCTCAATGAAAGGCAGGAGCCTCTGGGTTCCAGGAGGAAGAGGAGAGGAGGAAGAGGATCCCTGTACATGCTCTGCAACGTTTATATTTGACACAATTGAATTTAATGAACTCTGACCCAGCTGTGTCTCAGTTGCGGTTATACATTCACTTAATTCTTGCCATAATGGCTCGAGAGCAATATTTAAATTCCACATGGTGGCATGCTCATCTTGCTCCCCATCTTCCTCCAGACCTGAACTCTCATTAGCACCAGGTGATGTGAGTGAGCTAAGTGCTTGTAGAACACGTAGAATTGCTACCCCAGCCATAGAACAAGCACTCAGACCAAGCATCTGTGTATTTCGAAGTGTGACAAGTTCACTTACAGCAGAACTGCTTAAACCATGAGCTAATTCTGATAGCTCTGTAGTGAAGAACTTCCGTTGTGGCACAGCAACAGTTGCCAACTTCTTCAGAACTCCAGCAGCAAGTGTATATACTTTGTCAGAAAGCCTAATCAAGTATTAAGATCACATTAGTAAAACACTTGCATCTCCACTTCAAAACGAAACATACGGAAACAAAATAAGGGGAAAATAACAGTGTAAAAAGAGGATAAAGACACATTGGAAGTGGCAATTATAGTAAAGAATTCAGGAAAAATAAAATGTGGAAGTCAAAATGCTTTAAAATGCCATGCAAAAATATCAAAGCTGCTAAAAAGTTCAGGCATAAGAGTTAGAACACAAGTACCCTTAAAGATTCAGGGAAAATAAAATACAGAAGTTAAGAATGCTTTAAAAAGCTATGCAAAAATATCAAAACTACTAAAAGCTCAGAGTAAGAACCAGAACACAAGTTGTACCCCTCATGACACAAGAGGCTGCAAAGATTAAAGATTCAGGGAAAATAAAATACAGAAGTTAAGAATGCTTTAAAAAGCTATGCAAAAATATCAAAGCTACTAAAAGCTCAGAGTAAGAACCAGAACACAAGTTGTACCCCTCACAACCCAGGAGGCTGCAAAGATTAAAGAATTCAGGAAAAACAAAACATGGAAGCCAAAATGCTTGAAAAAGCTATGCAAAAATATCAAAGTTACTACAAAGCTCAGATGTAAGTCACAAGAGACAGAACACAAGTACTATCCCTCACGTATCAGGAGGCTGGAAAAATAAAATATGGAAGCCAAAAGCTTTAAAAAGCTATGCAAAAATATCAAAGCTACTAAAAAGCTCAGGCGTAAGAATCAGAAAACTAGTACCCCTCACGACCCAAGAGATTGCAAAGATTACGCAAATCAGATTGTCGCAGATGCAAGAATATATTCTCAGCTCTATTTCCATCTGAAGTAGATGATTCTGTACTAGCATGTTTACCCAGTTGACTAGGATCTGCCTCCAAGATGGGAGAATCATGTTTCACATCTTCGGTAGCTTTATTTGCTCCCCCATTTTGAGATTCGTAAGTTTCCTTATCACAATGAGCATGAGACTCCAACTTAGATGCTGCATTACACACAACTACTTGAAGGAGGCCCATGACCTGAGCAAATGCAAAAATATTTGAGCAACAGTAGGAAACTTGCTTTTTGATTAAAAAAACACTAGGAAACTTTCTACAGTTGCATGCAAGAACTCAAGCTACTAAAACCAATTGACAACTGGTATAGTATGCACTAGTCTAAACAACACATTTCTAACTTATCAAATCCGTTAGGAGTGATAGCGTAGCAAGACTACACTGTTTGTAATGAATAAACAGATATCAGATAATTAAATATTATGGGGCACCCCCAGAGAGCTCAAGAGGGTCGAGACAGAGAATAGTGTTCCAGCCATCTAAATATTACAGAAAAAATAAATGTGGGGTGGAATTATTTCATAATCTGCTTCAACATAGAAATAATCTAATATACCTGCTCTAGATGGCCAGCGCTCCGGAGAAAGAGAGGACGACTTAAAAGCTTCAAAAACAACACCAAGGGAATATCTGTATCCAGGTCTTTTCCATGATCTTTTGGGGAAACTATTCCTTCCTCAACTTTTGCCTTGCCTTTGTCCTTCTTGTTATCCATATTTATTGAACGTAATGTGTCTGGAATATGTGAGGGATTAAAGTAACACAACATATCTGCAACAGCAGAATGATTTGTAGCCAAATAAGTCAAAATCTCAAGAATCCGTTGCAATACCATGGGAGGAACACCTGCTAAAGGAATAAGATAGAGACAGAACACGTGAGAAAATAATTGAAGGGTCAAATCAAAATCACACAGATGATTATTGTCCATTAGAAAAGGCATTACCATTTAATAGTTGTGATCGACCATAAAAAACATTTGAATGGCAACCATAAAGCCTCTGGTAATTAAATGTCAAAGGTCCGTTGACTGATCCTTCAGCCTCAGGCTTGATCATTTCTAATAAAAGTTGGATCAAAATTGCCCTTGTAATACTATGTGCACAAACGTTCAGTAAGAGTCTCTGCAGAAGGCCTTTAACAAGAGGCTAGCCACACAGAACGAAAAACAACCATGTTAATGGAATAATCTAGTGAACAACATCTTGAGTATGAATGAACACATGCTATGCATGATGCAAAGTTGTGTCCCTATTCTTGTATTAAAAACATGCATAACAAGAAGTATGTTTATTTCAAGTAAAACACTAAATAAAATGGCTAGCTGCAATCTGATTGAAAAATATGTTGAAATGTGCATCAAAAATGTTAAAAGATGGAAAAAGAAATTAAAATAAAAAAATAAAGGACCAATAAGATTTACCTGCACTAACCGTAGAAGCCTGATCAAGGCTTTCAATGCATTAGCATCTAAAAGTGGCTCACCTTCTACTTCTTTCCCTTTGAATTTATCCGCAATTTCAGATACAGTCCTTCTGCCGACTGTAACTCCAACACCTCTATCCATTACTGACTGCCGATCAAAACCTAACCCATTTCTACGACTATTTAGCCTGTGGCTATTTCCAAAAAGACTACGAGCCTGATAATGACTCATTGCTCGATCTCTAAGCATTTGAGCTTCAGCAAGTAATGGAGAAGGCAATGCAGACAAGACAGCCTCAGAAGAAGTTAAAAGTACCTGGCATGAAAGAAAGAGATAAAAGGTTATTGTCACATCATAACAAGACTTCAAAGAGAAAGCTCAGGATGCAGACCTCTTCACGCAGGTCAGCAGGAAAAGTAGCAATGATTGAAGCATTATCCATATCCACTGGTTGTCCTTCAACCTGTTGTGTAATCCTTTGTGCTCTTTGTTGAGCCAAAACCTCAGCTTGAATATCTGGGGGAAGGGCAGCTAAAAACTCGGGATCAATATCTTCAACAGAAGGTGGTGCATAAGTAGAAGGTTGGATGGACTGGGCTTGTTGTGAAGCTAGAACTTCTGCACGTAGATCTTCTGGCAGTGCCTCCAGGAAGGTGGGATCAATTGCATTAGCACTAGGAGCCTCGTCATTCAAATTACCCCGGTCAGCCTGACTATTCTCAGGTGTAACTACTGAATTTTGAACTGATGGTGACTCCTCAATATTGAACTCTGAATCTTGGAGGGGCTGTCCATTTTGATTTACTTCAGCATCAATACCACTCATATCAATGTCAACATTTGCAGGAACTGAAATACTAGAGTCACATAAGTTAGCCAGATCTGAACCAGCATCCACTGCCACATTACTGGCCTCACCATCTGTTACAAATGACCTATCACTGCCCACCACCTGCACTGGAACCTCATGGAAATTGAAAGATGCAACAGAAAGTCTATCCTGTTGTAGATCAGCACAAATGCCTATAGTTAAGTTGGCAGACCCAGGCACAGTCTCTAATTGCTCAATAACAGTCGCATTCCCCTCCCCAATTTCCATACTATCATGACCACCTGCTATATTGTTTAGCAAAGATGGTTGAATCAAGATGGGATCAGGTGCCTGCTGACATTCCCTTGCTCCTTCAGGAACAGATTGTGGTCCCACTTGTCCTTCACAGGGAGCACTTTCAGCTGCTAAATTGAGTGAATGATGTGCAGTGTCATCACCATTGTCTTGACCCTGACCTTCACTTTGTCCACCACTGCTAAAACCATGCACCACTGCAACTTGACTATTATTGGATGGAGGGGCACCTTGTGGATTCTCCATAATTCCTGAAACCTCAGACTGCCTTTCAGGAGTGTCAGCAGGAGCAATACTTTGTAAATGGGATACAAACTGCTCCTCAATGGCATTTGCAACAGCAGAAGCATGAGCAGTTCCTTGTGGTTGCCCATCAAATGTCCACCGGGCATCACCTGGCCCTCTCCGTCCCGGTAACTGTAATGAATCAATACCTACAGAATAGTCTGTCAATGGTGGTGGTGCAACACCACCCAATCCACCAAATAGGCTGCCAGTTGCATGATCATATGGAAGAACAGGAGCATCAAACATGTAAAAACTGGATAAATCAAAGGTTCCTGATGATAAAGCCTCTAAATCTCGGGATGAATTGGCACCTGAGGATAACATTGAGACCAGATCTCCGGAATGGGAAGGCCTCAACAGAAGAGGATGCTGGAAAGTGTTACCTTCAGCAACTGGTCGTTCAAAAGAAGACCTACCACCTTGCCGGCGACGCTCAAGACCTAAAGACCTTCGCAGACCGAAAAGATCATCTACATTAACCCCTTCAAAAGGTTCTGCTGCTACATCAATGAGACCACTTGCAGCTCCAGGTTGCCCAAGTACCTGCAAATGATCAAGCCCATCAAGAGCTTCCCTCCATCTCACCTCTATAACACGATTTTCGTGAAAATCATCATCTTCATCAATCATTTCATCATTGTAATCATCTCCCAAACCAGTATCATCATGGTCTTCTACATCCGTATCAGCTAAAGACATCATACCACCATCTTCAGGAATATCCTCATCCTCATCTTCCCCTTCATCATCCTCCTCCTCATCCTCACCTTCATCCCCCATGTCATCATCTTCATCCCCCATTTCATCATCAGCCCCGTTCTCTACACGGAAAGTCATCTCCATTTGGTCATTATTACGCAAGACACTACCATCCTCCATCTCTTCACGCATGAAATCCACTCCAAGCTCCATTGTTGGGTTGGACGTCATCGGCTCTTCCATATCTATCCTCATATCTTGTTCCACTGACTGATTCAGATTTGCATCATTATTAGTATGCCTCTGAGGACTTTGTTGATTTTGTTCTTCATTGTAAGCCACGTCTCTAACCTGCTGTTCACTGCTTGCATTTTGATTATGCTGGACATTATCGGCAGTTGATAGTGCAGTCAGATGATCGTCAGCCCTTACATTTAACCCCGTAGAGTTTTTCTTGTGCCCATCAGATTTAAAAATTTGATCACTAGCATTAGCAGCTCTTGTGAGGCTTTCTAGTGTCTTCAATATAAGATTCACAGATTTCGGAGCCTCGGGATGGTCCAAATCAATTACCTGAAGAATGCTAGTTAGACACCGAACCATTCCTCCATCTATCATACTCTTCGCTATGTCAGGCGAGCACCCATAACCAGGTAAGTTGCTGGAAGATGAATTTTTAGACAAAATAGAATATACCAAATCAAGAAAAGCATAGACCATTTTGTCTGGTAACAAGGTGTTTTTTGTAGGATTACTTTCCAACATCGAGAATGAGGACAGAGCTTTAACAAGTTCATTAAGGACTCTTCTACGTCCTTCTCCAGAACGACCACACAGAACCACCAAGAACCATGAAGCTTTTTCAGACACCTTATCTCTCCATTCGTCAGGTCCAGCAGATTTATCTATGGTGAGTGGCAGCAACCTAAATAAAACATGGTGAAATACTCCACCATATCCAGAATTATCCAACAGATTAGGTGCCCCAGTCTGAGACAACTCCGAATCCCTTCTAAGTATAACACCAACTGCATGTGCATACATCATAAGGATATCACTCATTAACTTCAGAACAAAAGTCACCTTAGCTAGTCCAACAGATCGTTCAGATTCAGGCTCTGGTTTCTTTGTTTCATCAACCTTTGATTTTCCCTTTACCTTGCTAGCAGGTTCATCAACATCCATTGCTGATGAGTTACTAGATGAGTCTTCCAAGCTCTTTGGCAAGGGACATTTTAGAACAATTTCAAGAAGCTGATCAATTACTTGAGTCAGATTTGCAGGGATCTTCTTGTGGCCTTTGGAGCACTTACCTGATCCCTCATGTATTTTATTCTCGGGAATCCGCACCGAATCAATGGAAGACAATTTAGCTTCAACAGCTGATGCCTTCAGTTTCTCTTTTTCTTTCTCCTTTTCTTTTGACAACACAACAAAGGTCCTACCTCCTGATGTCTCCAATTGACAAACAACAGCTGTAGCTTTCAGGAAAACAACAGGATCCCTACAAATAACAGATGCCAGTGATGTCAAAAATGCCCTTGCAGACATCCGTCTCCCATTCCGGTTACTACTCAGGATTTGTCGAATCTCCCACTCCATTGCAGTTTGCAATGTCTGTGGATCTTCAAGAAGATGACGAACAATAGCAGACACAACCGAATCATATCCAGGAAAAAAACAACTTTTTGGAAGAGCAAAAAGACTGGTTAAGCCTCCATTCTCAAGGAACTGCAAAGCTAAAGAATGAGTTTTTGTTAACCGAGCACACAACTGCAGCACAGCCTGCATCATCACAGCTGGTACATGCTGCTTTATCAAGTCACAAGCTACTAACAGCACTTTGTGACTCTCTTCTATGGTCAAGTACCCCGTAGATTTTCCCAATATATTTTCAAATGTCAAAAATGAATCTGTCTCGTTCATGTCTAGAGTCATTTTTTTATCAGCAGAAGTAGGAAAGGGCAACAAAACTTGTTCTCCAGATGAATTAGCTCGTGTTTGAGTTCTTTCATTATTGTCAAAAAATATCCTGGGACGGGTTTGCAACATGCTATCCAAAATAAGCAATAAAGCACTGACACATTTTGGAATGTATATTTCAGTGCCAGATTCATTCTTGATCTTAAAGCTGGTCAAGATCTCAATAGTAGCAGAAACAACACCATTCTGTGCAGCAATTTCTCTTGTACTTGCATCCTCAAAAAGAAGCAATGCTATAATATGGGATAACATACTCAGTACATTTGTATCCGCTGAAAAATCTATGGGACAAAGCTTTAACTGCTGAATTAGATAAGTAGCAACTTTTGCACGGTCCTCTCCTTTGTTACGGTTACAAAGAGTCACAAGTAAATCAGTTAACGGAAATGCCATTGTATCACTACTCTGAAACAATCTGACAGATGCAGCAAGAATGTCATCAACAGGAGGTGTCTGTATACAACCTTCTTCTGTCACTACCTCAGCATACTTGTCAGTGGTATCAGCTTTAGACGAATCTGACGAGCTTCCAAGGGACAAAGCAAGTGCCCGAGCTAGTTCATCCTCTTGTACGGGATCCTCAGGGTGACTAAAAAGCCACTCCATAGCCATCTCAACACTATTTGTTGCCACGCGTCTAAGTGCTTCCTCTGCTCTAGCCCTTGAAAAACCCATCTCAACAATTGTTGCAATTGTAGCCTCATCTAGTGGAGGGGGCATGAAACGTTGGTTTGCACTTCCAGCAATGCCACTACGGTTACGCTTTACATCTCCAACACCAGAATAAACATGTGTTACAAGTGAAATAATTGAAGCAATTAAACCGGGACTACAATGGGGGAACATGGGGTTATTCCAGACAGGAAGAATCACATCAAGGACCTGAGATTGGAGCATACGAATAAAAGCTTCCGGGTCCCTGGGGACAGGAAAAAGCCCTATTGATAAACCCACTGCAACTGGCTGAACAAGCAGCTGTGCCTGGGATACAGAGGTGGGGGATAGCAGTAAGGATGAATTAACAAAATACTCAAGCAGATGGCAATAACTCTGTAAAGAGTCAAGTAGCCATGAACTATGGGCCAATCTACTGTCTTCACCTGTCTTTTCATTGTCATTAGTTGATGTTGGCAAAGAGTAAGGCAAGTTCCATAACAATTGGCTTGTAGCTTCAAAGGTTGTAAGCAGCTCCTTAAAGGTACCATTCACATAAAAATTGTTGATCATTGAGGTATAACAAGTCCGTCGCCTGCTGTCAAAAGTTAGTGCTGCCATATCATCCACAACCTTCCCAAGATATCTACATTTTACTGACAATGATGTATCAAGACCCACTGAAGTTGAATGCCCAGAGAAACTAAGTGCTTCGAGAAAAAGTTTAGCAAGGGAAGTGCCAAGAGTCTTGGAAGCTGAACTCAATGACCCTGGGTCAGCTCTACGGCGATTTGGAGATGTGAATCCCTTAACAAGAGCTGTTAAGAAGGGCCGCATTGTAGAAACCAGCTTGTTGAGAATTTCAAAAACCAATTCTTCAGGACTTTTCTTTTTCAAATCCTGACGCAACCTCTCAGATACATTAGAAGACTCAGAGTCAAAGTTCAAAGCCTCAAAATGCCTGCCTGTCCTTCCACCCCGCATACGTGTAATCCCATGTCGAGTACGACGGTGCAAACCTTCACCAGAACGAAAAACTGAAAGGAACTCTCGTTCACCACCCCACAAGGACTGAGAAGCATTCCTAACAGAAACTGGGTTCAAATATCTCACAGCTGGAATATTAGCATCATCGTCACTCTCCCTTCCAGCAGCATTTGATGAAGATGCCTCTACATTCTCAGATTCTTTATCAACATTGCTCTTCTCATCTGACTTGAGATCATTACACAAAGATATTTGCCAAATGATCTCCCTGTATGTGATCCCCAGATCTTTCAGTACTTCAGCATCTGCAGTGCCCAGTTCCAAGACCACTGTAGTAGTCCCCTTCAACAAAAAATTAGACAAGGATAATATACCTTCAAGAATGCAAAGAGATCTCAGAATCTTCATTTGTGTTGCAGATTCAAGCAAAACAAGTTGATTTTCCCCAATAGAATCTAAGAGTTTATTTGTTGATTTCAGATGGTCTCTCAAAAATGAACAAACTGCCTTGGCTAAAGAAGTTGAATGCTGTGGTGAAAAATTCTTAAAGGCCACATAAATACTCTGGCCAACTGACACTGAAAGAGGCATTAAAGGCATAGTAAATAACTGCAAAACAGATTCAATTCCATTCTTCTCAACAAATATGCGACATGTGTCAGCATTTTGAAGTATAGTTTCAAGAAGTCGTGCAGCATTGCTCACAATATCAGGAAGGAATGATTCAATGTTCGCTGATGATGAATCAGACGATGGTTCAGAGGTCTGATCTGAACTATCCATCTTGGATGGTTCCTTGTCATTTAAAATCAAGTTCTTATCTTCTCCATCAGTTTCCATGGGAATGGGAACAGAAGAGCACATTGGATCAGAGGACGAGGAATGAGCATCAACCCCATGTCCAATTTTTGAAATGGCATTTAGAATCTCAATTAGCATATCCACCCCAGGCCCTCGCAATGAGGAAGCATGGCGCATGAGTTCATCCAAACCACTAGACAAGGCGCCAGGGGTATCACTGGTGAGAGCACACAAATAGGCTCTGGAAGTAAATATTTTCACAAAGCACCTCAAAGCACGGCGATCTACCACAGCCTGTAGACCACTGTTATTTAGGCAAACGGCATCTAAACATTGTGGAATGCATGTTATAGCTTCCGTAGAACACAACATGTCATCCATTATAGCATCCAGAAAGGCCGAAGGAAGACCAGCTGCTTCTAAGATAGAAAAACATGTAGGATCTTTGTGAATTATATCACTCATAACAGTAGTCGCAAGCGAAAACACCCCACCACCAAAATCTTTTGCCTTTTTGAAAATTATGCATAAGCAATGTGGCAATAGACTCTCCTCAGAGCCATAAATACGAGTGGTACTTCCAGGAGCATAAGTTCCAAGGGATATTGCACGAAGTAAAGCTTTCATTAGTAAACGCCGGTAATATGATACTAATGCTTCAGAATATATAGGCTGCACGTCATCTAGTTCAAAGGAAGCACCTGGAACTACCTGTGTACTGGTCTCACAATTACCAGACTCTTCATTTTGTGGCTTCAATCCACTCTCTACGTGAGACACCTCCACCTTCAGACGAGAGATTGTATCATCTAAGCCCCCTAAGTCTCGGAATAATGCAGCAGCAGGATTGCTGTAGTCCATAAAAGCTTCTAAAATATGCACAGCTGAGCTGACCAGATGCAGGTGTTGCGGATTTGTATCCTGAAGTAGAGGCAAAAGAGTAGGAATAAATCCTGCTTCACGTAGAGCAGAGCAACCTGATGATGACGAAACCAAAACTGTGACAAGTGATAACAGAGACTCTGAAAACATAACTGACCACTTCAAAGTATCACCAAAGACAGAATCAATAGCCTTCTGCATGAGGCTGGATAGTATACCCTGGTGACCACCAGATGTGACAACAGACAACACTGTAGGTTGTCGTGACCGATCTTGACAAAGAGCCACCAAAGAAAGAAGGCAAAGGATTCGAATTTTTTCTGGCACTGCATCCTCGTAGCTCAATAGTGAGACAAGTTCATTGACGAACTCAGGTTCAGTGCTAAAGAAAGAAGTTAGGTCATCAGCATCACCATTTGCTTGGACAAGAACAACGAAGGCAGATAGACGAATACTGGTGTACTGCTGTCGAGTAGCTAAAGACCCAAAAGACCTTGCATATCGCAGTCTTGTCAAAAGAGAAAATCTAAAATTAATGGGAACTTTGTATTCTTCAACCAACTTACTCAAGAGTTCAAGATCAGTCTCTAGACGAGTGTCAATGTTGGGTATATGAATTATTTGTAAACCTTGAGCTGAATGATCTGTAGCTGGGTTTTGAATTGATGAATCATTCAATGCATAGAACTCATAATGGAGAGTGCAACCTAACTCATGAGCAATTGGATCAAGGCCATTTGATACTGCACAAGAAATTAAGCCAAGACCCTCTTCTTTCCTCCCCCAACCTTGTGCAAGAGAATATAACTTTGCATTCAGTGTAGAATCTCTGATGGAGTGCTTCCCTATTGGTTTCTTCAAAAATGAAGCCAAAGTTTGCAAGCAAGCCTCAACTACATCCGCATCAGTGCAAGCAAGAAGAGATGAAAGATGCTGCTGCAATGGCAAAATAATTCAAAGAACCAAAATAAAAATCAATTTGGGGCAGAAAAGTAAATTAATATAATTCTTTTTTAGAAAAATAGAGGTACGGTCAAAATCACCCTACCATATATCATAATATAATGATAAAAGTGGTTGCAGAACCAAAATATATATCAAGGAAACACAAATATGATAAATAGTAAATAGCAACTAAAAAGGAAAATTAGAGGTATGATAGGAAAAACCAAATATCCAAATATCGTATATGATGATAATAGTGGTTGCAGCGAATAATAACACCAATGAAACCAACAATCCCAAAAACAGTAAGAATGATAGCAAATGATAGCCGAAGTACCAATTTGGTTCCAACATCTTCAGACTTGACCAAATTAATACACTATCTTTCAATTTGACCAATTTGGTACCTAAAGCATGTACGACTCGACTAAATTAGTGTTATATCTTTTAATTATAACAATTTGGTACTCTAACTTAGGTCAATTTAGCTCTTTCCATGAATTAGAAAACAGAGAGAGGGCCACCTACAACTATATGGCACATGTTTCGTTAATTTGGTGAAATACATGTGTTGCAAGTCATCAAACCAAACAAATTTGGTCATATTAAAAAACAAGGGACTAATTTGATAGGGTCAAAAAGGGTAGCTTGCCAAATTGGTAAAATTGAAAGATAGAGAAGACTAACTTGGTCTAGTCTGCTACCAAGTTGGTACTTTGGCCTTATAAATATAATAGTCACAATAGAATAACAATCAGAATTAAGATGACTGCATTCATGTACCACAAAAGTAATTCAAAATATGATAAACATCACTTTAGTTCTTAACACAAAGTAAGCTAATTTACCGAACTACTTATCACAGTAGGGTATAGAAGAAGTACCTCATAAGAGCTATAGAAGTGCTTATTTGTGCAATTCTCCAAAATTATTCTTATAATACGAAGAATTTGTAAAACAGCTTTTCTTGGGAAAGGAGTCTCTGAATCAATGAAATCATCCTCAAGCTTTAAATCCTTTCTGGGTTTAATATACCTCTCAAAATATGTATCAAAATGATTAAAAAGATCAACCCAATGATGGAAATCTCCCTGCACCATTAAGAAAACACATAAACTTCCAAGTTTTTAAAAATAAAATTAAAAAAACCACGAGAAACAAAACAAGTCCAGGTTACAGAGGCACCTTATCGAAATCCCAGATGAAACCTTTTAGAGGTTCTTCTATACTCTCAAGTGGCACAGCAGTAACACTGTTGACGAAGGATCTGATTTTTGGAGGCTGAAACAAAACAAAGAAATAAAAGTGTATTACCAAGCCAAAAGTTATAACTAAGACTAAAATCCAGTCTACCATAGTAGCATCTTGCCGAGATAAAAACAAATGAAAAAATTATCCCATCTCAAAACAATTACTTCTAGATACAAACATATGACTCACCTCTCAAGGAACACTGCCCCTTCTTCTAGGCATTGAAATTTGACCGAGAATATTTCAAGATATTACCAACATTTTTTTAAATATGAAGTTAGTAAATGAATTAAACATTTCAGCTCCAATTAAAATTCACATTCTGTGACCAGCAAAGTCAAAAGCATCAATGTTAAAAGTAATATCCATCGTACCATCTATCTACTCAGTGTGAATAAGTGACACTTGTTTAATTTCTCTTTATATCAAAATGACATTTTCATCGTAATAACCTTTCCAAGTTATGTGCATCATTTAATAAACCCAATACAGTAGTGGCAGATCTAAGATTCCAACTCAGGGGCACCATATAAATAGTAAAATCAAAGTACTACTTGCTTATCAGTCATTACTTGTTTCTTACTTGAAAAAAGATATTATATGTATCTCATTTTAGTATGAATATGCTCAAATTATCGAGTTTGTAGTAACTTCTTAAGAGTTAAAAGCCTAAAATTTAAATTTAAAATCCAGGTGTCACAGTTCTATTTTTATGTATGTAATTTTTCTAAATTCTATAATTATTAGACCTAAGAATTTCTTTATCAAAGGGGTGAGGGGCCGGTGCCCCTCTAGACCTTTAGGTAAATCCGCCTCTGCAGTGAAGAGAACATCAGGGGACATGGAAAAAATTACCAAGATAACAATAACATAAACAGACACAAACCACTCAAAAACATGAGAATTCCAAAAAATAATAATATATACGTATATGCATCAAGAATTCAAACTCTAAAAGACCCACAAACAAGCAAACATATGCACGATCAAAATTTTTTGGGGACTTTTATACTTACCACTTCAAGTGCCTTCCTCCTCTTCAACTTCATATTATATATGATAGCATTGCACGAACTAAACTGCCAACACGAGAAGAAGAACAATCAATTCGCAGAAAAACGAGAACTAATCCAGGAGTAGCGGGAACAGTTGGTGAATGAAATTTTGGAAACGAACTAAGTAAATTGAAAATTGTTTAATATGATTTCGTATTAAGATTAATCACAACGATCGGATCGTCAAATTCAATTGCAAAGAGGAATTATAGTCAGAAACTAGGGTTTTGAAACAATCACAGAGAGAGAGAGACTCTAACAAAGGACAAGGAGAAGCTTAGTTGATATGTATAAAGAGAGAAACATACATATATTGAAAGATATAAGGAAAGTAAAGTAGTCAAATATACGGTTAATTAAGTCTTATAATATATAACCATAAAATAACACATTTTAATATTCAGTTAATATATTTTAATTAAAAAAATTATTTAAAATTTTTCATTAAATATTTTAAAATTAAATTTTAACTAATTTAATTCATTTAATATTAAATTCTGATGAATTTATCATTTCAATGTTATTTCATATAATTTTTCTTTTCTTTTTTAAATTACATTTTTTTTACAACTATATGGGAATAGACCGTGAATGATTAATGTAAGCTTGCAACTTGTGTTAAATACAACACCAACGTAATATTATGGAATACGGACCTTTATATTATTCTTTTATTGTTTTGATACCTTTTTATTTCTAATTTCAATACATTCAATATCCATATTTATATTATTAATATATATTTATTTAATTTTAATAATAATATCAGAAAGAATTTAAATATATAATTATAATTAAAATCAAATAAAATGTATATTAATTATCAAAGACAAAACTAAGATTAAAATCGTAAGGGTTGGGGATCAAATGTTTTTATTGTATATTTACATTTATATTTGACATAAAAATATTGTTGTAATAATACTTTATATAAAAATATATTATCTTTATTAATTCTTTTTAATTTTATAAAAAAAATATTTTTATAATTATAATCCAATAAATTTTTATTTATGCATAAATTATATAAATAGCTAGAGTCAAATTTGTTAACTAAAAAATGATGACAAGTAGTAAATTGAATTATTTAAATCAATCTTTACAGTGAAAAAAAAACAATTATATAAATTCCTATCTTTTGTTTAAAACATAAGCTAATCATGTTGATATACAAATATAATATTTTTTTAGGATGATATACAAATATCTTTTGTTTACAGTTTATTCTTAACTTCTTATAGGCGAGCTCTTTAATTGTACATATAAAATATAAAAGTAAATATTTACGTATAAGTATTGATGCCAATGACAAATAATAATACTAGATATTGGTATAACCGTATAAGTAAATTGATCACTTAACACCTTAAAATTTATTATAAAATTACAATAAAATAAATAAAAAATGTGATATGTATCTAACATTATCTTTAAAAAAGTTTTATTTAATATTCTAATAATAAATTTATAGTTTTCTTATTTATAGATACATGTTTAAATAACATTAAATATTATCTGGTATAAAAAATTATTAAATATATTTATTATAAATTTTTGTAAAAAAAAAAACTTTATATTCATATTTTATTTAAATTAAATTACATATATTTTTATATAATATCTACCGTATTAATCACACCATTTTTATTTGTTTTTCACCGAAGTTGTTGATCAAATTCTTTTTTATTTTTGCTAGTGGTTATGTGTGTAATTTATTGAAAATTATTCAATAATTGTAATGTTTTTCTATTAATAATTTTTTTGAATAATTACGTAGATGTTAATATTTAAAAATTAAAATTAATTAATATTATATTTTTTTTATGTTTACCTCTAATTTTTGTTTTGTTGTTACTTTTGTGAAAATTATACTTTAAAATATTTTTTTATTATTTTATTTAACTTTTTTCTAAAATTTTATACTAGGATAAGAAATGAGAAAACTTGATATTAGTTATTTTATTATTTTTGAGACAACTTTGAAATTCATAACGCTTAACAAAAATATTATTATATATTATATATATAACATAAACGAGAATTGTGATTCAATGAAGTTTATTTAAATATATTAAAATTTAAATATTTGAATATTAACTATGTATTACTTTTAATTACATGTGTGAATTAAACATTAATCCGTATTTATACGGGCCAAAAATTAGTATATAATTACATGTGATTAGTGATGTAGCCAGTTGGAGGTTAAATCGCACTTCAATCCTGGCTGAAATTTAAGCCCTAACCCATATTTAAGCCATCTCCATTCATGTGTTTTTTTTTTTAATGAAATGTACTGGTAAATTCATCAGTACCGAACAAGCAAAAAATGTTGATTACGTAATAATTTAACGATAAAGTTGATATTTTATAACTTAAATTGTGTATTCAACATCATTTAAGATATTATTTTTAATGTAATGAAAAATGTCATCTCTAAATTGATTAAGAGTAAATTCGATAAGAAATTTTTTTTATTTTACTCCTTATAATGAAAACTGTCAGATACAAATATATATATATATATATATATATATATATATATATATATATATATATATATATATATTTATAACTGATTTTAGACTTGCTGATTAAAAAAATTATTTAAATTAACATATAATTTATAAACAATTTGTTAAGTAATATTTTTTATTTTTTATCTTAATTTTTTTATTAATAGTTGATTTAAAATTTTAATTTTTTAAAAAAATATAAACAATATCATATTATTTAAATTTGATAAATGTATAATAATAATTATTATTCTCCTTAATTTTTCATTTTAAAAAAATTTAAACATGATTTTTTAAAATTTAATAAATATATAAGAAATATTTTGATAGTTGTTAATGTATATCTCTTTACTTTTATCATATTCAATTTACTTGTAATTACTATATAAGGTACAATGTATACTCATTTCTTTATAGAATAGAACACAACCATTCAATATTTTTAACATGGTATTAGAACCATTGCTATTATTTTTCTAGCAGTCTTATTTATTTTTTGTGCTACTCAACCCTTATAGCTTCCGCTGTCACAATAACCGCTGCAGCTCACCGTTGAACCTCTGACGTCTTTCAACCGTTCTTTAGGTTTCGGGCCTACAGTTGTCGTTGTTAAGGAGTTCCGCACCACAAAGATCACTCCAACCACCGTCGTTGTCGTGCATATTGCTCCGATAATTTTTATGCAGATACCATTGTGATCAGATTGATCAGATCTACACAACCGTGCAAGTATCGCAACCATCGGACACCGCACGCTCCTTCACGCGCCACCCAAACAATCTGCACGTCTTTTCACGCACCACCATTGAAAACCAAACGCGCCGTAAAATCTTACTCCGATGACATTTCTGTAGATACCATTGTGATCGTCACGACCAGATATACAACCGTGGGCGAATTGCAACCTAATTCCTCGTCACGCGCCCGCACGTGCCATCAACAGCAATAGCGCGTCAGATCCACGCGCTACACACGTCGCGTTCTTGTCCAGTGACTACCTAGGGCTGACGTCATCATCGCATTTAGCTGACATCACACTGAGTTGAGTAAAAAAGGTCATGGAAGATAGTGCTTTTTAAGTATCATATAATACGTAGAACAGCAGCATGATGAGTCGATCGTGGGGCAAATAGATACTAGCTCACTTGATGAACAACATAAGAGATGTCTGGACGAATAATTGTAAGATATCTTCACTAAGACACTTTACAAAGGACCCACTCAATTTGGTTGACAATTTCAAATTGGTCTAACATACACCTTGAATTTTAAAAGGGTTATATATATGCTAATATATATCTTTTTACTTTTTCATAACTAGTTTACTCGTAATTCTTATATCAAAGAATAATGTATATTTATTTATTTATAGAATAGAATACAATCATCCAGTATTTCTAATAATAACCAAATGTTTAAATGTGTGATGAACTTTAATAAATTTAAAAACATAGTATTAATAATTATATTAAAATGAATCCCTAACTAAATATATTTACATAAAATATAAATAAATAAATAATTGTTTACAATTTACGTAAAAATTTCTCCAGTTCCATAATATTTTTTTTCGAACACTCACGTTGAAATTGTAAAAGAAAATTTATCATTCTTCGCGGGAGAGAGACAACGATAAAAATGTAAACGACGACGTCTCACTGCCTGTAAGTAAAATCCATTCATCATCTTCCTCTGAAAACCCCGAAATAGAGGGTTGCAAATTTTCACGGAATGATCGCTCAAAAAGAATGAACAAGCACAGACCAGTATGGGGACTCTCACGTGCGTTGTCACGTGCCCTGTCATCCAGCTCTTCAGCGTCTTCGGAGCCGAGCTTTCCTCTGAAGCACGTAACGAGGTCAAACTTCGAGTCGGCGGTAGCGGAGCTTCGGAGCCATGTGCGAGCGGCGGACTTCGTTGCAATCGACCTGGAAATGACAGGGATTACCAGCGCGCCCTGGCGCGAGTCATTGGAGTTTGATCGGTCCGACGTGAGGTACCTGAAGGTCAAGGATTCCGTCGAGAAGTTTGCTGTTGTTCAGTTCGGCGTCTGCCCCTTTATCTGGGACTCGTCCAAGCAGTCTTTTATCGCTCGCCCGTACGTCTCTCTCTCTTGGTTTTATTTATCTATTCATTTTGCTTGGTTGCCAAGAAAATGTAGGCAAGGAAATATATTTTGCACTTGTCTAACTAGTCCATAAATAAATGCGGTTATGAAGTTTTAAGTTTTTCCGTAGGTTGCAGGTTGCTGAGAAAATCCGCCGTAGAGCTTTTCTAATTTGAGTAATTTTTATAATATTGCTCACAACAGTGTAGTTGAGCTCTTCTTTTTTTTATTTGTTTTCTAATGAGGTATTAGCGTGTTGATTTCATTCATAATTCTTACTCAAGGAAATAAATGGCTCAGTATAAATAGTTAGAGCAGCTAAACAAAGCCAATATTACATAAGAGCACAAAACATAAACACATCGATCCGCTAACTGGTAGAGCTAGTTAGTCTTGCTAGCATTAGTTAAAGTCATCACCAAGTGAAAACTATTGAAGTTTACTCAAATGTAAACAGAAATGAACCTATAGAAAACAGTTGAGATGGGAAAACTGATTGCTTATTCGATTGTTTGTTGTGAAAATGTAAGAGAACATAAATTATAGTTTCAAAAATATGCAATAACATCTCATACATTAGGCCTACCTGGTTTCTTGCATAAAGTTTGTGCGTACTTGGTAGGTTCTATTGCTTGGTTTATCATGATCTGTCCTCTGTAACAGGCACAATTTCTACATTTTTCCACAACAAGATTTCTCAGTTCATGGTAGCTCTTCCGAATTTCTATGCCAGACTGCATCCATGGAGTTCCTAGCTAAATACCAATTTGATTTCAATGCTTGTATACACGAAGGTAATCATTCTATTTATTTTCTAATTTGTATTAGATGGCTCATGCTTTAATTTTTCCATTAATTTTCCTTGCCATCCTGTTATGGTCCTCCTTTTTTGACAAGTTGAACCTTCTCAGGAATATCTTATTTATCAAAAAGACAAGAGGACAAAGCTCTGATTTGTTTGAATATAGAATATCAGAATAAGTTATCAGCAACATCTGTTGATTTTAAAGAAAATAAAGTACCATCATTGAATATGGTAGATGTTCTATTTACCGAGCGCATGAAGAACAGATTCCGTGAATGGCTTGATGGACTAATGAATCCTCATAATGGAGGGTTACAATTTCAAGAGAGCAAAAGTGATGCAAAGCCACAATTTCATACCATTTTCTTCAAAATGCGTCCAGCTCTTAGTCTGAATGGATTCACTTCTCGTCAGCTTAAGTTAATTAAGTTGGTAATGTTAATTTTATCTTCTTTTGATTACTTTATATTTTTGTTTAAGAAA
Source organism: Hippophae rhamnoides (assembly GCA_033030585.1). NCBI lineage: Eukaryota > Viridiplantae > Streptophyta > Magnoliopsida > Rosales > Elaeagnaceae > Hippophae > Hippophae rhamnoides. The sequence goes on along the minus strand of CM065428.1, from coordinate 64,185,138 downwards.
GTATTCTCGGATACAATCTAGTACCTCATTGTAAGTTTAATGCACTTGCAAATGATCCTGAGCTAGGACATGATTAGCTAAAGTGTTTCTTCTTCAGTATTGGAACTATATCCATGTCTTAGTGTCCAAGCTTGTGTAAACTTCACTGTGAGCATGGAAAAGTAAATTTGAGCTAGGCTAATGGGAAACTCGCCAAGCTTGACTCTGGCTTGCTTGAATTCACTCCCTTTAACTCAAACTAAGCTTCTAGGTGAGTTCTAGGTTTTCAGAAATGCATCAATTATATCCATGTCATACAACAAAGGCTAAACTACTTTTAATAAAAGATGGTAAACTTACGAGTGAAAAAGTCATTTATGTTTAAGCTTCACCTTGAATATAAAGTATGAACTGTGCCAATGTTTTTATCTCCAAGCAACCCCTACAGTGAAGAATTCCTTTCTTTTTCTTGTCCCTTTCTGTCATTTATTTACAATGTTTGGTGTGGAATATGCAGGTTATACAAAAGCATTTTAAAGATCTTTATTATGTTCAAGTGAATGGTGAGAACTCTTTACCACAAGAAGTGGTAGTGTACACTGAATCCAAGGAGGACAAGGACTTGGTTATGGTAAGATATTTTTCCACATCAATTAGATGACATGACTGTGTACTATTGTATGTAAAATGTTTAAATTCTCTTGTTAAATATGTTAGTTTTCTTGCTTAAATCATTTTTCCATCAGTAACTTCTTTCAGAAATTATCAAATAGATGCTTGCTTTCAATAAATTTGGCTGGTTTCACATTTGTGCTGGCATGTTGATGGGAATAAACTCAATAAAGAATAGAATTAATTAGAATATTTATGAGATATTAATCAGTTATCAAGTATGAAATTTAAAATAATATTTTTGTTTAATATTTATCAATTTTCAAATTAGTGTTTTGAATTTTAACATAAAATAATATGAGAATTTTGTTTAATATTTATCAATTTTCAAATTAGAGTTTTGAATTTTAACTTTGAACTAATTTTGTTATTTGACTTGCCTGACTACCATTTCAGAGCCAAGCTTAGGACCCATGATTGCATGTTGAGATCATACATGGATTATGAATTAATATATCAATTTCCCCCTAAATTCCCTTCTTTCACAATTATCGTTCTCTCTCCTCTCTAAATCCCAAATTCTTCAATCCCTACCTCTAAGTTCCCTTTGTTTCCCCTTTTCCTGATCCATCCCTTGGGTCTTTTGAAACCTCTACTCGAGTATTAAGTTTCCTATGTTCTAGGTGGTCCACAAGTAAACAAATGATTGTAAGAGGAATTGACTTCAAAGAAAAAGATATATAAGAACTATACCATCTGAAACATGGCTGATAAGAGAGAAGAAAAGATCAAATAAACATTAAATTTTGAGTTTGTGTATATGAGGTCGTCAACTCAACCTCACGAGGAATTTATATATTTTTTCTATTCTGATCAACTGCAGGAAGAGGTGAAGAATGAATATCAGAGACTAGAAGAGATGAAAATAAAAGATGCAATTGGGTTTCGTCATGTCATCGACCTCCTTTCTGTGGAGCAGAAGTTAATTATTGGTCACAATTGCTTCTTGGGTACAAATATCAGTCAGAATTTCATAAAGAGGTTATTTTGATAATATATTATTAATAAGCTTCTTTTTGCGTTATACAGATCTTGCACACGTATATAGCAAATTTGTTGGCCCTCTTCCTTCGACTGCTGAAGAATTTGTCTCCTCTTTTAACAAACGCTTTCCTCACATCATAGACACCAAGATACTGTTGAATTCTACTCATGTACTCCAGCAGCGTATGAGAAAGTCCAGTACATCGCTAGCCTCGGCTTTTGCCTCCTTATGCTCTCATATGGCTCTTAGTTCTAAGAGCACTGACATGGCTTCTAGCTCCTATGTAGATGTGGAAGTTCAAGTGGATGATCTGAGGTTTGCCTCTACCACTCTCTGGCTTACATGTAGAATTTGATAGTGCTACAATAATTTGGCTGATATATTGATTTTCTGCCAACCACTAGCCATGCCTTCTCCACAACCTAAAATGCCTCTCTCAGTCCAAGCAGCATCCTCTCCCTAACCCAAAACAGAGAGAGTAAACGGATAAATTGTGAAGGAGTATTAAAAAAGGAAAAAAAAACATTTAATTGACTTTTACATATGGCCTAGACGTAGACAAACAACTTTGGATAAGCATTTGTAACTTCTGAAATCCTATACAATCATCTAGTATCTGTTAGGCTGTTAGCTATGGCACTATTATATATTTGTCTCTTGAAGAAATGTGAATGCCACTTCTCTTTTCTGTATGAGCCATCTCACAACCATTGATTTAATTTTCATCTGAAGGTCCTCTAATTGGAACTCTGGAGCCAAGCATGAAGCTGGATATGATGCTTTTATGACAGGATGCGTCTTTGCTCAGGCATGCAGTCATCTAGGCATTGATTTTAAACTGCACTTCCCATCTGGAAATTTGGCATACAGCGAGAAACTAAAAAAGCACGTCAACCTCTTATACCTTAGTTGGTCTGCCGGAGATATTATTGACCTAAGTACAGGTAATACAATTACTGAATCATTAATACCTAATTACAATAAAAAGTGGTACCCAAAGATTTTGTTCGAGAACATTGTATTACTTTGGGGATTTCCATCCAAACTGAAGGCAAGGGAAATAAAAGAGTGCATCTCGAAAGTCTTCGGTCCAGCCTCCGTTATATCCGTGTATCACTTAGATGCAACTGCAGTTTTCGTTCAGTTTATGAAAACAGAATTGGTCTCTGACTTTCTGCATTTGAAGGAAACTTTGGAGCAAAATAATGATCCAATCTCAGTTTTGCATCCCCTTGCAAAACTTTTGGAAGGTGGAAATACTTATGCGGCTTGTTATGAAACATATAAAGACATATGCAAATCATCTACATCGAGAGTGTTGTTTGCAGATCAAGCAGAGTCGTTCGGTTTTAAATGGAGAACAAAATTGCCAGAATTCAAGGCAGCATCAAAAAATAACCCAGAAGATGAATGTTCTATCACGGAAGACCCTAGGAAGGTTACTTCAGAATCTACTTACACATCCGAGGCAATGATTATAGATAAATTTAAAAATGGTTCACCAGGTGCCTATCTCACATGATAAGATCAAATGTTCTTTACTTGATGCTGAAGATACTCACCTCAAAACTTCTGTTTTGTGAACTGGTTTTAAATTTTACAGAAGCAGTACACAAATTCAATTGTACAGATTCTTTCATCAAAGAAATCTGTATCAGTGGTATTTTTACACAAATGAATTGAATGTAACAAAAAAAGCATCAAAAGAAATGAAACTGAAAAATCATTTAAACTTTGTACCATGAAAAATTCATTCAAGTTCAAGCTATATATTATTGTTATGTATCGTGATAACAAGTAGAGGTTTTATTACAAATAGAGGTTAAAATTAAGATGAGATGTTAATAAAACTCATAATATATCGGTTAATTGAGATGAGGTGTAAATTAATTTTTTATATCTTTCCTTAATAGGTTGTACTACAACCTATATTGATTTTTATATTTCATCCTTACAATCTATATTAATTTTCTTATTTCATCATATTTTGCCTCATTTAAATTTTTATGTGATGAGATAATATTAGTTATAAGATATTTCAATTGTTCTAAATAAATTTAAATGATACAAGTAAAATGTTAAAAATAATGATAAATATGATACATGATTATTTATATTGTGAAATTTTAATAAGAAAAATAATATACTATTATGTTTAAAGGTAGTTATATTAGACTTATAATATAAATGATATAAAATGAGATAATATTTAAATGATATTAGGTAATATTATACCCGAAGTCCATTAGGGATATTAAATAACACATGAGATAAAATAAGACAATTCATTTTACTAATTGTTGATTTGATCATCTAATTCATAAATGAATTCATTACGCCTTTAATGACCGACTTGATGTATGAACTTATCCTAAAGCTTAACAAGTTTCCTAACGTATGAACATATCCTAAAACTTAACTAGTTTCTTAACTTTATTATAACAGATAATGTGTTGTTGTACAATTTTTTGTAATTTTAATGCTGTTTTTTTAAAGTAATGTGATTTTTAACAAATGTTCGCTATTGTAAATGAAAAGATTCTATTTTCGTCGTTTTGTTCGATTTGAATTCACCAATTGAATAATGACTTATCTGAAACTATATTATTTTCTTAAAATGATATAAGCACAGCTTAGATTACTATTACCATTACAAATATCTATGATAAAAACTTTATCGAATAAGAATGGTATAAAAGTATCATTAATTATAGAGATAAAATAGGTTATACATGCATTATTATTAATTAAGTTGCAATGCTGGTTGCAAACCTGCAAAGTAATTGCAATATGGAAAATTAATGGCATACATGTAAGCAAGGTGGCAATTTCTACAAGTGAACATGAATATAAGATGATAAAATAAATGTCCCAGTTAGAATTTAACACAAATTATTTTGTACCTGTTAATTGACACAAAATACTTGTTTATTGTGTCAATTAGAATGTGAACACAAACACAACAAAAGCTCAGCACAGAAACAGGCACCATTTCCACCTGTATGCATATATGGTTAGGTTAATTGGTTGAAATATCAGCCCGAAGACATGTAACAACTGATAGAGAATGGAGAATGAGCTATACTCTGTCCATTTTTTGAAAGTAGTAGTTTATTGATTTACTTGGAATATGTGAGTATAAGTTATTATAAACCTGAAGCTTGGTTTTATTTTGTTTTAATTGTATGATATAAATACAAATGTCCATTGGGAAAAACTGAAAAAGAAACAAAGATGTTATATGCGCAACAGGAAAAATATGTACAATTGATAGATTTGAACTTAAGGCCAGTGGACAATTCCTAGTCTCTAACACTATACTAATTACAGAAATAGATCAACTTTAATAAAAAGAACAAAAGAAATCGTATAATCTATAATCTGAGCCGGGTTCTGTTCATTTTAGTCTCAACACATGCTCATCAGTAATCACCATCTGAAACAATGTCATCCAAGGTAAAAGGCAAGCCATAAGTGAAAGAAAGACTAGGTTTCATCTTTGGAACAGCCATAAGTACTGCCTCATTATTCAGAATTTGTTGAATTTTCCTCATTGAAGGTCTCTCTAAGCTATTTGGGTTAGCACAACTTAAACCCAAAAGCAAAAGCTTCCTCATCTCTTCTTCATCAAACTCCCCATTCAATCTCTTATCAGCTGCTTCAATGATCTTTCCTTCAGAGTGTAATCTCCAAACCCAATCAACCAAATTTACCATTTTTTGACTACCTGCTTCTCTTTCTATAGGCCTCCTTCCACAAGCCACTTCAAGTATAACCACACCATAGCTAAAAACATCAGTCTTCTCTGTTGCTATCCCACATTGAAGGTACTCAGGTGCTAAGTATCCCATTGTCCCCACTGTTAGCGTGGATACGGGACTCTTATCATGATCCTTAAGCTTTGCCAATCCAAAATCAGCAAGCCTTGGATTTAGATTAACATCCAGCAATATGTTAGCAGTTTTTATGTCTCTATGAATCACTTGTTGCTCACATTCTTGATGAAGATATGTTAAAACAGAAGCTAAACCTATTACAACATTGTGTCTATGTGCCCAATTGAGTAAAGGACCTCCCTCACAGTCCTGATAAAGCACCTTTTCAAGACTTCCATTGGGCATAAAGTCATAAACAAGCAATAACTCACCCTTCTCAACACACCAACCTTGGAGCTGAACCAAATGTTTGTGCCTTATACAAGCAATAATTGACAATTCAGCTAAGAATTCAGTTTTACCTTCATGAGAATGTCTTGATCTTTTAACAGCGGCAATAGTTCCAGTACGCACAAAAATAGCTTTATAAACAGTTCCAAATGCTCCATTCCCTATGATCCTACTAGCATGAAACCCTTTTGTGGCCTCTTTAAGTTCTCTGTAACTAAATGGTCTTGGGGCTGACACAAGTTCTGCTTTGAAGCTCCTCTGGGTTTTAATGCTCTTCCATTTTCTTAAAGAAACATAGCCAAAAAGTGCAAGGACTACACAGAAGAAGGCTGGGCCAGATATCCCAAGTCCGAAACCAAGATTCTTATGCAGCTTATTGGTAGAATTTGATATAGGAGTTCTTGGTGTTACATTCAGTGAACTATCTGACACATTATGCATAGGTGATTTTGGTCTAACAGGTGTAAACCCAAAAGTTCGGAAATCCCAATTCTCAATCAGATGAATCTCAGTACTCCCCTCTGTTGATGCAGAAAAACCCACATACTTCATCTCCTTTAAATAATCAGAAAGGTTAATATCCACATTCAGAAGTGGCTGGTCAGGTTTAATACTTGTGTAGCTCAAGTAAAGTTTCAAGCTTTGTTGGTCATTCTTGTAATTAATCCAAGTTGTGATAGATTTTCCACTCTTGAGATCAATCCCTTGCTCTATTGGGTCAGCTGTCTTGATGGAATTTAGGCTATTAATGTCCAGACCAACATGGTTTTCACTTGGGTCATTGAAATGCAAATCTAATCGAGTGTCAAATTCAATAGCTATGAACTGGTTCTTGGTCAATTGGGACGAATTAACAATACCCAAATAGCCTCCCGGGCTCCCAAGAGTTTGGTTATCAGGAGAGAGAAAGAAAGTTAATCCATCACCATAAGAGCCCAGATTGAGATTGCCGATAGAAAAAGAGAAGCACGTGGAGAAAGAAGCAGTGATATTGGTTTCGGGGTCGAAGAACTTAATTGGATTGTTATAGATTATAGCGCCAGCACTAGACGATGGAACGCCTAGCTCTCTTGTTAAGCCTAATACACCATTTCGGAGATAGGAATCACCCAGGAGAGTCAGGTTTCTTAGATTATTGAAAGAAGGGAAAGCTAAAGTAATAGCAGTAACTAACTGTAGTTGTGAGAAAGAGAAGAGCACAAAGGAGATCAAGAAAACAAGAAGCTTTCTTGTAGACATTGCCGTGTGAAACAAATAGGTTTAGGTTTCTTTCTTTCTTTTCTTTTGGTTATGAAAAGCTGAGAGGTTGAAGATTAATTCATAAGAGAAATAAAGAACGAGGGAAAGTAAGCTTTCAATGGATTAATGGGCGCGTGGGTCATTTTGAAAAGAACATGGAGGACTGGCTAGCAACGGTAACCATTGACTTTTTGGGAGTGGGAGTCTGGGACTTCTGAGTTTGTATGCAAACGACGAAAAATGGGATAATATTAATAACACCCTTTGCTTTGACATTATATCATGAACACTCTTAAAGTTTCATATATATCAAAAAAGTCTACCTGTTAATTCTGCTTACGAAACAGCTTGGTACTTTAGTAAAAGTTTACAATTTTTTACAGAAAGGACCATTTTTTTCCTCAAATAATGATACGTCTCCGCCTTTAGTTTCTCTTACAAAAATCATATTTATTATAAATTATGATATTTACGTATCTTATAATTATTGATTAAAAAATAATCTTATTATTTTAATCAATAATTATATATCATATCAATTGTATCTATATTATAATTTGGAAAGTAAATAATTGTTTTAATTCTTAATAATCTTTTTTGATATGAGATGAATATTTATTAATATATTAAATAATTATTAATTAAAATAATATAATTTAATTATAAATTAAAAAATAATCTTATTATTTTAATCAATAATTATATATCATATCAATTGTATCTCTATCATAACTTCATAACTTGGAAGGTAAATAATTGTTTTAATTCTTAATATCATCTTTTTTGATATGAGATAAATATTTATTATAACACAATTTATTAATATATTAAATAATTATTAATTAAAATAATATAATTTATTTTTTTAATTAATAATTATATGTTATATTAATGATAAATAAATTTTTCTTCGCCAAAACTAAACACCTTAATTAATATGTCAAATAAAAATTTTCTTAACAATTATGGTATTTTTAATAGATAATTACCTATTCTTTTCAATTTTTTAAACTAATACATTGTTTAAAGCTCTAAAAGCTTCAAAATACAAGCTTAGAAAAAGTTAAAAAAAAACAGGCAAATTAGTATTTTTGTTTTAATCTTAAAATATATATAAAAAAATGAAATCAAAACAAACTTACGATAATATGACAAACACAGATCATTTACAACAATAATATGCCCAAAAAAAAAATTGTCTATCAACTTAACAATGCATTCAACAAAGTATACATTCTTTCAATGCAAGTAAACTAACTTTAGAACAAAGGAATTGCATATGTTCGACATTTTTTTCTTTAAGTGTGTGTATAATTTTAAATCTAATTCTAGGAACGGCTAATCCAAAATACTAAATAAATTTTCCAAAAGAAGAAGAGAAACACCTTAAAACTATTTTGCTATAAAAATTGCATGGAATGCACAAATGCCGATAATCTGAGTTCTCTACTAATCTTGATAAGTCAATTTACGAAAAAGCAAGTTAATGTAAAAATAACACACAAAATTTGATAATCGAGTTTGGCCAATCTTGTTTACGCCTCCTGACCGTCAGATCTTTTATCAAAGTGAGAAATTACACAGCGTGTTTACAACACTCACAACTCACAACCCAATTACACCCAAGAAAATTATTCTCAATTTTCTCACAAAAGCCTTTTCTCTAAGCTTTTCTCTCAATTGGAATGAATACTTTGGATGATTAATTCATTACAATTACACATCTATTTATAGTAAAATTCACTCCTTAAATTACTCCTTAAATTAATGGTTCCTTAAATTGCTCCTTGAATTAAGCTCCTTGTTTTGCTCCATGAATTGCTCCATGTTTTGCTCCTTAAATTAAGGAGTTTTATAACAATCTCCAACAATCTCCCACTTGAAGATCCGAATTCAACTGCCTTTCACACCTCGATCAACGCAAATAGCTTTTTCTAGTATTTGTTACTCTAGCAGACCAAACGAAGTCGAAAGCACAACTTCGCTTGTCAATAGTCACCACCTTTGTTAACATATCAGCCTGGATTTTTGCTTCCTCAATCTTCTCCAAGATAACACATCATCTTCCAATGTAGATCTGATGAAGTGATAACAAAGTCCAATATGCTTGGGTTCTGCAACGAATGAATTTTCGCCAAGTTGTATTGCACTTCACTCATCACTACGCAGTAACATTCTTCTCCGCTTCAATCTCACCGCTTAACAAACCTCAAGCCATATCATCTCTTTACTAGCTTCGCTATTGCTACATACCTACCAGTAGATAGAGTGACAATTTTCTCAGATTTTGTGACATTCAACTAACAAATTGTAGTTTCAATAGTAAATATATAATCTTGTAGCTTCTTCTAAGGATCAACTTCACCTCCAAAGTTCCGCTTCACGCACTTTGTACTTTTAACTCTCATTTACTAAAGTACAAGCACTTTTCCGTGGTGCCTCAGATACCTCAAAATCCACTTGATTGCTTCCCAATGAGTTTTCCCCGATTTGACATAAATTTGCTAACAACTCCCACCCACGGCCAATGTCCGGTCTCGCATGCACCATTGCATACATCAAACTTCCAACGGCCGAGCGCATAAGGAACCTTAGCCATGAATTATCTCTCTTCCTCTATCCGAGGGGAATGATCATTGGATAGGTGAAAATGACTGCGGCGGTGTTAATCAAGCTGCTCGGGTATCGCCCATGTTGCCAATCTTGCAAAACACGACACGTACTTTCCCGAGATAACCTGCAAGGATCATTTCTTCTTATTTCTCGTGATTTGCATTCCAAGAATCTTCTCTTTGCCGGACCTAAGTCTTTCATGTCAAACTCCTTGACAATTGTCCGCTTCAACCTTTAATATCATCCATATCCGACCGCTACCAACATATCATCAACATAAACTAGTAAAATGATATAATCGACCTATATCTCTCAAGAGCAATAATGGTCAAGACATTGCACTTCCGAAACCTTCATCAGGTACGGTTATCAAACTTTCTCGTACCATTGTCTCGGCTTGTTTCTGCCATACAAACTCTTCTTAAGTCCGCACACCATGTTCTTTCCTCCTCTTTCGAGAAACCTTCCGGCCAGGGTACATGTATATCTCTTCATCTAAATCTCCATGAAGGAATGCGATTTTCACATCCAACTGCTCAAGATGAAGATCTTCAACGGCTACAACACTAATACCGACCGATAGTATCGAGCTTCACAACGGGAGCGAAATGTCCACAGAAGTCAACTCCTTCCTTCGTTGAAACCCTTGACAACTAGGCTAGCTTGTATCTCGAACCATAATTCTCTTCTTTCACTCGTACACCCATTTGTCATGGGAAGTTGCCTTCTTCCCATAGGTAACTCACCTAGTTCCCATGTCCGTCAGAGATGAGAGATTTCATTTCTTCTTTCACAAGAAGCTCCCACTGCTGGGAATCTCGAGTCCGACAAGCTTCATCATAGCATTCGTGCTCCTCTCCATCACTCAACAACATATAGTTCATGATCTCCCGTTAGGCACACGAGGTCGGTAAGACCTCTCAATACGAGCGAGCTGCAGAGTAAGAGGTCAGGATGTCTAATGACGTGGTATTCGCCTGCCTAACAAGTTCCTCCGTCGAGGACTTGTTACAATTGGTCTCCAAGTGAAGTATCCGGGGACATCATCTCGCATTCGCAAATACCGACTCATTCTTCTCTCGAGTCATCGGCGCTCATTTTATACGTACGTCCTTATACATCACCCTTTCGTTGAAAATCACATCTCTACTATGGATAACTTTCTTTCTTTCATCATCCCAAATGCGTTAGCCAAACTCATCCTCACCATAGCCAATGAATGTGCATTTCTGATTCGGGATCAAGCTTATTCCCGCCGATCACCGATATGCACAAATGCTACACACCGAAAAATTTTAGACGTGATAGTTTCACCTCTTTTCCGCTCCATACCTCCTCTAGTATTCTACGCCCAATGGAACAGACGGGCCTGCTGATTAAGTAAGCTGCCGTGTTGATCGCTCTCGCCTCAAAACCGTGCCAGAGACTGATCGCGAATGCACGTTTCCCGGCTCTTTCTATCAACGTTTCTGGCTCATACGCTCACCAGCACCATTGGCCGAGTGCGTGCCCGGCACAATTCTTTCCATTCTCGATCCCGTGCTCATAGCAATTTTTTTGAATCAGTTGTCTTCATATTCACCACCATTATCGCCTGAGCTTTTTGATCTTTAACTGCCTCATTTTCCACCATAGCTTTCCATCTTCCGAAAGCCTCAAATACTTCAACTTATGCTTTAGAAAGTAAACCCATACCTTCCGAGAGCGATCATCGATGAAAGTCACGTAAGTAGTGTTTCCCACCAATGAGAGACGCTGTCCCCAAACATCGCAGTTGAATAAGCTCTAGCCTTTCCTTCTTTCGGGATTCTCGCAACTTGTCCGAAAGCCGACTCTCTTTGCTTTCCAAGTATGCAATCTTCGCACATGTCTATCTCCGTAGACTATGGACCCGAAAGTTTTCCCTTCGAAAGGCATAATCTTCATCCCCTTTCACTCATATGGCCTAGTCTCTAAGGCTCAGATTTGCGTGTTTCATTGCTCGCAACTATAATTGAACAACATGCCTGTCATGTAAAGCAGCGCCACTTTTCGGGCTTCTCGAGCAACCGTCTATCGCACTCCTTTGAAATCTTCCAATCATCACCACAAGATCGTCAGGTTGTTTCTCACCTACAACTGGCCCACTGAGATTAAGTTCCTTCTGAGATCGGAAATATGCCTGACATCCTTCAGTTCCCAAATAGATCCGTTCAACTTAATCTTCACTACACTCCTTAAATTATTCCTTAAATTAATGGTTCCTTAAATTGCTCCTTGAATTAAGCTCCTTGTTTTGCTCCATAAATTGCTCCATGTTTTACTCCATGTTTTGATCCTTAATTTGCTCCTTAAATTAAAGAGCTTTATAACAATCTCCAACACAAACCCATGTCTAAATCACAAAACTTCAAAACTACTAATTGATCCACTTTTAGTATTTAATTGAAGTATTAATAAAAATATAATAACAAGATTCCTCAGTTATATATTTTAACTGATTTTTTTCACAAGACATAACCCCCTTAATTTTTTTAGATTTAATAAATTCGTTCTAAATTTAAAAATTAAGTTAAAATTTCACTCTATTTTTCAAAATTAAAATGTTAAAATTTCTTTTCAAATCACTCATGGGTGAAATTATTCATTGTTAATAAAGTAATGTTGATGTAATATTTTAGACTAATAAAATATAAAATTTGTAACAATTTTTTAGAAAACACAAATACTCAAAATTGGATTAAAAAAACAGAGAGCATGCCAATGAAAATGTAAGATTAGTGTTTTTTTTTTGTTTTGAAAAACACAAGTACTCATAAAATAAAATAAAAATTGATATAGAGTATATTTTAAAAATAATAAATAATATCTCATTTACTTTATGTTAAGTTATAAAGTCTATCCATATGGTGACCGAGTTAGTATGTTTTATTATTTAAAAAATTATAGAGGTAACTTGGCACAAAAATCAAATTTGCATTCAATTTGATACACTGAGAAATTATTTATTACTTATAGTATAGAACATGTGATCAATAAAATTTAATTTATGCAATTTAAAAAAAAAATTCAATAAAACCTGGAGAGAAAAACTAATTTAATCAGTGAATGTTACATTCCAAAAATAACTAATAACATTTATATTCTAAAATATATAGGAGAGTTGCAAAAAAGATTAATAATATTGGCATTTATCATCTTCTTTTTAAGACGCGCATCCCTTCTTAAAAAAGATGATCTGGAATCTAAACGGTAACGTTGAAACTTGAACGTTTCTTTAGTAAGAATTATGAAAAGAGCTTGGCACTGATACTGTTTGAAAAAGAAGGTCCATGTGATCATCACTTTAAAATCCTCCGATGTAAAGTTTTATGACGAGGAAATTACACTTCAAGTAGCCGTTACATATGAGGATAGAAATCATATGATTCCCCAAACGTTCTTTCACATGAAGCGTGATTTCCTCATTGTAAAACTTTAAATCCTTGGATTTTAATCACGATAATTTTAAAAGAAATTTTTTGGAGAAGATTTTTTTAATCACAAATATGTAACGATAAAATTGTTCAAATTATATAGTGTTTATATTTGAATGTTAATTAACATAATAAAAAATTTAGTCTTTTTTTTTATCAATAAATTATTTATAATAGTAAAAATAATAGAATATTTAAATTTATAAAACATCTAATAATAAATTCTAATCTAATGAAACTTTATTAATAATTACATTATTATATGATGGCATGTCATGCATAATTATTAGTCAGGTAGGTTATGATAGTTACAAATAATATGTGATAATTATAATTAATAATAAATAGATAATATTTGTGTGAAGAGTAGTATCAAAATAAATTAATATAGAAATAGATTAACCTAAAAAGAAATCACAACTATGCAAATAAATAGAGTGAATTACTTCATCAAATACAACTCCTCAGAAGAGGAAGATTCTATTCAGAAAAACTTAACGCCTTTTTTCCCTTAAAAATTTATAGACAGTTACAATAGCTAAATCAAAAATTAAAGAAATCCCAAGAACTGGAACCAAGTTCATGTTAGTTTAGACTGAAAGAACGAGCCTCTATTAAATGGAACAGCCCAAAATGAGACATTGGTTAGAAAATTATATATATTGCACCTAAATATGTACACTACAGGTGTCTATAAGTGAACTATGGAGAACCAAAAATACAACAGTTGCATCTATTACTCCTCTCGCGTAAGATTTGTGACCCACTTTTGACTTGTGAGAACTACAAGATGTAATGTGAAACATGAGCACATGCAATTCTTGCACTAGAATTGTTCTGTGAACTAATCACTTTAAATTCTGACGATATAAATGAATAAAAGGGCCTTCGCAGATAGTAGAGATAAAAATTGGCAAGAGAAATGCCATAATTTGAAGCATCTGTATAAGTCCTATTTATATAGGCATGAGGGCGTGCAGACAATTGCACTTCCTAATATCCTACTCAACAGCATATACAGGGAAAAATCTTTCAGCTAGAAATATGCTAAAGTCCATGATCACCTGCTCAAGAGCTTCAAAAAAATGTTCCTCAGCAATCTTCCATGTAAATGAACCCTTTATTTCCAGCTCATAAGATGGGGAAAAGCATATCAGTTACTAGTTAACCATGAGCTCCCAGCTTATCGACCAAAGAGTATATACGATGGAGATCAACAGTCCAGTCTGGTCCTCACTACTTTATCTGAAGCTTTCGAGGCAATAGAACTACAAAAGAATGCACTTCTATTTAATCAAAGCAATACTTACTAATTGACTTTTCATAAGCATTTAACTAATAATTCCATGGCTTTAAACTAATCTTAAGAATTACCTTCAGTTATACTGCAAAAGCTTTCCGGTGGAAAGATTACCTCTGGGTCTGTTCTAGCTTGAGAAGAAACAACCAAAGCCAGGTGATTTTTACTGCAAAAATAACCAATTAACGTTTCTTTGAAGACAAATAAACATTTCAAGATCTTTAAAGAGTACAAACTTATGCCTTCTATCACCATTAATGAGTTCAATAAGTTTAACCGGTCTTCTATATAAAAGCAGAAAAAAATTTAGTGAGAAGAGTCTGTTATGTGTTGAATTATTGGATGCAGAAGTCTAGGAACAGACCTGAGATAGAATTGGTCACTTAAACTGACAACTCATCCAGATGAAGAAATTATCAATGCATACCTGGCCCATGAAGGAACATATTTCTTATTTGATAAATCGTCAGCATCTTCATCTTCATCTTCATCATCAGAAGCTTTGTAAGGAGAAATTTCATAGGACTGATCTTGACTTGTAATTGCAATCAAAGTGTCATTTACATTCGGTTTGTTTGTCTCCCCCAGTAGCTACAAAAAAGACAGTATCAACATCAGCCTTTACAGAAATAATATACAAATAATAAGCTTTTAACTATAAGAGTTAAGAGTTTTCATGAAAGTGATCGATTAACATGACAACAAGAGAAACAAGTAGTGCTTCCATTGATCAATAAAGTTTCTAACTGTAGCGCACACATGTTGAATATAGCCTTTTCATTCCAATGTTATTTATCTTTCAAGGGATTTCTTTCTTTGAGGCAGACTACAATTCAACAACCTGTTTCAAGCCTAGAAAAATGTCCGGGATTCTAACAATGTAACATCCCTAATAAAGCAAGCACATGAGTTTCCCAAAGAAATAAAGTTATCTGCTAGTTCAACTGATAACTTCCACTTCATGCTATACAAGCACATGAAATTATGCTTGCCTAGTTGCCTTCAACACCTAAAAGGGTGCAAGGTCCATGAGAGTGAAGAAAGGTACCTCTAGTTTTGTAGTAGACAAAATGAGCTTCAAATGAGACATATAGTGAAAACACAAAAGCTATGAAAGGAATAATATAAGAGCACACAGAGTTCAAAAGAAATGTGAACATTCTTTTATGATGGGAGAGGAGCATTATTGCCGCATTAATTGTGTACATATGACATCATTCACATGTAGCTATAACTAAGTCTCCAACATATGATTTAAGATTTGCATATCAATTGTTATTAGGAAAACTTATACCGTCATTTTATTTCCAAAATTGCTTGAAGCCTCAAACTGTTTGTTGATAGTTCCCGATCTTCTCTCATCACTTGTTGAAAGCCTGGAATTTAATGGCTCAGTTTCTGAAGTTTTCTTGAGACTGTCACCTCCATCTAATTTTGCTGTCTTCTCCTGCTTCTTTACTTCATCCTCAGATTTCTTCATTTCACATCCTCCTTCATCCTATACCAATGAACCAGAGTTTCGTGTAAATACAAAATAGCAGGCAGAAATAACTCATAAATATAACTTACAGTAGCTTGTCTCTCTTCCTTCCCTGCACGTAACTTCTGCTCTTGTTCTCTCAGTTGCCTCCTTGATTCCTCTAAACGCATTCGTTTTCTTTTTTCTTTTCTTTCTTCTTCTCCCCTTTGTCTTTTCTTAGCTGCCATATCAGCCTCATTTTTCTTACGCACTTCTTCTTTTCTTTTCTTTTGGAGCTCCATCTGCCTCAAGTTCTCTTGCTCTAGTCTTGTTCGTGCAAGTTTCATAGCTTCCTTCTTAAGCTTTCTTTCATTTTCTTTCTTCTCCGCTAGACGTTTTGCAGCTTCAGCTGCTTCCAGTGCCTTCACTTTGATATCCCTCTTACCTGTAAAATGGCATAAATTTCCATAACCTGAACCTGACTGAATATTTTGGATCAAGAAAAGTACATCATAATGTTATGCAACAACAAATGCGCATCTTATGGCTTGAGATATCACAAATTAAATGGATCCTCAAGATACTTATTTAGCTACCAATATGTATTTGAATTCAAGACAATCAAGGAAAATGAAACCACCATAAAACAAATGAGATGTTTCAATCATGATTACTTCATAGTATATCAACAATTCCACTTTCAGTTAAGCTCCTAAATTGTCGCATTGCTCCTTTTTGCTTACCAGATTTTAAAATAAAAAAAATAAATTGCCTGATTTTTACAATGATTAATCAATAACAGTAAATTTTCAATCAATAAGAGAACCATTTTCTATCACAAGAATAAACTTTCCAGGAAAAGATATACCTGTTACTACTGCAGCTGCTTGCTTTTGTTGAACTAGCGGAATAAAGGAAGTGACATTGGACACAATATTATTATGTATAGTCTCCATCTCAGAGAAACTGGAGCCACCTTTCCTCAAGTTGCTTTTACTAGACAATTTTTGTGGCTTACTTGACCTGTCATGAAGAGATCCTGTGCCTCTCTTACCACCATATCCTCCTTGATTTGTTGTATGCTTCTCTTTGTTATTGAAGACTCTCTTATTGGCTGTTGCATGCTTCTTGGACCTGTTATGAGTTTTTGTGAGGCTACATTCTGTGTTTGTAGAATCTAAACTAAATCTATCAGTATATGATGGAGCTTCCGATGCAAGACAGTTTAAATTTTCAGTGATGTCAGCAAGTGGTTCTCTTTTGGCTGAGTTCATTATTGCATCAGAGACCAAGCCCTCTTGGAAAGTATAAGCTACCTCTTCGATGTTCTCATTTTCTTCCTCGATACATGGTAGCTCAGGATTTAGGGTCCCTCGCTTTTCTGAACTGCTAGAGATTGATGTGATTTTATCCCAGAGCTTACTTACTGGAGAAATACAAGGTTTGCTCAAATCCCAACCAGACTGACTACTTGAACAAGGAAGGTATTCATAAAGGCTGTGGGAATCATGGCTAACCTCATTTAAGCAGTAATACTTATCCTTTAGTTGCTCAAAAGTATTATCATTAAACAGTTTGTTCCTCATATCCATACCCTCTAGAAGCCCTGTAGGAACAGACTGATACAAATCTGGATCCCTATGCAATTTATACATAGCTGAAGAATAGGATCCTGGAGTTTGCAGGCAGGCAGATTTGCAAAGCCTCTCCAAGATGCTAACACGTTCTATTGTATTCTTTGGAAGTTTTAGCTCATCAAATTTTATTTCCTTGCTAGTAGAGCATGGTTGTTCATCATCTGTTTGCATAATAAACCCCTCAAGCACAGGCATTGTGTCATCAGTACCTATCATGCCAAATGATTGGCTATATGGTGAACTAACAGAACAATATGGAAATTCCTTGTTTGCTTCCAGATCTAATCTCTTTTCCTGCATGCATCTTTCAGTAGAAGACCAAGGCTCAGCATGTCCTAATTTGGAATCAGCTTCATGACAAAATGGAACTTGGTTTACATTTAAGGTTCGTTGCTTTTCTGCATCAATGATAAAGCTTGTTCGATTTACCAAGCTTGCTTCCATTGTTGCCTCAACCTGGGAATCTCCAGGTGCCTGTTTAGTCATACTTGAGACAAGTGATGCTTCAACTTCTTGCATAGAAGTGCATGGAGCATTTGCAATCGTCTCCCTTCCTTTTAAAGTAACTTCAGCCTGCATACAGAACTTGGATAAATGTCTCGCACCAGAACATATCCAATAAAGCAGGGGAAAAAACTACGAATTTAGGAAACCAATACCTAAACTAGAAGCATTTACAAAAATAAATAAATAAATGATTGAGTGAAACAACAAATTCTACATAGAATGACAAAAGGCGATGTTAAGAAAAAAAAAACAAAGTTAGACAAAAGTATGCTACGAATCAGACCATATCCTCATAAAATTAACAATTGTAATCTAACAATTCACTGCAACAGTTCCTAAATTAATCACTGTACAATCTTAGTTAATAAGTTCGTAAGCAAGCAAAGTCCTGGTTATTTAAAGTGCTTAGTGATGTGCAACTATATACATAAACAACAATTCAAAAGAAACTCTAGTGCAAACAGAGCAAATCTTCATTCTCAATGTTGATTCTTTGCCTGCACTAATCAGTAGCCACTAGGCCATGAAATATTAGGTTTACTGCATAAACAGTAAAGATCAAGTGACAGGGAGTTTCCATTAGTAACTGGATATCATATCCACAAAGACTGTTAATTCTGATTAAAAAAATGTTTAATTGCATAACATAACCTCATATTCACAAATAGAGTTTCATTTTTAACCGTCCTTTATACAGTGTACATATATGTTTTTACGTAAAATGCAAAAACATGTTTTTCATATATTTAAAAATGCGGTACACATAAATTTTTTTTAATATAACATAAAAAACATGTTTTTTATAGGGTTTTAAAAATAAAATAATGTGAATAACTAGATCATATAAAAACAAGAAGGTAAGAAAATACATGATGTAAGAGTTAAAATAATTAATGCATCATTAAAAATGAAATGTATCCATTTAATGAAGAGTAAAAACATGAAGGCCTGAAAATTTTCTGGGAAACTATAAAAGCACAAAAAAAGATGGTTAGGAAACTATAAAAGCGGATATTCTGCATTAACAACTAAATGTGATTGGACCGCATCACAATACAACAAACCAATCATATAAAAAAAATTCCACCAAATGTATTGACATGACCAAGAGCAATCTGAAAGATTTTCAGAATGTACAACAGAAGAACAAGTACCTCTTCATCTTTCAACTTAGGTGGAGATTCAGAGCCCTCTATTAAGTTATGTTTCTCAATTTGATCCAACTCTTCAACTTGATTCCTATTGGTAACTAACTGTGCAACAACTTCTTTAGAATCTGAAAGTATAAACGATTCTAGGATTGTCTTGGGACAATATTCTTCACTTAACAGGTCTTTCCTCCTAGGATTATCATCAATAATGTGAGGTACGTCTTCTTGCATGCTGGCTGGAGCATAAAAGGCATCAATGGGCTCAGTCTTTCTTCGCTTATTCTGAGTCCAAGTAGCCTCCACAAAAGAACTAACACTTCTAACCGTGGACTTTACTGTAGACTCATGCTCAGCTGTTACAACACCATCGACGCCAGTGTTGTGACAAGTACATTGATCTACGGAATATGCATCCAGATTAGACATGCCTAGATTTATTATCGACTCTGATAAGTTTGTCCCTGTATCATCCTTCAAAACAGAGAAGAAATTTTAAAAATCTGTATCTATATTGGGAAAATCAGCATCTGTTACTAGCTTAATTGTTTCTAGTTACCAAAAGAGTAAGTGTCCACTTTACGACATGATAAAATTGATTTAGAGGGTTTTTAAGCAAGAAGGGCTCCATTCTTGAAAGAATGACTACGTAAATTTGAAACAGCAACTAATGTTAAATACATCAGAATCCCATACCTCTTTTCTCGGCATGCTTTTGGTAAAATCTTCCCTGAAAACTTGCAAATTAGTTGAATTATCTATCAAAGCAAATCTTCCTCCGGAAGTTTTTTCACTATTTTGTAAAGTAAGACAAACTGCATCCTTGTGAATATCAGACATTTCTAGGACTGGGGATGCAGAAATTCCATCCAATGCTCCCATGACTAGATTTATCTTCTCTGCAAGAGCTTCAGATAAACCTGTGTGGGATCCATCTTTGCTCAGAGCTTCCTGTTGCTCTAGTAAATGTACCTCCAGGGGTGAGTTGCCTTTTTCCTGGATACTGATATAAGTTTCTTTATTGAGTAAATTTGAAGGTTCCGACAAGGTGATGGGCCTTTTTGCAGAAACTCCACCTCTTTTGTCCTTTCCAGAGACAGGAGCTGGAATTCCATTTGAACTGGGCTCTTCTACAATGTCAAAATCAAGTTGCTTGGGCTCCATATGCATGGTGGAATGAGTGGATGTCCTTAAGTATGGTGCTTCATGTCTAATTCCACAGTCAGCAACATCCAAGTTAGACCCTAAGCAAATAGAGTCGGCTTCAGCTGGCCCTGCAATGCATCTCTTCTGGTTAACAAATTCATTGGTGCTGTTAGAAGGCAGATCTTTCACCTCAGCACAGGTCATAGAGCCTTCAAACCTATTAATTGGTCTGGCTTGAAGAGGCATGTCTGACGGTGCAGACCTGGATTGGGTAACTCCACAGCCCAAAGTGTTGGAGTTGAAAGGCTTTGATATTCCTTCAGAACAAGTAGTCTTTGCCCTGTCAGGAAACTTGTCTGCAACATTTTCCTTGCATGATGAATCAGTTGAACTTGCTCCCAATAGGTCTTCCTTGCAGTGTGGTGGCCTTTCAGCAGATATTGAAGTGTCGTTTTCTTTATGAGACTTACTGGAAGCAGTTAACATCGACTGGGTGACCATTTGGTCAGGGTTATTGGAGGTTACACCCCTTATAACTTTTTCAGCACCAGTAGCCTCTAAACCTTTAACTCCAGAACCATATCCCTCGGTGGAATTTTCCTCATTCAAATGTTTTTTCCTGTATAATTTTGACAACTTAATTTTCTTTTGCACTAGAGGAGATATCTGCAGATTTTGTGAAGCATGGGCATTGTTGCATGGCTGGGAAGAACGTCTAGACCTTGTTATTCTACAAGAGTAATCATCTGATCCACTTTTCATTACCTGGCACCCACTGGTTTTTGCTCTTATATCCGTAATTTCACTGGTGATTTCAACAGATTTGACCACTTCCATGCAATCAGTGATTTCATCTTTTTTGCAGTTGTTTGAAGAGAGATCCAACTTGAAGAATTCATTACCTTGTTGGGTTGAACTTCTAGATCTTGTTATTCGTCCAGAATAAATGCTGCTTCCCTTCCCCTTGCTCTGAAAATCTCCAGATTTTGCTTCTGCAGCCCTGTAAATTTCACTAGAGGTATTTGAATGATTCAAAATGTGAGGTTGCTCTGCTGGGGGTTTAGTTGAATCCATATTTACAGCCACTTCTTCCCGAATCGCATGAGATGAGCAATGAGCATTATTCAAAGAACACTTTAGCGCCAGAATTTTATTGCACATAATTTCATCGTGACAAATTGTTCTGCCTTTTTCTTCAATGGAACAAACACCTACTTTTACATCTTTTGCGGCACGCGTTTCATTATTTTGGTCCAAAGGATGGAAAACATTCCCTTCAACAACTTGTTCAGATTGTACGGAAGAAGTTCCAGAAACTGAAATCCCACCAGCACACGCTCTCACATTATTCTCATCCGGCATATCCTTTTTTGCACTATTGCGAACCTGAAGAGCTCTTTGTCGAGACTTGGATCTTTGAATCTTAACAAAGGATAAAGGTGGCTCAGGGTTAGTATCCGATAATCCAGCACATCCCTTATCCTGAGGAGATGATATACTAGGATCCTCATCTCTCCAATCTTCTGGAATTGTATTACGATGGTCCACTGCAGGCAAACCATTTGAAGCACATCCAGCAATATTAGATTGCAGCTGGAAAACTGATGTATCATCTCTTGCATCCAAACCTTTGCTCAAAGCATCGACTTCTGCGCACAAAAAGCTTGTTAGGTCTCCATCGTAGGCTGGAGAAACTGGCTTCTCAATCACAGAGCATAATTAATATCTTATTTTTCCCCGTACCAGTATTCTATATGCTGCCAACTCAATTATGCATAAATTCTTTCTGAGCATCCAAGCAAGGGAATGGATAAATTATTAGGTGACCGAACTAAACCAAAGCATGCAATATAGAAGTAACATTGACACCATACAGTTAGTTCGTTAATCATATAATTAAGAACAAATCGAGAGCAGTGTCCCACACTTTTCTGCAACAGTTCATATATTCATACTTCTACGTCACGCACTGTTTGGTGGACATTAATACAATATTCAAATGCTCGACCTAGGTTTAAAATGTATAATTGGAAAAGGCATCGATGTTACCATTGGATTCGTAGGTAGAGAGCCACGGGGGAGGGGTAATTCCGTCAATGAGGAGTTTGAAAGCGAGGTGATGATCGAAGAGAAGAGCATGGTGATTAACTTGGTCGATGATCTTCTTCTTCCTCTCGAAGATCTGCAACAACAACTTCTCTCTCGTCGTCATTTCTCACTCTAAACCCATGAAAATTACAGCGATTGAGAGGAAAAATAGTACTTGGGTTCTGACTTCTAAAATGAACGGTGGGGATGGACTTGGCGTTGTTTAGCGCGGATTGCAATTCAAATTTTGGGGAACAGGACGATTGTCTGCAACACATTAAACGACAAACTGTTCTTTCATACAAATACGACAAGAGTTGCTTTGCCGTTTCGTGGGATTCAAACTTCAGACCCTGGTGATAGCGCCGGAGCCCATTACAAAAAGTTGACAAAATATGAGCCCATTTTTACAAATCAAAGTAAGAAAATATCTTCAAACTTTGTAACTTCCTATTTTAGTGGTACCTTTTAATTAAATTTGAACACAATTATTATAATTATAATTCTCTCATTTATTTTAAGATACATAAATAATATAATTTTATATCTTAAATTAAAATCTTCGTTACATACTTCATATATAAGTAAAAATTAATTATATAAGATAGTTTTATAATTTTGTGATAAATTTGTTTAACAAAAGTTAATTGTATCAATGTTTTTATAACAATACAATAATAATCTTTATATTTAATTTTAGATACGATTATTTTTAAAATTGTTTTCGATGAATTACCTTTCACTATTCAACTTGTCATTTTTTTATAAGTTTTTACATTAGCATTATTTAGTGCCAAAATAATAGTATCACAAAAAATAATGCAAATCAATTAATAATCTTGTATTACTGTTAGTATTTAATATCGTATTAATGATTGTATTAACTTATTATTATTAACATTATTATTAACAAACTCAATCTATTAATAATCAATTTTAAGTATATAAATATTAGTTGTAATTTACATCTATAATCTTAATTGTAATCTAGAGAATAATTATTAGAAACACATTTGTTTTCCCATTAATTACAAGTTTAATCTGAAAAATAAGTACCACCGTCTACTCGTAAAAAGAAAAAAAGTATAACTAAAAGGATTGGGCATGATTATAAGTGTTATAATTTGTTGAAAAGAACTCTTTCAAAAGATTAAGTTAGTGACAAAAATATCAACAATATTTTTATACATTATCACTCTATTATAATTATTGGCTCTATGTATTATACAATTCAAATACTCGCAATTCAGTAATTAGATTTATTATACCTTAAATACAAAACCTTTAGCTCTTATATAATATTAAAAGTTATCAGGAAATCAATGTATTAAAAAACTTTAAACTAAAATAATAGTCAATTATAATTTCATACATTTATCACTCTTTCTATAATTGTTTACTCTATGCGTTATGTAAGTCTAAACAGTTGTAATTTAACCTTGGAGTTATTGGATCGTAACACTTTTGAGCACACACAAGTATATGTAATCATGTACAATTAAAAAATAATTTAAGAACAAAAAGTTATCGTATCAATAATGATTAATAACAATATCTACTCTTAATTAATATCTCGTTAATAAATTATTTAAAATCAATAAAATAAAAGTTTTAATTGTATTTGAAGAAAATAACATAAAACAATAAAGTATATTACACAAGAATTATGAGGGAGAGTGATCATGGGACTATACTCACCATTAGTTGACAATTCACTTAATCATATAATGAATTAAAGTTAGTTTATAAGATCTAAATAACTTTCATAATTTAAAATAATTATTAAATTATTAACTTTAGTTTTAAAAGTATTGATTCATAATACAATTATAAATCAACTTAAATCTTAAACAATCTAGACGTCAATTTATTAGATTTAATTCATTCAATACATTAATATTTAAAAATATGATAAACTAATTATATAAGATTAAAATCATTGATAAGTTTTAATGTAAGCACTCAATTCTATTTATTACAGTAACCACAATGTATTAATTTAAATAAGAATATTACTGATTACATACTAATATCTTAGACTAATTATAAATATATTCATGCAACAAAATAGTTGTATACTTAATTCATAACATAAAAAGTTTTGACATTTAAACACAAAATTGAACACATAAAAAAAATTAAATTTTTTATTATAATACTAAATTAATTAAATCATAATATAAGTCCTAGAATTGTCCACAAAAAAATTATAAATTTAGCTAAATATAAGTTCTACATGAATCATCACTATTTTCATCAAAAGCAAAAGAAAACAAATAAGAAAAGGCCCAGTAAAAGGTAAATGACGTAACCAACGTAACCCCAATCTCCAATTTTTATTCTTTTCTTCAATTCTTTTTTTAAAGTTGGCTTAGATGTACTTTTTTTATGTATCTTGTTATTTGTTGAAATTGTGTGTATCTAATGACCCCATAGGTTATTTTTATAGTGTATTTATGAGTCTACTTTGATTATGATTAGAATTTTGTTGACTCAATGGCTAGGATTAAAAGTAAATGTTAAAAAATGTTAAATTTAAGTGTTGATTGGATGCTCGATCGATCTAACCTTTGCGATTTCTAACCCGAGAGTGCATGATTGATGCTCGATTGAAGCTCAATCAATCAACTTATTTCTCAATCGATCGATATCATTTTTTATTGATCTAGTAACTCTTATCATTCTTATCATGATTCATTATTCTATCCTCGATCAATTAACTTTTCGATCTATCGAGCCTATTGATTTATATTTTTCATTTGAGGGTTCGATTAACCTCTATCGAAGCTCGATTTATCAAGTGCCCTATTTTTTATTTAAATATACAATTTTTTTCATATTTTTGCTTGTTTCATACCTAAACATATGTATAGCACAAAATAAACACACAAAATACATATAAAAAATTAATTTATCATAACTATATTTGAATTGATGTATAAATATGTGTATTAAATGACTTCGATTAGGTATTAAATGTAGGACATATAATTTTGATACCATGTTATAAGTTGTTGTCACCATATAAACTTTTCACAAGAGACAACCTAACCAATGAACATCATTGAAGGTCTATTTCTATGATTATATAGTTAGCTTGTTAGATTTCTAAACTTTAAACATCACATTTGATTTTTGTTTTAGTGAAAATATAGTTATGGATATTATTAGTCTTAATTTTGTTATTCTTGAACCTATCAATGTGAGACAATTTGCAATTATTTTTGAAAGAATAGTTGTATAAACCATTCTTCAAGTAAAATATAATAAAGGTTTCAAGCATTTTAATAATACAAGATTAAACTATTTAAATTAAATAATTAGAAAATTTTTGATTCATAATACACTTATAAAAAATAAATATATAATTGAAGTGTCATTTTTTAAATAAATATGAGACATGTAAAATCAAATTTTTTTTTTACTTTTTATAAATAACGGGAAATCTAAAAATACCTTTTATAAATAAGGATGCTAAACGGTCATAATAGCCTAACAAAAGGAAATTATTCGAGTCCACCCTTTATGTGTACATAACAAGTTCTTTCTACGCTTTGTTCTTTTTTTTTTTTTTTGGGAAATTTCATTATTATTATTATTATATTATTTTTGTTGGTTTATACTTTTTACAGACTGTATAGTAAGGATGCTAGCAGTGGAATTTGCAATTTGTTTGGTGTGACTACCATCTTCGAATTGAAGAAAGCTACTATAACAATTGTATGAATTTTTGCTCAATAGACATAAATACATATGAATTAATAATTAAAATCATTTATCGTGGCTTTCTAAGTTTGTAATAAAGTCAAACCATGTTCGTTGTTGTTATAATTTCCAAGTTAATAAATCCAATAAAGGATTATACATTGATCGTCTCTTAGAATCCTAGCTTGAGAAAAAGCTGAAATACATAAAAGATAAAAGCAGCAAAATTTCTAACCAGTAATTTTTCTGTCACCTATGTAAAGCAAAACATGGCTTCTTCTTAGTTTTGAAATGCAACACTCATTCGTTCACTTGAACTCATCATGAACATAAGGATCATACCCAGGCAAATCATTTTGTGAAGAAGAGGATCCACTTCCCCCAGCCGAACCCGATCCATCCCGATAGTACCCGCCCATAATAGAAACCACAGCAGCGTCATACATACCTGGATAATGGCCCAGATGATTTCCTGGCCCATAAGGAGAAGAAAGCCCAAAATGAGAAGGCCCAAAATCCACACTACGCTTCACAAAGGGAGGCTCAGATCGAGTACGGTCATTCTCAAGTTCACGATACCTATTAAGATAAATACCGAGTGGCCCAACATAGTTATCAAACCCCAACTTGCCCATAGCCCAAAGCACATCCTCAGCAGTAACAGTCTTGCGTTGTTCCCTTTGACAACGTTCGTTAGCCTCCCCAGTGATGAAGCTGATATACTCAGACACACACTCTTGAATGGTTTCCTTGGCATCGTCGGAGATTTTCGCATGAGACGGAAGTATACGACGCATGATGCGAATCACATTGGCTATAGGCATGTATTGGTCTTGCTCACGGATAACACATGCATTGCCTCCATTGTAATTGTTGTTTGAGGTGTTGTTGTTGGGCTGCACTGTAATGGCCAAGCCTCATGAATTATAATAATTGTACACATGCACTTCTAAACAAATGAAGTATTTAGTGATTGTTAATTATAGTAAAATTACAATGTTAACTTTTAAACATATATATATTTCGATAATTTTCAGTTTTTGAATCACAAGGTTCGTTTAAATGAAATTAATATTGATATAAATATCAAAACAACATTTAAATTAAGAAGAAAAAACCCCGATTCAATCATGTACTTCTCTCGCAGTCGGGGATATTTAGTGTTTTTCTTTAACGTAATGAGTCATTTTTTATGTATTTGATGCATTCAAATGATCACAAGGTTTTCATTTCATTAGAATTATCATGAAATGAAGGAAAAAAAAAACTATGAAGACATAAATCTGTACTACCCATTTTTGCATTTATATCTCTTATGTCATGCATTATGTAAATATATATTAACTAAACAAATGTATAACTTATTTAATTTTTAAAATAATTACGATATATTATAAAAAAAATATGGATGTAAAAAATTAGTATATTAATGTAATATTACAATTTCTCTTAAATAAGTTGTAACATTATAAACATCCAAAATATTAGAAGAATAATAGGGAATATCAATAAAATACTTTATTCTAATTATGTTTCATATATGATTTTATATATATTTTAGCAAAATTTAATTAATGATTCGATTGATCCTTATGGAATTGGGACAAATATTTATTATTAAAGGCAATTTTCACAGTACTATTTATATATATATAAAGAAGAAGTCCAGTACTTAATAATTAAGCATTACTGTACAGATATCTTCATTAATGACTAAAACCTACTTTCTCATTTTCCAAAAATTCAAAAGAAAATTTAATATAATTGAAATAAATTAAAATCAACATAAAGATACAAGGTAAGACCAGTAAAGACATAGCCTGGCTCAGCTTGTTTATGCATGCTTTTGACTTATGCCTTTTTCATTTTCTTGTTGCATGGCTCTGTCAAGTACATTGATGGTGACAGAGATTTCTTGTTTCTTTTTTGAAGGAAAAAGAAGAAGAAGAAGGTATTGAGGTTTCAAAAGAGAAAGAAAAAAAAAATTATGATTTGCAAACGATTATATATCGTCGCGTCTCAAACAAGCCAAGAAGCAAATGTCAAACCCTTCTTAAAAAGCCAAAGTAATAGCGAAAATCCAGGGGAAGAGGACAAATATCATTCAGGAATGAAACTGAAACACTTATCTTGTTTGCATGAACCACGTGCCATGGAAAATGAGAAATACGTTTATTTTTAAGGGGGAAAAAAGTTTTATTATTACTATAAATTTAATTGTTATTATTCAAATAGATTATCATTAATTATAATTTTATTGGATAATAATAATATTAAAACATTAAAAATATCATTTCATAAATTATATTATACATTAAAAAATATGAAAGTGACAATATTATTATCCAAAAAAATGTAATAACTCATTTTGTTTTTTTTTTGGACAAAAAAAATTCTAACTCATTTGTATAAAATGTTTTAAAGTATTAAGTATTATTCATTATTATATTACTCACTAATTGAATTATTATTTTTTCTTTATATTTTATTATTTATTTTAAACAAAAAATTATAATAATCTTGAATTTTATTGGTTTAAAATACCTTTCAAATAATCATATATTCAAGTAACAATGAATAATCTCTCTTAAAATAGAGTCAGCCTCATTAAATGTATTATTTTTTCCGGAACAAAAAAAAAATGATGGATTGAACTTAAAAAAGAAAGAGTAAAAATTGGAGGCAATTTAAAATATAATTAAAAAAAGATGGTGATATTTGTAAAAAGAGAAATATTCAAAAAAAAAAATCAATTTATACAAAATTTTGTATACAAATTATCCATGGTGTGTTATGTGATGGAATAATTTTGAAAAACAAATCAATTTTTCGTTCTATTTTTGATCAAAGGCTTTTCGGTTTCTCTAGGTGATATCTTTCGTGCGTGTTGTAGGGTTGAAGCTAGCATCGGAAGTTGAAACACTATTTTAACTTCTTAATACATTGGTTGGAAATTACTTAGATACAATGAAAAAAAAATTGTATTTATAAAAATATAGTAAAATTTAACTAATTATATTAAATAAAAAATATAACGTAAATTATAATTATTACATTAAACTTCTTAGACTCTGAGTAATGCATGCACACCAACGTGGTAGGAAGGAAAAAAAACATTAAACAGATTTAAACAATATATTAACAATACATTAATGAAAATTGGAAGATGATCATCATGAGCAAACGTTACAGACTACAGTACTTACAATACGTAGTCAAAAAGGTGGTGTCATATTCTTTTAACAGATTTGTATACAAGTACCGTTGCTTTCGATCTTTTAATATCTTTTTCTTCGTTTTTTAAATTTAAAACAAAAACAATATTAGAACAAAAATGGCGAAGATATATCATCAGAAGGAAAAAAGTCATGAATAAGAAAAGCAGAGTAATAAAGATATATCATTAACGGAACAGAACTAATTATTATTAGCACGTATAAAAACTAGGGGGGAAGAAATAAAACTCAGTTGACATTTGTAAAAGACTATACCGGAGCTTGATTTTGCATGCCTGCGATATCGATGGAACCCACGTTCCATACTCTATCTTCTTCCTCTAAATTAAATCTGTTTTTTGGAAAATAAAATAATAAAAAAAGTATTTTTCTGAGTTTTGTCTATTGAGTGGAGAGTATATTAGTTAAGGCAAATATATATAGAGGATCCAGTAATACAGTCCAAGTGGCGTACCGGCGTTCTGAACGAGGAACCCATAATTACCGGTCATAACAGTCTCTTTCATTGGACGATAGGATGTCTTTACCGGGAGTAACAGGTGGCTGGTCCACTCTGCTTCAAATGAATTGATTTTAATTATGAAACAGAGTCTGTAAATCGTGTCGCACCAATCAAGTAAGAGGCGTTATTATTATTATTTTTTTTTTCTTACAAACTTCTAACGAATATTTGTTTTTTAAAAGAAAAATTATATTAATTATATCACCGATCAAATATTAATTTAAAGAAAGAATTAATAATATATCTATTAATTATAAATAACTAATTTTATTTTTAATTCTTAATAAATAAATAAATAAATATTTATTTACTTAGTAAGAAAAAATGAATATATGTTCCTTTTTTTTTGTAAGAAATGATTAAAAATAAAATTTCGTATATAAAAAATTTATGTATATTGATAGAGTATAAAACACTAATTTTAAAATAATTAAATATTTTATATTACAATTCAATGCTATAAGTTTTTCAAAAATAAAAAAAAAATTATTTTAATATTAACAAAATCTATGGCAATAGAGCTACCTAATTGTTTTTACATAAGAAAGAGTTGGTTAATTTAGGAAGTTGTTATTTTCAAAGCATAAAACATTAATACAGTAATAATTTAATGCTTTAATGTTTCAGTGCTCTAAATCTAGAACTATCCTTAATATAAATAATTGTTATTTTCAAAAATAGAAATCACTAGATCAGAATAATTAAATATTTTATAGCATAAACTAAAATTTTAATTTTTTTTAAAATAAAAATATTGTTATAATATTCACAAATTTATTATAATAATATATTATTAATATGATATTATTAAATAATCCAACTATTTAATTAGTGAATTAAGTTAACATTAATGGCTTATTTATCAATTATTCAAGTAATCAGGGGAACAAATTCTTTTATTTTACTTTGTATGTTCCATTCTATCATTTTCAAATGATGTCATATTAATATAAAATATTTAATTTTTATAATATTAATAAATTTAAAAAAAAAATTTGAGTTAAGTTAAAATATTTATTAATACAGGAGAAATTGTGAATTTATTACAGAGTAAAATATATCAGTTTATTATCATAATTTTCTCTGATTTATGTTGATTGATCATGATTATCACATCAAATTAATCAAAATTAGTTAATAATTTCCCTTACAAAAACTAATACTATTGTCCAAACAAAAATTTTATTATTAAAAATATACATTTTTATAGTAGCATGTTTAGCTTAGGAGACAGGAGTTGTTATAATTTCAACGACAAGTACTCAAATTGAAAAATTGTGAGATTCCGATTTCATATTCCAATAAATACGTGAAATGATGTGCTATTTTAAATTTTATAAAAATAATTATTTGTTCAATCAACTTAAAATTTAAATCTATTATAAAATAAAATAAAAAAACAATTTAAATCATGATCATATAAGGTCATGACACTATTTATATCACCGTAGAGGTGAAACGTAATAAAAGCATTTATTGAACGAAAATGTTTAATATTATGTGTGGGAGAATATTATAATTATATATTGAATATTAATTCTAGATTAATTAAAAGAATTGAAGTATCCGTTGTAAAACTCAACATTTTATTTTCTCGTTGATATCAAAATTCTCTATTCATATTATCATATAACCAATACCATTTTTTCTCATTTTCAATGGCGACGACTTATTTACGAATTACTCTTTTAAGTAACTGAACATCACTAGTCTTTTAGTTATGTCGTTTTATCTATAATTAATTTTTATTTATTTTTTGATTGATTTCTTATCTGCAGCCCTTAACATCACTAGTTGATTATTTTTGTTTTTTTTACTAAAAATTAACTGTATATTTTTTTCTAAGGTCAACAAACATTATTCTACTTTAATAATCTTAGCTATAGTTCAATCTCTATTTTCATTTACTCTTTGCTTTTGTTCATTTCTTCTTCTGTATTATGCATACATGTCCAAATTATTGTTACAGTATTGGTCAATTAATGCTTAATTATAATCGTTAATTAATTAATCTATTTTATTACCTTCTTTTATTTATTAAAAATATCATAGTTTTTTAATTCTTTTAATTGTAAGTCTATATAAATACTTCTTTTACTTGTATTTCATTTAACTTTCTAATAATAGAAACCATAGCATCTTTTTTTTCCTTCAAAATTAAGCTCTTGAACCCTACATGTTATGAGATCTATAGATCTCATGTATAAAAGTTTATTGTTTTCTTCAATTGATAAATATAGGGTATTTTTTATCTCATGGATTAAAAGTATATATGTTATGTATCTAATTAATATAAAGAAGTTTAATAGATAATTTTGTTAATATAATTAATTAAAAATTATCAAGTGGTTAGACAATCAATCGTGTGTAAATAGTAAAGTATAAAAAATAAAAATAATATGTGATATGTTTAGGTATAAACAACTTAGTTTACAACCATGATTTAAGAATAAAACTATCGGTCTATCAAATTATCTAATTTTTTACTATAAAAATCAAATGTACAAGTAAAAACTCAATTTTATGCTACCTTTTTAAGATATTATCATAATATATTTTACCTATGAATCCCTACTCTATTTTCATAATTCTCAAGATTATTGTAAGTAGTATCCATACTAATGTTATAATTAACTTCTTACATATTAAACACGTTCCAAAAATAACTTGCAAAATTCTTTTTCATATAGTTTTTCGAAAATAAATTATGATATATTGTATATAATAAAAATTATACCAATATACAATAGTTGTTGTAAATTTAACTAATTTATTTTAAATTTTGAGAAATTACAATTTTAATACATAGTTTCAATAACAAAAATGATACAATAATAACATTATACAAGATTAGATTGTTTGAAATTCAACATTGTGAAAATCTAATTGACTAAAGTTATGAATTTTTTTAATAAAAAAATATATGAGTTGTAAGGATGTTATTTTTATGTTTATAAATTTTTAGAATAATTGTAAGCATATTTTTATTTTTAAAACATGTAAGAAGATAAAAATTAAACTATATATTAATTTAAATATGATACTGTTATACTTATCACATTGGAGAGCACTTACAAAACATGCAATAACCTATTATGCTTACCAATTATCTCCATCAATCAGTTTCTTTGTTTCATGCATGGGAATAAAGGCCGCTCGAGGGAGGTTTTAAATATTTTTCATATATATAAATTTTACTAATTAATAAAAATTGATTAACAATATTATATTTTGTTGACATATATAAATAATAAATTAAAAATTAAGTAAACAATAAAAATTAAAAAATATATATAAATAAAATTTATTCTCATGTGGAATAATATGAAGAGGAATCAAAACTTTTTTTGAACATGATATCATTGATCTTGAGATTCTTTTTTAAAGGAAATTTGAAATAACATAAAAGGTTTGAAATTGTATACAAAGTTATAATATTTATCTAACACATATAAAAAAGAGAATGAGAGACGACTATAAAAATGTTAAAATAGATATTTTGATAATATTTATTTATTTTTATTTTACATAATCTCAATTAATTTAGAAATAAAAGAAGATTATTAAAAAACTAAAACATTTATAGTCATTTAAGAAATGCAAGAGTTTTTATTTTTTATATAATAAAACTAGTAGTTAACAATGTTAATTTTTTTTATTATTAATCAATAACATATAAATTATTATTTTTACAACTATTATTTATTAATATAAATTTATTCAACAATAATATTATTAAAATGTAATTATTATAACTACAAAAATAAGTAATTGATGTATTATTTTTGTAGTAATAAAATTTTTTTTTATGAAAATATCTCTATCAAATAATATTAAAATAAATTCATATATTCTTAAATTTTATTTTGAATCAATTCTTATAAAAATAGTAACTTTTATCAAATTAGGGCCTAAGTGGCCATCTTATCTACCTAAGCCACGGGTCTCCCTATAAAACAATTTTCACAAATTCTTAACTTGAGGGAAGATCCTACTAATAATACCAAAAATATAAATTGTATCTAAGTATTCACCGTATAAGTCATTTATCAGGATTTATCTAATCAGACTATTATATATATGTTTTGAAATGTGCATGGACGATTTGAGTATATTTGAATAATAATTATCATAGGTAATAATTTTTTTACGATTTAATCATATTTATTATTTTTTAATATTTATTTAAAAATAAATTTAATTTAAAAAATTTAATATTAATATAATTTTTATTTTACTATATTATTAAAAATATTAAAATTAATTTTCATTTTTTTAACTATTTAATAAAATAAAAAATAAAAATAAATAAAATTTAATATAATTATTTCAAGTATAATGTGTTATATTATTAAGAATAATTTTTTTATATAATTATAATATATATTATTTGATTAATTATAGTTTTGATATTATAATAACTATTTATTTATTGATAATGAGTATTTCTCTTAAACAACCTTAAATTTTTTTTATGTATTACTACCATAGACAGTAGATAATAGGATACAAGTTTTAAAAGAGAAAAAAATTAATATATAAAATAATTATAATATAATTCTACGCAAATCATATTTATTTATTTATCCACGTGTGCTTAACAAGAAATAATAATAAAATTACCGCCCGATCAGTTTCGTTTATTTTGCTTCATGGGAAAACACAGAAAAGTGAAAAGTCAATAACGTTGAATGGAAGATCTGAGTAGTAATAATTAATCAATAAAAATGTATCTACTTACTATTTATATAAGAGATATATGCTTCTAATAATAATAATAATAATAATAATAATAATAATAATAATAATAATAATAATAATAATGCTAAATACACGTGAATTAGCACAAGCATATGAACTTGTTTAAATTTTATTGAAAAATAAATATTTTTATTTCTAAAATTATTTTATCACACAACTTTTAAATAATATAAATACAAATATATATTATGTGCAAATTAATATATACTCAATTTTTTTTTCGTTCCAATAAATCATTTATCAAATCTGAAGAGCTTCCCAATCATAATAATAGTAAAAGAGTGCATTGCATTTCGTATTTTACGAAATTTTACACTTATAAACAAATACTAATTGAGTAATGCTGTATGTTTAAAGCAACGTATCAACGTTGAATTAATAAGATAAAATATTGAAGTGATGGAACAATTATATTATAATACATAAACCTATGCATGTATGATAAAAAGCCACTTACTCTAATTCATACTTAATATTTATTCAAATGATTTTACTTAATCCCAAAAAGAAAACATATGTCTAAATTATAAAAAAAAACGTACAGTAAATAACACGTTTTTTTAATCCGAAGAGAAATAAAAATTCATACCAATTATTCAATGGTTATCACACATAATGAAGTTATGTTCCAAGCTTTCATCATTTATTCATTTGACCTTTAAACTAAAAGTGAAGAACTAGTATTTTTAATGCCATCCCACAGTATATAAACTGAAAAGAATGGGGAAAACGACCAAAAAAACTGAGAAAACACCAACATTTGATATACCTTAAGAGAGATACAACTAAGGAGTCAAATTATCTTGTGACATTTTTGGTGTATTCAGCATGAACCTCTTATACGTGACAAACATGTAAACAGACGATTTCTAGTCAAAAATCACAACTATATGTACCAGTACCAGTAGTCCAGCACCGCCATTAGACGTGTAACAACAATATTTGGTGCTAGAGAAACTAATACCACCTTTATATTTCATATCCGGGAGGACTGAGTGCAAAATATATAGCAAAATTCACTCAGTCCCTACCTACTGGCTACTATAACTTCACCAAAATATAATCAATAATGATATTTATATATATATGTACAAAACCAACACAGGCACCCTTCATTTGCTAAACCTAGATTTCCGCCTGTGTACTCTCGATCTCTTCCTAGATGCTCCAGAACCATTTTCTTTTATCCATTTGACCTCCCCATTGCTCAGAGATTCGGCTCCTCCCAAAACTTTGCAGGCATTGTTGTATTGAATAATGTTGGTTACTATGGCATAGATAGTAACTTCACTTTTTGGGGACAAGGTGACCTGTCTCTCAACTACCACATTCTGCCCATAGCTCAAATCTTGAATTGCCGTGTCTCTCAACCTCTGTATAGCACCTTCATCCCGGTCAAGACATTTTGAAAAGGCCTGCAGAATATTAAGGAGGTACCATATTGAAATAAGCAAGCATTGTATTCAGTTTGTTTAGTTACTCTATAACATCCCAAAGGATGAAAATTATATATATTGTTGGCATATCCTGATCGGATACGTATTATATTCTTTCTAGATGGCTAAGGCACATTCATATTTACTCGATTGACCAACTACTATGCAAAGAAAAACACCAAATCAGAGCATGTTCAAATTTCTCACCATAAAATCAACAGGGACTTTAGTTTCGGTGCATGAACAGCCACAACCATCACTGAAGTTGAACTTTAAAATCATTTCAAATGATTTGGTCTCCAAGGTTCTCCTGGTACATAAATAATGATAACAGTGGCAGATTTTAGATTTAAAAATACGAGGATGTGAAAAATTCCTAAGCAAAATTCTAATAATACAATTATTCCAATTTCCAACACAGAATTACATTTTGATGAATAAAGTTGCCTTATTTATAGCACTCTCATGCTCAATTAATGAACTTTGTTAAAATCTGGAAGGACGACAAAGTCTATTTACTGTTAAGTGATAACACAAGTTTATCATTTTGAATTCCCAGGCAGAAATCAATTTAGAAAATTTTCTTGTGAAGTATATTACTGACCATTTTTATATTGTCAATACTGTAGATTAAAATTCGAAAAATACAGACTAGGTACACATTAACATACACTGATCCATCCATTAGTCATGTTCAATATCTGGCAAAGCCATTTGCAAAAATAATGCCCATAATGAGCCATATCGCACAAGAAAGATCAGTTCTGGCTGGTTTGAAATAATGCCTACAGAAGGATCTTTTTGTCATTTCACTACTTTGCCTAGTTCTAACATTCAAGTGGGGGAGGTCTATCCACATGTTGAAATGGTTGTAGTGCATATCTGGAAAAGTAATTACCTTTTCAGTTGAAATGGTTCCTTATCTAAAATAGCTGCTTTATAGTCTTTGTTGTCCAAGAAAGAAATCTGTGAAGCGAACAAAACAGATTGGTTAGATTCTCGAATTGGTGTTTCACATTTCTATTCTTTTTTAGGCTGAATATCTAGCTCGATCGTGTAAAATGAGTATTGACTACCCTATTATCTGACAGGATAAATTTCACAACTGAGTAAAGATATTCCAATGACTCTGAAAATTAAAGATAGATACACATTCTTTTTTTCTAGAAAGTAAAACAATCCCATATTTACAGTTTATATTGTTTTACATAAAAGGGAAAGACCAATGAAACAGACACAAGGTTGAACCCAGGATATAGCAACTTGACGACAAAATGACAAGAAAAAAAACCTGGAGGAGTTTAAATACAATGTAATCACAGGTAGTTGGAGGCTTCTGTAACCTCACTCATATTTTGTGAATAAATGGGAAAAGTAAGTTTTCTAAAGAACTTCACCTCAACAGATTTGATGAAAGGCAATGGAGCTTTCTGCCCATGAACACTTAGTACCCGGAGGGTCCAGTTCACATATTTTCTATCTGTAATATAAGTGAATGGATTAGATAAGAAAGCTACAAACAAGTTCTTTATTTAATTAGCATGTAACTAGTGACGCTCAGACCAGTGAACCAGTTGGATAACTAAAATTACCATCCTAGATGGGAATTTATCTGATACACATGGTCAAAAACTTACAAGCAACATAAAAATGCCCATGCAATTTTAAGTTTATGAATAAATACATCCATTATGATTAGAAAGGTTGCCAACGAGGCTATTGCAACCGGTTCCAGTGAAAGTCAAATCAAGCAGGAGTCCATTGGATTTCTTGGCTCTGCCTAAAAAAGTTAAAGGAGCCATGTTTTATAGCTTTCATAACAAGTTATCTTGAACAACAACTGAAACTAAGAGAAATATTTTCTCTACGGAGGGAAGGTAAAGGAAAAAAAGATACAGAAGCCAAACAGTAGGCAATGTCAGCTGTCACCACCCTCTCTAGCAGTCAACTACATGTCGTACTTTTTATCTGAATAGTTTTGTTTCCCAAGATGATACAAATCCAAGGTGTTTGATGCTTAGTGCAATTTGATATAATGATTTCAATAATCTTTATAAGCACCCTTGGAGAATTTTTCGCTTGCTTGATACTATTATAAATATAAATCAGATTTACCTATACTCAATGCTTGAGTTAGAATTATCTGGAAAAGATCGATCCTGATAAATGGAGGAATCTGCATATTAAGCAAGCTTATGACACCAGATATAACCTGTTTGTTGTATGAAGCATAGCAGAAAGTCAAATTATAATAGATGAAGAGCAAAGTAACAATTAATTTATTTCCATGCAAAGCAAAGAAGTAATAATGATCCGTGCATCAGCTAGTGGCACCTGCTAGGGTAGTTATTAGTTTATTTATATGAAAACCACAGAAGTAATAGAAAATGCAGACACGTAGAACTTGAGTACCATAGAACATCCAAAACAAATCACATAGAAGAGATTAAAACTGGAACAATAAGTGTTATAGAACCTATAATTTTATTCTTCAAATTAAAAAACATAGGAAAAAGAATACTTAGAAGTATTTATGCTCAAAGATGAGAAAATAAGAATACCTTATCTACAAGCCCGTGAATCACTAGACTAGCATTCTTATCCTTTGGAGTTTCCTGCAAAGTTGAAATATATTAGATTGCTATAAAAATACTAATTTCCCAGTCATTTTCCACTACTACCTCAAAGAGTTTGGACTTGAGAACCCAAAAACTAAGCAACAAAAAGGGTATCCAAATAGCCAAGTCCAATACAAGAGTTGATATACCTCATTAGATTCCCCAAAAAAATCACTCAGCTAGGGTTTATGCAAGTTTCTCCCAACCCAATCTCAACATCTTCACTAGGGTTTGCGTTTTCATCCATGGCTTTGTGATCCACCCTTGATCTTGCCGAGCTTGGCCAATCTTTCTTCTTCTCTTGTCATCTCTAGCTCTAATGCAACCTAATCTTTTTTAGTTTTTTGTGAATCGAGTTGTGATTGCATTTGGCAAGTGTTTCTCATTGTAGAGTTTCTATCTCTTTGAAAGCTGATAGGTTTTCTGGATATCGTCCTCTGGTATACGTGAGTTTGGTGTAGCATTGCTAGAAGTTTAGACATGGAAGAAGTATCTACTCACTTGGATGATCGTACTAGAGATTGAAGATCTTATTAACGAAGAACAAGAGTCAACGAAGTTAGCAATTGCTACTTGTGTGATTACTGAGATTTGTTAATCCAGATGCTTTGTTGAAGATATTTTAGCGTGTATAGGCGAAGAAGAGGGGGTATTGAGCTCAAAGAGAGTGTGTGTGGATGATCCTGCAAGGATCAATGATATGATGATCTCAATATGGTTGTTGGTGGTCTTGTGCAAACTAGAAAAGGAAATGTGTGTGGATGTCGTAAGGACAAAGGGGTTGATGAAGTGGCTGAAAAAACGCATGCTGGTAGGAATGGCTAAAGGTCAAGTAGGGAATTGAATGATGTTACCAATGTGAGAAGGGATGACAGTGCTAGAGCTATTCAAAGAGGCATAATTTCAAGATGCATGCTGGTAGGAGTGACATAAGATCAAGTAGAGAATTGGACGATGTTACTAATGTGAAAAGGGATAGCAGTGCTGGGGATATCCAAAGAGGCGTAATTTCAAGTGCCGATTTGCTTGAACCACTTGTTGATTAGTTTGTCTTTTCTTTGTTTCAAGTTACCGTTAACTTTTTCTTTTGTAGTTAGTCATGCTTCTTTTTTGTAAACTGGATAATGCTTGTGCTTTTGCGGTTAAGTGTTTGTTTTTTATGAGTCTGTTTTTGTTAATAACTGGATTGTGCTTTGTTTGGCATTTGGTGGTTAGTGGCTGGTTTACTCTATTTTGCTTTCATTTTGAGGTACTCGCTGGATAGTTAGTGCCATGGGAAGCTTGGTAGGGTGCTAATTTTGTTTTTCCCCTTCAGGTAGTGGCTGCTGCTTAGGATAAGGTGATATGATAGGGCTGTTTGTGTGCTCAGTTGTATAGACTGACAGTTTGTACTTGTTTGTTTGTCTTGAATAATAACCTCTCTGCTATTGACCAAAAAAAATAGCCTAGTCCAATATTCATTAAAAATGTAAAATACTAAGAGACCTTCCAATTTTGTGCCTCAAACAAAGCTGAGGCAGTAGGAAGAATATGTCCTTAACGAACTTGTTACAAAACACATCAGAGCCATACTAATTATATGAAAGCAGGCTTATCAGAAAATTTCCCTCTTTTTCTTTATAAGAACCTCAGCCACTATTTGAAAACCCATTGAAGAATATAAACAATTATGACTATTCCCGTTCAGTAGTCCTGCCTACATATTATATTCTTAACACAGTAATTTTGCAGAGGTATTATTTCCAAATCAGTGGAATTTTAAAAATAAACCATGTAGATTGTAGAGGTTCGATATGGGAAGAAATTTAAAACAGTAACCATAACATCCATCAGTTAAAAGTAGCTAACAATGAGTCATAAAATCTAATTTTCCAAATGTCTGATAGATTCTCCTTAAATCTCAATTGTACGTTTTATAGATAGAGATAATTTAGAATCCCGAGGGATGGACAAAATCCAAACCAATCCGTTCAACCCATACAAACCCAGACAAAGCAAGAGGACTGGATTGTGTTCAAAATGTACTTTGGTTGACTCAAGTTAGAACCAGGTCAACTGGTCTGACTCCAGCCAACAATGGGTTGAGAAAATATCCTGGAACCTGGCCAACCCATGTATATATATTATGCTCTTGAAAAAAATAAAACATGTGGGAATCAAACCCAAGTTAGGCATCAAGCACACCACTTTGATATGTGTTTCAGCTTGTTTGAATGTTGTGCATTAATGTTTTTGTAGTTTACTTAAGATGGAAACAATATTTTACTTATTTTAAGTCCCACATTGCCTAAAGTAAACCATCTCTTAACTAACCTCTATAATACAAACCTTCATTGCCTGGATTTCTACAACTTTTTAGGCTCATCTTGTGGATTATAAGGAGGCTTGAAGCCTGTATGAATGTATGGCCATCAGTTTTTTTTTTTTTTTTTTTTTTTTTTTGCAATCCAAGTTTTATAAATATATTATTCTTAAAATTTAAAACAGCCAAGGGGCCGAACTACCGACCCAACCCAAATAGATTATTTTTGGGATGGATTGGTTTGGTTTCACGCATTTTATTGACCTGTTTGGGCCCAATTATTTTCAAACTGAGGTGTTCAGGTTGTGGCTCAATTTTCCCTGAACCCAACCCAACCCAACCTAGCCTTTGTTCACCCCTACCATGAGCTATATTTGATGCTTATTTTCATTCTCAAGTCTAAATTGAAAGTCTACCTGCAACAAAACAGTTACTACCTGAAGATTAACAATTACAATCTTGCCGCCACCACGAAGAGCTTTTAGAGGCAGGTTACATGCTGGAGTGATCTGCAGACTGCATAACATAAATAATTTGGATCATAAGGCCAAATTTAATTTTCAGCTTCCAGAAGACAGACCATTTTAAAAGGATTTTATGCCACTAATTTAGAATAGGATTAAGTGGTATAACTCTCTCCAACAGTATCTAAAACCAAAGGACCACATTCATATTTATTTACTTACAATTAACAATCCCTTGGGATCAGAAACAAAAATAACTTTTGTGGTGAACATGTTATAGGGTATCATCAATGACAGACCAACTTAGGGGCAAGCAAGGGAGGGGGACATGTGTTTTGTTCTTAAATATTTTATTTATGGTTTGATATTAATATTAAGATGAACTTATGTACAAGGCCCTCCTTCTAATGAGGCAAAACTTGCATTATTTGTCTTCTTGAAATTAGAAAGTACGATTTCTTTGAGCATTTTAGGATAAGTTGACTTTTTTTTCAATAGGAAAAAATCTAATCATAGATAAAACATCTTTAATTGGAGAGTTTTGTGTCTTATCTTGGCCCTATTTATTGAAATTAATGTATAAGTAAGGTATTCAAAATTTGATATTCAAATCTTAAAAGATGCACTATGTTATCTACCTCCGCTTTTGTTTTCCTCTCTATTCCCTCCCGAATCCCAGATATTTCTATATATATCTATCCTTTTTTAAATAGGAAAAGAACATATGATTGTGTCTATTTTTAATAGTCTTATCTAAGGTGTAAATAGAGGTAAATGCTTAAGAAAATATTTCAAATAATATTTTCCATTAATATCTAAAAATGATGTAAATACT
Organism: Hippophae rhamnoides; assembly: GCA_033030585.1. Lineage (NCBI taxonomy): Eukaryota > Viridiplantae > Streptophyta > Magnoliopsida > Rosales > Elaeagnaceae > Hippophae > Hippophae rhamnoides. The sequence continues at coordinate 64,142,885 of CM065428.1, read as the reverse complement.
TTTACATGTATGGGAAGTAAAAGTAGACGTTGGGGTTTAAAACAGGCAAAAACAACTAGGAAAACGAAGAAGAAAAGAATCACGATCCTTTAAAATGTCTAACTCCTATTAATATTTTTTTCTTTTTTCAAAAATAATTACTAATTAATATTTCCTTTCTCTCATTTCAATTGGTTCCCCTGTAAGGAAAAAAAATTGGGTCCATCCATAGTATCATGTCACGTCCCGCCCAAACTGCCCCTAAAAATCCAAATGTTGGCTGCCTAAAGGATCTAAGACATATGGAAAGTTCTAGAGTTGCCTAGAGAAGTCTAGAAAGGGCTAGAGTTGGACGGACTCAACTCAAGCTAGAAAACCCTAGAATGTTCTAGAGCACACTGGAGGGTGCTAGAATGGGCTGGAACGTTCTAGAATGCGCCGGATGGTTCGGGAAGCCGCTGGAAGCTTACGGAACATCCCGGAAGGATGTAGAAGCCGCTGGAATCTTACGGAACGTCCCAGAAGGATGTAGAAGCTGCTGGAAGTATACGGAACATCGGAAGGTGCATGAAGGAGCTAGACAACCCTATAAGACTCTAGAGTTGGCAAGAAGGTCCTAGAGCCTTGTGGCACATTGTAGATAAATCTAGAATACCCTTGTACATTCTAGACTAGGAAGACTCTAGAAAGTGGTGGCGTCTTGGCTTGAAGACCCATAGCTATAAATAGACCACTTGGTCTTCATTTGCATTCATCTTGGGAAATTCCTCACATCTTGGAAAATCCTTGGGAATTCTTAGCAATTGTATCATAAACTCTCTCTAGAGCAATACAAAGCATTCTTTGCAAACTCTCTCTATTCTCTTTGAGTTCCATTTTCGGATTGAAAGGCAGGCTTAGTGCGACGGACCGAGCTAAGTGCCGCACGATCGCTACTTGAGAAATTTAAGGTCGTGACAGTTGGTATCAGAGCCTCAGGTTAAAGAATCTCTATCTTTGGCAAAAATGAAGAACATGGTACACACCAAGCATGGACGTTCCACCAATGGAACGTGGCCGTGAGGAAGTGCGGAAAGCCGAAAGGAATCTCGAGCCAAGTCGAAAGACTTGCTTTCTAGCTTGGAAGCACGAGTGGGAAGTGCGCGGGACGGCTTAGGGGAGGCTGTTTGATCGGGTTGACAACTTAGAGGAGCGTTGCAATGGCTTGGAGGCCGAGGATGTGGAAATCCGTACGGCGGTTAAGATGTCTTTCAACTCAACGAGCTAGATGGTGGAGCTAAGGCAAGAGATTGATGGGTTGAAAATTTGAACTTGTCGAGGTAAGAGATCTTGTCCAAAGAGAACTCGCAAATGTCTTGCTTAGAGTTGAGGATATGGGTGGTGATCTGGCTACATGTAGCGGTATGGCCGCGGGAACTAGTGCAACCACCGTCGGTAGGCTAAGAGGGTGGACGTTCCCAGCCCCAGAGACCTTTAATGGCGTTAGGAACGCTAGGGAAGTGGACAACTTCTATGGGGGGCTAAATTGATAACGAGGCCTCTTTGGCGTATAACGGACCATGCCGACGAATCAGAAGCTGACGGCCGTGTACTTATCCAAACTGCGATGTTGTGGTGGAGACGAGAACGTGGAGATGTCTGTGAGGGGGTTTGCACGATTGATACCTTTGATGACTTCAAAGAGGAGTTCAAGATGCGAGTTCTTCCACTGTAAATGCGAAAAGGAGGCAAGGGGCCGGCTGACGGTCGCGGACGGGTAGCATAGAGAGATTATGTGAAGGAGTTCTGACCTTCTGCGAAGTCTGAAACTGGCCGACAAGGATGCCTTATTTTTGTTCATGGACGGTCTCGTAGTGGGCACAGCAGGCTCGAGCGACGTGGTGTCAGACTTATCTTCGGCCGTGCGACCGCGAAAGCTTAGGTTGACTACTCGCGAAACAAGGAGGGCTCCCGAAGCCACAGACAGAAGTTTGGTGGAGAGAAGAGTAATGGAGGCCATGCGAAAGTCGAGGATCCAAAAATCGCAAAGCGACTCCTCATTCGAGCCACGGGACAAAGGGAAGGAGAAGGAGGATCGGAATGCCTCGAAGCCGGGTGACGTGCTTTATATGCGACGGACCGCGTTAGCACGCGAATGTCCCAGAAGAGGAAGGCCTTGAGTGCCTGCAGTTACTCGCGCATAACCAAGATGGAGGTGAGTCGGACGATGGGTGCGAATGGGTTGCTGCGCCCTACTTGCGTGCATTGCGAGAGTGCCCGAAGACCACGAGACGATGTGCGTAGATGCGACCATCGATGGGAAGGTCGCGAAAGCCTTGGTCGACACTGGTGCGTCTGTGACTTTGTTTCGGTGGAAGAAGCAAGCGACTCGGCACGAAGGTTGTCGACGGAGGGGATGCGAAGGCGGTTAACTCGGCCAGCCTGTACCGGCTACATGGAGTCGCTCGCGGAGTTAAGGTCGATCTTGGTGCTTGGGCCGCGAGTAGACTTGTCGGTGGCGCTATGGACGACTTCTCGGTTGTATTTGGCATGGAGTTCTTGGACCAGGGTTAGAGCTTTCTTGGTGCCCGAGCTCAGAGCTACATGTGTATCGTGGATGGCTCGAAGGCATGTGTGAGTGCAGAGCGGAGAGGACCACCGGATCTACTTACTCGACTCTTTCGGTGACTTCCAATTCGAAGGGATTGAAGAGGGATGAAGAGAGTTACTTAGCCATCCTAAAAGAGTACGACGATGAAGAGGTGTCACCAAAGCCAAGCTTGCCGACGGAAGGGCAAGTTGCCTTAGATAAGCCCCATGAGGTGATGTTTGAGGCGTCGCAGCGGGAAACTTCTTGAAGCGGGCGTGCGAAGTTGCCTGAGATAAGTCTCGCGGGTGATATTTGAGGTGTCGCAAAAGTCGAGCTTGCCAGCGGAGTGCGAAGCTACCGAATGAATCCCGAGGGGTGATGCGTGGGGCCTCGCTGAACGGTTACCTCGAGGAGGAGGTGAACCGTAAAGTCGAGTTGGAGCTCAACACAGACCACCGATAATGAGCCACGGCCGGGTGGAAAAAATCAAAGTTGCGTGACGGAAGCATGGTGACCGATGCCCCGAGTCGAAAGGGGAAGACAAAGCGGCGTACACCGGGAGGAGTACGCTCGAATCCGCATTGCCCGTTCCCGAGAGAGACCGTGGGAGAGTGTCTACATGGATTTCATCACTTACTGCCAAAATCGGGAGGGCTTTAGCGGCGTTATCGTGGTGATTAATCGCTTCGGCAAGTATGCGACATTCATGTCGCCTCGACGGAGGCGAGATGAGGCGGCTGTGATTGTTCCTCAAGAATGTTGTGAAGCGTTAGAGTTCCTTCCAATATCGTGAGTGGCCAAGAGACCAGCGATTCACGGGAAATTTTGGACGGAACTATTCAAGGCTGTTGGGATCGGACTTGAATTTCTCCATGGCTTTCATTGCAGGTGTGAATGACAGAACGTGCCAATGCATTCTTTGGAGTTGTATCTTAGAGCGCTTTGTCGGTGCCGATCGGCATGATTGGAGCTGGATTCTTTGGATGTAGCCCGATTTTCCTACAATTTGCAAAGGAAGCAAGTACGAAAAGAGTCCTCTGAGATCGTCGTGGGAATCAACCGGCGACTCTCGTACCGTGGTCTGAGTTATGAAGGTAAGAGCCACTGCTGCTTTCAAGTTTGCCAAGGCACGGCATGAGCAGAAAGTAGGTTGGCCCGAGCCTATGTTGCATATGGCATCGAGAGAAGATGAAAAAGTGGGCTGAGAAAGAAGGATGGTCGAATTTCGGGAAGGAAATCTAGTCCTTGTCAAACTATTGCCCCGACAATTGAAGTCCTTGCGGAAGGCTCGTAAGGGGTTATTGCGGGAAATATGAGGGACCGAATTTCTGTCTTAAGAAAGTCGGTAAGGTGTCGTATAGGCTATGACTCCTCAGAAGCTTAAAATCATCATGTTTTCATGTAAGCATGCTAAAATCCTTTCATGTGGAGATAAGGAAGACATAAGTAGGGGAGAATCCCGAGAGGCGCCTCTTGCGACGAAACCTCCTTCAACGAAAAGTGGACTCGATTTGGGCGAATCGCTTGATCGTAAGGGGGCGTGCAAGTTATAGGGAATACTTGGTCAAATGGAAAAAAGCCCCAATGTAGAGATAAGTGGGAACACGAGGAGTCTTTATGGCAATTCAAAAATGCCGTAGAGAGGTTTCACCTTGAAGGGCGCGGACGAGGGCGTCGCGAACTTAAGTGGGGGAGGGGTGTCGCGTCCAGCCACAGCCCTACAAAAATCCAAATGTTGGGCTGCGCAAGGATCTAAGACATATGGAAAGTTCTAGAGTTGCCTAGAAGTCTAGAAAGGGCTAGAGTTGGACGGGCTCACTCGAGCTAGAAAACCTAGAATGTTCTAGAGCGCTGGAGGGTGCTAGGGAATGAGGCTGGAACGTTCTAGAATGCGCCAGGATGGTTCGGGAAGCCGGCTGGAAGCTTACGGAACATCCAGGAAGGATGTAGAAGCCGGCGGAATCTTACGGAACGTCCCGGAAGGATGTAGAAGGCTGGCGGAAGTATACGGAACATCCGGAAGGTGCGTAGGAAGGAGCTAGACAAACACAGGAGACTACAGAGTTGGCTAGAAGGTCACAGAGCCTTGTGGCACATTGTAGATAAATCTAGAATACCGCTTGTACATTCTAGACTAGGAAGACTCTAGAAAGTGGTGGCATGCTCTTGCTTAGAGCCTTGTGACTATAAATAGACCACAGTGCTTCATTTGCATTCATCTTTGGAAATTCCTCACATCTTGGAAAATCCTTGGGAATTCTTAGCAATTGTATCATAAACTCTCTCTAGAGCAATACAAAGCATTCTTTGCAAACTCTCTCTATTCTCTTTGGAGTTCCATTTTCGGATTGAAAGGCAGGCTTAGTGCGACGGACCGAGCTAAGTGCCGCACGATCGCTACTTGAGAAATTTAAGGTCGTGACAATCAGCTAACTAAAACCTAAAAGCAACAATGGATTGTCCTTGTTTGCAAGCCTACTAATAAAAATGATAATATATATTAAAAAAATAAGAGTTTCAAATGCTGGGAAGCCTTAAAATAAGCTCAGAAGGCAACCAATTAAAAAGTCCAAAACCACGTAGTTAAACACAAAACTAAATAAATAATGCAAAAAAAATGAGAAATAACAACTGAACCCTATTACTACCTTGTCCCCAAGCATAAGACAACATCAGCCATCCTGCAGTACTTCTCAGCCAAATTCATCTCCTTTTTGGGCAATGCATCCTGCAGACAGAGAGAGAAGTAGACGTGGAAAATTATTTGAGTACAAAAGTTTTATTGTATTCAAATTTAACATCTGAAAAATCTTTTATGTCTGTTAGATTGAATTTCAGTTCATTTTGACTAGGCCTAAAAATGCTTAATGTTTATCCAGAAAAGCTTCAGCAACATATTCAATTTGTTTTTGATGTTTCAACGATAATAAAAATGAATCAAGTTAATTGAAATATGCCACATCCCTCTAATTGGAATTCTTGAAATGAAAGCAAACTCTATATATTAACGAGCAGTAAAGAAATACCTACCTCCCAATCAAGAACTGTATCCTTGAGTCTTTCCCCACATTTTTTATCAGAACAGCGTCTTGAAGTCTCTTTCAGCCCAATAGTTTCTACCTCAAAGTCCCGCAAGTACCTGTATCGGTTAAAAGAGTTACAGCAAATTTAGCAAGTACAGAAATCTTCTGTACGTAGCTGGTGTAGCGGCACATATTAATTGATGTCACCTTAACGCCAAGATAATAACCGAAAATCCGTAATACATGCATTAAAGCTCCAACACATACAAATTCAGAAAACTACAAATATAAGATATGAATAAGAACATCTTACTCAGCTCCACAGGAAGGGCAGGTTTCCATGAAAGAGTTCCCATGTAACTCTGCAAGTTTATCCCTCGGTATTCCAGATCGAAGATGAAGGCCATCAATATTCTAGCATTTTTAGTAAGCAATGAAAATAAAATTAGATAAAATGCCTATTAATTAACAAATGAAAGACTGAAATAAATACGAAGAAAAATCATAACACTACTCATGGAAAATCTTTACACGTAGCATGACTAAAGAAACTGTAAATATCATGTTCTGTTAACTTAGGATGACACCAAGGACACCCCAAAAAAATATCAGCAACATTTCTTAATCATTCTGAAAGCAATGCGCCAGAGCACACCAAGGTAACGGGACATGAAAAGTGTAATCTAAAATATACTAGCATAAAAGGAGGAATGAAACATGCATAAAAAAGATCAAAGCACTGAATAACAAATTTTGCAGCCAAAAGATATCAAAATTAGGGGAAGTGTGCAAGAATTTAACATTACCTGACTAATAACAAATTTCAAAATATTAGCGTTTTCCAGTTCAACCAAAGCCATGTGAGTCAAGCTTGGTGCAGCACGATGAAAAGGCAGTGATGCTTCCGGCAACACTTTTCCTTCACGCTGCACTAACAAGAAACATTAATTGAAATAAGAACATTAAAAGAATAAACAGGAAAAGTAGTCAACGGTACAATCAACCAATGAATTATAGTTTACTCTGTCCATTTTCAAGACTTATCCGTTCAAAGTAAATAAAAATCATAGATTGAAATTATAATGATCATGAACCATCGAAGTTACTTGACCTACATTTTGGATCAAATTCCCCAAGAAAGACTCATAAAAGATTGAATTTAATTCTTCACGAGTAGGATGCCTTGGAAATAACTAGGACTGCTACAAACAAAACTCAAGCATAATTGTATCTAACGAAAGGTAAATTCAATTTTTCGGTTACAAATATTCCAGTTATCTAAGAAATATAAAAAGAAACCTATAATACTCATACTTAACTCAAGAGTCAAGCCAAATGTCTCCCATCCTAGCTTCATTTCAATAACATCACATCACTTCTTCACCTCTTTCTCTCTCTACCCCCATAAAACAAGTTCAATAACAGTTATCCAAAGAAGTTCTTGCATGAAAATTTTATATATATAGCATAAAATAATTATTCAAAAGAAGAATAAGGCAAAAACATTTAACTATATAAGAGCCCATGTCCTGAAAACAAGAAAAATAATAATACTAGCACAGGAATTAAAGATGTAAAAACATCTCAATGAGATTCGAAGCTAAAGAAAATCATGATTTCATTCATTTTAAAATTATATCTCACGGCAACATATTGAAGAGCATATCAAGTCTAGAAAAAAAATTAAAACCCCCAGAAAAAAATACACAAGATTATTTCAAAGGTTAGAACCACAACTTTTAAACAATTGTCATTTTATGCTATGAAAGTAAAACGTAGTCAGCAGAGGATGACACCAACTGACACCTTAGTTACCTCTAATAGCTCAATGTCAAAGCAAATGTGCCATTTCTTTTTGGTGTGTGAGTTCCCTAGAATAGTCGTACAGTCTATCTCGTTGCATTGAACAGTTTATTATAAGCTAGTATAAATTTAAGGACTTAAGAGCCCGGCAGCAAATTGAATATACTTCTGGGAAAGAAGCAAATCATCAATGTCATGAGGCAGACAAATATGCATTCTCACCTGAAGTGTCCAAATCCCCTTTGGACCTCGAAAATCAGGTATACCACATGAAGTTGATATTCCTGCGCCTGTAAACACCACTAGATGCTTACTCTGCAAAATCAGAGAAAGAAGTTAAAGAGGCTGATTAATTTGGAATCAAATAAGAAAAAGAATATATATATATATATATATATATATCAAAATTATATTATAATTTCAGACCTTTCGTATCAATGCAGCAAGGCTTTCAATCTGACATTAAAAAATTATATTGGGGGTCAGTATCAGGAACACACATGTCAGAAGTTTTATAATCTCAAGTAGAAAACATGATTAGTGGGGGGAAAGAGAAAACAGAGTGCATGAAACAAACCAATTTAAAATGGAATAGATGATATTTGCAATAATCAAGCATTGTTTTTGATAATCTTCAAAATTATTTTATTACATATCAAGAATTTTTCTAATTGGTTTTACAGATTAAATTATAATTTAGTGATACCCAGGGGAAAAAGTCACATGAATACAGCCCACAAGGTTCTTGAATCTAGTGATATACGATGTACTACATCCTGTAATTCACTTTGTCAGCCAGTCCTCATTGCTATTCAACTTAATTCCAATGCATATTCCCTTCAGGGAAGGAGAGATTCTTACCTTTTTTTCTATTTTCTTCCATCAATTGGATTACTTTTGCAAAAACTAGTTCACCTTGTGCATAATTTAGTGTAGAAACAACATTTTATGATCTTATAATCAACTGTTATTGAATGTTAGTTCTGTTTCCATTCTATCCATTCTTTGAGCCATTAATTTGTAAATACCTTATTGAAGTTAACACTATTTTTCGAATTTTATTAATGACAAAAATAAAGGCTTCAAAGAAAATTTGCAAGAATCTATAGCCTGAGAACAAGAAGTTAGAACATTCTCAGATCAAATTACTTATTTTTCCCCTTAACTATACAATCTAAGACTTAAGCTACTTGTCTTTCCCCTAAACTATACACAATATTAGACTCAAGCTACTTGTCTTTCCCCTTAACTATACAATCTAAGAACCAACTCCATCTCCCATGGCATAGATATAGACTTATAGTGCCCACTAAATGACCAGTTAAGACATGTTCTTCGTTGAATTTTGAATAAGAAACAAAAAACCGTAGCACCTAAGCAAAAGATACATTACTGTTATACAATGCATCCACTTCCAACACAAGTCAACAACGTCCACCACAAATTTCTAAAGGGGAAAACTTTAGACTTGGATTGAAGCAAAATTATGGCGTCAGCCACAAAACCAAGAGATGAGCATTAACAACTCTTGACTGCAACAAAATCGTTACATTTCAAGAATACTCCAAAACGTTCTACAATGTAAGGGAGTAATTCAGCAACTGTGGAAAAAAAGAGAAACTCTGGAACAATCTATTAGTCTTAACAAAATCTGACTGCTAATTATACCTGAAAGAACTCCAAATGTGAAACAACAATAGATGCAAAATACTCTAAAGGATAATTAATGCATGTTTTACCAAACCATTTATAAAATTTTCAAGGTGAAAATCATTACATTACCATTTTCAATTAAAAAAACCCAAATGCACAAATAATTTTATTGCAATGAATTTCACGTTAGCGAAAACTATGCTTACAATGCTGGGTTCAGAATGCTCATTTCCTAAGTCACCCAAACATGTGAGATTCCATTATGCTGAACGTTAATACCAAAAATCAGACATTAGATCTCAATAAATCTCAATGCATAGTTGGAAAGAAAAAAATAACATGGTGACAAAGCAAAGTCTCAGTATTGTACAAAACCTAAGCAACATTAACAGTTCAGAAGATTAACTAGGCCATTAACTATTAAAACAAGTACCAACAAAAAGATAGACACAGCAATAGCGCAAAAGGGAATGAAGGATAAAGAAGAGGGAGAAAACTCCACTTTTTCTTGCAAAACAAGAGGTTGGTCGAAATACTCCGTCATTCCAACTTTACCCACATCTTCAATGAAGGAAAGTTTTTCTGCATAACCTAAGGACATGGCGATTTCGGACCAGTTTCTCTCTCTAGAACTATCTACTCTTCGACTGTATAAAGTTGATCAAAAGGAAGGTGAAGAGTAAAGCCCTTCCCTTTTTGTTTTTCCCTCTATTTGCTCAGGTAGCTCAGAATTATTTGCTTCTTTTAAGGTGACTCCAAGCATCCAAAATAAGCACTCGTTGCACTTCCATCCCTGCTAATATGGAAAGAAAAAAATAAATAAAAAAACTTCCCTTTTTAAGAAATTGTCAAAGAATCCCTGCTTTTTTTATTTTTTATTTTTTATAGATTAATTGTTCTATTGTTTTCGATAATGAATTGGGCTTTACCTTATTAATAATATTAGTTTTGAATTGGATGGAATATTTATATTTAATAAATATATCTTAATATTAATTGATTAATAATAAGTATTATTATTTTAAAATTTTTATTTTAAAAAATAAAAAAATATATTTAATTATGATAAAATAAAAAATTAATGTTAAAGTTTTATACATAGATATAAAAAAGATTCTTCAAATAAATATTTAATTAATTTATTATTTGGATAAAGAGTAAATATAAGATAGTAATATTTTATTAACAAAAAATTTATTAATTTATTATTTTAGTAAAATATAAAATTAAGATATATATAAATTTAATACTATAAATAAAATTTGATCAAATTTAATAATTTTTTTATGAACATTTTTTACTTTAAAACTCTTTTAATGTAAATTAATTAATTATTTTTAATTTATAATAGATATAACATAAAGGGAAAATAATAAAAGTTGATTATATAAAGTAAATACATAATAAAATTATTAAATATAAATTATGGAATTATTATCTATTATTAGAATGTTTAATATTTATTAGTGTTTAAAAATACAAATATTATAATGTTTAATATTTATTAGTGTTTAAAAAAACAAATGATTTAAATTTGATAAGCATGTAGTAACATTAATTTATTAATAATTATTGTTATTGTTTTAAAAAAAATTATTTTAAAAAATAAAATAAAAAGTATTTGATTATGGTAAGATAAAAAATTAATGTTAAAATTTTATATAAATGTGTAAAAAATATTCTTAAAATATATAATAACATTAATGTGTTATTTTAATAAAAATTAAATATATAATAATTATTATTTTATTATAAAAAATAATTAATTTATTAAATATATATACAATAATAATTATTTTATAATTAATAGTTATGATATTTTATAATAGTAATAAATATGAGTGATAGTTTATTTAAGGAATAAATTAAATATGATAAGAAGATATATATAAACTGAATATGATAAATAAAATTTTATCTAATTTAATAAATATTCTTTTACTTAAAAGTAACATAAATTAATTAATTAATATTAAATATAATATTATATATAAATAAAAATATTAATAATTTAAATTAATATATAATAAAATTATAAATATAAATCATATAATTATTTTTTATGATAAAAATATTTTGAATTTATAATTAAAAAAAATACCAAAACACATTAGGACTTTTGATATATAAATAATTTTTTTTTTCTAAATAAATGCTCTCCTAACGCTGTCATGTAACTGTAATTGGAATTAGAGTGTTGGATAAGTTGGTCCGACATAACACGATTGATTAACCATTAGCTCGTTGGCCCAACATGCCAGCGTGTCCAATTACTAAAATTTTGACACGGTATGGTACTACTGCCAAATAAACCTAAAAGAGGAACGCAACACAATACGACTCAACCTTAACTGCGGTTAATAACAGGCAAGCAGCAAAGCCCTGTTATTTTAAAAATTAATTTAGCATAAATAAATAATAAATTAATTAACATGTTCAAACATTGGCATAGCAGAGTAACTTATATTTATTAAGTAAACGGGTTAGTCACATCATATATAGGAATAGGTAATTTAAATACAGATTATTAAAATTGTTAATGTAGGTAAACATTTAATGATTTTTTCAAAAAAATAACTAAATTTATAAAGGGTAGAATAGAGTTAATTATTACAATTAATTATAGATATTTTTACGATACAAACTCTAAAAGATTAACTTTTAAAACCCACTAAAAACAAACCAATGTAAACCCAAAGCATAATATCCCAAAAAACTATAATACAAATTGTGTGGTAAAAAGCATTACAAGATTTCACAAACCTTGTTAAACTAATAAACGTAGCAAGTTTTTTCTAATTCTTGTTAAGTTATGAAAATGTTTGATTAATAACCAATAGAAAAAAAAATTCTCTTAATTTCACTCATAATACCTTATTTTCTTTATCACTGTATAGGTTCAACTTTTATAAAATAAAAATAAAAATAAAATAGTTAATAAGATGAGTATAAATCTTAAATGATATTTAAAAATAAAATAATTCCTAAAATAATTAAATAATAAAACAATAGTTATTTTTTGGAAGCAAAAGCATAAAATCAAAAGAAAACATCGTCCAAGTAGTACTGCTCAAGAATGAGTCTTTTGCACACAATTAGACCAAATTTATGGTCGCAATAAGTTAACTCATTTTGACCTAGTAAAATTTTGAATTGAAAAGTTTGTATCACTATAAAGATTGTAACCCATTTTGTAAATTTTTTAAAATATTTTGATTCGTCTCAATTGAATATTGTATGACAAATATATGGTGGAAATATTGACTCTTGCTAATAAAAAATTTCAAACAAAATTTTATTTAATAACTTTTGCTATAAGCTCAAAGATAACCCAATGTGCTTGCTCCATTGTCTAAAAAATAATCAATTCATTAAGTGACTTTTATGGGATAAAATTATAAAAGAGAAAGTAGTTTATTTTGTTTATGATTTTTATTTAGGGCTATAATAGTTTATTTTGTATAGAATTCTAATTTTTATGTACTAATAGAGTCTCACATACAAATTTTTATTTATAATTCTTTTAATTGTCTCACATGGAAACTTTATGAACTATTATAGAGACTTTTCAACTATAAATAACTAGACCTATGCTTGTATAAGTCATCTTAGAAAATAAACAATTTAGTTATATTAAATAAGTTCTATTTTTTTTTTCTTTTTCCTATTCTTATTTTTTATGAATAACTCTTCTTTATTCCTTTTGAAAGTTGAAGTATTCTTATTTGTGAGATATATAAATATCTTTTTAGGTAGTCCTATTCTATAATTACTAGAGTGCTCGTCTAAAGATTTTTTAAATTTGTTAGAATGTTTGCTTATATAATAATTTTCTTGTATTTATTTCATAACACAAATATAAAGACTTCTTATTAAGTCTGGCTAATATAAATTATGCTCCTATATTTCTTATCTCCTAATTGTTTTCATATTATTGACGCATTTGTGCTTCCGTCCTGCATCACTTCTCGATTAATAAGCTCAATTAAAGCATGTTATAGATCTTTTAGTGATGTTTCTTGACCCTCATCATTTCCCATTTTTCTAAAAAAAATTGTCCTCAAATCTTCGTTGTAATAATGGGAATAATCTGTCACGAATGATGATCCAATCATATAATGTAATAAGCTCTATGTTAGCCTATATGAGCTTGATTGTCCAAGTATATAATAAAGTTTTATGCTTGATCCCTTTAACATTAATGTGTTATTCAACTCTAATAAAATCAATTTGTTAAAAACCAAGCAAAAGAAAAAAAGTTTTGTTAGTACTACACTCATACCTCTTTTATCTCTTCGGTTAATCTTTTATTCATTTTCATTCAATTCTACTTTTTCACTCACTTTTTTATTTAACTCTTATTTTTTAAAACTCTTTTACTTCTTTTAATTCACTATTTTTTTCTTCACTCTCTTTTTTGCACACTTTATTTTTTCAACTCAATAACTCTTTCTTGCTTTCTTTTTTTAAATGACATCACTTGATTTTCATATACTTCTTCTATGGATAAAAGTATAAGAGTGATTCATCTATTGTCTTTCATAAATGTATACCTATTTTTGAATTCATCGTAGATAACTCTCCTATCAAATTACCATGACATCTCAGATGAAGTATGACAATAGTATATAAGAATTACATCACAAAGCAACTCATCTTTATGTTTTATAATTGTAAAGGGCACCAAAACTTGTTTGTTAACCTTTACTTCTTTACTATCATTCAACCATTTTAACTTGTATAACTTAGGGTGTTTTATGAGTAACAAGTTCAATTTTTCAACCATAATAGTGCTAGTATAATTAGTATAAGTGTCAACCATGAGTCATACCTTATCATTGACACAATACTTGATGAGTGCTTAAAAGCACTAAATATAACATGATTTTATCCACTTTGAATGATAAAATAGATTATATTTACATAATTTTATTATCTTTAATGCAAATCTATATTTTTGAAATCATGGGTATATTTTGTTATTTTTTGGATATTTTTAATTCAAAATGATTTAACTTATCAACACTCGAAAAATAGTACCTAAAATCACTCCCTTACAATAATACAACATATAATGTTAATTTATGTAAGGTTTATATATGTTCCAAACCAATGAAAAAGGTATAAAACAAATAGAGCTTCTAAAGGATCACACATGTGTGGGTCATAGTATGGAATTTTTATGTGTTTTGATGAGAGAGTAGCGGATCAATCAAACAACGCTTATAACATGTATCGTGCGTAGAATAGAAGTGTGCTGCGACGCCCACCCATATGATCCATTTTTTTCTCTTTTCCCTTACTTATAAAAAGAACCCCTCACCCTATTGAAAATCATCATTAATCCATCACCCCTTAGTTCTTTAGCTTCTTTGTTTTGTAGTTTCTTAATTTTTTATAATTTTTCTTAGTTTTTCTCTCAATTTGAGAATTAAACGATCATAGTTTATGTAGTAGTTTTCATTTTAATTCAATAAAAAGTATTGGTAATTTTGTCGGAAAGTTTTCCAAAAACAAAAATGATGCTGAAGTTAAGTAAATATACACTTGGGGTATAATTTAAATGTATTATTTTCATATTATTTTTTGTATTATTTTACATACTATATTTTATTTATTAATTATTTATTAAATTAAGCATGTATTGTTGAAAATACCATTAGGTAATAATAATATTTTTATGCTTGTAAAATAATAAAATATGAAAATATTTTTATAAAATGAATTAAGATATCTATATAAAATTTTGTTAAAGAAATGTATATAGCTTAGTATTTTTTATAATAAAATGAGAGTTAGATTTAAGATTTAATTATCTAAATATGATTTAGAGTCACTCCTTCAATTTTGGATTTGACTATTTGAATCTTTGGATAACTCTATTTCAAAGATGTTTGTAAAAATTATTATTGAAAAATATATTGACGACATATTTTTTATTGTAACTTCAAAATTTAAAAGTTAGTTTCCAAATAATTAAATCAATTAACCTTACTTAGATACCTTGATAAAATTTTAAATTATCATTATACTAAATGTGACAATTAAATGGCTTATTAATCTCTTAAAAAATAAGTATAATTTAATTAAGAATTAACATACCGACCACACTAAAGGTAGCAAGTTAAGGTTTAATTGATAAATAATTCAATCTCTATCTTAGGATGTTTTCTTACATAAAATGAAGAATCAATAATTTAATCTATATATTTAATAACATATTTAATATTAATCAAGCATTATTAATTAACCAATCTATCCCATAAATTCTTCACTTAATATAAATATTTATTTGTCTATCTATCTTGCTTTTATGACATTAGATTATATATTTCAAAACCCAATATTGTGATAGAATATTTAAGATTAATTTTTGTTTTAAAAATTTATTGAATTATTTAAAAACATGTGATTCACTTTTCTTGTTACAGACTAGCAAGAAGTTGGTTAGGAGTTATAATAAGTGTTTAAAAGCAATAAATATAACATAATTTTTTACACTTTAAATGATAAACAATATTTATATTTGTATAATTTTATCATCTTTTAAGCAAATCTATATTTTTAGAACCACATATATGTTTTATTATTAGCTTCAAAACGATTTAATCGATCAACACTTAAAAAAGAGTACATGAAAGCACTTAATTACAACATTAAAGCATAAAAGATTAATATACGTAAAGCTTATATATATTCCAAAACCAATGAAATTGAAGAATGTTTGTTTTAAAAGTTATTCTTTTTTATAAAGATTTATGTATTTGTTCTTGATTTTGATTATTATGTATTTGTTCTTGATTTTGATTATTATGTATTTGTTCTTGATTTTGATTATTATGTATTCTTGTTCCTTGAGATTAACATGTTATATTTTGAAAGTGTTCAAGAAGATACACTTGGTCTTGAACTATAGAACTCTTAAAATGATAAATATGTAATCCTAAATATGTTTACAGTTGTGGTAATTAAAGAGAAACATTAATTATTGTGAAAGATTGTCATGTCAATTAAAAGTACATTGTAGTTCTATAAATGTTGATGAGGGATTATCATTTAATGACATAGTATATAAAATGTATATTTTATATATTGAACATGACCTAACTAGATGAAACATTATATTGATTGTGTTTTGCGTCATGAATGTTTTCATTATGTCTTTAAAATCTTAGATATTAGATGTGTAGGTTTTTCACACGAGAAGTGTATAATGTGATTGCTATTTAAATACTATCTTATAATAGGAATGAAATAGTAGTTCGTTGTGTATAACCTCTGCGAGAGAAATCTATATGTTAATATTATTATTGTCTCTCGATTTTGAGTTATGATATTACTGGGCCCCTTGGTAAAATGGAATTATATCTCGCATGTAATATAACTGATATAGTTAAAATTATAATTCATTTAAGAGAGCAAGAAAACAAATATAATGCAAAAGTGACACGATCCTATTTTGTATATTATTCATAATATCATATTATCATGTGACAAGGATAGACACAAAATTAGTACATAAAGTAAATAATTACTATGTCATTTGAAAAACTATAATGTAATGATAGAATCTCTTATAATCAATAATATAAAGTTTTATATTGTTGTCAAGATGATATAGATTCTCTATACGGTCACACCAATTAAAGAGAAATAACATTATTTTACATTTCATAATGATGTATAATACATTAGATGAAATGCTATAATAAAATATCATAATATTGACATGCTTAGACCATAAATAAATTTATGAAGTTATGCAAATATTATTTGTTATAATATTTGAATGCATTATAAGAACAATAGATACATTGTATAATAGAATAGTATGAATAATATTATTTGTTCATAAATTAATTTATTAAACCAATCACAAGTGAAGATTAAAGAGAGCATGAGATGGCTAAACAAGGCTAGTGATAATTGTGTAATTGATTCAAACCTTACACAAATAGTTGTTCTAACCCTAACCTATTTAAGGAGGCATAATTAAGAAAAATGTTATTAAAATGTGATGCCTCTAACCCTAGCCGAAATCTTCCATTTTTAGCAGCCACATTTTTCCTTCTCATATGCCAAAACTTGGAAAGGCATTCTTAAAGCCAAAACCTAGGTGGTTCAACCTTAGGTCGAAAGTTTATTATCTCATCTCTTCTTGCTATGTGCTTGGATCTTAGTCTTAAACTCTACATCTATCTATCTAAGAGGTGTGATAGTTTATTGTTTAGGTTCAAAGTGAACTAAGAGGTGCTCACGAAAGAAATGTGGTTTCCAAGAAATCTAGAAGGGAAATCGACTTCCCTCTACTCAAAAGATTTGACAATCTCTTTAAGTAAAGATAATCTTCTTCATCTTTAGCAATAATGTAGATGAGATTTGTTTATTGTATTTAGTGCACATTAGATGTTTGTTGAAATGCTTAAGAGAAAATTGTACTTACAATTGTCATACAAATGATGTCCTTTGTGTATTGAGCAAAGTAGTGATGAGAAAATTTTAAATTCTTACCATATAGGCATACATATGAAATCCCAACAGAAAAGAGTGTAAAATAAATAGGACTTCTAGAGGATCAAACACACGCTGGCCACGGCATGGATTTTTTGTGTGTCATGGTGCAAGAGTAGTGGATCAAGCAAATAACACATACAACCTGTCTTTTGCCGTATCATAGAATAAAAGTGTGCTGCAGCAGCCCACCTATATAATCCATTTTTCTCTCATTTTTCTCACTTATAAAAATGAATTTTTACCCCTACTGAAAATCATCTCTAATTCTTTATTCCTTTCTTAGTTTTCTATAATTTTTCTTTTAATTTGAGAGTTTAACAAGTATAATTTATTTAGTAATTTTTGTTTTAATTCAATAAATAATATTCGCAATTTTATTTTGAGATTTTCCAAAAATAGAAACGATACTCAAGTTCTATCATAATACATTTAAGGTATAATTTAAATGTATTCTTTTTAGATTATCTTTTTGTGTTATTCTACGTTCTATGTTTAATTTATTAATTATTTATTAAATTAATAATTTAAGCATGTCTAGTTGAAAATACAATGAGATATTAGTAATATTTTTATGCTTGTGAAATATTAAAGTAGAAAAACATTGAATTAAGTTTTACTTTTCATCAAAATATATACAAAATTTTATTAAAGAAAAGTATAGATCTTAATATTTTTCATAATAAATATGAGAGTTAGATTTTAAATTTAATTATCAATATCTTATTGATTTAATTATCTGAATTTGATTTAGAGTCGACTCTTCAATTTTGAATTTGATTATTCAGATCTTTAAATAACTCTATTTCAAAGATTTTTATAAAAATTAGTATTACAAAATATATTGACGACATATTTTTTATATTAGTTTTACAATCTAAAAGTTAATTTTCATATACTTAAATCGTTAATATAACTTAGACATCTTTATTAGAGTTCAAATTGTCGACTCCACCAAATATCATAATTAAATGATTTGTTAATCTCTTAAAATATGAGAATAATTTAATTAAGAATTAATATGTTTGTCCCACCAAAGATAGCAAATTAAGTTTTAATTAATAAGGAATTAGATCATTGTCTTAGGATATTTTCTTATACAAAATGGATACTTAATAATCTTAATTCATATGTTAAATAATTTAATTAATATTGAACAAACATGATTAACTAACTAATCTATCCCATAAATTTTTCATTACATGTAAATGTTTATCTCTCAATTATTTATTGAATCTATCTTTACTTTTATGTCATTAGATTAAAACTTTAAAGATCTAAATTTTGTGACAAAATTTTAGGTTTAATTTTTATTTTAAATAACTTTTAATAATTTGTTGAATTATTTAAAAATAATGTGATTTCTCTTAGATTAATCTTGAAAGTATATTTATCATTTTCTATAAATAATTCATACACTTGCGAACTATTTAAAAATATACAAAATTTATGGACTAAGTTTTGACACATCAACACCTAATATGAAACATGTGTTACAACTTGGTAAGATATTATCTAAAGATTTTTTTTAAATAACACCAAATTACTTTGGAACCACGATCATAATTTTTGAAAGTGAATGTTGAAGAAAATATATCAAAAAGATAGCAAAGAATCACCTTGACGGAAGAAATATGTACAAAATTTTAAGTCAATTTTGTACAAGTTGAAAGCTTTTTAACTTTTTATATTCTTTTATAAATTAACTTATCAAATATTTGTAATCCTCGTGTAGTCTCTATCACTATTGATCCTATGTTTCATATAACCAAAAGATTAAGGTGATGCTCTAATTTGATATTAGCTTTTATGTGGTTGTTATTCAATTTTTCGATGAATTTTGTCATTTCTCTTTAAGCTCTCAAGCATCAAATGATAGTTAGTTTCAAGGTTCAAATTTACAAGTTCTCATCATTTTAAACGTAGATAATTAAAATTATAAATATCCATTCTTATTATTATTTTCCAAAAATAACTAAAACTAAGAAGACATAAAGTAATATGGTTATTGTAATATTAAAACTGTGATTGAATATTTATTAATATTATATATATATATATAATTATATAAAAATATATTTTTAATAATAAAATATATAATATTTTGAATAATTGAATTGAATTTTATTTATTAATATTTTTATATTTTTATTTTACTTAAAAATATGTGCTAAATAATTAAATCATGAAAATTAATATTAATATTTTAAACAATATAATAGAGTAAAAATTACGTTAACATTTATTTTTAAAAAACCAAATATATATTTGAATTAAGTAAGTGTTATAGTCTTTTTTGTTTTGTTTATTTTTCGTGAGTAAAACACTAAATCTAATTATTTTATTTAATGTATGTGTTTTCAAATATATAAGATTGATTATTGATGATTAATAATATAAGTAATTATATTATTAGGTATATTTTATATGTAAACTGAATATTGTAGTGAGAACAAAAGAATTGGGAAAAAGGTTATATAGAAATTCATGAATTAAGAGAAGCGGAAGGAATGGAACATATTCTGGTTGATTTGTCTCTATCGTGCTTTTGTGTTGCTTTGAAATTTAAAACTTTAAATATTATTTTTCATGTAAAACATATACAACATCAAGTAACAATAATATCTTTAATTTATAATTATTAATAAAATATAATCCAGTCATTTCATTATTTGGTCTGGTCATTTCATGTTTGCATCGTATAACGTTAAGATTTTCTCTTCTAAACCCATCTTTAGATTTTATTTTCTAAATTTTAAACATTTAGAAATTATTTTTATTTCTATTTTTTAATATTTTCTCTTAAAATTACACAAAATTATTTAACTATTTACAGAGTTACATAATCTCAATTACTCTGTAATATATATATGTTAATGCTATATTATGTCATTCTTTAATATTATTTTATATTTTGGGAGTGAAGGGTATATAATTCCATAAACTTTGGGGATCAGAGGATATGATTTCTAATTATAATTACCCTTAATATTTTTGACTTTTTATATTATAAAATATATTATTTAATCCTTTATATTTTATAAAAAAATATTAAAAATATAAATTTTATTATTCATTTAATATTTTAATAATTTTATAATAAAATTTTCATTATTCACTCTATATATTAATAATTTTATGATTAATATTATAATAAAAAATTATTTTTATCCCCTACTTATTTATTAATAAATAATAATATTTTATTCAAAATATTAATAAAAATAATATTTATAAAGATAAATTATTAAATGATATATTTAAAAAAAACTAAATAACCATTTAATTTTATATAAATGATCTATGTGTCATCGCTAAATATATAATATTGGCCGATAAATTAAAATAAAAATGTGTCCATTTTGGTAATTATTTATTTATTAACATGCCAAGATTGAAAAAGATAATAAGAGAAATTACCATTTATGTCATATATTTCAACGACAATATTAAATACACTGACGTGTGGAAAGTATTTGAAAATTTTGATAAATGATATTAAATTTTTTAAAATATTTTTTTTAATTTATTAATTATTTAATAAATTAATACAAATATATTATTAATTTTAAAAGGTTTACTGAGATTTATTTAAAAAAACTAGATTAGATATTTAAAGATAAAATTAATATTTTATAATTTTTTATATTACTAAAAATAATAAAAATAAATATTTTAAATTTTTTTATTCATAACTACTATATAATACATATTCTAATAATATCAATTATTATAAAATATCAATTCTTAAGATAAATTTTAATAATAATTTTAAAAAATAATAATATCTCATCTAATAACTAATTAATATAAATATATATATATATATATATATATTTTAAAAGTTGATCACTTCTAAAACTTATATAACTATAAAAATATTAAGTGTTTATATTATATATTTTTATTATTAAAATAAATTTTAACTCGTTATTTTATATTAAACATCATTTAAATTAAATTGTAATCA
Organism: Hippophae rhamnoides; assembly: GCA_033030585.1. Classification (NCBI taxonomy): domain Eukaryota; kingdom Viridiplantae; phylum Streptophyta; class Magnoliopsida; order Rosales; family Elaeagnaceae; genus Hippophae; species Hippophae rhamnoides. The sequence continues at coordinate 64,121,377 of CM065428.1, read as the reverse complement.
TTTGAATTCATTTAATATTAAATTTTATTTTATTTAATCATATTTAATATTATAAATTTTTAAAAAATATTGATTATTTGACTAACCATTTTTCACTTTTTTCTAAAAAAAAATAAAATTATATTTGTAATATGTAAGTAACCCAAATTTTTCCATGATTCACCTAATAATTATGCAACGTATTTAAAAAAAAAAGTTAAATTTCTTCACCTCAAATGTCAACCTGAAGCAAGAAAAGTCCATGTCTTCCATCAAGTATACAATCAAATACAAAATTCCTACGTATTTCTATATTAATCTTAAAAAAGGCACAACTTACATCACTTAAATTTACGTGAATTTTTTTTATTAAATTTATATACATAATTGATATAATTGTACATATGTAACATTTATTTAATTTAATAGTAATAATTTAATAATAAATTAGAATGAATAGAGATAAACCGTATCAAATAATATATACATGATCGGGGCCATTTCAAACGCAAATAAATTTAATAAATTATATGGATAAATCAAGATAACTATACAATGATTCAAATCAAAAGTATAAATATTTCTAATTTTTTTAATTTCAATTTAAGTAATAATTCATAAAATTAAATATACAATAAAATCAAACAAAAATATATATTCATCTAAATAGAGATAATATATATCACCATACTTTTAAATTTAAAAATTTAAAAAGACTGGCTCTTTATAAAGAAAATAAAATACTAAATTTCTTCGACCTCAAATGCCATGAAACAATAAAAGTACATACTTTCCATTAAGGACACAATCAATTCAAAATTCTTAAAGATTTTTATATGAGTCTTAAAAAAACATTATTTCAATATAACACTTAAATTCTTAAAGATTATTTCTTAAAGATCTTATATATCACTTAAATTCTTTTTTAATTCTAAGTACTACTTTAGTTGTAGGATGTAATAGTTGAGATTTAAGTTTTTTGTCAATATAACACCACTTATCAATCAAATTCACATGCATGGTAATTTTTCATTAATTTTTTATACATCATTGACGGAGTTATACATATATAACATTTATTTCAGTTTAATAGTATTAGTTTTGAAACAAACAATTATTTATAACTATAAACTATTGATTTATTTACCCTTTTAATAGAATACGAAAAAAAATGCAAATATTATTTCAAATTTAAAAATTTATTCAGGCAATTCAACCCAAGACAATAGACTACATTGTATATAAATAAATAATTTCTAAATTTTTAAATATAAATTGTCTTCGTTTTTGATAAAAATAATTTTTTTCGATAATACAGTTTTACTTTTATAAATTTGAAAAAAAAAAGTTTGCACTTCATTAAGACAAACTTTTATTATCACATTTATATCTGTGGTAGTTCAGAAGAAGAAAAAAAGCAGTAAAATTATAACTGTTGTTGCATGTGCCAAATTTTGTATGATTTAATCTATATCTCAGTGGATAATAAATTAAATACATATTTTATAAGATGAATATATGGATTCTTCAATATATTAATTTAAATCTGTAATATTTTTTTCCCATAAAATTTAAACTTCAATATGAATTAGTGCAATAGTAAATATTATCTTTTCAAATTATACTACTTATTTTATATAATATAAATAAAGCTTATCTAATTCAATAAATAAAAATAACGATAATATTTAAATGATCGTATAGTTTTATATTGATACACAATGTTAATTTTATTTATATAAAAATACTACATATTATATAATAAATGAGTTAAAATAAATTTTTGTTTGATACAAATAACAATTTATCTATGCAGATTTAGTTAATGTTATGCGGATCACATGAGTTCGTCTTCATCTTTTAATAACATACATTATTTAATTATTATTTTAAATGATGATATAATCTATAATAAAAATTATGATTTCATCACAAATCTTAGTTGATTATTTTCCTAGTTATTATAAAAACAAAAATGATGATTCAATACAAAATTAATTTAGTCATAAATGAATTAATACATTTCATCTATTAATTAAATGTATAAGCAATAAAAATATGAATCATCATATAATTAAAAATGTATTAACTTTTATGTAATTAAAACTATCAAATATAAATATAATAAAATTACAAATATAATATTTTATAAGAATTACGGTATATTTATTATACAAATATTTAGGTATCATAGATGTTATTTAGGTATTATAGATGTATAAGAAAAAAAACTTAAGATAAACAAGTTGTAAAAATATAAAAACTAAAAACTAAAGTTTAAAAAAACCTATATAAGGAATGATATTTATGTGAATATAGTATGCTAAAAACACAACTACTAAAAGTCATTATATCAAGACTTTTCATATAAGGAATGATATTTATGTGAACCCTATAAAACAACTACCAAAAGTCAATGTATCAAGACTTTTCATAAGGAATGATATTTATGTGAACGCTAAAAAACAACTACCAAAAGTCACTATATCAAGACTTTTCGTATAAAGAATGATATTTATGTGAACGTTAAAAAGCAACTATCAACAATCAAAGACTTTACGTATAAAGAATGATATTTATGTTAAAAAAACAAGTAACAAAAGTCATTATATCAAGACTTTTCATATAAGTAATGATATTTATGTACATACTAAAAAATATATATTTATATCAAAACTTTACAAAACTACCAAAAAAAACATTAATAAAAACTATATTAGATATTTTGATATTTATTAATATATAAGAAAAACTAATAAAAAATTAAAAAAAAAATATGAAAAAGATCAAAATCATATATTTTTTATATATATAAAACTACCAAAATAATTATTTATAATTTTTTTTAATATTTATTAATGTAATTAAAAATAAAATGAAAACTTAAAATGTGAATAACTACCACATTCTTCTAAAGAGACTATGTGTACTTAGACTATATATATATATATATATTAATTAGACTCATGTGTAACCATAAGTAGATTCAGATTTAATAAATATATAATAATATTATTTGTAAAACAATAATAATTATTATTTAAAATTTTTTATTTTATAAAATAAAATAAAAACGTAAGTTTTTAAATATAATTTTTTAAGTTACTTTTATTATAACTAATAAATATCAAAATATCCATATAATAAATACATTTTTTATCAAAAAAATTTGTTTTATATAATGTAATTGTTTTTATTACATTAAGAATGATAATTCATACAACTAATTATTACCCAATTAATGAGTGTTCGATCAATACATTCGTAAACATATCATAATTTTTTTTGAATGACCATATAATAAATATATTTTTTATAAACATTTATTTAATTATATTAAGAATAATAATTTATATAGTTAATAATTATCCATTTAGATAGTGTTTGATCATTATATTTACAAGTATATCACATTTTTGTTAAGTTAATATTTTTATTTTTTATATCGAGATCACATTATATCTTATATCAATTTAAAAAAAATAATATATTTATATAAATTATTTTTTCAAAAAATGCTTATTAAAACTAATATTGTCTATAATTCATATAGATTAAATTATTATATAGTAAAAATATTAATTAAATAAGTTTATGTGTTATTTTATTATATTTAATTTATTTATTAAATAAAATTATGTAATTATTTTTAATATTATATTATAATAAATGACTTATGTTTACATTATATTTAAATTTTATTACTCATTAAATAGTTACTATTATATATTCATTCAACGGTTAAGTGAAAAACTAATTAAATACTTGTTATAAAAGTATTTTTGAAAACTTCTTTATAAAACATATTAATATCAATTTTTCAATTATAATAAAAATAACTTAAAAATTTATATTAAAATTTTACTTTTTTATTTTATTTTATAAAATAAAGAATTAGAATAATAAGAATTATTAGTAAATACTTATAATACTATATATATTATCAAATTTAAATCATCAAATACACCTATCTAAATATATATATAATCCTTGGTTGTTACCCAGCTGTCCCTTTTTTTATTCCTTGTTATATGCATACTTTTTAAGCTTTAACTTTACCTTTTTTTATCTGTTATACTAATAAATTTTAAAATATTATTATAAATAATAATAGTATAATTTGTATTGAATTTATATTATAAATTTTAAATTATTATTTCATAAGTAATAATTTAATTAAATTAATTATATTTTCCATTATCAAGATTATGTTATATTTAACATCAATTAAAAAATAGTTAACTAATTTACATTATTTTTAAGTAAAAAAATGTTTATAAAAATGCTTTTTAAATTGGATCACGTTTTATCTATCATGTTAATTTCACGTATGTTATTCTATTATATTTTATTTATTTTTTAAATAAAGTATCGTTCATATTTAGTCACCGTTATAAAATATCACATGTATAAATAATAAAGTAATTATTATTGCATGTTTATTTTTATCAAAATATTTAATTAATTAACTATTTGCTAAAAAATAATTATTGTTGTGTATTTATTGTTTCCTAAAGTAATAAATAAATAAATTATTTATTTTAAGATTATTTTTTTAAATCTTTATATAAAAAATTTAAACTATTTTTTATATTGTCGTAATAAAAACAACTTAAAGAAAAATTATATTTAAAGAATTTTCTTTTCTCTTATTTTTTTAAATAAAATTTTTATAACAATAATAATTATTAGTGATCAATTTTTTCTATTAATAATGATGAATTAATAGCAATATATATTTATTAAATTTAAATTAATTATGTGTATATTTATATGGATCCAAAATTAATATATATATAATGCTAATGATGATACAGAGGAAACATCCTCGAAAGAAGGGATTCCGGTTTTGGAGAAGAAAAAAAATTAATTGGATCAGATCGTTTATATTATTCAAATGGATCAGACTGTTTATATTATTTAATTTGGATCGGATCGAATCGTTTGAAAAACGATTTTAATTAATATAAACCAGATTGAACCATTTGATTTATTAAATAGTTCCATCCGATACTATCTAGTCTGATTTTCTGGTTTAATTCAATTCGATCCATTTTTTGGACACCTCTAATGTGAAATAATATGAAAAAAATAATATATTATTAAACCAATCCGGTTCGGTTTAACTGGTTTAAAAATTAATGTAACCGGAACATATTGTTTAAAAAATATTTTTAATTAATAAAAATCATATCGGATCGTTTAATTTATAAAATCGTTTGATCCGGTTTTTCTAATTTAATCTGATTCGATCTAGGTGACTTAGCACTTTAAAGAGACTCAGAGAAATTGAACGAGAGAGGGGAACATATGGTTAAATTTTTTTCTCCTTATTATTTACTCAACTTTAAATTTCAGTGTTTAAGATTATTAGTTATCATGTGAATAATGAGGTTATGATAATAAAAATTATTATTATCATAATCATTTTTTATTAATAATAACACTAGAACATAATTAATTTTAAAATTATAATATATATTTTATATAATTTATTGTGACAATAAGAAAATAACCATGACAATATTAGTATTTGAATTGATATGTACTTAAAAAACATGCATATTTTCTAATTCATTAAAATAAAAATAATAAAATAGTTTTAATATTGTAGTTTTATATGAGTATTTTAAAATTATGTTTTTAAAATCATCAAGTATATTTTGATATATTTCATGCATTTTTGGACTTAAAGGATGCAAATAATAAAGGATCGAACTAATCCTCACAATCAGAAGCATAATTGTTATATATTGTAGGACCTAAATATAAATATTTATATATGATACATCAATGAGGGGTCAAAATATTAAATTGAAAAAATTAAGGACGTGTCGCAGTATGAGTATATGTGCACTGCAGTGCAAACCTCATGGATAAAATTGGAAGAACTAGGAACATTTTTGCGCTATGGTAAGAGTTAATGCCTATTGCGACCCGTACATCCGGATATGCACTTAAACATCAAATTTTCAGCTCATATCTATTCAAATTGTTTAATATTGTTAGATTATTATTTTAATCGTTTTAAACTTTTACACCTTGATACTATATACATTGTAACGCTTTTATAATGAATATGTAATTGGGGTTAATAATAAAACAGTAGCCACAGATTGTAGACACAAAATTATAGAAAATATATATATATATATATTCATAGAAATTAAAGACTAAAGGCAAAATAAAATTTTAAGAGTGAATTAATGAGATAGAATTATACCATTTACATTAGTTATGACTTTCTTATTCTTATTGTTTTTGTTGTTCTTATTATTATTTTCTTAAATTTTTATGATTTTAATTATAATTAATTTGTTATCCATACCTAGCTAATCTATTTATGTAAACAATATTCATACTCTAGACTATAATTTTAATTAATAAAATAATATGATAAATTTTTAAATTCAAGTCTTGATTTTTTGATATTTTTAACTATATGTTTAAATATTATAACTATACATATTATAAATAAAGATGATCAACTAGTATATTACATATATTTATTTTAAAGATATTTTAGTATTTATATGTGTATAAATAAAAATATATTTATTTTAGGAAAATTTTAGTGTTTATCGGTGTAAAAAATAAAAAAAAAATTAAAGTTTTGATTTATAAGTGAATTGATTAAATACTTATTAAATGAATAATATGTAATGTATGAATTAACACCCTTAATTAATAAAAATAATTATATTATATAAAGTAACTATCCATAAATTTATTTATATAATAAATATTTAATTATTTAGTGGTGTAAAAAACTAATAAAAAAGGTAAAAATTATATTTATTATATGATATTTTAGTATTCATTTGTATAAAAATATATAAAAAATATATAAAAAAATAAGAATTCTGTGTTGACCAAAATTCTTTACTTATTGAAATTTGATTTGTAGGTAAATTAATTAAACATTTATTAAATGAATAATTATAAATGTACTAATTATCATCTTTAATGTAATAAAAATAATTATTATATAGATATTTTAGTATTTATTGGTATAAAAACAAATAAAAAAGATTACAATTATATTTATTATGTAAATATTTTAGTATTTATTTAAGTAAAAAATAAAAGATGAAAAATGACAAATTCTTTTAGCTTTTAATATATAAGATATATAAAATAATTATTTATAAAATATATTTTATTATTTATTGGTATAAAAATTAATAAGAGTTAAAAATTATATTTATTAATATAAAAAATAAAAAAAGGAAAAAAAAACTACCGAACTCTACGAGGATTTTAGTAAATAATATATATATATATATATATATATATATATATATAATTGATGTGATGGACGCCTTGTGTTGCGCTAGTAATTAGCGATAGCGGTACTGTTCGGAATAAAATTTGCTGACTTTGATATAGTTTTAATGTCGGACTTTGTTGTGTTAAATTAAAAAAAAATGTGGATCCCACGTACAAGAGAAACAATTTGACGTAAGAGTAATATACAATTAATATTTTAAAATTTATAATAATAAAATTATTTTTTTTTAATATTAATTTATATGTTATTTTTATTATTTTAAATTTTAAAGATAATAATTTTATATTTATTTATATATATTTCTCTTACATCAACTTAAGTCGCCCATCTGATCAATTTCGTACATATATAGTTTAATAAATATCAAATAACGTTTATACGTATATATAAAATATAAAAATTTAAATTATCTACAAAATAAATTTTGATGAAAATTTCATTATATTTTAAAATAATAAGATATCTTATCTTTTATATTTTATTTTAAATTTAAAAAATTAAGCTAACCACTTTATGCAAGGAGATTTCAAAATTTAAGGAATTTAATTAATAATATTCATTATATTTATTTTTGATATACAAATATAATGAATTTTTAATTGATTCAGAAAATCATAGCTACAAAAATTATGATTAATTTTTCATTCATTTATTCATTTATTTATCGTTATATTATATAAATTTAATATATCATAAAAATTTAAATATGTCTGGACCATTATAACTTTTTACATTATCTTATTTCAAGATATTTAAATGGTTAATTTTTTCTCTCTATTATCATATAAATCTCAATTGTTAGATATAAAAATGTAATAAATTATATAATATATATAAAATTAGTGGTCATAACTTTTTACTTAATTTTTTACATTATCTTATTTAAATAGTTTAGATGATCAATTTTTACTTTATACTCTTCCATAAATATCATATTTTAAGATATAAGAATATAATACACAATTGTGTAACATACATGTGTGTCTATTTATCATTTATTATTTTAAATATTATTTGTAATTTTTATTTAATTTTATCCAATTGTTCAATAATAAATCAATTATTATTCAATATTATCAATTTTCTAAGAACTTGTTCAACTTCACTTTATTGTTAGTTTAATATTTAATAAGAATAAATATATTTTTTATCTCAAAAATTTCGAAGTTATTATAAAAATATCATTAAATTTTGATTTATTATTTTCATATTATTAAACTTCATAAATATTATAAAAATATAATCAAATTTTGATTTGTTACTCCCTTTAAACTTTATAATTGTAACAAAATACCACCAACATAAATGTAACTTGCGGTTAATTGATCGACAACGATGATATTTTTATAATATCTTGTAAATTTTAATGGTATAAAAGTAGTAAAAAAAATTTAATAATATTTTTATAATAATTGTAAAGTTGAATGATATGAAATTAACAAATCAAAATTCGATCTTATTTTATAACAACCTCAAAGTTTGATAGTAGAAAAATCTATTTATTCATTTAATAATTATGAATAATGATATAAAAACCGTAAAATTTATGTTCAATGTAAAAATTTATTTTATAAAATTCACTTACAAAAAATTATGATGTGATAAAATAAATTGTTAAATAATGAAAAATTTATTGTCATAAAAAATAATCAATCTTATTACCTTATTACACACACACACACAATTTTATACTTAGTAATTTTTATTTGAGATAATTTGATTCAATTGTCCAATAATAAATACATTATTATCTAATATTATTAATTTTCAACGAATTTATTGAAGTTACCTTTACGAACTACAATCATTAGTTTAATCCTTACTAATAATTAATAAAAATATGTTGTAAAAGTTTCTTAGATTATAAATATTGTCAATTAATTTCTTACTTATGAAAAAATGGATTAATTAATGACAAATAATATTATTTTATTGATTTTTCTATTAAAAATTTCCTATTTTTATATCAAGTGATTAGATACAACAATAGTAAAGAAACAATTAATATGAAAAAAATTCACAAATAATTTATTTTAATATTTGTTAATTTTCGTTATTTTATTTTAATGTTTTATTCATTTTTGAATTTTTATTAGAAATTAAAGAATAGTTAAATAAATTTTTGTTTAAATATTATTATTATTGATTTTTTAATTAAAAATCATATTAAATTTTACTTTTATTCTTATTAAATATTTGTATTTTAATTACGTTACAATCACTTGATATAAAATAATAATATTTTAATATAAAATTAATTAAAATAATATTATTTATCTTTAATTAACATTTTTTTCCTTAAGTAAATAGCTAATTGACATTATTTATAATTTAAGAATTTGTAAGACACTTCACCCTAATTAATAATGATATAAAAACAACAAAAGTTACATTCATTATGCTATTTTTTTTTAAGATTTATTTATATAGATTTTGTTTGAAAGTTCATAAACTTTTAAGTCACTTTTAAATGAATATAGAGATTTCACATAATCATGAAATGATACCATGTCATATTTTGAGATACTATAGGTAGCTTTTTTTAACTCAGGATAGTGACACTATGAATTTTACTTTTATTGAATTGAGTGTCTTCATAGTCACTTTTACAAACAATGGCAATGTATGAAGCATACCGTCACTAGAGGCCATATGTGCCACATGTTGTACATAGATCACAAGAGTGCTTTTAGGTTGAATTATTTTACAGGTAAATTCTTTTGACAATACTGTTGGAACATCATTGATACAATATAATACGAGCAATTCAAGATTATTTTAAAAAGTTCAGATGCATCCAAGATTGAATTAAGTTTTTTTAATCCTTGTAACCTAAAACTTGTAGGTAAGGACTATTGATTAATATAGGCCAATCTCCCAAGGAAAGCTTATGTTTAAGCTTATAACAAAGATTACTATTGGATGTTTGAGAGATATATATGTTCTCGCATTTTGTTCCAGAATTAGTTTGTGTTCATTATGAGCTAAAATATTAGCGATTATATGGTGGGTGTTTCTAAGTGCTTTAACGCAATGCAATTTCCTAATCAAGGAGGTAATGACATTCCAAAAATTGATATTTGCAAGGCTTTTAGGGTTTTACTTTAAAAGTGATGTAGTGCTTTGACTTTGAAAACATATTTTTGGGTTAGATCGAGATATTTTCTCTTCTGTAAGAATTTTGATCCTAGTTAATAGTTTGCCCAAGGATTATTTCTATTGCTCTAGAGGCATCCAACAAGGGGATCCTTTTGTCTTTGTTATTGTTTTGTAATTGTCGGAGATTTTTTTGGGAGGTATCTTAGGTCTTTGGATGATAATGAGTGCTTATTTCAAATTTCTTCATTTAGAGGCAATTTTATGCTGATATACTTTTTATATGCAAATGACCATTTCATCTTCAATCATATTTACTCGTCAAACATCCAAGTTTTATTTGAAACTTTTCAATGGTATGGATATCTTTCAGGTCAATTTGGATAAGTATTTTATTTACTTTGATAAATATGTACCTCGCAATAATGTGTTGTCACTTTGGGAAATAATATAATTCATACTAGGGGTTGCTCTTTTTCTACTAAAGTGTTAATCTTTTCAGGGACCCTAAGAAAGTGTTAGTTTCAAGGATTAGTTGATAAGTTCATGTAGGGATTGAAGCACAAAAAAAGGATCACACTCTCTCTGGTAGGACAAAGATGCTTGATTTATTCAATTATTTAGAGTATGATCTTTCACTCCCTTCAGGTATATAAATGGCCAAAATCATTATTTGAAGCTCTTACAAAAGCCATTCATAATTTATTTTGGCTTAAACTGGTCCAAATTCCTTGGAATAATTGTTATCTTTACTAGAAGAAATAGGTCTCGTATTATGAGACCTATTGCATGACATGTTATCATAAGAAACTTTAACACACTATTTTATTTACGCGGATGATACTTAGATAAGAAAGAAGCTCCATAGAGCAATTAAGTGTACTCTTCCTCTGGCATGGTTTAAGACCTTGTTACTTGACTTTTTTAAAGGGTTCTTGATGGTTAGTTGTTAAGAACTCTTCGTTACAATCTTGGAGTGATAATTGGATAGCACTTTTCTAACTGAAAGAATGAACAAGGCCCCCAATGGATCATATGATCCACTCTTTAGTAAGGTATTATATAAAGCAGATGAATGACATATGCCACAATCTTACGCTAGTCAAATATTACCTCAAAGATCTGATTGACAATTGTACGGACTAGTACAAACACCAAAGTTTAAACACGCTCAATTAAGAAAGGAGTCATGAATAAATTGTTAAATTATGAAAAATACAAAATTCATGTTCAATTAAGAGAGAAGTCATGAATAGCATAACAAAAATTAATAAATATTAAAATTAATTTTTTGTGAATTTTTTTCATATTAATTGTTTCTTTACTATTGTTGTGTTTAATCACTTGACACAAAAACAATAAAGTTTTAATAGAAGAATAATTAAAATAATATTTATTCTTAATTGATCCATTTTTTATAAGTAAAGAATTAATCGATATTATTTTTAATCTAAGGAACTTTTACCACATTTTTTTTAATTATTATTAAGGATTAAACTAATGATAATAATTCATGAAGGGAACTCCAACCAATTCATAGAAGATCAATAACATTATATAATAATATATTTATTATTGGACAATTGAACCAAATTATCTAAAATAAAAATTACTACGAATAAAATTGTTCAAAATAAAAAAATAAAATATAGATAAATGTCTATTCTTCACGGATGAAAATATAATCATCCCATCCAGATGCTCATTGTGTGGTTTAACGAATGAAAATATATCTCCTCTTTTTTGAGTTGTCATGTGCATATGCCCTCTTAGAGATTTTTTGCTCATTCTTTAACAAGTAATCACATACAAATTCTTTCATCATTGATTTTTGAAAAGTAAGAATTGTTTTAATCATTTAGGTGATATGAACCTCCAAAAATGATTTTCATTTTGAGAACATACAGATGACTTTAAATTTCATATTTTTCATAGTTTAACAATTTATTCATGAGATGAGTCTATCATATATAGATCAATGCAAAAATAGTGGACAATCTTTGTGTGCTCAAACATTTATAGATATAAGGCATCACATGACAGACTCTATAGATTGTAAAGGTTATTTAGAGGGCATCCCTTTCGAGATAGAGAAAGATTAATACAGATAGTACTACTTTTGGATCATTAGGTCTATCTAGTAGTGCAGATGTTTTTCAGACCTCAAGATAATTTGTCAAGGGATGTTTTTGTATCTCATTTGGGGTCTAATATGCTTTTAAGGAAAAACTCATGGCGTCTATTCATGTGGTTATGTGTGCTGTCAACTTTGGTTGGAGTCAAATTATATTTATTTTATTACTATTTTTGGAATTAAGTCACTCTCAATATCATAAAGATAATATTTTGTTTGGGATGATTCTTATAGAATTTTTCTAGCATGGAGTTTCAATGCTTCCATATATTATAGAAAATGTTGTGCTACAACTGATAGTGTAATTTATAGGCCCCATAGTATTTGAATAACGACTTGGTGGTAGGATGTCCTATCAATTTTTAAGTCTTTTATTTATTTGGATACTAACAACAAGCTTAGTTATAAATTTTGATGAGAATTACTTTATATTTCTTTTTCTATATTTAATCATACTTTTATTTGAAGGGTTAAATTATTAGGATGCTACGGAGGTGTCAATCGAATTGGAATGTCCTAATGCAACTACTGAAACCTGTGTCAACTACAATCTTTCATTTTAAAAAAGTTATGAGTAGTGTTAAAATTTAAGTACGTTTTAATGTGAAAATATTTTGTACATAAAATTCTTTATTGTCTTATTTGTGATTTATTTTTCTTCTTATAAAGGTTTGATTCAGTCGAATAATATTTTCAACAACGTTAATGTTTATTATCTTTTTACAATAATTTTTTTATATTATTGCTTATAAAGTTTTCTCGTATTTGAGCTTGTGAGTTTTTTTTTTCTATTTTTTAATTGATTAGTTATTTTATTGGAATTAATACTCTTACTCTAAAATTAAGTGAATGTATTCCAAATATAATTTTACATTTTATTTTTATATAATTAAATAAAAATTTATATAAAAAATATTAGTGAAACTTTAATACAACAAATACACTTACATATGAATGTGCATTTAACTATATATATGGATTAGTTGTTATAATTTATTACACAATTTAATACACTATTATATCTAAATCGTTGAGATTAAAAAGAATTATTTTGTCTCCCTTGTTTTTTATCTATTAACGATTAAGATATAATAATATATTAATCGTGTAATAAAATAATATTGTTAAACTGTATTTGTTATTTGATGTTGGTTGAATAACATTTCTCTTTAAATTTAGGAAAAATGGTTGTAAAGGTCCTTTTTATTTAGGCTTTAAGGATTTCTTAGTTCATTTGTTTAAAAGATGTGTTTTTAAGTCATTTGTTTGTGAAATAGTTGTTAGACAATAATAAATTTAATTTTTCATCTAGTTTTTCAACAAATATAATAAAATAATATATGTGACACGTGAATGATTTATCAAACTAATAAAATTTTTACAATGAATTCTATTTTTTTAATAACCAAAATCACCTAATTTTATAAATATAATATTAATACCAAAATATTTTTATAGAGTCATGAACGAAACTCTGAAGACCATAGTTAACTTCTAATGACCTTCGATGAATTTTTTTGATAGGTGTGAAAACGTCCAGTTTTACAGTAAGATTTACCACAATAAGATATTACCTTACCAAAACAATGATAAGCCTTCTCACTCGATGATTTTGATAAAAAATTAAATTCATGAGAATACATTAACCCAATGTAGCAAGGCATTAAAAAGACATTTAATATCATAATAAAACTTATCATAATAAAATAATGTCTTATCACAACAGTGATAAGCTTTATATTTGAGTCATTTTGGTATAAAAAAAATAAATCTAACCTAAAATCAAGTGATTTTGGATATTTTAGAATATAATACATATATGTTTGTATTTTCCAATAGATATACAAGTAATAAAATAATTTTTAATTTAAAAAAATTATTCAAATTTTTTAATAAAATTTTTTATCAAATTTAAATTAAATTTTTATTGTATAATATGTGACTTTAGATATTAAACAAATAATTTTTTAAAATTTTAAAAGAATTTTTTTCTTAAAAAAATTAAATATTTTTTTAATTAAATATTAATTTTTTATATAAATAATTATAAAAAAATATAAACATATATATAACACATGCGTTATTCCGTTATATTTAAAAAAGATTGAATAAAAAATTATTTTTATCGTATCACGTTATTTATAAATATATATATTTAAATAATATATATTTTTAAATAAATAAATTAAATAATATATTTATTCTGAATAAAATGATTGTTTAAATACTTCATATTTACGTTGGTTTGCTACAAAGTTTTTTTTTTCCCCACTTCAAGTTAGTTCAAAGTAAAACAAGTAATGCGCACAGATACAGCTGGTTAGCGAAAACTGGGTTTGATTTTACTATTTAATTATCGTTTACCTTTTCGTGCTGTATAAAAAAAACTTGGTGCGGATATTATCGGAATAATATTTTATTAATAATAGTTTTATTTTAAAATAATAATATAAAAAGAACTAAAAGATATTTCCCGAGTTATGTAAATTGCTCAATTGGTTCGATGCTTGGGGAGATATTTCGAATTATTCAATACGTCGTACAAGATTCGACAGGCTCTGTGCAACCTCAAACTTCGGTCCTCATAGATCAATGAATCATGATATAAATATAAAAAAAGTAATAATTGAAACACGAAATAACTGTTTACATAGTACGGTCAGCCATAAGTGGAACACGTCATTTTAACCTATTTATCATAAATTTATAATAAATTATAAATAATAATAATAATAATAATAATAATAAAATATTATTAAATTTATCTAATTAAAATATAATTTAATTTTTTATATAAAAATAAAAAATAAAGTAGTAGTTTCCATAATAAAATAATATTTACTCTTTCCCCATCCATTCCCAGCCCTGTAAAATACTCCGAACATCACACTTCATCTCGTACCACTCCTATCTCTATCTTCTACTTTCTTATCCTTCGGAAATGAACTATTTCTGAAAGACGCTTCGTTTCCTCTTCAACTTAGAGCTTCATGTTTTATGAATTTTAATGCTACGGTATGCTTATATTTTGATAAGCTTTGGCAGTGATTCCGATTCCGATTTCTCGTT
Organism: Hippophae rhamnoides; assembly: GCA_033030585.1. Lineage (NCBI taxonomy): Eukaryota > Viridiplantae > Streptophyta > Magnoliopsida > Rosales > Elaeagnaceae > Hippophae > Hippophae rhamnoides. Next base: position 64,105,808 of record CM065428.1, on the reverse strand, counting down.
GTAATTCAAATTCAGGATACAAAATCGTTTTATGTGGTTTTGTCTAGTATTTCCGTTCTGTTCTTATTTTGTTCTTGATTTTAACTTCTATTGTTCGTTGGATTAAATTGATGGAGTGAAACTTTCTAGAAATTTCAATGATATGCTTGCTACTGAGGAAGAGTACAAGACGTCAAGTAATTAGAAATCATAATAAGGACTCGATTTAATGTGGAGAAGGGGTTTGAAATTAAGTATTCCATCAAAATTGTTGAAGAGAGCATTTACGTTTTGATGTAGCACAGAATGGTTTGGTGTTTTCCTCCTTACATGTCGTTTGTTATTTTCTTTGTCGTTTGAGAATTATTTTTATTTTTATCAGTTTGTTATTTGGTATTTTGTCTTACCTGCAACCGAATTGCTTTATTTTTGCTATTTGAATAGCTGAATGGAAAGAGAAGGACAGAGAATATATTTTCCCCTCAAAACGGACTATGTAGCTGTGTTTTTTTCTTCTTTTGGTTTTCTTTCAAGCAATCTGATTTGAGCAATCAGATTTGAGCACCTGGGAATTTATTCCTCTTCTTTTGGTTTTCTTTCAAGCAATCTGATTTGAGCATCTGGGAATTTATTCCAGGAAACTCACATATCCACTTCATCAACTGGTATCAAAGCCACAGGTCCCAGGTTTTGTTTTCCCTTGGTTTAGAATGGCTAGAGATGGTGAAGGTCACCACGCCGACAACGATGATCATGGTGTGCAGGCTCTACGTGCGGCAGGTGGTAACTTGGAGTCACGTTTCGATGCTCTTACGGTGGAGATTCGCCAAGCTTTACGAGGTGTCCCTGAGGTGGAACGCCCTAACCTCAACCAAGTCGATGGGCGAGATGTAGCTCGTAATCGTTTGGGAGTTGGTCGGGAACATCATCGGCGCCACCAACTAGAATTTGATAGCGAAGAGGAAGTTGTGAATTGGATATTTGGTGGTCCACAATTTCAGTGGAATCAGAGAGGTAATGAAGATTATAATTTCAAGTTGAATCTAGATTTTTCCCCTTTTAATGGCCATCTTCACATTGAAGATTTTCTTAAATGCATTTGTTCTATGGAGAATTATTTTGATGGTATGGAAGTACCTGAAGAGAAGCAAGTTAAGGTAGTTTCCTACAAGCTGAGGAAAGGTGCTTCTTCCTGGTGGGAACAACTACAAAATCATAGGTGCAGAGAAGGAAAGCAACCTATTTGTACTTGGGTTCAGATGAAACAGTTGCTTCGGGCTAGATTTCTTCATGAGGATTATGAACAAATGTTGTTTCAGTAGTACCAACAATGTCGACAGAATGAACATAGCATTTCAGAATATATTGAAGAGTTTTATCGATTAAACTCTCGGGTTGACTTAAAAGAGCCTGATAGTGTACTAGTAGCTCGATTTCTGGGTGGTTTGCAAGAAAGATACCAAACTCACCTCAATCTTCAACCCATTTGGAGTCTCAATTAAGCTGTGAATCTAGCCTTGAAACTGGAAACTAACCTCATGAAACGTACTAGGAATTTTCCAGCTGGAAGGTTTCAACAAGAGGGTCATGTTGAAGAAGGTTTTAGCAGGAACAGTGCTGGTCCCAATACTCAGACTAGACAACAACTAGAGGTTACACAAGTGGGATAGAGGAATACATCAAAGCTCCCTTCAATCCTACACAAAGACAACCCTTATGCGAAACCAATACCAGGACGTTGCTATCGATGCAACCAACCGGGACATCGTTCTAATGATTGTCCTCAGCGTGTTCAGTAGACAAATTTAGTGGAGGAATTTACTGAGGCAGGGGTTGGGTATACAGTAGAGGAACGTGGAGATGAGGAAGATGAAACAAAGCTGGTTTCGGGAGATGAAGGAGACTTAGCTACCTCTGTTGATACTCCCATGGAATTAAATGTCAAGCTTCGCAAAGAGGAAGGTGACTTGTTGATCCCAGCTTATAACGGAAATTGGTAGGTAGCCTTGTCTATCTCACCATCACTAGACCAGATATTTCTTTTGCTGTACAACAAATCAGTCAATTTCTTCAGGCTCCTCGTCATCTTCATCTGGCTGCTGTCCGTTGAATCATACGCTATGTTCATGGCATTTTTGCCAGTGGCTAATTCTTTCCTTCAGGCAATTTTCTTCGTCTTGTTGCTTATAGCGATGCTGATTGGGCTAGCTGTGCTGATACACGTCGCTCCATCAGTGGTTGGTGCATGTTCTTAGGTGATGCATTGATCTCCTGGAAGAGTAAGAAACAAGACAGAGTTTCTAAGTCATCTACAGAATCTGAGTATCGAGCAATGTCTCTTGTTTGTTTCGAAATTATTTGGCTTCGAGGTTTGCTAGTTGAGTTAGACTTCTCTGAGACCGATCCTACACCTTTACATGCCGATAATACAAGTGCTATTCAGATTACGACCGATTCGGTCTATCATGAGCACACAAAGCATATTGAAGTCGACTGTCGTTCTATCCGTGAAGCCTTTGAAGCTTGTGTTATCACTCTTCCATATATTTCTACTGAACTACAAATTGTTGATATCTTCACCAAGTCTCTCACTCGTCATCGACATTGCTTCCTAAGTCGCAAATTGATGCTTATTGGTCAACCTGCATCAATTTGAGGGGGTTGTCAATGGACAGCTTTGCTATGTTCCATTGATAGCTTAGCTGTTCATAACAACTTTGCTGTAATTTATTGTCTATATTCATTTAGTTGTACATAGTTGCTGTCCATAGTCTATTTAGTTGTAAATAATTGTTCATACAGTTGTCCATAGCTGTCCATAGACAGCAATCCATGGCTGTCCATAAATAGCTGTCCACACCTGTCCACAATTGTCCATAGACAGCTTTGATGTATTTTGTATGTTTGTTGTATTTTGTAAAGTCTATAAATAGAAAGAAATCATAAGACCAAATCATTCGATCATTTTCATACAACATTCTTGACATCAAAGCTGTCTATGGACAGCTGTTTATAGACAATTATTTACAACTAAATAGACTATGGAGAGCAGCTGTGTACAACTAAATGAATATGGACAACAAATTACAGTAAAGTTGTTATGAACAGCTAAACTGTCAATGGAACACAGTAAAACTGTTATGGACAGCTAAGCTGTCTATTGACATTGCATACCTCTCACCTCCTTACGTGAACTTATAGTTCGTGAAGCTCATGCTAGTGGTTTAGCAGCACATACGGACAGGGACATGATCATTTTGGTCATTGAAGAGCGATTCTTTTGGCCTCATCTTAAGAGGGAGGTTTGGCGTTTTGTGGAACGTTATGGTGTGTGTCAAACTACCAAAGGAAAGTCCCAAAATATCGGTTTGTATACTCCTTTGCCAGTTCTTGCAAACATATGGGAAGATTTGTCGATGGATTTTGTTCTTGGCCTTCCCAGAACTCAACGCCATATGGATTTTGTGTTTGTAGCTGTCAACAGGTTTTCTAAGATGGCCCATTTCATTCGTTGTAAATGGACAGCGGATGCAAGCAATGTGGCCAACCTGTTCTTTAGAGAGGTAGTTAAACTTTATGGCATTCCACGCACCATTACCTCTGATCGGGATATCAAATTCGTCAGTCACTTTTGGAAAGTTCTGTGGAAGCGTTTTGACACTTCTCTTCAGTTTAGTAGCACCTATCATCCACAGACCGATGGTCAGACAGAGGTAGTTAACAGGACCATGGGCACAATGATTTGTTGTATTGCTGGAGACTGACCCAAGCAATGGGATTTAGCTCTTCCTCAGGCTGAGTTTGCTTTTAATAGCATGGTCAATCGTTGAACTGAAAAGGCTCCATTTGCTATAGTTTATACTAAGGCTTCGAATCATTCCCTCGACCTCATCACCCTTCCAAAGACACAAAGTCAGACAATTGTTACTCTTGTTGAACAAATAGTTTAGGTGCATCACGAGGTTAAACAACGCCTAGAGGAGGCCAACGCCAACTATAAGGCTGTTGCTGATGTTCATCATCGTGCAAAGGCTTTTGCTGAGGATGATCTGGTTATGATTCACCTTCGCAAAGATAGGTTTCCTACTGGAACATACAAGTTGAAGGCTAAGAAGTTGGGTCTTTTTTGCATCAAGCACAAGATTAGCGACAATGCTTATGTGATTGATCTTTTTCTAGATTTGTAGATTTCATCCACTTTCAATGTCTTTGATATCTATGAGTATTTCCCTTCTGATGATGCCCCTACCATCGTTGAAAACTCTGAGACGTGTTTTTTCCAAGCTGGGGAATTGATGTAGTACAAAATGGTTTGGTGTTTTCCTCCTTGTGTGTCATTTTATTTTATATTTGCCGTTTGTTATTTTCTGTCGTTTGGAAATTGTTTTTATTTTTATCAGTTTGTTATTTGGTATTTTGTTTTATCTGTAACCGAATGGCTTTATTTTTACTATTTGAATAGTTGAATGGAAAGAGAAGGATAGAGAATATATTTTCTCCTCAAAACTAACTACTGTAGTTGCATTTTTTTCTTCTTTTCATTTCTTTCAAGCAATCTGATTCGAGCAATCAGATTTTTCACACCTGGGAATTTATTCCAGGAAACTCACAGATCTGCTTCATCACGTTTTTGACATATTAATATTTCTTCGAAAGTTTTGAGTGATATTTTTGTAGTTATTTGAGAAAAAGAGCATGCATCAATAAGTTTCTTTAAACCACTTCTCTTAGATATGGATATGGTTAAGCAAGTAAAGGTGTTTTAGTTCCATTTGAAAGCACTTTCAACCTTATACAGATGCAACTACAAATTGGCTTAACTAAAAAGCTTAACTTAACTAAATTTATTTTTAACTAATATTTCTAGATTTGATTGATTATATATAATTTCATGTTGTTTGAAGTGGAATATATTTTTCAAATTGATTGATTAAATATTTAATTGTACCAAATAAGTGGAAAGGAAAATCAGAACGTTGAATTGCTTCCTGCAACTGACGATAAGCATGAAGGAGTCATTGTAGAGATGACAGAGGCCATGGATCCAGAGGCCTTTACTGATTTGCTTAAAGATTCACTCACAATGTGGAGAAGACAGGTTTACTATGTCACCCTTTTTCTCCATAGAATTAGTGCTTGCCGTAGCATTCTTAGGTTCTTTCATGTTGAATGGTTGTTTGGTTCTATTATAATTTACTAATTGACAAGAATAACTATCTATAGTTAGTTTTTGTTTCTTTTGAGATGGTAATTCAAGGTTGGTTATGTGCCATTTATATTTCATGATTTCTATAAATGATGTTAAACCGTCTAGTTTTAAACTATTAGCTCATTGTAGATTTGATTTCAGTACTCTTCACTTAGCTATGGTATTTCATTGCCCAGATAAATGAGTTTCTAGATGTTTGATGTTAACATAATGTTGTGCGCGGAAGTAATAAATAATGGTATAAAAATATATTAAATCGGTAAAAGAAAACACACAGACGTGATTCGACAACTTTTTACGTTCACGGGAGGCAACAAATATTATTGAATTGAGTAAGAAATATACATAATATAGATTCAGATTTTCTCACTAATAATATCTTTCAGGTGTTTTTCTAAACTCATAGAAAACTCGCATACTCACGGAGTATTTTCTCTTTGAGTTTTCTTATGTTTTTTTTAATTTTGCAGAAGCCTTCTATGATTTTTCTGATTTTTGTTGATGCTTTCAATGCATAAACTCCTCCATATTTATAGATGAAGTTAAGCCAAAAGTTAGGTGCCTAAAATAATTAACTTTAGAGCCAATTATTCAACAATCTTCATCTTGGCGAAGAAGTTCATAGCGTTGTCTCCAAATGCGTCCTAGGCGCTCTAAGTTCGAGAGATGTTGATCAAGTTCAAATAGTGTTGAAACTTGATCTCTGTAACCATTTTTGTAAGCATATCTACATGGTTATCTGTAGTATCAACTTTCTAGAGTATAACATTCCCTTCATCAATGATTTTCCGAACAAATGAAATTGAATATCAATATGCTTGGTTCGATCATGATGAACTTGCTTCTTTTTCAAACAAATGGCACTCTGATTGTTGCAGAAAACCTTCACGTTCTTCTGACCAATATCTAAATCTTTGGTCAATCCAAGAAGCCAAATAACTTCTTTGAATGCTTCTATTACAACCATTTTGCCTCTATAGTAGACAAAGTTGCAGTTGATAGCAATGTTGATCTCCAACAAATTGATCAATTTATCATTGTGAACACATAACCAATTATAGATTGGCGTTTATCCAAATCTCCAGCATAGTCCGAATCCAAAGTACTATAGATGTACCGTAGGATTGTGCATGTAGTGACTCACCATACTAACAGCATGAGAAATATCAGGTCTGGTGCATACCATTGCATACATCAAGGCACCAACAGTATTTGCATATAAAACATGCTTTATTTGTTTCTTCTCATTAGCGGTGCTAGGTGACATCAATGCACTCAACTAAAAATGAAAAGCAAGCAGTGTACTTACTGGTTTGGTTTTCTCATAAATGTTAAACCTTTGAAATACTTTCTTCAGATAATGAGTCTGTGTCAGACAGATTGTGCTTACAACTCTATCTTTTGTGATCTCCATCACAAGAATTTTCTTAACTTCTCCAAGATCTTCCATTTCAAATTTTGAACTCAATAGAGCCTTCAATATGTTGATCTCCACCTCGCTCTTAGATGCAATCAACATATCATCAATAAATAAGAGCAAATAAATGAAAATACCATCTTGGATTTTTCAAAAGCATACACAATGATCAAATTGATTTCGTGTGTACTTCTGCTCTCTGATGAAGCTATCAAAGCCCTTGTACCACTATTACTGTGATTGCTTCAAACCATAAAAGACTTGCTCAGCTTGCAAGCCCAATTCTCACATCCTAGAACATTGAAGCCATATGGTTGAGACTTGTAGATCTCTTCATTCAAAGTACCATGGAGAAAAGCTATTTTGGCATTGAGTTGAGTTAACTGAGATCAAATTATGCTACAAAAGGCAATAGTATCCGAATAGATGAATGCTTAACAACATGTGAGAATACCTTATTGTAGTCTATTCCTTTTTCCTGAGCATAACCTTTTGCTACCAGTATAACTTTGTATCTGATGTTGTCTTTACCAAGAACATCTTTCTTCTTGGTATAAACCCATTTACAACCAATAATTTTCTTTCCTTTGAGAAGTTGAATCAACTCCCAAGTCTGATTCTAGTGTAGAGACTTCATCTCTTCATCTATTGTCATCTTCCACTTCATACTATCAACTTTCTGCACGACTTCTCTGTAAATGCATGGGATATCATCATCGATTATCGAAAGTGCGAATGTTATCATGTCTGTGTATCTGGTAGGTTTTCTAATCTCCTTTCTCGGTCGAGTAATGGCAATAAATTCTAGTTGCTGATTATCGGTGGTGATGGTGAGGGAACCTCCACCTCAACTGAGATCTCTTTTTGATCATTAATTTCATCTTCACCACGATCTACAGTTGGTGTAATCTTTTTTGGATCTTCTCGAGTCTCAAGCACCACCTTAGAAAGAGTATTTGGACTTTCATTCTCTTTCTCTGAATTTGTGTGTCTCAGCATAACAGACTTGTTAAATGTGACATCTCGGCTTACGACGTTCTTCTTCGATTCATCACACCAAAGTCGAAATCCTTCAACTCTTTCATTAAAGCCCAAGAAAATAGCTTTCTTTGCTCTTTGATCCAGTTTTGATTCATTAACATGAAAATATACAAGACATCCAAATATTCGCAATGAATCATAATCAAAAGCAGGTTGTCTAGACCATACCTCTTTAGGAGTTTTCCTATCTAATGTAGTCGTAGGAAGTCTGTTGACTATATGAGTTGCATATAACAAAGCCTTATGTCACGACCTTAATTTTTCAAATATCGATCGTGTGGCACTTAGCACCGTCCATTGCACTAAGCTTGCCTTTTTAATCCGAATGAAACTCCAAAGAGACTAGAAAGAGAGTTTGTAAATAATGCTTTGTATTGCTCTAGAGAGAGTTTATGTTACAAGATGCTAAGAATTTCCAAGATGAATACAAATGAAGACCAATTGGTCTATTTATAGTGTGGCTTTCAAGCTTAAGAATATGCCACCACTTTCTAGATAATTCTAAGCTTAGAATATACAAGAGTGTTCTAGGTTTATGTACAATATGCCACAAGACTCTAGGACCTTCTAGCCAACTCTAGAGTCTTCTAGGTTTGTCTAGCTTCTTCATGCACGTTCCGGGATGTTCCGTAAGCTTCCAGCGGCTTTTACATCCTTCCCGAACCATCCGACATGTTCTAGAACATTTCAGCCCATTCTAGCACCCTCTAGCGTGCTCTAGAACATTCTAGAGTCTTCAAGCTTGAGTTGAGTCCGTCCAACTCTAGCCCTTTCTAGACTTCTCTAGGCAACTCTAGAATTTTTCATGTAGAATAGTCTAGATCCTTTAGGCAACCACCATTTATTTTGGATTTTTAGGGACATTCTGAGCGGGACGTGACACCCTACCCCACTCAAGTTCGTGACGCCCTCGTCGCACTTTCAAGCTGAAACCTCTCTATGGCATCTTTGAATTGCCATAAAGACTCCTCGGGTTCCCAGCTTGTCTCTACATGTGGGGCATTTTTCCATTTGACCAAGTATTCCTTATAGCTTGGTACGCCCCTTCGTCGGATCAAGCGGTCCGCCAAAATCGAGTCCACTTCCCTGTCAAAGGAGGTTACCACTACGGTAGGCGCCCTCTTGGATTCTCCCCTACTCATGTCTTCCTTGTCTCCATGAAAGGGTTTTAGCATGCTTACATGAAAAACATGATATATTTTAAGCTTTGGAGGGAGTTGTAGTTTGTATGACACCTTACCGACTTTCTTGAGGACAGGAAATGGTCCCTCATATTTCCGCACCAACCCCTTATGAACCTTTCGCAAGGACTTGAATTGTTGGGGCAGTAGTTTAACCAAGACCAAATCTCCTTCCTGAAATTCCACCATCCTCCTCCTCTTGTCAGCCCATTTCTTCATCTTCTTAGACGCCTTGTTCAAATAGGCTCGGGCCAACTCTGCTTGTTCATGCCAGGCCTTGGCAAACTTGAAGGCAGCAGGGCTCTTCCCTTCATAACTCGTGGCCAAGGCATGGGGAGTCATGGGTTGTTGCCCCATGACGATCTCAAAGGGACTCGTTTCTCTGCAGATTATATGAAAATTGGGCTACATCCAACAACTTTGCCCAATCCCGCTGATTGGCACTCACAAAGTGCCTGAGATACAACTCCAGCAATGCGTTGGCGCGCTCTGTTTGTCCATCACTTTGAGGATGAAAGCTTGTAGAGAAGTTCAAGTTTGATCCCAACAACTTGAACAATTCCGTCCAAAATTTCCCTGTGAATCGTGGGTCTCGATCACTCACGATATTGGATGGAATCCCCTAATGCTTTACAACATGTTTAAGGAATAAGCGTGCCGTCTCATCTGCCGTGCAATCCGTTGAGGCAGGTATGAATGTTGCATACTTGCTGAATCGATCAATCACTACAATAATGCTGCCAAAGCTCTCTGATTTTGGCAAGCAAGTGATGAAATCCATAGAGACACTTTCCCATGGTCTCTCTGGAATCGGCAGCGGTTCTAGCAGACCCCCGGGTGTATGCTGCTCTATCTTGTCTTGTTGGCACACAAGACAAGTTCTTACATAAGCTTCGACATCGTCCCGAAGTTGAGGCCAATAGTAGATGGATTTGATCAAAGCAAGGGTGTGCCTCATTCCTGGGTGTCCAACCCATAAGGAATCATGGCACTCCTTGATAAGCTCTTTCCTTAAGTTCCCCCATTTTGGCACGAAGATACGATTCTGCTTGGCATAGAGTAGTCCGTCACTCAGCCAAAATCGTCTCGTCTTTCCTTCCATGATGAGGGCAAGGAGATTTTGAGCAAGGGCATCATGCTCCAACCCTTCTTTGATCCTTTCCAACAAAGGGCTACTTGGCCTACTTAAAGCTGCTAGCTCCGTCTTTAGATTCGGTGGGTCAACCACCATGCTTCTGTTGCGCGCCTTTGATTTTTCCACCTTATCAGGGCTCATTGTTGGTGGTTTTGTGTCGAGCTCCAACTCAACTTCATGGTCCACCTCCCTCCTTGGAGGTAACTGTTTGGGCGAGGCCTCATGCATCACCCCATGGGACTTATCTAGGATAGCTTGCACTTCCGTTGGCAAGCTTGGCTTTGGTGATGCCTCAAACATCACCTCATGGGACTTATCTGAGACAACTTGCACTTCCGTCGGTAAGCTTGGCTTTGGTGACTCCTTGTCTTTATACTCTTTTGAGATGGTCACGTAACTCCCTTTTTCTCTCTTCAATCCCTTCTTGAATTGAAGTGCCGAGAGAGCTTGGGTTGTACGTTTTGTGGTCCTGTCCGTCGGTACCACGCAAGCCTTTGGACCATCCATAATACACATAGAGTATGGCACCAAGAAAGCTCTAACCTTGTCCAAGAACTCCATGCCAAATACCATCGAGTAGTCATCTATTGGCGCCACTGATAAGTCCACTTGGCCAGTCCAAGCACCAAGACTGACCTTAACTCCTCGAGCGACTCCATGCAATGGTAGTGCTGCCGAGTTAACTGCTTTGAGAGATCCCCCTCCGTTGACAACCTTTAGGCCGAGTCTTTTTGCTTCCTCCACTGAAACAAAATTATGAGATGCACCTGTGTCGACCAAGGTTTTGGCGACCTTCCCATTGATGGTGGCATCTACGTACATCAAGCCTTTAGGGGTCTTTGGGGCGCTCTGCATTGCACCAAGTAGGCGCAAAGAACCTATCTTTGCACCTTCGTCCGATTCGCCTCCCTCCTGGTCACGAGTGGAAGCAACTAAGGCACTCAAGGCCTTCCTTTTCGGACATTCCCGTGCCCAATGCGATTCGTCGCAAATGAAGCACGTTACACGGGGCTTCGAAGCACCTCGATCCTCCTTCTCCTTCCCTTTATCCCGTGGTTTGAACGAGGAGCTGTCTTTATGATTCTTAGGTCCCTGACTTTTATCGTGGCTTCCCCCACTCTTTCCTCCAACAAACTTCTTATCTGTGGATTTTGAGCTCTTCTTATTTGTGTAGTAGTCAATAAAGCTTTCTGCAGTCGCAATGGCCGAAGACAAGTCTTGGACACCACGTCGCTTGAGCTCGAGGTTAGCCCACGATTGGAGACCATCCATGAACAAGAATAGGGCATCCTTGTTTGATGTGTCAGGAACTTCAAGTAGTAGGGTTGTGAACTCCTTCACGTAGTCCCTTATACTACCTGTTTGCTTTAGCCGTCGTAATCGACCTCTTGCCTCTTCAGCATTTACGGGGAAGAACTGCATTTTGAATTCCCTTTTGAAGTCGTCAAAGGTTTCAATTGTGCAAACCCCTCATTGCACATCTCCATGCCTCCGTCTCCACCACAACATAGTAGCGTCGGACAAATACATGGCAGTAGTTCGGATCTTGCTGGCATGGTCCGTTATGCCAGTAGCCTCAAAGTATTGTTCTAGCCCCCATAGGAAGTTCTCCATTTCCCTAGCATTCCTAACACCATTGAAGGTCTTAGGCTTGGGAACATCCACTCTCTTAACCTCAATGACGGTGGTTGTGCTAGTTCCCGCGGCCATCGCCCGCTTACATAGAGCTAGATCACCACCCATGTCCTCAACTCTAAGCAACACGTTAGTGAGTTCTCTTTGGACAAGATCTCTTACCTTGGCAAGTTCAGCTTTTAACCCATCAATCTCATGCCTTAACCCACCGTCTAGCTCGTTGAGGGACATCTTAACCACTGCGTGGATCTCCACATCCTCGGCCTCCAAGCCATTGCAACGTTTCTCTAAGTTGTCCACCATGTCGAACAACTCCCCTAAGCTGTCCTGCGCACTCCTTACCCGTGAGTATGTCCTTTGACTTGGCTCAAGATTCTTTTGATGGTTTCCGGGTTTCCTCACGACCACGTTCCATAGGTGGAACATCGACGCTTGGTGTAGATGGAGCAACGCTCTTCATTATTCCAAAGGTAGAAATGCTTCAACCGAAAGCTTTGATACCAATTGTCACGACCTTAATTTTTCAAGTATCGATCGTGCAGCACTTAGCATCGTCCGTTGCACTAGCCTGCCTTTTTAATCCGAATGAAACTCCAAAGAGACTAGAAAGAGAGTTTGTAAAGAATGCTTTGTATTGCTCTAGAGAGAGTTTATGTTACAAGATGCTAAGAATTCCCAAGATGAATACAAATGAAGACCAATTGGTCTATTTATAGTGGCTTCTAAGCTTAAGAATATGCCACCACTTTCTAGATAATTCTAAGCCTAGAATATACAAGAGTGTTCTAGGTTTATGTACAATGTGCCACCAGGCTTTAGGACCTTCTAGCCAACTCTAGAGTCTTCTAGGTTTGTCTAGCTCCTTCATGCACGTTCTGGGATGTTCCGTAAGCTTCCAGCGGCTTCTACATCCTTCCCGAACCATCCGGCACGTTCTAGAACATTCTATCCCATTCTAGCACCCTCCAGCGTGCTATAGAACATTCTAGGGTCTTCAAACTTGAGTTGAGTCCGTCAAACTCTAGCCCTTTCTAGACTTCGCTAGGCAACTCTAGAACTTTCCATGTAGAATGGTCTATATCCTTTAGGCAACCACAATTTATTTTGGATTTTTAGGGAAATTCTGAGCGGGACGTGAACTTAGCTCAAAATGCCTTGCTCAATTTGGATTGAGGTAGCATACATCAAATTTTTTCAACTAAAGTACGATTCATTCATTTTGCAATTCTATTTTGTTGCGGTGTACGAGGAACTGAAAAGTGTCTGATTATCCCTTCATCTTGACAAACTTTTAAGAAAGGATATGATTTGTACTCGCCACCATTATCAGATATGAGCCTCTTAATTTCCCTGCTTGTTTGAGTCTCGATCATTTTCTTCTATTTAAGAAAGATATCCAAAATTTTATCTTTGTGACTCATGGTGTATGCCTAGACATATCTAGAGAAATCATCAATAAAAGTCACAAACCAACGCTTACCTCAAAGTAAAGTATTCTTGGAAGATCTTTAGACGTCTGTTTGAATTTAATCTAGAGTTCCCTTAGTACGATGAATGGCAGTCCCAAACTTGAGTCTTGTTTGTTTTCCTATTACACAATGTTCGTAGAAATCAAACTTTCTAGTCTTGACACCTTTCAGAAGACCTTGTTTCATTAAGCCTTGCAAAGCTTTTTCGCCGACATGCCCTAAGCGCATGTGCCATAGGCGAAAAGAATCATGTCTTTTCTTCAGAACTGCTTGAGACAGCTACTCTTCCTGTAACTATACTCCCATCTAGGAAATATAGGTTTGTGTTCCGAATACCCTTCATCGCTACAAATGTACCTTGTACAACTTTCAAGACTCTATTTTTCAATGTTACCTTGTAACTATCAGAATCTAGAACACCTAAAGAAATAAAGTTCTTATTTAGATCATGAATGTACCTCACATTTGTAAGTTTTCTGATTGTACCATCGTGCATTTTTAGTCGTATTGTTCCAATCCTTTTTGTTTGACAGGCATTGTCGTTGTGCATAAGCATAACTCCTCCATCGAGCTCCTCAAAACTCGAAAACTAATGTCTGTTTGGACACATATTATAAGAACATTCGGAATCAAGGATCCATTTGTCTGAATAGGTATCTGATGATGAAACTGTAAAGGTTGATTCTTCATCTTTATCGGCTTTCTGTGCAATGTTTGCATTTGTCTTGTCCTTGTTTGGACAATCTTTCTTCCAGTGCTCTTTCTGGTGACAATAGGCACTCTCTTCCTTCGTAGGACGCCTTCTGGATGACTGCCCTCTTGATTTTGATATGGATCGTCCCCTATTATTTGATCCACCTGATTTTTTGTTTTTCATCCTACCTCTGGCGACAGTCCATGCTTTGTTGAGTTTTTATGATCCTGTTGATCTTCTTTCGGTACTTATTATATAACAAAACATTTGAAACATATATGAATTTAAGTTCATCTTTTCCATATAATAGAGTTGTGGTTAAATTCTCATAGTTCTCAAATAATGAATTCAGCAACAATAAAGCTTTATCTTCATCAATAATTTCAACATCTAAATTTTGTAGATCAACCAAAATTTTATTGAAATTATCTATAAGTGCTCAATCATAGGGGTATTTTTATTGTACTGGAAACGAAAAAGTTTCTTCTTCAGGTAGAGTTGATTCTCTATGCTTTTCGTCATGTACTTGTCCTCGAGCTTCTTCCGAAGAACTGCAGTTACATTTTTTTTCATGACAAAATACTTCTAATCTTTTCTCAAGCACATTCAAATTGTGCCACAAGCTTGTCGGTTGATATAATTCCAATATTTATTGAAATAATCTTTTGGCCTGGTCTCTAAGACAATATTAGATCATTTTCGAAATGATAGATCTAATACTTAAATTGCCACATGCTTAAGTTATTGATGCCATCAAATTTCTCCACCTCAAACTTTATATTGGATAACATGGTTTTTCGAGTAAAACAACTTGGTTTGTCAGAACTTCTAAGATCAACTTGTTCGCCTTTAGAACTTCCAATGTCAACTTGTGCACCTTCATCAATTTCTTTTGTATCACTCATAAGTACAAACAGATAACTTAAATTTTGCACTTATAACTTAAAACAATGTTTTTCCAAATTTTATACCTTCTTTGAGAAAACAGAGTCCGCAGTTGAATCCAAAATGGTCCAATTAGCTAGGAATAGGTCCGGCTCATTTTAAAAACAGGTGAAAAATGCACTAATTCGGTCCCAAATTCATTAATAACTAAGTTGACTCGTTAGTCAACTTTCAATGAAAGTCAACGGATAAGTTAAATTAGATTAGAGGCTTGGTCAACGGCTTTGACAGCTCGATCAACAGCTTAGAAGGCTCAAGTCGGTAAGTTGACTCAGTTGTTGGTAGCAACACTCCGGCGGTTCCTGGCGGTGTGTCCAACCTCCGATTTAAGTAATTTTTTTTCGTTGCGTTCGTCTCGTTGAGATCTTCGATTTGGTATATACATTGCTATATTTGACTGATAATAATTTTCTATGCATAGAAATAATAAATAACAGTATTAGTATATATCAAATCTGGAAAAGAAAATACATAGAATTTACATGGTTTGACAATTTTTATGTTCACGGGGAAGTATTAGATATTATTGAACTGAGTAGAAAATATACAGAATACAGATATAGATTTTTTCACCAATAATATCTCTCGAGTATTTCTCAAGATTCTTTCTTTGAGTTTGTCCATGCTCTCTTAATTTTGCAGAAGTTTCTCTTATTTTTTTAATTTTTGTTGATGCTCTCAATGCATGAAAATTAGGCCAAAAATTAGGTACCTAATATAATTTACTTTCGAGCGAATAATTCAACACATAATAGACACTCTACAATATGATAAGTTGGGAACAAGTTGCTTCATCGTTTTGATAAAAAATCACAGTTTTTAATTGTCTACATCATAATTAGTAAATTGTGCAGGGCAAGAAGGGCGTTTGGATTAAATTGCCCATAGAACTTGTGAATCTTGTTCAAAGCGTAGTAAAGGTAGTTACTCCCTACTTATAAGTTATAACTAACTAGTGGAGTTACACTAATTTTTTTTGCTATAGTTTCCATCATTTCCATATTAATTTTCCAAATATCATCTCCTGGGTGTTCTTGTATCATTAGCAGGAGGGATTCATTTACCATCATGCTGAGCCACATTACCTTATG
The DNA here is from genome assembly GCA_033030585.1 of Hippophae rhamnoides. Classification (NCBI taxonomy): domain Eukaryota; kingdom Viridiplantae; phylum Streptophyta; class Magnoliopsida; order Rosales; family Elaeagnaceae; genus Hippophae; species Hippophae rhamnoides. The sequence goes on along the minus strand of CM065428.1, from coordinate 64,090,012 downwards.
CTTGTGTATTGGATTCCTGATACTACTAGTACTATTCCAGCTAATGCTTCACACCGAGTATGTATCGGTGCTATTGTCTTGAAGGATAAAAGAGAGGTATTCTCTTCTTAGCTAGCTATTACTTATTTAATTATTCCTTCTGGATCATAGAAATGGTTCCTTATATTATTTTAGTATTTGACAAAGAAGAGAAACGATTTTACCCTTCTGGGATTAATCAGATAGCTATACCATACGGTCTATCTTGTACATTTTGTTTATTGATTGCAACATATACTTGACCCTTGTTATAGGTTAATTGTTTGAATTTTTTTTTATGTCAGGTGCTTGTGGTCCAGGAAAAGAATGGTCCGCTCCGAGGAATGGGTGTGTGGAAAATACCTACTGGAGCTGTTGAAGAGGTGGGTGAATTTGATTCAGTTAAACAAAATGATAACTACATTGCTTGATATTTTTAGACATTTTGTAATCCTTTTAATGCACAGGGTGAGGACATTTTTAAGACAGCTGTAAGAGAAGTAAAAGAAGAGACTGGGGTATGTAAAATTAGTCTGTCTTTTTTTAATGATATTTATTATTTATCATCTATATCATGTGCTAATATTAACGTTCTCAGAGAATTGTTGCTTTTTTACTTCAGATTGATACCGAATTTCTGGAAATATTAGCATTCAGGTAGAGACCATATGTTTATATTTTCTCAAATATTTTCACTTAATAGTTATAAGGCAGAGTTGACAGTATTGCTTTAGTTCAGCCTTCAACCTAATATATTTTTAATGTTTTTAATGTCTAACTTGCAACATGTCCTCTACTTGAAGGCAATCACACAGGTCTTTCTTTTGCAAGTCAGATTTATTTTTCCTGTGTGTGCTGCGTCCCATTTCATTTGACATCCAGAAGCAGGAACTAGAGATAGAGGCAGCACAGGTTTTTTTTAATGAAATTTTTTATCTCGCATGCTACGCGAATCAGTTGAGAGCCACCATTATTTGGAATTCTCACATTGTTTGATTTTTGTTGAATTGAATTATATTATGCATGCTTGAGAATTGAGATAGATGACAGGATTTTATTTCTGTTGTTGGTGTGGTTGATTCACTTATTTATTATTGCAGTGGATGCGCACAGGTTTTTTTTAATGAAATTTTTTATCTCGCATGCTACGCTCTCAGTTGAGAGCCACCATTATTTGGAATTCTCACATTGTTTGATTTTTGTTGAATTGAATTATATTATGCATGCTTGAGAATTGAGATAGATGACAGGATTTTATTTCTGTTGTTGGTGTGGTTGATTCACTTATTTATTATTGCAGTGGATGCCAGTTGAGGAATTTGCAGCTCAACCCTTCACCCAAAAGTATGACTTCTTCAAATACATTTCGCACATATGCTTAGAAGAGGTAAAGGGGGACCTTCCTGGATTTTCTCCAATTCCCATAAAATGCATTTTTAGTGACCAGTTGAGTCACCTGTATTTGAACAACCAGGATCTTAACCTATCCCTAAAATCCTGATATGTTGAAATTATTTACTGAATGATATATTGTTTGTTTTTATATTGATTACTCATTTATCATTAAACCATATGTTGTTCTATTGTGACATTGTGAATTTGATGTGATTCGTTTTCCTTTATCATTTGTATTTTTATCATGTTAATTTGATGAAAAACACTAGTTTCATTATTTTGATCTAAGATTTTGATATTTGGATTAAGGGAAAAATATTGGGCAAGTCCACTAGTAGAATTTGGATCCAGTAGTTTTTTTTTTTTTGGTAAAAGTTTAGTACATTAACATTAAAAAGTGATAATTTAGTTTATTAGTTTAAAAGTGACACTTTCAATTTTTTTATCTATTTAATTTTTTTGAAAAAAATAGTTTTAATATGAATATTTGTTAAAATACTTTTTTAAATATGTTTTTTGAAAAATAGAAAACAAATAAAGAAAAACATACTAATGGATTAAATTATCATTAAAAAAATTATTAAACTTAAATGATCTATTTCAAAAAGCTAGTAGACTTAGTCGGTCGGTTATCCACATTGACCAAGTTTTAGTTACTTAAATAGACAATCATACAAACTTTGCTCATTAGATGGAAAAGAATTATTTTCTTTCTAGATTAGCAATTGATAGAGATTTGAGTTTCAAATAATGGTTAGCTTTTCGGTCCACGAGAAAAGGGAAGGAAACTTTGAGAATTTTCCTTGGGAAGATTATGTCTCTTTCCAATCCTTTTAGCCTTGTGTTAAGAGAGGTACGTGGGTATTTCTCGAAGCCTACCTTGGAATTTTTGAAGTTTTTGAAAGACGATTCTCTATTGTTATGATTCATGTGAATAGGAGTGTCGTGTGGTATCCTATCTTATAAGGAACTTGAGCCTGACTGTTAGTTGTAGCTACTCAAACAATAAGACGCATGTAATTTTAACCAGGTGAAGACTAGAGGTATATCTAGAAAAAGCTACAAGTGCATAGCTCCATATATATACATTCAATGATTTTAAACATAAATATGCAATTAGATTGACATTATAATGGAAAATCCACAATGTTCTAACCAATGCATTAACCCCATGTTTGGTTGGAGGGAATATCAGAATTGATTCTTTTCATTTTGTGTGTTTAGTTGGACGGAATGGAGGACGGAATGGAATCGGATTACTAAAGGAGACGGAATCGCAATTTCTTCTCCCCCTTTAAGAATGATGATTCCATTCTTGATATAAAATTATCGTTCCAATTTTACCCTTCACCTAAAATTATAATTACAAAATTGCCCTTCCTTTATAAACGAAGAAGCATATTGAATTTGCCTCACATTTTTCTCACCCACGAGCGTTGCGATTTCTTCCCCAGCTCTGCACTCAACCATTGCGATTTTTTCTCTAGCTCAGAACTCATCCATCGCCTCGCCTGGTCCTCCACAGCTGGTGGTTTCCCTGACATTCGAGGTGAGTTCTCGTCCTCATCTGTGTCTTCTCGCTCATCTGAGTCGCAACCTTAATTTCTTCACGAGTTGTTCTCTTTTTTGTTTTTTACTTCTCGCTTTTGAATACACTATTTGTTTCTTGATATTGTGGGTTTTTCCTTTGAGATTGTTCTCTGTTCTGTAAATATTTATTTCTATTTTGAATCGATCCCTAATTTTGTTCTTTGTTCTAATCGCTGATACATTGTTCGTCTGAGGAATTTTTCTTTATTTTGTTGAAATTTATTTATATTTTGAATCGATTCATATTTTTATTATCTGCTTTGGTATTCTGGTATGTGATATTCTTTGTTGTTTGCTTTGAATCGATTTATTGGTTTCATGAACTCAAACACAGCTTTGATATAAACATTCCTTCTACGTCCCATAAAGATGATACTGATATTGTTTCAAACAATATCAGTATTGATTATTTGCTAGAGTTTTCTGACTTAATGGCATAAATTGTTGTTAGGATTAATTTTGATAGTTTCAATGTATAAGGTAATCGATTAGAGCTGCATAAACTAATTGTTATGCTAATGAATTCAAAAAATGCCTATTAATACTTGCAGAGGTATTATCGAAGAGAATGCATTACTTACTTTCATAAACTGTTTATTAATCTTGCATAGGTATTGTCTATTCAAAAACTATGTATTGTTAGTGATATAATCAGTATCTTCTACAATATTTAATTTTGACAGTTTAATATAATAGGTGTATTTTATCAATTTTATGAGTAAATTATTGTTCCTAATTAAGTATTGTTTTTGTTTGTAGTTTAAGGTAAAATGGATGATCAGAGCTTGAATGTGGAAGAGGTGGATGCTATTGTTGTGTACTTAATGCATATAATGTATATTGGAAAATCCTTTTTTGAGTTTGTGGTGGATAAAAACAAGACAATATCTTTAAGGAGACAATTGTATGAGCTTGATTTTTTTTCAAATAGGAAAATTGTGCATAGATTGTGTTATGAGAGTGACATTACTTGTATTAATCAAATTATGATGAGTATGAGTGTTTTTACCAATTTGTGTGCAATGCTTGAAACTAAAGGGGGGCTAAAACAATCAAAACATTTGTTAGTAGATGAGCAGGTAGCCATGTTTCTTCATATGATTGCACACCATGTGAAAAATAGAGTTATAATTGATCGATTTAGAAGATTTAGAGAGACAGTTAGTAAGTATTTCAATAATGTCTTGCATGCTATCATACGGTTGCATAAGGAGTTATTGAAAAAACCTGAGCCTATTCTTGATGATTGTGATGACGATAGGTGGAAATATTTCAAGGTAGATATAATGTTTAATTTCTTTCTTTCTTTCTTTCTTTTCTTATTATCATGTAATATTTCTAATAATTAAATGATTTTACTTGACTTATTGGTACTATGGTTGCTTAGGAGCACTTGATGGTACTCATATTAGAGTAAGAGTTCCTGTAGGTGATAAGTTTAGGTATCGAAATCGAAAGGGTGAGGTTACCACAAATGTTTTGGGGGTTTGCTCTCCTGATATGCAATTTATTTATGTTTTACCCGGTTGGGAGGGTTCAACAGTTGATAGTAGAGTTTTACGTGAAGCTATGCGTAGACAGAATGGATTTAAAGTCCAACTTGCTAAGTAATATGTAAATTGATTAATTTTTTTAAATTCTATGAATATGAAATTGAACTGTAAAATATATTTAATATATAGGGCATTATTATCTTGTGGATGCTGTATATGCAAATTCCAATGGATTTCTTGCTTCATATCGTGATCAACATTATCAATTGAGTGAATGGAGAGATGGTTCACAACCTCGCAATCCACATGAATTTTTTAACATGAAGCACTCATAGGCTAGGAATGTGATCGAGAGATGTTTTGGTGTGTTAAAAAATCGATGGGCTATTCTAAGAAGTCCATCATTCTATCCCATTAAAACTCAAAATCGAATAATTATTGCTTGTTGCTTTCTACACAACTATATAAGAAAGGAAATGTCATATGATCCATTTGAGGAAAATTGGGAAAATCTTGAAGATAAAGATGAGGATGTTGATGTTGATGAGGAAGATACAATAGGAATTGTAGACTGTACACATGAATGGAGTGTATTTAGAGACAATACGGCATCAAACATGTACAATGAATGGAGGGAAAGGAGAGAAAGATAGATGATAGTGAATGTTTAGGTTAATGGAAGTCGTGTTTTCTTATTTATGCTTGATTGTGGTTGTAATGAAGAGATTGTTTGATTGAAATTATTTGTAATATTGTAAAACATTATACTATTGGTTGTATTCTTTTAATTTTAAAATTATTCTCATTAGTTGCTAGGCTCGTCAACTTTAATATGTTTTCTATTTCTATTTTGTTAAATAAGTATTTTTTTTGTACTTACATTTTAATTTTAGGATGTCATCCTCACAAAGTTTTACCTCAAGAAATCGAGGCCCTGGACAAAATAAAAGATTTTGGACAACAACATTAGATGAAAAATTAATTGAGTGTCTTGTAGAGTTACCCAATCAGGGTTCATATAGAGCTGATGGTGGTTTCAAACCTGGCTACTTAAATGTTATTGAGAAATCACTACTTCAAAAACTACAACTACCATATTGCAATATGAAAGCTAAACCACATATTGAGTCTCGATTGAAAACATTGAAGACTCAATTTACTACTATACATGACATGCTAACTGGTCATAATAGTAGTGGATTTGGGTGGGATCCAATGAATAAACATGTAGCTGTTGAGACATCTGTTTGGGATGCATATGTACAGGTAATATTTTCAATTTGATTATTAATCCATTTGATTATTAATATTTTCAATTTGACATATTTTAATATTTTTTAAAGTCACAAAGAAGCTACTCATTGGAGACATAGGTCATTTCCTTATTACGAGGACTTGGCTATTGTATTTGGTAAAGACAGAGCCACAGGAAAAGATGCAGAGACTCCAGATGATGTTGTTTTAGAACTTGATAATGAACGGGATCAAGAGACAGTAAATGAAACTGATCCATTACATCAACATGTAGATGCTACCGACCAGCAAAACTCAAATGTTTCATCTAAAAAAAGAAAGAGAACAATTGGAGTTAATGAATATGGAAATTCTGTTGAGAGGGCAGCTTCGATACTTGCAGAAGAGATGAAGAATGTCGGCAGCCTTTTGAGTCGATCCATCACAAAAGAAGAACAAAAGAGGTTGTACAATGAATTACAAAGGACCACATCACTTAGCAACGATGAGCTTGATGTTGCTACAATTCTTCTTGTTGACAAACCCGCAAGAATGAATGTATTTTTTGGAGTACCTGATGGCAACAAAGATGGTTGGATTAGGAGCCTTCTTAGACGTGAATGTGCATTATATTAAGTTATGAATATGTGCTATTACTATATGAATATTCGTTTCTAATTGTTATATTAGCCTTGTTTTGGTATCTAACTTTATATTAATTAGGCTAATATCAATATTTTAATATAGTGTTTTCAAGACTTGTATTTTGAACACCGTTGAAATATGAACATTTGTGCTTCATTGAACAAATGATACGAAAGTATTATGATCAACATACGTTTGTAATTCTGTTTATATTGATAATTTATTGTTTTGTAAAAATGAATAGCATCACTGTACAAAAACAATCCCACGGTTTCAATATATTGAATGCTATGAAAAAAAATCTTAACAACATCATTCATCTCTATAAAAGTTAATATATAATTAATTTTTTATGATATAAAAGAAGAAATATATATTTTTTACTTAAAAAATAAAAAATTAAAATTGTTATTTAATTTTTCTGACGAAAAACTAGTAACTAAATTACATTATTTGAACTTTACAGCATGTAAGGGTATTCAGGTCATTTACAGCTTTTTTCATTCCATTCCAGTGTCAAACCAAACACTGTAATCCTGATTTTGAGCTTCATTCCAATGGTCAAACCAAAAAGAATTGTTTTATATTCCATTCCGATTCCGATTCCATTCCACGAACCAAACGCCACCTAAGGGTCTGCACTCTATCTCCCTCGTAGCAAAATACATTTTTTCGGGATATGTGTAGCCCGGTGATATGTTCTTCAATAAAAGAGTGGTAAAAATCGTAAGGTTTGAGTTTCAAATTTCAATGATTATATGTGTAATATAGTTATTTTACAAAAAAAAAATACATTTTCACTCTTGTGCTTTCAATTGATTTTTAACCATTAACAACTAATAAGACTATTGACGACTTTATGAAAATAAATTATTAGCGTATTTTTTTATTTAATTTTTTATAATTAAAAAAATTAAAATATAAACTTTTTAGTAAAAATAGGTGAAAATATAATTTTTTAAATTTTTTATGGATTTTTTATGAATTTTTAACGCATAATCAATCAAAAGCTACCACGTGGCATACCAATAAATGAGTTGACTGGGCAAACCACGCGGATGCCACGCAAGTACGCAGAGCAACACAATTTTGGTGAAGATTTAAAAGATAATTAATATTACAATTCAAGAAATTTATTGTATTTTTTTTTTACTCTTTTCTTTATTAATTTTATGTCTTTCTTTATAAAAAATATGAGTTTTATAAACAGAATTATGTGTAATTAATTTATTAATCTAGAGATCTTATGAACTCAATTTTCACCATGTGATGATATAATATTTTTTCTCAATTATAATATTAATTTAATTATATTATTTAATCTGATTTTTATGCTATTAATTGTTAGGCCAATAATTTATCTATAGAGTCAATTAAATAAATTTGAGAGAATTAATTAATTGTTTGTCTTAATTAAATAATATGCATAGTTTCTAGGCAAATATGTATGATTCTTATGTATGTGATTCATAATTGATGAACTTAATAAGTAGCATGCAATTTAATTGGCATGAAAGTGTGATTAAATTAATTACTATTTGCTGTGTAGTTAATTGAGAGATGAATACATATTAAGCTAGATTTAATTGATTATGTAATTAATTGATATTATATTGTAGGGATTTTAACGATTCGCATATTTAGAAAATTGGAGGATTAAGTATTCCTAAATATTTTCTAATATATCTTTTTAGTCACAAAATATGATTTAATTAATTATTGTTATTTACATTTAGTTATTTTAATTTTGTTTTCTTAAAATATAAAAACACCAAAAAAATTGATTTTTATTATTTTTAGTTTTAAAAATTAGTTTCTAATAAAATAATATTTGTGAGAATGATTTTTACTTATCATTATATTACTTGTTATGATACGTATACTTACGTATTCATTGCACATACAATTTGTGTAAAAAACAACTATTGATTAGAAAATAAACATACATCATTTTTTTACATTTCAAAAGAAATACAACATGGTTCCAAACAAATCGAGAGAAACGATTATGGCATATAAAATAATCACTCATTTGTCACAAACTGAGAATTTAGATGTGAATATTGCTCACCTTATTGTTGGTGCTTCTAATAACAAAATAATGAGATTATCCTAATGTTATCGATTTATGTTCCTATGAATCATTTCATGTGAAAAATTATTGAAAATTTTTGAATTAAAATTGTTAAAACGACTTAAAACGTTGAATTTGGTTTTAATGTATTCATTAATCTCATTTTTTTTCTTCTTATTCGGTTTCTATCTAGTTTTAATGTTTTTTTTTTAGTTTTTTTCTCTTTCATCTATGTCTTCTTCCTTTACAATCTTATTTTTTTATATAAAAAAACAAAGAGAGAAAAAAGAGAAGATTTTTTTTTTTTTTTTTTGCATTTTGTGAGTAGAGTTAGGTTAAGATAGAAATTTAAAAGTTTGTGTAATGATAAATTTTGACGTAAATTTATTATTATATCCTTATAGATGAGTTTAAGTAATTTTCTAACGCACATAGTAAATTAAAAAATTATCTTAATAATATTGTGTGATACATATATTTATATTTAAGTATTTTTTAATTTTAATAATATAATTTTATTAATAAATTATTTATTCATGTATTATTGTAAATTATTTCTGACAAAACTGTGTAGGAGGTGGCGTTAGTAACGCAAAGTAGCCATAAACAAAATGTCTCAAATTCAAATTCATTTCAAATTGAGAGTTTTTAAAAGTCGCTTAAAAATCGTTGAAACGCCAGCTCAAATTTCAGATCAAAATATAATTGCAAAACATGATTGAGCTCGTTCATTGCATGACATTTTTCTGATATAAGTAATCATTTCCCAATTACACTAAGGACATACAGTACGTGCAATGGTACATAATATAACAAGGAGTAATTTCTGGAGTATACTACTTTTATAATCGTTTTTCAAAAAATATATTACAATATACTCGAAAGTTAAAAATAATTTGAAACATAATAAAAGTATAAACAATAAGTGAAAAATAATTAAATGACATTTTAGCATCTCTTTTGTGGCATCCCAAACTGTTTTTTTAGATTTCAATTTAAAAAAAAAATACAACACTTATATTAAAATATTATTTACTTTTACAATTTATAAAAGAAATATTTTGTAAATTAATTTTTATTTAAAAATAATTAAGTTTTTGATGACGTAAAAATAATTTAATTTAATTGTATTCAAATAATAAAAAAAGTATATAAATTCGAGCTAAAAAACGTAAATAAGAACTCGTGTATAATAAATACTATACAAAATATACATATAAGTATAACTCACACAAATTACAAACAAGAAAGGATGTCAAGACATAATAATCATCGTGGTCGTGGCAATATTAAAAAAAAAACGAGATGTCAAGACATAATAATAATATATATATAATTCGATCAAACTTATTAAAGTATTTTGTATAAATAAATCTACAATTGAGTACTCACCAAACTAACAACATCAACAAATCCACTAACTTTTTCTATATCTTCTCCATTTCCAAAAAGATCCGAAGAAAAAAAACGATTCAAAACTAAACACATAATTTTCATCAAATTATCCGATGAACATTGAATAAAAACATACCAAAAAAAAAAAAACTTACAGCAGTGAAAATCCCATCACAACACTCACCCCAAAAGCCAAAAGTCCTCCACCAAATCTACCAGCTTCGTTATCATCCGCAACCTGATCTGCAGGATCATCATCTGGCGAATCAGCCGGCGAATCACTGTCCGGTGAAGGTGCCTCTTTCTCCGACTTTGGTGAATCTGCAGCCTTCTCGGGCGCAGGAGCCGGTGCTGGAGTCGGCGCCTCAACCACTTTAAACAATTCTCTGGGCATCAAAACCTTATCAAGAGTGTAGATCGCCAAAGGCTGTTCATCAATCAGAGTCCCAGTAATCTTCGCCGTCACAAGCTTGGTCTTAAGAGTGACTTGCTCTCCTTCGTTCTGAACAGTGAAGTCAAACTTGCTAGCTCCATCAGTAGCCAAAGTATTCATGACTCCGTTGTTGGATTTCAACATCGACAAAGACTGATAAACAGGAACCCCATGGTAGAGCAACAGAGCAACCTTCCCATCTTTAGTCAGGTTCTTATACTTTGGTAAAAAAGCCTTAAACGCATCATCTAAGGGACAAAACACTGTTAAACCACCTTCAACATTGTCGGCAAAGGTATTCTCAGCATCTGCGTTAGCATTCAAAGTGTCTGCGAAGATCTTACAACCATGAGCGGACATAATAGAAGTAATATTCAATTCGGCCGGACCTGGAGTTGGGGCTTCAGCTTCAGCAGAAGGCAAAGCCTTGCTAATCTGAATAACAGAGATGTTGTAGGGAATTTCTTGAACAGATTTAACAAAATGGGCAGCGAAGGAAACGTCATTGTCTTGTGCAGCGAAGCCCACTTTGCCGCCTTTCATGTCGGTGATATTGACGAATCCGGATGAGCCAGGAGCTGATCCGGTGGCTTGGAACATTGTGGCCGCTAAAGCGGTACCATTAGTGATCTGGTGAAGCTTTTTGGCGCCGAAGTAGTCGAGGATAACGTGGAGAGAAAGAATGTTTTTGACGGTGTAGATGGAGGGGTGTTTGGCGAGGATGTCGTTCATGGCAGGGTTGTCAATGGCACAAACGGTAATGGTAGTATGACTGTTAATCTCGGCGGCTAAGTGGGTGAGAGTGAGGTAGTGGTTGAAGGTTGAGAACTCTGGGTGTTTGGCGAGTATGCGAGTGATGTTGTGCGCGTGAGTTGTTGTGGTGGTCAATATGAGTACTAAGAGAACTGCAAGGACTAGAGTCCCGGCAGACATCGCCGGCCGGAGCTGCATTTTGGGTCTTGGTTCGAGAGAAGAGTGATAGAGAAAAAGTGAGGTTTGAGGAGTGGGAGCAAGTAGCAGTTGTGCACAGTATAAAGAAAGGGGCTTAATGATGAGTATATATTACAGAAGAATCCACTGATCTGCATTGGAGCCATGTCCCTTTTAGAAAATCTCCGACCCTACCACTATTTTGAACCAATTTTTTTTTATTACTATTTTAATGTTTATATTATATTTTTCCAATTCTTTAACACGCAATAATAAATACTATATTAAAATATTTTTTTTATAAAATAAAGTATTTTGTTATTTTTAATTAATTTCTTAACAATTATTATATTATATTTATTAAAAAAAATATTAATTTTATGTAATATATTTAATTTTAATTTATTATATAAAAAATTAAACAATATTTTTATATTTTTAATTAAAAAAATAAAATATCAAAAATATAATGTATAATAAACAATATCTCAACAAATTTAGTAAGATATATAAAATTATATGATAAGTTAGAGCAACTTTTGCACCAAAAATTACAATATTTTAATACAAGAGTGCTTAATTAAAGATGCTATTTAACAAACTCCAACCCTAATCATTCTTATGGTTAAATTTTTACTTATTTACAAACAACAGTGATAAAAATTATATTAAAAAGTATATATTATTTTTATAATTTATTTATATTGTATTTTTAGTTTTATATATAATATATTTAATTTTAATTTATTATATATAATAAATAATTAAATAATTTTTTTAGTCGTTAAATAATATCACACTAAATTTATCAAAATTTTATTTATTGTAATATTTTTAGTACAAATTTTAGTGATATATTGAAATAACTTTTATATTAAATTTTACACCTATGTGTCTATTTGTTTTGTTCTTTTCCTTTTTCTCTCCTGTTTTTTCTTTAATAATGACACTATTAATATTATAGTGTGTTATGTATAAAATGATATAATATATAAAAATATTGTTTGTATTTATTTTAATTTTTTAATTTTTTACCAAAGTTGATTTTGTAATATACTTTCAATGTGATATCAAAGTAGAGATCATGTGTTTAAATTTCATGAATTCTTATTGTTGAATTGTAAGTTTATGTGAATGGTGCATATAAGTAAAACTCGTAATAGAGTGACAAATGTATAAAAATGTGATATCTGATGTAAATATAGATGTTTTAGAATCAATATAAATAATCAAATATTAAAGATTATATTATGAATATTAAATATATGAAAAACGAGAGAGAATGAAGGGTGTTCGACTCATCAACTTAGTGTTTTTAATTTTGAAGGATCGATCAATAAAACCATCGATCGAGCTCTCTAGGGCAATAAGAATGGCATGAAATAATGAGTTCGGACATTGAGCTTTACACAATGGGGATCAATATGTTACTCATGAACAACTCTTTGAATGTAACCTCTTTGGATACACAAATTTTCGGAGTTTAAGTAAAGAAAAATTTTATATTATTTTTAGTATAATTAGATAAATGATACAATCATAAAAAGTTACTAAGTTTAGAAAAATAAATGTTAGTTTTAGATTATAGGTAATTAAAAGTTTTATATTTTAAAAAATATTTAGTTACATAATATAATATTCTTTATTAATGAAATTTATTTTAAATTTTTTATACAATATATATATTTTTTTATGTAATTTTTTATGCAAAGTGACGTAAATGATTATTATATAAATTTTATTTATTTATTTTGCTGATAATAGGATTTATATTTTGTTTTGTTGAATAATGGCTTATTTTGAAGCAATATATAAAAATGGACACGATATTGGAATGATTCATTAATTTTATAAATTACGTATTTTAATCTATTAGTTTATAGATAGTACCCCTATGTTTCACCAATCTTGCAAAGATATAACAGACATCCTAATAGACTCTTAATGTCTTATTTTTCAAACGTAATGGAACTCTAATGTGCTAAAAGTAGTACATCAAATATCCACTAAGTTTGAAAAATGAGACATCAAAGATAAATTAAATTTAAAAATCAGAATATTAGAAATATTTATGAATTTTTAATATCTTAAATTTTAAATGTAGTAGACTTTAGTGTATTATCTAAAAACTAGTAAATTAAGTGTTCAATTTATCTAATTTAACGAACTATTAAGTATTTCTCAATAAAAATAATAATTTAATGCTTTAATTTGATTTTTTTTAATATATCGTGGAGTAGGGATTGAAATTAAGAAATTGAAGAAAAAATAATGTCTTTATAAATTTGAATATATATATATATATATAAAAGATAAATGTTAATAATATATAAGTTTATATATAATATTAGTACTTACTTATTTAGTACTATAAAAAAACATTAAAATTAAAAGGATATATTTTTTAAGAAAATTCTATCATATAACTATAATTTGTTCAAAATAGTTGAGTTTATACAAAAATAGGCATCAATATATTGTTTTAAAAAAAATAGTTGAACTTATATTTACTATTGTTTGGTTACTCGTATCGTTTTAAATCAGGGTAGAATTTTTATCTTTTATCATTTATTTAATAAATCCGTCGAAAACAGTTTTTAATAATAATTTTGAAGTTTGATTTTATTTTTAATAAACATTTATAATAAGCATGAGCTGCAACACACCAGTTGCTTGAAGCGGCAATAAAGGTAGGAGTGACTTTAAGAATAGATTAAAAATAGGGCAAAGGAGGCTTAACGGAAACAGATCACGTGGTTCTGACACTAAGCATCCTCTTTGATCAGAAATCAAGGCACTATAAAAGCAATTCAAAAGTAGAGCTATTGTTATTTTTAAAACATTTATTTTTAAAAATACTTATCATTAAATTATAAATTATTTTAATATTTTTTCACTTTAAAAATATTAATTTTATTTTATAATATTTATATAAATATTATAAATATAAAAAGAATATAAATTTATAATTATTTTTATACTTATATTATTTAAAAAATTAAATTATTTTAAATTTTTTAAAATAGTTAGAATAAATATAAAAATTATAGGTATAAAAATATAATATCAAATTAGAAATTTTATTTATTTATTTTTATTGATAATATTTTGTAAAAATAAAATTTTATTAAATATCAGAAAAATATAATATAAATAAGAAAGCATTAATCTAAATATATATGCTAAATCGAAATTAAAAACTTCTTAAATATATGTAAAAAATCTTTAGTTTTTATTTTTCATTTTAGTGTAATGTTATTCAATGTAATACTTGGTTACTTCAATAGATTAAAATAAAATATAAAATCTTGATATTATATTATAATTTTAATAATACTTAATATTAAAGATTTTGATAAAAATCTAAATTAACTTTAAAATATAAACTTTACAAAAATAGATATAATAGAAATCATCATAAATAAATAAAGATAAAAAAATTATATTAGTTTTAGGTAAAAAATAATAAAAATATATATATTTTTATTTAAATATGACTAAAATAAATTCACCATATATAAGAATTGTAGTATAAAAAGATCATTTTTAATAAAAAAATAAATTTATTTTTTAAATATGTTTTAGTAATAATATTAAACATAGAATCTTATAATTAAATATATACTCAAATAAATATATAACTCAATCACTTTTAAAATTTATAAAATAATTAATTTTTAATAAGTGATAATATTATAATAATAATTCTAATGATATAATAAAAATATATTAAATAATTATTTTATTTTTAATATTAATTATATTTTAATATATTTTATTAAATAAAATATTATTAAAATAACAATTCACGTGACTAATTTTTAATTTCTAATAATATTAATACGTAATATACATCACACGTTGGAAATGGCTGGTAACTGTGGGTCCCAATAATGGGGCCACGCTCTGAGTCTCAAGTCACCTTATTAGTTGATCAACACGTTATTTTGCTTGGCACATCGATGCAAATATGCTTCTGTTGACGGCACGAGTTCCTTTTGTTTCAGTCGTCACGCACGCAACTCACGCTGGGAGTTACAAGGAGACAGTGGAAAATGTCGGCACGGCAAGTAGAAGTTTACATTTTATATAATTAATATTTTAATTATTCGTAAAATTTTAATTATTTTTTAAAAATAATTATAATTAATAGAACATAAAATAAAATAATTATTATAATATTGAAATAATTAATCAAAATCAAATATATTATTATTATTATATATAATTATATAAAAATATAATTTTAATAATAAAATACGCAATATTTTATATAATTAGATTAAATTTTATTTATTCTTATTATTTATTATTTATTTTATTTAAAAATATGTATTAAATAGTTAAAAATAAAAATTAATGTCAATATTTTAAATTATATAATAAAGTAAAAATTAAGTTAATATTTAATTTTTTTAAATTAAATATATTTTTGAATAAATTCTAAAAAACAAAAAACGTGTTTAATTCGTGAAGAAGCTACTGTTGATTCATAACTAAATGTACTCAAAACTAATACGAGATGATTATAATTATTAATATGATTGTTCCTATCCACTTCTAGGACCATTCATGCTTGATAATTCGCCCAAACGATGACAATTTTGGTATAAAAATCTTACGTATTCGACCATGCATTATCACCCTGACAACAATCGTATGTATTCGACCATGCGAACTATAGCAATACACCACCTTGCATTCATTCGATAATTCATCAAAAAATATTTAATAAAAATTTATCAATAAAAATAATTTCGTTTAATTTAAGAATAGATCGATTAATTTATATAATTTAAGTTTAGATCATATTTATTATTTTTTTATGTTTAGATAATTGAAAAATAAACATATAATTTTTTTATTTTAAAGTGTACATCTTATTTTTGATTTATAGGATATTCTCATCGTATCCTAAAGCATACAAACATACTAATACAACCGAAACTACAAGATTTAATATTGGATGTTTTAATTTTATTAAAGGATTCTTTGCGAATTAAATTGAGTTTTGTTTTTCATAGTTAAAAAAGAAGTGATCACATCTTCAAAGATGACTAAATAGATTAGATCTTTATTTTTCTATGAATTGATTCGATCTTGAGTCTTTTGACACGGTACTGTTAGCATTAAGTTACTACTAACATAGACGGGATGGTAAAATACTTCAAATTTATAAATTTAAAAAACTTTATAGTTTAATTAATACTCACTTAATTGATAAATAATTGATGAAAAATAGACACATATGAGTGAAAAATAAAAGTAAAAAAAAATACAATGGGTTTTGATTGTGCATGATGTTTGATTTAAGGAAAACGGTTTAGTGAAAGTGGGATTATTGTACTATACAGACAATTAATTTGATGATAATGGATAATTGTTCTTATCTTAATAACATAGAGACTAGCTAACTTTAGACCATTTTGGAGCATGTCCTTGAGCCATGTATAGGATGTGGAACCATTTCCCATCAAAGTAGTCAAGGTAGTAAAGGATGCATCTCCGGATCACACATGATAGTTCATCACCTAATTCAGGAAGCCCAGCACACGCAACTCTTGTTGATCTTTGTCAACTTTAAGACTTTTACTTAAGATTCCAATTTTAATTCCATGATTTGATTGTTCTTTACTTTCATTCTAAAAAAATATTGAAATTATATTTAAAATACGAATTAATGAATTAATTTGTTGCAATGAGAATGAACATTCCTCGCACGTTGTTTGTGAGAGAGGTCATTTAGAAAATGGGTTGGCCTATGTCACTCTAGTATGAACTCTACATATCACAATGCAGAACGTTGTTTAGGTTCAAACTAGACAAAATTCCACTAAAAAAAAAAACAAAAAAACAAATATTAATACTCCTTTTCCAGCCAATACTTTATAAATTAGTTGAATTGAAATAATTATCAATTTCTTCCCGTAAATAAATAAAATATGATTTTTTTTTTTAGAGATTTTCGAGTCTTACACAGCCTCGGCCGGGGCTATGGAATCAAATGGGCACCATGCAGAATTATACTCTGGGCTTATAAAGAGCTTTTACATAAGCCCAACTAATATGTTTTACATGACCCACAAATTCTGCGGTTTGAATTCCCATTTTTTCGAATTTTAGATTCGCCTGTGTTTTTCTTTAATTATGATTCTCCTCTTATTTTTTTTTAAATTAAATAATATTTTTTAAGTAATAATTATTTAAAAAATAATAATTTTTAAAAATATAAAAAAATAACAATTAAATAATATATATATATCTTAATTTTTAAACTATATTAAACATTTAATTTATTTTTTAAAAATTTTATTTATAAAATTATATATCTTAATTTTTTTAAATAATTTTTTTAATATAATAAAAATAAATTAAATATTAATTTAAATAAATTTATATAATTATTAGTTTAATAAGTAAGAAAATAAATAAATTATTTATAGTTTTAAATATAAATTATATTTAATTATATTATTAAAAATAAAGAATCAAAAGATAATTTCAATGATACTTTTTATGTATCATTCTAATAAACATTAAGTTGTTAAATAAATATAACACTAAGATAATTATCTTATATTATTAAAATCATAATGATTATTCTTTACTTATTTTAAAAAATATATTTAAATATTTTAGTAATAGATAATTATTAGGTTAATTTTTTCTTATATATATTCATACATAATTATAAAAAATTATCCTTAAACTCTATATTTTTTATAATTACAAAACAAAACAAAATCTAATCTAATATTCATTTATATTGTTAATGAATTAAAAGATAAAATATCACTTCAGATAATAATTAGATATCCTAACAATTTAATATATTTAATGATACAAGAATAACATTACTATTTGTTATTAATAAAAATCAACAACAACCTATTATATAAATTGTGACGAAATATTATTTAATTGATTATAATATAATTAAAGTCAATTATATTTAATATATAAGATCGTAAAAAAAATGGATAAGATCGCAAGAACAAAGAACAAGCCAAACGCACACGCTGGCGCACGTTAGAAATCTCTAGCTCACTTTGAAGAATGAAGAGACTAGTAGATTAATTAGACAGAAAATACCCGAGAACTCTCAATCCAGCCTCCCTCACAACTTTCAAATTAGGGTTTCATGGTATCTCTCTCTATATCTGAAATTCACTTGACACTAACATTTTCTGGTAAGATCTCAAATCCAATCCTCTTTTACTTTTAATGCTTCAGTTTAATTACTTTCAATAAAATGTTTCCCTCTTCTTTAATTTTCTCAATTGACTTCCACACACCAGCTTATGAGATTAAGATAAACTGCAGATTAGAAAACCCTAGCTGGGTTGAGAAACGTCACAGAAATGGACGAGGCCGAAGGAGGGCTTGGTGAGGGTGCGGATCACATGGATCAGTTCCATCGCAACGAAGCTATCTCAGCTGTTGCCGACGTGGGGTTTTTGGGTGAAGAAGAGGACGATGAATATGATGACCTTTACAACGATGTCAATGTAGGAGAGGGCTTTTTTCAGTCCATGAAGAATAGCGAGGACGCTGGGTACCGAAACGATGTGGTAGAAGAGAAGAAGGGTGTACCACTTGGGGTAGCTCCCGATCCTGCGATACCTGGCATTGGCGTAGGTAACGTGGGTGCTAGTGGAGAGGTGGGTGGTGATGGTGGGTCTAGGGCTTCTGGGAGAGTGGAGGGTTATAATCAGAATTTAGGGTTTAAAGGGAATGAAATGGATTCGAAGGGAAGCGTTGGATCAGGAGCTTCAGTTGGTGGGGGAGGTGGGATGAGGTTTGCATTAGCTCCAGTGTCTAGTAAAGTAAATGAATTTGAGGAACATAGAGGAAATAATACTGTTGGGGCTCAAGGAATGAGTCAGCAACAACTACCACAGCAGCTACAGCAACAACAGCCACAGCTACCACAGCAACAACAGCTACATGGTGTAGCTTCCAGGAATTTTGGAAATGTGGGCAGTGAGCTGGTGAGGCAAGGTGGTGGAATTGGGAGTGTGAATATTGTTGGTGGAGCAGGTGTAGCTGGAAGTGGAGGGGGTGGTGGGACGATATTATTTGTGGGTGATTTGCATTGGTGGACTACTGATGCAGAATTGGAGGCAGAGCTTTGTAAGTATGGACCAGTGAAGGAGGTTAAGTTCTTTGATGAGAAGGCGAGTGGAAAGTCCAAGGGGTATTGTCAGGTTGAATTTTATGACCCTGCTGCGGCCACGGCTTGCAAAGAGGGTATGAATGGGCATGTCTTCAATGGGAGGCCTTGTGTTGTTGCATATGCATCACCATATACTGTTAAAAGAATGGGCGAAGCACAAGTGAATAGGAATCAACAGATGGGCCAAACTACTCTTCCCCAAGCTAGGAGAGGAAATAATGATGTTGTGGCTAAAACTGGTGGGAATAATATTACAACTGGTGGGAATTATCAAGGAGGTGAAAATAATAGAGGTTATGGAAGAGGAGGAAACTGGGGCAGGGGTAATGCACAAGGGATGGGAAATAGAGGTCCAGTTGGTCCTATTCGGGGTAGGGGTGGAGTGATGGGTGGCAGAAGCATCATGGTGAATGGTGGAAATGGGTTTGGGCAGGGAATGGGTGCAACACCCCCTTTGATGCACCATCAATCAATGATGGGTCAGGGCTTTGATCCTGCATTTGGTGGACCTATGGGGAGAATGGGTGGTTATGGAGGCTTCCCTGGTGCCCCTACACCTCCATTTTCTGGGATTTTGTCTTCCTTCTCACCTGTAGGTGGTGTTGGGTTGCCTGGAGTAGCCCCTCATGTGAATCCAGCATTTTTTGGGAGAGGGATGCCTATGAATGGAATGGGAATGATGTCTACATCAGGCATTGATGGGCTTAATATGGGAATGTGGCACAATCCTAGTATGGGTGGATGGGGGGGTGAGGAGCATGGTGGTGGAAGAGCAGGGGAGTCTAGTTACGGAGAAGAGGCTGCATCCGACCATCAATATGCTGAGGGTACTCATGAAAGAGGTGGGCAGCCTAATTCCATGAAGGAGAAAGATAGAGGTTCTGATAGAGACTGGTCTGAATCTTCTGATAGAAGGTACCAGGATGATAGGGAAATTCCTAGAGGAAAAGTTGCAGGTCATGATCACGACTGGTCAGAAAGAAGGCATCATGATGATAGAGATATTGGCCGTGAGCGTGATAGAGAACCCAACTATGACAGGGAAAGATCTCGAGACCGTGATAGGGATCATGGCCGTGACCGGGACAGATACAAGGAGGAGAGGGACAGATACCCTGACCATCATAGGTATAGGGACCGTGAAATTGAGCATGATGACGAGGGGGAAAAGGGACGGCCATCTAGGACTTACAGCAAGGCACGGGTATTGCAGGAGGATGATCATCGTTCAAGATCAAGGGATGTTGATTACGGAAAGAGGCAGCGGCACACCTCTGAGTAACTCTTTGATGCTTCAGATTTTGGATATTTTCTATTTAGATAGGAAAAAAGCGAAGTAAACACACCCTTGAATCATCCTGCATTCTGATTCTCTCTCGAGTGGTGTTATTGTGGTCCTTTATTTGCTGAATGGTCACTTCACTGGTTGCCTGTGCTCAATCCCTTGGTTGCTTTTTATATCCAGATGTGATTCCCACAGTGAAAAAGGTCAGTCAGTGAAAGAAATTGAAGTAGTTTTTATCAGCACTGAAGATTTCCTTTATCATGTAATTCACTTAGCATTCTTTGAAACTAATATATTTGATGCCCTTAATTTGTGAAGTTCGTCTCATGCATCTTTTTTAACATTTTAGACCAAAGCTATTCCTTGTAATGTTAGTACATCTTTCATAATTTTGTTTCCTTTGTTCTTCTTTTGCTGAAACCTTTCAAATAGCTTCATATTTTGCTTTCTTTTTCAATCTTAGATTAGTGTAGATTTTCTTAGAATTATGTTTACTTGCTCTGTAAGTTTCCTTTTGCTGATACTATGGAAAGAAAACCTGAGAACGTTGATAGCTTCTTATTTTTTTTTTTCGTGATGTATTTTCAATGACATTTTTTTGCCGATATAATAATCCTTTGGAAATACCATCGTTTATGAAAAATTAAGTCATGTACTGACTTATTTAATTGTTTGGAAAAACTAATTTTTTTAGATCATCAATCAGTTGGCCATTAAATTCTTTTAGACAATTCTTTTTATTTAATGTTTCTGATGGCTTTTAAAAATGGCAAGGATAGAATTAGGATTTATGCTGTGAGTGAAATTTTTATGAAAATAAGATATATCCTTTTGTGAATTTGGCTGAACTTGCAGAAAACCCATATTTCATATATGTGGATTTTGGATTACTAGATGCACTAAGATTAGTAGTTACCACGTGTTATGGGTTCTTTAAAAAAACACTTGTGTTATGACCTTGTTATGATGGTGGATTTCAAATCTACACTTTGACGACTCTGATGTTTAGTCATCTTTCTCCAGAACTTACCAATTATGGCGTGATTGATTTACGTTACAAATGGTCATTTCATATATACTCATGCTGTTCTATAAACAGAGAATGGTAATACTGTCTGTTGAGCATGTTAATATTTTGGCTTCTTGTTGCATGTCATACTTATCAATTTCTTTGTTTAGTAGTGGAGAAAATTCTTTCGGGATTTGGAGCTCTTTCAAACTGTGAGTTGACATGAAGATACAAGGACCTCTGACTTCTGCATGGGAGGGAATCTGATGGTGTTTTAGTGTTGCCTAATTGATTTAGTAGTGGATTTCTTGCTTTAAGATTTTAGCTTTCTTTCCCTTTATGTTATTACTAAATTAGCTCTAGTCGAATCAACGTCAATGTTGTGGATTATCAATTATGGCTTGAAATTTCTGGAATGTGGTAGATTTCTTTGAATCTTAATTTCAAATCGTGTTGTAATAGGATTTAGTGCAGGATGTTGTTAATGTGCCTTTCTGTGATTGTTGTAACATTATTTTCCTCCCCTTTTTTCATGTTTTTTGTATACACCACATCATGTTACCGTGCGATTCTTTTGTAAAGATTTTTTAGTAGGCTATTCATACAATTTCAGTTGTTTTAAACCCTCACAATTGTACATACTGAGTGATACCTTGTACATACTGATAATAGTGAATGAATAGAGTACTCATTTTTCATAATCTCCACGGAGGTCGCTTCTCTAGATTATGCCCATCTTACTCATATTTCATTTTCCTTGCTACAATTTCATAGGTCTGGCTGTTTAAAATAAAGCAGTTTGCTTAGGAAGCAAGCCTGACATTGCATTTTCACTGATCTTCCGTGTCTAGATTTTTGAATATTGTGAAAGTTCACATCCTCTAAAACTTATATTGTTGTTATTCTGTTTCTTTTCCATGTGGGTATTGCTTAGTTGGGAAAAAAATTGAACCCTTGGAATTTAAAGTTTAGCAGATCACTGTATCATTGTAGTACTTGCACGGTCTAGTTTTTATTTTTATTTTTTGCTGCCATAAACCCAAAATCAGATTCGTGAACATTTAGTTACTATTCTCGGAAGGCAAACTTACTTGGAAGACGTGGAAGGTTCACATGTTTTGCACTCATCCGTGTTTAATTCAATGCATGTAAATCAGTATAAAAAAAGGTATTTAATAATCCAGTTTTTACTATAAGACTGCATCTTAACATTATGACGATATATATCTATTTTTATAAAACATAAGTTCTATTAAAACTAGAAAAATCCCCTACAATAATGTTATTGTGTACATAGAAATCTATAAATATTAAGTACACTTGGAGACGAGTCAGTAGTCACACCATTACAAGTTTAAATTACTTGGCTTGTTATATAGCAAATATGCGAACTAGTTCAGCAAGCTTACTCAGAGGCATTAAATAGTACATAACAGGAATTAGTTAAGTTAAAACACGGGAAAAGGGAAATGAGTAGCTCAGTGTTTTTGATAGAGTCAGGTTCCATCTCGTTGGTCAGGCTTCTACTTTTTCTTCAGCGGACTGATTTTCATCTTTCTCTGCATCACCTTCTCCATCTTCTTCATCAGCTAATTTTGTAAGTTCTTCCTGTATCATGACCTTTATAGATGACTTTCTCGGTGTAAGATCTGTGTCGAATTTTTTAGCTGAAAATTGGCAAACATTCAGTTTAGCACCATTAATAGATCGCATGATTAGCACAAAAAAGAGAAGATTTCACCATGTCTAACCTAGAACAGCAGAGTGATAGATTTTCTGTCAAAATCTAAAAACTAAAACATTCCACAGGGGCATCATGCTCTAATTACGAATTTGCGCACTAAGATGGTAAGATATCAAATCATTCATTATGATCCAGTTCATTTCTAAACCAGATCTTTGGAGCCTATCATTGAGTTCATGAGAACATTGTGGAATATATATATCACTAATGAAGCTGAGGCAAACTAATGCAAATTAATATTAGAAAATTCAGAGAGAATCTCATCAAACAGGGAAGTTGCATACCAAGTTGCTTCAGAATGTCTGTAAAAGTTGCCTGCAAAGTTTTGAAAAAGAAAGACATCAACTTGTGTTTGGAATCATTTAAAGTATTGTGCATGATAACTAACAGGAATTATTGGACTTTCAAATGTTTTAAGGTTCATCGTTCATTTGTAAGGTATTATGGAGTGAGAAGCCATCTTACAATAGCCACTTAATGCACAAAAATTTGCAGAGCATCTCGATCTCTGTCATCCCATACCCCATTTAAGACGATCAACATTTTACTGCAGGGCAATGGACAGCCATCTGAATGCTTTTTGATGATAACTTTTAATAACATTGTATTATGTGTGGGTTAGTACTGGTCTTCTAAACCATGCCACCAAAGCTAAAGGGTATTTAAATTATTTGCATCTGCCATCTAATGCATGTTCATCAGTTATTCAGACCAATAATATATAACGATGGAAGATGGTATCCATATAGGCAGCTTACTGTATTGAAGTCAACTTCCTTGAGGATTTCACAAATTGCATCTCTCAGCTCATCATCACCTGGCACCGATTTCTGTTTGCTCTTTTCCTTTCCCTTTGCGGCCTTTCTCCCTAAGCATATAACAAACAGTTTCTAATAAGAACTTTAGTGTAAAGAACGAAAAAAAGAGAGCAATTACTGCTCAGATTGCATCTGAATTACAAGGCAACAGAACCCACTACTTCTAAATAGTTAATATGAACATGATAGAATAAAACACATGCAAGCAAGCTCAACTTAATAACTCAGCGAAAGCAGTAGAAAGTCCTATTGTCTACCAGTTTTCTCCTTAGAGGCAGATTTCATTGGAGTTTCGGCCTTTGCCACCTTTTCATTTTTCTTCTTTCTCGAAAATACTTTTGGACTTGTATCACCATCATCATCAACCTTTGAGCATTTTGAGGATGATTTCTTATTTGTTCTTTTAGAAGACCTAGATTTAGTTGAAACTGCTGTTCCCTTAGATTTAGCTTTTTCAGCAGATTCCTTCTTCCCAGGTGATGTTTTTGTCTTTCGCTTGGGCTTTTCCATCTCTTCATCGGACTCTTTTGCTTTTCCAGCAGACACCTTCCCATATGATGTTTTTGAGTTTCGCTTGGGCCTTTCCGTCTCTTCATCAGACTCGTTAGCTTTTCCAGTAGATTCCTTACCAGATGATGATTTTGAGTTTCGCTTGGGCTTTTCGATCTCTTCATCAGACTCATCTACTGATTCATTTTTATTGTCGCTTTCAGAATGCTCAGACATCTCATCCTCCGATTTTTCTGGAACAACATTTTCATTTTCATTTTCCTTTTCAAATTCTTCTTTTTCTTCTTCTGATTCATCTTCTGAATCAGTAGCACTCCCTTTATCCTCTCCTTTTGAAGCATTCACATTCTTTTTTCGACTCTAGAAAATCACCAAAAAAGTTAATGAAGTTCAAAACCTCAAACATGCAATTACCAGAGGGGAGAAGGGGGAACACAACAAATGGAATCATGCCACTAAAAAGAACAAACAAACATTAATGTTTAAAATATGTCAGAACAATATTTCTAAATCAATCAATTATTTTTCTCTTTAAAAGCATGTTGTCAAGAATCAGTAGTACTGGTGGAGGCTTTGCTCGTGGCAAAGCTATTAGAACTTACTTTGCTACTAGAACTTACTTTGCCACTAGAACTTACACGTACAAGACCAAATTAGCTTAAATCCAAAGGTTCAACAATAGTAGTATACACAAAATTTCCAATATCAATTATAAGACTAATATACATGGAATCTAACCAGAACTCACAGTCAATGAAGTTACCAAAAAATGAACATAAATTCCGAGCGTATACACTTTTTCATTCTCTTCATCTCAGTGCTACGAAGTACCAGTAGAATCTAGTGAGTAGACCATATACTACTAAGTAGCAAAATATATAATGGGGATGTCAGCTCCATCAGCAGAAAGTTTTGTGGGAGTAATGAGAAAAATGTATACCAAAATGATAAGATAAAAAAATAATGTTAACTAAAGAGTTATAAAAGTACTTGAGTTCATGATTCGTGATATTCAATAAAAAAAAACATTTGATTCATGATATAAAGGGATATACACCTTTGCCAAGCGTTTTGTAGTTGTGCCTCCAGATGCTGTTGAACTTCCTTTAGTTGTTCTTTTGCGCTTTTTTCCCTTACTTGCCTAATAAGTGGAAAATGGAAGACTTTTAGAAGCCGTATTGCAAGATGGAAGAAGAAATCTCTCTGACACAAGAATTTGGATAACTAACCTTGTCTTTTTCTGCAAGTAGCACAGTAGTCGTAGAATGAGGTGCCACCAAAAAGTCTATCAGCATCGTAACAATATCTTCCTGCACAAAGACTTTTACCTAGTTAAGGTCACTTCATCCAACTCAAAACTTTCATAAATGGGCTATATAATCTCTAATAAATACAAGTTTGGGATCCCAGTCAAAAGTATAATAAATAACCAAAGAAAGATCCAGCATGATTCTAGTTTGAGGGAGGGAAATCATTGGGCTTCTTGAGTCTAACATAGATAAATAACCAAAAAATGATTCAGCCTGATTCTAGTTTGGGGGAGGGAAATCACTGGGCTTCTTGCGTCCAACATAGAGCTAAATAAAACAGAAACATGGTTTGCATCAACTAAATGGATCGGGAAGGCCCAGAAACTGGAGGATATAGACGTTGAAATGAAGGAAATTTCAAGGTTAAAAGAAAAAAAAAACAGAATGATGTGAGCTAATGGAAGGAAGATTAGTTCAGCACTGGACATTAACTTTGAGGGTAATAACTGCATAAAAAATATGTAAGATAACCAACTTTATCCAAATGGAAGATTCCATGAAAAAATAGAGGAGAAATTGTATGTCTATAACCTTTCGTGTAGTAGTCTTAGTAATTGGTATGTCAAGCACATCACAGAATTCCCATAACTTCTCCTTATTACATTTATCAAGTTTCTCTCTAACTTTAGCCTTTTGCTTCTCCTGCAACATAAACAGCTAGTTAATAGTATTACACACTAGAGTTCAAAATTTTCAGCTACTCATTTTCAGATAAACAGGTAATCAGCACCCCTTTTTAACCAAAAAAATACAGCACCTTTTCGAGGATCAATTAGAATTAGCAGCTTCCAAATCATTCAAAAATCTACTTGTTCTAACTTCTAAAGAGACCAAAAAAAAATTTTGGTTTTTTTTTTCTTTTTTTTGTGTGTGAGGGGGGAGGAGGAATAATATTTCTGAAGAAATGGTAAAATAAGTTTTGAAATATAACTCTACCTCATTTTCATCCCACACGAAACCGGAAAACCTTAATATATTGCTCTTGATCTCTGGAGCCTGAAAAGTTTAGTAATGGAGGGTTAGAAAAGCTGAAATTCTGAAAGAAAATGCACTATATGAGAGGGTATGCCTAGTTCCTTTTATACCTGCAATGGCTGGGAGAAAAATAAGAAAAAAGTAGATCAGAACAAATCTAAAAGCTAACTGAATGTGAATCACCTTCCCTCTCCTTCCAAAAAGGATTGTATGAAGCAGTTTGAAGGTATCATCCATTTTCCTTCTTGATAACTTGAATGCCACTATAAGCAGAAAATATATTCAGTTTAAATCATAATACGCCACATAAAAATAACATAAAACATTAAAGGTGACTCTTTTAAAGCATGAAAAATATTAAAAACATGTTATTTATCTTAGTATTAAGTCTACCCAACAGCTTTTGTTTACATAAAACCAACAATTCCAACAATGTTTTGTACACCAATGACATATCAAAGGTGACTCTTTTTTAAGCATGACATAATAAAAACATGTTATTTATCTTAGTATTAAATCTACCTAACAGCTTTTGATTACATAAAAGCAACAATTCCAAAATTGTACACCAATGCTTTGATGTTTAGATCCTCACTATGTTATCCATATTTGATTAGTCATGTGGCACACATCAAACACAAATAAGAGTCATTGAGCACCCAAAAGGAACCATTCGTGTCCACCAAAATAATAACAATGAGAACAACTTCCATCAAAATTTTACAAAATTACACAATTTATGAAAATATTAGAAATTCTGAAATTTTACTATGTTGATATAGAAATATCGAGAAATTTATGGATGTTTTTAAAACCCCATTTTTCATACTTGTACCTTAATTTTATGAAAATTTCGATATTTCATCCATACATGCATATGAATCATTGCAGCATAGACTTTCCATGAATTATGCACTAGATTACAAAGGTCAATATGGCAAACTTATAAATATGTCCAAGTCTAATTATGTTAAGCATCGTTACGATATCCAAAGAAAATAGGCACCACTAAGATTATAGATGGCTCCAACAATTATCACTAGTTCTCTCAAAAACCATTTCAGTGATAAAAGATATCCATCAACCAAGTTGTATGACATTGAAATAGGTTACTGATCAGCACTGCTGATATGATGCAATCTTAAATAACACCTGACCATATTTTTAAAAAATGCAGGAACCTTACCATTGGGAATATCTTTCAGTGGTGTACCCTGTCCCTGCAATGTCAAAAATAAGCTATATAATAAGTAAATCTTAATCCTTGATGACATGTGTCTCGATTGTCAAATAACATAAGGAGAATAAAAAGAACACCTTCTTAATGCGGAATTCCTTGACAGCTTCTCTTTCAATAATAGCAACTAATCTTTCAACTGATTTGCGCTCTCGCACAGGGCGATCAAAAGTAGGAGTCAGTGGCTCTGGCTCTATCTTTTTTTCCTCTTCCTTCGTCTTCTCTTTATTTTTTTCCCTAGTCTTCCCTCTCCCACGCTTCTTTGACCTCTCCTCCTTAGCATTGCCTACCAGCTCATCTTTCTTTTCTTCTTCCTCTTCAAGCTTATCAACCTGCTCTTCCGACACTTCCCTGACCTCATTCTTTTCCTCTTTCTCCTCTTTTTTGTCTTTCTTCTCAGTCATATTCTCATCCTTTTCATCCTCCTTTCTCACATTGTTAGCATTTTCATTCTCCTCTTTAATGTTTTCCTCTTGTCCTTTCTCCGCTTTGATGTTCTCCCCTAGTTCTTTCTCCTCTTTTCCATTTTCTTCCCTTTTGTTATCATTTCTATTCTCTTCTTTCTTGTTCTCCTCTTTTCCATTAGGACAAGTGTCTACTCCCATCAACTCCGTTTCAGCTTCCTCCATTTCCTCTTTTGTTGTTTCATCTTTGCTCTGATTTTCCTGTGGGTCTTCTTCCATTTTCTCAGCTTCAAATTTGTCCTTATCCTTTTTATCCGCTTCAATCACCTCTGGTCGATCAAGTTCATTCACTTTCTCCTCAGTCGCAGTTTCATTTTTCACCTGTGGATCAGTCCCATTTTCCACTGGCTTGGAGCCTTCAACCAAAGAATCTTCACCCATTATCTGATCAAATTGACAGCTCGAACAGATGTCTGTAATTTCTTCCTTTCAGCTAACTCGATCAGGCTAGGAAACCAGAAACTGCAACAACAACAATGAAGAGAATGAAAGGTAAGAGGAGGGAAATTTAAAGTTTTGAGGAATTTATCCCAACATAATCCTACAGCGCAGCAAGTTAGTGAATCCATCTAAATTCTGCAAACAATAAACAATCTGAAGGGGAAAAACAAGGGGGTATGTACAGTTTAGATGAGCTTTAGATCAAGAGAGAATCAAATAATATCTATATCCGCCTATCCGGTAGTAACACTGACAAAGATTGTAGTTTCATGTTGAACCGTTCAGAAGTGTAAGGAAATATAACTAAATTAAGAATCTTAACATTTACATTAATTGTGTTTCACTATTTCCATATGAAACTTACATACCTCAAAAGTTTAAAAAAAATCTTTAAAATTTCATACTAGATGTGGAGCTTAGCTCAGCTCGAGCAATATAAAAGACAAACAACTGCATCAAGCTCATCCTTTCAAACACGTTAAAAATATCAAGTCTCACCTCATATTACACAATTACAGAGCAACCAATGTGACTACACGTTTAAATTTTGCGTACGACATGGGTGAAATCAACCAAGATTTAGAGCTTACGACTTTTTCAATAATCATAACGAAACCCTAACCGTACTCCAAAATTATCACCTACGACAGAGGAGACAATTATCCAATAATTGAACATAAAAAAAGGTATCGGTATTTACAGAAAGCAACTATCAATACAAAAGTTAGGAAATTTAAACTCACCGAGACTAGAAAGGTGTATGTTGTTGGTGATACGGAGCTTCAAAGTTAAAGTTTACGAGTCACACTCTCCTTCAGTTCCTCGATTTCTTCTCTCTTTCTCTCTCTCTCTCTAACATTTTTTTTTTCTTCTATTTATTAATTTGTTTATTTACAAAGCATGGAATCGGGGCTGCACATTTATATCGCTCGGACTTGAAATTCGGAGTTTAAAAGCAGTTAAATGCCACGTCGGATGAGTTATCTGACAAGTAGAGCGAACTTCGATGTATGCATTGAGCTAACGGCGGAGATCAGGTCTCTGTTGTTTCTTTTCAAATCAACGGCCGTTGCTTGTTTCTAAAGAAACAAATGCGATCAACGAAATACTGGACCTTAGGCTTTAAATGAGATACACTTTTTAAACTAAAAATCTTAAATCCCGTTAACACTCAAAATTTATACTTATAAAATTTTATTTTTAACAAATTTAGTAAATTCATTTTATTAAATACTATTTAATTTAAATCGATTTAACATTAAATATTATTTAATTATATCTATTTAATTTTTGTAAGGAATATTTCCATTATTTTAAAAATATTTTTTATAATTTCTTAACATAAAAAATTTGGATATGTTCTTTTATGTTCTAGCGTATGCCAAAACATCTCCATGAACATATTGATGATACAATAATAAAAAAAATTAAAAAAAGAAATAAAGACAAAAACGAATTCAAGTTACGTTTGATTTAAAGAATAAAAAATGAACGTGAATATAAATGAAATTGGATGGAAAGAATAAAAAATGAATGTAAATGGAAAGAAAATATAAAGAATGAAAAATAAATTTAAATGAAATTGAATAGATAGAAAATATTATTACTATTACATTATTTGATTTTATCACTAGAATCAAATAATAAATTAGTATTACATTATTTGTTTTACAGTTCAAATAAAATGAAAAATATTATATATTACCTTAACATCTTTATATTTAGTAAAATTTGAATAATGTTATTTAATTGTTATTTTTTCGTCAGACAAAATATATTATTGAAATAATTATTTTTCTAAATAATTATTACTTAAAAATAAAATATATTATTAAAATTATTATTTTTCTAAATAGAATTTATGGTTTTCGGGTTTAAGGTTTATGGTTTATGATTTAGAGTTTAGAGTTTTAAGATGTAATGTTTAGGGTTTAAGATTTAGGGTTATATTTATGGATTAGGATAAAATTATAAAAAAAATTGTATGAAAATAAAATCATGATTTCTTAAAGGGATAAAATCCTTATTCATTCTTTTTTAAGAATTGATTTCATTTCATTCCTAATTTATAATATAAATATACATAAAATTATAAATAATCAATTTCAATTCCATTCCCACCAACCAAATATAACATCTATGATATGAGACATTTAATTTAATCAATATATGATAAAGTAATTAGATGCATTTTTTCTAATATTTTTCACCAAAATCAAGTTTAATATATATGTATTTGGTGTGATTTGATATCATAATTTTAAAAAATTATTTTAATAAGATAAAATATCAAATAAACTATAAACTTGATGATGCACTTCTCACTAAGATGATTTATTAAGCATTATTTTTCTCTCTATAATAGATGTTAGATGTGGTCGGTAGAAGTTTTCTTGGGATTGTGCCCATGTCACTTACGAATTCCCACACTATAGGTGGGAACGAGTGTTGTAATCAAGCAAAAAAGTGGCATGTAGATAAAGTAATTATCCCAAGAAATGGGTTACTCCAAACTGTTTATGATATTTGAGGCATCAAGACGATGGACTTAGGAATTTGGAACGTGGTTCTCAGTATAATTAAATAATGGCCAGTCATCTGAGAACCTAATGAGTTCACCAAAAAATACTCAAGATCACTCAAATCATTTCCTAACTGGAACACAAGAATGCCTATTGTGATGGAAGATAAGTGGTCACCGCCTGAAGACTCTACTTGCAATGAATGGGTGCCTAAATGACCCTAATAGACTTAATTAGAAGAATCACAATGTTGAGATGCTCCAGGAGCATTATCTGACGTGACATGATATTGGGCACTGTTTTCCATGTCATCGTTAGCTAAAGAATGACCATCTAGGAAAACACTGCCATGAGTCCTTCATTCATAGAGTTGTCACCCAAAAGTCTACCACACATAGAGTTACTACGCATGTGGTTGCCGCCCAGACCACCGTTGGCCAAGGTGGTGCCAGCTATAGTGGCCTCGGTTAGAGGTGGACGACCATGCCTTCACTTGATTTTTATTCGTCTACCAACGTTTATTGCCTACGTCAATCCTCGCCCTCATTGAAGCGTGTCGACAATGGTGAGACTCGATCATGTATCTTCCTGGATCTAGTATCCATCACTTCCTATAAATGAAAGTGTGGTATAAGTGTTGTGGGATACAAAGTGTTTAAATGATGAAAAATAACTGCCCTACACTATATGAAGAATAATGAATGAAGAAAAAGTATTAGAGAAACATTATCAAGGAAAAGTTAATAAGGATTGTTTTGAAATCTTTTTTGATTTTCATCTCTTCTAAAAGATGTGAACATTGAGAAATTATTGTGAATTACGGAAAATGGTGGCCTTGTATTTATAGAAGTGGTGAATCAATATTACTCATTTCTCTTAAATCACAATCAATGGCCAAGATTATTCAACTCATCTTACATGGATTAAACTTAGTAAACGTTTCACTTCTTTGATAAAAATGTTGACTTCAACGTAACTTTTCAATCAGACATTCCATTCAAAATCCGAAGACATCATTGATATCAAAATGTTGTCGTGCACTTTTTGAGTAGCTAGAGATAGTATAAAGTTTTCTAATTAGATTGGTAAAAAAATCACTTAAGTTTAAGCTCAGAATTGTTAACAAAATTGAAAGAAATATTTAAGTATAAACAGAATTTACAATCAAACATTCTAACCCAACGGTCAAAAATTATGGAAGGTTGATATTGGGGATAATTTCGTACATCTCATATGATAGTCAAAGTGTGGTTATAATCACTTTAAAAGTGTAAAAGTAGTATAAATATTTTAAATGATATGGGCTCATTAAGTATCTTTTAGTTATCCTATGAGAATAAATGCACGATGATTATCCTAAAGGAATAAATACCCAATGATTATTTTTATCTATTTGATGAGATAATATAACTAGTACAAGGTAGATGTTTACAGACAATGGAAATCACAACATATAACTATCTATAGTAAATAATTGTCTATAATATTACAACAACTTAATTATAATCACAGTGGGATAAGTTGTCGGGTTTTTTTCTTTCCACTATATATAGTCACATATGCATAACATAATTTCATATTTAAAATTGTATCAAATATCATAGTTTTCATAACAAATAATTATAACTAATTACTATTTTTCTATAATATTATTAGAGCGAGATTAATGTTTCATTTAATTTAGTCTATATCTTACAATTACTGACTTAAGAATTGTAGGTCAAATACTACCATCTCCAAGATAGTATAAGATTCTAAAAATTTGTTTATCTTGTAGATTATACAGAGAATAAGTCCTATCTGGTACAAAAATCAATATCAATATAAATTTTAAAGATATTTTTTTTTTCAAAATTCCTCTATCTACTTAAAATTAAAAATGAAGGGTTATCATAATATCATTATATTATCTCAAAGTTATGTCTTTACTTAATATGACATATCAAGATTAGTATTATAATTGAGATGTGTTTTATCCTCCAACATAAATATTTGTGTTTTGTACCAATATTTTATCAAATATTTTCATTAATTAAAGATATATATAATAAATTATAAATTTTGTATTATAAATTAATAAAATTTACATTAAATAGTAAAATATAACTTAAAATTTTATTTAATAGATATTAAATTTGGTGTATAGATCATAAATATAATTAAAATATTTGATTTAATGGTAGTTAAAAAAATAAAATAAAATATATTTTTAATTATAATTTTGTATTTTAGTAACAAAATTCTTTGTGAGAATAAATTTTATTTTTAATTAAAAATAATTAAATTTATAAATAAATATATAAAAGTTATATATAAAGAATTTGATTTTAAAGTTTGATTATGCAAATGTTGTAATCCTTAACACTAAGAATGGACACATACGGACGCAAGTAATTTTTGATATAACTAATACAAAATCAAAGTGGTAAATACATATTCAAAACTGTTCGAAAATCGTTACAATTTAAGGACGGTTTTTATTCGGGGGTAACGTGATAGAATGAGTAATAAATAATATCTGAAATTAAATCGATTTTTTCAAAACTCGTTAAAAATATTTAGTATACGATTAATGAACAAAAGATGGATTTGTATTAGTGGTATTGAAATTAATATATAAGTAAGACATTTAAGGTTTAAATCTTTGGAAATTAATTTTTTTTATCAATTTAATAATTATAGAAATTAATTAAATAAATATAATATATATCAGATATATAGAAACATATATCAATATAATTGTAATAACTTCGAATTATTACTTCATGATCGGGTAATATCTATAGTTGTTTTTATTTTTGAAATTAATCGAATAAAAATCAAATAAACGGTATAAACAATGACGGATACTCAAATCCAAAGTTAAAATTCCAATTACTACTTAACACACGTTATAAAATAATTTTCTAATTTATTCATTTCAATAGATAAAGTTTTAGGTTTTTTTTATAACTATTATCCACCAAGGAAGAAAATGTGACCCGTTTATTATTCCTTAACCACCAGCCTTCAACAAATATCCGCCCCACTTAGCAAATTAAATTTCTTCCTAATTATATGGTAAATTAGTGACGTTAATTTTTTTGGTTGGATAATCGTGAAAAAAATTTAAATTTATCACCAATACAAATAATTTAATGGTGAAAATACATTTGAAAAGTGAGTGAAGAGATTCACTCCTCACCCTGTAAAATTTACAATTTTATATAAATGTATTTATAAAAATACAGTGTTGTAATTAATAATATATTTTATTTTTATTATTTAATAATTATTAAAAAAAAATTTAAATATATTTATAATTTATATACAATATTTAATATATATTAAATGTAATCTTAATTTTATTTTATTTTTTAACATAATTTTTTTAATTTAAAACATAAAAATATAATTAAATATATATTATTCATTAATATAGAATACCAAATTCTCATAAAACCCGACCCTCCCAGTTCGCCATGAGAAATTCATCCTTCATCCTTTTATAGAGGTAGAACTCATAGACTCGTGAAAAGTAAAAGGAGTCTGTTAAAAGAATAATGCAGACGAATTTCCAGGGTTAGGGTTTTACTTTTTTGTTATCTGGAAATGTATTTGGATTTCTCCTATATAAGAGCTGTATTTGTTCCTACCAGACGGTCTCGAAAGTCGAAACCTTTTTCGTCGCGATTTGTGTTCACTGGTGATTGGATTTCCGTCGTCTGATTGGAATTTTTTCCCGTTCAGATCCATGATCGTGAGCCCATGGACCGCTTTCCAGTGCAAACCACTCCGTCCATTGAAGAAGATGAGTCGGGTATGACTTTTGATGTTTGTTTGTTTGTTTTTCTCTTTGATTCCCAAGAAGGTTGACACGAGGATTTGAAATGAAAATGGATAGTTACTACATTTTTATTTGAATTCTATGTTTTCTGAGTTAAGCAATCAGCTAAAGATAAAAAGGCAATTGATTTTGCTGGGCTGAGTGTTTTATTTTCATTTGATAATCTTTTTTCGCACACTCAAAGGTTATATTTACTGCAATTGACCACTACTTGTTGTTTTTTTTTAAAGCATTGTGTTACGAATTATCATTTGCGTAAGCGAATATATGGTCCAATTTTGGTTGCACAAATTAATAATGATAGGTAACGGCAAAATAATCAACAATAAGAAAATAAATGACACACAATAATTTAAGTGATTCAACTTTTCAATGTTAAAAGTCTACTCCACTGACGACGGCACACCGAGTAAAATCTACTAATAATCAAACGGATATACAAACACCAATTACTAGAGTTTCACAAATTTTATCAAAATCCAAAATCAACCCACAAAATATCCACTCTAATTTACTGGTAATATATAGCAAGATAAATTTAACAAACTTACTATTAAATTAAATATTACCGTACAAATGAGATGTAATATAATTGACAATCCTCAAGGACATGAAAAATGTGTAAGAAAAAAAAAACAGCTTCTTCTTCTTACAAATTCTGCAGTTGCTATATCTCTTTGGTGGCTGCTGCAAAAACTCTAGTGGCTGCATATAAATGTATTCACGCAGGAAGTTATATATAGTAAGTGAAATAAGTTAAGGGTTTAATTAACCATTTGGGCTTTGTGCTATATTGATTTTGGGCCAATTAAATAACAAATCTCCACCTTGGCTCAAAAAAGAAAACAAATTCTTCAAACATGAAATTCCTCGGATTAGCAAATAACCATCGTCCAAAGCTCCGAAGGGTGATCATCTTTTGCAAATACCAATCAAGTCCAAGCAATGCTTGAACTTGTTAAATAGAATTGGTTTGGTTAACATATCAGCTGGATTCTCTGTAGTGGTTATCTTATTAACAACAATAGCACCCTCGGAGACAATGTCACGAACGAAGTGATATCTGACATCAATGTGTTTGGTTCTTTCATTATACATAGTATTCTTAGTCAAATGTATCGCACTCTGACTATCACAAAATACAACAGAAGTATCCTGTTGTAAACCCAAATCACAAACCAAACCTCTAAGCCAAATGGCTTCTTTCACTGCTTCTGCTGCTGCCATATACTCTGCCTCTGTCGTAGACAAAGTAACTATAGACTGTAAAGTAGCCTTCCAACTAATGGCACAATGAGAAAGAGTGAAAACATAACTTGTCAGAGATCTTCTTCTATCTCGATCACCAGCATAATCGGAGTCCACATAACCAATAACACTGCAATCAGTATTAGAACTTCCATCATATACCAAACCAAAATTAGATGTACCTCTCAAATATCGAAGTATCCATTTCACTGCTTGCCAATGACCCTTACCAGGATTACCCATATATCTGCTGACAACACTAACTGCATGTGAAATGTCTGGACGAGTACAAACCATAGCGTACATCAAACTGCCGACGGCACTAGCATATGGAACCTGAGACATGTACCGTTCTTCTTCTGACTGTGGCGACAAATCCAAAAAAAGCCTGAAATGTGCAGCTAACGGCGTACTCACAGGTTTAGAATCTTTCATGCCAAAGCGTTCAAGAACTTTTTCAATATAACTTTTCTGAGTCAAATAAAACTTGCCCGTTTGTCTATCCCTGTAAATTTCTATGCCCAAAATTTTCTTCGCTGCACCCAAATCTTTCATCTCAAATTCACCATTAAGTTGAGACTTTAATTTCTGAATCTCGGACTTATTCTTAGAAGCAATAAGCATGTCATCAATATAAAGCAACAAATAAACTGATGAACCATCATGGAATCTTTTATGATAAACACAACTATCATAATCACTCCTAGAGTAACCATGATCAATCACAAAAGAATCAAACCGCTTATACCACTGTCTTGGAGATTGCTTTAGCCCATATAAAGACTTTTTCAATAAACAAACATGATATTCCTTACCTGGAACAATAAACCCCTCTGGTTGATGCATATATATTTGTTCTTCAAGCTCACCATGTAAGAAGGCTGTCTTGACATCAAGCTGTTCTAATTCCATGTCAAACAATGCAACCATAGCAAGCAACACACGAATAGAGCTATGTTTCACAATAGGAGAAAATACTTCATTGAAGTCAATACCTTTCTTCTGACAATAGCCCTTTGCAACAACAACACGTGCCTTGAACCTAGGCTAACTTCAACCTCAGGTATACCTTCCTTTTTCTTGAAGACCCATTTGTTTCCAACAGTCTTCTGGCCCTTAGGCGGTTTCACCAATTCCCAAGTATGATTCTTATGAAGTGATTCAATCTCTTCATTCATAGCAACCAACCACTGAACAGATTCATCGCAAGTGACAGCTTCATGATAACTAGAAGGTTCATACACCTCAATAGACTCTGCCGCAGACAATGCAAAAGAAACTAAGTCTGCATCTGTGTACCTTTGAGGGCCGTATCTCTCTTATTCCTTTACCCTTAGCGATACTATATGGTTGTTCATGTTGCTTTTCTGCTACATCATGAGCAGAATCATCTATTTCATCCCCAGATGGCTGATCTGAAGTGCCTTCTTGCACTCGACTAGGAACTCCACTCTCAAGCTCCACCTGCTCACTAACACCGTGGTCTTTATCTGCAACAATAGACTCTTTTTTCTTTTGCAACATGAAAAACTCATCAAACTTAACATCTCTACTAATCAAAAATTTAGGTGACTTGGGGTTCAACACACCATTATCTATAACCCTTCACCCCAGAAGGATACCCCAGAAATATTCATTTCAATGCCTTAGGCTCAAGTTTATCATCATTAACATGAGCATAAGCAGGATAACCAAAAACTTTCAAATCAGAATAATTAGCAGGAGTACCAAAGAATACCTCAAACGGAGTCTTCAACTCAATTACAGTTGATGGAGACCGATTCACCAAACAGCAGGCATAGTTACAAGCTTCAGCCCAAAAAGATTTATCCAAGTCAGCTTGAAAGAGCATACAACGAGCTCTTTCTAAGAGAGTCCTATTCATACGTTCTGCTACTCCATTTTGCTGTGGTGTATGACGCACAATGCGGTGTCTCACTATGCCATTTCTTTCACAGAACTCATTAAACTGACTATCACAAAATTCCAAACCATTATCAGTCCTCAAATGCTTGATTTTCTTGCCTATTTGATTTTCTATACAAGCCTTGAATTTCACAAATTTTAAGAACGCATCATTCTTATTCTTCAAAAAATACACCCATACATGACGAGAGAAGTCATCAATAAAAGTCAACATATACCGGACACCACCCTTAGACACAACACGAGAAGGACCCCAAAGATCTGAATGAATATAATCAACAGTATCTTTCGTTTTATGGATGGCTGTACTGAACTTGACCCTGCGATGCTTTCCATAGACACAATGCTCACAGAAATCAAGCTTTCCAGTTTTCTGACCACAAAGCAAATCCCGTTTGCTCAAAATAGACATCCCTGCCTCACTCATATGCCCAAGCCGCATATGCCATAATCGAGTAGTGTCTGAATCTTGATCTGACGAGGATGAAATTGATACACTGCCAATAATAGTGCTACCCTGAAACATATAGAGACCACGCGACAATTGCCTTTTAATAACAACGAGAGCACCCTTACTAACTTTTAAAACTCCACCTTAAGCTACATACTTATAGCCTTGTGAATCAAGAGTACCCAAAGATATCAAATCAAATCTGGAACATGGCGAACATCTTTCAAAGTCCTAACAATACCATCATGCATCTTAATTCGGACAGTACCAATACCAATAACCTTGCAGGACATATTGTTTCCCATCAAGACAACACCCCTATCAATAGACTGATAAGAAGCAAACCAATCTCTACTGGGGCACATATGGTAAGTGCAACCCGAATCAAGAATCCAAACATCTCCAGGAGAACCAATAGATACTGATAGAACATTTTCACCATCGGAACTTAACTATCGCAACACCAAAGAACATCATTAGTACTAGAAGGCGTTGTGGCAGATTTTCCTTTACCTTTGAGTTTCGGACAGTTTACTTTCCAGTGCCCTCCCTGACGGCAATAATTACATTTATCTTTTCTTTTTCTAGATTTGGATCTAGACTTGCCTCTATTATTGCTTGTGCCTTTTTCTTGATTTCTATCTCTGACAAATAAACCACTGCTATTATCATTGTTGCTTGTAGACACATTTTTCTTCAACTCTCTGGAATTCAAAGCTGTTTTGACATCTTCCAAAGAAATAGTGTCTCGCCTATATAGCATGGTATCAACAAAATGTTCAAATGAAAGAACATAATAGAACTAAGGCCTGATCCTCATCATCAATCTTAACACCACCATTTTCCAAATCACGAATAATTTTAGTAAATTCATCTAGATGATCGTGCAAATGTGTACCTTCTAACATTCTGAATGTATACAAACGCTGCTTCAAATATAATCGACTGGTCAAAGACTTGGTCATATACAAATTCTCCAATTTAAGCCATAACCCAGCAGGAGATTCCTCATCACCAACCTCGTGTAATACCTCATCAGACAAGGATAACTGAATTGAACTCAAAGCATTTTCCATCAATGCATCTTTTTCTTCATCAGTCAATTTTTCTGGCAATTTATCTTTGCCTTCAAGTGTCTTAACGAGCCCTTCTTTAACTAATATGGCCTGCATTTTCATACACCAAAGACTGAAATCATTTCTACCATTGAATTTCTCAATTTCATATTTTGCCGCCATGACAGAAAACCCAATATTAAATAAACAGAAGCACAATCCAGAAAATATGAAACCAATCAGAAAAACCAGAAGCTCAAAATAAATCCAAAAGAGCAAACTTGATCAGTTCCAATAAATAACAGAATAACCCAATAGCTCTGATACCAATTTGTTACGAATTAGCACTTGCGAAAGCGAAGATATGGTCTAATTTTGGTTGCACAAATTAATAATAATGGGTAACGGCAAAATAATCAACAGTAAGAAAATAAATGGCACACAATAATTTAAGTGGTTCAACTTTTCAATGTGAAAAGTCTACTCCACTGACGACGGCACACCGAGAAAAATCCACTAATAATCAAACGGAGATACAAACACCAATTCCCAGAGCTTCACAAATTTTACCAAAATCCAAAATCAACCCACAAAATATCCCCTCTAATTTACTGGTAATATATAGCAAGATAAATTTAACAAACTTGCTATTAAATCAAATATTACCGTACAAATGAGATGTAATATAATTGACAATCCTCAAGGACATGAAAAATGTGGAAGAAGAAAAAAAAAACAAAACAGCTTCTTCTTCTTACAAATTCTGCAGCTGCTATATCTCTTTGGTGGCTGCTGTAAAAAACTCTTTGGTGGCTGCTGCAAAAACTCTAGTGGCTGCATACAAATGTATTCACGTAGGAAGTTATATATAGTAAGGGAAATAGGGTAAGGGTTTAATTAACCATTTGGGCTATGGGCTATATTGGTTTTGGGCCAATTAAATAACACATTGCTTGTTGATATATCATTGTGTAAATTTAGACATTTATTTGGAATACGTGTAATGATTAGTGACTTACATATTTTTATTTTGCTATCGATTTGCTGATTTTTTAGAATATTATACTACTATAAATTAGTTCATTAACTTTCATTTGAATTAGTACTGCATTACATTGGTGAATTACATGATATCAATCATCAGTATCGCTAATTTCGTATATTTAGTATTTAGGTTAATACCAAAATTCTAATCATGTTTAATGTTATGGGTAATTGAATCTGGAGCTCTATTTGATATTTCATAATTTGATCTTCAAATGCAGACATATCTGATGTGATGAAATTTCTAATTTTTCTGCCTAATTATTCAGTATCTTTGAAATGTCGTCCAATTTGAGCAATTTAAGCTGAAGTAACATTGACCGAAAGTTATGTGCCGTAAACCTTTATATTGAGTGTAATATATATATGGGACATGATCAATTAGCCCCAACTTTTTACAAAAAATATTACACTCATGAATTATGATTGGTGGAGTGATTGACTGATGTCTTCCATTTTCTTCTATGAAAATTCTGCTAGGTTGTATGCATTGCATGTGTCCGTAATTGTTGAATCTTGAACATTAAATTAAACTGCATGCTGAGGATGTCATAGCTATTTCCTTGAACTAGCAATTAAACTGTATGCTGAGGATGTCATAACTATTTCCTTGAACTAGAAGTTAAACTGCATGCTGATGATGTCATACATATTCTTGGTATGTGGATCTTATTTCATTTTTCACGATTGTCAGATTTTTTCAATTTAGTGTGCTATGACAAGGATGTTTATGCTCTTGAGTTGGAGATAAGTTGTAGTTTTACTCTTGTGGAACATATCTTCCTTAATCAACACACTTTTAAGTCTTTTAACCTTTTCTTTGAATAACATACAAAAAAATAAAATTGGGTTTGGCCTTGTTATGGTGTGATTTTGAGATTGTAAAGGACGTGTGTTATCATTGTTTATGTTATCTAGTGTTTGCTATCTTTCTGTAAAGTGACTATATCTTTGAAGCCATTTAAAAGTTTGGTTTAGTATGGTTGCATGCACATATTGTTGGATAATTTAAAATGTGAATTTTAACATTCTCTGAATGTCCTCTGATGATCTTAATGTTTGTACGAACTGAAAGCTGAATATTTGTATGACAAGCAATCTTTTCTGTTCCATGCTGTCATTTTTCTTTGCCTTTTAGTGGTTTCTAGTATTTGTATTGGCATTAATATTTTGCTTATTGCTTCAGACACTGATGGATTCACGATTCCAAGTTTGGGAACAGGAGAGCCATACCAAAGTAACCCGATGCTCCAACAATTTAAACCTCTAAACCACCTTTTCCAAAGGTATGCTACTCGCTCTTTTTCATTTATTAGAGCTATTGCTATATTTGATATATTTGATAGATGAATTGTTCATAAACAAGGATAATGTATGCCACAGTTACTTTTATTATCGCCACAACAAAAGTATTTGAATTGTTTATTATCTTCACATACTTAATTACACTTGAGTGCCACTATTCTTAGATAAAATTACCTTTAATAAATTATATGTGACAGTAATAAAATTCTTAGGTTTTTATAGGAATCGATTGTTCATGGCTTTACTTTTAACCACTCTCTAAAAAAAACATGTTTTTTACTATATATATATATATAAACATGTGTATCGCGTGAAAAAGAATTAAAAATAAAACTATATTTTTGAAGGGGTTTATGTTATGTAATTAAACCATAATATAAAAATGAGTTGTGGTAATATCTCCCCCTTAAAAAAAACCCTCAGCTATTTGATTGTTGCTCTTGTGCTGATTCTACTTTGTTTACTGCCTGTCTGCAGGCAGGAACTGACTTTTAACCGTAAGCAACTTTTCAAACAGAAATTGAAGGAAGCTGATCAGATGATTAGAGGGACTGGCCGAGAGAACAGGTTTTTGAAAATTTGCATGAGCTAGTGGGCAGTGGTGGAAAATTGAGCAGCAACATGGCTAAGGGCTCCTTCAGGGACTGGCTAGACCCACATTGCCACGAGTCCCAATTTGAGAAGAAGTAATCCAGTAAGTTAAGCAACCAAGAATTTA
This sequence comes from Hippophae rhamnoides, assembly GCA_033030585.1. Taxonomy (NCBI): domain Eukaryota; kingdom Viridiplantae; phylum Streptophyta; class Magnoliopsida; order Rosales; family Elaeagnaceae; genus Hippophae; species Hippophae rhamnoides. Next base: position 64,046,742 of record CM065428.1, on the reverse strand, counting down.
ATCCTTTTGCATTTGGCGCCCTCTATTTTAAGATTCTAAATCTTTGGAGTCAAAAATTGTGGTCGTGTATCTTAACAATATATACTCAGCTATATTCTTTGTTTTCAGTACTATTGCTACTTTTGAAGATGTGGCTATATGTCCTCTTTTATTTCCATCCAATAATTGCATTTCTTTTCGGACAACTTGTTGCATATTCTTTGTGGCGTTTGTTGTTTATCTTACCCTAGTATAGCAGAACTGATGTGCAATGCAGATTCCAAAAACTTGCCTTTACACAACATGGTTACTGTTTTAAGTGAGACCAAGACCAACGGATCGTGCCAATCGGTTCCAGCACAATTCATTGCTAAAAAACTCCCCAGGGACAGTGCATCATTCTTCAAAAGAAACCCAACATAGGTTTAAACTACCACTGAAACTTCCCATTTCTCATGGAGAATGACTGAATGCCAGACTTCCCAATTTTCCTCATTTATTAGTTAAAGATTAAAGATTAGGATTTGGTAAGTTAGTGGTACCTCTTTTAGTCAAAAGTTACCCATATAGATCTATATTCTCAAGATAGTACAATAGTAGTTCCCTAATTTATTTTAATGTACACAATGATCCAATTTCATGTTTTATATTGTGGATTTAACACATGTTTGTCGTATGTGATATAAGTGGAGTATCATTCATAAGGTTTGATACATTAATAGTATCCTTATTTAACAAAGATTTATATTTTTTTATAGATGTACACTAATAGTTCTAACATTTAATTTTAGGTACACCAGTTATCTAAAATTAAGATTTACTTTAATCCCAAAACCAAACAAAATCATAAAAAGTTGATTGAGTCTTGAAAAACCCTAAAGGAATCGTATCATATTGAAGATGATGGTTTTGTTAAAAAAAATTAGGGGGTATGGATGATTGAGTGATAAAAATTTAGGACTTTTATTTGATAATAAAACATCTAAATAGATTATAAGTCGGGTTCTAAAATGAGAAATAAAAGATGTGAAAAAATGGTGAAAATCCAAAGCAAAAAAAAAATGCCAATTAAACATTCTAGTCAAAAGTATTAAAGATAAGTAAATAATAGTTGTGACACAAAAATACACATAAAAAACTACAAACAAGTATAGAGAAAAAGAGAAGATAACATTCAAGTACTTAAGTTTAAAAAATATATATTATTTTCTCGGGAAAATATATAAAACTAAAGATAATGAAGAACATGTAAAATATGAACATTAAAAAGCATGAAAAAAGTTAAGAATTGAAGATATACAAAGTAAAAGAGAGAATAATATAGTAAATTAAAGGAGATACAATCTATATGATATAGTATATAAATGACATGAATGAGAAAAGAAATATCTTGATACTTTGAAACTATATAGTGAAAATCATGTAATATGATGTTCATGTAAAAAAGCAACAGAAAATATAGTGGGTTGAAGAATAAGAGGTGGTTCATTGGCATGAAATAATTTTAAAGACGAATATATTCTTAATGTTTTATTCGTGTGTGGGATAAAAACTAAAATTATTAGATAAATAACAACTTTAGATCATTAGTGTTTTTAAAATTAAATATTAGGACTATTAATGTATTATTATGAAAATATAAATTTATATGTATAATTTTTATTAAATAAGGTTACCACTAAACTGTTAAATTTATATAATGATCAAGTATTATTTATTTATATCAGATGTGTCAATCATGTGATTAAATCTTTAATTTAAAACATAAAATTAGATCATTTATTTATTTGAAAGGAATTGATGGATTAATATTAATTTGATAACATATATACTTATAAATATTTTTTTAATCCAAATGAACATTACTAAAATAACTATTCCTTAAAAAAGATAATACTAGCTTCTTCTACCCTGTTGATTGGGGAGGGGGGAATACATAAAAGAACCATTAGATAATCGTGGATACCAAAAAAAAAAAGAGGGATAAATAACTTTGTAAGGTAAACTTAGAGATTTATCCTAAATCAGCACACAAAATTTATAACATTATTAATGTTTATAGAAATAGTTGGTTGAAGATTAATATGCAGTTTACTTTTTTTAAAAGTAATGTGTTAAAATTCTCAATCTTAAATTTAGATTATGTTATATTAAAATTACATATAATGATTATTAGTGTATTATTATAAAAATATTAGTACATATTTATAATTTTTTATTAAATAAAAATATACTAAAGTATTGAATTTCATATGACACTCCAACTCCACCGCATGTGTTTTTAATAGATTTGGCGCATTCTAGTGTCTATAAAAAAAAATACTGTTTAAGAAAGGAAAGAAAAAAGAAGAAAAAACACGAGGCTTCAAGCCTACAATTAAAAGTGAAACATATAAGATTAATATAGTAAGTATTTATATATAACATTAAAAATCATTTTTGATATAAATAGTTTTATTTTTGATTAATTTTTTCTGACCATCAACAATTTATCTTAAAACTCATAATTTTATAATAAAAAAAAATCAAAATATCATATTTTTATAACTTCAATAAAATGAAATCAATATCACCTATTACATATCTTATAGTCACTGTTACCAACTCTACAAGAGCTATAACGATCCATTGGTGGTCTAAAAATACTATTGAAAATAGTATGAGATCTTTAATGAATGTAATATTTTACTTAAAAAGATACATGGTTATAGGATGTAATATGTTATATACATACATATGAATATAATAGATTATGTTCAGTAAATTACAGGTAATAATGGTTAGAATTTTAGTAGATTGTTGGCAACTGTCGTCAAAATATTGATGGATCATCGAAAATCTTATAGGATCTAATCTTATTTTCATTATATTGAATTTATATAACATTGGTGTTTTAATATTTATATACATATAACTTGAGTTTTAGGTTAAGTTATTACTAATTTAAAAAAAAATGCTATTAAAATAAAAAAAAAACATACTATATAAATAATAAATAATAATACAATTAATTTTCACTCTATAAATATTAAATCTCCAACAATTATCATCAAACACCCGTTGATGTCTCGCCACTAGCACCGAGGATCTTATTGAAGTTTCAGTTATCATCGTAAGTTACCTTTAAGATCATTATCTAAATGATACATAAATAGTATATAATTTTATAAGTATTATAAAAATAACATTTATTTTGTAAACATTACAAAATCAAAAAACTTTTTTAAAATTAACTTATGATGTTCTCTAGACCTTCAACAAGGTAGTTGGACCTCGGACAAAATCGTTAGTGATAATTATGGTTGATGACAGCTAAAAAATTGATAGTAATATGTTTTATAATAATATTAATGAAAATTAAATATAAAATTATTTAAATTATATATATATATATATATTAATTATTAAAACTTTAACTATTAATTTTATCTGTTCACTAAAATATCTAAATATGGGGTCTTTTATTATGAAACATGTACATGTAGCCATGAGAAAAAAAAAATACAATTTCTGCACTGACAGACTTGATAAACTTCCACAACTCTCTCTCTCTCTCTCTCTTTCTCTTTCTCTCTAGTCACTCTCAAATTTAAAACGAATCTCACACGCACCAACTCACTTTTTTTAACTCTCGTTCTCTGCAAAAAAACAGCAAAGTCAAGTCATGGAGATCCCAGAAAAGATCATCAAGTTCAAGTACCACTTCATTACGGGTCTCGTTCTCAGTCTCGTCGTACCTTCTTTGATCTTCGTAGCTCACAGGCTCAACTTCCTCCACATTTTCTACTACTTTTGGCCTCTCTTGGCCTCCACCGCTCTTGTACTGCTCGCCGTCGTTATCTTCGAAAAAATCTCACCAACAGCTACCGAAGCTTCCGGTCACAAAGTTGGTCTTGGTGTCTTGGAATACGTTGGCGGTGACCCCGAACATCCGGTAGAAACTCTTCACTCTGCATACAAAGAATAAAGGGGATAATTACAACTTCCTTTTGTTGTAATTTTTTAGTTATTATTCTATTTTTCCTTTTTTCTTAAGTCCTTTTTTGGCGTTTGTTGACTGTAGTTGAAGTTATGAACTGTACAATCTGGGAAGAATAATGCTTGTTAATTACTTTTTTCGTGCTCTCTATTTCTATATCTTTTTCTTTATTTCTTATAATTTATTTTTATGAATTTTATTTTTAGTTAATTATACTTATATGATCGGATATAACAGACCTTTTTAGCATTGTTATCTTATCTTGATAATATAAAGATGACTTTTTTTAGTGTTTTACTTTTTGTCTATTTGAAGGAATAATGATAACGATGGTTGGAAGAGTGTAATAATAAATAGTAGTTTGTGGATGGGGATGTTTTGGTCATTTTAGTTTCCGATGGTGGTGGGTGTCTCGGACAGATGTGTCCAAACTAAGCAAGTAGGTGTATGGTGCGCACTCACACTCCTTTAGATTGAAAAAACAAATACTATTATTAATTTGGAGTATAATTTATAAATAATAAATAACACGTGACATATTCCTAATAGTCGGTAGTATCACATTTCTATGTTTCACATCATTTTTATCCATATTTTTAAACTATTATTTTACTAATACATTCATTTTAAAAATAGTGTAATTTTTACATATGATTAGTATGTGTGCTTTTAGAGAAAGATATTTATGTAATATTTGTCATTTTCCATCCATCTAACGCCAATAGCTATTTCTCAATCTATTTTGATCTCTTCAAATGTACATTATACATCTTCTTAGCTTAATTTTCTGTCGATCTTTAATATTTTACAAATTATTATCGATTATGAAACAAAATAATCATATTTTTTAATTTGTTTAATATATTACATTTTATCTTTAAATTGTTTTATTTAAAAAATAAAAACTGTATATTGATACAAATTAGTGTAAATGTTTTCTACTGAAACTGTTTAAGCTTAAATACTTATTTTATAAAGAACTGTTAAATTTTTTTTTTCATATGTTTAAAGTTTTTGTATATTAATTCATATTTAAAATGTTCCAAGTTTGAAAAATAATTTACTGTTTTTAAAAATAAAATATCTATTAAAATATAAAAAGAAAAATCAAAAGAATTAAAACATAAATGTTTAAATATCAATTTGACACTATTAATGTATATCTAATAATATATTAATATTTGCTATTGTATATCTATTTACTTTAGTGATATCTATATTTAATTACTTTACACGTATCTAGTTTACTTATAATTCATATATAAAGGTACTATGTATATTCATTTAATTATAGAATATAATACAATCATTAATTATTTTTAACAAACACTATATTCTCTATGCATCATCGACTATTTAAAACTGGTGTGATTTATGCATTTTTTAATTTTTTGGTTTTAAATTTATTTATTTAAGTAAAATAACTAAAAGACCTTAAGATTGTACTACAATTTTTTGAATTAAATGAAAAATATCATCAAATTATTTATTTTTTTAAATTTAGATATTATTATGATATTATAAATATCAAAAATAAAATTATGATACTTAATAAATTCCTTCTAACATGTATAAAATGCAATACTGACCGCACGTAGGTTTTTATTATTAATTATATTTTAATTTTATAATTAGATAAAATTTTATAATTTTTTTAATATTACGATGATATATTTATTAATTGATACCATATATATATATATATCACCATAGTGTATACCCAATTAATATTTAGCGCGTAAAGTGTTACTTGGTTTGATTGGATCAGTGCATACAGCGACTAAATAGCTAAGTTACCTTTGAAAATGTCATTAACTCATTATCTTCAATTATTTGTTTGATTAATAGAAGAAAAATATTAATATTAATATCATATTATTATTATTATTATTATTATTATTTTGACTCACACTTTTTTATTTTATATTATATATATAAAATTATTTTAAAAATTATAAAAATAATTATTTATTAACAATAATAATAACACAACATAAAATAAAAATTCTGTAAAATTAGATATAAATTTATTTAATTGTCATTACCGTTCTCTAATATTTAGATCTCTACGTTCTCTCACAGTCAACCATCACATAAGAGGAGCCCTATGTATGTGTATTCTGTACCAGTAAGTAATGCGCATTAGATTCCTCAAATTTTGTACCTATCCGTTAGGCCTTCACAAACACCACTAGTTTATGTTACCTATGTTTTCTATATATGGTTTTGAAACTTTTGATAATAATAAAATATTGAAAAATTTAAATATCATAATAAAATTTATACTAGTATATTTTAGTTGATGTGTAACAGCTTGATTGAATATTATGATTAGATATATTCAAATAAAATTTTATCAATTTATTTACATTTATAATATTTTTTTATGATATATAATAATATTATGTGAAATAAAATTTATAGAATCAAAGAGAAGTTAGACAGACTTAGTGATTGTAATAATATTAGTATCATTGTACGGACCCTTTGCATTTTCAACATTATTGGTGTAAGTAGTAAAAGTAATTGAGTAATTTAACCTAATTATTTTGATCAGGAGAATCTGGGACGTCCAAACTCGTACTATGATCCTAGCAATAGAGACTTTGGGTCTAAATCGAAAGAGGTCGACAACGAATGAAGTGGATTTGGTGCTCACCAACCGCGCTAGTGGGAACGGCAGTCTTCAACTCCTTCCATTTTTTTTCAAATTTATCATGATATTAATTTATTGGGAGCAGTAATATATTTTAAAGAAGGATAGCTATATTTTAATTCTTTATTTATTAAATATATTAGTATAATTTAATTATCTTTATAAAATTTATTTTATAAAATAATTAATTTTTATTGTTTTTAAGTGTGTTTTTATTAAAAATAAATGAATTAAATTACAATTCGTTGTTTTAACTATATAGATAATTTATTTTTTTTAATATAAAAAAATGTTTCTATACTTAATAATGGATTGAAATAAAAATATATTTAATAATCTTTAAACACTTAATTATACCTTTTGTATCAAATAACACCCATTTAGTTTCATAACATGCATCAGAGCATTTATAGATTCCATATGAATTTAAAACACAATAGTATGATGGAGAGAGATAAAAGAGTTTCTTTTTTTGTAACATCATTGTTGACGAAAATAAGAGGATATGGATGATCTAGAGATACACTTTCCATGCATTAATTCACACTTGAAATCTAACTCTAACTCTAATATTACTTATTGGTGTTAATTAAAATTGAAATATAACTGTTACAATAATTCTATAATTATTAAGATAGATCTAAAGGAGGAGGAGGAGGAGGAGGAGGAGGAGGAGGAGGAGGAGGAGGGATAAAAGAGTTTCTTTTTTAATTACAAAAAGACGATTCAAATTTTAGCCCTAAAAAATGAGTTTTTGAAAAAGTTGGGTTTGCTAAATTTTAAATTTTACGATTAAATGGATTATTTTAATAATTATAAAATTTGTATGAAAATAGAGTAAAAAATTATGTAACTAACACACTCAAAACCCTTCAATAATTACTGATTACAACAACTAATTACTAGTGGTTGTTAAGGGGTACATACCAAATAAGAAAAACCCTTCAATAACTAACACACTCAAAACCCTTCAATAACTACTGATTACAACAACTAATTAGTTTTGTTAACGAGAAGTTATCAATTTATATATATATATATATATTATTTAAGAATAAATAAGAAAAATTTGTTTATCTTTAAATTTTAAATTATAAACCTTAAATTCTAAAATTTAAATCAGTTAATATTTTTATTTTTTTAAATAGTGTATTTTAATTATTAAATAGTGTATTTTTATTAAAATTTTCATTTATTAAGAGGATTAGGGGTGGTGAGATGGGCCGGTCGGCTATCTTAGATTTATGAAGTTTTGGTTTTAGTATTCCAAATCACTTGGGTTTATTTTATGGCGTACGTATAATTTAATTTAGCAAATTAAACAGTAAAAATATTCAATATAATAGATCTTGGCATATAAACCAAACAACATATTGATAATAGTTATGGCATATAATTTTAGATTACAGACTATATATATATATATATATATATATATAATTGCATTATTCAACATCATTCTTTTAATTAGGGAAGTGGAATTTGAGATAGATGAATTTATTGGAGATAAGCAAGGAGCTGAAACTAATGTTAATCTCTAAATATGCAGCTAAGTTTGGAGTGCAGTTCAAATGGCGCGAGCAGATACAGTTAGTAATGAAGCTCAATGACAAGCAGTTGGAGGTGATGATGCAGCTCACATGCATGTGTGCATGCCTTTCTTTGTTAGGAGCTAGCATTGTTAATATTGTTGTAAAATAACGCAAATTCCCGATAATCCAGATTTATGCGAAAGCAAGAATAGAAAAATAACACAAAATTTGATAACGGAGTTCGGCCAATCTTGCTTACGTCTCCGGACCTGCTGCAGATCTTTTTACTTAAATAGGAGAAATTACACAAGATGTTTACAACACTCACAACTCACAACCCAATTACAACCAAGAAAATTACTCTCAATTTTCTCTCACAAAAGCTTTTCTCTCTAAGCTTTTCTCTCAATTGGAATGAACACTTTGGATGATTAATTCATTACAATTACACATCTATTTATAGGAAAATTCACTCCTTGAATTACTCCTTAAATTAATGGTTCCTTAAATTGCTCCTTGAATTAAGCTCCTTGTTTTGCTTCATGAATTGCTCCATGTTTTACTCCATGTTTTGCTCCATGTTTTGCTCCTTAATTTTCTCCTTAAATTAAGGAGCTTTATAACAATCTCCAACAATCTCCCACTTGAAGACTGATTTCAATCTGTCTTCACACCTTGATCAATGCAACAGCTTTTCTAGTCTTTGTTCTACCACTAACCGAAGTTGAGCACAACTTGATTTGTCAATAGTCACCACCTTGTTAACATATCTGGCGGATTTTTGCTTCCTTGAATCTTCTCGGTATTAACACATCATCTTCCACTAGAGATCCGATGAAGTGATAACGAAGTCCAATATGCTTTGTTCTAGAATGAAATAATTCTTCGCAAGTGTATTGCACTTTGACTATCACTACGCAGACCATTCTTCTCTTGTTTGAATCCCACCTCGATTAACAAACCTCAAGCCATATCATCTCTTTACTAGCTTCACGCTACATACTACATTTCTGTAGTGGATAGAGTGACAATTTTCTCGTATTTGTGACATCCAACTAACGATTGTAGTTCCAACAAGATATATATAACCGGTGCTTCTTCGGTGATCAACTTCACCTCCAAAGTTCAAGGCTTCACGCACTTGTACTTTTAACTCTCCTTTACTAAAGTACAAGCACTTTTCGTGGTGCCTCGCAGATACCTCAAAATCCACTGATCGCTTCCCAATGAGTTTTCCCTAGATTTGACATAACCGCTAACAACTCCCACTACACGGCCAATGTCCGGTCTCATACGACCATTGCGTACATCAAACTTCCAATGGCCGAGGCATAAGGAACCTTAGCCATGAATTCTCTCTCCTCCGTCTCGAGGGGACCGATCCTTGGATAGGCGAAAATGACTGCCAAGGGTGTCTAGCGGCTTGGCATCGCCCGTATTGAATCTTTGCAAAACACGATTGATGTACTCTACGAGATAACTGCAAGGATCCTTTCTTCTTATTTCTTGTGATTTGCATTCCAAGAATCTTCTTTCTTTGACCCAAGTCTTTCATGTCAAATTCCTTTGACAATTATCGCTTCAACCTTTTAATATCATCCATATCTGAACCTCCTACTAACATATCATCAACATAAAGTAGTAAAATGATATAACCGGACCTATATCTTCAAGTAGCAACAATGATCGCATTGCACTTCGGAAACCTTCCTTGTGCATGAAGTCAAACTTTCTCGTACCATTGTCTCGGCTTGTTTCGTGCCATACAAACTCTTCTTAAGTCTCGCACACCATGCTTCTTCTTCCCTCTTTCTCGAGAAACCTTCCGTCGGTACATGTATATCTCTTCATCTAAATCTCCATGAAGGAATGCGGTCTTCACATCCAACTGTTCAAGATGAAGATCTTGAATGGCTACAATACTCAATACCGATCCGATAGTATTGAGCTTCACAACGGAGCGAAAATGTCGGTGTAGTCAACTCCTTCCTTCCGTTGAAACCCTTTGACAACTAGGCGGGCTTTGCATCTCTTGGAACCATCACGCCCTCTTTCACCCAGTACACCCATTTGTTGTGAAGTGCCTTCTTTCCCATAGGTAACTCGGCTAGTTCCGTCTACGGTCGGAGATGAGAGATTTCATTTCTTCTTTCATAAGCTCTCACTTGTTGGAATCTCGAGTCCGACAAGCTTCATCATAGCATTCGGGCTCCCTCCATCACCAACAACATATAGTTCATGTATCTCCCGTTAGGCACACGAGGTCGAGAAGACCTTCTCAATACGGGAGCTGGAGTAAGAGGTTGTGGTGTGTCGGAATGTTGTGTCTTGCTTTGTCCAACAAGTTCCTCCGGGCCGAGGACTTGTTACAATTGGTTCTACATTGCGGAAGTATACGGGACATCATCTGCACCGCAAATACCGACTCATTCTCGCTCGAGTCATTGGCGTCTATTTTATGCATGTCCTTATACATCACCCTTTCGTTGAAAATCACATCTCTGCTACGGATAACTTTCTTCTTTTCGTCATCCCAAACGAGGTAGCCAAACTCATCCTCACCATAGCCAATGAACGTGCATTTCTTGGATTTGGTATCAAGTTTATTCCCGCCTTGATCACCGATATGCACAAATGCTACACAACCGAAAACTTTTAGATGTGATAGTTTCACCTCTTTTCCGCTCCATACCTCCTCCGGTATTCTATGTTCCAATGGAACAGATGGGCCTCGGTTGATCAAGTAAGCCGCCGTGTCGATCGCTCGCCTGCACTGCTTCGGTAGACCCGACCGTATACGAATGCTTCGGCTCTTTCCGTTAACGTTCGGTTCCCATACGCCGCCTACACCATTGTGTCGAGGCATGCCCGGCACAGCTTCTTTCCATTCTCGATCCCGTGCTCATAGCAGTAAATTTTTGAATCTCGTGTCTTCATATTCACCACCATTATCGGTTCTCGAGCTTTTTGATCTTTAAACCCGTCTCATTTTCCACCATAGCTTTCCATCTTCCGAAAGCCTCAAATACTTCGGACTTATGCTTTATAAAGTAAACCCATACCTTCCGAGAGTGATCATCGATGAAAGTCACGAAGTAGTGTTTCCCACCAATAGATGAGGTCGTTGGTCCCCAAACATCGAGTGAATAAGCTCTAGTCTTTCCTTCTTTGGGATGTAACTTGTCCGAAAGGCGACTCTCTTTGCTTTCCAAGTATGCAATCTTCGCATATGTCTATCTCCAGACCGTCGACCGAAGTTTTCCCTTTGAGTGCATAATCTTCATCCCCTTCTCATTCATATGGCCTAGTCTGCGTGCCACACTTTGGTGTTTCATTGCCTCATCGCAATCGTAATTGAACAGCGTGCCTCTCATGTCGTGTAAAGAGTGCCAATTTTCTTGCCTCGAGCAACTCGTCATCGCACCCTTTGAAATCTTCCAATCATCACCGTGGAAGATCGTAGTGTAGCCTTCATCGGCCAACCGTCCTACCGAGATTAAATTTCTTCTCGAGATCGGAATATGCCTGACATCCTTCAATTCCCAAAAAGATCCGTTTAACTTAATCTTCACTACACCTTTGCCAATAATAGCACATGGTTGATCATCACCAAGATATACCTTTCCAAGGTTTCTAGGAACATATTTCTCGAAGAATTCTTTTTGTGAAGTACCTTGGGACGGTGCTCCCGGGTCTAACACCCAAGATTCTTCTTTGCTTCTCCAAAGAGCATATCAATGCATCGTCTCCTCCCGAGGTGGAAGTAACATTTGCTGCCTTCACTTGTTTGTCCTTCGGTGCACTCTTGCACCGATTTTTATAGTGCGTTCTTCCACAATTCCAACACTCGATAATCTTCGAGCTATGGGAATTATTAGGATTCCTGGATTTGGACCTCCCGTTTGATCTACCTCGGTAGTACGTTACGCCACGTCCATTCCCTTTGGTTGAATTTCTTCCTCGACTCGTATGCAAAATCAAGAAGTTGACGATTCACCGACTCTCTACGTCGGATCTCTTCACCGAGAACCAAATCACGAACATCGTCAAATTTCAACTTATTGCTTCCTAACGAGCTACTCGGTAGTGACAGCATTCCAACTTTCTCGGTAAAGAAGATAAAAGTATTAATGCTCGTACTTCTTCAATTCAATTTCCACCGAACTCAGTGGTTGTGACCGTGTTGAGTTCATCGAGATGTCGAGCTACCGACGCGCCTTCATTCATTCGCAAATTGAACAAACGCCTCATCGTGCACTTTGTTTGAGGTCACGGCTTCTCATACATATTGGAGAGCCGCCATAAGACCCGCCACGGTCTTTTCCTTTGCTATGTTGAAGGCAACATTACGGATGGGCCAATCGAATAACTCGGGGTCATTGCCTGTAAGATTCCAATCTTCTTCCTTCATAGCTTTCCGGTTTCTTTCCCGAGAGTTGATATAGATTTCTTTGATACGTATAATCCTCTATCTGCATTTTCCAAAACCCAAAATCCGTGCCATCAAATTTCTCGAGTTTCACCCTTCCTTCATCTACTACTATCGTCCCACTAAAATCTGACTTTCTCTGGATCGTTTCTGACTATTTCTGTAAATCACCGTGTGTTAGAACACCTCCGTCAACGAACAAATATCGTCAACAAAATTTCACTATTCACATAATTCACTATTTACGTAAATAGTAACCTTGCAGAAAATTGACAGAAATGACCACCAATAGCTCTGATACCAGTTGTTGGAAAATAACGCAAATTCCCGATAAGCCAGATTTATGCGAAAGCAAGAATAGAAAAATAACACAAAATTTGATAACGGAGTTCGGCCAATCTTGCTTACGTCTCCGGACCTGCTGCAGATCTTTTTACTTAAATGGGAGAAATTACACAAGGTGTTTACAACACTCACAACTCACAACCCAATTACAACCAAGAAAATTACTCTCAATTTTCTCTCACAAAAGCTTTTCTCTCTAAGCTTTTCTCTCAATTGGAATGAACACTTTGGATGATTAATTCATTACAATTACACATCTATTTATAGGAAAATTCACTCCTTGAATTACTCCTTAAATTAATGGTTCCTTAAATTGCTCCTTGAATTAAGCTCCTTGAATTAAGCTCCTTGTTTTGCTCCATGTTTTGCTCCATGTTTTACTCCATGTTTTGCTCCATGTTTTGCTCCTTAAATTAAGTAACTTTATAACAATCTCCAACAAATATTTGTTAGTACACAATAATGAGTTTGTTAAAAGCTCATGTATTTCTTTAATATATAGCTATAATAAGTGTAGTACACTTGTGTTTTAGTGTAATACATGCATGCATCCGGTTTACACTGTACATACAACAATGTAAATGTAATCAGCTTGATCTTGTTGAATTGAATGAAGTACACTTTCGTTGATAGTTGATCTTCTTGCTCTCTTCTCTTTCCTTTTATGCTTTCAATCTTTCTTTCCTTCCTTCAATTCCTTCCCTGCAATCAGTTATAGCACAATCAGTTATAAATTTTATTAATTTGTAACAATAATTATATAATTAAAGATATATTAATATCCTATTCTTACAATTTTTTTCTAAACTCTAGTGAAAATTATCCATCCTATCCCTATAAACAATTAACGTGCAATGGAGATGTTACACCCGCCAGTGCTAGTTAGTACTGGTACTGCATCAAGCTCAGTAAATTGTCATCAAGTATCCATCATTATTTTCAAGTATCTATCATTTCTCAGTAAATTGTCATGATTGCTGATTGGGATTATTGCAGATAGCTAGAGATGACAAATCTGTATCACATATATATTTGAAACCTGTATTTTGCGAATACGACAATAATGAGAAGTAATTGTTTGAATTATTGGATTTCATTATTATTTTCATAGTGTTTTTTCTGAAGTGAAGTATCAATATCTGTGTCTAACAATGAGTCTCTTCCTAATGAAAAAGAAGAAGAAGAAGAAGAAAGAAGTCAGTTGATGAGGTTTATAACTTGTAGATATTACCCATACTTGACCTGAATCCGTTTGTTCTGAATCGATTTAGTTCAAATTGACTCGCGTGTTAGATTGGTTCGGGTAGAGTCTAACCCAGTTTGAATCATTGCTGTCTTTATTCTCCACATCTTTTTCACTCACATGGGTGCATCACAATATCACAGTATACATGCACGAAACAAAATCACTTCAATAACTCAGGTTACTTGCACATTATGCAAAATTTACATTAATAATACGTTGGAAGTTGTTTGTCACCGATTCTTCTAAAAATTTTAACTATTAAGAATAAATTAATAATATTTTTATACATTTATCACTCCACAAGTGTTAACTCTATGTAACATATAGATCAAACATTTACAATTTAATAATTATGATCACTGAACATTGACCACATGACCTCTAATTTTGATATCATGATTGAAAAGAGTTAACCATCAATTTTTCTAAAACATCAAACTTTTAAAATATTAAGAGTTTAACCTAACCAGGGACGGAGACACACATAAGTGAGAGGGGCACATGTCCCCTCAAGTTTTTGATAAAGATCTTTCTTTTATTGTAGTAATAAATGTGCTTCTTTATTTAACAAAAATAACTAATTGTATCATGTCTCAAGTTTATTAATTGAATATAACTTTTTTTCTTTTATATTTATTACTATGACTTCTTCTTATAAAGTTTTAAAAAATTATATCAAATAATACATAAAACTTATATATGATAACAAAAATAATACCTTAATAATATTGAAAGGATTCAAATAGAATTCAACATTAAGCGAATTTAAATGACCATAGTTCAATTTGACGACATTCAATATGAAATAATGGATTAAACTTTTTTTAGTAGTAAAAATATATAAATTGAACATAATAAATTTTATTTTTGTAGTTATAAGTATTTAATGTATAATTTTGTTGTTTTTCTTAAAATTTATTAATTTAATTTTTTTAAAATTTTCTTAAAAAATAACTCATTTTATATCCATATAATTTAACCATTACTTGTTACACCACATATTATTATATGAATATGTATTGTTATTTGTATCATATAATATTGATATTATCTATTTTTCTTTTGATACTTATATGTTTATTATAATTTATGTTATTTAAGTTTTTTTATTGTTTTTATTTATCAATTTAATTTATATATACTATTACAATAAAGGGTTTTTAAGTTGGTTATTATATATATATATTTTTTTTACAAAGCAACTCTTTGAATAAAATCTTTTCAGTATCATTGTACAGTGTTACAGTGTGTTCTTCGTCATTTTGTATCAAGCATCTAAATCAAACTCATCTATTGTTTCTAATTATGAACTGACCCTATCTCATAATTGATTAGCAGATTGCATTACTTGAACCATATTATATTCTTATGGATTATATCTTCTTTGCCCTCATAATCATTTTTTCATTTGATAGAATCAATTATATAATCCGAATCCAAATGATATAAGAATACACATGTTCATATATGCATGTTTCATTCAATTCATTTTTTTAATAATCATCTTGTTCTTATTCATCTCAATAATACAAGTTAATTATTTTATAAAAAATAAATATTTTAATCATATTATTATTATTGGAATACTTATTCAAAAAACAGCATTTAAGTCTTCCGTTTTACGTACGATTTAAGTCTTCCGTTTTACGTACGATTAATTAGAACTCAGATGCTTTAATTTCATTAATTGTAAGAATAGAAGTGTTGAGTTGAAAATAAATAAATAAAAAACTAAAAGGCTTATTTATATAATTAAGATGTGGCTTTTGCACCTTATGAAGATATGTAGAGGGGGCACCCTAGTATATATCAATATCTTACCGACGTTGAATCGTGAGCCATATAGAGAAGGTAAGAATCAAACAAGTCCATGCATTCAACGTGAGAGTGACTTCACTTTGTAGAGGACCCATTTGAGAACCTACTTTGTGATATGAATTCATATAAGAAATCTTCTGATTCTTTAACCACACGAGTATATATAGGCTTCATTGATTAGTCTGCCACCTGGACTGTACGGTATTAGTAAGTGACATTCAATCTCTTCCATCATTAAAAATATCAAAATTTCCCCGCCCTGGTGTTAAGAGTATTCCTATTTCATTTGTAAAATTAGATAGGTTACGGTACACAAATAGTTTGGTATTCATGTCAGTTAATTGATCATTTAGAAAGTAAATATTGCAGTTAACTTGAAATATATGTGTGAATGCTAATTTTTGTAGATATTGTTGTAATACGTAAATCTACAAAATTAACAAACAATTTGAACTTCGGATCATTACGTGGGGTGATTTTTATTCTTCCGATAAGTCAATAATAAGATGATAAAAATTAAAAGGGATCTACGATCTTATAAACATTAGAGAAGATTTACAATTTTAATTTATAATTACAAGAAAATATCGTATTTGATTATGATTTTTTATTATATGAGAAATGTCATATCTAATTCTTTGTGATCGTTTACATATATTAGTATATATAAGAAAAAAAATTAATCTAATAACCATTATTTTATTGAATAGTATTGACTTATTGTAGCATTGTAAACATCGATTTTTAATTATCTCTTTAAGATAATTATTAAATATTTATCCCTTTAGAATAATAATTTTGTGGTTATAATTATATGATAACACAATTTTTATTGGAATTAACCCATAATATTTTTTGCTAATTAATACTGTTCTTTGTTTTTAACGTACACATATCGCTATTAAAACATTTAAAAAAATTGTTAAATCATTGCAACTTTTCATCTAAATGTTATAACAATCTCCTTTTAAATATCCAACAGTGATATGTGCCAATCAACGTATATGAGAGATAGATGGTGAGAAATACATATTTTCTTTCATTTGCATATTTAATAATTCAATCTCCTATATTGATGGATATTTATGACTAATAATTAAGCAAAAATGTTATAATTTATGTTAAAATATTGTGATATTTTATAAATTGATATATCTTTTTGACGAGTTATAATTATACGTGAACAATTGCATTGATTCTAAAAGAAATGATTTTTGAAAAAAATTATAACTTATAAAAGTGTTTTAATCATTTGTGAATGGTTGCATAGAAATCTTTAAATAGGATTCTTGTTTAAGTTACTTGTTAGTGGAGTTGGAGAAAACAATAGTTATTCTCTTTTCTTCCACCATGATTTTTATACAAACAAAATTAGCATTCTAAATATTGTAGATTTATAACATTAATTATGTTGAGTGTTCTTCAAAATCAAATGTATTTTTGAGTTATTTTTGTAAATGTACACCGCAAACAACATGAGATTTCATTGTATCTTGGAAGCGTATTTGGTGAACCTTAGTGCATCACCAAATTGGTAAGAAAAAATAGCATCTTAATTAAGGACAATGACTTAAAATTGTACCTTAAAAGACAAAACTAAAAACTATATTATTTAATATGATTTTATAATATTACAATTGAAGATTTTAGAGACATAACTTGAAGATTAACAATCAATTCTAAATTTTAAATTTTTTCCAACAAGATCGATGCATTATCATGGTTGAAAATAATTGATAATCTCTTCTCCATATACCGTGGATGTGAGTAAATTAAGGGTTTAACGTTGAATGTCGGTAAGAGAAGAAGATTATTTGGCAGAGTGAATAAGAAGCACGTGATAGGTGATAGATATCGCTTGCTTTGTAACGAGACTGACTTCAATTTAAAAAAGGGCATGCTTAATCACTATTACATAATAAAATATATAAAATATCTATTTTAGTTTTTTATTAATTATATTTTAATATTATTATTACTAAATAAAATTATACTTAAATAGAAAACAACTACTTACAGTAAACACACTAGTGATGGTGTGTTTCATAGGCTTATGTCTAGAATAACAATATACATATGCATGACAAACAATTAATAGCATGTGAGACAAATATGCATACTAAACAACAGAGGATTTTCAATCACTTTAAAACATTATATGAGAGAACATATTTGGTAAATGATAATTATATTCTCACTACATGTGATCAATCTAAAAAAAATAAACCAAATAAATAGTCTGACACCTAAGACATAACCAAGGTAAAGAGTGACACCTAGGACACAACCAAGGTAAAGAGTTTGACACCTAGGACACAGCCAAGGTAAAGAAATATTGACGTTTTCGAGACTTACATCAAACTCACATTCACATAATAGACACAAGTAAGATAAATTAATAAGGGAGTAGGAAGATTAATTTACTACAGTATAAGTTATGATTAGAAAGTTATGGGTATGCTACATAAAAAGAAAAAAAATATGCAACAATATATAACAAGTTTTTTAATCAGAGTATTCATATAGTATGTTAAAACTTCCATGAAAGAAACTTAAATTGTACTAACATATATACTAATCATGCATATGATTCGAGTTTATCGAAATATTGGTCTGGATCTGTACACTTTTTTTGTGAAGATTATGAAAAAAATGACGGCTTGTAAATAGATTATTTGGGGGAATTATTTGCGATGGATAGTTTAAGCACTGACATTGTAATTAAATATTATTTTTATAATAGTTAGTTAGATGGTCTGGTCGATCAGTTGTTTTTCTTTTAAGCTATTAAATGTCTGATCGTTTGTGAAATTTTAATTTAATATAATTTGATTAATTATCTATTCACCATTATCTCTAATTAATTAAATACATAATTAAAAAATTTCAATGGATATAAGACGTAACAATTCATTTTTTCTTTAACATTCTCCTCAAATGTTTTTTACTTTATCTTTATAAATTTCAACCTCTTAAACTTTCATTAAAAAGGTACAAAAACTTTAAAATTAATATATACATGAATAAAAGATCTAATATAATGTATATTTACATCTAACAATAAAAAAGATAAAAAAATTTGTTTAATAATTAAAAATTATAATTTAAAAAATAAAAACATATATTTTAAAAAGATTAAAATAACTCTAAATCTAATCTTTATTCATGTCACCATTAAATCTTTTACTATCGATAAAAATGTATTATTGATAATTCAATGTTTTTACTTTGTTTACAATATATCTTTTAATGACTAATTCTATACTTTTATCTTTTGTTTTTAGTTGTAAATAACATCTATATTAATCACGAATTCGAATATAAATTAGATCATGTTTGACCCATTATAATTATGATTAATGTTATTAAAAAAACGATTATGATTAAAGTTTGGAAGAAAAAATAAAAAATTATACACAAATTGTTTAATAATGATTTTTTAATTTTTTTTCAAATTATTAAAGAATTAAAAAATATATTTACTTATAATTCATAAAATTTATATTTTTATTCTTTTTGAAAATATTTATCCTAAAGTTATAAGACTTATTTCTTAGTTATAAAGAATGTTTAGTTAAAATGAAGGGGAAAAATCATGAATTTGATTAAAAAATATTTTAAAAATATTTATTAACCATAATAATTTTTTAAAAAAATGAAAATGAAATGGAAATATAAAAACCTTATAAAACAGACTCATTAATTAATTAATGCATCGTGTATGACTTACATTAAAATAACTACAACATAGTCTCTGGAAAGAAAAAAAACCATAAACCTCAAGAAACAGAGAAACTCTGTTTGATAAAATCTAATTTATATGTGATTCCTAATTTATCACACCATAAGCAACTGTCTTTGAGCTTCAATCCTTAATTCTTGCTTCATTTTTCTAATAAAATCATCGAATTTCTTGTTTAATTCTTCCGTACTCACCTTCCCATTTTCTTCTTCTTCTTCTTCTTCAAAATTGTCTTCTACTTCCACTCTTTCTCCAAAAAGAGTGTCACCATTTTTCCATTGTTGTTCCTCCGCATCTTCTACTACACATTCTCTACTTTCTTTTTCTTCTTCTTCTTCTTTTGAATTTATATTTGTATAAAAGCCACTTTCTTCTATTTCTTTTTCTTCTTCAATATCCTTTGCAACATTTTCAACTGCTACTTCACTATACAAGATCAATTCTTCTTCTTTGGTTTGTGGCATTGAATTCTCATGTGGGTTATTATCTATCGTAATTCTAAAGGATTCATCTTGATGATTAGAAAGGGACAAAGAACTAAGGGTAACAGAGTACTTTGTAAGGAAAACTAAGAGTCCATTGCATAGAAGGAACATACAGCTTTTGTCAAGGGTGTGAGTAATAAGTTGGTAAGGGAATGTAGAGAAGTAGAAGTTATAAGAATGTAGAAAAGAAAGAAAAGATGATTGGGAAAATAAATAAGAAAACACATAAACTGAGACTACCAATTTAGTCACCTTCTTCAGAAACTGACTCATCAATTGTGTCATGGTGTGTAGATTTTGGTGCTGATTTTCTTCCATTGTTCTCTATATTGATTGTTTATTGATCAATAAGTACAAAAGCTCTTTGGATAAAACAAGCTATGTAGGAAGTAGATGAGCTGAAGGAGCTTGAAGAGAATATAAATGTGGTTTGGTATCAAAGTTTAGAGAGCTTTGTGTATTTATATATACATGGATTTTTTTTATTACAAAATTATCCCAACAGGTTGTTTAATTCTTCTGTGTCAATTTTGGTTATACATACAAACATAACAAATACATATGTAAAAGTAACTATAGATATAAACACTTCTTACATTAAAAATAAGATATGTAAATTGCTATAAAAATTAATAATCAAATCATTCATCAACTATTTTATCTACCATAAGTTTTTTATTAACTACTTTTAATATTTTTACACTATGGACCTTTATCTAAACTGTAGACAGATTGAAAGTTCTTTGTAAAAAACACTTATGAGCTTGATTTGAAGTTTTCCACCTATGCCCTTTAATGCAAATTCTTGTTTATCTTACAACTTTATAGTTTGTTTTACAAAACTGACATCGTGTTTAGAGTCCTAAATGATTGAGTTTTGCGTAAGGATCGTTCCTTCTTGTTAGTCAGTTGATGCGGTATTTTAGGATAAATGTAATTAATATTTTTTAAAACTACAACTGTCTAATTTTATGAAAAGAACAACCAACAAAATTAGTAAAAATAGCATATAACTTTGTTAATATCTTAATATGCTATTCCGGACTTAACCCCCATGAGCTGATTGTAATATGTTCTGGTTTACCGATATGAATTTGACTGCTAGGTATATGGTTTATATGATTAAGATGTGTCCTTCCCTCAAAAGCTGGGACCAAGGAAAAGAATTATGTTATTCTACAATTATTATAAGTCTGATTGAGTACTGATTATATGTAGAATGGGCACAAGTGTCAATACACATCGATGAACCCACAAGCTCTTTGTATTATGGGCTAAATTTAAGCTTTTGGTGTTTGTTGCTTGGAAGCTAATCATTGATGACTGGCGCTTCTTGTTTTCTTTTGATTTTTTCCTTAATCAGTCTTGAATTATAAGCAAATATCATTTTATTATTATTTTCCTTTAACCATTATTCTAATAATTATCATGGGTTTGAAAGTAAGTTTGAGAAAATTCATGCAGGTTTTGAAATGAAGCAATTGTATTCTTAATATTTCAAGCTTTTATAATCGAATTCAAAAAAGAGAACAAAAGTAAAACTAAAGTGAGAGAGAACAGAAAATTTCTGTACAATATTCTCTGCCTTTTTAATTACTCTGGTTTTGTGCATATAAAGAGCTTCCCAAACAATGAAAAGCACCCTTTAAAATAAAAAAAAAAGAGGAAAAAAAAGAAAGAAAGAATGAAAAGTACTCAAGTATCAATAACCACTAATATTAAACATTAATTTTGGCTCAATGAAAATGCAACAAGTTGGACTATAAAGGAATGAACTTACATGGTTTAAGGTTAAGAGAAATACTAATATTATTTAATTTTAAATACATTTATGCACCCACATTCTTTACATCTCGTCTAGTAATTTTTTAAAAAATTAAATAAATAATTTATTTTTCTATATAATATGAACACATAACAAAATTTAATTAGTATGAACCTAAAAATAGGTGTAAATTTGTATCCCTAACATTTATCATCTTATAATTAATTGGTTTGCTTGAACTGTAGCAACTAATCTATCAGGTTTCTCGATCCTAAAATTAGTGTTCGTACTTAGTGTATGTCATGGTTTTAAATATGTAATATGTGTAGTTTGTTGTTGTGACTTGTGACATCCTCGTATTCCAAACTCTAAGATACCATTTGTTATAACAAAACCCTTCTTTTGCTTGGGTTCGCACATCTAAAAGTTCCTCATTCCTAACACCACTTAAACATATGAGGTTGTTGCCATGGAGTACAAAAGAAAAGAACAAAAAGGTGTTTGCGGCTGATTATCATGAACATTACAGGAACAGTAAATATAATTTATGACAAAGAAAAAATTTAAAAATCAGCAATATTACAGTCTAACTTGAAATTTGTGGATGTCTGGAGGAGAAACAGAGCTTGAGCAATTATACTACTTCCTGCAACCATCTAACAAAACTAAAAAAGAGATTTCATAACAGAAAAAAGAAAATTTCAAATCTTTCAGGCCATGTTTGGTTTGCATAATCAAAACTTAATGAAAATAGTAATAATAATATGAATTGAATTAAATAGAAATAATATTACTATCAGTATGTTTTGTTTAAGTTATGAGATTAATATAAATGTAAAATTTATAATGTTTAAAATGATGTAAAATTAAAAAAATAAATTTTATGTCTAAATCAGGAAAAGAGATTGAGAGAGAGAGAAAAGAATAGTAACAAAGAAAAAATAGTATTTTAAGAGGAATGAGTATTCGTGTTAATGGTAGAATAAGCAAAACTTTTTCCATTGTCACTCTTAATAATCTTAGGGTACAATTACTCCATAGCTGGCATTATGAATCTAAACAATACCAGAATCTAACAACAAAATTGAGATATAAAAAATACTGCTATAAAATCCCGTAACAATATAAAGCTCTCACTTGACAGTTGACGTACAAAAAAATTAATAATGAAGATAGTGAACTTCTACACTCAAAAGAGAATGCTTTAAAAAAATCTGAAGGTCAACAACAAAATCAACTAGGCATCCAAAATCAAAGTTGATCAGGCCACAAGAATGTTCCAACAACAAATGCCCTTTTCTGCTCCAGAGGACCCTCAAAACAGAGGCCATACGCACCAAGAAGGGTGTCTAGCTTCCAGTCTTCCATGTTATCATAGTCAAATTTGGTGTACCTTGGATAGTTAAAAGGCATTTGGAAGCCATTTGGGTAGTGCTCCTTGCAAAGTCCAATTTTTGTATCCTTGCCAGTTCCTTTCAACTGCCCTTTGTCTAGGTTCTTGTTGACACTGTTTGAGTGCCCCAAGACTTGTGCAAATGCAGCACTGAGAAACCACTTCAATTCCATAATACTCATTCCTGAAAAATGAGATAATAAACTTAACATACTCAAATCTTTTATAAATCCTCAAGGAGCAGGAAGGAAAACATTAATGCAATATGAGTGAGTTATATAAATTACAATACAAATGCTCATTTATTCAAGGACAAGTCCTTCTCTTTAATTTTCAAAAGAAATTTCTTTGTTTCACTTGTTAATTTGTTATCTCACAGCCAGATATCTCTGTCTTTCAATCAACAGGGCAGCTCAAGAGCTTGTGAGGCCCTAGACCAAAATTAAAAATGAGGCCCTTGAAATGTATTGAAAACTTGAGAATAACACATTTGAATGATTGAAAAGGTCATAAATCATCAAATCATATCACTAAGATAAAACTGAAACCAATAAATCAAGATAAGGGAGAGATTACCTATTTACACACTAAAAGCCAACCACGTGTTATTTACTTCCCGGGATTGGACCAGCGGCAATAGAGTTGGAGGCTACTTGACGGCCAGCGTTGGTGTGGGGGAAAGGGGGGAGAGTGAAATTAGGGTACATGGAATCCAATATACACTGGATCTTTTCTGCTTTGTTTTTTTTCATATGATTTTTCTTTTTTTCCAGTTTTCCTCAATATTTTCCTCTCTTTTTTCGATTTTTTTTACTAGTTAATTCCTTTATGTTATAGTTTATTTATTTATTATAAATTATTTATATATATATTTCTTAATAAAGATAAATAATTATTTAAATTTATTTTAAGTATATTAAATATACATAAATATATATTTAATTTTGTAATTAAATCACTCATATCATATTCGTTATAGTCACGTGAAATGTTATAAATAGTTTAAGTAACTAAGTGATATGAAAATGTTTTTTTTATTAAAAAATATATTTATATATTTATTTATTCATTAATTATGTATATATATGATATGAAAATATGTTATTTGAACAAATATTATTAAAAATGTATTGGATTGTATTGAATTAATTTTGATACGAGAGATTATATTTAAAATGAGTTAAATAAATATATCATTTAACCGATCAATCTTTACTATATTTAAGTAATTTTTCACTATTTTTATAAGATAAATATATTCATCATTGTAATTAAAATTTAGCTCTTATTATACTTAACTTTTTTTTCTAAAAAGTATAGATTTCGTTTATTATTATTTCAATCAAGTCACTTAAATTTATTTTTCAAAACTATTAAGTTACAATTATTTTACTATATACAATTATAATTATAAAGTAAAATTTTATTTTATAAATTAATTTATATATATATATAATTTTAAATTATGTCATATAAATTATAAATTATAAATTACTCATATCTTAGAATAATAATTATTATTTTTCTTAAATCCTTATTTATTGTATATTTAGTGATAATTTTTATTTTTATTAATTAAATAATAAATTATTAATATTTAAAAATTATTCCAAAAATTAGCGTAAATGCATCCTCAATTTGTTAGATAATAATAACAATAATATAATTTTAATTAAAATAAAAACAATAATTATTTATGGAATCATGCTACTTTTTCCGACCACTTAAATCCGTGACCACTTTAAATAATTATGCTTTGATCGGCGTCTTGATTATTTATTTTAAGGACAATAAATATTTTTTTAATTTTTAATATTTTAATAAAAGACATATGTATTTATAATTAATATAATTTAAAGTATAAGTAATATTACAAAATAACTATGTCTTAAACATATTTCAAAATTTGATTATTTTATTGATAAATTTAAACTTTACTTATATTCTTATTATTTTTCATTGTTAATTTTTAAACTTAGAAAACTCGAAAACTCATAATTTTTAAACTCAATAAAACTATTTGATTATTAATAATCGATACACAACTCTATGTAATTTTTAGGAACTTTAAATATCATTTATAATTGTATTCATAATGATGTAAAGTTTAATAAATATATTTTTAAAATAATTTATATGTAAAATTTTATTTTTTGTTGTAATTAGATTAACACTACATAATTATTGAAATTTAACTGATTTGTTTTTAATATCTTTTTCATTTCTTAATTTCTTCTTATTAAGTAATCAGTTTATATTAGATTCTATTAGATTGCTATTATAAAATATATACAATTATACCCCAAAAACCATGCATCAACTAGTTTATAATCTATTTTAAAGGTGTTTAACAATATAGGTTATATTAAAATATATGATAAATTATTTTAAAGTATCGAGAATGTACAAAATTGCACTTAATGTTTAGTGATATTCACGTAAATCTTTAATATAATTGCATTATAAGGGTATTTGATCAAGTAATCTTTGTTATTTTGATTTTTAGAACTTAAATTATATTTTTTTAAAAACAATAATCTAGGAAATAAAAATATAACTTACAAAATATTCAAACTTTGTCATTTATTTATTTTTAAATCATAATGTACAAAATAAAAATAATTTCTTGTTAATATTCAAAAGAAATACTTATTAAAAATTTCTTATTTTTTAACTTATTTTTACAATTAAAAAAATAAAAATAATTACTTGTTGAAACAATTAACAAAACCTTTTTTTCTTTTAATTTAAGAATAAAAATAATTTTTATTGTATTAAGATATGTGAATAAAAACTTATTTAAATAATATTACATAACAAGATTCCAAAAATATTTAATTTATACTATTATATTTACTTATAAAAATATTGCATTTAACATAAAAAAACAATAATATTCTAAAAAATATTTTATATAATATATTATTATTATTATTATAGGGAGTAATTGTTTAATGTTATTTGTTAATTTTTGTATATTATTGATTAAAGATAATTCTTTATTTTTTTTGTCATAACATTGTGTTATTTTTATTTTCATTTTCTTATTTATCATTATTATAAATTGATATAAGTAAATATTTAAACATTCAAGATCTCTAATTGGTTTAAGGGTTATTATTATTATGTTTGAATTTAATGGATCCACCATAATCTTCCCTTCTATTTGCCTTCTCTTGTTATACGGTTATACCTCAGTTTTGCTCAACCCTTAATATCTTACTAGTAATTGTGAGAATTTTGCATACGTACACAGATGATATCCAATTTAGATTTACTAGAAAAGAGTGTTTGCATTCATTTTATCTATAATATAATAATTACAATTCTAAGGCCAACTAAAAACTTTGAAGAGATTCTTTAACTATTCATAATTAATGGATACATAATTATTGGTTGGGATTTCTATATAGAGGGGTTGCTATGCTAAAAGATGTATTTTTTGAGCTATGTGCCCTCAAGTGAAAATAAGGATTCCTTTTATAGCATAAAGAATCACTATTTACAATATATGAATTATTGTTTTATCCTTTAATAATTCATCTACTTTACTATTTTTTGACTTTATCAATTATATCCATTGCTTTTTCTTGGCACATCATGTAGACTAAAGATATATATACTACATCTTTATTTTTCTTTGTCATCTTTTACCGACATTTCTTTCCTCTTTATTCTTCCTTTTCATTTTCTACCAACAATTATTTTGATGGCATTGTTGATTATGCATTTTCGTCTTCTCGATTCTTGTTGTAATAAATGCATATGTGATATTTGGTGACTTTTCTCGCATAGAAGCAGAATATCTTACTTATTTTTTGACCAATTTTCAAGTTGTTAAAATTTGTCTCAAGTTTGATAATTTTTTCACTATCATCTTCGGTGAGAGCTATACTACTTTAAGAAGTAATTATGACTTTATCTAGTTGATTAATTTACTTTGACCTCATTAGAATCATCAATTTTTTTGAGTTTATAGTAAATTTGGCCTAACATTTGACCTCTTAATACACAGAGATAATCTGTGTTGAATTTTCTTAAAAAAAAAACCCTTAGTTTAGGAGCTTCTTTGTTTGTGTTGGAAATCTCTAGCTTGATGAAGTGGTAAGGATTGATACATATGTCCTCATTTCAGTCCATTAGTAAACTAAAAAATTTGAGATAAACAAGCTTTCCATCTACTTTTATCTTCTTCCTCAAAATATTGATTGTTTTTTTGAAATATTTTGGAAAATAATTTAATTCACTTAAATTAATTCTTAGATATATGTTTTCTATTAGACCTGCATGGAAAACTTTATAAACAAATATTTGATCAATTCTTTCCAAAATGTTGAATTTACTCCCTGCAGGGAATTCATTTTCTGTAGTATAGAACTTCATATATTCAATGTGTTCCTAGGTAGATTTTTTATCTAAGTTGTAGAGACTCAACTATTATAGTTTGGTGAGATTCCTATATTGATCTTTTTCATATTTAATGACTAATGAATTTTTAGGGATGTTTCTCTGATTAGTACCAAATGCTTTAAAGAGAGATGTCTCTCTAAATAATACTAGAGGTCGTACTACTTTTCCTAAAGTTGTCAACCTACTAAGTGTTGTTAGTTGTTGTTTTAGTACTACAGAATAATTCCTTACTATCTTCTATGGAGTTATTAGTTTTGATAATTTTTAATTAGCACAGCTACCTTTAGCCTCAATGAGTTACTCCACTAAATCCAATAATAGATTTACTTTTTTCATGTCCAGTTGTTATAGATTCCTGATTTTCGACCATTATAGACCATATAAGTCTCTTTATGTTCCTCTTTTTCTGCTTCATCAGTTCAATTGAGTTTTTTTTATTTCAGAGATGTTACTCTATTTTGAATCGTTAAGTTATTCCTTTTCATCTTGAATTCTTTTTTTAGAATTTTTATCTTATTTAAATTGAATTTTTGATGAAGATTTCTCTCTAGAGTTTTTAGACTTTAAGAGTTGTTTTGAATAATCAAGTTTTTCATATATTTCCTCTCTCTATGAGAGATTTCTCAAGGTATAAAAACTCGAGTTGTTCTTAAAGGGTTTTTATATCCTTTTTCCTTTATCTTGATCTTGATATCAAGATGTTTCATTCATGTAAGCATAAAAATAGTTAGAAGTGCTAATTTTATGATAATAGTATCTAATAAACTATTTTTGTTTCTTGGGAGATGTTTGACATCAAAATTGTAGTGATTAACTATTGCTGTCATTTAACTAATCTTCCTTCCTTATAATCACATGTAGTATTAGTTCTTAAGAAATAACCAAAAAAATTGTTATCAGCTCTAACAAAAAATCTTGAACTTATGACACATATTGCCAATTTCTTAATAATTTTTTTAACAACTAAATATTTTTTTCTTTATTATGATAATTTAATTTTAGACCATAGAAAGATCTTGGAATATACCTATAAATATATTCCTCTCTATCATTTATTTTTGCTTTTAATATTGCTTTATAATAGCCTTATGAAACATTTATTTCAATTATCATTTTATCATCTGGACCTGGATGATATAAAATTGTTAAATTTTATACGTGTGTTTTTACTTTATCCATATAAAAAGCATATTGTTCTATTTATTTTCAAACATAATATTTTTTTTAATTTTACTTGTAGCGATTTTCACATTTCTACAAGTTTATTGATGTATGCTTCAGCATATATTAAACATCCTAGCAATCTTTGTAATTGATTTTGTCTTTCAATTCACTAGGAAAGATAATATGGGATTGTAGATTATGTTTTCCATCTTCAATTCTAACTCTAAATACTTAATTTTCTGTTGAACATTGCTTTCTTTTTCAGAAAGTATAATGCCTTATTTTCTACATTCTTACAGAATATTAATAATATATAAATAATATTTATATTCATTATTGAAAATCAAAGTGTCATATATGTAAACACAACAAATATTTTTTAATTTCTAAAAGATGTTATCCGTATATCTTTGAAAGATACATGAACTTGTTTCAATCCAAATGGTACAATAGTCCATTGGTACTGTCATTGGTGACAACTAAATGCTGTTAATTTTTAAGATTCTTCATCTAGTCTTATTTGGCAAAATTTACTTTTACAATTAACACTTGAAAAGTATTTATTTTATTTTATTAATGATAATAGTTATTTTTTCTTTGGAATAAAGTATCAATCATCAATGTTTTTTTTATTCAATGTTTTGAAGTTTATTACTATTCACTTTTTCCCTTCTTTTTTAGCTTTTTTTATTAAGAATATCGCACTAAAGTGAGGTAAATTACTTGGTATTATAATTTTTAATTCCAAAAATTCTTAAATTTGTTTTCCAAATCCAATCATGGCTTGGAGTATAAATCATTAGTTTTATTTCTATAACCTTGTTCGAGTCTTCTAATTTTATGTTGACAATAATTTTTGATTTGTTAATTTTTGAATCTAAAGGATTTTTCGATATTACGATTTTTAATAATTTTTTGATACTTGCTGGGGCTTTATTTTCCTGTATTTGATTAAGAAAATAATTTTGTTTCTCTTTTATATCTAATAAAATATTTTTTAAATAAGGTTTTTGTTGCTTTGTGTCCATCTCACCACGTTTTTGCTTTTTATGTTGTTGCATAAAAGTTAGGTTTGATATAGTCAAAAAATTTCTTATTTTTGATACATAAATGGTTTCACTATCTAATATTGTTAAACTTATTTTGTTTAATTTTTTGTGTAAAAAGTTTATATAATTTTAGAAAACTATATTCTATTAATAAATAAACTCATGTTTCTTATTGATATATGATATGAATATGTAATTTTTCTTTTCCTATCAATATATTTGTATCTTTTAAAATCTTATTAAGATTTATTGTAATATTATTAGAAATTCTTATAATTAAATCTTTCAGTGTATATTTTTAATGTTCTTCTAGGAAAACATATTTACTTGTTACACATATACTAGCTCATGTATCTATATATGCATGTAAATGATAGTTATCATAGCCTTTAAATTTAAATCTTACCTTAATATAAGTATTGTTTGGATTTGTAATACTATATAAATCATTCATCATTCATATTCTGAATCAGTTATTTCATTTTCAATTTTCTCTAATAGATAAATATTGTAAGTATCATCTCTATCAGATTCTTCAATTAGTTCTAGTCCCATCTTAAAAGCTTATTCTAAAATTTTTGTGTTATGTGAAAATTCATTTTTAAATTATTTTTTATGTTGAAGCCTATTAGGTTATTCATTGGTATAATGTCCTTCTTCATTGTGGATCCAAAACTTGTTTTTCTTTTTTCCTTAAAGCCAATAATTCTCTCGTTTTTAGGAGGTTTGT
This sequence comes from Hippophae rhamnoides, assembly GCA_033030585.1. Classification (NCBI taxonomy): domain Eukaryota; kingdom Viridiplantae; phylum Streptophyta; class Magnoliopsida; order Rosales; family Elaeagnaceae; genus Hippophae; species Hippophae rhamnoides. The sequence continues at coordinate 64,016,020 of CM065428.1, read as the reverse complement.
ACCTTTTTTTAAAGTATTTTTTTCTATAGAATTTTCAATTAAATCTTTTTTTATATTTTTGAAAATCTTGTCTCCTAAATTTAAATATTTTAAATATTTTGTATTTTTATATTTCTATTTATAGGGTTTTATATTACATCCATTTTTTTCTTGCATTTTAAAATCTCTTGTATCACAATAGATTTTATCATTTTATTTTATCTATTGACATTTAATAATTATATAACTTTTAAGGTTTCTTAGTATTCCTTCTAGTGTGTCCGGTATGATTTCCTAATTTTGTTGGTTTCAATCTTCTCTTAAGGTTTTATATAATGTTATAGTTAATTTTTGAAAGAAAAAAATTTCATTATATGTTATATGTATAGAGGATAGTAATTTATGTTAATATATTTCATGCTCACAAATAAAAGAATCTATGTAACACATGTTATAAATTTTTATATTTATTAAATTTCATTTAGTTTCATTAATTTCATTTTTACTAGATTTAGTAAATATTGTTGGTCTGTTAAATTTTAATATTCCCTGTCATTTTGTGAGCAAATAAAATTCTACAAGTTGAATGATTTGATTATGTAGTTTAAGAGGTTTGTATAAGTACACTCAAACCACTAACCCATTTATCTAAGTTTTTTTTCTCTATTTTTTATACAATTTAAATTTAAAATATCATATCTATAGTTTTAATGGAGCTTAAATTCTTGTGGAGTATTATCCCTAGTTTCTCAATGTAATCCTTATTCTATTTTGTGTGGTTGAATTCTTCTATTGGAAGTATTTATTTATCCTAATATTTGTCCATTTCTTTCTTCTCTGTGTGAGTCAGATGTCTCTTCTTCGTAAAAAACTAGTAATAAAATTGGTTTTATATGACATTTTGGGGTCATTATTCTTGGTTCAGGATCACTTTCACTTATTACTATCATATCATCTTTCTCTTTGTTTGTACAAAGTTTCTCTTTATAATATTTTTCTAACACTTTATCTATTAAAGTTAACAGAGTTACTAATTTTTCTATATCTATTTTTTTGAGGTTCATAAATTTTTTTTCTAATTTTTTTCTATATTCCATTAAAATAAAATTATATCCTTTTCTTTAGATTTTTCTTATTTTTTTGCTCTCATTTCGAGGTATTAAAACATCTGATATTCTACGTGGTTCTTCCTTTAATTCTTCTAAGAGATCATATTTATGATCTATAATATCATTATTTCTATGTATATTATATACATCTTTCCTTAATTCTATAAATTCTATATGTATATTTTTTTGTAATTTATTATGATCACATTCCTTTATTTCTCTTAATAATTCTTTTTATGTTTCAATTATATATTGTAGATACTTTGGGTTTGATTTTTGAACTAAGTTTATTTTCTCTTTAGAAGTCTTAAAACCTTTATTAATGTTATTTGATTTTTCGCTACGCTTATTAGGCTCTCATTTATTTATAATTGTATATTTTTTATTCTGTGATTTCTTTTTTAATATGACATCATGAACTAATTCTTTCATTATTTAAAATTTTTATTTTAATTTAATAACTTTTTTCTTTATTAGAAGTTTCTCCTTCAGATTCTATAAATGTAAATATTAGTATGTTACTATTTCTTATTACACTACTTTTTTTTCCTATTATCAAAGATTTTTTCTTCAAATCTAAGTATTATTTTTGTGATATTTCAAAATCTACCAATATTTTTGATTTTATTATTTGACCTAAGTTCTTAGAATATCTTGTCAATTTCTATGAATTCATTTTATCCATATATTGTACTATTGTAACTATTTGTTAATGAATACCCTACTATGTAGTTTATTTAAATTTTATGATTTTCTTTATTCATTGAGTCTCCTATTTCAAATTCATAAGTCAAACTTAATACTTTGTTTAAATTTGTATCATAAATATTAATAACAAACCTAAAATATGCTATGAATTTTAGTTTCTAGTATCCTAAATTACTATGGATTATTCATAGTAGAATATATTTCATGTTTATTATTTTATTATCTAAAATATTATTTTTATTGGTGTATCTATTATTTTTATGGTAGGAGCTTGTATTAATATTTGGATTCCTCCCAAATAAATATATCCAATTCTTTCTTTATTATTTTGAGAAATTTTTGATAATTTTTTCGTAATAGTTTCCTTGTCAATATTAATGTTTATTTTTTATTACTTATTTCATAATAAATTGTCTTTTTTTTAGAATAATTTTCTTAATAATGAAAATGATGGATCATAAATCCATCTTTTTCTTTAAGATTTAATTTTACCTTTTGAATTTCTTAAAATTTCTTTTTATTAATTATAATTTCTTGTAAAAAAATATCCTCATATCTTATATTTATAATTCTAATATTTCTTAATTTCTTATCACTTTTTCGATATCAATTATTTTTTATTCTATTTTTATTTATAAAAAATTACTATTTACCGAACTCAAAGTTTAAAATAAAAAATAATCAACCTAAAAATTACAACGAATTTTGACATCCTTAAGAAAGTCACGCCAAAGTCGTTTTAACTTTACGATAACATGCATATTTAAGAAAGCCAAGTGTCACGACCTTAATCTTTCAAGTATCGATCGTGCGGCACTTAGCACCGTCTGTTGCACTAAGCCTGCCTTTGAATTCGAAATGTAACTCCAAAGAGAATAGAAAGAGTTTGCAAAGAATGCTTTGTATTGCTCTAGAGAGAGTTTATGTTACAAATGTTAAGAATTCCCAAGGATTTCCAAGGATTGTTAGGAATTTCCAAGATGAATGCAAATGAAGACCAATAGGTCTATTTATAGTGTGGCTTCTAAGCTTAAGAACGTGCCACCACTTTCTAGATAATTCTAAGCCTAGAATATACAAGAGTGTTCTAGGTTTATGTACAATGTGTCACAAGGTTCTAGGACTTTCTATCCAACTCTAGAGTCTTCTAGGTTTGTCTAGTTCCTTCCACGCACGTTAGGGATGTTCGTAAGCTTAAATGGCTTCTACATCCTTCCCGAATCATCCCGGCGTGGTCTAGAATATTCCAGGCCCATTCTAGCACTCTCCAGTGCTCTGAGAACATTCTAGTGGTCTTCAAGCTTAAGTTGAGTCCGTCCAACTCTAGCCCTTTCTAGACTTCTCTAGGCAACTCTAGAACTTTCCACGTGTCAGATCTTTGGCGACCAACATTTGGATTTTTAGGGGCAGTTTGGGCGGGACGTGACACCCTCCCACACTCAAGTTCCCGACGCCCTCGTCACGCCTTCAAGTTGAAACCTCTCTATAGCATCTCTGAATTGCCACAAGGAATCCTCAGGTTCCCAACTTGTCTCTTCTTCTGGGGCGTTTTTCCATTTGACCAAGTATTCCTTATAACTTGGTACGCCCCTTCGTTGGATCAAGCGATCCGCCAAAATCGAGTCCACTTCCCTATCAAAGGAGGTTACCACTGCGGTAGGCGCCCTCTTGGATTCTCCCCTACTCATGTCTTCTTTGTCTCCATGAAAGGGTTTAAGCATACTTACATGAAAGACTGGATAGATTTTAAGCTTTGGAGGGAGTTGTAGCTTGTACGACACCTTACCAACTTGTTTAAGGACTAGAAATGGTCCCTCATATTTTCGTACCAACCCCTTATGAACCTTCCGTAAGGACTTGAATTCTTGGGGTAGTAGTTTCACCAGAACCAAATCACCTTCCTGAAACTCCACCATCCTCCTCTTCTTGTCAGCCAATTTCCTCATCTTTTTAGACTCCTTGTTCAGATAAGCTCGGGCCAACTCAGTTTGTTCGTGCCATGCCTTGGCAAATTTGAAGGCAGTAGGGCTCTTCCCATCATAACTCATAGCCAAGGCATGAGGGGTCATGGGTTGCTGTGCCATGACAATCTCAAAGGGACTCTTTGCGGTGGACTCACTTCTCTGCAAATTATATGAAAATTGGGCTACATCCAATAGCTTCGCCCAATCTCGTTGATTGGCACTCACAAAGTGCCTGAGATACAACTCCAGCAATGCATTAGCGTGCTCTATTTGTCCATCACTTTGAGGATGAAAGCTTGTAGAGAAGTTCAAGTCTGATCCCAACAACTTGAACAATTTCGTCCAAAACTTCCCTGTGAAACTTAGGTTTCGATCACTCACTATATTGGATGGAATCCCCCAATGCTTCACAATATGTTTAAGGAACAAGCGTGCCGTCTCATCTGCCGTGCAGTCCGTCGAGGCAGGTATGAATGTTGCATACTTGCTGAAGCGATCAATCACCATAACGCCGCCAAAGCCTTCCTCGATTTTGGCAAGCAAGTGATGAAATCCATAGAGACACTCTCCCGTGGTCTCTCCGGAATGGGGCGACGGCTCTATGGAGACCTCGGTGTATGCTGCTCTATCTTGTCTTGTTGGCATTCAAGATAAGTCTTCACATAAGCTTCTACATCATCCCGAAGTTGAGGCCAATAGTAGATGGACTTGATCAAAGCAAGGGTGCGCCTCATTCCTGGGTGTCCAGCCCATAAGGAATCATGGCATTCCTTGATAAGCTCCTTCCTTAAGCTCCCCTATTTTGGCACGAAGATACGATTCTACTTGGCATAGAGTAGTCCGTCACTCAGCCAAAATCGTCTCGTCTTCCCTTCCTTGATGAGGGCAAGGATATTTTGAGCAAGGGCATCATGCTCCAACCCTTCTTTGATCTTTTCCAACAGGGAACTACTTGGCCTGCTCAAAGCTGCTAGTTCTGCCTTTCCACTTAGCGGATCAACCACCACGCTTCCGTTGCGCGCCTTTGATTTTTTCACCTTATCAGGGCTCATTATTGGTGGTCTTATGTCGAGCTCCAACTCAACTTCATGGTCCACCTCCCTCCTTGGAGGTAACCGTTTGGGCGAGGCCTCATGCATCATCCCATGGGACTTGTCTAGGATAGCTTGCACTTCCGTTGGCAAGCTTTAGCACAGTTATGCCTCTCAAGCATCACCTCACGGGACTTATCCGGGATAACTTGCCCTCTCTTCAAGCTTGGCTTTGGCGACTCCTCCCCGTTGTACTCTTTTGAGATGGCCAGGTAACTCTCTCTTCGTCCCTCTTCAATCCCCTTTTGATTTGAAGTGCCGAGAGAGCTTGGGTTGTGCGTTTGGTGGCCCTGTTCGTCGGTACCACGCGAGCCTTCGAACCATCCATGATGCACCTAGAGTTTGAGTATGGCACCAGGAAAGCTCTTACCTGGTCCAAGAACTCCATGCCGAATACCATCGAGTAGTCATCTATAGGCTCCACTGATAAGTCCACTTAGCCAGTCCAAGCACCAAGACTGACCTTAACTCCTCGAGCGACTCCATGTAATGGTAGTGCTGGTGAGTTAACTGCTTTGAGAGATCCCCCTTCATAGACAACCTTCAGGCCAAGTCTCTTTGCTTCTTCCATTGAAACAAAGTTGTGAGATGCTCCTGTGTCAACCAATGCTTTGGCGACCTTCCCATTGATGGTGGCATCCACGTACATCAAACCTTTAGGGGGTCTTTGGGGCGCTCTGCATTGCACCAAGTAGGCGCAAAGAACCCATCTTCGCACCTTCGTCCGATTCACCTCCATCCTACTCATGAGTGGAAGCAACTAAGGCACTCAAGGCCTTCCTCTTCGGACATTCGCGTGCCCAATGCGGTCCATCGCATATGAAGCACGTCACGCGGGGCTTCGAGGTACCACGATCCTCCTTCTCCTTCCCCTTATCCCATGGCTTGAACGATGAGCTGTCTTTGTGGTTTTTGGGTCCCTGACTTTTGGCATGACCTCCACCATTCTTTCCTCCAACAAAATTCTTATCCGAGGCTTTTGGGCTCTCATTGTTTGTGGAGTAGTCAATAAAGCTTTCCGCAGTTGCGATGGCCGAAGACAAGTGTTGGACACCACGTCGCTTGAGCTCCAGATTAGCCCATGATTGGAGACCATCCATGAATAAGAATAGGGCATCCTTTTCAGATGTGTCGGGGACTTCTAGCAACAAGGTTGTGAACTCTTTCACATAGTCCCTTTATGCTACGCCGTTTGCTTTCGATCGTCGCAATCGGCCCCTCGCCTCCTCCTCGCATTTATGGGGAAGAAGCGCATTTTGAAGTCTTCAAAGGTTTCAATTGTGCAAACCCTCGTTGCACATCTCCACGCCTCCTTCTCCATTCTACATGCGGCAAAGGTCGGGTACGTACGGGCAGGCTTCGGATCTACTTGGCATACGGTCCTTTATGGCGCGTAGCCTCGAAGTATTGTTCTAGCCCCCATAGGAAGTTCTCCACTTCCCTAACATTCCTAACACCATTGAAGGTCTTAGGCTTGGGAACATCCACCCTCTTAGGCTTCGAGAATGGTTGTGCTAGTCTCGCGGCCATGCACTCGCTACAAAGAGCTAGATCACCACCCATATCCTCAACTCTAAGCAAGACATTAGCAAGTTCTCTTTGGACAAGATCCCTTACCTTGGCAAGTTCAGCTTTTAACCTATCAATCTCTTGCCTTAACCCACCGTCTAGCTCGTTGAGGGACTCGTTGAGGGACATCTTAACCGCTGCATGGATCTCCACATCCTCGGCCTCCAAGCCATTGCAACGCTCCTCTAAGTTGTCCACTCGGTCAAACAGCTCCCCTGTCGTCCCGCGCAACTCCCACACGTGCTTCCAAGCTAGAAAGTATGTCTTTCGACTTGGCTCGAGATTCCTTTGTTGGTTTCCGGGTTTCCTCACGTCCACGTTCCATAGGTGGAACATCAACGCTTGGAGTAGATGGAGCAACGTTCTTCATTATGCCAAGAGTAAGATTGCTTCAACCTAAGGCTCTGATACCAAATGTCACGACCTTAATCTTTCAAGTATCGATGGGCACCATCCGTTGCACTAAGCCTGCCTTTGAATCCGAAATGTAACTCCAAAGAGAATAGAAAGAGTTTGCAAAGAATGCTTTGTATTGCTCTAGAGAGAGTTTATGTTACAAATGCTAAGAATTCCCAAGGATTTCCAAGGATTGTTAGAAATTTCCAAGATGAATGCAAATGAAGACCAATAGGTCTATTTATAGTGTAGCTTCTAAGCTTAAGAATGTGCCACCACTTTCTAGATAATTCTAAGCCTATAATATACAAGAGTGTTCTAGGTTTATGTATAATGTGCCACAAGGTTCTAGGACCTTCTATCCAACTCTAGAGTCTTCTAGGTTTGTCTGGGCCTTCCTTGCACGTTCGGGATGTTCGTAAGCTTCCATGCTTCTACATCCTTCCCGAACCATAGCATCGGTCTAGAATATTACAATTTCATTCTAAGACTCTCCAACGTGCTCTAAAATATTCTAAGGTCTTCAGACTTAAGTCAGTTCGTCCAACTCTAACCATTTCTAAACCTGCAGACAATTCTAAAATTTTGTTATGTTTCAATCCATGCCAACGTACGACGTTGGATTTTTAGGGACAGTTTGGGCGGGACGTGACACAAGGATGTCAATGACCATTTCATGTAAGGTGATTGACAATGCAGGCAATATTAGGTAATTTCAAAACTTATAATAATAGTAAATGATTTGTTAAAATTTGTTTGATTCTTAGTACAGAGATAACGTTATTTTTTTACTTATTAATATTAAATAATTGAATAATTAATTATAAACTAACACACAGTTTTAGATGATTACTATAAATTTATGAGAGAAAATTTATAACAATCATAAATAATTTGTTAAAATTTGTTTGATCCTTAGTACAAGATTCATGTTATTTTTGTACTTATTAATATTAAACAATTAAAGAATCAATGTACACATCATATGATATGATTACCATATATCCTGGCGTCACATGTATGAGGTTCAATTTATTGCAACTACGAATAGTGAGAAGTAGGATACGCAGGACACTCAATCATCTTGAAGGCTTTGGAGAGGCCATCCACAATTTAATTCTTCTTTTTTACATGCACGTCAATAACAAGTAGAAATTATGATTCAGTAGTATGGTACATCTTGAAACATATTATTGTTTTTTTTTAATGACATAACATGGAGTCTGATTGGATGCTTTTCATATTCAACAATCTATGTTATTAGTTTCTGTTGGAAAAATGTATGATGGTAAAAAAATAAATTTTATATACTAAAGATAACTTTTTAAATTAAAATAGAATAAAATAATATCAAAGATTTTTTACGTAGAAAAATCTTTCAAAATAAAAATAACAATTACGGGATCCGTAAATCACTTAAAATTTTCAAGATAAGATTACAAATTTCACATTTAGGTAGATCTCTCACAAAATACAACAAATATATAATTTTAATTTGTGAATTTTAACTTCTCAAATTGAATCTCTCAATTTTCTTATCTAAGAAAATGTTCTGTTAATGTTTTCTGTTTTTTTTTTTTACTCTCAACTTCTATTAATCTATTGAGATGTAACCAGACTTTTATAGAGCCAAAGTTTCATCATTCTCTACCAAGTAGGAGAAGTTTTTGACTTTTTTTTTCTTCTTCTTTCGATGTTACTCATTCACCGTTATTTCTTCAATTTGTTGGCACACATAATTGTACCAACATTTTCTTCTCATATCATTTAAAATAACATTTAATTTTATTGTTATTAAAAAATAAATGATAAATAATTATTTTTTTATTTTAATTTTTATTCAATTATTTTTAATTATAATAATTTTTATCTAATATAATTACATTTATTTTTCTACGGTCAGTTTTTTATAACTAACTGTTGTGGGTTAAATTTAATTTTTTCTTCCACGACTCTTACTCTTAGGTAATTATCAATGAAATAGGACTTTTTTTAACAAAAATAAGAAGTGAAAAAGATTTAATTAAGAAATATATAACAAAAGCGCAAAGAATATCAAAATTGATTTTTCCAAATACAATAAAATTTTAATTTTAAAAATCAAAACTGACCAACAACTATTATGCTGCAGAATCTACTATAGAATATCTATAAGCATTCATTCTTTGTTCGTTCTATACTCTAATTTGCAGAATGAAATCAGAATTTATGAAGTATGAGTTTAGTTTTTTTTTCCTCACTTTTCGTCATCTAACTACCCCTCTTTCTATTTGGCCCTCGGAATATAGTTTAAAGCTTTAAATAAAACCGCCGTATCCATGATCCAAAACCGATAATAAATTAAACTCCCACACTCCTTTTCAGTTCATATTCTCTAAGCTTCTAACATAAAGAACGTGATTAACCCAACAAGTCTTTTTAAATTCCTTTTAAGTTTTCTAACTTTCCACAAAACTATGATACACATTTCCAATCTCTTTATACATTACCATTCTGTTTCTCATCTTCTAGTCATCTCATAATTAAGGACTTCATTTTCCATAGAAACTATAAGACGACGCTCCCTCATTTATTGTCTTCATCTCTTTCATACCTCTGCAAACATCATTACAAAGTACACAATTGCTCTTCTTGATCTTGTTGTCAATAACTCCAAAAGAAAATATCAGACAAAACCCAGAAAGAGAATTTCCTAAACAAAAACAAAATATATATATATATATCAAAAGAAATGCACATAGCACTAGCAGTGACTCCTTTATTTGCAGCTGCTTTAATGGTGGCTCTAATAGTCATTATCTTTTTGGGTGGTTTTCAAGTGTGTTATTCAGCAACTGATCCAAATATTAACAACTATATCAGTTGGAATGATATGGAAGTAGATGAAGGTATTGGGTTTTTGTATACAGGTGAACAATATAAGCAAGGAATTAGAAATGTTATTGTTGTTGACAAGAATGGAAGAGGACAATCTCGTACTGTTCAAGGAGCTATTGACTTGGTCCCTCAAAATAACAACCAAAGAGTCAAAATTTATATTCTTCCTGGAATTTACAGGTAATTCAGTTAGTTCATTCACATCAGTTCATGACCATTATTATTATTTCTGGTTACATGGGCTTATACTCTGTTTCTCTCTGTCCTTGTTTATAACTGAGTTTTGAATAAGTTGATGCAGAGAGAAAGTGTTTGTACCAAGAAACAAGCCATTTATATCATTCATAGGAAGCAAAAAAGATAGTTCAATTACTGTTATTTCTTGGAACAGTAAGTCATCAGATAAAGGTAGCACTGGTTTAGAAGTTGGAACATATAATTCAGCAACTGTTTCTATAGAATCTGATTATTTCTGTGCAACTGGAATCACTTTTCAGGTAATATCTAAATAGAACAACATCCAAATGAAATGTTTTATTTCTTTTTAAATAGAATTCTGATAGTATCTGTATGTGGTGAATGCAGAACACAGTACTTGCAGTTCCTGGAGCACGTGGAATGCAAGCAGTGGCTCTCAGAATAACCGGAGATAAAGCCATGTTTTACAAAGTCAGGATTTTGGGGACACAAGATACACTTTTAGATGACACTGGATCACACTATTTCTACAGATGTTACATTCAAGGTGATATTGACTTTATATTTGGAAGATCAAGATCACTCTACAAGGTAAATAAATACATATATAAATAACGAGAAGGAAAAAAAACCATGTTTTTAATATTACAAAAATCCCAAAACTGTAAATTTATATAAAATGGAACTGTATTAGGAATGTGTTCTTAGGTCTACAGCTTCAAATGCTGGTGGAGCTATAGCAGCTCATCACAGAGATACAGCACAAGAAAATACAGGGTTCTCTTTTGTGAACTGTATAGTCAAAGGAAGTGGGAGTATCTACTTGGGAAGAGCTTGGGGGGACTATGCCAGAATTATTTACTCTAATTGCTATTTTGATGATATTATTACTCCTGCTGGTTGGTCTGATTGGGATCTCCCAAATAGACAAAAGTATGAATTTTGTTTCTTAATTCATCTCAATCTATTTCTGCTTTTATAAATAAACACTTCTATACATTAAGTGTTAGAATTTAATTGGATAACAAAAATGGATCCAACTGCTTCAAATAATTAAATTATGTCACTTTAGTTGAGATTTCATGATAAAAAGGCTTTTCCGTTATAAAAATAAAAAAATAAAACAAAAAATATTTTCTAATATTTTTTTATTATTTTTTGAGTTTTTGTAGGACTGCAGTGTTTGGAGAATATAATTGCAATGGACAAGGAGCAGATAGAAGAGGTAGAGTTTCGTGGGCGAGGAATTTCAGTAATGAAGAGATAAGGCCTTTTCTGGATCTGAAATACATAGAAGGTGACAAATGGCTTAGACTTTAATACTGTCTATGGAAAAGAACTTTCCTGATTCTGATCAAGCTATATGAAAAACATAGATAAAGAGAATTGCCCAAGACCACGTTGTACAATCTATCCTTGTAGAATCACAATGGCGTTCATTAGTTTTATATGTTTCCCATTCTTTCTTTTTCCTCTTTTGCCCCTCTTTCTTTTCAAGTTTTACCCAACATTGATTGATACAATTTTTTTTCGCTGATAATAAATGATACTGACTCTGTATGTTAATAACGTATGCATAGCTAACCAACTATAATGATACCACATGATGTGAACTTGCACAAGTCCGAGTGTGTGGAACATAAAACCAGAAGTTTGGCAATCCTACGTATGGGAGACAAAGTACATACACTTCTAAAATTATACAAATTTCAGTCGTTAATACAGAGTATATGCAAAACATTACTCACTAGTCACTACCATGGAGCAGTTGAGAGACTTGCAGTGAGAGATCTATGATCCAAACAATCTAAATTTAATAAAATTTCAGTTTTGGTACACAACCTCATGACTGTACAACTACATAGACCAGCAATTTAGACAACTGTTATACCAACTATATATAAAGCATTAAAAACCCAGAAGACTATTCGGGATTAACAAAATAAGCCTCCCAATCCCCTCTTCTCAACCAAGAGAAAAAAAAAATTATCATAATTTCCAGCTTACTAACTCATGTTATACACCATCGGTAGCCACTTCCATTGCTTCTACGGCTTCATGGCTTTGCTCAGAAGTATGGCATACCTTCATGCCTGCTCCACTGTTTCTATCATCATTGTCGTCTTTGTCATCGTCATGATTACCTTTGACATTGTCTACATTATCACAGCTGTCTTTAGCATCACTTCCATCTAAATTACCAATGCCTTCTTCCAATGATGGTGACTTATCACTACTAAGCAAGTTAACATCTTTACAAAGGCCATCAGAACTAGCAGATGTGATCAAGTTGATATTTTCCTCGTCAACAACAATCTGCATTGTAGTAGCAGGATCTTCTACACATGAAAGAGGTAAACCAACTGATTTAATGTCCTCGTAAGCTGAAGACCCTGATGGCTTAGTTTCTGAGCTGATAGTTGCAGATATGGCCGAGACTATTTCAGGCTTTGACTTAATACCAATCCACTGGTCACCTAACCAATCTCTGGATACTCTTAGGTCATTTTTATGTATGTTCAAGAGCAAGGTTTCCCCTAACACCACCAGAATCACAACACTTTAGAAGAATAAAATATGGCAGAAAAGATTGGAGGTGGACAAAAGTAGCATTTCTTACCAGGAAAAAAAACTTGCAGACTACTACTGCACCTGTCAACCCCAGTTACAACCCCTTCCCACCAGCCATCACTCCACCATGCATCCACCGCAGCTCCAATTTCAGGAACAAGGTTGGTTTGATCTTTGACAGGAGCTGGCCGAATAGTTGGGCGGCTTGAATACCTCATGCCAATCTTATCAGGGGCAGCAAGCTTAAAAGCCGGGATCCATTCCTACAACAGTTTTATTCACGTCCTTAGTAAAAAAAACATTGTATAAATCAGGGACACTAAAATATAGCTACAAAATACTGAACACTTTGGGCTTTTAGAATCAATATGTAAGGTCTGTCCTGTGGAAAATGAAGGGCAGCATTAAAGATCCAAAACCTTCAAACAATACAAGTTAAATCGCCCTTCAAGATAGATATTTCAATTCAAAAACAAGGCAGATGGCATGTGGCACCCCATTTGAGCAAACAACAACATCAGTGTACTGAAATCAACAAGACATTTAGTCTACACTCAACAGTTACATACACACACACTTCAGATTTCAGTATAACAAAACACGAGCAAATGTATTAGTACGCATACCTCAAGATTGCCACATCCATCCTCATCTTGGACATCATCATATCGTACTTTCAACTGTTTTCTTGACACTTGCAAGATTCTGCACCTGAACCAGCAACCACGGATGCCACTATCTTGGCATAGCACTTCTATCTCTTGATCAACTTTAAATGGTGGAGAAAACCAGGGCCGAGATCCAACATGTTTGAGTGAAACCAACCCTCTGCCTGATAAACCATCATTTCGGTTCTGATGAGGTCCATATGTGAACATCTGGCCATCTCTAGCATGATTTCTGACTTTAGAAGGATCATTGGTGCTTCTGATCCTCTTAGCTCCAACTCTTGCGCTTGCATCCAGGTTCAATTCATCATTATCCTCCCCAGTAAGTCCACTGCTTATATAATCAGGTTTGGGGAAGGAATCAGAATCCAAACAGGAGATAATTGGTTGCTTCGAATAGCCACGTAACTTACTCAAATCAAAAGGCTTCACTCTGTTACTTCTGAATTGCCTATAGCAAAGATGTATTCTGGCCAAAAAGGCGTGAGGCAATGCGTCCAAGCATTTTTGATAATGCTCACGAGTTAATACTGTGGCTGGACCATCAACACACTCTGCACTGATGACTTGTGCATAAGGTGTGATAAAAACTTCTTTTGGGTGAGGATTTCGTAGTGGGGATATCCCCTTGACTTCCTGATTATGGTGAAACCACCTCACTTTAACCCTCTTTTGACATCTCTTGTCTTCATACATATCTTCCAAATAAGCAATATACTGATTCTCTCCCTTTGCCATAACAAAGACAAAAGATTGAATCTGGAAAACAAGAAATATGAGTAAAATAATGTGACAAATCCCTATTGTGCTTAGAAAATAAACTTCTGATAAAAAATTTGGTTTTACCGATTTCCCAAAACAACAAAGTACAATATCAAAAGGAAAATTATTCCTCCTTCATGGACATGTTCAAAAACTCAATTGCATACATTTGTCTTACATCAGCTTGTACGTTCTTACCCTTATTGTAATCCCATTCCTACAGAATGCTGAGTAATGCTTTAGCTGCTTGCCACATGTCCATGCAATGCCTGACCATACAATATCCGAATCACGTCCCTTGAAATTCTTTAAACGATGATCCTGCGAACAGGTTGAATATCAGACAATCGTTAAAAAGTATACAAACATAAAATACATTTAAGAAATTGGCCTAAATAAATACAAAGCAATAACTTACTTGGTCACCTAGTGCTTGAATGTGTAGAGCATTGACACCAGTGCTTGGACGTTCAGGAATCCCTGCAGTTTGGGTTGAACCATGTATACCTGTAATTCGAAGATGTTATAACATGGCAATGATATCCAGTTGGTCATTCCATTACTTGTTCCTAATTCATACTAGTGAATAGAGATGTAAAATGGGTTGTCTCATCTCATCTCATGTTTCATTTAGTATCTCTAATGAACTTATAATGCAATATTGTCTCATTCCATTTAAATACAGTCCCTTCTTAGTTCATCTCATTTAGATTATAACCTTAATGAGCTTAATTGTTGTATCATTTTTCTTATTGAACTTATATTATAAATTATCATTTATCATATTTTCTATTATTTTTGTATTCTTACTTGTCTCTTTTAAGCCAATAGAAACAAATGAGACATCTCAATTATTACAGTTTTATTATTATCTCATCTCATTAAAAATTAAGAGACAAGATGAAATATGTTTTGAAAATTAATAGATTGTCTCATAATTCTCATTAACATTTCATCTCAATTTACACATCTACTAATGACACAAATAATGGTTAAGTTGGAAGGGTACCAAATAAAAAAATCACAGTTCTTCAATCGAGAAAGGCATTAATATAGGTAAGGGTACAAGAAGCATGTTTGCTATACCACAATCTAAATGATAAAAATTTGAATACTTTGTTCTCCTTAAGACAATAAATAAAGTGCTTAACCACTAAGGTATCAGTACAATCCAACCATGCCACAAATTATAATCTGCCAAAACATAATTGTCCATGACTGCACCATCATTGACAATCTCCACATGGGCAAGTTGAAAAACCAATTGAAGTTATTCCACAAATCTCATGATTGATTCTCACACAACGCCCTATATTTCCAATGCTAGTAGAAAAATGAATACTTCACACAAGGGTCTTCTTGTGTATTAGTGAGTGGGACAAATACTAATAACATTTCATTAAGCATAGTCGTGTTTCCAAACAAAATGTTCACAAGTACATATAAGAACATTTCTATAACACATAAATGAAACAACCTCTTAAACATGCACAACCGAGTATTAGAATCTAATGAATCAAACTAAAAGAATGTCTAAAACTGTTCCTTATGCAACATATAAATTGACTTCCAACAAATCTTAATGTTCAACAGCTACCTAAGGTGAGTCAAATAACCCAAATCTATTAAGGGAAAAAAAATGACAGCAACTTTTCAAAGCACCATAGCTACAAGAAGTCCAAAAGTCAAAAAGGGCAAACGTACCAGACGGATCTCCAGTCAGATACTGTTTTGACAGCATAGAAGTAAGCCAATCTACAACCTCCCTTCTCGACCTCCATTTGAAACCAGAATGAATGGTACTTCCCATCCCATGTACTTCTAAAAAATCCTCAGCAACCACATAAAACATATGCCTAAGACTCCTCTCAGTGCCAACAACTGCAAGGATCGATTCCCCTGCAGAATCCTTTAGGAAATAGTGAACCACTCTGTTCCCCCTCTCCTGAGAAACAAATTCTTCTTTCCACTCCACAAAACAACGACCATTTCCAGACATTGTAACAAAGAACTAAGTGGGTTAATAAAAGTCCAGAAACAAAATTTAATTTTCTAATTGCACAGTTCAAGATGCCAGCTGAAGCTAGTATACATTTCAACCTTCAGATCAAGCAACTAGGAGACTAGGATCAAGAAAGAAACTTGCTGCTACTCTGCACCCAAACCCTCGGCCCAAAGCAGAAAACTTTCGGAGGAAAAAAAATCTAAAGATCGACCAGATTTGAGAAGCGTCTACTACAAATGACGGATCAAAAACGAAGACCTTATAGATGAGGAAGTTCTAGTAATTAACGAAACTTTCGACAAACCAAATGCAAATGCTTAACTTGCATTCTGAGTCAGCAGGATATGTTTCGACGTCTGATCAATACAATTTAACACCACTGAGCGTAATAACATTAACCCTAAGAGCACACAAGAGTTTCTGTGAAAACACAAAGAACTTCAACAGACAGAAATTAGGTAGATAGATAATTGACTAAACCCTTCCCCCTAACAAAAAATTAATCTGTTCTTTGAAAGTTCAAAGGCAGATCAGAGCCCGATTACTCAAGATAATCCAAATTGAGCCTGTAATCCCAAAGAAAAGGGCAAATTATATTATTTTGACATATTTTCGCAAGAGAGTCGTACGAAACTTCAAGTGGGCATCTAGGATTAAAGACTACAATGGAGCTTTAGCACGCATAGAGGAACTTGGAGCCTTACTTGACGGAGCAAAGACAATGATGACGGCGTAGAAAGGCTTCAACAGAGCGGCAGGAATAGGAAGCTCTGTGTCTGCTCCGTTGGGTACAAGGTAACACAAATAAACACGGTGAAGAGACGAAGAAGAATTGAGGCCGGAGATTGAGAAAGGATATATCTTGACAAGGCCATGGACATGGGAAATGCAAAAGTTTAGTGGTTGGCTGGTTGCAGAGCTTTTGGAATTGGGTAGGCAGGCGTAGCAAACAATCTTAGAAGTTAGATCAGAGAGGTAAAGCTACATAAGGTTTTGTTGAACAACAAAAGTCAAAAGGTAGAATAATTTTCTGTTAAAAAAATAAAATAAAAGGTAAAAACTATTATGCAAGGTTTATCTTGATCGAAATATTTTGAGACATATTTAGTAGAAAGATCATAAATATTGTATTTATTAAAAAAATTGAAAAAATTTACAAAAATTTATCAAAATTATATATATATAACATTTAATTATATATATCTTAAATTATTTTTTAATTTATAGCTATATTTATAATTATTATTTTAATTATCAAATCAATTAATTAATAAAAAATAACTAAAATATTTATTTAAATTATAATTATAATAATATTATAAATAAGTAAATTTTAACTATACTTAATATAATAATTTAAATAATAAAAAGTAAAAATTATAGGTAAAATTAACAAAGTAAACAAGATAATGAAATATATATAAAACAATATATGAAAAAAATATAAAATTTTATCTTAATTTAAATAAATAATTATTTGATAAATAAATAAATTTAAAGAAAAAATTCACTACTATTATGGAGAATTTGGGAACTTTAAGTTTAGTATTTTTTGTAATAATTAGTTATAGATTTTTAAAAAGTGATAATTTATTTAATTAATTTAAAAATTATAAATTTAATGTAAATTATAAATTAAAAGTATTATTAAAATATTATCTGAATAATAAAAATAAAAATATCAAAATTTAGATTATGGTAATAAAAATCCTTCTTACTATCTATCCAAAATATTAATTACATATTGTTTTACTTTTCTTCTCCGAAATCACTTGAACAATTTGGTTTGAGCCCACTAATAATATGGACTCAGTCCATAAGCCGACGGTCATCGCCCATCTGTCTCTTCTGTGGCAACTTTTCGTTCATAACGCACGCAAAAATTTACATTCATAAAATAAATAAAAAATAATTTTTATTTATAATAATTCATTTATATTAAAGTATTTAAAAAAATTAAAAAAAATCGTTATTTTATAAACATATGATATATAGTTTATTTTAATAATGACATTTTTTATTTTATCTAAATAGTTGAGTTTTATATTATTTTATAAAATAAAAGTATTATTTAAAAATTTAAATACAATAAATAAATTAAATAATTTTCTTGACCAACATGAAACTTAGTGAATAAACATAAAATATATTTAACATACATAAGTATTCTTATATTCTAAATTATTAAATTATTAAATTATTATAATAATAATTATGAACATTAGGAAATAAATGAAAATTTAATCATATATAATTTAATTGATATTTTTGTTTTTTTATAGCATTCAAAATTATACATTTTAAAATAAATGAAAAAATATAATGAGAACAATTGTGTTTAAACGTGTGTTTGTTGATTTTTCACATTTTCTTATATTCTCGTATTTTAAGTTTTATATTTTAATTACTTTAAAATATTATTTGAAGTCAAAAATCATAAACTAACCTCACAGTAAATTTCAGAAAATAAAAATATAAAAATATATCTAATAAACTAGCTATATAATAACTATTTATGTTGGATTGAAAGCAACAAAAATTCATTAAAATAACTATATAAGATCCTAATTATTTAAATTTGTAAATAAGAAATTGTGATTAATTAATCGAACTTAAAGATTTTTAAAATTGTAATTTTTTATCTTAAATTAAGTGATTATGTATGCTATTTATTATTCTATAAATAATTAATTTTAGTTAAAAAAATTAAAATTTATAATAATTTTGAACAAAATAATTATATGTAATAATTAATTGTTTAATTTTATATAAAATGAAGTTACGAAGGCACAATTAAATAATCAAAATAAAATTTTTTTGAAATTTTAATTTTTAATGATGGTTAATTATTTTTCCACGATAATTAATTTCAACTAAAAATATTAAAGTTAGGAAGAAGTATGGACAAAATAATTTTATATAATCTATAATTTTTTAAAATTTTATAAATAGAAAAATTAAGAATGGTAATTAAATAATCCTAAACGAAAATTTTAAAAAATTCATTAGGTATTTTATTTGTTATTCCAAAATAAATAATTTTAAATAAAAACCTTAAAATTTTTAAGAAATATGGGTTAAATAATTACATGTAATTTATAATTTGTTAATTTTATAAAAAATATTATTAAAAGATAATTAAATAATCATGACTAAAATCTTTTAAAAACGTAGTTTTAATTTTTTAATTAAATTATTATGTTTATTATCTATTATTTAAATAATAATTTTAACTAAAAATATTTAAAAAAATTATAAAATAATGATTAAATAATTAGTCTTTCGAAATTTTAACTTTTAATTCATAATTAAGTAATTATATTAATTATTTATTATCTCAGAAATTATTATTAACTAAAAATATTAAAAAATGAATTTACCAAGGTTTATTAAATAATTTAAACGGATATTTTTAGAATTTTAGTTTTTAATTTATAACTAATTAATAAGTTACTTATTATTTTAATATTAATTAATTTTAATTAAGTATTATGGATATAATTATATATAATCTATAATTTTTTAATAATTAAATCATTATTTTTATTATTTATAATCTTAAATAATTAATTTTCAATTAAAAACAGTAAAAAGGAAAGTTCCGAGGGATGATGAAATAATTCTGAATGTGATAAAATAATCCTAGATCGATCATTTTGAAATAATAGTTTTTAATTCATAATTAAATTATTATTTCTGTTATTTAAAATCATAAATAATTAATTATAATTAAAAATATTAAAAATAAAATATATAAATAGTTAAAAAAATTAAATTGAATTCTTTTAAAATTTTAGTTTTTATTTTGTAACTAAATTATATCACATATTATTTATTATTATACAATGATCTAATTTTAATTAAAATATATTAAAATTTTGCAGAAGTATCAACAAAATAAATATATACAATCTATATATTTTTTAATTTTATAAAAAATAAAATTAAAAAATAGTGATTAGATAATCATATAACTAAAATGTTTTAAAATTTTAAATTTCAATTAATAATTAAGCTATTATGATTATTACTTATTATTATTAAAATAATTAATTTTAATTAAAAATAGAAACTTTTTGAATAAATGTAACTAAAATAATTTTACGAAATTTATAAGTTTTAATTTTATATAAAAAGAAAATTACGATGGTTAATTAAATAGTATTGATTAAATTCTTTTGAATTTTAAATTTTAAAAGTAATTATTTCTGTTATTTTAATAAAAAATATAATTTTGATCCAAAAATTGAAATAAGAAGTATTATAAAAATGAATATATATAAAATGGTAATTATAAAATGGTAATTAAATAATCTTAACTCAAATTTTTTAAAATTATTTTTTTCATTCATAATTAAATCATATGTATGTTATTTATTATCCTGAATAAATAATTTTATTTAAAAATAATTAAAAAGAAAGTTAAGATGATTAAACAATTGTAATTGAATTTTTTTAAAATTTAAATTTTTAAATTTAAATTAAGTAATTATATTTATTATTTATTACATTAATAAATTAATTTTAATTAATTAAAAATGTTAAAATATAAATATATAAAAAAGTGATTAAATAATTAAATTAACATCTTGATTTATAGTGCAAAAATAAAAAGTATATATTAAAATTCAATTAAGGTTGTGAAATATAAATTAAAAAATGTGAAAAGTCTTATATACTATATCTTAATTGTCAAATAATAGTATAAATATAATTATTATAATATATTTTTAATAATAGCATAAATATAATTATAATAATATATATTTTTTATGTTAATATAATGAAATGTTTATTTTTATAATATATTTTAATATTAATATTATTTTATATTTATTATTTCATAAAGAATAATTTTTCATTCAAAACATGAAATTTTGAAGAAGTGTAATGTAAACAACACACAAATAAAATTTGGAATGAAAAACTAAAAATTATTTTATCATACATTATTAAGATTTAAGAAAGTAAAATAGAAATTTTCATAGCATTATAATATTTTTTAAATGAACACAAAAGTTTATATATTTAAAATAGTTACAATATCAATATCAATATATGTATTGAATTATAATTATCTTCGTAATAAAATAGTGAAAAATAATATAAAATCGTTAACAAATCATGAAAATTATTAGAGTAATAGGTATCTTAAAAATGCTATAAATGAATTTTTTTAAAACATAAAGTTGATTAATAAATACAAAATTAAATTAAAAATTATTTTTGGAAAAAGTTTCAAGAGATATATTAATATGTTTATGAGTTTGGAAACTTTAATCTAATAATTTTGCAACTTTTGTACTTTTTATAAGTTTATTTCCTAGTAACAATAAACTAATATAATAATTATAAATCAAAATTTACTTATAAATTGGTATTTATATGTATTGGTAATTAATTATATTTTATAATTAATAAATTGTTTTTGTAAAAAAAATTAAAAATTATGATATATATTTAATATAAAATAGATGAATTAAATTATATAAGAAAATACATTTATAGTTAGAGTATATATCATAAATTTAATTTTGACATATTGTTTTTTTGTTATAAAATTATATAGCCATAGCTAATTATATATTTACAATTATTTAAAATTTTAAAGAATATCAAATAATAACTAATAAATTTTTTACAATTAATTATAATTTTAAAGAATATTAAAAAATACAAATAATTGAATTATGTTATAATAAAAACTTATAATAGATATCATCAATCAAAATATTACATATCATTTTTTAAATTAATATAGTTATTTTTATATAAAAATATAAATTAATTAATTTATAATAGTTATAATTATAATTATAGTTATAAGATTAGTGGCAGTGACAAAAATCCAATTAATTTCTTTTCAGACTAAAAAATGGATGAAATCAATACATTTTTTCTCCAATAATATTCATGTAAATTGTTATTTTGTTAACACATAGTATTTAACAATTTATTATGATTTAAAATAAGGAAGAAGTGTGTTTTATCGTTAAAAAAATTAGTTGAATCATAATAAATTCATGAAAATTGTTGTTTTGTGAAGAGAAAATTGGTTTATTTTTTTCATATTAAATTACACATTTGAATTATAATTTTAATTATAAAAAAATACTGCTTCTAACTTTCTAAGATTTTTTTGAAACGGCTGAAACACTCATTTAAATTTAACTTATAAAACTACGAAAGTACAACTTCTAACTTATTACAATATTATTTTAAATATTTTTGTTTTGTTTATTTGTTTATTTTTGAAACACCTATCGTACAGTCAATTTTATGGTAAACGCTTTACGAAGTATTTGTAACTGAAAAAAAAAAGAGTTGATTTTGTTTTTGTGGTGAACGAAAATTGTTATTTGGAATTATTGTAGATAGTTATATAAAGAAACAAAAACATGTGATAATAAGAGTGTGACGGATTGTAGGACCATACTTGATACTATTCATTTTTATTTAATTCAAAAGGGCAAACCCTAGCGGCATATTTATTATATATTATTAAAAAAAATTAATTATATGATTTTTATATAATAATATATTTAATTATAAAATTAAATCGTATAAAAATTATATAATTATATAAAAATTTAATATGATTATAAAATATTATTTTAAATCTTATTGAATATTTAATTTAATCTATTTGAATTTTTAATTATAAAATTATCTATACTTAATTTCTTACTTATCAAGTTAAAAATAATATTTTTTATTTAAAATTATAATAAAAATATAAAAATAAACTAAATTTTTATTTAAATAAAACTTATGAAATAAAATTATTTTAAATTTAAATTATTTTATCAAAATATTTATAATTAATTTTGTTCGATTATATTATACATCTTGTCACCAAATACTATAGAAACTAATTATAATATAATTAAGTACATTTTAATTTAACACAATTATATTTAATATATCAAATATGATGCAACAAACATACAATAAGAATCTTATATTTTTTAATAAAAATACACAAAAATTAAATAGTTATCAAATGATACACAAAAATAATATAGTTTTTAAAAAAGGCGTACATCTGTTTTAAGTTGGCAATCAACCTTTGAGTTTTATTAAGATTAAGAATTAGGTGATTTTTTTATTAATTTATAATTTCAAAAAATGCATCTTAAGATGTGATCATGTACTTGACACATGACTAATTTAAGAAAACAAAAATGATGAATTGTTAATTTATAATCAATATATACATTTTTTTGAAAGTTATAGAACTTTTGTATATCACTTAATAATAATAGAACTTTTATGCACTTTTATTAAAAGCTATAAGATCTCTATCACACACCTATTCAAAAACTATAAAAAAAAATTACCCAAAATCACCTTATTTTGGGTAAGATTTCATTTTATACCAAAATCACTTAGAATTAAGGCTTATCACAACATATGTAAGTTTTACCTCTGATCAATTTTAACAAAAAATAAAATTCATGGTAAGACATTAGCCTGATGTGGGAAGAGATTTGTCTAGTATAAAAAGGCTTAAAACTAACATCTAGTATCATGGTAAGAACAAAACAACAATTGTTAAGAATTAAACTTGATGTGAGAAGGGTCACTACTAACATCTAGTATTGTGATAAGACTTACCACAACAAGACAATGTCTTACCACAATAGTAATACATTTTACCTCGTCAGTAATTTTGGTAAGAAATGAAATCTAATCTAAATACTATATTAATTTGGTAAATCACTCCAAAAACTATTAATTTGTGAAGTTAATTTTACTCCATACGGTATATTTTATTTAAATTATATTTTAGAATAATTGAGCTACGTGCCTACCCAGCATAGTATACAATGGTACGTTATGTGTTGAAAACTATGAAAAGTGTCATATTACTCTATTTTACTCACATGTTGTGCTATGTTGAATATTTAGTGAGTTATGTTGTGTTGACTCGAAAAATTAAAAGGTTGAATTCTTAACGAGTAATCTTGTGTTAACCCAACCCATTTGACACCCATATGTGGTAACTTATTTTCAAAAATTACATCTATTGGCTATTATATTTTAAATTGGTGTACCTTAGTCACTTTAGTTTATATTTGTAGATATTTTAATCATTTTAATCATTTTAGATCAATTTTGATAATTTTAATTATTTTTTTTTATTTTTTGAATATTTTTCTTAAAATATTTATAAATCCCTTGCTAATAAAGTTCAATTTTACACGGTTTAAGTTTTTTCAATAAAAAATATATAAATTTTTTTTACAATAAATGATTAATAAATCAAAAAACGCAACAATAAGGTTTCATTGACTTCTCAACTGCTTTATTTGAAGAAGGTGAAGAAAGCAGCTTTTGTTCGTGAATCACCCTTTAACCTTGGCTTATCTACAAAGTTTTTCCTCTTATAGAACTCAATGAGAATCGATTAGTGATCTTCGTCGTCATCATCATCATTACAAGGGATTCTGGTGTGCCATCCTTTTGACATAAACTCGTTTAGCAGTATCTCTCCCCTCAAAAGCATTTTTTTTACACCTGTGCAAGGGAAATATTTTGTTATGAATGAACAAGATATTGAGGAATTGTCCATATGTAAAATCATAAATCTTGATACAAACATTTTCCACATAAAAAATGAATCATTTGTTACAATAGAAGCATAAGTGACATGGATTATTTAAGAATTGAAGTCAATTTGCTTTATAAAAAGAAGATATCAAAAAGCTTCTATGAAATGATTTCACGGGATTCGAACAATTGTCTTTATCGTGAGATTTCATTGAGAAATAAGAATCCAAGTTATCAAAAGATTTCCTATGATTATTTATAAGATGAAATGTGTCTGGTATCCATTTTGGTAACTTATTGAACAAAAGTGGTAATATCGTTCACTTATCAAAAGATTTCCTATGATTATTTATAGGATGGAATGTGTCTGGTATCCATTTTGGAAAGTATCGTAATCATTCAATATAAGGAGTTTCAACTTTTTAAAAATGAACGATTTGAAAACTTATTGATTTAATAATTGATTGCAAAGTTAATCATTTAGACCTTTCAATTCATAGATGTAACTCTCGGACCTATAAATTAGGATATTCTAAAAAATCACAGAGAGAAAAGAAAGTAAGTTAGAAAAAGAGAATAAAATTGCACAAAAAAGAAGTAACTTTGACAAAAAGAAAAGAAGTGACTTAAACAAATCTTTTTTTGTCGAGACCAATCAAAGATTATAATACACAATTGATTGAACACTGCTTGAAAATGAAAACAATGTTTCAAATGTTCATGCAAGAATATATAAAATTTTAATAATTGGGAACAATATTCTCCTTAAATAGCAGACATAAGTAACAAATAAGAGAATATTAAATATTTGAAAAAATAAAATTCTCAATTCTAACACAATGTACTTATTTGATCTAATAAGTACATTAAATCTAATAAAATGATTTTGATGTATGTACACAAATAATAATCCAGGTCCATTTTATGAATAAAATGTGATCAATTAATCAACAAACAAATTTATTTGTAACATCTTGTTGCTACATTAAACTTGTTAAAATAAAATGATTGAATAATTAAAAAAACGAGATTACTCAAAAATATATGTTGAATGCTAAGATTATGCATCAAATTTATGTTAGTTAGTAGATCCATAATAAAAAAAAGTGTTTGTGATTTTTTCAGAAAAAATCAAATAAATGATACGGTAAAAGAATGATAGATATCATATGAGATCTTACATTATATATTATTTTAATTTAATTTATTTTCATATTAAATTCACACACGCACACGTACATATATATATATATATATATATATTACTATATTATTTTATATATAATTAAAAATAATAATAAATTAAAATAATTTAATATAAAAATATGATTAATGTAAATAATTTATGAAAATATAATAGTACTCGTTATATAATAAGATGAAGTGCAATGATCACTTATTTAGGTCATATGTGTTATTTAATATTTTAGCTTAAAAAGTACATATTATAAATCTTTATGTTATATAATAAGATGAAGTGCAATGATCACTTGTTTAGGTCATATGTGTTATTTAATATTTTAGCTTAAAAAGTACATATTATAAATCTTTATGTTTGTGAAAAATGTGTTAGATGTATATATTTTTTAATAGGTATCTACGTTAAAATTAAATTTTTAATTAAAACAATTACTTAAAATTTTTATGATTTTTTAAAACTTAAACAAAAAATTATTGTCTAATATCTAAAAAATTTGAGTAATTTTTTTAATTAAAAATTAATTCATCAATTGTATGTTTATTAGAAAAATAAAAATATGTATATATCACATGTATTATTATATTATATTTTAAAAAAATAGATAAAAAATTAATTTTAACTTCATTTAACAAATTTTTTATAAACAAAGAAACTTAAAAATATATTTTCTAAACAATGATACTAAATACTCTTTTATTTTAAACAAATTGAATTCCAAGAGACTTATCTAATGTAATATAATATAAATATTGATGTAATAAAACCAAAAAGACATAGATTTAGCACAAAATTATAATTATTAGTTAAAATTCAAAATGAATATTTTAACTATACATAATTAAAATTTAAAAAAATTTAAAAAAATAATTATAACTAATAAAGTGTGAAGAGGAGATAATTATTATAATATTAAAAATATGATTAATTTGAAATCAAAAATATATTAATATTATATATATATATATATATAAATATATTTTAATAATAAAATACGTAATATTTGTATCAATTAAATTGAATTTTTTTTACATGTGTTAAATAATTAACAAGATTATTTTTAATATTTTAAATATTATAATAAAATGAAAATTATATTAATATTTAAATTTTAAATTAAATATATTTTTAAATAAACTAACTATAATCAATATCATCTTACAGTGCATCACGACCTGACAGATAGCGCTCAACTTGATATAATAAATAATTAAGCGATGATTCCAAAATAATAATAATAATAATAATAATAAACAAAAAGCAAAAACAAAGCAAAGCCAAAATCGCCAAGCAAAGTGGCAGCTTTGAGCATGAACTTAGATCCTAATAACCCGAGGAGCTTCACCGTGATTGATTGCAATTGACACCAGATAGCGGTCTGGTTTGGTCCCCTGACTCACTACTTTTTCTACATCCTTGCAGCTCGCAAAAACATCTATCTTCTTAAATAAACCATCTTTTTCAGAGTCAATCGAGAAAATTGCTCAGAACCAGAACGAGTATCAGAAGGTTAATTCTTTAGCATTAATACTTTCGGATTAGTTGCGCTCAGAGTGTATAGCAATGTCGGGCATAGCAATATTGTTGGATCTATTGAGAAAAAGGCCAAGTTTTCAAACATCTCAAAGCTTACACTCTTCTGGGTTTTTCTCTGCCTCCGCCGCTGCTTCTGCTGCCGCAGCCTCCGTTGCTGCTGGAACCCCTTTTGCCTATAAGGCTCTGTTTGGGTAATTTCTCTTTCTTTCTTTCTTTTTTTCCCTATATTATTTACATGTATATTTGCATTAGATATAGTGAGTTGGGATGATATCGACTGTTAGATCTTACGCGGTCTAACATGTCTTTGTGATTGAGAATTCATATTCCTGTTGTGTTTTTATTGGGTATTTTTAATTGACCAATTTATTAACCTTCAATTTTCTGTGTTGCTCGGCTATGTTTGATTTTGAAGTAGTTTGATATGATTTTTGAATTGGCAAACTGATGATAAATACACCTTAGGTAGTTGATACTGTTGTAATTGAATCAATTTTTTATTTTCAGAATGGATTTGAATTTTTTGGACACAGTCGTATTCAGTTGGATTAATTTCTTGGTTGAGTTTGGTTTACGTATTATGTATTGTTTAAAGTTGATATGCTTTGAGAGATTAGTAACAATCGTTTGATGTAGAGCAATACTCAGTTCTTTGATGGATGGAAAATGGAACTCTCATATCATTGTATTAGATTTAGTTTAAAATGGGATCTGTATATATAAGAAAAATCTTTTTATCTCAACTTCGTGATAGATTTTGATTGGTTGAAATAGTTGGGCCACTTTCGTAATTTAATTAAATTATGATGCCTCAGTTGAGATATCGTGTCACGTTGAGATGAAAAGAAGTGCTCGTATATATAAACTCTGAACTTTTATAATAATATTCATTTGTTGTATTTAGAATTTTTTTTTTGATAGATCGTATTTAGAACTTTAGGCTTTTGAAGTAATAGGTTACCAAACGAAAATCCACTATTTTCTTGGAATAGAAAATGTAACATGGTTGTCAGATTTATAGGTTGTTTTGGCTTTTGAGGCACTATGCTAAAGCCATGGTTTTAATTAAATTGCTACTTTGAGGCTCGTCTTAGTAAGCTTCATCTTTCTACGAGCTTGGCCTTAGATGGTTCTTTTAAGGCTTACACCTTTGTACATTGAGCCTTGTACAATTAGATGGTGAGCAATGAAGCTATTTAGGCTATACGCTTTAAAATTTATAAGTAAAACAATAAAAATAAAAATAGTACTCTTTAAACTTATAACCATAAAAGTAGTATTTTTATTTCTATCTCATACATTTTCATTATTAAAAAAAAGTTTGGTATATCGTTTCATTTTGAACACTGTCCAATTTGATGCCGTTGAAATTGCACTACAACCATTTAGATCCGTTCAAATTTGGACATCGTTTAATTAAATCTCGTTCAATATTATTGGGGTGTTATTTTGTTGTTTTTTTTGTCTTAGAGGTATTATTTTTATAATTTTTCAAGTTTCTTTGATTTTTGGGGATTTTTTTGTCTCATAGGTGGGTTAAAAACCCTTGGGATGACTCAATAATACTCATATTAGACTTAAAATTAGTTTCCATAGGAAAAAATAACTTATAGTTTGGCGTCAACTATATTCTTTATGTCATACTTTATTCATATTTTTCTGTGATTATTAGTTTAATGGTTAGATCATATTCATATTTTGTTTGAACTAAAAAAAGACTTACTTTATATATGCTTCTTGTTAGAGAAGAATTATCAATCATTCTTTTAAAAGTTTAAGCTATTAGGAGGTGGGATAACTATTCTCTTATATATTATATTTGAGTTTTAGCAATCTCTTTCACTTGATAGAGATTTTTCATTTTGTTTTGTTTTTTAACACTTCTTGAATTAATGTACTCTCCTTTGTAGGTTAAATAGACGAGTGTGATAGGCTTTCATTTATGGGTTGAGTACATAGTTTTAAATGCTCTTCAAGTGGAATTAGAGTTAGTAGATAGTAAATAATATTTTGAAAGACCCATCGAGTGGAGATAGATGTTAAGTGTGGTAGAAGTGAAAGAACAATGCCCATTTAATATTGATGATTTTTTTTTTGGAGTTGAGGGGGTTCAAACCCATAACCTTCTATGTTAGAGAAGAGTTAGCAACCAATTATTTTAAAATCTCAATCTATTAGGAGGTGGGCTAAATATTCTCTTATATATTATATTTGGATCTTCTAAAATTACATTCTTACTTGCTATCACCATCATGGCGATGTTATTATAATTTTATTGTTTTATGATTGTTATCTTGTTACTATTTTGTTATTTAATCTTGGTAAAAATGAAGTTTTGCTTGCAACTTGTATCGTGGGAGAAAATTCTTAAAGCTCTTTTAAATGACTTTTACGCTTCATACTGCCTTGAAGCATCGACTATGCGGGAAAATTGCCTCAAGGCATAAATCTGCCTTCTAAAACCTTGGCTAATGCTGCATAGTACATTATATACTACATTGAAATCTAAAATTCCTTAAAGATATCAACTAGTGCCCAGCTCTGTGATTGCTGGAGTATCCATTTTTCTTTTTAATTGAGCATATTACTCTAAATAGGTGTACCCATCATTTTTAACCAATACTTAAAAGGCTGCTACTTTTTTGCTCATGTTTTAAAATGCGAGTAAGTCTTATTTCTTTGCTTAATATGATGCCAAATATGTATGACAAAGGCCAATATGATGGATGGTGCTGATGGTTCTATTTGCTGTGTTCTTTTGCTGATAATTAAGTTTCTCTCACGAGCAGAATGTTTATCCGACTCTGTTTAATATTATATTGGTTTCATGTGAAGCCAGCTACTTGATTTTCCTCTTTTTTTAATATTAATTCCAACGACGTGTTTTCTATTTTCTGAACTTTGATGGTCAACTGATTTTTAGTAGTATTGCAACAGTTCTTTCAGGGTACCTGTTGCACACTGTGATGCAGGTGCGGCTTTTTCTGAAGATTATATTTCGGGTCTACGAAGTGCATCTCAAAAAATCTTTCAGAATGATTCTTTGAAATACAGTACAAAAGAGTACAACATTGAGTTGAAGCCTTTATTTTCGGCTTTTGAAATAAAGACATTAGCTATTACATCCTTGCGGTCATTCTTACAGTTCTATTTACCTCTTTTGGAACCCCGTACTATTTTGGAAGAGGATGATGATGACTTCCTGGAGAATGATCATCATCAGCGTGTAGATTATGTTGTTCCCTTCAAAAGATCAGTCAAACAAATAGCTCGGGAAGTGAGTATTTGTCTTGCTTTCAATCTTTTCCTATCCAACAATGATTTTGCTTAGCCCATGACTTGACGATTGAATTCTTTTAGAGCTTTGGTGCTAGATTTTATCTGGTCTTTTAGTTTTACTGTGAGATTTTCTAATAATTGCCTGCTGCAACTATGTAAATCGATCATAATTGGATTTCGGTATAACATAATGTCCTGCTTAGTTTTTATCTCTGGCTAGCCCTTTATTTTCGTATTAAAAATGTATCACTTTAATTTCTTATTTCTCTACACTAATATTATAATAAACATTTCTACATTATGCATTTACCATACTTCTTTGAACTGCTGATTATTATATAAAAGATGTGCATTTTCTAAGCTTCAGTTTGATGCGTTGATAATATTCAGGAATTAGTTAATCAGGCTTAGTTAATTAAATGATGTTTTGTATCCTGTGACAGACTACTGTTGTAACAACTCGACGAATTCTTGAGAGACTTGCTGTCCATTACATTTCCCAGCGGATGGCGTGGAAGCTTTTGAAAGGTACCTACACTACTTCTTTCCCTTTCCCTTTCCCTTTTCATTTTTATCATATTTGATATAAGAGGGTGAAGAATAATTCTTGCGGATAGTAGAGATAGGGTTCTTTTCAGTTTAAAGAGACGGTGCCACAATGTGGTTGTGATTTCTTCAAATGCCCTGCAAGCCTGCAACCTACTAATGGATGTGATTAATATGTACAGATGTTCCAAAATCCGCCACACGTAAGGCACAAAGGGGATTTCCTACTACCGTTTTTTTCTTCCGTGTTAGCAAAACGACTTTCAGAGGTCAATTTTGTTATAATCTTATTATCCTTTACTGATAAAGTGCTAAATGCTTCAGCTTTATCAAACTGCGTTGTACCTGTTTGTTTACTTGAGCAGGACACTTCCTAGGAGTTGCAGCATCTTGGATTGTTCAAGTTGGCATTGAGATCTACCGGTTTGCTCGTCGTCTCACAAACGCTAAAGAAGCTGATGATGAGGTTAATAAACAAGAGCAAGCTAAACTGCTTGGAAGGAAGATTGCTGCTGCTACTGCCAGGTGTGGGGCCTCACTTATTTTTGCTTCTATTGGGGCAGGGCTCGGTGCTACCATTTTCCGCCCTTCAACTGGTCAATGGATTGGTAAGCACTTTATGTGAAAGCTCTCTATAACTTAAGTTTAGCAATACCTAGTCCACGTCTTTCTAGTATCCTAACCACCATTGATGGTTTGAACTTGCAGGCTGTACTCTCGGTGATTTGGCAGGACCGATTGTCATGTCAATTTGCCTTGAGAGAACTTCTCACATGGAATTTTAAGCGCTAGGATTAACTATTATGGCATTTCTTGCACTTGCTACAAATTTGACTGTTTCCTTTTATAATTTTTGAAGTATTTAGTGATAAAATTTTGAACAAAACCACTAATAGCTGGAATTAGTGGAAGCACGTGTTGAAGAAGCCAGTATTGTGTTCATTAGAATTTGCCTCAAACAGCTATCATTTCCGATAAGATAATTTTATAAGATACTTGCTTTGATTGGGAATCAACCATTAAGACTATTGACTGTGTTATCAATTGTTCTATGCATGTAATTTGACGACCAAAAGAGTGCATTATATTTATATTCTAAGAAGTGGGCTTGCTATTTGGTAGACTTTGTGTGGTGGAGGGAAAAAAAATATTGAGTAGTGTTGTAGCATCAAGTAATATGTGAGATGATAAAGCATCTGTGGGATCATTTACTAATAGGGTTTAATTTGATTATGACATGTGGGTGTTGTATGTATAAGTTGTGATAAAAAACATTATTCAAAAATAATATGAATGGTAAAGATAAATAAAATTGAATCAAAAGGAAATATTGGTAAGGGTATTAGAGTAAATAATACATGAACTCTGGATGGGCCTGGTGTAGTCGGCTTGAAATTCTCCCTACTTTTTAAAATTAAAATGTTGGAATTCTCCGTCAAGATCGAAAAAAGAAGAGAGGGTAGAGTCAAAGATCAAGGGATTGGATATGGAAGATTGGTTTAATTAGCTTGAAAACTGCATGTATAACCCTAATTATTGGGTTAGTCTTTAGAATGTTTACCATCACGTACGAATAGTGTGTAATGAATACGTAAGTATATGTATTATAACAAGTAATATAATGATAAGAAAAAATCGTTATCACGAAAATTAATTTATTAAAAATTAATTTTTAAAATTAAAAAAATAAAAATCATTTTTTGTGTTTTTAGATCTGAAAGAAGTAAAATTAAAAGAACTAAAAGTAAATAACAATAATGAATTAAATCAAATTTGGTAATTAATAAGATATTTTCTCAATATTTAATACTCTAATTTTTTAAATATGTGAATAATTAAATTTTTTCTAATATAATTATCGATTAATTACATAATCAACTGAATCTAACTTTGTATCTATTTCTCTCTCAAGTAAATTACACACTATATAATAATTAATTTAATTATGTAATTAAATTACGCACCACTCGTTAAGTTAATCAACTATCGATCATACACATAATAATCATACATCTCTGCCTAAAAACTATGCATATTATTTAATCAAGATAAACAATTAAATAATTCTCTTATATCTATTTAATTGCATATATAAATAATTTTTAACCAAACAATTAATAATATAAAAGTCAGATTAAATAATACAATTAAATTTAATTTATAATTGGGGTAAAATACCAGATCATCACATAATAAAAATTGGGTTCATAAGATTACTAGATTAATAAATTAAGTAGATATAGTTTTGTTCATAAAGCTCATATTTTTTTATAAAGAAAGACAAAAATTGATAAATGAAGGAGTAGAAGAAGAAATACAATTAATCTCTTGAATTGTAGTACTAATCTCATCTTAAATTTCCACCAAAATTGTTTCTCTTTTTGATTTTTTTTTGCATTTTTCTCTCTTCTTAGCTCCAAAAACTGATTAAACTTATGCTAATGACAGCTCATTTGGATTTATGGGGTGATTAGAGGGTTAAATATAACTCAGGTGAAATCTGGACTGTCAGATAAGCTTCAGATCAAGAGTTTAGAACAAGACAATCAAAACAAACAATGTCAACAAATAGAAAATTGACACATGGCATGTGAAATTTATAAGGTAAATAAGAGTGCGACGCATGGCAAGGGGAGATCGGTTTGAGTCAATGCTGCTTAGTTTGCACAATGTGATTTGCGAAAATAGATGGCGTGACACTCTTTTGGATAGTGGTGGTGAATAGCGTGACAACATGTGGAGTGAAGGTTGGACCTCTTTATAAACTCGAAATGAACAATGTGTTGACATGTGGAGAGATGCTATGTCATATTGTAAACGTGGCGATCTACAATTCATCGTATCTACTGGCGTGGATTTCACATGGTTTGTCGAGTAAGCTTATTTGCTTGCATGGCATCATGTGGTAGTTTTTGATTGATTATACGTTAAAAATTCATAAAAAATCCCTAAAATTTCAAAAATTATATTTTCCCTTTTTCACTAAAAAATTTATATTTTAATATTTTTAACCCTAAAAATACTATTTATTGAATAAAATAAGCAAATATTAAGTAAAAAAGTGCGCTAATGGCTACTTTCATAGAGTCATCAAGCGACTAACCAAATATTTCTTTGCACCAGCATTTTCAGTTTTATACTTCCGATCCAATGATTCCCCAAGTCTTTGATTGTCTTTTCCTTATTGTACTTATTATACAAAGAATCATTTAGATTATTGAAAATATAGTTTCAACATAGATAATTAGAATGCTTTCATGCTTCAATAGCACTAACAAACTGAAAATCTTGTCCACTCTCAAGTTGATCGAGAGCTTATTCAGTCAA
Organism: Hippophae rhamnoides; assembly: GCA_033030585.1. Classification (NCBI taxonomy): domain Eukaryota; kingdom Viridiplantae; phylum Streptophyta; class Magnoliopsida; order Rosales; family Elaeagnaceae; genus Hippophae; species Hippophae rhamnoides. The sequence continues at coordinate 63,981,684 of CM065428.1, read as the reverse complement.
GAACCTTGACAAATTCAAAGTGTTGAGATAGAATATCATCTTACTCCTCAATCTCTTAAAATTTAAACCATTAAACTTCTTCATTTTTTCTATCATAACATAATTTATTGGAACAAAAACCGGTAACATCAAGGTTACCCTATGAACCACATAAGACCTTATTATTTGGTCCACATTAAAGTCAGTAATATTTATAGTTGGGTTTTCAATTTAAAATACTAAAGTAGTCCTTCTAGATTTCACTTTTTTCTGTTAAATACATAAATAGTAATATAAGTTTTAAAAATCACCAAATAAATTTTAGATTAAAAAAATATATTTAATAAATAAATAATATAAATATATTAATTTACATATATATTTATAATTTCATTAATTATAGCAATTAAATAATTTTAAAATTAAAAATCACCAAATAAATTTTAGATTAAAAAAATATATTTAATAAATAAATAATATAAATATGTTAATTTACATATATATTTGTAATTTCATTAATTATAACGATTAAATAATTTTAAAATTAAAAAAAATTTATTTATTTATAAAATTACAAAAATATATATAGAGCAATATATATATATATATATATATAGTAAAATAAAATACAAATATAAAGTAAAAAAAATAAAAAAATGTTAAATAACAGGAAGAAACAGTAACAAAGATGAAGTAATAAAATACAAAGAATAAATTATCTAATAATTAAAATAAAAAACATAAATGTAGTAATAAAGAGAAAAGATAATAAATTAAGAAGTAATAAAAACAATATTATTAATAATAAAGGTAATTAATAAAGATGTAAAAATTAAACAATAATTATAATAGAATATATATAGTAGAACAGATGTATAACATAAAAGATAAATATAACATATTATAAATAATACGTTTGTTTCAAAATATTTGTTAATTTGTTTTTGTATTTGTTTGTCCAAAAAATGAGGAGGAAAATTATCTTAAGAATTTAGAAAATAATACATGGAAAAACAATTTAAGAATAAAAATTATTTTTTAAAAAATTAAATATATATATATATATATATTATAAATACAAAATTTAAATAAAAAGTAATAATAATCGAGACATTAGTATCGCACAGTATTTTTAAGATAATTTTTCTATACACCGTTGATATTTGAGAACGATGGAAACTTATATCTTAAAATACAATGATTAAATAATAATAAATTTACACTATATTTTATTATTCTACAAAAATTTAAAGTATACGAATTCTATTAAAAGAAATTAATTTTAAATAAAATATATATAAAAAAATTAATTTTACCTTCACATATTCGATTTTTTTTCTTTCTCCTTCTTCTCTTTTTCCTTTTTCTCTATTCTTATCGGCCTTTATTTATTTTATTCTGTGCTCTGTTTCTCTTTTTTCTTTTTTTTTTCCTTCGTTTTTTCTGTCTACATTCTTCTTCTCTTGTCTTTGCTTTATACAGGAGAACAGAAAACGAGAAGACAGAAACTGTTGAAAACATTTAAGATAGAGCAAAAATGATGAAACGGAAAAAGAATAGAAACATAAATCATTCAGAACAGAAACGGAAATCATTTAAAACAAAACCGTTTTCTAATAATTTTTAATTCATAATTCTATCAATTGTAAATTCTGTTTGAGAAAATGTTTCTTGTTGTGGAACAGAGTATAATGCCTTACTTCCATAGGCACTTTCAGATGGTACATTCAAAGGTAAATGTATATTCGTAGGTTGGTGATGGTGGGTAATAGTTATAGGGTTTAGTTGGCATTCATCAGCTGAGAAGTCCAATGATGGGCAATTGGAAAAGGGTTCCCAAATGTAATTCTTGACTATTGGAGAAACTTGAAATTTTTTGTATTAAGTCAAAGTTTATATATTGTTTGTAAAAACAACAAATGATGTTTTTAAAAAATATGTTATGTTAATAAAAAAAAGTTTAGATTTTTTGACTTACTTTGTTAAAAAAAAACTTTATATATTATTTATTAAAAAAAAAGCTCGTATTATATTATTAAAAAATCATATACTTTGGAGCCAAAAAATTAAACTTCTCATATAATTGAAAAACAAAATGAAATAAGAAAAGAAATAAATTCCTTTTAAGTTAAATTGGATATCAATTTATATGATAATTTATATTCTATTGGGTAAGGATGGGATGGGATATGCTCTATCACGTAGCTATTAGAGACAAGATAAATAGAATAATTTATTATTGTTTTTGATAATTTATTTGATTTTTAAAAAGTATTATCATAATTCTTATTTTTCATTGTAAAATATTATTTAAATTAAATAAATCTTTTAAATAAACAATTAAAAATATTGCCTATAAATTTTTTAAATTCTTTCTAAACATCAAATATACTTAATAAATATATATCATTTTTTTAATAGAATCCATTTAAACCAAAACAATTCAATTAATAAATAATAAATTAAATTGAATTGAATTATAATACATTAATTGGTTACAATTTAAAGATCACCAATCGAGTTTAAAAATGTGTTAAATTTAACCTTATTGATTAATGTCTATCCTTATTAATGTCTATTCTTATTAATGAGTAATAATATAACTCTTATTATATTTTATAGGGTAAATTATATTTTGTATCCATGTCATTTATTGAACTCAATTGTTAATTTTGGATAAATATTAATATCATATAAATTTATAATATTTTTTTATTTAATTTTTTATAATTTATTATGTATTAAAATAAATTATCTTAAAAATTTTAAAAAAATTTGTTTGAAGATGTGAGCCATCTACTCGAGCAGAAGTCTCGTGTCTCCGACTGCCCCTTCTTTATGAACGAAGGCGAGAGCGTTTTATACTAATTTTAGTTATATTTAATTTATAACTATAAATTATAAATGGATAATAATTTTTTTATAATTTAACTATATTTTTTAAAAATATATTTAATTTTAAAAAATAGTAAATATTAAATTATTATTTATTATATTATTTAAAATATTGATATTAATTTTTATTTCTTAACTAATTATAAAAAATATATAAAATAATAACAAATAAAATTTAATGTAATTACGTTCCTATTATTAAAATTATATTTTTCATATATATAAAATAATAATATTAATATATCTTTAATTTTAATTAACCATAATTTTATTATTATAATAATTATATTCATCTTATTATGATTATTTTTTAAAAAATTATTAAAATTTTATAAATAATCATAATTTTAATTATTTATTATTAAAACATCTATTCCTAAAATTATCTTTTTTGTCCATAAGGATCAATGTTCAAGTTAATTTCATCTAATTTATTTTAAAAAAAGTGTTAATTTCATCTCTCTACTCTAAAACTACTGGCTGACATTAACTAATCTTTAACCATCATTGGTTTGTAAATTATATTAAAAAATATTATTTATTTATTATTAATTAAATACACGTACATTATATGTTAAATTTTATATTTATTTTAATTTTTTTCGTTTGCTAATATATATGATATATTTAGAATTAAAAAAATTTCTTAAGATTCTAAATTAACAATAAACGAAAATTCATCTAGGAGGATAAGTTTTTCACTCAAATAAACATACATCATTTAAATACTCTTTAACCAAAATTATACATTCGAGTAAAACTTATACATAAAAATGAATATGTAAGCATTCTTAATATATATATATATTAATATATATATATATATATATATATATATATATATATATATATATATATATATTACTATCATATTATCAAAATGATACTCATATTTAAGAAAAAAATATTAATTTAATACAATTTTTTAAAAATAATAATCGAGAAATTTTGATATGCTAAGTCACGTGATTAATTACTGAAAAACAATTTAATATTTTAATTGTTTAATACTTTAATTGAATTAGGGTATCATCATTTAAGTGATTTTTTTTTACTTAGATGCTTAACTTATTTTTTTCAATTTAATATAAAATATAAATAATAAGATATACCATTAATTTAAAATATAAAAATATTTTTATCTAAAATTATTTTAAGTGTGATTTAGATTTCTATCTATGTTATAAATTATATGAAAAAAATAGTTCATATAGAATAATACTTTATTCATAATTACAAGTATTTTCCCACGAAGTTTAAAAATTTTAAAAATAAAATTATTTTGAAAAATTATCTTAAATAATCCCTAAAAGTTATTAAAAATAATATTTTTTTAAGAGGGTACATGTTACTATTATAGTAATATTTTTATTATTATGAAAATTATGTATATTAGATTTTTTTAATTTTTTTATTAATTTATATATAATTCATATTATATATAAAATCTAAATCAATTTAAAATTAAAAATATCTCATATTTTAAAATAAGAATATATCTTTCTGTATATATTTTTATTTTAAATTTTGAAAAAAAAGAAGCAAACTGTATAAAATAAAATATCTATAATCGTAAAAATTATTCTAATATATCCTCTTTATAATCTTATTTAATCTTAGTAGAAAAATAACATACCTTAACGAATTAATTGAAAAATTAATATTTTTTTTCATTTTTTTTAAAATATATTATAGAATTATATGAAAAAATAATTCATAATTAAGAAAAATTATCATATAAAATTCATTCATTTTTTAGCATAAAATGTAAAAATATGTTAAAAATAAAATAAAATTTAATTATGTATAAATAAATCGTAAATAATATCTTATCTACTGTATATATCATATTTATATTGATAATACGGTAAGGAGATAAAACTTAAAAATTAACAATTTTTTAAATTTTGAGCTGTAGTTAATTTTTAATAAAAAAATATTTTAAAGAATAAAAAGATATTTTGAAAAAAATAATAACTATTATTAATATTTGAATTAATTTATTAAAATTAAATATTTTAAAAATATAAGATATTTAAGATATCATATATTAACTGACTGTGTATCTTTAAAAATATTGGGCTCCTTTTTCAAAATGTTTTTCTTTTTTTAATAAGAGCGGCAGCTTATTACGTAATGGGTGGCGTAGCGTTTTAAATTGCAACTTAAACTGAAATAGGATAAGAATTCTTTGACCGAAGAAATTAATTCAATGCAGAGATTATTGTAAATCTAGTCTAGCATGTCATTCAATGATTATTGACTAGGATTATGGGGATATATGTTTATGTAATCCATGACGTAAGAATATAGTTTTTTAAGGAAGTAATACAGCACAATATAAATCACAAAAATATTTCTTTAATAAAATTTTATTCAAAAATTAGTAACACTAATTAATATTGAAATTAAAATCAATATTTTTATACTTTTATTATAAAAATAAAATAATTTATTCTCCACTATAAATAATTTTTAAAAATATTTATTTTATTATAATTATATCTACAATATATATATATATATATTATAATTATAAATATAATTATAATGATATAAATATTTTAATTATTTTTATAAATTATCTTCACATAAAATATAAGTAATAAAAGAAAAAAAGCAACCGTTATTAATGAAAAAAAGTGATATATTTTAATGATTATTTGTTTTTTTAAAAGAAAATTTTAGTAAATAAATTAAAATACAACCAAATAATTCTATCAAGTATATATAATGTATAATTTAAGTTTGAAAGCTAACTAAAAAATTTGCAACATGATTAGCATGAATTATATATTATTAAGTAATATCAATTTTATTCCGATGATCCAAAAAAAGTAATCAATCTTAAGAAATTAATACAAATAATAAATAAAAAAAGATTAAATTGTCCTCATCAAATTAAAGTATCCAAATCAGTGTTAGGCATCTTCCTAATTGTTATTTTGAAATGAAAATTTTATTTTCATAATAATGATTGTTATTTTGAAAACAGAATTAATATTATTAAATTAACTGTGTTATATGTATTAGATGAAATATTGGTTATTAATTAAATCAGAAATTAAAGTATAAGATGATAAAATAATTTTAACAATGATTAATTAAATTATAATATATAAATATAAAATATTATTATTATTAAACTATTTATTAATATTTTACGTGACTCCTAAAGACCAGGCCTCCACCAGGAAACATCAACAATTTTCTCCATTTTCATTGATCTCTCTTATTTACGGTAATAAAAATTTTATTTAATAGTATTAATAATAAAATATAATTAATATTAAAAATAAAATAAATATTTTATATATTTATATTATATAATAATAATAAATTATTACGTTAATATCATCAATATAATTTATTTATTTATTAACTTTAATTAATTTAATTTTTTTATAAAAATAAACCACACTTTATTCTTCTTTCATCTTTTTCAAGAAAATTTACATCAGGCATTACTCCACCTCTATATAAGAGCTTCCCTTAGCATTGTCGTCCTCAATTCGGATTTCATCCCACATATCTTTCAATAGGAATTCTCTACCTGTATCACTCATTTCCCTGCTTTTCAAAAAGAACAAAGTCTATAATCCCATGGCCACTTGTATTGACACTTGTAGAAATGGTACAGCCGAGCGCAATCCACTTTCTCGCGATCCAAACAGGTCTCAGAATGATGATAATCCGTTCAAGTTCTCGACTTTCTGCCGACCCAGTTACTCCTGTCAGCTTTACTACGTACCCATTTCTCTGAATCGAGCGAAAACCAGGCAAACACGCACAGTTGTGGAGTATGATCAAGATGAGGACGAAATCGATCTATGGCTGAAAATTAAAGATGAAGCTAGGTCAGATATCGATCAAGAACCCATCTTGTCCAATTACTATTTCACTTCAATTTTATCTCAAAATTCATTAGCAAGTGCGTTAGCCAATCATCTCTCGATCAAACTAAGCCATTTAAGTCTTCCTAGTGATAACCTCTATGATATTTTCATGGGTGTGTTAGCAGAGGATAGAGAAATCATGAGAGATGTCAAAGATGATCTAAGAGCAGTTAAAGAGAGAGACCCAGCTTGCGTAAGCTATGTTAACTGTTTATTGAATTTCAAAGGTTTTCTCGCATGTGAGGCGCATAGAGTTGCACACAAGTTATGGTCACAAGGCAGAAAGGTGTTAGCTTTGTTGATTCAGAACAGAGTATCCGAAGTATTTTCCGTTGATATTCATCCTGGGGCAAAGATCGGACGTGGGATATTGCTCGATCATGCTACTGGAGTTGTAGTTGGTGAGACAGCTGTGATTGGAAATAATGTGTTAATTCTACACAATGTGACTTTAGGAGGGACTGGTAAAGCCTCTGGAGATAGACACCCTAAGATTGGTGATGGTGTGTTGATTGGAGCTGGTACTTGTATTTTGGGGAATATTAAGATTGGTGATGGTGCTAAAATTGGGGCCGGTTCAGTTGTTATTAAAGATGTTCCACCAAGAACTACTGCTGTTGGGAACCCAGTTAGATTGATTGGAGGGAAAGAAAACCCAGTAAAGCTTGATAAGATTCCCAGCTTTAATATGGATCATACTTCATACATAATTTAGTGGAATATTGTAAAAGCACTTACAGAAAAAAAAGGGTCCATGACTGAATTTTTTGGTCATAAAGCACATTACTGTTTTTCCGAACACCGCTACTCTGAAATCACTTTTAACAAAAGCACTAATAAACAGACCCATAATTTGTAGTAATGTTTTCAATTTTGCAACTTTGATTTCCTTTTAGGTGTTCTGAATTCTGATCAGTTTCTGGAGATTTGGGGCTCCTTGTTTGTATTTCTAAGTGAGAATGAAGGTTCTCCTATTAGCAAACAAGGAAACTTGTACGATCATAGTGAATGTTGGGTGCTGCTCTTTGTTGTAGGGAATTATGCATGTTAAAGTGAGAATTGAAGTTCTCCCCTGTTAATTATTAATTGTATTACTTTATTATGCCTTTAGAAGAAGTATTGATGCTCATCAGAGTTTATTAATGTCTCAGTATTATTATTATTTTTATTATTTACATTTCGTTTCATATGTGTGTATATATATACTTGCTTTTATAATCCTCTTTAGAAATTGAGGATATCTTATGCAATTTTTACTATAAAACCATATTTTCATCATGATAAATACGCATGCCATAAAGCTAACTTGTCTTAGAAGATGTATGAGATCATAAGAAAGCGAGCTAAATAATATGTATGCCTAACTAAACTACCACGTACCGACGCTTAAAGAACTGTCTGTAATATAGTTTTTTTATTTTTTATTTTTTTATTATTATCACCAAACAGAGAAACAACCTTCATTATAGTGCAAAAAACCAGAAAGGATCAAAAGCCTAAACACATATAAACTAAGGCAAAGCAAAACATACTCCTATACCTCTATATAACCCCATCTTCAACAGCCAAACTAGCTACCCAATAAGTGAATTACTAACAATTTATACCACAATGATGCATTAAGAAACAAACACAAGCTAACAAAAGAAAAGGAAAGCCAACAATAGCAACACACTAAAAGAAATAACAGAAAGCAGGAACCCAAACGTAGTTGCAAACTAAACATAACATGAAAGAAATAGCAAACTACATATATAGCATTCATATACCAAAGGAATCAGCAGGGAGCCAAACATGAAAAACCAAAAGCCCCATACCAGCAGCAAAAAACAAACCAGAAAAACCGGCCGAGACACTACATAGCTAGAACTGCTATGGTTTTGTTCATATCAGTTGTATCCTCAGCCTAGGATGGAATATCCATGCCTAGTGGAGATGCCTCATTCTAAAGAACCACCGCTTTGAGGTCTAAGCTACCCTTAAAGAACCGTAATATATTTTGTATCAATATTGGCTGTCATAAAATGTTAAAAAAAATGGATGGTTGTAAAGAAATAAATTCCACACATCCATGATAACTTCCCAAACTAAAATAAAACAAAAATAACACCAAAGATTTTTGCGTGGAAAAACCTTTCAAAATGAAAGTAACAACTATTAGACCCGTAAGTCACTTAAACTTCCACTATAATAAGATGAGATTACACACTTTACCTTTATGTGGATCTCTCACAAAAATACCATAGATTTATATTTTCAATTTGTAGGTAAAACTTCACAAATTGGCTCTCAATTTTTCCTCTCAAAAAAACTTTCACTAGAAAACTCTCTCTGTTTTCTTTCTCTTTGCTTTTTTTTTTGTATATTGAGATTAAGGCTAATGCCTTTTATAGAAGGAAATAAATTCTTAACACAACCTAACATTTTTGATTTTTTTTTTCTTCCCACAAACAACACCATCTTTGTTGAATGTTGAATGCCTCCCCCTTTTTTTCTTTGCTGTTGGTCCACATAGTTGGACTAACAAATCTCCCCCTCCACTTTATGTGGGACATGGCTCTTCCACACCTGTAATCTTTCTACAGATAGCAAGTTTTTCTCTAGTTACGGTCTTTGTCATCATATATGCCCCATTATCATTGGTGTGAACCTTCTCAACTTGCAGTAGTTTATGTTCCAACACATCACGAATCCAATATTACCTTACATCGATGTGTTTAGACCTTGAGTGGAAGATTGGGTTCTTGCTAAGGTGAATTGCACTTTGACTGTCGCAATAAAAACTATAGTGTTCTTGGTTCTGATGCAATTCTTTTAGAAAAAATTTCATCCACAGGATCTCCTTACAACCTTCAGTGATTGCAATGTACTCTGCTTTTGTGGTACTTAAGGCAATACACTTTTGTAATCGTGATTGCCATGAAACAACTCCCCCTCCAAATGCTATTAGGTACCCGAATATAGATTTTCTCGTATCTACGTCGTTAACCATATCTGAATCTGTATATCCTTCTAATACAGGTTTATTATTACCAAAGCATAAACAATGACCGGAGGTTCCTTTGAGATACATGAGTATCCATTTGACAGCTACCCAATGTTCCTTTCTAGGATTTGATAGGAATCGACTCACAACGCCAACATCATGTGCAATGTCTGGTCTGGTGCATACCATAGCATACATTAGACTACCAACCGCCGATACATAAGGCACCTTACTCATCTCCAATTTCTCCTCCTCACTTAAGGGACTTTGACTCACATTAAACTTGAAATGGCTCGCAAGTGGACAACTAACAAGTTTAGCTTTGCTCATGTTGAATCTTTCAAAAAAAAATTCAACATACCGTTTTTGGGAGAGCCAGATCTTTTGTTTTTGCCTGTTGCGAGTAATCTTCATGCTAAGAATATGCTTGGCAGGTCCTAAGTCTTTCATTGCAAATAACTTGCTTAACTCTTTCTTCAACTTGTTAATCTTGTCAATATTTTGACCTACAATTAACATGTCATCAACATAAAGTAGAAGAATGATAAAATCACCATAAAAGAATTTCTTGATGAAGACGCAGTGATCATTCGTTGTTCTGTTGTATTCATTTTTCTCCATGAATGAGTCGAACTTTTTGTAACACTGCCTTGATGCTTGCTTCAGACCATACAAGCTCTTCTTTAGTCTGCATACCAACTTCTCTTTGCTTTTGACTTGGAAATCTTCGGGCTGCTCCATATAAATTTCATCATCAAGATCACCGTGTAAGAATGCAGTCTTTACGTCAAGTTGTTCAACCTTCAAATTAAGGCTAGATGCCAAACCAAGAACAACTCGGATTTATGGTAGTTTCATTAGGTCAAATGTGTGGTTCTTATGCAGAGATTTCATTTCTTCCTACATGGCTTTTAACCACTCAGTCTTATGCTGATCAGTGATAGCTTCGTCATAACTCTCCAGTTCTCCCCCTTCAGTGAGCATCACATACTCGTTAGGAGAATATATACGACTTGGTTATCGTACTCGGGTGGATCTCCTGGTCTATACTTCTAGTTGGTCTTGTTTAAAAACTTGTTCTGGTTCTAAACTGTCACCTGGTGGATTAACATCATCAGTATCTGGTGTAACTCCCCGGTCATCAGGATTTGTTGGTGGAGAGACTTGATCCAGATTAACTGAAATTTCATCTGACTGTGGTTTCTCGGATTTCTCAAAATCCTAGATTGTTTGGTCTTCAAGAAACACCGTGTCTCTGCTTCTGACAATCCTTTTGCTAATAGGATCCCAAAGTCTATAGCCAAATTCTTCATGGGCATATCCCATAAAAATACACTGCTTCGCTTTTCCATCCAACTTGGACCACTCATCTCTCGGAATGTGAACAAATGCTCTACAGTTGAATACTTTCAAGTGTTTGTAAGAAACGTCTTTCCCCGTTCAAACTCTTTCCGTACATCGTAGTTCAGTAGAACTGATAGAGAGAGATTGATTAAATCGACTGTTGTCCTCATTGCCTCCCCCCAAAAGGAGTTTGGTAGTTTTGTATTTGAGAGCATACATCTGACCCTTTCACAGATGGTTCTATTTATCTTCTCACCGACATCGTTGTGTTGAGGTGTCTTTGGTACTGATTTTTCCAGCTTGATGTCGAAACTTTTGCAGTACTAAATGGATGGTTGTAAAGAAATAAATTTCACACACCCAGGATAACTTCCCAAACTAAAATAGAACAAAAATAACACCAAAGATTTTTGCGTGGGAAAACCTTTCAAAAATGAAAGTAACAACCACGGGACACGTAAACCACTTAAACTTCCACTATAATAAGATGAGATTACATACTTTACCTTTAGGTGGATCTCTCACAAAAATACAATAAATTTGTATCTTCAATTTGTGAATAAAACTTCACAAATTGGTTCTGCTCTCAATCTTTCCTTTCAGAAAAACTCACTAGAAAAATCTCTATTTTCTTTCTCTCTGCTTTTTTTTTTTGTATATTGAGATTAAGGCTAAGGTTTTTTATAGAAGAAAATGAATCATTCACGCAACCTAACATTTTTGACTTTTTTTTTCTTTTTTTCTTTCCACAGAGGACGCCATATTTATTGAATGTTAAATGTTGAATATCTTCTCTCTTTTTTTCTTTGCTACTGGCCCACGTAGTTGGTCAAACATAAAATATGTGAACATCTTAAAGATATTTATATTACTAAAACCAAATTATGAAATAGAACACAAATTATGAGTATTCAATAGTTGGAGACTGCCATGAGACTTTACGTTCACATTATATGTGATTTTATCACATTTACATGACTTTTATATTCTATAATCTTAAGATGGCTGAAGACAAGTGTTATCAAATACAGATGAGTTATTATTGATTTTGAAACTATGGATAAGCCCAAATTAAGCATGACTTCTTGCGCTTCTATCTGTCTTAATTTTTCCTAGCTCCTTTTCAATTCTTCTTACTCTCTGTCTCTTCTGGCATATGTTAGTCAAAATTGTTATCTGCTATCTCATAAATGTTTTTATCTTTTAACAATAGTTTGTATAATTTTCATCTTTTGTCAGTAATTTATTTTCATTTTTCAATATTGATTCACAAACTGTGAGGTCATGAGCAAGAGTATGATATAGTACTCTGTGCACTAAATAGACAAGTACTGAACTTCAAACGTTCAAGTTTCTTCAAGGGAAATGTTGCTCCTTTGATATTTTTTTAGTGTTTATAATTGCTAAAATGTTATCTAATTATTATGATTTATTTATTTTAAAAGAAGATTGTTATTGTCATCTAATTATCTCAACTGATGTCAGCCTGCTTGTTATTAAATGCACACTACTATTTTTCTCCTTTGATGTTTGTTTTGTGTTCATAATTGGCAAAGGGTAGTTAAATTATCATAATATATATTATTAATATAATAAAAATATTTCATTAATTAATGATAATTTTATTTAAAAATAGTTACATTAAGGTGTAATTAGTAATTAAAATAAAAGAGATATTTTTAATGTTATCTAATTTTTGTGAAATGTCTCTTTTGTTTTTGGGAGAATATTGTTATATGGTCATCATGTGTGATCATTCATCTCAACAGATGTCAGTCTGCTTTATATTAAATGCACACTAGTATTTGTCTATTCTTTCCTTCTTGGAAAGCATCCATAAGAAATAACAAATAGTTTTCGAACGGTGTCATGATAACTACCTAAAAGAAGCTAAATTTAGAGAATTATTTAAGGAAAAAATATGAAAAATATTAATCCCTTGATATATTTGGTCTCTGGAGATCAGTCCAAATATGAATCCTTATTAAAAAACAATAGTTTTTGGCTTAGAACTAGAGGAGCATCAACTTGAGGCAAGCAAGAACCTTTAGAAGAAGAAAAAAACAAATATGCTAGAGAAATTATATAACAATTTTATTCAAGATACACTCAGACACACATGTATAATTTACTGTTGGGTGTAAATAATTATAAACACATGAAAGATATTTACAAATAATTACAAATAGAGATATTTCATGAATATTCCCTTAGAGAATAAATGACTTGTCCATAAAAGATAATTAAAAAGAAATAATCGTTATGTTACAGAAAACCTATCTAGACAGAAAATGGATACATTTTAAATAAAATATAAACTCCAAATATATGCACACAACAACTCATAACTTGATAACCCATAACCAATATCTATACACAATTCCTAATTTCTTACAGACATCGGTGCCCCATCTTTCTTACGCAAGTTCCAGGAAATCGCTGCCATATTGTTTTCTTCATTGTGTTGCAAGAAAAAGACATCATAATATATATATATATATAAAAGTGCGTGTGTATGTGTTAATGGAAACAATTCTATAGAGTAACTTGCAGAGAGAATTCCTCATTATGGAGTTCCAATTCCCCTGTTTCTCAATACTATTTCCTTTCCTCTGCTTTATCTTTATGGTGTTCAACATACTTATAAAAAGCAAAATTACCAAATCAACCTCAAAATTACCCCCAGGTCCATGGAAACTACCCATAGTAGGAAACATGCACAACTTTATTGGATCTCTTCCTCATCATGCACTTAGAGACTTGTCCAAGAAATATGGACCCTTAATCCATATTAGACTTGGACAAGTTTCTACCATAGTTGTTTCCTCTTCAGAATTTGCCAAAGAGGTCATGAAAACAGAAGATGTTAACTTTGCATCTAGACCTCAGATTCTTGCTGTAAAAGTACTCGCTTATGATTCAACTAATATTGCTTTTTCTCCCCATGGAGAGTATTGGAGACAACTAAGGAAGATTTGTACACTAGAGCTTTTAAGCACACAAAGAGTTAAATCTTATCAACCCATTAGAGAAGAAGAGATATCAAATCTGATTAAGTGGATTGTTTCTAATGTTGGTTCTCCTATAAATTTTACTCAGAAAATTTTCTCATTAACATATAGCATCACATCAAGGGCTGCTTTTGGTAAGAAATGTAAGGATCAAGAAAAGTTCCTAAAAGTTGTAAAGGAAAGTGTAAAGATAGCAGGAGGTTTTGATATTGCAGATGTATTTCCTTCTCTAACTGGGCTTGCTTTGATTTTTAGAACAAGGTCTAAGCTTGAGAGGATGCATCAAGAATCTGACAGAATATTGAATGACATTATAAATGACCATAAGCTGAAGAAGAATGAAGCAATAACAAGTGGAGATCAGGATAAAAGAACAGAAGAAGATCTTGTTGATGTTCTTTTGAAATTTCATGACCATACTGATCATGATTTTTCCCTGACTATCAACAATATTAAAGCAGTGATCATGGTAAGCCTAAATTTTCAAATCAAAATTTTTTCTATGATTGAAAAAAGGTAAAACTTTTCCAATCCTTTGAAATTTATAAGCATATGCTGAAGACAACAATTAATCGAGAATAAACCTTATTGTTTTCTTAATTAGTATGCAACCTTAGACCAATTAAACTATTAACTTAATTATTTTTTTAGTTGGATCATTTTAGTACAAAACATTTTACAATTTGAACCTATTTAGTGCAAAATGTTTTAATCTACCTCATAACCTTAAATTAAAAGGTTTTTGACTAAATTGGTCGAAATTTACAACAAATTTGAACTAAAATTATTAAATTAGAAAGTTCATAATAAAATAGGTCAGAGGCTAAAAGGTAAAATAGGTCCGGAGCTAAAAGCTCTAGCAACTTTTCCTTTCTTTTTTTCTTTATATTTGAGTAAGTGTTTGATTCAATAATTAAAAGCTTTAAACTAGTCACTAGAATTGATGATTTTGCAAAGTAAAATATGAAAAAAATAAAAAAAAATATTTTTATTAGAATCTATGTGAAGGACCACAACATTTGTTTTTACAATTATTTAACAGAAATTATAAAAAAAAATACAGGACATCTTCAGTGCTGGGAGTGAAACTTCAGCCACAGCTGAAGATTGGGCAATGTTAGAAATGCTAAAGAATCCAAGAGTGATGAAAAAGGCTCAAGATGAGGTTAGAAAAGTCTTTAACAAAAAAGGGTTTGTTGGTGAAGCCGCCATTGATGAGTTAAAATATCTTAAGTTAGTCATCAAAGAGACTTTGAGATTACACCCTCCAGCTGCTCTGTTACTTCCAAGAGAAAATAGAGAGAAGTGTGAGATTAATGGTTATGACATACCCATGAAAACAAAAGTCATAATCAATGCTTGGGCAATTGGAAGAGATCCAAAATATTGGAATGAAGCTGAGAAGTTTTACCCAGAAAGGTTCGTTGATAGTAATATTGACTACAAAGGTACACATTTTGAATATATCCCATTTGGAGCTGGAAGGAGGATATGTCCAGGCATAAATTTTGGTCTAATCAATGCTGAGCTTCCACTTGCATATTTGTTATACCATTTTGATTGGAAACTGCCCAATGAAGCTAAAATTGAAGACCTAAATATGACTGAGACATTTGGTGCAACAGTTAGAAGAGAAGAAGATCTCTACTTAATTCCCACTGTTTATTATCCTTCACCTAACCAAAAATCTCAAGGGTAAAAGAGAAATTAAAATAATAATAAAGCTATTATTTGCATAATAACTATCACTATTACAAAAATTGGCATTTGGGAAGGATATTAACTGTTATTATAAGTAAGTTCAGTTTTTAACCATTCCAATAGTTCATTTTTTGGTATGATTGAACGAGTTTACAGTTTATAACTGTTCCTAAAGAAGCTTTTATTGTTGCACCCCTATTACTATTTAAAAATAGTAATCTATGAGCTTTAACACTTTAAACTTTGATACAAGTTATTGAAAAAATTACAATCTTAATAGGAAAAAAAAGTAATAAATTAAAACAATAATAAATAAATAGCAAACAACCTATGTCTACTGAGTTGCTTTATACAAAATATAGAATATATGTTATGTTGGTGTGTGTTGTTGTGGCAGACACCAATAACTCAGTGGAGTAAAACATGGAGCATAAAATAATGGTAGTGGATCCATAAAACATGGATATGCAGGAATTATGGTTATTGTTTAATTTTCGTTTTATACATATATCTCAACTATTGTACAGAAATTATAACAGAAATAATAATGAAATATACTGATAATTATCAGAGAAATACCATATTTTGACATGGTATCAGAGCAGGATATTGCTAATGAACTACCAGTTTTTGATTGCTGATTTGCAAATTTGCAGATTTGCTGATTTGTTGATCTCTGATTTCTGGTTTCTGATTTCTAAATTCTGATTTCTGATTTCTGGTGTGGCTACTAATTGTAGCTGCAGTTTTTCGGTTTTTTGAGTTCTGATTTCTGGTTTATATTCAGCTCTTGTAGCCGTTTCAAACACCAAACATGTGCAGCTCAGAAATGAAAGCAAGATAGTTATTTCACGATTATTTGTTCAGAAATTCAATAGAAGATTACGGGTTACATTTAAAAAAAAATATCAGCATACAACTTACAAGGAGTCAAGGGATTCGCAATCAGACCAAATTTCTGTTTCTGCTGCAGATTTCTAATTTCAGCTGATTTCTGTTTCCTGTTGATTTCTGTTTCCTGCTGCTGATTTTTTGATTTCTGGTTTACACTTACCCTCTGAATCTGATTTCTGGGGTGGCCAGTTTGGTTTACAGTTTCTCAACACTGGTTCGATCTATGTGGTTGTTCTGACTTACTCATTGAAACCGTACCGGTCTAATTGGTTGGCTCCAACGCTGGTTGCCTCACAGAGTGGCCGGTTTCACCATCAGTTTCTTGTCTGCAAAAGAAACAGAACACAACGATAACAGGCGCTGATTGCTCGTTGGTGTGGAATTATCGCAGTTTCTCTACGCAGCAACATATATTTTGTGGTTTATCTACATGTGTGGAACGAGAAGGAACTGCACAGAAGTTGCGTGAAGCCACAGTAGAAGAAACTGCGTTGAGAAACGCAGTAGAAGGAGCTGCGCTGAGGAAGGAAGAATCTGTGCTGAGGAAGAAGGAGCTGCGAAAAAATTGAAAAAAAGGGGAAATTTTAGGGTTAGCAGCTGCGCGAATGTGAAAAGGGAGGTTTAGGGTTACAAATTTTTCTTTATATAGTGTTGTACGAATTGTAAAAAAAAAAAAAAAAAGGAAAAACGGAAGGAAAAAAATTTTAGATTTCATGGCGGAATCTAGAGATTTAACTACCAATTTCATGTTGGAAGATTTGACGGCGAAAATGACGGAAGTTTTCACTAGAGCTCAGATCAGCTCACAACCTCTCTCAACTGAAGCGTCGACTGCCCCCATTAGTATCAAGTTGGGAGGATCCAACTATGCCTTGTGGTCCCAGGTGGTGGAGATGTATATCTCTAGAAAAGACAAACTGGGATATATTAATGGGGATTTTCCTCAACCTGTTGAAACCGACCCCTCATTCAGGAGATGGCGCACTGAAAATGCCATTGTTAAAGGATGGTTGATCAATTCGATGGACCCCTCCTTGATTGCAAATTTTATTCGATTCCCAACTGCGAAACAAGTTTGGGATTCTGCTGCTACCACCTTCTATGATGGGACATACACGTCTCAAGTGTATGATCTTCGTCGTCGAGTTACTCGTATGAAAATGCGGGTGGATCCATTGAAAAATACTACAATGACCTTCAAGGCTTGTGGCGAGCAATTGATTTCCGTCGTCCTAATCCAATGGAGTGTGCAAGTGACATACAAAAACACAACTCCATTGTACAGGAAGATCGCGTGGATACCTTCCTTGACGGAGTTGATGATGCACTCGACAAAACTCGTTGATGTGCTTCAAATCAAACCATTCCCTACGGTGGAACAAGCCTATGGATTCGTCCGTCGGAAAGAGGTCGCAGACCGTGATGATCACAGTGTAGATACGACACCGGAGCAAGCTATGACTTTTAAAGCGGGTCAAGGACACCATAATCGATGCCACCAAAAACAGAACCTCTTTGGGTAGCAAGAAATCCTCTGAAATCCACCATCTCTCGACATGAAACGTGGCCATTGCGGAAACTCCAAACACACCCGTGAAAACCGCTTCAAACTCCACGGGTATCCAGATCGGTGGAATGATCTTCAAGCACCTGAAGAAACGGGACACCACTGGACGAGCAGTTGTGGCTACCAATAATGCCTCACTATCCCTTACTTCCCAGGCCGAATCTTCCCAGGATCCAGGTATTTCAAGTAAAGCATTTCACATCTCTACTCGTAGTGATAAAGAGGATTGGATTCTGGACTCTGGAGCTACAGATCACATGACATTTGACCCAAACGATCTCTCCAATACAACCCAGTCAAGACGGAGCCGTGTTGCCAATGCAAATGGGGTCACTTATCCAAGCTGGAACAGTGACCTTATCTCCCTCATTATCATTATCTAATACTTTGCTTGTACCCTCTCTGTCAAACCGACTAATGTTCGTAAGTCGTCACTTCGCACCTTAACCGTGTAGTATTGATGTATTCTACTTTTGCCTTCTACAGGATATTCTCACCAAGGAGATCATTGGGCGTGATACTAGGAGAGAGGGCTATATTACGTGGATGACCTCGGTTCAGAAGAGCCAATCAGATGCAACATACTATTGGTAACAAGGAACGACAGGTTTGGCTATGTCATCGTAAAATTGGGCATCCATCATTCGGGTATTTAAGGCACCTACTCCCTAGTTTATTTTCAAATATCACACATTCGCATTTCAAATGTGATACTTGTATCCTATCAAAAAGTCATGTGGCATCTTATCCCATGAGCATGAATAAAAGTATGTCTCCTTTTGCTTTGGTACATTCTCGATGTTTGGGGACCTTCCCTGCTATTACGTCATCGGGTCATCGTTGGTTTGTTATTTTTGTTGATGATTGTACACGAATGACATGGCTTTACCTTCTCAAACATAAAGATGAAGTATTTTCTACATTTCACTTGCTTTCACACCATGATTCGCACTCCAATTTTCTGAAAAATTAAGATACTTAGGTCTGATAATGGAGGGGAGTATGTTAATCAACAATTCCGGACATACTTGGACAACCATGGTATTCTCCATGAAACCTCATGTTCACAAACCCCACAACAGAATGGGACTGCGGAGAGGAAGAATAGGCATATTTTAGAAACGGCTCGGCCTTACTAATCGGTGCACATATGCCTGATAAATATCGAGTGATGTCATTACAAATGGTATCTACTGAATCGAATGCCCACAAAGACCTTACAATTTCAGACTCCATTAAAGGTGTTATCCGATCATCTTCCCTTACCTACTATTTTAATGCTTCCGCCCCGAATTTTTGGATGTGTTGCTTTTGTCCACCTCCATAAAAATCAACGAACTAAGTTGGATCCATGTGCTGTCCGATGTGTATTCTTGGGATATGGTGTACAAAAAAAGGGATACCGATGTTATGATCCAATTACTAAAAGAAACTATACTACCATGGATGTCACTTTCCTTGAATCAGAATGTTTTTTCCCATCACCGGTATCCAATTACACTCTTCAGGAGGAGAGTTATAGTGAAGAACGAAATTGGCTTGATGTTGTAATATTAGACACTAGTCCAACATACTCGGATCGTGCAAATAATATGGAGGAACCCGTATCTAGACCCGAGCTTGAACTTCCAAGAACTGAAGCTGAAGTAGTAATTGAATCTCCAGAAGATGAAGTGGTTGATGTACCCCTCCATTCTCTAGTACCCAATGATCCTCCTGCTGAGAACACTCCTGAGGTAAGCTATCCTATCACACATTTACAAACTAATGCTATAGATACACCTGTTGGTTATGTTTTACCTTTCAGACACAATCGAGGTAAACCTCCAAATCGATACTCCCCAGAAAGAGAAGAACGACAACCCAAGTATCCAATAGCAAATTATGTATCTACTCAAAGATTATCAGAACCTATCAGGGCATTCGCACAAACACTCTCATCGTGTCAAATTCCGAGTAGCATTGAAGAAGCCTTATCTGATCCAAAATGGGCTCAAGCTATAAAAGAGGAATTTGAGGCATTGCAGAAGAATAACACATGGGTGTTAAGCGAGTTGCCTCAAGGGAGGAAGATGGTAGGATGCAAGTGGATTTTCTCCATTAAGTATAAAGCAGATGGGTTAGTTGATCGTTACAAAGCGAGGCTTGTAAGAAAAGGATATACACGTAAACACGGGATAGATTATCAAGAAACCTTCTCACCCGTGGCTAAACTAAAAGCGTGAGAGTTTTGTTATCTCTCGCAGCAAATTTAGATTGGCCATTGCACCAACTTGACATGAAGAATGCCTCCCTTCATGGTGACCTGGAAGAAGAGATTTACATGGATATCCCACCAGGATATACCGTTACATCGTGAAACGAAACTGCACGTAGATTACAACGAGCATTGTATGGACTAAAACAATCACCTCGAGCGTGGTTTGGTAGGTCGAGTTCAAGAATGAAGAAATATGGGTTCCAACAAAGCAACTCGATCATACTCTTTTCCTAAAACATCGATTAGGGAAGATAATGTACTCTTATAGTCTATGTAGACGACATGATCATTACAGGGGATGATAAAGAAGAAATCTCTAAACTTCAAGAACAACTCAAACGAGTTTGAAATGAAGAACTTGGGAAGGCTCAAATACTTCTTAGGTATCGAGGTAACAAGATCAAAACAAGGCATATGTCTTTTCCAAAGGAAATATACTGGACCTACTAACAGAGAGGCAGACTACTAGATTGTAAACCCGTCGATATTCCAATGGTTCAAAATCATAAACTCGGAGAATATGTGGACCAAGTACCACAGATAAACAGAGATATCAACGATTAGTAGGTAAACTCATATATTTATCTCATACTCGACCCGATATTGCGTATCTTTGTGAGTGTCGTGAGTCGGCTCACGACCGCCCGTGAAGACCATATGGACGCGGCCACGCGAATACTTCGTTACTTAAAATCCTCCTGGGAAAGGACTTATGTTTTCAAAGAATGGTCAATCGGAAGTCCTTGGATATACAGTATTCAGACCGGTGGAATATGAAGGATAGGAAATCTCATCACTGGTACTTTACTTTCGTGGCAATCTTGTTACATGGAGAAGCAAGAAGCAAAATGTAGTTGCCTTATCCAAGGTCGTTCGAATTTCGAGGAATGGTCGAGGAATACGTGAGCTACTTTGGTTGAAAAACCTTCTAACCGAGATTGGGGTTGCTCCTAACTCGAAATGAACTTATTTTGTGATAACAAAGCAGCCCATCGCTATCGCCACAATCCAGTTCAACATGATCGCATCAAGCACGTTGAAGTGGATCTAACTTCATCAAACAAAATCTTGAAGAAAAGATTATTAAGCTTCCATTTGTTAAATCAAGATCAATTGACCGATATACTCACAAAATCTCGTATGCAGCGAACTTCTACAACTCACTGACAAGTATAAGAGACATATATACGCACCAACTCGGCGAGGAAATGTTGGTGTGTGTTGTTGTGGCAGACACCAATAACTCAAATGGAGTAAAACACGAAAGATAAAATAATGGTAGTGGATCCATAAAACATGGATATGCAGGAATTATGGTTATTGTTTAATTTTTGTTTTATACATATATCTCAACTATTGTACAGAAATTATAACAGAAATAATAATGAAATATACTGATAATTATCAGAGAAATACCATATTTTGACATGTTAAATAATATTTATACAAATAACATGTGTTTTTTCGTCTCAAATACATACATTCAAACAACAAAATGACAATTAACATTATTTACAGACTAGTATAGAGATTCATGCATAGCGTATAAAATTGAAAATTTCGAGAATCAAGTAGTTTTGATTCTAACGCAAGTGGGGGGACTGAGAGGAAGTCCAAGACAAAATCATATAATTTTGAGGAAGTGGATCACTTTTAAAAAGCGTACCGTTTTTCTACATTTCGTAGTCGTGTTGGTA
Source organism: Hippophae rhamnoides (assembly GCA_033030585.1). Lineage (NCBI taxonomy): Eukaryota > Viridiplantae > Streptophyta > Magnoliopsida > Rosales > Elaeagnaceae > Hippophae > Hippophae rhamnoides. The sequence goes on along the minus strand of CM065428.1, from coordinate 63,959,454 downwards.
ATTAGCATTGAAATTGTGAAGAAAAATACAAGCTTGGTGGGTCAGCCATTGCAAGCTATATTTCATACCTATGATTTACCCATTCAGATATTAATTAGGAAAATTATATCTTCTTTCTTTTTTTACTAAGATTTAGATAAATTGGCATCAGTCAGTCTGAAAATTGTTGTACAAATACAACATAATAGATCGAATTTGTTATCTCTACCATATGCATCCTAATTTGGTTTTGTTCGATGCTAAGTTTTTATACATATTGGTAGCATTAGTTATTACTAATTGAAAAAGATAGATAGTTCGATTGATTGTTTGAGACTTTCTATCTAAATTCACGTACATTATCTATAGTATACAATTTTGAGTTTCAAAGTTTTTATATATATATATATATATATATATTTATCTCATTTCAAAAATATACCTTAAAAATATATATATACATACACATGTGTGTGAATATATTTATTTTTCATATTTCACTAACATTTACATTTGTTAGTAAATAATTAAAGATATATCATGAAAAAAAAGAAGTTATTAAAAAAAAAGAAAAAAATAGCAAAGAAAACAAAAAAAAAACAGATTCTAAAAAGAAAAAAAAAGCAGAAATGAAAAAAAAAAATTTAGAAACGATTAAAAAATCACATGAATATAAAATTTAAATATAATGAAAATAAAAATAGATTAAAAACATATCTATTGTAATTTATCAAATTTTAACATTTATACGAAAATTTTAATAAATTTTTGATTTTTTGTTTTCATATTTATTCTCTACATTTTTATAATATATATAAATATATTAGTAAATAATGACAAGATCGGTTGACTATCACTCAAGCAACACTTTATGTTACATACACTTTTATTTCATTATTAGTTTTTGCTTCATATCGAAAACGTCGTTGGCAGCTGGGATAGAATACTGGATATGGCACAGTGAATAACCTTACAATTTCATCAACAGTTGTGACGTAAGCAAGGATAAAAAAACTTACAACGGTAGGGATGAACGGTGATGCTGGGAACGAATGAAGATGATCGTGAGGTCGTCGGCGACGGCAAGAAGGACGTCGACGATGGTAGAGAAGATGGCAGAGACTTAGTGGCGCCATGGTTTTGAGTTTTATTGTTTTAGGAATCGAATGAAATTTTTATTTGTGCAATTTTTTTTATTGAGTTTAATAAAAAAAATATTTAAATAAGTTGCGCAGAAACAGTCCAATTTAATTTAGATAAAAATAAACTTTATTTAATTTATTTAAAAATTAAATAAATTGAGCTAAATTAATCCACTTCATTTAATACTTGCAATGCCAATCATGTTTGTGGCCAAAATTTTCTATATGAAACATATGGATTGATAGATGATACGTTGTGAGGTATATTATTTGTTCTTCAACCAAAATAGTTACTACACGGGGTGGATTTCTTAATGGATTAAGATGAAGCATTTTGCCTTTTATTTTTTTTACAAAATAAATTTAAGTACAATATATTATATAATTATTGATAAATTTATATATTTTTAATGAAATTATAATTTTTAAATTATGTATTTTTTTCTATTAAAATTTCATTAATTTAAACATATTTATATTTAAAATAAAACACATAATTTTTTTGTTAAAAATCATATTTAAAAAAGTATGATATGTGTTGGGAAAATCGGGTATATTTTCTCTATTCTAAGTAGTTACTATTCACTTATGATTTAAATGAATAGAACTCAAACTAACCCGACAAAATAATGCTATTGGAAATATAATGCTAAAATAAACTAAAACAGATATTGAAACGTAAATATTAAAGCGTAAAAATAATAACACCGTAAAATTAACGAGGTTCGGTATAAATGTTACCTGTCTCAAGGCGTCGTTGACCACTTCCACTATCTTCAAATGAATGAACTTCAAAATTACAACTAATTGGGCAAAATTGAGCTAATCAATTACCCTTACAAAAGAGAGGAAGATTTACAAATTTTGGGATGTTTACAAATGGTGAAGGAGGGCTTTATTTATAACCCCAAATCCAACACCCATCTTCATTCCTAACCAATGTGGGACTTTTCTAATTTTCTCACTAAGGAGCAATATATAACAAATCTCCACCTTAGCGACTTAGTGGTTTTAAATGATTTCTTCAATTGCTAGATCAACGACGCCAACGCCAATTCAGATTTGTAGGATGTTAATCAAGTCCAGTCAATGTTTGAACTTGATTGCTGTTACCACCTTGGTCATCATATCTGCGGGATTCTCTGTCGTACTAATCTTCTGAACTAGTACTCCACCTTCTTCAATAATCTCTCGCACGAAATGATAACGAACGTCAATGTGCTTTGTACGTGCATGGTAGACTTGGTTCTTTGCTAAATGAATAGCACTCTGACTATCACAAAACACCTTGATATGTTTTTGACCAACTCCCAAGTCTTCAAGCAAACCTCGTAACCAAATAGCTTCCTTCACAGCCTCTCAGAATCGCCATATACTATGCCTCCGTAGTAGACAAAGCAAGCGTGGACCTGCAAGGTAGACTTCCAACCGACCGATGCTCTAGCAAGAGTAAACACATAACCTAGTTGACCGACGCTATCTAAATCTCCCGCATAGTCGTAATCACAATATCCGATCGCACGTTGACCAATGGTATTATCCTCAATAAATACTAAACCAACATTTACTGATTTATAATATACCGTAGAATCCATTTCTGACCAACCAATGTCCTTTACCAGGATCATGCATGTACTGCTACAACACCAACCGCATGTGAAATGTCGGTCTTCAGACACACCATTGCATACATCAAGCTACCAATCGCATTTGCATATGGTACTTTTGCCATATATTCTCGTTCCGCATCATTCTCGAGGAGATAATTGAGCACTAAGCTTAAATTGAGGAACTAGCGGAGTACTTACTGTGTTTTGTCTGTTCATTCATACCAAAACGTTGTAGTATCCGCTTCAAATATTGACTCGGGTCAAACTAAGCTTCCCTTCTTCCCGTCTCTCGCTTATCTCCATACCGAGAATCTTCTTGGCTTCTCCCAAATCTTTCATCTCGAACTCCCGACTTAGTTGAGCCTTCAACTTTTCAATTTCTCGCAGCTCTTGATGCAATCAACATATCATCGACGTACAATAGGAGATAGACGAAAGACTCATTTTCAGAAGCTTGCGAAAATACACACAATGATCGTGTGTGCTCGGTATACTTTTGTTGCAACATAAACCGATCAAATCGTTTGTACCACCGCTCGGGAGATTGCTTCAATCCATACAATGATTTGTTCAGCTTACAAACCCAATTCTCTTTACCAGCAACAATAAACCCTTCTGGCTGAGACATATAGATTTCCTCTTCTAAGTCACCGTGTAAAAACGCAGTTTTCACATCAAGTTGAACTAGTTCCAAATCAAATTGTGCTACCAAGGCCAACAAAATTCTAATAGAAGAATGTTTTACGACTGGAGAAAATACCTCATTATAATCGATTCCCTCCTTCTGAGCGTAGCCCTTAGCCACCAACCTTGCCTTGTAGCAAATACCATCTTTGTTAGGAAATCCATCTTTCTTTGCATACACCCATTTGCATCCAATTGCCTTCTTCCCTTTGGGTAGTTGTGTCCAGTTCCATGTTTTATTCTTCAGAAGGGACAAAAGTCCTTCATCCATGGGTTCCTTCCATCTTTCAACTTCATGGCTTCTGATTGCTTCTTTATATGTGGAAGGAACATCATCATGCACAACCGAAAGTGCACAAAGCCACCGTATTCTTAAACCGAGCGGTAGGTCTTCAAAATCCTTGTATCGAGTGTACCTTGACATTTTGTCGCCGTGGCCTATCAAGCTGCAGCTTTCTTCTTGTTCTTTGTGGAGGTTCTTGGGTTAAAACATCTTCATCCGATTCATCTTCGTCACAACGAGGATCAACTTCTGTCTTATCTTCACTAACTGGATTAACAATTTTGCTTTCAAACTCCACTTGTTTCGGAGTTTGCTCCACCTGCTCTAAAGTGCCATCAATCTTCTTAGTTACCTTTCTCAACAATGCAGATTCATCAAAGGTAACATCTCTGCTAAAGATTATCTTTTTCGTTTCAAGGCACCATAGTCGATATCCCTTAGAACCAGAAGGGATCCCCAAAAAAATGGCTTTCTTGGCTCTTGGGTCCAACTTTGATTCTGTTACATGAGTATGCAATTGAACCAAACACATGTAAGAAATCGTAATCTCTAGTAGGTTTTCCAAACCATACCTCCACAGGCGTTTTGCCTTCAAGAGCAGACGATGGTAGACGGTTGACGAGATGACATGCATATGTCACAAATTTCTCGACAATACCTTGCTTGCCTAAACCAAAGATTTGACAACATACACCGAACCTTTTCCAGCAAAGTCCGGTTCATACGTTCTGCAACTCCGTTTTGTTGTGGTGTTTTTCGAATAGTGAAGTATCGCACTATCCCTTCTTCTTCACAAACTTTCATAAATGGATCATTTGTGTACTCAGTGCCATTATCAGACCTCAGACGCTTGATCTTTTTACCAGTCTGAGTCTCGATCATCTTCTTCCACTTGAGAAAAATACCTAACACTTCATCCTTTTTCTTCATGAGATACACCCAAACTCTTCTGGAGAAGTCATCAACGAAAGTGACATAATAATGTTTGCCACTCATGGATGGAGTTCTTGTTGGCCCCCATACATCAGTATGGATGTAATCCAAAATACCCTTTGTATTATGAAGAGCAGTGCCAAAGCTTACTCTTTTCTGCTTCCCCAATACACAATGCTCACAGAATTCCAACTTGCCGGTTCTCGCACCTTTTAACAGGCCTTGCTTTACTAGAATCAGAAGCTTTTTCACCAAAGATGTCCCAAACGCATATGCCACAACTTGGTAGTTTCTAAATCTCTTTCTTCATCCGAAACCGTCACGATCTTGTCCCAATAACCGTACTACCAAGGTAGTAGTACAGGTTATTCTTCCGAACACCTTTCATCGCCACAAGTGCTCCAGAAGTAACCTTCAATGCCCCATTTTGTATGGTCACAGTGAAGCCTTTTGATTCTAAGACTCCCACAGCAATGAGATTCTTCTTCATATCTGGAACATAATGAACATCTGTCAAGACCCTGGTTGAACCATCTTGATTCTTCAAACGAATTGTACCGATTCCCAAAACTTTGCATGGATAATCATTACCCATGAAAACAACTCCACCGTCTAGTTCTTCAAAGTTAAAGAACCACTCCTTGTTAGGAGACATATGGAAAGTACATGCTGAATCAAAAATCCAATCACCAGGATGAGATGATGTTGACGAACCAACCAATGCAAAATCTGAATCTGAATTGCTTTCAGCTACACATGCATCAGATTGCACAGCTTTTCCTTTCTTTTGCAGCTTTGGACAATTTTTCTTCCAATGGCCTTTCTCATGACAAAAGGCACATTCATCTTTACCAAGTCTTCCTTTTGATAGAGATCTACCTCTCCTTCCTTTATGTTGTGTTTGCGGACGTCCTCTTACAGACAATGCCTCTGCTGCTTCATTCCTGCTTTCTCTTTTATCTTTCTTTCTAATTTCATAACTATACAAAGCAGTACAAACTTCCTCAAAAGACACTTTATCCTTCCCAATGAGTAAGCTCGTAATAAGATGATCAAACTCATCAGGAAGGGAGGCTAACAACATCAAGGCTAAATCTTCATCTTTAAAAGTTTCATCCATATTTAACAAATCTGCTACTAATTGATTAAAAGCAGTAATGTGGTCGTTTATTGTAGTACCTGGAAGGTATTCAAACCGGAACAACTTCTTTTTCAAATAGAGCCGATTTTGTCCACTCTTCTTCATGAACTTGTTCTCCAACGCCTTCCACAACTTACTTGCAGATGTCTCCTTCATGAACGTGTACTTTTGTTCTCTTGAGAGACACGAACGGATTGTACCACATGCCAATCGGTTGATATTTTTCCACTCTACTTCATCTGTTCCATCTGGTTTCTCTTCTTCAATGGCGATGTCTAGACCTTGTTGAAACAGAGCATCTAGAACTTCGCCTTGCCACATGCCGAAATGACCGGTTCCATCAAACTTCTCCACCTCGAACCTTGCGTTCATCACCATAGTTCTGCTTGACGTGGATGACTGGCCTTTGTTTGAAAGAAATTTTTCTTCCGCCATTTCTTCAAATTACAACAACTAGCAACTATATTCCAATATAAAACAAACGGAATACAAACAAACGCCTAGGTAGAAAACCTTCGGCTCTGATACCAATTGTTGGGAAAATCGGGTATATTTTCCCTATTCTAAGTAGTTACTATTCACTTATGATTTAAATGAATAGAACTCAAACTAACCCGACAAAATAATGCTATTGGAAATATAATGCTAAAATAAACTAAAACAGATATTGAAACAGAAATATTAAAGCAGAAAAATAATAACACCAGAAATTTAACGAGGTTCGGTATAAATGTTACCTAGGTCCTCGGGCGTCGTTGACCACTTCCACTATCTTCAAATGAATGAACTTCAAAATTACAACTAATTGGGCAAAATTGAGCTAATCAATTACCCTTACAAAAGAGAGAAAGATTTACAAATTTTGGGATGTTTACAAATGGTGAAGGAGGGCTTTATTTATAACCCCAAATCCAACACCCATCTTCATTCCTAACCAATGTGGGACTTTTCTAATTTTCTCACTAAGGAGCAATATATAACAATATGCATATGGTTGCTTTTTGAGTAATGAACAAAGGTTTGTAAGAAATTAAAAGTTCGATCATCATCGTACCTCCGATGCTACTTTTGATAATTGATCATCAATTGGATTTTTTCTTGTTTGATTTTGCTGCTTCTCACCATGCTTTCTATCTTAATTGTAATTTTTTTTTGTTGTAGTTAAGATTTGTGTGATTTGAAAACCTCTAAGATCTAGGTATTTCATTTTCTCATTCTGTCTGGTTTTTGTTTTGTTTGAATTTGATCTTATACTTTTCTACTATTTACTCGATAATTGTGTTTTTAAATTTCTTTAAGAGATCTTGATTTTTAGACTCTTTTTTAGTTTCAGTGCTAAAAAAATTCTCTAATAATCTTTAAAACTATTCGCCATTTTGATATGAATATTTTTTTTGAGAAAAATTCTTCTCTTTGAAACTCGCTTTCCGCCTTTGTGCTAGTCAAACTTTTTTGGTTCATAATCTTACTAATTCTATTTTCTCCTTCTACTTTTTATTTCTTTTTCTTTTTTTCCGTATCTTATCCCTAAATTTTCATTGCTTGTTATTGCTCTTAATATGAGATGGAGAATTTTTTGTAAAATGTGAAACAACCCAACTTCAATCTAGACTTTGAAAATTTGATTATAAATGAACAAAAATCTACGTAATTGGTGTTAGGTGGTTGAAAATCTGTCAACCTTAACGGTTACTTTTATTCGTGTTGAATCAAGTTTATAAAAACAGTGTAGAAACAATATTACCGATAACTTGAAAGTAACTGCTTGGGTTGAGTCGCGGACTAGGTCGCTCTCTTTAAGACGTTTCGCGGCTCTGCCCAATAGTGCAAGCAAACACAAATTGCCGTCCCAGGATAAAACAAATTTTAATCTTAATCTCTGTCTCAGAACTTCACTGCACTGATGAAGACTGGAATGCTACACCTGAAAAATTTGTTGCTCGGAAAACTAAAGAAAACTTAGAAATTGTAGAGAGAATTTTTTCGTAGGGAGATGATTGTTGATTGTTGTGTTTCAAATGAGAGCTGAAGCCCTCCTTTTATAGATTTTAGAAACCGTGTAGCAATTATGAATAAAACGGTAATGTCTGGGAATTAAGAGCGTAACGGCAATTCTGAGTAATGAAGAGTAACGGATAACGGATATATTTTTTTATGAATAAATACGAGCAACGGCTCTTTTTCTGAATAAATAAAACAAACGGCCATATTCTTAATAAAAGAAAATAACGGTCATTTTTTTTCTGAGAAAAAAAAAATATATATATATATATATATAACAACCATTTTGTAAGTGGAAAAATTTTCCTTAAAAAAAATATTATACCAAAAAAGAAAATACCACATCACCTCACACACACGCACTCGAACTCGGACTCGGCACGGCATGGCCTGTCGGTCGGACGGACGACGGTGGCGGCGGCGCGCGCGTGCGCGTGTGTGGTATCACATTTGCCTAGGTCCTCTATCCTTCCACAAAAGTGGGTACCCCTTGGGGCCCAATCCAAATAGCCAACTCTTAACTATTTAAACCTCTTTAAAATAATGTAAAAAAGCAATGTGAGACAAGGCACATTTCCCAACAAAAAATTTTATTTAAATTTCATCTTTTCCAACAATCCCCCACTTGAATTTTATATTAAAAATAATTTTTTTCCATCGAGCAACCGATCAATTAAAATTATAAGATTGTGCATAAGCGAAAAGGTGTCTATCGACTTGAACCTTTGCATAGTGTTGATGCTTTAGAATATACTAGAGTAACTCGTAGTTTTGAACTCTATCTCTAACAATCATCACACACACAACCTTCCCAAGGTGTAGTTCGAAAAAGCCCGTGCTTTACGGCCATACACGTGTATCCCAGTATAGTGAACGCTCTAGTAAATTTTGCCCAAAAAATTTTCATAGGAAGCGGCCACACTTCCACATTCACATAGGTGAGTCTATCAAGAGTACTCCTGTAGCTATGTACTCCACTCCACATAGAGTATAGAACTCATTAAGAGTTTAACAAATAACTCATCCTCTTCTATCGCTTCAGGACTTCATGCTTCTAACAATATAGAATGAGATTTGATTAATAGCATGATACATCTCATATCACTTCATGACTTGTTGTTACCCTTTGAACTTATTTCTTGGGATCTCCAGTCTATAAGTTGGGTTACCATCATAAGTGACTCTTCATTCTAAGGGCATTAATCCCATTCCTTTTGAGGTTTTGAAAACCTTCTCTTGGTAATCCTCTCACAAAGGATCTCGCCAAATTTTCATCGAACGCATACGATCCACTCTTATTGCTCCCGTTGAGAGAAATTCTCTAACAGTACTATGCTTACGACGTATCTGTCGTCTCTTACCGTTGTAGTAACGGTTCTGAATCTTTGCAATAGCCGCGGTACTATCGCTGTGGATCAAGACAGCTGGTATCGGTCTTTCCCATAAAGGGATCTCAGCTAACAAACTTCTTAGCCAGCCTGCTTCTTCACTAGCAGTGGCTAGTGCTATCATTTCAGACTCCATTGTAGATTGAGCCAATATTGTTTGTTTCTTAGACTTCCAGGAAACAGCTCCACCAGCTATGTTAAAAATATAGCCACTAGTTGCTTTGGAGTCTTCTGATAAAGTGTTCCAATCTGCATCGCTGTATCCTTCTAAAACAGCGGGAAACTTTTTATAATGTAATCCAAGGTTCATAGTTCTCTTAAGGTATCTCATAACCCTTTCAATAGCATTCCAATGCTCTATACTAGGTCTACTGGTAAACCTACATAGTAGTCCCACAACATAAGCTATGTCTGGTCTAGTGCAATCAGTAGCGTAACGTAAGCTACCAATGATGCTCGCATACTCAGTTTGTCTAACACCGTCTCCGGTGTTCTTGAACAACTTTACACTAGGATCATAAGGAGTACATGCAGGTTTACAGTTAAAGTAATTATATTTCTTTAAGATCTTCTCAATGTAGTGAGATTGATCTAGAGAAATTCCCTTTTCAGACCTAGTTATTTTTATACCAAGGATTACACTCGCTTCTCCAAGATCTTTCATATCAAAATTAGCTCTTAACAACATTTTGACATTATTAACAACATTTTGACATTATTCACAACATAAATATTTGATCCAAAAATAAGCATGTCATCCACATATAAACATATAATAGTGCAAATATTATCTTCTAATTTATAATAAATGCATTTGTCACTTTCATTTATTTTGAATCCATGTGAGATAACTAGATTATCAAATTTTTCATGCCATTGCTTAGGTGCTTGTTTTAGACCATAAAGAGATTTATCTAATTTACAAACTTTATTTTCTTGACATGGGATAACAAAACCTTCAGGTTGATCCATATAAATTTCTTCTTCTAAATCACCATTTAAGAAAGCAGTTTTAACATCCATTTGATGTACTACTAAATCATGGATAGCAGCGAGAGAGAAAAGTACACGTATGGAAGTTATTCGTGTAACTGGTGAAAAGGTATCAAAGAAATCTACATTTTCCCTTTGCCTATATCCTTTAACTACAAGACGAGCTTTATATTTTTCAATAGTACCATCAGGTTTCAATTTCTTTTTTAGTATCCATTTACATCCAATGGTTTTGCAACCAGGAGGTAAGTCAACTAAATGCCAAGTCTTATTATACTCAAGTGAGTCCATTTCATCATTTATGGCTTCTTCCCATAAGTTGGCATCTAAAGAAGATAATGCTTCTTTAATAGTTTGGGGATCTTCCTCTAAGGTATAAGCATAAAAATCAGACCCAAAATCCTTAAGGGTTCGAGCTCGTTTACTTCTTCTAATTTCAGTGTTTAATTCTTCAGTTTGTTCACTAGTTCTAGTTATAGGTAAACTACTAGAAGACGAGCCCCCACTATTCTTAAATTTAAAGGGAAACCTATATTCATAGAAGTCAGCATCAAAATTCTATAACTACCTGATCTTTTAAGTCATAGAATTTATAAGCTTTACTATTCACATCGTATCCTATGAATACACATTCATATGCTCTACTAGCAAGTTTATTTCTTTTAGGATCAGGGATTCTAACATAGGCTAAACAACCCCAAGTTTTAAAATAAGTTAAATTAGGTTTCTTATTTTTCAAAATTTCATAGGGTGAAATTTTATTTGTAGATTTAGGCACTCTATTTAGCACATAGCAGACAATTAATAAAATTTCTCCCCACCAATGGGAGGCAGCACCAGAGTTTAATAAAATTGCAACAACTGATTCAGTAAAAGTTCTATTTTTTCTTTCAGCTTTGCCATTCATTTTAGGAGAATAAGGTGCAGTTTTTTCATGAATGATTCCATGAGTTTTATAAAAGTCATTGAAGATATTGGAATCATATTCGGTGCCTCTATCACTTCGAAACCTTTTTATTTTTCTGTTAAGTTGATTTTCAATCTCAGTCATAAATATTTTAAACATATCAAATGCTTCACTTTTATTTTTCATTAGATATACATAAGTGTAATCTGAACAGTCATCTATAAAAGTTATAAAATAGCGTTTTCCATTTCTTGTTAAATTTCCATCAAGTTCACATATATCAGAATGAATTAATTCTAAAGGTTCAGATTCTCTAACTACTGATTTATGTGAAGTTTTGGTTATTTTAGCTTGACTACAAAATTCACATTTTTCAAAATCATGACAGAGAATAGCATGCCAAATATTAAAGGAACTCAACATATAAGCAGAAGAAGAGGTTTTATTAATTTCAACATTTAATTTGAACATGCCATCAGTGGCGTACCCTTTCCCAACAAATATATTATTTTTAGTTATAGTATATAAATCAGCCCCTATAGTTTGAGTAAACCCAGCTTTGTTAAGAAGATATCCTGAAACTAAATTCTTTCTCATCTCTGGAGTATGCAGGACATCCTTCAAGATGACAGTCTTTCCATAGGTAAACTTCAAAACCACCTCACCAAGATCAAAGAACTTTAGTGGAGTGGGAGTCACCCAAGAACACTTTCTTATCCTCGAGAATCGAATAGGATTTGAACATGTCTCGATCATAGCAAACACGGCGAGAAGCACCAGGTGTCTATCCACCACCCTCGGATCCACCAACAAAATTGACTTCAGATATCATAGCAATAAGTTGATCTTCGGTAAGGTTCGTTGCCAAGGTGACGATTCCTCGTTCGGTAGTTCCTAGCCGTTGGCTGTGTCTATTACAACTATAACACATGAATGTGTTATTCCTGCTGGTTGAGGTCCATTACGGGAGGATAGTTTCTATTTCTATTTTGGTGGTTGCGGTTTTGATTATTACTACGATTAGGAGTTTTCATATTTCTACCTTTAGGTTTTAATTGTAGATGAGGGTTTATTATTGGTACTATTATTTGAGACTACGAGTACTTCATCTCTTTGGTCTTCTTTTCGAGCTTCTTCTTCTATTCTTAAACGGGTTATAAGACTTTCTAAAGAAAATTTCTTAGTTTTATGCCTAAGTGTATTCTTAAAATCTTTCCAAGCAGGGGGTAATTTATTTATTATAACAGCTACTTGAAATTGTTCATCTAAAGCCATACCTTCAAGTTATTTCGTGTGCTATCTTCTCAGCTCATGTGATTGAGCTTCCACCGATTTGCCATCAATCATTTGAAACTTCATGTATCTACTAACAAAGATACTTCTTAGTACCGAACCTTCCTGTCGTATTTCTTTTGAAGTGCTTCCCAAATTTCCTTAGCAGACTTATCACGCTTATAATAATCATACAAGTCATCAACTAAACCATTAAGAATATAGTTTTTGCATAGAAAATCATTTTCAATCCAGGCCTAAATCTTTAGTTTCGGCTTCGGTAGGAGGATCGACTGTATTGGTTTTTCAAGAGTAAGAACGTAAACGACTTTTTTCATGGTTAAGAAAAACAACATTTTTTGTCTCCATCTTTTAAAGTGTAATCCCTCAAAACGAAATGGTTTGTTTAGATCATCGCTATCATTTCAAGAGACATGGCGAGATTGAATTGCCTTAAAATTGTTGAAGCAAGTTTATAAAAACAGTGTAGGAACAATATTACCGATAACTTGAAAGAATCGCTTGGGTTGAAGTCGCGGACTAGGTCGCTCTCTTTAAGACGTTTCGCGGCTACGCGATTTGTGCAAGCAAACACGCTCGTCGTCCCCAGGGATAAAACAAGAATCTTAATCTACGTCTCGAACTTCACCGATGATGAAGCCGGAATGCTACACTGAAAAATTTGTTGCTCGAAAAACTAAAGAAAACTTAGAAATTGTAGAGAATTTTTTTCGTAGGGAGATGATTGTTGATTGTTGTGTTTCAAATGAGAGCTGAAGCCCTCCTTTTATAGATTTTAGAAACCGTGTAGCAATTATGAATAAAACGGTAATGTCTGGGAATTAAGAACGAATTTCCGAGTAATGAAGAGTAACGGATAACGGATATATATTTTTTATGAATAAATACGAGCAATGGCTCTTTTTCTGAATAAATAAAACAAACGGCCATATTCTTAATAAAAGAAAATAACGGTCATTTTTTTCTGAGAAAATATATATATATATAACAACCATTTTGTAAGTGGAAAAATTTTCTTTAAAAAAAATATTATACCAAAAAAGAAAATACCACATCACCACACGCACACGTACACGGGTTCAAGACGAATCGGTCGTTTGACGGACGGCATGATGCTACAAGGCGTCTTGGCAGATCACATTCGCCAGCTTCTCCTTCCACAAAAGTGGGTGTCTCGTGATCCGATAACAACTCTTCACTATTTAAACCTCTTTAAAATAATGTAAAAAAGCAATGTGTGATAAGGCACATTTCCCAACAAATTTTTTTATTTAAATTTCATCTTTTCCAACAATTCGATATAGAGATGAATTGAATTTAAAAATCTACGTATGTAATAATTGTTTTAAGGATGGAATAGTTGTATTTGTAGAGATGAGTTTCATATTGAAGAGTTATCGTTGGTTGATTCTAAAAATTGTCTCTTAGATACTAATGGATGTTGATGTCACTTTTTGCATCCAAATTGAATGAATTTGGCTAAAAATGAAAGTTCTCGAAGATGATGATGACATTGAAAATATTCATAGTTTTTTAAGTTTAAAGACACTCACCGATAGAGAGACATAGGATTCAAACAATTTTTTTATGTATTGTGATTTGAAATTTGTTGACAATTTTTTTACAATATTTTTTGAGATATTTATTGTTTCTTTATTATATTTCTTTTGTATTGTTCTAGTTTTATTATATTTGAATATTATTATAGTATTGATATTTTATTATTTGTTTTTCTTTTGTTGTTGTCTCTTTTAATTTGTTCAGTATAATTGTTTTATTCTAATTTAATAGCTAGGAAGGTGTGAGTTTGTTTTTGATGGTTCTATTTTGATAAGTGTGATTTACGCTTGATTTTGTTTGGCGTTTGTTTATATTTCTTAAATTTAATTAATTGTAATTCTCTTGTTACTTAGTTGTATTATCGGGGAGAGAGAAATTGTTATTATTTATGATATTTGATTTATGTTAATTTATTTATTAGTTATTTGATTAGCTTTTTTTTTAGATTATATATTATATATAAGTTGAAATTTTTAGATTATATCATTCTTTGTTTTAAATAAACTTTTTTATTTGAAAAAAATAATAATTAAAAACAGCACAATAAAACTCTCCTTTGCGGCGGATCGAATATGTGGTAGATAGAGCCACATTGGCTTGATTCGCTGAATCTGATGAAATTGTTGTTTATGGCACTCATATATATTACCAACTGACACGAGTTCCACGAAAAGAGAGAAAAAAAGTAAGGGCAAAATCTTTTTAGAAATATTTTTTTAAAATATTAATATTAAATCAATCAAACATTTTATTTTATAATTTAATACTATATTTTTTAAAAAATAAAAATATTATTTTAATACTATCAAAATCTGTTCAACAATATGACTACTTATATTTTTTTAATTTAATAATTTATTTTTATTAAAATTTTATATTTATTGTAAGGAAATTTAAAAGTAAAATAATTCTGTTAAACAACATTAAATGATATTTAATTAAATAATATCTAATATTAAATAAATCTAAATAATAATAATTTAATTTAAAAAAAAGTTCAATTTAACATTTAAAATAAATAATATATTAGACTTTTATAATAAAGAAAATATAAGATATTGATACAATGAATATTTTATTATTATTTTAAATCTTAAGAATATTATATTTTTTATTTTTTAAAATGTTTTTATATTTAAAATAATAATATATAGTAATTTTAATATTATATTTTAAATCTTAAAATTTAAGCTAATATATATATATATATATATATTAAAATTAATTTTAAAATTAAAAATATTTATCATATTATTTTAATATATATTTGTTTTTGGTTAAGGATAGACATGATATTTGGTATTGATGTACATGTCAACAAGTTAGAGGGAGAGAGTAAATATATAATTTTATAAACAATATTTAGGAATTATTATTTAAAGAGATAGATAGTTTGGTGCTATCAATTTGATTGATATTTATTTTTTTCTATTTTTTAAATAAAAAATATTTATTGATATTTAAAAAACATTCTTTTTGATATTATATTTTTATTTACTACATTTTTAAATTAATATCTTCGATACTATACTAAAACATCAATTTTGATACAATGTTATTCCAACTAACTATTAAACTATAAATTTTGCATTACATTTGAAAAAAAATTATTATTTATTATATATAATAAATTAAAATTAAGTATATGGTATAAAATTAATAAAATATTATTAAATATAATTATTAGTATAATAAAAAATATTTTATTTTATAAAAGAATATATATTTAGTATAACATTTAACGTTATCTGTTAAAAAAAGTAAATATTTAATTTAAAATTACGATAAAGAATAGGAGACAATCTAAGAAAGTTTTAACATTTAATCAATGGTCTTTTGAAATAATATTTATTACTCTATCATAATTATATTAGATATTATTACTTTAAAATAATGTTACTCATTAATAGCAGCAGAGCAGAGCACATGCCTGCCTATGCTTTCAAAAACTAGTTTCTAAACTTAGTTGACTTGCCAGCATATATATTTTAAATGATGTAATATTGTATAAAATAAAATTATATTAAATTAATTATATTTATAATATATAATAATTTTTTTTTTACCATATTATCTTTACATGATAATAAATATATTTTTATCATAATTTAATAGTTTAATTAGATGATATAATCTTTTTTTAAACCTTAAGAAAACAATATTTAAAAAGAAAAATAGAAATATCAAAGGTTTTTTTATATTAAATAAATAAAATATTACATAATGAGATTCAAAATTGGATTTATGACGTTGGGCATCGAGAGTCATACCATTAAAACACAAGTGAATCTCGATGTGTTGTTTTTTTAAAAATATAGATAAACATATATTTTGTTAACGTTGTACGAAAATAAAGATATATTTTATTTTTATTATAGAATTAAAAATAAAATTATTTTAAATAATATATTAGAGGATAACTTAATGTATATAAATTCTTGTAATATAATTTAATTAATCTATATTAATTAATAATATTGTCATCACTTTTTTCTCCCGTATATCTAAATTTTCATTCAATTAATACATTTGTTAGATGATATTTGGTTCACAGAATGGAATGAGAATCGAAATTATAATCATAATGGAATGAAAAAGAATGAAAATAATTTTGTTTGGTTTGACTACTAAAATAAAAAAAAGAATCAGTATAATAGTATTTGATTTACAACTGGAAATAAAATGAAAAACATTATATATTACCATAATACTTCTATATTCAGTAAATTTTAAATAATATTATTTAATTATTATTTTTTCGTCAGATAAAATAAATTATTGATTCGTTAGACAAAAAAAATATTGAAATTATTATTTTTTTAAATAATTATTACTTAAAAAAATATATTATTAAAATTATTATTTTTCTAAATAAGGTTTAGGGTTTTGAATTTTGAATTTTGAGATTTGTGATTTGAGGTTTAGAGTTTGGGGTTATATTTGTGACTTAAGGTTTATGGTTAAAATTATTATTTTTCTAAATAGGGTTTAAGGGTTTAAGGATTTAGGATTTAGGATTTAGGGTTTAGGATTTTAAGATTTGGGATTTGGGGTTTAGAACTTAGGGTTTATGGTTTTGAGATTTGAGATTTTGGGTTTAGGGTTATATTTGTGGGTTAAATTTTGTGATTAAAATTATTATTTTTCTAAATATGGTTTAGGATTTTAGGATTTAAGGTTTTGAGTTATATTTGTGGAATAAGGTTTAAGATATAGGGTTATATTTGAGGTTGAAGTAAAATTGAAAAAAAAATTGATATGACAAAGAATTATGATTCCTTTTCCTTTAAGAATTATGATTATTTTTTCTTTAGTAGTCAATTTTATTTTATTTCTATTTACAACCACTAAACACAAAAATGTTCAATCCAATCAAACATTACATTATTACACATATATATAACAATACTCATCTCACAAATAATTTCTATTTCTTTTAAGGAGATAGTTTTTGCACAACTATTTTATTATCGTTGATTTTTTTTTTTAGAAAAAGAACAAGATTGTTGGATCAATGGGGCAAATACATGGAAACATATATCGTTATCACTTTTTAGTAACAAAATTTTTAAATATAATATTTATAAAATTATATATATATATATATATATATATAATATTTATATCTTTTTTTAGATTTTTATTTTTAAGTTTTTATCATTTAAAACATAATATAAAATTAATAATTTAAATATTTTATATTTAAATGAGATAAATATAATATTTTTTTGAATAAAAAATAAATCATAAGTACAAAAATAAATAAAATTATTTATACCGTTTACATAATATCCCACTTGATCTAAAATCTTGAATCCAACGCTGATTAGAATCAACCATACTCAATTACTCATATGACCTATTATATTAATTTGGAGAAGAAGAAAAAAAAAAAAAAAACTCATCCAATGTACCAATGTATACCATATACGAGCAGTGATTCCCGCCACCGTTTATACTTAAATAAATAGAATATTTATTTAACAAATTTTTGATAATTTTAGTTAATGTACCGAGATTTGATTGACTTTACCCCCTGATTATATTATTATATTATGTATGATTATTATAAATTTATGATATAAAACATATTTTTATCATCGTTCTTCATTAACATAATTCCAATGTCGGTTCATGAGTAAATTATAAAATGACAACTTTTGTTGAAACCGCCTATTCTTAGCTCTTTCCGTCCCGTGAGCACGTTGTCCTACTATATTAAAAGAATTCAACCCTTGACACTATCTTTATTGACAATGTCACAATCTAAAGACTATACAACCTCACTAGCCTTTTCTCACCCATAGAAAAATGCTTTATATAACATATTTGTAATATCTCAAATTACTTTCTCCACGGCGTTAATATGAAATTTAATTTCTATACGTTAATAGTAAATAATAACGTTTTCATTATGTCACTGAAAATCATCATACAGAAAAAATCTTAATACATAAGTGAAAATATTTTGTTTCACCTATACACATATCAAAATCATATGGGCCCGTAAATAGGTCATCGTTAAATTATAGAAAGTTTTTGTGCTACGTTGTAATCAATTCGGACTCTCTTTCTCCTGCATAAACACAATACGACCCCTATAAAATTGAACTTCTTGCTTCATCGAAACAGGGTGTGTCAGCCATTTTCTCGTACTTCCACGCTTCGCTGATGAACTCAAATACTGATTTTCCCCTTTTCCGACGGGGGTTTTCTGGTTCATTACACCTGATTTTATTGCTTGTCTTGTTTGTATCATGGGTTTGCAAGAAATTCAAATGGGGAACTCACGAAGATGGTTCAAAACAGAGTTTCAGAAAAGCTAAGCCTTTGTACTATACACAAACTTTGGTATGTTGTCTGGCTTTTTCTGCGTTTAGTCTTGTATTGTGTTTATTAAGCTACTTCTATTGGTATAGAAGTGGATGGTCTGAGGAGAAACTAATATCCTTTTTGGATTTAGCTTTTAGAACACTATCTTGGGGTGCTGTTTCTGTTTACTTGTATTCTTATATCTCTAATTCTGGTGAATCAAAGTTCCCATCTTTATTGCGGGTTTGGTGGGTATTTTTCTTCATTATTGCTTGCTATTGCCTAGTTGTTGACATTGTTCTTTACGAGAGACACATATTGACACCCTTTGAATCCTCAATTTCTGATGTTGTATCTCTTATCATGGCCTTGTTTTTCCTATATGTTGGGTTTTTTGGGAAGAATGAAGGTGAAGATACTCTTCTTGAAGAACACCTTTTAAATGGTAATTCTAGCGTAGTTGATGATTCAGAGTCAAATAAGTCCAAAGGGGATGCAGTTATACCCCCTCTTTCGAGCGCTGGCCTTTTCAGTATTCTTACTTTTAGTTGGATGAGTCATCTTATTGCCATTGGTAATCAAAAGACTTTAGACCTTGAGGATGTTCCCCAACTTGAAAGAGTTGATGCCATAGCTGTGGCTTTTCCAACCCTAAGAAATAAGCTTGAGTCAGATTGTGGCACAATGAACAGAGTGAGCACACTTAAGCTGATAAAAGCAATAATTTCCTCAACTTGGAAAGATATACTTTTGACAGCTTTTTTAGCGCTTATGTATTCTCTGGCTTCATATGTTGGTCCATATCTAATTGACACTTTTGTTCAATACCTCAATGGGCGTCGGGAATTCAAAAATGAGGGTTACCTTTTGGTTTCAGTATTTTTTGTTGCAAAGCTTGTTGAGTGCCTGTCTCAGAGGCACTGGTTTTTCAAGGCGCAACAAATTGGAATGAGGGTTCGAGCACAGTTGGTCACAGCAATTTACAATAAAGGCCTGACCCTCTCATGCCAGTCCAGACAGGGCCACACTAGCGGGGAGATTATCAATTTTATGACTGTTGATGCAGAGAGAGTTGGTGACTTCAGTTGGTACTTGCATGATCCTTGGATGGTCCTTGTGCAAGTTGTGTTGGCCTTGCTAATTCTGTATAAAAATCTTGGTCTTGCTGCTATTGCAGCATTTGTTGCGACAATTGTAGTAATGTTAGCCAATGCCCCTCTGGGATCATTGCAAGAGAAATTTCAGAACAAGTTGATGGAGTCGAAAGATAATAGAATGAAAGCAACATCTGAGGTTTTGAGGAACATGAAGATTCTCAAGTTGCAAGGATGGGAGATGAAGTTTTTATCTAAGCTTATTGACCTTCGAAAGATTGAGACAAGTTGGTTGAAAAAATATCTTTATACTTGGGCTATGACCTCTTTTGTCTTCTGGGGTGCACCAACATTTGTATCTGTGGTCACTTTTGGTACTTGTCTGCTTTTGGGGATCCCACTTGAGTCTGGAAAGATCTTATCCGCACTTGCAACATTCAGGATTCTTCAAGAGCCCATCTATAATCTTCCTGATGTTGTTTCCATGATAGCACAAACCAAGGTTTCTCTAGACAGAATTTCCTCATTCCTTCGTCTTGATGACTTGCAGTTTGATGCTGTAGAGAGGCTTCCACCTGGTAGTACGGATACAGCAATTGAGATAGTTGACGGAACATTCTCATGGGATTTATCTTTTCCAAATCCGACATTGAAGGATATTAATCTAAAAGCATTTCATGGCATGAGAGTTGCTATATGTGGTACTGTTGGCTCAGGCAAGTCAAGCTTGCTTTCCTGTATCTTAGGAGAAGTTCCAAAGATAAGTGGAACTCTTAAGTTGTGTGGGTCCAAGGCCTATGTATCTCAGTCACCATGGATACAGAGTGGTAAGATAGAAGAAAATATATTGTTTGGGAAGGAGATGGATAGAGAAAGGTATGAGAGGGTCTTAGAAGCATGTTCTCTGAAAAAGGACTTGGAAATTCTCTCATTTGGTGACCAGACAATCATAGGGGAAAGGGGAATCAATCTGAGTGGTGGGCAAAAACAAAGGATACAAATTGCACGTGCCTTGTACCAAGATGCTGATATTTATCTATTTGATGATCCTTTCAGTGCTGTGGATGCTCATACAGGGTCCTACCTCTTTAAGGTAATCCAATTCTCTAGTTTACACGTGAGATTTCCTTAGCATTTCAGCAAATTAGCACTTTTGCTGAAATCATATTATTTTAATCTTTTCAAAACAGGAATGCTTGCTGGGCTTTTTGAGTTCAAAAACTATTGTTTATGTCACTCATCAAGTAGAGTTCTTACCGTCTGCTGATCTTATACTGGTAAACTATATATAGAGCTTTTCCTCGCACATGATTTTAGTATATGAAATGTAATAGTCTCTTTGTTCCTATTTGTCACCCTCAAACTTATTCATAATAATTAGGTGATGAGCGATGGGAGGATCACGCAGGCTGGAAAGTACCATGACATTCTAAGTTCAGGAACTGATTTTATGAAACTTGTGGATGCACACAATGAAGCTTTGTCCTCACTTAATCCTGTAGAAGCAGGGCCAGTTGAAAAAACAAGTATCAGTCAGGAAGAAGATAGCCATACAAATGGGGTAGTGGAAAAAGAAGGTAGAAAAATTGTTGAAACTGACAAATCAGATGTAGTAGGCAGGCCAAAAGCACAGCTTGTTCAAGAAGAAGAAAGAGAGAAAGGAAGAGTTGGATTTTTGGTCTATTGGAGATATCTGACAACAGCATATCGAGGAGCTCTTTTTCCTCTCACAATGTTGGCTCAGATTGTATTTCAGCTCCTTCAAATTGGAAGCAATTATTGGATGGCTTGGGCAACTCCCATTTCAGCGGATGTAAAGCCTCCTGTCACTGGCAATACACTCATATTAGTATATGTTGCTTTAGCCGTTGGAAGTGCGCTTTGTGTCCTTGTGAGATCATTGCTTCTTGCAACAGTTGCCCATGTCACAGCTACTATTTTCTTTCATAAAATGCATAAATGCATTTTCCGTGCTCCCATGTCATTCTTTGATGCGACACCCAGTGGACGTATCCTTAATAGAGTAAGCAATTATTATGTTTATGCCTAGTTCTTGATTAGGTTCTGTAATGTTTTCTTGTATATGAACTATATTTTCCATGTAGATAATTATTTTACTGTCACATTCTCATTCAATTGTTTCGTCTGTCTTACAGGCTTCCACTGATCAAAGTGCTGTGGATCAGAACATTTGGAATCAAATTGGGGCTGTATGTTTCTCTACAATCCAGCTCCTGGGAATTATCGCAGTGATGTCTCAGGTTGCATGGCAGGTTTTCATCATCTTTATCCCTGTCCTTGCAACCTGTATCTGGTATCAGGTATTCTTTTTGATCTTGATAGACTGTCTTATTTAGTAGATGCTAATCCTTTTGTTTGTGAAATTTAGTAGATGCTAATCCTTTTGTTTGTGAAATTTAGTAGATGCTAATCCTTTTGTTTGTGAAATTTAGTAGATACATTTGTTTCTGCCGTGGATGTTCCACAGATTAATTGTCAAAACTTGAACCTACTTTCACTTAATGACGTAATGTTTTGACAAGATAAAACAAGAAGAATCTGTGATATTTTTTCTATAGACCAAACTTGTAATAAAACATGTAACCACTAGTTTCAAATGAAATATGGTGGTAACTCTCACAAAATTACAAATATGCAGCAATATTATATATCTTCGGCTCGAGAGCTAGCTAGGCTAAGTGGAGTTTGCAAGGCTCCAGTCATACAGCATTTTGCTGAAACAATTGCGGGGTCAACAACTATAAGGAGCTTTGATCAAGAATCAAAATTCAGACAAACAAACATGAAACTGGTGGATGGATATTCCCGGCCCAAGTTCTATAGTGCAGGTGCAATGGAATGGCTGTGCTTTCGCTTAGATATGTTGTCTTCTCTCACATTTGCATTTTCTTTGGTTTTCTTGATCTCTATTCCAGTGGGAGTCATCAATCCATGTTAGTAATTCCTTCAGAGTATCTTCTACTTATTTTCTTGTTAATATTCTCTCTTCAGAGACAAAATAAAAGCATACCGAGTTGATATTTTTTTGGTTATTTCTTAAAGCTGTTGCGGGCTTAGCTGTAACATATGGACTTAACTTGAACATGTTACAAGCTTGGGTTATATGGAATCTTTGCAATTTGGAGAACACAATAATTTCGGTGGAGAGAATATTTCAATACTTTAGCATCCCAAGTGAGCCTCCACTTGTGATAGAATCAAACAGGCCAGACCGAATTTGGCCAACCCATGGAGAAGTTAATATTAATGATCTGCAGGTACTTTCTACTTTGATCATTTTCTCATGCTGGAAATTTTGTAGTTTTTCTTCATTATGATGTAACCTGTACTGATAGATATATTTCAGGTTCGGTATGCCCCACATATGCCTCTTGTGTTGCGAGGTCTCACGTGCACTTTTTCTGGTGGAATGAAAACCGGCATTGTAGGACGAACAGGAAGTGGCAAGTCAACTTTGATACAAACACTTTTCCGAATTGTGGAACCTGCTGCAGGTCATATTATTATAGATGGAATCGATATCTCTTCAATTGGACTGCATGATTTACGGTCTAGGCTGAGCATTATCCCTCAGGATCCAACAATGTTTGAAGGGACTGTAAGAAGCAACTTGGATCCACTTGAGGAGTACACTGATGAACAAATATGGGAGGTATGCCAAGCTTATTTTTTTCCTGATCCAAACAAAAATTTGTTTGGTTATTGCAACAGTCTTCATTGTATCTCTTTTAAATGCTGTAGGCCTTGGATAAGTGCCAGCTTGGGGATGAAGTGAGGAGAAAGGAAGGAAAGCTGGATTCATCAGGTTTGCACTTATAGCCATTTCAACATAAATTGTGTATAGCTCCTCCCGATTTATATCATAAAATATCCTCAATGTTCTGTAATTTGATGCCACAGTTGCTGAGAATGGAGAGAACTGGAGTATGGGTCAGAGGCAGTTGGTTTGCCTCGGTCGCGTGCTGTTGAAGAAGAGTAAGGTCTTGGTGCTTGATGAAGCTACAGCATCTGTTGATACAGCTACTGATAATCTAATTCAGCAAACCCTTCGACAACACTTTTCTGATTGCACAGTCATTACTATTGCGCACCGGATAACATCTGTTCTTGAAAGCGACATGGTTCTGCTTCTAAGTAATGGTAAGTATGATGATATGAATACAATTTACTCCTTTGGTTAGCATTTCATGGATGGTCCTAAGTTCCCTTAATCTGCTTCATTTTATTTTATGCAGGGCTTATTGAGGAGTATGATACACCCGGAAGATTGTTAGAAAACAAGTCATCATCTTTTGCACAGCTTGTGGCAGAGTACACTTTAAGGTCGAGTTCCAGCTTTGAGAAGTTAGCTCATGATTGAAAGTGTCAAATGTAAAATCTAGACAATTACGAAAATTTTATGACAATAATTGAATTTTGGAATTAATTTAACTACGTATTTTTCTGATCTTAGGGTGTTTAAGGTGCAGTTTATGGAAAATGTACACTCTAGTAGCTTAGTCATAGACAATTAGATATAAATGACGTGAAATGTAAACTGAATGTTAGTTGAGAATAACCATAGATTAATTTTCTATGTTATTCATTTCTTTTGTTTTCCTATAAATAAAATATTATGAGACTATTTCAAAAAAGAAATGTTTATGTGCACTAGTATTATTAGATGGTGCACTACATCTACATAGTCCTATCTCCATGGAAGCCCACCTTTTGGATATCTCTACATAGCTTAATCTCTGCTATAAACAGACTTACTCAATCTTTATGGACTCTATTGTGTATAAGCATTCGGTTGAACCTCTTTGCTGTATGAATTTATCATCTTTAATTTTGACATTTTATTTGGATCATTTCTCATACTTTGGGAAATTCACAGATAATGTTTTCCTCCTCCTAAGCTAGATTTTAAAGCTAATCTCTTAACTCATTGGTTCTTCTTCTTCTTAAAGGCAGGTCACTTATAGCTTATACTCTATTTGTATTTGGCATTTTCTATTACAAACTTCACAATAGATGTATATATATAACTTATCTGACTATAAACTTTTATTTTTGTTCAATGATCTGACTAGAAACTTGAAGTCTTTAAATGCATTGTATTTGTAGCCCTATCACTGTAAACGTTTTAAATCACTAAAAAATTATTAACTTGTGCACTTAATTCGTAGTAGACCATCCTTTAAGATTTTCTCTTTCATTTGTTTCCTATATGGATTTTTTTTTAATTATACAAAATAGCATTCGTAAACTTATAACATAAATAATACAACAATAATATTAAACGAAATTAAATTAAATAGAGTTTAATATTAAACGATTTTATATGTTTGTAATTCAATTTGAAATAATTTGATGAATTTTTTTTAATAGTAAAAATATATGAAGTTATGTTATTGTTATGGGTATAAATTTCAAGATTTTTGTTTTATTTTTCATTGTAAAAAGTTACATGTGAAGTTGCTTAAGAGTCAAATACAACTGTAATTTTCTTTAATACAAAATTAAAAGGGTTAAAATTTTAAATATGCTAAATCCTGACGAACAAACTACCTCATGTTGATTTCACTGAAATGTAGCCTTCTTTTTGTCGTAAGCTCTAAGGGCACCGTATTAGATAGCAAAATTAGAATTGTATTAGATTAAAATATATTAAATTATTAATTTTTACCGTGTTGAAAATTTGTATAATATAATTGAAAAAATTGATTATGAATATTTTAATAAAATAATATTTAACTTATTTACGTATTTTTGTTATTTTTGTTACGTATCAAAATAATTTCATTATAAAAAATTATTTAAATTAATATTTGGTTTATTTTATATATTTTTTTATTTAAAAATAAAAAAAATTATTTTAAATTTAGAACTAAATAAAAATTAAATATACTAATTTTATAATTGAAATTATAATTAGATTAAATAAATTATCAAATACGATATAAACCATTCTCATTATTAATGCTAAATTTTTATATAATTATATAATTTTTATTATATACTATACGATTTTACTTTTACATTAAATATATTAGCTTACAAAAATGATATAATTGAGTAATTTAACAAACATGCTATTTATACATTTATAATTAGAATTTAAATTTTAAATGTTTTATATACTCAAGATTATATATCATTCGCATGTAACGTGCTTGTATATTAAGCAATTTAGAAAATAAGGAAATATAATTTCAATATTTACTAACTTTGGGGAGTTGCGACTTTTGAATTTTATTAAATCGTAGTATTGTTATTAAAAAAATAATAATAATAACAGAAACAGAAACAATTGAAAGTGGAAAAGAAAGTCAGACTTTAACACTTACATTGCAACGAAATGATTATACTTTTAAGATTTATTTTTAATCAAATTAGTACAAACAATCTTATATCATTTATGTTAATTATCTGTTTTTTATTTTATTGCTTAAGGCAAAATATAAAATTAGATCTTTAAATATTTTTCATATTAACATAATATAAATAAAAGTATTTTTTTTATTTTTAATAATTTATTTAGACATACAATATATACGGACGTACAGCACAAATAATTAGTATAGATTTTGCTTTATCATTATTAATTGGAGTTTTTTTTTCTCAAATAATACAAATAAAAAACAATTACAGATTTTTATTCAATCAGATGAAAAAATATTTTAAGGAGCTTATATAAAAAAGTTAGATGAGTAAAAGACATTCGATTAAACTTTTTCATAAATTAATATAATGAAAAAACAATCCTGTAAAATAATGTTAATATTTGCTTAAATAAAATTTGACAACATATCAGTACAAACTTAAAATGAGATTTAAATCTAATTATGCTTTTAGATATACTTTGTTATATTTATTCGATTCAAAACTTAAAGAATTAAAAACAAATATAATCAAATTATATTGAAGATTTATATATGTTTTAAGAGTTAAAAGAACTAAAATAAATTTGAACAATATTACATTTAATTTTTATTTTTATTGATTCTTATAATAATTTGATGTATTTTTATTTTATTGATTATTTATTTTTTGTATATTTTTTATTTAAATGAATAAAATATAAATTTTTTATAAATAAACAAAATATATATAAAATAAAATTTGAAAGATAAAATGATGTTTTTAACAATAAAGAAGAGTTTTTATTTTTTACAATATCATTTAATTATGGAAAGACTAACATAATGAGAAAAAATAATTCTATAAAATTTATTATTTAAAGTCTTAAATTATTCTTAAATAAGAAAATAAAGAGTCAAATAACATACACCGTTCTTTTTTAATTAGTTAATTAAATGTAAAATAAGATTGAATTAAATATATAAATTTTTAAATTTAATATCTTTTAAAATTCTCTTATAATATTATATTTTTAAAAATATATAATAAATATCGATAAAAAAAAATGTGGCCCCCATCATACTGGGACTTAAGTTGGTTGCCTCGTCTATCTAAAAAAATTAGCAGTCTATTTTAATATTTTAATAGAGCATTCATATTAATTCAGACCATAGTGAATTTTTTCTTTCTTATTTATTTATTTATTTTGGTTTTCAAAAAGTTTTTATATATAATAATTAATATAAAATGTAATTATTAATTAATAAAAATGAGTTTGATTTTTTGAACTAATGACTATTTAACACATTAATTATTGTCTAATAAGCAGTTGATGTATAAATAAATACTCTTTGGTTGTGTGGGGTGGCGAATTTCATACATAAAAAAAAATTGCTTCTTCGGTTGAAAGAGAGCTGTTGACCAATCACAAAGTTTGAAAAATATCAAAATACGCACTTTGTTTGATTTAGCATCCACATAACATGGAGTGTTCATCAATACTCAATATCAAAGTCTTCACCTAACCACTGATATATACCAAATTAATTAATTTATATAATAATATTTTTATATATTATATCTATATTATAATTATAATTAATATGATAATTTATTATGGTATATACAATTTTATAAATTTTAAATTAAATTTATTAATAATATGATGCCATCCCAATTATTATTTTAAATTTTTCATACCCTAGTTAGTTACTAATTTATTCAACTTTGAGCTACACACAAAAGTCTTAACACTAAACATGTATGAGTAATGCTTATAATTGTGATGGAGTAACTTATGGAGAAAGTCATGTAAGTTATGGAGAAATATGTTGAGGTGATCATCACGCTAGTAAATAATTTCTCTTCTAAATTTTAATAATAAAAGAAAAGTGGAATCACTTTAGCTCTTTCTAATCTCTTATTTATGATAATGTTATACTATTAATTTTGAAACAATGCATAAATCTTTGTATGTTATATATATATATATCACATAATGATAAATATAATATAAATTTCATAACATAAGTTTAATAGATATATAATATTAAAACATAAATAATTATATAATCATTAATATATATATCGTGTTTATTTGATATATTTTGTTTAATAATCTATTATTTTTTAGTAGATAATTGACTAAAGTTTCTTTATTTTATACTTTTGATTTGTTTGATAGTTTTATTTATTTTAAGGTGTATAATGTTTTTAAATTTTTTATACTTTTTATTTATTTAATATATTTTATCATTAATAATTTTATTTTGTTTAATAATTTTATATCATTTAAGATGAATAATATTTTTTTTACTTTCTATTTATTTGAGTATTATTATATTTTGTTTGATAATATATATTTGACTAATTTTTTTTAATAGTAACCATATCTAATTTTACAATTTTGTTTTTTTTTGGCTAAACACATAGTTTATAAGGTCCCAAAATTTGGACTTATTCACACAAAGGTTTACAATTTAAAAAACTTAATATTGTATTCCTCAAGCTTATTGAATATTGCAGTCTTTTTTTTTCTTTTACATTTAGATTTAAAACTTTACAAGTTTGCAAACTTTAAGATATGTCACGCCATATTTTCTAAACTCATATGAGCTTATTTGTTAAAATATAATAGTTTTGGGATCAAAGTTTTAATTTTTTTTTTAATTTAAGAGACATTTCAAAGTTTTGTGATATTTTAGAACCTCATCATTTCATTTAACCCATTTAATATTTTTTAATTTAATATCTATTTTTACTAATTCGAAAAATTTAAGTCATATTTGTGATTTTTATTTGAGATGAATAAGAAAAAAAATGTAAATAACTATACTAGGGGAATTATGAATAGGTGTGGGATGGACGATGATGGTTATGCTAATAACCATAAACAATCTGTACCAATTTCGGGTATGTTTAGTTAATAATTATCGATTATTAACTGATAGTAGTTTCCTTATGGTTCAACTATGTTTTTTATTTTTTAACATTTATTTAAAAATATATTTAATTTTAAAAAAAATTAAATATTATCATAATTCTTACTTTAATATATTATTTAAAATATTGACATTAATTTTCATTTTTAACTATTAGGTACATGTTTTAAAGTAAAATTAAAAATAAATAAAATTTAATCTAATTATACAAAATATTGTGTATTTTATTATTAAAATTATATTTTTTGTATAATTATATATATATATATATATAATAATAATAATAATAATATTAATATATATTTAATTTTAATTAATTATAGTTTTTATATTGCAATAAGTAACATTTACGCTTTTCATTTATGGTTAGTTTTGAGAAAAAATAATTAAATTTTTATAAATAATTATAATTTTAATTATATACTATTAAAATATGTATCTATAATGGAAACTCCAATGCAAACCTTCTACGAGCTAAAATAAGCTTTAAGTCATTTAGCTATAGTTAGTTGGCAAGACCATTTTTAGTAGTTCTTACGTTATTTAATCACAAATTTGAAAAGGAAGCACTTATTAATCCCACCTTTTTTTCAAAGGTAGCACTTATCAATCCCACTTTTATGATGTCACTTTCTAATTACAAATCTAAATATTTGTAGGATATTCATGGTAAATTGAGAAATATATATATATATATATATATATATATATACTTAACGATGAGTGAGAAAAGTAAGTATAATCCTCTAACTTCTCTTACATAATTATATAAAAAAAATATTAAATAATAACTTGATTGTTACATGTATTAAATTTATAAGATTAAATAAAATATATATTAAAAATTATTGAAAAATTAATTTTTTAAAAAACTTAACTTAAAAGAAAAGTAACTATATTTTTATATATTTATTAATTATAAGTGTTGACTCTATGCACTATAAAAATTAAATAATTGAAATTTAATAATTATGTTACTGGATCTTAAACACATGATTTATAATTTTGATATTATATTATAAATATGTTTGAAACCAATTCTTTTTTCAAAAGATTAAACTATTACGATAATGATCGATTATACTATGTATATATATATATATATATATTATTTCAATATACGTGTTATCTCTATGTATTATGTAAGTCAAATATTTGTAACTCAATAATTGAGGTTACTAAGATTTTAATATAAGACTTTCAGTTATAATATCATATTAGAAGTTGTAATTAATTCTTTAAAAAGTTTAAGTTATTAGAAGAAATATCAATTATACTTTTATACACTTGTTAATGCTTTACAAGTGTCAATTATTATTATTCACCATGCAAGTCAAACATTTGTATTAAATTATTGTTAACATTCTTTTCAATAACTTAAATTTTTAAAAACTTTTAACATGATATCATATCTATAAGTTCTACATTCAAGATATAATAATCCAAATTATTGAATTATAAATATTTAAACTGTATGGTATATAAAAACAATACACGTAGAAGAATCATAAATCTATAATAATGATTTTAGTCTTTCTCGTAATAGTTTAGTTCCCAGGAATTTTTAATAATATAGTTACAAAATTTTCAATTAAGAAAAAATAATTAAATTGAACAATTTTAAAAAATATATTAAAATAGTTGATATTAAAAAAAATAAGAGATCAAATCGTCTCTAAAAGATAAGATTCAAAATATTTCACCCTAATATCTATAAGATATATACAACTTACATAGTATATTTATTTACAAAATTTGTTAACTTTTATTAACAAAATTTGTCTTTTATCAATATTTTTTTTATCATCAAGAAAGATTTATCAATATATAAAAAGGAGCATGTGACTTGCACCTAGACCAAAACAATTTTTCTTTTATAAAGTCTAAGATTCCTGGAATAACAAGTTATAGTAGGTCCAAAACGCATTTTTTTTTAATTTATGAATTTCTTATTTTTTAAAATTTTTGTTGATTTTTTTATACCAATAAATACAAAAATCTAATATATACAAACCTAATGTCGTATAATCTTTATTATTATTATTTTGTTTTTTTATACACAAGTCAAAATATTCGTATAATTAATATCTTTCTTATAAATAGTTATTTGTTGTTATTTTATTATGTATTAGCCTAATATCTACGCATACATACTCATCAATTTAACGAAGATATTGAGTTCTATCAATTCATTTACGAGCAAATTATGTTTGGATTTTAATGTTTTATCTTAACCACTAAATATTTGTTCAATTTTTTTATGTAATGTGAAAAAGATATGTTAAAGAAATCTTAATAAATGCATTAAACATTGTTCGATTTATGTAAATATATTTAATCCATTATTCTCAACATTTATACCAGTAATAAATATGAAAGAAAAATACTTAGAGTTTTCGTATTTCTTCTTATTTTTTTTTTTTACTTATTCTTTTGTTTAATTTTAACAAAGAGAACTTTCGGGATCCCAATTTCAAGAAATTATTGATTACTTTTAGAGTATCTAACAAGATGGTATATGATAACAATTAAATTTAAGATTAATATAATTTTTTCTTTCAACAAAAATAAATACCCCATAAAAAGCAAAGAGAAACTAATCGAATTATATTATAAGGAGTTTAATACAAAAATAACGAATAAGACTTCCTCAGTTCCTACCTTCCACTAAGTTGCACCAGGCCTAATTTGTCTCTTATTTTATTTTTATATTTTGGTTTCCGAAGAGATTTTGGATTAGTGCTTGACTAGTTGACTTCAACACTAAAATAATTGATAAATGTTACCAACAATGAAGCTCAAGTTCAACAGACAATTCGATACACATTTCCATCTATCGCAATTTTCAAGTAGTAATGAATTGGTCCTCATTGTTTTTTGCAGTCTTCCTTATTTTTTCTCCTTTTCACCATTCGTTGTTTCTTTCTTCTGCTTCTACTCCATTATGTCACCCCAATGAGAACTCTGCTTTGCTCCAATTCAAGAACTCATTTTCCAAATTTAACAACCCTGCATTTGATGATTATTGTGAAGCTAGTTTTTATGAATTCAGTACTTCATCTTGGGAGAATGCAACAGATTGTTGTACATGGAGTGGTGTAACTTGTGACAATGTGACGGGTCACGTGATTGGCCTCGATCTTGCTTGTAGTAGGCTTCAGGGTTTTTTTCATCCCAATAACAGCCTTTTCTCAATTGGTCATCTCAAAAAACTAGTTCTCTCTGCCAATGATTTCAGAGGCTCCTCAATTTCATCCGAGGTTGGTAGGTTTATCCACATGACTCACCTTGAAATGTCGTACTGCAATTTTTCTGGTAGTGTTCCTGTTGAAATCTCAAACCTTAAAAACTTGGAAACACTAGTCCTCTCTGGGAATGTATATCTGAATAATTATTTGACTATTGACACATTAAGCATGGAAAGGATTGTTACAAACCTTACCAACATGAAGAAACTCTCTTTGCCTTATGTTGATATGTCTTCTGTTGCACCCAATTCATTGTTGAACTTGTCATCTTCATTGACGTATCTTGGTCTTCTTGACACTGGATTTCGAGGTGAATTCCCAGTATTTATTTGGAAACTTCCAAATCTCAAATTTATTGATCTAAGTTATAACCAAAATCTTACAGGTAAGTTTCCTAATTACAACTGGACCAGTCCACTCAATTACTTGAGTCTTTCTTATACTGGATTCTCTATAGACTTTCCTTATCTCACTAAAAACTTGAAGTTTTTGAATAGTTTATATCTCAGGAGTTGCAAATTCATAGGATCATATCCTAAGTTGCTTGGTAATCTAACACAAGTCACTGACTTGGACATTTCATACAATGAATTTGGTGGCCAATTCCCATGGTCTTCTCTGAATCTTGAGAGTCTCAGTTCGTTACTTCTTTCTGGTAACAATTTCATAGGCCAACTCCCAGAAATTTGTAACTCAACCCGAGTTTCTTTTCATTGTGATACTTCCAAGGATAAATTGCCAGGCTCTGTTCCATTAAATTTGCAAATTCTCTATTTGTCTAATAATATGTTGAATGGATCAATACCTTCTTGGTTATACACCCTTCCTTCTTTACTATTTTTAGGCCTTGGTAATAATCAATTTACAGGTAACATTGGAAACTTCCACCATAATTCTTTGATGCATCTTAGTCTAAGTGGTAACAACTTCCATGGTTCAATCCCAAGTTCAATCTTCAGGCAAATGAATCTCATTCAACTAGATCTATCATCGAATCAATTGAAAGGTGTCATAGGATTAGATCAGTTTTCGAAGTTAGAAATTCTCTTGTATCTTGACCTTTCTTTTAATAAACTAACATTAAGTTCTGGCAACTTCAAGAGTTACATATTTCCCAAACTTAGATACTTGGCTTTGTCTTCCTGCAACATAACAAAGTTCCCCTACTCTCTAGCAACCTTGGAAAGTTTAGAATCTTTGGATCTTTCTCACAATCAAATTGAAGGCAGTGTTCCCAAATGGTTGTGGAATGTGACTAAAAATTCTTTGCATAATCTGAATCTGTCTCATAACTTTTTGACTAACATAGAGCAGCTTCCATGGAAACAACTACAGTTTATCGACCTTCGCTCCAATCTCCTTCAAGGAAATCTACCAAGTCCACCACTTTCAACTGTTGTCTTTTTAATTTCCAACAATCAATTGAAGGGTAACGTACCTTCATTGTTTTGTAACATGAGTTCCCTTCGAGTTTTCGATTTGTCTAATAATAGGTTGAGTGGGAACATTCCTTCTTGCATTGTAAATAGTAGTGGCAACCTTTTGGTGTTGGATTTGAGTAAAAATATGTTTAATGGCACAATCCCAGCAACATTTGCAAAGGGGAACTCCTTGAGAAATATGAACCTTAATGGAAATCAATTAGAAGGTCCAATACCGCCAGCTTTACTCAACTGCAGCATGTTGGAGGTTTTAGACCTCGGAAATAACAAGTTGAACGGAAGCTTTCCCCACTGGTTAGGATCTCTATCAGTTCTGCAAATTCTTATCTTGAGATCTAATAAATTCTTTGGGACTATAGGTAATCCAAAGGTCAGATTTCCCTTTCCAAAGTTGCAAATCATGGACCTATCAGACAATGAATTCAATGGTTCTCTGCCGGTATCATACTTTGAGAGTTTGATGGCTATGATGGATGGAAATTCAGAAGATTTGAACAACACAGAGCAAAACTATTATCAGGATTCAACTGCAGTGACAATTCAATACCCCAATGTTGAGTTCCTGAGACATAGAACCATCTTTCCTACCATTGATTTTTCAAGAAATAATTTCCAAGGGGAAATCCCAAAGTTGATTGGGAATCTCAAGTCACTCAAAGGGCTTAACATTTCTCATAATAGACTTATTGGCTCTATTCCAACATCTTTGGGAAATTTGACAAATCTGGAATGGTTAGCCCTCTCCTCAAATAAGCTTGGTGGACAAATTCCTTCAGAATTAGCAGATTTAACAAAACTCAAAGTTCTCGATTTCTCTAATAACAGTTTGAGTGGTAAAATTCCTGCATTTATGGGAAGTTTTAGTTTCAGTCTTTCGGTGTTAGATCTAAGAACAAACAATTT
The DNA here is from genome assembly GCA_033030585.1 of Hippophae rhamnoides. NCBI lineage: Eukaryota > Viridiplantae > Streptophyta > Magnoliopsida > Rosales > Elaeagnaceae > Hippophae > Hippophae rhamnoides. The sequence goes on along the minus strand of CM065428.1, from coordinate 63,924,736 downwards.
TCAAGGTTCAATCTTAATGACTAGTTTTGCAAAGGGAAACTCTTTGAGGAATATTAATCTTAATGGAAATCAACTGAAAGGGCCAATTCCAAAGTCTTTGCTCAATTGTGGGAGATTAGAAGTTTTAGACTTAGGAAACAACAATATAAGTGACTCCTTTCCACAATGGTTAGAAACTCTTCCAATGCTTCAAGTTCTTATCTTGAGATCTAACAGATTTCACGGTCCGATAGGTACTCCTAGGACTAGATATCCTTTCCAAAAGTTGCGAATCATGGACGTTTCACGCAACAAGTTCAAGGGAATTTTGCCAACTGAATATTTGAAGAACATGATAGCTATGATGGATGGACATGCAGAGAAGTTGAAATACATGGGAGAGGCCTATTATCAAGATACTGTCATAGTGGTAATGAAGGGTTTCTATGTAGAATTGGTGAAAATCCAAACCATCTTCACAACCATCGATTTCTCAGAAAATGAATTTGAAGGCAAGATTCCTGAGGTGATCGGAAAGCTTAAGTCACTCAAAGGACTAAACTTTTCTCACAACGAACTATCTAATACTATTCCTTCATCATTGAGCAATTTGACAAATCTTGAATGGCTAGACTTTTCGTCGAATAAGCTTGGTGGAGAAATTCCATCAGATTTGAGTGAAATGACTTCACTAGCTGTTATGAATTTGTCATACAATCAACTAGTGGGAGCAATACCTAGGGGAAATCAATTTGGCACATTTGATAATAGTTCATATATTGGAAACATGGGATTGTGTGGATTTCCATTGTTTAGAAAGTGCAACAATGATGAGGCAGAAGAACCATCAACAACAAATCTGCAGGAAGAAGATGATTCAGATTCGAGAGTAGTAATTGAATGGAAATTTGTGATGATGGGATATGGATGTGGAACTGTATTTGGAATATCTATGGGCTATATTGTGCTTTCATATTACAAAGTTGATTGGTTTTTGACAATGATTGTAGAAAGATGGCAAAAGAGACTGAGAAAGAGACCAAAGGGAAGCAATTCTGTGAAGAATGGGAGCAGAAGAACAAGTTAGGTTTTGTCTTAAATTCTATGAAAATTCCTAGAAGGCTTGTTTTACAGTTCGTTGTTATTTTTTTTCCCCCTGTCATTTGTCTCTCCAAACATTATGATAGTAGACAAAAGGTAAAATACATAAAATTAATAAAATGGGAAAAAAAATTCAGAGAGACAAAGCTTTTGCTTCTCGGTTGCTACTGAAATACTGATGGGTTTAATTTCGTTGTATCAATTTAAGCTTTTCGTTTGAAATAGAAAAAAAAAAAAAGAAGTCTAAGAGAGAACGTACTTGCATAGCAATAAATAATGATATTTGTCAGATTCCTTTGCTATTCAGTTCTTCAAAGTGATGGAGAATTAAAGATCGTACTTCGTGTTGCAGTGAATTTTTTACAATAATTAACTTAAAATATGAATTTTTAACAATAATAAATATAATTAATACAAAAAATAATTCACAAATTATTAATTATCATTATTTTATTTTAATATTTTATTAATTTTTATTAAAAACCAAAATATATATTTAAATAACTTTTTGTTTTAATTTTATTATTATTTATTTTTTAAAAATTATTTCATATTATATTTCACTTTTATCTTTATTAAAAATTTATATTTTATCTATGTTTTAATTATTTGATAAAAATTAATAATATTTTAAATAAAAATTATTAAATAATATGATTTATGTTCGATGATCATTTTTATAAAATTAATAAAATAAATGATATAATTTTTAATCGATTAAAATGTATAGATAATCTAATTTAAAATATTTTTGTAACACATCATCTTATATTTTAAATAGTAAAATATTGAATATAGTTAGATATATTATCAAAACTTTTTTTTACAACTTATTATTATTATTATTATTATCCTTTTTATTTTAATCTAGTCCGGAATTGCATATTTTTTTTTATTAACTTCAAAATTATATATGGTTTTTATGTTTAAAAATATAATGTATATATAACATAACAACACAAGTTTATCAAAAATTAAGTAAATTATTTATATAGAACTAGTGAAAATCTGAACCATCTTTACAAAAGTTGATCTTTGTAGAAATGGCTTTAATGGAATGATTCCTCAAGTAATTTGAAAGCTCAAGTCAATTAAAAGAGCTTAACTTGTTTCACTATAAACTGACGACTGGTTCTATTCCTCCATTGATATTTTTTTTAATACCACCATGAAAATCGGATACGTCCAAGAATAGTTCATAACTCCAACATACTCATGCATTACGGACTACTTTTTCTTGGTACATATATGAGTTAGTTTGTGTTTAAATTAAAATCAGATTAATTCAGTATTATCTATTTTTAAAAAAATGATAAACATCTGATCTAATAAATTTGAAAATTCAATTCATCTTAAATAAATTTTATTCTTTTTAGTTTGGATTGGATTAATGATATTTTTATCTTTTTACTAATAGATTTTATTTATTAATATTTTTTAAACTATTTTATTATAATTTTTAATATTTTAATGTTAATTTTATTATATCTATTATAAAGCATAATAAACAATAATAAATAGTACAAATTTACTCGATAAAATTCACTAATATATATTCGCATATTAAAATTATCTATTATATTGTTCATATGATAAAAACTCTAATCATAAAAATATAAAAAATAATGTAATTATAAATTATAATAATTAAATATTATAAAATTAATATCTTATATAGATAAAATAAATAAATAATAAATAATATTTAGTCTAGAATTCTTCTAAACTTTAATGACAATAATAGACAAAATTAGGAGGTAAAATCTAATTCTCTCTCACTAATAAAACAAAAGATAAAATAAAATTCTAAAATATTATCTAAAATAGAAAAATGTATTTTCTTAAATAGAATTAGAAATGTAACAATAAATAATCAATTAGAACGTATAAGTTCAAATCTCTAATACAAATTGTTTATTATAAAATAGACAATGATAATAAAATACTTAAATTATTTATAAAAAAATATAAAAAAAAAAAAATTTCAATTATGTTCCAACCTCTTATCTCTAACTATAATATAAGCTTTTAATACATTCATAAAATATAAATATTAAAACAAAACATGAGTTAGAGGTATATAAATATGAGAATAAAACATGATTTAATCTCTAATTCGAAGTACTGAGCCGATGAATTCATTTGGATATATTATTTGCTTTACATGTCAATAAAAAAAAATAGTTTAAATTATGAATTAAATAAATTAAATAATAATAAATTAAATAAATATTTTAAAAAATTAATTATATAAAATTCATAAATCCTAAATAGGAATGCTAAAATAAAAATAAAATAAAATAAAATAAATAGATTGAATCGATTCAATTTGTTAAAAGAAACACTACTCCCTGTGCATTTTACACGCCCATATTTTCTTCTATCTTTTATTTTTATTTTTGCTTTGTTTTTATTTTCATTTTTAAAAAATACGTATTATTCCTTCATGGAAGTTGGATTGTTATTGAGTAATTAGACTTATTAAAATTTCTTATAAACTAACCTTTTTTAAAATTTATTTTTTTTGAAAAATTAATTAATTATATTTTTATAATATTAACTTTATATACTAATTATATTAAATAATTATAATTCCATAATTAAAATTATAACACATAATCTTCTAAAATGAAAAAAAATATTGTAATTATCTTTATTATTATTATAATAAAAATATATAAAATATTTATTTTATTTTTGATATTATTTATATTATAATATCACCACTTCTAAATAAAATTACCAAATGATTCCTTTTACAATATCACTCCCCAAAAAAGGATATTGTGCTCAAAATGAAATCAAATTACACTCCACCGTATATGCTTTGGAGGTGCGAAAGGGGTAGCGCTAGTCATTTCACATGTCTTCCACTTGCTTCTCTCTAACTTGGCGTCACCTAACAACTTTTCTCTCTCTCTCAGGCTCTCTGCTGCCAGCGACTAATGTTGACGTACAAGCCAAGCCTATCTTAGCATTTATCGAACCCCCTATGAAGCCCTTCATCGTCTTCACTCTCCTCTACTGGCAGCGAACTTTTTGATTCTAGATTATTTTGAAATTTTGGGTTGTAGTTTGGTGTTATCTTTGTTTTTTGGTTTTGGTTTACGGATATGGCGCTTGAATCTTGGGTTGTGAGTCCACCCATGTTCATTTACGGAAAGAAATTGATTTATTTTAATAACGTTAGGCGAACGCAAGTGCCCATGAACAGTTTTATGTGGAATGAACGGCACCAATTTCAATTGGCGTCTAATTGCATTAGTTCCAGGTGCCAAAGATATGATTTTTCTGTTGGTAAAGCTCCGTTCAAATCCGTAACTAAAGCTAGTCGTGGTTTGAGTGATAGGGATGGTCCTTTAATTGTGAACTTTGAGTTTCTTAGGCGATTGATGAAACATGGGATAGTGATTGCAGCAATGTTTTGCGGGGTTTTGGTATATGGCTGTAAAAGAGCTTTTGCTGAGGAGGGTGTTGTAAATGCCGGGTATGGTGTTATTGGGCATAGCATTTTATTACTCAGGAATGCATGGCCAAAGACATTGCAGGTTCTTCAGGTTTTTAAAGAACAGGGTCTAGTGTTAGCAGCCCTTCTTGGTCTCTCTGCGTTTTTCTCCATGGCCGAGACTTCAATTACCACGCTGTGGCCTTGGAAAGTATATAGTTTTTCCCCTCTCTTGTTTAGTTCATAAGTTATTTGATTTTTTTCCTATGCCTGGGAAAAAGTAAATAATTTGAGTTACTGATAGCTATACTTCAAATTCCCTATTTGTTGATAATTGTTTATTGTTCTTCTCGCTCAAATCTTTGTGTGCAATTTTGCATCTCTGCTTGATAATTTCTGTAAAGTATTTAGTGGTATTAGCAAGTAGTAGCTGATATTGATCTGCTTCAGGTACGTGAATTAGCGGAGAAAGAATCTGAAAATGGCCTCTTCAGAATGCTTGGAAGTGATGTTACGCGCTTCTTGACAACTATACTTATTGGCACAACGTAATTTGCTTCTTATGTTTTCAGCTATAATGCTTCCTTGGATTGATGTGGCATTTTCTTCCTTATTTTAATCTTCACTTTTTTGTTCACAGGGTTGTTAACATTGGAGCAACTGCTTTAGTCACGGAAGCTGCAACAGCATTATTTGGTGAAGCTGGTGTTAGTGCAGCAACTGGAGTAATGACTGTATGTCGCAATTTTCTTGCATGCTTAGTTGGGAAACCTGAATTTTTAAATCCTAGATTTGGTTTAAATTAGATAGCTTAAAGAGTTAAGCGTCAACAAGTTGTTAGTTCTTGTAAAATTATTGGAGGCATACCTCCTCCTTTCCTTTTTTTTGTTGAAAATAGCATTCTAATGGACATGTACATAAAATGTGACATCATATTCTCAATGCTTATGCTAGGTTGCTATTTTGTTACTTACTGAAATCACTCCAAAAAGTATAGCTGTTCACAATGCAACAGAAGTTGCTCGGTTCGTGGTAAGTGTTAAACCTGTTCACTTAACTAAATTTAGAAGGAAAATGCTATTTATCTTTAATATTTGTTTTTAGTTGTTTTTTGTTTAATGATTGGTGAAGTTATCCATTCTATTGTCACATTATTTGACAAGTCCTTTGCCTGTTGCCTCTAGGTCAGGCCAGTGGCATGGCTCTCATTGATATTGTATCCTGTGGGAAGAGTTGTCACATATCTGTCAATGGGAATGCTAAAATTGCTCGGGTTGAAAGGAAGAAGGTATGTTTATCACAAACCTGCTTGTTATCTGTACAACCTCTGTGTCAATCTGTATGACATTATCCCATCTGTGATTTTGAGCCCTAAAGATTATTTTCAAGACTTCTCATGTATGTATTGCTTTTTAATATTGTAGTTCATTTCCATTCAACGAGTTTTGTGTTTCAATATCAAATAAAGTGTAAATGTTTCGCAAAACCATAAATAACTCGGTGCTTTCTGCAGCTTGATGATATTATACTCTCTTTTTTTGTGCCAATGAGTTCTTATACTGCTTCTTGACTTTCGTACAATGCTAATTAGATAAACTATTGAAGAATGCTTGAGATATGGTGTCACAGAGTCTGGTTATGATCATTTAGTTATACATACTATATATTTTGAGAGGTTATAGTACAATGAGATATGTTTGAAAATTTGATAAAGGAAACAATATTATTTACCATTCTGAATTTTTTCATCTATTGGTGGATAGGTCTAAACTCAATCTACAATGCTAGTCGGATGTGCATCAATATTTCTTGTTATGTTATGCATACGTATTGTTGCATGATAAAGAATTTGCAGATCTGAAATGTTCAACATGAGGCTGGTGATGTTAACTAATACTGGTTGAAATTATAATTAAAAGTGTTGTTCAAATTATCTTTCTAGATACCTTTTTGTAGTTGCTTATTATTATTTTTTCTTTTCTTTTCTTTATCAGTGAACCTTATGTTACAGAAGAGGAGTTGAAGTTGATGTTGCGAGGAGCAGAGCTTAGTGGGGCGATAGAGGAAGAAGAGCAGGTAATGGTGTAAGCTATTCTGAAAGTATTATACTCAAATATTTTGTGGGACTGTGGGTTGGATTGAAACTGCAGATGCTGTTTTCAATAATTTTCAGGATTATCATGAGATTTTATTAGAGGCATTTGCCATGTCATTTATCAGTGTTGGGTGATAAATCTTTCTACTGTTTTCTGTATTGGTGTATGCGATATATTATTGAAATGCACTGTTATCATCCTTTGATGAGCATATGATTGCTAAATGCACTTTCTATGATGTGTTGGGGGCCCTTCTCCACATGAAACATGGTATTGCTGGAAGGACATCTGTATTTCAACTACATTAATATGGAAAGAAATTGGAAAACTACTTTATTGAAGACCTGAAATTAATCCATTTGCATGCTCATTCATCTACTGGTTCTGCGAAAATCTCAGACATGTGCACATCTACCCACAGTTAACTGAGTGAAGGTAGTAATAGCTAGCATTTGACATCTCTTTTGAATTTACCGTGGCATAATTAGGTGTAGGTGGTGTTTAGTGGAGACCCATTGCACTGTTTGATTGTATATGACATTCATCATGTTCTTATCTAAGCTTATGAGTTCGTTAATGTGGAAAGATGAAGATTGGATCTTTGGACCTCACCAATTCCTAGACACCCATCATCTCAGTTGTAGAATGTGATGCTTGAAGTGTGCTTGTATCTACATGTTTTTGGTCTCAGTATTTGCATTCCATATGCATCTTACGTATCATTACACAGTTCACATGACCTCACTGACCTAGAACTTCCCCTTGCTATTTTGTCATTTTTTTCTTGTTTCATTTTCTTTGTTAAGAATGTATTTTAAAATTTCTTTTGAAGGACATGATCGAAAATGTGTTGGAAATAAAGGATACACATGTCCGAGAAGTGATGACACCCCTCGTAGATGTGGTTGCCATTGATGCCAGTGCAACACTTGTAGATTTTCACAACTTATGGGTTACTCATCAATATTCAAGGTAAACTAGACCATGTGGTATCCGTCACTGAAGGAATATGTCCTCAATGCTTTACAATGATAATATTGTGAATTTCTAGGGTGCCTGTTTTTGAGCAGCGTATCGATAATATAGTTGGTATTGCATATGCAATGGATCTATTGGACTATGCTCAGAAGGTTGGACATTCTTTACTTTGTTCCCTTACAAATTATAGATTCTTTGATTATTTGTTCTATGCAATGATTTCAAAGTGTAGAGAACTATATGATGTTTGATTTTGAAGGGTGAGCTACTAGAAAGTACTGCAGTTGGAGATATGGCTCATAAACCTGCATACTTTGTGCCTGGTAATTTTTAACAGTGATCCCCTTTTTGATTGTGATGAACATATTTTGTAAAGATAGAAATTACATGTCAGAGAGTCCTGCTTTTTCTCTTGTATTTCGAACTTGATATGTAGATTTGTATATAGTATGATGCAAATACAAAAATTTATGAAGATAACATAGTATTACTTTGTTGTGTAGATTCAATGTCTGTTTGGAATCTTCTTCGGGAATTCCGCATCCGGAAGGTTCACATGGCTGTCATCCTTAATGAATACGGAGGAACCATAGGTGTAAGTTCTCATCAAAAAAATTGATGACAATTCCTGCAACAACATCAATATTATACTTTCATAATAATAGTCTTAAATTGCAGCCTTAATATCTATCACCTTTTTCTGATGAGCAGATAGTATCCCTGGAAGACGTGGTTGAGGAAATTGTTGGTGAAATCTTCGATGAAAATGATTCAAAAGTATGCGTAATATTAATCTATTTGCATTCTTTCCCTCTCTTTTATTAGTTTTTGCTTAAAAATGATAAGGTTACATGACCAATAGTAAAAATTAAAATGTAAAAGAAAGTTGCATAATTGGAGAAAGTGGAATCTAACCTTTTGCTCTGAACAAATAGATTGAGGTATGCAGTCTAAAAGAATGTTCTAACGGTTTAAATGTGAAAAAGAAAGGCTCTATAGTCACACACTTGAAAATAAACTTCAAATGTTGAATCAAATATTGTATTATTTGAGAAATTAATCGTATAGGGGGGCTTGGGCTCAGCATTGACCCGTGATCTTATTTGTGGAAAACTTCCACTCTTGCCTTTGCTAACAGGAGGAGATCCAGAAAAAGACTGGCTACATTGTTATGCGAGCAGAGGGAGTGTATGATGTAGATGCAAATACATCCATTGATCAGCTCTCTGAAGATCTAAATGTCAAAATGCCAGAGGTACTTATTATTTAGGTGCTGAAGTCTGGATTGTTAAAAGAATCTTAAGTAACTGCTATGAACCATGGTCAACAAATTAAAATCTTAAGAAACTTTTTCTAGTTTAGTGAATTCTTTATCTGCTTTTTCAGGATCCTTCTATTGCAAAATGACCATTGCCATAGCTCACCTTCATTTATGTGTCACAGGGTCATCAATATGAGACAGTCTCTGGTTTTATATGTGAGGCATTTGGATATATTCCTAAGACAGGCGAAAGCATCAAAGTAGTTCTTGAGAAGGATAATCAGGAAGAGAATGATGATTCCAATTCTGATCACAAGGACCAGAATGAGAAGCATCAAGTTTTTAAACTTGAGGTGTGTCAAAATAATGTTGTTATATATAGGTCTTTGAAAAAAGGTCACTTGCGTTATAAATACCATTGTCCTGATTTTTCTTGGGAGCATTAAATTATTGTTATTCTATTATAGTAGGCTGTCTTAAGGACAGAGAGATAAATGAATAAAAACTACCTGGTTAATGAGCTTATCGTATTAGAAAAATAAATAATATATCATATATGCAATTTTTCATAAGATGCTTATATAACTGAGTTCACACTCATTTTCATCAACATATTGATGACCGAGTGTGAATTTGATAGTAAAATTTAGGAAAAGTGATATCTGGGTTCCTTACCTACCTTATCATGTGCACTTCGATACCTTAATTTTTTATGTGCATTTTATTCCCCTTTGTTAGAAAAAAAGTGCAATTTAATCAATTTGCTTATGTCTGTTAAAAATCTCATGCAAGGAATAAATGTGGTTTCATGCCTCATTATTCAGTTTTTGAATGTGGAATCATAGTTCCCATTAGATTTTTAACGAACTAATAAATTAGACATTTTTTCTTCCTGAACATGAAAGGGACTACAATGCACATAAAATTAAATATGGTTCTAAAATTTACATATAGGATAGGCAACAGGATGTGTCATGATAACTGATTATGGATTTGAATATTATTATTAAAGTGATAAAACCATAATAATATCATAAAATTTTCAATTCAAAGAATGCGAGAATGAATGACAGTTTTTGTTTGTGTGTTTGTGGTGGTGGGGGGGATGGGATCTAGGCATACTTGATTGAATTATCAGGTTATGTTGATTGGCATCAATGTCGGATTCCACTGGGTGTTATCAGATTCCAAATTTGCATGTAGCTAATAACATAACAACTGATATTAGCCTCATTGCAGATATTAGCAGGAAATGCTAGAAAGGTAAGGGCTGTTCGATTTGAACAATTAGGAAACAATGAAAGTGCAATAGAGACCAAAGAAGTGGCTCGATTGGTTCCCAAAATCATGAAAAGAAAATGGAGTAGTGGGGAGGACTCAGATAGTACAGAATATGATGGGGACCCACTCCATAAGATGCCAAAGGATGACCTCACTGAAGAACACGGCTACAGTCAGTGATAGTTCCAGTGGATACTAATTTCACCTCGTGTTTGTTGTTCTTGCAGCACCATCGAAGAGGTAAATTTGACAATCAATCTAATACAATGATAAACTTAAATTTTTCTGACAAAGAAAGAATAAACATTTTTCTATGTCTTCAAATCTATTTGTTCCATGGGAATCTCTTTCGACCATAATTTCCCCACCCTTGACTTGTATACTTCATCTATGTTCAATTGGTCAGTGAAAAAGGCCTCGGGGATTTGAACTAGTTATGTGGTATAAACCTTGAAAAACATTATTGGGTTGTCTCTTTCCAATTTTATTAATATCTTTGGAGTTTGGAGCTATATTTGCCATATAGAGCTCTCATGATGTAGCTTGGCAATGAAAGGATGGTTGACATGGTTTTTCAGCCGCCTACACTTGAGTACTAGTGGAAGTGTAATTTGAAAATGATTTGATGAGGATGGTTGTTTGAAATAGAGTGTCCATTTCTGTACTCTTGAACTTTTCTTTTGAAAAGGGTATGTAACTGCCTTTCAAAATCATACTGTAGATTCTCAATTATGAATTTGGATTAGTGGAAGGTAGCTTTTGGAACGATTTATTTTATTTTTTGAAAACAATAGATATGTGTTGTATCCAGTGGTTTTTCCTAACCAAGACCCAAGACCCCCACACAAATGAAGACACTACAAGCCCATGGTTTCTATCATCTGATGGAAGCTTTTACAAGTTTAATTTAGTTTGGTTTAGTTTAGTTTTTTTTTTCTCTTTCATATTATTTTATTATTTAGGAGCAGATTTGGAGGTTGACATTCTCTATTTGTAAATGGCTACTGCTTAGGCTTTGATCCATCATCTTTACTGTGTTGATGCTGCATGTGTAGACCACAGATGGGGAACTATTATATAGTACAGATTTATCGCAATTTTAATTAACGTGATAATTTTTACTGGATACATTTCTGTTGGTATTTCAGTAATAACATTTTCCATGACAAATAAGTAGTAACTATAGAGCGATATGTAACCGTGAAAAAAAGAAAAAAGAAAGAGATAATCTGGTGGCAAATTTATTTTGGATCAATCTGATTGGGGTATTAACACCTATTCAGAAAGGGTACCGGTTCCACCTTTTTTTTTTCTGGTGGCAATCCAAACTTACAAAAGGACAATAGAAATATAATATGCACCATCCAATTGTTGATGAGGTTTTCAATCAGCAAATTTAAATATGAATTTATGTGTCCATTTTAATTTTTAAGTGAATCAGGTTCTCTCTGTTTTTCTTTTTAAAATATTTATATTGTTTGTTATCTTAGTAGCATAACCTTATTTTCGGTATTTTTTTTTATCCTTATTTTTCAAGTGTTATCTTAATAACGGTCACATATAAAGAAATGTATTAATTTGGTGTAATTTTTTATTTTATTAAAAATTTTGTACATTTATATAATACATATGTTTTTAACGAAAGATATTTGTGATATTTACGTATCTTCTGTATCGGAGCATTAACAGTTTTCTTTTCATTATTTTTTAAATAAATGTTTTAATTATTATTTTTTTTCCCAGAATTGAATATAAATTATAAATTTAATTACAAAACTAAAAAAATTAAAACAGTTATGAATAGGCGGAAGAGTTTTGGAAAAATAGAAGATATTCTAGAGCACATATCATTTGACAGCTTCACAGTGTATTGATATCCATAGAGTATATGTATGGAGTACTGACGAACATGAACAATTGAACATACCATATATACATAATTCCTTCCAACAAATGAATAATCGGTACTGTTGAGTGGTTTTAAGCATTTATAAAGCGTGGAGTTAGTAAACATGAACATCATCACACATATAATTGGGAAAACATTAAAACATACATTGAAATATTACATTTGTTTTATCTATATCATCGAACTATTTTTTTTTATTTTTTTATACCATTTAACTTGTAAAAGTTTCATCTATACTATTCCTTTAATATTCGTTTAATTGTGTCACAAATTACAGTACAGATCGTAGATTTAAATATACTATTTAATTATTTAAATTGTTTTAAATTTACCAATGATAAGTTACTTTATTAACCAGAAACTAATAGAATAATATAAGTAGAATTTTTTACGAATTATGTGTTATAAATCGAATAGTTTAATAATATGAATGAAATACAAATAATAATTTAGTGATATTTTTATAACATTATTCAATTTAATATGTCATTCACATGTAAAATATGCCAATATATTAACAATAGTATATATCGATCATCATGTTTCTCTCATTAACATGCCAATACATATAAAGTAGGAGGGAAAATATATATCAAACGGTACTAAACCCTAGCGATACACCCTAGTGATCTGTTTTCACAAGTGAAGAGAAGTGTCTATGACATTTGAATAATCTAAGTTACTATTTATTCTTTCCATTTCTGATTCATTTGTAGAGGATATGCTTGCAAACGTTGGTGACATGTCATTCCCTTGCAAATTGTTGGTATCTTTGCTCTTCATGTTTGTTTGCCCGTACATAGAGCCTTGTCCTTGATCATGAGGAGATAGATGCCTCTTTGGAAGGAGCATTTCAGAATAAGATTTTGTTGTATCAATCTTTTTTGATTCAGACAACATCTTTAGCATCTCTTTCTCTTCCCTTACCTCCTTTGCTCTTTGCAATTGCCTAAACCTCTCTTGCAATAAGGCAATTGAGGAACAATGTGTAATACTATTACTACTACTGCTACCACTGTCCCAAGTTTGTGTATTCATATTTGAGTAGATTAAATATAGAATGGAATTATACTTAGATTGTGTTGCTATTTATAATTTAAAAAGTAGGTAATTTTTTATTTTTTTTGAATTATTAGTTTATGCAAAATAAAACTCACTAACTAGATTTTCAATGATATGTAAACTAGTGAAGGTTACAAAGTCCAAGAAGGAAAGGTTTTGTGATTAATCCAACAAGTACAAGTTGATGGATGTGATGAGAGGCTAAAAGACTGATTATAGAGAAAAGGGTGATAAAGAAAGTCCAAAATGAAAGTGGAAATTAGCTTTTGGGAAGCTTTTTAAGGGGAATAAATAAATCAATAAATGGATGGTGATACTATGGCTTTGGGAAAGATGTTGCCTCTTTTTTGTGAGGCTTATTTGCTTGGATTTTCTCTCTCTCTCTCTCTCTCTCTCTTTAAACAATCTCTTTTTCAAACTATATATTTGGACTACTGAATGTTAAATTATTTTAGATCAGATAATAACATTAGGCAAGAAAAATGTTCCGAGAATTAGTATATTTTAAGTGGGTTTAGTAGTTTAGTAATATCATAATTTTAATTTTAGTATTTTTTTACATTTATTTTTGAAATGATATCTTAATTTAATAATACATGCATTTAGAAAAATATTAATTTAATGTAATTTTTGTATATGACGAACATATGTGCTTTAAATGCATTTATGACATTTTTTTCTCTTCTTGCCACTACAACATAAACAATTCCTTCTATTTTTTAGTATTTAAATGTATATTTTTAATGTTTATTGACTTATTATATCTCATCTTCATCATCTCTTCTTGTTAGTCATTTTAATACTCTATCTTCAACCTCATTTACTCACTTTTATTTTCATTTAAAGATTGAAATAAACTCCACCCATGGTCCATTCCTTATAATAAAATATTAAAAAAACCTATATACGTAATAAGAATTTTTGAAAATACGTTTATATAAAAAAAAGATATTGTTTTAAAAAAATACAAATGAGATAATAAGTGTAATATTTCTAACAACATAGACATGTATACCATAGACATGTATACGAGAAAGTGAAAATTTCCTTAAAAAATTAAGACATTGAATTGCATACTAAATCATGAATATTGATAAATATCTACAATGTTATTATTTAGTGATTTTATTATTAAGAGAAATTACAATTATCTTGTAGATTATGTTTTAAACCAACACTGTGGGAAATATCATGGGTAAGATTTGTTTCCATCTTCAATGAAAGTGAAGAAGTGAGGGTTGAAGAAAGAGAGAATAAAGAAACAAATTTGTTTATATTACAGTGGTAGGAAGAGATAAAAATGTTAAAAATATCATTTATTTAAAATACAACAATTCCTTCTATTTTTTAGTATTTAAATGTATATTTTTAATGTTTATTGACTTATTATATGTCATCTTCATCATCTCTTCTTGTTAGTCATTTTAATACTCTATCTTCAACCTCATTTACTCACTTTTATTTTCATTTAAAGATTGAAATAAACTCCACCCATGGTCCATTCCTTATAATAAAATATTAAAAAAACCTATATACGTAATAAGAATTTTTGAAAATACGTTTATATAAAAAAAAGATATTGTTTTAAAAAAATACAAATGAGATAATAAGTGTAATATTTCTAACAACATAGACATGTATAAATTACAATTATCTTGTATTGAAGAAAGAGAGAATAAAGAAACAAATTTGTTTATATTACAGTGGTAGGAAGAGATAAAAATGTTAAAAATATCATTTATTTAAAATACATGTGTTGATTACATATAAAAATTACATTAATTTAATATTTGTTTTATATGTCAGTACCACTAAGATATCAAATAAAAAATAACAATAAAAAATATATCAAAAATAAAATTAATAAGATAACACTAAGCTATCTTATCCCATTTAAGCCTAACTTTTTCGTTTACTTGTATATACTTTTTTTTTTTACAAGTTCTCTCTTTTATTTTGTTTTTCTCATATGTTATGATGTTTGTTCTTTCACTCACCTACATATCTGTTTTGTCTTTAAGTTGTTGGATGAAAATGGGAAAGAAAGAAGATATATGTATATGTAAATAATATATGCCTCCATGGATGTTATTGTTGGATGCATATTATTTGTCACCATGTTTGTGTGCGGATGAATGTAACGTTAAAAAAGTATTTAAAGTAAATTAGGTGTACTGATAAATATCACATTGAATAATATGTAAAATAAATTGGATTAATTATTCTTTTACAAAGATTAATCTTTTTGAGTTTAAATTCTAAACTTGACCAGAGCAGCATATATTATGTTCTAGATATAATAATACTTTCAAGAAGTGATTAAGACAATGTAAATTATTAATCTCTTTTTATGACCGGATGTAATTAAATGTGTTACAATAAGTTTCTGGTATAAAGGATTAGATATGTTCTTATTAGAATGGAGAATCATTAAAAAAAAATAGATATAAAATATTAGATGTGTTCTTATTAGAACGGAGAATCATTAAAAAAATAGATATAAAATATTGTATATAATTAAAATGAATTATTATTTTTATATCTTAAACTTTGTAATCTATTTTTTTAATTATTTAATTTAAATATTAAATTCAAAACTCTAAGGAGCTTACTTTATAATTTGCATCTTTATAAGGCAGATATGTAATGCATGTCATCACTTGTTAAAAGGGTATTGATAGAATAGAAGATCTACTACAATCTCAAGGAAGCCAAACAGCAGAAAAACATTCCCTCCAATACATAATCATGAGACTTGAGAAGCACAATGTACATAAATTACCTGGTGCATGCAATTTATGTTTTTGCTTTTATATTATTTTAATATTATATATGATATTTTTGTTTAATAATCGTTGATCCAACTCATGTGGGCCATCAAACAAAAGAAAAATAAAAAAATGTTATTCAACATTCAACAATGAAAGCTTACAGGAAGAAAAAGGAAGAAAAAGAAAAAGAAAAAAAAGTTAAAAACTTTTGTCATTTATCTCCGTACAATCCGTCGTGAGGGATGTATCTTTGGTTCTATAAAATCCTTTGCTTCAATCCTTTGCTTCAATGAAAAGCTGAGAAAGAAAAAAAAACATAAAATTTCAATAGGAAATTTTATTAGAGAAGAAAATTAAGAGATTCAATTTGTGAAATTAAAATTCACAAATTGAAGATATATATTTATTATATTTTTGTGAGAGATCCATCTAAATGTTAATTTTGTAATCTTATTTTATTATACTGGAATTTTAAGTGACATATGGGTCCCGTGATTATTACTTTTATTTTGGAAGGTTTTTCTACGCAAAAATCTTTGGTGTTATTTTTATTTTATTTTTGGTTTGGGAAGTTATCTTGAGTGTGTGTAATTTATTTTTTTACAACTATCCATTTTTTTCAACAACAATATTATTCATATATATAATATTGTTCTGTCGCACGGGTACTATTCACATAGTATTATTCAACCACACTATTTGATAGGTACTATTCATTGTTAGAAAAATACCAAGTTTGACAAAATCTGTTGATTCATGATTCAAATTTAAGAGAGCACAAGTAATATGATTAAGTTGATTGCATTTAACTATGCAATTTGGAATTCGAAGATAGAGGATCTTTTATACATTAAAGATCTGTGGAAGCCAATTATAATACCGAAGGAGAAAGAAGTAACCAGTGCAGACATTGACTGGGCTGTGTTAAACCGAAAGTTTGCTGCTCAAATCAGACAATAGATCGACAATAGCATTTTTCAAAATTTTGCTAATGAACACGATGCTTACGTTCTTTGGAAAAAGTTGGAGAAAATGCATGCGAGGACAACTGCACAGAATAAAGTTAATCTGATGCGACGATTAGTCAATTTGAAGTATAAAGATGAAAGCAACGCATTAGAACATATAAGTGAGTTCCAAGGCATTATAGATCAACTCAATTCTATGAAGATGACTGTAGATGACGAGCTACAAGCGTTTTTGATGCTGAGCTCTCTACCAAAAAGTTGGGATACTCTAGTTGTATCAGTTAGCAACTCAGCTCTTGGCGGCAAGCTAACCATGGATATGGTAAAAGACAGAATGTTAAATGAAGAGTCTTGACAAAAAAATGAAGGATATACTCTTAACACTGAAGCACTTATCATGCAGAAACAAGGCAAGCAAGAATGACACGGGAGAAGTAAAAGTAGAAATCCCTGTAACCAAATTCAACAAAGAGGACAGTCGAAGTTTAGATCAAGGCATGACAAGAAGTGTCATCATTACGGCAAGCCTGGACACTTCATTCGAGAATGTTGAAGATTAAAGGCAGAACAATCCAGAAATCAGGAAGCAGAAACCTGAACAAATGACACCACAACTGTCACTAAAGAAGTTGTCATTGTTCGAGATGCTAATTATGTCAATCTTGTATGCCAAGGTACTACTTGGGTAGTTGACTCAGGCCCTTTCTATCATGTCACCTCAGGACGGGAATTCTTCTCAACCTACACTCAAAGTGATTTTGGACGTGTGAGGATGGGAAATGATGATGCATTGAAAATTGTCAACATTGGCAATATTTATCTAAAGACTAATCTTGGATGCAGATTACTTTTGAAAGATTTGAGGCATGTTCTTGATATCCACCTCAATTTGATCCCTACCGTTATGCTTGATGATGATGGATATAATAATTATTTTGGTGAAGGAACTGGAAGCTCACCAAAGGAAATTTGGTAGTAGCGAGAGGCAAGAAAGATACATCACTTTACATCATAGAAGCCAGATTGTGTAGAGGAGAAGTAAATACTACTAGGAAATAAGTTCCTACCGAGCTATGGCATAAGCGACTCGACCACATGAGTGAAAAAGGTCTCAGAATTTTTCCCAAGAATGAGCTCTTGCCAGGAATGAAAGGTACAACCTTGCAAACTTGTGTTGACTGTATTATAGGATAACAATATAGAGTTACATTTTATAGTCTCGCACCATCTAGAAAGGAAAATATTCTAGATTTAATACACACAAATGTTTGTACAATGAGTTGTAAGTCATTAGAAGGTGCTCACTATTTTGTGACCTTTATTGATGACCATTCTAGAAAAGTATGGACTTTTGCTTTGAAAACTAAAGATCAAGTAGATGAAGTTTTCAAGCAGTTTCATGTAAAAGTAGAGAGAGAAACTAGCAGATGTTTGAAGTGTGTACGTGCAGATAATAGTGGTGAGTATCGTGGACCATTTGAGGAGTACTGTAGAAATTTCGGCATCAAGCTGGAAAAGTCAGTACCAAAAACACCTCAACACAACGGTGTCGCTGAGAGGATGAACATAACCATCTGTGAAAGAGTCGTATGTATGCTCTCAAATGCAAAACTACCAAACTTCTTTTGGGGGGAGGCAATGAGGACAACAGTCGACTTAATCAACCTTTCTCCATCAGCTCCACTAAACTACGACGTACCAGAAAGAGTTCGGATAGGGAAAGATGTTTCTTACAAACACTTGAAAGTATTCGACTGCAGGGCATTTGTTCACATCCCAAGAGATGAGCGGTCCAAGTTGGATGGAAAATCAAGTAGTGTATCTTTATGGGATATTCCCATGAAGAATTTGGCTACAGACTTTGGGATCCTATTAGCAAAAGGATTATCAGAAGTAGAGATGTGGTGTTTCTTGAAAACCAAACAATCGAGGATTTTGAGATATCCGAGAAACCACAGTCAAATGAAATTCTAGTTAATCTGGACCTAGTCTCTCCACCAACAAATCCCAATGACGGGGGAGTTGCACCAAATACTGATGCTGTTAATCCACTAGCTGGCAGTTCAAAACCAGAACAAGTTTCTGAACAAGTCCAACCAGAAGTATAGACAAGGAGATCCACCCGAGTACGATAACCAAGTCATATATATTCTCCTAATGAGTATGTGATGCTCACTGAAGGGGGAGGATCGGAGAGTTATGACGAAGCTATCACTGATCAGCATAAGACTGAGTGGTTAAAAGCCATGCAGGAAGAAATGAAATCTCTGCATAAGAACTACACATTTGACCTGATGAAACTACCATAAAGAGGAAAAGCTCTCAAGAACAAATGGGCATACATAATCAAAAGTGAAGAAGGTAGCTCACAACCACGTTACAAAGCAAGATTAGTAGTGAAAGGATTTGAGCAGAAGAAGGGCGTTGACTTCAATGAAATATTCTCACCAGTAGTTAAAATGTCTTCAATCCGATTTGTTCTTGGTTTAATAGCTAGCCTTAATTTGGAGGTTGAACAACTTGACGTAAAGACTGCATTCTTAAATGGTGATCTTGATGAGGAAATCTATATGGAACAACCCAAAGGTTTTTAAGTCAAAAGCAAAGGGAAATTGATATGCAGACTAAAGAAAAGCTTGTACGATCAGAAGCAAGTATCAAAGCAGTGGTATAAAAAGTTTGACTCATTCATGGAGAAAAATGAATACAACAGAATGACGGTTGATCACTACATCTTCATCAAGAAATTCTCTGATGGTGATTTTATTATTCTTTTGCTTTATGTCGATGACATGTTAATTATAGGTCAAAATATTGACAAGATTAACAAGTTGAATAAGAAGTTAAGTAAGTCCTTTGCAATGAAGGACTTAGGACCCGCCAAATAGATTCTTGGCATGACAATTACCTACAACAGGAAAAAGCAAAAGATCTGGCTTTCCCAAAAATGGTATGTTGAAAAATTTCTTGAAAGATTCAACATAAGCAAAGCTAAATCTGTTAGTTGTCCACTTGCAAGCCATTTCAAACTTAATGTGAGTCATTGTTTCTCAAGTGAGGAGGAGAAATTGGAATTAAGTAAAGTGCCTTATGCATTGGCGGTTGGCAGTCTAATGTACGCTATGGTATGCACCAGACTAGACATTGCACATGTTGTTGGAATTGTGAGCCGATTCCTATCAAATCCTGAAAATGAACATTGGGCAGCTGTCAAATGGATACTCAAGTATCTCAGAGGAACCTCTAGTCATTGTTTATGCTTTGGTAATAATAAACCTGTATTAGAGGGATATACAAATTCAGATATGGCTGGTGACGTGGATACGAGAAAATCTATATCTGGATACCTAATAACATTTGGAGGGGAGTTGTTTCATGGAAATCATGATTACAAAAGTGTATTGCCTTAAGTACCATAGAAGTATAGTACATTGCAATCACTGAAGGTTATAAGGAGATCTTGTGGATGAAAAAGTTCCTACAAGAATTGCATTAGAACCAAGAAAACTATGTTTTTTATTGTGACAGTAAGAGTGCAAACACACCAATGATCCAAACACATCGACGTAAGGTATCATTGGATTCGTGATGTTTTGGAACATAAATTATTGCAAGTTGAGAAGATTCACACCAATGATAACAGAACATATATGATGACAAAGACCGTGACTAGAGAAAAACTAGTTATCTGTAGAGAGATGACAGGTGTAGAGGAGCTTTGTGTCACGACCTTAAATTCTCAAGTAGCGATCGTGCGGCACTTAGCTCGGTCCGTCGCACTAAGCCTGCCTTTCAATCCGAAAATGGAACTCCAAAGAGAATAGAGAGAGTTTGCAAAGAATGCTTTGTATTGCTCTAGAGAGAGTTTATGATACAATTGCTAAGAATTCCCAAGGATGATTACAAATGAAGACCAAGAGGTCTATTTATAGTGTGGCAACAAGCCTAAGAGTATGCCCGCATTTCTCACAGATCCTTCTAGCTAGAATATACAAGAGAGTTCTGTATAAGCTGCCACCTGAGTTCTAGAGGATCTTCTAGCCAACTGCAGAGTCTTCTAGGTTTGTCTAGCTCCTTCATGCACGCCTTAGGGATGTTCCGTAAGCTTTCGCCGCTCTACGTCCTTCCCGAACCATCCGAGCGCATTCTAGAATATTCCAGGCCCATTCTAGCACCTCCAGGTGTGCTGCAGAACATTCTAGGGTTTTCAGCTTGAGTTGAGTCCCAGTCAACTCTAGGCCGCTTTCTAGACTTCTCTAGGCAACTCTAGAACTTTCCATGTCTTAGATCCTTTAGGCGACCAACATTTGGATTTTTCGGGCGGTTTGGGCGGGACGTGACACCCTCCCCCACCTGCCAAGTTCGCGACGCCTCGTCGCGCTTTCAGAGATTGAAACCTCTGCATAGCATCTTTGAATTGCCCTGAGGAATCCTCGGGTTCCCCGACTTGTCTCTATACGGGGCGTTTTCCATTTGACCAAGTATTCCTTATAACTTGGTACGCCCCTTCGTCGAATCGAGCGGTCCGCCAAAATTGAGTCCACTTCTCTGTCAAAAGAGGTTACCACTGCGGTAGGCGCTCTCTTGGATTCTCCCCGACTCATATCTTCCTTGTCTCCATGAAAGGGTTTCAGCATACTTACATGAAAGACCGGATAGATTTTAAGCTTTGGAGGGAGTTGCAATTTATATGACACCTTTCCGACTTTCTTAAGGACGGGAAATGGTCCTTCGTACTTCCGCACCAACCCCTTATGAACCTTCCGCAAGGACTTGAATTGTTGGGGTAATAATTTGACAAGGACCAAGTCACCTTCCTGAAATTCTACCATCCTCCTCTTCTTGTCAGCCCATTTCTTCATCTTTTTAGACGCCTTATTCAGATAGGCTCGGGCCAACTCCGTTTGTTCATGCCAGGCCTTGGCAAACTTAAAAGTGGGCTCTTTCCTTCATAACTCGTGGCTAAGCCGTGAGGGAGTCGTGGGCTTGCCACATGACAATTCGAAGGGACTCTTGGCAGTGGACTCACTTCTTTGCGAGATTATGTGAGGAGGTGGGCTACATCCAACGACTTCGCCCCGATCCGGATTGATTGGCACTAACAAAGTGCCTAAGATACAGTTCCAACAATGCATTGGCGCGCTCCGTTTGTCCGTCACTTTGTGGATGAAAGCTTGTGGAGAAATTCAAGTCTGATGCATCCGTGTGCAGCTCGTAGCTCTTGGAAGGGTCTGGTAGGCAAAGCACCGGTTCTTCACTAACGGCCTTCTTTAAGTCTTCAAACGAGGCTTGGCATTCACTTGTCCATTCCCAAGCCTTGTTCTTTTTGAGCAAGTTAGTGAGTGAGGCTCTTTCTCGGCTCGAGTAGGACTTGATGAACCTTCATAGTAGTTCACAAGTCAGAAAAGATCTTAGTTCGGGAACTTTGGTAAGAGGTTCCCGTTCTTGGATGCTTTCACCTTTGCTCCATCCATCATCAATTTTCCATCCTTTATCCTATGCCACTAGGAACATCACTTCATCTTGGGCAAAGGAACACTTCTCGCTTCTTGACGTATAGATCATTTTCCCTTAGGACCTCGAACACCTTTCTTCAAATGTTCTAGATGTTCTTCCAGTAGTCCGGTATAGATCACGATGTCGTCGAAGATATACTACCACGAAGGTCGAGGAGGTAGGGATGGAAAATCTTGTTCATCAACGTACGAGAAGGTGGTGGTGCATTTGTGAGACCGACGGCATAACAAGAAACTTCATGGGCACCGTACCCGGTTACACAAGTAGTCTTGGGCTCATCTCCTCATGGCTATGCGTACTGGTAGTATCCCGATCGTAGGTCCAATTTTGTGAAGTATCTTGCACTCCCGATTGATCAAACAAATCAATGATAAGAGGGATAGGATACTTGTTCTTGACCGTGATCTTATTCAAAGCTCTATAGTCGATGCACGTTCGCGGCGAGCCATCCTTCTTCTTTTGAAATAGCACTTGGGGCACGCGAATGGGGCCTTTGAAGGCCTTATAAAAGCTGCGTCCGGCAATTCCATCAAGTTGCTTCGCAATTCACCAATACGAGTTCGCCATCCGATAGGACTATGCGGTGGCACGGTGTAGGGTTCAACTCTATCTCGTGGTCTATGCCTCCCTCAGCCAGGTAACCGTCAGCAATACTGCCTCCGGCATCACCTCTTTGGAACTTGTCTAAGACACTTGCGCCGGAGTTGGCAAGCTTGGCTTTAGTGACACCTCTTCGTCGTCGTACTCCTTTAGGATGGCTAAGTAACTCTCTTCGTCCCTCTTCAATCCCTTCTTGAATTGAGCGCAGCCGAAAGAGCTTGAGTAGTACATACGGTGGTCCTCTCCGTCGGTACCACACATGCCTTCGAGCCATCGCAATGTGCACGTGGAGTTTGAGCTTGGCACCGAGAAAGCTCTAACACGGTCGAGAACTCCATGCCAAATACAACCGAGAAGTCATCCATGGGTGCCACTATGAGTCTGCTTGGCAGTCCGACACCAAGATCGACCCTAACTTTCATGACGACTCACGTGTAGTGGTAGTCTTTCTTGAGTTAACTACCTTCGAGAGATCCTCCCGTTGACAACCTTCGGAAGTGGCAGCTATGCTTCCACCGAAACAAAGTTGTGAGACGCGCTGTGTCGACCAAGGCTTTGGCGACCTTCCCGTTGATGGTTGCATCCACGCACATCGTCTCGGGGTCTTTGGGGGCACCTGCAAATGCACCCAGTAGGCGCAAAGAACCACGTCTTTGCACCATCGTCAGGCTCACCTCCGTCTTGGTTATGTGTGGAGGCACTAAGCTCGAGGCACTTCCTCTTCGGACATTCGGTCGGCGTGCCGTGTGGTCCGTCCGCATATAAAGCACGTCACCCGGAGCCGAGGCATTCGATCCTCCTTCTCCTTCCCTTTGTCCCGTGGCTTGAATGAGGAGTTGCCTTTATGATTTTGGATCACGACTTTTGGCATGGCCTCCATTTACTCTTTTCTCCACCAAACTTCTTATACGTGGCTTTGGAGCCCTCCTTGTTTGTGGAGTAGTCAATAAAGCTCTCCGCGGTTGCGATGGCCGAAGATAGGTCTTGGACACCACGTCGGCAGGCTCCAAATTGGCCCATGATTGGAGACCATCCATAAGCAAGAATAGGGCATCCTTATGCGAGGTGTCGGGGACTTGCTTGACAAGGTTGTGAACTCCTTCACATAGTCCCTTATGCCACCCGTCTGCTTGATCGCCGCAATCGGCCCCCTTGCCTCCTCTTCGGCATTTACGGGGAAGAACGCATCTTGAATTCCCCTTTTGAAGTCATCAAAGGTATCAATCGTGCAAACCCCTCGTTGCACATCTCCCGTGTCTCCGTCTCCACCTGAACATCGCGGTGTCGGATAAATACATAGGCTGCCGATTCGGATCTTGCTTGGCATGGTCCGTTACGCGCAGCCCCAAAGTATTGTTCTAGCCCCACGGGAAGTTGTCCACTTCCCCCAGCGTTCCTAACGCCGTTAAAGGTCTTGGGCTTGGGAACGTCCACCCTCTGTAGCCTCGTCGACGGTGGTTGCACTAGTTCCCGGCCGCCATACCCGCTTACATAGGGCTAGATCACCACCCGTATCCTCGTTCTATGCAATACATTAGCAAGTTCTCTTTGGACAAGATCACTTTACCTTGGCAAGTTCCGCACTTTAACCCGTCAATCTCTTGCCTCGTGCATCTGGCTCGTAAATTGAGTGACATCTTGCCGCATGGATTTCCACGTCCTCGGCACTCCAAGCCATTGCAACGCTCCTCTAAGTTGTCAACCCGATCAAGCGGCTCTCTGGGCGTCTGCGCCTTCCCACTCGTCTTAGCCAAGCTAGAAAGCAAGTGTTTCGACTTGGCTCGAGATTCCTTTGAGGGCTTTCCGCACTTCTGCGGCCGCGTTCCATTGGTGGAACGTCCACTTGGTGTGGGCGGGGCGGTGTTCTTCATTTTTGCCAAAGATAGTAGATCTTTAACTTTGATACCAACCGGCCACGACCTTAAATTCTCGAGTAAGCGATCGTGCGGCACAGCTCGGTCCCGTCGCGCTAAGCACGCCTTTCAATCAAGAAAATGGAACTCCAAAGAGAATAGAGAGAGTTTGCAAAGAGAAAGCTTTGTATTGCTCTGAGAGTTTATGATACAATTGCTTAAGAATTCCCGAGGATGATTACAAATGAAGACCAAGAGGTATTTATAGTGTGGCAACAAGCCTAAGAGTATGCCACATTTCTCTAGATCATACAGCTACAGAATATACAAAGAGAGTTCTATGCATTTGCCACGAGGTTCTAGGATCTTCTAGCCAACTCTAGAGTCTTCTAGGTTTGTCTAGCTCCTTCGCATAGGGATGTTCCGTAAGCTTCCGTGGCTTCTACATCCTTCCCGAACCATCCGGCGCATTCTAGAATATTCCAGCCCGTTTCTAGCACCCTCAAGGTGTGCTCTAGAACATTCTAGGGTTTTCTAGGCTTGAGTTGAGTCCGTCTGCTCTAGCCACTTTCTAGGCTTTCTCAAAGGAAACTTTAGAACTTTCCATGTCTTAGATCCTTTAGGCAGCCAACATTTGGATTTTCAGGGGCAGTTTGGGCGGGACGTGACATTTGTCTCACATAAGGTGGATGGGAAAATTTGTTGGTCCAACTCATGTGGGCCACCAAACAAAGAAAAATAAAAAAAGGCATTCAACATTCAACAATGAAGGCTTGCCATAAGAGAAGAAAAAGAAAAAGAAAATCAAAAACTTCTACCATTTGTCTCCATACAATCCGGCATGAAGGATGTAGCTTTGGCTCTATAAAAGCCTTTGCTTCAATCTCAATATATGTATAGATCAAAAGCTGAGAGAGAAAGAAAACATAAAGCCTCAGCAGAAAATTTTCTTAGAGAAGAAAATTGAGAGAGCCAATTTGTGAAGTTAAAACCCACAAATTAAAGATACATATTTATTGTATTTTTGTGAGAGATCCACCTAAAGGTGAAGTTTGTAATCCCATTTTATTATATTGAAAGTTTTAAGTAGACTATGGGTCTCATGGTTGTTACTTTTATTTTGGAAAGTTTTTCCACCAAAAATCTTTGGTGTTATTTTTGTTCTATTTTAACTTGGAAAGTTATCCTAGATGTGTGTGAAATTTATTTCTTTACACTCATCCATTTTTTTCAACAATAATTATATCGGAAAAAACACATTCTAACTGTTATTATTAGTTCAAAACGTTTTGATAATATCTTATCAAACCTCCATGAATATAATAAAAAAATAGAAGTTTCGTTAGAATCTTAAAAAAATATTTGACTTAAAAAAAAAAACTTTTGTGGAATTAACCATTCCTTTTTGTGAAGAACTTTTGCAAGAAATTATGTCTAAATAAATAAATATACTATGACTGTAGGAACTTATAAATTGCATATAGACTTTAAAAATATCATGACATAAGCATGCAGCTGAAATACTAAGAAAGTAGATGATATAAAATAAGTTTTGGTCGGTAGAGATTTTTTTTTCTTTCCTTTTCCTTCTCATTTATTCTTCCTTTCTATATATATTACTTTTAGTGTCCATCTCTTTCCTTTTAAAGCTTTAAAAGAAAAATATTAACAGAAAGTATAACTTTTATTTAAATATTTTTATAATAAATAATAATTATATAATTTATATTTGATAATTTGATTTACATCGAATTTATATTATAAATTTTAAAAATAATAATTGTATTAAACTAATCATGTTTTTTATATCAAGATTATGCTATATCCAATAACAATTAAAAAATAATCAACTAACTTAAGTTAGTTTTAAACAAAAAATATTTATTAATTTTGATTAATTTTATTTATCATGTCTAATTCATATATATATATGTCATCGTATTATATTTAATTTATTTGTTAAGTGAAGTATCACTCATATTTAGATTATATAATATTATCACAAAATGACACACTTATTTTTCATAAAATAATTAATATCATGTATATATTTTTCAATAAAATAATAAATTAATTAACTATTTTTTAATAAAATAATTATTATTGTATATTTATTCTTTAATAGAGTAACAAATGAATTCTATTTTTTAGAGCATTTTTTTCGAACCTTTATATATAAAAACAATTTAATTAAAGATTTTATTTTTCATAGTAAAAGCAACATATAAAAAAATTATATTCAAAGAATTTTTTTTTATTTTTTAAAATAAAAAAATATAGAGTAATAATAATTATCAATTATCAACTAATATTATATATCCATCGCCAAAAAGGTCAAGTGAACTCTATTTGGTACAAAATCTTTAGGATATATAGAGGAAATAAAAAATTATAGAACAATGTATGTATTAACATTTCCGTGAAATATCGAGCATGCTTGGCATTCCAGTATTTCCGGTTTTTCATCAGGGAAACTAAGGGTGGATTTTTTTATTTAAAAAAAAACTTTAATAGGGTTTAGACTTTAGATGGAAGCTCTACCTAGAGCTAAAAATCTGTCATCTTATAGCTTGTTGGGTGTCACATTTCAATATATGAAATTATTTAATTTTAAAAAAATTATGTTAAATGGCCATTGTAATTAGCTCTTAATATGTATGAAAGTTTATAAAAATTAAGTATCTTTCTATTCTAAAAGGTTAACTCTAATATATAAATACATTCTTACTTTTTATAAATATTTTCATAGTATAATTTTTATAAATGTGTGACATTACTTCTAATATTTTCTCAAAATATTAATCTTTATTTTTGTAAATTCAATCAATTTATATTTTTAATATATTTTATTTAAATAATGTATTTTTTTATACCATCATTTCATTTTTTTGGGTGAGAGAAAGCCTAAAGTTGTTGACTCAATCATTCATTTTGTAAGTAGATATAATATCTAAGTAACATAATTAATTTAGATTTAAAAATTTAATATAAAAGAAATATAGGAATTATAAACTTATAAATATTAGATTAATATCTTTGTTAGGAATTTTTTTTATATACTAACAATTATTTTTATACTTTAATGGATATATTTTAATTTACAAGCCAGACTCAAATTCAATAGATTTATAACAATTTCAATAGGTTTATAACAATTATAAGTATTATACGTGTGTGATACTTATTTTTTTATAATAAAAATAAAACTTGTCTCGGTAATCAAGAAATAAATAAATGAAATTTTATTTAGTTGTAATTTAATTAGTATAATATTTACAAAAATTAAATGATATTGTCCGATCGATGCTTTCCTATGATTTAAATGATAAAAATAATTATTTAAATAACCAATAAATAAATAAAATTATTTAGGTTTAATTTATTTTTTAAACATATCACATAACACAAAAGACATAATTATGATCCTATAGTCTACTCTATATAAAAGCCACAATGTTTATATATATCGTAATACTATTTTTTTTAATATCAATAAATATCAAAATATTTATTTAATAAATATATTTTTATATTCTTTTGTTAGTTTTTTTACATTAATAAATATCAAAATATCTATATAATAAATAATTTTTTATGAATAGTTTTTTGTATAATGTAATTATTTTTATTATATTAAGAATGATAATTCATACGATTAATAATTAATTATTTAATGAATAGTTAATTAATTCATTTATGTGTAGATTATGTTTTGGTTGAACCAATCATTTTTATATTAAGATCATATCATACCTTATATTAATTAAAAAATAATAGTAAGTTAATATAAATTATTCTTAAGTAAATATATTTATTTTTATATATAAAAATGGACAATGTTTTGTAGGCAAACAAAGTTTTTTTTTCTTAATTTTTTGTACCAATAAATGAAAAAATATTCATATAATAAATACAATTTTTACTCTTTTTTAATTATTACACAAATAAATATTAAAATATTTATATATTAAATATTTTTATGAATAGTTATTTTGTATAATGTAATTATTTTTATTACATATTATTACTTATTTAATGAATGCTCAATCAATTCATTTATGAACCAAACTCTATTTTTTTAATTTTTTTACCCCAATAAATATCAAAAATTTCATTTAATAAATATATTTTTACATTTTTTTAAATTTTTGTTATTTTTTACACCAATAAATATCAAAATTTTCACATAATAAATATTATTTATGAATAATTTTTTTGTATAATATAATTTTTATTACATTAAGAGTGACAATGCATACAATTCATGATTATCCATTTAATGAGTATTCAATTAATTTACTTAGGAAAAAATCATATTTTTATTAAATTAATAATTTGTATATCTAAGTCATATCGTATCTCATATCAATTAATATAAATTTATTTTAAGCAAAAAATTCTTATTAAATTCAATCAAGCGATATCAATCACTTATGTAGAGTTAACTTCTTAGTAAAAATATTAATTGAATAAGTGTATATATTGTTATGTTATATTTGACTTAATTATTAAATAAAATTATACAATTATTGTAAATATCATGATAAATCACTCATATTTATATTGTATTTGGATTCTATTGTTCGTAAAATGTTTATTATTATATATTTATTCTAGTGAATTAACATATTATAGGTTTTTTTTTTACTAAGGGTCATATTTTTTTACCAAAATTGCTACCCATTAAAAAATCCCAACAATCATGGTAAATTGAGATTACAAAATTGCCATTATTGTTAAATATTAATAACCATTGAAAAATATTATCTTTGCCTCTTCAACTTCTAGGGCTGAGATTTCAGTGATCGAACTATTGATCGAGATGAGAAATCAAAGATGATGAAGAAGATGAGTGAAGAATTCATCATAATCAACAAGAAAATGCAATACAACTCTATATCAATATTGATTGTTGAATGAAATCTTTAACAGATTTTGATAGCTTTTGACAAGAAGAAAACTAAAAGGATACCACACATAAAAATTCTTCTATGGTTTATGGTAATTCACTTGTAATTCTACTTTAATATTATAGAATGATATAATTAAATTTTGATAAGATATTAAATATAAATATTGTATAATTAACTTACAAGTTTCGTGTATAACTCTACTTTAATATTATAAAATGATATAATTAAATTTCGATCAGATACTAAATATAAATCTTTTATATTTAACTTACAAGTTTCAAGGAAAGTCTTACCCAAGCATAGGTAAAACAATTACCTCATTATCGATGTAAGGCTTACTACAAAAGCCCTCTCAATCACGAGGTACGACATTTACCTAAAATTCAAATAATGAAAGAATTCTCAGTGGTAAGGTAAATCTTACCACATTGTGTGTATAACCACAACTGAAATCAAAAGAAATAGAGTTAGTGATAAGCTCTCTCAGTGACGAGATAAGGCTTATCATGTGTTATGAAAAACTTATCACATAGTTTGAAAGCTTAAAGACAATTGAAATTAAAACAAATAAAGTCAAGGGTAAGGAATACCATGTACCATGTTGTGTGAAAACCTAACCATAATTGAAATCAAAAGAAAAAGAGTCAAGGACACAATTTTCTAAATTATTATTCTGACATTATTCCATTTCTTTAATTGCAAATAGTTTAACATATGTGATGAATACATGTATTTGTGCAGAGATAGAAAAAGTGTGCATTAATCTATTCTACAAAAAAGCATTGGGTTTTCATTGATGTAAAATAAAAATATGTAATAAAAATACCTAAAGGTTTATGCATTCCAAACAACATACAATTCAAGGATTTAAAGTAGGAAGTATGCAATGAATTGCAAGTGATGTATTATGAAGATATTATATTCAAGATGACTTTACAAGGAGTAAATTTAGCAATAAAAATAAAAAAATGATAAAAATGTTGAGTTCTTCACGACAACCATTATTGAGACAGAGATGGGAAAGATACTGTATGTGATTGTGAATAACCTTCAAACAAAAGCAAAGAAACAAATAGGACAACACAAAATACATCATAGGAAGAAGTAGAAAGGTACGAAACAACTGAAGAAGACATATAAATATAATTAACTGAAGAAGCTGATTCAAGTGATAATGAAGAAATGTGTGTGGAAAGGGTATACAAGAGCAAATAAGATCTCCATCAATTAATATCTAGTTTTACAATAAAAGAACATTTTTATTACAAGAGTGACTACTCAAATAAGAGCACAATAAAATTGAGTTATAACAATCAACGTTATAATGGGAAATTGATTGGCAACAAGATAGGTAACTCGGGTCCAATCAAAATAACAACATACAAATGAGTGTAGGAAATAATACTTGAATAAATAAGTTAGGAATAAAATTATTTTATTAAAATTAAAAATACATATATATATATATATATATATATATTATAAATATAAAATTTAAATAACATAAAATTTAAAATTTAAATAGAGTAAAGAATTGAGGTTTATGATATTTTTTTTCGTTTATTGTGGATATTAAACAACGACAAAATCTTATCTCTAACAATTTAATTATTAAATAATAATAAATTTATATCACATTTTATTATTCCATAAATTTTTAAGTGTGTGAAATATATTGTTCTTTAACTAGAAAAAAAATTCAT
Source organism: Hippophae rhamnoides (assembly GCA_033030585.1). NCBI lineage: Eukaryota > Viridiplantae > Streptophyta > Magnoliopsida > Rosales > Elaeagnaceae > Hippophae > Hippophae rhamnoides. The sequence continues at coordinate 63,893,299 of CM065428.1, read as the reverse complement.
TTTCTCTTTTCGTACTCTACCTATTTTTTTACCTTTCCTCTTCTCTTCCTTTCTTTTCTCGTCTTCTCTGTGTTTTTATTTTTTTTTTTCCTCTGTTTTCCTTCTTCCTTTTGTTTCTATGTTACTAAAATAATACTAAAATTAAAGAGAACAAATAGAAACATAAATTAAATATAGAAGCTAAAACTAGAAAACTGATTGAAACCATAATTAAAGAGAATAGATAGAAATGACTGAAGAGAACGTATAGAAGCGAAAGAAACCGAAAATGAAGAGGAGATAAAAAAAACTGAAGAAAGATAGAAACAAAAATTAATTCAAATGAATTAAGGCAAAAATATTTTTGATTTTAAAGTAATTTTAATTCAAAAAAATTTAATAATTATCACGTGAATAAAAATTGACATATATTTTAATATTTTTATCTAATTTTTTTTAATGATTTATATTCTGCTTAGATCACATGCATATATCTTATATTGAGCTCCCTTTATGACAAGGTTTTTTTTAAACTATGGTTACATTACTTTTCATTTCTAACCCTTAATTAATTTTTTCTCAAATTAAAACATATATTCAACAAAATAACGAAGGCTTAAAAACAACTTGTTGATATACTATTTTTTTTCATTTTTAACTTCTATTTACTTTTACTTAAACTTAAATACATATTCGATTAGAGATTAAGAAATAAAACATCTCAAGAATCAAGTCAATCAATTTACATTATATTTACTTAATTAGTTAACGAATAAATTTTATTTAATTTTATTTTTTATTGATTTAATAGTTGCTTATTAAATTTAAATTTTAAAATAAAATAATATTTAAAATATTTATATTATTATATGATTAGATGATTTGTTATACTTATTTGTCTCCAAAATGGTCTCACGTATAACAAAACAAGAATTAATATACCAGTTCTACCAAAAGTTTAAATTATTAGTAAACACGTCATAATTTCCTTTAATTCAAAACGATCTTGTTCATGCCCTATTTGGAACCACAAAGAAATATCATTTTTCTCGTCAACACAGACCCAAGGTACTAAATGATGGATCACATCATTCCCTCGTTCGAAAAGGAGGTTTGTTCTCGAACTTGGACCAGACGTGATTTGAACCATTGATCAAATTTTGATACCAAATCAAAAGAAAACTTATCAGCTAATTCTAACAAAAACTTAAGCTTTTAATAGGAGTGTCACAATTTCCTTTAATCCAGAACCATAACGGACCTTGCTTGGGGTTCATTTGGAACCACATGGAAGGACCCTTCTCTGTGTTAACACAGACCCAATGTACTAAATGATAGATCACATTGTTATAAAATTTCTTTAATTTAGATCAATTTGTATCATTTATTCCATTAAAAATAATGTCATTTAGTCCATTGATTTTGTAAAAATGATTAATTAAAAATAAATTATATTATTTTAATTATTTTTCTATTAAAATATTATTATATATCTATCAAATAATTAAAAACAATTAAAATTAGAATATTTAACAATAATATACTTACAATTAATATAAAAAATCATAAAATATTTATTTTTAATAATCTTTAATTAATAGACTTTTTTTAATATATTATTAAATTTTAATCTTTATTAAAAAATTAAAAAAATATATTTAAATAACTTTTTGTTTGAATTTTATTATTTTTTATAACTATTTCATATTAAATTTTACTTTTATCCATATTAAATACTCCTATCTTAATAGAGTTTTAATTACTTGATATAAAATATTAATATTTTAAATAAAAATCATTAAAATAATATAATTTTTATCATTTTTATAAAAATAAAAAAACTAAATAACATATTCTCTAAACCAAAGAAATTATGTTACATCTCACCCACACATATATATATATATATTTTGATAACAGTAAAAGTATAACAAACAAATTTTTAGAAAACTAGAAACAAAAATTTTTGAACAAATCCATATTCCACGAATCAACAAAAAACCAGTTCAACTAGAACAGCAAAAGGAAATAGCAAAGATAGAAGGCAAAACTCAAAAGGGTTGTTACCTCTACCCTTTCATTTTTTACTTATCTTTCTTAAGTTAAACTTTTTTGTCAACTTTCTCTACTACTTGTTCCACACTCACTAACTCTGCATGACCAACCTTATCCCTTAAAGAATTAACCAACCCAACTGCATCATATATTCCATCACCAATTATCTCCATTTGGTTTCTGTTCTCCCCCTTCAACACCACCGAAACAAGACCTGCAATGCAACAAACACAAAGTTAACATTAATCAAAGTTTTGATTTTTATTTCAATCCACCTTTTCATCTTTGAAATCTATGTGAAAGAAAATCAAAATATGAAAGTCTCATACCATCTTCCATAACAGCTAACTCTAAGGCCTTAGACCGGCATTTTTTGCATTTCATCTGTACCTCGATGACAATTTTTTGCTGCAAAAGTGATGTCCAAATTTGTAGAATTATTGGAATAATACAATGACATCTTCAGGGGAAGGATATCAGGCTATGTGAAAGAAGTTATTGAGAACTGTTTAAAACAGAACGAAAAACAGAGAAATTTTTAAAGAATGACAGCTTACCTTCATCTTCTAAGTTCAAACCAACCAAAGAAAGATGGTTTTCAAATAAGTGATATGATGCTTTAGGAATTTGAGATAAGAACTAAGAAGTTCAATATATCTAGTAGAACAATTAATTCTGAAATGTCAAGAAATTTTACATGTGATTTTAGTTTGCTCGTGAAGTTAAGGAACAAGTTGGCGATCCACTTTTTGTGGGTTCAAACTTCAAAGTACTCTGTTCTGTCATACTCATACCTAGCCAAGATGTTCTTCTTTCTGGCTAACTGTTGCAAGTCAACTCCTGGTCATAAAGTAATAAGTCAACAATGAGTTCTAGATGTTGATATCTCAAAAGTCAATTTTCACTGAAGATATGCAAATTATCACATGGTGTAGATGAAAATGAGTATCCACCAGGCTCATTTCAATGATATCATACCATAAAACGGATATTTTATTAATACAAGTAGGAGTATTAATTTTTCCTCATTCGGACTTTCAGGTTGCAACCCAATTTCTCACTTCCGTGGTTCTATTCTAGGTTACTCTTTACATTAGCAGAATGAATCCATTCTTCAATGAACTTTCAAGTTCTTCTCTCGTCCATTTTTTTTCATGCATCAATGTTTGTTGAAAAAGACGAAGTTTATAAAAAAATGATTGTTGGAAAAAATAAAGTAAAAAAAAAAATTGTAAAACCTTGTCCCACGTTGCTTTTTTACATTATTTCAAAAGGTATAAATAGTGAAGAGTTTGTTATTGGGATTGGGTCCCAAGGGGTACTCACTTTTGTGGGAGGGGAGAGGATATAGGCAAATGTGATACCATACACGCGTATGCGTCGTCGTCATCCGACCGGCCGTGCCGAGTGCGAGAGGTGTGTTTGCTTGCATAAATTTGGGCAGAGCCGCGAAACGTCTTAGAAACGTCTTAAAGAAAACGACCTAGTCCGTGACTCAACCCAAGCAGTTCATACCAATTTTTCCGATAATATTGTTTCAGTACTGTTATTAACAAACTTGTTTCAACAATTTTAAGACGATTTCTATCTACCATGTCTACTGAAATTCTAACTGGTGATCTCAACAAACCATTCCGTTTTGAAGGCCTACACTTTAAAAGATGGAGACAAAAAATGTTGTTTTTCTTAACCATGAAAAAAGTCGTTTCTGCTCTTACTACTGAAAAACCAATACGGTCCAATCCTCCTACTGAAGCTGTAACTAAGGATTTAGACACCTGGATGAAAAATGATTTTCTATGTAAAAATTATATTCTTAATGGTTTAGCTGATGATTTGTATGATTATTATAACTCTGATAAGTCTGCTAAGGAGATTTGGGAAGCACTTCAAAAGAAGTACGACATTGAAGAAGCTGGAACTAAGAAGTATGCTGTCAGTAGATACATGAAGTTTCAAATGATTGATGGCAAATCAGTGGAAGCTCAATCACACGAACTACAGAAGATAACACACGAAATAACTTCTGAAGATATGACTTTAGATGAACAATTTCAAGTAGCTGTTATAATAGATAAATTACCCCCTACTTAGAAAGATTTTAAGAATACACTTAGGCATAAAACTAAGGAATTTTTTCTAGAAAGTCTTATAACCCGTTTAAGAATAGAAGAAGAAGCTCGAAAGTAAGACCAAAGAGATGAAGTACTCGTAGTCTCAAATAACACTACCAATAAGAAACCCTCATCTACAATTCTGAAACCTAAAGGTAGAAATATGAAAACTCATAATCGTAGTAATAATCAAAACCGCAACCACCAAAATAGAAATAGAAACCATCCTTCCCAGAATGGACCTCAACCCCCTTAAGGAATAACACGTTCATGTGTTATAGTTGTAATAGACCTGGCCACTTGGCTAGGAACTATCGGAACATGAATCGTCCTACCCCACAGGCGAACCTTACCGAAGATCAACTTATTGCTATGATATCTGAAGTCAATTTTGTTGGTGGATCCTAGGGGTGGTGGGTGGACATCGATGCTTCTCACCATGTCTGCTATGATCGAGACATGTTCAAGTCCTATTCTGATTTTGAGGATAAGAAAGTGCTGCTGGGCGACTCCCACTCCACTAAAGTTGCTGGTACTGGTGAGGTGGTATTGAAGTTTACCTCTGGAAAGACTGTCATCTTGAAGGATGTCTTGCATACTTAAGAGATGAGAAAGAACTTGGTTTCAGGCTATCTTTTTAACAAAGATGGGTTTATTCAAACTATAGGGGCTAACTTATATACTATAACTAAAAATAATATATTTGTTGGGAAAGGGTACGCCACAGATGGCATGTTTAAGTTAAATGTTGAAATCAATAAAACCTTTTCTTTTGCTTACACGTTGAGTTCTTTTAATATTTGGCATGCTAGACTTTGTCATGTTAATAAATGTATAATCAAGAACATGAGTAGCTTAGAACTAATTCCTAAACTATCTTTAAATGATTTTAAAAAATGTGATTTTTGTAGTCAAGCTAAAATAACCAAAACTTCACATAAATTAGTAGTTAGAGAATTTGAACCTTTAGAATAATTCATTATGATATATGTGAACTTGATAGAAAATTAACAAGAAATGGAAAATGCTATTTTATAACTTTTATAGATGACTGTTCAGATTACACTTATGCATATCTAATAAAAAATAAAAGTGAAGCATTTGACATGTTTAAAATATTTATGAATGAGATTGAGAATCAACTTAACAGAAAAATAAAAAGGTTTCGAAGTGATAGAGGCACCGAATATGATTCAAATATCTTCAATGATTTTTATAAAACTCATGGAATCATTCATGAAAAAACTGCACCTTATTCTCCTGAAATGAATAGCAAAGCTGAAAGAAAAAAATAGAACTTTTACTGAATCAGTTGTTGCAATTTTATTAAACTCTGGTGCTGCTTTCCATTGGTGGGGAGAAATTTTATTAAGTGTTTGCTATGTGCTAAATAGAGTGTCTAAATCTACAAATAAAATTTCACCATATGAAATTTTGAAAAATAAGAAACCTAATTTAACTTATTTTAAAAATTGGGGTTGTTTAGCCTATGTTAGGATCCCTGATCCTAAAAGAAATAAACTTGCTAGTAGAGCATATGAATGTGTATTCATAGGATACGCTGTGAATAGTAAAGCTTATAAATTCTATGACTTAAAAGATCATGTAGTTATAGAATCAAATGATGCTGACTACTATGAACATAAGTTTCCATTTAAATTTAAAAATAGTGGGGGCTCGTCTTCTAGTAGTTTACCCATAACTAGAATTATTGAACAAACTGAAGAATTAAACACTGAAATTAGAAGAAGTAAACGAGCTCGAACCCTTAAGGATTTTGGGTTTGATTTTTATGCTTATACATTAGAGGAAGATCCCCAAACTCTTAAAGAAGCATTATCTTATTTAGATGCCAACTTATGGAAAGAAGCCATAAATGATGAAATGGACTCACTTAGAAGAAGTAAACGAGCTCGAACCCTTAAGGATTTTGGGTTTGATTTTTATGCTTATACCTTAGAGGAAGATCCCCAAACTCTTAAAGAAGCATTATCTTCTTTAGATGCCAACTTATGGAAAGAAGCCATAAATGATGAAATGGACTCACTTGAGTATAATAAGACTTGGCATTTAGTTGACTTACCTCCTGCTGGCAAAACCATTGGATGTAAATGGATACTAAAAAAGAAATTAAAACCCAATGGTACTATTGAAAAATACAAAGCTCGTCTTGTAGTTAAAGGGTATAGGCAAAGGGAAACTGTGGATTTCTTTGATACCTTTTCACCAGTTACACAAATAACTTCTATACGTATACTTTTCTCTCTCGCTGCTATCCATGATTTAGTAGTACATCAAATAGATGTTAAAATTGCTTTCTTAAATGGTGATTTAGAAGAAGAAATTTATATGGATCAACCTAAAGGTTTTGTTATCCCAGGTCAAGAAAATAAAGTTTGTAAATTAGATAAATCTCTTTATGGTTTAAAACAAACACCTAAGCAATGGCATGAAAAATGTGATAATCTAGTTATCTCACATGGATTCAAAATAAATGAAAGTGACAAATGCATTTATTATAAATTAGAAGATAATATTTGCACTATTATATGTTTATATGTGGATGACATGCTTATTTTTGGATCAAATATTTATGTTGTGAATAATTTGAAAATGTTGTTAAGAGCTAATTTTGATATGAAATATCTCGGAGAAGCGAGTGTAATCCTTGGTATAAAAATAACTAGGTCTGAAAAGGAAATTTCTCTAGATCAATCTCACTACATTGAGAAGATCTTAAAGAAATATAATTACTTTAACTGTAAACCTGCATGTACTCCTTACGATCCTAGTGTAAAGTTGTTCAAGAACACTGGAGACGGTGTTAGACAAACTGAGTATGCGAGCATCATTAGTAGCTTACGTTATGCTACTGATTGCACTAGACTAGACATAGCTTATATTGTGGGACTACTATGTAGGTTTACCAGTAGACCTAGTGTAGAGCATTGGAATGCTATTGAAAGGGTTATGAGATACCTTAAGAGAACTATGTACCTTGGGTTACATTATAAAAAGTTTCCCACTGTTTTAGAAGGATACATCGATGCAGATTGGAACACTTTATTAGAAGACTCCAAAGAAACTATCGGCTATATATTTAACATAGCTGGTGGAGATGTTTCTTGGAAGTCTAAGAAACAAACAATATTGGCTCAATCTACAATGGAATCTGAAATGATAGTACTAGCCACTGCTAGCGAAGAAGCAGGCTGGCTAAGAAGTCTGTTAGCTAAGATCCCTTTGTGGGAAAAGCCAATACCAACTATCTTGATCCACATCGATAGTACCGTGGCTATTGCAAAGATTCAGAACCGTTACTAGCTTATATTGTGAGACTACTATGTAGGTTTACTAGTAGACCTAGTGTAGAGCATTGGAATATTGAAAGGGTTATGAGATACCTTAAGAGAACTATGTACCTTAGGTTACATTATAAAAAGTTTCCCGTTCTTTTAGAAGGATACAGCGATGCAGATTGGAACACTTTATCAGAAGACTCCAAAGCAACTAGCGGCTATATATTTAACATAGCTGGTGGAGCTGTTTCTTGGAAGTCTAAGAAACAAACAATATTGGCTCAATCTACAATGGAATCTGAAATGACAAATATGTCGTAAGCATAGTACTGTTAGAGAATTTCTCTCTACGGGAGCTGTAAAAGTGGATTATGTACATTCTGATGAAAATTTGGCAGATCCTTTGATGAAAAGATTACCGAGAGAGAAGGTTTTTAAAACCTCAAAAGGAATGGGATTAATGCCCTTAGAATGAAGAGTCACTTGTGATGGTAATCCAATTTATAGACTGGAGATCCCAAGAAATAAGTTCAAAGGGTAATAACAAGTCATGAAGTGATATGTGATGTATCATGCTATTTTTCAAATCTCATTCTATATTGTTAGAAGCATGAAGTCCTGAAGCGATAGAAAAGGATGAGTTAATTGTTAAACTCTTAATGAGTTCTGTACTCTATGTGGAGTGGAGTACATAGCTACAAGAGTACTATTGATAGACTCACCTATGTGAATGTGAAAGTGTGGCCGCTTCCTATGGAATTTTTTTGGGGCAAAAATTTACTAGAGTGTTCACTATACTGGGATACACGTGCATGGCCGTAAAGCACGGGATTTTCGAACTATACCTTGGAAAGGTTGTGTGTGTGATGATTGTTAGAGATAGAGTTCAAAACTACGAGTTACTCTAGTATATTCTAAAGCATCAACACTATGCAAATGTTCAAATTGATAGACACATTTTTGCTTATGCACAATCTTATAATTGATCGGTTGCTCGATGAAAATTATTTTTATATAAAATTCAAGTGGGGGATTGTTTGAAAAGATGAAGTTTATAAAAAAATGATTGTTGGAAAAGATGAAGTTAATAAAAAAAATTGTAAAGCCTTGTCCCACATTACTTTTTTACATTATTTAAAAAAGGTATAAATAGTGAAGAGTTGGCTATTGGGATTGGGCCCTAAGGGATACCCACTTTTGTGGAAGGGGAAAGGACCTAGGCAAATGTGATACCACACGCGCGCACCGCCGTCGTCCGTCCGACCGACCGACCGTGCCGTGCCGAATCGAGCCGAATCCGAGTACGTGTGTGTGAGGTGAGGTGGCATTTCATTTTTTGGAAAAATTATTTTTTACAAAAATGTTTCAATCAGAAAAGTGTTGTTATATAATATATATATATATATATATATATTTTCAGAAAAAAACCATTATTTTCTTTTATAATATGACCGTTAAATGGTCGTTTGTCTTTTTTATTCAGAAAAAGAGTCGTTGCTCGTATTTACTCACAAAATGTTCGTTACTCGTCTTTAATCTAAAAATGACCGTTACTCTTCATTACTCAGAATAGACGTTACACTCTTAATTCCCAAACATTACTGTTATTATCATAATTGCCACACCGTTTCTAAAACCTATAAAAAGAAGGCTTTAGCTCTCAGTTTAACACAACAATCTCTGCAACAAATTTTTTCAGGTGTAGCATTTACGTCTTCATCAGTGCAGTGAAGTTCCGAGACAGAGAAAAAAGATTCTGGGCTATTTTATCCTGGGGACGACGGGACTGTGTTTGCTTGCACAAATTTGGACAGAGCTAGGAAACGTCTTAAAGAGAGCAACCTAGTCCGCGACTCAACCCAAGCAATTTATACCTGTTTTTTTGATAATATTGTTTCATTACAGTTATTAACAAACTTGTTTCAAAAATGTTTTTTTTTCTGGTTAATTGCCAGTTGCTCCTAATTCACATATGATCAAGAAAATAAAAGGGTAATCCAGAAACCATGCAAATAAAATAATACGAAACAAATTTTTAAATAATGGGACTTTCACATCGCACAAATCACATTATTTACCTTATCACAGTTTAATTTGTACAATCCATAAAAGGTAGATATAAAAAGTCATCTTTATGCTCATTCGTCTTAAGGGTGCTGAATCTCGAATACGAACCATCCTGTTACGCATGCTGCGGAAAGGAGTATCAATTACTTCTGATATTCTATCAAGCTGCGACAAGTCTTCAAAGAAGTTTATTAGAGCCTCTATGGGATTGTCCCTCAGTTCTTCAGACTCACCATACAACAAACAAATGAGAATTGAGTTTGTTCCAGCATCAACAAGTGCCACTTGGTTGGACACAGCGTAACTCAAGTGTGTGATAGTTCCAGAGACTTTTTCCATAATTTCATCTTTTCCGGAACTCAAAAGATCAGCAAGAATTGGAATTTCACCCTGAGTTCCTCACAGAGTGTCTGTACCTGATATATCCCACAAGACATCAGCAGCTCTTGCTTTTGCTTCATCATCCACTACCTTTAGAATTCTCCCCAGATGTTCGGCAATTACAACTGCATTCATTTCAGTAACAGCAAATAAACAAAAAGGCATCTTCTACAATTTTCTTACCAGTAAATCCAGGCTCCTCCAATGGACAAGCTCAATACGTAAAGGAATTTCCCCAAATTCAACAACTGGCCTAACGTAATCAACATGAGCTGAAATAACACCATGTAAATTGCCGGCTACAAGTTTTTTCTATTTCAACTTGCATGTGCCTGGCACCTCTCGTAACTCCAAGTAATCTCATTTCATGAAAAGTTATTTAATTAGAATTTAAAAATAATGTAATATGTTAAAAATATAGGTCTAACTCAATCTAATAAGATATTATTAAGTTAAGAGTTTCTTAAATTTATAAACAATTTTGCTGCTTTGTTCCTAGTTTTTATGTGTTTGGACATTGAGTTCTACCACGGTTGACAAATGTGGACATTAACGTTACGGTGAGACTTTGATAGAACCCAAGGTCCAAACACATAGAGACTAGGAATAAAGCAACAATACTGCTTATAATCTTTGGTAACCATTAATTTAATGAGATCTTATTAGTTTGAATTAGTCATGAATTTCTAACATGATATCAAAGCTAGGCTTAAACTATGTGCTTGGACCTTGGGTTCTACCACAGCCTCACTGTGACGCTAATGTCCACATTTGTCCGTCGTGTAAAGGGGTTTGTTAAGTATCTTTGTCACACATCGACTAGGAACAAAGCAACAAAACTGCTTATAAGCTTGGACAATCCTTAACTTAATGAGATCTTATTAGGTTGATTTAAGTCTAAGTTTCTAACATTATATCAAAGCTGAGCCTAATCTTTATGTTCTTAGACCTTGGGTTCTACCATAGTCTCACTATGACGCTAATGTTCACCTTTGTCCGTCGTGTGGAGGAAGATTTTTAAATATCTTTGTCCCACATCGACTAAGAACAAAACAATAATGATGCTTATAAGCTTGAGTAACCCTTAACTTAATGAGATATTATTGAATTTAGTTAGGTCTGAGTTTTTAACACAATAAAATTAGCAACTTCAACAAGAAAACAAATTCCGTCTAACCTTTTTCAACTAAGATAATGCATTCATAATTTCCAACAAGTAACGTCTACTCCTATCTCATAATAACCTTAACATGCCAACAATGATTTCCGATCCAGAATTTCTAGCCAAGATGGTAAAATCACATGGTTCCCGTTACCAAAACTCACCAAACTCCATAGACCGTTTTAAAAACTTTTTGAACGCTAATACAAGAATCAGGAAGTGATCTCAATATAGAATTTATAGAATCTGAATATCCTAACTATGTTGCTAACCTACCCTCATTTTGACAAGCTATACAATATAAGCAGTATGAAGTTACTTATTGTATGAACCCACTGCTCTACTATCGTTAAGGAGTATCATCTGCGAGAAACAGGGCAAGTATTGGTGTCATTCGGACCAATACACATTCAGGGGCACGTTTAAAGAGATTTGCAAGCTTGATAACCTTTAAAGGCATAGTCTCTGTTCCTGATGCCACAATAACATTAGAATCTATTTAAATCTTCGGCCGAATCCGGGTTCATTTTTTTCTTGGATTGTTTAAATTTCAGAATGACCCATTACTCAAAATTCAAGACTGATTCTAGATTCCAACGATTTACTCAATCCTCAAGATGCATGAAAAAAAGACTACCACAGAGGAAACTGTTCCGGTATAAACAGTCTACTTGACATGAGAAATTATCAAAAACATAAAGAAATGCGGAAAAGGAGAGGATTTGATTGTAAGTCGCTAATGTACTAGATATATAGAATGGTTACGATAGGCCCTAGAATGAACCCAATTTACTATGGACGATTTCTCCTAAAAATCCATAAGTAGCCCTAATTCTATGTCCGCAAATTGATTCGGTGGATTAAATTGTACGAGATGTTTCAACGCATGCATAATACATACTTGTTATAAAAATAATATTAAATTATATTTCAGAAAAGAAAAAAAAAACCGCTTCGGCCTGTTTCGTTCGGGTCAGTTTCTAATTTTGTCACACTGAAATGTACATCAATGACATTTTTTTTTCAATTACAAGAACGGGTTCAAATAAAATATAATTTTTAAAATTATAAAAAAAATTTATTAACATTTGAACATTTGAAAATGGAACAAATGACTACAGGGATGAAAAAAAAAACCGCAGATTCGGTTATCCGAACCGACGATTCGATTTTTAACCAGTAAGTTTCGAGAATGGAGACGATTTTGGGTAAAATCGAACATAAAATAATGGGTTTAGTTCTGTTACAGTTATACTAAAAACCGTACCCACTCGTACTCAAAGTTAATTATATTTAATAAATTAAATTATATGTTTTTTCAAGTTTTTTTCGATTTTTTTTTTCATAACCGTCCCGAACCGTTACTCGCGGGTAAAAAACTATCCCCGAACCATAACGGTTTTTGGACGATTTTAGATAAAGATTTTATAATTCGATTCAGGGACGACTATATGAAAAATCGTCCCCACCCATCCCCGTATACATTCCAAAATGCTTTGCATAAGAGGTGAGCATAATCTACTTGTAATAGTGACCTATTTTTCTAATGATTGAACAATTTTCAATCACTTTATTTATATCACATTAATGTGTTTTTATATTAAAAAAATTATCATATTTAATGTATTTATTTGTAAACTTTGATTGAAACTTACAATAGTTATGAATTGTCAATACTAACAAAAAAATTATCTAACTAAAAAACTTTCATTAAAAAAAAGGTTTATCCAAAAGTGAAATTTTTTCCATTAATTGAAAAAAGGTTTAATGGAACGCAGATTGTATACATCATAATATAAAATATTTAATAGAGTTTATTAAGAGTAGAAATCGATAAAATATGATATTTTCTCTTATTCCTTAGAATAAACCATAATTTCATAGAATAGAACAAGTATTCCATTGAGCTTCTATCATCTATTTCTCTTCTATCTATGTACACGGGATGATGATGATATATATATATATTCTAAGGAAAAAAAATGCTGATGTTCCATATGATGCTACTCCACTAAAAACACTTTTGTTGCACTTCTATAGTCCAGTTAATGCCAACAAAGACTTAATCTAGTCTTAAGATACCTGTTCTTGCTTCTCTTATTATCCAATTTATTGTTTTGTTTGCTTGTCTTTTGATATGCTTTATTTACATCTCATTGAATTCGTTCATCATCTAGTTTATAAACTCTATCATAGTGTTAATCTTTCATTTATTTGTGATGAAAGTTCTGAAGAAATCCATGGCCTAACTCTCTCAAAAAGAGCTCTCAAAGAAGAAGTGTTGTCATAGACATATAAGTGCAGCAGAAACCCAATGCTCAGTCGATTTGGGACTTCAACACTCCCCTTCAGATCGATTTCTGACCGGGGATATGGAGCACCTTCCCCTCACACCGGCACAGGGTCCATCTCTTACAACCGGCCGGGTACCGACCGAGTCACCTGTCTCTGATACCATGAAAAAATCAATATTTGAAGAAATAATCAGAAGAAGAAATAAACGTTTTTCTCCGTATATTTTCTTAATTTGTATCGGATATGTACATTGTTTATATAGACAAATATCAATTACTATTTTAACAACCACCATGACTGAATTACATGGTTTACAACTACTTGGTAGGCGCCGTGTATATTGGTAGGCGTTTGGCGTCGATGCAATATTTGTTGAAAAAAAGTTACAATGTTTGTTGAATTCAACAAGTTCTTTAGTAATTACTACTCAATTAAGTTGGAGTTGTATTATATGGATTTTAGTCTAAAATCCATAGATTTTAATTAAATGACATAAATGATATTTATTTGTATGATTTCGATCAATTCAATTTAATTAAATCGATTTTATGGGTATTACGTGCTAACATCTAAAGATAACAAAAATGAGGTTATAAAATGTAGTTATATATAGACACATAATTGAGATAAGTTAAACTTTCATTTTTACATTTTTTATAGTTAAATTTTTAAAAGAGTTAATTTCAGAGTATATTATAACAATTTTATGCCACCAAATTGCCTTCTAATAAGATATTGAACGGCCTCTCTCCCTTTTTGTGTCTGAGCTATTGTATGATAATGTTGAATTCAATAAATACTGTAACTCATTCAACAAATACTGCACCGACACCAAACGCCTCTTAATATACACGGTGCCTACCAAACAGCTGTAAATAATGTAATTCAATAATGATGGTTGTTGAAATAGTAATTAATATTTGTCTATATAAACAATGTAAATACACGATACAAAATTAAGAAAATATATACGGAGGTAAACATATTATTTACAAAATTTCATAAAATGGTTCGTACTCTTCTACGAAGTGACAATGGAGAAGAATATAAAAGTTCTGAGCTTCAAGAATATCTTAAAATAGAAGGGATTATTCATCAAACTACTTGTGTTGATACATCTCAACAAAACAGAGTTACAGAAAGAAAAAATTGACACTTGTTGGAAGTTGTCTGTGCCTCATTGATCGAAGCTAATATGTCATTATCTTATTGGGGAGAAGCAATTATTTCTGCTGCATATTTGATCAATCGGGTACCTTCTAGTCCCGTTAACTTCCAAACACCACTACAAGCCATCACTGAAGCAATTGTTGCACCAAGTGTTCCCAATTTACCTCCTCATGTCTTTGGTTGTGTGGCATTTGTACACCTACATAAACAACAACGTAGCAAGTTGGATCCACGAGCAATACGTTGTGTTTTTATGAGATATGCCATACAACAAAAAAGGTAACGATTTTATCATCCTCCTACAAAACAAATGATTACCACTATGGATGTTATTTTTCATGAAGATACAATGTATTTCTCTACACACCTCTGAATTTCGAGTACAACCATCTTTGAAATTGAGACCCTTACATATAAATTGTTTCCTTATAAAGAAAAGACAAATTATATGTGAGGAATACAAATAACTTGAATTCGGATGGTAATAACTCAATATAGAAAAGACTCAAGTGGAAATGGAATCAAGTCCTCATCAACTTCAAGATCATCAAGCAAGTTCCTTACTACCCGTAAAGTGAGTACGAGTTTCCTTCTCCTGGCTGGCGATATACCTAGCCAATCATTTGTAGAGAATGTTCCAACTATTGAACCAGCCAGAAAAATACTTCCATCATATCCTAACAGAGGTATTCCTAAAGCCATGTATGAACATGAGATTTCTAGTAAAGTCAAATATGCAATGAGTAACTATATGTCTAAACATCGTTTGTCAAAATCAAATGTATCATTTGTGAATCAATTATCTGCTGTATCTATTCCTAATAGTGTGTAGAAAGCTTTAGCTGACCCAAAATGGAAAGATGCTATGAATGAAGAACTAAGATCCTTAGAAATAAATAGAACTTGGGAACTTGTCGATCGTCCACCAACAAAGAAAATTGTTGGATGTCGATGGATTTTTTCAGTAAAATATCAAGCACATGGTATGATTGAACGCTATAAAGTAAGATTGGTGGAAAAAGGATATACTGAGACATATGGGATTGACTATACAGAAAAATTTACGCTTGTAGCCAAAATTAACAATGTTCGAGTCTTGGTATCTCTAGTTTCAAATTTAGATTGGCCATTATATCAGTTTGATGTAAAAAATGCCTTTCTACATGGAGATTTAATTGAAGGAGTCTACATGGATTTACCACCAGGAATCAATAAATCCAAAATCCATGATGAAAAGGTGTGTAAATTAAAAAAATCATTGTATGGATTGAAACAATCCCCAAGAGCATGGTTTGGCAGGTTCACAAAATCAATGAAGGCATTTGGCTACAAGCAAAGCAATTTAGACCATACTTTATTTCTGAAAAAAGGGTATGGTAAGATCACTGCACTTATTGTATATGTTGATGATATGATAGTAACATGAAATGATCTTGAAGAAAGGAAAACTCTACAAAGTTATTTGTCCAAGGAATTTGAAATGAAAGACCTTGGTTCCTTAAAATATTTTCTTGGGATTGAGGTTTCTCGATCAAAAGAAGGAATCTTCTTATCTCAAAGAAAGTATGCCTTAGATTTATTAAAAGAAATTGGTATGTCGGCATGTCAACCAGCTAATACACCCGATGAGGAAGGATTAAAGTTATGTATCAAGGTTGATCAAGTTCTAACAAATAAAGAAAGATACCAAAGAGCTTGTTGGAAGGTTGATGTATTTGGCACACACAAGACCAGATCTTGCCTATGCTTTAAGTATTGTCAGCCAATTTATGCATAATCTTGGAGAACAACATATGAATGCAGTTATTCGTATTTTGAGGTATTTAAAGTCTGCTCCTGGAAAAGGAGTATTGTTCACTAAAAAATCAGAGTTCCAAAGAATAGAAGTATATACTGATGCTGATTGGGCTGGATCAATAAATGATAGGCGATCTACATCAGGCTACTTCACTTTTAGATTTCATTAAACAGACCCAAGTCATTCTACTAAAATCATTAATAAATGTAACAAACCAACGTGATCCTCCCAAAGTAGAGACTTTGGAAGGACCCCATACATCAGAATGTATAACCATAAACGGAAATGGGCTTTGATACCATGAAGAAATCAATATTTGAAGAAATATTCAGAAGAAAAAATAAACATTTTTCTCAGTATATATTTTCTTAATTTTGTATTGGGTATTTATATTGTTTATATAGACAAATATTAATTACTATTTCAACAACCACCATTATTGAATGACATGATTTACAGTTGTTTGGTAGGCGCCGTGTATTTTGAGAGGCGTTTGACGTCGGTGTAGTATTTGTTGAATGAGTTGCAGTATTTAAACCTTGTAACATGGAGAAGTAAGAAACAACATGTTATTGCTCGTTCAAGCGCAGAGGCTGAATACAGAGGTATGGCACTTGGGCTTTGTGAGGCCTTGTGGTTACAATCTCTCTTGAAAGATTTGTGATATCCTACTAAAGAATCAATTAAGTTATTTTGTGACAATAAAGCATCATGTGATATTGCTTATAATCCAGTTCAACACGATCGTACAAAACATGTTGAAGTTGATAGGTTCTTTATTAAGAAAAAGTTAGAAGAAAATTCATTGGAATTACCAAAAATTAAGTCAGAAGATTAATTGGTTGACATCCTCACTAAAGCAGTCTCATATCGAGTATTCACAGAAATTTCAGTTAAGTTGGGCATGAAAGACATCTATGCACCAACTTGAGGGAGAGTGTTGAATTCAACAAATACTGCAACTCATTCAACAAATACTATACCAACGTCAAACGCCTCTCAATATACACGGTGTCTACCAAACAACTGTAAATCATGTAATTCAATAATGGTGGTTGTTGAAATAGTAATTAATATTTGTCTATATAAATAATGTAAATACTCGATACAAAATTAAGAAAATATATACGAGAAAAAATTATTTTTTCGAATATTGATTTCTTTTTATAAAACAATTAATCACCCGTGTACTCATCGAGTTTGAGAAATAAAGTATTGTAAATTTAAACATCAATTCCAGCACATTCATTTACAAATTAAATATAATAAAATAAATTTAAATTATAAAATAACTACTTACTAAAGAGACATAAAATTCAAAAATAATCATCCAAATTCAAAAAAAAGTTATTTATGCATTTTTAATATTTTGTAAGCGTTAATTTCCCTATTTAAACTTTCATCTCACTTCCTCAAAATTGATAGCTTTTAACATCAATATTTCGAACAATTATCGTAAAAATAAAAGAAAATATTAATAACACACCTTTAATAATTGATAATTGAAAATGGTATTAGCACACAATTAAATAATTAATATATAACATATGTATAAGAAGAAGAAAAAGAGGATGTGGGAATATAAATGACATATTAATTTAAAAAATAAACATACATTAACGATATATATGTTGGGTCTATTAAGTTTTACAAAGCTTAAAATGAAAATGGACATACTTAAATCAATTTTTATATTTTAAAAACTGAAATCAGTATATTTGAACTTATAAAAATAAAAAAGTTATTAGATTTAGATTTATTAGGTTAATTTATCGATTATAATATAAACTTTAACAAATTACATATTAATATTGTATATTGTGTTTGATGAGAAATATTTCATTCTCATAACAACTTGCTGATTCTTCGTGTTATTTAGAATTTTTCGAAGATCGTGTAATTTTTCTTATTTTAATCTATAGAGTATATATTAAGAGTTACAATGTTAATAATTCAAATAAAATATTATCATGATTATTTTTCATTAATACATTATTTTAATAATAATAATAATAATAATACTATTTATATAAAAATAAATTAAACAATTTATACGATATAAAAGAATGTATTTATAATTTCAGCATGACACGTTATTCTAATTATCTTTAATGGGATACGAATCTCGATTATGTTAGATTTTTATTGGTAATTAAATTAATATGAATGTAAATATTATATCAAGTAAGATTTATGATTATTTATAAATTATATAATTTATTTTAAATAATAACTTAGGTAGGATACAATTATAATAGAGAAGAATACAATTTTCATATTCATAATTATGGAAAATTTGGTGCCCTTTTTGCCTTTTTTTTAAAGAAATAAAATAAAAAAAAAGTCTAGCTGTATTTTAAATGTACTCGTAGAAGTTCAGGCATGCAGTGATAGTGAGTCTGTGCTATATATATAGAGCAATTCTACAAGTATATGATAAATAAATTTATCCATTATATATATCACGTTAATTTTGCACTAAACAATACATCATTTCTCTCTTTCATTCCCAGCCAACGTATTCTGAAAAACCGAAGGCAAAGAGTGTTGAAGAGAGAGGACAGAGCTTGTTTGAATCGATTGAAGGTATGGCCCTTTCTTGAATAATATTGCATTGTTTAACAACTTAATTCTTTTGCTTTCTTTTTCTTTTCGGCGACGTTTCTTTTCTTTGATTAATTCAAACGAGTTTATGAGTTTGCATTAGATTCAAAAAAACTCGTTTAAGGTTTGCCGAAAGAATGTATGTACCTTTTCATTTTCTTTAGTACTAAGAACACCATCTTTCGTGTTTAGCAAGTTCCAGATTAAGAATCTTGAATTTGTTTTGTTTTTTTGGCCCCCTTTATATTTGGCTGTTGATCGCACAGTTCTGTATTCAAAGTCGGTACTATTTTGCATCTTTCTTGATATGTTTTTCTCTTCGTTGAGTAGCTTTAATTTAGAGTATTTCAATCGTGTATTCTTGTTTATTGAGCTTTTGGTTTTGATTAATTCATGTTCAATTAAAAATGTTTTTGCAGAATTTGATAAATGATGGATCATCAGGATTGTATCACTATCTTAATGAAAAGACTTCAACACATGGGATCCGTACGGGTTATAAATAGAATAGTGGGTTATATTTTAATGCAACAGGATGGAGGGCAAGAAATTTTTAACTTGGCTTCTGCTCCAGATAACGTATTCTACCCAATCATTCATCAAGTTAAAAATCATCTTGGACAATTAACTAATAATTGGACAACAAATCTCTTTTCACTTTCTCCACTAAACCCATCACAGTGTCACGTCCCGCCCAAACTGTCCCTAAAAATCCAAATAAATAGTGGTTGCCTAAAGGATCTAGGCTTTTCTACATGGAAAGTTACAGAGGCTTGCAGGTCTAGAAAGGCTAGAGTTGGACGGACTCAACTATAGCTTGAAGACCTAGAATGTTCAGGCACACCTTTGGAGGGTGCTAGAATAGGTGCGAACGTTCTAGAATGCGCCGGATGGTTCGGGAAGGATGTAGAAGCCCATTTGGAAGCTTTACCAACATCCCGGAAGGATGTAGAAGCTGCTTCGAAGCTTACGGAATATCCCGGAAGGATGTAGAAAGTTTGGGAAGCTTACGGAACATCCGGAAGGTGCAGTAGGAGCTAGACAAACCTAGAAGACTCAGAGTTTGCTAGAAAGAGTCCTGCAGCCTTGTGGCACATCACATGTAAACCTAGAACCTTCTTGTATATTCTAGGCATAGAATTATCTAGAATGTGGTGGCATATTCTTAAGCTTAGAAGCCACCCTATAAATAGACCACTTGGTCTTCATTTGCATTCATCTTGGGAAATTCCTAATCATCCTTGGGAATTCTTAGCAATTGTATCATAAACTCTCTCTAGAGCAATACAAAGCATTCTTTGCAAACTCTCTTTCTATTCTCTTTGGAGTTCCATTTTCGGATTGAAAGGCAGGCTTAGTGCGACGGACCGAGCTAAGTGCCGCACGATCGATACTTGAAACATTAAGGTCGTGACAGTTGGTATCAGAGCGGGTTAAAGTATCTCTATCTTTGGCAAAAATGAAGAACACCGCCCCAGCTACACCAAGCATGGACGTTCCACCAATGGAACGTGGCCGTGAGGAAGTGCGGAAAGCCCCAAAGGAATCTCGAGCCAAGTCGAAAGACTTGCTTTCTAGCTTGGAAGCACGAGTGGGAAGTGCGCGGGGCCCAGGAGGCTGTTTGATCGGGTTGACAACCCAGAGGAGCGTTGCAATGGCTTGGAGGCCGAGGATGTGGAAATCCACGGCGGTTAAGATGTCACTCAATGAGCTAGACGGCGGATTGAGGCGAGATTGATGGGTTGAAGGCGGAACTTGCCAAGGTAAGGGATCTTGTCCAAAGAACTTGCCAATGTATTGCGTAGAATGGAGGATATGGGTGGTGATCTATCTCTACGTAGCGGGCTATGGCCGCGGAACTAGTGCAACCACCGTCAATGAGGCTAAGAGGGTGGACGTTCCCAAGCCCAAGACGTTTAATGGCGTTAGGAACGCCGAGGAAGTAGACAACTTCACATGGGGGCTAGAGCAATACTTTGAGGCCACCGGCATAACGACCGTACGCCAAGAAGATTCGAAGCTAACTGTACCACGTACTTATCCGACACCTTTGCGATGTTGTGGTGCGAGACGGAGGCATGGAGATGTGCAACGTGGGGTTTGCACAATTGACACCTTTGAAGACTTTAAAAGGGAGTTCAAGATGCGCTTCTTCCTCGTAAACGCCGAAGCAGGAGGCAAGGGGCCGACCGCGACGGCAGAACGGGTAGCATTAGGGATTATGTGAAGGAGTTCACAACCTCGTCAAAGTCCTCGACACAACCGACAAGGATGCCTATTCTTGTTCATGGACGGTCTCCAATCGTGGGCTAACCTTGAGCTCAAGCGACGTGGTGTCCAAGATTTATCTTCGGCCATTGCGACGGCGAAGCTTCATTGACTACTCCACAAACAAGGAGGGCTCCCAAAGCCACGGACAAGAAGTTTGGTGGGGAGAAGAGTAATGGAGAGGCCATGCCAAAAGTCGAGGGCTCCAAAATCATAAAGGCAACGGCTCCTCATTCAAGCCACGGGATAAAGGGAAGGAGAAGGAGGACCGAAATGCCCCAAAGCCCGGTGTAACGTGCTTCATTTGCGACGGACCGCATTGGGCACGTGAATGTCCGAAGAGGAAGGCCTTGAGTGCCTTAGTTGCCTCCACACATGGTCAAGATGGAGGTGAGTCGGACGATGGTGCAAAGATGGGTTCTTTCGCGCCTGCGCAGCATTGCGAGTGCCGAAGACCCCAGTGCACGTGTGCGTAGATGCAAACCATCAATGGGAAGGTCGCCAAAGCCTTGGTCGACACCGGCGTCTCATAACTTTGTTTCGGTGGAGGAAGCAAAGAGACTCGCTTGAAGGTGGTCAACGGAGGGTTCTCTCGAAAGCGAACTACAAAGACCTTGCCATTGCGTGGAGTCGCTCGCGGGGTTAAGGTCGATCTTGGTGCGTGGGATCGGCCAAGTAGACTTGTCAGTGGCGCCTATGGACGACTTCTCGGTTGTATTTGGCATGGAGTTCTTGGACCAGGTTAGAGCTTTCTTGGTGCCATACTCAAACTCCATGTGCATCATGGATGGTTCGAAGGCTTGCGTGGTACCACGTGACGGGACCCAACGCACTGACCCGAAGCTCTCTCGGCACTTCAAATCAAAAGGGGATTGAAGAAGGACGGCGAGTTCCCGACCATCTCAAAAGAGTACAACGAGGAGGAGTCGCCAAGCTTGCCGACGGACGTGCAAGTTGTCCCAGATAAGTCCCACAAGGTGATGTTTGAGGCGTCACCAAAGCCAAGCTTGCCGACGGACGTGCAAGTTGTCCAAGATAAGTCCCACAAGGTGATGTTTGAGGCGTCACCAAAGTCGAGCTTGCCAACGGAAGTGCAAGCTACCCCGAATAGAATCCCGTGGGGGTGATGCATGGGGCCTCACCCAAACGGTTACCTCGAAGGAAGGAGGTGAATCCATGAAGTCCGAGCCTGAGCTCGACAGAGACCACCGTTAATGAGCGCGGCCGGTGGAAAAATCGAGTTCGTGTGAAGCATGGTGACCGATGCGCCGAGTCGAAGGGGAAGACAAAGTAGCGTACACCGTGGGGCCCAGCTGAAGCCGCCGCCCATTCCGGAGAGACCATGGGAGAGTGTCTCATGGATTTCATCACTTGCCTCGCCAAAATCGAGAGGGCTTTGGCAAAGCATTTTGTGGTGATTGATCACTTCAAGTACGCAACACTCATACCGCTCAACGGAGCGCACGGCCAGGATGAGATGGCATGTTTGTTCCTCAAGAATGTTGTGAAGCACGTTGGGGATCCGTCTAATATTGGGAGTGGCCGAGACCCACAATTCACGGGGAAATTTTGGGTGAAGTATTCAAGCTATTGGGATCGAGACTTGAATTTCTCTACCGGTTTCCACCCCCAAAGTGACGCAAAGCGAAACGTGCCAATACATTGGCTGAGTTGTATCTTGGCACTTTGTCTGCCAATCGGCAAGATTGGGCTAAGGATTCTTTGGATGTAGCCCAATTTTCCTACAATCACAAGAGAAGCAGAGTCCCTTGCCCAGAAATTGTCAAGTGGGGCGGCGGCAGCTGACCCCTCTACCTTGGCCACGAAGCTATGAAGGAAAGAGCCCAAGCTTTCAAGTTTGCCAAGGCACGGCATGAACAAACGAGTTGGCCAGGAGCTTATTTGCATATGGCATCTAAGAAGATGAAAAAGTGGGCTAACAAGAAAAAGGATGGTCGAATTTCGGGAAGGAGATCTAGTCCTTATCAAACTATTGCCTCAACAATTCAAGACCTTTCGGAAGGTTCATAGGGGTTGGTGCGGAAGTATGGGGACCATTTCTGTCCTTAAGAAAGTCGGTAAGGTGTCATATAAGCTTCAACTCCTCCGAGGCTTAAAATCTATCCCGTTTTCTGTAGCATGCTAAAATCCTTTCATGGAGATAAGGAAGACATAAGTAGGGGAGAATCCAAGAGGGCGCCTACCGCAGCAGAAACCTCCTTCAACAAAGAAGTGGACTCAATTTGGGCGGACTGCTTGATCCGTCGAAGAGGCGTACCAAGTTATAGGGAATACTTGGTCAAATGGAAGAACGCCTCGGATGAAGAAACGAGCTGGGAACCTGAGGAATCTTTGTGGAAGTTCAAAGACGACATCGAGAGGTTCAAGCTTGATGGCGCGACGAGGGCGTCCGCGAACTTAAGTGGGGGGGAGGTGTCACGTCCCATCTGGCTTGTCCCTAAAAATCCAAATAAATAGTGGTTGCCTAAAGGATCTAGGCTTTTCTACATGGAAAGTTCTAGAGTTGCCTAGATAAGTCTAGAAAGGGCTAGAGTTGGACGGACTCAACTATAGCTTGAAGACCACTAGAATGTTCCCGAGCACAGCCTGGAGGGTGCTAGAATGGGCTGGAACGTTCTAGAATGCGCCGGATGGTTCGGGAAGGATGTAGAAGCGCCGGGAAGCTTGGAACATCCCGGAAGGATGTAGAAGCTGTGAAGCTTACGGAATATCCCGGAAGGATGTAGAAGCTCTTTGGAAGCTTACTGAACATCCTGGAAGGTGCATGAAGGAGCTTGACAAACCTAGAAGACTCTAGAGTTTGCTAGGAAGTCCTAGAGCCTTGTGGCACGCATTGTACGTAAAACCTAGAACCTTAACTGTATATTCTAGGCATAGAATTATCTAGAATGTGGTGGCATATTCTTAGGCTTAGAAGCCACCCTATAAATAGACCACTTGGTCTTCATTTGCATTCATCTTGGGAAATTCCTAATCATCCTTGGGAATTCTTAGCAATTGTATCATAAACTCTCTCTAGAGCAATACAAAGCATTCTTTGCAAACTCTCTTTCTATTCTCTTTGGAGTTCCATTTTCGGATTGAAAGGCAGGCTTAGTGCGACGGACCGAGCTAAGTGCCGCACGATCGATACTTGAAACATTAAGGTCGTGACAACAGTCTCTCATTCCATTATCTCCTTCCTCTCTCCCTGTGCCCTTTCAGAATCCACCTACCTATTGGAATCCTCGGATTGTTCCCAATTGGCCAAAACAAGCCTTTGATTCTTCCTTCGAATTTAAGCTGTTAGGTTTGAGGATCGTTGCGGTTCTTAAATCTAGAAAAGGAGCTTCAGTTTCTTTGGATTCTCTGCCATCAATTTATTTTCAATATTTTGGGAAAACACTTGAAGCAGAAGGCATAACTGATCATTATGGTTTAACAAGGCTTATTGAAAGCGTTCAACAAATCCAGGTGATTAAAAGGTGAGTTATTTATCTTTGTTTAAAAATATAGAGTTACTAATATAATTAAATGAGTTCTTAAATTGGTTCATTTTATGTTTGGATATCAGACACGATGGAAAAGTAGACGTGGCTTTGAAAGAAAACTATGCAGCTGAGGGTCTTTTTAGTGAAAATGATATCCCCAACTCGTTCAAGTATGCTACAACTTAATCTCTTTAAATAAAAAAGTTTCCCGCTTGTATATTATGTCTTTCTTTGATGTCTATAGAATCAAACTACGTTTTTATAAGTTCAATCGATAAGCACTGTTTGGGTGTCGAGGAGGGGATGGGATTTTTGAGATTTGATCATGCTCCCCCTACTTCGAGACCAAAATGAATATCGGGGCATTCTGAGAAATGAACTCAGAGACCTCTTGCACCACAAGCGAAAATCTTGCCACTAGACCAAATCCCCATTTGGCATCTTTGGGACTGTTGAGGATCTTAGAATATCCTGCAAGGCTGCAACTGAGAGAACCGGGAGTTTGGGTTCGTAACCATTGGCAGCTCATTGCACAAACGCGGTGAAATAATTTCTGCGAAGGGAAATCATTATGTTTGTGGAACTCATTGTTAATAAAATCACAATAACAATTCGAACTTAATCAAACTTTAAACAGTAAAATTAAATTTATTCTCCTTCTCTGAGTGAATCTTTTAGAAAATAAATAAATAGAACTTAAAATGAAACGTGCACAAAATCAACACAAACAATTTACGTGGAAAAACATTCCCAGTATAAGAAGAAAAAACAACCACGACAATCCTCTCTAAAACTTACACTATTAAGAAACAATTGTACAATAGTTCTCTTTAGGTAAAACTTGAGTCAAACAATCAACAACATCATCAAGAATACATTTCTTGAAGACTAACAATTATTTCAAGAAAAATGGAGAAATCTAACCCAATTTCGTAGTCACTGTTCACGGCTCAAATTTTTCCAAACCAGTGATCCAAATCTAAATCCCACCGTACAGATTAAAGAGTCTTGAGTCTTGAACCTGCCTGCAAAATTTCAACTTAATCAGACCACAAACAACCTTCCATCGAAGCACTTGATGAAGGCTTGCTCGAGAGGAAAAACTGAGAGCTTTTCTACTTTTCTTTTCTGCAGATTTCTCTAGCTGTTGTTCTCTTAATTTTCTCTGCAGAATACACACTTAACAAACCCTAAATGGATTTATTAATGAAGTAATGAAATGACATAATTGCCCCCTTATTACTCCATGTGCTTTTAAGCCACATGGGTTTCACTTAGACTCCTCCAAATAAGAGGAAAACTTAACAAATCTTCCCATTTTCCGATTAGAGGGAGGGATCTGCCATCCCCGCAATTGAACAACAAACTTCAAGTTTTTCTATTAACACTGTTTTTGTCAGCATGTCAGATCCATTCTCATCAGTATGGATTTTCTCAAGTTCAAGCAACTTATTAATAAGAGTATCCCTTATCCAATGATACCTCACATCAATATGCTTTGATCTTGAGTGAAACACCGAGTTTTTGGTTAGGTGAATAGAACTCTGATTATCGCAGAACAACACATATTTATGCTACTTGAAACCAAGTTCTCTCAAGAATTGTTTCATCCACAACAACTCCTTACAGGCATTCGTTGCTGCAATAAACTCTACCTCTGTTGTAGAAAGTGCAACACACTTTTGCAATCTTGACTACCAATAAAATGCTCCACCAGAGAAAGTAATTAGATAACCTGAAGTAGACTTACGAGAATCTTCATCTCTTGTCAAATCTAAATCAGTGTATCCAACTAACACTGGTTTTCCACTTTCAAAGCTAAGTGTTAACTTGGAAGTACCTCTAAGATATCTCATAATCCATTTTATTGTATCTGAATGCTCTCTTTCTGGATTCGAAAGAAAACAACTAACAATTCTAACTACATGAGCTATGTCTGACCTCGTACATACCATTACATACATTAAGCTTCCTACTACTGAGGCATATGGAACATTTTCCATATCTTCCTTCTCTTTATCTGTTGAAGGATCTCGACTCGATCTCAACTTAAAGTGATTAGATAAAGGAGAAGAAACCACTTTAGCTTTATCCATATGAAACCTTTCAAGTACATTGTTAATGTACCATTCTTGTGACATGTATAACTTCTTTCTTTTCTTATCTCGACAAATTCATGGCAAAGGACTTACTCAACTGCTTCTTCAAATTATTAATCATTGAAGAATTTTTACCAACAATCAACATGTCATCAACATAGAGCAATAAAATGATAAAATCATCATCAGAGAATTTCTGCACAAAAACACAATGATCATAAGTAGTATTCTTGTAACCATGCTCCCCTATAACTGACTTAAACTTCTTATACCATTGTATAGGTGTTTGCTTCAACCCGTAGAGGATTTTCTTTAACCAGTATACATAATTCTCTTTTCCTTTAACCTCAAAACCCTCTGGTTATTCCATATAAATCTCTTCCTCCAACTCACCATGAAGAAAGACAGTTTTCACATCCATTTGCTCAATTTCTAAATCCAAGTTTGCTACTAGACCTAGAACAACACGTATAGAAAGCATCTTCACAACAGGAGAGAAAATATCATCAAAATCAATACCTTTTTCTGACTGAATCTCTTGACGACCAATCTAGTTTTGTATCGTGGTTGGGAATTGTGTTCTTCTTACTTAACCCTATAGACCCACTTGTTCTTCAAAACTCTCTTACCCTTAGGAAACTTTACTAGCTCAAACGTGTGATTGTTATACAGTGACTGCATCTCATCTTCAATAGCACTAACCCAGTGTGCTCTATTTCCATCTTCCATCGCTTCTACATAACATTGAGGTTCTCTTTCATCTGTCAATAACACATACTCATTTGTATCATACCGTGTGAAAAGACGTCTGTCTCTGGTAGACCTCCTGAGTGGAATTTCTGGTTCTTGCAACTAATCAGTAGTCTGGTGATCTGTTTCAGCTTGCATATCTGCATCATCTGAACAATGTTGATCATCTTGAACATTGTTAAAGTTTTCATGGGCAAAACCAAACCATTTTATGAGATATCTTCTGTGGCATTAATTATGGAAAGCAAAACTCGACTACAATCCATGCCTTTCCATTCTTATGTGTCTTATTTTATGCAGAAATTACCAAGACATATTTGAGCCTCCCAAGTCACTTCCGATTTATTCAGGCATGGGATCTAAGTTTCAATCAAGTGAGTGTCACAGACCTCTCCACTTTTTTATTAATTCTTGTTATTTGAAGCGCAACTCTTATGCTGTATATAAACATTTCAGTGTCATTATCAAGAGGCTATGATAACTCTGAATTGGTAAGGAATTGGCGTATGGCAGAGCAAGAACGATACATTGAATATGAGAGAAGGCAGCTCGCCCTCACAGAGCAACAGCTGACACAGAATCAATGTAACAACTAACACCACTTTATATGATCGTCCCATTTTATTGCTTTATATGTTTCTGTGTTATTCTTTTAAACTCTGAATTCTGATATTGTGGTTTTGCCCAGATTGTACCAATTCTAGGCTGAATTTACCAGTTACGAATCGAACTGACCTGGAGAGGTACATAGTAGATTATTTTCTTTCAGTTTTAAATCTTACCAATGTTCTGTTTCTTTCTTTCCTTCTTTTTTTATCATTTGTTGATAGAATACCAATGATACTTATCGAATTAATATATAATTCTGATACAACTATACAAGCCAATTCATGAAACAGTTGACAAGTTATAATACACTTGAAACTAAGTTAACTGTTGATCTTCATTTATAGTGTGTGTCTGTTTTCCTAAGCCAGTTTTTATTTTTATTTTTTATGTAGAGATCAGAAACTTAGTCTCCCAGATAGACCATTTGGAGATTCTCAAATATAGCTAGCGGCATCTAACAGTCATATAGTTTCAGCAATATAGAGTACACATTGACAGACTAAAAAGGAAACTTTTTAGAGTCGATTTCGATTTCTACTATTGAAAATAGTAGCAAAGATATTAACAATACAACAAAGCAATCTAAGAAATGTTCGTAGTTTGTAATTTTAATTAATCAAACAAGGCAGAATTTTAAGATGTTTGATGTAATTTTAGTATAAATTTTTTAGTAGTAAAGAACTTGAAGAACTTGCTATATAGTATAGATTTTATTATTATAGTCGAGATAAATGTATACAGTATCAATATTATTCTTTAATTTCTCGATTTCAATTTTATTAGTGGCATAATTTGTTTGTTATTTGTTTCTTTATTTATTTGATATTTGTATACGGTGGAAACTCAAATAGTTATTATTATTATCAGTATTTTTTATTTCTTAATCAATTTTTTTTACATGACTTAAAATTTGATAATGTAATTAATCTACCTAAAATTTACTTATAAATTAGTCCTGCACGTTTAAAATATTTGTTGCCATACTCCAAGCTACTTTAAAAAAGAGTTTGGTGCATCCATTATTCTACCTAATAACTTTTTATACTTAGAATTTTAGATTTAGATATATTTAATTCTATCGAGAATGAAAACAGTCAATAATTTCTCGAAAAAAATATTAAATTTTTACGAACTCATAATTTTATTTAAAATAAATACTATTTTCTTCAAATTATGTCATTTCTTTTTCGAAAGATTTTAGATTAAAAAATAATAATGCATTAGGCATTGACGAAGAAGTTTTTAGATAAACTTTGAACTAAAATAACTTTGAAGATCAATTTTTTCATTAAAATTTCTATTTCATTAACGAAATCAAATCTAATATAGAGAATTACAAAAGAATACGATAAAAGATGATGAAATAAGTGTATAGTGTGAATTTATATTAGTGAGCATGTGTTAGGTCTAGCATTAAAAGACAAATAAAAATAAGGTTATAAAGAAAATAAAATAAAGGATAATAAAATAAAATGACAAAATAACAAAATAACAAATAAATAGATAGAATAATTAAAAATGCTTTGTATCATTCCCTACTTTTTGAAGAGAATTCGGTTCTAAAATCTCAATAATTATAGTAATCATGATTATTGAAATTTTGTACTAATAAGGATTAATTATTTGAAGATTGAAAAATAATTTAAGCTTCCCAAAATGCATTCATGTACACATGAGAATTTTATCATTTAAAATACCATAAGTTCTAATTTTCAAACTAAATAGTAACTCATTAATAAAAATATATGATTATTTCTAATCGATTAGAGTTTTAAAGATTGAGTCTCAATATTGAAATAATTAGAATTTATAACTCTTGTTATACTCCATGAAATTATCAAAAAGAACGAGTTTAAGTTGCATTTTAAATTCACGTGGAGAGGAACTAGTAGCAGTAAGTTAGCACTCTTAAGAACTAACCAATTGAAAATGGTAGAAATTCTGAGTATGTTGGGTTAATAAAGATGATGAAAATTTTCTTGAAATTTGGAATTTTTTTAATGCAATACTTAGTAACAAAATCTTCAAAATAAACCACCATGTTCTCATTATTGATATAACTGTAGGTGTCATTACGGATAAGACAAAATTTCAGTATCAATAACAATCGTCAAAAAAGATGGTTTTGTACCCAAAGTGATATGTAGTTTTCAGTCATTAAACCATGAACAACCATATTAGCTAAAACAACATAATAATCAGCAAGTTCTTCCTTCAAAACATTGAAATATCCTCCCATACTAAAAACACGCACAAATATATAAACCATCTCTAGGTTAGTATAAAACATAAACATATCAATTCTCCAAAATACATAGCTATTTTGAAAAGTCTTATCCAGAAATTGACGTGGTTTCCTCTGCTTGCTGTAAAAGAATTTGCTCCACTAATTCATTTTTGTTTTCAAAATAAAGCTTTATATGATCCGTTTCATCACAGGAGAGATCACCTTAGAGGAAATAACAATGCTTAAATGCTCCAGTTATACCAATAAATTCCATGATGCTCCCAACGTGTAATATTTTTAGTCAAAACTTTTCAAGATGTCTACATACCCTACAGCCCCCAGAGCATAACGGTTTTATCAAACGGTCATTTTATTGGCGGTACTTTTGGGATCTCAACGACAATAAAATTGGTGTCGTTTAGACGATGTCATCTCATCCGTAACAAATGCTTCAAAGCCGTTGTCAATCTGTGGATGGCGCGAACCGAAACCTAAAAGGTTAACGTGGCCAAATTAATAACGGTCCTTTATTGACTCGGATTATCGGTGTGTGAGAGGCTGGCTCAGTACAATGGAAGTCTCTATGTCTTCCTCCATTATGAACAAAGCTCTCATCTCAAAGCCGCTTATCGGAAGCAACATCTCTGTGTATTCCAAAGCTACCATGAACCTTAGTTGCAAAGAGAAGCGCAACCGTTGGATTGGGATCCGTATATCGGAAACGAGGAGGGTTTCAGCGGTCAATGATATATTGGGTGCTGCTGATCTTCAACCGGTGATTCTTACATGGCAAATTATTGTCGGAGCCTTAGGTATTAATATTTTGGGAAAATAACGTTTCTAACTTCTCTAGAACTTCAAACAACAAAAATAACAACCCTCCAATTCAAGAAAATAGTGAGACTAATTTTTTCCTTAATATTTTCTTATTGTTTTTTTTTTTCGCTAATGCTCTGTTTGATATCCGGAAAATCATAGGTGAAGTATGTGAAAGTTGAAACTTTTTTCATTCTTGTGCTTTCCGATCCGTAAATAGGGAAAATGAAATATTTCCAATCTTATGTAGTACTGTTAATATTTTGCAGCTGGAGTTACCCCTTTTGTGGTCGCAGGGATTGAGTTTAGCAAAAGAATTGTATGTAGCATATAATACTATTGATTTATGTGCTTATATCTGTTAAATTAATATACATACATACATATATGCTATGAATTTGTGTCAATTTATGGAGTTAATGACAGATAGCACAAAGGAGATGTGAGGTGTGTAGAGGATCAGGGATAGTTTCGAAGAAAGACTACTACATGCGATGCCCTGGATGTGGTAGTGAATCATCCTTTTATTATAAACTAATAATAACTTTGAAGCGCACTAGTTGTTTTATTGGTTTGGTCCTTAATTAGCTTCTGTTTATTATTCTAATTTCTGTGGCAGGTGGATTTCTACCATGGCAATCGTGGAAGAGATTCTTCTCTGGCTAAGTTAACCTTATCATTGTACTCGTTTTGTGACATTTTTCGATACATATATCAATTTGGCTTCTTTATTCACACTTTATGATTCTAAACATGGCTAAGTTGTATAGCTGATTACTGCTTTTTACATATTTTGAGATGTGAAACTCAACAGATATATGAAATTTGTAAATTTGTAATGAACCTAAATATAGCGACTTCACCCAATTTGATCTAAATGGAATTTTTTTCTTTACTGATATGTTAATATTGTTGAGAAATTACGGAAATTTTCGATAAGTCAGATTTATGATAAAAAAAGAATAGAAAAATAACACACAAATTTGATAACGGAGTTCGATCAATCTTACTTACGTCTTCGGACCTACTGCAGATCTTTTTATTAAAAGTGGATAAATTATACAAGGTGTTTACAACGCTCACAACTCACAACTCAATTACATCCAAAAAAATTATTCTCAATTTTCTCTTACAAAAACTTTTCTCCTTAAGTTTTTCTCTCAATTGGAATGAACACTTAGTTGATTAATTCATTACAATTATATATCTATTTATAGGGAAATTTACTCCTTGAATTACTTCTTAAATTAATGGTTCCTTAAATTGCTACTTCGAATTAAATTCTTTGTTTTGCTCCATGTTTTTCTCCTTAATTTGCTCCTTAAATCAAGGAGCTTTATAATAATCTCCAACAAATATTTCCTTCGTTTAAAAGCGAATTTCAAATTTTCATTTTGTCAGTTGCTTGATATGAATCACTCAATCAAAATATTCAATTAGGTTAGACCGGGTAAGCAGTAATTAAACTGTTTTGTTTCACTGAATTATTGGCGATCACTTGATTTTGTTGCATGACATTTATTTGATGTCGAAATTGCACAGAAAGAGTTTATCTCATCCAAAGAACCACACCCTTTTTCTGGTAATTTTGATGGATATATAGAACAGTTTTTAGGGTTCTTTATCAGTTTTTTGTTTCAGCCTTTTGGACTAGAATGGTAGCTTATAGCTTATCAAGGAAAAATGGTAGCATAAGTCTCTTACTTTTAAAGAAAATATACTTTTAGTTTCTTACTTATTAAGTTGAGCAGTACATCCATTAACCCATGAACTATAAATAATTTATAGTAGTGAGTGTTTGGCAATGAAGTTGAGATCTGTAAACAGTTGACATACAACTCATAATTGCATGCCTTAGTGATTATGTTGGGTTTCTGGGCTTACCAAGTAAATTCTGCTTCTTGTGTTACTGTATCGTTAATGATCAATGGGCTTCTTCTAGACTATGAATTTCATAAAATTGTGCCTGATAGATATCTGGATCAAAGAGTGATAAATTTGACTCATGTTTCTATTGGTGCCTTATATCCTAATTTTACTATGCACTGAAAAAGGGAATGAAGTCTGCTTTTACAGTTATTAATCGTTAGTCTTGGAACTTTGGTGCCAGATACATATTTTGTGGGGGCTAAAAGTTTAATTTTTTATTCAAAATAAAGATTTAGAAATAAAAAACATATTATGATATATATTAATAAGAGATTAATAGATAGATAGATAAAAATAAAATTTTCATCTCATGTTACATGAAAAAAATAGAATTAAAGTGTTATAAGTTATAACAAAAATTATATAATATAAATAAAAAATATAATAATTTAATAAGTATTGATATCACATTTGTATAAGTGATAGAAATTAAAATTAAAGTATAAAAAATAATATATGATTTATGATTTTAAGCATGAATATATATTTAAAAATATATATTGTTAAAAAAATACTATAAATAAACATATTTTTTTATTTGAGCTTGTTTTATCGATTTATAGATAGAATCGTCTAAATGAAAGATAACGTTTTATTGTCATCTTATATGAAAAGAAATAGAATTAAAATATTATAAATAGAATTAAAATATTATAACTTATAACGAAAATTATATAATATAAATAAAAAATATATAATAATTTTGATAAGTATTGATATTATACATGTATAAGTGTTAAAAATTACAATTAAAATATAAAAAATAAAATATGATTTATGATTTTAAACTTGAGAATATATTTAAAATATATATTATTAAAAATAAAATACGTAAACATATTTTTTTTGTTTGCGCATGTTTTATAGATTTTTTTAAAGTGACGAAATAAAACAAATTTATAAAGTGATAAAAATGAATGAAAACTAAGAAAAATAAAAAAAAAATTGATTAAATAAAAAATTATTAAAACAAAATATACAATAATATAATATTAGATAAAATTAAAACTTAAAGTTAAACAAAATATAAAAAAACTTTAAACATGTGAATGATAAAAATTAAAAATTTTAATTTGAAGTTTTTCATCTTAATTTTTTTTTATTTTTATAATTTTCGATACTATCATTCTATTATAACGAAGTAAATTTATATATATAAAATATTTTTAGTTTATATTATATTGACTTAAGAAATATTTTTATATAGGATATATTATTATAATTATGTGTATAATTAATTAATATTTGTTAAATAAATGAACAAAATATCCCAATTTTCCCAAATAAATATGCGAGAAAAATTATATTTTATTTGTAATTTATTTATTTATTTTATCAACTTATCTGTTAAATAATGTTGAAATACCACCCCTGGTCACATGCATCTTCACTTTGATTTTTTTGGGGACGGAATAAGTTGTTATGAATGCAATGTTAAAGAAAACGAAAGAAACATGACCTGTCTGAATATTTGGTTGAATAGCGATGCTCCTTTATATGTTACGTTTTTAACATTTTTTATGTGCAACTGGAACTCAAGTCTATTAGATTTTTTAAGAACAGACTCTGTATAACTAGATGTGCAAATATTGACAATATAATTTCAATTAGTCATATTTTGTAATGTATGTTTTCAAAGCCAATCGTGTGTCATACATAATATTCATTAGTTGGATCGATGAATAATAATGTATACACTTTTTTCTTCCCTATAAAATAAGAATACATTTTTTTTTTGACAAAATTTGATACAAAATTGAATTTCATCTTTTATATATATATATATATATATATATATATATCTTAGTCAATATCAATATTCAATTTCTCTATTAATTTCACTCAAATTTATATTTATACCAACATTCAACATTAATTATGGTATGATAAGTTGTAAAAAATTGAAAAAAAAAATATATTTTTTCAAAGTTATTTGA
The DNA here is from genome assembly GCA_033030585.1 of Hippophae rhamnoides. Classification (NCBI taxonomy): domain Eukaryota; kingdom Viridiplantae; phylum Streptophyta; class Magnoliopsida; order Rosales; family Elaeagnaceae; genus Hippophae; species Hippophae rhamnoides. The sequence continues at coordinate 63,858,249 of CM065428.1, read as the reverse complement.
CTATATGTTACCCGGTAATAAATGTGAGAGTAAAAATTTATGTTTATTTAACATTACTCCTGTATACAAATCTACTTGTATCTTTATTGTTAATCCATTAGATCTTTTATGGAGGAGTTGTCACTCTAGTTTTGACGTTGACATAATTATATCTCTCTCTGTCGTATTCCAAAACTTCTTGTCAGTAACTGCTTTGTTTTATGACATTGTCCCTCATTGCCAATATTATTGGCTTTTCCTATTTAATTGTGTTGAGTTTCAAATTGGGTTTTTGGTTAAGTACTTCTCTACTAATAGTTCTAATCTTGAATTTGAGCAGCTTTAGAGACTTTGAACTTTATATTAAAACTAATCTAAAAAAATAATTCATCACGTATATTTTTATTATTAATAAAATTAATATATCATTTTATTTTAAATATCGTTAAATTAAATATTATTTAAATTAAAATATGTTTATTGATATATGTTAAATATCATTTAAAAAAATGTTATTAGATTTTAAAAAAAATAACTTGGCATGCCAAACAGGCAGATTAAGCTGGCACTCTCCAGTCTGATAAAGAACACAAGTAGATGGCCAAGCTGAGATGAGCTATTAGAAAGACGGGCCTAGACACCTAAGTAGTCTGACTCATTTTACATCTCTAAAGTAACTGTACAGGTCGGAATTGGGACTGTTCTTCCCTGCAACAAATTGAAATATTCAAGTTCATGTCATTTTCTTGATAATTTGCATGCACATTCGGGGTGGAGAGAGAGATAGAGAAGGAATTTACTATAAGATATCATATGAAAACTATAGTAATGTTATGAAGAATTCAAGTTGTTGACATATTCGAGTGCTGAAGCATGATTTACACAATTAACTAACCAATATTTTGTGTACAAATCAACACAATAGCTGAGCTTAGCAAATGCAATTCAACATTGCAAGCATTGTAGTTGCAATATATCCTGTCAGAAAATGGTATCATTTTGTACAAAGTATTACTTGAGTTGAGACCCAAAGTTACACACAGTAGTATTCAACTAAGGAAGGAAATTTGCAAAGAGGAACCTAATACAGAACATCTTTAGGACAGTGAAGTAAAACATAATAATACATCTTTTAAAAATCAAGAAACTTGCCCTTGTTGTTAGTAAATTTAGATAAAATAATATAATTATAAATTATTACTCCCAATATCTTCCTTAACATAATATCAAATAACAAAGAAATAAATAATACACAACACAAGAATTATAGTGGAAAATCTAAATTAGAGAAAAATCACTTTCGTTGTCAAAAGACAACCAAAGAAAAATTCACTATGTGGAAAATTGTTACAATCACACTCTCAGTAATTTTCTCACACACCCAAAAGACAAGAGCAATTACAAGCCCAAGAGAATTTTCCCACAAAATTCTCTCACTTAAGAACTTCTCATAAAAGTTTTTCTATATTTTTGGGATGATTATCAATGAAGAAATGAAATCATATTTATAGCCTTCAAGTTCTCATTTCATATGCCAAACATTTCTTCATTCAACAAAATTAGGCTATCTAATTTTCCTATTCTTTATTCAAACAAGGTTAGGCACCTCCATATTTGACAATATGGTAAGCTATCTTCCATGAATTTTCTTCTAAATTAGTCACCTCCTATTTTGACTAACAAACCTAATATTATTTTTAATCAATCATAACAATCTTCACCTTGATTAAAAATAAACATGGTTACCACTACAACACTGTCTATTCCAACAGTCATAATTCTCTACACCGAGAATTATCATACTCTACCATAAAGAGTACACCCACTTAGAATTAATCATCAATTCTAAGAATTTCACATCGGCTCATGTCGAAAAAAAAAACTTGCTGAAATTTATGGTGCAACTCTCATACTTGGTTTTCCCGAGAGTTCATCAGTCATCGACATCCTTTCCACCACACACCTTACATCTATACCAAGCCAATGCTTGTGTGCAAACTTGTGGACCCACTACCAGTAACACACCCTCTTTCATGGAAATATTTAAAGACTAGCGGCATGTCATGAGGATGTACACGCTCTTTTCAAAGAGCATCACTATAGTCTTTGAAAACAGACATACTATTAACGTCACCGTCGGTATTTGAGCTTCTCGCAGGATCAGCTCCACCCTTTGGACAATTTCTTTTGAGGTGCCCAGATTGTCCACACCCCCAGCACACTATCTTTTTTTTTCATGAAATTGTTTTTCTTTCGATTGTCAGCTACCAATGTTGAGTTTTCAGGCGAAACATTTCTTTCACCACTCAGACTTTTTTCTTCAGAAAACAACTTGCTAGTAACTTCTGAAAAAATTATTTTCTCCTTTCCATGAATCAAGATAGGTTTCATGTGATCATAAGAAGATGGAAGAGACCAGATGAGCCTTAAAGCTATATCTTCATCATCAAGTTTAACTCCAATGGTTTCCAGTTCAGAGACAATACCATTGAGAACACTTAGATGGTCAGACATAATAGTTCCTTCATTCATACGCAAAGTATGAAACTGCTCTTTCAAATACACTCGATTTGAAACACCTTTTGCCTGATACAATTCTTCAAGCTTTTCCCAGAGTTCTTTGGCCATAGATGTTCCATGCACATTTGCATGAATATTTTTGGCCAAACAAAGCCGAATTGCACTTGCAGCTCTTAGATCAAGATCTTCCCAATCTTCATCACTTATATTGGTTTTACTGGACTCAATACCAGTAACAAGGGCTGGTTTCCTCTTTAACGCCTTGTGTAACCCATATTGGATCAACAAATCTTTGACTTGTACTTGCCACAAGCCAAAATTGATTCTCCCATCAAATTTCTCAATGTCAATCTTGACTCCTAACATTTCTCCTTCTTTCTTTGAAATTGGCTCTGATAACGGTTGTTAGAAAATTTGGATAAAATGGTATAATCACAAATTATCACTCGCAAGATCTTCCTTAGCAGAATATCAAATAACAGAAAAATAGATAATACACAACACAAGAATTATAGTGAAAACTCTAAATTAGAGAAAAACCACTTTCGTTGTCAAAAGACAACCAGAAAAAAATTCATTATGTGGAAAATTGTTACAACCACACTCTCGGTAATTTTCTCACACACCCAAAAGACAAGAGCAATTACAAGCCCAAGAGAATTTTCCCACAAAATTCTCTCACTTAAGAACTTCTCATACAAGCTTTTCTCTATTTTTGGAATGATTATCAATGAAGAAATGAAGTCATATTTATAGCCTTCAAGTTCTCATTTCATATGCCAAACATTTCTTCATTCAACAAAATTAGGCTACCTAATTTTCCTATTCTTTATTCAAACAAGGTTAGGCACCTCCATATTTGATAATATGGTAAGCCATCTTCCATGAATTTTCTTCTAAATTAGTCACCTCCTATTTTGACTAACAAACCTAATATTATTTTTAATCAATCATAACACTTGTAACCTTCAGTCCTCCGAAAAAGGGCTAAGTGGAGAAAACAGATGAGAAAAAGCATTTTATTTTATCACTAAAAGCTTTTTATGGACCAGTTAGAACTCTGCCCATGTTTTGTAGATATGGGTAAGCAGAATGCCTCAAAGCTGGAATTTCGATGCTATGCCCTTTGCTTAAATTTTCTCTAGATCCATACTGATTCAAGGTGCTATTCCAGACATCATAGTATGTTGGAATTGGGTTTGCTTGAATGACATTCAAATTGGAATTGTGAGTTTGTCTTTCCATTCTATCAAATTGCATTGCTGATTGGTGCTCATTTGATCTATTCTCAGCAGCAGAACTGATTCCAACCCCAAGATCAAGGCTTATAGTGTCGGCTTCATCTGATCTAATTCTTGTTGGGACGCTTGTGGAAACTGGTCCAGCTGTATCATGGCTACTCGTCCTTGCAGTAGGCACATCGTGATTATGTTTCCCTTCATATGTTGTAATAACAGCTTTTGGATCATGAGATGCCCTCTCAACATGTTTTCTAACAGGGCATCCAGCATTTGTGCACTTGTAATAACTTCTGCAAAACATATGATCAATATTAAAAATGCTGTAAATCATCTTGGAAAGGTACTACACTCAAAAATGTGTGTGTGTATATTCTTTCCAGTCTATATTTATTTGTCTACCAGCACAATTTTCACAAAACACGGAGATTAAGAAGAAATCTTGTCATAATCACACAACATTTGAAGCAGTGCTCTCTTCAAAGAGTAATACAAGTTGACATGCTTTAGCTCTATCTTCGACTTGCTAATTAAATGTCAGAAATTAAATTTTCTTCGTTAACCGTCCATTCGTAAACTAGAACTTAATGAGATTATATAGACAATGGTCAATCAAATAAATAAAGCGTTAGATTACACGTAAAAAGATATGAACATTAATGAGTGCATGGATTATTGTTTCAGCCTATTTCTATCATACTCAATGTCAGATGAAATCATTCTGTTCAAGATGAAAGCTAAAGTTTAAACTACAACATGCATATTGAGAACAGTTTAATTAAACCATCAGTTTGCCTAACAGTTAGCATGAACACTACCTGGGATTAGGATTTCCTCTCACCACTTTCTGGCCATATTTACGCCAGCGGTATCCATCATCCAATATATCAACCTCACTCAGAGTTTGAACAACAACACGTGGTTCTTTGATAGGCTTAACCACAGGGCTTACTTCAATCCCTCCTACTCCTACATCCATCCTCCTGAAAATTAAAATTTGACCGCTCATTCATCATGCAAGAAGAAACTCAAACGAATTATAAAGCCCCTGTTAGATGTTCATGCCTTCTTTTTGAGGATGGATCATCATCATCAACCTCATCATTAGTCCTACACGGGAATAAGCCTGTTCCTTCTTGACTCTCATCATTTGCCGTGATAGGAAATAGCTCTGGAGTTCCATTTGGTTCATTGGTATTAGACATCTGTCCATACTTGCAGGATGACTTGTCTAAATCAGAAAGAAAAATAAGCAAAAACAAACCGAGCATGTTAGATTATTTTTGGAAATGAAGAAGACCATTAGATAAATTGCAGATAGAACATGAATACTCGTTAATTTCACTCCTCACCATCATGGCCAGTCAGAGATGAAAACTTGTCTGATTTTTCTTCCTGTATTGACATAATAGCCCCTGTATTATACCGTCGACTAGGTTGAGGTTTAGGATGATCATGGATGCCCTTATAGATCATTCCTGTTATCTGCCCCTCATGTGATCGCTCAAAAAGCTTTTTCACTTCACAGTTAGGGTGGGTACATTTGTAATAACTACGTGGGAATCCACTTCCTTTGACATGCTTTTGTCCATATTTTCGCCAGTTATACCCATCATCGGAAGAGATAACGGAAGCTCCACCTCTTTTATTGTCAAATTGTGCAGTTTGGACACCAAAGCTGGAATTTCCCCTCTGGTTTAATTCATCTGAGTCACCTTGGACATGCATGGAATGCTCGCTTTTCCAGTAGTGTATATCTGCAGTAACCTTTGACAGATTAACAGAATTAGGCAATACAACAACCACGTTGAAAGGCTTGCAGGTACATAATGAACACATCATTGTCTCGCTCAAGTTTTAGTAGGGGGAGAGGGAATCAACTACTGAGCAGTTTCTTTTATCTGCTCACGTTAGTTGAGGAAAGAAAAGCAAATGTTTCTCAATTGCACATGAGAAGTCGATTTACAGTAGACACATGGCAATGAAACTCATTGTGTGTGCCTTTAGCACAAAAGAAACAAGCACGGCAGAACAAACAGATTTGATCAGTCATTTCAGCTTATACACGAAAAATCTTAATAGTGGAAATATGAATCTCAACCCTCCAATCTTATTGACCATTCATACTTCTTGAGCTACAACGAAAATCATGTTGCTACGGTTCAAATTAAGGATAACCTGCTTTATAAGTGCCTTGATATTCCTTTATATCAGCAGAGCTATAAGAAAATTACCGTATTCTGGCTAGTATGAGGTCGAAACTCAAAGCTGCTGGAATTGTTTTCATACGAGGCACCGATCGTCGAGCAAATTGTAGTTGGTGGATAGGGAGAACAACTAACGGAGCCCTGTGACATTTGAGGTTCAGTAAGGGTACCTGTTGTTGGAGAAGGTTCAGCCTGCAAGATCAATTAGAGATTATAATCTTGTTGCTTTCATTCTAGTAAGGGCAGGTATTATGATTGACCAAAAAGCTCTAAACACAGTCTACACATATTAAAAACAAGTTAAAGGCAAAAGATGAAACATGGTCATTGAAATTTATTTCCCATCAACATCGGAAATAAAAACCCAACACCTCCAGCTGATGCATTTATTCCATATCATAATCATAATCAAAATTATATAAAAGAAAATGTTTTTTTGTCCTACTTAATACGTCCACTAAAACCGTTAAACAATGAAACATCAAAAGTCGAGAGAATAAACAAAATAAAGTACGATAAAACAACGCTGAGAAATATATAAGAGGAAAGCCATTACTACAAGAAAGAACCATTATTCCCAACGCAACGACCCAATACTAGTAATACTCTAATAGAAAGAATCGGAAACTTGAGGTCCCAACACAACCACTCAATATGATATCTAAATGGAAAAACTGGAAATGGATCAAACATAAGCAACATAGCCCATATGACGAATTAAACTAGCCGAAACAAACAAAAATAGTAATTCCAAATTTGGACTTTTTCTCAAACAAAGAGCATCTTTAGCTCAATTTATAATCTAAATCACATCATCATCGTCCACAGATTCTCCACTACAGCTTCAACCCACTCGGTCAAAGCTTACGTCGTAAATCAATATCTGAATGAGACGAGTTCAACCCCATACACCGATTCGCGAAGCAAAAATAGTTATCAGATATTTATTATCTGAACTTATTTATATAGTATTTAAGTTTTGATTTATCATTTAATTATCAAGGTTATGTTTTAGGATTTTATTAGTCAATTTATATTTATCTAATTTGTGATTTTATTAATCAATTATTTCTTTGTTTCTATCAATTTTTTATTCGTCTAAATCAATAACCCTAATTGATCTTATTATTTCCATTTCTTCACTCTCTCTCCCATTTCTTCCCTCCTCTTCTACGATGTTAGAATTTTAATCTACTGACGAGCAATATCAGTAGTATGACTCCAGAACTTAAATTCCACTGTTGTAAAGAAAAAACAATTGAATTTCAAACGTCTAATTTTCTCGTGCCTACTTTTCTGAGCAACCAAAGAGAGAATTATGCTCGTAATTGAAAGAAGAAGAAAAAATCATACGAATATAGAGTAGGGTGGAGAAGAGGTTTTGATTTATGTTTACTCACTCATCTAATAGCCAAATAATCCCCAAGGTTCAAAAAGTCGAATTTAATTTTCCCTCTAACAATTTCTCAGCAAACAAACAAAAACACAATTACCGGAACCAATCCAAATAAAACAGATACTAACCTTCATGTTGGAAAGTAAGACGGGGGATTCAAGAAACGAAATTGGGCTGAGGCCAGGAGGAATGGTGATGCAAGAGGACCTCGATATCGGTAGTTTTGCGGGTGACAAGAGCTTGTACTTTGCGCTCCCGCTGCCACATCCATTGCCCAGGAAAGAAAACTCAGTCTGGCCTGGTTCCACATTTTCGGAACTCCGAGAATTGATTTCTAATTCACCCAGCTTCCTATCTTCCATCGAAGACCTTTTTCATTCAAAACAAGTAGCTGAGCTTTTCTGGGTTGTGAGAAAGGAGTCAATAGGAGAAGCAGTATTTTTTTATTTTTTTGTGAAGAAAGGGTAGAATGGTAAGTTTTTTTGTCTGAAAAGACGGGTTGACTTGGGTGTCTGCATCTGTGACTAGTTTTGTTCTGTTCTGTTCTGTTTGGTCTGTTTGTTACTAGTCTTGTTTTGTTTGGTCAATACTTGTTATTTAATTTTAAATACTATGTTATATATATATATATATTTATATTTATTCATAAAAGTATATAAATAAAATCATTTGTTACAATTTATTACATTGATATATCTAAAGAATTGAGATTAAAAATATTATTTTCTCTTTTATATCATTTATAAATTTTAACCATTTAGATAATAAATTTTAATCATATTATATATATATATATAGATATAATTTTCTTTTAAATTTTAGATAAAATTAACAATCTCTTACATGATTTTTTTATATAATATAAAAAAATTTACTTGTATGATTCTATAATTTTATTTTTTTAGTTTATAGATTAAGTAATTTTAAAGAATTTATATTCTTTTATATATATATATAAATAAAGAGACTTAATAACTTATTACTTACAGATCAAAGATATCTTAGAATGGAGCTGTTTGGATAACACTAACAAGAACAATCATAGTAATACCTATAGAAATTTTTTATTAAATTTTCTTTTTGAAAAGCATTTAAAATGAAATGTTGAAATTACTAAATATTTAGGATAATAATATTATTATAATTGAAATTATTATTATTAATAATAATTTTATATAATAATATAATAAAATTAATTATGATATTATATTTGTAATATAAAATTATTATAAATAAAATGATGTTCCGATGTCAATATATGAACTGTGTAATGATTTTTTCTGCCATTAATCAAAAGCTTAATCATTACTCCACATTACTAACTTTCATAACATTAGGAGCAATAAGATTAAAGATCCGTTAAGCTCTTTTCTCTAGATGATGACCTATGTTTATTAGCAAACAAAAAAAACAAATAAAGCCAAATTATGTGTGGTGAATGTTTTTGTATTAGATATATAATTGGTTAAAGAAATTTTTGATAATATATTCATTTTTAAATTTGATTTGATTAAATTTGATTAAATTTGATTTGATTAAATTTTTAATAAAATAATATTAATTAAAATATATTATTTGTTATTAAAAGAACTAAATTATACAAATAAAATATAATATATAATTATTTATAATTTAAGTTTAAAAAGAATAATGATACAATGTTTATATAAAATTAAGTTTTAAAATCTAAATAAGATAAAATAAAATGTGATAATATTTAGATGAAATGAGACATCATACTAAATAAGATATGTCTCACTTTACATTCCTTATTTAGATATAGTTTGTTTTACACTTTATTTAATATAAATTTTAAAAGTTAATAAAAATAACTTTAAAAACAATTTAATTAGTATAGAAAATATATTTTTATCAATTTTTAGAATTTATATTAAATATGATGACAAACTAAGAAAAAATGATGTGATAATAACATCATTTTTCACATCATTTTTGTATGTAATAAGAAAAGCTAAATTATTTTATTTTTATTAAAAAAACATATATTATATCATATATGATATAATATTCAACAATTATTTTTTTATTTTCATGACAAAAATATATAAAATATTTATTTTATTATTATTAATTACATATTAATACTATTATTATTGAAATAGTAACAATTTATTACTAAAATTTTCACTAAATTAACACACATTTCTAATATGTGATTTAATCTTTACATTTTTTTAAAGCTATATATATGTTGTTAAATTTATATATATATGATTTAAATTTAAAATTTTATATATCAACTGGAAAACCAAATCATACAATTCTATACGTAAAAATTTAAAAATTTGATAATAAAATCATAAATTTTAAAAAGTTAACAATTTATGTTTAATTTAACCATTATATTCAAAATACAATATTCAAGGAAAAATGGATAAATTTATAATGCATGCAATATTCTAATTTTGAAGACTTATAAAGAAAAAGAAGAATCATTATATTCAAAATACAATATACGAAGGAAAAATGGATAAATTTATAATGGATGCAATATTCTAAAATACCAAAAATTTAGTTAAACATGCTTGTGAATTTCTTATATTCCAAATCACATTATAAATACATTCAATTCTCATAACTAAATGCATCGAAAGTCCCATGCAGACACTTGTTACTTCATTACTGAGGCTCCAAACATCAGTCTAAGTATGCAACAATAATGTAAGAAATGTAGCCCAAGTTCCATATTCTCTCACCAAAGAAACCCTCAGCATCTATATCCATTCATTCTATGCCATTAACTTCCATCCATTCTAGCTTCTAATTCAAACCCACTCTCGGAGTAACAGCATACTTCAATGCAATATATAAAACTTATACTTTTATAGCTAATTATATATAGAAAATGTGAAATTTAAAAGGTCTCTTGTAACACTATCAAACCATTAATCAACCCGTCCAAGTGACATACTACTGAAACGCCCAAGTGATTAACTAACCTAACTAATAATGTGGAATGGCCATAAGCAAACAATTGATCGCTTTGGCTTAAATAACCTTTTTCATTGAATGACCCTTGACCCTGTGAATAGGGGATAATTTTATCATTGGTCCTATAGCTTTAAACAAAGGAGTTCATTGGTCTCATAGTTTTCAACTAGAAAATTTTAGTCTTAAAAATTATGCACACAAGTCATGTAGCTTTGAATTTTTAGGACTAAAGTGCACAAACACTTCTTTTGTAAAAGATATAGGACCTCCCATGCCACTCATCCTTATATCATTCACATAATACATGCATTATTATTATTCCATAGTTGAATGAAATTTAATTTCATCGATATCTACCGATGAACCCAAAAGTATCTATAAGGAAAAGATTTAAAAGAAAATGTTTATATATACTAATTAAGCAGAAGTTATCATCATTGCACAAATCTCATAACGAGAACAACAGTCATGATTTTTGTTTTTGACATCTAAAACATCTCAACAAAAGGAAAACACCACACAACTACTATATGATACATTATTACACTTACATTAGTATCAGTTCCATGCTAAAACCTAAAGTCGCCTGTTGCGTCTTCCTTTGGAACAGAGAAAGAAAAGCTCAGAAGAATGCCCTGCTACCATAAAACACACGGGAACCGGTATTTTTTGTGGCTGGTACATTTTTATCGGAGCCCGAATTTTCTGAATTATTTGTTTCGGTGTCAATGCCCAAAGGAAGCTTCATTTTTGCCAAGGACTCAGTAAATTGCTGCATGCTTTTCATATACATTTCAACTATATCCTGCTGCACTACCTTCTGTTCAGGCTCAAGGTTCACCGAGACAACTGCCTTTGTACCTGAATCACTTGGCAACCCACCTGAAGAATCACTCTCACTATCTTTAACAATCACATCTTTCCTCTCTTTTGATACTGAAATTTTCTCCTCATTTGAAGATTTTGAGACTACTGGAGCTTCCAATGACTCTGAACTTGCAGGGATTGAAGGGGATGAAACCCCATTAGTTGATACACTGCTAGGTGGGGAGTCAAGCTTCAGAATTCGGACAGACTCAGCAGTAGCTGTTGTGAAGCTTTCCACAACTCGAACACCTGCTTCTGCACTAAGTTGATTTTCAGCATCAGAAGCAACCATGCTCTCAGAGGTTTGAGAGTCGAAACTATCACATGGAATGCTAAAATATTCCGAAACCATTATCTGATCTTCATTGTCAATCTTAGGATCTGGGAACTCAATCTTATCTAACCCATTAGGAAGAGACTCGGATATATCAGAGTCGTGCACAGTAGAATGTGTGCATAATGCAGTCATTACATCAGGAGAGGCTCCAGCATACGAAAGAGACAATTGAACAAAACCAGCAGGAGAATGGAATAGATCAGTCGAAGAAAGAGAGAACTCCTTCTCTAGCTTCCCATTATTCATAAGAACCTCGGATAAAGGTACCAAAGCAAAACCTAGTAATTGATCTTCAAGATAATTCTTAACCCTGCTAAGCATCCATATCTCACATTTGAGAGAGGACTCTATAGAACGAACATTGAGCTGGACAGTGTCATTAAACACAGGATTTCTACCACCACCATTTATAATTTTGGTGGAGGCTGTGTTTTCTGGATCACTAGTCAAGCAAAGCTTAGCATAAACATCTTGCTTGTGGTATATGCAGATGTTATGAATGTCCCTGGCTTGCTGTATGAAAACATCAAGAACACCAATGAAGCTTTCTAAGTTAGAAACTACAGTTTCCTTACTGTTCACCTCAATTCCCTTAGATAGGGGACTTGAGCTCTGAATAAAGAAGTCAGATTTCTGCCTTTCAGGCTCAGGAACAACAGAGCTCTTGAATGGAGAGACAACAGATAGTGGGGAATCCATGACCACCTATGAAGGAACCTGAAAAGGCAACCAAAAAAATCTTTACCAGAAATCAAGTCACTCCAAAATCAATTTGTATTAAAAAAAGTTTCAAATCTATACAATCAATTACAAAGACTCAAAACTCTAAGATTAACATGATATTGCATTATAGCCAATTCGTGAAAAAAAGAAGCATAGAGTAAAGGTATGAACTTTGTAATATTTTATAAACTTATTTGATGCTCAGAAATGACAACAACAAGAACAAAGATCTTCCCAAAAGATGAACCTTTAAAACAACCACTTTGAACCCCAAACGGAAACTAATTTTAAGGAACACGCCACCTGATAACCAGCCTGCAAACTGAAGCATAGTTGAACATAAAAGAAACACCAATTTAGACACATCCAAATCAGAATGAAGCTTGACCAGAGAATAATTAGGCAAAATTCTTAATTCACATTAACCAAAAATCGCCCAATAAACTATTCGCAGTGGAAAACTCCTAAACTCAATCCCCAAACTTAAAGGCAAACAAGACCAGTCAACAGTTACTCAGACATGAACAGATTCCAATAAAGCTACCTACTTTTTCACACGAACACTACCAACACCGGAATCAAAAAGAGTAAAACAGGGAAAATTAAAGCACAATGATCCAGATCATTTCGCAGAAATCTAAAACAAATCCACTCAAATTCCATCTTTAAACTCCTCAAAGGCGACATAAATTGAACCGAAAAATCTACTTTCTACTTCACAAAGAAGCAAGTGTCCAAAAAGAAGCAAACTAAAGAAACCATTATTAATTTTGTTTTTCTTCTTGCCTTTGGCTCTTAAGTTGTAAAGTCAAACGCTTTCCGCTAACTCTGTGGCTGGAATTCAAGATCTGTGCATAACCCAGTTCGTGAATCGAGGCTGTGACTGCCGTTGCGGGTGCGATTGTTGTATAGATAGATAACTAAGCTGTGGAGTTGGCAAGTTCCTAATGTACAGGTAAAACATAGGGAAGGAATAAACGTTATGTAGTAATCGAATAGTAATGAAAATTATTCGTGTGTCTAATTTTAGTATTAATTTAAAATATAATATAAAGTAATAATAAAATTACTTATTTTTCTATATCTTTTAAAAATAAATATTTTTTATATATTTATATAATTATTTATTATAATTTTTAAATTATTTATTATAATTTTTTAATTTTACAAGTAAAAAAATTATTCCATCATCCTAACAAACATAATAATACTAATAATATTTTTTTATTAAATTTAATTCTAATTATCATTTTTATTTTTATTAAAACATAACAAAACGAAGAAAAAAAAACATAACCGTTAATAATAAACAAATTAATAAAGAACGATTACATTACACACGATCCAAACCAATTATCACGAGAATCAAATCAATTTTTAGGTAAGTTTTTCCTGTCATTTCACATTTTGAATCATTTGAAGATACTAAACTCCAAAAGTGTGTTTGCTCATAAATTAGCCAAATGGTGTTTCCTGTAAAAAAAAAAAATAGTAGCTTTAAGAAAAATAATGTAACTTTTAAAGATAATACATTCAATTATATCTTTCAGAAACTTCATATTAATAATATTATTGCAGCTTATTAAAAAATAAATATAACATAGAACGTGTGGTGAATACTGACCGGAGCCTCCGTATATGGACCGGAGTCTTATGAGATATTTATAAATAATTTATTATTTTATGACTTTTTTCATTCAACTTTTTTTATTAATTCATCCATTTTTTATTTTTTTTATAATATAAAATGTCAGGTATGAACAAAAATTAGCTAAATCAATCCAAATATATTACTTCGAACTAATATTTCAATCCAATTTTATCAATTCTAAAGCTTTATTGATTTAATTTTAATTTTTGATAAGTTAATTAGTATATATTTGTTCTAATTTTTAAGTGTAAAAGATAATCAAAACCAAACAAATTTATATATATTGTATTAATTTTAATTTATTTTTTGTTAAAGTTATTATTAGTGATTATTTATTAAGGATTATGTTATTGCTGTTATTTATATTCAGTATTGTTAAGGGTATGAGTGGATTTTGATCGATTTTATCATAAAATAAAAAGCGAATCTATATTGACGATTTTTTATAACACTAAATCAAAATTGGTCAAAATAAATGGATTATAAAAATCGCCAACAAACTAAAAAGTCATTTTGGTTGGTTGGTTTTTATTTATAAAAATTAATAAAAATATATTTTACTAATTAATAGTACGACACAATATAAATATAAATTACACATAATTATCAAATTTTAAATAATTCAAATTCTAAATACATATTATCTAAATTTGAAATCTCTAAATAACAAATAAGTCTTAAGCAAAGTTTTTATATTAATAACAACAAAATTTAAAACAAAATTTAAAAGTTTATTTTAGTTTAATAATTGTAAATATAATATAATAATTTTCATATAAAATAATTTTTAAAATTTATTTTAATTTAATAATTTTAATTGTAATATATAACGTATAATTTCATTTTAACTTAATAATCGACTAATTTTAGTTTATAATTTTTTTCAAATAATAACTTATCAAAATTATCATTTTTTAATTGAATTGGGTTATATTCGATTCAAAACATTTATTTTGATTGATTTTTTATTAAACATGTCTATCTCTAGAGATGTGATGTCATTATTTAATTGTTTGACACACCTTTAGGTTTATTAAACATGGCTACTCTTCTTTGTTTTTGTTATCTTGTAAGGTTACTATTAAGTCATTTTATTTATTCAATAAAATAAGATTATTTTTCAAATTTTATATTTTATACATAAACTTTTCTTAACATTTGGTATCAAAATATCATTATTAGTTTTAATTGAAACTAAAGAAACAACAAAGTTCTAGGTGTATGGAAAGTAAGGAAATGGTAACTGAAAGTAGTTTTGTTCAACTAACAATTCCAAAGCTTAATGGACACTATGATCATTGGTATATGTTCATGGAAAAATTTCTTCATTTTAAGGAATAATAGAATTTGATATAATAAGGAATTCTTATAGCAGAAAAAGCGAAACTGACTAATGAACAAAAGAAGACAATCGAAAAATGATAAATTGAAAAATTTAACGGCTAAGAATTATCTATTCCAAGCCATTGATTGATGAATTTTGGAGACTATTTTCAATAAGGATACAACAAAAGAGAATTTAGGATTCTTTGAAACAGAAGTACCAAGGGATAATGCGGATACAACGTGTACAACTACAAGCTTTTTGAAAGGAATTTAAGGTGCTTAACATGAAGGTAAAGGAATCTATAGATGAATACTTTGCTCGAACCCTTAATATAGCCAACAAGATAATGAATCATGATGAGAAGATGACAAATGTTATGGTTATTGACTCTAAAATTCAACTATGTTGTGTTTTCAATTGAGGAGTCTAATAATCTAGACACCTTATCTATTAATGAGTTACAAAGCAATCTTTTAGAGGAATGACCTTATCTAGTTGTAATGAGTTATAAAGCATTCTTTTAGTACATGAACAATGTATGGCTGTCCATGTTATGGAAAAACAATCATTAAAGGTTATCTATAATGATCAACCAACCGGAAGAAGACAAGGTCATAGAAGATTTAGAGGAAGATAAGAGATAAAGGTAAACAAAGTTTTGATAAATCTACTATTGAGTGTTATTATTGTCACAAGTTTAGACATTTTCAATATATCCAAAATTGTGACATAATGGTGAGGTTAATGGAGAAATATTGTTAATGGCCTATGTAGATGAGATGGAAGACAACAAAGAAGAATTATGATTTCTTGACAAGTTGTGGTAATCATATATGTGGTAAGATAGAGCTTTCCCGCAAGCTAGATGAAAGATTTAGCACTTCAATGAAGTTGGGAGACAACTTAAGCATGGTTATGATAGGAAAAGGCATGTACGAAAGATGGTAAATGGAATTATAAAGATCATCAATTGAAGAGTAATTTAATTAGCATTGGATAGTTATAAGAGAAAGGTTTTGCTATTCTCATGCAACATAAGAAAGTATAAGATCTCTCATCTTGAGAGAGGACTGATTATGGTGACTATGATGCCTATAAGTAGAATGTTCATCTTTTCTTCTCTAATAAACCAAAGCCAAAAAAAGAAATTGATTTTAATTTTCTTACCAAGGATTATTAAACCAGACTTTGTCACTGTTGGTATGGACATCTAAGCTTAAATGACTTGAATACTCTTAAAGAAAATGGTGAATGGACTACCATGACTTAAATGTCATTTGAAAGTGTATGAAGATTGTTTTATTGGAAAACAACGAGAAGATTCTTTTCCAAAAGAAGCATATAGAGGGCTTCTCATACCAACTAGTGCATGCCAACATATGTGAACCAATTAATCTCATGTCAAATAACAAAAAAAAAAGATAATTACTTTTATTGATGATTTTAACTACAAAACTTGAGTTTATTTATTGATGATTTTAACCACAAAACTTGACTTTTGTCATTTTCAAGAGTTATAAGAATTGTATTGAGAAAAAAATTGGTTCTTATTTAAAATGTCCTTGCATTAATCATGGAAGAGAATTTATATCACATGAGTTCACAGATTTTTATAAAAAAAATGGCATTCGTAGACAATTAACATATGTATATACTCCTCAATAAAACAATATTACATGGAGAAAAAATCAAAATATTATGAATATGGTTCGAAGCATACTTTCTAAAAAATATATTCTAAAAACATTTTGACCAGAAGCGATAAATTGGATTATCTATGTTCTAAATAGAAGCACAACTCTTATAGTAAAAAAAATAACTCCTGAAGAAGCTTGGAATGGATCTAAACCACCAGTCGATTATTTTCATATTTTTGGTTGTATTTCACATGTTCATGCTTTAGATAGTAAGCAGAATAAGCTTGCTAATAAGAATGTGAGATGCATTTTACTTGGTGTTATTTAGTAGTCGAAAGCATATAAACTCTATGATCCAGTTTCACAAAAGAGAATAGTGAGCAGAGATATAATATTTGAAGAAAAAAATGATAGAGAATGAAACAATAGTTATGAGAAAGATAGTATAGCTGATATGGATTGGGGAGAAAGTGACAAAGAAACAAGTATAGAGGACAATAATGAACGAAATGTTGAAGCTATTGATGGTCATGATAATACAACTAATGATATAAGAGTGATGAGTTAAATGAATCAAGTAACAAAGATCCACATAGTTTTAATATAGGAAGGGTCAAAAAAACATCATTTTGGATAAGTGATTATGAAAGTGGAGAAGGAATTTATAAGAAATAAGACACTACATATTTAATTGTGTTTGTAGGCAATGATCAAGTCCCATTTAAAGATGTTGTTAAAAGTGAAAATGGATAAAATCAATGCATGTCAAAATAGAAGTTATAGAGAGAAATGATACATGGGAATTAATAGATTTAACAATTGAATGGAAGAAGATTAAAGTAAAATGGGTTTACAAAACTAAGTTCAATGAGAATAGAGAAGTGGATAAATGCAAGTTTCAGTTGGTAGCAAAGGGATATACTTAATAACATGGGGTGAATTATATTGAAGTATCAACAGTAGCTTGGTTTGATACAATTTGGTTAGTGATCTCTTGCAACTCCAAAGAGGTTAGCAATTTATTAATTATATGTTAAATCAATTTTCTTGTGCAGTGAGCTAAGTGAAGAAGTTTTTATCGAATAACCTATTTGCTATGAACATGAAGAAAATAAACAAAAGGTGTATAAAAAATATTTGAATTAATTGCCTATACAGATAGTGATTATGTAGAAGATTTAAACAACAAAAAAGTACTTTAGGTTGTGTGTTTATGTTAAGCTTAGAAGCAGTGCCTTAGTTCTCAAAGAAACAACTTGCAATCACCTTGTCCACTACTAAAGTTGAATTTATTACTACAAATTCTTATGCTTGTCAAGCAATATGGTTAAGAAGGATTTTGGAAAGTCTCTGTTATGTTCAACACAATTCTACAATAGTTTTGTACTTCAGGTTATGTGTTTATGTTGAGCTTAGGAGCAATGCCTTAGTCTTCAAAGAAACAATTTGTAATCACCTTGTCTATTATTGAATTTGGATTTATTGCTAAAACTTCTTATGCTTGTCAAGTATTGTGGTTAAGAAGGATTTTGGAAAGTTTCAATTATGTTCAACACGATTCTACAATGGTTTTTGTAATAACGGTTCAACAAGCAAGTTTTCTAAGAATTCAATAATGCATGGTTGCAGTAAATACATTGATGTTCTTTTCTATTGTATAGCTCTTTAATGAAAAAAATTGAAAAATTTCTACATTGATTATGAATAAAGGTGGATATTGTATTTTGGGCTATAAATAAAGCCTACACCTCCACTTCTAAAATATCCCAAAATTTGTAAATTTTTATCTCTTTTGTAAGGGTAAATTGATTAGCTCAATTTTGAACAATTAGTTATAATTTTGGAGTTCATTCATTTAGAGATAATAAAAGTGGTCAACGACACTCGAGAACATAGGTAACATTTATATCGAACATAACTTAAATTTTTGGTGTTTTTATTTACCCACTTTAATATTTACTTTAATTTCTTTTAACATTATATTTTCAATAGCATTATTTTGTCGTGTTAGTTTGAGCTCTATTTATTTAAATTATAAGTGAATAACAACTACTTAAAATAGGAAAAATATATCTAATTTTTTCAACATTTTTCGTTTTCTCCGTGATCTTACAAAAGATGGAATATAATGACAAAACCTTTTAAGCTATGCTTTCTTGAAGATGTGAGATTTATTGGTGTTTGCCCAGATCCAAGTGTAAACGGATTGCTAAAAAATTCAGTTTAAGAGAGGATTTTAAAGTTATTATTAGTGATTATTTATTAAGTATTATGTTATTGCTATGTTTTATATTCCCTATTGTTAAAGGATGTATTATCTTTTTTGACTAATTCCTTAAATATTTACTATTTGGTATTATATATGTAACGGACATATGACCTAATAAGTGTAGGTACTCCGCTAGGATAAAACGAGGACATAAAAGTGGCTCAATAAAAGGCTTGCGCCCAACGAACTTAGAAAAGCACACGAATCAAGTCGACAAAAGTACATCGTCATCAAACAGCGAGATTTTGGATGTTAAGATTTGATAAAGTTATGATATCCCGGTGATCGAGGTCGTCATCCATAAATAACCTGTATATAAATATTCTCCCCTTGTTTGTAAATGCCTGTAACGAACGATCTAAATTCTGTAAACTAGTTTGTACTATCTAGGTCGTTAATATGCACCCCATTATATACGTAAAGATACACATATATGTACCCTTTAAATTAGAAGAATACTATATATTTAGTCAATGTCATTTCTTATTTCTCACTATGAATCATTAAAATCAGAAACTTAAATTCTCTTCAACCATTTACCATGTCTTTAGATTTGTTAAACACGACTATTCTTCTTTGTTTTTATTATCTTATAAGGCTACTATTAAATTAGTTTCTTCGTTCAGAATGAAATAAGACCATTTTCGATTTCCTACTTTCTATGTAAGGTTTTCTTAATAACTTTTTATTTTCCTTCATTATTATTATCTTTTTTATTCAATTAAATGTAATATCATATCATCTTAGACATTCTTTTTGTTGTAATTATATGTATAATATAAATAAAATATTCAAATTAATATAAGTTATTTTATATTAAATAGAGAACTTTAAAATTTAGATAATATAAATTATGTTATTATACATGTGATACAAATAATAGACTTTAAAGTTTCTATAATAATTTATTTTAAAAGTTAAATATATTTTAAAGCAATACATTTATATGAAATAATTTAAAATAAAAATAAAAAGTCTAAAAATCAATTCATCTTATCCGAACCAATTCAATTTTTTTGATAAAAATTCTTATTTTCAATTGGTTCGGTTTGATTTTTATTTTTAAAAACTAATTATATTAAATTGATTTAAATTTTAATTTAAAATCTAACTAATTCAACTTTAAAAATCACAATTTAAATAAAAGTGGATTTATATTCACATTGTGAAATGGTGGAAATATTTAGCTTTATATCACACTTACATTATTGGCCATACAAATCTTTGAAATATATTAAATAATACTTAAATTAAAGATATTCACGAAACTTTTACACAAATACATAAAAATACCCGTTTAATAAGATGAAATCCAAATGTACCAATGATGTTTCAAATTAACTTGTTTTTGCACAAACTTCAACTTTTGTGATTTGGAAAAGATTTTTCGTAAGTGAGAAACTACCAACAGGTTGCGTTAAATATTTTATCAAATAATTTTTGGATATTGCAAGCTTTCACTTTTGAATACCATAAAAAAAAATAAGATCTAAGAACAAAAGAGACAAACCAAAAATAAATCAAAGCCTAAATATGAGCCTAAATTATTTTACCAAAGTTATCCTTCTAATAGAGATTAAGAACAAATATACCATAAATTTACGGATAAAAAACAAACATAACTAAATATAAAGATAAATAAACGGTATGATTATTACAATAATAAAAATATAATTATATAATTTGTATACGATCATATGTTTGATTTGATAGTAAAATTAAACTAAATTTTATATTTAAAAAATAATATAATTATGTAAAAATTTAGTACTATCAAGATGACGTGTGAGTTTAAAACGTATTAAAATGTTTAAATTTTTAATTATAAAAAATAAATTAAATTTTAATTTAAATAAATTTTATAATTAAAAATTATTTTATTAAAATATTTATAATCAATTTTATCGAATTATATTATATAATTTATCAATTAAATATTATAATTATTAAATATAATATAAGCTAAACTATTTAATATGATGTACCAACCACGATCTTAAAAACCTATGAGAGAGAGAGAGAGGGGGGCTTCTGTGATAGCAAGAAGAGCAAATAACTTGTAAAACAAAGACCGATGGGAAGCGGGATAAAAAGGAGAAAAAGAAGGTGAGTGTTTTTACTATTTTTTTTTTTAGCTCTCTCTTTCTCTCTAGTGAAGGACCATAGATTATTTTTCTTAGTTTGTCATGGACCAAATTATGGTAGTGTTTTAAATCAATCAACACTTGAATTCAAGAATGGTAACAGGAGATAAAAAAAACTAAAATTTATATAAATAACTCATTTAAAACTTAAGATAATAATATTAAATTAATTAAAATTTAACATCAAAAATAAGAATTTGATATCAAGTATTATATATTTAAAAAAGATAAATAAAAATATTATATAATATTTTCACGATATGCATCAAAAATCTCATTATTTTTAAATAAATATAATTTAGTCCAAAAGATATTAAAAAGATTAGATTTATTAAATTTTATTAATTTTGATCGATGTAAATCATTAATAATTAATATTTTTTTTAACTTATTATTTTATCACGTGTATATTTTATTTCATATTTTTTAAACATTGTGATTATAACAACAGTATAAAAAAAATTAATAAGGTATGATTTTTACCTATAAAAATAAATATTATTTAAAAAAAAAGTTATAAATTGATACAGTTTATTATTATCTCTCACACGAATAAACACACGTCTTACAGTTACTTGAACTAAAAAAAAAGTGCGGGTTTTAAAATATTCAAATTATTTTTTATAATAAATGTTTATTTTTAAAAGAAATTAAAATAATTTTAAATGTTATGACTAAAAATATCGATAAACGCGTTGGGTTTGTTGGTGGGACATAAAAATTATGATTTTTATGACTTTTGTCACTGCAGTCTGCACTTTCTTCAGGTTCATGATTACAAATAATTATTAGAAAAACATGTCAATAAAACAGACTACAGTACAGTATGTTCAAAGTTTTTCCTTGACCAATTAATTTGATGATCGAGTAAAACAAAAACACATTTAATCACCTTTTGTTAGGTAGCTAGGAATTAAATCAACTTTTTTTCCTCTCTTAGATTTATATATATATATATATATATATATATATATATATATATATATATATATATATATGCATTATTACTCAAATTTCTCATCACATAAATCTTTCTTCTTTTAGTAAAATTTCTTATGATAAAAAGTCAATAGCAATCATGTTATAAAAGATCAAATTTAATTAAAAAAGTTTTGTGGTGAAATGTGTCTTGTCTCACGTTGCTTTTTTATATTATCAGAAAAGATTTAAATAAATAAGAAATTGCCTATCGAGACGCAAATATGCAAGACCCACTTTCGCATTTTTATATAAGGAGAGCTAGCGAAAGGAGGTAAGTTACTGATTTTCAACTTACAAAATGGTTGTTATATATATATATATATATATATATATATATATATATATATATATATATATATATATTTTTTTTTTTTTTTTCCTCAGAAAAAAATAACCGTTATTTTCTTTTATTAAGAATCCTACGCTTGTTTTCTTACTCAATTACCGCTACATTTTAATTCCCAAACATTACCGCTTTATTCATAAACGCCACTCGCTTTCTAAAATCTATAAAAGGATGTTTTCTCATTTGAAACACAACAATCAACAATCATCTCCCTACGAAAAAATTCTCTACAATTTCTAAGTTTTTTTTGTTTTCCGAGCAACAAATTTTCAGTGTAGCATTCCAAATTTTCATCATAAGAAGTTCGGTACGTAGATTAAGATTCTCTTGCTTTTATCCTGGGACGCAAAATTGCGGTTTGCTGCACAAATGGGCAGAGTCACAAACGCCTTAAAGAGAAATGACCTAGTCCGCGACCAACCCAAGCAAGCACTTTCAAGTTATCGCAATATTGTTCTTACATAGTTTTTCACATATTTGTTCCAACAATTTTAAGACGATTCAATCTGGGCCACGTATACTATTCGAAACGCTAACTGATCTAAACAAACCATTCCGCTGAGGATTACACTTTAAAAGACGGAGACAAAAATGTTGTTTTTCTTAACCATGAAAAAGTCGTTTCGCTTCATCATTTACCGAAAAACCAATACAGTCTAATCCTCCTTCCGGCCGAAACTAAAGATTTAGACGCCTGGATTGAAAATGATTTTCTATGCAAAAACTATATTCTTAATGGTTTACCGATGACTAGAAGGATTATTATAACCGTGATAAGTCCGGTAAGGAAATTTGGGGAAGCACTTCAAAAAGAAATACGACATCGAGGTGGTGTTCGGTACTAAGAAGTATGTTGTTAGGGTGATACATGAAGCTTTCAAATGATCGATGGAAAATCATGGAAGCTCAATCACATGAACCGGGCAGAAGATAGCACACGAAATAACTCTCGAAGGTACGACTTTAGATGAACAATTTCAAGTAGTCATATAATAGATAAATTACCCCCCCTCGCTTGGAAAGATTTTAAGAATACACTTAGGTATAAAATTAAGGAATTTTCTTTAGAAAGTCTTATAACCCGTTTAAGAATAAGAATAAGCTCGAAAACAAGACCAAAGAGATGAAGTACTCGTAGTCTCAAATAATAGTACTAATAAGAAACCCTCATCTACAATTCCAAACCTAAAGGTAGAAATATGAAAACTTCTAATCGTAGTAATAATCAAACCGCAACCACCAAAATAGAAATAGAAACTATCCTCCCCGTAACTGACCTCAACCCCTAAGGAATAACACATCTAATGTGTTATAGTTGTAATGCACCGGCCACTTGGCTAGGGAACTCACGAACAGAATCGTCTCCGCCCCACAGCGAACCTTACCGAAGATCAACTTATTGCTACGATATCTCAAGTCAATTTTGTTGGTGGATCCGAAGTGGTGGATAGACACCGGTGCTTCTCGCCATGTTTGCTATGATCGAGACATGTTCAAATCCCATTCTCGATTCTCGAGGATAAGAAAGTGTCACGTTGACTCCCACCCACCAAAGTTGCTGTACCGGCGAGGTGGTTTTGAAGTTTACCTCTGGAAAGACTATCATCTTCAAGATGTCCGCGTATACTCCAGATGAGAAAGAATTTAGTTTCGTGGATATCTTCTTAACAAAGCCGCGTTTACTCAAACTATAGTGGGCTGATTTATATACTATAACTAAAAATAATATATTTGTTGAAAAGCGGTACGCGATGGCATGTTCAAATTAAATGTTGAAATTAATAAAACCTCTTCTTCGCTTTATATGTCGAGTTCCTTTAATATTTGGCATGCTAGACTTTGTCATGTTAATAAACGCATAATAAAGAACAATACGAGTAGCTTAGAACTAATTCCTAAACTATCTTTAAATGATTTTGAAAAATGTGAATTTTGTAGTCAAGCTGTAAAATAACCAAAACTTCACATAACCGCAGTTATAGAATCTGAACCTTTAGAATTAATTCATTCTGATATACGTGGAACTTGATGGAAATTTAACAAGAAATGGAAAACGCTATTTTATAACTTTTATGAACGATCGTCAGATTACATTTATGTATATCTAATGAAAAATAAAAGTGAAGCATTTGATATGTTCAAAATATTTAAGGATCGAGATTGAAAATCAACTTAATGTAAAAAATAAAAAGGTTTCCGAAGTGATAGAGGCACCGAATATGATTCCAATATCTTCAATGACTTTTATAAAACTCATGGAATCATTCATGAAAAATCGCACCTTATTCTCCCGAAATGAATGGCAAAGCCGAAAGAAAAAATAGAACTTTTACCGAATCACTTGTTGCAATTTTATTAAACTCCGCGTCGCTCCCATCGCGGGGAGAAATTTTATTAACTGTCTGTATGCATGTTACAATAGAAGGTTTGGGTCTACAAATAAAATTTCACCCTTATGAAATTTTGAAAAATAAGAAACCTAATTTAACTTATTTTAAAACTGGGGTTGTTTAGCCTATGTTAGAATCCCCGATCCTAAAAGAAATAAACTTGCTAGTAGTAGCATATGAACGTGTATTCATAGATACTGCGGAATAGTAAAGCTTATAAATTCTATGACTTAAAAGATCGTAGTTATAGAATCAAATGATGTTGACTTTCTATGAATATAGGTTTCCTTTAAATTTAAAAATAATGGGGCTTGTCTTCAAGAGTTTACCCATAACTAGAACTAGTGAACAAACTCAAGAATTAAACACCGAAATTAGAAGAAGTAAACGAGCTCGAACCCTTAAGGATTTTGGGTCTCGATTTTTTACGCTTATACCTTGTAGAAGATCCTCAAACTATTAAAGTTAAGCATTATCTTCTTTAGATGCCAACTTACGGGAAGAAGCCATAAATGATGAAATGGACTCACTCGAGTATAATAAGACTTGGTATTTAGTTGACTTACCTCCTGGTTGCAAAACCATTGGATGTAAATGGATACTAAAAAAAGAAATTGAAACCCGATGGTACTATTGAAAAATATAAAGTTTGCCTTCAGAAGTTAAAGGATATAGCAAAGGGAAAATGTAGATTTCTTTGATACCTTTTCTCACCGCCATACGAATAACTTCCATACGTGTACTTTTCTCTCTCGCCGCTATCCATGATTTAGTAGTACATCAAATGGATGTTAAACCGGCTTTCTTAAATGGTGATTTAGAAGAAGAAATTTATACGGATCAACCCGAAGGTTTTGTTATCCCAGTGTCAAGAAAATAAAGTTTGTAAATTAGATAAATCTCTTTACGGTCTAAAACAAGCACCTAAGCAATGTCATGAAAAATTTGATAATCTAGTTATCTCACATGGATTCAAAATAAATGAAAGTGACAAATGCATTTATTATAAATTAGAAGATAATATTTGCACTATTATATGTTTATACGTGGATGACATGCTTTATTTTTGCATCAAATATTTATGTTGTGAATAATGTCAAAATGTTGTTAAGAGCTAATTTTGATATGAAAGATCTTGGAGAAGTGAGTGTAATCCTTGGTATAAAAATAACTAGGTTCAAAAGTGGAATTTCTCTAGATCAATCTCACTACATCGGTAAGATCTTAAAGAAATATAATTACTTTAACTGTAAACCCGCATGTACTCCTTATGATCCTAGTGTAAAGTTGTTCAAGAACACCGCAGCAGACGGTTAGACAACCGAGTACGCGAGCATCATTGGTAGCTTACGTTACGCCATCGATCACCAGACCGCAGACATAGCTTATGTCATGGGACTACTATGTAGGTTTACCAAGAGAATTCTAGCATGTATATCGGGATGCTATTGAAAGGGTTACGAGATACCTTAAGAGAACTATGAACCTTGGATTACATTATAAAAAATTTTCCACGTTTTTTTAGAAGGATACAAATGATGCAGATTGGAACACTTTATCGTAAGACTCCAAAGCAACTAAAGGGCTATATTTTTAACATACCAAGGAGTCAAGCTTCCCGAAGTCTAAGAAACATACAATATTGGCTCAATCTACAACGGAGTCTCAAATGATAGCACTAGCCACTCAGTTGTGAAGAAGCCGGCTAAGAAGTTTGTTACCGAGATCCCTTTATAGAAAGACCGATACCACCGTTCTTGATCCACACGATATAGTACCGCTTATCGCAAAGATTTGAACCGTTACTACAACGGTAAGAGACGCATGCATACGTCAGAAGCATAGTACCGTTAGAGAATTTCTCTCAACGGGAGCAAGAAGCAGTGGATCACGACGTTTGCTCGATGAAAATTTGGCAGCATCCTTTGACGAAAGGATTACCAAGAGAAAGGTTTTCAAAACCTCAAAAGGAATGGGATTAATGCTCTTAGAATGAAGAGTCACTTACGATGGTAACCCAACTTATAGACCTGGAGATCCCAAGAAATAAGTTCAAAAGGGTAATAACAAGTCATGTTGATACGAGATGTATCATGCTATTAATCAAATCTCATTCTATATTGTTGCATTTAAGTCCTGCGATAGAAAAAGGATGAAGTTATTTGTTAAACTCTTAATGAAGTTCTATACTCTATGTGAGTGGAAAGACATAGCCACAAGGAGTACTTTCGATAGACTCACCTATGCAACGTGGAAGCGCGGCCGCTTCCTATGAAAACTTTTTTGGGAAAAAATTTACTGTAGCGTTCACTATACTGGGATACACGCAGATGTGGTCGTAGCACGGGCTTTTTCGAACTACACCTGGGGAAGGTCATGTGTGTGATGATTGTTAGAGATAGAGTTCAAAACTACGAGTTATTCTAGTATATTCTAAAGCATCTACACTATGCAAAGGTTCAAGTCGATGTAGACACATTTTCGCTTACGCACAAATCTTATAATTTTAATTGATCGGTTGCTTCGATGAAA
This sequence comes from Hippophae rhamnoides, assembly GCA_033030585.1. Lineage (NCBI taxonomy): Eukaryota > Viridiplantae > Streptophyta > Magnoliopsida > Rosales > Elaeagnaceae > Hippophae > Hippophae rhamnoides. The sequence continues at coordinate 63,830,753 of CM065428.1, read as the reverse complement.
AAAATTATTTTTATATAAAATTCAAGCTGGGGATTGTTGAAAAGATGAAATTTAATTAAAAAAAATTTGTCGGGAAACGTGCCTCATGTCCACATTGCTTTTTTATATTATTGTAAAGAGGCTTAAATAAATAAGAAATATTATCGACGTGCCGGGCACCCACTTTGGCTTGTATAGGACCTAGGCAATGTGATACCACACGCCAAGACGCCGCCGGCGTCCGGACCGACTTGCCGTGACCGGCCGTGTAAAGCATGTGGCAAAGTAGGTGGTATTTTCTTTTTTGGTAAAATATTTTTTTTCCTTCAGGAAAAATTTTCCACTTACAAAATGGTTGTTATATATATATATATTTTTTTTTCCTAAAAAAAAAATGACCGTTATTTTCTTTTATTAAGAATCTGGCCGTTTGTTTTCTTTATTCAGAAAAAGAGCCGTTGCTCGTATTTACTCATAAAAAAAATATATCCGTTATCCGTTACTCTTCATTTACTCATAAAATGAACCGTTTTATTCATAAATGCCACACGGTTTCTAAAATCTATAAAAGGAGGGCTTTAGCTCTCATTTGAAACACAACAATCAACAATCATCTCCCTACGAAAAAAATTCTCTCTACAATTTCTAAGTTTTTTTTTAGTTTTCCGAACAACAAATTTTCAGTACAGTAGCATTCCGCCTTCACAAGCTCCGAGACAGATTAAGATTCTACTGCTTTTATCCCGTGACGACGAGTACTGTTTGCTTGCAGCACAAATCGGTAGAATCACAAACGTTTTTAAAGAGAGCGACTAGTTGGGCTTGCGACTCAACCTAGCCGTAGCTACTTTCAAGCATCTAACATTGCTCCTACAATCGTTTTTGAACTTGCATCAACAAATCATCATAATAAATTTTAATCATTTTTATTCTAATTAAATCATAATAGTTTCGAGCTAGACATTACAATGTAATTAATAATTGTCACTAAAAGTTTTACCACTACCTGTTCTCACCTGACTCTAACTTTGAATAAGTCCAGTCAAGTCTTATCTTAATAATTTTATAACTGAGTTCGATGCATGGCCTCCCAAATACGATATGAAGTGTAATTTGAATTTAGATTTTATAAAAATGTATATATTTTTATTTATAATTTCATACGTATTTAAACTCAAAAATAGAAAGAGGTATATTAGTTTTTTTTTTCCACACTAAAAGATAAGCTGCTGCTGCTGACCGTTGAACTTGAGCTAATTAAGCATATATAGTTTCTCAAGTCTGAACTACTGTTAAACTTTTGGTGCATTCAGCATCGTGGTCCAGTGTCCACTCCATTTTTCTAATATTAATTATAGATTCATATTTATATCAATTATAATATAATTTATGATTAAATTTTTTTAAAAAATTAAATATATATTTTTTTATTTTTAAAGTTATTTAATCATGAATCATTAGGGAGTTTTTGTTGTTTATAGATCACCTTTTTTTTTTATTATTATTATCTCAAATTGATATAATATTTCAAGTAAATTGATAAAATGTAAATAATTTATAAAAAGTAAATATAAATTTATCAACCAATTAAATAATGTTACTTCAATTGAGGTATTATTGTAGCTTGATATAATAAGAATTTTCATTTTTTATATTAATCTTTCATATTTTTTTTAAAGTATTTTATAGGATGGTATTTGTTCTATTACTCAGAATATTTCACTATATCATTCTATCTACATGCATACTTCTTGCATTTTGTATTTTAAATCCTTAGATATTTATACGATATATTTTAGTATTGAATATACTTTATGTGTAAGAATTTCCCATCCACTATTTATATGCTTGCTTCCTTATTGTATTTTACATGAAACATATACTTATATAAAGTGTATATTGATATTTAAAAAAAAATTATTTATGTTAATATTTTTTTTATTTTACAAATCGTGTTACAATCATAAACTAATATAACAAATAATTATTGATTCAACTTATAATTAATTGTTATATTAATTATGATAATATCATAACTTATAATAAATAATTTTTTTTATTCAATTAAATAAACATATCATTCATATTACACATCATTTATCATCCATAAGAAACAAAACATGATATTAAAATGGGTCTAATATAAAATAATATGCTAATATTTTGTTATAGTTTGATTGTACACCTATCCACTTTTTTTGCACATGAAGTGTCGTGAGCACTTGTAAAACCAACTATATAAGTTGAGTACACAAATCTTAAAATATGGGTGAAGGCTTAGTTATGATATGTTTTGTGTTGTGTTGTGTTTGTGTATACTAGTCCACTATCAAAACCCCCCGAGAAAATCTCTTTCAGTATGAAATGAAAGTACACGTTAACATGTTTAATGCTTCTTCAGTATGAAATGAAAGTATGCGTGTTAACATGTTTGGTTCTTGACCGGTATGCTTCTAAGTATTAATTAAGATTCAATGATTTGGATTATGATGTTCCCCGAAGTACTCTCTATTCTCTCTCATTTTTCTTATTGTGAATTCCTCAAAATTGCAAATTCCTTTTTCATAACTCTGCTTCTTACCCCCTTCCAGCCTTCTATTTAATCGGAAAAATAGCAGATAAGTTCCCTTAACTATCTAAAATGTGTATTTTAGTTTTTAATTTTTTAAAAGTTGTATTATAAATTCTTTTACTTTTTTTTTTAAAAAAAAAATATATATATATAAGCTTATTTTAAGTTAATTCTTTTAAATTAGTTATTATTTGTATATTTAAACATTATATACCACCGGTAATAAGAATTAAATTTGTCGTTAATAAAAATAATCAAGAGTTATTCATTTTTAAATGAAAATTAAAAATATCTACAAATTTACCCATAATTAAATGATGTGATGTGATGTTTATATGTCTACGTAGTAATTAAATTAAAATAAATTTATTTACATCTTTAAAATAAATAAAAGATTTTCAATAAACTTTTTTAAAAATTAAGAATTAAATTAACCATTTTTAAAAAATTAAGTAACATTATATGCTTTAAACCCCTATTTAATCATCAGTTAATCATGATATTCTCCTTGAAAATTTAGATAATTTAGACAAGTTTTTGCTAACTAGCACAACTAAAATTTTTAAATTTATATATACCTAAGTATTGGATATTAGCTCTTAATTCAAGGAATAAAACAAGGACCTTAATTCAAGGAGCAAAACAAGGAGCTTAATTCAAGGAGTAAAACAAGGAATCCTTAATTCAAGGAGTAAATCAATGGATGTTTAATTCAAAGAGTAATTGAAAGAGTAAAATTTCCTTATAAATAGCTATACAATTGTAATGAAAATATTGAGAAAATAATAAGAACTCTTTTGTGTAGAGTTATTTCTTGGTTTTTCAACACTAAGTTTTTTGGGTCCATCTTTAAGGACCAATGTCCTTGCTACACGACTTCAATTTCTTTACGTTTTGTATTCTTTGAACTTTTGTAATCTTAAACCGAAGAATTTAACATATTTGAACGTATTGTAATTACTCTCAATTGATAAGTTAAACTCTTTTAAACCATCTTTCATTATTAAGTTCAAGACATGTGTGTATCATCATACATACAAAAACTTTCCATCCACGTCTTTGCCACTTCAAATCTTTCACATCTTTTTTAAGTTATTTATAATAGACATCGGATAATCATATATATTGATCGAGTGTGTATTATAATTATTTGAATTATAAATTATTGATTTAAGTATAATTTAAATATGGATAAGGTGAGTTTCAATTGAAAATAACTTTTATTTATATAAAATATATAATTATATTTATATTATCTAATTATTTATACATATTTCTTTTATATAGGACATGTTACTATAAACTTCAAGTTAATCACTTGTCACATTTAGTAATATTTTATTATTCATGATTTGTCAATTAATATCAAAAGTATGATGTTAATATTAGAGCTAAACAATTATGTCATATAATATTAAAAGAGAAATCAGAAGTTGATAATCCCTTGGTCATTAAAGTTTGAACAAGGCCAAGATCATTAGATGTTAGTAATTCTTGATTTATATGTAAATCATATTTGGTATTGCGATTCAGTCTCCATAGAATTGAATAAAGACCCAAAAATAACTGTTAAAATATAAGAATTATAACTAGCTATTTTTCTTTTATTGTTTTTTATAATTTTTAATAAAGAATTAACTATTTTAAACTTTGATAGGGCATAAAAGCTGTAAAATAAGGATAAGGATATTGTCCTTAAAAAATCAAATAAGCTTATATAAGATAAAGTTATGGTATGTACAAGAAAATATTAATAATTTAATAAATTTTACTATTGGACAATAAAGATGTTCGAATTGATAAACCATGTACAATTATTATTTTTAGGTTCCACGACAAAATGATAGAAACATATGTGGTCACTTTGTCATGAAATTTATGAGCAAAATTATCTTAAATATAAACATATCAATTAAAGATGTGTTAATCTCTTTTACTAATATACTTTTTAACATATATAAGTTATTTTTGTGAATTCATGTTATAACATTCTTATTTTGAATTTAAATACATGTATTGTTTTAGTTGATATAAGTTGGGTTATGATATGCAAATTTTTGATGATTTACGAAAAAAAAATGATTGCAACACATGCTTGAAATTATAAAATCAGAAAAAAATCTTATGATATTGACTAACATATGTATCTTATAATATTTAGTAATATTGTAATTAAGTTAAATATATATATACATATACTTACTGTACATAAATTATTTTTTGTTATAAATTTAGTTATTAAGTAATTAATTAATATTTAATTTTTTAATTAACATAATGTATTTAAAAACTCTTTTAAACATATTTTGGTTATTTTTACTGTTATGTGATCCAAAACTTGCAGTGAAGTTAGCAGAAAATAACCTAAATATGTTTAAAAAGGATTATAGCATTTTAAGTCGTTTATAAACTAGAACCAACTAAAAATTTTAAGTCAGTTCTACCAGTGAACCGACTTAAAATTTTAAGTCCATTGACACGTAAGATCGATTTAAAATTTTAAATAGGTTGACATGTAAGACCGATTGAAAATTAAAAGTTAGTTTACAGATAGATTTGATTTAAAATTTAAAATCATTCTACCTATTAATCGACTTTAAATTTTAAATCATCATTTCACCCATCTAATTTAAAAGCCATTCTTCGTAATAGTGATTACCGTCGATAAGTGTTGGTTGAGTTTGTAGTAGCATCTCTTTAGCAAGTGGACATGATGTATTTTCTTGATCATTCATATTTGAATATTTATTATACGAGTAACACAGTTCATAATTTACTTTATCTAAAAAGGTTATTAAACAAAGTCATATTAAAACAAATAGATGATGAGAATTAGTAAAAAAAGAAAATAAAAAGCATATGTCTTCTTCTAGAAAAGTATTTATATGCATATAAAATATTACAGTGTATATATCTCAATCATCCATAATAAGCAAATGTCAAACTAAGTTATAGTACTATGATACTTAGTCACGAAATAAATATGTAACCTAACAAAATGATGTCAATTCAAACATTCAATAACTTAGAACAATCAGTTCATTAAGACCTTGCCTTAAGTTGTACTTAAAATCTGTACCCAATTCATAAAAAAAAAAACATCACAACTTCATGAACTAGAATGAACTTTCAACCTATGTTAAAAAAACATACAATTTAGGCGCTGGATAAAAAGGAAGTAGATGCTCTTTTTATTTAACCCAAAATGCAGGTAGGTAATATTTTATTACAACTTCACAACTCCATTTGATATAAAGAAAAGTATTTTCACATACCTCACTCGACTTTTATCAGGTACTCTATATATTAACTTATTGGCTTGGCTGATTTAAAATCAATAATAGTATTGAGAGTGAACTCACCGTTTGGTTTGGAGTTTCAAGTTGCCGACTTGCGCAAGAGGGGGACTTCGGTCACTGCTGGAGGTGACTGGTTGTTGAAGGAGTTCGCGTGAGGGCTGGTGTGGAGGTGACTGGTTGTTGATGGAGTTCGCGTGAGGTTCTGGTTTGTGAATGACCGAATGCACTACTTCACTTCACTACTACAAAAATAAAACCCAATTAAAATAAAAAGATTTAAAATTTAAAATTGATTAAATTTATTTATTTATTTTACGTATTTTACTCATTTTCTACTCTACTTAAGATCCTCTATTCAATAACATATAAATTTATATAACAATTTTATGATTATTAAGATTTTTTTAAATAATTATATTACTTCAAATCACAGATATTTTAATGAGCATCGTATTGTTACATCATGTCTTTTCTATTTTATTTTAACATAAATAAATAAATTAAACACTGACCTTAAATCACAGTCATAAATATATATAAATTTATTTTATTACGAAATACTTATACAAAATCTACATAATAAAAATAATAACATACATAATACAAAAAATTATACACATAATATACAAAAAATAACATAAATTGAATAATACATGCGTAGGATTGATAGAAATATTTACAAGAGTAAATGAAGTAACAAAATGAAAAAAATGATGGTTTGTAAGTGAGAAAATGAGTATAAAATATTTGAGTATTTTACTCAAAAAAATAAAGAATTTGGAAGATAATTTAAAGAGTAAGAAAACCCACTAAACGGTACTAGAATTGGTGATCGTAGGTGGTCGAAAAATGAGAAAGAGTAAAGTTCATTTTTGGGTGTTGTTTAGAGAGTTGTAAATTAAAAATTGTGTTTGATGGGAAAAAAAGAGAAAAGAAAAAATCCACATGTGTTAGCATCAGTTGACGTGTCGAATCGACACTATTTATAGTGTCGTTTTTATACCGAATCGACTTATAATCAATTTGTTTCAAAAATTGACTTTATATATCGACTTAAAATCCACATTTTGTAGTAATACTTAGATGAGAGTTTTAATTTATGTGTTACTGAGGGTAAAATTGTTATGTTATTTATAATTAAGAATAACGTAAATAAAAATAAAAAATTAATAATTATAAGTAATATTTTAAATTAAATAAAAAAGTATTTATTTATAAATATTATTAGTTGTTAAATTATAAATTATAAACTTTAAATTTTAATGTAAATCTTAAATTGATTAGATTTATAGTTATTTTATTCTTTAATATATATATATATATATATATTTAATTGTATATTTTAATTATTTAATTGTATATTTTAATTATTAAATATATTATTTTTATTGTTTTATAATTAAATATAAATACTACCTAGCAATATAAAGTGAAGGGTTTGGGATGGGGTTTTAATTTATAATATTTTTTATTGTTTTAATGAGATTTTATATAAAATATAAATATAAATCGTGAAACAAATCGTGAAACCAGTTGAAACAATATAAAAATATAAAAATATATGTTGAAAGAAAAATATATATATGTTGGTTTTCTTTTTACTCGATTTTATAAATCGTGAAACAAATCAATCAATATAATTTGATTTTATAAAAATAAGAATTATTTTAAATCAATAAAACTCAAAATAAATAATGTTGAGTTGATTCGAAAAAAATTAAAATATAAAATATATATTTATATTTAATAAGTTAAATATTTTTGGTAAACCAGTTGAAAGAATTATAGTACAAGTAATCATTTTCCTTTAAAACCAGGACGGGATGTTAAAATAGTCAATTATTTTTAACAAATTATATATTTTAATTAATTAATATGTAGTTAGAAGTTTAATGTTATTAAATTTATAAAATAAAACATTAAAATTTTTAATAGATTTATAATATTTTATTTTTCATCTAAAATAATATATTAAAGTTCTATTAAATCGAAGAAACCAGACATCAAATGTTAATTAAATTTTAATTTTAAAAATTAAAAGATAAAACTCTTAATTTTATATTTTTTAAAATTAATATAAATTTAAATATTTAATTTATTCAAATTATGAAACTCCTTAACATATTTTTCAATCCGTTACATGGTTTATATTTCTTTTTTATTTTCAAAAAAATAATATAATGAATTAAATATTACTATTATATATCTCACGTGAGAAAACCTTTCATATATCATATATTAAATGTAATGTATTTGTTAAGATATATTCATAGATTCTGTACCAGTTTTTATAAATATGTGGTATTCAATGATTAGATCTCAGGTTCGAAGTTCTGAAAAAACGAAATGGAGTTATTAACTATTTCGGGTGTCGTATCTGCACCCGTGATCATCACGGTCTGTCGGACCTCTTTCCTACGGATGAATCCATAGGCTTGTTCCACCGTAGGGAATGGTTTGATTTGAAGCACATCACTTCGATTTTTGTCTAGTCTGTCATCAAGTCCATCGAGGAAGGTATACACTCGATCTTCCTATTTGATGGACTTGTATTTGTGTATGTCAGTCACACACTCCATTGGATTAGGACGACGTAAATCAATTTCTCGCCACAACCCTTGAAGGTCATTGTAGTATTTTTTCAATGGATCCACCCGCATGCTTCATACGAGTAACTCGACGGCGAAGATCATATACTTAAGACGTGTCTGTCACACCATAGTAGGTGGTAGCAGCAAAATCCCAAACCTGTTTCGCAGTTGGGAATAAAATAAAATTTGCAATCAATGAAGGGTCCATCGAATTGATCAACCATCATTTGACAATGAGGGATTGGTTTCAGCAGTTTGAGGAAAATCCCCATTAATATATCCCAGTTTGTCTTTGCCAGAGATATACATCTCCACCACCTAAGACCACAAGGCATAATTGGATCCTCGCAACTTGATAGTAATGGGGGTAGTCGACGCTTCAGTTAACGAAGGTTGTAAGGTGGTTTGAGCTCTAGTCAAAACTTCCGTCATTTTTGTAATCAACTCATTCAATATGGAGTTTGTGGTTAAATCTCTAGATTCTGCCATGAATCTACCACTTCTTCTTTTTTTTCCTTTTTTTTACACACGAGCCACTATATATATATATATATAAAGAAACATAATATAACCCTAAAATTTTTTTTCATTTTCGCATAGCAACGCCTTTCTTCTTCTGATGGACGATCAGGATGGCCGAACCCTAACCGACTACAACATCCAGACGGAGTCAGCGTTCTGTCTCCGTCTCTATGAAGCGGTGCTCTTCTTCGCTGTAACCCTAATTTGTTTTTGCTATGTGAATAACATCCACTTTGCGTTGTGAGGGCTGTGGAGGGCGCTTTCTTCTTCGCTGCGTTCCACGTTTCTCTGAGACAGAAGAGTGGTACGGATGCCCACGACAGTGGCTAGACGGGTGCGACTCCAGTCAACCAACCATAATAACCAATCTGTGAGAGTTCGTACATTAGTCAATGGACACAGCTACAAACTACGACCTCAGCGTCATTTATCGCTGCGAACTATGAACTCACACGCAGCTACAAACTGCGACCTCAACGTCATTTTTCACTGCAAGCTCAAGCCTGAAAGTCTGAGTTGCGTTTTGTTTCTTTTCGAAAATGATAGTTTTCTCTGGAAAACAACTATTTCTGGTGGATTATGAGGTCATCCCACATTAGTAGCTAGAATGGAACGTAGAGACTATGATGGCTCCAACGAGCAGCTTGAACGGATACCCCAACTCCCAGCCAAATACCCACAGATTAACACAATCTGTTGAGCGTTGCACACCAGATCAATCAAACTAAATCAGCCAAACAAGTTCAAAGGAGAACAGAAATCAGCGTAGCACACCAGATCAGCCAACCAAATCAGCCAAACTAGTTCAAAGGAGAACAGAAATCAACGTAGCAGGTAGCTTATTTTTTCATTAGGATAACCAATAACTCTGCTCTGATACCATGACAAATATTACATTTCTTTGTTAATTATCATGTATATTTCATATTATTTTCTATTATGTTTCTGTAGAAGAGTCTTAGTTTATGTATACAAAGGAAAACGAAAACTAAACCTAATTCTAGCTGCTGCACATCCATGTTTTATGGCTTCACTAATATTATTGTGTGTCATTTCTTGCTCTACTAAACATTAGTGTATTTCACTATTGCAGTATGCACTACAACACACACCAACAAAATTTTCTTTTTGAACTTTTTAAGAAAATTATGTACTCATTGTCTAGTTAAAAAGTCATGCATTCATTATCTCATTTACTATTTTTTTATAAAATAAATTTTTTATTAATAATTGTTGCTCAATGTTTATGATTATTTTTTTAAAATATTTTATTTTAAGTAGTTCAATATTATTTACGAATCAATGTTTTAAAAAATAATTAATTAATTTTGATCTTTAAAAGAAAATAAAAATGAGAAAGTAAAGTCGAAGAAAGAGTATAAAATGATTAAGGAAAAGAAATGATAAAGATGATCAAGTAAAATGAATTAATAAATATTAAAATTTATACTTAAAGACTAAAAATAGAAAGAAAAAAAATTCTTTTTGTTGTAAGGATAAGAAAAAAGAAAAAAATATTATTCATTTAAAACGTATATACTAATTAATTATATCAAATTGATATTTTTTGTCATGTACCACTCAAATACCAAACCCTTTTTATCTCTGTTACGGGTTTGATTCTTCTACTTAGTGATAGAGTGTCATGGCAACGATAGCGGATCCTCCGATGCCAGGCTCTGATTCTGAGGTCAATTCGAAACCCAACCCTAATCCCTCAAATGTTTTGGTCCCTGCTTCCCCAAATGGCCCCGCTGTCTGTCTCCTCAGGTTTGTCGGCGACTCTGCCGGTGGCGCTTTGATGGGCTCGATATTTGGATATGGTTCTCTTTCTATCTCTCTACTTTGTATCTAATATATACAGATATTTAGCTGCGGTAGTTTTTTTATTCTTTCGTGTTTAGGGTTTTAGGGTTTAAGTGATTTTTGAGTTAGTTGTTATTTGACCAAATAAAATGTTAACGCTTGTAGTTTTTTTCTCTACCAAGTTCTTCAGACTATAGTAGCTATGGTAGTGGTTGAATTATGGTTTTAATTTTGCACTATGCCAAAAAAATGTTGCTAATCTTGACAGGTTTGATTCCATTATGCTTAATTCAGTAAAATAATTCAATAATTTGAGGATTGAGCTTTGTCGGTTTGTGGAAATCATAGGTTCCATAGATATACAGCTCGGGCTTCCTGTATCAATTTTAAATAAAGATTTTTCGGCATTTCACTTGGTGAATTTCATGATTAAGATTTAATTTTTGAGGCTCGTCCTCCACATATATGTCTCCTTAAACGATGATGGCACCCAAAGTCCTATGAGAATCATGCTGCTTGTACTTAACTTATCCTGGATTTCTGGTATTGTATAAAGCATCGCTTTATATTGTGCTACTTGAGCAAGGTTATGTTAGCTTAATAATAAGGTGATGTTTGCCTAAAGTTTTACACAGCATTTTGAGCAAGCTTAAAGATGATGTAGAATATATCTGCATAAAGATAGTTGAAATGGAAAAACAAAGCTCGTACATGCAATCTAACTTGGTCTGTGCAGTCTTATGTTCATTTTAAATAATGTATTTGTTAGGAAATTTGGATAAAATGGTATAATCACAAATTCTCCCTTCCAAGATCTTCTTTTGAAGAATATCAAATAACAGAGAAATAGATAATACAGCAGCCAAATTATAGTGGAAACTCGAATTAGAGAAAAAGCGATTTTCGTTGTCGAAACAATGAGAAAAAATCTGTATGTGGAAAATTATTCTAGTGTATTTTCGATGGTAATTTCTACCTTGTGCGCGAAAAACAATTACAAGCGTAAATTTTCGCAAAATTCTCTCACAAGAAGCTTACTGCTGTTTTCTCTATTTTTGGGATAATAATCAATGAAGAAATGAAGCCATATTTATAGCTTTCAAGTTCTCATTTCATATGTCAACGTTTCCGTTCAGCAAAATTAAAATTTCTACCTAATTTTCCTATTCTTTTATTGAACAAGGTTAGGCACCTCAATCTTTAATGATATGGTAAGCGCGTAATGAATTTTCTTAAATTAGTCACCTCACTATTTTAACTAACAAACCTAATATTATTTTTAATCAATCATAACAATCTACTACCGATTAAAAATAAACATGGTTACCAACTACATTGTGTCTCATTCCAACGGTCGTAATGGTCTCTGCAGAAATTATCATGCTTTCATGTAAAACACCGCTTAGAATTAATCGCGGAATTAAGAATTTCACATCGACTCGTGTCGAAAAAAAAATTCTTTGAAATTTATGGTGCAACTCTCACCTGTGGTTTTTCAGAGAGTTCATCGACATCGACATCCTTTCACCACCCTTTGCATCTATGTAGCCAATGCTGTGCGAGCAAACTTGTGGACCCGTTACTGTGTAACACACCTCTTTCATGACAATATTTAGAGACTAGCGGCGTACGTGAGGATGTACACGCTCTTTTCAAGGCATCAGTATAGTCTTTGAAAAACGGAGCGTATCTATTAGCGTCACCGTCGGTATTTGAGCTTCTTGTAGGATCAATTCCATCGCTTTGGACAATTTCTTTTGAGGTGCCCGGATTGTCCACGCCCACAAATATACTATCTTCTTTTTCATGAAATTGTTTTCTTTCGGTTGTCATTACCACGATGTTGAGTGTTGATAGAAACATTTCTTTCTCACTGCTTCGACCTTTTTCTTGAGAAAACAACTTGCTAGTAAGCTTACGAAAAAGCATTTTTCTCCTTTCCATGAATCAAGAATAGGGTTTCATGTGATCATAAGAAGATGGAAGAGACGAGATAGCCTTAAAGCTATATCTTAAATGCGTCAAGTTTAACTCCGATGGTTTCGGGATTCGGAGACAATACCATTGAGAACAACTAGGTGGTCGGACATAATAGTTCCTTCGTACGTTCATACGCAAAGTATGAAACTCTTTCAAATACACCCGATTTGAAACGCACTTTTTTACTCGATACAATTCTTGAAGCTTTTCCCGAGTTCTTTGGCCATAGATATTCCATGCACGTTTGCGAAGAATATTTTTGGCAAACAACAAGCAGTGCACTTTGACTCTTAGATCAAGATCTTCCCGATCTTCATCACTTATATTGGTTTCTTGGACTCGATACAGGTAACAAGTGGTTTCCGGCACTTTAGCGCTGTGTAACCCGTATTGGATCAAACAAATCTTTGACTTGTACTTGCCTGAGCCAAAATTGATTCTCCCAAAGTCAAATTTCTCGATGTCGATCTTGACTCACGACATTTCTCCTTCTTTTCTTTGAAATTGGCTCGATACGGTTGTTGAAAATTTGGATAAAATGGTATAATCACAAATTCTCGCCATAGAGATCTTCGCTTTTGAAGAATATCGAAATAACAGAGAAATAGATAATCTGTAGCATGAGAATTATAGTGGAAACTCAAATTAGAGAAAAGCAATTTTCGTTGTCAAAAGACAATGAGAGAAAAATCTGTATGTGGAAAATTATTCTATTGTGGCTACCGATAATTTTACTCACACCTAAAAGGCAATTCTACAAGAAGAAATTTTGCAAAAATTATACCGACAAACTTACCATCCTGTTTTTACTTATTTTTGGGATAATAATCAATGAAGAAATGAAGTCATATTTATAGCCTTCAAGTTCTCATTTCATATGCCAAACATTTCTTCATTCAACAAAATTAGGCTACCTAATTTTCCTATTCTTTATTCAAACAAGGTTAGGTACCTCCATCTTTGACAATATGGTAAGCCACCTTCCATGAATTTTCTTCTAAATTAGTCACATTCTATTTTAACTAACAAACCTAATATTATTTTTAATCAATCATAACAGTATTTTGTCTTATAATGTTCATATGACTTCTGAAAACCTAAATATGTTTATGTTGCAGGTACTGGACTTGTAAAGAAAAAGGGCTTTAAAGGATCCTTTGCAGAGGCAGGGTCCTCTGCCAAGGTATGACTTACTGAAACTGTTATTTAGATATATTTATCAACTATTAAGAAGTGGAGCAGCTGAGGTTGCCTCTAAATTCAATTTCGCTGTCATCACTTGTAAAAGTTTATCCTATGCTTGTTTTCAGACGTTTGCAGTTTTGTCCGGGGTTCACAGTCTGGTTGTCTGCATTTTGAAGATGCTCAGAGGAAAGGACGATAGTATGTTTTCCTAAATATGTAATTGTTGTTTTGAGGTCACATATCCAGTTTGTACCATGACCATGCTTTCTTCCTCTGCAGTTGTTAATGCTGGAGTAGCAGGATGTTGCACTGGTCTTGCTCTTAGCTTCCCAGGTATGCTATCACCATTCATCAAAGTCACAAAGCAAATGATATGAGTTCAGTTTCAAATCAAACTTTTCTTTTCTTTCTGTCATCCTACCCTCCAAAAAAATTGAAAGAATGAAGTAGGAAGAACAAGTAGAACTCAGGTTGAGTCACCTTTGTATTGATTTGCATAACTTACTGCCTTTTTCGTATCAAGAGATATGCTGAAAAGTATACTTAATGAAAGACAGTTGCCTGATTTTTTTCGTTTTATTTCTTTGATTGCATTAGCTATTCATAGGTTTTTGGTTTGGATGCATCTATAATATAAATGAACTGTTTTTGACTCTTATCTTGCAGGTGCACCCCAGGCCCTTTTACAGAGCTGTCTAACTTTTGGGGCATTCTCGTTTATCCTTGAGGGCCTCAACAAACAACAGACAGCTCTGGCTTGTTCATTTCCTGCTAGAAAGACAAGGGAGCGGTACCATGCACGACCTTGCTTGGTACTTCCACTTCCTATTCCAGATGAACTAAACGGATCTTTCTCTTCTTTCTGTAAGTCCTTGAAGAAACGCAGCAAGGGCTCCCCTTCTGCCTACTGATGAAATTTGGGTTTGTCATTTAAGGCTTTATTGTTTTCAAAGTGTGTTTCCCCGCTCCTCGTTTGGTGGATTATTACATATCATTTTGTAATTTGTAGATGTTTTTAGTGGAAATTCGATGTTTTTTAGTTCTCAATTGGGTGAACACCATTCATTTGCTCGTGTCCAATTGTCCATTATTGCCAATCGATGTATACATATATTCTTTATATGTTTAGATACGTGCAAATATAATAATATAATATTTAAGTTTTAAAAATTAATAAATGCCGTCAGAGTATGAAAAAAAATTCTTTGTTCAAAGAGTATTTTATGTGCTTTTGATTTTTGACCTTTTTGTTAATAAGTGTAAGAAAAAAAAATATTGGTACATTGTGAAATTAAATTTCTTGAACCTAATTTTTTTAATCTTGTTTAACTTCTTTATTGCTAATGAAACTTGCTTAACATATATATAACTACTTCGAACATATCATTTTTATTTTCATTAAGAATTTATTTTTTTAAACCAATGAACATAGTAAAATTTAAAAAAATCTTTTGTACTATATTAAATATATTATGTATGTTTATTATAAAGTTTTTAATATTTTTGTTAAAAACTTATACAATTAGATACTTTAGCATGGTATAATTGTTCTGATTAAAAATATATATTATAGTTGCATTTAAGTTGTTTGACTTATTTTTCTTCAAATTTTATGGGTGGGTAGTATTTTAATTATGTAATTACGTGATTTATGTATTTTAATTTTGTATTTTTTTAGTTTAGTTGTATTACTTTTATAATTTAAAATTATAATCAATTAAGTTAAAATTTTCAAAAATTAAGATTTTTTTAAATAAAATAAGAATTATATATTTTATTAATAAAAAAATTAAAAATAGAAAAAAAGTTACATCCTTCTTTCTTTCTCTTATTGTTATTTTATTAATGAAAAAAAAATTTAGAGAGTGAGTGAAAGGGAAAGATAGAAGGGATGGAAAGAGAAAGGAAGAAGAGAGAGAAGCGTGAATGGGAGAAAGGAAGAGTAGAGAAAAAGGGGGAGGATTTTTTCTTTTTTTTAATATTTTTTATCAATAAAATATATAGTTTTATTTTATTTTAAAAAAATTAATATTTAAATTTTTTAACTTAATTCATCGTGCTTTTAAATTACAGGAGTAATAGAAATTAAGTAAAAAATTATAAAATTAAAATGTATACATTTTATAATTACAAGACCTGAAGAACAAGATGTATTTAAATTATAATATAAATTTTATTTAATGTTATTGGGATAAAAACAGGATGTATTTTTACCTAAAATTAAGTGTAATTTTGACTCTTATATAAAATATAAAAGTATATTTATATCTATTTATATTATATATAAAAATTTAAATAATTTATTATAATTTTTTAATCAAAATTATTTATATTTTAGAGTTATAATTTATTTTTATCACTTAAATAATAAATTATTAATAGTTAAAATATTGATAATTATCGATATTATAATTTTTTGTAAAATTTTATTTATTTTGTGTAATATAAATAATTATTTTTTAGTGTTAATGATTTTAAATGTTATTTGTTATTAATTAATATTTTTTTAATAGTTAAAATATTAATAATTATTTATTAAAAGATTAGGTATATTTATCTTTTAAATGTTATTTATAGTATTTAACGTATATACAAGCTAAGCTAAAATTAAAGTTATAATTATTATCTTAAAATTTTTATTAAATATTATATTAATTTTTTCATACATATTTTTGTGATATTTTATTAAAAATAAATATATGTATTATGAAATCATGTTAATTTTTTCCGTAGTAATTTTTTTGTTTATATATAGAGTAAATTCTTACTAGAATTATTTGATTAAAAGTAAGGATGTTATTAATAAAATAAAAAATGAGGAATGAGAATTCATATTTTATAATATAAGTTGGGATAAGAAAGGATATTATATTCTTTTTTTTTATTATTCGAAATTATATATCTTATTTTAATAAATATATAAAATTTAATTTTTTAATTTTTTTTTATAGATTTAATTACATTTAAACTCAAACTAATCATAAGTAATAAATTATATATTTTATATTTCATCTTTAAGTTATATTTTGTTCTATAAAACATCAATAATTTTTCTTTTATAAAAATTATTTAAACTTTATAAATCTAAAATCTTATAATTATTTTATAATTTATTGTTATTATTTCAAACTAATTTATAAAATGATTATATACTTATTCTTATATATATTTTATTTTTTCACGTAAATATTATTTATATTTATTTTATATTGATTCAAAATTTTATTTTTTTCATTACAAATTATTTATTATTTACTTCCATTGTAATTATTCTTTTATAAAAAAAATTTAAAATAAAAATATGATATTTAAAATATTACGTGGATATCCGTTCTTCATTTCGGATCCTTATTTCTCATAGAAAATCTCTAATTTATTCCTACAAAGATTTTAAATAAAAATAAAAATTAAATTTTAAATCGTTTAAAAAAAAAGCCTTAGTTTATCCTATTCCAATTATATATATATATATATATATATATATATATATAGTTATGTTCTACTGTGCGATGTCACCCTTATAACTGTTGGAGAAAAGAAGAAGAAAAACTAACGATACTTCTTAATATAATTTTTTTTAAGTTTAAATATAAGCATATATTTTTGGGTGTTGAATGTGAAAGGCGAAATAAAAACTTAAAACGTTTGACCAGTAGACCCACATGAATCATGGTGAAAACCTCGTTATAACTTCAAGTATAATCGAAAATGTGGTTTTTATTTTGTACATCATGAATTAGTAACTACGTACAATCCCTAAAAAATCTCAATCCTTCCGACACCAATGCCCAAATGATAAGGTTATAATAGTAATTTCTTGGCTACCGGTTGGACGAAACCTGGTTGGACTCCTTTAACTTTGGAAACCTGGTTGGCCATCTCAAGTCCTTGAATCCCTGACGAGATTTTGCAGCCGTGTTGTAGCGCTAGAATCCTTCGTCCGGCAAAATGGGTATCTCTCGTTTTCTGTAACTTATTTTCAATCTCTTCTTAGTTTTTGCTATAATGCGTCTTGGAATTACTCCAATGGTATTAATTGCTCGCAATTGTAACACTTTGATGTAGTTTAGGATATGCTAATCATAGTTTTTTATTTTATATATATATATAGAGAGAGAGAGAGGCGAGACACTGGAGGCAAGAAGAAGGCTTGGAGGAAGAAGAGAAATCAAGTATTAACTTTGTCGTGAGTTTTTGTTGTGGGCGGAAGTAATAAATAGTGGTATATGAATATATCAAAACAATAAAATGAAAACACAGAATTTACGTGGTTCGACTGAAATCAGGTCTGCGGGAGCGTGAGATATTATTTGAGCTGATGGAAATATCTGAGAATACGGAGATCTGATTTATCATTAACAATAATATCTACCAGTGTTTCACAAAAGTTAGTATTTTCTCTCTTTGAGTTCTTATCTTCTCTGATTTTTCGATTTTTAAGCATTCTGATCGTAGGCTCTTCTTATTTATAGATGAAGAAAGGCTCGCTCACTGAAGTGTCCGTAATTTAAGCTTTAAATTAGTAGCGATTCATTAAATTATGGCCATTTAATTTCCTTAAATCATGACCTGAAATTAGGCCACTTTAATTTACTGAAATTATCTTGGTAATTTGTTACTTTTAGAGCCAATATTCAACAATGCTCACCTTGGCGAAAAAAGTTAAGCACTTATTTAACTCGAAAATGCGCCACTAGGCACACTGCTTCGAGAGATATTGATCAGTTGACGGTGTTGAAACTTGATCCTTATATTTCCACTTTGTAGCATATATGCGGGGTTATACTGCGATTCAGGCTTTACAGGTATAACATTCCGCCATCGACGATTTCTAGAACAAAATGAAATCGAGCATCGATGTCTTGAGTGCGACGTGATGAACTTGGTTCTTTGCCAAACAAATGGCTTGCAGTACATGTGAGAAAACCTCACGTTCTTACGGAGCAATACAAATCCTTGATTAACTTGAACGAAGACATAGCTTAACAGATGCTTATTACGGCCGTATACTGCTGCCTACTGTAGTAAAACAAGCTACGATTAGCCAATGTTGATCTCCCGACAAGGTCCTCTGCCTGCATTGTGAACACGTAACCGAGGTTGTAGATCGTATTTATCAGAATCTCGAGCGTAGTCGAGAATCCCACGTATGCTCCGACTAGGTGTTTTACGCCCGGTCTTGTCTCTCCGAACTTGCAACCAATATCCACGGTACCGTGGAGTATGTAGTAGAATCCTTCGGCACTTGCCGGTGTCACTGCCGGATTATGCATGTATGCCAGGCTCAATACTAACGGCGTGGGAAATATCGGTGCAGTGCGAACCATTCGTACGTCAAGCACAGCGGCATTTGCATATGGAACACGTTCCATTTTCTTCTTCTGTCGGTGGTGCTAGGTGACATTAATAACTTAGCGAAAGTGAGGAAGCCGGTGTCTTCTTGGTTTGGTTTTTCATCAATGTCAATCTTTGTAGTACTTTCTTGAGATCTTGATGCATTGTAGACGGTGTACTATCTGTACTATCTCTTGTGATTTCCATCGAGAATTTTCTTAGCTTCTCCCGAGATCTTTCATTTCAAATTGAACTCGACGAGCCTTGATACGTAAATCTCGCCTTTCTTAGATGCGATCAACGTATAAATCAGCGTATAAGAGCAAATAAATGAAGGTACCGTCTTGGGTTTCCGAAAGTATACCTGATGATCAGGCGACTTCGTGTGTGCCTACTTTCTCACGATGAAGCTATCAAAGCGCTTGTACCATTGTCGCGGTGATTGCTTGAGCAAGTAAATTGACTTACTCGGCTTATGAGAGCCCGATTCTCTCGTCACTGGAATTTTAAAGACATCCAGGTTGAGACATGTAGATTTCTTCGTTCAAAGTACCGTGGAGAAAAGTTGTTTTGACATCGAGTTGAGCTAACTCGAGATCAGCGTCTAGAAGCCAATAGTATCCGAGAATAGATGAATGTGGCAGCTGTAGTGAGAATACCTCGTTGTGTACATTATGCTTTACGAGCGTAGCACTTTTGCTGGAGTCGGCTTTGTATACGTGTTTTCTTTACCGGGAGCACGCTTCTTACGCATGAACCCGTTTGCAACCAATAGTTTTCTTTCCTTTGGGAAGTTGAACCAAGCTCCCAGTCGGATTACGATGTGAGAGACTTCGTCTCTTCGTCGTTGCCATTCCCTACCTTCGTATCGGCTTCTTTGCACGGCCTGCCTTAAGTGCGTGGGACATCATCATCGGTGATTCTGCGAATGTCTGTGCCGTACGTGTATGTCGGTAGGCTTACCAATCTCCGCTTCTCGGTCGAGTAGTGGCGATAGATTACATCTGGCGATTAATCGGTAGTGATGGTGAGAGAACACCAGCCACTGTGAGATCTCTTGATCATCAATTTCATCTTACACGATCGGTGAGTGGTGCAATCTTTTACGGATCTTAGAAGTCTGGCATCGCGCATAGAAGAGTATTTGGACTTTCGTTCTCTTTCTCAGAATTTGTTTGTCTCGGCATGTGGAGCTCGTCGAATGTAACATCTCGACTTAAGACGATCTTCTTGGATTCACGCAAAGTTAAATCCTTTAACTCAGCTTAAAGCCAACTTGACTTTCTTTGCTCTCGGATCCGGTTGGATTCAACATGAAAATACTGCGGAGGACGTCCAAATATTCGCAATGAATCAGTAATCGGTAGCCAGGTTGTCGGACCATTACCTCTTTAGGAGTTTTTCATCTAATGCGATCGCGAGAAGTGCGGTAGTATATGGAGTTGCATATGACAAAGCTTCGGCCCAAAATGCCTTGCTCGATTTGGAATGAGATAGCATACATCGAACTTTCTCAACCAAAGTACGATTATTGGATTCTATGACTCCATTCTGCTTTGTGGTGTACGAGGCGAAAAATGTACGATTATCCGCATACGTCTTGACAAACTTTAAAGAAAGGATCGATTATACTACGCCGCGTTATCGGATCGAACCTTTTAATCTTCACTGCTGTACGAGTCTCGATCATTTTCTTCCATTTAAGAAAGATATCCGAGCTTCATCTTTGTGACTGTAATGTATATCCGGACATATCTAGAGAAATCATCGATAAAGTCACGAAACCAGCGTTTACTCAGTGAAGCATTCTTGGAAGGTCCACATTATCCGTGTGAATATAATCGAGAGATCCGCAGTACGATGAATGGCGATTACCGAACTTGACTCTTGTTTGTTTCCCGTTACACGATGCTCGCGAGAAATCAAACTTTCCGGTCTTGGCACCTTTGAAGACCTTGCTTAAGCCTTGCAAAACACTTTTCCGCCAAGCATTACCCTGGCGCGTGTGCCACGAGCGGAAAGAATCATTTGCCTTTCTTGAACTCTTGAGATAATGTCTGCTTCCATGGCTGTGGCCACCCACGTCTAGGAAATACAAGTTCGCCTTCCGAGTACCCGTTCATTTCTGCAAATGCACCTCGTCTGACTTTCGAAGACTCCGTTTTCCAATGTTACCTTGTAACCATCGAATCTAGAACACCTAAAGAAATAAGGTTTTCTTTAGTCGAGGATTATACCTTACATTTGTAAGTCGTTTGATTGTACCATCGTGCGTCTTTAGTCGTATTGTTAGATCCACTTTTGTCGTGAGCATTGTGCGTTGCCCGTAAGCCATGACTCGCCATTAGAACTCTTGGCTTCGAAAACCAATGTCTGTTTGGACCACGTATGATAAGAACGTCGAGAATCAAGGATCAACATACGAGTAGGTTTTTGATGATGGCCGAAAAAGTGATTCTTAAGTAACCGTCGACCTTACGTGCGACATTTGCATTTGACTTGTCCTTGTTTGGACAATCTTTCTTCCGTGCCGCTACGGTGACAATAAACGCTCGTCCTTCGCGGAGGCGTCTTACGGATGACTCTCACTACGGACTTTGATCTAGATTTCCCCACATTATTTGATCCACTTTGAGGATTTTTTGTTGTTAGTCTACCTCACATTGTAGTCCTTAGCCGATGTGAGTCTGCTGTGATCATGTTGATCCTTCTTAGGTACATTTCGTTATTTGCAAAGCATTTGAAACATCTAAGAACTTAACCTCATCCTTTCCATATAACGGGGTTGTGGTTAAATGCTGCATGCTTCCGAGGTAATGAATTCCAACTGTAATAATAGCTTTATCTTAAGCCGATAATTTCAACATCTAAATTTTGCGGTCGGCCAAAATTTTATTGAAATTATCTAAGTGCTTCAATCATGGGGGTACGCTTTCTTGTCTTGGAAACGAGGAAAAGTTTCTTCTTGGTAAGTACGATTCTCGATACTTTCGTCATGTATTTGTCCTCTGGTTTCTTGGAAGAAGCTGACTACGTTCTCTTTCATGACAAAGTACTTTTGATCTTTTCCTACACGGTCGAATTGTGCCTGACTTGTCGATTGACATAATTCCAACCGTTTGAATAATCTCCACGGCCCTGGTCTCAGGCTATATTAGATCGCTACCGAACGATAGATCTAATACTTCACATTGCCACATGAAAGTTATTTGTCTTGGTCAATTTCTCCATCTCAAACTGCGTTGAATGACATAGTTCTTGAGTAGAACTTGGTTTGCCATAAATTCTATGGTCGACTTGTTCACCTATTAACCGATCTCTCCTTTATCGGCCATAAGTACAAGCGATAGCAGAAATTTTGCACTTCTGACTTAAAAGCAGTGTTTTTCCAAATTTTATACCTTATTTGAAAAAGCGAGTCGGTAGTTGAATTTGGAATGGTCCAATTAGCTAAGAATAGATCCAAATCGGTTGAAAACGGATGAAAAATAGACCAACTTTCGGTCCAAATATCACTAGTGACTAAGTTGACTCGGTTCGGCGAGTTGACTTCGATTCTTGGCAACCAGGATTCCGGTAAGGCGGTGGTTCGACTTAGATTTGAGCGATTCTTTCAGTTGCGTTCGTATCGTCAAAACTTCGATTTGATATATATCTTGCTATATTTGGCTCGATACCAATTTGTTGTGCGTGACGATAAATAGCGGTATATGAATATATCAGCGATAAAATGAACACACGAAATTTACGTGGTTTGGCAATTCGCTAGGTCGGGAGAGCGGCGAATATTATTTGAATTAGTGGGAAATATCTGATCTGATCTGATTTCCTCACTAATATCTCTAAAGTGTTTCCCAAAACTCATAAGTATTTTCTCTCTTTGAGTTTGCTTATACTCTCTCTGATTTTTTCTGATTTTTGCCTTGTTCTTCAATGCATGAACTCTTCCCTATTTATAGATGAAGAAAGGCTCCTTTTCCCTAAAGTGTGCCATAATTTAAGCCTTAAATTAGGCCACCAATTTCCTTAAATTATGCCACTAATTTCCTTAAATCATGCCACAAATCATGCCACAAATTAGGCCACTAATTTCCCTAAATTATGCCACTAATTTGTTACTTTTAGAGCCAATATTCAACAGTTTTGTCACTCACTTTTGATGCTGAGAAATTTTGATAGAAATAAATTATGATTTGATTGATTTGTATGGTATAATATGTAGATTGATCCTTTTCGTAGCAGTTGCCGCACTAATTTTTTTTTTCCTTTAATTTAGAAGCTGTATATCAACGTACTATTTTATTAGCCTATATGTCACTTCTTTGTGAATTGGAGTATCGTCTTCTTAAGGAGCAATTAAGTTCACAATGTTTAAGATGAATCTGGAGTATTTCATGCTAACCAGCTCTATTATTTTAGTATTCAATTAGCTTATATCTATGGGATTACCATATCCAATTTGAAATTGTGTTGGTTTGTTTGATTTATATTTTTGTTGTTTATTTCTGTCAACTTGAATTTCATGGAAATGTCATTAATGAAATATGAGTTAATACGATTTTATCAGTTCAGTGGTTATTTATAAGAATGTGCATTTATGTTCTTGCTAAGGTATGAGCTTGGAAGGCAGCCTGCAAACACAAAGCTCTCTAGCAACAAGACAGTGAGGAGGGTTAGAGTTCGTGGTGGCAATGTGAAATGGCGGGCTTTGAGACTTGACACAGGAAATTACTCATGGGGTAGTGAGGCCGTGACCAGAAAAACCCTTATCTTAGATATGGTGTTTAATGCATCTAACAATGAGCTGGTCCGTACTCAAACTTTGGTGAAGAGTGTCATAGTTCAGGTTGATGCAGCACCTTTCAAGTAGTGGTACCTCCAACATTATGGTGTTGATATTGGCTGCAAGAAGAAAACTTCAGCTGCTGCTGCCAAGAAGGTAGGAGAGGTTGGTACTGTATTGATTTTCCTGAGTATTTTGTAGTTTATGTTCTTTAGAGCAATCAAATATATTCTTTTTCATTCTGAAAAAGTAAAAATAAAATTATTTGGTTCCAATTTTCTGATTGATTAATATTATTTATGAGTCCACATGGAAGTTGGGGGATTTTTCTCGTTTGCTTGTATTTTCTTTTCCAAGCGCAGTTGCCTCTATATTGTGAGATAACCTCAGCTTGAGGCTACTATGATTTGTCACAAAAGTGGAATTCTTTCTAGGCGTACACTTTTAGGAAGAAACTGGAATATGGTCAATTATTTATGGTTTTGATGGCTCTTATTGGGTTCGTCTTGGCCCATATTGGCATATAGGAGGCTGATGCTCCTACAGAGGAGATGAAGAAGAGCAACCACGTAGCAAGGAAGCTGGAAAAGCGTCAACAAAACCGAATACTTGATCCAAATATTGAAGAGCAATTTGGTGGTGGTCGTCTTTTGGCCTGCATCTCTTCACGACCTGGTCAGTGTGGCCGTGCCGATGGGTATGTCATTTAATCCATTTGTTTGCTTGTATGTATCTTTTCACAACTTAACATTATTTGTGGGGATAGAGCTCCATGGCCCCTCTTAGCTTTCAAAAATGTGCATTTTGTCGCTTATTTTTTAAAAGGTACATGGCTAATTCCTTATCTATTTTTTAGGTGCATTGTTAGTCCCTTAGCTCTCAAATGTAACTTACATATTGCAGTGGATATCATTATTTGCATCTGAATTAAATATGTTTTATATCATTGATGTTTTGGACCGGTAGCAAAAATATCCCAAACATATAACTTGTAAAAATACCTCGAATATTTAACAACTTATAAAAATGTCTCAATGTTTAGTTCCATTAACATTGATGTTCTTTTAGTCATTTTTGTTAACAGAGTTAGTTTTATACTATCATATGTAACTGTTAGTTTTTAATAAAAATTACCAAAAGGACATAAATGTTAACAGAATTAAACATTGAGTGTCATTTTTGTAACAAGTAAAACGTTAGGGACATTTTTACTACCGGTCCAAAACATTAGGGACATTTTTACTACCGGTCCAAAACATTAGGGACATTTTTACCATCCGTTTAAAATATTAGGTACATAAAACATATTTAAGTCATCATAATTGTTATGAAATTGGGTGGGTGGCTACACTTGAAATTAACTTGTCATTTCCAATCAGATATGATGATAATGTGTGTTTGTGACAGATATATCTTGGAAGGCAAAGAACTAGAGTTTTATGTGAAGAAGCTCCAGAGGAAGAAGAGGAAGGGAGCTGGTGGTGCTGCCTAAAATTTTGTTGTTTAGTCATTCTAGATTCATGAAATATTCATTTTAATGTTCTCTGATAGTGACGGATTTGAACTTGATCTGTGGGATGAGTTAGTGTTGATCAAATGTTTACTTTCTATGAGTTGGTTTCATCGAATGTTTACTTTCCATGAGTTAGTGTTTTTTAGAAGTCATGTTATTCTGTTAATCTGTTGTGCTTTCATTTAATTCCTTTTTATACATGTTCGGTTTCATGGTATCTATTAGGGGTGTCCATGGTCCGGTCCGGTCCGGTTTTGCCTAAAAAAATGTAACCAAACCAGACCGTTCATATAGTTGAAACCGGATCGGACCGGACCATTCGGCTATCTAAAATGTTATAACCGAACGGTTTGGTCAGTTTGATTATGATTTTGAACGGTTTTTAACAATTAATAATAAATAAATATGATTCAATTTAATATGATATAATTTAATAGGATGCAATCAAATATAATGATCATTTATAATCATACATAGATATTATTGTTAAATAGATAAATAATATGTTATCAAAATCTAAAATAAAAAAAGATTAGACATGAACAAATAAATTCCAAATATCTCATTTGCAAAGAATTCTTAAACATATACAAACATCAAAACTCAAAATCAACAACAATACATCATTAGATAATAATATTTAAAACTTAACCATTATTAATCATCAACGATCATTGTAGTGTCTTTAATGAACTTTAAAATCAAACAAAATCAACATCTTCATAAATATCTAGGTCATCATTGTATTCTAGTAAGAGAACATTGTCATTATTAATGGAAGAACGAAACCAATTTTGACTACATACTAATGTCTCTACCATTTTAGGATTCAAAGAACTCCTAAATGGATCGAGAATGCGCCCTCCTGTGCTAAAAGCTGATTCTGATGCAACAGTTGAAACTTGAATTGCTAACACATCACGTGCAATGAGAGAGATGATAGGAAACCTAAAAGAATTTGCCTTCCACCATTTTAATATATCAAACTTATCCAACATGACATTTTCACATGGGGTGTTCAAATATTTCTCAACCTCGGTTTTCAATTCCAAACTATTTTTCTCCTCTAAGCGTTTAAGAAACTTCAACTTTCTTGCTTCCTCAGATGAAGGAATCCTTCCTATTACATCTTGTGATTAAGTCACATTAGATTGAAAATCTTTTCCATGCACTAACATATAGTAAGCTTTGAACATATCCATAAAAGTATTTTTGACATTATCTCTCAATTTTTGAACAATTTCTAAATCATAAATCTCTTCAAATAAGAATTCCAAATACTCTAATTTGTACCTTGGATCAAGTACAAATGCAACATACAACATCTTATTAGTCTTGTCTACATTTCCCCAATACTTCTCAAATTTTGTTTTCATGCTAATAGCCATATTTTTTAACAACAAGTCATCAGAAACACACCATGTAAGTATTTGAGATTGAATGTTATGTAGTTCTGTAAAATATAAATTTGAAGCGGTGCATAAAGATGCACTAAATTCTAAAGTAAAGTCATAAAAAGTTTTCAAAAACTTGACAAAAACACCAACATTCTTCCAATCATCTAATGATGGCGACCCAACATTCGATCGCTCCTCATAAAAATAAGAAATAAAGTATGTTCATTTCTCTTCTTCAAGACGATCAAATGCTTTTTGAAAATCTAAAGAAGATTTTAACATTAGATATGTGGAGTTCCATCTTGTAGGCACATCTAGCACGACACATCCTTTGGACTCAATATTTTCTTTAATAGAACACATTTTAAACTTTTGTAATCTCAAAGGAGATGTTCTAACATATCTCACAGCGCAACGAATACTCATAATAGTACTATGAAGATCTTTAAGTCCCTCTCTTACAATCAAATTAAAAATGTGAGCACAACATCGCACATGAAAGAACTCTCCACTCATAACAAGTCCATCATTCCAATTTTTTAGCTTCCTTTTCAAGTATGACACAGCAGTATCATTTGAGGAAGCATTATCAAGTGTTATGGTGAATACCTTACTTATACCCCAATCACGCAAACTTTTTTCTATCACTCTCCCAATTGTATCACCTTTATGATTCTCAACTTGACAAAATTTTATAATTCTCTTTTGTAATTTCCAATCTTTGTCAATATAATGAGTAGTTAGACAAATATAATTAATATTTTGAATTGAAGTCCAACAATCACTAGTAAGACAAACTCTTTGCTTTTCACTTATGAAAAAGTTCTTCAAACTTTTTTTCTCATCTAAATAAAGTTGAAACACATCTCTAGAAATTGTTTGTCGAGATGGCACATGAAACTTAGGAAAAATTTCAGATATAAAGTCTTTAAATCCCTCACCCTCAACAAACCTAAAAGACAATTCATCAATAATAATCATTTTTGCCAAAGCAACTCTAGCACGTTTTGCATCAAATGATACAGCAACTAATTTATGAGTTGTCCTATCATCCTCTCTTTTTTGTGTTTGAAAACTTAACATCTTTTGTCCTTTATCTACTTCTTTAGAAATCTTCTTACATAAATTTTTGAAGTGATGTATCATTGAAGTAGTTCCATTCCTAGTGGGATGAGCAGCATAACTTTTTTTACAATAATGACATGTAGCTCTAGGATTTTTCACATCATAGGGTAAAATATATGAAAAATGATTCCATATTTTTGACCTAAATTTTTTTGGTTTCTTCGTATCAGATTCATTATCAGGGTGAACATTACTTACTTCTATTCCCTTTTTTGAAGATGAGTCATTTAAATTCTGTGGTAGATTTTCCATTTCATTCGGATGAATTTCAGATTCAATGTCTTCAATCATAGACATAGTAAAGTCTGTAAATTGACTTGGTCCAATAAACTCATGTACATCATCACCTATATATAGAATATATATTAGTACATATTCTTAATGTATTAAAATATTACTTTTTGTAATTAATTAAAAATCATTTCAAAACTAACATAATATCAGTCACCAAAGTGTAACATTCTAGCATAGGACAACAATCTAGGACATTACCTTGAATTTGAGGGCTTTACAAAATGTTTGATGCCACTACATTAAAACGATGATAATTTTGTACAATTGAATGCTAATAAAAAATGTTTTTTATTATTTATTAACTTTGTGGATTAATTACATTTAAAATATAATTATCTACATAAATATTTAGTTTATAGCTGCATTACCTGCATATATGATATCAGGCGTTAATGAATTAATAATACAGTTTGGTATTCAGAAACTTTATACAATCTATAACAATAATAATTTAAACATTGTTTATGTACATTTTAAAAATTAAGAAGTAATATGATTTAATAAGAACCTATAACACAAAAACACCACAATTTATGTACATTTTATGACAAAAATACAGCTTATATATAAATCATATATAAAAATTTATATTAACAAATCATGTTAATAAAAAAACACATTTAATTGTAAAGATCAATGTATTCTGTGAACTCTGATTATACTAAGGCAATTTGTAAAGATCGGATTTCAAACTAACAAAAAACTGACATACCATTCAGATTTCAGATTTCATACTAACAAAAAAATGGCATACCATTCAGATTTCCAAGTTTAATTAACTTTCTAGATCAAACAAATACTCATAACAATTTGATGGGAATTGGAATTAGATCCAACAGGTAAAAAATAACTCTATCTTCTAACAGAAGATCATGATGGGTATAAGAAAGGTGGAATGCATCCTGATGATTATAATTAGCTTAAACTGAAAAATGAGTTATGTACATGTACATATTCTTGATGACATAGTTTTTTTATTCTCGGGGGTTGACTTGTACCTCTTGAAATTCATAATGATCAAATATTAATAAAATAAACTATATATATTTAATCTATAAAGAGAACTTAATCAAAATAATTAAGCTATAAAAGAGGGACAACATACGAACAATTTAACTGAAGTTATAAGTTATAACAGTATTAATTAGTTTCCACTTTCCACCATTTTAAAAAAAATGAACTTTGTGAGAAAAAATTGTTCAAACTTCAGAGTTCACAGTTCAAAGTATTCAGACTAACAAAAAAATGACATACTATTCAGATTTTAGAATTCACACTCCAGACTTACCATTCAGTTTAATCAGGAAAAAACTACTACCAGACTACCAATACATGAATTTGAGCTCCAAGTTTAATTAACTTTCTAGATCAAACAAATACTCATAACAATTTGATGGGAATTGGAATCAGATCCAACAGGTAAAAAATAACTCTACCTTCTAACAGAAGATCATGATGGGTATAAGAAAGGTGGAATGCATCCTGATGATTATAATTAGCTTAAACTGAAAAATGAGTTATGTACATGTACATATTCTTGATGACATAGATTTTTTATTCTCGGGGGTAGACCTGTACCTCTTGAAATTCATAATGATCAATTAAGCTATAAAAGAGGGACAACATACGAACAATTTAACTGAAGTTATAAGTTATAACAGTATTAATTAGTTTCCACTTTCCACCATTTTAAAAGAATGAACTCTGTGAGAAAAAATTGTTCAAACTTTAGAGTTCACAGTTCAAAGTATTCAAGCTAACAAAAAAATGACATACCATTCAGATTTCAGACTTCAGACTAACAAAAAACTGACATACTATTCAGATTTCAGAGTTCAGACTAACAAAAAAATGACTTACCATTTAGATTTTAGACTAACAAAAAAACGATATACCATTCAGATTTCACAGTTCAAACTTCACACTAACAAAAAAACGACATACCATTTAGACTTTAGAGTTCAGACTTTAGACTTACCATTTAGTTTATTCAGGAAAAAACTACTACCAGACTACCAGACCAGTACTCCAGTAGTATTAGACCACATACCTATTTCGTGATTTTCGTCCATTGTTGTCATGACACGACGCGACGCGAGGAGATGTGGTTAGTTATTGGTGGAAACGACGCGAGGAGAGGTGACTAGTTTCTGGTTGAAGTAACGTATGGAACAATGGCTAACTGTTGGTGGAATCAACACGAGGAACGATGGCTAGTTACTGGTGGAAGTGACGACGGCCAAACCCAGAGCATAGACGAAGAAGTGGCGAAAGCAGAGCGTAGACGGCAAAGTGGTGAAGGACTGAAGGCGAGCGTAGAGGAGAGAGTCGAGAGAATTATTTTTAGGGTTAGGGTTAAGCGTTAACGAGTGACGGATTAACCCTAAACTCGAAAACAAAAAAAATATATATACTAGGGTTTATAATATTTTAAATAATAAAAATTATTTATTTAATAAAACCGGTCCGGTCCGGTCCGGCCGGTTTATAATATTTTATAACCGGACCGGACCGTTTTAAAATTGGTTTTATTTAATACGGACTGTTTCATTTACAAAACTACTCGGTTCGGTCCGATTTGGACCGGTTTTTCGGTTTAAACTGGTTCGGCTCGGTTTTTGGACACCCCTATGGTTTTTCGTAAGAAAAAAAATTCCAAAGTACCAAGTACCAACGATTCGTATCTTTTGTAAAGTTTATTCAATTAGCCCTAGCTAACTATATGTTTCAGGACTGTTATATGTTTGGGCCAACATATGTTTCAAGACTATTATATGTTTGGGCTGGTTAGATTATTGGGATTGTTTAATTTTAGAAATATTATTTTGTATCATGTTTTTAGAAGAAGTTTGAAAAAAAAAATTGGTTACTTTTGTATTAAACTTATTACATGATTTGCATATCAATTCATTAATAATGGTCAAAATTTATTTTAATCATTATTTTTTCTATTTAATGGTTACCTTAATATTTAAGTATGTTATTTTTTATTTATTTTATATTTTATCATCATTTAAATAATAATATTTTAATTACATGTGTCAAATAATGATATTTATTGTAAATTTAACATAAATAAGATTTTTTTGTGTTTTTTTATGACTCTTTTCCACAATGACAATAAAATCTATTTTTTATTTAAAGAATTAATGGTGTTTTGAGAGCTAAGTTAATTACCCTTATCCTTTTCCTTATATGTAGCGACCTTTATCCTTTTTCTTGTGTGTTATTCCTCGAATATGCAACTCGTCATTGATATTAGAAGCTTTGTGGTTATCCCAATGTTTGTCATAGTATGAAGAGACACGAGAGGTCGTGTCATGCACATTCTTAAACAGTTGTACTTATTCTCGATGTAAGTTTACACTTTCTTATTATAAAAGTAATTTAATTAAAAATAATTTAAATATAAATGTTTAATATTATTCAAATAAAATGCATATAATCTTAACGATACGAGATTTTTCGTTCATGTGATAAATGCGACGTTGTTATTTATTAATCCATATACGACGATCTAATTTTTAAA
Organism: Hippophae rhamnoides; assembly: GCA_033030585.1. Classification (NCBI taxonomy): domain Eukaryota; kingdom Viridiplantae; phylum Streptophyta; class Magnoliopsida; order Rosales; family Elaeagnaceae; genus Hippophae; species Hippophae rhamnoides. The sequence goes on along the minus strand of CM065428.1, from coordinate 63,798,844 downwards.
AACGATTGATATATCTCTAATTAGAGTAACTTGGATAGGTTCTGTCATGATAACTAATGTTTATAAGTTGATAAACAAGACATGATCAATAGTCATTCAATTCTTCAATGGTTTGAATGGAAATGACTTATCAGTGATTAAACAATGCACAATTCAGAGAATATCATTATCAAAGGTTACCGTAACCAAGATCTATTAAGAAACCAAACAGTGTTGTCTAAACAATGCTTTCAGAGATGTTGAATATTGGTTCTAAAAATAATAAATTAATGGCATAATTTAGGTAAATTAGTGGCCTAATTTGTGTCATAATTTATGGCATGATTTAAGGAAATTAGTGGCATAATTTAAGGAAATTGGTGGCCTAATTTAAGGCTTAAATTATGGAACACTTTAGGGAAATGGAGCCTTTATTCATCTATAAATAGGGAAGAGTTCATGCATTGAAGAATAAGGCAAAAATTAGAAAAAATCAGAGAGAGTATAAGCAAACTCAAAGAGAGAAAATACTTGTGAGTTTTGGGAAACACTTGAGAGATATTATTAGTGAGGAAATATGTGTCTATATTCTGTATATTTCCTAATCAGTTCAAATAATATATTCTGCCTCCCGTGGACCTAGGCGAATTGCCAAACCACGTAAATTCTGTGTGTTTATTTTATCGCTTTGATATATTTATATACCGCTATTTATTGCTTCCGCCCACAACAAATTTGTATCAGAGCCAAATATAGAAGTATTATATATCAAATCGAAGCTCTCGACGATACGAACGCAACGGTGAAAGAATCGCTCAAATCGGAAGTCAGAATCACCGCCAGAAGCTGCCGGAGTCCTGATGCCAACAACTGAGTCAACTCGCCGAGTTGGACCGAGTCAACTCAGTCACTAGTGATATTTGGACCGATTTGGTCTATTTTTCATCCATTTTCAACTGAGTTGGATCTATTCCTAGATAATTGGACCATTCCAAATTCAACTACGGACTCCATTTTTTTCAAATAAGGTATAAAATTTGGAAAAACACTGTTTTAAGTTGTAAGTGCAAAATTTCTGTTATCAGTTTGTACTTATGGCTGATAAAGGAGAGATCGAAGAAGGTGAACAAGTTGACCATAGAATTTATGGCAAACCAAGTTCTACTCGAAGAACTATGTTGTCCAACGTAAAGTTTGAGGTGGAGAAATTCGACGGCACAAATAACTTTGGCATGTGGCAATGTGAAGTATTAGATCTATTGTTCCGAGAAGGATCTAATATAGCCTTGGAGACTAGGCCAGGAGATTATTCAAATGAAGATTGGAATTATGTCAACCGACAAGCTTGTGGCACAATTCGACTGTGCTTAGGAAAAGATCAGAAGTACTTTGTCATGAAAGAGAATGTAGCCGTAGTTCTCTGGAAGAAACTAGAGGATAAATACATGACGAAAAGTATTGAGAACAGACTCTACTTGAAGAAGAAACTTTTCCATTTCCAGTATAATAAAGGTACCCCTATGATTGAGCACTTAGATAATTTCAATAAAATTTTGGCCGATCTGCAAAATTTAGATGTTGAAATTATCGATGAAGATAAAGCTTTGTTGTTGTTGAATTCATTACCTGAGAGCTATGAGCATTTAACCACAACCCGGTTATATGGAAAGGATGAGGTTAAGTTCTTAGATGTTTCAAATGCTTTGGTAAATAACGAGTACCGGAAGAAGGATCAATATGATCACAGAGACTCAATATCAGAAGCATTGACGGCAGCTAGAGGTAGGACTAACAACAAAAAATCTGGCGGATCAAATAATAGGGGAAAATCTAGATCAAAGTCCAGAGGAGAGTCATCCAGAAGATGTCCTGCGAAGGACGAGTGTGCCTATTGTCACCAGAAAGGGCACTGGAAGAAAGATTGTCCAAACAAGGACAAGTCAAATGCAAATGTTGCACAGAAGGCCGATGAAGATGAAGAATCAGCCTTTTCAGTTTCATCATCAAAAACCTACTCAGATAAGTGGATCCTTGATTCTGGATGTTCTTATCATATGTGTCCAAACAGACATTGGTTTTCGAGTTTTGAAGAGCTCGATGGAGGAGTTGTGCTTATGGGCAACGACAATGCCTGTCAAACAAAAGGGATCGGAACAATACGACTAAAGATGCATGATGGTACAATCAAACGACTTACAAATGTAAGGTATATTCCCGACCTAAAGAAAAACCTTATTTCTTTAGGTGTTCTAGATTCTGATGGTTACAAGGTAACATTGGAAAATGGAGTCTTGAAAGTTGTACGAGGTGCATTTGTAGCAATGAAGGGTACTCGTAAGGCGAACTTGTATTTCCTAGATGGGTGTACGATTCTGGGGAAGAGCGGCATTTGTCTCAAGTAGTTCTGAAGAAAAGGCAAATGATTCTTCCCGCCTGTGGCACATGCGCTTAGGGCATGTTGGTGAAAAGGCTTTGCAAGGCTTAATGAAGCAAGGTCTTTTGAAAGATGCCAAGACTGGAAAGTTTGATTTCTGTGAGCATTGTGTAATGGGAAAACAAACAAGAGTCAAGTTCGGCACTGCCATTCATCGTACTAAGGGATCTCTTGATTATATTCACACGGATGTTTGGGGACCTTCCAAGAATGCTTCACTTGGAGGTAAACGTTGGTTTGTGACTTTTATTGATTATTTCTCTAGATATGTCTGGATATACACTACGAGTCACAAAGATGAAGTTCTGGATATCTTTCTTAAATGGAAGAAAATGATCGAGACTCAGACAGGCAGGAAGATTAAAAGGCTTAGATCTGATAATGGTGGCGAGTATAAATCAGATCCTTTCTTTAAAGTTTGTCAAGATGAAGGGATAATCAGACATTTTTCAGTTCCTCGTACACCACAACAGAATGGAGTTGTAGAACGAATGAATCATACTTTGGTTGATAAAGTTCGATGTATGCTATCTCATTCCAAATTGAGCAAGGCATTTTGGGCTGAGGCTTTGTCATATGCAACTCATATAGTCAACAGACTTCCTGCGACTGCATTAGATGGAAAAACTCCTAAAGAGGTATGGTCTGGACAACCTGCTACTGATTATGATTCATTGCGAATATTTGGATGTCCTGCATATTTTCATGTTAGTGAGTCCAAACTGGATCCAAGAGCAAAGAAAGCTGTTTTCTTGGGCTTTAAGAAAGGAGTTAAAGGATTTCGACTTTGGTGTGGTGAATCCAAGAAGATCGTCTTAAGCCGAGATGTTACATTTGACGAGTCTATTATGCTGAGACAAACAAATTCAGAGAAAGAGAATGAAAGTCCAAATACTCTTTCTAAGGTGATGCTTGAGACTTCGGAAGATCCAGAAAAGATTGCACCAATTACCGATCATGGTGAAGATGAAATTGATTATCAAGAAGAGATCTCAGTTGAGGTGGAGGTTCTCTCACCATCACCACCGATTAATCAGCAGCCAGAATCTATTGCCACTACTCGACCGAGAAGGGAGATTAGGAAGCCTACCAGATACACAGACATGGTAGCATTCGCACTTCCAGTGGTGATGATGATGTCCCGTACACTGCTGCAGAGAAGCCGTGCAAAGAGTTGATAGAATGAAGTGGAAAATGGCAATGGATGAAGAGATGAAGTCTCTACATCAGAATCAGACTTGGGAGTTGGTTCAACTTTCCAAAGGAAAGAAAACTATTGGTTGAAAATGGGTCTATGCCAAGAAGGAAAGTGCTCCTAGTAAAGACAACATCAGATACAAAGCGGCGGTAGCAAAAGGCTATGCTCGAAAGAAGGAATAGACTTCTGATGAGGTATTCTCACCGTTGTTAAGCATTCATCTATTCGGATACTATTGGCTTTGGTAGCACGATTTGATCTCGAGTTAGCTCAACTCGATGTCAAAACAACTTTTCTCCACGGTACTTTGAACGAAGAAATCTACATGTCTCAACCGGATGGCTTCAAAATTCCGGGACGAGAGAATTGGGCTTGCTGTAGCAAGTCAATTTACGGTTTGAAGCAATCACCGCGACAATGGTACAAGCGCTTTGATAGCTTCATCAGAGAGCAAAAGTACACACGTAGTCAGTTTGATCATTGTGTATACTTTCGGAAACTCCATGACGGTACCTTCATTTATTTGCTCTTATATGTTGATGATATGTTGATTGCATCTAAGAGCAAGGTGGAGATCGACAGATTGAAGGCTCTGTTGAGTTTAGAATTTGAAATGAAAGATCTTGGAGAAGTTAAGAAAATTCTTGGGATGGAAATCACAAGAGATAGAGTTGCCAAGTACGGTCTCGACACGGACTCGATTATCTGAAGAAAGTACTACAAAGGTTTGACATTGATGAAAAAACCAAACCAGTAAGTACACCGCTTGCTCCTCACTTTCAATTAAGTGCATTAATCTCACCTAGCACCACCGATGAGAAGAAGCAAATGGAATGTGTTGCATATGCAAATGCCGTTGGTGCCTTGATGTATGCAATGGTTTGCACCAGACCTGATATTTCCCACGCTGTTAGTATGGTGAGTCGGTACATGCATAATCCGGGTAAAGGACACCGGCAAGGTGAAGTGGATTCTACGGTACATCTAGTGCTTGTGGATATTGGTTTGAAGTTTGAGAGAGACAAGACCGAAGGTAAACACCTAGTTGGATATGTGGATTCCGACTACGCCTTTGGAGATTCGGATAAGCGTCGATCTACAACCGGTTATGTGTTCACAATGGCAGTGAGGACCGCTTTGTTGGAGATCAACATTGCGGTCAATCGTAGCTTTGTCTACTACAGAGGAGAGGCAGAGTATATGGCCAGTAATGTAGAAGCATTCAAAGAAGCTATGGCTTACTGCCGACTAAGGATTTGGGTATTGTTCGGAAGAACGTGGAGGTTTTCTGCGACGAGTGCCATTTGTTTGGCAAAGAACCAAGTTCATCATGGTCGCACCAAGCACATCGATGTTTGATTTCATTTTGTTCGTGAAATCGTCAATGAAGGGAATGTCATACTCCAGAAAGTCGGAACTGCAGATAAACCTGCAGATATGCTTACAAAGGTGGTTATAAGGAACAAGTTTCAACACCTTGAACTTGATCAACATCTCTCGAGCTTAGGGCGCTGGGCGCATTTGAGGCTTGACGTTATGAACTTTTTCGCCAAGGTGGAGATTGTTGAATATTGACTCTAAAAGTAACAAATTAGTGACATAATTTAGGGAAATTAGTGGCCTAATTTATGGCATGATTCGTGGCATGATTTAAGGAAATTAGTGGCATAATTTAAGGAAATTAGTGGGCTAATTTAAGAACTAAATTATGGAACAACTTTAGGGAAAAGGAGCCTTTCTTCATCTATAAATAGGGAAGAGTTAAATGCGTTGAAGAAACAAGGCAAAAATTAGAAAAAATCAGAGAGAGTATAAGCAAACTCAAAGAGAGAAAATACTTGTGAGTTTTGGGAAACACTTGAGAGATATTATTAGTGAGGAAATCTGTATCTGTATTCTGTATATTTTCTACTGAGTTCAAATAATATCTGGTGCCTCCCGTGGACCTAGGCGAATTACCGAACCACGTAAATTCTGTGTGTTTATTTTATCGCTTTGATATATTCATATACCGCTATTTATTGCTTCCGTCCACAACAAGAGAATATCATTATCGAAGGTTACCGTAACCACCATTCATACAGAACGAACTAGAGATCGTCGTTAGACCTCTTGGGAATTCATGGGTCTAGTCTACAATAGTGAGGAACGGGCTAAGTGTCAGCAAACTGAATGGATGCTTAGCTTGAAATGTAAGATCATTAGGCTAGGTTATCGCGGGATGTCAGCGAACTGAAGGGATGAATGTAGACTAGAGCTGAGGCGAGATGTTGCTAGGCACGAGCAGAGGTTCGAAATTGGTATGACATGGGTCGATAAGTGATGTGATTTAAACTTTGGCAAACGTTTTGCGTGGAAAGGATGGTCGATTATGTCATCTGGTAACTTGAGATGACAAGCTATCTCGCTCTGTAAACACCGTTGTTGTTCTGCGACTAGTTGTAGACTTCAATATAAATTGTTGAATGATGGATTGGGCCGCGGGCTCGATCGAAGAGAAGTGCTAAACTTCCAAGGCCTGGCGTTGGGATTACTGGACTGGGGTATTATTTGATTCGATGTTGGAAATAGATGGATGTTACCGAGGGCTGGAGGTTGTTACAGACTTATGTTAGAAATGGCTAGATTGGGCCCCTGATTGGTACTAGAAACGGGCTAAGCTGTGCCGTGGTTTGAAGCTGGAAAGGATTGAAACTTGCGTGATGTGTCTTGAGCAAGAAACGACTTGGTGCGAAAGGAAGACGGTTACTGTCGGACGACCAAAGTAGAGAATGGTCAGTGCTACATTTAACAGAGAATTGAAAATAAATAGTTGGTGCAACTTCCATTACAGTAAAACCAAAATTAAAAAGCAGAAGCCCTTGATTATAAGATTAAAGCTTTAAAAGTTGCAAGCGCTCTCTAAATGGCTCATCCAAGTGGAATTCCCTATAAACACAAACCAATGGCTCAATACAGAGTCCACTATCAGCATGTTAGCTTGATAGAGGTCAAAGAAAATACCTGATTAAATTTTAAACTAATAGGTCCTTCCTGAAACTTTCGCTTTTAAGGAGGTTGTTTCTCTAAGCTGGAACTTACATTTGATTTTGGGATCAGAGCCTACTACTAAGGTTGTAGGCAGAAAATTAGAAATTAGATGACAAGATTACTTTCGAAAAGCTAGTGCAACTTATTACAAGGGTGTGACTTGAGGATATATCCTACCATATCCATTATAGTATATTGAGAGACATTCCCTTGAAGGAAAGACAATAGATAATCCAGCTGATCCCAATGAAGAAGCCAAAGGCATTGCTGTATTATTCACAGTTGGTGTCAAGTTAGCACTTGAAATTGCCTTTACATCACTTCCAAAATTATGAATTCCAGCCAACAAATGTTGTGGAGGTGGAACAGTGTTATATACCTACTGTAGGGGTGGAACAACACTATAAACCTTAGATGATGAAACCCTGGAGAAACTAGTTGGACGTAGTCTACGGGCTGATGTAAAGGTGAAGATTGGATAAGTGTACATATGGTTGAGATGAAGGTTGAATGTAGGTCAATATTTATGCTCATTTATGTATGCTTTAAAGTTAATTCTTGTAAGTCTACCTATAAATCCTAAATGAATGTCACATGTATGTATCCCTATATATACTCAATAAAATACCAAAAACTAACGCATTGATTTCCATTTAATGTATCTTTCTATTTTCTTTCTCTAAATTGAATAATCCTCTAACATATTAGCACCCACTATAGGTCTCAGATTTTAAGACACGTTAGATATAATATGATGCCTCTTATTTCATTGGATTTATTTATAGTCTAGATCAAGCTCGTAGATATGAGGAGATCACTTAACAAAATTTCTAAGCTAACATACTTCATTTGAAAAATTATAATTGAGACACAAGATAAAGTATTAGCTTATCACCTCGATAAATACTAGGTAGAGTACTTAGAATAAAGTATAAGTTGATCATCTCTGTAAATAAAAGGGTAGAACATTCGGGTTAAATTACGAGCTAATTACCCAAATAAATAATCAAGTAGAGCACTCGGGATAAAGTATCACCTTAAAAAAGAACTAGGTATAACACTTGGGTAAAACATATTACATACATCATAAATTAATGTTAAATAATTCGAGAAAATAATAATTATAAATAAATAAATACTTATCAGTAAAGTATTATTAATAATTGGGGTCATATATATATATATATATAATTTAATGCCTATAATATTAATTATGTAAAAATTTATATAATTAAAATTTTATATAATATTAGGATTGTTAGCCACCAAAGTAACCAAATTATAAGTTTTATTTAATTTTAATTGCATAAATAATCTTTAAGTATGCATAAACACGAAAATATTGGTATTTACAACTAACATGATGTTGTAGTTATTATTTATGGATAAATTAAAGTTCATTGTTATAAGACATTTAAAAATACCTAAAGATTGATTAGTTATTCTTATAATTAATGAATATAACTTTTGAAAACTAAATTGCTCAGTTAGTTGTATTTCCATATTCAAAGATAGTAAATATTTCTACATGAAGCATGAGTAGTTTCTAAATTATTAAATTCTTATAAATATCATTATGTTTATTTTGTATGACGTTGTATCATCCAAAGGAAAACACCAATATACATTTATTGTTAATAATTTGAATTTGTATTAAGTATTTAGGTTTATAACTCAAATCATTAATATACAAGCATAATATTATCCTAGCAATACATGTATATGTTTCCCTTCATTCGTAAGCTATGTCCATTTTAATGTTTAATAGACTTAATTTTTTTGATTGGTGCGAACAATTTAATTTCACCTTGGTGTCTTAGATCTTGATTTGCCACTTTAATCAAAGAAACTTGTTGACATTATTGTTACTAGTAGTAACGAAGTAACGAAGAAAAAAATTACCATGATGCTTGGAAAAGGTTGAACAAACTTAGCCTAATTTTCATGCCAATCATTATATCAAACAATATTAAGACCATTCTTCATAAAACTAAGAGTACCAAGGAATTTTTGAAATTTGTGGAAGAGCATTCCCAAACAAATCACAAGTCTCTTATTGGGACATTAATGGCTACTTTAACTACCATTAAATTTGATGATTCTCATAGTATGCATGAGCATGTTATTGAAATGACAAACATAACAGCAAGACTCAAGACCTTAAGGTTGAACGTAGATAAGGATTTCTTTGTGCATTTTATTATAAACTCATTGTCTTATAATTATGCCTCATCCAAATGAACTATAACACCATTAAAGATAAATGGAATGTGAATGAACTTCATAGTGTACTAGTTTAAGAGGAAACAAGGTTTAAGAATCAAGAAAATCATTTTGTTTATCTTGTAAGTAATCAATCATCTTGAAAAGGAAGTTGGAAGAAAGCAAGGAAAGGGAAAGCATGGACCAATTAAGGTAAATGAGTCATTTGCTCAAATCCACAAGAAAGAACATAAGGACGTTAAGTGTTATTTTTGTAAGAAACATGGACACTTTTAGAAATATTTCTTGAAATGTAAGGCATGATTCAAAAGGAAAAGGATTCCTTACTACCCAAACCATAAATCCAAATGAAAATTTTGGATTCACGGTGAATCGAGTCAAAGCTCTCATTGAAGATATTGGAATTAGTTTCCTTGTTTAAACGTGATTCAACTCTATACTTTTTCAAATTTGTAAATAAATATTTCATTTTGTTTAAACAAAACAACTTCATTGGTTCATGTATCATTTATGATGGTTTATACAAGTTTAAACTTGATAATCTCTTTGCAAAAAACTCTTTTAACATTCCATCATAATGTTGGAACTAAACGTAGTTTATTCAATGGAATTTTTCCTACTTATGGCATAAATGTTTGAGTCACTTTTTCAATAAAAGATTGAAAATATTAGTAAAGAACGAAATCCTTCAAGAGTTAGATTTTACAAATCTTGAAATTTGTGTGGATTGTATTAATGAATAACAAACAAAAAACACAAAGAAATGAGCCATAAAAAGCACACAACTTCTTGAAATAATGTATACTGATATATGTAGGGCCTTTAATGTTTCATCTTTTAGCGGAGAAAAATATTTTATCACCTTTATTGATGATTTTTCACGTTATGGCTATATCTATTTGTTGCATGAAAAATCTCAATCGATAAATACTCTAGAAGTGTTTATTAATGAGGTTGAGAGACAATTAAACATAAAAGTGAAAGTTGTCAAATGTGATAGAGGTGGTGAACATCATAGAAAATATGATGAAATAGGACAATGTATGAGCCCCTTTACTAAATTCCTAAAAAAGCATGGCATATGTGCTTAATACACTAAGCCAAGTACACCACAATAAAATTGTGTAGAAAAAAAGGCATAATCATACTTTATTAGATATGGTTAGGAATATGTTAAGTAATTCATCTTTACCCATATCACAATAGATGCATGCATTAAAAATTGCAATGTGTTTGCTAAACAAGTTTCCTAGTAAAGTAGTTCCAAAGATTCCTTTAGAATTATAGATTGGTAGGAAACCCATGTTAAGGCACTTACATGTTTGGGATTGCTCTATAGAATTAAGGATCTAGAATCCACATGAACAGAAGCTGGATTCAAGAACAACTAGTGGCTTCTTCATTAGTTATCCAAAAAACTCTAAAAGGTACAGAATTTATTGTTTGAGTCATAGTACAAAAATTGTGGAATCTAAAAATGCTAGGCTTATTAAGAATGACAAAGCTAGTAGGAGAATCTAGGTAGAATGTCGTTTACTCTTATCTTCTTTTAAAGTTGTTACTCCTTTTATTGAATAGTTAAACAATAAACGAAGGATCAAGAAGGCCTCAATTAATGAACGTATATTAGAGGAACCACAAGAAATAGCATTAAAGAGATCTTAAAAAGAAAAAGTCTACTATTTATAATGATTACATGGTATATCTTCGAGATCCAAAATTAGAGTTTGAATTGATATAGACCTATTTTTATTTTCATAGGCCATTGAGAGCGTTAATTCATCTAAATGGATTGATGCCGTAAGAAATGAGTTGAAATCAATGGAACATAATGAGGTTAGGGTCTTATTGAATTACCTAAAGATTCCAAAAGAGTTGGATGTAAATAGATCTTTAAGACCAAATGTGATTGAAATGGTTATGTCGAACATTACAAGGCCATACTTGTTGCCAAAAGTTTCACTCAAAAGGATGGTATTGATTACAGAAGATTTTTTCACCATTCTCCAAAAAAAGACTCTTTTAGAATTATCGTGACTTTGGTAGCTTTTTATGATTTATAATTATATCAAATGAACATAAAATTTGTCTTTTCAAATGAAAATTTAGAAGAAGATATGTATATGAATCAACTTTGATAATATATCAAACCAAAGCTCGTATGGATTCCCATAATCTTAGTTGGCCTGGCTATCGAACTTGATTACTTGAACCTAAAATCCATCATTTACATCACTTATCGAGGCTTTAAAGTTTTTGTCTCATATTTTACATTTTTGGTTTTATTCCATATAGTAGTAATGAAGATGGATGATTCGACGAAGAGTATGTTTAAAAATATTATCAAAAAAGAGTAGTGCGATTGTTCTAAGTTTTAAAAAATATATTTGATAAATCGGAATTGTTAGGGTTTTTTTATTGAAAGAAAGGAACACATGGTGTGTACTTAAGAAGTCAACATATAGACATAAGTAAACTTCCTACAATGGTATCTTAAGTTCAATGATACCATCATCTCATTTGGATTTAAGGAGAACACCGTCGATAAGTGTATATATATACAGATCAATGTGAGTAAGTTTATAATTTTAGCTTTGTATATTGATGATATATTTTTGACTACTAATGATCTTGGTTTGTTTCATGAGACTGAGAAATTCCTCTCAAAGAACTTAAAATGAAAATTATGAGGATGTTAACTTATATTATTGGAATAGAAATATTTCGAGATAGATCACAAGGACTTTTGGAATTATCACAAAAAACATATATTAATAAAGTTTTAAAGAGATTTAGAATAAAAAAAGTGTTCATCAAGTGTCGTTTCAATTTAAAAAAGAGATAAGTTTAACCTGATACAATATCCAAAGAATGATTTGGAAAGCAAAACAAATGAAAGGAAAATTTTATGCATAAATTGTTGAGAGCTTAATGTATACTCAGACTTATACTAAGCCAAACATCAATTTTGTTGTTGGAATGGTTGGTCGATATAAAAGTAATCTAAGAATAGATAACTGAAAAACTATATAGAAATTGTTTAGATACATGTAAGGAACTAAAGATTACATGCTCACTTAATGGAGATCTGACCATCTTGAGGTAATTAGATATTCAAATTCATATTTTTCTGGATGTACGAAAGTTCACATTTGGTTATTTGTTTTTTTAACTCAGTAGCAATATCATGGAAAAGTGAAAAACAGTCTATCATTGTTGCTTCCATTATGCAGGCTTAGTTTATGGCTTACTTTGATGCCACAATTCAAAAAAATTAATTTTAAAACTTGAAATTTTTGATAGTATTACCAAACCACTAAAAATTTATTTTGATAATTCTATAGTAATATTTTTCTTTAAGAACAACAAGTATTCTAAAGATGTTAAATATATGAAAATGAAATATCTTACTGTTAAAGAAAAAGTTTAATAACAGAGTATATTAAAACTATTCTCATGATTGCAGATCCTTGACTTAAGGATTTCTTCTAAAGAAATTTAATGGATACGTCGAAAGGATGAATATTATTGAAAAATTATTATAATTTTATAGGTTTTAATATTATCTAATTGACACTTAGAGTTTATGTATATATTTTTTATATTTATGATATATATGTGAACATTTTATGAAGTTAATAAGATGTGGTCTCTAATAGAGAAATTATTGTGGATCATTATTGAGTTTTTTTAATTTTAGATAACATTAAGTAAAAATCTAATATTGTGGTACTTAAAAGGAATTATGTCTATCTAATGATATAAAACTATTACTTGTGTTATCTATATTTAACGATGATATTATGATTTAATCACAATGAGAAATATATTAAGTTGTGTACATTAAGGTTATATTATTTGTCAAATCATAAATACTAATTTTAACACTTAACCAAGTGATAGAATGTAAGATTGTGACGCATATATTACATTATTATATATTTAATGGTTTGGATAAATGAATATTATATATGTTTAAGGATAATATTAATTAATATAATTATTAAGGAAATAAATAAATTATGTACTTTGACGAAACGTGCACATAGAGGAATAAACTTCCTTATTTTTCTCACCCATTAACGAAAGAGTGATTGAGAGAAAATATTTAAGTACTGAAAAACTAGTCCTCTCTCTACCTATAAAAACCTACATAACGTATTTTCTATCACTAACAGAAAATGCTATGCAAAACAGAAAGGTTAGAAGAGAACATGTTTTTTTTTTAATTTTATTTCTCAGTTTTAGTCATGTAGGCCAACAAGCAAGATTGAAGCAATGGCTTGTAATCTAATGTTTTTTTTTTAATTTTATGAAAACTAGGAAGTTAAAGATCCAAATTCAATATATATTGATTGTTTACATGTAAAAGTTTATTATATGTTTACATGTTTCTCGTCTCAGCAAAGGAAATCACTTTATTATATAATAGATTTATTTGCTGTGTGCAAAATATTATCACATCGGTTTTAAGATTTATACTTACTAAGATACCATATATATTTAAAAAAATTGGTTTCCTTTCTGGATACTATTTATTTTTAATTAATAAAAATATGTATAAATTATTTAAAAAATTGAGATACTAATTATTAAAAACTTCAAATTTAAAATTTATGTCAAAAATAGTTTTATTTTATAGATATAATTTGTTTATCATTTAATAAATATTACAGTTAAATTTTATTTGTTTAGAGTTAAAATGTGACATGAATCCCTCATCAACTCTATACACATCCACTATTGAATCTAACTAACACCAAATCCACTTCAAGTGAAATTAAATCCTAATTTACAAATTTTAAGCAGTAAAATACAATTATTTTCTCCTAAAAAAAGTTTCTCAAATGAAAAACCAGCTAATTAATTAATGATCAAGATCGAGTGTAGCTTGAGACCTCCATTGCTTTGCCTTCTCAAATCCATTGGCATAATTTTCAAAGTCATCTATGGTTTGATCAATCTCTTCTTGAGTGTTCATGACAAAGGGCCCAAACTGCACAAGTGGTTCACCTAATGGTTTTCCTCCAACTAAAATAAATCTAAGGGGTTTTGAAGACTTATTCCAAACCTCCAAGCCATCACCAGATCCTAGAAGAAGAAGGTGGTGGCTTGACACAGGTAAAGATTTTGAATTTCCAAAGATGCCATCACCTTCTAGAACATACACAAATGCATTCCATGATGTTGTTATTGGTTGTTGCATATGTGCTCCTGGTTTAAGAGTGAAATCCAAGTACATTGTTGGTGTTCTTGTGTAAATTGGTGACTTTATTCCCAATGCCTCACCAGCTATAACCCTAACCCTTATTCCATCCTTTGATGTTTCTACAATGTCATTGCTCTGTATCTCTTGATACCTTGGTTCAATCCTGTTTACAAATTACAGTCATAATCATATTTTAATCTTTGTTATGTCAAAATGATGCTTTAAAGCTTCTAAAATTCCAAATTAAGTCACACCAAAACCTTGCGTTAATCATGACATAACATTGCTTTAGGGAGAAATTATTCATTTGAATCATTTCTATGGAGTATTGTTGATGTAGTACTCATGCATGCCAACGAGTTTTCTTGAAAAGTACAACAACCCAATATTTGATTAAAAGAATAAGCATTGTGATTAGTGAAGTAATGAATAACTTCGCACCATGTAATAATATCAAAAGAGAACATTGTATTGGAAAAAGCTTTCAGCCACATAAATTTGCGCTGCAAATTTTGGAAAGCAACTTTTTGAAAAGAATTGATGATGAAAAAGCATAATGGTCATGTATGACTTTAGCATATGAAAAGTTTGAACCACATTAAAAATTATGATTCCAAACATGCCAAAATGATGATAATGCAATGACATCAAGTATATATTATATATATGAGTAAAGTTTGTCCTTACATTTTGTGTTTAGAGGAAAGGTTGATCCATAACTGTAAACCTTTTTGTGTGCCCTGGGTTGCAGGCATTTCTGAATGAACTATCCCTCTTCCTGCAGTCATCCATTGTAAATCACCAGTTTTTATTGTTCCTTTATGTCCTTCAAAGTCTTCATGTGTCACAGCTCCCTAATGACCAAATAATTGCATTCAGCAAAAGATAAGTGCATTTGGACCATCTACTATATGTTCATAAATTTACTTCTTGAATTCCATATTAAGAACAAACAATAACAAAGTGACTTTAGTGTAAATGCTACCTAATGGATAGGCCACTCAAGGACTCTTTTTAGCATTTAGCAGCATGCCCTAGTTGGTCTGACAGGCTGCCCAAATAATGTACATATGTGTTGGCAATTTTGACCAATGTTACACATAAAACAATTATATCTGGTATCGAACATGTCTATTTTTCTAAATTTGCTGTATATATTAAACGATTTAAAGTGTCACAATTACCCACACTCTTGTCCATCTTATATGATTGTTTTGAGAAAAATGAAGATTAAATAGCTATGAAACAATAAATGCCACTCCCTTTCTCTCTCAAATATAATATCAAATACTATACCTGCAACATGTATGTAACAGTCTCAAACCCTGCTTAGAAAAAGAAATTAAAAGAAAAATTGTTAAAATTAAATCCACTTCCCTTACTGCAAAATGGTAAAACTAAGACAAGACAAAGCGTAATGATCTAAACCTCTGTGTGGGTGATCAGGAAAGCCAGCAGGAGCAGAAACTACAATAGAGAAAAATAATAAACAAAAGTCAGAAACAATATGAAATATGAGTATGGAGTTCAAGTTGTTTAATGGTACAAAGTACAAACAGTAAGAGTGCAATTATGGAAAAACAGAAGTACCCACCTGAGAATTCATCCAAAACAAGAAAAGGATCAAAGTACTTGAGCTCAAACCTGAAGAAAACAACAAAAACCATTAATTTAAACAAGCAAGTACAATTCCCAACCACCAACTTTAAATAAAGGGAAGAAAAAAAAATGACATTTTTATTTTTAAAATTTCATACCTTCCTATACTCCTTCTTACAACAGCCCCAACTCCTTCATGTTGAGGTCTAGCTAAGAACTTCGTCAACACTAGACGAGGTTCCTTAATTATGCAAGAGTTCTCGATCTCAGGCATTGCTTTAACTGCTTTGCTTTATATCTCTTTGCAACTTTAAATAAAATTTGTTAAGAGGATATGAGAAGAAAGAAACACATGGGAAGCTATATATATATATATATATATATACAAGTTTGTGCAAGGAGAGAGAAGTTGCAAAGAAAAAGGTTTGTAAATTTGGAAGTCAAAGCACTGGTGTTGACGACCAGTAAGACACACGTGATTATTTTTTTCTTTCTTTCTTTCTTTCTTGTTCCAATTAGAAATAAGAGTTTATTTAAATCAGATTTGTTAAACCTTAATTATATTGTTTATAACATTTAGTTAACGTCAGCATAGCGTTGTGATGATGTAGTTTGAGATCTGAGGATCCTAACCGTTGCCTAAGATGGCCACGTTTATGAGTCAATGTCAAAATCAACCAAGTCAATACCCACGTTTATGGGTATAAATAACAAATAATTTTTTTATTTATAATTATAAAAATAACATCTATCTATTATATTCACTTAATATATTTATATTTAAAAAATTAACATAAATTTTGTACGCAATTTAATTCTACTTAATTTAAATTAAATTTTAATTAATTAAATCATATTTAATATTAATAAAATATTATTTTTATTACTATAAACTTGAAAAAGATATTACTTTATATAATTTTTATACATTTTTTACTTATTTTTTTATCACTTTTGTTTAGAAATTTGTGGTTAATGAGTTAAACATCTATTAAAAATGGTTGTAATAGGGGATTAGGGGTTGTAAATACTCCCATTTTTATTATGTTTGTGTCTTGTTTGTTTTGAAATTAATCGTGTCTTATTTACGTATTAGTTAACGAATAAAAAATTATTTAATTATTTTTTGTATTATTTATTTATAACAACAAGAAAAAAAAATTAAAAAACTTTAAAAATTATTGATAAATTATAATTAAATATTTTATTTAATTGTATATGATATTATTACTCCTAATTTTGACCTGGTATTTTTGAAGGATTTGTTTTTCTTAGAGGACAAGTGGACTAACATATTGGACACACAAGATACGCATGGGACACCCAAAAATTTTCTTTGCCCCAAATATAAGGTCCTGTAAAACCATCCTCACAAGTCAATACTTGTATGTTTCCATCGATCTAATTCTGACTCACATGTTAATGATGTGAATTTCTTTTTATTTGGATTTTTTAAAGATCTGAATTTTGAAACAAAAAGCACTTTCGATTGTTCTACTTTTTGGAAATGTTTTTTTTTTATTTCGCACTTAAAAATGGAAGCGGTATTACTTTTCAAAAGACAAGCAATTCCTAATAAAAAAATTGATATCTGGTAGAGATTAACTATCTGTTACCTGTATGCATTAAAAACAAGTGCATATGCCAAAAACGAAGCATTGCCTTTTAACATAGAGAAGAAATGTTTTTCGATAAATATTACAAATAATATTAATAATAATGTAGTATAATTAATTTAAATGAAATGTAAAAGTTTAATTAAAAAATTAATAGTAGGTAGAAATTTAGTTTTATCATTTATGATATTTTAATTATCTTGATTTTGTGATATTATTAACTCAAAAAGTAAAAAATATATAAAATCAAAATAAAAATAATAAGTTAAAAATAAAATAATGCAAAAATATGTATAATGATTAATCTCATGTTAAGATACATATAACTACAAAAAATAATAATGATATTTAATTGTTTTTATAAAATTAAAATTTATTAATTAAATAAAGTTTAGTTTATCTCTTAAAATACTTGAATTTTATATTTACCAAAACAAGTGTATACTTTGATGTATAACTATACAATAAATTTTAAACTAAAACATACAAAGATAGAATTATTTTCGTATTATTTTGTTTATATGTAATATATGTATTAATAACTCCACAAATTATATTCAAAATTAAAATAAAAATATATGAAATTTATTAAAATCTTAAAAATATTAAACTATTATAACTTATAAAAGTAATAAAAAAGAGTGTTTTTTTTATATTTTTATCATATTTTATAAATTGTAATTTTTTAAGTGTACTAATTTTAATTAACTGTGGGAGAATTTCGATTTTTTCTATTGATTCTATAATAATAGACCATTATTATAATATTCATTAGTTTTTTTAATTTTCTTTATAATTGTCAATTTCATTAACTCTTTCACATAGAATCAAATATTTTAGAAATCTTTTGAATTTTTTTATTTATTCTACTAAAAGATAATTATTAATACAATTAATGAATTATTTTTACACTAGATATAATTTAGAAAATAAATTAAAATTTAACACATATTTAGAAAAAAAATTGGTTTTCTATTTTGATTTCATAATAATAAATAATTATTATAATGATCGTGAGTTTTATAATTTTTCATCTTTAAATTTTCACTAAAAGAAAAATTATAAATTATAAATTTATTCACATCAAATCAATTATTTTATGAGTTTTTAGTTTTTCATTTTAATTCATCCACTAAAAGATTATTGATACATATAATCATTTATTTTTTTTACTTTAAATATAATTTAAAAAATAAATTATCTAAAATTAAGTTATAGGTAAATTATGTTATATGAAAAATATATATTAATACTTACAGTAAAAAAAATTAAGTACGTTAATTTATCACATACTTAATAAAAATTTAATTTTTTCTTTTAGTCTCGTAATAATATATAATTATTATAATATTAATTAATCTTTTTATTTTCTTCTTAATTTTCAATTCAATTAACTATTTCGTATAAAATCAAATATTTCATAAAAAAAATTAAATATTTTAAGAGTCTTTTTGTTTTTCATTTTATTCTTCCAATAAATAATAATTATTTAAAAAATATCATATCATTTTTTCTATTTCTCTTTTAATTTCTTAATAATATACAATTATTATAATGATCATAAGTTTTTTTTTTCCTTTTTTTAATTTTCACTAATGGCAAATATTAAATTTATTTACATAGTATCAATTATTAATAGCCTTTTGATTTACCATTTTAAATACTTTACTAAAATATAATTAATACATATAATCAATTATTTTTTAAACTAACTATAATTTAAAAAATAAATAAATTAAAAATAAATTATTCTTTGATTATGTTATAAGAGAAAATACATTCATACATTCATACATATTTAAGATAATTTTGATTTTTTTTAATTTTATAATAATTAAAAATTATTATAATTTTTATTAATATTTTGATTTTGTTTTTATTTTTAATTTTATTAACTATTTCACATAATATCGAATATTTCATAAAAATCAAATATAATAAGATTTTTTTGGTTTTTCTTTTACTTTTTCACTAAAAGATATTTATTAGTATATTTAATCAATTATTTTTAAACTAAAAATAAATTAAAATTTAATATATATTATGACATTTTTTATTTTTTTTCCTTTTAATTCTTTAAATTAAATTAATTATTTTATGATTTTTTTAATTTTTTTCTTTTAATTATTTCACTAAAAGATATTTAATACATATAATCAATTTTTTACACTAAATATAATATAGAAAATAAATTTATCTAAAATTAAATTGTAATTCTATTATGTTATATGAAAATTACATTGATAGTTAAGTAATTTTTTTAAATACACTAATTTAACACATATTTAGTATAAAATTATAATTTTTATTTTAATTCTATAATAATAAATAATTATTATAATATTTACAAATCTTTTTATTGTTTCTTAATTATCAATTTCATTAAATATTTCACATAAAATCAAATATTCTATAAAAAATAAATATTTTAGGATATTTTATTTTTTTCTTTTAATCTTCCATTAAAAGATAATTATTACTATGTATAATTAATTTATTTTACATTAAATATAATTTAGAAAATAAATTAAAATTTAATACATAGTAAGGAGATTTTTTATTTCCTCTTTTTAATTATACAATAATATTTAATTGTTATAATAATTATGAATATTTTTATTTTTTTAATTTACTTAGAGATAATTTATAGAATTTAAATTTATTCATAAACAATCGATTATTTTAGGAATTTTTGGTTTTTCTTTTTAATTTTTATTTTAAAATATAATTAATACATATAATCAATTATTTTAAAACTAAATATAATTTAAAAAACAAGTTTTCTAAAATTAAATTATAGTTTGATTATGTTAAACGAATAAATATATTCATACATGCAGTAAATCTTTTTTTAAAATATAGTAATTTAGCATATATTTAGTAAAAAAATAATTTAATTTTTGATTTTGTAATAATATAAAATTATTATGATATTCATGACTCTTTTTTTTCGTTTAAATTATTAATATCATTAACTCTTTTATATAAAATCAAATATTTTTGAAATCTTTTAATTTTTATTTTATTCTTTCACTAAAAGATAATTAATAGTACATATAATCAATTATTTTTATACTAGTTATAATTTAAAAAATAAATTAAAATTTAACATATATTTATGAAAATTATAATTTTCTTTTTTAATTTTACAATAATAGACAATAATTATAGTCATCATAAGGTTTTGATTTTTCTTTTTTAAATTTTCACTAAAACATAATTTATAAGTTTAAAATTTATTTACGTAGAAAAAATTATTTTATAAGTCTTTTAATTTTTTTATTAAAAAATAAATAATACATATAATTAATTATTTTTTACATTAAACATAATTTATAAATTAAATGTAATTAGATTATTTTATATAAAAAATACATTTATATTTACAATAAAATTTATCGATCAAAATACGATATATAATTTTGATTATAACGATCGTTTTCATATAAAAGTGTAAACTTAATACTTTATAATAATCATAAGATATAAAATAATTAAGAAAATAGAATGTTCAACTTGTTCTTTGTTCTTGCTATAATGATATTTTTCTAAGCCAAAAAATATATTTTATTTTAAATAAGATATTATTAAAAATTGATAATATTATTTTTTTAAGCAAACAATATTAGTCTCATTTAAACCATTGATTTAAAATTAGCGAGTAATGAATGTTATCATCAAATCGCTTGAATCACTAACAATATTACTTAACTCAAAAAGAGATATAAGCTATGCATTCAATAAAAGCAATAAACTATATCATAAAATCAAAATTTGAATAATAACCATAAAAGATGATTAAAAAGATAGAAGATGAATTATATAAAATAACATAATTAAAATTTATAATAATAAAAATAACATATAATAATATTGAATAAAGTTGAATTAAATGAATTTTAATAAATAACATGTATTAATAGTTCAACTTAAATAGCATTCAATTGAAAGATATTTAATATGAAACGTTAAGGTTTGTTTATTTCTTTAATAATAAAAATATATGAATTAGATATAATGATAATATTTTTATGATTACAAATTTTAAAAGTACGTTATAAATGTTACTTTTATGAACAAAAGCATATCAACATCAATCTTGGGATATTTTTAATCTTTGATAAAAAATGGTTGGCACGGTGTCATGCATCTTATTGATGTTTATTATTATTATTATTATTATTATTAATATAATAATCATTAATTTTGGGACTTCAGTTATATTATTATGAAATTTCAAACATGTATGATATATTAGTAATTTTGAAGGATGTCATGATATTTACCCTTATTTTGTGGGTAAATTTGCTTTGGAGCTTTTTTACGTTAGTCAATTAAGAGTTTAAGAATTATTATTCTCTACTCAAAAAGTTACAATAAATCTTGAAAAAGAAATCTTAAATTCTATTTTTAAAATAATTTTTTTTTCATGTATATATTTTTGAAATAATTAAGCATTAATAATGTGCATTTAACTAAGTAATTGTAAAAAATAAGAGGTTAAAGATGGAAGGTAACTTATTATGTAGCAAGGTGGGCCGATTAGAATTAAGAATATGGCCCATAATATGGTGGTGGGCCTGTACCTATAATCCTTTGATGACATCATTGATAAAGCATGATACAACCGTTGGATTATTAAAAGTTTTATTTTCCTCAATTTATTATGAAGTAGGAATTAAATGAAAATAAAGACCCAAAATTGGCGCCCTTTTCATTATTTTTACGTTTTGCCTTATTTTGATTTACGTCGTCGTTTTTATTGATGATTTTGACGTTTCTACCATTTTCATCCTCATATAATTTGTGATATGTAGGCTTGAGTATCGATTTCAGCCGCCATTGTCACCCTTAAGTTCTTATGAACCTTTCTTCTTATCTTGATCATTTTGTGATTGCTCGAAATTCTAAATCTAATTATATTAGATTTGGGACATGGATAGGATCTTTGGGGCTATAGTTATAAAGAGAGGGGCTCAAGTGGAATGTAAATAGATCACAATCTCCACCGAGAAGAAGCAGACGCCGCCCTTTTTACCAAAAGGTAGGCTTTGGCATTTAGGAAACAATTTTCTCTTGATTTTTCTTCCATTTTTAAATTGGATTATAACTTACAGTGAGATATCTTCAATAATCTACATTTGTCGGCCGTGGTCGCAGAGGATCACTGGCCTTATAAGCTTGATATGTTTTAATTACAGTATTACCTTAACTTTACTTATTTTCAAGAGATAGTTTTATAAAACCATGGTTCAATTAGTCTATAAAGCAACTGTTTTTACCATAATTCATACTAATTTTATCCATTTTGTATTTTTATTCACTTTGCTTTTCTATTAGTCCCCCATTCAATTAAATGTTCACTTTTTTTTTTCTATTGTTATGTTTATTTTGAGTATTGTAAGTCCTATGTCCCATTTTTCGATTAAGTAGGATATATATGGATTTTATTTATATGATAATGTAATTTTTAATGAATATTTGATATAAAATATTATAGAATAAAAACATTATATTTAGTTTTATATCCAACCACTCACCTCATCTTCTTCCTTTAATTCATTTCTAAACATTTTCTCTATCATAATAACTCATATAAACATTCATTTAAGAATAGAAGACTTAATATTGTAAATATTTAAACCTAATAATTAAAAAGATAAAAATGACATGTTTAATAAGCAAAATGATAACAATAACATATTTAATAATTAAAATACATAATTTATGTATATATATATATATATATTAAAATAATTAAAATAATCATAAATCTAATTAATTTAAGGTTTAAGGTTTAGAGTTTAATATTTATGATTTAGGATGAGATTCGAGATTAATAAAAGTGTATTATTAGTAAATAAATATATATTTTTGTTTAAAATATACATTATAATTAATTATTCTTATTTTTATTTATTTTTATAAAAAAAAGTTGATGAGTGATGACGGATGAGATCCAAGTTTACACTTGATGTGTAATGCGTTGACTTTAAGAACGAGTTAAATTTTGAACCCATTCAAACAAATAAAATTCAATAGTTTGTATTTTGTTTTTAAATTTATCCTCTTCAATGTCGTAATGATGTTACGTTGGGCATAACACTAAATTAAATATATATCAATCATGATACAGCAATTATGAAATATGATGCTAGTACTTTTGAACAAAAATACTATGAAGAAAAAGAGTATTTCATTATATGATCACATGAAGCTGTTAATTCTTTACTTTTCATTTTCTTTTGGAGAAAATTTATCTACTAGTAGGTAAAAAAAATTGAAACGTGATGCTTTGTGAATCTTTGCAAACTCTTCTTTCTTTTATATATTTTATTCATACTAAAGTGGAATAAACCATATGGAAATGGAAATGTCGACAAATTTTGTTGATTGGATTTTTTTCCCCTATCCCTAAAACCAAGTGACCCATATTATGCGAAGGTCTAGCTTAGTGACGTTTTCAATTGGGGCACTGTAAGAACTGTGAGGTCTAAATTGTGAATTTAAGTATGTGATTGAATAGTGTCGTTATTTAAAAAAATATATTATCAAACTGCATGCTTATGATAAAGACCAAGTGACCCATTTGTATGTAAAGAAGCATGGAACTATGAGGATTGAGGAGTGCAATGAGTATAGTAGCCATCAAAGCATCTTCGCAAATCACACAGAAAAATGCAAACGCTAACTACCCAGTTGGATTTCCCCTTTTGAGCAATTCTATAAGATCCTAATCAATACCCTGAGTTACACAGGCTCAATACACCTAACTATTCAAAGCTACTGGATGGAGATTCGAACCTACATAGAACACCACTTGGCTCAATTAGATTTTTATTATTTACTTAAATCAGACAACATTTTTTTTTAATTAAAAGAAGTTAGCACTTCTTTACCAGCCACACCTGAATCCTAACAGGCTAACTATTATTTCAACGGGACATGAATTACTATAGAATGCCAGTTTCTGCTGAGAACCCTTCTTACAAATATTAGGGAAGTTTCATGACACATATCCCAAGCAAAACGTAAATATTGCTTAGTATAACTTTAGCAATCACAGTGAATGAAGACTGAAGAGTATAAATTAAGGACGGACCCAGATGTAGTTGATCTATCCAAAAACCCTTTTAATCTCATAGCGCACACAAAAGAATAGCTTACAAATATTAACATACAACTGCAGAAATGAAAAAGGTCAATTATAACTAGAATATTGTCTATTTTGACACGGGGAAGAATTAATGAAGATACTTACATCATCAACAGCGAAAATATTAACGTACCACTGTTCAGTAAAAGGAGTAATGAACAAAAATAGATTGGCTGTGTACCAGATGCAGCAAAATACGCCAAGCTATGTGGAAAGCAATTATATGGATGAGTGTACAGCCCATCAAGAACAATACTGGTGTGCTTTTAAAGCAGAAAAAGTGCAGCAAGGAGCAAAAAAGCCCAATTCAGCATGAAGAAGCTTGCAGATATACTGGGATGTCCGTTAGGATGTGATGGTGACGCTCCTTGAGATCCACCAGGACTAGCAGCTGGAACTATATCCAAAACAGAAGGCAAAGGTGGTTCTGTCACGTCTGCTACTGTGAGCACTGGGTTTGGAGCCTCAGCTGGTGGAAGATAAGGAACAGTAATCAGTTGAATCAGACTTCCTGGAGCAACGGGGGTCATGTATTGAGGTGTATTGTTGCCGAGACCTAAGCACCGGTTTCCTGCATTGTTTTAAAAGCACTTTCAATTACTAAAGGTCAATGTGAGCCACTTTTAGATATTTGAGTTGGTCCTTCAATAACCAAACGGAACACTGAATAGATGTTGAAATAAATCAGCAATTTAGATCTATGGTTAAAATATAGCTACATCCAAGCCATACTTATAGACCAAGTATAAACTATACAGGTCCGAGACCAAAAGTATAACAATCAAGTGTTAATATTTTTTTCAAAATATTTGAACACTTTATAAATGATGTAGCGATGTTTGATACAGTATTGCATCAAGGATTTTGCCAAGTGGATTCAATGAGTTCAGCTAGCACAGCTCTTGCAACAAAACTGAGACAAATGATCAAGCATTAACAATACTAAAATAAAAATTGTAATTTTTAAAAAATCTATACACAAATATAAACATACTTTTGTATCTAGCAGCTGTTTGAGGAAAGTCTGTTATTACACCATCAACATTGACTCCCATGACATAGGAATTGATTTCAACAGTTGCATCTGAGAAGAAGTCCCATGGTTGCGATACAAACTCATTGCTGAAGGTTTCTACATAAACAGGCAGCTTAAATGATTGTAGCTTTGCCACTACGTCTGTAGCACCGGTCAAGAACAACACGGTTTCAGGGAAAACAGAATCCTTGTTGACAACCACAGAATCAGCAAACTTTTTGATGTCCTCTATTGTTGAGTCAAGGGCATCCCGGATGTTTTCTTCAATCTTGTAGACCCGTTCATAATTACTATTCTCCTTGAATTTCATCAGAACAGAGCTATTACTAGATTGAATCATAACTTTTAAACTTGTCCCATTGCTGAAACCAGCTGTATGCAGGGCACTCAGTACTGCATCAGTTAAGCTCAGTTGCTGCTTCTCTGCAAGATAGGCTGCATGCTGAAAGGATCAAAGTACAATAGATGTCACCAAAAATATGTCATTGCACTTGTTCAAAAACAAATAACAAGCAATCCCAGCCGATGGGACAACCACATTAAGCCCCTTGGATTCAATAAGATTGCCTGATGTACCTCCTATCAAAGAGTCAATCAGATTGCCTGATGTACCTCCTATCAAAGAGAACCAACCCCTAGACCAAATTCATATTATAATATTTGTGATGGGATCTCATAACAAATCAATTAGAATTCATTTCTTTCTTTCTTTCTAGTTTGAATGTCAAGATTCCAACACCACTATAAGGAATATCTTTTATGAAGTCTAATAAAACTACTTAGGATAAAGGGTAACAATGGCCTATTAACTATGATCAAAGAATACAAAAATCTACTAACTTTTGGGTGAGGCACTACTAGTTCACTAACTACTAAAAAGTGGATCAGAAGTTCAAAACTTCAAAAAATGTAAGAAATAAAACACGTGAATACATGTGCTTATTTTTTTTTAGTTGCTATGTATTCCTTAAATTAATTGCAACTCAAAAGGTATGAATGAACTTGAATAGATTTGAAAACATAACAACTGATTTATGAACACATAGCAACTCAAATGCTTCATTTCTAACATTTTTTGAAGTTTTTGAATTATAATCCACTTTTCAATAATTAGTGGATTTATAATGCCTCATCCAAAAGTTAGTAGATTACACTTTGGTCGTAATTAGTGTAACATTGCTACCCTTATCCAAACTACATATTTGTAAGTAAGTTTTTGACCTATCTGATTAAGGATATCCACGATTAGAAGAGTCCTCATGGGAAAGGTCTAAGAATTAAATAGTGAGTTTTTTTGGTTCTCAGCTTGAAAACAGGAAGGAAACCCATATTTTTTGAAGTGCTTATCCAAAGGGTCTCTGACAGTCTTGGGGTGGGGGGAAGAAAAAAGCCTAATTATTCCAAGATTGCCAACAATCAAACCATCTGATCAGTGGCCCGGGCAGAAGACTTTCAAAACAGAGATCTAATACCAAAATTTTATAATTCATGTACAAAAAGGATATGAAAGAAGGGATGAAGGAAAGATAAAACTGCACCTCTACGCCAATCAAAATTCCTGAAAGAGAGCTCATATTCTTTGTCAAGTCCAAAAATTCAGACAGTGTTAGGAAGTGACCAGCATTTTTGTACAGTGGATTTCGGAATAACGTGTACTTTGTAAAGGGGTTTGATATAGAAGCTACAGATAAACACAAGTAAATAATACACGGGTGTCAAACCATGGCTCAATATGAATATTCATCATTTCTCAAGATAAGTATTCATCATTTGTTGTCTAAAAATGCTGTAAGATATTCCAAAAACAAAGGATATAAATGCTAAAAGTTCTACAATATGCCAGTTGAACAAAATATGCATAAAAGAGCCAAACTAGTAGAGGTGGTAAACTTCGACAAGGAAAAAATGGTGGAAATGGAAATATCAAAAGTTCTAAAATCATCAGGATCAAAGTCCAATTGTTTTTTTTTCATGCATTAATAACACAGCACTTGTATCTTGGCTAAGGTGGCTTTCCATATTCAATATACAATAACTTAAAAATCATGCATGACAGAAAGCACAATTCTTTTGATATATTCATACCCTTCATTTTTTCTATGACTAACTTAAATACATATTTCACAAGTTTCAGATAGTTACAAATGTTGGCTTCTTAACATGCACGACACAATTGAAAGGACTTTTAATGACTCATGGAGCTTCTAACAATATAATAGGACAGTACATCTCCATCCAATTGCACTAGGAAAGTTCTTAGGTTCTAATCAATAAAATTTAAAAAGAGGCAATGTCATCTAAATAAATATTCTTTCTCTAAAAGTAAGAATGATTTATGGAATAATTCTTATGTCTAATCTCGAAAACTCTGGATCCACTCTTAGTTAAATTATAAAAAAAAAGATTGTCTGAACATTTTTGTTAATGTCTTAATTTCATTTCAAATAAGGCTAAAGGTAAATACTAACAGAACTGTGTACAACTGAGAATCTGAGATTCAACTAAACTTACGAGTTAATGTCTTAATTTCACTCCAAGTCAGGCTAAAGGTAAATATTCCAGTGCCCGCCTTAATCTGTGGAACACTCATTGAAAGGTTGCTAAAACTAGATTGAGCAACTGTTGTGCCATCTATAAGATTTATTGAGCTTGAGCAAAATGGTATCCCATCCTTTGACATTTGAACTGGACAGTCAAGCACGTCCACACCATCTGCAATTGCTTTCTTGTAAGCCAAATCAGTACAACCAGGATAGTCTCCACTTGCTCCAAATTTTGAGATGACCAAAGGCTTAGCTGATACAAATGAAAGAATCAGGTTCGTTTTTAAATAGAAAGAACAGGTTTATAATCATCATGGAATTACTTTTCCATTGAAATATACAATCATCCAATGAAAATTAGATATGAGCTTAAAATGGAATTAAAAGGGAAAAAGAGAAGGGGGAAAAAAGCGAGAAAGGAAAGAAGAAGAAGAAGATGATGACATACCTTGTACTGTAAAATTTTTGCCTAGGTGAGCAAAACAACCTGCATTACAAGAGATAGAACATGTTAGAGTAGAAACTGATAAAAGTTAAATAAATGTGCAAGTGAGAGCCGCTGTTTTATATTAATTTTGTAAGGGAGGAAAAGCTAACAAATTTTAAATTCACAACAATTTCTTCAAGCTAAAAATCTAAGAATCAAGAAGAATAGAAAGGCAGTAGTGCTGAGAGATCTAGCACGAGCCATAATAACAGTTGGCCATACGAAGAAGAGGCAACCAGAGGTGTAAACATATTAGATAAAATTTATGTCAGAACATGAATTAGGTAAACCATTTCAGTTACCTATGGCCTCTGATGGAGTAATTGGGAAGTCGGACAGCACACCATCAACACTGAATTCACCACTGTCAGTGAAAGATAGGTATTCAGCAACTGGATCATAACTGTAGTTATAGCTAAGAGGCGCATCATTTACAAAACCATATGCAAATATCTTTAACCCAGCTTTGTGTGCATCAGAGACAAGTGTGGTGTGAGGTTCCAAGTAATTTTCTGCGTCCACAGGCCATATGTAATATTTAGGAACAAGTATTCCAGAGGAAAATGACTTGATGAATGTGAGATTCTTTAACATAGAACCATAAGTCTGGTTGGTTGAAGGCTCAATCTCATCTCGTCCCAGAAACCGGAAGACCAGCTGTGTCACCCTCAGACTGATTCGTGATCTGATACTGTTCAGGAATGCCACCTCTGGAGACGAGATATAATTAACAATTACCTTCCTGGATACAGAAAGCACAAAGTCCCTCATGCTTAAACCGTGTTCAGCATAGAATGCAGGATGCTGCAAAAGCATTAGATTAGAACATACTGATAGGTTGAAAGCGTGTGGAAATCATTGGTGAGAAATTTTATTAGTATAATGCACAAAAATCGCAAGAATTTTAGATGAAATGCAAATTTGTGGATTACTTCAAAGTTCAACCATAAGCCTGCAGGTGGTTTCAAATGCTGAAAGACATCTTCAACGGTGAGAACTGGGTATAGATTTCCATCAAATCTACTCGTCCGAGAAAATACTCCTTGAACAACTGAACCAGTAACAAGTAAGCAATCAATAAGAATATTGGTCAGCAATCAGTAAGAATATTGGTCAGCAATCTTACTTCATGTAGCTGAGATGCAAAAACCAGAAGTACTGAGAAACATATTAAAAAAAACTAATTAAATCAACTGTATTTTAACATTAGATAACTAGAGATAATGTATACAAGTGAAACAAGAAAGTGACTCAATAATATCAATTCCACAACCATCACTAGGCCAATAAGCACCACTACTACAAAAAAGATATTTAAATCGCTATATAAAATCGGTTCGGTGTAGAACAGACGCTACATCCTACGTATATTTTTTAAATTAAAAAATACACACAGTTTACAATTAAAATATTTTTTAGGTAAAATGTTTTTTTAGGTCAATTATTATTTTATTTAGCTCTTTAAAATTTAATTTGGATATATATATATATATATATTATAATTTTTTCTTTTTTTTAGACAATTGATTTTTAAAATTATTATTTTTTCTTTTTTATAGTACATATATATATATGAGTTTAAATAAAATAATAATTGACAAAAAAATCAATTTTAAATTGCGTGGATAGCGTCGGTTGACGTGGCGAACTGACGCTACACTAGTCAGTTCGCCACGTCAACCGATGCTATCCACGTAATATTATCGTTCTGCTCTCTTCTTCACCGCAGAAAGCCAAAAAAAATTCATTTATCTTCCACCTTTTTTCAAAACCAAGCTCACCCACACTCTTTCTCAATTTCCGGCCACCTCCGACTACCATTTCTAACGTCATTTTGTGGGTTATATTCCTCTTCTCGTTATCTTTCATATTCACTATTTTTTTGAACGAAATACTCAAATTTTTTATACCCATTTTCTCACTTATTCTCACTTACAAAACGTCTATTTCTTCTTCATTTCCTTCATTTGGTCACTTCATTTACTCTTATAAGTATTTCTATTAAATTTTTTACTTATTATTCAATTATTTTTTGTATAAATTTTTGATTTATGTATGTTTTGTATTATGCTTGTTATTATATGTTTGGCTTATTTTCTGTGGAAATAATATCTACATGTTGTAGGTTTGAGTAACTATAATATTTACCGTACGTGGATAAATTTATTTACATATAAATAATTATATTTTATTAAGTAAAAGTAATATATTTGTAAAATGATTAAAATGATAAATGTTTTGTATTATGTATGTTTTGTTATATATTCTAATAATTAGGGAATTTATATATAATGATACTTGAAATATATTCATTGGATACATAATTAATGTCATTAATAAAAAATGGACAAATCTTGGATGTCAAAGTGTAGAATTGAGCAGGACTACATTTCTGGAGTTGAAAGTTTCATGGAATTTGTTTGTAGAAATAGTAATACTGGAACTAGTATGATTCGATACCCATGTGTTAAATGTAAAAATGAACGATTTCATGAATTTGACGAGGTTAAGTATCACTTTATCCGTAGTGGTATTCTTTTGAGCTATAAATGTTGGTATTATCATGGACAAAATATTGATAATACTCATAGGCTCGAAGTGATTGTGAAGGAATATATGTATACGATCAACAAACTAATTAAACATAACGTATGTTCTATATTATTGTAATAACTCTTATATATATATATGTATGTTCCTAAAATTGTCAATTAATTTATATTTCTTTAGTGTTCGCAGATATTTCATGGATCCTCGGGTAACAGGGTTTGTAGATCCAAATGATCTATTGGGACATTTGAAAAGAAGGGGTTGGGCGAATATTTCTGATGCTCCACTTAACCCAGATGATAGAGTACCTGTTCTATTTGATGCTACTGGTAATCTAATAGGGGAAAATGACTAACAATTAAAATCCTCTATTGGTCGACTTGTGAAGTCTAGTATACCAAACAATATAAATGATTGGTCTCAGGTTGACGATGCAAAAAAGTTCAAAATATGGATAACCAAGTCTCTTATATTTTATAATCAATTACATATATTATATCTTTTTTGTATTATATCTAATCTTTTGTAGTGTGTTTTTACAGAATCGTTACAAAGTCGATGACAATTGGAAGAACAAGTGTTATAAGATTGCAAATAAGGCGTGGAAGGAATACAAGACTTCCAGATTAGCAAGAAATTATGTGTTTCTTTATTTGGAACTACTTGATGAGGTAGAGCTCTACAAAATCCCTGAAGGACACCCCTAGATCACACCTTAAATTTAGAAAGATTTCGTAGATTATAGACGTTCGGATGAATTTCAAATTATTAGGAAAGAACATTAGAATATACAAATGCATAACAGTCTTCCTAAGCGTACTGGAAGGTCTTCAAATCCTGAAGTTAGATATAGAATGGTATTATTAATTTGTGTTAATTTATAAATATTTTTATATTTATTTTCCTTAATTTAATTTCATGTCATGGTTAATAAATTTTTCATAATTTATGTAAGAAGTTGAATTGGGTAGACCGGTTACCCGAACTGAATTGTACATAAAAACAAAGACTCCCAAAACGAAAAAGTCAAGACCGATGTCAAGTGAGCAAAAGAACAACTAAATAAGTTGGTTAGTAATTTCGGTTGATACAAAGTCTTAATGATTTTTAATAATTGATATAATAATGCATGATATGTTTGTGTGCCTTATTATTTGTTGAAAGCTGTTCAAGAACAAATATCCAGGGGTGAAATAATCGAAGAGCCTGAGAGAGATGCTCTATATCATGCATTCGGACGCGACCATCCTGGTCGTATTAGAAGAGGTAGCCAATATGATGGTTATATGGAATGTTTTAACATTTCAAAACAAAAGCCTCAGACGATCAGTAAGGAGAAGTACACTAAAATTGAAGAAGAACTTGACTCTTTTAAGGCCTCAATGTTAAGTGAGATTGCTACTATAAAAGAATATCAATCACAACACATGTCATACATGACATCATTCTACAACCAGGGCATGCCATATTGGCCAAGCATGCAACCATTCATGCCAAGCATGCAACCATCCATGCCAGGCATGCCACCATCCATGCCAGACATGTCACACATGCAATCTCATTGCGCTCAAACTATATCCAGTATGGGATATAGTCATCCTATTGGTCCTCCTTATATGCCAGGAATGCATATGCAATCAAGTAGTGGTTCATTTTCTCCAATGCAATTTGCGCATTCTTATCATCAATCAAACCACGATGAATTTTTTGGTGAGAATGTACATCCAATAGCTACCCCACATGAGAGTCCTCCTCTATTTGATGAATCATATGTGGTAAGATTTTAATTTTTGGTGTATATAATCTATTATTTTTATTTCTTATTATATGTTTTATTTTTATATATAACATTTCAATTTTTTACAGAATATGAAATATTTGTTGAAACATACGGACTTTGTTGCTATTGGAATGGTACATCAATTGAGCGATGATCGGATGATTCATAATTAATATTTGCCTAATCATTGACGAATAGTAATTGATCAATCATTGCTTCGTGATTGTCCACTACTTGTGCCTTCTGATGCTACCACAGTCCAAGAGGCGGTTGGACAGTATGTTGCTTGGCCGTTGATTCAAGTTGTTCTAAATTTTGACGTTGTACTATTTTTTAACTTAAAAGATAACACTTGTTTACTACTATTATTTTATTATATCTTTTATTGTTACTAACATACATAATACTTTTTTTAGTCTACTATACCAGAACTCTTAAATGCAACACATTTAAGAGAGAAAAACAAGTATCTCGTGCTAAATCTATGTCTAGTGGCCAATCATCGCGCACCAAGTCATTCAAGAAGAAGCCTTGGAAAAAGCATAGTTATGATTATACTTTAAACTTTAGCAGAAATCTTGGCACTTTGATAACTATTGTTGCGAGGGCATCTAGCATAAATGATAGATGGACTGTGTCACTTCCTATAAAAATTTCTGGTGTAGACATCGGCCAAACTTATATATCGATCCAGTGCATATTGCAACTATTTAAATATCAAATGATCGATTTAAGTATAATTCAAGTGTGGACAAGGTGAGTCCTCAATCTATTTAATTTTCTTTCATTTATGTAGAACATATATAATTATATTTATATTATCTAATTACTTATTAAAATCCTCTTTTATATAGGGCTTGTTATTATCGACTTCAACATAATCACTCATCACATTTAACTGTTATAAAGCTCCTTAATTTAAGGAGCAAACATGGAGCAAAACATGGAGCAAAACATGAAGCAAAACAAGGAGCAAAACATGGAGCAATTCATGGAGCAAAACAAGGAGCTTAATTCAAGGAGCAATTTAAGGAACCATTAATTTAAGGAGTAATTCAAGGAGTGAATTTTCCTATAAATAGATGTGTAATTGTAATGAATTAATCATCCAAAGTGTTCATTCCAATTGAGAGAAAAGCTTGAGAGAAAAGCTTTTGTGAGAGAAAATTGAGAGTAATTTTCTTGGGTGTAATTGGGTTGTGAGTTGTGAGTGTTGTAAACACCTGTGTAATTTCTCCTTTCGGTAAAAAGATGCAACGTAGGAGACGTAAGCGAAGATTGGCGGAACTCCGTTATCAAATTTTGTGTGTTATTTTTCTATTCTTGCTTTCTCCGTAAATGCAGCTTATCAGAATTTGTGTTATTTCCCAACAAGCGGTATCGGTATTGGTAGTGATTTCTGTCAATTTTACGCAAGAAATAATCGAGAACGATCCAGAGGAAGTCGATTTTAGTGGGAGCGATGGCCGCGGATGAAGGAAGGGTGAAACTCGAGAAATTTGATGGCACAGATTTCGGGTTTTGGAAAATGCGGATAGAGGATTATACGTATCGAAAGAAATCTATATCAACCTCTCGGGGAAGAAGCCGAGGCTATGAAGGAAGAAGATTGGAATCTTACAGGCAGAATGCCTCGAGTTATTCGATTGACGTTATCCCGTAATGACTTTTAACATAGCAGAGAAAGACCACGGCGGAGTGCTTATGGCGTTCTCTCGATATGTATGAGTCGGCCTCAAAACAAAGTGCAGTGGGCGCACTTCGGTTGCGGATGGTGAAGGTGCAGACGGTAGCTCGACATCTCGATAGACTCGACACGGTTACAACCCAGGTTGAGTTCGGTGGAAAATGGTCGATGAAGAAGTACGAGCATTGATACTTTTGTCTTCTGCACCGAGGAAATTTCCGGAATCTTTCTTGTCACGGTGTGAGTAGGCTCGTGGGAAATGATAAGTTGGAAATTTGACGATGTTCGTGATTTGGTTCTCGGTGAAGAGATCAGACGTAGAGGCAATTGAATCGTCAGCCCTCTTCGGTTTTGCATACGAGTCGAAGAGGAAGAAATTCAACCAGAAATGGACGTGGTAGGGCGACTACCAGGGTAGATCGAAAAAGGCGGGAGGTCTAAATCCGGGAATCCCAATAATTCCTTGGCTCGAAGACTATCGAGTGTTGGAATTGTGGAAGAAGCAAGACATTACAAAAATCGGTGCGAGAGTGCGCGGAAGGACAGACAAGTGAAGCGAGAATGACGTTACTTCCACTCGGGAGAGACGATGCATTGATATGCTCTTTGGAGGCTTGAGGAAGAATCTTGGGTGTTAGACTCACGGAGCATCGTTCCGTACTCTACTTCCTGAAAAGAATTCTTCGAGAAATATGTCCCCGGAAACCTTGGAAAGGTATATCTTGGTGATGATCAACCATGTGCTATTATTGGCAAGGTGTAGTGAAGATTAAGTTGAACGGATCTATTTGAGAGCGAAGGATGTCGGCATATTCCCGATCTCGGAAAGGAACTTAATCTCGGTGGGGCGGTTGGCCGGTGAACATTTCTACAATCTTCCACGTGGTGATGATTGGAAGATTTCAAGGTGCGATAGCGGTTGCTCGAGGCAAGAAAAGTGGCACTCTTTACATGACGAGCCAGGCACGTTGTTCGGTCTGATTCTGCGGCAATGAAACACCAAATCCCCATGTACGGCAGAGACTAGGCACGTATGAGTGAGAAGGGGATGAAGATTATGCCTCGAAGCGGAAAACTTCCGGAGTCTGGTCACGGAGATAGACATGTGCGAAGATTGCATACTTGGAAAGCAAAAGAGAGTCAAGCTTTCGGACAAGGTTGCAGAATCCCAAAGAAGGAAAGGCTAGAGCTTATTCAACTCGATGTTTGGGGACGGCACAAGTCTCGTCTATTGGTGGGAAACACTACTTCGTGACTTTCATCGATGATCGGCTCTCGGAAGGTATGGGTTTACTTTCTAAAGCATAAGTCACAAGTATTTGAGGCTTTCAAAAGATGGAAAGCTATGGTGGAAAATGAGACGGGTTTAAAGATCAAAAAGCTTAGAACCGATAATGGTGGTGAATATGAAGACACCCGGATTCAAAAATTTAGCCATGAGCACGGAATTAGAATGGAAAGAAGCGCCGGGGCACGCCTCGGCCATGATGGTGTAGGCGGCGTATGAGCCGAACGTTGACGTAAAAGAGCCGAAGCATTCGTATACGGGTCAGTCTACCGAAACAGTGCGGGCGAAGCGGTCGACACGGCGCTTACTTGATCGGCCAACCGAGGCCCGTGTTCCATTGGAGCGTAGAATCACGGAGGAGGTATGGAGCGAAAAGAGGTGAAACTATCACATCTAAAAGTTTTCGGTTGTGTAGCATTTGTGCATGCTCGGGTGATCGGCGGGAATAAGCTTGATCCCAGAATCCAAGAAATGCACGTTCATTGGCTATGGTGAGGATGAGTTTGGCTACCGCATTTAGGATGACGAAAGAAGAAAGTTATCCGTAGCGGAGATGTGATTTTCAACGAAGGGTGATGTATAAGGGACATGCGCATAAAATGAGACGCCCGATGACTCGGAGCGGAGAATGAGTCGGTATTTGCGGTGCGAGATGATGTCCCGAGATATATATGACAGAACCAATTGTAACAAGTCCTCGGCCCGAGGAGGAACTTGTTGGACAAACGATGCAGGCATTGAGCACGCATTCGACACACCACAACCTCCGGCTCAGTATTGAGAAGGTCTACCGACCTCATGTGCCTAACGGGAGATACATGAACTATATGTTCTTGGCGTGTTGATGGAGGGAGCACATGAATGCTATGATGAAGCTTGTCACTCGAGATTCCAACAAATGGGAGCTTCTTTATGAAAGAAGAAATGAAATCTCTCATCTCGACGGGCATTGGGAACTTATTTGAGTTACCTATGGGAAAGAAGGCCTTCATAACAAATGGGTGTACAGGGTGAAAGAGGGCGTGATGGTTCCAAGAGATACAAAGCCACTTTAGTTGTCAAGGGGTTTCAACAGGAAGGAAGGAGTTGACTACACGACATTTTTGCTCGTTGTGAAGCTCAATACTATCGAGATCGGTATCAGTGCTATTGAAGATCTTCATCTTGAGCAGGTTGGATGTGAAGACTGCATTCGCCGTGGAGATTTAGATGAAGAGATTTACATGTACCGGCCAGAAGGTTTCTCGAAAGGGGAAGAAGAGCATGGTGTCTGCAGACTTAAAAGAGTTATGGCACAGAAGCCGAGACAATGGTACAAAAAATTTGACGACTTAGTACCTGAGGAAGGTTTCCCGAGAAGTGCAATGCGATCATTGTTGCTACTTGAAGAGATATAAGTCGAGTTATATCATTTTACTACTTTATGTTGATGATATGTTAGTAGCGAGGTTCGAGATATGGATGATATTAAAAGGTTGAAGACGATTGTCAAAGGAATTTGACATGAAAGACTTGGGTCCAGTAGAAAGATTCTTGGAATGCAAATCACAAGAAATAAGAAGAAAGGATCGCTGCAGTTATCTCAGGCTGATTAAGACATCAATCGTGTTTTGCGAAAGATTGACGTGGGCGATGCAACGGTCGCCGCGCCGGCCGGGTCATTTTCGCTGTATCGAGGATCGGTCCACTCGAGACGTAAGAAGAGGAGGAGAATTCGCTGGCTGGGTTCCTATGCCTCGACCATTGGAAGTTTAATGTACGCAATGGTGCATGCAGAGACCGGGACATTGGCCGTACGATGGGAGTTGTTAGCGAGATTTATGTCAAATCCGGAAAAACTCATTGGGGAAGCGATCGAGTGGATTTTGAGGTATGCGAACACGCGAGAAAAAGTGCTTATACTTTAGTAAAGGAGAGTTAAAAGTACGAGCGGTACGTGAGCGCGGACTTTGGAGGTGAAGTTGATCGCGAAGAAAGCCTTGGATTATATATTTCTTGTTGGAACTACGGTGTTAGTTGGATGTCACAAATACGAGAAAAATTGTCGGCTCTATCCACTTCTGGTGAGTATGTAGCGATGGCCGAAGCTAGTAAAGAGATGATATGGCTTGAGGTTTGTTAATTGAGTGGGATTCAAACAGAAGAAGAATGTTACTGCGTAGTGATAGTCAGTGGCAATACAACGTGAAGAATTGACATTTCATTGCAGAACAAAGCGTATTGGGACTTCGTTATCACTTCGTGATCTACATTGGAAGATGATGTGTTAATACCGGAGAAGATTGAAGCAAAAATGAAAATCCGAGATATGTTATGAGTGGTGAATTATTGTGGCCGAAGTTGTGCTCGACCGGTTGGTACATAACAAAGACTAGAAAACATTGCATTGATCAAGGTGTGAAGGCAAGATTGAAATCGGTCTTAAGTGGGAGATTGTTATAAAGCTCCTTAATTTAAGGAAGCAACGTGGAGCAAAACATGGCGAAAGCGTGGAGCAAAACAAGGAGCAAAACATGGAGCAATTCATGGAGCAAAACAAGGAGCTTAATTCAAGGACCAATTTAAGGAACCATTAATTTAAGGAGTAATTCAAGGAGTGAATTTTCCTATAAATAGATGTGTAATTGTAATGAATTAATCATCCAAAGTGTTCATTCCAATTGAGAGAAAAGCTTTTGTGAGAGAAAATTGAGAGTAATTTTCTTGGGTGTAATTGGGTTGTGAGTTGTGAGTGTTGTAAACACCTTGTGTAATTTCTCCTTCAAGAAAAGATCTCAATGGTCAGGAGAGCGTAAGCAAGAATTAGTAGAACCTGGATTATCAAATTTTGTGTGTTATTTTTCTATTCTTGCTTTCTCATAAATCTGGCTTATCGGGAATTTGTGTTGTTTCCCAACATTAACAATATTCTGTGATTCTTCATATGTCAATCAATATCAAGAGAAGGATGTTAAGATCAGAGCTAAACAATTATGTGATAGGGCATTATCGCTTAACAGAAATCAAAAGTTGATAATCCCTTGGCCACTAAGGTTTGAACAAGGCCAAGATCATTGGATGTTGGTAATCATTGATGTGTTCAATAATCATGCTTGGTACTGTGACTCAACTTCCATAGAACTGAGTAAAGATACAAAAACAGTTGTTGAAATGTAAGAGTTATAGCTAGCTATTGGTTTCTTCTATTATTTTTTGTAATATTTAATAAAAAACTAACCGTTTTAAACCTTGATATGACATGGAAGTTGTGGAACAAGTTTAGAGGCATTACCCTTAAAAAATCTCATAAGCTTATATGGACAAAAGGTATGGTATGTACAAGCGAATATTAATAATTTTATTAATTTTACAATTGAATAATAAAGATGTTCGAATATGGAAAATCATGTACACTTATTTTTTGTAGATTCCACAACAAAATAATGGAATCATGTGTGGTTATTATGTCATGAAGTTTATGAGCAAAATCATCACAAATATCAAAATTCTAATTGATGATGTGGTAATATCTTTTACCTATATACATAATTTTTTTTAACATATTTGAGTTATTTTTTGTAAATACATAAAATTATATTCTTATTTTGATTTTAAATACATGTAGTTCTTTGGTTGGAACAAGACGGGATACGACCAGCAAATTTTTGATGATTTATGAGAGGAATGGGCAGAACACATGGTTCAAATTATATCATCACAAGAAGAATCATGAGAAGATTCTAATGATCTTGAATAGCATATGAAAACGTAACAGTGATTTTTTTAATGATTTAATTTCTCTATTCCTTTGTCTGAAGTCTCTTGTTTGATGGATGATTATGTGCTCATGTATTTAGGGAAATACATTGTTTGATGGACCTATTTTTGGCCCAAACTTCATCTCATCTCTCTTGCCTATTTTTCTTATGACAACATCATGGTAGCACTTTATTAATCATTTGTCTATAAATATGAAGTTATCTGGAATCTCTGCTGGTATTTTTAATGCTATAATG
Organism: Hippophae rhamnoides; assembly: GCA_033030585.1. Taxonomy (NCBI): domain Eukaryota; kingdom Viridiplantae; phylum Streptophyta; class Magnoliopsida; order Rosales; family Elaeagnaceae; genus Hippophae; species Hippophae rhamnoides. Next base: position 63,759,034 of record CM065428.1, on the reverse strand, counting down.
AGCTATAATATGAAGTCAGGTGTAACTCATATTTTGTTACTTGGCTTGTATGAGTTTTGGTACCCATGAACGTATTACAAAATTGTTTCATACGTTTAAAGGCACCAAAACTTATATAAGCCAAGTAACAAAATATGAGTTACACTTGATTTTATATTTAGAGCTCATTATAGTATTAAAAATACAAGCATAGATTTCAGATAACTTCATATTTATAGACAAATGATTAATAAAGTGCTAATATGAGTTCGAAGGGTTATATCACTCGGATGTCGCTGTGGTAATCTCTTTTTTATGGTAATATTTATAATGATTTAATTTCTCCATTTGTATGTCTCTGAAGCTTAGACTGCTTGTTTGATGGATGTTTACGTGCTCATGTATGTAAGGGAATGAATTGTTATATGAACTCGGTGTTTTTTGTTCAGCTTCCTTGTCACAATGCTGGTGATTCTAAGCCAACCAAGTTTGCTCGCAAAATCTAATTACACTTTGACGACATTATTTTATTTGTAATTTAAGTTAACTATATATGTATTGTATATGCATTATTTGTTATTATAATAAATTTAATTATCAATTAATTAATTATAATTAAATTTTTAATTATTTGGATTATTATTTATATTTTGGTTTTTTTATGCTATATATATTGAATACAAAATAAAAAAAATCATAAAATGTAAAGTCGGTTGACCACGTGAACCGACTTTACATTTTAAGTTATTCAATTTAAAGTCGGTTCAACGATATGTATTGTATATACATTATTTGTTTTTGTAATAAATTTAATTATCAAGTAATTAATTATATTTAAATTTTTAATTATTTGTATTATTATTTATATTTTGGTTTTTTTATGCTATATATATTGAATACAAAATAAAAAAATCATAAAATGTAAAGTCGGTTTACCACGTGAACCGACTTTACATTTTAAGTTATTCAATTTAAAGTCAGTTCAACGAACCGATTTTAAAGCTCATTTTTGTAGTAGTACAGACAATAATATTCTCAGTCTATTGACTAGGTTATGCATCAAAACGACGTTATAAATGCTTATGATACATGAAATGATAAAATATGAGAAACCACAAGTACTACCATCCACTTATTAGCATATACTTTGAAAGATGTAAGGCAAGGAATTCACAAAATAATTAACAATGAGTACGTGGAGCTTCAAATGATTCAAATAGAATATAAAGACATGCAAGCAAAGTGCAGAAACATGAACCCTAAAATTGTGAAGGTTCACACACGTGAAAATTTACAAATATCCAAAGAGTATGGAAGGATCCTGAGATACAGGGGACAAAGACAAAACATGAAGAAAGATGGCTAGATAGAATTCATAACTTCCTGATTCTCATGTTTGCTTTTACCAAGAGAAACTATAGCTTAATAGTTTCAACAACCACGGCCCAACCTCAAAATTTTGGGAAGGAGAGGTAGAATAACCTGGTCAAACTTATGCTTAAAATTGTTCAAAATTAAAGATGGAAGAAAAACACCAGCATATACTTTAAACCATTAGTTAACATTTAAAAGTTCCTAGCAAAAAATATTGGAACAGAGTCACCTAAAGTTAAAGTAAACTAAATGAGAATATGAACACAGTAGCCAAAAATATGGAAATGCTGCAACTTGAGAACCACCTCAATAGATGAGACTCAGCCAGCCCACAGAAGAAGGCAAACCAAGTGTTCTAAAATTGTGAAGGTATCTAATACAGCAATCTCAAATCTTAATATCCAATATGAATAGAAATTTGCTATTTGAAAAAAAAACATAAACAAAATACTTAAAATTGATAAAGCACTTGGAGCCTCATATTTCAAATCCATGTAGTCAATATAATCAACTTGTCATGCAGAAGGAAAACAAAAACTTAAACAGTAAGTGTCATGCATAGTTGGAAAAAAATGCAAGGTGGTAACAGTATAAAGTAAACCATTTAATTTAGATCTACTCACGGGCAACATATGATAGGTTTTTGAAAGTGAAATCTATGGGAAAGTATCCTGTGGTGGGAATCCCATCAACATTGTATTCCTTGGCCCCTTTTGGGAAAACATCCCCAATGTTAGAACTATTGTCCATTGTGAGCTCCGGAAAGCAAAATCCAACTGCATCTTTTGTTAATTGCACATCACACCATAAGACCAAATTGGGTAAACTTGTCATCAATGCCAGATCATAGGCAACATTACTAGAATCAGGGAATATCCCAGAAACTCCACCTCTTGCAATGACAAGGGGTTCATCTCCTGAAAGAGAAACCACGTAATTGAACCATCAAACAGATATCTGAAAGATATGAAAAAATTCCAACAGCTTCCATCCTAATGTAAACTATATCAAGTTCATCTAATCTTCTCTCTAAAATAGAAAGTAAACTTCTCGCAAAAATAGATTGGAGTTTGCCAAAGGAAATACTAAAGTCTTTCTCGGATAAAAAAACTACTAAAAGCTCTGTATTGGCACTGGAAACCTTCTCTACTAATTTACTACCGAAACACTGTTGGAAATTTTACATAAGGAATTTACAGCAATTTTCATTGGTCTCCGGAATTAAGCTTTCATATCACGACCATTTCTACACTGATCCACCATTTTCCAATCCATCTGGTTTCTCAGGGAGAAGAGAGAGGCACATAAAATTAATAATTTGAAAAAGTAGAGAGCAAAAAACAAACGGCAACACGGTAAAAAAGTCAAAGGAAGATCTTTATTTTCTCATATGGAGAGGACAAGAGGGTACACAAACAAAAACATAGCAGCAAAGACGGTAATAGAAATAAATTTACAGTGCTTCCCTTGGTTGACGAAAAAAATTGGTTCATTAAGGTCTTGGAAATCATATTAAGACATGATTAAAAACATATCGGAGCACATTTCCCCAATCAGCTTAGCCTCAGCTCCGAAAAGTCAGTTCCCAACTTTGCAGCTCATACTTAAAAAACATGAATCGAAAATTTATATACACACCTATAGTTTTTCAAGAACAAAAGTAATCTAACAAATATATTATTGAATTAGTGCAAAAGTTATAAACAAAATATTTAACTTTATAGTGATAAAAATAATACTCTGACCGTAATTATTGGTACAAACATACCGTTACATTATTTTTCTATAATTATGTTATCTTTTCGATATAAGATTTGTATAATTAATAAAAAAATTGGTTTTAATTTATATTACCAATCAGAAATTTTTTGTTGGTAAATTTATTAAGAATAATAAAGAATTTGATGATAGATATATCATATAACAATGATAGATTTGCGCCACTAATAATAAATAAATTATTATTTTTATAATTTGATAAAATTAGATGTTATATTTGTAATTTTTACGATAATTACTTAGTATCTTGTTTGTCTACCAAACATAGATTTCATCCGAAGTTATTCGTTTGATAAACAAAAAAATGCAGGAAAATGAGTGAAATAAAAAAACAAGAATATCGAGTATCGACGTTCTTTTCGATCCACACTAAAATCAAATCAATGACAATTCTTACTGTTAATATTTTCATAAGTAATCAAGGACAGTTGGATTCTCTCTGTACAACGACTGAAACCAAAACAGATAAAAATATTTCAATTCTCGGCTATGCTTCCCCGAGTTTTCGGCAACAAAGCAAATCTCCACAAGAAATCAAAAACTTAAAACAAAATACCATATACAAAAGTAAGAGACAAAAATTAAAATACACAATCATAGAAATAGAAAACACATACATCCATTTATAAATATTACCTGTAAGGGTTGGCCATTTGGTTGCAGATCCCTGAGAAGATACTAGAACTACAACCGAATGAAGAACAAGAGCAAGCAGAAACTGAGCTCGTAAGTTACACATTGCCGAAAAATGCGTTGCCGGCGATGTAATGACTTAAGGAAATCCCGAGAATATCTTGCCGCTTATTCCTGAGATTCCTCTCAAAAAGATCGAAATTTTCTCGGCTCAGAAAGAGGAAGACCGTAAAAGTCGAGCCTTTTCATGCTAGCTTCACAGGATTGGTATTTATATTTTATTACTGTAATTTTATTTTTATTCTAATTAAAGTAAGAACTGGTGTTTTGAAAAAATGGCCGGCTAAGATGCTTTTCTCATTTATATAATCTAAAGAGGATAATTAGAATAACTTATTATATAATTTATTATATCTCCGTGTTAATATTTATTAGAAATGTTTTAATCTTAAAAATGATATCTAATAATATAATTAATAATATTTTTAAATAACAAAAATTTATTATCCTATCATATAATATTTATAAGAGATTAATTATATTTTTAATAATAATATAATAAATTATATCATTCTCTCTTGCTATATATATATATATATAATGCTTTATAAATTTTAAATAAAAGTATTATTATTATTAATTATTATAAAATTTATTTTAAAAAATTATCAATTTAATAAAAAAATATTATTTTTTATAATATCAATTTATTTTATAATTAATATTATTTAATAAATAAATAATTAACGTGAGATATTTGTTAAAGATATCGAATATTGACTACCTTTTTCCTTATTTTTCATATAGGTCTGACATTTTTAAGATTGTTTTGTACTTCTCAATCGGAAGACAATAATTTGTACTTCAAATTTTTGTTTTCGTATGTTTAGAAAACATTCAAAATATTTAATACATCACAAATTAAAAATAAAAATAATAATTTAAAGAAATCTTAAAATTTTAATTTAAAATTCGTTAGATCCTTTATGATGTACTTAATTTTATGTCGTCATTTGTAAGAAAACATGAAAATATATATCATATATTTATTATAATGTTAATTATATGATAATTTTTATTAAATAATATTAATTTTTTTACTTAGTAGGTAACCGCATTTATTGATATCTGGTTCCACGCTGGAGACTCCAGCCGATACCCTTTAGAGCCGTTCGGAACCTTCTGGTGGTGCGTGTCGGGTTACGCAATCAATCCCAGCGAGGATTGTCAGAAAATAAGAGGGGACAATAAAAAAAACGAAAAATGAAAAATAATGATAGATATTTAATAATATGAGACGAAATAAATAGAAAGATTATATTTTTTTAATTTTTTTAATTATATAATATATTTTAATAAATATATTAAAAAATAAATTTCTTTTATATATTTAATTATAATTGAATTTAAATTTATATTTTATCCTTACTTTTTTATTCTATTAAAATATCAATAGTTTTTCTTTTATAAAAATTTTTTAAAATCTAAAATCTTATAATTATTTTATAATTTATTGTTATTATTTCAAACTAGTTTATAACGTAAATATTATTTAATATAAAAAAATTATGTATTTTTTATTATATATTTTTTATTTTTATTCTTTTAACATAAATATCATTTATTTTCTATTATTATTTACTCAAAATTGTAATTTTTCAATATAAGATATTTATTATTGACTTACCATTCTTATAAATCTTCATTTATAATAAAAATAAAAAAATTATTTGGATCCACTTTCTCGTTTAATAATTTTATTTTTTATTGAGTATTTTTGATATATACTCGTAAGTGTTTTAAAGAAGTATGAGAGATAAATTATAAATTGTGGACGAATAAATGGGAATGATCCTCTACCATATCACAAAGCATTGATAATCCTAAGTGTATGTGTAAGAATAGGCGTGGAAACGGTTGAAGATAGTTATATTAATAACCATAAATATTTCGTATCAGTTTTAGATATATTTAAGTAATAATCATCATTTATGAGTTTATATTAATTTTTCTATGGTTTAATTATATTTTTTATTTTTTAACATTTATTTAAAAATATATTTAGTGTTAAAAAAATTAATTCTTAACATAATTCTTACTTTACTAAAAAAAATTGAAATTAATTTTTATTTTAACTAATTTATCATATTTTTTTAAGTAAAACAAAATAAATAAAAGTAAAAATAAATAAAATTTTATATAATTGTTCTAAATATTATGTGTTTTGTTACTAAAAATGTATTTTTATAAAACTATATGTATATAAAAATATTAATAGAATTTTGATTTTGATTAATCATAATTTTGATATTATAATAACTACTATCATCCTATGTATTATCGATTATAGTTATTTTTAAAAAAAATTATTAAATTTATATAATTAATTACCGTTTCAACATGCTCAACAAAACATCATTTTCTCAATGGTGACTTATGATTGGAAATAGATCGAATTATTTAAGAAAAATGTGATATATTTTAGATTCAAAGTGTAATATAAATGAATTATAATATTATTATTAAATATAAGTTTTTTAAAAATTATATTAAATGATACATTATCATATTAATTAATATGATGATATATAATAATGTTAATTATTTAATTAAATTAATATGATAATATATGTAAAAAATAATGATAATAAAGAATAGAAGACCACACACGAATATATTTTTTTCATCAACTATAAATTATTCCAAACATATATTAAAAGACAGCTTGGCATAAATTAAATTTATATTTTTGTTTTATATGTTAGTTGATTTTTTGTAAAAATATTAATTTAATATAAATCATATAGTTGTATAAGTCTTATTGTATTTGTACATATGTGTTAACTTTTTGCATATAAAATACAACATATATTTTTATTTACATAATATATTTTATATTTTTCTGTATAAGGTATTAATGCGTATCAATAATTCACACACATATAATTAGGTAGTTTTTGTATACAAGTATGTTTACACATATAATAAGAATCTAGTCACAGGTTTGAAGTTTGAAAAAAACGAAAAAAATTAATCGTAATTCAGTTTAGAGGTGGAGTTTGAAGATCTAATACGGTATAAAAACTACGAATCTACGAGTATATTTTAACAATAATAATCTATTTAATAATAATACTATCATTTTTAATTTTATTATCGTCAATTTATCACAATAAAAAAAAATATATATATATAATTATTTTATTATTATTATCATGTGTTATTATTTTGATAGTATCGTTATTTTAATATAATTCTCTTAAATATTAAATATTGGTTCTTCTTTATATTTTGATATAAAGGTACATAATTATTGAGATTTACATCGCTTATCACTATTATTTGACATGACTTTTTTCAAATATAACCAACACTTTCCGTATGTAAAGATAATTAATGTGTTTTGAAAAATAAATAAAATTCCCAATACAAACACTATTAATGATAATTAAGTATGTTTTATCATTAATGTTATTATACACAATATATTAACAAGAATAATATTATTATTACAATATTCACATATTATAATTATTAGCTTTATGTAATATGTGGTGCAAAATTATTTTATTATTTTAAAATTTTAACTTTATATTAAACCTATAATTAATCCTATCATTTAATATATACAAGTCATCAATGCCAACTAAAGACGTGGAGCCATCAATGCCAACTAAAGACGTGGAAGCCTGTAATGGGTCTCAATGCAGACTTGAATAGGTTGAAAAAAGACACATCGCGCTGCAGATTCTTTAAACTTTGTGAGTGGGGTAGCTAAGAAAATTAATATATCACTTGTATTTATCAAAATTATTTTTAAAATAATATAATATATAATATTTTGTAAATTGAGTTGTAACAAAATTCCCTTAAATGTTATTCAGTGTTAATTTTTTAGTTTTGTAAAAAAATTAATTAAGAAAAAAATTATTTTTCTTATTATTATTTTATATCACGCTATTAAAAATATATTTAAAATATGATTATTTAATATATATATATATTTATATTAAAAATTAATTGATATTAAAAGCAAATATTATAAAAAAAAATTAATATTAATTATAATTTTATCATTATTAAAACCTCGTGATTTAATTGTGTTTAATCAATTCTTAACAAATAATACTATTCTAATAAAAAAATTATTAAAATAATATAATTTATCTTTAATTAATTATTTTTATAAAATTAAGAAGTTAAATAATAAAAAATTAATTTAAAAGACTAAACAATATAAAAGATCATTTTTATGATATTTTTTTCTATCTTATATATAATGAATAGGTTTTTTGGTCCTCTATATTTTTATTTATTTATTATTTATTTATTAAATTTATATTATTATTTTTAAATAATTATTTTAATCATATTAAAGGTGACAATTTATGTGATTTATATTAACTTATTTATTGAATAAATTAATTACAATCAATTTAATCACAAATTAAATATATTTGAATTAAACTAATTATTTTCGTGTTATTGTTAAGAAAAAATTCTTATCGATATATATTTATTTAGATTTTTTCTATTGTATTTATATAAGATTAACTTATTAAATAATAATAAAAATATCAATTAAATAAATTTATCTGTTTAAATTATTAAAAAAATTATTCAAATATTGTGTTATTATATTTATCTATAGCTATATTATTTTTAAATTGTAAGTAATCATACTAAATTATTATGCATATTATGTATAAATATTTATTATTTATTAAAATAATAAATAAATAAATTATTTTTTTAATTTTATGTACACGATATAATAAAAAGATTTAAAAGTAAAATTATATTTAAGGATTATTTTTAATAAATAATATTTTAACAATTAATATTATTATGTCAAAACTATATATATCAAGCCATTTCGGACCGCAAAATCTGTCACACATAAACAAGTGAATGCGATGTAACAATGTGATAGTATTTTAATGTTACGGACAATTTTGCTGACTTCAACAATATCCTGAGATACAACTGGCATTTTGATTGCGGTGACTTATGATGGTATGATATTGAGTTTGACTCTAATTAAATGAAATTATAGTTTCATTTTTTATATTGTATGTTTTATATAATTTATAATTGCTATAAAATAAAATTGATCATGTGATTATTCAAGCTTGTCTACTTCTAGAATGATTTTATCATTTTGGAAAATTAAAAAATGCTTCAATAAAGAGAGAGAGAGAGAGCTGCAAAGATTTATGAATATGGATGATCTAAGATATTAGTGGTAAAGATATTAGGTTATTTTGAATTGATTTACATATTATTTCATAATTAAGTTGTATGAGAAATATTTTAAAATAATAATAAAATTAAAAATTATACATATAATAATCATACATGTTATAATTTTTATAATAAAATATGCTATACTAAAATTATAAAAATAATATAAATATACTTAAGTGATGTTTTTACGTGATAATGATGTATGTGATTCATTTTTAGATAACTTTTTTTATATTATTTATATAAATATTATTATTTAAATTAATTAAAAAATTAAGATTCAATATTATGATATAATTTCCTTTATAGATTGACTTTTATTTTTAACTCCATAAAAAAAATATTTTATTTTTCTTAAAAAGTAAAAGAAGCATATATTTTTTTACAAAAAACATATATTATTTTATACACTTAAAATAATATATTATATCTAGTCATTAAGTAACTCAGATTCATAGAAATTGGTATCAATTGAGATGCGAATTGGAAATGGAGTCTACAACCCCTCACATTAGAGTACGAAACCCATAAAAATATCTTAATAATTACTATTTAAAAGCTTAAAAACCAAATGAGTTCGTGACTAGATAACAAATAATCTATTTGTACATTTAAAAATTTGATATCGGATAATATAATTATTTAAAGTAAAATAAAAAATATATTAAATTAAATAAAGTGTATAAAATTAAAATTAAAACAATTTATTCTAAACGTGCAACAAACATTAAATAAAATTTCATCTTTATCTCTTTTCATTTTGTATTATCTTCTATTCTTATATTATTATTTTTCTTTTATTCTTATATATTTTTTTAATTTTTTTAAATAAAAAAATATTATTTTTTTCTTATTTTTTTCTTTTTTATCCATTATTAATTATGAATTCATTTTTATAATTAATTGATATATATTTTTATTTATACTATTTCATTATAAATAGTGAAACATTTAAATAAAAAATTTAATTAGTATTAATTTTAATTTTAATATTTATAAAATAATACTTAATGATTAAATTGAGCAATTAATTTAGTACTATAATTTGATCAATTTTATACCAAATATTTAATTTAACATTACAAAATATATAATTTGATCAAATTGAATTTAAATTAACTAAAAATTCACCTATATATATTCTTAAATTTAAACAAAAATAATATTATGACAACGTACAATAATTACGAATAAATTTTAAATGGTATAATTATAAGAGTATATGATAAATTTGATTAATATTTTAATTATTTTGATAAAAATAATTATATTTATAAAATTTAATGTCACTTTACCGATTATAATTAAATTGATTAAGATATATGTAAATATAATAGCATTTTTCTTTAACTTATGTTATAAATTTGATGATTAGAATCAAATTTATCAAAAAATTTAATAGTCTGAATAAATTAAAAGATAAGTGAATAAAATGACGATAAGTTAATCATTTAGATAAGGAAATTATAATAGCTATGAAGTAATTTAGCCGTTCCATACAAAAATCCATGGGTACATAGTTATAAATAGCAGCATGCGTAAAAATTAATATTTAAATATGACATAGTTAGTAATTAATATTTTACTAATAAAAACATGGCTAATCTAATTGTATTTTTCACATTGTGGCACCTAAATGGCTCTGACGAAGATAATATTGCTTGAGGTAATCATATTTTAATAGATACTTTCATTTTTTTTAATCTCTTATGATTTTAAACGAATGTTAAAAATAAAATAAAATATAAAAAATAAAATTAAATTAAATTACAAACAAATGTGTGGCTTTAATAATGAGTTTTATAATTTATCTAAATGGGCCTTTGACCAAAAATAAAATGGGCCTATTATGCCGAGTTCAATTGTCTAGGAGGACAATATCAACGAGCATCCATCTAGGATATTCTGTATAAGTATGGCGATAAAGAAAGTAGTAACTGGTGAAAGTGAATTTTGCTTTTAAAAAATGCAGACCTAGAGGGCATATCATATGCATAAATTGTGTTCATGCTACTGCTGATATGAACTCAAAGTAGTCTAATAACCTACTAAACACAGAAAGATACAAAAATTTGTTGAAATCAAATACTTATATTGCCAGAGTTTATTGGTAGATAGTTAAAAACAACCGAATTTCTATGAAATATAGTGTGAATTAAAGGGCCAGAAGAAGAGAATTACAAGATTCGTGTTTCTTGTTGTAGTTGCTCGAAGATCAAATGTTTATTCTAATACTATTGAGCTAAACTGAACTTTACGCTGTTAAGATTTATTGTTAATTCCATTTTGCCTATACAGATTGAATCATGTGATTCACAAAGATCAGCTCATTGCTTCGAGGAAATTTGTTGAAAATGGATAGAAATTCAAGAAAATGAAATATTATTAATAAATTGTTAAAATTTGAATTTTAAAGTTTAAAGGTTTTGATTTAAGGTAGTTTATTATTAATAAATTAATATTTTTATTTTTTTAAATATATATTTTAATTATTGATACTTTATTTTACGTAAATAGCACCCTACATATTTGACTGTTTATATGCTCTCGGAATCTGACACGAGTCAACGAGCCGAGGAATTGAATTGAGATCGAGTGTAAGATCTCAAACAGGCCTTAGGGATTAAATTTCTTTGTTTCCTTATGAACTATTCCGATCCTCGTAAATTTCGGTTTTGATTTTCCAAAACTAATAAATTCAATTTCAGATTTTTTTAAATAATCTGCAGAAAAAAAAGTCTCGATCGTCGGCTTCTAATCGAGAAGATTGAACTATGGCGTTTTTGGTAACTACCCTAATCTTCGTTGTGATTGGTATCATGGTGTCTCTATGCACCAGAATTTGCTGCAACAGAGGACCTTCTGCTAATTTGTATGTTTCCTTTTTATCCTCTCCCCCCCCCCCCCTCCTTAATTCTCTTTGCATTTTGTTTAATATATGCGGCGCTCTAATGCCCGAATTCATTGAGTTGACATTTGTTCAAATTAACCTAACCATGTAACTATGTAATACTTGGTTATCTATTGACATCGTTGCTTCCTTGTAATTTCTTTATTTTTTCCCAGAATTTTTAAATTGTAACCGTGTTTTGGGTTTCATGTATCAATTAGCTATAGTCAGAGTTCAGGCCTCTGTATATAATATATTGTTGTTTGTTAGGATAAAGTTGATGCGATCAATGTCCCAAGTAATTTGATCTTATAATGGAAATCCATGCACTTTTCTTAACCATATAAATGATGGAGCTCTTTGATGTTGAAGATATCACCTGCGAGCTGTCATGGTTTAGTTCCAATTTTGTCATTGAACTCTCCGTCATAGGCCATTGAAATAGAGAAGAAAATATCTAACTCATTATTATTCATTTGGTTAACCTTTTCTAGTTGATGGTTCCTTCAGTTTAGTTTATTTGATTATTAATAGAAATATATCATTTGTTATTCATAGAAATAACGAATCTTCGTTTTTGATAAGAACACCTGTGTATTACATTTTCTTTCTTGATAGATGCTTTTTTATGCTCCCTTTACAATTATCTTATGCTCTTCCTTTTTTTTTTTGGCAAAATGTCTAAACTATATATGTATGGCAGGTTCCACCTAACATTGGTCCTTACGGCGATAGTCTGCTGCTGGATGATGTGAGTTAACTTCAATTTGCTTTTGTTCAATTTGATGATATTTTCACAGTTCTGTATCTAGATTCTATATCCATCAGCATTTTGGAAGGAGAGAATGTCCGATCCCAATTTCTGAGTAGAGAAATTGTTGTAAGCCTGACATAGTTTAGTTCATTATGATTTCTGATGAGAGCGTGGGTTTTTGTTGATTACTAGATTGACTTCAATTTGTCACCCTTGTCCTGTAGTTCCATGGAAAATAATCTATTTTACTCTGTTAGAGGCCAAAATATATGCAATGTTACTATTTAGAGGAATATAATAAATGTTCTACAAGGTATTTGCACTAGTTCTAAACGAATGTGTGAGTCTATCTTCTAGATTTGACTCTTCAGACAGGAATGCACCTTATGACTACACTGATTTACAGTCACTACAGCATTTACTACATTGTTGTGTCATTTTTATTTTATTTTATGAAATACTCTGCTTTCAATTGGAATACCCTATTTTCTGGATCCGTGGTGCAAATCTTTAAACATTATTTATTTGCTGCAACACGGTTCAAATTTTGATAGCATTGTGAAGGGTTTACAATTTTGAATAAAAGATCAGAAGAATCTCTTAGGCTCTTACTTCTATTTATAAGTTTCATTTTTAGAAATTTTAGTTTTAGATGTCCTTAATTTTACTTTTATACTGACCTTGCATAGTCTTTATTATATTTCATGAGTTTGAATTTGGTCTTGCTAGAAATTTGATTTATCTGATTTCAGATACGAATGTAATTTAACGATAAATGTTTTGTGTATCAAATCCAGTTGGAAGTTTTCGATATTAACGTTCTTATTTCTTTTTCCATGGTAGGTGGGCAATTGTGTACCTTGCACAGATGAAACCACTTATAGTTCCCATTTTAAGTGGAGAGTGAAGGTTCATCTTAACAAGCGTATGATGCTTTTTTGGGGAGCTACAAGATACATTATGGGTTGACCATGAGACAGTGTCAAATTTTGGTCAGATGGATCGTTTGCTGGCTTCTCAGGTTGAATTTATATGTAATTATTATTTGAGTGCGAACTTTAAGTTGACACGGTAATTTTTCCTTTACAGTTCCTGTTTCTGAGTGCTATGTTTTTGTCTCTAATTCAATTCATTGTATTATATGCATAGACGAGAAATATGTGTATGTTGATTAAGTTGGTATATCTCTTTACAAGTGAGTGATATTCTAGTATTTCTATCATCGTTTGTAAAGTTAGATCACACAAATTGAGTGATTATTTGTTGGGAAATAAAAAGATGCCCAAATGTAATACAAAAATTAGACTCTTTTTCCCTATTGTTGCTACTTGCAAAGATGTACATGTCATATATCGTTTCAACAAGAGCATTCTTAAATCCCAAGTCAACAAGTGGTAATTTTTTTTTTTGACTATTTTTATCTGTACAGTACGAACATATGAACTAATTTTTATTTATTTTTAAATACGAACATTCCTGTTAAATTTAAATATTTATAAGACATACTTTTATTTTGAGTGGATACGTAATTTTAGTGAAAATATGTATAATTTTTTAAAAAATTCACCACGTCTGACATTCGTCTTCTTTAGGTACGCAATAAAGTATTAAAAAGTAAAAACTGAGATTGAAAATTCCAAAACCCTAAAATTATCATTTTCGGCGCGAGTAAGAGAGGTCAAGGAAAGAGAAAAACGAAGAACCAAAATAATTGCGATGCTTCAACTTCGAAGCCCGTGCGCTGAGCTCATTTCTACCACGTCCTCTCGTACTCCGTCTTCATCTCAACACGGAAGTAGTTCATTCTTCACCTCCGCTTCTCTGAGCAACAGAAGGTTAAATGGTGCCAAACGATGCCGTTTTGGTGTGGTGCGGTGTTCGTATGCACCAATGGAATCTGCCAAAATAAAGGTAGTTGGTGTCGGAGGCGGTGGCAACAATGCCGTTAATCGCATGATTGGTAGTGGTTTGCTGGTGAGTTTAAACTTTACCTTTTGCTGACTTCTACTTAATTGCCAGATTTTATTTGCGAATCACAATGTACACGTTTATATCCTCACCAATTGAAGCTTCAGGTTTGCTTCCTCGTATTTTTATATACATTCGACAAGAGCTTCATCTTTACTTTAGATTCCAGAATTGCACATTAAATTCTTAAAATTTGAGGTTTGAGTTACTTTCCAAGTTGACAAAATAAATTCAACTTTTTTTGTTGAAGACTTTAAGTGCTGCCTAATTAATTTATTCAATTTGGGTTATTTATCAGGAACTTGTTTTTTAGACGACAATACTGGTAATCCGTTATTTTACTTACTTTACGCTAACTCGTTAATGGACGTATTTTTTGTGGATTTTGAGATTAGGGTGTTGATTTCTATGCCATAAATACCGATGCTCAAGCACTATTACATTCTGCTGCTGAGAATCCACTCCAGATTGGAGAGCTTCTGACTCGTGGACTAGGTCGGACATTTTTTTTTTGTCCTCCTTGGAAATCCTATTTATTTGTGTACTAGCGTAATCTGTGTAACAAAAATACCATTTTCTTTATATTTGTATTTCGGTGTTTTTGGTATCAATGATGCCCTTTATAGTTATTTTACTTTATCAGTTGATTCAATCTACTTGATAGAGTTTCAGGTACTGGTGGAAATCCACTACTGGGGGAACAAGCTGCCGAGGAATCAAAAGAAATCATTGCAAATTCTCTTAAGGGATCAGATCTTGTTTTCATAACAGCTGGTATGGGCGGTGGAACAGGGTCTGGTGCTGCCCCAGTTGTTGCTCAGATATCCAAGGAGGCAGGTTACTTGACCGTTGGTGTGGTTACTTACCCTTTCAGCTTTGAAGGCCGCAAGAGATCCATACAGGCAAGTGTCATTTTTATCCTGTTTTGAATTCCGAAGAACTTTGACACTTGTTTATTTGATACTTATTAAAGAGGAATTGCCTAACCAAAGAGAAACAATTTGTTTTCATTGATGGAGCTGTGGAAATGGGTAAATCATCAGCACTTCAATGAAAATATTTTCGTTTGTACCGTAATGATGATTTTTTTTCTTAACATGCTTCATAACCAGAAGAAATCTATTGTTTTCATTGCATCATTTGCTTTGAGTGGAATCTTGTATTTGCATCCAGTAAAATATTTTTTAAAAGAAAGCGAAGTGTCGTATTGACATTGAAAGTTTGACTTGGTTATTTTCGCATGTCTGACTTCTGTTTAGGCATTGGAGGCAATCGAAAAGTTGCAGAAAAATGTTGACACTCTTATAGTCATTCCCAATGATCGCCTGCTTGATGTTGCAGATGAGCATACACCTCTTCAGGATGCTTTCCTTCTTGCTGATGATGTTCTCCGCCAAGGAGTACAAGGAATTTCAGACATAATCACGGTGAGTGTTTTATGAAAAACCTTAGCTGCATAATTGCATTCTGATTTGGGTCATAACAACGTTCAAAATTATCACTATTTCGTTAAGCATAAAGTGATTCCACCACTAGTTGTCTACTTGTCTGTAATTCATTGAGCTAAAACCTGGCATTTCCCTTCAACATCTATAAGGAAATGAGCTACACCCAAGATTATTTTATGGTACTATTCTATATCTTCCTGGAGAATGTGATGCTTGCATATTGGAGTGAACTAAATTCCATTTCCTTGTTTTGCAGATACCTGGACTGGTAAATGTGGATTTTGCAGATGTAAAAGCAGTGATGAAAGATTCTGGAACTGCTATGCTGGGAGTGGGGGTTTCCTCCAGCAAAAACCGTGCAGAAGAAGCTGCTGAACAAGCTACTTTGGCTCCACTCATTGGTTCCTCAATTCAGTCAGCAACTGGAGTTGTATATAATATTACTGGCGGAAAAGACATAACACTGCAGGAAGTGAATAGAGTATCAGAGGTAAATGACAGTTAAAATTTTTATGCTCCTTGGGGAAACTTGGTGCTAGTAATATGGCTGGCTATAACATTCTTTCATTTTTTTGGGGCTGTCACACGAATTTAATGATTTCTGTTTATGTAATGTGAATTTTCAGGTTGTGACAAGTTTGGCAGATCCTTCAGCTAACATCATATTTGGAGCTGTTGTAGATGACCGCTACAATGGAAAAATTCACGTCACTATAATTGCAACTGGCTTCTCGCAATCTTTCCAAAATGTTCTTTTAACAGACCCTAGAGCGGCAAAACTGATAGAAAAGGTAACAGGGAGTCCAGAAAGTAGAGGAATGCCAGCCAGTGCCTCGCCTATAGCTAAGTCATCTCCAAGAAAGCTTTTCTTCTAATTCCTTTCAGAAAATTTTCATGTTTTCTTCTCTCTTGTGCAACCTAGCTTTGTAATGATACGGAATCTTAATCTTCACCATGGCACTAGATCATTAATTCTTTATCACATTTGTTTCGCCCAAATCTGTAACTAATGTGTTATGGAATAGTAGGTAGGTTATTGGAAAAATGTTAAAAGAGTTTAATGAAAAAATTGTGAATTATGTTGTTATCAAGAAATTATAAACAATCTTTAAACTAAAATATACCTCATTTAGCTATTGGTAAACTTCTTTACATTGTTTAGTTGGTTCATGTAAAGCCTGCTCATTGCTCGGATGTCTAATAGTTATGTAAAAAAAAAAAGTGTGATTGACTTGTATACCACACTGCACACTCTAGCGATAAGTAACATGTAATTTTCTCTCTTATAATTAGGTGAAAAGTGAACATCTGAGAAAAAGTCACGTTTTAGCTAGAAAGTGACCAACAAACTAAATTTTCATAGAATCGAAAAGAACAAATTGTTCTGAACAATGATCAAACTGATATTCATATCGGAACCTTTTTCTATTTATATGCTAAGCCAATATGAGGCTGTATCTTCATAAATTAATATAAATCAATTAATAGGGAACTTACGTTAGCTGCTTTTCAGGAAGCTTTAACAAAAGGAATTGCAAGTTATCATGTCTAGTTCCCACGATTGTGATTTTCCTTTGTATTTCAGAGGCATGATGCTGACTTTCTGGCTCTGTTCTTGTATCATGTTAATGTTTTCGTCAGCAAGTTTTAAAGCTGATCGAAGATATGAAAAGCAATGTGGTTCAGATAATGGTTTAGTGGTAAGGTTTACTCTTTACTGTTTCAAATCACAGAAATAGCATAAAGTATTGTTTGATCTAAAAGAAAGGTATAAACTCTTCATCTGAAAAATATAAGAAAAGCAGTTAATTAACCTTGAATAATATTGTTGTTTAAGCTATGAAAAAAAAAGATACTTTGAGTAATGTCATCCACACCTGACAAATAGTAGAGTGAATGACTCATAAATTTTATTGACGATACTGTTTTGTTCCTGAAAAATTGAGTCAAGTGACTTACTTTTAGTGGTTCCCCAAAAACCAATGATCTAAATTGAATGGCATTGGTTTTCGAAAATACAAGTAGTAAAATTGAATATAACATCAATAATTTGAGGACTAAAATGAACAAAAACAAAAATTTGTATAGATGATAGATAACCATCAATGGTGCATGTTTTTAGATTTTCTTAGTTTTCTCACAAAAATAAAAGGAAATCGATCATATTACAACTTATAATGTAATATGGATTATATAAGCTAATCCCTAAATAATAAAATATTACCGTATATAACACTTTGATTTCTTAATTTTTTTTTGTAATATTAAATTCATTATCTTTTAAAATTTAATATATTTAGTCTAAATTTAAAATTAGATTAAATTATACTTGAATTTTTTTTAACCCTTAATGTTTAAAATTGTTAAATTTTACAAAAATATGATGTAATATTAGAAAAAACTAAAAATTAAAGTTAAATTTGATAAAATTTAAAAACTATATTAAACTAAATCATATAGGTTAGTCCAATTTATTCCGTACATGTATTGATAAACATATGATATGAAGAGCGCTGTCACGTATTGGGTGATAATGTTTTTATCATATTTTTGCGTTTTTATAATTTTTTTTTAAAAGATAGACAAATAATTATACTATACAGTAAATAATCTATACTTAATTTAGTGAAAAAAAAGGGTAGAAAAGGTGTAGTCTAACCATGTAATTTTAAGTCAATCCAACAAAGAGAAATATCACTTACCAAAATGTTAGTTCAACAGCGTCTATCCTTACAATTTCCACGTAATTTAGCACTCAAAGAAATAATGAAAGGTTAGTTGACAAAAAATTATATAAAAGCAATTATTTAATTTTTTGTTATATTTTTTTTTAATTACAGTTTATTCAAGTTTAAATAATTTTTATCTAATATACACAAAAAATGAAAAAATAAATGAAAAAATATTTACTTTGCACTTGTATAGTCATTTTTTAATAATAATATGATTAAATTATTACAAAAATAAATATAAAATATAAATGTTATTTTTATTATACGTATATGATCCATGCATTATTTATCTTAATAAATAATTACTTGTTATATATTAACATGCAATATGAGTGTATAAGTTTCATACTTATTTTAAAAATGACATATAAGTTTTATATTTATTATTTTTATAATTTAATTACATTATTATTAAAATGATAGAGGGTAGCAATGATTCACGACCAAAATATACAAAATTTTAATAACTTTTAGATGGAGTAATATAAGTTTAATAACTATTGAAAAGTCGATTAAAAGTCTAAAACTTAAAAATAGTCATAAATAAAATACATGAACACATATATACATATTTTTTGAATTGTTATATGTTCTCAAATAAATTAATATGTGTTCAAAACTATCTAAGTTTATATTTTTGAGTAACAATTTATTTAGAAAATACATAGGAATTAAAACAATACGCACACGTGTGTTTAAATGTTTTATTTTTGACATTTTTTTAAAGTTTTAGATTATTGTTCTATTTTTAAATAGTTAGTAGCTTTATAATGCCCCAAATAAAAGTTATTAAATTTTTGTACTTTTTTTTCTTCTTAAAAGATGATGCCAAAAGTACAAATCTTTATTTTTTATTTTCATTTAATTTTTATATTCAATTCCTTCTGTTATAATTTATTATTGTTAAAAAAGTCTATCTTTATGGTAAAAAAACTTTACCATTAATAATTTTTTAATAATAATAGAACTAAATGTTATAAACAATAAATATAAAACTTAAATATCATATTTACAGTAAGTAAGAAACCATCTTAATATTTTTCTCATATTAATATTATGTTGAACTATCCTAAATTTATTTACTTAACTTTTTTCATGATATAATTAGGTTTACTTTCCTTTGAATTTAACAATTTGAGTTTAAATTTAAAAATAATAGATTAAATATGTTAAATTTTAAAAATTAAACGATTAAATAATAATAATAAAAAGGTTTTTAACAAGTTAATTCCATTGCTCTAATTTTTGAATTTAGATTTAATGTATAAAATTTTTAAAAAATAATTAACATATGAAAAAACTAAAAGATTAAATTTTTAAATTTAATAAAATTTAGGGATTATTGATATAGGTAGACATTAATATTATCTAGACAAAGTAGTAAGTTATAATTTTTACAATCACGTGGATATACCTATTAACTTTGATTTTTTTTATATATAATAAGTTTGTGATAATTTTAAATAATGTGTTATAGTTATTTTTGATAATTATAATCAAATTTATATAATTATATTTAATAAAAAAGTATTATATCAATTTTAATTATAATATATAGAAATATTTGATAACTTTAGTGTAAATTTTATAAGCTCAAAGTAAAATTGTGCACTTATCAATTGGTATAAAAGTTCGTCTAATCATGAATGAATGTATAAACAAGAAAGAAAATGTCTCGACAATAAATGTTATTAATAAATGTTAATACTATCCATAAAATGTCATTTATTAGTATTAGTTTAAATATTTTACTAACTATATTGCCTTTTGATTTATTGATAAAATTAAATATTAAATATATTAAATTAAAAAATTAATTTAAAATATAATTAATTAATTATTATGATATTTTTAAAAATTTATGAAAAAAAATATTATTTGTAATTTTTTTTCTTTCTTTTTTTGGAAAGTGTACGTTGATAATAATAATAATAATATTTTTAATATATTTATAAAATTCATGTTTCGGCATTTTAAACCAATAGATATCACAGATTTATATAATTTATAAACGAAAATGAAGTACAATTTGGCAAAATCGTCTGAACCGTAGAAGTTAGCACTTATAAGACCGCATAAAGAAGTGAACTAGAGCTGCAAGTAAGAATGAAATTTTTTATTATAGTTAATTAAAATTATAATTATTTATAAAAAATTAATAATTTTTTAATATAAAATTATGATGAATGCCTACGTAAATATACCTATTATAATATAAAATTATGATGAATGCCTACGTAAATATGGCTACGTTAGTGTTTGGAGATATTTTCTCTGATATATTTGATTTTTTAAGGTATGTTGACATTTTCTTACAAAAAGATATACCTTGCTACTTTTCTGTTAAAAGGCTATTGTAGAGTAGAAACTGGCAATTCAGTTTGATAGTTGAAGATTCCTTTGGCATTAGAACCTAACTGATTTCCTATTGCCTGCGCAGCTATCTTTCTACTTCTAAGATTGTAATAATTTCCCTCTAGGCTTTTGCTCAAGCCCAGTGCTATCTTATTCAGAGTCTGCTAATCACTCAGCCGGTGCCCTGATTTTCATCTTTGCTTACTTATTGCATCTGAAGACGACGAGTACGTATGATTCATTGTTTACCAAACTAGATTCTGCATATGAAATCATATCTGAAAGAAAACATCACCTGTGTGTTAGATGAGAGTGATCAAAACTTTGAATTAGATGTTGTATGAAAAATTATTGATATAAAATAATTCTGACTTGGACAGCTGATAGTGTCTGTGGTATTATTCATTGCAAATACTTCCTGTATGACTATAATTTATTCATTCTTAAATCTTACGGATTTTCAAGTTTGGTTGTCGTCTATTGCAGTCTGTCAGCCCTCATTGAGAACAAAGTATTTTCTGTGCATGCATGGAGGTCTTTCTCCTGCCATTACAATTTTGAATCAGGTTAAGCCCATACCAAACTTTGAATTTATCATGGGTTTTTCGCAGGTGTAACAACTTTGAAAATAGGCAATTACATCCTTGAATTATTGTTTCATTACAATCTGACCCCTCAAAATCGTTAGCTTTCAGACAGTTTCCCTAAAAAAAAAAGAAGAAGCAGAGGGTGGTGTTTCAAAATGGTGCTAAGTACAGTGAATGAAAAAACAATGTTAGAATAGTATGCAGTATTAGCAGCAGGGTTATCCAGTCTGTGTGAACTGTTGCATAAGCATGAAAGTTGTACAAATCCTATTCCCGTGTAACAAACTTTTAAAAGTTTGCTATGAATGATTATATGATACAAACCTTCTTATGATTCTATGTTGACATAAACATGTCTTCTTAGCCTCAAGTTTAAGCAAGAAACAAGAATGACATAATACCTTCCCGAGTTTACATAAATGAAAGTAATTGAACTTGTGGGTTTTCTTTATTAGGAAAAACATTTGCAAAAATATAAGGGACGAAGGAAAAGTTCGAAGTCATGTAGATATTAACATGGTTTCCTTCCTTGATAAACAATGAAAGTAATTTAATAAAAAATAAAAGTAATAATTATTTCAATACAATGTTTCAATCTTGGT
This sequence comes from Hippophae rhamnoides, assembly GCA_033030585.1. Taxonomy (NCBI): domain Eukaryota; kingdom Viridiplantae; phylum Streptophyta; class Magnoliopsida; order Rosales; family Elaeagnaceae; genus Hippophae; species Hippophae rhamnoides. The sequence goes on along the minus strand of CM065428.1, from coordinate 63,736,686 downwards.
TATAAAAAAAAAAAAAACAAAAAGTCAACGAAGAAAAGTGGTAAACTTCATTTGCTCCTCCTAATACGTCCAAGCTCTTCAATGAATTGCATTTAGGACCCGGTCCAACAAACCAAACCGGTCTAACTTATAATAGAAATAACATATGTTCTCTCTGCCCTTTTCTAAATCGATCTGCTCGGTATCTCAATCAATTATCTCTCATCCCTCAAACTCACAAAACTCCCCCCCCTTCTATTGTTTCACTTACACAAAGCCTCTATTTCTCTGTATTCCAATTTACCCGCCAAATAAGTCATCCAATTAACAATCCCAAGTTTCAAATTTCTCCGAACCCTCCAAAGTCTTCCTTCCATCTCTCTCCTTAGGGTTTCACTCTCGTCTTCTGTCTCTCCCTCTCCTTCTCGCTCTCTTGCAGGTCTTTCTCGCTTAAGCTCCAGCACGGTGTCGTTCCATAGTTTCACTCGCTTTATGATATTGCAATGGATGGGGTGTTGAGTAAAGAGGAGGACGAGCAGTCGTCGCCGGCTGCCCAATTGGATGGTGAAGTTTTGTCTTCCGGAGAGAAGAGGTCGGTGGAGAATGGGGGTATAGAAGGAGAATTGGAGGAACGGCCCAGCAAGAGGCCTAAAACTGGGCCTGGAACTAATGCTGTTCTAAAGAGAGTGGCGGAGATCGTTCTAGTGTTGTCAACAATGTCGAAGATTCGTGGCGGTAAGAAGCCGACAGAGACTGAAATTGGGCTCATGGCAGAGGCGAGGGCTAAACTGGTGGAACTTTGTGAAGGATTGGCGCCCAAGGATATTGTTGCTAGGGATGCAATTGGGGCTGTCATTGAGGATTTGAGGCTGAATGGAAAAGTTAAGGATCAGAAATTAGGGTTCAATGGTCCCAAGTTGACGATAGCCGAGAGGATTTTGCAGAATAAGAAGAAGGTATGGTGTAAATTTTGCCATTGTATTTGTTTTTATCCAGGTTTGGATGTTGCACTATGGATGGTATAATTGAAGAAATACACCAATTTTGCCTCTCAGGTTAATATATCTCCTAATAAGTATTTATTTAGTTTAAGCCTGTCGAAAACATTCAACTCTATGCATGTTTATGTCTAACTGAGAGCCAGAGAGTAATGAGTATTTCTTTAGTTTATTTTAGCCTGTTGAGAAGTCGGACTTTTTCATATCGATTATCATTACGGGTCTTTTTTGGGGATCGAAATTTTTTCGTAACTGTAGCTATGGGTGCGACATCTATTGCTTTTGCTTCATTGCATATAACATATGAAGGATATTCTTTCTTTAGTGAATTGAGAAGCTGTTTTATGAGGCATAATACATGCGTGGGTGATCTTAATTCTGAAAGGCTTAGATATGTATATTGTTATCTTAACTTCACAATTGGTTATGGTATATCCAGACTTATATTTAGTCATATTGTTTATCATCTTACATCCAAGGAGTTGTTGCTCTAATATGGCTCTCATCTTACAAATGATAAGACAATACCAACCACTTTATGGATAGGGTTGGTCTTTTAAAATGGAGTTTCTGTTTAACATAATTCTTTTTTCTAGATGGAAGAATCCAGGAAATACACACCAGAGTCTTCTGCTCATACATCTCATTCTTTGCAAACAAACTTTAACAAGTCTGCTGAAAACCGAGGGAGTTCCAATACTATGAGAATAGTTCCCTCAGATAAATCAACACATGCACTACATACCTCCAGAAGCATCATTGCTCCTTCACCTCCAGGTCAAGTTTCTGCAACTGTTCCAACAACCATACAGTATCAGCTTCCGACCAGTGAAGTAAAAGCATCTTCCATTTCTAGTGGACTACCCAGTGGTCATCTAGCAAGGGATTCATCTTTGTCAACATTTCCTAGGGTCGAAAGACCACAATTCAAATCGGATGGGGGCCCAAATGGCTCTACTTATGCATCACAAGGAAAAGGTAATATTAATGTAAATATTATTTATCCATTAAATATATTAAAAACTGCAGTACAATGCAGGAGTAAACTATACGATTTTAAGATTTGTGTCGCACATCTTGTCTTTCGTTTTATCAACCAGAGAAAGCTAAATTAGCATGAGAAATTTCTTAACTTTTTAGATTTTAGCTGTATGGTTTATTTGCTTGAGTTTGTTGTGCACTAAACTAAGGTTGATTGGATTGGTATAATTTTGTGGCTTCATGAATATTAAATCCGGCCTAGTTGGATTTGAAAAGTATATAAATTTAAGTCACATATCGAGAGGGTGAGGAATTGTTCTGCACTTCTCTGCTAAGTAGAAGATGGGGAGTGATGGAAAATAGGTACAAATATTGGTTTCTTATTTTTAGGTAAAGGGTAAATATGAATAGTTGGAGCTGTTATCAGTTGGATTGATGTATGATCCTCCCACAATTAAAAGATAATAGAGCTGGAAATGGGGAAGGGATGATTTTTGTTATACTACTCTTTCTCTGGTACCTTATTACTTGACAGTGTGACATTAAGATTAGTGATTCTGTTGTTCCTTCCACTTCCCTGAACTTTCTGTTGATCATTCATCTCTGTAGATATTACGGCTCTTTTTGGAAGAAGGTCAAGTTAAGGTGGGTTTTCAGGTGGTAGACCTGAATTGATGTTTTCTAGTGTCATATCTGCATTTTAGGACTTATGAGGTGTTACATGCCATATCTATCTATCTATCTATCTACCTTTAACAATTCGTTGAGTTATGAATGCTGTCATTCTGTAAACTTACTTCCTTTTAACCTCATCCATAACTATTTGCAGTATATTCTTCTGGAAATCATCAACTGATGCATGCTCCAACTTGGTCCACACAAACTCAATCTGCTAGAAGTGGATCAGAGCAAAACAAGCTGCCTAATCATGCATCTTGTAAGGTTGAAGGAACAGCTGAAATGGGCATGCCACGGGGGACTCTTCTAGCCCCAAGAGACCAGAGCTGTAGGACTTTTATTTCGCAAACAACTCCTGGAAATTTGCCAAATGTGCATCAGCCATTGCATGCAATGAACTATATTCATGCTCCTTCACTTTCTAATAATCACAACGAAATTGCTAAAGTAGTTCAGAAGATATTGCAACCAAAGAAGCCTGATCATCCCACATGGATTCCTCCATCAAGGGACTACATGAATAAGGCCTTGACCTGCCATCTTTGCCAGCTCATGATCAATGAAGTGGATACTGTGCTTATATGTGATGCTTGTGAGAAAGGATATCACATCAAGTGCATGCAATCAATGAATCAAAGAGGAATTCCTAGAGGTGAGTGGCATTGTTCTAGGTGCTTGGCATTAAGCAATGGAAAATCTTTGCCCCCAAAGTATGGCCGTGTTATGAGAAGTAATACACTAGCAAAAGTCCCTTCTAGCTCTGCTAGTGTTCAGTCTTCTATGGAGAAGAAAGTGGGAATTGTTGATCCAAATGTCAACCAGCAGAATATAACTGCAAATGGAAGCTCTGACTTACAGAGTTCTGGTCATACTGTTGGTAAGGGAGGCAACAATATTGGCCTGCAATCAGATTCTCAGAATCCAAGTGCAAGAGAAGTGCAAACAGATAATTTCTTATCAAATCCAAGTACAGCAGAAATGCAAACATTTACTATATCACCGAATCCAAATGCTGGAGAAATGGAACCAAATAAATTCATATCAAATCCAGATGCAGGAGAATTTCGAATGGATGATTTTTCATTGAGTGCTAACAACATCAATGAGAAAACTTTCCTAGGAAGTTGCTCCAATACCTCAGTGAATTTCATGGGAGAAGCTTCTGGTCCTCATGGCGCATCATCAAGTGAAATATCTCATGACACTGAAAATCATGAGTCATCCACATGCAAAGATGAATCTCTTGAACCAAAAGCGATCACTTTTACTAATGAATCTGATTCAGTTACTTATAAGGCTGATGATTTACAATCCTCCCATGACCAACTGATTGGTGATCAATCTGGTCCAACAAACTCAACAAAAATTACATCTAGGAAATTTCAGGAGAACCGCTACAATGCTACAGCAAAAAACCCAGACAAATCTCATTTAGGAGAAAGTTCTGAATGTAGCCTAAGATATGACATTAAACGTGAAGACCATAATGGTGCGCAGAAAAATACTGCTGCCAGTTCTGACACTAGTACTGGGGTTTTGGAACATCCAGGACATTCTTTATATGGATTGCGTGATGTTGAATGGATTGGTGATGTAGTTCAAGATGTTGATGGGAAATGTTTTTACGAGAGTTGTTGCGTTGATGGAGTAACTTATAAACTGCAGGATCATGCGCTTTTCCGGTCCAGTCATGAAAAGTTGACGCCCTCAAAGCTTCAGGTGAGTATAGCACACATAATTTGTGTTATTATCATCATTGCAACTTGTAGATTTAAGAGGTTTCTTCATTTAGTCTTATGCTGTGTACAGACTATTACTTGAGCATACTTGTATTCGAATAAATAATGTTTCTATATCAGTATTGGAATTTTTTATATTCTGTGTTTAACCTGTTGAGGATTAAAACTAATTTACTTATTCATCTTTATGCAGTCTATGTGGGAGGATAGTAAAACGGGTTCAAAATGGGTAATTGTCAACAGTTGCTACTTCCCTGGAGACTTGCCAGAGAATGTTGGCCGCCCAAGTCCCCCTGAAAGAAGTGAGGTAGACTTATATGGATTTTTCTGAAATTCTTGTCAGTATACAAGTGGTTTTGCTAGTTGACTGATCCAACTAGGTTCTTGATCATATGAATCCACGTTATGTTTTCTATCTCTCAAAAGCATTTGAATTTGTGCCTTGTTTTGTTTAGTGGTCTCATTTTTCTTTGTTTTAGCATCATTGTTTGGCACGGTTGACATCCATATCAAATTTTGCATGAACTTTGCTTTGTAGGTATACGAATCAAATCATAATAGCACCGTAATGGCTGGATTGATACAAGGGCAATGTGAAGTTCTTCATCCCACCAAATTTCAAGAAGAAAGTGAAAGGCGGAGTCAGTCAGAGTTTGGGTATAATAGGGGATTGCGTCCTATATTTCTTTGCAAGTATGCTCTTGCACTTTTACATGTTTATACGTGCAGATTTTTCTCGGAAGGCATGGAAATATCTGTTGGGTATTTTGGTGCTACTTTCCTTGCACTCGTGGTGACTTTTTGCATCTGTTTTGGCATGTTTATCCTTCTCAATAATACAATCACAGTTTTTCGCACAGATGATGAAGCATATAATTTAAACCTAAATGTTATTACAATGTCTCAAACTTCAAATGGATTGCTGAGCTATATAGATCCTTACGATCAGTTGAATAGTATGAACTACTGTTGTGGTTATATGATTCATTCATAGTTAGACTAAGAGTTCCTCATGACTAGTTTATCCTCAGTTTGAGCTTTTAAACTTTATTATCACCATCTCTTAGGAACATCTTGATATATTTATCTTTTAGACTTGACTTATGTAGATACGAATAACTGCTTTTTTGATATGCTGTAACTTATTAAAGTGATTTCTGAAGTCCTAAATATTTTTTTTAACAAACAAGATTATATGGCTTGATATTCTGAGAATGCTGAATTGTATGCTGTCTGCAACTAGGTTTTATAATTTAGCCTTTTCTCTACTGTCTTCTGCAGATGGCTTTATGATGAGTTTAAAGGATCCTTTCAGCCTGTTTATAGCTGATCCCAGTCATGCACATAACTTGGCGATTTGACTTCTCCTTAGTATGCTGACTTGCTAGGTAATTTTAAGCAGGAATATGAATTCTTGTGTTGTGATTTCAGATTAATTTCATAGTTAACTTTTAGAAATTAGTCTTAAAACATTTAATATTAGGGCAGGGTATTGAGTTCTTCAAGTCATGTAATAATGTGATTTATACACTTTAATCTTGTAACTTTTTAGGTGAGTTTTATTAGTCTTGTAATTTAAAATTATGATCAATTAAGTCAAAATTTTTAAAAATTGAAATTTTTTAAGGGTTAAAATGAAAATTATATATTTTATTAATAGAAAACATTAAAAAAAACAATATTTTGCCTTCTCCTTTTCTCTTTCTTTCTCTCCCCATCATCTCTACTCTTTGTCCCTCTCTATCCTCTCTCTCTCTCTTCCACTCACTCTTTCTCTCTCTGTCCATCCCTTCTCCTTTTCTCTTTCTTTCTCTCCCCATCATCTCTACTCTTTGTCCCTCTCTATCCTCTCTCTCTCTCTTCCACTCACTCTTTCTCTCTCTGTCCATCCCTTCTCTCTGGTGTTAGTGGGAGAGATATTAGAGAAAGAGTGGGAGAGAGACTTTTTTTTTTAATGTTTTCTTATTAATAAAATATATAATTCTCATTTTATCATATAAAAAAATTTAAATTTTTGAAAATTTTGATTTAATTGATCATATTTTTAAATTATAGAACTAATGAAATTATTTAAAAAGTTACAAGATTAAAGTGTATAAATCACATAGTTACAAGACTAAATTGACCATGTAACTAGGGTCACTTATAGCATTCCATGGACTCTTATTTCTTTCTCACTTTTAGTATTGGAAATTAAGGATCTCTACTAAGTTAATTTGTGTAATTACAGGTCCTACAGAAGATGATACCTACAAGTGCGAACATAGGAGTTCCTAATTTAATTCTTGTATTGTATGTAATTGCAGCATTTGTATCATTTTTGTAGCAATTAAAGTTGTAATTTTCAAGCCCACTATGATGTCTCTAGCCTCTTTGCAGTATCATTAATCTATATTTATTACTGTTATGTTCCTTCAGTTTTGTATGATTCTTCATTTTCTCTCCAACGGAAAGATTTGGATGAGACTTGATATGAGGGACCATACACTCTAAACGCCCATAAAGTCAAATACAATTATCTACTCTAAATTTACTTGTTTTAATACGTCGATCCAACAACCAAGATAAATATTTGGTAGCGCCAAATCAATTACATATTCACGAAACAATAAACTACATCCTCATCAAAAAAGATTTCTCTTTTTAAAATACTATTCTATTGATGAAAAATGGGCACATCCTAACAGAGAAACCGACACAAATATCATATGGTACACATGCATTTGAGGATGTATATGAACTGCGTATTAGGATTTGTATATGAACCTTGAAAACCAATCAAGCATATGAATTAGCATGAGTTCTAGCTGTTTCTTTAGACAGTACTTAATGTATATAATAACCAATACTAAGACCTCATATCCATTTTGTTAATCCCTTTTCACTGCATTCCATTTTTGACAATTCTCACTTGAAATTTAACAAATGTTTTAAAAATAAAATTCAATTGAACACATATTTAAGAGTAAAATTCACAGTTCAAAACTCTTTTTGGAGACAACATATATTCAAAAATGAGGAGTTAAAAATGAAAGTATCCATTTATCAAGGAGTCATCTCATACACTATTCTTTATATATTTTATACGAATTAGCTAACCCAGCTTTTGTGTTGTCCGAGAACTCAGCCAGCGGTTTGAATGTCCATAATAAAATTTAGCACCAAATAATAAAGCTCCTTCAGTGACTGAGCATTAATTTTGGGGAAGTTGTTCCTCCTAAGAGAGAAACAAAACCATGCTTTTGGTTTTGGATAAGGCATTCCCATGTGGATATGTGCATATTCTTCTGGGTACCTATTAACTGTCGTGTGGCTAGGTAGCTTATATACTATAGCAATCTAGCTCCTGATCTATTAAGCACCAGTAGTTTACTAAAATATTTAAGTTAATTTGCCTATTACGAGGCTTTCTACTTTTGATAAGCTGAACCCCCCTTAGCTATTACTTTAATTTATCTTTAACTCACAAGCGTCGTTTAGTGATGTTACTTATTAATACATAAAGTAGGGAATGAACGTAGGTTCGTAAGACAAATTCAAGTGGAGATACACAGGTTGAAAGTAAGGATGATAACAATAAATTTGGGTATGATGAACAGGAATTTGATATGCATTTCTATAACGTGAGGTAGGACAATAACAAAAATTGCATTCTATACATACACTTTTTTTTTTACTTAGATTTATTTATATTGAATCTTAAATTAAACTTATATATATATATATATATATATATATATCGTGATACTAATTAATTTCTAGTAAACTTGACTTGAATTCTAAAATCCATATTAAAGAGGAGGGATATTAATTAATTTCTAATAAACTTGACTTGGCTTCTAAAATCTATATCCAATAGGAGGGATATAATGCATATATATCTTCTTCCTTTATATATATATATATATATATATATATATATATACGCGGACTATTTACATCTTTTATCCGATGGATAAAAACCATCTATATATAAAATTAAGATTTAACTATATAATAAAACTAAAATAAAAAAAGGCTAACGTGACTGAATAAAGTCAAATTACATGGTATTATTAAAATGAAAGGAGAATGCATGATGATCACTTTTAGCTTTTGCATAGATTAATTAATTACAGGTTTACTCATGAGATTAAGGACAAAGAAGAAGAAAAACAAAATCCTATATAGATCGAATAATATAATTATAAGGTAGTTAGGACGTTAAAACTTAAAAAATACTACAAAGAAGAAGGTCCGGCCTAGTGTCACATGAACAGGCGAATATCACGGCGGTTTGTAGACTTTGAGGTAGAAAGACAAAAGAGAAAAAGGTAGAAAATGTTTATTTATATTGATATTATCTAAAAAAATCAACTTATTATTTATTATTATTTTTTATTTTAATTAACTTTTTATATTATTAAAGTATATTTCAATCAATTATTTTAACCAAAAATTAATAAATTTGATTGAAAAATTTAAATACATATACGTCCTTAATTATAATATGTAACTTAAATATTTCGAACAAATTGATCTGTTTTTTATCATTAATTATAATATGTAATTTAAATATTTCGAATAAATTGATCCGTTTTTGATCAAAATGATTGATTAAAATATATTTCAATAATAAAAATGTTCAATTGAAAAAAAAATATTAAAAATAATAAATCAATTTTTTTTAAGTAACATTGTTATTAAGTAGATACTTATCCGATTTTAAATAACAAGAAAACATACTTTTTATCAATCTTTTGCAATGACATATATCATTTTAAATTCTCTCAATAATTATGATTTTACGTTAAAATTTTATTCCCAAAATCTAACAATATAATCAAACTTTCATAATTAGTATTGGTTGGGGTTCTCAATATGGCAGGGCAGAGCTAAAGACCCCATCTTCGTTCTTAGTTAACGATTTAGGTTTATCATCTGTTTTACTTAAAATATTTATGAGAATATATCGAGAATCTCAGTGGAGAATGAAGACTTCCAAACGAAAAAGAAGAATCTAAATATTATTTTTTTAATTTTAGTAATTTTTTATATTTATTATAAAGGAAAAATTATATTAAAAATAAGTCAATAATAAATATTTTGTAATAAAAAAATAAAATTTTGTGCGAATAAATAATTAAAAAAATGAATAATATTTATGTGAAAAAGAGAAATATATGTAACAATAAATATACATTCTTTTTATATTAAATAACATTGATAGAATCTTGTCATAAACTAGTTTGAAATAATAACAATAAATTATAAAATGATTATAAGATTTTAGATTTTTAAAATTTATTTAGTATGAAATAATGATGGAAAGAGTTGAGAAAGAAAACTTCAATTGAAAAGTAATGATTTTATTTATAACAAACAATATATGACGTTCTTACATACTACAACTGAACCAAGCAAATGCAACTGCTTGTAACCACTTCACGTGGGATGCTTATAAAGGGAAAAATTATATTAAAAATAAGTCAATAATAAATATTTTGTAATAAAAAAATATTTTTTGAGCGAATAAATAATTAAAAAAATGAATAATATTTATGTGAAAGAGAGAAATATAAAATATATGTAACAATAAATTATAAAATGATTATAAGATTTTAAATTTTTAGAATTTATATAGAGTGAAATAATGATAGAAAAAGTTGAGAGAAAGAAAGTTTGTATTGAAAAGTTATGATTTTATTTAGAACAAGCAATATATGAGGTTCTTACATACTACAACTGAACCAAGCAGATGCAATTGCTTGTAACCACTTCATGTGAGGTGCTTATAAAGGGAAATAACATAAAACAGTTTAAGAAGGTACAATATACAATGCTAGACTTGAAGTAGAAGATCAAATGACTATTACTAATGTTACAAAGCTTAATATCACCCCTAAAACTTAAGGTGGAAGAAGCACCGTAAGTTTGATTTTCAAATAGTGAAAAGAAACCTTAGCAAGAGGTTTGGTAAAGGTGTTTACGAGTTGATCACTAGACAATATATGTTTCACATCAAGCAAGCCTTGGACAACCTGATCACGAATAAAGTGTTAGTCAATTTCAACATGTTTCATATAAGCATACATGATAGAATTGGAAGTAAGTATTGTAGCATTTATATTGTCATAATATAGCATTGGTACATTGGGCAAACCGAAGTGAAGTTCAAGCAAAACATATTTGATCCAAGTCATTTCTAGAGATGTTAAAGCAAGTTTTCTATATTTTGCTTCAGTGCTTGATCTGGCTACAACCTTTTACTTGGAAGACATCCAAGAGATGAGAGAGTCTCTTAGGATTATAACAAAGTTTTCAGTGATCCTTCGATCATCGGGGCAACTAGCTTAATCTAAGTCATAGTATTCCACTAAGTCTAAGGAATGAGACTTATGTAGAATTATGCCATGAGTGATGGTGCTTTTAGAAATCTCGAAATTCTTTTAGCTGTTATCCAGTAGACATGTGAGGGAGCATGAAGAAACTAACTAAACTTATTAACAGAGAATGATATATCAGGGTGTGTTAACACACATTATTTCAAAGCTCCTATTAAACTTCTATAAGCAAAATATCAGAAAGAGCAATGTCTTAAAGCTTGGAAAGATCAACACTTGACCTCATAAGAGTTTTGATATTTTTAGATGCTTCAAGAACAAACTTGTGGAGTAAATCCTTAACATATTTTTGTTGATTAAGCTATAAAGTAGAGAATCCTACAAATTTCTAAGCTAAGAAAACATCACCAAGAAACTTGAAAGAAAATTTCTTGTTAAGAGCTAACACTAGTTCATTCAAAAATTTCTCAATGCTACCGGTTAGTAGTATATCATCAACATATATAAGCATCACAGTAAGCTCACTCCCCACCTTTCTTAAAAACGTGTGTGATCAAATTTAAATATTGTGAAACCAAGATCAATTAGAACACCATTTAATTTTTGATATGAAGATCGAGGGGTCTGTTTAAGGCCATAGAATGCCTTTTAGAGTTTACAAACCAAATGAGGTCTAAAAGCATATTCAAAGCCATATGATTGTTTCATAAAAGCTATCTCATGAAGATCTATATTTAAGAAGGCATTATTGACATCTTGTTGCTTAATAGGCCATTAGTGAGCAAAAGTCAAATTTAAAACAATTCGAATTGTTTGATGCTAGATTACAAGTGAGAAATTTTCTATGTGATTGATTCCTTTAACTTGATTAAAGCCTTTACCCCACGTTTGGTTGAAGGGAATGGAATCAGAATCGATTCCTTCCATTTTGTGTGTTTGGTTGGACGGAATGAAGGGCGGAATGGAATCTGATTACTAAAAGAGAAGGAATTGTGATTCCTTCTCCCACCTTTGGTAATCATTATTCCATTCCCATCTAAACATTTTTTTCCAATTTTACCATCACCTAAAATATAACCTTAAATTCAAATCCCAAATTCTCAACCCCAAAATTCCAAAACCCTAAACCCTAAACCCAAAATTTCAAAACCCTAAATCCAAATCCTAAAATCCTAAACCCCTATCCTCTAACCCTCAGCTCCCTAATCCCTAAAACCCTAAACCTTAAAACATCAATCCCAAAACCCTAAACACATAAATCCCAAATCCCTAAACCCTAAATCCTAAATTCCAAATCCTAAACCCCAAATCCCCAAATCCCTAAACCCCATATCCCTAAACCATAAACCCTAAATCCCAAATCCCAAAACCCTAAACCTTAAAACATAAATCCCAAAACCCAAAATCCTAAAACATAAATCCCAAAACCCCAAATTCCAAATCCTAAAACCCTAAATCCTAAATCCCAAAACCCTAAACCCTAAACCCTAAATCCCAAATTCCAAATCCTAAAACCCTAAATCCTAAATCCCTAAACCCTAAACGTTAAACCCTAAAACCCAAATCTCTAAACCCTAAACCTTAAAACATAAATCCCAAAACCCAAAACCCTAAAACATAAATCCCAAAACCCAAAACCCTAAATTCCAAATCTTAAAACCATAAACCCTAAACCTTAAAACCCTAAAACCCTAAACCCTAAATCCAAAATTCTAAAACCCTAAACTATTTTTAGAAAAATAATAATTTTAACCCTAAACCTTAACCTACAAATATAACCCCAAATCCTAAATCCCTAAACCCTAAATCACACATCCCAAACCTCAAAACCCTAAACCCTATTTAGAAAAATAATAATTTTAATAATATATTTCTTTTTAATTAAGTAACACTTATTTAGAAAAATAATGATTTCAATAATGTATTTTGTCTGACGAAAAAATAGTAATTAAATGACATTATTTGAACTTTACAGCATGTAGGGGTATTAAGGTCATTTATAGCTTTTTTCATTCCATTCCAGTGGTAAACCAAACACTATAATCCTAATTCTGAGCTTGATTCCAGTGGTCAAACCAAACAAAATTGTTTCCTTTCCATTCCATTCCATTCCGATTCCGATTCTGATTCCATTCCACGAACCAAACGTCACCTTAGTTATTAGGAAAGCTTCATATTTATCAAGATAACCATCACTTCAAAGCTTGACTCGAAAGACCTTATTTACATCAAATAAGATTTCCTTGCTCAGGACACTCAACTAATGCTCAAATGCCATTATGCAAAAGAGCTTCAATTTCCTACTCATAGCTTTATACCACTCAAGAGTACTCAAGGTTTTAGAGATATAAAAGGAAACTGCTAAAGGAGTGAGGTGAAAACCACCATTTGAAGTGAAGGTAAGTTGGGCATTAAAAGTAACAAGTTTGGGTTTATAAACACTTGACATAGCTCGATTTATCATTGAATGGGAGTTAATAGAAGAAAAATATAGTAGAGGAAGCTCAATAATGAGTTTCACATTGTTATTGGAATCATGAAGGAGCTTTAAAGAATTAGGAGATTGATGAATAGATGAACATAAAGGTGATAAATGGAGAACTCACTACTTTGAGAAGAGTAAGACATAAAAAAGATAAGGTAACATAAAAGGAGCTATAATAAGACTATTAGAACAAGGAGAAACAACTTGTTGTGATAAAGAAGACAACAAAGGTAAGGAAGACAATTGTGGTGAAGTAAACATCACAAGTGAGGAAGGTATGACTGAAGGCATGACATGTGATGCTAGCATCACAAGTGATGGTGAATTTTCAAGAATACTTGGGATAGTAGGAGAAAAAGGTAAAAGTGAATGTGATATCATATAAAAAGACTAGAAAAGATTAATCAAAAGATGTTAGCTCTGAATGACTGGTTTGAAGAGGAAAATTAGGCTCATGAAAAGTCATATTTCAATTTGTGTATAGTCTTTTGGACTCAATATCTAGGTAGAGATAGCCTTGTTGTTGAGGGGCATAACCAAGAAACAAATAACTTGAGGATGTAGGTTTTAATTTGTGTTTATTATAATCTCTTAAATAAAGAAAGAAAATGGTTCCAAAAACTCTTAGAAAAGAGTAATCAAGAACTCTTTTGTACAAGAGTTCATAAGGAGGTTTGTTTAAAAGTACTTTGAAAAGAAGTCTATTTATGGTGAAGACATTAGTTCAAAAAGAATGGATCTAGTATTTCATTGGAAGAAAAGCTTGGAGCAACATAGCTAACTTTTTCAATAACATGTCTATGAATACACTAACACTTTCATTTTGTTTAGAAATATGTGGGCAAGTTTTTCTATGATTTATACTTAGTTTAGACAAGACAAAGGTAAATTCCTTGCCATTATAAGGTTGGATGAATTTGATTGTAGTAGAAAAGTGTCTTTCTATCATATGCATAAGAGAAGTGAAAACAACCTAAAAATCAAAGTTAGTAATTTGGAAATAAATCCATTAAAATCGTGAAAAATCATCCATAATGAGAAGGAAATTATGTGCATCAGTTATAGCAACTAAAGGTAAAGCCTATAAGTGTATGTATATTAGTTCAAAATAAGTAGTAACACTTTTATAAGAATGTGTAAAAGGCAACTTGTGAGATTTTTCAAGAGGAGAAATCTCCCTTTTACACTTATTCATAGTATTGGAAGATAATTGTAAAGTAGTAAATACATTTTTAAAGACATCCTATGATGGATGTACTAGATGAGCAAGCCAAATGGAATTGCTACTAGTAGGTGCAGTTATGGAAGCAAGAAAATAAACATTTCGTTTGAGCATCCTTAATGAAAAACTTTTTAGCATGAAATTCAACAAAATTATTATTTGCGTCACAATTTTTGAACTAAAAATAAATTGTGTGAAATAGAAGGTGTATGAAGCACATCATAGAGTATAAGTATGTAGTCATTCAATTGAATATATGCTTTTCCAAAATTTAGAATAGATGACAAAGATCCATTACCTACGATAATACTATCATTGCTAGAATATGGGCTAGGATCTTGAAGAAAAGAGGCATTTCTAGTCATATGATGAGACGCTTATAAGTTAAGAAGCTAGGTTGAGTTAACACTATTACCTTTGTTATCAGAGGTTGAAGCTTCAACAACCATAACACGAGGCCCTCCAGAGGTTTTACCAAGAAGTAGATCACGAAGCTTGAAACACTGATTAGTAGAATGGCCATTCTTGTTGGAAATCTAACATCGAACCTTGTCATGAGGTCCACTGCAATTAGGATTTATAGGTTTCTTGTTTCTTGAATCATAAGAATTGCCACCAAGTTGAGTGTTATTCTAAGTATGCTAGGAGTCACTAGTGAATAGATCGTGAAGATTCCAAGATGATCTATTGTTATTATTATTATGACCACCAAAAGTATTTATGTTATTATCTTAAGATTTTATGTGTAGATTATTCATCTTAACAATATTTGCTTGAATAACATTATTGTCAAATTGATGATAAAAAAATCCTTTCATATGCAAGAAAATGACTATAAAATCCATCAAACAGAATTGGTATAGGTTTCAAGATAATACGAGATATAAAGACATTTCAATTGAAATATAAGCCACCTAGAGCATAGAAAACTCAATTATGATCTAGAATTGGCTAACCTGTAGCAGCTAGATGATCAAAGGTAATTTAATTCAAATGATATAATCTTCAATAGTCAATTCACCTTTCTTAAAGGTTTGGAGTTAGAGATGTAAATTCATTACTCGAGCTCCTGATGAGGCAAAAAAAATTTCCTATAATTTATGCCACATATATGTTGGAGAACTAGATTTTACAAGGAGTAAACATATGCTAGGACTTAAAGAAGAATAAGTTCAACTATTCACTAAGCCATTTAATCGATTCCAAATAACAAATATAAGATTGATCTACGTGAAAACTAATAGGTAATGAAAATGAGGAATAAGGTTATGATCTATGTAGTTTTCAAAACCATAAGTAGTAATCAAATAGAGCATTTTCTCTTTTCAAATTAAAAAAAATTATACTATAAAATGCGATCGTAAAATTGACACTCAAATGTGGAGTAGAAATAGTTGAAGAAGTTTGTGAAAATGATCTAGTTTCATGGACAATTGAAGGCAAGTTCCTGGTTGGAGTTGCCATGAGAGCATTCATGAAGCTTTTCTTGATGATAAGCTCTAATACCATGTGAATTAATGGAAGAAATAGATGAAAAGAAGAAAGCTTATATTGAACAGTTATGATTTCATGTATAATAAGTAGTACATGTAGTTTTTATTTACTACAATTGAACCAAGAAGCTACTTATAACAATTTCACATGGGTATTTGGAAAGAGAAATAACATAAAACAGTTATAAGAAGGTGCAATATACAATGTTAGACTTGAAGTAGAAGATCAAATAATTATCACTAATATTACAAAGCTTAATAAATAATTTAAATAATTTTTATAATAAAAAATTTATTGATGTTTTATTAGAATAAAAATATAATTTAAAGATAAAATATTAAATATATAATGAATTACTTATAATAAATTTGAATTTAAATGTAATGAAATCTATAAAAAAAAATAAATTTTTATATATTTATTAAAATAATGTATATAATTTAGGAGAAATGAGTGATGAATGCGATCTCCCTTCTTGTCCCATCTTGTTTTATAAAATAAGTATTTTTGTTTTATGTTTATCATTTTTATTTTGTTGTCTACATCATTGTTGATAATCCTTGATATGATTTATCCCATCAGAAAAAATTT
The DNA here is from genome assembly GCA_033030585.1 of Hippophae rhamnoides. Lineage (NCBI taxonomy): Eukaryota > Viridiplantae > Streptophyta > Magnoliopsida > Rosales > Elaeagnaceae > Hippophae > Hippophae rhamnoides. The sequence goes on along the minus strand of CM065428.1, from coordinate 63,720,196 downwards.
ACGACACTAACGTTGTTAAGGCCTAAAATTTTATATAAGATAATAATTAATTATTTTTTTAATAATTTAATTATTTTTTGAGAATTGAATGCTTTGTATCTTTAACATGATAATAGAGAGGGAAAAACTTGTGCACAACATAGATGTCACCCAATTTGCTAATAGTTCTACAGGTGTTCGATTGTTAGTTCAAATTTTTGATTCAAAATTATCACTTGTGTATAATCAATCGATAAATGTCACCAAATTCGTTAATAGATCTATCAGTGTTTGATTATTAATTTAAATTTTTGATTCAAAATTTGGTGTACATTGATTTACATTGTTTTTAAGCCAACGTTCAATAAACATTTTGTTGTACATGAAAAATGAATTGGTTTGATATTTTTTTATAAACCATATGATATATACTAATATATATATCGATGAATAGTCATTTTTTTAAAATTGTTTCCCTAAATATCGATGAATATTATGATTTTACATGCATGGTTTCTACTTTCTACCAGATTAGATATACTCTTTGAAAAGAGACCGTGGGTGTGGGTTTCACAAAGGAGAGTACGTAGTTTTTCTTTCTTGATCTAATTACCATGGCACTAATCCAACAAAGACTACAAGCCTAATTATTAGTTAATAAAAAGGGGTAGGTAAAAATTGAACCATGATTTCTGTTGAAAAAACAAGAAATAACTCTACACAAAAGAGCTCTTATTATTTTCTTCATATTTTCATTACAATTGTATAGCTATTTATAAGGAAATTTTACTCATTCAATTACTCTTTGAATTAAGCTACTTGTTTTGCTCCTTGAATTAAGGTCCTTGTTTTATTCCTTGAATTAAGAGCTAATATCCAATACTCCCCCTCAAGCTGGATTCAAAAGGTTTATGGATCCAAGCTTGGACAAAAGTCGTTGAAATTGACGGAGCTGGCTTGAGAAGATGTCACCTACTTGGTCAAGCTTCTCAGATAATGTGTCGAATCACCAGTGATTGAACTTGTTCACGAATATAATGACAATCAACTTCAATGTGTTTCTTCCTCTCGTGGAAACACCGGGTGTGATGTTATATGCACGGGTCGATTGTCACAAAATAAGGACATAGGAAGAGTTATAGTGAACACCTAAATCACAGAGAAAACCTTTAAGCCATATCAACTCACACGTTAGCCAGTTTACCAGCACGATACTCAGCTGCACTTGATCTAGCGACAGCTTTGCTTTTACTCTTCCATGACCAAGTTTCCACCGACAAAATGTACAAGAGCTGGTGGACTTGCGATCGATTGCATTCCTCGCCCAATCAAGATCACAATACCCTATGATTTGTGTGTTGTCATTCTTCTTCACGATGATACCATTACCCACTGATCCTTTTAAATAGCTGTAAGATCCTTTTAACAAGGGTCAAATGCTCAAGTGTCGGGAGCATGAATTGGCTCACAATACTTGCTTAATATGTGATGTCAAGTCTCCATGATTATCATAGGCAGATCAACTTACCAACCAACGGTAATAACTTATATCCGTGAGTGGCGTGCCTCTTCAAGCTAGGTTTGAGCCACGTCAAGAGTGGTAATGGCCGGTTTAGCATCACTCATGTTAGCTTCCTCGAGCAAATCTAGACATATTTCCTTTGGTTAAGAAAGAGTCCTCAGGCGAGGTTGCCATTTCTATACCAAGAAAGTACTTCAATATCCTAAGGTCTTTAATTGCAAACCTTTATCCGAAGGGATCGTTCGAGGTTGAAAATCTCACAAGATTATCACCTGTAATTATCAGATCATCTACATAAATCATCACAACCAATTTTCCCATAGTTCCTGTGCGAACAAATAGTGAAGAATCAGCATTGCTGCTTTTGAAACCAACACTAGTGAGAACTGAGCTTAGCTTGGCATACCAAGCTCGTGGGAACTGAGCTTAGCTTGGCATACCAAGCTCGTGGGAACTGTTTCAAACCATAAATGGATTTGTGCAATTTGCACACTAAATCCAGTTCATTGCTTTGAGGATGCCCGGGTGGCAATTTCATATAGACTTCTTCTTGGAGATCACCATGCAAGAATTCATTCTTCACATCCATTTGGTACATGGATGATGAGTGCTCAAAAAGCACTAAAATTACCATGATTTTATGCACATTAATTGATTAAAAATATATATATATTTATATGTTTTATCATATATTTATATAAATTTGTCTTTTTCGGAATCACGGGTATTTTTATTATTTTTCAGGTATTTTGGCTTAAAAACGCAATTTAAAGACTCAAAGAGGAATACTTGAAGCAATACATCACAAATATATTAATAAATAAGTGGGAAAGGTCAACAAATATGGAAAAATTGGACAAAATGGGTCGAAAATGTCAAAAAGAAGAAAATCGCTACCGAGCAATTTCATACAGCGCTACCAACTAAAGGCGTTATCGCTCATCCGCAAGACAATCACAAGACGCTGGTATTGTTCATCCGCACAAAGACAATACCAAGAATTTCCTCCGCGCGGCCTAACGCTTTTGCCCCATTTTTCACGCAGTACCGCTTTCATGACGTCACGCCGACATCATCAATGACCTCACCATGCCCATTACTGCGTTTTTACATTTTTTTAACATTTTTTTACCTCATTTTTTCTCTCCATCCTCACCTATAAATACTCTTCCCTTCACTTCAAAAACACACCTCAAAACACACTTCTCTCTTTCTTTCTCTCCATTTCTTAGTTTTTAGTTTTTTTTATGCTTTTAGCTAGTTTTTCTTATGTTTTAGCTAGTTTCTCTTAGTTTTAGAGTTCTTCCTCTTTGGGAAGAACTAGTTAAGTTTTTGTAATTTATTAGCTTTTTGATTCAATAAACGGGAGTGCAAATTCTGTCAAGGTTTTCTAGCAACTGAATGGCATCAAGTACCGAAGGATTTTATTTTCTTGTAGTTATTTTTTATGCTTATTCTTACATGTTATATTTAATTTGTCTCGTGATTAAATTTAACTATGCTAGCTGCTTTGTAAACATGATATAATAATAACGTTGTTACGCTGTAAATATTAAATAGGTAAAAATCTCTAAAATAAATTGATTTTATTTTTATTCAAGATTTTATATTAAGAATGTTAGAGAGAAATATATTATTTTTTATTACAAATTTAAATCTAAAAATTAGATTTTAAGGTTTAGTTATCCTATTCGATTTAGAGTAAGGTTTTTCTTTATTTTGTTGGTACAATCGCCCTAGAAGCTGTAGTGAGCTCTATTTCAAAAGTTTTTATAAGAATTATTATCTGAAAATGTATTGACAACATGTTTTCAGTAGTGGTTTTAAAACTTGAAAGTTTGAGACCGGATAACTAAACCTTAGGTTTAATTTGGACACCTTGAATAAAGTTTAAACTGTCTAACCCCACCAAAGATGGCATTTAAATGGTTCATTTTCAATCTCTTAGAAAAAGTAATTAATTTAATTAACCAAATTAGTTATCAACCCCACCCATAGGTGTTAATTGATTTGTTTAGTTAACAAAGAATATCTAACCCCACCAAAGGTGGTATTCATACAAAAAAGGGAGAATCAATAAATATCAATTCATATCTTTAATAACCTAAATAATATGAGCAAGCATAATTAACTTAGTTATTATATCCATAAATACTCCACCATCATAAAAGATAAAATTTGCATGAATGTTTATTGAATCTATGTTTATTTTTATGTAAGTAGATTAAAACACAAAAAACCCAAAATATCGTGACAGGATGTTTAAGATTTAATTTTGTTTTTAAAAGTTTGAATAATAAATTAAAAACCACATACATTCCTTCCTTAGATCGACTCGAGTATACTTATCATTTTCTACTTAAATGATTCGCACTCATGGTAGAGTTTTATAAATATTAAAACCAAAGTATTGGCAAGGATCGCTTTGGCGCGCGCCATCAAGTTTTTGCACCGCTGCGGAGATGACTCCGCTGCGGGGATGGCATCAAAGTTTTTTGAAAATCCCGATTCTGCATCATCAAGTTTTGCCGGATGACGACTCATGTGGATGGCATCAAAGTTTTCGCAATCCCACTCGCCATCAAGTTTTTGGCGCCGTCATTTCGGGAAGGAATAACGTTTTTAATTTATTTATCAAAATTTTAAAAATGTTTTTGTGTTGTAAATAATTGTGATTTTTTTTTGTAAAAAAAAATAAATAGTAAAATAATAAAAATAATAAAAAATAAAAAAAAAATTAATTATGACATAAATAGTAAAATAATTTAAAAATTTGAAATTTGAAGTAAAAAGTTCTTACCGTTCATGAATAGTAAAAAACAATTAACAAAAAAAAAAAAAGAACATTTTTAAATAAAAATTGTACCGTGAATAATAAAATAATTTAGAAATTTAAAATTTGAATTAAAAAAAAAATTTAACGTTCATGAATAGTAAAAAAAAAATCAAAAATTTTAAGTTAAAAAAAAACAAATTAAAAAAAAATTATATTATAAATAGTAAAATAAAGTTACCATTCATAAATAGTTAAAAAAAAGTTTTAAAAATAAAAAAATTCTAATTTTAAATTGTTTAATAAATATAGTGTTAATAGTAAAATAATTTTGGAATTTGAAATTTCGAAAAAATAAATAAAAAATAAATAAAAAATAAATATAAATAAAAAAAACTAAAATTTTAATTTTTTTAGTTTAATTTTTACTATTTTTTTATTTATTTTAAATCATAATTTTATTTTTTTTATTTTCTTTTACCTTTTACCTTTTTCAATTTTATTTTATTTTATTATTTTATTATTTTTCTTTCTTTAGCTTTTTTTTTTTTCTTGATTTTTATTTGACTTACTTAACTTATTTTTTTTACTAACTTAATTAACTTATATTTTTTTTAACTTAACTTAATTAACTTAGTTTTTTTTTAACTTAACTTAATTAACTTAGATTTTTTTTACGTCACTTAACTTAATTAACTTAGATTTTTTACTTCACTTAACTTAATTAACTTTTTTTTTCACTTAACTTAATTAACTTATATTTTTTTTTTACTTCACTTAACTTAATTAACTTATATTTTTTTTTTACTTCACTTAACTTAATTAACTTTTTTTTCACTTAACTTAATTAACTTAGATTTTCATTAACTTAATTAACTTAGATTTTTTTTACTTCACTTAGCTTAATTAACTTTTTTTTACTAACTTAATTAACTTAGATTTTTTTTAAATTAACTTAATTAACTTAGATTTTTTTAATTCACTTAACTTAATTAACCTTTTCTTTAAACTTAATTAACTTAGATTTTCATTAACTTAAATTTTTATTTAACTTAACTTAATAACATGAAAAGTAAAGATCTAAGGGAGTTCGTTTCAGAGATTAGTTCTCGAAGCCTTTGTGCTAATTAGTCTTTCCTGGGAACGTTGTTGTCTGTGAGGATGGTTTTTAAGGAGCCTTGCACCATCATTCTTTCCCTGGGGAAAGACTCTTGGTTAATACTGATTATGTTATTTTTTTTTCTTAAAAAAAACAAAAATTTCTAAACTATCTCCAAAATTTTAAAGTTTAAATTATAATCTAAAGAGTTAGTTGCTTTGTTTAATCTAGGTACAATTGTGTTTTTATGCCTTAATTATTTGATTTGTACCTAGATGTGGATTATCTAAAACTCAAAGTATGCCTCTAATTTTAAGTACAAAAAGAAATTTGAAAATCAATAGGGCATGACTGGAAAAGTATAGGTAGACAACCTTGTCTTACCTGATGGTTTGATTGACTCAATGCATTTATGACATCGAGTTTACTTAAAATAACATCCAAGTTACGCTCGCTAAGACGTTAAACTAAGCTACCGTGACGAGGCAAATAACCCATCATTTTAGTTCACATCGAGTCAGTTCTATACACTTTAACGATTTAATATGATGGACCAAGACCGCATTTTCCATTACTACTTACACTTTCTCAAGAAATAGGTAATCTTTCTTCTCTTTTCTCTTTATCTTTAATTTACAGTTGTTACATTGAGGACAATGTAAGTTCTAGGTTGAGGGTGGTGAAAAGTTACCATGCTTAATTAAAAATAAAAAATAAAAGTTTTAACAATTAAAAAAAAATAAAAAAAAATATACTTTTTCATTTTTTGTGTGTTTGGTTTTATTTCTATTTTGTATGATTTAGTAATTTTTGAAAAAAAAAATTTCTCACAAAAATTATTATTTCTTTAAATCAAATTTAAGTAAATAGTTAAGTCTTTTGTACTGTTAGATTAATTTTTTGAAAACATATCATGAAATATTTTGTAATTATTTTTGATAATTAGTTAGTTTTTGTCATAACTAGTATTTCTTGATAAGATGTAGAAATTATATTAAACCCAAAATCGGTGTTTATGAATTTTTTTAGAGACTTACCTCAAAGTAGATATAATTTGAAAGCCTAATTTCCTTTATTCGTGAGTGAAATATATATTTTTTCTACTCCAAACACTTTTCTTATTTCTTCAAATTTTTAGATGATCTTTATAGGTATTAGCATTGAATGTATGAATTTTTTTTCTCATCTTAATAGAGTATCATATATTTTTTATTATTTTTGCTTAGATTAAATGATTTAAGTATAAATTAATAGTATATGCTTATATCTGCTCATAATGATCACAAAAAAGACATATCCTGGGGTTACCTAAACCAAGATCAAACATAAAAGCCACAAAATTAACCATTCACCAAAATAAAAAAATGTACAATCAGATAATGGGTTGACTCTCTAAAATACATATATTGAGAAATATCTTCAAAAAAAATAGAGAGATAAAGAATATATAGTATAATCTACATACTATAACCCACATTGCTACAAAGTCATGAGTAAAGGCTAATTACAAAAGAAAAGATATAGGAAATAATCCCTAAAAAGTCATTGCACTCTCTTCATTTGTAAAAGGCATATATCTTGAAATTCTTTCTTAATGAGTTTGATTTATGCTTGAAAATAATTTTTATATATGATATCTTTATAATTTATACATTTGATTCCTTTCACAGATCAATGTTAAAATAACACTGAGCCTTTATTCTTTATACATATGAGAACATATTAGTTCATTTCTATACATCAACTCTTTCGCATATAAAATAGTTTCAGTGCTGAACCCATAGGATTCAAAGGTTTTGAGAGTATTGACTTGCGAGGAATGTAGACGAAGCTTAATTCTTATTCATGACACCTCGAAATTGGGTGAAATTAAATTGATACATTTTTGACATGAAATATGAAAATGATTTTCGACTAATTATTATAATAAATCATGATTGTTTAAAGAGATTAAAATAACTTATGCTTCGAGATTTTAATTATGATCTTAAAGGAGAGATTAAAAAGTAATGAGACATTTTCGAGATGTTGTTAATTTGTGATTTTGTTGTAAATTTAATTTTTAAGTTGTTTGTTTTTATTTGCTTTCTTTTGATTTTTACATTTAGTTCAATTTCATGGTATCATTATCAAAACCCTCAGACTCAACCCGTTCACTCAGGCAACCTGTGGTTTAGCGTTTGTCAGCATAGGCTAAATGCAACTGTGTCAATCCACCAAGTGATGAGGATAATTTAATTTTTAGTTTTTATCACTTCTCTTGCTGGCGGACTAGCAAGTGTTCGGTCGTTGTGATAGTTGCTCAAAAAGCACTAAAATTATCATGATTTTATGCACATTAATTGATTAAAAATATATATATTTATATGTTTTATCATATATTTATATAAATTTATCTTTTCGGAATCATGGGTATTTTTATTGTTTTTCAGGTATTTTGGCTTAAAAACGCAATTTAAAGACTCAAAGAGGAATACTTGAAGCAATACATCACAAATATATTAATAAAGAAGTGGGAAAAGGTGAACAACTATGGAAAAATTGGACAAACAATGAAAAGGTCAAAAAGGAGAAAATCGCGCCCGTGAGTTGTACCCCTCCATCCCGCGCGTCTACTCAAATGGCCACAAGGATAAGACGGCCATCGTTTCACATCCGGTAGAGACACGTTGGCGCTACTCGTTCATCCGCGCACAACCGCTGCGCTGGTACTATTCATCCGCTACTGGCAAATACCACCACCCCTTTCTCCGCGCGCTACCAACGCGTTTTTGCCCCATTTTTCATGTGCAGTCAGCTTACCATGACGTCATGCCGACGTCATCAATGACCTCACCATGCCCATTATGCTTTTTACATTTTTTAACATTTTTTTACTCATTTTTTCTCTCCATCCTCACCTATAAATACCCCTTCCTTCACTTCAAAAACACACCTCAAAACACACTTCTCTCTTCTTTATTTCTTCTTTCTTTCTTTCTCTCCATTTCTTAGTTTTTAGTTTTTTTTTATGTTTTAGCTAGTTTTTCTTATGTTTTAGCTAGTTTTTCTTATGTTTTAGCTAGTTTCTAGTTTTAGAGTTCTTCCTCTTTCGGGAAGAACTAGTTATGTTTTTGTAATTTATTATCTTTTTGATTCAATAAATTGGAGTGCAAATTCGCTTTGAAGGTTTTCTAGCAACGGAATGTCATCAAGTACCGTAAGGATTTTATTTTCTTTGCGCTTATTTTTTATGCTTTATTCTTACATGTTATATTTAATTTGTCTGTGATTAAATTTAACTGGTATAGTCGCTTGTAAACATGATATAATAATAACGTTGTTATGCCATAAATATTAAATAGGTAAAAATCTCTAAAATAAATTGATTTTATTTTTATTCAAGATTTTATATTAAGAATGTTAGAGAGAAATATATTATTTTTTATTACAAATTTAAATCTGAAAATTAGATTTTAAGGTTTAGTTATCCTATTCGATTTAGTAGTGCTCTTTTATTTGTTGGTACAATCGCCCGGTAGTTAGAGTGAAGCTCTATTTCAAAAGTTTTTATAAGAATTATTATTTGAAAATGTATTGACAACATGTTTTCAGTAGTGGTTTTAAAACTTGAAAGTTTGAGACCGGATAACTAAACCTTAGGTTTAATTTGGACACCTTGAATAAAGTTTAAACTGTCTAACCCCACCAAAGGTGGCATTTAAATGGTTCATTTTCAATCTCTTAGAAAAAGTAATTAATTTAATTAACCAAATTAGTTATCAACACCACCCATAGGTGTTAATTGATTTGTTTAGTTAACAAAGAATATCTAACCCCACCAAAGGTGGTATTCATACAAAAAAGGGAGAATCAATAAATATCAATTCATATCTTTAATAACCTAAATAATATGAGCAAGCATAATTAACTTAGTTATTATATCCATAAATACTCCACCATTATAAAAGATAAAATTTGCATGAATGTTTATTGAATCTATGTTTATTTTTATGTAAGTAGATTAAAACACAAAAAACCCAAAATATCGTGACAGGATGTTTAGGATTTAATTTCGTTTTTTAAAGTTTGAATAATAAATTAAAAACCACATACATTCCTTCCTTAGATCGACCTTGGGAGTATACTTATCATTTTCTACGAAGTGATTCGTGCACTTGTGAGAGTTTTATAAATATTAAAACCAAAGTATTGGCAGGATTGGCGATGCCGGTTTTCGCTCATCAAGTTTTTGGCGCCGTTTCCGGGGATGACTCTGTTGCGGGGATGGCATCAAAATTTTTGGCAATCCCGATTCTTCTCATCAATGGACCACCCTTTGTTTACAGCCATAGACAGTAGCACTCTTACTGTGTTCATTTTTGCAACATGTGCAAATGTTTCTTTGTAATCCACCTCAAATGTTTGAGTGAATCCCCGAGCCACCAATCTTGCTTTATACCTCTCAATTGATCCATCTGACTTGGATTTTAGCTTATAAATCCATTTGCAACCTACAACTTTCTTTCCTTTTGGAAGTTTGGCGATGTCTACGTGTTTGTGGTTGATCTGTGGCTTTAAGTTCTTTCTTGCTTGGCTTCCTTCCACACCTCTTGGCTACCGGCCTTACGAAAGTTTTCGAGGCTCACCGTAACTCGATGCTGGCCGAGGAATGCGGCATGGGTTGGTGTCAATCTCTTATATGGCACATAATTTGAGACGGGATGCGTGGCTCAGGAAAAGGACAAAGTCTTGTCTGTGTGAGGTTGCCTAACACGATTGGATTACGTCGTGGAGCGAGGAGTTATCTCACACTCGCTCACATCTTGTACCATATTGCGAGGATCATCTTGATTATCACCATCTTCATGTTGTACCATTAAGAAGAGACTTCTTCATTGTTACTTTCAAAGTGAGAGATGTATCAATGTTGATAATGGCCGGGATCTTGTTGTAGAGCCTCAAGTTTGATTCTTGGTAATGGAAACACATCTAAGATGTCATCCCTCGACTTGTGATTTCATGTGACTTGTCAAAAAAAGGGTTAGTTTCATAAAATCGAACATCTTTAGACACAATTAATCTCCTAAGTTTGGGATCATAACACTTATATCCCTTTCAGGTACAGATGAATAACCAAGAAAAATACATTTAATAGCTCTAGATCCAATTTATCTCGGCCGATGAGATTGAATATGTACAAAACAGATATTACCAAAGACTCTAAGGTGTGAGAGATTAATTTTCCTTCCTTTCATGACTGTGGGAGACTTGAAATCCAAGACTCGATCGGTAATCTATCAATGATGTAGTAAATTGGCCATAACCCTCGGACCGTAATCTCTTTGGTACATTCATTTGTAGCATTAATGCTCTAGTTTTTTCAAGTAAGTACCGGTTTTTATGTCACCACACCATTTTGTCGTAGGTGTGCCAACACAACTTGTTTGATGAATAATGCCATTTAATGCTCAAATATTGTTTCACGATACGAGACATGTATTGGTACATTGTCAAACCTTAAGGTTTGAATTTCAGAGGAGAAATGATTTTTAACAAGGTTATGAAAGTCCTTAAATACTTCCATAACATCATTCTTAGACTTTAAAAGATATAACCACGTGACTCAGAAAAATCATCAACAAAAATCACAAAATACTTATAACCATCAAAAGATTCATTAGCTTGTCCCCATACATCCAATGAACTAGTTCAAAACATTTACTAGCCCCAGACAAGGAAGAATTAAAAGGCAATCTAAGGGTCTTAGACAAGTGGCAAGTTTCACATGCAATTGCATCATTTCTTAAGTTTGGAAACAAAGTTGACAAAATTGGTGAGTATGTGAGCTAAACGTTGATGCCACAATTGATTATCTTCGATGTGGTTAAACTTGGTTTTGAACCCTACATGGGATTGCTCTTGATATGTAATAGAGACCATCTAAGTAAAACCCTTCACCAATCGCTTTTTGGTGGCACAATCCTCGAAAAATGACATTGCGAGGAGAAAAAATGGTTAAGCAATTCAAGGTATTTGTGATTTTTCCTACAGTATTTGGAAGGGAAAGGAAGGTACATATAAAACCACCGACTCGATTTCATCCGAAATTAATTTTATTTTTTTCCTTTCCTAAAACCTTTACATTCTCACCATTTGCAATTGAAACTTGAGAAGGATTTGCTAATTTTTCAAACTTATGAGACTTTGACATACGGTTTGTCATATGATCTATGGCAATTCCGAATCTACAACCCAAAAATCATGCAACATATTTATTTTAAGAGCAGTTTTAAAGGCTTTTATGATACCTTGCATGTCCTTCGTGGTATGGAGTTTTGTATCTCGCTAAGAAACCAAAGAAACTTGCCTAGCAATGTCAAGCCGAAGCTCTCTTCTTCTACGCTATCCACACATTACCAATTCTAACTCATCCTCGTCTTGTTTTCAAGATACAACATAAACTCATTCATAAGTTTAATGATTCGTCAGAAATTTTTTGAATGGATTAGACCCATTGAGGTAGGCAGTACGATTTACTCGCACGAAGACGATTCACTTTCTCGTAAACCCTTATCCTTTATAAAATCAAAGTTTTAATCGGATGTAGAATCCAACACGTGTCCCTTAATACGGCCCGTATAATTGCAAGTGTCGACACTTCAAGCTCGATGCTTCCCTTGTACTTTCCCTCGTTGGTTAGATAGGCTTCGCCTCGTGCGCACTAACCATCATATCCTCATGACTTTCCTCCTTACTTCTTCTCGTTGAATTGTCGCACATACATTGGTGAAGGAAGGAAGTTCAAGATTCATGCAGTACGTGGCATCAGATATCTTCATACGTTGAATCGAGATCGGACGTAAGTTGAAATATCTTATCTTCTTCCTCGCTTTTTCGTAGCAAAGCTACACCTGCTATACGAGGACGATATATTTCTAACCTCATTCCACATGCTTTTCACGGCTTCCCAAGAGTCAGACAAAAGGCTTACCATCTTGTCATAGATTCGAGATGTCCTTCTTTAATTGAAAACCTGCAACATTGTTTTGACCGCCATACATTTCTCGACCGTCTCCCATACGGTATGCAGATTCGTAGTAACTAAATATTTCACTAATTTACGTTGCCCATGGAATTTAGAGCTAGCGACATAACCACCGATCCTTACTAAGCCAAGATTCATAGGTTGGGCGAGGAAACATCGTACTTCGATGCTTCCATTTGGCGAACCCCAACTTGGACCTTCCACCTAGAGCCAGAGACACCGGCTTCGACTGTTGGCAAGTAATTAAACTCATTCAACAAGACTGAGCTTAATCTTTGATTTGGGTTGACATCCACCTCATGCATATTCATGAAGGAAAGCACCGATGAACTTTCAACTTCTGATCCTAGCGATCTTCAGCCATTTCAAAGATTGAAGATGCTAAGATAATAATAAAGCAGAAGCAAGTTAATTTTTTCGTTTTGATACCATGTTGAAAAAACAAGAAATAACTCTACACAAAAGAGCTCTTATTATTTTCTTCATGTTTTCATTACAATTGTATAGCTATTTATAAGGAAATTTTACTCCTTCAATTACTCTTTGAATTAAGCTCATTGTTTTGCTCATTGAATTAAGGTCCTTGTTTTATTCTTTGAATTAAGAGCTAATATCCAATAATTTCTGGGAATTTTTTTTATTAATTAATCACACATTAATTAATGATTATGATTAAGCTTTTAATAGATTTCTTCCATCCCAATTTTGTCCATCATATCTAAGGTCCCTCAATCACGAAAGTAAAGTTAAAACTCTATAGATATCTTGACCAATCTCTGTATAAAATTGCTGCTATGGAAGCTTATTTTATAACAAGGACTAAAGTTAGCTAGGATTTGGGATCAAACAAAATTTGATTGCAAAAAAATATTATCAATTAGCTAATTAGCTAACTAGCTAGCTTTATTTCTTAAATAATTAAAGTCATATATTATATTAATTTAATTTTTAGAGAAAAGTGTCCATAAATTATATAATTTGTATCATAATTAGATTATAAATAATGTTATTTAGTCATTTAATTTAAAAAAAATGAACAAATTAAGAAAAAATTGTATTATTTTAATAAAAGATATTAAAATAATGTATTTTGTTCTTAATTATTAATTTTATTTAAAGTTGAAAAATTAAATAATAATACTTATAATCAAAGGGATTAAATAACACAAATGACCTATTTAAGAGACCATTGTGATCTCATTTACTTTTTTTATTATTATAAAGGAATGACTATATGAGTCAAAAAATTATTTTTGTGAATAAATTTGAAAAATTATGTAAGATAATACTCTTAAAACTTATAACAAGAATAATATTTTAATAATTTTGAACAAGATCAAATTGAATATAATTCAATATTAAATATGTCTAAACGATCAAGATTAAATTTAAACAATATTTAAATATTCAACGTTTAATATGAAATATCTTGAACTATACTTTTTTTAGTAAAAATATTTGAGCGAAAAATAATGTTATTTTTATAATTAAAAATTTGAAAGAGTATATATTATACTTTTTTTTGGGATAAAATTTTCAAAAATATTAACTAAATGATTAAATCTTTCAAAATGTTAATTATTTGAACAAAGTAAAATATCTTTCTTTTTTAACCGACGAGAGTATAGATTTTATATTAACATTTTTCGTGAGTTTTACTACTTTGATAAATGACTCAGAAAATCATCTAATGGACATATAGTTGGCTATTAAGTACTTTAATTTTGCATGAACAATATGTTTATATCTTTTGACTAGTTGAACTCAAGTAGACCTATTTGGTAACACATATATTCCAACACTAGACTCACTACTATTAGTACCAGTAGTGGACATACCTAAGATAAGTGATCTTGAAGCTGGGGTGAGAAGTAGTTACGACGACTGAGGGGATAATTATCTTCTGCTTCATTTTCAATGATCAAAATTGATGCTTAGATGCTTCGAGCATTTGCTTTTGGAAAAAATATGAATTCTCCCCCTGAAAAGCAGTATCAGAGTAGAAAAAATAGCTCATGTGCTCAAAGAAAGTAACATCCATAGTGACATAGTAATTTTTGGTAGGTGGATGATAGCACTTGTACCTTTTTGATATCCTCCATAACCTACAAACACACATTTAATCGTCTTGGCATCCCGTGTGTGTTTTTGTGCTAACCATTTTATAGTTAATTCAGGAACGTATCTAATTGGTGATAAACTTATTGAAATGCTGGTTTAGAAATCACTCATACTAATTTTAGAAACTGTGAAAATAGAGTAAAGGCTCGTAAGTAAGGTACTTTGGGGTAGTATCCTAGGGAGGATAACATAAGATCGAGTTTGTACTTGAACATTTAGTTTTTATAGTATAAAGTTAGGTGATCTGCTGAAGCATTGGTTTTCCTCTTAGGTCATGGTTGTGACTTAGGTTGTTTCCACCTAAAAATATCGTATGTTATTCTTCTATTTTCGCACTTTATTTTTACACGCGATTGAATACCTAAGAACTTTATTTAGGTTATCAAATTATAAATTGATAAAAAATTAAAATAACTCATTCACCATCTTTAGGTTAATTAAAGCAGTAATTTATAAACTTTCATTTTTTTATACACTATTATTACTTTTTTTATATGACGAGTCTGCTAACTTATATCATGAAATAACTCATGTAATAATTATATAGTATTTTGTTAACAACAAATGTTACTATTTATATAGACATTTATTAATTTTAATTAAAAACGAGATATCTTTTAATTTTTTTATATACTACGTGTTCATTGATTTGTTCATGGGCCTGTCAAATTAACTTATAATTTTATTCTTTTTAGATACTTTTGTAAATGTATTATGTTATCATTAATCACAATTACACGAAATTAAATGTAAAATATTCATTTACTTTAATTTTAGGTAGTAGTTACTTGAATTGTTTTGTAATATATTTGTAGTTTTGAAATTTTTAACTTATTTTTTAATTTTGTAAAAATTTGTAACAAAATTATTATTAGTATGTTTAACATTATTATAATGTATTAAATTTAATTAAAATTTATATTATTCTAATTAGATTAAAATTTATAAGAAGAATTATAATCTTTCAGATCAATAGTTAAAAATATTAAGATTCATAATTTATAACGTAAATTTAATCTAATTAAAATTAAAATTAATTTAAACTAATTGTAAGAAATAACGCCCCTACTTAACCCGCAGCAATCGACACTCATAACATTAATTAGTAATTAACCTCAGTAATTCAATGTTTTCTTATGGTCAAAGCAAAAACGTACCTCTTTGCAACTCATATTAGTGTTATGATCTAAGTTTAATTGAACTAATCTTAATCATTAGATATGTTATGATCTCCGGCCCTATCAATAATTACAAATTTACAACGCTATGTTTAATAGGTAGAAATTTTTATGTATAATATATTATTTTTTTTAATATTAATTTTTAATTTAATCTTATTTTTTTTTTATAAAATAAAAATAAAAAAGCAAAATAATTATATTTTATCGGTCTTTATTGTATGTAAGACGGAGAATATTGTAAGATTCATATAAAATATAACGTTTTGAATTTAAAAAAAGAAAGAAAGAATTTTGAAAATAACAAATCTCTTTGAAGTTAAGAAATTTGAGTTATTACATATATACGATTTTAATTACATAGTTAGGACATTATAAAAAAATATAAAGAAATGGAGTGAGACATTTTTAGTTAAATATTAAAATTTAGTTAATTTTTAGTTGAATAATTGAATAATGTAGTTATTTTAAAAAAAATAGTTAATTTTTAAATAACTACCAGGATGCCAAATTAATTAAAAGATCATTCATAAAAGCTGTAGTTATCTATTTATTTGTTTGTGTTTTTAAAGTATATTAATAATTTTACTACATTCATGTGGATTGCAGTGAATATTATTTTTTAAACTTTCATAAATTTATATTAATAATAATTGAACTAATAATAAATGTACGAAGAGAATCTTGTGGGGAAAACAGTAATAAAAATTATAAATATTTTGAGTTGAGAGAAGAATAATAAGTTGAGATTTTTTAATATAATTTTAAGTATCAAGCTCCATGGAAATTTGTAAGTTTTTAAAATCTTTTAAAATAAATGATTTTTTTTAGTACAACTAAATTTAAAAACTCCAATAAAATATTAATTAGATACCCTAAATTTTAAAATACACCCAGCCCTCTTAAAGTCATAGACCACACGTACTAGACTTATATAGTTAACACAAGGAAGGTCAACTATTAATAATTAAATACATAAATAATCACATTTATAATTTTTAATGACAAAACTAACATCATCTTATTCAACTGTATTAGTGACTCACCCAAAAAAACTGATATCATTTTGTTTTGTTTTGTTTAAATTATGCATATTACTCTAATGCTTTGTTTTATAGGCCGGTAATTGATAGGGTGTGCACAATTCCTTTTGAATTATGTAAATTTTAAATATATATATATATGTATGTATGTATATATATAAAAAACAAAATAGGATATTATTTGATAGGGTAAAAAACGTTTAAAATATGATAAAAAATTATATTATTATCAATTAAACAATAACTTGTAGATGTTTTTCATATTATTAATTTTTTATCCTATTTAAAAACATAATCACCCCACTAATAATAATAAAATTATTTTATTTATCTAATCATAGCTTAAAAAAATTAAAACAAAAAACTTATTATTCCTAGATGTTAAATTTGAAAACATAGATTTAGTTAACGAAATACATACATTATTATATTTATAAAAAATATAATAATGTAAACATATGTTATAATTTAAATTTTTTATAAAATAAATTAGATTGAATTAAATTAAATTATTTGAAATAATCGAATGCTGTCACATTTACCAGGTTTTTTTTACAGCCATAATAATTGGGTATTAGATTCTTTTATCCTCCATGATCAACTTAATTATAAAACTTGTTTCACTTTTATCATCTTAGAAATATATATGTTTTTATATTATATAAAAATATATTTGTACAATATTTTTGAATATACATAAAATATATATTTTTTACATTATAATATATATAATGTAAAAAAATTTATATTATACCTTTAAAACAACTTAATTTATTTTTTTCCTCAAAAACATCACCTGGCGCACGTTAGAAAACTATGAGAAAACAGTGAAAGCAACATCAGACGGAATCATTTATTTTTTAAATTACTGATACATCTAAGAAAATATAAAATTATAGAGGTAAGATAATAATATAATTATAATTATTTATTAATAGATAATTAAATTATAATATGTTAATTGATATATGAATTAAGTTATCCAAAACAGTATTTACAAAATTTTTATTTTATTTTACAAATTAATCATTTCATATTCAATCTATAAATAGAGAACTCTCCAAACAACAATACTAATACTGTGCACTCTCATTTTGGGATTATTTAAATATAAAAAAAGGGGGCTCCCATGGCTTCAGAAAATAATGTGGTTGTTTCAAAAATGAATAAGCTTGAAAATATCTTCAGCATGAAAGGAGGCAAAGGAGAAGCTAGCTATGCAAACAATTCCAGAGCCCAGGTGTGTTTTATTCATTGTTTACAAATATTTCTTATTTATCTTAATTTCTCATTAATCTTTATCTATATATTTGAGCATTAAAATTGTTACACAAGTTGTTCATTTTCTGCAAATTACGTTGTCCTTATTTTTAATTAATTTGGATTAATTCCTATATATATATATATATATATATATATTGCAGGCTTTACATGCTCAATCTGTGCTTCATCTACTGAAAGAAACCCTAGATGGTGTTGAACTGAGCATATCTCATAAGGAGGCTCCATTTTCTGTAGCAGACCTAGGATGTTCATGCGGAACCAACACTGTCTACATCGTTGATGTGATTATCAAACACATAACAAAGCGTTATGAGACCTTAGGACTTGATCCCCCTGAATTTTCAGCCTTTTTCTCTGACCTTCCAAGCAATGACTTCAACACCTTGTTTCAGCTCCTTCCTCCCCTAACTAGCAATATTAATGGTGGTACCATGGAAGAGTGTCTTGCTGCCGACAACCATCGCTCCTACTTTACTGCCGGAGTTCCTGGTTCTTTCTACCGGAGACTTTTTCCGGCTAATTCCATCGATGTTTTCTACTCTGCCTTTTCCTTGCACTGGTTGTCTCAGGTGATATTTTTTAATTAATTAATTTTAACCGGCCCATACTTTATAATTGGTATGATATTACGTAATTATATAGTTGAAAAAAATTGGTCCAATGTTGGATTTTGTTATTTAAAGTAATTGGCTAGCGATATGAGTATCGATGGCGACACCTGTAATTATATTTTTAATTTTTTTTGACTCTTTTTATATTTTTAAAGAAAATTAATATATTAAATAAATAAAATTTAAAAATATCATATACAAAATAATAATAATAAAAATTTAATTTATGAGATTGTTGTTAACACTTCTCCTAATAAAATCAATATGTTACAAATATGTATATAAAAATGATTAAAAATATGTATATATATATATATATATATATTTATTCTATACTAATTAAAATTTATTAAATATGTTTTGATACAACAAATGTAATGCTAACATCAGTCAAAGATAATATATGCAGGCAGATAGTAGTAGAGGGCCAGAAGAATAAGTAGCCTTAAAACTATAAATGTTAAAACATCTTAATTAAACAATGAATATTACTTGCCGGCTTTAGCAGGGTCAAGAGGTTAATGCTATACGGTGTTTCTCCTTGAGAAAGAAACCAAAACTTTTATGATATAATATAGTGTAACTATATAAATCTTTATATTATTAATATATGTTCTTATATATATATATATATATATATATACAGTTATAATTAAAGAAATTTGTTTTGTCACATATAAATACGTTTATTGCAATTATTTATATGATAATAGAGAAATAAATTTGGATTTTCAAATTTGCAATGAATTAATTTCTTTTAAACTTATATAATTAGGGAAATTATTTTTTATTTTTGTGATTTAATGAGATGAAAATTCTCAAGAATCATATTGCTGCATAGTTTAACACGATGACAAAGTGGATTTTTTATTTTTTATTAGTGTTTTCGTTAATATATTTATATTGTTAAGTATCACCTCCATTAATATAAAAATAATAAGTAATTAGAGTATTAAAATAAGAAGATGAATATTTTGAAACCATTTATGAGAGCTGAAACTTGTTACTTTGACGATAATTTAGAGAGAAAGAGATATTTGAAGCCTGGTAGAGTTTCCTTTTGAATTTAAAGAGGCCCCCACCTTGACTTTGGTAAAAGGTTAGTAGGTTAAGTCACAAAATTACATTGACTAAGAATGGTTTTATTTGAAATGTATGCTTAAATATTCCTACTACAATTATGCCCATTTATTAGTACAGTAACACACACACACACACAAAAAAAAAAAAACTGAGACATCCAAATCCAAAATTATAGAGTTCTTATATATCATATTTATAATATAATATAATATAATATAATATATAGATTTGATTATATTTATAATATAATAATATACCATATTAATTATGATTTATTAAGATAAATAATTTTTTTTCCAAAATTATGGTTGGATTTCAATATAAATGTGTGCAGGTGCCAGAAGTTGTGTTGGACAAGAGATCAAAGGCATATAACAAAGGAAAGGTTTTCATACATGGTGCCAATGAAAACACAGCAATTGCATACAAAAAACAGTTCCAAGCAGATTTGGCCAGCTTTCTAAAATCAAGATCTAAAGAGATGAAGAAGGGTGGCTCTATCTTTCTTGTTTGCTTGGGTAGGACCTCAGTTGATCCAACTGATCAAGGTGGGGCAGGCCTTCTCTTTGGAACCCACTTTCAAGACGCTTGGGATGATCTTGTCCAAGAGGTATTTATATTTTGTTGAAAATAATTATTCTTACCATCACTTTATTATTTTATATATTTAATTAATAATTAACGTACAATTTAATACATATAACTGTACTTATATATGTCACAAAATAATCTGCGTAGCTTTTATGTGAACAGTGTCAGCCACAAAGAGTCACAAATTTTCATTTTAACTTCTTGGCAGACCAAAAAGAAGCCAAACAGCACCATTCAAAAGATGGTATTATTATATGTTGCTTTTAGCCTAACTAGACCTTATTATGAATTTCCACTGGTCATGATTAAACCCATTTGTTTCAACCGTTTGATGTTCACCCATAAGTAAGATCTAGCTCTCCATTTGTCACTCATTGTGTTCACAGAGTAATAACATTGGTTGTTGCCTGTTGGTTTTAGTCAATGAAATAGATATAAGAACGTGTTTTAGTAAATGTCTTCTATACAACACCATGCATCATTTCTTTGTAACCATGACATGGTACTTTGATTCTTCTTATCACTTAATATCAGATAACGACAAACGAAAGTAGGACCGGACCTTTTAAAAGAAACGAAAATTTATCTTACTTCATAAAACATATGATCAAGATCTTATCTTGAATGAACTTGAGAATTTTAATAACATTAGAAGGTTCAGTTATGTTCTGATAGCAGCATTAAGTGGAGAAGACCAGGTTTAAACACATTAACTCCAAATATTATAAAAGCTTAAATTGCAATAGTTTTATATATATTGAAAAAAAAGTGTAGTTAAAGTGCGATATTTTTAACAAAATTAAACTTTCATATTCTAAACAAAAAATCATAAAAGTTTATTTTGTGAAGTTAATGGATTCAAAATACGGGGTTATAGTAATATAAAAGGGAATTTCATCTTTTTATATATCTATGGGTTAATGTAGAGTGATGATGTGAAACAACAGGGTCTTATAAGCAGTGAAAAACGTGACGGTTTCAACATTCCAATGTACGCATCAACCCTGCAAGATTTTAAGGAAGTAGTAGAAGAAGAAGGGTCATTTGGTATCACCAAGCTAGAGGTTTTTAAAGGAGGAAGCCCCTTAGTAGTAAACAGATTAGATGATGCATCTGAAATTGGAAAATCAATGGTTAATAGTTGCACAAGTGTGGCTGGTGTTCTCGTTGATGCCCATATTGGTGAGCAACTCAGTCAGGAGCTTTTTCTACGTGTCGAACGCAGAGCCACTGTCCATGCCAATGATCTCATTGAGCAACTTCAATTCTATCACATAGTTGCTTCTCTTTCTTTTACTAATTAGAGAGAAGAAAAGGGATTATTTCACCTTAGCTTATAATTAATCAATATGTTTTTTACTTAATTTTTCTCCTCTCCTTTGCTTGTGTGTGTGTGTGTGTTATAATTCCAATGCATATAAAAGGAAGACCACCCAGTAAACCAAAGAGAGGAGATTAGGAAAAAGAAAAAACTAAGGCTCTTTCTTTTGTGTGTTAATTAATGGCTGACTGCAGTTATCTTTATAGATATATTGTTGATGGGTTTTGTGACTGGTGTGTTGGTAGATAAATTAAGTAAGATAGTAAAACTCTTTTACTTCTCTGTCTTCTGTTGTAATATCTTTAATATGTTAAAGTTACATGAATATTCAATGAAAGGTTTGCTTTTGGCTCCCATTTAACAACATATATATATATATATACATATATATATTATATTATATCAGTGGATGTACTTGTCTCTCTAAACAAGAAGAACTATGAGTAGACAATGGCAGTTATTATCATATTTTAAGAGCTTTAGTTTAGGCTCTCTTTTTCTCTATGTTGAATACCCAATACGAAGTATGATTATAATTAGCCTCTATGTTCGCACGAAGATTATAGCTATACAGAACATCCAAGTTAAATATATATATATATGTTACAGTATAATTAATCTATACTTAATAAAATATAGATCATAATTATTTCAATCATTTATTATCTTAATTTAAAATTTAATCTTATACTAACACATGCATTATTTAACGTGATTATAACAAGTTGATACATATAACATTATTCTTAATATAATTATAATATTCTCTACAGTTAACTTAAAACTCACCTTTCTCTTCTGATCATTCTCATTTTGCTTTTGGTCGATATTCACTAAACTAGTGTTCATAATATTGTCTCCACTACCAAACTAGATACAAACTTATCTCGTTTTTGTTCGATCATGTTGGTCACGTTTGATTAGAAAAAACATTATCATAGTTCCATCGCCCAAGTGAATTACTGTATGTTACGTCCACCTTCACATTCCAACTACTTTTTTTTTATAGATATTTTTAACAAATTGAGTACAATATTGTTTTAGCAAAAAGAATATCTTTTTTTCTTTTTCAAATCAATAGTAAATTTTGGTAGAGTGATTTCTTAACTTTTATCAATTTTATGCTTGGGTTTGATTGTAATTATTACTTAATCAAATATAACATATAAAATAATAGTTTGTTTCTTTTTAAATCTCTCAAATTTTAAAAAGATATTGATCGTTAATTCTCATTTTGATGATAAAACCATAATTCCAATCTTCTCAACTCTAAAATTTTTACTATAATTAAACATATATCTTTCTTTTCACTTCTAATTCCCTCAAATTTTATATCCACTTAATGGGATATTCAAAAGTTAATTACTTTTTAATCATTGATTAAGTTATATCTAATTTAATTTGATAGGCATTAAAAATTATATACTCATGATAGTTTATCATAATTATTTACTTAATCTATTAATTTTAAAAAAATGTTAAAATAATTAAAAAAGAATCCAAATATAAAAAAAATAGTTATTCTACCTTTAAACTACGGTTACAAATTGGGAATACTTAAAATGAATTCATCATTACACATGATGAATTGCCATGGTAGCTATTTCCTTAAATTTTTATGCATATATTGTTATTAAAATAAATATATATAATACATTTTTTTAATTAAAAATAAAAAATTAATCAATTTTATTTTTTCTTTGTATACAATGCTCTTCGTAGATTTAAATCTTAAATATATCACTGGATGAGTTATAAATTACAAACAATCTTATTTCTATATAAAATAATACTTCTCAAACTTTTATACATACCTCTATAAAAATTATCAATCACCATCCAAAAAACTTTCATCACTTTGAAAGGCCATCAGAAGATACATTTCAAGCAAATATCTTTCCCAACAAAATAAATAATTTATGAACAGAAAAACAGTGTTATAACCTATTAACTTGTTACGCATGCCAAAAGGAAGCAAGATCAAGATGCTACTGACATCTAAGCGACGACGTTTTGCCAATTAATAAAACGCACGGTTAAAGTAGTAACGACTAACGACAATAACGACGAGTCGTAAAACTATACAAGAAACGACACCCTATGAATTATTGCGAGACCTGAAATGACGTGTTGTGGACGTTGATGGAAGTTGCGGAACATTTCGCTATGAGGTGGCGAATGGATTTCCCAAACGACATCGTTTATATTAGACGATTCTCTCTCTCTCTCACTTAAAAGTTTCATCCTTCAAGCAATGTAGTAGAAATAGACTCAAAAGAACACACGCTCTATTTAGCCGAAGAAGAACTCTGAAAAAGAACCATACCATAAAAGATAAAGATATATCGTTTTCTCATTTAGGGAACAAAAATGGAGGGAGTGGGGTCGAGGTTGGGCCGAGCGTCGTCGAGGTACGGCCCAGCAGCAACAGTATTCAACGGCCCAGTTAGGAAGTGGAAGAAGAGGTGGGTCCACGTTTCCTCGTCATCCACCGTCACTTACCAGAAAGCCCAATCTAACGGCAGAAACAGCAGCAGCAGCAGCAGCAACAACGGTGGTTCTCACCTCCTCCTCTGTCGGTGGACTCCCATCCCTCCCAGCTCTTCAGCTGCGGCTTCCGCCGAGGCAGACTCCGTTTCCGATGGCGCACCGCATGAGCCACCACGACGAAAGTTCCGTTACACTCCTGTAAGTACACATGTTAAGTGAAGACAGCGAAGCTAGAATGCATGTGGTTTTTATGTTTCAGTGACTTTCTCTGCTTTGAAGCTATTTGAGGGTTTATCATATATGAATTTTTCTGAAAAACTATGCGGGGTTTCAAGACGCTTGTTAAGTCGGAAAGTAGAGCATAAGTTGGTTTATGTTTTGAAAATTTGAACCATTCTTTTTTCAAAGCTTTTCTTCCCTAATTTTTAACTGGAATTTTCTCCGATTTCCTCTGTTTTTTTCTTCTCATAAGTATTTAAGCTTTTTATTTATGTTTATTAAAAAAAATATTTTATTTTATAGCTAATAATAAAGTTCTTTGTTTATGTATTAGAACAATTAAATAAATCACTTGTGTGGTTCAAGCAAATTAGAAATCACTTGTTTGGTTATATGCTACATAAATTTTTTGGTCAATTGATGGCTTGTAATTCTATGCAGATTGCTGTGTTAGAACAGCAAAAGAAGATCGCTGACAGAAAAGTTGAAGATGAAATGAAAGCAAAGGAGACCGACCAATCTATTCAACCAGCAACCACTGTCGAACATGAGATGCATGGGAATCCAAACATGAATTACACTCTGAAGAAAGGAACTGGGGTAACACTTTTATTCTCATATATTTGGTTATTGTTCTCTCTTTTGAAAGTCTGACATATTTTTCAAAAAGAATTGAAGTCACCATACGTTTCATTTAAGTCTAGGATTATGATTTGACCAACACTGTGCACGCATATTAGGGTGTGGAGAAGAAGAAAATGGATTGAAAACATTAATGGTCTTGTATTAATTTCTCATAATGCTTTTATGTTATAATAAATTAAGGACTTTGATCATGCTGCCTAACTCCACCACCTGAAGGAATGGATTAAACGTTAGGCATAGGCTAAACTACTCAACTAAAGCTCTGATATTTGTTGTTTGGTTGTCCGGCTTGTGTTTTGGTGATCATTACTGTAAGTTGCTACTGCCTACTTATTGAATGATTGTGAAATAAAGCTTTCCTGCTTACTGCTTATACTCTTCATCCCCTAATTTTTTTTTTTTTGGTTTGAATGCTTATCCTTCTCTCTCTCCCCTTCGCTCATGTGTAGGTGTGTCCTTAGACCAAAAAATAAATAAATAAAAATCCTGCTTACTTCTCATACTCTTCATCCCTAATATTTGTGGTGGTTTGATTGCCTATCCTGCTTTCTCTCCCTTCACCTCTGTGTGCAACACCTGGACATTTGACTAAAAAATAAATTTTCCTGTCAACTTTTCAATTCATCCTCCCCCCAAAAACAAAATTCATGGTCACTGATTCATTTGTTTGGACTGTTAGGAGAGTTTAGACCATTGTGGGTGAGGGGCGTAGTCCTATAACTTCGAAAAAAACATGTTCACTTTAGTCCTAAAAGCTCAATGTTACAAGACTTATGCATACTTTTAGTTTTAAAATGTATATTTTTTCAAAGCTATAGAACTAAAGTGCTCAAGTTGAAAGCTATAGGATTAATGTACTTATTTGCCTAAAGCTATAAGATTGTTGCTGCTTTTCTCCCTAAAAAGAATCTTTGGTAATTCACTTGAAGATACTAGATCATACTCTTTGAAAGTAGCCTCCGTAACATCTAAAACATGTATGAACAAATCTGAAAATTCTTCACATACTAAGAAATTTTATTATGAGTATGAAACTCCAATATTTTATTTCCCTCTCCTGAGCTGAACAGGAATTATGAAGCACTTATT
This sequence comes from Hippophae rhamnoides, assembly GCA_033030585.1. Taxonomy (NCBI): domain Eukaryota; kingdom Viridiplantae; phylum Streptophyta; class Magnoliopsida; order Rosales; family Elaeagnaceae; genus Hippophae; species Hippophae rhamnoides. Next base: position 63,694,121 of record CM065428.1, on the reverse strand, counting down.
TGCAACGTGATATTCTAATCATGATACCATGCAAATGATAGAATACTTCTTCCATATTGCAGGAATTAAAGAAGAGTGCATCTATGGTATCAAACATGAGTACTTTGGATCTGGGATTGGGCTTGAAAGGCAACAACATCAACCTTGGTTCTGTTGGTCATATACAAGGGGATGAGATGAAGAGGACATGGTCAATGGTTTGATATCCATAGTGGTTTCTAAGATTAAAGTGACACCAAAAGAAAGATGCTAGTATTATGCCTTTATCGTTTCTATGTTGTTGGCAAGTTGTAGGCCTAGTTTATATCGGTTTTAGTTGAATGTTTCTTAGATACCAGAGTAACTGGTCGTAGTATAAGCACGTATATCTGCTTTACTACTGTATATATAAAGCTATGGCTCACTTGCAGTTGACCCCCAAGTAGGCACTAGTGTGAACTAAAAGTATGTGAGTTCAAAAGCCAGTGGGTGTGAGTACATAGTTGTTTATCAATAAGCACTAGATCACTCGATGCACTTATTAAAAAAAAAACACTTAAAACCTTTTTGCATTAGAATCTGTTTTAATAGAAGTTATGCATTGGGGGGGGGGGGGGGGGATTTAAAGTATTATGTATTTGTTTGGAATCAAGATTTAAAAGTGTTTTCTTTAACAAAGAGCGCTAATATTAAATTTATAATTATATTGTAAATTAGCATAGAAGCTCGATACGAAAAGCTGAAGGAACAAGAACTTCAACTGTAATTGAAATTATATAGTAGGATCGATTCCTAGATTACTACTAGCTTTGCTCGAGGAAATATCTATAGATTAGGGGAAGTGTTGTTTTTAAAAAGAGGGAAATTTACTTCAACTACTTTAAAGTGCTTAAATAAAGTCTATAATACTTAAAATGGCTTCAAGTTTTAACGCCAAAAAACAAAATAAAGCAGATAAAAAAGTGCTTTCCTACAAAACATCAAAAACGCTTTTAGCTATTTAGATGAAAAGGCAAACCTAGGCAGGCAATACATGAAGAAACGTCAATTCTTCACAAACAGAGCAGGGTAATACATAAAGCTAATAGAGGTCTTCTTAAGGGCAATACATGAAGAAACGTCAATTCTTCACAAACAGAGCAGGGTAATACATAAAGCTAATAGAGGTCTTCTTAAGGACAGAATAATTGACAAGACAATTATATAGAGTCAAGGTTTTAAATGTTAAAAGATATAATTTTGAAGAAAATGTCAAAAATATCATTAAAATTATATTAAAAATAATAAATCTTTATAAAATATCAAAACAATTAATTAGTAATATTTTGAAGTAATTTTTATTTAATATATGTATTTTTAAATACTTAAAATATTTATATTAATCCATAAGTTGACAAATTAATTAAAATATTGTATAATAAAATATACATTATTTTTGTATAAATATGATAAAATAAATAGTTAAAATGTTTGAAATAATTAGATAAATAATCTAATTGTAGTTAAAATGTTTGAAATAATTAAATAGATTTTATAATAGTATAAAATAAAATATGCATACAAACTTTGTAATTCAAAATTGGATTAAATATTATTATTTTACCCGGTTGTTCACTAAATAGAATACTACATGATATAATTTTTTTTCTATAAAATACTACATGATATAATGCATTTTGATACATAAAAAATAATACTCATCATTATAAAACCTATTATCATGATTCATATGTTTTATTTCTCATAAAGTTGAATGATGAATTATATAAACCAAGTGAAAGAATGTTGGTTTTTATCTCCTAAAAGCTCAATAACCAACCAAACAGTTGGCCATAGTAGGCCAAAATATGGTCTATAACCTCCATTACTTCACCCACGTCCTTCAACCACTCAATCGTAAATGCGCACATCTTTTCTACTTTTTGATGGACAGACCATTCGATACGTGCTTATAAATACCCAATTAATCCCTAAGTCTTTTCTATAAATTAAATTCATTTTCAGAATGACTCTTCAATAAACTTCAATCTCTACACCATCGTGATAACATAGAAATGTTTAGAAGTATCAAACCATAATACTATTAAGATTCCCGTGTGAGTGTGGTGAAACTTGATCAATGGTTGAAAGTAAGTTTTCGATTCCTTTTGCTTTGGCTGTGAAAGTTTATAAGATATGGACCTAATTAACCTAGAAGGGGGTGAATAAGTTATTTTTAATTTTTACCAATTTATAATTTAATAACCTAAACAAACCAGCTAGACATGTAATCGTGTGTAAATATAAGTGCGGAAATAAAATAATAACACGATAGTTTTAGGTGGAAACAACCTAAGCTACAACCATGACCTAAGAGGAAAACTACCGATACACCGGACCACCTAATTTTTCACTATGAAAATCAAATATTCAAGTACAAACTCGATCTTATGCTACCCTACCTAGGATACTGCCCCAATGTGCTTTACTTACGAACCCTTACTCTGTTTTCACAGTTTCTAAAAATTAGCGTGAGCGATTTCCAGACCAACGTTCCAATAAACTCCTCGCCAATCAGATCGTTCACAAATCAACTGAAAAAAAATTAGCACAAAAAACAAAGTGTCCGTGTGTGTTCTAGGATGGATTTAACAATAAATAATCCTAATTATATGATTCAAAATATATGTCATTTAAATCAAATCAAATAAAAATTTTTAGAACAAAAGATTAAGTACATATTCAATAAAAATAACTTTTTTTAAATTTAATAATCAAATCAAATGATCATGATAACACATAAAATTATTTAATCCAAACATATAAAAATCTAATCAAGAAGAAGTTATATAAAGATTAAAAAAATACCAAACAGATTTATTAATAAATACCTCTAATAAGATATCAATTTGATATTATTCAATCTATTTAAATTTGCATGAAATTACTATTACATTGATATCTGCATAAAAACAATTTACTCAGAATCAGAACACGAAGCAACAACGTGGGTGTTATTAATCTTCTGGATTTTGTTAATCTTCAAATCAAACCAAGAGGATTTTTTCAACGAGCCAAAATCTTTACTCCTTCATATTCACTTATTAATTCCTTGCTGTTTACAAATTTCTTACTCCTTCGTATAAGCCTAATATCACTTTTTAATTCCTTGCCTCTTATTTACCTTTTTATTGTAAACATCAACACTAATGTATCTATAGATAATAATAATATATAATAGTATCAGGATTAAATGCATTTTGGAATTAATTTTTTTTTAAAGCCCATTCAAAGCCTTAAAAGATATATTTTTTTTTAAATCATATCTTAAAAATATTAAGACACATAAAAAATATTTAAACGCCAAAAATAATTTTAAATTTATGAACATATACTATTAAATACATAAATGTAATCATATGTGTCGTAATTATAAAAGACATACTTGAAGTACGAATATCTAAAACTTGAACATTTGTTCGGTTGTTATTGATAAACTTGATAGAAGGTCTAAAAATAAATTTACAAGTAAATATTTTGTCTACGAAAATAGCCAACTCATAGTTCTTTGTTTACATTCATGTTAATAGTTTTATGAATGTTTTTTTGGATCGAATTATGTCCTAACACACATCTCATACTTTGACCCTATGTTTGAAGCAATAGTGCAACACTCATTAATGTGAACTGCTTGAGACCACAAAATTCATCCTACAATGGATTATCATCAGTACCATCATTCTTCACTGCTTGAGTTACACCAACTTCAGCTGGCCGAATAATTCGATCATGAAGCATGTATCCTGCCTGCAGTATTAAATTGAATGGGGTATAAGATATTTGAGTAACTCCCAAAGATATCGTTCGACTTTAATAACATTTAGTAGAACAAACTAACTCTGATATTGAGTCAAATAACCAGTTTAAAACAATGTTCTATGAGAATTAACCTTTCTATACAGTAACATGTAGGACATTAGACTTTTTTTATTACTTGTTAGATGCAGGGAAACCGAATGCACATTGACGTTGCAGAAGCCATTCATGAGAGGGCTAACAACTAGAGACTTTAACTACAGGCTTTCTTTAACATTTTGAAAGAACGACCCATTTAGTCCTTTGCCATTTAATCATGATCCTTTATTTTGACCAATTTAATTCTGGAAAATTCTAACTTGCGTCCCATGTATCTTACATCCCTCCGCTAGCATGTATGTTGGGTAGTTATTAAAATAAACATTTTGTTTAATAAATAAATTCAATGGAGGAGATTTACTCAATTAAATCCAAGGTTCATAATATGTGGATATAACTTACAACGGATGTAAGTGTGAATGACCCTTTAATCCAGAATCTACTCATTTAACCAGTTTAGTCCACGGCCTTACAAAAGCTTGAACTAGTTTTGACTAATTTAGTCTGGACTAAATCAATCCAAACTTTGAAAGGAAAAATCCTAAATTGGTCTAATTAAAAGAATATTGAACAAGTTGGTAGGAATCTGAAAATGCCATAATCAAATCAGTAAACAGTAAAAGGTACTGGACTATACAAGTCAAATGTTCAAAAGAGGATTAAATGCTTCATTTGACCTAATACTTTTTTTCCTGCTTGCATAGAAGTATAAGCAGTGATCATGTTTCCAATAAGAGAAAATTGAAGCCAAGTTTCTTTTGGCACTCATTTCCCATGAATGCCCATTTTAACAGGGGAAAGCAGAAAAGCCAAGCAGCAGCATAGGTAACTTCATATTCTGAACATAATTGCTGAAGAGATTGAGGAAAACAGATGAATAAAAGAAAAAGGTTAGACTCGTTCATACCGTCAGAACCAAAGTAACAGTGCCTGGTGGTTTGGAACCATCAGGTATTTGGAATGCCGCATTATGTCTATGAGGATCAAACGGCTCATTTATGGGGTCAAATTTTTCTACCCCAAACTTTTTAAATACCTGAAAACAAAAGGCATCTGTCACTCACCAAGGCGTGCAAGTTGATTTAAAAAATGACGGAGAAATTATTAACATTATACTATATTTCCATATTCTTAGCTAGAAAAACAAAAATTCAGGTTAAGAAAATCTTTTACCTCATTAAGCTGTTTCTCAGTCATTTCGACACCTTCAAGAAGTGTTTTCAAAAGTGGGAAAGCTCCTGCAAAGTCCTTAGATACGTCAATCTTTGAATAACTCTCTTTAACAACAGAAGAAGCTCTTGCCAAATTGTCTGCAACATCCAGTAAACTCTTTGCAAAATTCTGCAACATAATTTTAAGCATAAGCCTAATTAGCACTTCCAAAAATACCAAAGAACTGTACCAAGATAAAGGACTTACATGTCCAATGAACTGACAAATGAAGGGGAGATATCACCCAAACAAACCTGTATGGCAAACTTTTTTGAATTCTCTGCTTCACGTCCGTCCACGTGTCAACATCCACGTCATGTCTATCCATGCATAGCTTCTTAGAACTTTATCCTGCATTGTTTCAATCTCCTTGAGTTTCAATTTCAGGAGCTCTTCCTTCTCCGACATGAGGTCGACCAAATCATCGTAGGATGGTGCACTCTCGCCCTCCGAGTCTGAATAAAAAAATGCAGTTCGTTTAGTACCTCTTCTCCTTTTAGTTTGAGACATAGTAAGATAGGAATCTGATATTGAACCTGATTCATTAGTATGATTGGCAGCTTTGCTCTCTTCAGTTTGATCAGAGCTAGATTTTTTTGAGTCTCCACTAATGGAGGCACCACTATTCTCTACATTACTCTGTTTCTTGTCAGATGACTCATGTGCAGATGAGGACAGCCCATGTCTTTGTAAGGGTGACGAATTGAGAGCTAAAAGCTGGAATAGAGAAATGTGACGTGGAGCTAACTGCAGGATTGGAAACAATACTTCAAAAACTTGCAGGAATGTACTTTTAATCTTTAAAGCTCATGGATTTAAAAAAAAATCAACTTTTTAGCATTACTCTTCAGGGTCAAAGAACTCCAGATGACCAGAATAAGTAACTATTGATAACATTATTGTTAGAACTTAGAAGAATACAACATTATTGATAACCTAACGAAATAAAGTCAAGAAAATACAAGTGTAATAATGATTATTCGAATTAACCTCACTAGCAGAACAGAAAGAAACTCTGCCGGAACAAATAATATAAATTTTACTAAAACATGCACTTCAAACTACAAAGTTTGTAGCTTGATCAATAATAGAACAAATAATAAACTTTTTAAAAGAAAACTATATATACATATTAAAACCATTTTGAGTGAGCAAGGAACAGATATTGAATATGAAACACATAACAGTTGTGGAATACTAAGAAAACCTAAAACCCTAGTATGAAATTACAAAAATATTGGGGATTTTAGTGTACCTTGTGGGGAGATCCGTTCAGAATGGAGTGAAACTGATTGGAGATTATGGGAAATGGATGATTTTGTGGGAAACATAGGAGAGGAGAACTCCTCCACAATTTCCTCGACGTGCGAGCTATTAATCTAGACACGAGCATAACTGAATAACTAAGACGAGCACAGAGGGAAAAAAGGCGGCGGACAGGACAAGTAGATATGTAAATTGTCTTTTCTTTTCCTTTATTATTTTTAAAAAAATTTAATATATAATATTATCTATTTTATTTAGAATATATACTTATAAATAATATTATTTTTTTATTAAATTTAAATTATAAATAATTATGTATTATATCTTTTAATTATTTTTATATATATATTTACCTTATTTGAATTTATTAAAAATAAATAATATATTTTAATAAATATTATTATATTATCTTATTAAAAATTAAATAAAATTAATTTTAAAAACTGATAAATTGTATTATAATTCTTATAAACATCTCGTTACAATGTTAGGGAAAAAGGAAGAACAATGGGTGAGACAATGAAGCTGAAAATTCACGTAATATTTATTTGGAGCGAAGAAATTGCCCTTTTTCATTGAGATCACAAAGCTATTTGACATATCACCCCTTTTTCATTGAACGGAACGGAACGGCACGGGAGGGGCGACGTATATATATTCTCTATCCAAAAGTTATAGCTATTGGCTATTTTACATTAATGAATAATACGGGACAAATGTAAATTTTTAATACTTTTTATTCTAATTAAGTAATCATATTATTGAAATATATTCCAATTTAATCAATTATTCTAACTAAAAAGTATTAAATTTAATTAAAAATTTTAAATTACATATATTATATATAAATTTATAATTTTATTATCTTATTAACGACACATCCTTGTAACTTTTATGTCACGTATATTAATCAAAAATAATTAATTAAAATATATTTTAATAATAATAATAATCAATTGAAAAAATATTAAAAATAATAAATTAAAATTTTTTACTTAATAAAACATTAAACAATAATATATGTTTAATTATATATTTAATGTAATAAATTGATAAATTTTATGTTTAAAAATTAGATAAACTTAAAATTATATTTAATATATATCGGATGTATTATATAAATTAGATATATATACCTCGATGATCGATAGAAAATCAAATAAAATAAATTTTTAGTCATGATGTTTTGTTTTATTAAGTAAAATATATTATATATTATATAAAATGATGAGAAATTTGCGTTCAAGAATTTCATGGGGCGAAAAATGTCATCTCCTACCCTACTTAATAAAAGTATTTTCTTTATTAAATTTTTTCTATCATGAAAAAATCAAATTATCTCGGTGATTACCCACTCCAATAATAAAAATTGATCACACAATATTTGGTTAACAGAAAAATTATCTCTAGAAGTTCATTTGCTTTTATAAAATAAAATAAAGTGACGATTAAAACTTAATTTAATTTTTCAAAATAAATAAACTTTAAACGAATTGTGATTCAATAACTTAAATAATGTAAAGACATTAAAGATCTATAATTTAAGTTCTTGCTTAAAAATGAAATTAAATACTTAGTTTTAAAAAAAATTATTTAAATTACAATGTTTTGTTTGAAAGAAAATGAACTGATTTTTTTTATGAAAATTAAATAAATTTCAAGTATAGATAAACAACTATAATATATCACAAAATCAATTAAAATAATAATTTATTATTATGTATAATTATATATATATATATATATATATTTAATTATGATTATTAATAATATTATGTTGCATGTTTACCGCAACAAAAGCACCTGTGCCCTAAACCGTCTGGTGTCTGGTGACGTGGTAAAGAATTAAAAAAAAAGGAGGATTTTGAATTTGTAGAAGGGCATTATTGTAAATAAAAATAGCCATCTAATTTTGGTTTTGCAACCCAGAAACTTCCACTAACTTTATAAATGTGATCCGAACTCACCATTTGAAGCATTGCGGTATAAGGCAATTTGCATTTCATATTTGAATTCTAAAAGAAGATAAAAGATTAATAAGATAATTAGTTAATTTTTAAAACTTATCACATCTTGTATCAATAATAAAATAGTAATAAAATATTATTAATTAAAATATCTTATTTATTTATTTTAATGAAACATGTAAAAATACAAAAAAAATAATAATAAAATATAATTTATAACGTAAATTTAATAAGAAAAATAATACAATATATATTTAAAGTTAAACTTATTAAGATTACATCTAAATAAAATAAGACAATATTACACTTAAAATCATTAAATACACTAAATGAAACATGATATGAGATGAAAGACTCTATTTTCCGTCTCTATCACAGATTTAGAAAAAGAAGCAAAAAAACAGGATTAAGACTTTTATTGAAATAAAGTTTCTTCCCCCAAGGGAAATCAATTTATCAGGCACCTTCCATAAAGAATTCTGCAACCTATCCACTTTCAAAGTCATATAAAGAGCAAATAATTTACCAGGAAACTAATTACAAGAACAATAACAAATCGATCATTTCTCAACCTGTGTCGCCACAAGTAAAACGTTACAATGAAACTTTAAGAAAATAACAGGCGAACAAGTGTTAACAAACTCCTTATTGCTCTTTCGCAACAGCTGCTTGTGTCCCAGAAAAGTAGTCATGCCTGAAAGCAAAGCCACAGTCATTTAGATCATCAAACCTACCAAAAATACCTATCACAAACACTTGCAGTTCATGTTTTCAAAATTTCTAAAATAAATCAGCGAAATGACAGCATTAATAGACAAAATGCAACTGTTATCACATCTCTACTTCAGGTTTTGAAGAAGCAAAGACATTTTTCTCCGAGATTAGTATTTCTATAAAAGTCTTATAACAGAGGCAAAATTGCAAAAAGGAATAGAAGCAGCATCAACTTACTTAATTTTGCGGGATAGTTGATACAACCCTGTACAACCCATTGCAATGTTTACACTGAACAGGTTCCAATTTTTCTGCAACATCAGTATAATATGAGGGTTATGTGAAATGTCCAATCATAACTGTATTTAGCAACTTAAGCACCACTTGCGCTTGTACACAATAACACAAAAAACATGCAATAAATCCATCAAGTGGATGATTGGGATTTAGTAGTACATGTGTTATGGTCCAATTTATCATGTGTTTCAAATTGACCAGCAAACATGTATGGGATAAAGAAAGTTACCTCTTCAACATGAAACTGAAAATTCAACAAAAATCATAAAGTGGGTTGAAAAGGAGAAATATAACACAATAGATTTGGGGAGAACAATAAGAATTAGGGCTATGAGGGATCTGGACAAATAAAAATTGAGAGAAACAGACATAACAATAACAATATGGAGAAATTGATATTTAATTCATAACTCAAGTCTCAAAATAAAAGTACAATATTCAAATTATGTTTATATCCTATTTATAGTACTTTTCTAAACAAGATAACAATATTCAAAACTAAAACTAAAATTCAAATTAAAATGAAATGCAATGGCATAATGACAATCCCAAACTAGGTAAATCCTAAGTAATTCCATTATGTTTATTCCCATTAAATCATTTTTTGTGGAAATGAGGGCAAAGTTATTATAATGAAAACTATCTGACTTTTAGATTATTAAACAATGAGAATTATGTGACAGAATAGAGTTAGCCAGGATCAGTGTCAAGACAACTTATGATCCAATGGAAAAGGCCTGTATTTTCTAAAAACAAGGCATCGTTGTACAATAATTCTCAAACATGTAAATCATGCTCTTTTTATCTTCCACATGATAATCATTACACTAAACCAGCCTCTAAGCACACTTTCCTACAAATGGATTTAGATTAAAAATGATAGTTAGTGTCTGAAAAACCACAGTCATTAAGGAGAAAATTAAAAATCCCTAGATGGCCTAGATTTTAAGCATAGAAGAAATAATTTCAAGATACAAAAATGAAACCTTCTTGAAACTTGAAGCATGCGAATAATGAGTGAGCAAAATAGTAATATAAAGTCATATGCTGAAGCATTGCATTAAGATGGATATCAAATTAGAGTAGAAATTAACAATAAAGCAATTTTGATCAATTGTAGTATTCAACATGGCTTCAGTATGTTTAAAAAGCTTCATAGCACTAGATAGAGCTTATAGCGAGAAAAGAGCAGAATTCTAAAACATCGATAACAAAAAAATTGACATGTTTAAGAGCTGAATAAAACTTACCGGAGTAATCACCATACTGTAGCGTGACCATATGATTCCAGTACTAGTAACAGCTGCACAAGAAAGAATATAGTGATCTTAAAACAGAAAATGGAACAGCAGCTTTCCAAAGAAATTAACGCAAATGCAAAATTATTATTATGACGTATGATGAAACTTCCAGGGCTTTTTTAAATCTCTATTAATATAGATTTGGAACCGAAGTGCATACCTATTTGCTGAGGATAAGAGAGTTTTTCAGGCGGCTTTGAGAAGTCAGCAATGTTTGCTATGCTGACACCCCATTTGAATGTAGGAGCCCAAAAATGAACTGCAAGAGTTGTACGATAAACACTCAACAAATCAATGTTGAAAAACAGTACACTACAAGAAGTACGAAATTTTTTCAGGAAAATTTCAAATGTTTGATTATTTTTCTACTGATGCAAATGTACTCCAATCAAATAAAACCCAAATCAGTGTGTCAATTTTTTTTTCTTTTTTGAACAGAAAATCATCGTTTCAATTAGTCATCTAGAATCTGACCCAAACAAACAAAAAAATAATAAAATTAGTAATCTAGAATTACAAATTCCAAGGTGAAATCTATCACAGATCGTTAGAAATGAAATAATAAATAAAAAAGCGCAATCCGCAGAAAATAACCGACATCTAACTTTCAAATATAAGATATTTACCAGATGGAATGTTATAAAAAGATCATGGCAAACAGAATTCAACGGAGAAATCAGCGATTGAAAAATCAGAAGGACAAAACAAATAAGAAGAAAACAATAAGAGAAAGCATCGAGAGATTGAATAAAGAAGGGGTATAATAATACGAACTGGTTTTAGGTCCAGCAGGGTGGTTCCAAAAAGCTTGAAGCTTGGTAGATGCCATGTAAACGACTTCTGTACTTCTGTTTACTGGACTCTGTCTCTCTCAGTATCTCCGCCTCTATTGAAGAGTCGGTGTCACCAGCCTCTGTCTACCTAACGCTTTTTTTTTTTTAACGAACAAATAAGCCACTTAAGAGATTTTTTTCACTTTATTTATTTTGGTAAGGGGGGACGAAAGAGTTAGCAGTTTTTTTTCCCTAAGAAGTTAAGTTTTAATGGATTCAAATCACCAACGAATTAACAAATATATTAAAAAAAATGTCCAATGAATGTAAGTACTCTCTAGGGATATATACATGATGAGCTCGATAAAAGTATAATTCAATCTACCAATATATTTTGTTATTATTTTAAGAAGTCTTAAAAACCAAGATAAGTTAAAATTGTAAGATTTAAATGTGATCTCAATCCCTTGATTTTTTAAAATTATTAGAAATAATATAAAGATTTTAAGGATGGTTTAATCTGGTTTGATGAACTTGATAAAACGTATAATCTAATCAATTAGAATAATTTGTTATTATTCTGCGAGATTTTTAAGATCAAGACTTGATAAAATTGTAAGATTTTGATATCATCTCAATCCTCCCTTTACGTGAACAATCCGAAAAATCTACTTAAAAATATAAAACGATCTATATATAACGATCTTCTTTTATTTGTATATAACGACATATCAGTATAAATGTTTATGTTGAATTATTTTCTACTTAATTAATTTATATATAACGTTTAATAAATTATATAATCATCGTGTATTCAAGTCTTTGATTAGATAATTCATAATCTAATTCAATTATCTATATTTTTACTTCTCATTATGAATATTTAAAATAACTGAATACTTTTTTCTAAAGCAGTGGGATATACCATATACCAAAATTAAAACGACAGAATTCGGACTCATTTTTAACTTATTGTTTTGAGAATAAAAAAATAAAAAAATAAAGAACAAAGAAAGAAAGATTAAAGCTATATTTTTCAAGCCTCTACCAAGATTAAAGCTACATTCTTCAATCCACTATCATAAAACTGCAAGCCACCAGCCATCAAAATATATATTCTTCTTTTAAAAAAATTATGTATGAAATTATAAACAAATCTAATGGTTAGAATTAGAGATCCTAATAAAATTGTTTTACTTTTATGTTCATGATAAAATATTTATCTTTTACATTATACAAAACATATATATGTTATATTTTTTGAATATATTAAATATATATTTTTTATATTATAAAAAATGAATCTTTTACATTATGTGAACTTTAACTATCAAGAATGAATCTCTATAAATTTAAGAAAAAGATTGAAAAATAATTTGAACCATGAATTGCCTCGATGGTAAGGCAGCCCCTCTTGCAAACGACAATGTTGGGTTTCCTTCCGACTTTGGTAATATGTATATATATGAAATCGATTAAATAAGTTATTTGTTTTTAATAAAAATGTATTTTAGATTTATATTTATTAGGTGTGATAACACAAACCTATTAATTTTATAAAAATATTTTTAAGATATTACAAATTTATTATTTTATAAAATTAATTTTTACAATCTTTTTTACATAGATAACATGTTTATGTTACTTTTTAAAATACATTTTCTTTAAAAGTAAGTAATTTTAATGAAACTTCCTTATATAAAATATATATAAGTTTTATTAATATCATCACGTAATTTAAAATAAGATGATATATATATATATATATATTATCAGTTTTATTAATATCATCACGTAATTTAAAATATGATTTAATATAGAGTACTTTCACTTAGATGTCTTTTTTAAATATCTTTTATTAAAATAGATTATTGGTTGATGAACTAACCATATACATACATACCCACGCTGGTATTGTGAACCTAAGAAACAACGCATCCCACACAAACTTTCCATTCCTGAATCCACTGCTATACAGCACGGAACTTTCTTGTGGTTGTAACCGATACCGAATCTTTTGCCCTCTACTCTACTCTTGGTTTTTTTTTTTCCAATGAAATGCCTCAGATAGGGACGAAACTAAGGGGTTTGGGTGCTGTCATGACCACCCCTACCCTAGAACAAATTGATATTTATTATTGATATAAATATATGGTACATACATATAAATATAAATAGGGGTAAAATTGATATTTAGCACTCCCAAATTTACTTTTTTTTTTTTTTAGTTCTATTAAGTCTTCTTAAACATGTTAAAAAATATGTATTTCGAATCCGTTACAGATATATGATCTTGTATTATGGTTAACTTTTGAAAGCATAGTAGCTTTCATTCTCAAAGCTCTACACCATAAGCAAGTAAAGAAGCAACTTCTCATTTTCTGGGAAAAAAAATAGCAAGCAAAGAAGAAATTATTAAAAAATAGTGACTTTTAGAGGCAAACCGTGTTTCTGATAAAAGTGATTTAAGTTAAATGTTGTTTAGGGAGAGAGAGAGAGAGAGAGAGAGGAGAAAGAAAGAAAAAAAAAGATCGCTTTGAAAGAGAATCACAAATAATTATGCTTCTGTTTTAATATTCAAATGATATATTCAAGGATGAAAATGTCTTCACATTATCAACAGTATTTCGACAACATTCATATTTTAGAAGGTTCGAAATAGGTGAAAATACTAAAACAGGAAAGACATCGTCATCAGAATTACCATTTTCTAACCTGTACGTAATGCATAGAATAGTAAGAATCTTGTTCTAAAAGAAATTCAAATTTCAACCACATCAACCTCCATTTATATCAGCTTCTTAACTTGTCCACTCTATTAAAAAATATTCCTTACCAACTTACCAACCACCTAAATTTGGCATTCCTTTAAATCATTAAAATTTCGCAGGCAGAAACAAGAAAATATGGCACACAAGGCCCTTCACTGGTTTCTCTTAATCCATCTCTTACAGTTACTTCTTAAAGTAAATACAAAAGTTCCAGCAATTATTGTATTTGGGGACTCTTCTGTGGATGCAGGGAACAATAACCAGATTTATACTATCTTAAAGAGCAACTTTCAGCCTTATGGTCGTGATTTCTTTGGCGGCCAGCCTACCGGACGGTTTTCAAATGGTAGAATTCCAACAGACTTCATCTCTGAAGCTTTTGGAATTAAGCCAACTGTACCAGCATATTTGGATCCAAATTACAGTATCAAGGATTTTGCTACGGGAGTCTGCTTTGCTTCTGCAGGAACTGGTTATGACAATGCCACTTCAAATGTTCTTGTGAGTCAAATAGTAACTTAACTTGGTAATAAAATCAGTGCAACTCAGGTAGAAAATCTAGTATAACTTATATAAACAAACTTCAAAAAAAGTTTCACTTTTCTCCAGCAGCCCTCAGGAAATTCATAATATTAAGTTAACTGAATAACACCTAATATAAATTTAGGGTTTTTATATGCTTAATTTATAAGCTTAATTTTGCCTTGCTGCATGGCCTTGCAGTCTGTGATACCTATATGGAAAGAACTGGAGCACTATAAACAATACCAGAAGGACCTACGAGACTATCTGGGCGAAGAGAAAGCAAATAAGGTACTGAATGAAGCATTATACCTGATAAGTATAGGAACTAATGATTTCCTGGAGAACTACTACATAATGCCAGGCAGGTCATCAGAATTTTCCATAGAAGAGTACCAACACTTTCTAATTCAGATTGCTAGAAATTTCATCACAGAGCTTTACCAGCTTGGGGCTCGTAAGATATCCGTAGGAAGCCTTCCTCCTATGGGGTGTCTGCCACTGGGGAGAACCATGAATATGTTCTCCAAGAGTGGATGTGTCGAAGAGTATAATAATGTGGCTAAAGATTTCAACAAGAAACTGCAGGGATTGATAGAAAATATCAAATTGGAACTTGCTGGAGCAGAACTGGTTCTTTCAAATCCTTATGACATTCTGTTGGATGTGATACAGAACCCGAATTCATTTGGTAAGGCTTCTCATATTTTCACTGTGTTCTTTCTGGAAGTGCAATTGGTATAATAAAGCATGGCAATGGTGACTGTGGTAAGTTATGAAACAACATGATTTTAATGGTACTTTTGTTGGTGGCCTCGCCTGTAACATAATCATATGAGCCCATCCAATAGTAGTTAAAGAAGTTTCCAAAGTGATATTACCTGAATCACTATACCCCCATTTTCCTGTTTCTAACAAGAATGAATTGTCCCCAAGTCAAATGTACTAATTGTTTTCGATCTTTTCTTTTTCAATACAGGATTTGAAAATGCAGCTACAGCTTGTTGTGGCACAGGGCTGTTTGAGATGGGATACATGTGCAATAAGATAAACCCTTTAACATGTTTAGATGCAAATAAATATGTGTTCTGGGATGCCTTCCACCCAACAGAGAAGACCAATTATATAATTGCTAATCACATAGTCAAGAATGTTCTAGCTCAGTTTTTAAAGTAACAATTAAGTGCTTCATTAGGTTCTGATTTTGCCACATAAAACCTTGTTTAAGGAACCACTCCTATCCTTATTTATTAAGTTTATGTACACATTAAATTAAATTGACCACAGAATCACTTGAAAGATACTCCTCTTTTGATTTATCACATAAATGGAGGGAGATGCAACATACTATAATAGATAATTGAATTTTTTTTCTAAAATTTAATGGAGGAAACTAGGAAAGTATAAAGGAATCATCTTTAATCTATTAGGAGCACAGAGAAAATAAAGAGTAATGCATTACATTTAGACGGTGCAACAACAAGTTATAAAAACACCAAGCAGCCAAGAGCACCATGAAGAGACATCAATCCTCATTTAGTCTTTACAGTGCTAAAGCTTAAGTGATGTCTTTGGCAGAAAAGATTATATTGAGGTAGAAACATGTACCTCTATTCAACTGCACAGTTTACTTTGGTTCTTTGGGGAAATGGAGCTTGATCAGTGCAGGAAGTTCAGCTAATTCAAACTTCGGCTTACCCAACAGTATACTCTTCAACTTTTCATCACAATTGACAAGATTTTTGTTCTCCGTATCCTAAGTGAAAAATTTACATCAGCATTCACAGTGATAGTGTTGAAAAAACAAGAAATAACTCTACACAAAAGAGCTCTCTAGTTTATATTATTTTCTTCGTATTTTATTACAATTGTATAACTATTTATAAGGAAATTTTACTCTTTCAATTACTCTTTAAATTAAGCATTCCTTGATTTACTCCTTGAATTAAAGATTCCTTGTTTTATTCCTTGAATTAAGCTCCTTGTTTTATTCTTTGAATTAAGGATTAATAGCTAATATTCCCCCTCAAGCTAGATCAAGAAGATTTATGGATCCAAGCTTGGACAAAAGTCGTTGAAACTGATGAGAAGTCAAGGGTTTGGTGAAGATGTCAGCCAGTTGGTCGAAACATCTTGTATAATGTGTCTGAATCAATTGTGATTGAACTTGTTCACGAACGTAATGACAATCAACTTCAATGTGTTTCGTCCTCTCGTGAAACACTGGGTTTGATGCTATATGCATGGCTACCTAATTGTCACAAAATAAGGACATAAGAAGAGTTGTAAGAACACCTAAATCACACAGAAGACCTTTAAGCCATATCAACTCACATGCAGTTGAAGCCATTGCACGATACTCAACTTCGACACTTGATCTGGCGATGACAATTTGCTTCTTACTCTTCCATGTGACCAAGTTTCCACCGAAAAATGTACAGTAGCCAGTGGTGGACTTGCAATCAATTGCATTCCCTGCCCAATCAGCATCACAATACCTCATGATTTGTGTGTTGTCATTCTTTTTCATGATGATACCATGACCCACTGATCCTTTTAAGTAGCGTAAGATCTTTTAACAAGGGTCAAATGCTCAAGCGTCGGGGAGTGTATGAATTGACTCACAATACTTACAAAATATGTGATGTCAGGTCTGGTGATTGTTAAGTAGATCAACTTACCAACCGGTCGCAGATAATAACTTATATCCGTGAGTGGCGTGCCCTTCAAGCTAGGTTTGAGCTTACTGACAAGAGGGGTAATGGCTGGTTTAGCATCGCTCATGTTAGCTTCCTTGATCAAATCTATGACATATTTCCTTTGGTTAAGAAATAGTCCCTTGTGCGAGGTTGTCATTTCTATACCAAGAAAGTACTTTAATATCCCAAGGTCTTTAATTGCAAACCTTTGTCTAAGGAACTGTTTGAGGTGGAAAATCTCGTCAGTATTATCACCTGTAATTATCAGATCATCTATATAAATCAGCACAACCAATTTTCCCATAGCTCCTGTGCAAACAAATAGTGAGGAATCGACATTACTGCTTTTGAAACCAACACTAGTGAGAAATGAGCTTAGCTTAGCATATCAAGCTCGTGGGGGGACTGTTTCAAACCATAAATGGATTTGTGCAATTTGCACACTAAATCCAGTTCATTGCTTTGAGGATGCCCGGGTGGTAATTTCATATAGATTTCTTCTTTGAGATCACCATGCAAGAATGCATTCTTCACATCTATTCGGTACATGGACCACCCCTTGTTTACAGCCACGGGCAGTAGCATTCTTACTGTATTCATTTTTGCAACAGGTGCAAATGTTTCTTTGTAATCAACCTCGAATGTTTGAGTGAATCCCCGAGCCACCAATCTTGCTTTATACCTCTTAATTGATCCATCTGATTTGAATTTGAGCTTATAGATCCATTTGCAACCCACGACTTTCTTACCTTTTAAAAGTTTGGTGATGCTTCATGTGTTGTGTTGATCTAGGGCTTTAAGTTCTTCTTGCATGGCTTCCTTCCACACCTCTTGGTTGTTGGCCTCATGAAAATTTTGATGCTCACTGTAACTCGATATGGCCGAGGAACGCGGGGTGGTGTCACTCTCTTATATGACACATAATTTGAGATGGGATGTGTGGGTTTGTAGGTGACAAAGTCTTGAAGTCTTGTGGGAGGTTGCCTAACACGCATTGGATTACGTCGTGGAGCAGGAGGAGTTATCTCACACTTGTTCACATCTTGTACCATATTGTGAGGATCATCTTGATTATCACCATCTTCATACAGTGTACCATTAAGACGAGACCCTTCATTGTTACTTTTAGTGAGGGATGCATCAATGTTGACATGGCTGGGATCTTGTTGTTGTGGAGCCTCAAGTTCGATTCTTGGTAATGGAAACACATCCAAGATGTCATCCTCTTGACTTGTGATTTCATGTGACTTGCTGAAAAAAGGGTTAGTTTCATAAAATCGAACATCTTTAGACACAATTAATCTCCTAAGTTGGGGATCATAACACTTA
The DNA here is from genome assembly GCA_033030585.1 of Hippophae rhamnoides. NCBI lineage: Eukaryota > Viridiplantae > Streptophyta > Magnoliopsida > Rosales > Elaeagnaceae > Hippophae > Hippophae rhamnoides. Next base: position 63,675,397 of record CM065428.1, on the reverse strand, counting down.
TATCCCTTTTGTGTAGATGAATAACCAAGAAAAATACATTTAACAGCTCTATGATCCAATTTATCTCGATGATGAGATTGAATATGTACAAAACAGATGCAGCCAAAGACTCTAAGGTGTGAGAAGTTAATTTTCCTTCCTTTCATGACCTCTAAGGGAGACTTGAAATCCAAGACTCGATTGGGTAATCTATTGATGATGTAAACAATTGCCATAACCCCTTGGGACCATAATCTTTTTAGTACATTCATTTGTAGCATTAATGCTCTAGTTTTTTCAAGTAAGTCACGATTTTTGCGTTCAGTTACACCATTTTGTTGAGGTGTGCCAACACAACTTGTTTGATGCATAATGCCATGAATGCTCAAATATTGCTTCATGATATGAGACATGTATTCGGTGCCATTGTCAAACCTTAAGGTTTGAATTTTAGAGAAGTGATTTTTAACAAGGTTATGAAAGTCCTTAAATACTTCCATAACTTCATTCTTAGACTTTAAAAGATATAACCATGTGACTCGAGAGAAATCATCAACAAAAATCACAAAATACTTATAACCATCAAAAGATTCATTAGTTGGTCCCCATACATCTGAATGAACTAGTTCAAAACATTTACTAGCCCTAGACAAGGAAGAATTAAAAGGCAATCTAGTGGCCTTAGACAAGTGGCAAGTTTCACATGCAATTGCATCATTTCTTAAGTTTGGAAATAAAGTTGACAAAATTGGTGGAAAAGGGTGAGCTAAACGTTGATGCCACAATTGATTATCTTGGATAGGGTTAAACTTGGCTTGAAATCCTCTGGGATTGCTCTTGGATATGTAATAGAGGCCATCTAAGTAAAACCCTTCACCAATCGTCTTTTTGGTGGCACAATCCTGAAAAATGACATTGTGAGGAGAAAAAATGGTTAAACAATTCAAGGTATTTGTGATTTTTCCTACAAACAGAAATTGGAAAACGCCGACTCGATTTCATCTGACATTAATTTTATTTTTTCCTTTCCTAAAACCTTTACATTCTCACCATTTGTAATTAAAACTTGAGAAGGATTTGCTAATTTTTCAAACTTATGAGATTTTGACACATGGTTTATCATATGATCTATGTCACCTGAATCAACAACCCAAAAATCATGCAACATATTTATTTTAAGAGCAATTTTAAAGGCTTTTATGATACCTTGCATGTCCTCTTATGGTATGAGTTTTGTATCTGCCAAGAAACCCGTAAACTTGCCTAGCAATGCTGTCGAGTTTCCTTCTCTATGCTATCCACACAGTCAATTCTAGCTCATCCTATCTTGCTTTGAAGATGCAACGTAAACTTATTCATGAGTTCAGCTGGATTCGCTGTGAAGTTCTTGAATGGATCAAATCCATTAGAGGTAGAAGCAAAAGCATGATTTGCACAGTGTGCAGTACGATTCACTTTCTGTAAACCCTTATCCTTTATAAAATCAAGTTTTAATTCTGAATGTAGAATCCAACATGTGTCCTTAACATGGCCTGTATAGTTGCAGTGTTGACACTTCAAGTTTGGATGCTTCTCTTTGTACTTCTTCTCGTTGGTTAGATAGGTACTTGCCTTAAATGCACTTGCCTTAAGTGCACTAGCCATTGTACCCTTGTTCATGACTTTTCTCCTTAGTTCTTCACGTTGAATTGTCACACACACATTGGTGAAGGAAGGAAGTTCAGTATTCATGAGTATGTGGCATCGTATATCTTCATATGTTGAATCGAGACTGGATAGAAGTTGAAATATCTTATCTTCTTCCGCTCTATTTCGTAGCAGAGCTACATCAGTTGTATGAAGACGATATGTTTTCAAACTCATTCCACATGCTTCCTAAGAGTTGTACAAAAGGCTTGCCATCTTATTGCAAATCTGAGATGTCCTTCTATAATTGAAAGACTCGTGCAGCATTGTTTTGACTGCCATACATTGACCGTCTCCCATAGTTGGTATGCAGATTCAGAGTAACTGAATATTTCAACTAATTTACGTTCCATGGAATTTAGGAGCCATGACATAACCAGTTGATACTTACTAAGCCAAGATTCATAGGTTGTTGAGGAAACATCAGGTACTTCGATGCTTCCATTTATGAATCCCAACTTGGACCTTCCACCTAGAGCCAGAGATACTACTCTTGACCAAGGCAAGTAATTAAACTCATTCAACAAGACTGAGCTTAATCTTTGATTTGGGTTGACATCCACCTCATGCATATTCATGAAGGAAAGCACCGATGAACTTTCTGTTGTGGGCGGAAGCAATAAATAGCGGTATATGAATATATCAAAGCAATAAAATGAACACGTAATTTACGTGGTTCGCACTAGCTTTAGTCCACGGGAGGCAGATATTATTCAACTGAAAGTAGGAAATATACGTAATACGCATATGCATTTCCTCACTAATAATATCTCTCAAGTGTTTCCCAAAACTCACAAGTATTTTCTCTCTTGAAGCTCGTTTTTATACTCTCTCTCGATTTTTTCTCGATTTTTGCCTTGTTCTTCAATGCATGAACTCTTCCCTATTTATAGTATGAAGAAAGGCTCTTTTCCTAAAGCGTACATAATTTAAGCCTTAAATTAGGCCACCAATTTCCTTAAATTATGCCACTAATTTCCTTAAATCATGCCATTAAATCACGCCACAAATTAGACACTAATTTCCCTAAATTACGCCACTAATTTGTTACTTTTAGAGCCAATATTCAACAATCTCCACCTCGGCGAAAAAGTTCATAACGTCAAGCCCAACGCCCCCTAGCCCTAAGCTCGAGAGATCAAGTCTGCCAAGTGTTGAAACTCGATCCTCAGAACCACCTTTGTAAGCATATCCTAGGTTATCTCATAGCTCCGACTTTCTCGGAGTATAACATTCCCCTTTCATCAACGATTTCCCGAACAAAATGAAATCGAACATCGACGTGCTCGGGGCGCGACCACGATGAACTTGGTTCTTTGCCAAACAAATGGCACTCGCCGTCGCAGAAAACCTCCACGTTCTTTCCGAACAATACCCAAATCCTTAGTCAACCCGAGAAGCCATATACCTTCTTTCAATGCTTCGCCATATACTCTACCAGAAGAGACAAAGCTACGCCGACCGCAATGTTGATCTCCAACAAACCGGGTCCTCCCGCCATTGTGAACACATAACCAACAGATCGACGCTTATCCAGATCTCCAAAGATAGTCGAATCCACATATCCAACTAGGTGTTTACCTTCGCCTTGTCTCTCTCAAACTTCAAACCAATATCCACAAGCAGACTGATGTACCGTAGAATCCACTTCACCGTCGCTTGTCCTTTACCCTGGACATGACGTACCGACTCACCATACTAACAACTGGAAATATCGTGTCCGGCGGCAAACCATCGCAGATACATCAAGCGCACCAATCGGCATTTGCAGATATGGAACACGTTCCATTTGCTTCTCATCGCGGTAAGGTGCTAGGTGACATTAATGCACTTAATCAGGCGAGAAGCTGGTACTTACCGGGTTTGGTTTTTTCATCAATGTCAAACCTTTGTAGTACTTTCGCAGAGATCGAATGTCGCAGACATGTAACTCTATCTCTCAGTGATTTCCATCCCAAGAATTTTCTTAAATTTTCTCCAAGATCTTTCATTTCAAATTAACTCAACAGAGCCTTCAACTGCCGATTCCACCTCGCTCTTAGGGATGCAATCAACATATCATCAACATATAAGAGCAAATAAACGAAGGTACCGTCTCGAGTTTCCGAAAGTATACACAATGATCAAACCGACTACGTGTGTACTGCTCTCCTCACGAAGCTATCAAAGCGCTTGTACCATTGTCGCTGATTGCTTCAAACCGTAAATTGACTTACTCAAGTAAGCCCAATTCTCTCGCCCGGAATTTTAAAGCCATCCTATTGAGACATGTAGATTTCTTCGCTTCAAAGTACCACGGAGAAAAGTCGCTTTTCGACATCGAGTAGCTAACTCGAGATCAAACCGTGCTACCAAAGCCAATAGTATCCGAATAGATGAATGCTTAACAACAAAAGAGAGAATACCTCGTCAGTAGTCTATTCCTTCTTTCTCGAGCATAGCCTGCTACTGGGCTTTGTATCCGATGTTGTTTTTACCAAGAAAGCACCTTCCTTCCTTCGCATGTACCCATTCCAGCAACCAATAGTTTTCTTTTCCTTTCGGGGAAGTCGGGAACCAACTCCCAAGTCCGATTCTCCGACGTGTAGACTTCATCTCTTCATCCATTGCCATTTTCCACTTCATACTATCAACTCTTTCGCACGCTTCTCCGTAAAGGTACGCGGGACATCATCATCAATTACGGAAGCGCGAATGCTACCACGTCGTGTATCCGGTAAAGTTTCCTAATCTCCCTTCTGGGCCGAGTAAATGTGCAATAGATTCCGTCGCCGGGACACTCCAGAGTGATGGCGAGAACCTCCACCTCAACCGAGATCTCTTCTCGATCATCAATTTCATCTTCACCACGATCGGTAATCACGGTGCAATCTTTTCTCTCGGATCTCTCCGAAGTCTCAAGCATCACCTTAGAAAGAGTATTTGGACTTTCATTCTCTTTCTCTCGAATTTGTTTGTCTCAAAGATACCGCATTCGAATGTAACATCTCGCTAAGACGATCTTCTCGATTCACCACACCAAAGTCGAAATCCTTTAACTCCCTTAAAGCCCAAGAAAATGTTTTCTTTGTTTCCTGATCCGGCTTTGGATTCACTAACATGAAAATACGCAGACATCCAAATATTCGCAATGAATCATAATCAAGTAGCTATGCTGTCCAAACCATACCTCTTTAGGAGTTTTTCCATCTAATGCACGGCAGGAAGTCTCGTCGACTATACGAGCCGTATGACAAAAGCCTCACCCCAAAATGCCTTGCTTCAATTTGGAACGAGATAGCATACATCGAACTTTCTCAACCAAAGTACGATTCATTCGTTTCCGCAACTCCATTCTCGGCGTGGTACGAGGAACCGAAAAATGTCTCGATTATCCCTTCATCTTGACAAACTTTAAAGAAAGGATCCGATTTATACTCGCCACCATTATCGATCTCGAGCCTTTAATCTTCCCCGCTCGTCTCGAGTCTCGATCATTTTCTTCCATTTAAGAAAGATATCCGTAACTTCATTCGTGACTCATGTATATCCGTACATATCTAGAGAAATCATCAATAAAAGTCACAAACCAACGCTTTACCTCCAAGTTGCACATTCTTGGAAGGTCCCCAAACATCCGTGTGAATATAATCAAGCAGATCCCTTAAGACGATGAACGGCAAGTCGAATCCTGACTCTTTGCTTTGTTTTCCCATTACACAATGCTCGCAGTAAATCAAACTTTCCAAGCCTTGGCACCTTTCAAAAGACCTTGCTTCATTAAGCCTCGCAAAGCCTTTTTCACCGACATGCCCTAAGCCGCATGTGCCTACAAGTGCGGGAAGAATCATTTGCCTTTTCTTCGTAACTACTCGAGACAAATTGGCCCTTCCCAGAATCGTACACCCATCTAAGAAATACAAGTTCGCCTTCCGAGTACCTCTTCATTGCTACAAATGCACCTCGTACAACTTTCAAGACTCCATTTTCCAATGTTACCTCAGTAACCATCGATCTAGAACACCTAAAGAAATAAGGTTTTTCTTTAGGTCGAAATATACCTTACATTTGTAAGTCGTTTGATTGTACCATCGTGCATCTTTAGTCGTATTGTTCCGATCCCTTTGTCCGACAGTACTGTCGCTCGCCTCATAAGCACAACCTCCATCGAGCTCTTCAAAACTCGAAACCAATGTCTCGTTGGGACACATATGATAAGAACATCCGTAATCAAGTCGATCCACTTATCCGAGTAGGTTTTTGATGATGAAACCGAAAAGGCCGATTCTTCATCTTCACCTACGTGCAACATTTGCAGATTCGACTTGTCCTTGTTCGGGACAATCTTTCTTCCAAAGGCCCTTCTCTCGGTGACAATAGGCACACTCGCCTTCGGGCAGACGTCTCGGACGACTCTCCTCTCGGGACTTTGATCTAGATTTCCTATTATTCGATCCGCTGATTTTTCGTTGTTAGGGCTCTACCTCCGTCGCCGTCAATGCTTCGATATCGAGTCTCTGTGATCATGCTGATCCTTCTTCCCAGTACTCAAGTATTTACCAAAGCATTTGAAACATCTACGAACTTAACCTCATCCTTTCCATATAACAGTGTCAGGTTAAACGCTTCATGGCTCTCGTGTAATGAATTCAACAACAACAAAGCTTTATCTTCATCGATAATTTCAACATCTAAATTTTCACAGATCGACCAAAAATTTTATTGAAATTATCTAAGTTGCTCAATCATGTGGTACCTTTTCAGACCGAAACTAAAAGTTTCTTCTTCAAGTAGAGTCTGTTCTCAATACTTTTCGGCTATGTATTTGTCCTCTAGTTTCTTCCAGAATCAAGGGGCTACATTCTCTTTCATGACAAAGTACTTTTTGATCTTTCCTACATACACGGACCAGGCCCTCATTTTTGGCTGACATAATTCCAATCTTCATTTGAATAATCTCCTGGCCTAGTCTCCAAGGCTATATTAGATCCTTCTAACAATAGATCTAATACTTCACATTGCCACATGCCAAAGTTATTTCAGGCTAATTTCTCCACCTCAACCATATTGACAACATAGTTCTTCGAGTAGAACTCGTTTGCCATAAATTTATGATCAACTTGTTCACCTTCTTCGATCTCTCCTTTATCACCATAAGTACAAACCGATAATCGTAAATTTTGCACTTACAACTTAAAAACGTTGTTTTTTCCAAATTTTATACCTTATTTGAAAAAATCCGGAACAGAAGCTGAATTTGGAATGGTCCAATTAGCTAAGAATAGATCCAACTCATTGAAAACGGATGAAAACAGCACTAACTCGGTCCAAATATCACTAAAGCTGATCGAGTTGACTCGGTCCAACTCGAAGTTGACTCCGGCTGTCTTGGCAAAAATAGGATTCTCGGCCTTCGGTGATTCTCGACTTCCGATTTGAGCCGATTCTTTCACCGCTATGCTTCGTATCGTCAAGAGCTTGATTTGATATATAATACCGCTATATTTGGCTCGATACCAATTTGTTATGCATGGAAGCAATAAATAGCAGATAGCGAATATATCAAAGAATAAAATGAACACACGTAATTTACGTGTCTCGCACTACTTGTGTCCACGGAGGCGCAGATATTATTTGAACCGAGTAGGAAATATACGTAATACGTATACGCATTTCCTCACTAATAATATCTCTCAAGTGTTTCCCAAAACTCACAAGTATTTTCTCTCTTTGAGTTTGCTTATACTCTCTCTGATTTTTTCTGATTTTTGCCTTGTTCTTCAATACATGAACTCTTCCCTATTTATAGATGAAGAAAGGCTCTCTTTTCTAAAGCGTACATAATTTAAGCCTTAAATTAGGCCACCAATTTCCTTAAATTATGCCACTAATTTCCTTAAATCATGCCACAAATCATGCCACAAATTAGGACACTAATTTCCCTAAATTATGCCACTAATTTGTTACTTTTAGAGCCAATATTCAACACTTTCAACTTCTGATCCTAGCGATCTTCAGCCATTTCAAAGATTGAAGATGCTAAGATAATAATAAAGCAGAAGCAAGTTAATTTGTTCGTTTTGATACCATGTTGAAAAAACAAGAAATAAGTTTACACAAAAGAGCTCTCTAGTTTATATTATTTTCTTCATATTTTCATTACAATTGTATAGCTATTTATAAGGAAATTTTACTCTTTCAATTACTCTTTAAATTAAGGATTCCTTGATTTACTCCTTGAATTAAGGATTCCTTGTTTTATTCCTTGAATTAAGGTCCTTGTTTTATTCCTTGAATTAAGGTTTAATATCCAATAGATAAGAAGGAACATCCAACACATGATTGATTGAATTTTTTTAAAAAAAAGCATAAAGATAAATGAGAAATTTAGAGAACCTGTAGCTTGTTGTCTTTGATGTATGACAAAACACACATGAAACAATCAAGATGTGAAAATTGAGACTGCCCTACAAACTCCCTCAGTGTAGAAGGAAGATTTACAAGGTCAATCAAGTTAGCAAGTTTCTTTGGGTTATCAGTTATGGATTTCTTCATCTGCTGAGGCAGCATTTTCTAGAGGCCTGATTCTCCTTTATTTCTGAATCACGGAAACCAATTATAAATTTTTTACTTGATTCCTGGAAAAGTAGCTATACTTTCTCCTTGAGATTCTAAGACCAATCGATTTAGAAGCATAAAAGGCTATCCATGTATTTTCCTTGGATGAGGCGTGGAATAAGCCTCGCATTTTAAATAAATTAGAAACTACAATAAATTTCATGATAAAACCATCTAGGTGGACAACTAACATGACTAAATCAAGCATACAATATTATGGTGTAAAAAAAGTCTCCCCGTTATTACTCTTGTCTAACCACCAATTGTTATATTTTCCTACTTTCCGTCCATTACTCGAGGTTCATTGAAGATGATTGGAAGATAAACTTCAGCATAACAACGAATTCTATTCTGTTCTTTGCTATGATTTTTCTTTCTTCTCCAAACTTCTATTCTTCTATGCTTCTTTATCTTTGTCTCATTCCTCTCAACTGTTTTAAGTCTTTTGAGTAGGTTTAGAGAAAACAATGTCAAATTTAGTACTATAATCAGTTATCCCTGCATGAACCTTGAGGACTCTGAAAAGGCTAAAGGCTCATTATTCTTGTCTGAACTCTGAAGATTTAGCTTCAAGGCTTTCCCAGATCAAAAGAAAGCGTATGTAGGCATGGAAGGTATCGAAGAACAAAAGAAAGATTACTTGCTTAGACGCAGATGTCTATAAAATTTGAAACTCATTTGCATTTCTCAGAAATCAAAACAATGTTTTTAAATAAGTTATTCGATCAAACACCTGGCATGCAAGATGCATCGTTCCCAAAGAATCACTTCTCAAAAACATATTTATTTTTTAAATTGTTGGGATGCTTAACAAGTAGGGTTGATCATAGAATATTAACAACGAATAAAAGAGAATAAAATATAAATAATCCACGATTAATATCATAATCATTTTGGGTATAGCAATAAAAATCATGACCATACCCATGGAGTGAGAGGAGCTTCAAGCTTTTGATATCCGCTTTTGATGTTCAAACTGGTGTACTATTTTTCAAGGAGTCGGTGGTATTGCCATCAATTTCTTTTTTAGCTTCAGGGTTCGAACATGGTGCCCTGCGTAAGAGCAAATTTCAACAAACATGTACTTTTTGAGGCAGCAATAATTATAGACGATTACTTGATCGCATGGATCAAACGACATGCCGTTTGACAAACCATCAACCGCTTAAAGGCCCATGAATAAAATAGGAAAAAATGGTAGCCAAATCCGCGGAATTGGATAAAAATTATATTTTTATAAATTTATTATTTTTATAAAATTATTTTATAAATATAATAGATTTTTGATGCTAGACCCTCGATAAAAAAATAAAATAATATAAATAAATTATCTTTATAAGATAGACTAATAATTTTATAAAAATAACAAATTTATAATATTTTAATATAAATATAAAATATATTTTTATTAAAATAAATTTATTTATAATATCATATATATATTTTAATCATATTTTCAAGTTTAAAAAGGTATAATATAAGAAATTTTTATCAATATATTTTAAAATTATTATAACTCTTAATCATAATACCAGTTTGGTATTTTATTGTTGACATTTTTTTATATTTTTATAAAAAATAACTTTGATATACTCACCTTAGTAATATTTATTCTTTATTTTTTAAAATATTTCTTTGAACTTATGGGGTCTCTTTTTACGGTTAGCACCTCTAATTACTCGGTATATATTTTTAAGTTAATCTTTTTTAAAAAAATTAAAATTCATTTCATTTGATATTAACTTCTAAGAAACTAAATTGTTTAAAAACTAGATCATAAGTCCAAGGTAGAAGAATGATAAAAGGAATAGGTTACACTATAAATATAATTTTGTGTTTATCTAAATATTTTTCAATGTATGAATAATGTGAATTTAAATCATGTTCAAATAATTACCATCATTATTGTTTTGAAAATTAAGTGTTAAATTGAAGAAAAAAAAATTATGTTTGGAAAAAAATTGGAACAAAAACTGAAATATTCGGATTTTAAAAGACCAGTTATTTTGTTTAGAAAAACATATGATCTTAAAACTGAACAACTATTTCTCTACTCACAAAATGTTATAAAAAATGAGTTGCTTAAAAAAAACAAAAATTAAATGAACCTAAAGGATAATTTATAACAATAAGAAAAAAAATTAAGCTGAAAAACATTGAGAAGGGGTTATAAAACTAAATTGAGGTGCATTATAGGTTACATGATGCTTAGGGTATATCTTTAGTATATAAATTTTATTATTTTAATAATTTTTTCTTCAACAAAATTTTAGTAATTGTTAATCAACCTATTTTTCATATTTAACGATTTCATTTTAAATTTAAAAATAATAGATTAAATTTATTAAACTTTAAAAATTAAAAAATTAAATATTTCAAAAATAAATTTTTGAATACGTTAATTTTAACTTCTATAATATAATTTAATTTAATTTTTAAATTTAAATTAAATATATTAAATATAAAAAAATAAAAGTGTAAGAAAAAATTATTAAAAAATTAAAATGTTAAAAATGATAAAGTTAAAATACCAAAAATATAATTCACCCTTTCTTGAAATATTTTGTGCTGCCTTATACTAGATTAGAAGTAACATTAAAAATTGTACACCTAAAAGATTGTAATGTAGGAGATGATCCTTCTTACCATGGTAAAAGACTTATCAAATGTCAAACTATCAATAAACCTCTAGTTGATTTAATTTAATTTTTCTTAAAAAATCATAAAACTTAAATTATTATAATATCATTGCATATATTATTTTTTATTGAAAAAATAAAAAAAAATCATCAATAAATTTGTGTTATATATGTGTCAAAATAAAAAATAAAATAAATTATTTCTATTTACAGATTTCGCTAACATTTATACATTAAATGAAAGTAATTACCTTAAATGGTTTATATTAAAATTTTAATAAAGATTAACAAATAAGTTTAATCATTATATTATTTAAACCCAAAACAAAAATGAAAAATGAAAAATGAAAAATCATAATTTTTATTAATATTCATCACTTCAACAATAATATAAATCAAAGATAATATTATTATTAGAGAATAATTTATACACGAATTCCTAGCAACATTTTCATCTTATTCACACGTCACGACTCCTTATATTCTTGACAATAAATAATGTAGACAAAACACAAAGTAGTCCTTAGCTAACAAGAGTTCAAGTATTGATATTATAATGGTTTTATATCTTAAAAAATTTAAAAATTTAATTATCAATTAAACAACGTGTGAACGGGTAGATTTTGCGTCAAGAGATAAAAATGAGTTTTTTTTCGTTTGGAGAGCTAGTTTCTTGGAATATGAGCGAACTAAAGGATTTCTCAAAGTCTTTAATTTAGTCTCTCTCTTTTTAAGTGATAGGTTTAGTAATATAATTTTTAAATATAGTCAATTTAATTTAATTTTTTTAATAAATATAAATTTTTAAAGGTTAAAATTAGATTTCATTTAAAAATAAAAAACTATATCTCATTTTCAAAAAATAATTTTGTATCTCTTTATCTAAATTTAATTTATTTTCTTTCATTTTAGTATTGATGTTGTTTTACTCTCTATTTGTTATCTCTTTTTCTCTTATCTTATTCTATTTGTATTTTTAATTTATTGATATTAAGATTATAAATTTTATATTCATATTTGTAGTTGCCTGAATTTACAACTTATAAGAAAAAATTAGTATTTTTAATGAAGAAAAATTAGAGAGATTAAGATATTTTTTTTTATGAAAAGAGATTAAGAGATACTTAAATGACTGATAAATTATTTTTATTTGTAGACAAGGAAGAAAATTATATTTTTTCTTTTTTTTAATGCTATTTTTACAAATATTATAAATAAAAATTCAATTTTACCTTTAAAAAATTTGAACCAAATTAAATCTTTTTAAAAAGTACATAATTAAACTTTTCTATTTTAAAAGAATCATGAATAAAATGTCATTATCAAAATATTAGAGGAACATTTGGACCTTAATCACATCTAATTATAATTTTATTTAAAATATTATGATTAATATAACAGTTTTAGTATTAAAGATAAATATGATATTTTAAAAACATTATTAATATTTGTGACAAAAATTCATAATTATTTGTAATGCACTTAGACTCTCACTCTTTAATAAATAAATTTGAACTACATATTTTATCCAACAAAATAATTGGGTAATAAAAGAAAATTCACATCATAATAATATTCTTTAAAATTAAATTATATATTTAAATATTTATTTAATAAAGATGATATCATTGATATAAATACAAAATTTAAAATAATATTATAAAAAATTTTATAATACAACTTATATAAGTATTTAATTATTTAAAAAAAAATAATAAAAAATTACTAATAAAATTAAATCTTTAATCTATACAAAATTATTGAACTAAATTATACTACTGTAAAATAAATATTTTTTTTATAAAAAAAATAAACACAAATTGAATGATATATGTGTCTATTTTTATTATTTTTATATTTTAAAAATAATTTGAAGTAAAAATTATTAATATTTTATAATAAGATTAAGTTATAGCTTAATAATTTTTAAATAATAAAGATTTTAAACTAAATAATTTAATATATTTAAGTAAATAATGTGTATATTTATTATAATTGTATTTTATGTTAATTAGTAGATATATATTTAGTTTTATATTAAAAAAAATTTATTTTATAATTTAAAATATTTTATACTCATTCAAAATTAATTTTTTACATTAAATTATTTTTTATTTTTTTATATGTCTTTTTAACAACTTATCAAATCAAATAATTACCTATTTATGTAGTCAATAAATTTAAAAAAATTATTTACATGTAATTTAGTTTGTTAGTATTATTCTTCCCAATTATAATATACAATTTAAATAATAGAAATAAAACATAGTCAACAATAAATAAAAAATTATTTAGGTGTAATTTAATTCAAATATAAATAGACAAATGATATGGTTATAATTACATAATATGATGGTAAATATAAAATGTCTTATATAAAAAGCAAAAATTAAGTACTACAATTGTCTTTAAAAAAATGTATTTATATTATCACAGTATATAATTTTGATATTATTATAATATGTATTTTTAATTAAAAAATAATACTTTAAAAATTTACTTTTTCATATCACAATATAAATTTGACTTTATAAATAAAAAACAAAAAATGACAATAATAAGACCAAAATTTGAGAGCTTAATTCTTTTTTTTAAGTCTATAACTTTAAACCACTTATTTACACGTAGTTTGATTCGTAAGTATTATCATTCTCAATTGTGATATTTGATTTAGATAATAAAAATAAAAATAAAACATTATATGTCTTTATATTATTCTTGCATGTATTTTTTATCATAAAGTGGTGCTTTTAAAACATCATAGTTTAATTTATGTAAACAAATACTTAACAAGATGACAATGATGATGAAATATTAAAGCCATAATTGCAATAGTTGATCACACTATCTAATAGTACATTATAAAAAAAAAGTATATAGAATTTTGATATTATTATTGTGTTTATTTTTTATTAGAAAATTGTGTTTTAAAAAGTTCTCTTTTTCACATTATAGTATAAATTTAACTTTATCATTAAAAAAATTATTCGTATATAAGTAGATAAATAATATAGTTATAATCATATAATATATTTGTAAATGTAAAGTATCTTGTAAAAAAAATTCAAAGTACTAATATTTTTATAATACATAATTTTGATATTATTAATATATGTATTTTTTTAAAATAGTGATTTAAAAACAACACATATAAATTTATAAATAAATAAAAATTTAGCAAGATGAAAAGGAAAAACCAAGACTATTACTTGATATATAAAAGTAAGTCTTAATTCTTGGTAACGTGATAATATAAATAAAATTATTTAAGAGTAATTTAATTTATATATGAATCACATAAATGATAATTATAATTTTATAATTAAGTAATAAATACAGAATATATTATACAATTATAAATTTAAATATTAATATTGTAAATATAATAATATGAGATAAAATTTAAAAAATAAATTAAATTAAGGAAAAAAGATACGATTGCTACGAGTACAGCCGAAACCCTCATTTTATATGCATGTTAATAGACATCACAAAAGAAGAGAAAAGAAACGAAAAATGGAAGGAAAAAACGAAAATAACTAAACTCATTGTAAAAAAAAGAAATCAAAATTAAGATAAACAATTTCAAGTTTATTATAAACTAAGACTAAAAATAGTAAATAAATTATATGTATAAAATATCAAAATAATTGAAAATGTTATCATTTATTTGATATAATAATCATGATATAAAGAAAATCACATACCTAATATTAGATGATGATCTAGGGAATATATATTTGCATGTACTTTTAGTATAAAGTCCAATTAAGATCATATGATTTTTGCTTTTCTAAGTGTCAATTTTTCATAGAAAATTTCTATGAATTCTTCAACTTTTTCATCAATTTTTTGAAGTTGCAATGACGTGGAAGACTAGCCCAAATCTTCACTATTGATGATGGTTTTATTGTAAAGTTGAATAAACACTTTTTGGTGGTGGTGATAACGGTGATGGTGGTGGTGATAATGACGAAAAAAAATTTTTTTATTTTTATAATAGTTTAATATATAAAAATCATGTAAGTTTAGAGGGTTAATAATAGTAATATTTATCATGTGCTTTGTTAGTTTGAAGGCTTGCAATAAGTGCTTCCAAACCTTCTTAGCCTCTGGAAATCTTTGGATTTCCATGGTTGAATGAAAAACAAGACATACTCTTGAAAACATATTATTAGATACCAAGTTTTGAAATGAAAAAATTTGAGAGATTTTATTGATTACTTTTTATATCGAAAATTTCTAAACACTACTACAAAACTGACATATAATCTCAGACCTATGGCATCGGTTTTTATAAAAACCGAGGCCATAGAGTTTTGGTCACGGTTTAATAAAAACCGAGGCTATTAGATATGTTTATGGTCTCGGTTTTTATTAATAACCGTGGCCATAAGTTATATTATTTTTTTGTATTTTTTTTTCTTCTTTTTTTTTCCTTCTTTTTCTTTCTTTCCTTCCTTCCTTTCCTTTCCTTCTTTCTTTCTCTTTTTATTTTTTTTCCTTCTGATCCCACGCCCACCCTAATTCTCTCTTTATTTTTTCTTTTTTTCTTCCATCTTCTTTCTCGATCCTTCTTCTCTCAGATCTGAAATTTCATTTTTTCAGATCTGATTCTTCCTCTTCCCCTCTCGCGATTCTTCCTCCTCTTCTCATCTCTTCTTCTTCCTCCTTCTCTTCTCGTCTCTTCTTCTTCCTCCTCATCTTCCCAGCTCACTGATTGGTGGTCGATTTCGATGGGTCATTGTTCGTTGGTTCACTGTCCACTTGGTCGTTGTTCATTTTCGTTGGTCCTTGGTCGCTGGACGCTGGACGTTAGTCGTTAGATGTTGGAATCTTGGTGGTGTGGTGTCTTTGGTGCGGTCTTTGCATTGGTTTTGGTGTGGTCTGCTTATTCTGTGTTGGCCCAGTCTTGGTGTGGTCTTAAATCTTGGTGTCTTCTGGCCAGTCTTTGGTGCGTTGCGTTAGTCTTTAGTCTTTGGTGTCTTGTTGTCTTATTGAGTTAGCGTTAGTCTTTGGTGCTAGTCTGTTCTTATTGGCTAGTCTTCAGTCTTATTCTTATCTTTGGTGTTAGTCTTCAGTGAGTGTTGGTCTTTGGTGTGCTTCTGTTGGTGATGAGTAAGTTGTTCCAATTTAGTGGGTATATAGAAAAGACAAAGAGGGCTTGAATTGTTTCTTTCTGTTTATGAATTTTGTTGTTTTCATAAGGATGATGACCTTGTGTTGAAAAGAGCTTCAGAATACGGTGTTTTTCTGTTATGACTACTAGTACGATATCATTTAAGGGTATTATTGTATTAGAAGCTGATTGTTTTTCTCCGTTGCTTAATTCAATTCCACAATTTAAACTAATCCCAATTTGTAATATTTTCTTTAAAATTGGTTTTAGACTTCTTCAAAGAAAGGTGAATATTGGCTAATATGGAGGTTTGAAGGGGAGGCTACTCTTGCAGACTTAATACAGAGCAAAGAATTTCCCTATAATGTTGGTATTTTCTCTTATCATACTTTCGTTTTTATTTAATCAAGTTTATGCATCAAAATCAGCAGATCTCTTTATAACATTTACTTCACAAGATTGTTAATTTGGTTATGTCTATTGTTTTAAAATAAAATATTAATTGAAAGTCAAGTGATGGCCACCTTTTACCAACGTATGCGTTGAGGAAAAGCATTAGCCAATGGGCAACATCATTCAACATGTTACCAAAGTATAAAATTATGAATCCTACCCCGGTGCTCTATCCTGCTAATTGTACTCATGTCTTTTATTTTATAACAAAAGGGTTGTACTTTTCTTCTTGCTAGGTTTCAGCTTCTGTTATATATTCTGCTATTTTAAGTCTTCATTTGAGGTTTCCTATGTTAAATACAAGGTAGTGTTATATTGTTAAGTTGTCTTAAGATGAAATGTTTGTTTTTCATTTTTTGTTTTCAAACATTTTTGTTTTCAACCTACAACTTGTAACACTAGTCAAAATGACTTTTGAAATGTGAGTGATAGATTTTTTTCTCTTGTTGTGATCCTCCCCTGGCTTTTATGTTTGTTTTTAGTTTTTTCCTTTATGTGCAATCTCAAATTTTTAAAATAATTTTTCTCATGACAGATATGCAACATGTGTAATACCAATAAGTGCCTTATTTGCATCAAGTCTTTGGTAAGCATTAAAACACTTGATTATTGTTATTAAATTGATTTAAATCTCCTTGCTACTAGTGCTGCGCTGTTGGTTCTACTGGTCTTTGGCTCTACTTTGCGTGTGTTCTTATTTGTCTTGATATTTGAGGTGATGGCGTTGTTGGTCTTTGGTGGTGGTTATTCTTGATGGCGTTGTCTTTGGTCTGTGCGTTGGTGTTGTTGATGGCGATGTGCTACGCTGTGCTGCCAGTGTTGATAATTAACACTAAGTTTTTTTCCATTTTTGTAATTTATACTAAAAAATTAGTTTGTAATACTAAGTTTTTTGTGTATAATAAAATCTCAAATGTAATTATACTTTTAATTTTAATATAATATGATTTTTAATATTTAAATTAATAAATTTATTGTAGTTTATATTGATTTTTAATATTGTAATTATTAATTAATGTATTTTTTTAATTTATGTATACCTTATGACCTCGGTTATTAGAAAACCGAGGCCATATGGTGTATCTATGGCCTCAGTTATATGCTAACCGAGGCCATAGATACACGATATGGCCTCGGTTATCTAATAACCGAGGCCATAGGTCATTACCTATGGTCTCTCTCACTCAGGCCTCGGTTCTTATAACCGTGGCCATAAACCTACGACCATGATTAAAAATTGAGGCCGTATGCATGTTTTATAATAGTGAAATGGTAACGAAATACATACCATTTATGTATATAATGCATATATTTTTTATTTCTCTCCTCTTCTTTACTTTTTTGCGTAGTATAATATGGTTTTTTTTGGTAAATAATATTTAATTATATAAATATTTAAATTATTGTTTTAAAAATAATATATTTATTTTTTATTTAATAAACAGATAATAATTTTGCTTCCTTCTATTTTGTATATTAAATCATATAGCTTTTTTTATTTTTGTTTATATTTATTTTATTTTTATATGAATAATAAATACAAAATTGTTCCAACTTGTACTAGTTTTAGGACAGGATAAAATCACCATTGCTCCATATATTATTTAATTTTGTCCAACCTAGTTATTGAATAAAATTTTAATCTAATTATCAGTTTAGTTTAAAATCATTCTTACTTTCAAAATAAATACCAATCAAATTAATGGTTTTGTAAAAATAATAGTAAGACCCGTAACGTAAAAGCAAAATCCTTCACTTTACTTGTTATTTGGTTTAAATGTAAAAGTAGTTTTGGATTAAAATGGATAAAATAATAATATTTTAAGGATAATAATTTTATAGAATGATTAAATTAGATGAAATTAAATCTTTTAGGTAACTAATGGTATATTTGATTCTATATTATTTTTTATGTAATAAATTTTATTATAATTTAATTATTAATTAAAATAACAATATCTATTTTTTTTTTGCCAGCCAATTATGTTATAATTTCTACTAAACGGATTCTTTAGGATATGATTGGTTAATGTTGAGGAAAAAAAACAAAAAATAATGCAAAAAATAAATAAATAAAGATTACCAGTTTCCGTTAATCTAACCAATGATGGGTATCTTTGATTATGAAAAGATAGTGTGTATAGTTAGGAATATTCGCATCACAATCATCTTTAACTTTGGCTAACGTATTTGTTTTCTAATTAGCTAATTAGCATAGTGTTATTGGTTATGAACATCATTATTTGTGTTAGGGTTTTGTTAGACTCGTATCCGTGCATTCTCAATATTTTTGAGCATTATTAAATAAAATTTAATATCTTATATTTGAAAAAATAGAATAAAAAGGGGGTACAGTGTAGGTAGCAAGGATCTTTAGCAAACAAAAGCCATGCTTTAAAGCTTAATTAGGGTGACAATAATGTTGAATCAGTTGGGGTTCTCGTATTATTTTTACTTCAGTAAATTAATCATTCTATGTCCTGATTTAAATCAGAAAAATAAAAGAAGTATATATTAAACTTATGAATGCGTTTCTTTTTACCATCCTCAAATTAAAATTTAATTATTTTATCTGCTATACATGATAATATTTAAGATCTTTAGAAACATATATAATTTGTTTTACCAGAATATTATCATTGTTAAGTTATATTTGATATTGTAATTCATTTATATTTTATTTATACTATACTTGTATTACCTCAGTTGTACTACACTTCCACTATTTCACTTGTACTACACTTCCACTATTTCACTTGTACTACATTTGTACTACATTTGTACTACACTTGTTACAACCCTATAAATAGGGTTCTCTATGTACATTCTAAACACACCAATACAACATTAAATTATTCTTTCTTTTTATCTCTCTATACTCTTCACATGGTATCAAAGCCTCTCATATACCTCTAAAATTTCTATCAAAATTTCGCCTCTCTTCATCACAGCCAAACCGGCTTACTCCAAACCCAGCTCACCTCAATTCCGCTCACTCCAAACCCGGCTCACCTCAAATCGGCTCACTCCAACCCAGCTCACCTCAAATCGGCTCACTCCAACCCAGCTCACCTCAACTCGGCTCACTCAAATCCGACTCACCTTAACCTGGTTCCAGGCTTGTTGATATCTCATTTATACTGTTTCTATATATTTACTTTATATTTCCTCCATTATTTCGTTAAAATTGACCAAAATGATGTCCCAAAACCAATATCTACCACCCTTGATGATACTAACTATCTAGCTTGGGCACAAGCATTGAAAAGTTTCTTGAAAGGACGCAAGCTATGGTGTTTCATATCTGGTGATATCTCTATACCCATCCAGAAATCACTGAAAACAACTCCTTATTTACTGATCGTCTTGAAGACTAGGAGAGTAAACATCATCAAATTATTACCTGCTTTTATAACACCACTTTATCCTCCATCCATGATGAATTTGAGTGTTTTGACACTGCCAAAGAAGTTTGGGAATTTATTGAGGCTCGTTTCACTACAACAAATTTGGTCAACCAATATCAACTTCTAACAACTCTTCATACCAAACGCCAAAGGGCTGATCAAACCATTAACCAATTTCACTCTGAAATGCATACTATTTGTGATCAACTCTCTCTCTCTGAACCAACTTGGACGAACAAGATTGATGCTGAGATGTTTGCAACTTACCGTAATTACCAATGTCTTGTTATTTTTCCCATGACTCTCCATGATCGATTTGATGTTAAGTCTCACATTGGCTCAGAGTAAGGCAATAGTGATGCTTATAAGTCTAGGTAACCCTCTAACTCACAAACTGACTTTTGGGTTAAGAGTTAGGCCTAGGTTTCTAAGATGATATCAGAGCTAGGCTATTGGCTTCTTCGTACTCCCATCGGCCCTCGTGCCGTAAATTTGGACTCTAGCCAATGTAGAGAAGGGATGTTAAGTTCCGCATTGGCTAAGAGTAAGACAATAATGTTGCTTATAAGTCTGCGCAACCCTCTAACTCACAAGCTAGCTTTTGTGTTAAGAGTTAGACTAGTTTTCTAATAACCATAATGGAAAATCTATTGTTTTGAATTTATCAATATATGATAATATTTTAGTAAGTCTATTTTTTAAAAAAAATTTAAGAAAATAAAATTTTATTAATTAAATATCAAAATGTAAATTGAGAAAAAAAAATTTCTGTCATATTTTGGTTTTTTATAATTTTTGATAAAAACTTAACGAATATAAATATAAAATAAATTATATTCATTTAAATGGAATAAAGATCACTTTAAAACAATATCTGAACCAATCAACAAAAATATGAAAAAGTAGATAAGCAAATCAAACTTTGAAATACTAATCCAATAAAAGGAGATCGATCGCTCAGACAGAAAGCAAATACATTTATTTATTTTTTTAATTCTTTTATCTTGATAATTATATAGCCAATTCAATATAAAGTAACTTCAGTGAGGCTTGGTACGTAGGAACCCGGAAGAATAAACAGAGTTTTTGTTTACAGGTGGATCCAGAACAGTTGTTACATTTATACGTCTATAAACCTATGAATTATTTCTCTCCATAAAAGCTTTCGAAGAGAAAGGATCGATATAAATTTATAAGTGTATCGAAAATAGAGTCCTTGTCTGACGTGGGACTTTAGGTTTCTTAACGTTCTCTTTTTACATTAACGAGAAAGAACGGACGGAGTGTGTCTTGAGTATTGATGAGGTGAGCTTCAGAGGTGCTCAAGAATTAAAAATACAGCTTGATACCATGTAGAAACTCATATCATGACTTCCTTCAAAAGAGAACTCTTGAAGAAGAAGGGTTATTATAAACTTATAAATGTAGCGAAAGTAGAATCCTTAACTGACGTGGAACTTTATGTTCCTTACGTGTGAGCGTATAATGTTTTATTGTATAAAAAAAAGTCATGTTTGTTAATTGATGTTAGAGCTTTTGATTATTGTGATGGAATTGAAATATTACAAAAGAAAAATAACAACATAAATAACATGTTAATAACATCGAACGGAATTCAATTAAACAATGTTTAATATTGAACTAACTAAATAATCGTAGATCAACTTAAACGTCGTTCAATTAGATGTAATTCAATGTGAATTTGTGTGATAGGATTTTTTTAAAATAATTAAAATGCATGAGATAGACATAAAAAAATATTATTTTTATTATTATAAGTTTTAAATTTATTATTTTTTTTATTTTTTGTTTAAAAAAATTACAATGTAAGTCTCGTAACAAATGACTCTAAATTCATTCAATAGCAAAAATATATATATACGTATAAATAACCATAAATTAATTGAAAAGATACTCTAAAAATAACAATCATCGTCCCAATAACAAAGACAAAGAGCATAAACGAATATAGCTCAAATAAGGGAATAGAGGAACAAAACTACAAGAGCAATTACATTGGAAAAAGAAAACAAACGGAAAAGAAGATGATAAATACCGCTTCCTAGATTCCCTCTCACCCAGCCCTAAAATAATCCGTAGAGAAACAAATGCAACTATTTGGAACTTTTTTCAGTTTACTTAAGAAATACCAATGGTTTTTCCAAGCAACCATAGCACCAAACCCATCTCAATACCAAATATGCTGTGCAGCGTAGTTCTATCCAATGTAAACCCGAAGACTGTAATTCCAGCTATATTATTCTCAAAGTATGTCACTGCGACCGATCAAAAATTACAATCAATTCAAGCTCATCACAAAGATATATAGCAAAAAACCAATTTAAAACTTGTGCATCGGATTAAATTTATAGGAGTAATAAGTACCTAAAGCTTGTCTCTTTTGGAAAGATATGGTACTGTAGGCATAGGCAGGGATGAACTTAGTGTTGTCAAGATCATCTTCTTCGCCATCTTCATCCGTTTCACTTTGATCAGGAAATACTTGGATGGCAGTAGCAGCCTGAATGGTAGGGGTCCCATCGTCGTTATTTGCTTCAAAGGAGTCTAATGTAGCACATACATGCCACTTTGTTGCAAGGCACGTTACTGATTGTGCCTTGTGTGTGATTTTTGTTGCACTTCGCAATATAATGAGAAGGCCTGCTACTAGTGTCATCGAGCTTAGCTGCATCCCAATAACATGAAGAGAGACACACTTGGTCATTTATAAGACTATGGAAAAACTTTGTCAAGTATGTTTTGCTTTGTAATGCCTAGCCTAGCTAGTCCATATGAATTTTCAGTATGCAATTCGGGTTAAAATTAACAGGAACTGCTTAATATATGCATGAGATTGCAATAAGTTCACAATGTAAGTTAGTGTAACTGAGTTTCACAATATAGTAATTTTAACATGCTTAAACTTATATTTGAGTTTCTTGCGAACTCATACTTACATGGTGATTCTGCCTTAAAACTAAACTAGTACTCTAAAAACATATGAAAGCTTGAGTGCTGTGTGAAATGTAGCAAAATGGAAAAGGAAGCATACCGCAAGTTCACCAGTTTTGTAAAGATCAGTTTCAGCACTGGCTTCAGTAGTCATAAGCAATGCAGCAAATTGGCTACCGGTGGCTAATATCAGGAACCATAATATAAATGCCCTGAATCTGTGGCTTATGATCCTCAAGTGTCTCCTGATTCGGAGGTGCTCGGATAGGATAGACTCAACATCGGATTCAACTTGGAAGACTGTGACAAAGTCTTGGAGGCGAAGGAGCTGAAGGGAGCACATAAGACGGAAGAGAACACACACAAGAAAGATGACAGTGGTACGGTAAAGCCAAGAAAATATCTCCATGATACAGGCGACTGTGTCACTAACCACCACATTTCCCATGAAGGGTATTTGTGATGCTCCTGAGGCATACCACCATATCTTGTATGCACTCTCCACGACTAAACATGGAAATACAAAAAATGATAGAATTTTCAACGATCTCTGCATTAATCATCATTAAGATATGTCAGTTTCAAAACAAGGAAAGAAAAAAATAAAGTAATTTAACGTGGTCTAGTGTGATCAATGACTTTGATGATGGATGTTCCATTAATGATTTAGAATAAGGGTCATGGTAAGTAGGCTACAATTGCAGTCTTCAGGGCAAACAGATAAATAAATAGATTAAAATTAAACCAACTGGTTTATGAGAAAAAGTAATATAGACCAACTTTCTATAGCATGCAGCTGCCAGCATTCGATCACATTATCCACAGGTTGTTTAAAAGACTTCAATTGAGAAATGAGATGTTACGATATAGGCAGAGTTTTATTTTTATATTATTTACTTTATGTGGTCTACAACCATATAAACCATCTATAAGAAAAATGGAAAAACAAAAGCCAAAAGGGAAGGATTTTTGGTTAGGAGGTGGAAGTTGAAATAGCTTGGGAATGGACAGTGGGGCTTTATGTCGCACTGTTTCCGTATAAAAAGTGTCCCCTTTTGCCGTATTGCATAGTAAGCCTAAAGTTGGCCTATCAAAATCGACACTTTTAGCTAGCAGTAATTTCAAGGTGGATCTAAGGTGGTGTTTGGTTTGTGGAATGGAATCGGAACCGGAACCGGAACCGGAATCGGAATCGAATAGAAAGGAAACAATTTTGTTTGGTTTGACCAATAGAATCAAGCTCATAATCAGAATTATAGTGTTTGGTTTGCCACTGGAATGGAATGAAAAAAGCTGTAAATGACCTTAATATCCCTACATGCTGTAAAGTTCAAATAATGTCATTTAATTACTATTTTTTCGTCAGACAAAATACATTATTGAAATCATTATTTTTCTAAATAAGTATTACTTAATTAAAAATAAATATATTATTAAAATTATTATTTTTCTAAATAGGGTTTAGAGTTTTGAGATTTGGGATGTGTGATTTAGGGTTTAGGGATTTAGGATTTGGGGTTATATTTGTAGGTTAAGGTTTAGGGTTAAAATTATTATTTTTCTAAAAATAGTTTAGAGTTTTAGAATTTTGGATTTAGGGTTTTAAGGTTTAAGGTTTAAGGTTTAGGGTTTATGATTTTAGGATTTGAAATTTGGGGTTTAGGGTTTTGGGATTTATGTTTTAGGGTTTTGGGTTTTGGGATTTATGTTTTAAGGTTTAGGGTTTAGGGTTTAGAGATTTGGAGATTTGGGGTTTATGATTTAGGGTTTAGGGTTTTAGGATTTGGAATTTGGGGTTTAGGGTTTTGGGTTTTGGGATTTATGTTTTAGGGGTTTGGGTTTTGGGATTTATGTTTTAAGGTTTAGGGTTTAGGGTTTAGGGTTTAGGGATTTGGGATTTGGGATTTGGGGTTTTGGGGTTTAGGATTTAGGGTTTTATGATTTGGAATTTGGGATTTAGGGTTTAGGGTTTAGGGTTTAGGGATTTGGGGTTTATGTTTTAGGGTTTTGAGATTTATTTTTTAAGGTTTAGGGTTTAAGGATTTGGATTTAGGGTTTTGAATTTTTGAGTTTAGGGTTTAGGGTTTTGGAATTTTGGGTTTGAGAATTTGGGATTTGAATTTAATGTTATATTTTAGATGAGGGTAAAATTGGAAAAAAAATTAGATGGAAATTGAATAATGATTACCAAAGGTGAGAGAAGAACTCGTGATTCTTTCTCTTTTAGTAATCAGATTTCATTCCGTCCAACCAAACACACAAAATGAAAAGAATCAATTCTGATTCCACTCTATTTCCTCCAACCAAACGTGGAGTAAAGTTATTAAAAGGGGAAAAATCACATAGTAAAAGAAGAAGAAAAGACCTTGGTTTTATATTTAAGCTTAATTTAATCAGAAGATAACCATAATATGTAAAGAGACCCAATGAACAAAAATCCATCTAAATCACCTCAATTAACTTTAATTTAGGTAATGTTTGTTTTTTCACTAATAAAATTGATTATGAAAATAATTATGAATATCTTTGTGTTTGATTTGATTTTTAATTTAAAGTAGATTGTAAAATATTTTAACATTATCATAAATGTTTATCATTTTCTAATCTCTCAATAATTAAAATAATTTAGTTTCCTCACTAATCATTTACTATTTTTTTTATTTAAAAATAAAAAATTTATTATCTTCTAATTTTATTTTAATATTTATCATTTTTATTACTTTAATAAATATAATAATAATAATAATAATAATTCATTTAAATTTCAATCATATATATTACAATTCTCATTCCTATTAAACTCTGTTCTACAAACAATACATAACCTTAGTTAACTAAAACTAGGGAAGTAGGTCGGTTGATTGAGTATACTCTCCCAGTACCACTAATAATCTCATCACTTAATGGTGCTTATCAATTTAAATAAAAGAAATAAATAAAACTTATAAGAAATGAATTCCACAAGACCCATAAAGGATAATATTTGAATTTACACTTTTTTCTTAATTTAATGATTTCATATTGTTGCTAAGAAAGGATAATACTCAAAATTCAATATAAATGGTTTTGAATTTTCAAAAATTGCAAAGCAATAATAACTCACATTGAACTGTTTAGTATATCCATTACGAACGATCTCACTATCATCCCAAAGTTTATCGAAGAACAAGAATCTCCGAAGCCCATACTTCCTTACAAATTTCGATAGGCATAAAAACGACAACGTAGCGACACTGCTCAAAGATAACTGCACAAGACCATCATAAGGTCTCTTGTGTTTTCCATCGCAATTTTCACAGGCTAACATGAAATGGGAAACGGCTGGGATGACGATCGCAAACAGAATAAACGTGGACCAAGAGAGAGTTGCAGTCCACACATTCGATTGATCCACACACAACCAACGGAGAAAAGATCTAAAGCTCTGTAACTCATCTTGTGCATGTGAAACGCAGC
Organism: Hippophae rhamnoides; assembly: GCA_033030585.1. Lineage (NCBI taxonomy): Eukaryota > Viridiplantae > Streptophyta > Magnoliopsida > Rosales > Elaeagnaceae > Hippophae > Hippophae rhamnoides. Next base: position 63,649,109 of record CM065428.1, on the reverse strand, counting down.
GCAAGTACTTCTTTTGGTTACGGTTTATCAAGGCCTCTGTATTGTCTTCCATAAGACGATTGGTGGCTGTGGTAACTTAAATTTCTCTTTTCGGGTCTAATTTTGTGAGTTTTTCTTTTTTTTCTTTACGGGTTTGTCTTTCCTTGAAGGTCTCTTAGTAGTTTTGAGATGCAAAATCTACAAATAGAAAGAGATACAGAAAATGTAAGATCAAATGAAGAGGTATTTCGTGTGCACTGTTCTGAGTTGTGATTTAATTTATACATCAGAGAACGATGCGAATTTGGGGAGGAGAATTGGTATTAAAAATATAATTTTTTTCCAACTTATAAGTCTTAATTCTACATAATTTCATTCATATGATCATAGAAAAAAAAAATTATTTATTAAATGTGAAATAGTTGTGGCGTAATATAAGAGATATTGTTCACTAAATGAACAGTTTGTTATTCATATCAAATAAATATTTAAGACAATAAGTGTGCTCGAAATTAATAGAAATTTATTACTATAAATAAGACTTATTACATTAAACAAAACCAATCATATTAGTTAAACAATTGTAAGTGTGTCGACAAAAATCAAGTGAGGTTAATTAAAATACTATTAGTTAAACAATTGTTTAATTTAATTAGATATATATTTAACTCGTCTCCGATCAATTAATTTATTAACTGATTAAATTTTGACTAATTGAATAATCATTCAATTATAATTGATTAAATTAAATAAATATATAGTCATAATTCAATCACAATTTGTTAATAAAAATTAAGAATATTTTTATCATAATGCGTAAAAATTATATAAAAATATCATAACTAATTTTTAACTAATATAAAATTGTAACTGCATACAATATTTTTATTGATTTTTTTGTGGGTTGATGACTTCATATGTATGGACTAACATGATAAACAATTTAAAGGAAAATTGTTCTAGGTTGTTATTATTTCTTAATTGGGGGATTGTTTTACGAAGTTATCATTTTGTTACTAAAATTAATTATTGAATTTTTTAATCAGATAATATAATTTTTTCATATACATGCAATTTTATTTTTAAAAGGATACATATTTTTTATAATATAAAAAATATATATTTTTATATGTTTAAAAAGTTATATAAGATGACATTTTTAAAACGTGTAATAAAAAAATAGAATTTCATTAATATTAAACATGAATTAAATTAAACTTTGTTCAGTGTTAAATTTATCTAAATTATCATAGTTTAATTTAAAAAATATTTAATATAAAATAATGTATAAAAAAAATTAAAATAAAAATATATAAATTAAAAATAAAATTTATTATTTTTATAATTAAAAATTTTAAAGGTATTATTTTAAATTTTATTTATAAATGGTGTGGTTACCTATACGCTCGATTTAATGTTATGTATTTCATAAAAAATATTATTATTGCCAATTTAAGGTTGGACACTTCGACTAACATGCTTTACTGTCAATTTACTTACAAGTCAGTTAATCGACAGATTACAAAAGGATTCTTTTGTCCAGGATCGATGCAAATAAGTCAACCTCAGATCTTACGATTACAAGTGAAAATGACATACGCTGGGTAATTAACGTAATAACGTTTAAGTGGAAAAAATTTAAGCTAATTAGATTAATTTGTGCCTAATGATGATGTTTCCCCCTCTTTTTACACTATCTTAGCTCATTAATTAGTAGTTTTTCCTACGTAGGTTTTGTCATTTTTCTGAAAGTAATGTAGTTATGACTTATGAGAATCTGAATTTATGGGTAGAATTAAAAATAACTAAATATATGAAGCATTTTTGGTCTATATATAATTGTATATGACCAAACCGTTAAATATATTATAATTAATTTACACAATAATTAATGACAATCTTTATGATGTTTCGGTATAAAATGAAGCAGTAATTTTAATAAAATAACTTATTTATTTTAATTTTTTAGATATAAAATAACTTATTTATTTTAACTTTTTAGATATAATTTCTTGAAAATAATTTTAAAACTATTTTAATATATCATAATGTTTTTATATAACACCCTTATTTATATGATTTTATTTTTAACCATCATCTAAAAATTATTATTTTTTAAGTTATAAAAATAAATGAGTAAATAGATTATATACTATAAAACTTTGAAGCTCGTTGCATTGAATTTAGATTTTTTATTTTAATATCATTGAATTTTATAAATGTTAAAAAAATATTATCGAACTTTCTTTTATTTTCATACTATTAAATTTTGTAACTGTAATAAAAATATCATCGATATACATATAATTTATCGTTATCTCCTGTCAAATGTTTGACGTCATTGATATTTTTGTAATATTTTGTAAAATTTAATGATATAAAAGTAATAAAAAAATTGATGATATATATTTTTGTAACAATTGCAAAATTTATTAATATTGAAGTAATAAATTAAAATTCGATGTTATTTTTGTAATAATCCCCAAAGTTAAATGATAAAAAAAATGTTTACTCAAATTCTATGATATTTTTGTACATGTGAAAAACATATTCTTTTACGTTATATAAAAAATATATATTTATATTACGTGGAAGAATTAAAAATAAAATTTTATTTATGAAAATGTTATGATATATAATTAAGGTTTTAATTTATCTTTTATGCTTTTCTAGCATTTTAAATTAAATTAAAAGAATATTATTATTATTTTGACAAAGAGCCAAACACAATTTTAAAATTGATAATTAAGAGAAATCATAGGAAGAGTATGATTTATACCAGTATTTCGTGACAAGCCAAAATTTTGACACACACGTAATTATGATATATAATACATAATTTTTATTATATATAATATAATTTATTTTCATAAATTATACACAAATCATACATATTTATTATTTAGGTTTTGATTCGTGTACCATACATAAGCAAGGAACAATAGTTGTATTAATTAATTTAAAATCTTTTCACGATTTACTGTATATACATACTAACTATTTTAGATCACAAAAGGGATTCAAATATGCATATAAAAAATAACTATCGAACATTAATAGAGTTGATTGTTGTCTAAATTGGATATTAATTTATAATTTAAATGATATATTTTTTTATTAATTTTTATTACTACAAACTTCAATTTGAATCTTATTTGTATAATTTTAGAGATTAATTTATAATTTAAATGATGTGATTTTTTATTAATTTTTGTTACTATGAAATTCAATTTGAATCTTAATTGTATAATTTTTCATTTATTTAATAAAAAAGATTTGAATTCCTCTTTAAAATATACATATATGAAGTTGGTGCCATTTCAAGCGACGTGGACAATCAAAGCATCAAATAGCCACATGGTATGTCAATAATGAACCTCTAAGCATTGTTTTTTCAGCATAAGTGTCCCATCGTCTGCATAAAACCAAAGAACTATACATACTGCGCCTATATATTCCCGCTGCGCGCGCCACTTAATTAAGTATTTAATTCGTCAATTAGAAACGTAATCAATCAAATGATATTAATATTATAGGGCAAAGAAGCTCTTTGAAAATAGCTGCATGTGAGAACCTTATTGGTTAAGCATGGTTGAGTCATTCAATTGGTTTTTTAACTATTTGCTTGTCAGCTATTGCAATATATATATTACTCACCATTAATTTTATTACTTGTTATTTTAGAAAAGTAGAGAACATGTACGTCTTTGTTTTTTATATTAAAAATGAATTTTTTTTTTGGGACGCTGATTCACAATAATGTTTAAATATCAGATTAATTGAGTTCATCCAGCTTGTACAATAACATGGGATTTACAAACTTGTATCCAATTATAGGCAGTTATTGGTACTTTATAGAGCAAACAATTTTTCAAACCTTTTTCCTTATGTTCGATGCCTTTTAGAGAATACAAGGCAAATTTTAAAATTGTAGGATAACGATTGAAAAGATTATCGTATCGAAATTAACACACAACTAAAGTGAAATTGAGAATAATGAAAATAAAATATATACAAATATTTTACGTGGAAAAACTTCCGAACAAATTGGGGTAAAAAAAACCAAGAGGATTTCACTATTGTAAAATAAGTATTACAAAATCTTCTCTATAGTTACAATGAGATAATAATTCTAATTTCTATTGTAATAAGAGAAATAACTCTTTCACAAAATAGTAAAAATATTACTTACAAATAATGAACAAAAATTTTCTTTCTAAGTAGTAACTCACAAGATAACTCTCACAAAATTTTTTACTATCTTTCTTATGGACACTTTCTAATTTATTTGTTCTTATATTTTGAACAAATGAAAACAAGCTATTTATAGACAACATCCTTAAAGAACTTGTGATAGCAAAGACTTCATGTTCATCTCTATTTTGAATGGAAAAAAATTAATGCTCTACATTAAATGAACAAAAAATTAGTGATCCACATTAAATACACAAGAAATTAGTACTCTAATAGTATCGTTAATTAAATGTCTTACATGTTTTTTACTTCATCCATTAACAAAATATAACATTAAACTAATTAAGGTGGCTTTACCATTAAACAATGGTCATCAATTATCACATATACAAGAGAAATTCAATTGTTAACGCTATTGGATTGAGTAACTAAACATGCATTTTAGTGCTAAATATTTGTGATAATCCAATTTTTTTCTTATATAAATAGACTTTTTATCCCCAAGTAAGACTTTAACCTGTTAACTTTTAACTCATCGTAATTTTTTTTATGTCATTTGGGCTACTAGTTGTGAATCCAATTTAAACATGAAAAGTAGAAAATTTTGGCTAATGCTCATTGGCGTAACGTATGTATTTCCCAATAAACAAACTAATGAATTAAGATAAACAATAAATTTTGGCTAATGCACAAATTTTTTATATATAAAATAAAAAAAAATTATTTTTTTAAATAACTAAGTTATATAAATTCAAAATCTTAACTGCATATTAGAATTATTTAATTAGGATGAGTGCAGAGGCCTTTCAAAAAGTGTAGAGCATGTAACAACTACTTTTGACTCAAATGTATTAAATTCAATTCAGCTCTTAAAATATTTGGATTTGAATTCAAATTATGAATACATAAATAATGTACGTACTTATAGAAAGAAAAAAAATGAATATCATATATACACACGACTTTTCTCAAAAGCACTTTTTTCATACATTAATGTTTGAAAAATTAAACTGTCACCTAAAAATTTCCTAAACCACTTATGCTCACAAAGTTGAGGTGGACGGAAGATGAAAGAATGTATCTCGGCAAAAATAGGTACGAGTATCATCATCCTTAACCACCCAAAGAGAGGCCCTGTGGAAATTTTTTCAAAGCCCACAGACACCGAAGATGATGAGTTTAATTTTGCCTAACTAGCATTTATATTAATAATTTGATAATTTTTCTTAACTAATAATAATTTTTTACAAAACTAATTAATAAATAGATAAAAATAACTTTATTTAATAACTTTAAAAAATGGGACCAACTTAAAATCATACCACTTTTTTAATGATTATTGCCAACGAGCTCACCAAAACTCCAATAACAAACCGAAGATTTCAAAGAAGTTTCAACAAACTCATCACATTTTCGTTAAATATAACATATTATATATAAATATATATATATATATATATATATATAATATGTTATATACAAAGATAAATGTGATATTTATAGAGGTGAATGTATCATGTTAGATTAATTGAATTGTTAGAACAACATTAGATATAACATGTTATATACAATTAAAGATATAAAGTAAGTTGTCTGATCTCATTTTATCTCATATTTTATTTAGTGTCTCTAATGTGTTCATGATACATTATTATCTCATTTCATATTTCATTTAGATTGTATCCCTAATAAGTTTAACTTTAAATATATATTATACCATTTTTTTATTAAAATTATATTATAAATAATTATGTATTATATTTTCTATTACTTTTATATTTTTACTTGTTTCATTTAAGACTACGAGAAAAAAATACGATATCTCAATTAATATCATCTCATTACTATTCATTTTAATAAAAATTAAGTGAAACAAAATAAGATGTTAAGATTGTACCATGAATATTATTATATTTAATCTTAATTTACACATCTACATAAAATGATACATGTAGATATAACATGTAATATGTAATATGTTTCATTCGATGGATCACAAAAATTACGATAATATATAAAAAATGCACGTAGATATAATATGTTGAACTAACCTAAATTTTAGACAAATAGAAAGATGATTTCTTGCTATTAAGATAAATAAAATAATTTATGGAACATATTTTGAATAAAATAATATTTAATTTTACATGGAGTTTTTGCTGTGGATATTTGATGAGAAATGTACAATGAACCAGTAAAATAAATTAAAATAAAAAGGGCAGTAAAAAAATAAATTCAAAATGCCTTGAGTTGGAGAAGGTGGAATGTCACAAAGGCACCAAAATAGCTTTATCTGCTCCACGATTGTTTGGTGGAGTGATCATAGCCATAGGTCTTTCTTCACCATAGACATTAGATAAGGGAAATTTGATGGAGTCGAACATAAAAGAACAATCATGAGAGAGAGAGAGAGAGAGAGAAAAGATACATGGGGACAGAGAGACAAGGAAGTTAAGAAAATGATAATTCTAAAAATGAAAGCTATAACTTTAGTGGTCAATTTCACTGGTGTCGATGTCGAAGCAGATAGAAAAGCTGTGTTGATAGATGAGAAGAGAATATTGATATATGATTTGTGTATGGTCAACATGCATGGTCTGAATAAACGAAAACTAAGGGTAGAAAAGTAAACTTATTATGCCAAAATGAAGTCGTATTATAAAATTTTGATATCCATATTTACCTACTATTTATTGGTCATTAATTCTAAAATTTATTTAATTACGTTTAAATTTTTAAATATTTAATTCATGAATTTTTAATGGGTCATAATTTTACAACTGACACAATTTAAAAATTAAAAACTTTAGGATGTAAATGTCAAATGTTTAAAAATTTAAGAAGCTGCTTATAATAAAATTTTATCGACGAAATAATTTTTTTATAATACTAAAATAATGATTTAAATGACGTTATGTCATAGTTTTTTACCCAAAAACTTGCGTAAAATGAAAATGTCTCTCTGACTGGCACGTAGGATTGTAAACGGTACAAAACCTTTACCTTCCATCTTTAAAATTTGTTCCTCATATTTACTTAAAATGATGGTAAGTTTATATATAAGATATTCAATAAAAAAACGAAAACTATTAAATAAAAAATAAAAATTTAAGTAATTTTTTTTTATAATTTTTTTATTTATTATAATAAAAAAATTCAATTAATAATAAATATTTTAATTATTTTATAAGAAGAAAGAAAAGAAGAAAAAATTTGATCAAATAAATAATAATAAAAATAAACATTTAAAATATATATAATTATAAATACATAATCTTTTTTATACTAAACAAGTTTATTAAAATTTTGTTACAAAATAATTTGATATAATAAGATAAATTATAAAATTTTAGATTTTTAAAATTTAATTAAAAATCAACTGGGAAGACAGGCAATGTTGCTGTTCCATAATAAGCAAACATTTACATGCATATGCATATAAAAATATAGTAATAACCTGGAAATACAGCTTGAAATCACTTTCAAATCCATTAGCTTTCGTATGAAATTCAACCAGAAAGTCCAACCAAACGTGATAAACTCTTCTAAGCTTCAGCTTTTCAGACAATTACAAGGCATATCAAACCCCAAAATGAACTGTAAAAATCTCCATGGTTATCTTCCGTTCCGTATAAACACATACAACCTATGTGCCTATATTTTGATGAAGGATCAAAACATAAATTCAGAGCTCAAATTTTATTTAGAATCTAAAACCACATAATATCCTTCCTTTGCTTTATAATCGAAATTAACCAACTACACAGTTATCACAAGAAACACACAGATGACGATCTTCTTTGAGATAAAACTAGTTAATTCTTTGCATTTTGTTGTACAAGAATGGGCAAGTACTAATGACGTAGAGGAAGAAGATCATACATTACATTATCACAAATCCTAGTTCATAATAACACTACTACTAGGTAACAACCACATCTTCCTCCCCATAGTTTCTTCTCTTTCAGTATTTTCTCCTTAATCGACAATCGGTTATCAGTAAGATTATATTAACATAATCTCACTAACTCCTAATTTTTTTTGTCGTAATTAGAATATTTAAAAATAAAAATCCGTAGAAATTCATTAGGAAAAACAGAGACAGAGATTGAAAAATCGATCATCATCATCGTCATAATCAGAGACAAAGAGCCGTGCAGTTTAGATCGTTACCATCGCCAGCAAAATCGACCACATCCAACGGTGGAAAATTCAGATCAAACAAAAAAGGAGGCTTACGGCAAGAAGAAGCCACTATATCTCTACCATCATCATCGATCGCTGATGACGATGAATCGCAATCGCTTTGACAATCATCCAGCGGGGCAACTCTCTGCTGTCTCTTCTTTGACGAAACCGCCGGCGTAACCATCGTCGCCGTCATGACAGGTCTGGGTCCGCTAAACGACTCCACAGTGCTGCTCAAGCTGCTCGATGTTGGTCTTTGGGGATCAAGCTGGTGTTCTTGTAACCCGCCGCAGACACCATATAAACGAGGATCCACTAACGGATCGTCAGGGTTCTGATAAACAAAAGGAGGCGTGAGAGAGTACGGAAAGGGAAAATTGGTTTTAGCCTTGGGTCCACGGAGGGTACGAGCTGCTGTATCGTAAGCTTGCGCCGCTGTTTCGGCCGAGTCAAAGGTACCAAGCCAAACGCGAGCCTTTTTCCGGGGGTCTCTGATCTCGGCGGCAAATTTACCCCAAGGTCTCTTCCTCACCCCTCTGTACCTAATCTCTTTGCTCAATACATTCTTTGAATTCAATCCATTGATCGGCTCAACCAGCGGTGCAGCCACTGCAACTACCGGTCTACCCGCGGCGGCCGCTCTTGCTCTCCTCATGATTAAATCACCGCCGAAAAATAAAAACGAACCCAAACGATGACGTAACAGTTAGAACCGCCGGTCGATTTGATTACGGTATTATGTCCATTAAAATCAAATGGATGTTGCACTTTCTTTTGAAGAAGAAAAAGAAATGAAAATTTAATTTTATTTGCAAAAGAAAGAAGGTGAGGGGATGAGGAAAGGAATGAAAGAGTGGGTGAGATGGGTACTGGAAGGGAATGGACCCTCTCATCCCCACTTTCCCATCTACACAATAATAAATAAATCTTTCCTTGACAAAACTAAATAATAAATAAATGTTTAATAATTATAATTATTTGATTAATTATTTTATTGTTGTTCTGAATATAAGTAATTTGAAATTCTAAAATAAATAGTAATTTTACTTCCAAACATTCCATTAAATATATTAATATTTGATAAAAAGTATTTAAAAGAAAAAAATATGCTATTATCTCACAAATATTTTACCAAAATTGCCATTGAATACTTATAATTCTTAACTTCATAATAGTGACCAATGGATATATATATTGATGACTGAACCATTATCCATCCACACTCTTGCTACCACCATTTCATTGCATATTATTTGGACATGTAAGGTATTATTGTGTCCTGTACTCTCAAATGTGAGCTCATCATCAATAAATACGATAGTGTTTAAAGAGCTTACTAGATGCTAGAATTTGTCAAAAGAGATACTGTGTATCACGTGTGCCTCATTCAATATAATGAACAATACTGAGTGATACACTTTCGATGCCATTAGGAGACCCATAATGGAGAAATTATATGCTAGAAATGATATTTGGATTGTGGTTATAGAAATAAATTGTAGTTATAAAAAAATAGTGTTTAGATGTTTAATTTTAAGGTTTAATTAAGATTATTGAATATTTATCATAGGTCTAATAACATGAGGTTATTAAATCTCATACTAATTTATAAAAAAATATTAAATTAATAAATATTTATTTTAATTGGTTTTTACTTTTATTTTTATCAATTTTTTTTACATATTAATTTTAATATTTTGATACTCAAAATATTAATTTTTTTATGTAATTGGTGGGAAATATAGATGTAGAGATAAAGATGAAAGATTGAGATATATTGATTTGAAGATTTTTTTTAGAAGAGTTAAATTTGTCTTTTTTTATAATAAAATTAAATTTTAATTTTTTATAATTATTAAGATATCTCGTAGTAAAAAAAAAATTCTCAAGAACTTCTATTAAGTAAATTTACACCTAATATGATATTGTTTTTAAAATTTAAATTCTTAATTTTCTAAATCTCTTGAGTTTTTAAATTTTTTAAGTTTTATATATAATTCTTTAAATTTTGAAATTCTATAATTTATTCTCAAAACACTTTTAAAAAAATTTAAATAGGTTATAACTTAACTAATAATATATATATATATATATATATCAAAATTTTAGAACTAATATAAGTTTTAAAACTTTTAATATCATTTAAATTTAATTAAAAAATTACTAATAATATAATTTAACCATGTTATTTTGATTTTAATGTTTTGTTATCTATTATTTTATTTTAAGATTCCACCGAAAGAGACGGTGCATTGCATATCATGATATTAAAATGTAATATTTATACTTTTAGATAAATTATAGTAAAATTTTCAAAAATATTATCAAATTATTAATTGTCATGATCTATAGTTTTTTATAAATAATATATTTTTTTATCCAAAATATGTTAAATATTATGAATATTATGGGCTAAATATGTTAAAATATTATACATTTAAGATAAAATTAATCGATCAAAATGTCATAATAAAGAAATTTAATTATTTTAAATCCTTCTATTATTCATTTTAAAATGTTTTAATTAATATAAATTTTATTAGTATGAAAAAAAAAGATTAACTAAGATCCATTTGTTTATAAATTAAGGATTGTTTAGTTACTTTATTTAAAAAAGTGTGTCAAACAATGACATAATTAACTATATATTTAATTTTTTGTTAAATATAATAGAATAATATGACATATATATATATATATATATATATATTATTTTTGATAAACATATATCTAATGACTTAAATTTTAATTAAAAAATAGTCAATTTTTTTAACAAATCATTCTATCAAACTTAAATTAAATTTTCATTACTAATATGTTATTTTAAATATTAAATAATAAAAATTTTGTTTAACATTTATTGAAAGAAATTTTTTTAAGAAATAATTTGAATAATTTTTTAATTAAATATTAAATTTTTATACATATAACTATCAAATAATATAAATATATAGGTGATGCAAATATTATTCTATTATATTTAATAAAAAATTAGATGAATTTTTTTTTAATCATTATTTAATAACTTTTTCACAAGCAAAAAGAATTCAATAACAAAAACAAATGTATTTAAAAATACTTTTTTTCTAAATAAATGAACTAAACCATATATTTGACATAAATAAAATGCCTATTAAAGCACTTCACCTATTTAAAAATATACGTATTAAATAAAATTAATTTAAAATATAAGTAATTGATTATTTAAATTTTTATAAAATTTTGTAAAAAATTATAATTTTAATAAATTTTTCATGATTTTTTTTAAATTATCAATAAGAAGGGAAGTGTTTTTATAATCATTTTATTTAGATAAAATATATTATTTAATCTATTTATTTAAAAAAAATATTTTTAAATACATTTATTTGAAGAAAAAAAAGGTGTCATTGAAATCACTTCATTTATGAAAAATGTGACAAATTAGGATAAAGTTTATTTTTATCATATTTTTGGTTAAACATATAAATGAAAAATGTGACAAATTAGGATAAAGTTTATTTTTATCATATTTTTGGTTAAACATATAAATGATTAGGATAAAGTTTATTTTTATCATATTTTTGGTTAAACATATAAATGAAAAATGTGATAAATTAGGATAAAGTTTATTTTTATCATATTTTTGATTAAACATAACGAGATAGCATATGTGTCGTATAAATATTTTTATTTTTTAATAATTATATAGTAAAAAATTAATATTTAATTAAAAAATTAATTAAATTTAAAAAAAATAAACAAAATTTTTAATAAATTTTAAATAAATTTTTATTTCTTAATAACTAAATTCATATTTTAAATAAAAAAATTAATTTTAATTTAATTAAAAAATTTATTTAAAGAGAGATTGATGACTTTTTTTCCATAATAATAATATTTTTAATTTTGTTATATATATATATATATATATATATTACATCTCAACGTCACAAACAATATATTTTAAACCTGGGCATAGGGATCTCTGGCTAGGAGGGCTTTAAATGCCTGCTTTTGCACAGTTATTTTGAACGTGAGATTCATTTTTCAAAGTTGTTTTTACTTTGCTTTCTTGGTTTCTTGACCTTCCTAATTTTGCCCCCACCTCACACCGACCTCGGCCATTGATTGCGGCTCCATTTCATTTCACTTTTGTAGTTTTGTCTCATTCATGTTCTTTTCTTTTTTCTTGATTTGTTCATTTTTACAGTATTTTTTTTTATTCATATCATGTGTGTAAAAATAAATGATGTTATTTCACTTCTCCACAATCTTTTATTTATTCACATAATTTATATTATTATTATTATCATAAAATTAATTTATATAGGATAATATATCTAGGATAAAGATATCAAATACAGTAACGTATGAGTAGAATATAAAAATATATATTTTTATTATTAAAAATAATCTTTACAATGTTATTTAATATTATAAAGAAATATTAAATATAAAAAAACTTATTGTGCGGGAAAAAGTTAATATAAATTTTATAATTATGTGATAATATACATATTAATTTTATAATTTTTAAAATCGTTATTAGAAATCTACGAAATTAATCTAATTAGTCCAATTTAATATATAGTTCAAATTTTTTCAGATATTAAAATGCCCGAAAAGGTGTCAAAATTATGGTAATTTAATAAAAATATACTCCAAACAATCAAAAAGAAAATTATCCTTGAAATTACGTTTTATTTTTGTCATGATTTAACAAATTAATTAAAATTTAGAATGAATGGACTAACTATAAAAAGTCATAAGATTTAAGCAAAATTTAGGATTAGAAAATTAATTTTAAAAATAATTGAATTATTGTTGCGCATTATAGATATTAGAAACACATGCTTAACTTAACCCAATAAAATTGAATTAATAATTGTTTAAACTTATTAGTAACACTGTTGTTGAACTCTTGACCAACTCTTAACCAGTGAAACTGTTAAGGATAAAACCCAAGTTGTCGATTAAACGAGACTCAACTCTTATACTATGTTAAAATACTAAATGATTATATTATATTTTATATCTTAAGGATTATACGTGAAACTTTTATATAAGAATAACAATTAAATTAAATGTATCTAAAACCCATAACATAATATACATTAACAATAATAATATAAATTATGATTGAGTTATGTATAATATATATTTTGATTAGTCAAAATTTTTGCAGGTAGCTATTGGTTTAAGTTATAATAAACTTGTTTTTAAAAAAAACATTATTCAATAAAGATACCGCATAATTCAATAAAGATATCGCATAACATAATATATTATATGATATTAATGTTTCTGAATTTAGTCAACAATTTTCTTTTATACTTTGTAATATAGCCCTAAAAACTTGTTAATGAATCGAAGTTATTCATGAGCAAAGTTCATACACACCAAACAACTTAGAATTTGTTGTTTTGTAATTTTAAAAACAAAATTTATATTATAAATAGTTGCACATTTAGCCTTCTTCTTCTTTTTATTTTTTATTTTTTATAATCTCATAACCTCCCTGCATTAAAGCAATAATGATTGTAAATTTGATAGTAAAATGCATAATTTGAGAAGAATTTTTGTAATAAAAGAACAAAAATTTAAAATTTAGTAATTTGGTAAGAAGTTATCATGCAAAGGGGAGAAAAACGGCTAACAAACTAGAGCAATATTCTAATTATTGCTCTAATTGAAGATCGGGTTTTGAAATTAATATATATATATATCATCAATTAATCATCTAAAGTTGAGCTGTTTTTTTAAGATATAAAACTTGAAAAACTATCTTAATTTACAGATCAAATATTTAATATATTGACATATCTGATATATCAAATTTATGTGATTTTTAAGATACACGTATATAGCCACCAAGATATTTGCAATTCCTTAATCTTCTTACATTTTCCTTTAATTAATCAACAATGGTTTGATAGTAGCTACTTGTCCTCCCTAGGTATCACTTAGTGTTAGAAAAATCATACCTAAAGCATGAAAGTTAACTGCCTACCAATTGTTCGAGTCGTAGTACGTTGCATTTCTTAATTTAGCTTATTTCATTTTTGCATTTAGTATAATTTTTTTTATTTTGTTGTATCTTTAATTTTTCTAGTGTAACTATGTCAAAATGAATTAAATATAGGTGCTTATTTATAATTCCGGTTAACTTATAGAAATATGTGATAATTTGGGCTAATTTTAGTTACATTTATAAAAGTTTTCAAGTACATATTTCAAAGTGAAATTTTTTCTTTTGAAGAATAGGTGTTTTGAGGGTATGCATTTAAAATAGGAATAGTCACGGGGTACGGACAAAGATAATTTTTGATATAATTATCCCTAAAATCGTCCAAAAATCATTACAATTCGTGGACATTCTTTTACTCATAGATAACAGTTTGGGACGATTATTAAAAATACTTGAAAAAAAATAAAAATTTTAATTTTTTTTTAATTTTTTTTAATAAACTCTAATTATTAATTAATATATAATTAAATTTAATAAATATAATTAATTCTGATATAAACGAGTTCAGTTATCAGTAGAATCGTATCTGTTGATTGACGTTCGATTTTTATTTAAAATTATACACATTTTTAAAATATCTAATAAAAATCAAATCTTTTATTTTTTTTTTACCCATTCTTAATTTAAAGTGTTTACAAGTATGTTTATAATTATCCTAAAACTTCCATAGGTAACCAAATCCAATATTCCTTTGACTATTTATATTGTTTAAAGAGAAATATAATATAAGTTTAAGCACATGATTTTTTTGTAATGAATAAATAATAAATAATTTATATGTGATTAAATTTAGAATAATTTTATATAAATTAAATTATTATATATGTTAAATAATGTGGTGGATTATATGTTAAAATCAAAATGTAAAATTTTGAAATTATTTTGAAATCACTTACTAAGTGCCAATTATAAATTATAGTGAGATATATAGATTCATTCATGTATCTATCATTAAAAAAATTAAAATTAAGAAAATAATTTTAACAGTCAGGCCAATCAGATCACATTTTTTATCGTATGGTTGTAATGAATTCTATGATACATGAGTAAATGACATCCACTTTTCTTAAATTATTAGATTAATTTCAAATTAGGGTGATAATATCGGGCTACAATTGTGATTTGAAAACACATACATGACCAATAACCTACTAATTATTTTTAATTAAAATTAGTTATTAATTTCTTTTAATTTATGTTTATAAAAAATTAATTTTTTTATTATAATTTAAAATATCTAAAAAATATTTTATTTTATATATTATTAAAAATATATTTAAATTTGGGTTAAAAAATTAACATCAATACAAACAATACAAGGAAACATGACATAACGACGCACAAGCCACGTAAATCACTATCCATCATTCAAACGAAATGAATCCATATATAGAGAAAAAAATGACCCAATTAATTCTCTTAAATTTAAAAATTAACAAAAAAAAAATGATTACTTAACTTTTTTTGATAAATAAAATTTAATTTTTGACTCATTTTATATCTATATATATTTTATTCATATAATATAAAAATTTAATTTTTAGATGTTCAAAAATATTATACATATATGGTTTTTTATAACATAATAAATATCTATTTTTAATAATGTAAACAAAAATATTTTTAAGGGATAAAAATAAAACTATAAAAATAAACTAACCATGTAAAAAATCGTGTGACAAAAAAATCAATACCATAAAACTAACATAGCATTTTTCAACTTTTATACGTGAAACTATAGGCAATGCGATTTAATCTTTTATAGACCTACTTGAAATACAAAACATAGTTATGTTTAACTTTCAGCCAAAAAGAAAAAAAGAAAAAAAGAAAAAAGAAAAATCATTTATGTTTAACCTTTCGTTTAATACGTAATTGAATATTTATTATAATTTGTATTTAAAAAAACAATAATTATCTATATTACAATAAAAGTTTACTGTGTTTTCATTTATTCTCTTAATCAATCTTATAATAATTAGGATAAATGTTATATTTTTTTAGTATAAATTTTAAATTATTTTTAATTTAACTTTATATTTTTTCAAATAATTCTGAATTCTATGTTTTTATGTTTATATATTAGTTAATTATTTTTAATTGATGTAACTTAATATTTTGATTAATAAGCCACATCAAGTGATAGAATTGAGGGGTTATTAATTTTTAACCGAGTTGACGGACAAAATGTTGGTTTTATATAATAATTTTGTAATTTATTTTGTTTAAATTTAAAGTTGAAATATTTAGTTAATATATAGTTAAATACAAACTTAAAATAATAAATTGAAATTAAATCAAAATGTTTGCTGTAAAATAAAATTTATCTTCATAATTATAGTTGATATTATTTTTTTTATTTTACAATTTTTTTTATTCTCTTATTCAATCATAAATTAATTTTAACAATCATATATATCATAACTATATTACAATTATAATTTACATAATAATTTTTTATTAGATATAAATATATAAATTTTTAATTATATTTATCAATAATATGATACTATTTTAATTATAATTTATTACAAATTTATAGTAATAGACATTTTCAAATAATTATGTAAATATTGATATAAATGTTTTGTCCCTGTAAATTAATATATAAGTTCGATTATATTTATCAATAATATTATACTATATTAATTATAATTTATTATAAATTATAATTTATTATAAATTATAGTAATAGACTTTTTTAAATAATTATTGTAAATATTGATATAAATGTTTTGTTGCTATAAATTAATATATAAGTTTGATTGTATTTATCAATAATATTATATTATATTAATTATAATTTATTATAATAGAATTTTTTAAATAATTATTTTCAATATTGATATAAATGTTTTGTCCCTATAAACCTTATGCTCTAAACACATAATAATAATAATAATAATAATAATAATAATAATAATAATAATAATAATAATAATAATAATAATAATAATAATAATAATACGAGGAAGAAGAAAAAACGACACAGACGAGCTACAAATGTTTTTTATTGGGTGAGGGGTGCAGAAGGTTTATAATTTTTATAAAATTATTGGTTTAGTTTAGTTGTTTTCAACTATAATATTTTAGATGTATAACTTTAAAAAATATACACTTTAATTTTAAAAACCTAAAGTTACATAACTTGTGAACTATTTTTGGAACCAAAATGCACACACTTTTAAGATCAAAGTATATATTTTTTAAAATTATAGGACTAATATACTCCCATTTAAAATACTTATTTGTCCAAAATTATAAGACCATTGATGACTATCTTTTTTTTATTGACTTATAATGTTATTTCTAAGTTTTAGGTGGTGTTTGATTTATCGGAATGAAATCAGAATTGATTCTTTTCAATTTTATGTTTGATTAAACTAAAAAGTGAAAATAGAATGAAGTAGAATTCCTTCTTACCCTTAATAAATCATGATTTTATTCCCATTTTTATTTTTTATTTCAATTTTATCCCAACTACAAATATAATCATAAACTATAAACCCTAAGCCATAAATCATATATCTTATACCCTAAACCTTAAATCTTAAATTCTAAATTTTAAATTCTAAAATTCAAACCTCAAAATCTTAAACCTTAAACTCTATTTAGAAAAATAATAATTTTAACTATGAACTTTAACTTACAAATATAATCCTAAATTCTAAACCCTAAGTCATATACCTTAAAACATATATTTTATACTCTATACCCTAAGTCAAAAAACCAAAAACATTAAATCCTAAACTTTATTTAAAAAAATAATAATTTCAACCCTAAATCTCAAAGCCCTAAAACCCCAAAACTAAATCTTAAATCCTATACCTTACATCTTATATCATATAACCTATACCCTAAACCCTAAAACCCTAAATCTTAAACTCCAAACCTCAAAATCTTAAACCCTATTTAGGAAACTAATAATTTTAATAATATATTTTATTTTTAATTAATAATTATTTTGAAAAAATATGATTCTAGTAACGTATCTTGTCTTACGAAAAAATAATAATTAAATGATATTATTTAAACTTTACTGAATATAGGGATATTACTTACTAAATATAGGGATATTAAAGTAATATATAGTGTTTTCTATTTCGTTCAAGTTGTAAATCAAATATTATAGTATTAATTCCTTCTTTGATTCTAGCAATCAAATCAAATAATTTTTTTTCTATTCTCATTCACATTCCAATCTCATTTTGTGAACCAAACGTCATCTTAATGTTGAATCTTTGCATTGAATTTAGTACTTAGATTTAATATGTATAGTATAAATTATACCCTCTCGTTTTTAAATGACTTATTTATTTATATAGTTTTATTTTTAACTCTATGTAAAAACAATTATTTTTATGTTTGATAAATATATATGCACCATATTTTTTAACAAGTAAAAATAT
Organism: Hippophae rhamnoides; assembly: GCA_033030585.1. Taxonomy (NCBI): domain Eukaryota; kingdom Viridiplantae; phylum Streptophyta; class Magnoliopsida; order Rosales; family Elaeagnaceae; genus Hippophae; species Hippophae rhamnoides. Next base: position 63,630,329 of record CM065428.1, on the reverse strand, counting down.
ATTTTTTAATTTAAGTGAGAAATAACACATGTGTAACGCGTAAATGGTATTTAAAAATCAAAATTCATTTGAAAAGAAGGTTATGCTATGAAATTAAACATACATTATATTTCAAAAATTATAACAAAACAACACCCCTAAAACTTATAATAATAAAAATATCACTTTAATAATATTAAATAGAGATCAATTGAATGATATTTAATATTAAAAGAGTTTAAATTATTATAATTTAATTTAAACATTATCTAATTAGATTAGATAATGTTAAATATGAAATAATATATTATGCTTTTTTTTAAAAATAAAAATGTAGAGGTTTATATTCTGTATGTATAGAGAATGTTATTTTTATAATTATAAATTTTATGTAACATTATTTTCTTATTTTTTATTATGTTTTAATAAATTCTATCAACTTTAGTTTGAAAAAAAGAAGATGAAAAGGATAAACACCCGCTTCTCATATGGATATCGGATATCCACATATAGACTTTCGGGATAATCCGAACTGGTTTCATGGTTTTACCAAGCGGCCCAAATAACAAATCCAGTTTAGTGCCCCGTGTGTGGGCTTTTTAAATCAGCAGTGTTTATTATGATATGACGTGATTTTTTTGAAAAATAAAATCAATTAATTGAAATACTTACATATTAAAAATAAATCATCACGCCTAATAAAATTAAAATTTGATATAAACAGATAATATATATTTTCTAAAAAATAACACGTTACAAACTCAAAAAGCATTTTATGTTTTACGAACTTATGTTATCTTAGTATACATTATGTATGTGCACATGAATAGATAGAAATACTTATGTTAATAACTGTAATTATTTCGTATTATTTTTAGTTACATTTGATTAATAATAATTAGTTAAAAGTTAATAACAATCATTAGGTTTATATACGTTTTTTATTTTCTATGACATTTATTCAAAAATATATTTAATTTTTATTTTATTATATTATTTAAAATATTAACATTAATTTTTAGTTTTAACCAAAGTAAAATAAAAATAAATAAATTCACTGGTTGTTATTCGGGCCAAACATTTAAGTATATATAATCAATTTGTAACTATTATGCCAACAACACACATATATATATATATATATATATGTTCTCTTAAGACTTCTTAATATATTTAATGAGTTAATTTCCATTAGGAAAAAAATAAATTGCTAGAAATTGATCCATGTACATGGTTCTTCAACGGCCTCACCACTTTGCAATGTTAGCATTGTCATGATATTTATATCCTTTTTAAAAAAAAAAAAAAACATTGTCATGAAATAACTGTTAAAATTGAAAATCGGCCAGAACAAACCGTTTCAAATGGTTTGGTTCGGATTTTTAAGAACCGGTTCCCTTCAACTGCTGTAGCTTGTTTACCAGCACAATAAGGTAACACGTTCAAGGACCGTCATAAGCAAAAAAACATTTATTTTAAGAAAAAATATCAGTTTAAACTGTGAACTACACCACTAATCGTATTTATCATATGAGTTTGCTTCTGTTTTTTTTTTTAAAAAATTATTATTATTAATGGATAATAACCATAAATAAATCCGAGTTTATTTTTGTATTATAAAGTGAAAAATCCATTTAAATCTAATAAGTTTTACCAAACATGTAACAACTCTAACAGAAACTTTATTTGATATGGGGTAAGCTTTAAACAAAGAAAAAGAAAGGAAAGTAATCGTTATATATTAATTAATAAAATTATATGAAAAATGACATAATTAATTACACACGATACAACCAACCACTACCTAAATGATAATGGTAAACAACATATAATATATATATATATAAATAATGATCCCAACAAAATAATAAGTGGTTCGATCGAGCTAGCTAGGGAAAAGAATAAGTCGTCAATCCCAACCAAATAGGCAATATATCTAATTTAAACCAACCGAAAATCTACGATAGACTAGACTACAGCAAATGCATGTACTTCTTTCGTATAATATATAGATGCATGGCTCTCAATTATATATATATATATATATATATATATATAAAACGTGAGCCCATTAGATATTATTACATGAAATGGAAATATACGCAACTGTTGTAAGAGAATGCATGGTTACGTAGCTTTCACCCTTCAATAGCCCGTGGGGAAGTCACATTTCCCAAACTCTGCACCACAAAACAAACTTTTAGCATAAAATTTATAATAATTCAAAATATTATTTTATTTTAAATATTATTCAATTGAATGTAATTTTAATTACACTATAGTTATCGAAACTCTATTATTTTTTTAATATTATTGTGTATTTTTTGTTGGTATAAGTTTTATTTTTTTACACTAAAAAAACGTTTGTCCCAATTTTTTTCTTTACAAAGTTCTCACTCCAAAAACAAAAACAAAAAGATTCCTTACATATTAATTAAGGATTAAATTTGGTATTGGTTTAGAGACATTAAAAAGAGTCCTTTCTCAAAATATAGTTTAAGCGCGTTAACTTCAACTGCTTTTTTAGTAGCAGTTTGAGGTTTGGTTGATTTTGATTCCATTTTTAAAAAAAAAAAAGAATTAAAAAATATATATGATTTTATTGTCATAGAAAACGTTAAGTTGTATTTCGTCTGCCTTATATAAAAAAATTTATCCAATTGAAATAAACAGGCAGACGTCAAAATATATATATATATAAAAGACAAATAACCAATATAAATAATAAAATAAAACTTATGCATCATAAATATTCATAATTCATTAACAAAAATATAATGAAATAAAATCTTGTAAAAAAATAAAAGGTTCATAAATAACCCTTAAAACGAAAATGATTTTTTATTCCCATAATGTGATAATCAGCGTTTACTACCTAAATTGATCGACAATGTCACAGGGTATAAAACATAGGCCCCAGTGGCATACGTTACTAATAATTTCATTTTCGTCCTTTCTTATTTGTTTGTTAATGTATATTCCGTTTTCTTCGCAATCATTATTCTATTTTTTTCTATAAATCAAATCATTATTATTATTTATATAAAAGTATTATATGGATACCTTATATTAGATTATTTATTAATATATATATATATTTTTTTAAAAAAGAGTTAATTAAAAATAAAATATATTATTTTAATTAAAAAGTTATTAAACATGTGAACGTAATTTAAATCGAGAATTAATGAATTATTTTCTATTTAAGAGAAAAATATATATGGTGAAAACAGAGATAGAGAATACTTACTAGGAGGTTGCGTGACCACATAAGCCGCACCACCAAAATCACACGTCCCAGTCTTACGAGCCTTCATTTGATAATAACTGTTGAACGCGTACGAAGCGTGGGCCTCCAATGAATTGGGATCATAACACGTGGAACCTTCTTGAATCGGACGGCAATCAGCTCCACCCTCTCCACATGCATAATTCAAAGCAACCTGAAGTTTCTCGTCACCTACATTGGAGTTAGCCACACACCACGTTTGTCCTGTAGACGACGTCGTAACATCACCAACAGGCGCTGGAGATACCCGTACCTTATTTGTCCCATTAACCGTCGTTGACGTATCACCGTTCAACTCCGCCATAGTTATCGGAATATCATAAACCTTTTGTTCATCAGGATAAAACAATCCGTAGTTTCTCTCCGATGTGGGACCAGTCTTTTGATTCTCGTTAAACAAAGCGAATAAGTAAACATTAAGGGGCTCTTTTGGTCTCAATGGTGTCCCATTTCCAGTGAGAACTCGCTTCACAAGGTTACCATTATATGACGCCGCATTGGCCTCGCTTGCACCAATCTCGTTTTCATCACCCTTAGAAGGCCAACCAGTCTCTGTTATAACCATCTTAACGTCGTCGTATCCGATCGCTGACATGGCGGCAAAAACGGCGTCGACTTGGGCGTCAAACAAGCTGAAGTAACGCAACCCATTACTCGAATCCACTGAACCAGGGTTGTTTCTAAAGAGAGCGTAGTCTAAGGAGATATCTTTGGAGTTAGCTGAGTAGGCAAAGAATGGGTATGCGTTAACCATGAGATATGACCCAGTTTGGCGGAGAAAATCAAGCATGGGTTTCATGACGGATCCGATTAAGTCTGGTTTGAAGGATCCAGATGATGGAGGATAAGAAGATTGAAGAGCACTAAGGGCTATAGGGGAAGATATTTTGATAGAAGAGTTGAGGTTGTACTTTGCGAGGGAAGAGTGAATGTTTTTCATGGCGGGTACAAGAGATTGAGTCAAGCTGTTGTTGGAGCTAGCAAAGACTTCGTTTCCGACAGCAATGGCTTCGATCAGAGTATTCGGGTGGTAAGGAGAAATGTTGGATTGGACCCATTTGTCAGCGAACGACTGATCGTTAGCTGTGGAGTAGAGAAGCTCGTTGGGAAGAGCAACGACGACGCTAATGCCAGAATTGGCTAATGCGTTGAGGACTGATGAGTCAACATCGTAGAGTTTAGTACGGTTAAAGCCTTGGGATTTGAGAAGTTGTACAACTTTTGAAGGCAGTGGCAAATTATTAGCTACTCGGCCATAGTTGATAGCAATAGAACCCGCGTCCGAAATAAGTAAAAGCGCAGGAAGAAGTAGAATGGTGACGTAAGATATTGAGAAGGTAGACATGATGATATCGATGGGGGTTATGACTACTATATTATGAGAGAAAGATGAGTTTCTGGAAATTGAATTGCGTGCTATGGTTTTATATATAGACATTGATAGAAGTGGCCGGGTATAATGGGAATATGGAGGTACGTGTAAATAGGAAATTTGCAAATATTGAGTTTCCCACTCCCTTTGTCCCACATTCTTATTTCAGACCACCTACTTGACCGTTTCTACTTCCTAGCAGTTACTGTTAATTGAAGGTGATTAAGAAGAATAAATTTAATTTATTAATAATATATTCAAATAAATAATAAATAAATTAAGAGAATACTCATTCATTTATGATTTGACATATTTAATTGTAAAATATTTATTTTATTAAATAATAAGTATATTATTTTAAAAATATAAGCATGTATATACAAAATTCCATGTCCTAAATATTCTAATCTTACACGTGTCATCTTATATAATCTTAATTTCATATAGCCAAGCATTGTGGTTCGTTGGCCTACCGGTTTAAATTTTCTTGATATTGTTGGGTGATTAAAAAAGTGAGTGTTATTAAAATGTGACCTGCCTTATTTTTTTTTAACTTGATTTACATTATTTAGTCTTTTATTTTCACTTTGCAATCATGAGAATTTTGGTCATCATTAAGGATTAACTTTAATTCAAAACTAATGTTACCTAGATTTTATAATTACATATTAATTATATTATAATATATGATTAAATAATTATTATAACAAAAGAATTTGTACATTTTTTTCCAAAAAATAAAAATAAAAAATTATTCATATATTAAACAATAATTAATGTAAGTTTATATATAAGTGTAAATTCATCGGATCCTAACATAATTCTTAAATTTGGACGTTGGCTTTGCTACGCATGCTTCATGTATTTTCAAAGTTTGATGATATAATTCGAGCAGATTTGACTTGTTTCCGAACCTTTTTCATTTTCTTACTTCTTGGTGCAACTTGCAGCATATTTGGCTGTATGATTTTTAGATGAAAAGTGTTTTTGGAAGTTGAACTTGTGTGTTTTTTTCTCCGAGTAAAAAAAAACAGAGAGAAAATTGTAAATATAATTACCCATGCAATTTTAAACAACAAAAATATTATATGATTTTATCAAATAATATTTTAATATGATTTAAATTTATAATATAAAATATAATAATAATATATCTTATAGACAAATCACTAGACGTAAACAATTACTCAATCTATTAAGAGAATCAACATGTTAGTTGTTCTATCATCAGGAAAATAAATAGTGATGATAATAAAATAATGAATACACATAAAATTTATATATTTTATTTGAATAGTTAAGATTTAATCAATTTTTTCTTTATTTTACCATAAATTTTAACATTAAATACATTAAAGTATAATAATTAACTTCATGGGTAATTCTTTTAAAAATAATTGAGGTATAAGGGCCTCTCCAACCTAATAACACTATTGCATCAAGATGGTGTACATAGGTTGCTCATACATTGCATTAAATATAACACAATTAAAAAGCGTCGTATCAAATTTAACTAGATACGTTTATTTGATGCGACATTATATTTTAAATAAAGTTTTAAAAATATTATTTTAATTCATATTTTTCTCTAATTATATATCTTTTTAAAATATTTATTGAATATTTGTGTGATGAATACAATAATTTAAAAAATTAACATTTTTTGGATTCTAATTGTGTTTTTTCAATTAAAGTAACAATTATTTCATAAAATAAACACAATATTTTAGTTAGTGTTTAATTTTTAGTATGAGTGTAATTTTTAAATTTATTATTATAATTATTTAATGAATTAAATATAATAATTGTTAAAAAATTAAATTAAAAAGAAAAATAAAAAAAAATATTTTAGTTTATAAAGAAATATAATTTTAATGTAATATTTTTAATATTATGAATTAAAAAGACGAAAAAATATAGGGATTTGAATCATGATGCAATGAGTTGACAAATAAAATGAGTATTTTCTTTTATCTTATGCGATAGAAAACCAATAATGTTACCATTGTGCTCTTTTGCATGACTTAAAATTGCTGACTAAAATGATAAGTTTTATTCGGAATAATAAATATTAAATGAATTTAATCGGAGAAAACTCTTGTTTTTAATAGATTATCTTAAAACATATTTATTAATAAAAATTATAATTTTTTGGATTAAAATCTTAAAATTAACAAGTAGTATCAAAATTAAAATACAATTTGTATTTTATAAACAATCACAAATTAAATCCTCAGGATGAAAGTAGATCCCTATAAACGTTTTCTCTAACCTAAGTTTACATGAATTATAAGTCTTTATTAGATCATAATAAAAATTGTACGATATTAATTTAAATTTGTATAGATTTTTAAGATTTAATTAAATTAATGTTATTTTTTACCGATATAAACTCGATATAAATATATGTTTTGAAGATGATGAGATAAATGAGTTGTACTTGATATTTAAACACACTTTAATTTTAAGAAAAATAATGTTTTAAGAATTGGAAGTGATTTATTGGATATACAAAAAAATCTAGTATTAAAAAAATAGTAATAAATTAGATATAATTAATATAGATTTTAACTTTTTAGTCCAAATTCCAATGAAAAGTCACGATTATAATTATTATCTAACCCATTAAAGTTTATCTACTAAAACCAAATTGGCCCACCAAATAGAATAGTCAAGTAAACAAATATTATCAAGCCATCTTCGTCGTTCTTCGTCTTCACTAGTTTTTACTTTCATTATAGTTAAGTAATAATTAATCTTTTTAAATTTTTTTTTTGGGCTAATAATGTTTACTTTAATTAATTAATATGATAGTGAAATCAAAAGTATATGACAATATATAATAAACAGATATAATTAATATCCATTTTTTTCTAAGCAATAGGGTATGAAATGCCAAAATGGGTACAAACAAAGATGTCCTACTCATTTGACATTAACAATTTAAGAGAAAATAATAATTATATTTTATCAACTTGATCGTTAGCTAGGCATGCCGTGGCTATACTATATATTCCTCTATATTAATACATATTAATTTGGTGTTGGCAGCACAGTTGGAGGAAAGGAAAGAACGCAATCATGAATTGAAGACAACGTGTTGATGAAGATAAGAAACCAAATTATCAAAGTCCATTTTGACTTTGCTTTCTGAAATATTTCTACAAGTAGTTCCCATTGAAATGAAACCCTTGATCTTGAAGATATATATATATATATATATAATGCATCATTAATCCATAATAATCTTTTTAAATAATAATAATAATAATAATTAAAAAGAAAAAAAAAGGATAGGTATGTTACTTAGTTGGCCGGTTAATATATTTGATTAAAGAAGAAGAAGGTGGGCTGTTTGCTGCTCTCAACAAAACTGGCTTTATAAAAACAATTAATATTATTTGATTAATTAATTAATTATCATATGATCTCATTAAGATCTCGATGTGAGAGGTGACCGAGATGGATATATTTCAATCCTCACAGAACAAAATATTAAATATTTTAATAAAATAATATATATTAATTATAATTTAAAATAAATAAATAAATAGTTTGTCATAGATAGTATTGTACATTCTTCCTCTTGCATATGTTTGGAACTGTACATATATAATGCAAATTTAATTAGTACCTTTTTTTGGTTTAGAAGCTGCTTTATATTATACATTTGGTTATTAATTATGAAGTTTCCTTCTGGTTTTGACTTTTGAGTACTCACGTACGCACAAATGCAATGTCTTTTTTCCTTCAAACTTTCCATTCGTCCGTTTAATTTTGTATGTTTCTTTGTTTCGTCAACATTTAGTATCCATTTGACGTATGTATTGGTGTACGTACGACTTTGCTTAGGTTTGCATTTTGTATAGGAATTGTTATTTATTATTTATTATTATAATATTTTTATTAATAATATTATTATATTTTTTTAATATTAATAAAATTTCTTTAATTTTAATTTTTTTTAACATAAAATATCATATCATCTCATGCTCTGTCAGCCATTGATAGACTCTTGCATCTTCTTTACAGGTTAAATGACTCATGCATGTCTCATGCCCATTTTCATTTAAAAATAAAATACTCCAATAATTCCATAAACTTTGATAAATCCCTTTGAATCAAACATAAATTAATCCTTTTTAATTAATTAAACCAAGAATAACCTGAGAAACTAATTATTAGAATAATACTATTCAAGTTTCGTAATACAGCCGAATGAAATATTTTGTTAGTATATATATATATATATAAATAGAAGCGGTGATAATAGAGATAAACAGCTTTTGATCGTTCACCCGCTGCTTTATTATTATTATTTTTTTCTCTCTTTCTCTCTCTCTCTCTCTCTAAATATATATGTATAGGCATAGCAGCGGTGATAATAGAGATAAACAGTTTTTGATCGTTCACCCAGCACTGCTTTATTATTATTATGATTATTTTGTTCTATATATATATATATATATATATATCTTTTTGTTTTTCTAAGCATTAATTTTATTTTTTCTCCATTATATATTAATAAACATTAAAATATTATTAATAAATAATAATTATATAATTTGTATTTGATAATTTTATTTTAATTGATTTTAAAACTTGAATTGTTATTTTATAAGTAATAATTTTTATATCGAGATTATGTTATATCTAATATCAATTAAAAAATAGTCAACTAATTTACATTACTTACAAAACATTCATAAAATGCTAAGTAAATTATATTAAATTTTTTATAACGTGTCAAATTCATATGTGTCGTCTTATTATATTTGATTTATTTATTAAATAAAATATCATTTATATTTAAATTGTACGATATTATTACAAACATTCAAGTAAAACACTTATTACTCATAAAATAAATGTTATTGTGTATATATTTTTAACTAAATTAATACATTAATTAAATAATTATAAATAAAATAATAATGATTATATATTTATTATTCGTTAAAGTAACAGATTAATTATTTATTTATTTTAAAAATATTTTTTTCAAACTTTTATATAAAAAACTAATAAATATTTCATCTTGTCATGGTAAAAACAAGCTCTTTTTATTTTTTAAAATAAAAAATTATAAATAATAGTTATTATTATTGATTAATTAATATTACTTTATATTTATCAAATTCGTACCGATACAAAACTAGTTTTCTTACCGCGAGTTACTTTATACAAAAAAAAAAAAAAATTTATACATTGATAAATGGCTAACAACGTTTTCCTTAATTTTTCGTATTAAAAATTCATTCAGAACTCATAAATTATATCTTTAAGGGTTAACTTATGAAAATAAAATAAAATAAATATTAATAAATAAATGTAAAAAAATAAAACCACCAACAACCAAAATATTAATATATATATTCAAAATAAAAGAAAAAGTATAAAGACTACATTATCCATTATATTTTTTAATTAAATTGTGTTACATATTTTATCAATAATCTTCTTATTATTATTGGTGGCTTTATTTTTTTACATTCATTTATTATTATTTATATAACTTTCTTCATTTTGAAATATCTTTAGGTTATCAAATAATGCAATATTTATTTTTTTTATTTTGATTTGTAGGTAATTAATGATGTCAAAATGAATTTTTTTATATTAATATCTCTTATCAAGAATAATAATAATAATAACAAAAAGATTAGTGTATCATATGTACAATTAGTAAGCATCAAAGGTGTTAAAAGAAAATTTAATGGGTTATGGATTTTAATGATTTTAGAAAAAAATATGAAATATTGATAATGAATAGCAGATGGTTTATTCTTCACACTAAAAGGATATATATATATATATATATATATATATATTATCTATTAGACATGTGTTGTGGTTATATAAGTTGGCGCTCTCATACGAACTACTAGAATGCATACAAATTAATTTTATATAAAATAATATCGTTGTTCTCAAGTCACTATATAAGTACAACCTAAGTTCTTGTATGCAAAAGTGACCCAGGTGATTAGAGTAATGTACCAAACTGTTTACTTAGATTAGGCTTTGTTCCTCAGGTTTTGATCGGTTGTTTCTAAGGATCAAGTAGTTATATACGAGTTATTATACAAGTGTTACCTCAAATATATCAACAAGTTATCTCAAGTCATTTGCTTATATCTAAATAATACTAAACAAAATGTATAATTTGTAATTAAAGCTCACGATATAATGACAGAACATGAATCATTCACATTTCCACTTCTACCCTTTCATGCTTTCTTTTCGCCCGCTTTAATATATGCCATATCGTTTAATCTTTTTTTTTAGATGTTCGTTTCAAACTTACCGCCGTACTATAGGCTAATAACAAAATAATATATATATATATATTAGATAATGGGTAGTTTTCCAATCTCTATCCAATGAATTTTCCCCCATTTTGGATATCGGCCAGGGACTTGTTAATTACATGCTAGCTATAGACATTTCAATGAGAACACACGGCAAAGTCCTATGATTACACTATAGTGGATAAGGTAGGCCAACGTCGAATAAAATCGATTTTTCTTCAATGCCAAAAATGATTTTTGTTTTTGTGATTTTTGTTTTTGCTAATGTGAATCCAGTTAATATTCAATAGTTATTAATTAGCGTAAAGGAATATAATATTGTCAAACGGAATTAATTTGTTTGTTTAAAAAAATGTATACGAAATCATATTTGCTTCACCAACTTGATTGCCGTTCAATGATTATAGTATGTATACTGGTTACGACAAATCTTCAATCACATTTAAAATCACAAGGAAAAAATTCCACTTCTTCATTCATTCTTCTTATTTTATTTATTTATTTATTTTTTATGAAATTCACTTGTCCATTCATAAATTCAATAAAACACACTTGTGTGAAATGTTTGTTTGTTTTAAATTCAATAAAACACACTTGTGCCCTGTTTAGACCATTGATAATATTCAATATCAAATGGTGCTATACCACGATTTGATATTGATGTGTACCCGTAAGTCCCACTTGGGTCATAACTGGTGTGCAACCAAAATACATACAAAATCATGTTATATTTATACTTTCAAAATCCTGAAATGTGTATATTATATTTAAATACGTGTTTAAATAAGTTTTATTTTTAAACGTATAAGTAATAACGAGAGAGTAAATGATTTTAAATAAACCCAATTATATGTTTTTTAATTTTTTAATTTTTATATTTATAATTAAGTTATACTTCATGATTTCCTTTGTTATAAAACTATAAAATACTGTTCAGTTCAAATTGAGATAACCACAAAGCCATATGACAAATTATAACTAGTCAGGGGGTTAGTAATTAGAGTCCAAAATCTATGAACATGGTTTCTCATTCTAAAATATCAGTCAATTTCAATTGGGATGATCTCAACTTTATGTAATATAACATTATTCAAAAAGAATTGGGATGCAATTAATGAATAAAAAATGGCAATCTCCAATTCAATTTAATCTATACAAATTATGTTTTTTTTTTAATTATTTAACTCTCTTCGTTTTAAACTACCATAATTCATTGTATGTAAAGTGGTTCTAATAAATTTGTAAAATCTAATATCATGACTTTTATTTATAATTTTTTGTTTAATTCATTTATAAAATATCGTTTATTCTTTAAAGTAAAAAATTATGGATGATGTAGCCCAAATTAAGAATTACAAAACTATTTATTCGAAAGAATTGTGATTGGATTTGATAAAAGTATTTTAAAATTAATAAAAACTTATTAATAATGTGTAAAAAGTATTCTATATTCTAATTTACTAGTTTTAAAAAAAAAGATGTTTCGCCCGTAAATTATTAACTTTTATATATTTTTTTTCTTTTTCGTTTAATTTTTACAATATATTTGATACAATGACAATTAAATAAACCATCAGCTTTTTAGTCAATTGGATATCCTAATTAACTATTTAAATTTTAAAATTATTTTTAATATATGCATACATTCTTTTTCTAATAAGTTTCAAAAAAAAAACATAAAAAAAATATAAGAATAATATATCTTTTAGAAAAGTAAATTTTTAATATTATACGTGTTATTTTTTTTTTCAAAATTTAAAATAAAATAATAAAGACAAGATATGTCATAATATGAAAATATAAAGATATTTAAAATTATGCACGTATTATATATATATAAATATATAAAAGATTATGAACTAACAATCTAATTCACACCTTTTTAAATTTTGAAAAAAAAAAGAATCATTAAATCGAAAAATCCATAAATATACTAATGCCAATTGATTTTCAGAATTAATCACACTAACAAAAAAGTTTCATACACTCATAAAAACAATATTTTCTAAAATAAGTCTGTCGCGTAGTGAAAATAAAATAATAATGCTTATTATGGTGCATCTAATAGAAGTAAATGTTATATAACATACATTTAGTATCATTACAAATGAAATGTCATAATTTTAATGACCAAAACAAAAATATGTGAACTCTTATTAATTCACTGACCAAATCTTATCGTAACATTTTATTTGTGATATTAAATTTTTTTGTAATATTTATATTATTTTTATTTTGATATTTATTTTTTATTTTTACTTTCAAATAAGATATATGAAATACTTATATTTATATTACTGAATACATTCTTGGTTAATTTTAACAAATTGTGGTAACTTAAAGGTTTCATTATTATTAAAATTGATCAAAATATATATAACAATAATTTAAATATAAAAATTATCAAAATAAAAATATAGATAAAACCGGTATATGTATATAAAAATTTTGTTGAGTGAATTCTTAAATAGGCCGAACAACAATAAAATAAAATTGGGTTTAATAAGCCCAATCATAGGCCCAAATAACTATTTATCCCTGGAAAGATGTGGAAAATGTTGTATATATTTTTATAAGTTCACACACTAAGTAACCTCATTTAATAATAAAAATTAAACTTTACTAAGTAACTCCACTCTTGTTTTACTTTACTGTGTCATATATTCTAATAATTATAGATTTTTTTTATACAAACATATTTATAATTAATACTCGAACTTTAAATCTTTAATAATATACTTAACTAAACGTCATCTTATTTAGCCACAACTCTTTGAGCTAATGACTATAAATTGAAACACAATTGTTAAGTATAAAAATCCATTGAGATTAGTAAAAAACAACTTTATTATAGCAAGCAAAAAAAAGAAAGTAAACCCACGTATTACTACTCAACTCAAATAAAACTTTTTTTTAACTCATATTACTAGTATTAAATACATTAAATTCAATTTTATGCATGTAAATTTAATTAACAAAAAACCAATTTGTTAACTTCTTGGTGTCATATAGGGTGTAATAATTTTTTTAAAAAGTAAATATTATTGTAATTTATGTATTATCTTTTTTAATTGTATCATTTCTTCATAATTTTGAACATTTAATCTACTTAAAAAATTTAGTTTAATAAATAAATTTATTTTATGATATTGAAAGAGTAAATTTTTTTTAACAAAAAAATAGAAACATAAGTTTAAAAGACTTCAAATTCATTCGTAATTTAGTAGGTGGACAACTTTAGATAAAAATGTGGGTCACCTTAGAAGTAATTGTATTAAAATTATTCTTTTTTTTTGAGTAATTTTAAAAGTCATTTAATTACTCAAAAATTAATTGTCTGTGGGATAACTTATAAAAATATGGGTTGATTTAGAAGCTCTTATTTACAAATGAACTTTATAACGTGCTTTAGGTCTCTCTTTTATTCCTACGTTTTTTTGGGTATCACTTGTTTTCTATAAATATTAATTAATTACTAAAATATTAATAATTATTTTAAATATTAACTATTTTATTTTTTATCAATTAATTAATAAATTATTAATATTAAAACGAACATATATTAATAGTAATTATTTTTAATATTTTAATCGATTATGATTAGTATAGTCAAAAAACGAAAATATATATATATATATAAATAAAAATGTATTTTTCGATTGATTGTTATAATAAATGTTATATAATTTAAAGATGTAAGTAATTTTTTTCTGCAATATTTTATAAATATACAGTAGTGTAAACATTTTGGTTATAGAACTTGTACCGATTCGGTAATATCTCTTTTGTATTTGAATTATTGATCAAATAACATTTAAAAAAAAAATGAATTATGCTACGCTCATATTCATTTCGAAATTAAAGTATTTTATTGCATACTAATTTATAGTGAAGTTTGTAATAAATATACTTGTTTATGAATTATGATCATAAAATAAATATTTAAATTTGGAGTTTTACCCCGGCTCCCAAATATAAAATAATATTCACTTTATATGTCTATTAGAATTTATTATCATGATAATATTATAATTTTATTTAAATTTTTATGATGGTAACTTAATGTTATCATATTTAAAAATATATATAAATTTAATACAATTTTTTATTTATTTAGATATTTTTTACATATACAATAATATATGCACGATATTCAAATAATATTTTTAGATAATAAATTTATTAAACGATATTTTAAAAGATATTTTAAGATAATAAATTAATTAATTATTTTAAAATATTCTTTAAATATCGCACGTGTATTATTATATATATGAAAAATATTTAATTAAATGATAAATTGTATCAATTGATACATTTTTTAAACGAAAATATCATTAAATTACTAACTCAAAGATATAGATAAAAAAAGTAACAAAAATAAACTCATAATAATGATATTAAATTATAGAAAGTGATATTGCATCGAGAGCATTCACTTATTTATTTTATTTTCTAATCAATATTTTTTATTATCACGTGATTAATTAACTAGTGTCCTCCTTCTACAAACCACCGAAAAAACAACATCCAAATATTTTATCTTGGAAGATAATGTCATAAAATATCTTGGAATTGGAGATGAAAAGAACATGGAATTGCATTTCAATTTTTATGTATTGCAAATTAGTAGTTTGCCCTAAACTTATGTTTCTTAATCAATGAGTACGTGGAGCTTTTGAATCTTTGATCATTCTAAATGATATTTACACATAGTAAATTACAAAAAAGATTCTTCTCTTTTGCTAAAACAATAAGTTTAATATAAAAATTATAATAAATTATTTTAGAAATTTATTTATGACTATCCTTATATTAATATACTACCAAACGTAAAGAAAAAATTATTATCATTCTCAAAAATTCTAATTAATCACTTTCAATTTATTAATTCATATTTAGAGGTCTAAATTAAGATAAGATATTAATAAAATTTATTAATTTTTAAAACATATTTTATCTTGTATCACATGATTTTTAATGAGATGAGATAACAGTAAAACAATATTAATTAAAATATTTTATTTACATTTAATGAGTTTATATAAGACAAATAAAAATAATATAAAATATGATATGTGATTATGTATAATATAGTATATGATTATAGTTATGCTCATAAAGATTACAATATAAATAAAATAATATGTTATTTAAATAAAATAAGATAATATTATATCATCAATCTATCAGAAACGTTAAATGAGCTATTAAATGAGACGAGGTAAAACACAATCTAATTTACATATTTATTTTTAACAATTAAAAGTTTATTTTTTTAATGACATCAAGAATTCTAACTAATAAATAAATCATGATAAATCAAATCTTAACTAATTTAATTACTCATAAAATATCAAGTATGTTTATATATTAAATAATTAAATCTAGTAATTTTAAATTTTAAATAGAAGTTTTAAATATAATTAAATTATTTATATTATTAATTTAACTATCATTATAATAATTTCTATTTTATATATCACAGTATTAAATTTTTATAATTAAAATATTTATTTATTTTTAAAAATATTATTTTTAATCAATATTTATTTTATTTAATTGTAAAATTTTACAAAAATATAATATATATTTTTTCTAAAAACATTTAAAAGATAAGATTGAAGAGATAGAATGAGAAGGATAATTTCCAAACCACGCCATCCTCGTGGGACGTTCTCCATCGGTACCAAATAAAAAAAAAATCCAATTTTTTTATTTTTATTTTTGGGAGACAAATTAACATCTTTGATTATTCCGTTAAAGTAGCATGTAAGCTTAACTTAGATTAACCTAGCAATACTTCATAATTAAATAATACACTATTATAAAATTATTTGTTTAGTCACAATCATGCAGGTTTTTTAAAATATACGATTTTTGTGACATTTAATAGGTAAAATAAAAATCATTTAAAAAACCACTGTTACAAAATTTTTGAGAAGATTTTAGAATTATTTTTTGAAATGATTAACAACGATCTCAAACTATATTTAAATTACTGAATTTATAGCTTTTTAGGGATGTCTCTAGTCTAATATTTTGGAATGTTAAATTTTTTTCAATTTCATAACAATAATGTTCATAGAATATACTTGTTATTATTTTAAATTCTTAATAATATATTAAATACCAATAATAATAATATTATCATTTAAATAATATTCATTATACATAATATGCTTAAATAACAATAATAATAATATTATCATTTAAATAATATTCATTATACATAATATGCTAAAAGTTAAATATGTTAAAATTACCGTTTAAATGAAATGAAATTATGAGATGATATTTAAATAAAATAAGATAATATTATACCATGAATTTATTAAAGATACTAAACATTACATAAAATAATATAAGATAATCCACTTTATTTTTCTATTTTTCGTGAAAAATATAATTTAATATAAAAACATGCGATAAAAAATTAGATCAACAAATCAACTATGATTTATGCCAATGAAGACTATATTTGTATGATCTAAGTTACTATCATCAGCTATGTACAACAAGGTCAAGAAGTTACACCAACTTCCAACGAAAGAAAGAACCTAAAAGCCATCTATCACATAATAAGCCAACATTCATTATCATTTATCACAATGTTTATTAAGCACGGATGCAAAGTGTAGAACTGGTTCCTCTGGGATATGAACTTCTGGAATGCGTGGTGGAGCTCTGGACAAAAGAAACAATGTTCCTAAAAAATCGTAAATATATTATAAAATTAAAAGAAATTGTCAATTTGCATATTGGTAGATGAAGGTGGAGGTCAGAGATAATGTCAGCAAATGGCACAAAAGAGTAAGGAGGTCGTACTCAAGCAATTCAAACATAATCCATAGAGCAATGGCAACCCCAAGCACTCCAACTGATATTTTCATGTCCCTCTACAACAGAACATCGACAACTAACAGAACAAATCAGATGATACCGTTCAGGAAAATAAGCAGCAGATTTCATAAAAGAAAATTTAAAGCTTTAACATATTTTAGGTTATCCAATCAAAAATAAAATAAAATTGAATATATTGGAAATGTATTTACAATCTTAAAATACAATGAACTAATACATGTTTAAATACAGGAAATAAGAATATGCTTTTTGGAAAAGTGGTTTTTAAGAAAAGTATATTAGTTGCATACAACTAATATATCATTAAGGAATTATTAACACTCTCCCTCAAGTTGACGCGTAGATATCGATCATACCCAACTTGATTAGTGAACCGTATAATGACTTCTTAGAAACTTCCATGGTAAGTATATCTGCAAACTGTTCTTCTGTGAGAATAAAAGGAAAACTAATAAGTTTGTCATCTAACTTTTCTTTTATAAAGTGACGATCAACCTCTACATGCTTAGTGCGATCATGTTGTACTGGATTTTGTGATATATCAATGGCTGCGCGATTGTCACAATACATCTGCATAGTATTTTTGAGTTCGAAACCTAAATCCAATAACAAAGTTCTTATCCACACCAATTCGCAAACCCCATGAGCCATACCTCTATACTCGGCCTCAGCACTAGATCGTGCCATCACTTTCTGCTTCTTACTTTTCCATGTAACCAAATTTCCTCCCACAAAGGTGAAATAACCCGATGTTGACTTTCTATCTGTAATACTTCCTGCCCAATCTGCATCTGTGAATCCACAGACTTCAAGAGGATTGTTGTGTTTAGAGAACATTACTCCCCTTCCTGGAGCCGATTTCACATACCTTAAAATTCTCAAAACAATATTCATATGGTTCTCACTTGGATTATGCATGAACTGACTCAACACACTTACTGCATATGCAACATCTGGTCTAGTATGAGCTAAGTAAATCAAACGTCCAACCAATCTCTGATAGCGAGCTCGATCAGTTGGTATCTGATCTGGATACTCTGCTAAACAATGGTTTTGCTCAATAGGAGTGTCAATAGGTTTGCAATCCAACATACCTGTCTCTGTTAGCAGATCAATAATGTACTTCCTCTGACACAGATATATTCCTTCTCTACCCCTAGCTACCTCAATTCCTAAGAAGTATTTTAGTTCACCTAAGTCCTTCATCTCGAATTCAGAGGCTAGTTGTCTTTGTAATTTATCCATCTCAATAGTATCATCACCAGTGATTACCATATCATCAACATAAATGATTAGGGCTATTACATTCCCTTGTTGATGTTTGAGAAATAGAGTGTGGTCTGAATTACTCTGTTTGTAACCAACCTTTTACATGAACTGTGAAAACCTTCCAAACCAGGCTCGAGGGGATTGCTTGAGACCATACAAAGACTTCCTCAATTTGCATACAAAATTACCAGGAGAATCAACTACATACCCAGGTGGAAGACTTATGTACACCTCCTTGGCTAATTCTCCATGAAGAAACACATTCTTGACATCAAACTACCGAAGTGGCCAGTTTAGGTTAGCAGAAAGTAAGAGCAGAACCCGAATCGTGTTCATTTTGGCAACAGGAGCAAAAGTCTCATCGTAGTCTACACCATACGTTTGAGTAAACCCTTTTACTATAAGACGAGCTTTATACCGATTTACGGATCCATCACCTTTATGTTTTATAGTAAACACCCATCGACAACCAACTGCCTTTTTTCCTTGTGGTGGTGACACAAGTTGCCAAGTATCGTTCTTCTTTAATGCATCCATTGCCTTCCTCCATATTGGATCTCCCAACGCATCCTACACTTTGTTAGGTACTGATACACTAGATATTTGATTCACAAATGATTTGTATGACTTAGATAATCTTTTAGTGGACATGAAATTGGCTACTGGGTATTTTGATTTTGCATGAATATTTGGTTCATACCTTTTGCCTGGTTGACCTCGAATAGACCTATTTGGTAACACATACTGTCCAACATTAGACTCGATGTTATTAGTATCAGTAGGTGTACATACCTCAGATGAGTGACCTTCAGTACCATGGAGTTGTTGATCAAGGGTAGGAGTAATGCCTGAGGGTACAGTTCTATCTTCAATGTCATTTGCTGTAAGTGAATTTGGTGCTTGAATACTTGAAGCAACTGTTTCTGCAATGACTGGATTCAATGAATTAGAAGTCTCATATGGTCTCATTGAAACATCAGTTGGTGACTCACCTAATGCCTCCCCCTCATCATGATACAGTTCTTCGAAATATGTATTCTCCCCCTGACGAGCAGTATCAGGTGAGGAAAAATAACTCATGCCCTCAAAGAAGGTAACATCCATAGTAACATAATGCTTTTTGGTTGGTAGATGGAAGCACTTGTACCCTTTCTGATAACTTCCATAACCAACAAACACACATTTAATTGTCTGGGCATCTAATTTAGATATTTGATTTTTAGGAACATGCACAAAAGCAACACAACCAAATACACGGATAGGAAGATTATGAAAGGATGATAAGGAGACATAAGATGCGAGAATTTGGAATGGGATTTTGATATTGGAAATGTATTTACAATCTTAAAATACAATGAACTAATACATGTTTAAACACACATTTAATAAGGAATTATTAACAAATAAATTATAACATGACATTAACTTAAGAGTGATAATTTGTATCATAACTCGATTGATATAATCGAGCTTGATTCATAGAACTCAAATCGAACACGAAACGAATTAAATTTAAATAAAATTCAAACCAATTTAAATAATTCAAAAAAATCGAACTGGGTTGAGCTGAGTTCAAGTTAACAAGTTAGCCTGAAATAATTTAAAATATATATATATATAATACGTAAACGTTACGACTTACAAGCTAAGTTAAAAAATTAAAATTAGAAAAATATATTTCTTCTTAATTATCAACCGACTTAGTCTTACTTCCTTAACTCTTAGCTTTTCCAGCAACCAATAATAGTCGTTTCTCTAATAATAGCCCTACATCCAACACTATTTCATTCTTCTCTAACATTAGCTTTATGTCCATTAAAACATGTTAAATTATTTTCTATGTTATTCTAAAATGATTGTTCTCTTTTATATGATCAATATATGGTTTACTTGAATACACTAAGAAAGTTTTATATATAAATTGTTAGTTTTAAAGAAAATTCTTTGTTTAATCTTACTCATATATTTTTTTGTTTAGTAGTTGGGAAATTTTTTATTAAGATTTAGAAATCTTTATTCAAATTATAAGTTTTTACAAAGATATAACAGCTTTTAACTTTTCATGAGAGGAATTTGATGGTATTTATCTTTATCAAATTTATTTAAAAATAGAGTTTTTATTTTAAGAATTATCTTTCTTTAGTTTATATTTACTAATGTTCTTATTTTTCAATTAATTAGTTATTGTTACATAAAAACTACGTACGAAGAGTTATATTATATTTATAGAATTTATTGGGTATGTTGTTAGATACTCAATTCAATCCAGAAACATTCATAAAACCATACGAACTCATAAGTTAAATGCAGCGGAAACAAAATTGGATTGAAAACATACCTCCTGCCATTAATCAAATTTAGAAAGCACTTACGGGGAATTCGATGGATTTTACGTTGGAAGTGATTTCAGCTTGGTTTCTCACACTTATTCTTTGCGTATTGATGGTGTAATCTGAATTGTTATGCGATTAATAGTGAGAGGACCGATACTTTATTAAGGTTCTTCCATCGAGAACCTCGTTCGGTTCGAGGCAAGCGTACGGATTCGACGAAACCGAACCGTCACACGGTTCACTAACGTTGCACAGCTTTGATTTACATTCTCCCTTGCCAGTGCAATCGTTAGCGAAATTCTCTTGAGTAACAAAATACATGAATCATAGCGATAGGTCTCTACAGAAGCGAGTATTATGTTCCGTGTATTACAATGTATTTAGTTTCTCGAAGTATTATACTTTATGTGGTAACTAAACTTAATGAATAAATCCTATATTTATTCTTGGTCCAATAAAATATATATATTTTCTCAAATAAATTAAGGTGCACGTAAATATGAGAAAATATCACAATATATAAGAGTTTCATTAATAAATTGTATATATACATTTACAAAGTGGAACTAATTCCCGTTTTCTACACATGATCCTTGAATTTCATTGGTGGCGTACGCTTTAGGTCAAAGGATCGGCAATCATTAACTCGGTACTTACGTGCTTCGATGACCCACTTTCTTTTCCTTAACACGTTCTCTTATGGCCAGTACTTGATGTCGATGTGCTTACTTATGACTACCACTTTTGTTGTTCTTAGCCGCCATTTGAGTTGTCACAATATAATCTTAATGGCCTAGAAATAGAGTCAACTCTAAAGCTGGGAAATGAAACTTCTTTAACCATACACGTGCGATGTGGCCTCCAACGTAATCTGAACTCGGTCTCCGTAGTGGAAGTAGCGATCAATGGCTTGTTTCGCACTCATAGAGACCATGACTCATGGAAAGCATGAAAATGTAACCGGATGTTGATTTTCGTGAATCAATCTGACCCGTGAAAGTTCGCATCGGAGTAGCCAATTACTTGCCGGTTAAATGGTTCGTCTATCGTGAGCGTATAATCCTTGGTTCCTTGTAGGTTCCTTGTAGGTACCTCGTCCGACTTTCTTTGCTGACTTTCGATGGTCGACACCTGGATTACTACGATATCTCCCTGGCATCCCAACAACAAATGCAATGTCGGTCTGGTGCGGAGACACGAGGAACATCATCCAGGCCAGGTAGGCGTATGGAATGGTTTTCATCATTCTCTTTCAAAATCATTCTTTGAGCATTGGTCCCAAATTGAACTTATCACTTTCTTCGCAATGGGAGCAGCACTTGGTGAACAATCGCCGTCCAAAATCTCTCTAAAACTTTATTGATATAGGTTTCCTGAGACAAACCTAAGACACGCAGGAAGTTTATCTTTATGGATCTTAATACCCAATGACATAAGATGCCTCACGTATCCTTACCGTATCAAATTTTTTGAGAGGAATTGTTTTACCTCGTAGCAAACCCTATCATTGGTTGCAAGCAAAATATCATCCACGTATAGCACCCGAAAACAAATCTTACTCCCATTAACTTTACGGTATATACATTGATCCATAACATTCTCTTCAAAACCAAATGAAGTGATAGCGTTATGGAATTTCAAATACCATTGACGGGAGGCTTGCTTTAATCCATATATGGATTTATTAAACTTACAAACCAAATGCTCACCATCGGCTAGAGAAGAATCATCCAGGTTGTTTCATATAAACCTCTTCCCTACAGGTTACCATTAAGAAATAGCCGTTTTCACGTCCATTTGTTGCAAATCCAAATCAAAATGGGCGAACCAATGCCATAACCATACGAAGTGAATCTTTCTTAGATACGGGAGAAAATGTCTGCAGTAGGTCGATTCCTTCCACTTTGAGTGAATCCTTTGGTAACGAGTCTTGCCTTATGTCTCCAATGTTGCCTTGTGAGTCTTTCTTTGTTTGAAGACCCGTTTACATCCAATGGCTTTCCTGCCGTGACCTGACTTGATGAGATCCCGGACTTCGGTTAGGCGCCGTAGAATCCATCTCTTCTTTCATGGCATTGTACCATAAGCTCGAAACCTCGGAACTGTAGCCTGTGAAAACGTCTCGGGATCATTTTCGGCTCCACGACATTATAGTCACATTCTTGTAGATACCTGACACTTGTAATCATTTGGTATCGTGATTTCCTTACTCTGGTAGATCTTCTTGTGTTGCATCAACGTTATACGAGGAAGCGGGATCGTGTTGTTCGGTTGTAGGCAGATATGTTGAACTTGACATCTCTAGATCGAGGATCGGCGACTTGTGGTACTTCAGCGTTCTTGCTGACACGTGTTTGTCCTCGAGCGTGTTGTTAACAATAATGATCAGTCAATTACTTGAAGTGGTACATTGAGCATGCGAATGATCTTTCTCGAGAACCAATGCCTGGGATCGATCGCTCCCGCTAATTGTCGAAGTAATTCTCGAAATTTTGCATTTCTTGATTCCATGAAATCTAGTGTTGTGAGATGGACAATAAAATCTATAACGCTTTAGGCAGATTCGGCATATCGATGAAATACTAATGGTCCTTGGGTCCGGCTTTTTCTCTTGTGGATTATATATCCCGGCAGCTTGACATACATCCCCATACCTTGTATGTTGCAAACTCGGTTTCCAATCTTTCCATAATTCAGCTGGTGTCTTTGGAGCGACGCTTCTTGGTTGGAACTTCGGTTTAATATATACAGTGCGTCTTTAAAGCTTGATCCTGAGGATTTAGGAAGATTGGAGTTCTAAGCATACTCAGCGCGTGTCCAAAAGTGTTCGGTTTCTTAACTGTACACCGTTTTGGTGCGGTGAACCAGGACGTAGTGTATTGGGCAAGCGTATCCAATGTTCTTGAAGAAATTTAGCAAACGGACCGGTACTTGTCCATTCTCGGTGTATCTACCATAATATTCACCATCTACATCGATCTCACGATCTTTATTTGCTTTCCACATTGTTTCTCTACTTCAACCTTAAAGCTTTTGAAGGCATCCAATGTAGCTCTTATTATGAAGCATATAGAGATACATATATCGAGAAAAAATCATCAATAAAGGTGATAAAATATTTTTGACCTTGAATGTCCATGCACGGACAACGTATATCTGTATGTATGATTTCTAATATGTTTGAACTTCTATTGGCACCTTTCTTTGACTTGTTAGTCTGCTTTCCCTTAATGCGAGTCCACGCGTGTCTCAAAATCGATAAAATCTAGAGTACTAAGTACCCATCTTTCACTAATCTTTTAATTCTTTCGATGGAGATATGTCTAATCTCATGCCGTAACGTGAAATTAAATAAATCAATAATACACCTTTTAGTGCCAGGCTTGAGACATGCATGGCGTTATGAGTGGCATTATTTTGTAAATTAATGCGATGAAAGACCATCAGGACAAAAATACCATTCCAACACGATCGGATTATTAAATAAATTGAAAGATGTTTACGAAAAGTGAAAGGAATAACCATAAAGGTACAAGTCTTGAAATTGAAATCAAGTTTCTAGAGAAACTTGGAACATAAAAGGTCTTTTCTAATTTTTAAAATAAAAACACTACTTAAAAATCAAACTACGTGTCACTACGGCCTTTCGCGTGAGCCCGTCTTGTTCTGGGATAAGATGTATTGCTCAGCTTACCTTTAACGCTTCCTTAGATTTTGCATACCCTGTAAGGAATTTGCAACGTGGATTGTAGATCGAGAATCAATCCACGGATGTTAATATTAACATTAACGTATTAGATTAATAAACAAAGCGAGGTTGGATTACGCTTTATTCTCGAAGCCATTTACGGAATATGATACAATCCTTCTTCATGTGTCCATGCTTTTACAAAAGAAACACTTGGATTCTTCGTAATATCGTGAGGTGGAATTATTCCACTCTTTATGCTTGTATTGAGATTTTCCTTTCACGATGCGTTGTAGCCAACATTGCATTTTCACCAAATTCTATAACAAGCCTGCTTCTCTTAACTTACGTGGTCGTTAGTTCATTGATTGATCATTTATCTTTATGTGTATTATGCGAGATTTTGAATGACCACGTCTTGGTGTGGGAGAGTGTTAAGGATATAGTGCACCAGGAAGGATTGAGCATCTCGACCTCGAGATGCTTAAGTTGAGCATGATATCCTACGTTTGCGTAATGTGTGCTCATGTAGCCCTTTCCTGGTGAGTGAGTCTTAAAGAGAGAACCGTAATAAGGGTACTTGCTAAAGCCTTATGAAGTGAAATTGATCATCGATGGCCCCAAGTCTTGAACATTGGTATCTTTGATCAGCGGAACCCACGAATACGTGAGGATATTTTAGTCTTAATGAAACGTCATACTAAGGCGATTAGATCGTTCCATTGTTAAGCAAAACATGATATTCTACGAATCTTGGTTTGAGTAATTTTAGGTGGTTTGTTTTCCTAATAGCATAATCAATATCCGTCCACCTAATTGAAGGAGAATTCTTTCCTTCCATATTTTATAGTTATCCACTTCGGATGGGAATATCGCGCGGATATCGAGAAAAATTTACTGGTTGAAGGCTATGATTAAAGATTATATGCTTATTAAAATTTGAGGCCTAAACTATAGTCATTATTTCACCAATGTAAAATCATATGAATAATATGAATCTAGTGACATAAAACTTGTCTGTGGGCTAAAGTTTTAATTCAATTAAATTCATCTAAACTGCGATAAAACTATCAAATTATGTTCCTTTTCCTAATCTGTGCAGGTAAATTAGAAAATATAATTTGATATTATATCCTAATTAATCACACAAAAATATAATAAAAATTCCTGTGGGATAAGATTTATTATATCACATATGATTAATTACAATTAATATTTATTTTCTAAATGTGATCCTAAATAAACTTTATTATAGTTTTAATTAATTAAAGATACCGTGGCTACTCCCTAATTAATCAAACTATATGAATCACTTAAATATTAATTAAATTCTTATCCTCAATTATTGCATAAAACCATAAGTAATATTAATTTAATATCAAATGTACAAATATTATTTATCTTAAATTGCATATATGACAATAAATTATACAAGCAAAATTAAATAATATAAGCACTAATTAAATCAATAAGAGTCATTAAAAAAAATTTCATTATGCATAAATTATTTAACTCAATGTTATATGTATAATTAATTACAAAATTTATACATATAAATACCAAAAACAAATAATTTAAGCATAATGTATTTAAATAAAATTTTAATGTTCCCAAAAATTATTTAAATAAATATAACATGTATAATAAATATTATACATGTGATAAACATAAATTAAAATTATATTCAGAATTATTTTATATATATATATATATATTTGTTTTGTTTTAATAAAAATTAAATATTTAATATATATAAAATATTATACATTAACAACATATATTGTACCGTAGCCTTTTGGTTTGCCTTGTGAATTTATTGTCTTGAGACCAAGGTTCAAGGCCCAGACACTCCAAATGTTTTGTTTTTTAATAAAACTAACTTTTGACTCTATAAATATATTTTGTTACATAAAATAACAAAACAACCTCAGTGGTCAAGTGGATAGTTTATTGAAAACTTATCGGTGTAAACTGGGTTTGATTCCTAGGCAAAGTAAGATTTTTTTAAATTCATGTCTTGACCTTGATTGGGTCAATACGGCCGTTTGTATTAACGAATCTGGTAGTATCTTTTATTAAATTGACGTAATCAGCGAATTAACTTTTTATCGAAAATTCGAAAATTCAATTTGAGTTATTCATGATCTTAATTTTAAGTAAAAACTTTATTTTAAGCGAAAAGTTAATTAATGAAGAAAATAAATACCCACAAATTGGATTTATTTTAACATTGTTTCAAGGATTTAATTTTAAAGAATCGCTCAAAAATCAATATTGAAACACTTTATAATTTCCATATGCATCAAAAAACAATCAAAATAAAAAACCCAAAATTCGGTTAACGTGAAGCTTGAGCGAAAATAGAGTTGTTTTCAAATTAATCTGCAAAATATTAGATCTTTTATTCGGTCAGGAAGCGTTAATAAAACCATGTGAACTCATAAGTTAAATGCGGTTGGAAACAAAATTGGATTGAAAACATCGCCACTGTAATTGATCAAATTCGGTAACACGGGAATTGATGGATTTTACGTTACGATACTTTCGGTTTCTACTTATTAACTGCGTATTGATGGTGTATCTGAATTGTTATGCGATTAATAGTGAAGGGCCGGAAATCTTTATTAAGGTTAACTGAAACCTCGTTCGGTTCAGAACGGCATCACGGTTCCGGCGAAGCAACCGTCATCACGGTTCACTAACGTTACAACACTTTGATTTACGTACGTGAGTTATTCATTCAACGTTAACTTATCATTTATTAAAAAAAACAAGTTGTTGTAATACTTATATTCTTATTTCAATTAAAGAATTAATTTGTAACAGTTTTTTTGTGTTTGTTTTGAATTTAAAATTAATTGAGTTAATGTTAAATCAATTTAAAGTGAATTTATTCGAAACATTTCAAACTAAACAAATTCGTACAAATTTCCACCCAAAATCATAAAAACATATCTAGATTTAAGTCACAAATTAAACTGATTGATTTTTTTTTTACGACAGAGAAAACACAGATGAAATCAAATGTAAAATTATATCATAGATGATTTCTTCGTCTTATCTAGCCATAACATTGAAGATGTGTCACGATGTAATAGAAATCGAAACTGTTGCCTAAAAGAAAAAGCAAAGAAAAAAAAAACATGCCTTGAAGAACAAATGGGAAATGAATTAAACTTGGCGTCGCAGCAGGTGTCTAGGAACGGAGATGCTGGGACGATCTGCACTGGGACGACTTCGCTGCGCGATGTGCTGAAAGAAATGGTGGATAAACGGTCAACTGAGGCGAGGAATTCCAACGGTGCTCATGAAGTTTGTAAAATCTATGCTGGGGCAAATATTGGGGAGAATAAAAGATCTACTGGCAATTTAACTGTTTCATCTTATATTATAAAATATCATAAAATACGAATCTTTATTCTTTAATTTCTATTTCTCATATGAATTTGCCGGTTAGAAAAAAGTTGATGACTCTACTCTTGTTCAAATAGATTTATTAGGCTATCTATCATAATTTAAATAGGAAAATGACTCTTACTCATATTTCATAAGACACCAAATTAATTAATTATAGTAAAATTGTTTGGAAAATCGGGTATATTTTCCCTATTCTAAGTAGCTACTATTTACTTATGATTTAAATGAATAGAACTCAAACTAACCCGACAAAATAATGCTATTGGAAATATAATGCTAAAATAAACTAAAACAGATATTGAAACAGAAATATTAAAGTAGAAAAATAATAACACCAAAAATTTAACGAGGTTCGGTATAAATGTTACCTAGGTCTCGGGCATCGTTGACTACTTCCACTATGTTCAAATGAATGAACTTCAAAATTACAATTAATTGGGCAAAATTGAGCTAATCAATTACCCTTACAAAAGAGAAGAAGATTTACAAATTTTGGGATGTTTTCAAATGGTGAAGGAGTGCTTTATTTATACCAAATCCAACACCCATCTTCATTCCTAACCAATGTGGGACTTTTCTAATTTTCTCACTAAGGAGCAATATATAACAAATCTCCACCTTAGCAACTTAGTTGTTTTAAATGATTTCTTCAATTGCTAGATCAATGACGCCAGCGCTAATTCAGATTTGTAGGATGTTAATCAAGTCCAGACAATGTTTGAACTTGATTCTTTACCACCTCGTCATCATATCTGCGGGATTCTCTCGTCGTACTAATCTTCCGAACTAGTACTCCACCTTCTTCAATAATCTCTCGCACGAAATGATAACGAACGTCAACGTGCTTTGACGCGTGCGGTAGACTTGGTTCTTTGCTAAATGAATAAGACTCGACTATCACAAAACACCTTGATATGTTTTTGACCAACTCCCAAGTCTTCAAGCAAACCTCGTAACCAAATAGCTTCCTTCACCTCTCAGAATCGCCATATACTCGCCTCCGTAGTAGACAAAGCAAGCGTGGACCGCAAGGTAGACTTCAACCGACGGTGCTCTAGCAAGAGTAAACACATAACCTAGTTGACCGACGCTTATCTAAATCTCCCGCATAGTCGAATCACAATATCCGACCGCACGTTGACCAATGGTATTATCCTATTTGAAATACTAAACCAACATTTACGGTAAGATTTATAATATACCGTAGAATCCATTTCACTGACCAACCAATGTCCTTTACCAGGATCACGTACGTACCGCTTACAACACCAACCGCATGTGAAATGTCAGGTCTTGTACACACCATTGCATACATCAAGCTACCAACTGCATTTGCATATGGTACTTTTGCCATATATTCTCGTTCTGCATCATTCTGAGGAGATAATTGAGCACTAAGCTTAAATTGAGGAACTAGCGGAGTACTTACAGGTTTTGTCTGTTCATTCATACCAAAACGTTGTAGTATCCGCTTCAAATATTGACTCTGGGTCAAACTAAGCTTCCCCTTCTTCCTGTCTCTGCTTATCTCCATACCAAGAATCTTCTTGGCTTCTCCCAAATCTTTCATCTCGAACTCCTGACTTAGTTGAGCCTTCAACTTTCCAATTTCTGCTTGGCTCTTCGATGCAATCAACATATCATCGACGTACAACATATCATCGGTATAAATGTTACCTAGGTCCTCGGGCGTCGTTGACCACTTCCACTATCTTCAAATGAATGAACTTCAAAATTACAACTAATTGGGCAAAATTGAGCTAATCAATTACCCTTACAAAAGAGAGGAAGATTTACAAATTTTGGGATGTTTACAAATGGTGAATGAGGGCTTTATTTATAGCCCCAAATCCAACACCCATCTTCATTCCTAACCAATGTGGGACTTTTCTAATTTTCTCACTAAGGAGCAATATATAACAAAAATCAACATTTATAATATTTTTTAAAACTGATCTTCATTCTACAAAATAACGTAAAAGCTAATATAATAATAATAGGATAATTTAATTATTTACGTATATAATTTATTTTAAAATTTTAAATCAATATGATTATTATTTTAAATTTAATATTATTATTATTTGTAATTTTATCGTAGTTCACGAGTAAAAGAACTCGATTCATTAAAAATTTATCATATTTTTAATTAAATGAAATTTTTTAATCCTTATATTAAAGATCTTATACTAAAGATCTTAGGATAGTTTTGTATATATTTAATTTTTTGATTTAGATGTTATTTATGTAATTTTATTTTGAATCATTGAAACTTATTTTTTTAAAAAATAAATTCATATAATTTGTAATCATTAAAATAATACATTTTATATATGGAGCATATATTTTTATTATAAAGAAAAAATCAATTAAAAAATTGAATTTCAACTAATTAAATAATATTTAATATTATTAGATGTTATTTTTAATATGATAAATTTTATGTAATTTATATTAATTATTTCACTGTATTTATTAAGATTTGAAATAATAAATTCACAATTAAAAACAGTCAAAACTCCAGATATCATTCCTTATATAGAACTGTAGTCATGAAAAGACCATGTACATCAATCTTACCATCTTCGGCTCTATGCTTGTTGCGTTAGAGAGGGCTAACCAAGTTTTGAACTGAACAAGATACTAAGCAATTAATGTAGTTTTGAAATCATAGGGTTGAGTTCGAATAAACGTATGTGTAATATTTTTCAAATAAATAAATAAATAAATAAAACACCGGTCCTCGAAATTTCCTGTCTAAAACCACGTCCAGTTAACCCTCGTAACTTGTTTAAAATGAAATTAATAACAACCTCCTAGGAAAATCTCTACTATATATTTATTTTTGTATGCCACTTTCATAATGGTTTCATAATATTATAAGTTTTATTTTTATTTTTGTCAAATACTTAAATTTATTTCCGTTATTATTATATCGATATTATAAATCATACTATTATTAAAAATAAGTATATTTATTTAAATAATTATTAACATTTTATTCCCATAATTACTTAAAATCGTATATTTTAATCGTAATATTAAAATGTAATTTTTATATTAAAATTCTTTAGTTTTATAAATTATAAACTAAATTGACTAATTTATAAATAAATGAAATAAATTAGTAATTTTACACTTACTATAAAATTTCATTATTATTACAAATTAACACACAACGTTCGTCCAATTTCATGGGGCTAGAAAACACAATTAAAAACTTATATACATATCCATTTTATACATTTATATATTTTCTCTGCATCATTTTTTTAAATTAATTACTTTAATAATTATTTTGAGTCTCATTTAACTGAATAGTAAAATTATGCATGAAAATCAATAAAGATGATATTTAATTATATCTCTTTTAGAGTTTTATTTTAAACAAAATGAACATGTTAGTGAAACGGTTACAAATCACTGCCAAATCATGCTCTCACTCAATATATATATATATATAAAGCGCTAGAAACAGAGCAACAGAGAATAATGTAAAAAAGAAAACAGAGCAACTTGAGAATTATAATCAAATGGACATGAAGAAAAACAAGCAAGTTATAGTTTTCCAAAACCAAGAGGTGCCTAAGTTTCGTAAACAGTGGTTGACCCTCTTCTCTATTTTTTTCATCTTTTCTTCATGTCAATCCTTCGACTATGGTGATGCTCTCTCCAAAAGTTTCCTCTACTTCGAATCACAACGTTCAGGGCATTTACCTCACAACCAAAGAGTCACTTGGCGTGACCACTCTGGTCTCATTGATGGTCTTGAAGAAGGAGTTAATCTTTTTTTCATCATATATTGCTTTCAATTTCTTATAAAAACAACAGTGTTTCTATATATATATATATATATATATATATTTATAATTATGGGTTCTCTCTTCTTCTTCTTCTTCTTCTTCTTCTTTTTAATTAAATTAAATTAAATCAGGTGGATTTGATTGGAGGGTACTATGATGCCGGTGACAACATTAAATTTGGTCTGCCAATGGCTTTCACTATAACAATGTTGTCTTGGGGTGTCATTGAATATGGCACAGAGATTTCAAATGCTGGAGAATACAACCATGCCCTTGAAGCAATCAAATGGGGGACTGATTATTTCATCAAAGCCCACACTTACCCTAATGTCTTTTGGGCTCAGGTTATTAATTGGTTTCTAGTGATTTTGAAATTGTTGGTTAGTTAGTTAATGAAAATAAAAATAAAAATAAAAATAAAATTCAATTTCGATTTCGATTTTTTTAAAATTTATTTTCAGGTTGGTGATGGCTACACGGATCATTACTGTTGGCAAAGGCCTGAGGACATGACAACCTCACGCCGGGCCTTTAAGATAGACGAAACCAAACCCGGGTCGGAAGTCGCCGGTGAAACGGCGGCAGCCATGGCAGCAGCCTCCATTGTGTTTAGCAAAACAAATCCACTTTACTCTCACTTATTACTACACCATGCACAACAGGTAAGTCGGTTACTTATCATATAGTTATACAAATATTATTACTATTAATTAAATAACATATGTAAGGAAGGTACTAAAATTTAAATACAATTTTGATTTGTGACGGTAATGTAGTATTTTATAAAATTTTGGGTAATTAATTATTTTTGGATTTGTTTTGTAGTTGTTTGAGTTTGGTGACAAATACAGAGGCAAGTACGATGAAAGCATTGGAATTGTGAAGGGATATTATACCTCAGTAAGTGGTTACAAGGATGAGTTGTTGTGGGCAGCTTTATGGCTATACAAAGCTACAAGCAATGAACATTATTTAAAATATGTTTTAGACAATGCTTATACTTTTGGAGGAACTACTTGGGCCATGAAAGAATTCAGCTGGGATGTCAAGTATGCTGGTCTTCAAATCATTGCTTATATGGTATATTTTTTTTATTTATTTTCTAAGTTATTTTACGCTAAATGTCGTTTAATTTGAACAACAATTATTTAAATACATTGAATTTTATCTCATTTAATGTAATAATAAAATATTAATTTTTTAATGTAAATTTTAAGGGTATTATTTTTACTTAATTTTTCATTTTCTTTTTACTTTACTTAAAAGCAATATTTTGCTATTAGAAGCAAATCTTCGAGATGGTGTTTGAAGTACTACAAACAAACAGATCACTACTTTGGTGAACTTATTGAATATTATATGTTTGATTTTGTCAGTTACTTTATTCTCAAGTTAATTAATTTCTTTTTATAGTTACTAAAGGAAGAAAGGCATAAGAAGCACAAACACATACTAGAAGAGTACCGTTTAAAAGGAGAGTATTACATGTGCGCTTGCCTTAACAAAAACAATGATAATAAGAATAACGTACACTACACACCAGCAGGCTTATTGTTCATTCGTCAATGGAACAACATGCAGTATGTATCAAGTGCAGCTTTCTTACTCACAATATACTCTGACTATCTCAAAGCCTCTAATCAGAATCTTAATTGTCCAAAAGGGTTGGTCAAGCCTCAAGAGATGTTTAACTTTGCTAAGTCACAGGTTGATTATATCTTGGGATCTAATCCAATGAGCATAAGTTATTTAGTTGGGTATGGGCCAAATTACCCCCAGAGAGTGCACCATAGAGCTGCATCCATTGTATCATATAAGAAGAAAAAGGGATTTATTGGGTGCACTCAAGGGTATGATGATTGGTTTGGTAAAAATGATCCAAATCTTAATGTGCTTGTTGGAGCTCTTGTTGGAGGTCCTAATAGTAATGATAAATTTAAGGATGAAAGAACAAATTTTGTGCAGACTGAAGCTTGTACTTATAATACAGCAACTTTAGTTGGGGTTTTTGCTAAATTGCATAGCTTAGAAGGTGCTTTTTTCTTTCATAGAAATGATTCATCAATTTCTAGCTAGGAGGTATTTTTATTATACAATATGAGATTTGTTTCGTGGCTGAGATAATTACATGCACTAATCCCAGTGTATAAATACTAATGATACATAAAGAAAATACAAATTACAAAAGAAGTAAAGAAAGATTATATTACAAACATAATTTATTTGACACCGTTTTATTAGATATTGTATTCTTACATCTCATTTGAGATAATCACAAATTTGTAATAATTAATATTTTTTTCTTTAATTAACGAGTTTGTAATTTAAATATATGTCGCACATTTAAATGTATAAAAGTTTTGAAATTTAACTCATAATTAAGATTATATGAATAATATAATTATTAAAAAAATATTTTTTTCTTTTAAGTTGCACACATTAGTGTAAATTAGAGAGTAAACAAGTATTGGTATTTTACCTGCAAACATACATAAAATTGACGTTGATTTAGGACATAGATAAGAGTACAGGAGTTTCGATATTCACAGACAATTTAGGTCTTTTTGTTCTTCACAATTGTGAAACACTATGGCCAAGTGAGTTTCCACAGCATCCTTTAATTAATTGAGGATGTATGCAATGACAAGCTTGCTAAAAGCCAAACTCAATAAAACACAAAACATGCCTTGCTCTCTCCCATCTGATTCGCTATTTCGATGGCTACATATTTGGCTATCTGTATTTGGTCAAAAGTTTTGTATTCTCAAGTCTGACCTACGACAATATATGAATACCATGATAAGCAAGATTTTTTTTTGTCCTTTCTTTCTTATTCATGGAAGAGACATTTTATTGAATCAAATCAAGAAATTACGATACTCTTTTCCTTCCAAATTACACTTACTAAATCTATCAGGAAGGACATCCACCCTATGAATATCACGTGCTTGATCCCTTAAAAAAAAAATTAATACCATCAGCCACCATGTTTGCTTATCTCCTCACCTATTACAGCACACAAATATTAAAGAGACTTGTTGAAAAATTAATGTTGGAAACGTCAAGGCCAAAGTCCAAAGGCCAAGGCCTAAAGGCATTTCTAAATAAAACAAGCTCTCTAAAAGTTGTATTCTTTCTTTCATATTTTCATTACAATTCTATAGCTATATATAAGTAGATTTACCCCTTGAATTACTATTTGAATTAAACATTTCTTTATTTACTCCTTCAATTAAGGATTCTTTGTTTTACTTCTTGAATTAAGGATTCTTTGTTTTACTTCTTGAATTAAGGATTCTTTGTTTTACTTCTTGAATTAAGGATTCTTTATTTTTCTCCTTGAATTAATCCTTAAATTAAGGATGATAACTCCTTGATTTACTCCTTAATTTACTCCTTAATTTACTCCTTGAATTAAGGTTCTTGATTTACTCCTTGAATTAAGGTTCTTGATTTACTCCTTGAATTAAGGTTCTTGATTTACTCCTTGAATTAAGGTTCTTGATTTACTCCTTAAATTACTCATTAAATTACTCCTTAATTTTATCTCCAATACTCCCCCTCAAGCTGGATACATAAGGTTTATGGATCTAAGCTTGCACAGAAGTCGTTGAAACTGATGAGAAGCCAAAGCAACAAATGTAAAACTAACAAAAAAAAATGATGATTACGATAGCAAAAAAAATATTATTGTTGTCGATATCTTTCCTTTTATCACAATACTTCCCCTCCACATCGTGCAAGTAGGAGCTACAGAAGAGATTTAATCCATTATCGACAAGAGCTTAGTTTCAATATGGGACCTTTCCTTTTACCATAATACTCCTCCTTCACATTAGGTAGGTAGAAGTTGTAGGAGAAATTTAATCCATCATCGCCAAGAGCTTGGTTTCAATGTGAGACCTTTCCTTTTACCATAATACTCCTCCACATCAAGTCGGTAGAAGCTGTAGGAGAAATTTAATCCATCATCGCCAAGAGCTTGGTTTCAATGTGGGACCTTTCCTTTTACCACAATACTCCTCTTCCACATCAAGTCGGTAGAAGCTGCAGGAGATATTTAATCCATCATCGCCAAGAGCTTGGTTTCAATGTGGGATATTTCCTTTTACCATAATACTTCCCCTCCAAATTGGGCAGGTAGGAGCTATAAGAGAGATTTAATCCATCATCGCCAAGAAATTTGGTTTGAAAAAATAAAAAGAATAAGAAATCGCTCTGATAGAGTGTCAAACGCACTTTGAGCAAAGGAATAACAATTTTTTTAAGAAGATCGACTTGCTTTAATACCATGTTGAAAATTAGTGTTGAAAACGCCAAGGCCAAAGACCAAAGGCCTAAAGGCCTTGCCAAATAAAAAAAGCTCTCTCAAAGTTGTATTCTTTCTTTCATATTTTCATTACAATTCTATAGCTATATATAAGGAGATTTACCCCTTGAATTACTATTTGAATTAAACATTTCTTGATTTACTCCTTGAATTAAGGATTCCTTGTTTTACTCCTTGAATTAAGGATTCCTTGTTTTACTCCTTGAATACTCCTTGAATTAAGGATTCCTTATTTTTCTCCTTGAATTAATCCTTAAATTAAGGATGATAACTCCTTGATTTACTCCTTAATTTACTCATTAAATTAAGGATTCCTTAATTTACTCCTTGAATTAAGGTTCTTGATTACTCCTTAAATTACTCCTTAATTTTATCTCCAATAAGACTAATCAACTGCTTAGCGTCCCTAAGGACAGGTTTCAGTAAACCAAGAATACCCCAAGCTCTCCTCGGTTATCCACTTAACAATAACTTTAGAATGAGACTCTATCACAACCTCAAACCAGCCATGAGGATGTGCCAGCTTCAGCCCCCACAAAAATAGCTAGAGCCTCCAACTATTCTACTTAATTGCAGTGAAAATGCTTCCCCACTAGAACCATAACCACACCAAGGTCATCCCTAGCTACAACTCGATCTAATTCCACCAATCCCTCCGCCTGGATAACATGCAACATCATAATTAATTTTTATACTACCCCTACCAGTAGGCCTCACATAGAAGATTGAGGTTCCACACTAGCATGATAATTATTTGCATGAACATAATCAAGCAAGATTTCATATATATATTTTGTATACATCAACTATGTATTTAATAACCCTTTTAATTTTTGTAAGTTATTAGGAGTGTTAACAATTTTTATGGACAAATTTTTTATTTATAAACTAATTTTTATGCATGTTATTATATCTTTTAAGTAAAATCAAAGTAAAAAACACTTTAATTTCGAAAAATTATATTTCAATTATAATCTTTATACTATCACACTTAGATTACATTTGTATAATCATGAGCACATTACATATACTTAAAACTATTTATATTGTTAAAATTATTATCATTAAAAATACTAGCTTACTATAAAATAAATATTTTTATTCTCTTAATTATATAAATATATGAATTTTTAGTTATTCAATAATTAAAAAATGATCACTTATATTTTCTTAATTATATAAAATAAGCATGTTATTTTTTAAAAATACTCAGTTTTAATAAAATAAAAAAACATAAAAGATAAATTTTAAAATTATATACTCATTCTTCTAATGAGAAAACAAAAAATGTAACCCAATACTATCAAAACTAAGATCTCAACGTTAATTCAACATTTTTTTTTAAATAGTTAAATAAGTCTTTTCCTGTTATCTTTTTGAAAAGGGATTATTAGCATGCAATAATTGCATATAGAATTATACCTTCATACTTTTTTTATTACCTTTATAAAACCAAAAACGAGAGAAACCTTCTCTCTTTTTCCCCTCCGGTTATGAGAATAATAACGTTTTTTTTTAAATAACATGGGGTCTCCTTTGAAATTGAACCTGTTTGTGGAATCTAGAATAATAATCAGTATGGAATAAAAAGAGATGATAAATGATTTATTATTCTTAAAATAAGTTATAATGTAATAATAAAATATAAATTAGTTTAACAATTTTTTTTTAAAGAAATGCAAATATCAAGTAATCTAATAAGTGAAAAATATATGATACAACAACTCAAAGGAAAGATTTGTTGTCAGAGAACCGCATGTAATGGTCGATGTTCGTCCTGAACATCACGGAGCTTTTGTATACTAAAATATGACCTTTTGAACTTAGACAGCAAAACCTTCACTTCGAATACATGTTATAATGAGAAAATATAAATAATGAAAGACAAAAAAAGCCGGAACATACAAACTTATACAAAGGGGGTTCGTTGAGGCTGATCATCACCATTGGCAGGGGGGCAAGGCGGGTGTGATAGGTGAGGTAGTTTGGGAGGGCGTGGCCAAGGCAATTTAGGAGGCTTTGAAGGGAGAGGAGGGTGTGGCTTGGGTTGTTTAGGAGGAAAAGGAAAGGGTGGACGAGGCAATGGTGGTGTGATAGGGAATGCCCATGGAGGCCGCGCCCGGGCATAACCACACATGCCATAGAAACATAGGCTTCCAAATGAGCATCTGTTTCCACATCTTCCACAATTGAAAGGGTTAAAGTTCGTATCAATGCACAACCCACGACAACATTGAAATGTAAATGGACACATAATTCCGCACAATCCACAATTATTTATGTCCGTTGTAACATCAACACAACGGTTTCTGCAGCATTGCCTTCTCGGTAGTCTTTCTTCCTGATTACATATCCATGGCCGGTTCCAGCACCCAGGAGCTCTTGGGTCCTTTAGTTTCTTAAGCCATGGTGATGAGGAGGTACCTACCATGGTGGCATTTTGTTGCAAGCCATCAAATATTGAATGTACTTCTACTGTCACAGATAGTAAGAGTGGTAAAATTATTGAAAAGGCAATTGCCATCAGTGTCATTTTGATATCCACATTAAGTGTCCAAAATACATAGAGGTGATGGGGAGAGAGCTAGATGCAATTCATGCTTTTCTTACATGTTAATGTTACAGACTCGTGTAGTGGGTGGTGCAAAGTAACTACTTTTATTTTTATTTATTTTTGCTTAAATTGGTGAAAAGTAAGTGATTAAAATGTGAGTAAACTAGTAGATTAACTTTCAATGTTAAGATAACATGCCTTTATCCTTTTGCTTAGCAGTTCATCTCCATTATCTCCTTGCAGATAAGTCTCTTTCTAATGCTAAGAAGCTGATTATAAATAAGAAACGGCCAAATAAACAACTATAAGATTATCAAGATCCATGATGACTGAATGGCATGAGAGTTTAAGCGCACATCTAGATACAGCAAGCAATGATATGCACAGGAAAAACTAAGAGCATAACATGAAGAATTTTTTTTTTCCATAAGTAGCATATAGAACAACATACAAGTTCAAGTCAAAACAAATAATATAAAAAACAATTAATGAGTTCAAAACCCTAAATTTGATAACTTTCAAATATTTATTATCATGACCATAAATGTAATCAAACTAAAAATTTGTGCTAAATAAGCATCAAGTGCTCTGAACATATTAATATTTATTCAAAACAAAGACTTCCCATTGAATTCTAAAGTGTCATTTGAGGTCAATTTTCAGGTTTCTCAGTGATTCCCTTCATAATGTTGTCTAAACTTGGCAATCTGGTCAACACTTACAGCCATTTGGCGCTTAGCTTTCAAGTGGTAAGACTTTACCAACATGGTGTGTTTTGGTCATCATAACGTGCATTAATCTGCCACTCTGTTTTACATATGATATCCACTGCATATGGGGGTGTACCCCTTTCTTCATTTTCACACTAACCTGCAACCAAAGCATGAAACTTTGACATGCAATCCGAAATATTAGAACTCCCTTAGTCAAAAACAATAAGAAGCAACATGTATTAAAGAGCACCACTTGTTCCTTTAATAATACTTTTTGAAAAAATATTTTCATGTGGAACTTTTATCGAACAGTTAGTACTCATCTGTACATCTCCAACCTGAACAAAACACCATTAGTATCTAAGAGTACAGCACTAAACCTTAAAAAATCAAGATACTGAGCAAGCTTTATTAAAGTTTTGCTTCTTTCAAATTGAAATCTTGAACACTCTTTTTTTTTTCCACAACAATCAATGTGTACAATGTTACCAACAATCGAAATGATTTTATATTCCAATGCACTGTAGTGAACAAAGATAGAATTGTAATAAAGAAGCTTAAAGACATAAGTTGTGGAAGATAAAATCTTACAACGGCAATTGAAGCTAAAAGCAAAATAGAGAGTGAGACTAGTGACTTGTGAAAGTGCCCTCTAGATTGTTAAATGCATATAGAGTTTACAAGACCCTAAATTAAGGATATTTTAGTTCTTTTAATATATATTTTTTTATTTTTTTTACTGTACATTACAGTTATTAAAAATATTTTTTTTTTAATTTTACTTTTAGATGAAAATACTTAATATATACATTATTAGGTCTTTACAAAATTTAGGACTAATCGTGTCATAACTCATAATGGAGTGACTAAATTTTTTACTATAGTGTCAATGTTGAATAAATAAGTAAATTTTGGTAGTCTTTATTTAACTATATTACCTGGATTTACATGGATAGAAACTGAACTCATATGGCTTCTAACAATTCTAGAAAAAGTATATGACAAATATTTAATATTATGCACTAAGACATAATACTCAGTACTCAACACTTTTCGCTTTAACAATTTTATACTGCCTACCACATTAGCTGAAGAATATATATATTTTAATATATAACAACACTTTGAACTTTAAGAAAGAAAAACAAATTTGTTACAAACATATGTAAATTGTTGTTTTTATTTTATTTTATGGAATGATACGCATGTGATTGGATTTACAAAATTGCATATAATGATAAATTAATTTTGATTATCACAATTTTGTGACATGCATGTATTGGCTTTAAGATCGGTAAACAAAGCATCTCTATTTTAACGTAGATAATCGCCATCACAGCCAAGCAACTACTGAAACAGAATGAACAAACAAGAAAGAATAAGTTGCTTTGCAGAATTCA
The DNA here is from genome assembly GCA_033030585.1 of Hippophae rhamnoides. NCBI lineage: Eukaryota > Viridiplantae > Streptophyta > Magnoliopsida > Rosales > Elaeagnaceae > Hippophae > Hippophae rhamnoides. Next base: position 63,589,007 of record CM065428.1, on the reverse strand, counting down.
AATACGTAATTAAGTAAAATAACAAGAATCACAACCATGTATTTTACACAGCAGAACCCAGAAAGGGGAGATTTGATAATAAATACACAAGCGAAAACATTGCAAACCCAGGTTGCTTATTTAGGTAATGACTAGCATCAATTAAAAAGTACGAACACAAACGCATATTAGACTAACTGCAATGCCCATATCTGTACCGAAGATCTCTGTTCCGCTCTTATGACTGTAGAACAAGGCATTCTTGAGTCCCAGCCTGCATAGCGCTGCGGGAGCTTTCGTTAACAGCATCCCTGCCTTCAAGAGATTGAGGTTTGACATCCTTTTCCTCAACTAGATTTGCATTCTCATTGTCTTCAGATGCAATGGCTACAAAAATTAGATCATTCACTTCTTTGAACCTCTCTTCAGATAAGGAAACCTCAGCAAGTAGCCTCCACGCATTCTCCTCACTTGCTCCTTCATAGTCCTCCTTTCGCTTCAACACCATATGCCCACTAATTTCCCACACTGCAGGATTAACTTGAGTGTCCAGAAGCTCTGCACTCACTTCTCCAAGAGCTTGCTTTTCAGCATAGCACTGTTCATTTATCATGACCACATCTATAAAAATCAGTAACGAAAGCTAATATTATCAGGTTTTTTAAGAGACATGAAAAAGGGATATTACCTGCGGGAAAAGAAAGATCCGTTTTCCACAATCAGAGATGAGAACATTGAAAGGAATGTTGTTGTCTTGAAGGAAAATGCAGGCCTTCGAAACGACATTTGACAGATGTTCCAGAGTCTTTCCACCTTCAAAAAGAAGACCTCTAACCGGATAGTTTACCAGTTCAGAGATCTTCACCCCACCATCCAAAAGGTTTATTTTCTTGGAGGGAGCCTTCTCAATGGGAAAGGGCACAGCCAAGTAGTAGGCCTGGTTCATTCACAGCATCAAAACCAATTCTAGTTGCTCAGGTCATGTTTGGGCAATAGTATATAATATTTCAGAAGTAATATCTAAAAACACATGATATGAGTAAGGTCGGCAGGTGAAGACCTGGAAGTGGAGATGATTGATCGTAGCGAATGCACCTAAACTGTTGTAGCCCAATCGAAAGTAAGGATTCCCAGCCTCGGTTGCCATGTGAAGTGCAAGCAGGAAGCTTTCTCGGTCAATCCTTTGTGGCAAGCAGTCAAAAATACGAGGGATCAACAGAACATGCCCATACTCAATCGGACTGACCTGTTGCATGGTGAAATCGGATAAGCAATAATGAAAATAATGATAATGTACCACATCTTATAACAGAATGGGCAGATAGGAACAGAGAACAAACATTGATGGCAACAACACTGGGAGAATTTTCAACATCAACGGGTGCATTTGGGAAAAACTGGAGTTCATCATCTTCGCTTGCTTCGAACTGGAACAGCACCTCCTCTTGCCCAATTTTTGTGAAATTGAACTTGTTTCCATCAAAGGGCTGGAGGACCTTATCCACTAGAAACTCGGTTGGCCTTTTCTTAAGGTGACGACCCTCATTCAGCTGAGCAATGAAACCATACTGACCCGGAATCACCTAAATCAAATTTGATCAAGGGAATAAAACAAATGTTAGATATGCATTAAAATTGGGCAATATAGAAAAGGTTCTGCTTCATTTATCCCGATTTACAATCAATAAAATACAGGGGTATGAGAATAAACAGAAACTAGCATAATACCTTGGTATTGCAGGCAGTGACATCATATCGAAATAGCCCCCTCTGCGTGCGATCCTCCCACTGCGAGGAAGCATAAGAATACTTTACTCAAAACAAATTTCTAAGTTTAAAAAAAAAAAAACCTCATGTGATTCATTCTTTATCTACTTTAACTTATTTACCTCCCCAAGAAGCAGAGAGTCAAGAAAAGCGACAGGAGGTTCTCCCTTTTCATTCCTAGGCAAATCCTTGTCACTGATATTCTTGCTCAGCTTCTTGAATGCATAGAGCGGAAGCTTGGCACCTAATTTACAAAAAACCATATACATCCCAACTACATCTCAATCCTATACAGAGCAAGGCGATGAGGTTTCAAAATATCACAAAAATAAATAATCCTTTTAGTTTTTATTCTAGCATGTAAAACAACTAGACAAAAATCCAGATGAAAATAATGCCTGGGACAATTTAAAAGCGGTAGGATAAAACAAACAACAGAGAAGAAGAAAATTTTTAAATAAATTATCTTCATATCAAGTGCTTTAAACCAAAAGCAGATATACTTATTGACAACACATAAGAGAAAGTTTAACGTAAAGTAAAGTCCCCAAAACAACTTGTATAAGAAGAACATGAAATTCAATTAAAACATTAAACCAACACAATATTTACACATGAGAGAGAGAGAGAGAGAGAGAGAGTTTATCGTAAAGTAAAATCCCCAAAACAACTTGTATAAGAAGTCAACATGAAATTCAATAAAAGCATTAAACCAACACAATATTTACACATAAGAACAAGCTTTAACTTTTAAACGTTTACCTGGAATGCAACACTGTTTGAGGCAATTGCGGCCACATCCACCTCCAGGGCGAGCACCCTCTTCACCCTCTTCCTTTTGGTAGTTCGAAACAATGGTGGGAACCCTCTTGATCCTCAACATCTTGCTTTCGTACTTATAAGTTATAACTACTAGAATCTAGATTAAACAAAACCAACTGAAACCCAACAACAATGTAAACAGCTTAATCCAAGATCTAGACTTGCCCTTATTGAATTACCTTTTTAGCTAAACAAAATAAACTCTAGTCCCTAAAAACTAATATACTACTATGTGCGTAGAGGAGAAGAAGGAACCACCACCAGCAAGGAAGAGGAGGTCAGAAGGACTACCGCCTTCAGAAGGCAAAGCACCACGCCCACCGTGCGGCGAAGGGTTGGTCTCAATTACACAACCCTTGCGTCGTACAGATTGGACATGAATGATTGGCCGAAAAGCTCTGAGTATAGCCGTGATGTCTACAACTTGACTATCCTGGGTTTTACCCGTTAACTGAAATTTTCAAAATTTCCAACTTCTTTGGATGAAACCCAGATGGGAAGTGAGATTCACTTAGAAGACCACTAGGTATTGGGTTTGTTGGGTGGATTTGAGGAGGAGGAGGTATGTTATATAGATAACACTTAGATAGGTTTCAGTTGGGTGAGAAGTTTTTTTTTTTGGGTAGATGTGGTTAACGTTTGACGTAAAAAAAATATCAAGAATATTCTAGAATTTGTAAATTTTTTACAAATATTCCTTACTTTTTATAAATGTTAAATATATATTTTTTACTTTAAAATTTAGAGATAAATGCTATCACATAATGTTTTCGTAAAGCAATGTATAGTTTTGACTTTAAAAGTAGGATGTAAATGATTTTTAAGATAAAAAAAAAAGATAAAATTTATCTTAATTTTGATAATATTAATAAGATAAGAAAGTTTCATATTTATTGTATTTTAATAAAGATATAAAAAAAATTAATTTAATAGATAAATAAAGCACATTAAACTAAATATTATATATATATATATATATATATATATATATATATATATTTAAAATAAAGTTAAACACAAGCGATTAATGACTTTTCATTCAAAATCACACGTTATTTTAATTTTATAAAATTGTTAATGGTTTAATTTCAGTTAAATTGAATTACATGTGGCATTAAATGTAATGATATAAATAATTAAATATTTTAGTTTTAATATTTATAATATAAATAATAATAAATTAAAAATTATAATAACTTTTGAAAATATTAAAACACTTGGACTGAATCATAAAAAATAATGATTATTGATTAACTTACTCCAATTAAGTTATAATTATTTATTTTATAACTAATTCTTCAGTTATTATAACCATAATTATATTTGGTAAATGTAGTAAATACTTTTAGTAAGTATTATTTTTAAATAATTATATTATTTATATACTTATATAATATAATGTAATGTTAAAAAAACAAACATTAATAAAAAATAATAAAAATAATATACAATAATATATATTAAAATTATTTTTATATTAACTTAAACTTGAAATTATTTTTATTAATGATATCCCATAAAATACAATATTTATTAAAATATGCTAAATTTATAAATATAAGTAACCAGTGTCATCTTACCCAAAATCATTTACGACTGAAGATACAAGGTTATGCCTTGAATTTTTCTGTTGATATTAATTACTTTTAAAATATATTAACATACCCATTGTTAATTATATTATTTATTTTATTTACTAATTAGTTTTTAAATTTAATAAATATATAATAGTATTAATTATTGAATAATAATTATTATTATTTTAAAAAATTTATTCTACAAAATAAAATAAAAGACTAAATTTATAAATGTAAAATTTTTAGTTGATTTTATTATAATTTAACAATTAATACTAAAGTATTCTATAAAATGGTTAGAAAACATTCTTAAAATAAATAATTAATTAATGTTTTTACTTAAATATTGAATAAATATATAATAGTAGTACACTGAAATGAGATTGTTTTAAATATATTAAAAAATATATATTTATTTTAAAAAAATTGACATTTATTTTAGATATATTTATAAATAAAAAATGTATTTATTTTAATGATATTTTAATATTTATTTGTGTGTAAAAAACTAATGAAATAGTGAATCAAGATTATTTTAAGGGTATTTTAGTATTTATTTGTGTCTATAAATAACAAAATGTATTTATTTTAAAAATATTTTAATATTTATTTATATGTATAAAATAAAATATATTTATTTTGGAGATATTTTAATATTTATTTATGCATATAAATAAAAAAAGTATTTTTATTTTTTAAAAAAGGCACTAAAAAGAGAAGAAAAAAAATAACAGAACAACCAAACATTATGTCATACATATAGGGGCTTTTATGTATATCTTAAAGATAAGTACATATCTTAAAGATATTTTAATATTTATTTTTAGAAAACACAAAAAATAGAAAAAAGGGAGAGAGAGATTGGAGAACGAACAAATATTATCATACATATCGGAGCTTTTATATACATGGAGAAATATTAAATATTTGTATAGGAATATTTTTTTAATAAGTGTGTTAGTCTGGGAGGTATGTTATTCAGGGGTATATAGTGAGTAATTTAATTATGAAAATTGATAATTTTGTTACTACATAAATAATAATAATAATAAAACAGATTATTTTTTCGTTAGATTTATAAAATAATGTAAAAAATTGTGATAAAAGTTACAAAAGTTTAACTAATTTTAATGTTTTGAACATTAGAAATTCATGTAAGATATATATTTGTATTAAATTTAAAAATTTAGATTAAATAGATTAAATTTTAATGAGATTAAATAATATATTTATCTATTCAAAGTGTCTAATAAAATTTAAGAAATTAAACAACTTAGATTTTAATAAATACATAAAAAATTAAATATGTAAAAAAAATACTAATAATTATACATAATATAAATAACAATTAATAGTTATATATAGTATAACAAAAAGTAACTAAATTATATATAATAGAAAATATAATTTTTTTTAAAAAGGATAGAAAGTTAAAATTTAAAATTTATGTGAATATATTTAGAGATTAATTAGTAAAAAATATATAATATATTACATGTTAAAATAAATATGTTGGGAATGTTTTATGAGTACATAGTAGTATAACAAAATAAAAAAAAATATTTAAATAATAAATTTTAGAGGATAATATTATATATTTTTGAAAAAGTAAAAAATACATATTTATAAATATAATTTCTGAAAATATTTATAGAAAATTTGACGGAAACACGTTTTCTTTGTCAACCATACGTGACTCCTAATATAAGTATACTTTAATAATTTTAAAAATATATTATTAATATAATATAATAATTAAATTTATATAAAAAAATTAATAAAAAAATCCATATCATCATTTATAAATTTTATTCATATAAAACAATCTTATTAAGTAGTTATATTCTTAAAAAATATTTACTAATTTTATATTTTATTAATTTAAATTATTACACTATCATGTAAGGATGTCCAAAAATCGGATCAAATTGAATAAAACTAAAAAATCGAACTAGATCGAACCAAATGGTTTTATAAATCAAACAATTCGATCTAATTATTATTAATTAAAATCGTTTTTCAAACAGTCCGATTCGATTATATTAATTTTTAAGTCGGTCGGACCAGACTAGACTATTTTAATAATATATTAAAATTTTCATATTATTTTTCACAAATTTTTGATTAAATTTTTCATATTTTAATTAAATATATATATCATTATGTGTATCATATTTATGTATTATTAACATGACCAAACCATTGAAAACTGTTAACTAAACCGTTCAATTCAATATTTTTAATAATTAAACGGTTTTATCCGATTCGATTAATTTTTTTTACCCAAAATTAGATCGAATCAGACTATAGACACCCTCTACTACCCTTTATTGAGCTATTTTTTATGAATTTGTACTATAGTTACTTAGTTTCTAAGTCATAAACACTAAATACAATATAGTTTCTTAGGGATCCTAGTTATATTTTAAATTATTTTCTTATTTTTACTTGTATTGTTTTCTAAATAATATATATAAATTTTATTTTTTTACACATTAAATTCTTTAAAAAAATTATAAAAAGTAAAAATTTATACATATTATTTAAAAAATAATATAAATATAATTAAAAATATTTTTATTACTATTTATTTTTATAACAACTATTGAGCGAAATACAAAAAGAAAGACAGGTTAAGAAGAAATATGGATAATTATTTTAATCATGTATAATTAAAATTATGATAATTTATAAAAAATTGATATTTTTTTAAATAATCGTAATCGAAAAGTCACGAGACAAGGATAGTTATTTCAATAACAAAATTGTATTAATATTATTATTTTATATACATATAATTACATAGAAAAATATAATTTTAATAATAAAAAATATAATATTTTGTATAATTAGTTTAAATTTTATTTGTTATTATTTTATATTTTTTTAATTTTATTTAAAAACATATATTAAATAGTTAAAAATTAATATTTTAAATCATACGATAAAGTAAGAATTAAATTTTTATTTAATTTTTTAAATTAAATATATTTTTAAATAAATATTAAAATAAAAAATATAATTAAATCGGGAATAAAATGTTACAAATTTATAACCGTTAATTATTAATAGAATATATTTAAAATTAATATCCGTAGGTAGATCCGTACTCGGTTGAATCAGAGTAAAATCAAACTAGAATGTACGTCCAATTGGTTGACCGGAAAGGGACGACGAATGGGGGGGTACGGAAGGAAGGCAACGGATCAGCTTTCTTTCAATTTTTTTTTCCATTTCCTTGTTCATGAATATATTCTTCTCCTTAAAAAATAAAAAAATTCATTAATTAAATTAAAGATAAAAAAGATTTTAATTATATAATAAATATATATACTTCATCACAAACACTACTTAAAATTATTCCATTTATTTAATATTTTCATTTATCACAATTATTAAAAAAATTACATAAATATCTTCAACTAATTTTATCGATTTAAAATATTAATATCTAAAATATAATTATCTTTAATAAATAAAATAAAAAAATCCTTAAAAGATAACAAAAACATGCCAAAAACTGATCTTCACAGAAAAAAATAATAATCTTGATCAATTTCCTTTAGGTAGCAATATTATTATAACATGTTTTTTAATGTCACAAAAATATTTGATGAATGAAAACTTTATTAAAAGTAATAGCAATAAGTCATAGTTAATACTTTTAATAAAATAGATATTTTATGTATTTTTATTTTAATAAAAATAATTTTTTTTGTGATAATAATAGGCAAAATCTGAGAAATGAAGATGGGAAAAAAAAGACGATTTGTTAAGTATCCTAAGATTATATATTTAATTGTTTAAAGAAAGATCGAAACAAATATAACAGTAAAAGGAGTGTGAGATCAATAATATATAAATTAACATAAAATTAAGATTTTGATACCTTTCATCAGACTAACTGTGTCTCCTTGAATATTTAAAAAAATTCAGGGCTTAGAAGCGAAAAATAATTATTATATAAAGAAAGAAAAAAAAACATCACAAAATTAAATATCTAAAATTTGTAACAACAACAAATAACACTCACACCGTTATTGTAATACATGCATATTCCTTTTAATTTAAAAAGTGTGATATTTTAATTGTTTTAATTTTTGAAAGGATTATTTATATAATTGATTGGTGATAGAACAAATTAAGTATTTAACTATATTAAAAAGAATAATTTAATTTATTTATTATTTTAAATAAGTCATAGTATAAGAATAAATAATCAAATTTTTTATTTGTTTGTAATATTTTTCAATTGTTATTAATATTCTATAGATTATTTTTAATAATAAATATAAATTTAATAGAATAAAAATAAAATAAAAAATTTGATACTATTATTTTTAATATTAAAATATTATAAAAATAAAATAAAAATTTAAATTATTTTAACTGAAATAATTAAAAACTGGGGTACTTTATCAATTATATAGTTTTCGATTTTTTGCGTTAAAAATACCCTAACCTATCTAATTCGACGAGGACGGCGACTTTCTAAATAAACTTTATGACCTAACAAATAATTATTCGGACGTGACTCACGTGTGTAGTACATTTTACCACTTAAAAATAATTTTTTTTTATCAATTTTCAATTTTCAATCTTCATAAGTTATTAATTTTTATTAATCTATTTTAGTCCCTTGTTTTAGCCACTATATGTCTGTCTGTAAAAAGTGTTAGAAATACTCTAGATTGTATTCTCATTTTTATTTGCATAATTCTTTAAATGATATGTATAATTTTTTTTTTTAATTTTTTTTTTATATTTTGTAAAAAAAAGTTAATATATAAAAATAAATAAAATTTATACATACCACTTGAAAAAAGATGCAAATAAAAATAAAAATATAATTAATAGCATTTATATATATATATATAAACAAATTGTATACAAATAAAATTGATAATAAATAAATCCGTAAATCAAGAAAAATATTTTTAAAATTTTAAAATAAAAATGACATCTTCTAAAAATCTTATAATATTTTACGGAGAGAAGTAAAAATATATAATATTTTCGTCAGCTCCGGCTAATCGGGGAATTATACTGTTTTTCATTTGCTAACCCAAAATTTGACTTCGTTCTCCCGTACTATTTATCGTGTTATTGCATGAATTATTAATGTGCGAAATATTTGACAAAAGTTGATAGAAATTTTAATTAATAATAACACATCAAATGATTTTGTTCACAAAATTTCCATTAAGATTTAAAATAAAAAAAAATGCAAAATTACATCATATAAACTTTTCTTTCTAGAAGAGTATTAAAATTATATTTTTTATTAAATAAAAAAAATTATATATTTATATTCAAATTTGAATCTATTGTAGATGAAAAGTCATACAATAGTAAGTATGTCATAAACTGTTTTAGATTTTAGTGTTTTTATAATTTGGTTTATAATTTTACAATTATATATCCTTATTATTTTTTCTAGATAAAATGATATCCCTATATTTTTTTAATTTCTTATTTTTTATAATTAAATTTATTTATTTTTAATCTATTATTTTATATCAATTTAAAATTAAAATTTAATCATCGGTGTTTATCTATTAAGTAATCATAATCCAATCATAGAGATTTATAATTGATACGGAGTCATGCAAATTTTTTTTTTTTTTTAAGAAACGATGGAAATATAAATTATATATAATAAATTGTCACTGTCCTGTCTATTTTCCCAAACTTTTATTATTTTTTTTTCAATTTATTGTGTGAACAGTGAAAACCCAATATGGGATGGGACCTCTCTCATGGCCTTGTTCAGGAATTAATTTAAACGTGCAAACAAACATGTGACTGTGGGATCATCGATATAATAATATTTTATGGATTTTGATATAAATTAATATAAGTTATAAGTTTGATAAATAACACCTGGTTCACCCTTATAAATAATAACATTTTTGAATAAATTAATATAATGTTTTTAATTTCGACAGAAAGGTACACCAAATAAATCAAAATCTAAAAAGATTCGGAATCTGAACAAAAGATTATTCTGCATGTTTCACACAGCTTATGGGAACGAAACAAACCACATGTTATATGCTTTCCTTGTGGACCTTAATTTTGCCAGTGGATGAGAATTCATATCTTCAAACATCTGTCGTTCGATGTGTGGACTGTTTTTTTTTTCCCCCAACTTATGATAATTTATGGATTTCCCCCTGAATTATTGACAAAGTTAAGATGATGCAGATCGGAATAATTAATTTACAAAATGGTTATTTTATAACTCGTGTTTATAAAGAATTCAAAAAAAAAAAACCCTCCTTTTTATAAAAATTATTTTTTAAGGTTAGTTAGCTATATACATGTGTGTGTTCACTTTGTATATTATGCAAGTAGTTGTATTTTATATATGGGTCTACTTTTTAATATATATTTATTTGTATACTTATGCAACTAGTTGTATTATATATATATATATATATATATATGAATGATCCTAATTTTTTTATATAATTTATTAGTATATTTTGTTATTTATAACAATTGAGAAAATAATCTTAAATAAAATTCATCAATAACTTGAAATAATTTGAAACTTCTTATTGAAAGATGAAAGAAAAGATAAAGCTTATTGGTAACAAGTCTTTTAACAAAGTAAGTTACAACCAAAATATGTTTTTATTATACAATTAGTGTTATGAATAGTTGATTCAAAGTATAAGAAAATTTTAAGCAATATATCACAAAACAAATATGTCAATATTTAAAAAAAAAAAGAGCAACTTTTACACGACATTAAGTCCATAAGCATTAGGCAAGTAGCAATTTTATACGAGACAGCCTTTAAGTGACGTATAAAATTGTTCTAACAACCATGTTAAAAATGATTCGATGCTTTTTATATATATATATATATATATATATATATATATATATATATATATATATATATATATATATATATATATATATATTTTGTAGAAAACCCACCTCAATCATTGAACATTGGAGGATGTACACCAACAAATATTTAAAGTATATTTTCAATTAAAATAGTTTTATTAAAAAGTTAATTACATAATTTAAGGACCATAATGTAACCTAACATCGATCATTATCTGTCACTTGCTAAATTCATCTCTTTTTTTTTTTCAAATATAAGTACCACAGTAAAAAAAGTAAACACTCTTAAAAACTTAAAATATTTTAAAAAAATTAATATTATTTTTATATATTTATCATTTTTTAATTATATACATTATACGAACAAAACATTTATAATTTAACAAGTGAGATTATATGATATTAAATACATGATTTTAAACTCTAATACTATATTATAAGTTATTAAAAAATAATGTTTTTATACATTTAATAATAAGAAATCAAATCATTTCTTTACGTAATAATCATACGTGTTATTAGCTCAATATATTTAAACAAATAACTCAAATAAGAAATATGTGAAAAAATTAATAAATAAATAAATATAAGATGTTAGTCAAAATAATCTAACAACTAAAAGAAAAATGTTTGTGGAAAAAAGCTTTCTACAAGTACGAAGGATGTCATACAAGTATTAGTTTACGTGCAACTTAGGTCTCACTACTTATTGAATTAACATTTTTAGATTGTTTTTTTTAATAAGTATAAATGAGATTTGAATTTCAGAAATTATATATATTAAAATAGATTATAAATTTCACAAGTTTTTAAAATAAGTTAACAATGCTTATATATCAACAATTATATAAGAGTATAAGGAAAAGAAAAAAAAAGAAGAAGAGAAAAGAGGAATTAGAACAGATTCAGGTTTTACTATTAATGGATGAATATGAGGATGTTAAAAAGAAGAGAGAGAGAGAGAGAAGAAGAAGAAGAAGAAGAACAGGAGATTGAGGCTTTACGTTCGGAGGCAAATGAGCCCAACTGATGTAAGAAAATGTTATACAACCTTACGTAATTGGCCATTTTGGGGATACCATTATATTGAAAAAATATTAGTGATCGATAATGGTAGATTCTAATGGAGAAAATAGTTGTACAGTTCCTTAACTTATAAAATGTTTACTTTAATTTTTGATTTTTTAAAATATGCATTATAATTTTATCAAAAATGTATATAAATTTAATTAAAAATAATTATTTTAATTTAATTATTAAATTTTTTAATAAAAAGTCGATCTCCTCTTTAATTTTTTTTTATAAAAAGTGATAAAAACATCTTTAATTTTTATTAACTATTTGCGATTAATTTTGTTTATATATTTATTCAATTTAATTAATCAAAATTAATCGATTATTCAACTGGTCGGAATTTGATTAACTAATGGCTTTATCCGTTAAAGTCAAGTTGTATACATGTTCAACTAATTTGGTCAACAAATACTCCTATTAATTAGAGTCAAGGTGGATACATATCTAATTAACAAAAATTTGATTGATGATTAACTAAATCCAATCTTCATAATTGAATTGAAACACATGTCTAACCGATCAAATTTTAATAGACGAAAACTCACTCATCGAAGTTAAATTGAATATATATTCAACTAGATTAAATATTTTTTCAACTAAACAGATTTTAATCGATTAATAATTATTAATTGAATTTAAATTATACACATATCTTCGTGTATCCAACTTATATCTCTATCTTATTGACTTGGGAATTTTCACAAGCACTTTCATATCATTTTCAACAATCCCAACTTATTTTGTGAGTAAAAAAAAATTATTCAATAGCTAATCCAAACAAACTTACAAGATCAAGGAAAAGAACTAAAACAAGACACCACAAGTGCTCATAATACTTGAGTCACTTATTACTTTTGATTACCTACTTCAGTCCAACAATGGACAAGTACTTTAATTACTCATATTTTTCAATTCTAGTTAATAAATTTTTTCGCTAATTAGACTCGTCTTATTTTCTTATCTCCTGCATAAACAAAAATGAGTTGAAAGAATTTCAAGTGAGGAAGATTTCATGGTTTCAAAGGATACAAACTCAACATTGGCAATGAAATTTGTTATAAATAAACCATTTGGAGTTAGAACCTTGTAATCAGTTGATTATTATTTCTTACTATTAATGAGTAGGTGAGTCCTTCTCGAACCGTCTCTCTTTTTTTTCCTCCTTGACAACCTTATTGGTATTCAATAACATTGTGTAAATCTCTCATGCCACGAAGTGAACTAACATGATACTCAATCAATGTTTATAATCTTTAAAGGATACGAAAGAGTCTACGATTCGATATACGATCAGAGTAAGGAGATACAAACTCTTAAATGATTCGACTCTAATCAGTAAGGAACAAAACATTATAATACATACATAGTTTACATAGCAGAAACACAAATAGTATAATATCAAAAGCAAAAAACTTTAATAGCATATATTATATTTCAAACAAAAAGTAAATAAATAACAAATGCTTTATCAAAGTCTAAGTTAATAGTATGTTAAAACATACACACCTTAAACTTGAATTGTACTAACACAAACTTAGATCAAGTATAACACTCGATATAACAAGATAAATTTATATAGAGATCGTATCTATACGGTAACATTCTCGGGTTGATTAAAGCAACCACTTAACAGTAAATAATTCACTAAATAGTAAAGAGATTACAACACTAATAGACAATAAAATCACTATTAACCCTATCAGTCAAGATCTCCATCTAAACCACCTAATGTTGCTTTTCAATTTCTATTTTGCAACTATTTTGTTCAATATTGGAACCCGACTATCCTTCACAGTCAACGCCATCCAATATGATGTGATTGAAAACCAATAATCAGTAACAATAAGTGTATCAATTCATAACCTTACGGGACACACTATCTATTATTAATATCAAATCGGGTATGAAAGACACATAATGAAACCACGTAGCCACACAAATTACGATTTAATTACTAAACTCACAAAAATAATCTATTTTCAAATATATGCTCTTCAAAATAATTTTAAAATCAGATATAAATCTCAATGTGTATTTTGTAAAATTTTAACTCTTAAACAATAGGTGAAGAAGAGATAAAAGAATGGGGTATTTATAAGGTTTAGTTTTACCACCTCATTGGCTACCTCGTCGACCACCTAGACAAGGGTGGTGATCAGGTACTAAAAGGTTACATTTTTTTGTTTATGAAAATATCGTGGTGTGTATAAACATGATTGTATATAAAATGTATTTAATTATGTATGTATTTGAATTATTGATCAGTATTAACTAGCCTTATATAGATGAAAATAAAAATACTAAATAAAATAACATATATTTTGTTTTGTACACGAAAAATCAACACATAAATACAAATACAATAAGACTTACGTGATCGAATAAGATATAACAACAAAGGAATTGCAAATTTAACTAGAAATTATTGTTACGATGAAATGATTTTGAGGCTTACGAGTCGAATAAGAATATAAAATGCTATATATTAAAACCGTGGAAGAGAAAAATATTAATATAAGAGAAAGATGAGATGTCCAAAAATAATATATTTGTATTTTTAATAAAAATGCAAGTTAGGTGTCTTTTTAAGATTGCAAATAATAAAAAGGGTTATATAAAAAATCTATGAACAAACTCTGGTTGGTTAGTTTTTTACTTAAATAGTAATATAAATTTTACTTAAATAATACAAATAAAGCTTAAAATTAAAAGTTTATCAAAGAATATATAAGCTTTATATATACATTATAAAAAATACTTAAGATTTACATATATGAATATATATACTTTATATATATATTTTTGAAAAGAATATTTATACTTTATATGCATGTTTTTTAAATATTATATAAATTCCACGTACATGTTTTAAAAAAAATGTAAACTTCACATAATATTTTAGAAAAAAAAATGTAAGATATAACATACATATGATAACTATCTGATAATAGATATGAATAAATAAGATTAAAAAAATCAAAATAATATGAATTAATTAGATTTAAAAACAAATAAAGAAAATTAAGAACAAAAAAAACTACAAATTTGAAAACAAACTGATAACACTATTTAAAAAAAATATTCATTATTTCTTATTAATTTACTATTTCAAGTAATTAATAACGAGGGAGATCTCTCTCTCTTCTCCATCTATAAATACATTCAAAAGCCTCCTTACTTTCACGTCCCGATCAGAATGTCCCTAAAAATTCAAATGTTAACTGCCTAAAAGATCTAGACACATGAAAAGTTTTAGAGTTTCCTAGAGAAGTCTAGAAATGGCTGGAGTTGGATGGACTCAACTCAAGCTTGAAGACCCTAGAATGTTCTAGAGCACGCTGGAGGGTGCTAGAATGGCTGGAATATTCTAGAGCATGCCAGATGGTTCAGGAAGGATGTAGAAGCCGCTGGAAGCTTACGGAACATCCTGGAACGTGCATGAAGGAGCTAGACAAACCTAGAAGACTCTAGAGTTGGCTAGAAGGTCCTAGAGCCTTGTGGCACATTGTACATAAATCTAGAACACCCTTGTATATTCTAGAGCTAGAAGAATCTAGAAAGTGGTGGCTTATTCTTAAGCTTAGAGCCACACTATAAATAGACCAATTGGTCTTCATTTGTAATCATCTTGGGAATTCTTAGCATTTGTAACATAAACTCTCTCTAGAGCAATACAAATCATTCTTTGCAAACATCTTTCTATTCTCTTTGGAGTTTCATTCGGATTCAAAGGCAGGCTTAGTGCAACGGACGGTGCTAAGTGCCGCACGATTGATACTTGAAAAATTAAGGTCGTGATAGTTGGTATCAAAGCTTTCGGTTGAAGCATTTCTACCTTCAGCATAATGAAGAACGTTGCTCCATCTACACCAAGCGTCGATGTTCCACCTATGGAACGTGGCCATGAAGAAACCCGAAAACCATCAAAAGAAGCTCGAGCCAAGTCGAAAGACATACTTTCTAGCTTGGAAGCACGTGTGGGGAGTGCGCAGGACAGCTTAGGAGAGCTGTTCGATCGGGTGGACAACTTAGAGGAGCGTTGCAATGACTTGGAAGCCAAAGATGTGGAGATCCACGCAATGGTTAAGATGTCCCTCAATGAGCTAGACGGTGGGTTAAGGCAAGAGATTGATGGGTTAAAAGCTGAACTTGCCAAGGTAAGAGATCTTGTCCAAAGAGAACTCGCTAACGTGTTACTTAGAGTTGATGACATGGGTGGTGATCTAGCTCCTTGTAAGTGGGCTATGGCCGCGGGAACTAGCACAACCACTGTCATTGAGGCTAAGAGGGTGGATGTTCCCAAGCCCAAGACCTTCAATGGCGTTAGGAACGTTAGGGAAGTGGAGAACTTCCTATGGGGGCTCGAACAATACTTTGAGGCTACTGGCATAACGGACCATGCCAGCATGATCCGAACTGCTGCTATGTATTTGTCCGACACTGCTATGCTGTGGTGGAGGCGGAGACATGGTGATGTGCAACGAGGAGTTTGCACAATTGAAACCTTTGAAGACTTCAAAAGGGAATTCAAAATACAATTCTTCTTCGTAAATGCTAAAGAGGAAGCAAGAGGTCGACTGCGACGGTTAAAGCAGACGGGTAGCATAAGGGATTATGTGAAGGAGTTCACAACTTTGCTGCTTGAAGTTCCTGACACGTTCGACAAGGATGCCCTATTCTTGTTCATAGACGGTCTCCAATCGTGGGCTAACCTTGAGCTCAAGCGACGTGGTGTGCAAGACTCATCTTTGGCCATTGCGACCGCAGAAAGCTTTATTGACTACTCCACAAACAAGGAGAGCCCAAAAGCCTCAGATAAAAAGTTTGGTGGAGAGAAGAGTAATGGAGGCCATGCCAAAAGTCAAGGTTCCAAAAATCATAAAGGCAGCTCCTCATTCAAGCCACGAGATTAGGGGAAAGAGAAGGAGGAGTTAAATGCCTCAAAGCCCCGTGTAACGTGCTTCATTTGTGACGGACCGCATTGGGCACGTGAATATCCGAAAAGAAAAACATTGAGTGCCTTAGTTGCTTCCACTCATGACCAGGATGGAAGCAAGTCGGACGCAGGTGCAAAGATGGGTTCTTTGCGCCTATTTGGTGCAATGTAGAGCGCCCCACAGACCCCTAAAGGTTTGATGTACGTGGATGCCACCATCAATGGGAAGGTCGCCAAAGCATTGGTGGACACAGGTGCATCTCATAATTTTGTTTCAGTGGAGGAAGCAAAAAGACTCGGCCTGAAGGTTGTCCATTGAGGGGGATCTCTCAAAGTATTTAACTCAGCAGCACTACCATTGCATGGAGTTGCTCGAGGAGTTAAGGTCAATCTTGGTGCTTGGAATGGCCAAGTGGACTTATCAGTGGTGCCTATAGATGACTACTCGATGGTATTCGGCATGGAGTTCTTGGACCAGGTAAGAGCTTTCCTGGTGCCATACTCAAACTCTATGTGCATCATGGATGGTTCAAAGGCTTGCATGTTACCGATGGACAGGACCACCAAACGCACAACTCAAGCTCTCTCGGCACTTCAAATCAAAAGAGGATTGAAGAGGGACAGGGAGAGTTACCTGACCATCTCAAAAGAGTACAACGAGGAGGAGTCGCCAAAGGCAAGCTTGCCGACGGACGTGCAAGTTGTTCCAGATAAGTCCCATGAGGTGATGCTTGAGGCAACACCAAAGCCAAGCTTGCCAATGGAAGTGCAAGCTATCCTAGACAAGTCCCATGGGGTGAAGCATGAGGCCTCACCCAAACGGTTAATTCCAAGGAGGGAGGTGGACCATGAAGTCGAGTTGGAGCTCGACACAAGACTACCAATAATGAGCCCTGATCAGGTGGAAAAATCAGAGGCGCACAACGGAAGCGTGGTGGTTGACCCGCCGAGCCGAAAGACGGATCTAGCAGCTTTAAGCAGGCCAAGTAGCCCTTTGTTGGAGAGGATCAAATAAGGGTTAGAGCATGATGCCCTTGCTCAAAATCTCCTTGCCCTCATCAAGGAAGGGAAGACGAGACGATTTTGGCTGAGTGACGGACTACTCTATGCCAAGAAGAATCGTATCTTTGTGCCAAAATGGGGAAGTTTAAGAAAGGAGCTTATCAAGGAGTGCCATTATTCCTTATGGGCTGGACACCCAGGAATGAGGCGCACCCTTGCTTTGATTAAGTCAATCTACTACTGGCCTCAGCTACAGGACGATGTTGAAGCTTATGTGAAGACTTGTCTTGTATACCAACAGGACAAGATAGAGCAGCACTCACCCAGAGGATTGCTAGAACCGCTGCCTATTCCGGAGAGACCGTGGGAAAGTGTCTCAATGGATTTCATCACTTGTCTGCCAAAATTAGAGGGATTTGGCAGCATTATTGTCGTCATTGACCGCTTTTTGCAAATACGCGACATTCATACCTGCCTCAACTGACTGCACGGTAGATGAGACGGCACGACTGTTCCTCAAGAATGTTGTGAAGCATTGGGGAATCTCATCTAATATAGTGAGTGACCGAGACCCACGATTCACAGGGAAATTTTGGACTGAACTATTCAAGCTATTAGGATCAGACTTGAATTTCTCCACAAGCTTTCACCCACAAAGTGACATGCAGACGGAGCGTGCCAACGCGTTGCTGGAGTTGTATCTTAGGCACTTTGTGAGTGCCAATCAACGGGATTGGGCGAAGCTGTTGGATGTAGCCCAATTTTCATATAATTTGGAGATAAGCGAGTCCACCGCCACGAGTCCCTTTGAGATCGTGATGGGGCAGCAACCCATGAATCCCCATGCCTTGGCCACGAGTTATGAAGGGAAGAGCCCTACTGCCTTCAAGTTTTCCAAGGCCTGGCATGAACAAGCGGAGTTAGCCCGAGCCTACCTGAATAAGGCGTCTAAAAAGATGAAGAAATGGGCTGATAAGAAGGGGAGGATGGTAGAATTCCAGGAAGGAGATTTAGTCCTTGAAAACTATTGCCCCAACAGTTTAAGTCCTTGCGAAAGGTTTATAAGGGGTTGGTACGGAAATATGAGGGACCGTTTCCTGTCCTCAAGAAAGTCGGTAAGGAGTCATACAAACTACAACTCCCTCCAAAACTTAAAATATATTCGGTCTTTCATGTAAGTATGCTAAAACCCTTTCATGGAGACAAGGAAGACATGAGTAGGGGAGAATCCAAGAGGGCGCCTACCGCAGTGGTAATCTCCTTTGACAGGGAAGTGGACTCAATTTTGGCGGACCCTTAATCCGACGAAGGGGCGTACCAAGTTATAAGGAATACTTGGTCAAATGGAAAAACGCCCCAGATGTGGAGACAAGCTGGGAATCTGAGGAGTCTTTATGGAAATTCAAAGATGCCATAGAGAGGTTTCAGCTTGAAGGCGCGACGAGGGCGTCATAAACTTGAGTAGGGGAGGGTGTTACGTCCCGCTCAGAATGTCCCTAAAAATCCAAATGTTGGCTGCCTAAAGGATTTAGACACATGGAAAGTTTTAGAGTTTCCTAGAGAAGTCTAGAAAGGGCTGGAGTTGGACGGACTCAACTCAAGCTTGAAGACCCTAAAATGTTCTAGAGCACGCTGAAGGGTGCTAGAATGGGCTGGAATATTCTAAAGCATGCCGGATGGTTCAGGAAGGATGTAGAAGCTTACGGAACATCGCGGAACGTGCATGAAGGAGCTAGACAAACATAGAAGACTCTAGAGTTGGCTAGAAGGTCCTAGAGCCTTGTGGCACATTGTACATAAATCTAGAACACCCTTGTATATTCTAGAGCTAGAAGAATCTAGAAAGTGGTGGCTTATTCTTAAGCTTAGAGTCACACTATAAATAGACCAATTGGTCTTCATTTGTAATCATCTTGGGAATTCTTAGCATTTGTAACATAAACTCTCTCTAGAGCAATACAAAGCATTCTTTGCAAACATATTTCTATTCTCTTTGGAGTTTCATTCGGATTCAAAGGCAGGCTTAGTACAACGGACGATGCTAAGTGCTGCACGATCGATACTTGAAAAATTAAGATCGTGACATTACGCTATTTACTAGCTATAACAAATATATTTCGAGTCCCCTGTTGTTATAAGTTTCAGTCACATTGTATTAATTTGATCTACTGAATAAACTAGCTAGAAAACTTTACTGAATTGAGTCCTCTTTCAGAAATTAAGCGCATATATATAATGTACAAATTGAAGAAATCCCAACTAGTAATTATGTTTATCCCGGTTATTCTTGTAATAATTACACCACTATTATCCTCATCATTAAGGCCTATTTATCTGTACTTAATCACTAACCTTCTCATTATTGCCCTTGCAGCAGAAGTTGGTCTTCTCCCATTCCTCTACTATACAACCCTCACATGATGATCAAGATCACAAAATTCAGATCACTAACAATACAAGTGTTTCTGCTAGTAATGTCGTAACTTCCTTAGATCTTGATAAAATGCCGAAATCTACTGAGAAATCGAAGTCTGATGAGAAGATTATTGAACGAACTAGTGTCAGATGTGAGAAAGTTAGCAAATGTCCCTCCATGCCAAGCCTTTTCTTTATAGCAGGATTTGGTGATGATTATGATAATCAAGAGGAAGAAGATGAAAAAGACTTGTTTGTCAGAGCTATATTATTTATTGGTAACTTTTCCAAGCAGTTGAAGATGCAGAGAGAAGAGTCTTAGAACAAGATTTATGGCTTATGTAGTAAAGCATTTTATTTAAGTTTATTACAAAAGTGTATTTTAATGGCAGCACAAATCTATAATGTTCATTGTTAAGTTTTCTTCGTTTTCACACTAGTCAAGAAATCAACAATAATTCTACTTATAAGTTTTTTCAACACTTAACTTAACGAGATCTTATTGGATTGAGTTAGGTCTGAATTTCTAACATATTATCAGAACTTGACCTGACTTGATCGATGACATGGCTTTGTCCTTAACAGTCTCACCGTGACTTTGTGAGACCACCTCTGTTCGTGTAGAATGGACTGTTAAGTTTTCTTCAACCCTACATTGGCCAGAAGTTCAACAATAATGTTGTTTATAAGCTTAAACAACCCTTAACTTAATGAGATTTTATTGAGTTGAATTAAACCTGAGTTTCTAACCTTTATAAAGATGATAACATAAATTTATTTTTTCGTTTTAAAGTGGATAAATAGGAATTCATAAATTTATTATTTTATAAAATAAATTTTTATAATCATTCTTATAAAATTAATAAATTTATATTATTTAATTTAATAAATACAAATGTAAAATAAATTTTCGATAAATATCTTAAGCAAATACCAAGTACCAACTTAAGATATTTAATAGGTTAAGGATGAAAATTTATAAATTACGTATTTAATTAAGTTAGAGATGATGAATAAGTTATTTTTAATTTTTATTAATTTATAATTTAACAATCTAAACAAAACGGCCACACATGCAATCATGTTTAAAAATAAAATAATAACACAATATTTTTAGGTGGAAACAACCTAAGACACAACCATGACCTAAGAGAAAAATCATTGGTCCACCGAATCACCTAACTTTTCATTATGAAAACTAAATGTTCAAGTACAAAACGGCCATCCTATCTAGGTTACTATCCTAATGTACTTTACTTATGAGGACATGCTTTGTTTTCACAGTTTTTAAAATCAACGTGAGCGGTTTCCAAAATAACATTCCAATAAACTTTTTACCAATAAGATATGTTCAATAATCAATTGCAAAAGAGTTAACACAAAAATACAAGTACTCGTATGTGTTCTAGAACGAATTTAATAATGAATAATCCTAATTAGATGATTCAAAACATACGTCATTTAAATCAAATCAACTAACAAATTTTAGAGTAAAAAGATTAAGTACAAATTTAATAAAAATAAATTGTTTGAAATTTAATATTTAAATTAAATAATCATGATCACACATAATTATTTAATCTAAACATATAAAAAGTTAATCAAGAATAAACTATACAAAAATGAAAAATATCAAACAAATTTATTAATAAATACCTATGTTATTATATCAATCTAATATTAACCTATCTATTTAATTTTTTATGCTTTAATTATTAAAGATTTATTAATAAAAAAATAATACAATTATTAAATCATTAAACTCTTTTAGTAAGAGATTTTCGATACCATTTCCACAAAACTGATACAAATCAATATATATATATATATATTAAATACAAATTGTTTTCTTCGTTGAGATGACCACAAAACTGATGCAAATTAATAATCACCACTATTTTGTAGAGCATATATTAACTACAAGCTGGTGCACTCTAACGTATATATATTAACCATAGCTTCGATTGTCGCCGCTGTAAGTTTTCCAATATATTAACTATATACACTGTAGCCATACCTTCAATTGACACCGTACTCTCTAATGATGCAGATGATAAGAATATTTCCTTCAATCTTTTCGGTACACCCATCTTCGATTTAGCAGTAATATATATATAGATGATGATAAAAATTTAGTATCATTAGGGTTAACCTATTTTAGATTATATTATTCAAATTTCATTTAAAAAATTTTAATAATATTTTTAAGACATATCTTAAAAATATTAAACACATTTAATAAATGAATAATTGATAATTTCATAAATTGATTTAAGTTCGATTCAACATTAATATATATAGATGATGATAAAAATTTAGTATCATTAGGGTAAACCTATTTTAGATTTAATTATTCAAATTCTATTTAAAAACTTTTAATAATATTTTTAGGACATATCTTAAAAATATTAAACACATTTAATAAATAAATAATTGATAATTTCATAAATTGATTTAAGTTCAATTCAACATTAATATATATAGATGATGATAAAAATTTAGTATCATTAGGGTAAACCTATTTTAGATTTAATTATTCAAATTCTATTTAAAAAAACTTAATAATATTTTTAGTATATATCTTAAAAATATTAAACACATTTAATAAATGAATAATTGATAATTTCATAAATTGATTGAAGTTTAAATAAATATTTTAACAATTTTAATAATTTTAGGTTTATGAACATGTACTATTAAATACATGAATATAATATTATGTATGATAGTTATAAAAGATATATCTAAAGTACGATTATTTAAAATTTTAACGTTTTTTCGACTTTACTTGATAGATTTGATAACGAGTTTAAAAATAAATTTACATATAAATATTTTATGTACGAAAATAATCATACTTGCAATCAAAAAATCTAAAAGAGTCAAATATCCAATATTATCATTCTGTTAGTCTGTTTTGTGATTAGTAACTTATTTTATTTGTATGATATAAGAGGTATATTATTAATATAAGAATTAAAAAAAATTATTAATAATTTTAAATAATTATATATATTAAATATATAAATAAAGTTAAGATTAATGTCGCATGAGGCAAGATAAAAAGAATAGGAGTCTTTATCCCATGGTCAACAATGGATTTCACATGCTTAGGTCTTTTATATTCATAAATGGAGCATACCAATTCTATTGGGCATTAATTCCTCCAATTAAGGCAACTGATTGATCAAAAAACCTGAGAATTTCAAATGGAATTAGTGGTTGAGATTCAAAAATAATTAAAAATAATTTAAAAAATAAACGGCGTATCGTAATCCTTTTTGCCTCTGGGTTTGTACGTACATATTAATTTTAAGTTACAGCAGCCATAAGCATAGTACTATATTGTATATTACTTTGACATTTTCTTTTCTCAGATCAGCAACTAATTTGCAAATTAAAAAGATAAACTACCTAGCATTTTCTTTTCATCGCTTATCAATGAAGATAATTTAGAGAAAAAAGCAATTTTTACTTGAAAATGTATATTATTTTTTATGTTATGAATTACAAGTAAAGAGTCTTTGTATACTAATAGTAAGCTACTAAGGATGATAATATTAGAATATATTACTTGTAATAACTCTAACTAAAATATCATAGTCTAATATCTTCCTCAAATTGATGTTAGTAAAATAATCTTCAATTTAATACGTTTATGGAAGAGTTATTAATATTAAAACGCAACATTAGCTAAGTGATACAATCACTAATCAAATGAAACCAGAAAAGATAGCTATAAGCATATGTTAATAAGACGTAAACTCATGAAGACTAATTGATCCAAACATTGGTCAAAGAAAAAAATCAAAAAAGGCGACTATAAGCATATACTAATAATACAAAAACTCATGAAAATTAAGTGATCTACAACATTAATCAAATTGAACCATAACAGGCTTGAAAACATCACCAACCACCTAAGAAGCAATTGAGCACCACACTCGTGGTTACCATAAATTTTGAGTGACAAACGCTTATGATTATCAATGAAGGTGCTAAATGCTAAAGAAAAGCAACCACCCTTAATCTCTATCAATATGAACACAAACATGGGTTCCTCCTATATTTTATACCAAAGTACAAGATGCCTAAAACAAAGTTGATGATTTCTATCCTCTATACAAGAATTGAAGATTGAATATGATCATGAGCAAGATTATCACAAGTTAGAATATAGCTTAAAATATCACAAAGCATAACAAGATCATCACAAGTTAGAATACATATTAAAATCTCACATAACATATATGATCATCTCGAGCATGAACACAACCTAAATCCTTTATAAGTGAAAATCTGCAATTAATACAACAATTACTAACCTATGTTGATATGATTTTGAGTTACACATAATCAACAAAATTAGTGCCGATAAACTTTAAGATAATACTAATTAATATCAAGAAATATTAAACCTTCTTTAAATTGAAATGTAGTAAAATATGATTCTTAAAATCTACTAAGCTTAGAGTTTTTCAAGCTCTGATATCATACTTGAATATTTAGATAAAGAGAATTTATGATGAATTGTAAATATTAAAAATGTATTTTTTTTTTGTTATGAATTACAAGTAAAGAGTTCTTATATACTAATGTCATTAAACTTTATGAACTAAGTTTAAATTAGTTATACAATATAGTAAGCTAGTAGGGACTATGACATTAGAATTTAACATTCGAAACTAGCTCTAATTAACACATTATAATCTAATAGTTTCGTACCTAAAAAAATTTAGAAATCTATTTTTATTATAAAGAGAGAACTTCAATTGTGATGATCTTTTCAAATTTGAGTTACAAATAATGATTACATAAATCTGTTTTTACTTTGTTATCCGTTCTATTTGTATCCACACAATCTAATATGGCTAGAATAATACCACAATTGTAAAATTATTTTGATAATCACGATAGCAATTATTTTGTTTTTGCTAAAACTTTGAATTATAAAACTAAAATAAATGGACAGTTTTTTCCCTTGCTATTCAATATGCACGTGGACACAACTTAATTTATTAAAAAGAGACAACATTTTAACAAATTTCGGGACCTTATAATTATCTTTATTTTTTATTTGCAATGTGAAATTCTAATTTCTTTCTCTACTTGATTGGTTTTCATTAGAAAAACTTAGTAATCAATTCTTTCTTGAAAGAATCATACATAGTATAGATGTAATATGGGGTTATCCAAAAGTTAATAATAATTACAACAGAGCGTCGAAAATGTTAGGTGAAATGTAAACTCTTACAAGTTAATTATCAATAAAAGCATTAATGTGCAAATTCAAATACTAGATCAAAAAATCATATTGACAACATCATCTTTCAACGTACTTATATTTACAACATACTTATAGAATAATTATACAATTAATATTTTTAATTACACTTAATTCACTAATAATTCTCTTCCATTTAAATCATTTTCAATTACATAAAAATATAATACTTTATTTTCATTTGAAAAATACAATAAATAAATAAATAACAATAATAAAATATAAAAGATGAAATTCAAACGAGTCTACGGGTCATGTTTTTTACTTACAAATATTACCCAAACAAAACCGAAATAAAGTAACCTAAATTGGCTCAATTCAAACTGAATGTAGGCCTACTCCATTTAATTCGAATATGACCCATCCGATCCGAAATGTCGCAATCTCTACTACTATGAGGTTTAAAAACTACCTCGTGTTAAATACCATTGAATTGAAAGAAGCATGTTATATTAAAGCCAATAGACCTTGATAAGTTTTCGTACAAGAAATCTAAAACTGATGTACAGAACTAAAAACTGCAGATACAGTCATCCAGACTCCCATCTTCTCTATTTCTCTAAGTAGTATGTTATGCATTTAAAGACATGAAAGTAAAATTAGATATGTTTGATATTCTTCTCCAAGTTTCAGCATGCCACATTTAAGAATGACCATGAGTGCTTCACTTTCAAATGTTGTCACATCCGTTCTTCAACTTAAAGGTTGTCGTGTTCAAATGTTGGACGTATTTGATGGAGACTCTTATCTCCAATATGTGCATTTCAACGAGGCTTGCAACAAATAATAGGAAGACTTGACTTTATCACGTCACATTCTTGAAAATAAATGAGTCCATTCATAGAAATTCAGATTCATGCATGGCACAGAGCATCAAGGAAGCTGCAGAATTGTCAGCATCTTTTACTCTAGCTCTTACATCTCCCAACATGAAAAGCTTACCTTCAGAGGTTGCAATTTGAACTGATGAGACAAATACCTTTTCATGTGGACGCCCTTCATCTTTCTCAATGCTGCAAATTCAAGAAGAGAACAAGAATAAACATTTCACGATAAATATGGAGATCTGAAAGTAGTAAACTTGGAAATGGAGATTCTTTAGAAACACTGCTGCTTATAGAAATTAAAAATGCAGGATTGCAGGTAATGTGGGGGTACAATAACCCCAAACCAAGTTACCAAACTAATAGTTAAGTTTCTATATCAACAAGAACTCCATGAGGTAATATCTTGTGCTTATATAGTGGAAATTTAGCACTTCTGGTCACTGAGTGAACAAAAGCCGCGTTATAAAAAGTTTTGAAGAAAAAGGACCATAATTAGATGCCTCACACTAATAAATATTTCTAATATAATAGTAGCCGAGTGCTAACAAACTAACCATGCCTTTGCTGTGCTTGACATGTCTACCTAAGAGAGAATGAAAATGGTGTAACTATGAAACTGACTTTTATGGTCAATTTGAAACATGTATTACATAGACCAAAAGCATACTTAACATAATCCGTTGACTACTCCTTATACTAATTCGTGTAGCACATCTATTATTGGTCATTGGTGTCTATTAGAAGGATAGAAAGTTATATCTTGGGGAAAAAAATGTTGAAACAGGGGTCCAAAGGAATGATAAAATCATGCATCCTGAAAATTATCAATATAAATAAAGAAATTCAAGCATCTTTCAGTTATGTGAGTTCATGTTGAATTTAAAATGCATACTTGAAAGTTGGTTTGGGCCACTTCTTCTTGCCACAAAGCTCATTTAACTTGTGTTTTGCTCCTACAATTTCAAGTGATCCATCAAACCTCCTAATGAAGTCAAATAACCCTTTATTGGCAGGCATTGATGGGGATAACTTGTACAAAGCTAACTTAGCAGCATTGAGTTTAGAGATGTCCTTTTGCTGAGAAGAACCCGAGGCAATAAACTTTCCATCTACATAAACGCTGGAAACAGTTTTATCCCCATCTCTCCAATGCCTGATATCAACTTGTTTGCCTTGCTTCTGGCATGTCTCGAACATCATAGTCACTGGTTGTGGATTTTGCTTCAAGTTTTCAAGAGTAACTATAGGCTCCAGAAGAGCCCTGAATATCTACAAACACACAACAATACCAATTACTTGGATACTCAACTTCAAATTTACAGACTCAGCAAAGAAGCCAAAAGTAACAACTAGGAGAACCAATGCATATAATTTAAAATGATTAGCAAAAGTTATAAAAACACACCACCCATAGTCTCTGTAAATCGAAGTTGACGTCCACATAGATTGCTGCTGCTATAGACTCCACAATGTCAGCAAGAACTTTGGGGGCTTTTACTGACCCTCCATGCGCAACTGCATCATCTTCACTGCTTACCAGTTCAACAAAATCCTTGACCTATGAATTTAAAACATTCAATACTTTAACATCCTGAAAACATTCAAGACACAACACAAATATTTCTTCTCTTTGGATTTCACACCACAGTAGAATTGGTTTTCAAATGTCACCAACAAACCAAATGTACTTTTCTTGAACCTTTATAGCAAATAAAGCCTTAGAATATTTGTATTGTAGCTTACTGTAAAGTCTACTATTTTTTCATCATATACCCGAAAAAAAAAGAGAAAAAAAGCAACTTTAACTTCAATCCTGCTCTAACTCTCTACAAAGTTTCATAATCATAACCAACAAAACCATTGCCACAGCGAAAAACAGAAACAAAAGCGTCTAGATTGGTATTCTTAAGCAAACAAAAAAAGAAGGGCACGCACCTTATCAAAAAGAGAAGCGGCATTGTGGCGAACAAAGCGATAGAGGCCATGCCGAACAGCGACTCGAGCGAACTTCTCAGTACTGATATTAGCAGCACGTATCAGAGATAGGTCACCAGAATCGAGCTTAGGGTACGCTAGAAACACATAATTGCTAATAGCGAGACCAAGAGCAGCGTCGCCGATGAACTCGAGGCGTTCATAGGATAACTTATCTGGATACGACGAGTGTGTCAGAGCTTCCTCCAAAAGCCTCTTGTCTTTGAAACAGTAGCCCAAGATTTTCTCCACCTCTCTCACCACAATCTCCATCTCCGGCGACGGTGCGTATTGGAATACATCTGACGGTGAAAAACCAAATTGAATCAGCGACGGCGAGTATAAATCAAAGGACGGGGGATCGGTCGGTTTCATTGTGGGAAAGAATTGTTCAAAGAGTGAAACGTGTTCTCTATTTTAGTCTAGGAGTTTTCTCAAAACATAGCGGCGCGTGGATTTAACGTCAGGAATAGGAGGGGAAGAACTAGAGAAAACTTACTACATAGTTCGAATTTGATACAAATTGATTTTTTTTGGGAATTGGTTGGAATGTGTTATTATCTTACGGAAATTAAAAATTTATTTATCACAAATTCATTATAAATAATGAGTATGATAAAAATAATTTAATAAAAAAAAATTTGTAGCAAAAAAATAATAACAAAAAACTCATTAATCACAATCATAAATGAGGGGAAAAGTCGCAGGTTGTTTTTTAAGCCCAAAAAAATGTCCGAGAATTCATCTACCCATTTGTCCTTCGCTCCTTCCAAAATTTTTGGTATGTTGATAAATATTTTGTTATATGACTTAACTTGAACTAGTCGATGAGAGATGGAATGTAAAACTTTGTCTATTTCATCACATAAAGATATTAATTGTTTACTCGTGAAATTTTGCCAATATTTGTAACCAATTCTTGAAAAAACATCTACCTACTTATGATATTTTACCAAATAAATTTTCCTACGTCTACCTCTTGAATTCTTGTTAATGATTCGATCTTTATTCACTTAAAAAAATAATCAGCAATCACAATTAAAAAATTTCTTTGACCTGGATAAAGAATTAGGGACCGAAAATATCTAACTCTCATTTTCAAAATGGACATGGACTTCAATTCATTGACCAACTAGTGTGGGATGTTAGTATGTCTTTGATACATATCATATATTTTAACGTGATCAATACAATCTATGAGAAGAATAAGCCAATAATAACCCTATCATAAGATACGTTGAGAATGGATTCTTTCACCAGAATGAGCCCTACATTGCCTCTTATACAATTTGCTTAAAAATATTTGAGCTTATGGTGTAGGTAATCATTTCAGCCATGGTCTGTCATAATTCTTTTGATACAACATTCCCTGGACAACGATGTAATTCCTTGTTTTTATCATGATTTTGCATGCCTCGTCTTTGTTGTTAGGTAAAGTGTTGTGAATGATATATTCCAAATACAAAGCTAACCAAGAGTGTGTTGAAGAATTGGTGTTCAACCGACTTTAATCTTTACCTCTATCTCCTATGATGCTCGGTCATGATAAGCATGATATAGGAATCGCTCTTTTCAATTCTGATTTCATCATTGAGGCCAAAGTAGCTAAGAAGTCTGTATATGCGTTTCCCCCTCTTGGAATTTTCTTGATCTCAAATGCTTTAAAGGTTGTCATCGCTTTTTTCACCTCTAATACAAAAAAGCTTCATCCTTTCTTCCTTGCCTCAAATTCATTGTTAACTTAGTTTACCACAAATTGTGAATCATTATGGATCAAGGTCCTTTTAGCTCCCACCCTTTTCAATTGTCATAAAGCTAGGAGCAAGGCCTCGTAGTCAATAACATTTTTGGTTGCTTGGAAAGTGATATGGAGACATTACTTTATTAATTCTTTAGATGGAATAAATATCACTATTTCAATCCCCGTTCCTCTCAAATTGTTTGTCCCATCAATGTATGCCTTCCAAAGATGAAAAGTGGAGATAGGCACCACATTTTCTCCTCCGTGTCTTTAATTTTTTTTTCAAAGGTATCACTTAAGCCAACGGGTGGTGTAGTGAATCTCGTGGCACTAACACCCCCAAACTCGAATGTGCTAAAAATGAGTGGGGCACAAGTGCCAAAGGCTTATTGGATGATGGATTCATATATGAAGGTCCTGGAATGAGATTGGGGTTGGAGCTATATATATGTGTCCCTCAACCCTACTAGGTCGTTGCGGGTAGGGAGTATATGCTACGCACCCCACCCTAGGCTGGTGATTGTTCAACGTATATAGGCTAGGATTATGGAATGAACTCTCAATCTCCGAATATTTCTCTTATACCAACCTAGACCTAAGTTTAGTATTCTCTCTTTGAGGTATAGTGAATGCTTATTGTAGCTTAATTATTTGTTTTTGGAGACTCCTTAACATGATATTCTTCTCAAGAGATGTACTTTCAGAGCTATAACTTATTGAACTTGTGGGTTGAGGAGTTGTCCTGGCTGGTCTGGCCATATTGTGGCAGGATGTAGGCTAGTTGCTTTTACTAATTAAAGGCCATGCGCAATCCAGTTCATGATCACCATACAACGTCCTAATTGCTGAGGAGCGATGCATTTGGTCATTGAGATCAAATTTTAGAGTTGGGCGTGTGAGACTATAAGTCTATTCGATATGTGATAGCGGGTTAGCCATTTCGAGCGAAGTAAATGTCCCTAATACACGAGCTGTTTCTCTAGGATATAAAATACAAGGTCTTAAATGCTAACTATTGATTAAAAAGATTTAAGGCTTCACGATGGGTGTCCGATGAGTATCAATTGCACCCGATGAGTATCAATTGTTTGGATAGATTCTGGTGTGTTAAGACTTCTAGAGATTTTGGAGAGATATATCAAATGTTTAATAATGAGCTAATCTTTTATTTTTCTCACTAAAAATATATATATATATATAATACATATTAGATAAATATCGAGGTTACAAGTAGACACTCTTATTTGAGTTGATAGAATACATTATAAAAAAGTAATTTTACATAAGATTAAGTCGATGTCTTCAAATCGTCATATACGTGTTATCATAAGTCTTATATGTAAAGAAGTGATCCAAGTCATTGGCTTAAATCAGATCTTGGTCGATCACTTCCAAAAACCAAGTTCTTATGAATGAGCTGCTAAACTAGTGCTACCTTCATCATATGAATATGGTATCTAAGATCGTGTATATATATTACCTAGATAATAGCAAACAATAGTAATCGTTCAAAACAAAAAATGGGTTGGTACTTTGATTTTACACTTATTCAACTAAAGACACGTAAAGAGAGGTAAAAGTACGGGGAACTTCTTTTTGTCCCAGGAAAAACCAGATCTTATTTTATTTTTTTTCAACCAAAACTGAAAAGACGAGGAAACGTACTCCTCACTATTACGGAATGCAAAGTGAATACGTGGGAATTAGAGGTATACATGTATATTTATATTTTTTTTAACAGTTATTATAGTAGTCTTTTAGGATATATATCAACTAGTATTACTTATTTATTTTTTTTGTAAATACCAATGTAATTTCCTGCTTGGCCAAACTAAGATTAAAGTCTCCAACTACGCGACAAAAATGTTGGGGGAATAGTGAGCTTATTTCAATCCTTACAAGTTAATTATCAAGATAAGCACTAATGTGCAAATTCAAACACTAGCCCAAAAACCATATTCACATCATAGTCGTTCGACACGTATATTTCCATAATCTATCTTTTAAGTAATTATACAAATGATATTACATATTATTCATGATAAAACTTATCTATCTCTCATTTAAATAATTTTTAATTAAATAAAAATATATTACTGTATTTTCATTTAAAAAATACAAAAATAAATAAATAACAATAAATAAAATAAAAGATGAAATTCAACCCAGTCAATGGGTTTAAGTTTTTTACACACGAATATTACCCAAACCAAACAAAAGAGTGACCTAAAATGGTTCAGATCAAATTGATTACAAGGCAAACGAAATCAATTCGAACCTAAACCCGACCCGATCTGGGTCGTTGTCATCTCTACTACTATGGGGTTTAAAGGCTAGGCTGCCTCGTGCTCAACACAATTGAATTGAAAGCAGCATGCTATTTTAAAGCAACTAGACCTTGAAGAGTTTTATTATACAAGAAATCTAAAAGTGATATACAGAACTAAAAGCTGCAGATACAATCCAGACTTCCATCTTCTCTATTTCTCCAAGTAGTATGTTATGTATTTAAAGGCATGAAAGTAAAATTAGATATGTTTGGTATTCTTCTCCAAGTTTCAGCGTGCCACATATAAAATTTACCATGAGTGCTTCACTGTCAAATGTTGTCACGTTCGTTTTTCAAATTAAAGGTCGTCCTGTTCAAATGTTGGACGCATTTGATGGAGATACATGTCTCCAACATGTGCATTTCAACGAGGCTTGCAACAAAGAATTGGAAGAGTTTCTCACGTCAAATCTTGAAAATAGAGGAGTTGATTCATAGAAAATCAGATTCATGGAAGGAACAGAGCATCAAGGAAGCTGCAGAATTGTCAGCATCTTTTATTCTAGTTCTTTCATTTCCCATCATGAAAAGCTTACTATCTGAGGTTGCAATTTGAACTGACGAGACAAATACCTTTTCATGTGGACGACCTTCATCTTTCTCAATGCTGCAAATTCAAGAAGAGGACGATACGAATAAACATTCCACAATAAATATGGAGATCTGAAAGTAGTAAACTTGGAAACATAGATTCTTTAGAAACAATACTGCTTATAGAAATTAAAAATGCAGGATTGCAGTTAACGTGGGCATCATGCCATCAAATAGATAAGCACACATGTGGTAGCCCCAAATCAAGTAACCAAACTGATAGTTAAGTTTCTAAATCAACCAGAACTCCGTAAGGTAATATCTTGAGCTTACATAGTGGACATTAAGCATGTCTGGCTATGTTGAGAATCGAAGTTCATATGATCACTGAGTGAAAAAACAGCCGCCTTATAAAAAAATTTTTTGAAGAACAAGGACCATAATTAGATACCTAATATTAACAAATATTTCTAATATAATAATAGCTGAGTGCTAATAAACTAACCATGCCCTTGCTTTGCTTGACAGAACTACTTAAGGGAGAATGAAAATGGTGTAAATATGAAACTGAATTTTATGGTAAATTTGAAACATATATTACTTGCGTGAATCTCAGTCTTATCCGAGAAGATCAAAAGCATACTTAACATAATCCATTGACTACTCCTTATACTACTTCCCGTAGCACATCTATTATTGGTCATTGGCGTCTATTAGAAGGATAAGAGTTATATCTTTTTGGTTTGGGGGGGATGATAAAATCATGCATCCTGAAAATTATAAATATAAATAAAGAAATTCAAGCATCTTTCAGTTATGAGTTCATGTTGAATTTAAAATTCATACTAGAAAGTTGGTTTGGGCCACTTCTTCTTGCGACAAAGCTCATTTAACTTGTATTTTGCTCCTACAATTTCATGCGATCCATCCATCCCCCAAGTGAAGTCAAATAGCCCTTTATTGGCAGGCATTGATGGGGATAACTTGTACAAAGCTAACTTAGCAGCATTGAGTTTAGAGATGTCCTTTTGCTGAGAAGAACCCGAGGCAATAAACTTTTCATCTACATAAACGCTGGAAACAGTTTTATCCCCATCTCTCCGATGCCTGATATCAACTTGTTTGCCTTGCTTCTGGCATGTCTGGAACAGCATAGTCACTGGTTGTGGATTTTGCTTCAAGTTTTCAAGAGTAACTATAGGCTCCAGAAGAACCCTGAATATCTACAAACACACAACAATACCAATTACTTGGATACTCAACTTCAAATTTACAGACTCGGCAAAGAAGCCAAAAGTAACAATTAGGAGCACCAATGTATATCATTTAAAATGATTAGCAAAAGTTATAAAAACACACCACCCATAGTCTCTGTAAATCGAAGTTGACGTCCACATAGATTGCTGCTGCTATAGACTCCACAATGTCAGCAAGAACTTTAGGGGCTTTTACTGACCCTCCATGCGCAACTGCGTCGTCTTCACTGCTTACCAGTTCAGCAAAATCCTTGACCTGTGAATTTAAAACATTCAATACTTTAACATCCTGAAAACACACGACGCAACACAAATATTTCTTCTCTTTGGATTTCACACCACAGCAGAATTGGTTTTCAAATGTCACCAACAAACCAAATGTACTTTCCTTGAACATTTATAGCAAATGAAGTCGTACAATATTTGTATAGTAGCTTCCAGTAAAATTTACTCTTTTTTCATCATATGTCCCCCAAAAAGCAACTTTAACTTCAATCCTGCTCTAACTCTCCACAAAGTTTCATAATCATAACCAACAAAACCACTGCCTCAACGAAAAACAAAAACAAAAGCGTCTAGACCGGTATTCTTAAGCAAACAAAAAAAGAAGGGCACGTACCAGATCAAAAAGAGAAGCAGCACTGTGGCGTATAAAGCGATAGAGGCCATGCCGAACAGCGACTCGAGCGAACTTCTCAGTACTGATATTAGCGTCATATATCCGAGATAGCTTACCAGAATCCAGCTTAGGGTACGCTAGAAACACGTAATTGCGAACAGCGAGACCAAGAGCCGCGTCGCCGATGAACTCGAGGCGTTCATAGGATAACTTATCTGGATACGACGAGTGTGTCAGAGCTTCCTCTAAAAGCCTCTTGTCTTTGAAACAGTAACCCACTATTTTCTCCACCTCTCTCACCATGATCTCCATCTCCGGCGACGGTGGGTATTGGACTACATTTGAAGGTGAACAACCAAATTGAATAGGCGACGGCGAGTACAAATCAAAGGGCGGATGCGTTGGTTTCATTGTGGGAGAGGATTGTTTAAATTTTAAAGAGTGAAACTTGTTCTTTATTTTGGTCTAGGAGTCTTCTCGAAACACATCGGCTAGTGGATATAAGAGCGGGAAGAATAAAAGAAGACTCACTGACTCCGTACTCCTATGTGGAAAGTGGGAATAAAATAAATCGCAAATAATTCCTGCATATTATTGATAATTATATTCAAATTTATATAATTATATTTAATAAAAAATTATTATATTAATTATAATTATGTTATATATATATATAAATATTTAAATTAAAAAATTATAAAAAAATTATGAATATTTAAAATTTATAATAATAAAAAAGTTATATAAATTTATAATTTCATATTAATTAAAAACCATAAATAAGCTTTTTCATGAATTTAATGTATAGTAATTAAGATTTATGGTTATATTTATGGGTTGAGGTTTAAAGTTAAAATTATTATTTTTTTAAATAAAATTTAGTATTTAAGATTTAATATTTTGAAACTTAGAGATTAAGGTTTAAAGTATACTTAATGGTTAAGATTTAGAATATAAGGTATAATATTTAGTGTTTAGAAATTAGAGTTATATTCTTGCATTAAGTTTAAGGTTAAAATATATATTTTTTTAAATAACATTTAAGTTTTAAGGTTTAAGATACATAGATTATATTTAAAATTAAAACAAAAAAATTAAGTTGAGGTTCGATTTTATTTTGTTAATTCTTTTTATTCTAATTAAAAATAAAATTATAACGAATCAAATATAATAAATACCGGGTTAGAGTTTTGATTTGGTTATTGAAGATGAAAGAGAGAATACGAATAACTTTTTTGGTTAATGTGATATCTAGTGGGAGAACTGGTATATTGGATCCATAAAATATAAGAAGTTGACTCATAAGGTTAAACTATTTTCCTAATAAATATAGTATCCAACAATTAAATAACTTTTAAAAAAAATTATGTTAGATTATTTTATAACAATAAATATATAAAAAATACTAATAATATTAAATTTTTTTATTTTCCTAAAATAATACTAGTACACACGTATTCTACTGAAATAAAGAGATGGAAGGAGGAAAATGGAGATTTTTTTTTTAATAATAAATTCATATTATATTACATTAAAATAATAACAAATACAATATAACCGAATTCATGACAAATTAAATTTATAACAATAGGCATGAACTTATAACTATTTTTTTTTTATAAATATATAACTCATAAATAATAATCATTTAATAATTATAGAAAAATAATTGTGTATATTTAACCATCTAACCATCGATAATACAATATATATTTTTACTATATTTCTTGACATCTGTAATACTTGTTGGTCTCATCTGATAAAGTGATTTCAAACTTTCTTTAATGTTAAATCAAATATAAATTTTAAATATTCTTCGAGTAGAAAATAAATATACGTAAAAACTATAACAATTTCTTGAAAAGAATATGATTTGAAAAGTAAATTACAGCGAAAAAGATACAAATATTTCTCTTTCTACTTTTCTCAACTCTGATTTATGCTTTTGACTAAATTAAAGAGATAGAAGAAAGAAAGTAAACTCATTCCTCTTTATCCTTGAGAAAACTTACTTACGATTTTATACGATTTTAAATAGAAACGCAAATAGAAATAGAAACGCTTTATACGATTTTAAATACTCTTTAATTTATTACATAAATTACTCATGATTTACTTATTTACTATAATTTTATTTTTATTTTTTTAATACAAAAATATTTATTTATTTAAATTTTAAGAAAAATAAATATATACTTTTTAAAAAAAAATTAAAAATAAAACTTTATATATATAAAATTATATTATGTAATTAATTATAATAAATAAAATAATTATGATCATTTCAACCTTTTAATTCAATCGAATATCAATAAATTATTTATTATTAATATAAAATTACTATGTATAGTCATCCTACAAAAAGAAATGGGTCGGTACTTTAATTTTTTCCGACCAAAACTGAAAAGTATGAAAAAACTTAGTCCTTACTCTTCCTGTACAAAACTTAGTGCTTACTCCATTTACGGAACACAATATGAATTATGAATGGTACATAAAAATGATTATATTAATAATTATTATTATTTTGTATTAATTTTGAGTATATTTCATTAATAATTATTGATTATGAATTGATATTAATTTTTTTACAATTTAAATTTTTATTTTATTTTTTTAACATTTATTCAAAAAATATTTAATTTAAAAAAAAAATAAATGTTAACTTAATTCTTATTTTATTATATTATTCAAAATATTAACATTAATTTTTAATTTTTTTAACAATTTAACACTTGTTTT
The DNA here is from genome assembly GCA_033030585.1 of Hippophae rhamnoides. Taxonomy (NCBI): domain Eukaryota; kingdom Viridiplantae; phylum Streptophyta; class Magnoliopsida; order Rosales; family Elaeagnaceae; genus Hippophae; species Hippophae rhamnoides. The sequence continues at coordinate 63,551,268 of CM065428.1, read as the reverse complement.
TTAAGCAAAATAAAAAATATAAAATAAGAATAAGTGATATTTAATATACTTATACAAAATATTATATGTATTCGGTTTTGATTAACTACAGTTTTAATATTACAATAATCATTCTCACAACACCTATTATCGATCAAGATTATTTTCGAAAAAAAATCGTTAGAGTTTTATAAATAACCATAATTTTCGTTATCCACGATTAAAATACAAATCCTTAATATGAATAAATTGGAATTAATATTTTAATAGTATAATTATTTAATTAGAGGTATATATATATATATTTAGAATATTTATCAATAGTTTTTATATTTAATTTTAGATATATTTATGATTTAAAATTAAAATTTAATTAAAAATTTCAATATAGAGTAAACAAGTAATTCGATTAATCCATTTAAATTAAAAAATATTGATTCGATACGTCGAATTTGGATCGGATTGAATGATAAATTATATAATTAAATCAAATTCGGATCGATATATTCGAACATTACTACTAGTTATAAATAAATTTATATTTTATTTAATAACATGTTTTATTTAAATATTATACATATCATAATTACATTAAACTACTATTTTAACTTAAAAAATAAATACAAATGTTAAATTTTTATAATAATTTAATAATTATCTAAACATATTTTTTATTCTTTTGATTTTCTTAATTGTCTCTATAAATAATAAATTTTGATACAAATGTACTAATTTAAAATTTAAATGTTACGTATTTTGTGTTTTATATGACCTTATCATATTTAAATTTTTTGATATGTTTAGATTCAGATTATATCAGATTGATTACAATAAAAGATCATATTCAGATTAAATTTTTTAAATCTAATTCGAATTAGATGTATTTAAATTAACTAAAAATAGATATTTTTAATCTATTGCTCAGCTTAACTATACATATGGGTAAAAAATAAATATCAAAATTATCTTTAAAATGATTAAGAATAAATAAAAAAGCTCCATTAACCATTAGTAATCCATGAAAAAATTACAATGTAACTCCAAAATGAATCTATATCATAAAAAGTTGAGAAAAAGTGTTTAAAATGCCATTAGAAAAAATAAATCATTTTAAAGACGATGATTTTACAAGAAAAATAAGAAAAAAATTAATGATTTTGTTAGAAAATTTAGATTTTTTTTTCAAATTAATACTTAATAAAATTTATAACAATTTGAATTCTCTTAGAAATAATGGGTTAAAGATTGAGAGGTGGTTCACTCATAAACACAATTTTAAAGACATACTTGTTCTTGATTTTTAGCCTATATTTTTTAAAATATTCAATTAAATTTTAATTTAAACTTAAATATATAAATATAATAATATATTGTGATAAAAATTTGAATACATTTGTATATTTTTATTAAATAAAAATACTCTTAAAGTAGAGTAAGACTCTTTCAAGAAGGAATTTACTTGTTTTTGGGACAAAAAGTATCGAATTATACAAATGATAAAATTGATGTTTTATTTTGGCAACTTTTTTTTTAATGATTTAGTGTCTTGTTTTATAATTTATTATTGGATTTCTTTATATTTTCTTATAATTTGATTTTTAATTTAAAGTTTTTAAACATTTAATCTAAAACTTTGATTAAACTTTATCAACTAATTATTTTGAAAAAAATATAGGAATCATAATGTAAAAATTAAAAAATTAAAACTATCAAATTATAAGAAGAAAAATAAGATTACCATAGTATAAGATAAAAGAAAAATTAAAAAAAAATCACAAGACTTGGCCATATTCCAGGTGAATATGGTCGAGCTCCTCGGCAGTGCGCTCACGAGGCGGAGCATGCGGTCTTGGTGTGTGAGACATACTGTGCTTGTACTGGAAACTTATGGTTGCAGGTGAAGGCACAGAGACTAATCCTGAATGAATTTGGACGGCTAGTGGTCAAAATCGTAATTGCTAGTTTAGAATCAAGTGGATTTATTAATTAAAAGAAACCGTTTTGATTTAGAGAGGTGGGTTTAACTAATATTATTGGTAGAATAAAATTTTACCAATTAAAGAATTAGTCGTTTAACACTTTGTAATGGGATCATTTTAGAATCACTCTCTTGAGTAATTATAATTATATATAATCTAAATGATATTTACCAAAAAAATAAATAAAATAGCAAGTAACAATTGTCAAGAAATTTAGATTAAATGATATAATCATAAATTTTCCCTCACAAGATACTCTTTAACAAAATATAGAATATCAAAGAAATAAAAAATACCCAACATAAGAATTATAATGAAAACTCAAAATTGAAGAAAAATAACTTTCGTTATCAAAATACAATTGAAGAAAATTGTACTATGTAAATTGTTACAATTACACTCTCAATAATTTTCTCACACATACAAAAGATAAAAACAATTATAAATCCGATAGAATTTTCACACATAATTCTCACTCAAAAAACTTTTCATATAATTTTTTCTCTAATTTTGAAATGATTACTAATGAATAAATTAAATCATATTTATAGACTTCAAATTTCCATTTCATATGTGAAACGTTTTTTCATTCGTTAAAATTAGACTACCTAATTTTTATTATTCATTCAAATAAGATTAATTATCTTAATTTTTAACGATACCAGAAATCACTCTAAATTAAACTACTCATGTTTTAAACAATGAATCCATATTTTTAATCAGTTACTTTCTTTATTTAGTTGACTATTTCTACTCCATTAACTTGGTATTTATCTAGGTACCTGTGTCTATGTGTATACCAATTAACTTCGCAAAGTCTCAATCTTACTTGTGCATTTGAAAGGGATAGACGAAAAAACTGTCGATTCTCTTCGAGTGTGGTTATTATATACTGAAAACAATTGGCCATTAACTTTCTAAAACATGGATAATGCTCTTTGGTAGAGAAAATGTTATTTATTCAATTGTATCCCTAGGTTTCTCAGTTATATATTTATAGCCTTAGAGAATAGTTTTTGTTGATTCTTGAGTTACTCATTGATAATTTAATTCACAAATTGCAATGTGTTTGCTAATGCTTTTACCTTTATATTCTATTATTAATTATTGAAATCCCACACCGATTGATCACTAGGTTTCCATTGCACTTATAAATCTATGGCAACCCTCCCTCTTTGAGAACTCTTTTGGAAGGAGTTAGGCCATGAATTTCTTCATGGTATCAGAGCCAGGTGATCGGTCGGCACCCGGCCGGTTGTAGGGGATGAACCCCGAGCCAGTGTGAGGGGGAGGCGCTCCATATCCCCGGTCGAAAATCGATGTGAGGGGAAGTGTTGAAGTCTCACGTTGATTGATCACTAAGTTTTCGCTGTACTTATAAGTCTATGGCAACCCTCCCTCTTTGAGAGCTCTTTTGGAGGGAGTTAGGCCATGAATTTCTTCATTAATATGTTATTTGTAGAAGCTAGCAGGGGGACAATTCAAGGCAGAGCTTGTCATGGACTGAATAAGAAATAACAGAAATGATTTGGTGAAGAAGACAATTGTATTTTACTTGAATAATACACACATATATATAAACCAATGGTAGGAATCTATTTCGAGAAAGTAATGATCTATGCCTAAAGTAAAGTAACAGAGTTAATGGTATTATATGATGCTAGCTAATAACGTATACATTGACAACCAATGAAATTAGGTGATATTAGTTGGCTTTGCTTGATTTGTGAGAAGATTATGCATAGATTTGACTTTTTGAGTTTTATCGACTTGTTTCAAGTGAGAATATTTATGAAAAGTACTCAATAATTTTTGGAACGAACAAATGTGATTTTTAAATAGCTTCCTACCAAGCTTATTAACACACTTGACAAGGTGGCTAGTGAAGTGATAAATTCGAATTTCATAAATATCTTAAATTTCTTCTTATTTGATATTTAAAAAAAATAAAACGAAACTCTATTAAATTGACATTTTTTTCGGATCATTAATACCTTGAATATTATTTAGTATTAATGATTCGTAATTATGTGAGCAAAATCGTACTTGTAAGTTGTGAGTACTCAAGACGATGTTTGTTAGTTAGTGTAAAAAATGTTTTTAAACTATAAGTGTAGACTACTTTATCAATGTTGTGGAAATTTTTTTTGTGAGAATAAGATAAATCAAATGCTTCGAGTTCTCATATCTCTTGCAATAATAGATAGGGTGTTTGAGTTTGAGAGTGGTCCTCAAGAGTGTGAGCTATTATATTTCTGGTTACTAGTTTGTAGTTTCTGATAACACCACATTTGGTTGTGTGGGTTTTGGAAGAAAACTGGGTTCATGAGTCGAACCATGTTGTTGGGAAAGCAACAAGTAAAACCAATAATAAATAGTTACGATTAAGATCCCAACTGATAAAAGTAATATTGTTTTTTTTTTCTTTTAAAATTATAACTATTATATTGATTAGTAGATTGTTTGTAGCTTAATAGTTACCTTAAGCAATCCGAATGTGTTAGCACATAGATAGAGTCTTTATGTGAATTTATCTCGTTATAATTAATATTATACATGCTCTAATGTATGGTTAGTACAATTAGGATTTAAATTATGTATGTTTCTACGTGCTAAAGTTTAAACTCTTATTAAAAATCTCTTTTTATTTATTACCAATTTTCTTACTTTTAAATATTGATTTTAGTTTATACTATGTTTGTGATTATTTGTCAGGTGTGTTTATCTCACTGTTGTTTGTTTGAGTTGAATACTTAAAAGAGTCTATATCTCCTCTTGAATTCCTTTGTAGTCATACATGATTAGATTATGTGTTAGTATAATCTATATTTTATCTCTATACAAACTTGGTGTGAGTATCTAAGGAATTTATATCTCCTTACATTAGTTGTAAGACTCTTTATTAGGATTTGTTATGTATGTTTGATTATATGCAGGAAAAATGTTGGCTCAAAGGCAAGAAATAAAATGCAAACTTGCAAAGAGCTGAAATTTTGAGCCAAGAACAGTGAGTTATAACGTCAAACACATAAACTATAACTTCAATTAGCACTGAGAATTGGTAAATAAATATGACAAAATTTATGTTCCTATGTTGCCCGACTGAATCAGAAACGGCATATATGTCTGTTGGAACAAATATGTGAAAAACTATGTAAGAACAATATTACCGATAACATGAAATGAAGCGCTGGGTCATTGGGTCGTAGTCATTTAGGTCGCCTTCTTTAAGACGCTTTACGGCTCGTCTAAATTTCAAAAGCAAACACTGTCAGTCGTCCCAGGATAAAACAAAGGAATCTTTTTTTCGTCTCTGATCTTCATGACCGATGAAGTCCTAATACTACACCTCTCCAATATTTATGTTGTTCGGAACCGAGAAAACAATTCTCAATTTTCTTTTCTTTGATTTTACATGAAAACCGTAGAAGCTGTTTTTGAGTTGTTAAGTTATATTCTAAATCGAGGCTATCGCCTTCTATTTATAATTGAAAAATATGTGTAGCAGTCATATAATTATGAAAATAATTCGACACATAATTATGAAAATAATCTGGCCACATAATTATGAAAATAACGGTCATAAAAGTAACGGTCACATAATTATAAAAATAACGGTCATAAAAGTAACGGTCACATAATTATGAAAATAACGGTCATAAAAGTAACGGTCACATAATTATGAAAATAACGGCCATATAATTATGAAAATGCAGTTACATAATTTATGAAATAATGGTCATAAAATAATAAAAAATATTTTTTTTATTTAAATTCATTTCCAACAATCCCCCACTTGAATTTTAAATAAAAATAGTTTCATCGAGCAACCAATCAATTAAAAAGTATAAGATTATGCATAAGCAAAAGGTGTCTATCGACTTGAACCTTTTCGTAGTGTTAATGCTTTAGAATATACTAGAGTAACTCGTAGTTTTGAACTCTATCTCTAACAACATCACACACACAATCTTTCCAAGGTGTAGTTCGAAAAGCTCGCTACGGCCTACACGCACGTATCCCAAGATAGGAATGCTACTAGTAAATTTTGCCTAAAATTTTCAGGAAGTGACAATTACTTCCACATTCACATAAAGTAGTCTATCAAGAGTACTACGTAGCTACGCATCTAACTCACATGAGTATAGAACTCATTAAGAGTTTAATGATTAACTCATCCTTTCGTCGTCAGACTTCATGCTTAACAATATAGAGTGTGACTTCATAAATAGCATGATTCCATCTCATATCACTTCACGACTTGTTATTACCCATTGAACTTATTTCTTGGGATCTCTACCATAAGTCGGGTTACCATCATGAAGTGACTCTTCATTCTAAGTGGCATCACCACATTCCTTTCGAGGTTTTTGAAAACCTTCTCTCTTATTAATCCTTTCGTCAAAGGATCACCCAAATTTTCATCAAGATCGTATATGATCCATTCTGACTCTTGCAGAGAGAAATTCTCTAACAGATGCGTATGTCGTCTCTTCCGTTGTAATAATTCTCAAAATCTTTGCAATAGCCAAGATTATCGCCCAAATGATCATGACAATCCTGGTATCGATCTTTCCCATAAAGGATCTCGCCAACGACTTTAACTAGCTTTCTTCTTCACTAGCGATAGCTAGTGCTATCATTTCAAACTCCATCGTAGATTAAGCCAATATTGTTTATTTCTTAGACTTCAGAAAATTGCACTCCACCAACTATGTTAAATATATAGCCACTAGTTGCTTTGGAGTCTTTTGATAAAGTGTTCCAATCTGCATTGTTGTATCCATCTAGAACAGCGGGAAACTTTGTATAATGTAATCCAAGGTATATAGTTCTCTTAAGGTATCTCATAACCTTTTCAATAGCATTCCAATGCTATACACTAGTTCACGGTAAACCTACATAGAGTCCCACAACATAAGCTACGTCTCGGTCTGTCCAGTAGCATAACGTAAGTTACCAATGATGCTCGCATACTCCGGTTTGTCTAACACGTCCTGTTCTTGAACAACTTTACACTAGGATCATACAGATACATGCAGGTTTTACAATTAAAGCAATTATATTTTCTTTTAAGATCTTCTCAATATAATGAGATTGAACTAAAGAAATTCCCTTTCGCATCTAGTAATCTTTATACCAAGGATTACACTCACTTCTCTCGAGATCTTTCATATCAAAGTTAACACTTAATAAAGTTTTCACAATATTCACAACATGAATATTTGATCCAAAAATAAGCATGTCAGTCCATATAAACATATAATAAGTGCAAATGTTATCTTCTAATTTATAATAAATGCATTTGTCACTTTCATTCATTTTGAATTCATGTGGGTTAACTATATTATCAAATTTCTCATGAAATTGCTTAGGTGCTTATTTTAGACCATATAGATATTTATCTAGTTTACAAACTTTATTTTCTTGATATGGGATAACAAAACCTTCAGGTTGATCCATATAAATTTCTTCTTCTAAATCACCATTTAAGAAAGCAGTTTTAACATCCATTTGATGTACTACTAAATCATGGATGGTAGTAAGAGGAAAAAGTACACGTATGGAAGTTATTCGTGTGACTGGTGAAAATGTATCAAATAAATCTACATTTTCCCTTTACCTATACCATTTAACTACAATACAAGCTTTGTACTTTTCAATATTACCATCGAGTTTTAATTTCTTCTTTTGTATCCATTTACATCATGGTTTTACAACCATAAGGTAAAGTCAACTAAATGCCAAGTTTTATTATACTCATGTTAGTCCATTTCATCATTTATGGTTTCTTCCCATAAGTTGGCATCTAAAGAAAAGAATGATTCTTTACGAGTTTGGGGATCTTCCTCTAAGGTATAAGCATAAAAATCGACCCAAAATCCTTGGCGGTTCGAGCTGCTTACTTCTTCTAATTCGGGTTGTTTAATTCTTCATTTTGTTCAATAGTTCTAGTTATGGGTAAACGACTGTAAGACTAGCCCCCACTATTCTTCAATTTAAATGAAAACCTATGCTCATTGTAGAGTCAACATCATTTGATTCTATAACTATGATCATTTAAGTCATAGAATTTATAAGCTTTACTATTCACAACATATCCTATGAATACACATTCGTATGTTCTACTAGTAAGTTTATTTCTTTTAAGGATCAATGATCCTAACATAGGCTAAAATAATCTCAAGTTTTAAAATAAGTTAAGTTTCTTATTTTTCAAAATTTCGTAGATGATGAAATTTTACTAGTAGATTTAGGCACTCTATTTAACACATAGCAAACAAGATTAATAAAATTTCTCCCATCAACGTGAAGAAGACAAAGTTTAATAAAATTGTAACTACCGATTTAGTAAAATTTCTATTTTTCTTTCGGCTTTTGCCATTCATTTCGGAAGAATAACGTGTTGTTTTTTCATGAATGATTCCATTTAGGTTTTATAAAAATCATTGAAGATATTGGAATCATATTTAAGGCTCTATCACTAAACCTTTTTATTTTTAGGTAAGTTGATTCTTAATTTCAGTCATAAATATTTTAAACATGTTAAACGCTTCACTTTTATTTTTTCATTAGATATACATAAGTGTAATCCAATACATCTATAAAAGTTATAAAATAGTGTTTTTCATTTCTTGTTAAATTTCCATCAAGTTCATATATGTCATAATGTATTAATTCTAAAGGTTGATTCTAACTATTGACTTATGTGAAGTTTTTGTTATTTTAGCTTGACTATAAAAGTCACATTTTTTTCAAAATAATTCAAAGATAGTTTTGGAATTACTTCTAAGCTACTCATGTTCTTGACATGCTTTATTAACACGAAGTCTAGCGTATGCCAAATATTAAAGGAACTCAACATTCAATTTAAACATGTCATTAGGCGTACTTTCCCCAACTAAAAATATTATTTTTAGTTATTGTATATAAATCACCTATAGTTTGAGTAAACCCACATGAAGATATCCTGAAACTAAGTTCTTTCTCATCTCTGGAGTATGCAAGACATCTTTCAAGATGATAGTCTTTCCAGAGGTAAACTTTAATTCCACCTCATCAGTACCAACAACTTCACCTAACAACACTTTCTTATCTTCAGACTTAGAGTAGAACTTGAACATGTCTCGATTATAGCGAACATGGCGAGAAGTACCAGTGTCCACCCAACACCCCTCGGATCCATCAACAAAATTGACTTCAGAAATTATAGCAATAAGTTGATCTTCTGGTGAAGGTTCGCCACGCAGGTGATGATTCTGTTCTCGGCAGTTCTCGCCAAGCTGGCTGTCTGTTACAACTTTAACACATGAACGTGTTATTATTAAGGGGTTAAGGTCTATTCTCGTGAGAGGATAGTTTTTGCTTTCTATTTTTGGTGGTTCCGATTTTGGTTATTATTATGATTATGCAGTTTTCATATTTTACCTTTAGGTTTCAACATTGCGTATTTGGGTTTATTATTGGTACCGTTGTTGAGACAACGAGTACTTCATCTCTTTCGTCTTATTTTTGACTTCTTCTTCTATTCTTAAACTCAGTTATAAGACTTTCTAAAGAAAATTTCTTAGTTTTATGTCTAAGTGTATTCTTAAAATCTTTCTAAGTAATGGGGTAATTTATCTATAATAACAACTACTTGAAATTGTTCATCTAAAGTCATACCTTCGAGAAGTTATTTCGTGTGCTATCTTCTACAATTCGTGTGATTGAGCTTCACAGATTTGTCATCAATCATTTGATACTTTATGTATCTACCAACATCATACTTCTTAGTTCCCGGCTTCCTCACATGATCGTACTTCTTTTGAAGTGCTTCCCAAATTTCCTTAGCAGACGATATCGAGTTATAATAATCATACAAGTCATCTACTATCCATTAAGAATAAAAAAATTGCATAGAAAATAATTTTCTATCCAGGTGTTAAATCCTTTATTGTAGCTTCAAAGATAAGAATTAGGCGTTGTTGGTTTTTCAATAATAAAAACAAAAGCGACATTTTACACGTTACAAGTTAATAACATTTTTTTTGTCTCCATTTTTAAAGTGTAGTTCTTCAAAACGAAATGTTTTGTTAAGATCAAATAGCTAACATTTCAATGTATTAGCATGGTAGATAGAATTCGCCTTAAAATTGTTGGAACAAATATGTGAAAAACTATGTAAGAACAATATTACCGATAACCTAAAATGAATCGGCTTGAAGCCGAGTCACTGACTAGGTCGCATTTCTCTTTAAGACGTTCGCTGACTCTCAAATTTGTCAAGAAACACAAATTTCTGTCAGTCTCAGGTGATAAAACAAATTTAATCTTTTTTCCGTCTCGAATCTTCATCAGACCGATTTAAGTCCGGAATACTACACCTCTCAAATATTTACGTGTTTCTGGAAATCCGAGAAACAATTCTCGAATTTTCTTTTCTTTGATTTTTGCTATTTAAAACCGTAGAACTATTTTTTAAGTTGTTAAGTTATATTCTAAACCCGAGGCTATCATTCTATTTATAGTTGAAAAAATATGTGTAATCGGCCATAATATAATTATGAAAATAACGGACACATAATTATGAAAATAACGGACACATAATTATGAAAATAACGATCACATAATTATGAAAATAACGGTCATAAAAGTAACGGTCACATAATTATAAAAATAACGATCATAAAAGTAACGGTCACATAATTATGAAAATAACGGTCATAAAAATAACGGTCACATAATTATGAAAATAACGGCCATAAAAATAACGGCCATATAATTATGAAAATGCAGTTACATAATTTATGAAATAATGGTCATAAAATAATAAAAAATATTTTTTTATTTAAATTCATTTCCAACAATGTCAGTGGATGAGTTCTAGAAAATCATGTCACTAAATCCTCCCCCAGCTTGAAGAGCTGGAACTCGATTAACTCCAACATTGTGAAGCAATTGTTGCAGCCATCTCCTTGTAGTTGGGTCTTCCTAAAATGAAATATGAGTGACCATTGGAATGAAATGCACCAAGCAAAAGTTGAATGGGGAAAATAAATAAAGGGATATGTAAAATTAAAATGAGTTTAATTCTTTCATTTATTACACGGTATCGAGAAGTTAAAACATATATCCAGATTCCAATTCCAAAGGGTAAGAAGGTAAAAATAATCAAGTGCAACTGATTAGTGTTCTCTATATCACAAAAAAAACACTAAAAAGTAAACAGATCAATCAAAAATCAAATTGTTAGGCAGGCATGTAGTGTTGTGTTGTAAAGATTCAAGAGCAAATCATCAGATAAATATACTTACATGAAGAGTACCACTGAAGGTAGCATCCCCTAACATGTCTGGAAGGCAGCTTCTTAATGCATCACGAGCCCTGTATGAAAATGAAAGGAGTAAATAGCACAGTTATGTGAACAACGGACAAACGATCTAACAAAATAGAAAGGATATAGAGAGAAGGATAACACCATAACCTGGAGTGATTTGACAATTGAAGATAGCATCGAATTATATGCTTCAACAAGCGTGATGACGGCTGCTCAGAAAGCGCTGCTACCATGTTACGCAAAACATGCTCTACTGCAAAAAATCGCTCTGCTGTAGTACAGATGTAGTCCAAGCCCACTTCATCTAATAGAATTTTTTGAACTATAAATGTTGCAACCTGCCATGCAAAATCCTTCAGAAGTTACTTTTACCTAAAGGATAACTAGTTAAATGAGGGTTAATGAGTTTGAATCACTATCAAATGAATTCTTATCCACTAAAAGGTCGAGATCCAAATAGCATAGCAAGGACCACTTTTAACAATCTCCACTACTTTTGGGAAAATCATGCCAAAATGGGCAGGGGAGACTGAAATGAATATGCTCCAAAAGGTAAGTGAAAAACATGAACTCCACATCAGCCGTTGCCTAATTATTTTCTTGAAATTAATATGATATCATGAAGAAGAAGAAAAAAGCATGCTTCAATTGTTAATCTATTAAGCAACATGTAAGTTGTACTTCTATAAATGTCTTTGCAAGGCCACACATGCACAAGGAAGATTTCTCTGAACTATTTCTGAGATACATATCTTCTCAGAACGGAGGAATTTAGGCAATAGAAGTGAAAACTAAATTATCACAGTTAAATTTGATTAAGGGACCCTAACTTTGGGTTCAATATCTATTAAGTAAATTATACTATTTTCATTATTTCCTTAAAGCAAATATGAGATTGAGTGAAATCAGGATACTCAACTGTTTTAGAAAGTTCACTGCCCATTTCCATGGTTTGAAGACACAGTGGAATTATTTCAGCCTGGAGAAGGAAACTAATCACTTCTGTATCACCAACCTGGTAAAGAAAAAAAATACACAGTATCCGCAATCACCGATATGGAATCTGAACATTATGCAAGACATTCGTATTAATAATATTATGAGCAACGATATAATAGTTAACACAAGTAGATGACCTAAGCACTAAAATTATTTGCTTGTACCTTTGAGCACGTCAGAATGTGAGAGAGAGCATGAAGAATCAAATGAAAATTTGAATTGAAAATGAATTATATGATTTAAGCTCTACTTGTATTTTGAAAACCCATTGTCCATGTGGATTTTATTTATTTACTTGTTTGCTTAACTATATATTTTTAAACAAAACGAGGATATCATTTTTTTCCGATCAGGTTCACAGCACAAAAGTGTAACAGATTATTTTAACGTACATGGGGAGATAGAAAACAATAAGAAAAATTCATAAAACAGTGTCGGCCATTGAGAGAACATATCTTTCAATTGGGAAGGAAGGAAAGAGAGAAAAAAAAAACACTAGTGCCTCGTGTTTCAAAATGAATTTATAAAAGGTTTCATCTAACTCCTCTTTGTCCTTTTTTTTTAACCATTAATAGACAACATAGATGGGTAACATGTTGCTGTCAATGTACAGCTGTCCATAACAACTTTGATGTAAAGTAATTTGTTGTCCATGTTCATTTAGTTGTACACAGCTGCTGTCCATAGTCTATCTAGCTGTAAATAATTGTCCATAAACAGCTGTCCATAGCTGTCCATAGACAGCAATCTATGGCTGTCCACAAACTGTCCATAAACAGCTGTCCAAAGCTGTCCAAAGCTGTTCACAACTGTCCACAGCTGTCCATAGACAGCTTTGATGTATTTTATAGGTTTGTTGTATTTTGTAAAGTCTATAAATAGAAAGAAATCATAAGACCAAATCATTCGGTCATTTTCATACAATATTCTTGACTTGTTTCTGACATGGTATCAGAGCTAGGCTCTTAGCTTCCTCGTACTCCCATCGGTCCTCGTGCCGTAAATTCGGAAAGTGTCGTAAATCCAGACTCTAGCCGATGTGGAGGGGGGATGTTAAGTCCCACATTGGCTAAGAGTAAGGCAATAATGCTCCTTATAAGTCTGGTCAATCCTCTAACTCACAAGCTGGCTTTTGGGTTTAGAGTTAGGCCTGGGTTTCTAAGATGGTATCAGGCCGATAATACAAGTGCTATTCAGATTACGGCCAATCCGATCTATCATGAGCGCACAAAGCATATTGAAGTCGATTGTCACTCTATCCGTGAAGCCTTTGAAGCTCGTGTTATCACTCTTCCACATATTTCTACTGAATTACAAATTGTCGATATCTTCACCAAGTCTCTCACCGTCATCGACATTGCTTCTAAGTCGCAAATTGATGCTTATTGATCAACCCGCATCAATTTGAAGTGTCAATGGATGACTTAGTCGTCATAATGACTTTCGTGTTCCATTGACTGCTTAGTCCATAACAACTTTGATGTAATTTGTTGTCCATATTCATTTAGTTGTACACAATGTCCATACTATTTAGTAGAATAATTGTCCATAAACAATTTGTCATACCGGGCCCATAGAGCAATCTATGTTGTCCACAACCGTCCATAAACAATGTCCAAATTGTCATGTATGACTTTGATGTATTTTATAGGTTTGTTGTATTTTGTAAAGTCTATAAATAGAAAGAAATCATAAGACCAAATCATTCGGTCATTTTCATACAATATTCTTGACTTGTTTCTGACAGTTGCACACCATCTATTTATGTTATTCACATAGAAGGTGGCATGCTGTGGTAATATAACTAGACTAATGTATAGATGAAGTTTTCCTTTATCAACCATGCAGTCTTAATAGTATTATGAATCAGCTGAGCTGATTTCTTTCCATGATTAAATGCACAAACATATTAAAATAGAGCCACTTTTAGCCAGAATATGGAAGCAGGGATAGATTTTGTACCTTCACCAGCGCACCTAAGACTCCTAAGCTAGTAAGCCTCAAGTACTCAAAAGGCATTGATTTGTTTGTCGTATTAAGGAATGGGTATAAATACAAAGGTATATGAGCTGCAAAGGTATTTGCATAAAATAAATGAACGTAAAGAGTATTTGCATAAAATAAATGAACTTAAAAAGGATAACTAATAGTTGGTAAAAACTTTGCATTTCTTTAGGGAATTCCCTAGTTTAAGTCCCCATAAATGAATGTAAAAAAGGAACAATAACTATTACCATTAAGAAACAACATTCTTGTATCAGGGTGAGATGCTACACACTGCAAGATAGTACAAAAACCTACTTGTCATATTGACAAATACAAAATTACACGAAAATCAACAAAGCAATGTAGATCCTTTGAAGCCTACAAGGATAAGAGCAAAGACCAGGGATTTTCATCTATACAAATTACAAGGAAAAAAAACCCACAGCATGATTGATTTCAACACAAGGATATCAGGCATTTTAGATTTGTACCCATATTCTCTATCAAAGCCAATGAATAACCAGATTTAGTTCACGCAGCCAACTTGTTAGATATATACAAGTATACAGATTGGTACAAGTATGTAAAGTTCAATGTTCTGCTTAAAAAGAAAAAAATCAATATTCCACATAAGAATCTGATAAGACATCACCTGGTACCCTCTTATATGTAATGTAAGAACAGTGAAACATAAACAAATGGTAATTTTACCTACAATGAAAAGACTTAAGGTTAATTGAACAGATCGATATATATATATATTTGGTAAAATAGACAGAGGTGAGAACTAAAGGATCAAGCACATCACATTTGAACAATTTATTCAAGATGAACAATACCATAAATTACCAAGGAATTCAAGTAAATGACATAATAGATATACCATTCAGGATTAAAACTAAAGTAAGATATATTACATAGTTTGAAAGGAGAGTGATGTAACCTGAAGAAGAGCAAGAGTATTGCAAACACGATTTGATTGGACAGGAGTTAGATTAGGTGGTGAGAGCATAGGGTATACTGAAACTATTTCCTGCAGATTAAAAAGAAACAATAGAAACTGAGCTTCACGTGTCTAAGTGAATAGATGTTAAATTATTGCTAAATAGTGTACCTGTAATAGTGCGGCCATGGTACCAAAAGAATACCACAATAATGGTGCCAAATCTTGAAATAATTCTCTTTTCTAATAAAGAAAAAGTCAAGAAAAAAAAAATATATATATATATAAGCTTATCACAAATACCCGTATGATTGCAACATATGAAGCCGAAAGAATCCAAAAAGACTTGCAACAATTTAAGTTAAAACATCATTGCAGCATTCAAGCATATGAAAAACTAGAACGTAATAACCACGTTATGAAGATATGTCCGTAAGTTTTCATAAAACTTCAAAATAAACAAAGAAAAGAAAGAAAGAGGAAGTTTTCATCTGGCATCACATTACAACTGTAAATTGGATATAGCTTGGCACAACGAAATCCTCACAAGTAAAATAACATATAAGAAAACAGCATTCAACACATTGCCAATTCAATCACGGTTTATCAGGATCAGTACGTGACCAAAAGTAAGCGGCTAAAAGTTTGAAACCAAAATCCGGGTCTAATGCAGTTATATAACTCAGCCGAAACGCTCCACAACAATGGGGTTAGTGGTAGATTAACACATTATCAATGTGATGTGGAAACAAAATAAACAAGTCACTATTCAATATCTCCTATTTTTTTTCCTTCCTATTTTGTTTCATATTGTTTTATTCTGACAATGCCAATGCATAATGAGCAATTAAAAGTGACATTCAGATTACAATCTAACCCCCAATTAGGGAAGGGAGGGGAATAAAAATAAAAATAAAAATGTAACCTTAGATAGCTCAAGAAGAGCATTTTCACGAAGATTGGGATTGCTGAGGTCAAGGATCAATTGGTCAGTAGACGCCATCTTACTGTCCTGGTTAGGCTGAGCTCCGTCAATGCTGGTGTTCGAAGGGTTCGGACCTCCAAACGGTGCGTTCATGAGGAAAAGTTAGGATAGAATTCCCATTGATCGGAATTTTCTCGGTTTCTTCCACTTTCTTCAGGTTTCTGGCGAGACTAATAAATCGAGAGGGAGGACTATTACAAAAGAGAACGAGGAATTCCGCGTGTGGAAAACGACGCACACAGAAATCAGAACAATGTGAAGTTTTTGCAAGTATTTCGATCTTTCCGGAGGTGCACGAAGTTACCGGTCTTCCTTACTAAGACTGCGCCACAGCGGCGAATCTACCGTTGTTAACAGATACGCACTTGAAAATTGCAAATTTGTAATTTATAATTTCTTATTCTTCCTTTATAAGGATATCCAAAAACCGTGGATTAGTATCCATATTTTTATTTTGAATTATCTTTATTTTGGTTGTTATCTTTAAATTATCCCCTCTTTTTTAGATTATTTGATATTTATTTTGATTTATTTTAATTTTAATAAATTAAGATATTTTAAAAAT
This sequence comes from Hippophae rhamnoides, assembly GCA_033030585.1. Lineage (NCBI taxonomy): Eukaryota > Viridiplantae > Streptophyta > Magnoliopsida > Rosales > Elaeagnaceae > Hippophae > Hippophae rhamnoides. The sequence goes on along the minus strand of CM065428.1, from coordinate 63,534,513 downwards.
ATTTCAAAAATATTAATTTAAAAATTAATATCTTAAAATTTATAACTATAAAAATAACATTTTTTTATGTTTACCTCGTATATTTTTCTATTAAAATAAAATCTTATACGTAATTTAATTTTTAATATAATTTAATTAAAAATAATTTATATTTAACTATATTTATTTTGATATGTTTAATATAAAATATAATCTAATTAGATATCTTTTAATATTATAAAAAATAATAAATTTTAAATGTCTTATTTTTTATAATTTATTTTATTTTTAAATGCAAAATATATTTCATCCAAAAGACAAAAAAAAATACATAATAAGTTATATATACTAGTTACTAGGTTGCCTGACCATAGAATACAAATTAATAGCATATTTAATGAGATAATAAGGTATAATAGATTCATATATAATAAAATAACAAAATAATATATATATATATATATAATACAAAATATAAATTTTAAAGTTGATATATTATTAATATTTATAAATAAAATATATTATTTTAAGCATATAAGAGAAGAAACAAAAAATGAATTTGTAAATTAATTTATATAATTTATTTTTAAATAATTATTTAATAAAAATAGTACAATTGATACAAATATAAAATATAAAATAATATTATAATTAGCTTAGAAAAAATAACATTATAAATTTTTTTTAAATATATATTTTTTGAATTATATATATAAAGTGTGTGGACACTTATATGAATATATAATTTTTTAAAAAAATATCAAAAAATTTAAATCATTGTATATAAAAAAACTACTATTTATCTAAATAATAATATTATAAAAACAAATTTAAGTTTAATTTAATTTATACATAAATTAGAAAAAAGATATATTCATAATAAATATAGAATACTTTATATAAAGAGTAAGTTTAAGACTTAATATTTTTATTACGTCACTACATTTTAAAATCTAATTTTTTAAATTAATATTATAAATTCAATATTCTTGATATTATTATTGTATATAAATGATACTTTAAAATTTTAATTTTCTAAATTTATTAACTTTTTTTAGGGGACAACCACGAAATCGAACCATTACATTGAAAATTTAAATTTTTTAAAATTCAAAATTTAAATTTAATAATCTTATATTATCAAAATGTACAAATGGTATTATAAAAATCTATAGTATAAATTTAAATTTTTTAAAATGGACCTTGATGAAAATTAAAAAAATATTTAAGTGTAACTTAATTCATACATAAATTAGATAAAAAATACAATTTAGATATAATTTGATTCATATATAAATAGACAAATAACATAGTCATAACTATATATATATAATATAGTGTGAAGTGTGAAGTGTGAAGTGTTATATAACATAATTTTGATAATATGATTGTGTGCATTTTTATTAGAAATTGATATTTTAAAAATTCATTTTTACATCATAGTATAAATTTAACTTAAAAATTAAGAAAATAATTTACTTTGTATATATATGAGTAGAAATATAATACATAATTTGATAATAAATGTAAAATATTGTATAAAAAAATAAAAAATTAAGTATTAATATTATCATAATATATAATTTTTATATTATTATTATTATATAATTAAATAAATGATATACTCATAACCACGTAGTATAATAGTAAATATAAGATCTTCTATAAAAAAGAAGTAAAAATGCATATATTAGTATTATTACCGTACATAATTTTAATATTATTATTTTGTACATTTTTATTAGAAATTAGTGTTTTTTAAATCTATTTTTAAATGACATAATTATAACCCCACGATCTCGAGAAAAGTGTAAAGTGTCTTATAAAAAAATATAAAAGTTTAAATATTTGTATTACTATAGTATATAATTTTGATATTATTATTCGTATATGAATAGATAAATGACATAATTATAATCAAATAATCTCATATTAAGTGTAAAGTATCTTATAAAAATTAAAAGTTTAAGTAATTATATTACTACAATACATAATTTTAATGTTATTACTATATGTATTTTTATTAAGAAATATTACTTTAAAGTCTATTTTTTATATTATAGTATAAATTTGATTTTATATATAAAGATAAAAAGAATAAAGAAATGAGTACGACAAACAACACTCTCAAAAACAAATCATGTCATTTTATAAAAGATGAATGATAGTTCAAAAATGTTATTTTTAATAAAAATACATTTTACATTTGTACATATTAAGTGAGGTAACAAAAATTTACTCTCTTTACAAAAGTAGTCTTAGAAGTTCATTTTGTAAAATAATAAATTTGTAATGTTCCATGAATAAAAGACTTAATATAATTAATATTTATAACTAACACTAAAAAGATAAAAATAACATATTTAATAAGTTAAATAACAAAAGTAGAATGTTTAATGATTAAAATGTATAATCTTAAAAAAATAAAAACATACATATATATATACATTATAAATATTAAAATAATTTTAAATTTAATCAATTTAAGTTTTAAAATTTAAAAAATAACGAACAACAAATAAATATTATTAATAAGTAAATGTTTTTATTATTGTTTTAAATGTTATTTTTGATTACTAACATCTTATTTTTTATCTATTTTACTATTGATTATAAATAACACTTATATTAATCCTCAACTTTTTTATCAACTTTAAAATTAAGTTATCACAAGTAAATTATTTTATAAAATTTACTTATATTATCTTTTTTATAAATACAGCTAACTTAAAATATATTTTTATTAAGGATAAGTAAATTTTGCTTACATTTTTTCTTTTATAAATACCCTTGATTCAAAACTCTGAAGAACCACAAGGTATAATTTAAATAAAAAAATCTTCATTAATAGTACTTAATAAAAATTCCAATAATAAATTTTTTATATATTTTTTCTTTGAAATAAAAAAATTTTAATTTTAATTTTTTAAAATTAGAATCATGAATTACAATTTGTTTTACCAAATTCAGTTGCCTATATTTTGAAAATTTAATACGATTTTTATCGTAATTTATTAAATTATAAGCAATAATAAATACGATACCTAGTCGTCTCGTTTTGGGAAGGAAATCGTGCTCTTTTAAGTAGGATATTTGTAATTTGTTAATTACAGATCACTTAAAAAAAAAAAGGAAAAAATATTGTGGGGGGGTATGTTTTTATAAAAGGGTTATATTTATTTCTCTAAGTTATAAAATATGCACTAAAGTTGTTTTTTTTAATGAAAAAAAGAGCTATTTAAAGATTTTTGATAATAAATTTTAATAATAAAATAATATTCAAAAACATATAAAATGTCTTTTCTTAATATAATTTTTATAAATAAAATGATTAAAATTTATTTTTTGTAATCTAAAAGGTTGAAAGATACTTTTTACCTGAACCAAAAAAAAAATATGATTTTAGAATAACTTTTGTATGAGTTAATGGTACGAGTGTATGGTATGCATTTATAATCTTAAAAATATACAATTAACTAATAGTAATTAAAATGGGTCTCATTCATATAAAATAAGTCTTTATCGCGAATAACTAATCTAAAATAATGGCTACACCAAGTATATTTTCACACCATTTGATAAAAAAAAAATAGTTGAACATTAGGATACTTTTGATTCGTACGATAAAAATAATATTAAAAATAAGAATTATAATATATATTAAATTTAATAAAAATAATATTAATATTATTATATTTTTATACATATAGATAACATCTTTAATATTTTTGTAAATTTAAACTCTCGATGTTGATATTTTCGTACATGGATTAGTCGAGGGTTAGAGTACTGAGTACTGAGTTAAGGGACTATTAGCTAGACTAACGAGTTGATCATGTAATTAGGAGGAATAGACGATACTTATTAAGTCAAATTACAAGGGTATTTTCGTTTAGACGAGCGATTTAGGAACACTGGTGGTAGCAACATATACCAATAGTAAATTCCTGGTCGACATGGACCCTCCTAATCCGCAACATATCTTTTACTTTCGTGCACGTAACATTTTTGCATCTGATCTGAATCCTTTAAGGTGAATCATTTGATCATAACTCAAACAATCCCGCAAAAACTAAAGGTCAGATATTACATGAATTTTCTTAATCTCACAGCAGTGAGCACTGGAGCAAGAAAATAATAGGGTTGAACAAAGATCAGTCAGGAAGGGGAATATGAGTTTCCTCTATAAGATTGGCCAGCAGTCATTCCTTCACACAAGGAATGTAGTTTTCCAACAGGTCAAGATGTCACCGTATCTTGGAAGGCGGAAGTTTCCAGATTCCAGTCAAGATGTTGCGGTCAAATCTTATGGATGTAGAATGCACATTCTAGTCATCTTGTAGGAATAAGATCAAAATCCCAAGTTCTCTTGTTTTAAATAACATATACAATCGGACACCGTCGGGATGTTAAGCACTTTGGACAATTGGATGCTTATTGTGTCTTAAAACCCAACAACAATTTGGCACCATGAAGTTCGATGGTAGTTGATTTATATACTTTTAGGAATACTGTTCTTCAGTTTACCGTTAAGACAGCAATTCTGCTCATATTCTTAAAATGCGACTTAACTTGTAAACCTACAAGAAAAATTTCCACATCATACAAAGTCATGTGAACACCTGATCTACTTACTATAATCATCTTTAGAGTCTGTAGCAGTAAAGATGCAAGACGCGCTAAGAACATAAGTGGCGGCAAGAAAAACAACATTCAAATGTAAAATTGAAGTACTGGTGAGATGGGATATGGGCCAACCTGAGCAGTCCTTCTAGGCAGAGACACATCTAAGCAATTTCTGAGGCCATCAACCCTGTAAAGATTTGATATCAGATCAAGATATGTAAATGAAAACATCTTGGAAGTATAACACCAAAAACACACAAATGAACTTGTACGTAGCCTTACAAAAAGAGAACAGTCATATAAAACATGAGTCTGAAAATACTCAGGAACGTAACAATTACCGTTTGCTAATAGTTCTTCTGAGGTACTGGTCATCCTTTATCATCCCTTGACCTCCATACTGTATTTCATCCGTATTTAGTATAAGCTGTGGTCACAACAACAAAGAAAATTGATTCATTTTAGAGTTTAGGCCCTAGATAATGTACAAATCTAGTATATTACTTTAAATGAATTTGTGTATTTATGGCTAAGAATCAAACATATAACAGCAGAGTATGGAATTATTTTATTTAGTTCCACATTGGACAATAAAAAGAAATTTCAAATTAACTCATTTTGTACTTGATACTCTCCAGCTTCTTCTACACCAACTCTGTACCCTTCATGAGAATCTGTTGGATGAAAGTTAAATATGAAGAGAAATGGGCCTCTCATGTAAGAAATTACCTGAAAATCATAATACTATATCAATTACCAAATAAGGATCAAAACTACTACCAAGGAAGAAGTAAGGAGCCAAACTGTTTAGCTAACTTTCTTAGTCCCTTATGGCCTTTTGGTTCCCACTTCCAATGGAAAAGTTGTGCATGAGTCATAGGCAAAATATGCATTCACAGCATGTGCACATATGTAAAACTAGGTAATCGGGGAGGGGGGAAGGGAGAGTGAGAACAAGAAAATAAGAACTCCATACCATGGTTGCATCATTCACATGGTGAATAAAGGGAAAAAGTGTAGAGAGTATTCTTTCTTTCTCATCAAACTTCATTAAGTCCTAGGAAAAGAGAAAATAACAAATTAATTTGTGAAATGATATCAAACTTTGTTACAATTAATTAGTGTACAAAATATTATGGGTAATGATATTACTACAATCAGTTTTGTTATTTCTACAATAAAAATATATGAGTTATCTATTTTACTCTAATAATTAATTACACATTAGAGCCTCTTTTGTTAGTAAAATGGTAATTATTTAAAGATGATTGTGACAAGAACAATTTAAATTGTGGCAATGCCATTAATAGTTATAAGAAAAGTGCAAATTGGACAACAATATAAAGCTCAAAAGGCTTATGACAAAACTAAAGTGATTTTTTAAGAATTCATATTTAAGGCTTTTACAAGGGAATTTAATACAATGGAGCATCAATTTTACATTCGGAAAATAATTAAAATAATGTCGCTTTAGCATATTCAACAAAGGCAGAAGGTTAAAGCGTGTATGAGTATGTCAAAGAGAAATAATTAGAGCAAACCTTGTCAAAATTAAATAAATCACGATAAACGGCAGAATTCAAAAGATCCCAGCAACGATTAGCTAGTGAAAATGAGAAATTGTTGCTTGGCATTGGGAATTCGACCCTCTGGCATATGAGAAGATCATTAGCTGCGCGATGACCAAAAAGAAAAAAGAAAAAAAAAAGAGGTTTATGAACACAAGGGAAAACTAGCTCACCTCTGGATGCCCAAATTCATTGCCCATGAAGTTGAGATAAGCACGGCCACCAATGGTAAAAGTAATCAATTTGATCATCTGGCTCAGAATCCAGCAATATATAAGTTAAGAACTGGAAAAAAAGGAAAGAGAAGGAAAAAAAAGAGGATTTGACAGGTTGTATAATATATGGCAATGCCTTAATAGCGCGTAACAAAACTTCTTTTTGTTTCCAGCTTCTGAAAGAGACAGGATCTGTAACTTTTGATAACAAGAGTGGCTTCAAATGTGTCACAGTGGTAGTATGGAAAAAGAGAGATATATTGGTGAACAATATCAGCCTTCCAAGGGTTCAAGTCAATTTTCTGTGAGTTCAACTATAAGCTCACTGGTCTAAACCTCACAGACAGATTAAAAGAGGGAAAGAAAAAAAAACATTGTCATCAATGATAACGGTAACATTTTCAACCACAAAATATATGTTACAAATTTTTAGCATTATAAGTTCAAATAAAAACTTATGTTTTATATCAAGGGAAAAAGATTAAAGTACAATAAGTGCCATTGAGTTTGGATGATTATCTTGTGTTTTCAATGGACAGTAACAAGTTCAGTTTAACTGTTCAATTTTAGTTGCATTTATGTAAAGGCCACCAGCTTGAAACTTAAAAGATCTCACCAATCCTTATCCAAACAAGGTTCTGATAACAATGGGCCAAGGGATAATTGAAAAGGCAACGTGTGTGAATGCATGTCCTGAATATGGTTATATAAAGCAATGAATAATTACTAAAAGTAAAATTTTAATAATCTACAGTTAGAAAAATCATACTTTATGTAAAGAACATCCTCTTAGTAAGATGTCCTGTTTGCCTCCACAATCCTCCATAATATGACCAAACAATATCTCTGCGAATGACCGCCCTCCAGATATTGACTACCATTCAAGATAGTAATGGCAGGACAAACAAAAGATATCATCTTTAAGAATTGATATTAAAGAAGTTAAAGAGTACTTCTATAGTGTTTTAAACGTGGAAAAAGGGACCAAATTTGTGGACTACTACCTGTTTATAATTTTCAGCATAGACAAGCATCTTACCCTCATGTTGTTTGTTGCCTGTTAATGCGCTAACAATCTAAAAAACAAGTACGGGCTCATCAAATGTGGAAAAAAAATATAGAACGGAAAACGTGCAAGCTTAGTAACAAGGACACTGTAAGCTGAGATGGTACGTGAAAAATATTAACAGGCAGCTTAAAATGATTAAAAATATCACAATAAAAAGCTTTATATTATATTTTATTTACAACCTTACTCATGCTCCATTCATGGTCGGGAACATGTTCAAGAAAGGATAACCACATATCTGAAGCAGAGAGGTTAACATAATAATCAAATCCTAATCCACCTTGAGAAGTTGGTTCACATGATCCGGGGTACAACGTTGCCTGACAATTAATTCAAAATAGAGCATATTAGTACTTTTGAAAAAAAAAGCACTTGCTCTCAGGTCGCATTGTAAAATTCGTATTAGTTTCTTATTGAGAAACTACATAGTAATGGAGACAGATGGAGATCATTTGCTTACATCCTCAGCAATAGTTATTATATTTGGATGAAGAACGTGCAGTATCTCATTTGCCAAAATGAGATACAATAATGCATCCCTGTCCACGTATTGATTACAGTACCTGCGATTTATAAGGACTAAGATTCAACAAAAACTTGGTGGGCTAAAATACAAAATGCGAGTCAAACAAAAACGGCATCGTCACGAAAAATATCATGGGAAAAATAGTGGTAAGTAATATTTCAGAGCTCTGCTCATCCAAATAAAAATTGGCAAACCATCCAGTCATTCATTTTTGGGGTTCTACATGCAAATCAGTCTTACATGAGTTACATCAACATAGTACGTGTAGGAAAAAAAGACAAATTTTCAAAGAATGCCATACTCTTCTAAGTCGCCAGTAAAGGAAGCAAAGCCGTTGTGAGTGTATATCATCGATGGAAGTGAATGGAACCGGAAACCATCAATTTGATACTCCATTACCCACCTGTTAATGATCCTCATTAGCAAAGCCAATATTGTTCTTCCAGCAATGAAAAATGTAGACAATGTATTCTTCCCTCAAGAAAAGAAAAGATAAGAAATATATTATGCGACTTCACTCCTAGAAGAAAGTGTGGGTCACAGAAGCAGAAAATTTGACATCTTTGTGCTACAAATTTACCAGTTTAGATTTGAAAGAAGGAAATGCAGCACATCAAGGTCTCCATATTTGAACATTCTCGTACCCCAATATTTGTGTTGCCCCCTTTTTCCTGTTAAAGGTCAAATCTTGAATATCATAACAAGAAATCATATATTGGTTGAAACTAAGCTGAAGAAAAGATTATAGAAGAAACTAAATTTCAGACAAGATGTGTCCACCAGAACCAGAATATGATTGGGTTTTGATAAAACAAATCATCAAATGGCACATGTTGCTCAGCAGCCAGATTTGAAATTTTAGGCCTGTCTATGGTTCCTAGGAGACACATGCTCCAATTGGATTGAGACCATTCTACAAAAGCCTAATGCATCTAGATGGCACAAAAAGACATGCCTCAAAAACGAGAATTAAGATAACATGCATAAGATAAAGACTGTAACTGTATTTCAAGAGAACCTAAAATTTATTGGCACACATTTATCAGGTTAGCAGGAAATTTAACTACAAAAAATAAAACCTACTGTTACAGTTAAAGTTGAGGCATATTAGAACGGAGAGATACCGGTATGAAAATAGCAGTCATTGGATCCATCAAATATTGACAGTCCAACCATCTCATCAGCAGCTGAGTAGGAATGAACAACATCTAAGAAGACCAGAAATCCAAGTCCTGCAACGTATAAAAGGTGGTTCAGAGTCTATAAGCTTATTGACCCTAAATAAATAAGCTACCGATATAAATACACTAAAGGTTCTATAGACAGATTATGAATTTGAAATGTAATATCTGAATTGTATTTCTACTATATATTTATAGTACATAATAGTCTAAAGAAAAAGGAAAAAACATATCAACCCATTAACCACTACGATCCCTAACTAGTCTCTGATTAAATACAAATATCAAATCTTCACAATCCTACTGATTTACCTAATTAAGATACAAAATAAAATCCCAAATAATATGGGATTTCAATAGGTTCTTATTGCAAAAAAGAAAAGGACAAAAGTCAAGATGTAGCTTCACTTTAACACTTACAATCTCATAATTAAACATTAAAATTAGCGGATGTGAGCCTCTAGTGACTCATGAGCATTACCTAACTCGGAGTTCCTGAGAGCTAAAACTTTTTCCAATTTTACATAATGTGTGAACAACTCTTTTTAACAGATGATAATTCTAACACATGATGAATCTATGATCAGCAAGAAATTAACGAATGAATCAAATGGATTAAACCCAGGGCCTTGCCAGCCAAAAAAGAAGAGCTTTCAAGACTTGGCATCAGAATTACTTTTTTCATCGCCATATGTTACCAAGTTATGTAAGCAAAACGGATTAGCAAGTAATATAGCTTTCATCTTCTAGATAAGTGAAGCAAGAAGAATGGAATCAGAAACAACCATGTGCTTCATCAACCAACCGCTTGAAGTCATCTGGAGTTCCAAATCGGCTGCTAACAGCAAAAAAATTAGTGACCTGCAATTCCATGAGATGTTTGTTTTCATATCCAGAACTTTATAAGAAAATGCAGCATGAAGAATATGTAATCCATGTTCTTAAATGAATGCCATGCTCGTACCATAAATCTTAAAATTACACATGGATTGTAATATCCATTCTAGTTTTCTATGATTATCACAATTGAGTTAACTTCTATCTTTTCATTTTTTCTAAGCACACAGCTAGACTACGTTAGAGGCTCAAATCAACTTGTCAAAAAAATGAATTTTCACTCTCCTATAAATAAAGATTTTATCACAACATTTATGTAAATGCTTCTTGCGGTGAGCACAATAACATACAGCTAAAAATCCATAAAAGATCAATTTTATCTTTATTATCTATGACAAAAAAATAGAAAGGATTTATAATTTTTGTTACGAGAAACTAAGGAGGTAAAAAATGGAAAGTGACTTACTCTGTAACCAATTGTAAAATAATCTTTGTGCTCAACAACTCCAATAAACTGGATTGCATTATATCCAGCTTCTTTTATATGGGGAAGGACCTGATACACCAAAAGAAAAAGTTGCCTTCATAAGAGTGTGAGGTTGAAAAATTAACCAAAATGTCAGGGCACATTAAAATCAGCAAAACAACAATTAAGAAGTTGCCTTCTGTCTAAAATCATCAAAAGAAGATATTTTTGGCTCTGATCCACTTATTCCAACGTGGCATTCATAGAAGCGCAATGACTTTGGCACCGATGGAGGCGAGTATCTCCATTTATAAGCATATTCAGGGGGTGGTTCCCAGTGGATCGCAAAAGCTTGTTTTCCTTCTGCATCTGAATGTAATATGGGGTTCGGAGAAAACACATTTAATGCAAGCCCCAAAAGTAGCCATTTACAATTAAAAAAAATACAAACTCATGATGACATGTCTCAAATAAGAGAAAAACATATGAATGCAGGAAGAATACTACCAAAGAAACACTAAATATATTATGTGTGAGAGAGAGAGTTCTTAAACAGCCAGAATGGCCTATCCTAGAACACTGAATTGGCAGTGGAAAGAGTTTGATAATAGGTATCTTATATAGGCACTGTTCTAATATAGATTTAAACTTCCCTTGTGGAGCTAAAAGGATGATAAGTTTTGGGAGAGGATAAACGAGATATAAGGATACAGAAGCCAAAGACTTCCAGCACACAAAAAGAAAATTACCTGGTTGTACATAAGTAGCCCAAGCAGGGACTCTTTCTAGTGCACCACTGGGAGTGTTGAAATAAACCCTATATCTGCTCCCATGAGGAATAGCGGGTTTATACTTTTTCAACCATGCCTGCCTTCCTTTACGTGTCTCAATCCAGTATGCCACAGGAGACTTCTTTGCTCGAAATTTTTCTTGCCATACAGGATCATTAACAACATTAAAAATATCATACTCCTTGCCATTGTCAATAACATCAAAAGGAGGTAGGTTACTAGGAGGGTCATTCTTATGTTGTTCTTTCCAAGCATTATATCTTGTTTCTGCATCTGGTATATCTTCCAATTCTTCTAATGTTTGAGGTCCATTAGGGCCAAAAATTTGCTCATATAACTTTGCTGGAACTTCAAAACGGTTTTTTATAAACCGATCCTCTCCAGGTTCCCAGTACTCATCATTTGCTTTCTTAAATATTTCTTCAATGGTGACACCACTATCACCTTTATCATAGTCCTCCACATAATTATACTGCTGAAAATAGAGGTCATCAGGTTTTTCTCCCTCCCTCAGTTTGTCTTCAAGAATGATGAACCAGTAACCATAATCATCATGTCCCAGATGACCTTCTCTTGCAACATTCTCTGTTGGAGACCAGCCATTGAAATCACCAACCAGGGCACAGTAGCGGGCACCTGTGTTTGATAGAATATATTCATTATTCAGATGTGATCTGGAAGCTGGAAAAGTGCTATTTGGCTTCTATAATAGATTAAAAATAACATCATTGGCAATTTGAACAAGTGTGTGATCAGTCTCAAGTTGATCAGAACTGAAATAAAGATCCAATTTACAATCCAGGGAAAAAGGGGAGCAGAAAAAGAGAAGCCTTGGCCCTGAAAATATTTAGGATCAGTCAAACCATGCTCCACGCCCTATGTCTAACCTTCACTGCACCACCCAAAATGTACCCTCCAAAAGGAACAAGAGAATGAAGAATATCAAGCGAATTTTAAAATATCACTATAACAGACTCGGATAAGCAAGATATAATCTCAAGTTAGTACTACAAATTATCAAGATTTATGAATCATGCTAAACCAGAAGAAAAAGAGAATCAGGTATAACGTCAAACCTGGAGCCCATTCCAAATAATCCACGCGATGTTCCGGGTGCCTATGAATACCCAATAGCTCAAAACTATATATAGAGAAACATCCTTAATCAGCTAAAGCTCAAATCCATTAAGGATCAGCTAAATGAATGTTTTCTATTAAAATAAGTAACAAATGTAAGACATCAAAAACCAAAGATAGTAGATGAAAACAGTAAACATGTTAGACATCATGTCTAAATGCTAACCTTTTTTTAAATGAAAAGATTGTATAACCCAATAATTACATAGTACAACAGTAATCCAGAGAGGATCATAAATTACAAGAAGAAACGGAATTTGATTGCACTTATAAACTAACCCAGAAGCCATATCCCGGAGATTAACATGACGATTGAAAATTTCATCTTGAAGATCTTTAAGTGCTTTATGCCTGCAAATATACAGCCATAAAATCATTCAATCCCTCATTCAAATCCTCTGGAGCTAAAAGTCAGGTGATATGCGTAAGGACCAGTTTTCCATACCTTTCCCGTAAAAACTGAGCAAACTGTTTGTGGGAAATCCCGTGTTTGGTGAGAAACCCAACTGGGTCAATCCCTTTTTCGCCGACATTTTTCTTCCTCTTGTTCTTCGGATGTTGATGTTGTTGCTGCTGCTGTGGGTGCTCTGTAGCCGAGCACACAACCTTTACTTTCCTGGGAAAACTGATCCTTTGAAGTTCATTTGAGAATTGAAGTGGGAAAAAGGAGACACTCGAATGCAGAGAAACACTAGTTGAGAATGAAAGCGAAGTCATTGTGAAAATTGAAGCTGCTGCTGCTGTTGTTCACCTGTTCTAGACTCTAGTATAGTGTGAGGAGTTTCGGGGTTTTAGGCTTTGGATAAGACGTATAAAGGGGGTTTTTGAGTCGGCCCGGTATAATTAACCCGTTGAGCTCCTGCTTTGTTAAACGGCCGATTCCCTACCAAAATTCTTGGAAAATTTAATATATATAATATTTAATATAAAAAAAATTAAATTATCGTATATTAATTTAAATAGAGTTTAATATAATATTTTTTAAAATAAGATAAAATGTAATACTTTTAATAGTAAAATCATATGAAATTCACACTAAAATCGTATATTTTTCAGTTTAACAACGTGTGAATGTCCAAAAACGTTTGTTATCAAAAGTAGTTAGTCATTACATTTTATATACACAACATATGAAATAATTTTTAAAAATATTTAAAATTTTATTTTATTATAATTATATTTATAACATATAAATAATGATAAAAATATAATTAACTTTAAACATAATTATATTATTATTCATATATTATAAACATAATTATAACTTTAAAAATACATTTTATTGGATATAATTTTATCATTAATTATAAACTATAACATAATTGCCAAAGTAAATATTTTTAATACTTTTATAAATTATTTTATGTTATGACTTACAACGTAGTGGACATCGTTTTTGTTAAAAAATAATAATCGAACTGTTAAATTAAGATATCTTATTATGCTATGTTTGTCAGAGATTTAATTTACGTTTTAAACCTATTAATTTTTTTTAAAGAAGTTTAAATTATTTTAATTTTATGTTAATATTAAATGAATTAATAAATTTAATTTAATCAACAATTAATTAAAAAAAGTTAAATATTAAAATCTAAATTAAAATTGCACACCAATTTTCAGTAAGATAATTGCCAAGCAAAATGGGTGAAGTGATGACATTTCAAGAATAAAAATAATTTAAATATTTTATTAGTTATAATAAATATTTATAAAAAACATTATAAAAATAATAATTTATTTCACCTTCCAATAGACATAATAAAATTATAAAAACATTACTATTATTATGTTTATTTTAATTATAATCAAAATAATGTTTACTGTTGTACTGATTTAAGCCATGCATATTTATTTTTCCGCAGTAAAATGATTTTCTGCAACCATACATTTGATGAGAAGATTTTTGATGTTGCAGTTAAAATATTGTGAGAGCCGGATAATCTTGTAGCTAATATTTTCATGGAGCAATTTTTTGAGACTCTGTTTGCGATGCACAGTTTGATCTTACAATTCAGTATAAACATCAGCTACACGTTAAATTTGATATCTATTTTGTTATATTTTTTTGCATATTATGTTCACAACCCATCTCTAGCTGTCAAGCAATAGTCAGAGCCAAGGCTCAAAGACGCTAAAGAATCCAATAGAAGATTACAATTCAAGAACAACTGCAAATGTAGTAATTGTATCATAATATTTGCTGCTCTTTAAGACATATCAAAAGTGAGATACATGCTATGTCAGGATCAATATAACAAGAACATCATGAGTTTATCGAGCAAGAACAGTAAGAGATGGACCCCAATGTCTTAATTTCATTGCTTCTTGGGGTATTCTCTTGGCCCAAATATAGTAGATCCAATTCTCACATTGGTACTGCCCATTTCAATCTACAGGAAATCAAAATTTAACCATGTCAAAAAGCATTTCAAAGATGCTCATTGATCATTCGTCATTTAGTGTTTTTCATGGATATCTAAATATAGATTCCATAGTTTATGATGCTCGTTTCCCACAACCACAATAAAACTATTTTTTCACAATCATATTGGTTTAACTGTAAGATCTATACAATTTACAGGCAGTTCAGCATAAGGTTGCAAGCAGTTGCATAAAATCACCACAAGAAATAAAAGTTCAACTAATGAGGTAGGAAGTTAGGAACAACAGAAAATCCCTGACATACCGCTTTCTCAAAGTCACCCGACATGCCCATTGACAATTCGAGCTGGTCGCTTTTCAATCCAAGAGTATTGCAAACCTCTGTTCTACAGTTTGACAGTGTCTGATGAAACAGAGAAGGTATGCAGCTCAGCAAAATAATAGGAGAAAAAAAGAGAGACAAGGAAAATAACATGAAATAAATAAAACTTCAGCATTGTATCTTTCCAAAGTTTCATAACTACATAAATCCACAAAATTTCCATCTTAAAGAAAGTCCTAGTTCAATTTTATCATCCAAATACAGATAAAATGAAACCATTTTATTTCCCCTTTCTAGGTTCCCTCTACTTGTGAGACATAGAAATATTTCCCATGCAGTCGAGAAATTTATAATTGTGCACTTTCCCTGAGCTTTACCAAGCATGCATAAAATTATTACCCTAAAGTTCTCTGGAGTTGATGTGTAGTCTGGCATTCCAATTGTCATAAAGCCAGAAAAGAGTAGATTTGGGCAACACTGTTTAACATGTTTTGCAACTTCAACACACCTAGTAGGGTCAACACCAGATTTTGCTGGAAAAAAATTGTTACAACAGCCCTGTAAGCATTATATATCTAAAGTGCAGGAAAATTCTAACTTACATTCTCTATATCTTACATCCCTCTACTAACCTCTACCCATGTATGATGGGTAGTTATCAAATAAATATTTTCTCAGCAAGCTAAATTGATATCATAAACTCCTAACTTTTTTTCTCTCTCATTTCCACTCACATGCTTCTCCACTGGTATTTACTTGAACTAAAACCTTCAAAGGATTTCTTCCAAGGCTTGACACAGCACTGTCCAGATGATTCGCAATCTGCAGAGCAATGCATTGTCTTTACCAGATTCACTAGAATCAAAACATCAAAATATGTTTCTACTGATAAAGAGTAAATAAAACTGCAAATTAATGCCTAACCTCACGAGCAAAAGTGCAATATATTGGGTTGTGAAATAAAAAAATAGAAAGTAATGAAGGTTTTTGTAAAATTTATTTTAGCAATGACCACTTATAAAGAAAAACAAAATATAAATTAAATATGATGGATAATTTTCTCTCTTTAGAATAAAGATCTAAGCAAATACATCACCTTTAAAAAACATGAGATATTCAACTTGATCTATACCTTCTCACTGTCAACGCCCTCAACCATGGCCAGATTTGGGACTTCAGCTACATACATGGATAACACTTTTAACATAGTTTACCATAATTCTATCCAATGAAACCTTGAAAATAAAAGCAATATAAGTTATATATTCTAAGTCAACATGAAATGGATAATCTGTCATCCAGATGCTTGTAAGATATAAGAAAGATGATCAACTCTTAGGCAGCAAAGAAAGCTTAAGATGATAAATTTCAATGATATCAACCACTACAATGGAGGAAATAAGCATTGCAGCTGATAATGCATTTGTTCAATAACTTCTTGGTCAATGTCAAAATACTGAATTTATATCCTTATTGAATTAAAGACAACATTCCTGTAGAGGTGGTTAAAGAAAAATTCATGGCAATAAATCAGAGGTATTAATACTATTGTAGAAAATTGGTAGCCAAAGTAATAAACTTATCGATTACAAACATGGCAAAAACCAAGTTTGAGGCTCTAGAACGGTTCAGCAGCAGAGCATTTGAGGGTTAAAGGACTGGCTGATACTTTCAGTCTTTCAGGCATCTATAATCTTATTAAACAATATAGATATCAGATATCTATAGTAAAACGAGCAAATGCATAATTGAGAAAAAGCAACTGAACGAAAAAAATCGAATCGTACCCAGAAGCGACTTGACTTTATTACTCTGCAAATGCCCAACAAAATGCCATTCAATGTCTTCAGGAAGCTGCTCAAAAAACACACCTGCCTGTTTTAGCACAGTCCGAATTCTAATCCTATTGACAACCTTTAGACTA
Organism: Hippophae rhamnoides; assembly: GCA_033030585.1. Lineage (NCBI taxonomy): Eukaryota > Viridiplantae > Streptophyta > Magnoliopsida > Rosales > Elaeagnaceae > Hippophae > Hippophae rhamnoides. The sequence continues at coordinate 63,517,490 of CM065428.1, read as the reverse complement.
GACTCTTTTTTATACATAGAATTCATTTTTTTTTTTAAAAACATATGTTAATTTAAGTTATATAAACATACATTTTATGAAAATAAATATATATTTTTAACTTACGAGTTAAAAGTAAAAATATGTTAACTAATTGGATTATTTATGCACTGATGTGTATACTTTTAGGTAACGAATGAAAATCGAAGCAAAAGAAACCTGAGGAGCCTTTTCCATAATCTCTTGGGCGTAGTTTTCACCAAAATATCGGTGCCCAGCGTCGTATACTTGGCGGATGAGAGAGATAGGCTTGGTCTTTGAGACCGCAACGACCCGAACCCGCTCTGGGTCTTGTCTTGCACGAGTCGCCGCCTCTCTAACCCGAAACACGACCGACCTGAGCACCGCCACCGCTGTTCCTTCCACCGCCGCAGCCGCCATCGCAGTTTCCGATCCTTCAAATTGACGATGGACTGTTCGGGCTTCTTAATTTTTCTCCAAATTGCAAATTCCGTAAAATATGAATGAATAATGATTGCTTCTTCGTGAATGTAATCCTTCAGAAGTCCAAAATTCAGATTCACAAATTTTAGGATGACGTTGAAGAAATAAGTACCAACCAAATTTCAGTGAACCAGATGGAAAGCTTTTTCTGACCGGGGGAAAAAAAATCAAACCTTTTAAAGATCGAAAAAAAATATATATTTAACTTTGATTTTACTTTTATAAATAATATATATGTTGCTCATCTTAAAATTAATATAATTTAATAATTTTGAGGAAAGAAAATAAACGTGTAACTATTAATAAGAACTTATTTAATTAAACTTAAATTTTTTTTTAAAAAAATTAAAATATCTAAAAATATAATAATAAATAACAAAAGTACGCAAATATATATATATAAAAAAAAACCTACAAATAAAGTTAAAAAAAATATATTAAGCTATGCAAGGTTCGGAGCTTAATATAGAGTCCTCTTAGTATAAAATCGTTTCAAAAAATAGTATTCTTTTTTTCTTTCAAAAATTTCATATTTAAATAATATTATTTTACAAAATTTATATGTCACACGTGAGAGATAAAACATTTCATTAGTAAATCATAAGCTTTGAAAATGCTTTATATTAATCATAAATAAAATAGCGAATATAAAAAATTATGTGGGCTCTTGTATACGAGAAGCAGATTAAATTTGCTCATATCATTTTGAACAATATATAATATTTGCTATATAAATCATATCCCACCACTTTCATTTGTGATATAAATTATCAAGCATTGCTATTAATTGTTGCTCGTATTGAATGCGCCTTCTACACATCCATTCAAGCAAGCAATTGTTTTAAAAATTCATTTTGATTTGTCTATTTTAAAATTCCATTTTCTTTAATTTTATCAATTCGATCCTTAATAATTAAAAACTAGTTGAATAAAATATGCATAAAATTAGAATATAAGACGTGTTAGTATGCACACGTTTGAATTTTTATCAAACAAACACATACTTTTACAGTTTTAGTGGAGAATCTAATCAAATATGTTGCTTTGGATGAAAAATTTTCTTAAACAAAAATGATGTCTCAAATCACACGTCCAAAAACCCTAAAACCTCTCTCACCTCCATGCTTCCATTGTTGCCATTCCTAAATCACATATTTGGTGTTTATTGCGCGATTGACTTTGCTCCTCGTCCACTGTCACGTTATTCTTCGTCCATTGCTGCCATCCCTAAATCGTTGTTAGAAAAATCTCCTCTACGGTTTGTTCTATTCACTACTCTGGAGTCACAACGTCGCTTGGCTCTCACCTTATAGTCTTCGCTTTCAGATCAGTATCGTCGCTCCTTTCATCGCCTAATATCGTTATCGTTACTTGCCTTCTGGCATCGCATTAGGAGTTATTACTCAAAGAGCTCAACTTTGCACTTTTGAGTTTTGCTTGCTGGCTCGCATAGATATTCTTCATTTGGTACACCTCCATTGTTCTTGCTTTAAATGTTTGCTCCAAATTTCTTGTGAATCTGATCGGGTCTTAAGTTGCTGAAATGTTTTTGTGATTTTTTCTGTCTATATTTGAGAGTTGTGATTCCTTGGACATGTCCTATTTCTCTGTATCATTTCTTTCCAGGAGTTGTAACTCCTTGGACTCAGCCTAATTTTACTCATTAGTTCGCTCTAATACCTAACATAATTTTACTTATACTTGCCATTTAGAATGAGGACCAAAAAGATTGGTATGAATTGTGGGACTTGTTGGTGTTACGAGAAAGAAAAGAAATGTGATGCTACCTCTAAAAATATAGCAGAAGCATATTTATGCATGTACGATGAACATTAGGAAGCTAGCTAGATAGTTAGATACAATATTATAAATGCTTGAATAGTAGAGACCGGTATTATTTAAGAATGGAGATTGAAACAAATACTTATGAGTGTTAAGAATCTGCCATTTTTCTTAGTCTTGCTTGTCATCTAGAGAATTAGAAGAAAACTATGAGATAAATTGTTTGATGTTTTAAGTTATATATTTGGTTTTTTTTTTTTTCTAAGAGAATTTTTTATCCCGAAACAATTAAGCAAAATTTGAAATAATAGGACATTATTAGAGTACACCTCATAACGTAAGTACACATTACGATAATATAAGAGTATATATCATAATATATCAAAATTATAATAGTAAAAACATAAACTATTCTATGTCCGTCCGCATTGTAACACCAAGTTCGTGGTCGAACTTCTGATGCTTCATATGGTAAGTTTGTTTCGAGTATCTAGCTTTAAGGCGCAAGCATAACCCAAGGTTTGAGCACTATGTGTTGTCAAGGATCCGAGCATTATAAAAATAAAACAGTTGGTCATATTTTATGCTCAAACAAACTAACATTCTTTTCAAAAGTATGTATTGTTTGAAGCAAACATTTTTTATTTTTAATTTATTTTTATTATGTTTTATTTATATTTAAACCATTTTTTTTTATAAAATCTATGTATATATATTTTTAAATCTATTAGTTTTTTATTTATCTATTTACCGACTGAAGCTGAATACTTTCTTTATAAACTAATAGTCATATCAGTTGATAATGTCTCTTTAGGTACTTGCAATTAGCTAGTTATGTGGAGAACCCACTCGAGCATATCTAGCTTTTTTTGCGGCGTTTGATGAAAAAAATCCAACTAAGAACCTCAAGTATAAATACAGCAATTGCCAAAATTCCGAGATCTCCATATCAAGGGATTTTAGTTTCTGACCTCAAAACGGTAATGCCTTGAATGTGTTCTAACTCATTTTTTTTATGGTTATTCATGTTATAGACTTACTGTAATCGCGCGCATATTCTCAGTTAATTATACCAAAACACATACAACCTTTGAAACTATCACAATTTATGGAGATCGTATAATATATGTACTCTTTCTTTATTTTATTTGGCACGTGTAACGTGCATATATATATAATCGCGATGATGCTTAAATATTATAAATTAATATTAATATATCACATTTCTTTTATTCATTTATTAATTTAGCTTTATTCGTATATTATTAAAATTAACGAAGAGTCATGCAGGAACACTATTCAAACTTTCCTTACAACATGAAGACGTGGAAAAAAAATTAGAACTATCTCCATTATAACACTTAATTTGAGTATAGCATGCATATTGACAAAAGTTGTGTTAGTATAATTGTCAAAAGATAATAAGTATTAGCTTATTTTCGCTTTATGCATTTTTAAGTTCTTAAATTTAGACCAATCATTTAAGCCTAATTGTACATACTGTATACACAATACTCTTCAGTACGACGACGTTTGTTGCATTTTTTGCAGTGTCTCTTGTCGTATGCCACAATAACACACTCCTCTGCAACAAGTCTCTGTGTACTTACATTTGTTCTTGCAAGCGCCACATTTTTTGTTGTCGTATGCCAAATCAATACACCCGTTGTTGCAGCAAGTCGTGTTATATCCTCCAACAAAAGAACAAACTTGATAGTCTCTGTTGCAATGATCTGCAGCTCTTGGGTTCTTGTCTTCAACTAGGAAACAGTTGACCTTTTGGAAGGCAACACAAGCTCATGATTCTAAACTTGTGCATGGGAAAAAGTTGTTTTGATCTCTTCTTATCCCACATTGGCATTGAAGATTGTTGTGGCCATGGTGATGAATAAAGTCAGTTATGGCAATGACGATCATTACTTTCACGAGTGCCATGTCTTTGTTAAAGGGAAAGAAAAAGAGGAGAGGTACTGATTAAATTCATCAGGTACTTAAATTTATGAGCTGAGCAAATTAAGTTGGTTTAGTATTGGATTAATTTTGAGAAGTTATTGAAATGTGAGTTGAGATAGAAAATAGAGAGATTTTGATACACTGTGCCTGTACATGTCCTACATTACTTAAAAAGTTTAGTAATATATTTATAAAGAGTGAGCACTCATTAAATGACAAAATGAACAATATCGTGTCGTGTAAAGTAGATCATGTCCCGCTATGAACTTTGGGATTAACCCTCCTCCTGTAGTTATCAACGATTAATCTGTCTACTTATAATATGACGGGACACACTTCATGTGACATAAGATTGTTCGTTTTGGTCCATAATTATAAGTTTAGTGAGCCCACGACCATGACTTGACAATTCACCGTGACCTGATAACTTTACTTGTAAGGAGAAACCTTAAAACGCGTCATGATATTTAGAGAGTGTTCATCTCTTATAAGCATATCACCACTTAGCTTCTTAAACAATACGAGACATGTATAGATACATTGCATCATACACTCCCACTTAGGGAGTCCTATGTCTTCATAAGAATGCAAGCCCATATGGAGGTTTAATACGAGACAAGATTAGAAAAAAGAAAATAGTTTATTTTGTTTAAAGTTTTTGTTTAGAGTTCTATTAAAGTAATAGTTTATTTTGTTTAGAGTTATAATTTTTATATACTTCTAAAGTCCCACATAGAAACCTTTATTTAGAGTTTTTTTTTTTTGCTTGTATTACTAGAATCCCTATATAGAAATTTTGTGAACTATTCTAAGGATTTTTTTCAAGTATAAATAACTAGGCTCTATGTTTGTATAAGGCATCTTAGAAAATAATCAACTTAGTAACATTAAAGAAGTTCTCTTCTTCTTCTTTTCTCTTAATATGATTCATTGTGTCTACATGTATCCTATATTACTTAAGAAGTTAAGTAGTGATGTGCTTATAAGGGGTGAGTAGTCTCTAAATGGATGACACATTTTGGGGTTTTTCTTTAAAAATAAAACTATGAAGTCCCACTGAACTGTCAAGTTATGGTCGTGAGTCTACTAAACTTACAGTTTATGAACAAAAATGGATAATATCGTAACACGTAAAGTGGGTCCCGACCATAACTTGAATATTAAAGAAGTTATCTTCTTCTTCTTTTCTCTTAATATGATTCAGTGTGCCTACATGTATCCTACATTACTTAAGAAGCTAAGTAATGATGTGTTTATAAAAGATGAGCAATTTCTAAATAGCATGACACATTTTGGAGTTTTTCTTTAAAAATAAAGCCATAAAATTCCACTAAACTGTTAAGTTATGATGTGAGTCCACTAAACTTACAATTATGAACAAAAATGGACAATATCATACCACGTATATCTCGTCTTGCTATAAGTGTATGGATCAACCATTCTATATCAAATTTGATTGATGGTGGTAAGTGAAAGAGGGACTTGGTGTTTATAGTAGGTAGGGGATTCATGGGTTTGAGAAGTTGACACGAGAAAAGTGCTTAAAAATAAGCTTTTTGAGATTTGTGAATAGAGTATGTCAAATATAAAGAATAATTTGAAAATTGAAAGATACAAATTAAAGTGAATTTACTTAGAAAAAACTCAACAAGAAAGATGGGTACGTGATAAATATTTGAGTAAATGTACACATTATCTATATACTATAATAGTATAACAATTATAACTGTTTGGAGGAAATTTAATGTAAACAGAAAATATGAGTAAAAATGAGTAGATAATGTATTCTCTCTATTGAAGAGATATATATAATACCTAGACAGGCATATAAGTTACATAAGTAGAAGTTATCATACAAGCAACCAAAATATGTATTAAAATATATACAATACAATTTTTGTTAATTAGGTCATTATATGGTGCAGAGTTCCAGACTTATCAGGTCTTCATTTCGTCACCTCGTTATACATTGAGGTCGTTCTATGGTGCAGAATTTCAAACTTATTAAGTCTTTATCTTCATCACCTCGTTATACATCGAGGTCTTTCTATAACATAGAGTTCCAAATTTATTAGGTATTCGTCTTCATCACCTCGTTATACATCGAGATTGCTCTATGGCATAAGAGTTATAAACTTATCAAGTCTTCATCTTTATCACCTCGTTATATAATAGCGATGTATCATAGTTTCATTACCTCCTTATACATTGAGGTCATTATATGTCGCATAGTTTTAGACTTATTAGGTCTTTGTCCTCATCATTTTGCTGTATAGTAACGAGATATTGTGCACGGTATCAAACAATAACAATTATCATATATATATATATATATATATATATAAGAATCATTTAAAAGTGAATATTTTCTTGATTTTAATGAAAGTCAAAAGGGTAAGTTATAACATTCAATGAACATGGGTTTTATTGTGGCTTATTAGTTATTACTTATTACCAATAAAGTGCAATGCAAAAGAAATGGCCGGCTCTCTTAAATTTAGGTGCGACTTTAAGGGAAGCAAAGGGCTTTGCTATTAATGAAATGGATTATTTGTAAATTAAGCAAGCAAAGCCGGCCCTAATCTAAACATCCTGCTACTTAGACGTGTTCTGCTTAAACAAACTGATTCAAGGAAATGGATAATACAATGGAAATAAATTATTTTAATAATTTATTTTTATAAAAATAAAAAAGTATAAAAAGTGTAGATAAGATTATGAACAATTGATATTAATAAATATAAATGTATAAATATTATATGCAAAATTTTCTTTATAAAAAAGGGTTCTGTGCAGCCAGTTTCTTTGAATTTCTCAAATCTTTATTTTAATCAAATTTAATAATACCAACACGACTCTTTTTTTTAGGTAGTAAATGCAAGTTTAGGTTTTTAGACTTTCACGTCTCTTACGTCATACGTAATAATAAATGGTAATAGTATTTATACGTAAAATTATCATTAATATAATATATATTAAAATAATATAATTTACTATCGTTACAATAAATATTATTAATGATAATTTTATTTAATAATTATATTAAAGTATAATTATATTAAAAAATAAATATTTTATATATTTTTATGATAATATTAACAAAAATTATGGTTATAACATTACAGATAAATTTTCAGTGAATATATTTAAAGTTGGATTTTCTTTTCCTTTTTATAATAAAGATAGAATATTCCATTTAAATATGAAAAAAAAACACAACTTGATATAAAATTTAATTTTTCAAATACATCAAGATTATAGTTTAAAAAACAAAACTAGTTCCTTGTTGTATTATGTGATCTACAAGAAAAAAATATCGGAGCCTTTTTTTTGTTTGTTATATATATTTTTTATCAATTGATATAATAATTCTTGAAAAAATCTTAAATTAAAATATCTAATTATATTTCATGTTAAAATAAATAAATAAAAATTTCACAACCTATAAATTATTCATAACCAATGAAATTCATTTACGTTATGTTTGATTTGATTCAACTATACGATTGTTATTAATAAATATCAAAAACAGTATTTCCTTCTACAAATACCATTATTGTCTTCACCATCGTTGTCATCATCATTATCCTATCTAGTAGTTGTAGCCATAATCTACGTACAAAAATTCAAACTAACAAAATAAAAGATGAGTTTCTTAACTATGATATATATGAACAAATTAACATTATATTAATATAAAAAAAATTGATGAAAATTTTAAATAACAAAACAATTTTAAGAACTAGATGTTATTTAAGTTTTCATGCAATTTCTTGAAGTTTTAACCACGAAGAAAACTTTCCCATGCAATTTCTGTAAAAAAAAAATCATTTTTTTCTGTTTCTTTTTCTTTTTTCTTTTTCATTCTACTTTCTCTCACTTAATGCCCTTAATAAAGACGACTTCCCTTCAAAATTTAATGCATGGGATTTTTATTTTTATTTTTAATAAAGACGACTTCCCTTCAATGTTATAAGAATTTAATGCATTAGACTTCAAATACAAATTAAACTTCTATTAAATTCTTGATGCATGCATCTCCAATGGGAAAACCACAAATTAGAAATGGTAATGCTAATATGTGCATGCAAGAGTTGGTAACAATCTAACAATAAGAAGGATAAATGCTTAATATCACAATTTTTTTATGATCACAAATGAGTTGGTGGATTTTGATTGGCTGTTTAAAAATCCAATCAAATTTAATCACATTATTTAAGATTATCACAAATTTGTGATACGTTAAACTTTTACATTAATCATAATTTTATGAATGGAGTATAGAACATCTCCTTTTATTATTTTATATTGATGCATGTATTTATTTATTGAACATATATATATATATTCATTCACCTTGCCCATACAAAAGAATTTTATTAAAATATATAATAATAGTTATAAACGCACATGATATTAAATTTATACAAAAATAAATATTTCTCTTCCCCAGATAAAAAATAAGTTAAACTCTAAATTCCATAAATTTATGACTTTGTTCATGTAGATTCAAACTTACAAAATTTACAGTTATGTTCTTGTAATTACCTTAAGAATATCGTTCACATACGATAAGTTACGTGTTCCTTAATTTAACATATTCTATTGAGCAGCTATCATGTATGAATGAAGTAATCTCAATGTGCGTTATGTTAGTAAAAACAGGCTCACCTTTTAAAACAATTTGGAAAAAAAATTATAATAAATGATGATAAATTTAATTAGGATTTAGGAGAACTTTGATATATTTTAAATTTTAAAAATATTTTAACATATATTTTATTAAAAATTTAAAAATTTAATTAAAATTTGAATTTTTTTTTGATAGATTTCAAATTTTAAAAATTCTACAAATTTTAATAGACATTTAAAGATTTGGACATATATTTTATCGAACTTTTAAAAACTATATCTATATAAGTTTGAATAGATTTATATGATCTTTTTAAATAAATTTTTATAACTTTTTAGGAACTTTGATAAAATTTAATATATTTTATATTTTTATCATACTCATACTTTTTATTATAGTTTAATTATTTTATAAATTCTTAATAAATCTTTTATAACAATCAAAAATATTCAATATGTTTTTATATATTTTATTTAAAAATTTAATAAAATCCATACTTTTCTTCAAGGAGGAGGCTATATTCAATTAAGATTTAAAGAGATTTTGATAGATTTTAAATGTTATAAATTCTACAAATTTTAAGAGATTTTTAAAGACTTCAACGTATACTTTATTAAACTTTTAAAAACTATATCTATATAAGTTTGAATAGATTTGTATGACTTTTTTTAAATAATTTTTTATAACTTTCTAAGAATTCTTATAAAATTTAATATATTTTAAACTTTTATCATATTCACGTTTTTTTTACTATATTTTAATTATTTTATAATTTCTTAATAAACCCTTTACAATTATCAATAATATCAAATATGTTATTATGTATTTTATTTATAAATTTAATAAAACCTATATTTTTCGTTAAGTAGTGGAAATATACATAGTTTTCGTAAAAATAAAGATGGCTTAATATTAATTGAAAAACGAGATGTGCCCAACTTAATTTATAGTAAAATTTATTATTGTGAGATACTTGATCCCTAATATTTATTATAATAAAATTATATTAAGAAAATTATTTATTTACAATTAATATGTGAGAATTATTTACAAAAATTCTTATTAATTGTATATCAATTTACTATGTTAGTATAGGGAATATATATATATATATATATATATATATATATATATAGAGAGAAAGAAAAATAGAAAAAATAATGAAATAAAAACAGAAAATAAAAAGTGAAAAAATATAAAGAAAGGTCTCCAAAAATATAATAGAAAAAAATATTATCATTGGAAGACTTTGTTTTAACATAAAAGTGTTTAAAATACTAAAAAGTTTATGATTAAGTAAAGTTTTTAGAAATCATTTAAATTTTGAATACCTTATTCTTTTTATAAATTTTAAAAAAATAGTAATTGAAAATACCTAAAGGTTTATAAATTTTTAAAAAATAGTTTTTAAAAAGTTTACATTTTTTTTTACTTTATCCATATACAGAGTATCTTGTTTAGTCCATTTTCATATATGATCTTTTTTCAATTTTACTTATAAAAGTTTTTTAATTTTTGCAAGTGTCTTAATATATGCTTCAACATATATCAAATATCCTAAAAATCTTTATAATTGGTTTTTGTCTTTTAATTTATTAGGAAAACTCTGAATGTTGTTTAGTATATGAGGTTGAAGAATATGTTTTTCATCTTCAATTTTTAACTCTAAATATTTAATTTTTTGTTGAGAAAGTATTATTTTCTTTTCAGAGTATACAATGTCTTCTTTCCTTTATTCTTGTAGAATATTAATAATATCCAAATAATATTTATTTAATTTGTTACTAAAAACCAAAATATCATCTATATAAATACAGTAAATATTTTGTAATTTTTTGAATATGTTATCAATGTATATCTTTGAAAAATACATAGAGCTTCTTTTAGTCCAAATAGTACAACAATCTATTGGAATTGTTCTTGAGGGTAACTAAATGCTATTAATTTTTAAGATTTTTCATCTAGTCTTATTTGCCAAAATCAATTTTTACAATCAAAACTTAAGAAATATTTCTTTCCTTTTATTAAAAATAATAATTCTTCTTTATTTGAAATAAATTATCCACCATCAATGGTCTCAATGCTTTGAAGATTATTACAATTCTCTTTTTTCCTATTCTTTTCTCAGCTTCTTTTTCAACTAAGAATAATGGACTTGAGCAAGGTAAAATACTTAGTATTATGATTTTTAATTCCAAAAGTTTTTGAATTTGTCTTTCAAATTCAATAATGTCTTCTATAATATAAATTATTGGTTTTGCTCTTATAACCTTGTTAGAGTTTTTTAATTTTATGTTGACAATTGAATTAGATTTATTATTTTTAGATCCAAAAGATTTTTTGAGTTTACTATTTTTAACTGTTTTTTGATGTCTATTAGGGCTTTATCCTCCTGTATTTAATTCAAAAAAGAGTTTTGCTTCTCTTATGTATCTAATGAAATATTTTTTAAATAATATTTGTGCTACACTATCTCACAACATTTTTTTCTTTTTATATTCTTGCATAAAAGTTTAGTTTGATACAGTTAATTTTTTTTTATTTTTGATACATAAATAGTATCCTTATCTAATATTGTTAGAAATATTTTATCTAAATATTGTGTAAAAGGTTAATATAATTTTAAAAAATTATTTCCTATTAATAAATCAACCTTTATTTACCGATAATATATGGTAGAAATATGAAAATTTTCTCCTCCTATCATTATATCCATGTCTTTTAAAACTTTATTAAGATTTATTGTAGTATTATTAACAATTCTTACAATTAAATATTTTGGTGCCTATTTTTAGTGTTCTTCTGAAAACACATATTTACTTGCTACACACATATTAGTTCTTGTATTTATATATGCATGTAGATGATAACTGGCATAGCCTTTAAATTTAAGTTATACTTTTATGTATATACTATTGGTATTTGTAATACTATACAAACCATTTATCATCTAATGAACAATATCCATAATCTAAGTATTCATATTTTTAGTCGGTTATTTCCTACTCAATTTCTTCTAATATATAAATACTGTAAATATCATTTATATTTAATTCTTCAATTGACTCTAATTTCATCTTAAAAACTTTTTATAAGATTTTTTTTGTGAAAATTTATTTTTAAATTATTTCCTATGTTAAAGACTGTTTGGATATTTGTTAGCATAATGTATTTCTTCGTTGTAGATCCAACATCTGCATTTTTTTATTTCTTAAAGGGTAATAGTTCTTGTTTTAAGAAGTTTTATACCTCTTCCTTCTAAATATCTTTTTGTATAGGTTTTCCTATTAAATATTCTTTTATACTTTTTGAAAATCTTGTTTTTTGAATCTATATTTTTTAAATCTCTTGTATTTATTATATTTTTGTTTGTAAGGTTTTAAGTTACATTCATATTTTCATGATATTTTAAAATCTTTTGTATCACAACAGATTTTATCATTTCCTCTTATTTATTTATATTTCTTTTTTTCTTGGCATTTAATAATTATGTAATTTTTAAGGCTTCTTATTATTTCTCTTAAGGTGTCTGGTATAGTTTCTCTATTTCTCTGGTTCTAACTTTCTATTAAGGTTTTATGTAATATTTCAGGTAATTTTTGAAAAAATATTTCTTTATAAGTTGTTTGTATAGATAGTGGTAATTTATGGTAATACATTTCATATTCACAAATAAAATAATCTAAGTAACACATGTTATAGATTTCTATATTTGTTAGATGGAATTTGGCTTCATTGATTTTATTTTCATTAGATTCACTAATAATTATTCATTTATCTTCTTTAATAAAATCTCTGTATATTTCAATTATTATATCTAAATATTCTCTTCCAATGAGAGCATTTCCTTTCATTTATAAATATTGTTGGTCTGTTAGATTTAAAAATCAAACTTTAACATTTTCTGCTATTTTATGAGTTATTAATACCCTACGAATTAAAGGGTTGTTTGTTTAGTTTGAGAAGTTTGTATGAGCATACTCATACCACTAGCATATTTATCTAAGGCTTTTTTCTTATCTATTATAAAATCTCAATCTAAAATATCAAACTTATAATTATTATGGAGTTTGAATTTTAGTGGAATATTACCTCTAATTCTCCAATGCAAACCTTCTTTTATTTTAGGTGGTTATTTTCTTCTATTTGTAGTGTCAGGTTCCCCTGACCTTTGTCAATTCTTTTCTTCCCTATGATAGTCAAATGTTTCTTCTTGGTAAAAAACTCGTAATGAAATTGATTTTTTATGACCTTTTGGGATCATCATTTTTGGTTCATTGTTATATCATCTTCTTTATTTATACAATTTTTTTCATTATAATTTATTTTAACTCTTTATTAGTTAATGTTAACAAATTAACTAATTTTTCTATATACTTATTTTCAAGGTTCATGAATTTGTTTTCTAATTTTTTTCTATATTCCATTAAATTGAAATTATATTATTTTTATTAGATTTTTCCTTATTTTTCTTTTCTCAATTCTAGAAATTAAGGCATCAGATCTCTTGGGTGGTTCTTCTTTTAATCCTTAGAATGGATCATATTAATCACTTGTAATTTCATTGTTTTTATGTATGTTATATACAATTTTTCTGATTTTTGTAAATTTTATATGTATATCTTGTTGAAGTTTATTATAACTATATTCCTTTATTTTTTTTAATAATTCTTTCTGTATTTCAATTATATCTTGTAGGTATTTCATGTTTAATTCTTAGACTAAATACATTTCCTCTTTTAAAAGTTTTAAAGATTTCATTAATATTGCTTGATTTCTTGATACACCTACTATACTTTCATCTATTACTAATTGTATATTCTTTAATTTATCTTGAGATGTTATTATTTTCCTAATATGACATCATGACATTATTACTTGAAGTTCATTTTTTAGTTTTTTAATTTCTTCTCAGTTAGAGATTTATCTTTTATGTTCTAAAAAAAATATTAGTATATTATTTGATGAGAATCATGGAGCCAAACAAATACTAAGTAGACCAATTACAAGGTCTAGGAGGACACAACTTGAAAAGGTTTTAAATGAGCTCATTAATGAGGTCATGCATAACCAAAGGACCTAAATTGGGAGTGCAAGGATTAGGATAAGCCTATGGTGAAAATTAGGGCAAAATTGGCAAAAGAAAACTAGGCACATTGTTGTGCCATTTCGACTTATTTTGGACAGCTTTCTTTTCAACTCTTGGATGAAAACAAGTGTTAAGATGTAATATTTTATTGGGATTCTTTTGTTCCCAACTGCTCCAATTTTGCTCCACATTTTGCTGTGCCATTTGGACTGATTTTGGGCAGCTTTCTCTTTCAACCCTTTGATGAAATAAATGGTTAAGGTGTAATATTTTCATAGGATTCCTTTTGTATTCAGTTGCCCTATTTTTCTCTGGTCCATGTTTTCTGCTACCTTTTATGCTTTTTGGTTGTTTTTATTTTCAACCCTTGAATGAGATAAAGGGTTATGATGTGGTAGAGCTTAGGGTTTGTTTGTATCTTATTAAGAGCAACTCAGCTGCTGGAAATGAACTAATAAATTCATTACTTGAATTTCATTTTTTAGTTTTTTAATTTCTTCTTAATTAGAGATTTCTCCTTCATGTTTTTAAAAAAATATTGGTATATTATTGTTTTTAATAATATTACTTTTTTCCTGTTATCAGAAGTTTTTTTTAATATCTTAGTGTTATTCCTCTGGTATTTTAAAAATTGTTAATATTTTTGGTTTAATTATTTTTACAAGTTCTTGAAAAGTTTTATTTATTTCTATAAATTCATTTTGTTCATATATTGAAATATTATGATTATTTATTAAAGAATACCCTATTAGGTAGTGTATTTAAAGTAGATGATTTCCTTCTTTCATTAAACCTCATTTTTCAAATTCATAAGGCAGACTTAATCATTGACATTAATAGTAAACCTAAGGTATGCTGTAAATTTTAGTTTTTAGTATCCTAAGTTAACATGGATTATTCCTAGTAAAATATCTCTTATATTTATTATTATGTTGTCAAGTAATGTTATTTTTATTAGTATATATATTTATTCTCTAAAATAAATACGTACTAATATTTGAATTTCTCTTATATAAATGTATCTAATTTTTTCTTTATCCTTTTGGTGAATTTTAGATAGTTTATTTAATATAGTTTATTTGTTAATTAATAATATGTAATACATTTTTTTTACATCTGTGATATTAATGCTTATTTTTGTATTACTTATTTCATAATAAATTATATATTTTCTTGAAAATAATTTTCTTAAAGAATAAAATAATGTGTTTTTAAATCCATCTATTTCTTCAAGGTTTAATTTTTCCTTTTAAATTTCTTCAAATTGTTTTTTACTAATTATCATTTTTTTGTAAAAAAAACATTCTAAGATATTTTCTATTTTTAATTCTATTATATCTTGATTTATTATTTTTTCTTTTATTTTTAGAAATGTTATTATTTAATTACGTTAGATTTAACTTTAGTTATATTTAAAAGATATTTTTTAATTTCTTAAGAATATTTTTAAAAATACTACATAACTTGAAGATATTTTTTTATATTTTATTCCATTGTTTTCCTCGGGAAAGTACACATTGTAATTGACTCAAAATGTTAAAATACAATTCCACCGGTTCCTTTTCAATTGCTTAAATAATATTTTACAATTGTGTACTTAATGTTTTGATTAATTAAATTTTTATTTTTTTATGTTTGTTTTGTTACATTGGTTGGTATTATTGTCATCGGTAGATAAGTATATATATAGGTATGTAATTATTTATTTTGTTAAAATTAAAAATTTGGGGTGGTTTTTATAAAAAATTGTGTAAAAATGATTCGGTTGATTTGGAACAAAAATTTGCAAAAACTTTGAGAGCTAATTTACAACAAAATAGATGAAATGACACATGGTAATATATAAGCCTATCACAACCTGTTTTGTGAGCAAATAGAGTATAATCAAAATTTAGAGTAAATAGAAAATAATATTTTTCATTATATTTTAAATATTAATACATTTAAAATCAAAAATTTCATAAAATTTAAAAAATTTATATAATATCAAAATTTTTATCAGTCAATTTTCAAAAAAAAATGTACCTCTTAAAAAAACACGAACTTTATAAAAAAAATACAAATGATCCAAATAAAGTTAAAATATAATAAAAATAAATAACATAAAATATTTTGTCACACAACACATACTTGTAAAGAATATTAACCTATAAAACCAATATCTCATATTTATTAATAAAGATATTAATATTATATTTATAAATAATATAAAATTTATATCTTTTAAAATTAAATATAACATATTATATAAAATTTACGCTCTACACAATTGAATAAAATCACCTTTCCTTTCCTTATTTTGTTTCTCCTACTCACCCTACCTCTCTTTCCACACCACCTTCGGCACGTTTTTTTTTTTTTTTTTTTGGTCTATTTTAATTGACTCCACTAAGGTGTTCTACACGACAAACTTTAAACTCTTTTCGTATTCCGCTTCTGATTTGACACATGATGTATGTTGGATATGTGCTTTGAAACTAATAAATAAATTTGTATCTATCTCCTGTGCTAGAAAATTTATATTAATTTTTTTTAAAAAAATAACAATAATCAATAAAATATAAAACGAAAATAAATACTACAAAATTAAAATTATTATTAATTAAAACTAACATATACTTTACATATAATAATATATTTTTAATAATAAAACATAAAATATTTAAAATAATTATATTAAATTTTATTTATTTAAATTTGAAACTATTTATATATTATATGTTTTTAAAAGATATAATTAATTACATAAATATTTAACATAGGTAGAATAAGTATAACAATTATATTAAATCTTTATACAAGTAAAATATATCATAAAAAAGTGTAAATTTTTACCATGTGTTATCACATGACATGTTTGATGGAGTTTTTAAATTTGAATAAAATTATTTTTAAAATATCACGTAATCTATATATTTCCCTCCAAAAATGTTATTCTCTTAAATTTTTACCTATTATTTATAATCTACATTTTCTCTCATATTCTCCATTTGCTTTCATCTTCTTCAAAAATTATAATCTCTTTTATCTATTTTTGCTTCTGTATCTGGTCATCATCTTTTTCGAGCTTCAAAATGGGGTTTTTTTTTAAATGAACATGACCATTAAAGATTTTTTTTTTTATGGAATGCAAGTTGTTAAGAGGACTAATTGAACTCCACGCAATCCAAGTTGTAAGTTATATGATTATGAACATGTTTGGTTTATGAATTTTTTTTAAAATTAAAATGTATACCAAGTATTTAGAAGAAAAAAAAATGAAAAAATTTAACAAGAACTAAATGTATAAATGTTTGTAATTAATTTATTTTTTTATTCTGTAAAAAAAATTAATTAATTCTTTTTTTGGTATTTTAAAAATATACTTGTACATGTTAAGTACACATATTTTATGATATTTTATACTTGTATGGAATCTTAATTAAATTAGTTTATTATATTTATTTAAATAAATAATTCGTGTATTAAAGTGTATCTTATGAAAATTTATAATATTTGTATAGTTATTTTTTCTTATTTTTATATTTTATTTAAAAATATATATTAAATAGTTAAAATTAATTGTATTTTTAAATAAATATGATTAAAATTGTAAAAAAATTATTATTTTTTAAAAATATTACGATTCATAACTATTCTCGCCCGTCTTCCGCGCATTCTTACCCACGTAATGCATGTTGAACGGTAAATAGCAAGAATATTGATGCCCGACCCAATCATTCTCCAGACTCCTTCGGTTATCAATTGACGTGTCCTACCAGTCAACCCAGAGGGAGAAATTATACCATAATAAAATAACAAAAAAATATCTTTAAGTTTATAATTATAAAATTGATATTATTTTATAATTAATTTATAGGGATTCATGATGGATCCAACCATTCAACCGAACTATTTATGCGGTGACATGGGAAATGGTGATGGATCCAACCGTTCACCAAACTATTTATGTCCGTAAAATTATTTTAAAAATAAAAAAAAATGATTTATTATATTAAATAATTTAACAGATCACAATATAAATTATTTGAGTGGAAAAGTGTGTAATCTTACATTCATTTAACTATTTGAGTGGAAAAGTTTGAATTTGAGAATCAGTATAAAAACAAAAGAACAAAAATTTTGTTAACAAATTTCCAGAACGTTAAAATTTATAATAAAAAATAATATATTAACAATATTATTTAAATATAACTCATTTAAATTTATTATTAAATATATATTTAATTAATTAATATTTAATTTAAATACCATCAAATTAATTGATAATAAATATATAATATTTAATCGTTTTCTCATTGAACAAATAAAAATTAATATTATTTTTATTTTAAAAGAATACGTATAGAATACATATGAAATATTTTTTAATTAATATTTTATCAAAATATTTTAAATAAAGTAGTAAAAAATATTGTGATCTGTTAAGGGATGTCTCAGTCTTATAAGCAGTATTGTTGACTTCTCTCTAGTCGATGTGATACTTATTTTCTCAACACTCCCCCTCACATCGACTGTGTCGACTAACAGTGATAATCTTATTGTTACTACGGGTAGTAGTGTAGGGTAGCTTTTCCACCGTCAAGGGTCCTGCTTCGACTAACAGTGATAATCTTATTGTTACTACGGGTAGTAGTGTAGGGTGGCTTTTCCACCGTCAAGGGTCCTGCTTTGATATCAATCTTATTTGATCAGATCCTTCTCTTAACTCAAAAATCAGCTTATACGTGAAGAGATGTCTCAGTCTTATAAGCAATACTACTGTCTTTTTTCTAGTCAATGTAAGACTTATTTCCTCAACATAACGGTTGATCTAACTAAGCAAACCAATATTGGTAATCCTTAGATTGATGAGATTGATCATTTTCCTATTCATGTACCTGAGATAACGTATATTGTGTTTTAAATTCAAACCTCAATTAGTTAGCGCAATGCTCATTTAGATTTATGAATATTTAGTTTAATTCACAAAATTAATAAATTACTAAATGAGGTTAGTGCTAATTATATATATATAACTTTAAATAATGTATCATAGTGTTATTAATAAACTATATAAGTTAATTTTCTTTCTATGATCTTCAGTCCCGTTCGATAAATTTGTTTTGTTTATATTTTTTTTCTTTTTCTTATTAGTTATTTTGAATAAAAATACATATTTATGTTGTTTGTTCACTTAAATTTGACTTTACGTTCATTCTATTCTTATTTAGGTATTTATTTATGATGATATATATCATGTTTATGTATATAAAACTTGTATTTTCTTATAAATATATATATTTATTTAGATCTTCAGTATCAAAAAGATTATAAAGATTACATTATAGTATCAAGATTTCAATCTTTATTAAGAGCGATTGATATATTATGTTGAGCAACCAAACAATCGAGATAAAGTGAAAGACTATCTAGATTGTAATTTTTGATATTTAATAAAATTTTATTTTCCTGAAAAATTGTATCTATAGATTGAATTAAAGTAAAAAATTTAAAACAATAAATTCAAAAGGAAAAATGAAAAACAAATTTAACTATAAATATAAAATTATTGTATAAAAATATCAAATAATTTTTTGATATTTTATTTTCCCTTCCTTATCATCGGTGGTATATATGAAATGAAAAAATAAATATTTTTCTAACATACAATATCATACACTTACAAATACACAATTGTTACGAAGAAAGGTTACACATGATATTAAAATATGCTCAATAACTAATACTCAAACATATAATTTAAATTTGAAGAATAATAATGGGAGATATATAAATTTAATTGAGCATTCGATGAAGATGTATCAAACCTTTGCAGTTTTAATAAATGCAAACTTGAATAAAAAAAATATATACAAAAGAAGAACCTTAATATCATATTATGTATATGGTATAACAGATGAAGTATTAAATGTATCGTCTTTTTCATAGGAATATAAACAAGGTTATGGGTTAGGGCCCAAGGGCAGTCAATGGAGCCATCCAAGCCATTCTAATTAATAAAAAACATAGTCTGTTAATTGTGATTAGGTAATAAAATTACTGTAATAAAGGCTCTTTATTTTTTTAGTTTAATTATATAATATAATCTCTCTCTCTCTCTCTCTCTATATATATATATATATATAATTTTACTTTTAATTTTATTAAAAAAATACATACATTATTTTTATATAACATAAAATATATTATTTCATATTTTTAGAAAAATAATATTTTTTTTGAGTGAAATTAAATATAAAATTATATAAATAAATTATATATATATATACGGAAATATTTTTTGTTTTTTGCATATAAAGGCAAAGCTCGTAGCCTCGCACATGTCTCACAAAGAAAACTGAATTTCTCATTTAATTCGCACGTTGGTGGTGTAAAGACTTCTGACAAGTCAGATTTCATATATTAAAAGCATACTAAGAACTAAATATCTCATAAAATATTATTAATAAAGATATTATATAATGATAATGATATTATTATAATTTATTTTTTTATCATAATAAAATATATAAATTATAAATCAATTTATTATTATTATTATTATTATTATATAAAATTATCTTTAATAATAATTTAATCAGATTATAAAAAATCACCTCATTATCGTAAAGATGTTAATTATATTTAATAAAATTATTCTATGTATATGCATATGTTTTTAAATTCAAAACGGGGGCTCGATGTATACATGATAATTAAACAAAACTGCTAACATATTTATTTCTACTATAAAAGAGTAACTTGAGAAATAAATTTATTTATTTACCCAAATAATTCATAATCTATAAGCTTGTATTAATAATTTAAAAAATTAAAGTATTAATAGTATTTATCCAATAAATGTGAGAAATTAAAAGTATTTAATTCCAAATTCTTAAGTGTTATAATTACATTTAAATTGAAATAGTTAATTTATATCTTTCATCTTTCAAGAAAGAAACCACTAAAAAGAAAATAACAATATATAGCTTTATTAATCTATTTCTACAGTAAAAAAGCAAGTTTGCTCTAGAGAAATAAATTTACTTATTTATCTAAATAAATTCATAATTTACAAGCTTATAATTATTTAATAATCTAAAAAAATAAAATATTAATAGGTATTTCTCCAATTTATATGAAAGAAATTGAAAGTCATTAATTCCATATGCTTAAGTGTTATAATTATATTTAAATGGAAATCGTGAATTTATATCTTTCGTCTTTCAAGAAAGAAAATATCAATAAGTTGCTTTACTAGTCAATATAAAGGTGTAAAGAAACGTATTTTATCTAAATACGCTATATAAGAATATATATATATTTACTTAAAAAAATAGGTGCAATAAAAATTCTCTATATTATTTTATCATAAAAGCTTTTAAAATATCGAATAAATAGTAAGAAATTTCATTCTTTTGATATTTTTTTTTATAAAATATAAGATATTAAATGATAGATTCTTTAATATAAGAAATTAATTGACATAAATCTTCTAATATAAAAGACCTTTACGACACTTCGTCCTTATTTTTAATAATATCACATAAAATTATCAATTTCAGTGTCCATAAAATATAAATTAATTTACAATTAACTAGATTATATATATATATTCTTTTAATAGCTATTAAGTACTAAATATTTTACCATAATAACTTTTATCATAAATTAAGTTTGATACATCACCTATTTTAATTAATGTAAGACTTTTTTTATTTTTATAGAAACTCCGGATATTTTTACAACTTTAAAAAGAATATAAGTTTTATTAAATTTTAAAATAAAATACATAATAAAATATTGAGTATTTTTGGTAATTATAAAGAGTTCATTAAGAAATTATAAAATAACTAAAAATATAGTAAAAAAGCATAAATATGATTAAAAAAATTAAGATATATTAAATTTTATAAAGTTTGGTTATAAAAATTTACGAAAAAAGTCTTATTAATCTATTCAAAAAAACATTTATAGTTTAATAAAGTATATTAAAAAATATTTAAAAATCTATTAAAATATATATAATTTTTATAATTTAAAATAGGCTCTATAATCATGTTTGAAACACCCTCCTTGCATGGGTGCTTATAATTTAATCAATGGAAATCCCACGGTCTTTAATTTTTCTACGAATGAGGGGATATTATTACAATTTAAATTATTCATAATAAAATCTTTAAAAAGTTTAGTACATTCGTGTTGAATATATATGATTATTCGTAATAGAAAAAGTAATCGAAGCAAAATCATATCTAAGAAAGAAAAAAAAAAGACTAAAAATTATATACTAAATTGCAATGCTTATGTGACTTAAATTGCAACATATAAAACTTGTGAATTAAAAATACTCAAATTATATACAACACTAGTTTTATTTAATCACTTGTTCACATGATTTATATGTATAAAATCTTACACATATTTGATTATGATTGCATATTGTTTTAAGGGTTGGATCTTATAGAAATTAAAATTATTTCAGGTAACAATTGTTATAATTTTGCCTATAAAATTATTTTAAACTTAATAATAACGAGAACTCGAGAATACTAATTGAATTGAATAAAAACAACATTATACCATATAAAAGTTTATAAAAATTATGAATTTTATAATTCTAAAATGTTAAATTAATCACAATCTTTATAAAATCTAGTATAATATTATATTTAATAAATACAAAATATTACTCTTAAAATAATAAAAATAATATTTTAATAAGTATTTTTATGGTTATAAATTTTAAAAATACTTTATTATTATTATTATTTTTACCTTTAAAGAAACAAAAAGAAAATGAGCACTTATCTAATTTATCCATTTGTCTTTCGTCTTCATCACATAGCAGTCCTGAACTATATGCTTCCAATCACGTAGAATTTATATGTGTTACTTTACTGTATCATTAACTAAATTAATTTTATAATTAATTGGAAAATAATTCAGTTATTTAAAATGATTTTATTTTTAATATCTCGTTACAAAAATATATGCTCATTGTGGATTGTTTTTGTTTTTGTGGAATGCAAGTTAATAAGAGAATTAGTTGGAATCTAAACATTCCAGGACACAAATTTTATGATTATGAGCAGGTTTTGATTTATGAAATTTGTTTTGTTTTACTTTTTAAAAAAAAAAATTAAAATGGACAACAAGTATTTAGAAAAAATGAAAAAGTTAATAGAAATATTGAAAATATACAATTGTTTATAATTATTTTATTCTTTTATTTCACCCAAAAAAATTAGTTAATTCTTTTGTTGATATTTCGAAAATATCCTTATACATGTTAAGTATGTTGTGATATTTAATACTTATATGAGATTTTAATTAAACTAATATGTTATATTTGTTTAAGTAAATAATTAGTGTACTTGACTGACTGTAATTTAAGGAAAGTTATAATATTTGTACAATTATTTTATTTATTTATTTTTACTTTTATATTTTATTTAAAATTATGTGTTAAAATAAAAATTAATGTTAATATTTAATTTTTTAAATTAATTTATTTTTAAATAAATATTAAAAAATAATAAGTATGATTAATGGATAACTATTATTGAAATGTATCAAAACTTAGCTCAGAATGATTATATTCATAACCATTCTCGCCGGTCACCTCCACATTCTTACCGACTTGATGTACGTTGAATGGGACGGCAGAAAATGGCCAGAATATTGATGCCAGACCCTGTCATTTACCAAACTCCTTTGGTATATTAATTGATACGGCCTACCAGTCAACCCCAATGGCATAAATTATGCATGATGTGATAATTTAGACGATAAAATAAAAAATAAGCATAATAAAATAACAAAAAAATATGCTTTTAAATTTATAATTATAAAATTAATATTTTTTATAACTAATTTATTCAATTTTTTTATAAAAAATAATTTAAGTTGGATCTCTTCATTCATTTAAACTACTTGTATTGTGACATTAAGCTACTTGTATTGTGACACTAAGTAAAATCATTTTAAAAAATAAAAAATGATTCATTATATTAGATAATTTAATAATATATTACAATATAAACCATTTTATCATAAAAATACTTAATCTTGACATTCATTTAATAACTATCGGTACATTTTGAATTTGAAAATCCTTATAAAAACAAAAGAGCAAATATTTTATTAACAAATTTTCTCAAAAATTTATGACAAAAAAATGCTCTAATAATATTATTCAAATTCAATTGGTCTAAATCTATTATTGTATATATTTAATTGGTTTGTATTTAATTTAAATAGTATCAAATTAATTGATATTTAATATATAATATTTGAAATGTAATTTCTTTTTATATAAAAGATATATCAATTGGATAAATATTATAATATTTTTATAGTTACTTGTTTCTATGAGTATTATAAATTTTAATTTTTTTTATAAATATTGTTTATTCGTACTCATTGAAAAAAGAAAAATTAATATTATTTTCCTTTTATTTGAAGAGAATACATATAGAAAATATATGAAATAATTTTTAATTAATATTTTGTCAAAATGTTTAAAATATCAAGATACTTTATAATAAAGTAGTCAAAAATATTTAAAATAGTGCGGCTAATGTTTTTTTTCCTTTGAAAATTAAGTAAATATTTTTAGTATTAATCAAATTATGATATTATAATTAATTTTTTTAATATTTAATAAGATTTTGAAATTTACTAATTTGTTTGACACATACATATGTATTGAATATTCCTTTGATAATTTTGTAAAATTAAATTATTTATATTTTATAAACTAATTTTTTTTAATTCCACGTAAATGACCTAATCATCTAATATGGTTTCACTTTTAATCTTTGATAAAAAAAATATGTTTATTTTCATACAACGTTAAAAACATATATTCATGTACATAATAAGAAAAATAAATATTTTTTTTAAGATGATTAAAAATAAAACTCTATGTATAAAAAAATTATGATATATAATTAAATCTATTTTAATATAACTATGCTAAAAATATTTTTAATCTTATTTCATATATTACATTCTTATCATAATGTTGCATGTTGCAATGATACATATCATTTAACTTTTTTACAAATAAAATGGAAGTAAAATGACCTCATTGGTTATGTATAATTTTCATATATGATTTATATGTGTTACTTGACTATATCATTAACTAAATTAATTTTACATTTAGTACGTAAAATAATTTAGTTATTTAATATGATTTTATTTTTAATATCTCGTTACAAAAATATATATTCATTTTCATACAATTTAAAAACATACGTTTATTTTAAAATAAATTAAAAAAATTATATATTTATTAACGTTATAAGAGAAATAAACATATTTTTTTTCTGATGATAATTAAAAATAATTAAAATTCTATATAAAGAAGAATTAAACTTAATTAAACGAAGAAGATGGAGTAAATTTAAAATATAAAAAAGGTTGGTCGAAATACTTTTATTCTTTTTTCTAGTTAGAAAAATATTATTGTGTAAGTATTACTCATGCTATCTCATATCATGGTTATTATAGTATAATTTTTTACCTATCTATTAAGGTTTTTTTCTCAATAATTACATGCAGTTAAAGCATAGAAGTAATATCACGCAATACTTACGCACATAGTTTAATCTCAAATAACAGTTGTGCCCAACTATTTAGCCTAACAATTTAGCAAGATATTTTTATAACCCTCCTAACCTCTCACATGAACTACATCTACATTATAAATAGGTTACGAGCCATACACACATGCATTATCCTCTTTTTTTAATTCCTCACTCCATTTCTAATACTCTCCACCAAAATTTAAAAACAAAATGGAAACTCATGAGGAAAAACAAACCTTATTGAAGAAATCAAATTCATCAGTAAAGCTTAAATACGTAAAACTTGGTTATCACTACTTAGTATCCAACTCCATATATCTATTTCTCATACCAATTATAATATTATTAGCTCATCTTTCATTGGACGATCTTCTTCGTCTATTTGAACAACTTGATGATGAACTAAGTCACGTATCATTTACCATGAGCCTTTTATGTACTTCCCTTTTGATTTCTCTACTAACTCTCTACTTCACAAGCCGTCCTAGGCCAATTTACTTGGTCGAATTTGCTTGTTACAAGCCCAAAGCAGAGCTTATGTGTAGCGGAGAAACTTTCATGAAACAATCAAAAATAAGCAACTGTTTTTCTCAAGAGACTATGGAGTTTCAAAAGAAGATTCTAGAAAGGTCTGGTTATGGTCAAAAGACATATGTGGCTAAGTCTTTGTTAATGAAGAACCCAAATAATGGTTGTGTAGAAGACGCGAGAGAAGAGGTTGAAAAAGTGATGTTTGGAGCTATTGATGAGTTGTTGGCTAAAACTGGTGTAAATGTTAAGGACATTGGAATACTAGTGGTGAATTGTAGTCTTTTTAATCCAACTCCATCACTTTCGTCTATGGTTGTCAACAAGTACAAGCTCAGAGGAAATATTTTTAGTTATAATCTTGGTGGTATGGGTTGTAGCGCTGGCCTTATCTCTATTGACCTTTGCAAATATTTGTTGCAGGTTTATTTTTTATTTTTTATTCTTAATTCGATTGCATGCTGCATGCATGAGTTTTACATATTATTAACTCATGTCATTTACCCACAACTTATTATAAAAGAGTATGAATTAATTTAATATAAAGTTATAATAAAATAATTATATGATTACATAATTTAATTAGATTATTAATTATTATATGCATCAAGTTTTAATAATAAATTAAGTTTAACAATTAAATTAATATTTATTTCCTTCTTGAAACCCCACAGGCTAATCCAAACACATATGCACTAGTGGTAAGCACAGAAAGCTTAACTCTCAACTGGTACAGCGGAAGCAACCGATCAATGCTTATCACAAACTGCCTCTTCCGCTTAGGTGCAGCCGCAATACTCTTATCGAACAAATCCTCTGATCGACGACGTTCCAAGTACCAATTAATGCACTCAGTTCGAACACACAAAGGTGCAGATACCAAATCCTACACATGTGTGTACCAGCAAGACGACGAATCCCAAATAGTAGGAGTCAAGCTCTCGAAAGATCTCCTCGCCGTGGCTGGCGAGGCGATCAAGACCAACATCACCATGCTAGGCCCTTTAGTCCTTCCCACATCAGAACAAATCATATTTCTCATAAACCTAATAGCAAGGAAAATATTAAACATGAAGATAAAGCAATACGTGCCAGATTTTAAGTTAGCTTTTGAACATGTTTGTATACATGCAGGTGGTAGAGGAGTACTTGATGAGATAGAGAAAAACTTGTCATTGACTGAGTGGCACGTGGAGCCATCAAGAATGAGTTTGTATAGGTTTGGTAATACTTCAAGTAGTTGCTTGTGGTATGAATTGGCTTATACTGAAGCTAAAGGAAGGGTTAAAAAGGGAGATAAAGTTTGGCAACTTGGATTTGGATCTGGGTTTAAATGTAACAGTATTGTGTGGCGTGCTTTGAGAACGGTTGATCTAACTAAGGAAAACAATATTGGTAATCCTTGGATTGATGAGATCGATCAGTTTCCTGTTCATGTACCTGAGATAACGCCTATTGTGTTTTAAATTCAAACCTCAATTAGTTAGCGCGGGGCGCATTTAGATTTATGAATAGTTAGTTTGATTCACAAAATTAATAAATTACTAAACGAGGTTAGTGCTAATTATATATATATATATATATAACTTTAAATAATGTATGATAGTGTTATTAATAAACCATATAAGTTAATTTGCTTTCTATGATATTTAGAGTAAATTTGTCTAGTTTAAATTTCTCTCCTCTTCCTTATTAATTATTTTGAATAAAAATAAATAAGTATATATATATATATATATTGTGTTATTTGTTCACCTGAATATGTGATTCTATTCTTATTTAAATATTTATCTATAATGATATATACCATGTTTATGCACGTAAAATTTGTATTTTCTTATCGATCTATATATTTATCTAGATATTTAGTGTCAAAAATATTATAAAAATTACAATATAATATCAAGATTTTATTCTTTATTAAGAGCTATTAATATATTATGTCGAGGAACTAAACAATCGAGATAAAGTGAAAGACTATCTAGATTATAACTTTTTATCTTTAATAAAATTTTATTTTCTCAAAAAATTATATCCATGTATTGAACTAAAGTAAAAATTTTAAAGCAATAAATTCAAAAAGAAAATAAAAAAAAATTAAAATATAAATATAAAATTATTGTATAAAAGTATCAAATAAATTTTTGATATTTTATTTTCCCTTCCTTATCATTGGTGGTATGAAATGAAAAATAGATATTTTTCTAACATATAATATCATACACTTATAAATACACAATTTTTACGAAGAAAGGTTACACGTGCTATTAAAATATGCTCATACTCAAACATATAATTTAAATTTGACGAATAATAATGGGAGATATAGAAATTTAATTGAGTATTCGATGAAGATGTATCCAACCTTTGCAATTTTAATAAATGCCAACTGGATTAAATAAAAAATATAAAAAAGAAGAAAATTAATATCACATTATGTGTATGGTATAAC
The DNA here is from genome assembly GCA_033030585.1 of Hippophae rhamnoides. Classification (NCBI taxonomy): domain Eukaryota; kingdom Viridiplantae; phylum Streptophyta; class Magnoliopsida; order Rosales; family Elaeagnaceae; genus Hippophae; species Hippophae rhamnoides. Next base: position 63,488,991 of record CM065428.1, on the reverse strand, counting down.
AGATTAAATGTGCCGTCTTTTTCTTAAGAATATAAACAACGTTATGGGTTAGGACCAAGGGCAATCAATGGAGCCACCCAAGCCATTCTAATTAATAAAAAAACATAGTATATTAATTGTGATGGTTAAGGAAACTAAGTTACATTGTTCATGATTTCGTTATCAATGTGTAATATAAATTTTATAAATATTCTAACTCAAAAGTTAACATAATATCATAGTTATGTTCTTAGTTATCACCTTCGTATATGCTTGAAGTTCACATATATATTCTAACTCTTCATTCTCGTTAATGTAAAAAATAAGTATTAAGAAACTAAATTTCATATCGATTAAAAATTCAAACGATAACATTGTATATAAATTTGAATAATCTTTTAATTCACAATTAGTTATTGAATTATTAATTAAGTTTGAATTTCTATCGATGATCATGCTAATAAAATTATTGTAATAAAAAATCTTTATTTTTTTAGTTTATTTATATATTATAATCTATTTATATATATATATAATTTTACTTTTAATTTTATTAAAAAATACATACTTTATATAACATAAAGTGTATTATTTTATATTTTAAGAAAAATATTACTTTTTTTTAGTAAAATTATATAAATAAATGATATATATCTACCGAAATATTTTTTGTTTTGCACGTATGAATGCAAAGCTCGCACGTGTCTCACGAAGAAAAGTCAATTTCTCATTTAATTCGCACGTCGGTGGTGTAAACACTTCTGAGAAAAGTTAGATTTCATATATTAAAAGCATACCTAATAACTAATACCTAATACCTAATATCTACAGTATTTATCGTTTGATAAAAGCGGTTTCCGATAAATCTCATAAAATATTAATATAAAATATTATCAATAAAGATATTATTATAATTTATTTTTTATCGTATAAAAATATATAAATTATAAATGATATTATTATTTTAAAATGATATTATCGTTAATAATAATTATTATATTAATAATTTAAAAAATTAAAAATTAATAGTATTTCTCCAATAAATGTGAGAAATTAAAAGTATTTAATATAAAATATTATTAATAAAGATATTATTATAATTTATTTTTTATCGTATAAAAATATATAAATTATAAATGATATTATTATTTTAAAATGATATTATCGTTAATAATAATTATTATATTAATAATTTAAAAATTAAAAATTAATAGTATTTCTCCAATAAATGTGAGAAATTAAAAGTATTTAATATAAAATATTATTAATAAAGATATTATTATAATTTATTTTTTATCGTATAAAAATATATAAATTATAAATGATATTATTATTTTAAAATGATATTATCGTTAATAATAATTATTATATTAATAATTTAAAAAATTAAAAATTAATAGTATTTCTCCAATAAATGTGAGAAATTAAAAGTATTTAATATAAAATATTATTAATAAAGATATTATTATAATTTATTTTTTATCGTAATAAAAATATATAAATTATAAATGATATTATTATTTTAAAATAATAATTATCGTTAATAATAATTATTGTATTAATAATTTAAAAAATTAAAAATTAATAGTATTTCTCCAATAAATGTGAGAAATTAAAAGTATTTAATTCCACGCTCTTAAGTGTTATAATTACATTTAAATTGAAATAGTGACTTAATATCTTTCATCTTTCGAGAAAGAAACGACTAAAAAGAAAATAACAATATATAGCTTTATTAATCTATTTCACTGTAAAAAAGCAAGTTTGCTCTTGAGAAATAAATTTACTTATTTATCTAAATAAATTCATAATTTACAAGCTTATAATTATTTAATAATCTAAAAAAATAAAATATTAATAGGTATTTCTCCAATTTATATGAAAGAAATTGAAAGTCATTAGTTCCATATGCTTAAGTGGAATTTATATCTTTCATCTTTCAAGAAAGAAAATATCATTAAGTTGCTTTACTAGTCAATATAAAGGTGTAATGAAACGTATTTTATCTAAATATGTTATATAAGAATTGATATGTTTACTACAAAAAAAAAAGTTGCAATAAAAAGTCTTTATATGTATACATTAGCTTTATATTTAGTTTATTAAATAAAATAAAATAAGAAGAAAATAAAGCAAATGTAAAGAGTTAACAAATTAATGAAAAGCCTTTCATATAAAAAATTAAAATTTTGGATGTGTTTATGAAATTCAATTAAATTAAATACCAAAGTAAACAACTCTTGCTATTCGTTCCATTATTTGGTATTTATTTATACTAGCAAATGTGTGCTTGAAATATAGAGAATTTTTTATTGTTTCATAAAATAAAATGTGTTTAGATAGATTAAATCTTTATTATGGTAAGGAATATTTTTGTATATAATAATTGGGTTTAATTTAACTTCAATAATCTTAATTCATCAACCTCATTCCTTTGGAATACAAAGGAGACTTTTAAGGATAAAATATTAAATAAACCTGGTTTTATTGTTGCAAAATTCATTCTTAACTATTTACTTGTGTTCTTTGCTTGTAATTTAGGTTGTAGTTTGTTGGCTAAGTTGCATGTGTATTTTTTTTTCTTATTTCAAATTATAGTTTCAAATCATGTGAGAGTATGTTTTTATTTTATTATATAATTTTTAGGAAAGTTTTAAAATCTTTTTTTTATTGTTTTTTTATCCTTTCATTTTCTACCAAAATTAAAAAAATATCATGTTCAAATTCTTCTTTATTATATTGCACCAAAAATTTGAAAAATAAAAATAAAATGCAAGACATGCATTGATTTCAAGATAAAGAAATGGACAAATTCATTAAGTATATACAATTTCAAAATAATGAGATAATGTTTTTAGAATTTTTATTTTCATATATTTTTGTTTAATAAAATTAAAATGCACTGTATGTAAAACAATAGCATATTTACATAAGTCCCGTTAATAAGAACATCAATGTGAAATATAAACGTGTGAGGTTCATATGTCAAAAATTTATTAATTAATTTGTTTCATTTATTTATATTATGACTGAATACATTATATTTTCTTAATAATTCACGTTGATTTATATGTAATAAATTTGATTATGTTTATTTAACAAGAGAATAAATTGAGATTAGAGACCATGTTAAACTTTTTTTCTTTCTAAAATAAGTTCTCTAAAGAAAGAGAAGAAGAAGAAAAAAACTCAAAATAAGAGCACTTAAAAGATTTTTTTCTTTATCATTTTACTTTTATAGTTTATTTCTTTCATTGAATTAATAAAAATTTAAAGATCTTTAATATTTTTCTTTGCGTTTTTAAGTTAAGTTAATTATTTCCTTGTTTTCTGCAATATTTTTTCCCTTCACTCTATAAATTTGCTTGCAATTTCTTTCCTCATTGATCCGAAAGATATTAAATAGATTTACACTATATATGGGAGTTTATGAACTATTCTTTCTCACTCTCCTATTTTAAAATTTTATTATTTTTATCTCTCTTTAAAGGAGTAACTATTTATTTATTTCTAAACTAATTTCCATAATTTTTATACAAAATTTTACATATAAAAATAACTAAATGAAAAAAGAATATTTTGTTTTTTTACTAATACGAAAATTTTATATTAATATATAGACTAAAAACATGTTAAGCAAAATACATTTGTGTTGAATATATGTGATTATTCATAATAAAAAAAATAATATACCAAATTGCAATGCTCATGCAACATATAAAACTTGTGAATTAAAAATACTTAAATTATATACAACAGTAGTTTTATTTAATCACTTGTTCACATGATTCTTATATATAAAATCTTACACATATTTCTTATTATATGATATTAGATAATTTAAAATAATTTTATATACTTTTTTGATGTTTTCATGTGATAAGAATGTGTAAGGTGAAATTACTCAAACGATTTTTTTCTTTCATTGTTCTACCTCTTACAATGATTGTATTTAAAAAGAAATTTGGTATATTTTAATGAATTTTAAAAGTTTTTAAAAATTAAATTGTATTTATTTATTTATGATTTTTTAAGAATTTTTAAAAGTTTAGATGCATTATTTTTTAGACTAAAAAATATTTTTTTTTGTGATTCGAACCTATGATTTAAAACGGAAAAAGGGTGAGTATTACCATTAGATCATTACGTGAATCATAAGTTTAGTTGTATTTAATTAAAAAACAATTAATTTTTTTAAGATTTTATAAAAATCTATACAAATTTATGTACATTTAAATACTACATTTTAAAAGTTTACAAAAGTATTAAGGTATTTAAAATGTCAATAAAATTTAAAAACTTTACATAGTCAAATATTTTTGAGGATTTTAAATATTTTTTTATGTATAAACAAAGTCTATGATAAGTAATATATTTTTACATGGTATTTTTGGAGAACTTTTGTTAAAATTCTTTTTACTTTTTCTTTTTATTTCTTCTCTTTTTTCCTTACTCTTGACTCCCTCATCTTCTTCTTCTTTTAATATTTACTGAGCGCAACCATCAACCTAAGGATGAGCTTTATTTGTATAGAAAAATATAGCATAGATCTCTTATATTAAGTTTAATGGATCATTTAGTATCTTAGAAAAAATATGTCAATCCTTTATTTTTGTAGAAAATTCCAAAGAAGAACAAAAAATGTTTTTATTGATATTTTGAATTTTCTCAATATTTTATTTTATTAGAAAATAAATAGATGATAAAAATAACTTTTTACTATATTATTTTATTATAAAAGCTATTGAAATATGGAGTAAATAGTTAAATTTTTATTATAAAATTATTAAAATATTGAATAAATAGTAAACAATTTCATTCTTTGATGCTTCTTACAAAATATAAGATATTAAATGATACTTTTTATAATATAAGAAACTAATTGATATAAGTATTCTAATATAAGAGACATTTATGACACATCGTTCTTATTTTTAATAGCATCACATAAAATTATCAAGTTCAATATCTATAAAATATAAATTAATTTACAATTAACTAGATTTTTATATATAATTTTCTTTTAATAACTACTAAAGATTAAAGATCTCACAATAATAACTTTTATCATAAACTAAGCTAGTTACATTACCCGTTTACATTCCCATTTTTATTTTTATAAAAACTTTGAATATTTTTTCAACTTTAAGAAGATTATAAATTTTATTAAATTTTTAAATAAAATATATTATAACATATTAAGTATTTTTAGTAATTATAAAGAATTAATTAAGAAATTATAAAATAACTAAAAGTATATTCAAAAAGAGTAAATATGATAAAAAAATTAAGATATATTAAATTTTATAAAGTTCATAGAAGGATATAAAAATTTACTAAAAAGTCTTATAACTTGAATTCAAAAAATTTTAAAAGTTTGATATACTTTATTAAACTTTAAAATTCTATTAAAATATATAAGTTTTTTATAATTTAAAATATCTTAAATTCTCTATAATCATAACTGAAACAACCTCTTTAAGTGGGTGCTTATAACTTAATTAATGAGAATAAAAAAGTCTTTAATATTTTTGCGAAAGATTAGATATTATTATAATTTAAATTATTATATGATTATTTTTAATTTACTATGATATAAAATGTAACTGATTGTAAAAATTTAATAAACAATTCATATAGTAACCTACAAACAAAATTCCCGACATTAACCTATTAAACTTTTATTAGAAAAATAAAAATAAAAAATATGGTTTGTAGATATGTAACCTGTACTCATCATGAGTCGTGATATTAAGAGTTTTTCTAACGAAAAGGTTTACCAAAATATTATTACCTTTTATCAAATCAAAATAATGTGTGTTTAAAGTTATGATGCTTATTGATAGAAATTGATGAATTTGATCTTTCCAATCACTTATTTTTGTCTAGTAACTTATTTTCCATTAATGGATAATTCATTATATTTCAATGTTTCAACAATTGAACAAGAAGAGAATGAAAACTGAATACTTATATTAACAATTGTGAAAACAGTGCCACATATATAAATATTTATGTATAATAAAATCATATATATCAAAATAACAATATAAATACTATAATTTATAATATTATAATTTTAAATCCGATATGAATAAAAAATTAAATAAAATTGTAAGGAGAATGAAATGAAATTATATTTTAACAGTTTTATAAGTTGCTAAATGAAAATAAGTATTAAAAAGTATACAAATCTTAAAAGAGTAACATATGTACAAAATATAAATATTATTTAATTTCGTAAATTAGAAAAGATGTAAATAGTATAATCCATCAAATTCTATCTAAATGTATTGAATTTTTTTCAACATTACCCAATCTAAATATCCATTGAAAACCACTTAAAATCAAACAATAAATTTAAATTTATCTAATTCATCAAATAATCAATCATTTTACACGAACCTAAGTAAAATACACACCCACGATGATCTAAGTGTGCCATATTAGTCTTATTGGGCTTCCATAAAAGCCCATATTGAGGCTCATCTCAAGCAAGCCATTCTTTTATAACATGTACTCAATTTATGTGTCTGTACAAAACTTGGAGTTTTTTCAACATTATCCAATCCAAATATCCATCGGAAACCACTTAAAATCAAACAATAAGTTTAAATTTATCTGATTCATCAAATGATCGATCATTTTACACGATCCTAAATAAAATACACACCTACGATGATCTCAATGTGCCAGAGTAGTCTTATTGGGCTTCCATAAATGCCCATATTGAGGCCCATATCAAACAAGCCATTCTTTTATAACATGCACTCAATTTATGAGCCTGTGCAAAACTTGGTATTGACTACCCCATGGAAAACCACATCGACCTTATGCATCGCCATGTGTGAGCTTGTTGGTAGCTAAAGGGACCAAGACATTAGCGTTCCCTCACCAACACCTTTTGTAATGGACAAAGCCAAATCTGGACCCATATTCTACTATGCCTTTGGCCCAAACATAGAGCTTCTTACTGGATATGGAATACTTCTTTTTTGTTTTGTATTATTGGCCAAATTCGATATTCTTGCCCAATATCACTCAGATCGGGTTCTAAACGTGGGACATGTGAAAAAGGGCATGAATGGTTATATTAATAATTGTAACCATTTTTCATACATTTTTAAATAATAACTGTCATTGAAGTTTCTTTAAATTTAACCATATTTTTTATTTTTAATTTCAAAAAAATTTAAATATTAACATAATACTTACTCTATTATATTATTTAAAATATTATCATTAATTTTTATCTTTGAGCTATTTAATAATTATTTTTAAATGAAATATAAAAATATAAAAATAATAATAAATAAAAATCAATCTAAATATTTAAAATATAATGTATTTTAATATCAAAAGTGTATTTTCTATGTTATTATATATGTTCCCTTTTCGTTATTTAAAAAAAACTTAATTTTTACTAATCATTTCAATTTCGATTGTTCTTAGTTCTACTAGTCCTTTCAAAAATTAGACATGTCATGGGATCACAAGAGTTCGTTGATAGTCAATATTATGATGCTCAGTAAATCCAAAAGAATTATGTTATGTAACATGATAAATTTTATGGGATCAATCTTAAATATATTCATAAAAAACTTTAAGTACATACTTGAAAGTATGTATTCGTACTCATAATTATGGATATGTCGAATAAGATTCTAAAATTGAACCTACATCAATGTGACTAATTTAATGGGACCCTAGTACTTGAAGCATCGTAGAATACCTATTACTGCTCTATTGAGCATTGAATATGACATGTAATCTTGAGTGATATATCACAACATGTAACAAATATAGTTTGTTTCAAATGTAACTTATATGTTGACGTGAGCTGGAAAGCATGCTGTAGAAGTATTGCAGCAGCAGGCAGACGAATATGTAATGGATGCAGTAGAGAAATACAGGTATGAATGCTACAGAAATGCAGTGCAAGTAGTGGAACAACAGGGTGCATAATGTAGAATTTAGTGGAACAATAATGTAGATTTAAAGTGGAGTAACAGTGCAAAAAGTGGAATGGTGGTGCTGTAAAGATGCAGTAGAGAGCATAGGCAACAACATGCTTTTAATGGAGTAGCAACAACATGTTTTAGCTTCCATGTTTTTCTTAGTGTAAATATATCATCATTCCTTGTACATTAATAAGGACGCAAGAAAAAAATATGAAATACAAATATAAGAGAAAATTGTTACTCTTTTGATCTTAGTGAACAATCGTTATTCCTATGTTGAAACAACATATCTTTAGAGTCCATTCAACTCCCAACAATACAGTGAAGAAGGAGGAAAAAAATGAAGTTTCAACTCATAAAGCTTACTGAGTTTTCATACTCAATTTACTAAACTTAATTTTGAAAGCCTTAAAGAGCCCGAGTTATGGAATCGTTTTTGAAGGATATAGAGTGTTAAGTTATATTTGATATTGTAATTTACTTATACTTCACTTGTACTACAATTGTACTACACTTTCACTATTTCACTTGTACTACACTTCCACTATTTTATTGGTATTATACTTAATATTCTACTTGTACTACACTTGTTACAACCCTATAAATATGATCCTCTATATACATTCTAAAACACACCAATACAACATTAAATCATTATTTCTTCTTATCTCTCTATACTCTTCACATGATATCAGAACCTCTCATATACCTCTAGAATTTCTATCAAAATTACACCTCTCTTCATTACAATAAACCACTATCACCTATACTAATCCAATCAAATCTAAACTACCATCATCAGACTTGTCTCATCCAAAAAATTCCATAGCCACCAAAGTGTTTGGTTGTGCCTGTTTTGTTCTTTTTCACCCTCACGAAAACAATAAATTGGAACCTCGTGCACGTCTTTGTTATTTCTTAGGGTATGGAATAGAGCACAAAGGCTATCGTTGTTGGGACCCTATCTCTAAACGATTGTGCATCTCTCGTCATGTCATCTTTTGGGAATATAAAATGTTTTCCTCTATTTCCTCATTCCATGTCTCATCTCCTACCCCACTCTCATTTTTTTTATGACCCAACTATTGATTTATTTCCTCCTGACATTGATCCATTACCCTTACCATCTTCTACTACGACTTCCCCTTATGTGTCTGCTCTTGATGTGTCTACTCCTTTTATTGATCCTACCATAACAACATCCTTTGAAGACCAACTACCTGATTGTTCAGAGTCATTACTTCATTGTTCTACTTGTGTAAGTAGTCTTCCCTTTCATCTTTGTGATTACCAATATTTCTCTACTATTTTGTCTCATCATGAACCCCAAAACTATAGATAAGTTAGTTCTAATCCTCATTAGCAGCATGCTATTACAGATGAATTACAAGCAGTAACAAAAGCACATACATGGGATCTTACTGATCTTCCATCTAATAAATCTCTGATTGGTTGTAAGTGGATTTTCAAAATCAAAACTTATTCAGATGGGTTTGTGGAACGATATAAAGCTCGTCTGGTTGCAATGGGTTTTACACAGGAATATGGAATCGACTATGAAGAAACTTTTGCACTTGTAGCTTGCCTCACCTCTATTCGCAGTATCATTGTTGTTGTTGCTGCTTGAAACTGAAACATGTTTCAAATGAATGTCAATTTTTTTTTTCTCAATGGAGACATAACTGAAGAATTTTATAAGAAACATCCTCCTGGATACACTCATTCACCTCATCAAGTATGCAGATTTCGCCATGCTCTCTATGGACTCAAACAAGCTCCTCGTGCTTGGTTTTCCAAATTCAACTCTACACTTACTGACTTTGACTTCACTTTCAGTTCTTATGATTTCAGTCTCTTTATTCAGAAGAATCCCACTGGTGTAACACTTCTACTCCTTTATGTAGATGATATGATCATAACAGGGAATGACTCTAATGACATTATTGATCTCAAGTAGTTTCTGAGCCATCAATTTGAAATGAAAGACCTTGGTCGTCTCCACTACTTCTTGGGCCTAGAAATCTCATTTGATTCTTAAGGATACTATCTATCTCAAGCAAAGTACTCTTCTGATATTCTTAATCGGGCTGGCCTTACTGATTGCAAAACTGCATCAACACCTCTAGAAACCAATGTCAAACTTACTCCATTAGATGGTACTATTTTCTCATATGCCACATTATACAGAAAGTCTTGTTTATCTCACAGTCACTGGCCCTAACATTGCCTATGTTGTTCATCTGGTTAGTCAATTCATGTCTATTCCACGGTCTACCCATTATACTACGGTTCTTTGCATCCTCTACTAAATCAAAAGCACCATGTTTCACGGTCTTCACTTCTCCAACAAGTCTAATCTTCTTCTTTTCACCTACTCTAATGTTGACTGGGCAGGTGACCCAACTGATCGTCAATCTACCACTAGATATTGTTTCTTTCTTGAAAACTCTCTCATATCTTAGTGAAGCAAGAAATTATTCCTCACTTCTCGATCCAGCACTGAAGCTGAATATCGCGCTCTTGCTGACACCACTCAATAACTTCTTTGGCTCCGTTGGTTACTTGTTGATATGTGTGTTCTCCAATCAACTGCAACTATCCTATATTGTGATAATAAGAGTGCTATTCAGATTGCTCACAATAATGTAGTTCATGAACGAAAAAAACAGATCTTGATTGATTATCATTTTGTTCGTCAACATGTTTTTCAAGACATTGTTTGTCTCAAATTAATATCCTCCACAGATCAAATAGCTGACATCTTCACCAAATCTCATCTACCAGTCAGATTTCAAGTAGTTTTCAAACTCAAGTTGATTGTTTCTCTTCCTCCTTGAGTTTGAAGGAGGGATGTGAAGTTATATTTGATATTATAATTCACTTATATTTCATTTGTACTACAATTTCACGTTTTTACTTGTACTATACTTCTACTGTTTTACTTGTACTACATTTTCATTATTTTACTTGTAATACACTTCTATTATTTTACTTGTATTACACTTTCATTATTTTACTTGTATTATTCTTGTTACAAACTTATAAATAAGATTCTCTATGTACATTCTAAATCATACCAATAAAACATTAAATCATTATTTTACTTGTATTATTCTTGTTACAAACTTATAAATAAGATTCTCTATGTACATTCTAAATCATACCAATACACATTAAATCATTATTATTTTTTATTTCTCTATACTCTTCACACGTACTCTTCTTCTCCACAACGAGAAGGGTCCGAGCTTGCTTTTTGAGACGTCAGAAAGCTGGAAATTTTGGGTTCTTAATTTTTAATTTCAGGAAGAAAAAAAACAAATATTGTAGGACATATCATTTTGTGTTCGTGTATTTTGTGTTCGTGTAAAGGCAATCAAATAAATGAATCCAATTTTCGAAGACTAAGGTTGCTATCTTTTTTTGTTACTCAGACTGGTACATCGGAGGGCTTTGCTAAGGCTTTAGCAGAAGAGATCAAAGCAAGATACGAGAAAGCTGCTGTTAAAGTTATTGATATGGATGACTATGCAGCAGATGATGATCTGTATGAAGAAAAGTTGAAGAAAGAGACGGTGGATTTTTTTCATGGTGGCCACTCATGGGGATCGGAGCCAAGCTGAAGCTGGGCTTTACTTCATAGTTTACGGTATGCATTACTTCATAAGAATTTAATCTAAATGGCTTTTATTAATAAGTATTTTCACTATCAATTTCTCGTATCATATTATTAATTTTACATCTAATTAATAATTAATATATCATGAAATGTATACAATAACTTAATAACTTAAAGAATGTATTAATACTCAAATCTATAAAGTTAAAAAGCTCTTTTACTCTTCTACTGAAACTGAGAGTTGAAAGAACAAAAGCTTGATACACTGGTTTAAGTAACTTTTAAATTGTAGATGAAGCCAAGAAACGATCTTTCTTTGTTTGTCTTTATAGATAATTGCGTCACAATCTCACAAACAAATACTTTACTTCTATAACTTTAAATTAAAATTTCTTGCCCTACCTTATAACTTGTCGTATATTTATTTACACACAACAAGTGCTTTATTATTATCATTATTATTAAAATTGGTAATTATATATACTTAAAGAGAAATAAATCTCAAGGAAATTTTGGTTTCTAGTGAACCCGGTTATAATTTCTTGAGGGTACGTAAGGTAACAGTGAATTTAAAAGAAAGATCTTTCAAGTTCTTTTGATGGAAAAATGAGAGATCAATTAAAAAAAAACGAGAGACATTATTGTTCAAAATAATATCCGGGGTCAAAAATTTGAGATCCTGATCCATATATATAAAAAAAAAAATGGCACCAACGAATTAATCAAAATTTTAACAACCTAAAAAATGATTACAATGAGAAATTACCATGACAATTGCTTACCACCAAAACAAAACAAAAATGGAAACTTAAATTTAATTACAATGATTCAAGGAAACCAGTCTTTGTTAAAACAGCATTCCTCACTTTGCTTAGGTCTCTCCCTTTAAGAGTTCTACCAACACCTTCAAAAACAGAAAAAGATGAAATCTGACTCCTTTCAAGTCTTCTAGCTATGACTTCATGTGGAGGTAACTTGTCATCATCATCAATATCAAATTTACCATCACTGTCATCATCGTCATAATCATCATCATTATTATAGGCTTTTTTAGATCTGTACTTATGAATTTTTGACCATTGAGGAATGTTAACAGGTGCTGATTGCTGAAAACTTTTGGGTTCAGAAATGGAATTACAAGCGCTGCTACTACTACTACCACCACCATAACTGCCTCCACTAGCTTTTGTTATCTTTCTTGTAGAAGTTGGGACATGTTTAGGAGCAGACACTGAGGATGACTCTTTAGTACTTTTACTAACCTTGAAATTGGAATTAGAACTAGAGTGTTCTGTTCTTTCTTTGAGAGCAGCCCAAACATCTTCTTCTTCAAAATCTCCATCTCTGAATGATTTCCAAACCTCACTTCTCTGTCTCAATAAACCATTTCTATTTTCCATTATTGATTGATTCCTGCATACCCAAAATTGAAAAGAAAGAAAGAAAAAAAAGATAGAGACTCCATCGAATTCAAACAATTTGTTCTGCTAAAGAGGGTTTACATATATGATAGAGATATAAGTAGTAGTAGGTGTCTTTAAGAAACCAAAAGGTCTTTCAATTGGGCAAAGATAGGATTTTTACCTTTTATTCTGACAGAGAGAGAGAGATAAAGAGAAAAGAAAAGAGTGTTTATTTAGTAATGGAAGATTTGTTTAGAAGCTAAATGCCCTCAGAATCAATGAAAGGCAAAAAGAATTTGAGGGAAGTAAATGTAAGACACGCCTGCCTTTTAACGTCAGAGAGCCTTATAAATGGAAGGATCTTCAAGGATTTTACTTACTTTTTGGTCCCACCACAAACATTAAGTAATCCAACTTCATAGTTCTTACCGTGAAAGAAAAATGTAATTTATGTTTACTTAAAATGAATATTTTAATTTATTTTATTCTTTGTTATAAATATTCGATATTATATTAATCCGTAGTCGTTCGTCGATTTTATAACTTTTGCAAAGTTTTTTTTTTAATGAACATAATGATTTTTGCAAAGTTAACAATTGTGATTTGGGTAGGTAAAGAGTGTGACAAGACCGAGAACATTTTTATGGGCATTACCAACTTTTAAGTTGTATATGTTTAGGGAAAAAAACAATAATAAGAAAAATTATATGAAAAAAAATCACTAAAATTTATAATAATAAAAATAATATTAAATTTAAACAATTTAACATTAAACTAAATAATATTTAAATACTATTTAATTAGATGTTATTAAATATTAAATAATATATTATTATTATTTTAATAGTAAAAATATATAAATTAAACATACTAATAGAAATAAATTTACATAAGAGTTGGGCACATGTCTCCCCTAAATCAATAATAATTAAAATTTTAAATATAATATTTATAAATTAGAGATAAATTAAGTGTATAAAATTGAACTATAACATCTTAAATTTTAATTTTTTAGTTTTTATATTCAATCTCATTATAAACTCAATAATTTAAATATATTTATACTCAAATGAGATTCACATAGCATTTTTTTTAATAAAAAAAGTATTATTTAAAAAACAAGTAATAGTATTTTTTATTTTTTATGTGATGTCTCTCTTAAATATAAATATTAAATCTATTATTATATAAGAACTATTATTTTCATTGTTATAAATTTAAATAATGATATTTTTATTATTTTCTATTTCTATACAAATTACTTTCATGTAACAAGTCACAAGTTCCGGCATGCATTTTTATTAACCATGAATAAAATTGTGTAATTGACCAAATAAAGTACTTTATTTGGTGAAAATTGTTTCTGTATTGGGAGGTATCATTGATGACATAGTAAAGACACCGCAGTCAAGAAGTTGTGTTTTAATAGTATCTTTAATCTTATATCAAAACATTAAATCTAATACAAAATTTAGTATAAATTATTCCAACTCATAATAAATTTTACCCTAAATTTGATATGATTAATAGTATTGTAATAAATTTGTTACAATAATATTCATTTGATATAACACTATTTATGCTCTATTTTTTTATATTTTTTTTAAGATATTGTTAATTTTTTTATTATATATAATAAATTAAAATTAAGTATATAATATAAAATTAATAAAAAAATTACTAAATATAACATATAGATTAGAGAGGAGTAAAATAAAAAAAAAATCATTTTATAAAGAAATATATTTTTAGTGTAATTTTTGATATAAAATAGTAATAAAGGATGTAGGTGTTTAACAGAGTAATGAAATATATACAAAGTTGTGTTCTTTAGGTGAGTTATCAACAATGACGTTGACTTATATGATTGACGAGTTTGTGTCTGAGTTATCAACAAAGACTTAGAAGCCTAACGAGTTTGTATCATAAAAACATGAAATTTAATGTTGAAGGCATCAGATTTGAGTTCAATTATAATAACATAATTTGCATTTTATAAAAAAAAAATACTAATACATTATCAATTACATTAAAAAATTGTTTTTGTTATAAAAAGATAATGTTAGTACATATGAGTCACATGTTTCATTGAAAAGCCGTCGTTCAATGAATTTGAAACCAAATTACTAATTTCAAAGATAAGACAGAATTTAAAAATAACATAATTATAAACCAAATAAGCTATTATTCATGAATCATTTTCATATAAATTACTTAGCATTACTATAAAAAATAGAATTTAAATCGATACGTAAATTCAATTTTTGAAAAAAAAAATGATTTATAATAAATTTAAAATCGATTCGGTGTAAAATCAACGAGTGTTATAACATTGATTGACGTGTCAAATCGATATTATACATGGATGTAAAGTCGGTTCTACGTGTAAACGGACGCTACATACGTGGATAGCGTTGACCTGGTGAACCGACGCTATCTACATGTGTAGCGTTGGTTAATACGTAGAATCGACACTACGTTCACGTGTAGTATCAGTTCGACACGTCAACCAACGTTACGAATTACGTAGATAGCGTTGGTTGACACATAGAATCGACGATACATACGTGGTTATTTCCTTTTATCTTTTTTCTTCAAACTATTCTAAGGGTTACATAACTCTCAAAAACCTAAAATCTCCTCCATTATTTCTCATTTTTCAATTATCTACGATCATTAATTTCAACGCCGATTAGTGAATTTTCTTCTTCTCTAACTTATCTTTTAAATCCTCTATTTTTTTAGTAAAATACTCAAAAAAATTATACATATTTCTCAATTAGAAAACATTATTTTTTATTTATTTTGTCACCTCATTTACTCTTATAAGTATTTCAATTAATCATACGTATTTGTTATTCATATTTTTTCTGCTATTATGTGTTATTATTTATGTGTATAATTTTTTATATTATATATATATAGATTTTGTATTATAATATCGGGAAAATAATAGGAAGATATTGAATAACATAAAGATATTTAATGTGTTTTTTTTTTATGTATGTAAAAGGCCAGATTCATTACAGTAACGAAAAAATTATTAGTGACGGTTGAAAAGGATCCGACGTACCAGAAAAAAAGAACGGTCATGAATATAATGGAACGGAGGATTGATTTTACAAGCAAAGACTAGCGATATGCCAAGAAAATTGACATTATTATTTGCATGCCCATTTTTTCAATTCTGATGATGGTTGTTTATTATATATAACTAATAAAGCATAGCATAGTGATCAGTGCATATAGTACCGAAATGAATAATTAAGCCACCGACCATTTGTCCTGGAATGTTTTATATGAAAATAAAAAAAATAAAAAAAAAAAGTGTGTCACTTTCATTCAAGGAGATGAGAAGAAAAACTTGAGATTTGCTTCACCTGAATTTCTAGATACATCGATCTTTGATGTTTGTCAAAGGGTTGTCCCTATTCTATGCAATATGAGTTTTGCTACCTAGTGAGGCCTAGTCTAATTGGAATAATTATCCTGATCGATCCACATGTTTAGTAAAAGCTTATGCGTAATTTAATAGCTAGGAAAATTTTTATTATTTTTATTATAATTTTAAGAAGATATTATTAATAAAATTATAAGAAGATATTATTAATATTTTATTATATAAAATATATCTTTTATATATATATATATATATATATATATACAAATGAATGCATTTAAATAAATAGGAGAGTTCTCTGTATCATTCAAGGATATAACTGATATTTTATTATTCCAAATAGCTAAATTTCCTTTCAGAGGCTTCAATTTCTCATTTTAACTACGAAGCAGATAGCTTCTTGTTTTTTTCCCCGTTGATTTGGTACTAAACAAAATTACTATGTTTTAAGGGAGGTGAATTTGTCATGTAATAACCAAAATTTATAGAAAATTTTGGAATTTATTTTGGAATTTATTTTAAATTTTTGCTTTATAGTTTGACATTGGATCGATGAAGTACATTAAGTTAATTTTTTTATAAATAAATTAATTTAGTTACTTTTTTTTAATCAATCATCTCAAATTAATTTTTTTTTTAAATTTATATTATTATATTTTAATTAAAAAAATACTCAAATGATAATGGATATTATTAAAAATCAATTAATTTTATTTATTTTCCGTGGGTTTTTTTTAAATATTTTTTTAACACATATCCGCATGGTTTTATAAAATTTATTTTTTGTTAAAAAAATTATATATAATGAGATATTTGTAATTAAGCATTAGATTATTATATTACAAATAATGTTTAAAAAATGATAGAAAATAAAATAAATTATTTGAATCTCAACAATATCCCTTCTCACATATTTATTTTTATATAATTTAAATATAATAATATAAATTGAATTGAATTTGGTTCTTTTTAAAAGCTAAATGACACAAGTTGAATCATTCAAAAATAAAATTACTAAAATTATTCATTTGTAAAAGAAAATGACTTATGATGCAATTCAAGAAATAGGATATAAATTATGTATATGTGTTATTTCTTTTATTTTCTTTTTTTTTGTTTGAAAAAATTATGGTTATTTCTTTTTCTTAAAAGATAAAAAAAATCACATATGATCTTTAAGCATGTTACTTATTTAATCAAAATATATAATTTTATTTAGTGTCTATTCCTAATAACTTGTTCATTTAACTATTAATAAAAAAATGAAAAGAAAATAATACATATATATAATTTCATAGGAATTAATAAAGAGAAAAATCTCAAATAAGAACCATAGATTATAAAAAATGATATAAATGGGGAAAATGGTGCGAAGAGAGATGATAATAAAAGAATGAACTAATATTTATTATTTTAACTCAGTTTAATAATAAAAAGACTATAACATTATTTAAATAATGATTAAAATATCTATGATTTATCTATGACTTGTAAAAATAATGTGATTAAAATATCATATTAACATAAATTAAATGATTTTTAAGATACTTTATTCAAATAAAATGAACATAAATCATTCAGATATCATATTATTCTATATAGAATATGATATGATATACATTACATATCCATCCGAGGGTTCAAATACCAATGTTAATCAAAATGTTAAGATTTGGATTTTGTAGAAATGTTGAGAATATTATGGTTATAGAAACTTTAAAAAGAAATCATAAAATTACTAAAAATCTATCAAAATTATAAAACTTCATAAAACATTAAAAAATCAATTAGTTATGTTTAAATAGTTTTCTTATTTAATAAGTATATTTTTGATTGCTTGTAGTGTTTATTTGATGATTAAGTCAATTAATTAATAAAAAATTACATAATAATTAATTGAAATATCAAATAATTATTCATTTTATAATTGTGATATAATTATTATATATAAAAATAGTAAAAATATTATAAATAAATGTCATTTTCGTGTTTGTGAATTGTTTTTTTTTCTGTGTTTTTATAGTTGTTCTCAAAACAATGAAAAAACATATTAACTATTCTTAATTTTTTATCTTGTAAAATATTATGTTTTAGAAAACAATAACTTAAAAACATGGCTAAATCCTTAAGATATTAATTTTTATGATTATAAATTTAAAAGACATTAATTTTTGTTATTTTCAAAAAACAAATATTTTCTATGTTAAATTTTATATAAAAAATTGGTTTAAAAAGACAATTTTAATTCATTGTGCATGTTTTAAAATTATGGTTATTAAAAGCCATCATAACTAAAAAAGAAATAGAACTGAAAACATTTATCACGTGTTTTCACTATTCAAGAAACTATACTGAAACTTGGTGATGGTTGTTATCACTAAGGCTGGTTACGTTTGTTTGGGTTAGGTTAAATTACATAAATTTAATTTGTCTAATTTAAATTTAATTTAATTCTTAGAATGAATTATAAACCTTAATTTAGATTAAATTTTTTTAATTTATTCCAAACTATTTTAAATTCATCTAAACTTTTATTTGTATATATTAATTGATTTTTTTATCTTATTTAAATTAATATTAGTTTAAAATATTATAATTTTTAATCTAATTAAAATAATAAAAATTTTGAATAAAATTTAATACACTTTAACCATATTAAACATACAAATAAAAATTTTGTTATAATTTTTACAAAACTAAAAAGTAAAAAAAAATTTAAAACTATAAATATATTATGGAACAACTCAAAAAAACTACTTAAAATTAAAATAAATAAATATTTTAAACTTAAATAAGATGTAATTGTGATTAATGATAATACAATATATTTATAAAATAATTAATAATAATAAAATTATAAACTAGTTTAACCGACACATAAATAAATTGATAAATTTATTATAAATAACTTATATAAAATAATTTATGAATTAAAAAAATCTCATTTTTAAATAAAAGTTAAAAATACTTATATAACTAATATTAGATTAGATATATTATAATTCTTATTAATAAATAAAAGGAAAAAAAATATACTGCCTGAATAATTAATATTGTATAATCACATAAATATATATGTGATGGTAATATTGGATAATCACATAAATATATGTACATATTTTTTTTTTTAAGAAAACAAAGCCCCGCCGGTCAAAACATATTATTGCGCTTTTGACCGTAAACCATTAGACAAAACCCCCGAAAATGCCTAATTATCTTCAACTTAGAACACCAAAATCCCACATTTTAACAAGAACACCAAAACCACCACATTTAAACAACCATTAAAGAAGAGTAAGTGGCAGTAATATATATTTAGAAGTAACCTTCTGATATATCTGAATTTGATCCATATATATAGAAGGCTTAATTTGTGCTCGTAAGCAGCCTAATTAAGCCGATAACCTAAATTCCAAAGGCACATTTCTCATAATTAACAGACCCAAATAACTAAAATTTCAAATAAATTTTCGAGCAGCTGTTGTAGTTGATAGAAATCAGACGTTGATGTCTCGAGTTCATTGTCATATAAATGTTATTTTGACGTTGAGTTCTGGTTTGCAGCAGCTAGATGAACAAATATAGACTTAGAAGAGCTTGGCTTGCTGTTGGGTTCCACTTTTCATCATTGTACAGAATTCCTCATAGTTAATCCTTCCATCCTGTTTACCCAACACAAAGTATCAAGATGAATGATAATGCTAAAAATGTATTACATCTTGAATGAAGGTGGTGATCGACTTACGTTATCTGTATCAACTTCAGATATTATTTCCCTAATCGTGTCCTCATCGCCCATACCATAATCTTTCATCGCGGTTTCGAGTTCATCTCTTGTGATAAACCTAAAGATGTCACCAAAACAAACAAAAAAAATAACATAATGTTTTAAAAGCCGCATTGAAATCTCTGCTTATCATTCTCAGAGCTACAAATATTAAGTCGAATCAGTTTCTTTTGGTGCGTGTCCGGATATTGTGAGACCACCACCGCGCCCACAAACAGTCCTTTCTTTTTCTTTTTCTACGAACATCTGGGTATGTATAGAAAATTACGTTCCCTGATTGTAAACATCGGGTGGAAAGCCGAAAGCAAATTCCCAAAATCCAATTATGGAGGAACAACAAGTGAAATTAATAATTAATGAAATTCTAAAGTGCATAAAACAAAAATTTAAAGAAAATGCCCAAAACTGAGAAAGAAAAACTTACTCAAGAACTTTCTTAATCTACAACTTGTACTTGAAGTGGGAAATTCAGATAGTAGAAGAATACTCACCCACTGTTGTCCTTATCAAAATACTGGAATGCCTTGTAAAAATGTTCTTCCCTTTCTAGCCTGTGTCGATGCATTGTGGCAGTGATAAACTCGATGTAATCAATAGTTCCATTCCCGTCCACATCAGCCTGAAAGAAAAAGGTGAAAAAATAAGTTGAATACAAAGCAAAAGAAATACATACACACACATATATGTATGTATTTGGTACAACAAGATTTCAGTGATATCCTACAGCTTCCATGAGCTGCTTCACTTCGGCTTCTGTGAGCTTAGAACCAAGGCGAGCCAATCCTGCCTTCAGCTCATCATAGGTGATGGTGCCACTGTTGTCAGTATCGATGTTTGCAAACATTGATTTCAGTCCTTGGATTTCATCTGCAGAAAGATTTTCCGCAATAACCTGCAATTGTGTTAATCTTTTGTTATAATCTAAAGGAATCTAAAGAAAGATTTGCAAACATTCATTTTCCGAATGACATGTAGGGCATTGCTATGATTATAAGTCTTGTGAGCATTTTTAAGGGCACCGTACACCAACATGTGGGTTTTTAAACAGATGTACCTTCAATGCAAGCTGTTTCAGTTTGTTCATTGCCCTGAACTGCTTCATTCTAGAAAGAACTGCACTATCTATAGGTTTATCTGATGCTTCGCCGCCTTCCCTCAGCCATGGATGCTCTAAAAAAGCCATCCAAATTCAATATTCAATTAGAAGGAAATTTTTCTATAAATAAGATGGTTAAAGCATCTCTCTATGTTCGTTAATTCTGACATGAAAGTAGAACTGGCAACATTTTACTCGAATGGTTTAGATGTACAAAGTCATGTTCTTAATGTCCTGGAAGCAAAATGATAATGTAAATATTAAACACTAAAAGAAAAGTGAAGCCCGTTGAAGGGTGTGTATTCATTTTGAAATGTCATTTAATCAAATGAAGAAAAATACTAGCCAATGCTTGACCAAAAAATGTTTCCATATTCTTTTTTTTATTGATGATACTCTTTGATGTAGCAGTTGTTAGTCATGTTCTTACCTAGAACCTGTGCAGAAGTAATTCGTCTTTTGGGGTCTTGGGTCAGCATTTTCTGGACTAGGTCCTTTGCGCTGCTTGATATATTCGGCCAAGGGTCGCTCTCAAAGTCAATGTGTCCTTCCAATATGGAATCAAATATGCCCTTCTCTGTTTCTGAAAGATGCAAATATTAAAAATAATTAATTCCACTGAGGGAAAAAAAGCCATTAAGTCATAGAAATTAGTAAGTATGTTGAACAAAAGTTTAAAACTGTGTTTTACCAGCCCAAAAAGGAGGTACACCACTGAGCAAAATGTATAATATAACCCCTGCACTCCATATGTCTAGTTCCTTCCCATATTTGCGCTTTAGTACTTCAGGAGCAACATAGTATGCACTTCCAACTATATCCCGATAAACTTTTCCTGCCATTAGTTTATCACCCGAAGGTGGATGTTAGCAACTGCTCTAAGGCATTCTCTTCTCATTAATAATGAACCTCTCTGAAAAGTTGAAGTACGAGGAACAACATATGCAATAAGATATCCTTGCTAGTTAGGATGGGTAGATGTTTGACACCACAGATGAAATGGATGTCCAAAATTCTGTAATATGCCTCGAAAAAACCCAAACCTCATAGCAATATCATATGAACAGTTTTAGATTCATTTGAGATGTACTACAAATTCTAATTATATGTCACCATGTTGGCTGTGCTAACAAATGCATGACAAACAGTTAAAATCAGTACCAAACAAATTAGAATATCAAGTAAAATTATGTCAGTATATACGTCTGGAGCTAAACTTAGCTTAATCACTGTTTAGAATATTTTTTGGTCCTTCATTTATGAACTCTCAGCTAAAACTAGTTCTACACATGTTCGTTGCATGTATGAAATCATAATGTGGTCATGTCATCAAAAGCTACTTGCTGCTCTCTATTTTTTATGTATAAATGATGAGAAATCGTATTAATAGTTTAGCAGCATGTCACTTATCCTAATACACTCTTAAGGCCTATACTAAAAGCCAGACTATCCAAGTTATGTGATAAAATTCATGACAAACACGTTATACATAAAACTTAACATAAGCAGATTGTTTTGTCTAAATTGTAATCCTAGAAAACCAAGTTTCAAGGGGAAAAAAATAAAGATGGAGGACACTAAAATTAAAAGCAACTATAAACATGGCATATAAATATTCAAATCAAAGCAACTATTTATCATACAGGGAAGCCAAACTAATTTGTAAAATAGGCATGTAAGCCCATTTAATACATTTGATTCTTAAGTTTATCCTTAAATAGAAATTGGTAAAGTATTCTCAAATCCTAGCGGCAAATAAATTCCATACGAGGTCAGGGTATTTTCTGAATCAACAAGGGCACTATATTACAATTTTCTTCAACAATTATAGGCACACTATACATTGCAACAAATTTTTAAACACAACTGCATCCAAGAAAAATCCAAGTGACAAAATGCATATGATGGACCTATGCTGTAATATTCATACTTCACCTAAGTGCTGTTTGTTGACTCCAATATATTTATAGAGCCACTGATCTCACTGATAAATAAGCCAACAATCAATCAAGTCAGAATCTCATCTACTTGCCAAATAAGGAACAATCAAGTCAGAATCTCATCTACTTGCCAAATAAGGAACAATGGGTTCGTTAGCTCAGAATACCACGATTTTATTTTTGATATTCTTTTTTACCCATATTTTTGAAATGGTACCTTAGTGGTACCATTTTAAAATATATTAATTTGATATAATTTGCCAATTAATTGAAGATTTTTCATGTAGTAATACATGTGCGATATTTAAAAAATATTTTCGAATAATTGATTATACGAAAATACTCTCGGGATATTACATATGTATTATACATGTGAAAAATATCCAATTAAATAACAATTTATACTAAATTAGTATCTTTTTTTAAATTAATTACCAATAAGATAACACCTCAAACGTATGGATAAAAAATGTACCAAAAATATAATCATGTTACGGTGATGAACCCAAATTCATTATTACCTTCTTCAATGAACACTGACAAACCAAAGTCAGTTGCCTTCAAAAGGGCATTCTCATCCTTACTAGATAGCAAGAAATTTTCAGGCTTGAGATCCCTATGCATCACTCCCATGAAATGACAAGCATGAACCACATTAACAATTGATCTGCACATGGCGGCAGCAGCCCTTTCACTGTAATGACCCTTAGCAATGATCCGATCAAACAGTTCACCACCTGCACATAGCTCCATAACAAGATGAACAGATTGCTTATCCTCATAAGCACCCTTGAATTCCACAATGTTGGGCTGCCCACTCAAATGCTGCATAATCTGAATCTCTCTCTTTATATCCTCTCTATCATTTTTGGTAAGAAGCTTCCTTTTTGATACAGACTTGCAAGCGTATTTGTGGCTAGTTGAATTCTCAGTACAAAGGTAAGTCACACCAAATTGACCTCTACCCAATTCCTTTCCAATAGTGTAAAAATCCCTAACATTCTCAAATGGTTTACCCAGAATTGTATCTGACCCTTGAGCTTGTTTTGGGCCTTGGGTAGGAACTGAAGGCTTCCACGCTGATTGAGGTTCTTGTTGAACTGGAGCTTTAGATTGAGGACCGGCTGGTTCAAGGATTTTCTCGTAGTTACGTCCTCCTCCTCTTACTGATGCATAAGCACTGTGTTTAGGTTTTGAATCTCTTCCTTTGCTCAGGCATTTACCCATATTTATCCAATCTATTATCTACACACAAGTGCTATTTTGGGGATATAATCACTGATGTTTGGATTAGAAACAGCAGTGCAATGATTTGGAAGACTACTCAGAAACTTTTTTTTTGTTGTTGTTGTTGTCAGAACTCAGAAACTAAATTGGTTATGAATAAATTGAAAGCAAAACTAATGAAGAAAACACCATATGAGGGTTTGAGGAGAAAATGGAGAGACCGTGAAAAACAAGCCAACTTTGGATTAGTCGGGCAGGGACTTGGTTAAAAAAAATTAATAATAAATTTAATTATACCTATTTTTTTTTTTTTTTTGGCTGTAGAAAGTAGGATGGAAAAAACATGAGACCGAAGATGGTCAATCAGTGGAATTCTGGAACCTTTCGGGATGAGCACCAGCGTGAGGTATTATTAATTGTTATAGTATTTTTATTAATTAAATTATTTTTTATCAGATATTAAATTTTTTTAAAAAATTATATTAATTAATAATGTAAAAATATAAATAATTAATTTAATTTGACATTTATTTATTTATTTTTATTGATTTGAATATCCTTGTCCCAAAAAAAAAAAAAACGCACCTAATTTATGATTCGTATCATTTCTACTTTCAGCATAGACTGAGAAATGAGGAGGAATCTTCTCTTTAAAAATAAAATAAAAAATAGCAAAAAGTATTATTAGCTGTCGATTTACATTTCTGGTGATCGTGAAAAATGTGGATAAGAACGGAGACTGAGCTTGAAGGTCATCATCATATGGATCTTAAGCCATTCGATACGCAACAAAAAGTTCTAAACACACAGGTGTCAAAGAAGAAGAAACTGCACAAACTCACTGGAGATAATAAGACACGTGACCACATGGAGCGTTTAAAGTGTAATTTACCGGCACCAATCATGTATTTTTAGCGACAAAAAAATTAAAAAACTATCAATTATGTATCGTGGTTTGTGCTGGAAACAATAACAAAAAAACGTGTAATTGCAACTTCAACGGTCATCTTTCAACTACTTCTGCACCAAGACAGGCTTTATATAATTATAACGTTCACGCGGTTTTCCCAATTACGAGACACGTAACAGAAAAAACCATTTTAAAGTTTGTAATTATTAAGATTAACGCTATTATAATTTTTTATTTTTTTTAAAAAACTTTGCAATTATAAAATTAAGATAGTTTATATATATTTTATTATTAAAAAAATTATACATCATTTTATTTTAAACACATATAATTAAATATTATTTAAATTAAAATAGTATTAAATATTATCTTGTTAAATTTATTTAATATTATTTTTATTATAAATTTTATGGGTATTATTTTTTAAATTTTTTAAAAAATTATATCAAATTGATACAAACAAACAATTGAAAAAAAAAAATTTTGAGGGTTTGATAATTAATCAATATAATTTTGAATTGTTCTCCTAATTTTTTTCTTTTCTTAATGGGAGTTGTTTAGTGTGATGATTATTCATAACACGGGGTTATGATAACCTTTAATTCATATTTTATTCTAAAAACATTTTATTGTAAATAAGATAAATAAAATAAAGCATGTAATATAATTAACCTGCAATCTGCAATCGTGTTTAATCGTTCACAATAAATAGAAAAAAAAATTATGTTTTATTTAATTTGTATCATTCTTATTTTTTAAAATTTATTTTAATAAAAAATATATTTTAATAATTATAAATGAAAAATAACATAAAATAGGTAATAGTTTGATGGTAGGTTGATTTCAATTTAAATTAAATAATTATTAGATTGTAATATCATATTAATTAAAATAATATTAAATTTAATAAATATATATATAATAAAAAATGGGACGGGGATTAAAAATATTATCCTATGTTAAATCTGTTAAAGTAAATGGAGAATCTTTATCTTCGTGTCGGTCTTTAAATTGTTATAATATTTGCGGAAATATCTCTCATCCTATGAAATTAAGAATCCTAAAAACATCGTGGATACAATAAAATGTCTTGTACTCAATCCATAATACTAAGAAATCATGTTAATCTCACGTATGTAAGTCGTTCGGGTAAAAGGCCAAGAACTTAAGAAGACATTTCACATTTCCCATGCGCTAATCACGTAAAACCCGACAAAAGATAAATAAGTAATTTAACTTGCTATGTATTTCATGAGACAAGATAAATATTTCTAATATATTGCACGATTAAATATGATATTATATTTAATTTAAATCTCTATAGTTGAAATATTATACCCCAATATAATAAATATGGGCTATATATTAATTTCAAGTGATATTTTTATATATAAAACTTTAAATCATACATAAATAATTTTAAAATAAAAATATTATTATATTTTAAAATAAAAACATATCTTATTATTTATATTTTATTTAAAATAGAGACATATATTGTTCTATATATTATATTTCAAGTGATGTTGATATCTTATGTTTATTTATAACTTAATAAGAAAAAAAATTATATACATGTTGAACATAATTTCAAAACCCAAATACTATAATTAACAATATTTATCATACTTATTTATGATTTTAGTTAAATAGCTTTTACAATCTATAATTGATTCAAAAAATTGTAGTTCTATTGACTCAAAAATTTATAGTTATTATTAATTTGAAGTAAAACATTATTTAGTTTTTGTATTTTTATTTCAAAAATGTAGTATAGACTAATTGAGAAAAATTATAAGCGACTAAAAACACTGTTTATATTCATGGGCTCAATAAGACTCAATATTGTACTCGCCATGCAATACTTAATATACCTCAATTTCGGTTTGTTTTGTTTTGTGTGATCGGTTATAGTTTGGTGAGTGATTATTTGTAAATAAAGTAGCGATCTATTATTGTTTTGATTAAGCTTCCTTTAACAAAAATGGTCTTATTGTAATTCACTTTAGTCTTCAATGGTATTTGCTCTTTTTTTTTGTTGGATAGTATGCCAATATGATTTTAATGAGATACAGAGCTTTTGTATCTAACATTCATTGGGCTTTCCTCTTTGAGAGCCTGCTCCAAATATATGGTAGCGTTTTAACTAAAAGAACTTATTACACAATTCATACCTTTCTCGATTCGATTATTTTTTAAGAATATTGAGCCCGAACCCCAGTCTAGATAAAATGATATTTTAGCTCCAAGCTCTAACTCGATCTTATGGTACGCCTTTCCATTTTATCTTATTTCAATCTCTGTGCTTTTTTAACCACGGTAGTATGATTGCCAGGCGAGTTGATCAGGCTCGACGATCGAGAAAAACAAAATGAAATTCAAATTTGGCCAAATAAGAAGCCTATCAATCATTTGTTAGGAAAAAAATCATCTTTTGAAATCTCATTATTGAAGGCATAGAGGGGGCTAACAAAGAAGTCATCCTTCACGATTTCTCGTTCCTTTCCTACCTCTCATTCGCATATGTATTTAGTTAATTCATTGTATATATATGAATATTATTTTAAAAATTACATATTTATCTCATAAAATATATAAATTTTAAACACATTTTTTCTCATTTTATATTTAATTATAGTCATTATATTATGGTGATTTTAAATCGAAATATATTTTCTTTACATGTTACGCATAATTATAATTTTTTTATAATAAATAAAATGTGCATCAATTATCCCTTACTATTGATCCAAAAATAAATTATTAATAATAATAATTATTATTATTATAAATATCGTTATTTAAAATCTCATTAAATTAATGTAGCTATAAGTATCATGTTTTTCTTTTACAATAATATCTCATCATAATCTTTACCCTTCTAATATTTTGTACAATAAATAATGATATTTGTTTTAAAAATTAATTATAATTTTGTATATAGAGAAAAAATGTAATTATCTTCGCTCATCTACGTTATCATAAAATATAAAATATATGTAAATATATAATAAATGATAGTATATTCATCGTAATTTTTATTTCTATATATAGTTTTTTGCTCGTAGAATATTATACATGGGTGTTGCTTAGTTTTTTATTTTAATTATAAAGGGGACGAGTTTAGATATATTGTGAAAACATAATTTTTTGTATTGTAATAAAGACATTCAAATTATATAAAAAATTAAGTGTAGCTCATCACTAATTTCTAATGAATTGTTTAAAAATGATAGATCTTTAAGTTATATACCACTAGAACTTGTTATTTATAAAAGTATTTAATTTTTTAATTTTTTTAATTTTTACTATTAGGAAATCTTATGATTATTATTTTCATGGAATTAAAATCAAATCAAATGTTCAATTTTAAAATTAATATATATTTTTTTAAAATAATATTTAATAATTAATAATAAATAAATAAATATAATCGGTGAGAATACTATTAAAAAAAATAACGAATAACACTTAAAAAAAAAAGCGAGTTCATTTACCACGTAATTGGTGAGACGGTGAATCGACAGACCTAAGCAAGCCGACACATCGACACTAGTCACTACGCACTACCAAGTTAGAGAGAGAGAGATGGCGTGGTGTGCGGCAAGGACCTTCAACATTCCGGCGGTAGATATGGGCGCATTTCGATATCGGACTCCGGTAGCTGTGGGCGAGTGTGGTGTCCCTCTGGTTGGATCCAGCACCTTGCTATCGTCTTCTTCAACGAAGCGCTCTTTGCCCTTTGTCTGTTCGGGCATTTCCACCGACTCTCGTAAGTAAACTTCTCTCATTTCCTTATTATCATAAGTTGTATCCACTGATTGTGTTAATCATTGGATGACTCATGGTTTTTATTGATTTTTACATGGTATCAGAGATTAAAATATATTGAAAATATAAAATATTAGGCTAAACAACCAACAATTTGAGGAAGAATGTTAGAAAAATTGACAGTCTCATGTTGTTAAAAGACAATACTATTATAGAGTTTATAAAAAATCAGCGTCTCCATATATTGGGTTAGTTTTTTGGTATTGAATGATCCATGGTTATTATTAACTTTTACACCATCAAAGAAGATAAAATTCTCACTTTTTCAGACCCACTTATTTCTTAAATAGGTTTTATGGGATTGTCGTAGTGTACCAAAATTCTGTAATTTGATGTATAACAGTGGGTTTACATTTGTATTGCATTTTTGAGTATACACATTGTTTTTGAGACCTTGAAATGCAGCCTGTTCTTATTATCGGTTTGGATGGTATGTCTTGATAAATGTATAAAAGTAATTTGGTCATTCTCCCAATAGTTTAAGCTTTTAAGAGAGTTAGTTTCCTAATAACTTCTAATATGGTATTAGAACTGGAGATTCTGTATTGAAGGTCTAATAACCTTAATTGTTTAATTGTAATTGTATTGTCTGCAATTCTGCACAGTACATAGAGTCAACACTTGTGGGGGAATGATAAATGTATAAAAATAATGTTGACTTTTCTTCCGATAGCTTAAACTTTTAGGAGAGTTTGTTTCGTAACTTCTAACATGTCTCACTCCCAATAGTAAAGGGTTATTCTTTTGCTCTAAACTGAATTGGTGGGGTTATATGAATGGACCAGATGCTAATGGTTCCGACTTCTGTACATGTGTATATATATAAGCAATTTTGTGTTTTTGTTTTTGGGTTGTTGTCATAGGTGTCAAAGAAGCTGTTGTAACAAACAAGGCTCCAGCAGCATTGGGACCGTATTCTCAGGCAATCAAAGCCAATAACTTTGTCTTTGTCTCTGGCATCCTTGGTCTTATTCCCGAGGTTTGCTATGTCACCCTTTTCAATTTATTTCACTTGTGCTTATAAATATTATCTTCATTTCCCTGTGTTCAAAATTTGCTTACTGCATGTGATTTTGGCTGGCAGACTGGGAAGTTTGTCTCAGATAGCGTTGAGGACCAAACTGAACAGGTTAATATGTTGTTCATCTCTCCTATTTACCTCTTTGCATTCTTCTATATTGTCTTCTTTTTTAGGTCAGAAAAAGTGGAAAATTCATTGCAAAACCAGAAACCAGATACAAACAAAAGACGTCAAATGAAAACCACCAGTAATAGTAGTAAGACTAATAGCAAACCATAAACCTAGACTTGCAATGATTCCATCTTCAGTAGCAAAGAAAGCTACCCAAGGAACAGCTCTATCAATATTCAGCCTCAAAGCTAGTAGCAAACAGTTCAAGAAAACACTTCTATGACCACAAACCAACAACACATTACCAGAAACAGACCTAACACTTAGTAAACCGACATCTAGACAACCATAACAAAACTAAGCAAAATTTAAGAAAAACCAGACTGAGAACTGAAAAACAAGTATTTTATCTAGAGCACACAACAGGACAACAACACTAGGAAAGAAAAAAGAAAATTCAACATACCAAACAACAAACAGAAACACCAATACTTATATTTTCATCTTTCACAAGAGCCTCCATTGTGGATTGAGTTTAATCAACTTGGCACAAGCCTTTGAAACTCCATCAACCAGTTATTTAAGCTTCATGGAGCCATCTTGAGTACCAGTTCAAGATCAGAAGCTTCCTTGTGCAACACCTCCATCGTCAATCAAGAACAAAAGCTGAATCTAGGGTTAACCAATTGAAATTTTAGGGCTAGAACGAAAACATAACAAAAGAGACAACGGAGATAGTGGTGAGTATGGAATAGGAGCAATAGTTGTGATTCGAAAAAGAATTCAGAGAGATGAGCAGATCAAGAGAGATTTTTGATGACAAATCGCAAGACGAAACTGATAGAAATTGAGTTGGATTGGTAAAAATTTGAGAAGATCGTTGAAAAATGAGAGGAGATTGAGAGCAGAGACCTGGAGAATGGGAACCCTAAGTTTTATGCTTTCAAGGAGAAGCTCTTCTACTGCAAAGACAATAATTGAATCTTAGCAAAAAGAAAAGTAAAATATATATTCTTCTATATTGTCTTTGAAGATGCTTGACTTTAAAGTTCTTTTTGAAAAAAAAAAGAAAAAAGGAAAAAAAAAGAGAGATGGTATATTGTGTTGCTTATAGCATATTTGATATTGTTAGTGTTATGTTTTCTTTATGCTTGAAAGAATTGAATTAACCATTTTCTGGAATGGATAAAAATTGACTGGGTTCAATTTAGCAAGGGATAAGCTTGGTCTTCACCGTGTCTTTTTCAAATATGGATTTGTTGTAAATCAGTGTTGAAAATACCAAGGCTTAAAGGCCTTCTCAAAGAAAATAAGCTCTCTTAAAGTTGTATTATTCTTATTCTTTTTTTTTCTCTTTTATTTCTTGATACAGATCATATATATATATACTATTATTATGACTAATATACAGCTGAAATATATTAATATAAAAGCTGGAAATAAAACTTAAAGTCACCCTGAAAATCAGGAAACTAACCTCCTAAAATTAGGGGCTGATTCCACCCTAAAAATCAGGAAACTTCCTCCTGAAATACAGGGGCTGGTTCCACCCTGAAAAACAGGGGCTGCTTAGGAATCACTTATACGCCTAAATTGATTTTCTACACTCTTCCTCAAGCTAGGCGATATATGTTTTTGAAACCAAGTGCTACACTTAACTCTTAGAAACAAAACTTTGGTTAAGATATCTGCTAATTGTTGTCTAGATGGAAAATAGTTGAGGGAGATCATCTTGACTTCAATTTTCTCCTTGAATTAAAGGTTAACATTTAACACTCCTACTCAAGTTAGATCCCGAAGGTTTATGGATCTAAGCTTGGTATATGATGACATTCCAAAAAGGATTACAAATCCTATTGCTTAATAGCTTGAAGATTGGGATGATGAGGAAGATGGTAAAAGGGTTAACATTCAACACTCTCACTCAAGTTGGATCTTGAAGGTTTATGGATCTAAGCTTTGTATATTATGACATCCCTAAAAAAAGGATTACAGATCATGTTGCTAAGTAGCTTGAAGATTGGGATGATGAGAAAGTATATGATTTAACCACCAAATCTGAGTGGAGCAATGCAGTTGAATTTCTTGCAGTTCGGAGAATGACTATATCTAGTTGAATCTGATATAGACCAAACAAGTAACATTGAGACAAATGGATGTCATAAAATCCAATTAGATTCAGGGACGTCTTCTAGTCACAAAACTTCATCTTTAGAATGAGAAGTTTATTGGAAGAAACTGAATGGTCCCTTCAAACGAAATCAATTCTCATGGGTTATTTTCTTGAAATGGAAAAGCTTGTTATTTTACCAAATACAGAAAACGAAAGTTACTGTATTGATGTTTGATCTTTCTATGGCTAATTTGATATTAAAGAAAGTTTTTTGAAAGCCGAACTTGATGTTTGAAAATATTGAAACTGGAGAAGGTTCACTGCTTACATCCATACCCTGCTGTTGGTGTAGATAAGAGCATTGGGAATTTTTCCCAGAATTTTGGTGAACCTTAAAATAGGGGGCATTCCATAACCTGGCTGATTTGGTGGATAACTTGCTGGAATAGGCTGCTGAGCAGCAGTACCATAGTCTAATTGCAAACCTTTGATGCTAGAGGTAGCATCTCCAAGAGATGATATGGAGGAGATGAAATCAGATGAGGTGGTTCCATCTTTTCCTGAAGCTGCTTCTTAGGCACCCACAGTAGCTGTGAAATTTGACTTCAATAGTGCAGCAACGGGTTTAAATTTGATTGGTATCACTGATTCTTATCAGCTGATGCACCCTGACCTTCAAGGAGTGCAGATTGCAGCTGTTGGATTTTTTTAATTTTTTTTTCTTCTACATATTAAATCTGACAAATTTAATTAAAACTGAAACTAAATAAAATTCCAGGTACAAGATTACAACTGTCTTAACTCAAGTATTTGTTGCTTATGCTCTAAGTCTCACCATTAACCAAAATATAAATGCAGCTCATTAGCCATAGCTTGTGCTGTAGACCAAGTTGTAGCCTCCTCCAGTATGGCCTGCGTGCCCCCAGTCAGATGGAGGAGATATGTAAACTGAACCATGAGCTGCATATGAATTTATATCCTTGGTCTATAGAACCACCTCCACCAGCTTGTGGTTGTGCAGATCCAGCAGTGGCGACGGCAGCATCAGCCATAAAATTCTGTATCAGCTGCTGAGCAGCTTGAACCTGTGAAGCAGTTCCACTAATTTCAACTGTCATTTCCCCAGGAACACCCCTAGTCTTTTGAATTGTGACAGTTTCTCTACTAGCTTATGTTAGCACCAGCAGAACCAAATTTAAATAGAGAAGTAGCTGGAGAAAATCTTGATTTGAGACAATCTGCTTTTAAACCAGTTTCCCCTGATGCCAGAGCAGTAGTGGAACAATTAATAAAGATGATTAAAAAACAGATTCTGAACTGCTTATACCTTGTATTAGAGCTCTGGGAAACTTGGTAAGAACTTTTAGAACTACAGAAACTAGAATAGTAAAGCTATTAGTTCAGATTAATAGCAACAGTTTCTGCCATGATAGAAAAGGAGGCTAAGACCAGCGGTTTCAGAACCTAATGCTCTGATACCATGATGTAAATCAGTGTTGAAAATGTCAAGGCCTAAAGGTATTCTCAAAGAAAACAAGCTCTCTTAAAGTTGTATTATTCTTATTCTTTTTTGTCTTTTTTATTTCTTAATATAAATCATATATATATATATTATTGTTATGACTAATATACAGCTGTAATACCCTAATATACAGCTAAAATACATTAATATAAAAGCTGGAAATAAAACTGTAATACCCTAATATATAGCTAAAACACATTAATATAAAAGCTGGAAATAAAACTGTAATACCCTAATATACAGCTGAAATACATTAATATAAAAGCTATAAATAAAACTGTAATTCACCCTGAAAATCAGGAAACCAACCTTCTAAAATTAGGAGCTGATTTCACCCTGAAAATCAGGAAATTACATCCTGAATCAGGGGTTCTGAAAATCAGGAAATTAACCTCCTGATATTAGGGGTTGATTTTACCCTGAAAATTAGGAAACTATCTCTTGAAAAATAGGGGCTGATTCCACCCTGAATTATGAAACTACGTCCTGAAAATCAGGGACTGATTACACCCTGAAAATCAGGGGTTTTTTAGGAATCAATCATACGCATAGATTGATTTCCTACAGGGTTCAAACTCTCACACTCACAGACGATATGAGATGTCTCAAAATCTTGATATTTTGCATTATTAATTCCCCCAGACACTTCTAAAGCGATGTTCAATTTTGAAAGTTATATTCAGTTTAGTTTAGTTATTCAACGTTAAGGAGTAGACCGGTTTTGCAGGAAAATAAAGAGCCTGTTGGGGAATTTCACTTGCACAGAATTAGGGTGGTTCTTTCTGTTGTTAAACCTCCAGATGCATGATAACAAATACTTTTGCTGCAATTCTTTCATAAATAAGTATAGGATTTTCTTTGCAAGTGAAGGATCTATACCAAGAACTTATCAGGATAAAAACAAGGGTTATGCCTTTTCTGTTCATGCTTCTATAGTTTGATTTGTTTCTCATCATAAATATACCTGATATTCTCTTAGTGAACATTGTCAAGAAAGCCAATTTATAACTCTCGGACATAGCCACTCAATGAGCCTGCAGGTTATGAAAAATATGGGAGAAATACTGAAAGCCAGTGGTGTCAGCTATTCTTCTGTTGTTAAGACGACAATTATGTATGGTTGCTTATTCTTGTTGGATCTATCAAACATGTTGTTTACTTTCTAAATTGACTGATGTTGCTAAATTCTTCCTAATGTTTTTTCCTGCAGGTTGGCTGACTTGAAAGACTTTAAGAAAGTAAATGAGATCTATGCTAAATGTGAGTATGAAAAGCACAATTATTGTTTCTATAGGTTAAGCATTACCATTTGAAGCATGTTTAAGAAGTTAAAAACTCTCGAGTATCGTTTCCATCTGGCTTTATACATAATATTTCACCTTGCAGGTTTTCCTTTACCTGCCCCAGCTCGTTCGACATATCAAGTGGCGGCTTTACCCTTGGAGGCTAAGATCGAAATTGAGTGCATCGCATTACTGTAGCCTTCCTGAAACGGAACATCTTGTCAACTATAACAATTAACAATATGTAAGAAGTATAGGCTTCTCTAAGAATTAAGGAATGTGTT
Source organism: Hippophae rhamnoides (assembly GCA_033030585.1). Taxonomy (NCBI): domain Eukaryota; kingdom Viridiplantae; phylum Streptophyta; class Magnoliopsida; order Rosales; family Elaeagnaceae; genus Hippophae; species Hippophae rhamnoides. Next base: position 63,453,504 of record CM065428.1, on the reverse strand, counting down.
CAATTAGGCAGAGAGCATCAATCAAAGGCCAAAACTTTCTAGCTGAAGAATCTTCCTGTAATATGAAGTTGGCGGAACATATGTATGTTTTTAAAGTTTTGCTTACTTTGTAAACCTTTTAAAACTTGAGTCATGAGGATCATTCCTGTGGAAGCCTTGTCGGTTATCGTTTGGGTCCATGCGACATATTAACTTACAGAATCTGCTTAAAACTCCTTAGTTGTGAGCGTTAAAATAAAAAAAAATTATATTGATAGAAGGTGCATCTTAATATTTTAAGAGAATATTTACTTGTTCTTCAATAGAAATGGATCCTTACGTACAAATAAGTCAAAGTAGTAAATGAAATGGTTCTTCATGTTGCCCAAGAAACTGCATCATGTAAAATTCTCTTAAAGTATGTAATTCTCTTCTTGTTCCAGACAATGCCCAAAAGCGTATACTTAGCAATTAGCATATACAAGGAATTATTTTTACTAATCTTATCTTTTATTTTATTTCACATAATAGTATATTTAAATTAGGATGTAGTGTTCTGAAAGTTATTTTGTTTTTTAAATGGATCATGCTGTTCATTTTTTATTTTTTTTTGAAGTGTCCCACTCCAAATAATATTGCTTTTAGGAGGAAGCAAATTTATTTTAATTTCTATTATTAAATTTAAGTTAGAGAAAACATTGATTAGAAATCAATTAACTCATTTTATTTATTAACACTATAAATTCATGCTCATGAATATTTTATATTATATACAAGTTTTTTAAAAACAAAACCTAATTTCATAGAACTACGTGTATCCATCTTTTAGTTTTTGAACATAAAATTATTTTTTTAAAAGAGCATATAACTATTTATTATTTATTTTGTTAATAATTATAAAAATTAAATATCAAAACGCTTGATTTATTAAACACCTTATAGGACTTGCTCATTGTGGCTTATTAATTTTAAAATTTCAAATTAACCAAGTCCATAAGGTGTTTATCTATGAGAAAAGAAGTGAAATTTCTTGGCGTGTCTAATTAACTGACCGTTTTGATTTAATTCTTATAATTATTGATAAAATAAATAATAAATAGTTATATGTTTTCTTAGAAAAATCAGTTATAAGATTTTGGAAGTTAAAAGATGGATTCAACTTTATAAAGTTTTTTTTTTGTTAAAAAAACTTAAATAGAATGAGTTATTTATAAATATAAGACTTTAGTATTAAAAAATGATCACAAATGAGATAAGTTAGTTTATTTTCAATCATTATTTTTATTGTGTAAGTATTTTTTTAATTTAAAATTAATAATATATATGTAAAAAAATTATTTTTAAAAATAAAGTGACCACTCTTATCATGTCGTTATCTTTTTTAAGTCTCTAAACAACAGGTGAATGCTAATCATAATCAAATTGTTGTAAAATGATAATCACTATTTGAATTTTGTTAGAATTAAAAGACATTTCCCCGTGAACCTATATAATTGACCCTTTTGTGTTTCATTAGAACACCATGAAAATACAAAAAAAAAAAAATAGTCTTAGTAAAAAATGTCTCTCCAAATTAGTCCTAGTAAATAGGTGCATTTTCGAAGACAGACATGTGTGATTCTCAAGCACCTACAATAAGAAAACGAATCTGTTTTAAAGACACGTGAAACACATGCCTCAATGAATTCTTATATTTAGATTTGTTCCAGTTGTATTCAATTAATTTTATTGCTATTAATTGATGGGAATTTGTTTTTTTATTATTATTTTATATTATATTACTCTACTTACAGTTGCAAACACTTCCGTGGTAAATATTGATTTACTATACGTCTTTGGAATCAGTTATGTTGGATACGTCCCGCACATATTTTGACCAATCTCATCTTTACAAGATATTGGTGGTGTAATTGTAAAAATATTATATTTCTCTGATAATTATCAGTATATTTCATTATTATTTCTGTTCTGTTTTACAAGAATTTACAATATAAGAATTTACAATATATGTATATAAGGAAAACGAAAATTAAACAATAACCATAAAACCTGCACATCCAGGTTTTATGGCTCCACTAATATTATTTTCTGCTTCATGTTTCACCCATCGAAGATTTCGGTCAAGCATCGTTATAAGACACACCAACACTCTTCCTCAAGTCGTGATATATGCTCTCTTACGCCCAACTTGTCGTTGAGTCAGAGCAAGCTCAGACACAGAGATTTTGTAAAGATATCGCCTAATCGATCTTCACCATAACTCTCCTCCAAGAGTGTAATTGATACCAAATGATAGGAAAAAGCATTGATTCTGAGCGAAAGTGACATCCACGGTAGTATAGTTTCTTTTAGTAATTGGATCATAACATCGCACTTTTTTGTACACCATACCCCAAGAATACACATCTGACAAAGACATAGATCCAACTTAGTTCGTTGATTTTTACGAGGTGGACAAAAGCAACACATCCAAAAATTGGGCGAAAGCATTAAAATAAGTAGGTGGGAAGATGATCGATAACACCTTTAATTCGAGTCCGAAATTGTAAGGTCTTCGGGCATTCGATTCAAGAGATACACACCAGCAGTAACAAAGATCACTCCAAAGATTTATTAGGCATACGTGCACCGATTAGTAAGGCACGAGCCGTTTCTAAAATATGCCTATTCTTCCTCTCCGGCAAAGCCCCATTCTCACAATGGCTTTCAGGAATCACGAGGTTTCCACGGAGAATACCATGGGTTGTCCAAGTATGTCCTAATTGTTGGATTAACATACCCCTCCATTATCGACCTAAGTATCTTAATTTTTCAAAATCGGGTCCGAATCACTGGTGAAACACGTGAAATGTAGCAAATACTTCATCTTTATGTTCGGTATAAAGCCATGTCATTCGTGGTAATAATCATCAACAAAAATAACAAACCAACGATGACCACGACGTAATAACTGGGAAGCGTCCCCAAACATCGAATGTACCAAAGAAAAAGGAGTCATACTTTTATTCACGTCATAGATAAGACGCCCCATGACTTTTTACATGATACAAGTATCACATTTGAAATCCGAATGTGTGATATTTGGAAAATAAACTAGAAAGAGGCGGCTTTTAAATACCCGAACGACGGATGCCCAAATCTACGATGACATAGCCAAATCTGCTGCTCCTCGTTACCAGCAGCCAGCGTGATCGGCTCTTCCCGAATCGAGGTCATCCACATAATATAGCCCCCTCCTACATCACGCCCACGATCTCTTCTGCGAGAATATCCCGTAAGGCAAAAAGCAGAATACATCAAGATTTCACATAGTTAAGATCTAAAGTAACCTCGACTACGTACATTAGCTGCTTTGACATGTAGGTACAAGTAAAGTATTAGATAATGATAATGAAGTGAGATAAGGTCACCGTTCTACCTCCCGTAACCGGATAAGTGACCCCATTTGCATTGGCAACACGACTCCGTCTTTGCCGAGTTGTATCGAGAGATCATTTGGGTCAAATGTCTCTGTGATCCGTAGCCCGCAGTCCGTAATCCACTCCTCCTTATCACTACGAGAGAGATGTGAAATACTTTACTTGAAATACCCGGATCCCGGTAAGATTCGCACCGAGAAGTGTGGATAGCGAGGCATTATTGTAGCCACAGCGCCGCCCAGGGTGTCTCGTTTCTTCCGTGCTTCAAGATCATTCCACCATTCTCGATACCCACGTAGTTTGGAAGCGCCACGGTGTGTCTCGAGTTTCCGCAATGGCCACATTTCATGTCAAGGATGGGATTTCCCATGATTTCGCTATCCAAGGAAGTTCCTGCTGGGTGGCATTAGATTACGTGTCCTCGACCCCTTTAAAAGCCATAATTGCTCAAGGTGTCGTATCTACACCTCGTGATCATCACGGCTACGCTCGACCTCTTCCCGACCCGACAAATCCATGGCTTGTTCCACCGCAGGGAATGGTTTGATCCGAAGCACATCACTTCGAGTTTTATCCAATCTATCATCAAGTCCATCGAGGAAGGTATACACTCGATCTTTCTGTACGACGAGATGTATTTTTGTACACAATCGCACACCCATTGGATTGTGACGACGGAAATCAATTTCACACCACAACCCTCGGGCGTCATCAGTATTTTTCAATGGATTCACCCGCGTTTCGTACGATTGACTGATGGCAAAGATCATACACTTCGAGACGTGTCTCCGTCCCATCATAAGAAAGCAGTAGCCACCGAATCCCAAACCCTGCTTTGCACTGGGAATCGGATAAAATTCTGTACTGAGTGGTCCATCAATTGATCAACCATCCTTTGACAATGGAATTTTCTAAGACGCCCATCTCCTAAATGAGTGGCCTGCTTTCAAGCAACAGTATTGAGGAAAGTATCCATTAATATATCCCATTGTCTTTACAAAGATATACATCTCCACCACCTGACTATAAGGCATAATCGATCCTCCCAACTTGATACTAACGGGAGTAGTCGACGCTCAACCGATCTGAGGTCATGGAATGATCTCGAGCTCTAGTTAAAACTTCCGTCATTTTCGCCGTCAAATCTTCCAACATGAAATTGGTAGTTAAATCTCTAGATTCCTCCATGAAATCTAAATTTTTTTTTACAAAGCAGCCACTATATAAAGAAAAAACTTATAACCTTAACCCTAATTCTCTCGCAGCGGTGCCTTTCTTCCTGCGCGATTTCCTTCAGCAGATTGGTCGAGCGTAGAGAAAAAAAAATTTCCTTCCAAAGTCGCGCAGTTCCGTCTGCGTTCCTCAGTGCAGCTTCTTCTGCGTGTTCCAAACCCTAAGAGAAGTTCTAAACTCACGCAGTTTCTTCTCAGCCAAAATCTCGCAGCCCTCTTCTTCTCCTCTTCTCTCAGATTCTTCGCAGTGACACTCTTCTTCTCTCGCAAACTCGTCATCATCGGTTTTTTTCCCCGCATTCTCTCGCCGAAATGGTAGTTTCAAGAACACAAAGACCACCTATTCCCGTTATTCTCGTGAACCGCATCAACGGCCGTCAGGAGTACTTGCCAAACGGGTCCGACCTTCTTTCTATAGTTCTTCGTCGAGTCGGTGTCATAATCCTCGACTCCTTGTAAGTTGTATGCTGATATATTTTTTTTAAAATGTAACCCGTAATCTTCTATTGAATTTCCGAACAAATAAACGTGAAATAACTATCTTGCTTTCATTTCTGAGATGCACATGTTCGGTGTTTGAAATGGCTACAAGAGCTGAATATAAACCAGAAATCAGAACTAAAAAAAAAAGGAAAACTGCAGCTACAATCAGTAGGCACACCATAAATCAGAAATCAGCAAATCAGCAATCAAAAAATGGTAGTTTCATTATAAATCAGTAGGTAGTTCATTAGTTAGCAATATCCTGCTTTGATACCATGTAAAAATATTATATTTCTCTGATAATTATCAGTATATTTCATTATTATTTCTGTTATGTTTTACAAGAATTTACAATATATGTATATAAGGAAAACGAAAATTAAACAATAACCATAAAACCTGGACATTCAAGTTTTATGGCTCCACTAATATTATCGTTCTGGCCCACTCCCATTCAAAGATTCGCTGGTCAAAGACACACCAACAGCAAGTACGTAGCATTACTCAAACCTTGGAATTATGTTTGAAGATCGTATTGTTCAAGCAAAAGAAATAAGACCCATTTGAGAGATTAGGTAAAGACGATATGGGACATACTTGTGCATTTATTCGGAAGCAACCATGTTGCTCTTTCAATGCTTTTAGCAAAGAAATAACATTTTCAAGCCTGGTGATTCTTTCTTCGAGCTCCAACCATGGCCTTTCAGGGTACAATTTGCTCAACACTAACTTAATGATATTTGGTCAAAACTGTCTATGAGCATTAGCAGGGTACAATTTGCAAAACTCAGCTACAATGTTCTAGATATCAATATCAGTTAAAACCACTTGCTATAAAACTACTAAAAACATATATATACACAATACATACTACAAAGCAGAAAGCATAACATTATATGTCCAAGCATGTCATAACATTATAGCCAAAACATGTCCCATGCATGAGTCAATATCAAAATAGATAAGCGAACCCTACCAAGTTACACTAGGCACCATCTTAACTGTCACAAAATGAACAAAGAGACCATCATAGTTCACATCCATATACAATTGACAAAACACATTCTTATATATTCAGTCATTTTTTACCCAGATTTGTGTCTTCTTTTTGTTCCCTCGTAGTCATTTAACACCTTTTCCATCGTTTTAAACCTCTGTTCTATATCAATTAAGCAATTCTTCAAAGTCTTCAACTCATTTCTAGTTGTCTTCAAACACTTTTTAACATCCATAGAGAAATCAGATGATATTCCACCAGTTGCTTCACCTTTCTCTGCTCTTTGGGATCCTCTGCTCTGTTTCTCTGCAGCAACACCACTCTGTCTCTCCTCGGACGAGGTAGACAACTTCCTTTTAGTTCCAGAACTCAAGTCAGGAATTTCAAAACCATTATCATAATCATTGAATTTTTTTGACTTCTCAAGCATGTTTTTAATTGATGAAAGATTAAGAGTATCTGATGATTCTGATCCAGGACTTTCTTCACTATCAGATTGAAAGCGAGAATCATAATTATCCATGTTGTTGTTGTCTGACTGTAGAAGAGTTTCATCTTCTTCAAAGAGACCAAGTATTTCAATTTGGCGAGCCATATTAGACTCCTTCCACCATTTTAAGTACCTTCGAGAAACACCAGCCTTAAATGTTCTAGATGGGATATAAAAGCACAAGTCTTCCCACTTCAAATCAATACAAAAAAACTCACCAGGAAGGTCTTGATCCAATCCAAATTGCATAGCAACCCGGTGTGGCATATAATTTGCAGTACAATAATCTAATCCCACCAGCTTTGAAGCACACATGCATATGACAAAAGACTTCAATTCCTCATCTAAACTTGAACAATCATCTATCAGTTGTTCAGTTTCTTTATAATATGACATATGATGCCAATTCTTTAAATCAGTAGCATAAGGACGCCACTCAAAGTTTTCAGCTAATTTAATAACAGATCTCACCAATGGGAGTGTAATTGTTGAGTTCACTTTGTGCCACAATGCAACCCTCGGTTCACCGCTATAAAGTCCGATTGGAGACCTTGGTCTGAGAAGTTGAAAACGCTCAAAAGCCCACAATTGTACTATTTGAAATAACCCCCAAACCTTATGAGACTTTGAAACATTGACAGCTTTGTCTTTGAGCAAAGACAAGTTATCATAAAGACTAGCAAGCAAAGCAGGGGCTAGTGCTAACTTTGTTCCTTTGGACAAATGTAATGCAACGGGAAATACATAAGCTTTAATCGTATCTTCAGGTGGTGAAAGAAACACATACCTTGAAAGCCACAATGAAAGAAATGCTAAGTGTTCAAACTCGTTCTCTTCCTCCATAAAATGCTTTAACCAGTAGCAATGTGAAGCTTTTTTAGCCTTACTTTTAGAAATTAACGACAACTGCTCGTACATTGCTTGAACGTCTCTAAATAAGCCCTTAGTGATAGGAGTAGTCACTGGCAAGCCCAATACAGGAAACCCACCAAGAATCATCATATCTTCAAGAGTAATTGTTGCTTCACCCCAAGGAAATACAAAAGTATTAATTTCTGGGCACCAAAATTCAACCAAGGCAAATAACAAATGAGAGTTACACTTGATCTCATATTTAGAGCTCATTATAGCGTTAAAGATCCCAGCTTTATCCCAGATAGCTGCATATTTTATAGACAAAAGATTAACCCATTCTTCCCATTTCCTTTGAGGGTATTTCCAGCCTTTGAAAAGAACATCCGAAGGCCATTCTGTGCCCCTTTCACAGAAGACTTCCCACAACAACGGATCATTTGGAACCTTTACAGCTTTGCTGACACTTCTCGTACATGGTTTAAGGAACCTGGCTTTTCTCACCACTACTTTTTCATCGTCTTTCGCTGTAGCTATTCTGTCAAGTCTTTCTTTATACAAGAAATGTGCATTAAGATCTTCTTTGGTTGCCATTTCACAGAAAATAAAAGGCTTGTGGAGAAAAACAAAAGTAGAAGAGAAGATGAAGAAAAACAAATTTTCGAATCTCAATCTTTAGCTAGAGTAAAGAAGAAAGATGCGTTAGGAGATTCAAGTGACATGACTTGCTTACGTCATAAAAATCATCATGAATTACTTTTCCCATGCTTCAACAAGATTGTCTTTTTAATAAGCTTCGATATGATTTCGATGGGATGGTTTATTGTTATATTATCGATATGATATTTAAAATAAATATATTTTATTTTTAATGGTGTTTTAATTTATTTTTAAAAGTTATATTAAATATAATATAAATAAAACAATATATATATAAATTATTTAATATATATATATATATATATATTAATTTTTTATTATTATAATAATTTTTATCATAATAAAAATATACAAAAATATATACTTAATATTTAATATTTATTATATATATAAATATTATTAAATAAAAATATTACCATTAAATTATTTAGATAATATTAATTTAAATTATATATTTTAAACAATAAAATATAAAATTTGAGAATTTTTTAAACATTAAATTTATATTTATTAAATATGTATTATAAATTATTAAAGTAAAATTTTATTAAAAAAAATAGAATTCAATTATGCTTATTTAAATATAATACCCTTAAATCTTATAAAAATAAAAATAATATTTTTATAATATTAAATAAATTTAATTAAATAAAATTTAACATTAAATAAATATAAATAATTGTAATTTAATTTAAACGTAATTTTAATATAAAATAATGTTTAGAATTTTTTAAAATAATAACAAAATTAAATTACAAGGATATTATATTTTATCAAATAATTAAAAACGCACTAATTTAAACCATACTATTTATATTGTAATATAGGTAAGAATTATTTTTAAAAATAATTTATTTATTTATTTATATATATAATTTTAATGCATACAATATGAGAAACAAAGATAATAGTTAGATCATTAATTGATATATTTATAAAAAAATAAAAATCAATAATTAGTATAAGAGCCACAATTCATATAAATTTATACAATTTTTTGTTTTCAAAATTATTTTAAAATATGAAAAGTGAAAATTTACGTTTTTTAACCTTTCTTTTGGAGATTATTATGTCCATTGATTAAAACAATTAAAAAAAATTCTATACATATTTAAATTAATTTAAAAATATATAATTTTGTGCTCAAATTTTCATTCAATAATGAAAATATATTTTTTTCATAAATAAAGGGTTGTTGATTTTTATAAAATAACTTAGCATTTTTATTATCCATAAAATTAACTCTTATTTATAATAACAAAAAAATTTATATATCTAAATAATTATTGAATTAATATAATCAAACAAATTAAACTTATTCACACTTAAGAAATTTACGCAAAATTTTAGATATTAAAATACAAATTTTAAAAATAAGAGTTTCATAGAAACATTTTCCTCGATAATATAATAAACATTACAAATTAGCATTTAAAATTTAATATTCATTACTGAAAAAAATAAAAAAAATTATCATAATTATCGAACAATTTTAATAACTAACCTTATCTTAATGGTTTTAAAAACCAAAAACCTTAACAACCTCAAAAACCAATTTTCAAAGCACCTATAAGGTTGGTTTAAAGATAATTAATTTGATAGTTTTAAATCTATATAAAAAAATCTAATAAAAAAACACATTATATATTTATTTTTGAAGAAAAAAGAAAAACAAAGTAAACAAATATGTTAATTGACATAAAAAATACTAACATTCAATTTAGTGACTGTTTCATGGTAAGTTAAGAGTATATTATCAAAAAACTTGTTAATATTTATATGAAATGTTATGGTTGGATATTCTTTGAATAATACTCTAAATCGTATTTTAGTTAAATTTTTAATTTTACTTACATTTAAGATGAAATTTTAATATAATAATAGTAGAAATTATAATATATAAATATATAGATAATAATAAAAATATTTAAAAATATATGTATTAAAAGAGTAAGTTTGGTTTGATTGTATTATTTTTATTATTTTTGAAACTTAAAATCAAACTTATCAAGTTGTTTTATATAATGTTTAGACTTAAATTAGAACAACCAATATCTAAAAAGAAAAATATAGGCTCAATTTGACCATAGAATTGAATTGATTTATCGATTTTTGAAAAAAATGAACACCCATGTCACTAAGTGTTAACGTTACCTCCCATATATAATGTTTTATTTTTAACATTTTTTTTAAGTATTCTAACATATGTTCAATTTTTTATAAAGTGATTATTTTTTATAAATATGTTAAATATATGCTTACTTTTTGTAACATTTTAAACATGTATTTATTATAAGTTTAATCGGTATATTTTATACACGTATTTATGTATCAATTTTTTATTTATTTATAATAAATTATTATTATTTATATATTTTATATCTTTATTTTGTTTTAGAAAGACGTTCGAGAACCAAATAAACAAAAAGAGAGAAGAATACGTGAGAGCAAAAACATCACACTCAATTGATTGAAATGATCAAATAACTCCCTAAAATTAATTAAGTAGTCTTTTGATATGTCGTTTCTAGTTTTGTTAACATTTATTTTATAATTTAGATATTTTTTTTATGTTGAGGTGATTAAAATAAAATTAGTCCAAAAAATGAGTTATATATAACATGTTTAATTCTATTGCATAAACTCTTATACATTATACATGAATTTTTATTTTTTAATCCATCAAAACAAAAAAATAAACATATTGAGGGATCAAAATAAAATTAATTAAATAATTGATTTCTTCATGCATAAACGTATAATATATAATATCCCTACAGGCGGCTCAAAAGTTTTTGGAAAATTCTTTATCTTATCCAAAACATTTTTTTGTGAAATCATAGATAAAATTTACCGATTTCATTATATTTTTGACCTAATTAAAAAAGCATCTGGCTGTGGAAAAGAAAATCACATTATTATTTTCCACCCATTTACAGTTAAGCAACAATTGGAATATAGTAAATTCGACCAAGCCTTATCCATGTCCAAATTGAAAGGATTGTGATCAAGGGAATCAAGCAAAAACCAAACAATACCTGCAGTTTTTCTGGGTCGATCCTACTCGATCATTTGATAACTATAGATATCTCCATTTACACTGAACAAATTAAAGTGAATCTAGATTTGCTTGTTTTTGTTTTTTGAGATTGAAGTTCATTAAACATCTATTGGCATAAATCATATTAATTTTTTACAGGGATCGACATGCATATTCTTGTTCAGATGAATTTTAGTTGCTGCCGCTGTAGAATTGAAAGGCTGCAGGATGGAAAGATGGGTTGCTTTACATGTTGCATGCATCAGGAGAGACACGACAGAAAGTCTTTGCAAAAGAGCATTAAGGAATATCATGACACTAAAACCTTAGCCTCCTATTATGCTAAATTATCATTTAATATCATTCCGTTTTATCAATAAAAAATTGAGTTTATCTCGAAAAGGAAAAAAAATGGCTATAATGATCCCGATATTCTTGGATTGATCACTTTAGTCTTCTTAAAGATTGTTTTATAAATCACAATCACATTCATAAATTTAATGAAAATTTTGATGAAATGTTATTTCGAGGTAGTAATTTTTCTAAGAGTTATTTTGGATTCTCTTATTTTTGATTTGGTATCATTTTTAATCTATATTTTCAATTAAAATACATAAAATATCTTTATTTTAGTTAATCATATACAATTTTAATAACAATGGTACCTTTATAATTGTATATTATACAATTATTTTGTCCATTTTATTAATTATAATTGTTATTTTCTTGATATTTTTAGTTAATTTTAATTAATTAAATTAATATTTACTGTTTATTTTTTAAGTAATATATTTTTAAGAAAATTAAAGAATTTGAATAAAAAAAAGACTTAATTGTAAATAATAAAAATCTGAAAATATAATTTGAATAAAAATAGGATGTAATTGTAATTAACGAAAGTTTAAAAGTTCATTTAAATTAGAAAAAAGTTTAATTGTAATTAACAAAGTTTAAAAGTTAATTTGAATTAAATTTGAGGGTTAAAATGTAATTATATAAACTTTGTTTTTTTGCCCATGAAAGTAGGACCACATGTGAAATTATCAATGCGCAACACGCACCGTTAGATTATCTAATCAACGGTTAAGATTAGGCACTTGTAAGCCAGACAAGACATTGGCAATTAGACCCAATCTTTTGGATTACACGCTGCACGGAGCTATGAGTGGGGCCCACTTTGACGCGCAGGTCAACATGCAAGGTGGGACCCACGTGTCTACTATGCGAAACATTCCAGTGCAATGTGGTCCATGTAAACTACGTACGCCCTCCTATTACACCAAATACAAAGAGGCCATGTTTCTTGATTATTCCTCAGGCAAATAAGAGGCCGACACGTGGCATGAGTTTTGTAAAATAAAAAAAAACAAAAATGGTGTGCGTTTTTCAGTAGCTTTTGCGTCCCTCACGTGTTTGCAAAGTAATTCTCTCGTGCGATGCGATCCTCATGCGCCCTCTCTTCACAACGTATGAAAGGATGTCATGTGTCTCGTTATCTCTTGTAGCCAATCAGATGATGACACGTGGCATTCGAGAATAAAATAAAAATGCAAAACGACGCACACTTGTCTCCAAATGGATTTAAATATTATTTTAGATATATCATTTTGTCTGACACACGTGTATTAATTATTATTTTGGATGTAATATTTATCTACCGTGTGTATAAAAAAATGTATTTTACGATGTATTTTTTTAGAAAGTTGGAGCTATAAATAAGGGATTATTACGAAAAATTAAGGGGATTGGAGAGTTGGACTATGGTACACACAAAAGTCATTTTTGGCTTCTCTTGTGTTTTTACGTGTGCCAAAATTTTAGAGAGCAAATTCTAATTTTCTTTTGTTATTCATCTAATATTCCTTAAATGCTTAAATAATTGCGTATTGTAATTTTAACTTTTGTTATGAAGTAATTTAATTTTTCTACGATTTAGTTAAATTTATGAAGCTTGAATATATTATTTTTGAATGATTTATGAGATTTTTAATTTGTTTATTCTATTTGTGCTTAATGCTTTTGATTGATTGGAAGATTAATCAATTGATTTGTGACACATAAATAAACTTGAAAAAATATTTTCGTGTAATTGCTCGTCGATAGAATAACATATATATATGAACGATAGGAATATATCTTTATTGTACGTGTGGCCATTTGAGAACTTTGAACGTAATGAATCTTGATGAATTTAATTCTCATAGGAATATAGTGAATTATTTTAGCGGGATGTATCTATATGAAACTCGGAAGAGATGTATGGATAAAATTAGGAGTTCTTGGTTGACAAATTAAATTTACAAAAATATAAATGAAGAGAAAATAATATGATTCGAGTAGATTAATTTGTTAAAAAATACAATCCTATAATTTTCTTATTTATTGATATAAAAAATAAGTTTAGTTAAACATCTTCCAATTTTTCGATTGTTTGGATAAAATTAGAGTGAAACAATATCAATACTTGACAAAATGTAGTGACAAATCTCCGTGGGAACGATAATTTTACTTATCAAATTTTATTACTAGATATACCTCTTAAACTTTGTTTTCTATTTTCATTTTTTAAAAAACTTATTATGCTTTCTTTAACAAATGAATTAAAAAGTAGGAAATTAGTTTTAAAGAGTAACATAAACAAAACTTGAAATTAGCAAAATGAGATCTTCAAAGTTTTATCTTTGTAGGAACTTATTGGCTACATCTTATTGATGATTGGATCTAATCTCCAAGATGATTTGCTTTACATATTTGCCTCCAAATAAAAAGGATTTGGATGGGAAAACAAGGATGGAAATATGATAGAATAATAAACCATTATAAATATTGAGTGAACTAATTATTAGATCAAAGACAAAACAACATAGAAGTCTTGAATGGATTTATTTAAGCGTTGAATCATAACTAGTAGTGCCACAAATATAACACAATGCATGTTGGGCAGTAACATCAACGTCGTGTTATAGATTTATTGCCACGATGGCATGGTTTTTTGGGCTGATTTTGGTATTTTGGCAATAGTATTAGTGCCGTGGCATGGATTTGTTGTTGTCGTAGCCCACGTTTTTTTGTGTACTTTCCTGACTGTTAGATTACAATCAATGATAGAAATTTCTTTTCTTTTAGGGATTTTTATTGTATCCTATTTGAACATTTGAAGCCCTAGGTATCTCTTTAGTTCATCATTTAATACACTTTTCTTTTGAATTAAATTTGAGAGCTTAAATGTTTCATGGTCCTCTCCAAACCAACTTATCAAGAAAATTGCAAACCTTAGACGTTTTCTTCATCTTTAATCATTGATGAGTAATATACAATAAGTTAAAATAAGTACTTTAAAATCTGAATTATTTATTTCTAGGAATCGATTTTAATTTCATTGTTAAATCTTAAGCCATATTTGTTGTAGTTCTCAAATTATATCACATTTATGAGTTATAAGATTCACATTATTTGGTAGCCCTAAGCTATAAATTTTAGATTCCTATGTTTGTTCTTTTTTTTAATGTTTTTGAATTAATTATTGAAAAAAATTTAGTTTCAATAATTTCCAACTTGTTTCTTGTTTAAGTATTTTCTTGGTACTTTTCGTACTATTTTATGGAAATTATCTATGTTAGAATTCAATTTTTGCAGTAATTTCTTTTTTAGATTTTGTATCGTAATTCTATATTGATTTTTGATTTTTTTTGTGCAATTTTGAATCGCAAAATCGATGCCAATTCTAAAATTCATTGTGTCACTTACGCATCATGGATTTCTTTTAATTGTATCGTAACTTGTATGTTAAGTTTTTCTTAATATATTGACTGAATTATTTAACAAAAATAAAAAAATAAAAAAATGGTCGAATATCAAATATATATTTGCTATATTCTATTACTTTTATAAGTTTAAAATTCCAAAAAATTTATTTTATCATTATTAATGTATCATTGTATCTTTAAAATTTCATTACATAATTCATATATTTTTTATATTTCTTGCTATTTTTTTTACTCTGTATCTATTCTAATGCTAGGATTTCTAAGATGTCTTGAACTTGTTTCTATTGCGCTTTGACTCTTTAGATATTATGAATTATTATTGGTTATAGAAAATTCTACAATTGTTTGAAATACTTGAATAGCTTGGTTTGCTTAGGAGCTAAGAGCGTTTGGGTAATCATATGAGTGTTACATACGAGAGGTAGTTTAGTGGAATTAATTTTTTATTATTAATAGCTTGTTTGTATTAGTTGTTACAAAATGTCCAATATGAATAGTCATAAAGAAAGACCAGATGCAATATTCATAATGAAAGATATGCAACAATCTATTAAAAGGATGAATATCGTAATGATAGGATGGAGAGTCAAGAAGTCATAATAATCACTTTATAACATGGAACACCACGAGGTGTTCTAAATTTTAGGAGGCTAAATAGACAAACTTATATAGAAAAAGTACTTAAAGATGAAAATTGAGAAGAAGACTTCGAGGAAAAAAAAGAAATGGTACATATGAGAGAAAGAAATGGAAACATAAGATATAGAAATGGTAGGAAAGTTATCCGGAGACTAACACCTAAATAACGTGATGGAACATATAGAAATTTGAGAAGTATAAAAATAAAATGCCACTGTTGAAGGAAATAATGGTCCTTAATTATAATTGGAGTAAGAGAAAAGGTGAAACACATCTTTGAGTGATACAATTATACCTAAGAAAAAAAAATAAAACTTGTTTTCATTGAATTTATTGATTATGCATTGAATCAGTGGGCATGACCCTTCTTTCGTGATTAAATTTGTTTGAAAAATTTAGTTAAAAAATATAATTTTTTTACTATTTTATTCATTATTTAAGTAATTATTTTCACTTATATATTGATTATTGGTTACACATACAATAGTAAATAAAAATAAAACAAAAAATATTTTCTCAGACTAATTTGGATACATATATTTTAAAAGACAATTGTACGTAAAACATAGTATTATTTTTTAATAAAATCGTCCATTCTAAAAATTTATTTTTATAATAATAAAAAAGTAAAATAATTGAATACTAAGTCATCGATTCGAATAATAAACTACATGTATTATAATATATATATATATATATATATATAATTTATAGTATAATTGAATTAAAAATTAATTCAAATATATAATTTTGGTTACATTTATAATAATAAAACTTTACTTATTTTTCCATGAATCAAAATTTGTAATGATATTTTTCTCTTTTAATTTATATTATTTGAAAATTTTAATATTTTTTTTTATTTCTATAAAACAAATTTCAATCATTTTTATTTATTTGTCAAATTTAAATTATAGATCAAAATATATATTTCATTTAAATATCTAAATTATATCTCATATTTTAGATTTTAATATTATAATTAATTAGTTAATTTAATGTATTTATGTATGAATTTTATTGTATTTTAATTTTTATTTACTTAGATAGTTTTTATAAAAAAATAAGATAAAAAATTAATGTGAAAATTCTAAATTTTGTAGTATAATGACTTAAAAAAAGTCTTTTAGCCCTTTAATATTTTGTTTAGGTACACCCTTAGTTTGCCTACTTCCAGAAGCAAAACCAACGGCTCAAATCTATCAACAACCTTTTTCAAGTATATATGCATCAAGTTTGGTACTTTCTAATTGGTTAGGAAAATGTGAGAATCAAAATGGTTCAATTTCAACAATTTAAAAGTATCAAGATTTTTAATTTTTGCAATTGAAGAAATAATATATAACAAATAATATTATCAACTTACATCCAAGAAAATGTAGTAAGTAGCTTTATTTATCGGAAGAAGGGTCATTTATTTATTTATTGAAAAAATAGTCATTTATTTATTGAAAAATGAGGGGAATTCATTTATTTAGATTTTAAGAATTGTTTAGTTAATTTATTTATAAAATATATTTTTAGGAATATTTATTTATGAAAAAGTATCAAATAATAATAAAAATTAATTTTTTATCTAATTGTGTTTGTTAAATATAACCAAATAAAACATATGATATGTATGTTTGTATTTTTCAATATATATATATATATATATATTTAATAAATTAATTTTTAATTAAAAAATTATTTAAAATTTTATCAAATCTTTCAATCAAATAAATTAAATTTTTATTATTTAACATATAATTTTAGATATTAAACAATAAAAAATTTCCTTAAAATTTATTAAATTTTTTATTTAAGTTTGAAATAAATTTTTTTCAAAAAATTTAATTAAATATTATTATTTTTCGTATATATTTATAGAATAATAGAAACATATATATAGTATGTATGTTATTTTGTTATATTTAACAAAAAAAATAGATAAAATTAATTTTATATTTATTTGAAATATTTTTTATAAATAAAAAATTTAAATAATATTTTTATATAAAAAATTAACTTAAAAATGTTTTTTAAATAAATTAAATAATATATTTAATGTAAATAAAGTTACTACATTAATACTTTATATTTATTTATGTATTATTGTTACATGACACGCGACTTAAAGGGTGATTAATGAAGAAGTTTAGAGAAATTATTTATTAATTGTTTAATGATATGATATTTTATATTAATAAATTTTTAAAAAATAAATATTTAATAATTAATTATAAATTAAAATTAGTAGCTTTTTTAAGCCTATTTCTTATCCAAATTAAAATTACTTTATACACGTTAAAAATATATTATCTACACAAAAAAAACACTTAAATATGTTTAATAATACTAGTAAAGCATTTATACTTACTTGGAGTAGGGATGCAAATACAAAAAATCCTTCATTACGTGGATGTTAAGAAAATACAAATATATAAATATTATATGTGATATTTTATTATATTTAATATAAATTTAACTTTATTTAGAATATTTATTTATACATAAATGAATTTGATACTAACATAATTGAGGCTAAATAAATAACATTTTTTTCTATATAATTTTGTGAGTTCTACTACCATCATTACGATATTTTTAAAGTATTTTTTATTATTATAATAAAGTTTACGAGATATCAATTTTATCTTTATTATTAAAATAATAAATTATTATTATAAGAATAATAATTAAACATGATAACATCTACCTTTGAAATATATCTTAAATTTAAATTTAATATACATATTATTTTATTTTACTATCTTAAATATTTGAAGTATAGTTTCATTAAAAAAAGTAATAGTATAATTTTATTTTATTTTAAAATGTAAAAGTAGGATTTCCTTTAAAAAATTGAAGTAGAAACTGAATTTCTACTTAGGTTTTAGGGTAAATTTTCAGTTATGTAATAATACTATGTAAAAAAATTAATTTATTATTTATTACATTAGTTTTTTAATTAATTAATTATATTATTGAAATATTTTTCATTCAATTTGTTTTTACAAAGTCAACTATTTTAAATAAAGAATTTTAGTGATGTAAAAAAAGTTAAAAATTATAAACTTATAATCTTATTTACCACGTATTTTTATAACTTCATATATTGTATATATATCTTGAATATTTTGAATAAATTAAATAATTTTTTATCAAGTTAAAAATAATTAGTTAAAATAAAAAATATTTAATATAATAAATTGAAAATCTTGGACCGGGTACAAAACGACGCCACAAGAAAATGGCACATCTATATTTGTAGGCGTTCTCCAAATTATAATTATTATTTTTTTATAGAATAATATTTTATATGATTTAAATTTAAAAATTTAATAAATAAATATATTTTTTATATTTATATATGATTTAAAATATAAGATAATGAATATTATTACTAATCAGACAGCAAGTACATTTTTAATGGAAAGAAAGAGGAAAACACGGCAAGGACAAATATTTGCCCGCGGTAAATGTTTCCGCTAATACTGGATTTTATTTCTTTCTTCCCTCTCTCTGAACCCCAGGGTTTATTTTCTTGAGCTCCGTATACTCTCTCGTCGTCCTTCTGTTATGGCCTCGCTCTGCTCTCAGTCACGCTCAAACCCACATATCTCTCAGCCTAAATAAAATTTCCCATCAAAACGCAGCCTTCTGTACGGATTTTCCATTTGTACTCAACTAGACTGGCTCTTCCTAGTTTAAACAATCCTGGGACTAAGCTGGGCAGAATTGCAGAGCTCATGGCTATGGGTGTCTACTCCATCCAACCAAACCCATTTAGACCTTGTTGTTCTTCTTATTTCACTTTCCTTCACTCTTATCCATGCTATTCAATTATGGGTTTCTCTCCTCGCTCATCAGCATCTTCTAAGGCACTTCACAGGTTCATTCCATTGCTACTAATTATTTACTCGTTTATTTAGCTTTTGATAGTTTTAGTTTTTGCAATGTGGGTTTTTCACTTACTCCCTGCCGTTTTGGTGGTTTTCTATTTTTTTCTTTGTTATTTCATCAGGCAATGTTGGAAAAATTTTATTGTTAGTGGTTATTATACACCTTCCTTCTGATGGTGCAAAGTTTTTTTTTTTTGGTTGGTTCCTTCATTTCTTCAGAGTACTTGAATTTTATGTTGGCTTTTTGACCTATATGTGTTTTGATTTGGTGCCTTGTTAATTGGATGGATTGTGCTAAGCAGACACAATCAGGAACAAATAACCATGAATTTTGTTATTTTCCTTTTGGTAGTGTTTCAATTCAAGCGTACAAGCTATGATTATTCAATAGGACATAATCTCACATTGTTTCCTTAAAAAGTATCGACTTTTTTGTTGTATCATTTCTCCATGTCAATGCTGTTCCTTATTTTCAGACTTTCTTCCACAAATAAATTGAGGTGGAAACGGGAGAACTTTAATTAGACCAAACCTCGGGCTGAGTCGGTTACTCACAAATATGATGTACTTTTGTCTCAATTTCTGGAAGTTACATCATGCATCTCATGCTACAAGCCTATTATCTTGTTTTGTTATCGTGTTATGTGATTTTTGTGATGCATCCATGAGAAACCGGATTTGTTAACTAAGTGATGTTGTCACTGAAACAATTGCAGGCGAGAAACTTGTGCAGTCTGGAGTTCTTCTCCGAACATAACCATGTCTAATACTTCCATTCGGTTTAGACAGGATACATTTTATCACAACTATTCATTGGTTGAAGGGACTATGTCTAGCAGCTTTAATCCCGGCGGTTGTCAGGCATGGGTCGAAGAGGCTGAAAGGCTACGAAATAATAAAAAGGAATGCATTGTTATTCAGTCTAAAGGATTGTTAGGCAGTAAGACCTCCTCTGTTGTAAATATCAGAAAGGACATTAAACGAGAGCGTCAAAGTTTGCCAGATGGAAGAGATGGTGCATACTGTG
This sequence comes from Hippophae rhamnoides, assembly GCA_033030585.1. NCBI lineage: Eukaryota > Viridiplantae > Streptophyta > Magnoliopsida > Rosales > Elaeagnaceae > Hippophae > Hippophae rhamnoides. The sequence goes on along the minus strand of CM065428.1, from coordinate 63,433,035 downwards.
AATCTGATGCAACAAATTTTGAAGATACGTTGAGTGGAACACAGACCTCTAGGTCACCTGATCAACCTTATATTCAGGATCAAGTATTTGCTCAGAGTGGAAAATATGAGCTTAACAGTGAGAATGTTGGTTCATATGTGATGCATTATGGAGACAGCAAAACTGTCTCTGTAAAGAAGATCAATAGTCATAGAATTGATGGTTCAGAGAAAATGAACTTGTCCCCAGTTCTGTGTTTGGGAAAAGCAGTCAAGTATAATGGGATGGTATCAAATATGGAGGTCAAATCAAATACTGGATCTGAATGTAGAATATATAAAGCTTCTGATACAAATGTTAGGGATAGTGGCAAAACATCTTTCAAATTCACCAATCACTCAGGTGAAAGCAAAATAACTCAGACAGGTCCTAATGCACCGCCTAAGGAATTTGCTATGATACATAGTGACCAACAAGGCAACTATAGAAAACCAAGTTTATTTCACACACGAGATACATGGATTAGAACACAGGCTAGTAAGGTAGTACCTCAACCTCATACACAGAATCAAACATTTCTTCAAAATGGGAAGAAGGTTAATGGTCATAGAACTCATGGCTCAGATAAATTGGATCTGTCAGCTCAAATTTTAGAAAAGACGGTAAAATCTAATGAGATAATATCAGAAAATAATATGGAATTCAGAACAAAGACAGAACCTGTACCAAGTACATATGAAGCTTCTGAGGATGATAGTAGGGGTGTAACGGATGAAAAATCTATTAAAAAGCCCAATGGACCTGGTGAAAGTGAAATGGCACAGGCAGATCTTTGTGCACGGCTAACTAGTGTATACAGTGAAGTTCTTGTAGTAGATAGTGTTTCTGTTGCAAAGGATGTTGTTAGCTTGCTTACTGGCAGATACCGGCATCTTGTCCATGCATGTGACACAGAGGTATGTAATCTCCTTGAGGCAAACTGCGCTCTCTGTTTCTGTGCATAATTATGGATGCAATAGGAAGATAAGGCCTGTTTGGATTGATAATGTGTACAAATATAGGTGTGCATACTTCTAATAGCTTGAAACTTATTTATCTAAGTTGTTGCCTAATAATTAACAATAGTCCTCTTGCAGGTGGCTAAGATTGACGTGAAGCAAGAAACTCCTGTTGATCATGGGGAGGTAGTATGTTTCAGTATATACTCCGGACCACAAGCTGATTTGGGAAAAGGGAAGTCCTGTGTATGGGTGGATGTTCTTGATGGCGGTGGCAAAGAACTTTTACATCTTTTTGCCCCATTTTTTGAAGACCCATCCATCAAAAAGGTTATTTATATTCTCCATCAATGCCCACTTGTCTGCTAAAGACATTGGATTGCCATCATTAAAGACTCTTTTAATAGTGTAAATATTGTAATCGTCTTTCAAATGCGCTTTCTTTTGTCCTCCTATAAGAGCTTTGGTGTGTTCTGACTTCTGAAGGTGCAAGAATGAAATAATTATTTTAAACTGACATGACATTGTTTGATTGGTATTTGATGAGAATTAGGGCCTTTGTACATTTAGTTAGATGCTTGCATGCTTCTAAAGATGGTTAATCTGATGCAAGTTGATTTTTAGTTACTATTTTCCTTTTCAGTTGTACTTAAGTAGTTGCTAGTTTCTGTATACGGTCATTTTATCCCACTGAGTTAAAGTCTGTTTTCTCTATAGGTGTGGCACAACTATAGCTTTGACAACCATGTTATGGAGAACTATGGGCTTAATTTATCTGGTTTTCATGCTGATACAATGCATATGGCACGTTTATGGGATTCATCAAGGAGGACCAAGGGAGGTTATTCTTTGGAAGCGCTTACTGGTGATCCAAAGGTCATGTCTGGGGCTAAGTTGTGCCAAGAAAAGAACTTATTTGGTAAAATATCAATGAAAACTATATTTGGCCGGAAAAAGATAAAGAAAGATGGACATGAAGGTAAAATTATAGGTATTGCACCTGTGGAGGAACTGCAAAGAAATGAGCGGATACCATGGATCTGTTACTCCACATTAGATGCTATAAGCACCCTTAAGCTTTATGAGAGCTTGAAGAAACAGCTGTCAAATAAGGCATGGAAAATTGATGGAATTCTAGCTCCTGGAAAGTCCATGTTTGATTTCTATGAGAAATTCTGGCGACCATTTGGTGAGATTCTAGTAAAAATGGAAACTGAGGGGATGCTGGTTGATCGGGCGTATCTTGCTGAGATAGAGAAATGGGCCAAAGCAGAACAAGAGGTTGCTGGTAACAGGTTTCGTAAGTGGGCTTCCAAGTATTGTGCGGATGCCATGTACATGAATGTAGGAAGTGATGCACAGCTACGTCAGCTCCTTTTTGGGGGGACTATGAACAGGTATGGTGTATTGCTATATTCTTTTCATGTGATTTCTTCATAGAACTTTCATAAATATGTTTGTAATTAGTCTGTATTTTAGATAATTGTTTATGCTTTATTCTATTTTCATAAATTGATAATCTCATGCTTGTTTCAGTGGCCCATGACATACAACCATAATTAAAGAGAGGCCGTTATCAACATTAACAGAAATAGAATACATGCCCTGATGTACATCTTCTGAAATTTGAAATTCAGCATCTAAAAATCATCCTGCTCCATCTATGAGTTCATGTATCTCACGATGCTTGTAAAACCGAAGGAATAAGTCCTATGGCTTGGTGTGTAAATACTTGTTTGACTTTTTATGGACATGTTACAGTGGAATGCATTGTAATGTGTCTGGTCATTCATTGAACATTGCTCCAATGCTTTGTGCTTTTATTAAAATTTACATCAAGTCTAAAAGTATCTTATTTTTCATGCACATGCTTTTCTATCCCAACATGTTTGAGACTCTATTTAGTTGCAAGGACTGCAAGACATTCACAACTTTATTTCCCCCCTTCCCTGTTTATTCTTTTGCAGCAAGGACCAAAATCAGAGTCTTCCACTCGAGAGGAAGTTCAAAATTCTAAATGTGGATAATGTGATAGAAGAAGGTAAGAAATCCCCGACAAAGTATCGCAACATGACTCTTAAAAGTATCGGTGTTAATCTGAAGACTGAGATGTATACAGAAACTGGCTGGCCCTCAGTTAGTGGAGACGCATTGAAAGTTTTAGCAGGAAAAGTCGCTGCAGAATTTGATTTTCTGGAAGATGCTCAGTCTGATGACGATATTGGTAATAACTCTGGAGAAATAACTGCTGGCGTTCTTGAAGAGAAAACGAAAGAACCTGGACAGATAGACATATCTCCTTATGGAACTGCTTTTGAAGCGTTTGACAATCCAGAGGATGGAAGGGAAGCTTGCCATGCAATTGCAGCTTTATGTCATATTTGTTCTATTGACTCTCTGATATCCAACTTCATCCTACCGCTTCAGGTGATGCTTTCTGCCATATTGTGTTGTTTTAGTTGGTCCATTATCATTCTAATCTTTGCACTTGTATTTCTGAAGCTGGATTTTTTTTGCTGGCACCATTGTGGCCTTTGCTTTGTTAACATTGGTAAGAATACTTAAATTACTTACTAGAAAAATTTGTCTATAAAAGCTCGAGTAGTTGATGCCTCATCGAAGAGAGGTCTTAAAATTAACCATGGAGTCTCCAATGAATCAAGTTAGCCATGATCATTTATGCAAGAATGAGTAGGTCATTTCCTAACCAAATTTGCATCCTTTACATGTATGGGAAGTTAATTTCTGTTGGTTGATACTAGCTAATATTGTTGTTCATACAACAATTCAATAAATTAACTGTTTAATACTTAAAATTACTAGAGATTAAGTATTTTGAGTATCATAATTTTAATTAACATATAAAAGTTTTCCATGTTGCTGCAATCTGAAATCAATGGTTGGTTCTTTGAAAATGGTTTCTGTAATCACAGGGCAATAACATATCAGGAAGGAATGGGCGTATTCACTGTTCACTGAACATCAACACGGAAACTGGACGTTTATCAGCTAGAAGACCAAATTTACAGGTATAATCCCTTCTATTTGGTATCCAATCAATTTTAAATAAATAAGACTAGTGTTTTTGTCCTATAAGATCGCACTTATATACAGAATGGCCAGGCCAGATTATCTGCGCTGCACCAATTGTAATTTCTTTCTCATTCAAATATATTTTTTCTTCTTATACATAAATTAGTCGTTTACCGTAATGGAGAATTATTGAACCTTTTTTTTCATTTTATTTTTAAAATTTTGCTGCATCAGAATCAGCCCGCTTTGGAGAAGGACCGGTACAAGATCCGTCAAGCATTCATAGCTGCACCTGGAAATTCCCTCATTGTTGCTGATTATGGGCAGGTAAGTTATTTATGTTTTAATTATATCACAAGTGTACATCTATTAACCAATATATTTTCATATCCCAGTTGGAGCTTAGAATTCTTGCACATCTGACCAATTGTAAGAGCATGATAGATGCCTTCAAAGTTGGTGGAGATTTTCATTCAAGGACAGCACTGAATATGTATCCCCATATACGGGAAGCCGTTGAAGAGAAGCAGGTGGTTCTTGAGTGGGATCCCCAACCTGGTGAAGATAAGCCGCCGGTTCCATTGTTAAAGGTAAAAACATTTCTTTTAGTCAGCAGTAAAGGCTTTTTGAAGCGATATTAAGTTGGTTATGTTTGTAGATTGGTTTTTCGAAGTATATTAAGTTGGTCAAATGTCCTAAAGGAAGCCTGTGTGCCATCTCTTCCTTTACTAGGAATAATGTCCTTTTTCTCATTTTCTGTTTCAGGATTCCTTTGCTTCTGAAAGAAAGAAAGCTAAGCAGCTTAACTTTTCCATTGCTTATGGGAAAACTCCAGTCGGACTTGCCCGTGATTGGAAGGTAATAAGTCTAAAACACTAGGGCTATCTGGTACTTTTTTTATGAAAATAATTTATCCATTGAGGTCTGAGGGCTTGCAGGTTTCTGTGGAGGAAGCAAGGAAAACGGTGGATCTCTGGTACAATGAAAGAAAAGAAGTGCTCACTTGGCAAGAACAACGTAAAGAGGAAGCTCGTAGATATGGTTGTGTTCGTACATTGTTAGGACGGGCTCGTTGGTTTCCTTCACTGGACCGTGCCAATCGTGCTCAAAGAGGTCATATTGAAAGGGCTGCTATTAATACCCCAGTGCAGGTTCTTACTGAGAATCCTCCCTCTCTCTTATGTATCTTGGTATATGTGAACATAAGTGTACATACTGTCCCACCTGCGGAGAAACTTCTACCATATATACAAGCATATAAATTTACATTATTTAAGGTTCTCATTAGTTTCACTACCACAGGGTAGTGCAGCTGATGTTGCCATGTGTGCAATGTTGGAAATATCCAATAATGCCCGATTGAAGGAGCTTGGATGGAGGCTGCTTCTACAGGTTAATTCAATGGTGCACACTATATGAAAATCTTCCCGTGTGTGGTTTTCTGGAAATAACATATTTAGAAATGCAGGTTCATGATGAAGTAATTTTGGAAGGGCCATCAGTGAGCGGGGAAGTTGCCAAGGGCATTGTCGTGGAATGCATGTCCAAACCCTTTGGTGGCAAGAATTTCCTTAATGTTGACCTTGTTGTTGATGCGAAGTGTGCACAAAACTGGTATGCAGCCAAGTAAGATATGTGCCTCTTCCACTCCTGCTTTTGCTGAAGATTGGTGCCTCGCCTTTCTCAGTGTCACTTCCCCTGTTTCACTCTGTTCTTGTTGTTAATCTTTGTGTACTGTGTAAAACGTTTGTATTTTTAGTGATACCCAGATCAAATTTTACTGTAAAAAAACTCTAACCCCTTGAGCCCTCAGCCGCTGCCATCCTATCCCCTCTTTTTTCTTTTTTCTTCACTTTTACAGCAGAAGCATTAGAGACACAGAAGCATAGTCTTCTCCTCCACAGCTCACTTCTCCTCCTCTCCTCGCCACCAGCAAGCTCAGCTGAACAAGTCCTTTATTTTGTATCCTCCCTATTGGAGAGAGATCTTCCATTTAGGACTCTCTCCAATGGGTTTTTGATGTTATGATATTTTTTTCATACTTTATTTATTTCACATGTGGTTGTACTTTTGGTGGTTTTGTTCCTTATTTGGAAGGATTTGTGTGAATTCCTTTAGATCTAGTTCATTTGAATTTATTGTGATGTTTTTGTTACTTGCTGCCACTTAGGTGTAGTTTGGTGTTCTTATGGCCTCTATTCATCCATAGACGGGTTTCCTTCCATTACCTATAAGGTTTTTGACAAAACCCTTCAATGAGGCTCAAATTTTATATTTTCAATTTGCTTCTTCTTTTTTTCATTTTACTTTATGTATTGTTGCATGGGAGTTAATAGTTTCAAGTTTTATTTATCTGGACTATACTAAGTTGTAACCTCCTTTTTAATTTAATGAAGTAACTTAAGTTAGAAAGAAAGAAACATGGATAAATCTTTAAGGTGAAATTTTTGCTAAAGGAAGCAATTATTATTCGCTGTGAAATTTTCTGTCATGAAGATGACGTGTTCATCACAGTTCGGTTATGAATTGGATGATGAAGGTGGAATCTGTTGTAAGCTTTAAGAATAAATTGTTATTGCGATGTGGCGTGGGCTTTTAAAGCCCTAGGAGTAGGAACCGTATTCTCTGTATAGAAAATTTGAGTGTTTGATTGTTCTTTCCATGTAATTTGTTGTGTAAAGTAGCACTAACACCCTCACTCCCCTCCCCCCATTTTTTTACATGGCAATTATGTGGTTAGAGGATAGTAAGTGTGGACTAACTATAATTTAATATGTTATTTGTAGCTTAACATATGTAATTTGTCATAATAAGAGAACAGTGCACGAATGCAAGGTGGATTAACATGTGCCAAGGTGGTTAATGTAATCATCAGTTTTCTTAGCTATATACTCATACCCGAGACACGAATCTTGGACTTTCTATATGTTTAAATGGGTTACATATCATTGAGCCAATGCAAATCCTTGCTTAGAACCCAAAATGGCACAGTAAAAGTCCATCAGCTCAGAGGGTTCTAACCTGGTTCACATTCTACTAGTCTATGCATTATTATTGCCTTAAACAAAGCACCCTAAACAGGGTCCATTATCCATTCAAATTTTGGGTGCAACATGTATATTGTGTAGTTAATTTAACCTTTCATTCTTCTCTAAATTATAGCAAGAATAAATCATTGTTATCAATTATATTTGGAAATTTATCCCATCTTGTAGCATTTATATTTTTAATAGGTTGGGATGGCATTAATGTCGGAGAAATTGGTACATGGTCTATTATAAACAAACAGCACCATACCAGTTATATATGTTCATCCTTTTCCAACTTGAACTAAATATTCCCTATGTTTCACACATTTCTAACAATCATTTACTTTATTCAGTAAAAAAAGAAAAATATATTGAACAAAATTAGACGAATAAGGCAAGTATGGAACTCTACCAGTACCCACATAACACACGGTGCAGCTTGTAATTATTTGTGATGCTGTTGAAGATCAACTCCCCAGGATGATGCTAACTGCATGAGAAGCTGATCAGGCATCACACCTTTCCATTCCTCTGGTGGATCCATTGCTCTACAAGCTTCTTTTAACAACGTGAGCAATGATTTTTGTCTCGACACGCATCTTTCAACGCAGAATCTGAATCCTTAAGCCTTTTGACAATGTGGGCAATGATTTTTGTCAAGTGGGTTCATGTGGAATCGACATGGGAGGCACAAACCATGGTGAGTAACCGAAGAAACTCTTTCTTGACTGCGGCTTTGGGGTCGTTTAGAGCATCATAGAGACAATTGAGAAGCATTGGAATGCCCTCTGGGGAAAGAGTCTGAATAATCTTTTCAAGGTCTTCAACTGCGATCTGATAGGTGTCTCGGTCGGAGAGCTTCGATAAAGAGTTGAGAATCCTTTGCTTCAGCTCAACCATAGCCAAGTGAGATGAAAAAGAGGATCTTGAAGAAGAAGAAGCACCTGGATGTGCTGGTAATGAGGTTAAATGATTTGGGGGCTTTGTAAGTTTTGAGGTTCTGGAGGCATTTGAAGTAACAACTTTTCCGATAAAAATGCAGATGTGTATCTCCGATTCCAAGGTTTCAAGTGATGAGTTCTCGGAGGACGGTGTATCTCTGGACCTGGTTCAGAAAGTTCAGCTAAGGGAGGATAGAGAGTTGGCGATGGAGTGAGAACTAAGGCTTTAACCATTTGAAAGAAAAATCATACTATACAGAAGAGATATCAGTGAGCGAGGCAAACAGCGGGTTTCTCCGAAGAGCCAAAATTGAGCCAACGATTTTTCTTTGAATTGCTGATTTGTAAGTTGTTTATGAATTATTCATTTTTCTTCTAATAAATATTACTCGTGCCATCGTGACTAGTGCGTTAGTCGGTATTACTAAACTATCAAATAATTAATTATTTAAATTAAAAAATTTGATTTCATTGGTTATTGAGGTTAAGTAGTATTAAATTGATAAGTTTTATAATAAAATTAGATTTGTATTAAAAATTATACAATTCGTTTAAATTCAAATTGATAAAACTTATAATCTAATATTTACTATCAGATAAAATTATTATTAAATTATAAATAAATGTATAATTTATTTTATAATATATATTTAAAAATTATACATATTATAATTATATTATATTATTATTTTATCTTAAAAATAAATATAAATATTTATAATAATTTAATAATTATATAAATATATTTTAAATTTTTTTAATTGTGATTATAAATAATAATATCAATTTAAAATTTAAATTTACGTATATCTTGTTGTATATATGATAATAATTTATAAATAAATTTTAATGTCAATTTAATCTTATCTAATCCGAAAAATATAATCTATTCGAATTCGTATTGGTTCGAATTAATTATATCATCGAATTAATTTTGAATTAAAAATTTTTAAATTTGTTCGGATTGAATCGAATTCATATCGATCAAAAATAGATTATTTCGATCTATTACTCATATCTAGTTTCATGTTTAACTACATATTTAAAATAATTTGCAACCAGTTAGAACAAAAAATAAAAAATACTTCCCAACCTTTTTTAAAATAATTAATTACTTTTATAATTAACAAAATTATTTTTATATTATTTTGTTAAGATATTACACAATTTATACATACGTCATCAAACCTTAATCTAAGTTTAAACGTCTCACAATCAACAAAATTGTACTTATTAACATATTATGATGGATAAAAAACATGCAACTCATTTATTCCATCAACAAATAGTAAATAATAGGAGGTCCATTTTTTCGCAATTATTTGTTTTGGAATTTTGGAAGTTTTATGCTTCAAAGTTTTGATGATATTGAATTGATATTATCCTTTCATTAAAAAATATATTTAATTATATAATATAATTTTAACGAAAAATATATTTAATTATATAATATAACTTTTGAGTTTTATTTTTAACTACACAGAAAAAAAATATTTATTTTTCTTACAATATAAATGATCATATATTTTTTAACACTATATAAAAATAAATATATTTTTTTATTGAAGGATTAAAAGTAAAAATATACTGAATAACTTAATCATTTAGGTATAAAAATTAAAAAAAAAATTCACTCTTAGTCCTTGATTTGTATGACTTGACCCTGTAGGAAATTATACCCTTTTTCATATCATTTTCCCTCTATTTATTTTCCTCCCTACATCAAAGATGAACCTATTTCTATAGCTTTCCTGGAGGCATTTGTGTAATGGGGTGACATAACTATAGGCGTACAAGATTTTTCTTTTTGTAAATACTACATAAAGCTTTGACAGTTTATAACAAGTTATTATTAAAAATAATTACAAAATTAACAACAAATATTTTAATCATTCCTATTAAGTTATCTAAGTGGTGGAGGTTTTTAAAAATAAATAATAATAAAATTATATATTATATATTTCTAATAATATTATACATGTACGCTAAGAATCAAACTCTCATCTTACATCGACATGTTTTACAACAAAACTTTGGAATTACTCAATAGTCATATATATAGTCACCTTCTCTGTCTCAATTTTTTACAAATAGATTTTTATATATAAAATATAAATTATTTCACCTAAATTTTAAATTTTAAATTTTTTAATATTTAATATATTAATAAAATTTTATAATTTAAACATATTTTTATTATATTTAAAAATATTTTTTAATTAAATAGATAATAAATGAATATTATTTTTAGAGAGATATATGATACACCAAATCCTGATATTAATGTATGGGCTTTTAAAAAGTGTTTCCTTTTCCCCTCTTTTGGTTTCCCGGCTTATTTTGACGAATATCTCTTTGAGATCGACATAAAATGCTGTTTTAAATAACAAAATGTGGCCCATAACAAGATGGAATTGAGAAGTCAGAATCATAGATGGTCAACAATATGGACGGTTAGGATCATTTTTGCCTGACGTAAGGAAAAGTGTCACACATACATCTTAAGACTGCTTCTTCTCCCTACATGGTAATGAACGGATAAGAAGCTGGATTGACAAAGCTAAAAATCTTGAGTTACATTATCTCTGGAACTCAGTTATGGCTTCAATCCCTACTCACCTCAATTATACCTTCAAATCCTTCACTTCTTCAAATGCTCTGTCCAAATCCAATACCCATTTTCTAGGTGTAAGAAATTATAAACTCGGGTGGTTAAGGCCTTCAAGTATAGGACCTTCCAACGGCTGCAGAGCAAAGTGCTGGTTCAAATTTGGTAAAAACGGTGTTGATGCTGAAGGTGCTGGAATTTATGGTAGCCAATCTCGTGATGATTTTGATAGAGATGATGTTGAGCAGGTTCTTTATCTTTCTAGCCATTTCAAGTTATTTGCATTTTTTTAGTCAAGTGGGCATTCTCTAAAGCCGTTGGTCATAATTACTTGTAGAGGGTATGTTCCGTTTGTTTTCCTGGAAAAATTATGTGATTATCATAAAGGTTCCATAGGAATTGAGAAAACCCAGTTTGCCAAGTTTAATTTTACTCCAAGAAATAAGTTATGAATTGGTTGGGTATTTTTTTAAACGATATGTGTAGGTTTCCAAGTTTGTATTCTAGATTGACACCTCTTCTAACCTTATTGATAGTTGTGGGCATTTTGTGGATATTCTTTATTCGCATTAAATAAAAAATTTGGGTAAAAATAATTAACTTTTTTATAATATTAAAAAACATATGAACTTGGGTTTAAATAGGTATAACAAAAAGAATTATGACAGAAACACAGACAAAATGACATGATTGGCACTCCTAATAAGGAGTACCAAAGAGTACAATGAACATATACTAGGCAAGTGAAAAGCCTTATCATCTCCTCCGAGTGAAAAGCCTTTGTTTATCACTAGTCTATGCAATTTCAGCAGTTCTTTTTGTTTCTAATATTATAATATCTATGTATGGATGTTTGTTTACAATAGAAGGTTATATAACCTAGATAGCTACAAACTTAAATTATAATCCAAAATTAACCTTACAAGCGTATAACCAATCATGAGATGAACAACCATAGTGCTCAAACTATTGTAAGAAATCGTGCAGATATTTGCTTTCTTCACCAATTAAGTATCAAACTGAATAGGGAAAATGATAGTACTAATTATTCCTACTAACTAATATGTGAAATTGAACACTTTATTGCTGATATTTTCAAATTGGACACTTCTAGTCTTAAAATTATAATAAATAAACACTTTTAGTCCCATAATTATAGAAGACTTTGTTTTTATCTAGTGTCTCCACTCTCTTTATTCTTTACTTAAAATACTTTTTTAATTACTATGCGATCATATGGTTGTTAATGCTAATTTTTGCTTGCTGTTTGATGAAAAATGTCCAAATCCCAAATTCTAAAAATAGGAAGTTCAATGACTTTGGGTGCAGTATTATAACTACATGGGAATGCTTGCAGTAGAGGGTTCTTATGATAAGATGGAGGCTCTTTTGAACCAAAACATCCATCCAGTTGATATTTTGCTGCTAATGGCTGCTTCTGAAGGCGACAAGCCAAAAATCGAGGAGTTATTAAGAGCTGGAGCTAATTTTACTGTCAAGGATGCCAATGGGAGGACGGCTGTTGAGAGAGCTGCTACTGATGATATTAGGGACTTCATTCTTAGCTTTTCAGTTCAGAGAGCATGACATTAATAAAATTTCTTTGATCACAATTTTCAAAGGTCGTTATTGTTTCTTTTTTATGTTTTTCAAATCCGATTGTGTTACTCTCCAAGTTTTCAATGATGTATAGCTTATTACTATGACACTAATGCATGATAGGCTTTATCTGTTGTAGTTATTGCTACAATAGATTGAGAATAAAGAGTGGGCAACCTCAATAAGTCCCGAACAATAACATACAAACCTAAGCAACTCATCTCGCAAACATATCAACCTTTCAATAAATGTAGTCAAGTCACCCACATGCGTAAGTCTAAATGGCTTTACAGTTGAGCTGACAAACATAAGGGTATAAGTTCAAGCACGGTCTTGAGCGCTAATTTGAGATGTAATCATTATATACAGGTACTGAATGACAGCGTTTCTATCATGCCTCTATGTGCAACCATGGAGTGGAAGTCTTATCAGATGGGTGAAAAATTATATTATAATGCCAATAATTTAAAATAGTATGAACAACTGTCTATTTTATTAAAGATTTTTTTTTTAAACAAAAAAATATAGTAAAGTTATGTGTTTTGTGGCAAAGGTAAAGTGTATTGTATATAATAAAAAAATTATTATTATTTAAAATTTTGTTCTACCAAGGGATGTAATTTTATATCGTAATAAATATTTAACTTAATATGTCTAAATTTTTAATTCTAAATTATATGTATTAACTTTTTTTATCATCTTAAATTAAAAAAATATATTTTAAAATGTAAAAAATATAAAAATAAATTAAATATTGATTTAAATAACTTTTTATCGTAATATTATTTCGATATTAAAAAATTTAATGCAAATTACGTACTATTTTAAATATAAATTATTTTATTAAAATATTTATGAATTTTATCTAATTAAATTATATAAGTTGTTATATGAATTTTATCTAATTAAATTATATAAGTTGTTATATGGTACACCAAATATGTCATTAAATTACTATTTTGTGAGTAGTTTAGTCAACTCATTTTGAAAATTGACACTATATGGACTTTTTAAAATAAAGTGAGGTATCATGTATGTTATTTTGATTAAATTATTTGTATTATTTAATTCTTTAGAGTACATTTAGTTATTTAGTTATGAAATAAGCACTAATTAAGGTAAAATTATATTATTTTAATATTTTTATTTTTTATCAAATGATTAAAATATAATTAATGTACAAGTTTTTAACAATAATAAAAGAAAAATTTAATATGAAATTGTTTAATAAAAAATCAACAATAATAATATTCGAACATAAAATTGTTTAAATATATATTTTAATTTTTAATAAAAATTAAAAATTAATAAAATATTAAAATAAAACAAAGACAACTAACAAAAATTAAAAATAATATTTTATAAATTTTTCATAATAATTGTCACTTTTTCATAGTTAAAAAGTAATGTTTTAAACTATTACATTAACCACTTCACATAAAATAATAATAATTTAATAAAAAAATTATTAAAATAATATATTATATTCTTATTTGTTAATGTTTTACATAACTAATGGATTAGATGACATAAATTATAATAAATGAGGGATTCTTGAAAGAACTTTACTGATCTCAAGTAGACATTTTGGTTACTTTGTTTTCGGAATGAATACTTAGATAACTTTCTTGATAAAAATAGAATAGGTTAGTTTTTTGTTTTTTTGAATAATACGATATTATATTATTAATAAAATTTTCTAACAAAATAATAATGTAAATTTAATTGGATAAAATTATTATTTTAAATTTTTTTCTCCTTTATATTCTTTACTCATTTTTTGATTGAATTTTGATGCCATGTTTTAACTATAAAATTGAAAATATAAGTATTTTTTAAGCTACATTTTCTTCCTTTTTTTTCAATCTTCTTAATTCTCTCTATTGTTGAATAAAAAGAATTATAATATATCAAGTAACACATTAACTATTATTATAAAAATAATATAGCAACAAAATGTTGATATTTTCAACTTTATAACTTAAAAAATGGCATGAAAGATGAAAAAAAAGAGTAAATAGTACAAAGATGAAAAGCTTTTAAATAACAATTTTATCTTATTAAATATATTTTATCATTTTGTTAAAAAATTTAATAAAATAATATTATATTATTCAAAAAGTTACTACCATTCAATAAACTAAGTTAACTTTATGAAATTAAAGTGATTAAAAAATCCTAATGATACAAGCCCTATTAACATATTTAATCTATTTATAATTTAAGTGATTACGTCAAACAAACAATTTAATTTAAAGAAACTTTTACTATATTTTTTTCTTAAAAAAAATAAATGGATTAAATTATTCATAAAAATTGTTAAAAGCTCTAACTACATTAATTACAATAATTAGTAAACTTGTTTTACACTCAAAAATAAACTAACTAAATGTGTATATTTACACGATGGACTAAACCCATGGATGTCAAAAGAGTTTGGATAACCATAAATAATAATTGAATATATTTGGTTTATTTAAAATTTTAGAATACAGGATAATCTGATCCTAATACTTAAAATTATAAATTTATATTTTATTAAATATTATATTTTATAAAAATGAAAACCCTTATAAATTAATATTTAAGAAGAAAAATAAATCCAAATATATTAAATATATATAATATATTATTATTTTTAATTTTTAAGGATTAATTTTCTTAAATTTAATACTTTTGAATCATTTTAAATTAAAAAGATGTAAAAATTTAATTTTTTGAACTCCAAATAGGTACCTTATTTAATGATAATTTTTTGAATTTGTATCCATCATTTTTATTTTAATTTCAGATATAATATAATATTTTGGTTTTGATTTTGGGTAAAATACTTCTAAAATCTGTCGTTTAACTCCGTTGATATTCTTAACTAAATGTATATGAATAAAAAAAGAGTGAAGTATTATAATTCTTAATAAAATTGCACAAAAGTCATCAACACTCTATAAAAATAAAATAAATATTTAAATAAATATGTTTCATATAAAAAAATCAATTAATTAACCAATAACAAATTATCAAATAGTATATAAAAATCCTATATCTTTAAAAAAAAATGTGCACATTATTTCTAAGTTGATCATTTACCTTTAAATTTTATTGAGATTAAAAATTAGTTAATTTTTTTTTATTAATTTATAATTTTAAAAATGTTCCTTAAAATATGATTATGTATTTCGCATATTACTAATTTTAGTAACAAAAAAAAAGGTGAATTGGTTATTTAGAATCTATGTGTATTTTTTTAAAATCTATAAATTTTTTATAGTTATTAAGTATTATATAAAAAAAATTATAGATTTTAAAATTGTATTAAAAGTTAGAAGATATTATCCTAAAAAATAACTAAAACATTTATTTTTAATAATTAATAGATTTCTGTACCCTTTTTAAAGCGGGTATAAGTTTCCTTATAAGTTATAATCACCAAACAGCCCATCGTTCCCACGAAAATCCAATAAGAGAGAATGCACGTTCAGTCTCTAAACTCCACCAACCTCTTTTCTCTTTCCTAGTAAATAATTTACCTAAATTAAATCTGAAATCAAACCAATAGAAAAAGGAAAAATTGTAATCGGGGTCTCATCAATTTTTTTAAAATTAGTATATAAACTTTAATAATTTTAAATAAATTTACATGATTTTAATAGGTTTATTTTTTAATCTTTTCCAAAGACATTCTTTTTTAAAATATCTATAAATTTCATACTATTAGTATTCATTTTCATTTTTCTTAAAAAATAAAATCCAAAAAAATCAAAATTGTTAAAAAAGATTAAAGTATCCAAAAATATACTAAATTATACTAATTTTAATAAATATGACTAATATGTCTAATTTATAAAAATAAAATGATTAAAATTTCAAGTTATGTAAGTAAAAAAAATTTAAGCATGTTTTCTTTTATAGTGATAGCATTTCCACTTTTTTGTCTCGGGTAAATTATTTATTATTTATTAATCAAGTGATAATGTATTATTTTAAACTAATGAAATACAACATCAATATAATTATTTTTTAAAAACATATAAGCATTAAATGCTTAATAAAATGAACAAAAATTATAATTAATAAAAATTATAATAAAAAAATAATAAATAAAACCTCCATACACACTACTTTTCATTTTTTTTTACCCTTTATTCAATTTATAAAAAAAAAAACACGTGTTTAAAATTCAAGAATATTATCAATTGTCCTTAATTTTTTTGTTGATGCATACCAAGATATCTCGATGCTCTATTGATAGTTTATTGTTGAAATTGTTAGAGTTTAAATAAATTTTATGTTTTTAAACGCACATACAAAAAATCAAATATATCTAAACATGTTTTTAAAAATAATAAAGTGGTGAAAAATAAAAGTACTATTCACACTGTTAAGTCCCACATCGGCCAAGAAAGAACAACGCTTCCTTATGTTTGCAGAATCCTCTAACTCACAAGTTTTGGGTTCGAGAGCCTGGCTTTAAGACAGATCGTAGCCAGCTCTTCAGACCCATTGGCCCTCGTGGCCGTAGAATCCGACCGTCAGAATCCGACTTCAAATACCGAGATGTGGAGGATGTTCCACATCGCGAAAGAAAGAACAATGCCCTTATGTTTAAAGAATCCTCTAACTCACAAGCACTTTTGGGTTAAAGAAGCGCTGTTCTAAGACACACAATATTTTCATATTTTGGTGATTATAATCATCAATATTATATTAAATCTCAAATTTAAAATTATTATCTCATTTTTTTCACAAAAAATATAGGTGAAGCAGAGATGAATACGAAACCAACTCCTATAATTTTAAATTTCATCTGTATTTTAATGATGACTTATGCTTAATTCTCAGAATTCAAGTCTCGAATCTAATAACTCCCATCCAGAATGCACGGGTGTTAAGTGTACAGCCCGAACAATCGGGCTGTGATTAAGCCCTTATATCTCATGCTAGCTTTCTGCATGGTTACATATTATAAAATATTATCATAATTGGGCAGGTGCTGAGTTGAGTTGACAATCATGATCATTCAGTCAAATAACTTACGTAACTTATTTGTTTTCTGTAATATATTATTCCACACTTACACACAGATCGGAAATCTGCTTCACAAATTTCACTCGGCTTTTCTGAATCTGAACTAAAATAATGGCTGTATCATCCACTTGCAAACTCCATTACCATCCTCAACCCATCTCAACAGAGCTTCCTAGACCTAACTCGTCCTCCTCAGTACAGTTTCCCTTAAACTTCAGCAAGTTTATAACAAGTGCCACTAAAGCCTCCATCTCCTGCAACCTTGCCCGTGACACTGTCACTTCTCCAATGTAGGAACAGAAGTATCAAGCCACTTCCCAATTGGGTTTGCCCCGACCTGATTCGTTTGGGCGGTTCGGTAAGTATGGAGGGAAGTACGTGCCCGAGACCCTTATGCACGCCCTCGATGAGCTCGAGTCGGCTTTCCATGCCCTCGCTACTGATCAAAGCTTTCAGGTTCTTCCATAGACGACTTTCTGATTCCCAAATTTATTTTCTGTCATTTTTTTTCTTGTAGAGTTTGTGGATCACTTTACAGTGTTGCTGATTCGAATGTGATTTGTGGAATAGGGTTTCATTGTTATCTGTTAGAAATGGAGCACAATTGAGGAAAATTCATTTTATTGAAATTAGAAATGTTAAATTCAACAAATAAACTCATTCGATAAATATTACATCGACGTGAAACGCCTACCAATATACACGACGACTATTAACTAGTTGTAAACTATGTAATTTAATCGTGTTGATTGTTGAAATAGTAATTAATATTTGTTTATATAAACAATTTACATATCCTATACAAATTAAGAAAAAATATATCGAAGAAAACGTTTATTTCTTCTTCTAATTATTTCTTCTTCTGATTATTTCTTCAAATATTGATTTCTTCATGGTATAAAAGTCAAGTCGTTGCTTTATACAATTTTGAAACCCTTGTT
The DNA here is from genome assembly GCA_033030585.1 of Hippophae rhamnoides. Classification (NCBI taxonomy): domain Eukaryota; kingdom Viridiplantae; phylum Streptophyta; class Magnoliopsida; order Rosales; family Elaeagnaceae; genus Hippophae; species Hippophae rhamnoides. The sequence continues at coordinate 63,414,882 of CM065428.1, read as the reverse complement.
CTCTAAAACAAAGTTTTCTTTCTCCTGAAAATATTTGTTCTCAGAAAAAAATCTCAAACACCCGTACAAATATTAATTACAAATATCATTTTCGAAGCGGTATTTGTCCCACCTAATTTTACCAGATTACTCTAAACACAATTCTGAACATTTTGGTAAAAATAGGGTAGAAGAAAAGTACTACACGTGCCTACACGCATCGCCTGAACGAAAGGAAAAATTCACGCGCCTCCACGCTCCGACACGCACCATTTAAAGGTTGAAGACAATGACGTGGCATACAGCTCGGCTCAACTCGGCTGGTTCAGCTCGACTTGGTTTGAGGACGTAGCCGGTCCGCACCTCGACTCGGCTCGAGGACGTACCTAGTCCGCACCTTAGTTTGGCTCGCGGACGTAGCCGACCTGCATCTAGGTTCGGCTCAGGTTTGCTTCGGTTCAACCGAGTTCGATCTAAACCCGGTTTTCTCGGTTTTTCACAGTTTTTCCAATTTTGGCTAGTTCGGTCCATTTTAGATATCTGAACTCGATTTTTTTTCTCGGTTCTATCTTTTTAAAACCAGTTTGGTCTAGTTTTCAAGGTTTTTAAACCAATATTTTACCCGCTTTTGTATTTTTTATCCGGTTTAGTCCATTTCTTTTAAAAAAAACATCGATTCAATATTCTTTATACCGATTCTTGCAGTTTTATTTTCAATCCTGAAATTATTACACTATTTTCTAGTTAGTTTACCATAAAATCAGGACAGAGGGCATAATTTCATTACCTGTGGAGCAATCAACTCCAGTTATTGTACAATCTGTCCATTCTGACGGTGTTTTTAATGCTGAAATTATTCTTACTGAGACTAATTATGATATTTGGTCTCAAATAATGAAAATGCATATTATAGAGAGAAAGAAACTCTCTTATATTCATAACAAAAATTTACAACCAGAAAAAACATTAGAAAATTATAACAAGTGGTATGTAGAAAATCAAAAAGTGAAGAGATGTTTGCTTATGTCAATGAGTCCAGAAATCATGAAGCATTATTTACGCATACCTACTACTCTTGAAAAATCACTTTCAGAGTATTATGGAGAGTTGATTGAAATATTCAAGAGCTGGACCATCGTGATAAGGTGGTCATGAAAGACCCTCATGATCTAATATCATATTAGGAGTCTGTTGAAAGACTAAGGGTACATATTTTTCTTGCTGGATTAGATGATGAATTTGAGTAGATTCGTGGAGAAATTTTGCGAAAAGAAACCATCACAGATTTAGAAGGTTGTTATTCCTTGATTCCACGATAGGTAGTACATCAAATCTCATTGAAGGAAAAATCTAGAGACGTTGATGCTTTCGCCATGAAATCTAAAAATTGTTCTTTTTTCAATCAGTAAGAACGAAAAGTGGCTGATAAATCATCATTTAAATGTACCCATTTTCATCAAAAAGGTCATACAAAAGAACAATGTTTTGAACTCGTGGGATATCCTGACTGGTGGGATCATAACCGTGGCTCTTGGAAGAAAAATCCATGACATATGTCTATTACCACCATTGCTGAAACAACAAAGGATCATGTTGCAAACTCCTTAACAAATGTTGGTAAGATGCTTAAAGCTTTTTCTCCTGTTTTTAATAATACATGAATAATTGATTCAGGTGAAAATGATCATATGACATTCAATTCTAGACAAATCTCAAAACCATCTTCATACAAAGCTGTTTTCACTGCCAATGGTAACACAACCTCAGTTATTAGGAAAAGATCTTTATCTCTCACTAGTACTTTGAATTTAGATTCAGTACTTGTTGTTCTCTCATTAGAGTATAACCTTATATCTATTTCTCAAATAACCACTACTTTATCTTGTTTTGTTATCTTTTAGCTTGACTTTTGTGTGTTCAAGGACATCTAAACAAAGTAAACGATTGGCCGTGGTGTTAGGCAAGAAAACCTGTATTATTTGGACTTGGATTCAACAAAACATGCACTGGTAGCAACTGGATCTAAAAAGGATGAATCAAATATATGGTTGTGCCATAGGAGATTGGGTCATGCTTCTTTTGGATATTTAAAGAAATTATTTCCAAGTTTATTTTTGAGCTTAGATCTTTCTACTTTAAAGTGTGATGCCTATGAACTAGCAAAAAGTCATCGTTCCCCATTTTCTGTAACCTTAAATAAAAGTCCATTTCCGTTTATGGTTATACATTCTGATGTATAGGGTCCTTCCAAAGTCTCTACTTTGAGAGGATCACGTTGGTTTGTTACATTTATTGATGATTTTAGTAGAATGACTTGGCTTTGTTTAATGAAATCTAAAAGTGAGGTAAATGTATTATTTAGAAAATTTCATAAAATGGTTTGTACTCAGTATAAAACATAGATTCAAGTTCTACGAAGTGACAATGGAGGAGAATATAAAAGTTCTGAGCTTCAAGAATATCTTAAATAGAAGGAATTAGTCATCAAACTACTTGTGTTGATACACCTCAGCAAAATGGAGTTGCAGAAAGAAAAAAATCGACACTTGTTGGAAGTTGTTTGTGCCTCATTAATCGAAGCTCATATGTCATTATCTTATTGGGGAGAAGCACTTACTTCTGCTACATATTTGATCAGTCGGGTACCTTCTAGTGCCATTAACTTGCAAACACCACTACAAGCCATCACTGAAGCAATTGTTGCACCAAGTGTACCCAATTTACCTGCTCATGTCTTTGGGTGTGTGACATTTGTATACCTACATAAAAAAATGATTACCACCATGGATGTTATTTTTCATGAAGATACAATGTATTTCTCTTCTACACCTGAATTTCAGGGGCAGTACAACCATGCTGAAATTCAAAACCTTACATATAAATTGTTTCCTTATGAAGAAAGACAAATTATATGTGAGGAAAATAAAAATAACTTGAATTCAGATGGTAATAACTCCCAATATAGAGAAGACTCTATCAAGTCCTCATCAACTTCAAGATCATCAAGCAAGTTCATTACTACCACTAAGTGAGTACGAGTTTTCTTCTCCACAAGTTGCTGATATACCTAACCAATCGTTTGTAGAGGATGCTCTAACTATTGAACCAACCAGAAAAATACTTCCACCACGTCCTAACAGAGGTATTCCTAAAGCCATGTATGAACCTACAAATTCTAGTAAAGTCAAATATCCTATGAGTAACTATATGTCTAAACATCGTTTGTCAAAATCAAATGTATCATTTGTGAATCAATTATTTGCTGTATCTATTCCTAATAGTGTGCAGGAAGCTTTAGGTGACCAAAAATGGAAAGATGCTATGAATGAAGAACTAAGATCCTTAGAAATAAATAGAACTTAGGAATTTGTCGATCGTCCACCAACAAAGAAAATTGTTGGATGTCAATGAATTTTTTCAGTAAAGTATTAAGCAGATGGTATGATTGAACGCTATAAAGCAAGATTGGTGGCAAAATGATACACTCAGACATATGAGATTGACTATACAGAAACATTTGTGCCTGTAGCCAAAATTAACACTGTTTGAGTCTTCGTATCTCTAGCTGCAAATTTAGATTGACCATTATATCAGTTTGATGTCAAAAATGTCTTTCTACATGGAGATTTAATTGAATAAGTCTACATGGATTTACCACCAGGAATCAAGAAATCCAAAATCCATGATGAAAAGGTGTGTAAAATAAAAAAAATCACTGTATAGATTGAAACAATCCCCAAGATCATAGTTTGGCAGGTTCACAAAGTCAATGAACACATTTGGCTACAAGCAAAGCAATTCAGATCATACTTTATTTCTTAAAAAAATGTATGGTAAGATTACCGCACTTATTGTATATGTTGATGATATGATAGTAACAGGAAATGATCTTGAAGAAAGGAAAGCTCTACAAAGTTATTTGTCTAAGGAATTTGAAATGAAAGACCTTGGTTCCTTAAAATATTTTCTTGGGATTGAGGTTTCTCGATCAAAAGAAGGAATCTTCTTATCTCAAAGAAAGTATGTCTTAGATTTATTAAAAGAAACTGATATGTCGGCATGTCAACCAGCTAATACACCAGTAGAGAAATGATTAAAGTTATATATCAAGGTTGATCAAGTTGCAACAAATAAAGAAAGATACCAAAGACTTGTTGGAAGGTTGATGTATTTGGCACACACAAGACAAGATCTTGCATATGCTTTAAGTATTGTTAGCAAATTTATGCATAATCCTAGAGAACAACATATGAATGCAGTTATTCGTATTTTGAGGTATTTAAAGTCTGCTATTGGAAAATGAGTATTGTTCACTAAAAACTCAGAGTTCTAAAGAATAGAAGTATATACTGATGTTGATTGGGCTGAATCAATAAATGATAGACGATCTACATCATGCTACTTCACTTTTGTAGGGGGAAACCTTGTAACATGGAGAAGTAAGAAACAACATGTTGTTACCCGTTCAAGCACAGAGGCTGAATACAAAGGCATGTCACTTGGGCTTTGTGAGGCCTTGTGGTTACAATCTCTCTTGAAAGATTTAGGATATCCTACTTAAGAATCAATTAAGTTATTTTGTGACAATAAAACATGTGATATTGTTCATAATCCAATTTAACACGATCGTACAAAACATGTTGAAGTTGACTGATTCTTTATTAAGCAAAAGTTAGAAGTAAATTCATTGAAATTACTAAAAATTAAGTCAGAAGATCAATTGATTGACATTCTCACTAAAACAATCTCATATCGAGTATTCACATAAGTTTCAGTCAAATTGGGCATGAAAGACATCTATGCACCAACTTGAGGAGAAGTGTTAAATTCAACAATTATTCCAACTCATTCAACAAATATTGCATCGATGCCAAACGCCTCTCAATATACACGGTACCTACCAAGCAACTGTAAACCGTATAATTCAATTATAGTACATAATGATTGTTAAAATAGTAATTAATATTTATCTATATAAACAGTATACATATCCAATATAAATTAAAAACATATACAGAATAAAAAGATTATTTTTGATTATTTCTCTAAATATTGGTTTCTTCCTTATAAACTAAACTAGTTCTAAGAGTATTGTTAATTCCTATGTGATCTTATGTTTACGTATATGGTCAAGTCAATAACAATCTAGAAACAGTGTGTGCCCTGTGGACGAAAAGTGTCTTTTATAATTATAAAATCATAATTCCAATAAATATGGTAGTATTTGCTTCAGTGTGCAATTTTGAAACAAAATAGTATTTCATACAAACTCTGTGCTTGGATTACCAAAATAAATTCTTAGTAATATCTGAAACAGGTCATTTTGTTTAAGCAAAAAATGTATTTTAATCTCTTAAATTATAAAAAATGATTTTTAATAATTTTAGTTATGAAAAAAGTAATAAGAAAGAACATTTGATGTTTTTAAATATTATTTTATTATTATAAGTCCTTATGTAGCTATTTTTCATAAAAAAAATTGATTAAATAACACTTTTTTCGTAAAAAAAAAAAAGTAACTAAATGACACTTTATAACTTAGAGAAACAAATACCAACTTTCACAAAAACAAAAGGACCGAGGTAGGGTTTTTGAACGAATATTAACAGGAAAAAAAGAAAAAGAAAATAAGACGAAGGTGGGGTTTTTTTATTTATGCTTTCTCAAAAAAGATAATGCCTGGTTATTAAACAAATGATTTGTTTCTCCAAAATCAACATATAAGAGATAAAAGACACAAGGAAAACAAAAACAAAGGGGGTAAAACTGCCTAATTGCTTAGTAAAAAAGTGGGTTTTCTCACTTTTATTATTTTTATCTTAAAAAATACATACTAATTCTTTTATCAAAGCAAAAAAAAAACCCCCATTGCTTTACTTGTGGATATGCCGGAATGCAAATTGTACCAGACTACCTCTGCCTTTACTTCACCAACTCTTTCATATTTTATGTTACGTGATGGCCAATTTGGATATAACTTGCACCTTCTTCATGGACTTTACTGCTTTGCCTGAAAGAAAGAAAGAAAGGAAAAAGTTTATTCCAAAAGGGAGAAGGTGAAACAAAACTAAGCATATCCTTAATTTCCCTCCTATCATTTTCAACCAAATGGGACCTACTAGCATTTTTCATTTCTTGACCTTTAAGTAGAGGAACACATGATGAAATAACATTTATGCTTTGTTAAAAATGGGATGGGTGGGTTCTAGTTGCTTCAACCTCTGCCACAATGTAGGCTGACCTAACACCAAAGAGACCTAAGCCCTCTAATAAAACACACCTAACACATCCCAAAAAAGAAGATTAAAAAAAAAGAAAAAAAAGGAAGAGACGAGAAAATTTCTATCCTAATTCATCCCAACTTTTTAAAAATTATTTCAGGATAAGGGATTTGATTCCCACAAATAAATTTCAACTCTTTAGCAAAAGAGTTAATTTCACTCCAACTTATTTCCAAGAACTTGTTGACAACTTATTTCCAAGGCTTTGGGCTGTAGCTTGACCGTTGCCTGACACTTTTGCCCACTCAAATTGACAAAGAGATGGCATAGTTAGAGTGGTTCCTTCTAATTTACTTCATCTTTAGATCATTGAAAGCAAAAGAGTCCCCAAAAAAATAAAAGTTCTCGCAAGGTTTCAGTTTTTTAGTTCACTTACCAATTATCATGTGTATTAGCGATAAAACCAACACAGACTAAGATATCCACCAAAAGAGTTAAAAGCATTAAAGAATTTTTAGGTGGCAGCTTTTAGAATAAAACAATATGTGACAATAATGGGAACAAATAAATTTTGTAGGTATTTGTAAATGGTTATAGTCAACTAGCATAAATGAAACGGCTAACAAAGCTAAGGGGCTTGATAGTCTTTTAGTATCAAAAATACAATATGGACTCATAAAAGAGGATAAGGAATATTACCTGAGAATACAAGAAGGTTCCAAGAATTGCAATGGCAGCTCCAAGAGCATTAATGGGCTGGACTGGTGTTCGGAAAATTATGATCGAGGAAACTATGACAGATATACGTTTCATGGTATTCCCTATGCTAAATGTCAAAGGTGAGATTTCATCAAGGGACATGTATGAGACTTGGTTGTAGAGGTGATAGAAAACACTCTGCGCTGCCATCCACCTACCCACATACAACAAAAACGTGCACATCAATGGTTAGGAATTTGTTCGATCAACAAATTGGAGAAGTTCGTGAAAATACAAATGCTATTTTTTTAATGTCATGTGGAAACCATAACCTTGTAAATAAAACACCTTCAAATTAACACAGAATTTGAAAATATCAACATGCTACTATGCATATCCATTAAGCCAAAAGTATACAAAATGCAACCAAGAACGGTAAGATAGAAGTTCATCAAGATGTACTACCTTAGATGGATGATTACAGTAACAGATATTATATTCATTGGCTACTTAAGCAGGTCTTACCTTTATTTTATCATCAGATTAGATGTTAACCCAAAACCGTAAGTTAAAATTGAGTTTCTTCTCCCCCCCCCCAAAAAAAAAAAAAAAAGAAAGAAAGAAAAGGAAAAAAAATGAGTGTCAGTTCAAATTAGGATTACTAAAAAGAGAAACCACACATTCAGTCCACCAAATATTGATGAAATTATCCACTAAATCTTTACATGCCAATTGAAATTGAGAAAACATTGCCCATATTATGAAATTAGGAGTACTAAAACAAGAAACCACACAACAGTTTATCAGCAATTTTGTCCAAGCATGGGGCTACTATCAGTTCTAAGCACTACATTTACCACCTTCAAGTTCTACCACGTCAACCAAAATGCACTCTCAAGCATAACCATGTAAACAAAAGCAGGAAGATTAGAGTCTAAATACCATAATAACTGAGGTCCAACTTGAGAGATGGCCTTTTCCCAACCAGCAGCCCACATTTGTGGTCCCTCAACCGCAATCGCAAAAGGGGTAAGAATTACAAGAGACATAATAGATAGACAAGCATAGTAGTTCATCCCACTAACAGACTTCCCCTTCATGCCTCTCTTTGAGAAAATGTTCCTAAAGACAAAAGCCAAGTTTGATATCATGGCACCCATAAAACCTGAAGCAAAAGGTAGATACAGATAGTCTTTATTAAGGTTCACTAAAACCTCAAGACAAGAAAAAAAGAAGTCATGAAGTTCATAGGTGAACATAAAAACTATCGAAGAGAAAAGTAATTACCAATCATGTTGAAGTTGAGCTCAGTCAAGGCAGCAAGGGAGCAACCACCAATGATTGGAAGGAGGGACAGGTAAACCGAGATGGGAAAGGTCTCTCCGAGTATGAACCTCGAAACCAATACACTAAAAGCAGGCTCACCACTCTTGATAATATGTGTGAACGACACTGCAACCTTAGACATGCTCACTGTGGCTGCCACATGACCAATTGTATGTGCCACAGCAACCTGTTACAAAAGTCAAAACAACAATAATAATAATTTATAATCTAAAAGAAAGAACTATATTTTTCATGTTTTATCAAAAGCTAGAACCATAAATCCCAATTCATTTTTTGGCCGACTATAAAAATCATATATAGAGAATTAGGTGTTTTGATTTTGTGTATATGGTAAAAAATTATGACTCCTTAGTGAATATTCCTAATATTAATATTAAATAACGAAAAATATAAGTTCTATGTCAGGACATGAAAAGAAAATCCTTGAAAATGAATAAAACACAAGAAGTTAAAAACTTCGTTTTCAATTATTTTCGGGTTTGTATTTTCGGAAGATTTTCACAAACCCGAATAAAACTAAAAAGTCGAAGACTTTCTCAGCAACCAAACAAACCTAATTACACTTACAGGGAACAAAGCTTTCCAGAACTCAAAATCAGTCTTAGGAGCCTCAGCGATTCTCGTAGCCCAAGAGACCAACATGATCAAAGACCCACAAGCCAGAGACAGAGTCGAGGTCAACCAAGGGTAAGAGTACGCATTCAAAACCTTCTTGTTGTAAATATTGAATACCACATTCAAAGCCCACCACATAGCAAAGTATACACCGATCTTCACCTTCTTCGCAGCCTCCGATCTCGTATCAGGCTTAGGCAGCTCGATGTTCGCTTCAATCGGCTCCGATAGGTCCGCCTCATAAGCTTTGCATTTGATCAAATTCCTTTTAGCATTCAACAACCCAAAATTCTCAGAGATTGAAAGATGCAAAGCTTTTTGCACTGAGATGGAGGAAAGCTGAGATTTTTGCATCGGAAGAGAGGGCAAAAATGATGATCGCTGAATGAGACTGGAAGACTTTTGCCGGAAAAACACGTCGGACCCATGTGGAGCCGCAACTAATTGCTTTACTGAAGAGATCATAGTTTAAATTCTGTGTGTTTGTGAAATACACGAAAACAAACTTAGAATATAAACAAAGAAAATATTGAACAAGGATCGGTAATAGCAGAGAATTTGAATCCAAAAACTTTACGGAACACTAATAAACACAAAGTTTTGACCTTTGACCTCTGATCGCTTCAAAAGCCGAGACCCAAAACCCAGAAACTGTTTCTAATATTGAAGATCAAAACAAACAATGAAAGCCAAATGAAATAAAATTATTTTCTTGGAGATTTGTTGATCGTCTCTCCAACTATCACTAAACTGAGAATAGCATTAAATATATGTGACACAGAGACATAACAAATTTTTTTTTTTTAATGTTTTGCAAAAGAGAAGGACTTTCGACTAGGTTGGTAGAATAGAGGGTTGGACGGTGGGTGAGAGAGTTTGAAATCTACAATGGGGTTTTGCTCCGAAATCTCGGTCCGAGAGCAATTATGTTACTTTAGGCAAAACTCAGAAGGATCATGCGAGCTTAATAAAGTATATTGATCCCCTCCCGCGAAAAAAATAAATAATAAAAATAAGGGTAGTAGGGTATCGCAATTTATCTATTTATTAAAAATAATTACTGTAATTTTTATATTATCACCAATTAAATTATTATTTATTTTTTATCTAAAACGCCAGAATATAACTAATTATAAATAGAATAAATAACTCATTGTAAGAGTAAGAAAGTAAACGTGTCAATTTCATTATTATTATTCTTCGGGTGAAGTATACCGACAATTCTTGAATTTTTTTAACACATTAATTTTTTCATTTAATTTATTTTATTATGTTTTTTTTTGGTTATACATCGAAAAAAAGTTTTATCCATACCTAAGTTACATCATTCATACTTTACTTTAATAAGTAATATATTATTATTTTTTTAAAAAAAATTTAACATCATAAATATTCTTAAAATTTTAAAAATATTATTTAACTTAACAAAATTTAAAATCAACAAAATTAAATATTAATTTTTATGAAAAAATATAGAAATAATGAAGAAAAGAATAAAAAAAACTAATAAATAATAGTAATAAAAATATAAATATTTTACTACGTTTCTCACATAAAATTATAATTATTAAAAAAAATTAAATTAAATTCTTAAAATAAGAGATTGATTCAAAGATTAATATCTAAAATAAGAAAAATATCTTAAAAAAAAAAGATATTTTCTGTAGAACAAGCAATAAAAATATAAACATTAATATTATATATATAAAAAATTGTATAATATATAGTTAAATTAACAAAAAAAAATTATTATCTATAAAATATTGAAAATTTATTAAAATAAAAAAAAATAAAAATTAGATACATCAGTTACGGGAAACTTAAATATTAATAAAAGAAAGTTTTAGAGAATGAATTTCACGTATCCCATCATACATTCTCGGTGAAAAGAAGGTTCTGTACTCATATTATCTGTTTTATGAGAAAAAGTAAATTATAAATTACCCAATGCTACTGACCATTCTAAATTATTTCTTCAAAGGTCAACTAGGGAATCACCATAATTTATCTGTACCTGCAAAATGGACGAGTGAAAAATAATTAAAATGATACAAGAATCGGTATAAAGTGAGAGAAAGAATGCAGAAATGACATAAAAGTACTTGAAGTGTGTGTGCAGTAAAATTTGGCAACACACATGGGGCCTTACCTCTCTCTAGGAAAATGGGGCACATAACGTTATACAAAGCAAACTCTGGATTTATACTAGCGCATGAAGAATCCATAAAAGAAAGTATTTTCACCTTGTTTGCAGGTCCATCCTTCCATGATTATTCAGTTACAGATATTCTGCCAAGGTAAAAATGCAATGAGTTAAGTGTTAATCTTATGGAGTTTTAAACTGAACAAATCTTGGGTTCATTATTTTCTGTATGTAGCCATGAATTCGTTTCTTTTTCTCTGGTGGATGGGAAATTATTTGGATAACGGACAGACTATAGAAGATGAAAAATCCAAAGCTATTTATTTTTTTCCACATATGCAAAAAATCAACTTATTTTCTTACATTTATAATAAACTTTACAAGAAGTAACAATTTACAAACATACCAAATGAATGTCTTACTGTAAATATATTCTACAATTGTTAGAAAAATAAGAAATAACTCTACATAAAAGAGTTTTATAGTTTTTTTATTTTTTTCATGTTTTCGTTACAATTGTATAATTATTTATAAAAAAAATTATTCCTTCAATTACTCTTTAAATTAAGTATTCTTTGATTTACTACTTCAATTAAGGATTCCTTATTTTACTTTTTGAATTAAGGATTCTTTGTTTTACTCCTTGAATTAAGCTCCTTATTTTATTTCTTGAACTAAAAACCTTTTTTATTCTTTGAACTAAAAACTAATATCCAATACTCTCCCTCAAGCTGGATCCAGTAGGTTTATGGATCCAAGCTTGGATAAAAGTCGTTGAAACTGATGAGGAGCCAAGGGCTTGGTGAAGATACCAGCCAGTTGGTCGAAGCTTCTTATATAATGTGTCTGAATCACATGTGATTGAACTTGTTCACGAATATAATGACAATCAACTTCAGTGTGTTTCGTCCTCTCGTGAAACACTAGGTTTGGTGTTATATGCATGGTTGCCTGATTGTCACAAAATAAGTACATAGGAAGAGTTATAGGAACACCTAAATCACACAGAAGACCTTTAAGTCATATCAACTCACATGCAGTTGAAGGCATTGCACCATACTCAGCTTCGACACTTGATCTGGCGATGATAGTTTGCTTCTTACTCTTCCATGTGACCAAGTTTCTACCGAAAAATGTACAGTAGCCAGTGGTGGACTTGCGATCGATTGCATTCCTTACCTAATCAGGATCACAATATCCCATGATTTATGTATTGTCATTCTTCTTCATGATGATACCACGACCCACTGATCTTTTTAAGTAGCGTAAGATCCTTTTAACAAGGGTCAAATGCTCAAGTGTCGGGGAGTGCATGAATTGGTTCATAATACTTACAGAATATGTGATGTCAGGTCTGGTGATTGTTAGGTAGATCAACTTACCAACCAGTCGCTGGTAATAACTTATATCCATGAGTGGCGTGCCCTTCAAGCTAGGTTTGAGCTTACTACCAAGAAGGGTAATGATTGGTTTAGCATTGCTCATGTTAGCTTCCTTAAGCAAATCTATAACATATTTCCTTTGGTTAAGAAAGAGTCCCTTGTGCGAGGTTTCCATTTCTATACCAAGAAAGTACTTCAATATCCCAAGGTCTTTAATTGCAAACCTTTGTTTGAGGGACTGTTTGAGGTTGAAAATCTCGTCAGCATTATCACCTATAATTATCAGATCATCTACATAAATCAGCACAACCAATTTGCCCATAGCTCCTGTGGGCACAACAGCTGAGGAATCGGCATTGCTTTTGAAACCAACACTAGTAGAATTTGAGCTTTAGTTTGGCATACCAAGTTTCGTGGGGACTATTTCAAAACATAAATGGATTTGTGGTAATTTGCACACTAAATCAAATTTTTTATCGCCGAGCGATGCCCGTAGCAATTTCATATAGATTTCTTCTTTGAGATCACCATGCAAGAATGCATTCTTCACATCCATTTGGTACATGGACCACCTCTTGTTTACAAATACGGGACAAGTAACACTCCCCATCGTGTTCATTTTTGCAATAGGTGCAAATGTTTCTTTGTAATCCACCTCGAATGTTCGAGTGAATCCTCGAGCCACCAATCTTGCTTATACCTCTCAATTGATCCATCTAACTTGAATTAGCTTATAGATCCATTTGCAACCCACAACTTTCTTTCCTTTGGAAGTTTGGGCGATGCTCCACGTGTTGTGGATTTAGGCTTTAAGTTCTTCTTGCATGACTTCCTTTCACACCTCTCGTCATTGGTCTCATGAAAGTTTTCGAGGCCTATCAGAACTCGATACAAGGCCGAGAACGCGGCATTGGCCGTGTCACTCTCTTATATGAAATATAATTGAGATGTGATGTGTGGGTTCAGTAGTGATAAAGTCTTGAAGTCTTCAGGAGAGGTTTAACACGCATTGGATTACGGCACGGAAAGAGGAAGAGTTATCTCACACTGCTCACATCTTTGTACCATATTGCGAGGATCATCTTCGATTATCACCATCTTCATGTAAGGTACCACAAGACGAGACTCTTCATTGTTACTTTCTTAGTGAGAGATGCATCAATGTTGACATGGCTGGGATCTTGTTATTGAGCCTCAAGTTCGATTCGGTAATGGAAACACATCCAAGATGCTATCCCCTTGACTTGTGATTTCATGTGACTTGCTGAAAAAAGGGTTAGTTTCATAAAATCGAACATCTTTAGACATAATTAATCTCTTAAGTTGGGGATCATAACACTTATATCCTTTTTTGTGTAGATGAATAACCAAGAAAAATATATTTAACAGCTCTAGGATCCAATTTATCTCGATGATGAGATTGAATATGTACAAAACAAATGCAGCCAAAGACTCTAAGGTGTGAGAGGTTAATTTTCCTTCCTTTCATGACCTTTAGAGGAGACTTGAAATCCAAGACTCGGCTATGTAATCTATTGATGATGTAAGCAGTTGCCATAACCCCTTGGGACTAGAATCTCTTTGGTACATTCATTTGTAGCATTAATGCTCTAGTTTTTTCAAGTAAATCTCGATTTTTGCATTCAGTTACACCGTTTTGTTGAGGTATGACAACACAACTTGTTTGATGCATAATGCCATGAATGCTCAAATATTGTTTCATGATATGAGACATGTATTCAGTGCCATTGTCAAACCTTAAAGTTTGAATTTTAGAGGAGAAATGATTTTTAACAAGGTTATGAAAGTCCTTAAATACTTCCATAACTTCATTCTTAGACTTTAAAAGATATAACCATGTTACTCGAGAGAAATCATCAACAGAAATCACAAATTACTTATAACCATCAAAAGATTCACTAGTTGGTCCCCATACATCTGAATGAATTAGTTTAAAACACTTACTAGCCCTAGACAAGGAAGAATTAAAAGGAAATCTAGTGGCCTTAGACAAGTGGCAAGTTTCACATGCAATTGCATCATTTCCTAAGTTTGGAAACAAAGTTGACAAAATTGGCGGGGAAGGGTGACCTAAACGTTGATGCCACAATTGATTATCTTAGATATGGTTAAACTTAGCTTGAAACCCTCTGGGATTGCTCTTGGATATGTAATAGAGACCATTTAAGTAAAACCCTTCACCAATCATCTTTTTGGTGGCACAATCCTGAAAAATAACATTGTGAGGAGAAAAAATGGCTAAGCAATTCAAGATATTTGTGATTTTTCCTACAGACATAAGTTGGAAAGGAAAGTAAGGTACATATAAAACCGCCGACTCGATTTCATCTGACATTAATTTTATTTTTTCCTTTCTTAAAACCTTTACTTTCTCACCATTTGCAATTGAAACTTGAGAAAGATTTGCTAATTTTTAAAACTTATGAGACTTTGACACATGGTTTGTCATATACGACCGTGGCACTAATCTACAACCCAAAAATCATGCAACATATTTATTTTAAGAAAGCATTTTTAAAGGCTTTATGATAATTCGTACGCCCTCTTGTGGTACGAAGTTTTCAGTATCCGCTAAGAAACCCGCAAACTTGCTTAGCAATGTTGTCTAGAAGTTTTCTTCTATACTATCTACACAAATAATTCTAGCTCCTAATGTCTTACTTTCAAGATACAACATAAACTCATTCAAGCAGTTTAGTTGGATTTGTCAGGAAGTTCTCAATGGCTCAGACGCATTCAGGTGCAGGCAAAAGCATGATTTTGTAATACAGGCATAAGACGATTCACTTTCTCAGAACCCTTATCCTTATAAAATCGTTTTAATTTCCGGGTGTAGAATCCAACACGTGTCCTTAACAAGGCCCGTATATTTGGCAGTTGTCGACACTTCAAGCTCTGATGCTTCCCTTTGTACTTCCTCTCGTCGTCAGACAGGCTCGCTCTACGTGGCACTAGCCATTGTACCCTTGTTCATAACTTTCCTCCTTACTTCTTCACGTTGAATTGTCGCACATACACTAGTGAAGGAAGGAAGTTTAGTATTCATGAGTATGTGGCATCGTATATCTTTATATGTTGAATCGAGACTGGACAGAAGTTGAAATATCTTATCTTCTTCCGCTCTCTTTCGTAGCAAAGCTACATCGGTTGTATGAGGACGATATATTTCCAAATCATTCCACATGCTTTTCATGCTTCCTAAGAGTTGTACAAAAAGCTTGTCATCTTATTGCAGATTTGAGATGTCCTTCTTTAATTGAAAAACTTGTGCAACATTGTTTTGATTGCCATACATTTTCTTGATTGTCTCCCATAGTTGGTATGCGGATTCAGAGTAACCGAATATTTCATCTAATTTACGTTCCATGGAGTTTAGGAACCATGACATAACCAGCTGATCCTTACTAAGCCAGGATTCATAGGTTGGTGAGAAAACATCAGGTACTTTGATGCTTCCATTTATGAACCCCAACTTAGACCTTCCAGCTAGAGCCAGAGATACTGTTCTTGACCAAGGCAAGTAATTAAACTCATTCAACAAGACTAAGCTTAATCTTTGATTTGGGTTGACATCCACCTCATGCATATTCATGAAGGAAAGCACCGATGAACTTTCAACTTATAATCTTAGCGGCTTATCTTCAACCATTTCAAAGATTGAAGATGCTAAGATAATAATAAAGCATAAGCAAATTAATTTTCCTACTCTGATACCATGTTAGAAAAACAAGAAATAACTTTATACAAAAGAGTTCTCTAGTTTTTATTTTCTTCATGTTTTCATTACAATTGTATAGTTATTTATAAGAAAATTTTACTCCTTCAATTACTCTTTAAATTAAATACTACTTCAATTACTCTTTGAATTAAGGATTTATTGTTTTACTTCTTGAATTAAACTCCTTGTTTTATTCAAAGAATTAAATTTAATTCCTTAAATTAAAGACCTTGTTTTATTCCTTGAATTATGTACTAATATCCAATAACAATACTAGCAAACAAATACAAATACCAAACCAAAGCCTAGCGAACCTACTAAGCTCAAGCCTCATGGTAAAGAAAATGAACGTCAAAGATTGTACAACTTATTAACATTTCAATCATGCCCAATTAAAAAAGTCAAAACACTATAAGAAGTGATGAAGCTGCAAATGCTCCTACAAAGCCAATGGAGATAGTCGAAGCCCCGTTTGGAGGTGGAGGTTCACTGACAGGAGCTGGAGTTGGGTTCATCTCTACACTTCCTGGGGCAGGTGAAGGCGGAGAAGGCTCTTCAGCAGACGGTGCTGGAGATGGTGATAGCTTTGGTGAGTTTGAAGGTGGAGAAGTGTCGTTTCTGTTTGCTAAGACAACCACAACCAACTTCTCATTTTTTTTACATTTGTCTTTATTGCCACTAATGAAATAGTAAGGTCCAGCGTGATCTAACTTGAACACAGTGTGTCCGTCAGTATATTTCTGTGTAGGTGAGTTTGTATTGCAATTGGCGTAGTCATTGCTATTAACAAGAAGCACCGAGTCTTGAGCAGCAGAGTAGTCAAACACTACACAAGTCAAAAACTCATATAAATATATATCAGGAGAATAATCATATAAAGATGAGTAAAAATAGTAAATTACTACACAAGTTGACTGATTATATACGTAGGTACCCGCACTTTTTTTCCTCAGTATCTTAACTTCTTATTTTAACATATAGGTTCGAAATTTAATCATATAATCTCATTAAGTTTTATGTTAACGTGATTAAGTTATAATCTGCTGAATTGCTGATGAGTAAAAAGTTAATCATATAATCTGTTGAAGTGTCAAAAATTAGAATTTATATGTTAAAAATAAAAAGTGTAAATTATCTGTAAAACTGATCAAAGTTTCATAATTTGTACCGAAAATAAAATATTTAATATATATCTTTCTGAAAATAAATTTGAGAAATAATGTGGAAAGGGAAAAAAAAAACAAGTGAACTTGCCAAGGGAGTCTCCAATCTGAAATCTCTTCCTTTCAGCCCATTGATTATGTTCAGCAGCATTAGGATCACTTGGAACACACCAGCCCTTTGAGCCTCCCACTTTATAATCAGTTGCATCACTCTTATATACTAAAGATAACAAACAGACGAGACCCAGTAGTTGAAATTTGGGATTATTATTGTAAGCCATTGATAAAAATTACAAATGGACTCACACACCAAGACAATAACGTAAATGTTAATTATTCTTGAGTTTAGTTTGGATGATTTGAAGGGTGTCCTGACAAGGGTTTTTGTAGGCAGAGTTGCCTAGAGTTTTGAATATGCTGTAGCATTGAAGCTTTTGGAACTTTTTCTTGTTCTGTTTAGATTTCTTAGCCTCAAGACCAAAGGATATATGCACTTTTTAAACTGATTATAAGCATCGGTTCCTTGGGAACTTTAATTTTTGATTCGTTTATGTAACTTGGTGTGGGGTTAATACTTTGCTTGATAAAAGAAAAGAATGTTCGTGTCTTTCAGCTCTAGGGTTATCTAAGTTTGTAATACCTATCTTTCTATTAATTAGCCCTTATTTCGTTTATATCTCTTAAATAATATTTGATTTACTATAATTAAAATAGTAATAAGAATAACCCATAATATATGGGAATTATAATGGTAATCATAATAGAAATGATTTATGTTATTCTTATGTTTAGTTTAATTGTTTATCTATAATGAAATATAAAACATTTCTAACAATAATAAGAATCTTCCTTCCTTCACATCTCTCACAAATACATTGAAATGATATATTTTTCTCGTATATTTTTATAAATAATAATAATTATTTTATCTCATTTAAAAATAAAAAAATATTTTACTTTTATTTCATTTATAATTTTAAAAATTTTATTTTAATATTTATTTTGATTATACTGTTAAAACATAATAATAATAATAATAATAATAATAATAATATTTTTATTGAATTTAATTCTTATTATTGTCGTTATTGTTTTCCATGTATTTACATTTTACGAATTAAATACGAATTTATCCCTATTCTCGTTATCTCTCACATTCTTTTTTAGTAATTCATTCATTTTATCTATGCTGTTAAAGTAGGATAACTACTAATTAGTTCTGATTTCTTTTGAAGTTAGAAAGTGGTACTTTCTGGTTTATTACCTTTGATCTGTTAATACAAGTGTTGCAGATTCTATTTTTAAAAAATATGGTAACGTATTGATTCTATTGAAGGATTATTCTTTATTCTTGCTTTGAGACATGTTAAAAGCTTGGTATTTAAATTGCAGCCTTAGAAATTAGAAAGATTTTGTGGTAGAGAATATAGGACAAATAAAAAATATTAATATTAAATAAATTTATATTTATTTTTTTATATTATGTGTTAAAATTATCTTAAAAATTAAAAAAATAATTTATTTAAAAAAAAACAGTAATACATACAACATAAAAAAAAATACGTGCTTAAATATGTGTATCTTAAGTCATCTTAAGTCGAACAAATGCATGCCATATGTTAACTGGAACTGTAAAATTGTTTTTTATGGCAGTGGGATTATGATGTAATACTATTTACCTAGCCTCTTTTTCACATAAATAAATAAATGCTTATTGATTGAATTAAAAAAAAGCAATGACCTTTTCGAAAATGTTTTATTAGTGATTTCAAATAGGATAAATTATTTATAGAATTAAAACTTTCTTGATTTATGTAACTTATGGGATTCAAGTATTGGTTTTATTTATTGAACAAAAAGAGAATTTAGTTTTATTAAAAAAATTGCACATATTTAAAAAAGATTATTAAATAACATTTTTTTTAAAACTATTCAAGATTGAAGGTTCAGTCTAAAGTTATATCCTGATCTTAACAACTATAGAGCAATAATATACATTATAGTTTTGTGTCGTTCCGCATAGCAAATTCATATATCCTTTAGTGTTTTGTTTTTGTTTTCTCTCTCTCTCTCTCTCACACATCTTTGTCTCCTATTTGATGTTAGAACTTTCCTTTTTATTTTTGGGGTAACCGTTGTTCTTTTAAGTGCTACAGTTTTTATCTGAACAAGAGGCAAAGACACTAAGAAGTGAAACAGAAAGGGAGAAGAAAAAAAGAGTAAGGAAGAAATGAAGGGTGTATACTGATGTTGAGAAGGAGAATGATATATATTGGGTTATATGTTATATTTTGCTTAATATATATTTTATTCAATTACAACTTTATTTTTAAGGTGATGCATGTTTTAAGTGATGATAAGTAACATTACTTATCGAAAAAGGAAAATAATATATAATATTATTAAATAAAATAATGAGTATATTATAATTTATGTGAATATATGTTATTGAAATTTATGTTATATTTATTACTTAATATATCACACAAATTTATATATACTTTTTCATCTATATATTTTATATTGTTGTTTGGATTTTGCCATAAGATAATATCATAAACTCGTATAAAAATAATGATCCAACATGCTATTGAATAGATAGAATATCAAGATTGAAATAAAAGTAAATAACAAGAATGAACACATGGATTAATTAGTTTGATCCTTATATCTAAATGGCATAATTCATTGGAAAGGAAACATGTATTTATTTACTTGAAAAATCACAATACAAAATTAAAAAAACTAAGTTACCGAAGAAATATTTACACAATTTGTTCTTGCATAGAGGAAACCAGAGAGAACAAAGAGAATAGAAAAGCAACGCCAGAAGCACAAAAGGAGACAATGAAAGCATATAAAAAACCCTAATGGGTGATATAAATACATCCCTGTCAAATGACCAAATTTCTCATGCACTCTTTATCACCAATCCATTTGCTAACCCATGGATCCACTTTGAATTGGGTTGGAACAATTGATAAAGCCAATAGCCGATACACATTAAAACAAACATAATTAATAATGTATCACATCATTTAACAAATATATATATATGCATGTAACAATTAAACATGTTCAAATCTATATATTTTAAATGCTCTATGTATCAAATAGTGGTATAAATTAATAATTCTCTACCTTGATACTATGAAAAACTTGAAGACTGACCAAACTCAAACAATGTTTAAATTTGACCATTGGTAATAGTTTTGTTAATATATAAGAGGGAGTGTTCTCAGTTTAGGTTTTATCTATATGAAGAAGACCCTGTGATACAATATCCCTATAAAGTTATAAATGTCTCAAGAAGTGTGTAAACTAGTCATAATTGACTTGATCTGTTATAAGAATATAAATGCACTAGGAAACACAAAAAAAGTTATTATATTAGTTTGATAGACAATTTGTTCTTCTAATTTGGTTCATATTCGAATAATAGGGAATTTAATATTTGGTCCTAAGGATACCTCACTTAAGTGTATAGTTGGTTGGCTGAACCCAGGACCAACCCAAGGCCTACCTAAGGCTAGCACAAGACCAACCTAATATCAACCCAAGATTAGCCCAGGACAAACCCAAGATCAACCCAAGATCAGTTCGAATATATGTCTATTTTGTACAAATAATAGATTAGGTCATGCCTGTACGGAAGACCATGTATTAGAGTCCTTTGAACCTCAGTAGGAATTATAGTCAACCACGCGCCTACCACGCTCTAAACCTTAGTGAGAGTTTCATAGGAACCTTAGCTCTTACATCAATCCAATAGGATGTAAAGATGTGTACCTTAAATGTTCTATAAATAAAACATTTAATGAAATCATGGGAGGCTTTTTGAATCTTGATATATTGTAACTCTCTTAATAAGACTCATAAACATGATATGTAAGTGATATAGAGTAGTTCAATAATGATTCTAAGCATTTTCCACAAAGAAAACATTCGTAAGAGTAAAAACTATTCAATTGAATAAATAATAAGATCATTGGCAGTGTTGTTGTTTCTTCTTTGTTTAGATTTTCATTTTTTTCATTTTTGGTTTTAATTTTTTTATTCAAAGGTTAATACTTTGTGAGCGATAATAATGTCATATTTGATTACCAAGTCAAGGAATCCATCCAAAAATCCGAGATGAAGTGTGGAAATTCTTACTTGGTTGTTATGATACTGCAAGCACATTTGACAAAAGAGAGCAGATTTGTCACCGTAGAAGGTAACTCGTATTTTGACCTTCTGTCACGAATTATAAAAAATTGGAATGGATGGTGGGTTAAATTTCATAACGGGGAACAATTGGGGATGAATAAATCTATGGCCTAACTCATTCCAAAAGAGCTCTCAAAGAAGAAGGGTTGCCATAAACTTATAAGTACAACGAAAACCTAGTGCTCAATCGATATGGGACTTCAACACTCCCTCTCACATCGATTTCCAATCGGGGATATGGAGCGCCTCCCCCTCACACCGGCGCAGGGTTCATCCCCTACAACCGGCTCGGGTACCGACCGAGTCACCTGGCTCTGATACCATGAAGAAATCCATGCCTAACTCCCTCCAAAAGAGCTCTCAAAGAAGAAGGATTGCCATAAACTTATAAGTACAGCAAAAACCTAGTGATCAGTCGATGTGGGACTTCAACAGGGGAGACACAAGGAAAATTCGTTCAACTTTAGTTGCTTTTACAGGCTAGATTGACTAAATGGCTACATCCTTGTAGTGTCATTAATTTTAATTGCATATAGCTTATAATATGTCTAAACTATAAAATCTAATTGACTATTTAAAAATATGGTGACATGTTAACAGAGTTTAGTGGAACATATATATTTCTTTATTCTGGCTATCCATTATCCTTGTTATGTTAACAAAACTTTTGAAGTGTATTACCTTAAAGAATTTAAGCTTATGTTGTTGGATTTTCCACTTTGGAGTTTCATTTGGTAAGCATTGCATAGTGTCCGCACTTTCAGGTCGCAATATGCTAAGTGGAAGGAAGAATGCTGCCAAATGTTTCCTGTTATAGGAAGTGGTAGATATATTACTGCCCCTGTAATCAGTGAAGATGGTCAGCCCATTCTGGATCCAATCGTTCTTTTAGAAACAAATCCAGAGGGTGGACTTGGTGCACCTTAGGATTGTGGTGGGCCTGATAGTAGTGCCTTAGTAAGTCCAAACAGCAATGTCCAACCGGTGACAGATAAAAGAATCATTCAGTGGATGCTTACTTTACATCAAATAGGTTGGTGCTGCTTTTTATCTTAATGCACATGTTTTTCCCTTCATTTTCTCTCCATGTTTTCTCTTCCTCTGTCTCTGTGCTTGAAATTTTTTCCCTGTTGCTTGTGAAGGACTTGCTTTATTGATACTACACTTCCTTTATTGGATGAGGTGCATTGGTGCTGCCCTAATGCCCTTGCATCTTATCCAAGGTTATGATTGTGACCTATAAGATAATCTTATTTGATTGATTTCATGTCTATGCCAGGTTTAGATGTGGTTTGAACTGACAGGACACTGGTGTTCTATGAAAAGCGAGATAATTATCAAAACTGTGGGATGTTTTATCTGTTTATGCCTGGATAGATTCGGATGTTGGCTATTGTCATGGTTAGTAATAATGAATAGTCCTTTTGTTGAAGCTTCAGTATTATGATGAAACATCAGAACTGGTTCAACATATTTTTTGACATTCCTTTTCAGTGTTTATGGTAACTTAAAAGTGAATTGAATGTAGTAAGTAGTTTTTAACCATGTTTGTTTGTTGTTTTAGATGACAATGCAAAGTTGTTTCTTAGCTAATGAAACAACTCTCATCAACTTTGGCATCCTGTGGTTGTGGTAAATAGGCTGTTACAATGGTTTCACTTGTTTTTGTATAGAAAGAGCTTGATTTAAATTGTTGTTATGCTGAGCAGGAATGAGTGAGCTCTGCTCCCCCATGATTATCCTTCTCAATAATGAAACTGATGCATTCTGGTGCTTTGAACGTCTCATGCGCAGATTGGTACATTCTGTCCCATGTAATTTTAAGTTTGTTAAAATACAAGATTTATTTTTTTGCTGCGAGTTCAAATGTATGTATGAGATTTTCTTTACAATGACCTGTAACTGCATCTGGTTCCCAGAAACTTGTCCGATTTTTGGCAATGTAAAATAGTTTAAACTTCTTTTTTTTCATTCTATAGATACGTTACCGTGGATTACAAAATGGCCTTTCTTTTAACAACCAGAGAAAATTTCATTGATTAGGATTGAGAAATTGCATAATCATTGTGCTTATTCTTTGTAAATGTTTTATCTTATTTAAGACAAAATTTTCTCCCATCCTAGGTCTTTGAAAGTTGTTGCTTATTTAACTATGAATAATCTACCTGGAAAGAATTATTTCCTCTTCTTTTTTGCCATCTGAATGGGGGAAAATGCACTGCCACGTAGTCATCCATCCAAATGAATCTAGCTGCAAATGCTTTAAAAGCATGCGCACCAACTTATTATATTATTTACCTGCAATATTTAGTTTCATCAACTATAATTTCCATTATTAACATTTTCATATTTTCTTTATGTTTTGAAATTCTTTCTACTTGATGATTTAACACGTTCAAGACAATAAACCTACCATGAAATTTAAATTTTATTTGGTGCACAGAAAAACTAGGCGGAGGTGATTATCTATTCACTATACGGATGCTTATGGTTCAATTTCGGAGAGAGTTCTCCTTCTACTGTTCATTATACCTATAGGAGGTAGTGTTGGTCCAACTATGTGGGTTACCAAATTGAAGAAATAATGGTGGGTGGGTGGGACTAAAAGAAGAAAAGAAAAAAAAAGTCAAAAACTTATCCTTATAATCCGGAGAGAAAGATGTAGTTTTAGCTCTATAAAAGCCTTGCTTTATCTCAATAGATACATACAAGCTGAGAGGAAAAGAAAAAAAAAATCTCAACAAAAAAAATTTTTAGAAAAGAAAATTAAAAGAGCCAATTTATGAAGTTAAAACTCACAAATTGAAGATACATATTTGTTGTATTTTTGTGAGAGATCCACCTAAAGGTGAAGTTTATAATCCCATCCTATTATAGTATAAGTTTTAAGTGGCCTACGGGTCACGTGGTTGTTACTTTCATTTAGGAAGGTTTTTTCACGTAAAAATCTTTGGTGTTATTTTTGTTCTATTTTAGTTTTGGAAGTTATCCGGTGTGTGTAGAATTTATTTCTTTACAACTATCTATTTTCCCAACAGGTAGTAAATTAACCAATATATTTGTACCTGTTCATATATACAGTACTATTCATATATATTGTACTGTACTATCGGCGGGTACTATTCACGATACTATTAGGGGTACTATTCATCGATACTATTTTGGCAGATACTATTTTGGCAGATACTATTCATCGTCAGAAAAGTACCAAGTTTGACAAAATATGTTGCTTGACGATTCAAATGGAGGAGAGCACAGGTAATATGATTGTTAACCGCATTTAATTATGCAATTTGGAAGCCAAAGATGGAGGATCTTTTATACATTAAAGATCTATGGAAGCCAATTATAATGTCGAAGGAGAAAGAAGTAACCAATACAGACATTGAATGGGCCGTTCTGAACCGAAAGTGTACTGCTCAAATCAGACAATGAATCGACAAGAGCATTTTTCAAAATTTTGCTAATGTACACGATGCTTACGTTCTTTGGCAAAAGTTGGAGAAAATGTATGTGAGGACAACCGCACAGAATAAAACTAATCTAATGCGACGATTAGTCAATTTGAAGTATAAAGACGGAAGCAGCGTATCAGAACATATAAGCGAGTTCCAAGGCATTGTAGATCAACTCAACTCTATGAAGATGATTATAGATGACGAGCTACAAGCGTTGTTGATACTAAGCTCTCTACCAAAAAGTTGGGATACTCTAGTTGTGTCAATTAGCATCTCAGCTCCTGACGACAAGCTTACCATGGATATGATAAAAGATAGAATGCTAAACGAAGAGTCTCGACGAAAAGATAAAGGATATACTTCTGACATTGAAGTGCTTGTCATGTAGAAACAAGGTAAGCAAGAATGGCACGAGAGAAGTAAAAGTATAAATCCCCGTAACCAAAGTCAACAAAGAGGACGGTCGAAGTCTAGATCAAGGTATGACAAGAAGTGTCATCATTACGCCAAGCTTGGACACTTCATTCGAGAATGTAGAAGGTTAAAGGCAGAACAATCCAGAAATCAGAAAGCAGAAACCCGAACAAATGACACCACAACTGTCACTGAAGAAGTTGTCATTGTTCGAGATGCTGATTATTTCAATCTTGTATGCCAAGACACTACTTGGGTAGTTGACTTAGACGCTTCCTATCATGTCACCTCACAACAGGAATTCTTCTCAGCTTACACTCAAGGTGATTTTGGACGTGTGAGGATGGGAAATGATGATGCATCAAAAATTTTTGGCATTGGCAATATTTATCTAGAGACTAATCTTGGATGCAGATTACTTCTGAAAGATGTGAGGCATGTTTCTGATATCCGCCTCAATTTGATCTCTACCGGTATGCTTGATGATGATGGATACAATAATTATTTTGGTGAAGGAAAGTGGAAGCTCACCAAAGGCAATTTAGTAGTAGCGAAAGGCAAGAAAGATACATCACTCTACATCACAGAAGCCAGGCTGTGTAGAGGAGAAGTAAATATCACTAGGAAAGAAGTTCCTACCGAGTTATGGCATAAGCGACTCAGACACATGAGTGAAAAAAGTTTTAGAATTCTTTCCAAGAAGGAGCTCTTGCCAGGAATGAAAGGTACACCCTTGCAAACTTGTGTTGACTGTATTATGGGAAAACAACATAGAGTTGCATTTCGTAGTCTCGCACCATCTAGAAAGAGAAATATTCTAGATTTAATACATACAGATGTCTGTACAATGAGTTGTAAGTCACTAGGAGGTGCTCACTATTTTGTGACCTTAATTGATGACCATTCTAGAAAAGTATGGACTTTTGCTTTGAAAACTAAAGATCAAGTGTATGAAGTTTTCAAGCAATTTCATGTAAAAGTGGAGAGCGAAATTGGCAAACGTTTGAAGTGTGTACGTGCAGATAATGGTGGTGAGTATCGTGGACCATTCGAGGAGTGCTGTAGAAGTTTCGGCATCAGACTAGAAAAATCAATACCAAAGACACCTCAACACAACGGTGTCGCTGAGAGGATGAACAGAACCATCTGTGAAAGAGTCAGATGTATGCTCTCAAATGCAAAACTGCCAAACTCCTTTTGGAGGGAGGCAATGAGGACAACAGTCGATTTAATCAACCTTTCTCCATCAGTTCCATTGAATTACGATGTACTGGAAAGAGTTTGGATGGGAAAAGACGTTTCTTACAAACACTTGAAAGTATTTAGCTGTAGAGCATTTGTTCACATCCCAAGATATGAGTGATCCAAGTTGGATGGAAAAGCAAAGCAGTGTATCTTTATGGGATATGCTCATTAAGGATTTGGCTACAAACTTTGGGATCCTATTAGCAAAAGGATTGTCAGAAGCAGAGACGTGGTGTTTCTTGAAGACCAAACAATCGAGGATTTTGAGAAATCTGAGAAACCACAGTCAGATAAAATTCCAGTTAATCTGGACCTAGTCTCTCCACCAATAAATCCTGATGACGGGAGAGTTGCATCAGATACTGATGATGTTAATCCACCAGCTGGCAGTTCAGAACCAGAACAAGTTTCTAAACAAGTCCAACCAGAAGTACAAACAAGGAGATCCACCCGAGTACGACAACCAAGTCGTATATATTCTCCTAACGAGTATGTGATGCTCACTGAAGGGGGAGAACCAGAGAGTTATGACGAAGCTATCACTGATCAGCATAAGACTGAGTGGTTAAAAGCCATGTAGGAAGAAATGAAATCTCTACATGAGAACCACACATTTGACCTGATGAAACTACCACAGGGAAGAAAAGCTCTCAAGAACAAGTGGATGTATAGAATCAAAAGTGAAGAAGGCAGTTCACAACCATGTTACAAAGCAAGATTGGTTGTGAAAGTATTCGAGCAGAAGAATGGCGTTGACTTCGATGAAATATTCTCACCAGTAGTTAAAATGTTTTCAATCCAAGTTGTTCTTGGTTTGGCAGCTAGCCTTAATTTGGAGGTTGAACAACTTGACGTAAAGACTGCATTCTTACATGGTGATCTTGATGAGGAAATCTATATGGAGCAGCCCGAAGGTTTCCAGGTCAAAAGCAAAGAGAAGTTGGTATGCAGACTAAAGAAGAGCTTGTATGGTCTGATCACTACGTATTCATCAAGAAATTCTCTGATGGTGATTTTATTATTATTTTGCTTTATGTCGATGACATGTTAATTGTAGGTCAAAATATTGACAAAATTAACAAGTTGAAGAAGTAGTTAAGCAAGTCCTTTGCAATGAAGGACTTAGGACCTGCCAAGCAGATTCTTGGCATGATGATTACCCGCAACAGGCAAAAGCAAAAGATCTAGCTCTCCAAAAAACGGTATGTTGAAAAAGTTCTTGAAAGATTCAACATGAGCAAAGTTAAACCTGTTAGTTGTCCACTTGCGAGCCATTTCAAGCTTAATGTGTGTCAAAGTTCCTCAAGTAAGGAGGAGAAATTGGAGATGAGTAAGGTGCCTTATGCATTGGTGATTGGTAGTCTAATGTATGCTATGGTATGTACCAGACCAGACATTGCATATGCTGTTGGCGTTGTGAGTCAATTCCTATCAAATCCTAGAAAGGAACATTGGGCAGTTGTCAAATGGATACTCAGGTATCTCAAAGAAACCTCTAGGTAATTGTTTATGCTTTGGTAATAATAAACCTGTATTAGAAGGATATACAGATTCAGATATGACTGGCGACGTAAATACGAGGAAATCTATATCCGGGTACCTAATAACATTTGAAAGGGTAGTTGTTTTATGGCAATCACGATTACAAAAGTGTATTGCCTTAAGTACCACAGAAGTAGAGTACATTGCAATCACTAAAGATTGTAAGGAGATCCTGTGAATGAAAAAGTTCCTATAAGAATTGCATCAGAACCAAGAAAACTATGTTCTTTATTGCGACAGTCAAAATGCAATTCACCTTAGCAAAAATCCAACCTTTCACTCAAGGTTCAAACACATTGACGTAAGGTATCATTGGATTCGTGATGTGTTGAAACATAAACTACTGCAAGTTGAGAAGATTCACACCAATGATAACGGGGCAGATATGATGACAAAGACTGTGCCTAAAGAAAAGCTTGTTATCTGTAGAAAGATTGTAGGTGTGTAAGAGCCATGTCCCACATAAAGTGGAAGGGGAGATTTGTTAGTTCAACTATGTGGGCCAACAAATTGAAGAAATAATGGTGGGTGGGTGGGTGGCACCGAAAGAAGAAGAAAAGAAAAAAAGAAAAAAAAAGTCAAAAACTTTTCCTTATAATCCGGAGAGAAGGATGGAGCTTTGGCTCTATAAAAGCCTTGCTTCATCTCAATAGATATATACAAGCTGAGAGGAAAAGAAAACAAAAAAAAAAATCTCAGCAGAAAATTTTCTTAGAGAAGAAAATTAAGAGAGCCAATTTGTGAAGTTAAAACTCACAAATTAAAGATACATATTTGTTGTATTTTTGTGAGAGATTCACCTAAAGGTGAAGTTTGTAATTCCATCTTATTATAGTGGAAGTTTTAAGTGGCCTACGGGTCCCGTGGTTGTTACTTTTATTTAGGAAGATTTTTCCACGCAAAAATCTTTGGTGTTATTTTTATTCTATTTTAGTTTGGAAAGTTATCCTGTGTGTGTGAAATTTATTTCTTTACAATCATCTATTTTCCTAACAGTTAGTAAATTAACCAATATATTTGTACCTTTTGGTTTTGGGGTATTTCTTTTCTCTTTGTTTATAGAATATGGTTAGATGATTTCAAGAAGCCTCAAATCTAAAACTATTTAACCCAGTTAATATTCCAAATCTTTAAATTCTTGCTTATACAATCATAAACCAGTTCACCATAACCGCATAAGCATACATAACTGTCCAATGTTCCCTTTTTCAAAGTAATTTTCTTCTTTATTCAATTTTTCTTTAGTCGTCTTAACATGCTTAACATGTTCGTGCAGCTTGCTGAAAACTTTATGATAATGTTGTGCGTCCTTCTAATTGTTGGAAATATATTTGTTATTTGCAGTAATAGTTGTATACTGTCTGTTCTTTTGACAGATGATGTGGACTCTGGAGTATGATCCTGGCTTGTTCTATATATATATATATATATATGAGGATCCTGATGGAGCTAGTGAGAAATCTGAGAGTTCAAAAGGAAGAGCAAAATCAATCCGATGGAGCGGGAAATATGAAAAATGGAATGAATACAAAAGCTCCTCTGCCTAACTCTATTTTCCGAGTTGCCAGTGTCTCGAAAGATAAAGAGAACAAAGCTACTGCAAGAGGCTAGGGGATTGGATGATGTTGTTTAGGTTAGATTAGCTTGATAAGACAATAACTTGCAATGCTTTAGAAATGTCCAATTTTCTACTTAATTGATTAGAAGGATAATGATCAATCGGGCACAAAGTTCGGAAAATATGATATAATAAGGATAATGGGGTAAGAAACTAATTTACTGAAATTGACTCCAGGCTTCTTGGTAAGGATGGTCTAAGATTTCGTAGTAATATGACATCTTCCCAAAGAAAATCTAATAAAATTCTAAACCTATAATTTAAGCTTCTTTTCAGTTTATTTATGTCTTATTTATACATGTTTGTTTCTTTTCTTCTCTTTCGAATTATTCACAGATATTGAATGACATGACAGGAAATTTGGATGCCAAAAAGGCTTGCACTGGCGCAATCAAACTTCACAAGAAATATCTAAAGAAGGTGAGCAATCTTAATGACGGTGTTATAAATATTGATGTTTGCGTCAAGTTTTTTATGAAATGCTAACTGTTGATCGTATCTTGTGTCATATTGTGTCAGCACTGACAGTTATGAATTCTGTTTTACTTATTGTCTTCACATTGTCATTACAGGCGAAGAAGTAGCCGTAGAAAAAGCATGTGATTTTTTTGGTCCTATCAAGGAACTTGGATTTTTCTACATGCAACTGGATTTGGCTGAGAGATAATAATAAAGTAATTCCACGTAACTGTGGTAACTGAGTTTATGAAACTTCTACAATTTGCCCAACCTGATCTCTTCCGGCTGAAGCAATTGCAGCATTAAATTGATTTCCATTGTTTTTGTACCCAAAACATTCTTTTAGGGCCTTATACAAATTTGTCCTATAATCTGTAGTTGTATACTTGTATGTAATGTTTTGATAAGATACGAAAAGTAAAGTTGAAAAAAGAAAAAAGAAAAGTAGAGAATAAAACGTTGGTACCAACAGACATTGTAATGAGTTACGTTCTCCACTTGGTTATGTACGGTTTTTGTTTGTCCTTCTCAAGTCTGAAGAGTCCATTTGGATATGGTGGTTGTATAATTGTCTTCTAGCTGAAAAAGGGAATTATTAATTTATAAAATATACATCATTTGACCCCTTCTAACAATCATTAGTAGATAGTTCCTTTCTCTTATGTTGTCATGTTGTTTCTTTCTTGTTTCATGAATGGAAGCCTTTTAACAGTTTGAGAAGTGATTAAATGATTTCTTATGTTACAATAATGCTAGCAATGTACCAATCTCCTAGTGAATTTTTTTTTATTTTTTTTAAAGAGAAACCAAATTACATTGTTCCTTGAGGTTCCTCTCTTTTGTGTGTGTTGTGAGTGCTTCTCCCTCTCTCTTCGTTGTTTTTGTTTTCCTTGTCATTTTGATGTTCATTTTTTTTACCATTGGTCTCATGATACTATTCTGACTTGACACATTCGAACAAAAATGTGATGATTTTTTCCAAAAAATACCCAACTAAAAATTAGAACTCATTAAAACTCGATTTATTGCTCGATAAAAAGGGGAAGGAAGCTGCAATAAATGTGAAATTAGAACCCTTATCCTTTTTTTCTTCGATCAATGGTAATAACCAAAGGATCAAGTAATCCAAATTAATCCTTATATTTTAATTTAAAAAACAAGAATGCAAACTTTTCCTCAAAATTTGCTTAAGCAGAGCTACTGGTACTGTTTATATTAGACCACTCCCATAAACCATAACTGTGCTTTTTATAAATCTCCAACATCCATTGACATTCACTAATCCTAATTCCTAACAGCTAAATAAAAATGTTTTTGGGGGTGATTTTACTTTTTATTATGCTTCAACAACCTCAGTGGTGTCGACAGCAGCTAGAATCATCTCTGGTTCAACACTTTCTAGATTATAAGATCCATCGACAGCATTTGGAAGTCCCAGCTTTTTCAAGACCAAATGGGCTGCTTTCTGTCCTGATATCATCATGGCCCCAAATGTAGGTCCCTGCATTATCACCATCAATGGAAAATTATCATATTAATGGCACCCAACAGCAAAATGCAGATAACTTAAGGTCCACAGTGCTTCCCAGCTGTTGTCTTTCAGAAGAAACCTAGGATTATCATGAATATCTACAGGTAACACTAACTAGAAAAAGGTAACTAGAGCAGAACACAACAGAAGCAAGTAAAATGTGGCAACGTGCTTCTCTTAAAATGGTTTCAATTTCAAATAGAAGTTTGATTTTGAGAGAAGCATTCAAGTATTGGTATAAAATTATTCCAAGTGGTTTGAGCGTAACTTTAATAATTATTTTAGAATGGTAAGAGGCATTCAAAGCTACTTTTTTAAAACTAAGTATACTTCTCAAAAAATTTGAAAGCACTTTCAAATGCTGTTACAAATGAGCCCTATATGATATACATAGAGGCTACTCATACTATTGGATGATTGAGGGTTTCTAATCTATGTGATATATGGTTGTGACATCTACAATTTTGCCAACCTTATTTAATATCATGATGCCAAATTATCGATTCATAACTAAAACATTCCAGGCTATAATTTATTAAAAAAGATTATATAAATAGAGGAAAATATGTTACCATTCTTGGAGCTCCATCAATCTCTGCAACTTCCATGCCAGTCACAATCATGCCAGGCACAATCTCCCTAGTCAGCCTCACAATTGCATCCTCAGCAGAATTCATATCAAGAGCCTTCATACCAGGCACATTGTCAATCATCCCAATGCTCTTCAATCTCTTCACACCAGTGGCACCAAATGGCCCGTCGTGTCCACAAGAGCTCACTACCACCTTGGCCTCCATAACATTGGGGTCCATGCATGATTGTGTGTCATGGTTCATTGACACCAGAGCCCAATTGGTTACCACTCCACCAACTCTTCCCTCCTTAACTATTAAATCCTCTGCTGCCACGGCATTGAACAGCTTCACATTTGGCCTGGCCAAGAGTTTGCTCATGATGGTGGAGGTGAATAGAGCCGCGTGTTTGATCACCACGTACTTGTCCTGCTCGTCATACTCCACACCCAATTCGTCCAAGAAACGATGTGCTGGTTTACGCACAACCTGTATATACAAGCAATCTCATCATTTATATGTATATTTTAGAAGATTATTAGCAACAAATTCTTCTAAAAGCCAGTGATTAACATAACCCTATCAAGTGAAAAATGTTAGAAATTTGGGAGTTGAAGAGATTCCAACTCATGATTTTAAGCTCTAATATTATATTGAAATATTGTTAGCAATTAGCAAGAGATATCTCTAAAAGATTAAGCGGCCATAAAATGGGATACTGTTTGTTGAGAATTCCTAGGCAGAAATTAAAGTGACAATTGACTAGTATTAGTTCTCTAAGCATGGAATTTATAAATATGAAGTAAACAATAAATAATTCTAGTTTTTGAAATTAAATGCATAGCATTTCATTAAAGAAAACAAATTATAATAAATGCATACCATAGCAGAGAAGAGCTGGCCACCGAGCCAAGCGCCACCACCAGGGCTGACGGACTGCTCGATAATGGCGACACTGACATTGGGGTTCTTGCTGAGCTCGTAGGCGCAAGAGAGGCCAGCAGAGCCAGCACCCACCACGATGACATCGGTATCGGCGTAGGTGATCATATCCGTCATGTATCGTCTGGTCATCTCTCGAGACACAATTGACTCCTTGATGGGTTCAAACTTGAAGCTTTGAAGATCATACGGTGGGTTCGAACCACTGGACATGGACACTGACAATCCATGGTGGTTGTTATGAGCCGCTTTCATGGGTTGAAGACGGACTGATACAGGAACTCCATGCAAAGAGGATTCAAAGGGAGAAGTTCTCTGCGACATGGCAGAGAGAGAGGGGGTGAGAGTGGAAGCCATGGTTGCCATTTTTGCACAGTTTGCGTGAATCCAAGAAGACCGGAGAATCTGATGCAGATGAAGAGAGGGCTTTGATGGGCTTATATGGAGATATAAAGATAGAAAATATCTTCAAGAACTGGTCGAGAGACACGTGTTAAGGAGATATGAAATGAACGGTCGGACTTTGTGCCATAGATGCCAAATTTTGTGGATACAAATTTGTATTTATTTTTTTATATTATGTGAAGTGTTATTATTATTTAAAAATAAACGATATTTTTAATTTTTAAAATATATATATATAACATATAATATAATATAATATAAAAATTATTGTATAAAAATAAACATTTTATATAATATTAAAATTTCTTATTTCGTTGTATATGCTACCTTCCAAAATATAAATTGAATAATCGAGTTGAACGCACACCAATTGAAAACAACTCTTTCAACTGGGTTTTACATTATTAACATTAGTGTCTTATGTATGGAGGTATTGGCTCCGACTCTTGGATTCTTCCTCTCCATTTTAAACTGAGCACATGTCATCAATTAACATACTGCTCGTATTTAAAATTATAAAGATTGGTCTAATGTATAGGTTTTTTTGGAAGAAAAAAAAATACAATGATCAATGAGGACTCGTGATCGTCTTATGGATATGTGTTTTCCATACCATACTTGATACCTTTTCCCTAAGTTTTGTGTATTCCCTACCATACTTGATACCTGTTCCCTGAGTTTTGTGTATTCCATACCATCCTTGGTACCTTTTTCTGAGTTTTTTCCATTCAGAAACAGAATCCTCGGACTTGCTTATAAACCCAAGTATCTTTTGCCTTGGGGAAAAATCATTACCCTTTAATAATGTATTGGAAAGGTTTGTTGGAAATAGAAACACTTCATATTTGGTTTTCTTGTTTAAATCACATTAGCGATATGTTCTTCTGATTGGAAGAGTTAGAGAAGTATATAATGTCTGACTTGTGTATTAGCATGACAATATTAATGCGTTTCCAAAAAAAATATCATGTGATTCCTACATATACAAGTCAGAGGATATTGTGATAAACTTAATAAAAGGTGGTGGAAATGTAATAAGAGTTATTTATAATGTCTTGATGATTATTGATGTGAAGGACAAAGGCACATACTGTCGAATATTCCATGACCACGATACAACACAACACAACACAGATAATTCAAACACTAGAAAACACCACAAACAGAGAACACCTATTTTATGACTTAAAGGTTAAAAGTACATCCTTATACAGTGAAAAAGATGACATATTCAGCACCGATTCTAGAAAAGGAATTTATAGTGCAGAGAATCGGGTTGATATAGCTCAGAAACCATGAATTTTGATCGTTTCCTTCTTCACAATGCCAGCCTGTACACCCAATTCCAGAGGAAAAAATAAAGGATAATCAGGAATATGATTGCATCTAAACATCTAGTGTTCATTGCGCAATTAAACTACAGCACCTTCCTATAGATTTATACAGGAAGACAAAGCATCTATAGCCTGTAGACTATTCATCTAACAATGGGTTGTTAAGCATTTCTCACAGCTATAAGCTATCAACAGCCACAAGAACTAAAAGTTGTGCACGAACATATTGAAACTCCACAGAAAAGCACCCAATCAGTAAAAGACTTGAACAAACATGGACACAGGTATGGGATTAACATGTTTGGTTGACAATAATATGAATGATTTAGGACTGCTAATCTAAAATGGAATGTAAAGCATTCCAACAATAACAAGAATGCTCATTCCTCTCACATCCCTCGAAATATGTTCGAATGTTCTATTTTCCTCATACATTTGTATAATCATTTATTAATTATTTTATCTCATTTAAAAATCAAAATAAGTTTATTTTCTAATTTTGTTTTATTTATTCTTTTATAATTTTTACTTTAATATTTATCATAATTTTTTTATCCACTGCTCAAACAAACATAATAAATGTTTCCATTGAATTCAATTCCTATTACCATTCTTGTTCGCATTAAGTTTCCATTCTACAAACCAAACATTAAAAAGGTAATTTACAAGAGCCCCTAACCTGGACTAGGAAACTGGAGACATTCTTCCGCTGATCACCTTGAAGTTGTATTACCTATCAATACAAAACAAAATGTGAATTTACTCTACTTATGCAAGCACCAAAAAAGAAAGATAAGGTGTGTAGTACAAGGAGACATACCTGTCCCAGTTCTGGGTCCTGGACTACTGTACCATTACAGCAAAACTCTTTCTTAAGGTCTTTAAGTATTTTATTGTAGCTGAACTCCTTCTTCAACCCTTGCACCGTTGTCAGGCTTTTTCTACCATTACGCTGTTGTATACGAATGTGAACGTACTCTTTTGATCCAGCACCTGAGTCCTCAGCATTTGCATCAGCAAAAGGATCTGTGTTCGAAAATCAAGCATGAAATTATTTTGATTAATTTCAACTCTCAAGGGTCTGTATTGAAGAATCACCAATCTAAGTATTATTTATCATTTCCTATGAAGTTTTAGACAAAAGAATCTACCAAAGGCAGCGGGAACCTGGACGTCGAGATCAGACATGAAACTTAGCTAATTGAGGCAAGAAGAACTGGTAACCGGGACGGCTCAGACCTGAATTGCAAAGAAAAAGTCAATCAGGACGGAATAAATAAGATAATTAAAATCAAAACAAAAAATTTAAGTAACTAGTAAACAAGTTAATTAAAAATTATCATTCAATCCCAATTATTTCCATCTGGGTACGGAAGAGATACAAATACTCGTGACCGCAGGTACACACTGAAAATGTATTTTTGACAAATATTCAAACGCTGCTTAGTTCCTGCCTTTATTTTCCTCCCTTGGGAATGGAATAGTTCACTGATGTATAACAATCTGTCAACATACTAAGTGGAAAAGTAATCCCAGAGCACCGCACACCCATCCAAAAACACTTTTCATGCCTACGATTCTAACAACGATCCCCATAATTGGCACACTGATATGGAAGCACGGAATTATTTTTTTTTACATAAGCTTCTTTAATAACAGAATACCGACCCAAAAAAAAAGTAACCTAATCAATATGGTATTGAAAGGCAAATCAAACTTCCTATCCCCTATCTCTTCAGGTAAGATAAGAGAATTTATAAAAATCCATAACATCTTAAGAAAACAAAGAAAAAATACGTAAGAAAATCCTATATCTTTAGAACATATTCAGAACGCGTGCAAACTTTACAAACATGTCGATCAAAACCCTAAAAGATCACTGCTTGGTCTGGATTAACGAGCGAAGATCAGTGAAACCCTAAAAAACACAGAAAACGGAGATTGGAAAGGCAAAAGGATTACCTGATCCGATAGGGTTTGGGAGCTGAGAGATTTGGGCAGAGAACGAACCCTAACAAATCGGACAAGTCTGAGGCTTGAGCTCTGTGTCTTCTCTCTGCCCGTGGGAAGCTGTTTGGCAAAAGGCTAAAAATGAAGAGGAAAATCTAAAATAGCAATTGATTGTAGAGAAACAATATTAATTATTAATAAGAATAAATCGTAAACTTAATGAAATAAAATTGGGAAAAATGTCTTCGTTTTCGTAAATGGTATGATTTAATCATATAGATTATAAATTATATTATTTAACAACTTTTTATAAAAAAAATTATCACTTAATTATTTTTTATGAAAACATAATTATCTAAGATTATGGATAAAAAAATTAATAATATAATAATATTTAAAAAATATAAAATATCATTTATTTATTTATATTTTTTATAAATAAAATAACTAAAAATATATCTTTTATAATTTATTATGTAACATATTTTATCAAGCAAAATAATTAATTTAACGTTTTACCTAATAAAATATATTAAATAATATATTTAAATTATTATTTTATCTTTTTAATTATTATAATGAAATAATAAAAAATATTTTTGTTAATTTTCTTCTTTCATATTATTTATAAAATAACTAAATAATATGTAAATATTAAATCACGTTGTTGTATTTTCAAATATTAAAGTTTAAATGCATTTGCTTAGACGTTTTTGTTTTCAATTAATTTAGCCGATGAAGTTAAACATGGTAGACCATTAACTAAATTATCAACGTTATCGATAATCTTGGAGTTATTTTGACATAAAACAGAAGAGTAATTTTATATATTACTGTTCGGCCATGAAAATCACTTAAATAAATAAATCGATTTATATTTTATAAAAAATTTAAAAATAATTAAATTTATATCACGTGAGTAATATTCAAAAATACAATTATGCTATAAAGTATTTTTCAAAATAGAACGAGAATCTCACAATTTGCTCGCTTTTCAAACTTAGTGTTTTGTTTAGATAATTTATTTTTTTTATAATTTATTTATTTTTTCTTAGCTAATAATAAATTATTTTAAAACATAATTTTATATCAGGTTGGATAATAAAAATGGTGAGAGATATATATTTTATTATATTAAGAAAAACAATTTATTCTATTTATTATTTTTATAACAATTTAATCATTTTATTTTAAAAAATAATAGCATGAAAATAAATAATGATTATCTTTTTATATTTTTTTAATTATTATTAAAATATTTTATAAATTACTTTTAATAATAGATAATAATCACTATAAAATTGATAAATAAAATAAAATAAAAACATAAAAAAGAGTAAAATAATACAAAAATAACAAATGGATTAAATTATTTTAACTTATATAATTAAGAGATATTGGATGTATTGTCTCATAAAAAGATTAAAAGACATTTATTTCATAATTTCAATAAAACAAAATAAATATCACACCCATTATATCTCCGATAGGTATCGTAGACCCCATTGGCCTCCAACAATCACACCAATGATCCAATAACCATTACTAACAACCCTATCAGAACTCTAGTGGATATAATATATTACATAAAAATATAAAAATGATGTAACATATTACATTCGAAGCATCGCTATATGTAACATGTTACATAGGTCACTGAAACTACGATGAATATAATAAAATATATGCAAATATACAAGGTGATGTAATATATCACATATGTTAGATGTAACATGTTACAAACAAAAATAGATGTGGATGTAACATGTTATATATAAAACTAGAGATGTATATAACACATTATATGCAAATATAAAAATAGATATAACATATTACATATAAAAATGTATGTTTTTCTAACACATCTTATACACATTATCCAAAGTCCCTTATCAACCACCAAAAATAAACTCCAGTTTGAAACCATTATTGCCCACAAATTATCATTTTCACCTTAAAGTTGGAACTTCTTATTTTATATATGTTAGAAATAAATAATTAATGATTGTATTATATTTTGTATGTTAAAAAATATACATGATGTCTTTATATAGAAGGTGCAAGTAAACTAGATATGTCTAAAGTAAACTAGATATAAATTAATAAATATGATATACATTAATTTATTAATATATATACATTAACAACCCTTCTCAAACTCAAGGTAGATGTGAGACCAACTTGAGGTTGTCAACCAAATTATCAGTACGTCTTTTAGGAAGTGCCTTAGTGAAGATATTTGTAAGTTGATCGTTGGAGGAGATGAGAAAAACTTGAGAGTACCATGGACAAGATGAGAACGAACAAAGTGATAATCAATCTCGGTGTGTTTATTTCGTTCATAGAAAACATTATTGTGACAATAAGAAATTGTGAGCAATATGAATGAAATTCTTATTGTCACAATAAATGGGAGTAACAGAGGATGTAGACACACCCAAATCCTTAAGAAGTCATAGTAGCAAAATGAGCTTAGATGTGGTATCAGCAAGAGCACGATATTCTGCTTTAGTATTGGAGCGGGCCACAAAAATTTGTTTCTTACTTCGCCAAGAAATCAAAGAAGAACCAAGGAGAAAGCAATAACATGTAGTGGACCTGCGATCAGTGGGATGTCCTGTCCAATCAGCATCAGAGAATGCACGAAGTACAAGAGGAGATTGGGTTGAGTAGAAAAGGCCATGGAAGAGAGAGTCCTTCAAGTATCGTAGAATGCACAACAGTATAGTGAGTCAATCATGGAGCAGACAGATACTCACTTACCTGATGAACAACATAAGAAATGTCCGGATGAGTAACTGTAAGATAAATTAGACTGTCAACCAATCGTCTATAAAGAGAGGGATTAGACAATGGTTCCCCCCTGAGGGTGTCAAATGTGCATTAAGTTCAACTAGAGTGTCAATAGTCTTGTTATCAGTGAGTCTAGCTTGAGATAAAAGGTCAAATGCATACTTGGCTTGAGTAATATAAAGACCATATGTGAAATGAGTGATCTCAAGACCCAAGTGTAAGGACTATGTATATTGGCTATTTTCGTGGACAAAATATTTATTTGTAAATTTATTTTTAAGCCTACTATCAAGTCTATCAAGAAAAGCCAAACAAATGCTCGAGTTCCAGATAATTATACTTCGGGTATATCTTTGATAACTACGACACATATAATTATATTTATGCATTTAATAGCACATGCTTATAAACCTAAAATTATTTTTAGTGCTAAAATATGAAATAAGATATGCTAAAAGATATTAAATAATATATACTCTAAAATAAGATATGTTAAAAGATATTAGATAAGATATACTCTAAAATAATATATTAGATAATATATACATTAAATTATATTTGAAATCTTCATCATAAAAGATAGCATAAAATCTATTTTTAAAAGATATTAGATAAGATATACTTTAAATTATAGTTGAAATCTTTACCATAAAAGATAGCATAAAATATATTTTAAAATAAATCTATTTTAAATGAGAGTTATCTTAATTAATGAGAATTACTAATCCTATTTGTAATAGAAAAGATATTTATCAATTACATAAGATTAAGGGTTTTAATTTTTCCTATAAATAAAACTCATTGCTTATTATTTCAATTAACCAAACAAGAGCATTATTCTATTATTCTTAATTTCTTTCTCTTGTTTTTCAAATATAAGATCATAATTCTTTAGGCTTTTTTATTTAATTAATCTATCAAATATTGGTGGTTATGTTTGATTGATTAATAAGCCTAATTATTTTATTTTGATAATATATTCTTATGGCTTCTTCTTTATTTTTGTTCTTAAATTGTTAGATCAACTAATTATTTTTATCATATCATAATTATTTGATTTGATTATTAATCTTTAAAGAATATATTTTTATTGAACTTATGCTTGATCTTTTTGCTCTACGATTTTCTAATTGATTTAATTTAAATGACATATGTTTTGAATCATCTAGTTAGGATTATTTATTATTAAATCCGTTTTAGAACACACACGGGCACTTGTGTTTTTGTGCTAACTATTTTGCAGTTACTTCGGGAACGTATCTAATTGACGGGAAACTTATTGGAACGTTGGTATGGAGACTGCGAAAACAGAACAGGGGCTCATAAGTAAAATACATTGGGGTAGTATCATAGGGAGGGTAGCATAAGACCGAGTTTGTACTTAAACATTTGATTTTCATAGTGGAAAGTTAGGTGGTCCGGTGGACCAGTGGTTTTTCTCTTAGGTCATGGTTGTGGCTTAGGTTGTTGTGCTCATGAGACTGAAGAAGAACGAAACAGGCAAATCTAAATGAGCAAAGGTAATGATAGTCAAGGGATGACTCAAAAAGGCACTAATACAGAGTCTGATTATGAATGTTAACGCTTGGAATGCAATTAATAGCACGAACAACATGAATAGTAGCTTCACCCCAAAATGGGGCAGGAACTTTGACAGAAAGAAAAAGAGCACATACAGTGTCAAGAATATGACAGTTTTCTTTTTGCCCGACCATTTTTTTTAAAGGTACTTGGATAGGTTAGATGATGTACATTGTCACAGGAATGTAACAGAGCTTGAAAATCATATTGAGTATATTCAAGAGCATTATCAGATCGAAAAAGTTTTAATATGTTTAGAGAATAGTGTTTCAACCATTTTTGCAAAGTTACTGTATATTGGTAAGATTTCATATGAAATATCCAACTATAATGAGGATAATCATCAATAAAAACAACAAAATAACAAGATCTACTAATACTAGTAACAAAAGAAGGTCCCTAAACATCATAATGAAATTAACTCAAAAATATTATTAGAGATAGATTCACTATTATTGGAAGGTAAAGTTGATTGTTTTCCTAACTAGCATGAAGTACAATCAAAATTATCTTTATACACAAAACCCAACAGACCTTTAGAAGCTAACTGTTATACCCGAGTAGATGGGACATGACCAAGACGAGAATGCCAAAGTGCGAGATAAGATAAGGAATAAATTGCAGCAGTTGCAACACCAACAGTGATAGGAGCAACAGGTGGAAGATGAAGATTGTTCACTTGAAATATACGCCCAACCCTAGGACGGATCCTAAGCTCTTGCCCCTTCCTCGGATCCTGCACAATACACCTAGAATAGTAAAAAATAAGGTGATATCCTAGTTAAGCATATTGTCTCACAAAGTATAAATTATAGGATAGATTAGGTACATAGAAGACCCTAGGAACATAAAGGTTAGAGATCGAAACAAAACGTAGACTATTTCCATGCATGGTGGAACCATTAGCTATATAAATATTAAGAGGATATGGTGTAGGGTCAAGTTTGGAGAATAAGAGATGAGTGAGGTGTCATGTGATTACAACATGCAGAATCAAAGAACCAAGTTTAAGACTTACCGGACAGAACTGAGAGAGTAATAGAAAGAGATACATTACCAGCCATATGAACAACCTGAGTTATGATCTTCTGTAATTCAGTGGAGGAGAGGTTGATAGTGGATCCAGAAAACTGGGACTCATTTGAAATGGATGGCATCAGCAGAGTCATCTCAATATTAACAACAATAGCAATAGATTTGTTGTAATGGTAGATTGGTTGCATAGAGCTATTAGCCAATAGCCACTTATACTTCCTTCCTGCTGGATTGCACTGTCTTGCAGCTTTCATACAAACAAATGATTTACCTGTCCTTTATGTTGATAATAGTTCTAATAGCATTATTACACAGCTTAGTTTTAAAATTTTCTTGGGAGTTGGTGCATCAGTTACAAACTGGGACGCTTATGGAACATGTTGCGGTATTATTTTGTAGGATAACCCTCTGGTAGATTTTGTTGAACTTCCTGATACTTGTCAAGGTCTCTATTATTGCAACATCTTAAGTGGAGTCGTGAGGGGAGCTTTAGAAATGATGAGCTTTTTTTTTTCACCTGCTTCCCATTGTTGGGGATTATGGTCCTGAATTGCTGAACAGATTATTTGTATGTTTCTCGTATGATTTTTCCCCTGTGTTTATATGTCTGAAAGACAGGTTTCGAAGCTTTAGATGCATATTCTGCGGCTATGAAGCAGATACCTTGATAATTCGTCTTGTTCCTTTTCTGATTGCTAATTTATTTCTTGTATGATTTACCCTTTATTGATTCTTATGGATAATCTTGATATTTTGTGATTTTTTGGTGCACTGATTAGTACAGGTTTAACAACCTTTATAGTAGATTTGTGGAAGAGGGTTTAATTTAATTATTTAAATGTTTATCTATTGGCATCTGCATTGTATAATGTTGAAGCACCCTAGCTTATGAGTCCAAACTTAAGAGAATTTTGAGGTTTGAGTTTCTAAACCCCCTTTATGTGGAGAGAATCTTGCATACAACACACGTGATAGAACATAATCATCATAACTTTTTTTTTTTTTTACAAAAAAGGAAAAGTTGTTAGAAATGAGGACAAAATCAGTGATTGATATTAATAAGGGACATTACAACACTTTGTATGTAAATTTTTTCCCTTTACGTGCGTGTTAGCTCAGTAATCAAATAAAATGAAGAAAAAAAATGTCAGGCAATCTAGAATTCTGAATGGTTCAAATATTTATATTGTTTATCATTGGGCATTATCTCTGATCCTTTTCTTAATGTTTTTTATTTTTTTTTAGCCTACTCCTTATATTTGGTATCCTTAGGTATCAATGAAGACGGAAGTCACATAGGTCTAAGACATGCTTCGAGGCCAGCACATGATTTGCAAGTAGAGCTCCTCAAGCAAGTTCGTGAAGAGTACCCATGTAAAGATGACGAGTGAAACTCTACTTTGTAATGTCACGTGTACACGTTTTAGGTTCTTTTCCTT
Organism: Hippophae rhamnoides; assembly: GCA_033030585.1. Classification (NCBI taxonomy): domain Eukaryota; kingdom Viridiplantae; phylum Streptophyta; class Magnoliopsida; order Rosales; family Elaeagnaceae; genus Hippophae; species Hippophae rhamnoides. Next base: position 63,371,067 of record CM065428.1, on the reverse strand, counting down.
GTCAGAAAATATAGCAGTTACCCCTCTTAAAATTCATGCTTATTGATATTGTATAGTTTGAGTTGATGATTGCATTTTATTTTATGTTTTGCTTCTGGTCCCATGGACCCATGCGATTCCCTTGTTTTAGACTCAAACTGTGCACTGAATTCACTTATGCAAACCAATGGCATGCTTCACTCTAAATCTGCTGCCTTTGCAATGTTTTAAATGTCAGAAAAATGGAAAATGGTTATGAGACTTGTAACATAGCACAAAACCCATGGCTTTTTAACCATTATCCATCTAAACATTACATGGCATATAACAAATACTCACTGAGATTGTGATGGACACTGTTCATTTTGTATCAAAACTGAACACAACCCCTCTATCTAGCATTCATAAACATTCCCGAATGTGTTCAAGACGGTGATCACTTGGATCCTTCTTATAATACGAGACAGATTATATATAAGCAATATCCTTGTTTATTGAGGAAGTGAGGTACTATATTGTAGTTTTATCAGAGAAAAGTATTCTCCTTTGCGTCCTAAGGAAATCAATTCATTATGTGAACCTTCTTCTGCAACCTTTCCATTCTTGATAACAGCAATTGAGTGCGATTTCTGTATGGTAGATAGTCGGTGAGCAATGACTACACATGTTCTTCCAACCATCATTTTATCAAGTGCTTCTTGAACCAAGTTCTCTGACACACTATCAAGCGCACTGGTAGCTTCATCCAAGAGGAGGATTGATGGGTTCTTCAGTATTGCCCGAGCTATTGCAATCCTTTGTTTCTGACCACCTGATAGCAGAACTCCTCTCTCTCCACAGTAAGTGTCATACCCATCTTTCATTCCGCTGAGAATAACAAACAGCATGAAATCAAGAATAAAATATAAGCTTTAAACAATCTTACCTTATTTTTATTTTATTTTTTGAGAAACAATCTTGTCTAGACTTACAATTATTCGATCATGCATTGTCAAAAAGTTCAATTTAGAAGGATTATATATATATAATATCAAGCTATATTCTGCATACCTTATGAATTCATGAGCATTAGCAAGAGCAGCGACTTTTCTAATATCAGATTCTGTAGCCTTCTCTTTGCCGTATGCAATGTTTTCGCGGATGGTTCCAGCAAAAAGTGTTGGCTCCTGACTAACCAATGCAATATGGGACCTCAACATTCTTAAGTTATAATTCTTGACATCTTGCTCATCTATGTGTACTAATCCCTTCATAGGATCATAAAACCTCTCGATAAGCCCAATGATGGTTGATTTGCCTGAACCACTTTGACCTACTAAGGCCATTGTTCTACCTACTTCAATTCTAAGGTTTAGTCCCTTAAGAATCATTTGCTGGGGTCTTGTTGGATATGAAAAGTACACATTTTTAAACTCTACAAGTCCTTTTATTCTTTTTTTCGGTTCTATCCCCCACTTGCTATCTGGATCAATCTCACTTTTCTTATCCAAGATTGCTAGGACTGATTGAACTGCACTGGTTCCTTTAGATATATCAGAAGTCATACTTCCAGCTTCTGCAATTATATAAGAAGTAAAAAGTAGTATAAAAAATGCTTGGAATAGGTGCTTTGCTGCTATTAAGCCTTGCACTAGCAACCTCCCACCATACCAGAAAGCTAGGGCTGTAGCAGCTGTGTTAAAGAATTGAGAGCTAAACAAACCAGCACCGGAGACATAGGACTGCTTGATGCTCTCCTTCTTTGGGCCGTCTAAGGTAGCTGTAAAGAGCCCCAGTATTCTTTTTTGAGAAGAAAATGCACTTATAGTTCTATGGTTAATCACAGCTTCACTTGCTAGTTGACTTCCTTCTTTCTGAGCTTTTCTGGCTTTTTCACCCATACTTTTCATTAGGACACTTCTTGAGTAGAAACTCCCAATGACTATTGGTTGCACTGCTATCATCACTAGGGTTAATCTGAATGTGAGCACAAGCCCTAATGCATATGCAAAACAAGTTCCAAAAATTGCTTGAGCTAGTAATGACATCCTGTCCCCAACAAGTGATCTTACCATGTTTGCCTCGGTGGCTAACCTTGCACAAATGGCTGCGCTTGTGTTTTCGTCTTGATCAAACCATCCAATTTCAAAAGTCATCAACTTCTCTAGCAGTTTCTCCCTGATCCTTTTTGTCAACTTTTCTCCCATAATTGCAAAATTATAATGTTGGATGATATTGGTGAAGAAGTTAAAAATACCAATGCCTAAAAAAACCAGGGATAGGTCTCTGGATTTGGACTTCATTTCCGAGTGGTCCTGGAGGAAATAAACTGATATTAGTGATCCCACACAATAGGCATTTATTGGTTGTACTGCCCCAGAGCCAATTGCACCCAAGCATCCAAGTAAGACATTTCCCAACTCAGGTGCGTTCATTTTCAATAAACGCAATTGAGAAGGAGGTGGATAAGCTGAGTGCTTTAAGTCTTCTTCGTCGCTTTCATCATCAGGGTTGTACTGAATAGAGTAGGAGTAAGGTGTGCCCATGGAGATGGACATTGCTCCGCTGAAGGGATATAAGGATGGAGTGCCTGGAGTACTAGATCTGACACTTATAGGGCTTGGTGGTACACTCCTTCCGCGTCTAGTTTTTGTTTCCACTTGAATACAAACATCGTCTGAAACTTCATTATTTGTTTTTGTTGTTTTGCTGCAACTGTACCATCTTGTAGAATTCGCCACCCTGCCCCTCATTCATTTGCATGAGCTCACTGTGTGAACCTGATTCAATCACCTTGCCATCTTTAAGAACCACAATCCAGTCTGCAGTTCTAACTGTGGATAATCTGTGGGCAATTGTAATTGTTGTCCTTCCTTTAGATGCCTGGTCAATGGCATCTTGTACTACTCTTTCAGATTGTGCATCTAGTGCACTAGTAGCTTCATCAAGCAGCAGAATCTTTGGATCCCTAAGTAGAGCTCTTGCTATGGCAATTCTTTGCTTTTGTCCACCAGACATCTGAAACCCAAATTGACCAACCTGGGAAATCATCGTGTTTCATTTTAGTTAGTTTATATAGTAAGAGAGAGTGATATTGTTGCTTAGATTTCAAGGAAGTTCAACAATTTCAAGGCTAAGTAGTTCATATCCACGTATAAATGGCTAAAAGCAATAAGCAACCATTTTTGGTGACAAGGAGAATAATGAAAGTATATTACATTCTTGTGGAACATATTGAATTAAGAAATCTTACTTGAGTTTCATATCCATCCGAAAACTTAACTATAAAATCGTGTGCATTGGCTGCTTTAGCAGCATTTATCACTTGATCCATAGTGGTTTCTTCCTTCCCAAAAAGTATATTTTCTTTTATGGATGTTGCAAACAGAACAGGTTCCTGGTTAACCAAACCCATCTGGGATCTCAACCATTTTAGCTCAAGTCTTGTTATTTTGTATCCATCCAAGAGTATTTCTCCTTCAATGGGGTCATAAAACCTCTGTAGTAGTGAAAAAACAGTTGATTTTCCAGAACCACTGCCTCCAACAAGACCTACTCTCTTACCAGCAGGAACTATCAGATTCAAACCTTGTAAGATGGTTGTTTCAGGCCTTGATGGGTAGCTAAAGTAAACTTCTTTAAATTTTATTTCTCCTCTTACATGTGATAAAGCTCTTCCTTTTCGATCTTCAAAGTCTATTGCAGGAACTCGATCAATCATTTCAAGAATCCTAGTTGTTGCTGCTAATGCCTCTGTGATTGCAGTCAAATTAGGTAGTGCACTCAAAATACTTCTGCAATGGTAAAAATTAAGCTGTAAGTGGTAGATATATCATGAGATAGATTTAAGGTTTGGTTTGGAGGAATCACTTACAAGCCTCCCATGAGAACATTAAACCCAGCTACAAAAACATGACCACCATGTTCATCTTTTTGGATGACCAAATAAGTTCCAACCCATGCCTGAAAACCCCAACCTACATAAATCATTCCCATGCTCCCCATTAACAATCCTTTAGTAAAACCTTGCTTTATTCCAAACTCCATAACTTTTTGAAGTGATTCACTGAATCTCTGTAGTGTTTGATTCTCTCCCACATATGAATATACTGTTCTTATTGAAGAGATTGTCTGTTCTGCAATGCCACCAGCAACTCCATAAGCTTCAATCATCTTCATAACCAGGCCCATCAGGATTTTCCCAAATATAAGTCCCGGAGCGATGAACATGATTGAAAGTGGTATAGCTGCCAATGTGAGTCTCCATGACAGTTTGAAGGCAAAAATATGGCAAAACAAGAAGGTTGACATATATGTCAGACAGTCAGGTATCTGCATAAGGGAAGAATCAGATTTGTCAAATGCATAAACTGATAAACATTTAACTGGTAAACATTTGAGAGTATATTTCATACTATGCATTCATGAAGAGAGATTGTTGTTAATTCTTTATAGAACCTTTTATGTGATAAATATTTAGAAACAAAATCAAGTTAGCCCTAGTACCATGGTCATAAGCCAATAGCTACAACACACATACTTTACTTGTTCATTATAGAAATTTTAAGTAGGATGGTTTCAATTTTCAAGCATGTCTTTTTTTCTTTACTTTAAAATGATACCTTTTCACATAAAGCAACTTGGATTGCATTGGCATCAGAAGATAAGATCGAAACAACTTGATAAGTTGTTGAAGAACCAGCAGCTTGGGTATCAAAAAAACCAACTTCTTGTCTGAGAACAGATTTTAGATATTCTGTTCTTATTCTAGAAGTCTGTCTCTCAGCAGTTCTGGACCAGCAAACCCCTTCTGTAATTGGAAATATCAATAACAGGTAATTAAGATCAAGTACTTATTCACAACAAAAATAATTTTATATTATTGTTAGGTTCATATTGAAATCCAAGCCCAATTATTTTTAGCAATTTTCCTTTTTAACCTTTGTACCTTACTTTTCATTTTTGACCCCTAGTTAGTCTACACTCAAAAAATTCAACATGTTCAAAATGAAGCTAATTTGAAATCATTATCAAGAGTAGTATCTCAGTAAGATTTCTTGGAGTCATAACAATTTTTTTTGGTGTTTCGGTGGCTTTCGTCGCCACCGTTGCTAAAGCTCTGATAATCTTTATGTTTTTGAACGTACGTACAAAAAATAATAATTTGTAAAGGGTTAAAAATGAAATAACCATTGAATGGTCATCTCATGCAATTTTTTTCCCCTTCAACTTTGTTAATCTACAATTCTACACGGTTACTTAGTTCAAACTACTTACCCACAAAGGCAGAAATTCCTACTCCAAATGCTGCATAGAGTAGCCTCAATGCAAACTGGAAAATGAAAAGAGAGTATAGTGACAAAGTGCATTGAAGTCATTCTGATCAAAAGCATAGAAAAAAGATTACAAAGTAGTAACTAGTATCCAGTTTCTTCATATTAATACCTTATTTACATCACTATTAGTAAGAGTGCCCTTGGAACTTCCAAAAGAATTGATTACGTCGCTAAGAATATACATCATAAGAGGGTTCTGCAACCCATCACCAATGCTTCCCAAAGTCCCAAATAACATGAACAACTTGTCAACTCCATCTGCGTATCGAAACATGCCATCCTTTATTCCCATTTCCACTGCTTAATTTCTCTGGTATAGACCTTACCCAACTTTACATAAACTAAATACCATTAATGATCAAGAAAAACTTACTTATAGATAAGTATTATTAATTGAAGAAGTTTATGTCATTATCATTTCTGTCATTGTTAATAACAATTCCAACTGGAAAGTACTAATGGTTTTTTTATTTTTTATTTTTTTTATTTACACAGCCGGCAACCATTGTGTGTCTTATTACTACATAGCACACTTAATACTGTTTATTTTGTCTTTTAGGCACTTAAATAGTGCCTAAGAAATATTCTCAAATTCTACCATTGAAATCGGATTTTGGTTCCATTAATTTTACAATGGAAAAGGCGATCATTTTACTTTTACATATTAAATATATTAATTATTTTATTTTAAATTGATATATTTTAATCACTTTATTATTATATTTATGGTCATTTTAGTTTAATTTTGATAATTTTAATTACTTTATTTTAAATTTTTAAGACATTTTTCTCTTTAAATATCTATCATATTTAGCAGTCATATTCAATTAAGCTTAAGTTCTTTTCCAAAAAATTCAAAAACAAAAAAATAACAAAAAATGATTAAAGTGTCCAAAAATACAACAATAAAGTGACTAGTATGTTCAATTTGTGAAAGTCACGAGTGTTTGACAACTTCGCAGACATAACTTTTATATTGTAATCTCTTAGCTCTCATAAATTCTCATAACAAGTATCAAGATCACATGTATTGCATCGTGGTTGTAGTTCTCCAATGATTTACATTCATGTATCGCTGCATACATACTTAATTACATTTCATATAGGTTCTTGGTTTGATCAATTTTGATATTACATGATAAATATATTAGTTTTTTTAGTTTGAGGGATCGATCCCCATTATAGATTGATCCCGTTATGGATTAATCCTTTATCGATCCCACTTCTATCCTCTCATCTCTGCATAAAACTAAACACACCAATTTTATACTAGGGATCAATCCCCTTTATAGATGAATCAATCCCCTTTTGGAAGAATCAATCTGATTTCGATCCTAAATCAATCGTATAGTTTTATGCTAGGGATCAATCCCCTTATAAATGGATCGATCCACTTTTGGAAGAATTGATCCCGAATCGATCGTATTCATTCTACGTAACTTTTAAAAGGAGGTCTAAAGAGAGGGATCAATCCCCACCCAAGACAGAATGATCCCTCGTTTTGTTGGCGTAATTTATTTTTGGGAGGGATCAATCCTGTTATTGAAAACTGACATATTTTGTCTTCTCTAATTCATTTTTTAATCATAGTCAGCAACTAACTACCTATCATATGAGTAACGTTTTGTACTATAGGTTTTCTATAAATATGTCACTTATCTTTTTCAATTATAGACACAACTTTAGAGCAGTTTTTGGAGCACAAGGTTTTACAGTTAGTTTTTTTTACTCTCTTATTCCTCTTTATTTAGGCTTAATTTTATCATCTCATCTAGCATATTTACATGATCATGTTAGTATCGATCTAAGCATGTTTATTAATTTTGGATCCTTGATTTTTTGAATACACAAACTACTTGTGTTATTTGTGCTAACCTTTCATATTATTCTATGGATAGGTTCAATAATTTGAGGAGAGTTGATCAGAACATCAGTCTATATTCGTTCACCTACCTTGGAGATATTGTGAAGAAAAGAGCGACGACTCATAAGTAAAATACACAAAGACGTTATCATTGTAAGAGTAGTTTAAGACATCTTGTACTTGAATATTATCTTTTCCATAATAAATAAGTTAGATGGTCCCAGTGTATCGATGATTTTTTTCTTAGGTTTTATTGCCCTAGATTGTTTTAACCTAAAATCGTGTATTATTTATTTAATTACATATTTATTATTGATATGTGATCGCATATATGATCGTTAAGATTAATTTATTGATTTAAATTTTTAAAATTTTTAAAATAATTTATTCACCTCTTAGGATTATTAGTACGTTTTAGAACTTTCAATCCAGATGTTACATTAATCTCATAATTATTCGGTATGTTTATTAAATCTATTAATTTATTGTTTGGGTTATTGAATGTTCAAAAATGTAAAATTTTCAATTAATTGAAGATGTGCATGTCAAGCGAACTGTTAAAAACAACATTGGATACAATGAAGTTGAGAGAAACTGACTAAACGTGAATATACGGAGGAGGAGGATTTGTGGGGTTTTTTTTTTCCCCGGTTTGTTTTCTTGCTAGAGATAATTAGACAAAGTCATGTCTCTCTATTCGGCCACCTTCTCATTTGTTTTACCAGTTTATGATTGTTTCTGTCTTAAAGTAATTATGCCATTGCCTGCATTTTACTTTTCCTATATATCAAAATGCCATTCAAATGAAGACTGAGTCTAAAGGGAATATGTTTTCCTATTTTAATCAGTGACCTCATTGGTTATATAATCCTCTGAATTGAGATAATCAAAAGTTTCACTTACCCTCATCTTTTTGACACTTTGCAATCTGGAATCAGTTTCATTGTCCCAATCTGCTATCAAAATCAATTGCGTGTGATTTCTAGTTCCAGACTACTTTAAAAGCAAGAGACGAACCCCTTATTTTCTTCATCCTTTTGTATTATATTCAGTAATATATTTAATTGAACAACATGATTAGGCAAGAAAAATTAAGATAGCTTTTGACTCTTGTTAGCCAAAGATAAAAAAAAAACCAAAAATTATGACATAGATCGTTGTCGAATCATTTTTTCAAGAGAACTGCCTGTTGCAAAAGGACAATGGCTATTGCAGTTGGATTGCTGAATATATATATGTATATATATATTCTTTTTCCTTAATAACGTGAATTTTGTTTTCGTTAAATGGTCTATACTTTAACTAAAGGTGTTTTGTAAAAAATGGTCTTATCTTATATAATATTTTAAAAAAAGTGTTATAGTTTAAAAAGAGGTAAAATTTGACTTGTAACTTGAGAATTAATTTTTGTGTAGGTTTTTTAACTTTTAATATTTTTAATTTTATTTACCAACTTGAATAATATAGTTTGATATCTATATAAATTGATAAAATAATTTAAAAATTAAATAATATAAATTAATAAATATATAAAAAATAGATTATAACAATATTAAATATATAGTATGTATAACAATAAATATTTATATATTTATGTGATTTTGTCTATAAAAAACATATCATATGTAATAGTTTAGAAAATGGTTGAATTGTGTTTTAATTTGGGCAAAATTTAACCTTAAACTTGAATACTTATTTTTAAAAAAAATAAAAAAAATCTCATTTTACAAAACATAATTATTATAAACATAAAAAATATTAATATCTTATAAATTTATAATTAATTTTAAATATAATATAATACATTATTATTATTAATAATAAATATAATTATAATTATATTTAATAAATAATTATGATATAAAAAATAATATTTATATATATCCAACTTTATATAATATACAATACAAACATGTAACATTATATCGTAAATTTTGCGTGAAAATATTATCTAATATATTATTATTTTTATTATTAATATAATAAAATATATAAATTATATCTAATTAATTATATTTTAATAGTTAAATAACATTATTATTAATAAATATTTGTTATCTTAGTAATAATTAAAATTATAATAATATTAGAGATATGTGTTACAATGTAATTTATTTTTATTTTTTTAATTTTAAATAATTTATTTTTTAAAAATGTCAATAATTTTTATGAAAAATTATTGTAACTATTTAGTAAAGTTTTTAATAATTTAAAATTTTATAATATATTATTATTATTTTAAACTATTTTATAATAAGATTTTGATAAGTTATTTGTTATAAAAAATATTTTTTTTATTATATAAATATAAATCATTTTTATTATTTTTTATTTATAATTAAAATAAACATTATTATTTATTAAAATTTGGTGGATATGAGTATTTTATTTTTGGTTTTATTTTGGAAAATAAGAAGAAAGAAAAAGAAAATAGTGATGGAAAGTGAGGGAGGAGAGAGAAGAGAGTGTAATAGTGAGTTGGAAAAAGGAAGGAGAGATAAGAGAGTGAAATGTTTAGTTGGAGAAAGAAGAAGGAAAGAGAATGAGTTTTAATTTGATCATTTTTAAATTAAAATTAACTTTAACACTTTTAAAACTATGATATAAAATATTCCTTATATTAACAAATTTCCTTAACTAAAAGCAAAAAGTTTCTCATAGTTCTACTACAAGTACAAATACATGTCGTTTCAGTGGTTTAGTCAGTTGCAAATTTGACCGGAAAAGTAAAAAAAAAAAAAAAAAAAAGCTTTCTTCTTAACGTCAAGGATCCCATTAGGCTTTTTGTAATAATACTCTTTTAAGCATTAAAAAAAAAAAAACTAATTCCCAGGTGAATGGAAAATTCTAAAATTGACTTGCCTTTCACTTCATAGGTAAGGTATTTTACATAAGGGCATGTTTAAAATCAGAATTAAGAATAGAGATCGATTATTATTCATAATGTTTATTTTTTAAATTGCATCAATAATGAAAACAGATTGTTTTTAAGTTCATATTTGCCTTTAGATTGAAATTGCTTTCCAATTTTAAGATTATTATTGATTGTCCTTCTTTATTAAAATTATTTTATTTTTATTTTTTTATATTTAAAGATTTGATAAAATCAAAATAATTTGTTAACGAATTTTTTTACTATTACATTACTCACGTATGTTATTTTATTATTTATATATAATACTTAGTTTAATAATTTATCAATTTGTTTCATTTTTTATTTACTTATTCAATTTCAATATATACCACTATTTATATATTTTTAAAAATCAAAATTTTAAAATAGAAAGGTTTATAATTTTTTTAATAAAAAAATGTCTTTTTAATTTTTGTAAATTATAATTCTTATTTTTTTTTCAATATATGGAAAAGAAAAAAAAACCCATAAGGACATTTAGTAGAGTTACTATTTTTATTTTCTTACATTCTTATTTAACATATTTACTTTTCATATAGTAGAAAATTGTTTTATGCTTACTTTGTTTTAAAAAAGAGTTAGTAATCAACATTAAAGATAATCATTTTACTTATTCTAATTTTTTTTTATTTTAATTTATCCATATTTCGATACCCTTACACCATAATATAAATTTTACCTAGAAACTTATTTATCCAAATCCAATGTAGCTAAATAAATACTCAAATCCCAAAGTGTAAGAATGCCACTATATTGTTTTCATAATATATATTTTTAATAATGTTTTTAAGTATTATTTATTATTTTTAAAATATATTTTCTACTAATTACATTATTTTATCTCTTTATTCAGCATTAAATATTTATATTAATTTTATATTTAATTAGGGTAGAATATCAATACTTTATGATTGGTTTCTTAAACATTGTATCAATTATTAAAGACTCTTTTAAGGTTTCTCATTTTTACATCTTTAATTTTTATAAACATATATCAGTCAACTAGTAAAAAAACAAAAAAAAATAGTCCAAAAGCAGAACATAAATTTTGGAGATATTCACACTTAGTTGATATATCTAGTTAATTTTTTTAAATGTATTAAAATGTGTGATTAATTTCTTTAAGATTAAATTATATGATTTAAAAATTTATGTATAAAATCTTAAAAATTTAAAATTTAAATTATATATTTTAAAAATTTAAATTTATTGACGATTTATAATTAGTGAAATATTTAATCATATATTTTTTTTATCACAATGGGAATGAAGGTGCCATAGAATAAAGTGCTATTTTTGGAAGGAAATAAAGTACCTTTGTACCTCGCATTTAACACACGTTACAGTGTTAGATTAGGCTTCCCTCGCCGTCGTCTGCCGTCTTCGGAGGTGTTAGAATTACACTCCTGGGAAGGCTTCGTGATTCACAAAATAGAAGCGCATGAAGAAATGAAAAGTAGGAAGTTGACATAAATGAGAACAATATCAAGCACTATAAGAATCGAAATAACACGTCGTAGAAGTCTCAGATGCCCTCCCAGGTCAAAAGGTTGAGCTCTTTGTTCGGCTCAGCCGTCAAATTGAAACACGCCACTTCCTCTCCCGGCACTGTTTTAACGTCTTCGACTACTTCTAAGCCAAAGTCGCCAACTTTTCTCTCCAAAAAGACTTCCCATAAATCTGCTGGTCACGATAAGCTTCCGACCTTAATATCGGAGCTAAACTCTGATTATGGTATATGCTTGGGTCTTTTTGAATCAGTGCAAATCTTTTCTTTTAATGTTGAGAATGCGTGGTTAGACATTTATGAATTATCTTGTTAATTTTTTGCTTTTTATCCTTGAATTTCAGAGAAGTCAGCGAATTGTTTAGCGGAGAAGATATCTTCAGTAATGTGCGGTAAATGTTTATAAATATTACCATGAGAATCCTATTACGATTTACGAGTACTTTTTTATTAATGGAATAATACATGAAATGTGGCGGAAGTCTTGAATTTTATGATCATTTTTACTGTACTCAACGTTTCTACTTTGCACCATCTCTGTTATTTTCTTGTGAACCCAGCAAAATTGTTTTGCTGGTAGTGCATTTTCTTCTTCATCATTTTTTTTTTGGTGTCAATCAGAAAAAAAAATCATTACCAAATACACACCTAATAATGTTCAAACCAAGCAGAGAAGCACCAAAACCATTGAAAAACAAACCATACTAAGTCAGATTCCATCTTCAGTTACCAGAGGCGGCTCTGGGAATCAAATAACGCCAATTTCTAGCACCGGATCTAGCAACAGTTTCTGAGGATAACCATAAGCTGATCAGCAACATCCGGCATGCTAAAAAGAAAAAGTAGTAACTTGCTAGCGTAGCAAATGACAGAAAACACAGACTAAGAAAGAACTAAACAAAACAAAGCCGACAAAGTTCTGAACAAACTATAAAATGAAAACACGAGCATCATTGTCCATACTCCTTTCTAACATCAGTTTGTAAAGGAAGCCTGAGAAATCAAGGAGCAGGACAATTTTAAGTTGAAGATTCCTCCATATTAGCAGCTTCATTATCTGCAGTTGCTGCTACACCAATAGGATTAGCAGAAACGTTCACATTTTCTTCTTTTCCTTGTTCATTATATTATAATGCCTATAAATCATAAAAAATTGCTATTTACTTGACATACTGGATGTCATGACTTATATATATATATATATATATATATATAAAATCAAACCTACAAATATTATTAATATTTAAGTAGTTGTTAAATACACATCGATGTCTAAAACCTGTTTAAAGCAAGTCAGACAATCTAATAAAGTAATAAATTGTTCTTGGGAACTAAATTTAACCCAAATTTCTTAAGTATGGGCTACCATATTAGCCTCCTGGGACAAAAACAAACTTCACCCTGTGAAAGGAGTCTCAAATAATGCTTGACAACTTGGGCGATAAGAGCCCATGTAGAGAGGCCAGGCAAGTCTTGTTGTAACTTTTGGACAGCAACCTAACAGTCACTTTTAATGACTGTTGGAGAATCCCCATTTTAGAGTAACCTTTGAAGCCTCTCTCAATGCTATCAGCTGTGCTGTTAACACAGAATCAATAGGAAACTTTATGGCTCTTGCAAAGACAAATGAACCTTGGTTATCTTGAGCCACTATGCCCATCCTTATGAAAGTAGAATGAGCATCCCAAGTTGCGTCCACATTGATTTTAATCACACTTAGATCAGGTTTTTACCACAAAGGAAAACCAAGCTTCGGCTCAACAGATTTGAACATTACATGATTTTTAAGTGGTAGAAGCAGTCCCTGTAGTCTGTTTAGTTGAAGGTCTCTTCATATCGCGAACCTACATATTTCTTGCCTTCCATAATGATCAAAGTAAGCATAAAAATAATCCAAGTAAGAATTTTTCAAGTTAAGAAGGTGATATGGCATCCACTTTTCAATCGATAAAGATGTTGGAATAGGCACATTGATTCCATACCTTCAGTACACCATCACAAAGGCCCAAAGCATGTAGTTCAAACTCATTACATAAATGGCATATCTTGCACACTGATGAGGTTGGAAGCTTGCGCCTAGAAAGCTTAGCGAAGGTTGGTAGGATATTGTGAGCCACTCGCCAAGAAAACATTCTCACTCGATTAGGAATAAACACTTCCATATATGCATCCACAGGAAATTTGAAGGAAAATTTAATCCATTTTGCACATTTGAAGTACCTGCACTAAGGAACAATTTAGAGTTAACTAAGCAATTATATGCACTCTTTAGTCTTTTACACAGAATTGGCCATTTTGCTCAAAATCCCATTAAATAACATCTAGATGTCTTGTTTCACTTAAAGGAATTGATAATATTGCCTCAGCTTTCAAAGGAATAAATAATTCCTTAGATGTCTTGTTTCACGTCATGGTTTCCTGATCAATTAATTTAGAAATGGTTTCGTGATCAATTAATTTAGAAACTCTATTGACATTTGCATAACTTTTTTGGGGTAACCACCTTAAAATCAGGGGAGGGTAGCCAAGGTTCCTTCCAAATATCAATGGAATTTCCATCCCCAACATGCCACTTTAAACCTTTCATTAAAATGGATTGAGCCTCCATGATTCCTTTCCAAGTGTAGGAGGAATTATTTCTCACAATACATTCCAAAAAAGAAGAATTTTGGAAGTAGCTCCTCTTGTTTGGCAAGTAATACCAAATTAAAGCTCTCAAAATCACGAAAATCCAAACCACCTAGTGCCTTAGGGAGACACAATGTTTTCCATGATAGCCAATTTATGCCTGTTTTGTTTTTATTTCCCCACCCAAAGCTTCTTATGATTCAAACTAGCTCCTCTTAAAAGGTTTTGGGGAGCTTGAAAATGCTCATTACATAAAGGGATATGGATTGACCAACAACTTTAATTAGTATTTCTTTACTTGCCCTAGATAACAATTTTTCCTTCCACCTATGAGTGATACTCTACAATTTTTCCTTAAGCTCATTGAAAGCTTTAGTTTTATCCCTCCATATAAAGGTCGATAAGCCTAATTATTTTTCATACAAAGCCTTTAACGGGGCTTTAAGTAGAGTAGAAATTTCATTATGAGTATCTAAAGATACATTTGGATTGAAAACTATAACGGATTTTCCCCCGTTAACTTTTTGTCCAAAAATCATTTCATATTCATGAAGCACCTCTAGTGCTTTCCTCGCACAAGTTAAGGTTTCCTCAAGAAAAAGAAAAAAGAAGTTATTATCTGCCAAAAAAAAAATGAAATGAGAAATTATAGGCGAGCTCGACATACCTTTAATCTCTCTCTCAGTTTACGATTTTTTAACAAAGCAGATAGCCCTTGTGCACAAAGAAAAAAAGAAAAGGTGACATTAGATCTCCTTGTCTAATGCACCTAGTAGGAGTAAAGACATTGGACGGGGACACATTTGCTAGCATTGAATAGGAAACAGATTCAACACAAAGCATAAATTCTCCCCCCAAACAATGTGAAAGCCTAGTTTAAGCATTATGGCTCGTTGAAAACCCCACTCAACTCGGTCATAAGCTTTCGTTATGTCAAGTTTAAGAACAATGTAACCTGTTTTAGTATTCTTTTTTGTGCGCATTTTGTGGAGTAATTTATGTGAAATCAAAATATCATTTGTTAGTAATTGGTCAGGCAACAAAAGAACTTTGATTCTTACTAATACCCAAATCCATTACCCTTTGAAATCTATTTCTAATGCACTTCGCCAAAATTTTATAGATGATGTTACAAAGACCAATAGAACAAACATGAGCAATATGATTTGGTGTATTAGTTTTAGGAATTAAAGTGATATGGGTAAAATTAAATTGAATATCAATCCAATTGTTACACAACATATTTAGAACAAATTCACACACATCAGATCCTACAATATACATATCATCGGGAATATACATATCATCGGGTCCTGGTGATTTTAGAGGATTCATTTGAAATAGAGCATGTTTCACCTCTTCCGTGTTAAAAGGAGCAAGTGGCTCCTTGTTCATTCCTAATGAGACCATCGACTCTACAAACAAATTAGCATCAGAATTGACAATTTTAGAGGTAAAAGTATGAAACACATACCCAGATGACAAGAATTGCAATGTAGCCAAGTTTGTCATCATGTTCCCGTTGTCGTCCTCTAAAGAGCTTATGAAATTAGCTTTCTTTCTTTGTGAAACATGAGCATGGAAGTATTGAGTATTACGATCCCACCTATAAGCCACAAATTTTTTGCTCTTTGTTGCCAATAGAGCTTTTCTCTTTGTCAAATCTGATGAATATTGTCTTGAAGAGAAACCAATTTTTGAGCAATCTTCTTGGTGGGCATAGTTGTGCTCAAACTTGAGAGCTCAATTTCTAGTTATTGTAGTTGCTTTGATGGAGGTCCTACAAGATATCAGCTTCGACGTGCCAACTTTGATCGACAATTTCTTTGTTTAGTTTGCCATCGAGGACATTGTTGTAAAAGGTTATTTTAATGCTCGTCTTGAGGCTTAAAAAAAATATTTGGAGACTATAGCCTCAGGTGGTAGATTAAGGCTTACACTTTTTTGGTTTGAGGTTTGCACCTTAAGATTTTTATGCCTCAAGGTGATTGAGGCTTTAGCTTTAAATGGTTAATGTTTTAAGTTGTTTCATGTGTTATCTATAAAATTTAGACTCGATTTTACAAAATTAAAAAAGTAGAAAGTCATAGATTAGAAAAACAAAAAGGAAATTATCATAATCTCACGAACAAACGTGATTAGGGTTGCTTCCTTAACATTCTTCGATCTTCCTTCACTTATTACATTTATTTTCCTTTGCCTTCGTCAACTCTAAGTTTTATCAGTTATTAAATTCTAACATTGTAAGTTACATTACACTTTTTATTTGACTATTTATATTTGTATTTTTTCTTCTACTTTAAATTGATATTTGAGTAATTACTTCGTGTATTTTGTAGTTATTTTCATGATTAATTGCCTATATTAATATTAACATTTTTTGAAGTTAAAGTTTGAGTTACTTTTCATGATATTTATTGATTATTGGATTAAAAATTACTTTTATTAATATTTAAATATTTTTTAAAGTTAAAGATTGAGGCTTGCATCTCGGACGGTCTTGAGGCTTAAGTCTCACCTCACTTAAGGAAACGCCTTAATACTTAAAATAGTCTTTTACAACATTGATCAAGGGCACTCTCTGCCATCTCTGGGAGATAGTTTGCTCACTTCCAACCACATGAGTCCAATAGGATTCAAACTTAAACCTTTTCTTGAGCCGAGCTTGATGGATGGGCCTTGAATCAGTCCAAAGTTGAATAGCTAAGTGATTCAAATGGTCTGACTCAATGTTATTGAGTTGGAAATTAGGATTTCTTTGTAACCAACTAGGATAAGCTAAACCCCTATTAAGTCTAGCCCGAACAAAACAACAACCAGAAGCTTTATTCCCCCATGTGAATTTGGGCCCTGTACAACCCAAGTTAAATAAATCCACTTCTCAAAGTTTGTCTAAAATCTCGCATTTATCAATTTACTCTCATTAAGTCCCTTTTAGCCCATGTCCAAAGAGAATTTCGTTAAAATCTCCTAAATGAAGCCCAGGTATAGAAAATAGCTTTGCTAGGTCCTTCAATCTCTGCCAGATTTTTTTCCTCTTTGACACCCTAGGTTCTCCATAGCATCCTGTAAACCTTCAGGCCAAACTCAAATCCTTAGGATTAATTATTTAATCAATATATGATTTTGAAAAACTTTGAATTGCTAAATCCACATTAATCTTCCATAAGAGTGCTAAGCATCCACTCTTACCTTGTTGACCTTCCTCTCCATTAGAACAGTCAACAACTAAAGCATTATTATAAGATAAAGAAAATTTCAGATTTGAGAATTCATATTGAAATAATTTAGTTTTGCTAAGGAAAACTATATTTGGGGAATGAGTTTTATCAAATAAACCCTTTAGAGCCAGAGCTGCATGAGACTTCCCAAGTCTTCGACAGTTTAAACTAAACACTTCATTGTTCTTAAGCAGCCTCCATTGATTGCTCAGAGTTAATTTCATCCACCCTAACTTCATGGGTGTTTTGTGACTTAATTTTCTTATTATTAATGATTAACTTAGCTCCTTCTGTGCTTTTTAATAAGTGCCTCTTCTTTGAAGAGGTAGATGGCCCAGTTTGGATATTACCCTCTTTAACCAAATTAGGCCTAGGCTCCAAATTGTTCCTTCTGTGCTTTTTGATGGGTACCTCTTCTTTGAAGAGGTAGATGACCCAGTTTGGATATTACCCTCTTTAACCAAATTAGGCCTAGGGTCCAAATTCTCATTGTTGAAATATCAAAATATTAGGAGATATTAAAGGATGAAACAATTAAGGGCTTAACTGTATAGTTTAGTTAGGATTCAAATAAATTTTTGATTATCAAGGATTTATTTGCTGCTTATTCTCTTTCTATTATACTCATTGTATTATAAATACAAGGCATGTAAATGTGATTATAGGATATAAAATTAGGTCTTCTCAAGTCTTCTTCTAATAAAGGTAATTATATCCCTCTTATTGATAATTTACTTATTGTTCTCATATAACAAACTCAGTCGTGCACTCTTTATCCTATCATTAAGTTTGTATCTTATAATACTTTATCCCTTAAATTTCATGCTTTTACTTTTAACTTTGATAGGATAAAAAATCCAAAGAATATTGAAGTGACATAGGGGATTCCCAAGTAGAAAGAAGTAATAATGGAAGAAGTGTGGGCTTTAAAAAAGAATGGAATCTGGGATGTGATGGATTTATCCCAAGGCAAAACCTGTTGGTTGTAAATGGGTATTTATGGTGAAGTATAAGGCCCATAGGACAGTTGAACGTTACGAGGATCGCTTGGTTGCTAAAGGGTTTACTCAAACCTATGGTATCAACTACACACAGACGTTTGCATCTGTGGCAAAATTAAATACAATTCGGATGCTATTGTCATTGGTGGCATACCTCGTTAGACATTTCAACAACTTGATATAGAGATTTCTCAATGGTATGTTAGACGAAGAGATTTTTATGTCTCTACCACCTGGTTTTTGTAAACAGGGGAGGAAAATATGACATGTAAGCTCAAAAGTCCCTATATAACCTCAAACAATCACCTAGAACATGGTTCGATAGATTTA
The DNA here is from genome assembly GCA_033030585.1 of Hippophae rhamnoides. Classification (NCBI taxonomy): domain Eukaryota; kingdom Viridiplantae; phylum Streptophyta; class Magnoliopsida; order Rosales; family Elaeagnaceae; genus Hippophae; species Hippophae rhamnoides. The sequence goes on along the minus strand of CM065428.1, from coordinate 63,352,308 downwards.
TAAAGGTGATAAAAAATGAAGGATATCAACAGTGACAATCGAATCACACTATGTTCTTTCATTAATCTAGAGAAAGGTTGAAGACGATTCCGATTGTGTACGTCGATGATATAATTCTCACTGGGAATAATTTAGTTGAGATTGAAAGGCTTAAAAAAACTCTAGCTAATGAATTTAAAGTAAGATACCTAGGAGAAATGTGATACTTTATGAATATGGAGATTGTTAGATCAAAAAAGAGCATTAGTGTCTCGTAATGAAAGTATATTCTTAATCTTTTAACCGAAAGTGGCATGTTTGAGAGCAAATCAAGTGACATTCCAATTGAAGAGAAGGTAAAGGATAATGGAAAGCCAATTGAAAAAGACATATATCAAAGATTGGTTGGGAATTTGGTCTACCTATCACACACAAGGCTTGATATTGCATTGGCAATTAGTATGGTAAGTCAACATATGCATTTATCACAGAAAATTCATCTAGAGGTTGTATACAAAATCCTCAGATATCTCAAAGGTTCTCCAAGAAAAGGGTTGCTTTTCAAACGTGTGAAGGTAGAGAGAGAAGTTTTTACAAATGCAGATTGGATAGGTTTAATAGAAGATAGAAGATTTATTACTGGTTATTGCACTTTTGTTTGGGAAAACGTAGTAACTTAGAGAAGTAAGAAAGAAAGTTTAGTAAACTAGAAGCAACGGTGAAACTGAGTATTGAGCTGTTGCACATGGGATATGTGAGGGATTATGGTTACAAAAGCTCCTAGAAGAACTACAATTTAAACTAGCAATTCCAATAAAGGTTTATTGTGATAACAAAGCTACCATCAACATTTTTCTCAATCTAGTTTAACATGATCGAACTAAACATGTTGAAGTTAATAGATACTTTATTAAAGAAAAGGTTGTAAATGAAATCATTTGCATGACATATGTTCCCACAAAAGAACAAACGGTAGATATCTTCACAAAAGGTTTCTCAACAAAATTTCGATGATTTCATTCGTAAGATGGATATGATTGATATTTATGATCTAATTTGTAGAGGAGTGTGGAAATCCCAAAATAGTAGAAGATATTAAAAGATGAAACAATTAAGGGGTTAGATGCATAGTTTAGTTAGAATTCAAACTTATTTAAATTCTTGATTATTGTGATTATAGAATATAATAAAATTATTCATTCAAAATCACACAATTAGTTTTTTTTCTTCGACACCACCTGTTTGGGCCAAGGGTTTGTATCTTCCTTTTAAGGGGCATCTTATTTAAATAAGATTTGATTTTTGGAAGTAGTTCAATTGTATCCCAGGATTAACGATTTACGAAAATATCAAGGAATACTATCAATATAGATGGAAATTCAGATAAAAGAAAAAAAATGTATGAAAATTATCTGAAACTACTAAAATTTTAGATAATAACCTAAGATAAAAAAAAATAATATTGCATGTAATAAAGTAGTCTTCTTAATAAATTAATAGCTACATGCCAAATAAAAGACTAACTTAAGTTAAAATAAGATGCTTTAATAATTAAGAAATTATGTTATAATTACACCCAAAAAGATTTTATAAAAAGTTCAAAGTATATGCTATCTTGATTCAAGTAATATTGGTACCATGACATATCGTTAGAGGTTGTTTAAGTATAATAATTAAGATGCTATGAATATGTTGTTTGATCTCTTCCTACTATTTCTCTATGAATAAGAAATTGTGGATTAGCCCGATAATTTGCAAATTGTTATGGAAGGTTTCCAAGATTCTATAAGCATTATGTATAGCTATGCTACTTGGGAGATCACTTTCATTCGTGTTAATTCTCATTGAAGATAAATTAGAAGTTGTAGTTCCTCATTTGATTATGGCATATCATTGCATTCTCCATGATGTCTCCTTGTGTATTTCTTTACAATAGCACCTATTCCTGGACGGGCAACTCTACGCTTATAGTATTCGTCTTATGTGACATGTGTATAGTTAGTTTCACAAGTCAATGGACTTAAAAGTCGGTTATATCTAGTGCTAGTTAATTCGTATTAAATTAATATTTATTGAAGATAAACTTACAATCATAGTTCCTCATCTAATTTTGGCTTAGCATTGTATCTTCTTTGATGTCTCCTTATGTATTCCTTTCCAATAACACCTATTCTTGGATCGTCAGCTCTACACCTATAATCTTTATCTTGTGTGGCATATGGATTGCTTCATAAGTGAACGGACTTAAAGGTCGGTTATGTCTAGAGCCAAATGTTATGTTCTAGGATCTTCATCGTTATCACCACTACCATTCCTTGCATTATCATGTTCATTACTATCTTTTTCTTCCCATTCGTCACATAATGACCTAGTAAGATCACTTTCATGGGAAGAAAACCTTATAATATGTTTGTGATTCACCTAATAGTCTGATGTTAAGACTTATTTCTTCTTTGTACAGGTTCGAATCATACCAAAATATTATTTGATGTAAAAAATATTTAACATAACTTTATTCACCTATAAGATTTCATTAAAAAGTTGGGAAAAAAATCCAAAAACTACACTACATAAATTTAAAAAAATAGATAATATCGTAAATAGTATCCGATATTTTTACAAAAATTACACTTTAAAACTTGATATATATATATATATATATCGTGGATAATATTAAAAGCAAATATTCCTTCCTTACTCAGATTGATAACCACATTTAAACTACTTTTCATGTTTGAAATCATTGGATTCTCTCCATTTTGAATAGAGATTGGGATAGAGTTAGCTCAAATTGAATTTTGTTGAATATCAATAGTCGTTTCAATTCCTTCCAAAATTGGTGGGTCAACACTAGATGCTTCACCAGAATCACTTTTGTTCACCCTTCTCATGCTCCTAGGACGGTTTGATATGACATTCTTTTGTTATCCATCTTTCAAAGAATAACAGGAGACACAAAATGTGTGTTCTTATCATGCATTGCTCTTAGCCACTTCCCAAAGGGGAGATTAGTTTCATTATGAAGGCCTTCTTCATAACCTCTCATGTCATGGCCGATCACCCCATAGCCATAGCAAAAAAGTTCCATATTCTCATATTTAAAGAATAAAGTTGACTCATTTTGGCCCTCTCCATCCACATAGAATGCGCATCAATAGCGTGTTAAGGTCAAGCACCACACATAACCATGAATTACCAGGTCTCGTAACCTAAGAGATGAACTCACTTACCGCATTTCCAATAGCTCTTGCCATTTCTTCATATTCTGCACCAAACAGGAGATCATAAACTCTAACCCAAAAGAGTTCACAACTGATACAAATCTATGACGGTTGGCGTCTCGGAGGAACTTAACTGAGGCAAAGCAAAAACTTCTTGAAAAGTCAAGGGTGCCCCTCCAACACCCTATTGTGATTTTCTATAGATTTAAAGCCAATTAAAAAGAGGTCTAAGTTTATTTGTGTCACTTTATAATCATTTGATAATTTCCAAACTCCTTTGATGGAATGATAAACCAATGAATTAGATGGTATTTTTTTGCCCGTGTACTTGCCACAAGCATGAAATCATAATTAGATGATAGAGATTGAACATTGATCTTCACTTTTTCTTTCTCCTTACCATGGGGATTTGAAAGAGTCCATGATCCAGTACACTAGCAGGATAAGAAGATGCAATCTCCTTAAGGACGCAACTCTAATTCACACAAACAAGAAATCAAACACTTACGTAGTACAAGCACAAACAATATAATATCAGATAAGCAGATAACTTTGAACAATAGATATTATATAAATTCAACAAAAAACATGCAAGATTATAAAAGCTTTCTAACTAGAGTTTAAGCTTTTAGTATGTTGTAATATACACATCCTAAACTTAGATTGTACTAACATAATAATAGATTATACATAACAAACAATATAACGAGGTAAATCCTCATAGAGATCATATATATGTGGTAGCATCCTAGAGTTGCTTAAGGTAACCACTCAGCAGTAAATAATTCACCAAACAATAAAACAGTTACAACTTTAATAGACAATAAAACCGCTATTATATATATTAGCTGGGACTTTCGTTCTAATTGGTTGTTGTTGCTGCTCTTTACTTGCTGTTTCCATAACGATTTGGTTCAACCCTCGAATTTGACTGTCTTTCATAGCCCACACCACCCAAAGCGGTGTGATTGATAACCATTGATTAGTAACAAGAAGTGTAACTACTCATACTCTCAACAGACATTGTTAGGATATCCTTGTGGACCCGTAGTTTTTATATAGTGGGGGGGTCCTTGGACTCCACCTCCAAATTGAACTACGACGAGTTCCTTTCATCTTCCCCAAGCTTCGAACATGTGACCAGGCCCTTAAGTACCAAGCTTCTACGAATCTGTGTACTTAAGGGCTTGGTCACAGGTTCGAAGCTTGGGGAAGACGAAAGGAACTCGTCGTAGCTCAGTTTGGAGGTGGAGTCCAAGGACCCCCCCACTGTATAAAAGCTACGGGTCCATGAGGATATCCTAATAGACATGATACACTACAAATATCAATTCTTGTACGAGAGACGCCTAGTCAAACTATGTACGCACACAATCTAAGATTTGATTTCTAAACTCACTGAATGACCCACACTTAAATGTAAGCTTTCCAAAATGATTTCAAAAATAGGTATAAATCTTGGTATGAATTTTAGCAGAGTTGTGCTAGTGTAAACAAGGGGTAAGAGAAGAGAGAAATGAGGGGGGTATTTATAACATTTAGATTTTCCACCTTGCTAAGGGTGGTGGCGAGATCCATGACAAGGTGCTAAAAAGTCAAGTTTTTTCTTTTCAAAAATTGTCGAGTAAAATCTATAAATACCCGCACTCGAAATGAACTAAAAACACAAGTGACAACGTTAACTCGCTCTCAAGAACCCTTTTTGAAAACAAACTCTCAACTTAGTATGCACACTACAAAAATCAATCTCGTGGTATGAGTAAATATACTTGCATAAAAAGTATACCTAGTTATGTGTGTGTATGAATTACTGATCTATAGTAACCAACCTTACACAGAGGAAGAGAAATATACTAAGTAAAAAGAAAAACAAATACCATGTTTTGTATATGGGAAGCCAACATACAGATACTAATACAACGGGACTTACAAGATTGATTGAACTACTAGGATGAGTCGTCATCTGACATTGCAATAATTTCTAGTGAATAAGAAGTTGAAAACTCTCTGTAGACCCATAGAACGTTGAGACCATAGCTGTCATGACTTATATTGATGATTAACTTTTGGAGGGTTTCTCCTGAATTTTCATTTTCTTTACCTTTGTTTTAATTTCATATATGGGTTTGCAAATGTCCTTATTGCAGGTGATAATTCGATTGACTCACCTATAGGAACTGGTGATGAGAGATCTACGGAAAAGGAGCTAATTGTTCCATGGTTTCCAGATTTATCTTCCCAAACTGTATCATTACGTCGTAAAGAGGTATTTCGAGAAAGAAAGCAAAAGTGGATTTTCAAGAACTCTCATGATATTCGTTTTGGTCGCTTAGTTGACATGTGTGCGAAAAACATAGGAACGGAAGCCACCTTTGCGGTTCTTGGTAAAATTGGGCGACAAACTGGTGTGAAAGAGTACAATGTGTTAATAAATATATGCATGGAGAAGGCTAGGAGTAGTGTTGATGAAGAGGTTGCATTGGAACAGTTTCATAAAGCTCTTCGACTATTTGAATCAATGAAGGATCAAGGTTTTTCACTAGAAGAGGAAACTTATGGTCCCTTTCTTGCTTATTTAATTGACAAGGGAATGGTGGAAGAATTTCATTATATTATTGGAGTTATAAAAGGTGAGAACCATAATTCAATTCCTAGGTTAGGTTACTATGAGATGCTGTTATGGATCAAAGTCAATAATGAAGAAAAGATCCAAGTGATTTGCGATTGGATGGTGACTGATCATGATGAAAACAAGTCAAGTTTACAAGGTATTGTTTTTCTTTTTCCATTGTAACTATTCATTTTTTACTTCTAACTAAAGATTCATCTTTATCTCTGCTTGTAACTTTTTGTCTGACTTTCTTTAATACTTGATGAGGCATCATATTTCAGAGCCTTACATAACTTATGAGGAATAATTCAACATTTTTCTGACTAATTGTTGAATTAAAGTATCAGGAATATGGAAAAAATTAAGATCCTATGTTCCTAATGATGCCTGATGATAGGAGAGGCTTATTTTTGTTGAGTCTTTGGTCTTCCTATTATGGAACCATGTATAGAACGTAAGCTGGCTTAATCATTACAGAAGAAAGTGGTAGAACTCTTTTGTTGTTTCTTTCAAATCTATATTGGAGGGGACAAAAAAAGATGTACAGGGTCATTATTGGTATGGAAAAGCCTAATGTTATGGAACTAATGAATTTTGGATTGTAGTACTTGTAGACCCAATTTACCCTCATGTAAGTCTCCCCTAGGGATGGCAGGGTTACATTCAAGAGTCTTTTTGGACAATTATAACCTATTGAAATTTTAGGGCATAATAAGGCAAACAAATGCAAATAATGTATTAAAAAATATTGCTTCAAGAACTCTCGTATGGTGCAATTACCTCTTTGCATCATTGAAAACTTCACTGGTTTTGCAGAAAATTACTTGTTAGCACTCTATGAATGTGATAGGAAGAAGGAGGTTTCACAGCTGTTGGAAATTATTGACATCACAAAGTTCTCATCAATGCACTCTATAGCAAGACTCTTTGAATTCTTAGGAAAGCAGTTACTAGAGTCATTAGCGGTGAAGTTCCTTGTGGCATTCAAAGCAAGTGGTAAGTTTATTGCTTCTTTCCTTTTGGATTCTGTCACCATTTTAGAGCCTTTTGGCTGGAACATAAGTGAATAGTTTTTGTTCTAGGTTGAACTTAATGCTAATATCTTTTATGGTGTTACAATTTTGGAAAGTTTCTATTAGCTTATATTTTCCTAAGATGTTTTAAATTTCGATGATTTAGATTTTAATAGTAGTTTCAGCAAATATCCTACTAACTATAGTGAAATATTTATTCTGTGATTGCATAATATTCCATATCATCCCAAATGTTCATTTCGGCTGTCTTTGGATCATATCAGTGTAAAATCCTTATTTAGTGTTTCTTCAACTGAAGTTCTCTTTTTTGTTCTGCCTGGCACAGTATAATTTTCATCATTATGATGAAATTGAGTCTTTAAAATGTTTCTTAACTGTTGAGCTCTTCCCATGTAAGTGTAACAATGTTCATATTTTGCAGAGCTTGAAGCAGAGAATATTACGGATTTCATATATAGTTATGCTGTTGGCATTCCAAACTTAACGGTAAGGAACTTATCATTATATGCTGGTATGTGTAATTCAATTTTTCCAGATTAGTCAATCCATCATATATCTTGGTTAAAAGTTTATTTACTCCTTCCCTATTTGTAATTGAAGGTTGAGGATGCCATTTCAAAGTATAAAGACTTGCATTCTAAGCTGGAGTTGACACCTTCATGTGCGTCATATCACAAGCTTGTTACATACTGTTGTGATTCATGTAAGGTATGTTTGATCTTTTGGCTAAACGTGTAGGAAAATGAAATAAACTTTTGTTAGAATAGAGTTAGTAGCCAATTCTTCTAAAAGCTTAAGTTCTTAGTAGGTGGGTTAACTCTCATCTTATATACCTTGACATTTTTTTTTAATATTCTCCTTTGATTAATGGACTCTCACTTTTGAATTAAGTAGACGAGTGTAATAGGTTATCACTTGAAGGTTGAGTAGAAAGTTTTGAAGTCCCATCATGTGGAGTTAGACAGAATCCATCATTGGAGTAGATATTAGTTAATTTTTGAAAGGCTAATTAAGTGGAGATAAACTTTAAGTGAGATAGAAGTGAAAGAAAGAAGATCTATTTAATATTAGTGAAAATTTTAGAGTTGAGAAGTCTCAAACTTATGACCTTATGACCTTATTGTCACGTCCCGCCCAAACTGCCCCTAAAAATCCAAATGTTGGCTGCCTAAAGGATCTAGACACATGGAAAGTTCTAGAGTTGCCTAGAGAAGTCTAGAAAGGGCTGGAGTTGGATGGACTCAACTCAAGCTTGAAGACCCTAGAATGTTCTAGAGCACACTAGAGGGTGCTAGAATGGGCTGGAGTATTCTAGAACGCACCGGATGGTTCGGGAAGGTTGTAGAAGCTGCTGGAAGCTTGAACATCCGGAAGGTGCATGAAGGAGGACAAACCTAGAAGACTCTAGAGTTGGATAGAAGGTCCTAGAACCTTGTGGCAGCTTGTACATAGAACTCTCTTGTATATTCTAGAGCTAGAAGGATCTAGAGAAATGTGGCATACTCCTAGGCTTGTTGCCACACTATAAATAGACCACTTGGTCTTCATTTGTATTCATCCTTGGGAATTCTTAGCAATTGTATCATAAACTCTCTCTAGAGCAATACAAAGCATTCTTTGCAAACTCTCTTACTATTCTCTTTGGAGTTCCATTTTCGGATTGAAAGGCAGGCTTAGTGCGACGGACCGAACTAGTACTATGTTACTATGTTAGAGGAGAGTTAACGACCAATTCTTCTAAAAGTTTAAGCTGTTAGGAGGTGGGCTAACTATCATATTATATGCTATATTTTGATTTTTAACACTTTGATTGGCTTTCTTCTAGTCTATGTTTTCAATCGCTAGTTTGAAAATTAATTTGGCATTGACTAAATGTATATTTATTCTTTCAATTTAGGTGCATTTGGCTCTTGATTTAGTCAATGAATTGTGTGAAATGGGTTTTACCTTATCCACAGAGACATTACACACCATTTTACTTGCTGTTGGGACGAACACCAACTTTAATCTGGTAAGCAACCTTGTAAAATTTATCTTCTCTGCGTGTATCAGACATGATTTTTCTCCCTCTTGTTTTATTTATCTTTTCATTTGGAGAAACTTGGAGTAGCATTGATTTGTTTCAAAACTGGCTGAACTAAAAGCAGGGAACAAAAGGAGAAAAAAAAAACACAATAAATAAAGATAAGAAACAATTTCTATGCTCAATATTCACAATTGTTTAGCCTAAAAAAATTATTTATGGTCAACATCCAGAATCTTTCAAGCCTTTTCTTATCTTAGGACAGAGAACATTCAAATATTAAAATGGTTGACTAATAGAAATGTGGCAATAATTGCAGTGGGTGTATTTATAGTTTACTGTTCTGTTACTGTCAGGTGGATTAGAATTTTGGTCCAGCCTTGATGAAATTTGTCGGATTTCTAGATTTATGTGACTTTGGTTCCTCACATTGGACAGCTGATTTTGGCACAGTTCAGGATAATTGGCTCTCACGTCAGATTTTTCATCTTTATATAGTATTTTTATTTCTCATGAGATTTTAGTGGAGTTCTGACTTGAATTTATCTAGCTGTCATCATGAGTCATCATTCAAGTACTCAATTGCATGTTAATGTTTTTGCACTTTCAATGTTATGTGTTTCTGATATCTGAATACATTTATGGTCAATTGTTCTGATGGCTTTTCCACTTTTAATCTTCAGGTTCGACAAATCTATGCAATGATTGGTCACCATAACTTAAAGTTAGATGAAGAAACGTTCAGGATGATGATACATTTGTCTGTGAGAATGAAAGATGTAATATTTCACTTTCATGTGTTTGAGCAATAAATTATTGTATCAGCTTTCTTTTGGCATTGCTTTCTACCAAATAGTTATACTTCTAATCCTTATACTAATGGTATAACCTCCTCTTTGTAGTTTGCTGGTGCATATAACTTCCTTAATGATTTGAAGGAAGTGAATATAAAGCCAACATCTAGCATGTACAATGCTATTATGGGAGGGTACTTCCGAGAGGTATTTTTATTGGTTTCATTAGATTTTCAGCAGTTGCTGTGAATGTATCTTTGTATGGATAAGCCTTCATGTGTCAAGACATATAGTACCAAGTCTCAAAACAAATGAGCTAGCTACATTGTTATCTCTAGTATGGTTATAGGTCTGAGGCATAAATTGATTCTCTGTGGAGCTTTTTGAGAGTGAAATGAATGTAATGGTTTTTCCTTAATTCTTTTCTTTTACCCTTAAAATGCTAAGTTTTCATATTCACTGTATTAATGATTTTCTTTGAGGTTGAAAAACTGATATAAAGTATCCAATGTCTTATTTGAAATTTACTCCTTGTTCCATGTTCTAATTTCTAATTTGGGAAAGAGAAGAAAAATATAGAGCACGTGCCTCCCTTTTTCGCATTCAATTTTTTATTATTTATGAGATATTAGGTCCTTTAGGTCCTATAACTATGTGATTTATACACTTTAGTCTTATTTTAGATGAACTTTATTAGTCCTGTAATTTAAAAATATAATCAATTAAGTCAAAAAATTTAAAATTTTGGATTTTTTTTCTTGAAAAAATGGAAATTATATATTTTATTAATAAATTTTTTTTAAAAAAGATATATTACATAGACAAGTTTCTGATAGAACTTGGTGAAGAAGTTGACATGCATGGACTCAGAATTTAAACAATAACAGATATTTTCCATGAAGGGTCATCATTTTCGTCAGTTAATGAACTACATAGGCAGAATGTAAGAGCATTTACAGTGATGAGAATGGGAAAGACCCGTGGACTGATTACTACATCGTCAGCTTTCAGCACAGAGCTAGGGTACTGTTAATGAAAATGTTTCCAGGAAAAGAACAAATATCAATTGGCTTTTCAATTTGAAGGTTTTCCTTCCTATTTGTTGTGGAATGATTCCATACAAGGGCTGATTAAACAAATTCATTTATAAAGCTAATCAAGCAAATTTCCTACTTTTAAATAAGCGTGTATAAGGCCACACCAAACGCTCAATATAATAGTATTATTTCAAGCTCGCTTCCACTGAATGTTAGGTCTATGACTTGGAACTCTGTGGATCCAGAAAGAAAAGTAAATTACCTCTAATGCATAGTTATATACTTATATTATACAATCCTTCCACAACACTTGTGAGGGGAGTCTAGCATTAGTTAATTTTTTTTAATGTTTTTTATTTATAAAATATATAATTCTCATAAACATTTGAAAAAATCCAATTTTTTGAAAATTGGGGCTTAATTGATCATACTTTTAAATTACAGGACTAATGGAATTCACTTAAAAAGTTACATAACTAAAGTGTATAAATCACATAATTATATAACTAGAATGATCACGTACCCTTATTTATGTCATATTGACTGCGATTAGGGAGTGGGGAAAGGGAAACTCAAGATTTTCTTGATAGTAGGAAGAGGTGACCTCTAAGTTGCAAGTTCTTGGTCCTTCTGCATTCAAGTTAAATAAATAATGATGAAAATATTAAACAGCTGGAGGAGACAAAGACAGCATGTATTGTGCAGGATATTCGTTATGCAAGACCTTTGGCTAGACAGCATTGTAATATGATGTTGACACAATTTGTTCAGTGGAAACCCTTCTCTCTCCCTTTCTCTTTTCTCCTATTGAAGCATGTTTAAAGTTGAATTTCCTTATTAATTTATTGAGATTTTTGCCGCAATCTCCACTTTGATTGGAGGCATCTTGATGTTCATGCATTGCAGTGGTACCATTCATTCTTGTTGGTAAAAGTAGTTTGGCTGTTGGGGAAAACATTCCTATTATACTCAATTCACTTAAAGAAATTATAGCATTTCACAAAAAGAAGCTACGTGGCTAGCATGAATACAACACATGCACTGATGATTACTTTAGCTTTATTTTAAGTGTGGTTTTTCATTAGCAAATATCGTTATTGTTTCGAGTTTTCCTTGAAATTTAATGTGCTTAGTAATCACTCCCTTTTTCATTATTTTACAGAAGAACATTCGTGCTGGGTTTAACATTCTCAATCAAATGAAAAGAGCAGATGTGAAACCAGATTCGTTTACTTTCAGCTATCTTATAAACAACTGTCAAACTGAAGATGCTATTAACACAGTAATGTGAAATTTCATTTCTCCAAAGCTTATTGTCTGAGTTTTAGTAAACAAAGAATCAGTTTTGAATGTATATTGTTTACTGCCTATCTTAAATAAGGCCTGAACGGTGGCATCAAAGCCTTGGAACGGCTGCCGCGCCTGATTCGACTCACCATTATTCGGCCTTCCTTGTCTTCGCATTACCCTAATTTCTTAATCCAAATGGCCCATTAGCATGCATATAACGGAGCAACCAGCCCCCTTCAACATCTCTCATAACGTGTTCTACGCTGTTGAAAGCTAGATCCACATGAGGCTGGTAATTCTATTGAAGCGCAAAATGGGTTGAAGATCACAGGGCGTTTCGAATAATAACACTTTTTTGTTTTTTATTCTTTTTCTATTTTCATTGAATTTTATACTTATTTCTTTTTATTTAGTTTAAGTTTCAATTGATTTTTTAGAATTTTTCTATTTTTGTTAGAATTAATTATTTGTTATAATTAATTGTTTGTTGTCTCTCTCAGCCAAATAAAACGGATCATTTCTCTGGGAAGAACCAACCAAAAAATTGCATTATATCCCCTCTAAGATCTTCTATTTCGTAGGGATAAACGATATATAGAGAAAGTAGAGAATGATCAAACGAAACAAAAAAAGAGAGACCCTCGACTGACTAAATAGAAATATGGGGTCTCTCTTAGTAATGACTGCTTGCGCGGTTTGGAATATAGTAATAATATGTTCTATGTAAGACATAAAGTAGCTTCATACCTCGGAGCTTTTTACGTAGGTGAAGGAGAAAGCAAAATTGTCCGAACCCTTGTTTATTATTCTCGTTAGGTTTAAGACACTCTTAAGTGACATACACTTAATACACAACTAATATAATCTCTCTCTCTCTCTCTCACAGAGAGAGGGAGGTGGAGGAGAAGAAGATGAAATGTAGACATTTGTTTTTTAAAGTGCTTCTCTTCCTGCAAGAGGAGTGTGAAATTTAGAATTCACTTTTATATTTTTCATTCAAAGACACTACATATTTATATACAAAGTTAGAGACACTCTTAAGTGACATACACTTAATACACAACTAATATAATCAATTAGTGATAGACAATAATACACAACTAACATCTCTAACACTCCCCCTCAAGTTGGAGCATAGATATTAATCATGCCCAACTTGTTACAAAGATAATCAACCCGAACCCCACTTAAAGCTTTCGTGAAGATATCTCCTAGTTGTTCTCCAGTCTTCATATATCCTGTAGCAATCAAACCTTGCTGAATTTTCTCGCGAACAAAATGACAATCAATTTCAATGTGTTTAGTTCACTCATGAAACACAAGATTAGAAGCAATATGAAGAACAACTTGGTTATCACACCACAATTTCGTTGGTATTGAAGTTTTAAGACCTACTTCATCCAAGAGTTGATATATCCATATTATCTCAGACGCAGATTGTGCCATAGCCCTATATTCTGACTCTGCACTCGATCGTGACACAACATTCTGCTTCTTGTTTTTCCATGAGACCAAATTTCCTCCAATGAAAATACAATAGCTTGATGTGGATCTTCTATTCACTTTGGAACCTATCTAATCTGCATCTGAAAAACATTCAATATGAGTGTGTCCATGATTTGCATACAAGATACCACGTCCAGGTGCTCCTTTCAAGTAACACAAAATTTGCTCTAATGTTGCCCAATGATGAACTGTTGGGGATGACATAAATTGGCTAACAACACTGACCGAATATGCAATATCTGGACGAGTCACGGTAAGGTAATTCAGCTTTTCAACCACCCTTCGATATCTCTCAGAATCTTTAAAGAGTTCCCCATCTCTTGTAAGGTGGATGTTCGGAGTCATTGGAGCACTACAAGGTTTTGCTCCTAATTTTCCTGTCTCAGTTAATAAGTCCAGGACATATTTTCTCTGAGATAGAAAGATACATTTTTTACTCCTTATGACTTCAACACCCAAGAAATACTTTAGCATTCCCAAATCCTTCGTGTGAAACTGGGTATGTAGGAATGACTTAAGAGATGAAATTCTCGTAGTATCATTTCCAGTAATAACAATGTCATCTACATACACAACTAAAAAAATGATACCAGCTTTTGATTGTTTGTAGAACACATAATGGTCAAACTTGCTTTTCATCATACCAAACGTTTCTATAGCTTGACTAAATTTTCCAAACCAAACACGAGGATTTTGTTTCAAACTATACAAAGATTTGCGGAGACGACAAACTTGCCTAGACTCTCCCTGAGCAACAAAACCAGGAAGTTGCTCCATAAACACCTCCTCTTGAAGATCACTATGAAGAAAAACATTCTTGATATCTAGTTAATGTAAAGGCCAATGGTGAGCAATTGCCATAGAAATAAACAATCGAACAGAGGTCAATTTAGCAACAGGAGGGAAAGTGTCAGAATAGTCCACTCCATAGGTTTGACCATATCCCTTAGCAACAAGACGGGCCTTTAATCGAGCAACTGACCCATCTGGATTAACCTTAACTGTGAACACCCATTTGCATCTGATAGCCCGTTTCTCCGAAGGTAAATCAACCAACTCCCAAGTACCATTGTCATCCAACACATTCATTGTAGGAAATCAACTCCAAGAAAGATGTGTCGGGCTTCGATATCCAGGGTGAAACCAACCGATTTTAAGAGAGCGCTCGTATTTCGGAACCAACCCCGTTTTGTGGATATTAGTTTCTTTGATTTTCAGATGATTTACCGTATACTAATAACTTCCAAAGCAGATATTAGGTATAAAAATGTATATATAAAGTGGATCTAATATTAAGAAATAGGACAGAAGTAATTTTTCGTAAAATAAAAAAAAAATTCACGGTATCAGAGCCTTTCAGCTCATAACCGCCGGCTTTAGCCTCTTTGCTCAACTAGTTCTCGTAAGTTCACCTAGTACGATGTCAAATACTCAAGCAAGGAATGCACCTTTCGCTTCCAACTCAAGTTTCAAATTGGGGTACGAGAGCTATGAAAAACCGAAAGTTTAAATGTACTTAGTACAATCGGAAGATGACAATGACGAAGAGGTTCCAGAGACAAGTAACAGAACCGAATTCACATTGAAATTCAGTACTTTCGGCTTGGATCTATTCTCGATCCCGCTCCTAAACATAATCCTTTCAGCGGGTCTATTTAACATAGCCTATTAACGTTTCGCTTCTCCTGACAAGATTGGGCCCTCAAGCGAGAGTTTATTTCTGCCTCGCATCTTTTCGGGCCCAATCTCTCCAACCATCAAGCACAAACTCGCCTCTTCAAATTCAATTGGCGCATTTTCTCGTAATCCTATCCCATTCACTAAGGAATAGCTTAGAACTTCTCCAACAACTTATACAAAAGGCAAATATCAACACCACATTTAGTACAGCAGGAATAACTCCACACACATATTTCCAAGTAATTCAACAAAGAGTCTTTGAAAAATTTCCCTCCTCATCTTGGATAAGAGACTTCGCGTGCCTCCAATCACACGACAAGTGATCAATCACTTTTCACAACCTATTCACCTTGCAAATGTACTTCAAACAAACAGCGGTGTCGCCAATGGTACTTTCGCACCACCGTAGTCTTAATGTGGACCATTTGCCTCTCAAACAACCTCATTCTCAAATGCTGTTATTCAGTGCTCCTGGATTACGTAACTTACACGCTTAAGTAATTAAATCACGACCTTAACCGTGAAAACTAAATTTTAGCTAAATCTTGTGTTTTTGTGACTTGAACTCGGGGAAAATGATCGCGTGGCCGATTTACGCAAGGGTCCCATGCTACGTTGATATCAATACTCCTTCAAACCATTCTCCGTTAGTCATCAATCGTCAATCGAGTCATAATCTTAAGTCTCATAGTCATACTAATAAGGAAAGTGAAATCATGACGTGGCATTTTCGTCTAGGTCATCCAAATTTTTCGTATTTGAAACGTTTGTTTCCATCCTTATTCATCAATAAAAATCCCAATTTATTTCATCAGAAGTCTGTCACTTGGCAAAACATACCGAAACACTTTTTCACCACGCACGCACAAAACCAAGTCACCCATTTTCCCTCATTCACGATGACATTCGGGGGACCATGCGTTCCCGACATCGGGTGCTCGATGGTTCATCAATACGATGATCATACTGACATGTTGACATTTCTTATGAAAGACAAATCTGAAACCAAGCACATATTTCCACTTTTTCACGCCATGATCCAAACTGCTCAATGCCAATATTCAAATCCTAAACCGATAATGCTAGTGGATTTCTTTAATTCGATCTTACTGGATATCTCAAATCGCTACAATGGTATTGTCCAACAAAGTATTCGCTGACACACCATAACAAAACGGCAGAAATTAAACGCAAAACCGTCTATATACTGAGGTCTCGAACTTTACTTTTTCAAACCAATGTTCCTAAAAATTTTTGGGGTGAAGCCATTCTTACCGCAACACACTTGATCAACCGAATGCCTTCTCGAAATTCTCAACTTTCATTCACCTTTACAAGTGCTTCAGAGTCAATATTCTACCTCACAACTTCGTGTCACCAATTCCTTTCAAGGTTTTTCGTCAGACTGCTTTTTGTCCCATATTCATTCACAATATCATCGTGCAAACCACGCCTGCGTAATAAATGCATCTTTGGTTACTCACCAATCAAAAGGCTACAAATGTTTCTCTCCCATCACTGTAAGTTTTACCATTTCACGGACGTTACTTTCTTCAAGAAACTCCATTCTATTCTAATTCTCGCAAATTCGCCGAGAATCACACTAATGAATTGCGTGTACTGATCGGGTCATCACCATCAACCGAATTTATCATCTCATTTACCCTCCACAACCTCGTTCTCTCCAACTCGATACCCATTCCGCATTCTCCTTCAAAACCAAACCCGATCAATCTCCCTTGTTTATCCTAGACATCTTCTCCTTCCTAACGATGCCATACAAGTTTACGAAAGAAAGAGAAATCCGACTTGCCCACACGAAATCCGCCAAGTGCCAAGAAACTCTCCCGAACTGCATCAACGAAAGATTACAAGATGAAACAAAATCTAGTCCAAAACTTGGTTCGACTCGACAGTTAGATCTTCCTATCGCACAAAGAAAAGGCGTTCGATCACGCACTCAACATCCTCTTCAAAGTTACATTTCTTACGCAAATTTGTCTCCCAAAATTTCTGCAGACTATGACATCCCACAACATCAAGATTCCTAATTTTGTCAACGAAGCTCTAAAAGTTCCCGAATGGCACAAGGCAACCTTAGTAAGAATATAATGCACTTGAAAAGAATGGTACAATGGATGTTAACAGAGCTACCACTGGAAAGAAGACAATAGGTCAGAATGGATATTCTCTCAGAAATGTATGCAGATGGAAATATCGATAGATATAAAGCTCGACTAAGGGTTCACCCAATCATATGGAATTGATTATCAAGAGACTTTGCTCCCGTAGCAAAACTTAACACGCTTCGTGTCTTCATTGCCTATCGCTTAACGAGGATTGGCCACTACTTCAACTCGATGTCAAGAACGCATTCTTAAAATGGAGATTTGATCGGTTAAGTTTACATGGACGTGCCTCCCGGCTTCGAGACTAAAGATACACAAGGAAAGTTGCATGCAAGTCGAGAAAGGCACTATAATGGACTTAAACAAATACCACCAGAAAGATGGTTCGAAAAATTCACCAAGGTCCTCAAACAGATTGACGATACTCGTGACACGTTGCACCACACTTTATTTGTCAAACACTGCTAGATGGGAGAATCACAACTTTGATTGTATACGTTGAATATATAGTTCTTACAATCATGTAGGAGAAATAAAGAGACTTAAGATATTATCCAAGGAATTCGAGATTAAAGACTGGGATATTTGAAATATTTCTTAGGACTGGAGTGGCACGTAGCATCAAAGGAATCTCGCTCAACGCAAATATGTTCTAGATCTCCGCGGTAGACTGCAAATGGGTGTAAACCTCGTTGAAACACCCATGGATCCTAACACCAAACTAATGCCTCGAATCGATGAATTGGCAACTTACAAGGGCAATATCAACGCTTTGGTAGGTAAGTTAATTTATTCGACCCATACACGCCCAGATATAAGTTTTTCAACAACAGTTGTTAGCCGCTTGGCAACCCATCAGTTGATCACTGGAAGCAAGAATCGTATTCTAAAGATACTCGGGTTAAGGATCCTGGAAAGCGGCTCATGTTCAAGAAAACAATTACTGCGAGATTGGAAATTTATATTGACGCTGATTGTCGATCTAACACCAAAAATCCACATCCGGATATCGCTAATTTATTCGGGGAAATTTGGTGACACGGGCGAGTTTAGCAAGCAAGGCAGAAGACGTAGTAGCGGTGGTTCCGCATTGGCTTGGGGGCATCCGTGAAGGAATTTGGCTAAATCGACCGCTATACGAACTCAAGGTCGAACATTCTAATCTATTAGAATCATGCGACAACCAACAAGAATTGCAATTGCCAAAAATCCAACACCATGATCGAATCCAAACACGTGGAAATTGACAGACACTTCATCAAATAGAAAATCAAGACAAGACGATTTATCTCTCAACTATGTTCCATCAAGGCAACAAGTAGCATATCTTAACCAAAGCTTTGTTTCACCTAATTTCACAGAGTTAAACGTAGTGACTTGGTTTGGAAAACATATATTGCGCTTAAAGCTTGGCGGAGCGTAGTGAAATCAACTCAGAGTACGGGCCGCTCGACATCCAGGGTGAAACCAACACCGATTTTAAGAGAGCGCTTTCAGTATTTCAATGGAACCAACCCTAATTTTCGTGACGATGATTTATACCAGATACTAATAACTTCCAGCAGTATATTAGGCATAAAAATGTATATATAAAGGGATCTAATATTAAGAAATAGGGATGAGAAGTAATTTTTTTGTAAAATAAAAACAGCTTCATTCATTTCTTCGATCATTGCATGATGCCAACCAGGATGAGATATGGCTTCGTGAACAATTTTAGGGATAGAAATAGAATCAAGAGAGGCAATAAAAGAGCAAGAGGAAGACGAAAAACAGTTATACGAAACAAAAGAAGAAATAGGATAAGTACATTGACGTTTACCTTTGCGTAATGCAATAGGAAGATCATCGTTTTGGACTGGATCTGATGACGAAGGAGTAGGTGCAGGACATGAATCAGAAGGTCTATGTCTGGAGTAGACTTGAGTTATAGGAGGCCTAACAGGAACTGGATCAGAGACAGGTGCAAATGATGTGATAGAATAGACTAACAAATCATTATCCTCCCCCTGACGTGCAGGAGGAGGAGAAGACGAAAAATAGGGTGTGTCTTCCATGAAGGTAACATCAATTGAGACAAGATATTTGTTAAGACTAAGACAATAACATCTATAACCTTTCTGGAGACGAGAATAACCAAGGAAGATACACTTCAAAGACTTGGGATCTAATTTAGTAACATGCGGACGAACATCCCGAACAAAACAAGTGCTACCAAATATCCTAGGGTCAACTGGAAATAGTGACTTATTAGGAAACAAAATTTTGTAAGGAATCTCACCATGAAAAACAGATGAGGGCATGCGATTAATAAGAAAACATGTTGTTGAAACTGCATCGGCCCAAAAAGGTTTATAAACATTCATTTGAAATAATAAGACACGTGCAATTTCGAGAAGATGTATGTTCTTACATTCGGCCACTCCATTTTGAGATGGAGTATCAACACACGAAGTTTCATGAAGCATGCCATTTTGAACCATATAGGATTGAAACAAAGTTGATGTATATTCTTTGGCATTATCACTTCGCAAAGTACGAATTGAAACATTAAATTGAGTTTTTATCTCAACACAAAATGCGCAAAAAATAGAAAACAATTCAGAACGACTCTTCATTAAATATAACCAAGTTACACAAGAATAATCATCCACAAAAGTAACAAAATTCTTAAATCCAGGTTTAGACAAAAAAAGACAAGGACCCCAAACATCAGAATGAACTAATTCAAAAGGAACACTAGCACGTTTATTAACTCTTGGATTTGAACTAAGACGATGATGTTTTGCAAATTGACAATACTCACAATCTAATGAAGACACCTTACTAAACTAAGGACAAAGTTTCTGAAGTAAAGGAAGAGATGGATGACCTAGTCTACAATGTGCCTTGAAGGGAGAGGTTACACCAGAGCAAGTAACAGATTTCGGTATTGGTGTGTCAAGAATATAGAGGCTTCCAGACTCATGTCCTTTATCAATAGTCTTCTTCGTCATAAGATCTTGAAATAAGCAACGATCAGGAAAAAATGAGATGCAACAGTTAAGATTGCGAGTAAGCTGACTTACAACGATCAAATTAAAGGATAAGCTAGGTAAATGTAAGACAGACGACAAAGGAAGCAAAGGAGTGAGAGTAATTGTGCCAGACCCAAGAACACGAGATGGTGACCCATCGGCTAAGGTAACAGTAGAGGTGGAAGTGTGTGACTGAAGAGTAAAAACGAGACTAGAATTACTTATCATATGATCTGTAGCATCAGAATCAATAACCCATTTGGAAGATGAGGAAAGGAGACACATTTGATTTACCTGAATCAGCAATAGCAGTGACAGAAGGTGAAGACCTTAGTGATTCTTGATACTGTGAGAACTTGGTAAATTCATCTGCAGAGATAAGAATCGATTTTTCAGAAGTATCAGAAGTGGATGCAATATGAACCAAGTGACCTTTCTGATGCTTGTACTGAAGTTTTCTATAGTCATGTTTTGTATGTCCCGGTTTGTGATAATAGTGACATACAATACCTCTTTGGTCTTGTGGTCAAGTTTCAAACCCGTGCGAGCCGCCTCCTTTGTTTCTGTTCATATAAGTTGTCCTTCCATGCTCATAATTATTATTTCAGCTGACCAAAGTATCATTTAAATGAGCAGGTGGAGGTAAAGTGCCTTCTGTACGAAGTACTCGACTAAACACCTTTTGTAAAGAGGAGATCTCAGAACCAGAAAGAACCTGGGACTTAGTAGTCTCAAAAGCAGAGGGAAGACTGGCAAGAAAACTCATGACCGCCATTTGTTCCCGTTGGCTTTGCTGAACCTTTACATCAGGGCTAAAATGTATCAAACTATTGAGCTCTTCATAAGTTCTTTTAAATTCCATAAAATAATTCGTGAGTGATTGATCTTGTTCGTCTGCATGGTAAAATGCTTTGCATACCTCATACATGCGAGAAAGATTTCCTTTACCAAAATATAAAAAATCCAAACAATCCATCAATTCCTTAACGAATTCACAATGATTGATCAAGTCAATTACATTGCTCTCAATAGAATTCCGAATTTGCAGAAATAAACGAGCATCTTCTCTAAGCCATGTCTGCTTTGAATCATCTTT
Organism: Hippophae rhamnoides; assembly: GCA_033030585.1. Classification (NCBI taxonomy): domain Eukaryota; kingdom Viridiplantae; phylum Streptophyta; class Magnoliopsida; order Rosales; family Elaeagnaceae; genus Hippophae; species Hippophae rhamnoides. The sequence continues at coordinate 63,330,891 of CM065428.1, read as the reverse complement.
AGGAGGATCATTAGTTAAATGAGTATCTTTGTCGATACTTCTCAAATAAATTCGAATGGTTTTGCTTTAAGCCAAATAATTTGAGGCATTGAGTTTATGGTCCGTGATTTTAGACATCATAGGCACCATATCCGTTACAACATTAGATTTTTTTCAGCCATAACTCTTACAAACGACAAAGCAGCGAACAAACGAACAAACAAAATCCAACAACAGCAACGACCAAACACGCAGCGAACAAGAACACAAAATTGGAAGAACCCAAACCTGAACAATCACAAGCGATGAGTGCCAAACCACCACAGATGATGCAGGGAACGCCGGAGAGCAACACGAGGTCGATCGGAGAATACTGATTCAGGGACGCACTCTCACGCGCCGGCGCGTGGAAAGTTGGCAGAAAGTCGCGGTGGTGCGTGTGGTTCACTTGCGGCTCGTCTGGTGACCGGACTTCGGGGTTTGGCCGGTCGAAATATGCACTCTAAAAGGGTGTTCCGAGTTGGAACCCAAAAATGCACTAAATCCTAATTTGTGTTTACCCAAAATCAGTCCCTAATTTAAACGGGAAAAAAACTCCTTAATTTTGTAACCCAAATGCTCTGATACCATGTGAAATTCAGAATTTACTATTATATTTTTCATTCAAAGACACTACATATTTATATACAAAGTTAGGGACACTCTTAGGTGACATACAATTAATACAAAAGTAAGACACCTAATACACAACTAAATATATTCAACTAGTGATAGACACTTAATACACAACTAACATCTCTAACAAGGAGTATTAAAAAAGATTCTCATCCAACTAATTAAAAATATAAGTGACAAAGTAGAAACAATGACTACGTTGTAGCATTTCCAATATTTTTCGTGTTGTTACTACTCAAGAATGGCCTTCATAAACTGAACTACTATTTCATTTCGAAAATACATGGAAAGCTACACATTTTGTCCATCTATTTCTTCTACAATGATGCCTAGTATACAAGTTTGTTATTTTTTTATTTGTCATTATCATTATTATTATTATTTTAGAAATGCTGATTTTGCACATCTGCTTATAGTACTATGAAGAAGTCAAGCTTTCTGGGGTTCAAGTTACGAAGCATATTTATATCTCACTTGTAAATGCATATACAGCTATCGGACAATATAAGAAGGCAAAACAGGTTGGTGCGAAGTAAATTTTTTTTTTTTAATTCATCAGCCTAAATGAAATTAGGTGCATTATGTACTCGAAAAGTGTGTTTGGACAATGAAAGCATGTGCTTCAAGAGCCAGAGGGAAAATGTTTAGATTCTGACTGCTTTCAATAGTCTTTTTTAAAAAAGAAAAATGTTTTTGATAGTCTCAATTATCAAATATCATTTTCCAACATCAGATATCAGAGCAGACATCCTCCTTTTCTTCTAATAAATCCTTAACCTTTACTAGAATATCTCAATCCTTGAATTTTTGCTATACCATGTTCAAGTACATGTGCGTTATTGAGAAGATCTTTCAATGAAACAGATTTAAAACTCTTTTGAAAAATACTAGCATTTAGAAAATATCACTTTGTTTAGGTTGGAGATTCACTTATTTGCTTTTCGAGAATTGAGACATCGGTGGGAAGTGCTTTTAACATAGGTGGGGGCAACTTTTAAAACCAGAGGTATTTTTTTTAAGAAGGGGGCTTATACTTTTGAAAAAGTTATATTTTTTAAACACTTACTATCCAAACTGCTTTGCACCCAAAGGACTTGATTTCCTATGCATAGTTATGTAACTTTGTCTTTCATTTTCTTTCTTATTAAATTCATCTGGACGATTGCTATACAATAAAATTTGTGATGTATTTCTTTCATTCTAATTTCGCAGTACTCATTTCTATTTTTTCTAAATGCTAGATGTAAACTATATGCAGTAATCTTAACTCTTTGATGGGGCAGGTAGTCCTCGATAATATGATTCCAGTTAAGAGCTTAAATGAAATTAAAAGTGCTCTTGTCCAAGCTCTTGCATCACACGGGCAGTTATCCGATGCACTTAGTATATACAAAGAAATTAAGCAAGCTGGATATAGCTTGGAGCCAAAAGCTGTGATAAGTCTTATTGTAAGCTTCTAATCATTACTTTTTATTCCGTCATGTGAAGCCCCAATGACAGTTTACTTACTGGTCATTTAGGAGCACCTTGATTTTGAGGGAAATTTAAGTACATTGCTCCAGCTACTTGGGGAATTAGAGGATCTAGATTATTGGATTGATGGTTGCTGTAGAGTTATCTCATATTGTGTTCGGTTCAAACATCTAAGGTAAAATGTTGCTATGGTTTTCCAGTTGTGTAGAATATTTTTGCCACTACTATTTTATATGTTCATGTCATTATAATAACGTTTTATCTTCTTAAAACACAGTTCTGTTATTGCTTTGCTCAAGCAAATCAAGGATAAAGTTGAGGGCAACGAATATGCAATGGAAGCTATTTTGAATGAGGTTTGCTCTTGTTGTCTCTCATTTTATGTAGTTCATTGACAAGGCAATAGACCACATAGATGAGGTTTGATTGCTCAAATTTTTAATTTTTCTTTCCCCTTCCTCTCTAGATAGGTAAATAAACTATTATTAATTGCTATTCTGCTAGATATTAGAAGGAAATTATTTTACAATATGATATTTGATGTGTATCTTCATGTATTAATCCAAAAGTGATTTGTCTCTTATGTTATTTTTTTTTATTCTGACATTAATGATTACTCTGACAAATTTGTAGGTCTTTTCCCTAATTGGAGACTTAGAATCTTCACATTTGCAGATAGGGATGGATTTACTTGAATTTGTAAAAAATGTGTGTAACCTCACACCACCTCGGAAATGTCTTGATTTTCTTCTCCATGCTTGCATTAATGCCAAAGACTTGGAAAATGGCAAATTGATCTGGAAAGAATATGAAGCTGCTGGCTTTCCTTACAACGTTTTGAGTTTCTTAAGGCAAGCAGTGCTTCTAGGATTCACATTTCATTTGTGGTTTTGTGGAATTGTTCGTTATCTTGACATGATTTTGGTTGGGGTTGTTGCAGTATGTACCGAGTGCTTTTGGCTGCAGGGGATGTCAAGGCTGCAAAGAGCTTGCTTGCTAAGATTCCTAAAGATGATCCACATGTTCGATTTATGATCAAGGCATTTCAAACAGCTTATATAAGCTCCAAAGAGACTACGGAAACAAGAACAAAGAAGGATAAAGAAAAGAGATAAGCATGCCTTGTCCTCAACATATTACGAGACACGAGAGTTTTGGGTACATGGATGATGACATTGAGAATCCTTCTAGATGGTTCATTTTGATTGAATTGCAAATAGTTGTATTGAAATTTTCAAGATACACAACGTTGGAGCGGCCTGTATTGGTAGTTTTATTTATTCAATTTGTATATAAAAATGATGTATATCGTTTTCAATTTGTATTGAAGTTCGATATTTGATTCTGGTTCAGAAGATTTTTTTTTGGATATTGGTCTTAACCGTATACGGTAGATGAGCTTTTTCTCTCACTAATTTACATCAAAAGGACATAGCAACAAATATAGCTTGCCTACACCTGGCTTTCGCCTGCTCAAGCCTCTCACTCGATGTATGTTCCTTTGCAGCAGCTATAACCATGGCCAAATCCATTTCCATCAACTTCAAAACTCTAACAACTCGGTGATCAATCTGTCTTCAATCTCACCTTCATCTCTAAACACTTGTGCTTCCCCCAATAACTTATCAATAATATTTCTTTAAATAATATTTCTTTATTGGTCGTAAATCTTATATATATTTTAAAAACTATCTTTTAATTACTAAATATATTATTTTTAATCATATTGTACTTCAAAGTTGAAGGGACTGAAACTGAGTTGGGCCTCCTTGTTTTTAGAAGCCCATATACTGCCGCCATGGTTTCATTTCTTGTTCCTTGCCATTTGAAACCATCTTGTTTTTCTCTAAATTTGATCACACCATGGGTGAAAAGAGCGAAAAAATATAGAAGATAACCACTTAGGTTCTATCTTTGTATTCTAGTTGTATCTTTATGTGATTTTCATGTCATACCTCAAAAGTATTACTTAAAGAGAATCCTCATTTCACAAGGAAACAGTGGTAAGGCACACAAAATAATAATAATAAAAGGTAATAAACTCTTGTTATTAAATGCGTCAGATGTTTACCGGTCGCTTAGTAGCCCAAATGGTATAATCAATCTTATGATAAAATGAAGGTAACATGTTCATACATTTCGATTAAATTGTCAAAATACAAGAATAAAGCTTGTTTAATTAAAAAAGAATTGCAAGAGCAAGCACTTTAGTAAATTGTTTGGAATTTTGCTGGTTAATTTGTTTTGATTTAGTAATAGGGGCAATTTTGTAATAATCAAATAGAGTAAAAGCATGCTAAGGGTTTGTTGAAAGCGACCTGGGCATGAACCATGTTGATATGTTTGCCCTTTAAAAAAATTGATTAATGTTTGTTCTGTAATTACATCATACCCACATAGATATAAAAGCTAGATTGTAATCATTTTTAACATTTATGGAATGACCAATCATGGAAGGCTACATTTCCTAACCGAATGACCCAATTTGCTACTTCTATTTCTCTATATGGGTTATTAGCTTGTTTTCAAAGTAATTGTATCTAGATTTGGCATAAGATTTTGATCTTATCGTTGCATATGTATTAACTTTAATCTAAAATTAAGTTCACATATTCAAGATTTATTAAAAAAAAAGGAGATGATAATGAATACAATTTACATGCATTGTTATAACTAATAAAAATATAAATAAATGTATATAAATTTTATGTATTATTTTATATATTGATTTACTTAAAAAATGAAAATAATCGATTCTTTAAAAATATAAGAAACATTAAAGTATTATTTTTTTTATTAAATAAATAAAGTTAAAAATTACACTTCAATCTTAAACTAATTTAGTGTATAACTGAGTTACTAATTTATTATTTGGAGATTAATCGTATATTTTGGCTAGATGTAAACTTGACATTCAAGGAAATATATTACGTGCAAGGGAAGACCTACAAGTTTCTCGGATTCTCTCCATCTCACAAAGTCTTGTCCCAATTGTCCTAAAGTGCACCCCTAAACATCTTAATCCAATGCTCCTACAATTATAGCCATTGATGAAGTGGACTTTTAAGTTCAAACTTGTTTTTCCTATTTGTTGTTGGACTATTAGTGTGAGGCTATTCTTAGGTTTCTCTACCTCCCTATTTTTTTTTAATGCGTGTCGTCTACAAGAACAAAGGTAGAACTCATTCATTTCTAACAGTTACCCGTCAACATTGATGGCCTTCAAAGAACCTGCAGTGTATATTATTTATAATTTTGACAAAATAATATTAATAATAAATAAATGAACCAGTGAATATTAACAAATAACTAAGCTAGCTAACAATTTTATTTTTGTTCACATCCTTTACAAGCTCTATTAATTTTAATCTCTAAAAAATAAATATGAAGTAATATTTTAAAGCTTGTGTAGGCCAAGAAATTAGCATTCACATTATTTCTTAATTTTTAAGAACTCGAGTTATATATTTATGTTACTTTCCGATGAAATATACAGTTTAAAGTTAAAATTAATTTTCATATATTGATATAATAATAATAATAATATTGTTTCTTTAACTTTAGCATGATTCATACTTACCTTCACGTTCAAATTTATTTATTTATTTAATTTTTATTTTTACTTCCGAGAGAGGAAAATGAAGGGATTAAACTACCATATTAAAGGATAATTACTTAATTGAAAGTCTTAAAAATATCCTTAGTTTTTAGGAGGACGTGGATTTTTTTTTTTTTTAAGACTAGAAGGATAGGGCAGGTGTCCAAAACTTTTAAAACAGTTTAAAGTCAAATGATTGCATACATATATATATATATGATAGGTAATTATTTGTTCTTATATCACTTGATAATGAAATTTCAATTATACACAGAAAAAAATTTAAAAATAATTGAAGGAAAAAAGGAATACAATTTGATATTTGGCATTTTATGCCTCTAATTATTCAAAAAATTATATATATATATATATATATATATATTTAAATTACTATTAATATTACAATGTATTGCAAATAATAAGGTTTAAGTTATATAAATATGAAGATTTGTTATTTGAATTTCTCATTATAAATTATTAGATTAATTTTATTTGTTTCTAGTGTCGTATCAAAAACCTCACATATATTTTAAAATTTTATTAATTTATAGTTACATATTTTGATATTAAATAAAATAAAATATAAAAATATTTATAAATTATGTAATTTATTTATAAATAAAGATACAGTATAAATGCAAATCTAATGAGAATAGATAGAGTTTTTCTTAGATTTAGGTATGATACGAAGGTAATAAGTGAAGGGATAAAGTATATTAATGAATGTAATTAATAAGGAAGGGATTAGGATAATCGAAGGTTTAAAACTGTTTGAAAGCAACGAGAACAGGAGATAGAAGAAAACGTGCAAGGGGTAGTTTAGAAGGTTGAGTTGGATTTGGTTCAACTACAGAGAAACCAATACCGAAGTATCAAGCAACAACCAGAGTTTCAATCCAGTCCATGAAACTAATATTTAAGATTTTTAAAGAGAGAAATTTAAGATACAGAGAGACGTAAACTTAGTATCTTCCTTATTCTCTTTTCATTTTCTTTCACCCAAGCAAAAAAAAAATTATTACAAAAAACTGAAACAAAGGAAAAAAGAAAAACTCTTCCGTCCATTTTCATCATCCAATCTCTTTCTTTATCCTCTTTACAATCAGCCTATTTTTCTGCTGTTTTTCACTGCAAAAAACCCAAAACATGTCTTCTATGATTCTATACCATTTTTTGGTTTGACAAATTTCTTTTTCTTCATTTAGTATCAAATTTAAAAACCCAATATTTAATTTTGTGAATATTTTATTATTATTATTTGATTGTAAATTTGTTTGGGAAAAGCTCTTCTTAAGAAAAGGCCGTGAATTTCTTTGTTGACTCTGTTTTTTTTTTTTTTGTGGGTATTGAAGATAAGGCCTTTAAGAAGTGTATTGTTTTTGCGGAAGCAGTTTGCACCGTCTTAAATTTTTTTCCCTTTGTATTAATAACACCAGGACGTAAAATCTGAGGTCGAGGTGTTTTTTTTTTCCTTAATTGGGATTTGGGTGAATTTTGGAAGCTTTCGGTGCGGTAGAAGGAGATGGAGACACTTGGGACTTAAAGTTGTGAACTTGGGGCTGTTTCTTATGTGGGTTTTTGGTTTGAAAGAAACAGCTAAGGTTATGATAAAAGCAGAAATTGGAGAATCGGTGGTACTTTTTATCTGGGGTATTCGCTATTTTGATCTCTTTGGTTCTGGGGATGAGTAATGATGGTGGCCAAAAGCAGAAGGGTGGTGTTTATCGCCCGGGTCGGACTAATGGCTTCATTCCTAATTCTTTTCGTACAATTTCGGGTTACTTGAAGATTGTTTCATCTGGTGCCTCTTCAGTGGCTCGGTCGGCGGCATCTGTTGCCTCTTCTTTTGTGGAAAGGGATGATGAAACCAACCATGATCAGGTAAGAGCTTGTGGAGTTTTAGTTTAAAGCTCGTAGTTGTTACATGTGTGAAAGTTGTTGATTGAGACTAGAGAAGTAATCACTTTTAGCATGTCCTTACAATGTCTCATCCAGGCTGAATCATATTTGAAGTGTATGGTTCTCTTATGGCATGTTTTAATTACTGTTGGGTTTATATTGAGTGATTTTATTTATTTATATTTTTTCTGTTATACATGATTGGTATGATTAAGTCATACCTAATTAGGCTGATTTAATTCAGATAAGCTAGTTTGAGAAGAGGAAAAAAAGGAGACAAGTCTAGATTTGCGTAAAGAGCCGAAGTTACCTTCTTTTTTGGCAAAAAATTAAAATGTAAGCTAAGTTTAGGCTAGTAGATAATTTTGTTAAAAAAATAAAGTGTCTTCTGCGATCTGTTCTAGTTTTTGGTTTCTTCTGTTGAGATATTGCATTGGGACAAGTTAACAAATAGAGTGGATGTTTGCCAAGCGATTGGGATTGTAAACTGGTCTGAATAGTATTCGTTTGAGTATGGTCGAGGCTGTTTTGCATGTGGTTTTTATTTGTTGGGTGGCATTCCATCCTTTGTTGACCCAATTATTTTGATGATTGATGGCGTTTCCATGTGTATATTTAAGGCATGAGGATAATTTGTGGGTAGTACACTCTATTTGTTTCTTTTAGTCCAATGTTTCAGTCGAATTGGGACAAAATCTTTATGTGGGGCAGAAGGTGGTCCCATGAATTAGTGTTTATTGGCAACATGTGTCTTTTATTCACAACTCATTGGTGTTCAGCAATGTAGGTTGTCTTGGTTGTTTGCTTCATTATTCAATCAACAGGTATTTTAATATTAGCGGATGGACTTCAGCATGATTAGCCGTATATGGAATATATATGCTGTATTTGTGCATCAAGTGCCGCGCGTTTCAGTCCAAGGGATCATGACTGTTCATATCCTTCTGAAAAGAGAGAAAGTAAATTCATCTTTAGATTAATGGATTTCTTAATTTAGAGATTTCTATCATATTTAGGACAATCAGGCTGCCATAATTTCATGAGCTGAGATACCTAAGTGGATGCTTTGTCATCCATTGGGTGTTTGTTATCGGTTTAACAATTGTATTTTATGACTTCTGTTCTTCTGCCAATAATGAATCTTTGATTTGACATGCAGGTAATCTGGGCTCTATTTGACACTTTGGAGTTTGAGTTAGATGTCACTCGCCGAGCTCTCTTGTTGGGTTATCACTCTGGTTTTCAAGTTTGGGATGTTGAAGAGGCGGATAATGTCCGTGACCTAGCTTCACAAAATTGTGGCCCTGTTTCATTCATGCAAGTGCTGCCTAAACCACTAGCATCAAGAAGATCAGAAGACAAGTTTGTGAACAGTCGTCCACTTTTGGTAGTTTGCACTGATGGAAACCTTTCTGCAGGTAATAATTTCCAGAATGGACAAGCCAAACCTAGCAATGGTGCTATTCCAAACTGCTATGACCCAGCAAATGGAAGTTTTGTGCCCACCGTTGTTTCATTTTATTCCCTGAAATCCCAATCTTTTGTATATAATATAAAGTTCAGATCAACTATTTATGCTGTGAGGTGCTCCCCCCAAGTTATTGCTATCTCTTTAGCAGCACAGGTAAAATCTCCAATATGTATTTTTCTTCCTATTACATTTGTTTCTATACCCTATTTAATCTATATGTTTGAACTATTTGTTTGAATTGCAGATACATTGCATAAATTCCTCAACATTAAAGAAGGATTACTCCATTCTTACAAATCCTATAGTTCCTGGACGTTCTGGTTTTGGAGGTATCGGCTATGGACCTCTTGCTGTGGGTCCCAGATGGTTGGCATACAGCGGAAGTCCAGTTGTTGCCTCTAATTCTGGACGTGTCAATCCACAGCATGTGACTCCATCTGCACCTTTTTTTGGTTTCTCTTCTAATGGGAGCCTAGTTGCACATTATACAAAAGAATCAAGCAAGCAAATAGCTGCTGGTATCATTACCCTAGGTGACATGGGATATAAGACGCTGTCAAGGTACTGCTCTGAGCTCCTTCCTGACAGTAACAATCTGCAATCTGGAAGTCCTGGATGGAAAGTCAACGGAACTGTCAATAGACACATGACTGATGCAGAAAATGTTGGAATGGTACATATTTTCCTTCTCATATTATGCTTTATCTTGGGAAAATCATAAAATAATTCCTTTATGATATTTCTGTACTTCTCTTGATGTACTGTTTCTTTTCTAGGTTATTGTTCGTGACATTGTTAGTAAAGTTGTCATTGCCCAGTTCAGGGCACACAAGAGTCCCATTTCAGCTTTATGTTTTGACCCTACTGGCACCCTTTTAGTTACTGCTTCAGTTCAGGGCCATAACATTAATGTTTTCAAGATAATGCCCGTGTTTTCTGGAAGCTCCTCCATACCCAATCCGGCTTCATCTTATGTGCATCTTTACAGGCTGCAACGTGGTTTTACAAATGCTGTAAGATAAAAATTTTATTTACTCTTTCTTCATAGTTATGATGTCATTTACAACCTTTAGTCAATTGATCTGTTTTTGGATGCTCATCAGGTTATACAGGACATTAGTTTCAGTTATGACAGCAACTGGATAATGATTAGTTCCTCTAGGGGGACAAGCCATCTGTTTGCTATAAATCCTATGGGAGGAATAGTGGATCCTTTTGCTGCAGATGCAAGTTTAACAACCAAGAATGGTGGATTAGCTGCTATGACTAGTACGCCAGTTCGTTGGCCACCTGTATCAGGTTCAGAAATGCATAAACAGCAGGGCCTTTGCACAGCTGGTTCTGCAGTTACTCTTTCAGCTGTCAGCAGAATTAGAAATGGTAACAGTAGTTGGAAAGGAGCTGTTAGTGGTGCTGCTGCCGCTGCAACTGGCAGGATGAATACCTTTTCCGGTGCCATAGCTTCAACTTTTCACAACAGCCAAGGCAATGTTTTTCATTTGGATAACAGCTCAGTGAAGTCCATTAACCATCTTTTGGTTTTTTCTCCTTCTGGGAGCATGATACAGTATAAACTTCAACTATCAACTTGTCAAGAATCAAATACAGGATTGAATACTGCCTTTGAATCTGGGCAAGAATGTGATGCAAGATTATTAGTTGAAGCTATCCAGAAATGGAATATTGGTCAAAAGCAAAATAGTAGAGAGAGTGAAGATAATTTTAACGTATATGGTGAAAATGGAAGTTTAGATAATAGAGAAATTAAGAAGGCTAATACCATTTCTCCAGAAGCAAGTGGTACAATTGCGAAAGAAAAGGCTAGCCATGAAGAAAAACACTATTTGTATATTGCAGAGGCTGAATTACAGATGCATCCAGCTCGAATACCACTGTGGGTAAAACCTGAGGTGTGTACTTTTGGATGTGGATTTGTGATCTGTTAATAGGTATGATGCCCATACGTTCTTACAATCCCCTCGGTTTGATGTTTGACATGTTTTTGTTTCTCTTGTGTCTCATCAGATATATTTTCAGTCAATGGTATTAGAGGGTGACAATGTACACCATGTCAATGTTTCTGAAGGGGAAACCGAGATTGAAAGGGTTCCAATGCATACGATTGAAGTTAGGTCGAAAGACTTAATACCAGTTTTTGACCATCTTCAGGCCACGAGGTCCCAAAAGAAAAGGTCTGCTGATGTTATATGCATCACTTGTTTACCTTATCTTATAGATATAGTCATGCACCTGCTTTTGATGTTTTACGAGCTCTTTATTCATTATTTTATTTTTTTTACATTTTAATACTTGAAGTCTTGCTTTATATCACACTTGAGAATTGTTTAACACATTTGATCTTGTGTGAGCTTCACTTTTGCATTCAATATGTAATATAAGATACTATCTTAATTTATAGCAATATTAACGGGCAACTGCTGTATCCGAGGGTTGGGCTCTCCGAGAAGGGCATCCTATCGTGCAGGAGTAGCTCTAGCTTTCTGGAAACCATGACTGACTGTGGTGCTGATGGGGCTAAACTTGACAATGGTGTGGAAACTGGCTGGGATGGTCTGCATAAGCCAATGGAAACAAATGGCCTTGTAAATAACAATGACAGTTATTTAGCAAAGAATCAACATGAGACTGTAAATAATCTAGAGAGTTTAAACATGGAGGCTCAGTTCAAGTATGTAAATAATAACATAGAAGATCTGAAAATGGAGAATCATTTTGAGGACGATAGTGACGAGTTTGGTTAGAGGTAATACTTCTGCTGAACTTATGTTGCTTATTTAGACCATTACCTCATGTTTGGTTGATTGAAATGGAATAGTTCCTTCCAATTTTATGTTAGGTTGTGTTGAAAAGTGGAAATATAATGAAATCGATTTCTAAAAAAGAAACCTTTGCTCTTTTACCCATGTTTGGTCGGAGAGAATGGAATGAAATTAGAATTGATTCCTTCCATTTTGTGTGTTTGGTTGGACGGAATGAAGGGTGGAATGGAATCAGATTACTAAAGGAGAAAGAATCATAATTCCATTCTCATCTAAACTTTTTTTTTTCAATTTTACCCTCACCTAAACTATAACCTTGAACTCAAATCCCAAATTCTCAAACCCAAAATTCCAAAACCTTAAACCCAAAATTTCAAATTCTCAAACCCAAAATTCCAAATTCTCAAACCCAAAATTCCAAAACTTGAAACCCTAAACCTAAAATTCCAAAACCCTAAACACAAAATTCCAAATCACTAAACTCAAAATTCCAAAACCCTAAACCCTAAATCCAAATCCATAAACCCTAAACCCTAAATACCTAAGGGCAAAACCTTAAACCCCACATCCCTAAACCCAAAACCCTAACCCCTAAATCCCAAAACCCAAAAACATAAAACATAAATCCCAAAACCCAAAACCCAAAACTCTAAAACATAAACCCTAAAACCCCAAACCCCAAACCCTAAATCCCTAAACCCTAAATCCAAAACCCCAAATCCCTAAACCCTAAAACATAAATCCCAAAACCCTAAACCCTAAACCCCAAATTCCAAATCCTAAAACCCTAAACCCTAAATTCAAAATTCTAAAACCCTAAACCCTTTTTAGAAAAATAATAATTTTAACCCTAAACCTTAACCCACAAATATAACCCCAAATCCTAAATCCCACATCCCAAACCTTAAAACCCTAAACCCTATTTAGAAAAATAATAATTTTAATAATATATTTCTTTTTAATTAAGTAGTAATTATTTAAAAAAATAATGATTTCAATAATGTATTTTGTCTGACGAAAAAATAGTAATTAAATGACATTATTTGAACTTTACAACATGTAGGGGTATTAAGGTCATTTACAGCTTTTTTCATTCTATTCCAGTGGCAAACCAAACACTGTAATCTTGATTCTGAGCTTGATTCCAGTGGTCAAACCAAACAGTAATGTTTCCTTTCCATTCCATTCCGATTCCGATTCCGATTTCGATTCCATTTCACGAACCAAATGCCACCTTAAGGAATCATGATTCCATTTCCATCTCAATTTTTTTTTCCAATTTTACCCCAACTTCAAATATAACCCTAAATTCTAAATCTTAAATCTTAAATCCCAAAACCCAAAACCCTATTTAGAAAAATAATAATTTTAACCCTAATCCTTAATCCACAAATATAACTTTAAATTCCAAATCCTAAAACCCAAAACTCTATTTAAAAAAATAATAATTTTAACCTTGAACCTTAACCCATAAATATAACCCTTAATCACAAATCCTAAAACTCTAAACCTTATTTAGAAAAATAATAATTTTAACCCTCAACCTTAAACCCCAAATCCCAAAACCCAAAACCATAAATTTCTAAATCTTAAATCTTAAACCTCAAACTCTAAATCCTATTTAGAAAAATAATAATTTTAATAATATATTTTATTTTTAAGTAATAATTATTTAAAAAAATAATAATTTCAATAATGTATCTTTTCTGACAAAATAATAATAAATAAATGATATTATTTAAACTTTAATGAATATAGTTGTATTAAGGTAATATTTTTTTTTCATTTCATTTCAGTTGTAAACCAAACACTTAAATATTGATTTTTTTTTATTTTAGTGGTTAAACCAAATAAAATTATTTCCTTTCGTTCCATTCTTTTTCCTATTATTCTCATTAGGGATTCATTTCATAAAGGGTTGTTTTAATCGTTCAAGTCGATTGATCGTGGTCCATTAGCACCAACTTTTAGGCTTGACCACTTCTTGCCTGATGTACTATAATCATGTATTTGATGAATCTCATACAATTCTGAGTTACTCTTTCTTCTTTGATTATCTTTCTTCTCACTCAGGTGTGCTGATGTTATTTTATTCTCCTTGGAGCTTGATTAAGGGCGTGGATACTACTATTGGGGATTTTAGAGAAGCATGAACCATGTGTGGCTCACTCTTGTGCGGAAATTGTGGATACTGTATTACTGGTTTTTATCTTTGTTTTAACTCTCTAAATAAGGGGAACACAATACAACTTAACGCATATGAAAAAGTGGCGCACTCCTTAACTCTCCAGACCTGAATTATATGTCTTCCCCCCCTCCCCTCCCCGCGTTTAGATTAATTTCCTTTAATATTATTGTGTCTTTATTTATTTATTTTAATTGATTTAAATTTAAAAAAAAAATCTAATGAGGTGAAAATATGATGTAAACCAGAGGTATGCTGATTTTATTGGTGATTGAATTATTTGCTACCAACCAGCGCGAGAGTGCATTATCTTGTATCTTACAACTTTTTTTTAAAGCACTAAAGTTCAAGTTTTTATTAAATAAGTGAAAATTATACTAGTGATATTCACATTTAGGTCCAAGATATTAGGGTGGGAAGTCCACCATATTTAACCTGTGAGTTTTCAATTTCATGATAATTATGACTTTATAAGTGATTTCTTTTTTTATTGTTGAGTTCTATTGTAATTATGACATAATTTAATTATAATTTATTTATTTTTAAATTATAGGTAGTGTAAAAATAATTAATTATATGTATTATATATCTTTTATTAAGCAAAATAAAAGGAAAAATTAAAAATAATTAAAATAATTAATTCTACATGAATATATTTAAAATTTATAAATTCTTTTTCAGTAGAAATTAAAAAAAGAAGATAAAACTCATTATTATTATATAATGATTGTCCACTATTATAAAAGAGAATTAAAATTTTATAAATGTGTTAAATTTTAGTTTATTTTGTATCTACGGTTCGATTTTGAGTAAAAAAATTAACTGAATAAAATTGAACTTTTTGGTTATTAAAAATATTATAACCGAACAATTTGGTTAAATTTGACCAATTTGGTTAAATTTGGCTCGGTTTTGTTAATAGTTTTCAACGGTTTGGTCTGGTTTATAATACATAAATATGATATATTTAATGATATATCTTTAATTAAAATATGGATAATTTAATTAACAATTTGTGAGAATTTAAAAAAGTAAAATTACATGATTCATAATCATTATCATAATTATTTATATTACGAAATTAAAAAAGAAAACGTAAAGTCTTATAAATGTGTGTTATATTTTAATTTATTATTTATATTGTATCTAATGTAAAAATAATTGATTATATATAATAATAGTTATCTTGTAATGGAAAAATAAAAAGAAAAATTGAAATAATCTTAAAATATTTAATTTTTTTAAGTAATATTTAATTTTATGTGAAATAGTTAATAAAATTGACTATTAAAAATATTATAAGACTTATGAACATTATAATAATTTCTATATGAAATAGTTAATAAAATTAACAATCGAAAAGAAAATTATAATACTCTTAAATACTATAATAATTATATACTGTAATTAATTATATGTATTAATAGACATAATTAGATTAAAATATTAGATCATCACATTGTGAAAATTGGGTTCATAAGATCCTTAAACTAATAAATTAACTATACGTAATTGTGTTCATAAAGTTCATATTTTTCATAAATAAAGACATAAAAATTGATAAAGAAAAGAGTATAAGAAAAAATACAATCAATCTCTTAAATCTCCACTAAAATTATATCTCCTTTTGAATTTTTTCTGTGTTTTTCTCCCTTCTTAACACCAAAAACATATCAAAAATATGCTATTGATTGCTCCTTTGAGTTTATAGGTTGATTAGGAGCTTAAATATAGCTCAAATGGAATCTAGATTGTCAAATCAAATTTAGATCAAAGGCTGAGATCAAAACTAGCAAAATTAACTATGCTAGTCAATCAAAGTACAACACGTGGCACACGAAATTCACTGGGCTAATCAGAGTGTGATGTGTGGCAAGAGAGATCGGTCTGAGTCAATGCATGCTGAGTCAGTGCCACGCGGTGTAATATAATTCACGAATGTAGAGCACCCTGGTAGATCACGGGGAGCAATCGTGTGACAACACGTGGCAATATTATTTGATCGATCTCCAAACTCGGATTAAACACTGTGTTGACACGTGTCATGTGCTACATCACTTCTCGCACGCGATGATTTACAATTCGTTGTCCCTACTTGTATGGCATCTACGTGGCTTGCTGAGTTAGTTTCTCTACTTACGGGCAGGACACATGGCATCTTCTGATTAATCATGCATTAAAAATTCATAAAAATTCCAAAAAATATATTTGCACCCCTTTTCACCAAAAACTTTATATTTTAATTTTTTTTAGCCCCAAAAATATTATTTATTGAATAAAATGAGTAAATATTAAGTAAAAAAAAGTGCGCTAATAACTCTAATTTCATAAAGTCATCACACCCCAAAACTTAACTCTTTACTTGTTCTCAAGTAAAGCAAGTATAACTAAATAAATATATATTTATTAATACATGCATAGTTCATGAAAACTATCCCTCTCAAAAATCGTACAATCCTATAATAAAAAAGTTCATGTATTTATCAATCAACATCCTATTAATATAAGGATATGTAAGGTTTTTGACAAGTTGATTTGTGTGTGTGTGTATTGTACATGATATCATTATATGACTATGCTAATCAATTCAATCTTAGAACAAGTCTCATAAGTGTATTTTTCACATCCTTTTCCATTAATATAAATATTGACTTAGCTAAAGATCAATAAAGACTTTACAAAGTTGTAATGTAAGCTTAGATGGAGGTCGATAAATGACGACATTTAAGCTATTTCCACACCTTAGCTTTCTTTTTGTTTATCATGCACTTTTTAATTACAATTAAGGTTTTACTTGATATTTCGGTGCACCCTTTCTTGTCAATCTTTTCATATTCTTTTATTCAACATTTTTTTCTTTGTTTATAACTTCACAACACCCCTAAACTCATTTTCAATTTTCTTTTCTTTTCTTTTCTTTTTCTTTAGAGAGATAACTGTCTTATGAGTTTTGCTTCTTTTTTCTCTTTTTTTTTTCTTTAAGGTGCATTACATTTCACCTTACTCTATAGCATCACACATGATTGTATTTTTTTTATACAAACTAAAAATTCAAGGGTAAAGGTAATGCTTATTTATTAGGCATAAAATGTGGCTTAAAGATAAGAAATGTTTTTTGTTAGGTTCATATAGGTGGCTACGGATATTAACAATAGTTAACTTGAAAGACTTAATCGATCCAAATAAGACCTAAATCATTTATCTTGCTTAATACTATTTAGGATTTTGTCTCAAGGGATGACTAAATAGATTCTAAAACCTAGTAGATCTCATCAACTCGCATAACTCACTACAAATTTTCTCTCGATAAGAACACCAAAATCAATCATAAACATGTGCATAAGAATTTAAATCAATCCAATCAAAACTAACAAGCATATCGCATGATTAATGTAAGTATCTTAACAAATATGTTACATTTCCTTATCATAGTCATGACAACCAATTTTTATCATTAATTTCATATGTTTCATATCAAGTATGCATTTAGGTTCCGTATATTTATCAATTTATACTCAAATTATGATTAAAAACATCCTAAAAAAATCTCTAAAAATTGAAAATGCATACTATATATTAAAGTAGAAAATGAAGTTCCTTTCCTCAAACTTAAATTACACAACGTCCCCAATGTGTACATATAAATATGAAAAAATAAAAGGAAAGAAAACTCCTTTAATCATGGCATACCACATCTGTTGTTGAAATGCTCTATTTTGTTGCGTCATTGCTCTCCTCATTTATTTACCTACAAAATAAAAATAATGAAAATATAAGTGAAATAATGTTAGGTTGCCTCCTAACTAGTCTCACATTTAATGTCCTTGACTAGACGATTATATCAAGTCCTAAAGTACATCCATTTGTGTCCATTTAGTTTTGAGTTTGTCTGGAAATAATTTGAGTCTTGATTTTTTCAATAATACTTTATGTTCTAGTTTACAAACACGATGTTCAATTCTCTTATCATGCCATATTTTTATTTTTTGACATTCTTATAAGTACTCCATTATGACTCATCCAATTTATGTATTTCCAACATCTTTTTTACCTCTTTATAGACTCTCCCACTTGCATACTTGATTGGAGATGGGAGGGTAAAAGTGTGAGGTCTAAATTTGGTGGCCCTTAAATTGATGGTTAGAGCTTAAATTCTATCTCAAAGTTTTTCATAATCGCCTTTGATATACATATGAGAGGCATGTCCTCTAAAAAGTTCACACAGTTCACAATATCAACCTTTGATTCCATATTTTCAAAGTTAAAATAGGTTAAGTTATTTTTTGGTGAGTTTATGTCCTTGTTCATAGCATCATATGTAATAGTCTTAAGTATGAGTGACTCAATAGATTATTTTAAGATGTCCCCATAATCAATAACATTTATCTTTAAGCATTTATCAGCATTATCAATATCAGGGGGTTCAGATGCTTTAAAAATTTTAAACATTACTTGTTCATCTTGCACTCATATTGTTAGTTCACCTTTTTGTACATGAATGAGTTCTCTTCTGGTTGCTAAGAATGGACAACCAAGTATGATAGAAATGTCACGGTCCTCTTCCATGTCTAGCACAATAAAGTCTGCCAGAAATATGAATTTGTCTACTTTTACTAAAACATCTTCTACCTCACCCCAATGTCTCTCAATTGATCTATCTATCATTTGTAATGTTATTGAAGTAGGTTTGGTTTTACCAACCCTCAATATTTAAAGTGTTATAATTGTCACAGGCTATGGCATTTTCAATGGGAATGTCCAAGCAAGGAGAAGGAGTCTAACTATGCGGAGACTCAAGAAGAGATGTTGTTAATGACTTATGTGGATATGAATAAGTCCTATAGAGAAGATATATGGTTGCTTGACTCAAGATGTAGCAATCATATGGTGGGAATAAAGAATACTTCTAATATTTTGATGGAAGTTTTAGAGATTCAATGAAATTGGGCAATAACTCAAGCATGGTTGGAACAGGAAAAGGTAATGTACGATTGCGAGTGAATGGAATAACACATATCATCATAGAAGTATTTTATGTGCCAGAGTTGAAGAACAATTTATAAAGTATTGGGCAATTGCAAGAAAATGGGCTTGCCATTCTATTTCAAAGTGGAAAGTGTAAAGTGTTTCATCTTGAAAGAAGTGTAATCATGGAGATTAAGATGTATTCAAATCGAATGTTCATACTGCATACTATTTCTTAGCTTATAGAAATTTATTGAGTATTGGGAAATTGCAAGAAAATAGGCTTACCATTCTGTTTCAAACTATAAAGTGTTTCATCCTAATAGAGGCATAATCATGGAGATGAAGATGTCATCGAATCGAATGTTCATACTACATGTTATTTCTCAACCTATTGCATCTACTTGTTTTAATACAATTACGAAGGATATAATGCAACTTTGGCACTTTAGATATGGAAATTTGAGCTTTAAGGGCTTAAAGACTCTACAATAGAAGAAAATGGTGAATGGTTTACCACAACTTAAGTCTCCTTTAAGGCTATGTAAGGATTGCTTGGTGGGAAAGCAACAAAGGTACTCATTTCCAAGGAAGAGCCCTTGGCGAGCTTCAAAAATTCTTCAATTAGTGCATCCTGATATTTGTGGACTGATCAAACTCATTTCTAACACCAAGAAAAAGTATTTGATCACTTTCACTAATGACTTCAGTAGAAAAACATGGGATAATTTTTTAACAGAGAAATCAGAAGCCGTTGTTGTTTTTAAAAGATTTAATATTCATGTTAAGAATGAAACAAAATCGTTTATTAGAGTCTTATGTACTGATCGAGGAGGAGAGTTTACATCATAAGAGTTCACCAATTTTTGTGATGTAAATGGTATACAAAGACAATTGACAGCTGCATACATGCCACAACAGAATAGACGAATAAAACTATTATGAATATGGTTCGTAGTATGATTTTAGAAAAGAAAATCCCCAAAACTTTCTAGCCTAAAGCAATCAACTGGACCATACATGTCTTGAATCGAAGTCCAACATTAGTAGTACAAAATAAGACTTCAGAAGAAGCTTGGCGGGGAGTCAAGCCTTAAGTTGAGCATTTTAGAGTTTTTGGATGTATCTCTCATGTTCATACGCTTGATAATGAAAGAACTAAGATGGATGATAAGAGCTTGAGTTGTGTTCTGCTAGAAGTTAGTGAAGTGTCAAAAGCTTACAGACTCTATCATCCAACTTCACAAAGGATCATAATAAGTAGGGATGTTGTATTCGAAAAAGACAAGAATTTAGATTGGGATAAGACTTATAAAGAATCCATTGTTTATGATTTAGAATGGGGTGATCTTGAGGAGGAAGCAAGTATGTTTGATGAAAATGAAGAAAGGACTAAATCTGATCTTGAAGGTGATATAGAAGCAAAATAGGAGAATTTTTCCTCTAATTCTTTGATTGAAGATAACTTTCCTAGCTCGATTGTAGGGAGGATTTGGAATCCACCAACTTGGATGATAGACTATGACATAGGAGAAGACCTTTTTAAAGAAGATAATGAAGCTTATTTGGCCAAGTTTGTAGCTGGTAATCCTATTCATTGTAAAGATCTTGTTAATAGTGAAAATGGAAGAAAGCTATGGACTTGGAATTGGAAGTAATAAACAAAAATGGCACGTGGGAATTGATAAAGTTACTTGAGGGAGGACAAAAGATTGGAATGAAATGGATTTATAAGACTAAATTTAATGAAAATGGAGAAGTGGACAAATATAAGGCTAGGCTTGTAGGGAAGGGTGGGGTAGACTATACTGAAGTATTTTCACCTATGACACGTATGGAGATAATTCATTTGGTGGTAGCCTTTGAAGCTCAAAGAAAATGGACCATCTACCAGTTAGACGTGAAGTCTGCCTTTTTACATGATGAGTTGAATGAAGAGGTCTTTGTGGAGTAGCATTGTGGTCATGTGCAAAAGGGATATGAATAGAAGGTTTACAAGTTATAAAAGGAACTTTATGGACTTAAGTAAGCCCTACGTTCTTGGTACAGTCGTATAGAAGTCTATTTCATGAAGGAAGGTTTTGAGAAGTGTGATTATGAGCATACTTTGTTCATCAAGACAAAAAAAGAAGGTAAAGTATTAATTGTAAGTCTTTATGTTGATGACCTCATTTTTACTAGAAATGATGAATTGATGTTTATAGAATTTAAAATTTTCATAAAGGATGAGTTTGACATGACAAATCCTGGTAAGATGAGATATTCCTTAGTTTTAAAGTCTTACAAAGATCTAATGGTATTTTTATCAGTAAGAAGAAGTATACATTGGAGGTGATGAAACATTTTGAAATGGACAAAAGTAATTCTTTTCATAATCCAATTGTCTCTGGCTTTAAGCTCATGAATGATAAAGGTGGAGTTAAAGTGGACAAGACTTACTACACACAATTGTGGGTAGTCTCATGTATCTCACAACTACTCGACTAGACATGATGTTTATGGTGAGTCTTATTAGTAGGTATATGGAGAATCCTACTGAGCTTCATTTACAAGTAACAAAATGGGTACTGAGATATTTGCAAGGAACAACTGAGTTTGGAATTTTCTATAAAAAGGGAGGAGATGATGAACTTGTTACTTACACAGACAATAATTATGTTGGAGGTTTGGATGAAAGAAAGAGTACTTCAAGTTAAGTGTTTTTATTGAGTTCAGGAGCAATATCATGGTCATTAAAGAAGCAACTAATAGTAAGTTTATCTTCCACAGAGACAAAATTTATCGTTACAGCTTCGTGTGCATGCTAGGCAATATGGTTGAAAAAGGTATTGGGAAAGTTGGGTCGGACTCAAGGAAAGCCAACTATTATTCACTGTGATAGTAGCTCTGCAAATAAACTTTCAAAGAACCCAGTAATGCATGATTGTAGTAAGCACACACATAGATTTGCATTTTCATTTTCTTTGAGAGCTCACAAAGGTTGGTATTGTGGAATTGGTGCATTATGTCACACATGAGTAATTGGCTAATGTGATGACTAAACCACAAAAATTTGATGCTTTTTTAAAGCTACAAGGGCTATTGGGAGTTTGTTCTGAGAGGGATATAAATTGAGTGCGGCTTATAACAACGTTCAGTTTAAGGGAAGAATTGTTAAGTTTTTTTAGATGTTAAATTGTTTTAGTGATTAATTACCACTCAGTTAAAAAAGTTAATAAGTCCCTGTTAAAGGATGATTGTTTATTTGATTTCATTATACCATGTTATTAGGATCTGTTAAACGTGGGTTGTTGTTTTCTTGTTTCAACTTGTTTTGTAAGGTTATATAATAATCAAGTTTGTTCTCCAAAAAACAGAGTGATTTCTTAGAATTTTATTATCTTTTCATAAGTTTTTTTTTTGTTTTTAAAATTCAATATCATCCGTGCAATTATATTTCTCTTATTCTTTGAAGTTAGACCAGAGTTGTCAACTTTATGATTAACTTTGATTTTTTCGTTGTTACATGCAAAAAAAATTAAAATAAACCAAATTTGTTTATTTTTAATTAACACCAAACTACAAATCTGACCAAACAACGAGGAGTTGTTCTTGTATATGCCTGGGTATAAAAGGAGGTATGGATGTATGTATTTTCGTTTAATTGTATAAAATTGAGAGCAATTTAAAAAAAATTGCAATTCTAATTTTATAGGTATATTACATATTATTTAATAAAATATTTACCTTAAACAAATATATGATTAATATGAACTACTCTAATACACACTTCCGTACTAATTTATAATCTTTCATACAAGTACTCAAAGGAAATAACATTTTAAGAGTTTATAAATTTAGTAGAAAAGAAAAATAAAGAAAAGTGTTATATTTATTTATGTTTTTACACAAAAAGGAAATAATTCTAGTGATATAAATCAATGTTTACACAACAATGTCATGGGACATATAAACATCATATATAAATTATAAGTGGACATAATTATCAATAAATCAATATAATTGATCGAAATCGAATTTTATTATTTTTTTAGTTCAAATAGCTTGATTTTGATTTTTAAAATGTAAAAATCAAATTTTTTGAAATAAATTGACGTTTAATTGAATCGAACTATATATTATTAGTAAACATATTTATTTTTTAATTTTATACATGTATAGTATATATCTTATATGTTTATAATAATCTAATTTTAGTTAAATATTTATGTCATTTGAGAAGTGAAAACAACTTATATTGTTTTTTTTTATGTTTACTTTTTAAAATATTATATAACTAATAAAAAATATAAGTTATTTTTTCTTAATAATTTAATTGTTTTTAAAAGTTATTTTTTACTTAAAAAATTGATATATAATTATAGTTTATATGTTAATATATAATTTTTAATCAATTTTTTTATTAAATAATAAATCTTATTTATTAATTTAATACAAACAAAAATTAAAATTATTTAAATTTACTGCAAAATAAATAATTTTAAATTGATAATAATATATAAATAGGTTAATTAAATATTCTATAATTAATATTTTATTTGTTAATTTTAATTTTTAATTTAATGAGTTAATATATATGTATTAAATTAGCATTTAAAATTAAATAAAAATGAAAAATAAAAAAAAGCTTACATGTTATATGTTGCTAAAGTCATAAGAACAGTGTTTTGCTGATCATGAATACCAACACATTGAGATATTTTACAGTGTCTTATTACACAGACAAAATTATGGATGTGTTTAGAACCATCTATTTAATCATCTTTATAATCATTTTAATTTTATATTATTTTCTGAAAAAGTGTTCCATCTGTTGAAGAAAAAGTGTCATCTGCATATTGGGGCCTTATTGGGAGCGGTACTTTTGAGCGCATTACGGTGTCGTATTAATATTCTGAGTGATATTTCTCAAGCATAAGCATTCGAAGGCTCGTATCGGCGGGTTCAGTGCTCAGAGTGTTAGAGAAGAAAAAGAGAAAAGTGTAACTCACCATGAACGCCCCCGACCGATACGAGCGCTTTGTCGTCCCAGAAGGCGTCAAGAAGTAATTTCCTTCTCTCTATATTTGACTGTATTAATGTTGATCTTAATAATTAGCCTTTGGTTTATTGATTTTATATTAATAAAATTTTAGGGTCTCATACGAGAGGGACACTAAGATCATCAATGCAGCGTCGTTCACTATTGAGCGAGAAGATCACACCGTTGGAAACATCCTCCGCATGTAATCCTTTCATTTCCATTAAAACTCTTTCATTTTGTGATTTATTCTGCCGGATTCTTTTACCTATTGATTTTTTCCCATATTCATTAAACCCTAAATTTTGTTTTGTTAATGATATCTCTTTCTTGTTGTTTTTCATGCAATCAGGCAGCTACACAGGGACCCAAATGTACTTTTTGCTGGTTACAAGCTTCCACATCCTCTTAAATACAAGATACTTCTTAGGGTTAAAATTCTTCCACTAAATAGTTTTTTTAGATATATCTTCTGATATTTTTTTTAATTGGATTATTAATTATAATTTTTTTTGCTTTATTCATAGCTGCAAGCTGAAGCTGCAGTATAAGTTAACTCCAACAAACTTAAGAATGCGTATTTTGTATTTGTTATTTGCATTATGGGAATGATGGTATAAGACAAAAATTGGGTGGTTTTGATGCACATTTATCTCTATAAAGGGTTTTATTATCCCCATTTTTTATAGCAATTTTGTTTATTCATACTACCACTTAGATAAAAACTTAATAAACAAGGTCTGGTGCATTTGGTCTTTAACAGACATAGTATGTCCATTGCAGATTCACACAACCAGCCAGTCTTCACCAATGCAAGCGTACAACCAGGCTATCAACGATCTGGACAAAGAAATTGACCACCTTAAGAATGGTTTTGAAGTATGATATTGGCCTCCTTTACACTTCTAATCTTGATTGTTATCTCTAATTTTTTAAGTATTAGGAATATTTTGTATTGTGATGAAAGGTCTTGAAAATTAACTGATATCAAGATGCTGAGTAATGCTTTTGAATGATGATTCTCAACTATCATCCTTTCTTTTTGTTTCTGTGAAATTATTTACTTTGCTAAAGCCAGAGATTAAAGGTTGGGAACTAATTTACTCTTAGAGTACTAGGGGGAAAAAAGATTCACTAGGAGCATATAGGATTGTGGTCATTCTAACTTTATTTTCATAGCTTCAGCAGCTGTTGATGTGGTAAGTCTGAGTATTATGCCTATCAGGGTGTTTCTTTTTAAAGCTTGAATCTTCCACACCATCTGTGCTGTTTCCTTCCTCTTGTAGCTTGGGATAAACTTGGATTTCCTATTCTTTTTTCATTTACATAATTTTCTTTTGGATTGAGCTTGTCAAACCGTCAAACGACTTATATATTAATGTCTTCGGACTGCTGAGATTTCTCTTTCCATTAGAATGAGAGACTTGTGTTAAATGATTTCTTTTCAAGTCAATATTATTAAAATGTTGATTATGTTTTAGCATCAATAGTTTGTTTATATATATATATATATGATTCTCTACCTTTACATTTTGCTCTATGCTTTGATTTGCTTTGCTTTTCTAAAGACTTTCTTTCTGTTTCAACTTTAAAGGTGTCAACTAAATGGAATCGTATTTTCCATCTATATTTTTAGAAGACACGAAGTTGGAAAGAGAAAAATCTTAAGGTCTCTCTCTCTCTCTCTCTCTCTCTCTAGAGAAAACAGCAGTCTGAGGGGGAAAGAGTTAAGACTTCTCATTTGATTCAAAGGTTGTAAATTTCTAGTTTTGGAGTTCGTAAATAGGGTCATGGAACAAATTCTTGTACTTGGAACTCTTACCCCACGTTTGGTTGGAGGGAATGGAATGGAATCAGAATCGATTCCTTCCATTTTGTGTGTTTGGTTGGGCGGAATGGAATCTGATTACTAAAAGAAAAGAATCACAATTCCTTCTCCCACCTTTGGTAATCATTATTCCATTCCCATCTAAACATTTTTTTTCCAATTTTACCCTCACCTAAAATATAACCTTAAATTCAAATCCCAAATTCTCAAACCCAAAATTCCAAAACCCTAAACCCTAAACCCAAAATTTCAAAACCCTAAATCCAAATCCTAAAATCCTAAAACCCTAAATCTCAAATCCCTAAACCCTAAAACCCTAAACCTTAAAACATAAATCCCAAATCCCAAAACCGTAAATCCCAAATTCCAAATCCTAAAACCCTAAATCCTAAACCCCAAATCCCTAAACCATAAACCCCAAACCCAAATCCCAAATCCCAAATCCCTAAACCCTAAACCCTAAAACCTAAAACCTAAAACCCTAAACCTTAAAACATAAATCCCAAAACCCAAAACCCTAAAATATAAATCCCAAAATCCTAAACCCCAAATTCCAAATCCTAAAACCCTAAACTCCAAATCCCTAAACCCTAAACGTTAAACCCTAAAACCCTAAACCCTAAACGTTAAACCCTAAAACCCTAAACCCCAAATCTCCAAATCTCTAAACCCTAAACCCTAAACCTTAAAACATAAATCCCAAAACCCAAAACCCTAAAACATAAATCCCAAAACCCTAAACCACAAATTCCAAATCCTAAAACCATAAACCCTAAACCTTAAACCTTAAAACCCTAAAACCCTAAACCCTAAATCCAAAATTCTAAAACCCTAAACTATTTTTAGAAAAATAATAATTTTAACCCTAAACCTTAACCTACAAATATAACCCCAAATCCTAAATCCTTAAACCCTAAATCACACATCCCAAACCTCAAAACCCTAAACACTATTTAGAAAAATAATAATTTTAATAATATATTTCTTTTTAATTAAGTAATACTTATTTAGAAAAATAATGATTTCAATAATGTATTTTGTTTGACGAAAAAATAGTAATTAAATGACATTATTTGAACTTTACAGCATGTAGGGGTATTAAGGTCATTTACAGCTTTTTTCATTCCATTCCAGTGGTAAACCAAATACTATAATCCTGATTCTGAGCTTGATTCCAGTGGTCAAACCAAACAAAATTGTTTCCTTTCCATTCCATTCCGATTCTGATTCCATTCCACGAACCAAACGCCACCTTAAATGTCATTGTTGCAAATAAAAGGGTTTTCCCAAAGTGAAGTTTTTTCCCTTAAAATTCCCGTATAGTTGAATCTTAACATTTTTTAAATTGTTCTGTGCAGGCTGAGTTGGCAAAGCATTCGAGGGACTATTAACAAGCATATACCTAGCTCAAGGAAACTTTAGATGTCATATTGTGTTCTCAGATAATTATTAGCTGGGAAAGTCTTGGGAAACTTGTGAGATTTTGTGTACTTACACTTTTAAGTCTGCTGGATGTAAATGAACTTGCTATTTATGGTGGTATGAAACCATAGATAAACGATGTAGTGTTTTTTAGCTGTGCTCCATTCTAAAGCCAAATGTGTAGAAGCACGTTTACTCTGCATATCAGCGTTTCTGTCATCTTTAGTCTTTATTATTCAAGGTACTTTGTACGTCTACTTGCACTTTTATACGATGGGAATGAACTTGCGATTTGTGCGAGTTAAGCATATTTTCTCTCTTTCCTTGTGTTTGTTTTATAGGGGTTGAATAATGCATAAATATTTTAAATCATACTTTTTATAAAAACCTCAATTTCATCACAATGTAAAAAGAAGAATTTAAACAAAAATCAACAAACAAACAAAAAAATCTTTATCTAAATGAAATCTCACAATTAGTGTCATTGATAGAGAGTGTACGCGTTATTTATTCCCAAAAACAAACAACAATAATTCTTAATTATTCTGTAATATCATCAATTTATCATTAGGACTTCAAGAGAGAGCACCACATAACACGCAGCTGGAATTAATGTCTCTTACCTCACTTATTAGAACTACTACGGCTTACTTTTTGTTGCCATCTAAATGCTAATTACAATCTTGCACATATGATATAACTGAAAAATAAAATCCTACTTTCACTCTTGCACATATCATATAACTGAAAAATAAAATTGCTTAAGGGCATAACATAACTCAGGAGTTTTATTTTTAACCCTGCTATGCATTTTTTTTAAACTTACTAAGTATATTCAAAAATACAATGTGTTTTTATGTATATTCAAAAATTCGATATATATATGTTTTGTTATAACATAAAAAAATATTTTTTGATAAATAAGTTAAAATTGAAATCATTTCAATAATTAAAAATTGGAAGAAAAATAAAATAATTTATGAATTGTAAGTACAACTTAAAATTGATTGATTTGAGTGAATTATATTATATACCATTCTAGAACAAGAAAATAATATATGGCTTTGTCTCTTTTAAAAAAAATCGTGGTTTTAAGGCACCCAGTAAGTTTTTCTGTCACTGTTTTAGGAAAAGAACTATGACTAAAACCATCATGGTTTATACCTACTCTGCATCTTTCTAAAACTCGTTTTATAGTCCCTATACAATAAAATGGTTAAAAGTGTGTTTATATACAGCCAAGCATTAAAAAATATATAAATTTACGTTAATTTTATAAAAATATCCAAGATGTCATTAAATATTGATGAATATTTTAAAGTTTATAAAAAAATTTAAAAAATAATTATCGAAAACATCGACTAAAAGTTTTTGGCATCTATACCTAAACTACAGTAAATTAAAAGGATCAGAGGGTTACTGTTTTTTCACTCCAACAAAGAAGGTTGTATTGTTGTAACTCAACCCTAAGGAAAAAGACAGAGTGGGGAAGGGTCATTTTCCCTTTAGAAACTCTGTTTTGTCAAAAGTAATCTCAAGTCATGTTTGTGTTATTCAAATGAAAGAAACTTCATGTGAAGGCAAAGCCAAGCAAAGACCAAATAGTCCCTTCATTTTTATTATACCATTGAATAAACACGCCCTCTTCTCTCAGTCCCATGTCTTTTTCTCTTTAACAACCCTTTTTCACGTCTTTTAATTAATTAAATCTCAAAATAAATAAATAAATAAATAAAATTCTCATATATATCTAGCCCAATTGCTAAGCAAGGTTAGGTAGCAGATAGCTATATTATTAAACACCACCAAAAGCCTTACTTTTACACCATATCTCTGCATGGATTCTTTACGATTTCAGCTCTGTTCTTCTTTGGCTCATTGCTAAAAGAAATAACATCTCCGAGGAACAACTCTTGTATTTACTTTTTTTTTTTCCTCTGATAAATTTGTTATTATAATTTACTTTTTGGGGCAAAAATGCAGCTTCTCATATCACCAAGTTTGAAGCATGTTACGGTCTCCCCAGGGAAAGGATTTAGAGATTTTGTCAAAGTGAAAGTTGGATCAAGAAGGCTTTCTTATAAAATGCTTTTCTATTCCCTCTTGTTATTTACATTTCTTCTTCGGTTTGTGTTTGTAATGACTGCTGTGGACACCATTGAAGGAGAAACCAAGTGTTCTACTTTAGGTAAGTTCTTCCAAAATTCTTAAATGTCACAAATTATTTCAAATGAATGAATTGTATTAGTATTTAGTAGTATTGTATCCAAATAGATTATGCTATTTTAATTAGTTATGTTTATAGTAGTTTTGTTACATAGTGATCAATTATAAAGTGCTCTATGTTTAGGGATAGCAGTTTGACATAACGGGTACCCGCCTTGTTCTTATCATTTCGGAGCATACGAGTTTGGGTCCCAAATAATTTATTGCATGACCCATTAATTGTAATATCAATTCTGATTGAGTCACGCATTGGTTTATATTTTTTTAACAATTATTTTTAAAGTATTTTTACATTTTCAAAAACCAAAACAATATTTAAAATTGTACAACATTTAAGATAACATTTGAATCATTAATTCTCAAATAATACTCAAAAACAGAATTTAAAACTCCTTAAAACGGTTCAGTTCTATTTAACCTATACATCAATTCAATTCATTATGTATTGAACTTGAGTTTTCTCATTGATATCTTTATCTACCTTATTCATTTTCTATCTCTATCTAACACAATCACATGCATTAAGGTTTAGGTAACGTATACGTTGTAATCTTGGCATTTGAGAGTGTGTTTGCTAAAAATGTGAGTATAAATAACAAATTTCAAATTCCAACTGTTAATTCCCACATTGGTTAAGAGTAAAGCAACAATGCTCCTTATAAGTCTAGTCAATCCTCTAACTCATAAGCTGGCTTTTGGGTTAAGAGTTAGCGCAGGTTTAAGATGGTATCAGAACAGCTCTTGGCTTCCTCAGACTCGCCTCGTGCAGTAAATCAGGGCCGTCAGTAATCCGACTGGCCAGATGTGGAGGGGATGTTAAGTCGCGTTGGTAAGAAGAAAGCAATCTTTCCTTATAAGTCTAGGCAATCCTCTAACTCATAAGTTGGCTTTTGTGTTAAGAGTTAGGCCTGGGTTTCTAAGACCAACTATGCTGTTACAAACTAAAATAATGTTAATAATTATTTAAATAGACAAAGTTCACCTCTAAAAATAAAAAGAAAAAAAAGAGAGTTGTAAACATCAATATACTAGAGAGATTATAAATATTAATATAATCTGTATATATTTTTATACTAATATATTTTATATTCTATCGTGTCATAATTATTTTAAAAATTAAAAAAATAATTATTTTTATATAATATTAACACGTGAAAAATTTTAAGTAATATAAATACAAAATTGAGATGTATTTTTAAAATTAATCCATGATTATCAAGTATATCTTGTTAGTAAAATCTTAAACGAAAATGTTCAGTGTAATTATGAAGATTTCTTAACATAAATACAACTATTCTTTCTTCTCAAATACATTGCTGTATTTATTAGTTTCATAGTTAATATTCAAAACATATATATATATATAATAATAATAATTAAATCTATTCTATTATTGAAATTTTGTTAGAAAGTCTTACTTTATTATTGTAATGGTAGGCTGCTTGGGGAAACGGCTAGGACCAAAGATTTTGGGAAGAAAGCTCGACTCAACTGTATGTCCTAATTAATTTCTATTTAATTTTGGTTTTAAAAGTAAAATTTATTTGTTCAAATTTCCAATATAGGTAGTAATGCAAATTATGAGCTTATTAATTATTTTATAATTAATATATATTTTTCAGAAGGTTCCAGAAGTATTTTACCAAGTATTAGAAGAACCCATCAGCAAGGATGAATTAAAAAGAAGATCTGATATTCCTCAGTCTTTAGAAGAGTTCATGGCTGGTATAAAGAAAAGTAAATTAGACGCAAAGAGCTTTGCCATCAAGCTTAGAGATATGGTACTACTGTTTTCTTATTTATTTTGCATTTAGTTTTCTAGAATAGTAATTTATAATTTATCAAGTTGCTGAATTTTTTGAACTCATGGTATCAAATATCAATACCCTTTGGAATATTTTCAGGTAACACTTCTAGAAGAAAGAACAAGAACGGCCAAAATACAAGAGTATTTATACAGGCATGTAGCATCAAGCAGCATACCAAAACAGCTTCACTGCCTAGCCTTAAGACTAGCCAATGAACACTCCACCAATGCAGCTGCTAGACTTCAGCTACCTTCAGCCGAACTTGTCCCTGCCCTCGTTGACAACTCCTATTTCCACTTTGTGCTTGCCTCAGACAATGTGCTCGCTGCCTCTGTCGTCGCTACTTCTCTTGTGCGCAACTCTTTGCGCCCCCAACAAGTTGTCCTTCACATAATCACAGATAAGAAGACATATTATCCAATGCAGGCTTGGTTTTCTTTGCATCCCTTATCACCTGCCATAATTGAGGTCAAGGCATTGCAACATTTTGATTGGTTTTCTAAGGGGAAAGTTCCTGTTTTGGAAGCAATGGAGAAAGATCAACAGGTTCGATCACAATTTAGAGGAGGATCATCAGCAATTGTGGCAAATAATACAGAAAAGCCTTATATTATTGCATCTAAATTGCAGGCACTTAGTCCTAAGTATAACTCAATGATGAATCACATTCGAATTCATCTGCCAGAGGTAATGTTTTAACATAATATGGTTTCATAGACATCTGTTATTTCATGTTCAAGTTGTTGGTATGCTTGGAAGTGGTTACGTCTAAAGTTTGAAAACACTTATGGTGTAAAAAATACTATTTGGTTCAAAAGTTTTTTTTTTTTACGTTTTTAGTGTATCAAAAGCAAAAATAAATGGACCATTGATATCGTTCTATCTATATTTGCAGTTGTTTCCAAGCCTGAAGAAAGTAGTGTTCTTGGATGATGACATAGTGGTTCAAACAGATCTTTCACCGTTGTGGGATATTAACATGAAAGGAAAAGTGAATGGAGCTGTGAAAACGTGTAGAGGAGAAGATAAATTTGTGATGTCAAAGAGGTTGAAGAGCTACTTAAACTTTTCTCATCCCTTGATAGCTGAAAACTTTGACCCAGAGGAATGTGCATGGGCATATGGTATGAATATTTTTGATCTCGAGGCTTGGAGGAAAACCAACATAAGCAATACATACTATTATTGGGTTGAGCAGGTGAGCAAAGTGATTGATGAAGAAGCCCACTGTCTTCTATATTCATTTGAGAAAAGTGTTGTTTATTTCTAAACACTAGCTAATTTATTATGTATTTATGGAAATGCAGAACTTGAAATCAGACCTGAGTTTGTGGCAGTTGGGGACATTACCTCCAGGTCTAATATCATTTCATGATCATATACATGAAATAGATCCATTTTGGCACATGTTGGGGCTTGGATATCAGGACAACACAAGTTTTGCAGATGCAGAGAGTGTTGGAGTTATTCATTTCAATGGCAGAGCAAAACCTTGGTTAGACATCGCCTTTCCAAAACTTAGGCCATTATGGGCAAAATACATCAACTTTTCTGATAAATTTATCAAGGGATGTCATATCAGGGCATCTTAGTATCACTTCTGAGAGAATGTTCTGATCATCTTCATGATAAAGAATGTATTTGTATATGAAAAAGAAAAGGCTAAAGAAAAGATTAAAGTTCTTCCCAAGTTCAACTCTTCGACACTGGATGCAATGGAAGCATCATATTCTGTTTTCTTTCACTATTGCCTTTCTCATAATTTATTCCTTTTTTTTTTAATATTTCCTCTTCCCATGTCATATCTTTTTTAATATATCAAATTACAAAATATTTAATCAACAGATAACCCAAGATTTCAATTTATGTTCTTCTATTGAACAATGCAACGATGTATTCGAGATTAAGGCTTCTAAGTAAAAACAGAAGCAGCTATTATGCAACATAATGAAGGAGCGAATAAGAATACACATCATAATCTAAATCTAATTTACTGGGTCGGTAGCACGCATGACATTACAAATTCTTATAAAAGGGCTATATTTGCTTTGCATTGAGTAAAAATTAAATGAGTATTACAATTCATACGAAGCAAAAACCTGAAACTCCTAAACCATCCATTCACACAAACTCCGCAGCCTACACAGCCCCTACAATACTGCTATTGGCAAGAAACAATGCCTAGTAAATTCGAGGTATTAAATGAGTCTCATGCTGAAACGCAGGTTGACTGATTAAATTATTACGATTTACATATAAATACCAGCATGAATTCACAAATAGTAATCGGGTAGCAAATACAATAAATTCATCCACCAAATCCAGTTAGAAAGCGACAGAAGCACTTTAAAAGTCAAGAACAATGATGACATGAATATACTTCGTTGCTTTATGGCAGGACGCAGCCCTAATTAGGCAGAGCATTGTGCACTGCCATTTAAGCAACTGGGGGTCGGAGGACATGATCCTGTGAGGTGTCCACTGCAGCAGGTGGCATAAACTGCCACATGGCAACTCCTGGGTATCCAACGAAGGACACCAACTTGCTGCCAGGAGCTTGGCCTTGAGGAGCAAATGCAGCAGGAATGGGAGTAGGAGGCAAGAACCCAGGTTGTGTATTCATGGTCTTGGTTTGTTGCTCCAACTTCTCCTTCTCTGACTTAAGCCTTTGCTTCTCCTCGCGAAGCTCAGTCTTCTCTACCTACAGAACATAAGAATCATTATTATTTGTTGCCCATTCTTGCTGCCTCAGCAGTTGTGGGATGTCCTATTTCATTCATGCAAGGTAGCATGTGACAGGAAAGTTCATCATAAAATGCTCATTTTAAAGAAATCATAGAACACTCACCTTCAATTCCTTGATCTTCTCCTCAAGACTTAAATTTGAGTCCTTCAACTTCTGGGCTTCACTACGCAACTGATTGACCATTCGGAGAGCATCAACTAAAATAGCAGCTTTGTCTGTTTTGGGAGGCCTTCCGGGTTCTAAAATGGATCCAAGTTCCACAAACCTATCATTGATCAACAAGCATTAAAAAAATGTCCCTAAAAAAGAAAATAGAAAAAAACTAAAGGAGAGTATACTTGTCATTAAGTCTATCCCTCCGCAACTTCTCCTTACATGCCTTGGAGCTAGATACACTGCATGATTCAGATCTGACCCTGCAGGTGGGATGAGAAAGAAAGAGACAGATAGTTGGGACATGATCCTTTATTTGATAAAACTGGTCATTACCTGCAGCCCTTTCTGATGCTTCAAAAAAAAATGGATGACTTCATACTCGATGTTCATATCCATGGATTTAGTCTAAAATATATGGATGAGCAAAGTAGCATTTCCATTGTTAATTGTGCTCAGCTTCAATAAAAATTCATAAGGATGCAAAAGTTGAAGACATAGGTGATTCATTTTGAAATTGTTGCTGGTATCAGAATGTTGAAGTCACCCACATATAGTTTACGTATTAATTGACTTCCATCAAGACTATTGTGATGATGCATAATGTATCAGTCTCATGGATGACCCTGAGCTAGGCTCTTACTAAGACATAGCGACACTTACAGGAAAATTGAATCCAAGATGCATTGGCTATGGATTGATAAATAAGCATAACAAGGTTTCTGGTTCTTGTCTAGTGCAATGACAAGTACCACAAAATCAAAATATGTAAAAATGGCTGGCAAACAAATTTCTGTATGCAGAAAATTATGTAAAATCTATTTAGCTTAGTTCTAGCATATTGAAAGGAACTTCTATCTAATGTAAACCAAATTAAATTAGAATTATTTTAGAAGAGAAGCAGCTCTAGTTTCATAAGCAGAACACAAAAACAATGAGTATGACGCAAAGGCTAAATAAGGGGAACAAACAACGATTTAGTTGTGGCATAATGTAAGTAGATTTTATACCTCTTTTTTGAGCCAGATTCCTTAAGGCCTTCTGAGTCTCCAAGCGAACCATTGATCTCTACACTTGGAATGCATACACTATAACAAGAGAATGGAGTAAAATTTGAAACAAATAGCTAGACCATAATACCAAGCAAAAGCAATTTCCACAACTCATGTAGATCATACACAAAAGAAAAAGATGCAAGTAAACAAAATTTGTTTTGGGTGGGGAGAAGATTTGACAGTATAAATCGTTTAAAAATTAAAAACATATACACACTGAACCTCAGTCACTAAATTAAATATGTAGCACATTTACTCAGATGAAATAACATCCCATAAACATCAGTATCTAAAATCAATAAGGAACCTAGTAGATGCATCGATTTCCATGAAATGATATACTGTAATCTCAACCATATATATTTCTTGCAGACATTAAGACCCAAATTTTGAGACCTTTTCAGACCATCATATGTTGCATATGAAAATTTTGGGCAAAACTTCAGTGAAAAAAAGGAAAAGAAAAGAAAAAAAAACTAAAGAATTAATTATCTAAACATAGCAGATGCTTTCTGTGATAAAACCAAATATTTGTTAATGGTGCCTTAATGGCTTAGTCCAAATTTAGTCTGACAGTTCAAATCTATAGTTTCCACAGTTGGAGAGAACTTATTTTGGTTCTAGTTCTATAATCGACAGCCCTGGTTTCCATCCTCTATAAACATTACATCCTACAGTTTCTACTCTAGCACTAGATTTATCACTAAATATAACAAAAGAAAAGAAAATTTTACTTCAGTCAAATTATAATATAAAAGAAAATAAGATTATTTTACTTCAGTCAAATTATAATATAAAAGAAAATAAGATTATTTTACTTCAGTCAAATTATAATATAAAAGAAAATAAGATTATCATAGATATCTTATCAAGATGCAGAACATAAGGTCTTCCGAGTTATGAGTAAAGAAACAATATTTCTAACTAAAACGGTGCGCCAACACAAAGAAATAAACCGTGCAGTCTATACTTCAACCAGCTTGTAAAAGCAGCCAAAGAAATTAGAACTTAACCGGTAAGCGGTTTGAATTGTAAGTCTTACTACTTATATACCAGCAATGAAAGCGACAAGTTCCCAAATTACATTCAGAATCTCGCTCGGCCAATAATAGTAGGGTGAAAAGAAGGGCTTGAAAACTAGCAAATACAACCAGAAAATACAATACTAAAACTATCATAAGCAAGAAATTTCAACAAAATCGACTAATTCTTTCCATAAAATCCCAAAAAAGGGGATTTGAAACTAAAGCACAAATGCTCAATTTCCTTATTAAATTCAACTATCTCAGAGAATAAAACTGAAAATGGAACTTATAAAAGACCTAATTGGGAAAAAAAATCAAACAGTAAATAATACCTAGTACTGGAAGCAACATTGATGAGAGGTTGAGCAGACCAAGTGAAAGCGGAAGAGGATAGAGGGAAATTCCCATCCGGGACAGGAATATCGTCCATCAAGCTGCAATCCAAGAACCAATTGGGGTTTTCAGGGGAAACCATTTTGTGTTCGTTGCAGGGAAGGTGATTAATTCTGGATTGGGATTTGTCATTCTCGGAACCAAACAGGGAGAAATCCATAGCTTCGCCCCTCGTTTGTTTTTGTGTTTGTATTTGACAGTTTGTACGTTGTGGGGGTGACGTGAGTGAAAAAGCGGAGAATTCTGCTCTCGATGAATTGATCATCACACCCCTAAGTAAACGTTTTTTTTTTTTTGTGGATTTGGGCTTATTTCAAAAGTTTTATGGGCCTAGGCTTTATTATTTGTTACCGGATTATTTTAAAAGAGTGCTTTTATATTAATATATTTATTTTTGATTGATTTTCGAGGTTTGTTATTAAATAATAAAATATTTAAAGCAGTAATATAGCGTTGGAAGAGATAATATATATGTTTAGAGTTTTATCAAAATTTAATGTATTTCTCTGGTAGACTCCACTAATTACAAGTGTACCTCACACTACTGATTCTTTTACAGATGGAATATTAAATTTTATTTTAGAAAAAAGTTATTTAAATAATCATCCAACAAATAGTAAAAATGAGTTTAGAATTTACTCACCACTAAAGTTTCATGATACATAAGATGACTATATAATTTAGATTATATTTTTGAAAGTATTTTCTTTTCGAAAAATTATTATTATTGTTTTTTTAATGAATATATAAATTGTTTTAATAAAACAGAAATAATATAATCTAATAATTATAACATTAATAATAAAAATTAGATTAAATATATGACTAGATGCACAATTAATTTAAGAATAAATTCTTAAAACAATACTTAATTTCTTCCTAACTATTCAACTAAGTAACAAGAAAATAAGTATTTCTTAGAAAGAAACTAACACCAATCAATAATAGAAAACAACGTAACACCAAAAACTAAACCATGAAAATAAAACATAAGAATTCCCTGACAAAAAAAAAAGCAAAGTTTAAAATTAATAACAAAAAATGCAAGGGATTCTTTATTTAAGCTTGATTCATCAGACCCAAACTATTCATATTTGTTGACACCATCATCCAATACATTAAAAGGAGATAAACACACAATTTTTCAAGTTTATTTGGATCATAAACCTTATTCTCGTTACTAAAAATTATTAATTTTTCATGTACGATTTTTACAAATATTATCAAATCAAGTGAAATGTATTTCTAATCAATTAACTTGCAAAAATAAGATCAAATTGAGGCAATATGTTTCCCACCATATCAGAACTACAATTACAAACAAATTTTATACCAAAATAGATAATAACAAAAACACTTTAACAGAATCAACAAATAAACAACAAAAACAAAGAAACAATATCACATATAGATAGGATGAGAACAAATCGATAAAGTACCAAATGATTTACAAATAAAGAGAATTCAAGTTGTAACATTATACATGATTTAAAAATTGATCTAAATAAAAAACCTTTCGAAGAAAACTAAAATTGATCGAGAAATCAATAACATAGGAACTGACAATGATTAATCTTGTGCTTCTTAAACCTTCTTCTCTTAGAAAGAGAGTAAGTTACAAAAAAAAACACTAATTGAGATAAAACAGGTTCATGAATTTTAGAAAATTTGAACCACAAGAAGAAGTATTGAAGACAGTAATGGAATACGAAAATTACAACAGTCATGATTCGAGAAGTAGACAACGTTGAACTGAGATGGAATCTGTAATCACTATTGATGGTCGTTTTATCTCTGGCTTTATTCCAAAGATGTAGCCAACTGCGATGAAAATGCCTATGATGGTGAGAAATCGGTAATTGAGGTTGATTTCTTACATTTGTTGTAACTTTAACAACACACATTCCCAACTAGACCTCTATAAACGCCAAATCTAAAAAAACTATTACTAAGTTGTTTTTGTTTTTAAGTACAGGATTTTGATGGTGCAACGATGTGTATTAACTATGGGTGAAGATGATACAAAGATACTGTAATTAGTTTTTATAATATTTGTTAATAATATATATATATATATATATATATATATATATATATATAATATTCTGATAAAATTAATAATAAATATTTTATTAAAATAATTTATATTTAAAATAAGAAAAATATCTAAAAGTCACTAAAAATGTGTTATTTTGACACTTTAGTCACGTAACTTTTACAAAGAATACATAATTTACTTAATTTTTAAAATTAATAAACTTTAGTTATATAACTACAACCAAAATGTCTCAATTTTAAAAAATGATTAACTTATATATCACTTGTCAAAGCTATTTAACCAAATTTTATAAATAACTTAAAAAATTGATCGTTCTTTAAAATAGTATGTAATTTATTTTAGTTAATTTTTTTACATGTCAAAATAATTTCATTACAAAAATTTATCTAAACAATGTTTACTTTACTTTTTATATTTTGATATTTTTAATTAAAAATTTAACACATAATTTTAAAATTAAATATATTAAGTAAAATATATTGTAATATTCAGATAGACATAAATTAATAAATTTATACAAAATCATACAAATTTTATTATATAATAACAAATCTTACTTAAACAAATTAATAATTGTATAAAAATTATACCACGTACGAAATATGCCGTAACGATGATATTAAAAGTCCTAATACAGCGGTCATAATGATACACGAGCTATTGTTGTCTCTCACATGAAAAATATCACGAGATTATGGTCCTAAAAAATACAAAAATAAACCGTTTCGAGAACTTCACTCTGAAAAGACTCATTCTTAAAAAGAGAAGAAGGACCCAAAAAGAACACACACACACTAAGAATTGCAAATAATGATATGCTACATGACATCATTGTGGAATTGCACTTGATATTGGTGGAAATGTGATGATAACGAAAGTAGAACCCTAGCAACTACAAAAATCGACAATGTCAACTATCTTAAAAGGAACTTATAATTCCATCACTTTATGTATTAACAAAAGTTTTTGTTGTGACATTTAGACAGATGCCATGAATTTGGATGCTAACTGCAACAAACAAATATAATATATCATGTTGTTCTACTAGTTATTTTTTTTTTAAAATATATATTCACGTATATATTTTTTACAAACTAGATACTCTTTTTTTTTTCTATTTAAGAAAGTTACGCTTCGTATATATATTTTTTATTTTAATAAAAGTTGATTCTACGAATTTAAAATTATATTAATGATAATACTATTTAAATTATTAGTTGATTTATAACTTGTTGTATTTTTGATAGAGATGATAGTTAAAAATTAAAATATGAATACAATTTAAATTAATATGAATTATTATTTTATTTTAATATTAATTCCTATAATATGAAAATAAATTAATTAAAAATAATAATATTTTAAAACATTAAAAAATAAGTGAATTTGGACAAAAAAAAAAACACAAACATGTATTGAGATGTAAACAAGAAGCTGATTTGAGAAAATATCAGCCACAATTTATTTGGCTTCCTTGCATTAGTACTACAAGCACTGAATTATGGTATTCCTGAATAATCTCATTTTCTTATATTTGGATTGGAGTGAAGCATTCGCTATACAATATACAATTTTTCATTCTGCAAAAAAGCACATAAAACTCTTCAATTATTTAATTTAGAAAACCTCACTTAGAATGCAGCAGAGAGTAATTTTCAGCATAGGATTTAGGTGGCTGTCTCTTCCTTCTTATTTATGGTCATAGCAATTTGTTTGAAGAAAATTCAAAGTTAAATCTGTGAAATCAAGAAAATATATTATACTAGGATAACAACAAAGAAGGCTAAGGCTTCTATTGTGCTGGATTAATAAATAAAAGAAAAATAATGGTTAATTTATATGGGTTTATAAATAAAGACTAAAAAGACTATTTTCTGCTACTTTTTTTTTGGGCTAAGTTAATATACTGATTATATAAAAAGTGTCTTGGCTATTATAAATTATAGCTCCAAAAAAAATTGTTTTGAATTTCTTTTTAAAAAATTTTAATTTTTTTTATAATTTTTAAATTTTTTCTTAATTTTAATAATTTTATCTGGAGAAATGAACGATGATTCTGTTTAAACTCTGTATCATCGATATATATAAAATATCAATAATAATTAACAAAAAATACTTGTTTGATTGGTTTTAATGGATTGATTAATTTTACTATTTAAACTCATAATCTGATATAATATTAATTGTGATACTAATTAAACTATATTAAATTAATACAGTTGAATCAATATAATATCCTTACTACACAATTAAACAAATTTTAATATCGATCTGTTAGGGAAAAAAATTAATGTGTTATTATTGTTTTTATTGGTGTAAAAATCATTATTATTAGTCAGACGAATTTAGTTTAATATTTTCCTAGATAAATGTTGATGCACTTGCTTAATTATTAATATGATAAAAAAAATACGAGTATTTTGACTTCCATTCTCCACTCTACAGTACATCAAATTAAATGAATTTGATGCAAATATGTCTAAATACTTATAATAAAAATATTTTTTCATTAACTACGGATAATAGAATAGTGAATGTATATAAAAATTATAATTAATCTTATGGATATTTTTTTATTAGTATAATTATCTATTTTAAGTAATTAAAATATATTTATAGCTAATATCTACTAGATGTTTTGTTAATTAGAACTACTCATCATTAATTTTATGGGTAATAATTTATATTATTGTTCGATTTATCGAATTTGATTCGAATTATAAAATCTAAATCGAACATAAATCTAATTAAATCCGTGTTAAATTTGAATGAACTCATATAACTTAAAAGTATTGAACTAAGTTCGAATCGCTTGAATAAATATTACAAAACGTTAAGTTAAAAATTTAAAATTAAAGTAACACATTTCTTTTCTATTTGTCTTTCCAATTGATTTAACCTCAATGTCTCAACTCTCTTCTTCTTTAACAACCAGAAAAGGTCGTTTCTCCAACAATCAACAACAATTCATTAAAACAAGTATTATCAATACTACTTGATTTCAACCTAAAAAAGGATAAACGTATATAAATGTTATAAATATTGAATACGTATAGTGAATACATAATTTATAAGAGATAAAGCATTAATATTTTCTATGTCATGCTTATTCATGATTCAGTGATACTATAACATTTGTTGAGTCAACTAATCTTTTTAATCAAATTTATATTTATTTTTTTCTCTTTTTTTAAATCAAATATATATTTACTTTTTTTCTCTCTTTTTTTCCTATACTTCTGTGTTGTTTGTTGTTAAGGTTATTAACATTTTAACTGTAAATTTTTTTTTTTCATGAAGATTTAGGTTGTATTTTAGAGTTTTATATTTTATTTTATTTTTGTTATTTGTAGTGAAAGGATTATATTAGTGTTTAAATTCACTATATTTTCCTTACATATAAGTGCAAAGCCATTAGTTTACATAATTCTTTTTGATATGAATATTTTTTTCATTAAAAATAAAACAAAATCTAACTATTTACGTTGTGGTAATTGTGTCTACAACATTATTAATAGAATAATCTTAGCTTTAACATAAAATTTTAAATTATTAACTTTTTAATAAAATTAGAAGATTTATATGGTTTTTTATTTGATTTTCGATAATTTAAGCCGTTGAATTTCTTGTTTTATATTCGATATAAGTTGTGAATTCAAAATAGATTTTAGAATTCCAAAACAACTTAATAATAAAATAAAATTATCTAAGTATATGCATATGTTTGATTATTAATTAGATTATATTAAAATATAAACAATAGTTAAATTTATAATATATAAGTGATATTAAAATAATTTATTCTCGTTTGTCACACACAAATGAAAAACACTTTAAAATGCAATGAAAAAAGGCAATATATTTTTTGATTTTTTTTTAAATTCAATTAATTAAAAAAATATGAAGCATGTATACAAGTATTTTGTATGCTTTGTTTATTTTAAAAAATACATTCATATAAAATAATCAATAAAGAAATTCTCTACGTAATTTATGAACGGTGCTCATGTAATTTTTTTTACTTACAATGATATTGTCAATAGGTCTATTGTTCAAAATTGAAACCTTTTATATGTAAATAAATGTATTCATATAAAAAAATCAATAAATTATTGTAATCCATATAAAAATTCAATACATTATCTATAAACTTGATTCGTGTAAAATTATTTCCACGTTGTAAAGAGGTCCTTTGCTCGGAAATGATTGACAGAATAAATTATTTTAAATGTTGGGGTAAA
The DNA here is from genome assembly GCA_033030585.1 of Hippophae rhamnoides. NCBI lineage: Eukaryota > Viridiplantae > Streptophyta > Magnoliopsida > Rosales > Elaeagnaceae > Hippophae > Hippophae rhamnoides. The sequence continues at coordinate 63,287,890 of CM065428.1, read as the reverse complement.
ATGTATATTTTTTAGGAAAACTTATCCTAAATTAAAAATTGGAAGTACTCACAGTCAAATGACCAGATTATCATCGATGAGGATATCTTTCTAGTGGTCAGTAGAAGCTAAATTCTCTTTAACGGGTACAAGTCTATAATAGAATCCATTAGCAGCCCACTTTATCAATTTTCTCAAACTACTGTCTCCTTATGATCTATCCTTCTTTCTCCATGGCTCCTTTGTCAAACTTAAATGGAGTTTCTGAATCACTAAAAGGAATTCCAAAGCTTGCAAGCATTTGGAAGACCTAAAAGAGAGTAAAAGTATCTGAATGTCTAGCCAAAAAAAAAACAATCTCTCTCAACAAGAGTGTCTTCAAACTACAAGAAGACTAGCATTAAGCCTTGCTTCTATTGCATTGATTGGAACTACTAACACTAAGCTCTCTCTGCCTGAAGACAATGGGTTCTGGATTGATGGTCCTTTGCCTTTGCCTATAGTTGATAACAGTAAGCACTTCTTTCATAATTTCCTTTTCTTTCTTCTTCTCACCGAGTCCTTCAAAATCTTTTGTGCTTATCTAGAGATTTAATAACAGAAATTGCGAATGAGAAGACGGGTACTCGTTCTTTTCTTAAGAAGGGATTATATGTTGCAAATATTGGAGACAAAGGAAGAATTTTCAGGATAAGGAAGTATGCCTTTGATCTTCTAGCTTTGGAGGATTTGATTAGACAAGACACATTGAACTATGTTCAGAAGTATCTTCGTCTGAAGTCCACCGTCATGTACTATGATTTTGACAAAGTTATCTCGGCAGCACCAGTAGATGATAAGCAACCGCTTACTAATCTGGCTAACAGATTTTTTGACAATGTAGAGAAGGTAAAACATCATTGAACAAACTTGTTAGGGTTTTGTGCAGCTTTCTTATGAATGTTTCATTATGGATTTATCTGCAGCTTGAAGATGCTGTTAAACTGCGCAATCTATCACAGACTGAAGCATTTTACAAAGACACTAAGGTTATTATGTAAGGGGTAAGGGACAGAATGGCATAAATTCGGATTCGTAATGTGTTCTTTATTTGACAAAGAACTGAACCGGGATGTGTAATGTATTCATTGTGCATAAACATTTTCATTGCTTATTGAAAGAAGATTGTAAAATAGACAGATTGAGCTTAGCAAAATCAGAACTTAAATTATCAGGAAACAAATTTTCAGTCCTTACCAATACAAGACAGTATATTTTTCCCTATACAAATAAGCCTATTTCAGAATCTTTCTCAACTTCCACTTTATAATAATAGTGGTACAACACAAAGCATTGGTTGCTTTAAAATAAGAAATATGTATATTCATCAAATCAACCATAACTCAAACGTGAATCTGAAACTGAGGACCTTATGTTGGTCTGACGCCGTGGAGTCCCAATCTCACAAGCATTTACCCGAGCAGCAAAACGGAGTGAACAAAGTGACTCTCCTGCTGACGAGGGATCAGGAGAGATGTTCACAAACATCAAAGTCTTTGAGTCACCTCCTAGACATGGCTGTTTATACATTGATTTCAAGATTTTAGAATGTCACAAGCAGGAAAGAAATAGTTAAATAATAAAAAGGTGAATGTTGTTGCAAAGCCCAATGTAGATTCTCTAAAGTCATGGATGCACATGAGCTATACATAATTCACTTTTAGATCTTTACTGTGCGAAATGTTTTTAAACAACACCAAGCCCAAGTGAATACACGATTCACACATTTGAATTGAACATATATTTAATGCATTTATGAACATTTGTTGAATGTATATGCTCATGACATTATAAAAATTTGAAATATGTTCCACAACTGAGAGGAATTAACTGGTTAAAGATCTGCTTAATAATCTTCATAAGTTTTCAAAGGAACTTACCTGAAGAAGATATGTAAGCTTTGAGTTCCGAAACGGTACGTGATCCTCCTTCTTTGCCAAGGAAAATATAACATCACTTAAAGATGACAGGCTTTTATTAATAGCCTGATTACAAAATTTTCAGAAAAGAAATTATTAGGAAGCCAACTATGACCAACAATATTACCTAATGAAAAACTAATTTCAATAAATTACTTGAGTTTCTTTCAGTCGGTCCCCAGTAGAACCACTCTTAGAAAGACGTTCACTCCCAGCAAGATCAATTAGATTCAAGACACCTTCAACTTGTTGTTCAGTGCTCTGGTTGACAAAAAAATGGTTCTTTCAGTTACAAAAGCACAACATAATAAAAAAAACATCAATGTATAGAAACACTTGCAGTTAACAATTTAACATGCAGAATATCAATACCTCATTAACACCAAAAATGCGTAGAGTGAAGACAAAATGACTTCTTGATGATTGCTCATTCATTTGGGTCTTGCCTACGGACCTAAAAAGACACCAGAGAAAAGGACACATCATACCAGACACTAAAAACTATATATAAACAGACATTTTAGAATAAGGATAATCAATAATGTAATTTGAAATATCATGATTAAACTTTTTTTGTGATGAACTCATAACAATCAACAAGCATCAGTATCACTGCAAATTATTCATGGATAAACAAATCAAGAACTTTGCATTTTATAACAAGAAAGCATAGTTGGTTATCAAATAATTTCTCAGTACATTGGATGGTCATTAGGAAATATAATGATGCAAAATGAACACTGAGATTGGTTACCTGCTATGTGCAGCCCGGTCTAGAAGAAATGAGACCTCTTTAGCACTCCGAACATCCATAATTGTAAGATCAGTGACATGTGCATTTCCATTTGCATCGTGTTTTATTGCATATTGCTTACCACCGTTTTCAGTTCTCGAGACATCTGAAGATGATCTATTTGTCGATAGCAAGTCACGAATAGTTTCATTATATATTTCCAGCATTGATACCTATTTAAAAAATTACCAAAAATATGATATATGAGCGTTTATAAGACATCATTACACTCATGCAACAGTAAAGCAAGCACACAGAGAAAGAGGCATACCTGCATTTCATATTTCCAACCTTGTAGTTGAAGAGATTGTCTAGCTTGAAATATCTGTTCTAATGAACGTGGTATCAATCCTTTTGCCTCTGGATCTTCTGGCTTACCCATCATGGTGTAAGTTTTTCCTGATCCTGTTTGACCATAGGCAAAAATGCAAACCTGGACCAAAAGATCATCATCATCAAGCTATATAAGCTACAGAGGCATAGACCAACCAATAAATTAAAGTAGGAAAATTTCTATCAACCAAAAAGGAGAGAGAAGATGGGGGAAAAAGAAAAAAGTGGCATGACCACCTGCAAATCAACTTTAAATTATAAGCCCTAGGGGAAATATAAAGAGGAAGGAGGGAGAGAGACAGAGAGAAAAATTGTTACAGATGCTGAAAAGCATATATGACAATTAAGCAAACACTACAGTTTTGAAAATAACATAGATAATGCAATAAGATATAGCATTCTACTTGTTCAGATAATAATTAAAGCAAGAACTAGAGCTTGAATTACCTTATAACCATCAAGAGCACTTTGAACAAGCTGTGAGATTTCTACAAAGACATCCGTTTGTAATTCATTGGGCATAAAAACTTGATCAAATGTAAATGAATGTTTTTGCCCTGACGAAGATAAAGAGGGAAAAAAATTGAGTCCATGAACACTAAGAAGCTGGAATTGTAAACTAATACATTTCTCAACATGCGTACCATTTTGCAATAAATCAACACCCCGTCCAAGAGCTTCCATTGATGTGGTGGGATAAGATATAACCTTTTCTTCTGTGCTAGAACCATCACCAGGAAGCAAAGGTCGCACTCTGCAGAATACCCGAATGTTCCCTTTGAGTTCCTGCAGCAGGAGAGAATTTAGAAAGGTGTTCAAGTCATTACCATAAAATTCACACTGTTGCAATAGAAAGCATCAGGTAAAAAGCATTACCAAGATGGTATTATGTAACTTTTTACGAAGCATCTCTCCTTCAATAACTTTAAATTCGGCATCTGCCAAGTGACTCTGTAATTCATCTATAAGTTTCTTTTGACCTTTATATTCTGTTCTTGTCTCCAGTGCAAACAAGTCAGAGACCTGGAAAAAGAACATGTCACAGTTACGAAATAAAAACAACACTTCTATTTATGCATTGAAACCAGAACCACATGGACACATACCAAAGTAATTCATATTGCATACAACATGTTAATTCTTAAAAACATAAAAAAGATTATCACCTCAAGCTTCTTCTCTGCAGTCATTAATTGGTCCTTCAATGTCCTTATCTCTTCACTTTGTGATTGACATTTTTCCTGAAAAGAACCAAAGTGATACTATGTTCTCTTGTTTCAACAACCAAAAAAAAACTAAGTCTGCTTATGAAAGAAAAAATAGAGACAAGGACAACCTCTAGTTCATTTGATTTGGTAATGAGGTTATCCAGCTCAGAACAAGAATTCTCTCCGGAATCTTTGTACTTCACAACTTCAGCTGTTGAAGTTTGCACCTGGAGTTGCAAGCGATCATGGTTATCTCTCACTTGTTGCAACTCCATTCTAAGGGATGCAGTATCATTGACCAAAGTATCCCTTTGTTTCACAGCCTCATCATGAGATGCCTGCGTATGATCCATCAAAAGAAATTCATTGAGAGTTCATACGTGAAAGAGAACAGCAAAAGAAAACACTTGCCCTTGGCTTAAGACTTGCATAATTTGAAATTTATTCTACTTTCAGAAAATGCAACAGGGTCAAGAAGTATAATATGTAGTCCTAATGCAAGTGACAAACTTTAGAAACTCACTTGTGTAAAAAAATTATAGAGATGATCCCTTAAGTGGTAACTCATGATCCTATAGAGTTATGACAAATGACCTCAACATGACTCAAATTTTTGGTCCATTAAAGTCTTATACAGGACTACATAGAAGAAGATTCTCTGAAGAACCACCACATATAAGGAAGGTCAACCTGAGAGTTACCTCCAGGTCCTTTGATAATTGGTACCTGATACACAATCAGAAGCTTTTGCCCCAATTTGGTCACAATCACTTAAATACAGCTTAAATCACAATATAAGTTCTCAAATTGCATGTCATGAGAGAAATAACGTACGTCATTAAAGGTAGTTCGGCAGAATAAGAACTTACTTTGCACATAGTTAGTTGACCCCTTAACATGTTTAGATTCTCCACCATGCCAGCCTTCTCGTTTTCTACATGCTTAAGGTCATCCGCCGCTGTAGAAAGGTCTGTATGAAGTTTATTATTATATTGTTGTAGACTTGCAATGTAATCTTGCAATCGCTTGTACATATCATTAAGAGATGATATCTACAGAATCCAACAAAGCATCAAAGATTTAGAAGTGTGTTCAATGCTGACTGAAACATAGAAATGGCATGAGAAGAATATGCAACTTTTTACCTTTTGATTAGCACTTGAGAGCTCTCTTTGAGTTCTCCCAAATTCTTCCGAGAGGGAAGTGTGTGATCTCTCAATGTTAAGCCTGGCCTCTTTTTCTTTAGTGAGAGAATCTATTACTTCCTGATTATTATATTCAAATCTTCAATATCACTCAGCAATCAGCAAAACTGCACAAATTAATCCCAAAGCCGCTTACCAATTTATCCGATTCTTCTTTTTCAAATTTCTCTTGTACGGAAGAATGGTTCTTCCTGAGCTCCACAATGATTGAATTTAATTCTTCTTCCTTGTTACTAAGCTGCATTTCTACAGCCATAGAAAAAAGAGTTACTTTCATGAACAACTTTGTAAAAATTAATTGAACAGAAATAGAAAGCATACCCATTTCACCACATTGGTGCTCCGCATCCTCCAACCTACTCTGTATATTCTCCTGCTCAAATAAGTAGCATGCCTCTAGCTCTTGAAACCATTTGATGCACAACTTAAGCCTTTTAATATAGTCCGTTAAAACATCACATTTTTCCTATAAAAATCCAGCATACATGATAAGAAACACCTCAAAACCAATTTTGAAATTCAATGTAAATCATTGAAAAATAACTCCAAATACTCTTCTTCTTTTTTCTACCGTGAAAACTCAAATACTTCGAAAACTACCATACCTTGAGACTGAACCTATCTTTCCTTTTAGGCTTTTCATTAAGTAATGCTTCAACGTCCTCTCTTGTCAAATCAATGCCACCACATTCTGAACCAGCATTACTCGGCGGAGCACTATCCGGACCCAACTCGTGTCCTCCATTAACATAAGAAAACGTTTGCCGGATTCTTCCGTACGTCATTGAACCAACCATTTTCACTGCTACGACTATTACAACTTTTCACACTTCATCACCAAGAGCACTTCCTTTATTTTAAAAAAGAAAAGAAACCAAACAAATCAATCACACACGAAGTGTAACCCAGCTGCCAAAAACCAAAAGAACCCAAGGAAGGTAAAAAAATAAAATAATAATAATAATAATAATAAATACAAAAAAATGAGACCCAGTTCCTGTAAGTACCAAAATTTGATCGGCTTCTATTTGGAGTTGGAAATTGAAGCTGATAGTAGTATTGAAGCCATATGAAGATGAAGAAGAAAGAGGAAAGAGGAAAGTTTAGAAAGCTGGGTGTGTGGGGTCTGGATTGTATTCAAAGCTAACACTGCATTACAGCCGTTGCTTTCCCAAGCAGCAAGACGGATGGTCGCAAACAAAAAACTCAGTGATGGCAAAATAAATTCATCCAAAATCAATTAGGAAAAAATAAAATAAAATAAAATATTAAATCTAAAAACCTGCGAATTTCCTTGCTACTAGACACTAGTTATGACTGAGATGTTGGACATTAATTTTTATATAATTTTTTTTAATAATTATATAAAAATTTATATATGCGTCATATTTTTAGATCTATAATTTTAATTAATCTATAAAAATAAAATTTTACATATTCACTTTTCCTCACATTGAATTAGTTTTATAGGTATAAGTATTAACTAATGATCTTAATATGTATTTTTATAGCACATCAAACCCATCTCGTCATGCATCAGATCAGAGACCAGTACTTGTAATTAGTTGTAATTAAGTAAACAGAAGCAAGTTCATTGATATGATCCAGTTGTACATTTTAAGGTAGTAATGGTAACTTTTTATTTTAATTTGGTTATTTTTATCCGATATTATAAATTTTATTATTATAAAATATAAATATATTTAATCTCATAATTATTAAAATAAATATTTTATTTTTATGATTATTTAAAGTTTTCATCCTAAGAATAAATTACATTTTTTATATTAAAATATCTATTTTTATAAGTTAAGAAACAAAATTAACATATTTATAAACTATAAAATTAAATTTACACATTTTATTTAATAAAGAGAAAGCTAGAAATTTAATCCCTTTTAAGCAAAGACTCAACCAACTTTTCAACCTTCTTAGAATTAAAACAAATATTTTCCTTGGCGTCAGATGGAGGTTAAGAACTTTCACTTTCATTTCCATGGAAAAAAAAAATTCAGTTATTATAATTATAATAAATTATTGTAAAATAATAATAATAATAATAATATATAATTAGATAATTGGATTTTTCCTTTCTTAATCCCTATCATTATGGACCATAAAACTTATTAATACGAAATAGAAATGTTCAAACTCTTTTTACTCCAATTCTCTATTTGATATATATTAAGTTAATAGAGGAATGTTAGCAAGTGTTAACACTCCCTCATACACCATATTACATATTCCCGTTTTTTTATAGGATCACATATGTTGTAACAAAGATTTTAAAAATAATGTATCAATTTTATTTAAATTTAATTACGTAGTATAATCTTCTTTATATATAAAATTTTATTTATAATTTTTCTTAAGAAAAAAAATATTTTCATTTTTTATGTGAGTAAATAATTAAGGTTTTGATGGGAAAATTCTTATCAATAAAATCATAACCAAACAAATTCTTGTAAAAAATAATGTTAAATTTTTTTTAATAAAAATAATTTTTATATTTACTAAACTTGTTATCATACTCTAGTCAAGATAAACTAAAAAGATTGTTTCAATATGATATTAATTTATTAATGTTCAATCGATAAAAAATTTATATTTTGATGGGTTTTTCATTTCGTTATTTTAATTTTATTTAATTTAATAAAAATAGAGAATTTAAGATTTTGTTTATAAAACAAAAAAAATTATACATGTTTAACATAACTTTTCAGCTTAAATGTATTAACTTGTACCCACTTTACTAAATATGGAATAAATATTAGAATTCTTCGTGTTCATATTGATGTTCACATCTTGCCCGTTTTGAGGTGATCTGTAATTATTGACAGAACATTGCACGTCAGTAAGGTATAGCCTATATTTCAGTAGAAAAAAATTAAGATAGAGAGTTAATTTAATAAGGTAACAAGATATCCAAATACTCAATTAATAGGTCCGATATATCGGTAGTTTTAGTTCATATTAATAGCAATGAAAAATTATTGGTTAATTATGTGTTAAGATGAAGCTGTGGTCTGGAAACTAATTGAAATATGAGAATAATTAAAGGTACGAGAAAAATAAAAGAATTAACGAAGAGTAATAAGAAGGAATTGAAATAAATTTATAGTTATTTTTAATAATATTTAGTAACAATTGTTAAGAAATCGGTATAATTAAGAAATATATTATATTTGTTAGAAATTACTACTTTTTCGGAATGCAATATCAGGTTCAATTTTGATTATACAAATTAATAATAATAGGTAACAACAAAAGTAATAAACAGTAAGAAATTAAATAAAGACAACGAAGTTTTTCGGCTCAACTTTTCAACGTAAAAAGTACTCCACTGACGACGCCACACCAAAGTTAAAATCCACTAATAATCAAAACGAAGATACAAACACCAATTTCTAAAGCCTTCACAAATTATACCAAAATCTAAAATCAACCCACAAAATATCCTCTAAATTACTTCCGTAATATATAAAGCAAGATAAATTAACAAACTCGCTATTAAATCAAATATTACCGTATTTAACGGTAGACGATCCACCAATGGTAGCAGATAAATAGACAACTTGTCTTCAGGGTTGATTTTCCTTACACACGCACTCGCTGATGTTCTTCTCGCTTTTGTTTTCACCATGGCTTCTCACGCCGCTTTCTTCTATTTTTCTCGCTTCTTTTCTTTTCTTCGTGGCCGTCAGATTCACGCAGAAGATATGGTTTTAATACGGCTTGGGGCTCAATTTTATTGGTTTTTTTCGGGCCAAATTATTTAACAAATCTCCAATTACCAAAACAAAACAAGTTCTTTAAATGAAATTTCTGATTATCAAATAACCGTCATTCAAAATCTCGGTGATTATCTTCTACAATACCAATCAAGTCCAAACAATGTCAACTTGTTAAATGGAACCTGGTTAACATATCACCGGATTTTCCGTAAGGGCTTATCTTATTAACAACAATAAGACTGGGAGACAATGTCACGAACTAACGGCGATATCTCGACATCAACGTGTTTGGTTCTTTCATGATACATAGTATTCTTAGTCAAGTGTATCGCACTGACTATCATAAAATACAAATGTAGCATCACGTTGTAAACCCAAATCACAAACCAAACCTCTAAGCCAAATGGCTTCTTTCATGCCGCCTGGCCGCCATATATTCCGTCATTGCATAAAGCAACCGTAGATCGTAGTAGCCTTCCAACTAATGGCACAACGAGAAAGAGTGAAAACATAACCTATCGTAGATCTTCTTCTATCCAGATCACCAAGATAATAGGAATCCACATAACCAATAACATCGCAACCGCATTAGAACTTCCATCATATACCAAACCAAAATTAGATGTACCTCTCTCAAATCACTTAAGTATCCATTTCATCGTCACAACGACTCCTACCAGATTACCCATATATCCGCCGACAACACTAACTCCACGTGAAATGTCCGGACGAGTACAAACCATAGCGTACATCAAACTCCCAACTACATTAGCATACTGGAACCCGAGACACGTACCGGCCTCCTCTTCTTCTCGACCGTGGTGACAAATCCAAAGAAAGCTCGAAATGCGCACTAATCGGCGTACTCACAAGTTTAGAATCTTCCATGCCAAAACGTTCAAGAACTTTTTCAATATAACTTTTTTGAGTCAAATAAAGCTTGCCCGTCATTTGTCTATCCCTCGTAAATTTCCATGCCTAAAATTTTCTTCGTCGCACCTAAATCTTTTCATTTCAAACTCACCATTAAGCCGAGACTTTAATTTCTCGAATCTCTGACTTATTCTTAAGCAATAAGCATGTCATCAACATAAAGCAACAAATAAACCGATGAAACCATCGCGGAATCTTTTATGATAAACACAACTATCATAATCACTCCTGTGAGTAACCACGATCAATCATAAAAGAATCAAACCGCTTATACCACTCGCCTCGAGATCGCTCTCAGCCCCATATAAAGACTTTTTCAATAAACAAACATGATCTTCCTTACCTGGAACAACAAATCCCTCTAGTCGATGCATATATATTTGTTCCTCAAGCTCACCATGTAAGCATACCGTCTTGACATCAAGTCGTTTCTAATTCCATGTCAAACAATGCAACCATAGCAAGAACACACCTATCGTAGCATGCTTTCACAACAGGAGAAAATACTTCATCAAGGCAATACCTTTCTTCCGACAATAGCCCTTGCAACAACGTGCCTTGAACCTAGTCGCTCAATCTCGTGTATACCTTCCTTTTTCTTAAAGACCCATTTGTTTCCAACAATCTTCCGCCTCTTAGGGCGGTTTCACCAATTCCCATGTACGATTCTTTACGGAAGTTGATTCAATCTCTTCATTCATAGAAACCAACCACCGAATGCACTCATCACAAGGTAGCTTCATGATAACTATAAGGTTCATGCACCTCAATAGACTCCGCCACGCATACAATGCAAAAACTAAGTTCCAGACTGCAAGGCATTCTGGGCCTAATCTCTCTTATTCCTTTACCCTTAGCGATACCGTATGGTCGTCATGTTTCTCTCTACTACATCACGAGTGTAGACCTGCCTATCTCATCCATGATGGTTGATCCAAGTACCCTCTGTACTTGACTGTGAGCTCCACTCTCAAGCTCCACCGCTCACTAACACCGTGGTCTCTTATCTCGCAACAATAGACTCTTTTTTCTTTTTTGCAACATGTAAAACTCATTAAACTTAACATCTCTCGCTAATCAAAAATTTAGGTGACTCGGGGTTCAACACACCATAATCTATAACCCTTCACCCCGTATGATACCCCCAAAATATGCATTTTAATTCCCTAGGCTCAAGCTACCATCATTAATACGAGCATAAGCAGGACAACCAAAAACTTTCAAATCGAATAATTAGTACGAGTATCAAAGAATACCTCAAACCGAGTCTTCAACTCAATTGCAATACGATGGAGACCGATTTACCAAATAACAGCATGGTTACAAGCTTCAAATTTCAAAAGGATTTATCCAACCGCCTTGAAAGAGCATACAACGAGCTCTTTCTAAGCAGAGTCCTATTCATACGTTCCGCTACTCCATTTTGCCGCTGTACGCATGTCATGCGTGTCTCACTATGACATTCCTTTCACGTAACTCATTAAACCGACTATCACAAAATTCCAAACCATTATCGCTTCTCAAATGCTCGATTTTCTCGTTTGTTTGATTTTCTATACAAGCCTTGAATTTCACAAATTTCGAGAACGCATCATTCTTATTCTTCAAAAATACACCCAAACACGATTTAGAAGTCATCAATAAAAGTCAACATATACCGGCACCACTCTTAGACATAACACGAGTAAAGGACCCCAAAGATCCGAATGAATATAATCAACAAGATCTCGTTTTTATGGACGGTCAGATCGAACTCGACCCTCGCGATGCTTTCCATAGACACAATGCGTCACGTAAATCAAGTTTCCCAATTTTCTCGACCGCAAAGCAAATCTCGCTTGCTCAAAATAGACATCTCTTGCCTCACTCATACGCCCAAGCCGCATATGCCATAATTCCAGTAGTGTCCGAATCTTGATCCGACGAGGATGAAACCGATACACTACCAATAACAGAGCTACCCCGAAGATATGTAGATTCACGCGACAATTGCCCTTTAATAACAATGAGAACACCCCGACTAACTTTTAAAACTCCACCTTCACTACATACTTATAGCCTGGAATCAAGAGTACTCCAAAGATATCAAATTCTTTTTCAACTGAACACGGCGAACATCTTTCAAAGTCCTAACAATACCATCACGCATCTTAATTCTGACAATACCAATACCAATAACCTTACAGACATATTGTTTCCATCAAGACAACACCCCATCAATAGACCGATAAGAAGCAAAACCAATCTCTACCTGGGCACATATGGTAAGTGCAACCCGAATCAAGAATCCAAACATCTCCAGGAGAACCAATAGATACCGATAGAACATTTTCACCATCTGGAACCGTAACTATCTCAAGTAACACCAAGCAACATCATTAGTACCGTAAGACATTATCAGGGCGCATTTTCCTTTACCTTCGAAGTTTCTGACAATTTACTTTCCAAAGGTTCTTCCCGACGACAATAATTGCATTTATCTTTTCTTTTTTTAGATTTGGATCTAGACTTGCCTTTCTATTAATCGTCAGGCCTTTTTCTTTGATTTCTACCTCTAACAAATAAACCACCGCTATTATCATTGTCATTGTAGACACCTTTTTTCTTCAACTCTCTGAATTCAAAGTCGCTGACATCTTCCAAAGAAATAAGGTCTCGCCCATATAGCATGGTATCAACAAAAATGTTCAAATGAATATAAAGAACATAATAGAATCCAAGTGCCCGATCCTCATCATCAATCTTAACACCACCATTTTTTAAATCACGAATAATTTTAGTAAATTCATCAAGATGATCATGCAAAGCGTGTACCTTTCCGACATTCTCGAATGTATACAAACGCCGCTTCAAATATAACCGATCGGTCAAAGACTTCGTCATATACAAATTCTCCAATTTAAGCCATAACCCAAATAGAGATTCTCATCACCAACCTCGTAATATCTCATCGACAAGGATAACCGAATTGAACTCAAAGCATTTTCCATCAATGCATTTTTCCATCAATGCATCTTTTTCTTCATCTCCAATTTTTCTCGCAATTTATCCTCGCTTTCAGTTGTCTTAACGAGCCCTTCTTTAACTAATACGGCCAGCATCTTCATACGCCATAAACTAAAATCATTTCTACCATTGAATTTTCTCAATTTCATATTTTACTACACATTTTAAAACCCAATATTAAATAAATAGAAGTACAATCCGTGAAAATATGAAACCAATCGATAACCGTAAGCTCAAAATAAATCCAAAAGAACAAACTTGATCATTCCAATAAATAACAAAATAACCCCCATAGCTCGATACCAATTTGTTAGGAATTACTACTATTAAGCTTTAATATCCGGTCCAATTTTGGTTGCAGACAAATTAATAATAACGGGTAACGGCAAAAGTAATAAGCAAGAAGAAATTAAATAAAGACATAATGATTTAAGTGGTTCAACTTTTCAATGTAAAAAGTCTACTCCACTGACGACGTCACACCAAAGAAAATCCACTAATAATCAAAATGAAGATACAAACACCAATTTCTAAAGCTTCACAAATTATACCAAAATCTAAAATCAACCCACAAAATATCCTCTAAATTATCGGTAATATATAGCAAGATAAATTAACAAACTTGCTATTAAATCAAATATTACCGTATTTAATGGTAGACGATCCACCAATGGTAGCATAAATAGACAACTTGTCTTGTGGTTGATTTTCCCTTACACACGCAAATTACGATGTTCTTCTCGCTTTGTTTTCGGGCCACGCTTCACGTTGTCGCTTTCTTCTATTTTTTCTCGCTTCTTTTCTTCTGGTGGCCGCTTCGTATTCACGCTAAAGAAGAGAAAATATATATATCACAAGAGGAAGGGTTTTAATATGGGCTTTGGGCTCAATTTTATTGGTTATTTGTTTTGGGCCAAATTATTTAACAATATTTAAAATACGAAGTAAACATGTTGAATGAAAATCAAGGAAAATAAATTATAAAATTATCTTCGTAAATAAATTATTATTTATATTTGATTTAAAATTAATATATTAATTTTATTTTAAAAAATAAATAATATAATAATATCTTTAATTTTATTTAATTCATCGTATTTTCTCCGCTTTAAATTTTAATTAAAAATTCAAAGTAGAGATATCTAAATATTTATCCTTCACATCTATGAGTTGAATACTCAAATTATATTGCAACATTATTCTCAATGAATTTAATTAGTGATGAAAAATAGAGAAGATGATTTAAGGTAATTTATTTCCTAACCTAAAGCAGTCCCATAAATTGCTAGAAATTATTTGACCATAAGAGCTGCTTTTAATGAAGCCTTATAGAAAACCAAAGAATAGTTAGTATATAGGAGATGTGAGATAGCCAGTCCAATTCTACTAGTTATTAGCCGTGGAATGATTCTTTTATTTTCTCCTTGAAAAAGTAACAAGGATCGATAATAAATAAGTAAAGGGATAACATAAGAGATAATGCAAGAAGCAAATTTCAAACCATACCCAATTTGAGAATCATTAATTTTCTCTAAAAGCATCATTTTAATATATCATAAGCTGTATTTATATCAAATTTAAGACTTAAACAAGAATTTGTGTTCTTATTTATAGATATTAAATGAAATACAATATTATGAATAATAAAAATGTTATGATTTATTAATAAATGGGAGATAAATACTTTGATTAGAACTTATAAAAGTTTCATTACCTAACACCTTTCTTAGTCAATTAGCAATGATTTTGGAAATGGTTTTGTAAATGGTATAGCATAGACTATTCAACCTAAGATGTGATATAATAGATGGATTATCCACTGTAGGAATGAATCTAATGTAAGTATAATTTAATGCAGTGAAAAAAAGTATCAAATCTAAATAAGGTTTTAATTGGCAATGTAATATCCTTTCCAACAATATGCCATTAGGATTGGAAAAGAGCAACTGGATATTCATCTAATCTTGGGACCTTATTAGGATTCAAGTGTTGTATGACTTTATAAATTTGTACGTCATATACATCTTTGGTGTGAAATTTATTAAGTATATGTGTATATGTGAATGGAGATTTTTAGCTGTATTTAAAATTTTCCTTGTCAAGTACATAAATGTGACTTAGGTTGCGTTTAGTTTGTGACATGGAATCGGAATCGGAATCGGAATGGAATGGAATGGAAAAGAAACAATTTTGTTTGGTTCGACCACTGGAATCAAGCTCGGAATCAGTATTATATTGTTTTGTTTGCTACTGGAATGGAATGAAAAAAGCTGTAAATGACCTTAATACCCCTACATGCTGTAAAGTTCAAATAATGTCATTTAATTACTATTTTTTCGTCAAATAAAATACATTATTGAAATCATTATTTTTCTAAATAATTATTACTTAATTAAAAATATATATATATTATTAAAATTATTATTTTTCTAAATAGGGTTTAGGGTTTTGAGGTTTGGGATGTGGGATTTAGGGTTTAGGGTTTAGGGATTTAGGACTTGGGGTTAGATTTGTAGGGTAAGGTTTAGGGTTAAAATTATTATTTTTCTAAAAATTGTTTAGGGTTTTAGAATTTTGAATTTGGGTTTTAGGGTTTTAGGATTTAGAATTTGGAGTTTAGGGTTTTGGGTTTTGGGATTTATGTTTTAAGGTTTAGGGTTTATGGATTTATGTTTTAGGGTTTTGGGTTTTGGGATTTATGTTTTAAGGTTTAGGGTTTAGGGATTTGGGGTTTAGGGTTTTAGGATTTTAGGATTTTAAGGTTTAGGGTTTTAGGATTTGGAATATGGGGTTTAGGGTTTAGGGTTTTGGGATTTATGTTTTAAGGTTTAGGGTTTAGGAATTTTGGGTTTAGGGATTTAGGGATTTGGGGTTTAGGGTTTTAGGGTTTAGAGTTTTATGATTTGAAATTTGGGATTTAGGGTTTAGGATTTTGGGATTTATGTTTTAGGGTTTTGGGTTTCGGGTTTTGAGATTTATGTTTTAAGGTTTAGGGTTTAGGGATTTGGGGTTTAAGGATTAGGGATTTGGGGTTTAGGATTTTAAAATTTTGGATTTAGGGTTTAGGGTTTAGGAATTTTGGGTTTGAGAATTTGGGATTTGAGTTTAAGGTTATATTTTAAGTGATAGTAAAATTGGAAAAAAAAAGTTTAGATGGGAATTGAATTATAATTACCAAGGTGGGGAGAAGGAATTGTGATTCCTTCTCTTTTAGTAATCTGATTTCATTCCGTTCAATCAAACACACAAAATAGAAGGAATCAATTTTGATTCTGATTTCATTACATTCCCTCCAACCAAACATGGGGTTATAGTTGTATGCAAGGCACTGGGCATCTTTTTCTAATTTTAGGACCGTGTAGACAAATAAAGTAAGAAACTCTAATTATTGAATATTAAGATAATATAGTAATTTTTTTTACTTTTTCTCGTTAATTTTTTCAAACCATAAATATTTATCTTAGAACTCATATCTTTGTATTTATAAATACCAAAATATTTATACATTATATATTAATAAAATAAAAATAGATTATATATTATTTTTGAAAGTCAATATCGATAGAATTCTAATGATTCGATGATTTATCAAAATTTTGAAGATAATTGACTATGGCACACTAAAGTCTTAACAACTCATCGAATATAACATATTATATTTATATAAAACTTTATATATAAGTTCATCATAATTTCGACTACCAACCAGATATAACTTATTATGTATACATATTTATTTATATGTAACATGTTAAATCTATTAGAACTTTGATTGGTTCATCGATAATAGCTATAAACGCACTAATAAAATCATTAATAGTGATTGTTTGAGATCTAGTGGTATGACCTTAGTCTTATTTTATTAAAGTTATGAAATGATGATTTTTTTTAATTTTTATATTAATTAATTTGGTATAAAACTAATTTTTTTATGAATTATTACTAGTTATAAATAATTTATCAATTTATCAAAAATGAAACTATTTAGGTTAAAAATTATTGATTCTTATACATAGGTCACACATGCTAAAAGTTGATAATTTTTATACATATGTCACACATACACATTTTCATACATATCGCACATCATGTTTATTAAAGTTAAAAAAATGAAGAATGATATAATAAAATTACTTAAAATAATACATGTAAAACTCATAACAATAAAAATAATATTTTTATTTTGTTGTTATAAGTTTTAGGGGTTTTAGTTTTTCAAAAATCTATTTATCATAAGTTGAAATATTATTACAATTGATATATATGATAATTCTTTATAAGTTAAAAAATAAATCTTACTATTTTGATGAATAATTATCTATCAAATATAATAACTTAAATAAATGTTTCATATACAATATTTTCATATAATGCTCCGTTGAACATAGTTAGTAAAAATAAGTAAAATGGTTATAAAATATATACATGGTAAAAATATAAAAATATATAAATGTAAGTATGATTTATTTAATTTTAAAAAATAAATTATCAAATATATATATTAATACTAATATTAAACTTAATTCAATTTTAGCATGATTTATTTAATGATTTGACAAATAAGATTCATATTGTCCATTTCAAATTAGAAATTTAAACTACATCAATTAGTATTGTTTAATCTTAAAAACTCATCTTTAATATCTTTCTCTTTTAATATGTGTTTTATAATTAACAATCTTATTATTAAATTTTAAATTTATATACTTAGATTTAGTTATATTTATTTTTTTATTTGTATGAATTAATGATAAAAAATCTTAGTATTTTAATAAATTATACAAAATAAAAATTAAATATAATTGATAATTATTTGAATTATATGTTATTTCATTATAAAAATAATACTAATATACATATTTAATAAAAAAATTATTGTAAGAGAAAGTATTTTTTATTTATTATTATACAAAAAAAATTATGTGTATAATACCTTTTACATCAAAAATATGAGTATTTTTCCATAAATTTGAAAACAGTTAAAAAAATAAAAGCATTTTTTATTAATTTATATGTAAGTATATAATCGAATATAATACACAAAACTACTAACTAAAGCATAGAGCAAATATATATAATTTCAGGAGTATTTTTCGTCGTTATGAACAAATTTCTTTCAGAAAATTTAGAAGGATACGAAGGTGTTACCATTTTAATTTTTTTCCCAACTATTAAAAGAATATATGTATCATTGAAAATGGTAACAATGTGATGTAAACTATTAAATTTAACCAAATATTTCACTTTTAAGCACTTCTTTATCCATTACAATTAATATAATATATTATTATTGGTTAAAATAATAAGAATTATTTTTCAATTTTTAAATTTATAATATACTTTTTTAATAAAAATAAGATTAAGATGATATGAAAAAATAAATTAATATTATTTTGTAACGAGATAACATCAAGTAGTTTTTTTCTTTTTATATTCACTTTTTGATTTCGTATTTTAAGTCACAATAATACATGTTAAAATTAACATACGAAAATAAACATGCTTTAAAAAATACATATTTAAAATGATATAGTTAGTATATGTTAAAAATCTTTTGTTCTAATGTTTAATAATATTTATTCTAAATATTTTTTTTCATTGTATATATATATATATATATATATATACAAAAAATCAATAAATAAAATAAGTTTATCTTTATATATTTCTGATCGAATACATATCAGTCACTATGATCCTTGACAACTCGTTATGAATTTGCATTTAAAACTTATAAAAAATTTGTACAACTATTTATCTTTACTCACTTTTTATGATAAACAAGGAGTTGTAAAAAATATATAATTAAAACAACTTAAAAAGACAATTTGGAAAAGAAATTTAAAAACGTAAAGATATTGTTGATAAATTATAAAAAGCTGAAAAATGATATTTGAGATGCAATAGAGAGTTATATAGTGATATTATTTCTTATATATATTTAGGGATATGATTGATACTTATAAAATATTATAATTTTTACATTTTTATAATTAATAGTTATAATTTTAAAAAATAATTCTCTCCTTCTATTATCCATAATAAATCTAATCAATACGATGAAGTGTTAAAAAAAATTGCTTAGAAAGTTAGAGTTATTAATATTGTACATTATATCTATATTTATATCACTATCCAACTAATTAATAGTAAATCTATAAAATGTATTAGAAAAAGGGAAGAAAAAAAATTACTTTGTACAAAGTCAGCGTACATAAAAACAATAAAGATATCAAAATAAAATAAATATTTACACACCAGCTAAAAAAATGTAATAATATAATCGGTTCAATTTTTAAAAATCTTATTTTTTTTATTAAATAAAAAATTTATAAACAGTTGAGATTTAAAATCAAATTTCAGATAGAGACAGAGACAGAGAATCATAACACATATACTACAAATAAATTTCATAAGAATTGATAATATAATCATATATATTAGCTTAATAAAAAATAAAGAATACATTACATTTTTTAAAGAGGATTTTTTTATCTTTAAACAAGATTCAAACCTTCTATCTTCAATTTAATATCAGATTACTTATGCCATTGAATTAATAAACTACCATAATAATAATAATGTTAATCACAATAAAATTATATAAATTATCAATTATATATATTATCAGGTTATCCTTATTAATTACTCTACAGTACCTTTTTCTAGAATCCATATATGTCAGAGATTAAGAAGAATTGAAACGGCAAAACGCGTCATGGGAGGGAACTCAGAAGGACGTCGTAGCGCGTAGTTGTAGAAAACATCGTTGACCATATTTATGACATAAAGATATTTGAGACACGCTTCTCATTTGTATCTCGAATAGAAAAGGTAGTTGGATTTTACTAAATTGCACATTGACATATTATCACAAATTGATTTGAGAATTTTTTTTTTTTAACTATTAATACGAATCAGCATTTATCCAGTCCTGAATATATTTCATTAGTAATATTTTCCTAATCAATGCATTTATTTTCACAATGTATTCATTGTTGTAACACCCAAATACAAAATAATAATAATCATAAAATTGGTAACTTACTCGCTACTTAAAAAATTTATCATTAGTAACCTTATTAGTACCCTTGATATGCTAATATTCTTGAGATTTATAATTATTATCATTAATGTTACATTAATTTTTAATCTACTGATCTATTTTTCTTTTTAACAACTTTGGTATCAAATTATTAATTTTTTTACCATTCGAGTTGCTAATTCTTACGTATTATTATTTAAAAGTAAACATTTAAGTTTCTTATTTAAATATTGTTTTAATTTTATATTTTACTTATGTTTATTTTTTTTATAGACTTGTGATTAGTTTTTTTTTATTTATTAGTTTTATAAATAAATATTTAATCATTTAATATTTTTAATTAACTTTAACTTATAATTATTATATCTGAATTTAATAAGTTCATTACGATTTTTCCTTATATTGTTCGTCTTCTTTTGTTATAATTCATATGTCTCAATTTGTTCAAACCTTAATACTTCTTAATAATAATAAAAACTCTTATATCTTTACATCGTAGTATGATATCCAAATTAGATTTACTAGATAATAAAGAAAGAATGAGTGCACTATATTTTATTCTTAATATTAATAATTATTATAATTTTAAATGTCAATTAAGAATCTTGAAAATATTCTTAATCACTCGTAATTTTTAAATAAATAGTTGTTAGGTGAATAATTTTTAGAATAAAGAGTTTTCTCTTACATAAATGTATCTACCTAATAAAAATAAAGGTTTTTTATAAGATAAGGAATCTTTGTTTATAATAGTAAGAAATCACTATTTTACCTTTACTTTTATAATTCGCCTAACTTTATGCTTTTAGCTATTGAGTTTAAGCCTTTCATTTCCCTAATATGACCTGACGACAATGCTTTTAATGACGTAGATAATAACACATCTTTATATTTTTTATCTCTAATATAGTAAATACATTCATGATCATTATTTTTTGGCATAAAAATAAAACATCTTTCTTATTTGTTGACAAATTTTATAGTTATTAATGTTAAAATTTATCTTAAACTTATTGATTTTATCACCATCTTCTTTAGTGGGTATCATATTACTATGAAAAATTATTATGATTTTACTAATCAAATAATTTACTTTGATTTCAAAAGAATTATCAATTTTCTTGAGTCCATGATAAATTTGATCTAACATATGTTTTCTTAGTATACTCTGTATTGTATTCCTTTTTCTAGAAACGCCTTTAGTTTTGGAACTTCTTTATTAGTATTGAAAATCTCTTATTTGATAAGATGATAAGAACTAACATAACTTTCTTCATTCAAGTTCACAAGTGAATTGAAAAATCTGAGATAGATAGACTTGTTGTCTGCTTTGATATTTTTCTTGAAGTTCTTGATAGCTTTCTTGAGATTTTTAAAAATATAATTAAATTAATTTTTGGATATAAGTTCTCAATTAAACCTGAATGAAAAGTTTATAACAAAAAATTGAGTCAAATCCTTCAAAAATATTAAATATATTGCATTTAGGAAATTCTTTTTTTTTTTGTGGTGTAAAATTTTATATTTTTAATATATTACTGTGTAGATTTTCTAGCTAAGTTATAAAAACTCAACCATTGTGGTTTAATTAAATTCTTGTATTGGTATTTTTCATCTTTAATTATCAATGTATTCATAGGGGATGTTTTTTAAACAGTATTGGTGATTATACTATTTTTACTATCTCTATAAAAGACATTTTCTTGAATAGAACCGGTAGTCGTACTAACTTTCCTAAGATCTTCAAGATATTTAGTGGCGATGGTCATTGTTGTAATACTACATAGTAATTTTTAACTATATTTTTTGGAGTTATTAGTTTTGATACACTATAGTTGGCATAACTGCCTTCGACTTTTATTCAGTTAGTGAAAATTCTCTGATTTATTCCATTAAATCTAATAATAACTTTACTTGCTTCAGGTCAGTTGTTGTAAATTTATGGTTTTGGACCATTATAGAACACATAAGTCTTTTTATGATATATTTTTTCTGACTTTTCAACCCAATTGACAATTTTCTTTTTCTTTCAAAAGATATTAATCTCTTTTAAATTGTTAGCTTCTTACTTCTCATTTGAATTCTTTTTTCAAAAGTTTTACTTTTTTTAAGAATGAATTTGTGATGGGGATTATTCTTTAGAATTTTTGGACTCTAATGGTTATTTTGAACTATTAAGCTCTTCATGTTTAATTATTATCTTAAAAAAAGATTTCTCTAGTTATAAAACCTCGAATTGTTCTTGAAGAATTCTTATCTTATTTTCCTTTATTTTGATCTTGATATCAAGATGTTCCATTCTTATAAGAACAGAAATAATTAAAGGTGATGATTTCCTTGCTAAGGGTATCTACTACATTAGTATTGTTTCTTGTAAGATATTTTCTTTTATCTTGATCTTGATATCAATATGTTACATTCTTATAATAACATAAAAAGTTAAAGGTGATAAATCTCTTGCTAAGGATATCTACTACATTAATATTGTTTCATGAAAGATATTCGACATCAAAATTATTGTAGTGATAAAATCATTGTTGCCATATGACTAATCTATTTTGTTTATAAATACTTACAATATTAGTTCTTAAAAATAATCAAAATTCTTATATCAATTCTAACAATGAATCTCAAACTTATTACATATATTGTAAATTAATTTTTTTGACAATTAAGTATTCATTTTCATTAATATGATAATTTAATTTTGGATTATGAAAAAAATCCTGATATATATCTACAAAGATATTCATGCCATCTACTTTTAATTTTATAACTGCTACCTAATATTCATGTAAAATAACTATTTTAATTTAAATTTTTTACCTGTACATTTTCAAATATGATATTTTTTCAATTTTATTTGTAAAAGTTTTTGCATTTTTACAAGTTTTTTGATGCATGTTTCAACATATGTTAAACATCCTAAAAATCTTTGTAATTGATTTTTTTCTTTTAATTAACTATAAAATCCTTGAATGTTATTTAATATATGAGACTACATATCATATCTTTCATCTTTAATTTCTAACACTAAATACTTAACTTTTTACTGAGCAATTATTTTTTTTTTTTAGAAAATATGATGCCTTCTTTTCTGTATTTTTTTAGAATATTAATAATATCTAAATAATGTTTATTTAATTTATTACTTAAAATCAAAATATAATCTTTGTAAACACAACAAATATTTTATAATTTTTTAAAGATGTTATCCATTTGAAAAATACTTGAAGTATGTTTTAATTTGAATGGTACAATAGTCTATTGAAATTGTCCTTTGAGAAAATAAGTGTCATTAGTTTTGGAGATTCCTTAGCTAATCTTATATGCCAAAAATCTAATTTTGTAATCAAAACTTGGAGAAATATTTATTTTCTTTTATTAATAATAATAATAATAATTTTTTCTTTGGATAAAGTATCAATCATTAATGGTATCTTTATTCATTGTTTTGAAATTTATTATTATTTTCTCTTTTTTTCTTATTTTTTTAGTTTCTTTTTTTACTAATAATGTTGAACTAAAATGTGATAAATTACTTGATATTATAACTTTTAGATCTAAAAGTTCTTGAATTTATTTTTCATATTCAATCTTGTCTTATGGAATATAAATCATATGTTTTACTCTAATGACTTTGTTAGGGGTATCTTAGTTGTATGTTAGCAATCATTTTATATTCATTTACTTTTTGATCTAAAAGATTTTTTAAGTTTATTATTTTTAATAAATTTTTTATACATGTTAATGTTTTATCTTTCTGGATTTTATTAAGAAAATAGTATTATTTCTCTTCTATATCTAATGTAATATTTTCTAAATAAGGTTTAAATTGCTGCTTTATGTTTGCTTCACAATGTTTTCATTTTTTATGTTGTTGCTTAAAAATTGGGTTTGATAAGTCAAAATTTTTCTTATTTTTGACACATAAATGGTTACATTGTTGCGTGTTTTTCAACACACGAACTCGTGCAAGTATACACGGTCGCAAGTAATAACATTTATAAGTAAAGATCGATCCCACGGAGATTTGTTACTATAGTTTGTTGAGTACTAAAATTATTTCTCTCTGATTTTATCCAAAATAATCGTTTATATGGAAAAAAGGAAAAAAGAAAATAAAAGAACTCTAGCATTGCAATTCTTCACCAAACTAACCCACTCCAATCATATTATTTTCTTTGGATTTATATTTTTTAGTACATTTTATTTGTCAACGAAAACTTCTTTTATTCATACATCTCTTCCGAAACTCGTACAAACACACCTCGTTAAATTAATTCACTATATCTCTATGAGAATTAAATTCACCAAGATTCATTACGTTCTAAGTTTTCAAAGGCCACACATACAATTAGGGTATATTCCTATCCTTCATCATACATGTCATTTTATCTACGAGCAATATACACAAAAATGCCTTTCTCAAGTTTATTTTTATGCCACAAATCGTTTTGATAAAATTCGTAAATAATCAAAAAGCATTAAGCGCAAGATAAAACGAACAAATCCAACGTCTTATAAACCTATCAAAAATAATTAAAATTAAAGCTTCATAAATTTGAATCGAATGCAACCCTAGAAAAATTAAATTACTTCATAAAATTAAAAATAAAAATTACAACAGATTCAGAAAAATAAGATGAAGAATAAGGAAAATTAAAACATCAAGAAACGAAAATATTTGGCACACGCAGAACACAACAAAAGCCAAAAAATGGCTTCGGCGTGTTCTGCTTTCGAAAACCGAACACTACAAAATTTCTAAACTACAAAAAAAACTCTTCTCCAACCAAAAAACTTTTTTTACAACTAAAAACTATCTACTATTTATAGCAAAAAAATACATTAATAAAATATTATATTTCTTTTTTTTTTTTTTTAAAACGCGTAAGGAATATTTTTGTATCGAAAATAGAATCGACGCGTATCGATTTCGATATTTTTATTTTAATTTACGCGACGTGATACGACTGCTCGATTTTTTTAAATTCAAAGTGCATGTGCCACGTGTCGGCGTACGATTCGCCGAAAGATTCGCTATTGCCACGTGGCGGCAAAGACGTCATTTGTGGCGAACAAACCAGGCCGCGTAGAACACAGACCGGATTAGGCGGCGAAAAAATGAGGCAACGGTGGAAACGGGCGTGATCCACGGGCGCTACAAGATGGTAAATAGCCAGCGTGTCGGACTTTGATTCGCGCAATATTTGATGGACACGTGGCGAGATTCTTATTCCGTTAAAATCAAGATGCGACGCAGCCAGATGGGCCGCGTCACACAGATTGCAATACGGCTCGGTGGCGACGGAAATTGGATGGACGAGCAATCTGGGCCGCTGATCTGATCCAACGGCCCGATCGCTTTCGAGGAATGTAGCCGGCGTATGGACGGCTCCACTTGGCTGCGCACTGCGCGACACGTGGTCCCATCGACACGCCCGACTGCGCAAGAACGAATATCTCTGTCCCCGATCTCCTTGGTCGGGTTTGATGGACACGCGCGAAATGGCAGATTGATCCCGTGATCGGACGGTCCACGCGTTTAGTGTGATATTGCGCGTGCTCATGTCTCCCGCGGAGAATATTCAAAATTTTATAAATTATACTTTTACCCACAAATTTATTTCAAATTACATTTTAAACTTTCTTAAATTACAGTTTAGCCCTTTACTAATTTTAAATTAAATTTTTAACTTTTAATAATTATAATTAAGCCCAAATTTAATTTAAATTATATTTTCGATTTGTATAAATTGTAATTAAGAAACTATATTATCATAAATTATATTTGTGGACAAAAATATGAAATTAAGTACATTTTCGATACAAATTATTTAATTTTATTAAAAATGTATTTTTTGCACATAAACGGAAAACATTAATTTATTTAACAAAAATTAAATGATTATTAAACGAACATAGCAATTATCATTACTAAAATAGGTAAAAATAGCGTATAAAATACGGTTATCAACACCCCAAACTTAAGTTTTTGCTAGTCCTCGAGCAAAAGGAAGAAAATAAAACAAAGATAACTGCATTTAAAATAGTGATTTTCAAAATATTTCTTTTTAAACATTCCATATAACATAACTCAAAGAAATAAAAGAATTTTATCTAAGCATCAAAATCAATTTAAAAGCATATAACCTTTACAATGAACTTTTAAGTGTGTGTGTGTGAAGTCTTTTCAAATTTTTATCACGTCCCATCAGCTTTATACAAATATAAAATCAAACAAATTATCATGAAATCACAAATCTCATAGTCTATTTTTCATTTCTCTCTCCACTAATGTAGACAAACACAAAACACCAAATCAATAGGACTTTATAAAGCTTGTAATGTATGGCTTAGGTAAAGGAAGGAATGAAGGACAATATTTAGCTTAAAACTTTTCCCAAGCATAACATTTCAGGATTGAAAACGAGATCTTCTATCACCACAATAAATACTTCCCAATTTGGGACTTATCATCACATTATTCCTTTTTTTTTTCTTTTTTTTTTTAGACTCTGTTTTTTTTTTCTTTTTTTCTTTTTTTTCGGAATCTGTTTTTTTTTTCTTTTCTGCTCTTTTTTTTTTTGTAACCCTTTTTTTTTTTCGATATATCCTTCAACATTTACTAACAAATATAACATGCTAGTGAAATAAGAACAATAGGTATATCTAAACACATATATATATATACTTTTTTAGATAGGCTTTTGAAATGAGACATATATATATATAAACTTTGAAGCTCAAAATGGGGTATACTTATGGATAATGCATGTGAGGTAGATAGAAAGGCTCAAAGCTTGATCCAAAAGATGGCTCAATCATTTTCTTAGTTAAATGTTATCTATAATTTCGCCTCAGAAAAATCAAACAAATTCCAAGAATCAGAATAACACCACAAAAATCAATCAATTTCATACTCACATAAACATTCTCTAAATTAGCATAGCAACTCAAAAGTCAAGACTAGTGCTCATGAATATTAATTCTTGTAAAAATGAAATATAATTAAAATTTCATCATCACTTAGACAACATTCAGATTTTTCAAACAGATATGCATTATTTAAATCGAAGAAACAAAAATAAATCACTATTCATAAGACATATCTTCAATCAACCAAACAAGCAAAAAAAAAAAAAAATTTCACAAGCAATCACATCCGAGAAAGTATTTTAATTGATCAGTATATACACCACCCCCAACTTAATATACACATTGTCCTCAATGTGTGAAAATTAAAGAACATTTGAGACGGGTTTAAGAAACTTCCTGGTTTGTTTGATTGGTTAAGCCAAAATAGCTTTATTACCTCCATTTGCACCTACGAAAAAGAAAGAAATAAAATAACATAACAAAATATAAAACACAACACATCCGAAAAATAAACAAAAATAAATATAAAACACAGTGGGTTGCCCAAGAAGCGCTTGTTTTATAGTCTTGACTTGACTTCTCAATTTGTTTTTCTGTTTGTAAGTTAAGATTTGTGTGTCAAACAAAATCTCAACTTACGAAAATTGAAAAATAAATTAAGCAAGCATAAATAACAACAAAAAAAATTTGTTTTTTTTTTACGTTGTGTGTTAAGATTTGTGTGTCAAACAAAATCTCAGCATCGAGGAAATTTCAAAATAAACTAAACAACAAACAATAAGCAAAAAAAAAATAATAATAAATAAAAAAAATAAAAAAATATTTATTTTTCTTTGTGCGAGATAAGATTTGTGTGTCAAACAAAATCTCAACCCATGAAAAATTGAAAATAAATTAAACAAGCAACAATAAATTTTTTTTTTTTTTTTTTGAATTAAAACCAGATTGATTGGTATTAATATCAACAATGAAAATAGTAAAACAAATCCCCGGCAACGCCGCCAAAAACTTGTTCCGTGTTTTTCAACACACGAACTCGTGCAAGTATACACGGCCGCAAGTAATAACATTTATAAGTAAAGATCGATCCCACGGAGATTTGTTACTATAGTTTGTTGATTACTAAAATTATTTCTCTCTGATTTTACCCAAAATAATCGTTTATATGGAAAAAAGGTAAAAAGGAAAATAAAAGAACTCTAGGATTTCAATTCTTCACCAAACTGATCCACTCCAATCATATTATTTTCTTTGGATTTATATTTTTAGTACATTTTGTTGTCAACCGAAAACTTCTTTTATTCATACATCTCTTCCGAGTTCGCATAAACACACCTCGTTAAATTAATTCACTATATCTCTATGAAATTAAATTCACCAAGATTCATTACGTTCTAAGTTTTCAAAGGCCACACATACAATTAGTGGTATATTCCTATCCTTCATCATACATGTCATTTTATCTACAGGCGATATACACAAAATGCCTTTCAAGTTTATTTTTATGCGAACAATCGCTTTTGATAAAATTCGTAAATAATCAAAAGATAAACAAGTTAGCGCAGATAAAACGAACAAATCCAACGCCTTATAAACCTATCAAAAATAATTAAAATTAAAGCTTCATAAATTTGAATCGAATGCCAACCCTAGAAAAATTAAATTACTTCATAAAATTAAAAATAAAAATTACAACGAGATTGAAAAAATAAGATGAAGAATAAGGAAAATTAAAACATCAAGAAAGCTAAAATATTTATACACGCAGTAAACACAACAAAAGCCAAAAAATGGCTTCTGGCTTCTCGTGTCTAAAACCGAACACTACAAAATTTCTAAACTACAAAAAAAACTCTTCTCCAACCAAAAAACTTTTTTTACAACTAAAAACTATCTCCTATTTATAGCAAAAAAATACATTAATAAAATATTATATTCCTTTTTTTTTTTTTTAAAACGTAAAGAATGAATATTTTTGTATCGAAAAATAGAATCGACGCGTATCGATTTTCGATATTATTATTTTAATTTACGCGTGATACAAAGTGATCTGCCTGCTTACGATTTTTTTAAATTCAAAGTGCATGCCACGTGTACCGTCTCCGATTCGCCGAAAGATTCGTTATCGCCACGTGGCGAAGACGTCATGGGCGTTAACAAACCGGCCACGTAGGAACCGCGCACCGGATTAGCGGCGAAAAAATGAGGCAACGGAAACAAGGGCGTGATCCGTACGCGGGCGCGCGCGTAGTAAATAGCCACGTGTGGGACTTTGATTCGCCGCAATATTTGATGGACACGTGGCGATTCTTATTCCGTTAAAACCGAAGATGCACGCCGGCTTGTATGGACCGCGTCACACGGGATTGCAACACGAGCGCTCGATGCGCGCGATGCTTGACGGACACGCGCGACCGAGCCGTTGATCCCGTGATCGGACGGTCCCACGTTCGGGCGAAGTGTGATGTTGCGCGTGGTCTTCATCTCCCTGCGCAGAATATCAAAATTTTATAAATTATACTTTTACCCACAAATTTATTTCAAATTACATTTTAAACTTTCTTAAATTACAGTTTAGCCCTTTACTAATTTTAAATTAAATTTTTAACTTTTAATAATTATAATTAAGCCCAAATTTAATTTAAATTATATTTTCGATTTATATAAATTGTAATTAAGAAACTATATTATCATAAATTATATTTGTGGACAAAAATATGAAATTAAGTACATTTTCGATACAAATTATTTAATTTTATTAAAAATGTATTTTTTGCACATAAACGGAAAACATTAATTTATTTAACAAAAATTAAATGATTATTAAACGAAAATAGCAATTATCATTACTAAAATTGGTAAAAATAACTGTATAAAATACAGTTATCATACATCATTTAGTATTATTAGACTTATTTTGTTTAAATATTGTGTAAAAAGTAATATATATTTAGAAAATTATTTTTTATTAATAAATTAATTCATATTTCTTGTTGATATATGATAGAAATATAAAATTAATCTTCCTCTATCATTATATATGTATCTTTTAAAATTTTATTAAGATTTATTCTAATATTGTTAGTATTTCTTATAATTGAATATTTTGGTGCTTGTTTCTAGAGTTTTTCTAAGAATACATATTTGTTAACTACACACATGTTGGCTCATGTATATACATATGCACGTAAATGATAACTTATATAACCTTTAAATTTCATTTATACTTTAATGTAAGTATTATTTTGATTTGTAATATTATACAAATCATTCATCTTTTAATGAAAAATATTCATATTTTGAATAAATGATTTCTTCCTCTATTTTTTCTAATAGATAATACAATATTGCAAGTATCATTTATATATAATTTCTCTATCGATTATAATTACATTATAGAAACTTTTTTTAACATTTTTGTCTTCTGTAAAAGAAATTCATTTCTTTTATGTTAAAGCTTGTTAGGACATTCATTAGAATAAAATGATTCCTTATTGTAAATCCAACATTTTCATTTTTTTATTGATAGATAATAATTTTTGTTTTCTAGTGACTTGTATCTTTTTCTCCTAAAGTATCTTTTAAAGGTTTTTTGTTATACTTTCTCTTATATTTTTAAAAGTTATGCCTTTTAAATTTATACCTTTTGAATGTTTTGTATTTTTATATTTTTTATACTTTTACTTGTAAGATTTTATATTATATCCATTTTTTCTGATATTCTAAAATATCTTGTATTGCAACAAATTTTATTATTTACTTTTATTTGTTTATATTCATGCCTTTTTTGACATTTAATGTTTATCAAATTTTTAAGACTTATTATTCTTCCTTAACTATCTAGTATAGTTTTTGTATTTTTTTTATTTCATCTTTCTATTATGATTTCATATAATATTTCAGGTAATTTTTGAAAAAATATTTTCTTATAAATTTCTTGCATAAAATGTGGTAATTTATAATAATAAATTTCATATTCATAAATAAATAAATCTATTTAACACACATAATATATTTTCATATTTGTTAAATGTCATTTGACTTCCTCATATTCATTTTTACTATATTCAATGATAAGTCTACTTTTATCTTATCCAATAAATTTTTTATATAGTTCATTTAATACAATATCTAAGTATTCCATGTGGGATCATTCCCTTGTATTTGTAAATGTTATTGTTCTATTAAATTTATAAACCAAACTTTAATATTTTATGTCATTTTGTGAACTACTAAGACTCTATAAATAAAATGATTTGATCGTGTGATTAGAGAGGTTTATGTGATTACACTTATACTACTCGATCATTCATCTAAGACTTTTTCCATGTCTCTTATATAATATAAATCTAAAAAATCATAAATATAGTTTTCATAGAGTTTGAATTCTAGTAGAATATTATCTATAGTTTCTTAATGTTGTTTTCTTCTGTAAGGAATGTAAAGTTATTCTGACTTTTTCCTATTTCATTATTCTCTATATGAGTCAAATGTTTTTTTTAATAAGTACTTGGTAACGAAATTGATTTCATATGATATTTTGGGGTCATATTTTTTTTGTTCAAAATCAGTTTCACTAATTATTTTCATATCATCTTACTCTATTTGTACAAAGTTTTTCATCATGATATTTTTCTAACTCTTCATCTTTTAGGATTAAGAAACTAGTTAAGTTTTTTGTCTTTATTCTTAGAGTTCATAAAGTGTTCTTCTAATTATTTTCTATAATTTATTAAACTGAGATTATAACTTATTCTTTATCTTTGAATTTTTTCTTCATTTATAAGTATCAATATATTTGATCTCGTAGGTGATTCTTCTTTTAATCCTATAGATTGATAGAACTTGTAATCTATGATTTCATTTATATCCCTTCTTAATTCTGTAATTTCATTGTGTATGTCTTGTTGTAACTTTTTATTATAATCATATTTTTTTATTTCTTTTAAGAGTTTTTTTGTGTGTGTTTTATTTATATTTTGTAAAAACACGATATTTCATTATTATTATCTCGTTTTTGATATGCTTATTAGGTTTTATCAAAATCTAATTCTATATTAAGTAGTTTATTTTTGAATATTTTTGAGATAATAATTATATTATTTTCTTTCTAATATTAAGTCATGGACTTAATACTTTAATTATTTTAACTTCTTTTTCTTTGTTAATGATTTTTTCTTTTTAACCTATAAATAAATGTAAACTTTAATATAAAGTTATTTGTTATTATATTACTTTTTGTTCTTAATATTAGAGGTTTTCCTTTAACGTATAAGTTTTATTATTATGGTATTTCAAAGTTTATTAATACTTTTGGTTTTATTATTTATCTAATTTCTTGAAATTTTTTATCTATTTCTTTAAATTTATTTTATTCACACATTAAACTATCATAACTATTTGTAAATGAATAACCTATTATACACTGTACTACAAATGTATTTTTTTTCTTCATTAAATCTCATCTTTTAATTTCATAGACTAAAATTAACACTTTGTTTAAGTTCTTATCATTATTATTAATAAAAAATATAAAATATATTATGAATTTTAATTTATGGTATCCTAGATTTTAAGGATTATTCCTAATAAAATATATATTCTATTTATTATTTCATTATCTAGTAATATTAGTTTTATTAGTGTATTAATTCATTCTCTAAAATGTATTTTTATTAGTATTTAGATTCATCTTAAATGGATGTATCAATTTTTTTGTTTATTTTTAATAATTTATATATAATGATTTCTTTATCAATTAATAATATATTATATATATTTTGCGTTGTAATATTAATACTTATTTTTTTTATTTAATTAATAATAAATTATATATTTTTTTAAAGTTATTTTTCTTATTGTTGAGCTATCCATCTTATTTTTTATATTTTTTTTACTAATTAACACTTATACTAACAATATCATAAAATTCTTGAGTTTTATTTTTATTATTTTTTGATTTTTTATTATCTAATAATTACTAATTAATTTTATTAACTTTTAAGATATTTATAATATTATTTTGAACTTTGGGGTTTTTTTTTTTGTTAATTATCCGGTACTTGGTGACAGTAGATAAAATGATATGATTCAGTCAGCACAACTATTTTCCAATAGCTTCCAATTATTTTATTAAAATGGCTGTAAATGATATTATTTTATAAAAAAATTATTCTTTAAATTTTCATAGGTAAAATATTTATCAGTAAAAAAATATTTTAAATTAAATTACGTTTTTTTTTAATAAAATGCTATCTTCTTTGAAGAATCAAAATTACTAAAAATCATATATGAAATTTCATTAAAGGTTCTATTATCATCTCTATCATTTTATTTATTTTCCAAAAAAACACTTCACAAAGTTTTTTACTCTTCGCTCCTCACTTATTATTTTACTCCAGAAATATGTTACTAACTCTTACACCGAAGTTTCATACGATTAGACTTTTATGACTAATGTGAATAATATTTATCAACTTTTTTATTCTTTAAAATATTTAAAAATATATTATAATTTTAAAACATCAAATTTTAATCACTTAAATTTAATAATATAAATTTATAATTTTTAAATTTAAAAATTATAATAAATAGTTTAGAAAAAGATTAAATAAAAAATTTATTACTTTTATAATATAAATTTAAATATTATTAATAATTAATAAATACATAAATAAATATTTTATATTTTAAATAACAAATATCTATATTTTTAATTATTTTTATCCATATATTTTTAGTATATTAATGATATAAATATTAAAATAAAAAAAATAATATACAAAAATTAAACTCTTATTAATAAGTCAGGTTTTTTTAATTTACGTTGATTTTTATTTTTAATAACCAATCAAAATCATATTTTTATTTAAATTCAAACTAATTCATATTTTTTGTTATTTAAAATCAAACTGATTCATACAAAAACAAGCGATGCTTGTACACACTTTTAACAGCTAATGCTTAACCAGCTCGATTTGTAGGATCTGGTCAGAATCAAAGACCCATTTGAATATTTCACAATTAAGAGGTATCGTCTCAAGCAGTCTCTCCTAGCTTTTTCCAAGGCACGCTCAATTTGATTTGGATAGTCTTTTGGTGCTATTGACCAACTTTTTCTTTCACTTGCTCTTTCAATTTTGTACAAATTTCAATCCAAAGCATATGTTAGCTGAGTTTTATTCATTGGATTCTACTACAAAGATTCGCACTTGTGAACTTGGCCTGGTTTCCGAGAATTTTCTTATTAATTTCGGAAAGATTGAGTTCGTTTGGTTGCATTTTGCAGTTTTGGGTGTTGAAATTTTACTAGGGTTTTTCATGCGAAAGCCACTGATGAAATGAGAAGGATATTATTCGTCTGGAATGAAAACTCAACAACATATGGGTATCTTTTGGACAGTTTATTTCATTGTTATGGCTATTCTACTCGGCTCTTCTGCATTGGTAAGTTCAGAGGAAACAATGAAGACAGAGGAAGTATTGTTTAGCCAACTGGTCGATCCAACATCTACATCTGCGGATATAGATTTGTACATGGTGAGAAGCATTTACTTATTTTTTTTCTGATCAAATAACCGTATGCTTTTTTATTTTCCTCTTTTTTCTATCCCATAGCTTAAACTCCTTTGTTTGAATTATATAATCTGTCGTATTACCATTTGGTACATCTGTTCATATAATATTCTATTTGATTTATCAAAATGTTGAACTATGTAATTAAATCTCTTCTTATTAAATGAGTGGTGTATGAGTGTATCGTTTCAGTAGCAGAAGCATAACTTGTGCCGGGAATTTTGTGGAAGTACTTTATACTCCCATTTGTATGATAAAGTTCACGAAGATAATGTTTTGTTAAACCAACTATGTATGCCTCTTCACTGATCAAGTAATATATCCACTTATAAGTTCTTAGATCTTAAAGGATTCATGTAACTGTACTAAGGGGAGCAAAAATTTCAATTTCAGGGTGCTCACATGTAACTACTTTAACATGGTTATGTTATCATGAATCCTTGTGTAAATTGGGATGGTATATCCCATTAACCCATAGTGAAGTCCATTAATTTTAGGAAGTCTTTCCATCTTGTCCCACTTAATTTTTGGTGAGATTGGATGGTATTAGTTGTGATATCCCATTTGTTCCAAATGGACCTAAATCGAACAAGTAAAAATACAAAAATAATGGATATATGAAGCATGATTATTTATAGTATGAAAATTTAATAAAGAAAAATGATAGAACATTATGTTTAAGGTGAAACACATTAGGTCTCAATCTAAATGGGATGAGATGAGATTATATTTAAATAGGATGGGATAACTTTGAACCATGAGCCCATATTAGGGACACTAAATGGGACATGAGATGAGAATATATATGACGCTTTGCATCTCTAATCATCAACCCTTAATAATTTGTCTTGTTTCTTTGTTTAACTCAAGATGCATGTTTCTCATGGTATGTATGAACATGTCTAACATTAAATTTATCAAAATTCAATGGATTGTAGGCAGATAGTTTGTGGTTAAACTGCAAGGTAGATTTGATAAAATTAAAGGAAGCTATTGAAGAATTTGATCCATGCTTACCAGAGAAAATGTACAGGAGCACCTATGATATTAATATGAAATGGAGGCCAGTGGATAAAGAAAGCATTCTTAAAATGATTAGTCTCTTACATCCGGAGGTGAAGCAAAATCTTTTAGATTGCTTAAGAAAGAACAATATTCTCTTTCGTGTTTCTGGAGAAGAAGAACAAGATGGTTCCAAGGTTTGGTATGCTAGGTATGCTGAGTTCGTATTTCCCAAAGCTGTCCCTAGAAGGAATTTGGGCACTAATTCACTTCATTGGATCACAAAAGTATCAGCTGCAGCTCCTCCAGTTGGATCACCTTCTCCAGCACCTTCCACTTCTCAAGCTTATGATCCCAGTCCTACTGCAGCTTCTCCAAAAATGTTTTTCTTTCCACCCAATTCTGGAAATTCAAATAAGAAACCATCACCTGATGAAAACTCTGCATTAGGTCCAGATTCTGGAGCAAATGTACAGGCAAAAAAGCATAATAGTAAACACAAGCCAGTCATCATTGCTGTTGTGACGACTGCATGTATTACATTTATCATGGCAGCACTGCTTTTCTTATGCTGTAGTAGATTTTGTGGAGGTGGCTCTAAAATGAGACAGAATGATGAGAATCC
Organism: Hippophae rhamnoides; assembly: GCA_033030585.1. Taxonomy (NCBI): domain Eukaryota; kingdom Viridiplantae; phylum Streptophyta; class Magnoliopsida; order Rosales; family Elaeagnaceae; genus Hippophae; species Hippophae rhamnoides. Next base: position 63,251,612 of record CM065428.1, on the reverse strand, counting down.
TCTTCTCAGCATGAGCATGAGCGACTTCTCTATTGGTATTTATATAATATTTTCTCTTGATAATATATCTGTTACTTTTAAAATACTACTTATTTATGTCTTTTTTGGTCCTTCAGGATATTTTGCTACGGGAAATTCAATTAAAGAAGAGAAAGTAGGACATCAATCATTTGGCAATAACTCAAATTACCTCGGAAAGGACTCATCTTTGGATGGTAATTTCAATACTGAATTTGGTGGGGGCCGTGCTTCACTAAACAGAACTCCGTCTTTAGGAGGCATGTCGACCAATAGTAATGCACAAGTACCACCTCCATGTGGAGGAGTTGCCACATCTATGGGAGTACCTCCTCTAAAGCCTCCTCCTGGCCGAGCAGATCCCCTTCCGCCTGAACCTCGTTTTTCTTTCAGGGAACCTCCTATTAAAACTGGTCCTTGTCCCCCTCCTCGACCCCCTGCACCATTTTCTTCTGCAAAACCATCTAGCATTTCAGGCCTTTCCCCTCCTGGACCTCCTCTTCCACCACTTGCAATGTCATCTGGCAGCAGACCTGGACCTCCTCTTCCACCACCTGCAATGTCATCTGGCAGCAGACCTGGACCTCCTCTTCCACCACCTGCAATGTCATCTGGCAGCAGACCTGGACCTCCTCTTCCACCACCTGCAATGTCATCTGGCAGCAGACCTGGACCTCCTCTTCCACCACCTGCAATGTCATCTGGCAGCAGACATGGACCTCGCCCACCACCACCTCCAGGTGGTGTCCCACCGCCTCGACCACCTACAGCAGCACCTATAGGTTCAAAGTTAGCTGGACTACCACCTCCTGCACCAAAGAATCCATCCAATGCTTCTCGAGATGAAGGTGATGGTTCTAAGACCAAGCTCAAGCCATTCTTTTGGGATAAGGTTCTAGCAAATCCTGACCAGTCAATGGTTTGGCATCAGCTAAGAGCAGGATCATTCCAGTGAGTTACAAATTTTAATTTTTTTTACTTCTTATTGTTGAATATATTTGCTGAATATGCAATATTATTAAAAAAAAACTATTTTACAGGTTTGATGAGAATATGATAGAAAGTTTGTTTGGCTATGCTGCAAATGATAAAAATAAAAATGAAAAGAAAAAGGATAAGTCTCAAGATTCTCCACCCCAGTTTATTCAGCTTATGGATTCAAAAAAGTCACAGAACTTATCGATTCTTCTGCGGGCATTGAATGTGACAAATGAAGAAGTCTGTGATGCACTGGAAGAAGGTAACTTAATTTCCTGATTTTTAATCTCAACCAACAACAAAATAGTACATTTGCAGATGATGTTAAATAAAGTAGAAGGCTCTTTTTTTCTTTCTTTTCCTTTTTGTCCTCTTCTTTCCACCGTACAGAAAAAGAATGCTTAGAATAAAACATCTAATAGATTCTACGTTTTGCATATATATTTTTGGATTAACCACACTAGGGTACCCGTTAAATCAACCTTATCCAAACATCTCTTTGTTAAACTTTTCTATCTATTTAACAGCATGTTGTTTCAGATTTGATCGAATTGGCTCTCCAAAGGGAATTTATTGAATCACTAACGGTCAAATATCTTTTGATCATGTGCTTGAGATGGGAAAAAAACTTTGTTATTGCTATTTATTTAGTTTTCACTTTCAATTAACATTTGACACTTGTTAACTGGACAAAATGGAGTAAAATTAGATGAAATTTTTATATGGAGTAAATTAGATAAGAAGATTTTAATTGGGAGTCAATTGGACAAAAATATTTAAGTTGGAGTAAGTTGAATAAATTTGATTTAATAGGGACCTCTATGATAGTTAATATTGACCGTAATTTCATTTTTTCATTATTAACACTCCTTTGGATTTTCAAAATGAGAAAAAGGTCTTACTAGTCTTAGTTATTATTTGCAAAAATGCACTTTAGTCCCGTAATTAATGGATTGACACTTTGTCCCTTTATTTATGAAAGTAGAATACTTAAGTATAAAAATTGGTCCTTCTGATGGGATTAGAAGTGCATTTTTTTGAATAATTATGGAACATGAAGGCTCATTTTTCATAATAACAGGACTAATATTACCTAATTCATAAATTATGATACTAAAATGCATGTAGAAAAAAATATCGGACCATTTGTGCCCCTCACCCTTTTGGAAATAGTGTATATGATAGTGTGCAGTAAACCATTATATTTGTAGTTAGTTCTAACTGTGAGAATTTTCTTATTCAACATGGAAATGCACATTCTGTCTGCTTTTTTATTTAAACAGGAAAAAATGCGAATGTCATATTATGACTTAACCAGTTTTGATTCCATCTATTGTGTCTACTAATTGATCTTAGATTAGACAAGACAAAAGGGGGGGAGAGAGAGAGAGGAATTAGTAAATTATGGGACTCAAATGCATTTAGAAAAAAAAAATGGGACCATTTGTGCCCCTCACCCTTTTGGAAATGGTGTATATGATAGTGTGCAGTAAACCATTATATTTGCAGTTAATTCTAACTGTGAGAATTTTCTTATTCAACATGGAAATGCACATTCTATCTGTGCTTTTTTATTTAAGCAGAAAAAAATGTGAATGTCATATTATGACTTAACCAGTTTTAATTCCATCTATATTGTGTCTACTAATAGATCTTAGATTAGGCAAGACAAAAGGGAGAGAGAGAGAGAGAGAGAGACGTAACTTAAGTGGTTGATAGGCTTGGTATTGTAAATTTTAAGGAGCAAATGTGTTTCAAAAGCAATCTAATAGATTGTTTCATTTGATAGTGTTAGAAGCTGTTAGGAGACCGATTCTCCCAAAAGGTTTAGTTATCGGGAGAAAGGTTAATATTATTTTTATACTTCTATAACTCAAGTGTTGATTCTATGTACTATGCAAACCAAACACTTGTAATTCAACAATCGGAGTTACTATACCTTAAACACAGGACCTTCAGTTCTGATATCATGGTAAAATTTTTTGGAAGAGTTGGTATCCTAACAACTTTTAATATATATCAAAGCAGTAAGGTTTTGGAATCAAATCCCTATGGTATTTTCCAATGTCAATTAAAATTCTAAAGTTTGATGGGTCTTGCGAAAAAAACAATAAAACGCACTCTTAAGGGAAGTTCAATGATGGACCTTTACAATAACTAAGTAGTCCACAGTTAAAGAGAAATGTTAAGAATGTTAAGAAGTATAAATGAAATGTTAGGTCCACCTCTCACTAGCTAAACTTTTGGGAGAGTTGGTTTATCAATAATTTATAACATGGTATTAGAGTTATAGGTTCTATGTTTAAGGCTAAGCAATGTCAATTGTTGAATTGTAAGTGTTTGACTTGCATGAGATTTTTTCTTCTATTTGAGTCCAGCAGATTACTTTCATTTTAAAAATATTCCAGACTATTCAAAAGTCCAAAGTTGAGATAACATGACAAGGAAATAAAGGAGAGGATACCGAGCTGATTGTAAACTGGTTTGTTTAAATTTGAATGCAAGTAAAGCATATTATTAATTTCCTTAGTGAATCAGGAAATGAGCTTCCATCCGAATTCCTTCAAACTTTGTTGACGATGGCACCAACACCACAAGAAGAACTGAAGCTTAGGATGTTCAATGGACAGCTTTCTCAGCTTGGGCCTGCTGATCGGTTCCTTAAAGCATTGGTTGATATTCCATTTGCTTTTAAGCGATTGGAAACATTGCTTTTCATGTGTACCGTTCAAGAGGAGATTGCCACCACTCAGGAGTCTTTTGCAACCTTAGAGGTCTTTTACCCTGTATTTAATTGCATGACACAATTCTAATTTACATGTTGCCATTTTGCAGTCAGTAATAACTATATCATGTGGAATCTCCTTGCTTTGTGGCAGATTGCTTGCAAGGAGTTGAGAAACAGCCGGCTTTTCCTGAAGCTTCTAGAAGCTGTTCTTAAAACAGGCAATCGCATGAATGATGGGACATTTCGTGGTGGTGCCCAAGCATTTAAACTTGACACACTTTTGAAATTGTCATATGTAAAGGGAACAGATGGAAAAACGACACTCTTGCACTTTGTTGTTCAGGAGATTATCCGCTCTGAGGGGGTAAGAGCTGCTCGTATGGCTAAACAGAGCAAGAGCTTCTCTAGCATCAAAACAGAAGATGTTCTTCAAGAAACTTTACCTGAAACAGATGAACAGTATTGTAGTTTTGGCCTTGAGGCAGTGTCTCATTTAGGAAATGAACTTGAGAATGTCAAAAGGGCAGCCAACTTGGATGCTGACTGCTTAATAGGAACTGTTGCCAAAATTAGTCATGGACTTCAGAAAAGCAGGGAGTTCCTAAACTCTGAGATGAAAAATGTGGAGAAGGAAAATGGATTTCACCAAGCACTGAAGAGTTTTGTGCAAGATGCTGAGGGCGATATCAAGCAACTTATGGAGGAAGAAAAAAGAATCATGGCTCTAGTGAGGAGTACCGGTGATTATTTCCATGGAAATGCAGGGAAGGAGGAAGGTTTGCGATTGTTTATTATAGTAAGGGACTTTTTAGTAATGTTAGATAAGGCATGCAGAGAGGTGAGAGAGGCGCACAAAAAGCAAACAAAAACACAAAAAAAGGAAACATCTGCCCCTGATACCACCAATCCTTCAATAAAGTCATCGTCCCCCTCTGAATCCCGTGGTCCCCCTTCACCTCACTTCCATGAAAAACTTTTCCCTGCTATCATGGATAGGCGAATGGGTAATTCTAGCTCAGATGACGAGAGTTCTTAGTTATCATTTGCGGAAGGCACCAGAATAGCTCATTTTCTAATCTTGTATGCTCAATGTAGATTTCAGAAACATGACCCCAGAAAAAATGTAGATGTCAGAAAGTTGAAGGTAGTACTGATGCTATACAGATTCCTTGACATTAATCAGGTGGCTGCTCTATTATTACTATTATTATATTATTTATTTTGTCTTCTATCAGCAATGTGGAGTCCTCCCAAAAGAATTGCTGAAAAAGGGTTTGAGGCTGCAACACTGCTCTTCACATGAAGTAAAATTTTGATAAATCCAAAAACCAAATTGTTGTTGATATCACAATGGTACAGTTACCTTCACAGTTACTGGGTGTACAAGTTTATGCCATGTGAGTTGACCATTTTCTTTCAAGGAGAACCCAACTGTCCCAAATCGTGGGTTAGTTTAGAATTTTAGATATAAAGGACCATTATTTTTGTCCAACATTCATTGTAAACTTTTCCTCTGATTAAACGTAGTTTGAGTAATTTTACTGTGTTGGCAAGATAGTTATGTGATTTACGCTATTACTGTTAGGGAAATAAATTTCTGTTTGATTAAACCCCAAATAAGAGAGGTGCATTTTTTTTAAATGGACTCTTGATTATTTTTAGGATTAATTATGTTTTATATTAATAATATTAATAATGTACAGGATGATTTTTAAAAATGTCTAAAATATTTAAATCGTTATAATTATGATTAAAATGTATGAGATATTCAAAAATTGTTTTAACACAAAAAAAGCTACGTGCATTGGATGTACATTTTATCAGGAACAAAATTGTAAGTTCAGCTACGTGGGTAGTAAAGAAAAAAAAAAGGAATTCAATTGCCCTGATATCAATCCCTCTCTCGCAAACCATCGACGTCGGAGGCCAAACTCCATGGAGATTGTAAATGGCAATGGTTCAGACAAGAAAAGGATGCTGGAGTTTGTAAAGTAAAAGATGAGGAGCTGCTAATGCAGAAAAACCAAAATGCAGAGAATTTGAACAAGTGGGGCAGAAATGGTGCCGCTATTGGAGACAAGTACAACAGCTCTTATGAAGATAAAGAAATGTAAGTTATGGTGTGAAATGTGTCAGGTGGGGAAGTTTCGCCTCCGACATCGTTGGTTTTGGAGAAAGGGATTGATATTAGGACAATTGGATTCCAGAAGGATCGTAATGCCTCAAATGCTTGCCTGTAATTTCTTCTTCTTCTTCTCTCTCTCTTTTTTTCGCTGCTCTATTAGTCTGTAGTCAACAAGATGCAGGTGCAATGCAAGTGACTTATTTCTGTTAAAGAAATTAATGCATGTTAAAGTTTTGTATATTCCATATAATATAATTAGAACGATTTAAACATTTTGAACATTTTTTAAAATTATTATTTATGTTTTTGATATAAAATATAATTAATTTTTTTTAAAGATAAAGTTGGGATAATTAACCTTTTTTTTTAGGTACAAGGTGAAGGTGGAGGAATGGATATAAATCAATCCAGCTTGTTTTTGGTTGAAAAACTTATTGAACCGGCGTAATCGATTAGGAAATATGTCAATTAACCTACTTAATCGATATAGTAGTTCGGTTACATTGTTTTTTTTTAAGAAAGTAATCAAATTCAAATATTTCATATAAAATAAACATTTCTAAAATGAAATATAAATAATAAATAGATTTAATTAACTTATAATTAAAAGGATACCAAAAAAATATTATTACAATATTTAATTTTTAAATTATATATGATTAATATATATAGTTGACCGACTTATTTTACCATAATAAATATAAAAAAAATAATTATTTTATATAATATAATTATTTTTATTACACAACAATATATACAATTAATGAATATTCGATCAATTTAATTACTATATATTTATATATATATAAAGCCATAATTCGATCAACAATTACCCTTTTCATACTTTTTTGTTATTTTTTTATACCAATAAATATCAAAATTTTAATATAATAAATATATTTTTTATTTATAATTATTATCAATATAGTGATAAATTACTCTTATTTATATTGTATTTAGATTTCATTTCTTATAAAATAATTATCATTATATATTTATTTATTATTAAATTAAAAAATAATTTAACAATTTATTTTACAAATATTTCTAAGAACCATTTTATTAAATATTTTAACATTAATTTTTTAATCATAATAAAAATAATTTAAAAATTTAAATATAATTTTTTGCTTTTAATTTACAAAAATAAAGAATCTAAAATAATAACAATTATTATTCTATAATTAATACTAATATATATTTATTAAACTTAAATCATTAATTTATGACTCATTATGGATCAAATTAGAGATAAATATGTGACAATTATTAATATAATTATTCTAATACTAAATTATAAAATATGTATCTAAAATCATTAAAAATTTGTTACAATTCAAAAAATATTTTACCAATAAATAATGGTACAAGATAATTATTAAAAAAATATCAAAAAAATCATTTTTCTAATTTTTTTAAAAAAAATCTACATATCTATTCAAATATACGAAAAATCAATAAACACTGACTATTAATTTAATATATATTAGTTTTAGAAACAAACAAATACAAATATTATACCCAAATCATAGCTATTATTTCATGATTCAATTTTTACTCGAACTAGTACTTAATTTAAAAATTTCTAGGAAAAAAATCAAACCAACAATACATATCACTTAACCCATGGTTTTTTTTTTTTGCCATTCCTAAATCAAACAATAAACTATAAAAGTTAAATAATCCATTGAACCAAAAAAAATCATCATAGAAGTTTCATGCTGTGCACTGTTCAATCAATTTTCTACTATTGATGCCAATTCCTAAGGCGGATAAAATCCAATAAATCAACATTCTCCACTAAATTCGAGTCAATTTAAGCCAAATTTTATATCTATAGTTATAAATAAATGGATTTTGATTTTAAATGCAAAAATAAACTTTTATCCATTAAAATTTTAAAGTTAACCTCAAGATAGAATATAACTACAATAAACTAAAAAGTTGGTTTCCTTCCATATAGAATAATGGAACTCCTAGAGAAATATGATGATCATATTCACAATCACTAAATGAAGCCCTAACTACCAAAAATTACAAAGTCCACAACCATTGACACGTGCAAAACCTAAAGCAGAGCATTTAAAGATAAAATCTCATAACAAATGGAACAGATTTAACATCGCAGAGTTTCAACTTTAATCCTCATCTCCACCTGAGGTCTTCGAGGACCCTGCGGCCTTCTTTGGGAGAAGAAGGTTGTGAATGTTGGGCATCACACCGCCGTTTGCAATTGTAACATCTCCAAGAAGCTTGCTTAATTCCTCGTCGTTACGCACTGCCAATTGAATATGGCGAGGTACAATTCTAGTCTTCTTGTTATCTCGAGCTGCATTTCCGGCCAATTCCAATACCTGTAAAATCAAACGATTAGCCTTGTGATCCTAATATAAAAACTAATAAATATAGAACAAAGGAGCTTAATTTCAGAAAATTAAAAGTTTAGCATGGATCCCATCAGGCGAATATAGAAAAATAATTCAACGAATGGAGAATTAAGAAATATTGAAGTTATTAACAATTTTTTGTACATTCAAGATTTTATATAATTTAGGGGTAAATTCCAAACCCTAACCCAAAAACATTTGAGAGGATGAGCAAAACACCCACAACATCAACATTACAAAAAACAAACAGGAGTACAAGAAGATAAAAGGAATACCTCGGCGGCAAGATACTCGAGAACGGCAGCGAGATAGACCGGAGCTCCGGCTCCAACACGTTCGGCATATTTGCCAGCCTTCAAGAACCGGGCTATACGACCGACTGGGAATTGGAGACCAGCTTTGCTACTACGAGACGTGGACTTCTTGGAAGCACCAGATCCTAAAGTTTTACCCCTGCCTGCCATGTTTTATCTATCACCGAGCTTTAAAGGAACGAAACGAAAGCAAGATTGCTTGATACTCTACAAGGAGGCGAGTAAGACGGGAGAACTATAACGTCGTAGACGGTTTTAAGATTTATATAAAGGTTGGCATTTTCAATGACCAATGGGGTTAGAGTGTGAGGATCGTTCTTTTTAGCGTTGGATTGAGATGAATACGAACGGTGCAGATGTATTTAGGAGCTTAGTAAATTAATAGTAGAACTATGAAAACCTAATTGGCTAATTCCATTGGATGGAGGTCGTTGATTTACTTGAATACCCTTGTCACTAGGGATGTAAGTTTAGCCCAATCCAAGCCTGAATAACCCGATTTGATAAGACTCAGCTTGAAGCCCAAATATGTCCACCCAACCCATTTGAATAATTTTAGTCTGAATTTAGAGCCGAACATTTATACAAGAAAATCCTACTTGAAGTGTAAATTAAATTTAATTTTTATAAAGTATATGTACCTCTAAATATTATATGTGATTTTATAATTTTTTTCATCATTTAAACTCCATCATTGATTTAAGTCAATTCAAAAGTTTAAAAAAATATACTCAAATCTATCCAAATATTTTACGGTCCGGTTTTGAACTTGTATTTAATTTTAAAAAATCCAATCCGACTTAAAACTTAAAATAAAATATATGTGACTTGACTATAATCCACCCAAGTTCGAAAGTTTAAACACGTTCAAATTTACATCTCTACTTATCACTTATAATTTATGATTCTTATTCTAAGCATTTATTGTGAATTGAGCTATAAAGATTTTGATTATTTAATTCTTCGAGGGTTTATTATGTCAATGTTTAGCATGTGTTACATTTTTGTCCCAAATGTTTAAATACATGATTTTATTATATCCATACAAGTTCAACCTAAGTTCAAATACGTTCAAATTTATATTTCTATTTGTCATTTCTTATTTACTAATTAAGTTATAAAGATTACGATCGTAATAATATTAATTGATCCTTTGAGGGTTAACTATGTTTACATTTAACATGTGTTACGTTTTTGTCCCAAATATTTAAAAAGTTATATTTTAAAGATAAAATAATAGATAAGTAAGTCTTAAAGATACTACTTTTTCAATGAAACAATAGTTACTGGAATATATTTATTAAGTTTGGCAACAAAGGATCAGAGAGAAGGAAAAGAAATCAAGTTGTCTTTGTTTTCTGGTATTGCAATATCTTAAAAAGAGTAAAAAATGGTACGAAAGATGAAAACATTGGAAGGGGTGAGAAAGAAAGGGTAATATGAAAAATACCCATGCTCTAATATGAAACATTGGTGTATTTTATTTAAAATATGAGTATCATATAAACTTCGAAGCTTAAATTGAACTATCGAAGTAAATATTAATTTGTAATAAAATGAATTGATAGTGGGTTTAACTAGGCTTTACAACATGTAATCTTTCTGTTTTAAATGTTTAAAAATTTATAATATTGACCTCAATTGTATTACAGTATAACAAGTTTGTTATTTTTTTAAATAATTTTTATTATTTAAGTTAAAAGATATTATCTTTTTGTTCTAAATATTTAAAAAATTATAGTATTGGTCTCAATTATAGGCCAATATAACAAAATTATTATTTTTTAACTAATTCTTATCATTTAAGTTAAAAGATGTCATCTTTTTACTCTAAATGTTTAAAAAATTATAATATTGATCTCAATTATAGACCAGAATAATAAAGTTGTTATTTTTTTTAAATAATTTTCATCATTTAAATTAAAAGAAGTATATAACATGTTATTCTTATTAAGATATAATCTTTACACTTTAACAAACATTATGGATAAAAATTTAACATTTAATCAAAAGAAAAAAGGTTATACTTAGCTAAACATTGAATATAACATGTTTATATTTCTATTAGCACATCTAAATAAAATTATTAAAAGTTATAATTTGATATATTTATATGATTTTGAGGACAGATACAACTTTTGAAACATAATGAACAAAAACGTTACCTTGACCAAATGTCAGAGAGCAAAATTACAATTAACCCATTCTTTCATTTGAGAAACATGAAATTCCTTTGAATGAAGTTGGAGACTTTCTTTCATTTGATAATTGATTTTGGCCAAACTGTGCTTACATTTCACGGTTACAATGGTAAATATGTATTTAATTCAACAAACTTGCCATGAGTTCACGCCTTCTTTTCCAAGGTAACATCCTTCTAATTTGGAAACATTAGTTAAGTTGTACTCTTGAAAAAACAAAAAATAACTTTACACAAAAAAACTCTTATTATTTTCTTCATGTTTTCATTACAATTGTATAGCTATTTATAAGAAAATTTCACTCCTTCAATTACTCTTTGAATTAATCATCCTTTGATTTACTCCTTGAATTAAGAATTCCTTATTTTACTCATTGAATTAAGGATTCATTGTTTTACTCCTTGAATTAAGCTCCTTATTTTGCTCCTTGAATAAAGGATTCCTTGTTTTATTCCTTGAATTAAGAGCTAATATCTAATACTCCCACTCAAGCTGGATCCAAAAGGTTTATGGATCCAAGCTTGGACAAAAGTCGTTGAAACTGATGAGAAGCCAAGGGCTTGGTGAAGATGTCAGCCAGTTGGTCGAAGCTTCTTGTATAATGTGTCTGAATCACTTGTGATTGAACTTGTTCACGAATGTAATGACAATCAACTTCAATGTGTTTCGTCCTCTCGTAAAACACGGGGTTTGATGCTATATGCATGGCTGCCTGATTGTCACAAAATAAGGTCATAGGAAGAGTTGTAGGAACACTTAAATCACATAGAAGACCTTTAAGCCATATCAACTCACACGCAGTTGAAGCCATTGCACGATACTCAGCTTCGTCACTTGATCTAGCGATGACAGTTTGCTTCTTACTCTTCCATGTGACCAAGTTTCCACCGACAAATGTACAGTAGCCAGTGATGGACTTGCGATCGATTGCATTCCCTGCCCAATCAACATCACAATACCCTATGATTTGTGTGTTGTCATTCTTCTTCATGATGATACCACGACCCGCTGATCCTTTTAAATAGCGTAAGATCCTTTTAACAAGGGTCAAATGCTCAAGTGTCGGGGATTGCATGAATTGGATCACAATACTTACAGAATATGTGATGTCAGGTCTGGTGATTGTTAGGTAGATCAACTTACCAACCAGTCGCTGGTAATAACTTATATCCATGAGTGGCGTGCCCTTCAAGCTAGGTTTGAGCTTGATGTCAAGAGGGGTAATGGCTGGTTTAGCATCACTCATGTTAGCTTCCTTGAGAAAATCTAGGACATATTTCCTTTGGTTAAGAAATAGTCCCTTGTGCGAGGTTGCCATTTCTATACCAAGAAAGTACTTCAATATCCCAAGGTCTTTAATTGCAAACCTTTGTCTGAGGGACTCTTTGAGGTTGAAAATCTCATCAGCATTATCACTTGTAATTATAAGATCATCTACATAAATCAGCACAACCAATTTTCCTATAGTTCATGTGCGAACAAATAGTGAAGAATCCGCATTGCTGCTTTTGAAACCAACACTAGTGAGAACTGAGCTTAGCTTGGCATACCAAGCTCGTGGGGACTATTTCAAACCATAAATGGATTTGTGCAATTTGCACACTAAATCTAGTTCATTGCTTTGAGGATGCCCAGGTGGCAATTTCATATAGACTTCTTCTTTGATATCACCATGCAAGAATGCATTCTTGACATCCATTTGGTACATGGACCACCTCTTGTTTACAGCCACATACAATAGCACTCTTACTGTGTTCATTTTTGCAATAGGTGTAAATGTTTCTTTGTAATCCACCTCGAATGTTTGAGTGAATCCCCGAGCCACCAATCTTGCTTTATACCTCTCAATTGATCCATCTGACTTGAATTTTAGCTTATAAATCCATTTGCAACCCACAACTTTCTTGCCTTTTGAAAGTTTGGTGATGCTCCATGTGTTGTGTTGATCTAGGGCTTTAAGTTCTTCTTGCATGGCTTCCTTCCACACCTCTTGGCTATTGGCCTCATGAAAGTTTTGAGGCTCACTGTAACTCGATATAGTGCTGAGGAATGCGGCATGGGTTGGTGTCACTCTCTTATATGACACATAATTTGAGATGGGATGTGTGGGTTTGTAGGTGACAAAGTCTTGAAGTCTTGTGGGAGGTTGCCTAACACGCATTGGATTACGTCGTGGAGCAGGAGGAGTTATCTCACACTCGTTCACATCTTGTACCATATTGTGAGGATCATCTTGATTATCACCATCTTCATGCAGTGTACCATTAAGAAGAGACCTTTCATTGTTACTTTCAGTGAGAGATGTATCAATGTTGACATGGCTGGGATCTTGTTGTTGTAGAGCCTCAAGTTCGATTCTTGGTAATGGAAACACATCCAAGATGTCATCCCTTTGACTTGTGATTTCATGTGACTTGCTGAAAAAAGTGTTAGTTTCATAAAATCGAACATCTTTAGACACAATTAATCTCCTAAGTTGGGGATCATAACACTTATATCCCTTTTGTGTAGATGAATAACCAAGAAAAATACATTTAATAGCTCTAGGATCCAATTTATCTCGATGATGAGATTGAATATGTACAAAACAGATACAGCCAAAGACTCTAAGGTGTGAGAGATTAATTTTCCTTCCTTTCATGACCTCTAGGGGAGACTTGAAATCCAAGACTCCTACCGAGTAATCTATTGATGATGTAAGCATTTGTCATAACCCCTGGGACGAGAATCTCTTTGGTACATTCATTTGTAGCATTAATGCTCTAGTTTTTTCAAGTAAGTCGGTTTTGCATTCATTACACCATTTTGTTGAGGTGTGCCAACACAACTTGTTTGATGCATAATGCCATGAATGCTCAAATATTGTTTCATGATATGGGACATGTATTCGGTGCCATTGTCAGACCTTAAGGTTTGAATTTTAGAGGAGAAATGATTTTTAACAAGGTTATGAAAGTCCTTAAATACTTCCATAACTTCATTCTTAGACTTTAAAAGATATAACCATGTGACTCGAGAAAAATTATCAACAAAAATCACACAATACTTATAACCATCAAAAGATTCATTAGTTGGTCCCCATACATCTGAATGAACTAGTTCAAAACATTTACTAGCCCTAGACAAGGAAGAATTAAAAGGCAATATAATGGCTTTAGACAAGTGGCAAGTTTCACATGCAATTGCATCATTTCCTAAGTTTGGAAATAAAGTTGACAAAATTGGTGGAGAAGGGTGAGCTAAACGTTGATGCCACAATTGATTATCTTGGATAGGGTTAAACTTGGCTTGAAACCCTCTGGGATTGCTCTTGGATATGTAATAGAGACCATCTAAGTAAAACCCTTCACCAATCGTCTTTTTGGTGGCACAATCCTGAAAAATGACATTGTGAGGAGAAAAAATGGCTAAGCAATTCAAGGTATTTGTGATTTTTCCTACAGACAGAAGTTGGAAGGGAAAGGAAGGTACATATAAAACCGCCAACTCGATTTCATCTGACATTAATTTTATTTTTTCCTTTCCTAAAACCTTTACATTCTCACCATTTAGAATTGAAACTTGAGAAGGATTTGCTAATTTTTCAAACTTATGAGACTTTGACACATGGTTTGTCATATGATCTGTGACACCTGAATCTACAACCCAAAAATCATGCAACATATTTATTTTAAGAGAAGTTTTAAAGGCTTTTATGATACCTTGCATGTCCTCTTGTGGTATAAGTTTTGTATCTTCCAAGAAACCTGCAAACTTTCCTAACAATGCTGTCGAGTTTCCTTCTTCTATGCTATCCACACAGTCAATTCTAGCTCCTCCTGTCTTGATTTGAAGATACAACATAAACTCATTCATAAGTTCAGCTGGATTCGCTGTGAAGTTTTTGAATGGATCAGACCCATTAGAGGTAAAGGCAGAAGCATGATTTGCACGGTGTGCAGTACGATTCGCTTTCTGTAAATCCATATCCTTTATAAAATCAGGTTTTAATTCTGGATGTAGAATCCAACATGTGTCCTTAATATGGCCCGTATAGTTGCAGTGTTGACACTTCAAGTTTGGATGCTTCCCTTTGTACTTTCTCTCGTTGGTTAGATAGGCTCTTGCCTCAGGTGCACTAGCCATTGTATCCTTGTTCATGACTTTCCTCCTTACTTCTTCACGTTGAATTGTCGCACATACATTGGTGAAGGAAGGAAGTTCAGTATTCATGAGTATGTGGCATCGTATATATTCATATGTTGAATCGAGACTGGACAGAAGTTGAAATATCTTATCTTCTTCTGCTCTTTTTCGTAGCAGAGCTACATCGATTGTATGATTACGATATATTTCTAACTCATTCCACATGCTTTTCATGCTTCCTAAGAGTTGTATAAAAGGCTTACCATCTT
Organism: Hippophae rhamnoides; assembly: GCA_033030585.1. Taxonomy (NCBI): domain Eukaryota; kingdom Viridiplantae; phylum Streptophyta; class Magnoliopsida; order Rosales; family Elaeagnaceae; genus Hippophae; species Hippophae rhamnoides. The sequence continues at coordinate 63,236,467 of CM065428.1, read as the reverse complement.
GTTGTAGATTTGAGATGGCGTTCTTTAATTGAAAAACTCGTGCAGCATTGTTTTGACTGCCATACATTTCCTTGACCGTCCCTCATAGTTGGTATGTAGATTCAGAGTAACTGAATATTTCAGCTAATTTACGTTCCATGGAATTTAGGAGCCATGACATAACCAACTGATCCTTACTAAGCTAGGATTCATAGGTTGGTGAGGAAACATCAGGTACTTCGATGCTTCCATTTATGAACCCCAACTTGGACCTTCCATCTAGAGCCAAAGACACTGCTCTTGACCAAGGCAAGTAATTAAACTCATTCAACAAGACTGAGCTTAATCTTTGATTTGGGTTGACATTCACCTCATGTATATTCATGAAGGAAAGCACCGATGAACTTTCAGCTTTTGATCCTAGCGGTTTGTCTTCCGTCATTTCAAAGATTGAAGATGCTAAGATAATAATAAAGTAGAAGCAAGTTAATTTTCCTGCTATGATACCAAGTTGAAAAAACAAGAAATAACTCTACACAAAAGAGCTCTTATTATTTTCTTCATGTTTTCATTACAATTGTATAGCTATTTATAAGGAAATTTTACTCCTTCAATTACTCTTTGAATTAAGCATCCCTTGATTTACTCCTTGAATTAAGGATTCCTTGTTTTACTCCTTGAATTAAGGATTCCTTGTTTTACTCCTTAAATTAAGCTCCTTATTTTGCTCCTTGAATTAAGGTCCTTGTTTTATTCCTTTAATTAAGAGCTAATATCCAATATGTACAGTCCTCAATTGCGTATTAATAGAAAGCTTGCGTGTGCAATATTTATACCGTAATAATTTCAAGGTATTATTAGACCCTTAAATTAATTGACATCACTTACCACTACCTTGCAATAAGGAGGACGATTAAAAAAAATCTGGGAAACAAAATAATAATTTTTTTTATAGAATATACGAGCATACACAAATATACATAAATGCACATAAATAGTAAATAATTTAAAAATAAGAATGTTCATATCGACGAAGATAGATACCAATTCTTAATTCGTTAATATGTTAATTAAAGTTAACAAATAAATTTTTTATTGATTCTTAAAACAATAAAGGTGAATTGCGGAAGAATACGAAGATATATGTAATTATAAAATTATTCTCACTACTAATCTATAATTTAATTAATCATATCATGAATGAAAATTAGTTTTTTAAATCTTAAATCACTTTCATAATTTAAATTTTTTCTTGAATTCTTAACTACAATTTTAAAAGATTAGGTCCTCTTAAGATTTTATATATTTTTTTACTATGCAATTAATTAATGATACGATTGTTAATCAACATAAATCCTGAACAAACTAGAAGTATACTTATTAGAATTAATTCATTTATTGCATTAAGATTCAAAAAGATAATAACTAAATTAGTCAAGATTAAAACTTTTGATAATTTTTAATGTATGCATTCAATTCTATTTATGACAGTAGATACAATGTATTGTTTCGAATAAGAATATTAGCGATTACATACTAACATCTTAAACTTGAAATGATCGTACTCATGCAATAAATTGTTGTACATCTTAATTCATAAATATGAATAGTTTTGACATTCAAACATATAATTGAACACATCAAAAATTAATAATTAAATCTAAAAATTATCATAATATTAAACTAAATCATAATTTAGGATCCAAAATTACCTACAATCGCATTGTTAAATTAGTTAGACATCGATTCTATGAGAATCAATATTATATTCATGGAAAATTATAAAAAAAATGATTAAGAAAAGTCTATGAAAGATACCAAATGAAGCCAACGTGACTCTAATCTTCAATCTGCAACGTTTTCTTTAAAACCTCCTAAAAAATTGTTTTTGATGTGCTATTTGATCTCTCTTCTTTCTTGTAGAACTTGTTGTGTTTAGATGACCGCTTAGGTTGTTTATATAATGAATTTTTGAACATAATTCAAATTAGATCATAATTTCTTTGATGCAATGGTCACAATTAAAAGTTAGTATTGAAAAACTTCATATTCGAGTGTTAATTGAATATCTCGATTAATTGAGACCTTTCTCCATCGATCTAATCTTTAAGACTTCTATTTCAAGAAAGAAAAGTTAGAATGATCTAATCTATATGATTTTCAACTCAAGATAGAAAAGCTAGACCGATATAATCTATCTATATCGATTAATATCTTTTTCAATCGATTAATCTAACGATATTTGTCGTTCTTTTCCAAACTCCCTTATCTATCCTTGATTGATCTTCGATCGAGGTAAGATCTTCTCAATCTATCAACTTGTGGCTTGATATATCAAGCTTGTTGATCCATATTTTTTTATCTAAAGGTATGCGATTGATCTTGTTCGAAACGCAATTGATTGAATGTCTTATTTTTGTTCTAAATATACATTTTGTATTTTTTTATTCATTTCATCCCTTTACACTTGGATAACACAAAACAAATATATATAACGCAAAAGAAATAATCATTCGAGAATTAATGGATAAATATACTTATAACATTCATTAATATGAATTCAAATGAATTACTATATAAGAGAATCAATAAATACTAATTAAAACTTGATCGTGCTTTCTACCCTTTCACTATGAACCTTCTTAGTTGCTTCACCGTTTATTGGCTTAGCTGAAAAATGTTTTTTCTTGATCAGTTGTCACCTTCCTCAGAGCCCAATGATTCTCTATTTCTTCAATTCCCCTCTCTCTCAATATAATATGCATTTTTAACTAGAAAATCAACATGGGTTTTCTTGGTTTGTGGTTTTGAATTCCATTTGTTTCTCTTCCTTCTTTTTTACACACTCATCCTAAAGAAGCTTCCAAAAATGCTTCAGTTGAGGCCTAATATTTGGTGGCTTTCAAAAGCAACTCTATTGAAACAGAACATCATGGTAATTCCATATTTTAGATTCTCACTTGTTTTTACACGTAGGCTTTGGTTTAGCTTCTTATGAAATGTGCTCTTAGTCTTCTAGCTGTTGGGTTATGTATTTAGCTTACTTCATTAAGCTTTGTAAGTGAATAAGAAGGATAAATATTGACAAAATGCAAATTGAAGTCTTTTTGAAACAGAAAATGGAGAAGACTTGAGGTGAACAACTTCGAAGCTTTTCAAAGCCTAGCTAAAATAGCAAGAAGTAGGTAATAACAGGAAGGGGGGATGCCAACAGTTTAGCTTTCACTGAAGAGATCCCTGCACTGCAAATCAGAGCCATCAGATGTTCATGACCCAAAATCAAGTAAACATCTGAGCACAATCTTGACTAGAAAAACAGGGAGGTCAGGTTGCTCAAGGTCTATAGCAAATCTCAAAGATGTCATTCATGTAAGCAAAAGACATATGGAAAAGCCACCAAGTTGCAGTCCAAGATATATAGGAAGCAGTGAGTTTCTCAACCCAATATCCTATGAAGTAGTTTTGAGTAACTCAAGGTGTGAGCTCAAAATCACTGGTTTTGGTGGGTTTCAAGAAGGGGCTAATAATAGTGGTGGTAATAATGATTTTGTTAATGGAGGTTCCACTTTTGTGGGTACTTTGAGACCTGGAACACCTGGACCTGGATGTCACTCAACAATGCATTACTTTAACCCTTCTCTTATTAGGACCTCTTCAACTCCACCAAGAAATTCCCCTTTTCTTTTATCAGATCCAGAACGTTCTTCTATTTCTGGTGGATTTCGTCCAAGTAGTAGAATTTCTCTTGACACAGACTCTAATTGTTCTTCCACGTTGAGTTGTCACAAATGTGGTGATCAATTTAACAAATGGGAAGCTGCTGAATCTCACCATCTTTCCAAACATGCTGGTAAATTTCCTCACTGGGTTCTTCATTTTAGGCTTATTTTCTTCAAATTTACTTGTTCTACTTTACAAAGTTTATTTTATTCACAAAATTTCTCAAAAATAGATTCAATAGAGGAGACTATAGCACTTTCCTTATTCATATGTTATATCTCTTAATCTACTGTTATGTTTGACAGTTACTGAACTAGTGGAAGGTGACTCATCAAGAAAAATAGTAGAAATAATATGCAGGACAAGCTGGTTGAAATCAGAAACTCAATGTGGAAGGATTGAAAGAGTGTTAAAAGTTCGCAACATGCAAAAGACTCTGGCACGATTTGAAGAATACAGAGAAATGGTAAAAGCTAAAGCAGATAAACTCCCAAAGAAACATCCAAGGTGTCTAGCGGATGGCAATGAGCTTTTAAGATTTTATGGAGCAACTCTAGCCTGTTCTCTTGGTTTAAAAGCCTGTTCTAGTCTCTGTTTATCAGAAAAATGTTGTGTTTGTCGAATTATAAGAAATGGGTTCTCTGCAAAAAGGGAACTTAAGAAAGGCATAGGTGTTTTCACAACTTCCAGCAGTGGAAGAGCTTTTGAGTTTATTGAAATATTAGATGATGATCCATCTATAAGAAAAGTACTTATAGTCTGCAGGGTAGTTGCTGGAAGGGTTCATAGGACTTTGGATAATATATAAGATATTGTTGGTCAAATAGGCTTTGATTCATTGGCTGGAAAAGTGGGTTTGTACTCTAACATTGAGGAACTTTATCTTCTAAATCCTAGAGCTTTGCTTCCATGCTTTGTGGTGATTTGTAAATCTTGAAGAAAGGATAAAACTTTCTTAATAATAATATTGTGAAGCTAAGTGAATATTTTTTTCTTCTTTTTAATTTTTGAAGTTTTTTTTTCCTTCTTCTTCTTGGAAGAAATTTCAATGCATCAGCTTTTTCTTAAATATGCCACTGCTATAGTACTAATGCAGATACTCATTTGTGTTGTTGATGATTTTAATGCCTTATTGAAAGGCATTCTTTAAAGGAAAACTAATCTCGCACAAGGAATTCAAATTCATAATGTATCAATTTCCCACTCGGTCACACACGTATGTATCAAAGTTTCACATATTAGGCGTGCAACAAAATTAAAATTACCACGTTATGAAATTTAATTATCTAGAAAGTAAATGTTTTGTAATCTCATACTTATATTAGGTCATTTATGTATGATAGTTAAAATTGTCATTTATATTTCAAATCTCAATTTTGTATTGGAATGATTTTTAAAAAAATTAGAAGGAGAGATTTTTGAGCTCCTATTCCAGCCTAACATGACTATTTTCTACTCATGAAAATCCCACTACACATGAATAAATTTATTTATTTTGTGCAATGAACGAGACACCAATAGTTTATGGCTAAACAAAGAAAATATTTCATGTTATTATGTTCACGTTTCAATAAGCTAGCATTGATATTTTATGTGAGTGCAGTCATGGAATTGTTCCTTGGATTGGAGTACTATATTTATGGAAAGGATATCATTACTCATATAGTTTACATAAATTAGAAATTTGAATTACAACCTTCAAAATATAATTTTACATCATGTTTGGTTGATAATCATGTTTGGTTGATAATAAAAGAAATAATTCAGGATATTTTTATATTTAATTTGATTATTAATTTAAAATAGAATATAAAACAGTCTAAAAATAGTAATAATCTTCACTCCTCTCACACCCCTCAAGAATACATTGAAATGATCTATTTTTTTACACATTTGTGTAAATATTTATTATTATTTCTATTATTTATTTCATTTAAAAATAAAAAAATTAATTTTGTTTCATTTATAATTTTAAAATTTTTACTTTAATATTTATCATTATTTTGACTATTCTGCTCAAACAAACATAATAATAGTAATATCGTTTATATTGAATTTAGTTCTTATTAACATTAATATTCAAAAAACATTTATATTCTACAAACAAAACACGACACTAATTAATGTAAATTTTATGGAAATAACAAGAGCTATATGATTTACTAAAAGACTACGAGACTTATACGATCTACTTGTATAAGTTATAAAACTATTGGCACCTTTAGTCGTTATAATTAAAAAAGTTGGTATATTAATATTTGAAGCATTGAAGTAGTTATAAAATAAGGAACTTTAATGGCTTAAATTGAATACCAAAACATATAAATTCTTCATTCGATAGATTCTATGGCAGCTTGACACAAAGTACAATAAATTTGGTCATTAGGTAAAGAAAAAATTGTTAGGTTCCATCTAATGTAAGTAAAATTTAACGACCCAAATGTAGAATAAACAAATTAAAGGATCGAAAACTTATAAAGCCAAGGATATTACCTCCATTCATTAAAAATGTTTTTTAAGCCGTTGAACAAACAAAATTGTTTTGCTCTTAATAGCAATCAAATTAAATGTATATTGTATTGAAAATTGTGTGTTAAGCTTAGGGAGCATAACATTCTTTTTATAGTCATGCTTCCCATTAAAGTATCGGCACCGTTACCAACTTTTTATCATAATCGATGAGTTATGGCTTTTCAGAAACATATGGACTACTAAATGATCTGTTAAAAGAAAATGAATTAAAATTTAAAATTAGAGAATATAAACAGATTTGTTACATCTAATTCTTATAGAATAGGTTTTTGAATCGTTAATGATGAAAGAATTTTTAAGGGAGTAGAATAAGGTACTAGTTGAAATGTTCATGTATGGTTTTTTTATCTTTCAAGTTTAGAAACTAAAAGCTACAAAATAATCAATTACTTCAAATCGATATCATTCAATGTAAGATAGGCAAACGTATGGTCCATGTTGGAGGGTTATGTAATAATGCTTCACAAAAATGGATAGTCCATAACACAAGAGACACAATAAAAAGATTATATGTTATAATGTTCTCTTTCAAGGCATTTTTTATGTTTCTTCTATACCTACCTCTAAAACCCTTTTATGGTGTCAAGGTAGCAATGTTTCCTGTATTTTTTTTAAAACAAACCAAAATCAGTTAAACTTTTAAGTTGATAAATCTTATAAAAATGTAAAAAATACAAAATTTCACATTGAATGTAAAAAAATATGTAACTACATTATTAAGAACACTTGTTTTACTCTCGATTTTCAGATTTGCTCTATTTGTGGACTTATGGACTCATTCTAGGGTGGGATACCATATTTCTGCTTGATCTCTATTAGGTTGTCAATAGTCAAATTATTTGTCATTTTATCGATCTGATGCTTGTCCTTATTTCGATAGGTAGACTAACCCTTATTGTCATGCTCCTTCTTAGGGTGGGATACCTTTGTCGCTGTAGATATGGGGAAGCGAATGATGGGCATTGGTCCCTATGAGGATTATGAGAGAATAGGGCGTGATCCATATGAAGCAAGAAGGGTTAAGACATTCTCTTTGGTAGGCGTGCCCCTATTTTGGTCAACTCTTCATCGCGACCTATTGAATCTTCAATAGGTTGCTTAGCTTATACTGAGTTCATTAGTAAACAAATTGAGTATGAGTTCCTTCTAAGGGTGTTCCTATCCTTGAACACTTTTTGTAAAGATTGGGAAGACATATTTGGAAGAAGACAAGTGGGCTTTACCTTTTCCTTTATTAGAAGACATGGTAAAAAAGAAGGAAAAGATGAAAAAGTTATTTGATTGGTGAAAGAAGTTGCAAATTTGATGATGAGCAGCTTGAGAATAAAAAGCGAACTAATTTTTCCAAGGAAGTTGCTAGCCAAATGGATTGAAAGCCAAACTAAGTGGTGTTCAAACGTGCTAGTTATGCAGAATTGTAGGGTAAGAAATTGTGCTAAACTGAGATTCTCTATAAAAAAAATTTGGCTAAGTAAAACTTCAATGGGTAAAAAGTTAATTTTTTTTTACTATATATAGAGGAAGTGTGGAAGTTAAACAGTTTGTACATTAAAAATTAAAATTAAATACCAAGAATATTTCTTAGTATTTGATGAGTGCTTAAAAAATACTAAAATTACCATGATTTAATATACTTTAATTGATTAAATAGATTTATATTTGTATGATTTTATCATATTTTTATATAAATTTATCTTTTCAGAATCATGGGTATTTTTTATTATTTTTCAGGTATTTTAGTTCAAAAATAACTTAAAGACTCGAAGAAAAAAATAATAGAGTTAATACATCACAAATATATTGAGAAAATAAATGAGTAAGTCAAAAAGATAAAAAAAATTGGACAAAATGGGTCAAAAGGGTCAAAAATGTCAAAATGGCCAAAATCGCGCGCGCATCCCCCATCACGCCGATTCCCGCACGCACCGTGCCATGCTCGCACTAGCCGCCCGTATGTCAAGATTTTTGTGCCCCATACGCACGCCAACCTGTCCATCTCTAAAAGTACTATCTTCCCCTATTCCAAAACACATTAATTTTCTAAGCTCTTTCTCTCTCTAGAAAGTTTTTTTTGTTTTTATTTTTAAAGTTTTTTTCTTTTTGAGAGAAACTAGTTATTTTTTATAAATTTTTAGTTTTTGATTCAATAAGTAGATATACAAATCCGTTTGAATATTTTCCAGTAACAGAATTAACATCAAACTGTTGTAAGTATTCTTTTAAGATATTATTTTAATGGATTCTTATATTTGTTACTCACCTTATATTGATTACTTGCTTTTTAATAATGATATTCCAAGCAACGCTCTTCTGGACACAAAATTGAACAAGTTGACTTGTACGTGGGATTAGAGTAAATCAAGTGAATTGTCACAATATATTGAAAGAATAACTATATTAGCCTTCAATTTCCGCCACTCTTGATATATCTATTTTCTTAAAAAGTTTTTGACAGTGTTCGGCAGCGGCAGCTTCTACAGTTCTAATTTCTATTCCTCCACACCTTTTTCAATCCTAATGTTTCTATGTATATTGATAATAATCACAATTTAGTAGTATCAGGGTTAAATATATTTTTGGTTTAATTTTTCAAAACCCATTAAAAAACCTTAATATTATTAAAAAAGATATTTTTAAAACACATCTTAAAAATATTTATTTAATAATTTTATAAATTAATTCAAATTTAAATAAATAATTTAGCACAAAAAATAATTTTAGGTTTATAAACACGTGCTATTAAATGCATAAATATAATTATATGTGTCGTAGTTATAAAATATATACATAAAGTATGATTATTTGAAACTCGAACATTTGTTCGATTTTTCTTGATAAACTTGATAACAGACCTAAAAAAAAATTTACAAGTAAATATTTTATCTACAAAAATAATAAACACTTATAATCATTCCGTTATTGTTAGGTGTGTGTATATAGGTATATGTGCAATGTAGGGGTGTAGCCATGGCTACACTAAGGGTGGACATGGCTGCCTAGGTATAGAAAATTTAGTTAAAAAACATTAAAGTTTTTTGAATTTATAAGTTAATAACTTAAAAAAAATCATTTGGCCCCTCTTAAGTTTTTAAAATTTTAACATTGGCCTCATAGTATTTTATTTCTAAGTCCGCCCCTATCAAAGATGCATAAGAAGATCTAAAGCAACATAACCTGTTAAAGGACACAAAAGAAGTTGAATGCTGGACGGGACATTAGAAGTGAGGAAAGGGATAGCTACAGATGTTATTACTGACACAAGATGAATATCATTCTCTACTGTAAATTTGAAGGATGCTTCTTCTGATAGAAGCTTTGATAGTACATATATCTACTGCAGGCAAAAAGGGTTAAAACAGTACTTTTACATCAAAAGTTGGAAGACAACATTCAGTAGGATGCATTATTACCCCTCCAATTGGTTGTCTAGAGAAGCTTGACATGATTCATAAACAATAGGTCTCCAGCTTTCAAGATTGTCCTGAATAGTTATAGAAGGGAAGATGTGAAAACAACTCTTGCCACACGTCTCCAATTTCCAATATTTTCTTCTTTTACATGCGAAAGCACAAATGCAATCAACAACGGACGTCCACAAAAGCACTTATAAATCATGATATACCTCCGATAAAGGTTTTGAAATATGGATGTTACTCATGACATGTGTTCAAATAAGTTTTATTTTTTAACACTATGTACAATTTTAACTATAAATCAACCGAAGGTATAGGGGTAAAAAGAAAACACTCTTTGTTATGATTGATTAAAAATAATATTAGGTTTGTTAGTCAAAATAAGAGGTGCCTAATTTAGAAGAAAATTCATGAAAGGTGGCTTATAATATTGTCAAAGATGGAGGTGCCTAACCTTGTTTGAATAAATAATAGGAAAATTAGGTAGCCTAATTTTGTTGAATGAAGAAATGTTTGGCATATGAAATGAGAACTTGAAGGCTATAAATATGGCTTCATTTCTTCATTGATAATCATCCCAAAAATAGAGAAAAGCTTGTATGAGAAGTTCTTGAGTGAGAGAATTTTGTGGGAAAATTCTCTTGGACTTGTAATTACTCTTGTCTTTTGGGTGTGTGAGAAAATTACTGAGAGTGTGGTTATAACAATTTTCCACATAGGATTAATTTGGACATCTTGAATAAAGTTTAATTATTTGACTCTGCCTAAAACTGTGATTAGATGGTTTGTTATTTTCTTATAAATAAAGCTAAAATTTAATATTTAATTAATTAATAGGCTCCGACTAAGGATATTAGTTAGTTAATATTAAACAAAAGAATTTGGGCCCTGCTTAAGGACACTTTCATACTAAAAAGAAAAAATCAACAAATATTAATTTATATATTTAATAACCTAAATAATACTAGCAAACATAATTAACTTAATTATTATATCATTAAATACTTCACTGTTATAAATAATAAAATTTATATTATTGTTTATTGAATTTATATCTACGTTTATATTTATTTTTATGTTATTAGATTAGAAAACAAACAAACCAAAATATTGTGACATGATGTTTAAGATTTAATTTTGTTTTAAAATTTTTGAATAATAAATTAAAAACTACATAAATTCCTTCCTTAGATCGACCTTTGGAGTATACTTATCATTTTCTATAAAATGATTCATGCAATTGCGAGAGTTTTACAAATAATAAAACCTTAAAGGGTAATTTCGCTATTTGTAATACCAATCTTGCGATTAATTCATCCATCAATATTCCTCAAATTCTAGGGAGTATGGGAGTTAATGTTAAAAATGTTACGTGTATAGGGATCGTTATCCTAGCAATCAGAGTTAACTCACTTGAATGAGAGCCCGATTTATCAAGCACCATGTATATAGCTTCTCTGTTCTATAGTATATTGATTTTCTTGTGGAGCACTCCACCTAGCGATTTGACCATGCAAACACTAGTGTCAAATGACCTGATGGTTTTCCATGATTCTATCTCTCACTCATGCAAGGGATGTGCAAACTCAATCGACCTGATTGCTAGGGCAATAACCTGGCTTCACTAAACCAGTTATTATTGTAAAAATGTCATGTTTAGGTCGGTTATTACGCCATGATAGAGTACCTATCAATGTAGTAAAGACACATATCTCTTATATGTCTATATATACCTCGTTTATGAGAAAAATAAAAGATCTGAGTATTATCTTTATTTTAAACACCTCTTTAGAAATCTTAAAACACTAGCATCACTCCAAACAAATATAAAAAACGATAACTTTTATTTGACAATTTAAAAGTTGAATTAACTTTAATGTGTGTATGCTTATTTTTTTATAACTTTCAAGTAATAAAGTAAGTTTAAATGTATAGCATAACATTTTTGAACGTAGTTTTACGTTTAACCGTCTATATGCATTATATGTATGATTTTCTATATAACATAAAAAATATATGTTTTTACATGTTAAAAAACGCAATGTATATATGTTTTTTTTCGTAACTTAAAAAGTATTTATTTTTAGAGGATTAAAAGTGAAATAACGTAAACAATGGATTATTCAAAAATAAGGGGGAAATTCATTTTCTTGGTGAAACATATCCTTATAGCTTTTAAAGCACATGCACCTCATAAATGTAGCACTCTTAAGACTGCCTCAACTTATGATACGAAGAATTTAAATATCCAATCCAAATTTTGGTCTTAAATATTTGAGTAGAGTTAACTCGAAAAGCAAAGGTGCCTAAAAGAAAATCTTTAGTGAAGATGAATTAACTCCTCTGATGTTAACTCTTCATCTGATGGGGCTGCTATTTCCCAATTCAATTCAATTACAGCTCATGTCAAGTTTCTAATGGAGCTTTTTTTCTTTCAATGTTTAAGCATATAGTACCTCTGGTTGATACTTGATGGCTAACTAAATGAAGCAAACACAAAGCATGTGACATTTGATACATTTGGAAACTTGCTGCAGATTCTACTCCTGTAGCCAATTTTGACAGTTTTACTATGAATTTTACCTTCATTTTGCCTTTGAATTACGTACTGTACTTATGATTATTTAAAAGAAAGAAAAAAATCAAATGATACTTGGTGCCGTTCTGTAATAAATTAGTATCCGATTTTTTTAAAAATAATTTTCTTATTTCGGTGGTGTTAAACCTTGAAAATACTCAATTCTTTAGTTTCCAAATTTAGCAATCAACTTCATCCCAAATAACTAAATTTGTTGAAAAACTAAAGTCTTCATTAAAACTGCTTTGCTAATTATTAACAGGTTATGACTTTTCTAAACTTAATATGCTGGATGGTTTCCCTATTTATTCTCATAATTGTATCTAGTAATTTTGATTGTATATTTCTGGCCCCAATAATAAATGGAAGCACTGTGATGCGTTTAAATGGCTGCTAACACCCCATAGCTTATCTGCCAAATATAGCAGCTTGTTTAAGTTGTCAAACACTTAAAAGCTCAAACAAGTTACTTATTTATGGCTTAACAACTACCAAGTACCAACCTACCTCTGTGGTCCTTTTCATTTTGTGGCATGGGTTATATTTGATGCCAGAATCAAAGCTTTCAAGTCAGTTTTTCACCATTTATTGCTTTGTGAATATCACTATCATGGCCATAAGATTTCATTATCTGGTAAAAATCCAAAAATCTATACTGTAACCGATGGTTTGCTTAATGATATATTCTATTTCATACTTGTAAACAAAACCCAAATCTTTTAGTTTCTTTGTAGAAGAGGGGACTTTGTCCTGTTCTTCCTCAACAAATCTGCAACTGTTTTTTTTTTTTTGTAAATTAAGTGACAAACATTTCCCATGAGATATTTCCAGATACATTGGTCATATATCTTCAATATGTACTAAAGCAAATGATCCCATTCTTGTATCACAGTACCGTAGATAATATCTTCAAGTACTCATGGTCGCCTAATAATATATACAAATAATGTAAAAGTGTGACATTTCAGTGCATACGTGGATTCCAAATCAAAAGTATTTAAAAGTTTATAAGATATGAAACTAATTAATCCAGAGGGTTGAATATATTATTTTTAATTTTTATCAATTTATAATTTGATAACTTAAACAAAATAGTCAGACATGCAATCACGTATAAGAATAAAGTACAGAAATAAAATAATAACACACGATATTTTTAAATGAAAACAACCTAACTCACAACTATGATTTAGGAGGAAAATCACCGGTTTATCGGTCCACCTAACTTTCCACTATGAAAATCAAATATTCAAGTACAAATTCGATCTTATGTTACTCTCCTTAAGATGATATTGAAAATCAACACCAACATTATAATTAAAGATGTAGAGAAATAAATGAAGTGGTTGAAGGAAGTAGAGAAATAAATGAAGTGGTTGAAGGAAGTAGAGAAATAAATGAAGTGGTTGAAGGATGAAGAGAAATAAATGAAGTCGTTGAAGGATGAAGAGAAATAAATGGAGTCGTTGAAGGATGAATAAATAGGATGAAGGTTGTAGAAAAAAGAAGTGTGTAGATAATATTTGTGTGGCTAGGATTATTTATTAGTTTTATATTTGTATGATATAGATTGCATAGTGAGGACTATAAATAGCCTACCTTGCATTTGGTTTAATCATTCAATCAAAAACAAATAATTTTTTGTATTCTTAGTTTGAATGTAAGTTAAGAGCTTTCTTTTTGAGTGTTTGTATTTCTCTTCAATTTGTGAGTTGACTTTGAAAAGTGTTATAATGAGTATAATATAAGTAGTTTGTTTACTTGTTTGAATCTAATATTAGTAAATTTAGAGTTGTTTATTTTAAATTTTTCTGAACAGATAATGCCCAATATATTTTACTTACGAGACCCTGCTCTGTTTTCACAGTTTACAAAATTAGCATGAATGGTTTTCAAACTAACGTTTCAATAAACTACTTGCTAATCAGATCGTTCACAAATTAACTATAAAAAGAGTTAGAACAAAAACATAAGTGCCGGTGTGTGTTCTAGAACAGATTTAACAATGGATAATCCTAACTAGATGATTCAAAACATATGTCACTTAAATCAAATCAACTAGTAAATTCTAGAGCAAAAAGATTCAGCACAAGTTCCATGAAAATGATTTCTTTAAAGATTAATAATCAAATCAAATAACTATGAACACACATAAAATTATTTAATTTAAATATGTAAAAATATATTCAAGAACAAGTTATATAAAGATAAAAATATCAAATAAATTTACTAATAAATATACTATATCAATTTAATATTAACCAACTTGTTTAATCCTTTATGTTCTAATTATTAATAATTCATTAATCAAGAAAATATTATAATTATAAAATCATTAAACTATTACCATAAAAAGTTTTTAAAAACTATCCCCATAAAAGTAACTTATATTTGTTACTCACCTTATATTGATTACTTGCTTTTTAATAATGATATTCCAAGCAACGCTCTTCTGGACACAAAATTGAACAAGTTGACTTGTACGTGGGATTAGAGTAAATCAAGTGAATTGTCACAATATATTGAAAGAAGAACTATATTAGCCTTCAATTTCCGCCACTCTTGATATATCTATTTTCTTAAAAAGTTTTTGACAGTGTTCGGCAGCGGCAGCTTCTACAGTTCTAATTTCTATTCCTCCACACCTTTTTCAATCCTAATGTTTCTATGTATATTGATAATAATCATAATTTAGTAGTATTAGGTTTAAATATATTTTTGGCTTAATTTTTCAAAACCCATTAAAAAACCTTAATATTATTAAAAAAAAATATTTTTAAAACACATCTTAAAAATATTTATTTAATAATTTTATAAATTAATTCAAATTTAAATAAATAATTTAGCACAAAAAATAATTTCAAGTTTATAAACATGTGCTATTAAATGCATGAATGTAATTATATGTGTCGTAATTATAAAATATATACCTAAAGTATGATTATTTAAAACTCGAACATTTGTTCGACTTTTCTTGATAAACTTGATAGTAGACCTAAAAACAAATTTACAGGTAAATATTTTATTTATGAAAATAATTAACACTTATAATCCTTACGTTATTGTTAGTTGTGTGTATATATGTATGTGTGCAATGTAGGGGGTGTAACCATGGCTACACTAAGGGTGGACATGGCCGCCTAGGTATAGAAAATTTAGTTAAAAAACATTAAAGTTTTTTGAATTTATAAGCTAATAACTTAAAAAAAAATTAATTTGGCCCCTCTTAAGTTTTTAAAATTTTAACATTGGCCTCATAGTATTTTATTTCTAAGTCCGCCCCTATCAAAGATGCATAAGAAGATCTAAAGCAACATAACCTGTTAAAGGACACAAAAGAAGTTGAATGCTGGACGGGACATTAGAAGTGAGGAAAGGGATAGCTACAGATGTTATTACTGACACAAGATGAATATCATTCTCTACTGTAAATTTGAAGGATGCTTCTTCTTATAGAAGCTTTGATAGTACATATATCTACTGCAGGCAAAAAGGGTTAAAACAGTACTTTTACATCAAAAGTTGGAAGACAACATTCAGTAGGATGCATTATTACCCCTCCAATTGGTTTTGTCTAGAGGAGCTTGACATGATTCATAAACAATAGGTCTCCAGCTTTCAAGATTGTCCTGAATAGTTATAGAAGGGAAGATGTGAAAACAACTCTTGCCACACGTCTCCAATTTCCAATATTTTCTTCTTTTACATGCGAAAGCACAAATGCAATCAACAACGGACGGCCACAAAAGCACTGATAAATCATGATATACCTCCAATAAAGGTTTTGAAATATGGATGTTACTCATGACATGTGTTCAAATAAGTTTTATTTTTGAACACTATGTACAATTTTAACTATAAATCGACTGAAGGTATAGGGGTAAAAAGAAAACACTCTTCTCAATACAAGTATCATAGTATAAACTAACAGAACCATACTTCACATCAAAAAAGGGATACATGAATATTTTAAGATGAGAGATATGTCTTAACATACATAAAGATTACAAGAATGGTGAAATCATGAGTTGGATCCCTATGAATCAGCAGCTACTTCAGTGTTCCTCTTCTCTTCCTTCAGTCTTTTCCAGTTTTCCACATCATCAATTATCTCACCCGTTTTTATGAGGTAACGAACTCGGCTACCATTGTCAAGGACTTTATGACCCACTCGGCTTGCTACTTCCTTTTCTTTGGAATAGAGCATAACGTTTGAGCTATGAATGGGGGCTTCAATCTGAAAAGCAAAAATGGAGATTTTATTTTTTAATAGTAACGGAAGAAAAGAAAGAACATAACCACCGATCACTTCTAAGCAAAAATTCCATGTAATACTTTCTTTTACCCAACACAACTGAAAAAAATGCCATAATTCAACAAATTACCCACACTTCAGGTAATTATTGAATGGAGTAAAGTGAAAGAATTGACTTTCTACTTAAAAATTATATGTGATGGGGATTTGCTGCCCATCTATGCCACAAAATCTCTAGTGGGTTTTGTTATGGTGTGTTGGTCACTAATCCAGCCTCTTATATCATATTAGAATATTGATCACTAATCTTCCAAATAGCTTAATTTCGAAGATGGGCCAATATTATATTTTATACATCCCAGCTAAATTGTATGGCATGTAAAGTTAATATTTTGAGATGGGAAACCTTAATAATCTGCCCCGGTTCGCCTTCTTCTCTGCTCTTCATATGTTTTGTCTTTAAGTTTATTTCCTTGACTATCACAGAGCTATTGTGCTTAAAGACTTTGGTTATCTCTCCAACTTTACCCTTATCACGTCCAGCTATTACTTTAACAGTATCTCCGAGCTTCACATGCATTTTATGTAAAATTGGAAGACTATTAGGCTTACATTCCTTACGCTCCCATCGTTTAATCTGCAAAGGAAAAACAATGTACGATTAATGTCCATGGACAGACCTAATAGTCCATAACTCCATATGAGTAATAGCAATTTCATAAATCTTAGCCCCACCCCTTACAAACCAACAAAAGACCAAGATAAAATCAAAAGAATATTATGAATTTCCTCTTTTCTATTCACAATCTAACGACAAAAAAAAAAAAAAGAAGAAGAAGAAGGAAAAAGATCCCAACGAGAAGAAAAAAAAGAATACACTATTTATCCTTCAAAGAAATGAAAGAAAAGTTTATATGGAGATAGCCAGATAAAAAACTAACCCTTGCAACAATGAGACATGAACTCTCCGGTACTTTGACCTGCCAACAAAAAACAAAATGTCAGAGAGATCCTTATGAGATAATTCCTGAAATAACATGAAATATCCCTGAGCAGTGAAACACATGCTTACCTACTGCATAAATGGCAAGAAGTATTCAATGATTATACCATATGATGTATAAATCAATTACACTTTTATATTCTCACATTTGAACGACCAAATAGAAGCAACATGCATTTAGGAAAGAAAAACTAGATTTAACCTTCTGCCTACGATTTACTACAATGAATTCGGCAACATAAAGCAATTATGAAATGAACCACCAAGTCATTAAAGTATTCCAAGTGTCTCGCTCTTATTGGTGATTTTGAGTTTCTAGTAAAGAAAACTACAAATACCTTACTCATATATAATTTATGAAAGAATTTACCCAAAAAAATATAATTTTTGAAAGAGAAAAACTCTTTTATATGGAATGAATAGATGGCCGTGATTCAAAGCTAACTCACAACCTATCTTACATTGACTCTTATAGAACATTAAGTGCTCTAAATTTTGGATACTTATTCGAGTATCAGACACATTTATTTTCTTCAAATTTCTTTAAATTTCAACCAATTTAAAGTGTCAAGAAACTACACCGGTTCATGTCGTGTCCATTAGACACTGATACTTAATGAGAAATGAAGGGTGCCTGTAACATAATTCACAACTACAAAAAAGCAGGAAAGGGCAGCGTCAAAGCCAAATGATGAAAATAAATCATTAGAAAAAGCCCTAAAAGTTTTTAGTTTATTCCTGCTATGTTACACAAGATAGATCTACTTCAAAGAAATAGCGCACGTATGTTTCATCAATAAGATGGTGATGAAATATATAAAAGCCAGTACTTGTCTTCACCAACATGCCTATGGGTATCCTAGCCACAACTACTTTGCACATGGAGGTTTAAATAAGCAAATTTTTTTGCCTAATAATTAGGCAATAATTATCACATAAAACATTCACCCAATTGTTTCAAAGAGAGCTACCATTTCTATTCCATTTGGTTTTGAAATCTCTGAATTCATTCGTGTACAGGTGTCAACAAATAATTTTTGAATATCCATTTGAAACTTACGAATAAAAATCCCAGATAAAAAGATAATAATAGCCAAAAACAAGGACTAATTTTGAAAGAAATTAAACGATTCCCTAGACAAACTGGCGACTCGTTGTCAAAAGACAGCTAAACTGGAAGAACAATAACAATGTTGATGAACAAAGAGTCCAAATAAAAATAAACAAAGAAAAACTAAATTGAAACCTAAATCAACACTAAAAGAGTGAAAATTCTATATCATACAAGGCACTAAATAAGTAAATAGCAGATAATCCGAATGCAGATACTTACCAGCATAGGAGAGAGGGAGAGAGGTGGGAGGCGCTGACCCAGAAAGGAGTTGGAAGAGAGAGAAAGAGAGGTCATAGAGCTTTGAAGTGCAACCATGGCGGCCATTGTCGTTGCTTTTCTTTGCTGTATCTCCTGCTCTGTTTCTCCGCTGTTTTGATATTGTGGATATAAGGATAACGCAGAAGGGAAGGAAAAGTCAAAATGGGTTTTTATTTTTAATGGGTTAGCAGGTTAAATGTTTGATCCAGATTATAATACAATGGCAATTTTAAATCAACTCTGCTAAATTTGCGGTGGTTTGGTGGTTTCGCTGGAAAAAGATCAAAATTACCCTCAGAAATACCCTTCAAGTTTTAAAAAATTCAAAAATACCCTTGAAAACATAACGGAAGTTAAAACTAACACTCATCAGAAATACCCCTAAGGTTATATATATATAAAAAAAAGTATGGAAGAAGAAAAAATAAACCAAGAAATATTAGATATAGAATGTACGTTTTACGATATTTTTCATGCGAAATGGTAATAAGTAAAAAGAAATTTGAAGAAATTCAAAAAGTAAAATTAAATCTTAAAGAAGGAATTGATTTAAAGGCCCATCATTTTTATTAAGAAAGATATTTCCTAGGAAAATATAATCTATTATGGTATAGAATAAAGAAACGTAGCATTAAAATTACAAATGCAAAGGAAGATATAATATACCAATTAATTAATAAAGAGACTATATTAAACAAATTATCAAAAATTCTTAGAAAGGATAAAGAAAAAATTGGATACATTCATTTTAGGAGGAATCCAAATATTAATAAAAGCTTCATTTTAGAGAAGGTTTAATAGATACGGCAATAAAAATAGGCTACATTAGAGCGATAGAATAATAAACCAGGAAAGATGCTTTATTAGGAATGATCCATAAACTTAGGATACCAAAAATTAAAATTCTTGCATATACTAGATTTGCTATAAATATACAAGATAAAAATTTAAACCAAGTATTAAATTAGCTTATGAATTTGAAAGAGGAGATTTAATGAAAGAAGGAAATCATCCATTTTCAATACATTATCTATAGCGTATTAACTTTTAACAAATACCATAATAATAGTTGATATATGAATGAAAATGAATTTATAGAAATAGATAAAAATTTTAAAGAATTAGGACAAATAATAAAACCGAAATATTAACAGATTTTGAAATACCGTAAGAAGAATGGAAATTAGATATTAAAGAAAAACCTTTAATAACAGGGAAGAAAAAGTAATATCATCTCAAGATTTACTTTTGTAGATCGCGAAGAAGAAACCTCGAAATCAATGAAGTTAAAAAACTAGAAAATGAAGTTAAAATAATGAAAGCATTAGTTCATGATTGCATATTAGGAAAAATCATGTTTAAGGAAAAAAATAAAAAATATGAATTTAGAAATAAATGGAAGCCTAGTAGGTGTGCCAAAAAAATCAAGCAACACTATTTGAAACTATACGCTTATTAACAGACAAAATGGATCTAGTCCAAGAATCAAACACAAAATATCTACAAGAAATAATAGATATACAAAGAGAACTATTAAAGGAAATAAAGAAATATGGTTTTAATAAACCACAACAAAATATGCATAAAGAATTTTCAGAATTAAGGAAAGATGTATACAATCTAAAGATAGATCATAAATACTGATCATGAAGGATTAAAAGAAGAACCACCAAGGAAATCAGATTCTCTAATTCCCAAAAATGAGAAAAGAAAAAATGAGGAACAATCTAAGAGTAAAGAGATAATTCCAAATTGATGGAATATAGGAAAAAATTAGAAAAAGAATTTATGAACCCTGAAAACAGAAATATAGAAACATTGGTCAAATTATTAACATTAACCAATGAAGAAATATAAGAATATTATATTGAAAAACTTTGTACTAACAAAGAAGAAGATGATATGACAATAATCACAAACCGATTCAGAACCAGAAAAATATGACTAAAAGGTCATATGAAACCAATTTCATTACCGGGTCCGCTTACCAAGAAAGAAACATCTCGACCCACATAGGGAGAAAGAAGTAGACAAAGATCAGAAGAACCTCGATACTACATATAGAAGAAGACAACCACCTAAAATGGAGGAAGGGTTGCGTTGGGAACTAAAGGAAATATTCCACCAGAGTTTAAACTCTGTGATAACTATAAATCGAACTTCTAAATTTAGATTGTATAAGAGATAGGAAAAAAAGCTTTAGATGAATGAATTACAGTGGGATGAGCGTCCTTATACAAACTTCTCCAACTACCCAAACAAATCCTTCAATTTGTAGAGTTCTTATAGCACACAAAATGACAGAAATGTGAAAGTTTGGTTTTCAAACTTAACGTAGATCAACAACATTTATTAATGCAAGGAAATGTTTCCACAGGAAGAGAATACTTAGATACGGTAATAAATGAAATATACAAAGAATTTATTGGTGAAGATAAAGGAAGGACTATCACTGAATCCAGTGAAAATGAAATCAATGAAGCTAAATGGCATCTAACAAAAATGGAAATTTGTAACATGTGTTACATAGATTCTTTTATTTGTGAATATGAAATGTATTACCATAAATTACCACCCTCTATACAAACAACCTATAAAGAAATGTTTTTTCAAAAATTACCAGGAACGTTATATAAAACTTTAACAGAAAATTGGGAACAAAGGAATAGAGAAACTATACCAGATACTCTAGGAGGAAGAATAAGAAGTCTTAGAGATTGGATCATTATAAAATGCCAAGAAAGAAAAGAATACAAACAAATAAGAGGAAATGATAAAATTTGTTGTGATACAAGAGATTTTAGAATGCCAGGAAAATATGGATGCAATACAAAACCTTATAAACAAAAATATAAAAAATATAAAAGATTTAAAAAATATAAATTTAGAAAACAAAATTTCCAAAAATATAAAAAGAGATTCAATAAAGAAAATTATAAGAAAAGATATTTTAGAAGAAAGGTTTATAAACCATCCGAAAAAGGAATTATACCGCTTCGGGGAAAGAAAAAATGCAGATGTTGGATCTGTAATGAGGAAGGACATTATGCAAATGAATGTCCAAGAGACTTCAACATAAAAAGGAATTTCCACGAAAGCAAAAATCTTAGAAGAAGCCTTCAAAAATGGAATTAGAACCAATTGAGGAATCGATATAGATGATACTTATAGTATTTATCTATTAGAAGAAATCAAGAAGAAATAAGCTGATTCGAATATGAATATTCAGATCATGAATATTCTTCGGAGAAGATGAATGATTTGTATAGTATTACAAATCCAAATAGTACTTACATTAAAGTATGACTAAAATTTAAAGGTTATAACACTTATCATTTACATGCATATATATAGATACAAGGAGCTAGTATGTGTGTAGCCGGTAGATATGTATTTCCGTAAGACAACCTGAAAACAAGCACTAAAGATTTAATTGTAAGAATTGCTAATAATACTACAATAAAACTCAATCAAGTATTAAAAGATCTTGCGATATAATAATAGGAGGAGAAAACTTTTCATTTTCCTACTATATCTCAACAGGAAAGAGGTGTAGACTTGTTAATAGGAAATAACTTCTTAAATTTATATCAACCATTCACACAACATTCTGACAAAATAAGCCTTACAACCTTAGGAGGAGATACAATATATGTCTCTAAAGTAAGAAAAGCTCTAACTGTCTCAAACCCAACTTTTATGCAACAACAAACAAAGCGAAAACGTGGTGAGATAAAAGACCAAAGAAAACAAAAACCTTGTTTAGAAAATATTTCATTAGATATAAGAAAAGCAAAACTCTTTTCTCAATGAAATACGGGAAGATAAAGCCTTAACGGGCATCGAAAAATTATTAAAAACGGTAAGTTCGTAAAAAATTCTTTGGATCCAAAAATAAATAAATCTAAAACTATAGTCAACATAAAACTAAGAGATCCTAACAAAATCATAAGAGTAAAACCAATGATTTATACTCCAGAAGATAGGATTGAATTTGGAAAACAAATTGAAGAACTTTTGGAATTAAAAGTCATAATACCAAGTAATTCAATTCACTCTAAATTTCAAAGATTTTTGGTTGAAAAAGAAGCTGAGAAAAGAAGAGGCAAAAAGAGAATGGTAATAAACTTCAAAGCACTTAATAAAGAAACCATTGATGATGGATACTTCATCCCAAAAAAGGAAGAATTACTATCACTAATAAAAGGAAAGAAATACTTCTCAAGTTTCGATTGCAAAAGTGGATTTTGGCAAATAAGACTAGATGAAGAATCTCAAAAATTAACAGCATTCAGTTGCCCCCAAGGACAATTCCAATGGACAGTAATACCATTTGGATTAAAACAAGCTCCAGGTATTTTTCAAAGATATATGGATAATATTTTTAAGAAATTACAAGATATTTGTTGTGTTTACATAGATGATATTTTTGGTTTTCAAGAATGAATTAAATAAACATTATTTGGATATTATCAATATATTACAAGAATGTAGAAAAGAAGGTATTGTACTCTCCGAAAAGAAAGCAAGATTCCTCAACAAAAAATCAAATACTTAGGATTGGAGATTGAAGATGGAAAACATAATCTACAACCCCATTATATTAAATAATATTCAAGGTTTTCCTAGTGAATTAAAAGATAAAAACCAATTACAAAGATTTTTAGGATGTCTAACATACGCAGTAAGCCTATATCAAGAAACTTGCAGAAATGAGAAAACCATTACAAGCAAAATTGAAAAAAGATTATGTGGAAATGAATGAGGAAGAAGATACTCTATATATGGATAGAGTAAAAGCAAAAGTAAAAAAAATTTACCAACTTTATACCATCCAGGGACTAGATGATAAAATGATAATTGAAACAGAGATGCTTCACAGAGAATATTGGGAGCGATCCCTTAGTAGATGACAAAGATGAATATCTTTGCAGATACATCGAGTCTTTTCAAGGACCGTAGAATTAAATTATCATAGTAATGAAAAAGGAATACTTAGTCATGTTAAAAAGCTATTAAGAAATTTGCAATATATGTCATAAGTTCTAGATTCATTATTAGAACAGATAACAAGAATTTTGGTTATTTTTTAAGAACTAATATTGCAGGAGATTATAAACAAGGAAGACTAATTAGATGGCAACAATGGTTCAACCATTACAATTTTGACATTGAACATCTTCAGACATAAAAATAGCTTGGTGATGCTCTTACCGTGAGAATTAGCACCTCCCAACTATTTTTATGATCATAGGAATGGAACGACTTGATATTAAAATCAAGATAAAAGAAAAGGAGATAAAAATCCTACAGGAACAACTCGAGTTGCTATATCTCGAGAAATCTCTTACAGAGACAAGAATAAAACAGGAAGAACTTAAATGTTCAAAACAAATTTCAGATGAGGAATCTCTGATAAAAAATGAAGAACTTAAATGTTCAAAACAAATTTCAGATGAGAAATCTCTGTTAAAAAAGGAAGAACCTAACAGTTTACAAAAAACTTCTAAACCCAATTGGGCAGACGAAGCAGAAAAAGAAGAACGTAAAAAGTTTATGTGGTCTATAAATGGCCCAAAACCGAGGAATTTATAACAAGCTGGGCGGTAGCAAATCTATTCTAGGATTTAGTGGAGTAACTCGTAGAGCCTTCACCAGAATAGAAGTGAAGGAAGTTATGCCAACTACAAAACACCAAAGCTAATAACCTGCAGAGATAGTAAGAAATTATTCTGTAGTACTACAACAACAACCAACAACAAATAGACCGACAAACCTTGGAAAAATAGCAAGACCTCCAATGCTATTCAAAGAAAAAATCTCCACCGGAGACATCAAAAAATAACAAAACATTCAAGATTTATTCGTGTGAAACATCTTCTTAACTACCCAAATAACGAAGATGAAAAAAGACCAATACGTAAATCTTAATAAACAACAATGGTTAAGTCTCTATAATTTGGCCAAAAATCTACCCAGGAACATATCAAGATATGAAATTCTATACTACGTAAAAGGAATTCTCGCAGGTAGTAAATTCAATATATTGGAAGGAGGTTGATCCAATTTTCAGTGTATAAAGCATTTCTAAATACGCAGATTAATAGAAAATATATATCCAGGAATTAATTTAAGTGAATTAAATTATTTCCCAGAAAATTTTAAAAGAGCAATTAAGAATTTTAGAAAAAAAATTAAAGCAGGTGATAAACCTGTTTATCTAAGATTTTTTAGTTCATTAATGGACTGGAATGAGGAAGGAAGTATTAGTCCCTACCACTTTATCAAAATAGGAATTTCCAACACAAACAGAGAGGTTGCTAAACCAAGGGCACTTTCAGAAAAGGAATTCAACGCAGAAGAACTCTGTGTATTAAGAGGACAAATGCTAAGCCAGATTTACTATGAACTCAGAAGAATTGACAATTCTATTGAGATTAAGGTAAATTATTCAACCAGTAAGGTTATCATCATCTCACACAGTAGCATGGCTCTGTCAGAAGAAGATGGTGAAAAAATCACCAAATATGAAACCAATTTTAATTGCAACAACTTAGAAATTGGTCAAGAAACCATGAAAGTATTTTGCTTCTATGCCAAAAAGGCCACCAGTAAAGCAGCATTCTACATCAAAGATCGAAGAAGATGAAGATGCGTCATCATCAACATCATCAAAGGAACAATTGACGGAAAATGACAAAGAAAATTAAGAAAAACAGTCGTAAGACTACAAGAAATAAAGATGTAGACCCCACATCTTAGTCGGCAACATATGCCAAGGAAAAAAGTAACGGTCATCAGGAAAAGCAGATGAATTATTAAAAGCAGAAGAATTATTAAAGCAAGATGAATTATTAAAGCAAGGGTAAAAGAATAAATTTGGTCTTGTAAATAGGGATTTCTTATTCTATAAAAGGAACCCTTATTATCATTTCTAAACACACATAAAAACACACAGAAACCAAGAGAAAACCAGAGCTCTCTACTCTGAAACTCTCAAATAGAAAAAACCTTTTAGGAAACCCATAACCAACAATGTTGTACCCAGTAATTATGAGCGGCTAAGTAACCCTTTCAAGGTTCTTAGTTAGCCTTAAGTTGTAATAATTATTATATTCTCGAATAAATGGAGTTACATTACTCTTCCTTAAGAAAGTCAACTTTTGGACACCATTCATGTATTTGCTAGTAAAGCTTACCATTACCGGGAAGGTGTTGAGGTGTAAGCCGAGGCGAGCGTAACAGTGTAACAAAAGAAGACGAATGTATGGAAGACTGCATGGACCCATTAAATTGTGTATGATGATTCTGATTTAAGCTTAATTAAGAATCTTGAATGTCAAATATTAAGCTTCTTATAAGGTATAATAATTTTAAAACAGGAAAATAAAATTTATTATTAGAAGAAAACAATATGAATATCGAATCATTAAGTACATAAATTAGAACTATTAGACTTAACAAATGAAAGAATAATTTTTTAATTTTAAAAGACAATTAATAGAATCGGGACTAGAATTAAGTAACCAACGTAATGAAGAACATAACATACTTATGTAATTGTAAGGAATACGAAGAAAATTAGATTTATATAAGTAAAATAATAAGTTTTTTAGATAAAATATTACCATCAATAAATACACAAAGACCTTCATCTATGTCAATATTAACTCCAGATTAAGATTTTATCGATCCTCGAAAAATGGTATCAGAGCCAAGGAATAGTAATTTAAATAGTAATGGATGGAGAATTAACACCATTAAAACACAAGGGCATTTTTGATATTTTATAAACCCCAGGGGCATAACTGAAGATATAACAAACTTCAAGGGCAATTTAGAAAATGATCCGGTTTGGCTTAATAATTATCATTTTATATGTAAATTTATTTTCGGTATTTATAGTTGGAGAATCAAACTCCATGAAACTTAATTTTGATGTATAAAAAAAAAATTATTTTTTAATTATATATTAAATTATATTAAGTATTATTTATTATAAAAATTTGTTAAATTTTAAGAATAATATTGTATATATTTAAGTTGTATATATAACGTATAAATTATTAGTTTAATATAGAATTAGAGATGTAAGGGTGAAGACTTATTAATATAATCTAAGAGAAATTATTTATTAATTATATAGCAATGTTAATATGATAGTAAAGTAAATGAATTTTTTAAAAATGTTAATGCATCGTTTTTAATATATTCTTTATTCTCTATCTATATCATATCACATTATTTATTGTGATCATTAATCCTGCATTAATAAACAATTACTCATAAATAATATATATTAAATTATAATTAAAAAAACTTTTAAAATTTTAATCAGCCGGTTTGCCACATCAACCAATTTGGCCTTGCTTTCTTGTTGATGTTGAACAGGTGTTATTAGTTTATGTTATAACTTATCTTTTTAATATTTACCTCACATTTAGTAGGCTATACCTATTAATTAGATTATTAGAGTAATGGTAAAAAAAATTTTAAAAGATAAATAATTTGAAAAAACAATATATTTAATATTTATTGAAACTTGTTATATTAAAATAATTTTTTATATCAAATTCATATATATTTTATTGTAAAAAAACTCAAACATAAAAATTTTATATTAAAAATACTCCAATTTAACGGTATTTAAATTGAATTGTGATCGATTAAATATTTTCAACCTTTTAATGATAATGTGATTTTGGGTAAAAAAAACTTGCTATTAAGAATGTCAATAAGACAGAGCAAGAGAAGAAGGGTTATCTACGTCATTTAAATATTATGGGTGATGAGATGAGAATTCTCCATTAAAGATTTGATTTTTTTAAATTTTTTACTTATAAATAAATGGTTATAAATTGAATATTTAATAACCTAAATATCTATAAAATCTTAAATATATTTATTTATTTATTGGGCGAAATATCCACATGATCACTTTGTTTTGATAAATGTATTATTTAATCATTTTGTTTGTATAAAATGTATTATTTAAGTCCATTTATTTGTGAAAAAAAATTCAGGTAAAAATAAAGTTAATCTTTTATACTTTTTTTTTGTTAAATATAACAAGATAATTAATGTGCTATATGTATGTTTATATTTTTTAATAGTTGTATACATAAAAAATTACTCATCGTCTAATATTTAAAATTATACATTAGACAATAAAAATTTAATTTAAGTTTTATTAAAAATTTTGAGTTTATTCATTCAAAGAAATACAAATATGTACATATCAAATGTGCTATTATGTTATAATTAACGAAAAATTTGATAAAAAATTAATTTTAATATTGTATAGTACATTTTTGACAAACAAAAAGATTTAAAAATATATTTTATAAATAAATAGATTAATCAATGCCTAAAATTACACAAAAGGATCTTTATTATCCTTTTTCCTTTACTTATTATACAATTAAATCTAATAAATTTAAATTTAAAGTATAAATTATATATATAATTAAATTATTTATATTACTAGTTTAATCATTATTATAATAATATATATTTAATATATCATAATATTAAATTTTTATAATTAAAATAATATTTATTGACGAAAATATTTTATTTTATCAATTTATTTAACTATAAAATTTTACTATATATAATATATTTAAAAAAAATTAAAAAGAAATCATGAGATAGATGTGACGGTGAGGTTGCATGATTCCCAACTTCATCATATCTCAGGGGCATTCCCCATCGTTATCAAGATTAGAGTTTTACCATACATTTTAGTTTTTAAGGAGAAATTTATATTAAATTAGAGACGTTAAATAAATTATTTAATTAATTTAACTTAGTTAAAGTTGATTTAATAAATTTATGATTTAAAAAAATCTAACTCATAGGCTAAATAAACATCTCACTAACTAGACAATTTTTGATTGATTATATTTTTAAATGAACATTTTTTATAATACTTTAAATTCAATTTTCGTTTTATACAAGTTTTTTTGCATTCATTTATGTTGAAAAATTGGTACTTGCGAAAGCGAATATCAGGTTCAATTTTGGTTGCATAAATTAATAATAATGGGTAATAGCAAAAGTAATAAGCAGTAAGAAATTAAATGACACACAATGATTTAAGTGGTTCAACTTTTCAATATGAAAAGTCTACTCCACTGACGACGGTACACCGAAAAAAATCCACTAATAATCAAAATGGAGATACAAACACTAATTTCCAGAGAGCTTCACAAATTATACCAAAATCCAAAATCAACTCACAAAATATCTTCTCTAATTTACTAGTAATATATAGCAAGATAAATTTAAGAAACTTGTTATTAAATCAAATATTAACGTACAAATGAGATGGAATATAATTGACAATGCTCAAGGACATGAAAATGTGGAAGGAAAACAAAACAACTTCTTCTTCTTCCAAATTCTGCAACTGCTATATCTCCCTACAGTTTTTCTTTTTTCTGACTGCTGCTTTCTCTCTTCTCTGCTGCTGCTCATATACTACTGTTTCTATATTCCTTCTTTTGCTCTCAAATTGGATGCTTTCTTTCTATTTGTTTTCAGCTATTGTAATTATTCTCCACGCAACAAAGTAAATGATATATATGTATATTACAAAAATGGGCTAGGGTTTAATAAATGAGTTTGAAATTAATATTGTTTTGGGCCACTATTAATAATTTATATAAAAATAAACTAAACTGTAAATGGTTATATTTTTTCTTTAAATATAGCTAGTTATGATATAATTACACCCTCTATAGCTTGTTATATTCCTTTTGCCATGGTGTGATGTTGTCATGGTTTTGTACGTGATGTTATTAGCATATATACATTGGTTCAGCAATGTCCTGTATGCACTGTTATATTTATTTGATTTTTTTAATAATTAATTAAATATTTTAAAATGATTTAAATAAACACTCAACTTTGTTCACATAAAAAGTTATGTTTAAATTAGCCAAGTGATTTCAGTTTATTTGACAGAAGCATATTAATTTGTTTTGAAGTTAATTTTTTCTGTTTTTTGTTTTGTTTTGTTTTGTTTTGTTTTTTTTTTCAACTTTTAAAGGATTGCTAAAGGTAAAATATTTATAAGATAAACTTGTATAAATTAAAAAATCTAAAAATTAAAAAGAGTAAGATATCTCATATTATTTGATATTTAGAGTATTTTTGTATAAATTTTTTTTAAGTGTGATTGAGATTTATAAGTCGATAAATTGTATAATTGAAGCCAAGTAAAATAAACAAAAAAAAAATGAAGTTTTACTTTCATTTTAAGATCTTTCTATCTTGCATACGTGTTAAATAGTCAATTCTATTTTTATGATTAGAGTGGAGATTGTTGTGGCAAAATGCTAAATTGCGCAGGTCTGTTGCGCCCATTTGACTTTCCTTTTATTAGATAAATATAATTTTGTTTTCCTTTTCTTAAAAACATGTTTATTATACAATCCTACAAATTCTAACTACAAAATTAAATCATATTTCGTAGTATAAAAATACTTCAATTATATAAAAATTTAGTATGATCGTGAGTTTAAATAATACTATATTTAAAATTTAATTTTACTGAATTTTTAATTATAAAATTATTTGTTTTAATTTTTTCTTTCATTTTAAATTAAAAATAATATTTTTTTATTAAAAATATAATAAAAATATAAAATATTAATTTAAATAAATTTTATGATAAAAAAATATTTTAAAAACAATTTATTTTATTAACCTATTTATAATTAATTTGTTTTTACTATATTATACCGTTTATTACTAAAAATTATACAAATTAAATACAATTATATTTAATTTATTCAATACCTTATACCAAATAATATACTAATTGAACATATTATCTTGATTTATTGGCTCTAAACACCATAAAATATTGAAGGGCGTGTTTGTTTACACGTCATAAACGAACTTGAAAATACAACATATATAGATGATAAGAGCGTGTTTGGCTCTCAATTTGAGACTGTCAAATGTGATTACAAGCATTGTTGAAGATACATATTTACTATATTTTTGTAAGAGATACAACTAAAGGTGAAGTTTGTAATCTCATTCTATTATAATAGAAATTTTAAGTGACCTACGGGTCCCGTGGTTGTTACTTTCATTTTAGAAGGCTTTTTCATGCAAAAATCTTTGGTATTATTTTTGTTCTATTTTGATTTGAAAAATTATACTGAGTGTATGTAATTTATTTCTTTACAACTATCCATTTTTCCAACACAAACCACTACTAGTCACACACACATTTGTATCATGTGGGATCGATCCACAATGATAGTAGAAGCGTGAAAAATGCTCATAACTTAAATCAATCTAAATAGCCCTAGGTTCAGAATCGCACCCTGACAAAGGAATTTTTCATACCAAGTATAAGAAACTGGATGAGAACAAGCTCAATTTTAATTCTAACAACCTTTACAAAGTTATTTTCAAGAGAGTAGAAATTAATTTTCAAAATATTACCTACACTTTTAACAATTCTAATAACAATTGAGAACTTCCTCTAATTTGAAGGCATATTATGCACTTGATGCCAACAAGCCGATGAATCGAAGCGTATAAGATGGACACCAAACTTTAATTTATTCACTATCATTAGAGAATTGTTCATATTCTATGATGATTTTCTCAAAACCAATTTATCAAAATAAAATAGGAAAGTTGAACCATTAAGAGTTTTAAGCTCAATTTTAACTTTTCTCGCCCACACGTTGAAAAACTCTAAATAATACATCTAAGTTAATATAACGATTAGTCACAACTCGAACCACAATCACAAGATCACACGATCATATTCACTAATAAGCAAATTCTCTATCTCGAACTTAAAATCAAAACTATCCAATCCATTCAATACTTCTTTCATATTGCATCAATATAAAGTACCATATATCCATAAGAAAAATGGCTCGATGCATAAATTAGAAATCCAAAAAACAAACCACAACTACTGCATTTAGCATGAAAGAAAGTACGGATAAGACAAAATTATCTCCTAAAAAGACAAGAAAAACAAGAAATCTTGAAAGAGTTGAGTAAATCTTAGAATAATTGATGAGAAAAGCAAGGAAAAACTCACGATGAAGAACTGTAGTTCTTCCCGAGAAAAGCTAGTGAGTACATTTGATAAAGACATGCCACAAAATTAATACCCAATACAAAGTCACAAAAATCATTGCCCATCCAAAACCCAAATTTTTTCAACAATAAAACAAAGAAGCAACTCCTGTATAGTATTGTTGATGTGATAGATTATATATGTAGTGGAAATTTTATGTTAGTGTTCGTATTGTCTTAAAATGTGTTACTTCACACCTAAAAG
The DNA here is from genome assembly GCA_033030585.1 of Hippophae rhamnoides. Taxonomy (NCBI): domain Eukaryota; kingdom Viridiplantae; phylum Streptophyta; class Magnoliopsida; order Rosales; family Elaeagnaceae; genus Hippophae; species Hippophae rhamnoides. The sequence goes on along the minus strand of CM065428.1, from coordinate 63,204,291 downwards.
GTCAAAGTAATTGAACATATATACGTCATATACTTTAGAAAGAAACCATAATAATTTGTAATTTATACTTATATTTGTGTCATAATTTAATTACGTAGTGTTAACGTGTTAGTTAATATATTAAAAAATTTATTTAATTTTTTTATGTTAATTATTTATGATAGTAAGAAATAATAACACTTTTAAAAATATAAATAAATTATTAAACAATTATGATTAAATTTTTTTATTGTATTACATATTAGGAGTGTTCATAAACTGGACCGGATTGGATCAAACCGTAAAATCGGATCAGATCGGATCAAATCGAACGATTTTACAAATCAAACGATCCGGTTCAATTTGTATTAATTTTAAACCGTTCGAACAGAACCGGACCGCTTTAATAATATATTAAAAAATTTACATTATTCTTTATTAAATTATAAAAAAATCGAAGCAATTGAAAACCAAACCGGACCGAACCATTTTATAAATCAAATGGTTCGGTCCGATTTTTATTTCTTAAAACCATTTCAAACGGTCCGGTCTAATCTAGTCCGATCCGAGTAATATAAACGGTCCTATCCGATTAAATTTTTTTAACCAAAACCAGACCGGACCAGACCATTGGACACCCCTCTTATGTATATAGTGTAAAAATTACCGCTCCTAATCTTGCCTTATTGGGCTAAACATTTCAGCTATTGTAATTAGTTACTGTTTCTGCTTCGAAAACATCTGCCCAAATTTCTAAAAGTAGTTATTTTCTTGCTATGGATTAAATTGGTTTTCTGAAAGGTTGGTTTCATAATCGATATTTTGTATAAAGTATAATACATATGAAAAAGAAAATTGTTTTGAAAAACACTTGTTTACCTGTCATTAGCTTATTATATCAGCACAATAATGTAATAGTTTTGTAACATATTATGTACATAAAATATAATTATATTAATAAAAAAATTATTTTAAAAAAATATATAAATTAATATGTAATTTATAAATAATTTATTAAGTAATATATTTATTTTTTATGTCATATTTTGTATTAATATTTGATTTAAAATATTGATATTTTTTAAAATATAAATAATATACTGTTATTAAATTTGATAAGTATATAATATTGTTGATTATTTAAAATAATTGATATCTTTTCACAATTATTAAACACACAGTTTATCAAGTTTAATAAGTATATAGCAATATTTTAATATTTATTAATATATAAGAAAAATCTTGAAATTAACTAATTAGCATAAAAAACTAAGAAGAAATAAAAAAATGGAGGAGATATAAATTTATTTTAATATCTATTAATGTATTAAATATATAAAAAGTAAAAAAAAAATGTTACACAATAAAACTAACAAAATGACTATTTATAGAAAATATATTTATTTTGTAACATTTTGAGATTTAGATCTAGGGGAAACACTAGAGCGAAGAAACTAAAAAAAAGTGAAAAATAAATATTACACATAATAAAACTAACAAAACAATTATTTATTTGTATTAAAAAAATTAGCTAAATGGTGAAATTAAAAATAAAAAGAATAGAATAGTAGAGCAATAACCAATAGATAAAGAAAAATTTAAATAAACAAAGACAACAATGAATGAAAGTAAAACCTTTGTTTTTATATAAATTTATATGAATTGATATATTCAATAATACTAATCACATAATCTAAAGAAAAATATAAAATATCATATATCATATATCATATATTAAAATAAAAATTTATATTAATATTATCATAATATATAATTTTGATATTATCATGTATATTTTTATTAAAATATGAAAATCTATTTTTTATATTATAATATAAATTTAACTTAAAAAAATAAAACTAACTACTAATTATTTAAAGATACATAACTTTTCATCGTAAAAGTTATAAAAATGATTATGGATAAATATAAAAAGAAACGTAAAAAAAACATTAAATTTGAAAGAATGTAATCTATTGATAATTATAAAGTATCATATATAAAAATAAAAATTTAAGTTTTAATATTATATAAATTATCGTTTATATTTTTATTTAAAATTGATACCTTTTAAATCTATTTTTTTATATTATAATATAAATTTAATGTAAAAAAAATGAAACTGACGATAATTATAGTGAAAAATGCAATTTTTTTTTAATAAGTTAATAGAAATCATTATCACTAAATATAAAAAGAAATTAAAAAAAAAACTCCACCAGGTCGGAAAACGACCAAAGGTACAAAACCAAAAAGGCATTTTATATATAAAGATATGTGCTTTATTGAGCATCATATCTGTGAACTTCTACAAGGTTCTTGTGTTTTAATATCAAACTGGTTCTAAATTTTGGATTTTATCACAAGTAATGGTTAATATCAATGAATCCCAATTTCACTTAATTAAACAAATATGTGTCATTTAGGCTGAAAAAAATACATTAAATAATAAGAAAAAATATAGAACAATCGCTAAAACATTAAAAATTGCAAATACTTTAATGAATTCCAAATAAGTATAACTGGGATTTTTATAATTAAATTGGGATTTTTTAATGAATTCCAAATCAAAGTTAATGTATTTTTATAATTAACTGGGATTTTCTTTTGGTGAGATTTTATATATTCTAAACATAATTGTGTTAGTTATTCAATTAGTTTAAATTCTCGAAACCATAATTTACTTTCTTTTTAAATAGATTATTTTAGTTATTCATTCCAAGTAATTTTATCTTTAAATAGATTAAATTTATTTTAATTTATATTATTATATTCAAATTATATAAAAAAATATTATTAAAAATAAACTAATTAATTTTATTTTCTCTTAATTTTTTAAACAATATTTTTAATACTACAATCTCATGTTCATAAATATATCTTATTATATACAAATTTTTTTAACAAAAAAACTTCATAAAGTTACATAAAACATTGTAAAAAAATATTTAAAAGAAATTACATAAAATAAAATAGAGATTTCCAATGTCACTTATTATTTGAGTATTTTTTTTAATTTAAATATAATAATATAAACTAAAGTATTTTTTTTCTATTTTAAAAGAAAATTAACTTAACATGAGCAAAAAAAAAAGACTAAAATTAACATATTGTAAAAAAAAATGATTCATGATCTATTTTAAAGGAAGTTTACTGTAAAATAGACAAATACATGGTTTGAATATCATGAGAAGTGAAAGATAATTATTTTATATTTGATTTTTTTTCCTTTTAATATTTTAATTATTATTTTATTATATAATACCTTTTATGCTTAGTTGGTAACATGATATTAAAATATGTGATTTATATTATCTCAATAAATACGTATGAACGTAATATATTTATTTTTATATAAAAATATGTAAAAAAAAATTGTTATAAAATACAAACAAATATAAGTATGATTCATTTAATTTTAAAATATAAATTATTAAAAATATGATAATAAGATGTATATACTTTAATAAAGATATTATGATATTATTTAATTTTTCATAATAATATAAAATATAAATAATAAATTTAATATAAATATATCATAATTAAAACTATTAATATTAAACTTAATTTAATTTTAATCTAATTTGTTAAAGTTTTAACAAATAATACTTTTTTTCTTCTGTTAGAATTTTAAACTACATCAATTACTATTATTTGGTTTTAAAAATTCATTTTTAACAACTTTCTCTTTTAATATGCATTTTATAATTAAAATTTTTGTTATTAATAAATTATAAAAAAAATACAAATTAAATATAATTAATTATTATTTTTATTATATGTTATTTTATTATAATAATAATAATAATATACATATTTAATAAAAATATTATTTATTATTACGTGTGAATGTATGATAGTTTTTAGCTCCACAACAAAGAGTATTTTTTTCATAGATTTAAAAATAGTTCAAAAAATAAAAATATTTTTTATTAATTCATTCGTACATATATAATACATACAATTACTAACTATACCATGATTTACTTAATTAAAGTTAGTCATCATTGATGTTAATCTTAAACTTAAGGATGCAATTGATATGAAATTTAAAATTTTCAAGCAACTTGATATTTAAACAAATCTTACGAAGGTTTGTAATATTTACCCATTATTTAAATACAGCCCCACCACCAACAACAACACCAACCCCTACCTGCAAAATCAATTCGCCTATTTTTTTTTTTTCATATTTATCTCAGGAAAGGGAGAAAATTTATAATTCAAACACAATAAAGTATTAATCCATATGAGTAATATATACGCAAAATATATGTTCAAAAGCACTATTTGATTACACAAGATCATTACGCTTGATAAATTTGTGCAAGTTTAGAAGTCATAAAACGTACTTCATCACGTCTAATTAACATTGCGTACATTATTGAGTTTTGACTTTCGAGCTATGCAGATTCAGGTCCATCAAAACAAAAACGGAGTAGGAGAGAACGCAGGAATCGCCGTTGGTAACGAAGCTCGCCTGAAAATAAGTTTCCGGTGTCCACCATAACAACAATAAGTAATTAGTTACATATCTTCAACCCAAAACAAAATTCATTTCACTAAAATGTAATGTTTACCCCAAAAAAGAAAAGGGGAACAGTTATCGAAATTGTCCCAAATTAAATGAATAAACTGGAGAAAGAAAAAGAAAAGATACCCGTAATCGTCACTAACATAGCGGACATGAACGCGAGAACTGGTGGGTCCACTACTCTTCCGCTTAACGGCACGATCAGATCCAACGGTTCTCTCTGCTACCACTTTGTCCTCGGAGATCGAGCACAATGATGGCTTCCACTCAGCTGAAGGTGAGCTAGTTGGTAAACTGCGCTTCCTCCTAATTCGGCGCTGTCGCGAGAGAGACGTTACAAGAGATCTCGTCTCATCAACGCTTGGAGCCGGTGTCCTATCTGTCGAGCGCGAGGTTGCTGAAGATCCCCAACACGATACCAATTCGAAGCAAAACTTCATGATTCAGTTTTGTGTTGTGTTGTGTTGGGAATGGGGAATATAGGTAAGAGTGCCGAGTGTTATAGCTAATTAAAAAGCAAACGGGTTTTAAGTGTATTTACAGTTGGTGCCGTAACCATTGGAGCTGGATCTCTAGCATTCTTACTTTGTAATTGGTACGTTGAAGGAGGTGCTTTTGTGATTTATTCTTATAAATAGAGGAAATGTGGCACACGATGAATATGCGTGGCTTTGGATGGGATAGATTTGGAGTTATCTGGAATAGATATAAAGAGATGAGTAGTGATTAAGTTTTATTAAATGTAAGGTCGGAGATGCGTAATTATAATGGCTTAATTATTCTATTATTCTCCTAAACCTACTTTAAATTTCTAAATTCTATAATTTAATAATTAAATTTTTATATATAAATATTAACTTAATTATTAAAATATATATTTATGATTCAAAATTTTGAAATTAAATTATATTATTTAAAAATTTAAAAAGATATGTATCTTAATACAAAATAAGTGATGAAGATTTTTAAATATCACATTTTTTAAACTTAATTAACGTTTATTATCCTAATTTTTAAAAATAACAATCTCTAATGTACTATTTGTATCACGATAAATATTCATTAAATTTAAAAACCAGACATTATAGATAGATCAAAATTCTGATATATTATCTAATTTTAATGTAATATCTATAAATTAATATACTAAATTGTATAAATTGATAAAATTATGAATTTTTATACGAATAAGTTATGATAAATTTTTTTTGGACATTATATAAAATAATGTTAATAAAATTTATAATTATAAAAATAATATATTAATAATATTTAATGAAATTAAATTAGATGAAGTTTATCATTAAATAAATTTTATAATTGTGATTAAACTTAAATGATATCTAGTTAAATTATATTTAATGTAAAATAGTAAACTAAATATCTAATTAAATTATATTTAATGTGAAATAATAAATTAATTTTTTTATAATAACACTTTTTTATATACAAATTATAATACAAAAATAATTAATTAGATAAATAATTATTTATTAAAATGATATAATAAATTTTGTAATATATAAATAATCAATTTGTAAATAAATTCTTCATTTTTATAATAATAAAAAATTATTTATTATAAATTTATAATAATTTATAATTAATATAATGTAATATTATTGATTATTATAGTTAATTTAAATTATAAATTATAATATGATCATGATATTTAGAAATAATTTAATGAAAATATATAATTAAATATAAATATTATTTTTATAATTATAAATTTTTACTTTCTTTTATTAACATCAAGCCTCGGCGGGCCACCCTTTTTCACTGCCAGAAACGTCCTTCTTGTGGTCCCTTCTTTCCACGTCTCCAGACACGTCCTTCTTGTGGTCCCTCCTTTCTACGTCTCCAGGAACGTCCCTTTTGCACTCACGATAAGTCTAAATATTAGGCAATGCTTAAATGACCTAATTTTGAACGCAATTATATATTTATATTTTTTTATATCTTATAATTATTTAAAAAATAATAAAGTAATCTTTTATATATATATATATATATATATTATCAATTACCAAAATCTAAATAATATAAATATAAAAATAAGTATAACATAACATCAGTAACATTCCTTTTTTTTCTAAATTGTCTTAATTTTGTAACATTCAACGATAATAATTTAAGTTGTTTAAAAAAATAAATAAACATTAGTAGTTTAGTAGTGTTAGAAAAAATTATCAGGTCGAAACTAACACAAAATTAAAATAAAATTGAGAATAATAAAAATAAAATGGAGACAAATATTTTAAGTAAAAAAATCTTAAAACAAATTGAGATAAAAAATCACGAATAAATATAGTATGATTTTATTATTGTAAAATATGAATTACAACATTTTCTCTCTAATTACAATGAGATAACAATTCTAATCTCTATTGTAATAGGAGAAATAACTCTCACAAAATATGGAAAATATTACTTATAAAGAATAAACAAATTTTTCTCTTTAAGTAGTAACTCACAAGATAACTCTCAAAACAACTTTTTTTATATTTCGTATGGATGCTTTCTAGTTCATTTGTTCTTGTATTTTGCAAAAATGAAACAAGTTATTTATAGGCAATATTCTTGAAGAACTTGTAGTAGCAAAGTCTTCATGTTCATCACCACATTTAATGGTCAAGAAATTAGTGCTATACATTTAATGAATAAGGAATTAGTACTCCAATAACAACCTTAATTAAATATCTTCCATGTTTCCTACTTCATCAACTAGCAAAATATAACATTAAACCAAAAAAATGGTTTTACCACTAAACAAGACTAACAATTATCACATTCTCCCACTTAAAGTCATTTATGTAATTCTTCCATCCTTCCTCACTTGCCAAATCCATGTATGCTTACGTTTTCGCTAGACCACATGAGGATCTATATCATTTAAACTTGTCGGTGTTGAATGGCTTGGTCATGACATCTACTAGGTTCTTGTCAATGTGGATGTTCTGCATATCCACACTACCTTCTTCCACTACTTCTTAAACAAAGTGATACTGAACCCTTATGTGCTTTGTTCGTGAATGAAAAGCTATATTCCTTGTAATGTCCAAAGTACTTTGATTGTCACAAAACAAAACAATTTCTCCTACTTGTGCTTGAGCCCCTTCAATAACCTCTGTATCCAGACTACTTTCTTACAAGCTTGTGTAACCGCCATATATTATGCTTCCGTTATAGATAGAGCTACAACTGATAGCAGTTTAGATACCCAGCTTACAGCTCCTCCTATAAGTATAAACACATAACCTATAATTACTTGTTTTTATTGAGATCCCTTACAAACTATGAATCAACATAGCCTCTGGCAATACAATCTGATCCTCCGTAACATAATGCAGCATTTGAGGTTCCTTTGATATATCTCACAGTATTCCAATGCTCTTTTCCAGAATTTGACATAAATTGACTAACTACTCTCATTGCTTATGCAATGTCTGATCTTGTACATATCATGGTAAACATGAAACTTCTTATTGCTGATGCATACGGTACTTGAGACATCTTATTCCTTTCTACTTCATTGCTAGGACACATACTTGAGGATAACTTGAAATTAATAAGAAGTGGGGTAGAAATTGACTTACTATCTTGCATGTTGAAGCATCGCAAGATCTTGTTAAAATAGTTCTTCTAAGAAAGCCAAATCTTCCTGTTATTTTTAATTTTTACCAATTTATAATTTGATAACCTAAACAAATTGGCCAGACATGCAATCGTGTATAAAAATAAGTGCGAAAATAAAATAATAACACACGATATTTTTATGTAGAAACAACCTAAGCTATAACCATGATCTAAGAGGAAAACCATCGGTCTACCAGATCACCTAACTTTCAATTATGAAAATCAAATGTTCAAGTACAAACTCGGTCTTATGCTACCCTTCTTAAGATACTGCCCTAATGTACTTTACTTATGAGTTCCTACTCTGTTTTCACAGTTTCCAATATTAGTGTGAGCGGTTTTTAGACCAACGTTTCAATGTTAGGAAAAATTACGGCGTCGAAGCTAACATACAACTAAAGTGAAATTGAGAATAATGAAAATAAAATTGATACAAATATTTTACGTGAAAAAACCACGAACAAATTGGGATAAAAAACCAAGGGCAAATGTAGGAGGATTTTGCTATTGTAAAATAGGGATTACAACACCTTCTTTTTAGTTACAATGAGATAACAATTCTAATCTCTATTATAATAAGAGAAATAACTCTCACAAAATAGAAAAAATATTACTTATAAAGAATGAACAAATTTTACTCTCTAAATAGTAACTCAAAAAATATGTATAATAACTGTATTTTATAAAGTTATTTTCGTCAATTTTATTAATGATAATTTCTATGTTCTTTACATTTTTGGCTAATTTTAGTTAAATAAATTAATATTCATCTTTTATATGTTAAGAAATACATTTTTAAGTAAATTAAATAATTTGTATCAAAAATGTACATTATTGCAAGTTTTTGTCCACAAATATAATTTCAAATAATAGAGTTCTTAATTACAATTTATAAAAATCAAAAATATAATTTAAATTGAATTTGGGCTTAATTTTAATTATTAAAAGTTTAAAAATTTAATTTAAAATTAGCAAAGGGCTTAACTGTAATTAAATAAAGTTTAAAATGTAATTTGAAATATATTTGTAGGTCAAAATAAAATTAAATGAAGTTTAATATTCGTGCAGGAGAAGAAGAATCCACGCGTCATCATCCACGCGTACAACGTGGTCCGTCCGATCAAAGCATAAACGGTTACCATTGGCGCGTATTGATCACGACCGACCAAAGCAAATGGATGCAGGGAGTTCTCTATCACGTTGCTCGGTGCCCAAGTGGGGCCCACTTATCGCACAGGCCGGCACGCAGGGTGGGACCTACCTGTCTAACCCCGTCTAGACTCTGTCCCCCACATTCGCGCGCCATTTTCCCGTGCGTCATTCCTACGTGCAACCGGTTTGTTCACCCAATGAAATGATGCCACCTGTTTCTATTAATTCTTCAGCCAATCAGAGATTGACACGTGAAATGTGCATTAAATTTAAAACAAAGCATCACGACGCCCTCTGTTTCTGTCGTGCACGCGTAAAAAAAGTATAATATTCCATTTCGTACACATGTACGTGGAATTTAAGAAAAATGTCTGCTTTATTTTCTATGAGAATTATTTACGCGTGTTTAAAAAATGTTTTATTTTGGATGTATTTTTTAGCTATAAATAGGAGATAAGATGATAGAGTTGATGGAGTTTTTTTTGCAGTTTTAGTTTTGGGATTTTTCTGTAGTGTTTGGGACTGGACGGTGGAACACGCAGAAGCCATTTTTGGCTTCTGTTGTGTTCTATGTGTGCCAAATATTAACGATTTGAAATGTTTTAATTTCCTTTTTCTTCCTTTAATTTTTATGCATCTGCTGTAATTTTTATTTTAAATTTATGAAGTAATTTAATTTTTCTACGGTTGCATTTGATCTAAATTTATGAAACTTTGATTTTAATTATTTTTGATAGATTTATAAGACGTTCGATTTATTCATTCTATTTTGTGCTTAATACTTTTTGATTACTTACGAATCTTATCAAAACGATCCGTGGCACATAAATAAACTTGGAAGAGGCATTTGTGTGTGTATTGCTCGTAAATAGAATGACATGTATGATGAAGGATAGGAATATACCCTAATTATATGTGTGGCCTTTTGAAAACTTAGAAAGTAATGAATCTTGGTGAATTTAATTCTCATAGAGATATAGTGAATTAATTTAACGAGGTGTGTCTATACGGAGCTCGGAAGAGATGTATGAATAAAAATAAAAGTTTTTGGTTGATAAATTAAATGTACTAAAAAAATATAAATTAAAGGAAAATAACACGATTTGAGTGGATTAGTTTGGTGAAAAATTGCAATCCTAGATTTCTTTTATTTTGTTAACTCTTTTCTTATTTTTCTAAATCAACGATTGTTTTGGATAAAATCAGAGCGATACAATTTTAGTAATCAACAAACTATAGTAACAAATCTTCGTGAGAATGATACTTTGCTTACAAATCTTTATTACTTGTGACCGTGTATACTTGCACGATTTTATGTTCTCTAAAAGAGACAATAATGTACAAGAAAATGGTTTTATTACTAAACAAGACTAACAATTATCTTTTTCATTTTTTTTAAATTATAAGTATATTATCCATAAAATGTAACGTAGATAAATTTTCCATTAAATATTATTTTTCTTGCTATAATAATAATAATTGTAATATTATTGTAATAATATCGATAAAATATAATTTTAAAAAAAATTATACAAAGTTAGAGACAAAATTTCAGACTAACTCTTTATAGTTTCAAATTTAATCAAACGTTAATTGATAACCTGTTTGAAACAACGAGAAAATTAAATTCTAAACCCTATCACATTCCATCCACAATGCACTAGCATCTAGGGGTGTCCATAAACCGGCCCGGACCGGACTAAACCGAACGGTTTTGCTAATCAAACGGTTCGGTCTGGTTTGTATTAATTTTAAACTGTTCGAACCGGACCGGATCGGTTTAATAATATATTAAAAATTTCATATTATTTTTCACTAAATTATAAAAAAATCGAACCAAACCGGGAACCAAACTGGACCGAACGATTTTATTAGTCAAACGGTCCGGTCTGGTTTTTATTTCTTAAAACTGTTTCAAACGGTCCGGTCCGAGTAATATGAACGGTCTGGTCCAGTTAAATTTTTTTTAGAAAAATCGGACCGGACCATGGACACCCCTACTAGCATCAATAATATATAACACACTGAAAATTGTTTCCAATTAGGATGCACTTAAATAGGTTGAAAAATATAGTTAAATATGATAAAATGTCTTTTCGTATTAAATTATTTTTTTTGTATTTTTTTAAAAAAATTATATTAAATTATATTTTTAAAATTTTTAACAACAAAAATAATATTTTAGTTATATTGAATATATATTATTTAAATAATATTTAATATTAAATTGATCGATTTTATAACTTATTAGTTAATTTTGTTTTTTTTTATAAAAAAAATGCATCTTATGTTCCATATTTATGAAAATAATTTTTTTTTTATTTCTATATTTTTATTTCAATAGAATAATAAAAAAAGTAAATATAATATCTAAGATTCAAATTTGGGATCAAGATATTGTGTGTGATTATTATTTTCAAGAAGTTACATTATATAATGTGTTAAATATTAATATTTCATATATATATTTATAGTAACATTGATCTAATTTAAATAATTTTTAAATTTTATAAATTTGATTAAATTAAAATTAATAAAAAAATAAATTGAATTGTATAATATAATATAGTTTTTTAATTCGTTCTAATTATTTTATCAGTTATTTTCCCCCCTAATGGTTGTGCTACTACTAGGTTTCTAATAAATCGAGGGTTAGAGCTGGTGATAATGACAAGGTTTAAAATGAGATGTGAATTGATATATCATAACTTAAATTTTATGAAATAAGTAAAGATATTATCATTTTTAATAAAGAATTTGAAAAAGTTTACGAAAATTATTAACTTTTTATTCAAATTATGAAATTATTTTATAAAATTTTGTAAATTATTAAAATAATTAATTTTTTATTTAATATATATTATAAATACTTGTGGTGTTTGTTTTGATTATTATATCAACCAATTAATTAAAAAAATTATAAAATAAATAATTAAAATATGAAATAATTATTTAAATTATAATTATAATAATATTATAAATTAATTAATCTTACATGTATACAATATAATTTGAATTATAAAAAAATTTATAAATAAGACAACCAAAGTAAATGTGATAATGAAGTAAAAATAAAATAATATATGAAGATCATTTATTAAAAAAATAATAAATTTTTTAATATTTGTATACATTTTGTTATCACAATATCATTCATAATATCTAGATTTTTTTTATATTTTATCAACATTGTTACAAAATTATCAAGATTTTATCTATACTTACCAAAAAAAAAAAATAGATAATCACATATGTATATTAAGATATCTGAAATCTCATCAATATTGCAACAATATAGATTATTTTCGACTATTTTTTAGTCCTTAATAATAATAACATAAATTCACGGGTTTGTGCTCAAGTCTACTTTTGCTCTCTTGATTGGCAACTTTAGTAGTATCATCCATAATAATAATAATAATAATAATAATAAATTATTATTTTAAGAGTTATAAATATTATTATTATTATTAAAATAAATAATATAGTTTTAAAAATATTTAAAAGAAAATTGCCCCAACAATAATAATTATTGTTAATGCTAGCTTAATAGTAATATTATCATCATTATTATTTATTATTATTTGATCAAGAGCGTATCATTGGAAAACTATTGTAAATATTTTTGAGTTTTTTATCTTATACAATGTTTATATACGTTGTTACATACATTTTTTTATCAATGATGTTAATACTCATAATTAATTTCTCAATTTTTATATACTTTAATATAAAGTTTAAAATTTATAATTAAAAAATTAATATTTTTAATACATGGTTAAAAATTATAGTGTATATTAACTTTTTTTTAAGATAAGTTGAGTGATTTAACTCAAAATACTTGCCAAAAATATTAGAATTTTAATTATTTTTATATCAAATATCATTGCATTTTCAATTTTATTGAATAAATAAGACGAAAAAACTAACACATCAGTTTGCAGACAATAGTTAATTGAAAATAAGATTGTGTTGGACATGTACAAAGTTAAAAAGTAAATAATCCATTCTATTCAAGAATTTCATTTATAGGGTAAGATTAATATTTTAAATAAAATTAATCATCTTAAATGATTTCAATTAAGAGTTTAGTTTGGATTAGTAAAAAAAATTGTTCATTTAAGTATCCGAACTCAAAACAAAATCTTAACGAAAAATCAATATTTTCATCTAAAATTTAACATTTTTTTAATAAAATAAATCAAGATAATTTTATCATCAAAGATATCGATTCATTCTTGAGTTTTTAACAACATTATCCAATTGTCCTCGTATCATCACTCCTTGTGTTCTAGGCAAAAACGTAGAGACAACACATATAAGTTCTTAGCTAACACGATTTCGATTATTGATTTAATGATGGTTTTTGTTGCTAGGGAATTTAGAGTTTCAATTATCAGTAAGAGAAGGCATGAGTTTATGGGTTTTTCTTTAGGAAAAAGATGAAATTTTGCATTTGGGGAGAGAGTTTTGTAGAGTATAAACCAAATAGATTTCAATGACAACTTTTAAGCATAAAGATTTAATTATAATTTTATTTTTAAATATCACGTCAAACATAAAGATGTTAGTGTAATAATTATTATGATATTTTGAATAAATTTGGAGTATTTATGATAAAATATGAAAACTCAAAGATATTTACGATAATTTTCATACAATATAAGTAACTTAGTTTTGTTTTTTTTTTCCCTACTAATAGACCTTAGCTTTGTTTAGGTTGATATTTTAATTCTTTAATTTTTATACCTAAAAATATTGCTTGAATATTTAAGAAAAAAAAATCTCGGGCATTATCTAGAATTATGGCATGCTCAAGTTCATAATATTAATATAAGGATTGTTTGGAAATATGCAGAAGAAACTAATTTAGTTATTTAATGGTCACCTTCACTCGCAAAAAATTAACCACGGAAAAAGAAGAAAAAGATATATATATATATGCATACAAATTGATTGGTGCCACAATTTTGATATTTCATTTTCTTCTCACTGTTTAGTTGCCCCGTTAAGGTTTATAGAAATGCTATGAGCTGGGCTTTCACATCATCAACGCATTGATGTTTCTTGACTCATTTCATTTCATTTAATATGATGCTCTACACTTCTCTGAACTGCACACTTCAATCTTATTTAGAGGAAAGCAACACATTAACAAAGCTAGCTCTTTACCCACAAATTAATATTATATACACACACAATCAAAAATGAAAAATGCTATATAACTTCCCACAACCGAAAACGCATTTAATTTTATCGTTTTCTTACCCAACTATATTGTCATTCTCTCAAATACATGATCGATCAAATTTGTCACTTTTGGGTGACAAATGCAATTAATGAGTGATTTATATAAAGATATTAAATACTGTATAAGTGTGTAAATGGTATTTAAAAAAATTGACGGTAAGATATTTTAAATATATAAATACAATATTTTAGACATGGAGTCAATAAAGTTATAAATTAAACTGCTCGAAAATCTAAGACTTGATTAAAGCCACTTGATTGAGTCTCCAATCCACCCCACCCCACCCCACCCCACCCCACATCTTTTAACCATATTGCTATAAGACTTGGCTTGACTTGACAGAATGTTGTCTTTCTTATAGAAGTAAACATTTCTTTATCATCTAATCAAATTATTTCCGTATTAAGAAAAAAAAAGTGAAAAAAAAATCCACTGCTGTATTATTTTCAATGTTCATTTTTTTTATGGTTTGTCGACACACCAAGGCGATGCACCCTTAAGATTGGTATATATCAAAGTAATTACGCGCATGAAATTGATTTGCTTTTAGGACACCCGTGCACTGTCATTTATTGTGACAATGTGTTATAAGGCTACAAAGAAACTATTTTCCTACATTATTTACGTGCTTAAAATTTCAACACAGTTAACAAAAAAAAATTCAAATATCGAAAAAGTATTTTTTTCTGTTTTTGTCTCTAGTAGGAAGAAGAAAATAAAATCATATCCCTTTTTTCTCACACACTAAATAACATATTTATAAAATGCTATGAATCCATTTAACTTGTGTTACAATTTTTTGATTAGTTGTGACTTTTACAAAAGTTGTGTTTCTTTGAAACTAAAGTAATTGTTTATAAACAACTTTAACTCAACCAAAATTCATGTTTCTTTATAAAAAAAAGATCACAAC
Organism: Hippophae rhamnoides; assembly: GCA_033030585.1. Classification (NCBI taxonomy): domain Eukaryota; kingdom Viridiplantae; phylum Streptophyta; class Magnoliopsida; order Rosales; family Elaeagnaceae; genus Hippophae; species Hippophae rhamnoides. Next base: position 63,188,820 of record CM065428.1, on the reverse strand, counting down.
ATTTTAACATAAATAATAACATTTAACTTCCAAAAATTACAATTCTTTAACATGTATTTTACCAACAAAAAAACACATCCTAAACCACAGTAACTTTTCATTGAAATGTTATGAGTTAGATCAAGTATACTGATAACTGTATTTTATTAATTATAATTGCCATGTTTTCTGTATTTTTAGTTAATTTTAGTTTAATAAATTAGTGTTTATTGTTTTTAATAAAATTAAGTAAATTATGTCGAAAACGGACTTAATTTCAAATTTATGCCCAAAAATATAATTTCAAATAAAAGAGGGATTAATTGCAATTTATAAAAGTTGAAATATAATTTAAATTAAAATCGGGCTTAATTTCAATTATTAAAAGTTTAAAATTTAATTTAAATTACTAAAAGGGCTATATTGCAATTAAATAAAGTTGAAAATGTAATTTGAAGTATATTTTTGGGTATAAATAGAATTAAGAAAATTGAATTTTCTCGCATGAAACGAACGACACTCTCACCAATCACGACGCCCATCACTCACCGTTCGATCATCAAATCAACTACCGATGTAATGAAAGGCATTCTAGACGGCAGAAGTCATTGCCCAGATCTATCGCAGACGGCCGGGCGTGCCTGGGACCCACCGCCGCTGCCAGCATCGACCGGCAAAGGGACCCACATGTCGGCCGCGCGCTTCCTCGAGGCGCATCGATCGCCGACGAGGCCGAACGGTCCAGACTGCCGCGTTGAACCAAGCCGGCCGCGCACCGAGTCGCTTCGCCTACAAATCCCACGTGACGCGGCCCATCCAAGCCGCGTGCACCCTCACGTTTCAAACGAAAAATGACCACCACGTGTCTCATAAATATTCCAAATTAATAAAATGATGACACGTGCATGTATTTGGTGAAATAAAACGCAAAACAACGCCCACTTCCAACCGTTAACCACTTCCTAATCCGAAGAAATCCCGTGCGACGCGTTCCTTCACGCCCGCTTACCACCCACGATAGTCGCTACGTGTCACTATATTTCTCTCAACGAATCATAATGGTGACACGTGGTACGCGAGAAAAGAAAAAATTTCAAAAATACGCAGAAGGTGTTCACGTACGCCGCTTCCCCATACAATTTTGTTCCCCACTGATGATAAAAAAAATAATATATAAAAAATAAAAATAAAATAAAAGAATTGAAAGGGGATATATGCTTTTGGGGTACGCGTTGTAGAGGAGTTTTTTTATTCTTTTTTTTTTTCAGTTCAGTTTTAGTTCGAGCATTTGTTCTTTCTTTCTTTCTTTTCTCTCTCTAAGTTTTGGGAGAAAACTCGCAGTTCTTGCAATTTTTTCTTCCTTGTAACATTTTAATTTTTTTTTCTTGTTTGTGTGTTACACAAAACATGCAAAGTATTGATTTAACATTTTATGTTGTATTTTCTTAGGAAAATTACAGAGAAAGAAGACAACAAGGAAGAAGAAAAGGGAAGAAATTTATTTTTTCATTGAGGAATCGTGAAAGAGTTTTTTTTTCCTTATCTATTTTCTTTAATTTTTGTTTCTCTCGCGATGTTTTATTTTTTGTCAGGTTGTAATTTTAAATTCTCACGAACCAATACATTTGTTCTAGGATTGCATAGGTAGCGTAAATTACGGCTTGAATCAATTATTTTTGGAATGATTTATGAACCGTTTTAGTTTGTTTATTTTATCTGTTTAATGCTTTTAATTATCTAAGATTAATTAACTGAGCATACGTGACACTTAAATAAACTTGAAAAAGGCATTTTTCAGGCGCTGTCGTGGATGAAATAAATGTATATACATAAGAGATAGAAATATACTTTTATTGTAGACACAGAATCGTTTTCGAGAACTCAGAACTTAATAACTGTTGAATTTAATTCGCATAGAATATAGTTAATCATTTTAACTAGACGTGTCCATGAGTTCGGAAGAGATATATGGATAAATTAGTAAAGTTCTTGGTTAACAACTTAAAATACGATAACATAAATCAAGATAAAATATAATGATTCAAGTGATTAATTTGGTGAAACTACAATCCTAGAATTTTCGCAATCTATGATAAAAGTTAGTTAGTCAAACCGCATCAAATTATCGATTGTTTGATAAAATTAGTTGAAATAATTTTAATAATTAATCTAATACTAGTAACAAATCTTCTGCGAACGATATTTTACTTAATATATTATTACTTCGGACCGTGTATACTTGCACGATTTTTCCGGTGGTTGCAAAACACAACAAGTTTTCGCGCCGCTTGCACGGGAATTGTTTTACTAATTTTTGTTGATATTAATACCAATTAATCTGATTTTAATTCAAAAAAATTATTTGTTTAATTGCTTAACAAGCATTTGCTTGGATTTGTATGTTTGTTTATGTTTTAAATTTAATTTATATATTTTATTAGATTTAATTTTGGAAAGAGGGGACTTTGTACGCGACGATAAGAAATTTGACTTAGTTCCATTAGATCTAGAAATTCATAGAACTATTTTGAACTTAAAGAAAAATAACAAACAAGAAACCTTAGAACATCTAGCTACATGGATAATGAAATTCCGGTAAGTGAAGAATCCAAGATCTTTAAGAGATTATGCAAAGGTTTATGGTCGGTGGTATTCATTCAAGCATTAAGACCATTAATTCAAGCCAATAATTTTGAAATTAAGCCTACAATCATTCATATGATTCAAACATCGGTACATTTTGACGGTTCACCCCACGATGATCCAAACTCTCATATATCAAATTTTCTAGAGATTTGTGATACCTTTAGGCATACAATGAGTCAATTGATGATGCTATTCTGAGACTTTTTCCTTTTTCATTTAGTGGATAAGGCAAAAGAGTTGGTTGAATTCATTACCACGCGGCTCTATCACTATTGGGAGGATTTGGCTCAAAAAAATTTAGCCAAATATTTTCCACCGGCAAAGACCTGCAAGGGATTTGAGGAATGAAATCACCACTTTTATGCAATTCGACTCAATCATTATACGTCAGATAGGTACAAGGAGCTACTTAGAAGATGTCCACACCATAGACATCGTTGGCTTCAAGTTCAAACATTTTTATAATAGTTTGATGGGTCAAACTAGAAATATGATTGATGTCAGAAGATGTGGTGCTTTAATGGGAAATCAATTGACGGTTTAAGCCTACAACTTATTAGAGGAAATGGCTTCAAATAGCTGCAAAGTGGCCATCGAGTAGGATGTTGCCTAAGAAAGCACCGGAATTCACGCTTAGATTGATGCTGATCGCTTTAACCGCACAAGTGTCCGCTTTGGTGAAAAAGATGGATACTACGGGTGTCCATTCTACTCGCAGTCCTTTTGTCGTACGTGAAATTTGCAATGGAAATCATGCCAACAGAGATGTCCTCATAACTTTGAATTGCTAATTTTGTTTCCAATTATAATAGAACCAAAACAATCCATATTCCAACACTTACAATCCAGGGTGGAAAGAATCACCCTAATTTATCTTGTAGAATACAATGTAGGACCATCATCTTCTATAAAACCCACATATCCTCAAAGCCTTTCATAACCAAGCTCCACCACAAGAAAAACCATCATTGGAAGATACGTTTGTTCTCGATACATGGCCAATAATGAGACTATTCTTCTAATCAAGTGCCTTCTATCGAAATCTTGAAGTTGAATTTGGGCAACTCACACGCTTGGCCAATAATCGTCCTCGTGGAGCTTTGTCGAGTGATAGTGAAACTAATCCTAATAGGAGGAAAAGAGCATTGTAAGGCAATTACACTCGTAAGTTGGAAACGCAGTTAAAGGGAAATACCTAAGCCCATTTCTTTGCCCACCCCTAACGTCAAGCTTTTGCCCGTAAAAACAAAATCGCGGAGTTAAGAAAGGAAGAAAATGAAGAATCAATGAAACCCATGATGAAACCAGTGGTTAGAAAGTCTCAAGCCTTACACTCCACCAATTCCGTTTCCTCAACGCTCCATAAGCAAAGCTGATAAGAAATTCTCCAAATTTCTCAAGTTTTTAAAAGCTTCATATTAACATTCCTTTTGCTTGATGCCTGGAGCAAATGCCCAAGCATGTGAAATTTATGAAAGACATTTCGAGATTGTTGCTCTACGCAGCAGGAGTGAAGTGCCATCCTTCAAAAGTTAAGCTACCACCTAAACTTAAAGATCCAGGAAGTTTCACCATTCCACTATTGGTGAGAAATTTTTTGGCAGAGACACATTTAGGGTGCAAGCATTAATTGATGCCACTTTCCATCTACCAGACTCGATTGGAGAAGCACAACCGACCATCGTAACTCTTCAACTCACAGATAGTCTTTGAAACACCCAAGAGGCATTATGTAGACGTGTCTGCTGGACAGTAGACAAGTTTATCTTTCCGCAGATTTCATAATTCTCGATACGGATGAAGATAAAAGAGATCCCTATTATTTCGGGGTGTAATTCATTTTTAGCAACTGCAGTAACTCGATTGATGTTCAAAAGGGGAACTCACTACGAGAGTTCAAGACCAAGAGGTAACTTTCAAAGTGTTTAAAGCGATGAAATTTCCAGGTGATTCTCGATGTTTGTTATAGAGTAAACGTAGTTACTGATAGCTTGGTTCATTCAAAAAACTCTACTACGCATTCTTCTACAATTTCTCCCGTGAATCAATGACTTAAGAGTTTGGTCATTAAAAGCGTACTTTGCCAATCAACGTGATGGACCAGTTCCGTCTACAAACATATAAAAATGTTAAGCTCTATAAAAAAAGACAAAGTGGATGGCAATGACAATAAGCTCTTGCATCGACATTCTCCGAACAAGTACACAAAGTTTTGATCTTCAAGTCTTGGTTGAAATTATTCCTAGGGAAACTTAAATCAAGGTGGTCAGACCTTTCACTATTTCCAAAATGCATCCATACGGCAATCAAGTTAAGATTAAAGATGAAAATCACAGAGGAATCTCCAAGTTGAACGGGCGTAAACTCAAACCTTGTCGAGTAGGTGAAGTCTATCATCTAAAGCCAACCATTTTGTTATATGACCCAACTCAAGGCTAAAGAAAAGGAAGTCAAGTCGATGACTCTAAATCAAGCGCTTCGTGGAGGCAACCCACGTGTTTTAGTTTTTATTTATTTATATATTTTGTTCTGTAAATACGTATTAGTTGCATAATTCTTCATTTTGTTATTTTGTTTTGATAGGCACAATCGAGTGAGGTAAAACGATTTTTGGATTTCAATCTCACAAGTCAACTCACCATTGAGAGGTTCTTTTAACACATCTCCTTTGTTCTTTAATTTTCACACATTGGGACAACGTGCATGTTAAGTTCGTGGGTAGATATTTTGAACTTAATTGAAATATTTTTTTTGTATGAAAAAAAATTGTTTTTGTTTTCTTTGGTTAATCAAGATATTCTCACATTTAATAGTGATTTATTTTTATTTCTTCAATTTAAATGATGCATAATTCTTTGAAATTTTTTTTTGAATAATGTCTAAGTTGATAAACAATTTTTTCGTATGTTTCATTTTTTACAATTCATGAAAGCACTAGTCTTGATTTTTGATTTGCTATGATAATTTAGAGAAGGTTTATAATGAGTAATGGAACTCGATTGATATTTATATGTCACAATTCTTAGAATTTGTTTGATTTTCTCTCGAGGCAAAATTATAGATAACATTTAACTAAGAAAATGATTTAGGCCATCTTTGGATCGTTTGAGCCTTTTTATCTACCTTCACATACACTATCCATAGTACACCCCTTTTGAGCTTCAAAGTTTATATATATATATATTTATCTCATTTCAAAAGCCTACCTAAAATATATATATATATATACGCTAGCTACATACAAAGTGTAGCGTATTATATCTATTTTTCCTATCTCACTAACATTTACAGTTGTTAGTAAATAATTAAAGATATATCATGAAAAACAAAGAGGTTACTAAAAAAAATAGCAGAAAAGAAAAAAAAAACAGTTTCTAAAAAAAAATTGAGTTTGGATGTGATGATAGAAGATCTCTTGTTTCAATCCTAAAATGATGTGTTTAGGAAATTTTGTGCTAAATATAATCTTTTATCCTACCTTCATCTAAGCCATTACATTACAAGCTTAATGAAGTCCTATTGATTTTGTGTTTTGTGTTTGTCTACATTAGTAGAGAGAGAAATGAAAAATAAACTTATGAGATTTGTGATTTCATAAAAATTTGTTTGATTTCATATATGTATAAACCGATCCGAATTTCTTGTGATGAAATAATGAAAAGACTTCACACACACACACAAAAATTCATTGTGAAAATGTAATATACTTTTCAATTGATTTTGATGCTTAGATAAAATTCTCTTATTTCTTTGAGTAATGTAATAAAAAAAAGAAATACTTTGAAACTCACTATTTTAAATGCAGTTATCTTTGTTTTATTTCTTTCCTTTTGCTCGAAGACTAGCAAAAAATTAAGTTCGTGGTGTTGATAATCAGATTTTTATATAGTTATTTGTACCTCATTTTATTAATTATAATTGACATGTTCTCTCGTATTTTTAGTTAATTTTAGTTTAATAAATTAGTGTTTATTGTTTTTAATAAAATTAAGTAAATTATGTTTTAAAAATGTAATTTAATTCCAAATTTATACCCAAAAATATAATTTCAAATAAAAGCGGGATTAATTGCAATTTATAAAAGTTGAAAATATAATTTAAATTAAAATCGGGCTTAATTTCAGTTATTAAAAGTTTAAAATTTAATTTAAATTACTAAAACGGCTATATTGCAATTAAATAAAGTTGAAAATGTAATTTGAAGTATATTTTTTGGTATAAATAGAATTAAGAAAATTGAATTTTCTGCGTAGGAAATGAATGACACTCTCACCAATCACGACGCCCATCACTCACCGTTCGATCATCAAATCAACTGCCCGATGTAATGGAAGGTATTCCAGACGGAGTCATTGCTCCAGGATCTATCGCACGGCTCGGCGTACGGCCCACTCGACGCGGCAGATTGACCGGTAAAGGGGACCCACATGCGCCGCGCTCCTCAGGCGCATCGATCGCTGGACGAAGCCGAACGTCCCAGACAAGCGCCAACCAAGCCTGCCGCGCACCGAGTCATTGCCTACAAATCCTGGTGACGCGGTCCATCCAAGCGCTGCACCTCACGTTTCAAACGGTGAATGACTACCACGTGTCTCATAAATATTCCGGCCGAATAAAAATGATGACACGTGCATGTATTTTGTGAAATAAAAACACGGTAAACAACGCCCACTTCTACCGTTAACCACTTCCAATCCGAAGAAATCCCGCGACGCGTTTTTCATGCTACCGGCTTACCACCCAATGATAAGCTGCCACGTGTCACCATATTTCTCTCTACGAATCACATGGTGACACGTGATACGCGAGAAGAAAAAATTTCAAAAATACGCAGAGCTGTGTTCACGCCGTCGCTTCCCCATACAATTTTGTTTCCCACCGATGATAAAAAATAATATATAAAAAATAAAAATAAAATAAAAGAATTGAAAGGGATATATGTTGGGCACGCGTTGTAAAGGAGTTTTTTTATTCTTTTTTTGGAGTACAGTTTTTGTTCGCGCTTTTTTTCTTTCTTTCTTCTTTCTCTCTCTAAGTTTTGGGGGAAAACTCAGCTTCTTCGCAAGTTTTTCTTCCTTGTAACATTTTAATTTTTCTTTTCTTGCTCAGGTGTTACACAAAACACGAAAGTATTGATTTAACATTTTATGTTGTATTTTCTTAGAAAATTACAGAGAAAGAAGACAACAAGGAAGAAGAAAAGTGGAAGAAATTTATTTTTTCATCGAGGAATCGTGGAAAGAGTTTTTTTTTCCTTATTTATTTTCTTTTAATTTTTGTTTCTCCGCGATGTTTTATTTTTGTCGTGTTGTAATTTTAAATTCTCGCCATGAACTAATACATTTGTTCTAGGATTGCAGCAGGTAGCCGTAAATTATGAAGCTTGAATCAATTATTTTGAATGATTTATGAAACTGTTTTAAGTTTGCTTTATTTTATCTGTTTAATGCTTTTAATTATCGGAAGATTAATTAACCGATATGTGACACTTAAATAAACTTGAAAAAGGCATTTTGTGTCGCATTGCGGATGAAATAACGTGATATACATAAGAGATAGAAATATACTTTTATCAGTACGTGTAATCGTTTAGAACTCGTAACTTAATAAACTGGTTGAATTTAATTCGCATAGGAATATAGTTAATCATTTTAACTAGACGTGGTCTCAGCATTGAGCGGAAGAGATATATGGATAAATTAGAGTTCTTGGTTAACAACTTAAAATACGATAACATAAATCAAGATAAAATATAATGATTCAAGTGGATTAATTTGGTGAAACTACAATCCTAGAATTTTCTTGCAATCTATGATAAAAGTTAGTTAGTCAAACTACATCAAATTATCGACTGTTTGGATAAAATTAGGTTGAAATAATTTTAATAATTAACGAATACTAGTAACAAATCTCTGTGGGAACGATATTTTACTTATCATATTATTACTTGTGACCGTGTATACTTGCACGATTTTCTGTGTATTGCAAAACACACAACATACACCTATGAGCGATCCGTTTGGACCCAAGCTAAAAACTCAACATTTCCCACTCGCACATGGAGTACACAATACTATGTCATTTCTTCTCATATATACCACACTCACAAAATAGTTCATACAAGCTAATGGATCATGTGACCGTTGAAAAAACACTTACATGTGAGAGTTTTATACTAGTAACTCAATTCTGAGTCAACATAAAGACATCAACTCTTATCAATACAAACAAAAATGTTAGTGTATATATATATAGTATCTTTAAATTTTCCAAATTCATCTAATCACATTAAGTTCAAGTAACTTTGATCCCTCATAAATGAGTCATACTTGACCTTTCTAGAGTTTAATTTCATATTCATACATATATTGCATCTCAATTGGTGCGATACAAATTGTTGATAATGAACATAAAATACATATGTGACTTTAGATAATCTTTTCATTACCCTCGCACCACTTTGCTTATAATTGACAACTTTTCTAACAAAGTCTCATAAATTCGAATCAAGCATGATCATGGGTAACATGTTAAAGTAGCTTAATATCAATTCATTACTCTGTGACATAATCAAAGGTCACCTTTAGAACTCATATCCGGTACTAGATATACGTTTGATGGGTAATGGGTATACCCATTATTGATTATTTCTAAGTACATCTCATCTAGGTCTTTACGTAAAAACCAAGGTGATATCTTAATTCAATAATTAGTTATTATCACAATAATAACTTAATGTATCTCATCTTTGCACGCTCGCTCTTAAGCATCATAAGGTGATTACTCAAGTGAGAGAGTCAATCTAACCTATTAACATACATCTCTAACATATATATATGTGTGTGTGCGTGTGTGTGCGTGTGTGTGTGTGTGTTCGTGCTATATCAATATTTTCAAAATGCGAGAAATTGTTTATAAACATGCCTCAAATATAATATATAATGTAAATAATTTCAAACAAATAAATAAACATGAAATACATAAATTATAATATATGTAGCCTTAGTGTCTTAATATGAGCCACAAAAGGATCTCTGACTATAGGTTTAGTCATATGATTTACAATCATGCAATTATTAGAAGTATATTCCAAAGTCACTTATCCACTTGCAACAATGTCTCTGATGAAGCGGTATTTTATATAAATGTGTTTGATTTTTTAATAATATTTAGAATCCTTAATATATGCTAATGCAACCACATTATCACAAAAAACCATTACAGGATCCAAGGCATTAGCAACAATTCTAATGTGCTTGAAAAATTTCCTTAACTAAATTTCTTCTTACACTGCAACAATGCAAACCACAAACTCTGCATCTATAGTAGATAAGGCAACACATGATTACTTTTTACTATTTCAAGAGATACCTACTCTATTAAAGAGAAAAGTATATTTAAATGTAGTTTTGCACTCATTAATATTAACACTTTAATCAACATCAATATACCTAACAATGTCCAAATTTGAACTTTAATAACAAAGCATGTCATCAATAATTCCTTTGAGATATCTTAATATGCTTTGTTTGTTTTCCAATGAACAGGCTTATAGTTAGACTAATATTTACTAATTAGTCCAACCGTATAACATATGTCAAAACAAGTACACATTATAGCATACATAAGACTCTCAATAGCACTAAAATATGATATACAAGTCATCTGATCTCTTCCTTCAAGAGTTTTGGGTACCATCCTACGACTCAATAGCAATATTAGTGTCAATATATTTACAATGTTACATTTGGAATCTTTTAAGGATTATATATATATATATATATATATATATATATAAAGTTTTTGAGACAAAACGAGTAGTCTCTTAGCTTTATCCATAACTATCTTAAGTCCATACACATAATTTGTCTTACTTATGTCTTTCATCTCAAAATTTGAAGATAATCACTATTTAATGGTGACAATCATCTCTTTATTATTACTAAGGGTGTGCAAAAAATTTGATCATCCGATCAATCCGACCAATCCGATTGTCGGATCGGATGAACTTTTTTTCCATCCGTTAAGTGCGGATCGGATGGCGAATTTCACTACGATTCATCCGATCCGTCATCCGATCCAATCCGATCAAAATTAATTGTATATATATATTTAATTAATATATATATATATATATTTAATTAATATATATATATATTATTTTTTAATGTTTTTTTAAGTCACATAATTTTATATTATGATTTATGTGAAAATTTAAAAAATTTATTTAAAAATACAAAAAACAGAATTAATTAAATTTATTAGTCGAATTGATCAGATGCCATCCGAATAATTTACGGATCGGATTGAGCGGATGTGAAAGGTGATTAAATCGGTTGCATATTAGGATGTTTCAATCCGAGCGGATGGTCGGATCAGATCGAATGAGTATAAAATCAGCGTTTTCGATCCGATGAACAGCCCTAATTGTTACTAACTAGTAGTATATCATTAACATATAATGTCAAAATTATAAAACTACCCTTAGAACGTTTAACATACACACAATGATCTTCATCGATCATCTTATACTTAAAATAAATAATAGTTTGATAAAATCTCAAATACACCTAGATACTTGTTTTAAGCCACATAGAGATCAACAGAATCTACAAAATTTATGCTTTTGTCTTTTCACTGTATAGCACTCAGGTTGATTCATGTAGATTTTTTCATCTAATTCTTCATTGAGAAATGCAATTTTAACATCCATTTAATGCAATTCCAAATCATGGTGTGCAACAATAACCAACATAAGACGAATTGAGGTAAATTTAACCACCAGTGAAAAAGTTCTCATAATCCACTCCTTCCTTCTTGAGTGTAACCCTTTGCTACCAAGTGAGCTTTATGCTTGTCTATGGATGTCCTTCTTGGTTTAATTGTGAATGTCCATTTATTTTCAATATTGTCATGCTCATGTAGAAGGTTAACCAAATTCGAAACTCCATTTTTTTCTGATGGATTTCATCTTATCATCCATTGCAATAATTCATTTTTTACTATCAAGAAAAGTAAAAACTTCACATGATACCTTAGGCTCATCTTCATCATGCAAAGCTACCATGAATCCTTCAATCTCAAAACTACGACAATGAATATTTTCACGTGTGCTCTTACACAACTCAAGTTTATAAGAATCTAAATTATTTAGGTCCTTATTAAGCGTATTACTAGGAGTGTGCAAAAAATCCGATCATCCGATCAATCCGATCAATCCGATCCGATCCGTTGATTTTTCATCCAATCCGATCCAATCCGATGGTCGGATCGGATGGAGATTTTTTCCATCCGTTAAGTGCGGATCGGATGGCGGATTTCATTACGATTCATCCGATCCGATCCGATCCGACCGAAATTAATTATATATATTTATTAAATTAAATATATAAAAATAATTAATATATATTTATTTAATTTTTTAATGTTTTTTTTAAATCAAATAATTTTATGTTATGATTTATGTAAAAATTTAAAAAAATTATTTAAAAATACAAAAAATAGAGTTAATTAAATTTATTTGTCGGATTGATCGGATGTCATCCTAATAGTTTACGGATCGGATTGAGCGGATGTAAGAAGTGATCGGATCAGTTGCAGATTATGATGTTTCAATCCGAACGGATGGTCGGATCGGATCGGATGACAGTAAAATCAACGATTTCGATCCGATGAACACCCCTATGTATTACTCCCACTATTCCAAAAAGTATGAATAATTCATTCTTCAACATTGATGAATATTAAGAGTAACATTTTGTGGATTCTTTAGTTCTTATAATTATAAGTCATTATCCATTTCACCTAGGAAATTCTTCTTCTAAGAAGATTGCATCACTAACTCAATTTCAGTTACATTGACATCTACACGCTCAACAATAAATACAAAAGTGTTAAAGTGTTTAGAGTATCAAATAAATATATTTTTCTTATCTCTAGGACCCAATTTTTTATATTTATAAAAAATATTTTGTATGTAAATTGTCAAACCCCAAAGTGGTAGTACACTTAGATATGATTTTCTACCGATACATAATTCAAAAGAACTGATTTTGAAGACATCCGATTCAAAATATAGGCAACAGTTTATAAAGGTTCTCTCTAATAAGATACCAGAAGATTATCTTGAACCATTATCGACTTAACCATATTCAACAAAAACCATAGATAATACTATTAAACTATTAAATACCATCTATGTGCCATAAATCTAAGAGTATTGGGTATTTTTAGTAAAATTTAATTAATATTCAGGTATATAACCATCTCAATGGTATAGACGGGCATTGGTGCTATATAATATTACTCGAGCAGTAAAAGTAGGCAAAATTTGTCTAGCTGGGAAGCCTTGAAACTTCATATTGTCTGGTGATCTCCACCAAACAAAACACGAACGTTTTGTTCTAACAATCATACACAAAAACACCAACACAAAACAGAAACAATGAATAAACATTGGCAACTACCAGACAAATTACCCGCTAAATACCTTCATCAGTTTAGTAACACAAATAATCAAATATCAGATGTGCCTTCAGATCGCAAAGGTCTCACAATGAAAAGCTGGTGATAGACAGTGACCCAGACTAATACGTACTACAAGAGTTTACTATCTATCCACATATAAAGTTCAGCCCTGATCTCACGCATATCTGCATCATAGCACAGACAACGAACCTTTGCTGCATTAGAAAACACACACAGGCACACCATTCACTAATAAACAGAGAAAACACAAGATCAAATTAATCCAGATAGCGACTTTTGAGTCTAGGTTACAGGTTTAATTAGTAAGAATTCAAATAAACAAAAATATATTGTTCCGCAGAATGCCCAACATAAAGTCTGTATATGTCCTTGTTCACTCTTCGAACATTCTCCAACCACATTACACTCCTCCAGAACCGACTAATTCATCACTCAATTTTTGAACTATGGTTGATAAAGAATATTTTGTGACAAAAAAGTGACTTAATTAAGAGCCATACTCCTTAAAGTGCTCAAGTCGTTCATTGACGGCCATATGGAAGGGACATATTGCTGCCATAAGAAGAATTCATATTGTTTACAGGGCTTCCAGGTGGTGGTCTGGGCCTTGCATATTCTGCAAATATAACCCAACCATCCAAAAACTACATAGCAAGAACACACGAAACTTCAGAAATTTTGTGGTAAGCAGAAATGGTAGCAGTAAAAGGGAACATAAAGTTAGCTTCCTAGCAAAAAGAAAGAATATAATTTAGCTAAAAACAAAAGCAAAAGATATTTTTATTCAAATTCACTCGGTAATAATTAACAAGCAAGCTAACCATCCGTACAAATCCTATATCCTAATTTACAAGCCACAAAAAGTACCATGAAGAGAAATAAGGTGTGAACAGGGGGACATGGGAGGGATAATTGCACAATTCCCATTAATAAGGGTACATAACGACAAAGAAGATGACAAAAAGATGACGGCTGTAAGACATTAGCTTTTATGGATGAAAGAAAAAATCAATATATAGACATAAATGTGAAATTTAGAGAAATATAGTTCACAGACAAAGGAGAGTTGGGTTAAAGAAGGCCAAAGCCATTACTTCTGATGTCTTAAAAAAAGAGAAGCAAGACCAACCTTGCCATCCATGCCCTTTATACCATTTGCAGCATCTTCTAGAGTAGCATATCTTACAAAGCCAAAACCCTTTGAGTATCCTGATGTACGATCAGTCACTACCCTAGCTGTAAACAACATAAACTTAGAGATTAATAATCAAAAGTTTAAGTGAAGCAGATGAGCAATTTAAGGCAGATCGTACCATGAACTACTTCACCAAACTTAGCAAAGGCATCCCGTAGTCCTTCTGATGTGGTACGTTTACTAAGCCCTAGAAGAAATGCAAATGTTTGATACGGTTTATTAAAAGAATGTTCAGAAAGAAATAAAGAAAACAGCCATAAAGGAAATAATGACAATTGTCAAGTTAAACAATGTTTCATTTCTGGCAATGAAAGTCTTACTTGTTCTAAATTTAGTATGCTAGTGGAGTACAAAAATAGCACTCAACAAACTGTCACCAACATGAGTACTCAATTAAATTTGTTTAGTTCAAGTGGTATTTGGTATTGGTGGGCATCGAATCTATGAATCCGTTGCTATGGGACATCTGAAAATTCCTCTTGAGCTCGCAACATAAAGCAATCAAGTCCATTCCCAATGTTTGTTATACGATAATTCTTTTTGGTCCAATAATACTTTTGTATGGTTGTAATCTATGACTTGATATGGGGAAAGGAAGACTCTTAAATACCAGATTATAAGTGAGCTCAATGAAAAAGGTAGCAGCCTCACTAGTCATTAGTCACTACAGCTGTTTTATTGAAGCCAAAATGACAAAATTATGCTATTAACAAATTTTCATTGCCATATGATACGCTGCCTCAGCTAAGTCAAGACATATCATGAAGTTTAGAACATAAATGTGGCTCAAATTATTATGAACCACCACTGAACAGTACCATCTTCAAAATACATGTCCCTAAAATACAATTAGATTCAACACAATATCGTCCTATCAGATTAAAAGGCACAAAAAGATATCAATTTACAGTGGACCGCATTATTAAAGAAGATAGTATGAAAGAAATGAAAAGTATTATGGAAAGCGAGAGAGAGAGAGAAACGAAGGACTTGCCTGAAACGAAGAGGTTGGTGCTGGCTTCAGCCTGCTCGCGAGTCGGAGCGGTATCAGGCAACGGCGGAGGAGCAAAAGAAGATGTGGAAAACAGTCGCCTCAGTCCTCGAGGCGCCGACACCGCTGCTGCTCTCATAGTCATCATCACCCCAATAGAGGTTTAACCTTGATCGTTAACCCGTTGCTCTGATTTTTCTAGTGAAATATAGGAAGAGGCGAACAGCGTCAGAGAGAGAAAGAAAAATGAAATTACAGGTGTTCTCCCGTTAGAGGTTTGACGTCCGTGAATTAAATAATGAATGTCATAGATACCCCTATCTCTTTATAGTGTAAACATACATTTGGCAACGTAGGTTGCGGTGAGGGTATTTATGTCATATGAATATTAAGTTGTGATGGTTATTTGTCTTTAAGGATGACATCTCGATCATACATATTAGATGGGATTGGGGTAGGTTTCTGTCTGACATCCGTTAGCATTATGTAATCTCAATTTCATCACGTATTTATGCGTTTAAATTTCAAGTATCATATAATATAAATATTACCTTTAAAATATATAATTATAAAAATTATATTTTTTATATTTAATTTATATATTTTAATTATTAAACAAATTTTATATATTATTTTATTTTAAAATTTAAATATCATTTAAATTGAACTAATTCATTTAAATTAATTGAATGTTAAACAATATCCAATTGCATCGTTAAATATTATTATTATACTATTTTTATTGTTATAATTTTTACAAGTATTAATGTTTTTAATTTTCTAATTTTTAATTATAAAACTACTAATTTGATTTTTTCTTTCGTATTGAATTAAAATAATATATTTTTATTTTAAAATATAATAAAAATATTTTTAAAGAATAAATATTGATTTAAATATAAATAATTTTATTAAAATATTTATAATATTTTTTTTACTAAATTATACAATTTGTCACCAATTATTATATAAATTAATTATAATATAATTTAGAGAAAAATATCATATATGTTCACTAATTATTGTAGTTAGAGCTATTATGTTCAATATCTTTTTTGTGTAATAATTTAGTATAGTAGTTTTAAAAAAATAACATTTTAGTCCACTAGTTTAAAAAAATGATAATATAGTCTACATAATCAAATTATATCTTTTTAAGCAATTTTTTAAAATAAACTTTTTTAAAATAATGATAATGTAGTCATCTATATGTATGTTGTCACTTTTTAAAATTTAATGCACTAAATTTTCAATAAAAAAACTACTATATCTAAATAATTAATTCTAAAAAGCAATTACATTTGTTTGTCATCCTACTTATAATTTAATATAGTCTAGTCTAATATATCATATTTAACATATCTAATAAGATGAACTAAACATGTAAAATACATGTTTAGTGCACCATATTATATATGCTAAGTATAATTGTATTGAATTTAATTATAATTATTTTGTATAGTATTTAATAACAACGTGTATAATATAATCTAATAAAATTAATTATAAATATTTTTAAAAATAATTTTATTTAAAATAAAAAATATATATTTTATATAGTTTTGTTAACTATCAAAATAACTTAATCATAAAAAATATTTTAATCTAAATTTAATTTATTTTTATATTTTTCAACATTTTAAAAACAAAATATATTTTTAATTTTAGATAAAAAAACATCAAGATAAATAATTTTATAATTATAATTTTTAATGTGAAGTAAAATGTAAAAGTATAGGTTAGACACACTCACTTTTGGTAATAAACTTTTACATAATCATATAATCTATATTATGTATAATAAGGTCTTACTTTGTAGATAAACACATTACTATATAAAAGTATACAGTCAAGATCTTTAGTATTGTATAATAAACATGATTTAATAATGTTAATATGTCTCTAAACACACCTTGAGATTTTCAAATTTGATCATTTTTACATGTAAGAGAAACATTATGAAAGAGTCCACGATCCATTACATTGTTAGGGCAAGGAGATGAAGATTTCTTAAGGACTCATTACTAACTCCTATAAATAAAAAATCAAACATTTACGCAATAAAAAAATTAAGTAAAAGAAACAAACAAAATCAAATAATAAAAGAAAAATACGCTTGGGTGTAACATGATTTGCGAAAATAAATAGCTAGGGTGGCACATAGGTGGAACGACTAGATGAATCAGGTCTATAAGCTTGGCGATAGCGTTAACCAAGCGGGTGAAGTCGAGATGAATGCCATGCTTACACGTGGAGAGGCGATGCATTACTCCTCACATGAGTCCATCTTTGATTGGTTGTATTTGACATGGCATCTGTGTGGCTAGCCTAGTAACCTTATATACTTACGTGGCAGGCCACGTGACATCTTTTGATTGGTTTTGCGTTAAAAATTCAAAAAAAATTCAAAAAAATTCAAAAATTATATTTTAATCCCTTTTCACTAAAAAGTTTATAATTCAATATTTTTAACCCCAAAAAAATTATTTATTGAATAGAAAAAGAAAATATTATGTAAAAAAGTATACTGATAATTTTTACTTTCATAGAATCATCACCAACCAATCAGGATAGTACATTTCTATTATATATCCAACTTTCAAGAGTTTTTCAACTTCCATTTTCATGGAAAAATATCTTTCTTCATTATATGATCTTTTCTTTTGCGTGAAAGATTTAAATTTTGGATCCACATTGAGGTAATGTACTATGATTTCTAAATCTATACTAGTATATCCTCATGGGACTATGCAAACACATATTTATTTTTTCTGAGGAACACATCTAACCTTTCTTGTTCATCTGATGACAATGATGTACCCATACGGATGGTCATGTGAAGCTTATCTTCGGATTGGACTATGAGGCATGTTTGTTCTACTAGTTTAGATATGAGAACGTGCCCCTGGCAAGGTCAAGTTCTTGGTCAAGCATGATGGTAAATGACATACTATAGGATAAAATAAACTTGAGTCCACCTTGCACAACCAAAGGATGGTTGGTAGGTGAAGGTCGTACGATAAAGGTTGACCTAACAAGGGGTTCCAAATGAATCATATCTTGGATGGTGACATCTATTCGAGATAACTTTCCTTGGCTAACCATGTTTTGGCCTGCAGTGTTGGTCTTGGAAGGTAATATTTTACCTACCAAATCTCGGATGGCCAAATCCTTAGTGGAAAAATCCTGGGTGATAACACTTAACTTGGATGGAACTTCCTGGCTGACCATTTCTTGGTCGATAGTATTGGGCTAGAAACTTTGGTCCTATTTCAAATGGTCATCTTTATAGCAAAGTTCTAGATGGATATGGAACTAGCCTTGTGCATTTTTGGCATTAAAGGATGCCACATGAAAGTTTTTCAAGATGATGACTAGTCTTAGAGCCAGTGGCTGTGGTAGGCATTCTAAGATGTCTTGGAGTGCATTTCTCACCACTCCAAACGGGCTCGGGTTTGAGCTTACCTTAACTTTTTGTCCTTTCTTGCCCACCGTGGATACGTAGGTCCAATTATAGCGCTCATATTTCTGGCAAGCTGTAGTGAAGTTGTAAAGATGGCCTACTAGTTAGTAAGTTGTACCTTATGACTAGCTATCGAGGTACGAGAGGTGGAGCTAGCTTCTGATCTATGACTTCTTTTACAAGTGCAAAACGTCAAAATAGATGAAAATAATGGATCAAAAGATTTTGATACTTTCTTTTCAAAAAAACATTGTTGTTAAGGTTCACAGTCTCTCTTTTTTGAAATAGTTTTTTTTTTATTTTTTTCTTTATAGATCAAGAACTTTGAAAACTTTTTTAAGAGTCTTATAATTTTAAATTTTTTTCAACTAAATAAAAAATATTTTGTTCCCACTAAAAGTGCCAGATGTTGATACCGATTTTTGTCAACATCACCTAGGATTATTCTTCGTATAATCTATAAAATAAATAAATTGTTAAGACCTTGGACCACCTTATAGGGGTTGGTCTTCGGATCTACAATTTTTAAGTGAGTAATTTTAACATGAGGGTAAAAGTGATCTGATCTCAATCTCGCTCTAATAATTATATGAAAAGATAGTGTTTAGTTGTGATTCTTTTTTATTAAATGTATGATCTTATAACATTATATCATATATAATGTTATACATATGTGACTATATACATGGAAAAAAATTCTAATACCTTATCCTTGTTTGATTAGGAATAAGTTGTAGTATTATAGACAACTATTTGGTGTAGTCGTATATTATTTGTATACATTTATCTTTAATTATAAGTTAGATTATTCTTTAAAATAGATAAGAATAATATGTAGGTGTTTGTTGTCTCAAAAAGAGATCATAAAAACGTGCAAGTATACACGGTCACAAGTAATAAAGATTTGTAAGTAAAGTATCGTTTCCACGGAGATTTGTTACTATAGTTTGTTGAGTATTAAAATTGTATCTCTCTGATTTTATCCAAAATAATCGTTGATTTAAAATAAAGGTAATAAGAAAATAAGAGAAATTTAGGATTGCAATTTTTCACCAAATTAATCCACTCTTACCATATTATTTTCTTTGGATTTATATTTTTTTAGTACATTTAATTTGTCAACCGAAAACTTTTAATTTTATTCATACATCTCTTCCGAGCTCCGTACAAACACACATCGTTAAATTAATTCACTATATCTCTATGATAATTAAATTCACCAAGATTCATTAAGTTCTAAGTTCCCAAATGGTCACACATTCAATTAGGGTATATTCATATCCTTCATCATACATGTCATTCTATCTACGAGCAATATACAAAAAAATGCATTTCTCAAGTTTATTTTTATGCCACAAATCGTTTTGATAAAATTCGTAAATAATCAAAAAGCATTAAGCACAAAATAGAACGAACAAATCGAACGTCTTATAAATCAATCAAAATACTTAAAATAAAAGTTTCATAAATTTAGATCAAATGCAACCCTAGAAAAATTAAATTACTTCATAAAATTCAAATAAAAATTACATCACATGCAGAAAAATAAGATGAAGAGGGAAAATTAAAACATCACATATACAAAAATATTTAGCACAAGCAGAACACAACAAAAGCCCAAAAATGGATTATGCGTGTTCTGCAGTCCAAAACCGAACACAAAATAATCTCCAAAACTAAACTTCGAAAAAAACTTTTCTTACTCTAACAAAACATCCCCTATTTATAGCCTAAAAAATACATCAGAAATATTACATTTTTTATTTTATTTTTTTTCAAAACGCGTATAAATTTTGTATCAAAAAACAAAAATTACGCTAATCAATTTTCTGCATCCACTCGCTTTGGTCGGATGTGATCAACACGCGCCAATCCTAGCCGTTTAGGATTTGATCGGACGGTCCACGTGCCATGCATGCAGATTGCTGCATGGCTTCTTCCTACTGCGCAAAATAAATAACTTTTGTTAATTCCATTTTCATCCACAAATATATTTCAAATTACATTTTAAACTTTGTTTAATTACAGTATAGCCCTTTTTTAAATTTAAATTAAATTTTAAACTTTTAATAATTAAAATTAAGCCCGATTTTAATTTAAATTATATTTTCAACTTTTATAAATTGCAATTCAACACTCTTTTATTTGAAATTATATTTTTGGACAAAAATTTACAATTAAGAACGTTTTCGATACAATTTATTTAATTTTCTTAAAATATATAAAAAACAGAAAATACTAATTAATTAAACTAAAATTAACTAAAAAAAAAGAAACATAGCAATTACTATTAATAAAATAGGTGAAAATAACTCTATAAAATATAGTTATGAGTGTTTATCTTTTTAAGATAACTAAATGAAAATTATTGGGCTTCTATCCCGTTAGAACAATCATAATATTTTCATACTTTTTTAATGATTAAACATTTATCGGGCTATAAGGTTATCTACTGATTAGGATCACTCTTTAACAGTCACGTGGGATGCATACAATCACCCCAACATAAATGTTTCAAAAACGAATCTCAAACACAAACACGAAAACAAAGACTCAAGACACACCAAAGCACCTACTAGCTTATAAGATTGAGACCTAAAGAACCAAAAACCATCAACACACAACTTTAAAGCATAATTGGACCAATGAACATGTGAGAAAGTGCTTTGAAAGTAGGGATGAATATTTTAACTGTGGTTATCTGCTAAAATTTGATAGTTTTTTTTTTCAAAAATAGTCGTAACTAATAAGGTATGAGGGCGAAAATGGTTATTACAATTTCGAAATTGTAGTTAACCGAAGTCAAACATATATTAATTTTATTTTTTTATATACATATAATTATATAAAAAGTACACTTTTGATAATAAAATACACAATATTTTGAATAATTATATTGAATTTTATTTATTCTTATTTTACTTATAAACATGTGCTAAATAGTTAAAAAAATAAAAATTAATGTCTAATAATTTAAATAATGTATTAGAGTAATAAATATTTTAACATTTATTTTTTTAAATTAAATATATTTTTAAATAAATGTTAAAAAATAAGAAGTGTAGTTAAATCGTAGAAAAATTATTACTAACTTATAACTAACCAACCGTTATTAACTAAATATATCTAAAATTAATATGAGATTGTTATGGTTATTAATACGAAAATCCCCTTAAGTTCCACAACATCTATTAAGATAGATGCGAGAGATTAAGTAAATGAATTTAATGAAATCCTTTCATAAATGACAATTTTGAGTCATATTGGGATGTGATTAACCCAATACAAAACAAATCCCAATATAATTGTTGTTTTGAGGTTTGTCTATAAGAGCCAATTTTTGGACAATAGTTTAAAAATGGGCACAAGTTGAATTTTTTTAAAAAATAGGCAAAATCTTACCTTAAATTTGAAAGCAAAATTTTTAATCAATTTTATTTAAAAAAAAGATATATTAGCTCTATTTGAAAAAAAATAATTATTATAAACATAAAAAAATATTAACATCTTATAAATTTATAATTAATTTTAAATACATAAATATTTTTTATCATATTATATATTAAAAAAATTATTTTAAAAAATAAAAAAATAATTTATTTTACAATAAAATAAATATATATTTATACATATATTTAAAATCATATGCTAAATATTTTGATAATTCATAAATAATATAATATATTATTATTAATTATAATTATATTTAATAAATAATTATAATATTTAATAATAATTATGATATAAAAAATAATATTCATAAAAATAATTAAATTATTAAAAAAATTATGAAACCTCTATATCTAACTTTTTACAATATACAATGCAAACATAACACATTATATCGTAAATTTGTGTGAAAATATTATCTAATATAATATTATTATAATTATTAGTACAGTTTTTATGATTTATTTTATAATAATAATTATTATTAATTTTGTAATTATTTTATAATTTATTATTATTATTTTAAGTTAATTTATAATAAAATTTTGATAAATTATTTGTTATAACAAATTATATATTTATTATTAAATATATTTTTGTATTTTATAAATATAAATTATTTTTATTATTTTTTATTCACCCAAAAATTTATTTATTAAAAATTTATAATTTTTATATTCGGCATTTTAAAGTTACAAAGGGTAATTAAAATATTTTTTTATCTTGTTTTTAAAATAAGAAGGGGAAAAAAATGGGATGGGAATTGAAGGAAGAGAGAGAAAAAAATGAAAAAAAACTGAGGTATAAGAAGATAGAGAAAAAAAATGACTTGCTACTTGATTAATAGGTTAAAAAGAGTATTTTTTTAAACTAAATTAACAAATAAACTCTTTTTAAATTTTTGAATAAAATATGCACAAAAACCCTTGTTGTTTCTATATAATTTGTTTTTCACCCATAAAACTATCTGTAATGTCACAATAACATGCAAAATAAACTTTACATTTAAGCTTGTAAAGTACCATTAATACTTATGGGTGGATGAATAATCACGATAAAAATTTAAATTTTTTATTAATAATAATTTAGATTTTAGAAGCTCATAACTTTTTATTTATCTTTTACTTTTGAAATACAACATCATATTTTTTTTTTGAAAAATTAGAAAAATATTATTAAAATTTATAACAATAAAAATAATATTTTAATAATATTAAAATAATTTAAATTGATAAAGTTCAACGTTAAACGTTAAATTTGATTAAATGACTATAATTAATGTAAATGAGAATAAATTAAACAATATGAACCGAGTTTTATTTAAATAATAAAAAAATATAAATGAATATAAGATATATTATTTTTCAAATTTTTAACAAAATGAAATTAATTTCTTTAAATATGTAAAAAAAGCTTGCATAATGAAATAATTATCTCTAAATTTATAATGTGTATGAAAATTCTTAGATAAAATTATCTACGTATTTTAAAGTAATAGTTATTATTATTTTTAATGTCTTAATTATTATTTTTATTAATTAAATAATAAATTATTATTGTTTGAAATAACGAATTAGCTTAAATACTATTTAAATATTAATTATAGATTCAAATTTGTAAGTTACAATATCATAATATTATAATTTTAATTAAAATAAAATTTAATAATAATTATTTTCAATATTTTAATAAGTTAGTTTGTTATTTATGATTACTATGAGTCAACAATCAAACACATCCAACCTAATAAAAGAAAATCAGATGAGCGCCGGACCAAAATGCTGAAATACTCCCAACCTACAAGGCGGTGTTAGGTCCTGCCTTGCTTGTTAGCGCAGCATCTCCAATTTGGACCGTACGCAGAAGCTATTATCAGATATCACTGGAAATTTCAAAAGGCCTTTTTTAGACCGTGCGACTCCCTCGTTTTTATTCTCTGATCGATCCCAAATGCAAAGACACATTTTTTCGTGTTATTGTTCTGTTATATTCTTTCTTGACAGCAAAATCTGTATTTGAGCAATTTTAGCCGCCCATTCGTTCCTCTTTCGAAATCCCAAGATAGTCTGTGATATTTTGATCATTGCCTATGAAGCGTGGCTACCAGGAATCGCCGTCCAACTCTCTAGGGCCACCCCAATCCAGGTTCAAATACAACTCGGAAGGTATAATTTTTGATACCAGAGTTCGACCCTTTTGTCCTTTCATTTTCTTTCCTAGTTTCACATCGTAATTTATTGATTTTCTTTTCTTTATGCTTTAGTTCTTAGCTTATTGGATCTGGGTATTTGAAATTTAGATGGTTTGTTCAATGTTTGTTTGCTGAGAAACAAGATGGAGGGGGACATATTATAGTTTGAACACTTTATTATTGTCCTTGTTTTTATGGTAAAAGTTTTAGAGAACATCTTTAGAGTTTCGTTATTGTATATATTTTGGACCCAGGTTTCATGGTTAACTTAACTCACTATTTGTTTAATTGCCTAGAAAACTTACTACAGGGAAGTAGATATATCTTATATAACCTATCTGGTAAAGACTTCAAGTTAAGAATTCATTCTTTTGCTTAGCATTTTTACATTTGCTTTGAACTCGAGCATAGCCCGGTTTTTTTTATATTGAGCACTATTTACATTGTGATTCTAGGGGATGCACAGATTTTGGAAGATGAAAGTACAAAGGTTTTTGCTCGTAAAGTAGCCGACCATTACAGTGCACGGACAAATCAAACTCTTGAAGAACGAGAAAACAGTCCTATCATTCATTTAAAAAAACTGAATAATTGGGTCGGTATAATTATCTAACCAAATACAATGTTGAGCTATTATTAGGCTGTGTGTAGTACTATTTGAATTTCTTTTGGTTCCTTCTCCCATGCAACAGATTAAAAGTGTGTTAATTCAACTATATGCTCGCTCCGGAGATGCTGTTCTTGATCTAGCCTGTGGCAAGGTATTTCAGCCCCTTCATTTGATCTAATTTCATTCTCTTGTCCATTAGTGAATATTTCTTTTCATATATGGGCTTTCTAGGGTGGTGATCTCATCAAATGGGACAAAGCAAGAATTGGATACTATGTTGGAATTGATATCGCAGAAGGCTCAGTAAGTTGTTAAATTTGTGAATATTCGGCTCGGAGGTTTATTATTTTTGACACAATGTTCTGTTACTTAAGAGCTACTTCGATGTTCATACTCATACAGATGCCATTCATTTTCTGGCTCAAATTCTTGTAATTGGTCAGGATTAAGTCAATCTTCTACCTTTTCTGGCATATGACCAATTGTAAAACCCTATTCATCAAAGTATTATTATTGCACATACCACACTCTCTTTATAATGAGTATGTGCCAAGTTTGGTCCCTCCTAGGTCTTTCTTCCTAACCTGCCCACCACCTTACAGTTGAGCTTAACCCTTATGTTCAGATAGAAGATTGCCGTACACGTTACAATGGTGATGCTGATGGTCACCAGCGCCGTAAAAAGTTCTCGTTTCCTGCCCGCCTCATATGTGGAGATTGTTACGAGGTAGCCTTTGTTTCAATTGACTGGCTATTTTTCTTATAAAAGATCTTATTTTTACATGCTCTATACCAATATTATCAGGTCCGGTTGGATGAAGTCCTGGCAGATGATGCTCCGTTTGATATTTGTAGTTGTCAAGTAAGTTTAGCATGTTTCTTCTTAGTAGCATTTGAATAGGATATCAAACAGATATCTGTGTAAAATGTTTTCGTACATACAAATACATACATACATGCATTATTGGAAGTACATTTGTACCACATGTATGCTATTTAGCTTTTGTGTGGTGCACAAACTATTGCTGCCTGTACAAAATATTAATTTCCATCTGTTTACTATAATAGAAAAATAACGCCTGGATAGCCCAAGAAGTTTGAAACAATATCTATTTTTGCCAGGTTAGTACCCTGGCAAAGCTGAACAGACAGATTATTGCACCCAACTTTGTTTGATGTGTTTTACAAATCATTTGTCCTAAAGATAGCGCCATTGTTTTTCTGTCAAAAAATATTAAAAATAACATGTTATCTACTTTATTATGGACTGCTAGATACTTGTGTTACTATTTTTTCCCCTTATCCATTGAAATTGTGCGTGATTCATTGAATGAGAAAGTTTGGTCACCATAGCTCAAGAAATCAAGAACATATTTCCCTGTTAAAGTAAAACCTCAAGGATATTCCGAAAAATTATACATCTCTCTAAATGTTTAGATTTTTTTCTCTCTGCTTTTAACATAATTCCAGTGCTGTTTGTTTTTATTTTTGTCATATCATGTCAAAACATAATACAAGGAAACGTGTGAATTCTGAGACATTATAACTAATTTTGTAGTTTGCAATGCATTATTCATGGTCTACTGAGGTACGTGCACGACGAGCCTTGGCCAATGTATCAGCTTTACTTCGACCTGGTGGTACCTTCATTGGAACAATGCCAGATGCCAATGTGATAATCAAAAAACTTAGAGGAGGTTAGCCTCATTCCTTATCTTTTTACCTTTCCGTCACCCCCCTCTCTTCTTCTCTCTTTGTGTATTAAGGGAATTATTTATTCCCCCCTGCATGGAATCATGCTTGATTTCTTTTCTTGGACTGGTTTACAAGGCCGTTCATTAAAAAGAAAATAACCTGTTAAGGGGCCTTTACTGGAGTTGATTCTATTTATACCTTTGTCACAAACTATCAAGTAAATATGTTTTTGTGCTTGGACATGTGATTCTGTTTTATAGAAATCCCCTCCTATGTTACCTAGAGTCGGCACATTAGGGTGCCACACCTGTGTCAACACAACACGACACTGACACGGGCGCGATATCTATGTTCGACACTCAAAAAAATGTGTGGACGCGTCTCTGGTAATTCGATGAGCTTCCATGCCTGCCGCTGACTGCTAAGACAGAGGAAGAAGAAAACAAGATGAGAAGAAGCGGGTCTTAGGGTTATTACGAGATAGGTTTATTAACCATCTAATGGGCTGATAGGCTACGAATGGGCTGGTAAATGCCTACAAATCGGACAAATTCAAAATGGGCTCTTTTTTAAGCCTTAATAACAAGCAACTGTTATGAGCCATCCCCTAAAAACAATTTAATATCGTGTGGACCATGACTCACATAGCTACTAAACTGATAATAACATATTCATATCTTATTTAAATTTTGAATTTTGTTAATGCATACTTATAAAAAATTATATATATAAATGCAAAAAATATACATAAACATAAAAACTGAATTTATAATAACTAATTTTTAAAAGAGTGTAATTTTTTTTTACGTAATCATTATATGCAGTGTCTAAGTACACGTGTCCAAAAAATGGACACATTATTTGTGACACCGTATCCTAAAATTTTATGAAGCGACGAATTTGACCTCTGGACACGCATCCATGTCACACTTTTTTTTGGAGTCCATGTAACATTGCCCCCCTCCACTTTGACTCATGTACCTTTGTTTTAAAAAAAATAAAAAAAATTAAAATGCATTTTGAAGTTAAGAATTCAAAAAAAAAAAAAATTAAATAAATAAAAAAGAGAAGTGTTTGCAAGTGCAGAGAAAAGGTAAGGAGTTTTTGAGAAGACCTGGTTCAAACTATCAATGTCCAAAAACTTTAGAATATTTTGTTTTCTGGGTATATGTTAATTGTTATATACTTCAGGTTAGGTCTTTATGAATCAGTTTGACGAGTGTCCAGATAACTTTTTACTAGAAGTTCTCATTTGTATCTGCCATAATCAAGAAATAAGATTAGGCTCGGCAGATCTTGATTAGAAATGCTATTTTCTTTTGATTATGCAGCTGAAGGATTGGTTTTTGGCAATAGTGTCTACTGGATACGTTTTGACGAAGAGTTCTCTGACAAGGTGAAAATTCATTACCATCTTGTAGCTACGTATCTTTTCCCCAACCCCGTTTAATTAAAAAATATGATATGAAAAATCTTCATTCCACCTCAGAAACATCTTGTTACAAGAGATTTTGATTGTCCATTTTGGCTAATATTTGATAATGTAATTCAGAAGTTTAAATCATCGATCCCCTTTGGGATAAAGTACAAGTTTCATTTAGAGGTATGTTTGTAACAATTCTTTATTCCTTTTTTTAGTTGACTAATAAATAATGACATTTGTATAAATTCGTTTTTTTTCCACTTTCTAATCTATCGTTCATGCTTATGGCAGGACGCAGTTGATTGTCCTGAATGGATTGTTCCCTTTCATGTATTTAAATCATTGGCAGAAGAGGTACATTATCATAAAATCTCTTATAGTCAAGATACCTCCAACCTGATCAATACCGTGACATGCTTGCTTTCCTTTCTCCGTGGTTTTGTGTTTCACATGCCTTTGAACTGCCTGTCTCTTTTTCTTTAATACTTATATCAGTGAAAATTACCCTTTTTTTTTTAGCATGCATGCAAGAGTATGCGTGTGTAGGGGGTAGTTAATGTTGCAGGTGATTTTTTGTCGTTCAAATTGAATGTTGTCTCCCTACTCTTGCAGTATGATTTGGAGTTAGTTTTTGTGAAGAACTCGCATGAATTTGTGCACGAGTATATGAAAAGACCACAGTATGTTGAACTCATGAGGCGACTTGGTGCATTGGGTGATGGTAACCAAGATCAGAGTAAGATATTTTTTTTTGTTGGTTGTTCCTGATTCACATTGGCTTCGATCAAAAAGAGCAAAATGGCCATTTTTCTGTCTGGAGTTATAATTTTGTTTTCATCATTCGTTAACATTCACATCCATTTCATTTATCTTTAAATAATTAGCATGGGTACGATTGAGATGAGTTTGAAGCCTATTGTTTTGTTATCTGGTTTGTGATGATGTGCAGGCACAATATCAGAGGATGAGTGGGAAGTGGCTTATTTGTATTTATCCTTTGTCCTCAGAAAGGTTAGCGTCTAATTAGCCTATGTTGTATCTGTGTACCTGAATATGAGAAAACGGTAAACAATGACTTTAATGGCTGAGACTCTGAAAGAAATATGTATGTGTATTTTCAGCGAGGACAACCAGATGGGACTCGAGTAAAGGGTAGAAGAGACAAAGGGAAGATGCAAATATCAAAAGAGGACGTTACGTATATTGGTAGTGATGATTAATAGAAATTCCAAATAACACTTCACAAAGTATAGCAAGATCTCATACAACATCCTGGTACCAATGGGTGGGAGAGGTATACACAATTTTGTAGATTGGCAATACCAATTATTTATTTTGTCCCACTTCTTCATAAAGGAAATTACTATTTTAGTTTTCAGACTTTGAGGCTGAATAATCAAATATTTAACCTGTCCTCTTCTGGGGGGTTTCACTATTTTGAACCCGCAAAATAAGAAAAGAAGAGAGTGAATCGTTTAAGCTTAAGAATGATTCGTTTGGCTCAAACTGTAGAATGTGATATCACTGAATAAGAAGGTGACTAATTCTTCTGAAATAGTAAAGTGGCCATTATATGAGAAATTGTTTATTGCTATTGAGTAGGTAATGATATGGGATTTTATGTTAATAAATTATAAAATTAGTATATATATATTTTTGAAAAATAATACAAATACATGATCGTTGGAAAATATATTTCAGAGTATGAATATCACCCCATTTATATTCTGAAAATTCCCAATTAGATTAGTGTTGTATGGTATAACGGATGCATTAGTTCTCGACAATTTTTGTCAAGAAAAAAGAGTATAATAATGTTGTTGTGTAAGTGCGTTAATAATTGTTCGTCTAGAAAAAAAAATTCAATAATGTTTATTTACGCGTCAATTTTAATAATGTAATTTTCAATGAAAAATCTATTTTTTAATTAAGAAAAATCATATTCTTTGAATGTACAAATAATTAGTTATTATTTAATGTTGATTTTTTTCTTTTTTTATTGAATGAGGTTTAAGAGGACATGCGAGGCACCCCCGGCTTCCAGCTCTATAGAGGGCTCTGTTTGGTTTGACTACGTAAGAGGGGTGATTCATAATTTTTTTTAAATATTTTTAAATCAAATTTTTTATTTTTTTATTTTTTTTATTATATATTTTTTTAAAGAGTAAATAAAAAGATTTTATGACATTTGTATGTATAACCCAAAAAATTTTAATTTTTTTAGTTTTTTTTTAAATTAAAAAATAGAAAGTGAAATAATTTTCAGATGATTTTTAATTTTTTTCATTTAAAATCACAAAACCAAATAAAAATTATTATGAAATAAGGTAGTGATTATTTTAAAAAAATCAAAAATCAAAAAATTAATTATTTAGTCAAAAATTAAAAACCAAAATGTTCATAGTTTTTTAAGAGTGGCCTATGAAAGAGCTATTTTTACTAACGCTAAAGTAAAGTTTGTATTTGTAGAAAAACTTGAACATTAAATTATTAAAAAAAAAACTTAAAAATGCTCTAAAATTAATTTTGATTGATCTTTAAATATCAATTCTCCTTCTAATGTAACCTTTTTTTTTTAAGATAAAAAGAATTCGTCATCACCTTATTGTGTCGCCCATATACCTTCATTACCACTTAAAATTGCTGAAGTGATAAGAGGTCCAGAATCTACGACAACAAATTCAGCTTCTTCTTCAGATCATCTAGACGAGATGATATTCTTTGAGATGACACCAGAATCTGCACGGTCATTGCACTAAAAAAATATAGCCTCAAACATGCCATTTTACCAGCTTAGCAGAGAGTAAATTTATTTGGGAGAAATAAAAACACACGAAATAATAAATTGCAGGAGCAAATATATTTTTAAAACTCAAACACAACTAAGTAACGCAAATACATGCTGTGTTCTACAAAAAGCAAAAGGATGTACATCAGCATCATAACCCATATATAAATGTTTATAAGCATATACAGAGAAACCACATTTCCATAGTCAGTTCGACAAATTTTGGCGGAGTCATACAAGACATGAAATCTAAGCACGCTTCATCAAGATCACGATAATAGCCATAATTGCCAATCCCATGAAGGAAGTTCCTAAAGTCGTCCTATCCATATGGGCTGATTTTGGATCCCCACTGGGATCTGAAAAGAGTCCAAATATTTTACTTTTAACATTGCTCACCATCGCAACCACAGTCAACTTGATGTTTTGCAGTAAATCCTTAAGCATATCCTCAAAGTCTCCGGACTGCTTTGCACCAGATGAATCTTCAAATTTCCCAGAAGTCTCTGGACCCTGATACTCGAGTACTGCGGGAAATCCTTGGGGTTAAAATCCAAGAACTGAATTAGCATTTAAGCAATTTTACAAAAATAAAAAGAGAACAGAGCATACAATGCACTTCACTACTGGTCTTCTGTTGTGACTCAAAGAACTCTTTAACAGCAGAGTTTTGCATCACGGCATTCCAGACATTTGGATCAGAGGCAATTGAAGCAACAACATTCTGGATATACACAACTAATTAGCAATTACTTTCAGTAATGACATGATTCAGGATATCAATAAAAACAAGGACACATAATACAGTAAAGTCGAAAGCATTTTATTAGATTCAAATTTAAAGAAGAAATAACTAGAACACAGCTCGCAAGTTCAACTAGATACCATGCTTCAAATCACATTAGTGGCACAAAATTCATGTCTCCGCATAAACCAAAAACCTCAAATGATTTCGCATCTACAAGAAAGGTCCAGGATTACCTGTGCATCGTTGTTCTTACTGAGCATCCTAAATGCCTGAAGAGCATGTTTGGGCACCGAGGGAGTTATGGCCGTCTCACTGACAATACAAGGTTTGGTCTCTGAGTCAGAATCCGAAGAGATGGGCATAGCACACACCTTATCAGCAGCAGATGGTTCCTTGGATTCAGAACATTCATTATTGGACAAATACACCCTGAAACATAATATAGTATGAAATAAAAACAAACACATCTAAGGAAATTATGCATAAAAAACATTAAAAAAAACATTTATTTTGAGAGCAACCTAAAATCTATCAATCTAACCTCTATCACGTTCAAATTCTTTTTCATCCAAATTCAGGCAAACATAATGGAATCTCTCAAAAACACAAACCCATCTCATCTTAGTCAAGATACAGCAGAGAAAACCATTAAACTAAGTTTATAGCCAAGCAGCCAAAGAAGATTGAATTTCCGACCAAAAGAAGATGGAATATTTATTAAGCATTTACAAATTTTCTTCCATTCATTTATTTCAATCCCGAACTTACAATTAACACAATGTTGGGCCTTACAAAAAAAGAGGTCAGGCATTCACCCATCAGGTAAATTCCATTTTTTTCGTCAATACCCCCTTTCAATTGCTTTAGATAGAATTAACAAATAAGCAAGAATCTTATCAAAAATCAATAACAAAAATAAACCATCACGGATCTAATTATCTAAACCCAATAGAACCCAAAATCGTTCAAAAAACCACATAAATGAATAGGTAAACATACTTATCAAGAGCCTCTTTCAATTCGGAGGTGGCCTCCTTGGCTTCTTCAAAGGTCGGAACTCCAGCAAAGACGACCCTAGGCATGGGCTCACCAGCGGACATCACCAATTCGTCCTCTCCCCCAGCGAATTCCCAGTCTTCCAAATCCAACGATGAAGACTTCTTGAACGGAGAAACTTCATCCGTTGAAGCATTAACCGAGGAAGACAAAGCGGTCGCGACTGATGCAGGAAATGAGGCCTTACGCACAGCTTGCTCCACCGGCGACACGGACTGCGAACCACGAAGGCCACTCTGGACCACGCCGCCGATTCCGGCGATGTTAGCTGCGGCTCTCATGACTCCTCCGCCTCCCATGGTTGTGTTTGTGTAATTTGTGTGTGTTTGTATTCTATACTGAGACCTCTTCTTTGGGTTTGGGTTCCTTAAAGATGAAGGAAGAGAGCTTGACCATATATAGGAGTGGGGTCTACCGCCTTATCAAAAAAGATATGTGGCGGGTTTGTAGGAGGCCAGCGTCATTTGGATTGACAGAAAATTTACAATCATTTATCCAATTCCCCTTGCTTTTTTATTTATTTTTCTAATAATTTTATTACCAAAATTTTAAATTAAATATTTCTAATAATATAATATAAATATTTTTAGTTGATTAAAATAATTTTATGTTTATATCTAATAATAATAAGATTTATAATGTTTAATCCATAAATTTTATTGTGTGAATTTTGTTTTTCAAATGAAATTATTAATTTAATTAAAACAAAAATTTTAATACGTTAAAATACAAAGTCTCTGAACAAAAAGTCACTGTATTCACAAGTTTTTTTAAAGAACTAAAATTTATTTGGTAATTTGAGTTCTACGAACAGAATCTAAAATATAGAGAAAAATATGTTTGATAACCAAATTGTTGGATTAAATTAAGCGTTAAATTTAATACTATTAAAGTCACTTCTATATTTCTAATACTCCATTTTACTTTATGCCAGTCAATTTCAATGTCCGCCAGCCCAACCCAAGATAGTAAATTGACACGGACCGGTCGTTCCACATTTTAAAGTTAAATTAGACTTGTTAAATTTTATAAGTTGGATTATTTCGAATTGATATTAAATAATTTGTATTTGTATTAAATTTTAACTATCAAAATGTAATTATGAATTCAAAATAACTATAAATTAATTAATTCAAACTCGTTCAAATCGTTATTACATATTTTTTTAGTTGAATTTCTTTTATAAATAAAAAAATATGTTTAATGAACAAAATTTATTAACTCAAAAAACATTAAATAAAATATTAAAAATAAAAAAATACTAATACAAAAATTAATATTTTAAATAAATAATAAATTAATATAGAATGAATAATTTACGCATACAACATAATACATAAAGATAATATAATTTCTCACGTATAATAAACATTACGTGTGTCTTTCATAGCACACTTACTATAATGTCGTATGAAAATATATGTTTCATTCTTAGATATATTTTGATAGATTTAATCACAATATTTTCACTTCTCTTGTGAAATATTATGAGAAGCCAAAGGTAGAGTTTCAAAATATATTCATATCCATAATCCTTTTGACATTGTCTTTTACTTCTTTGAATTTAAAAGAACATCAATAATTGTTTTATCTCATCTTATTGTAATTTTCATTACATTAGTTATGTCATCTCCATCTATCTTCATATTACTTCTTTGATTAAAAATTAACATTGTTGGCAACTTAATAATAAAAAACTAAAACAATAAACAAATTAACTAATCAAAAGATAAAACACACTATACATATTTACCATGTATAATATGACATTTTTGTTCTAAGTGCAAAAAGACTAGTTTTCTCTTGAGAAATACAAATTTGCTAACACCATTTCACAAGTTAAGAATACAATATAGTAATTACTAATATATCTCCTTTTAACCCATGATCTACATGTCCCTTTTACATTATTTCTTTTATTTTTTGATATTTTTACATGTGGTCGAGTTTGCTAATATGAACATGGTAAAATGAATAATTTATGACTTTCTAAAATTGATATGAATTTTGACATAATAACTTTCAATTTTATTTTCAAAGTAAAGATGTTCTTGGTAAAAATTGCAATATAATATGAAAAGAAATTCATTTCTTATGCTTTAAGTTTTTAACCTATGGTATAAATTGTAACGTGTTATAACTTTTTTTTTCTTTTTTTTAATTTTAGACTAAGTTTAAACCTAATTCGATTTTTTTGAGTTATTTGAACTGGTTTGAATTTAGTCAAAATTTAATTCGACTCTATCAATTAAGATACGATACAAATTAATACCTCTATCTCTATACACAATGCATACATGACAATGTTTTGGTGTGACAATTGCTTGATTTTTTTGTTTGATAATTAATAACCAATGTTTGATTATTTCATAAGTTAATAATGCGCAATGATGTAGTATTTTTTGTGTTTTCAATTTTTTTCCCAAAAAATAAGAATGTATCATTCAAAATCATGAAACCAGTACAAAAGCACTGCATCCTATCCCAAATAGCATAGCTACTTGGAGGAGAGTTTCTATCCATCGGTCCTAATTGTCTCTTAAAGCATTACTATCAAGCAACATTTTTTAGTGAAACAAGAAAGACAAGATAGCCCACAATACAAATCCATACTAAAAAAACAACAAAGACACAATCAACTTATCCCAACTAGACACACAAAGATCAACTAGAAATAAGAAAAAAAAAAGGAAACATACAATTCCATAGTTAACAAAACACTAAGACTCTATTACTCTATAGGCATTACATCACGCTGGCTCAAGCAAAGTTTGTTGGAGTAAAATAAAGGTTAGAATATGGGACACAAATGATTTGGGATGGGAAATTTTTTATTTGCTTTCTTTGTTTATTGGCTTTGGCTTGGGGGTGGGGACTTGAAATTCTGTGTCAGAGGCTTAAAATTAAGGATTTTAGTTTGAGTTTTTTTTTAAGAATAAAATAAAGGTTAAAATATGATCAAATATGAATTTGATGTAGATTTATTTTGTTAAAAAAGGTTAAAGGATTAAACTTTTTTAAAAAAATTAGTGGAATAAAATTTAAAATTTGAAAAAATTAAAGAATCAATAATATTGTTCAACTTTTTTTAGTTAGAAAATGATGTTTAAGTGTTAAATTCAATGCTATATATATAATTTATAGAAATAAAAGAATTGCAGCTTTTTTTAGTTAGACAATGTCGTTTTGATAAAATTGTTTTGTTCATTAAATTTAGGCTCTAAATAACTTCCCTAAAATTGTTTAGTGTAAATAGTAGTTTTTTACTTATAAGATAAATATGGTGAGTTAATTTCACAATCTAAAGTTCTAAACAAAACGTTGCGCGGTTATTCAATGGACATTAATTACATCATGTTTTGATATATATTTTCATAAAAAATCTCTTGCAAATATATTTTAAATTAATGAAGAAAACTTACTAATTTTTTTAAGAAGATTGGAAATCATCATGGAGGGATAATTTTTTGATATAATTTTTTTTTAAGAAGACAATGCCTTTTTTTTAAGAAGATAATTTTAAGAAGACAATGCCTTTTTTTTTTAATTTTTTGATATAATTTTTTTTGGTTATATTTATAAATATTTCTCTTTATTTTATAAAACTGTATGACAATACCTCTTCTCAAATTTATTATTTTATTTCCTTTTGTTATATTACGTATTCATTTATGTTTTTAATATATTTTTCATTTTTATTTTACTATTATACAATTTTTACTCTAATAGAGTAATAAATGTAACATATTATAATAAATTTTAAGAAAATTACATTAAATAAAATCTAAAATTTATATATAATAATAAAAATAACATCTTAATAATAACGGATTCAAATGAATGAAGTTTAATATTAAACGAGAATGATGGATTATATATTATATAAACATGCTATAAGATGTGTTATTTTTATGATTATAAATTTTAAAAATATAATTTTGTTGTTTTTCTTAAATTTCACAAGTTTAATATTTCTAATGTTTTTTTGAAAAAAATAATATATTTTATCTCGTATATAATTTAACTATTTCGTATTATATATCAAATAAAATTATATGAATACTCATTGTTATTAATTTATATAATATAATATTGATATTATATATTTTTAAGATAATGTCATGAAAACTTGTCACGGGTGCCCTCTTGTCTGTCTCTCTTCTTTCTAAACTCTGTCACTCACATGTGTGACAATTACCATTTGCTTTTTGCTACAACATAGTAAATATGCGTAGCTGAGATGCTGCGGTTGAACAAATTCTCCTTTATGGTCATATCTTAGTATACAGTGTACAGACCATAGTTGTGAGATACTGAAGTCGAGAAATACATATATAGCAAAGTAAGAATTAAAAAAAACATTTATTGATCACATGATGCTTCAATATATATAGTTTGATTAAATAAACAATAGTTCCAAACACTACCCTAAAGCTATCATCACTAGTGAACATAACAAATATGGGGGTTAGTCACCAAAACGTACATCACTTAATTAATAAATGCTCCATCCATACTATATATATGCTTGGTCATTGGACTCATATTCATTATTTGTACCATCACAGCAGCTAGGATAAAATGCCCTTTTGAAAATATGCTTCTCTAAATACTAAATATATATGATGCATGTGATGTACCTACCGATAATTGATGTAATAGCCTCACGTTCTGAAGATCAGGAAACCAAAGCGTTTTCCCAATTTTTTTTTGGGGCAGGAAAGTCTTTTCATAAAATTATTTAGATCCTTTATTATTAGATAAATAAAATTCTCTCATATTATTTATGATAATTATAAATTTGTGATGAATTGTTATTTTCAGGAATATGAAACATCAAATTAAACTTCACACTTTGAACGGAAATAAGGAAGCTGTTACTTTTCATTAAATTTCTCGGAAGCTTTTGAATTAAAAAATCCACAACACCCATATTTTTCGATTTCGACTATTTTTATGACATAAATTGTGATACAATTATGAATTATTTTTTTTACTTATAACTAACAGTTATATTAATTGTAATAATATTATAATTTATGATAAATATAAACTTTTCTTATACTTAATCCTTACAAATGTCTTCCCAAATCCAATTATACGGGGTATCATGAAAAACAAAATTCAGGCTTTTTTTTTCTTTCAAATTATTAATATTGAAAGAATTTTTTTTATATATTTAAAGTGAAATGATTTTATTTTCAAATATTAAAATATTTTTTTTTCAAAGATCATACTAAGGATAACTTTATCCTCGAATTTTAATCGTAATTTTGTTATTTGTCATGTGAAAAATAATATTTTAAAAAAATTATTAGAAAAATAATTTTCTTGTAATTGACCATTTTCTTGAAATTATATACTAAAAACACTTTT
This sequence comes from Hippophae rhamnoides, assembly GCA_033030585.1. Taxonomy (NCBI): domain Eukaryota; kingdom Viridiplantae; phylum Streptophyta; class Magnoliopsida; order Rosales; family Elaeagnaceae; genus Hippophae; species Hippophae rhamnoides. Next base: position 63,150,721 of record CM065428.1, on the reverse strand, counting down.
TATTATATAAAGATTTAGACACACTGAAATTTAATAGGATAAATTTGGCCCCTTTACTTTATAATAGGAGACCGTGTATTTTATTTACTAACATATATTTTATTTTTTTTATAATAGGAGACCGTGTATTGGTCATATAACCTAATTCTATTCACAACAAAGGTCTTTTGTTCTACAATGACAGTTGTTATTTATAATTAAAAATAAAATAAATAATAATTTAAAATTATATTTTATAAGTAAAGATTAAATTTAAAATTATTCTAATATATATGTTATAAATTATGTTTTTTTAATTATTAAATATATTATTTTTATTATTTATTAATAAATATAAATATTCCTTCTAAATATCACATCAGTCCAATTGTATAAACTTGTCTTATGATTAGTAAATTAATTATTTAAGAGAACACTGAATGCGTATAATCTTATGCTTACGGCAAGATTTTTTTAATAAATTATTTCATCATTTAATTTTTTTTATCACGTGATACCTTTGTATGAATGTAAATATATAACCAATGTTCCTTATTTTTAATCCTACGACATTCAATAATAATTCATCCTATTATATAAATAAGGAAAGATGGTTATATAAATCTCATATTTATTTTAAAAATAATATTTAAATATTTTATTTATATTTTATGATAATTTAATTATATTATTATTAAAAAAATAAAGGCATAACAAAAATGATCATTTATTATTATTATTATTATTATTATTATATTTTTATTAAATTTTTCTTCAATTATTTTTGCTATAATTTATTTAAATTAAAATATTCTTTATCTAATGTAGTTGAAAAAATAAAAAATTAAAAGAAAAAATTAATTTTTTCCTTATACTGTTATTTTTTAATAATAGTATGAATAAACTATGATAGAAATAAGTATAAAATCTAAATATAATTTTTACAATAAGGATAAAATTCTGACCATATTTTTATCTATAAGTAATAATGTGTTAACTTCATAAGTAATAGCTTCAACTGGTAATAAGAAATATTTAAAATATCAATTTACATGAAAATATTAAGGTTTAAATTTTATGAAAATGATGAAAGATAATTTGTTGTTTATGAAAATTTCAAAAAGTTTGTAAAAATTATAGAATATCAAAATTATGAAAATTCAAATAAATTATTACCAAAATATCAAAATAATAATTTACTCCTTTTTACATTAATTTTTTTAGTACATATAATTATAAATGTATGTAATAAGGTTGAAATTTTTTAGATTAAACAGTATTTGATTTTATTTGAATATAACATGAAATAGAGGAGAATTAATATTATAATCAGACAACTAGGTGAACAACAACAATAATATTATGATCAATGAATCAAAAGTTAAAATATATAACTATAGAGTTTGAAATAAACTGTTAAACTAATAATTGAAAAATAAAAATTATTAAAAAATATTATAGTATAAAAAAAATTTATTGGGAAAAATTAAAAACTTACAAAAATGACACAATAAAGTTGTTATAATTCCAAAGAAATAGACTATATAACTAATTAAATATATTTCAGTAAATCATTGTTAAAAAAATAAAACTAACTATAAATAAAATAAATTTTATTCAACATTTTATCAATAGTATTACTATAATATTTATATTGCTATTTAGTACTCTTTTGATATTTCTTCAATATTGACATTTTATTGATATTATTGTAGATGATGTATATCAATGTTAAAATATATCTTGAACTTCACGTTATGAAAACATTTGCAATAATGAATAATTTTATCATTTTTAAATTTATATAACTTCATGTTTTATCATTATATGAATATGTGTAAATTAATGTATTTTTAACATGAATGTTTTTTGTTGTTGGTAAATTGGTATGTCAAAACCAAAGTAATATTTATAATATTAAAAAGGTGGGTCATTGAGACAGTACATTTTTGTTGATTCCATAACAAATTAATGCCATTTAAAGATTATCAAAAAAAATCATTAAAAGTAATTTTTTTAGCGTTTGTAATATAATTGAAATATAATAAATATATTAAAGATAATAAGATACTTTGGTTAATTAAAAAATTAAAATTAAATATATTATAAAATCAACAAAAATAGGTATGTTAATAACCACACCTATAAATATGATAAAAATTAAATATATATAAATTTACCCGCACAGCTTACGGTATGTCATGGGTTAAGGTTTTCGAAAAATGATTAATGTTGTCATTTTAAGAGTTATCTTAACATGTTAAATATCATAATTAGGAGTCATCATTTTAAAAATTATTTTAACTTATAATATATTATAATTAATATGAATGTAAATTTATCTTATTTTTACATTTCTCATGATAATAATAATCATTACAATAAATTGAAAAATTAACATTTTTTGATATTTTTGTAAGTTATTATATAATTTAATAAATATCGATATTGATATATTGGGAAATATCAGTTTACAAATTCTTTACTTTTTTCAAATTAAAATACAGAGATGAATTAAATATTTTAGATATTTTATAATATTTTTTAAGAATAATAGTAAAACCAAAGTGTCCACGTTAATAATAATTTAATGTAATTTTCTTTAAAAATATCAAAATATTTACAGAATTATCTATAAAAATATAGATTATGTCAAAATTTTGGTTCAAACTCTATTTCCCTAATATTGATGGAAATATATAAAAAAAATCGGTAATAATGATGAGAAATTTTGATGAAAATTTCAGATATAATTTTTTGGTAAAAAAAATATATACATGATTTATTATTTATATTATGATAGTTAATATTTAGATAATAATGAACTTATTATGCATTTATGCATGACTTATTAGCAAGTTTATACAAAATTATTATTATTTAATATTATCATAATATGATTAATGTCTCTCTCTTGATATTGATATTTTCATAATATGATTAATTAAGCCTTTATATTAAGATAAGTTTATACAAATTTTTCTATTAAAAAAAAAAGAAAAAAAAACACAAGTGGTATTATATCTATTATAATTGTATGTATTTATCATAGTTCATTTTCGCAATATTTCAATGGTAAATATTTTAGAAAACATATGGTAGAGGAAGGATCGATATATGATTGAGATCCATGCTGATCTATAATCTCTGACATCAATTATTTGAAATCCAAGCGCTTACTCTCTTTTTTTCCAAACAGGAAAGTAATTTAATAGCGCGAAAAAAAAAAGACACTGGCTTGATAAACTAACGAGTGAGTTTGTTTTTATATCATATTTTTTTTATCTTTATTATATTTCTTCTATATTAATTAAAATCTATTAAAGATATTTTTTATTAATTTTTAAAATTAATAATCAATATACTATAAAAATAAAAAAAATAACGTGATTTTATAATATATTTTAACGTGAATTAAATTACTATTAAATAATAAATAAATATATTTTATACATTGAATCAAATTAAAAATATTCAAATTCAATTAGAACCGAAACAAATTTATATCGATAAAAAACATATCATTTTAATTCAATGTTCGGATATATGTATAAGTTATATGGATATAATCTTATAACTAATAATATATTTTTTAGTCAGTAAAAAAAAATCTCATATAGAAGAGATGGTAAAGTTGTTTTAACATCTAAGTTATGTTTTTGGTAAAAGAGATTAAAATTTGTAGTTAGTAATAGGAGTGATTAAGACTTAATACTAACTTTTTTAGGCGAGTTAAGAGACAAAAACTTAATCCAAGAACTCTTGCATATCCCAACCAAAATTACTTACCAATATTGGTATATCGACTTTTCCTAACTTTATTCTATTATTAGGCCAATGTGTTGTACCCTACAAAGATGCTCTTTTTTCATCTTAATAAATACGAAAGTATGAATATATATAATATATATTAACTTTTAAGATAAATATTAAATAATACGATATAATATTTTTTATTGATAAGTATAATAAAATCATATATATATATATATAATAATTATAATTATAAAATATTTATGATATATAATAATAATTTAAAATAAATAAGGAGAGATCATTTTATTAGTCAAAATATAACTAACATAGGATCCCAAATTTATAACCAATAAAAGGGCTCCGTTGCATTGCTATATCAAGCTTGAAATCCATACGTATACATTAGAATAAGTCTAACTATATCCTAAATCTGTACTTTTCCTAACTCATCTGTTAAGTTTCCATTGGTTAATTTTTATATTATTATTTTTTATATTTATTGATGGGTTAAATTATTTGCAAAACGGATATAGATATATAGCATCCAGCCAGCAAGCATCCCGATTTTAATACCCTGAATAAATAGCATAGTCAAGCAAAAAGTGGATGACAAAACCAACCGATTCTTAATAAAGGCAAAAGAAGTGATATAATTTAGGGTGATATTATTATATATTATAAATTATAATTAATATGTTAAATTTTTATTAAAATAATTATATAAATTTAATTTTTTTTATCAATAAAATTATAACAAATAATTTAAGATTTATCTTAAAATTGAGATACATAGAATTTTTAAACTTGCAATGAAGGATAAGAGAATATAAAAAAAGAAAATGCTAATATCATTTAATTTTATATTTTTGTACTTATATTTTTTATATTCTATTGTATATAAATTTATTTTGAAATTGAATAAATAATTTAATTTTTTAAATAATATAAAAACATGATAGAATTTAAATGATATAATTACAAAAATAAATACAAATTTATGTGTTGATAATATTTCACTCCCGCCTATGTATTCCCATAGACCAAAGTATACTACCTGAAACATCATACAATTTTTTTATACATTAATAATATATTATAATTTAATAATATTTATCAATATAGTTATAATTATACAGTATTATAATTATAATTATATTTAACAACAAGTATGTTAAGTTATTTTACCATTATCTTTTCATGTATAAACTTAACCTTATAGAGTAAATCCCAAGAGTGTAATTAAATTAATAACATTCTTATTTTTATTTTTCTTAATCAAATCAACAATTTGAAAATAAATCCATTGAATGAAGAAAGAGTAGTGTGTACAACATTATATATGTTCTTATTTTGACTATTTTTGTTGCCTTTATATATTCACAATCAAATATACAAATACGGCGCATATATATATATATATATATATATATATATTCACAATCAAATCTACAAATACGGCGCATATATATATACATGCGCGCGCCCTAAACATGTTTTTTTGAAAAAAAGTTTATGAAAGTGATCTAGAAAATCAAATATATATATATATATATATAGAGAGGGAGAGAGAGAGAATATAAAGAGTTAAATGATCCTTTGCTTTAAGTCTCATTTCATCTAATCAAATCAAATCAAATCTTTATCGTTAAAGCAGATCGAAGTAGATAAGAAAGAAATTGTCAAATATTAGCTAAAACCTGTACAAGGTAAAAAAAAAAAAAACAAATGATTCCAAGAATCCAAAACTTTACCATTTCCTAATCAACCTCTAACCTGATAACATTACCTATTTATAGAACTTTAATTAGATTATTAAAAATGATAACATTACATTAGAAAAAGGAAAAAAGTTGAAACAAGTTGGCTTGTTTTTATCTGAGAGCCTCAAATCCTTTTTTATTTCTAACTGGATTGTTCAATACACCTGCAAAATCACATTATTAGGCTTCAGCATGCAAATCGCAAATTTAGAATAAAATTGAAAGAAAGAAAAAAAAAACAGCTTGAGAAACAACTAATTACTAAGCCTGAAAATTTATAATCATTTTAATTTTTAATTTTTAATTTTAAAAAAAATAGATACAAAAAATTATATATTATTTATTTGATAATTAACTACTAGTTTTAATTTTCAACTTTTGAAGTTTTAAAATTAATTTTCAAAATTTTCTTAAATTTTAATTCTTTAATCATTTTGGGTAAGATTAAATATGTTTTAGCAAGATATAGTTAGTAATTTTTAGTGTTAACAAGTAAAATAAATAAAAATTCAATTCCAATTAAAATTGATTTTTTTTAATTTTAAAATTTGGATAAATTTTAAATTTTAAAAAATAGGAATTGAAAATAAATATTTATCATTAAATTTAAAATTGAAATGATTATAAAACTAAACCCATAAATAAGGAGGAAAAAAAGAAGGAAAAATAATAGCCGGTGTGGGTATGCTATCGGTTTCTGAAACAGTGTTGAATATTTCTGCATTATCAACGTGACAATACGTTAGAATCCATAGCTGTTTATAACAAACAAAAACATAACAGAAACTGACATACTTCAAAACAGGTACAAAAATGAAAATCAATTCTAAAAAAATACAAAAAAATAAAATAAGAATATTAAAAAAAATAAAGATGAATCAAAATTAGATTTGATTGAGTTCTGATAATAGAAAGTACTTTTTTCCAGAAAATAAAATTACCTTGAGGCTTGCAAGTAGGAGGGTCCTCAAAAAGTGATAATGAAAGTTGTTTGTGAGCGACCCCAATGTCAAACAGAATGAGCCCTGATTTGGGGTCATCAACAATTATATCTTTAACTGGAAGCCATAGAAATAACTCTTCTTGGCTGAGACCTTCAACTCCTATGAGACTTCCAAAGCTGAGATTACCACTCACAACGCTGTCAAAGATCACTCTGTTCTCGTATTTGGTCAAACATGGTCCATCAAGGAACACTTCTAAGCGACCATCTTCAAAGAGGGAATAAGACTTTACCTCCTTTGGGAGGAGACCAGGAGGTAATCCTTTAGATCGAAGTAGGTCATGAATGGTGGAGGAGGAGATAGAGAATAGTAGAGAGAGAAAGATAAGAAAGTTCCATAAAAAGACTGTGGAGTGTTGGGTGTCAAAGCAGGACATGGTTGAATGTTTTAGGCGGAAGAGAGAAAGAGAGAGAGAGAGAGAGAGAGTGTGTGTGTTTGAGAATGAGGAAGATTTAAGACGCGTGATTATGGTAGAGAAAGAAAGTTAGAAAGTCAGTTTTAAAAGAGAGAAAGACATGTTTATTTACTATAATACCCTTTGTGGGTAATCCTAGGATCTTCTATAATAATTTTTGTAGAGAACATGCTTTTTTCACAGATCACATGAAGATTGATTGATTTTGTTTTTGGTTTGTTTCTTGCTTGGCATCCCCATTATGAATGTTTTTTTTTTATAAGCATGTGATTACTTGAAGTGACATTTTTTTTTGTTTAAAAACATTATTAATATTGAGTTTTTTTTTCTTCTTCTATTTAATTATATATTGAAATAAAAGATTATTTAGTATTATAAATTAAAAATATATATGAGAATGTCTTCCTCTTCAATACATCTTATGATTAATCTTGAAAAAGTTATGAGAGAAAAGTAAATTAAATCATAATATAAAACATGCTATAATTTTTAAAATCATTGTACATATAAAATGATTCAATTATTTAATATAATTTTATTTTTAAATTTTTTAAATAAAAAATATATATATTTTAACATAATTTTTTATTCAATAATAAAACTTCATGTATAAATAAATATGCAATTAAACTTATTTAAAATAAATAAAATTGTATGTATTTAGCTATAATTATGTAAACATATTTTGTAATTAAGGGGTGCTCCAGACAATCAGCCTATAAAAAATGGTTGTTGCTCACGTTTCAACGTAGAAATAGACAGCAAAAGGGCTTTTAATAATAGACATGAAAAATCAAGCCAAAGTAGTTATACCATCCAAAACATAATTGTTGCTTAGAACTAAGCAAGGTTGACAAATGAGGATAATATGGGGAATCAGGTAGTCTCCGAATAGACAGCGGAGTTACATGTACTCATCGAATGTAACGGCTGCTTCTGCAGTCAAAACGACTGAATTTAGGAAGTCCTAAAAATAAAGTAAAAGTGATATATTTCACGTTAAAGGTATACATCGCAATTAATTATATTTATAACATATATAATAATATGTAAAAATAAAAAATAAAATAATATTTATAATTTAATTATAAAAATAATACTTATTATATTCATTTTATATATTTTTGTTATTAAAAAAACTTCTATCATATATTTAAATGTTATTTAACTCGAATTTCAACCACTTAAACTGTTTTAATTTAATATTAAATAAATTTAATTTAATATTTTTTATAACATGACAGTGCAGGGTTTACATCACCAACACCATGCTAAATGTTGATATGGGTAGGTATGGGATTCTTTGAAAAATTCATGGATATTGAATTTCTCCTACAAACAAAAAAATATATTTAATTATTTATTATATATTTTAAATTAATAAAATTTATATATAAAATAAATTTTTTATAATTATATTTAATAGATATTAAAATTCATTAAATAATCAAATATATAATTAAATTATTTGTGTTAAACTTTTTACGATAGTTAAATAATCAAAATAGAATATATTTTTAATTATAATATTATATTATTTAATAAAACATTTCATTTACGGATAATAAAATTTATTTTTAATTATGAATAGTTGAGTTCACGGGTAAATTGGATAAGAAATTTATCTAAAATTGAAAAAAATACTCCACTAAATTTTCCCATAATTGATAGCTATGGATTACTCCTATTTTTATTTTGATTCTTTATTTTACTTTTATTTTTTATTAAAACATAATAAATATCATTATTGAAATTATTAATATATATTTTTATCAATTTAAACAGTAATATTACTTCTGAGTTATCCAATCTATTAATATTATAATCAAAATTAATCAAAATGTGTACCAATAATTTAAATAAAAGTTTTTCATGTATCATAAATAAGAATATGAGTCAAAAAGAATATTACAATAAAAACATAAGTAATCTAAAAGTATCAACCTTAAAATTTCTACATCCGTGAAAATTTTGGGTTTCTACGATTCCATACTGCTCGAAAAAAATTAATAACACTAATTAGAGATATTATTTTATATAAATTAACAAAATAAAATCACTTTATATAAAATAAATAACAAATAAAAATAACTATATTAATTAATTAGTAACTTAATATTAAATAATAATACGATACTTCAAGCGCAATTCATCTATTTTATTTTTGATGTCTCATTATATGTATTCTAAATATGTAACATATATGTAGATAAAAATTATTAATTATATATAAAATACTTTTATTTGTGTCATATATTTATCATCAAGGGATAATTTATATTAGAACGAGAATGGGCATATGTCATTCTCATTTTTTTATAAATAAAATTTTAAAGTTTATTAATTAGATTATTGATAAATTTATGTATAACGTCAAATTATGAACCCCTTTTAAGTTTAAGGTTTTGTTGATTAAAAATTTATAATAAATTTAATAATTTAAACATATTTATCATCAAATTATATATATATTTAACATTTTTATTTAACGAAAAACAAATAATAATAATAAAATACGTAATATTATTTTTTTATTGTTATACACACTCTCTATGAGTTTAGATGTTAGATTTGTTTCTGTTTACCATTGTTAGCATATATATATATATATATAATGAACAAAGGTGGGCGTGAATCCATAATTTACATATTTGTTTTTGAGTGATGTTATGTCTCAAATTATCTTCTAAATCACAAAGTAACATGTGTACTTTTATTTAACGTTGGTTATTAAAGTTGTTAAAATAAGTTTTATTTATTTTTAAATATACATGTGACTTATGAGTAGGGATAAATAGAAGATAGATAATTTAGTATAGAGAATATTAACTCTTTCATGTCATATTCTACCATATGATTTTACTATCATATAAATTACTATAAGAGGATTTTGTTTGGTAGTAAAAGTTTATGTATCACTTGTAATGAATTTACTACCATATTCTACCGTTGCTAAGTATGATTTTACGTGGGACTATAATGTCATAAATGATTTATTTGATAAAAAAATGACATAATGGATTTTGTTTGGTAATAAAAGTTTATGTATCACTTGTAATGAATTTCAATTTATGTGTTCTAGTATCATTGATAAATATAATTAAATTTATATAATTATATTTAATAAAAAACTAAGATGTAAATTGTAATATATAAAATTATTCTTTTTAATATCATTTTTGTTAAGTTAATTAATATGCAAAAACCATGTAAAAAATATATGTAAAATTATTTGATTAGTTTTACAATTATATAAGTAATATTATCATTATTAATCGAAGAAAATTGTTATTAAGTTTGTAAATATTTTATAAAATTTGGGTAAATACAAAATATATATATATATATATATATAATTTAAATAATATTTATAGCATTATAACATACATGATTTATTGCATCTATGAATATAAAACAACCTTAAATTGAAGGATAAATTGATAAAAAGAAAGAAATACATAAAGCTAATTATGTAAAAATATATACAATAAATAAAAAATAATAACTTATAACTGAAATTTTGAAGTTATGACACATCATTAGCAAAGAGGTTTTGATATTATCATAACATTAAATAATAATGATTTCAATATTAAGTAATAATGATTTTAACATGCCTTTGTTTTGATATTATCATAACATTAAAATGGAAACATTTTGTTCTCGTTTTTATTCATTTTATATTTTGGTAAAATTTAGGCATGTCAAAATTGTTTGTAAGTTTGTAGATAATCACGAGTAATAATCATTCATTTTTGGGTAATAAAATTTGGATCAACTTTTAAGTTAATTTATTCTCTTATCTAAAATATTGAGTTTTGATTCAATTTTAGACGTGGATTAATTCAACCTGATACTTGAAACTTAAATTTTATATTTTTATTAAATATTATATTTTTTGTATATGTAGTAACGTAGAGAAAAAAATATTTATAGTTTAATATTTATGAAAAAAACTTAAATATATTAAATATACATCATATATTATTATATTTGATTTATAATATTATGAACTATTTTAATTAAAAGATGTCAAAATTTGAGTTTTTAAGGTCCAAACGCGTAATAGTGACCCATGATAATTCTCAAAATTTATATTCATCGGTTTTAAATTTAATTTTAAAAATAATAATTTTTTAATTTTAATTTTGGATAAAATGCCACTCGATACCGTTTCACATAATTAACATTTTATACACAAAATAGATTCAAAAGGAACAAAACATCATTTTTTTACATAAATAGAAAAAAAAACGATAGAGTTTAGTGTTTATAAAAGTACCATTTTTTTTCTTTTAATGACTTCTAAGTTTAAAAATCTATGTAAGACCTTATATATAATGATGAAAAGTTTGTAAAATATTAAAAAAAATAAAATAATTATAAAAATAATAGAAAATCTATAAATAATGGAAATAAAACTTAAAGATTAGCAAAAACATTTTTGAAAAAATACAAAAAATAAGATTAAATCTTAAGTAAGGAGATGGATTTAAAGATTTATTATTTTCAAAAATAAGAAAAATATTTTCAAAGAAAGATAAAGTTTATTATAGAATCAGTAATACAGAAATGATTATTAATATAAAATACGTAAAAGAAAGTTATAATATATCATTAATTGACAAATAAATCATTATGGATAAATTATTATAAATCTCTCATAAAGATAAAAGAAAATTTTGATACATTCATTTAGAAAGAATCTGAATATTAATAAAAAAACATTTTAGCGAATGAATTGATACACCAATAAAATTAAGACCGCTAGTTAATAGAATTATAAATATAAAAAATGTTATATTAGGAATGATCCATTAAAATATAGGATACCCTAGGTTTGTTATATTCATTATGGATAAACTATTAAAAATCTCTTTAAGGATAAAAGAAAAATTTGATACATTCATTTAGAAAGAATCTAAATGTTAATAAAAATACATTTTATTGAATAAATTGATACACTAATAAAACTAGTATTGTTAGATAATAAAATAATAAATATAAAATATGTCCTATTAAAAATGATCCATAAAAACATAGGATACCCTAGGTTTGTTATTAATGTTAATGATAACAATTTAAACCAAGTATTAAGTTTAACATATGAATTTGAAAGATGAGATTTAAATAAACGAAACAAACCATTTTTAGTACATTAAATAATAAAACATTCATTAACAAACAACCACAATAATTTAATATATGAACAAAATAAATTTATAGAAATAAATTAAATTTTTCATGAAATAGGACAAATAGTAAAACCATAAATATTAACAAATTTTGAAAAATCAGAAGAATAGAACTTAAATGTTAAAAAATCTCTAATACTAGGAAGAAAAACTAATGTATCAAAATTTATGTTTATAAATCATGAAGAAAAACATATAATAACGAAAGAGATGTGACAAATCTAAAATAAAAGGTTAAATAACGAAAGTATTAATACATAACGTAATATTATAAAGAAAATGATATCATTATATTAAAATGATGTTAAAAAATAAACTACATGATATAAAATTTGATTTTAATGGAAGCCTAACAAACATTTTAAAATTCAAATAATAATAATAAAAGTTTTAATTCTTTTAGAAGAAGAAATAGGTATAACATAATAATAAAACATTAAGTCCTTATAAGACATAAAAAATATAAAAAAAATTCTAAAAGAAATAGGAAAAAAACAAAAAAATTATAATAAAAAATACATAAGAAATTTACATAATTAATAAGAGATATAAATAACAAAACTATAAATAATGGAATTATAGGTTATAAAATTTATCCATTTGTAAGATAAAAAGAACAACTATATAGAAGATTAGATGCATTGATATATGGGAATGAGAAAATAAAGAACGAGAAAACAATTCAAAGATAAAGAATAAGGAATACTCACAATTTAATTGAATATAGAAAAGAATTGAAAGAACAATTTATAGATTATGAGAATTGGGACATAAAAAAATTAGTTAGTTTGTTAACATTAACAGATGAAGAATTATGATGAAATTTTTTTTACAAACAAAAGGAAATATGATATAATAATCATAAACGAAATTGTTTCTCAATCAAAAAATATGATTCCAAAAAATCATATGAAATCTATTTTATTACCATTTTCTCATCAAGAATGAACATTTGACTCATAAAGATAAAATAAATAGGCAAAAAACTAGAAGAATATGTCATTCCTTATAGAAGAAAACGATAACAAAAAATGGAAGAAATGTTACATTATAGAACTATATATTTAATTATATATTTGATATTTTAGATTTAGATTGTATAAGAGACAGAAAAATAAATGATCTAATGGTACTATCGTAATCATATAAACATCTTTAATAATATAATCAAACATTCTAACTTATAGAGTCTTAGTAGCTCACAAAATTATAGAAAATATTAAAATTTGGTTTACAAATTTAAAAGAACAACAACATTTACAAATGCAGGGGAATCCTTTTACAAGTAGGCAATACTTAGATTCTTTAGTAGTAAATGAATTATATAAAAAATTTATTGTAAAAGAAAAAAGTACACATATCACTGAATCCAGTGAAAATGAAATTGAGGAATCCAAATGAAATTTAACAAATCTAAAAATGTATGACATATGGTATATAGATTTTTTTATTTGTGAACATGAAATGTATTATCATAAGTTACTATCATTTATACAATAAACTTATAAGAAAATGTTTTTTTCCATAAATTACATAGAACATTACACAAAACTATAACAGAAGGATGAGATAAAAGAATTAGAAAACTATACCAGACATCTCAAGAGAAAAAATCAGAACTTTCAAAAATTAGATAATTATTAAATGTTAAAAAAGACAAGAGTGTAAACATATAAGAGAAAATGATAAAATCTATTATGATACAAGAGATTTTAGGATGCCAAAAAATATAAATGTAACGTAAAATCTTATAAGTAAAAATATAAAAAATACAAAATATTCAAAAGATATAAATTTAGAAAACAAGACATTCAAAAATATAAGAAAATGTATAACAAAGAACCTTATAAAAAAATATATTTTATGAGATAAAAATATAAACTATCAAAAAACAAAAATTATTATTCATTAGGAAAAAAAATGCATATGTTGAATCTGTAATGAGGAAAGACATTATGCTAATGAATTCCCTAACATGCTTCAGCATACAAAAATAAAAAAAAAAGAATTTTCACAGAAAGCAAAAATCATAGAAAAAGCTTTTAAGATGAAATCAAAACCAATTGAGGAATCAAATATAGATAATACTCGTAGTATTTGTTTATTAGAAGAAATTAAAAAATAAACACTAACTCATAATATAAATAATCATAATATTTATCATCAAAGGATGAATAATTTGTATAGTATTACAAATACAAATAGTATTTATATTAAGGTAGGATTGAAATTTAAAGGTTACACAAGTTAATATTTACATCCATATGTATGTACAAGAATTAGTATGTATGTAGTCAATAAATATATATTAATAAAAGAACTTTGGAAACAATCACAAAAATATTTAATTGTAAGAAATATTAACAATACTATAATAAATTTTAATAAAGTCTTAAAAAATACATATATAATAATAGGATGTGAGAAATTTTATACTTTTTCCATATATTAACAAAAAATAGGAGTTTATTTATTAATAAGAAATAAGTTTTTAAACCTTTATCGATCCTTTATTCAATATTTAGACAAAATATTTTTAACAACACAATATGGTGAAACTATTTACGTGTTAAAAATAAGAAAAGCTTCGACAATATTAAATTCAACTTTTATGTAACAACATAAAAAGTGAAAACGTGATAAGATATATATAAATTAACAACCTTATAAACAAACATTTCATTAGACATATAAGATAAACAAAACTATTTTTTTTAATGAAATACAAGAAGATAAAGCTTTAACATGAATAAGAAAATTATTAGAAACAATAAGTTCAAAGAAAACCTTTAGATCCTAAAATCAATAGGTCTAAAATAGTAGCAAGTATAAAACTCAAAGATTTTAACAAAGTCATCAGAGTAAAACCAATGATTTATACTTAGATGACATAAATAAATTTGGAAAATAAGCTAAAAAAATTTTGGAATTAAAATTCATAATATCTAGTTGTTCATCTCATTCAAACCATCATTTTTAGCTAGAAAAGAAGAGATAAAAAATGGTAATAAACTACAAAGCATTGAAGATGAATATTTTATTACAAAGAAAGAAAAAATATTATCATTAATAAAAACAAAATATTTCTTAAGTTTTTGATTGTAAGAGTAGATTTTAACAAACAAGACTTGATGAAAAAATCACAGAAATTAACATCATTTAGTTATTCACAAGGATAATTCTAATGAACAATTGTATCGTTTAGATAAAAACAGGCATAATATATTTACAAAAGACATATGTATAATATCTTTAAAAAGTTACATGATATTTATTGTGCATACATCAATGATATTTTAGTATTTAACGATGACTTGAATAAAAATTACAGATATTATTAATGTCTTACAAGAATGCAAAAAATAAATACTTGTCCTACTAAGAAAAAAAACTATAATAACTCAACACAAAATTAAATATCTTGGATTAGAAATAAAAGAAAAAAACATCATTTCTAACCTTATATTTTAAACATTTTACAATGATTTCCAGTGAAATCAAAGATAAAATTTAATTATAAATATTTTTAAGATGTTTGATTTATATAGAAGTATGCATAAAAAATTAACAAAAAAGTGAAAACCATTACAAAACTAAACTAAAAAAAAGATTATATTTAGAAATTGACAGAACATGACACACGTTATATGGACAAGGTAAAAACACAAGTAAAAAACTTATAAACTTTATATCACACAAGTCTAAATATTGAAAAGTAGTTTTAAAAGTAAATGTAGATGATAGATTAATATTTTTGTAGATACACATAAAGAATTTTTCAAGATCTAAAGTTAAATTATTATAATAATAAAAATGAATATTTAGGTATAAAAAATACTATAAAGAAATTCATAATATATGTTATTAGTTCAAGATTTGTTGTCAAAATGGATAATAAAAACTTTGAATATTTCTTAACGATTATTATTGTAAGTGATTATAAGAAACGTCGTTAATCAAATAGTACCAATGGGTTAATCATTACAAATTTGATGTTTAACATTTATCATTAAATAAAAAAAAGTTTTGTTGATACATTAATAGTAGATTTATTCCTTTTAGGCATTTTTTATTTATTAAGAATGAATCATCTTGACATAGACATAAATATAAAAAAAATAGGAAATCAAAATCCTATAAGATCAGATATTATATGTTAAGAAATCTTTAAAGGATAACAACAAAGGAATTAGCCCATTTTCTTACAAAAGTGAGTATAGTAACTCTAAATCTCTTCTAATTCTTCTTAATGACGTGATATAAAAGATGCATTATATATAATAAATTATTAAAAATAATAATATTGTCAAATAACTTTTATTATCATTACAATAAAATATATAAATTTTTACTTTATTTTAATTATTAATTATACCTTAGTATCATTACTAACAAACAAAATTATTAATAATAAAATATTCTTATAATAATAAATATTTTAAATATAACAATATGTTTACTTATTATTAATAATACAATAATACTATTAAGAAGTTGCGAATATTAGAACTCAATGATGAAAAAAGAAATCAAGAAAACGTAAGCCCGGTTCAATTTAGGAAATATCAATTTCGAGAGTAACAAAACTCGTTTCTTTGCCTTTGGTACTTGAAGAGCAAATAATCACTTTAAAAATTAAACCAAATTTAAGAAACAAATAATCTTGCATGGAATTCTTTCGTTTTATTGTGGGCCCATAACATAATGCAAATAGTTGTAAAGCCCAATACAATTTGAGCCCAAAACATTAATATCCATTTCTTCACAACTTCAAAAAATCGACTCCCTCTCCTTAATCCTTATCTGCAGACCATCCAAGTCCAACCCTCTTTCTGCACCATTGAAATGGCCATGGCAGTCAATCTTTCTCAGGCGTTCAAAACCCACATTCCGACCCCCAGATTCTCTCTTTTATCCCATGCACAGCTCCCTCCTCTTTGTTTTCGATTCAACTCATTGAGTCGGACTTCATCTCGCTCGAAGCTCTCCATTCGAGCGGCGAATGACAACGATTACTCGTCAAGGAGAAACAGTAGTAATGAGCAGGGAGAAACGATAATGTTACCTGGTTGTGATTACAACCATTGGCTTATCGTCATGGAATTCCCTAAAGACCCTGCTCCCACTAGAGAGCAAATGATTGAGACTTACCTCAACACTCTCACCACTGTTCTTGGAAGGTACCTCCCTTCTCGCTCTATTCGCATTGTTTTAACCGTTATTATTTTTGAAGGTAGTTTGCTTGCTATTTTGAAAGCCAGTTATTGGGATTTTGTTTGTTCTGTCGAAATTTGATATCTAGACTTGAAGGATCTCTGTTTAACCTTTTTGGATACTTTTACTCAAATGATTTAGTAGGTGTCTCATAGACAATTTTGTAGCTTACATTTGGATTTCCCTCCATACATACACAGACACAGACTTGGCCTAATTAGACTATTTCGTTGTCTTTGGTGGGATTAGAAAAAAATGTTTACTTACATGATAGTATTGCTTGAAGTTTAAAACAATCTAAATTTCATGGATAATTGCTTTGAAGTTTGTGGATTAATCTTCAGTTTATGCACACCTTACTGTACTAAATTAGGCTTATTTGATATGCTTTTCTACACTTTTAATTTGAGAATTCAATTCCTGAACTTCACTAGCGAAGTAATCAAGCCGACACAAGCTATACTTTATTGTGAACTAGATTTTTTCTGTCATGAATTTAAGGAACGGCTTTCTGATTTACAGGAGACATGGTGATGAAATAAACTTAATACAAGTTTCAATTGAATAATGATATGGAAGGGTCCGTTCAGATATTAATTAACCCAATGTGAACTAGCCTATTTGTTTTAAACATTTTGAGTCTTATATTCTATTGATGATCTTCTGTTCATTCTTGGTGCAGCATGGAAGAAGCAAAAAAGAACATGTATGCTTTTAGCACCACCACCTATACTGGCTTCCAATGTACAGTATCCGAAGAAACATCCGAAAAATTCAAGGGTATGCATCAATAAGACAATAAATACTAGCTCAAGATAAGAACAAGTGTTGCAGGTGCATGCTTCCTAAACCAATACATTATCTGAATATTAGAGCTAAATGGTGATATTTTTAATGTAGGATTGCCTGGGGTTCTTTGGGTGTTGCCAGATTCATACCTTGATGTTAAAAATAAGGATTATGGAGGTTGGTTTTTCTTTTCCTTAATGGTGAAAACACCAAAAAGGAGTTTTATTTAACCGTCTTGAAGGTCTTACCGTGTGTTTGAATTTTGATATAGGTGATAAATATATTAATGGTGAGATAATTCCTGGAAACTACCCTGTGTATCAACCAAAGAAACAAAGGGAATCAAAATATCAGAGCAGAAGATATGAAAGGCGACGTAGTGGTCCTCCTTCAGCTGAGCAAAGGAGACCGAAACAAGAAGCAACTCAATCTGACTCAGGATGAAGAGGAGGTATTCAAATATCAAAATTAAATTAAATTATTTGTATTATTTTATTGTTTTTAATTTATTTTAGAGAAAAATGTGATAGAAGTTTCTTAGATAGGGTCATTTGTGACATTTGGTCCTTAAGATTATAAATGGTGTCATTTAGTCACTTAGTTTTGTAAAAATGGGTAATTAAAGTTAAAATATATTATTTTATTGATTTTTTTATTAAAATATTATTATTTTTCTATCAAATGATTAAAAACGATTAAAACACGAGTCTTTAACGATGATAAATTCACAATTAATACGAAAAAATTCACAAAATATTTGTTAATTGCTACAATTTTTATTTTTATTTTTATTAAAAATTATAATATATACTTAAATATGTTAAAGACTCGTTCTTGAATTGCTTTTTAATTACTTGGTAGAAAACAATAATATGTTAAATGAAAAAACATTAAAATAATATGTTATCTTTAATTGGTCTCTTTTTACAAAGTTAAGAGACTAAATGATATTGTTTTTAATTTGAGGGACTAAAAGGCACAAATGACTTAATGTAAGGGCTTCTGTGTTATTTCACCCTTTATTTTATTAACTCAGTCTGCTTGTTTTACACCTGCCATTAACTTGTGGCAACACCAATATAGTTTATGGCTTGAAGGCTCGGAGATATGAATATGTGCTCATATATTGGAAGCGCATCCATGAGTAGTCCATTTTGTTTGTGTCAAAAGTGTTGTATGAAATAGCTGTAAGGGAGTTTAATAATAGGAATGAAATATCTGGACTTAGCTAAGGTCACCTTTGTATGTATATTTCGGACTTCAAATTAAGCTTGAAAAGCTCTCTTCTGTTTAGTGTAGCGTTCTTCATGCAACATCCTATCATCCCAAATTTACTGATGATTATCGTATCTCCTGAAAGCTGGCATTGGTTTAAAGCTATTTGACAGCCTAATCACCTGCTTCAGTATAAGAGAAGCCATTAATATTCTTATCCGAAAAGGCAGCCATGCTCATATAACCTCAACCCTATTTTTCACTATACTGTACTTTCATGAGTTTTCATTTTCGTGAGTCTAAATTTCATAGAATACAACTTTGTCAGATTTAAATAAGGAGACGTCTCATGCTCGCTCTATAAATAGGGTAATCAAAATTTTCCTTTTTTTTTATAGATTTGAATCTCATCCGATTAAATTTAAAGATTTTCAATCCAAATTTAATCTGATGATTTAATCAATTTAAATCATTTTAAATTTGAATATATTAGATTTTTTTTGATCAAATAAGGTTAAAATAATGTTAATATATATCGTTAGCGAGTTGATATCTGCAATTTGTAGATGGGTTATTTGTTGTAGCTTCTTGGAATGTTTTACTACCAAGTTTCAGTTTTTCAAGTTCGATTGAGATTTGCCGGTCTTCTAAGAAATGATTTTTTTTGTTGCACCTGCAACATGTTATAAGTTGTTTAATTACATTTATGGTATCAGAGTTAAAGGGGTGTTCAAAATTGTTTAATTACAATGATTTTATTAGTTATAATTATAAATAATTTGATAATCGTTCAAACATATTTCTTATTATTTTCTTAATTGTTACTATAAATAATAAATGTTAATAAAGATAGATAAATTTAAAATTTAATATATATGCAACAAGTGTAATATATGGTATCATAGCATAAGTGTAATTAAACAACTTAGAATATATATTATAAAATATGTCAATTCAAATTCAAATGAATAGGATGTTTTTAAATTTAAATCTAATTCAATTACAAAATATGTTAACTCAATCTAATCCAAATTTGATAAATTAATTGAATTATTTCCTTGAAATATGGGATATGTGGTAAAATTTACTAAATTTGTAGTCAAATATATTCAACCATCAAATTTTTACCTTACCTTAGTTATAACTTGATTCAAAAGGACCATTTTCTGTCAAATAGTGAATAATAAGATAATGAAAATAAAGATTAAATATTACTTTAAAATAAAACTCTTAAGGAAAAAAAATAAAAGAACGAGAGAAAACGATATATTACAAAAATACGAATGAAAGGAAGGAAAATTTTACCAAAGAATGACCTAACCAAATTTTAAGGAATCGGTCTTTTTTTTTATTATTATCTAAAATAGCATTGTTTTGAATTTTTTTAGCAAATAAAATTATTATTTTATCATTTTGTTTTGTAAGTTTGGTTATAAACCTTTTGTTAAATTTTGTGAAGTTTATTAATTTTTGTTTTTTTTCTTTAAATATTATTTATTTTTATTAATTTTATGGCTTTAATATCAAACTGTGATTAGATTTTTGATTCTAGTTGAACATATATTGATTTAATTCAATATTTATTGGATTAAATTTATTAATTATTGTATTTCATCATTTGATATGATTGTTTTCAAGCAAACTTTTAAATTTAAAAAATCTTTATTAGATCATTTTATTATATTATATTCTTTTTTTTATTTCTAAAAAATAATAAATTAATCCTTTTAAGTTTTTAATTATTTTTAATCTTCTTATTCTAATAGTGAAATTTCTTTTATAGATTTATTTAAATATAGCAAAGATGTTTTAAGGTATATAACATCTTTTTCACTTTATTCGGTTTCTTGTTTTCCTTTTATATGATTTCTTTTCTTTATATTTTATGCAAATTATTAAATGAGTGATAAACGAATTAATAAACAATTAAGATACTTAGTATTCTCACGTGTTTACCTTTAGGATCTTAATTATTATTAAATAGTTGTTATAAGTGTATCTTTGCTTGAAATAAGAGTTTCCTTTTATAGAAATAAATGTTCTCTTTTACATAGATAGGATTTCACTATTTAACCTAATTTTTTTTAGTTAAAACTTACATTATTAAAGTAGCAGCACCAATTTAATGCAATAAATGTATTTGTGGTTCCTAATTTATTCTTTGACATACTGGAAGAATGTCTTCTTGCTTTTCATAGTTACTCTCAATTCATTGCAATTGAAAGCCTACATATTTACTTATTTTTTCACCATCTCACCCAAATTATTTTGTGCGTTGATATTCACTTTATTAGTAAAATAATTAACTTTAACTTAAGAAGAGTTATAATTTTTTTAATTTATAATAAATTTGACTTAACATTTGGTTAATTTATATGCTTAATTTCTTTGAATTAAAGTCTTTTTCTGGAAAAACCTTGGAACAATTAAATTTCCTTTTAATGTTGGCAAGTCTAAGCTTAATGAAATGATATGGACTAATTGAAATTTCTTGGTTTTAATCCATTATTAAACTTTAAAATCTAAAAAAACATGCCTATCCATGACCTTAATTTTATTTCTAAATTTTTTAATGGATTTCATGAAGTTTTCATTCATTTAAATTATTTTCTAAATACAAGTTTTCTATTAACCCATATTGAAATGCTTTGTACACAAACATTAGATATACTCCTTCTCCAATATTGAATTTATTACAAGTAATAATTCTTTTTTTATAGTATATAATTTCATATCATCAAGATGTTTCTCAATAGATTTTCTAGCTAGATCATACAAACTTACCCATTGTTGTCTTGTGAGATTCATGTGTTGGTCTTTTTCTTCTTATAAAACAAGAGAGCTATTGGTTACATTATTAAATAGTATCGATCTAGGTACCCTTTCGAGTGTTTTCAATCTGTTAAGACTGACTGATTATTGTATTACTTGAGAATAGTTATTGGTTATTTTTAAAATAATTAATAATTTTAGCATTCTATAATTGACAAAACTACCTTATATTTTTATCTTGTTGTTGAATGGCCTATAGATTATTCTATTGAAACCTGTATGACTTTGGTAGCTTATGGCTAATTAGTATAGATTCATGGTTTGAGATTAGTGTAAGTAACATAAAACTTAGTCTTTGAAGATTCTTCATTTTATATTTTATTTGTCAAATTGTGTTTCTTCTTTTTTTTCTATATAGATATTATTTTCTCATTTACTTGGAAATTTTGATTCTTTTACTTTCATTTGAGATAGAGTGAATAGTTTCATCATTCTTAAAATTTGAACATTTAAGTTCTTCATGCTTAACTAAGGGTTCAAAATTTAAGGAGATAGAGGGAAAAGTGCAATAGATTATATTGTGCCAAGGGAAATTCTCACTTGATCAATGTCCATTTGGGTAACCATTTTGTTTAAGTCAGGGACAATACTGTACGTTCTCATTTACTCACTAATCTTTAATCAAAAATAAACTACAAGAATTAGAGTACGAAGAAAATGAATTCTCAGTGCATTCTCGTTAACTTAGCATTGCCTTATATACAAGAGTGAATAGCACCTATTCTTTTAGTGTAACTAAATACAATAATCTAAGCTATTAGATCTTTGGTCACATGTTATCATCTAAATTATATAATTAAGTTAATATAACATATATTTCATTAATCGTTATGAAATCTAACTCAGTTGATAGCAAAATGCATGTATTATAACTCTTAAAAATAGAAAATTGTTTTTAGAGCTACAACCAATGAGTACAAATGAAATTATTCTAAGTCACATGAGCTCACTTGCAAACTCTTTTCTATTAAATTGTTAACTATGTTGAATTTCCGAGAGAACAATGTATTATAAAATCTCAAAATATTGAACCACTACTACAATATGTGCTTATGGCCTCGGTTTTTAACCGTGACCAATGACCTATGGCCTCGGTTATAAGAACCGAGGCCTAAGTGAGAGAGACCAAAAGTCATTACTTATGGCCTCGGGTTTTAGCAAGAGGCCGTAGGTCACTGCAATATGACCTCGGTTTTTATAACGTGGCCGTAGGTATCCGCATTACGGCCTCGGTTTCTCAATAACCGAGGCCATAGGTCTCGCGTATACGGCCCGGTTGTGGAAAAACCGAGGCCATAGGTTACTAACAGGCCTCGGTTAGGCGTTAGAATTTTATCACCTATGGCCACGGTTATTAAAAACACGAGGCCGTAGATCTCCTATTGCCTCGGTTTTGCAATAGCAGGAGCCGTAGGTCTCACATATGGACACGATTTTGATTTTGTTATAACCGAGGCCGTAAATCACTGTTGTGATTTTGCTATATAATTGAGACCGTAGATAATCAAAATGAATTATTATTACACTAAATTTTCAAATATAAATTAAAAAAATTAAAATTAATTATATTAAATTTAAAAAAGATATTACATTAAGAGTTTAATAAGCGATACAATAAAACACATATAATAAAAACTAACTAATTAAAGAATTCCAAAAATATAAATAAATACAAGAAACAACTTTAAAGTTTGCTAACATTAGTCTACAATCTAAATCAATGTGAAAAAGAGTAAGTCCCGTTGTAATAATGCTATTCTTCAAAATCTTTGTCCTTGTGACATGTATTAATTTTCTCATAAAAAAGCGACATATAGTATAAGCGTACCAACATCCAATTTCCAAGATTACATGAATATAAGCCTTTGTGTCATATTAACCTGATAAGTTCTTCAATCTACATTTGTTCTGCATATACAACAAATGGCATAATAAGTAGTATTAGTTAGCTACCGATTTGGAACCATATAAGATGTATAAAAAGAAACAGAGACCTATTCCAATCATTAAATTAGACATCATTCTAACGCCAGTACTTTAATGTTGTCATCCATTCAATATTTTCTTTCCCCGCAAAATTGTCACTAAAAGCAACTTACAAGTTACAACATGAAGATGAAAAACCTCAATGGATATCAAGTTTAAATTTTCATTTGCAATAATCTACCATTCTAAAGAAACAGGCACCAATTACCATCTCTCGGACCTTCACGGCTTTCAACCCGGTTTATATAACTCAAAACCTAAAAGAAGATGAAAGTATGATCGGATCGAGTCAATAAAATGACAATGGGCTCATCATCAATTAAGATTTAAAGCATTTCAGGAACCATAAAAAAGAGCTACCATCACTTTGTTATATGATAAGCTGGAAATGTGTGGAAAACTTATATGCCAAGAAACACACACTCGGAGTTCAGAGAATATTTCATTTTTCATAACCTAGAAATAACACCAAGCACACAAAAGTTTTCATCTTTACATTTTCTTGCCCCCCTTGTTTCATGTTTTTCTACTCCGAATATCTTATTTTAGGGATGCCTGCTTTAATATGACCCGTCATCGCCAAAAGAAATAAATAAAGTTCTTATGAACTTATTACTATTGTTCGAGGACTCAATTTCTCTCAATTGCATCAAAGAGGAAGATAAGTCTTGTTGAAATAAAATGCAATAATAATCTCCCGTTTAACTTTTTCTAATAAGCTGTAAGATGGTGAACATATATAAATGGTCGATATATATGCACCTATGTGAAGATCACATGATCAAAATTTCAAATTAGAAGCAAACTAATTGTTGAGCAGTGATAAGCAGAAATTGAGCCAAAACCTTTCTAATAGCCTTTGATGATCTGATATCTGCTCATCTATTGTGGGTATTTTCTCATTTATTCTAGGAACATGCTGCCAAAAGATAATTTAGTGTCAGATTCGTTGTATGTGCATGTCATAATTATATTCCAGACAATAAATATTCCAGGAATGTTTCTCCTATCATGGTTAAATTCCAAGCTGGAAAAAAGTAAATGATGTATATCTTATTTTTAATTAATCTCTGGATAACCACACATGAAAAAAGGAAACATGTTTATTATCCGTTACGTCGTACCCAATGAACTGCCTACTGTGCCAACTACACAACATAAGCAAAGCGGCAATTTGATCAAGATAAATGCTAAGACAAAGAACATAACCATACAAACTTATTACTACCTCATTTAAAAACGTTAATTACATATTCTGAAAATGCATACCATAATGCAATCCAAGAATTGGTTGAAGTATAACGGCAGGTACAAGTTAGAAATTCCATCGGATCAACCATAAACAATTAACACATTAACAAAATATTAAATACGTAGAGTATATTAGTAAAAGAAATATAATAATTATTATATTTGATTTCGAATATGAAACTTAATTACAACATGTAATTTTGATTATTATTATCAAATTAAGTGTATCAAATAAATAGTAATTTCAATGCTCATTTAAGATTGTGATGCATTTTGTTTATTTGTTTCTTTTTTAAAAATTGCATTAAAGTTTATTTTTTTATTAAATAAAAAAAATTGTTTACAAATAAAATATTAATAATAGAATAAAAAGTCACTTGAATAGCTCATTTTAAATCATGCCAAACAAATTGTTTTGAGCATATTAATTGATAATTGAAATTATCAAATTATTTTCTCAATAAATCCTCAATTTGTATAACAAATTTTATGCTTATTGATTTTCATTTCAGTTGGCATGGACTTATAAGTTGGGAAAAAAAGGCTACTAATGTAAATGAAGAGTATCTCAATGCCTTAAGAACAAATCTTATACTTCCAAAATCTAAACTCATCAAATGAAAATCTAAACATACTTCTAAAATATAAACTCAACAAATGAAAATTTGTAAATCTATTAACTTTTCTGCAAATGAAAATTTGTATAGGCTCATCGCGTATATATAAACATTCTTCCAAAAGCTAAACTCGGCAATAATAGTCAGTTCCTAAATCCTAAAAATGTTTCAAATCTGATGCAATAAAATGAAAAAAAAAAATTCAGAGGAAATTATCGAGATAACAAGGAGATGGATTTGTATAACACAAAAAATAACCACTAACTAAAATGTATTATGTAATGCATAAATAATCTACTAAGAATCAACACATATGAATTGATATTGTAAAAATTGAGGGTATCACACTTACCAGGAGCTGCGTTGTGAGCGACGACCTACAAAATGGCCGACGATGAGTGCGAATATGAACAAAAGAAATAGAGAGAAAAGAAGAAACTACTGGAAAGGAGCAGTGCGAAAGGGAGGTCTTTGGAAAGGAGGAGGCTGCTGTAAGTCTACAATTTCTTCAAGTCTTGGCCGGTGCGACATGGTGCGACGATGATCGGTATATTGGAACGAAGGATTTGCGACTTTGTTGGGGAGAGGGATTTGCGTTTTGCTGGTTTCGCTGGGAGAGAGGGATTTGGGTTTCGCTGGGAGAAAGAGAGGGTTACGCGTTTAATTTGTTGGAAGAGAGAGAAGGTTATTAATATATATATATATTAATTAGACATCGAGTGCTCATTGCGATAAAAATTTCTTATTTTATATATATATATATATATATTAATTAGAAATTATATATTAATATATATATATTAATTAGAAATTATATATTAATATATATATATATATATATATTATTACGTGCGCAAATACTGAGAATAACATTGAGAAAAAGAGGAAAAAATGTGCATAAATACTAGGAATAACATTGAGAAAATTAAAAGGGGGAAAAATATGTGAGAGAGAGAAAAAAAAACATATGATATATATATATATATATATATATATATATATATATATATATTATATAAGAAATAAAAATACATTAAATTAAATTAATAATAGAGAAAAATAAAAAAAAATTGTAAATTAATTTTTGTATTTTTTTTAAATGAATTACATATAGTATTTTAATATTAAAAATTCTATTATTTCAATTATAATCACAGTCATTTAATAATCGTGTCTATATAAATTTATTTATATATATTTAAATATTTTTTATAATTTAACTTATAGCCACGGTTATTGAAAAAACCGAGGCTATATGTATACACTATAGTCTCGGTTTTTATCAAACCGTGACCAAAAACCTATTGCCTCGGTTTTTAAAAGAAACGAGGCTAAAATTTCGAGACTAAAAGTACATATTGTAGTAGTGAACTAATAGGTAGACATATACATAAATTTCATAAATTTTAACGTAATATTATATTCTAATTCTATTAAAATTGTTTATTTTTTCTTCAAAGGCCTACATATATCTTTTTTCTTGATTTTTTCCAATGAAGTTTATTAGTTCTTTTTTTCTTTTTGATCAATTAATCATTGAAGTTTTCATATTATATAAAATTTCATAAGAAACATAGGCTACTTAATCTCAAAATATTCACTTAATGGTTGAAAATATTTATAATTCTTATAAATTTTTTATAGAGAGTTTTTTTTCCCTAACAAACACACTAAACATCAAATTGTGGTAGTGGATAAAAAGTAAAATTAGGTCAAATATTTAGAGTTGTTGGGGATTTGATGTTTTAAGGAAGAATTTGATAACGGATAATAAACCCACCTATATGAGGTTGGTTTTGGTAATTTGCAATAACTGATATAGATACGTCGGTTTTGGTTTTAGCCTTGTAAATTAAACCGACCTATACTTGAGTGTTAATTTGGGTACCCAAAGGTACCAGATCCCTTATATACATACTACTACTCCCTCTGTTTGTTTTTTCCCCTACTTTTATGTACGTGTTATGTGTATTTAATTGTATTTTAAATCTAACTAAAAGTTGGTAAAACTTCACTTAATACATATCTGCCGATGACTAACTCCAGTAACAATTAACAAATGCGTATATATATATATATATATATATATATAGTACTTTTCAGAAAGGAAAAAGTAATTATTGCAAAAAGTAGTATATGATTACAGAAACTGTGATTTCCAGACAAACTTAATTGCATATTAAGAATTTGTCATAATGAATTGACCATTTTGTTACATAAAATCCTTCAAGTTTATACATTTTCCACTAACAAACAGAATAATATAAATTGAGTTGAAGTACTTGTTTTGCTAAGTATGAAGTACTATGGACCACATGACCATGATCGATGCTTAGATGGTGAAATTATTAAAATACAATCACAAAATATTATGATGTAAATGGTCAAATATAATGTTTTTGGAGGAGTAACGTACAAGTTACAACTTGTGATTCAGAGGTAGATAATAACAATGTGGATAAATAGAAACCATTAACAATTGTATAACGTTTGCTCTCTAATTGACACTATCTTTAGATATCAGGAAAATCAAATCAAATTTCTCAACCCTACATATTTTTTTTTTTAAATTAAGCCATATAGATAAGAACCCATTTAACCGTTTTTATACAAATAAAATTGATTGACTATATATAATAAAAAGTAAATAAATAAAAAATTGTTTTTTTTTGGTTATGATATAAAAAATTACTACACCAAATGGGTTAGGTTATTTAGACTATTATTGTGTGGTATTATTGTTGTATAATAAAAATAATTTAATCTTTTATTGAAGTTATTTATTTATAATATAAGAAAATTTAATATTTTTATAAACATAATATATAAAATTAAAAACTAATTTTAAATATAAAATATTTGGTATATTATGTGTTATAAGTTGTGTCACAAACTATCAACCCTAACGTAATATAAGAGATATTATATTAAAAAGTATATATTTTTTTTATAAAATAAAATATTATTTTAAAATTGTAGAAAATATTATATGAAGATAACTTTTTATTAATTTTGTATCATTTATATAATTTTAATTTATTATATGTGTTAAAAAATATTTAAAATGGATGGTTGAGATTAGGAAGGACAATATTTGGGGGTTTATGTAAGATTGTTTTTAGAATAATGTATGATTTTTACCTGATTTTAATACGAGAAGTAGTGGGAGGAGGGGGTGTTATGTTACTTAACATTACTATTTTTTCTTTCTATATAAGTTCCTGGCTAAGTGTTATAAAAGATCCATCAATGATATATATCATATCGTCATATATGGTGGGTAAGCTTATAGCACACAAAATGAGACGTAGAGTGAAATAGTAAAATTGAAAAAATAACAAACTTTTAAGACAAAAAAGCATACGACCACTACGTTTTAACAGAAACAAAAAACGGGACCTTATCTTCTTCATCAGTACTCCTTTTTTCCAGCTTTTCTTAAATTTTTCTGAAACCTGAATAAAAATTGTGTTTGTTATTATATCCTTTTCCTAAGTTTGTCTGGGGGGACTGCAATGGTCTGGCAGAGCCAGAAAATTTGTTTTAATTTATTTATTTATTTATTTATTTATTTATTTTCTATATAACTTTCCATGAGACAAAAGCGCACAAAGAGGGAACAATTTCTGATACTACTTCGACTGTATATGTATGAACACCAAAACAAAATATGTTTGCATTAATGTACCTGTTCTTGTCTTTTGCTTACTTTAATGCCTGCCACACCAGATATTCGTTTCTTTCCATCACCATCACTCACTCACTCACTCACTCCCTCACTCACTCCCTCACTCACTCACTCACTCACATTATTGTAGTTTACCTATTATTTATTTTACCATTTTAGCCCTTCCATTCCATTTTTGCATCCAACGTTATTATTATTATTATTATTATTATTATTATTATTATTATTATTATTATTATTATTATTATCATTATTAATTTTAGTTTTTGATTACACGTACAAAATACCTCCTTACAATTTCATTAACCAAAAAAAGCCTATCATGTTTGAAAAATAATAATCACATATATAATTTCTTGTTACTATTTCAAATATTTTTGCATGAGTTTCAACCTTACTACTACGTAGTGACATTGTGCACCTTTATTTCATTGTAAATTAATTGGGTGCTTTATAAACACCTTATCCAAATCTCTAGATTTAAATACATACTTATATATATATATATATATTACTACTTTATAATGATGAAGTATATAAATTATTTTCAAATTTTTCTTTACTTTACACTTTTTTTTTCACTTAACTTGACCTCTTTATTTTTTTATTTTAAAACTTTAATTAATTTACTTTTTTTCATTTATTTTTAAAATTTTACACTTTTATCCCCTAATTTTATTTAAATATTAAAGTTTAATTTTAAATTGGTATTAAATCTTGAACTAAAGTGACGAAAATTTAAAAAGTAAATAGAGATCAAACCTTACAAAAAAAAAAAAAAAGAAGAAAAAAAATGTGAAAATTTAAAAGTAAAAAAACTAAGTCATAAGAAAAAAAATCATAATATAAAAAAAAAGTTAATAATAATTTGTTTATGTTATTTAAACTAATAAGAATAATCTTACACACAAATAAGAATGTTCGCAGATCAAGAAAAGATGAAATCATGGAGTGGCTTCTACTCCTAAATTTTGATTTGCTCTTGCTTTTTTTTTTCCTGTTTTGTTATTATTTTAAGTAAGTGAATATATAGCTGATTCCCAAAACTGAATCTCAAATATATATATATATATATATATATATATATATATATATAAATTTACGGCATAGTTCTAATTTCTTATCATCATTTCTATTATGGGATTTGCGAGTTTTCGACTTTTCCCTGATAACAGGATAAGACCCCAATTTCCTTATAGCCAACTTGGTTTGCTCACGAACATATATCATATTTAATCATATTTTCATGAGCAGTTTATATGATCTTTTAATAATTTTCCATTCTACATTAACTTCTGTGTTATGATCCATGTATCTAAGTTGGGGAAAAAATATTATTGATAAAAAACTTAATAACCAATAAATAAAAAATTTAAGAGAATTACCTGTAATTAATTTTTCTTATAAATGATATATAAGTATAAATAAATTTAACGAAATTGGTGTCTTTGTATAGTTTATATTCTTGTTTGTATATTTTTTTTAACTCATTTTTATAGTGCTACACGAAATATTCATATTTAAGTTATTAATATATATATATTTTTTTGTTTAAATTTAATAGTAATCTCAATTAATTGGGTTGTTAATATTCATTAATTATTAATTATTGCGATCGAACGTAAAAATAAAAAAAAGTAGTAAAATAATAACAAATGCTAATTAATTAACTTAGAGAGAAAGTAGTTGAGAAGAGTGATGACTAGTTTCCGTTTTAGTGCGTAGGGGCATGAGACTTCAGTGGGCAGGATTCCTGGCTAGAATTAAGAATCAAATTCCCATCAAACTTGATCGTGATTCATTGATTATTAATATTGAACACCTCATAAAATATTATTAAAATAAAATAATTAAAATAAAAAGAAAGCTCTTCCCAATAATGCATTGGTTTTATTTCACAAAAAAAGAATGTACTGGTTTTAAATAAGTTGTTTTTAAAAATCTCAATGCATATTTGAATAACAATTTTAAAATGTTATTTTTATAATAAAATAGAAAGATAAAAAAAAGGGATAAAAACGAAAAATGAGTTTGACCTACTTTGTGTAATGAGGAATGAATATCTACTTTACCTATTCCCTATCAATATTAGCTTGCAATTAATATATATGGCTAGTTAAGTTGATTTTTTTTTAAGATTAAAAGTTACATTATTTGATTAAGTCATCCTATGAAAATTTAATATAAAAATCCAACATAATTTTACTTATGATTTAGGACGTATAACTAAATAAATAAATAGTTAAGTTGATAGATAATTTATTATTTTTAAAGTATATAAAAATGTATTAATTGTTAATAAAATTTAAATTTTCTTAAAAAAAATAAATATTAAAGAAAATAATATTAATCAATTTTATTGTTGAAAAATATATTAATAATAAATAATAACTCCTCTGAGTTTGTCGACATATCTATTCGGACGAAAAAATAATAAAGGTGATTTGAAGTCATATTTCCAAAGTCTTAAATGCATAAGCTAATTAACGTTGGTATCTTATTTACTATTTTAACCATTGAACCTATTTATGAATCCGATTAAATATTATAGACAAAAAAAAATATTTATTATTCAAACAAGAGACGATTCTGATTCCCAATCGAAGTGGATTTTCAAGTAAAAAATCCCAAGTTATAAATCTTCTGTGTCCTGTGTCGACCCAAGAAAAGCCTATATATAATTAAAAAACACCAAACACATAAAATGTGTAACAGAGAGAAAGGAGAGAAAAAAAAAATTGACAGCAAAAGAAATCTTCCATTGAAGAGGAACCGTTTTTGTACAAGGAGCTAATTAAAATTCTCTAAACATATTAAACAACGCTAAAAACTTAGAGATAGGGTAACATTAAAAGTTGGGTTGACCTAAAAAGGGTGATTTGCTATTTCCGAACATGATAACAAAAACAGTTCTAAATTAATTTCCATGAAAAGTTACAAACTAGAGAGCTGATCACACAAACTCCCGCTCATCTTAATCATGGTTGCTCCATTGTTTATGTCCAGGGACCCACTTGGGGCACTTAGGACTGAAATAGTTTGACACAACTCTTGAGTTCAAGAGTTCAACAATGGGTGCAAACTTGACACAGCGTGGGGTCTTGTACTGGTTAATTGAAGCTCCCAAACTGATAGCATAATCCATCAACTTGTCAAAAGTCCCAGGTTCTACAATCTTGATTTCCAGGGGCCCAATTGATTTGTCTGAGACACGACCTTGACGATACACACTGTTTAGTGATTCTTCTATAGTCAAGCAACAATCTTCAAAAACTGAGGGTGGAATTTGGGTTGACCCGTTTAGGCTAATTTCCCAATACAGAACATAATGACCAGGAATTGTTGAAGTATCAGCATAGCTTGTGTACTCTGAGACAATTGCGTCAAATGGTACCAAATGGTTCACAGCATTTCTCACGGCGGTTTGGAGCTCAACTTCATCTGTCTTGTCTGAATCAATACTCAAAACCACATTTTTCCTGCAAATGAATTGGAATTGTGGGGCTTTGTTCTTGAAACCAGCGACCCTTAACACATCTCCTACTCTGTAACGATAAAGTCCTGCAACACATTATCAACAATTAGTCCCAGAATTTAAAGCCCAGAAAAACAGAACAATGAAACAAAACCTACCAGTATAGGTTGTGACAACAAGTTCATATTCTTGTCCGAGCTTTACATCGACCAGATCCACCAATTTCTGTTGTTCCTCGTCGTTGATTGATGTGGGCATTGGAGGTGAATTGGTGGTGATCCCATTGTTTCTTTGAACAGGAAGAAATTCAAAGTAGGCCATGGTGGGTATAAGGGTATAAGAGACTTCACTTGGTTTGCAAAGAGGATTAAGATTAACCCCAAAATAGCACTCAGAGGACGCGTACATAGTACATACCAGAGGCAATCCATTACTGTAATAATCTAAAGTAGGAATGTACTGTGACATTGCCCCAGTTACAATAACATCTACATATTTAGTGTTTGGCCAGAGTTTTGTTATAATTCCTTGCCAGGATTCCTCTTTACACTTGCTTTCAATGAAATCAGCAAGCTTTGGATCAGGTTTCAGGATTTTCATAACAGCTTCTCGGATAGATGGGTCAACAATAAGGGAGTTTATGGTACCATTTCGAATATCATTGCAAAGCAGAGGCCAATGTTTTTCAAGAAAACGAATGGCACGGATAAAGCCAGAGGCAAAAACAGCACCAACGCGAAGAACTTCATTGTTTTGACAGAGGCCACAAAGCAATTGGGAGTACATGCTCTGGTAAGAATCAGGGCAGAGAATGGTCTCATTTGGGCTGGTGTAGTTTGTGTAAGGGTCATAGGGTCTCTCTTTAAAATGAGAGCTTTTGTAATAGCTAGTTAGAACAGGGCGAGCTACTAGCCCACCCGGTGTTTTAGCTTCGGACTTTATGAACAAAAAGTACATCCCTTTGCCTTTCTCTAAGCTAGGAACAAATTGGCTCATCAATGGCATCAATAGGCTATAAAGAAGTGACCTCCTTTCCATCTCTTCTTCTATTGTTGGCATCAATTTTCTTTCTCCACCTGATGTGCCAGAGCTACAAAAATTGACCCAAAACAAATTAACCAAAAACATTTAAAACCCAATTTATCAAAATAAAAAATGGGAATGGGAAAAATCATTTAGTACCTACCTTGTCAAAAACTCAGATATGGGCTTTGAGCAGAGTATTTGGGATGTGTCACCATTGGCAATACGGTGGATGTCAGGCTGGATATCTTCATAGGTTATTACAGGCATGATTTTCCTGAAGGTTTCGCGGTTAGTGTAACCATTAAGGCCGTTTCTTTGCAAGTACTCAACGTTAGCATTGCGGGAGAGAATTTCAGCAAGAACCCGCTTTTGAACTTCATCAGCGTTTTCTGTGACATCTTCAATGAACTGAAGGTTCTTCTTGTTCTTTTCTGCAAGATTATAATCTGCAGTTTTCAATATTGAGTTTTTTGGAGCTTCGGGCATGGTTTTTGCACTTTGAAAGAGAAAAGAGAAGACTAAGATGTATTTCAATTTTGTGAAAGAGAAAAGAAAGCAAGAGATTTGAGAGAGTTCTTAATTACTTGTTATAATAGCCAAGAAGTTATGGGTGTGGGAAATATAGAAAGAGAGGTGTGGGTTTATATAGAGCAATGTAACGAGCTGGCTGTGCTTCTATTGTGAGGATCAGATAGTAATTCAAGCAATGTAATTAAGGGCATAACTGTAAAATTACAAACTTTATATCCTTTTGTTTTCATTAATGGTATATGCATAAAATTACTGATTTTAAAAGTTAAAATTTTGAAATAATTGTTAAATCACTTACCCAATTATATTTTTACACATTTTGTTCTTCTTCTTTTTTTTTTTTTTTTGCTTTTTTGTTTTTACTGGACATGCTTCGATGACACTAATAATAGAGAGTTTCTATGAATTCAAAGGTCAAATATTTTTTACCCTCATTCTTTAATAAATTAATCACTTTTTATTAAAAATATGTATATTAATTTATTATTTATTATTAATCTAATCAATAATTGTCACTTATTTAATTAATACAATAAAATTCTAACTTAAGGCATGTTTAAGTTATCTTTCTCTTTGAGGAATGTGATAGTGTAAAACAGGTCACAACATGGATTGTGTGCTTTGTCGTACCATACAAGGAAAATGGAGACTAATCCATTTAGAAATTAGAATCCTCCTCATCTAGGTGTTTAAATTAAAAACATTTAGATAACGTTTTCAACCGGCAATATCCGGTAAACCTGCTGTAAGTACAGCCTTTGTATGGAATCTTGTACTGCTTGTGTCCCATTAAATACCGGCAGTCACTTCCCTAATTTGTAAGCTTTTCGTTACCTAATTGTTAAACACTTTAATTGACAAATCAATAATATCATTCTGTTAATTATATAATCATATTTTTTTTTACATCTTTTAAATGACTCGTTATATAACAAATGTTGGTGCACACGTTACATACAAGATTTACCTACAAATTAACACATAATTAATTATCGTTTAGTCTAAGAGTATGTGTAGTTAGTAAAATCTTATGTAACCCAAATTTAATCATATCATAAATGAGATTATGATATGATATGATTTTATTTATTAAGCAAAACAAAATTGATATGAACTCAACGGCCAAACTCCTCCCGGCATTTCATTTATGTACGTTAATCATCTCAAGGATCTGAGTGGGACCAGCTAGATGGCTCACAAAGTCGAGTAGGCGACACGTGTACGAAAAGTAGTTCCCTAGTCTATCTCTTCACGTACCTAGTTAATTATTTCGTAGTAAGATCGAGGTCCAATTATTCGGTAAAATCTCGGACACATCTATTCAATAATCTAACAATTTTTAACATATCATTGTATATTAATGAAGTATACAATGTTTGATAGATTAGGCATACTTTGATTATTAAAGATATCTTCAATGTTTGATAGATTAGGCATGCTTTGATTATTAAAGATATCTTCTTCTTCTTCTTCTTCTTCTTCTTCTTCTTCTTCTTCTTCTTCTACTTCTTACTCAACAGTTCTGAGGCACTGTGCTAGCTAAGAAGACGTAGAAGATGTGTTTGAGTTTAGTTTTCCTTAAATGAGAACATGGGAAGCAAAAAGTCATGAACTTTGAAAACTTGAATAAACTTTTTTAATAATTAGTTAGCCTAACCACGATCAGAGTAGCTAGAGTGTGTTATCAAATAAATTAATTCTAAATTAAAACAAACCAGAAACGATCATTTTCGTTTAATTGGACATACTGTTCAATCTAAATGCTCGACTAATGGTACTGGTTGGCGAGTATCTACTAATTTATATATATATATATATTCCCATTTACTAATAGTTTAAATTTTAGAATGATTTTGACAAACATATTATCTCAGAGCGTCTAATAATTTAAATTCGATATAATAATTTAATTAATTCAAATTAATTTGAATTTAAAAATATCATATATTTTTTTTTATAAAATATTAAAATTTATTTATAAATTATTATCATATTTAAACATTATATACATAATATTTAAATTTTAAATCTTAGTATCTCTAGCAAACTTTATTATTTATATTTAAACTAAAAAAATAAAAGAAAAAAAAATATACTTAAAAAATTATTAAATTATTATGAATATTTAACATTTATATTTATTTTTAAACTAAAATGTTAATTTAATGTAATTGTAATATGTATAATATTTAAATATAATATATTATAAATAAATATGATTTTATTTATTTATAATTTTAATTATTGTTACGTCCGGATTAAATTATAGCTAATTATAAAATTTAACAATTCAAATCCGTTTTAAATCAAAATAGATCATGTATTTTTTAAAGTAAATTTGATCTAATTATAAAAACTTTCTATCTAATTTGATCTAAGATCTAATTATACTATCGAGTATAATAAATTACTTTGACAACTAAATATTTATTATATTTTATATGGTTACTTATTTGTAAAAAATAATATCATATTCTATAATAATGGTATTACTCTAATTTTATTAATATTAATTATGTAAAATTATTGGAGCTTAACTTTAAAAACTAATATTTACTTGTTTTAATTATGTGTTAAAAAATTATTTATTTTCTTAAATAATTCAATTTCTGCGAACTTAATATTATATTGGGGTGTTTTTGAGTATCAAAGATATATTTGTCATCGCAGAATAATTAAAAAATTTGGATCAACAATGCACTCTCTCACATAATAACAATAATTTATAAAAGTATTTTTTTGGGATTTTGGAAAGGAAAAAAAATAACGGTTACATGTATAAAATTAACAGACATGCAATAAGAATTTACGGTAATGATGGTAATTAAAGAGGTGATTTATTTCAAATTTGATGTTACATTTTTTTTAAATAAATGTATTAAAGTCAAATTTTTTTTAAATAAAAAAAAATTATAATTCTAACTTAGATCTATGAACACGGAATGGAGAATCATATCACCTTAATCAATTATTTTTTTTAGTTTTTTTCTCCAGTATTATCAAGTACTATATATATATATATGTTTTTTTTTCAAAGAAAGCAATTAATATAATAAAATACAGAATGACTATTTTCAAACCAATAATAACTATTACCAACTAGAGCTAAAGCAACTATATACAATTTAAAAAAAGAAAAGAAAGTAACAATAAAAATATTATAATTTGGAAAAAAAAACAAAATATTAGAAATTTTGGATATATTAATCTAAATCAATACGAAAACGTATTCATATGGAATTGGAATTATAGATTAAATGTCGCCAAATGAGGTGTCTCTTATACTTTAGTCCAAATGAAAGCAACATTCTCCTTTAGCTTACCAAACTTACAAGTTAACATTTTTTTTTTTGTTTTTTTTTTCCAAATCCATAGAGTATTGTGTTAAATGACAAAAAAATAATAAGATTATAAGATTGTATATAAGCTATCATATCATGAAGTTTTTCGAGGACCTTTAAAAAAAAGTCCCCGTTTTGAGTCTGCTTAAAGAGAATATTCAACTTTTGCTTTCTTCGACAATGATATTGTATGTATATATACCATGGTTATACATACATGTGAGCTCAAAGAGCTTCAAATCTTTGTCCTAAAATTCGGTGCCTAACACACACTTTTGATTTGTAAATCTTGTTTTAAGTCAAAACTGGAAAACTTTGAATTAATTCAACAATCATGTCATTGCAAAAAAGCTTTCAATAGAAAAATATAAAGAGTAAGAAGATGAAGAATAGTAGTGATTGAAATTTTTTCTATTAATCTCAATGTGATATTTCTAATATATAATAAGTAGTGTTTATAAAGAAAGCAATACTCAAACAGTACACGGCTGCACAATTAACATACGGATTTTCTATCATTATTTAAAAAAAAAAAAACTAATTTTGATTGCGATTTAATTATTTATCATGAAAAATAATTTTTAATAAAAATAATATTATTTATTATCAATTAACTCTTTAATAAAAAGATGGGGTTTAAAAAATTAATTTTGTATATATAATATTATGAATAAAATAAATTATATACTAAGTGTTAATTTTCTCTTAATCATATTGAATCAAACATGTTTGGCTCTTGGATAGAACCCTGTATAAATTTATAGGAAAATTTATTAATTTAAGTGATAGGTAAAATAATAGAATGAAATAGATATATCTATTTTTATCATCAAATATACACTGTCACAGGAAGTTAACTTCTAAGATCGCAGTAGCTTTTTGTACTGGTGGGAATTTGACAGTTCTCTGTTGGAATAGTAAAAATTTGACAGCATATGTATACTTTTGGATAAGAGTACTACTCCCATGTCAATCTGTTGCATGAAGTGGTGAAGATAATATATATATATATATATTATAAATTTATTTTTTAAATAAAACTTTGATTATAATTATTTATATAATTTAATTAAAAT
The DNA here is from genome assembly GCA_033030585.1 of Hippophae rhamnoides. NCBI lineage: Eukaryota > Viridiplantae > Streptophyta > Magnoliopsida > Rosales > Elaeagnaceae > Hippophae > Hippophae rhamnoides. The sequence continues at coordinate 63,111,571 of CM065428.1, read as the reverse complement.
TTATATTTTTATCGTAATAAATTATTAATAATTAAAATAGTAACAATATATTATTTTTTTTACGTAAAGTTTTTTATAAATAACATAAATTTTTAATTAATAAATTAATTAGTAGTTAAAATATTAATAATTATCTCGATCACAACTAATTATTTTTTATATATGATTATTTATCTTAAATAATTATATTTCTATGGTTAATTATCTTAAGTCTTTTTTTTAACGGTTAAATAATATAGAATTAATAAATTATTAATAGCTAAAGTATTAATATTTATCTACATTAAAATTATTTTTTTATACAATGTTATTTTATCTTAAGTAATACAAAAAATTATCATTTTTTTAATAAATTATCTTTAAGTATTATTTTTTTAATTAAGTAATAAATTATTAATAGCATAAATATCGATAAATTTTTATATTATAATTACTTATATTTTTTATATATTTATCTTAAATAATATAAACAAATTTTTTCGGTTTATTATCTTAATAAAATACTAACCTCTTGGTGATATATTTATAAAAAAAATAAAAAGAAAAAAAAACACCTTGTAATTTTATTTGTTTTTTTTTTTTTGGCTAATAACCTCTTGATGATATGACATCATTCCAATATTATATCTCTCTCAACGATGATGGAACATCTAGGTGGCATCCACTCTAAAAAAAATGTATGTTATACCCAAGTGGCCAAGACAACGAACGCATATATAAACGCCATTGAATATGGGAAGAAATTGTAAAGAACTAAATATAAGATAATTAGCAAAAGAAATATAAAAAAAATATATATAAGTTAATAGTTAATATATCTTTTAACACTTAATTTTTAAGTGTAATTATTTCCTAATTCTACTCTAACATAAATATCTTAGTCATTAAGTCTCTATTGATTGATGCATGATACATCGTTTTTGCACAAGTAATAATGTATTATTATTAAGCTACAATTTTAGATCGAAAAAAATAATGAACTGACATCAGTAACAACAGACGCTATCCAAAACGTTAAGAATATAAATACAAGATTGTCTCCTTATATATATAATTAGGCTGCCATTATTGGGTTAATTTGTTTAGGTTTAGGCTAGTTCAAGGTGTTATATAATTCACATAATGATAATGTACACAAGTTTCATTCATATATATAAATATATATGGCATATTTTTAATGATGTCAAATGATTGAAGTGACGCAATTCGTTTAGATGAATTAGTTAGCTTATATAAATTTTAGTAATTCAAATTTAATTGATTTTATTTTTAAATTAATTTTATTTAAGAGTTTATAAATCGATTTATTTATTATTTTAAAAAAATAAATAAAATAATATTTATAATTTCATTTAAAGATACAAAAATGTTTGTATAAATATTATCATTTAAATATGTTTTTTATAAAATAAGAATATAAAAAATATATTTAATTTTGATTTTTTATAATGATATTATTGTAATTATAAAAATATTTTATCAAATAAACTTATGAATTAAATTAAGTTGTATTCATTTGTTACGAAAAGATATAAACGAAGGTATAAGTTAAAAATGCAAAATCATAAATAACACAAATTAACCATAGATTTTCAATAGTTAATGGAGGAGGGTTTTTGATAACCCAATACTCAATTGTTACCAATACTGTTCATGCCTAAATTTGAATATCCTTCTGTTTTGAGGCAAAAGTATGCGCATGGATGATGAACTCTAACCATAAAGAGTGTGAACTGAGGATAATATGTTAGTACTGTTTACGTTGTTCAATATCCAATTAAAATGAACAAATTCCAATCTATTTGACAATTGTTAATGGAAAACATATCCATTAATTTATCAAAAGTCAACCACTAAATGTGCAACACAAATTAAACATTACGTACGCTAGATGACCTCCACGTTGACACATTTACTGATTCATCATATGCTTTAATTAATTAATTAATTAATTAATTAATTTCTAGATGAGAAAGTACTACTCCTCTCCTCTCTAGGTAATTATGAAATTAAATATAAAAACATACAATCTGTCATAATGATGGCAAGTGATCAGGGAAAAAAAATTAAATTGGTTAAACTTAAAGTTCAACTAGCTAATTTATATTTTTTTAAAATAAAAATATTAACATAAATATTATATTTTAATTATATTTAAAATAACATAAATAAAATAAAAATAACTTTTTTTAAGTGTATTTTTTTTCGTAACGACGTTATATGATTTTCTTTTTACAAATTTTTAAATAAACTTATTGAGCACATAATCTAAGTAAGCAAAAAAAAAAATTTAACTCATCATCTAATAAATTTAATTAAACTTAGCTATTCATTTTATAAATTTTATACAGGTCTAAATTAAACATAAAATATTCGATCTTAAAATATCAATATTAAAAGAATGTAAATTTTATAATACTTATTTGGAAAATCACATATCTTATAAGATTATAGAGATTCTAACGAGAAATATAAAATGATAATAATAAATAGTTAATTTATTTTTCTCACATAGAAGATATGTATAATATCTATTAGACAGGTATCGAGACTATATAGATAAACGTTCTTATTTAAGCTACAAAGGATACATACAAAAACTATTTTTATATAAAATCAAGTTGCACTCTCAGATCTTCGTATACATAATGCTTAAAATTTTGTATGCAAAGAGGTGATTCAGGTCGTCAAGTTGGTAAATATCGGGCCCTTTATTTAGGCCACGTCTTTACTCTCATGTTTTGATTTTCAGATTTTGATCGATTGCTTTCAAGGATTAAGTCGTTATATACGAATTGTTAAACGAGTATTGATTTTATCATATGAATGAGGTAATTCAGGTCATTATGGTTGCATACTTGCTACTTGGATAATACCAAACAATATTTATAAATAATATATTAATATATTTCTTAATCAACGTAGTATAAATAATATACTCTTTAATTTATATGATAATATTTTTCTTCAAAGTATACATGTTGTTTAACACAACACTTTATATTCTTAATCTATTTAATTTTGTTACATTTTAATTTAATTTTAATAAATTTTCTTTCTTCTTTTTACTATGTTAATATATTTTTTGTGTGAGTTGTAAATTAATATCGTTTTGAAATTTCAAAAAAAAAAATTCTTCCTATTTATAAATACTTTATTAACATTGTTTTTATATACTAACTAACATATTTAACACCACTAAATATCATTGCATAAACTTGTTGCTCACAAATATCATAACAGTATGAGCTATATAGAAACGAAGCCCAAATTGAACGTACAATAGGAACCACAAACACAAACACAAACATGCATGTGGGTTAGAATTGAGAGACATATAAATTCATTTTTATAGGAGGATGCCTACCTTGAAGCTTCCTCTTAGTAATTTCCTGCACTTAATCTATGTTTATACAATTTTCATCGTGCCACTTATACATGTTCTTGTTGCTTTTAAACATGGGTATTTTACAATGCTCATCATTTTGTCACTTGAATTCTGTTTTTTCACCTGAAAAGAAGATGAAAAAGATTCCACCAATAATTCAGCAAGCTAGCTTTGCCAGGAATGTTGCTAATAACGATAAATCTGAAAAGGTGTCGTTCTCTCATCATTACACAAATTGGAAGCTGATTTTTCCTTGCTGTACAGTGTTAAGAAAACAAAACTAAACTAAAACACTTCAATATATATCAGATATATTTTTTGGCATGGTATGATTCAATATTATAGTTAATGAAATTATATCCAAATGAGATTTTTTACACCTTAGTTGTGTTTTTGATAATTATGCACTCATCAAAACAAAAACAATTTTTTTTATATTATTAAACCGTAATTTTTTTTACACAATTTAAAATAAAAGAATATTATTAAAACACAAACTCAACTTATAGGATTAAGATGATAGATGGCGATTATGTTAATAATTATAATTATTTTGTATTAATTTAAAGTATATTTGGATAATAAATCTGGTAGCAATTTCAAAACTTTGTATTTTTAAAAATTTATTTAAAAATATATTTAATTTTAAAAAATTAAATCTTAATATAATTTTTACTCTATTATATTTTTTAAATTATTTACATTAATTTTTATTTTTAATCAATTTAACAAATATTTTTAAGTAAAATAAAAGATATAAAAATAAAAATAAATAAAATTATTTTTAATTATTTTTAAGTATTGTAAATTTTATTAATTATTAAAGTTATATTTTTTATGAAATTATATGTATATAAAAATAATATTAATATATATTCGATTTTGATTAATTATAATTTTTATAATGTAATAATTATCGCGTTTTATTTTAAAAAAAATTATCAAACTTATATAAATAATTATAATTTTAATTATCTATAAAGTTTTAAGCTGCCAGCGCCGGTAAAGGGGATAACCATGCATTTTTTAACTTCACTGTTGCATTTAGTAAAAGTTACAAGTGATTAATAACAGAATAATTTCAGGATTTAATGTGAATTTTTATATATTTAAAAAATTTATTTATTGTAAATTTATAATAAAATAAAATAATATTATTAATAAGTGTAATTAAATTTAATAAAAAATTATTATATTAATTATAATAATAATGTATTTATGATATATAAAAAATAATAATATATATTATAGAATTTGAAATTACTAAGGGTGTAGTCAAATCAATGTATAGGTACTTTATTATATATATATATATATATGAATCATACACAGTCTGTTATAGTTATAATGAATTAAATTAAGCAATTATTAATATTGGTGGTGAAATATAAAGGGCATGCAAGATCCTGGCTTAGCGATACAGTGTTAATGGTTACTTTATAGATCCACTAAAATGTTTGTGTTGTGAGTGACAATCTCTATCAAGTTTCACCTAAAGTCCTACATGATATTATTAGCTAGTTTGGGACCACTTTTTGATTTCTTAAAATTAATAGTAAATTTTTAAAAATTTATTAATTAACCTGTTGGCGTTGAGAGAGATCAGTTCAGGTTTCTGTGTTCTGACCTCTGCTTGAACTAAATTAATTAACCTTCCATAATTCATTTTAAAAACTTCCTTTCAGCATGCAATTAAACTAGCTGCAAGATGAATCCAGATGAAGTTGATATAAATAGTAAAAATAATCATTAAATTTTTTTTATTTAATAATAATAACAATAAGATATAATTAATAATAGAAGTAAAAAAGAAGTTTTATATATTTTTCTAATAAAAATAACAAAAGTTATTGTTGTTATAATATTATTAACCTTGAAAAATCATATTATATATGGATTTGATTTTATCATAAATAAGTTTAAATTATTATATTTGTATTGTGTTTTTAAATGTTAAATACGAAAATTTAAAGTATATATGAGCACAATTCTTTTTATGTATATAATTGATTTATAAATTTATATTTATTATACTTAATTTTTTTAAAAAAATAATAAAAATAATATTTTAAAATTTATAACGATAAAAATAATATCATCTTATATCTAATTAATGTATTTTTACTATTAAAAAATAATCCTCACATCACTTAACATGAAACACATCGTCTAATTTTAAGTTGTTTAAATCAAATTAAAGTTATTTAAATTTATTTAATAATTTAATTAAATTTCGTTAAATATTTATTTTTGTTATTATAAATTTTAAATATATTATTTTTTTATAATTTCTAAAAGAAAAATCACATGTGAGAGGGTCAATGCTCCTGAGTTAGATTCGCCTTACCGATGTAGGTAATGTTCAACATCGGTTGTGTTTTTAATAAATCATTTAAATCTATTGCCTGTATTTCAATTTTTTTACTGGTTTGTTAAGTTAGTTAATCTTGTAGTTTTTTTAAAAACTAAACTAAATGTGTCTAATGTGGTTGACCTTTGACCGGTTGACTTTAGTTCGATATCTACAGAATAGTATTACACATGTGTTATAAGTAAAATCAATTAACATATTATAAATAAATTTTTTAATTAATAATTTAATATTATTTTTTTAATTTTAAGAATATTCTTTTTAGTTGTCTTGTTATTTAGATATTATAGTTTTATATCGATCGTTGTCTATAAGAATGGATAAATAATTTGATTAATCTATTTAAATTAAAAAAATTGATTCATTGAATTGATAAATTTTATAATAAACTCAAATTTAAATTTAAAATTATATAATACATTTAGATTGGTAGAATTTATATTCGTTGTAATTCCATACTTACTGAATAACTATTAAAATTATAAATAAATATATATTTTATATTATATTAAATTATTATTTTAGTTTTAAAAATATAAAAAAATGTTAAATCTTCGTAATAATTTAATATTTGTAAACATATTTCTTATTATTTTGATTTTTTTAGTCGTGATTATAAATAATAAATTTTGTTAGAGATATATTAATTTAAACATTAAATATTGTATGTATTGTTTTATGTATGACAATAACTCATAAATAAATTTAAACATCAATAAAAACTTATCCAATCCGAAAAAATAAATATGCACAAATTTGGATTTGTCGGATAGATTTAAATGTCAGATTCATATTGAATTGAAAATCTTCAATCATGATTTGAATCAAATCAAATTTAGATCGATGAAAAACAAACAATTTTGATTTATTATTCAACTATTTATATGTACATAATCTAATATGGGTTAAGGAATTAATGTGACTTATGAAGTACAACATTTATTAAGAAATAATTGATTAAGAAATAATTGAGTTCGAGCAACTATGAGTGCTGTAGCTAGTCTAATGAAAGGTATGGAAGTGATTCACATTGGAGCTCTTCTAAGTCTTCTTATTGACAAAGTGAAAATAGGACGAATTTTAACGAGTTTGGAGAACCTATTGATAATTAGGTCGTATAAATACTCAATCAACATCCATCGTTTATAGATATATGATTGACTGTATGTAATTATATACAAAACTTTAGATATTTATTATTTTTTTCTTTAAATAAGATATCAATTTTAACGGTGATTTAATTAGGTGTTACAATTAAAATTTATCTCTTTTTCTATCTAATTCCTCCCATACTATGAAACTTAGTTTGATTTTGATACAAATTTTAATATATATACTTTTTATAAATAAAACGATCAATTTTGAGATTTTTTACCTTAGTTATTACACTATCATATTTCAACCGTTAAAATTAAAAATAATAATATTCTCTCTTTTATGATATAATGTTGTGATATATATATATTAATAAATATTGTGCATGTAAATCAACACTTCTCTTCTAGGAGCTCTAATTATGTTTGTTTACAATGCACAATCGAATAATTAGATCGGTTGTTTATCCAGTTCAAAATTAATAATATATATATATATTATATATGATTGAATAATATAGGTTAACCTCTTTTTATAAATTAGGTTTCATAAATAATCTCCGAGCATTTTAAAAAAATTTATTTATTTATTAATAGGATTATAAAACATTTTTTTTCTTTTTATTAATATCTGAGTCTAAACCCAATTAAATGATTAAATTATTTAAAAATTAAAACGTAACTTAGGACAACCCTTTTTTTTCAAATTATGTATATATTGTAATGTTATTATCTCTTAACGCTTTAAGTTTTGATAAAGTTTGTGATTAATAAATTTTAACATAATATCATATATATATATATATATATAATCTTTTATTTTTTAATAAATTACATGTATACAATATAAAACTATTTGTTGGCCCAAAATTTTATTTTAATTTTTTATACAACATAAATAAACACATATATATTTATAATTAAAACTCAAATTTCATATGTTCGAATTCAAATAAGATTTATGTTATTTAATCATGACTTATTACTTTACTTAAATTTTAAGCATTATAAGTTTCACCAATTTTCTTGAAATGTTAAATAAAAAGTGGAGTTCAAATGTCACACCTTATGATTTAGAATATTTAATAAGTTTATATTGTGTATTTTAAAGTAAATTATTTCTACACTAGACATTTTTATATAACTTAATTATTGATATATTTTTATTTTTAATTTTATCTATAAACATATATATTTTACATTATACTAGAAAATATGTGCATCATATTGCAAAAATTATATTTGTTTTACCTTATACATACCATTTTACTAGTGCAACATTCGATATGGTTTTTTATCGACGTATACAATGTAGATATGGTATACACTGTATACCCTTTAACTAACAGTGTAATTAATATCGTAGAAATGATTTATTTATGATTTGTTTACATGTAACTAGATTTTTATATTTCTTTAAAGACTATATTTTTATACTTGTTACGAATAGATTAATTAATATTATATTATAAACTCTTTATAAATAAAAATTTAATCAAAAATTATATGGTTTATATAACTTTCTAATTTATCATTGTAATTTACTTATAAAAATATTTTTACAAAAATTGTTATAATATTATGACTTTTTTTAATATTTGCATTTGTTAGGAACTGAGGCCTAACTTAACTCAATAAGATCTCATTAAGTTAAGAGTTGTCCAAGCTTATAAGCACCATTGATGCTTTGTTTATAATCGATGTGGGACAAGGATACTTAACAGCCTACCTTCACACGGCGGACAAAGGTAGACATTAGTGATAATGGTATGGTAAATTTCAATTAGGCCCAAACACATGTAGAATAAATTTCGATAACATGTTAGAGACTCAGGCCTAACTTAACCCAATAAGATCTCATTAAATTAAAGGTCGTCCAAGCTTATAAGTATCATTGCTGCTTTATTCATAATCGATGAGTGACAATGATACTTAACAGTATTATTTGTTATTTTAAGACTAGAAGTTAACAATTTTTTTAACTTTATAAAGTGTTCAATCTTGTTTCTAACCAACAAAAAAAAGTTATTTTTTAGTTCTAATTAATTTAAAAAAAAAAGAAAAGAAATATCCTTGACTAAAAGGTAAAAATATTTGATAAAAAAATTAATTATTATTTAAAAAGAATAAAAAATAATAATATTTAAATTATACAGTATTAAAACATATATATTAATTTAAATATCTCTAAAATACCAAGCATAAAAATATTGAGTATAAAATAAAATTTTATTTATTAAAGTATTATACAATATAATTAAACATATATATATATATATATATATAAACGTATATCTTAAACGTAGAAGAGGAAGTCAATGGTCAAAGATATGCATATATGTAGAGCGTCGTGTCTCCCACACATCACACAAAACCATTGACCATGCTCTCAATAACTCTATTGGCCTTTGGTACACATATTCTTCATCTCACCCACACTAAACATTCCCCACAAGCCCTCACCTGCAGCAAGCACGATGCGGTCCTACCTGCCGCATTGGTGCACCCGCTCTTTTCCTATTTTTCCTCCTAACCAGCAAATCAGCGGATTGATAACCCAACCATCTCTTTTTAATCTAAATTAATAAATAAATAAATATTTAATAAAAATTGAAAAAAACAATAATCTAATTAATCATAAATATATTTAATAAATAATGAATAATAACTATTTAAAACTATCATTAGTACAATAAAAATATTTAAATAAACAAACTCTTTATTGGTGATTTATTCATCCCTCTTGTTTCACCTGTTTAAATCACATAAAATTTTTTTTACAAGAAAAAAATATTAAATTTTATTAAATTATAAAAAAGTTTTTAGATTTGTGAGGTATAGAGTGACAAGTAGCAAAAAAAAAAAAAAAAGAACATGTATTGACTTAGATTTTGTATTGACAAATGAAATTATTTTACCTCGAAATTACAAAATTATAATAAATAGCATTTTCTTATTTAATTATATCTTTTCAATCTGATTGTGCTTCCTTCCTAGCCATTCGATCATATTACCGGTCGACAATTTGACCAGTCAACTCCGCCTCACGTGCAAAACGAGCCACACTTTCAGGTGTGAATTACTTAATAATAGCCAAGTTGGGTGGACATAGTGACGAATGTGGCCCGGCTCACGTGGTTTACTACTATACATTCTAGGTTGTAGACCCTCTTACCAACAAAGCCTATTGAATTCTGCATTATGTATAGCACTTGAGATAAAAGATGTTAAAGTCCACTGTAATAAATAAATAAATAAATAGGGTAATAAGGTCTTTTAGTTTTTTTTAAGGAATTTAATCTGTTTGTTTCGGAACATGATACTGTAAATCCACCTATGAAATATATTAACATAAATTTATTATCTTTATAAAAAAAAATTTTTATAATAACTTAATTTTATTAAAAAAAATAAAACAATACAAATATATTATTTTTATAAAATAAATTTATGTAACTATTTTTATAAATATATTTAATCTAAATTACGATTTAGTTACAAATATTATAATTAAACAACTTTCCATCCTTTATTTAATTTATTTCTTTATCTTTTTATAAAGCTTAAATTAAATAAAATAATTTATAAACCTAAATATATTATTATTTCATTGTGATGTTACTGTTTTCAAAATAAATAAACTAAATTATTCAAAAATTAGCTAAACTGTTATAGTATGAGTGAATTTTATCAAATGAGTTTTATGTGCTCTATTTTCATGTTTTAGATAACATAAAACATGTTCGTTACTAAATGAATTTATGTTTTCTTTAAAAGTATATTATAAAATAAATAATTATTTATATAAAATAGAAAATTAGTTATATATACATATATGTTAGAAACTTAGGCCTAACTCAACCCAATAAGATCTTATTAAGTTAAGGGTTCTCCAAGTTTATAAGCAGTTTTATTGACTTGTTCTTAGTCGATGTGAGACAAGATACTTAAGAGTCCCTCTCCACAAGGTTGATAAAGGTGGACATTAGCGTTATGGTGAAACTGTGATAGAGCCCAATTAAATCCAAACACATAGAGATTAAGCCTAACTCTAATATCAAGTTAGAAAATTAAACTTAACTCAATCTAATAAAATCTCATTAAGTTAAGAGTTATTTAAATTTATAAGCAGTTTTGTTGGCTTGTTACTAGTCGATGTGTGACAAAGATATATATATATATATATAAAAAAGAGATATTAGCATAAAACAACTATTTTATTTCTATGTACGTTGATCTTTTGAAACCAAAGAGTGTGCGAGTGTGCTGAATGAATAACAAAAACTAATGGAGTTGACTGCTTGTACATCTCCCGATTGAATAAAAAACAGCTGAATAGTCTTTCTAACTCACTCATTTTGCAATAAAGACTTATCGATTAAGTTTGTACTTATTTAAATAGAGATTTTTATAATTTAGAATATTGTTTATTTTTTTAAATTTTAAATTTTATATTTATGATTTAGATTTTCATTTTAATTTTATAATTATCTTATAGGTTATTTTATTTCTATAAATAGGGCCCAATATTTTATTTATTTCTTAGATTAAGAATATGAATTGATTTTTGTTCCTTCCCCCAATTGCTCTGTTTCTTTCTTTCTTTATTTCTTTTCATCTAATCTCTAAACCCAATCCAGTTACTATTTTTCTTTCTTTCTTCCTTTCTATCTATTTTTTTCCTCATATTTTAAGTTAATTTAATATAAAAGCAATCATATTTGCTTTTGATTTTAAGCAAAATCATATCCTATCATTATAATTATAAGAAAAAAATGTAACCTTTTATCCCTTTATACGGAGGATTATTAATATGCATTTGATTGCTACCTTTCAAGTGACATTAGATCGGATATTAATTACGAAAACATGTATTAAGAAGGGTTAGTTATATAGTGAAGTCAAATATACGATAAAAATATTACCTGATTTAATTAGATAATATTGTTTAAAATAATCAAATAATTCGATAATTTTATTTTAATTAAAAAATTAAATCCTATTCATTGAATTTGGATTAGATTGTAATAAAATATTTTAAAATCATATTAAATTTAAATTCAAAAATATACAATCCGTTCGAATTTAAATTGGATTCAAAATGATATTTTATTTTATATTTCATCGTAATCCGATTCAAATTGAGTTACTATTAAAATTATAAATAAATATATATTTTATTTTATAATATATTATATTTAAGTATTATACATACCACAATTACATTAAATTTCTATTTTAGTTAAAAAATAAATTCAAATATTAAATCTCTATAATAATTTAATAATTATCCAATGATACTTCATATTCTCTTGATTTTCTTATTTGTATTACAAATAAAAATTTTTGCTAGAAACACCAATTGTAGATCCACTACAAGTTCTTGATCGTTGAAATGAAGCTCCACATGAAAACTGTAAGAAAATTGACTCAAGTTGTTTGAAAAATCTTCAAGTTTCATAATATTCTAGTGCTATAAAACTATATCACAAAACTATACAATTTGGAAGCATCATATTTTAAAGATTTCAAAAAGCTTAGAGCTAGAAGATTTCGTTCTATAAAATACATGTGAAAAATTCTTGACTGATAAATCAATTGATCTTAATTACAAACTATGGAGAAAACAAGATCAAATGCTTGGCTATTGGCTTATGTCATGTATATTTGATGAAGTATTGAAAGAAATCTCTAGATTCAACACATATAGAGAAGCATGGATCAAACTTGAGAAGGCTTTTGAATTTCAATCTTATGCAAAGGTAATTTAAGTCAAGGAAGAGCTGCATGCCTTGAAGAAAAGAAGGCTATCTATGAATGAATATATGCTAAAAATATGAGTGCTCTTGCAGATTTGGATGAAAAATATGATAGTGTATTCTTTACATTTACAAAATATATAATGTATGAGAAAGTAACACTAGATAATACTAAAACTCTATTGCAAAGTCATGAGTGTAGACTTGAGAGGTACAAATTTGTAGCTATCTTACATCTTTTCACTGTTAATATGAGTGTGAAGAATGATATGAAAGCATCTTATGACAATCAATCAATTACTCAAATGCTTCTTCTAGAGAGTCACAATTTAGTAATCAAAGCATTAATACTAAGAATAACAACTAGTTTGCTGAGAATAACAATAATCAATTTTATGATAATGCATAATATGGAAGAGGTAGATGATCTAGATGTGATAAAGGCAATGAAAGAGTTGTCAGTTGTGTGGAAAGTTTGGCCACATTGTGTATGTTTACTGGTTCAGATTTCATTGTAAATATGTCTCAAATACATAGAACTTAACCAAACCTAGACAAACGGGAATTCCTCCTCAGTAACTTAGATCTTAAAATTTACCACAATGACCTCACTTAAATCACAATTCTATACTTGTTATGGTCGTTTCACCTTATAATCTTCAACAATTTTCACAAACTTTTCCACCTATTGGTCAAGTTATGCAGTCTACATACTCACCAGGTTACAATGAGATGCTGAACATGGATGTACCAAAACAAATGTTTTCATACAATCCATCATATATGCATTAACCTGTTCATTATCCAAATCAAGTTCACAGTAATATGGCTCATCCATCTAGATCATAGAAAACACATATGTTTCTTGGTTCAGTTGCAAGTCTTTATGTGACATCTGATGCACAGAATTTTGTAAACTCTAAACCTTATGGTGCATTGAATAACTTATTGTAGGCAATGGTAAAGGACTTGATATTTCCAATATTGGATTTAATCAAATTGATTAGATGCTCGCCAAAACAAATCACATAAATCTTTTTTTAGATCATACTAAATACTAATTCATATAACATATAACATTACTAGGTTATGCCGCTAAATGCGTACCATTGTTGCCATCTGATGCATAAGCAAGCTTTATAGTGGCATTAATAAGTCCCCGCGCGTGCCCCTACATGCATAAATAAGTACCCTTTTGTAATAACAAAAAGTGCATTGGTCGAAGAGAGCTTCATTTTTCAGTGTATTGCTTGACCTCGTTGAAAATAATACACATTTTTATAAAAATCATTCTTTATTGTATTCTCACTTACTATCACATATTGAAACACACTTGTATCAATTTTACATAGTATTACATTAGAAGCTAACCTTTTAGAGGACAAATAATAAATACAACTAAACTCGCCACCAATTTCAAATAGTATCTAAAATAAAGATATCTTACTCTAATCTTGGTTGCCATCACCCATGCACCTAGCTACCTCATGAGTTTAACATAATGTTATCTTTTCTTATACTTCTACACAAACTCATGTGAGTTCTTCACAAAAACCAACTCCAAATATAATGCAAAAATAAGAAAGACAACGGTAACTTTGATTGAAAAACCTTCTAACATTAATTAACAACTACATACATTACTATGTGGTATTATATCATGTTAAATAAAAAGGGTAATCTTCACTAATATTAATATTTAAGAAAAAGAGATACACATGTCAAAGACTCAAAGGCATGTGAAACACAAAAACAAGCAAAAAGAGACTAAGTATGTCTAATATCATTCAGGTTGAAGCCATTTTCAATAAGAAAATTTTTACGGTGATGTAACTCTTTCGTCAATGATTTAAATACATGAAAGGGAATGATATATTCATAACAATCAATAGCGTCCCTTCAAAGCATAAATAACACATTAGAAAATAATTTATACAATTATCAACATTTATTTTAATTAATGAAAAATTAATATAAAACTTATGACAAACATACCTCTAGTTGAAATTTGTAATTTATCCTTCTATATACAACAGAGATAAGACATAACTTGGTAGTATCAAAACTCACAAGAAAGCTTAATTAGACTAAAAAATATGGGATCAATACTAATCATAGAAATTCATTCAAATAGCTTTAAGATCTTTGGTTGAAGATAAACTTGGAGCGAATTAATATACATCAGTTACTATCATGGAGATAATAAAAGGCACGAAGACATTGTAAATCTTGTTTAGTTTATAAGTAACATGGGACGCCAGATAATAAAAAGCTAATCCCTTTTAATAGTAATGCTTATGTTTATACTTTAATAGACATTAGATGAATAATTTATTCACACACAATAAATGCAATTAAATTGTTTTCCTTACATTTATTCTCTCTACCCTATGCATTTCATCTTAAAGTAATGATAATTGTGCAGTAGAACTCCAATGGATACAATCAATTGGGTTGAAATAAAGAAACCTACGTGAATAATCATTTTTTATATTTAGATTTAAAATTTCTAAAAGTAATGTATAGTTAACATGCATGAAAATCCTTAGTATAGTTGACTAAATACAAAAGATTATAATACCTCGGTGCAGTCTTCAAGAAGCAACAAACCAATTTCATTGCCCAAGCCATCTATTATAGGCAACCTTGCCCTTAAAGAATCGCATTTGTTTAGGTTTAGGGTGCCATGATACCAATCTTCAAAGCTCGTGGATAAGCACTAACTGTTTGGTTCTTCAGAATCTACATCACTCATAGGGGTACTAGTAACCTGAGCTCGTAACTCCATTGATTTCATACCGATAATCCCTACTTCAATCAAGGTAGCACAATTAATGCGGACATCGATAGAAGAATATTGAAGCAAATGCAATAAGAAAACCACACGGTTCAAATTCGAAGTTACAAACTTACATTCAGACTTGATGAGTGGGAGCAACATTACAACAATCGCAAGCGATTCAAGTGTCAAGTCATTGGAATTAGAGTCAAAAAGTATGTTACGAATGAGATTTACTATTTTGCAGAGGTAGGTATGGTCAAAAATGGGTCGCGAGTGACAACAAAAAGATATAGTCTTCAAGGAGAATTGCATGATAGGGGAAAATAAAGAAAATAGGAAAAAGGGAAGGGTGGTACACGAGCGAGCCAGGGAAAAAGGGGAAAAAAGAGAGAGGAAAAAAATTGATACATAAATTGTAAAGTAATTTTTGTATTTTTTTAAAATGAATAACGCACATATACAATATATTATTTGATTTAGGTTTTACATAGATTAGGAACTCTATTATTTTAATTAGATAACGATTTTTTAACAACCGTGACCATATAAATTTCTTTATATTTAAGTAGTTTTTGTAGTTTAACTTATGCATACGGTTATTGATAAAATTGAAGTTATATGTATACACAATGACCTCGATTTTTATTAGATCGTGATTAAAACTCTATAATCTTGATTTTTTTAAAAAATCAAGACTAAATTTTTGATACTAAATATCACTGTTTTAATAATGATTCCATGATTTTTGCTCTCATTACTAGTTTCATGATTTTTATAGTTGTTGTTGGAGAAATATTTGTTGGATCAATCATCTTAGATTTCTTTGGGTAAGGGCTAAATTTGAAATGATGAGCATATTAATTTTGGTTTTACGTTACTTTGTAATAGTTTTTGTTAAGATGAATTTTATGTGTAATCATAAATTCTAGTTATAGTTGTGTGTTAGTTGTCGTACCTTTGTAGAATTTCATGTTTGATGTTAATATTTATGTTAATTTTGAAATTTTTGATTGTTGTTTATTTATATTCTATACTATGTTAGATTATGTTAGATTATGATGAATTCTTTTGTGAACTTCTTTCAAATCATTTACTGTTTGCTCTTAAGACTAAAAGTCTTGTTCGTCAAATTCTTACGTTATCGTGGTGGTTATCTAAAATGAAATCAACTTTTATCTTGTATTGATTTGGTTTATTTAAAATATCTTGTATTGATTTGGTTTATTTAAAATTTCCTTGGGGGGGACTATAGCGTGTCTGCGTTTGTAACTTTTTGAAAAACTACGTTTCAAAATACTCTTGAAACTAAATTAGAAACTTTTGCAATTATATGAGCTCTAAAAAATTTCTGTCGGTATAATCTTGCCTTTGGATGTTTAAAATCATGTGTGCTAGCTTTATCTTATGCTTTCTTTCACCGTCAATTGGTTTTACCCGTTGGTGGAATAGGTGCTTCATCTTCGATCCTAATGGATGATGGGTTTTTTTTTTGGTTGTTTGTGGGGGGGTCCTTATCCATTAACTGTGAGTGAAGTCTTGTCAGTGAAGTGTCCCAGAATTTATGGGATACTGTTCATTATCCTCTTGTCTACTTCTTTAGGTGAATAAGTTGGTCAATTCCCAGTTGGTGGCTTAGTTTGCTACCTAGCTAAGTAGCCTCTTAATAACAATCCAGAGACATATTGTATATAATACAGGTGTTGACGAATTCAATACAGGTGCTTTTCATTTCATCATTGTGTAACATTCTTGTGTATTCATCAGGAACTCTTCAGAACACAAAAATAGAAGATTGCGAGCGCTGGGATTAATTTGCAAATCAACATTAATTAAAACACTTATATATATATATATATATATACATCTATTTCTGTATATCTTATATTACACTTTTAACATTATTATTATTTTTTATCTAATTATAACTTATGAGATGACTGAGAATGATATATTCCTGAAACATCACTTTTGAGATTACATGGGTATTTGGTACTAACTATTATAAAATATTAAAATTTAATTATTAATATTATTAATTTTTATAATTTAACATTAACATTTTTTAATTTAAAATTTTAATTTTAATTAAATTTATTTAATAATATTATACTTAATAATTATATAATTACAAGATTGATTATCAAATTATGTTTTTTTTAAATAAGTTATAGATCAAATAAATGAAAAGAAATTTTGATCATAATTAAGTATAACATTGAATCAATTTAATTCAAATTTAATTTTTATATTAAATTTGTTAAATTTAAAAATATTAAAAATAAATTATATAAATTAAAAAATTAATAATTAAATTAAAATATCTTAATTAAATTAGACATCAAGTATATAAATAAACCTTGACAGTGACATTTTAAAAAAAAAATTTGTTAAAACTAATGACATTGTCACCACAATTTATCAAAAGTATGACTCCAATTAGGGTATGAAAGTTAATTGAAATATGACGCAACCATCTCTACCAAAAGTCGGTGGAAAATTCAATGACATTCTTGTTAGTTAGATTCTCTTTAGATGAGCTCGGATACAGTAATCTAAAGTTAATTCTCAAGGAATATGAGGTTTGCTTTGATAAAAGAATTACTTTAGTTAAATCCTTATGTATTTTATATACTTCTAATATTAATAAATCTTTGAAGTTGTTGGAATAAAATATACTTTGTATTCTTACGGTTAATTCTACGAGAGATAATTTAAGTTTACCTGTTACAAGAAAATAAGAGAATGTTACATGATCAATTAAATAATCATATTTATAAAAAAACTCAAGAGATAGAAAGAGAAGTTATTATTTAAGGTTAATAAAAAGGTTTACTCAAATCAATCATTCAAGTTATTCTCACTTATTCAATGAAATATTTTAAATTACTATTAAAACTATGTAATAAATTACAAAATCTAATGGTAAAATTTTGGTAAGAATATGACTTAAATAGGAAGGCTATACATTAGATGGTTTGGGATAAGCTATGTAAACAAAGGTTTTAGGAGGTATTTATTTTCTTTCAACCAAGTCTTAGTCTCTAAACCTTGTTGAAGACTTTTACAAAATGGTGATTATTTGGTAACAAGGGTTTTGAAAGGAAATCATTTCCTTAACTTTGACTTCCTTTCTAGGAAGGTGCTTAATTTTTCGTCTTCTCTATGAAGAAGTGTTGCTTGGGAGAGAGAGTTATGTATGGAAGGTTTATAGTGGAGATTTGGCAATAAGAGGAACATCAAAGTTTATAAGGATGGTTGACTTCCTTAATCTGATCTTTATAAAATCATTTCCCTAAAAATGTTAGAGGCTAACACTTTGGTATATGTACTTATTAGTAATGCTACTCTCTAGCGTGAGAATTTTTTGAAGGGGAAATACCATTGAGCCTATGTAATGAATTACGAAACCTAATCTCAAAATTTTGGTGGGAATATGACTTATATAAGAAGAAGATACATTAGATTTCTTTAGATAATCTATGTAAACCCAAGGCTTTTGGAAGTATTAGTTTTAGGAATTTATTTGCTTTCGACCAAGCCTTAGTCTCTAAGCGTAGTTGAAGACTTTTACGGAATGGTGATTCTTTAGTAGCAAGGGTTTTGAAAGGAAAAAAATTCTCTAACTTTGACTTCCTCTTTACCAAGGTACCTAATTTTTTGTCTTATCTATGAAGAAGTGATATTTTGGGGAGAGAGTTATGTGTGATAGGTTTGTAGTGGAAATTTGGTAATGGGACGAGTATCAAAGTTTACGATGATGGTTAGCTTCCTTACTCTAATCTTTATAAAATTATTTCCCTAAAGACATTGGAGGCTAACACTTTGGTGTCTGTACTTATTAGTAATGCTAGTCTCTAGCATGAGAATTTTCTGAGAGAGACCTTCTTTTCTTTGAATGGTGAGACTATTCTGAGCATTCCTCTTTGTAAATCTTATCATGTTGATAAGTTGATTTGAGGAAGATGTGATAATAAGTGTTTTAAAATTAAGAGTGCTTATTGGTTAGTTAAAGAACAATGATGTTTGTGTATAAAAAGTGTTTATAGAGCTAACTAAAGCTCCTTATCAAATCAATCCTAGTGAAGAAAGATTTGGTGTCTAAATGTCCCTAACAATCATACTAAGATTTTTCTTGTACATGTCAATTTGTTTTACAAGAAGATAGTTAATAGTCTCTGGTATGTTTTTCATAATAGATATGTTAATAGTGTCATCCATGCACTTTGAGAATGTAAGGCTAATAAGGAGACTTGTATTGATTTTGAGCTAAGTCAATTTAACTATATTAGTTGGACAGTTTGGCACCATAGAACTCAAAACTCGTAGTAAGAATGGTATAAATACACATGAGACTCTTATGTGAGTCAATGTTGTGTATAAGAAATTTTGTAAAAACTTAATTAGGTAAACCTTCACACTTGTTACAAATCATACTACTAAGTGGCAAAAACGCAAAACCCTTATGTAGATTTATAAAAATTAATACTAATATAGGTTTAAATAATATATATGAAGTAATTAATAAGGGTATCGTTAAGAGATGAAGAGAAATAGGAATGTTAAAGTAATTTTTATTATTAGAAGTCTTAAGAGATAGGTATGTTATGTTTTATCTGCTTAATTATAAGCCTTATTATAGGCTTGTTCTTTTAATGATATTATTTTTTATTATTTTTTAATTTGATTATGATATGGTCATTAATCTTTTAAAAATATAGTGGTCCTTGTTTTGCTTTTAATGATCTTATAATAAATGAGATGAAATTGTTATTTGTGAATAAAAAATTTCATTTCCAATTTAAGTCTCATGAACAAAATGTTATTACTCATACTATGGCCAAATTTGTTATAGAATGTATTACTAAAATGCTTGGGTTGAAATATCAAAAATATTAATATAAATTTTTTTTTGGATGGTTGTCCTTTAGATATATATTATGCTTAATGAATGATAATTATTTTTGGTATTAAAAAAATTCTCTTAAAAGTAATTTCGAATTAAGAACAATATCTCGTGAAAATATTAATTAGTTGAATCAATACAAATTAATCAATTTCAACCGATCAAATAAAATTTTATCTTTTCTAAACACTTTTTAGTAATTTATTTTTGGCTTCAAATTATTAAAAAAACGATTAAGTATGAATTAATTGGATTTTAAAATATCAAAAATTAAATAAAATTGAATTAATTAACTAACATATAAATATACACATTATGGTTCGAACCAACAATTTCTTAGTGCTAACAAGGACAATATGTTATTATACTAGAATATAATAATTGTGGTATAGTTTCAAACATGGTGATAAGATTTATACTCACCCTTTTAAACCAAAAGTTCTAACTATATTATGTACTATTTGATTTTAAAAAAAAGAAAAAATAAATGATATGGACATTTTTTTTCAATTCAACTTAACCATTGAATTAATTAGCACGTAAAAAACCTTTTGGTGGTTAATATTGATTTTACATATCTAATTAGCTTGATTCAATTTTTATTTTTCAAGAAGGGATTGTTAGTTTTAGTTTTAATTCAAAATTGAATCAATCAAACTTTTCACCTTCTAAGGAGCACCAATGCCGTATTCTTTTCTTTTGAATATAATGTTATTTGGTTTACTTTGAGCTCAAACTTATGACTTCTAATATTGGTGAGTGTCGTGTTTATATATATAACAATAATGAGCAAGTGTGATCCTTTAAAAGGATAAAAAATTTAGATAACAATAAATATAGCATAATTTAATATTTATAATTATAAAAATATATAATTATGTCAAGTTCATATATTGTTACTATTAAAAAAATTTATCTTATCATTTTATATTAAATGCCATTAAAGTTACTATAGTTATTAGATTTATTATTTAATATTTAACTCCATCTAATTTCATCTCATTTAATATTATTAGTGTTTTATTTTTGTTATTTTAAGTTTTGATGTTATTTTATATAATTTTTAAAAATGGTATTTGTTTATTAATGGAAGCTCTTTAATTTAAATTTTATATATTTTTTAAGTATTGCATATTTATTAAGAGAAATCAAATTCATTTCATTTTTGATCCTCTTTGCATGGTAAACAGTGTGCAATCTTTTTTATTTATTTATTTATTTCCTTCTGACTCTTACGTAAAAGTTGCATATAAATGGGCACATGATCATATGTATCCATTATAACGTACATGACTACTTTCAAAAAAATTTATTAAAAGAAAGAAACAACTAATCGACCTTCAAATTAATGTTAACAATTTAAAATTTATTGTAAAAGTATCAAATAAAATGATTATTATTCAATAAATGTGGCATTGACATGGGTTTTACACATACATTACCATATCTTTTTAATAATATATGCGATTTAATACTATAACTTTGAAATTAACATAACTATATAACATACTCACTCCAACAAATTAATTGCTTGCACTAACTAGTAGAGGAAAGAGCTAGCTGCATGCCTTTCGATTTTCAATATACATTGAAGGCATCAGCTTAAAACTACTAATTTGGGAAATCATTGTGTATTCTTCCTTTGTAGTTTTCTTGTAGTAAAATAATTTTAATTTTAACGTAGGTTAAGTAAGAAGTATTTATATTTTGAAAAGATATTTTATATACAGTAAAAAATAATATTAGTTATTTTTTAATTATTAGTTATTTTTAATTAAAAAATATATTATTTACATCATTTTAATAAAAATATGTTTAAAATATTGAATTTTGATGCTATATTGAATGTTAAAAATTAAAAATTTAAGTATGATACAGTTCTATTTATGTATATAATTTATATTTAATTTTATAAATATTACATGTAAAATTTATTTTTTAAAAAATAGGAGTGTTACACGGATAAATCCCACCAATGCATAATCATACTTGTTAATAGTTTACCTAGAGTTATTTTAATTGTTCAACTATAAACACATTTCATGGTTTCATTTTTGGTTTCTTGAAAAAATAATAATTCTACGTATATGGAAAGTGATAATCATACATACTCTACCTTAATAACTCTTTAAGGCATTTTCAATAGTTGTATTTAAAAAAAGTAAAAATGAAAATAAATTTAGGAAAGAATTTTGTATTTATAAAAAAACAAGAGGAATATTGCATAATTTTTTTTTGGTCCAAATAATAAGTATGAATTGAGAATTTTATAAATTAACAGCAAAAGTATGGGGAGTACAGGTATCTATTTTTTTTTAAATTTTAAAAGTTATTTTTAATATTTTTAAAAATTCAGAAACTCTAAACTAATTTCCCTTATTTTATTAAAAGAGGGAATTATTGAATAATTGTGTTATTTAAAATTTTAAATCACATATATAAATCCCACCAAATATCATGTGATGATTTTAAAATAAATTATTATCCAAATAGTATATAAGTCATGATTTTAAAATAAATTATAATCCAAATACAAGAAATTAAGCTAGTTCATATATGTATTTAATTGCATAAAATGAGTTTTCCCTACCTTTTTAACTATCCAATCTGCAGTCTAATGTGACATATGTGCATACTTTTAAGATTAGCAAACAATTATCAACAATATACATTTAGTTAAGAAATTTCTCATGATACCCAAGCAATCCATGACGAAAATATTTGGGCTACCATCACCAAATTAATTGAATTACACTCGTTAAATGCCTTATAATTATACGAATTGAATATCGTATAATACCATATGTACTTCTATCATATCTGCAGATACACACAAATCCCACGAACTTTGTGCACGTTAACCTAGGTCGGAAAATACGAAGTTTATAAAAAAACTTAATTAAGTAAAGAATTTTACAACATTATTTTTTTAAAATTATTTAAAAGAGTTATAAACAGTGAATAGTTGATTATTGAATCACAAGGATATCCATTTTGGTAGAATAAGAAAAAATTTAGACAAATATGATACCGCACACGCACGCCCGTTGCCGTCGTCGTCCGATCGAGCCGAGTTCGTGAGGTGACATTTTACTATTTTTGAAAAATATTAAAAAAAAAAAATTCTACTCAAAAAATAGTTGTTATATATATATATATATATTCTCAGAAAACAACTGTTATTTTCTTTTAATTAAAATGTGGTTGTTGTTTACTTTTATCAGAATATGACCGTTAAATGATGGTTACTATTCTTTATTCAGAAAAATGGTTATTGCTCGTATTTACTCACAAAAATGTATGTTACTCGTCTTTACTCTTCATTACTCAAATGGATGTTATGCTTTCCATCCCAAGACATTACCGTTATTATTATAATGGCCACGCGATTTCTGAAGCCTATAAATAAAGGACCTCAACTCTCAGTTTCAACACAATAATCTGCAAACTCATCTCACTAAGAAAAAAAATTCTCCCTACAATTCTAAGTTATTTTTTAGTTTTCAGAGCAACAAATTTTTCAAGTGTAGCATTCCGGTCTTCATTAGTGCAGTGAAGTTCCGAGACATAGAAAAAGATTTTTGATTGTTTTATCCTGGTGACGACGGGGCTGTGTTTGCTTGTATAAATTTGGGCAGAGCCGCGAAACGTCTTAAAGAGAACGGCATAGTCTGCGACTCAACCCAAGGAGTTCTTTTGAGGTTATCGGTAATATTGTTCCAACACTGTTTTGACAAACTTGTATCAATAATTTTAAGACGAATTCAATTTATCATGTCTACTGAAATGCTAACTGTTGATCTAAACAAACCATTCTGTTTTGAAAGACTACACTTTAAAAGATGGATTCAAAATGTTATTTTTTTAACCATGAAAAAAGTCGTTTATGCTCTTACTACTGAAAAACCAATACAGTCTACTCCTACTACTGAAGATGCAACTAAGGATTTAGACACGTGGATGCAAAATGATTTTCTGTGCAAAAATTATATTTTTAATGGTTTAGCTGATGATTTGTATGATTATTATAACTCTGATAAGTGTGGTAAGGAAATTTGGGAAGCACTTCAAAAGAAGTACGACACTAAAGAAGTTGGAACTAAGAAGTATGTTGTCAGTAGATACATAAAGTTTCAAATGATTGATGGCAAATCAGTGGAAGCTCAATCACACGAACTACAAAAGATAGCACACGAAATAACTTCTGAAGGTATGACTTTAGATGAACAATTTCAAGTAGCTGTTATCATAGATAAATTACCCCATGCTTGGAAATATTTTAAGAATACACTTAGGCATAAAATTAAGGATTTTTCTTTAGAAAGTCTTATAACCCGTTTAAGAATAGAAGAAGAAGCTCGAAAACAAGACCAAAGAGATGAAGTACTCGTAGTCTCAAATAACAGTACCAATAAGAAACCCTCCTCTGCAATTCTGAAACCTAAAGATAGAAATATGAAAACTCAGAATCGTAATAATAACCAAAACCATAACCACCAAAATAGAAATAGAAATTATCCTCCCCAGAATGGACCTCAACCCCCTTAAGGAATAACACATTCATGTGTTATAGTTTGGCATGCTGGACTTTGTCATGTTAATAAACGTATAATCAAGAACATGAGTACTTTAGAACTAATTCCTAAACTATCTTTGAATGATTTTAAAAAATGTGATTTTTGTAGTTAAACTAAAATAACCAAAACTTCACATAAATTAGTAGTTAGAGAATCTGAACCTTTAGAATTAATTCATTCTGATATATGTGAACTTGATGGAAATTTAACAAGAAATGGAAAATGTTATTTTATAACTTTTATAGATGACTGTTCATATTACACTTATGTATATCTAATAAAAAATAAAAGTGAACCGTTTGACATGTTTAAAATATTTATGACTGAGATTGAAAATCAACTTAAGAGAAAAATAAAAATGTTTCGAAGTGATAAAGGCACTGAATATGATTCAAATATCTTCAATGATTTTTATAAAACTCATGGAATCATTCATGAAAAAACTGCACCTTATTCTCCTGAAATGAATGGAAAAGCTGAAAGAAAAAATAAAACTTTTACTGAATCAGTTGTTGCAATTTTATTAAACTCTGGTGCTCCTTCCCATTGATGAGGAGAAGTTTTATTAACTGTTTTCTATGTGCTAAATAGAGTGCCTAAATTTATAAATAAAATTTCACCATATGAAATTTTGAAAAATAAGAAAACTAATTTAACTTTTTTTAAAACTTGGGGTTGTTTAGCCTATGTTAGGATCCCTAATCCTAAAAGATATAAACTTGCTAGTAAAGCATATGAGTGTGTATTCATAGGATATGTTGTGAATAGTAAAGCTTATAAATTCTATGACTTAAATGATCATGTAGTTATAGAATCAAATGATGATGACTTCTATGAACATAGGTTTCCCTTTAAATTTAAAAAAATAATGTGGCTCGCCTTTCTAAGAGTTTACCCATAACTAGAACTAGTGAACAAATTGAAGAATTAAACATTGAAATTAGAAGAAGTAAATGAGCTCGAACCCTTAAGGATTTTGGGTCAAATTTTTATGCTTATACCTTAGAGGAAGATCCCTAAACTCTTAAAGAAACATTATCTTCTTTAGATGCCAACTTATGGAAGGAAGCCATAAATGATGAAATGGACTCACTTGAGTATAATAAGACTTGGCATTTAGTTGACTTACCTTTTGGTTGCAAAACCATTGGTTGTAAATGGATACTAAAGAAGAAATTAAAACTCGATGGTAATATTGAAAAGTACAAAGCTCGTCTTGTAGTTAAAGGGTATAGGCAAAGGGAAAATGTAGATTTCTTTGATACCTTTTCACCAGTCACACGAATAACTTCCATACATGTACTTTTTTCTCTTGCTGTTATCCATGATTTAGTAGTACACCAAATGGATGTTAAAACTTCTTTATTAAATGGTGATTTAGAAGAATAAATTTATATGGATCAACTTGAAGGTTTTGTTATCCCAAGTCAAGAAAATAAAGTTTGTAAACTAGATAAATCCCTTTATGGTCTAAAACAAGCACCTAAACAATGGCATGAAAAATTTGATAATCTAGTTATCTCACATGGATTCAAAATAAATGAAAGTGACAAATGCATTTATTATAAATTAGAAGATAACATTTGCACTATTATATGTTTATATGTGGATGACATGCTTATTTTTGGGTCAAATATTCATGTTGTGAACAATGTGAAAACTTTGTTAAGTACTAATTTTGATATAAAAGATCTCGGAGATGTGAGTGTAATCCTTGGTATAAAGATGACTAGGTCTGAAAAGGGAATTTCTCTAGATCAGTCTCACTACATTGAGAAGATCTTAAAGAAATATAATTACTTTAACTGTAAACCTACATGTATTCCTTATGATCCTAGTGTAAAGTTGTTCAAGAACACGGGGGACGATATTAGAAAAATTGAGTATGCAAGCATCATTGGTAGCTTACGTTATGCTACTAATTGCACTAGACCAGACATAGCTTATGTTATGAGATTATTATGTAGGTTTACCAGTAGACCTAGTGTAGAGCATTAGAATGCTATTGAAAGGGTTATGAGATACCTTAAGAGAATTATGTACCTTGGATTACATTATAAAAAGTTTCCCACTATTCTAGAAGGATACAACGATGTAGATTGGAACACTTTATCAGAAGACTCCAAAGCAACTAGTGGCTATATATTTAACATAGCTAGTGGAGCTATTTCCTGGAAGTCTAAGAAACAAACAATATTGGCTCAATCTACAATGGAGTCTGAAATGATAGCACTAGCCACTACTAGTGAATAAGTAGGCTAGCTAAGAAGTTTGTTAGCTGAGATCCCTTTGTGGGAAAGACCAATACCAACTGTCTTGATCCACAGCGATAGTACCGCGTCTATTGCAAAGATTCAGAATCGTTACTACAACATCAAGAGACGACAGATACGTCGTAAGCATAGTACTGTTAGAGAATTTCTCTCTACGGGAGTTGTAAGAGTGGATCATGTATGTTCTGATAAAAATTTGGTAGATCCTTTGACGAAAGGATTACCGAGAGAGAAGGTTTTAAAAACCTCAAAAGGAATAGGATTAATGCCCTTAGAATGAAGAGTCACTTGTGATGGTAACCGAACTTATAGACTGCAGATCCCAAGAAATAAGTTCAAAGGTTAATAACAAGTCATGAAGTGATATGAGATGAATCATGCTATTTTCAAATCCCATTCTATATTGTTAGAAGCATGAAGTCCTGAAGCGATAGAAAAGGATGAGTTAATTGCTAAACTCTTAATGAGTTCTATACTCTATGAGGAGTGGAGTACATAGCTACAAGAGTGCTTTTGATAGACTTACCTATGTGAAAGTGGAAGTGTGGCCGCTTCCTATGAAAATTTTTTAGGCAAAATTTACTAGAGCGTTCACTATACTAGGATACACGTGCATGTCCATAAAGCACGGGCTTTTGAACTATACTTTGGAAAGTTTGTGTGTGTGAGGATTGTTAGAGATAGAGTTCAAAACTACGAGTTACTCTAGTATATTCTAAAGCATCAACACTATGCATATGTTCAAGTCGTTAGAAACCTTTTTTCGCTTATGTACAATCTTATAATTTTAATTGATCGGTTGCTCGATGAAAATTATTTTTATATAAAATTCGAGTGGAGATTGTTGGAAAAGATGAAGTTTATAAAAAAAATTAATTAAGTAAAGCCTTGTCCCACATTGTTTTTACATTATTTAAAACAGGTATAAAATAGTGAATACTTGGCTATTTGGATTAGGCCCCAAGCAGTACCCACTTTTGTAGAAGGGTAGAGGACCTAGGCAAATGTGATACCACATGCGCACGAGCGCCACCTTCTGTCCGACTGACCGGCCGGTCGTACCGTGCCGAGCCGAGTTTGAGTGCATGTGAGGTGAGGTTTTATTTTTTTTTGGAAAAATATTTTAAAAAAAAGAAAAACTTTTCCACTCAGAAAAATGGTTGTTGCTCATATTTATTCACAAAAATGTATGTTACTCGTCTTTACTCAGAAAATGGCCGTTACTCTTCATTACTTGGAATGACTGTTACGTTTTTCTATCCCCAGACATTACCGTCATTATTATAATAGCCACACAGTTTCTGAAACCTATAAATAGAGGGCATCAACTCTCAGTTTCAACACAACAATCTATAAACTCATCTCACTAAGAAAAAAAACTTCTCCCTACAATTCTAAGTTATTTTTCAGTTTTCCGAGCAACAAATATTTCAGGTGTAGCATTCCGGTCTTCATCAGTGCAGTGAAGTTCCGAGACAGAGAAAAAAGATTATGGGCTGTTTTATCCTGGGGACAACATGATTGTGTTTACTTGCACAAATTTAAACAGAGATGTGAACCGTCTTAAAGAGAACGACTTAATCTGCGACTCAACACAAGCAGTTCATTTTAAGTTATCGGTAATATTGTTTCAACAATGTTTTAACAAACTTATATCAATGACCTACTTACACCATAACCTTGTTGACGAAGAACTCCCAAAACAAGGAGTAACATCCTTTTTTATTTAATTACTTCTTCAATGTAGACCGATATAAAACATCATGTTATCAAACTAAACTTTCATTTAAATTTGAAAATCAAGTGTTTTTTACTACATATAAACATGTAAGACACGATTACCAATTATTAGATTTAATTTTTTTAAAAGACATTAAAATCTTATTTTTAATTAAATAAATGAAATGTTATTTCGATAGAATTTAAATTTAAATAATTCTTTATAGAGAAGGAGGAGAGTCATATCAATTAAACATATTTTTTTAGTTATAATGTTATTGAGTTATAACATATTTGCTTTTTAACGGTATTTGACCACCCTAACTAAAAAATTAACTATATTTATAATAAAAAAATAACAACTTAAATTTTTTATTTTTAATAAAAGTGTATTTTAAACTATTACAGGTTAAATGATACAAAATAAGTTTATTAATTTTATAAAAAATAAGTAAAAATCAATTTTATAAAGTAATGGCCCCAAATTCGTTTATGCTACCACAACTCTTTTTCTTAGTTCAAATTATCACACCTTTATGTGTCTGATACAAATGCGTACTTATCATTAAGATGAGGTAACAAAACAGTACTGGCAGGATAATATAGGCAAAAAGTTTGTTCGACTTTCATAATCACGTTGTTATTAAGAATTTTGTTGGTACAAGTTAAATTTACGTTGAAATTAATTTTTAAATTTCATAATATAAAATAAAATTGAAATGAGAATAATAGCATAATGTAACAATTCTACAAATATATGCATAATTCGAGTATGCCATTCCACAAAAAGTTATTTATTTTTATAATTAATTATTAATACGTGTTATTTGTAATACTATTAAATAATATAAAAAAATTGATTAAATTAATTATTAATATAGAGTTAATTTAAAAACATAAATAACTATGAAATAAAAAATATTTAGAAACTTGTGATTTATTTATGAATCTACAAACCACTCTAAATACAATATCGAATATAATTGATTAGTTTTTCTATCAAATTGATGAGTACATTTTCTTATATACTAAGAAATCTTTATCAATCATTTTTTTAGATTAAGTGCAAATAATTTTATTGTCATGTTATTTCATTCACATATCAACTATGATCACATGCATGTATCAATTTACATATTCATCAATCATATTGTCATACTATTTCAAACATGTGATAATAAAAAAAAATTTGTCTGGTTAAGGAATATTAAATTATATAATTATTAATTAAATAATCTAAGTATTAAGATCAAAATTATTAAAAAAAAAATTCTACTAAATAAAATCAATCACATAATTTTATGGCGAGATTTATCAAAATTTTCAAATAAAAAACTAACCACTCATAGTAAATCATAATTAAAAATATATGAATGTATAAGAATTACAAGAAAGATAAAGATATAACTTTAATAAGAATCCAACTCCTCTTTTTATCTATTTGCTAGCTATGCAATTGACTCCTCAATTTGTTTTAAATGATCTCTCTTGTTTAATTGAAATTTCTATGTTCTGTCTTTTGAATTATAAATTGTGTGTTATTTATGATCTCATTGTAAATTTTTAAATAGAATGAAATTGGTTCTAATTAAATT
Organism: Hippophae rhamnoides; assembly: GCA_033030585.1. Classification (NCBI taxonomy): domain Eukaryota; kingdom Viridiplantae; phylum Streptophyta; class Magnoliopsida; order Rosales; family Elaeagnaceae; genus Hippophae; species Hippophae rhamnoides. The sequence continues at coordinate 63,081,110 of CM065428.1, read as the reverse complement.
AGGATTTGTTTTAGCTTTGATCCAAGAGTTGAGATTAAAAGTTAAAATTAAAATCATGGCTAACTTTTCAAAATATACTCCACTAGCTCGATTGATACCATTGTTGATCGATCTAATAATGAAATCATCACGACCCAATAACACTTGATCGAACCTCAATCATTCAACCCATACTCAATGCATCAATACTCTTGTCGATCGATCTAACTCTATTTTTCTTGTTTCAAGGTATAATTCCCCTAATTTTCACTTGATCTTAGATTGATCGAATGATATGGCTTGTTTTTACTTTGTTTAACATCTTTTTATCAATATTGTCATATTTCAACATAAAATAGATCTTTTAAATATAAATGGGTATGTGAGAGACGTAAACGATTGTGTTAATAACCAAAATTACTCCACACTAGTTTTGGTTATATTTAACCAATAGTGGTTTTCCCATGGTTTAACCATGTTTCTTATTTTTAAAATTTTTTAAAAATATATTTAGTTTAAAAAATATAAATATCAACTTAATTCTTACTTTATTATATTATTTAAAATATTGACATTAATTTTATTTATTTTTAACTATTTAACACATATTTTTAAGTAAAATAAAAAATATATAAAGTAAAAATAAATAAAATTTAATCTAATTATATAAATTATTGTGTATTTTATTATTAAAATTATATTTTATATGTAATTATATGTATATAAAATAATAATATTAATATATATTCAATTTCATTTAAACACACTTTGGTATTACAATAATCATCGACGCCCCATGTCTTATCGGTTAATGTTAATTTTAAAAAAATACTATCATATTTTTATGGATAATTATAGTTTTAGTTATTTAGGATTAAAATACTCATTCTTGCTTTTAAATAATATTTATCTCAAAACAAGACAAACAATTAACTTTAAATAGTAAAATATTTTTGCTTTTATAAATTCATCACTTAACATATATATTGTTATACTTTTTTAATTTCTATGTCATATTTAAATTTTATATATTACAATGACAAATAAATAAAGAATAGAAAATTAAAATTTTAAGCTTTCAAATTAGTTGTGAAAACAAATTCATAATTATAATAGGTTTTTAAGTCAATTAGAGATCAATTATTCTAAAAACTCATTAACTAAAAGTATATATGTAATATTACAATAAAAATTATTTAAATCATGGTTTAAAGTAGATTCCAAGAAGAAGAAAGAATGAATTATAAGAACGTAAAAGACTATGCATTTTTGGGTTCTACTAAAATTTTTTCTTTACGAAAATAAAAATGAAAGTAGAATGTAGAATGTAGAATTTTATTAGTTTTTATGCATAAAAGAATGATATATATAATAATATTTTGATATAAACTCATAAAACTTACCAAAACTTAAAATATATTAGGTATTTAAAAGAAAATAATTTTTCAAGTAAGATACATATAAACAAATTATATACCAAAAATAACTAAAAAAAACATAAATATTAGGAGTAAATACACATTTCAAAAAAATTGAGAGGGGGCACCCGGAGTACACTTGCCTTCATCCCCACTGAAGTACTCAACAAAGTTTCTTAAAAAAAGAGTTTTATTGAATAACATAATTTTTTATAGATAAGTTTTTATTATTAACTTACATTTATGTGTTATATATATATATATATATTGTAAAAAAAAAAATAACACGTATTATATCTATATCATACATTCTTTTTATTAAAAAAATATGATAACTAATTTTATTTTAAATATAGTTAAAATTGAATTATAATAATTTAAATACATTTAATATTGAAACTGCACAATTAATATTATTAAAATATTATTTTTATTATTAAATATTATTAAAAGTTTTATTTTTTTATAATGTTTTAAAAAATTCATATAGGAGATAAAAAAATAAGGAAAACATAAAGGTGGATTAGAGATATTTGTATTTATCTCTTATCTTAGTATACAAATTTTCTTTACATAGTTAGTGTCATAATCTTGCCTCCTGAACTTTTTAAGATATGATTACATCCGAAATTAATGTTTTATTTGTATAGGGTTTAAGCTATAATCATGTTTCAAATGTCCGTGTAACATGTTAAAAGAGACATTAATCTACAATAAAATCATGAAATTAATTAATACAAGCACTTAGATTATATATTAAAAGAAAAAAAAATAACAAAATAGGAGAAGAGAAAAAGAAAAAAAAAGTGACTACTACCAAATGGATGACATGGGTGTAGAGCACTAATGACATGTTTAAACTAATAAAAAAAACGAGTTTGTTGTCGGCTACTTTTGACGGTCAGGATTGGAAGGAAGAGCTTGTTGGCATATGCACAGAAACATTTACTATTATGGTTAGGCATGTTGGAGAAGATAAACCATTAAATCTAGCTATAACTAAGAAAAAACAATGCTCGACAAGATGGATGGAAAGAAATGTTGTCATCAATAAAAAAAAAACATAATAAGATGTTCTTTTATTTATTTATTTATTTATTTCATGTTTATAAATTAACGATTCAGAATGGTTAAACGTGGGTTTGGATACATAATTCTTTTTTTGTTGCCTAATAAATAAAAAAGAAAGGGCATCAAGGATCAAGGTGACAAATGACCATAGAGTTAATGTCCAATCTCCATCATCAATAAGTGAAAACCTTACAGCCCATTGTTTCATGTCGTCAAAGAGGCCTTCTTGTGGGGTCTTATTGGAGCGAACATCCTCTTGTACACAAATAGGGATCGAAAATCTCACTGTTTCAACCTAATAAAATAATTATAAATATATACTATATAATATTAACATTCATATTAATTACTATTTATTAAAAAAATGTTTTTTTTAAATAAATATATTAATCTTTTATAAAGTTATTTTTATCACGTGTTACAATATAATTTATGTAAGTAGAAATTTACGTATTATTATCATTCATATTACCAAATGTTTATGACTAAATTTTAAGTTTTTTAAACTTTTGAACTCCTTTACACAAATATTTCTAAAATAATAAAAAAAAAATTTACACTTTAGTAAGTTTTTTTTATGTCACTAAGATCTAAAACTTAACAATTTTGGAGTATTGCTTTGACTTGTAAGATTTATATATTAAAAATATAATAAATGGGTTAAAGTTTTTTGGGAGCGTCAAATATTAAAGGAAAAAAAAATTGAGCTTCCTTGGTTTCATTTGTTTGTTACTTTTTTTTATTCAACTCTTGGATTTTGATCCAAAGAAAGAAATCGGTTTAGATAGTAAACATATATATATATATATATATATATATATATATATATATATATATATATATATATATATATATATATATATATATTGAAGAAAAACCAGGTAAGGTGGGGAACATATTCATTTAGGAGCTGAATACTAATATATAATGTACATAGATAGGTAACAACTATAGTAGGGTTATATATGTAAATGTGTTCCTAATTGATTTGAATGTTATTAGGGATACTGTATTGTTCCCAATAAACACAGTTTTAAGAGGAATCGTAGCCATTGAAGTTTTTTTAAAATTGATGGTTTTTCTTCATTTAACTTTTTTTTTCGTTTTTTTTTTAAAAATAAAAAATAAAAAAATAAAAAACATTTAGGGGAGGAATTTTTTTGTTGACTTGAGCTTGTGTCCGTGAAGTGGTGTTGAAAGATAACTACGGATTTGGAAGGAGTTGGACCAATCGGAATTGCATACAAAAGTGAAGGAAGTGGTGTGTTATGTGTCCCCTTGCTTAGATAATTGTGTATTTCTTTATTATTCTCTTACAAATTTTATTAAAGTTGAAAAATGAAAAATAATCTTTTTTTTAAATTATATATAATAACACTAGAAAACTTTAAACAATAAATATATAAATTAATAATATTGAATTAATTTTAATTTATTAGAATTAAACATCAAACTCTAATCAAACTTGAATTTTAATTAAATAATATTTAATGAAAAGAATTTGAATGAAGTTTTGACAACTTTAACTTTGTGGTATATTTAATGAAAATTTTCTCTTGATTGACAAAAAAAAAAGAAAAGAAAATAATGTAAAATAAACGCATAATTTGATTTTAAATAAAAATAATGGATAAATAGATAGAGTGAATAAAATAAAGTACTTATGATATAAATTATAATATAGGTGCCACCGTGTCAGGTCGAAAAGGACATGAGGATTAATAATTGGGTTTTAGGGTTTGGGCCGCTTGAAAGGATGTGGAGTGAGATTTTCGTCCTTGATGCAATAAATAATGCATGGCACAGTTATATTTATAATGTATTGGGCCTTAATTGGGCCTCTATTTTGGGTCAATAATATGATATCTCAGTAAAAAAGAAGTGAAAAAAGGAATCACAACCTTTTACGTGAATACTTGATTAAAAAAATTCAGGGGCAAACCAAACCAACCTCAAGTTTTGAATCTTGCCCACCATTAACAAGTATCTTCTAAAAATGTCATTTCACCTGTACAGTTTTTACAAGATTGAATTAAATTTAAAAAAAAAACATATTAATTTATATATAACTATCAATTTAATTATGTATAATAATATACGAGATTTAGGTACTGAAATAAAAAAAAAATGTTTTACTTCCCACTTGATGAATAGCAATATAATCCTATGAATCAAACTACTAAGAGGGCGGATCAGTTTTTGTATTGTACGAGGTGAGATGCTGCTGCTTCTCTAACTCTCAATAAATAATATATTAAGTTTAATATTTATAAAATTATCCACAAATTACGTATATAAAATGAGATTATATCTCATATTTAATTTTAATTTTTAAACTTTTATCATTTAAAAAATTACTACAAACTTAATAATTTTAACGTGTTTGTATTCATATGAGATATATTTATAATTATATTAACTCTTCGTTATTAATTTTTATTACTATAATTATTAAATGTATGCTTAAAATAACATTTTTTTAATTCTATCTTTAATCTTGACAATATATATATATATATATATATATATTAGACAAAGATGAACTGTTATATACTTTTAGAACTTGAATGTATTGGTGGTAGTAATCAATTTCAACGGATCATGAGATCACCTACCAAATATCAGTGGCAACTGGCCAGTGTATTGGGTCTATTTTTGGTTAGTACAATTGATATTATATATTGGGCCTCTAGGCCTTCATTTAGTTCCAAGTAACACTCAAATTTCTCGCAAAGCCCCGTAAAAGAACCAAATTTGACCGGGACAATTATAATAATATTTCACGTATACTTCCTTATATATACCTTTTTTTTTATTTTCCTTGATGTAATACCTACAAAGCTTTTATTAATTTTTGTAAGGCTTGTTTTTATTAATTTTTGTAAGACTTACAAAAATTATAATAAATTTTCTTATTTTTTATAACAAAAATGACTTTGATAATAAATTAAAGTTAAATTCTTTTAATTCTAATTGATCATGTATTAATCTTAATTTAATATTTTTTGGATTAAATTCATTTTCTAAAAAATGACATAATTTTTATATTTCATTATTTTATTCTTATCTACCTTTGTTTTAAGAAATGTTTTCCAATATTTGACGTTAAATATCTATTTCTATCGTTGTTTTATTATATGGACTTGAATAATATAAAATTTGCAAGTTTTTACTTATCTTTGTACTATGTGTCATATTTTCTACATTTTCAAACATAATATTTTAATAAGATAAAAGAACAAGTAAAAACTTAATTTTTTATTAAACTATTAAAGCTTTTCTTTCTAATAGAATAAGTTCTTCTTTCTTGTATTTTTGTAATATATTTATAATATATAAGTGATGTTTATTCAAGTTCTTATTAAATCTTAAAATGTCATCGATATATATATAAAAATAAATGTCATGTAATTTTTTAAAGGTATTATACATATATCTTTGAAAAATACATGGTGTTTGTTTTAATCTAAACAGTATAACTATCATTTAGAATTGTTCTTGTAGGCAACTAAATTGTGTTAATTTATTCTTCATCAAGTCTTATATTTCAAAATATATTTTTACAATCAAAACTTGAGAAATATTTCTTTCATTTTATTAATGATAATAATTCTTTTTCTTTAGAATAAAATATCTATCATCAATTGTTTTTTTATTCAAGGTTTTGAAGTTTATTAACATTCTCTTTTTATCTCTTATTTTTCAGCTTCTTTTTTTTTTTACTAAAAATAGTGAACTTGAGTGAGGTAAAGCTTTGAGTTTTACCCTTATTATTATTATAGATTTATTGATATTATGAACTAAATGGTTTTTTAAACTTACTATTTGTAACAATTTTTTTATTCTTATTAAAGCTTTATTTTCCTATATTTCATTAAGAAACAAATTTTATTTCTCTTTTATGTCTTATGAAATATTTTCTATATAAGGTTGTTTCTTTGTATCTATCTCACATCATTTTTTTATGTTGTTGCATAAAAATTAGGTTTGATATTATTGAAGCTTTTTTATTTTTGACACAAATGATTTCACTATCTAGTCTTGTTAAACTTATTTTGTCTAAATATTTAGTAAAATGTTGGTTAAGATTTAGGAAGTTAATTTTGATTAATAAATCAGCTCATGTTTCTTATTTATATATAGTAAAAATATGAAATTTTTATCTTTCTCTCATTATATATATACCTTTTATGAAATTCCTATCTTTTTGTCATTTTTGATTTATATGCATCTTTTTGTTAAACTTTTGGTGCTTCTTTCTAAAGTTTTTTTGGAAATACATATTTATTAGTTACGCATATACTAGTTCATAAATCTATGTATGCATATAAATGATAACTTGTATAATCTTTAAATTTCAATCATATTTTAATATAAGTATTGCTCGGATTTATAATAGTGTACATATAATTTATCTTTTAATAAAAAATATTCATAATCTAAGTCGGTTATTTCTTCTTCAATTTTTTTCTAATAGATAAATACAATAATTATCATTTATATTTGATTTCTCTATTATTTCTAATTCCATCTTAAAAGTTAATTTTAAGATTTTACTTTCTATGGAATTTTCTTTTTAATTTTTTTTATGTTGAAGCCTGTTAGTGCACTCATTAGGATAATGTCTTTTCTCATTATAGATCTAATATTTTCATTTTTTTTCTAATAGGCAATGATTTTTTTCCCTAGTGGTTTATATCTTTTTCTCCCTATCTTTTTCTAGAACGTTATTTGTTATATATTCTCTTATATTTTTTAAAATATTATTTTCTTAATATATATCTTTTGAATATTTTGTATTTTTTTATACTTTTGCTTGAAGATTTTATATTATATCTATATTTTCATAGAATCCTAAAATTTCTTATATCAGAATAGATTTTATTATTTTTTCTTATTTATTTATATTCATGTCCTTTATGATATTTAATGATTATTGAATTTTTAAGAGTTCTTATATTTCCTCCTAAGGTGTTTGGTATAGTGTTTTTGTTTTTTTATTCAATCATTATGTTATAATTTTATGTAATATTCCATGTAATTTCTGAAAAAATATTTCCATATAAGTTTCTTGCATAAATGTAGTAACTTGCAATAATACATTTCATACTCACAAACAAAGGAATTTATATAACACATATCACATATTTTTATATTTGTTAAATTTTATCTCGTTTACTCAATTTTATTTTCACTAGATTCAATTATATATTTACCTTTGTTTTGTCTAATAAATTCCTTTTATATTTCATTTATTATAATAACTAAGTACTTCTTACATGTGAGATAATTCCTCTTTATTTGTAAATATTATTATTCGGTTAAATTTGTAAACCAAATTTTAACATTTTTTGTCATTTTGTTATCTAAAAGAACTCTATATGTAAAAAGGTTTGATTGTGTGGTAGGAGAAGTTTTTACGATTGCACTAATATCACTGTACTATTCATCTAAAGATTTTTTCTTATCTCTTATACAATCTAAATCTAAAAGATTTGATCTATAATTTTCATGAAGTTTGAATTTTGGTGAAACACTACCTCTTCTTTCCCAATGCATATATTCTTCCATTTTGGTCTGTTGTTTTTTTATAGAGAATATCAAGTTCTTCTGATGTTTACATATTTTTTTCTTTCCTATATGGGTTAGATGTTCCTTCTTGATAAGGAAATGGTAATGACATAGGTTTCATATATTTTGTTTTCATATTTTTTGATTTATAATTCATTTTGTTGACTATTATCGTATCATCTTTCTCTTTATTTGTACAATATGTTTTTTATCATAATATCTTTCTAATTCTTCATTTGTTAGGATTAATAAACTAATTAATTTTTTCCTATCCTTATTTTTAGGATTCATAAATTATTCTTCTAATTCTTTTATATATTTTATTAAACCGTAATTTTGGTTTCTTCTTTATCTTTGAGTTTTTTCTCATTCTTTCTCTTCGTCTTCCTAAGTATCAATGCATCTGGTTTCTTAGGCGATTCTTCCTTTAATACTTCAAATGGATCAAACTTATAACCTATAATTTAATTTTTTTTGTATATTATTTACATTTTTTCTTACTTTTGTAAATTTATTATTATGTCTTGTTGTAATTTCTGATTATAACCATATTATCTTATTTCTTTTAAGAGTTATTTTTGTTTTTTATTTATGTATTGAAAGGACTTGATGTTTGATTTTGTGCTATATTCATTTGTTCTCTTAAAAGAAATTAAAAAAATTCATTTTTGTTATTTGATTTTTTGATATACTTACAAAGCTTCCATTAAAATCTAATTTTATATAATGCAATTTGTTTTTGGACATAATTTGGATAATAATGCATCATTTTCTTTCTAATATTTTATTATGGACTAATGCTTTTATTATTTTAATTTATTATTTTATATCTATCACATCACTTTTTTTATTAGATATTTTTCCTTCAGGATATATAAAGGTAAACCTTGGTACATTACTTTTTCTTGTTACATTATTTTTTCTTCCTCTTATTATAAGTTTTTTTAACATCTAAATTTCATTTTTTAGATATTTTAAAGTCTTTTAATATTTTTTTTATTTTTTTTCTAATTTTTTGAAATTTTTTATCTATTTTTATGAATTTATTTTTTCATATATTGAACTATTATTTTTATTTTTTAATGAATATCCTATTATGTTTTATAATAATAATGAATAATTTTCTTCTTATATTAAATTTTATCTTTCAAATTTATAGGTTAAATTGAATATTTAATTTAATTTTTTATCATAAATATTAATAACAAACTTAAGATATGCTATGAATTTTAATTTTTGTATCCCGCCTTTTCATAGATCAATCCTAATAAAACATTAAGTTGATAACTTTAATTAAACACCTTATCAATTTTCACATGACAGAATTATAAGTAGGATGATCAATAAAATTGATGAGTGGAATCATCGATGTCTAAAAATTTATAAGTAAAAACAAGATCACATACCAAAACGTTATACAACGGCGGAAAAACAAACGATGCTAGAGTTATATAGAAAACAAAAAAATGTACTAGATTTTAGTCGATTGTATAAGCCGGTGTTTGCATCTTTTATCCCCAAAAGCAATATATAAATGAGAATTATAATACTATTTGTAATGTGTAAAATTTATAAGGGATAAATAATAAAGGTCAAAATATAGATTAAAAATTATAATATGTCTTGAAATTTCTTTTGTCAATTTCTCTCATATATATAGATGGATAACTGCGGACGATCTGATGGAAAAAAATTTGGGAGATCCCACATTTATTTTTCGATTTTCCTTTTCTTAAACTTTTATGTAGCTTTTTAAATAAATTTTATTATAAATTCAATTACTTTTATTTTAAAAAAAATTAAATTTTTTTTATAATAATTCATTGAAAGTATAATACATCAAATAATTCAACTACAATAAGCAAATAAATAAAAATTGACCATCATTTTAATACACAAGTATCATTCTTCATTGATCTGGTGTTAGATTTTATAACATTTACCTCTTTTGCGAGCTTTTATTTGTCTGGTTGGATTGTTTTTAATAGTTCTTTCATGCTTTTAATCAATCTACTTAAATTCATATCTTTGAATTCTAAAGTAACAACAACTCGGATAAAAAAGCTAACAAATCAAGATCTATTTTAAAATGAAAAAAATGCAAAAAGTAATCAAAGATATTCCAAAAATTATACTAGAACAAATATATATGATAAATAAATCCACCTAAATTAAGATTTAAGTAAAAATATACTATAAATTATGATGATTTTATTCAATATAACAAAAAAAAAAGTTAAACCTCTTAGAAGAGAGAGAAAACTCTTATGTGAGTAGAGCTATCTATATGGTTATCATATATCAAAAGCAAAATCAAAAAGAAAAAAAAAGTAGAGAAAAATAATAAGAACGACTTGGGTTTTTAATTCTAAAGTCTAATTCTTTTATGTTAAAAAAATAAAATTTATTCCACAAAATTAACTTTCATTATGAATGAAAAAAATTTTGATTATTTTGATTATTTATTTTGATTTATTCCACAAAATTTATTTTGATTATTTTACATACAAAACAAACAACTAATTATATATATTATTTGTATTCTACATTTGACATTTATCAAATTTAATTACAAATTCTTTTATTTTACATTATTAATTTTATTAATGCTGAGCATATAAACTAGTTAAAATTAAATATATCAAATAATATTTAGTGTAATTTGAATATAAAATTTAAAACAAAAAAAATATAATTTTTATATTTTTCATCGGTAAGAATCCATGAATGCTCACAAATCTTCTAACCATGATAAAATACACCTAGCCGGCCCCTATAAATATTTAGTGAGGGGATAGAGAGCTCATTCGTGCCCATATCCCACCTCACTGACAACACCAAGCGAAATATATTCAAAGTTTAAAAAGAAATAATTGTATTATTATTTTTAAAGTGTATTTAACAATTATAATAAAATAAAACCAAATAAATTATAAACTGAGGAGCTAAATTGGTTAGGTCTACCTGTTAAAATAAGAGAAGCTACTCAATTTCAACAATATTATCACATTTATCCACGTTCAAATGATATTTATTCATTTAACTAAAGCAAAATTATAAATTGAAAGTATTAATTTTTTTTAAAATCAAACTATATTTAGTATGGCTAGAATCAAACATGTGATTTGAAATTAGATGAGTCTATTGGCATCATATTGAACAACACACAATTACATTTAGATTGTTTGAGCCAATCGATTTAGAAGTAAAAATCTAAAAAAAGAGAGAAAGAAGAAAATAAAATTTATATCATAACACGTTCTCTCTAGGCTCTCTATCCATCGTTCCTTGAAAATAAGGTTTCATTATAAATGTGAAATGAGTTCGACTGGTTCAACTTGTTTAAGTTAAACTCATCTTAAATGAACTTTAATTTTATTTATATGTGAAATGAGTTAGGTAACTTATGAGCAACTCATTTAAATTTTACATTGTAATAGAATATGAATAATCTTGAATAAAATGATCATAACATTCTATGTAAAACTTAAAATAAAAAAAAACATTAAAAAATTTAGAAACTGAATGTAAAGAGTTTTATAATGATACATGGAATTAATCATAACTTATATTTAAGTTAGAATTAGTTATATTTCAAAAATGAGTTAATAACGTCTAGCAAAATCTGAATAATTTTAATTAAATGAGCATAATTTTATATAGAAAATTTGAATTCACAAATTGTAAAATTTATTAGAAATTAGATTTCTAGAACTTTATAATAGTATTTAAAATTGTTCATAATATTTTGGGAGTAACTACAATTTATATTTTAAAAATGAGTTAAAATGTTCCACCAAATCTAAACAATAATTAGTAAAATAAGTATAATTTTATATAAAAAAACTCGAAATCACAAACTTTAAAATTTATTATAAATTAGATTTTTAGAACTTTATAATGATATATGAAATAATTCATAATATTTTATGAGTCAGTACAATTTATATTTTAAAAAGAAGTCAAGATGTTCAATTAAATCTAAACAATCATTAATAAAATGAGTATAAATTTATATAAAAAAACTCAAAATCATAAACAAAAATATATATTAGAAAACTAGATTTCTAGAAATCTATAATTGTATATGAAATGATTTGTGACTTTGTGAGTTAGTATATTTTATATTTTAAAAATGAGTAAAAAAAATTATAATGAATCCAAATAATTTTTAATAAAATATACATAATTTTTTATAAAAAACTCAAAATCATTAACCTATTTTTTTTTTTTGAAAAAAATTAAATTTTTAAAGATTTTTAATGATATATGAAATGAATCATATAATTTTGTGAATTAGTACCATTTATATTTCAAATATATTCAATATAATCTGAATAATAATTAATAAAATAAGCATAATTTTTTCTAAAAAACTTAACATTTCTTAAAATATAATATTTGATATTTTCGTGAGTTAAAGGGAAATAAGTTTCTTCAATTCAAGAGCTGAATGAAAAACTTTAAATAAGTTGAACAACCCGTTTTACACCTCTAAGTTATATTCATAAAATAGAATAGAAATTCACATTAATGTAACCATTCTTCAATAATATTTCGTATAATTTGTTATAGGCTGTAATAAAAATACTATTATATATGGTATATGAATTCAAAGGACGGTTACCGTAAAAGAAGAAAACCAAAAAAAGGATGGACGAAAAGATGCCCATGTGAATTTTGTTAAAAACAAGGGAAAGAAACAAAAAAAATTTGCAGTATGAACTGAAACGAAAGATAAGGGGTAGCTTTGAAAAACAATAATGATGAGATGTGAAGAAAGGGAACGAAAGGAGTAGGTCCATCCAATCTCTTTTCTTCATATTTCCATCATGAACCCCCCAAAATATGTATTACTTACCGATGGTCCTCGAATTGCTCCTCTCTCTCTCTCTCTCTCTCTCTCTATATATATATATATATATATATATATATATATTAGCCACAAAAAATAAAAAAATAAATAAAAAATATATTTTTCAGTGTCATAAAATAAAGTCCAAAATATGCTCTTTGAAGTTTTGTGATGCATATATGAGGTCATGCTTTGCATCCGCTAGACTACAAATTACAAACCGATCGGGTGGAAGAAGGCGGTAATACTTTATACACTTATCATCTCTTTATAAATACTTATTCTACCCAAAATTAAACACGTATAATTCAAAAAATATAATTTGCTTAAATTTCTAGCTTTGATACTAATAACATGTTAATATACCATGCTAAAATACGTTGAGAAATTATATCTCTCAAAAAATTTAGTCATTGAAAAGATGATTAACACAAAAATTTGAGATTAAAAAACACGATTTTTATGTAAGAGTCACACGTTTAAAAGAATCATATTAAGGGTAATTAAAGAGATTAATATGTGTCTTTTAAATTAAAATATTTGATAATTTTTAAAATTCAGGGCATCAAATTAAGATTTTTAAAAAATATTGTTCAACTAAGTTTTTATAAAAGAATTTACAAGTTTAAGTATATTTAAAAATTTTATTTATTTTAAAGATTTTTAAAAATACAAATTTTATGAACTTTGATATACTTTTTTGTAAAAATTATATGTAATAAACGCTCCGCACATTCTTCTATCTAAAACAAAGATTTATAAGGTATTAGAAGGATTTTAAATTTTATCTTTTTCCTCCAAGATTCTCTCTATCTCTCTCTATCATTTTTTTCAACTAATAACAATATAAATTCATAAATTCCATGAAATAAAAACGTCATTAAAAATTGATAAAAATCTATCAAAATTAAATTTAATACACCCTCCTAAATAAAATAAGTCCCTTGAATTCACAATGGAAATAAATACAACTATATTTTCAATTAAGATAAAGAGAAACATTTATATTTAATGAGAAATATAATCCATACAACCTCTGTGCCTCTTCTTTTATAAGCCAAAATTAACCAAAATCAACGCAGGAATTAGGATATAAAACAAAATTAACAAATTTATAATTCTATTAACGATTTTAGTTTTGCAAATAAATAGTGTTTCTATTGTTCCACGTCGAATTTCTACGGGTTTGACATATACTTGAAAGCTGCCTCAATAGTAATACATGATATCTTCTTAAAACACAAATTAAAGGTGATTCAATCTTATATTTTCATATCCATATATATATATATATATATATATATATATATATATATTACATATTTAAATTTATTTAAGTGAATATTGTCGATTGAATTTATTTATTAAAAAAAAATCCATATTTTAATAATATCGGATAGAAAATATAACTTAGAATTTTCCACATATTAAAGTGATTAAATCTTGATCATATCGTATCGATCGGTAGGGGCAGAGTCATGAATTATTTCTTAGGGGCCAAATAACATGTATGGTAGATGTAAAAAATATTAAAAAAAATCTATAATTGTGCTAATTATAATTAGAGTTAAATTTTTGTCTGCTATATTATTAATGGTACATATAGGTTAATATTTTTATTTTGTTACTAATACTAGAAATGAAATAGATGATATTGTTATAAAGCTCCTTAATTTAAGGAGCAAATTAAGGAGCAAAACATGGAGTAAAACATGGAGTAAAACATGGAGCCAAAGCAAAGGAGGCAAAACGTGGGCAATTGAGGAGCGAATTTAGAGCCATTAATTTAAGGAGTAATTCAAGGAGTGGATTTTCCTATAAATAGATGTGTAATTGTAATGAATTAACCATCCAAAGTGTTCATTCCAATTGAGAGAAAAGCTTAGAGAGAAAAGTTTTTGTGAGAAAAAATTGAGAGTAATTTTCTTGGGTGTAATTGGGTTGTGAGTTGTGAGTGTTGTAAACAGCACTTGTGTAATTTCTCCACTTTAGGTAAAAAGATCTGCAGCGGTCAGGAGGCGTAGCAAGATTAAGTAGCGAACTCCGTTATCAAATTTTGTGTGTGTTATTTTTCTATTCTTGCTTTCGTAAATCTGCATCGGGAATTTAGTTATTTCCCCGACAAGCTGAGTATCGGTATTGGTAGTGATTTACATCAATTTTACGCAAAAATAATCGAGAAACGATCCCGGAGAAGTCGGATTTTTAGTGGGGCTTGATGCGCAGAGATGAAGGAAGGGTGAAACTCGAGAAATTTGATGGCACGGATTTCGGGTTTTGGAAAATGCGGATAGAGGATTATACGTATCAAAGAAATCTATATCAACCTCTCTCGGGAAGAAGCGGAGGCTATGAAGGAAGAAGATTGGAATCTTACAGGCAGAATGCCAAAGCCGGGTTATTCGATTGACGTTATCCGTAATGTTGCTTTCAACGTAGCAAAGGAAAAGACCACGGCGGGTCTTATGGCAACTCTACTCGATATGTATGAGAAGCCGTGACCTCGAACAAAGTGCAACTTGATGAGGCGCTTGTTCCATTGCGGATGACGGAAGGCGCGTCGGTACCAGCTCGACATCTCGATGAACTCGACACGGTTACAGCCGGTTGAGTTCGGTGGAAAGTGGTCGATGAAGAAGTACGGCATTGATACTTTTGTCTTCTACTGCCGGAAAGGAGATACTCTTGTCACGGTGTGGTAGCTCGTCGGGAAGCAATAAGTTGAAATTTGGCGATGTTCGTGATTTGGTTCTCGGTGAAGAGATCCGACGTAGAGACGGTGAATCGTCGGCCTCTTCGGTTTTGCATCTGAGTCGAGAGGAAGAAATTCAACTAGAGGGAATGAATGTGGAAAAATAGACTACGAGGTAGATCAGACGTGAGGAGGTCCAAATCCGGGAATCCTAATAATTCCCTGGCTAAGACTATCGAGTGTTGGAATTATGGAAGAGCAGGAGCACTACAAAAATCGGTGCAAGAATGCAGAAGGACAAACAAGTGAAGGTAGAGGCAAATGTTACTTCCACCTCGGGAGGAGATGATGCATTGATATGCTCTTTGGAGAGCAAGGAAGAATCTTGGGTGTTAGGGACTGCAGCATCGTTCCGTACTCACTTCCTGAAAAAGAATTCTTCGAGAAATATGTCCTAGGAAACCTTGGAAAGGTATATCTTGGTGATGATCAACCATGTGCTATTATTGGCAAAGGTGTAGTGAAGATTAAGTTGAGGCAGTTTGTTTGGGAGCGAAGGATGTCGGGCGTATTCCCGATCTGGAAAGGAACTTAATCTCGGTGGGGCGATTGGCCGTTGGAGAGGCTTACACTACGATCTTGTGGTGATGATTGGAAGATTTCAAAGGAGTGCGATGTAAGCGAGTTGCTCGAGGCAAGAAAAGTGGCACTTCTTTACATGACGGAGGCACGTTGTTCAATTCGGTACGGTTTACGCGAAGCAATGAAACACCAAATCTGTGGCACCGAGACTAGGCCGTATGAGTGAGAAGGGGATGAAGATTATGCACTCAAAGGGAAAACTTCGGAGTACGGTCACGGAGATAGACATGTGCGAAGATTGCATACTTGGAAAGCAAAGAGAGTCGGCTTTCGGACAAGTTGCGAGAATCCCGAAGAAGGAAAGGCTAGAGCTTATTCAACTCACGATGTTTGAGGACGGCCGAGTCATCTATTGGTGAGGAAACACTGCCGTGACTTTCATCGATGATCACTCTCGGAAGGTATGGGTTTACTTTCTAAAGCATAAGTTTGAAGTATTTGAGGCTTTCGGAAGATGGAAAGCTATGGTGGAAAATGAGACGGGTTTAAAGATCAAAAAGCTCGAGGCAGAGTAATGGTGGTGAATATGAAGACACGGATTCAAAAATTTACTGCTTATGAGCACGGGATTAGAATGGAAAGAGCTGTGCCGGGGCACGCCCTCGGCCACAATGGTGTAGGCGGCGTATGAGCCGAACGTTGAGAGAAGAGCCGAAGCATTCGTGATACGGTCGGGTACAAACGGTGCAGGCGAAGCGATCGAACACGGAAGCTTGCTTGATCAGCGAGGCCCGTCTGTTCCATTGGAGCGTAGAATCACCGGAGGAGGTATGGAGCGGAAAAAGAGGTGAAACTATCACATCTAAAAGTTTTCGGTTGTGTAGCATTTGTGCGTATCGGTGATCAAGCGAGGAATAAGCTTGATCCCGAATCCAAGAAATGCACGTTCATTGGGTATGGTGAGGATGAGTTTGGCTACCGCATTTGGGATGACGAAAAGAAGAAAGTTATCGTAGCGAGAGATGTGATTTTCAACGAAAGGGTGATGTATAAGGACATGTATAAAATAGACGCCTTGATGACTCGGAGACGGAATGAGTCGGTATTTGCGAGATCTGAGATGATGTCCCAGATACTTCCATGAGAACCAATTGTAACAAGTCCGGAGGAACTTGTTGGACAGCGATACACATCATTTCGACACACGGCTTGACCTCTTACTCGACTCACTTGTATTGAGAAGGTCTTACCGACCTCATGTGCCTAACGGAGATCATGAACTATATGTTCTTTGGTGATGGAGGGAACTGAATGCTATGATGAAGCTTGTCGGACTCGAGATTCCAACAAGTGGGAGCTTGCTATGAAAGAAATGAAATCTCTCATCTCGACCAGACATGAGGAACTAGGCGAGTTACGTATGGGAAAGAAGGCAACTGACAAATGGGTGTACCGAGGTGAAAGAGGGCGTGATGGTTCAAAGAGATCTGGCCCGCCTAGTTGTGAGGGTTTCATGAAGGAAGGAGTTGACTACCAACGACATTTTTGCTCCCGTTGTTGAAGCTTAATACTATCGGTCGGTATTGAGAGCATTGTAGCCATCGAAGATCTTCATCTTGAGCAGTTGGATGCGAAAATTGCATTCCTTATTGGAGATTTAGATGAAGAGATATACATGTACGGCCCAGAGGTTTCTCGGAAAGGGGGGAAGAAGAGCATGGTGTGCGAGACTTAAGAAGAGTTTGTATGGCACGAAACAAGCCGAGACAATGGTACAAAAATTTGGCAGCTTTCGTACACGAGGAAAGGTTTCGAAGTGCAATGCGATCATTGATTTGCCTCTTGAAGATATAGGTCAGTTATATCATTTTACTACTTTATGTTGATGATATGTTAGTAGCGGTTCGGAATATGGATGATATTAAAAGGTTAAAGCGACAATTGTCAAAGGAATTTGACATGAAAGACTTGGGTCCGACAAAGAAGATTCTTGGAATGCAAATCACAGAAATAAGAGAAGAAAGGATCCTTGCAGTTATCTCGGGGCGAGTACGTCAATCGTGTTTTGCAAAGATTCAACATGGGCGATGCCAAGCCGGATTAGCACACCCTTGGCCAATCATTTTTCGCCTATCCAAGGATCAGTCCACTCGGACGCGAAGAAGAGAGAGAATTCATGGCTAAGGTTCCTATGCCTCGACCATTGGAAGTTTGATGTACGCGATAGTGCGTGAGACCCGAGACATTGGCCGTACGGATGGGAGTTGTTAGCGAGATTTATGTCAAAATCCGGGGAAAACTCATTGGGAAGCGGTCAAGTGGATTTTGAGGTATCTGCGAGGCACCTGAGAAAAGTGCTTGTACTTTAGTAAAGGAGAGTTAAAAGTACAAAGAATGCGTGAAGCGCGGACTTTGGAGGTGAAGTTGATCAGAAGAAGCACCATCGGTTATATATTTCTTGTTGGAACTACGGTTTGTTAGTTGGATGTCACAAATACGAGAGAAAATTGTCACTCTATCCACTACGGTGAGTATGTAGCGATGCTTGAAGCTAGTAAAGAGATGATATGGCTTGAAAGTTTGTTAATTGGTAGGATTCAAACAAGAGAAGAATGTGCGTAGTGATAGTCGAAAGTGCAATACACTTGGCGAAGAATTGATTTCATTCTAGAACAAAGCATATTGGACTTCGTTATCACTTCATCGGATCTCTATTGGAAGATGATGTGTTATCTTGGAGAAGATTCAAGGAAGCAAAAATCCAGGAGATATGTTAACAAAGGTGGTGACTATTGACAAGCTGAAGTTGTGCTCGGCCAACTTGGTGGTACTTAGAGTAACAAAGACTAGAAAAGGCTGCTTTGCATTGATCAAGGTGTGAAGGCAGTTGAAATCGGTCTTGAAGTGAGGAAGATTGTTATAAAGCTCTTAAGGAGCAAATTAAGGAGCAAAACATGGAGTAAAACATGGAGTAAAACATGGAGCAAAACAAGGAGCAAAACATGGAGCAATTCATGGAGCAAAACAAGGAGCTTAATTCAAGGAGCAATTTAAGGAACCATTAATTTAAGGAGTAATTCAAGGAGTGGATTTTCCTATAAATAGATGTGTAATTGTAATGAATTAACCATCCAAAGTGTTCATTCCAATTGAGAGAAAAGCTTAGAGAGAAAAGTTTTTGTGAGAGAAAATTGAGAGTAATTTTCTTGGGTGTAATTGGGTTGTGAGTTGTGAGTGTTGTAAACACCTTGTGTAATTTCTCCCCTTTCAGTAAAAAGATCTACAGCAGGGTGGGAGGCGTAAGCAAGATTAGTAGAACTCGCGTTATCAAATTTTGTGTGTTATTTTTCTATTCTTGCTTTCTCATAAATCTGGCTTATCGGGAATTTGCGTTATTTCCCAACATATATTGATTATATATAAAATGTTTAATTTGTTTAGTACGAAAATAGCAAGAGAGATAAAAATGTAGAGTGCTCGAAAAGACAAAAAATAATACCCAAGTTATTCTATTATTATAAAACACATATATAAATAAATTATTTTATTATAAAAAAAGTTTAAATATCTATTTTATTCTTATAAATATTTCAAATTATAAAATTGATATTATATAATAGTAAAAATGAATCCCTCTCTTTTATCTATTGGTTGGGTGTTTCTCTTCCCTATACCCGCTTGATTGCTTAACCGATTAATTTTTTTAATTTTGATTACTAAATGTATATAATCTTTGTTGAAAATCAACACCAAAATAATAATTGAAAAGGTAGAGAAATAAATGAAGTAGTTAAAGGTTGTAGAAATAAATGAAGTGGTTGAAGGTTGTAGAAATAAATGAAGTGATTAAAGGTTGTAGAAAAGAGAAGTGTGTAGATAAGATTTGTATGGCTAGGATTATTTCTTAGTTTTATATTTGTGTGGTGTAGATTGCATGGTGAAGACTATAAATAGCCTACCTTGCATTTGGTTTAATCATTCCATCAAAAACAAATAAGTCTTTGTATTCTTAGTTTGAGTGTGAGTTAAGAGTTTTGAGTGTTTGTATTTCTCTTCAATTTGTGAGTTGCCTTTGAAAGGTGTTATAGTGAATATAATACAAGTAGTTTGTTTACTTGTTTGGATCTAATATTAGTAAATTTAGAGTTGTGTATTCTAAATTTTACTCAACAATTGGTATCAGAGCGGGACGATCAGGGATCGTTCTTAGAGGAGTTATCTTGAGTCGTGAGGAGTTTGGTACTCTGCAAGTTTATTAGTCAAGCTTGTTCAGTATAGTCGAAGTCTTGCCGACACGATGGGTGATCTTCAAGTAGTTGGAGGAATCAAGAAGCTCAACAACAAAAACTATAACTCATGGGCAACATGTATGGAGTCTTATCTATAAGGTCAAGACTTGTGGGAGGTTGTTGGTGGTGATAAAGTTACACAACCAACAGTGGAAGATGCAAACAGCATCTTGCGGAAGTGGAAAATTAAAGCAGGAAAAGCGATGCTTGCTTTGAAGACCACAATTGAAGAAGAAATGTTGGAGCATATTCGGGATGTAAAAACACCAAAGGAAGCATGGGACACTCTTGTTACGCTCTTTTCAAAGAAGAATGATACAAGATTGCAACTTTTGGAGAATGAGTTACTATGGATGGCGCAACGCGACATGACGATTTCCCAATACTTTCACACGGTAAAGTCATTATGTCACGAAATTTCAGAGTTAGATCCAAAAGCTCCTATTGGGAAAACAAGGATAAAGAGAATAATTATTCATGGTTTGAGACCCGAATATCGAGGGTTTGTTACCGTTATACAAGGATGGCCGACGCAACCATCTCTTGTTGAGTTTGAGAATCTGTTAGCCGGTCAAGAAGCTATGGCTAAGCAAATGGGAAGAGTCCAACTGAAGGGTGAAGAAGAAGCGCTCTACACTAGCAAAAGCAAAGGCACTTTCAAGCGGTACAATGGAAATGGATATAAAAATGATGGCGATAAAGGAAAAATTCCTCAAGGAAAGGGAGGCTTTCGTCCAGGGGGAGCTTGGAAGAACCGTAATAACAATAGAAAATTTGACAGTGAATGTTACAACTGCGGAAAGATGGGTCACATGGCAAAAGATTGTTGGAGTAAGAAAAAGCTTATTGAAAGCAATACAGCTACTTCCAGTTCTAAGGAGCATAGCAAAGATGGTTGGGATGCCGAAGCATTATTCGCTACAAAGGAAGAAGAATTGGCTCTTACGGTGACAACATCAAAACAGATTGACTACAAGAATGACTGGATCATAGATTCGGGCTGCTCAAATCATATGACAGGTGATAAACATAAGTTGGAAAGCATGTCTGAGTACAAGGGAGGTCGTGTAGTGGTTACAGCTGACAACTTAAGATTACCAATATCCCACATCGGTAAGACGATAGTTACGTCTCTATATAGTACTAACCAAGTACCACTTCAAGATGTTTATCATGTCCCAGGAATGAAGAAAATTTTGCTATATGTGGCTCAATTAACATCATCAGGCCACTATGCCTTGTTCGATCCCAGAGACGTGAAGGTGTATCGTAATCTCAAAATCTCAGAAACACCGACAATGGAGGGGCAACTATTGGAATCAGTCTACGTGATGTCAGCAGAATCTGTATATGTAGACAAGATAAGAAGAAATGAGACAGTAGATCTATGGCATATGCGGTTAGGTCACGTTAGCTATTCCAAGCTAAATATGATTGTGAAGAAGTCAATGCTTAAAGAGCTTCCTCAACTAGACGTGCGTACAGACACGGTCTGTGCAGGGTGCCAATATGGTAAAGCTCACCAATTGCCATATGAGGAATCGAAGTTTAAAGCAAAAGAACCATTGGAGTTAGTTCACTCTGATGTATTCGGTCCTGTTAAGCAACCATCAATTGGCGGTATACGATATATGGTGACATTCATTGACGACTTCTCAAGGTATGTGTGGGTTTTTTTTATGAAATAAAAATCTGACATATTATCAAAGTTTAAAGAGTTTAAAGAGTCAACTGAAGGAGAAGTTGGAAAGAAGATTTATTGCTTGCGCAGTGACAATGGCGGAGAATATAGCTCAAGCGAGTTCTCTCAATACCTAAGGGAATGTCGTATACGTCATTAATACACTTGTGCCAACACGGCATAACAAAATGGTGTAGCAGAGAGAAAGAATCGACATCTTGTAGAAATTTGTCGAAGTATGCTACATGAAAAGAATGTACCTGGGAGGTTTTGGGCTGAAGCGATGAGGACTGCAGCCTTTGTGATCAATAGACTTCCTCAACCAAGGTTAGAATTTGTTTCACCCTTTGAGAAACTATGGAACATGAAACCTAGAGTTAGCTATTTTCGAGTATTTGGCTGTGTGTTATGTATTTGTTCCTGATCATTTACGGAGCAAATTTGACAAGAAAGCTATTAGATGTATCTTTGTGGGATAAGATAGCCAAAGAAAAGGTGGAAATGTTGTGATCCAACGAGTGGAAGATGCTACACTTCACAATATGTGGTGTTCGATGAAGTATCTTCTTGGTGGTCCTCAGAGAAGAAAGCATTGCCAGGCTCAAGAGAATTTGGAGATAAGCTGCAACAAAAGATGGAGGAGCATACTATTCAATTCCAACCAAGTTTAGATGAATCTAGAGATTCAGACGATGATGGTTCCGAACAAAGAGTAGCTCAGAATCCTTGGCAAATTGGCATATATCAACAACTAAATGAAGAAGGTGGGCCTAGTGAAATAGAAGAATCAACTCCACAACTTCAACTCCGTAGGTCAACAAGAACACAAAGGCCAATTCCCAAATATGCCAATGCAACCATAATTGAAGAAGCAATAGAACCTGAGACGTTTGAAGAATCATCGCAAAGATCTGAGTGGATGACAGCTATGAGAGAAGAGATCGATGCACTTCAGCAAAATCAAACTTGGGATCTAGTGCGAAAGCCAAGAGATGTGAAACCCATATCTTGCAAATGGGTTCACAAGATAAAGCGTAGACCAAATGGGTCAATCGAGAGATACAAGGCACAATTGGTAGCTCGTGGTTTCTCTCAACAATATGGACTAGACTATGATGAAATGTTTAGTCCAGTGGCGAAACTTACAACTGTTCGAGTCCTACTTGCACTTGCAGCAAACAAAGATTGGAAGCTGTGGTAGATGGATGTGAAGAATGCTTTTCTTCATAGAGAGTTGGATCGGGAGATCTACATGATCCAACCAATATATTTTCATAGCCAAGATCATCCTGAAAATGCGTGTAAGCTGCGGAAAGCACTTTACGGATTAAAACAAGCACCCAGGGCATGGTATGGTAAGATTGCTAAATTTTTAACACAAAGTGGTTATTCAATAACACCTGCAGATTCCAGCTTGTTTGTTAAATCCAATGAAGGAAATCTAACTATTGTGCTAGTATATGTGGATGACTTAATCATAAATGGTGATAATGAGGCAGAAATTCTTCGAACAAAGGAGAATTTGTCAGCCCGTTTCCAGATGAAAGAACTTGGCCAGCTCAAGCACTTCCTTGGTTTAGAGGTTGATCACACACAAGAAGGAATATTTCTTTGTCAGCAAAAATATTCTAAAGATTTGATAAAACGGTTCAGAATGCTTGAATGCAAACCAATTTCGATGTCGATGGAGCTAAATGCCAACATGTGTGCACATGAAGGAAAAGATTTGGAAGATGCGACAATGTATCAAAAATTGGTAGGCAGTCTGATCTACTTAACCTTAACTTGGCCTGACATTTCTTATGCAGTTAGTGTAATGAGTCGGTACATGCAAAATCCAAAGAAGCCACATTTGGAAGCAGTTCGACGAATATTGAGATATGTGAAGAGTACAATTGACTATGGTCTTTTATACAAGAAAGGTGGAGGCAACAAGTTAGTTGGTTACTGCGATGCAGACTATGCAGGACATCATGACACCAGGAGATCAACAACTGGGTATGTGTTTAAGCTGGGTTCTGGAACAATTTCTTGGTGTAGCAAAAGACAACCAACAGTATCATTATCAACCACTGAAGCTGAGTATCGAGAAACAGCAATGGCAGCTCAAGAATGTACATGGTTGATACAGCTAATGAATAATCTACATCAATCAGTAGATTGTGCAGTACCATTGTATTGTGACAATCAATCAGCAATTCGTTTGGCAGAGAATCCGGTCTTCCATGCAAGAACTAAGCATGTTGAAATACATTATCACTTTATCAGAAAAAAGGTTCTGCAAGAAGAAATTGAAATGAGGTAAATCAAGACAGATAATCAAGTTGCAGACTTGTTCACAAAAAGCTTCAGTGTTGGCAAGTTCGAAATGTTTCGCCATCAGCTTGACACAGTAAAAGTAGTGAGAGTTGGTGTTGAGGGGGAGTGTTGAAAATCAACACCAAAATAATAATTAAAGAGGTAGAGAAATAAATGAAGTGGTTGAAGGTTGTAGAAATAAATGAAGTAGTTGAAGGTTGTAGAAATAAATGAAGTGATTAAAGGTTGTAGAAAAGAGAAGTGTGTAGATAAGATTTGTATGGCTAGGATTATTTCTTAGTTTTATATTTGTGTGGTGTAGATTGCATGGTGAGAAATATAAATAGCCTACCTTGCATTTGGTTTAATCATTCCATCAAAAACAAATAAGTCTTTGTATTCTTAGTTTGAGTGTGAGTTAAGAGCTTTCCCTTTGAGTTTTTGTATTTCTTTTCAATTTGTGAGTTGCCTTTGAAAGGTGTTATAGTGAATATAATACAAGTAGTTTGTTTACTTGTTTGGATCTAATATTAGTAAATTTAGAGTTGTGTATTCTAAATTTTACTCAACAATCTTTATCTTTTATTTTTTAGGGAAATATATTTGTCGAGTCTTTTAAATAAGTCTTAGTATACTTTACCATGTTTAAAGGTATATCTTCTAATTCCCAATTTTGGGAAAATAGATAAATTAAAGGAAATTATTATTATTATTATTTATTAAGTAATTAAAATCCAATAATTTTACAATGATGAAATTATAGTTAATACAAAAACTTTCACAAAATATTTTTTTTAATGTTTGGTTACTATTACTATTTTTATTTTAATATTTTAATAATTTATTTTCTTAAAAAATAAAAATATTTATTGAAATAATTATGTTGTAATATTATTATTATCGATTTTTTATTAAATAATTTGATACTAAATTTTACTTTTATTCTTATTAATAGTTTGTATTTTATCACATTTTTATTAATTAAGAGTAAAAATAATAATGCTTTAATAAAAAAATTATTAAAATAATATTATTTATCGTCAATTAATCAATTTTCTTAAATCGAAAGATTAGAATGCATTGTTTAAAATTTGAGAGACTAAATAACATCAACATAATACGAGAGATTTCTACAACCCTTCTTTATATTTTCTATTATTGAAAATATTTTAACTTTTATTTGTTGAATTTTTTTTCTTTTTGAGAATTTTTTATCATAGTTAAAGATGAAATAATCAAATAATTTAAATTTAAATATATTAATAATCAAAATTAGTAACCAAAAGTTAGAAGTTTTTTGAACTAACGGTGAAAAAAGTAAATTTTTATCTTTTATTCTATTGTAAAATTATTCATTTGATATATTTATTATTTTTTTTAAATAAATTTTGATATTATATCATAATTAATCATCAACATCTTCAACACGGTGTATAGTGGAAGATTTAAATTTATAATAAAATTTAAATTTAACTATAATAAATATAATATAAATTATCATAACTAAGTATCAAGCTAAAATAAAAGTAATCCTGGAGCAACTTAAATAAAGAAACTCTATTACTTGTTTTTATTGTAAAATAATAATATATAAGATGTAAATCAAAGTGGTGCAACGTTAGCGAATCAGGTAGACAGCTTAATTCGCTTCAATCAGACATCGGCCTAAATCGAACGAGGTTCTTGATGGAAGAACCTTAATAAAGTATCGGGTCCTTCACTATTAACCCATAATAACAATTGCATTACACCATCAATACGCAGAGAATAAGTGAGAAGCATGAAAGCATCGAACGTAAAATCCATTGGAATTCCCGTGTAAGTCAAATTTGATCAATGGTAGGAGGTATGTTTTCAATCCAATTTTGTTTCCGCTGCATTTAAATTATGAGTTCATATGGTTTTATGAACGTTTTATTGAATTGAGATCTAACATTTTCATATCGTGAGCAATTTGAAAACAACTATGTTTTGCTCTGTTTCACGATAACTGAAATTTTGGGTTTTTTATTTTGATTGTTTTTGATGCATATGGAAATTATAAAGTGTTTCAATATTGATTTTTGAGCGATTCTGTAAAATTAAACTTGAAAAACAATGAAGAAAATAAATCCAATTTGCCATAGGTATTTTTTTTTCATTAATTAACTTTTTGTTTAAAATGAAATTTTTACTTAAAATTAAGATCATGAATCACTCAAAAATTGAATTCTGAGAATTTTGATAAAAACGCTGATTCGTCACGGAATGAAGATACGTATCCGTTAGTGTAAAAACGGATCGTATTGACCCTACCGGTCTTCAAGATGAAGTTTTTCAAAAAAAAAAAAAAAAAACGCTGTCATGTGGGGACTCAAACCGAAGTCTTACTACTTAGGCTTTAATGCCTCGTCTAATGGACTACAACAAGTGTTACGGTACTTTTGTATAAGACTTACATTTATAAAGATTCAGTGTTTGATTAAAAAAGGTATTTGCTTTGTGGAATCAAACCCAGTTTACCTTAAGGGATTTTGTAATGGTCTCCGTCCACTTAACCACTGAGCCTATTATGTTATCATATGTAAGAGCATAAATTTTATATAGATTCAGATTTTAGTTTTTATTAAAACAAAATAAATAAATAAATATATATATATATATATATATATAAATATATAAAATAATTCCGAATATAATTTTAATTTATGTTTATCATATGTATAATATTTATTATACATGTTATATTTATTTAAATAATTTTTGGATACATTAAAATTTTATTTAAATACATTATGCTTAAATTATTTGTTTTGTGTATTTATATGTATAAATTTTGCAATTGATTATACATATAAAATTTAGTTAAATAATTTATGCATAATTAAATTAATTTTTTTTAATGACTCTTATTGATTTAATTAGTGCTTATATTATTTAATTTTGCTTGTATAATTTATTGTCATATATGCAATTTAAGATAAAATAATATTTGTACATTTGATATTAAATTAATATTGTTTATGATTTTATGCAATAATTGAGCATAAGAATTTAAGTGATTCATATAGTTTGATTAATTAGGGAGTAGCCATAGCATCTTTAATTAATTAAAACTATAATAAAGTTTATTTAGGATCACATTTAGAAAATAAATATTAATTGTAATTAATCATATATGATATAATAAATCTTATCCTACAGGAATTTTTATTATATTTTTGTGTGATTAATTAGGATATAATATCAAATTATATTTTCTAATTTACCCATAGGGATTAGGAAAAGGAACATAATTTGATAGTTTTATTGTAAAGTTAGGATGAATTTAATTGAATTAAAACTTTAGCCCACAGGAAAGTTTTATGTCACTAGATTCATATTATTCATGATTTACATTGGTAAATAATGACTATAGTTTAGGCCTCAAATTTTAATAAGCATATAATCTTTAATCAGAAGCTTCAACTCCGTAAATTTTTTTTGATATTCGCGTGATATTCCCCGATCCGAAGGGGATAACTATAAAATACTAAGGAAAGAATTCTTCTTCAATTAGGATGGATGGATATTGATTATGCTATTAGGAAAACGAACCACCTAAAATTACTCAAACCAAGACTCTCAGAATATCACGCTTTATGAACAATGGGAACGATCTAATCGCCTTTAGTATGATTTTCATTAAGACTAAAATCTCTGCCGGTATTCGTGGTTCCGCTGACGCGATACCAATGTTCAAGACTTGCTAAAGGCCATTGATGATCAATTCGTCTACTCGTATAAGGCTTTAGCAAGCACCCTTATTATGAAGTTCTCTTTAAGACTCACCACAGGAAAGGTGCGCGCGAGCACATTATGCAAACGAGGGACATCATGGCTCAACTTAAGCATCTCGAGGTTGAGATGCCTGAATCCTTCCTGTTGCACTATATCCTTAACACTCTCCCCACATCAAGTATGGGCCATTCAAAATCTCGTACAATACACATAAAGATAAATGGTCAATCAATGAACTAACGACCAGCGTGTGTTCAAGAGGAAGGGAGGCTTGTTATGAATTCCGTGAAAGTGCAATATTGGCTACAAGCACTGTAAAGGAAAATCTCAATACAAGCATAAAGAAAGGGGATAATTCCACCTCAGCCGATATTAAGAAAGAATCCAAGTGTTTCTTTTGTAAAAAGAAGCGGACACACGGGTTAAGGATTGTATCGATTCGTAAATGGCTAGAGAATAAAGGTAATCCAACCTCGTTTGTTTGTTATGAATCTAATATGGTTAATGTTAATATTAACACTGGTGGATTGATTCTGATCTACAATCCATGTTGCAAATTCTTACAGTGGTATGCAAAATCTAAGGAAGCCATGGGAATTGAGCAATACATCTTATCCCAGAACAAGACGGGCTCATACGCGAGTTTGTAGGGACACGTAGTTTGATTTTAAGTAGTGGTTTTCTTTTAGAATTAGAAGAGACCTTTTATGTTCCAAGTTTCTTTAGAAACTTGATTTCGATTTCAAGACTTGTACCTTCTGGTTATTCCTTTCAATTTTCAAAACATCTTTCAATTTATTTAATAAATCGATCAGGTTGAGAATGATATTTTTTCCGATGGTCTTTACTGCATTAATTTACAAAATAATGCCACTCATAACGCTTATGTTCAAGTGGCATTAAAAGGTGTATTATTGATGATGACTCTTCTACATTATAAAGGAGATTATGACATATCTCCATAGAAAGAATTAAAAGATTAGTTAAAGATGGGCACTTAGTCAGATTTTATCGATTTTGAGAACACGTGTGGACCTGCGTTAAGGAAAGCAAACTAATAAGTCAAAGAAAGGTGCGCCAATAGAAGTTCAAACATATTAGAAATCATACATACGGATATATGTTGTCCAGACATGGACATTCAAGGTCAAATATATTTTATCACCTTTATTGATGATTTTTCTCGATATATGTATCTCTATACGCTTCATAATAAGAAATGAAGCATTGGATGCCTTCAAAAAGCTTTAAGGTTGAAGAGAGAAACAATATGGAAAGCAAATAAAGATCGTGAGATCGACAGAGTGGTGAATATTATGGTAGATACACTTTCGGAGATGATGTCGTCCGTTTGCTAAGTTTCTTCAAGAATACGTGGATAGTTGCCCAATACACTGTGCCGGTTCACTGCACGTAATGGTGTACAGAAAGAAGAAAATCGAACACTATTGGACATGGCGCGAGTATGCTAGCAACTCCAATCTTCCTAAATCCTTATGGATTGAAGCTTTAAAGATGGTCAGGTATATTAAACCGAGTTCCAACCAAGGTCGTCTCAAAGACACCATTTGAATTATGGAAAGGTTGGAAACCGAGTTTGCAACATATGCGCGTTTGGGGATGCTCGTCTGAAGTAATGATATATAATCCACAAGAGAAAAAGCTGGACCCAAGGACCATTAGTGGGTATTTAATTATATATGCCGAACGGTCTAAATGATATAGATTTTACTGTCCATCTCACAACACTAGGTTTGTGGAATCAAGAAATGCAAAATTTCTTGAGAATTACTTGATTAGTGGGAGCGATCGATCCCAGGGCATTGGTTTTGAGAAAGATAATTCAGATGCTCAATGTACCACTTCAAGTAATGGACTGATCATTATTGTTAACAACACGCCTCGAGTACAAATATGTGTTTTGCTCTTTACTATTTTTTTTTCATTTAGAGAATTTTCATATTTTGTGCATGACATTAAAACTTCTATTCACTCCTATGCATTTTGATTGGTTGATCCATATGAGAAATATTGAATACGCATGTATTTATATGTATTTGTGTATATATTAATCATTGTGTTATGTATATACAATATAATTTTTTAAAAATATGGATTTTTTTTTCATTTTTAAAATTATTTTATAACATAATATAATATAAATTTGTCTACCTACTCGTAATATTCCTCTAGTTGACATTCACACTTTTAATTATTTTCCAGCTATATTTATAAATTACTCCCTGTACTTATCAAATAAAAGGTTAAAACCAAATTTTAATAGAAGAAAAAAAAAACTATGTAAATACAACAAGTTCAAGAGGTTTCCACTAGTACGATGGATTTCAATTTAAAAAACATGATATGGGTAGTCTAAATACTTATAAATTCATTTTTATTAAATTTATCTTTTAATGTGATTCTTTTATGTCTAACAATAATGATAGAGTTAGAAAGATAGTCTTTGGTTGCAAATTACTATAAAAGAGTTGACAATCTGTGTGGTGATATGGTACAAGAAACATTCAAATATCTAAGATTTGCAAAATAGATCAAAAATAAAGTCAAAAAATGTCCACGATTTATAGTAGATTATTTAGACTTGAAGTAACTTATAAGCAATTTAAAAGAATTTGAATTTTTTTCTAAATAACTATCACTATTAATGTTGTATCTTTTTGGTCTGATATATGTTACAATTCAAAATTATTCCTAAAACTTACTTAACAAGCTACAAGTTATAAAGAAATAAGATTTTTTCAATTTATACATTTACCAGGCCAAATAAAGTCTCAGAATTTATACCATAAAATCTTAACAGATTTGCATTATCTTTTAAAATCTTTCTTATTTATAAGATTTTTGTTATTGTTTTATTATTTAGGATTAATGCTTTATATTTTTGGCTATAAATTTATGTTATTTGTAATAAGTTTTATTATGAAATAAAATTTAGAAAAGTTGTGAGCTTTAAGCTCTTCTTGTGCTCCTAATATGAACTATAACTTATAAAAGTTTAGAAAACCATGTGACATTAAATATAGTTTATCAAGACTTATAAAACTTTTTGGTGTTTACTATCCCGTAATGATATCTTTGGTTTTTGGCTCTTTTTATGGTGAATTTATTAAAGTTCTCGTTATAATATGAAGTTTAGCTTTCTTAAGTTGATTCATCATACATTGTTGTTTGGTTTTTAGATATGTTCTTGAAGTTTTCAAACATGAGTTCTCGACGGATTTTAAGGCGTGTGCGTGCTATGGGGTTTGCATCATATGAGCCTACTTCTTGCTTGCAAAGACTATCACTTATTTTTTCCTCCAATTTCCTCCAAAATAGATTTTCTTGTCTTCTTGTTAGGGTCATTGAAAATTTTAATTAGTCTTGAAAGTTTACATATGAATTCAATCACGTACCTTGTTATTTTGATATAATATTAAAAAAAATTGTTAATTAATTTTAGTAAAAACTTAAATGGATGAAGATGGGTCTAACAATTTAATTTTTACATTTTAACACTAATATAATAGGGAGAGTGGTCGTAAAAGTTGCATAGATTATGAAGTACATGTCATCTATTTCTTCAAATTTTAAAATACATTTTCTATTCCTCTCAAATTTGAGAAAATTGATAGATTAAGAATAAATAATATTATTTTAATGATATTACTATTTTAATGGTATTATTATTTTTACTATCAAGTGATTAAAACATGAGTCATTAATAAGAAAAAAAAATGTAAAATTTAATATGAAATTATAAAAGAAAAAATCAACAATAATATATATTCTAATAGAAAATTATTTAAATATATATTTTTTAAAAATAAAAATAAGCAAAATATTAAAATAATTTTTTTGCTAATAACCAAATATTAAAACGAATGTTTTGTGAAAAATTTCATATTAACTGTAATTTTATCATTATTAAATAATCTAATTTTAATCGCTTAATATAAAAGAATAATATTTTAATAAAAATATAATTAAAAAAATATTATTTGTTTATTTTCTCAAAACTTAGGAACTAAATTAAAAACACATTATAAAATATGATAAACCAACCAACCATATAGTAAAAATTAACGGGAGAACAATAATTAACGAGTATATAGGCAATTTGGCATACATAACTTGTGGAATTTGAACTGTTAAAATATTTGTTATTAACTTATTAAAAAAAATTAACAGTACAGGGGCATGTATAGGTCGGCAATGACATTGAAATGTAACAAAAAGTAGTGTCGAATTGATATGTGATAAGTAAATTAAAAAACCATTGGAGGAGTGATCGAGCAGAAGAATTGGAAACCTAACACATGATAATATATAAATATAATTAATATGTAAAAAAAAAATTATTTTATGAAAAGAAGTGTTTTAAGGGTTTGGTTCTGTTTATTATATTGAAGAATTAATATAGAAATAATTATTTTTAATGATCATACACATCATCAATGACTAGGAGTGGACAATAGAATAATATAATGATTTTCAATTTCAAGGAAAAGCAGACGAAGACAAGATAAGAAATCAGCATTCAACTAAAGTCTTTAAATATATATTTCAGGATTAAACTATG
The DNA here is from genome assembly GCA_033030585.1 of Hippophae rhamnoides. Lineage (NCBI taxonomy): Eukaryota > Viridiplantae > Streptophyta > Magnoliopsida > Rosales > Elaeagnaceae > Hippophae > Hippophae rhamnoides. The sequence continues at coordinate 63,048,333 of CM065428.1, read as the reverse complement.
AGAGAAGGGTTTAAGATTGAGTAGGTGAGGGTCCCAAAGGTGACTAAGGGAATGTTTCATCAAAGAGGGTCAAGATCCATGTCAAACCCACCTGGTGGGGTAATAGCCATTTCATGACAAGACACTTGCCCACTACTGCCCTCCTTTTATTTTGTATTATTAATTCACTTATCATCATCTTGTTGAAATATGAATGGTTGAAATTTGAAAATATTACAAATTCGAAATAAGTCAATGTAAACAGAGATGATTTATTAGTTATTTGGATGAATATTACAAATTTACAAATATCTCATTTCTTTCTGAAAAAAAAATTACAATTATACACGTTATTGCCACAATTTATTAATTTTTGAAGGGTTGTATTTGTTAGAAAATAAAAGAAAATAAGAAAATAATTTAGGCTAAAATATTGTAATAAACAATAAACTTGAACTCTTTTTTTTTATAATATCAAGAGTATTTTTAGTATTTATCTGACAAATTATTATTTGAAGTTGGTTTATCAAATATTAATTTATAATGAATACTCAAAGTATGTATAAGTTTTTTATTACTATATTATAGGGTAAGTGGGTGTTAATGTTAATGTTATCTTGATATTCATAGACTAATTTTAAAAAATTAACTCCTTAAATAAATTGTTAATATATAAAATAAATTATTTCATCAATTAAATATGATATTAATATAATAAAATTACCTAACCTTTTAAAATTGTATCATAATTCTTATGGACTCTACAAACTTTACACAAATAACAAAAATAAAAAAAAAATTTAGAGCTTTTATAATATAGGATCGGTGAAAATAACAAGATAAATAAAGATAATTTTTTTTAAATTAAACAATATTTAATATGATTTAAATATATAATTTAAAACAAAAGGATACAAGTCTTATTTTCGGATATTAAGTGAATCAAAATTTAGATAAGTTTAATAATAACAAAATTTTAACAATATATAATAATAAAAAAAATATTTTACATTGATTTTCTTAATAATACAAGTTTACATATATGTATTTCTATTTATCTTTACCATGAAACAAGTTTCCTTTATATGTTATAATCGTGATAAAATTTGCTACTAGCAAGTGTTATTTTTTAATGAAACTTCTAGTATTATTAATATATATTAAGTTATATATGTTTCCACTAAACCATTTAAAACTCTTGCTGAGATAAGAAACTAGGTTCTGATATTATCTTTTCAATATCTCATATTAGAAATTCTTAATAATTATAAATAGCTGTTTAAATAAAATAAAAAAATATTCATAACACTTTTTCCCCATAGGAAGCGCTAGCCAACTTTTAGAAAGTTGGGTCAGTCTTTCGGCTGATTCACAGATTTGTGCAGTACTGCAGCAACATGGTGGAAATCTTAGTTGTTTTCTTGAGAGCATTTTTTTAATGGTCTGGGTTTAATTTTTTGTAAAATATATAATAAACATTACTTTTTTGGTAGGTGAGTAAGCAAAGAAATTCAAATAAAAATAGTAAGAATATTAATATTTGTGAAAGAATATACATAATATTATAATATGAATTTATTATAATTTAAAGAGTTTTTTTATATTATAATCAAATTAATTTAATATGTTATTTGCTTTGCTTTTATATATATATATATGTATATATATATATATATATATATATATATATATATATATATATATATATATATATATATATACATGTATGTGTGTGAAAAAAATATTAATGTCTGTATTTTTGTCTCTTTTGGGTTTGGTTGGTTTGAGTAAGTTGTTTATACATATAGGCATATAGTTTAATGTACTGATGGGCCAATTATTGACGATCCTTGCTCATTTGATTCGTTAGCTTTTATTAGTTTATAAGTTTCTGGGTTCAAAGAACTTGCCCAATTATTATTATTATTATTATTTTTAATTAGGTTTTATAGTAAGGTCACCACTGAAATCCACCTTGTGACATATATAATTACGAAAAAAATATGTTACCAGTTACTTGTATTAAATTAAATTCATCATTTAATTCTTTAAAATAATTTCATTTAGTTCTTTATTTTTATAAAAATTGACAAAAAAAAATACAAAAATATGTTTTATTAATATTTTTAATAAAATAATATTATTTTCTTAATATTTTATTTTATTTAATTAATTAATAAATAAATGATAAAAAATATTTTTTACTATGTTATTTATCATAAATCTTATTAAAATATTGAATGAATATTAAAATTTGTCATTTTTTAATATATTTTATAAAATGTAGGAGAATAAATGACATATTTATAATGTAAAAAATTAATTAACACAAATTTTTTAATTAAAGTCCACTTTTACCACACATCACCTTATAATTAATTGTAATTGCTTAATATATAATAGGAAAATACAAATAGAGAAATTGAATAAACTAACAACTATAAATAATATTAAATATGATCTAATTAAAATATGTTTAATATTAAATAGATATAAATAATCATATTTTAACTTAAAATTCGTCCAATTAAATTATTTCTTAATAATAAAAATACGAAGTTTTACTTAAAATTTATAATTTTAAGTTTGAAGGGTATTATTTTCATTATTTTTTCAATAATTTTTAAAAAATGATAATACAGTTGAAAATTTTGACATATTTTAACACGTAGATTTTTGAACTTAATTATTTATACAACGTGTAATCACAGACAGATGAAATCGTCATGAAATACACCCAGCTTATATATATATTCCTGCTATTATTCTCTTCTCGAGGTAAAATCCTAACCATTGTATTAAAACTCACCATTAATGATCTGATAGTTCCTATTTTATTTTAATTTAAAGATTTAAATCACATTAAATATGGTTTTTGATATAAAACAACCATAATCATGGTATCAAGCACGATAGTCAATCAAGAAGACCGAACATCTGTTTGTTTATGTTAATTCATGATCAAAATTTGACATGCTTGATGTGCGTGAGCAGAGTGTTCACACAGTTAGTCAGCTGATGATGTTACGTACTGTTTGAAAACTTTAACACCCACATGTTCTTTAGCAATAAACACAGGAAATTGATATGTAAGTTTCACTATTATAAATTAAAGAATATACATAAACACATGTACAACCGGCCATTACTATTATTTTATATATAAATATATACTAAAAGTTAAGATTAATATAACAATTAGGAAATTTTTTTTTTTATAATTATGGTTTGAGAGCTTCAATTGGTTTAAACAAAAGTCAAAACATTTAAAGCTGAGGCACACAATATGGTTATGAAAGTTCATCAGCCTCCATTAGTCAATCTGTAGAATTATATCAGTTGACTAGTTTTAAAGTGGCTTAAATTAAAAAAATAAATAAAAAAAGTTATTGACTTATGACTTAGCAAACACATGGCGAATTCGGAGTTCGATTGCCCTAAAAAAAAAATCTAGCACGTCAATTAATTAAAGATTTGATTTTATTAGTCTCTATGATTTTGACTATGATGGATCCATTAATTTGAGAATTAATTTTATCATATGGTCCAATCAGTTAATCTGATTAATTGGGAAAGAAGTGAGTTCAATAAGTCTATGAATGAGTATGTTGCAGAAGTAAAGCTAACCATCATGATTCATGAATACATGGAGTAAGTGTACACGGTGCGTGCTTAAGTCTCCAAGTTAATTATCTCATTCAACTAGAGTTTTTTGAAGATATATGAGATAGAGGAAGAATTTAGCGAGCAGACAAGTTGGTGGGATTTAATATATTTTTATTCCATATGTTCCAAAGAGGATTAGATTTGTTATTATATAATATATGTTTATAAATTATTAAGACTATAAAAAATATCTCACATCGAATAAAAAAAGATATATTGATATAATCGTATAAAATGAATCTCTTAAGTAGAATTATAATTATATATTCCTAAATCTCCTTATTAATAGGCATATCAAGGTATTTATAGACAATTATATCTATGCATGTAGTTATTTGATTGAACCAACTATTTTTTAATGATAAGAGGGCAAGTACATTATACTAGGTTAGATCATATCTACATATATGAACTTTCACTTTTGATGGTGAGAGAATAAATGTACAGTTCTAAGATGAGATCATGTTTATAAATTTCTAAAATATCTCTTACTTAATCACATGTAAACTTTAAACATATCTCTTACTTGATCAACTTGCTTTAAGAATCATACTAAACATTTCACTAATACGAGTTGCCTAAGTCGGGTTACATCAAGCCACATAATGGTTGACCGATTAGATCGTGTAAGGGATCGAATTGAGTTCCTCAAGGTTAGTCAATTTGACATATGTTAGCTTAGGGAGTGAGCCGGGCTACGAATTTTAAGGTTGGTCAACTCGTATATGTCGTGAGTGAGTTAGTCTTCCAAGTCCTCAGTTTAATAAGGTCCTTGATGGAGATTTGGTAAATAATTCACATGACAAACAATTCATCAACATTTATTAAGTCGTTAGCACTTTAAGACCTAATATCTCGTTATAAATTGTAAATTATTAGATTGTTAATAACGAGATCATATATAGAGTTTATTTAAAGAGTAGTGTTTATAAATACTATAAGACTTATAATTTTTGATTAATTTAACTAAAAAAAAATACCTTTAATTTAGAATATAAGGATAATTTTGGTGTGCATAGAATTAACAAAATTTACTTGATGTTATAGCTAGAAAAATGTATTATTTTTTGTTGATTACAATATTAGGGGATATTTATATAATCTCTCTTTTAAAAAATCAGTTCTCATTCTTTCCCCTTTCTTTAATCTAATAATACTACATATATCTCATAAAGGGGATAAGGATGTCACTAGAGTCGCTACTTGGTGTCTGTTTCTGATTCAGCGCCTTTTAATTTTGTCAGCTAGTGAAACCTCAAGCTTACAGCAATATGACATCATAATTTCAAATAAAAGTAGTTAATTTTTTTTCTTTCCAGTCTTCGATCTAAATAATGAAAACAATCCATGACTTGCTGCTTTGCTTCGATTTCTACTTGTATGGTTTACATTAGTGAGAAACTTATATGGTGTTGTTAATTTTACTTCATCGTGTTACCGTGTTTAAGCACAATGGGTATATCAATTTTTCTTCGTTTTAATATATTTTAGTGAATCGAAATTAAATTAAGCAGAAACAAATCCAGTCTGGTTCAAGATCAATAAGACTGACTTTGTCATTGCAGTGATCCTCATATTGTAAATGGTAATTCTAATGGGTAAACACAAATAATAAATAATATCATATAAAAATATATAAAAACGATATTGATTTGATCAATTAATTATATTATGGTATCAAAATTGAAGTTTTTGTATTTAAAATCTAATAATCTCAATTATTGAATTATAATTATTTGATTTTTACGAAGTAATAACACTTATAAAAGAATATAAATATATAAAAATAATATTAGTTTACTTTCAAGATAAATTTTTAAAAAATTTGATTGATAAATAACTTCTAACAACAGTTACAAACTAAAATAATTTAAAAGTATTTGATTTATTTATCATAATAAGTTGTATTTTTATGTTAGAATAGGATCTATTCCACTTCCACGTTATTGTGAGAGGAATGATACATATGTAAAACTAAAATTATAATATATCACCGAAAAAAAACTAGAACTATAATACTATTTTTTTTTTAAATTTATTTTATTGTCACAAACTAATTTATGCTATAAACGTTTAACTAGAAATTCCAGCCAAACATATTTGAACTTTTGTTTAAGTAACACCCTTTTTTCCTAATTGTTTAAGTAACACATTATGGAGATGATTTATGTATTAATAAGATATCCAGTTATGTTACTTAATAAATATTTAATTATATTTTATATTCAGAATGTATAGATCAATTATAAATATATCAAACATATTTATAAATTTGTATCTAAAATTATGAATATAAATTTAGATAAATTGAATTAATGAGTTTAGGTCGAGTTTAAGTTAAATTTTTAAACCCATATATTTTTAGATAGAATTGAGCTAGTTTTTTTTTAAATTAAATAGAATATTAAAATCCATTATTATTAGTTCTTGGTATTCACTTTTTAAAACTATGATTTGATTTGATTAAATATTTGGATTAAAATTATGCAATAAATCATAATTTCATAAAATTGTTATATATTATACATGTATGTATTTTATAAAATTTAAATTTATCATACACTTTTCTGTATCATAATTACAATCTTAAAATTATTACGGTAGAATTAGATTAAATCTTTTTAGATCTAATCAGATTTCTAGCCAAATACGATCACACAAAATCTTTGCATTTGTGTTAAATTTACATGTCAATGTAACATTTCCTATATGAATTTTAGATGTCTTGACCTACACTGTAAAATTGAGGAGATGTTGATAAGAAAAGGCCAAAGGGGATATATCTAATGTTCGCTGCTATTTCTTCAGAAAATTAATTATTACCTAAATTGTTTCCGTATCCTAAATGTGTTTGTATAATATATTGTACAAAGTACTTACTTGAATTGGCTGATTAAGCATAATAATATCTTCAGAAAAATGTTGTTGTACTCTCCAATCAAAAGCATATATGAATATACAGAAGGGATTGACTTATGTCCTTGTTTTGTTTGACATCTGAGCTTATGTCAAACACTTATTCTAACCTACCTAAAAAACTCCAACAATTTCTTATATGTATTTATTAAACCTATATGGCTATATCATACCTAAAAAGTGAAAATTAAAGAATAATTTTAAAATACGTGCAAGGGAAATGAAAATAAATATTTGACTTTTTATTTTCTTCCACAAATTACTATAATTATATTACTCGCACGTGACATCATCACTTGTAAAAACTTATAATTGCAATTAGCATACAAATATAATTAGGGGTTTAATAATGGGAGAAAAGATTTCTATGTTTCAAAATAATTCTTTTATATGATAATTATACCTTAAAAATATGTGTAATTTGATAAATTCAAAAACAAATTAGTTGTTGATTACATCTAGTAAGATAAATGAGTTATTATTAACTTAGTAATATATATAAATGAAAATAAAAAATTAAGGTAATGCATTTTCTTTTAAAAAATTATATATTACTTATAAGGTTCCCTTGAAAATGTAACTTATAAGTTTGTGTAGTTGGAAAATAACTCCTTATTTATTTAAAAAATAATAAATAATATTTTTTAAAATATATTAAATGCAAATTAAAGGAATACTAACAATATATAAATTTGTACTCAGTTTTATAATTATATCTTATGAAACATGTTAATATAGCTAGAAAAATAAATGAATTTTTAAACTTTAAAATAATTATGATATGATATAAAATGAGATATGTATGTATAAATTTATATATTATTAATATTTTTTATCCATGTACACTTTTACACATATATTAATTATAGTGTGTATGTATTCTCGAAAAGCGATTTATTTTATAATTTTTAAAATCATTTTATTACTTAATAAACTCTAATTAATTTAAATAAAAATGTTTGTCAAAATTTATGTATTATTAAATTTTTTATAATAAAATATAATTTTCAGTACCTGATAAAATTATGTTTTAAATTAATAAAACTTAATATTAATGTAATTTTTTAAAAATATTTAATAAAAAATAAAAAAAAATAATCGAAAAAAGTTATATTTTAAAAATAATAAATAAGGGTAAGGATTTGGTTAGGGGGAGTGGGCATGTGATTGTATGCGGTCTGGGTCAGCCAAATGATTAATACAGAAGAATATAGTATTAATACTCTAATAATTAGTCCTTTTCAGGGCACGGACTCTTATGTGATGCCAAACCTGGGACCCATGTGTCTTCCCACGCGTGCAAGGGCCACGCCGCGTGGACCCCGTGGTTGACTCTATTCTAAAAGTCACCGATTGAAATCCTGACGACAGGGTTCTTCTTTCCTAATCTAATCGTCCAAAAGCAAGCTAAATATCATAATAATTATCTCGCGTAATATTTTATAATTACTAAAGATTTTATTCTGTAATTTTTAATTGTTAAAAATAAAATTCATTTAAAAAATAATCATTTTATTATTAAAATAAATTTTATTAATATAAAATAATATTTCTATTTTTAAAAATATTAAATTATGAAAATATAGGATTCTTAATAAAATGAGACAGTATCGAAGACTACTTCTATTTTCATTTATATTTTAAAAGTTATCTTTTATCTTTATTTAAAATACTTAGGAATAAGTATTGAGATTCCGTAGAGTATAACCTTTAAATAAGTAATTATAATTAAATTAATATTTTAAATATTATTTTTATTTTTTAATAATTTTTTATTTTTTATTTTAAATAAAAATTAAAAAAATATTAATTTAATGATAAATATCTTAAAAAATTAAAATTTATAATAAAAAATAAATATTATTTATGTTAGAGGGAGAAAAATAAAATATATGTAATAATAAATATATAATCTTTTATATCAAAGGATTGAATCTTGTTATAAATTAGTTTGAAATAATAACAATGAATTACAAAGTAATTATAAGATTTTAGATTTTTATAATTTAAATAAATATTTTAAATAATTTTTATAAAAGAAAAATTATTAATATTTTAATAGGATAAAAAAATTAAAGATAAAAAATAAATAATATATTACTTATGATTATTTGATTTTAAATGTAATTAAATCTATAAAAATATTAAAATATTAATTTTTTATATATTTAATAAAACATCATGTATAATTTTAAAGAATAGAATTTTAATCATTGTTTCGGTTCATATTATAAAATATAAATATTTATTTTTCGTTGTTATTCCTCGTAAAATATTATAAAATTGATAATATTATAAAAATAAATATTTAATTGATTTAACATTAATTTCTTTTAAGAATTTAAATCTTTAAAATGAATAACTAATTTATGACAAAATAAATTATGTTTTATATCCTCGTAAAACATTTCCCATCGTCTAATAGACTAATCGGCCCTCCGACACTGCCGCCTCTAAGGCCTAAACAGCTACTCTATGTAAAATATACATTTTAGTCAAAAGAAAATTAATTAAAATATTTTTAGCAGCCTCTTTCTAACTGTTTGATAGGGAATGTCCTTTCGGTCACGATTGGAACTAAAACTCATAACTAAAATTCCACCGGATACAGCACAAATATTATTAATTAAAACTAAAAATAAAATTTATGTTTTTAAAAATATTAATTTTTTTCTTTACAAATCAATTATTATTGTTACCACGAGTGGTATTGTTGGGTAGCTTCTTCACCGTCAGAGAGTCTATGTTCTGTTAACATGTTGATTTACCCCAGTCTAACTCTATCCCTAAAAATGCGCTTACAAGTGTGAGGACTGTACAAGCTTATAACCATTTCTTTTGCTGGTTCCCTGATCGATGTTGGACTTATTTTCTCAACACTTCCTCTTATATCGACTGTGTCGACGGACGATGATGGTCTTATGGTTGTCACGGGTAGTAGTACCAGGTAGCTCCTCCACAACCAGGGGTCCTTGCGCTGATACCATGTTGATTCACCTGAGCCTAACTCTATCCCTGAAAACGCGCTTACAAGGGTGACGGCTGCCCAGGCTTATAACCAGCTCTTCTGCTGGTTCTCTGGTTGATGTGTGACTTATTTCCTCAACACTCCCCCTCACATCAACTGTGTCGATGGACGGTGGTGGTCTTATGGTTGCCACGGGAGATAGTGTCGGATAGCTCCCCCACCGCCAGGGGTCCATGCTCTAATACCATGTTGATTCACCTAGGTCTAATTCTACCCCTGAAAACGCTCTTAAAAGGGTGAGGATTTTCTAGGCTTATAACTAGCTCTTCTGCTGATTTTTTGATCGATGTGAGATTTATTTCCTCAACAAAAACATAAACACTGATAACTCAATTGAAACTTCTAAAATATACACTCTTATATTAAATTGAATGTTACGTGTTTAATTTGTATAAAATTTATAATATACAAATTTTTGAATTAATTAAATAATAATTAATAAATAGATATATATGTGTAAAATTAATTGTAAAATTATACACAAATTTGTATAAAGGAGAATTAATAAAATGTTGATATAACTCAATATATAAGTTAATCATACTTGAATATTACAGAAGGTGATCATATGATATGTATTTGAGCATACATAAAGTATGTTGGGTCATTTCAATGGAATTAACTCTTTTCTTAATTTCATAATTCATTCATAAACCAGTTAGCTTATTTTCTAGAAAATATTATTCTTTTTTAATAGAACTTATATATATATTCAAATTCATGAATTAATATTGAATAGTAATTGCAAAGGATGATAGATATTAATTAGACAGCAAACATGACTTTCTATACATTGAAACTGAAAAGCTTTAGATGATGCATTCTTAAATTTTTTGGCAAATGTCAATATTATCCTATCTTTGACTTATTACAAAGTCAACCTTGCATCATACGCAATGTTATAAGCCTTCAAGTCATATGTTGACGTTAAATTACAAAGTGATTATCACTTTTAGATATATACAACAAATTAATTAATGATGTAAATGTTATTCACCACTTTATTAATATAACTCTTGACTTATTAATTTTATTAATATAACTCTTGACTTATTAATTTCATATATGTATGTATACATACATACATATTTAAAGATATACAAATACACGAACATTAAATCTTTAATGAATGCCCATTAATATGTAAAGTTGGTTTCTTTTGTTGAAATCAATCACATCTTCTTCTTTTTTAAAATGAGGTTTAAATTTTCTAGATATAATTTAGAATAGTAAACTAGTTAGTGTGTTGTATATCCTTAGTTAAATTATATCGATTGATAATGAGTGAGATTTTTTTTTCTTCAAATGATACAATAATTCTAAAGTGATATTGAAAAATAATTTAATTTTAATTTGCATGAAAATATTTGTTAAAAATATTTAGCATCTAAAAATCATGACTATATCAATATTGCTAACTCAATGGCCAAAAGTTGGTACTTGCATCGATTTTAAACCCTTAAAATCATGTTTTGCATTAGTTTAAAAAAGAGACACAAATGGTGGCATCGTAGATTTTTGCATTGGTAATTGAAAAACCAAACATATTTTTTTTTTGTAGATTATTGACAATAATTGACACAAATTTTATACAACCTATTACTAAAACTACCTAATTTTCATATTATATATCATACATGCATCCATACAAATTTTTCAATTCAACAATACACAGTGCATATCTATATAATACACAAGTTTTAAAAATTAGGTTACTTTTATTAATAAATTCAAAACCAAGTTACAAAATTATAAAGTATTCATACATATATATAAAGTAATTAAATATATAATAGCTAAATAACACAAGAAAAAATTTTACACTTAATCTTCATCATTCTCATCTTCAACATCAACCATGGAGGGTAACATGCATGTATTTTGCTCATGTCTCTCATAGTTTATTACATATGAGAAAGATTCAATATTTAACAATTGATGTAATTTATAAAATATTATTAAAATAAAATTAATTAAATTAAAGGTAAAAACCTTACAAATAATTCCATAATAAGCTTTGATAAAGTGTGTACGATTTCATTCATGAACTAAAAAGATAATATTTTTCTAAATAATCTAGTAGTTTATAACATTATTTTAGCTTAATATTATTGCTTGATAAGTAAGAGAATTAACTAAAAAAAGATATAATTTGGATTATATAAAAAAATTATAATATATTTAACAAAAATAAATTAGAATATTATAAAAATATATTTTTTTTACATAACCTAATAATTTATAATATTATTTGAGCTTAATATTAGGGTTTGGTAAATAAGAAAATAAAGAAAAGATAATGTAGGAAAAATGGTGGCACCAAAAGGACGATTAGGATGGACGGGAACGATAGAGGGTGGTCACTAGAGTTATGATGAGCTAGGATAGTATTGTCAAAATATGTGTTTCTCTGATAATTATCATGTATTTCATTATTATTTCTGTTCTGTGTTTTTACAAGAGTTTAAGATATATGTATATAAGGAAAACGAAAATTAAACAATAACCATAAAACCTGCGCAATGAGGTTTTATGGTTCCACTAATATTGTTATGCAACATGTTTTACTCCGTTGAGCATTTGTATGCCGCTTGTTTTTAGCACATGCAACCTTTCTATAAACGAACTTGTCAAGTGAGTTGTAGAAGTTCCTTGCAGAGACCTGATTTTGTGAGTATATCGACCAATTGATCTTGACTTAACAAATGGAAGCTTAATAATCTTTTCTTCAAGCTTGTTTGATGAAGTTAGATCCCGCTTCAGCGTGCTTCGTGCGATCATGTTTTGGATTGTGAGATATGGCAATGGCTGCTTTGTTATCACAAAATAAGTTCATTTCGAGTTAGGAGCAACGCGATCTCGGTTAAGTTTTTCAACCAAAGGAGCTCACGTATTCCGCACTTGACCGTTCCTCGAAATTCGAACCCGACCTGGATAAGGCAACTACATTTTGCTTCGCGCTTCTCCATTGTGACAAGATTGCCTCACGAAAGTAAAGTACCCGTGATGAATTTCCTATCCTTCATATTCCTGCCTTCTGAGATCGTATATCCAAGGAATTCGATTGACCATTCTTTGAAAACATAAGTCCTTTCCAGGGGAGGATTTTAAATAACGAAGTATTCGCGTGGCCGTATCCATATGGTCTTCGGTGAAGCGATGCATGAGCGACTTACGACAGCTCGCGGCATAAGCAATATTAGGTCGAGTATGAGATAAATATATGAGTTTACCTCTTAACCGTTGATATCTTTGTTTATCTGTTGGTACTTAGTCCACATATTCTCAGAGTTTATGATTTTGAACCATTGGAATATCAGCCAGGTTTACAATCTAGTAGTCCTGCCTCGCTAGTAGTAGGTCGAGTATATTTCCTTTGGGAAAGACATATGCCTTGTTTTGATCTTGTTACCTCGATACCTAAGAAGTATTTGAGCCTCACTAAGTTCTTCATTTCAAACTCCTTTGTGAGTTGTTCTTGTAGCTTAGAGATTTCTTCTTTATCATCCCCTGTAATGATCATGTCGTCTCACATGTAGACTATAAGTACATTATATCTTCCCTAATCGATGTTTTAGGAAAAGAGTATGATCGAGTTGCTTTGTTGGAACCCGTATTTCTTCGTTCTTTGAACTCGACCTACCAAACCACGCTCGAGGTGATTGTTTTAGTCCATACAATGCTCGTTGTAATCTACGTACGGTTTCTTTTCTGATGTAACGGTATATCTGGTGGGATATCCATGTAAATCTCTTCTTCAAGGTCACCGTGAAGAAAGGCATTCTTCGCGTCAAGTTGGTGCAATGGCCAATCTAAATTTCTTTGCGAAGAGATAACAAAACTCTCCAGGTTTTTAGTTTAGCCCGCAGGTGAGAAGGTTTCTTGATAATCTATCCCGTGTTTACTGTGTATATCCTTTTGCTACAAGCACGCTTTGTAACGATCAACCAACCATCTCTGCTTTATACTTAATGGAGAAAATCCACTTGCATCACTACCATCTTTACTCGCCAAACTCGACTTAACACTGCCATGTGTTATTCTTATGATGCCTCGGAATTCCTCTTTATAGCTTGAGCCCGTTTTGGATCGGATAAGGCTTCTTCAATGTTACTTGGGATTTGACACGAGGAGAGTGTTTGTGCAAATGCCACGATAGGTTACGATAACCTTTGGTAGATACGTAATTTGCTATTGGATACTTGGGTTGTCGTTCTTCTCTGCAGGGAGTATCGATTTGGAGGTTTACCTCGATTGTGTACGAAAGGTAAAACATAACCAACGGGTGTATCTATAGCATTAGTTTGTAAAGGTGTGATAGGATAGCTTACCTCGGGAGTGTTCTCGGCGGGAGGATCATTAGTACTAGAGAATGGAGAATCAACCACTTCATCTACGGAGATTCAATTACTACTTCGGCTTCGGTTCTTGGAAGTTCAAGCTCGGGATACAGATACGGGCTCCTCCCGTAATTATTGGCACGATCAGGAGTATGTTGGACTCGTGTCTAATATTTCAACCTCGAAGCCAATTTAGTTCTTCAGTAACTCTCCTCTACGAAGAGTGTAATTGGATACCGATGATGGGAAAAAATCGATTCGAGGAAAGTGACATCCGTGGTAGTATAGTTTCTTTTAGTAATTGGATCATAACATCGGTACCCTTTTTTGTACATACCCCAAGAATACACATTGGACATGCACGTGGATCAACTTAGTTCGTTGATTTTTATGGAGGTGGACAAAAGCAACACATCCAAAAATTCGGGGCGGAAGCATCAAAATGGTAGGCAAAGGAAGATGATCAGATAACACCTTTAGTGGAGTCTGAAATTGTAAGGTCTTTGTGGGCGTTCGATTCAGTAGATACAGGCAATAGTGACATCGCTCCGATATTTATTAAATATGTGCACCGATTAGTAAGGCAGAGCCGTTTCTAAAATATCTTAGATTTTTTCTCTCTAAGTAGTCCCGTTTTGTTGTGGGGTTTGTGAACATGAGGTTTCATGGAGAATACCATGGTTGTCAAAGTATGTCAGGAATTATTGATTAACATACTCCCTAATTTATCGAGGACCTAAGTATCTTAATTTTTTTGGAAAATTGTGCTGAACCATGGTGTGAAACATGTGAAATGTAGCAAATACTTCATCTTTATGTTTGAGAAGGTAAAGCCGTATCATTCGTGTATAATCATCAACAAAATAACAAACCAACGATGACCAGATGACGTAATGACCGGGGAAGGTCCCAAACATCGAGAATGTACCAAAGCAAAAGGAGCCACACTTTTATTCATACTCGTAGGATAAGACGCCATTCTATGACTTTTTTGCTAGGATACAAGTATTACATTTGAAATACGAATGTGTGATATTTTGAAAATAAGCGGGAGTAGGTCTTTAAATACCCGAATGATGGATGCCCAATCTACGATGACATAGCCAAATCTGTCGTTCCTTGTCATGACGATGTATGTTGCATGTGATTGGCTCTTATGACCGAGGGTCGTCCACGTAATATAGGCCACTCCTCTCCACAGTACCACGCTTGATGATCTCCTTGGTGAGAATATCTGTAGAAGGCAAAAAGTAGAATACATCAATACTACGAGTTAAGGTCGAAGTGACTTGACTTACGGACATTAGTCGGTTTGACGAGAGAGCCTGAGCAAAGTATTAGATAATGATAATGAAGGAGATGAGTCGGCTTTGTTCCGGCTCACATGCTTGGATAAGTGACCCGTTTGCATTGGCAACACGGCTCGTCTTGGGCGGGTTGTATTGGAGAGATCGTTTGGGTCGAATGTCATGTGATCTGTAGCTCGAGTCAGAATCCACTC
Organism: Hippophae rhamnoides; assembly: GCA_033030585.1. NCBI lineage: Eukaryota > Viridiplantae > Streptophyta > Magnoliopsida > Rosales > Elaeagnaceae > Hippophae > Hippophae rhamnoides. The sequence goes on along the minus strand of CM065428.1, from coordinate 63,032,903 downwards.
ATCTTTCTCATTACGAGTAGAGATGTGAAATACTTTACTTGAAATACTGGATCCAGGGAAGATTCGGCACGAGAGGTAAGGGATAGTGAGGTATTGGTAGCCCACCATTGCTCGGCCGTGGTGTCCCGTTTCTTAGGTGCTTGAAGATCATTCCACGTACGGATACCCGTTGTAGTTTTGAAAGCGTTTTCCACGGGTGTGTTTGGAGTTTCCACAATGGCCACATTTTAAGTCGAGAGATGGTGGATTTCGTGGATTTCTTGCTACCCAAGGAAGGTCCTGTTTTTGGTGGCATTAGATTATGATGTCCGCTTGACCCGCTTTAAAAGTCATAAGCGCTCACGGTGTCGTATCGACACCTGTGATCATCACGCAGTCTGCGACCTCTTCTCTGCGGATGAATCCGTAGGCTTGTTCCACCGTGAGAATGGTTTGATTTGAAGTACATCACTTCTAGGTTTTATCCAATCTATCGTCGAGTCCATCGAGGAAGGTATACACTTTCGATCTTCTGTACGATGGAGTTGTATTTTTGTATATCAATTGCACACTCCATTGGATTAGGCGGCGGAAATCAATTTCACGCCATGAACCGCTTGAAGGTCATTTGTAGTATTTTTCAATGGATCCACGCATTGTTTCATATGAGTAACTCGACGGCGAAGATCATACACTTGAGACGTGCTCGTCCCATCGAGAAGGTGGTAGCGGCCAGAATCCCAAACTTGTTTCGTAGTTGGGAATCAAATAAAATTTGCAATCAAGGAGGGGTCGTCGAATTGATCAACCATCCTTTAACAATGGCATTTTCGGTGCGCATCTCTGAATGAGGGTCGGTTTCAATAGGTTGAGAAAATCCCCGTTAATATATCCCAGTTTGTCTTTTCGAGAGATATACATCTCCGCCCTGGGACCCATGGCGTAGTTGGATCCTTCCAACTTGATACTAATCGGGCGAGTTGACACTTCGGTTAGACGGAGGTTGTGAGGCGATCGAGCTCTAGTAAAAACTTCCGTCATTTTTAATAGTCGAAATCTTGACGTAGAAATTGGTAGTTAAATCTCTAGATTCATGCCATGAAATCTAAATTTTTTTCCTTCCGTTTTTCCTTTTTTTTTTTACAAAATAGCCACTATATAAATGAAATAAAAACTTTTAACCACAACCCTAATTTCTCATTCTACATGACGGCGTCTTCCTCTTCCTACTGAGCGGTTCCTCGCGCGATTTCTCTGTATGACTTCTTCTCAACCAAATTCACGCGACTTCTTCTGCGTTCCTCGACCAACTTCTTCTACGTTACTCGGCGCAACTTCTTCTTCATTACGCATTGGTTTCCACGGCCAACTCATCATTTATGCGGTCTACGTGCGGTTCGTACCGTTCCAAGCTTGTCGAGGGCTTAGAAAAAACGGTATGGTTACTGCGTACTGGAGGCACAACCCACAAATATATGTTGCTTTGCGTTTCAAGTGTCATAGAGCGGCTTGGTTCCACCATCAGTTTCTTTTTCTGAAAAAAAAAAACTGAACATAACGGTGCTGAGGTTGCGTTACGTGTATCTGCGGTGGAGTCCTGAGTTGTTCGCGATCTCTGCGTCGGTGGTAAGTCGGCCAGACCGGTGTAATGGAGATATCAGAAATGGCCACAATCAGCAATCACAGTCATCAATTAGCAAATGGCCACATAAATCGAGAAGCGGCGAGAAAATCGAGAAATGGCCGCGAGAAATCGAATCGGTAGCCACGCGAGAATCAGAATCATAAATCGCCAAAAATAGAAATCAGCAAAACAGAATTAGTAGGTAATTCCATTACTTAGCAATAACTTGCTCTGATACCATGTCAAAATATTTGTTTCTCTGATAATTATCATGTATTTCATTATTATTTTTGTTCTGTGTTTTTACAAGAGTTTAAGATATATGTATATAAGGAAAACGAAAATTAAACAATAACCATAAAACCTGCACATCCAGGTTTTATGGTTCCACTAATATTGTTGCCTGCTCCATGTTTTACTCCATTGAGCATTTGTGTCTGCCACTGTTTTAGCACACACCAACAAGTATTAGGTTGGGCGATTGAGTTATCTCTAGTTTACATCGTGTATTATCAAAAACTGACACAAATAACTAGTTTTATAGTAATGTGTACTATTAGAAAAAAAATCCTCCATCTCAAAAACTATAGCTATTTCTATTATCTTTCTCCACTTTTTTTTATTTTTATTTTGATATGTGATAATCGTAGAGGGACTATCCTTTTACATGAGTTTTTTTTCCCTCTCTAAGTAGGTTTAATAAAATCCACGTAACTTGTGGCCTACATTTATATTTAAATCTTAATTTAAGTGGAGTTATTTATTGCATAGACTTGATGTAGTCAGATTTTTAGTATATTCTTGATTAGATTTTGGCATTTTTTCATTATATATTTAGATCTATATTTATTAGGTTTTATTATTAGAATTATTATCACTTTATAAGACAAAGACATAAACTCAAGAAGATTAATTGAAGATGTAAAAACATTGTTAAGAACAATCCAACAAATCAAATAAAATCACATAAAATAAATAATTATTGCTAACATCGTCACAAAATGACAGAGAAGAATACTTATACGTTAATGTATTTATTTATTTTTATTAATTTGTGTGTTGAAATTAGATTTTTCAATGTAATATAATTTCAATGCAAGTTTTTATTTTAAATAAAAACTAATAACAAAAAATATGCTACTATTCTCGTCTATAATTTCCAAGCTAGTTAGGTAGCCGATTGTCATTGGTAGTCTTTTGCAATTTTACTTTTTTTCTTTCTTAATAAGGTTAACGGTAGAAGTGAAATGAAAGGAAGACATTGATAAATAATAATAGAAAAGAGTTTATAAAAATTATAAACCTTTTCACTTATTAGTAAAAATTTAAAATTGAATAACACATAATTTTTATGGATTACAATTTTTATATGGTTTTGTAGTTTCAAACAATCCCTTTTGGATTAAATTAATACTTTTGTACCTGTAATCATAAAAAAAATTAAATAGATATTTAAAAAAATAAGATAAAAAATAGATAAAAATTAAATATAATAAAATAAGTTAAAATAAAAATAATTGCCTTTGTAAGAATAAAGATTCACATTTTTAAGAATCCCAACAAAAAATTATAAAGGGTAACTTTTAAAATTAAGCTATCTATGGTTGGTATGGACTCTACAACACTTACAAATACAATTATATATTTAATATGTAAAGTACTATAATTTGGCTCTATCAAATATATTATTTTAGAAAGAAAAGAGAGAGAGAGGGAGGCTGCAGTATTTACGGCCTTTATGCTATACGTGTGTGGTGGATACATATTGTCATTATTGTAGCCTACGGAATGGGATTCTATTTACAAGGGGAAATGAGTGGTTAAAACTACTGTCTTTTAATCGAGTGAGAAGGGTATAGGGACCTCCACGGGTTATACTAGTTACTAGTAGAAATATAAATTAGATGATATGTATCATCCCATGTACATTAACATGACTTAAATAATATATACTAGTTCAAAAGTAACGTATATAATTTATATTTTTTGGTTCGTTAACTTGACAACCACTCTTTTGTTTTATGATCATTTATTGCAATGTTTGATACATGTAAGTTTGATAAACAATCTACTACTTGAAGATTGTGCATCAATTTTTCTAGTCTTGTTACTCTAGCAGACTAACTAAAGTTGAATATAATTTCAGTTTGTCAATAGTTATCGTCTTTGTCAACATATCTACTAGATTTTTGCTTCCTTGTATCCTTTTTAGTATTAACACATCATCTTCCAATAGAGATATGATGAAGTGATAATAAAACCCAATATGCTTTATTCTAGAATGAAATGTTGAATTCTTCACCAAGTGTATCTCATTTTGATTATCACTGCGCAAAATATTCTTATCCTGTTTGAATCATAACTCAATTAACAATCCTTGAAGCAATATCATCTTTTTACTAGCTTCAGTCACTACTACATACTCAGGCTCTGTAGTGGATAGAGTGACAATCTTCTATATTTGCAACATCCAATTAACGGTTGTAGTTCCAACAATAAATATATAACCAATGATGTTTCTTCAGTGATCCCCTTCATCTCTAAAGTTTGCGTCTACATAGCCTTGTATTTTTAACTCTCATTTACTAAAGTACAAACACTTCTTTGTGGTGCTTGATTGCTTCCCAATCCTTGGATTTGACACAAATCTGTTAACAAATCCTACTGTATGGCCCATGTCTTGTATCGTATAGAACATTGCATAGATCAAACTTCCAATGACTGAGGCATAAAGAGCCTCAGCCATGAATTCTCTCCCTCCGTCTGAGGGGATTGATCTTTGGATAGACAAAAGTGATTGGCCAAGGGTGTTCTAACTAGCTTGGCATCGCCCATGTTGAATCTCTACAAAACAAAATTAATGTACTCTACCTAAGATAACTACAAGGATCCTTTCTTCTTATCTCTTGTGATTTGCATTCCAAGAATCTTCTTTGCTAGACCTAAGTCTTTCATGTCAAACTTCTTTGACAATTGCTACTTCAACCTTTTGATATCAACCATACATGGCTTACTACTAACATATCATTAACATAAAGTAGTAAAATGATATAACTAGACCTATATTTCTTAAAGTAGCAACATTGTTCGGCGCTGCACTTATGGAAATCTTCCTTATGCATTAAGCTATCAAAATTTATGTACCACTATCTCGGGGCTTGTTTCAGGCCGTACAAACTCTTCTTAAGTCTGCACAGCATGTTCTCCTTTCCTCTTTCTGAGAAACCTTCTGGTTGATACATGTATATCTCATCATCTAAATCTCCATGAAGGATTGCAGTCTTCACATCCAACTATTCAAGATGAAGATCTTTAATGACTATAATACTTGACACTGATATGATAGTATTGAGCTTCACAATGGGAGCAAAAATATCGGTGTAGTAAACTTCTTCCTTCTACTGAAATCTTTTAACAATTAATCAGGCTCTGTATCTCTTAGAACCATTATGCTCATCTTTCATATGGTACACCCATTTTTTGTGAAGTTCTTTCTTTCCCATGGGTAACTCAACTAGTTGCCATGTTTGGTCGGAGATGAGAGATTTTATTTCTTCTTTCATGGCAAGCTCCCACTTGCTAACATCTCGAGTCCGACAAGCTTTATCATAGCATTCAGGCCCCTCTCCATCAATCAACAATATATAGTTCATGTATCTTCTGTTAGGCACATGATGTCGAGAAGACCTTTTCAACACAGGAGCTGGAGTAGAAGGCTGTGGCGTGTCAGACTATTTTACACTACTCTGTCCAAGGAGTTCCTCTGGCTGAGGACTTGTTAAAATTGGTTTTGTCACGAGACTATCTAGGACATCAACCACATTTGCAAATAATGACTCATTTTTCTCTGAGTCGTTGGCATTTGTTTTTTTACATGTCCTTATATATCACTCTTTCGTTGAAAATAAAATCTTTGCTACAGATCACTTTCTTGTTTTCGTCATCCAAGATGTAGTAGCCAAACTCATCCTCATCATAGCCGATGAAGGTGTATTTCTTGGATTTGGGATTAAGCTTATTCCTACCTTGATCACTGATATGCACAAATGCTACACAACTAAAAACTTTTAGATGTGATAGTTTTATCTCTTTTCTAATCTATATCTCCTCTAGTATTATGTGCTCTGATGAAACAAATGGGTCTCGATTGATCAAGTAAGTTGCCGTGTTGACTATTTCTGCCAAGAACTACTTCGATAGACCTAATTGCATACAAATGCTTTTGGCTATTTCTATCAATGTTTGGTTCATACACTCAACTATATCGTTGTGTTGAGGCTTTTCTGGCACATTTCTCTCCATTCTGATCCTGTGCTTATAGCATAAATTTTTGAATATGGTGTCTTCATATTCATCACCATTGTCGGTTCTAAGATTTTTGATCTTCAAACTTGTCTCATTTTTAACCATAGCTTTCCATCTCCTAAAAGCATTAAACACTTCAGGTTTATGCTTTAGAAAGAAAACCCATACATTATGAGAGTGATCATCAATGAAAGTCACGAAGTAGTGTTTCCCACCAATGGATGAGATGATCATTGGTCCCTAAACATCAGAGTGAATGAGCTCTAACCTTTCCTTATTTGGGGTTCTGCCATTTGTTTGAAAGCTCACTCTCTTTTGCTTTCCAAGTATGTAATCTTCGCACATGTCTATCTCCACTGACTATAAACCTGAAAGTTTTCCCTTTGAGTGTAAATCTTCATCCCCTTCTCACTCATGTGGCCTAGTCTCTAGTGATACAAATTTGGTGTTTCATTGCCTGCTACAAATTTGATCGAATAACGTGCCCCTACTTTCATGTAAAGAATATCACTCTTCCTGTCTCGAGAAACCAACATTGCACCCTTTGAAATCTTCCAATCATCACCATGGAAGATCGTAGTATAGCCTTCACTAGCCAATTGCCCTACTAAGATTAAGTTCTTTCTTAGGTTGGGAATATGTCTGACATCTTTCTGCTCCAAAATAGACACATTCAACTTAATCTTCAATACACCTTTTCCAATAATAGCACAAGGTTTATTATCACCAAGATATACATTTCCAAGGTTTCTGGGGACATATTTCTTGAAGAATTATTTCTGTGAAGTAACATAGAACGATGCTCCAGAGTTGAACACCCAAGATTCTTCCTTGCTCTCCAAAGAGCATATCAATGCATCATCTCTTCTTAAGGTTGAAGTAACATTTGCCTCTACCATCACTTCTTAGTCCTTCAATGCACTCTTACACTAATTTTTGTAGTGCACGATTCTATCACAATTCTAATTCTCGATAGTCTTCGAGCTATAGGAATTATTGGGATTTCTGGACTTGGACCTCTTGTCCTTTGATCTACCTTGGTAGTTTGTTCTGCCACATTCATTCCTTCTAGTTTAATTTCTTTCTCTTAACTCTAGTTTAATTTCTTTCTCTTAACTCTCTACATCGGATTTCTTTATTGAGAACCAAATCACAAACATCGTTAAATTTTAACTTATTACTTTGTGACGAGCTACTCACAATCGTGAAAGTAGCATTCCAACTTCTTGGTAAAAAATATATAAAGTATCAATGCTCGTACTTCTTCATCGAATTCAATTCCAATTGAACTCAATTAGGTTGTGATTGTGTTGAGTTCATTGAGATGTTGAGCTTCAAATATGCCTTCCTTCATCCGCAAATTGAATAAATGCCTCATCACGTGCACTTTGTTTGAGGCCGATGACTTGTCATATATATTGGAAAGAGCTACCATAAGATACGTCGTGGTCTTTTCCTTTGCTATGTTGAAATCAACATTGTAGGATAGTGTCAATCGAATAACTCCGAAGGCATATCTGTCTAGAAGATTTCAATCTTCTTCCTTCATAGCCTTTAACTTCTTCCGTGAGAGAGGTTGATACAAACTTCTTTAATACATATAATCCTTTATCTATATTTTTCAAAACCTAAAATCTGTGTCATCAACTTTATCGAGTTTTACCTTTCCTTTATCTGTGGCTATTGCTCCCACTTAAATTTAACTTCTTACGGATCATATCTGACTATTCCTGCGAACCACTGTGTATTAGAACACATCTGTCGACAAACCAATATCGCCAAATTTTACTATTCACATGAATAGTTATCTTGTACAAATTTTACAAAAAATACACAAATTTTCGATAAATCAAATTTATGATAAAACAAAAATAGACAAAATAACACAAATTTAATAATAGAGTTCAACCAATTTTGTTTACATATGTATAATTACTATAGATCTTTTTACTAAAAAAAAAGAGAAATTATACAAAGTGTTTATAACATTCACAACACAATTACACTCAAAAAAATTACTATTAATTTTTTCTCACTAAAGTCTTTTTCTTTAAGCTTTTCTCTTAATTTAATAATATAAAGTAATTATTGGAGTGCTCTATCTATAGATATAAAAACCTAATTTCTACATGTTTTGTTAACTAATTTTTAATTAACTTTTTTTAACAAATAATGCATCATTTATTCAATTTTGTTGGGTTGTTAGCTTGATAACAACTCTTGCATTATTGACTTGACAACTATTATTTTATTTTATTATCATTTATTATACCGTTTGTTGTATATAAGTTTAACTAACACTCTAATATGTGTAATTATATATGTTATAACGTATCTAGAAAAATAAAATATGAAAGTATAAATTAATTTTTTTATTTGAATAAATGTGTTTGTTTTGGGTTTTGATAAGTATAGGAATATATATATATATATACTATGTATCGACAATATTAGACCAGCAATAGTGGATCTGTAGACGCAGGCCAACCTGGCAAGACTTTTGTAGTCAAATAAATTTGATAATAATAATAATAATAATAATAATAATAATAATAATAATAATAATAATAATAAGATAAAAATGTGTGTTTCTATATTTTTGTAGAAGGTGGTGCTTAATTATTTATATCATAAAAATACGTTATTAAATATTTTTTATTAAAAAAGAGTTAGTTAGTTAAAGATTTTTGTTATTTATGTTTAATATTTTATTATTAATTTTAATAATAGAATAATATTTAAAAAATACTAAATTTTATTTCTTTAATACTTTTTTCATAAATAAAAGAAATAAAAATCACTTTCTATAACCTATCTCACTAAACGTACTCATGTTTTTTTTCCGAATAGAATGACCAATTTTACTTTTCAATATTTCTAAAGTACTTATAATACTCCTGAAAAATAATATTCCAACTAGAAAATAAAGTAGAAAGTAGAGAAACTCCCAATAAAAACAAAAAAAGTTAAATACTCCTTCCTTCCCAACCAATTATGTCTTAACAATTAGTGTAGAAGCTAGTTATTTAAAATAGTGGAGTTTATTACCATAATAATTTTCCCCATGTTGTATTTAATATCAATGTCTTATATCGACAAGGATATTCATTTATCTTTATTACAAATTTTTTTTTATAACAATTCAATTAGTTGTAAAGTTGATTTTATAATTTTTAAAAATTTCATTAAATATATCTTGAATCTAACAAAATATAACTCTTCTCTTTTTAAAAAAAAAAAAAAATTGGAGAAAAAAAAAGAGAAAGAAGTAAGTTGGAATTGACTTCACTTGTCTAATCACACCCTAAAAATGTCAACCACATTGGGATTACTAGTAACAATATTCATACACCGTTAGACCCAAATGGTGATTCAACTTGAGATGTTATATATATAAATACCGAGTTGCAGCAAACCGCTTTAATCATTTTTATGAAACCCTTATATAACAACACTACTCTTAGCTAGAGACCCAACAACAGCCTCCAAGAGATTGAATTCGAATAGTAGCAGCAAATCAGAGAGATAAATCAAACACAATATTATATAACTGCACTACTATCTCTAGGTTGTACACTCCTGCAGGATCAATCCATCTAGCTATGGCAGATGAATTTCAGTCAAGTGGTAACTGGTGGGACTCGTCTTCATCAAGAAACAGATTTGAAACAGGAACACCTTCATCTTCTTCAGCACTTAATAGCTTAGGGATGAGTTTTGGATGGTCAACAGATATGTCTGACAATTTAAAGTCTTCTAGGTCTACCATGGAATCTGTATCTGTTTCTGCCACTTCTTCTTTGGTTAATTTACAAATCTCTGATTGTGCTCCTACTGATGATCCCAATTTGCATATGATGGGTTTAGGCCTTTCTTCTCAAACTATGGATTGGCCCAACCAAGCGTTATAGTATGTTCTAAATATTTAATTAATTCATATATATATATATATATATGTATTTTTTTTTTCAAGAAATTATAATGATTCTAATTACTTTGACTATATATGTACAGTAGTCGAGGTGATCAAAAGACTACAGAGAGCAGTTTTAGATCAATGTTACAAGAGAACATGAATTCAAATACCAATTTTGAGCAAGAAACTAGTGGGCAACTTCAATGGAGGGACAAGCTATTTTCCGGGGATTCTTCAACAAACGTCCGGGGATTTTCTTTAGATCAAACTCAGTTTAGTCCTCAATATAGCTCCGGTGACAGTACTGTGACATCCCAAGGATTACAGTCTAATAATAGTAATTTTCAGATGGATTCACCAGCTAACTTGTACGGAACAAGTCCATCAACAAGCATATTACAAGGACTATTTGCAACTACGCATGATCATCTTAATAGTCAACAATCTTCTTCAACATGCTCCATGAATTTTCTTCCATACCCACAAAATTATTGCTTGAATAATGCTAATAATGAAATTGTACCTTCTAATTGGTCTAATAAAGTTCCTCAGTTTCTAAGAAGTAGTTCACCCCCAAAACACCAACACCCATCTAATTATAACCATCTTCACTTCTCCAATAACGCACCGTTTTGGAATGCTTCTTCTGATTCCTCGATCAAAGATGTTATTAGGCCCGCCTTTTTGCCCAATTCACATCTTCAATCCCAATTCGCAGCCCAACCATTTGATGAAAAACCAAAGAAGGTAAATTATTAAATTAATTAATATTAATTAATATGATTAGGGTTTGTTTTGACTATGATTACTGATATTTATTTATTTAATAGCAGAATATAATATCCCAAGTAAGAGAGTCCGGTTCAGTGGTGAAGAAAAGTGGGAATGAAAGCGCATCAAAAAGACCCAGAAATGAAAGTAGTCCATCACCTTTGCCAGCTTTTAAGGTAGTGTAGTCAGAGCAATATTTTTCAACTTTATTTCTTTTTATTTACAAATTTAATTTCACCAAAAACATGAATGAGAAGTTGAAAGCAGTAGTAAGTGGCCATTTTGATTAATTAGGTGAGGAAAGAGAAGATGGGGGACAGAATCACTGCGCTTCAACAATTGGTTTCACCTTTCGGAAAGGTAATTTTAATTTAGCTATAGCAATCTCCCTCTTAACTCTCAATATATATATATATATATATATATATGGCTATCTTTCTCTTTTACTTTCAACAATTTTTAATCTGCATCAATATTTCGAGATATATATCAAAATTACTGATTTCATAAATAAAGATTCTACTATATTATTTAATTAGGGTTGTTCTATATTAATTATGTTTATTTTAATTTTGTTTTTCATCAGACTGATACAGCTTCAGTGCTTTCTGAAGCAATTGAGTACATCAAGTTTCTCCATGAACAAGTGTCTGTAAGTCTTCCCTCTACATCTTAATTTTCTTAATTAATCGAAGTTCTATCAACTATATATTAATTACTAATTAATTTATGTTTTAAATAATAATATCAGGTTTTAAGCACCCCATATATGAAAAGTGGAGCTGCAATGCAACATCAGCAGGTACCATTCATTTATATTCTTCTTTCTGCTAATTAATTAGAGTATACTAGTGTTATATGGATTAAAGTTGAGGATGCGGAATTATAAAGTAATCGTGGGATAAATTACTATTACTAATACGTACTAATAACTAATTATTTTGAATAATTAATAACGTTAGTATACTAAATTAAGTAATAAGAAGAAGATATTCTGTTAATTTATTATATATAAATATGCAGATTAATTCTGAAAAATCTAAGGACCCAGAAGGTCCCAAACAAGATCTTAGAAGCCGAGGACTGTGTTTGGTACCAGTTTCTAGTACGTTCCCAGTAACACATGAGACCACAGTTGATTTTTGGACACCGACGTTTGGAGGAACTTTCAGATAAGAGAAGACATGCATGCATGATCATATATATTTAGAGTTGTAGAAGCTGGAGGGCCTTAATTATGATCAAAACCCATAATTTCTCAAGTTGGGAATGGTAAGTTCAACAAATTAAGATAAGATGGAGTAAGAAGTAAACACATATATATGCCCACATATATATCTGTAGTGGTACTTCAGGGATGGAAAAGGATATAATAATAAAAATTAAAAAAAAAAAGGCGAAAGAAAAAGAAATGACAATCCAAAGGAGTAATGATACTGTTGGGTCAGCTTCAGGCAAAATGATGAAGAGTTTGCCCAACATTTGGGACCATTAATCAAATATGGGAGCATATTAATTATTTGTAATAATTGAGGAATTATGATTAATTAAGAAATGGGGATTAGGAATGAGCATATATGCTCTGATCATGAATCTCATTAGGATAAATTTTAATTTTCTTTGATTATTATTTTAGAGAGAAACAGATAATTGTTGTTAATTAGCAAGCTAGCTGATGACTAATATCACAATTTAATAGTTGTAGCTTATGAATTTAAAAGGAGCTTTTATTCCTTTATTGCTATATTAATTGTGAATAGAGAGCTGTCACTATTTTTAGTTTAAGAGAGAGAGAGAGAGAGAGAGAGAGAGGGTAAAAAGAAAAAAGAAAAAAGAAAGCAAGAATGAGAAGAAGAAGAAGAAATAGAAAAATTGGAAGGGAATAATTGCATTTTAGAATACAAGATATGAGTGAAGTGTGGGGATGACATTTGATTGGAAATCTCACTTTTTAAATATATATATATATTTTTTTATGTATTTGGAATAATGTTAGTGGAAGTCAGGAGTCCCACACACTTTTTTTTTTCTTTTCTCTCTTAATTATCTCATTTAAAATTTTCATTTATTTATTTAAAATTTTGTATTAATATAATTAGAATCAAAAGAGATAGGAGAAAAAAAAAACGTATTCTGTTGATGCTTGGTGCTTTTTATTGAATGGTCACATTGAGGGGCTTCTATTGGAAGTTAGCTTCTTTTAGACTTTTAAAATTTGTAAAGGACCGGGTCCTTTTCTTTACTTTTCCCAAGTCCTGACTCCTGTGAATATGTTTTAATAATTTTCTTAATTAATATTTAAGATTTTAATTTCTGCTTTTAACCCTTTTAAAGTCTCTAGCTAGCTAATTGGGAGCGGAAACCTGTACCGGTTCCGTAATTTTCAGAATTCAAGTTTTATGTTCAACTACACTAATGATTTCGATGTTGGTACAAAAAAAAAAATAAAGTATTCTATATTCGAAACTCATAATAAAAGAAAGAGTAATTAGGAAGGATATGTAACTTTCTTTGTTATAATCTACAATGTCAATGATTACCCCCAGTAAGTAATCAATGATTTATTATATAAAAAATAAAAAATAAAGAAAGTGATAATAAATGGTGATACAAATATCAGGTTCATATAATTCAAGGTGATGATTCATAGACATGTAAATATGCCTTATTAGATCCGTCCAATATCTCATAAGATAGCTAAATAAAATAATGTTAAATTTAAAAAATGGATCCCTTCTCATTTGCATCCAATTTCATTAAGCTTAAGCTTAGGGTTTGATAATAGTAAGAGTTTGGGTTAATTTGAATTAATGTAATTTAAATTGATTTAATTTTAGTTTAATTTAAATTTATTTGAGTCACGATAAGTTCGAATACATACCAAATACAAATAAACTTGTTCAAATTAAATCAAATTATTGTAATTTTAGTTAATTGAATTCTTTTTTATAAAACAAAAATATATTTAATGATTAAAGTTAATTAATTCAAACAAAATTACATGAAATAGAGATAAATAATAGTACTATAATTAATTTTTTAAATAAATAATAAATTAATACTAAATAAACACAGTAAGAACAACCATGAGAAGCTGTTTGCCGTTAGGTTATCATCCCTCTCATATTTTTTTCATTCTAATTTTGATAGATTCATATATTTAAGTTGTTTCATTTTTGACACTTTTTAAAATTTATTTTTTTAAATTATGAAAAAAAATTTATACATTATATTTTTGATCGTAAAAGAAAACATATATTATTTACATTATATATAAAAAATAATACGTGGATTAGTGAAAAGTATTAAAAATGCTAGATATGCTATTAAACTTACTTTTTTTTTTCCAAACCAATTTGAAAGGGAAGCGATCCTTCCTGATATGCCTAAGAACTATGATAGCCAGTTTTCTCATTTCTGTAAGTTGTTTTTGCATTCATGCATGTGTAATCATATTAATGTTCAATTAACTTATTGTACAATTTTTTAGCTATTTGTCTGATAATAAAACTTATCTTTTCTTTTCAATTAAATCAGTTTAGAATCGTTTCTTTAATTATTATTTTTATTTTTATTTTTATTATTATTATTATTATTATTATTTTTGGGTTTGAATGGCCGGTGCATTAATATTGATGTTAATCTTAATCAATAATGAAAAGAATTCAACAGTGATTCAGTAGCACGGTTAAAATAATAATAAAAAATTATTATTAGTTAAAACTATGAGCTAAAAATCTTTAATTTGAAAAGATAATTTGTAAGTATGTATGTACAAGCATTACCATCAGCCATAAACTCTTTTGCAAGTTGTTAGTATTGGTGGAAAAAAAAGGACTAATGACTAACAAATGATAGGCATTTATAACATTTGTATAGATTGTTTCTTATTATTATATAAAAAAGAATGTCACGTATTATTATTGATAATATAAAATTTAAGTTATTTTGACATTAACATTTTAAAAATTAATCAATAAAAATAAAACTAATATATGGGCTTTTCACACACAAAAAAATAAATAAATTATAAAATCTAAATAGAATTAAAGTAAAATAAAAATATATTCAAAATATAAAATATTAATTTAAACGATTCACCTTGAAATGTGAATGTACAAAAAAAAAAAACTTATATTATTTAATAATGATATTATTATAATGTTTATAAGTAGGATATGATTTACGTTTCCCTAAAAGTTAATATTTTAAGAGTAAATAATTTATATTAATTGTAAAATTTACATTTTAATGTTCCTAGTATCTTTAAATCAAAATGAAATCTTTATGCTATTAGTATTGGACAATCTTCTTCTCTTTCTGTGTGGATGCGGCCCAGTGGTATTAATTGGGCTTCTTTTTTTTCTTTTTTGTCCTTCCATTATCTTGCGGTATTTGGACATCAACTTATATATATATATTAAATTATTTTATCCAAGGAAATTGTTGGAAACTAAATTTCAAAACATATGGATTTTTCTCTGAACAAAATACGTTTAATGTAGTCGCAAAATTTTGTTATTTATTGGCTTGCCAATAAGAGTACTTGTTTATTAGTCAGGAATGAAAATTAAACAGGATCATGTTCTTAATGAATAGAATAAAATTGAATTAAAATAACTCATTTGATTATGTGTGTTTTTTTTTTTGTGTTAAAAGAATCATGCTTAAAGAAGGTTTTAAAAGAGTGGGAACAAAATAGGTATTGTTGAAGTAAGCCTTTTATGTTTTTTTTTACATAAAAGGGTACATAATAGGCATTATTCATAAAATAATATGGCATAAGAAGGGTACATAATAGGCATTATTCATAAAATAATATGGCATAAGAAGGGTACATAATAGGCATTATTCATAAAATAATAGGATATAAGAAGGATACATAATAGTCATTATTCATAAAATAATAGGACATAAGAAGGGTACATGATAGGCATTATTCATAAAATAAAGCATGCAACTAGTCTAACATTACAGCCCCAATAGACAACAACACGAGGACAATGACTCGTACTTTCATCGTCAACAATAACAATTGTATACTATGTAACAATTGAGACACAAATTCAAAGCATACAATTCAAGAAAACATAAATTCTTACGTGTAAAACATGAATATATATGAAGTTTTAACTATTATAAGAAGAAAACATGAGTACAAGGTTTTATTCAATAACTAATCTATTTTTCTGCAATGTTTTCAAGCTGACCCGGTCTTTAGCTTCTTTGCAACAGTGGCAATGTGCTTTCCCTGGTGGAATGCTTGCCCCAACTCAAGCTCAGATGGCTGTCTAGAGCCATCCCCTGCGTAAGTTCCTGCACCGTAAGGGCTTCCTCCTTTGACTTTCTCCAATTCATAAACACCAGCTGTATATGTGTAACCAATTGGCACAAATATCATCCCATGGTGAACAAGCTGAGTAATCGCTGTCAGGCTACAACAAAACAAATTAATTACAATTTTAGTCCAATAAATTATTAGATGATAGTAAAGCTATTTTTAGTTGAGGAAGAAGATAAATACAAATGCAGAGGAAAAAAAAACAATAATATGGAATTTTTGTTTAATTTAGATGAATATGTTGTTTTTGAAACAAATGGATCAATGAACCAAACTCTGATACCATCTTTAATGTCATTAATTCATACATATTTTTCATTTCATCGTCCCTGTTATGTATATGTACATGGCATATAAGATGATATTCAAACCATAACAGCTAAGACATTAATATTCATAACAGATAATTAAACAGATAGCATCAATTGATATGGTGAGAAGTACTACTTACGCAGTAGTCTCTTGTCCACCACCTTGAGATCCAGTGCTGCAAAAAATGCCAGCAGGTTTTCCAGCAAGTTCCTGATTTCTCCAAAGACCACCGGTCGAATCCAGAAATGCTTTAAATTGAGCACACATCATACCAAACCTTGTTGGGAAGCCAAACACTAATCCGTCTGCCTCAGCGAGTTCATTTGGACTGATGATTGGTACACCACTCTTTGGAGGTGCACTCATTTTACTAAGCACCTCTTCTGGTAGTGTCTCAGGTACCTGTATCATTATTATGAACAATCAATTAAGTGCAGGGTCGTGACTCGGTACAATTTTAAATCACCTTGTGTGGATTCATGGGAAATCAAATTCATTAAATAAAATTCTATAGATACTTGACATATGAGAATTTTACTTGAAAAGGAATGGAAAAATGAATCTAATCAACAGGATATGTAGATAACATAGAGCAAAGAGCAACTTATACAATAAAGAAAAGTGATCTGAACCTACAAAACAGAGGAACATTAGGCTAGAAGGCTACCAGCTTCTATAGACAAATATGATACTTATTCACTCTGAATTAAAGTATATTTGCTTTAGTGTCTTGAAAGCAAGCAACAGGAAAAGAATAACATAGTAAAAAAAAAAAAATGCAACATACAAATGCAGTGTTACCTGCCACAATTTGGCCTCTACACCTTCAACAGATGCAGCCCCTTTCTGGATTTCTTGTGCCAATTTCTCTACATGTCCATACATAGAATAGTACCTAAACCCAACAACAAAAAGTGGATATATAAGTGTTACATTTCACCAAAACACAGTTTTCTTTTTATAGCACTATATTAAGTGTATGGATACACCGTAAACAATCATACAAATCATTCAAGATCAATAACATTTTCATGTTAACCATGCCGCTTATGACTATCGGACATGCCGACAAATATATCGGCCACCCAAATCACAAGAATGCCTAAAGAAAAATATCAGATCTAGGACCCATACTTTTAGATATTTGTTTGCATTAATACAAGTGTTGGATGTACCAACGAGTCGACATTGAAAAATTACAAGAATAAATTGATAACTAAGATGGGTTATTCCTTCTAATTAGCTTTTTAGGTTCTATCTTCAGTTCTAATTCGTGATATTAGAGACAGAGTTCAATTTACATTTTGTAAATAGATAAACATCACACATGTTCCAAGTCCGATCTCAATGTAAATTGTATGATATTATTTTAAATTTATTGGACTTTTAAAATGTAATTAAATTAACGTGAATTTTTTAGTTATTTCTTAACACGTTGATGCATTATATGGAGTGTAAATATCCTATTAAAAAAGATACAATTAAATGATTGATATTAATATAGGGATATAGTTTGCCTCTAAAAAAAAAGATATGTTTTCTTTCTATAGAAGTTTATTAAATATACGAACAAGTCTTTATTCAAAAATTAATAAAAATAAATTAAATATATAAATTTAAATTAATTTCTCTTGCAAGAATGACAACTAGATGAATAACAACAAAGGACTTTGTTACTGTGAAGCAACCCATGATTATGTGTAGTGATATGACATGGGATTTTGAATTGACATATATCCTGCAGGGACAGTCATGGCCTTATTGCAAAAAAAAAAAAAAAGAAAAGAAAAGAAAAGAAAAAGAATAGCAGGTTTACTAAGTCAAATGAAAACTAAATCCAAGAAGTTACGTACAAAAAGGACCAATACTAGAAGATAAATGGTTTGGTCATACAAAAATTAAATATGGAAAAGTAATTGTCAGAGTGCTTGTAAAACCATGTAATAACAATAATTTACTAACTATGTTACATCCTATAAAATTGGAAAGCAATTATGGTGAAACAAATTCTATTTGGTTTTTTTTTTTACGGGTCAGAAGTGCTTTTACAGGTTTCAAATAAGCAGATAAAAATAGAGATGAGTAACAGTTAAACGAAAAGGATACAGAATGAAGCATAACTTCTATTAGATCAAAGCCAATGCGAACTCATAACACGAATACCAAAACCAAATTCATTTTACTTCAAGTTCTTAGTGAGTCATGATTCATGAACTTCCCACAAGAATGAAACGAAAGCAGGTAAAGCTCCATACTTTATATAAACTTACAGATCTAGAAGAAATAGCTAACTCATAAAATACAAGAATATAAGAAAACAGAAGGAAAAGAAATCTTAAGCAATCAAAGAAAGCCAAATATGCAGTTCATATAAAGAGACTAATATAAATGAAAATTCGATACGTACACAATATACAGTTTGGTCGCCATTGGTGTAGAGCTCGAAACTTCAATGAATTTAATAATATTATGATTATTATTATGTTCCTTTGTTTTCTCTCTTTTATTAATTTATTCCGGTGAACTTGGGGAAGCTGGGAAATTTTGGAGAGTTTGATGGGGGAGCCAAAGCCTTATTTATAGTTGGATTATTTACTTGGTTGTATATATATATATAATTATTGGAAGTCGTCGTTTTGTTTAACGTTTATTATGGATGTAGCTATTAACGGCGTTAGACCATTGATGGAAACTTTCTTTCTTACTTTTCCATTTTTTTAAACTTTAATTTATCTAATTTATATTAGTATTAAATAATTGATGATGTTAGTGCGGTGTCACGGCTAACGCTAATCATCGTCACGATCGCCCTGGCAAAGTGTATATATTGAATTCTCTAGAAAACGTTATAAATTATAATTACTTTGACAAAACAAACGAATTTTTGAACTAATTTATTTATTTTTTTATTTTATTTTAAAACATGCTCATACTTAGTACGATAGTTTTATTGCAGGATTGAATTCCCATCCAATCAAATTTTGCATGTAGTATAAAAAAAATACATAAAAAATAACAAAATTATGTTGATATAGGGAGTTAGAAAATTAGTGAAGAAATATTTTTGTTATTAATAGTATTTTTTTATAATTATAATAACCATTATGTTGAAAAAAAAATATTATTTAAAAAATAATAATATTTATATTAATATTTTTGTTATTAAAATGTTTTTAGTTAAAATCATTTAAAAATAAATTAAGTTAAATAAATATATAAAAGTATGAATCCTAAATGCCACTTCCGTTCTACACAAGTATTTTCATATATTTAATATTAAATTTTATTTAATTAAATTTCGTTTCACGAATTATTAATTTTTATAATATTACTAAAACCTCGTGGAAAAGAAAGTTAGTAGCCTTAACTTTTCTTAGCTTTAAAATTCAAGGAATTGTTCATAATTGACTATAATTTTGGCAGAACTTTGCGGAATTTACAAAACCGATTCAACTGACTATATATGAATGTTCAATTTTTCATCCCTTTAATTTTGTATTGGAGGGATGGAAATCGATCGATAAAATTGGATGATATTAAAAAAAAAAAAAACTTATGATAGATTATGCGAAATTGAATCATAATCAATAATAAATATAATATTTTCTTTCTCCCTCGTGCAATTAGTATCGACCCAACATCTCCTGAGCATATATTTGAGAGTATTTATTTTCGTCAAATCAACAGCTTCCTGGTTAATAGCATAGGCTGCATAGGCTGCATTCTTTGTTTGGTCAAAGCATCGGCTGCATTTATTTCCTGAAGGAATTTTAAAAGTAAAAAAGATTTGTCATGTTTGGACTACTACTACTACTACTTTTCAGGATAGGTTTCCCCAAATGTTAAATTGTATATCTAATTTCACTCATTTTTATACTAATACCATTTAGTAATAATTATTTTAAAATATAAAAAATTGATTCATTTTTATATAATATTGATATGTAATAAAATATAAATAATATGACTATAAATATGAATTTTGTTTTAATAACATTCTTTATATATATATATATTAATAGTCATAAAAAAACCTACACACATAACATTAAATTAAATTTTTGTCTTATTTTTAGTATTAAACTATAAAAATATTTCATTCATAATCATACAATCCTTGTCATCCATAATTGTGCAGTTAAATAAAGATATTGTTGAATTTATGGATAACACAAACTAAACAATTAACAAAACACAATGTAAACTAACTACGACACAAAGACACAAACATTTTTATCATAAGGTGTGATCAGTACTCCACGGAAAAGGCCAAATACCTACCAATCCACTATGATCTTGATCAAGCAATACACTCTCTTGTTGTTCATGTTAGCAATTGTTTTTCCTCACACTACAACAAACAACCTCTCGATTTTAGCTTTTTCAACACACATGTGTAACCTCTCAATTTGTTCTCAAGTTCCCATTCCCTACTCACTTAGTATGTGCAAGTTATTTATAATCATAACCTTACACACACACTTTACGTCAAGAAAAGATCACATGTGTAAGCCTTATAAAATGAAAATGATGGTGTTTAATAATTTGTGTTTCACACTTTCAAATATCTACCTTAACTTAACAAGATTATTAGTGTATTCAAGATCATTCGACCCCTACCATTTCAGCTCATCTTTCTTCATCCTTTATCAATTTGGATCAAATCCAAACACAACTTGAACATGGATAGACGTACTACGATTGTAAGTATATAAAAAGGATTTTATGCATTGAAAATCTTAATGACATATAGCTTCCCTTCAGCAACTATATCTCGAATAAAAAATATAGCTTGACATCAATATGTTTTTTTTTTCACGAAACATAGGATTCCTTAAGATGCATATGGCACTATGGTTGTTACAGCAAAGTGGCACACATTGCATATTTGCCCCAAATTTCACAACAATTCCACCCGACCAAATAACCTCCTTAAAAGCCTAGAGCCATATATTCAGAGCTTAGATGTTGACAATGCTACTATATGTTACAATGTGGCTTTCTAACTCATTGCATTTCCCATAACAGTGAACACATAACTGGTTTAAGACTTTTTTTATTTAGGTCTCTAGCATAATATGCATCAACAAACCCTTTTACCTCTGATTCATTCAGTGTACACTTAGCATAAACCAATCCCATATCAAGTGTGCCAACCATGTATCTCAAAATGAATTTCACAACTTTTCAATGTTTCTCACCTAGATCAACCATGTATCTACTCACTAAACTGACAACACAAACCAAATTTGGATGAGTACAAATAATTGTAATCATTAAACTCCCTACTGTACTTGTATAAGGTATTATAGACATGTAGCTTTTTGTACCTTTATTATCTGGAAAAAGGCACTTGAAAGCTTAAATTGTAATCCTAAAGGGACTATCATTGGTCTAGCTTCAACCATTCCATACTTGGATAGCACCTTCTGTAGGTAATCCTTTTGTGAGATCAAAAGTTTTCCTCATGTATATTTCTCTTGATCTATATCCCCAATATTTTTTGTGTAGCTCACAAATCCTTCATCTCAAACTTTGAAGCTAGAACTCTCTTTTCATTTCTTATCCTATTCAAATTTTCACAAGTAATGTGCCATCAATATATAAAAGTAGGAAAACTTTTACTCTACTGAGTTCCAACTTTATGTACACACAAGGGTCAAAACTACACCTATTAAACCCAACAGAAGTTATAAAAGTATGAAACCTTTTATACCACAGGTGTGGGTATTGGTTGAGCCCATACAAAGACCTTTTTAACAAATACACAAAGTCTTCTTTTCTAGCTTTCTATGCACGATAGTTTTCTTCATATCCATTTACTCCAAGTGCATATCATAATTGATGAACATTGACAGCAACAACCTAATGGAAGTGTACTTCACCACAGGAGAAAATATTTCACTGTAATCCATATCCTACTAAGTATATCCTTGAGAAATGAGTCTTGCTTTATACTTTACTAGTTCCACATTCACAATGCCATCCTTCAATTTAAAGAGCCATATACATCATACAATTTTAGCACATGCTTGCTTAGCCACAAGCACCCAAGTAATATTATAAATAAGCGATCCATACTCTTCATCTATAGCCTTTTCCACTTACCAGCATCTTTGTAGGAAGAAGGTTCATTAAAACAAGGGATCATTAGCTATCTATTCATATTGAATGATATCAACCTTAACAAATCTTGAAAGTTTTCTTATCTTTCTTCTCACTTTATCATGAGACAACTAATAGTCATCCAGAGAGAGAAAAAGTTGCATATTAGTCTCTATCATTGCATTAGAACCCAAATCTTCAGACTTACTATTCACTAAATCTATCTCTAACCCTTCATTATTGTTTTGCAAAGTATCAATATCACTATACTCATCCTCAACATCACCAGGGATTACATTTCCACTAGTCTCTACCTTAATGACATTTTGTTTAACAGCATCACTAGGTGTCTTATTCTTATGCACATCATCAATAGCATAATATAATGAATCTTCATCAAAGATTACATTTCGGCTAATGAAGGTTTTCTTAAAATCTAGCACCAAAATTTATACCCTTTTACACCTTATGGGTATCCAAAAAGTATGAACTTTCTTATTCTAGGATACAACTTACCCTCATTAACATGTACATAAGCTACACACTCAAACACTTTCAAATAAGTATAAGTTGTAGGCTTACCAAACCATATATCGTTTGGTGTTTTAAGATCAATTACACTAGTTGGACTCTCGTTGATTAAGTGAGATAAAGTATGTATAGCTTCACCCTAAGTAGACTTCTATTTGACAGCAAACATCTTACGACTTCTAGGAGTGTTCTATTCAATCTTTCAGCTACTCCATTCTACTATAG
Source organism: Hippophae rhamnoides (assembly GCA_033030585.1). NCBI lineage: Eukaryota > Viridiplantae > Streptophyta > Magnoliopsida > Rosales > Elaeagnaceae > Hippophae > Hippophae rhamnoides. The sequence goes on along the minus strand of CM065428.1, from coordinate 63,009,794 downwards.
AGTAAGCCTAACTATTCTATGCCTTTAAATACCATTATCCAAATAGAACTATGTGAATTAATTGCTACAATATTCTATCCCATTATCTGTCCTTAACACTTAATTTTCCCTTTAGTCATGTTTTTAACTAGTATTTTCCATTATTTAAATTTTGAGAAGACATTATCTTTACTCTTGAAGACATAGACCTAATTCTTTCTTGAAAAATCATTAGTAAAGGTTAAGAAATACTTGTTACCACCTAGAGTTGGAGTTAAGGAAGGTCCCTATAAATCAGAGTAGATGTAGTCCAATATGCCTTTAGTGGTGTGAACAATTGTTGAGAACTTAACTCTTTTTTGTTTACCAATAAAGCAATGTTCACACAACTCAACATTAGTCACTTAATACCAAGAAGATCCCCTTTTAGCCAATTCTTGAAGTCTTTTATCATTTTAACAATGTCTGCAAGATTTCTACTTGTGCAACCTTCAAGGATTTACAACCTATTCTTCTTGATAGATTTGAGAATGAATAGGAAGCCTTTTAAGACTTTTAATTTTTCCATTTTCAATCTAGGTATCAAACTACAATCCATCCAAAACTCCAACAAAAATAAAATTCTTTTTAATTTTAGATATAAACTTGACATTAGTGGGAACCTTTTCAGCACCATCATTTAACTTCAATCTGACTTTGCCTACACCTTTCACTTCACATTTAGAGTTATCACCTATTACTACATGACTACACTTTTCTTCTTTCAATTCAATGAACCTCCTAACTCAGTTTCATATCATAAATTCTTTAAAACAAAGGACATTGTTTGATCATTATTTTTTGGGTGATTTGTTGGGGTTGAGTTGTTTCCTTTCTTCCTCTCCTTGAATGTAGTTCTTCTGTATTTAAATTTATGTTTTTTTTGTTATCTACATGTTCCCTATTCATGCATATCTCTCTCTTTCTTTTTGTTTTTTTTACCTTGTATAGTAAGTTAACTATTTTACTTGCTACTATGCTTGACTATTTGACTCATTGCTAGCTTTCTACCCTACTTATTGCTTACTTCTTATTCTGTGGCTATTTACATGAGCATCACGATGCATGTTTTCATCATGTAATGTCAAAGTATTAGGATTTTTTTTACTATCCAATAATTCTTATGCTATATCATATAGAATGCATCTCATCTATTTTACTATGTTTTTCCTTCTTGTGCCTAGCATGTTAGGTGTTTGTTCTCTGTTTGTTTCTTTTCTCATCCTTCTGTTGTATTCATGAGTGTTTCTCTATTTTGTACATGTTCTAGTTTTCCATATATATCTATATGTCATATAAATTACTTACCTGTCTTTAGTATTGTTAACCTATTTGCATTGTTACAACTAAATATATGTGCTTTGTTTGCACTCTTGGTGTTTGGAATGTTAACCATGTGTAAGCATATCATTTAGTTCTCTGTTGAAACTTGTTTCTTTCTCACTTGCTTAATTATTTTAGTAGCATCCCTTATCTCTTTCTTCTCTTAGGGATGTTACTTGTGATGTTCATTAGTAAATCAAATTCCTTCTTTCTCTTAAATAGCTAGCGATGTTGTAAGTATTGTTGTTGATCTTGTTTGTGGCACTTTTCCCATCTTTTTGAACTTTGATATACTTTGATACCTTCCTTGTTATCTCTCTTGGTAGTTATTGTTATTGTGTTTCGTGTGACTGATGGTTTTAATCTTTGCTATCTTACTACATATAAATGAATTTCAGAGTGACTATGTTGGTATATGTTTGGTGTGCATTTGTCTTAAGTTGAAATATGAATTTTTTGACATGTGTATTTCTTAAGAGTATGCATGACTAAATTTTTCTTGTTCATTTTATTTGAAATGCACTTGTGCAAAAGCACAAGTCATAACTTTGTAAATTTGTATGGTTAGTTTGAGATACTTGTATGGATCTCATGCTTTAATGGTTTGTATGTCTCTAGCAAGCTTTAGAAACCTCTTTAGTGTCTCTTGAGGCAAAAATATTGGTGCTACTTGGATACAGAAAGAATTTAGACCTTCTTTGGATCATTTGAAAATTTCAAGCCACCAATGTTTACTTGTCCTTAGTTACCCCCTTTGAACCATTATGTTATCCTTTCATTTCTTTGGACCTAAATACTGGCTTAGTCTAAATTTTTATTCCCACTTAGATTATACACCCTTTGTTGAGCATGTTTATTCTAGGATTATCTATTTTACCCACTTGGTTTCTATCAACAAAAAGGAGAAAGTTGAAAATGGGTTGATAAACATAAAAAAAATTGAGGGAAAGATGGAGAAAAGAAAAAAGGAAATAAAGTGTTTGAGAATTGTTTGTTTTAGAGAAAAATGGAAAAAAGAAAGAAAATAAAAGAAAAGTAAAATAATGAGGAGTATGAAAAGGAAGTAGTACATAAATTATTGAATTTTTATACTATTCTCACTGCATCATTGGTTTAAATTTGAGAAGTAAATATAAAAGAATCCATGTTTGAGGGTATATGTGTAATGGATATGAACTTATTTGTTTGAATTGGATCAATAAAGGTATGTTTGAGCCTAAATGTCACTTTTTCTCTACTCAAACCTTAGCATATTATTATAAGCTTTGAAAGATCTATTGATTTCATCTAAGTTGGTGCCTACATTAGTAGAGAGAGAGACTAAACATAGACATATGAAGTTCGGTTCTACTTGAGTATATATTTCTATTTACTTGATTCATATAAACATATCTTAATGGCATATAGAGTAAACATGTTTGGCATATCACACACAGGGAATGTTATCAAAAATTTAGTCATATCATTACATGAATATATCATGGATTGATGGACATGGAGATATTTTTGTTGAATGTATTTATTAATCTCTAAGAACCTTCTAGTTCTTTGAATACACTTAGTTTGCTTCCCTCATTCTATATTACTTGTTTTCTATTGTGTTTAGATGCTTCTATTTTGGCGGGATTTTTGAGAGTAGAATGCATAATATATTTATTTCCTCATGTATACTTTTACGAAGAGAGCTGTCATCAATTGTATGTTTTCAGGAAAAGTGTTGTGTTTGTTTCATGTTGTTTGTCCTATTTAATAGTTATTGTTGCTATCTTGTTCATGTGATGCTTCATTCTCTTTGACATTATTTTGTATGAACGATGCATAAATAGGGTTGTTAGTATGACATGTTGCATGCATTTTATGCAATCTCTTGTTTCACATATTTACCTATGTGTTTACTTACTTCCTAATTGTAGTGAGTTATTTCTTATTTCTTGTATTGCATACTTTTACCTTGTTATTTTCTCGGTGTTATTCTGTGTCTTTTTTGTATGACTGTATGTGTTTCTTCTTGTTGTGTTTACTCTAATATTATCTATAATGTTGCATGCATGTTAGGACTAATGCATTTTTTATATGTCTTTTCTCCCTTATATAGAAGTTTGGTATATTTCATAGTGTGTGCATGTGCGTTTGATTTGACTTTTCATGAAAAAAATGGGAGATAAGAGTGTGTACAACTTAGTATTTGTTATCATTCTATATGTTGCATGGTTGATGAGTGTAGGATTGCATTACATATATTAATGTCTGACTTGCATGAAGTCATGAAGTAAGGAGTGTTGCATAAAGTTAGGAGGAGTTGTGTGCTTTAGAAGTGCTTTTCTCTATCATGTTTACCTGTGTAGGGGTAACACAATAGTTTATGGTTAGACTACATGTTATTTTTACATGACATGTTCACAAGGTATATGTTTGTTTCATATGTATAGGTCATAGGTGTATATTAAAGTCATTGAGCTTCATTTGTGATGTGTGAGGTAGTGCTAAGACCCTCATGTTTTTAGAGTGATAGAGTGGAAGAGTTATTACATAAAGATATGTGGAGCACACAAAATGGATACACTTGGTTTAAGTGTGTCTTTTGGTGTTGGGTGTAGCCGATGTTTTGTTTATAGGAAGAAACATTTTTAGGTATATTCATTATCATATCATGACAAATGTGAGTCTGTATTTAGTTGTGCAGTGGTTTGACATGAAAAGCGAAGAGGGAGAACATAAGTTATGTTGTACTATTGTCCGTGTGTTGGATTTTTGTGTATAAAACATAGATCTGATTATTTTACTTAATGTATCTGTCTTCCTATATGTAAGATTGGTTACTAGGAATCAATAATATACATGTACACAACTAGGTACACTTTATATACAAGCATGTTTACACACACCACATGGGTTGGTTGTCAGAGTGTGCATGCTAGGTTGAGAGTTGTGGTTTTTGACGAGTGAGTTGACATTGTCACACATATTTTTGGTTTGTTTCAAGTGCGAGTATTTATGAATTTTACTTGACATTTTTGGAAATGAAAAGTATCTTTTTTAGCATCTTGCCATCACCTTCACCACCACCCTCACCACCACCTTTGGCTAGGTGGCTAGTGAGATGGCTGTTCAAGACTCTATAAATATCCCTACCTCTCTAAACTCTTTACCCATTGATTTTAATATCGAAATGTTGCCAAAATTTGCACTAATAATTATATCTATTTTTTATATTACTTTGGAGAGCTTATATTTGAGTGTGGGTCATTTATTGAGCTTAGTTATCAAATTGTTGGCTTTTTGTGTATGTTTTTTAACTTTGTATCTACCATATATGCTATGACTTTAGTAGTAGACTGTGTGTCCTTCAAAGTTGTGAGTAGCTACACTTCTTATTGCTAATTAGCGATTACCAATCTCATCATATTGGGTTATGTTGATTGTGGAAGACAATCAGGTTTGAGTGTTGAACCAACTCGTTGCGGTAAAAGCAAGAAAAAGCAACAATAGGTAGTTCGAGTAGAGGTCTCGACTGATATAGGTAGTAGTATTTTTATTTCTTTTATAGTTGTAACTGATTTATTGTTTAATGAATTGTTTGTTGTTGAACGGTTATCTTAAGCAACCCGATGATGTTACCATATAGATACGATCTCTATATGAGTTTATCTCGTTATATTGCTTATTATCCATGATTTACTATTATGCTAATATATTCTGAGTTTAAGGCATATATGTTACAACATACTAAAACTTTAAACTTGTTTTAGAAAAATTTTATATTATTGCCTATTTTTTGTTGAATATATCTATATATATAATATTTGTTGCTAAAAGTTATCTGTTTATATAATATTAAATTATTTTTACTTCTACTATGTTACTTGCTTAAGTGTTTACTACTTTATTCTTATGAGTTAGGGTTGAGTCCTTAAGGAGTAAGTATCTCCTTATCCTAGTTGTATACCAGGGCATGGACTTTTTCAACTCAAATAGTTCAAAAAAATCAAGCTGGGTTCGAGTCAGCCCATTAACTCCTAAGTGTTTTGGATGGTATTATGACTTGAAGTTGTTAAAATCTGAAATATGGTATAAATTATTTTAAATCTTAATTTTTGAATGATGATGTGATATGATGTTAATGTGTTTATTTATGATGGACTAGTTGTAACCTTATTTTACTAGTTTTTGTTGTTTCATGTAATGATTTTTATATTAATTAATTTTAATATTATTAAAAAAATAGATTTATAAAATAAAGTTAAATTAATTAAAAAAATATGTAATTAAAAATTCAAGTTAATTTAAGACAGTTTGGAGTATTCCGTTTGTATTTGGTTTGGATTTATTCAAATTATATTTATTTTAAACAATAAGTGAATAATTTAAAATATGCTAATTTGAATTAATTCAAACTAGTCCGATCCATACATACTGTCACCCCTAGTCGTCATTGATGAGATCTTTATCCCCGTGTAATTGAGAGAATGTAATTGAGAGAAAGTAAAGGAAATTGCTTTGGGATTGGTTTTGGGAAATGGTATTAAGGGATTTTAATGGAGAATTGAACGAAAATAATAGTTTCAGATGAGTTTCAATGGATTGATTATTTTAGAAGTTCGGGGGTTATTTGATTAAAGTTTTGTGAGAAATTCGATAAATAATGAATTTTATTTTTTTAGAATTTTTTAACTTTTAATAGTATATATAGATAAAAAAAATGATTGTGTAATATAAATAAAACAATTATATAATTCTATGCTAAAAAATAAATATAAAAATACAATAATTTAGTAATATTTTATATGTATATCCCGTTGTGTTTTTTTTAAGAGTTATTGCTTTTAAAAATTTACAAAATTATATTGATAAATTATAACTAAATTACATAAATTTCATTTGAATTTGTAAAATGTCACGATTTTGAGTTCTAGTTATAATTGTGCAACCAATGTAAATGTTTACAAATTATAAAATAATTTTTATATTGATATTTTATTTGGCTTCAAATTTTGACCAAGACTTCATCTTCTCTCGGTTGGTGAGAAGTTCCTCTTCAAAGGAATTTTCTATCACGTGAAGTTTTTGGCTTTCTTTCTCATTTTCTCTTTAGATTTTTTATTTGCCTCCCTATATTTAGCATGCTACATATATTAAATAGATTGTATCAATTTATTTTATATTTTATTTAATATTTATGAATTAAAGTTATCCTAATAGAATCGTGATAATGATTAATGATCATATTTTATTTTTTATTATTTATATAATTTTACCTGTTATATATAAAATTATTTAAAATAAACGATATATCTTAATATATATATTTCGATTATTATACAAACATATCAAAAAATAAATAGAATAAAATTTTCGATTATTATCAACCCAATAAGATCTCATTGAGTTAAGAATTGCCCAAGTTTATGAGCAGCTTTGCTACCTTGTTCCTAGTCGATGTGGGACAAGGATACTTAACAGCCTCCCTTCACACGACGGACAAAGGTGGACATTAGTGCCACGGTGAGACTATAGTAGAGCCCAATTAGGTCCAAACACATAGAGATTAGGCCCAGCTCTGATACCAACTTAGAAACCCAGGCCTAACTATACCCAAAAGCCAGCTTATAAGTTAGAGGATTGCCTAGACTTATAAGGAGCATTGTTGCCTTACTCTTAGCCAATATGGGACTTAACATCCCCCCTCTACATCGGTTAGAGTCCGAATTTACGGCACGAGGGCCGATGGGAGTACAAGAAAGTCAAGAGCCTAGCTTTGATACCATCTTAAAAATACAAGCCTAACTCTGAACCCAAAAGCCAGCTTGTGAGTTAGAGGATTGTTCAGACTTATAAAGAACACTGCTGCCTTACTCTTAACCAATGTGAGACTTAACATACAGGATATTCTATTCCAATTTAAACCTCTATATATATATATTATGTATGGTTAATTACGGCGTTGTGTTAGTGCACCATGTTAGTGTATAGGTAGGTATTGTACACCCTTGACCGTTGATATTTGATGTGCTGTGGTGCATGGGTGATGGTGTACATTTTATTTATGCATTGGATGTGCGTACCATTTGTGCCTTCAAAGTGAGATTTTTGTGTCCAAAAAGTACTCTAAAAATATTTATTTAGTTTCACTTCGTCTGATATTTTCAATGTTTTTCTCTCTTTTTCTCTCTTTTTAAATTTAATATTTATGCCCAAGCCTCGTAGGACTTTTGGTTAATTTGTTATTTTTTTCATATTTGGATGATTTTTTAAAGTAAAAAAGGTAGGATAAATCTGTGTTCTTTGAAATGTGTAGTTTAGTTTCTTAATAATGCTAAAATCATACCGATTTACACCCATTAAATATAATAATGTTAGTTTTTTAAGATCTAAAATATAATTCGAATATATAACCTAAAACAAAATATATGAATTTTATCTACCAATACAATTGATCGAAACAAAAAAGGAAATAGAATAACTAATTAACATGAACCATAACCTTTTTCTCAATTTGTTTTTCAATAACAGTATATTACATCTAATACAGAAAGTTTGAGGTAGGAATTGAATTGAATATTCACAATGACTAGAATTCTAAAAATGGTTCATCTTCATCGACCTTCTAAAAGAGTTAAAGTAATTTCATTAGTTGAATAGAAATCTTGATTAGTAGATAAATCATCTGGTCCAAGAGTGTCATTTTTACCTAATGAAAAACCAGGTCGTTTAGGTTGAGGCAAGGCACTTGCACTTGCTAACATAACAACCACATCAGACATGCTTGGCCTTTCTATAGGGCGCTCTTGCACACACAATAGACTAACATGGATGCTACGTAATGCTTCTGAAAGTTTTCCAAAGACATCCAAGTTTGGATCAATTAATTCTAATGCTCTTCCTTCTTTCCACAATCGCCATGCCTAAAACATAGCACATACTAATTTCATTTTCATCCAAGAGAAAGGTACCATTTTAATATATAAATAAATAAGAAAAAAGAGTTAAAATAACATAAGAGCATAATAATCTAAAACAATGGACACCAGTTGACTTACATGTCCAATAAGGTTGAGATCATTAGGGTAAAGATGGTAAAAGCCTTTATTTTTCTTTCCACTTATGATCTCCAACAACAAAATACCAAAGCTAAATACATCAGATTTCACTGAAAATTTTCCACTTATAGCATACTCTGGTGCCATATAACCACTGAAAAAAAAAACACAAGTGAGAAGGGAAAAAATAAACACAACAAATTTTAGGATAAGAAGCTAATCCAATATACACTTACTACGTTCCAATTATTCGGTTTGTATTTGCTTCCCCTTGATCTCCTCTAATCCTTCTAGCTACCCCAAAATCAGAAATTTTTGGATTCATGTCATAATCTAATAAGATATTACTTGCTTTGAGATCTCTATGTATAATTCTTAATCTGGAATCTTGATGAAGGTAGAGAAGTCCCCTTGCAATTCCACTGATTATGTTAAAGCGCTTGGACCAGTCTAGCTGCTTAGCTCTTGTGTGATCTGGCAAAGATCCTCATCCACATTAATTTATTGCCACTTAAATTCTCAACCAACGACATAGGGATAAATTTGTAGGGCTAATAACGAAAACGAACCAAAGATGAAGCAGTCAAGGCTTTTGTTGGGCATGTATTCATAAATAAGCAACCTTTCATCCCTTTGAATGCAAGAACCAAGAAGTTTAACTAGATTTCGGTGTTGAAGATTGGCAATTAGAATTACTTCATTTTTAAATTCCTCCTGTCCTTGTGCTGAATCCTTTGAAAGCCTCTTCACAGCAATTTCTTTTCCATCTTCAAGTGTGCCCTGAAAAATTATTTGTGGATGGATTAAGCATTCACCTTTTCACTTTTTATAATGTTTTGTAGCTAAAATGTTATGGAGTTACCGAGTAAACTGGTCCAAAACCACCTTCACCAAGCTTGTTTCCAGCTGAAAAATTGCTTGTAGCATTAGCTATTGTAGCCAGATCGAAAAACAACTCCAGATTTTGTGTCTGGGTTTCATTGTTCTGATTTATAATTCTGTTTTCTTTACCATTGTCTGACATGTAGAAGAGAAGAATTAGACGGTTTATTAGGAAATAGCAATGGAAATTGAAATTGGAATGCCAGAAAAAACTGATATTTGGCTGAAATTGCGAAAGCTAAACATCATATTCTCGTTAAACTGTCATGTTATATCAACTTGACATTATCATTCCTTAAAAAACAAAAGCTCATAATAACAGTCGAGAATGAATATTGAAACAATACATGTCAACAAGAATTGTTCATGCAGAATGAGAATAGCTGAGGAAAGAAGGCTCATGGTGATAAAGTACCTTTTGCTGTCGTTCTGAGCTTGCGGATGTAGTTGAGAAGCAACATCATCCCAGTCACTCCAAAAAGGAGAGTCAAAACCATCACAGCTACTTTAACCTTGCGCTTATATTTTGCACCTTCATGGCACAACAGAACAACTTGGCAAATATCTCAATTTGTGCAAGAAACAAAAATAAACAAAGAAAGTAATATCAATACCTAACTCCGAAACATGCATGCGAATATATATTTCTTGTCCACCAGAAGGAAACTGTCTCATGTCGATCAAATCCCCAAACCACATGACACAACCACTGCCTCCTTCTCTGATATCAGAGTTTGTATAAGCCGTACAAGAACAATTGTTAAGGCATTTGGCCCTGCATTCCTTTATATTCAAACCCTCGTCCAGCCAGGAGTTAGTAGAATCTGGTAACTTCAATCCACCAACTTTTGAAAATCCAGATGCATCTTTATTCTGGCAGTTCAATGGTTTATTGCGTACACATCCTCCTGACCAGTCCAACAAGTTTTCTGGTGATTTTGGCTGGAAACCTTTTAAACATTGGCATATAGGGGAATCCCCAATAATACAATCACCATAGGCACCACTGTTGGGAAATAACGCAAATTCCCGATAAGCCAGATTTATGATAAAGCAAGGATAGAAAAATAACACAAAATTTCGATAACCAGCTCGTCAATCTGCGCTTTACGCCTCCTGGGACCTGCCAGATCTTTTTACCGAAAAGCTTTAGAAATTACACAAGCGTTTTACAACACTCACAACTCACAACCCAATTACACCCAAGAAAATTACTCTCAATTTTCTCTCACAAAAGCTTTTTCTCTACGCTTTCAATTGGAATGAACACTTTGGATGGTTAATTCATTACAATTACACATCTATTTATAGTGAAAATTCACTCCTTGAATTACTCCTTAAATTAATGGTTCCTTGAATTGCTCTAATTAAGCTCCATGTTTTACCTCCTGTTTTGCCTCCATGTTTCTTCCACGTTTTACTCCTCTGTTTTGTCTCCATGTTTTGCTTCCTCTTAATTTGCTCCTTAAATTAAGGAGCTTTATAACAATAATATCTAACAATCTCCCACTTGAAGACCGATTTCAACTGCCTTCACACCTCGATCAATGCAAAGCAGCTTTTCTACTTTGTTATTCTAAAGAGACCAACCGAAGCGAGCACAACTTCGCTTGTCAATAATCACCACCTTTGTTAACATATCCGCCGGATTTTTGCTCCCTTGAATCTTCTCCAGATTAACACATCATCTTCTAATGTAGATCCACTAAGCCGATAACGAAGTCCAATATGTTTGGTTCTAATGAAATCAATTCTTGCCGTTGTATTGCACTGACTATCACTACGCAGTAACATTCTTCTACTTTGAATCCCAACTCGCTTAACAAACCTCAAGCCATATCATCTCTTTACTAGCTTCGCCATCGCTACATACTCAGAAGATGTGAGTGACAATTTTCTCGTATTTATGACATCCAACTAACAAATGTAGTTCCAACAAGAATATATAACTGAAGGTGCTTCTTCTGATCAACTTCACCTCCAAAGTTCCGCATCTACGCATCCTTGTACTTTTAACTCTCATTTACTAAAGTACAAAACACTTTTCTCGGTGCCTCACAGCATACCTCAAAATCCACTCGATCGCTTTCCAACGAATGAGTTTTCCTCGATTTGACATAAATCTACTAACAACTCCCACCCACGGCCAATGTCCGGTCTTGTACGCACTATCACAGACATCAAACTTCCAATGGCCGAGGCATAAGGGAACCTTAGCCATGAATTCCTCTCTTCCTCTCGCCTGGGGACCGATCCTCGGATAGGCGAAAATGACTACTGGCGGCGCTTAAATCGGCTTGGCATCGCTCATGTCAATCTATGCAAAACACGATTGATGTACTCGCCCGAGATAACTCATAAGGATCCTTTCTTCTTATTTCTTGTGATTTGCATTCCAAGAATCCTTTTGTCGGGACCTAAGTCTTTCATGTCAAACTCTTTGACAATTGATGCTTCAATCTTCTCGATATCATCCATATCCGAACCTCGCTACTAACATATCATCAACATAAAGTAGTAAAATGATATAACTCGACCTATATCTCTCAAGTAGCAACAATGGTCAAGATTGCACTTCGGAAACCTTCCTCAGGTACGAAGCTATCAAACTTTTCTCGTACCATTGTCTCGAGCTTGTTTCGTGCCATACAAACTCTTCTTAAGTCTCGCACACCACGTTTCTTCTTCCCTCTTTCTCGAGAAACCTTCTCGACCGGTACACGTATATCTCTTCATCTAAATCTCCACGGAGGAGCTTCTTCACATCCAACCTGCTCAAGATGAAGATCTTCGATGGCTACAATGCTCAATACCGATCCGATAGTATTAAGCTTCACAAACGAGCAAAATGTCGCAGTAGTCAACTCCTTCCTTCCGTTGAAAGCCTTTGACAACTAGGGCGGGCTTTGTATCTCTTGGAACCATCACGCCCTCTCTTCACCCTAAGACACCCATTTGTTGTGGAAGTTGCCTTTCTTTTCCCATGGTAACTCTGGCTAGTTCCCATGTCCATGGTCGAGATGAGAGATTTCATTTCTTCTTTCATACAAGCTCCCACTTGTTGGAATCTCGAGTCCGACAAGCTTCATCATAGCATCTCGTGCTCCCCTCCATCGCCCAAAGAACATATAAGCTCATGTATCTCATGTTAGGTACACGAGGTCGAAGACCTTCTCAATACAGAGCCCGAGTAAGAGGGTCGCAGGTGGAATGTTGGTAATCGCTTTGTCCAACAAGTTCCTCCGTCGAGGACTTATTACAATTGGTTCTCATTGGGAAGTATCCTGGGACATCATCCTCGCACCGCAACACCGACTCATTCTCGCTCCGAGGCATCGCGTTCATTTTATGCATGTCCTTATACATCACCCTTTCGTTGAAAAATCACATCTCTCGTTTACGGATAACTTTCTTCTTTTCGTCATCCCAAACGCGGTAGGCCAAACTCATCCTCACCATACCGATGAACGTGGCATTTCTTGATTGGGATCAAGCTTATTCCTACCTCGATCACCGATACGCACAAATGCTACACACCGAAAACTTTTAGATGTGATAGTTTCACCTCTTTTCGCTCCATACCTCCTTCCGGTATTCTATGCCTCCAATGGAACAGGGACGGGCTCCGCTGATCAAGTGTTCGCCGTGTCGATCGCTTCGCCCGAACCGTCTCGTAGGGACCTTGGGACCGTATACGAATGCTTCCCGGCTCTTCGTCAACGTTCCTGCCCATACGCTCGCCTACACCATCGTGTCGAGGCGTGCCCGGCACAGCGCTCTTTCCATTCTCGATCCCACGCTCATAGCAAAATTTTTGAATCCGTGTCTTCATATTCACCACCATTATCGGATCCGAGCTTTTTGATCTTCAAACCCGTCTCATTTTCCACCATAGCTTTCCATCTTCTCGAAAAGCCTCAAATACTTCAGACTTACGCTTTAGAAAGTAAACCCATACCTTCCGAGAACGATCATCGATGAAAGTCAATATTGGCATTTTTCCCACCAATGGATGAGACGTTTACTGGTCCCCAAACATCCGAGTTGAATAAGCTCTAGCTTTTCCTTCTTCGGGGTTCTACCACTTGTCCGAAAGCCGACTCTCTTTGCTTTCCAAGTATACAATCTTCGCACATGTCCATCTCTACAGACTGCACTGAAGTTTTCCTTTGACATAATCTTCATCCCCTTTCTCACTCACGTGGCCTAATCTCTCGGTGCCACAGTGCTCGTGTTTCATTGCTCGCTACATTGTGATTGAACAACGTGCTTTCCTCGTCATGTAAAGAGTGCCACTTTTCTTGCCTCGAGCAACCGTCATCGCACCCTTTGAAATCTTCCAATCATCACCACGGAAGATCGTAGTGTAGCCTTCACTAGCCAATCGCCCCACCGAGATTAAGTTCCTTCCGAGGTCGGGAATACGCCCGACATCCTTCGCCTCCCAAACAGATCCGTTTAACTTAATCTTCACTACACCTTCGCCAACAATAGCACATGGTTGATCATCACCAAGATATACCTTCCAAGGTTTCCTAGGGACATATTTCTCGAAGAATTCTTTACGTGGAAGTAGCAATGGAACGATGCTCCGTAGTCTAGCACCCAAGATTCTTCCTTGCTCTCCAAAAGAAAGCATATCAACGCATCATCTCCTCCCGAGTGGAAGTAACATTTGTCTCTCGCCTTCACTTGTTTTGTCCTTCTGCATTCTTGCACCGATTTTTGTAAGTCTTGTTCTTCCACAATTCCAACACTCGATAGTCTTCGAGCTACGGGAATTATTAGGATTCCTAGATTCGACCTCCCGTCCTTTGATCTACCTCTGTAGTCGGGCTCTACCACGTCCATTTCCTTTGGTTGAATTTCTTTCCTCGACTCGTATGCAAACCGAAGAGGCCGACGATTCACCTCATGTCTCTCTACGCTCTGATCTCTTCACCGAGAACCAAATCACGAACATCGTCAAATTTCCCCAACTTATCATTTCCCGACGAGCTACTCATGTGACATGTAGCATTCCAAATTTTCCGTGCAGAAGACAAAAGTATCACCGCCGTACTTCTTCATCGACCACCTTTCCACCGAACTCAACCGGGTTGTAACCGTGTCGAGTTCATCGAGATGTCGAGCTACCGACGCGCCTTCCGTCATCCGCAGTGTGAACAAGCGCCTCATCAAGTGCACTTTGGTTTTCGAGGCCGACGGCTTCTCACATATCGAGTAGCCGCCATAGACCCGCCGTGGTCTTTTTCCCTTTGCTACGTTGGAAAGCAACATTACGGATAACGTCAATCGAATAACTCCGAGGTCATTCTGCCTGTAAGATTCCACCTTCTTCCTTCATAGCCTCTCGGCTTCTTCCCCGGCAGAGGTTGATATAGATTTCTTTGATACGTATAATCCTCTATCTCGCATTTTCCAAAACCCGAAATCAGTGCCATCAAATTTCCTCGAGTTTCACCCTTCCTTCATCTCGCGTCATCGCTCCCACTAAAATCCGACTTCCTCCTGATCGTTTCTTCTCGACTATTTCTGCGTAAAATTGACAGGTAAATCACTACCAATACCGATACCGCTTGTCGAAATAACGCAAATTCCCGATGCATTATGATAAAGCAAGGATAGAAAAATAACACAAAATTTGATAACTGAGTTCTACTACTTGCTTACGTCCTCCCGACCAGCCAGATCTTTTTACCGAAGTGAGGAGAAATTACACAAGGTGTTTACAACACTCACAACTCACAACCCAATTACACCCAAGAAAATTACTCTCAATTTTCTCTCACAAAAGCTTTTCTCTCTACGCTTTTTCTCAATCGGAATCTAACACTTTGGATGCTAATTCATTACAATTACACATCTATTTACAGGAAAATTCACTCGAATTACCTCTTAAATTAATTGCCTTTGAATCGCTTCCTAGAATTAAGCTCCACGTTTTACTTCCTTGCTTTTGCCTCCACGTTGCCTCCATGTTTTACTCCTTGTTTTGTTCCATGTTTTGCTCCTTAATTTGCTCCTTAAATTAAGGAGCTTTATAACAATAATATCTAACAACCACAAAGGCCAAATTGGTCACAATTGTCCCTTGGAACTGATGCATAGACACCCCAAGTTCGAGTCACTACATTCCAAGCATAACGTTGCCGCATATAAGTGGTTTGATTCAAAACTATTCTTGACATAACTGATTTGTTCTTGAGGTGATATACATAGTACACCTCATTTTCATTGGAAATAAACTCGTATTCAAATAAGGGGTTGGGTTTTAGATCTGGCCCACCGCTGAATTGAAGACCATTCCATTGGCCACTCCTAAAGTACACTTCAGAGCCCTTCCACATGACAGCTTCCGGGTAATTATGTAGTTCTATACCCCAAATAAAGTCTCCTGGAGAAGGATCATCGGGGCTTTTCCATGCTGATATACGCCTGTTTAGGCCATACTTTAAGTCCCAACCAAGCTTCATACCTGGTAATAATGTATCAGAAGGGTAATCAAAGCTTTGCCACACACAGTTCTCTGCATTCTCATCATTCTTGTCTCGTAGTACTAGATTTCCAGAATCTAAAAGCTGGAGTAACGGAGAGTGGACAACTTCAGTTTGGTTTGCTGACCAAACAACACTATTATTCTGGCTAAAAAGTACAAGATAACCAGTGCCATTTATCATCAACAACCCAGATAAGTCTTTGATAGGATTCTGCCGGTTTGCCACCCAAACCACAGTTGTTCTATCCCACTTGTACCAAATTCCCACATAACGGTTCGTCGAAGTGCCTGGACTAAAAAAGCCTAGCTCAAAGCTTTCATCTTTAGAAATTAAGGTCTTGCCATCAGTGATAGACTCTCTTTGAGAAATAGTATCAGTGCCTAAGGAGAATTCGGAACGAAAAAAGAGGAAAGTGGTACTCAAAAGTGTGAAATATATGATCTCCATGTTTTTTCAATCTTAGTGATCTCTACGTAGAAGTTAAAAGGCATTACTTGATGATAATAGAATGGCACGCAAGGTCTTTGACTAGTTCTTCCAATCTAGTCAATCGATGGCTGTTTAGATGCATCAAATCCCAAAATTTGCCTGACTGAAAATTCTAATACTCTATATAACTCAATCGTATCATAAGAGGGAAGTTCTTACAATAAATATCACAAAAAAGTCCAGATGACACATTACACTTCGAAATTTTTATGTTGCTTTATGCGATGGTCACGCATCTTGAATTTATTGCCATCATGACTGTTCGTATATTCTGACGTGAAAATGAGGTAAATAACATGTTTAATGAATATCTTGTGCCGATTTTCTGATTTATTTCAAGCATAATTTATTATAGTAGATATAGGACTTGAACAATGCTACATCACAAGTCACATCCGAACTAAAATTCCAGCTAGAGATTATTAACAAATCGGAGGAATCACCTAATTTTGCACCTATATCAATCATTATTTAAAAAAATAAATTATTTTTTTATTTTTTAAAATAATTTGAACGAGACATGGTGCAAAATTATGTAATATAGCATTTGTCAAAAGAAAATAACTTGAACGTCAGCATCTTACCATCAAGCTTAAGAGGAAAGAAAGCAGCACTAGAACACAATAAATCCCAAGTATAACCACAACCTTAGTTCTGTTGTACCGTGGCTGCAAACAAAAGTAAATAAAGAATAAGAAAGGTAAAATAAATTTCGTTTTAGTGATCAAGGAGGCTGAACCTTGACACACAGGAAGAAAATGTTGGAAATAAATTTAATCTAGCTAAAATAATATTGGATTTAAGAGGTATTTATTTAGATGTTATAAAATTTAATAGGTCATATTCTAGAAACTTTTTCTAGAATTATCTTTAAAAAATCTAGATATTTTGAGAAGAGAGAGTAGTAAAAAAATCTAGAATCTAGATAATTTGATAAATAATTTTAATGAATAAATTATGATTATTAGATTAAAAATGTATTCTAACCATCGGTTAGAAGATGGCTTTAGTCCAAATAGGGGTGATCCTTCTCATCTATATCAAGCAAAAAATTAAGTAATAATAACAAGTCTTTTCTTCCACCAAAATATTTTTCTTTCTTATTCTCTTCCAAAATTTTCTAAAACCTTCTAAATCTTTCATCTTCCAACAAAGTGGTATCAGAGTTAGGTTAGTGGTTTCACACATATAACTATAGCATATCAAATCGAATCTCTCTTATATTAAATTGATTCTCAATGAGAGAAATACAAGGTCACAAAAATCATCCCAATTGGAATTCAGATGCATCACCAGGTTTTGATGGAAGTTTGCTGCTAGAAATCACCAAGTTGATTCGAGTTGAACTAAATTAGACCGAGTTGAACCGAGTTAGATCTAGCTTAAACCGAGTAAGGTACCCTCCTAAGGTATTTCGATGTTCTAAATCCACGTGTAGTCATAATTTCATAATTCTAACTATATTAAGAGATATAGCTAATAGTATGACATCATTTTAAGTCCATATGTTCAACAAAAAAAAAACTATGATAATTGGAGTATCAAGATGAAAGCTTTAATATGTACACATGATATTTGAAAGATTGTCGAGAAATGATACAATGAGCTACAAGATGAGGCTACACTATCTCATGTTCAAAATGATAGTTTAAAAGACTTAAGAAAGAGAAACAAGAAAGCTTTACATCTCATCTATCAAGCTTCAGATGATGATGATTTTGTGAAGATTTTAAGAGAAAATCTGCCAAGGAAGCATGAAAAAAGCTTCAAATCCCATGTAAAGTAGTCGAGCAAGTCAAGAAGGTATCTCTCCAAGCACTAATAGGTGAGTTTGAAGCTTTACATATGAAAGATTCTGAATCCATTTTTGATTACTTCTCTAGAGTTTTGGCCATTTCTAATCAAATGAAATAAAATAGTGAGAAAATAGAAGATGTGAGGATTATTAAGAAGATACTCTGCTAACTAGATTCAAAGGTCAAGCACATTGTGGTGACAATTGAGGAAAAACAATATTTGGAAGAGATGACTATGGATCAACTATTGGGGTCATTGCAAGCTTATGAAGAAAAGCATAAGAAGAAGTAAGTGATCACCGAACAACTCCTCAAGATGCAATTCAAGAAGAAAGAAGAAAGAAGAAATTCAAGGCTATGATAGATACAATTATGGTCGTGGAAGAGGCCGAGGTCGAGGAAAAGGTAGAGGTCAAGGTTAGAATTACAACACTTCCAATAACAACTATGAGAAAAGAGAAAACTCAACATGAGGCTATGAAAGAGAAATTTCAAATTCAAGGTATGTAAAATCCCAAGCTTAATACTATAACTGTCAGAAGTTTGGACACTACTCTTCAGAATGTATAAATCCTAAAATCAAAGTTGAAGAAAATGTCAACTATATGGAAGATAGGAGTCAAAATGAGGGAACTTTATTACTAGTATATAAATGATAGGATAAAAAACAAGATAACACTTGGTATCTTGACACTAATATGAGTAACCATATGTATGGAAAAAAGTATGTTTGTAGAGCTAAATAAATCAATGATCAATAATGTTTATCTAGTGACGAGTCCAAGATCCCGGTAAAAGGTAAAGGTAAAATCCTAATTCAATTGAAGAATGGTATACATCAATTTATTTCAAATGTCTATTATTTTCCTAATATGAAAAATAATATTTTGAGTTTGGGTCAACTTTAAGAGGAAGGTTACGATATTCACATGAAAGATTATAGTATTTCAATAAGAGATGATAGAAGTAATTTGAACACCAAGGTGCTAATGTCAAGAAATAGGATGTTCTTATTGAACATTCAAAATGATATAAAAAGTGTTTAAAACTTGCTACAAAGATGCATCTTGATTATGGCATCTTCGATTTAGACATCTTAATTTTGGAGAATTGGATCTATTGTCCAAAAAGGAAATGTTGAGAAGGTTATTATTCATTGATCATCCTTACCAAATTTGCGAATAATGATTGCTTGAGAAGCAATTCAGAAAAATATTTTTGAAGGAGTCGAACTCAAGAGCTCAAAAACCATTGGAACTCATTTATATCGATATGTGTGGCCTGATCAAGCCAAGCTCTCTTGATAATAGTAATTACTTTATTTTCTTTATAAATGATTTTTCAATAAATAAACAAGTGTACTTAAAACAAAAATATGAAGTATTTAGAGTATTCAAGAAGTTCAAAGCTACAGTAGAGAAAGAAAGTGGACGAGAGAAAAAGGCCATAAGATCCGACCAAGGAGAATAATTCACTTCCAAGGATTTCCATGAATTCTGTGAAGCAAATGAAATTTGACGCTCTCTAACTATTCCAAGATCCTCCAACAAAATGGAGTGGAAAAAAAGAAGAATTGAACAATCCTTGGCATGGCACGAAGCATGCTCAAGAGTAAGAAATTAGCAAATGAGTTTTGCATTGAAGCAATGACGTGTATAGTCTATCTATCCAATTGATCTCCAATAAGAAGTATTTGGAGAAAGACATCACAAGAGGCATGTAGTGAAAAAAATCCTAGTATCTCCATTCTAAGAGTATTTGGAAGCTTAGTCTATACTCATATACCATATGAGATAAGGAGCAAGCTCGATGATAAAAGTGAAGTATTCATCTTCATCAGGTATGATTCAAACTCTAAAGGCTATAAGTTATACAGTGGAAATACTAAGAAAACTATGATAAGTAAGACATGGAGTTTAACAAAGAAGTAGAATGGGATTTAGGTT
Organism: Hippophae rhamnoides; assembly: GCA_033030585.1. Lineage (NCBI taxonomy): Eukaryota > Viridiplantae > Streptophyta > Magnoliopsida > Rosales > Elaeagnaceae > Hippophae > Hippophae rhamnoides. The sequence goes on along the minus strand of CM065428.1, from coordinate 62,989,803 downwards.
CTCATTTTAATGATTTCAACTTCTTTCCTCGTGTCGAAGAACAAAATGAACATTAAATAATAGAGCAAGAAATAGAAGTCCAACGAGAGCCAACCATTCCACTTACTTCACTAACAATAGTAGTTGGAAACTCGACACCATCATTTTAAAATAAAAAGAGCATCACAAGCATAAAGAATCTAGAAGAAATTTATGAGGACACTGAAAGGATAAAAGATCTCACACTCTTTTGTTTATTTTCCAGTTGCGAACTTGTAACTTTCAAAGAAGTTGCATAAGAAAGGAATTTGAGAGATACTATGGATGAAGAGATGAAAGACATGTAATAGTAATATCATTAAGTACTTGCAAGAAAAAAAACTGCATAAAATGCCCACATAAGCATGCACTTTATGTCAAGATCAAAGAAAGAGATGTCTTAATTGTGTGCTTGTATGTAGATGACTTGATTTTCATAGGAAATAATCCAAAAATGTTTGAAGTTTTCAAAAAAGAAATGACAAGAGAGTTCAAGATGATTGAAATTGGGTTTATGGCTTATTATCTTGGAATCTAAGATAAACAAAGAGAAGATGGATTTTTTATCTCATAAGAGGGTTACATAAAAAAAGATCCTTATAAAGTTCAAGATGGAAAACTATAGGCCAATTATTACACCAGTTGAATGTGGAAGCAAGTTATTAAAGCATGATGAATCAAAAAAGATGGACACAACATTATTCAAGAGTTTGGTTAGAAGTTTGCGGTATTTAACATGCACAAGACCTAGAATTTTCTGTACTACAAGACTTATAAGTTGCTACATAGAGAATACAACTACTAGTCACTTCAAAGCTCCAAAAAGAATTTTTCGCTATCTCAAAAGTACAATCAATTTTGACATATTTTATTCATCAAGTAATGATTATAAACTTATTGGTTATAGTGATAGTGATTGGGTCAGAAATGTTAATAATCAAAAATGTATTTTCGATTTTGTGTTCTTTATGAGAGATACCGTATTCACTTGGATGTCAAATAAATAACCAATAATCATTCTTTGAAGCTATGAAGGTGAAGACGTAATTGTTACATCATGTGTTTGTTTGCAATTTGGCTTAGAAATTTGCTTAAAGAGTTGAAAAAATTAAAATAAGAACCGACTAAGATTTATGTTGACAACAAGTCAACTATAGCATTAGCAAAATATTTAGTATTCTATAATCAAAACAAATATATTGATATTCGTTACCATTATATAAGAAAATGTATCACAAGAAAAGATGTTCAAGTAAAATATGTGAAGTCTTAGGATTAAGTTGTTGACATCTTTATCAAGATACTAAGTATGAAAGCTTTATTAGACTAAAAAGCTTATTTGTAATGACAAATCAAGTTTAAGGGTTGTGTCGAAAATAAATTTAATTTAGAATAAATAATATTAAACTTGATAGGTATTTATTTAGATGTTATTAAGGAATTCATTATATTAAGGTCCAATAGTTCAAGTTATAAAACTACCATATATTAATAATGGGGTCAAAATTGATGAAAAATGTGTTGGCATTTAATATGTTAGTCAATTATGGTTATTAAATTAAAAATATGTTGACATAATCTGAACCATTAATTAGGAAGTGATTTTAATATAAATAGGAGTAGTCTCTAAATATTTAAGAATTAATAATAAATTTTCTCTTCTATCAAATTGTTCTTATTTTTTATTTTCTTTCTAAAAATTTTAAAAATTTTATCTTCTAACGAAAAAATTTAAAGAAATTATTTATTATTTTTGGATCAATATTAATATGCAATGAAATTATTTCTCCTTTAAATTTTATGGTAAAAAAAAAGAAAAAATAGAAACCAGTTTTAGTTTTTTTTTTCTCCCCCTAATAGAGGCTATTTGTCCTAGATTAATTAATAATTTCACATAAAATTAAAGTATGCCGACAGGAAAGCCAGATTTCCAAACAGTCAAAACGTCTAAAGAAAAGCAAACCAAAAACTACATTAACAACCACACGCAAGCATCCTTTGTGGTTGAATGGTGGACTTTTCTAAAAGCAACTTACCTAATCATACGACTTCCCTAGAAAGGATGGAAAACTCATAAACACAAAAGAATTTTTAATTGAACACGTTCTTGTTTAGTCGCGAGTGATAACGCAAACTCAAATTCGTTAAGATAGTGTTTTATCGTAACAAAATTAGAATTAATTTATTATAATTTTATATTTAATTACGTTATAAATTAAGAATGGGATATAATTTAATAAAAAAAAATTTATGATTTCATTACGATATTAAATTTTAATTTTAATTTTATTTCAATCTTAAATATAATTATTTATCTTATTTTTTAAATCATAAATATAACGTTAAATCATAAATCTTAAATCTTATATCATATATTATAAATCTTAAATCTTAGACCGTAAAATCTTATTTTAAAAAATAATAATTTTAATCAAAATTTACAAATATAATCTTAAACCATACCCTATATTTTAAATCATAAATACTAATACTAAATCATAAAATCTTAAACTCTAAATTCTTAAACAATTAAACCTTAAATCTTATTTAAAAATAATAATTTTAATAAGAAAAAATATAATAATAAAATTGATTACATTTCACTCTTACCATTTATTTATTTATTTATTTATTTTTAACTAAACATGACTTAAATGTTACTATTTGTCATGGTATGAAACTCAACTCAATACACAGTTCACAAACCACGCAGTTATATAAGACTTATTAGTACTTCGAATCAATGTCAGGTATTATGATATTTTATTTTCTTTTTCATTGTTCGCATTCAAGGTGTGTGTGACATTATTTACCTACGAACGACTATGTTTGTTAAATAAAAGGCTACTTGGTAATATTTACTATTTACTTAACTAGCAGTATCTTGTCTAATCAAAAATAAATAAATAAATAAATAAATAAAACAAGCCGTCTCTTAGGAAAAGAATTTCTTTAGATCTCAACTTTATTCTTTGTACCTCTGTGCAGCCTCTAAGTGCACCATGACATGAATTTCACTACCCATTAACGCCTTTAGATTATTTGGGTCTGTCTTGAAAAGTTTCACTTTGGATATCTTGTTATCTTTCAAAAGATTCACAACAGTTGAGGGCTTGAGTCTGTAAAATGATATGGTGCCCCGATTAACTACTATAGCTAATTTCACCATTGGAGCTAAGCTCCAAAGCACTGTCAAATAAACCATAGAACCATAGATAGGAGTCTGGGTTCCAACATTTTGTGTGTAGAATACAGCTGAGATTTAGGGATTTTTTTATTTTATAGGTTAAATGATCATTGAGCTTAGATAAATAACATTGTATTAAAAAACAAATTACTATGATATAAATAATTGTTAATATTTTAATTATTAATATTTATTATTTAATTTATAAAAAAATAAGAATTAAAATAATTAGTTAAAAAATAATAATTATTTATGTTATTTAAGATAAATAAATTTGTATAAAAGATATAATTATTAATTTTAATCTAAATAATTGTTCATATTTTAATCATTATTATAAAAAAAATATGAATTAAATTAATAAATAATAATTGTTTATATTACTTAATATAAATAACTTTATATAAAAAGAAATATAACCTATCATAATCTAATTTTGTTAAATATTTTAATTATTAATAATTTATCATTTAATTTATATTATATAATTGATAAAAAATAATAAGAAAACATAAATAAGAGAAATAATCTAAGATATCTCTATTTTGCTAATCTTATTTTAACAACCTATTTATAAGTTATATACATACAAGGGTAATCTTATAATAAGAATACTAAAAAGGGACTAACCTACTAAGCTTGCTTATTATCTGTATAATAAATTAAAAAATTAATAATTTTTTATGTTAAGATAAATAATTTTATATAGAAAATAATAATATAGTTTAAATATTTATTAATATTTTAATAATTAATAATTTATATTTAATTGATAAAAAATAATATTTAATATAATTAATTAAAATAATAATAATTATTTATGTTTTTATTTATTTATAATTAGTTACACTAATTAAGAATATCTTATATAAAAATACTTATAATCTATAAATTATTAATATTTATTTATACCATATAATTATTATAAAGTATATGAGTAATTTTATCTAAAATTTGATAAAATATTACTTGAATTTTTATATAATATTTACAGTTAATAAATATAATATTATTATTTTTCAAATAAAATTGTACTATTAACCTGTGTCAGCATTCAAAGATACTGACTTGTGTCACTTCCCAGATTGAAGGATGGCTGTCCAATCACTCCGTGATTGGGCTTTATGCTTGGGCTAAGCATAGACATTGGTCTGCGATGTAAGCTATTATTTTGAAAGGGCACCATTTTTTTTGTTTTTTTTTACTTACTATTGTTATCGTGGGTACTTTGCAAAACATGTAACAAGCGTTGAATTTAAACATAAATATGTAATCAAAAGAATGATTAAAGAAATATGTCGTTGCTTTTTTTTGCATCGGATAAATTGTGTATAGGTTTCGGATTGTACAATTTCTAAACTAGAAAAGAATCACCGTATAATTACAAATTAGAAAATACTTTTATCCCTTACTATTCATTAAAAAAATAAGCAAAGTTATAATTTAGACAAATATTTATTAATTTCTTATTATAAATCTATTATCTTTAAAAATATATATATATTATAGAAATTTATTTTAGAAAAATAATAGATTTGTACAGTAAAAATAGGATTCTTAATGTTATTAAAATTATTTTAATGTCTCATCCGTCATCTTAAAAATGTTACAATTATTTTTAAATTATATTTTTAATAGAGTAACTAATTTTTAAAATGTTGCTCTAGCTCTCTATTGTTACAATTGATCCCATAAAATGTTGACACATTTAGAATTCTTTTGACTCGAGTAGTTATTGTGATGCATTACTAAAATCTTGCTCATGAATTTCAATTCAAGTCACTTTGCTTTCGTCCATTTTTGAGATAATATGTCCATTTGGAACTTACATACCAACTTATAACTCTCTTTGGACAAATCAAATGTCACTCCAAATATTTCAATGTAGTATAATAATCTCTCTAGAAGCTTCTTATAAAATATCTTCCATAATGAAGAACAAGTTATAATTGGCAACGAGACCAGTCAAAAAGTTCTATGTATATGACTTATCAACAATGTAATTGAGTAAGCCTATCAGGTGGTGTGTGCATGTTAAATTAGGTCAGAATCATGTGTCAGAATGTAGTTATTTTGCATATAGTTGATGTGAATATGGTTTATGTCTTATTTAATTCGATACGTTTATCATGACTTGTGTAATTGATTTCTTTTAAGGTCCAAAATTCTAACAATTCTTCTTCAGATCTCTCATTTTCTAATCAATTATATTAATTTATCTTCTTCATCTAATCTTTGTAAAAAAAATATAAAATTTAATTAAAAAATAAAATATCTATTAGACTAATTGATATTATATTCAACAATATTGAGTAATGTTTTTAAATTAATTGAAATTTTTTTACATATGAAAAGCGCATAAACAATTCAAACACTGTTTACAAAGGTAAAAAGAAAAGAAAAAAAAAATTAAATCAGAGCCACATACGATCATCATCTTCAACCTAATTATTTCCTCTCTTCCTCCATTCAACCCAAACCAAGTTTTTTTTTTCTCCATAGCTTCTCGTATTCTGTATAAAGCTTGTAAATGTCATATCTTTATTTTCATTTTATTTTATGCTAGCTAAAGATTATAATAGAGTAATCACCATGACGTGGATGACGTATACTTTTAAATACAAAAATTCCTTTTCTATATTTTAGTTAATGATGTATGAAAAATAAAGGGAATTGTAGCTCAGTTTGGGTTCAATGGAAGAAGAGTGGAAATAATCAGGTAGAAGAAGATGACCGTGCGTGGCTATATTTTAATGTTTTTTTTCTTTTTACCATAGTAAACAATGTTTGAACTGTTTTACCCTTAAAAAATATAGCACAAGCTTTTACTTATCAAGAAATTTCAATTAATTTCAAAACATCGTTCAACATTGCCAAATTGGATCTAGCAGTGGTATCTAACAGTGGTATTTGATGTATCATGGTTAAAAATAAAAGTAAAATAGAGTGTTAAAATAAGAATATGAATAATCTAAATATACCAAACCCATTAACTAGGGCATCCAAATTTCAAAGCATTTTGGATCCAAAAAAAATACAAAGCATTGTACTTGGGATAAAGAAAGAAAAATGTATATAAAATTATCAGACTTCATAGCTTTTTAGAAATGGTAAGTTATTAACTCTTCAAAAAATTTAATTTATTAAGAGAATAACAAAATACTTAAAATTCTACAATCGGAGTTATTGGACTTAAACATAAGACTTTTAGTTTTCATAACATGTTGAAAGTTATTACTTATGAATTCTTCCAAAAATTTAAATCATTAAAAAATATATCAATAATATTTTTATATATCTAAGATGATCTACTCATGTGATTTAGAGAAAAACTAAATGCAAACAAAAAGAAATTTTACATAGTTTTTTTTAATAAAAAGCATTATATTGTATTAATATAAAAATAATCTACTTGTAAAAGTATCTCCAAGTAATAGCAAATAATACCTATATAATATATGATAACTAACTAGACTGTACAAGCTACCTAGTTAAAACTTAACACTCATAAGAATTTATTCTTTAATTCTTTAAAAATTGATCTAATTTTTTTTTGTCATTTAGATTGGTATCCTTAGTGCCAAGTCTAATTGTTAACTGTCATCTCGTAGGCTATGATTTGAAAAGGATAAACAACGTTAAAAGTCTTGTAGTTGATTGAAAAATTATGAGAGCTAATAAGTTTCATAATTTATTAGTGAATTACATAGATATTATTGTATTTATAAAATTAATAATAATATTCTACTTCAATTATTGATTGAGAAATTGGGAAAGATTTTGTTATTAATTGTTGATTTAATTAAATTTGTAAGGTTATTTCTAGTAATTTATCATTACCATAATAACCTCAATAAAATATTTATTATAAAAATACTCTCAAAGATTTAACAAAAACAACATAATTTATTTGATCTACTAAAAAGCTACGAGATTTGGACATTGTATTTATGTAAAATTCAAAAATTTCTAACACACTTTACCTATTTAAAAAAGCTTAAAACCCAAAGAACATCTAGTACATAGACCATGATTGTAATATGGATGATGAAACCCTTGAATGTTCATTCTTAAGCTTCAATTCTACATCTCACACATTTGTTTAGGTTAGACGATTCTCCATTTTCAATAGCTAGCATAAGCCATACAAGAAAAATTATCCAAACACTTTGCCTCAAATTTCTTACGGTTCATAGATTCATGCCATTGATTAGTATTCCATTAACTCAGTTCTCGCCTTCCAAATTGAATTTCAAGTGTTTTAGTGATAATCTTGTTATGCAACTCCATGTACGATGTAACTATTATTCTAAGATTGGGATTTACTTTTTCATATGCATATACCTAACTCATCTACTGTGTGCTCATTGGATATATACTCATCTTTGATTTCTCTCATTGTCTCTTGATGAAATTATGGTTGCCTCATTTTCATATCAATCTAATTTATTATCTGTGTTGTCTTTATCAAACATAAATGTGAATAAATACTATAAAATAGAGTTATCATTAGACTGACATGTAAAAGATCTAACATCAAAGAAAAAATTCTTAATCCTCAAATATAAAAAGATATGTTTTGTAATTCATGCGATGAAATGTACCACTAAACCAAACCAAATGTTATCTTAATTACTCCAAGGTTACTATCTAGCATTTAAAATGGTAATTGTCATTGAATTTTTTGATTGGCATGTTTCATTGATTAACACTGAGCTCTCATCATTTGAACTCCTTTCCATGAAGAAACTAGGTTGTTTGGGTTGTGGTAACATTGCTTCCTCATTTTCTAGCATGAACAAAACCAAGGACATTGCAGGTCGATTCTGTGGAAACTTATGGACGCATAACAAACCCATATGAATACATCTCAACACTTGATGTTCAATGCATGAATCATTGAAACATTCATCAATCAAGTCTAAGGTTGTACCGTCGTTCCAAAGCATCCATGCCTACAAAAGACTCATTTTTATACTAACATAATGGATAGAAGAGGGTGTACATAACTACATATTAATTTATTATATTTGTCTTACATGTCCAAGAAGATTATGATGGTGAGCTGAATGAGAGAACTTTCTGTTCTTTTTTTCACACACAATTTCTAGCAAAAGCACACCGAAACTAAATACATCAGATTTTGTAGAGAATTTTCCATCAATTGCATATTCTGGGGACATGTAACCACTGCATGAATAACAAGATTATATCTCTATCTAAGTGACAACTTAATATGCGAATTAAAAGATAAGGAGAAGAGGGAAAGAATTAAGGCATATAAAGAAAGTAGATAACATTACTATGTTCCAACAACTCTTCTTGTTTTGGCTTTATTTTCACCATCTTCAAAAATCCTTGCCAATTCAAAGTCTGATATTTTGGGATTCATATTTCTATTTAGTAAAATATTGCTTGCTTTGAGATCTTTATGAATAATTTAAAGCTTAGAATCTCGATGGAGGTATAAAAGACCCCTAACAATCCCCATAATGATATCAAAATGTTGTTTCCATCCCAATATTGTGCCTCTTTTATTATATGTAGATGATTATCTTATCTATTTAAGATAAATCCTTTTTATATGTTTTTTTAACTAAATTATGTGGAATATATAACAAGATTATGTTAACATGGGAAAAAAACCCTTACCAAAGATAAAATTATCCAAGCTTTTGTTTGGCATGAACTCATAGATTAAGATCCTTTCTTCTTTTTCCATACAACAACCCAAGAGTGAAACTAGATTCCTATGTTGAAGCTTTGCAATTAGCTTTACTTCATTCTTGAACTCTTTGAGACCTTGTCCTGAATACTGAGATAATCTCTTTACCGCTATTTCCTGTCCTGTTGAAAGGATTCCCTATATAAGATCATAAGAATTAAGAATTAGATCAAGAAAAAATAGATATAATATGTGTTGTATTAATTTTCAATTAACGATACTATCTTGTAAATAGGACCAAAGCCTCCAACCCCAATCATACATGTCGGTGAGAAATTGTTTGTAGCACGGACAAGAGTTGTTAAATCAAATAAAGTTAATTCTATATCTTCGTTATTCCCTTTAGAACCTATAAATTTCAAATTATTTATAATGCAATGCAAAATATACTCAAAAATGATGGTGTAGGATGAGGGTAAAAAAATTTGCTCACCTATTAGCTTTCTTCTTCTTTTATGAACTATGCAGCAAATTATCAGTCCCAAAATACATAACACGGATACAATAATTGGAGCTACAAGGATTGTCTTTAGTTTTCTCTTCCTCTTGGCATCTTGAATTTTTCCTACATAGGCCAGGCAAAGTCCACAAATCAAGACCATTTTGTTATGAAGACAACAACAGGACATAAACTCGCCTATTTTTTAAGAATAAAAAAGCAGTCGAATCAAAAATTGAGCAGGAAAAAAAATACAACCTAAGAAGACTTACTTATCTCAGAAGAAGCCAATCTGACATAAAAAACCTGTTCAGTGCCATCCACTCTTAACTCTCTAGTATCCATAAGGTCAACAAACCACATTAAACAGCCACTTCCTCCAATTCTAACATCTGGATTAGCATAAGCCGTACAAGAACAATTCTTCAAGCATTGCTCTTTACATTCATCAAGGCTCTTCATGGTCTTGTTCAACCAGAAATGTGTGAAGTCTGGCTTTGACTCCCTCAATTTTCACAAAATCCTCTCCTTTCTGGCAATCCAGGGGTGCCTTTCTCTTGCATCCATTGGACCAATTCAGTACTGCCCATTCGTCTAAGGAACTTGGTTGAAACCCCTCTAAACACCCACAAACTGGATTCTGAGTAGTTCTGCAAAGGCCATTTGCACCACAATACCCATAGTTTTGGCATTCTTCATATGGCAATGAATACATAAGATCCCATTTATTACTTGTATTTTCCATCACATAACGTGAAATTAAACCTGTAGTTTCATTTATGACCATGCATGAAATCACATTCAATCCTTGAGGACCGGGTTTAAACATGTAATAAGATTCATTCTCATTGGAAACAACAAAAAAATCGAAAATTTTAGTTCTGGATAATGGTAAACCACTGAACCAAATTCCATTCCATAGACTTGATGAGAACATCATGGTTGATCCCTTCGAAATTGTTAATTGTGGCAACCCAGTTATGTTCATAGAGAAAGCAGAGTCCCCAGTAGACGGATCATCAGGACTTTTCCATGATGGCAAATGTCGATCCAAACCAGTGTTTAAGTCCCACCCCAGCTTCATATCTGCTAAGAGTGTGTCAGTTGGATAATCAAAACTCTGCCATAAATACGTTGAGCTATTAATACTGCTTCTAACTACCAAATTTCCAGAGTCCAAAATCTGAGCAACTGGGTTTCTTGCAATGGTTGATGTATTCGACGACCAAACTAATTTGCGTGTTTGGTTTAAGAGAAGAAGATTCCCCTTATCGTTGAAGCTCAATTGAACATGTGAATCAGCAAGCGGATTATCTCTGTTTGCAACCCAGACAACAACATCAGGAGTAGCCTTGTACCATATCCCCAAGTAGGTGTTTTTGGAATCACCAGGAGAGAAAAAGCCCAATTCGAAGATGTTACCTGAAGAAACTAAAGTCTTGTCATATTTGAGGATTTGGGTAGGAATTATAGTATCAATTGCTATACACTGTTTCAAGCAAAATGAGAGCGAAGCTAAAATAGAAAAGGTGATGTGATAAGAGTAAGTTTCCAAAGCTACCATTTTGTTGAACAACGTTAGTAGATGTAACTTCTAAGGACTTTTATGAACTTGACCTATTAGCTTCAGCTATGAGGTGGTTAATCAAAGTGTGAAATCATTTGGATTTAATAAAGATCCCATTTCCAACAATAAAAAATGTGCATTTAGTAAGGACACCTTTTTCTTCTGAAAACCTCCAATTTGGAAAACAAAAGGTCGATGACATGATGAAATGAGTCAACAATACTATAGGAGTAAAGGAAGAGATTATGACGAGTTAGTCAAGTCACTTGTTTTGAATAAAAAAGTAGTTTGGGAATTTTCAATTTTATGACGGTATGCACTAAGTAGCAGTAGTAACTCCCTTCCATGAAGTGGGAAAAAATGTGTTTCTATATCTTAGGACTATAATACTAAATTATAGCTATTTATTTAATACTAGTTATTAATTTCCTTAATTTTTCTATATTATTAATTAAATATAATTTTTTAATTTTCTTATCATAACATTATGTTATCTATTTCTACATCTTCTTGTTTATCAGTTTTGCGAATTAATATAAGTAAATATTTAAATATTTAAAATCTTTAATTATTTTAAAAGTTATAATTATTATACCTAAATTTAATAGATCTATTATAATCTTCCCTTCTGTTTGTCTTCTCTTATTATACCGGTTATGCCTAAGCTTTGCTAAAGCCATAATAATCTCTTAGTAATTGTGAGCCTTCTACGTCCATACATAAATGACATTAAATTTGGACTTACTAGGAAAGAGTGATTGTACTCTATTTTATTCATAGTATAATAATTATTACAATTCTAAAAGAACTAATAACCTTAAAGAGATTCTTAACTGCTTATAATTATTAGGTATATAATTGTTGGATGGAATTTCTGGATAAAAAGGTTGTTATGCTAGAAACTATGTGTTTTTTGAGTTGTGTGCTCCATTTTTTCTATATGTCCTTAAATGAAAATAAGGATTCCTTTTATAGCACAAAGAATCCATGTTTACAATATGAGAATTATTATTTTATCCTTACTTTAATAACTCATCTGCTTTACTATTTTTTGGCTTATCAATTACGGCCAATGTTTTTTAGCACATATTGCCAACTAAAGATGTACATACTATATTTTGTTGTCGCTTTCTATGGATAGTTTTTTCTCTTTATTCTTTCTTGTCATTTTCTACCAAAAGTCATTTGGATGACATTGATGATGATGCATTTTCGTCTTCTCAATCCTTGATGCAATAAATGTATCTATGATCTTTGGTGGCTTTTTGGCATAAAAATAGAATACCTTCTTTGTTTCTTGACAAATCTTCAGGTTACTACCATTGAAATTTGTCTTAAATTTGATGGGTTTTTTCACCATCCTTTTTGGTGAGAGTCATATTACTATAAGAAGTAATTATGACTTTATTGGTTGAGTAATTTACTTTGATCTAAATAAAATTATTAATTTTTTTGAGTTCTTAATAAATTTGGCCTAACATTTAATCTCTTGATACGCAAAATTCATCTATGTTGAATTTTTTTTAAAGCATTCTTGATTTAGGAACTTCTCTGTTTGTGTTAGAAATCCTTAGCTTGATAAAGTGGTAAGGATTAGTACATTATTTCTCATTTTAGTCTATTAGTGAATTGAAAAAATTTGAGATAAACAAGCTTATCACATGCTCTTATTTTCTTCTGATTGCTTTTTTGAAATATTTTAAGAAATAATTTAGTTCACTTAAATTAATTCACGAATATATGTTTTCTATTATTCCTGTATAAAAAGCTTTATAAACTAACATTGGATCGACTCTTTCCAAAATGTTGAATTACTCCCTACAGGGAATTCCTTTTCTGTAGTATAAAACTTCATATATTTTATGTATTCTTGGGTAAATTTTCTAGTCAAGATGTAGAGACTCAACCTTTATGGTTTGTTGAGATTTCTATATTAATCATTTTCAACTTCAATTACTAATGAATTTTTGGGGGATGTTTCTCTGAATAGCACTAGATGCCTTACTATCTTTGATGTTTCTAGGAGAGATGTCCCTCTAACTAGTATTGGAGGTCGTATTTATTTTCCTAGAGTTATCAACCTATTGAGTGCTAATGGTTGTTATTGTAGTGCTATAGAGTAATTCATTACTAACTCTTTTAGAGTTATTAGTTTTGATACTCTATAATTGGCATAATTACAAACTACCTTCAGCCTTCATTCTGTTGGTGAAGTCTCTATGTGTTACTCCACTAAACTCAAGAATAAATTTACTTACTTTTGCCAATTATTGTAGATTCTTAGTTTTCGATCATTACAAATCACATAAGTGTTTTTTATTTCTAGAAGTTTTACCTTCTTTAGATTGATTTTTTTATGAAGTTTCATTTTTAGAGTTTTTGGACTCTAAGAGTTGTTTTGAACAATCAAGTTCTTCTTATTTATTTCTTATCTCTATAAATGACTTCTCAAGGTATAAAAGCTCGAGTTGTTCTTGAAGGATTTTTTTTCATTTCCTTTATCTTTATCTTGATATTAAGATATTCCATTTTTGCAAGCATAAAAAATAATTAGAGATGTTAATTCTTCAGTAAGTGCATTTTCTAAACTATTCTTGTTTCTTAAGAGATATTCGACATCAAAATTATAGTGATTAAACCATTATTGTCATTTGACTAATCTTCTTTATATATAATTACCTGCAATATTAGTTCTTAAGAAATAATCAAAAAATTTGTTATCAATTTTAACAATGGATTTGAAACTTATGACATATATTACAAAAAATTTAATAACTAAATATTATTTTTCATTATTGTGATAATTTAATTCTAGACCATAAAAAGATCTAGAAGTATACCTACAAAGATATTCATCTTTGTATTTATTTTTGCTTTTAATACTACTCCCTAATATTCTTGTGGAGCATTCGTTACAATTATCATTTTATCATATGGACCTAGATGATATAAAGTTGGTAAGTATTTTACTTGTATTTTTACCTTATCTATATATAGATTATCTTGTTCTATCCACTTCCATATATAATCATTATTTCAATTTTTCTTGTAAGAGTTTTCGTATTTCTACAAGTTTTTTTATGTATGCTTCAATATATGTTAAGCATCCTAGAAATCTTTGTAATTGATTTTTGTCTTTCAATTTACTAGGAAATCCTTGAATGTTATTTAGTATATAGGGTTATAGATTATGTCTTTCAACCCTAAATACTTAATTTTCTACATATGTTATCCATATATTTTTGCAAGATACCTAGAATTTGTTTTAATCCAAATGACACAACATTCCATAAAAACTATGCTTAAGGGTAACTAAATGTAGTTAATTTTTTAGATTATTTATGTAGTATTATTTGCCAAAATCTACTTTTACAATCAAAACTTGAGAAGTATTTCTTTTTTTTTATGATAATAGTTTTTCTTTCTTTAGAATAAAGTATTTATCAACAATATTTTTTTTATTCAATACTTTAAAGTTTATTATCGTTATTCTTTTCTCTTCTTTTTTTAACTTCTTTTTTTACTAAGAATACTGAACTAAAGTTAGATAAATTACTTGATATTATGAATTTTAGTTTCAAAAGTTCTTAAATTTGTTTTTCAAATTCAATTATGTTTTCAAGAATATAAATAATTGGTTTTACTCTTATAATTTTGTTAGTGTCTCTTAATTTTATGTTGATAATTATTTTATATTTATTAAGTTTTGGATATAAAGTATTTTTTAGCTTACTATTTTTAAAAAAATTCTAATATCAGTTAGAGTTTTATCTTTTTATATTTCATTAATAAAAGAGTTTTTTTTTCTTTTATATATCTAATGAAATAGTTTTTAAATAAGGTTTTTGTTGATTTATGTCTATCTTATCAGGTTTTCGATTTTTATGTTGTTTCATAAAAGTTAGGTTTGATACAGTCAAGAGCTTTTCAAATTTTTGATACATAAGTGGTTTCATCATTTAATATTATTAGACTTATTTTATCTAAATATTGTGTAAAAGATTGATATAAGTTTTTAAAATTATTTTATATTAATAAATCAACTCTTATTTTTTGTTAATATATGGTATGAATATGAAAATTTTCTCATCCTATCATTATATCTACATATGTTAAAATCTTATTAAGATTTATTATAGTTTTATTAGTAATTTTTACAATAAAATCTTTTGGTGCCTATTTTCAATATTTTTTTGAAATACATATTTATTTGCTACATATGTACTAGTTCATGTATTTATATATGCATCTAAATAATAGCTGGCATAGTCTTTAGATTTTAGTCCTATTTTGATATAAATACTGTTTGTATTTCTAAAACTATACAAATCATTCTTCTTATAATGAAGAGTACCCATATTCTAAGTATTCATATATGAATTGGTTATTTCCTCAATTTTTCCTAATAGATAAATAATATAAGTATCATCTATATTTGATTATTCAATTGGTTCTAGTTATATCTTAAAAGCTTCTTATAAGATTTTTACTTTCTATGAAAATTTCTTTTTAAATTCTTTCTTATGTTGAAGCATGTTAAGACATTCATTAGTATAATTTCCTTCTTCATTACAAGTCCAATACTTACATTTCTTTTTTCCTTAAGGGCAATAATTCTTGTTTTCAGGAGGTTTGTATCTTTTTCTTCTAAAATATATTTTTCTATAGGATTTCCTTTTGAATCTTCTTTTATCATTTTCTCTTACTTTTTTTATTCCTTTCTTTCTTGACATTTAATAATTATCTAACTTTTAAGGATTTTTATTCTTCCTCATAATGTGTCTAGTATGGTTTTTCTATTTCTCTAATTCCAATCTTATGTTAAGGTTTTATGTAACGTTCCAGGTAGTTTTTGAAAAAAAAACGTTTCCTTATAGTTGTTTGAATAGAGTGTAGTAATTTATGGTAATATATTTCATACTTACAAATAAAAGAATTTATGTAACATATGTTACAAATTTTCATATTTGTCAAATGCTATTTGACTTTATTGATTTCATTTTCACTAAATTTAGTGATAATTCTTCCTTTATCTTCTCCAGTAAATTCTTTGTATATTCCATTTACTATAATATCTAGATATTTTATTTTTATGGAAGCATTCTCTAGTATTAATAAATATGATTGGTTTGTTAAATTTTAAAACTAAACTTTAATATTTTCTATCATTTTATGAGAGCTACTAATACCCTATATATTGAAAGGTTTATTTATGTAGTTTGAGAGATTTATATGAGTACACTCGTACCATTAGCTCATTCATCTAAGGTATTTTTCCTATCTCTTATAGAATCTAGATTTAAAAAATTAGATCCATAATTTTCATGAAGTTTGAATTTTGGTAGGATATTACCTTTAGTTTCACAATGTAATTTTTTTTTTTATTTTAGGCGGTTGTCTTCTTCTATTGGAAATATAAGGTTCTCCTTACCTTTGTCTATTTCTTTCATCCTTATGTAGATCAGATGTTTCTTCTTGATAAGAAACTGAAAATAAAATTGGTTTTATATGATCTCTTAGGTCATGATTTTTGGTTCAGAATCAATCTCGTTGATTATTGTCATATCATATTTCTCTTTATTTTTACAAAGTGTTCCATCATAATATTTTCCTAGTTTGTCACTAGTTATTATTAATAAACTAATTAATTTTATTATATCCCTATTTTTAGGATTTATAAATTGTTCTTCTAATTTTTTATGTATTTAATAAAATTGTGATAATAGCCTTTTCTTTATCTTTAGATTTTTCTCAATTTTTTTTCTTTTTTCACTCCTAGGTATCAATGTATCTCATCTTCTAGGTGATTCTTCTTTTAATCTTCAAATTAATCAAGATTATCACATATAATTTGATTATTTTTGAGTATGTTATTTATATCTATTCTTAATTCAATAAATTTTTAATATATATCTTGTTGTATTTTTTTATTAATTTCTCTTATCTCATTTATGAGTTTCTTTTGGCTTTTATTTATGTATTGTAAGGACTTAATGGTTGATTCTTATGCTATGCCCATTTCATTTGCTAAAAGACTCAAAGCCTTCATTGTTGTTATTTAATTTTTTTGATAATTCTCTTAAGTTTTTATTAAGTTCTAATTCTATATTTTGTAATTAATTTTAAAACATCTTGTTACTATTTTCTTTCTAATGTTAAACCATGTACTAATGCTTTTATTACATGAATATCTTTTTTTAGTTCTATAACATTTTTTCTTTATTGTAAGTTTTTCTTTCATGATCTATAAAAGTAAGTAGTTGTACATTATTATTTTTGACTATATTACTTTTTATTCCTAATATCAAAGGTTTTTCTTTAATATCTAAGTGCCATTCCTCTAGTATTTCAAAGTCTATTAGTATTTCTAGTTTTATTATTTGTCAAAGTTTTTGAAAGGTTTTATCTATTTTTATAAATTTATTTTGTTCATATATTTAATTGTTATGACTCTTTGTTAATAAATATACCTTATTGTCTAATGTATTAAAAATGGATGATTTTTTTCTTTCATTAAATCTCATCTTTTAAATTTATAAACTAAACTTAACACTTAGTTTTAAGTTATTGTTATAAATATTAATAACAAACCTAATTTATGCTGTAAATTTTAACTTCTGATACCTTAAGTTATTATAAATTATTTATGGTAAATCATTTTTCTTATTTATTAATCTATTATCTAGTAATGTTAGTTTTATTGGTATATTAATTCATTCTCTAAAGTGAACTTTTATTAATATATGTATTTCTTGTAAATAAATATATCGAATTTTTTCTTTATTTTTTGAAATTTTTTTAATAGCTTATTAATTATGATTTCTTTTTTTTTTCTTTTTTGGTTCTATATATATTGTATTGCTTATGAAGTTATGAACAGCCGCCCCCTGTCATTAAAAAATTAATTAATAATGTAAGGTTGAAAAGTAGACTAAATTGATCATAGAAGAGGGGGAAGATGCAAGGAAATGGAGATCACATATTTTATGTTTTCTTTCTGATGGTGGTAACTGCCTAATTGGTGATCTTGATAATTAAATATAGCTGATCGGTTTCTTTGGGCCAATCATAGTTGGGGTTTGAACTCCTTTCCATATAAATAATAATGTATTAATTAATGTCAATAAAATATATTATTAATGTAATTTTTTTTTTTTAAAACACTAGTATTTGATATTGTAATTAATCTTTTTCGTGACGTTGACGGTCACAAAAACGCTTGAATAAAAAATATTCAACCTATTTCTGGCTTAATGTGTTTGTGAATTATACTATTTGGAGTAAGTATTTGATGGAGAGAGTGCGAAAAGGGAGTGGGAGAAGTCTCAAATTACAGAAAATATACATGTTTTTTTTTTAATTTTTAATATTTTAATTTATTTTATTTAAATTTAAATTTAATATATTTTTATTTATTATAATTAAATTTTTGTTTTCTAATATTCATTTATTTATTTTAATTAATCAATTTTTTTTTTATAAAATTGTAATTAAATTAAAATTTTATAAAATTAATAGAATAAATATGATTAAATAACAAGTTATGATACTAAACTGCTTACAGTAACTTCACAGCTATTAATCCATAATTAAAACCTCTATCGACCCTCTAACAAAGTTAGAGAAATTTCATTTTTTGTATTGAGTTCTTCTCTAGTAGACAGCGAATTCGCATCAATCGCACTTATTTCTTCAAAAAATCCAGGCTTCTTAGGTCGAGGCAATCTTGCTTCCTCATTTGCCAACATAAAAATAACAGATGCCATTGTTGGCCTGTCAACTGAGAATTTTTGAGCACATAGTAAGCCCACTTGAATACATCTTAGTACCTGAGTTTCCACACATGAGTCTATCAAGCATGATTCTAATAGGTCCAAGGCTCTGCCTTCTGATCTCCACAACAACCATGCCTACAAGACATGATTAATCCCTTATTAAAACTGCTAGAAACTGAGGTGCAAAAGTGTCATAATTTAATATATCGATTCTCCTTTTTAGAATAGCTTACATGTCCTAGAAGGTTGTGGTGGTGATCTGGATGAGAGAAGAACCTGTTTCTTTTGCCACTTACTATCTCCAACAGAACCACACCGAAACTAAACACATCAGCCTTTACAGAAATTTTCCCATCAACTGCATACTCAGGAGACATGTAGCCACTGCAATATACAAAGTTAAGTACAAAATTAATCTTTTTCGAACAGTAAAAAACAAATACATAAGCCAGAGGTTGATTAAACTAACTAGGTTCCGACAACTCTCTTTGTTTTAGTTTCCTTTTCATTGCTTCCAAAAATTCTTGCCAAACCAAAGTCTGATATTTTGGGATTCATGTTACCATCCAATAGAATATTACTTAATTTCAGGTCCCTGTTGTTATAAAGCTCCTTAATTTAAGGAGCAAACATGGAAAGAAAACATGAAAGAAAACATGGAAAGAAACACGGAAAGCAAACAAGGAAATTCTTAATACAAGGAGCAATTTAAGGAACCATTAATTTAAGGAGTAATTCAAGGAGTGAATTTTCCTATAAATAGATGTGTAATTGTAATGAATTAATCATCCAAAGTGTTCATTCCAATTGAGAGAAAAGCTTAGAGAGAAAAGCTTTTGTGGGAGAAAATTGAGAGTAATTTTCTTGTGTGTAATTGGGTTGTGAGTTGTGAATGTTGTAAACACCTTGTGTAATTTCTCCCCTTTCAAAGAAAAAGATCCGCAGTAGGTCCCGAGACGTAAGCAAGATTGGTCGAACCTGGTTATCAAATTTTGTGTGTTATTTTTCTATTCTTGCTTTCTCATAACCGCTTATCGGGAATTTGCGTTATTCCCCAACAACTCAGACGTAGCTATTTGTGATTTGCCAATTTTCTCGCAAGAAATAATCAGAAACGATCCGTAGGAAGTCATATTTGTACGTGAGCAACGGGCCGCAGATGAAGGAAGGGTGAAACTCGAGAAATTTGATGGCACAGATTTCGGGTTTTGGAAAATGCGACAGAGGATTATCTCGTATCAAAGAAATCTATATCAACCTCTCGGGAGTTGCCGAGGCTTTATGAAGGAAGAAGATTACGATGCCCTCGGAGTTATTCGATTGACGTTATCCCGTAATGTTGCTTTTAACATAGCAAAGGAAAAGACCACTACGGGTCTTACGGCCTTCTCTCCAATATGTATGAAGCCATCGCCCAAACAAAGTGCACTTGATGAGTGCGCTTGTTCAGTGCATGGATGGTGAAGGTGCAGACGGTAGCTCAACATCTCAACGAACTCAACACGCTTACAACCCAACGGTTGAGTTCAAGGAAATTGAATTCGATGAAGAAGTACGAGCATTGATACTTTTGTCTTCTCTACCGAGAAAGTCGAATACTCTTGTCACTACTGTGAAAGAGTCTCGTCGGGAAGCAATAAGTTGAAATTTGACGATGTTCGTGATTTGGTTCTCGAAGAGATCCGACGAGAGACAGTGAATCGTCAACCTCTTCGCCATGGTATACAGAGTCAAGAGGAAGAAATTCAACCAAAGGAAATGGACATGGTAGAACCGACTACCGAGGTAGATCAAAAGACAAGGAGGTCCAACCGGTGAATCCTAATAATTCCCGTAGCTCGAAGACTATCGAGTGTTGGAATTGTGGAAGAACCTAAGACATTACAAAAATCGGTGCAAGAAAGTGCAGAAGGACAAACAAGCGAAGGCAGAGGCAAATGTTACTTCCACCTCGGGAGGAGACGATGCATTGATATGCTCTTTGGAGAGCAAGAGGAAGAATCTTGGGGTGTTAGACTCGGAGCATCGTTCCACGCTTACTTCACAAAAAGAATTCTTCGAGAAATATGTCCCCTAAACCTTGGAAAGGTATATCTTGGGCGATGATCAACCATGTGCTATTATTGGCAAAGGTGTAGTGAAGATTAAGTTGACACGGATCTGCTTTGGGGAGCGAAGGATGTCGTGCATATTCCCGATCTCGAAGGAACTTAATCTCACAAGGTGGGCGGAATACACTCCCTACAATCTTCCGTGGTGATGATTGGAAGATTTCAAAGGGTGCAATGACAGCTTGCTCGAGGCAAGAAAAGTGGCACTCTTTACATGACGACAAAGAAGGCACGTTTGTTCAATTGCTGCTTGTAAAGCAAGCAATGAAACACCAAATCTACGGCACTGCAGACTAGGCCATATGAGTGAGAAGGGGATGAAGATTATGCACTCGAAGGGAAAACTTCTGTGTCTACTACGGAGATAGGCGTGTGCGAAGATTGCATACTTGGAAAGCAAAAGAGAGTCACTTTCGGACAAGTTGCAGAATCCCGAAGGAAAGGCTAGAGCTTATTCACTCGATGTTCGGGACCAACCCACCGTCTCATCTGGTGGGAAACACTACTTCGTGACTTTCATCGATGATCACTCTAAGGTACGGGTTTACTTTCAAAGCATAAGTCCCAGAGTATTCGAGGCTTTCAAAAGATGGAAAGCTATGGTGGAAAATGAGACGGGTTTAAAGATCAAAAGCTCAAGGCGATAATGGTGGTGAATACGAAGATACCGTATTCAAAAATTTCGCGGCGAGCACGGAATTAGAATGGAAAAGAATCATGCTGTGCACGCTCAACACAACGGTGGTGTACTGAGCGTACGAACCGAACGTTGACAGAAAAGAGCCGTAAGCATTCGTATACAAATGTCTACCGGCTACCTGCGTAAGCGATCAACACGGCGGCTTACTTGATCAACCGATACCATCCGTTCCATTGGAGCATAGAATACCATAGGAGGTATGGAGCGGAAAGAGGTGAAACTATCACATCTAAAAGTTTTCATTGTGTAGCATTTGTGCATATCGATGATCAAGGCAGAATAAGCTTGATCCCAAATCCAAGAAATGCACATTCATCTAGCATGCGAGGATGAGTTTGGCTACCGCATTTGGGATGACGAAAAGAAGAAAGTTATCCAGTAGCAGATGTGATTTTCAACGAAAGGGTGATGTAAGACATGCACGTAAAATAGACGCCAATGACTCGAGGCGAGAACGAGTCGGTATTTGCGTACGCAGATGATGTCCCGCATACTTCCGCAATTAACCAATTGTAACAAGTCCCCGCCAGAGGAACTTGTTGGACAAAGCAAAGACACGATTCCGACACACCACAACCTCTTACTCCGCCTCCTCGTATCGAGAAGGTCTTCTCTCGACCCTCAACGTGCCTACTGCGAGATACGAACTATATGTCATTGGTGATGGATGAGCCCGAATGCTATGATGAAGCTTGTCGGACTCGAGATTCCAACAAGTGGGAGCTTACATGGCGAAAGAAGAAATGAAATCTCTCATCTCCAACCGCATACGGGAACTACCGAGTTACCTATGGGAAAGAAGGCACTTCATAACAAATGGGTGTACCGGGTGAAAGAGTGAGCACGATGGTTCCAAGAGATACAAAGCCCGCCTAGTTGTCAAAGTGGTTTCAACAGAAGGAAGGAGTTGACTACACCGACATTTTTGCTCCCTTGTTACTAAGCTCAATACTATCGATCGATTGAGTATCGTAGCCATCGAAGATCTTCATCTTGAACAGCTGGATGCGAAGACATTCCTTCACGGAGATTTAGATGAAGAGATTTACATGTACCGGCGAAGGTTTCTCGAAAGCGGGGAAGAAGAACATGCGTGCGTACTTAAGAAGAGTTTGTATGGCACGAAACAAGCCCCTAGACAATGGTACAAAAATTTGGATGTGCCTTCACGACAAGGGTTTCCTAAGTGCAACGCCGATCATTTGCTACTTCAAGAGATATAAGTCCGGCTTATATCATTTTACTACTTTATGTTGATGATACGTTAGTAAAGAGGTTCGGATATGGATGATATTAAAAGGTTGAAGAAAGAATTGTCAAAGGAATTTGACATGAAAGACTTGTCCAAAGAAAGAAGATTCTTGGAATGCAAATCACAAGAAATAAGAAGAAAGGATCCTCATAGCTTATCTCAGGCAGAGTACATTAATCGTGTTTTGCAAAGATTCAACACGGGCGATGCCAAGCCGTAGACACCCTTGGCACCATTTTCGCTTATCCAAGGATCACCCCTCGGACGGAAGAAGAGGGAGAATTCATGGCTAAGGTTCCTTACGCCTACCATCGAAGTTTATCGTACGCAACGGTCCGTACGAGACCGGACATTGGCCGCCACCGGTGGGAGTTGTTAGCGCATTTATGTCAAATCCAGGAAAAACTCATCGTGGGAAGCGATCGAGTGGATTTCGGTATCATGCGAGGCACCAGAAAAGTGCTTGTACTTTAGTAAAGCGAGAGTTAAAAGTACGCGGTACGTGAGACGCGGACTTTGAGGTGAAGTTGATCACCGGCGAAGCACCACCGGTTATATATTATCATTGGAACTACGTTAGTCGATGTCACAAATACAGGTAAAATTGTCACTCTTATCCACTACAGGAGGTCGAGTATGTAGAAAGAATCCAAGCTAGTAAAGAGATGATACGGCTTCAAGGTTTGTTAATCGAAATGGGATTCAAAACAAGAGAAGAATGTTTCAAGATAGTGATAGTCAAAAAGTGCACACACTTGGCGAAGAATTCAAAGATTTCATTCTAGTAACAAAGCATATTGACTTCGTTATCACTTCATCGATCTCTATTGGAAGATGATGTGTTAACACGAGAAGATTCAGGAAGCAAAAATCCAAATGAGATATGTTAACAAAGGTGGTGATTATTGACAAACTCAAGTCAGTGCTCAACTTCTATGGTCTCACAGAGTAACAAAGACTAGAAAAGCTGCGTTGATCACAGGTGTGAAGACGTATTGAAATCGCCTTCAAGTGGGAGATTATGTTATAAAGCTCCTTAATTTAAGGAGCAAACATGGAGCAAAACACGGAGCAAAACATGGAGCAAAACAAGGAGCAAAACACGGAGCAATTCATGGAGCAAAACAAGGAGCAAAACACGGAGCAATTCATGGAGCAAAACAAGGAGCTTAATTCAAGGAAGCAATTTATGAACCATTAATTTAAGGAGTAATTCAAGGAGTGAATTTTCCTATAATAGATGTGTAATTGTAATGAATTAATCATCCAAAGTGTTCATTCCAATTGAGAGAAAAGCTTAGAGAGAAAGTTTTTGTGAGAGAAAATCGAGAGTAATTTTCTTGGGTGTAATTGGGTTGGAGTCATGAGTGTTGTAAACACCTCGGTAATTTCTCCCCTTTCAAGAAAAGATCTCCAGGAGTCCTGAGACGAAGCAAAGATTGGCCGAACTCCGTTATCAAATTTTGTGTGTTATTTTTCTATTCTTGCTTTCTCATAAATCTGGCTTATCGGGAATTTGCGTTATTCCCCAACACCTGTGAATAATCTGGAGCTTTGAATCTTCATGTAAATATAAAAGGCCTCTTGCAATTCCCAAAATAATATTAAAACGCTTTTCCCATTCCAAAAGTGGACTCTTTTTATCATCTGCACATCAATTTGATCACAATAATATACTTAGTTTACAGTAGCGTATGCAATATATTTAAAGTTCAAGTTGTACAAACCAAAGATAAAGTGATCCAAGCTACTGTTGGACATGTACTCATAGATTAACATCCTTTCTTCGTCTTTGATACAACACCCTAAAAGTCCAACAAGATTTCTATGTTGAAGCTTTGTAATCAAAACTAGTTCGTTCTTAAACTCTTCAAGACCCTGTCCTGAACTTTTTGAAAGCCTCTTTACGGCAATATCTTTGCCTGTTGAAAGAATTCCCTGCATATATATAATCATAACTTTTTTTTAAATTATGTCATATATATTGTGAAGAAACCTCATTCCATCTTGTTTAGCAAAATATATATATATATATATATATATATATATATAAGAAACCAGTACCTTGTATACAGGACCAAAACCACCTTCTCCGAGGATACATGTTGGAGAGAAATTAGTCGTAGCAGCAGCAATCGTGTCAAAGTCAAATAACGGTATGTCTATGTCTTCTTTCTTGGTTTCGGATCCTAAGTTTTGAATTCTTGTTGAATAAGTTTATTTTCCTAGTCCATCAGTACATTTTGTTAGTGAATTAAAGGGGAGAATTCGCTTACCGGTTACATTTCTTCTGGTTTTCCTAATTATGCACCAGAGCAGCATTGGCAGCCCCATTATACACAAGCCAGACGTTAAAACTACCAAGGTAATCTTTAGCTTTTGCTTCCTATTCTCATGTCTTAATGATTCTAGAAAATAAAAAACAATTAACAGATGGAATAAATTTTATATAGCATTTGTCTATCAATGAATGACATCTAGAATTGTCACTTTATGGAAAAGGAGTGCACTTACTTATTTCTGAAGCAGCCAGTCTTACATAAATATCCTGCTTGCTATATTCTGAACTTAATTCTCGAACATCAATAAGATCACCAAACCACATCAAACAACCACTGCCTCCTCTTCTAATATCCACGTTAGCACAAGCTGTACAAGAACAATTTTTCAAGCACATCTCTTTACATTCCTCAAGGCTCATGCTCTTGTTAACCCAGAATTCCAATAAGTCAGGCAATTTGAGCCCTTCAATCTCAACAAAATCATCTCCTTTATGGCAATCCAGTGGCATCTTCCTAACACACCCATTTGACCAATTTAACACTTCCCATTCTCCTTGGGACATGGGCTTGAACCCTTCCAAGCAGTCACAGATCGGATCGCTGCTAATCTTGCAGATACCATTAGCACCACAGAATCCATAATTGTCACATTTTTCATATGGAACTGAGTACATAATATCCCATTCAGTGCTACTTCTGTTATGCAATATCAAACGTTGTGCTATACCTGAAATATTCATTGTTACTATTGAACTGACAGCAGAATTATCACTAAGCTCAAACAAGTAATAGGACTCATTCTCATTGAACACAAAAACAGGTTTGAAGCTTCTATTCTCAAAAGTATTTAGTCCACTGAATCGGACTCCATTCCAAGGACCTGTCCTAAACTTTCTAGTTGATCCCTTGTAAAGAATCAATTGAGGGAGTCCTGTAATGTTTATCCTGTAAGTAAACTCCCCATTAGATGGATCATTGTTACTTTTCCATGATGTTAAATATCTTTCCAAACCAGTGTTCAAGTCCCATCCAAGCTTCATACCTGCTAAAAGTGTGTCTGTTGGATAGTCAAAGCTCTGCCAAACATAGATATCAGAACTCCTACTATCTCTGACTACAAGATTTCCTGAATCCAAAATTTGAGCAACTGGGTTGTTTGCAACTCTTGATTCATTCGACGACCAGATAACTCTAGGCATTTGATTGAGAAGAAGAAGCTTTCCCTCGTTATTGATGGTTAATGTTCCATTAGAATCAGAAATTGGGTAGTTTCTATTTGCAACCCAGAAAACTAAAGCAGGGTTAGCCTTATACCATATTCCCAAGTACCTGTTGTTGGAGTAGTTGGCAGGAGAAAAGAAGCCAAGTTCAAAAACTTCACCCTGAGAAACTAAGGTGTCTCCATCTCTGAGGGAATCAGAAGGAGTTAAACTATCAGCTGCAATCACCAGACTCAGTGAGATTGAAAAGGTGATCAAATTGAACAATACAATTAACAAACAAAGGTTTTCCATCACTACTACTCAATTCATTTTTTCTGTTTGATAGTACAATAAGTGAGAAAAAGAAATTAAGAAAAAAGAAAACTTCAATTGAAAGCTTAGGATGTTAACTAATAAATGTTAATTGCTTCCATGTTTCATCAGCTTTGTTTTTCAAATTCTCAAGCACAGAAAGTCAAATGTGACATGCTAGAAGTGTATATTGCCTACTCTAAGAGCTTGCTAACCGTAAGAATATGTTGACTGACTAGAGGTAAGTCTTAATATATATAATTTATTGTTACTTGTATAAGTGTAAAGTATAATTTTAGACAAAATCTATTAACATATAAATTTACATTCGTTTTTTCACACAATTTTTTTATATTATGATAGTTGTCCATAATATTTATAAAAAATGTATTAACTTACTTTTTTAAATAATATTAACATATTACACAATATAAAACATATGTCTATAAATTTATAAGTAGTTAGTATTCTCAATTTTTAATTAACATATTAACTAACATTTTGGAGCATTAGAAGTGCTTAGGCTTTCATTCAAAATAATTACTGGCTATTTATTTAGTTTGAAAAAAAATCAAAATCAACATTGAATTGCATCTCCAAACCATGTCATGTTTCTGTTGGATACTAAAACTTTAAGGATAATATGATAGGTGTTACTGTTGGTGTCAATTGTATGTTATTTTGGGTATTTATATCACATTTGTTTGTGTTTTATCAACCCAAATTTACATATTTTATGAGAAAAATATTTATAATTTTACTTATTATAAAAATAATATTTAAATTCTCTATTTATTTATTTTGTTGTAACTTAATTCTATTGTTATCAGAAATTTACTGCACAATAAAGTTAATTTTTTTTATTTTACTTACAAATTAAAAAAGAGAAATTGCATTCACATTGCTTTGTTTTCTTACTAATAAGAAATTGGAAATGGAAACAAATTAATTTGTGTGTATATTTAATAAAATTTGAGAATTGCTACTTCTAGAGCAACAATCACTATTATCATAATAACTTAATAGTAGACCTAATAATTTATTACTAAACTGTTTCTAAATATATAAAATTTGTTCTAAAAATAATCTTTATTCTGACAATAGGACTACCTTAAAATTTATTTTACTTTATTTTAAAATTCTCTTCAAATTATTTTTAGATAGCTTTTATTTTTAAAATTATATTTAGAAGATAATTTTTTTAGTAATTAGTTCATCACCCTCCTATTGTAATGATTTTTTTAAAAAACATTGGTAACTTAGGGCCTGTTTGACCGAATGACTTGAAAAAAAATCTTATTTTTAAAAACTAATATTTTTGGACATTATTTTTAAGTTATTATTTTCTAAAAATAAAAAAAACTGAAAATAGCTTGAACATGTTTTCATTGTTTTTAAGAAAATTAAAAACATGTAGAACAATAGCCAACTTTTTTCTTTTCTTTTCTTTGATAATTTGATTTAAAGTTTTCTCCTCCTCCTTTACAGCTTCTAGTTTTTTTTCTTTCTTTCTTTCTTTTTAATAATATTTACCAACTTGTAATTATTATAATCACCAAAGATTTTAGTTTTTCTTTTTTTGCTTTTTAATAATAATTTTTTTAATAATATTCTTCAAGTTGTAATTAATTAATTAAATGATCATATTATCAAAAAAACAATAAAATCATTTTTTTGTTTTTTTGTCTTTAAAAATAACATTGACCAAACACCTCATTATTTTTTAAAACTATAAAAAATTGTTTTTTAAGTTATGATTTGAAAACAACTTTTAAAAATAATTTTTAAATTAAGCAGTCAAACAAACCCTTAATTTAAGATATTTGTGTTAGACTCCTTATTAAAAGAAAAAGAAGAAGAAGAAACATTTGTATAAAACCTTTATTCCTGCATGTCTTATTCTATCAATATAAAACATCAATCGGAATTATTGCATATAACTTAAAAATCATTTTAGGTCCAATGAAATTTAGTTAAACGGCACAAAGTTCATGTTCATAATATTTAAATTTTAATTATGAGTGTGTATTTAAGTTGTATACAATAATTCGTTTTAGGATTCAGTTAGCAGGCTCTAAAATGAATTGAATTGGATCTTCAACCAATCAATGGAGTATTATCAAAGTTTACGATGGGTCAAATTTTAAACTCTAATGATATAAAAATTACATTCCAAATCCAATCGAATGTCAAAATGATTTGGATCATTCCAGTTTTTCCTTTGCCGTTCAGATAGACCCATATTGACATTTCTAATTTCACAATATTGTTTTACTTACAAATTTCATTGGTCAACGAATTTAAAGATGAGTAGTGAGTTCTATAGATTGTGTTATTTGGATATTTTTATTATATAGCTTTTTCAATAAATATATAAAATATTTAATTTTTAAAATTAAGATATTTTAATTATATAACTTTAGAGTTTTATAACTAGAATGTCCATTTTTCACAATAAAAAAATGACACTTTAATCATATAGTTTTAAATTTATGTGATTAAAGTATCTTAATTTTAAAAATTAAGTGATTTAAATATCTCTTATAAAAGTCATATATCTAAATAACACAAACAAAAAGACTTCTAAAATACTTTTTCCCTTGGATAAATTGTTTTAGAAGATACATTTTTTTCATTCATACAAAAAATAATTATATTTTAACGGTACATAAAAGAGTTAAAAGAAAAAGGTTCAAAAAACAATAATAAGGGGATAATATCTAGAATGTTTCTAGACTTTATGGTTAATATCATTTATATCCTTAAAATTTAATCGTGTTTGAAAGTTTATAAAATATGGACCCGATTAACCTAGAGGGGTGAATATGTTATTTTTAATTTTTATCAATTTATAATTTAATAACCTAAACAAAGCGGTCAAGCATGCAATCGTGTGTAAAAATAAAGTGCAAAAATAGAATAATAATACACGATATTTTTAGGTGGAAATAACCTAGGCCACAACAATGACCTAAGAGAAAAACCACCTATCCACCGGATCACATAACTTTCCATTATGAAAATCAAATGTTCAAGTATAAATTCGATTTTATACTACCCTCCCTAGGATATTGCCTTAATGTACTTTACTTACGAGCCTCTGCTCTGTTTTCATAGTTTCTAAAATTAGCGTGAACGGTTTCCAAACCAACATTCCAATAAGCTCTCTGTCAATCAGATTGTTCACAAATTAACTACAAAGATGTTAGTACAAAAAAACACAAGTGCTTCTGTGCGTTCTAGAACAGATTTAAATAATGATTAATCCTAATTAGATGATTCAAAGCATATGTCACTTAAATCAAATTAACTAGTAAATTCTAAAGCAAAAATATTAAGCATAATTTTAGTAAAAATAACTTATTTAAAATTCAATAATTAAATCAAATAATCATGATCATTTATATAATTATTTGATTTAAATATACAAAATTTTAATTAAAAATAAGTTATATGAATATTAAAAATATTTCATAATATGCAATCCTCGAAAATTAAATATTGCAAAAACCAATGATAATATTAATCAAGTAGCTTCAAAATCTTTATTTTCTACGTGAAGACCCAAACACTTTACCACTAGTCATAGCCATATAGTTATCCATATGCCAATAAAGGAAGATTGTGACTTATCTGTATTATGTTCCTTGATTGATCAGCAAAATAGAGAAAGAGGAGGGTATCGCCTTTCCAATTGTTAGCTCTCTGATTAGGCCGAAAATCATGTATTTATTTTTTCAATCATTTTTCATCACAGATTTATTATCCGCAATTCTAGGCATACTCATGCATTAATTTCCCCTTCTTCTTTTTCGGCAGCTTCAGATATTCTTTTTCTCCTATCTCAATTTTTTATCCGCTCAACCCTAACGTGTATATAATGTATGTATATATACATATATAATAGTAATACCTAATAGTATTAGGATTAAAAGTATTTTGGACTTAATTTTTCAAAGTTCATTAAAAACAAAAACTTAATATTATAAAAAATTATTTCTTAAGACACATCGTAGAAATATTTAATTAATAATTTCATAAATTAATTAAAGTTTAAATAAATATTTTAACACAAAATATAATTTCAAATTTATGAAAATGTGATATTAAATGTATGAATGCAATCTTATATATCGTAATTATAAAAGACATACCTAAAGTACGAATATCTAGAACCTGAACATTTGTTCGGCTTTTTTTGATAAACTTGATAGCAGGCTTAAAAACAAATTTACAAGTAAATATTTTGTCTACGAAAATAGTCAATACTCATAGTTCTTACGGTGTTAATTTTTCCATCCATTATTATTCATATTCTTATTCCTTGACTTTGATACCAATTTTTCTTAATTTGTTTCCCATATCAGATAATCAGATACTAATTTTTAAATTTTTAATCAAAGGTTAATATTGATTGAATTAACCTAATTTTTTCCCTATATCATGTTGCTTAAAGCAACCACGTTGCCGTAAATAATTCACTAAAAGTAAATGACTTACAACTCTTATAGACAATAAAAACCATTATTACCTCTATCAGCATCCAAACTATCTATTGTTGCTCTTTATGAACTATTTTTGAAACCATTTGATTCAACATGCGAATCCAACTACCTTCCATCACCAACACCACCCAGGTGAAATTGAAAACCATTGATCAATAACTAGAAGTATAACTACTCTCAATTTCATTGAACACACAGTCTACTACAAATACCAAATAATGTATGGGAGTCACACAGTCAAATCACACACTTATATAGATAATGATTTCATAACTAACCATAAAATGACTCATTCTCAAATGTAAGCTCTCCAAAATAATTTTCAAAATACACACACACACACACATATATAGGGTGAATTTTGATAGAGTTTTGCCTTTTAAATAATAGGTAAGAAACAAGAGAAAAAAAAGAGTATATATAACACTGAAAATTGTCACCTCGCTAGCCACCTCACTAAGGATGGTGTTGAAGTGGTAGCAACGTCTATATTGAGGTGATAAAAAATCACATTTTTTCGGTTCAAAAATTACCAAGTAAAATCCATAAATACCTACATCCAAAATAAACCAAAACACTAGTGAAAATGTCAATTCACTCGTAAGTATATTTGTCGAAAACCAACACTCTCAACCTAGCATATATACTATAAAAACCAATGATATGGTGTATGTAAACATACTCACATATAAAGTGTATCTAACTATATATGTGTGTGTGTTAATTATTTATCCGCAGTAACTAACCTTACACAAAGGAGACAAATGCATTAAGTAAAATAATAGACATCATGTTTTGTATACATAAAGCCAACACAAAGACTCTGAGTACAACAGAACTTACAATTATTGTTGTGAACAAAATAAGTTGTAAAAATATTACAATCCTTTATTTATTATAGAATTAAATATAATACAACAACCTTTTAGATATACAACATATCGCCTTCTTTGTACAATCATCTGATGAAGTATCATCTAAGCGCCTTGAAGAATAAGCTTGCCAAGTTATAAGAAAAAACTATTGTCGATAGAGGTCTTCGAAAAATTCTCTCTCTCTATTAGATTTCCAATTTTTAAAATACATATTATTTTATTTCCTTGATTTTTTGCTTTTACTTTTTTTTCAAATTAGATTCAGATTTCAACCCTATAATTTCTTATTCCTTAGGTTACACCCTACGGAAGGGTTGATTTGAAGATGAGGAATTGACACATTATAACAAATATTATTCTTATTAGTAATTTCCAATAATGTGTATATATATTATTTTAATACAAAAACTAAAGGCTACGTTCATATTTCGCCTTAGTCTTCTACACTTCCTAAGCCATGCAACCAAGACTTGTTTGTTCTTAAACAAGCTACATTTATATATGCTTCCATGTAGAAGCTTTAGTACTGTAAGATGATCAAGCAATAGTAAGGCATTGAGCTGGATTTTGTTTTCCACTCGTAATTGGCTTTATATTTTTACATTTTGATGTAATAGGTCCTTGATTTCCATTATATGTTAGATCAATATCTCCAATTTCGATTTTATCACATGGAGAACCTTGGCTGCAAGTAAGCTGTACAGCCATTGCTGTATTCGATGTTCCACGGACATTCTTTATGCTTATGTTGCTAAGCTTAACTTTTGATGGAACCTGAAAATTAATATAAAAATAAAATTATTAACTCCATTGAGATTAAATTATATAACATTAATTTTTTTAATATTAATGATTTTTTCAATTAGAACTTATGATATTAAATGTAAAGAATATCTATACCTTCAAATTACATTTATTCCATGGACAATATTCTTGATCTATCACGATTGGATTGCTAACATTATCCATAGTGATGTCATCATAGTGCAAGTTTGAGACTTCACCAGGAAACGAATCTGGCCATGTTTTGACTCTGATTCCATTATCAGTATTTTTAAATGTACATCCTGTGATAGTTAGTCCTTGCACTGGTTCCTCATTTTGGAACTTTCCAAGACTTCCAACACTAATACCATGGCCAGGTCCACAAGTAACTTTGGTAATTGATATTTCTTTACTACCATCGCCAATAGAAATGCAATCATCACCCGTGCCAATGTTTGAATTGATAATATTTATCTTGGTCGAACGTCCAATATGAATCCCATCAGTGTTGAGGCTTTCAGCCGGAGCTGTGATAGTATAATTTTCCAATGTAACATTATTGCATCCCAAAATATTGGTATGAAATTGTTTGCTATTCAGGGAAGTTATGTCTCGTATTATTGAATTGGTGATGAAATTTAATCTAAGATTCTACAATTTGTTTTTGATAAAATATATTAGTTACAAAATTGAAAAGTATTTAGAAAATAATTGTTCAACTTATAAAATTATAATTGAAACTAATAAGCTTACCATAGGAAGATTTTTGCAATAATCGCTTTCGGCACAACCTTGTGTTTTACCCCATGTTGTTTCTCCCTTTCCATCGAGAACTCCACCACCGTTTACAGTGAGCATGTCTATGTGTTCCAAAGTAACCCAATTGTCTCCTTTACTAGGGCCATCTAGAGGTTGTAATGTTGCTTGAAGATTAATTTCAATTGGAGCTTTACAAGGACCAAGTAATTTTGCTTCCGTTAACTTATATGTGCCTTTAGGAATTATCAATTTGCTAGGACTTGTCTATGCACAAGCATCTTTCCAGGCATTGGCCATAGCCTAAAAATTGAGTTAATATTACAAATAAAATAAAAACGTTAATGATAAAATTACTTATGATCAAACGTCATATTACAAATTAATTATGACAACGTTATTATACCTGAGTGATATCACCATTGGGTTTAGCCCCATACTTTTGTAGGTCAAAATCCACTGCTTTAACAATAGATGCAAATAATAGTAATAAAGATATTAAAGTTGTTATGTTAACCAATTTGAGATCCATTGTTCACTCAACTATGTTATTCAAAGTGTTTTTGTTTTTGTTTTTGTTTTATGAAACACAATTGTTGTCTAAGTGTTTATATAGGGTTTGTAGAGTACATTACTACCATTAAATTGTAAACCATACATTAGTTTCTAAATTTATATAAGGTGTAGAGAAAGTTGCTCTCTTTCTAGTTTAATGTTTATAGTATAATTAGTCTGATCCAAGAAAAAATAAAATGATTGATCCAAAAAAAAACTTGGATGTTGTAAAAAAAATCCTGTGTGCAAAAAATTTGGTATTAATTTTTCACCACAAATTTCAAAGCTTTTTATACAATTATTATTAATTAGTTTGGATCATTAGGAAGTAAGAAGAGAATTGATTTGGGATAAACGTGAAATTTTTTGCAAGATAGGATCTTGTAAACTATTAATGAGTTAACTGCGAAAAACTCATAATGTTACTGTCTGTTTCACAATCACACAAATTTTAGTTAAAGATTTATTGGTTTTCCAAAAGAAATAGTAATCTTCTAACCGTATAGCAATCACTAAATTACATGCAATCATGCTTATATATGATAATGAAATTACGATGATTTCAAATAATTTTTTAATATTTGATTAGCGGTACTTATATAGGGAGTCACACATGATTTTGATATATATATATATATATAAAATAAATTTTATAATATTTATTTATGTAATATTTATATAATAATCATAATTTATATGACAATTTTTATTAAATATAGTTATATAAATTCAATTTTACTTATCAATGATACTACAACACAACTTCTAATAAATAATTTTTTTTTCAAATTTTAGTGAACTAATCACAATCGGATGTGCACGCATTTGAAATCTTCACAAATTTATAATATAAAGCATCTCTCTTATCAATATGCTATTCTTGAAAAATGTTAAAGACATGCAAATTTTCACGCTAATTTTAGTATTTCAAGTGATAAATTATTCAAAAAATGAAACAAAATTATAATTTTGAAAATTAATCTTTCACTTGAAATGCCATAATCAATGTATGTGTAAAAATATGTTCAAATTTTTAAACTATTTGCATTTTTATATGTTTTGAACTAAAATACTCTAATAATGATCGAAATCACACCAATCACACCTTGTATCGGATGTCGATATTAGTTTATAACATTAGTTGCCAACCACAAGCATCTATAAACTCATTTATCATACGTATTTAGAAATCATAAATTACATTTTGTGTTTTATAACTATAAGAATTATAAGTATTGATTATTTTCGTAAACAAAATATTTATATATAAACTTATTTTTAAGTTTGCTATCAAGCCTATCAAACAAAGTCGAAGAAACATCAAAATTTTAGATAATCGTATTTTAGGTATATCTTTTATAACTGTCACACATAGAATTGCACTCATTAACACATGTTCACAATATTTGAATTAATTTTGTCGCTAAAATATTTATTTAAACTTGAATCAATTTATGAAATCAACACTCAGCCTATTCTTTAATGTATCTCATTGTTTTGAATGTACATATCCTAAATTTTAGGCTAAAATATAGGATAAGATATATGCTAAAATATATGATAAGATATGTGCTAAAATATTAGCTTAAAATATACTTTAAAAATAACTCTTCTTGAAATAAGAAATATGCTAAAATATTATAAAAGATCTAACCTAAATTATAGGTTAAATCTTATTCTAACATATAACTTAAAATATACTTTAAAAAGAACTCTTCTTTAAATAAGAGTTTTTTTATTTAATGAGTTTACTTTAAAAGAACTCTTCTTTAAATAGGAGTCTTATTGATTAATGAGTCTACTTAAAAAAAACTCTTGTTTAAATAGAAGTCTTCTTGATTAATGAGTATTACTAACTATATTTGTATTAGAAAATATATTTATGAATTACATAGAATTAAGGGTTTTAATTTTTTCTAAAAATAAAATTTATTGCTCATTGTTTCAATTAACCATACAGAATATTATTCTCTTCTTCTTAATCTCTCTTTTGATTTGTAAATATAAAATCATAATTTTTAGGCTTTTTTATTTGATAATCTATCAAACAATGGTGGTTGTATTTGATTGACTAATAAGCTTAATTAGTTTATGATTTTTTGATCATATGTTTTCATAGCTTCTTCTTTATTTTTGTTTTTAAAGAAGATATTTTTATTGAACTTGTGCTTAATTGTTTTGCTCTAAAATTTTCTAGTTCATTTTATTTAAGTGACATATGTTTTGAATCATCTAGTTAGGACTATTCGTTATTAAATTCATTCTAGAACACACACAGAACTTGTGTTTTTGTGTTAACCATTTTGCAGTTAATTCATGAACGTATCTAATTGATGGAAAGCTTATTGGAACGTTAGTCTTAAAACCACTCACGTTAATATTAGAAATTGTGAAAACAAAGTAGGGACACATAAGTAAGGTACATTATGGCAGTATCTTAGGGAGGGTAGCATAAGACCATGTTTGTACTTGAACATTGAGTTTTTATAGTAAAAATTTAGGTAGTTTGAGGGACCGGTAGTTTTCCTATTAGGTCATGATTGTAGCCTAGGTTGTTTCCATTTAAAAATAACATGTGTTATTATTTCATTTTTGTACTTTATTTTTACACGTGATTGCATTTCTGACCGATTCATTTAAGTTATTAAGTTATAAATTGATAAAAATTGAAAATCATTTATTCACTCATCTATGTTAATTAGGTTTGTATTTATAAAATTCCAATTGGTATCAGAGCCAATACTAAATACACTTAGTGTTGATCTTACAAAGTTTATTATGGATTATCTTATTAAGGGTTATAGCTCAAATGATGAGAAACTTGAATATTCTTTTCTCTCTAAATATAATGTTAAAAGTTTTTAAAGAATTATTTTATAAATGTCTTAGAACCATAAAAGAGAATAATAGTTTAAGTATCAAAATAGAAAAATTAAATTAACAACTTGAAGCATATGAACACTTTTCTAATAAATTAAAAGAAGAGAATAATATTTTGCAAGAACAAAATAATGGTTTGAATTTGAGTCTTGTAGGTTTGAAAGAAGAAAATAATAAGCTTGCTGCAAATAATAAAAAACAAGTGCAAGAGCCCAAATAATCATGTGAAGCAGTGAAGAGACTTACCATTGGAGCTTAACACTTAGATAAAATCTTAAGCATTGGGTTATATGGACGAGAGTTTCATACCTTCAACATCAAACACCACATTTTTAAGGTCCTTAAACTCTGGTCCTATTATTACCATTTATACATAAAGAACTATTGTACCTATGGTAGAAAATTGTGTTAAGTTTATACATGTCTATCATCATTGTGGTAGGAAAATCATGTAAGATCAAAATGTAGATTTTTGATAAAATGCTCCTAAACTTGATGATTCTTTCCATGTTTCACATAGTAGGACCCATAAGCATCATCCTTCTATGCATGCTACACAAGGATGAATGGAAATTATAATAATGTGATAAAAAATTCTACTAGGAAGTATGAATTCTTAGGTTCAAAAAGATAAGTAAAATCCAGTACTTTTAATGCTATGACTCATTATCATCATCCTACTATACATATTGTATCTTTCTTTTGAATGAATGAGAAAAATATAGCTAAATTCAAGAACAAGTCTATAAAACCTAAGGTAGTTGAGTCTCAATCCAATGATATAGAGAAACCAAAATGCAAGAAAATTTGGGTTAGAAAAAATTGATTTTTCATGATCACCTAACCATCTTTTATTCTTTCATCTAGGTATTTTTGTTAGAGTGCTTAAATGACCCTAGATTAGAAAACTTTATGGTCTTTATTTTATTTATTAGTTAAACTTACAAAAAAAAATATTTATCTCACCAACAAGGTATTGGACTTATTTAACACTTATATACATATAACCTTATTTTTAAGAATTTAATTCATTTTGATATTTATTGTATAAATTATTCTACAACTTTGAATTATGCACATATATATTCTTGTATTTGTGATGATCGATGTTGACATAAACTTTCAAAATCTTCTTTGAACACTCTATAAATAGTAAAAACTTTTTACCATTTACCACCTTCCTCTAACTTAGTCTTATTTTCAATCAGAATATTTGAGTCTATTACCCAATACTTTAGGTCATATAAAGAGACCTAAAGATAG
The DNA here is from genome assembly GCA_033030585.1 of Hippophae rhamnoides. Taxonomy (NCBI): domain Eukaryota; kingdom Viridiplantae; phylum Streptophyta; class Magnoliopsida; order Rosales; family Elaeagnaceae; genus Hippophae; species Hippophae rhamnoides. The sequence continues at coordinate 62,951,634 of CM065428.1, read as the reverse complement.
ACCTAACATATAAAGAGATACAATGTATGTATAGCCTAAAGAAGAACGACCTTGACAAAGGAAGGGTAACAATCATCAAGTCGCATGCCACTAAACTCACCCCAAGTTTTCTAGCAAAACTGGATCAACTACCTCCAAAGGCAAGTCACTAAGTAGATTATGAAATGATAAAATGCCACATCCATCAAGTGAACAAGGTAATTTAAATAGTTAGGGTGGCATACATATCATCCGAATAATCAACATGTTTATATATACCCTTTAAAAGATAGATGATTAAAATGTATATTTTGAAAAATTATAATACTTATAAACACTTTAATATTTAAAAATCTATGTTCAATATAAGTAAAATAATGAATTATATTTTTCAATCACTAATTTTATCATTTTTAACACTCTGATTTCTTAACAATTTTAACTTACCTTTTATATTTAACAATTTTGTTCCAAATTCAAAAATAACATACTAAATATGTTAAATTTTAAAAAATTAAGAGATTAAATAATTAAAAAATAAATTTTTTAATATGTTATTTTTAATTTTAATTTAATTTTTAAATTAAAAATAAATATATATTAAATTTAAAATAAATTGATAAAAATTTATCGTAAGTAATTAAAATATTAAATGTGATGCAAAATTATACTTATCCTAATTAAAATAATGCTGTTTTTATTGTGCCGCTGCTCTTCATTTTCGAGAGTAGAAGATGACAAACAAATTGGAATGGGCAATTCAGTGGGCCTGGCTAAGTAGGACGATCATCGTATCCAGACAACGTCAAATACTCACGTATTTTCATTTGAGTGCATCCAAAACAAAACATATACGGGACATCATATCCTTCTTTCGGTTAGTCTTTAATTCCTGATGCAAAGAACCTCATATCTTTTCCTTCCTGCTCATAAATTGGATTTTTCCCTCTCTCCTCCACGTAGATTAGTAGTCCTATCTTTAGCGCCGGCGGCACCGCATCACAAATAAAGATTTTTAAAGATTAATAAATTATAATATTTTTAATAAATATAATTATATTTAATACAATTATGATATATAAAAATATATTTTTAAAAAAATTAATCTATTATACATTAGATTAAATATATAAAGAAATGTATGTGGTTAGTCAGGATGATAACGTAATTATAAGATTAGATGGATTAATATTATATATATCAATTAAATTTGAAATTTTTTTTTCGTTTTTTCTTTTTGTTTTGTAAACAAGAAGACTCTACCACGTGATATTGCATGTCAAAACATAGCTATATTTATAAGATAAATATAAAATCCAATCATGGCACTTTTTAAGTTATGGGCGACCAAGGAATTGGAATTATTTTTTATCTATTTTTAATTAATTTAAATCAATCTTATTTAATATATTTTAAAAAAAATTAATTTAAATTAGATATAATTATATAATTAATATAAATAAGTTAATTTTTTTAAAAATTAAATAAAATTAAATTAATATTAAAATTTATTTATAAATTACTATCATATATAAAATATAATATACATAAATTTAAATTTTAAATTGATATTTTTGTAGAAAAATATTATCATTTATAATCACAATTAAGAAAAAAATTATGTAAAATTATTAAATTATTATAAACATTATAGTTATTTTTAAGTTAAAATAATAATTTAACATAATTATCATATGCATAATATTTAAATGTAATATATTATAAAATAAAATATACATTTATTATAATTTAATAGTAATTATGTCCGGATAGGATACAACGGATTATAAAATCTGTTAATTTGAATCCAAATAGATTGTATAATTTTTTATCCAAATTCAATCCAAGCATAAAATTTATCAATCAAATTCAATCCAAATCTAATAAATTAAATCAAATTTTTCAATTTAAGAATTGATCAAATTATTTACTCATAATTTTACTTCAAATAATCCTCTACATAAACACTTTAAACACATAATTTTCTAACCCCATTATTTGGAATACAAGAATCATTATATCTGACAATAAAAAATAATAATAATTAAAATATACATAAAAAATTAAATATAAATATATATATATATATATATATTAACAAAAATGAGAATAAATTTAAATTAAATCGATTTAAAATTTAAAGATTAATAAAAGAACATTATTGTTAAGTTAATATTTCTCTTCTTGTTTAAAATATACATTTTAATTACTTACTCCATACTTTTATCATTTATTGTAAACAATTTATATTAGTCCTGAATTTTTAGAGTTTGTAAATATTGTTGAAGATTATAAAAAAACAATACTTTTATAATTATAATAACACAAATGATAATATTAAACATAATCTAATTAAATGATATTTAATATTGAACGAGTTTAAATTATCGTAGTTTAAATTAAACAGTGTTTATTTGGAAAATGTTTAAAATGAAATTATGTGTCAATTTTTTTTAATAGTAAAAATGTATAAAGTAGACATAAAAGTGTTATTTTTATATTTATAAATTTTAAGTAGTTTATTTTTATCCTCCATACATAAATGATTTAATTATTTAACAAAATTTTACTTTTAAATTCTTCATTAAAAAATATATATTCATTTTCATACTATGTTAAAAAATTATGTTCATTTATATTATAAAAAAATAAACATATATTTTTTTTAGATAAAAGTTAAAATTAAAATTCTATGTATATAAAGGTTATAACATACCATTAAAATTTATTTTTATTAATTTTTTATAATTATTTTATTTTACATCAAAAAAAATTATGAAACAAATTATAGTATAATTATAATTAATATAATAAATAATTATTAAATAAAATAATAAAATTTATTTGTTTAATCTATAAATACTTTAATCAATATATAACTTATAATCAACTTAAATTTTCTTTAAATAAAATAATTTAATGATATCCAAAACAATTTATTTTACAAAGGATATATGTGTTTCTTTATATATATATATATATATATATATATATATATATATATATATATATATATATATATATATATATATAATTAATTAATGAAAATATATAAGAGAAAATTGTTTTAGCAAAATTATTACGAACGGAAAGCCAAATGTGTGTATAGAGATAGACAGCAAAGGGGACACGCAATGCCAGATGCTTAACTTAGTCAGGTGGGTGTCACGTGATCCAGGTCTCTCTTGTGGCCCAAAATCGTCCATGTAGGACAAGATGGGAATCTAGGGGCCCATTCTTCCAGGTCCTACGTTATAAGCCTAATAGAGTAAAAATATCTTCAGGGATCCACAATGGACTACGGACGCTCACTCCTAGCCACGCAAGGTAATTTCATGAATTAGTTCACAATTTCGCAGCCATGTGTCGCCAAGTAATTGAGCAGTGAAAGATGAAAATACGAAGGATTATATGTTTGATGACGACCACTGTATCAAAAATTACGTTCGTCTCCTTCCATTTTATAAAAATATATTTATATAAATATTAATAAAATTTATATTATAATTTATTAATTTTAAAATCTATTTTATTTTATCTTATTTAATTTTTTATAAAATAATATTATAATTAAACTATATTAATTAAGATATCTTATTTATCTTTAATAAATTTAAATGAAATAAAAAAAATTATAAAAAAATAAAAAAAAATATAATAGATAATTATTTATAATATAAATTTATTAAAAATATTAAAATATATATTTAAAATTAGATATATTAAGATTACAATCTAATTAAAATTATATTATATTTAAATAAAATAAAATAATATTATTTCATAAATTTATTTAAAATATTAAATAAAATGAGATAATATATTTTATATTTTATTAATAAATGAATAAATTATAAATAATTATTAAATTAAATTTTTATTTTTAATTATAAATTGAAAATCAAGCTTCACCTTTTTCGTAAATATGAATTAAGCAAGAATCGAAACCAATAACAAAAAGAAAAAGAAAATACTTTTAACAAAACTTAATACCTTATTAATTTTATAATCAGTTCGATATTTAATATATAATTAAGTATTCACATAATACTAGATATATAAAATATTTATAATATTTTTTAAAATTTATAATTAAAAAAATAATATTTTTTATTTTTAACTTATATTTTTATTAAAAAAATCAACTTAAAAATTAGATTGTTTAACATTATGTCACAAATAATTAAATTAATTTATATATTATTTAATATTATTTTTATTATTAAAATTTTAAATCGTTTTTTGGTATAATTTTCCAAATAAAAATAAAATCGATTGTATGATCATCCAGCATGCACATCTCAAAATAGCATCAATAAGATCCAATTATTCAATGATTAATGTTCGGTTAACTTTTTATTAAATATAATTTTATAACTTATTTATACTTATTTAATAAAATTATGTCATATTATTTAAAATTTATCTCAAGATCATTTACAAATTTACTAAGTATTTTCCAACTAACTCCAGAAGAAATCATACATTAGTTTATAAATAAATGGTGTAATATTTTATAATTAATTTATTGATTAATATTTTAAAAAATAAAAAATAATTATATTTTCTAAAAAATTATTATATTAATCTTTTTTTATATTAATTTAAATTATTATTAATATTTAAAAATCAATGTATAATTTGTTCTAAAATAAGATTGAATAGTAAAAGATAAAAAAATAACCAATAGGTTTTCATAAGTAATATTAGTGAATGTGATGGTTTTATAAGTTGAAGTTGTTGTGGTTAAGCAATTAAGACACAAAAATATGATTTTTAACGAATATACAATTCCAGAATAACTGTTTAAGATATTTTCAGCTACAACGCTGACTTAAATAACGAAACTACCCTCGTTTCCACCTCAGCAAGGGCATGAAACTTCATAATTACGAATATTTTGGATAAATACCTTCTCTTTGGATCTCCTGTTCGCTAAGGAAGAATCAAACACAGAGAGAGAAGAGAAATACATAGAGATGAGGGACTGCGAGTTGTGCGGGAAAATAGCGAGGATATACTGTGAATCGGACGAGGCAAGGTTATGTTGGGACTGCGATGAAAAGGTTCACGGAGCCAATTTTTTGGTGGCAAAACACCTTCGCAGCCTATTCTGCCTTGTTTGTCAATCTCCGACTCCGTGGAAAGCTTCAGGTCGGAGACTCACTCCGACGGTCTCTGTCTGTGTAAATTGTACTGAATGCCATGGAAACAAGGGGGAAAGCCTTGTAGGAGGTAACGATGAGGTTAGAGAAGAAGAGGATGATGATAATCATGAGGCTGATATATTTGATTCGGATGATGACGAAATAGAAGAAGATGAAGACTCTAACGAAGATGACGAAGACGGTGAAAATCAGGTTGTTCCATGGTCTTGTTCTCCACCACCGCCACCGGCAGCAGCGAGTTCTTCAAGTAGCGAAGAGGACGAGTTTTTGACCTCAAAGCGTATGCGAGAAAATGCAGATCTGGATTCTGATGTATGTTTCATGTTTTGTGTTAACTCAGTTTTTTTTTTCTTCTTTTTCTTACCAAACATGTTATTTATTTTACTGAAGACGGTGTGATTGTTGTATTAACAGGAAGAAATTGGATTCTCGTTAGCGATCAAGGACGAAGCGACGTCGTGTGACTCATTCTTAAGACCATTGAAGCGGTTAAGATCAACTGATGAAAAGTATGATCCAACTCCAGGAGAGTCCAGTTCCAGACCCATGGAAATCATAAGATCGCTCCGGAGGCTGCAAAATAACGTAATCACCGACGTTGACGATGCGTCCGCAACAGTGCTTGGAATTCGCAAGCTTTGCAGAGATCAGAAGGAATAATAAATATCTGTTCTGTTGTATAACTCCGTTTTTTTCTAATCTAACCAGTAACAACACACACCTTGGGTTAACCCGATTTCTTTTTTTTCTTTTTAATTTTATTCATATGTTGAATTAAATCATGTTATTTTCTAATTCCACTATTATTTTTTATGTACTGATGGTTTAACGATTGAATTGTTTACGACTTTATGATGATCGAGTAATTTTTATTCTAACTTGTTATATTTCTCGAAAATTTATATATTTTGAATGGAAATTAAGTGAGTGGTGTTAATATATATTAAGTAGATTACTAATTATTGATTAAATGATAAAATTATTTAATAATATAAATTAATTTACTATATACTGGATGAAAAGTATTATTCAAATTGATATGCCTCATTGGAAGAGTAAATGGAAAGCAAGGATGATATAAAGCCAGGCGTCAAGGGGTAACTGGCAAAGATGATCTGAGGCCATATATAAGTGGTAGAGCCCACACTATGATATAGCAGTTGCAGTATTCTTGCCTGTTATGTTTGAATATCTAGCGGCAGATGAGACTTTTTGTCGTTCGGTAGAGAGGGGAAAGACAAGGGACTTTGAAATGGAATTATTAGCATTATTATATAGATAAGATGCAGACTTTTTGACAGTTTATAATTAGTCGAAATTATGTGGATTTAGTTTTACTTACAAATCACATCACAAGTTTAAGAAATAAAATTTTCATTTATTCATTTGATTTTAATTATAATTTCTATATTTAATAAAATAAATAACAAATAATATATATTTTTATTTTGTAAAAAAATATTTTTTTAAAATAGTTTAAAATAGAATTACATGTAGGATGAAGCTTTTTCGTACTTTAAACCCAATTTTTTTTTAATAAATAACTGTAATTTAATTAAAATATGTTTAAAATAAAATAACTCTTCAACAGTGTTATTATTATTATTATTCAGAATGGATTACAGAGAAATTATTGCAAATCAGAAACTTGTGGCTAAATGCAGATGATGCTCGTATGGTAGGGGCATGACGCCTAGACAAGGAGTTGTGACCTGTGAATGAGAATGGTGGGTGCAATGTACAAAGCAGAAGTCCCACAAAATTCGTTTTAAAAAATGTGCCAGTGTTTCTGGCGAGCTTGCTTGAACTTATGGATTTCCTTTCAACTTTTCCTCAGTGGTTTGGGATTAATATGATTTCTTCTTTCTTGATTGCATCGATTTGTAAATATTGTTATTGTTTTAATAGGACACCTCTATCGCCTAGTTTACTAATTGTACGAGGTCAAGGTATTATTAATTATTTTTTAATATATTACTTTTTTTTCTTTTCTTTTTATTGGATATTTATTTTTAAAATAAAATTATACTAATATTAAATTTTATTAATTTAAAATACGAATTCTTCGCGTTTCACACTTTACATTATCAAAAATAAAACAGAAAAATAAAATTATATTAAAGTATTAATAGATAAACATCTAGGTTTTTGAAAGTCGGTGGGTGGTTGTACAGGCACACAGAGATAAAATCAGATGAGATTTGTGTTTTTGAAAAATTGTTTAGCAAGTGTATCTGTATCCGTATTATCTAGTCAGTTTAAGTAAGGATTTATCCAATAAGTATTCTTTGAGCATAATATGTGGGGGCAAGGTCGTTTCTTGTGTATTGGACCCCACAAAAAAGAAAAACTCTCCTAAGAGCTTGAACGAAAAGCGACAATTGTGCAAATGACATCAAATGCCAAACGAAAGTGAGAAATCATATTGCAGCTTACAGATCAAGCTCTATGAGCAACCTACTTATGTTGCTTGCTCTTATAAATTGTATATCAAAGTAGTTTCATGTGAGCCCCAAGGTGACTAAACTAACCTTATCTATAATAATAAAAAAAAAGCTATCCATCTAAAGAGGGGAAAAAGTAGTAGTTAAAACAGACTAGGAATAGCAAAATGTTCGGTGCATGTCTTCAAATTTGGAGTAAATAGATTTTTGGGAAAAAAATAATAATTAAAATATCACGTTTTAAAGTTTATTATTAAAAAAATAAAATCATTTATTTTTATTTTATACGTTTTTATTATTAAACAAAAATTTTGATATATAATTTATTTTTAAACGTTATATAATTAAACGGATTTTAAATTAAAAAATAACTATTTAAGTGTTAAACATAGTTCAATTTTATTAAAAAAAATTGTATTGTTATAAGCTTTAGGATGTTATTTTTATAAAAAGAAACATCCTAAAATGGGTGTCGAGAATGGAGAGAAATTGCGTAAGGTAGAGTCGAATTGAAGCCGTGAAAGTTGAAAATAAAATTTGAATTGCCTCTTTTATACGTACCACACCAGTGCCCGACCGACCACTTCTAGCATTGATCGTTGGTTAGACAACTCCAACACCATTCTCGATCGATCCTTCCAACTCTGTGAGCAGTTTCACTCTAGGTTGCTTCTTGTATCGTTCTCAACACAGTACTCGTCCCACCAGTGACGCCAAGTCCAACGGTGCACTATATCTCCATATTGTGGAATCTGTCCACCGTTAATATTTTGACGGTAATATTTGATCTAATAAGAAGTTTGTTAATTTATATTCTTATATATTACCAATAAATTAGAGAAAGTTATTTTCTAGAATATTTGAATTTTTGGTATATTTTGTGAAGCCTTCTGAAGATTGATGTTTGTATCTCTATTTTATTATTAGTAGATTTTTCTTTGTATACCATCGTTGGAGTAGACTTTTCACATTGAAAATTTAAATAACTTAAATTCATTTATTTTCTTACTGCTTTATTATTTTATTGTTATCTATAATTATATATCTGTATAATTAAAATTGAATTCAATATTTACTTACGCAAGCCAATTTATAACAAAATTCTATCCTCATTGATTTACAACTTTAGAATTTAGACACTGGGGGAACACAAATTATAATGAAATTAGCATAGCATAATCCCCGAAGAAATTAAGCACAAAGAAGTGTTCCCAATGACTCCCAAGTGAACCAACCAAAACCCACCTAATTAAATGTCATGGTCTTTGACTAGAACAACTCAATGGCTTTAGAGCTCTAACAATCAACGTCCAGCCATTTCAGCATGGTCAATAGTATTTAACAATAGCGATAACCGTACTCGAGCAAATATTGATAACTAAACTCATCTTGAAGTTAAAACATCACATTATTGATGCCTACCCATAATCCTATACCTGATTTCACCTTCTCTTTGGTTGGAATATCAGTTTTCACTTTGCTTATTCAAAGTCTACACAAATTTTACCCCATATGTTTTAAAAACTCAAAAGTGATTCTAAAAATGAGCATCCATCATACTACTGCATCAACCAAAGAAGAGGTGTAGCCTACACCTGACATCATTTTATGGCCAAACATGTCATATCTGCACACCGGATATATTCACAATGTCAAACAATGGTAACATTCGTACATTTAATTTCATTTCATTTTTTAACTTTTTCAAGAAAAAAAAAACATACTTTTTACAATGTAAAAAAAAGCATATAGTAAAAAACATATGTTACGCGCCATATAATTTTTCATAACATAAACATATTTTTTAAAAAATTAAAAGTAAAATCTTGTAAATAAGTTGGTAATATATGAACTAAAATGTTATTATATTATAAAAAATAAATAAAAAATAGTACATCAACAGTAACCATTTTTTATATTTTATATAATAAATACAGCAAACAATTTAATTTCCATATAATAACAAGCAAATTCTTCATGCTAAAAGAAAAACGGAGTATTGATCACAAGTGGTCAACCATGCTTCCGAAGCCCTAACAAAGTTACAAAAGCTCACTAACCATATAAATACCATCCCTAATCCTTACAGAGCTCTTACACTTACTGTTTTAGCAAGAAATGATAGACATAAGCACTCTACAGTCATCCATTTCTGCAGGACTTGACCACCATGAACTTATTTAAATAAGAACAAGTCGGCTAAACCCGGTTGATCTGGTCGCAGATGACACAGGATCCTATTGAAAGCATACGTATAATCCAAGAGAAACATATGATTTGTATAATAATTATGCAAACATGAGTAGAAATGGAAACCCATTATAGTCACAATCTATCAATGAAAGAAGAGAGAGAGAAATTTGCAGCAACTTCTATGTAAAGGAAGAAATAAATTAAAATCTTAAAAGGAGATAAAGAAATAATTACATTAATAGAAATAAAGTTGAGGATCTTAAAAAAAGCCACAATAACTGCACACCTGGACCAGTGAAGATCTAAGTGCGACTCATAGTAATAGTTAAGCAACTGCCACAGGAAAAGAACAAAGAGTGACTTAACCATACAAGTTACCATCTTAAATTCTGATAATGATAACATGCCCAAATAAAACAATTGCTGATACATTTCTGATGGACCATGAAATTGAATCCTTTTGATTAATGGTAATGAACCAAGGTTGTATTTTCCACAGGAAGCTTATGGGAATACTAAAATATTGAGAGCCTAGAAAGTAACACGAAATGCAAAAGTTAGACAAACGAAAACAACCTCCACCAATATTCTTAAGCTTCCTCATTCCAAATAATATTTCCCAAATCTATTAATGGAAGAAATTTTACATAAAAATCCAACAGAATAAGCATGGCATGCAACAATCAAAAGGGTCTCATAATTGAATTGTTGCAAGAAGAAACTAAGTTCATAAAGAAACTATTTTCTTGCAGATCTGGACTTAATGTCCAATCAAGAATAATGAAATGATGATAGGACAATTGTAGCATGCATCATAGAATCCTTAATATTACTAGCAACAGCACCCCCACAGCTGGGGATGTAAGTTTGGACAAGCCGGGCTACCCAAGCTCGAAAATTCAGGTTCAGGCTTTACTCAAATCGGGTATTGTCGAGGCATACATATTTTCGGGCTGGATTAGACTCAATTTTTTAAATTAAATACAAACCCAAATCCTAATCCTAAAATATTTAAGTAGATTTGGGCCTATTTTTTTAAACTTTGAATTTACTTGAGTTAACGCTGAAATTTAAATAGTATAAAAAATTATAAAATAACAACGTGAAATATTTAAATATATATATATATTTTATAAAATTTAAACTTAACTAGAATATTAGAACAAATTCATAATGTTAAGTTATATTTGATATTGTAATTTACTTCACTTATACTACACTTCCACTATTTTACTTGTACTACACTTGTACTACACTTCCACTATTTCACTTGTACTACATTTGTATTACACTTCCACTATTTCACTTGTACTACACTCAGACCACACTCAGACTACACTTTCACATACAATCCTATAACAGTGTCTCTATGTACATTCTAAATACACCAATACAACATTAAATCATTCTTTCTTCTTATCTCTCTATACTCTTCACATGGTATCGTAGCCTCTCATATACCTCTAAAATTTCTATCAAAATTCGCTCTCTTCCTCGCTTCCAAACCCGCTCACCTCAACCCGGCCATTCCAAACCCGGCCACACCTTAATCCTCGGCCACTCCAACCCGGCCACCTCCACCTTGGCCACTCCAACCCGATTCACCTCCACTCGCCTCACTCCAACCTCGCTTCTCTTCAACTTCCTGGCCTCTCCTCAACCCGCCTCACCTCAACCCGGCTCACCTCAACCCGGTTCCAGGCTTGTTTTCAACTCCTTTTTTTCATTTTTAAGGATATCTCCTTTATACTGTCTCTATATATTTGCTTTATATCTCCTCCATTATTTGAACTTATCAACCTTCATCTACCCAATTCTCCTCACACTTCTGTTGCTGCTTCTACCACTCCTATCAACCTATGGCATGCTCGTCTAGGCCATACATCTATGTGGACGCTTCGTCCCTTAGCATCTTCCTGCAAATTAGGATCTGCTTATTTACTTCGATAATGTAAATTGTTTGCCTTGTCAATCGGGAAAACAACCTCGCTTTATGTTTTAATAAAAGTTGATTCTACTTCCGTCTCCCCTTTCGACTTAATTCATTCTCGATGTTCGGTCCATCCCCACATCCTACTACGTGGACGTGGTTTATTTTGTCATTTTTATTGATGATTATTCAAGATTCACATGGATTTTTCTCATGAAACATAGATCCGAATTACCTAAAATTTATTATGATTTTGCCCAAATGGTTAAAACCCAATTTTCTCAAAATATCAAAGTTGATTAGCCGATAATGCTATGGAATATAAAGAAACAAATTTTTTAAATTTTCTTCGACAAAATGGGACTCTTTCTCAATATTCGTCTCCTGGCACATCTCAACAAAATGGAAGAGTTAGCCGAAAACACGTACATATTCTTAATATCGTTTCGCATTCCTCATTTCTAGTTCTCATTCCGAACGCTAGCGAAGCAGCTCTTACGCCGCTTATACCATCAATCGTGTTCCCATGCCTATTATTCACAATCAATCCCCATGAAGCCTCTATAGTAATTCTCCATCTTACGAACTACTCAAAGGTTCGTCATGGCTCTGTTGTTTCTTCTTCACCCTCACGAACACAATAAATTAGAACCTCGTTCTCGTCTCATTGCTTTCTTAGTGGTAATGGAATAGAACACAAAGGCTATCGTTGTTGGACCCTATCTCTAAACGATCACAAGATCTCTAGTCATGTCATCTGGGGAACATGAAATGTTTTCCTCATTTCTTCATTTCATGCCTCATCTCCTACCTCACTCTCATTTTTTAACGACCCAACTATTGATTTATTTCCTCCCGACATTGCTCCATTACCCTCACCATCGTCCACTACGGCTTCTCCCGACGTGTCCGCTCCTTCGCCGATCCTACCATAACAACATCTTCTCGCACCAACTACCCGATTGTCCGCAGTCATCACTTCGTCGTTCTACTCGTAAAGTAGTCTTCCTTTCATCTTCGTGATTACCAATGTTTCCTCTACTATTTTGTCTCATCACGAACCCCAAAACCATGCAGGCTAGTTCTAACCCTTATTGCAAGCTACGACAGTATGAATTACGTGCATTAACAAAAGCACATACACGTGGATCATTGATCTTCCATCTAATAAATCTTTGATTGGTCGGTAAAGGGATCTTCAAAATCAAAACTCATTCGGGATGGGTCATGGGAACGATATAAAGCTCGTCTCCGGTGCGGTTTTACACAAGAATATGGAATCGACTATGAAGAAACTTTTGCACCAGAAATTTCGACTCACCGTTCAAGTATCATCGTCATTGGCTGCCTGCCCGAAATTGGAACATGTTTCAAATGGATGTCAAAAATGCTTTTCTCAATGGAGACATAACCGAGGAAGTTTATATGAAACCTCCTCCCTCGGATACACTCATTCACCTCATCAAGTACGCAGTACTTCGTCCGTGCTCTCTACGGCTCTCAAACAAGCTCCTCGAGTTCGTTTGCCAAATTCACCTCTACACTTACCGACTTTGGTTTCACTTCCGCTCTTATGACTCCTGCCTCTTTATTCTAAGACCTCCCACCTGTAACACTTCTACTCCTTTACGTAGATGATATGATCATAACCGGAACGACTCTAATGGAATTATTGATCTCAAGTGCGCTTCGAGTCATCAATTTGAAATGAAAGACCTCTTCGTCGCTCCACTACTGGGCCTAGAAATCTCATCCGATTCTCAAGGATATTATCTCTCTCAAGCAAAGTACTCTTCCGATATTCTTAATCGGCCGGCCTTACCGATTGTAAACCGCATCAACACCTCTAGAAACCAATGTCAAACTTACTCCATTAGATGGTACTATTCTCTCGGGGATGCCCACATTATACGTAGACAACCAAGAGGGGCTTGTTTATCTCACATGATCATTCCGACATTGCTTACGCTGCTCATCCGTTAGTCAATTCACGTCTCTCCACGCCTACCCATTATACCGCGTTCTTCGTCGCATTCTTCGCTACATCAATCCGCACTACGTTTCACTGCCTCCATTTCTCTAACAAGTCTAATCTTCTTCTTTCCGCCTACTCGATACCGATTGGGCAAGTGCGTGACCCAACTGATCGTCGTTCTACCACTGGATATTGTTTCTTTCTTGGAAACTCTCTTATATCTTGGCGAAGCAAGAAACAATCTCTCCCTTCTCAATCCAACACTGAAGCTGAATATCGTGCTCTTGCTGACACCACTCAAGAACTTCTTTGGCTCTGTTGGTTACTTGCTGATATGGGTGTTCTCCAATCAACTGCAACTATCCTATATTGTGACAATCAGAGTGCTATTCAGATTGCTCACAATAATGTATTTCATGAACGAACAAAACATATCGAGATTGATTGTCATTTTGTTCGTCAACATGTTATTCAAGACACTGTTTGTCTCAAATCAATATCCTCCACAGATCAAACAGCTGACATCTTCACCAAATCTCATCTACCAGGTAGATTTCTAGAATTAGTTTCCAAACTCAAGTTGATTATTTCTCTTCCTCCTTGAGTTTGAGGGGGGATGTTAAGTTATATTTGATATTGTAATTTACTTCACTTATACTACACTTCCACTATTTCACTTGTGCTACACTTGTACTACACTTCCACTATTTCACTTGTACTACATTTGTACTACACTTCCACTATTTCACTTGTACTACACTTGTACTACACTTGTTACAATCCTATAAATAGGGTTCTCTATGTACATTCTAAACACACCAATACAACATTAAATCATTCTTTCTTCTTATCTCTCTATACTCTTCACACATAATATAAATGTTTGATATTAAATCTAATCTTAAAATTATTCGGGTAGAATTAGGAAGGGCCAGACTTACTCGAGAGTTAAGCCTAATCAAATTTCAAGTCGAATTGGATCAAGATGGGTTATTTGATTTTTAGTCAGATTGGATTAAATTTACATCCCTACCCCAACCAAGTAGGCTTTTGGGGAGCACATGCATTCTTTCAAAACAAAATCTCTTACTATAAGATCGATTCAGTGAATACCAAAGTTCATTCGAAACGGGTTTAATCTCACATCAATAATGTATAAAAAAAGATTTAAATCTCTTCCCTATCATTTTCGTTTTAATGAATTTTAATAGATTGATTGATCTTAACTTCTACCTCTCAAAAGAGTTACCAATGTTTGAAGAGAAAATATTATTTATATTAGATCTTCTAAACTTTTCTGAAAGGTATTCATACAAAAATAGTTTAGAAAAGCATAAATGTACACAAATATAAAAAATAATTGAAAAAATAATAAAATTAATACCCATAAAACTAACTCATATCTCTTTTAATTTAAGATAAAGATGTAATTTTTTTTGTTACGAGTTTTAGAGATATTATTTAAATTAATTTTCAAAAATATATTTACCAAAATGTTTTCAATGGAACAACCAGAAAGCTTCATAGGTAAAAGACTTCTCTATAAAATGCATAGATAAAGTACATCATACCCCTAAAGCAAAGAGTAAAAAAGAGGAGCTGCTAAAGGAAGAATGAAAATTTGTGACCGAAAACCTTGTAAAGAACCAAATCATTCAGACTCTTATTGACTCACCTTACTCAAATTTTAATCTCCAAGAAAGTGGCTACACTACAACAGACTCCCCAAATTTGGCAAAAGAAAATTTCAGAGTTCAGACCTGACAGTTATCTACTTGTGCATTTCCTTTCCACCACTATCGACATTAATTTAGGCAAAACTTTTGAATCTTCAGAAACAATAGAAGATGCCAATTTATAACCAACCAACCCAAATTCCCAAATCACCCATCCTTTATCACTATTAGATAAGCAATTCTAAATCATTCCATAAGACAACAATTGAATCAGATAGCAGTAAGCAAATGGGCAAACAACATAGCAACAATCTTCGCATCTAAGAAGCAGAAAAATCTCTCACCTCTCTGGTGCTCGACCACGACGGGCTTGATCACAGCTTTTTCTTCACCACCTTCCTTCACGGCAACAAGGCATAACTTCAGCGCCACCATCACGACTAGCAGCACCAGCATTTCCACCATCTTTATCATCAGGATATCTCACAACCACAACAGGACAAACACAGTAACAACATAAAACCACCCCAATATAGATTAGATCTCGTAGTAGCATCAAGATAAGAAATCCAACAACTAAAATCATAAAAAAGTCAACAATACTGTTATATATTGCTCCTTAGTGAGAAAATTAGAAAAATCCCACGTTGGTTAGGAATGAAGATGTGTGTTGGATTTGGGGCTATAAATAAAGCCCTCCTTCACCATTCGTAAACATCCTAAAAATTTATAAATCTTCATATTTTGTAAAGGTAATTGATTAGCTCAATTTTGTCCAATTAGTTGTAATTTTGAAGTTCATTCATTTGGAGATAGTGGAAGTGGTCAACGACGCCCGAGGACCTAGGTAACATTTATACTGAATCTCATTAAATTTCTGGTGTTATTATTTTTCTACTTTAATATTTTTGTTTCAATATCTGTTTTAGTTTATTTTAGCATTATATTTCCAATAGCATTATTTTGTCGGGTTAGTTTGAGTTCTATTCATTTAAATCATAAGTGAATAGTAACTACTTAGAATAGGGAAAATATACCCGATTTTCCCAACAATTGGTATCAGAGCCGAAGGTTTTCTACCTAGGCATTTGTTTGTATTCCGTTTGTTTACTATTGGAATATAGTTGCTAGTTGTTGTAATTTGAAGAAATGGCGGAAGAAAATTTCTTTCAAACAAAGGCCAGTCATCCACGTCAAGCAGAACTATGGTGATTAATGCAAGGTTTGAGGTGGAGAAGTTTGATGGAACCGGTCATTTCGGCATGTGGCAAGGCGAAGTTCTAGATGCTCTATTTCAACAAGGTCTAGACATCGCTATTGAAGAAGAGAAACCATATGGAGTAGATGAAGTAGAGTGGAAAAATATCAACCGATTGGCATGTGGTACAATCCGTTCGTGTCTCTCAAGAGAAAAAATGTACACGTTCATGAAGGAGACATCCGCAAGTAAGTTGTGGAAGGCGTTGGAGAACAAGTTCATGAAGAAGAGTGGACAAAATCGACTCTATTTGAAGAAGAAGTTGTTCCAGTTTGAATACCTTCCAGGTACTACAATAAACGACCACATTACTGCTTTTAATCAATTAGTAGCAGATTTGTTAAATATGGATGAAACTTTTAAAGATGAAGATTTAGCCTTGATGTTGTTAGCCTCCCTTCCTGATGAGTTGATCATCTTATTACGAGCTTACTCGTTGGGAAGGATAAAGTATCTTTTGAGGAAGTTTGTACTGCTTTGTATAGTTATGAAATTAGAAAGCAGGAAAGAAACAGCAGAGACATTGTTTGTAAGGGGACGTCCGCAAACACAACATAAAGGAAGGAGAGATAAATCTCTATCAAAAGGAAGACTTGGTAAAGATGAATGTGCCTTTTGTCATGAGAAAGGCCATTGGAAGAAAAATTGTCCGAAGTTGCAAAAGAAAGGAAAAGCTGTGCAATCTGATGCATGTGTAGCTGAAAGCAATTCAGATTCAGATTTTGCATTGGTTGGTTCGTCAACAGCATCTCATCCTGGTGATTGGATTTTTGATTCAGCGTGTACTTTCCATATGTCTCCTAACAAAGAGTGGTTCTTTAACTTTGAAGAACTAGACGGTGGAGTTGTTTTCATGGGTAATGATTATCCATGCAAAGTTTTGGGAATCGGTACAATTCGTTTGAAGAATCAAGATGGTTCAACCAGGGTCTTGACAGATGTTCATTATGTTCCAGATATGAAGAAGAATCTCATTGCTGTGGGAGTCTTAGAATCAAAAGGCTTCACTGTGACCATACAAAATGGGGCATTGAAGGTTACTTCTGGAGCACTTGTGGCAATGAAAGGTGTTCGGAAGAATAACCTGTACTACTACCTTGGTAGTACGGTTATTGGGACAGCATCAGCAGCAGTTTCAGATGAAGAAAGAGATTTAGAAACTACCAAGTTGTGGCATATGCGTTTGGGACATGCTGGTGAAAAAGCTTTACAGATTCTAGTAAAGCAAGGCATGTTAAAAGGTGCGAGAACCGGCAAGTTGGAATTCTGTGAGCATTGTGTATTGGGAAAGCAGAAAAGAGTAAGCTTTGGCAGTGCTCTTCATAATACAAAGGGCATTTTGGATTACATCCATACTGATGTATGGGGACCAATAAGAACTCCATCCATGAGTGGAAAACATTATTATGTCACTTTCGTTGATGACTTCTCCAGAAGAGTTTGGGTGTATCTCATGAAGAAAAAGGATGAAGTGTTGGGGATTTTTCTCAAGTGGAAGAAGATGATCGAGACTCAGACTGGTAAAAAGATCAAGCGTCTGAGGTCTGATAATGGCACTGAGTACACAAATGATCCATTTATGAAAGTTTGTGACAAAGAAGGGATAATGCGACACTTCACTATTCAAAAAACACCACAACAAAACGGAGTTGCAGAACGTATGAACCGGAATTTGCTGGAAAAGGTTCGATGTATGTTGTCAAATGCTGGTTTAGGCAAGCAGTATTGGGCTGAGGCTGTGACATATGCATGTCATCTCGTCAACCGTCTACCATCGTCTGCTCTTGAAGGCAAAACGCCTATGGAGGTATGGTCTGGAAAACCTGCTAGACATTACGATTTCTTACATGTGTTTGGTTCAATTGCATACTATCATGTAACATAATTAAAGTTGGACCCAAGAGCCAAGAAAGCCATTTTTTTGGGGATCCCTTCTGGTTCTAAGGGATATCGACTATGGTGCCTAGAAACGAAAAATATAATCTTTAGCAGAGATGTCACCTTTGATGAATCTACATTGTTAAGAAAGGTAACTAAGAAGATTGATGGCACTTTAGAGCAAGTGGAGCAAACTCTGAAACAAGTGGAGTTTGAAAGCAAGATTATTAATCCAGTTAGTGAAGATAAGACATAAGTTGATCCTCCGTTGACAGAAGATGAATCAGATGAAGAGGTTTTAACCCAATAACCTCTACAGCAACAAGAAGGAACTGCATTTGATAGGCCACGACGACAAAATGTCAAGGTACCTGCTCGATACAAGGATTTTGAAGACCTATCTGCTCAGTTTAAGAATACGGTGGCCTGTGCACTTTCAATTGTGCACGATAATGTTCCTTCCATATATAAAGAAGCAATCAGAAGCCCTGAAGTTGAAAGATGGAAGGAAGCCATGGATGAAGAACTTTTGTCCCTTTAGAAGAATAAAACATGGAAGTTGACATAACTACCTAAAGGCAAGAAGGAAATTGGATGAAAATGGGTGTATGCAAAGAAAGATGGATTTCCTAACAAAGATGGTATTCGCTACAAGGCAAGGTTGGTGGCTAAGGGCTACGCTCAGAAGGAGGGAATCGATTATAATGAGGTATTTTCTCTAGTTGTAAAACATTCTTCCATTAGAATTTTGTTGGCCTTGGTAGCACAATTCGATTTGGAACTAGTTCAACTTGATGTGAAAACCGCGTTTCTACACGGTGACTTAGAAGAGGAAATCTATATGTCTCAGCCAGAAGGGTTTATTGTTGCTGGTAAAGAGAATTGGGTTTGTAAGCTGAACAAATCATTGTATGGATTGAAGCAATCTCCAAGGCAGTGGTACAAACGATTTGATCAGTTTATGTTGCAACAAAAGTATACCAGAAGCACACATGATCATTGTGTGTATTTTCGCAAGCTACAAAATGAGTCTTTCGTCTATCTCCTATTGTACGTCGATGATATGTTGATTGCATCGAAGAGCCAAGCAGAAATTGAAAAGTTGAAGGCTCAACTAAGTCAGGAGTTCGAGATGAAAAATTTGGGAGAAGCCAAGAAGATTCTCGGTATGGAGATAAGTAGAGACAGGAAGAAGGGGAAGCTTAGTTTGACCCAGAGTCAATATTTGAAGCGGATACTACAACGTTTTGGTATGAATGAACAGACAAAACCTGTAAGTACTCCGCTAGTTCCTCAATTCAAGCTTAGTGCTCAATTATCTCCTAAGAATGATGCAGAACGAGAATATATGGCAAAGGTACCATATGCAAATGCAGTTGGTAGCTTGATGTATGCAATGGTGTGTACAAGACCTGACATTTCACATGCGGTTGGTGCTGTAAGCAGGTACATGCATGATCCTGGTAAAGGACATTGGTTGGCTGTGAAATGGATTCTACGGTATATTATAAATACTGTAGATGTTGGTTTAGTATTTCAGCAGGATAATACCATTGGTCAATGTGCAGTCGGATATTGTGATTCTGACTATGCAGGAGATTTAGATAAGCGTCGGTCAACTACTGGTTATGTGTTTACTCTTGCTAGAGCACCAGTCAGTTGGAAGTCTACCTTGCAGTCCACAGTTGCTTTGTCTACTACAGAGGCAGAGTATATGGCAGTTACAGAGGCTGTGAAGGAAGCTATTTGGTTACGAGGTTTGCTTGAAGACTTGGGAGTTGGTCAAAAACATATTAAGGTGTTTTGTGATAGTCAGAGTGCTATTCATTTAGCAAAGAACCAAGTCTACCATGCACGTACAAAGCACATTGACGTTCGTTATCATTTCGTGCGAGAGATTATTGAAGAAGGTGGAGTACTAGTTCAGAAGATTAGTACGACAGAGAATCCCGCAGATATGATGACCAAGGTGGTAACAACAATCAAGTTCAAACATTGTCTGGACTTGATTAACATCCTACAAATCTGAATTGGCACCGGCGTCGTTGATCTAGCAATTGAAGAAATCATTTAAAACCACTAAGTCACTAAGGTGGAGATTTGTTATATATTGCTCCTTAGTGAGAAAATTAGAAAAGTCCCACATTGGTTAGGAATGAAGATGAGTGTTGGATTCGGGGCTATAAATAAAGCCCTCCTTCACCATTTGTAAACATCCCAAAAATTTGTAAATCTTCCTATCTTTTGTAAGGGTAATTGATTAGCTCAATTTTGCCCAATTAGTTGTAATTTTGAAGTTCATTCATTTGGAGATAGTGGAAGTGGTCAACGACGCCCGAGGACCTAGGTAACATTTATACCGAATCTCGTTAAATTTCTGGTGTTATTATTTTTCTGCTTTAATATTTCTGTTTCAATATCTGTTTTAGTTTATTTTAGCATTATATTTCCAATAGCATTATTTTGTCGGTTTAGTTTGAGTTCTATTCATTTAAATCATAAGTGAATAGTAACTACTTAAAATAGGGAAAATATACCCGATTTTCCCAACAAATACCATAGAAGAAGTCAATCAATACTCGATGGTAAATGGTGATATGAAAAACTTACCCTACCATCTGTCGTTGGTGTCTGTCACAAAAGACAACCAACACATACTCATAAAAAAAACTTACGATAATAATAGAACAAGATAAGTTTTTGAATATTATGTGCCGACAAACGTAACTTCAATCAATAATATAACCAACCAAATATCTCATATCACAAAGTAACATAAGTAACACCTAAATACCCGATCTATGTCATTGTCGAAAGTAACTCTTAGTACTTTTTTGTTAAGGAAAATAAGAAAATAATAATTGAAATTGTAATCATAACATATAATTTACGTGATTGAGACCCATAAAACTATCATTGAGTAGCAATGAATATTTATAGATCGAGAAATTTCAATCATATAAAAATCAAGATAGCAATAACTCAATAGCAAAAAATTTTGGGTTCAATTGCAATGAAACAAAGTTACCAATTTCTATATAATTTTAATAAAAAACCGTCAATAGATGGGAAAAAAACTAATAGCAAATCGACACAGTTAATTAACCCAAAAGTATTAAGCCAATTCAAAATACCCTACTTAACCAAATAAGCTCAAGCAAAAAAATCCCAAAATTAGAGTACAAGAGTCCAAAAAGTAGCATCAATCCAAATAACCATGTCACTATATCAACCCAGTTAATATATCAACCCAATAACTTAAGACACTTATCAAATAATCACCACAAATACCAAAATCAACCGTACCAATTTTCCCTGATCAAGAAAATACCAGCATAATCGGTGATGGAACAACCCAAGTCAAAGACGTTGGTTGAAATTAGGGTGTACAAAAACCAGTGGAATCAGTTTAAATAAAAAAATTGATTAGATTTGTATTAAGTAAAATAGATTTTCAAACAGTCTAGTCCGGTTATAAAACTAAAATAACTAAATGTTTATAACTGATCCATCTTCAAAATTCACCAGATAATTTAAATGATCAATTTTCAAAAAGTGGAATAAAAGTGAGTAATGTTCACCCCGATAACAAATCTGATATGAAGAAACAAAAAAATCTCAAGTAAAAAATATAGAATCATTTTTCATATATTTTACCCTATGATGTCAAAAATCCTAAAACTTTGTAAAAAAAGTTTTGTTGCTCATCCCACAAGAAATTAAACTACTTCAATGATACATCAATTTAAAAATTTATGTAAGAAGATTCCTAAAGAAATAGATAAATGAAAAAAGATGTTAAGTTTTTAAACACAAAAATGAGAGGGTGATACAACAACTCATAAATTAGTTGTTGTATCATTTGATGCAAAACGTGCTAGAGTTGTTTTGGAAAAAAGTGATTATTATTAATGAATTATCTTTTAGGTTTGTTGAGGGTAAGAGATTTAAAGATTTTATAGCTGAAATTTGTCCTAAGTTTCATATGCTATCTCTTCAAATAATTTCTAGAGATGTGTTTCAACTTTATTTAGATGAGAAAAAAGTTTGAGAAACTTTTTCATAAGTGAAAAGCAAAGAGTTTGTCTTACTAGTAATTGTTGGACTTCAATTCAAAATATTAATTATATTTGTCTAACCACTCATTATATTGACAAAGATTGGAAATTATAAAAGAGAATTATAAACTTTTGTCAAGTTAAGAATCATAAAGGTGATACAATTGGGAGAGTGATAGAACAAAATTTGCGTAATTGGGGTATATATAAGGTATTCATATTAACCCTTGATAATGCTTCCTCGAATAATACTGTTGTGTTATACTTGAAAAGAAAGCTAAAAAATTGGAATGATGGACTTGTTATGAGTGGGGAGTTCTTTCATGTGTGATGTTGTGCTCACATTTTGAACTTGGTTGTAAGAGAAAGACTTAAAAGATCTCTCACAATACTATTATGAGTATTCATTGTGCTATGAGATATGTTAGATCCTCTCCTTTGAGATTACAAAATTTTAAAATGTGTTCTATTAAGGAAAATATTGAGTCCAAAAGAAGTATAGTGCTATACATGCCTACAAGATGAAACTCCACATATCTAATGTTAAAATCTTCTCTAGATTTTCAAAAAGCATTTGATCGTCTCGAAGAAGAGGAAGGAACAAACTTTATTTCTTATTTTCATGATAAGCGATCTAATGTTATCGAATGTTGGGCCTCCAACATTAGATGATTGGAAGAATGCTAGCTTTTTGTCAAGTTTTTGAAGAATTTTTATGATTCTACTTTAGCATTCAGTGTATCTTTATGTACCACATCAAATTTATATTTTATAGAATTGCATAACATTCAATCTCAAATACTTACATAGTGTGGTTCTGATGATTTGTTATTGAAAAATATGACTACTAGCATGAAAACAAAATTTGAGAAGTATTGAATAAATGTAGATAAGACTAATAAGATGTTGTATGTTGCATTTGTACTTGATCCAAGGTACAAATTAGAATATTTGAAATTCCTATTTGAAAAGATTTATTATTTAGAAATTGTTCAAAAATCGAGAGATAATGTCAAAAATACTTTTATAGATATGTTCAAAGCTTATTATGTATTAGTACATGAAAATGATTTTCAATCTAATGTGACTCAATCACAGGATATAATAGAAAGGTTCTTTTATCTCAGGAAGCAAGAAAATTGAAATTTCTTAAACGCTTAGAAGAGAAAAATAGTTTGAAGTTGAAGACTGAGGTTGAGAAATATTTGAACACCCTATGTGAAAATGTCATGTTGGATAAGTTTGATATATTGAAATGGTGGAAGGCAAATTCTTTTAGGTTTCCTATCATCTCTCTCATTGCACGTGATGTGTTAGCAGTTCAAGTTTTAACTGTTGCATCATAATCATCTTTTAGCATATGAAGGCACATTTTTGATCCGTTTAGGAGTTCTTTGAATCCCAAAATGGTAGAGGCATTAGTATATAGTCAAAATTGGTTTTGTTTCTCCATTAATAATGACTATGCCGCCTTACCAAAATACAATGATAACCTAGAGATTTATGAAGATGTTGATTTTATTTGATTGTAGAGTTCATTAAAGACATTACATTAATTATTGATGATTAATAATGGGTAAGTTTTAAATATTATTATCTAATGATATATTGTTGTTGATTGTGAGTTTGAATGTTTGTATATGTTTAAGAATTCAATACAAATGAGATATTTGGAATTCATTTTTTCATGTCTAATCTTTTTTGCTTTTGGATTTCGATAATATCTTATATATTTATGTATTTAACAATAATATCTATTAATGTATGATGATTGATGAACAACACATTTTATTGTATCATATTAAACTGTATCATATTTATGTATTATTAACTGTTCAAAATCGTTAACCAAACCGGACCAAACTAGTAGGTTACAACATTTTAGATAGCCAAATGGTTTGGTCTGGTCTGGTCTAGTCCGGTTTGGTTAAATTTTTTTTATTCAAAACCGAACCATGGACACCCCTAGTTGAAATACATGTTAAGAAATGACTAATGAGGACTATTAAGTGGCGACACATGCTATGTCTAACTTCGAGGTTGAATTTGGGTACACAAATGTGACTGGCTGAACATAAGTTTTGTATCGACAAAGGGTAAATTTGAAAGGATTGTAAAATTGTGACTTATAAACTAACATCAATTATTTTCGTGATTAACAAAAAGCTAATGCGTACGTCTAGGTAGAGGTGGTCGTCGTGGCTGGGTTTTAGACAAAAAGGCCATCTTTGCAATTTCAGTTAAAGAAACAATCGCAACCTTGGCTGGTGACTAGCTCGTCTATGCCATCTAAGATTATGGTGGCCATCGATGTAAACTAGGTAGGGAAGATGAAGTGTGTCGACTAGATTTTGTTTTTTCAATTTTTTTAAATAATCTGTGTTTTTTGAATAAATTAAAGAGAAAACGGAAGAGGGGATTAGAAAATATATTAGAAGTGGTCAACATTGAATTCGTAGGTCCATGTATTAAAAAATTCTTATACTATGTTTGATTGGATGGAATGGAAACGAATCAAAATTAATTCTTTCCAATTGTGTGTTTGGTTGGGTTGAAAAATAAGTTAAGAATGGAATCGATTCCTAAAGGAGAAGGAATCACAATTCCTTCTCCCCCTTTAAGAATCATGATTCTATTTCCATCTCAATTTTTTTCCAATTTTACCCTCACCCCAAATATAACTTTAAATTCAAATCTCAAATCCTAAAACCCTAAACCTTAAATCCAAAACACTAAATCCTAAATCTCAAATCCCAAAAACTTAAACCATAAACTCTAAACACAAAATCCCAAAGCCCTAAACCTCAAATCCTAAAACCCTAAATCCTAAATCCTAAACCCCAAAACCCAAAACCACAAATCCTAAATCCCTAAACCCCAAATCCAAAATCCTAAAATCATAAACCCTAAATCCCAAATCACAAATCCTAAAACCCTAAACCTTAACCCACAAATATAACCCTAAATCCCAAATCCAAAATCTCAAACCTCAAAACCCTAAACTCTATTTAAAAAAATAATAATTTTAATAATATATTTTCTTTTTAAGTAATAATTATTTTGAAAAATAATAATTTCAATAATATATTTTGTGTGACGAAAAAATAATAATTAAATGATATTGTTTAAACTTTATTGAATATAGGACTATTAAGATAATTTATATTTGTTTCCATTTTATTCTAGTGATAAACCAAACACTGTTATACTGATTCTTTTTTTGGTCTCGTAATCAAAGCGCACAACATTATTTTCTTTTCATGACATTCTATTATTATTCTTATTCTTATTCTTATTCTTATTTCATTGGGTGAAAAAAACCTCTTAAACACAAAAATTCCTTAAAATATAAAAAACAACCGAGAATATGATGCTATATATTAAATAACAATAAATTCACACAACCACGTAAAAAAAGCTTTCTAGAAATTGAGAATAGTAAAGGACAAGTGCCGTTGAAAAATAGCAAATATTGATAACAATGACACCTAATAAACAAAGTTTTGGTGTCATTAGACAGGTACACAGATATATTTTAAATCTTAGTTTCAAATAATATCATAAATATAAAACATGTTTAAATTAAAAAATGAGATACAATAATAATCTTTCTATAACAATATCATTTACAAGGGAATAGAGACAAAACTTAAATTATATGGAGTTTTGAAGGATAAACTTATAATTAGATAATTCACTTAACATAAAGTAATTTAGTAATTTTTAATCAATTAAATAATAACCTTAAATATTACATATAATTCACTTAATATAAAAAGTAATCGCAGATGTAAGATATCATAGCAACAGAGCAATGCCAATAAGGTAGCAGCGTAGCCAAAAACAAAAAAAAAAAAAAACAAAGGAGAGGCCGCTACTTAATGAGTTCAAGGCAACTCTTCTGGAACAAGCTATAGTGGTTTTTTGTTTGGGTAGAAGAGAAGGTGTACTAATAATAGTGGCTAGGGTTTCTATGGCAGTGTAGTTGACGCAATTTGGTTTTTTATTTATATTAAGAAATTGATTTTTTTTAATAAAAGCAAGAGGATAGAATAAAAGTGTTTAAAATGAACATAATTTTGATATCAAATAAAAATATAAAATAAAAATAATTTAAATATTCAAATTACGTAGAAAAAAGAACCATAAAAATAAATGAAATTATTTCTCCATTCATGTTACATGTATATTTTAATGAGTAGTAATACTAAAATCTTAATTCTAACTTAAATTAAAATAGTAAGAAAATATAATAATTATTATTTATTATCTAACACCGATAAATAAACTATATATTAATATCTAATATTACAATTGATGATGTTTACTACCTAAATTGCATCAGCAATTGAATGGGGTTGTTTCCAAATTATTATTCCCATTCCTCTCCGGACTCAAATTCATTCAAAACTACAATCCTATTATTGATTTAATTTTCTTATCAAAATTATTTTATTATTTTTTTGCATTTTAAAATTTAACAAAACTATACTTATTTAAATTTAACAATTATGATAATAAGTTGTTAATGAATTCTTTTTCACATTACATTAGTCACATATATTATTTTATTATATATATATATGTAATATTTGGTTTAATTATTTACCAATTATTTTTAATGTTTTAGCTTATTTATCCACTATATATCATTACTTATATTTTATAAAGAAACTAAATTTAAAATAAGAAGGTATATTATATTTTATAAAACATTTCTTATTTTATTTATGTAAAATATAATATTTTTAATTTTTTTTAATATAATTAAAACAAAAAGAATTAATAGTATAAGGATATTATAGTAATGTTATTATGTTTATCCTCTCTCGTTCATATTCAACGTGTTTACTCTCTATACGATAGGAATATATTTCCTACTTATTTCGATTCTAAAAAAGAATTAATATATAACATCAAATATAATCATATTGCATACTTTAATTCTGTTTTATTTTATTTCAATTCAATATTTTATTTTATTTATATTCTAGATCAATAAATGCTCCCTACGAGAATGTAAAAGGACATAAAATGTTAAAATTGGACACAGTAAGAAGTGGGTGGAATTAACCACAAAAAAAAATACAATTACAAAGTGTTATATTGAGTGGAGAGAAAGACATGGGCATAGCCTCCTACCCCCCCCCAAAAAAAAAAAACTTTACGAATCATGTGCATGAGTATATATATTGCCTTTTGATAATTCTAAAATGATATTATTACCGTATGAAATCTTCAATATACAACTAAATATATTATTATAAAATAATTAATAAAAAAGTTTTTCACTTCATCCATCATGAACACGACTCGTCTAAAAATTCCTCTTCTAAGTAAGTAATATAATGGGGAGAAATTATTTATTTATTTTAAAGTATTGAGATGTGTAATTCAATATATATACGTGCAAATTTATTCTGGTAAATCCAATTTATATCTTACTTTTTTAAATAATTTAATAACTGGGTTACAACTTATTATATTTTAAAAATAATTAATAATTTTAGGTAGTTATTTGAATGTTTTTTTATTAATATTTACATAAATAAATAAACATATATATATATATATATAGGTTAATTAATGGAGTGGTGTGTTGCTAATATACAAGTCTCTTCCAAAAACCATGATATTATTTCTTTCTCTCTCATAAAAAGCTCTCCCGATCTCAAGGATCACACACATGCATTTCCAATTTTAAAACCCCAAGCCATAATCTTTCGCTCAAAAAGCACAGCAAATATCTCTGAAATCTTCACACAGAAAACCTTTTCCTCCTATTCAAAAACCCACCACTTTGTTTCTCACTTTCTCTCTTTCTCTAAACACGTACACACACGTTCGGACTACCAACTTCCAGCTTATTCAAATGGCAACCTCACTGCTGTTTACGGCTTCAGACCAAGCCAGAGCACAAGAAACCATAAAACTTCATCTGGGTTCTGAAGAAACCAAACCGGAATTAGCCACAAAAAGTAACAGACGAAGAAAACCCAATAAATATGCACAGCGGAAAAAACAGGCACAGAGGGGACTGGGTGTAGCTCAACTAGAGCGCCTAAGGCTCCAAGAACTTAAGCCTCTCAATCATTCCGGTCGGTTTCAACTCCCAATGGTCCAAACGACATTACCTAGTAGTGAACCGCTGGGAGGTGTTCCGGTACAGTACGGTGCAGTGACCTATAGTAGGGGACCAGTGGTGATTAATAGCACTGGTGGTGCATTGTTTGGGGTTGGCAGGTCTGGTTTGTTGCTTCAGAGTAGTGGGAATGGTGGGTTTGGTTGTGATGTTCGTGGTTTGAAAAAGGATGATTTAGTTATGGTGGATCCCATTTTTTATGGAATTGGGATTTGTGATGAGAGGCTTATTGCGGCTGCCTATGGGACCTCGAAAGAGCTCTCTTCAATTCCAAACACTATCCCTTGCTTGTCTTCTAGTCGTTGTGACACTAGCTGCAAGGTGATCCTTTTAGCCAGGATAATTTTTGGGTTACTGTTTTATTGATATTTCTTTAATAACCCTGGTTTCTTTTCATTATTTTTCCTGACACACATTTTTAATTGTTTCTATATCATTAATTAATTAATTAATTTGTTCATTAGATATATTATATTATGTTTGTATATGAAATTAATTTTGATGGTTAATTTATTGGATGTGTATAGGCTTAATTTTTTTTTTTTTAATATTTGTAGGGTGTGGAAGTTGTGTCGGTTCACAGGAAGGGAAACACAGGAGGTGCTGGACGAGGTCGCGTGGTAATGGAGTATGACTTTTTCCCAGTAGCTTGTAAAAATGGGAGACGCACTTATCCCGAGGATACAGAGATGCCTCCTTTTGAAGCTTCTTATAGTAATGATAATATTACTGCTGCTAATGGAACTTGCAGTAATAATTTCATTGATTTGTCTCTTAAACTTTAGTATTAGAAGTACCAGAAATTTACTTAAAGGACCTTTTTTTCTTTTTAATTCTGCTAACTTTTATTGTTAATTAAAAGTATATATATATCATCCCAAAGCTCAATACATTAATTATTTTATGTTATGGAATTCGAATAGAGAATCTGTATCCAACTCAATTGTTCCTGTTAACATGTTTTCCTTAGCTTTCCTGCCTAGAATTTAACAAATCAAGACTGGGATGCTTGTACTTGCATTAATCTGATCATGAACCAGAAAATTGAGTCCTAGATACGTTTTCATGATTAACATGTATCAAGTTGATATTTGTATATATTAATTAAATATAATCTTATATACCAACCAACAAAAATTGTTCAATCTGTTAACTTTGTTTGTAATTATTATTGGTCTAGTAACACAAGTCACTTAGTTATATTAAAAATAAATATTTACCCATTTTGTCATTTTTTTTAATAGATTATTTGTTTTTTTAAGTGACAACACAATAAAAATGGATCAATTTTTGCTTTATTTTTATTTATATCTTGTGATTTTTTTATCTATTATTGAGATATCATTTTTATAAATTATATTTAACAATAAAATTAATTATTTTTTAAATTTAATCATTTATTTTTATGCAGTCATTTTTTTATAATAAAATGATTAAAATGTTAAAAAAAATAATAAGATTAAACATAAATAAAGAATCAATGGTGCATTTGTGGATAAATAATAGCTATAGATTTCAAAATCTAGCTACTTAGCTTTTTTAGTAACAGAAACCAAAGAATAGGTCATTGGTCACCTTTTAAAAGTAATATTAAATTGCATGTGGCCTGGGAAAGAATTAATAAAAACTTGAAGCTTTGATCAAGTTTGCACATATATACAATAGAGACTACTTTTTTTTTCTTTTTTTTTTAATTAGAAAATTGAAGAGCACTAGCTGGAACCTACCTTAATATCACTTCCTTTTTTTTTTAAAAAAAAAAAAGAACATGAGGAGGAGGGGGAAGAGGACAGAATTTCTGTTTTAGTGTCGGTTTAAATATTATATGCACTGAAACACAACGGGATATCTCTGGCTTTGCTGTTTATAGTAGCAAACCTTATAAATTTTAGCCACCAATACTTCCAAAAGTTCAAACTTATTGAAGATGCTTTAACAATTATTTATATATTTTTTTTACATTTTCGTGGGTTATTTTATCTTTATAAAATCCTATTATTTGAAATTTCTTCAAGGGTATTTCTTTACGTTTTCGCAAAATAATTTTAATTGATTTTAAAAGTTCTCGTGGAGATTGAATCAAGTTTCTTGCTACTCTT
The DNA here is from genome assembly GCA_033030585.1 of Hippophae rhamnoides. Taxonomy (NCBI): domain Eukaryota; kingdom Viridiplantae; phylum Streptophyta; class Magnoliopsida; order Rosales; family Elaeagnaceae; genus Hippophae; species Hippophae rhamnoides. The sequence goes on along the minus strand of CM065428.1, from coordinate 62,920,834 downwards.
TCATTAACCAATTATCTTAAAATTCAAATTTATAAGGCTAACAATCATTTATATTCTTCAGTATAAACACCTCTAACTAAGTTTTGGGATTCGAAAGAAAAGACAAAATTTTCATAAAACAACAACTAGCATATAAGGCTGGGCAGTGCTACTGCTGTGTTTAACGACACTGGCTTATTGCTGTGATGAGTAAGTTGCTGCCGCGCACAGCAAATTAAACTGAGTATTACATTACAATTACACACCGTCAGGTAGAGGCAGCTACTAAGACCATAATGGAAGTACAAATCTGTAATGAGTATAAATACATGGCAGTACAAAGTCACAGATCTAGCAGACCAGACAGGTGACTTCGAGTCTGTACATAACGATGGGTTAATTGATCAAGGCCTTTTAATTTCTATCTCCACCCTTCTATTTATTTGTGTCCTGCTTTTGCTCTTGCTTTTTTGCTCTTTCTGTTTCTTGCTACTTTTTTTGGTACAATTTTATTAATTTTTTTTTCAATAATAATAATAATAAAATGAATTTTTAATACATTTTTATAATTACAACCTGAAATAATTGGCAATGAGTTGGATTAGAATTTACACCCTCAGATTGGGTTACCAATTATTAAAGAATTACTAAACATTAATTCTTCAAAAAAATGTCCATTACTTTATTTTTACAAAAATTCATCCATTAAAATTTTTTCAAGATTAAATAATCCCTATGTAATTAATTAGATAATAATTATTATTTATATTTGAGTAGTGTTAAGTATTACTTAATAAAACGAGCAGTGACATAATAAATCTTCACTGAAGTTAAAAAACAAAATAATTTTGTTTATATTTATTTCCTTAACAACTTTATCAACCTCGTAATTATTATTGAGATGATTTAATTTATAAAAAAATAAACTAATGAAAGTGTGAATTTCTTATGAGGTTTATGTATATATAAGATATTACACGTACACGTATCAATTATATAATAATATACACGTCAAAAGGATACAAATTTTTAAAAAATACATTCACTTGAGGTCTACTACTATGTGACTTAACTTAGTGGTCGACCTTTCAACACCGAAACTCATATGCGTAAACAAACTCTTCTTACAATTGTCATCATGGGCAAAAGCATATATTGATTCTCCTAAGTTGAATCGTATGATAGCTAAGACTCTTAGTTGAATCAGATTCTAGATCAATCTATATTTTAAAACATTTATCTTTACTAGCTAGTTTTATAATAAGTGGAGTTATTATCATAATTCATTTGTTGTTTTCACGTTATATTTAACATTAATATTTTAAATTTGTAAAAATACTCTTTTATCTTTTCTACATTTATTCTATATTAATCAGATTATTTTTAAATGTGTTTCAATCAAATTTTAAAATTATAATGTCAAACAACAAAAAGAAATGTGACAATATTTTCACCCCTTTCGACCATAACTCATATTCTTATAATTATCAAATACATAATAAGTATTTAATTTATTTTTGATTGAAGATATTATATCATATTATCAGTATATATTAACAATTAATATATACATATTTTCAAGCAAAAAAAAAAGAAAAATATGTACATAAACTAGAGTTTTTCTAAAAAATATAAAGAAAAATAATAAAAATATCACTTTTAAATTTATAGTCACAAAAATAACATCTTTTATTTCTAATTTATATGTTTATTATTAAAAAAAATCTTACATAATTTTACCTTGGAAGTCATTCAATTGAACATTGATTAAATTAAATTACGATTATTTAAATTTTTTAAATATTATTAAGATATTATTTTTATTGTTATAAATTTTAAATATATATATTTTTTAATTTATCATAATACAATCGTTAAAAACATGTACATCTGACTACTAATCAATAAATAAAACAAACTTCAATAACAAATCCCATTAGGGTTATTATATGAATTTTTAACATCTATATTTTCAAATCTCGAATCCGAGATTTCTAACTCATATCACGGTGTCATATATACCGTTAGATTATAATAACATTTACATTAAATACATTGGGTCAGGCCCAGCATAATTTTGTACAATAATTGTAATTTTTCGTATTTACATAGTACTAGTTAAAAAAGAGAGAGGGAGAGGGAGAGGGAGAGGGAGAGAGAGAGAGAGAAAGAAAGAAAGACTACGACTTCATCAATGTTAAGGAGTTACCCAACAAGGACTATCTTCTTGTAGTTTTCTGTTTCGGAAAGAAAGGCCGGCCAAAAGGCGTAAACGACAAAAATATATACATTTACAATCCCATATATATATATATATATATATATATATATATATATATATATATATATATATATATATGTATGAATGTTTTTCCGTTTGCTAATTTTCAACGGCCTCCAGCTCCGGCGGCAAATCATTAATATTTTCCAATGAAATTTGTGGGCCAGTGATGAACATTTTGTTTGATAGTAATCGCGAGAGGCACGAAAAAAAGCCACGTAGAAGTGCAAATAATTGCACATACTTTCCCCCAAATTACCAATACCGAGAGACTTATAAGAAGCATAGACAGACCAATATTAATATCATTATTGTAATTGCTGCTTTGCACTTGTTGTTCATGCTCATTTCCATCTGAGCTTATTTCAAAGGAACGATCGTCTCTCTTGGTTGAATAATTAATAGAATCTGATAATAGTGATGAATTATATGAACTGCAATACAACGACGAAGATCCTTCCCAAGCTGGAGTAGTCTTTCTTTTTCGAGTAGGACTTCCATGATTTTGTTCATCTTCGCTCGATGTAATTGATAATGATACTTGATGATACCTTGGACTATCGTATTCTGGTGCCTTCATTACTTTCTCATGCAATATTTTCTTTCTATTTTTCTTAGCCTGTCAATTTTAATAATGATATATAGTACTGATCATTTTCATCAAAATTCAATTAACTCAAGATGAAATAAGTTAACAATAAGAACAGGCCAGGTTAATTAATAATCAAACCATTAAAATAAATGTCATAGTTTGGGATATGCAAAATTTGCATTAAATGTAGTTAAGAAAAAACAATTAGCAATTAATAATTGCTTTGTGAATTTCTAATAACTCAAATTAAATTATATTTTAAATTTGCTCGGTTCTTATATTTATATTGGGTGAATGCGGATTTTTTTTTTTTGGCTCCCATTTTTACATGATTGATATATATTGAAGTTATTTCATTTTTTATACCTTAAAAAAAACATATGTTTATTTTTTAACATATATACTACACAACATAGAATGAGATTAAAAATAAATATTCATCCATAACAATATATTATATTATGCAATTAAACATTTATTTTACCAAACATAAATCAAAAGATTGATGCAGATATACATAGTCTATGTATGGTATATATGAACAAAGATTAAGCTTGTTATATTATATTAGGGTAAATGGCATTGTTGGACAGTTCTCACCACTAAATTGCTAGATATAAGAATGATTACAACCACTTGAATAATTGATTTTATTTATAAAAAAATGGAAGGAAATAAATTTTTTTCTAAAAACTAAACATGAAAAATATAATAAAAACGTTTGCTTTTATAGGAATATATCTGAAAAAGAATAAGAAAAAAATAAAGATAATCTGTGTATAGAGTATACGTACGGACCAAAGAAGCCTGAAAGAAAACAGCCCTCAAAGCACGAGATAATCGACCACGGCCTTTCTTTCCACAGCGTAAACCCAATTCCTCTATGTTCTTACCCTTTTCTTCCAACAACACACTGTTCGCCTCGCCATTTTTGTTTTCCACAGTGTAGTATTTATGTTCCGGTTCTCCCACTAAACCGTCTGTGGCGACCGGTCGAAAACAAAGCGCGTACTTCCTCTTTTTGTCGCTGTTATTGTTTTTCTTCAGCACCGTCTTTGTAAAGTTGATGGCCATAATAAGTATTTAGAAGGGAAAAAGGACAAGGGTGTACGTGAAACCTGAAAGTTAATGGGTTAATTTTAAGACATGAGAAGACGACGCGATGAGTAATTTGTAAATTTATTCTGTTGGTTTATATACATATTAAAACGAAGAGCTGGGGTGCCTAGCTATAACCTGCGCGCGCTTTGTTCGCTTCTTAATTTAAACTAAAATTGAATTCAGGTTCAGGTGATTTGACAATAATATCTAACATCTAATTAAGGGCGTGCCTTTTAATTTTCAATTAGTGTTCATTGTTATATCTAAATATAATTATAGCTTCATTGCTATTTTTACCCTCTTTGTATTTGTCATGTCAATTCGTGGACTAGAAAACTGTTCTATTACGATCGTAATTTAATTATACTATAATTAATTTAAAAGAATTTTTATTCTCATAATTATCATCTCACGTGTTACGTGAAGAAGTATATATATATATATATATAATTGTTGTTTATTATAAATTTGATAAGAGTTTTTAATTCTAAATTTAATTTATTTTTATGAAAATTATACTTTATATCTATACTTATAAGTAAAGTCTCGTAAATCCAATACTTTTATAAGAAAAATATATTTTGTAAATATAATATACTTATGTTATCTCTTTTTTTTATAAATATAATAAATTTTTATTATCATTTTTTAATTTATTATATTCGACTGTCAAATTAAAATGCATTTTTACTAAAGAAAACAAATTTTAATTATGCTTTTTCCCAAATTCGTTCACTGCTAATTCTTACTTCTTAATCTACTATAATTGAGAATACATCAAATTTATTCTCCTTTTTCTTCTTGAGTGAATCACCGTAATGGTTTTACTATTTACTTGCAGGTTTAAGCTTGTTTTCGTATAATCATAAGATATAATTAATGGGAAATTAATATGCATTATTAGTAGGATCTAGCAAAACATTAATTTATATATTTATAATTACATAACATTTTATTTTTTTAACATATATATTTAATCAATTGTTGATAACTTGAAGGCATCATTTTCATTTTGTGTATTCACATACGTCTCAAAATAACATTATAAGATGTAGGGGTATTCAAAACGACAAAGGTTGTCAAAACTATAGCTCTTTCTACCGACACTAGTAAGCGTATGGTTCTTACCAACATTGTTACATTGCCATTGAAACCAACCAACGATATTTTTGTTACTGAATGATTTCTTTAGGGTTTATACTCATGTCAAGCAAAACGGCTAAGTATAAAAGGTCGGACAAGCTACCATTGTCAACGAGTACTCGACATACCTCACAATGAGCAATTCGCACTTATATCACTAGAAGGTAGTCATCTGATGTAGGCATTCTTTTGCTTTCAAAGGTGATTGGATAAACAGGTCCCTCAGGTCTCAAGCTATATACCAAACGTCATATATCTCGAGCCTCACATGCATATCTCTTCTTGGATTTTCTAGAGTGCCCGGCCATGGTAGGGCCACCATGTATGGTGTGTATTATCCGTACATCCTCCGGTGGAATAGGGTGTGTTCTATTTGGTTCATTCCGAATTGGAATTGGTTTGGCTGGTGCCTTGATCCTTTGATCTGGGTTCTCCATCTAGATCTCTTCTCGTAGATTTCTAGCTTTGTTAATAATATCCCCTAAGTATCCTTCTGAAAGGAGGTGTTCAATCTCTCACTTTAAATGGCGGCAATCCTGAGTCTAATGCCCTATGTCTCTATTGAATGCGCAATATTTGTTGGGGTTTCTAAGTGGAGCTTTCATAGCAAGTGGCCAATTTATATTATTGAGACGTTCCATTCAACGTACTACTTTTACCAATGTGATGTGTAAGGGGGGTCCTCGAAAGGGAGACAAGGCACGGCCCCAAGTGTTTGGATTACCCCTCGGCCTAAAGGTGAGTTTGAAATGGGGAAAATTAGGACGTTTATCTCCAATAAGCCTTATGTCTTCTTCTTTCTTAGCGAGGAAGGGTCATCTCTAGTTTTTATTGGGCAATCATTTGCTTGATTTCATCTCCCTTTCTACGTTAACAAATTTCTGGGTTTCCTCATAAACTACATCTAAGGAACGTGGTATGGATTTTGTCAGTTCTATGAAGAGGCCATTATCATGCTTTATTCCTTTTCGAAAAACTTCTATGGCTATAGAATTGTGGCATTGGTTAATTTCCATCTTCTCTGTTTTAAATCTTCGCATGTAAGCCTCCATTGTCTCATCCTTCTTTTGGATGATTAAGAATAAGCGATGAGACTCCTTATTGATAGGTTTGTTGCAAGCGTAGTTGGTAATGAATATTTTGACCAGAGTGTCAAAACTAATAATACTCTTAAGGGGCAACTCTATAAACCATTGTTGGGTCGAATCTTGGAAAGTAGATGCATATAGTTTGGAGTACATTGATTCTCGCTTATCTTCTAATAGGTTGACTACAACCATGACCATTTTGAATTGAAGAACGTGTGCAACTGGATCTTTGGTTCCTTTATATGCAGGATATTTGGGGACACTAGATTTTGGGGGAGGCACTATTAACTCAATGAGATCCGAGAAAGGTGATGTAGATAATTGATTAAAAACATTTTCAATTTCATCCTAAGGCTTTACCTTTTCTTGTCTTGTGAATCTATCGTTAACCATTATCCATATTTTTTCTTCCATCTCTTTTCATCTTTTATCTAATTCATCGCTTGGATCATGCAATTGAGTTGGTTGAATTGTTGGTCTATAAGTCAGAGGATTTGCGTAGGAATTCCCCCCAACGATAGGAGGATCAAAAACTATGTATGGGCGTTGCTCACCAACTATACTTTGATGAGGATCAGACGCATGAAGTATATGCTCAGATGCATGAGGTATATGCTATCTTCTAAATGGTTGATGTACTATCCGAGGATTACGGGGTGTAAATAAGGAACTCTCTGTGTCTGAGTATGCGTTTTGTTCCAACTAAGATCTTAACTCCTTGTTATCCTTTTGGCATTCGACGAAGGCTTGCTGCAATTATGTAATCTATTTTTAAAGTCCTTGTATCATTGCATCTCATTCATAAGAAGGGTTATCCGAGCTGTATAACGTGGGGAAATACCATAAGGTCATACAGCTTAATTGGTTGGATCCATATTGCGAAAGGTCAAAATCTATTCCTCACTCGTTGAAGCGATCATTAAGCCGTGATTTGATAACGACCTGATGGATGAGGAGTGGTGTGCCCTATCATTAAGGTCAAATTCTTGAGCCAATGGAACGAGGTTGTCTATTTGTACATTAACTATGGACGAATGATCCATTTGAAGTTATATAAATCAAAACACCAATTAATTCTCTTAAAATAAAAGTTGTTCTCACAGACGGCGCCAATTGTTTGGAGAGAATTTCAAGTGTCAGATTATAGTGATTTTTAATGAGAAGTAAGAAATTGAATTGGATCCTGTATTCTCCTCATTTAAGGGGTATATATACATATGTATTACATCTTATGCATATAGAAGGGTACGTATAAACGTCATGAAAGTACTATCTACATGTAATAAAATGATATGTAAATTAATGTCGATAGAAAGAAGATCGTTGCGTTACATCAGGTTGTTATGCATATAAGGAAGATCGATACATGTGGATCACTTTCATTTTCTAAGTAGCTTTCTTCATGTCGTTTATAAGAAGGGAAACCATGATAAGGTCGTCATAATAGGGTTAACACATCATATCTTGAAGTTTATAACCTCATATTTGGATAACGAGATATTTTATTGACGGAATAATGCATTTTATCAAACCTCTTGAGCACAAGTAATCGTTGAACTAATCATGTTACCTTGTTATACCATAATAGGATAACTACACATCTAAAGTCGTATGTCTATTATCCATTTAATATCAAACACTACACACCCTTTAAATCATACTCACCTTGTTAACAATTCTATTTCTAATCATTTCTCCCTTCTGAACTCTTTTAACAACTCTATTTCTAATCATTTTTTATCAAAATAATTTTAAGGTCAAATATAATAAACATTTTGGTATGAGTTTACGTGTAAGTTGTAAGTATGAGTTAAAAATAAATAAATATTTTTAATATATATATATATTAAACTTCTATTAATCATCTCCCTAACTTAAAATGAAATGTATTAAAATTGAAACTTAATGTACGGAGAGTGATGTCATGAATAAATATGCAAATTAACTTAGGATGGAGACATGACGGGTGATCGTATTGAATAAAGTAAGTGTAATTAATATTTACTAATAATTTATATAATATAATAAATAAATTAATAATAAATATTTTAATAAAATAATTTATATTTAAAACAATATTTAATTTATTTTATGTAATTTTATTATTTATTAAAATAATTTTATTTTGGCATCGATTAAGATATTGATATATAATTTTTACAAAAATATTAAAAATATTATTATTATCGACAAAAACTTAAAAAAAACATGAAAACTAAATTTTTTTATCAAAAATATGATTTTTTTTATATAAATTTATAAAATATTAAAATAATCAATTACTTATATTTTAAACTAATTTTTTATTTAATACATTTATTTTTAAATATTTAAAATATTTATATTAATCAATAAGTTAATCAATTAATTAAAATATTATATGATAAAATATATATTCTTTTTAGTTAAATATTGTAGAATGAGTAGTTAAAAGATTTGAAATAAATAAATAGAATATCTAATTGTCATTATTATAAATAATTTTTACAATATAAAAATAAATGTCATTGATTATTTACTTTTAAAAGTACTCATATATAAAACAAAAGTGCTACAAATAATAAAAAAAATTATTTAATACAAAATTGAGAAAAAATTAAATTAAAATGATTACTAACAAAGAAGAAAAAAAAAGAAAAAAAATCCATAATTGATATTTTAGCATACTTGTCCATATTTTAACTACATTTTAGTGACAATATTTAAAGACATTTTTGCTAAAAAATTATATTTAAACAATAATGACATTTTAATGGTATCATTGATATTTTCACAATAATTTGATCAAAAGTTATTGATATCACGTTTAAATGTTAAGATGTGTAAAAAATACATTGTCGTCGATAACCATAGTTGCATAAAACAACATATGTTTTGCGTAAAAAATATATATTATTTTATGTTATAAGAAAAACAATATATATATTTTTTAAAGTGGTTAAAAGTAAAATTTAATGTATAAAAAATTATATCATATAATTAAATATGAAAATTTGCAAAATAAAATACCCTACACAATTTAAACTAACCATACAATTTTTAGTCCTACTATTGGTATCTACATGTGTACGTATCCATTTTTATACAATACCGCTAGTTATAATCAAATCATAACAAACGTGCTGTAAATATTGTGTTCACAAAGCTCCATCCGTCTCATTCTCAAGATTCCAGTGACTTTGCTTTAGCTTAGGGCAAAGAACATATTCTTTCTCCAAAAACCCCCCCATTCGCTACTCTGTGGACAAAATATAAAAGTTCCTCACAAACCCTCTGGTATTTTCCGCAGAGGCGATGTTAGACTCTATGGAGCTGCTCCGATCACATCTTTCCCGGGTTCGGATTCCGGAGCCCACCAACCGCATCTACAAGCAAGAATGCTGCCTCTCTTTCGACACACCGGTAAAATATGTTCTCTTTCGCTTTTTTTCTGCTTGTTTCTTGTGAACTTTATCCTGGAAAGTGATTTTGCTTAACATTTCCATTATATTTTATCGTACCATTTTTGTTTTGCTACTGTTAAAATCGTTTATTTTTTGTATTTTTCCTTAGTAATTTATAGTGTTTGTCCTTTGCCTAAAGGAGGGTACCGTGTTTGATAATAACTAATATTCTGCTTGGCTGCTGGGGAAGTTTGCACGTAACTGAAAAATTGACTGAGCTGCTTGAGTAGGATACAGTACATTTAATTTTCTGTCTACGATTTTTGAATCCGCTTGTTTTGTTTGAGCTATTTGTACTTTGTTGTCTGGTTTTATGTACTTTTTACTGTTCTTGGCGCTGCTTTAGTTGTTCCATTTCATATCTTCGTGACTATTTCTTTGAAAAGATCTGATTCGATATGCTATTGATGAAAATTTATTGTCCATGAAAATATGGGAAGGTTTTGAATCTGGCTTTCGTTGGTATCTGATGTTAATCAGTAGTAACAGAAGATATTATCTAATTGTAATTTGAATCTTTTAATTATCTAAATTCACATGTTCTAAGAGTGTAATGGTGAAATGCAGAGATCAGAGGGTGGCTTGTTCATCGACATGAATACCTTTCTTGCTTTTGGAAAGGACTGTGTTGGTTGGAACTATGAAAAGACCAGAAATCCAGTTTATTTGCATATAAAGCAAACAATAAAGTTAGTACCTGAAGATAGGCCTTCAAAAAAACCAACTCTACTGGCTATAGGTATTCTAATCCAGAGCCTATGCTTGGTTCACCATTGAAGTTTCTATTTTGGAGTTAAGGCTGATGTGTTTATATTTGCTTCATTTATTTTTATATATACACAAAAGTTGGATTTCTTTGATTAAGACTGAATGACTGGGTACTTCATCGTTATGATATTGCTGTAACAACTGGACAAAGAAATATATTTTCAATTGTTGAAGTTAGGTGAATCGAGAACTCTTCTGATGATTTTATTTTGTTAACTTGATAGATAAAGTTGTATGGCTTTTGCTAGTTTTGATACCGTGCTCTAGCTAATGCTAATGCTTTTATATGTTTGGGTAGCAGCCTATATTGGGGTTGTTGCTGACTTGCTGCACAATGGACCATTATGTTTGTCTTCTTTTTTCCAGCTGGTAGCTTTAATGATGGATAAACTCACCAACATATATCTATATGATGTGATTTTAGGTGTTGACTGTGGGTTTGACAACAATGAAGCTCAGTACGAAGATACTCATAGTATAATCATACTGCCTGATTTTGTGACTCTTCCATTTCCTTCTGTGGAGCTACCAGAGAAGGTGCTTATTACTTTTCACATTTCTCTTCATTTTTTTTTGCGTAAAACTATTATAAGAAATAAGTAGTCTCTCTATGGACTATGATTTTGATGTCATACTGCAGGTGCGGTTGGCAGTTGATGCAATTTTAAGGGCCGAGGGTGCCGAACGCAAAGAGCAAGTTGCAGCCTGGGTAGCTGATAAAAAGCAAGTTAGCGCATATGCTATGAATTTGCAGCAGATTGACAATGGTGTCACTGTTTCTCCTTCTGGATGGAAATGTGCCAATTGTGACAAAACAGATAATCTTTGGCTAAATCTAACTGATGGAATGATCCTTTGTGGGCGGAGAAACTGGGATGGAAGTGGTGGTAACAACCATGCTGCTGAATATTACCAAGAGACGGGCTATCCTCTTGCTGTAAAGCTGGGGACAGTGACTGCTGATCTGGAGGTAGCAGGTAATGCTGCCTCGTGTTGTTGTATGGTAAAACTGTAAAAGATTCTAGGAGACAGGTTGATTGATAATTCTTGGATTATGAATAAACATGATCTACTCGTATTATGGAACAATAGATTTAGTCGCTGACCAATTTTGGTTTCTGCTGTGGGGTTATATATATATATATATGGGTAGTATGACAATTTGGTTATTTAACTTTCATAAATTGGACACATTAGTCATCTTCCTTAAAATTGGTGCACTTTTTTAATAGGGTTTTATATATGTTTGAAGAGGAAAATATCTCAAAATTTGAAACAAGTAGAAAATATAGTAATTAGAAACATCAAAATTGGCCTAAAACAACTAAAGTGTCCTCAAAATATAATAATAAGGTGACTAAAATGCACCAGTTTAAAATAAAGTGATCAATGTGTCCAATTTGTGAAAGTAAAGTGACTCCAAGTGCACTTTTATTTGTATCACAAGGTTTTTTTTTTCTGACAAAGGTTATGTGGATTCCTGGGTTTTTAGTTCTCACCACTATTATTTATTTTTTGAAAAGAAATCAAAATCAAATTAAAACACTGTTCATTAGTTGCTCATTTGCAACAACGATTTCTAAATTCCTATTATTTTAAAAAAATTCCTGACAATATTCTTTCTTTCTTGGAAAGCACTTCTTGGTAGCTTGATAAATGAATAAATCGCCAAACCTTACTTGCATATTTAGCATATTCACTCTGGGTCTTACTTTGATCTATTGGTTATGACAATTGGCCTATTGTGGCAGCTCAGATGTCTACTCTTACCCAGAGGATGAAAGTGTTGTGGACCCACTTCTAGCCCATCATCTTGCATTTTTTGGCATTGATTTTTCATCACTGCAGAAGGTTTGTTGCATCTTTGAACTTTTTCTATGACCTGTTTTTTATTATTTCACTTGCGGCATTTGCACCCAACTTGAACCTGATGTATAAAAGTTATGTGTAACGTTTAACTAGTTTCTTTATGGGTTTGAATTTAGTTGTAAGTTATATGCTTATTAATTGACATGCAGCATTTTTCTTACTCACTTTTCTTATTTCAAAAATCTCAATAGCTTGTCCAAAAAGGAGATGTCACATTATATGTTTCTGGAAACTCACGTTTCATGTTCAGTACTTGTTTGATGTTATGAAAAAAGTTTAAAATTATGCTGCCTTATGAATATCATTTATAACATATACATGAATACATATATATTCTTAAGGTTTCTTTCTTTATAGTGCTTTTATGTATAGAATTTATGTTCTTCCTTGCAGACAGAGATGACAACTGCTGAAAGAGAGCTTGACCAGAATACCAATTTTGACTGGAACCGAATCCAAGAAAGTGGGCAAGAAGTTGAACCAATATATGGACCTGGTTACACAGGACTTGTTAATCTGGGAAACAGGTGACTTTACTTTAGGTGGTTACTAGGATATACTCTTTTTCTTTCTTGTTTTTTTTTTTAACTTTCATCTCATTGGCTTTTCTCCCAGCTGCTACTTGGCAGCAACACTGCAAGTTGTATTCTCGACAAAGGCCTTCTACTCACGGTTGGTTTGTTTTTCTTCACAGCTCGTTTTTAGCTCATTTGAAAAAATATATGAATATTTGTCATGCTTATTTATTTATTTATTATTTCCATATTTATCAGATACTTTAAGAGCCAAACTTTAAGGGCAGCTTTTGAGATGGCTCCTGCAGATCCCACCCTAGACTTGAATATGCAATTGTAAGTAGTTTGTATGGTTTTAATGAAGTACAAGTAGTTTTCAGCTTGTTATTAAGTAATGGAAAATATTTTTGGCTGCTCCTGAAACTAATGGTTTTTCACAAATCCACTGAATACATGCATGCAGTATGGGTCTGTGTGTGTACTGCAGATGTGTTAAACATGTTAGTTGATTTCTGTCTAATTATTAAAAAAAAAAAGAGAAAACGTGATTGGAAGTATGGCATATCTGCATGTGCCACATGTATTAAAAAGTTTTTGTTATGTGGCAGAACTAAGCTGGGACATGGTTTACTATCTGGCAAATACTCTGTTCCAGCTGTGCAGGTATTACATTTTTGCTTAAATTGGTTTCTGTAAATTAATAATTTCTGCTTCTGGTTCTTTTAGATTTTGCTATTCTGTTATTCAGGGAAATGATCATGCGCATGCTGCAACTCCAACAGCAAGTGATGTAAGCCCTCTTTATGCACATTCATATTTTGCTAACAATACCTTTATGTTGACATTTGTTACAAGTTTATATTCTCTCTCTGTTTTTTTTGGGTTCTTTTCCCCTCTTTCTGTTTCTCTTGGTCTTTCCTCACTATTTCATCATCAATAGTGCAAATTCTGACTTAACTCAAGTCAACATGTTTTCCATTTCTTTCCTTGTGTTATATGTTGAAGGATCTTGATTGTTTAGCATATGCATAAAATCCGTCATATTTTTCTGCATTTGTGCCTTGTTGACTCTCTTGTCTTGCTTTCTAACTCCATGTCCATCTTCTAAAATATTAGAAACAGGAAGGCATACGTCCTCACATGTTCAAATCTGTGATTGCTGCCAGCCATCCCGAATTTTCGACCATGAGACAGCAGGTATGGTTCAGAATGCTTTCATATACATCATGAATGAGATGCATTTATGGTAGATAGATCTTATGAATTCTTTTCATATACATGAAGTGTTCTATATTTAATGGTTCCATCTAAATGTGCCATAACTGTTGATTATACTGTTTAAATGCATTACATGTAACTATTTTTAAGGGATGAAAAAGATCTATGGTATGAGCTATCATTTAAGCTATGTCTATGTTTGTATGCCCAGCTCTTGTTGTATGACATAGAAAAATCTGTTTATCCACAATAAATCAAGACCTACTTTTGACTTTTGTGATCGGTTTGAAGGTAACATTGTACTTTGGAGTGAATCACTATCACAAGCCACTGAATGCTGTCTAGAGAAAACTTTTGAATTGATTATATCCTTATAGGAAACATTTCAGTACACTAGATATTTGTAAGTAATTTGAGAATACAAACTCTGTGTGCTATTTGGTCATGTGATCATGTTCTTGATGACAAAACTATTTGGTCAGTAAATTATTTTTCATTCTCAACTGAAAATCTTGTTGGGCTACTACATTTCCTTTGGGGACTCCTACATGTCCGAGCAGTGGTCTTAATTCCTTGCTTCAAAGCTGTTTTTGGCATCTTTGCATTATCATTTTTTTGGTGCTATCAGGATCACTGTTAACTAGTTTTCCTGGTCTGTGATTAGCTGTACGTTTCATAACCGAACTGATTAGCTGAATATATACAGCCTACCTTGTCCTTGGCTTAGCTAACTGTATAAACCATTTGGCTTGTCTATAAAATATTTTGGAAGGGGAAGAATGTCTTAGGATGCCTATCATTTGAGGTCATTTTCATACCATCTATCATGTGTTTATATTGTTATTTGTTCCCTACCTGATGTGAGAGCTTGGTGTCTACTTTAAATTTAGGATGCTTTGGAGTTCTTCTTACATTTTCTTGATCAAGTTGAACGTGCTAATGCTGTGAAACATGAAGTGGATCCTGCAAGATGTTTCAAGTTTGGTATTGAAGATCGTATTTTGTGTTCGTCTGGAAAACTTGCTTACAATACAAGGCTTGACTACATTCTTTCTTTAAATATTCCTCTAGATGAAGCTACTAATAATGGTTAGTTTATTATGTTTATATTACTTTTGGAATATTCTTCTCATAATTTATGTTCTTACTATTCTTTTATGTGAGAGTCCAGAAGAACTTGAAACCTTTCAGAAAATGAAAGCCGAAAGAAACTTGGAAGGGAAGGAAGTGTAAGTTCCAATAGCTTTGATTTTACCTTTTACTGTGCACAAAGGTATTTAACTGAGCATGCAAAAGTTACAGATCGAGCGATGAGATTGTGCGTCCAAGGGTGCCTCTAGAAGCATGCCTTGCAAGCTTTTCATCACCAGAGGAGATACATGACTTTTACAGCTCTGCACTGAATGCTAAGACAACAGCGATCAAGTAAGATTCTATGATATTTCATCCATGTCTCAAAACGACATTGGCCTTTTGCTCATATTCACTGGTGCACCTTTTCTTTTTGTTTTTGAATATCGGATATATTAAGATTTGATCATAGATGGAGCTAGTGGTGGAAAGTTATTCATTTAGTGACTGCAAATAAATAATTGAAACTATCCATGTATTTAGTCCAACTTAAATTTTATATATGAGCTTTGTTTTGAATTTGTCCTCTAATACCATGAAAGCCCAGAAAGACACTCACTTTTGTGTACTTCCCTGCTGTTGGTGCTTTTGAGACCGTTTCCTGGAATGTTTTGGAAGATACCTTCATTTTTCCCTTTTAAAATCTTAAATTTTCACCAAATTTGAGATTGATGAATGAACTGTTTGTACCATACATTTCATGGATTTTTTTTTCAGGACTACAGGTCTAACATCATTCCCTGACTACCTTGTATTGCACATGAGGAAGTTTGTGATGGAGGAGGGATGGGTTCCAAAAAAGCTTGGTATTCTTTGGTTTAGATTTTTGATTTATTCATTTTTGCATTTTATTTTCAATTTATTCAGGCACCCTGTTCTTTGTTGAATATGTCCATCCAGATGTCTACATAGATGTTCCTGATATCATAGACATTAGTCACATGCGGAGCAAGGGACTTCAGCCGGGAGAGGAGCTTCTACCAGATCCCGGTATGTACTACTGCATAAATTTCCATTTTTGTTGAAAATAATATAAAACTCTTGTGCTGTTGTACATGTTTGAATTAGTGTTTATGCCTTCTTTTTTCTATGGCCTTTAAACCTCTAGAATTTTATTAGCTGATGTTGTGGGTGATGTCTGTTTTTTGATGTTTTTGTTTCTCAGATTCCTGAACTGCCGTTACCAGGTCAATTGTGTAACTAGAGTAGTAAATTTTTTGATAATAATAGGGGGGTCTGGATTCAGTCAATGATCAAACACATTTAATATTAAAATCATTAATATATTGATGTATCTATAAGAATGCATGCGTATCTAATTGGTTAATTTAAATTGTCATGTTTTTGGGTATAAGATGTGTATTTGTTAACATTATTTTGAAGGTGGCTATGTTTCTTTCTTTTGTGTCAAATTTCTGCATAATTTTATATCAATTAATCAACCCCATTATCGTCCCTTTTCAAATATCAATTTACTTTTTTTCATGAACAAGAAAAGAAATGGAAATCCGGAGCTTGTCCTACTCATTTAGAAATATTCCAATTAAAAAACAGATTAAGAAATATAGTTTTGCTTTATGAAGGATCTAATTTGTGTTTTTGGGTCAGCTATGACTAAGCCTTGTTGTTTCTGTTGATATTTGTTACATGAACTGCTCAGCTTCTGGGAATGAGGCAGAATCTAATAAGCTTGTAGCCAATGATGATATTGTTGCCCAGCTTGTTTCAATGGGATTTAGCCATCTTCACTGCCAGAAGGCTTCCATCAATACATCAAATGCAGGAGTTGAAGAGGCAATGAATTGGTTACTTTCTCACATGGATGATCCAGGTAGGAAGTTATTTCACTGCAAAGAACTTCTTAGCAAGATCCCAATGCTGAGCTGTAATAATGTACTCTTCCCTTTTCAGATATAGATGATCCCATATCCCAAGGTGGACAGACTCCAGTTGACCAATCAAAACTTGATATGTTGATTTCATTTGGTTTTCAAGAAGAAATTTCTATGAGAGCTCTGAAGGCATCAGTAATAATTTTATCAAGAGTTATATCATTTCTTCCTATGAGATTGAGAATACATGGCACTAATCCATGATTAAAGATTTCTCATCTTTTTTTTAATGCGTCAGATTTGTCATTTTACGTGCTCGTGTATATTGACACGGTTTTTGGTTTTTGTAGGGTGGTGACATTGAGAAAACCACAGACTGGATTTTCAACAATCATGATGCTTCTGTTTCATGTGATATGGATGCTACTAAATCGAGCACTTCTACTCCTGGACCTAGGCTACCTGATGGAGGAGGGAGTTAGTATCTCATATCCAATTATATGTAGTCTTGTATTTGTTTTTGTTTTGATCTACTGGTGGGTACTTAGTAATACATGAAGTGAATAGGATAATTTCTAGTCAGAGCATGTCTTCAATCTTAGGTGTATATGGAAAGGGGAGAAAATGCTGGCACCTAATTAAATTACTCTGCTAGTTCTTTACTTTGAGATGATTTTGATATATTTTTTTGGATAAGGATTTTGACAGTTGTTTGCTTTCCATTTTGCAGGATACAGGCTTTTTGGCATTGTAAGCCACATTGGGACCTCTACTCAATGTGGCCATTACGTTGCACACATTTTTAAAGATGGAAGATGGGTTATCCTTAATGATGACAAGGTTGGAGCTTCTGTTGATCCACCTAAGGATATGGGCTATCTGTATTTCTTCGAGAGGCTTAACAGTTGAGTGAAATATCAACTTTTCAGCATCCAAAGGCTTGGAAAGGAGGCACAGGAAAGTTCAGGGTTCACAACTTAGCAGAATTGCTGCAATTCTAGTGGTTTTCAATGTAATGTAGCGATGAAAGTAACGTTGTCTATTCAATGGTGCACGAGTTCTCGTGATTTTGTGTTTCTGCCATTTGATGCGAAGCTGTTTTGATTGTTTTGCACCATTTGCGGTCAAGTTGGCATCCAATTTCTGTTGAACAGATTGGAGTTCCCATGTTAAGCTCGTACCTCACAGAAGTTTGAAAATGATGATTTTGCATGGACCTTTTTTGGTCTACCAATGCAGGGAGTCGGGTTGCATCAATGATGTATCAATTTCTTCAAGATTATTTCGTCTTTTTATCTTTTTATTTTTTTAGTTTACACATTTAATTAAAGAGAATATATATATCTATATATTATACACCAATTATATAAATGATAAAATACTTATTAAAAAATAATTTTAACCATTCAAAAAATTGAAGGCAATATTAGAAAGAACTTACGTTGGCTTTAATAAGATAAAAACAATATTATATGTGACCCTTGTAAATGTTACTAATATTTCATGTGTATAATAATGTCTTTGGACATGCTTTTTTAATAACAAATATTATACTTTTAACTTAAAACATAATATATATATAGGATAAGTTGTGACATATAGGACAAGTTGTTACAATTTATTATATAATATATTACATATAGTTGGGATTAAAAAAATAATTTTTTTACTATCTTTAGTTTCTTATAAATTTTAATAGTTGAGATATAATTGTGTAATAAATATTTTAAGATTTCTATTGTAAACTAAAAGGTAAAATTACTATAAATATATCTTATAAGTAATATTGAAAAGAGCTAGATGTCACTATTACAATATAAATATAATTTTATCCAAAATTATTTTAGCCATGATTAAGATTGTTATATATAAAATAGATTATTACCGAAAGGATTAACATATTTTAAGTTCTTAATGTCTGAGATGGGTAACAAAAATATTTCTAATGTTTAAGTAGTTGCAAAAATATTAGTACTTTTATTTTTGTGTGATTTTTCATTTTCATCGTTTTTGTTATTAGTATTTGTTTTTTTAACATCACGTGACATGTTAGAAAACAAACTATGTTAATTGATTTAAAAAATATGAAAATGATATAAAAATGTCACTATATCGTTATGGGCATTTTGTTGGACTTAAAAGTAGAGTATTTTTGTTACCAAATGTTAGGAGGTAAACAATATTTAAGCCGAATAGAAGATTTTGGGAAACGAACAAATGTGAAATTGTTAATTTGTTATTATCCGAAGTAGCCAATACACACTAGAGCAAATTTAAAACTGTTAAGCTAAATTAGGGGTTCTGTCCGAAATGACTATATCTCATATAATACTTTAAAAAAAGATTATTTGTGTTATAGTTTAAAAAGAGACAAAACTTAACTTATAACTTGAAAATTAATTTTCGAGATTTTGTCTATAATACTTATTTTAGTTTAAAAATAGATAAAATCTTACGTTAAACTTAAAAGCAAAGTTTTTAATCAATTTTATTTTAAAAAAAATATATTAGATCTATTTTATAAAACATAATTATTATAAACATAAAAAAATATCAACATCTTATAAATTTATAATTAATTTTAAATACATATCTCTTTTTTATTATATCATATATTAAAATTTTTATTTTAAAAAATAAAAAATAATTTATTTTAAAAAATAAAAAATAATTTATTTTATAATAAAATAAATATAAATTTATACCTATATTTAAAATGATATGCTAAACATTTTGATAATTCATAAATAATATAATAATAATATATTATTATTATTATTATTATATTTAATAAATAATTATAATATTAATTATAATTATGATATAAAAAATAATATTCATAAAAATAATTAAATTATTTAAAAAAATTGTAAAACATTTCTATCCAACTTTTTATAATATACAATACAAACAAAGAGCATTATATCGTAAAATTTGTGTAAAAATATTATCTAATATAATATTATTATAATTATTAGTCTATTTTTTATAATTTATTTTATAATAATAATTATTATTAATTTTTTAATTATTTTTTAATTTATTATTATTATTTTAAGTTAATTTATAATAAAATTTTGATAAGTTATTTGTTATAATAAATTATATATTTATTATTAAATATATTTTTGTATTTTATAAATATAAATTATTTTTATTATTTTTTATTCACTCAAAATTTTATTTATTAAAAATTTATAATTTTTGTATTCGGCACTTTAAAGTTACAAAAGGTAATTAAAATATTTTTTTTGTCTTGTTTTTGAATATAAGGAGACAAAGAAAATTGGGCTGGAAATTGAAAGAGAAGAGAGAAGAAAAAAAATAAACTACTACTTTAAGAGGTTGCAAAAAGTCTTTTTTTTTAAACTAAATTAATAAATAGTATCTTTTAAAACTTTTAAATAAGATATGATCAACAAAAATCCTTATTTTTTTAACAGACTTTTTAGTTTTTAATATTTTTAAATTTATTTAACAACTTAAATAATATAGTTTCTTATCTATATAAATTGATAAAATATTTTAAACATTAAATAATATAAATTAATAAATACATAAGAAATATATTATAAAAATATTAAGTATATAGTATGCATAACAGTGAATATTTATATATTTATACATGGTATAATAAAGAATAATTAAATTATATAAAAAATAAAAACTATAACTTTTTTAATAAACTATAATTTATATAACATTATTTTGAAAATATTTCGCTTGTAATGAAGACATATATAGAAAATTAGAGAAGATAAATGGAAGAAGTGTAGAGAAAGAGAAGAAGAAAAAAATGGAAAAATAGAAAAAAAAATGAGTTTTTGAGCGTGTAGAAGAAAAAAGAAGATTAAAATGAAAGAGCGTGAAGAATGAAAAAGAAAAAGAAAATATTATTGGATATTGGCTTGAGGAGTTAGCTTTTATCTTTTTTTTTTAAATTAAATTACAAATGTAACTCTTTTTAAATTATTATAACTAATATGATTATTTTAAACAAAAAAACACGCTAAATTAGTCATTAATCTTAAACATATTATTTGTAATTCTATCTTTCCATCCAAATGTAGGTACCTATTTGATCTAACACTTGTAACATCATTATATTATTATAACAATTAATTAAAACTAATACGAAAAATCACAAAAAAAAAACTCATCAAATTTATAACAAAAATAACATTATAATAATATTAAACGAGATTTAATCTAACAGTATATAATATTGAATAAATCTAAATAAATACCACAATTTGAATGATATCTATTTGAACGTAGTTTAAAATAAAATAAAATATCAGATTTGTTTTAATAATAAAAATATATAAAATAAACATAATAGATATTATTTTTGTAATTACAATTTTTAACATTAATATTTTATTTAACTTTTTAGGTTTTAAAAAAAAATATTATAAATTTAGATAATATTATTTTCTTCCAGGTTCTTCGTACAGGAAATAATAATTTTTAATTTCATATTTACCCTCCCTTTTTTTCACATGCTTTACTTGGATAAAACATATAGGAACCTAAATCATTTTCGAATCATACAATATGCTTACCCAATCCACTTTCAAGAAAATAAATCCTTTCAGATATAGAGAGTTGTAAACATAATGAAAACGAAAAATATTTACTGCACTGTATTTTAATAAATTCTAATACGCAAAACAGGACCGAAAATAGTAATGCAAGAGATCCACTATTCTTTTCATGCAGAGTATCATTTCTAAATCATTTTCACGGCAATTGTGTGACAATTTAATGCGATCATCTGAGCTTCATATGCTACGAGAGTATCGTATCATGACACTTGTCTTGGAGTTCTCATCTCAGGACGTCCAGCATTTTTCCAATAGAAAATGGCGTGCACTCTGACCATCAAGCTTTAGAAAAAAAAAAATAGCAAATGCCAAGTGCCAAGGAGCGGCAACAGATCCAATCGTGTCAAAGAATGATTCAGCATATTCAGCTTTAAATAGCAGTGTTTGCATAGCATGCACATTATACTCTGGATCAAGCTTACGCTGCCAATCCTAAGAAAGCAACGGACAAGATCTCATCTTGCCTGGCTCCGCAAGAGAAGCATTCCCAGGGCAATTAATAAGTACAAGGAACTAAATGCATTGATGCATACCAATTATTTAGTGTTAACAAAATGGCCGATAATTTGATACAATACAGTCAAAAGTGCGAGGAGAATCACAATTTCAATTCGAACTTAATCAAGTTCTAAACAGCGGAATTAAACCTATTCTCCTTCTTTGTGTGAATCTTTTAGGAAACAAATAAATAGAGCTTAACAAGAAACATGCACAAAATCAACACAAACAATTTACGTGTAAAAACCTTCCCGGTGTAGGAAGGAAACAACCACGGCACTCCTCTCCAAAACTTCCACTATCAAGAAACAATTGTACAACAATTCTCTCTAGGTAAAACTAGAGACAAATGATCAACAAAATCATCAAGAATACACTTCTTGGAAACTAACAATTATTTCAAGAAAAATGGAGAGATCTAATCCAATTCGTAGTCACTGTTCACTGCTCAGAATTTCTCAAACCGGTGAGCCAAATACAAATCCCACCGCACAGATTAAAGAGTTTTGAGTCGTGAACCTGACTGCAAAATTTCAGCTTAATCGGACCACAAACGGCCTTCGATCGGAACACTTGATGTAGACTGGCTAGAGAGGAAAAAACTGCTCAGTTTCTCTGCTAGCTGATGCCTTTGCTGGTGCAATTCTAAAACTCTGCATAATCCTATCTCATCAAACCCTATTTGGGTTTATTAATGAAGCAATGTAAAGATATAATTGCCCCCTTCTTACTCCATGGTCTTTTAAACCATATGTGCTTCATTCGGGCTCCTCCAAATAAGAGAAAAACCCAACAAAAAGTCCAATAATAGGAGACACATATCTTTCAAAATTGTTTACAAAGGAGGGTTGGATAGAAACAAAAGCCTTACCTCAAGGTCCATGCATGGTATTTAGAATGACAGCACAGACGTTGCTATAAAGGTCGACTTTATGTCTCCTAACTTGCTCAAACAATAATTGCCAACTTTCAGCTGCTTTCATGATCGAACCTTCTTCGGATCCCCAATGTTCAAAAGATTTTTCCACATCCTATCATTAACAAAACTTTATGAGATATTGGACTAATATTATAATAAGATCTTCAATAATGTCCATCTTTTGCACTTGACTAAATTGTGATTACGACAAAAAGTTAATGGATGCCCAATTTAAATGGGGAGAAATTTTAAAAGAGGCCAGAAAATATTTAAGCTTAGATAGTCAAGCCTTAACTAGACTTGAGGCAAAATCAGGTCAACTGATCATTCAATGAAATATACGTTACAAACAGAGTTATTTTCAGAGCAAATGGGAAAATAATTTTCATTATCTAAAACTTTGTATATATTGACATCAAACTGAAATCAGATACATAAAAACATATATGGCATGCAGTAAATTGACAGTACAAATTGGAAAATGTTGTGGTGTTTTGTATTGTGAATTAGTGGAATGAACAATTTTACCCACTGCATGGCAATTATTTTCGTAGTGCATATCTTTTAAGCCTCCCGTTAAGCCACACCACAATAAATTTATCTGTTTTTTTGTGCTTTATCCTGTTTACTTTTGTGTTTATTCTTTGCTTTCTAAGACAATAACTGCCATCCGAAAGGAATTCCAAAGTTAATATCAAGAAATTACTTTGCTTTCTTTGAATGTTTTGAAAAATTAGCCACCTACAGGTAGTTCATTTTATACATCCTAAGCACTGAAAGGTGTGACATTAATATTTCTACATTAATGACACCTGAAAACCTTAATTTTAATGAAAAAATAAAAGTATAAAACCACTATATTTGAACCAGGCAAAGAATGCTTTACCTCAATGATCCCCTAGGATTTGGACAATATTGCTTTTCAGAAAAGCTAAGCATGCATTCAACTGCTTTATGACCATCTTGAAGGGAAAGTGCCTTAAAGAGTAGTAATAAAAAATATTTTTTTATTTTTTATTAAAATTACTAAAAAATAAATCTTAGTACGATCTTATCATAACAGTAATAAGTCTTACCTCAAAACGATTTTGGTAAAAGGAAAAAAAAATCGTAACCTAGCTTTGGGAAACTTAATACTGTTATTCAATATTGTGGTAAGATTTATAATGATAAAACAATATATTATCACAATAATAATAAATCTTAACTATGAGCAATTTTGATAAAAATAAAATTTATGGTAAGATATTGAGCTAACGTAGGAAAATATTAACTCAAGGTGAGAATACATTGAGAAAGCGTTTAATGTTGTGATCATGGTTATCATGAAAAAATAATGTTTGATCACAACAATAATAAACCTTATTTTAAAATAATTTTATTAAAAAATTAAATCTAATCCAAATGTCTTGTTAGTTTGATAAATCACTTATTATGAATACCTTATTCATTCATTGTTTTACAAAATATATTTATTTACATATTTTAATATAAATATCAATAATATATTCATAAAATTATCATATATTCATTGCATATATTTGAGGTACCAAAGTTTTTCTATTTATGTGTTAAGTCCCACATTGTCTAAGAGTAAAGCAACAATGCTCCTTATAAGTCTAGGCAATCCTCTAACTCACAAGCTAGCTTTTGGGTTAAGAGTTAGGCTTGGGTTTCTAAGATGGTATCAGAGCTAGGCTCTTGGCTTCCTCGTACTCCCATTGGCCCTCGTGCCGTAAATCCAGACCGTACCGTAAATTCGGACTCTAGTCGATGTGGAGGGGGGATGTTAAGTCCCACATTGGCTAAGAGTAAAGCAACAATGCTCCTTATAAGTCTAGGTAATCCTCTAACTCACAAGCTAGCTTTTGGGTTAAGAGTTAGGCTTGTGTTTCTAAGATTATGTATGAAATTGTTATAAAAAGTGAAGAGGTATTGGTGAGCTTTTCTAAACAAATATCGGCGAATGAAACAATGTGCGATGCATGATCTTATAGTGATGGAACTTATTATTATAATAGTAATGTAATTTTTCAAATTTTGGATGATACGAAGACATGTTAATTACATTTGATGTCATAAGTGCATTAATTTTATTACAAACATATTCATATATAATGTTTAAAAAATTTCAAACATAACATATTTAAAACTTTAAAATTATATATATTTATTATAAATATATCTATAATATTTATAAAATGATGTATTTATATTAAATATGTCTATAATTTTAAAATATTAAATTTATTATAGTTACGTTTATAACTTTTAAATTTATTAGCATGTTGTGATAAATCCAATAACATAAAAAGTAATTAAAGTATCTAATTAAGAATTTTATTTAATATGAGATATTGATGTGTTTAAAATTTAAAAATTTGCATAAAGTAACAAAGTTTCTTTCTCTTGTTCTCTTTCTTCGCCAGATTTTGGTAAACTAAAATCGATTTTAGCAATATTCAAGTAACTAATTAAGAAAATGCAGCTCATCAAATTCCAAACCAAAATGATAGTATAATTCATCAACAAACTGTTCAAAACAAATTACATTAGAAAAGAAAAGAACATAAAAAATAAAAATAAAAACCAAGAAATTGCTGTTGGTACTGCTTCTTATGGCAGCTAATTATATTGTGCTGGTAATTAATTTAATTATTACAAAAGTAGGTTGGCATGATTTAATCATACATGAAGATATTTATGCAGAAACAATCCCCTCTCCTCTTCAGTAAATAGCACTGCTGCAGTTAACATAGTTTGTGGGTGAAGAGTTTAAGGGGGTTGAGCTATATGAATTAGGTGTTGTTGATGAATGTGACCCATAGCTCATATTTTGTATGTTATTATTATTGTAAATAATTCCATTGTATATTATTCCTTGATTTTCAGACGAATAAGAATTATTTATTATATTTGACTGACTAGCTAAATCTTTATAACTATAGTTTTGTTGCAGAGGAACATAACGTCTCTGATCATTAGTTGTGATCGAGGCTTCTCTATTATTATTTTGCCACGTGAAGGAATTTGGGCATGAGCGTAGAAGATTGGTGATGAGGCTTTGTGATAACTGCCCTGTACTTGAAGAAGTAGTTTGATGAACATCTGAGTTGGAATAATTTTGGAGCTGGTTTTGTAGGAATTTTTGGAATATTGATGGGTTTTGAATAACTTGATCAGAGTGTTTGAAGATTTGGCTGTCATGATCTTGAAATTCTTGTGAATTAACAAAATGATGATCAACTGGGTTCAAATTGATATTATTTCCAAGCTGATCTGGAATATTAATATTGAGTTGAGAAGATGAGTTATATAGAGCTGAAGTTAGAAGTGATGAGAGTTCAAGAAGATCTAAACATGGGGTATGTGTCACTGGATCAATCCCCATTTTCAACATCTTCTTTCTGATACATGTGTTCCAGTAGTTCTTTATCTCGTTATCTGTTCTCCCAGGTAAGTGACTTGCTATTGTAGACCACCTACATAACAATTAACAATGAAGATCAATTAATTATTTTTTATTTTTTTATTTTTAAAAAAAAACATGAATTAGATATTATTAATAACTTTTAATAGTTGTTATTTTTCCTCTAATAAAAATGAAATTTCCTTACTTGTTTCCAAGAACACCATGCAATTGTATAATAATATCTTCTTCTTCCGATGAGAATCCTCCTCGCTTAATGTCAGGTCTCAAATAATTAGTCCAGCGAAGCCGACAACTCTTACCACATCTTTTCAGTCCTATAGTATCATCAACATAATAATAATAATAAAAACGAATTCTCAAAGTCATGACTTCAACTATTCTTCTTCTTGGAATATTGAGCAGTACTCATATTTAAAATATCAAGAAGGTATGGAAAAATGAAATTATATACAAGAAATTGATGAATTAATTAAACCATATATATATATATATATACCAGCATTCATGGGAAGGGTACGCCATCTTCCATGACCATGCTTTTTAATGTAATCAGTAAGTTTCTCATCTTCTTCTGGAGTCCATGGACCTTTTTTCAATCCACTTTTTTCACTACTGCAATAATTAGGACTCTTCCCCATATATTTATTCAATTAGAATATAAATAAGATCGATCAGAACAAAATATATAAGTCGAAATTACACGTACATTAAGAGCACTAGTTAGTTTCGTGTAGAAAATACAGAGTGTAGGTTTGTATAAATATATATATATATAGTAAGTCGAGAAGGGAAAACAATTAAGATAAGAAATTAATATGGCGTAAGTCAATGGGATTCGGTGCCGCCCTTTCTTCACAACCAGAATTAATAATTTTAATAATAATTATACTCTGCTTTTCAATTGTAATTTTGAAACATATCACTCAGGTACCTCTCAATAAGATCACGTAAGACCATGCAATATTAATTACGCAAATATTACTTAAGTAGTCTGTGACCTCAAAAAATAAAAATTTTACTTAATAAAGCCATGGGTATTATGGGTAATTCTTATCTCTTTTACGTTGTTTCTTCTTTTTCCCCCCACCCCTACAAAACATTATTGTTACCAACTAAATGTCTCCACGTATGCACCCTACTGACTCTTTTGTAGACCGTGCTACAGTTACGCAGCTTTGCCGCGGCATGCATGTTAAACGGAGTCCGACTCTTCTGTTACACTTTTATGTCGGTATAAGTTTTATACAGTAACTTTTTTTTTTGTAAGTTATAGGTTATTATTAAAATTACACAGCTTGTATATCATTAATATTTTATTTAATAAAAGAGTAAATAATTTGTTTTTTTTAAATAAAATAGAATGGATCTTAAATTATAGATTAATATTTTACATTTTGAATTAAATTATAAAAGAAAAGAATTTCTAATTAATATATTATGTATATTTCTTAAAGATAGGATATCAATCGATACCTATCCAATCCCATTTTATATGTAACTTATGTGCGACAGATACATTCAAATAACAATAAAAATAATTTATTAACTTTTTCTTTTCTAAAAAAAAAATGACATAGTTATCGAGTCAGCTAGGTAGCTGTTAACAACTTTCGAAGAGGAGGAAGAGTGTTTGAACTGTTGATGCATAAGTTTTCATGATTTTAATTATTTTAACGTGAGGATATTGCCACTTATTATTCATTTAATGATAATTTTTTTAAAAAAATAACAATGTTGTCTTTGAAAATGCATAAAAAGAACTCATTGATGTCTAAATGTTAACGTTTGTCATTTTATTATAATCAACATTAAATGAGTTACATAGTATTAACAAAATTATTTATGAAATTAGCATAACTATTTTATAAAAATATTTGTAGGTTTATATTTAGTGAACAAAAAATATTAATGTGAAACCAAATTGTCTTGTTAATATATATCTAGTAACATATTAATGTATATCTATTTACTTTAGGGATATCTATATTTAGTTACTTTAGATATATCTAGTTTACTTATAATTCCTATATAAAGGCACCATGTATATTCATTTGATCACGTAATAGAATACAATCATTAAGTATTTCTAACACAGACGTGAGCCACTATTTTTTGTCTTTCTAAAGTTGCTTTTTCGGTGTTATTCAACTCTTATAGCTTCATTGCCACAATACCACAAATCATTCACCGCTTTAACCTCCGACGCCTCTTTCGCCCTTTGTCCTTAGGTTCCTAATTATAGTGGCCATTGTTAAGCGAGTTCCACACCATACAAACAACCGCAATCACCGTCGCCACAGGCATATTGTTCGAAATTTCTTCTTCATATACCACTGTGACCGCCTCTACCAGATCTACACAACCGTGGAAATATCGCAACCATCGGACTATGCACGCACCATCACGCGCCACAAAACCAATCTGTACGTCATTCACGGGTCGCCACCGCTGCCGTTAATCTTAACACGACGAACTATCTACATATACCACTGTGACCGCCTCGACCATATCTTCACACCCGTGTAAGTATCACTCCTGACTCCATACGCGCCTCACGCGCCACCAATAGCCACTCGCGTCGCATCCACGCGCGTTGGGCCAGCTCGCGTCCGCTCGTGACGCCATCGCACTGGGCCGCAGGCCGACGTCACCGAACCGAACCGACCGCCAACCGAATCGCCCGTCGACCGATTGCCTCCTTGACCGTTCGACCGAATTTCTCACATTACAGTTCACCCTACCCGCTTTTTCGCGTAGATCTCATTTTTGCCGTCGCTTTTGCATATTGTGTTTTAAAATGGATAAAAAGGATAATTTTGTTTCTTGCCCTATCAATACTATATTGGAAGGAACTAAGAATTATTTGCCATGGGTCTCAAGCTATACGTAGTTTTCTTGGCGGTCGATGCTTCCGCATTATTGTACCGGTGCAATTATTATTCCCGATAAAGCGAGCAAATGAAGAAGATGCTATCTTTCTTCGTCGCATGATTGAACGTGGATAGTCACAACCACACGATCCTCACACGGATTCGAATACTTCTATTCCATCCATCTCCAATCTGCTAGGGCAAATTTTCACGATGCCAAAATAAGACGTGGGATACGCTGACCAAAAAGCGTACTCCACTACTCACTTGATCCATGAAATATCAACTAATAGCTTGAATCGCATAAACTACAACAGAGAATGCGGCAATCCATCAATGACTACTTTGATCAACTTCGCTTCTTTGGGGACCAAATTGACCTTTGTGATCCAATTGGGGTACGCTCACCGTATGCTCAACAATATGCTACAATTAGTGATGAATTTCTGTCTCATGAAGTTCTCGATGTCACTCCACAAGGAATTGAGCCAATCCGAGGTCAACTTCTTAATCGTAAATTCCCTCCTCCATCTCGACATCGTTGTAAATGAGTCGTTAGAAGTTAAGCTCGACTTCGCAACCCTTCAAGATCAAAATAAGTTCAATGTTTTGCTATTACTCATCCTCGCTCCCGCCATTGAACAACCTCGCAATCGTGATTCCTCCGGCTTTTACAATCGTCGCAGCAGAGCAATAAAAGGTTCTCCGCAATTATTGCAAGCGCTACGGCCACACCATTGAGACTTGTTACCGCTTCTGAACAAATCTATCATTGCTGCCGCTAATATCGAGCCTACTTCGATGCATGCCTTCTAGTTCACAGAGTCCCGCCTTCTCGAATCCACTATCAACATCTCCTCCATCAACTACGTAAGATCATAACTCAAGTCCGTTCAAATGGCCGGTAATGCATCTCTTTCCACTACCCTCTCGCTTTGCCCTAAGTCTCAAACTTGGTTTTTCGACTCGCATGTTGCAATCACACGACACCTCACTCATCTTTATTCTCCAAACTCTCGACCCTCGCACCACATCCCCTTAATATCCATATACCGACGGTTCCACCATTTACGGGAATAGTCTAGGTTTTGTTTCGACCTCTACCCTCTCTCGTTCCCGGGGTTTTCCATGGTACCGACCTATCCTATAATTTACGCTCCGTGGACAATTAGCCGAAATAGATATCGCCTTATTTTCGACTATTCTCGGGTGTATCAGGCAGATCCGGCGGACGGGCAAGAGCTCGGGACCTGGCCCTGTGGCTGCGTATGTTTCCCGTAAACAGCCTTCATCTTCCACCCGTCAAGCTTCCTACCTCTGCTGGCTGCCGCAACCATCCGCGGTTTCTTCCTTACCTTCTCTCGCACTTTTGGCATTCTCGTCTTGGTCACGCCCCATCCTCTCTGCACAACAATTAGCTTCTAAAGGTCTATTGGGTTCTGTGTCCAAAGATAATTTTGATTGTACTTCATGTCAGTTAGGAAAACAGCCAGCTTTACCTTTCAATAATAGTAAATCTATCTCTAATAGTATTTTTGAGTTGATTCATTCTGATGTTTGGGGACCTTCTCCTGTTACTAGTATTGGTGGATCTCGATATTTTGTTGTTTTTATTAATGATTATTCTCGTTATAGTTGGATCTTTCCAATGAAATCTTATCAATATATAGTAACTTTGCAAAAATGGTTGAAACACAATTCTCCAAACATATCAAAACTTTTCGATCTGATAATGCTCTCAAATACACTCAAAATGCTTTTCAAACTTTGTTACACTCCTATGGCATTGTACATCATCTAACCTGTCCAGGAACCTCTCAACAAATGGTCAAGCCGAAAGAAAACTTCGTCATATTCTTGACACTGTTCGTGCTCTTCTTCTCTCTACCAAAGTTCCTGCCCCATTTTGGGGTGAAGCTGCTCTTCATGCTGTTTATGCCATTAATCGCATTCCAAGCGCTGTCATTCATAATCGCATTCGCATGAGCGCCTTTTTGGATCATCTCCTAACTATCATTACCTTCGCTCATTCGGACCGTTTGTTTCGTTCTTCTTCACCTCATGAATACAACAAACTTCGAGCCTCGATCTAGACTTTATTGTTTTCTTGGTTACGGTGAAACTCAAAAGGGTATCGATGCTATGATCCCGTCTCACATCGTCTTCGTGTTTCCGTAACGCTGTTTTTTCGGGAACACCGCTATTTGTTGAACTTTCATTCTTCCCTAACTAATTCAAATGTTTTAGAAATTTTTCCAAATGAAGTCTCTTGTTCCTTCTACGTATACTTCTAATCCATCTTTGACTTCACTATTTAATCTTCGTATATTTTGATGATTCTCCTAGGCAGTCGTAGAAGAACAGTCGAGCACGAGCTACCTCACTCAACATAGGTCCTCGTTCCTACTCCGCCCGAAGATCCTCAACAAGACATTCCACCTCGCCACTCAACCCGGTAAGATCCATTCCCTACACATTTACTTGACTATCATTGTTACACGCCCTTGCTACACTCCACAGCCTCACACCTATCGTGAGGCATCTACTAACCCTTCTCGGCAGATTGCAATGAAAGAAGAAATTGATGCATTAACCAAAACCATACTTGGGATCTTGTTACTCTCCCTCCCGGTCAATCAGGTTGGTAGTGCAAGGGATCCATAAGATCAAGACTCGCTTCCGATGGGTCTATCGATCGCTACAAGGCTCGTCTTGTAGCAAAGAGGTTTTACACAAGAGTACGAGATTGATTACATGAAGAGACTTTTGCTCCAATTGCCCGTATTTCCTCCTCGTACCCTCTTAGCCGTCACGCTAGTAAATGGGACCTTTTTCGTACGATGGATGTTAAAAATGCATTCCTTAACGGGGACATGCATGAAGTCTATATGAAACCTCCTCCTGGTCTTTCGTTGAAACAAATAAGGTTTCTGTCGCCTTTCGACGTGCAATTTACGGCCTTAAACAAGCTCTACGAGTACGGTTTGCCAAATTTAGCTCCACCATCCTTCGCTTGGGTTACACTACCGGGCCCTTATGATTCTGCCTTATTTCTTCGTCGTAATGATAAAGGCACCATTTTTCTTCTTCTATACGTGGATGATATGATCATAATCGGTAACGACCTCAACGGCATTCAAGAACTCAAGGATTTTCTTAGTCGCCATTTCGAGATGAAAGACCTTGAACATTTAAGCTATTTCTCGGCCCGAGATCACTGCTCCACAGATGGTCTTTACATTACTCAAGCAAAGTATGCATCTGACCTCATATCTCAAGTCGACTCACCGACAGCAGCTGCCGACACTCCAGCCTGAACTTAATGCGCCAAGACCGACACCATCGTGGGCAACCGTTGTTCAATGCCTCTCTTTATGTACGATTGGTCGCGTACCGGTTTATCTTACGCTTACTCGTCCGTACATCTCTTATGCCGTTCATCATGCGAGCCAAGATCTATCTACTCCACGATCAACTCACTACGTCATAGCTTCACGTATTCTACGATACTTGAAAGGCACTATCTTCCATGGCCTTTTCTACTCGCCGATTCTCCTTTAGTACTTCGTGGCATTCTCCGATGCCGATCAAGCCGGAGATCCCATTGATCGCAGTCCACTACTGTTATCGCTTTCTCCTCGTTCTTCTTTGATTTCTCGCGAAGTAAGAAACAAACCTTCGTGGCCCGCTCTAGTATCAGGCAGTAATATCGTGCTCTGGCCGATACCACATCCGAGCTTCTTTGGCTACGATGGCTTCTTAAGGATTCTCGTGTCCACACGCTTCCGCTACTCCTCTTTATCAGATAATCGTAGCAATTCATATTACTCATAACGATGTCTTTCATGAATCCGGACCAAACACATCGAGATCGATTGTCACTTCATTCGCCTCCTCATCTTGCATGGTGCTCTCAAGCTTTTCTACGTTTCCTCCAACGATCAACTTGGCATATCTTCACTAAGTCACTTCCCAAAGGACGCACTCGTAATTTGGCTGACAACCTCAAGTCAGGTCCTCACATCCACCTCAGCCTGAAATGTGATGTTAATGTATATCTAGTAACATATTAATGTATATATATATCTACTAATGTATATCTATTTACTTTAGGGATATCTATATTTAATTACTTTAGATATATCTAGTTTACTTGTAATTCCTATATAAAGTCACCATGTATATTCATTTGATCACAGAATAGAATACAATCATTAAGTATTTCTAACATCTATTTTAGAAATTTTCTTAAAAAAATGAAAACTTTATTACGAAAATAGTGATTATTACTACGGCAATATCATATAGCATATATAACATTAAAAAAAAATGTTTACAACGTTAAAAAAGGCGCAAGATTGCTAATTACTGTGCTAAAATTATTAATTATTCTCAACTACTATTAGAAAAAGGAATATTTAAGGAGAGGGAAATTAAAGAAAGTTTTTGTTGTCCTTGATTTTAATATACTACATTTACAAGATTACTGCTTTCTTTTGCAACTTAATGATCGAGCGAATTAGTAAATAATTTGTTTAAATTAAAATATGAACAATTTCACATAATTAAAGTTATTTTTGCACATGCATGTAAATTGACAATATTAAAAATATATTGGCGTCTGCCTAATCTTCATGGTCAAAATTATTTATTTTCTGATAAGGACATTCAACAAGTATCTGAATGCACCAAAAGTTCATGTAGTTTTCAAAGTTGGGGGAACTTTCATTTTCTATAATTTCTTATTTATCAAGTATTAATTTGCATGCATGTGTCTGTCTATATGAGATTAATCAAATTCGGATTTTAACTTTTAAAAAATTATTTGTGGACATTTAGAAAAATGGTTCAACCAGCATATTTAAGGTTAATAACGGTTGTCATTAGTTAGGATTTTTAAAAATATTTCACTTGATGTATTCTAATTCATTAATTAGCGTATCGTGTTTAACTCGTTAAAATATGCTTAACGAATTGTTACAACTCGTAATCATTTAATCTAAAACTTACTATTTTGAGAAATCAAAATTCTCTCCCATTTGATATATACATGCCAAATGTAATTGGGTTACACCCACTATTTGATATTAGTGAATTATATATAGATTTTTTGAGAAGTAGGCTCACATGTCAGCCCGGCTCAACACGTTACAGACTGTGTCATGGTGCTTAATTATTTTTACTAACGTGACTAAATATTTAGGACCAACAATTGAGTGCTTAGCGGACCAATTTGGCCACTTTGATACCCATATATATATATATATATATATATATATATATATATATATATATATATATATATATATATATATATATATAATTGTCATGTGACAAACAAAAGCATTTTTTTTAATACGTTGCATATATAGAATCATGCTCTTTAAAAAAAAATTGTTATTTTTAAAGTAAAAAAATACTAATGACAGAATAATTTAAAATTTAGCATAACAATTTAATGTTTTAATATTTTTAAAATAAAAATATTACTCTAACATCAGCAAAAAATACTTTAAAATTAACTATAGAAATAACTATAGGCTTAAGAAAATTCATAATATTATAATTAATTATATTTATTATCCCATATATATAACTTAATATCAAATCAATAACTAATATATTACTTAATATATATATATAATTTGGTTTCAATATTAATATTCTTTGTGAAATACCTGTCAGATAAATTTAATTTGACCAGTCTTGCGGATCTATTCACACACCATGCATGAACTTAATTACCATATATATTACACGTGTTAATTATTGCTTGTTTTAAAGCAGCTATCAACTTAAAAGGTGGGTACCAAATACCAACGTATGTGTATAGCGAGAGCCACAATTTCGTTATCCAACTAATATAATAGCTTATGCGTTACGTTGTCCCTCACAATTCATTCACTCAAATAGGCCAATCTTCTTTTTTTCTTTTTTTTTTAATGACAATGAATGAAAGATGCCTTGACATGACTAGTTTTCAACCTATGACTGCTGACTGATCATCACAATGTCATTTGACTTTTGTTTCTATTCGTTGCTATTAAATCTTGATCATTTTTAGAATACACATTTAAATTAATTAAGTAAATTAATGTGCCACTTCTAACAAATTTTAATTAATGATAGTGGGTTCTTCAGCAAGAAACAAAATATATGGAAACGGTCTTTAATTAATTAATTTCCTGAGTTTTCTTAAGCTGAATTACACAATCAATAACATGCAATGTGTGGACTAAACTGAACTGAACTCATATGATCTGTCTGATATATGCTTAGTTTGCATCAAATTTTTGATAATATGTTAATTGTGACGCTTTAAAATTTCAAAACAAGTTTGGGCGAGGTTTGAAACATTGTTTTGAAGGTAACATGGGTACACAATTTCGTATTATGACCATTAACCTAAAATTCTACTCTTTATTTTATTTTTTATTTTTGAAACATTGAACTTGTTCCAATTTTGTTAATTCATTGATCGGAATAAACTTGAATCCTTAAGTCCCGGGCAAAAATGACTAAAATAGTAGTTTCTTTGTTTATAAATTGACTACATATATATAGTAGATATTACTTGAATATTTATAATTTTGGATGGGTTATTTTAATTTTATTTTTTGTATTTTTTAAATTTTACTTTTATTATCAAATGGTATTTTAGTAATACATATATTTAAAAAAAATGTTCTAATTTAGTGCTATTTTCTCACGTGAACAGAACATGTTTGATTTTAATGAAAGTTATTTTTGACATTTTCATCTCTTTTCAACCTACAAAATAATTGTTTTTTGTTATTTTTGAATCTTTAAATACAGATTTTTACTCATTTTACTTTATTTTCATCCTCTCATCTTCCTTTAAATATTGTCCGCACATAATGTTGACGAAGAAATTGAATTGGAAGCTTTTTTACAATATAAGATATATAATTCAATAAGCAAAATTAACATTTGTTATACAGTATTCAAATATTCAAATTATATAAATAAATGACGATTAATATAGACACAGAAGAAAATAAAACATTCCATAAAAATTAATTTAATGAAAGAGAAATTGCTCTATATTTTATATAGGATTAATCTTCAAGTTGAGAGATAAAAGGGAATACAAACGATGAGGGAGACAGAAGAGAAGGGACAGAGGGACGAAGAGAGCATTTTTGAAAGAAACGAAGGTTAAGGAAGAGAGGAGAGAGAAAAGAGAAAAATATTTTAAAAAAATATTAAAAAGATAAAAATTCTTTTTACATAATATTACATGTTATGTTTACATGTGTATAAGTTAAAATTTTAATTTTAATTTTAATTTTGCATTAGATCGGTAGCTCTTTTTAAAAGTAAGTATCAACAAAATGTTGAAAATTGGTTCTAAAAACAATAAATTAGTGGCATAATTTAGGAAAATTAGTTACTTAATTTGTAGCATAATTTATGGTATGATTTAAGGAAATTAGTGACATAATTTAAAGAAATTGACCTAATTTAAGGCTTAAATTATGGCATAAGTTAGGGAAATGGAGCATTTTTTCATCTATAAATAGGGAAGAGTTCATGCATTGAAGAACAAGACAAAAATCAGAAAAAATCAGAGAGAGTATAAGCAAACTCAAAGAGAGAAAATACTTGTGAGTTTGGAGAAACACTTGAGAGATATTATTAGTGAAGAAATCTGTATCTATACTCTATATTTCCTACTCAGTTCAAATAATATCTGCTGCCTCCCGTAGACCTAGGTGAATTACCAAATCACGTAAATTCTATGTGTTCATTTTATCGCTTTGATATATTCATATACCGCTATTTATTGCTTCCGCTCACAACAAATTGGTATCAGAGCAAAATATAGGAGTATTATATATCAAATCGAAGCTCTCGACGAGACGAACGCAACGGTGAAAGAATCGCTCAAATCAAAAGTCAGAATCATCGCCAGAAGGCTGCCGAGTCCTGGCGTCACAATTGAGTCAACTCGCCGAGTTGGGACCGAGTCAACTCGATCACTAGTGATATTTGGACCGAGTTGGTCCGTTTTTCATCCGTTTTCAATGAGTTGGATCTATTCCTACCTAATTGGACCATTCTAGATTCAACTACGGATTAGTTTTTTCAAATAAGGTATAAAATTTGGAAAAACTGCTTTTTAAGTTGTAAGTGCAAAATTTCTGTTATGAGTTTGTACTTATGGCTGATAAAGGAGAGATCGAAGAAGGTGAACAAGTTGACCATAGAATTTATGGAAAACCAAGTTCTACTCGAAGAACTATGTTGTCCAACGCAAAGTTTGAGGTGGAGAAATTCGACGGCACAAATAACTTTGGCATGTGGCAATGTGAAGTATTAGATCTATTATTCCGAGAAGGATCTAATATAGCCTTGGAGACTAGGCCAGGAGATTATTCAAATGAAGATTGGAATTATGTCAACCGACAAGCTTGTGGCACAATTCGACTGTGCTTAGGAAAAGATGATAAGTACTTTGCCATGAAAGAGAATGTAGCCGCAGTTCTCTGGAAGAAACTAGAGGACAAATACATGACGAAAAGTATTGAGAACAGACTCTACTTGAAGAAGAAACTTTTCCATTTCCAATACAAGAAAAGTACCACTATGATTGAGCACTTAGATAATTTCAATAAAATTTTGGCCGATCTGCAAAATTTAGATGTTGAAATTATCGATGAAGATAAAGCTTTGTTGTTGTTGAATTCATTACCTGAGAGCTATGAGCATTTAACCACAACCCTGTTATATGGAAAGGATGAGGTTAAGTTCGTAGATGTTTCAAATGCTTTGGTAAATAACGAGTACCGGAAGAAGGATCAACATGATCACAGAGACTCAATATCAGAAGCATTGACGGCAGCCAGAGGTAGGACTAACAACAAAAAATCTGGCGGATCAAATAATAGGGGGAAATCTAGATCAAAGTCCAGAGGAGAGTCATCCAGAAGACGTCCTGCGAAGGACGAGTGTGCCTATTGTCACCGTAGTGGAATCGGAAGAAAGATTGTCCAAACAAGGACAAGTCAAATGCAAATGTTGCACAGAAGGCCGATGAAGATGAAGAATCAGCCTTTTCAGTTTCATCATCAAAAACCTACTCAGATAAGTGGATTCTTGATTCTGGATGTTCTTATCATATGTGTCCAAACAGACATTGGTTTTCGAGTTTTGAAGAGCTCGATGGAGGAGTTGTGCTTATGGGCAACGACAATGCCTGTCAGACAAAAGGGATCGGAACAATACGACTAAAGATGCACGATGGTACAATCAGACGACTTACAAATGTAAGGTATATTCCTGACCTAAAGAAAAACCTTATTTCTTTAGGTGTTCTAGATTCTGATGGTTACAAGGTAACATTGGAAAATGGAGTCTTGAAAGTTGTACGAGGTGCATTTGTAGCAATGAAGGGTACTCGTAAGGCAAACTTGTATTTCCTAGATGGGTGTACAGTTACAGGAAGGGCAGCTGTCTCAAGTAGTTCTGAAGAAAAGGCAAATGATTCTTCCCGCCTGTGGCACATGCGCTTAGGGCATGTCGGTGAAAAGGCTTTGCAAGGCTTAATGAAGCAAGGTCTTTTGAAAGGTGCCAAGACTGGAAAGTTTGATTTCTGCGAGCATTGTGTAATGGGAAAACAAACAAGAGTCAAGTTCGGCACTGCCATTCATCGTACTAAGGGATCTCTTGATTATATTCACACGGATGTTTGGGGACCTTCCAAGAATGCTTCACTTGGAGGTAAACGTTGGTTTGTGACTTTTATTGATGATTTCTCTAGATATGTCTGGATATACACTATGAGTCACAAAGATGAAGTTACGGATATCTTTCTTAAATGGAAGAAAATGACCGAGACTCAGAGAGCGAGGAAGAGTAAAAGGCTCATATCTGATAATGGTGGCGAGTATAAATCAGATCCTTTCTTTAAAGTTTGTCAAGATGAAGGGATAATCAGACATTTTTCAGTTCCTCGTACACCACAACAGAATGGAGTTGCAGAACGAATGAATCGTACTTTGGTTGAGAAAGTTCGATGTATGCTATCTCATTCCAAATTGAGCAAGGCATTTTGAAATTTGAGGCTTTGTCATATGCAACTCATATAGTCAACAGACTTCCTGCGACTGCATTAGATGGAAAAACTCCTAAAGAGGTATGGTCTGGACAACCTGCTACTGATTATGATTCATTACGAATATTTGGATGTCCAGCATATTTTCATGTTAGTGAATCCAAACTGGATCCTAGAGCAAAAAAAGTTATTTTCTTGGGCTGTAAGGAAGGAGTTAAAGGATTTCGACTTTGGTGTGGTGAATCCAAGAAGATCGTCTTAAGCCGAGATGTTATATTCGACGAGTCTGTTATGCTGAGACAAACAAATTCAGAGAAAGAGAATGAAAGTCCAAATACTCTTTCTAAGGTGATGCTTAAGACTCCGGAAGATCCAGAAAAGATTGCACCAATTACCGATCGTGGTGAAGATGAAATTGATGATCAAGAAGAGATCTCAGTTGAGGTGGAGGTTCTCTCACCATCACCACCGATTAATCAACATCCAAAATCTATTGCCACTACTTGACCGATGTTGTGTGTTTTGGAACACACAGAAATCGTGCAAGTATACACGGTCACAAGTAATAAAGATTTGTAAGTAGAGTATTGTTCCCACGAGGATTTGTTACTATAGTTTGTCGAGTACTAAAATTGTATCTCTATGATTTTATCCAAAATAATCGTTGATATGGAAAAAGGTAACAAAAAAAATAATAAGAGAACTCTAGGATTGCAATTTTTCACCAAACTAATTCACTCCAATCATATTATTTTCTTTGGATTTATATTTTTTAGTACATTTAATTTGTCAACCGAAAACTTCTTTTTTATTCATACATCTCTTCCGAGCTCCGTACAAACACATCTCGTTAAATTAATTCACTATATTTCTATGAGAATTAAATTCACCAAGATTCATTAAGTTCTAAGTTTTCAAATGGCCACACATACAATTAGGCTATATTCCTATCCTTCATCATACATGTCATTCTATTTACGAGCAATATACACAAAAATGCCTTTCTCAAGTTTATTTTTATGTCACAAATCGTTTTGATAAAATTCGTAAATAATCAAAAAGCATTAAGGACAAAATAGAACGAACAAATTGAACGTCTTATAAATCTATCAAAAATAATTAAAATCAAAACTTCATAAATTTAGATCAAATGCAACACTAGAAAAATTAAATTACTTCATTAAATTAAAATAAAAATTACAACATATGCAGAAAAATTAAAGGAAGAAGAAGAAAAATTACAACATGAAGAAACGAAAATATTTGGCACACACAGAACACAACAAAAGCCAAAAATTGGCTTCTGCGTG
The DNA here is from genome assembly GCA_033030585.1 of Hippophae rhamnoides. Taxonomy (NCBI): domain Eukaryota; kingdom Viridiplantae; phylum Streptophyta; class Magnoliopsida; order Rosales; family Elaeagnaceae; genus Hippophae; species Hippophae rhamnoides. The sequence continues at coordinate 62,880,159 of CM065428.1, read as the reverse complement.
TTCTGTCGTCCAAAACCGAGCAACGCAGAAATTATACACCAAAAAAACTTTCTTAAAACTAAAAACTATCTCCTATTTATAGCTAAAAAATACATCCAAAAATAATACATTTTTTTTTGAAAACGCGTAAAGAATTTGTATCGAAAATAGAATCGACGCGTATCGATTTTCGATATAATATTTTAATTTACGCGTGAAACAGGGCCGCCGTTCTTATTTTTTGAAATTCAAAGTGCATGCCACGTGTCAGCTTTTGATTCGCTGCGAGGATTTAATGTGGACACGTGGCAGCATTTCATTGGTTGCGGGAAACGGGCGTGCGAAGGATTGTCGCACGGGAGACTACGCTGAAACGTGGGCGTAATCCTGCGCTCTCGCGCTCATGATAACATGCCACGTGTCGGCATATGATTTGCTTAAATATTAGTGGGACACGTGGCATATTTTTTATTCTCAGTAAACCGAGGATGCACGCCGCTTTCCATAACCCACGTCACACGGCATTGTTACACACGAACGGTTCGGTGCGCGGCGGCTTGGTTCCACGTGCTTCAATACGGATCGTTCGAGAGATCCAACCGTCGCTGATGCACCTCGGGGGAAATACGCGGCCACACACGTGGGTCCCACTCTACGCCGGCCTCGCGCGGCGGTGGGCCCCATGACACGCTCAAACCGTAAGGAATCCGAGCACACGCGATTTGGTCGGACTTGATCCGGACGCGCGAATCTTAGCCGATTTATTTTACGTCGGACGGTCGGGTCCAAGGCGCTTGAATAATAGCGCGTGGCTTCTTCTCACCTGCACAGAAAATTAAACTTTTATTAATTGTATTTTGACCCACAAATTTAATCCAAATTACATTTTGAACTTTCTTAAATTACAGTTAAGCCCTTTGCCATTTTTAAATTAAATTTTTAAACTTTTAATAATTATAATTAAGCCCAAATTTAATTTAAATTATATTTTCAATTTTTATAAATTGTAATTAAGAACTATATTATCTGAAATTATATTTTTGACAGAAATATGAAATTAAGTACATTTTCGAAACAAATTATTTAATTTTATTAAAAATGTATTTTTAGCACATAAAAGGAAAATATTAATTTATTTAAGAAAAATTAACTAAATATTAAAAGAACATAGCAATTATCATTACTAAAATTAATGAAAATAACTATATAAAATACAGTTATCAACCAAGAAGGGAGATTAGGAAGCCTACCAGATACACAGACATGGTAGCATTCGCACTTCCAGTAATTGATGATGATGTCCCATGCACTTACAGAGAAGCCGTGCAAAGAGTTGATAGTATGAAGTGGAAAATGGCAATGGATGAAGAGATGAAGTCTCTACATCAGAATCAGACTTGGGAGTTGGTTCAACTTCCCAAAGGAAAGAAAACTATTGGTTGCAAATGGGTCTATGCCAAGAAGGAAGGTGCTCCTGGTAAAGACAACATCAGATACAAAGCCAGACTGGTAGCAAAAGGCTATGCTCAGAAAGAAGGAATAGACTACAATGAGGTATTCTCACCTGTTGTTAAGCATTCATCTATTCGGATACTATTGGCTTTGGTAGCACAGTTTGAGCTCGAGTTAGCTCAACTCGATGTCAAAATAGCTTTTCTCCATGGTACTTTGAACGAAGAAATCTACATGTCTCAATCGGATGGATTCAAAATTCCAAGACGAGAGAATTGGGCTTGCAAGCTGAGCAAGTCAATTTACGGTTTGAAGCAATCACCGCGACAATGGTACAAGCGCTTTGATAGCTTCATTAGAGAGCATAAGTACACACGTAGTCAGTTTGATCATTGTGTATACTTTGGGAAATTCCAAGACGGTACCTTCATTTATTTGCTCTTATATGTTGATGATATGTTGATTGCATCTAAGAGCAAGGTGGAGATCGACAGATTGAAGGCTCTGTTGAGTTCAGAATTTGAAATGAAAGATCTTGGAGAAGCTAAGAAAATTCTTGGGATGTAAATCACAAGAGATAGAGTTGCAAGCACAGTCTGTCTGACACAGACTCAGTATCTGAAGAAAGTACTACAAAGGTTTGACATTTATGAAAAAACCAAACTAGTAAGTACACTGCTTGCTCCTCACTTTGAGTTAAATGCATTGATGTCACCTAGCACCACCGATGAGAAGAAGCAAATGGAATGTGTTCCATATGCAAATGCCGTTGGTGCCTTGATGTATGCAATGGTTTGCACCAGACCTGATATTTCTCACGCTGTTAGTATAGTGAGTCGGTACATGCATAATCCCGGTAAAGGACACTGGCAAGCAGTGAAGTGGATTCTACGGTACATCTATGGTACGGTGGATATTGGTTTGAAGTTTGAGAGAGACAAGATTGAAGGCAAACACCTAGTTGGATATGTGGATTCTGAATATGCTGGAGATTTGGATAAGTGTCGATCTACAACTGGATATGTGTTCACAATGGCAGGAGGACCAATTTGTTGGAGATCAACATTGCAGTCAACTGTAGCTTTGTCTACTACAGAGGCAGAGTATATGGCTGTAACAGAAGCATTCAAAGAAGCTATATGGCTTCTCGGGTTGACTAAGGATTTGGGTATTGTTCAGAAGAACGTGGAGGTTTTCTGCGACAGCCAGAGTGCCATTTGTTTGGCAAAGAACCAAGTTCATCATGGTCGCACCAAGCACATCGATGTTCGATTTCATTTTGTTCGAGAAATCGTCGATGAAGGGAATGTTATACTCCAGAAAGTCGGAACTGCAGATAACCCTGCAGATATGCTTACAAAGGTGGTTACAGGGATCAAGTTTCAACACTGCTTGAACTTGATCAACATCTCTCGAGCTTAGAGCGCCTAGGGCGCATTTAGAGGCAGCGTTATGAACTTTTTCGCCAAGGTGGAGATTGTTGAATATTGGCTCTAAAAGTAACAAATTTGTGGCATAATTTAAGAAAATTAGTGGCATAATTTAAGGCTTAAATTATAGCACAATTTAGGGAAAGAGAGCCTTTCTTCATCTATAAATAGGGAAGAGTTCATGCATTGAAGAACAAGGCAAAAATCAGAAAAAATCAGAGAGAGTATAAGCAAACTCAAAGAGAGAAAATACTTGTGAGTTTGGGGAAACACTTAAGAGATATTATTAGTGAGGAAATCTGTATCTGTATTCTGTATATTTCCTACTCAGTTCAAATAATATCTGCTGCCTCCCGTAGACCTAGGCGAATTGCCGAACCACGTAAATTCTGTGTGTTCATTTTATCGTTTTGATATATTCATATACTGCTATTTATTGATTCCGCACACAACACAAAATATCAATTAATAATAAAGATTAAAAAAATACCAAAAATAAAATGAAATTACTACAAATAATCACTACTTAATCATAGCCATCTCATTTGTAAGCAATAATTGCACTATTAAAATATATGAATTTATTTTCAAAAAATTTTACATGAATTTTTAATAAAACCCATGCAAAAATATTTGTACAAGTTTTTTACAAATAAATATTTGCGTGGATTATTTGTAAAAATACAGGGTTTTTACTAATAACCCATGCAAAGTATTACTATTACTAATGGCTTCACTCTTTTCGTTCAACACTAGCTAGAACAACAAAGAACATAAACAAGTTTGAGAATACAAAGGAAGAACAGCGAAGATTGAGCACCCATCCGTCTCGTCAGCTACGTCTTAATGTATTTATTTAATTGCAGATTTGTACTATAATTACTTAAATTTGTGATTATTTAATTTTTTTTGTCTTATTATGTTCATTTATTAGAAGACTTGGGATATAAATAATTATATTTATATTTATTTAATTTTTAAATATGTTTATTTAGTAGTAAATTTATGCTATGATTATTTAGTTTTTTTAATCTTATTATGATTATTTAGTAGTAGATTATAATTAATTATATTGCTTATTTAATAGATTTGTGCATACGTAAGTTCCGAAAAAAGATAAAGAGAAAGAAAATATAATGATGTTTGAAGAAAAAGAAGACAATAAAAAAATCTAAAATTTTAAAATAATAGTAATAATGATATATTATTAAAAAAGTAAAATCTATATTTTTAAATCATATTTATATACCTTATTTTTAAATAAAATTATAATTAAATATAAATATTTTAACTAGACAATTCTTTAAATAGATATCAAGTAGATATATACTATATATGATTTTATTTTTAAAAATATTCAATAACAAACGATAACTTTTAATTATATGTAATTTTACAAATTCAATTATAAAACAAATGAAATTTGATGATAGATACATTAGAATTATTCTATAAATTAACATAACATAGTTATTTAGTTAAATAAATCTTATATAAACAATACATATGCGTTTATACTTTTATAATGTATAAGTCTATGTTGACAACTTTTGATTTCTAGAATATATTTAGATGAAGTCAAAGTTTTTATAAAATTGATAAGTGAAAATGCAAATAGTGATGATATCATTCAATGTTCTTATATTTAAGTTCAAAAATGCTAGATTTTTTCTATAAAGGATATACGTGGTTATTTAATTTAGAGTATTTTAAAAAGTTGTGATAATTGATAGTTTTATGTAGAGAAGATTAATAAGTTGATTAGAGAGAATGAAACATCCTATCAATCCTAAGGTTAAAAAATACTTGTTGATGTTGACGTATGAGGGAGGATTTTGTTAACAATTTTTTAAATTTTAAGATTTTAAACCATTGTATCCAAAGTGTAAAACATATATTAAGTTATCTATGGTGGTAAAGTTATATAATATCAAAGGTATAAACAAAATGTCATGGGCATTTATGGATATGTTAACCAATCAAAATGAATTATCTTCGTCTATGTATAAAGTTAAAAAATAAATAAGTTTTTGGACCCATTTTTGGTTGATCCAAATCAAACTAAAAAGGTATCTGATCGAGCTTTATATGTATGTGAAAAAGTATCGGAGTTACAAATGGACCAAAAGTTATTTATTCTATGCTTTATACACAAACTAAATGATATATATGTACATTAAACTTCTTTATATACTTTATTAATATGAATTTTTTAATTGTTATATAATTATGACTTGTTTATATTATAGTGCACATAATTGATTTTGGTTTTGTACGAACCACATAATAATTTATGTGTATATTTAGATTCATTGAAAAATGTTACACTTATTCATGATGCGAGTCATGTGTTTTATTTTCGTAATTGCTAATTTTATTTATTTACCTCTTATTTGTGATGAAATTGTAGGGATCATCATTTTTATTATTTTAAAACAACTGTGTCATTATTATTTATCAATTTGAAGCAACATTAGTGAGTATATAATTATTTAATATGATATCTACTTACAAAGAATTAAATTATAATTCTCAATTACTAACATGATTTATATACGTCATGTACCAAAACAAAATAATGATATTATATGCAGATTTTATGTGATGTTATTTACGGAAGAAATCACAAAAAAAATCACGAGTTTTTTTTTTTTTGGATTTGATAAATTTTACTTATCTCATTTTGATAAGTTAATTTTAATTAAATAGAGTTATAATTTATTATTTTACTATTGTTTTAAATAGTTTATTAAGAAATCAAACTATAGACATTTCGATTTTAATGGACTATGAAAAAGGTGGGCAAAACACACCATATAATTCATGACCAATGATGAAGATGACAAGGACATGTGATTTGATTATGACTTCATTGAGATATGTTTGTGTATATTTTACTATACTTTTTAGAAACTAGCTTTTGAAATCATTTATTTAAAATTTATATGTAAAAATTAAAATATTATATAGAAATATATATGTACGGTAATTAGATATAAATTATGTTAAAATTACATATTAATTAGATATGTATATATGATATCATGCATGCATTTTTTTTACGAGTAATTCAAGAGAATTAAAAAAATTATATTATTATGTACATGTGCTCGTATTTTTTTAAAACTTATACATAAATTTGTGTAAATTTATACTAAAAATTCATACATATTTTCTTCTCACCTAATAAATTTAAATACACGAGGAAAAACCTATGGAAAATTTATTAGATTGGCTTTTGCATGGTTTTTTAAAACCCATACAGATTAACATTTAAGTTCCAAATTTTTATTATTGTAGTAGTGTCTAGACTAGGATCAAATTTGTAAAAGAACAATTTTTTTTTAATTTTCTAAATCATTCTTTAAAGAAAATAGAAATTCATTTGGTAATGAGTTTTTTTTTTAAGTTTTCTAAAATATGAACACTATCATAGAAAATTTGTTTGATAAAATTGTGTGTTGTGTTCCATGTTATGTTTTTATTTTTCTATTTAATGCTCGATGACAGAAAAATGAGATTGTAATTTTCAAGAAAAATAGGTGTGAGAATAGGATTTAAAATTTAATTATGAAAGTTTTAAAATTTGTAAACATAAAGCAATTTTCGAAAGTTTATTTTTTTTAAGTTCTAAAATTAGAGTATATATGATAGATATAATATCACATAATGATTAAAAATACTATTACGATAAATTTATAAAGATTATATGTTCATTCCTTTCTTATATTAAATTTTTGATATTAAAATACTCATAAATTTTATAAATTTTGATATAATATCAAAATTTTAATCAAAATAAACCTTGTACAAATGGTCCAAGCTTTGAAAAAATATTAGAAATAATGTGAGGGTAACTTTTTGTGATTAATTAAAAATTTCATAATTTTTATAAATTTTAACAAACTAACCATTAAAACTCAATTTGAATTAAAATGAAAACTAAAAATATAAATAGTAATCAAATAACACTAAACTTAAAATATTCAATTTTAACATAAAAATCATAAAAGAAAAAACTTTTTTATTGAGCCGTATTAATAAAGAAAATCTTATATATATCTTAATAATATTAGTCGTTAATTATGTTATTATTTTTAATATTTTTTTATATAAATAAAAAATCAACGTAATTTTATTTCATTATATTCAAGATTCTTACATAATGTGTAAGTTATGGGAACATTTCTCTCATCCAAAACTAATGTCAGCTGTTATGTAAAGCTAAGATTCTTTTATTAGTTTTCATTTTTGTAATTAAAAAGATGAGAATATAGATTTTTCTTTTTAGTGAGTAAAAAAAAGCCAACATCAATGATAAGTACAATTTTCCAATGTTATTTTTGTTGAACTTATTTATGTTTTATTAGTACAAGCAACGTATGTAGCGATAACAACTAGAAAGCGAAAAAAAGAAGTAAAAATGAATGTAAAAATTTAAGAAAAATAATATAAATAATATTTTTAAATTTTATAATTATAAATATAATAGTATTTATATTCATTTTTTATTTTAAAAAAATTAATATATTATTATACTTTAAATATTGTTAAATTGAATTCTGTTTAAATTAAAATACGATCATTTAAAATTAATTTAATCTTAAATATCATTTAATTAAAATTTATTCGATATTATGAAAATTTATTTTTACTATTATATATTTTAAATTATTATTTTTTTTATAATTCCTCGAAAATATACTTATTCGTAGCATATATAATGAAATGTTAAACATAATAACGGTGATTTGATGTCCTCTGCGATGCCTTGGTTAAAACTGCATGTGTTCTCATTTCCATGAAACAATATTAATATATTTTTCCTACTTTCCAACATTTAAGTATTTGGACTCGCAAGTCATGATCAATTATATGTTTCTAAATTGTTGGCATTTTAACGAGGATATATATACACAGAAATTTGATTGAAAGTCTGAAATCAAAGATTAATCTGTGGTTGCTTGCTGGCCTTTCTTACCTCCTGATTTGTACATGATTGACATAGTTAATTGTTGTAATATCTATTAGGATATCATTATCCTCACTACCCACTTCCACTTTACAAAAATCAATTTAACTAATATATGCCATAATATCATAAATTTGTTATTTTAATAATATTATGATTTTATTTTTAATATTTTTTAAGTATATTTTTAAGATAGTATTGTAACGATACTCTTATATAAAAAAAGATATTACACGTGTAATAATTTATATGACATATTTAATAGTATTTTTTGATAATCAATTAATTAAATGATATTTATATTTTTATAAATATTGAATTAAATCACAAATTTTATTAAACTAATATATTTTTTAAATAAGATACGATTAATATATCACTTCAAAAATATAAATAAAAGTATTAAAAATAAAAACATGATATTATTAAATTATCGAACTAATAATCCCAATATCATGTCCAAACGTTTTGGTGACACCTTGACATAAAGATCTTATGGTGATGTATTTAAGGTATGATCAATATACTTTAAACATTATTATTTTTTAAAAAGTTAATTTAAAAATTATTTATTTTTTTTATAATATATGATATTATATTAATTTAGTAAATAAAATTTAAAATTATTAAAAATTTACGTTAAATTCAACTTAATAAAATTAGGTTGAGTTAAAGTTTATTTAAATTTATAATCAATACTGTTGTCAAATTTATTATCGATGTAAGTGATAATAAAATTGCTAAATTCAAATCAAATTTATTATCGATGTGAGAGATAATAAAATTGTTAAATTCAAATAATTACTTGGAAAGAATTTGAAATGAAATACTCGAGAAAGCTCAAAGAGTCTTTGGGATGGAAGTAAGGCATAATAAGAAGAGTAGAAAATTATTTGTTACTAAAAGAACATATGTTAAAGAACATGAGATCCAAATTACGACAACCAACACACCACTGAAGCCACCACCAACAAATAAGGGAAGGATAGCCGTCATTTAACATGCCTCTCCATAATTGTGTTTATTTTTAATTATTACAAATTTGCTTTTCTTTTGTATAAATAGGTTGTAAACATTCGTTTATTCATATCAATAAATCCATTTCTTACATGGTATCAGAGCTTAGGAAACAATTCCCATAAAATTCAGCTCATAGAAATTTTTTCCCATTTTTCTTCAATCTGTTTTTTTTTTCAAAACCAAATTCGATCCACAAAATAATTTCAATTTCATCCCATCATATTATTCAGATTCATCCGAGCAATCTGCAATTAAAATCAAGCCAAAATACCCCTTCACGCGCTCACACGCGCCTTGTTTAAACTCACCGGCGTTCCACGCGCCTCACCGGAGACACACGCGCCAACACGCGCCAGCTGCTGAAGAAGACGACTCCAACGACACGTCGTTCGCGCGCCGTCGGCAAACGACGCGTCGTTCACTCGGTTCGGTCCTTCATCCCATCCGATCCGGCTTGCCTTCATCCTGCTCGTTGTTCCACCGCTGCAGCCGCCGTTTCAGCCCATTCCAACCGCCGGTGTCACCCACTTTCCGACGGCTCTTCGTCGAAATTTCCTGGCTCTGTAATCCTTGAATCATTTTCTATAAGATAAAGCATATTTCAGTCCATTATTTATTTCATAAATAGTCATTATTGTCTAAAACACACTTAAACCTATCCCGTACTTTCAAATTTATTCAACAAATAATGTCTTTAACTACCAATACCAACCCTACTTTACCAAAATGGTATGATGACCCTAGCCATTCATTATATTTACACCACTGCAACCAACCAGTACGATTCTCGTAGCTCAATCCTTAAACCAAGAAAACTATCACATTTGGAGTCATGCAATGCTCATGGCCCTAATAACCAAAAACAAAGAAGGATTCATTGACGGCACAATCAAGAGGCCATCAACACCCCTTGAAACAAATGGCACTTGGACGCTTCAACAGCTTCCTCCAAACAAGAAACCAGTTGGTTGTAAATGGGTCTACAAAATCAAGTATAATCCTGATGGCTCTGTGGAACGATACAAGGCTCGACAGCGGCCAAAGGATACAATAGATTGAAGGTTTTGACTACCAAGAAACTTTTGCACCAAAGTAGCCAAACTTGTCACCGTTCGCTTCTCCTCGTTGCCGCTATTCAAAATTGGCATCTTCGACAACTTGATGTCAACAATGCTTTTCTACTATGGTGATCTTCTACTTAAGATGTCTACATGTCCCTTCCACCTGGATTCTGGACGAAAGGGGAAACACGAGTATGTAAGCTACATAAATCTTCAGTATGGACTTAAACAAGCCTCACGACAATGGTTCATCAAGCTATCAACAACACTTAAGCTAGTCGGTTTTAACCAATCCAAGTATGATCACTCATCGCTCGTCCGAACCCGTGGTAATTCCTTCTCACTCTTCTTGTCTACGTAGATGATATAATCATAACAGGAAACAATATACAAGACATTGAAGAAACTAAGAATCATCTCACGAGACAATTCAAGCTTAAAGATCTCATGAATTAAAGTATTTTTTGGGCATAGAAGTTTCACGCTCCAAGATGGGAATTGTTTCTCACAACGCAAGTACGCACTTGAAATATTGGAGGATATGGGTTATCTTGGTGCCAAATCAGCTAATTCACCTATGGAACAAAATTTATCCCTCAAAGAAAGTTGAAGGAGAATTCATCAAGCAATCCCACATCCTATCGAAGACTTGTTGGGAGATTAATATACTTGACCATCACAAGGCCCGATTTAGTTGTATGTCAGTGCACATTCTCACCAATATATGGATAAACCACGACAACCACATTTGGAAGAGCTCAACGAGTGCTACGATATGTCAAGAACACACCAGGGCAAGGTCTCTTTTTCTCAAAGAACTAGTTCATTACAACTAAATGCTTTTTGTGATGCGCAGACCGGGCAAAATGCACGTATACACGACGATCAACCACATGATATCAGAGTGTTTCGAAACTCATTAATTTCTTGGAAGACTAAGAAACAAAATACGCCTCACGATCGTGTATGTAACACCGCTTCACGGCAACGCATTGCTAAGTAACCTGGTTACGATATATTTTGGATGATTCGGGTATCAAACACTCTCAACCAACCAAGTTATATTGTGACAATCGTTGCACCTCTTCACCTTGCATCAAATCCAGTGTTACATGAATGAACCAAACACATAGAGATCGATTGCCATCTAGTAAGAGAAAAGATTCAAGCTGGAATGATCAAAACTTATCATATCTCTACATTAGAGCAACCAGCAGATATATTTACCAAATCCCCCGAGTTTTCCTCAGCTTGGTTACTTAACAAGTTAGGAATAATTAACATATATTCTAACTCGAGGGGAATGTTAAAGAACACGAGATCCACCGGTGACAACCAACACACCACAGCAGCCCACCAAATGCCTTTACATGGGAAGGATAGGATGTCCATGAACATGCCTCTCCATAATTGTGTTTATTTTTAATTATTACAAATTTGCTTTTCTTTTGTATAAATAGGTTGTAAACATTCGTTTATTCATATCAATAAATCCATTTCTTACTTATTATCGATGTGAGAGATAATAAAATTGTTAAATTCAAATAATTACTTGGAAAGAATTTGAAATGAAATACTCGAGAAAGCTCAAAGAGTCTTTGGGATGGAAGTAAGGCATAATAAGAAGAGTAGAAAATTATTTGTTACTAAAAGAACATATACTGAGAAAGGCCTTGAGAAAGTTTGGAATGCGAGATGCCAAGCCAGTGATTGTGCCCATTGTAGCTAATTTCAAACTTTCAAGCAACTAAAGTCCTAAATATGATGATGACGAAGAGAAACAGTACATGGACAAGATTCCTTACTCGAATACAGTGGGAATCTTAATTTTTGCAATGATCTGGACAAGGCTAGATTTTGCACATTTTGCAATAGATTCATGGAAAACCCAGGGAAGGAACATTGGAAAAGGGTGAAATGGATCTTTTAGGTATTTGAAGGAATAATGGATGTTGAGTTAGTCTATCAGCATGACAATAAAAACGATGCTTATATAATGGGTTATATTGATTCTGATTACGCAAAACATTTAGACAAACGAAGATCATTATCTGGTTACTTGTTTACCTTGTTTGGTAACATTGTCAGTTAGAGATCAAATTTACAATCAATGGTGGCCTTATCTGTTGGTGTGTGTTGTTGTGGCAGACAACAAATAATTCAGTGGAGTAAAACATGGAGCATACAATAATGGTAGTGGATCCATAAAACATGGATATGCAGAAATTATGGTTATTGTTTAATTTTCGTTTTCTTTGTATACATATATCTCAACTATTGTACAGAAACAGATAATAGAAATAATAATGAAATATACATGATAATTATCAGAGAAACACATAGTTTGACATTATCAACTATTGAAACTATAAGTTACATTGCTTACACTGAAGTTGTGAAAGAAGTCATTTGGATCAAGGGCTTCACAAGTCACTTGGGGTAAATCAAGCTACTATCACAGTTCTATGTGATAACCAAAGCCCCATCTACCTAACAAAGAATCTTATGTATCACGAACTTACAAAACATAGACATTAGGATGCACTCTATAAGGAATGTAATTGTTCAAGGACAAATGAAAGTTGAAAAAAATCTTATTAAGGACAATGCAGCTGATGTACTAACCAAAACAGTACTAACAGCTAAGTTTAGATATTGTTTAGACAAAGCTAGCATTGCTAGAACTTAAGACAGCTTTGGGAGGCTGAGTTAAGTTCATTAGATCATGTGTGCGTCAAGATGAAGATTTGAAGTGTATAACACATGAATGGCCACAATTATCTGGCTAGCAACTCATGCATGGGAGCTGTTTTGGTGTGCATAACAGTTGGGTTGTTATATCAATTTTGGTTGTTGGTTATTTATGTTAGTTAGCTTCCTCTAAGTCCAATTGGCTCATGTATATTATTAAGAGCACAATTCAGTTTTGTACACGTGTCTCCTTAGGATTTGTAGATGGATGTATCATTGTTGTATAAATACCCAATACCCTCTGCAATCCTTACTAGTTTTACCAAGTGAAAGAATTCATAAACTGTAAAATTTTATAAGGTTGTAGAGAGTTTTATGATGGATTTGTAAGATTGTCATAGGCGGTAATCTTATTGACATTTTTTATCTTTTAAAGTTTGCTTGGTATCTTTGATTATATCTTTGATGATATGATTGATTGAATTACGTAATTTATACGTTTTTTTAATCATATAATTACATATAATTTATTTTCTTGATCGATTAAAAATTAAATACAATTGACAAAGGTTTCAAAAATAACAATATCAAATGACATAATAAATTATGATTGGTTTTTTAAATATTTAATATTGATAGATAACAAAATCATACTACAAATATTATATATAGGAGTTAATCTTCATTTAAAATTAACACAATTCTGTGATGTATAATAAAACTCTAATTTTAACCCATGTTATAACTTATAAAAAGGTGGAACCTTCCTCTTATAACACATTCAACCACTTTAATTTCCAAAGCATTTTGAGTAGAGTTATTATAATGCTATTTAGAAAAGTTTAAACATCACAAAATATGAGATGTATATTAAATTAGGGACATGGTACAGTTAAATATTATAGTTATATTAATGAAATTATGTCTGATGAGATTTTGCTCTACATTAATTATAATTTGATATGTAATCACTAATAATTATTTACTTCAATCGTGACAAAGTACAAAGTAAGAGCTATTTGTTAGGGAGGAAAAAGTGACAATGTACAAATCAAGCTCCAGTAATATTTTTTTTATTTCCTTTGCGTTAATGCGAGTAGAGAAAAAAAAATTTCTGTGAAGGTAAGATATTATAAAATTTGTGATATAAACAGCGTGATAAAATTTATCGATACTATAATTACATAATTATAAATTCATAATAATGATGTGCGAATTAGAAGTCCACTAAACACAAACCAAAACCACCATATATATTACAGCTCAATTACTAAACAAATCATCAAAAGCAAAAAAACAAATAGAAGTGAAACCAACCATACATCGGTAATGGTGTGCGAATTAGAAGCATTCTCAAACTCATTCCTTACCTTGTGAGAATATGCCCGTCTAGTTTTAGCCAACTCTTTCATTATCATCAAATTCTGTTACACATATACACATTTCATCCATACAGAGTCTCCTTGTCTTGGAAAGGAATTAAATGCTAGAGCACAAGCATTTCCCTTTTATCTTGACACACCCGGCCCTGAGCAACACCTTTGACAAGGCTAGGAGTGCACAAATATAGTTCAGCATGCAACATGTTCGAGTGCCTCATCTGAAATGGAGCTATACTGACTTCCTTCAATCTCAACAAAGATCTAGCAAGCGTGATCATCGAAGAACTATGAAAGTAGAGAGAATCATCAAAGCAAATCAAGCTAGAGGCAAAAAACGATTAATGAAAAGGGGTAGTGATTGTGGTCAACGTTAATTAGAGATGAATTGATTTGATTACAATAACTGTTGAATATTGGCTCTAAAAGTAACAAATTAGTGGCATAATTTAGGGAAATTAGTGGCCTAATTTGTGGCATGATTTGTGGCATGATTTAAGGAAATTAATGGCATAATTTAAGGAAATTGGTGGCCTAATTTAAGGCTTAAATTATGGCACACTTTAGGGAAAGGGAGCCTTTCTTCATCTATAAATAGGGAAGAGTTCATGCATTGAAGAACAAGGCAAAAATCAGAAAAAATCAGAGAGAGTATAAGCAAACTCAAAGAGAGAAAATACTTGTGAGTTTTGGGAAACACTTGAGAGATATTATTAGTGAGGAAATGCGTATACGTATTACGTATATTTCCTACTCAGTTCAAATAATATCTGTTGCCTCCCGTGGACCTAGGCGAATTTCCGAACCACGTAAATTCTGTGTGCTCATTTTATCGCTTTGATATATTCATATACCGCTATTTATTGCTTCCGCCCACAACAATAACTACAAAAAAATTGTGAAACACATTGATAGGAGCATTATTGGCTGCGCAATGTCGAGAGAAAGGCGCACGTAGGGGTAGGCACAAGGTGTAGAACAACGCAGGCTGGGCACATGAATAAGGGACCACTAATTATGTTAGAAAATGTCAGAGTTAGTTAGCATAAAAGTTAACTTAATTCCCTTATAATTCATGTGTGTATAAGGTTATATATAGTCCCAATGAATTCAATAAATAAATGAGAAAATATATGAAATCATCTATTCCTTTCCTCTGTCTTCTTCCTCCTCCCTACATCTCTAAATATTCTACACGTATCAATGGTATCAAAGCCGATTTCAGCCATGGACAACCAGAATCAATCTAACACATAGATCTCTTATGAGGAATCTGATACCCTCGAGCGAATAAACATCGTCTTAGAACTGGTGTTGATCGAGCTATGAGCTCTTCGTGCCACTCACAGCTCACTATCGAATCTCTATCTTGGCAATCAGAGGAATAGATCGTTTGAAACCTTCAAGAAATAGGAAGCTCTACCCATTGATTCCGTCACCTAGGATACCTATTCGGAGAACGCTCCAAGCAAATCCTACACGATCGAGAACCAAGTACTTTCTGGGATTTATAGAGAAGTGATGAAGGATATTCGGCTTAAACTCTGTGGATTACCAGCGCTTGAGCTTCCAGAACTGGCCCATGAGCTAGCCCAAAGAACCTGCCTGCCTTGTAAGAACAACTTTTCTCCATCAGTTAAACTACCCTGCAATGGGCTTGGGTTTGGCCCATCAAGTGGCCCTATAGCCCCTACACATGCAAAGACCCAGGATCACCTCAGTTCTTCTTCATCCAGCTCCTTGAAAGAAATCATAGAAATGGATGAGTTAGTCAACCGAGATGCACAAGATCAGAGAAGAAATAAATTATGTCACTATGGTGATCAGAGAGTCGTCATCGGCTATCATGGCACGTGACCAAAGGCACTTCACGAGGATGAGGGTTCAATTAGAGAATACCAAGACAGTCACATGAGGAAGCTTCATCGGGATAATTAGCTCTTCAAATGCACTCCTCTACCGATTTTTGACAACTAGATAGGAATTTCCCTGAATGATGTTTCCTCCACTCAAGAAACAACAAATAATCTTCCAAGCTTAAGGTTAGAAAATCAAATTCATGCCAGTAGTATACATATTGTGTATGAGTTGTGTTATGTTCCTGAGACCATTAATCCGGTGAAATTGTACGAGTCTTGCCTTTGGCATCGATGGTACCTTAAAGATAATGTTACTCAAAAATTATATGCCCGCGCACCGGTTATAGCTCCATATTTTCTCTTGATATGCTCTAAGATCATGTTAACAAGCTGGCAAGGGTTTCAACTCTCAAAGGAAGAAGTAAAGACATAAACCCCTTTGATTTTAACCTCTAGTAAGCTATACGTTCTAAAATGTTATGAGAAGTGTCAACTAGCAGTTGAGAGTAGAAGTTATTTGTTTCTGTGTGTTGATGCAGCTGAGGATATTAGAAACCTATGCATCAGAACTGGCTCAGCTCCTTTTGGGGTTAATCAGCCTGGCCATCCATCTAATTGGAGGAATGTTTCTATAGTGGATGGATCATTTACCTTTCCTTTTCCATGTACAGCTTGGGTTCTGAATTCTTGGGCTGAGCTGAATCCTCTAGATCTCAATCAAGAAACTTTTGAAGGTGTTGAGACTTTGGTCTTGGAGTTTACAAAGACACTTCCTAAGGGAATAAAGGTTCTGGTTATGGGTTCTGAAGGGAATTTGAATAACAAACTGAAGGATTCCTTTAAGAGCACTCAAGCTTATAATGGTGAGAAGAAGAATATGGTAGTCACACAGTTTGAACCTACTGATGCTAAAAGAAGCTTCCCATGTTGGGAGGAACCTGCTGGTAAGGCTACCAATTTGATTACCCAAAATGTTATTATGGTCTAGGACTCTGAGAAATTTGATAGGTTACATGAACTTGGTGATAAGACTGCCATTGTTTTTGTTAATACCAAAAGGAATGCATATTTTGTTGCAAAGAATTTGGATAAGGTAGACTATGGTGTGACTATTCTACATGGTGGAAAATCACAAGAGCAGAGAGAGATCAGTCTTGAAGGATTTCGAACTAAGAAGTACAATGTTCTAGTTGCGATTGATGTTGCAGGACGTGAGATTGATATTCTAGATGTGGCTCATGTTATTTATTATGATATGTCGAGAAATATTGAAATGTATACTAATCATATCAGACGTGTTGGCCATGTTGGTATCACAATTCTTCCCTTGTTATCCAAAAATCACTGTGAGTTTCAGTTATGAAGAAGTTTAGGAACTAATTGTCAGGATTCAAAATGTTGGAACTGAAATTGTCGAAGCAAAGACAGGTGCTGTTTTGGCTACATTATCCAAAGTACATGTTGTAATCTTACCAAATCATACCTCAACCTTATCCTTGAGGACAAGGATTTTAAAAGGAGGAAGGAATGATACGAGCATTATTGACTGCGTAGCATCGAGTGAAGGGAACACTTAGAAGTAAGTGCAAGGCGAATAACAACATAAGCTGGGCATATGAATAAAGGAACATTAATTCTGTTAGAAAATGTAAGAGTTAGTTAGTTAGCATAAAAGTTAACTTAATTCTCTTATAACTCATGTGTGTGTACGACTATATATAACTCCAATGAATTCAATAAAGAAATAAAAATATATATAAAATCAACTCTTACCTTCCCCTGTCTTCTTCCTACTCCTTATCTCTCTAAAAATTCTACACGTATCACACATCAAACCGTGAAGAATACCTTTGAGTTTTGATAGGAACTATTAAATTTAAAAAGATATTCATGATTCTAGGAGTGACAACGAGTACAAGATTGTGACGAATGATCGATGAATCATGAGCAAAGAATTGGTAAAAAAAAAATTAAGGATTTTCATAACTTAATATGGCACAAATTTGAAGGACTCGAACGGATCGTGACGAAATTGATCACAAGCCCCTCCCTCAATTTGTGAGATTTATGAATATGTGTTCTTCAATTCGCTTAGTCTCTTTTTGCCTAAAAGGTGCCTTAAAAGTACCTCAGGACCACGTCTTTTTTTTTTTGACCCCCCACATGTCTCTTGAATGTTTTCCTTATA
Organism: Hippophae rhamnoides; assembly: GCA_033030585.1. Taxonomy (NCBI): domain Eukaryota; kingdom Viridiplantae; phylum Streptophyta; class Magnoliopsida; order Rosales; family Elaeagnaceae; genus Hippophae; species Hippophae rhamnoides. The sequence continues at coordinate 62,862,128 of CM065428.1, read as the reverse complement.
GCCAACAAAGTCATCACTCCTCACACTTGCAAGTCCAATGGGCGCACTAAAATTGGGCCAAAGCCAATGGTTTTTAAAAACTAAAACCACAGGTTTCTCCCAAACAGTTGGTGAACCTAGCCTCCGGTTTTCATAAGCTGGTTTTCAATTCTCTCTCACCTCATTATATAAACATAAAGGACTCCTCTCCTTCGTTAATTAAATTAAACACAACAGAGCAAAACCAAAGTTGTTTTCTTCCTCTCAGCTAATCTAATTTTCTTTATTCCAGTTTCTTCAATTCCTATTGAAATTAAAGCAAGCAAAGAAGTATGGGTGCAGGAAGTAAAGCTTGGATTGTAGCAACAAGCATTGGAGTAGTAGAGGCTTTGAAAGATCAAGGTCTTTGTAGATGGAATTTTGGTTTAAGGTCAATTCAACAACATTATTCTAAGACCAACCTCAGATCTTATTCACAGGCCAAAAACATCCCTCCTCAATTCTCATCTGCTATGTCTAAGAAATTGAAAGATGGCCAAAAAAGGAAGCAATCTGAAGACTCACTTAGAACAGTCATGTATTTGAGCTGTTGGGGTCCCAATTCATAGGACCTAGCTATATGATTTTTTTTTTTCATTTGTAAATTGTATTCTACTTGTACTGAATTAAGAAGCTTTAAATAATATTTTACTATTTGAGATCGATCCCTTTATTCGCATTAAGATAAGGAACACTAAAGATAAGGTGATATCTGTTAAATATATTTTTTTATTTTAAGCTTTTCTATGCACAGAAATTTCTGCACATATTATGGTATCGCTCATTTACAACATTACCCTTTATATAACAAATGAGTTAAATATCTTGACTTCTTTGTTTATGATGTAATATTAGAAGTGCAATATTTAGTTTTTATGTCAGTGGGAAAAAATAAATATTGTTTTCATGATTGCTCATTTTCTTTGTTTTTCCTATCAATAACATGTTATTTTAATATCTTCCAGAATTTGTTTTAAAAAAATTCTCAAAAGTTTTACTCTAGCTAAAATAAATTACTTTTTTTTAAAGAAAAGTTTAAAACAGCTTATAAGACTAATAATAAAAAAGTACCGCACATAATTTTTTTTTGAGAAATTAAATTTTATGTTTTATCATGGAGTATTCTTTGACAGAAAAAACTTAAATAATCTATAAATATAATAAAATATAATTTCTTAAAATTTAAATGCAAAGAATTTTTGGTACTAAAATAATAATGTTTTAATCTTAATAGTTTGGGGGTAATTTAATACTATTATTATTCAATTTAATTTCAAACAAATATTTTATTACCATACAGTTTAAATATATTAAATTAAATTAAGTACGTGATTAGCATGCAAAATTTTATGATAATTTTTGGAATTCAAGCTTATGGCATGCTAGGAGGCTAGGAGCATATTAAATTTTAAAAAATGACCCGCTCCAACCTACAAGAATTTCTCAATCTGATTTCAACCACACCTCAAGTTTAACCATAAAGTTAGAATACCAATTATATATTCGTTTGTAGATTTGAAAGTAATTCGTGAACTCTAATTAAATGTGCATATCAACCTTATAATTTGTTTTGTTAAATGAATTAAATGTGAAATATATATATATAACCAAACTTAATCACCGTTAGGGATGGGCACGGGTACGGGAGGCAGTTTGAATATAGCGATCTCGAACCGAATTATAAAATACATCCCATCAGCTGCATTGTGATTCGGGGGCAGTTTTTACCATGATTAATAGTTCAAGACAATTATTATAAAAAAACCGAAAAAAAAAAACTGTTTTTCAAAATCCTATTACTCTTTTTAGCAATACAATCCAACTAAAAAAATTATTGATATTGAATTTATTATCTCAATTTAAATATGTTATTTTGAGTTTATGATAAAAAAATTACCATTTAACAATATATATTTCTATGAATCTTGATAAGATGAAATAAATATCAACAAAAAATACAAGATATAAATAAAATATTATAAACTAATACAAATATTGAAATCTAATTAAATAAATTTAAGAAAACTTCAATTACAATAAATCAAAACTTCTTTCTTCTAATTATTCATCAAATGTCGCGTTTCTGAAAAAATCAAACGTATAAAAATCACTTTTATAAACCAAAAAGAATAAATTGATTAATAAATAATGTAAATTTTTTACCTCGACATCATCTTACGCAATATTAATAGTAGAAGCGGATGAGCCAGGAGATAACGTATCTGAATAAATTATAAAACATTTGAATAAATAATTAATATATAATACATAAAACAAGTGTTAATAAAATATAATATGTACAAGTATTAAAAATATAAACTTATACCTTGTTTATGAATATTGTATGTCAATCTTGAGTACACATGAAAGCTTCCAATGTGTTTTCTTTGAGTCTCTTCGATGTTTGCTATTTATTCTACCACTTATCTTAAATAAAGTTAAAACAGCGGTAGGTGGCCAAGGAATAGCCAAGATATCTCTAGCCCGTATCATGCATTATTGGATACTTGTGTTTATTACAACTTCCACCAAGACAATATATCAAGCTCTTCATCAAATTTCTACATCGACCTCATAAATAAAGAGTCTAACTCAGATTTCAAAGATCCAGCTTTATTTTGCATTAATTTCCATTGTTTATACTCATTTATACCGCTAGGATTAAGAACACCAGTACCTTTTGAACTTTGAGATGTAATGGAACGTGTTGAAAATTCCATTTGTCGACTCTCTTCAAAAATTTGTTTAGTTCAATACATATTTATCAAATCATAACATTTTGTTCTCACCTTTTCAATTTCAAAAATGGCATTCTTTATATATTCTTGGAAAATAGAATTCGAGATAATTCATCTTAAATCTAGGATCCAAAACAACTCCTATAGCCATGACAATATTAACTTCTTGCCAATACTTATCAAATTTTACAAGCATGTTTGACGCCATTCCTTTCACCAAATCATCCTCATCATTAATCCAATTATATAATGACAATTTGATGTCACAAATATGAGGAAATAACATGTTTATGGTGGGATAGTTGGAACCAGAAATCAATTCAGTAACCTTATAAAATACTTCTAACTTATCCTGGAAATTGTACTTGCCATTTTCCAATCCAATGCATCAGGAAGACTATTATAATTCTTATCCAATTGTTTTAAACGAGGAAACACTTTCTCATAAAATAATGCATTTTTAAGCATTAAAAAAGTAGAGTTCCAATGAGTTTGACAATCAAGAGATAAATTCTTACAAGAAGACTTCATCTCTTGAGATGCAATCTTTTTAAATTTTTCCTCTCTCTTTTGTGTTGCTGTCCAATATGCAACACTATCTCTAACTTTGACAATGCATTTAGAAATTAGATTTAATCTATCTTTCACTACCAAATTTAGTATGTGGACTTGACCTGACGCATGTGAAAAATATCTCCATTACAATAACATGCTTGTTCTACATCCCAATGAATCTAGCAGATCAGGTAGCATTGAATCATTAGTAGAACAATTATCTAAAGTTAAGGTTGAAATCTTACGATCGATGTTCCAATCAAGCAACTCATTAATTCTTGACGATAAGCTATGAGGCATTGTGGAGGCGGGAACATATATAAACCTACGAAAAATTATATAATAACAATATTATTGTTATATCTGATCATTTAATATATCAAATCTCTAAAAAAATATTTAATAAATGTATAAATTTCAACCATAAACTTAAAAATTACCTTATTATTTTACTATGCAAATACCAATTGTCATCGATGAAATGACAAGTTATTCAGCTGAACCCTTTGTTTTGATTTCGGACTTTCACATGTCACTTTCGTGATTGCGGCCGACTTTTGTTGTTCTCCAACATATCCATCATTTTTTCTCAACATCATATATTTTTATAATGTTTATCTCAATTGTGGCATGAGAAATAGGCTTCCATATTGGTTGTAATAAATGTTAATACTCCCTAAATCCATGATGCTCAACAATACTAAAAGGATACTCATGTAGAATTACCATCTTTGCACACGTATCATGAGAAACTTAAGAATCAAAATCCCAATGTCCTAACTCAATTATATTCCTTTTCTTGTTAGGATTTAACAATGATTGACCGATACCCCTTTCTTGACGTTTGAATGGACAACCTTTTGTATGTGCTTTCAAATGAGATGTCACATTCCTTGTATCAATAATTATTTCAGCAATCAGATATTAGTTAACCATGTTTGACATATCGAAGCAGGATATTCGGGTTTGAGAACAATCTTGAAATGAAAAAACATAGTTTCTCGAGGTTAACGAAGCTTTCCACCGTATTACGAACAATCAATAATTATTTATTGAATCGGATGTTAGTTAACCATGTTTGACATCTCGAAACGGATATTCGGGTTTGAAACAATAATGAAATGAAAAAAAACTTAGTTTCTCGAGGTTGCAAAGCTTTCCACCGTATTCTGAGAACTATCAATAATTATTTAATGATCGGATATTTGTTAACCATGTTTCGGCGTATCCAAATAGATATTCGAGGTTTGAGAAACAATGCGAAATGAAAAAAACATAGTTTCTCGAGGTTCTGTAAAGCTTTCCACCGTATTCTGGAACTATCAATAATTATTTGTGATCGGATATTAGTTAACCATGTTTTAGCGTATCCAAAAACGGATATTCAAGTTTCGGAAACAATGTAAAATGAAAAAAACATAGTTTCTCAAGGTTATGAAAGCTTTCCACCATATTACGGAACTATCAATAATTATTTGACAATCGGATATTAGTTAACCATGTTTGGCGCTATCAAACGAGATATTCATGTTTGAAACAATCTTGAAATGAAAAAAACATAGTTTCTCGAGGTTACGCAAAGCTTTCCACCGTATTACGGAACTATCAATAATTATTTCGGCAATCGGATATTAGTTAACCATGTTTCAACATATCGAAACGGATATTCGGGTTTACTTAAACAATGCTGAAATGAAAAAAACATAGTTTCTCAAGGTTGAGAACTTTTCACCGTATTACATAACTATCGATAATTATTTCGGCAATCGGATATTAGTTAACCATGTTTCGTATCCAAAGCAGGATATTCAGATTGAAAGCAATGCGAAATGAAAAAACATAGTTTCTCAAGGTTATGGCTTTCCACCATATTACTGAACTATCGATAATTATTTCAACAATCGGATATTAGTTAACCGTGTTTGAGCGTATCGAAGCAGAGATATTCGGTTTGAGAAACGATCTTTTGAAATGAAAAAAACATAGTTTCTCAAGGTTACGCAAAGCTTTCCACCGTATTACTGAACTATCGAATAATTATTTCGGCAATCGGATGTTAGTTAACATGTTTCAACATATCAGCGAGATATTCGGGTTTCGAAACAATGCGAACGACGATGGGTTCTTATTTGTGAACGGCAACGATGGGTTCTTGTGTGAATGGCGATGGGTTGCGCTGTGAACGGCGAAGGGTTGCGCTGTGAACGCCGATGGGTTGCGCTGTGAACGACGATGGGTTGTCTTTGTGAGCAGCGATGGCTTGCGTTGTGAGCCGGCGATGGCTCTTATTTGTGAACGGCGATGGAGTTCTGTGTGAACGGTGATGGCTTCTTATTTATGAGAGGCGACGGTCCGGGTGAAGTGTGAAGCAATTTGGTGACGAGTGGCAGTAGCGATTCGCGAAGATGCAACAACTAGCGATTGAGGCAGGCGACGATGCGGCTTTATTGGATGGAAGAAAAATTATGGATGGTCGGATGTGATCTGGCCTCTGAGTTTCTGACTCTCAGCCTCTGGTCTGGAGATTAAGAAAAAATGAGAGGCACCGAATGTGTTTCTATGAGAACTTTTGAGTGAATTAGGGTTCGGTAAAAATAGGTTTATATATTAGGTTTAAAATAAATAAATTTTAATTAATATATAATTTATTTAAATAAATAAATTTTAAATAATTTCGGGTACGGGCAGGTACGGTTTTGAGTATAACCGTAACCGAACCATACCCGCTCCTTTATGTTCGGTTTTTACTCGAAACCGAACCCGTTCCCGAATTTACACGGTTAAAAACCGAACCGCCGGTTCGGTTACCCGCGGATAACCGAACCCACGGTTTTTTTGCCCATTCCTAATCACCGTAAACTCAAACTCAATAAGAATTTTTTTCTCAAAATGATACACAGGATGGAGTGATTAACGAGAAAGCATTCAACCTAAAATTAAATACAATGGTTCAAACTCAAACGTAATTCACTTATAAATAAGTTTGCATGATATAATCTTTTATTAAATAAGTTCACGTGACATTATCAATTTTTTAATATTAAAGTGTAATATAGTTGTAAAAGAATTTAATTTTTTTAATACTAATACAATAAATAAATTCTTTTTACTATGTTACATAAGGAGGCAATTCTCATGTAAAAAGGGGAAAAAATTTAGTTAATAAAAACTATTTTTAGGTAAAAAAAATACTTATAAAAATATTTGTTAAGTTCAACGATGACCCAAGAAACTCATTTAATGAAAGATACAATACATTGAACTATTAAGAAGTGAGTTATAATACATATTTGGAGAGTTTATATACAAGTCATAATAACAGTCTTAAAAAATTACCACAGATTGTTATTATCACCTCACTTTCACTACACACTACAAGTGCTTATATCAATTACATGCTAACAACCAATCACATATTAACTCTAACTAATTAAGGATAATACATCATATAGTATGAAGGCATTCATACTTTAGTAACCGTGTATCAAACTAATAGTTTAGGTAAAATCATAAGTTTAATTTTGAGAGAATGAAATTGAAAAAAATGTAAAGGTTTTGTGAGTATATCAACCAATTGTTCACTCATGCATAAAAAAATTTATAGTTAAATTTTATAAATATATAAAGTGCATGAATCACTTTGTAAAAAACAATAAATATACTTTCAAGTTCGTTTTCTAGAGGAATTACATGATTTTTAAATAATTTAACAAAATTCTTAAAAACAATAAATAAATCTAGATGTTCTATCATAATAATTTTTGTTTTGAAATATCTAAACTAATAATAAAAAATAAAAAATGTAATGGTTTTCACAAATTACAGTTAGACATATATGCAATTCATTAATCAACGAAGAATTAATAAAATGTTTAGCTAGTTGATTATATTTAGTAAAATTAATTAGATTAATAAAATTTAATCCCAAATTTATTGATTCTTTCTTATATGTATAAATAGGGTCTTCGGTCGGATCTATTATTAGTTATTAATTAAATCATTTAATACCTTCGATAAGGTCTACGAGTTAATTTAATTAAATTATGTTCTATTTTTTAAAAAATTAACAAACCATTTAATTTGTCGCCTTCGGTCAGGTCTAACAAGTTAAACTTATACTCAAGTTATCCAAATTATTTTTTAGATCGATATATCCAAACTCTAACTCTAGTGTTTTAAATTTATTACGAAAAATAGATTATTAAGATATTTTTCAATGATAAATCTAATAAATTTTTTGAAATAGAATATAATTCTAAATTAGATCTAGATTCATTTTTCTAAAATTTAATTTTCATATTTTAAATATATTACAAAAAATATATCAATATATGTTTTTGATAATAAACTTTGTAAAATCGTTGAACATAAAATAATCTGTGTATAATAATTATTAAAAATATTCACTTAATATTTTATACAAACATATTAACATAATTAAAATCACATTATCATAATCAATCTGACTTGTTCAATTTAATAAATGATCAATATATTAAATATAACATTTAGATGAGTATATAAAATTAAATCTATAAATATAATATAATTAAAATAAATACCATAACTGTATTTTTACAAATAACTTCTACAAAAATATGTTATCTAGAAAATCTCCTTAATACTGTACATATTTGTGATAACCTTATCTAGATTGTTTAAAAATTAAACATAAAATAGAATTTGTTCAACTCTCAAAATTAAGAAAAGACCTTAAACAAAAATTGCAAAAACTCATAAATACACAGGCAAGTCCAGGTGACTACAATGGGGTGAAAGTGTTATTTATACGTGAGAGAAGATGCTAAAATGAGAAGAAAATTTTTTGGATCGTGAGTGAGAAATTATCGAGTGCCATGACATATTTTTATCCCTACCGTGGCATGTATTGATCAATAGACCTTTAAGTTACGATCCAATTATCTCGTGTCGTGGCACACATTAATCACCATTGTGGTCCACACTAAACTACATGTTTTCAATTTTTATTTTTTTTGTATTTTACCCCCTTACATTTGGTTAATACATATGTAAGAGTTACATATGTTATCCTCTCTCTTTTTTTGTTGCAATTGAGTGTTTTCAGTACAACTATTCAAACTTTTATTATTAAATCATTTTAAAGTAAAAAATACTTGAAAAATAACAAAACATATATGTGATTTCGAAGATATAGATTTATTAAAATAATGATAAAATTATACAAATATAAATCTATTTTGATACTAAAGTGCAAATAAAATCATATAATATTTAATAATTTACAAGCACTCATCATTCACTTAAGGAAACATGCTCGAGGTATAGCTGATTTTGTATTACCTGATCACGCAAAAAGTGCTTATCAATTTTAATATGTTTGGTCCTTGAATGCATTCAAGAGTGTGTTCGTAGCAAGGCTCATAGCACTTGGATTATTATAAAATAAAGTTGGGTAGTTTTCAATAGATATATGTTGCTCATAAAATAATAATCTCGACTAAAGCAAATCTACATTAGCACCCGACTATATACTTTGATTATGAGTATGAATAAGAGATCACATATTTCCTAGAGGTATGTCAAGAGATCAAGTTATGGCCAAGAAACACATAATATACTCCTATTGATATACGATCATCCATACTTGATGCCCAATCATTTGACTGATGTGGTTGAAATGATCTTCAAGAGTCATCCATTGATCTCAAGTAGTTAAATTTCCAACCAAGATAACATTATTTTCTTGTGAAATTGAGGTAAAAATCCAAATCTTCATTGGGAATCATATTAGACCCAAGTGTGAAACAAATTATTTGTTACCAAATATCTAGAGTCAAGAAGAGGATAAGGTTTAGGCAAGGATCTATTGATGAACCCTTTTAGCCGATAAGACATGATAAAACATAATAATTGTTCTCTGTATATAAGATAGTTATTGTTATATAGTTTCATTAATATAAATACACTATTAAGAGAATTAGATGAAGAATACAATGATAGAACATCAAGAACTGAAATACTTGATTATGAATTTTCATTTTTTGATGGATTAAAATTCTCATCAATATGATGAATTGAAGAATTTTCATATTTTTAATTTATTTCTCTCTATTTACATGAAGCTCTTGTGTTGAAGGTAGTATTGGTAGATACAATAATACTTCTTTATAAGTAGATTTGGAATCTATACTTATAGTCCAAAAATTTCAAGCCTTTGATCTAATAACATACAATGACTAAAGAAACACAATGAATGAAAAACGTAATATTATTGAATTATCAAGAAGCGAGTTATGCATTTAGAGAGCTTATATACAAGTCATAATAAGATCTTAACAGATTGTGACAGACTGTTATTATCACCTCACTTGCATTACACACATGCAGTACTTGTATCAATTAGATGCTAACAACCAACCATATTCTGACTTTAACTAATTAAGGATAGTGCACTATATAGTATTGAGAGCATTCATATCCTAGTAATTTGACTTATTTATTAAAAGATAAACTATACAAATAATCCTTATATTCTTAGTATTTTACATTTAGTTCCATTATTATTATTTTTCTTATAATTAATTTAATCCCTTTATTTTATTTTTTATACTTTTATTCCTTATTTTTTAGCTTATATTTTACATATTTTATTTTTTAATTTTCACACATTTAGTCCAAAGTTCAAGATCACTTGAAATTAAATTTTAAAATATAAAAAGTAAAGAAGCTAAAGTGTAAAAACTAAAAATTGAGAACCATTTGTGTAATTTACCCTTTATTAAATGAAGTTATGTAAGTTTTGTTAACATCATACCAAATTATTGTCGTGTTTGAATTATAATTCCCATAAAATAATTACTATAAACAATTATAATTTATGAAATGAACCAATTATTTAACTATAATTAGTTAATATAAGTATCGCATTTTATAAAAATTCACAATATAATTTGAGTTTTATTTTATAATGAAGATTTCTTATATCACTATTTAATATTATTATTATGTTATTTTTATTATTATAAATTATAGAAGTGTTATTTTATATAATTTTTAAAATAAAAGTTAAACGTGGATAATTACTAATTAAAAATATTATTATTTTACTTATGATTTTTAATAACATATGTCTAATATATATTCAAAAGTGAGGTGTATAAATATTTTTTTATATGGTTTAAAAATAAAACTATTCGAATCATGTAAATATTACTAGGAATAACCACCTTACATTCTTTTACTATTCATGTATATTGCATGTTATTCAAATAAATTTCAAAATAAAAATATAACTAGATAAAAAATGAAATAATAAAGGAGACAATGGACTCGTTTCGAATTTTTTATATAATGTGTTAAAATAATAACATTTTTTAAAATATTTTAATATGATAAGTGTAACTTACATATTATTATTAATTAATAATAAAGAAGTAAGTTTATATTTTTTAAATTACATTATTTTGAAGGTATAAATTAGAGATATTAATTTGTATGGTAACTCGATACATCGAATTGAACATTGTTGGAATTAAATTTGAGCTCCAACCAACTCAAATTGTTCAAAAAAATCGAACTAGGTTTGAACCACTTATAAATCAAATTAAAAATATTATGATTTTACGATAAATATCTAAAATATTATGTATGATATTATGATTTAAAATTAATAAAATCTGACATATTGTATCAAATGTTTTGAATGATAATGTAATATGAATTTGTTAATGTATGTTTTTTTGTGTTTAACTAATTATTGTAATATTATTTCTCTTATTTTTATTATTTCATATAATGGTGTTTGTACTAAAGAGTTTTCGTATCATTAAAAACATTTTTGATTTATATTAAAAGGTCTAATTAACTAAAAATATATATGTAATTAATAATTTAGATTACTTTGTGTAAATTTATTTTAATTCGTTTGTGTTAGTTTTGAATTTAAGTTAATTTTTATTTTCTCAAATTAAATTCAATTTAAGTTAAAGATGGATAAATTTGAACAATATTGATTTAAAACTAGCTAAAAATAACCAAAACAACGAGAATTTCTATGCCTGGAACTAAAATAAGTACATGTAAGAGTAAAACCTTAAAAATAATGGTATATTAAAAAAAAGCTTAAAAAGAATTCTACACTTCTTACATTCGAGGTTTGATATACGAATGTCTTCTCAAATTATCAACATTTAAATTTTATAAATAATTTAAAGATATATCTTTATCGATTGAAATATTGAAAAAAAAGTAAAAATTAGAGACAAATAAAATTATGAAAATTTTAATAAATTTTTAAAAATATTAAAATAATTAATTATTTATTTTTAAAATTTATTTTTTTATTTAATACATTTAAATACAATCATATATATTTTTAACAATAAATCAAAAAACTTATGAAATAGATAGTAAAAATATTTAAATAACTATTAAAATTAATACATTTTATGATTAATAAAATTAAATAAACATATTAAATGATAAATTATTTAAAATTAAATAAAATTAATCCTACGAGATATTTTATTGATATTATTTAAAATTTTATTGATAATATTTATATTATTAATTGATATTTTTTATATTAATATTGTCTATATTGTTGCGAATAATATGTATGGATATCAAAAAATTTAAAATACTAATATTTTTGAAATATTATAAATAATATCAAAAACATTTTTATCCTTACTTACATTTCAAGATTAATAATTAATTAAAAGATATTATTCTTAATAACGAACCTTAGTTAAATATTTATATATAAAATTTCTTATTTGAAAATTGATACAATTGGGGGCAGAGGGAACCCGTTTAATGATTAAATTTAAACTTGTAAACTTAGGACGATAAAATAATGATAAGAATATTTATTAATAAATAATTATTATATTGTGTTAAGTAAATTCATATATTTATTAAATTATGATAAAAATATTTAAAAAATTATAAAAAATATAATATAAAATGATATAAATATTTTGATAATATTAAACAGTTTAAACATAATACAATTTAAACAATATTTAATATAAAATGATATAAATATATATATATATATATATATCAACACAAATCAACACAAATCGCATGATTCATCGAAATTAAAACTACTAAAATGTAAAAAACTTGAAAAAGAATATTCGGGACATTGTCATTACTCATTAGCCACAAAACCAAGGAAAGCACCGACCGGATTTGAAAAACCAGAGTAAAAAAATCTAGGAGCTCTAATACAGATTTAGCCCACAAAACCGCATAGTCATAAATTCAATTACCAGAAACTTGAGGAAAATCTTGCTGCTTTGGACCTATATATACTTATGTACCGCTTAATATTCTTTCCATAGCAAGACAAAACTATCTCTGCTGAGTGATACAAATTAAATCTAAAACAACAATTGATCATACTCAAATTTGCTATCTTGGATGTTTTTGTCTTACAAACAAGTGAGAAGAATGAACAGAAACAGCTGCAAATTAGAGAAGACATTGAAGACCATTCAGCAGCAGAAGAGAGATATTTTGACAGCAGAATCAAGGAGCAATATTATGTGGAAAATTGATGGAACTACTGGTACTCAATCAAAAAAGTTAAGTCTTCATGACAAAAGAAGGAAAGAAAAAGCTGAAATTCTGATGCACTTGATTTGTTGGGGACCCAAGTGAACTTTGCTTCTTCTTCTGTTTGTTGGGTGTAATTTTGGTTTTTTTTTTAACTGGTAATTTAGGGTTTGTAATTGAATGAAATTATAAAAGGCAGGTAGATTGTTGGTAGTTTCTTTGTTAACACTGATTCACATTCAGATTTGTTCAAGAGACCTTCACGTGAGCCTTTTCTTAAACAATTCACTTGCCAAACACCTCGATGTGATCCAAAGAGCCCATGTAATACAGTAATTGACACCAAAGCCCAATACCAACGATCAGCCCATTAAACTCGCATCCGTTTTTTTGTTCATTATCAAAGATTCAAAATCACTTTTCGAGAAAAATAATTCCTAAAATTTATAACAAAAATAATATATAATAATATTTAATTAGATGACATATAACATTAAATAAATCAAAATAAACTTAGATTAATTTAAACTATATTTAATTTAACTACGTTCAATTGTAAAATAACGTGGAAATGAATTAGTTGAAAATAAGTAATGTTATTTTTGTGGTTACAATATATATTTTATATAATGGATAAGTGAATCATTCAATACTAAAAAGATTAACCTCATAAATGCTAATTTCAAAATAAGATAAGTCTTATAATAATTGTAAATATTATATTAATATATTTTTTAATCAATATGAGATACTCTTTTATATACTAACATTCTATTCAAGTTGTAAGTATATCTTGACTATATTTTTGTACATTTTAATTTTATTTGAATTATTTTGTTTTTCAAACATGTATATTTTTTTATGTGAAAAATACATTAGTTTTTTTCTTGATATGATTAATTAAAACTTTAATATTATATAAATTTTGTATAGTGTATAAATAATATGAGATATTTAATCATAAAAATTTAACATGTTCAAAAAAAATAAGTTTTATATTATTTATAAATATTACAATAACATATAAATTTTAAGAATAATATTTTTGTTATTTTTTTAAAATATTTTTTAATCCTTTGAATAACGACCCCTTATTCTTTAGATACGCCTAGTTGCTTAACTCAAATATCTTTTCCAAATCAATCTTCCTTTAAAGACATTTTTTAATCAAATAATAATATGGCAGGAAGGTTGTTAATGATTGTAGATATAAAATAAATAGGGTTTAATTGCATGCTATAATTATTATTTTTTATAAAAAGTGTTTTATTTTAACCTCCTTCTTCACTCGTATAAAAATTATTTAAATAAATAATTCATATAAAAATCTATGAAAATAATCAATTCATGTTAAAACAACATTAAGGGTGTAAAAAATATCATATGCCTTAGAGAATAGACCCTCTTGTAAAATATCCCAGGACATCAATAGGATTGTTACAAGTATTCCACTTTTTCGCTGTGCTAGGTGTTCTTTTTTCTTCTTTCGGACATAGGATTCATATTGAAATCAAACCCGCGTTCCAAAATATAAATTACAAATTAGAGAGTTTTTGTTTGTCTCTTTACACTATAATTTTGAATCTCTTGGTAAACTTCTACTAAAAAATAAAGTTATCGTTAAAAATTAAAATACCTCCATTTTTATGAACTTAATCGTACATTACTTATTTATAACGTTGCTATAAATAGTAATTAAAGGATATATTTTAAATAATAATTTATATTAATATCTTCATTTCATGACGTGGATTGAATTTTAAAATAAATGATCCAATTAAAATATGAATAAATTTATGTATTTTATTTGTGGTATTCTAATTATTATTTTTTATTATTAAAAAAATATGTAAGTTTATCTAAAATAAAAAATATAGATTCAATCACATTAATTATATTTAAAGAAAATAAAAAATATAAGTGTAATCATATTAATTATATTTAATTTTGATGGTCGCAATTTTACGTATAAATAGATAATGTTTTTACGCATCATATAAGAGAAGAAAAACAAAGCAAAAAAAAAAACAATTTTCTTTAATGAAAAATAGTGTTGTGTGTGAGAAAGTAGTAGAGAATAATTTTAGAAAAATATTTATGATATTTTTCTAAAAGGGGAGTGACAAAATAATAAGTTTGGAAAACACTTATGTGTTACTATTTTGGGTTTATCTCAATTTGTTATGTCTTTCACTTTGTATCCATTAATTTTATTAGTGATCGAAATAAATTTTGGAGTTAGTCCCGTGGACGTAGCTCAAATTAAAAAGTAAATCACGTTAAATTATTGATGTCATCATTTTAATATATTGAATTTATTTTATTTTTACACGTTGTGTTCCAACAACTAGTATTAGAGCTAGTCTAGTAAAAATTTTAGTATGATCTGTGGTTGTAGTATAGGCTGTTATGCCAAATAAAAAAACAATGTATTAGGTCCAGTGCGTAGTTATTTGCAGGAAAAGAAACATAGCGAAAAAAATATCAAGCCAGAAGGTAGACATTGAAAAATTTAGTAGAAATAATAAATTCACTTTATGGAAAATGAGGTTGAAGGATATTCTAATTCAACAAAAGGTTCATAAGGCGTTGTTGGGAAAAGAACACAAGGCATCAACTATCACAGAGGAACAATGAGAAGAGATAGATGAGATTGCAACTAGTATAATCCGTCTAAATCTTCCAAACAATGTCTTGCAAAATATTGAATCAAAAAATTGCAAGATAGTAAAGGAAACATAGGAGACTCTAGAAAACGTGTACATATCAAAGAACCTTTCCAATAAGTGTTATTTGTGGAATGAACTATATCAGATGAGGATGAAAGATAATGTGAATATGATGCAGCACGTTAGCAATTTCAACAACAAGTTTTCTCACTTAGCAAGATTCAATGTGAGTTTCGGTGATGAAGAGAAAGTTGTGATGTTGCTAGCATCATTATCCTCATCATGTAATCATCTCACAACAACTATGACTTATGTGAAAGACAATATGGAGTTTGAAGTTGTTGTGGAAGATTTGTTGTCATATGAGAAACAAAATAAGGAGAAAGATTCATAAGTACAATCCTTTATCACACAGTCCAGAGGAAGGAGACAATATAGAGAACAGAAACCCAGAGGCAAGAGCATAAGAAAATCAAACAAATATGCCAATATTGAATGCTTTCATTGTAAGAGGAAGGATCACATCAAGAAATTTTTCCGGGTGTTCAAGAAGGAATAGGAAACAAACAAAGGCAAACGAAAGCAGTGATGGTGAGCAAACAAATACCATAAACGAGTTCAATATAATTTATGATGAAGATTTTGTCAATCTTCCATCACACGAGACCAGTTGAGTGATTGATAGTGGTGCTACAATTCACGCTATATCATATAAAGAATTTTTCTCATCTTACACACCTGGAAGTTCTGGTATTGTTAGAATGGAAAATGAAGGCTTATCAAAGGTTGTTGGCTGAGATGTTTGCTTGAAAACAAAGAATATAAGCAGACTATTTCTGAATGATGTCAGGCATATTCCATATATACGCTTAAATTTGATCTATGTACGCAAACTTGCAAATGAAGGATATTACAGCTCCTTCATTTATTACAAATGAAAACTTACAAAAGGCTTACTAGTAATGACTAGAGGTGAGAAGCATACAACTATGTATATAATGCAAGCGAAGCTCTCTACCGACATAGTAAATGCCGTAGAGAAAGATAGTACAATTGAATTATGGCATAGGAGACTCAATCACATGGGTGAAAACAATATGACAAGTCTAGCCAGGAAAAAGATACTGCTTAGAATGGATGAAGTAAATTTGGAGAAATGTTTTGTTTGTCTAGCAAAAAAGAAAAATATAGTTACTTTCAAGAGTTTCCCTCCTTCTAGAATGAATTATATTTTTGTATGGACCAATGCCAAAGTCACTTGGTATTGCTTAATATTTTGTGACTTTCATTGATGATCATTCAAGAAAGACGTGGGTATATCTTCTGAAGACAACAATACAAGAAGTTTGAGTCTGTTATAGGGGAGCAAGGCTACAAAAGACTACTTTAAACCATTGTGTTTTTGTGTAGAAATTTTTTGATGATGATTTTATTATTCTTTTTCTCTATGTGGATGATATATTGATTGTTGGTCAGAATATTTCCATAATAAACAACTTGAAAAAACAATCGAGTAAGTCTTTTTCCATGAAAGAATTAGGGCTAGCAAAACAAATTCTTAGCATGAGTATTATTAGAGACAAAGATACTAAGAAATTATGGTTTTCACAAGAGAAATACATTGAGAAAGTACTTCAGAGATTTCATATGGATAAGGTTAAAGCGATTAGTTGTGCTCTTGCTAATCTCTTTAAGCTAAGCTCTAAGTAGGTCAATTCTATAAACAAAGAAAAGGAATAGATGGAAAATGTTCCATATGCTTTACTAGTTGGAAGTCTAATGTATGTCATAGTTTGTACACGGTCATATATCGCTCATTCAGTTGGAGTTGTGAGTAGATTCCTTTCAAATCTTGGAAAGAAACATTGGGCTGCAGTGAAATAGATTTTCAGGTATCTTCAAGGTTCTTCCCAAATATGTCTATGTTTTGGAAATGACAAATCTGTGTTAGTTGAATACACAAATGAATATAGGGCTGGCAATATGGATTCTAGAAAATCCACTTCTGATTACTTGATTACATTTGCAGGGGGAGTTATATTATAACAGTCAAAGTTACAAAAATGTATTGCACTGTCCACTATAGAAACAGAGTTTATAGCAATAACAAAAGCATATAAAGAGTTGTTATGGATGAAAAAGTTTGTGATTGTTAGAGTGATATCCACCTTGAAAAGAATGTCCCATTTCATTTGAGATCAAAACATATTGATGTGAGATATCACTAGATTAGGGATGTAATAGAGAAGAAGTTACTACAACTTGAGAAGATCCATACAAAGGAAAATGGATCAAACATGTTAATGAAAATTCTTCCAAGACAAATTTTTAAATATTGTTGTTTAGCTACTAGATTGGTAGAGCACTCCGTGTAGTCGGGAGGGAAAGATTTGTAGGTTCCACCCATATGGAAGGGGAAGAAAATAACAAATGTAGGTACAACTCCATTAATTACATTTGACTTTGGTGGCTTCAATTTTACTTATAAATAGACAATATTTTTTCCTTAGATATACACACTAAAGAAGAGAAAAAAAACAACGCCAAATGAACAATTTCCTTTAATTAAAAATAGTGTTGTGTGTGTGAGAGAGTGAGAGATAATATTTTAGAAAAATATTTGAGATATTTTTTTAAAAGGTAAATAATAAAATAATGAATTTAAAAAACACTTGTGTGTCACTATTTTAGATTTATCTCAATTTGTTGTATTATCTTTCACTTTATACCAATTAATTTTATTAGTGGAAGAAATAAATTTTAAAGTTTGTGTGAACCTAATCCAAATTAAAGGATGAATCACGTTAAATTATAAATATCATTATTTTAATATATTTTATTTTTATCCGGTGTTCCAACATATTCCTCATTTATTGTTAAGCTTTTCAGAAAAATAAATTTTGTATATAAAATTATATTACATTATAGAATCTAAATAAATATATCAAAAAATATATCAAAACTTATTGAAAATATTTCGAAAACCATACAAAAGAGTCTATAAAAGAAATAAATATACCTAAATTAAGATAAACGTAGAAAAATAAAAATATATCATAAAATATGATGATTTTATTAAATCTAATAAAAAAATTTAAAAATAAACATATCTAAAGAGAGCAAATTTTAATATTTTTTTTAATAAGAAAAAGAAGGAAAGAGAGATGACGACTTCGGACACATTGAACATATCATAAACTTTTAATGTCCATTATTCAGCGTAAATAACGTTTTTAGCAAACAAAACAAGACAAAGAAAATAAGTAAACGAGTACTTGCTTCCACTTTTCAAGAAAGAAAAAAGAAAGTAATTACTTAATGTGACCGTTAAATTTTCTTTTTCAAGTCCTCACAGTGAATGTTAGCTACTGAGAGCGAAAGAATTTGATTATGGATAACTTTTAAGATGATTTTAAAATGGTAGGTTTTATATTCAAATTTTAGTAATTTATTAGGGTTGAATTTTAAGTATTGTGCTTATAATCAATATTTGTAGTAAGAGTGATATTATAAAAAAATATACTCCATAATTTTCTTATTAATTTAAGTTTAAATTTTTAATAGAATTATTTTCTCAAAAACTTTTAACAATATTTATTAATTATCATAAAATTTTATATCACAAATATAAATTAAAATAAATATTATTAAAATTTATAAAAAATAATATTATTAAAATTTATAACAATAAAAATAATATTTTAATAAATTGAACGGATTTGATTAAACGATATTGAGAAATGAATAAACTTACGGTCATGGTTTAATATAAAATAATATGTTTGATTTTTTTAATAGTAAAGATATATAAAATTAAAGTGTTATTTTTATCGTTATAAATTTTAAAAAATTTATTTTTATTATTAAAAAAATCATTAATTTTACGTCTTGTTTTTGAGGGTTTTTTTAATCTTCCCTCTCAATAAAGAAGTAAATATAAATTTGGAATTTCTTATAATTAAAAATCCTACCCATAAGGCCAAATTGGTTACCCATTCATGATTCACCTAATGAATCTAAACTTCTAATATGAATCCCAAAAAAAAAATAAAAAAATGCTATGCTCATGAACAAAACTTATCCAATCCTTAAATGCCGTTGCAAAAGCCACACCTAATACACAATTAAAATGCCCTGCAAAATAGGTAAAGAAAACATTAAAATACACCTAATCTGCAAATTCATCAATACAAACCATACCCACCCTAACTGAATCATTCATTCCATTGTCTTTGTAAACAAAAAATGAAATAACGAGCTTAAAAGGGTTTGGTTTTCCATTAATGCAATCAATTTATGTGTCATTCATATATTTATTTCTTGCCTGATAACGTTTATCAATACTTGTCATGACATGGGCCATGGAGTATAAAATTAATTAGTCATTCACCCCAACATAATCTCCAACTCAGATTAATATATTTTGGTGCCATCAATATTCTTGACTAGATCTAGGTCATGATCATATGTTAGGATCAGATTATATACTTTAATAACATGTGACATGCATTTGAATAATTTAGAGGAATGCTAGAAATAACACATAAATTTAAACTCATTTTTACACCATCATATTTATATTTTACCATGTGTTAATATTATATAAAATAATAATTCATTTATTTAATTTTTAAAATATTATGACACAAAATAATATAAATATCTACCAAAGTGTAAAAATGTGTGTAAAATTAAGTGATATTAACAATAATATTAAGATTAATATAGATAATTTCACAAATGGTGGGTTTATTGTCACACCTATCTTTATTATTTTTGCAACAAATTTAATGTTAATTAACTTAATCTATAAGAATACCATTTTCTCTTTAATACCAAATAAAAATATTTTAATTGATATTTTTATTAATTTTTAAAATTAATATTAAAAAAATTAATATTAAATATATTGTGAAATTTATTAAAAAAATGGTGTGGGAATAACCTTTAAAAGATTCAAAATTTAGGGTGCGTGTTTATTGTAAATTATGATCTTATGCATTAAAATTAAAGGAAAAAATTTGAGGACAAAACTTATGCAAATGATAACAGAATTAATAAGTCGAAATTAAAGGAACAAAATGAAACTTGAAATTTTCTACTTGTGAGTTGAGAGAGGATATATAACGCAATAAAGTTGGTAATTTAATGACACGGAAATAATTAATAAAACTTCAAAGTATTTTTTTTAAATAAAAGTTACATTTTCGAACTCATGTTATCTTAAAATTTATAAAAATTATTTATTGATATATTAAAAGATAATTGATAAAATCCAATATAATTTTTAAAACTTAAGGAAAGATACTTTGGCTAAGAAAAGTGTTATTTAATTGGGATGAATATAGTCTATATTTTAAATATTTAATAAATTGAGTTGAATTGGATTATTAAAAACTGATCTTAGTCTTTTTTTTATTTTTAGTAACACCATTTTGAATAATAAAATAAATGTATAATAAAATAATTTTTATTATGAGAATGTATATTGTTGGTTTAATTGCTTATTATCGACCTTCATCCCAAGATTGGGTCTTAAATTGCCTAATATCATATTTATTTATTTATTTATTTTAATAAAAAAAATACTTAAATAAAATTATACATGATTTAATTATTAAACCACAAGTAACATTATATTCTTAAATTATAAAATTATTTATAAAAAACTGTAAACAACCTTATTTCAATAATTTAAAGTTTTATAAATTAAAAATATATCAAATCAAATTATTAAATATAGTAAAAAAATATCAGATATGATTATTAGATTTTTTTTGTGCAACCTACCTAACTTAACTGAGAAATAAAGAAAATTTAACATATAAATTTTGACACATAAAACTCATGTACATTCCGGTGGAGTGTTTAGAGTTTTTATTTGGCTAAGTAATCTACTAATTTTCTTCAATATAATAATAAACACTATAATGTTAATCATATTTAATTAAAATTCTCGATATGATAACTTTTGTCTCCAAGTGATAATCGGAAAACTTTATATGTTAAACGTTCTACAATTATTAAATTCTCACATTCTAAAAAAAAAAAATAAATAAAGAAGAAGAAGAAACAAGTCCGCAGGAGTTCACGTATATATGTTATTAAATATGACTATAAAACTTGATAAAATTTGTAGAAAAAGTGGTTTGAATGGATTATTTTTTAGAATTTAATTAGTATGTTTACTTACTAATATAAATAGAATTGCTAATTATTAAAATTTATCTTTCTATCGTCTAAATATATATGTCATTAAGTTAAGAAATTGAAATAATAATGTGATTTTTTTAAAGGAAAATTAATTAAATTTGAAATTAAATACATTTTTTTAATATATAATTTTAAAAATTATTATAAAAATATTATTGAACTTTAATTTATTAATTTTATGTTATTAAACTTTACAATAGTTAAAAAAATATTATTTGTTATTTTAATAACTTTATAAAATGTTATAAAATATCATCAATGGTAATCAATTAATTAAAATTAATAACAAATTACACTAATATTTTTGTTATATTTATTAAGTTTAATGTTATAAAAATAATAAAAAATCAAAAATATTTTTTTAATATTTATAAAATTTAATGATATATAAATATTAAATCATAATTTAATAATATGTTTATTTTGATTATAAAATTTTGTGATTACTTTAAATTAAAACAGATGAATTGATTCGTTATAAGTTAAAATTTGATAACTAAAAATCACTATCCAAAAATGAAAGATAGGAAAACAATTTAGAATATTATTATACTAATAATATCATTTTTATGTTACAAATTTAAAGATTATAAATCTTTTAATAAAATCTAATCCGTCCGAATAAATCCATAAAACTTACTCAGACAGAGACGTAGCATTGTGGCTAAGTGGAAAGACAGCGCAGTAAATTCTTCCACTTAAAGAAAAGCACGTGTCAAATGCTTGGTGACGCAATAAAGTCATGTGCAGCTTAATCCTCCTTCTTTTAAACCGAACCGCGGCACGGTGGCAGTACCTGACAATCGCCTTTTCACTTGAAAATTAGAGCTATAAGCAGCAGCAGCAGAAATAAGAGCATCCTTGTAGAGAAAGACTAAGAAAAAGGAGGGAGATTCTAAAGATCGATACATTGGAAAACAACAATTTCAGTTACCCATTACGACGAAGCCCTAATTGATGACGTGATTTACAGACCCGTTTCTAATATTCAGATAAGAAACATGGCCATCGCCGATAATCACCATCACCACCACCGACACAACAAGTCCAACTCCGACTTGAAGCTCTTTAGGTTATGTCCCTTTTGGCAATCAGGAGGTCCAAGGTCATCGTCCTCCTCTTACTCACAGAACCTTAGTAGCCATAGCAATCGGAAAGCGGAGTCCAAACCCAAGCCCAATACGGTATCTTCTGTGGCGAGGTCGCTTATTCCTCCCCGTCGTAGGCTTCGTCTCGACCCTGGCAGTAGCCTTTACTTTCCCTGTATGTCGTCACTTTTTTCTTTCAGCTCCGATTTTTTCCTTCGTTGACTTTGAATTTTTGATCAGTTTGACTTTGTTCCAAAGACTCGCCATTTTCAATTGGGGTTCGCCATATCTCCATTTTCTTACTTTAGAAAGTGTCTTCTTAACTTTTCTCTTGCTATTTTAAAGCAAGAGATTTATTTTTTAAAAGTAAACAACAAAATAGATCATTTGTTGATTTAGCTCCTCTGTTTTCTTTCGATCAAAATAAGACTTGCTGTGAAATTCTTTATTTACTCTTCCAATTATAAAAGAAATAAACTGATGTTGGCCGTTTTATGTTGGAGCAATGATTTAGACGAACCTGGGAAACAGGTGAAGAGTGCAATCAGGTTAAAGAACACCAGCAGGTCGCATGTGGCTTTCAAGGTATTGGGTTATGTTAAGCTCGGACACTCTTTGTTGTGCTTTCACTTGCCTATTTGTTCTCAGGTTTTCATTGATAATAATATTAATAAAGTGTAACGGGTTCTGCTTATGCTGGTTTGTAGTTTCAAACTACTGCACCAAAAAGCTGTTATATGCGTCCTCCGGGTGGTATACTTGCTCCTGGAGAAAGCTTAATTGCAACAGGTAACAAAACCTTTTCCTTGGTCCTACTGAAGATATCGTATCACAATTCCTCAATTTAATTTGCAGTTGTTTTGCTTCTTGACACATGGTGTATTTATAATAATGAATGTTTAATGGGCAGTGTTCAGGTTTGTGGAACATCCTGAAAATAATGAAAAGCATAATTTGGATCAGAAGGCTAAGGTTAAGTTTAAAATCATGAGTCTGAAGGTGAAAGCTGGTATTGAATATGCTCCTGAGCTGGTAAGATCATATTCTTGCCTATGTTTAAAGTACTATGAGCTATTAACTAATAGAAGATGTTACTTATTACTCTTGGAGTAGGTGAGGTCTCCACTAATCATATTGATTGCTTTTTTAATCAAGTATTGGGTGCTTTTGTTTTCACCTAGTTCAGGAGTAATGAACACTTTCTCTAACTAATAGTTATTTGGCATTTTCAGTGCCAGGGATTTAAAAATGTTTCTTTAATGATGATGCCGCATCTATTGCTCTATGAATATATAATTGCAAAACCAAGTGTAGTGGATTAATGAATAAAATATTAAAGGTTGAGGAGTTTTTGCTTTCTTGGCATGTTTTAAATTCAAAGAAATTATCTGCTGAAAACAAGAAACTTATGTGCACTTCGGACTCGGGTACTTGTTGGGAACTGGAGATGGATATTCGACGGCTGTGGTCTTAATTTTTTATTGATTGGAATGAAGAATATATGTCACAACTCTTACAGAAAATATAAGACAAATGAAAAAATGATAAACAAAAGAAGCATGTAATACAAGCTACGTTACTTAATTTTGATTGTTAGCCTTTTATGATTCCTTAGTGAAAGTGCATAGAGAATAGAATAGACCACCATGTTTTAAAAAGCTTAAAACATTTTATCTATTCAGTCTCATTGGTCTTATTTCCTTAGCAGATATGTTAAGCAGCCACCTTCACATTCTAGACTTATTTAACTCCCCCAACCCAAAAGAGACAATCCTCAGTCTTCTGAATTTTTCTTTCATATATATTGTTTTCTTCTAAATTATGATGCCTTTACCATTTTGTGAAGTGATTTAGAGATTCTTACTCGAATGGTTTAGCCTGTTTCATAATACTTGAAATATTTTCGCATTAAATTATTTATGAAATAAAGTTTCCTTTTTGTGTTGAATGAGACATGAGAGGCAGTCAAATACATCACCTTTATCAGTGTATCATAAAATCAATACCCTTGTATTAACCCCTTGACGAGTAAAGGGAGTAACCTCTGTCTTGTTCTCTGAACTTCTTATGCAGTTTGATGAACACAGGGATCATGTTGCAGTTGAGCGAATTTTGAGAGTTGTTTTTTTAGACCCAGAGCGTTCTAGTCCTGTGAGTTTGGATTTATAAGGTCATATTTATGCAAGATAGAATACAATTGTTATAATAATATTATTCTGGCTTTTCAGGCTCTGGGAAAACTGAAGAGGCAGTTAGCTGAGGCTGAGGCCGCACTTGAAACTCGTAAAAAACCACCAGCTGATACAGGGGCTCGGGTTGTTGGAGAAGGTCTTGTAATAGATGAATGGGTAATTTATCACCGATTTACGCCAAAAACTCAGCTGACTGAAGCTTTTCTAGTTAGTTGTTCCTCAGTACTCTTTTCCTTGTTGACCTTATTTTCTTCTTTTTCTGCAGAAAGAAAGGAGGGAGAAATACCTAGCTCGGCAACAAGTTGAAGCAGTTGATTCAGTGTAATGCACTTTGCACTTCACTCAGAGTTATTTGCATTGATGAAGCATTGTAACGTTATATCATTGTTCCAAATAGTTTTCCAATTTGTTAGCAAATGGGAAGGCACGGGTGGGCAGTGTGGTGCTTTTGTGTGTGTGTGTGTGTGTGTATATATATATATATGCAGAAAAGTGTACTATTATGCCATGGGTCGTGAGATCAGCAGTAAACGGCTTGTAAATTATGAACGAAGATAAAATGAAAGAGGCTAGAGGCTGTATATATGTAGTAATTTCTTTGCACATGCTTGATTTAGCGTGCCGTAGCTATTTTCTCTCTCTTTTATTTCTCATTTCAGTTCATGTGTCTGTTTGGATTAAGAATTGAACCCATGAAAAATAAAATTTCCATGCGTTCTCCGCACAGAAAAGTTCAATGCAGTAGCGTCACTCTGTAAGGGGAGTTGGAACTTTTCCCTTTTGTTTTCATCTCATTTGCCTCTTAAAATCTTCCTTCAGGAGCTAGATGTTAGTTTTATTATCTTGACATGTAATGGCCATTACAATGTTGGGCTACTATTGAGCCGTCCATTGCGTGCAAAACTTCTAACTTTTGATACTTTGATTTGTGTAAAATATTGCCAAATCGAAAATTGGATTTGATCTTTCAGAAATAATTAAGTTGTTTATCAGCGACTTCAGCATGTAACGTCACTTTAATTTGACACATGGATTTTCCTTGGAAGTATAACACTCCCTTCAATACAACGGTCTACATGTCGTGGTTGACGTCTCGAGAAGGCAACCATATTCTGGCACGATCCTGAGCCCACACCTCGCATTATCTTTTATGTGAGAAACAAACCACAATCACTACTAGCTCTCTTTCAAACTTTTGCCTGGATTCACTCTCTATTTGATTAGGCATATTATTAATGTGTAAAATTCAATTGGGTGACTAATAAGGAATTATCAAATAAAGCAAGCTAACATAGGTTTGTGGTCTTGTATTAACAATCCTCTAATGATTAAATCTGATTTTAATTTATAAACTCCAATATATCCATAGACGTAACATAAATATTATAGATTTCTAATCAAATTCAATCGTATTAAGAATAATCAATTATAAATTATTTTATTTTTTTTATCTCATCGTGAAACTCTAATTTATCTTTGCACATAACATCATTCAATGTTTTTACTATGTGCTTAATTGTAGTTTTACTAATTGAGTAAAGTTTATAACAATATCAACATGCAAAAAAAAAAATACCCAACTCCAATTAAGTGAGTATTTCCAAGGGAAAAGAGAGAGAAAGATATTTAAAAAAAAAAGTCAAATATTAATACAGGGTAAAATGATAAATATATTATAAAAATTTTAAGTTTTATACAAATTTATTAATTAATTTTAATTTGACTAAATATGAGTAATCTATTGTTGAAGTTATATTAAATGTTATTAAAAAAATATTGATTTTATTTAGATTTAACATTAAGGGTTAAATATGAATTAATTTGAGATTTTAGTTGTTAAATAACTCTATTCAATAAAATTTACTTAGATAAACGATAAGATTGATATTTTCGTAACATTTAATATGAATTAAATGGTACTAGAATATGATAGATTTATAAGTTTATTTATATCTATAATATATAACAACCAAACAATTTAACATCAAGAGATTTTATAACGTACTGGTTGTTTAGGAAGGTGGATGTGCCCCCACCTTAAAAAATGAAGGAAAAGAACAGACAAGTCGTTAACACAGTTAGTGTGATCTGGTCCAAACATTTTGGAAATCATTCAGCTCCACCGCCTCCACTTATCTTGTAAAGTGCTTATGATTCATCACCTGGTGGCTGGTGCATGATGAGAAGGTGTAAGAAATATTACATGAAAATATTCTTTTAGGAATTATTTATCACTAAATGGTAACACTTCTGTTTGTCCCCAACTAAATGATAGCCATCTATTAGGCATCTATGTTCAAAATTTGCAGATACAACTCATAATTCACACCATATTTTCAAGTTATTTATAGCAATTATAAATTTTTCAGCTTACCATTAAGCCCTTTTCTCTACCGTATGTATAGCCTGTAGATATTCTAAAATTACAGAACTTGATAAAAAAATAAAAATAAAAATATACAAAATATACCTAACACATATCTCAAAAACCTAATGATTAGATGATAACGAAAATAAAATTGAATATTTGTTATCAAAAACACACTTGATATGACATATAATTATTAATTAAAATAATAAAATTCATTTTTCCAATCATATAATTTACTCTCACATGTATTATGTAATACAAAAACTTGTGATAAACTGAACCTTCATTATCCATTAATCAAATAGGACAGAAAATACTTGGTTTTTTCTGGTGCTGGCTCTAAATGAGCCTCCCCTTTTCTACATGTCTAGAATAATGTTATGCCACTAATCTATTCTTGTGGCCATTTTCAACAATTTGCAATCAAATGGTCCATTGATCTTGTCACGATGACACCGTAAATTGCATAATTCAACTGCCTAGGATAGTGGCCACAAAAAGAGGATTTCTACTTTCACTCACCTATTTTAAGCACACCTCCCTAAATATTAAAAAAAAATCTCACTATAACTTCTTCATCCATATATATCTTGCTCTTTTTTTCTTTATAGTTTCTTCTTTAATTACTTTCACCTTCTCTAATTTCACTCTCAAAAGTAACTCAATTAGCCATGTTAGAAGGCAAAGCAGTGATTGGAGAGACAGACAAATTAAATTTACTTAATGTATTTACAAGATATCTATACTAAGTTGCAATACATGTATAAATATAGAAGAAAAGGAATCTGCTTTTCCTAAAAGTGTTTTTAAGAAACAATATATTAGTTGCATACAACTAATATACAGCTTATAAAGTATATTAGTTGCATACAACTAATATACCTTTTAGTGATTAATTAACACCTCCTCAAGTTGTAGGCGTATGATATCAATCACGCCTAACTTGTAGTGAAGTCATATAATGACTTCTTGCGGAACTCAGAAGTATATCTCAAGTTGCTTCTTCGGTGGGAACAAAAGTAAAACTAATAAGTTTGGCATCTAACTGCTTTTATAAAGTGACGATCAACCTCTACGCTTGATGCGATCGTGTTGTACTTGGATTTTCATGTGATATATCAGTCCCATTGTCACAATACATCTGCATAGTATTTTTGAGTTCGAAACCCAAATCTAATAACAAAGTTCTTATCCACAGCAATTCCACAAACCACGGCCATACCTCTATATTCGCTCAACACTAGATCGTGCCACCACTTTCGCTTTTACTTTTCCATGTAACCAAATTTCTCCCACAGGTGAAATAACCCGATGTTGACTTTCTATCCGTAATACTTCCGCCCAATCCGCATCCGTGAATCCGGACTTCAAGAGGATTGTTGTGCAGAACATTACTCCTTCACTGGGCCCGATTTCAAATACCTTAAAAATTCTCAAAACGGCATTCATATGGTTCTCACTTGATCAGTGCATAAACCGACTCACCACACTTATACTGCATATGCAACATCCGGTCTAGTATGAGCTAAGTAAATCAAACGTCCAACCAATCTCCTCGATAATGGCCGGGCTCGATCGATTGGTATTTGATCCGGATATCTCCGCTAAACCATGGCTTTGTTCAATAGGAGTATCAATAGGTTTCGCAATCCAACGTACCGTCTCGTTAGCGGTCGATAATGTACTTCCTTTGACAAAGATATATCCCTTCTCTTCCGCAGCTACCTTTCAATTCCTAAGAAGTACTTTATTCCATATAAGTCTTTCATTTGAATTCAGGCTAGGCTAGTAACTTTGTAATTTATCCATCTCAATGATCATCACCAAGGTGATTACCATATCATCAAACATAAATGATTAGGCTGTTACCTTCCTCGTTGATGTTTGACAAACAGAGTGTGGTTTACGAATTACTCTGTCAGAACTAACCTTTTGCATGAATTGTGAAAATCTTCCAAACCAGGGCTCGAGGGATTGCTTGAGGCCATACAAGACTTCCTCATTTGACAAAATTACCGGGAGAATCAACTACATACCTGGTGGAAGACTCACGTGACACCTCCCCGCTAATTCTCCACTCGTGAAGAAACGCATTCTTGACATCAAAGGCGAAGTGGCCGGTTTAGGTTAGCGAGTGAGAGCAGAACCCGAATCGTGTTCATTTTGGCAACAAGTGAGCAAAAGTCTCATCGTAATACACACATACGTTTGAGTAAACCCTTTTGCTACAAGACGGCTTTATACCGATTTACGGATCCATCACCCATTATGTTTTATAGTAAACACCCATCGACAACCAATGCCTTTTTCCTTGTGGTGGTGACACAAGTTGCCAAGTATCGTTCTTCTTTAATGCATCCATATCTCTTCATCCATTGCCTTCCTCCATAGTGGATCTCCCAACGCATCCCGCACTTTGTTAGGTACCGATACACGTATATTTGATTCACAAATGATTTGTATGACTTAGATAATCTTTTTAGTGGACATGAAATGGCTACCGGGTATTTTGATTTTGCATGAATATTTGGTTCATACCTTTTGGGCGGTTGACCTCGAGTAGACCTATTTCGTAACACATACCGTCAACATTGGGACTCGATGTTATTAGTATCGGTAGGTGTGCATACCTCGATGAGTGACCTTCTACCGAGGGAGTTGTTGATCAAGGGCGGTAGGAGTAACACCGAGGGGCAGTGCCTCTTCAATGTCATTTGATGTAAGTGAGTTTGGTGCTTGGATACTTGAAACATCTGAATGACGACTGGATGCAATGAAATAGAAGTCTCATCCGGTCTCATTTAAACATCGATTGGTGACTCACCTAATGCCTCCCTTCACGCGTAATCTGATTCTTGAAAATATGTATTCTCCCGACGAAGCGATGTCCAGCGAGGAAAAATAACTCGTGTCCTCAAAGAAGGTAACATCCGTAGTAACATAATACTTTCTCGGTTGGTGGATGAAAGCACTTGCATTCTTTTTGATAACTTCCATAACCAACAAACACACGTTTAATTGCCGAGCATCTAATTTAACGTTGATTTTTAGGAACATGCCTGAAAAACCACACATGACCAAATACTCGAGTGGGAAGATTATGAAAGGATGATAAGGATACGTAAGATGCGAGAATCCAGAAATGGGATTTTTCCGTATAAGGACACTGACGGAGACGATTGATGAGATGGGCGTAAGCATGCAAAGATCACCCCAAAGATATTTTGGCATATAAGCACTAAATAAAGTGCACGAGCCGTATCAAGTAAATGACGATTTTTTCTTTCGGACACTCCATTTTGTTCGGTGTTTGTGGACAAGTAGTTTGGTGAATAATCCCATTTGTTTTGAAAAATTGTTGAAAAACATGATTAACGTATTTCCACGTTGTCGTAAACGGAGGATTCGAATGATGCCATTATATTGTCTCGAACAAAGGTATGAAAATTTTGAAAAGCAGAAAAAAACTTCATCTTTTGTTCTAATAAGAGAAATCCACGATAACCTTGGTACCACTATCGATAAATGAAACAAAATATCTCATACCCGGTATGGTGGATTCTTTAGATGGTCCCCAAACATCGAAATGAATTAATTCAAAAGGAATAGTACTTTTATTAGAAATACTAGGAGAATAAGTAACACGATGGCTCTTGGCCAAAACACAAGTCTCACAATGCAACATAAACTACTACAACACCAATAAATAAAGTAGGCATGGTTTTTTTCATAAGACTAAAAGACGGATGCCACTAGCGGCGATGCCACATGACCAAATTTCACTTAGCTTATCGAATCCAGAAATCAATGCAATGCCATACTCACTGGTTTCTCACTCCTAGCTTCGATCCAAGCGGAACACGCCCCTCGAGATACCCCGACCAATTATTTCCCGGTAAGAAGATCACGAAAAATCACATACATGGGATAAAAGGTTCTAAAGCATTTAGACTACGATATTCAACTGTGGGACGGAGATATTAAGTGATGAGATAAGTCGTACATATAAAACATTGAGTCAGAAGATGGAGTGATATGAGCCGACTTCGTCTAAGACAGAAAGGCCTCACCATTAGCATTTGTAACATAAGACATCAAGGTGGGGAGATAACTTATTATTAAAAAAAGATTTATCATAAGTCATATGATCGATGCACCGGAATCAATAATCCAAGTATTAGACCCAGACAGTGAGAAACATTTAAGTGTCATACCAATCTTACCACGACTGACTATTGAAGGCAGAGGGATACCTCCACATTCCAAAGGATGATTCCGTCCATGGTGAGAGTCCGGTTCTTGGACAATTTGCCTTCGCTGTTGCTTTTTGCTTTAGAACGAGGCACATGTTGTCGTTTTGGTTTCAAGTGTGGATATAGTTTCCTACACGTTTCACGGAGATGTCCCCGTTCATTGCAATAAGAAAGAGAGAACGGGCGATTGGGAAAGCTTGGTGAAGACGCCGATGTGATGAGATGAAATTGAGTTTGGGCCGCTTTGGAGGAAAGGTGCCTTTGATTTAGCTTGGAATGGCTAGGCTTGATACTTCAACATGTGTACGATGACGAAGACTCTGCTGAGATTCTGCGTCTTTACGGATGTATGTAAAGGCGGTAGTCAAGGCTCGGAGGATCCGACATTCGAAGTAATTCGCCTTTAGCACTATTATGTTTTATATCAAGGCCTCTTAAGAAAGCATGTACTGCTCAAGCTCCTTTTCTCGGTACCACGAAGATCTTCTCGGATTTTTAATTTTGTACGGGCGTTTGTCGATTTCACCATACATTTTCGACTTGGTAAAAAAAAGAGATACTTGGTTGCCCATTTCTTACGTACGCAATGACTTTGCACATGAGTTCGCGAACTTGAATAAAGTCGACTCATTTGTATAAAGATCGTTGGTATTCCATATACCCTCAGCTTTCACATTCCTCCACCATTTGTAATATATCATCGTTGATTGCCTCTAAATAGATCGACGACAAAGCCATCATCATCTTCCCACCGAGTGTAGGCTTACATATCATCTTGACTAGGAGCTACAATTGATCCGTATACATGCCCCATACGTCTTATGCATTCCACGAAGATAAACGTGACATAACTTTTTTTCCATGTTCGAAAATTTGTACCATTAAGTTTAGTACCCAGAAAGAACCAATTTACCGAACTCTTAAATGGAAACTTCAAAATTTGGAACTTCATGAATTCTAGAAACTTGATGTTGTCTCGGAATCTTCCATTGAAATAATAATAACAAGTATATTGCAGGAATAATAATAATAATAATTTTTTTTTTTTTTGGCCGATAAATGAAATTTTGTTTGAATGTTCGGTGCTAATGGGCTTGACGGATGTAATTTAGGATTAGATGGGCTTGGATTAGATGGGCTAAGAGTCGACGGGCTTAGGCGATGTATGTGGGTTGTGGTTTGAGCCGAGGCTGGGTTGGTGAGCCCAACCGTTGAGGTGGAGGCCGGAGCCCAGGTTGAGCCCGGGCTAGAGTGGGCCCAGGCCAGGGCTAGGAGTTGGTGATTGGGCCGAGCCAGGGCTAGAAACAAAGTCCAATTTCACGAATCTTAAAAAAAAAAAAAATTGAAGTGATGGGCTGGGGCTATTAATGTTGCTCCTCGATTTCGTTCTTAATTTCTCCCAATGAGTGTAATTTCATTATCGAAAAACAAAAAAAATCGAGAAGATGTAAGAAACGGCACCGCGAATTGCGGTGAAACGGTTATGGGCCCAGAAGCGGTGCGGGGCGCGAAGCGTGGGCCAGGCGCGCAGAGGCCTTGAGAGCGGAAACGGTCTTTTATGACGCGTGCCAGAGCGTAGTTAAAGCCGCAGGAGGTTTCGGTTGGACGCTATGGTTCCTTGTGGAGGGCTCTGCCGCGTCGGTCGAGGGGCTAGAACGTGGGTTTGAACGAAGCGCGCGCATGCAGGAATGCGACGGTGTGGGGCTTCGCAGGTTGAACGGCGCAGAGTCGCGCGTGAATGACCGGTTTGAAGCAACATGTCCTCGACGGCGCGGTGGACGACAGTTCGCATCTGGCCTGTGCAAGCTAAACAGGCGAGAATCTGGCGTGGCGTTAGGCCTGCCGGGTACTTGAAGCGGTGCTTCTATTGAAACCCAGGTAAAATATATATTTTGTTTTTGTTTTTTTTTTTCTCTTTTCTGCTCTGATACCAAATTAAATTTACTTAATGTATTTACAAGATATCTATACTAAGTTGCAATACATGTATAAATATAGAAGAAAAGGAATCTGCTTTTTCTAAAAGTGTTTTTAAGAAACAATATATTAGTTGCATACAACTAATATACAGCTTATAAAGTATATTAGTTGCATACAACTAATATACCTTTTAGTGATTAATTAACAAGACATGATTCAAAGTATGCAGCAGGATGCACTTCACCTAGCAGCAAAAGCCCTTGATCTCTATGATGTCACTGAGTCTACTGAGATTGCCCGTTTCATTAAAAAGGTTAAGTATCGGTTTGTTCCTGCTTCTAATATGCTTCATAATCAAATAGACTCTTTTTTTTTTGTTTAACCAGAAGTGTTTCCGGTAATCAAAAAGCACTTTTTTTAAAAATCACTTATAACATAAACAAAGAATAAACAGCGATGAGATTTATGCTATGCGTAAACAACAGGTGTTATCTGGGTTCTGATTTGGCTGGATAATTTGTTTCAGGAATTTGATAGGGCACATGGACCTGGATGGCAATGTATTGTGGGCACTGATTTTGGTTCATTTGTGACACATTGTTATGGATGTTTCATCCATTTTTGGATAGGCAGTCTTGCAATTTTGCTCTTTAGAGGATCTGTTGGTCCAGAAGCTGAATCCAACCAGGTTCCAGCTGCCTTGGAGTCTGTGAAAGCATGAACCTTTTGCCCTACAATTGTGCTCCTCTTTCATCCTGCCTTCTTAGGTTTTTACTGTAGTAGACTTATTTTCAGATAAAAAAAAATAAAAAAGGCCAAAGTAATTACTCTTGATGATGCCATCACATTCATTTACTAACAATTGTTGCATGGGCTTCTATGAAAATATTTTGAACCCAAAAGGAGTAAGTGTTTGATTGCAGACCACTAATATAACTTGTGGTATGAAAATGGGTAAATCTCAACCAACTCAGTGACGTTTAGTTAATTATCAATCCATCTCCAAATTTAAAAATAAAATCACTAAAGTAAAAACTAACATAATTTTTGCCACGGATTAATACTTAAAATATAATATTATAAATGATGATGATATCTCTTTGATAATTTTTAAAATCTCAAATACGTGATGATAGATAAAAAATATTATTTTTAATAACAAATTGATAATTAGTAAAATCTTAGAGAGATATGAATGATATATACCGGTATAATAGCACTTTGAGAGTTTTTAAAATCTTAATTACGTGATTGATAAAAAATATTATTTTTAATAAAAAGGTGATAATTAGTAAAATCTTGGAGATACGAATGATATGTATCTTTTATGAGAATTGAAAAGGGTTTATATTATATCTTTTAAGAAAAATATCAATAACATATGTTCATAATGTTTAAAATAATATCTCTAATGATATTGATATTAAATTTGTTTACTATTATACATGTAATAGGTACACGACCTAGTAAATTATGATAACTTGTTACTATATAGGAAGGTGATGAAGATGAAGACTCGTTAAAGATGAAGACCTATTAAAGATCAAAACTTTATGAGTCTAGAGTTCTATACTATAGAGCGACCTCGATATATAGCGAGATGATGAAGATGAAATTATGTTGAAGATCAAGACCCGATGAGTCCGGAGCTCTATACCATAGAACGACCTCGATATATAACGAGGTGATGAAGAAGAAGACCTGTTGAAAATCAAGACCTGATGAGTCTGGAGCTCTATACCATAGAACGATCTCAATATATAACGAGGTGATAAAAACCTATTAAAGATCAAGACCTGATGAGTCAAGAGCTCTATACTATATAGCGACCCGGGTGACCAATTTAAAAACCTTAAATAATTTGTATATAGAAAACTAATTAGTAAAAATTGTATTGTATGTATTTTAATATATATTCAAATTGATAGTATGATAACTTTTACCCACGTAATCTAAACATCTGTCTAACTACTATATATATATCTTCAATGCAAGAATACAAGATCTGTTATTTTACTAAATTATTAAAGTATTCTTAAAAGTTACGAAGTAAATTTATTTATTTATTTATTTATTATAGTTGAAAATAAAGTTTATACTAAACGAAGAAACGTAATAAATTAAAATTTTATTTAAATTAAAAATAATAATAATAATTGTATTATATTATTAATTTCTTTCATAAATTAATAAATTAAAATTATTTTTTTTTTTGAAAATGTCCAATGAAAAATTTAAAATTTAATTTTGATTTAATTAATATAACTAAAAAATTACTTCTCATTCGATAAATAAACTACTTGTTTATAATAATTAGATAATTATAATTCATTCAACTCAATTAGTACATAAACAATATTCTTTTATAATTTATTTTCAATGTTTTTAAATTTTTAGAAATTATTTAAATTTTTAATTTTATTATTAATTCCAATTTAAAAAATTCTATTTTTCTATCATTATATTTGGAGCCATGTCTAGTTAAATTTAATTAAAATTGGTGTTTAATATTTTTAGAAAATAAATAAATTAAGGAAACTTAAATAAAGTAACACACTTAAAACTTATAACAACAAAAATAACACGTCAAATAATATTCAATGGGATCTAATGAACGGAGTTCAACATTGAATGAGTCCAGATGTCTATAGTTTTATTTGAACGAAATCCAACTATACGACGTTTAATTTAAAATGATGGATTAAATTTTTTTAATACTAAAAATATATAAGTTGGATTAACATGTGATATTTTTTGGCTATAAGTTTTATGGAATTTTATTTTTGTTATTTTTTCAAAAATCATTAGAAGTTGACAACTTTATTACATGTGATCATTTGAAATAAGTAATAAAAAAATTATTGCATCTATTTGAATTTTATTTTCTTAATTAATTTATTTATTTTAATTTTTATACCTTTATTTTACTATAAAAACAAAAATAATTATTTTTATTCTATTAGTTTAATATAATTGATTATGCAATGTTAAAAATAAGATAAATCAGAATTTTATCTTTGATATCCTTCAATTTTAAAAATATTATAAAAATATATATTTGATATCTATTAAAATCAAAGAACATTTTTAACATTATTGAAAAGTTAAGCATATTTGTAAAAAAAAATATAATCCTTAAAATTATTGGTGTTTTCTCACTTTTATGATCAATGATTTAATTTAAGTAAGAGTTTAATATCTCAAAAATGAGCAACAACATTATAAGAATGGAAAGGCGTAGCTTATAATTGGCATATTTATTTTCGAGTTTTTGGTTTTTGATACTTCTAAAAGCATTTTTTATTCAAACAAATAAAATTTTATCATAAGTGCTTTCCAAATTTAGAAATTACATTATGTGTCTCAAGTAATGTGTTTCTCTTTATTCTAACACTTGTTTTGATTCAAATTGCTTTTAATATAATCACAAGCGAACATAAAATTATAAGATACTTTATTTCTTCTTATTCCCTAATGTAAGGATGGGCGCGGTTAATTTGATCGATCATTAATTTATTTTATAAGTTGATCTTATCTCGACGATTTTAAAAAAATCAAAACCTTAACTAAATTATTAACACTCAAAAATCAACCTTCAAACCAACTTATAATGTCGATTCGAGAGCATTCGGTTTAATAGTTTTGTACCTATAATTTTTATCAGAAAAGATTTACATAGCATAACCTAGAACTAATGATGATATATCTTTATATTGCTATTTATAAATATTTTACTTTGTTAAAAATTAAAGTTTCTTAAGAATAACTTTAAAATGTGCATCACACCTCAAATTTATATGAAATTAAGAATGGCAATAATGTATTAAAGTGGTTGAAATTTGAAAGCAAATAAAAAATAAACCTAACGTAGATCTAGTAAGAAAAGTTTGTTAAAATAAGTTAATCTACCCATCCCAAGAAGAAAGAAAGAAAAACATTTATTTTGCATACACATAATTAGGTTTAGATATTAGAATCTATGAAAAATGATAAATATATTATTTAATGTGTTAGATGTAAAATAATTCATATTATGTAGCATAATATAAGATGTTCAAGTTAGTAAATAATTCGCAGGTTAGCCCAATCAATGTTGAGTCAACAGATAATGTCAATATGAGTTTAAATATCTAACATGACATACAATGGGTATTCAAACCTTTAATTATCCAACAATGAAATAAAACTCTAATATTAAAAGATAAGTCTATCATTAAAAGTAAGGGTCATATATTCTTTCTTATAAATATTTATCATTATTCACTAATAAATAGAATCAATTAACTACTACTACACAAAGTAAGGGTCATTAACAGATATATTATTTCTTATAAATATTCATCATTGTGCACCATTAAAGATAATCAATTAATTACTACTACACATACAACTTTTTCTCTCATTTACGAACAGAGATGGAAACTATCTTTCCTTGAATATCTCTCTACATCACAAAGAGATACATCGATCTATTCTTTCTCTTCATTACCCAAACTTACTTAAGCATCGAAGGGTTAAAAGTCACTACAAACCGTGGCAATCTAAGGTTATAATGGTGTGTTCTTTGCTTCTCAGGTATACAGGAAACAAGAGATGTATCAATCATTAATGTTGACAAAAAACAACATTAACAATATGTATACTATTACGTAACAAAATTAAAAGGAAAATTATAATAATTGTTGATTTCATAAAGTAAAAACCTATAACCGATGTAACTAGGATGATTTTCAAAATTAAGATATATTAGAGATCAACCAATTTATAAAAAAATAGATTCAATTTAATCTTGAATTTGATTGGTCGGACGGTTTTTGAAAAAATGTGCACACCCCTACCTTGATGATATAAATGAACGAGGCTAAAACTATTCATTTCAAATATACAAAAATGAACTCAAACTTCTCCTTTTAAATTTCATTAATAAAGATTAAATGTATAAATAAATCAAAATTCAATTATCCAAATATATCAATTATCAAATTTTATAAATCAAAATTAAAGATATGTATTAATATATTAAGAAAATTTGAGCTTTCATCGTTCGCTCTATTATAAGTTTTTAATTTTTAACTATTTTAATTAATATATTGAATATTTTTTATAAATAATTTAATCTTGATATCATGTTATGAACTTTAAGATCTTAGATAGAATAGATCTATACGATGATCTAAACTTTCAACGAAACACAAGTAAAACATATGTAAACATAAAATAACACATCCTAAATTAATATCTAGACGAAAATAAATGTAAACAATGAATAACAAATAAGATAGGAAAACTATTCAACTCCTGTAAAAAGAAATCAAATCCAATAAAAAAAAACAAAGTAGATAGCTTATGAGACTTTGAAGAGAAAAGAGAGTGCTGCCAGAAATGACTACTTAAATTTAAGCAATTATGAAATAACATTTGAGACTTTCATTGCCGAATAAACTCATGAGAATTTTTATTGATATGCCAACTTCATCGTACCACTAGTCCTTCGGCAAAATGTTCCAACATCCATTGCTGCTTGGACTTTTGTATTTAAAAAATTAATCATATGAGTATGTTAACTACTTTGATTTTCTAGTTCTTGAAACATAAGTAGCGGGGATAGCTCAGTTGGGAGAGCGTCAGACTGAAGATCTGAAGGTCGCGTGTTCGATCCACGCTCACCGCATTCTGTTTTTTTGTGCAATTTTTTTCCGTCGCAATGTCTTTCTTCTTCCTCTGTTCTTCAAGGTTATTTATTGCTCGTAAGCACGCTCGATGTAGCTGTTCAGATGATTTCCCATTTATGCTAGACTGGACAAGATAAAAAATTATTTGTATTATAATGAAATCTCAATCTGGCAACTAAAATTTGTAGGCGTTTCTTTTTTGTTACAATATAATCCACTACAACTATATTAAAATGTGATAAACAATCAAAACAATTTTGATGTGCATTTAGTTCATGATTGATACCTTCTATATAATTTGGGTGATGAAATGCTGTGACCGTTTCTCTCACCAGAAAGGTTTCCTTTTGTTGAAAAATTAGTGTTATAAACGCCATGGCCAAAGGACAAGATATTTCTAAATAAAACAAACTCTCTTAAAGTTGTATTTTTTCTTTCATATTTTCATTATAATTCTATAGCTATATATAAGTAGATTTACTCCTTGAATTACTATTTGAATTAAGGATTCCTTGTTTTACTCCTTGAATTAAGGATTCCTTGTTTTACTCCTTGAATTAAGTATTCCTCGTTTTACTCCTTGAATTAAGTATTCCTCGTTTTACTCCTTGGATTAAGTATTCCTCGTTTTTCTCATTGAATTAATCCTTAAATTAAGGATGATAACTCATTGATTTATTCCTTAAATTAAGGTTCTTGATTTACTCCTTAAATTAAGAAATTAGCACACCTTAATTTACTCCTTAAATTACTCATTAAATTACTCCTTAATTTTATCTCCAATACTCCCCCTCAAGCTGGATCCATAAGGTTTATGAATCTAAGCTTGCACAAAAGTCGTTGAAACTGATGAGAAGCCAAGGCACCAAATTTAAAACTAACAAAAAAAATGCTGATTACGATAGCAAAAAAAAATATTATTGTTGTCGATATCCTTCCTTTTACCACAATACTTCCCCTCCACATCGGGCAGGTAAGAGCTGCAGGAGAGATTTAATCCATCATCGCCAAGAGCTTAGTTTCAATGTGGGACCTTTCCTTTTACCATAATACTCCTCCTCCACATCAGGTAGGTAGAAGGTGTAGGAGAGATTTAATCCATCATCGACAAGAGCTTGGTTTCAATGTGGGACATTTCCTTTTACCACAATACTCCTCCTCCACATCAAGTCGGTAGAAGCTATAGGAGAGATTTAATCCATCATCGCCAAGAGCTTGGTTTCAATGTGGGACCTTTCCTTTTACCATAATACTCCTCCTCCATATCAAGTCGGTAGAAGCTATAGGAGAGATTTAATCCATCATCGCCAAGAGCTTGGTTTCAATGTGGGACCTTTCCTTTTACCATAATACTTCCCCTCCATATCGGGTAGGTAGGAGCTATAGGAGAGATTTAATCCATCATCGCCAAGAAATTTGGTTTGAAAAAACAAAAAGAATAAGAAATCGCTCTAATAGAGTGTCAAACGCACTTTGAGCAAAGGAATAACAATTTTTTTAAGAAGATCGACTTGCTTTGATACCATGTTGAAAAATAGTATTGAAAACGCCAAGGCCAGAGGCTAAAGGCCTAAAAGCCTTGCCAAATAAAAAAAGCTCTCTCAAAGTTGTATTCTTTCTTTCATATTTTCATTACAATTCTATAGCTATATATAAGGAGATTTACTCCTTGAATTACTATTTGAATTAAACATTCCTTGATTTACTCCTTGAATTAAGGATTCCTTGTTTTACTCCTTCAATTAAGAATTCTTTGTTTTTCTCCTTGAATTAATCCTTAAATTAAGGATGATAACTCCTTAATTTACTTCTTAATTTATTCCTTAAATTAACGTTCTTGATTTACTCCTTAAATTAAGAAGTTAGCACTCCTTAATTTACTCCTTAAATTACTCATTAAATTACTCCTTAATTTTATCTCCAATACCTTTGATAAAAAAAAAATAATTTGTTATCGCATAAATAATTTCTTTTATTTATAACTTATATATTTTATTATTAATAAATAATTTTTTTATCTATAATTTATATATTTTTATTATAAAAAAATTGTATATGTTATTTTATATTGAACGTCATTTTATATGCCATTAAAATTGAATTATAATTATTTGTATTTGTTTAATATTGAATTCAATTTTATTTAACTTCATTAAATATTATTTTTATTAATTTAAGTTTTTTATACAATTTTTTTAATTTTTTAAGTAAAATTTAAAAAAATAATTATAATCATAAAAATAATATTATTTATCACAAATTCATATATTTTTACTATTAAACAAAGTCTGGTATATTATTTCATATTAAATTATAATTATTTAAATTTATTTAATATTAAATATCGTTTAATGTTATTGGATGATATTATTATTATTATTGTAAGAAATGGATTTATTGATGATGAATAAACGAATGTTTACAACCTATTTATACAAAAGAAAAGCAAATTTGTAATAATTAAAAATAAACACAATTATGGAGAGATGCTCATTGATAAATTTATCATTTCCACCAATTGCTGCATTTTGCCATTTAACCCCAAGGTGTGTTGGTTGCCACCTTGGATCTCACGTATTCTTTAACATTCTCCTCGAGTTAGAATATATGTTAATTATTTCTAACTTGTTAAGTAAGCTCGGTGAACCTGTGGAAAACTCACATTTGGTAAATATATCTCATTGGTTCTAACGTAGATACGATAAGTTTTGATCATTCCAAATTAATCTTTTCTCTTACTAGATGGCAATTGATCTACATGTGTTTGCCTGCTCATTTAAACACCTGGATTCGATGCAATGAAGGCTTGCTGATTGTCACAATATAACTTGGTTGGTTGAGAGTGTTTTGATACCCAAATCATCCAAAATATATCGTAACTGCAAGCATTACTGACACGCCATTGCCGCCATAATGCAGATCGCTTCGTGACTTGATCGTGAGGCAGTATTTTGTTTCTTAGTCTTCCAAGAAATTAGCGAGTTTCCAAGAAACATACAATATCCCGTGGTTGATCGTCCGTAGTCGTGCATTTTGCCCGATCTGCAGATCACAAAAGCATTTAGTTGTAATGAACTAGTTCTTTGAGAAAAAGCAGACCTTGCCGGTGTGTTCTTGACATATCGTAGCACTCGTTAATTTCTTCCAAATGTGGTTGTCGTGGTTTATCCATATATGAGAATGTGCCGCGGCGATACACTAAGCTCCGCCTGTGACGGTCAGTATATTAATCTCCCAACAAGTCTTCGATAGGATGTGGGATTACCGATGAATTCCTCCTCAACTCACGAGGGGATAAATTTTGTTCCATAGGTGAATTGGCAGATTTGGCACCAAGATAACCCGTGTCCTCCAATATTTCAAGTATGCGTGCCGTTGTGGACGAGCAATTTCATCGAACGCATTGAAACTTCTATGCCCAAAAAATACTTTAATTCACCGAGATCTTTAAGCTTGAATTGTCTCAGAGATGATTCTTAGTTTCTTCAATGTCTTGTATATTGTTTCCCGTTACGATTATATCATCTACATGTACAAGAAGATGAGAAGGAATTACCACGGGTTCGGACGAACGATGAGTGATCATACTTGGATTGGTTAAAACCACTAGCTTAAGTGTTGTTGATAGCTTGATGAACCACGTTGTCGTGAGGCTTGTTTAAGTCCATACAAAGATTTATGTAGCTTACATACTGTGTTTCCCTTCGTCCGAATCCAGGTGGAAGGGACATGTAATTTATCTTCATGAAGATCACCATGTAGAGAAAAGCATTGTTGACATCAAGTTGTCAAGATGCCAATTTTGAATAGCAACTGCAGGGTTTTAACGCTGACAAGTTTGGCTACCGGTGCAAAAGTTTCTTGGTAGTCAAAACCTTCAATCTGACCGTATCCTTTGGCCACTAATCGAGCCTTGTATCGTTCACAGAGCCATCGCTGATTATACTTGATTTTGTAGACCCATTTACAACCAACGGTTTCTTGTTTGGAGAGGAAGCATTGAAGCCGTCCCAAGTGCCATTAGTTTCAAGGGCATCCAGGTTCTTGTTTCATGGCAAGCCGCCATTTTGGATCATTGAAAGCTTCAAAGAAAGTGGTTGGTTCCCCGAGAGAATGGAAATAGAAATGCATGACACGATGTGCGCGGTGATAATTGGTCATGTAGGGGCAGTACATGAGATAAAGAATGAGAAGTACCTTTGTCTTTGGACGATGCTAAGTGAGACGAAGGCGGAAGGACCGGTAAGGAAGCTTCTACATGATATTTTTCAAGGTAGCTAGGAACATTGGTGGATCGACGGCTATGTGCGCGGTGTTGAGAAGTTGTGTGTGGTGGAGAAGTTGATGATGATGTTTCCGAAGATGAATCTTGAAGATGAAGAGTGTTTGAGTTGATTGTCAGGACAACCGATGTATGATCAAGTGATATATTTGGATTGGTTGATTGACGAATGTTGGGTATGCCATCATGTATAGTATCTTCGATGGAGGAAATAGGGTTGGAGTGTTGGCAATGGGAAGTGAAATAAGGAAATACATGTTCATGAAAGATAACATCTCGAGACACTAAAGTCTTGCTTGTTTCCCGGATTATGTAGACACGATAACCTTTGATCCCGGATGGATACTCAACGAACATGCATTTACGTGATCTAGCATCAAACTTGGTGAGTCGATCATGATGTGCGTACACAAACAAAGGGAACCAAAAACACGAAGATGTTCATACCTAGGAGTTTTGTGAAAAAGGACTTCAAATGGTGTTTACCCTCGAGAACAGGTGTCGGGAGTACGATGGCGAGGTAATGTGGTCGAATGGCATCTCCCCTAATTGTTTATAAGATTGGCTTGAAAGAGCAATGAACGAGCGACATTGAGAAGATGACGATGTTTTATGCTCGAAGAACACCATTTTGTGAGGGTAGAGACACAACAGTAGTTTGATGAAGCGATTCCCTTGGTAGAAAACACCTGGGTCATAGAAAATTAAATTCGTCCATTGTCTACGAATGATTTTAACTCTGGATGAAAATTGTGTTTCAACAAGATTGATGAAGATGGTAAGAAATGTGCGTGTATCGATTTAGCGTAAGAGATGTAATTCCACGGCATCTCGAGTAGTCATCAACAATATGAGAAAATAACGTGCCCATTAAGTCTTTGGAATGTGATAACCACCCCAAATATCCACATGAATCATTTCAAATGGTGCTTTTGTATCGATGGAACTTAAAGGAAATGGATTACGTGTTTGTTTAGCTAACGGACAAATAGAACAATCACTAATGGAACAAAAATGTGTGTCGATGGAAAAGAGAAATTACACGCAGAACCGTTATTAGATAAATGACCAAGTCGTTGATGCCATAGATGAGAGTTGGCGGAAGCGGTGTTTGAAACGGAGAAACATCCAAAGCCTTTTTCGTGAAATAGTCGGGTAGTAGAGTCCCTTTCGCTTCGGCCTTCCCATCCCAATCGTCTTCCCACTGAGCATTTGTCTGAACAAAGCACATCGTTAGCGAAGCGTGACATGAAATAACGAGGTTTCGAGTTAGTTTAGCTCCTGAAACTAAGTTTAATTTGAATGAGGGAACACACAAGACATTATGGAGTATGAAATTATTTGATAAATGTACAAGTTGCCAATATGTGTGACACCGCAAGAATGATCGA
Source organism: Hippophae rhamnoides (assembly GCA_033030585.1). NCBI lineage: Eukaryota > Viridiplantae > Streptophyta > Magnoliopsida > Rosales > Elaeagnaceae > Hippophae > Hippophae rhamnoides. The sequence continues at coordinate 62,817,220 of CM065428.1, read as the reverse complement.
CTGTGTAAATGTACATGTCGACATGGATCCGGAATGCGAGCTCATAAGGTTTTGGGAATAGACCATGTGATCGGGCTTCAGATCAAAAATCCAACGGGTTTCGAATGGAAAACAGTTGCACATAATGTGTTACACGAGAAGAAAGTAGTCACTGACTTGCTACGCCACTCCGATTTGGATTGATTGAGAAGTGTAAGCGAGCTCTTGATATTGGGAAGATGTAAGGTTACGGAATTGTTCGTGTCATCCGAGCAACTTTCTTGAAAGTCAATTATGATGAGCTTTGGCGGAAGCCATAACTTGTATTTCTCTTATCTTGAATTTCTTCTTTCTTCCGACACGTGTTGATGTCACGTGTCCATTCAAACCACAAAAATTACATTTGAGACGCTTTCGGCTAGTTTTCAAAATTGTGTCATTGAGACCACAAAAATCACATTTGAGGTGACTTCGGCAATTCTAATTACGGCCTATATTATTGCAAGATCGATTGCTGCACTCGAGATGTGGATTCCTTGGTGGGTAATTTTGTGAGGATATCATGGACGACTATCTCTCGGCAACAAGCGCGCAGTTTCCTGGCATCCTTCCCACGCTTTGCGCTGGAGACACTCTTTGCTTTTCATCTTGAACAATAAGTGAATATACCTTATTTCCTGTAGGTAATGGTTCTACGAGCAAGATTTGTCCACGTGTCTTGATGTATAAACATTGTTAAGCCCCATTGAGAAATTTTATGGTTCGCCGCTTTTGTTGATATTCTTGTAGTTCCCTTCCCGCATTCCCTCCACAACGTGGAAGAGACATAGTGCATCACGACTATCCCATAAGCTTTTCAATTTTGTATAGTATTCTCCAATGCTTACACCTTCGTATGCAATCACGGATCTCTTCGTCAACGTGGAATAGGTGCCGCGGTGGCGTGCGAAAAACGTTCCTTTAATTCTTCCCATAACTCATACGCAGATCACCATACATGACACTTTCTCGCAATTTTTGGGTGATATAGTATTGAGCGATCCATCCTTCGACAAGAATGTTGCACAGAGTCCATTGTTTGGTGATTGCTTTCAAGGTTGCTCGCTGATGGCCTTTTGATTGTGCCGCATGAATCCTTCTTTGTTTTCGTTATTAGTGCGTGGCGTATGCATTTACTCCAAATGTGATAGTTTTCTTGATTTAAGGATCAGCCACGAATCATGCCTGGTCTGAATGGTGTAAATATAATGAACGGAAATTAGGAGTCATCATACCATTTTGGTAAAGTAGGGTTGGTATTGGTAGTCAAAGACATTATTTGTTGAATAAATTGAAAGTACGGATAGGTTTAAGTGTGTTTTAGACAATAATGACTATTTATGAAATAAATAATTGATCAAATATGCTTTATCTTATAGAAAATGAGTTAAGGATTACGAATCGGAAATTTCAGAAGAACCCATTGAAAGGCCAGCGGTTGAATGGTGAAATCATTATGCGTGATTGAACATCAACGAGCAGGATGAAGACCAGGCCGGCCTGGACAAGGACCGACCGAAAGTGAAACGACGTGTTGCTTCGCCAGCCGCTAACGCACGTGTCCGTTGAGTCGTCTTTCGAAGCCTGGGCGTGTTGGCGCGGTATATCTCGCGAAAAGGCGCGTGGAAACGCCGAAGTTAAACATGGCGCGTATCGTGAATAAATATTTTGCTTGATTTTAATCGGCAGATCGCTTCGGATGAATCAATAATATAATGGGATGAAATTTAAATTATTTTGTGGATCGAAATTGGTTTTAGAAAAAAAACAGATTGAAGAAAAATGGGAAAAAAATTTCTATGAGCTGAATTTTATGGGAATTGTTTCCTAAGCTCTGATACCATACAAGAAATGGATTTATTTGATTTATGAATAAACGAACGTTACAACCTATTTATACAAAGAAAAAGCAAATTTGTAATAATTAAAAATAAACACACTACGAGAGCACGTTAAATTATCCTTCCCCAACATCATGCACTATTGGTTTAATGCATTGGTGTGTTGGTTACCACGAAATTGGATCTCATGTTATTTAACAATTATTATAAATTTTTAAGGGTATTATTATTATTATTATTTTCAATTTTTTACACCAACATTATATAAAGGGCCAACCAGAAAGAGATGCAAATCAAAATGAGAGATATTAATAATTATTAAGTTTTTTTACCACCTCAATTTTTACGTATCCCACAACTATTATATTATTACAATTTTAAGGTTATTTTTTCTTATTTTCTCAAAATTTGCTATTTGTGAAATGATTTTACTTAATATATTTTTTATCTTTATCACTATTCTCTTTGTTATATTTAATTAGAGGTTTTTTATAACAAAATATTATTTGAGCCTTTGAGGACAAGTTCTATTAATTTCTAGTATAAAAATGCCAAAAAAGTAAAATGTAGATAAAATGTGAACATTTAATTTGAACCTAAAACAATGTGCCACGCAAGCGACATTTTCCCATGACATACCTAAATTGAATTTCATAGGATAAATTGTGGATATAAAGATACGAGTAATCCTTCCGAACCTTCTGATTGGTTATAACACAGCTCAACCATCCCCACTACTAATTTTGTGTCCTCAACCACTCATTTTATTTGTTTTATTTTCTATTTGCCTCCTACATTGTATTTCTATTATACCCAGCTTCCCTTCGTATACACATCCAAGGTTGCAAACTAGGACAACACCAATTGCATTAACTCAAAGCTTACAACTCCCCTGAAATCAAACGTTAATGGCAGCAACTGCTAGCTCTAGCAGCCTACTTAGACCAACCCCATTTCTTGGTCAAAACAGAGGATCAAATTCTAATGTTCTAAGAGATGTTGTTCCAACGGGAACTGCCAAATACATTATGGTAATTTTTTTAATGTTTTAATTTCTCTATTTCTATGTGTATGAAGTTTGAGCTTGTTTGATGAATTTTTATGAACTCATGTATTTAGGGGAATGAATTGTGGTATGGACCTGAGAGAGTTAAGTACTTGGGAACTTTTTCTGCACAAACTCCATCCTATCTCAACGGAGAGTTCCCCGGTGATTATGGATGGGACACTGCTGGTTTGTCTGCTGATCCTGAGGCCTTTGCTAGGAACAGAGCTCTTGAGGTATTTGCCTTGCTATCTCTATGGTTTGTTTTTTATCTTCTTTTTCGAAGTTCTGTAAAAACGCTTTTGATAGCAAAAAAGCGCCATTGAATCAACTGTAGGTGATCCATGGAAGGTGGGCTATGCTTGGAGCACTAGGATGCATAACCCCAGAAGTCCTAGAAAAATGGGTAAGAGTGGACTTGAAAGAGCCAGTATGGTTCAAGGCAGGAGCTCAAATCTTCTCAGAAGGTGGCTTGGACTACTTGGGCAACCCCAATCTTGTTCATGCTCAAAGCATCTTAGCTGTGTTAGCTTTTCAAGTAGTTCTCATGGGTTTAGTTGAAGGATTTCGTATTAATGGCCTGGAAGGAGTAGGAGAAGGCAATGAACTCTACCCAGGTGGTCAATATTTTGACCCTCTTGGTCTTGCCGATGATCCTGTTACTTTTGCTGAACTCAAGGTCAAAGAAATCAAGAACGGTCGGCTTGTCCAGGCCATTGTTACCGGTAAAGGTCCACTAGAGAACCTCCTGGATCACATTGACGATCCAATAGCTAACAATGCATAGGTCTATGCCATCAAATTTGTGCCTGGATCATAAATTAGGTGTCTAACATTGTTCACCATGAATATAAAAGAATAGCTTTTCTGTGTACATCATTGTTCACCATAAGTGTTTAACATTATTCCTCTCAACATTTCTAGTTGAAAGCTCCATCAATTGTGTCATTTAGACAAAAGTAGAGCTAAGGCTGATTCAAACTGAGAAACAATGCTTGAATACCAAGATTACTCTTTAATGAACTCCAACAAGACAACAGATAACATAAAGCATACAAAGATGAGACAGTATAAACACTTTTCCCCATGTATTTAACACTGAGTTCAACTTCAGTATTGCATTACATCGATATAAGCATGGACTAACAAAATAGGAGAAGATATCACTCCACACTTTCCTATCGGACTATCCAAAAAGCTTATCAATATTTCCACTTCCACCAAGCTCCAGCAATCGATAATGTACAATTTCTCTCCCCCGGCTAGTTGGATCTGCACTATACTAAATGATGATGCCATAAATACAAGTGACGGGCAGCTTTTGAGCAGGGAAACAAGGTTGATGAACGTCACCTCCTCAGTTGTTCCCAGCTAAATTTCTATTCTATTCTTCCACAAGGACAATCAGAAATAACTAGAAAGCTAGGATGTTCTTGAGCTTATTCTTTCCCACCATTTTCGACGATATTTTTCAGCTTCTGAATGCCCAAGTTTGTGAAGTTTTGCCTTTGTTTCCCGCAATCTTATCTTGTACTCTTTCTTCCACGACTCAAATTGATTTTTAAGTCTCCGTAGTTCTTCATCAGGATTCATATTTGAAACTGACTGCCCTTGTTTGACCTCCACTAAAGCTTTGACATCATTATCGAAAGTCTGTCTCCGCTGGTCAAACTCCTTTACCAGATTGCTGACTGTACTTAAAGTGCCATTAGTATCTCGAACTGCTCCATTATCATTAATGATATTAGTTTTCAAGGGTGTGCTTGCACCAGGAGTACGAGAACCCAAGGATGTGGCATCCTCAGAGTCATAAAAGCGAGGGGATGAAACATCGTGTCTTCCAGGTTGACCAAATTTCTCAACCCCCAGACTCTTTTTGGCTGCAGCAAGGCTCATCTGCATTAAAAGTACAATTCAGATTCATGAGCATTACAGATTATAATAGCAGAACTCTCACAAGCCTAATGGTGCTTTAGCGTTCCACTTTAGGTACATGACATGTTAAGCTACTAAAAGACTAATATTAATCCTTTGGAGCCTCAATTTATAACCTATCTGTATCATACATAAATATTCATATTCTACAAACGCTTATCAACCCATCCACAAAAGATGATTTGACATTATTTCAAATTGACAGCATTCAACTAGATCTACAATATGTTCCTTCATGGCTGCATTCTGAATTCAACTAAATTTTGAATAGGGGTTAATTAGATATTCTGTCCACTAACCTCTTTGACCATTTTAAGTGTTCCTATAGTGGTATTTAGCTCACATGCAAATCAACATCTTTGTTACAACTGAAATTATGCTGATGCTAAAACTCACTTGCAAAGAAGCCATCTGATTTTGCCACATCTCCTCCATACGTTTCATCTTTGCCTCATATTCAGACCATCTTGTCTCAAGCTGCTGAGCATGCTCCTGCAAGGCAGCATTTTCCTCTTCCTTTTGCTGCAAAGTTGCTTCTGCTGTAAGAACTCGCAGCTGAAGTTCAGCTACAGTTGGAGGCAGTACCTGAACTTCATGTTGCTGTATACAGTATCAAGAATCGAAAAAGATGTCACCTTTCAGTTATTGAGATGAGCAGTAACATCAGTTCCGCTGAAAACTTATCTATGAATCAATGATATGCATGTCTCATTCACTAATAAAATCCTCACCACAAGAAAAATTACATAAGCACACACATTTACTCAGTAGCTATATTATATGTATGGATGAATATATTTATGTCAAGCATGCTCCATTCATCTAGTGTTCACTTGTTTCCCATATATTTGAAAAAGAAACACGGAGAAATATAGACAAACATTTTACAAACTTAGACAAGTATGATATGAAGGATTACTCTAATTGTAACAGTGATTAGAATGATATGTTCCAGCAAGCACCATAAATATTCACCTTTGACTGTGAAATATTTCCGAAAGGCTTCGGCTTAGAATCCTCAGTCTCAGAAAGGAAGATGGTGAAATGAATATTAGGTATGCAGAACTTTGCTCTAACATTATACTTCCTTCTGCTGTTTTCACCACGAACATCTGCATTGTAAAGTGGCTTGAAAGATTAAAAAGAAACTAAAAATTGGTAAAGTAGAAGGCTGTTCTGAAAATCAAAATTGTATTCATGACTAAGGAAAACTAGATTTTGAGCCATAAATTTGAAAATAACAAGCACATCACATCGTGTATGTTTGTAAGTTCAAATTAACTACACAGCCGGAAGTGAGAGGTAAACATTGAATAAAGACTTTTTTCCTTCTTTATGCACATATGAATTGCATTAAATAGCATGTTAAAATGTATAGCACAAAGCACAAAGATAATATGTCACTTAATTGTCTCTTCAAAACAGAATGAAAAGAAAGATGAATGTTCTTTACATGATTGTAAAATTGTCACGCCTTTACTAATTTCATGTAAATGATGACGAGCTTGGCTACCACGAAAGTGTTTCTGAACGCAAAGTATTCCTTGCAGAACTTGCTTCCTCCTATCCTCCAATACACCAATCTGTGAACCATCACATAGATTAGCTGCAAGAATTTCATATCTTATGAAATGAAAAAAGTAGAGTCTGCAGCTTACCTGTCCACTTCGAAGATACAGTTTCGTATAGCCTATTTGGTACATTTCAGGAAGGACATTAAAATGTTGGAGAACAGCAATTGATATACTCAATGGATCCTGCAGTGTATGGCTTTCCTGTAGGAACCCATACCTAAAAGCAGACACATGAGAAGAGATAATTCAGCCATTCCAGAAACCATCAGCTATTGAATAACTTCATAAGGGTTATTCTCTCCCTACCTTGCTGCAAACTCTTGATGTTTCACTCTAGTAGGATATCCAGATTTTGATATCCTAACAACTTCCATAACTCCAGAACACCTGAGCTGCTCTAATACAAACTCTGCTTCATATATGCCTGGAAGCTTTTTGCTATTTGGTTTCACACAGCAAATAAAATGAGGTGTGGTGCTATCCAACTGGTGCATCAGTTTGAATAACTGACCCTATAAGAATGTCAGAGCCTAATTTATATGTGGAAAACACAATGTCCAGATTATATCATGCATGAAATTACACGGATAAATTCCTAAACTTTAGACTACTGAAAACCTGAATCTCGTGCAGAATATAATCAAGTTTATGTACCTTAAACGTTGTACCCACGCTCTGCTTCCGAAAATCCAAAGCACCAATCTGGGATGCAATAGCTTCTGATTTCTGAGATTGATTCAGCACATTGGAGGCAAACAACTTTGGGAGCTCACTACTGCAGGATGAGAGGAGTTGGATAGATTCGGAGGGAAAAGGATCTCCATTCTTCTCCAGAAATCCATCTGTATCATATAATACCTGATAGAATTCCAGATACTAGTATAAAACACCAAATATAAATATTGTATGACAAAGTTTAAAATTTTATGTTCTTTAATTTAATGACTGATATGGATCTGGTATGCTAATACTTCGCAAACATTGAGCATTGTGGTAGTTATCAGCAATACAAGCTCTACCAAACAATGAAAGTCTACAAAACACGTTTATATTAGCAACAGAAGGATCTACAACCAATCAACATTTCTTAAAGGGCAACATTCTTTCTTTTTGAGACATTTCAATGACTATCTAACTGGATGACATAAGTTATTTTCTGCATTTGCCAGTGCTGTTAATATTGCATAACAGCAACATTCTTGAGTAATTTAGCTTGCACTACAATATTATTTTTATGCATCAATCTCCTGTCTTTTTTTCTCTCTTCACTGCCTCTCTTTCAGTATACCATTTATTCTGACTTCTCTGTTTTCAGTTCAACATGTGAAATTATTTCGTCATATTAATGAGCCTTAACGAAATATAAAGATACAAAGTCAGCCCAATCTGAGACTTTAGGAACATCATGGAATATTCACTTGCACAGTTCTGAAATTCCCACGTTTGACAAGAGTCAAGTAGACTAGAAAGTAGAAATGCTTAAAGGAATTCAATACGTCAAGCAAACTTAAATATAAAGTAAATATCTTGAAAACTCAACCAACCTCTCCAGCATAGTGACGAACACTGAATGCCCCACTTTTTTCTCCCTTAAAGCAAGGATTAGAACTTAAATGTTGCTTGAGCTTATTTGCAAAGGTCATATCAGTAGCCTTGGGAAAGTTTGATTCCTCATCTAACATGGATAGCAACCCTAGAGGTTTCTACATAGCACACAACATAATAAAAAGTTACGTTGCTGATAACAAGAAAAGTTATCTTATTTGAAAAGGAAAAAAGACGTGAGGATCACATCACATAACATCAGAAATCAGCTGTTTTCTTTTAGAATTTTGTGATAATTAAATCTAAAATTATATTGCAACATATATAAAATGGTGATAATTGCTAATACCAAAGATTTTGAAATAATATGAAACATGGTTGAATGTTTTCTAGTAATCAACAGTGTTGAGCATACCCATCAACACTGAATGATTAATCAAGCATGTAAATTATATAAGAGACTTGATACCTTCTCAAAGAGATTTAAGCAATCTTGGTTGTCTACGAAGTCAACTTTTGTCCAATCAATGCCATCCTGTTCATAATCCTGAGGCAGAAAGGCAAGATCCAAACCAGAAAAGGGGGCGAAAGTTCATTATTATACATGCATATAATTTACATCAATTCACTGTGCATATTCGATCTACTTTCAAAGAAGCAAAAAAAATAAAAAATTAATGCACCTTTCATGTACAAAGTATCGTAAGATCATAGTGATCAAGAAGATTAATTAAAACTGATTTGGACTCAACTTAAAGCATTGAAATAATGAGCCAACTTAAGGCTACATTGCATATGAGATTCTCACCTCCTGCTCAAGTTTAAATAAATGCCGATTGAAATGTTGTCGCAGTCTCTCGTTTGCATAGTTAATACACATTTGCTCGAAGCTGTTCCTCTGGAAAATGGAGTTTATATGATAACCAAAGACCAACATATTTGGCTAGAACATCACAAATAAAATTTTGGGAGAGACAAACCTGAAACGACTCAAATCCATATATATCAAGGATACCAATTGACATTCCAGTACAACGTTTGCGAATTTTAAGTGACTTGTTCGTCTGGTCTACCAGCCAGTCAAACAAACTTGCATATAAAAATTTTGCCAATGCATCTCTTGTGTCCATGGCCTGGATATAAGAGAAAATATATAAGCTTCACCGTATGTTTATATGCAGGCATATTCTTTCATATATAGAGATATAGAATTACAAGACAAACCTGCTGCAATGTCAATCTTTTAGCTATACTGTCTTCTCCAGTTTGAATTTTACGGACGGATAAAGCTAACAGCAGCTCCTGCGAACTGCATCCCATCAACTCAGAAACATAGTTCAAAGCTGCCAAAAGGAATAATGAAAAGAAGTTACTCCCATGTAGAAAGCTTTTCATTGTATTCCCGAGTAATACTTACAGCTAACAAGAAAATAGAAAATGAGAAATCAAAGGGTTGCAGCATAGAATAACAGTCAAAGAAAATACAATGAGATACAATCTAAGGATGTGTTGGAATACAACAATTAAAATGCAACAGATTTCAAACACAGTAACTCCTATACCATTGGAAGGCCACTTATAAGTTGTAATACTTATCTACTAGTAACAGGAAATAAGCCATCATCAACTCATACACAAACCACAACAAGGAAGAAAAGCAGAACCAACTCCATTATATCAATAGAAGTAACACCATCATTAAATGTGTTTCCATTTTCACTAACTCCTCCCGCAAGATGTGTTGATGGGAGCTCATAAAACCCTGAGCTATGAGATGTATCCTACCTCCCACCTCCATTCTAAATCCTAAGCAAATCCTTTACCTCCAAAATATCTATCCATACAACCCTTGCCTTGACCCACCCTTTTAGGTCAATATCAAGGAATAGAAAAATCAACACTTTGAGAAAGAAATGATTCTATCTAGATATACCAGATAAGTTACATACAGTTAGCAGATTTTTCAAAGAATTGTATGTATGAAAGAGTAGACAAAAAGGGATCAGTGACATGAAAATATGTGCATGTTTACAAGTATGCATATCAAAGAATAAAAAGATAATTGTAGAATTATATTAAGCTGGTGCCTAATGGACAACATGATTATCTTAGTTATTGGCATTTTACAAATAAGCTCAAAGCTACCAAAGTACCTATGGCTTAGTGCAATAGATAAGAAATATTATAGTGAACTTTATTTTCACTCTGTGCCATTAAATATTTGGTGTCAGTTCAACACCACCGAATAAATTTCCTGAACAAACATCTCTACTGTCAAGTCGTTAAGATTTAAATCAACACCACCAAGTAGACAATTTAAATCAACAACTATTCGCCGTGTCTCGTAGCATAGACTTAACACCAAGAGGAGTATTAAGGTGGTTTGGTTGACATTTTAAAGGTATAAACCAATTATAATATTATTACACAAATGTATAATTGGAAGAACAAATGAAGTAGGCAGTAGCTAGTTTGTAATTTTCTTGATGTTAAAAAAAAATCAACTATTCAAATTATATCCTGCATCTCAATTATATCAGAGCATTTTGCTTCTCAAGTGGCTTTTAGGCTATAGCCCAAAATTTTAACCTAATCAATCCTATCATTGAAGATTCTGATTAATGTAATTCAATTTTGCTCCATTCAATGAGCTATTTTTCATTTGTTCTCAATGAGAACATGTTCACCATATACAGGAACTGGAAATTTCAATGGCTAGACTTCAAACAGAGCTCCAAAATTCTAAGGATGGGGAAAAAGGATGTTGCCATTCAAAAACACCATATTGTTTACAGGACCTTCCAGTCATAAACCAAGATCAATACATCAAACAAAGAAACACTTGTTACCTTCATCATCCATAATCTCCACATGGTTTTCACTGTCAACAACTTGGAATGATATATTTCCTATCCATAATATAGCAGAAAGCATTGCAAACACTTGCTCTTGGTCCTCTTTGCAAATTCTTACAGTGTCTAGGGCTTCCTGTACAAACAGGGGATGACAGTTACTATAAGAATAAACTGGAAAAGGAAGGGAAAGGCATGTTGATTATTTGAACAGAGAGTATCAGTTACTATTGTACATACCATGAGATCAGAAAACTTCTGAGCATCATTAACACTGTCAATTTCTATACAATCACTCTGATTAAGATACTTGTATTCGCCAGCCTCTTTGAGATGCAATTTCTCTGCAAAGAGAAAAGTACAATGAAATCTAGTACAAGAGAAATATCCCTTTAAAAAAATAGTCTATATTTTAACATATACAAACTACTGTTGGTCATTCTGACTCAATAGAAATGTACATTGTAAATGTCCAAAGAGGAAACCCTTTCAAAAAGGACCTAGCAAGATATTGAAACACAAGTAGGGGACACCATGGATCATTATCAATCAAGGTACAACCTTCTTCAAAGAAACAGTGAGGAAGACTAACACCACCCAACTCAATGTTTCTAACTCTTAAGAAGGGTTGGATGTCCATATACTTAAAGATCTAGTTTAACTAACTTTCCGCTTTTTCATACAGTAAATTCTTGATTTCCATTTACATGCCAATCACCAACTTCAAGATTACATTATATTCAATGTCCAAAGCAAAGAAAAAACATTGGAATTGTTAAAGGATTGATAAACAGACAAAGCATTACCTTTAAGATTTTTTGTAGCACCAGCACAAAGTTGATAAAAGATATGGAATGACCTCTCACCATTGGCCAGCTGAACTACTCTCGACTGATCAAAGAAAATATTATTATTCCAGGTATGACACATTAAAATAATAAGACAGCCTTGGATGAGGTTGAGATGGAGTAAAAAATTACCTTTTCCAAAAGAACTGTGCATAATCATTGTAAAAATTTTGATACATGTCCAAGGTTACGAAATTTAGTCAGTATCAGTATTGAAGAAATATGATGTTGTAATTTAAAAAGTACAATTAGCTTTACTTAAATATGCTTACATGTTTGGATGCTGACGCCACATAACTTCCCCAAAGTGCTGAAGTGAATTTCAATCAACTTGCCCTAAAAGAAGCCAAACACTATGTTACCCACATTGCATTTCCTTTCAGATATCATTATGAATGGAATTAACAAATATGGCATTAACAGTATTAAGGATAGCATGATAAGTTTAGGGCCATCTCCAGCAACAAAGACATTAAAGAAACTCACATTGCATTTCCTTTCAGATATCATTATGAATGGAATTAACAGATATGGCATTAACAGTATTAAGGATAATATAGCATGATAAGTCCATGGCCATCTCCAGCAACAAAGAAATTAAAGAAACTCACAAATCTACTAGAGTTATCATTAAGTGGTGTTTTTGCATTCCCAAATGCTTCAAGTATATAGTTTGTCTGGAGGATTTCATGATCTATCCCACAACTTCCACCACCAATAGCAGCCAAGTATTGCATAGCAATTTTTGCAGTCTCGGTTTTCCCAGCTCCACTCTCCCCACTGTAACAGAAATCAACAATGAGCTTAAGCTTGCTGACCCCCTTCCCACAAATTATTATTCTTGTTATTATTCATATTCAAATAATGAATGTAGTGGTATTATTAGTGGAAACTAAAAGCTTATTTTTAAAAAAATTTAAAATAAAATCGATCACAACTCTTTTTCTTTTTCATCAAAAAATAAATCACAACTCTGACCTTATGATTATGGACTGGTTTACTTCATCTGCAAGATTATCGACGAAAAAATAAGGAGAAAAAAGGACTTTAGCAACAATTGTTGTATTATCACATATAATAATCTTATAAAAAAAATACAAAAATGGAAGTGTCATGCACCTCTCAACATTTTATTATAAGCAGCATCTGCTACAGCATAAACATGAGGGCTTTCCCTGTGTTTCTGCTTATAAGCTCTGACAAAATCATCCCCATAAATTTGAACCCTTTTAAAGGGATTCATTGCAATCAAAACTGGCCCTGCTTTACCCTACAGATGAAAAAATAAATAAAACTATAAGACGAGACTCAAAAGGATAAATAGATAAGACTAGAAATAACAAATAAATGATAATAAACATAATAACATACATATATCTCATCCTTAGAATATCTGCAGCGAAGGTTGTAAAGAACAGATGGCTCATTCAAATAACTAAGCTTTATAAGATTGTCTGCATCTTCCAATATATCTGGGTTTGCAGGAAAAAGCTCCACTGTGGACACTTTCATAACCTATGACAACAATAAGGGTTGTCACCAGAATAATATTAATTGGTTTGGTAGTTGAAGTAGCTTTTCATTATAACAGATCTAATAATCTTACATTTCCATCAGAAAGTGAAACAAGTGCCTCATCCCCTGACATCGATTGAATTATTCCCAACTCCCACTGCCCACTTCGCGGACGACACCATACACAAAGCCTCTGAAATAAACACTTCTCCACATGAATATACCTCCTTTTACAAACTTATACTAAATTTACACACTAGCAGTTATCTAAAATATTAATTTAGTAAAATATAAACAACAAATTCGCAGAGAAACTATCAAATTTCATAAAATAACCCTACGGAGTACTAAACTTGATTACAACATTATCTGTCAAATTCATCATACAATTTGTAAAATCTGTTCCCTTCCGTAACATTTAAACGGGACTCCACCGAAAACGTAAATAGCTAGGTGTGTTTCATAACATCTAATATTCCACAAGTGAATATCAATTATCACAGAAAGTATGACTAACAAAAGCATCTCAAATTTCAACTCATGTGCAGGTGTCCCCTATTAAGAGAAAGAGGGGGAGGGAAGCTAATATGGGTATTGTTTTACACTTTAACTAAAAGATTTTTACACTCTTTAACTCGTGAAAAGCTTCATTTAATACTCGAACAGCGTTAAATCTTACCTTCTTAATGAAATAACCAATGTTGTCGTTCAAGTCAGAGTCTAGAATCGTAGATGGTGCAGCAGACAACGGAGATGCAGACACAGCTTGATCCGAGCCCCCCATGCTGTCGATCTCAATTTCTTCTGGCGTGGTAGCATAAGGTGTATTCTCGTTCTGATTTTTCTTCATCTTCTTGCTAACAAAACTATTTCTTTTAAAACCCATATCCTTCTCTTTCCTCTTCGTCTCTTCCTTAACACTCACCTCTTCAACATGGTGATTGCTTTCCACCTTGAAGCTTTTGAAGTTATGGGGCAAAGAGCGTCTCGCAGGTGGAAGCCGACCCTTGGAAGTAGGCCTAGCGGGCAATGCTGGTGGCAAGTCCTTTGGCTTCTCATCCTCGTCTTGTCGCCTAAGCGAATCAAGCATCTCTTCCAACGAGCTCCGAATTATCATTGGTGGAGACGCTGATAACATCATCTATCGATTGAATTCTTCTCAAAACCTAAGGAAACAAACACTCAAATTCACCTTAGTTTCGAACAATTCCCAACTCAATTCACACTGGGAGCTCAAATTCCACCACTACCACTTCCTAAATCAACAAAAAATGCAAACCTCGGGTTACGAAATTAAAACTCGAAAAACCCTAAACAGATCAAAGATTGAAAACTTTAGTCTAGTGGTGTTCTAATTGTGTCATCAAACTACAGCTAATAGAATTGTGAGGCAACGAAGCTATGAAGAATGTGTCTCTGGTCGTCACTAAATTTCTTGTAGGGAAAAAGCAACGTCAAAATGAAAACTCCGAAACTGCAATTGCTAAAACAGAAAGCGAAGATTTTGATACCGAAAGCGTAAATTACGAGGTTGTTGAGATAAACAAACCTCCTAGAAACAGAGAGAAGGAAGATAGGAGGTCAGAAATAAGGAAGATAGGAGGTCAGAAATGAAAGCGGATATAAGATTTCATCCCAAAAATGCTAACAGAATTTAGAAGAAGCTATTGTTGTGTTTCAATTTCTTTTTCTCTGTTCAACCAAAATGCTTTCTCTGTTTTCGGAAACAGAACCAGACTCTGAACATTTGAAACGGAGATTTCTTGCTTTTGCAACGAGATTTTTTATTTTTTTTTATTTTTTATTTTTAAATACGCTGGTTTTTTTGGTTCCCAAAATTCAAAATTTTAGACGACTACCGTTTCTTGAGAAAACCGTTTGGATCTGAACGGGGAATAGATCGTGATGATAATGAATAATAATTAAGATAAATTATAAATATCTTACTTCATAAATAATAAAAATAATAATTATATTTTTATTATTACTATTATAAATTTTCTCAACTAAAATATTTATAAAATAATAATACAAATAAAGAAATTTAAGAAAAAATTGTAATAAAAAAATTTGAAGGTAAATAAAACCTATTTTTTAAATTTAAGGATTGTTTTTGTTATTTTTTAAATCCAATGGAGTTTTCTAACAATTTTTCATAATAACTATTGTAAAATAAGAATAAATATTCAGATAAAATTGTAAGTTAAACCTACCTTCTAAATTTTAAGCAATCCCATCTAACAAAATTATTTACTTATTTTTAAATATATATGATATAATATTAAATTAATAAAACTCTTGATGAATAATAAATATGAATAAAACCTATAAAAAAAAGTTGGTCACGTTTGACGAAGAATCCTAAAAATATTTAAGTTAATTTAATATCCATATATATTCTTTTCAATTAGATATTAATAATTCTTTTATAAAAAAATTAATATATTTAACCACTTAATTATTACGCAATATTGAATACCTTAATTGAATAAGTTTGTGAGTATGAATTTAAATCTTACTTAACACTTTACTTAATCTATTTTAATTTTTAATTTTAAAATTATGTATTTTTATTTTTGTATCAAATTAAAAAAAATTATTTTTAAAATTTAAGAAAAATATATAAAAAATAAATATTGATTCAAATAAATTTTTATAATAAAATTATTTTGATAGATTACATAAAATAAATTAAATACTATTTTAAATATAAAATATTTATCATCAATTTTATACGATTATATGTTATCAGATAATGTATATAATTATAATACAATTCAATATATTTAAATCTAATATAATTATATATAACTTATCAAATATAATATATCAAAATATCCTTGTCCTAATATTATTCAAAAAAACACAAATCCAATCTCCTAAAGTAGTAATAAATTTAATAATAAATAATTTAAAAATTATAAAATTAAAGTATTTTTTTTAATAATAACAATATTTATAAAATATTTTTTTTTATTTCTCAAAATATCCTAAAAATACCAAAATCATATATTACTTCAATTATATTTAAGATGTAATTGACTCTACATGACTGATGGAATGGACTTTACATTAACGATGGAATTTACATTTAAATATATAAAGTCAATTTTATCTATATAAAATTTAATTTATTTATTTTTAATATATGGTGATCAATGGATGATAAGTATTAACTAATCCCATTCAACAATAGGTTATTAGTTGTTCAAATTTAATCATGTTTGATTTAATTAATAATGATTTAATATGTTAAAGTTGTAAGAAAAGTAAAATATTTTGATATTAAAATGTGTTATCATGTATAAAAAAACACTTCATACAATTTTTGAAATATTTCTTTTATATATATTTGTAAAGGAAAGTGGGATGTAACTCATATGATGTCTTATTCCAATGATTCAAAGATTAGGTATCGAATCCTTTTATTAATAATAATTTAGGTATACAAATAACTAAACATTGAGCACCACGATGATTCAAGATTTGTTTTTTTAAATTTAACATAAATAGTATTCCAAAATAATTTGTTCAATGTTCCGAAACCACGACTTTTTCAATACGATTAGTTGCTAATTTCATCCATATATTAATATATATAATCAAGAAATTTACTTAGCTACCCATTTTGGGTGATTTGCTTTATTTATTGTTAATCTAAGGGTGAGATCAAAATCATTTTTATTAATAACTGAAAGCTATAAATACAAACACATTCTTTGCTCTCACATAAGGAACATAATTTAAATATAAATGTTTTCAGCAAACATGAAATTGTAAGTTCATTAATTTTCTTTACTTTTGAATACTTTCCTTCTTTTAATTGTGCCCGTGTCCAAGCATCTAATTAATGAATTCGCAAATGTGATTTATTAACGTTACATTTAAATTTATTGATTTATTTTATTTTATATATATAATTCAATTATTTAATTGATTATTTTATCTTTAATTCATAAATAAAATATATCTAAATAATAAAGAAAAATATATATTTAACGTATTTATAAAGATGCATTAAATATATTTTTATCTTTTTATAAAAAAAAACATATGCTTAGTGTGTCGATGTATTAAAAATAAAATTATATTTATAAAGAGATTATGTTATGTATTTTTTAAATATTATATACTATTCACACCTCCTTAATATTAAGTTGTTTAAATTTTAAACTTTTTGTATGCCTAGATAGAATCCATGCCACTGTCCAAAAATGTTTAAAAAAAAAAACAGAGAGAAGACTGAAATGTTACGTGCGTTGTAAAATTACAACTGGTAATGTTAGTTAACGTTTAGACCAAGTATATTTGACGAATGGATTAGTCTTTAAGTTTTCTGATCGTAGAGAGTGTTTGTTTTAAGTAAAAGATGCCTAATTAAATCATTAAAAGCGTATTTAATAATTAATGTCTAATACATTTATTTTAATATAAAAGCTGCAAAATGCAAAATTAGGAATTATTATTCTCATAAAAGAATGTCATCATAGATTTAAGGATAATCCAAAATAATCGAACTTTGACCATTTGAAGGTCTCATAAAACTTACAATGCCTAAAAAAGAAAGAAAGAATTAAATGTATACACGTTCGCCTGAAATGAAATCTTGCCAAAAAAAAAGTATATTATTTTAAAATATTAAATTTGAATGTTATTAATACAAGTCGAAAATGAGAATTAAATTCTTAAAGAAATTGGCTAATTATTTTTTTTAATTGGATAGAGACTCGATATATAATATAATTGATGAATAAGACTCAAGGAAGTGGCATATCCATTAAAAACTATACGTCAAAGTTTGGTGAACGTGTCTTTGAAGCGACGGAGGGTAGTTCAAATCTTATTAAGCCAATTGTCGAAATTAACCTTTCAAATTGTGCTAGAGTTCTTATATACTCCTTTGAAAAAAAGAAAAAAGAAAAAAGAAAAAATTTATTATGCAAAGCGAAGTTCAATCTTACATGCTATATGATCCCAATTGGTTTTAAACCAATTTAAAACACTTTCAAAACTGAGGTCTTCAGCAGCAATATTGGTTAAATAACGAATCCGCAAGGATACCCAAAAGCCAATTTAAACACTCCTTTAGCCGCAAAACAAACCTTAAAATTCAAAATCATCCGCAATGTTTGCAAAGCTGGGACGGAACGGAATCAAGAACAAAATTTTAAAGGTATCAACTAGTTAAATAAAATTACGTTAAACATTTAAAATATTTTTAAAAATGAAGTTTATAAATTTTAATATTTTAGATTTTATTTTAAAAATAAAATTATAATTATATTAGGTGAAAATAAAGTAAGAATCAATTGCTTAATAAAAATAACTTTATATATATTACCGTTATCGAAAATCATTTTCTAATTTATATTTTATCTTTTTTGAATTCAAAATTCAAACGTAATAGTTAATATTTGAAAATTATATTAAAAGATAATTTAATAAATAAATAAAATAGAATTATTTTAAAGAGATTGTACAGTAATAATTTATATCATCTCCTATTCAACCAAAACAAAATAAATTATTTCAAATTTTGGGTAGTCATCGCCCCTCCAAGCCAAAATAAGGGTGGTTCCGTCTCTGCTTGCAAGCAAGCATTCAGTTTCAAATAATAACACCATTTATATTTCTCTCTTGACCCATCTACATGCCAACAAAATGGCTATTAGCTCTACGATTGTGCCCAACTCCCCAGCACATGTGACAGAATAATCCCAACTCCTCAGTTGAAGAATAACAGGAGACACTGTAAACTAAATCAACAAAAGACTAATTACCAGTAAAGCTTTTATGAAATTCACGTAATACAACTTGCTTCGAGAAACATTTAGCCATCCTAAAACTCCATAAAAAGCATGTAGCAAAGTATCAGACTCTGCATTACAAATCCTACACCAAGGTACATGAACAATGTTTCTGTGTCGACACAATTGTTTAGAAAATCGAGTATAGTTCTCTATTATAAGTGTATTTATTATTCACTTATGATTTAAATGAATATAATTCAAACTAATTTGACAAAATAATGTTATTGTAAATATAATATTAAAATAAACTAAATCAGATATTGAAGCAGAAATATTAAAATAAAAAAATAAAAATACTAGAAATTTAACGAAGATTGATATAAATGTTACTTAAGTCATCGGATATCGTTGACCACTTCCAATATTTCTAAATATATAAACTCTAAAATTACAACTAATTGAGCTAATTAATTACCCTTACAAAAGATAAGAAGATTTATAAATTTTGGGATGATTATAAATAGTGGAGGAGGGCTTTATTTATTGCCCAAAATACAATACTCATTTTCATTCCTAACCAATGTGTAACTTTTCTAATTTGCTCACTAAGTAACTATATAACAAATCTCCACCCTAGTGACTTAGTGATTCTCATATGATGTATTCAATCACTATATCAACGACGCTAGTGCCAATTCAAATTTGTAAAATGTTAATCAAGTCTAGACAATGTTTGAACTTGTTGTTACCACCTTCGTCATCATATCTGTAGGATTCTATATAGTATTGATATTATGAACTAATACTCCACCTTCTTCAATAATCTCTCGCATGAAATGATAACGAACATCGACGTGTTTTGTACCTGCATGGTAGACTTGGTTCTTTGCTAAATGAATAGCACTCTGACTGTCATAAAATACCTTAATATGTTTTTGACCAACTCCCAAATCTTCAAGCAAACCTCGTAACCAAATAGCTTCATTCACAGCCTTTGTACCTACCATATACTCTGCCTCTATAGTAGACAAAACAACTGTGGATTGCAAGGTATACTTCCAACTGATTGGAGCTCTAGCATGAGTAAACACATAACCAGTAGTTGACCGACACTTATCTAAATCTTTTGCATATTTGGAATCACAATATCCAACTACACATTGACCAACGGTATTATCTTGCTAAAATATTAAACTAACATCTACAGTATTTAGAATATATCGTACAATCCATTTCACAGCTAACCAATGTCATTTACCAGGATCATGCATGTACCTGCTTACAGTACCAACCGCATGTGAAATGTCAGGTCTTGTACACACCATTGCATACATCAAGCTACCAACCACATTTGCATACGGTACCTTTGCTATGTATTCTCGTTATGCATCATTCTTAGGAGATAATTGAGCACTAAGCTTGAATTGAGGAACAAGCGAAGTACTTACAGGTTTTGTATGTTCATTCATACCAAAATGTTGTAGTACCTTCTTCAAATATTAAATCTGGGTCAAACTAAGTTTCCTTTTCTTCTTATCTCTACTTATCTCAATAGCGAGAATCTTCTTGGCTTATTCCAAATCTTTCATCTCGAACTCCTGACTTAGTTGAGCCTTTAACTTCTCAATTTCTGTTTGGTTGTTCGATGCAATCAACATATCATTGACATACAATGAGAGATATATGAAAGACTTATCTTGTAACTTATGAAAATACACATAATGATCATGTGTGCTTCTAGTGTACTTCTGCTACAACATAAATTGATCAAATCATTTGCACCACTGCCTCAAAGATTGCTTCAATCCATATAATGATTTGTTAAACTTACAAACTCAATTCTCTTTACCAGCAACATTAAACCCTTCTAGTTAAGACATATAGATTTTCTCTTCTAAGTTGTCGTGTAGAAACACAGTTTTCACATCAAGTTGAACTAGTTCTAAATCCAACTATGCTACCAAGGCCAACAAAATTTTAATGGAGGAATGTTTTACAACTGGAGAAAATACCTCATTATAATCGATTCCCTCCTTTTGAGCATAGCCCTTAACCACCAACCTTGCCTTGTAACGAATATCATATTTGCTAGGGAATTCTTCTTTCTTTGCATACACTCATTTGTATCATTTTTGCTTCTTGCCCTTAGGTAGTTGTGTCAACTTTCATGTCTTATTCTTCTGAAGGGACAGAAGTTCTTCATCCATGGCTTCCTTCCATCTTTCAACTTCACGGCTTCTGATTGCTTCTTTATATATGGAAGGAACATCACCATGCACAACTAAAAGTGCACAAGCCACCATATTCTTAAACTGAGCAGGTATGTCTTCAAAATCAAAGAACCACTCCTTATTAGAAGACATATGGAAGGTACACGCTGAATCAAAAATTCAACCACTAGGATGGGATGCTATTGACAAACAAACCAATGCAAAATCTGAATTTGAATTGCTTTCAGCTACACATGCATCAGACGGCACAACTTTTTCTTTCCTACAACTTCAGACAGTTTTTCTTCCAATGGCCTTTTTTCATGACAAAAGACACATTCATCTTTACCAAGCCTTCCTTTTGACAGAGATCTACCTCTCCTTTCTTTTTGTTGTGTTTGTGGATGTTCTTTTACAGAAAATGCCTCTACTGCTTCATTCTTGCTTTCTTTTTTATCTTTCTTTCTAATTTCATAACTATACAAAGCAGTGCAAACTTCCTCAAAAGACATTTTATCATTCTCAATGAGTAAGCTCGTAATAAGATGATCAAACTCATCAGGAAAAGAAGCTAACAACATCAAGGCTAAATCTTCATATTTAAAAGTTTCCTCTATATTTAACAAATCTGCTACTAATTGATTAAAAGCAATAATGTAATCATTTATTGTGGTACCTGAAAGGTGTTCAAAATGGAACAACTTCTTTTTTCAAATAGAGTCAATTATGTATGCTCTTCTTCATGAACTTGTTCTCCAATGTCTTTCACAACTTACTTACGGATGTCTCCTTCATGAACGTGTACTTTTGTTCTATTGATAGAACAAACGGATTGTACCACATGCCAATCAGTTGATATTTTTTCACTCGACTTCATATGCTCACTTCTTCAATGGTGATGTCTAGACCTTGTTGAAACAAAGCATCTAGAAATTTGCCTTGCCACATGCCGAAATGACCGATTCCATTGAACTTCTTCACCTCGAACCTTGCATTTATCACCATAGTTCTACTTGACGTGGATGATTGGCCTTTGTTTGAAAGAATTTGTTCTCCCGTTATTTCTTTAAATTACAACAACTAGCAATTATATTCCAATAGCAAACAAACAAATGCTTAGGTAGAAACCTTCGACTTTGATACCAATTGTTGAGAAAATCGAGTATATTTCCTTATTCTAAGTAGTTACTATTCACTTATAATTTAAATGAAAAGAACTCAAACTAACCCGACAAAATAATATCATTAGAAATATAATGCTAAAATAAACTAAAGTAGATATTGAAGCAGAAATATTAAAACAGAAAAATAAAAACACCATAAATTTAACGAGATTCGGTATAAATGTTACTTAGATCATCGAACATCATTGACCACTTTTATTATCTCCAAATGAATGAACTCTAAAATTACAACTAATTGTACAAAATTAAACTAATCAATTACACTTATAAAAAATAGAAAGATTTACAAATTTTGAAATGATTATAAACGGTGGATGAGGATTTTATTTATTTATCAAAATACAACAACTATTTTTATTCTTAACTAATATAATTTTTTTTTAATTTACTCACAGAAGAATTATACAACATTCGTAAAACTTGAGTAGGTAAGGCTACATTCCATGCGTTTAACCTTATTAGGTATAAGTAGCTGCCACAAATACCTCCACCAATGGTCCCCAGTCATATAAGTGGATAAGGCTCCATAATCACCTCTCAGGCTAGCATGTCGTAGTTTTTCAGCCAGCCAATAACGTTGTTTAACCAAGGAAATCCCCTTATGGTTTCTAGGCTAAATAAGCTAGTCAGCGTCATGATTACCAGAAAGGGCAATATAGAGGATAGCCTTAGCTTCCACCTCATTGAAATTTGAAACTGCTTTTAATCACATCAACCTTCTAGCTCCCATCCTCCTGTATTAATGAAGCTACAATAGCAGCATTCCTAAATTACTGGTCGATCCAAGACCAACTTATTTACGTTGAATAATTGATAAAATATTTTCATTAAAACAAATTTTTGAATGATATATATGTATCGAAAAGAGTTATTTAAAAATTCAAATAAATGAAGGATGAGCTAATTAATTTTTTATATATTATATTTAATCCTTAACATTTTTTTATCATTTAAAATGATATTTTTTTTTAACTCTTTCTAAATTAATTAGCTTTTACTTGCGAATTAAGTAAATAAGTGATGGGTTCTCGTTTGTAAATTGAATAGATAATTTGTAAGTTTATCAATTGCCATCAATTAAAGTTAATCATAATCTTATTTATTTAATAAATATTATATAACTTTTTAAATGAGATATAAGTAAAAAAATAATTATTATTTAATATTAGTATAAATTTTAGATTTGAGAAGGTTTGAATGAATTACCTTATACTCTGATATTATATTAAAGAAAAAATTGACTTAGAAACTTAATAGGACTAAGACTTCAAATAATAGTAAAACATTTAAATTTTATCATCAAGATAAATATAAATCTTAACCTTTAAATAATTATTATATACAATCCTAATTAATAGAGAAAGATACTATCTAAGTTGAATTTAGACATTACAAATAACAATAAAAAGTGGCATAAATAAAGACACCAATTTTTACATATGATACTAAATAATATTTTTAAGATATAATATAAATAGCCATAATTATTTGAATCTTATATAGTTGTTTGGACAATCTACTTGTTTTTGAAGTTAAGCCATATATCCAAGTGAGCTTGAAATGACTCTCTACACAACGTTAGAACGGTTGTAGATCAAATGAAAGAAATAATTAGTAACAAAAGAAAATATATATTCAAAATTCATTATTGAGACAATAGAATAATAGAGTCTTAAAAATATGATATAGAAAGGAGATAATAAAAGACAAGAGACCTTAAATAGTGTAAGAAGACACACTAAATTCCATAAGAATTTGTAAGAGAGACACACTCATGTAGTCAATATATGAAATAATATTATTATTTAAGAGGTAAATAAATCGAATGAAGATCGAAAAAATATAGAAACACCAAGATTAGGGTTTAAAAAATGATAAATTATATTTATAATCAAATTATTCTAATAACATGTTAAAAAATAGTTATCAATTAATCATCTTAAAAATTTAAGTTGTTATGGAATTCATTAACTATTTTTTAATACTTTAAATAGTAAAATGATTTGAACGTGTACTTGTTTATTGTAATATTATAAGTAATTTGACACATAAATAATTTTAGAAGAAAAAGCTTTCAATAAAAATACAAATGTGTTTTATGACCGTGTAACATAATTATTACAAATGCAAAATTAAGAACGTGTATAATGAACCAATATTAGATATTTCAAGATGGGCATATCAGGAATTTAGAGTTTTTTTCACTTTTTTTTTGTTGTTGCTAAAATATTAGGAATTTGAATAAATTTGTTATTTTAATAGTATCACGATTTTATTTTTTATATATTTTTTACATTATTTTTAATGTGATATTTTAATGATAATTCATTTAAAAATGTATCAATTTAATATAATTTATAATTTAATTTAAATTTTTAAATATATATTAATAGATGTTCGATATTCAAATGATATTTTTAAATAATTAATTAATTAAATATTTTAAAATATTTTTTTAATTAATTTATTATTTAAAAATATTTTATGAATATCTAACATGTATTATTGTTTATGTAAAAAAATAATTAAATAATAATTTTATTATATTGATATTTTTTAAATGAGATAAGTCTACCATATTATCTTTAAAATCTAGAAAAAAATATAAAAAATATATCTATTTGTATTTTTATACGACTTAAATTGGATACTTCTCATAGAATAACGGTAACGTGGCTCCCTCTAATTAGGGGCAAACTGGCAACGGCAAGTGGATAAAGCTTTAATGCCAAATTTGAAGTTGCCTTTAATTGATTTGACACAGTGGAGACCACCTAAACCTTGGGTGTTGGAACTTAATGCTTGTTGTTATCCCTTTTAATCGTTTTATTGCTAAATCTTTGCTTTTCCTGCAACATTGTGAACCCCCATTTTGTTTACACCGCTCACTGATAATGTATTACTACATATAGGTGCTCAATCCATCGAATTTAAGATTAAATGAAATGGATAGTTTTTTATACGTCGATTTATTTTTATTATAGGTTTTAAAATTTTAAAAAATTAAAAGTTAAGTTTTTATTTTATAAAAACTATATATTTTTATTATAAATAAATTTTAATTTTATTATATTTATAAATTATTTTTATAAATTTTAATATCTGATAAAATAAATATTATTTTTTTTGCTTAATTAAAAAAATTTACTAATAGTTATGCATTATGATTATTTCTAAATTTCAATCACAACTTTTATTATTATTCTTTGGCACATATTTATTTAGATATAGTATACATTTTAAAATCTTTCTTAAAAGAATTAAATTTTTAACAAAATTAAACATTTCTTGATAGCATTATACATAAAAAAAATCATGCTAAGAATAATTCTTTTAAATTTTTCTCTTAAACATCTTTTTTTAAAAGACATGATTTATTTTTTTATAACGTAGGAATGGACTTTACAACAATAAGCATAGGCGACCTAGTTTCTAACCACGGGTAGACAAACTTATTAAGATCGAATTCCCCTAGTAACAAAAGCACCTTTTTCTCACTGGGTGTAAGCCTAAGCTATTTTGAAGGGTACCACATATGTGCCAATTGCTAAGAAGAAAGAAACATAGACAAACATAACCTTCAATGAAACCACCCTAAAAGAAAAGAAAGTTAGGCTCTCTCTATGAGAGTCATGAAGTAAACATGGAACCTGTGCCCGTGCTAAATCTAGAAACATGTCGTATTGAGGATATGAAGTTGAAGAAAATCCAAATTGAGGATACCCTAGTAACTATTTTTGAAGAATGGGTACTTGGTAAACCAACGGTATTACTAAACGTGTGCCACCCCTTCAGGTGCGAATGGGAATAGGCTAGATTTTAGGAGGCATGAAGGAACATGAACTTACCCATGAGTTAATGGTTGCAAGTTATATTTTAACAATATCTTATCTTGATTAAAAAGTTGAATACTTAGTATGGATTAATCACCTCATTTTTTTAAACCGTTTCACTACTAAGAGAGGGAGAAATTGCTAACAATTCCTATGATTCTTGTGCGTACAAAGCTAAAGCACTCATTTCCCAATTTTAAGGAGCCCTCGAGGAAAAAGACAAGGTTTTGGAAGAGCACGAGAAGGTACTCGGGGTACAAGAAACCAAAATCATCAATCTGAGCAACGATATGGTATATCGTACTCAAAACTTGAAGGCCACATCAGCCTTTGCTATTGAAAAAGACAATCTAGTGAAAGAAGACAATGAGCATGCTCATGTGGCTAAGGAATGGGCAAGACAAGTCAAGGAGAAAAATGCTTCTTTAAATAGGTTGGTTGCCAAGCTTAGAGAGGATTGTGCTTGTGGTTATCGTGAGAGAGTGTTCTTTATAATGATCAATTTTAAGGCCCAAGTTATAAAGTATAAAATGGTCTCCCTATACGCTAGGGAAAAATCAAAAATATCCCTAAGGTTTAAGGTATCTTCAAAAATATCCTTATTATTTAATAGAAGCATAAAAAAATAGTAAAAATCACATTAATATCAGAAAAATTCTTTTCTACCTCTGCCTATATAGCTTTTTGAATATTGCTATTGAGAATATTATCGCAAATATCCTCGAGGTTTTACTTTTCTTCAAAAATAACTCTACTATAATAATTAATTTAACTTTATCAAAAATACTCTTGCTATAATAATTAATTTAATTTCATCAAAAATACCCCTGCTATAATAATTAATTTAGCTTCATCAAAAATGCCCCTACTATAATATTTAATTTATCTTCATCAAAAATACCCATGTTTCTCAATAACATGATATAAAATATTTTCCCAAAATACCCCTGAAGATAAATTAAGTTAACAAAGCACACAATATCAAGTTAAATATTTTTGGAAAATATTTTATATCATGTTATTGATAAGTATGGGTATTTTTATTGAAGATAAATTAAATATTATAGTAGGGACATTTTTGATAAAGTTAAATTAATTATTGTAATAGGGGCATTTTTGATGAAGTTAAATTAATTATTATAGCATAGATATTTTTGATAAAGTTAAATTAATTATTATAGCAGAGGTATTTTTGAAGAAAAACAAAACATCAAGGGTATTTGCGATAATATTCTCAATGACAATATTCAAAACGCTATATAGGCAGGGGTAGAAAATATTTTTTTCTGATATTGATGTGCTTTTTCACACCTTTTTTATGCTTGTGTTAAATAATAAGGGTATTTTTGAAGATATCTTAAACCTCAGGGGTATTATAGCTTTTTTTAAACATTAAGGGTATTTCTGAAGATATTGAAAATCTTGGGATTATTTTTGAATTTTTCCCGCGGGAGTGATATATGTATAGGGGTGAAATTACTAATTTACTATTAATGTTAAACGGAGATATAACGTCGATAACATTCGTGGGCATTTTTGATATTAAATAAAGCTTAGGGATAATTTTGAAGAAACAAAAAACCTTAGAGGTATTTGCGATAATAATCCCTACGGGCTACATATAGGGTCTACAAAGTATTTAGAATACTTCCAGAACACCCCAGACATGTCACTAATTACACCTCCACTTTCTCAAAGTACACCACCTAATGTAACTCATGTTCCTAAAGATCCTTGTATGAATGAGCCATCTTGTGATGATGTGGTGAAGACCCTATAAAGACTTCAGACATTTTTTGGTGTATTAAATGCCTTGGAAAGTCTATAAATATGTAAAGTCTCTTGAATGCAGCTCATTTGATTTTTGAACACAAAATTCAAACTTTTCTTTGGGAGAAATTCAACTCAATTTTGTCATTGCTACTTAGAATTTAAGTTTGGGTACTCATACTTCCATTCTAAGTACCTCATAGATACCTCGTATATGGAATTCATGAATATCAATGTTGACGATCTAGTGATTACATTTTTCGTAAAGACAAGCAATATGATACTAAACGAGCTCGTGTGTGAACGAGATGAATCATTCTCATGGAATGGGATTCAAACTTGGTGAGCCCCTTAAGTGAAGTAGAATCTACATTTGTGAGAGATAGCAGAGATCACCACGTACCAATGGACGAGGTACTTTATCCTATTCGAGATGTGCTACAACCATGTGAAGTTATTAGGATTCTCAGTGAAACCCACCCCGTGTTATACTTAAAAAATCTAAACGAGGTGTATGTCGGGTCCCTTCAACTATTGTAGATGATGTCCCCTATGTGGTATGTCGTGATGAAAACCTCCTAACTTTGTTTGAAAATGGTATATTCGGTAACACTATGACTCAAAATGACTTATATCATCATTTCAGTATCCTCGCAGATGAGTTAGCCATAACTCATGCTAGGAAAGAGGGAGATTAATAGCAAATTAGTTAACTAATAGTATTTAAAATAATTATACAATTAATATTTTAAATATATGTGGTTCATATGGTGAACTAATGGTAAGACTCATTTTTTTTTGTTTAAGTCATTTTTAATTACATAAAAATATAGTACTGTATTTGCATTTGAAAAGGACAAAAAAGGTACTCAAATAGTTCATGGGTGTGATTTACTTAGTGTTCTAACGATAAGACTTAATCTATACGTTTTAAATCATAAATCTGAATCATATTAAAATATCATTTAATCTAAAAAAAGAGATCATGGGTTGACTTTTTTTTCATATATATTATCCAAACCAAACTAAACTTGAATGACCTAAAATTATTCGGTTCAAACTACCCCACGAATCATTCTATTTTAATTCAAATTTGAATGAAACTTAACTATTATACTCTCTAATATTAATATAAAATTTCACTAAAAATAATGTTCATAATTTCATGTAGTAACCTAATCATCCAAGCACAAACGTGTAGATGATTAATTAAATGTGGCAACCATCTTCACTAGAGAAATTGTATAGAAAAATGTTACTTTACATGTACAATATGTGTTAAAAAATACATATATAAAAAACAAAAAATATAATTGGTTTGAAGTATATACATGAATTAATAATTAACAATATTTTATCAATAATGTTATCAAATTTACGGTGATTATGATCACATGTGTGAGATTATGTGTTCATCTAGAACGTATAAAATATATAATTTATAACTCTTCTTAAAAAACTTATGTTTGCTTCAAGAATAATTTCTCTATTTTAATGCAATTAGCATAGGGTTTTATAACGTAGCCTAATTACTCTATGCCATTTTTTATGTATCTTTGTTTATATCATCAAAATATAAGTAAAAAATACACGAAAAAAATGACTAAAAATGTAGATTTTTGTTATATAAGATGTGCATTTTTTGTCAACATATTTATCAATAACCGTTAACACTTAAAATGACACATCAAAAATGAGATTGATGAATTACTTTCTTTATAATGAGCAATTTTTCTTTTTATTCATTACAAAGTTTTTTTCTAATAAATTTAGACTCAATGTATTTAAAAACATTAGGTGTGTTAAAAATAAAATCTCTTAAAAAAATAATCCATAATTAAATACATCTTAATTTAAGGTATTATCATGCATAAAATACTTTTAGTATATATAAGTATTTATTCATGTGTTTTAGAATAAAATAAAAAATATTAAAATATTGATAGAAGCACCTTTAAAACATTAATTTTTTTTAGAGTAAGCTCTATAGTTTTAAAAATCAAAAATTAAATAAATTATTTTAGATGTGCTTTGTATCCAAATACATTATCTTGTTCTATAGTTTGGAATCACGGAGAAGATACTAATTGCCCAAACTTGTCTACATTGGACAAATATTATTAATGAACAAGGCAGAGAAGATGGTACATACTTTTTTGTTTTTGTTTTTGTTTTTGTTTATTATTTATAATCGTACATAAAAAGGAAGAATGGACTACTAAGTACTATAACACTATTAATTATATTAATTTCAATATCTATCGTATTCAATAAATTAATCAAGTGCTCAGTGTCATAATTCAAGTCACTAAAGCCAGCCAACACTGATTTCGTAAACCGAGAAAAAGGTAAAGTTGTAACTAGCTTGAACCACTCATGACATTGCATTATTTAAGTTTTAACAAGTGAAGTTTATTTTTATATAATAAAAAGAAATAAAAAAATAAAAATATCATTTAAATTTATACTTATTTTTATATTATTATTTTAAAAATTAAAAAATCACATAAAATAGATAATTTATACATTAATATTATTATAATAATAATAAAATAAATTATTATTATTATTATGATCGATTAAATTAGTGTTTGTTTTCTTTCTTACAATAATAATAATCAATAAAAAAATGTTAAAAACAATAATCGTACACAAACATGTACTGTTTGTGCAATGTTAAATAGTAAATACTGTCAAATAGGATTTTTTTATTGAAGGTAATTTATAATGTAACGTTGAAGAATTATGAGATTGTTTATTATCATATGTAAGAAATGGATTTATTGATGATGAATAAACGAATGTTTACAACCTATTTATACAAAAGAAAAGTAAATTTGTAATAATTAAAAATAAACACAATTATGGAGTATGGAAGCGTGTTCACGACAATTTATCCTTCCTTCACCATTCGTTGCTCAATGCTTCAGGTTTGGTTGGTTACCAACTGGATCTCGTATTCTTTTTAACATTCCCCTCGTTAGAATATATGTTAATTATTCCTAACTTGTTAAGTAGCTCGAGAACTGTGAAAACCTCAGCGATTTGGTAAATATATCTCATTTGCTCGCTTTAATGTAGAGATATGATAAGTTTTGATCATTCCAAATTGAATCTTTTCTCTTACTAGATGGCAATCGATCTCTATGTGTTGGTTCGCTCATGAAACACCTGGATTTGACGCAATGTGAAGAGTCGCTGATTGTCACAATATAACTTGGTTGGTCGAGAGTGTTTGATGCCCAAATCATCCAAAATATATCGTAACCAGGTTACTTTCGCAAATACGCCACGCTTACAGAATGTATTCGTCAGACTTGATCGCATCGTATTTTTGTTTCTTAGTCTTCCAAGAAATTAACGAAGTTTCCAAGAAACATACAATATCCTGGTGGTTGATCGTCGCGTATCTGTGCATTTTACTTCCGCATCACAAAAGCATTTAGTTGTAATGAACTAGTTCTTGAGAAAAAGAGACCTCGCCCGGTGTGTTCTTGACATATCGTAGCACTCGCTGAGGTGCTTCCAAATGTGGTTGTCGTGGTTTATCCATATATTATTTGAGAATCGTGCACATACACTAAGTCGGGCCTATGATGGTCAAGTATATTAATCTCCCAACAAGTCTTCGATAGGATGTGGGATTCGATGAATTCTCCTTCAACTCACAGGGATAAATTTTGTTCCATAGGGTGAATTGATTTGGCACCAAGATAACCCATATCCTCCAATATTTCAAGTGCGTACAGATTAAGGCGTTGTGAGAACAATTCCTTACCTGAACGTGAAACTTCTATGCCCAAAAAATACTTTAATTCACCGAGATCTTTAAGCTTGAATTGTCTCGTGAGATGATTCTTAGTTTCTTCAATGTCTTGTATATTGTTTCTGTTATGATTATATCATCTACATAGACAAGAAGAAATGAGAAGGAATTACCACGGGTCCTGGACGAACAATGAGCGATCATAATTGGATTGGTTAAAACCATTAGCTTAAGTGTTATTGATAGCTTGATGAACCATTGTCGCGAGGCTTGTTTAAGTCCATACAAAGATTTATGTAGCTTACATACTCGTGTTTCCCTTTCGTCCAGAATCCAGTGTGGAAGGAATACGTAGACATCTTCACGAAGATCACCATGTAGAAAGCATTGTTGACATCAAGTTGTCGAAGATGCCAATTTTGAATAGCAAGAATCGGCAAGGAGAAGCCGACAAGTTTGCTCACCGGTGCAAAAGTTTCTTGGTAGTCAAAACCTTCAATCTGATTGTATCCTTTGGCCACTAATCGAGCCTTGTATCGTTCCACTGAGCCATCAGATTATACTTGATTTTGTAGACCCATTTACAACCAATGGTTTCTTGTTTGGAGGAAGTCGTTGAAGCGTCCCAAGTCTTGCCATTAGTTTCAAGGGCATCCGATTCTTGTTTCATGGCAAGCCGCCATTTTGGATCATTGAAAGCTTCAAGAAAAGTGGTTGGTTCCTCGAGAATGGAAATAGAAGTAGCAAAGGCACGATGCGGTGATAATTGGTCATGTGTAAGTACTACGAGATAAAGAATGAGAAGTATCTTTGTCTTTGGACGATGCCGAGCGAGACGGCGGGAAGGACCGCTGTATGAAAGCTTCTACATGATATTTTCAAGGTAGCTAGGAACATTGGTGGATCGACGAAGCTTCATGTGTGACTGTGTTGGAGAAGTTGTGTATGGTGGAGAAGTTGATGATGATGTTTCTCAAGATGAATCTTGAAGACAAGAGTGTACCGAGTTGATTGTTGGAAGGACTGATGTATGATCAAGTGATATATTTGGATTGGTTGATTGGCGAATGTTTGGTATGTCATCATAAATAGTATCTTCTGATGGAGGAAATAGGGTTAGGTTGTCGACGGAAGTGAAATAAGGAAATACATGTTCATGAAAGATAACATCTCGAGACACTAAAGTCTTGCATGTTTCCGTATGTAGACACGATAACCTTGATCCTGGATGGATACCCAATGAATATGCATTTATGTGATCTAGCATCAAACTTGGTGAGTCGATCGTGATGCGCAGACACAAAACAAAGCGGAACCAAAAACACGAAGATGTCCATACCTAGGAGTTTTGTGAAAAAGGACTTCAAATGGTGTTTTACCCTCGAGAACAGGTGTTGGAGTACGATTTATGAGGTATGTGTCGAAGAATGGCATCTCCCCATAATTGTTTAGGAAGATTGGCTTGGAAGAGCAATGAACGAGCAACATTGAGAAGATGACGATGTTTGCTCGCCAAGAACACCATTTTGTTGAGGGTAGAGACACAACTAGTTTGACGAAGGATTCCCTTGGTAGAAAACACACAGGTCGTAGAAATTCCTGGTCCATTGTCACTACGAATGATTTTAACTCGGATGAAAATTGTGTTTCAACAAGATTGATGAAGCGTGGTAAGAAATGTGCGTGTATCGATTTAGGCATGTAAGAGATAGACCCACGTGCATCTTGAGTAGTCATCAACAATAGTGAGAAAATAACGTGTCTATTAAGTCTTTGGAATGTGATAGCCTCCCAAAATATCGACAAGAATCATTTCAAATGGGGCTTTTGTATTGATGGACCTTAAAGGAAATGGATTACGTGTTTGTTTAGCTAATGGACAAATAGAACAATCACTAATGGAACAAAAAAGGTGTGTTGATGGAAAGAGAAATTACACGCAAACTGTTATTAGATAAATGACCAAGTCGCTGATGCCATAGATGAGAGTTGTTGGAAAGCGGTTGTTTGAAACGGAGAAACATCCAAATTTCTTCGTAAATAGTCAGGTAGAGTCATGCTTTCTCGGCCCCATCCCAAGCGTCTTCCCCGAGCATTTGTCTGAACAAAGCACATACCGTTATCAAGGTGACATGAAATAACGAGGCTCGAGTTAGTTTAGCTACCGAAACTAAGTTTAATTTGAATTAGTGGAACACACAAGACATTACGAGTATGAAATTATTTGAGAAATGTACGAATACACATGTAGACACGGGAAAGAGAATGATCGGTAAATGTACACGTCGATTAGTGATCGGAATTTGGAGCTCATAAGGTTTTGGGAACACTACACGTGATCCTCCAGATCAAAAATCCAACTAAGCTGAATGGAAAACAACAGCTTACATAATGTGTGTTACCGAAGAAGTAGTCAACGACTTGCCATGCTACCTGATTTGGATTGATTGAGAAGTTGTAGCGAGCTCTTGATATTGGGAAGATGTAAGGTTGTGGAATGGTGTCTTTGTGTTCGAACAGCCTTTCTTGAAAGTCGATGATGAGCTTTGGAAGGAAAGCCATAACTTGTATTTCTCTTATCTTGAATTGCTCCTTTCTTCCTACACACGTTGATGTCATGTCATTCAAACCACAAAAATTACATTTGAGACGCCATAGCTTTTCAAAATTGTGTCATCGGCACTCACAAAAATCACATTTGAGTGACTTGACAATTTCTCGAATTACGGCTCATATTATTGCATCGATTGCACTTGAGATGTGGATTCCAAGCGGGTAATTTTGTGAGGATATCAGGACGACTCATCTCGCAACATGCGGCAGCCTTTCTCGCATCCTTCCCACGCTGCTGCGTGGAGACTCTTTGCTTTTTCATCTTGAACAATAAGTGAATATACCTTATTTACTGTAGGCAATGGTTCCTACGAAAGCAAGATTTGTCCACGTGTCGATGTGTAAACATTGTTAAGCCCCACGAGAAATTTTATGGTTCACGTTTTGTTGATATTCTTGTAGTTCCTTCCGGCATTCCCTCCACAACGTGGAAGAGGACATAGTGCATCATGACTATCCCATAAGCTTTTCAATTTTGTATAGTATTCTCCAATGCTTACACCTTCGTATGCAATCGTGGATCTCTCGCTCAACGTGGAATAGTGCACGCCGTTGCGCGCGAAAAACGTTCCTTTAATTTCTTCCCATAACTCATATGCGTATCACTTTATACATGACACTTTACGCAATTTTGGGTGATATAGTGTTGAGGATCCATCCTTTGACAAGAATGTTGCAGTGCGAGTCCATTGTTTGATTTCTCGTTTTCAAGTTGTTGATGGCATTTTGATTGGCCGTCAATGAATCCTTCTTTGTTTTTGGTTATTAGGGCCACGCATTGCATGACTCCAAATGTGATAGTTTTCTTGGTTTAAGGATCGAGCTACGAGAATCATGCCCGGTTGGTCTAAGTGGTGTAAATATAATGAACGGGTTAGGTGTCATCATACCATTTTGCAAAAGTAGGGTTGGTATTGGTAGTCAAAGACATTATTTGTTGAATAAATTCGAAAGTACGGGATAGGTTTAAGTGTGTTTTAGATAATAATGACTATTTATGAAATAAATAATGGATCGAAATATGCTTTATTTTATAGAAAATGAGTTAAGGATTACAGAACCGAAAATTTCACCAAGAACCGGTCGGAAAGTGGGTGAACCGTGATTGTTGAATGGTCGAAACGCACGAGCTAATCGTGGAACACCGAATGAAGTACACGAACCGACTGCACCTAACCGGACGAAGAACCAAACCGAAAGTGAACGACGCTTGCGTTGCTTGCTTCGGCCGCGCGAAATCCACGTGTCGTTGGAGTCGCCTTTCTTCGCCACCGGCGCTGTTGGCGCGTGTGTCTCGGCGGTGGCGCGTGCGGAACGCACGGTGAAGTTTAAATAAGCGCCAGCGTGAACAAGTATTTTGGCTTGATTTTAATCGCATTGCTTTCGGATGAATCAATAATGACGGGATGAAATTTAAATTATTTTGTGGATCGAAATTGGTTTTGGAAAAAAACAGATTAAAGAAAAATGGGAAAAAAAATTCTATGAGCTGAATTTTATGAGAATTGTTTCCTAAGCTCTGATACCATGTAAGAAATGGATTTATTGATGACGAATAAACGAATGTTTACAACCTATTTATACAAAAGAAAAACAAATTTGTAATAATTAAAAATAAACACAATTATGAAACGTGTTAAGCTGACAAATTTATCCTTCCCACCAAACTGTTGGTGGTTATCCTTCCACCAAATCATGTACGTTTCAATACATATTGTTGCTATCACCAGCTGTATCTCATGTTTTTTAACATCATACATAATTATAAATTAATATATGTATTAAATTGTTGAAAAATCAGTTTCTCCGTAAAACCTGTAAAATTTTACATATCCATGAACTGCTAGTTCCAATAATACCTCGAAAATCTCTGTAGATCTTGAGTAACTATGAATGAAGGAGGTGGTATTCATTAAGTATATTTTGTTTGACTGATAAGGAGGGATAACGTATAAATAGTAAGTTATTATTTTTTTTATCGAAAAAAAAGATGTTGCTTACATTTTATTTAATTATAAATATATTTAAATTATTAATTCTATGATATAAAATTTAAAAATAAAAATTTAGAGATGATACGAACATATTTTATACATATAATTAATTTATTTATAATTTTATAAATATTATAACTAAAAATTTTATTATACATAATTGAAAAGATTCTAATTTCACACCACACCTCATATAATTCCACTAACATATATTACACATTAATTACATTACTTATTATTTTTATTAATAGATAATTGTGTTTTTTTAAAATTTATTGTATTAAATTTACATTTTAAATCGATTTAATGAATTAACTTAAAATATTTTTTAAATTTATTTATATATATTATACATCAATTATATTATTTTTTTATTATTAATTAACATTTGAGTTTAAAAAAAATTATATTAAATTTATATTTTATTGGTTTAGAATTTCACAACAACTTTTACTCTAATATGAATAAATATTTTTTCATAATTACAATCTAGAGATTTCACAGTGTTATCATTGATCTCTGTATATATTTGCAAATATTATGGAAGAAATAAAACAATCAAAATTTAGTAGTTGCTAAATGGAACACATGATGATGTAGTCAAATGCTTGTCTGCGATTAAAAATTTGAGTTTAATTAATTACCTAAAATTTAGGAGGAAATCAACATAAAGTTTTAAAGTTTTAATATAAAATCATTTGATGTAATTATTTACCTTTTAGCAGCAGTTTTAATCATAACAGCATGCGCCAGTTGCGTAATTACCAACTTTTACCAAAACGAGTGTTACTGGTTGCACCAAAACCCCTTTCATGCAAGTCAATCTTCACATGGGGAATAGTAATTAATACGAACTGCATATAAATTTGTCATACACGTGCCAAAATAGTTTTAAACAAAATAAGAAATGATTTTTTTAAATAATTTATTACTATTTGCTATATGCATAAAAAAACAAATAAACTAATATGTTTTTAATATTTCTCATCTTCAATTTATAAGATTATTTAATTTGTATCAAAAAAATATATTAGATTATATATTTGAACGGTGATTTTGAATTCTCTTATTGAAAATATTTTTAAAGATAAAAGATAATTGCTATAAAATTCAAGTACTTTAAAAAATTTAAAAAGTCAAATTCCTTATTTTTGAAAAAATAAACTTCTTTTAAAATAATATATCAACTTATAATATTAATTATTTATTATTACAATAAAGAGTATTTAAATTGAAGTTTAAAATCGATTATAAGAAAAAACTGATTTATAAAAATTCATAATTCGATATGCTTATAAATTAGTTTAAAGTCTATTAAAATTAAAAATCGACTTTAAATTAATTTAGAATTAAAAAAATAAAAATAAAATAAAAAAATAACTTTGGTTGACATGTACAACATATGTTACACGTGTCATGTAGAGTTGGTTGTTCGTGTCAACCGACATGTATTTCAACGTCGGTCCTACATGGAGATCAATGCTATATGTGGTGTCGCGTCAATTGATGTGTAGAATCGACGCGATGCCACCATATGTAGCGTTGATGGTTAAATAGGACTGATGTAATACATGGCACGTACCATCGCCCTTACATATCAACTTACAATATACATAGCGTCGTGTTGGTTGACGCGTAGAATCGACGTTATGTACCACATATAACATCGACTAACGCATAGAACCAACGCCAATTGGCTTTTTTCTCCTTTTCTTCTTCTTCTCCTTCTCCCCCAAAGTTCTTGTTGCTATCTTTTATTTTCTTTTCACGCATGCGATATTTTCAACCTTTTTTTTTTGCTATTTTTAACCACCATTTCTAGTGCCGTCAGTTGGATTTTTTTTCCCCTCCACATTTTGATCTAAATCCACCAATTTTTTGGAGCTTAATACTCAATTTTTTTTACCCATTGTTTTTATTTTCTCACTTATTAAACACAATTTTTCTTCATTTTCTCACTAGTTTGATTCTTGTAAGTATTTATATGAATTATTTTACACTTATTATTGATTCTTTATATTTTTATTTAAATTTTACAAAATTATTTTTATTTTATGTAGGGTGTTCATTTTTGTTCAAGCTTAAAAAAAACAATATATTTTTTTATTTATTTACGTCAACTAATTTCATGTATTTCTATCATCTTTGGTCGGTAAGAATATAATGAAATTGGAAATAATTTCTTACAATTTTATTTTTTGTTGTACTATAAATTGAAAATGGAATGGAATCAACTCCTAAAAGATAAGAAATAAGGATTCCATCCTTATCCTTAGGGATCATGATTTCATTCTCATATAATTTTTTTTTTTCAATTTTATCATAACTTATAAATATAACCCTAAAACCATATACTCTAAACCCTAAATCTTAAATCATATATCCTAAACTTTACACCCTATACTCTAAATCCTAAAATCTTAAATCCTAGACCCTAAATCTTAAACCATATTTAGAAAAATGATAATTTTAATAATATTTTATTTTTAAGTAATAATTATTTAGATAAATAATGATTTTAATAATGTATTTTGTCGCACGAAAAAATAACAATTAAATAACATTAAACTTTACTGAATAGGGGTATTAAGGTAATATATAATATTTTCCATTCCATTCCAAATGTAAATCAAACACTATAATACTAATTCAATCTTTGATTGTAGTGTTCAAATCAAATAATGTAATAGTAATACTGTTTTCTTTCCATTCAATTTATTCTCATTCATTTTTCATTCTGTGAACCAAACATCACTTTCATGTTTTATACGTATTAATTTATTTTATTTTGAATTTAATTTTTTTAACTTATACGTGAATTAATATATATTAATTTATTTTTAAATTATTATTACATGTATTAAATAATATTACATATTGATAATGTTATAATGAATTTATTAATTGTTTGAATTTTATGTATTTCTTTTTATATGATGTTTTTATTGATATTATAATAATTTATAAACTTTATATAATAAATTCTAAAATGTATTGGTGATTAATATATTTATATTTATTGGGTATATATTTAATATGTTTAATGTTATTAATAGAAAATGGACAAATTTTGAATGTTAAAATGTACAATTGAGCATGACTCTTTTTCTAAATTTGAAACATTTTTGGAATTTGCTCGTAGAAATAGTAATAATAAAATCAGTATGATTCAATGGCAATGTGTTAAATATAAAAATGAAAAATTTTATGATATTGATGAGGTTAAGTATCACCTTGTTTGTAGTGGTATTCTTTTGAGTTATAAATATTAGTATTATCATAAATAAAATATTAATGATACTCATGAGAAGAGATAAATAAGGATGTGAGTGGATTAAATACATCCTATCAGAATAAGCACTACAGACATAATGTATAGACAAAAAATATGTTTCATGCTGTGAAAAATGAACTACGTGAGAATGATCTCAAAACCTTTAAAAAATGTTAAGAAGATTTCAAAAAATCGTTGTATCCAAAATGTAAGAAATAGATTAAAATGTTAGAATTAGTTCATTCGTATAATGTGAAGGCAAAAAATAATTTTTCGGACAAGGAATTCACAAAATTGGTAAATGTACTAATAGATATGTTTCACGAGTAATGAGTTGCCATATTCAGTATATGAATTGAATAAATCTCTTAGTCGACTTGGCATGAAATATCATAAGATTTATGCTTGTCTAAATGACTGCATTTTTATAAGAAACAATATGAGACACTAGATAATTATTCAGTGTATAAAGAATAGTGATGGAAGCATGTTACGAATAAGATAACACCTATGAAAGGCATGCCATAAAGGTTCTTTGATACTTTCCTCTGATTTCTCGTTTTCAAAGGTTATTTAAAAGTAAAGAGACATAAAATATGTTGACTTGGTATCCAAAGAATCGATCTAATGATGGGATGCTACAACATCCTTATACTTCTTTAAATTGAAAAGTAGTAGATAATTTTATCCTCTCAATTTGCACTTGATTCGTGCAATCTTTGTTTTGTCATTACTACTGATGGAATTAATCTATATAGTTTCCTTAGTAGTTTGACCAATAATTAGAGTAACATACAACTTTCCTCCCTTGTTGGCTATGAAAAGAAAATTCAGATATAACTGTTTGCAATTATTTATTGATCAATCTTTTGTGGTAAGATTAAAGCTTATGTAAAACAAATATTATTTTAATTTTTATTATATATTTTGTTTATTGTATATAACGCTTAATTTTTTACAGAATATGAAAATATTTGTTGAAAGATCCATCATTTATGGACTATGTTGTTATTGGAATGGTACAACAATTGAGTAATGATCGAAAAATTCACAATCAATATTTGCCAAATTGTTGGTATATAGTAATTGATCAATCATTGCTCCATTATTGTTCACTATCAATGCCCTTCGATGCTACCACAATTCAAGAAAGTGTTGAAAAATATGTGACTTGGTTGTCAAATCAAATTGTACTAAATTTTAACATAATACGATCTATTTTTACTTAAAATAATTTTTTTTACTACTTGTATTTTATTATTATTATATTTTTATTTTTACTAATATAATAGCTTTTGTTTAGTCTATTATAAAGAAGTTGGTAAGTATCGTAATTTAAGATATGCAAAGGAAATATCTAGTGGAAAATCATCACTCACTAAGCATTTAAGAAGAAGCCATGACAAAATATAATTATGAGTATGCTATAAACTTCAGTAAAAATTTTGACACTTTAATGATGATTATTGTGAGCAAAAATAGTACGAATGATGGATGTATTGTGTCACTTCCTAAAGAAATATCTAGAGTAGATATTGGATAATCTTATATATTGATCAAGTGTATATTACAATTATTTGAGTTTCAAAATATCGACTTGAAGTGTGAAAAGTCCTCAATCATTAAACACTACTACAAATAAGGCCTTTTAAGTATACTATTAACCGACTTAAAAGAGATTTTAAGTCGATTAAGTGAACTCACTTAAAATTTTAAGTGAGTTTTACTTGTGAACTGACTTTAAATTTTAAGTCGGTCCTACGTGTCAATTGCCTTTTAAATTTTAAGTTAGTTCTACGTGTCAACCAACTTCAAATTATAAGTCTCGATTTAAAATGCTATATTCCCTTTTAAACATATTTTTGTTATTTTCTACTAATCTCACTACATGTTTTCGATCACATAATAGTATAAAAAATTAAAATATGTGTAAAAGAATTTTTAAATACATTATGTTAATTGAAAAATTAATTACTTAAGAACTAAATTTATAATTAAAAATAATTTATATACAATATATATATACACATATTTAACTTAATTACAATATCATTAGATATTATAAAATACATATGCTATTCAATATCATAATATTCTTCTTCCGATTTTTCTTGTGATTTTATAATTTCAAGCATATGTTCTGTTCATTCTTATCGTAAATCATCAAAAATTTGCATATTATAGCTCGACTTACTCTAACCAAAGAACTACGTGTATTTAAATTCAAAATAAGAATGTAATTAATATCAAATTCACAAAAATAATTTATATATGTTAAAAGAGTATATTAGTAAAAGAGATTGCCACATCAATACAAGAGTTATATAACAATAACTCTATCCTTTCGAAATCATACTAGCGATATATTAATCTTTTATCTATAAAATATGAAACTATTTGGAATCAA
The DNA here is from genome assembly GCA_033030585.1 of Hippophae rhamnoides. Classification (NCBI taxonomy): domain Eukaryota; kingdom Viridiplantae; phylum Streptophyta; class Magnoliopsida; order Rosales; family Elaeagnaceae; genus Hippophae; species Hippophae rhamnoides. The sequence continues at coordinate 62,775,246 of CM065428.1, read as the reverse complement.
GTTAATATTTTTAATGCTCTAATGAGCTCTAAATATGGAGTCTAAGTGTAACTCCGATTTGTTACTTGGATTAGTTAAGTTTTGGTGCCCATAAACTAATATTTTTGTATTTCCTTTGAGTGAAGTAATAATTACTCTTAAAGATATAATGATTCTTGGTGGGTTTTTTGTACTTGGCTCGTTAGTGACTATTCTCATAAATGACCAGGATGATCGTATCTAAAATGCTAAATATATTGGATCTTTTCCTAATTGTTCGATTATTTCATCCCTGTTTATTTGTTTTTGAATTATTCTTTACAAATAATAAAGTAATAAAACATATCATACATTATTACAACAATATGCAAAAATCATAACAAGGACTTTGTATCAAGTTAAATTACTAACCAACTTATTGAGTTATCATTCTCCTTATTTATTTAAGGATTTTATATTTATTAAGTGGTTTCAAGTACGAAACCACATAATTTTTGACCAATTTAGAAGTTTTGTATTGTTTCCATGCCTTATTTGCAATCTTGTAACACTTGTTTATCCAATTATCGAAGACTTTAAAACGATTTTGTAAAAAAACATATTTTAGAGGATAAATAATACAAAATGTTATAGTATATGTAATTAATTATAAAACAAAATAGACATATAAATGATTTTTCATATCTTATACTTTTACATTTAATACATGTGCATCAAATCATATTAATTTCATTATTACTATTTTTAAGGCAAATTTAAAGAAAGTTTCAACATCCAAGATTTATTAATTTTCTATTTATAACATTAAACATAATAAATATGTATTATTCAATAAAATATAAATATTTATTATTCAATAAAGTCATAAATTATTAGAATGTCTATCAAAATATAATATAAAAATAAATACATAAAATCCAAACAATTAATAAACTCATTATACATTATATATATATACATCATGTACATGTAAATAATTTAAAAAATAATAATTTAAGCTTAAAATAAATTAATATATATCAAAAACATAAATACATAAAATTAGTAAAATAAATAAATAAATAAATTATACATTCTTTTCTTCTAAACTTGAATAAAAATACACAACTTACATAACATAAAAATATATACAAATAATCAATAACACGTAATATATATTAAAATAAAAAAAAATATGAGTAATAAGTGTAAAATAATTCATAGAAATATTTACAAGAGTAAATGACGTGATAAAATAAAGGAAATGAAGAAAAAAAGTGTTTGATAAGTGAGAAAGTAAAGAAAAATAAGTATGGAAAATTTGAGTTTTATGCTAAAAACAATGTGGATCTAGATGATAAATTAGAGAATAAGAAAACCCATTTGAGAGCACCAAAAATAGTGGTCAAAAGTGGCCAAAAAAATGAGAAAGAAACTAGAGGGTGGGATGGTTTTTTGGAAGGAAAATGAGGGAACATAATGGGGGCTATCGGTATAAGGAAGATAAGAAAATAAAAGGAGAAAAAAAGTTAGCATTAATTGACACGTGAAACCGATGTTACATGTAGGATTTTAACTTGATTCTACGTGTCAATCGATACTACACGTGGCTTATGTCAATTGACACATATGATCGACGCTATTTGTTACGCGTCGGTTGACAAGTGTAAATGACGTTACATGTAGGATTTTAAGTCAGTTCTGCGTATCAACCGACGTTATACGTAAGATTTTAAGTCAATTGTCACGTAAGACGATTTTAAATTTTAAATTAGTTGAAATGTTGAATCGACTTTAAATTTAAAGTCGATTCTACCCTAAAATTGGCTTAAAAATTAAAATGACCTCAATTTAAGTCAATTTAATGAATTAATTTAAAATATTTTTTTATTCCAATAATATGTATTATACACCAATTATATTATTTGTTTTTTTATTTATGAACATTTGTATTTTTAAAAAAATATTATATTAAAATTTTATTTTATTGGTTTAGAATTTCACGACAACTTTTACTTTAATATGAATGAATATTTTTTAGTAATTACAATCTATAGATTTCACATTGTCATCAGTGATCTCTGTATATATTTGCAAATAGTATCGAAGAAATAAAACAATCAAAATTTAGTTGCTAAATGGAACACATGATGAGGTAGTCAAATGTTTGTCCGCGAATAAAAATTTGAGCTTAATTAATTACCTAAAATTTAGGAGGAAATCAACATAAAGTTTAATTTTTTTAATATAAATATCATTTGATGTAATTATTTACCTTTTAGCAGCAGTTTTAATCATAATTGCATACGCGTAATTACCAACTCTTACCAAAACGAGTGTTACTGGTTGCTCCAAAACCCCATTCATGCAAGTCAATCTTCACATGAGGAATAGTAATTAATACGAGCTACATATAAATTTGTCATACACGTGCCAAAATAGTTTTAAACAAAATAAGAAATGATTTTTTAAAATAATTTATTACTATCTGCGATATGCATAAAAAACAAACAAATTAATAATATTTTTTTAATATTTCTCATCTTCAATTTATAAGATTATTTAAATTGTATCAACAAATATGTTAGATTATATATTTGAAGGGTGCTTTTGAATTCTCTAACCGAAAATATTTTTAAAGATAAAAAATACTTGCTTTAAAATTCAACCACTTAAAATTTTTTATAAAGTAAAATTCCATATTTTTGAAAAAATAAACTTCTTTTAAAAGAATATACCAACTTATAATATTAGTTATTCATTATTATAATAAAAAAATATTTAAATTGAAGTTTAAAATAGGTTATAAAAAAATTACTTATAACCAATATAATTCTATATATTTATAAATTGTTTTAAAATTTAAAATTAATTTAAATTAAAAATAAAATTAAAAAATAGGATTAATTTAAGTGTACGATCCGATACTGCACGTAACATATAGAGTTAGATTGTATATGTCAAAAGATATAACATGAAAATATCATTAAATAATCAATGAATTTGTATCTCAATTGATATTATAGTTCATTAAAATGAGTGTTTAAGAGGGTATGATAAATCTTTATCTAATCTATGTGTATAAAACTTGAATTCAATGAAAAGAAATAAAGAAAGGGAAAAAAGATGAAGAAGAAAAACTCCATTGAAAAGCTTTTCTTTTGGTTGCGAGTCATGTGCTAAGATGCTCTTAATCATTAGTGGGAGAAGATAAAGTTATGACACATTAATGTACTGACATATGTTTGGTACAAAAGAATGTTGTCTAGTTCGAAAAGAGTTACTTAGGACATTACAGGCCACAGATTTGTTGATTTCAATATAGAAGCTAACCTGTGTTTTAGTTAGTTACTTCATTTGATGACTTATGATGGATGCTATATATATTGTGAGTAATTAATTTACCAGAGATGACAGCCAGATACCATACAATTAGAAGAAGTTAAAAATAAGGAAAATATATTGTTGTTTCAACAAACAAGTGCTGGCTGGTTTGATAATGAAACCTGTAATTAGCGACATCTATATTAATGTGTTTATTGGACCCAATTTACAAATCTAGATGTTCTGCCAAAAAGAAGAAGACTAAAATTTGATCAAAGTTAATTCAATCATGTTGAATTGCAAGTAGTAGCTGGCCCCTTTTCAACAACAATAATTTCACAGACGGAGTGGGAGAGAAATTTTCTTTACATCGACTATAACGTGGAAGCATTGTTTGACATTGCTTTTGTCACCTTTTAAAGTCCTCTCTACCTCTACTAAATAAATCAATTTCAATCTTAATATTGACTAAATGCTTTAATTATTATTTTTCCTAAACTTTAATTACATCAATTGAATGATTGGAATAATAAAGAGGTAATATAACATGATTGAATAACAAGAGAAGAAGAAGAATAACCATGGACACTTTATCAACAAACAAAAAAAAAAGTTTATAAGAAAAAAAATTATAAATGACATTTTGATGGTGGTAATCACATGACATACATGTATAATATAAATGATAATTTTGTAACCATAAAAAAGAAACAAAATATGATAATTTCCTAATATTTAGTCCACGTTAAAGTTTACGTGTGTGTGCTTTTCAAAGAAATTAGTTTATTTTATGTGTGCTTTCCAAAGAAATTATTTATTTGTGATGTATATTTGCAATGAATAGATTAATAGTATACATTATTTCATTCTTTCTAAACTTAACCTTTTTTTATTCTTTTCATTTTTATCATCAGAGGAATAGTTGTTCTTCTGGCTATTTTTTTGAATAAATTTTATTTATTTATTTATTTTAATTAAATAATTTCGAACATAATTTATAGTGTTTTTCGTATAGATTTAGATCTAGATTGATATTTGTTTGCATATTTTTTTAGTGTTATTTTTCGGGATGCTTTTATTATTATTTGGGTACTTTTTTATTTGGATATAATCTTAAAGATAAATATGCTATTTTATTTATTAGAGATGATAATATTTTGAGAGCTAAATTTTTAAAATCAATGAATTTGATTGAAAATATTAATATTTTTTTTTTGTAAAAATTTAGGTAAATAATTAACTATTAAATGAGACCAATATTATCAATAATAATACCACCTAAAAGGGCGTTTATGCTTTAGTATGTTTGTTCATTATAATTGTAATTGGATTTGTTTTGTAAGTACAATTTAATGAATTTTTATTTTCTAAAAAGAATTATTTGTGATGTATTCTTTAAAAATAAGGAGAATAAACTGTATTTTAAAAGAATTAGGGGAGTAGTAAATGACAAATTGAATAAATCACTCTAATTATTTTTAAATTTTTATAGGTTAAGCATAATAAATATATTTTTAGAATTTCATTGATAACCCCTTATATAACTATATTAAACATATTTTAAACTAATAAATTATAACCGGCCTCTCTATAATTTGTTTTCTCACCATTGTTTCTCCTTTTCTAAGTACACATGTAATATAGGATAATATATATATATATATATACACACGAATTTTTCTCACACACAATTTTACCATTAATACGTAAGAAATTATATAAAATTTTGAAATTTTTTATAATAAACATAAAGTTTTAATAATATTAAATGTGGTGTAATAAATTAGAATTTAATATTTATCAATTTAATATTACGGAGTTTTACATTGAATATCTAATTATATCAAGTTTAACTTAAACAATATTTAACTAGATAAGATTCAATGTAAAATTTTTGAACTGAATTTTTTTATAGTAAAAATATATAACCGAAGGTAAATGATATTATTTTTATAACTATAAATTTTAATAAATATTTTTAAATATTTTTTAAAGAAGGTTGTAAATATCTTTGTCAAAGTGTCACATATGGGCCTACCCAAGTTTTCAGTTCAAATTTTAGACAGACGCTGCATTGAGGCCCAGCCCAAGCGTGCTTTGACACCAACAGACCGCCCCTGTATTTCCGCTAGGCTGCTACTCCGTTAGGGTTTAGTGCCGTTCTTCAACTCGATTAATCTGTTTGATTCTTATATCAAACCGACGAATTCTTCTTAATCATCAACCAGACATGGCGAAAAACAGAAACAAGAAGAAAAGAGACGCTTCCGTTGCAATGGATATCACCGAACAATCCGTTTCTTGTCTTCCTCAAGGTACTGGCTTTAATTTTTGTTTTATATTTCCCCAAATTCCGAGCACAATTATTTCTTCCAGATTTGTAAGTTGAGATTACAGTTTGTTTATGAAGATTGACACTTCATTCTATATACAGCGATGGACATTTCAGAGACTGGAGTTCAAAAACCTGGCACTGGTGCTCCCAAGATGTAAGTAGTAGCGTCTAGTCATTATTTAAATTAAATAATGATTTTCTGGCACACAGTTATTGATTCCTTAGTCTAATTCCTGTTGTCTGATAATTGATCTTTAGTTGCTGAGAATACGGATTTATAGTTGATGAGCTGATGGCTAACTTTTCAATTCTTAAGTTATGTACTGGGTATGACCTTACTTGAATGGATGATCAGAGCATTTTTCCAGTTAGAATGAATGTAATATGATTTGCTTGCAGCATATATTTATTCAGTGATTCAGTACTTCAATTGCAATGTTGCATTAGTGTTGTAGTCTTGTAGATTCTAGCATCCAACTTAAGAAAAGCTTGAATTGTTAAGGCTAATGCAGTTCATTGGAGAGCAGAACGTATGATATTTCCAGGGCTTTTTTATTGATAAGTAGTAGTTTGGTTTCTGAAATGATCTACTATCTTAAAGGTTATTCAGTTGTTAATGTGGTTTTAAACCAGTATATATGTATTTGAGTTATGACTTATGTGTCTCTTAAAAAGTTGAGGATATTTTCATGTTTTGTTGACTAAATTTGTTGAAATGCTCCACGAGGTTCAGCAAGATATCTTTGTTATTGAAGTTATTGTTGTTGTCGTTCTCTACTGGAATTGACACTTATCTCCCTTCCATCTTACTATGATAAATCTCTTTGGAAGCAGAAGTGTAAAGAAAGGAAGACCAATGAAGAGATCACAAAACGTTCGAAAAATGAAGTCCTTGGAAAAAGCTATATCAAAGCATGAGAAAATTGCTGAGAAAGTAACGAAGAATGAAAACAAAAAATCGAGAACGCAATCTGCAAAATTGTTGTATGAATGAGCTATCCATTTTCACGATTGCTGTATCATTTATCAAGCTTTTGATGCCTTGTTATTACTTATTAGTTCAATTTCTGCCCAGTCGGTCTAGTTCAACTGTTTAAGTAGTCATTACAGTGTATTGATGTTCATAGCTCGAGGCTGTAGAATCTGTTAAATTATTATGCTCATAGAATATTTCGATTTTGTTTTAAGGAGAGACTAAGAAATTATGTCAAGTTTAAAATTATACATTTAACATTATATATCATCTACAATACTTATTTCGTAGCAGATAGTATATGCTTTAAGGTGTTGCAATACACCTGCGGCTTGTTCTCTGTGTGTGTGTGTGTTTTCTTGCCATCTAAGCAGGTTGCTGGTGAACGTATTTACTGTGTACATATGTTTCTTATAATGTTTCCTACTAGTGGAATGTGCTTAAGTGTGGCAGCGATTCAGCTTCTGTGTTATCACTTTTAAGATACAATTTGAAGAATAAGATAAGATAGTTGATGATAGAAGCATATTAAGCACAAAACTAAAATGAGAATCCATGACTGTTGGAGAATTTGTGCCGCATATGAGGTCGAGTTGAATTATTATTAATTTTTGAAAAATATGAAAGAATCTTTCCGAGAGAGTGATGGCTATCAAAAATCTCAATTTCATCTCTTGTCTGATGATGAAGGCTTTGTAGGTTGTTTGGTTTTAAAATGGATTATTTTTATTAGTAGAAGTAGTAAAAACAATTTTATACTTACGAAACGGTTACAATTACTTTTACATTTTTTTCCCATACGCGTAATTGTTTCTCTATTAACATGATTACTTCTAATAAATCAGCATCTATTAAAACCACTTTTTAAAACAGTGCATCCAACCTACTCAAAGGCTTATTACGATTGTTCTGAATCATCTGTTATTTGCTCACACCATAGAGGTTATGCGTGAAGTTTCCCTTGAATGATGAGTTTGTTAATTTTCATAGCTGTCCTGATTTCCTATGTTAGGCAATTGAACGTGTTTTGAAGAATTGCAAGTATATAAAGTACTTAGAGCAATGTCGAGTGATAAGTAATCCCTCAAATGGGTTGCATATCTTCGTCTATATATATCTTTGGTGCAGCTTCTACAACAAATTTGCTGTTTTTATCTGATCTGAATTCCCTCTTTAGATCAATAAACTTTATCGTTTCTCTGTAAACTTTCTCTATCGTCTGGGACTATTTTAATCAATTCTTTGAATAAATCAAAATTTTTTAGTAACCATTGCCTGAAAACTTTTATCACAATAGAGTTAAAGAAGTCTTTCATTTCTGGCCTTTTCTCCTTGAATATTTTAATGTATTTTTCAATAAACTCTATATTTTCTTGAGTGATCGAGAAAAGGTAGTAAGATTTGATTTTTTCCTCATAGAATTGTTGCAGGCATTATTGGTGATGAATAACCTGACAAGCTGGGAGAAAAAAGTTATAGTATAAGATGCCAAGTTATTAAACCATTTTGACTGGAGGCTCATTGTGCTCCATTTCATCAGTGAAGGGAGAGACACATAATTGCTTACAATCTCTATCAATATCGTAATGTGCCTTACCTTTATCCTACTTTTCATTAGTTCTTTTGAGGTTCTCATCTAGCTTTCTATTTACTTCCTCTAATGTCTGGAATGGTGTCTCTCAACTTTTTCACTCTTGTAGCAATTACTCATTGTTGAGCCTCATCGCACTCTAATTAGGGTAATCTTTTGCTACGTTCTCTCTCTTGGAAGGCTCATGTGCTACAAGACTAGCCCGAGCTCACCAACTAGATTAATGACTCGACCCTCAAGGACATCCAGGCCTAATTGCAAGCATAATGCTCTGTTTTCTTACCTGGTCTTCTCGAGTTATCTTCTTAGCTCAAGAAGTTGGCGTGCCAAATCTTGATGGGAATCGACCTCAACTCAGGCCTCCTCATGGGTTGGCAAGATATGGTCTCGTGATGAGACTATTTTCTCATTTGTTAGTCTCAATCTTTTCTCAACCTGGGTTCCCACCATGACAAATATAAATCCTAGGAAACATTACTCTCTGAGAACTCGAGATGAATCCTTGAAAATAAAAAGTCAAAAGCTAAGGTTTGACCTTCAAATCCTGAGTCTAATAGTAGGATGATCTAATTTGTAAAGAAAGAAACTAGAAAGAAGTCACAATTTTTTTACAAAATTGTGCATATCTCTTATGAGGTCCATATACATAAGATATTACACGTACACGTATTGAGTACATAGGAGTTACACATCACAATGTGTTAAATAGAGATAAAAATAAAAGAAAACACATTTTAAACTTGAGGTCGACTACTTCATAACTGGGATCGATGGTCGGTCTTTCAATACCTAAAGCTAATGTACCCAGACACGCTCATTCTAAAAGTATCGTTGTAGAAGTGGGCACAAACTAGTCTTCTTAACGTTTAATGAATCGAGCTATTAATTGGATCAGATTCTAGAATCATCCATATATTCAAATAAACATATTAACATTGTTAATACTAATAACAATTAATAAAATTATTATTAAAGGGATAATTAATAAATTGTTTTACGGTGGTTCTCGTTATCTTAATATAAATGTTTGGTTTGAAAATAATATTTATATTTTTTTATATTTAACTGGTATAATTTTACTAAAAAAATCTTCTACTCACAAATTCATATTGAATAGAAGCTATGTAAGTGGTATTATTTTATATAATTTTTTATTTTTTTAATTAAAAATATAATTAATAAATTATTAAAATAATGAAAGACATAATGTACGTGGTTGTTACTTTTGAACTACCTTTATTATTATTGGCATCATTTTTTATAATACATAATATTATTATTTAAGTTATTAATATTTATTTTAATTTAATTTTATAATAATTTTAAGGAATTAAGGTACCTTAGAATTACCACTTATTATTAAAATTGATTAAAATTATTACCAATAATTTAAATATGTGTATCTAATATGTTTTAATTAAAAATAAAGATAAAAATAAAAATAAAATACTCCAAAAATACTAATATTTCATAATTGATCAATTCTAATACAAAGAAGATAGTTTTCACTTTAAATAGAGATTAGAAAAATGCCTTTACTTTTAACAGTGAACCGTTTTAACCGTTTGATTTGTGAGTTGTGATTTTTGATTTGTAAATTTTTTTTAATTCTAATTATATTAAATTTGTCTTATAAATTCTTATAGGTTGTGACAAATCAATTAATTGGCTTAATTTTTTTATTTTATCATCCGAAGAATATATTATTTTTAATTATTTGTGTTAAATAAGCATTGAATCAAGTCGAAACTAGAAAAATATTATAAAGCAACTGTAATTTTTTTTAAAATAAAAATTTATATTTTAATATTTAAGAATAAAATATATATCTAATAAAAAGTTCAGAATTATAGCGATTCTTTTCAATTAAAGATAAAACTTACATATTATGTTATAAAAGAGACATAAAGTTAACATATTATAACTTATAATAAAATTTATCTAGTATACATAAAAATATAATAATTTAATAAATATTAATATCATACATATATAATTGTTAAAAAATAAAACTAAAAAAATGTATTAAAATATAAAGAATAATAATTAATTTATGATTTTAAGTTTAAGAATATATTTTAATATATATATATATATATATATTGTTAAGAAAATAAAAGATTAACAAATACAAATATTTTTTTGTTTGTGTCTATGAGTATGTTTTCTTTAATCAATGAAATAAATCGGTTTTATAGCAGTGATAAAATGAACAAAAGATTATTGAAAAACATTAAAATTTTATATTAAAAAATTTCAAATAACATACAAAATTAATAAGAAAAAATATGAAATAATATAATATCATAGAAATTAAAATATTAAAGTTAAACAATATGAGAAATTTTGAATATATGAATAAATAATATTAATAGTTTTAGTTTTAAGTTTATTAACGTGTTTTCTTTTACTTTAATTTTTATCATGTTTTATAATAATATTTTATTATCATGAATTAAAATTATATATATATATATATACAATATATATTTGGATTATACTATATAGATTTAAGATGTTTTTATATAACATATATTATTATAATTTTATATATACAATTAATTAAAATTTGACAAATATGTAAATAAAAATATACATATTTAACAATTTTACTCACAATTCATTCGTATAATTTTTGTCTACTAAATATTATTAATACATATAATAATATATTAAAAAATTAAATACAATATATTCTTATAAATAAAATATTTATTTATTTTTTATAAATTTTTTTATTGAAGCTACAGTACGACACAGCCCACAAAGTAAACTGGTCTTTCCTTTCATTTTAGTTTTCTGACGTCATAGTTATTGGAAGAAGCTGATTGCTTATCCTGCTTTCTTTGACTTTTAGGTGCCTCGCCATGCAGTACACCAGTACTCGCCACACTTTTAGGATACGTAGCTACTTCCAAGGTACTCCTTTATTTTTTAATGCTTTTGAATTTTTTTAGATTTTTGAGTTTCTTTCCTACCGCATAAATGTAAGACAGATAAGCCCAGGTTTTTGCCCTGATGTCTAGACATGGACGATCTTACTCTATCTCCCTCTCAAATCCTCTCCAAACAAAAACTCAAAGAGTCATAACCTTTCAAGTTTCAACGTCAACTATTCAATCCCAATGTTTATAAGGGAATTTTTAACAACACTTGTAGTTGCTGCTAGGCAAAACATGCAGTGTACATTAAAAGGAAAAATAGGAGAAAAAGAATTGCTCGAATTGTATAAATAGTTAGTTTGCATGTATTTTACTATAACAACAATTATTTTACTGGCAGGATCCATTTATTGGGGGTAGCCTACTTTTGTCGTACACATGCAACCGGTTACATTGCTCCTTTGCTTCTTGCTGCTTCCTTTGCTGGAGCACTTCAGGTATTATTTATACTGGGAGATTGTTTTCCTCAAATAGATGTTAAAGTGATAACTTCGACCATCCTTTCGATATGAACGTTGTAAATGACCTTTCATGCTAGAATGAGTTTGACCCATAATTTTCAGAGTTTGCTTTCATGTCACAAGATCTCAGCATGGATAAACCCTGCGAGGTAATAATTTCCCACTTTACTTGATCATTATTTTGAGTTGCTTATTCACAATTGTGCTGGTAGAAGCAATACATATATATTTCCTGAAATCGACATTTTGGCTGTTCTGTTTCAATTAGGCAACTATCATGCTTCTCCTTTGCTACTAACTCATTCAATGATTCTTAGAGATTTTCCAATTATGCTTCTTCTTTTCTTCTTTTGTCCCTCCCCCCATTTGCAGTGGTGCCCTTCTATTAGAAGTAGGTCTATATACTTTTCTGGATAGGCTTTTTCCAGCCACAACGGCTATGTAAAGACTAACCTGTTTACCATAAATAAGCTAGAAAATATTCACCCCACATTCAGAATCAGAACAGTGAAACAGAGAGCCTAGCTTTCTACCTATATGCAATTATTGATATAGTTTCACAAGTTATATAAGTAGCAATTACAATGGATGCATCACTTGATTATAAATAAATAAATAATACACAGACGTAGCATTTCCTTTCACGAGAGTCATATTTAGTGTTTTTCATATTTGTGTAATTAACATAGACATTCCAATTTTAATGGTTGAACTTGAGTGTCAAGACGTGCGCATCCATGAGTATTTTCTTTCTCAGCAACCGATAAAGGGACAGCCCAAATGAAAACATTTGGGTTGCATACGAGTTTGGAGCTATGCCTACCAGATGAAAGGTCTGCGGTTCAAGCCTTGGTAACCACAGCTTCCCTTACGAACTGTGGCCGGCCAGTTCAAACGGCTACCTCTTGATGGATAACCTTTTGAAGGTCTACTACGGTTCAAACCTTGGCAGCCGCAGACTTCCCCTATGAACTATGATCAGTCCAAACCGCTAGTTCTTGATGGATAATCTCTTATAATTGTCAATAATTCTGAACGGACATGTATCAATATTCAATGCAACAATGACCCTCCTTCCTGATGTAGGGTTCTTTTCTTAAAAAAAAAAAACAAAAAAATCTTTATCGGCTTAAAATGAGATCCATAGTTATCTGTTTTATGTCATGCCAAGATGGGGATGAAAAATTCAAATACAAATTAATCAGAACTACGGAGTTGATGTATTGTTGCATAGGCACAAAACTGCCTCATCTTTCGCCAAAAAAAATTACTTAAACTGAAGGGGGGAGGGGGAAAAACCTGATCCAAATAAGAGTTAAACTGTTATTCTCATAAGGGATGATGAATAAATTTGAATGATTTTACATCATACGGATCCATCTTAAAACCTTGAAGAAGAACAACTATTTCAAGGACAAAGCCTGAATGCTCCTACTGTGAAGTTTTGTACAGTTCATACACACTATTGTTTGGTCATATCTAATAAGTTAAACACAGTGGACAACCATTGTACATAAAGATTCTACGTAGATATTCATAAATAATGTGAGCTTTTTTTTTTCTTCTTATTTCCAAGATCAACTACCGTTTTAAGTATAAAGTAGACCATCAAAATAAAATTTAGGCATTACAAGCATTAAAATGCGTATGCAAAGGAAAAAATGACAACACTGAGAAGTGTACACAACAAAATTGATTAACAGAATTCAATCTTATAAATGGACAAATTGCTTAATGACAATAGACTTAGAAAGCACGAAGAATCCTTTCAAATGGGGGACCAGACCATTACATAAAAATTAATTAAAGATTATGACAAACTAGAAAGGACACGAACAAGAGTGCCCTTATCACTAGGGTAGTTATACTATGGGATGTATCCCTCCATTAATATATCTATATTTTTTTGTTGATTGTTATTGTTAAGAAACTTAAAATCACACGTCGACTAATGATTATGTTTCCGTTATACTTATAACTCTATGATAACTCTTGCTCTTCAAGAGCTATTTTGGAGATAATTAGGTTATGGATTTCTACATGTTATAAGACCTAGGTTCATGACTTTCGGGTATCCCTGAAACTAAGGCCAAGAATTTCTATATATTATTAGAGTTGGATTCATGGTTTTCGGGTACCCTTGAAGTTCACCCTCCGTTGACACTCAAGTCACAGTTCGCCTACTCTTTCCCACCGACGTAGAAGTGGAGTGTTAAGGAACTTAAAATCCTACATCGACCAAGGATTTCGTTTCCGTTGTATTTATAAGTCTATCACAACATTTTCTCTTCAAGAACTATTTTGGAGAAAATTAGACCATAAGTTTTTACAGTTATAAATTAAATTTGTTATTAAATTAAGTAAAATTCACTTTAATTAATAAAAAATTAATTTATTTTTATAATTATAAATTAAATTTGTTATTAAATTAAGTAAAATTCACTTTAATTAATAAAAAAAATTAGTTAATTTTTAATTAAAAACAGAATAAAAATCATATATGAGTGGAGACGTTTAGAGTTTTCTCCTATCAGTAATCTATGGAGAGGAGAATTAGATGTGGTATTGGAAATAAATTTTAGTGGAATCGAAGGATTCTTAAATTTTTTAATGGGAAAAAATTGTGTGAAACAATGTTAAATTTAAGTTTTTAAGAGAGTTGTTTTTACAACACTACTAACATAATATTAAAGGTGGAGATCCTATATTTAAGACCCAAAACCTCAATTATTTAATTACAAATGTTTAATCTACATGATACATAAAAACAACATGTGGTGATCTAAAAGATGTAGCTTTAAGTTTTTAAGAAATTTTTTTTCTAACAATTTCTAACGTAATAGTAGAATTAGAGTTTCTGTGCTCAAGGCACATTAACCCATTGATCTACATATTTCATAGAACCACATTTATGAAAAAGTGATAAATATATAAAATTAATGTCCAAAGCAACAAAATTTATATGCATCATTTTTAAGACTAAAACACACATTTTTCAAAATTATAAGATAAAGTTAAGAACTATAAGATTAATGCATTACTTTACATGAAACTACAAGATCATTGATATCCTATTGCCCTTCTCCCGATAACATATATAACATTACTTGAAACTTAAATTATAAAAATAACGTAATTATATTTAATTCGTATATTTTTATTATTAAAAAAAATTTAATCTAAATATTTTCATAGATCATTTTCTTGTTAAAAATAGTTTATCTAACCATTTGTTTTTTAATGTTAAATTTCATTCCATTCAACTTATTTAATAATATAATATATTTTTTACTGTTATAAATTTAAAAGATACATTAAAACAACTTTTTAAGCGAAATAATTCAAACAAACCTTGCTTTTAGCCTAGATAAACTTGCTTCAAAAATCTATTTTTAATCGATTAGATAATTTAATTATTTTATTTATATAAAATGTATCATTTATTTTTTTTTAAATATCAAAAAAATACATTTATTATTTTATAAAAAAATTATTAGGAAAAATTACATAATTATTTCCTTTATAAATTTTATCAATAAAATTATTAATACTAATAAAAAAATTTATACCGCTCATTTTTTTATAAATATATTTACAGAAGACAAAAGAAAAAAGGATCCATCACATTTATCCTAAAAGTTATTTTACATGTTCCACCCAAAGAAAAAGCTTTTACCCAGAGATTAAAAAGAAGAAAAAAAAAAGCAAGAAAAACGTGGAAAACAAAGATAAGAAAAAGGAAAAAAAAATTGAGTTAATGAGCCCTACGATTGACCATATCCTGGTACTGATTCAGAGATTCTTGCCGCTGTAACCTCATATCCTCATTGAACTTCTTGATGAAGGCCTCCACTCGCTTGTTCAACTCGTCCTGACTCAGCGATGGTTCTCTCCTGAATTTCCCTGACCCGGGTGATTGACTCAGAGACGAGTTGCCACTGTCACTACTACGATCATGCAAAGTCTCCGACTTCTTCATGGTCTTCGAAGGAGGGGTATTCTGGTCATCCATTTTTGCATTCTTTCGTATATGCGTGTCCCACGTGTCGGACTTCTTCAAGTGCCTCGTTAATGGAATCGAACGCCCGTCCGTTATCATTTTCCACGTGCTCTCCAGCGTGTCATTCCTCTTCGGCTTCGACACTCTCAATGCCTTCCCTCCTACAACAACAGATAATTTATCCTCAAACATTACACTTATTTACAAGTTTGACACTCTAACGGGCAAAAATCACTTTTGGTTTAGAAATTATTCAAATAAGTCTGACCACAGAAAGGACAGGACAGTGGTCCAACCGATCAGAATCACAGAAATTGCAATTTAACTGTCCACCGGAAATAGCCCAAGACTAGGAAACTTAACCAGCGATTACATTCTCATATTAGTAATATTAATTACTTTATAAAAAATTTCAAAATTTCAAATTACTATACGATAAAAATCAATCAAAAGATAAAAACTAACCATTCTCTGGGCTAGATTTCACTGTTTTTCGATGAGAAAATCTGGACAAAACAGGCGGTTTCTCATTCCTATTCGAAAACATAAACTCTGAAGAGTCTATTCTTTGCAAATCGCTCCACCTTTTGGAGGAGACAACATCCTCATCACCACCGTCACCGTCCATCACTATCTGATTGCTCTGTTTTTCCATAAGTATCCGGTTGTTCTGTTTTTCCATCTCTGCCTCAGAAACTCTAACTCCATCATACACCATCTCAATCCCTCCGTACAACCCATCGGTCTCGACCACTTGGTTGTTCACTAACTTTACAACGTTATTCTCATCGTAACTGCCATAAGGATCCAAAACGGTACCTTCGTAAAGCGGAAAATCAGTCCGTGATTCACTGGCAATCACCTTGACCGTTTCAGTCGCTGCAGTCACTGGCGTAACTAATAATTCCGATGGAAGAGGTCTTTCGTCAACGGATTTTTGTTGGAACTTGGAGGAGGCAACGATGCTGAGGATGATGCAGTTAATAACGAGGTAAAGATATGGAGGTGTCAACCACGAAAGCACAAATCTCCAGATGGAAGGGACTTCAGAGGCTACGAAATCCGTTACGACCGGAACCGAAAGCTTTAGCATAACGGCCATGGAGACAACTCCAGTGGATATCAGAACCATTTTCACAGAGAGAACCCAAGTATTGCTCGAACTCCGTGAGTAAATTGCCATATTTTTGTGAGACAAAAGGATTTTGTCTTTGAGGGTTTTTTTTTTCGTGGGTTTGATTTGAGATAACGCTTGAAGCTTTGGATTCGAGAGCTTAAATCTTAGGGTGAGTTGTATTTATGGTAGAGAAATGAGGAGAGAGCGTATGAAAGGTACGTATGGCCTAGACCTCTTTTTTTTTTTTTTCCCCTCTCCCTCTCCCCGGAGGGGAATTACTTGTATTATTTTTAAAATAACTTGTTTAATTTCGTTGTTTTTGAGTTAGTTTAATCAATCTTAAATTATAATTTTTTATTTAAACAAAGTAAAAGAATATATGTCGGAGAGATGTGATTTTCTAATTTATGACTATTTAAATAATATTATTTTTAAATTAAAAATTTATTTTTTTGTACAATAAAAAAGAGATTTAATTTTTTTTGTTATATATGAATTTTTAAATTTTTTTAATTAGTTTAGCTTAATATTATTAAACTAACTTTGTGCATAATAAATACATTTTATATTGTGTCTAAAGTATATTTGGATAACATTATATTAATTTAATTATTTTTGTTAAATATAAGACTTAATTAATTTAACTTAATATAAATTCTATGATAATTATGAAATTAAATGAATATTTCCTCGATTGGTGCATATGCTTAACTTTTTTATTTTTTATTATCTCGATTGGTGCATATGCTTACGTAACCTAATATATTTCTACACCATTTACAATGACTTCAAAACATATTAATATTTCAACTTAACATCCAATACCACAATTACACTCATTTCATTAATACAAATGCAATATAGCGACCGTTGGATCATTCAGGATTTAGTGGGACTTGTGGGACGTGTGATATAGGCTTCTGCCATGTAGATAGCATAGCAGGGTATGCCTTCCACGTGGTTTTTCTGAAACGTGGCTTGTTGATCTCATAAGATAATTAGACTTAAACAAAATCTGAGATAATGAACGAAATAAAATAGTTCATCAAAGAAAATGAATCAATAATAGTAATCAAAAAACATAAAAGAGAATGTAATGATGATAAGAACAGTCTTAGGTAGCTATTTGATTCAGTCGGCAAGGAACAGTGCCCTCTTGCTGTACTTTTCTTTTTAAAAGTTTTATAGGATTAAATTTTATAAATATACGTTGTATATTAATAATTTTAAAAAATATAAGTAATTAAATTTATATAGAATAATAAATAAAAATGTATGGTATTTTTAAATTCAACTTGTACAAATAAGTGTTATGTTAAATTTGACTTTAACTATTTTTATTAATGAAATTTTTAACCTGATAATTTTACAGAGGTTGCTTTAAAGTAAGATATTCTACTGTTACAATAATAATTTCAAACAGAGGTTGATAATTTTACTTTTGTGAATTATGGTCATATATGCTTGAAAATTGTAAAATACGTACACACTACTATCCCATACTACTTATCTATCCATATTTGTTTTGCTCATTTATGTAATTAGACTGATCTCATCGTTTCACGAATAAACATTAAGTACGCTCAAGCATTTTTTTTTCTATCACAATGAGAATGAATAGCCGCGCGCGTTCGTTGGAAATCTTTGATGTTTATGTTTGTTTTCTTCAAATATGTACAAGTTATTGCTTATATATATATATATATATATATTTAATTCGGTATATAAAATTAATTTTTTAAAAAAATTGATTTATAATGAATTTAAAGATGGTTCAATATAGAATCGATGCTATACGTGAACGTAACGTCGATTTTATGTGTCAACTGATGCTACGAACTACGTGCATAGCGTTGATTCACCACGTTAATCGACGCTACGTTCACGTATAGCATCAGTTGATACGTAAAACCGACGCTACACACGTGGATATTTTCTTTTCTTTTTTCTTCTTTCTTCTCCAGACAGAAACTATTCTAAACGCTGCATAACTCTCAAAAACCCAAAACATGCTCCATTTCTCTTCTACTCTTTCTCATTTTCCGACTACCTATGATCACCAATTTCAACGTTAGTTAGTGAGTTTTCTTTCTATCTAACTTATTTTTTAGATCCTCAATTTTTTGAGTAAAATATTCAAAATTTTTATACTCATTTCTTACTTACAAAACACAATTTTTTCTTCATTTCTTTCGTTTTGTCACTTCATTTATTCTCGTAAGTATTTCTATTAATCATACATACTTATTATTCATATTTTTTCTGTTATTATTTATGTGTATAAATTTTTGTATTATATATGTAGGTTTTGTATTATAATATCAAGAGAAGAATATAATGATCTTGAATAACATAGTATAACACCATGATAATTTTTATGCTATTAATTAATATTTTATTTTTCAATTATTTGTATTATTTAAACTATTTGTTAAACAAATTTTGATTTTTTTCCTGTTATTATGTAGTGGTCGAATATAAGTTTTAATTTAAGTATAATAAAAAATAAGTAAATTTTGTAAAATAAAAATAAAAATTTAAAGTCGATTTTTAACCGACTTTAATAGTCCGTTTTGTAGTAGTGAATTGTCATTTTTTTAAGGTAAGTTTATTTTTACATTAAATTTGTTTATCTAGGTTTTGTAAAATTTTAAGAGAAATTTTATTGAGACGATATGTTAATGAGATTTATGATACAATTCATTAATTTTAATTTTTATAATTTTTAAAAATTGTTGATAATATTTATAACAAATTTTAATTGATATAAGACAAATATATTAAAGACAAAATGATATTTTTTAACAATTTTGAAAATTAATAATAAACGTGATGTGATAATAGAAAAAAATGATACTATAATAATCTCATTCTTATTTTGCATACATTTATACTTACAAGTATGTGAATGAATTCTCTCAATTTTAAAGTTGTTTTTCAGTAAATGTATCGGGAAATGGGAATAAACTTAAGTAGCTTTATAGTTAGCTCAATATTTTTAATTTTAAAATTTTTATAGTATTAAATTATAAAATAAAATATTTAATTGCTTTAATATTAGTATTTTTGGTCCAATTAATATTGTATTTTTCTACAATTATTTTGTTTAGATTTTAATGAGAACTCCAGAGATTAAGTAAACCACAACTACTTTCTACATATAGATCAGGTTCCAGTTAATTGTTAAATGCACAATGCCGGGAACATCTGAATATATAATGATATAATCTATAACGGCTATAACATATTAAATAAATTAATGTCTACTTTTATTTAATCATAAATTGCGTTTTAGGATCCTTAATCATCGCCCAGGGTTTGGTGTCCCTCTTTGGGCATTTTTGCACTTTCCTATCCAGCATGATCGGTATTAGAAATTTCCAACTCAGTTTGCTAACTAATCAACTCATCTAAAAAAAAAATATTTAAATTGTTTTAAATATTTAAGCTATCTTTAATATCTATTTCTATTTCTTTGATTTTTGAATTAAATTTTCATTTCAAAATATTTAAAAAAAATAAAGTTCGTTTGATAACTAATTTTTAATTTTTGAAGCTCTAAAATTCAATTTTAAATTTAATTTCTAACAATTTTCTTTAAATTTAACTCTTTAATTAATTTGAATATAATTGAATGTGATTGTGTTATGTTAAGATATAAAAAAATAGAAATTGAATTCTAATTTTTTTTTAATTTTAAAATTGAGTTTCAAAATTTAGAAAATATAAATTGAAAACCAATTACCAAATTATTTAATTTTAAAATTTTTAAAATTCTAAAATTGAAATTGATAACCCATAATGGTTATCAAATAAAAAACAAACCTTCTTTTAAATTTAACTTATATTATTTTTACAACCTGATATCTTTGATTGTCATGATTAATAACTAAAAACTTCAAAAAGTATAAAATAATATATAAAAAAGTGTATTGCTATGAATTTTATTTGAAGATATTAAATAATATTTGCTTACATATATGATAAAAAGTGGGAACCGGGAAGTAAACAATAAAATATATATAGTAAAAAAAATTTAAAATGAAAATAAAAAACTTACAAAGGGATAAAACTTTGCGGAGACATGTTTAATTGATCAATTTTTTTGAAACGATTTGAATCGAATTACATTCAAAAAAGACTTAATCAATCGGCTATGATTTTAAAAAATTTATAAAACGAAACTAATCAGTTAGTTTTGATTTTACTATAAAAAAAATACTTAAATAAATCGATCGATTTGTTTATCATTAAATTAATATAAAATTATAAATTATTTTAAAATTTATTATTATTAATATAAATTTTAAAATAATTTATAATTTTATATTAATTTAATAATTATGTTTATTCTTCCAAAACACCTGAATAATTGAATATATATTGAATTACAATAGTTAATAATTTAATATTCATTACAAGTAAGATTTAATGTTTTATTAGATAACTTTATACAGATACACGCATTTATAATATTTATGTGTAATATTAATAAATAATAAATAAATATTTAATTATTTTTTATAAATAAAATTGAATGATTAATTGACCTCTTGATCGTTTTGTAATTTGTTTAATTCAATAATTTTAGTCTATTAATATTTTAAAAAATCACCAATGTTTCTTAGTTTTCATTCGATAATAAAATCTACCAAAATTAAATGCATCTACTCTTAGAATAATTTATCATAGGAAGTTTTATATTAATATAAATGTTAATTATATATCATTTCTGAAAATGTTAATTATTTATATAGGCTTAACTATATTTTACTTATTTATAGATATAAAAATATATTTATATATGATATTAATTTTTTTAATATTAGATAAAAATGTGATATGTTGTGATTAGTTAAATAATTAAATTGGATGATTTTAGTTTGTTGATAAAGAAATAATTATTTAGTAAAAAAAATGTTGTTTGAGTCCAAAAAAATATTCTACCAAAACATTGTTCAATCAAAATATACGTTTAAAAAATATTAAATAAAAAATATATTAAGATAAAAAATTATTAAATAAATTCAAATATATGTTAAAAAAATATTAAATAAAAAAAATATTAAGATAAAAAATTATTAAATAAATTAATAAATTGCTTGTTATTTTAAATAAATTATTAATTTAAGTTCATGATTTAGATTTTTTCAACTCATAAACTTAAAGAAATAACTTTAAATAAAATTACTTTTTAAAATGATAACTCTAATCGGTACATATTAGGGGTGTTCATAAATTGGATCAGATCGGACTAAACCGTAAAATCGGACTGGATCAAATTGAACACTTTTACAAATCAAACGGTTCAATCCGATCCGATTTGTACTAATTTTAAATCGTTCGAATCAGATTAGACCGATTTAATAATATATTAAAATTTTCACATTATTATTCATTAAATTATAAAAAAATCGAACCAAATCGGGAACAAAACCCGACCAAATCGTTTTATAAATCAAACGGTCCGAGCTAGTTTTTATTTCTTAAAACCGTTTCAAACGATCTAATCCGATCCAATTTTTATTTCTTAAAACCGTTTCAAACGATCCGATCCGATCCGATCCGAGTAATATAAACGGTTCGATCCGATTAAAGTTTTTTAACTAAAACCGAATCGGACCGGACTGAACCGTTGGACACCCCTATTACATACTCCTAAATACTTCTTAAAATATTTTACCATCAAAATTGGAAAATGTATCTATAATATCCTTAGACTTTTTCACCTTGAAGAAATAAATATAAAAATGAAAATAAATATTTTTTCGCTCATTCTTTTTCATTGTTAGTGAATCTTAAATCATTTCCATAGATTGACACATCTTCATTTAGCATATGAACACAATCCTTTAAACTTATATGTTGCCCTAATGAATGCGTTTAAGTCTCATGAGGGCTTTCGATAATGATACCTATAAACATTAACCTAAATGAAAAAAATTAAACAGAAAAAATGAAATTAAACAATTAAGAAAATTGAAATTTTAAAACTAACAAAGTAAAAATATATAAAATAAAAAGTACAAAAATACAAGATTTCTATTACTTCTATCTTTTAAGTTCATGATAAGTTATTTTAATATATTAAGCATTCATAATTTATCATAATAATTAGTTGAATATCATATTCATATTCGCATAAAAAATGTATCAATATTAATTTTCCTAATTTTAGTGTAAGGAATCTGAATTTGCTTTCACAAATCATACTCTCAATATGACATTGATCCTATTGGTTGAAGAACTCGTTATAAGGTATATGAAAATAGAGCGTATGCAAAGAAATAACCTAATAGTTACTCGTATGTTTAAAGAATAAAAGGCTCAAACTAGTTATATTAGTTAATTTTAATATAAATTATTTACTAAAGAAAGAAAAAATAAGAAATATATATTATGCACGCACACTTAATTATATATATAAAGAGGTTGTCTTCCATCAGCATTAATCAGCAGTCTATATATCTACTTTCTGGAACTCTTATATTTTTCTTTCTTATTTTCTGTATTTTTTCTTGAGCCGTGTACGTACGTGTCTCTGTGGTAGTACTGTTTATATTACTGACCAACAAATAAGCACCACGCTTAAACTGACTATAGGAACTTTCATCTTCACCCCAAAAGCTGCATGTGGAGGAAATTGAAGAATTGGTGTAGTCCCAGAAAACTTGGCATATTAGGAACCGTAATTAATTTAAATATATATATCCCTATTTTCTACCGGAAGTAGGCAAAGGATACGACATATTTTAAACCAAAAATACAATATGTATTTTCTTAAGTTAAGGTTTGTTCTACTATTTAATTCATTAAATGTTATTTTATCTTTTAATTTTAAAAAAATATCATAAATTATATTATTTTTATATTTTTTAAAAAATAATATTTTAATTAAAAATTTATTAAAATTATATATTTTTTTATTAATTAATATTTTTTCTAAAACTAAAAGACTAAATGATAATGTTTATAATTTAAAAAATTAAATGATTCAAATAATCTAATTCAAAGTACTGATATCATCCCGTTTCATGTATTAATATGTTAGAAAAGTAATTTTTTTTAAGAAAATAAAAATTTTCATGCTTTAAAATTTAAGATATAAAAATAATATAATTTTATCTTCAGTTACAAAGTGCATACGTAATATAAGATTAATACCCTTTAAAGATCATTTTGGTGTTAATTAATATCGTAAATATGTATTATATTTAATAATTTTTTGTTTGTTTTGATTGTTAAAAAAATATCAATATCTTTAATTAATTTTATAATTGATTTTATAACATTGAATTCTAAATATTACCTCTAACAAATAAAATAGCTTATCAATATCTATGATCATATTCAAACAAACAAAAAAAAAAACTTACGTAAATAATAACGAAACACTAGTATAATTTATGCGAAGGAATGTCACTATTAATTAATTTAGATCTAAATAAAAAATCATAATTTATGGTTATTTCTATTTAATTAAAATAAAATAAAAATTACTCAGAGAAAAAGGCAATTTCTACGTAAAAATAACTCTCGAAACATTAGAGATGGTAACATTAATTTATTTAATAAGATAAAATTTATGCGAGTTCATGTTATATTAATGACCAATTATATCATATTACAAATTTGTGATAACAGGCGTTTATAAGAAGATATTAGATTTTAATTAATTTTATTATGTGATAACTAACCAACTTAGAAATTGGATTTAAAAATTAAGATTAATTTGTGATATAAATGATATGATTTTTTTTATCTTTATTCACGTATATAATTTTTTTCATATATATATATATATAATTGTAAAAACGTCAAATACGAATAGCTGCTCCTTCAAAGTGATACAGTACTAAATGGATGCCAAGTGTGATAGGGGAGATTACGACTTATAAAGAAAGTCGTGGATGTGCGTTCGTTTTGTAAGCTTTGGTATAAACCAAATTTTTATCATCAAATATTTAAAACCAGATAATATAAATTTAATGGAATGATTTATTTACAAATTTAATTGTTTTTTTTATTAAAAATTATAATATTAAATATATATTTATCAAAAAATAAAAACACATATCTATTATATATCTTATTCTATTATATTTAAGAAAAAATTAGATAAAAAATTAATTTTATCTTCACTTATTTTTCAAAAATAAATAAAGTTTAAATCAATTTTACTAATATCTGATCAAAGGGATGTGGTTGACTTTTTTCAAATAATTATGTATACCTAATAGACAACCAAACATATTCCTTTTCTTTCTTTCTTTCTTTCTTTTTCTTTAGATACAAGGGATTTGTGTTTTTTTTTTCTCTCTTCTTTAATTTCTACAACGACACCAAAATAAATTAAAATACGAAGAAGTTAAAATAATAATAATAAAAAATAAGCCTATACTTCTTATTTTTTATTTTTTGTTTTGCTTTCCCCCCTTGTTTGCTACATAAACCTATGTTTAACATAAATGTGAACGATAGGATCGAAGCTGACTGAGTTTGCTTTTTTTTTTTACTTCATAATTTCCTTTAATTTTAATATACTTTATAAATGTTTAATATTTTTATTAATTAAATTATATCATTTATCTTTAAATTTTAATAAAATTTATAATCATTTCTTTATATTTTTAAAACATACGATTGGATACTCAGATTTTTAAAACTTGATACGTAAATTATAAATTTTTGATTCATAAATATGTATTTTAAAAAATTAACATTAAATTGTAAGATTTAAAAATTTAAAGATTCATCTTAAAATATTGAAAATTAAATAGTATGTTTTAAAATTTTAAAAATATATGGATAAATTTAATTAAAGTTTTGAAATTAATAATATACTTTAGTCTTTATCAACACCAAATTATAGTAGTTGTTATAAAATTACTACTAAGTTTTTAAATGTTATAAAATTATATTAAATTTTAGCTGTAATTAGTAAGTATCATTATCATTAAATTTGTCGACAACAAAAAAATAACAAAAATCTCCACATAAATATCATATAAAAACCATTGTAATTCAGTATTAAAATAATCTATTTAATCTAATAATAATAATAATAATAATAATTTACACTATATATATATATATATATATAATTTTAATTTCCGATCTCTGGTGTGGCTACTGATTGTAGCTGCAGTTTTTTCACTGTTTTGAGTTCCGATCTCTGGTTTATATTCAACTCTTGTAGCCGTTTCAAACATCGAACATGTGCAGCTCAGAAATGAAAGCAAGATAATTATTTCACGTTTATTTGTTCAGAAATTCAATAGAAGATTAAGTTACAGTCTCTTAAAAAATATATATCAAGATACAACTTACAAGCGAGTCAAGGGATTCGCATCTAAGAACCATTGAAAGGCATGCCTGACCCACTTGGAACGTATACTCACAAAGAACTGCTGATGCAGCCGTATAACAGAATTCGGTGCCGCGCTATGGTTTGAACCTACCATTTCGAGTGCAGACCGGGCGAGAAAGAGCTGCTGCAGCAAGAAAGGGTCATTGCCGCGAAAGTTAATCTCGGTATAAGAGAGTAAAGAAGATGGCCGCGAGATTTTTGGCCGAGAAGAAATGGTGGAACGCCGCGTAAGACGCCGGTCTGGCGAGACGCACGAATCGCTACCGAGGAACGCAGACGAATCACACGAGAAACGCAGTGGAAACCACGCGACCAAACTGCTGAAATCGCGCAGAAGAAAGGAAGTCATGGCGAGATAATCCGGGCAGACAGGTTGGTTAGGGTTATAAGGATTTTTTTTCTCGTTTGCGGTCATTTATATAAGAGGCCGATTTGTAAAAAAGAAGGAAAAACTAAGGAAAAAAATTTTAGCATTTCATGGCTAACCCGTAGATTTAACTACCAATTTCACGTTGGAAGATTCGACGGCTAAAATGACTAAGTTTTCACAGAGTTCAAATCACCACAACCTCGTCAATCCGAAGCGTTGATCGCCCCATTAGTATCAAGTCGTGGCGATCCAACTACGCTTCGCGGGTCCGATGAGATATATATCTCTCGCAAAGACAACCGGGATATATTAACGATTTTCTCAACCTTGCAGTTCTAATTTCTCATTCGTGAGATGGCGATCCGAAAATGCCATTGTTAAAGGATGGTTGATCAATTCAACGCTGACTCCCTCATTGATTGCAAATTTTATTCGATTCCCAACTCATAAACAAGTTTGGGATTCTCACGCTACCACCTTCTATGATGGGACGTATTAATATCTCAAGTTGCATGATCTTCGGCCGTCGAAGTTACTCGTATGAAATGCGCGAAGTGGATCCATTGAAAAATACTACAATGACCTTTCGGGCGGTCAGGCGAAATTGATTTTCCGTCTGCCCTAATCCAACGGAGCGTGCAAATGACATACAAAAATACAACCCATCGCATAGGAAGATCGAGTGTATACCTTCCTTGACGGATTTCGATGATGACACTCGACAAAAACCTCGTTGATGTGTTTCAAATCAAACCATTTCCTACTTCGGAACAAGCCTACGGATTCGTCTGTCGGGGAAGAGGTCGAAGACCGCGATGATCACAGTGTAGATACGACACCGAGCGCTTATGACTTTTAAAGCGGGTCAAGCGGACACCATAATCGATGCCACCAAAACAGGAACCTCTCTCGGGTAGCAAGAAATCCCTGGAAATCCACCATCTCTCGACATGAAACGTGGCTATTGCGGAAACTCCAAACACACCCGTGAAAACCGCTTCAAACTCCACGGGTATCCGTATCGGTGGAACGATCTTCAAGCACTAAGAAACGGACACCACCGGACGTTAAAGCAATGGGCTACCAATAATGCCTCACTATCCCTTACTTCCTGTGCCGAATCTTCCCAGATCCAGGTATTTCAAGTAAAGCATATCACATCTCTACCGTAGTGATAAAGATGATTGATTCTCGACTCGAGCTACCGATCACATGACATTTGACCCAAACGATCTCTCCAATACAACCCAGCCCAAGACGCGAGCCGTGTCACCAATGCAAACGGGGTCACTTATCCCAAGCATGTGAGTCGGAACAGTTGACCTTTATCTCCTCATTATCATTATCTAATACTTCGCTACCATCTCACAAACCGACTAACGTTCTGTAAGTCGTCACTTCGCACCTTAATCAGGTAAAGATTGATGTATTCTACTTTTTGCCTTCTACAGATATTCTCACCAAGGAGATCATCGGGCGTGGTACTGAGAGAGGAGGCTATATTACGTGGATGACCTCAGCTCAGGAAGAGCTAATCACATGCAACATACCGTTGGTAACAAGGAACGACATGATTCGCTATGTCATCGTAGATTCGCATCCATCATTCTAGTATTTAAGGCACCTACTCCCTAGTTTATTTTTCAAATATCACACATTCAGATTTCAAATGTGATACTTGTATCCTAGCAAAAAGTCATAGGCATGCCTTATCCTACGAGCATGAATAAAAGTACGACTCCTTTTGCTTTGGTACATTCTCGATGTTCGGGGACCTTCTCCTGCTATTACGCCATCTAGGTCATCGCTGGGTTTGTTATTTTTGCTGATGATATGTACCTAATGACATGGCTTTACCTTCTCAAACATAAAGATGAAGTATTTGCTACATTTCACTTGTTTCACACCATGATCTGCACTCCAATTTTCTCGAAAAATTAAGATACTTAGGTTTGATAACGAGGGAGTACGTTAATCAACAATTCGACATACTGACAACTACGGTATTCTCCATGAAACCTCACGTTCACAAACCCCACAACAGAACGGGACTCGGAGAGGAAGAATAGGCATATTTTTAGAAACGGCTCTGGCCTTACTAATCGCACATATGCCTAATAAATACCGGAGTGATGTCACATTACACCGTGGTATCTACCGAATCGAATGCCCACAAAGACCTTACAATTTCAGTACTCCATTAAAGGTGTTATCCGATCATCTTCCCTTACCTAATATTTTAATGCTTCCGTCTCCGAATTTTGGATGTGTTGCTTTTGTCCACCTCCATAAAAATCAACGAACCAAGTTGGATCCACGGTTTCGTCCACGTGTATTCTCGGGCATTACAGTACAAAAAAGCGGTACCGATGTTATGATCCAATTACTAAAAGAAACTATACTACCATTGATGTCACTTTCCTAGAATCGTAATGTTTTTTCCCATCACCGGTATCCAATTACACTCTTCGTGAGAGAGAAAGGAAGAACGAAATTGGCTTCGATGTTGAAATATTAGACACTAGTCCAACATACTCCTGATCCTCGCCAATACACACGAGGAGCCCGTATCTAGACCCGAGCTTCAACTTCCAAGAACCGGTAAGTAGTAATTGAATCTCCGTAAGATGCGGGTTGACGTACTCCCTCCATTCTCTAGTACCCAATGATCCTCCTCCCGAGAACACTCCCGAGGTAAGCTATCCTATCACACCTTTACAAACTAATGCTATAGATACACCCGTCTGGTTATGCTTACCTTTCGTACACAATCGAGGTAAACCTCCAAATCGATACTCCCCGTAAAGAGAAGAACGACAACCCAAGTATCCAATAGCAAATTATGTATCTACTCAAAGATTATCGTAACCTATCACGTGGCATTCGCACAAACACTCTCATCGTGTCAAATTCCGAGTAGCATTGAAGAGCCTTATCTGATCCAAAACGGGCTCAAGCTATAAAGAGGAATTCGAGGCATTGGTAAGAATAACACGCGGGTGTTAAGCGAGTTGCCCTCAAGGGAGGAAGATGGTAGGATGCAAGTGGATTTTTCTCCATTAAGTATAAAGTTGTGGTTACTGATCGTTACAAGGCGAGGCTTGTAGAAGAAAAGGATATACACAAAACACGGGATAGATTATCAAGAAACCTTCTCACCGTGGCTAAACTAAAAACTCGTGAGAGTTTTGTTATCTCTCGTAGCAAATTTTAGATTGGCCCATTGCACCAACTTGACGTGAAGAATGCCTTCCTTCACAGGACCTCGGGGTTAAGAGATCTACATGGATATCCCACCAGGATATACCGTTAAGCATCGTGAAAACGAAACCGTACGTAGATTACAACGAGCATATCAGATGGACTAAAACAATCACCTCGAGCGTGGTTTGGTAATGAGTTCAAAGAATGAAGAAATACGGGTTCCAACAAAGCAACTCTCGATCATACTTTTTCCTAAAACATCGACAGGTGGAAGATAATGTACTTATAGTCTATGAGACGACATGATCATTACAGTGGGATGATAAAGAAGAAATCTCTAAGCTTCAAGAACAATCACAAAGCGAGTTTGAAACGAAGAACTGGGAGTGGCTCAAATACTTCTTAGGTATCGAGGTAACAAGATCAAAACAAGGCATATGTCTTTCCCAAAGGAAATATACTGGACCTACCAACAGAGGCAGACTACTAGATTGTAAACCCGTCGACATTCCTACGGTTCAAAATCATAAACTCTGAGAATACGTGACCAAGTACCAAAGCAGATAAACAGAGATATCAATCGCTATAGGTAAACTCATATATTTATCTCATACTCGACCCGATATCGCAGATGTCATAAGCTGTCGCGAATGGGCCTACGACCGCCTGCCAAGCACCATATGGACGTTGGCCATGCGAATACTTCGTTACTTTAAAATCCTCCTGTGAAAGTGACTTATGTTTTCAAAGAATGGTCAATTTAAGTCCTCGGATATACGTATTCAGCATCGGGCAGTGGAATACGGCGGATAGTGAAATTCATCACGGGTACTTTACTTTCATGGGAAATCTTGTTATACCGAGAAGCAAGAAGCAAAATGTGTTGCCTTTTATCCAAAGGTCGTTCAATTTCGAGGAATGGCTGGGAATACGTGAGCTCCTTTGGTTGAAAAACCTTCTAACCGAGATCGTCAAGCTCCTAACTCGAAATGAACTTATTTTGTGATAACAAAGCCAGCTATCGCTATCGCCACAATCCAGCTTCAACATGATCGCACTTAAGCACGGAAGGGATCTAACTTCATCAAACGTAATTCAAGAAAAGATTATTAAGCCTTCCATTTGTTAAATCGTAAGATCAATCGGGTCGATATACTCACAAAATCTGTCTGCAAGGAACTTCTACAACTCACTTGACAAGTCAGTAAGAGACATATATGCACCAACTTTAGGAGGAGTTGTCATGCTCATTGGTTGCGGCATACAGACACCAATAACTCAATGAGTAAACACGAGCATAAAATAACGGTAAAGGATCCATAAAACACGGATACGTTATGAATTACGTTATTGTTTAATTTTCGTTTTATACATATATCTCAACTATTGTACAGAAATTATAACAGAAAATATAATGAAATATACTGATAATTATGAGAGAAATACAATATTTTTACACGTTACTTATGATAGATGATAATAAATCCCCCACTACTATTTAAACAAATATAAACTGATTGGTGAAACTCCAAACCACGAACTTAAATTATGGATGAAGTAGTAATATAAAAAAATCATATTTTTATTTTCACTTTGTAACATTTTTCAAATGATATACATAAATTATTATTATTTTTATAAATTTTAAAAATCTATGAACTAATTCCATCTTAAAGAAGTTTTTGAAAGAAAATTTTTATCATAAATTTATGAATGTAACGAAAGTATGATATTTAATTAAAGTATGATTTAAATTTTTTTTAAATATCTCTCTATATTAACTATTATATTACTGATTTACATAGATAAAAATGTAAATAAAAATGAGAATGTAAATAAATTTTTTATTAGCATTGCTCACAATATACATAAACATTTTTATCATAATAATAATAATAATAATAATGAGTATATTTATTTAGAGAGAAGATATTTAACTACTCATTTTGTAATTTATTTAATGATTATTTTTAATACAATAATAAAATATAATCTATAAATATATTTAATATCTAGAAAAATTTATTAGTAACTAAAGATTAACATCTACTTATTATTTAAAATGATATTAACAAAAAGATTAAATTATATGGTTAATTTTTAAATTTTAATTAAATTTATACTTAAGTTTTGAAAAACATAATTTAATTCTTCAAGCTTTTAAAATTTTAAATTTTAATTATTAAAATATATATTTATCAATAATAATAATAATAAAAAAAAATAGTAATAACAACATGGAGCTCCACAATTCTCGAAGGCAAATATGCGTGGCCATCTTTTGGTTGGTCACAATTGGACTTGTAGGGGGTACAAGTGATGGAGTATTCGAGTGAGTCAAAGATAAAAGAGTTTTGAATCGGTGGTATTTGGTTCCACCGCCCAGGGATTGGATATTTGACACCTATATATGTGTTGATCATAAGTTGGAGCTTATCAACGTATTCAAATTTTCTTTCCTAGTTAATTTTTCTTCTTCTTCTAAGTTGCTAATAATCAATCATCTTATTGGATGATTTTCGATTAAAAAATAATAATATTTTATTATTGGATGGATAAATCTGGATATATATAATATCTCTAGATAACAACTAATTTAGTGATCATGACTAGTAATCTAATCTTAATTAGTACGTAGGCTGTCTATGTTTAGAGTTGCAGCAATTAATTAGTTACAAGTGATCATAAAATTGTTGTAGTTCAGCTGTGATAGGTCACATAATTAAGATTCTATATATGTTCTTCACCTCATGTTACGTCTAATTAATAAAATAAATAAAAAAAAATGACGTAAGTGTTTGCTCTTTTAGAAAAAGAAGAAATCAGAGTGTTACGTTACATCTATCTTTGTAATTTCTTTTCAAGGACATACTTTGTTACATTTTGTTTTTTTTTCTTTCTTTCATTCGTCTAATTCAAACTTTTAAGTTTATTGATAATTAATTTTGTTTTTTATTTTTCATTTTAATTGAAAATTAATATCATTTTCTAGCCCAAATATAAAATTTTTATAAAAAAAAAATTCAAGACGACTAAGATTTCAAAACATGACTAATTTAAATGATAATACATATACACGTACCCGTTTATGCATAAAGGGGAGGATATGAAAACCATTCCTGATAATTTCATTAATTTTTTAGAAGTATACTTTTGGTATTATATTAAACCATTTATGGTAAACTTTAATGTATTATTATTGTCTACTACAGTAAATTTGTATGGAAATTTATGTTATAAAATATAAATATACATTTCATATTTCTAATCCATCACAATTCATCGGACAAAAAGTGCCAATGAGACGCATCAGAGAAGTTTAGAAGAAAACATGAGATTATAGGGTTAAATATATTTTATGTTTAAAATGTATGGGATAATTTTTAAAAATAATCAAAAAATTTAAATCGTTATAATTATATTCAAAAATATATGAGTTAGGAAAAAAATGTGTAAATTTTTCTAACAAAAGTAATGCAAGTCCGTACATATATTTTTTTTAGTACAGAATGATAATTTTATGTCTGGAATGCCAAAAAAAAAACAGTTTAAATGGCGATCTTTAGAAAGTTTCTTACTGGGCAATCTCATAGGAGCAACTTGACTAAGAGGAGGGGCTGAAGGAGTTGAAGCTAGAGATGTTGGAGAGTTACTACTGGACACAGAGAACTCGTTAGATGCTATGAGAAAAGGAATCATGTATTGAGACAAATCAGGATTGGCATTACAAGGAGGCTTTTGGGTATTCAAAAGAATCATCAAACGAGCATTACTAAAAATGTTGGAGTTTTGGAAAGTGGGTTAAGTGGCATAGCAGATGGGTATTAGAGATTGAGGTTGAATGTTAAGAAATTGGTATTATTCATGCTGTTGAAGATGACCTTGAGAAAGATGATAAGGGGGATTTGAATAGTTGGGGTGATTGAAAATTGTAGTGGATAAAGGGAAAAATGAAGAAGAGGAAGTTGGATAAGGAGTAGGAGTAAGAGTTGAGAATGGTGAAGGAAGAGTAGTGGTGAAATTGGCGGTGGTGGTATTGGTATTTGGGGAAATAAGGGATGAAGGTGAAAAGGAGGAGAGCTGCTGTTTTCTTCTTTTCTTTTCTTTTCTTTTACATAAGTTAACATATTACTTATGTTAACTTTTGTGCAGTTATTTTTCGTAATTTATACATTTTGAACATTATTATAACAATTTAAACATTTTTAATATTTTTAAAAATGAACTCTTATGTTATAAGCATAAAAGATTAGTGAACCTTTTTTTTCTTTTAGGTTGAAGCAATTTTTTCCTTCTTTAAATAACTATGCTATTCCCACTCTTTCTTAACTATGATTCGAAACTTAAATTTTTTTATGATATTCAAATAGGCTACGTGTCATTAAAACATAAGCTCGTTGAAAAAAGAAGAAGTTAATAAGTACTAAATGTGAAAATAATAATAATAATAATAATCTGCATCATCGCTTGAATAATTGATTTTCCAAAAACAACTTGAGAAAAAAAAAATTCATTCGGGGTAACTTTCTATGTTCCAACTATTTATGTGTTGTATGCAAGGTAAGGCCAGCTTATCATGCGACAGACAACTCAACGTTTGCCAAACATTCCTTGGGTCAAAGAGGAAAAATCATAATCCTTTTCCGATTGTCGAGAAAATGAAGATGATATCGGAGATGTTGATTGGATTTTACTTGCTCCATTGGTCGTCAATCCATTGTCCAAGGCAGGATGACCCATTGTATAGAAACTGCACCAGAAACAACAGCAGAAAATCAAAAGCATGAGCACAATAAATAAATAAATAAATAATAATAATTAAAAAAAATTTATTCCTAGCTGTATTCATCACTCACAATCAATGATAAAGAATAAATTTTCTGACCAAACACATGGGAAATGGAAATACTCTAGTTGTATTAAAGCAAAACTATAAGCAACTTTTATATTATAGGACGAGCTCTGACAAGCGAACTGCAACTGCAACTTCCGTGACATTTTTATTTTTATTTTTAATTTCCAAGATTCTTTATTTTTATTTTTAATATCCAAGATTCTCTTATTCAAGCTGGTCCAAATACGCTCAGAAGAAGAACAGTCATAGTAACCTCGAAAGCATCTAAATGTTATAACCTGTATATCGTCAACAAGGGCAGAGTGCTATAGCCTATATAGTTGCTAAACGTTTCTGGTTCAATGATGCATGAGATATTAGCCCTATGCACACATACATACAAGATGGAAGCATTCAACTTTAACGTTTATCATAGCAGTCAAAAGACACTAAATAGTCAAATTGATCAAAACGAGCATAAGCGAATAGGGCACCTCAATGATAATTCTAGGCCGAGTTCTATCACGTACCTAGATGCTGAATATGGAACAGAACTTCCAGCTGCATGCTGTGCTCCCACATTCGTTGCCTAAGAAGAACATTTTTTAAAATGTGAAATTCACTGAAAAATGATAGTTCATCGTGAATGATAGACTTTAACTATATATCCCACCTGCATAACTTGTACATCACCTAGTCCACCTACAGGCATCATCATTCCATGAATTTGGTAACCGAAATTGGACCAATTTTGAGCAGATAGATTGGTACCATTGGAAACAGATTGTTGCAAGCCTCCAGGATGTTTTGAGTCTGCACTAGCAGATTTAGCGGCAGCAGAAATGAGCAGGGACTGCTGCTGAGCAAGCATTGCAATCTGCTGTTGATGCATAGCAAAAGGCGAAACCATACTGGACTACACACATTGGAACATCAAAATCCATTGAACAATTAAGTACTACTGAAGGAAAAACAACGTTTTCAAACAAATTATAAAAATTCTGATTTGATTGGATAAATCAAACCTAAAACATCAGCTAAAGGATATAATGTGAAATTGAGACATCAAATAGATACACTATCTAAAACACAAATTATGGTTATAGAAGATTCTTTAGCATGTACCTTCTCGAAAAGACTCAGGATGTCACTTTTTACATCTTTTTGGGGTTTTTCTGAAGTCAGTGTTAATGAAGGTGAATCTTTGAATAGATCATCAATTCCTGAATTGGACTTACTACTGCTGTCCACTGATCCTTGAGGTACACCTTTTTCAGTTTGTGTTGAGGAAGGGGAATCTTCAAATAGATCCACAATTCCTGAAGAAAAATTGCTAATGTTCTCAACTGGTTTTGATTGAACAATGTTGTCAGATGTTGATGCTCCTCCAGCAGCTGCAGGTTAAGTTATTTACATGATATTACTTAAATGAGACCAGCTACACACATGCTGTAATAAGATGTGCATGAAAAAATTCCCAAAGGAAAGTAATAACATACACTGAAAACCTGCCCAAGCATTATCATTGGCAGATGCTGCTTCTGAGCCATTCTCATTTGAAGTGTCCACAGATAGCATGTTGAAAAGGTCAGTAGCATAATCAATCTTTGGAGCAGTGGCAGAAGCACCGTGTGGTGTCGTGGCAGAAGGAGCAGTGTCCACTGGATTTGTTGCTTCAGCCAACTGTGCAGTTGGCTCTATTTTCTGAGCATTTTGTATTTTGGGGATAGGAGTAACCTTTTTATATACATCATAAAAAGAAAAATCAATTCTATTGTAAAAATAATAAAGGAAGCCAAAAGGAATAAGAGTAGCAGAGAAAGGTTATATGAAGCACTAAATACTAGAGAATCGATAGTAAATGTTTCCAATAACCATTTAAATCAGATACTACCATAACAGACTGCAAACTCGAAAAAGTTGTCAACTCTATTTAATGTTGTGCATGCTACTGATGAATATGCAATGTATTTCATCTAGAATAGCCACATTTTTTTTGGAACAAAAACAGCTATTATAATCTGACATCTATTTCTCAAGAACCCTGAACTAGAGCAAACAACATAAAGTGAAGAGTCAAAAAAACCCAAAATAATGTGAAACATTATAGAAAATCCATAGTTAGAGCAACATATTTAGATATTTGTCTCTTCGTTGTTTTCCTTCTTTTACCAGTGTTACTTCTCTCTTCATTTCTTACTTATCTTCCTGTCGATACCAATGCTTTATTAAATCTTCACTTCCATTTGAGATATTATATTACTTATTGTGTGAACGAAAAATGTACCAATGTTACATAACAATCAGCACAAGTAGTCTACAAAGATCCTTAACACAAACATCCGAATTCTGAACTTCTCAGTCATATTCAACAAATATAAACTAATAGACAAGAGGCAGGAGATATATTAATTAGGAAAACATAAATTGTTCATACTTGTCCAGGCCCTCTAGGAGGAACAGGAATGCCAATCATGCCAGAAGAAGCATTGACCCTGCTAGCTGGAACACTATCTTTTGTAGTAGATGGTTGAGTGTTCTTTCTCCCCTCAAACAAATTCTGTGAATTGCTGGCATACCCATGCCCATTTCTTTCTGCTGGTTCCCGCCGGTACATGGATGCCTTGTCTTCTAGTCCCCCGGCAGG
The DNA here is from genome assembly GCA_033030585.1 of Hippophae rhamnoides. NCBI lineage: Eukaryota > Viridiplantae > Streptophyta > Magnoliopsida > Rosales > Elaeagnaceae > Hippophae > Hippophae rhamnoides. Next base: position 62,738,120 of record CM065428.1, on the reverse strand, counting down.
GGATTTTGACTTACTATCCCTCAGAACCCATCTCTTATCCTCATACCTGAACCATCAGTAATATTTCACAAAAATAGGAAACTAAGAACTAGGTCCACATGGAAGGTATGTTAACAAGATGGACCAAAATTTAATAAAAAAAATGTAATAGTTCCCGTCAGTATGTAATAGACACATACTTAGCACGAATAAAATTCTCAATTCCCACTCTGTCATAATTTGGGGGTAGTTCTGCTTCCCAGTAACTGTTTGATTTCTCATTTCCCATAGCTGCATCCAAATACAAAATATTCCAATCATAAAAGGAAGAAAAAGAAGAAGAATAACATATGTCCAAGAAATATTTTACGTATGCAACAACCCAACTTACACTGGATAAATGCAACCTGCTCTGGAAGCCATGTGTCCAGTGTAGCAGACCTCACCTGCAGCATAAACCAACAAAAGTTCAAAAGAACATGTTGCAATAAAAGCTTTCCTTTGTGATATATTTATTTACAATGGCAAAAGAAATAATTATTATTTTATAATGAAGAAATTAAGTCCAGGATCAGATAATCTGAAGTTAATATTTGGAAACCGGCCCACTACTTTATGAAGTAATTTGATGGTCTGAAACTAACAAAAGTAAGAGGCTCAATCAAGCTTCTATAATTATGATTGGTAAAGAACTAGTTATTCTGAAAAGCTCAGAGGTGTTTCAGAGAATTATTACCATGGTATTCTCTATTGCACTAGAGAAAGATGTAGTCTCTATGAGTACTAGAGAAAATGCAGTCTCTATTTGATTGGTTTTATTTTTGTTAAGACCCAAATGTAACAGATAAGAGAATAATTAGCCCACCTCCTAACAGCTTAAATATTTAGGAGAATTGATTACTAGTTTTTTTCTAACATTATATCAGAGGATTTAAACCTCCTCAACTCCAAATTTTCAACATTATTAAATGGGCCTCTTTCTCTCACTTCTACATTTTTTAAAGTCTATCTTCACTTAATGGATCATTCAAAAATTATCTATTATCTATTGAGTTGGTGACTTTCTATCTAACTCCACTTGATTAGCCTCCAAAACTATCTACTCAACCTACATGTGATAGCCCACTTATCCGGGGAGAGTCTTAACAAAAAATGTTCCATCAAGTGAGGGAAAGTATTAAAACCCAAATATAACATATATAAGAATAATTACCCATCTCCAAACAGTTTAAGCTTTTAGGATAATTAGTTGCTAGCTATTCTCCAACGATTTTCTTATGTCAAAATCAACTTTTTTCTTTGCATTACAAAATCCAACTGTTAGTTTTGCACTTGAAACTATGATTTCTATGATCTTATTAGTTAAAGATAAAAGTAGCTCATATCGTATTTAAGTTTGAGGAAGAAGCAACAAGTATAATTATTTAATAACTTCATTTAAAAGATGCAAGCATGGAGCAAAGTTAAAGGCTAAGAGTTCATGTAATATCTAGAAAGATGCTAATGATTGTGGATGACAACAAAAGAGCAGTCGTTCAAGTTGAACTGCATAGCTCAGAAGACACAGCAATACGAAAGGCCCTCTCAACTGAAAATAACAATCCATAGGATAATAATCTAAACCACATTACTGAATGTAATGGTTTCATGAAAAGGCTCAAACAGGAAATCGCCATAAACTAAAGTCTAAAATAGCCCATTCATTCGGTTCACTTCACCTTCGATATGTGTACTCCAAGACTCCTGTGAACCCCAGAACACTGCATGCATATGAAGATGCCTAAATTCACACTTGCCCATCTCGGACCCCTGAAAAGCAATCATTAATTGCATCTGACACTATGAACTCCTAAGATTTTATTTTATTTTCATCACATATTTATGGAGCAAACATCTTAAACTGTTTCATTCTATATACTATACCCTAGACACATACTTAGCTTTGCAATCTGCACATTCTCTATTCTCTGGTAATTTAAGAAGCCCTTCCAGTATCTGCATGGATTGAAAGAAAAAAAATAAGAAATAATTGAAAAGCTGAACTTGAACCTTTGAGCAACCAAGGCATGAAAAAGAAAGTGAATCAAGAACTTTCCAACAGAAAGACCAATAAACCCGTAAATAAAAATAGAACACAGGTAGCTATAGAGAAGTATCAGTAATCAAAGACTAGCAAAAGAAATTAAGCATTAGGTGACCAGTAACTGGAAAACATGTAATATTTCAGTATCATCTCAAATTTTCAGTGGTGATTAATAAGCTACTGAACATGCCAGCAGAACATATAATGAGGTGGGGAAATCAACTCTTCCTGTAGCATGTGTAACCAAAACTTCTATTTAAATTCACCCATTTGGAATGAGAAAGCATCTAGAAAACATGAAATCGATATTCGAGGAAGATACTTATTAAGATATAAATTTAATTACATAGCATAACCCATTTATAAATAGAGTTTTATTTTTAACCCTTTCATAAATGAAATTACATTTTTAATCCTTACACCAGTGAAACATTTTTTTTTCATATGGCCTAAAAAGACATATGTATAATAAGATAACACCGTCCAAATATGCAGATCAAATCGCAAAAACTAAAAAATCATAATGTTTCACCAGTAACATAAATCTAATAATAGACAATTCAAATAGAACGAAATCGAATCACAGCGTCGATGATCCAGGATCCAAAAAAGAATAAAAACATGGTGTCGAACGGATGTTATAAATTTACATGACGAAAAATATTGGGAGCAAAATTGGTAAAATGATGACAAGCTAAGAAGAACGCGATGATGGTAATAAAAAAGAAGGACCTTTCTATGCTTGGCGTTGAGCTCCTTGGAAACGTTGGCTTTCTCATTCATGGTGACCGAAGAACAGAAATCAAGAGGAAGAGAGAGGACCCAAGACGAAGAAGAGGCACCTTTGAAGACAAATGGTCAACTTAGTCTTTTACTCCCCCCTCTCTCTCTCTCTCCCCTAACTTTCGTCTCTGCTATGCAACCACCAAAATCAAATTAGAGAGAAGAGTAGAAATGTGAGAGATCACACCAGAGTCGCTCTTGATCGTATTTTTCCTTATTTTAATTAAAAAAAATCCTACTAATTATCTAAATAAACTAATTTTATAAACGCGATGAATCATTTCACATTTAGGATCTGCTAATTACTACTTTTTGATTTGACATTTTATCGACTATTTTTTTTTATCAACTAAATTATCAGTTTAAAATTATGTAGCAAACTGTACGCCGTATATCGTATAATACAACTACAGTTGTTGAAAATCCAATATAAAATAAAATATAAATTATGAAACTGTTAATTTACAGAAAGATAGGTTTTTCTGTGGACAGATCAATATAACCATAAAAAAATATCCATGCCCCCACGCAGGATCGAACTACGGACCTTCAGTTTACAAGACTGACGCTCTACCACTGAGCCATAGGGGCTTCGGTGCGAAGATCATTCAAAGTATTATTTTATACACAAATAATTTAAAATGTATCGCTCCTAGAGAATGTAAGCTTGAGAATGGTTTTATTTGTTGGAGGAGAATGATGCTAGTTTTTGTAATCTTTGGAAGACTTAAATCAATGAAGATTTTTGTTTATATTGTATTAATAGGATGTTTTATACCTGTCATGAATTGAGTGATTAGGAAGGATAAAGATTCACTTCGAATTTAATTATTTTTTATTTTATTAGTAAATGTGCAACATATAATTCGTATGCTACATCCTATTGAAACTACATATCAACTACAAATGCATGTTATAAATAATAACCATAAACTTTAATATTCAATTAGTTTTTGAGAATTAAACTAAGTTCTAAGATCCAACTTGAAATGTTAGTAAGAAATATTATAAATATATGAAAAATAGAATATTTTATCGTGCTATAAATAAATATTCATGATATTATTAAAATGTTTTATATTTAATTACAAACTAACTGTTAAATCAAATATAAAAATATTTTAAATTATTTTAATTATCATTTCTATTATTATCAATCAAATATTATTATAAATCTATAATGTTTAATTTTTTTAGTTGATATGTTTGATATCATAAATTATAAAATATGTTTTTTAGTCCATAATTTGAAGAAAAAATCAACTAAAAATAAATTATATTATTTTAATAATTTTTATATTAAAATTTTTAAATAAAATATTTAAAATACGTTAAAAAAAATCATAAAAATAAAATTTAATATAAAATTAATAATTTATACATCTATCAAATTAATGTTATTAATGTTGATTAAATAATATGATTTTTTTTTATATTTATACACATTAAAACGTATTTATATTAAAAAAATAAAATTTAAAATATGAATAGGTTCAAAAATGCAGAGTTATTTTTTTTATACAATACAAAGGCTTTCCGAAAGGTAATTTTTTTTTAAATACATATTATTAATTTAGATGTAATTTTATTTTTAATCCCTTCACACATAATATACATATATTTTTTTTATTAAATTACATGATATAACATCTTTTATATATAGAATTTTATTTTTAATTTTACGTAAATAAACATACGTTTTTTAACATCGTACAAAAATGAATATATTTTTTTTATCCCGGTTTAAAAGTAAAATCATATTGAATAAACATATTTTTTTTATAATATCAAATATATATGTTTAATCATATTCAAAAATGACCAATTTCTAATGATATACTTATTGTGCATATTGTGAGATTGTGGTTTCAAAATAGAACATTCAAAACTTTTACAAGTTATACCTACGAAAATAACTCCCTTATTTATGAAAACCCAATTCGTAAAAGGATATTAGCCATGCGATTAAGTCATGGTTCCGACTATCTACCCCATCAGGACTTAACATTTGTTAATTAGTCAATTGTATTTGTATTACACTGATCAATCCTTAAGCATTCGAAAATGAGGAACGAATTTAGAGTTAAAAAAAATCAAGATAGCTTTGATATATCATATATATAACTTTAACCAAGAATCAATCTTCATACACTGGTTTGAAGTTCTTGTAAGCTAAGACAGCATAAAAAGGGTCAGAACCAGAAGAAACCAATCCTGCCAACCTCAACAACCAACCAAGCTCTTCATCCTTTTGAGAAGCAGAAGAAGAAGCAGGTGGTGATTTCTTAATGATTTCAGGTTGTGTAAAACCATCCACACTTTGGAAGTATTGTACCACCAATTGCACTCTGCCATAGTCACTCTCATCCCTCCATGCACCTACGGCTTTCTCATAGAACATCCTATTGCTAAAGCTCAATATGAAAACACCTCCAGGCCTCAGCACCCTAAACACTTCAGCAAATACCTGTACCCAATAATGCTCACAAATGTCACTGTTATACTATGGTGCTAATTTTTATCTTTGAGATATGAACTATTTCAGCCTTCATAAATCACAATTTTGTTTGATTTATTATTTGTTCAAACAAAATTGAAGGCTTCAATATGGGGAAAAATCCATGTTTGGGTACTTTTGCTTACGAGATCCTCTCTAGAAGCATTTCTGAACAGGAAAAAAAATGCTTTTGAGTCTAATATTTTCTTAGCATGACTGTTTTCAAAGCTAAGAAATCATGTTCTGTGATTGCTAATAAGCACACATGATGTGCATATTACTGAAAGGTTTCTTCTAGAACTATTTTTAACTGAAATCACTCTTAATAGAAGCATAAGCAAACAAACATTATATTTAATGGGCCAAATGAATGCAATGCATAATAGGAAGAAACAAGATGATATAACAAGTTTGGTATACATTGTCCAGATTAGGTGCTCTAAAGAAACAAACTTTGAAGTCATGAACTGGATTTCATAGATACAAAAGATGCTATCAGCTTTATAATCTTATAAATGTGACTACTGATCAAAATGTGGTGTATGAACAAAGTGAGGTAACCATTTTTCCAGAATTAAGACACCAACTGTTTGTCAAAATGATTATGATATCCTAAACTGCTGGTTGCTGCAATTTGTAATGTAATGATGATCAACAAAAAGCTTGCTGTAACTAAACGAATTAAAGGACTATAATTCAGCCAAAACTTTTGAAAATTTTAAAGAAAAACATAATAGAACCTAACCTTCTCAGGATGTTGAAGGTACTGTACACTAACGGCACATAACACAGCATCAAAACTGCTACTTTCCGATTCAAGCTTCAGATCCTGATTGAGATCCTTCACAAAAAAATAGTCCAGCCGAGGGTTCTTGGCAAGCTCTTCTGCGTTTAAACCATGCCCTACAACTTTCTTGTACTTAATCTCCTGAGGTAAGTGACTGACCCATGAACTCATAAGATCAAGAATTTCAGAATCAGACCTTAATCTTTCTTTATAAAGATCGGTTAGTGAGGAAATGAAGCTATCATCAACATGGGTTACAAATCGTGGGTAAGCATAGAAATCTCTATCTGGGTAGGTGTTTAGTTTGGTTCTACCTTCTTCAGTGAGAACTAGCCGTTTGATTTTGCCAGCTGAGGATTGTTCTGTTTGATTGTGTTCATCACTTGTACTGCTTGAAAGTTTGAAATATGGTAGAGGTTTAGTAGTCTTCATTATTGGAGAAAAAGAGTTTTTTAGGTGGGTTGGAAAATAATTTGGATGAATGGTCAGCAATTTCATTTTGATTATCATGAATTGAAATGGTATGAAACGTGAAGCCTTGTATTTCTGCTGGAAAATATATGAATACGTGTCATTTTAAGGTGGAAGAACTATTTAATGGTTGTGAGGTCTTGCAATTAGCAGCTTACCATTTGGGCCTTCAAAGGGAAATTCCATGGTTTTTCTTGGGTCCTAATCATCAAGTTTGTTTCTTATATTAATTATTTTGAGCCACAAATCTATATATATTTTCAACAATACAGAATACTCCTATTAAATAAAAATACAAATACAAGGAAAATTTATAAATAATATACGCAAAAAGTTTGAAATTTATCCATAACAATAGATATGTATATGAGCAACGTGATTAATATGTTGTAGTTGTTTATTGACAAAACATTTACGTCCCCTTAAAGGCACAATTGATTGGAATGAATATGGCTGATTTCATTATTGAAAAATCAGTATTATTTTAACGATTTTATAAAAACTAAAATTTTAATTAATCTATAAATTCTTAAAAATTTCAATATCAATTTAAGGGTTCGTCGTTTTGATATTTTTATCGTAGTATCAAAAATTTCTTTACAAAAATATAACCATAACTAAAAAGAATATTTAACATGTTATATCTTCTATATATATTATTAATTAAAAATATTTAATTTTGTTAAAAGTTGAAACTTTTTAAAAATGATATCAAAATATGTAATACATATCAATATGAATAAAGTATGATAATAAAGATTATCCAACTAATTAAAATTTAAAAATAATTAAGAAATAAACTTCATGCATAATTATTAAAAAAAATTACTAAATCATATTTATCTCCCATTTCAAAAAGAAAAAAATATTTATTTTTGACATATATGATTAGATTTAAAAATTATAATTTTTGAAAAATAATAAATATATTAATTAATATTTATAAATATATATATAAATATATATATATAATAAAAATAAGTCTATTCATTTTTTTAAACCTCTAAATGATTTAATTTGATTGATTTTTAAAATTTTAAGACTTAGGTTAAATATCAATCAACCTATAAAAAATTGAGATTCGATTTAATTCGATACTCATCGATTATATGATCTTTTAAATTGAATATGTTATTGATATAAAAAGTTAGATCTCAATTTTTCTTCTTTTCTTTTCCTTTGTTATTCTCTTCGACGTACATAAATTTTTTTTAATAAATTAATAAATATTAAAATATTATTATAATAATCATGTAATTTATAGTTGATAATTTTATTTTATATTGACTTATATTATTAACCATTAATTACTATTTTAAAAGTCATAATTATATTAAACTAATCATATATTTTTGGTATTAATATCATGTTATATCTAATATTAATTAATAAATAGCAAACAAATCTACTTTACTTTTAAGTAAAAAATGCTAATTAAGTTTGATTAAATTTTATCTATTGTGTTAAGTTCATATGTATTGTCCTATTATATTTAATTTATTTGTTAAATGAGTATTACTTATATTTACTTATATGTCAATATCAGTGCTATATTTATTACTCATAAAATAATAATTATTTTGTATTTATTTTTCATTAAAGTAATAAATCAATTAATTTTTTACTAATAAAATAATTATTAATCTATACATACTCTTTAATAAAGTAATAAATTAATTAACTATTTATTTTAAGAGTACTTTTTCACACATTTATATAAAAATTTAACATTATTTTTTCATCTTGTTATAGTTAAATACTTTTTTTTTTCTTTTTTACGATAAAAAATTTAGAGCAATAATAATTATTATTGTTCAATTAATACTACTATATACTAACATATATATATATCTTTGTGTGTAAGTGAGCGCGTGTGTATAGGGCACATGCCTTCTCTCAATTTTTAGAAATGTCTTTTATTTGTAAAATTTGTGTATTTTAGTATTTTTTTTTGTGTATGATTTAATTTGTGGTATCTTTGAAAACTAGTTTTCTTTCAAACATGTCAAATATATTTTAAATTTGATAAGTTTTACAAATTTTTCTTTTCGTTATTATTCTTATAAAGAAAAATAATTTTTTTGAGTGTTTATATTTTAAATTCTTTAACATTAAAAATAACACCAATAGCTCACTAGTAAAGTGCTAAATATTTAATTTTTTATTATAAAATAATCTAATTTGAATAATCTATACAAATTATCGCTCAATAAAAATGACGTATAAAACAACAATTTTAACAATAAAATTATTTTTTGTAATTTCTTAGTCCTCTAATATATTTGTATAGAAAAATATTATAAAAATATCACGAATTAGATTATTTTTGTCATTTAAACATTTAGATTATAAAATTGTATTATTTAATCTCTTAGTCATGAAAAATGGATAAATTAATGATAAATTTATTTTAATGAATTTCCTTTTAAATTTTGTTATTTTCTTTCAGGTAATTAAATATAAATAAAACACGAATAATTAATAATAATAAAGTGACACTTAATGTCAAAAATAATTCATAAAGTATTCGTTTTAATATTTTTTAACTTTCACTATTTAATTTTAATGTTTTATTGAAAAAAAAATATTTAAATAACTTTTTCTTTGAATATTATTATTGTTGATTTTTTCTTAAAAAATTTCATATTAAATTTTAGTTGTATATTTATTAAAGACTCATATTTTAATAATATTTAATTAATTGATAAAAAATATCAAATTTTTTATAAAAATTATTAAAATAATATTATTTGTTTTGGTGGCTTTTTTCATAGTTAGGAGACTAAATTTCTCATTTCTAATATAAAATATCAAACTATACAAATGACAATATGTATGACACATTTTCCTATATTGTATTATCATTTAATTTTATGCCATATTTAATATTAAATTTTACTCCTTTATTATTTTATAGTACAATAAAAATATAATTTTGTATTTTATTCTTATATTTATTCACAAAATATATCCATAAAATTTTATTCTTTTATTTTTTGATAAAAATGTAAATATAATTTTTACTCTTTTTTTTTAATTACAACACTATTTATAAATGCTACTAGAACTTAGATCTTTTATATGTTTAATTAAATTTCACTTAAGTTTATTAAAGATTCGTATTTTAATAATGTTTAATTAATTGATAGAAAAATATCAAATTTTTATAAAAATTATTAGAATAATATTATTTATTTTGGTCGCTTTTTTCATAGTTAGTAGACTAAATTTTTTTATTTTTAATATAAAATATTAAACTATACAAATGACATGTATGAATGATAAATTTTCCTATATTGTATTATCATTCAATTTTATGCCATATTTAATATTAAATTTTACTTCTTTATTATTTTATAATACAATAAAAATATAATTTTATATTTTATTCTTATATTTATTCACAAAATCTATCCATAAATTTTTCTTCTATTATTTTTTGATAAAAATGTAAATATAATTTTTACTCTTTTTTTAAATTACCGCACTATTTATAAATGCTACTAGAACTTGAGATCTTTTATATGCTTAAATAAATTTTATGGTATTGATTTAATACTCATTAATAACTTTTTTTTTTACTCATTAACTTAAATGGTACACCTTTTAATAAATTTTCTAATTACGTAATTGTATATATACATTGCATGCAAAAAAAAATATTTTTAAAATTATATATATATATATATATAATATTGATAGGTTGAAGTTATGTGAAAATTATTTTATTTTTCTATAAATTAGTTATTTATGTTATTTTTAAAAAAATATATCTTTTAATTATATAAAAATATATATGTGCCTCTAGTGACAGAACTTACACGTGATTAGGGATGGACACGGGAACGGACGGGGACAGATTTTAATATAATCATCCCCGAATTGAATTATAAAATCTGTCCTCGAAATTGCCTGAAAATTGTTGCAGTTTGGAGATAGTTTTTTACCCGTGGATAACAGTTCAGGAGAGTTATTAAAAAAACCGTTTTTCAAAATCATATTCAATTGAGCTCCTTTTGGCTATGCAATCAACCTAAAGCAAATGGACAAGTATATTGAACTTGTTATCTCAATTTGTTATTTTGAGTTTATGATAAAAAAATTAACATTTAATAATATATATTTCTATAAATCTAGATAAGATTAAATACATATAAATAAATTATTATAAACTAATACAAATATTAAAAACTAATTAAATAAATTTAAAAAAAACTTCAAGTACAAAAAATCAAAATTTCTCTTTTCTAATTATTCATCAACAACACACATATCCTGCAAAAATCAAACATATAAAATCACTTTTATAAACCAAAATAATAAATTGATTAATCAATAATGTAATTTTTTACCTCAACATCATCTTCTGCAATATTAATAGTGGAAGCGGATAAACCAGGAGCTAACATATCTGAATAAATAATAAAATATTCGAATACACAATTAAATAATTAATATATAGTACATAAAACAAGTGTTAATAAAATATAATATATACAAGTATTAAATATATAGACTTATACCTTGTTTATGAATACTAGCTCATAACCAATCTTGAGTATACATCAAAGCTTCCAATGTGTTTTCTTTGAGTCTACTACGATGTTTGCTCACTACTCTACCACATGTGCTAAATGCGGATTTTGAAGCAACTGCGATGACCGGAATAGCCAAGATATCTCTAGCCATGTTATGCATTATTGGATACTTATGTTTGTTACACTTCCACTAAGGCAATATATCAAACTCTTCATCCAAAATTTCTACATCAACCTTCTCTAAATAAGAGTCTAACTCAGATTTCAAAGATCCAGCTTTATTTTGCATTAATTTTCATTGTTTATACTAATTTATACCACTGGGATTAAGAACACTAGTACCTTTTGAACTTTGAGACGTATTGGAGCGTATTGAAAACTCCATTTTTTGACTCTCTTCTAAAATTAGTTTATTTCGGTACATATTTATCAAATCATAACATTTTCTTCTCACCTTTTCAATTTCAAAAATGACATTCTCTCCATATATTCTTGGAAAATAGAATTCGAGATAATTCATCTTAAATCTAGGATCCAAAACAACTCCTATAGTCATGACAATATTAACTTCTTGCCAATACTTATCAAATTTTACAAGCATGTTTGAAGCCATTCCCTTGACCAAATCATCCTCATCCTTAATCCAATTATATAATGACAATTTGATGTCACAAATATGAGGAAATAACATGTTTATGGTGGTATAGTTGGAACCAGAAATCAATTCAGTAACCTTGTAAAATATAATTTGAATTAAAAGTGGGTGAAATTGCAAATATCAAAAGATTAGAAGTTAATTTGAATTAAATTAGAGGGTCAAAATGCAATTAAAGAAATTTAGTTTTTCTGTGTAGGAAAAGGACCACGCCTTCCATTATCCACGCACACCACACACCGTTAGATCATCCAATCAATGATCAGTATCAGGCGCGTGAAATCCAGACGTGACAAAAGCAAGTGGACCTAGTTTCCTGGATGGCACGCTGCTCAGCGTTGAATGGGGCCCACCTGCCACGCAGACTGGCGTGCAGGGTGGAACCCACGTGTCTACCAAAATAAATGGTCCCATGCGACGCGGTCTAGATAAACATCGTGCGTCCTGCCATTCGAGCGAATCATACATTGCCACGTGTCTCAAATATTCTTGCAACAAATGAGAAAGATGACATGTGGCATATGTTGGTTAAAATAAAAACACGGAAACAACACACATTTCCAGCCGCGTCTGCATCCCACACGTGTGTGGAAGGCCCTTCTGTCGTGCTACGTGATCCTTATGCACCTGCTCTTTACAGCTAATGAAATGATGCCACGTGTCTCGTTATTTCTTACAGCCAATAAGATGTTGACACGTGGTATGCATTTAAAGAAAAAAACTAAAACACAAAACGACACACTCTTCCACGCGTGTTTGCTTTTTGTTATTTTCCATGTATCTCTGTCCCATACTACATGCATTTTTATGAAAAATAATTGTTTGGTGTGATATAATTGAGACGAGAGAGAAAGAGTTTTTAGAGTTTTTCATTTTTTTTTCAGTTCACTTCAATTTTTTATTTCTTCTCTGCATGTTCTCTACAACACGCATAAACTTTTTTTAAACATTTTTATGTTGTTATTTTCTTAGGAAATAGAGAGAAAGAAGACAGCGAAAAAAGAAGAAAAGGGAAGAAATTTATTTTTCATTGAGAAATCGTGAAAGAGTTTCTCCTAATCTTTTTCTTTTAAATTTTATTTCTCTAAAATGTCTGATTATTGTTGTATTGTAATTTTAATTTATGTTATGAACTAATTTATTTGTTCTAGAGTTGTAGTGTAGCTTAAATTATGAAACTTGAATTATTTATTTTTGAATGATTTATGGAACGGTTTTAAGTTGTTTATTTTATCTGTGCTTAATGCTTTTAATTATTAGAAGATTAATTAATTGATCTGTGACACTTAAATAAACTTGGAAAAGACATTTTTGTGTGTTGCTCGTGATAAAATAACACATATATATAAGGGATAGTAATATACCTTTTATTGTACGTGTAACTATTTGAGAACTTAGAACTTAATAAATCTGGTTGAATTTAATTCTCATAGAAATATAGTAAATTATTTTAGCGAGATGTGTCTATATGAAACTCAGAAGAGATATACGGATAAATTAAGAGTTCTTGGTTAACAACTTAAAATACGATAACATAAATCAAGAGAAAATAATATGATTCAAGTAGATTAATTTGGTTAAACTGTAATCCTAGAATTTTCTTTTAAACTGTTATAAAAATTAGTTAGTCAAACTACATCAAACCATCGACTGTTTCGATAAAATTAGGTTGAAATAATTTTAATAATTAACGAACACTAGTAACAAATCTCCGTGGGAACGATATTTTACTTATCATATTATTACTTATGACCGTGTAAACTTGCACGATTTTATGTTCTCCAAAAGAGACAACACCTTCCATATCCCATTAATTTTTTTCTTATCAAAATGAACCCATGCTTCAGACTTTAATTTAGCCTTCTCATCTTCTTACTCACTACATTTATTTGATGGTTGACTTTGTGTATTTTCAGGTGAAGAGGTTGATGTAAGGAGATGAATATTTGTATGTTGATCGGCACTTGAAGTTCTACCACTTGTTACCTCCGTATTAAGTTCAGTGTCATTTACTCCTTGAGAGGATTGTGGTGAAAAATTCTAAAAAAATAACTTTCAAAGTTTAAATTCATATATAAAAAAAATATACATATACTTTCTATTATCTCACATTACCTTTTCAACATATTCACTTGTCATAATGTTTAAAGTCTCTTTCTTCTTCACAAATCTTTAACTCTACAAGACATGATAAAAAATTATCATCATACTATATTCCATATTCAATATGAATTGATAATAAGATTTTACCATATAAATTGTGAATCGATAAAAAAGTAGCACAAACTCATAACAGAGAGGTACATACACAAAACAGAGTAGTCACTTTATTTCATATACATTATGAATCGATAATACATTATCTAGATGACTTTAGGCATTTAAATATGTTATGTAGAAATTGTTCTGAGTCTCTTGACTACATGTGACAAAAACATAGTAGTCAATTTATTCCATATATACTATGAATCGATAATACATTGTCCAGACTCCAGATGACTTCAGGCATTTAAATATATGTTAGATTTAACCCGTTCTGCTCAAGAAACAGAGTAGCAAAAATATCATAGTAGTGAGAACTATACATGAAACAGAGTAACCATGTATCAGCTAGACAACCACCAAGAGATCTGCTTCATATGAGAAAATGAAACACTTACCTGATGAGACCACAAAGAAGAAAGGAATGTAAGCCGACGACAAGCGTACAACCGAGAGCGGTAGAGCTGACTGGCCAAAGAGGTGACTCAGCGGCACGTCGCAGTGACTGGCAACGACGCGAAGTAGTGACTGGCGATGGGACGCAGGGACTGGCGACAACGTGGCGCAGGGACTGGCGACTTAGCGACTAGCGACGACGCAACTACTGGTGACGACGCAGTGATTAGAGACGACTGAAAACAACGCGGCGGCTGGCGACTGGACTCGGTGTCTCGACGACTAAAGAATGCGGCTGGCGAGAGAACTGAGCATATGCGAGAAAACTAATACTAGGAAAAAATAGAGACGAGAGAGTAGTTAGTGACAAATTAGGTTTGTTTATATATTAAGTTAAAAACAAATAAATCCGAACTAATATATAATTTATTTAAATAAATATAATTAATTTTGGGTACGAGTGGGTACAATTTTGAATATAATGGCAACCGAATCGTACATGTTCTTTTATATTCGATTTTTATTCAAAATCAAACCCGTTCCCGAAATTAAACGGATAAAAACTAAACCATCAATGCGATTATAAGTGGATAACTTAACCCACGGTTTTTTTTGCCAATTACTACGAGTTGCTGATAAGAATCATCGCTCCTATAAATTTAATAAAATAGACGTTACTTAGTGTGACAAAGCATTTATACACTATATAAAGTAAAGTTAATTAAGGAGAAAAATGGCGTTTAACTTTACATTCTCACAACTTTGACTTGATAAACAGTACTATTCAATTTATAAAATTTAACCATTAAATATAAAAAAGAAAAAAAATACAAAAAATGTGATAGTCGATTAAAAAATAAAATGCCGAATTTTAAAATAAACATGTAATCCATCAAAACCAAAAGAAAAATGCTCTTTTTGTTGTGTGCAGGAACATAGTTAATTAATTATTCTATTGTTCTTTCAATTTTAGACATTGATTTTTTTTAAGCAATATTAGCTAAAAATTTATTGTATAAAAATAGAATTTAGTAGTTGTTAAATAAGTAAGTTGAAAAAAAGTCCCAAATTGCCTCCTTAAAACTTTAATCTTATGCACATAAAAATGATGAAAGGTAAATTTATTTAAATATTATTGAATTATTATATATTTTTTAAATCATTAATTATTTTTTATCTTATTTATACCGTATAATTATTATATTTATTTTATTTATATAATTTTGTTAACCGGTGTAACATGTAAGTGGTAAAGTTAAAACATATCAAATATTTATATTATAAATTTATTATATTTGAAAAAATAATTTATTTTAAATATATTAAATAATTATCTGAATTATTTTAAATCTATAATTAATTAAAAATTAATAAAATAGTATAAATAAATATAATATAATAATTTAATAATTTTTTTGTGAGTTTTTAAATTTTATTTATAAATAGTTTGTCAAAAAAATTTAAAAAAACATATAATTTAAATAAAAAACAAATATGCCATATAATTAAACGATCGATGATTTCGTTTGTAAACACTGCAAAAGCTACACAGTTTTTTAATTATTTCCAGAGGCAACCAGAAGACCTTAGATACATAGAAACTCTGAAACATCATATATTTCACAGCTATTCTTCTACACGACGTAGTCCAGATATGTCGTACGATTATCTCTTCAAGTACATCATTATTGGCGACACAGGTTCCTCGATTTTCCTTCCAATTGAAATTTACCCCATCCTCTGAGATAGGAGGTCGCTGGTCGTCTGAGAATTTATAGTTTGTGGTGCAGGTGTAGGGAAATCCTGTCTGCTCTTGCAATTCACTGACAAGAGGTTTCAGCCTGTACATGATCTCACCATCGGTGTGGAGTTCGGTGCTCGAATGGTCACCATCGATGGCCATCCTGTCAAGCTCCAGATTTGGGATACTGTGAGCGCCTTTATTTTCGTATACCTCATTTTACTTCTACTTTCCTTTTTCTTCTTCGTTTCTGTTTGTTCATGGATAAAGAAAAAGGAAGAAAATGGTTAGTGATACTAAGCTTGGCCGCTAATACTCTATCAGCTTCGAATTATGTTTGATAATAATAAAAAGTCAATGTCTTTTGGTGCGGATTCAATACAATATATACATTTCAGCTATCTGCTTTCTGCTTTAAATATAATTTTTTTGTCAACTGATTGGCTTTCAGATGCCCAACGATAATGATTATCCAATAAGCAATTAGTCTTTTTGATTTGTTTATTCAAAGAAATCTAGATGTAGTTACCTTATTGATCATGGACTGAATTATGAACTAAGATGTGAATATGTTGCTGACCAGCTAGACTTGTTTCCATTGTGTTTTGGGCATAGAGTAGTTGTTTACTTGCAGGCTGTGTTCATCATATTGCTCTTAGAAATCCTTGGCTTGTGGAAGTAAAGTGAGCAATTATATATGCTTCTTTGGTATTTCTCGGAACATATTCTTAGCCCAGGATTTCTTCTTTCAGGCTGGGCAAGAATCATTCAGATCCATTACTAGATCATATTACAGAGGAGCAGCTGGAGCACTTCTGGTCTATGACATAACTAGGTGTGTATGTTTTTATTACAAATGCATATAAATGTCATTTAGCCATTTGGATAAAGAACTTGCATACAAATTAGTGTATGCTTATTGTTTAACTTAAAA
Source organism: Hippophae rhamnoides (assembly GCA_033030585.1). Taxonomy (NCBI): domain Eukaryota; kingdom Viridiplantae; phylum Streptophyta; class Magnoliopsida; order Rosales; family Elaeagnaceae; genus Hippophae; species Hippophae rhamnoides. Next base: position 62,720,994 of record CM065428.1, on the reverse strand, counting down.
GCTATAGAAATTCTTTGTGAATTGAGAGTGCGTTCAGATACGTATTGGAATTTATCAATGTTTGAAATTTGATTAAACACATCAAAATATCTCTTTTTGTTAACAGATGATATATCAGATGCCAATTTTCACCCCTTTAGGTGCAAAGCATTAATGCTTTTGGGAAATTCTAACTGCTGTCCAAAGATGAATCAAGAATACTCCCTTTTTTTTTCTCCACCCCCCCTCCCCCTTTCATTTTTGCATATATTATGTCAATCATTACCTGAATTTCTTTTGATATCCAGGAGAGAAACATTCAATCATTTAGCGAGCTGGCTTGAGGATGCCCGCCAGCATGCAAATCCAAACATGACAATAATGCTCATAGGAAACAAGTGTGATCTTTCTAATAGGAGAGCTGTCAGTAAAGAGGAAGGGGAACAATTTGCCAAGGAAAACGGACTACTATTCTTAGAAGCATCTGCAAGAACTTCCCAAAATGTTGAAGAGGTCAAACATATCTTTACACATCCTCTTTTTCTTGTGTTGCCAATCATTGTTGATAGCTCCAAAAGTAAAACAAATATTTACAAAACACAGGATGTTTAGCGTAATTTTGTGACGTGCATACAGGCCTTCATAAAGACTGCTGCAAATATCCTTAAGAATATTGAGGAAGGCCTGTTTGATGTCTCCAATGAGGTAATTGTGAAATCATCTCAGGTCTTGGTTTTTCTTACAGAAAACGTGATGATACAGGTTATGCACATTGTTATTCATCATGTTTGTCTTATTTATGGGCTGTTTATATAATTTGATAGTCCTGATGAGCCTGTAATTAACCAGCCATCTGAAGTTGTGCATCTATCATTTGTGTTAATGACAATGTACGAGGCATAATCCTGAATTGAATTTACCTTGCTTAAAGAATTCACGGTGTAATGCATTATAGATCAATGGTTACTAATGACTTTGCTAATTATTGCAGTCATCAGGTATCAAGGTTGGTTATGGACGACCTCAAGGTTCATCAGGCACAAGAGATGGAACAATAGCTCAGAGAGGTGGATGCTGCGGTTAATAGAATTGACAGTGTATTTTAACCTACTCTTCGACTTCATTTTGTCCTCCTCCATGCTTTGAGGATATTCTTTCAAATGTATGTGGCTTTTGGAGAATATTGAAATATTGAAATATACACTGTAAAATGCAAAGCAAGTGTAGATCAAGCAATTGTTTGTTTACTGAGAAAGCACACGAGGAAGTGAATAGAAAGAATTAAGAGAAAGCATATTTATAATATTGAATACTTATGTTATTTCATCTCATTCATCAAATTATCAGAGAGTGCTATTAAATACAAAGTAAATGCTAGTAACAAACTCTAAGCCAGCTTAGCACTCTAACAAACTGAACAACTTATACAACAATCAATTTATTGATTGTTTGATAATAATTTTCATTCCTAATTTTTAAGTTTTACAAATTTTAAAATTAATTACATTTGTTAACTTATTTTTAATTTATATATCTTTTTAATTTTGAAATTTAGTTTTGAAATTTTTTCAAATTTTAAAATAAAAAAAATGAAAGTTTTAGAATAGAATTTCTATTTTTCATTTATTGACACTAAAACCTAACAACACGATGATTCGATTTGGAGAGAGAAAATAGAAAGATATAATAAAATGAGTATATATATAAAATGAGAGTAAATTGGGTTTTTCTTGTATCATGGTCGTGTATATATATATATATATATACGTGTTGATTATATAAGTGTACAATTTATAACATATCAGAGGAGCATAATAGCAAATGTATAAACTAATTTAGGGTCATTGTGAGATTGGTTTGAAGGTTCTAGACTTGTGGTAACACTTTTAAAATTCATCTTCTAGATGCGAGCTTACTTCAAGACTAAGGTCCTACATGGTTTAGATTTTGGGTAGTATTTTATTCTTAAACATCAAGTCTCTTTATTCTTTTAGCCCATTTCTTCAATTGAGGTGGAAGAGTAAAAAATGGGATCGTTGAAACGACACATTGAATTTGAAACGGGTTTGCACATCCCAATAAATGCTTTAGAGACTTATCGATTTGTTAATTGATTAGAGAGAGAAAATTTAGACATCTATATTAAGGGGAAGATAAGGTACACGTTTTCATAATTCTCATAAAGTTGAACCAAATTTAAAAAAAAAAACGTTATGTCACTTCACCTCGAAACTTATCATTTTCTTGTCGAGGCGATAAGATTTTTAGTTTGATATTTTAATTTTCTTTGTTGCATTCTTGAAGATTTGTCTTTGCACCTAACCAACTTATTTCTTTTCAGGTCGTTTCTTAATTTCATTCTTAAAACTCAACTTTCAAAACTCAATTTTAGGTAAATCTTTGTCTCATCGTATCTTACTTTCTTTCATTTTGTATTTCTTCTTTTTGTAGAAAACATGCATAGAGAAGTATCATCTAGGGTAATAGGTAAAGTAGTCTTACCTTCATGCTTCTCAAGCTCATTTTCTTGGAAAAGTCCCTAATATCCAACTTACTCAAATGAAGAAGAGAGTGTGAGCTTGGAGTTAGTCATGGAAGAGAGTACATCATTTGAGGAAGAAGAAATGCTTGAGATCCCTACCATGTCAACATCTTGACCTTTATCCATCCCGACCATTAAACTAAGTCCCTTAGACATAAATATTTTCTCCCCTAGAATTGAGAAAGAAGTCTCGACATCGGGGAACCCACAAGTCGAACCAATGATTAGAATGATTATTTTTTAACTAGTGGTTTAACTCCAAAGGACGAGGAGGGGTTAAGGAAAACATACAACATATCCTCTTTTGTTAATATAATGATCCCAAGCTCAGTTGTATTGGACAGTGCGACCCCACTTGAAGGTTGGACAACCTTTCATAAGAAGACTGTTTGGCTTGGGCTCAGGTTTCTCTTATATCCTTTCATTAGAAATTTTTTGATGAGGACGCAACTCGCATCAAGCCGACTAATGCCTAATGGATGAAGGTACCTACTTTGTGTTACTCTTATATGCAGAGAGCTTAGGATGGAATTGGAAATTCTCGAGTCAACGATCCATTTATATTAAAACAAAACCTTACCGACACAAGAGGGTTTACATGTTAACCAAACAAGATTGAGGCATAAATGTGATCTTTTTAGAGAATGAAAAGAACTAAAAATAATGTTTTTTCTATGTTTCTAGTTAGTGGAAGACGAATAATTGTGATGAGAGGTCTATCAGGAGTTCTTGGACTAATACAAAGCTCATGATTAGAAATATGTCCTCATACATAACTACGTTGAGCATTGAGGCCAAGGAAGGCTTGCCAACTCCAAAAGTATTTAAAGAGCCTACACCTTGGAAAGAAATTTTAACAACACCGTGCTTTGTAGGGTGTGAATTAATGTGATTGGGCTCCATCCCTCATCTAACCAAGATAAATCGTAAACGCTGAGCACCAATTCAACGTAGAACTCCACCCATTGACTTTGGGGTGGATTTGAATTTATGCCAGATGATAATGGTTATCTATCAGCTTAGACTTTAGGGGTGGATTTGAAATTATGCCAGATGATGATGGTTATCTACCAACTTATGCCTTTATTAGATTATACTTAGTTAATTTTCTTGATATTTTAACTCTTTTTGTCTTCTCTTTTTTCTTCAGCAATTGAGTTCAACATTGATGCTATGTTAGCTCTATTCTCTAGTAAAAGGAGCAAAGGAACTCATAAAGGCACAGGCTCCAAAAAGGGTATAGGCTCATTGAAAGGTAAGGAAAAGGAGCAAGAGCTCAGGCAAAAACACTACCCCAACCCAAGATGCACACGAGAATTGTTATTGAAGTGTCTGCTCTTCTCCTCACTCTTTCTCCGCAATAGTTAGAGGAAATGATGAGATTTTAACAACTTTTTTGCACCATCAAACACTTATCCATGTCTCCTTGAGCCAACCTACATCCCTTCTTAATTGCTCAAGAATTGGGGAAAGAAGTCATTGAAGACCTGACCACTGAGGTTGAGGGTGTAGCTCTTTATAGAGGTATGGCTTTAGACTGAGTAGACCATCATATTAGGCATCTCTAGTTCATAGTTTTAGAGAAAGAGCTTGACGTTAAGAGTAAGGATGTTGATCCTACTCTTGTAATCAGTAGGCTCTTTTTTCAAGTAAGTATTACTTTTGACATTTATTTTTCTCGTGTCTTTTATTCATTTTGAACCTTTATGATGAGCTCAAGTGTGAGATCGAGCTTTATAAAGAAGAATTGTTCCAAATGTGAGCACTCGAAAGGAAAACTATGACGAAGATGGTTATCCTAGTTGATAACGAGGCTCATTGGACCAGTTGTTACATGAAGCAAAGTAAAAGCGTATTCCTTAAAGTTATAAATATTGTGAGGAATTAGAAGGATTAGGCACAAGCCTAAGCCTATCCTCACCTTACCTATGTGAGGAAATACGTAAAAAAGTGATCAAGATTCAAGCCGAGCTTTTACCTTTGGTGAAGGAGATAGAGGATCAAGACCCTAGTCACGCAGCTAAACGTCTTTTTATTGCCAGAGTGTTCTACCTGGTTTTTTTTACTGAAGTGATCAAATCGTGGCTTAAACATTGATTGGCTTGGTTCTTTGAGCTGGTGATACCAGCTTCCTAAGACTAAGCTTTTACCCAATCATTCTACCTTGTTTCTGACTAAGGTGATCAACTTATGCTTTAATTTTGATTGGCTTGGTTCCTAGAGTTTGTGATACCAGCTTCCTAGGACCAAGCTTTTGCCCAAGCATTTTACCTGGTGATGACTTTATAAAAATAGAATCATCAATGCACTTTTCTCCATAATATTTGATCATTTTATTCAATAAGTAGTATTTTTGGGGTCAAAAATATTAAAATATGAACTTTCTAGTGAAAAGGGCTTAAAATATAATTTTAAATTTTTTTTGGGATTTTTATGGATTTTGTATGAATTTTTAAAATAGAATCAATCAGAAGCTACCGTGTGAATGCCACACAAGCAATAGAGCTGACGAAGTAAGCCAAGTGGATGCCACACAATCAAAGAAGGCAAATCATGCAAAGTCGCGTGTATAGAGTGATGCAATGCTTTGACATGTGTCAGCACCACCTTCCTTTCGAGTTCGCAGCGCGATCAAATGATGTTGCTATGTGTCGTAATGCTGTTTATCCATTCTTTTCACCCGTGCACCACTCCATCCGTAACCGTGAATCATATTACACCACGTGTTGATAAATCATCATATATTGACCGAGACCAGTCTCTCATGCCACGTGTCATGCTCTAATTCACCTAGTAAATCTTGTGTGCCATGTGTTGTTTCCTTCTTATTGGCTGATGTTGTGTGTTTTGCAACACACAGAAAATCATGCAAGTATACACGGTCACAAGTAATAAAGATTTGTAAGTAGAGTATCGTTCCCACGAGGATTTGTTACTATAGTTTGTTGAGTACTAAAATTGTATCTTTCTGATTTTATCCAAAACAATCGTTAATATAGAAAAAGGTAACAAAAAAAATAAGAGAACTCTAGGATTGCAATTTTTCACCAAATTAATCCACTCTAATCATATTATTTTCTTTAGATTTATATTTTTTTAGTACATTTAATTTTTCAACCGAAAACTTCTATTTTTATTCATACATCTCTTCCGAGCTCCGTATAAACACACCTCGTTAAATTAATTCACTATATCTCTATGAGAATTAAATTTAATAAGATTCATTAAGTTCTAAGTTCTCAAATGGTCACACATACAATTAGGGTATATTCCTATCCTTCATCATACATGTCATTCTATTTATGAGCAATATACACAAAAATGCCTTTCAAGTTTATTTTTATGCCACAAATCGTTTTGAAAAAATTCGTAAATAATCAAAAAAGCATTAAGCACAAAATAGAACGAACAAATCGAACGTCTTATAAATCTATCAAAAATAATTAAAATCAAAACTTCATAAATTTAGATCAAATGCAACCCTAGAAAAATTAAATTACTTCATTAAATTAAAATAAAAATTACAACATATGCATAAAAATTAGAAGAAGAAGAAGGAAAATTAAAACATCAAGTAACGAAAATATTTGGCATACGCAGAACACAACAAAAGCCAAAAATGAGCACGCGTGTTTTGCGATAAATTCAAAACCGAACACCACAAAAATCCTAAACTAAAAAAAAACTCCTTAACTCTATCATAACATCACCTATTTATACTAAAAAAATACATCAAAAATATTAAAATAACATAAACGCGTTAAAATTTGTATCGAAAATAAACCCCGACATTCCCTTGTAACATGGGTCACGCCAAAAATCAAAACATATTTTAATTCACGCGAGACAAGAGTCGCTTTCGTGATTTTTTTATTCATCAGGCGTGCCACGTGTCAAAATCTGATTCGCCGCAATATTCCCTAAGGCCACGTGGCAAAGATATCATCGGGGTGAACAAACCGGACCGCACGTAGGAACGGCGCACGGACGGGCGCCAAAAAAGCCAGGCAACGACTAGAAATCCGATCCACATCCAGCGGTCGCGCAGATTGTAAAATACCACGTGTCATAATATTGTTGGCTTCAAAATAAAGCGAGACACGTGGCTACTTCTTATTCAAGAGACTCGATGCGGCGCACGTAGCTTGGATGAACCGCGTCGACACGCATTTTTGTGACAAACTAAGTTCAAGCGCGGCAATTTCTGTTCCACGCGCTCAATCCGGACCGTTCATTGATCCAATCCGGATGGCCGATGCGCCGGGGAGAATTTCTCACGAGCGACATGCTGGGTCCCACTCGCACGCCGGCCGCGCTGGGCAGGGCTGGCCCCACTCGGGGCGCGCCGAGTCATGCGAGAATTATACACGCGATTTTGCTCGCCTGGTCGTACTCGCCAACCGGGACCGTTGAATCGATGATCGAACGCGAATACTGGACGCGTTGAATGACGCGAAGTGGAATTCTTCTCCCGGCAGAAAATTCAATTTTTATTAATTACATTTTCACCCACAAATATATTTCAAATTAGATTTTAATCTTTCTTAAATTACAATTAAGCCCCAAATTTATTTTTAATTGTATTTTTGACTTTTAAAAATTGCAATTAAGCACTATATTATTTGAAATTATATTTCAAGTGGACAAAAAATAAGTGAAATTAAGTACATTTTCGATACAAATTATTTAATTTTATTAAAAATGTATTTTTAGCACATAAAAGGAAAATATTAATTTATTTAACAAAAATTAACTAAATATTAAAAGAACATAGCAATTATCATTACTAAAATTGATGAAAATAACTATATAAAATACAGTTATCAGCTGACGCTATTAATTTTCCTATTTTTCATCTCAATCCTAAATCTGAAGTTAATCTGATGGTCCATATTCCATCTGAGCTGTATTTAACCCTCTAATTACCCCATAAATCCTAATGAGTCAATATTAACATATTCTTTATCAATTTTTGGAGCCAATAAGAGAGAAAAATACATAAAATTTAAAAGGAGATATGATTTTAATAGAGATTAAAGAAGAGATTGGTGTTACAATTCAAAAGATTGATTGTATTTCTTCTTCTCATTTCTTTATCAATTTTTATATCTTTCATTATGAAAAATTATGAGCTTTATGAACAAAATTATGTCTAATTAATTTATTAATCAAGGGGTCTTATGAACTCAATTTTTATCATGTGATGAATATTTTATCCTAATTATGATTTTAATTTAATTATATTATTTAATCTAATTCTTATACTATTAATTGTTTGACTAATAATTGATCTATAAAGGCAATTAAATATAATTAAAAGGGTTATTTAATTGTTTGTCTAGATTAAATAACATGCATAATTTCTAGGGAGAGATGTATGATTCTTATATATGTGATCCATAATTGACGAACTTATTGAGTAGTATGCAATTTAATTGACATGGGAGTGTGATTAGGTTCATTATTATATAATGTGTAATTTATTTGAGAGAGAAATACATGCTAGATTAAATTAAATTGATCATGTAATTGATTCATAATTATATTGAGAGAATTTTAGTGATTTACACATTTAGAAAATTGAGAAATTAAGTATTCTTAGATATTTTCTCATATATCTTCTTAGCTAACAAATATGGTTTAATTAATTATTGTTATTTCTTTTTAGTTATTTTAATTTTCTTTTAAAAATTAATTTCTAATAATATAATCTTCATAGGAACAATATTTTTTTTATCATTGTATTACTTATTGCGATACATATACTCACGTAGTTATTAAACAGAATTCGTGTCCGATCAATATTTTGGCACCGTTGTCTGGGATTTTAAACATTAGAAATTAATTTTTTATTTTATTATATTTTAGTTATTTTTCATAATTTTAATTTATTTAGTTATCGAGTTAATTAGTTAATTAGTTATTTATTTTTGTTTTTTCATTTTAGTTAATTTCCTTTATTTATTTTTTAAAATTTTAATTTATTTATTTAGTTATTTATTTTTAATTTAGACACATCGTTAGTGTTATTAGAAATATAATTGAGTCTATTGCATGAGTAGAGTTCATAAGGAGGAAGTCTTTCCTTTAGATCCTAAAATTGAGTGTACTTTGAAATCAATAAGAGAATAACAAGTTGTCACCCAAGTGAAAGAAATAGTTAATTCATTAGAAATAAATAATAATGAGTTAAATTTAAACAATTAGATATATGTAATGGATGATAAGGACATAACTATGAATGAATATGTATTACCTACATTTGAAGGACTTAATCCAAGTATCACAAGGTCAAACATTCAAGTAATCAGTTTGAACTAAAGCCAGTGATGTTACAAATGCTAGAAACAGTTGAAAAATTTAGCAGATTAACAACATATGATCATCATCTTTATCTTAAATTGTTTATTGAAATTGGAGATTCGTTTAAATTTAGTGGTGTGACCGAAGAGGTATTTAGACTTAGATTGTTATCTTATTCTTTGCGAGACCATGCTCGAGCTTGGCTAAACTTTTTGCTACCTCATTCCATTACAACTTGGAATGATTTGGAGGAGAAATTCTTGATGAAATCTTTTCCACCAATAAAGATGCCAAGCTTAGGAATGACATTTCTTCATATCAACAATATAAAGAAAAATCTTTTTATGAAGTATGTGAAAGATTCAAAGAATTGCTAAGGAAGTGTCCTTACCATGGTATCCCCCATTGGATCTAAATGGAGACTTTCTACGATGGTCTCAATTGTCAACCAAGAACCATTATTGATGTATCTACTAATGGAGCTCTGCTAGCCAAATTTTATAATCAAGCTTATGATTTACTTGAAAAAATTGATAGCAATAATTATCAATGATCAATGGACAGAATGTCAACCACCAGAAAAGTAGCCATAGTGCATGAGTTAAATGATATCACAGCACTTACAACTCAAGTGTCATCTTTGATAAATCTTTTGAAGGCTCAAAACTCATCAGCGAGTATACACCAGGTCCTAGATTTAAGGGTGTCTTGTAGGGGAGCCCATTTGTTTGATAATTTTCTAAATAATCCTAAATCATCATTCTATTTGAGTAATGTGAACTGAAACAATAATCCCTACTCAAATACATATAACCCAGGATGGAGACAACATCAAAAAATTTCTTGGATTAATAACAACAACCAGGTTTGTAATCAATTCAACCGTCAATCATTTCCACCATCTTATTTTCAACAACTACAACAATCATAAGCCTAAGAGAAGAAGCCACCTATTGAGGACGGATGATGAAAGACTTCTTCTAATTAATAAATACAAAATTTTTCACTCAAGAGGCTTCAATTCAAAATTTAGAGACTCAAATGAGGCAACTTTTCGAGGGTATAAACCAACGGCCTCAAGTTAGCCTTCCAAGTGACACAATTGTTTAGTTATTGAAAATATTTTGTTGAAAATATTCGTTTAAATAATTGGAGAACTCTCACCCTTTACATTATATTTCACATCATAATATATAAAATTAGATATGTAAATTGAGATAAGAGGAGATGTTAATAAAATTTATAAGACAATCTATTAATTTTCAAAACCCATCATATCTTATCTCACTTAATTTTTAATGAGATGAGATTATAATGAAACAATAATAATTGAGATATTTAATTTGTTCCTAATAAGCCTTAATGAGATAAGCAATACTAAAAAAATAAAAAAATATAATAAATAATAATTTATAATATAAATTCGTAAGAAAAATGGTACAATATATATTTGCATTTAAGTTGATTAAGGCTACAATTTAAATGAGATAATTTCATAATATAATATTTAAATGAAATAAGATATTATTATACTATAAACCCATTAAAGATATTAAATAAGACAACTTATTTTATATCCCTAGATAAAATCAGAAGTAAAAATGTTTTACAACTTATACTTTATACTTTAGATATTTGTATAACTTATAGAATTTCATTTAAATTATTTTATTTTAAAATAAGTTGTCCTATATTTTTAATAAAGGTAAAATATATTTTTCTAAATTTATATTTATTATAAATTTTTAAAATTAATAAAAGTATCATTTTATTTTTAATATATATTTTTTATTAATTATATTATTTTTTAAAATATTTTTGTCAAAATTTAAAATTTACTTGAAAAACAATTAGTGTGATAAACCACACACTTTTAATACTTTTCATTATTATTAAAATCCATATTTACCAATTTTTTATAAAATTAAGGTATTAAAGTATTTTGTGATATTGTAGATTAATAAAATTTAAAATTAATATAATTTTTTTTAAAAATAAATATTTAATAAAAAGTTAGACCGTATATTGGTTCTTTCCGATCAAAAGCTAGATGGTATTATGTACTTTACATACTATAGGTGTCTAAGGTTTGATTCGGTTCGATTTTAAGTAATTTTTTTAATTAGACTAGACCTTTTATATTGCTCAAACTCGATTGTTTGATTATTAAAAATATTGTAACCGAATGGTTTGGTTAGTTGTTTTTAACGATTTGACCTTGTTAATAATACATAAATATGATACATCTAATTATATACCATTGATTAAACATTTGATTAAAATTTGTGAAAAGATATGAAAATTTTAATATATTATAAAAACCTATTCAGTTCGATCCAACCTGTTTAAAATTAATATAACAGAACCGGATCATTTGAATTTTTTTTTAGTTAATACAAATCGTACCAGATCATTTGATTTATAAAACTATTCAAATCGATCCGATTTTATTCTATTTGGTCGTATATTTGGGCACTCGTACTAGGGGTGTCCATAAACCGGGCCGGATCGTTTTAAATCAAAAAACCAGTCTAGTCCGGTCTTCATTAAGTAAAACCAATTTTCAAATGGTTCGGTTCGATTATAAAAATTATAAATATGTCGAATCGGTTTTCATAAATAATTAAATTTTTTTAATTAAACTGTGTACTATATATATATATATATTATGAAATCGTGTTACCCTCTCTAACCCTATTTCATTTTCAGTGGCCGTCTGCGTTTGCGAGAGCGAGACTCAAAAAAACCCTAGCCTAAGCCAGCCTCTAGTAGCACCTAACCACTCATCCATCCTCGCATTGCCTCCACCACTAGCTAGTCACCTCTCCTCGCGTCGCCTTGCGTCCTGTCATCTATGGTGAAAATAGGTATGTGGTGAGCTGACTGATATATGTTTAAGTTTATGGACGAAATGTTTCATGTGACTTCTCCAAACATTCTTAGTACAATTTCGTGTACGAGACATTGTCTGTATTTTGGATTGGTTGTCAAGCCTTTTTTTTAGTTTCTAATAGGGTTATTTTGAGTTTCTGATAGGATTTTTTTTTTGTTTATGATACAATTGTTTTAGGTTTCTGATAGGATTTGTTTGAGTTTCTGAAATGCTTTCTCAAATGAGTTTCTGATAAGATTTTTTTTGAGTTTATGATAGGGTTTTTGGACACCCCCAAATTCTGTTTCTCTCATTCACTATCCGTGTGTGCCAAAATTATCATTACATCGTGTTTGTCTGTTTCTGATATTGCTTTGAATTATTAGTTTCAATCATTTTATTAAAAATGATAATAAATATCATTTTAGTTTCAAAGTAAATTACATATTCTCAACATTACTAATATTTTATTCATTCTTTAAGCCTCAATCGTGATTGTGATTAAAATAACAAATACACTTTCTATTTCAATATGTTTTCTGTTTCAATATTGAAAAATCATTTTCATTTTCAAAGTATTAACATAAGCTCAACAAAAAATAACATGTTCTTTTCATGTTCCCCCCCCTTATTTCTAATAAAAAATCAAGTAGAAAATATCATATGATTTTTGATTTCAGCCAGTATTAACATACATGTTCTTTACTAGCAGAAAATATAATGCGTTATTTAAACTACAAAATTGCATATAATTATGTTTGTTTCAATCTATTTATAATGAAATGGATAATGTTTTGTCCTATTTATATCATAATATGTCTGTCCTGAAACTAATTAGTATGGATTGACCTGATCTAATTAGTATGGTTTGGGAACTCACAAGATCACATCCAATGTCAAATTGCTATATCTAAGCATGCAAAGTATTTGAGATTTGAATTTTAGTATAAATGGACACCCCTACTTCCAGCCATATTTTTTATAACTAAGATCATTTAGTTATTTTAGTTTTGAAATGATTTTTGATTAAGTACAAAAAATAATATTTTAATATATTATGAATATGTACTAATCTATATTCTATATATAGGTGATGATGATTTACATGAGTTTATTGGACCAAGTCAATTTCCAGACTTTTATTATGTCTATGATTGAAGACATTGAACCTGAAATTCATCTAGAGAAAATGAAAAATCCACCACAGAATTTAAATGGCTCATCTACAAAAAGAGGAATAGAAGTAAGTAATTTTCACCCATATAACAAATCTGATATGAAAAAACCAAAAAATTTCAGGTCAGAAATATGGAATCATTTTTCATATATTTTACCTTATGATATGGAAAAACTTAGGGCTACATGTCATTATTGGGAAAAAAGTTATGATGCTCATCACACAAGGAATGAAACTACTTCAATGATATATCACTTCAAAAATTTATGTAAGAAAATTCCTAAAGAAGTAGATAAAGGACAAAAGATGTTAAGTTTTCAAATACAAAAAGGAGAGGGTAATACGAGAAAACTCATAAATTCTTTGTTGTATCATTTGATGCAAAACATGCTTTGGCAAAAATGATTATTATTAATGAATTGTATTTTAGGTTTATTGAGGGTAAGGGATTTAAATATTTTATAGCTAAATTTTTTCCTAAGTTTCATGTGCCATCTCATCAAACAATTTTTATGGATGTGTTTCAACTTTATTTAGATGAGAAAAAAAGTTTGAGAAAAATTTTCATAAATGAAAAGCAAAGAGTTTGTCTTACTAGTGATTTTTGGACTTCAATTCAAAATATTGATTATATTTGTCTAACCACTCATTATATGGACAAAGATTGGAAATTATAAAAAAGAATTATAAACTTTTGTCAAATTGAGAATCATAAAGGTGATACAATTGGGAGAGTGATAGATAAGCGTTTGCATGATTGAGGTATATGTAAGGTATTCATCATAACACTTGATAATGCTTCCTCGAATGATACTGTTGTGTCATACTTGAAAAGGAAGCTAAAAAATTGGAATGATGGACTTGTTATGAGTGTAGAGTTCTTTCATGTGCAATGTTGTGCTCACATTTTGAATTTGGTTGTAAGAGAAGGACTTAAAGATCTTCACAATACTATTATGAGTATTCGTTGTGTAGTAAGATATGTTAGATCCTCTCCTTTGAGATTACAAAAGTTTAAAATGTGTTCTGTTAAGGAAAATATTGGGTCCAAAAGAAGTGTCATGCTAAACGTGCCTACAAGATGGAACTCCACATATCTAATGTTGAAATCTTCTTCAGATTTTCAAAAAGCATTTGATCGTCTCAAAGAAGAAGAAGGAACAAAATTTATTTCTTATTTTCATGAGGAGCAATCGAATGTTGGGCCTCCAACATTAGATGATTGGAAGAATGCTAGTGTTTTGGTCAAGTTTTTGAAGACTTTTTATGACCCTACATTAGCATTCAGTGCATCTTTATGTACCACATCAAATTTATACTTTACAGAATTGCATAACATTCAATCCAAAATACTTACATGGTATGGTTCCGATGATTTGTTGTTGAAAAATATGGCTGCTAGTATGAAAACAAAATTTGAGAAATATTGGAGAAATGTAGATAAGACTAATAAGATGTTGTATGTTGCATTTGTACTTGATCCAAGGTACAAATTAGTACAAATTGGAGTATTTGAAATTCCTATTTGAAGAGATTTATGATTTAGAAATTGTTCAAAAATTGAGAGATAATGTCAAAAATATTTTTATGGATATGTTCAAAGTTTACTATATGTTAGTGCATGGAAATGATTTTCAATTTAATGTGACTTAATCACAAGATGTAATAGGAAGGATTCCTTGATCTCATGAAGCAAGAAAGTTGAAATTTCTTAAACGCTTAGAGGAGAAAAATAGAGGTTGAGAAATATTTGAACACCCTATGTGAAAATGTTATGTTGAATAAGTTTGATATATTGAAATGGTAAAAGGCAAATTCTTTTAGGTTTCATATCATCTCTCCCATTGCACGTGATGTGTTAGCAGTTCAAGTTTCAACTATTGCGTCAGAATAAGCTTTTAGCACATGAGTGCCCATTCTTGATCTAGTTAGGAGTTCTTTGAATCCTAAAATGGTAGATGCATTAGTATGTAGTCAAAATTGGTTTAATTCCTTCATTAATGACTATGTTGCCTTATCAAAATACAATGATGACTTAAAGATTTATGAAGATGTTGATTTAGGTAATTGCAAGACTTAAAAATTATTTTTAATTTTATTTTTTAAATATTATTATCTAATGATATATGATTTTATTTTATTGTAGATTTCATTAAAGACACTACATTGATCATTGCTGATTAATAATGAGTAATAATTATGTATAAATGAGATATTAAGACTTCGTTTCTTCATATATAATCTGTTTTACTTTTAAATTTCAATAACAGTTTGTGTATTTATTTATGTATTTAACAATAATATCTATTTATATATGATGATTAATTAGCATCACATTTGACTTTATTCTATTAGATTATATCATATTTATCTATTATTAACCGTTAAGTTACGAAATTTTAAATAATCAAACTGTATTATCCGATACAATTTAGTTTGATCATTATTAACTATCCGATTTAATTAAATTTTTGTTATTCAAAATCTAACTGAACGAGTACACCCCCTAACCCGTACACATAACTACTTACCAGACAAACACTCAAACGTACCAGATAATTCCTGTCTCAGACTCTTAGTCCCGGAAAGGGCTCTCCCCCCCTCCCTCCTACTAGAGGTGATCTGTTGCAAGGGTTTAAGCTTCTTCTGTGTTTTACTGCGAATCGGGTCAGATTCACCGAGCCCGATTAGGAACTCTAAAATGAAGCAAAAGACCGAGTTCACTCCCATAGCTAAGTTGCTTAAGTACTTTCTTTTGGGTTTAATTGCGTGCCTCGGGTTGGCTTGTTTATACTATGGATCGTCTTTCGCTCCGGGTTCTCGGAGATCCGACGAACAAGCTTCTGATTCTGATGGCATAGACCCGGTTTACGGCGGGTTCATGCTCCGTCGAGATTTTGATGATTTGCATGAAGATCAAGAGCACAACCCAGAAGTTCCTAAAAGCATACCTGTATGTAATCTACTATATCCGTCTTTTATAGCAGCACAATTATCAACTAGATTACGCATTTTGTTCTGTTAATTGTTGGATTGTCGTTTAGCGCGTTTCGTTTTAGCAAATTTTAGAAATGGGTTATTAAAAATACTAATTCTTGTAGTTTTGATTCGAATATAATTGCATTTTATTGAAGTAACGAATAATTTTTTATTGGTTTTGTTAGTAAGTTCTCACGTACGCTCATAATTTTAGTTCACAAGGTGAAAGTCATATTATGAAAAAATGTATTTTTTTCTACTCTGAAATTATGCCTTTTGATGTTGTTGCAGATTTGTGATATAAAATATTCAGAGTTAATACCTTGTTTGGATAGGAATCTCTTCTACCAGTTGAAATTGAAGCCTAACTTGACAGTAATGGAACACTATGAACGGCATTGTCCACCTCCTGTGCGACGTTTTAATTGCTTGATACCACCTCCAGTTGGTTACAAGGTTAGCAAAAATAATCATTTATAGTAACATCTTATGATAGATTGGCTTCAGTTAGTTTTGATTCCAACGAAGTTATTGATAGAATTTCAGATCCCCATAAGGTGGCCAGCAAGTAGAGATGAAGTGTGGAAGGCAAATATTCCCCACACACATCTTGCACAAGAGAAATCAGATCAGAATTGGATGGTTGTGAATGGCGAGAAGATTAATTTTCCTGGCGGAGGGACACATTTCCACAAGGGAGCTGATATTTACATTATTGCACTTGCTAGGGTATGGTTACTTGATTTCCAGCTTTCCTCACTTTTTGTAGTAAAAAGGCAAAACATGGGTCCTTTGAATTGAACAATGAAAGACCAATTGAAGTATTGATTTCTCTGTTTGTCTCTTTTGGAATACCTGTCTAATGACTGCTTTTGGGGAAATTGATAGTCTTACATCATGGCTGATACCAGCTTAATAACTGCTTTAGGCTCAATATACTCAATAATTGTTTTCCTCACCTCTTTTGAAATCTGTGGGCCTTTGAGTTCTTCATGTTATTTTCTTTTACATTTTGTTGCCCTATAGATGCTCAAATTTCCTGGTGATAAACTCAACAATGAAGGAAAGATCAGAAATGTCCTGGATGTGGGTTGTGGAGTTGCAAGTTTTGGTGCCTATCTTCTTCCTAATGACATAATAACTATGTCCCTTGCGCCTAATGATGTACACGAGAACCAAATACAATTTGCACTAGAAAGGGGACTTCCAGCAACTCTTGGTGTCTTGGGTACAAAAAGGCTTCCTTATCCAAGCAGGTCATTTGAACTGGCTCACTGTTCCCGATGTAGAATTGATTGGCTTCAAAGAGGGGGAATCCTGTTAATGGAGCTTGACAGATTACTAAGACCAGGAGGGTATTTTGTGTATACTTCTCCTGAAGTGTATGGCAGTGATCCCGAAAATCGGAGAATTTGGAATGCCATGTATGATATTTTGCACAAAATGTGCTGGAAAGTTATTACAAAGAAAGAGCAGAGTGTTATATGGGGGAAGCCACTTTCAAATAGTTGTTATATGAAGAGAGATCCTGGAACCCACCCCCCTCTGTGCAATGTGGATGATGATCCAGATGCATCCTGGAATGTGAGCATGAAGCCTTGTATCTCTCGATATTCTGCAAGTAGGGTCTCTCTCTCTCTCTCTCCCTGAAGTCTTTTTATTATCTATATATAAGTATTATACAGTTTGGGTGTTATATTAAGAAGAACAAACCTATTCTACATTGTCAAATCATATGCTTTCACCTCTCTCATGTCAGAGGTAATTCTAAGTACGTAGAACACTGATATTGTGTAGTGAGGTACTTAGTTTCATACTTTTGCCAGTGAAATAAGAATACTCTACTATCAACGGATGGAGATATAAATATTATAGAATTTGCATCGTCTTACCTTCCACAGTTGGCATTTTGTCATAGAAGTGAAGTAATTGTTTAGCAATAAGCATGAAAAACTAAAAGAGAACAGGTATGCAAGAATTGTACGACACCTTCTGAACTTCATTAACTATATGCACGCGCTACATATATAACTTTTATTCTACTTTGGACTAGGTTCTTTTCAGTAGTCTACAATTGGAAAATTGATGTTTGTGGAAGAAGACTGGTTAGACGCTCTCATTTATTGACCTTTTATTTTGACTTAAACTTTTCTTGCTCCTTCAATTATGAAATAGAGGTGCATAAGGAAAAGGGGAGTGGATTAGCTCCTTGGCCTAAGAGGCTTAAAGCACTGCCACCTCGCCTGGAAGAAATTGGAGTTGGTCCGGAGGAATTTCTAGAAGACACTGTAAGTTTCTAAATTTCAAAGTAGAAATCTGTTATGGTGTTTCTTAACCCAATTTATGTACTACCCTTTCCTTGTTCTGTTTAAGTGCCTAACGAAGTGTATCGGTATAGACCATATGGCACTTCCGAGTGGTCGAGTACTGGAAGCAAATGAAGTCTGTGCTGCCGAAAGGTTCCATCAGAAATGTTATTGATATGAACTCAAACCTTGGAGGATTTGCTGCTGCCCTCAATGATAAGGATGTCTGGGTGATGAATGTTGCTCCTGCCTATGATTATGCCAGATTGAAGATTATATATGACCGGGGCTTGATTGGAACCATACATGATTGGTATGCAGTATTATTCTGACACTAGAAATCTATCTGCAATTGATTATATCTCGAGGTTGATGTCAAAATAGACTTTTCATAAACTCCTCTTTTTTGGATACATCTTACCATGCAGTGGACATCCCCTGGGACTATCATGTGTCTAGCTTTACTTTTCACCACTTTTATATTTTAATTATATTCCAACATTAACTGTACAGGTGCGAATCATTTTCCACATATCCTCGTACATATGATCTTCTACATGCATCGTCAGTATTCTCAGAGATTGATGAACGTGGATGCAGTATTGAGGACTTATTAATTGAAATGGATCGGATGCTGAGGCCAGATGGATTTGTGATCATAAGAGATAAACCCTCTCTGATAAACTACATCAGGAAATTTGCTACTGCTTTAAGATGGGATGGATGGTTATCTGAAGTAGAACCAAGGATTGATGCTCTTTCCTCGGATGAAGAGAGAGTTCTAATCGCAAGAAAGAAGTTATGGGATGAGGAGTTGATGACATTTTGAATATGCTCTTGCTGTCAGGTATATGCTTAAAGCCTAACTTATTTTGAATTCCTTAACGGCATGAATGGTCATATTTTACTTATTGTAAAAAAATGATCATTTGTTTTCCTAACGGGAAAAGTCATTTGTAAGAAATCTAACGTGTTGTTTTTCGTCTTAGGCATGTTTGATGAAGACAAGGGGTATTCAATATTCAATCCACTATGGAAGAACGACTTTTATGGAGAAATGAAGCATAGGGCATAACATAAGTTTCCATTTGAGACCTTGAATTGTTAGAAACATTGTAAATGACGATGTCTCTACAGCATAAAGAAATTTTGATGCAAACATTTTATAGTATCTCCAGCAACATAAAACGAGATTCAACTACCACAACGATATAGAGTTACTTGATGGACTGCGACGAATATTTTGTATCTATTGGGCTTAATTAATTTATTTTCTATCTAAATTTTGATGTTGCCCTGAATTCTTTGCAAGAACTTTTAGGCACTCCTCATACCTTGTATTTCAATCATTGCTTACAGTTGGTTTAACTGTTAATAATGCCTCTCCACCTTAAGCATTTGTAAGCCCTAAAAATCCAAACACTGTAGGACACAGTTATCATTATTCATCACCGAGTGGCAATGTGATTTTTGATCAATGTGAATTTGAACTCTTGGGCGTTTTTTGACCGACTTTGTTTGAGACTATTTTTTATTATTATTCTTCAGATAGGATTAAATGGTGCGCGTAATATGGCTTCGGCACTACTATGTGTACAACTTGCATTCAAAAGCACGAGCAGGCCTGCTGATACCAACCCTTGGGAGTAAATCTTTGCTAAGTTCAATCAAGACCCAAGTTTTCTGTCAGAACGTTGAAGGAATATAGACAAGAAAAGAAACATGAGTGAGGGCCAAACACTATGCTTATAATTTTTAATCAAGCAAAAGGAAAATTCCAGCTGCAAGCAGACTAGATACATAAAATGCCAGCTACTTCTGATGAATGCTAGCTTAAAAGGTCGAATTTCAAAATAACAAATTTTACAAGGGGGAAAAAAAGAAGAAAAACGGAGATCTCCCCTCCTTTTAGGAGCAAAGAATAATCCGAACAAAATAGAAACTACAGAGGGGGAACATATTTACAGGTTAAACTCTTGTAACATTTGAGTGAAGTTGCCAAGCAGATCAACTCCAGTGTTCTTCTTACTCTTCGAGGCAAAGATGCTAGGTCCAATTTCTATGGACATTCTCTTGGTTCTACAGACCATAAGAAAATTTCAGCAATTCCAAATTTCCAACAAGGTTAATGGACAATGACTCCGAATGTTCAGAAATTATGTAATACAATCTGTAAGAAGTATGGAGCAAACATACACCAGAGAAAGTTCTTCTGAATCTTCGCTACAGTTTTCAATAGCACCATTTGGATCTAGTGTCAGGGGAAAATGGGGGAACCAATTATGTCAAATGAAAAAAAAAATCATTTACTCATAAATATGTAAATATCTTAGATAAATAGACAAAGCGATCCAAAAGTTCATATTAAAACATTTTACCAAAAATGAACATTTGATCCACGCAGAGAATAAATAATTAGACAAAGGTAAGGAGAGTCTGATACCACAAATAGAATAAGACAATAAACCAAAATGGAGGAAGGATTGCATTGAAAGATTAGATATAGTATCCCACCAGAATTCAAATTTTATAATAATTATAAGTTTGATATTTTAAATCTAGATTATATAAGAGATAGGACAAAAAAACTTTAGATGAATGGACTAGTGGTATGAGTATACTCATACAAATCTCTCAAACTACACAAAGAAACACTTAAAATTATAGGTTATTAGTAACTCATAAAATGACAAGAAATATTAACGTTTAGTTTTCAAATCTAATATACTAATAATATTTATTAATGCAAAGAAATACTCACATAGGAAGAGAATATTTAGATATAGTAATAAATAAAATATACAAAAAATTTATTGAAGATAATAAAGAAAGAACTATTAATAAATATAGTGAAAATGAAATCAATGAAGCCAAATAGTATCTAACAAATATAGAAATATGTAAAAATGTGTTACATAGATTTTTTTACTTGTGAATATGAAATGTATTACTATAAATTACCACTCTTTATGCAAACAACTTATAAAGAAATGTTTTTTTTAAATTACCTAGAATATTATATAAGACCTTAACAAAATGTTGGAGAAATAAGAAAATTATTCCAGACACCCTAAGACGAAGAATAAGAAATCTTAAAAGTTGGATAATTATTAAATACCAAGAAAGAAAGAAAAATAAACAAATATGAGGAAATGATAAAATCTATTATGATACAAAAAATTTTAGAATACTAGAAAAATATAGATGTAACATAAAATCCTACAAACAAAAATATAAATTAAAAAAAAATTCAAAAATATAAAAGAAGATTTAGTAAAGAAATCTATAAGAAAAAATATTTTAGAAGAAAGAGGTATAGACCTACTGAAAACATGAATTATTGTTCTTCGAGAAAAAATACAGATATTGGATCTGTAATGAAGAATGACATTATGTCAATAAATGACAGAGTATGCTTCAACATAAGAAATAATTTAAAAAGAAATTTCCACATAAAGCAAAAATCTTTGAATAAGCTTTTAAGATAGAATTAGAACTCATAGATGAATCATATATAGATAATACTTACAATATTTATTTATTAGAGGAAACCAAAGAGGAAATAATCGACTCAGAATATGAATATTGTTTAACAGAAGATGAATGATTTGTATAGTATTACAAATCTAAATATTACTTACATCAAAGAATGACTAAAATTTAAAGGTTATGCCAATTATTATCTACATGTATATATAGTTACATAAGCTAGTATGTGTGTACCAAGTAAATATGTGTTTCTAAAAGAACACTAGAAACAAGCACCAAAAGATTTAATTGTAATAATTGCTAATAATACTACAATAAATCTTAATAAGATTTTAAAATATACAAATATAATGATAAAAGAAAAAATATTTCATATTCCTACCATATATCAACAGCAGATAGGAGTTTATTTATTAATAGGAAATGGTTTTCTAAACCTATATCAACATTTTACATAATATTTAGACAAGATAAATTTAACAATATTAGATAGCGATATCACTTATGTATCAAAAATAAGAAAAGCATTGACTATATCAAACCCAAATTTTATGCAATAATATAAAAAGAAAAAATGTGGTGAGATAGATACAAAGCAAGAAAAACCTCATTTAAAAAATATTTCATTAGATATAAAAAGAGAAATAAAACTCTTTTCTTAATGAAATACAAGAAGATAAAGCACTAGCAGATATCAAAAATTTATTAAAAATAGTAAGCTCAGAAAATCCTTTAAATCCAAAAATCAATAAATCTAAAACAATTGTCAACATAAAATTAGGAGAATCTAACAAGGTTATTAGAGTAAAATCAATGATTTACACTCCAGAAGATAGGATTGAATTTGAAAGACAATTCAAGAACTTTTGGAACTAAAATTCATAATACCAAGTAATTCATCTCACTCAAGTCTAGTATTCTTTTTGAAAAAGAAGTTGAAAAAAGAAGAGGAAACCATTGATGATGTATATTTTATTCCAAAGAAAGAAGAATTATTATCATTAATAAAATGAAAGAAATACTTCTCAAGTTTTGATTGCAAAAGTGGATTTTGACAAATAAGACTAGATGAAGAATCTCAAAATTTAACAATATCTAGTTACCCTCAAGGACAATTCTAATAGACTCTCGTATCATTTGGATTAAAAAAAGTTTCAGGTATCTTCTAAAGGTATATGGATAACATTTTAAAAAAATTACAAAATATTTGTTTTGTCTATATAGATGATATTTTGGTTTTCATTAATAAATTAAATAAACATTATTTGGATATTATTAATATGTTATAAGAATACAGGAAAAAAGACATTATATTCTCTGAAAGGAAAGCAGTACTTACTCAGCAAAAAAATTAAGTATTTAGAGTTGGAAATTGAAAATGAAAAACATAATCTACAAGCTTATATACTAAAAAATATTTAAGGTTTTCTTAGTGAATTAAAAAAAACTAATTACAAAGATTTTTAGGATGTTTAACATATTCAGAAGCATATATAAAAAAACTTGTAGAAATTGAAAATCTTTTACAAGCAAAATTAAAAAAAGATTCTATGTGGAAATGGATAGAACAAGATACTCTGTATATAGATAAAGCAAAAGCAAATGTAAAACATTTACCTTTATACCATCTAGGGCTAGATGATAAAATGATAGTTGAAACAGATGTTTCACAAGAATATTGAGGAATAGTTCTGAAAACAAAAGTAGATGACAAAGATGAATATCTTTGTAGATATACATCAAGATCTTTTCAAAGTCTAGAGCTAAATTATCACAGTAATGAAAAAGAATATATAACTATTAAAATGGCTATTAAGAAATTTACAATATATGTTATAAGTTTCAGATTCATTGTTAGAACATATAACAAGATTTTTGATTATTTCTTAAGAACTAATATTGCATGTGATTACAAACAAGGAAGATTAGTTAGATGTTAACAGTGGTTCAGCCACTACAATTTTGATGTTGAACATTTCCTAGGAAATAAAAATAGTTTAGCATATGTTATTACTAGAGAATTATCATCTCTAATTATATTTATGCTTATAAGAATGGAACATCTTGATATCAAGACCAAAATAAAGGAAAATTGATATCAAGACCAAAATAAAGGAAAATGAGATAAAAAAATTTATAGGAACGACTTGAGCTATTATACCTTGAAAATTTTCTTATGGAGACAAGAAATAAACATGAAGAACTTAATTGCTCAAAACAGCTCTTAGAGTCTAAAAACTCAAAAGAGGAAACTTCATCAAAAATTCAATCTAAAAAAGATAAAACTTCTAAAGAAAGAATTCAAAATGAAAAAGAAGAACCTAACAGTTCAAAAGAAAGTAACATCTCTTGAACAAGCAAACTCAATTGGGCTAATGAAGCAGAAAAAGACTTATGTGGTCTATAATGACCCAAAATCAAGAATTTATAACAACTAGCCAGAAGTTAGTAAATCTATTCTAGGGTTTAGTGGAGTAACTTATAAATCCTCAACAGAATAGAAGTTGAAGGCAGTTATACCAATTACAAAACACCAAAACTAATAACTCCAGATGAGATAGTAAGAAATTATTTTGTAGCACTACAACAACAACCAACAACACCAAGCGAGTTGGTAACTCTAGGAAAAATATCAAGACCTCTAGTACTATTCAAAAAAACATCTCTCCTAGAAACATTAAAGACAGTAAAGCATTTAGTGCTATTCAATGAAACATCCCCTAGAAATTCATCAATTATTGAAGATGAAAAATATCAATATAGAAATCTTAGCAAACCATAATGGTTGAGTCTCTACAATTTGGCTAAAAAATATACCAAGGAACACATTGAAGATATGAAGTTCTATACTACAGACAAAAAATTTCCTACATGAAGTAAATTCAATATTTTGGAAAGAGTTGATCCGATATTTATTTATAAAGCTTTCCATATATGACTAATGGAAAACATATAACAAGGAATTAATTTAAGTGAATTAAATTATTTCTCAAAAAATTTCAAAAGGGCAATCAATAACTTCAGAAAAAAAGATTAAAGCAGTTGACAAACCTTTTTATCTCAGATTTTTAAGTTCACTAATAGATTGGAATAAGGAAGGATGTATCAGTCATTACCACTTCATTAAGATGGGAATTTTCAACACAAACAGAGAAGTTTCCAAATAAAGGGTGTTTCCAAAAAAATGAATTCAATACAAAAGAACTCTCAATTAAAAGGCCAAATGCTTGGCCAAATTTACAATGAACTCAGAAAGATTGATAACTCTACTGAGATTAAAGTAAATTATTCAACTAGTAAAGTCATTATCATTTCTCATAATAGCATGTCTTTTTCAGAAGAGGATGGTGAAAAATTTACCAAATTTGAAACCAATTTTAACAACTTGAAAATTGGTCAAGAAAGAAGTAAGATATTATGTCTCTATGCTAAAAAAGCCACCAAAAATCATAGATGTATTTACTACATCAAAGATCGAGAAGACGAATATGCATCATCATTAATGTCATCAAAAACACTATCGACAAAAAATAACAAAGAAGAATAAAGAGAGGAAGTATCGTCAGAAGACAACAAAATAAATAAATATATAGACTCACATTTTTGTTGGCAGCATGTACCAAGGAAAAAAAAGCAATGGTTACCATTTAAAGTAGAAAAGAAGATGAATTATGAAAGCAAGGATAAAATAGTAATTTTTATCTTATAAACAAGGATTCCTTGTGCTATAAAAGAAACCCTTATTTTCATTTTGAAACACATAGAAAAACCATAGCACACACGTTTGAAAAACACACAACTTAGTATAAAAATCCCCTTTGTCTAGAAATTCTAAACCAATAATGATATACCGAGTAATAATGAGCGACTAAAAAATTCTTCAAGATTATTAGTTGGCCTTAAGTGTGTAATAATTATATAATGAATAAAATGGAGTTGTCAAAACTGGACATCATCTATGTACAGATGTAGAAGGCTCACCATTACCAATAAGATATTAAGGTTTGAGTAAAGTTAAGGCATAATCGATATAACAAGAAGAGGCGAACAGAAGGAAAGACCGTGATGAACCTATTAAGTTCAGGTATAATAATATTAACTTTTAAGCCAATTAAAAATCTTGAATGTTTAAGATATTGCTTTGTGATAATACTGATAAACAGGAAAATGAAGATAAGAATATCACAATATTATGATAAGAAAAATTAGATAACAATAATTAAACAAGAAACAACCCGTCTGAAAGAAATAAAAATAAAAAATAAAAATATAATTTTATTAGAAAAATTCGATAAAGGCTATCTCTTAGCCTTAAATGATTATTTTAGAAATAATGTTTATGAAACTTGTCTTGAAAATTTTAGAAGGTTCAACTTCTCATTAGATATCTATACAAATTATACTAAAATTATCATAAGTATAATAGATCATCGTGTTTCAAGAACATTAAAAGATTATTTTATTCAAAAATATGTAAGAATTGAAAAAGAAGAATTCAATAACTTAATTTTTTGATACTACTTCTTTAAGATTATAAGTACATTGTATGCAGACAAAAAAAATCAATTTGTATATTTCAAATAGAAAAAAAAATGTGCACTCAACACATATGGTTTACAAACAATGTTATAACTTAGCGAGCACATCAATGTTAGATTGATTGAAATTTCACCATAGTATTCTTTGACGATCAAAAAATACCATCCATAAATTAGTATCAAGGTCATAAGAATATTATGGATGAAAAAATTAACATTATTAGTTTTGAAGACATCAATAATATTAACTATAAAGTTTATGGGTATTTTAACATTTTTTACAAATCTCGAGGATATAAGTGAAGATATGTTAAATTTTAGGAACATTTTAGATATATATTAGAATATTTTACATCAAATTTAATGCATGTATTAATTTAAAATTATTAATAAAAAATAATATTTTAATTTAATAATATATGCTTTAGATTTGATAAATAAAAACAATAATAAATACTTAACTTTATTCCAAATTTTATTTTATAAATGATATTAAGTATATATATTCAAATAAATAATAACGTGCACTATTATATATATATATATATATAATTATTATTTGTTAATAACTATTATAATTGTTTTTTAAGTATTAGATTTATCTTTCTACTTATTAAAGGATGTGTTATTTATATTATTTATTCTTTATAAATATTAACCTATATTTTTTAAAATATGATCCTATTAATTTTATATTTTATTAACCATGTATTAAAAACAATGAGTAATTTTTCGTACCTAGATTACTCTCTCTTAAATGAACTTTGTGGATCTGATCAATTGGTCCTGAGTTCCTTCCAATGTCATCGTCACTGTTATACTCGTTCTCATCATTTTATGATGATTAAAAAAATTACGTGATATATTATAAAAAAATTAAAATTTTAAAAACATAATATTATTAAAAATTATAAAATAATATTTTAATTGAATAATATTTAAAATAAAAAATATATTAATTTTTTTAATAATAAAAATATAAAAAATATTATTTTTACAATAATAAATTTTAAGTTATTATTATTTTAATTATACTTCCATCTATATATAAAAAAACAATTTCCTATTTAAAATTCAAGAAGTGAAATAAGAGTGTAAAACACTGTAACTTCTAGTAGAGTAAAGACAGGCGAGCACATTAGCTGCATGAAAAACAATTATCTTTTTCCCCACGCGTTTAATTTTAATTTTTAATGAAATTGAAATTTGAATAAAGTTAATAACTTTGTCCTGAAAGGGTTGTGAGTATAAAGAGTTTAGCCTTTAGAAGGAGGTCTGTTGTGGTAAGCCCAGTAAAGATGGAGTTTTGGAGACCAGTGCTTGGTGGGTTCTTAGTCTTGTGTGTATTGTGTGTGGGAGGAGAAGAATCTACTGTCTCAAAAACACATTGTTCTTTCCCAGCAATTTACAACTTTGGTGACTCGAATTCAGACACTGGAGGCATATCAGCTGCTTTTGAACCAATTCGTTACCCTTATGGAGATAGATTTTTCCACAAACCAACTGGTAGAGATTCTGATGGACGCCTAATTGTAGATTTCGTTGGTAATTTACAATTCAATACCCCTATCTCTGATTTAATTTCTTTTTTAACTTTTAAAAAAGTTCCAATTTTTATGGACCAAAATATGAAGATACGTTCTTGATTATGCAGCTGAGCAACTAAAATTGCCATACTTGAGTGCATACTTGAACTCATTAGGATCAAATTACAGAAACGGTGCTAATTTTGCAACTGGGGGTTCCACAATTAGAAGGCAGAACGAAACCATTTTTGAGTATGGCATTAGCCCTTTTTCTCTTGATATGCAGATTGTGCAATTCAATCAGTTCAAAGCACGCACTGGTCAAATGTATCAGCAAGGTTTGTGATTTTTTATTTATATTTTTTGGATTCTGTTTTTTTCTAAATTGGGTAAAAACCTTTCTACTTTATATCTGAAATAAAATGACAAACCGCTTTTACAATATCTTCAGCTAAAAATCCATCTGATGTAAGCAATATGCCCAAGCCTGAGGACTTTGCAAAAGCACTTTACACTTTTGATATTGGGCAAAATGATCTTTCTGTTGGGTTTCGGAAATTGAGTTCTGATCAACTTCGTGCGGCTTTTCCAGACATTATTAACCAGTTAGCCAAAGCAGTCCAAGTAAGCTGAACATTAAACTTCATTAGTTGTTTAAGTCCAAGACTAGTGCTCTGAATTCTCACTCATGTCACAAACCCTTTTTCAGAATATATATCAACTTACTAGTTCTTGGTTAAGATCAAGACCACTTATTTCTGTAAGGGTCTGGTTATCCTTGTAAAAACACTTTTGACTGACTTAAAAAGTGCTTATGAACTGTCGAAGCCAATTTCTGTTTGATCGTATTCTCTGGACACATAGATATATAAGTCACTAAAAAATCACGTCAGAAGGGATGATACCGGTGGGTGTCATATTTGCTTCGATACTTAAATCAGTTTCTGAGATAAAAGTTATAATCAGAAAATGTTTGAGAGAATTTGATTGATGAGCTCAGACATTTAGGTGTTAGCTTATGCGTTACTTTTATGTCTATGAGGATCTAATTAAAGGTTTTAAAGAGTGACACAATCATAAATAATCAATAACGATTAATTAATATTGAGTTATTTAAAATATTAACGATGTTCCGTAAAATTTGGATTGAATCATTAATATTTATTTTAAATTAAATAGTAAAAGATACATCTAATTATCTAATTGTCTAATTGTGTGTTGATTGTATCTAGTAATTTTAAATAATCAATATCATTAATATTAATCATAAATAATCAATATGGTTAATATTTATTTTAAATAGTAAAAGATATATCTAAATGTGTGCTGATTGTACTGGTAATTTTTCTATCCAACGTGAACCAGAATGAATTTTTTTTCCAAGTAGTTCTGGCTTGGAAACACATATTTGATAGAATCATGAATTATGTGCTTTTTCTTGAAAGCCCTTTCTCATGGGACCACATCCTAAACACATATTTGAATTCTGATGACCCTTTTTTCAGAATATATATCAACAAGGAGGGAGGTTTTTTTGGATACACAATACAGGTCCAATTGGTTGCCTGCCTGTAAATCTATTCTACAATCTTAATCCGCCTCCCGGTTATCTTGATAAGGCTGGTTGTGTCAAAGACCAAAACGAAATGGCCGTAGAATTCAACAAACAGCTCAAAGACAGAATGGTCAAGCTAAGGGCAGAGCTCCCAGAAGCTGCAATTACACATGTGGATGTCTATGCTGCAAAGTATAGTTTGATCAGTAATGCAAAGAAACAAGGTAACTTTGATACTATTATTGTGTCAAATGTCAATGGTATTCCCTTTTCACGATTTAAATGACACTACTTATCTGCTTCAAGATTTGTTTCTCTCTCAATTTAATTCTTAGAACATTTTTGCTTGTATTTCTGTTAAATGTTATTTGAGTCAAGAGTGACTTTAAGAAAAAGTTGTGCTCCTGTAAGAAGCAAAAATGTCCTTCTCGAGTCCTAAAGCACTTATGATATTTTTTAGTTTGGTTCATAAGTGCTTACAGAGTCACAAAACTTCGGAAAAAAATAGAATCTTAGATTTTAGATAGCTAAACTGATTGTTGATAGAAAATAAAAACAACCATTTATAATTCTAAGCAAAACATTATGAGGGATTTTGGTGTGCAATTATATAGTCATTAAGTTGTCCCAAAGATTTTCCAGGAAAAATAGGGACTGATCCATGTGTATTTCGAATACAATTGCAGGGTTTGTGGATCCAATGAAGGTCTGCTGTGGTTATCATGTGAAATATGATCACATTTGGTGTGGGAATAAAGGAAGTGTAAATGGAAGTGAAGTGTTTGGTGCTTCTTGTGCAAATCCTGCAACCTATATCAGTTGGGATGGCGTACACTACTCTGAAGCTGCTAATCAATGGGTTGCTAATCACATACTCAATGGTTCCTTAAGTGAACCATCAGTTCCAATCACTCAAGCAT
This sequence comes from Hippophae rhamnoides, assembly GCA_033030585.1. NCBI lineage: Eukaryota > Viridiplantae > Streptophyta > Magnoliopsida > Rosales > Elaeagnaceae > Hippophae > Hippophae rhamnoides. Next base: position 62,690,808 of record CM065428.1, on the reverse strand, counting down.
GCAGTAGGCGTTGAAAAGGGTTTTCTTTTTATTATATTTAGATTCAAATAGGAAAGGGTTCGGGGCACTAAAATCAGAAAATAGTGCTGAATGCGTTTCACCATAAATATATTTAGTCTTTGCTACAATTTTAAGGCATAATTGCAAACAAGGGCCTGCTTCTAAGATAAGATTTGTATCCGAAATTTCTATATTTTTCCATGAATACTATCTTGCTTTTGCTTAATTAATTAGGTTCATCAACAGACAGAAGGAAGAACCTTGTTCCCTGTCAAATGGCTTTGCCTTTCATGGTTGCATATATAGTTATTACTGTTTCTAGATGTCCTTTGATCTTTTATCATAAATTTTGTCGGAATTGGTATTTGTTGGAGAAGTGATAACTCTAGAGTTATCAGTGCATTTTTTTGTTTAATATTTGTTCGTTTTATTTAATAAGTAGTATTTTTGTGATTAAAAAAATTAAAATATATTTTTTCAAAATTTAAATTAAAAAATTAAATTAAAAATTTAATAAGCAGTATTTTCTAGTGAAATGGGATGAAAAATAAATTTTTCCAAAATTTTTGAAATTTTTATGATTTTTTTAACGTAGTATCAATCATGACAATTCATGTTGATACCATGCAAGCGAAGAGAAACCAATTAAAATATGCTACGTGTAACAACTAATACAATCATTGTCGTGTGTCATCGCAACGTTCACTTCGAGTTTTTGCCTACCGTTAATGAAAATGTCACACGTCGTCACAAGAATTATCGTTCATTCCACCAAAGTTCCATGAAATCCGGATCAGTGAATCATAGAGCATCACCTGTCACTAACTCAGCGTGCATTGAACAACATCATTTTGTCTCACCACACCTCGCGTGCTGATTCGTTTAGTGTTTCTCACTTGTCATGTTTCGTGATTTATTTGGCCAGCACTATTTAATTTCTTTTTTTCATTTTAACCTTTGATTTAAAGCTTATTTGATGATTCAGATTTAATTTGAGCCTAATTTGACCCAATAATTTTAACATAAATAACCCCCGGTCATTTTTATGCATGTCTTTTATTAGAATTTAGTGTAAAAAAAAGAGTTCAAGAGAAGACACAATTTGGTGGAGATTGAAGAGAATATTGGTTTTTACAATTTAAGAGATTGATTGTATTATTTATTCTTTTCCTTTCTTTATTAACTTATATGTATTTCTTATTGGAAAATATGAGATTTATAAATTCAATCATGTCTAGCTAATTTATCAATCTAAGAATTTTATGAATCCAATTTTTTATATGGGATAATCTAATATTTTATTCTAATTATAAATTCAATTTAATTATATTATTTAATATGATTTTTATGTTATTAATTGTTTAGCCACAATCGATCAACAAAGTCAATTGAATAGATTTGAGAGAATTATTTAATTATTTTTTAATTAAATAACATGCATAGTTTTCATACGAAGATGTATGATTCTTATGTATGTGATCTATAATTGATGATCTTAATAAGTATTATGTAATTTAATTGACATGAGAGTATAATTAAGTTAATTACTATATAATGTATAGTTTACTTGAGAGATGTATACATGTTAGGTTAGATTTAATTGATTATGTAATTGATCGGTAATTATATCGGGATATTTTAGCTATTCAAATGCTTTAAAAAATTAGATAATTAAGTATTTTTAGATATTTTTTCATATATCTTCTTAATTGATAATTTTAAGTTAAATCTATACAAAAAAATACTTTTTTATTATTATATTACTTGTTTTCGATATATATATTTGTGTATCTATCGCATAAAATTCGAACAATCAATAAGTTTGTATTGATGTACGACTAGTCAATATCTCTTAAAAGACTGCTAAGGTTCAACAAAGACTCCCACTAGAAGAACGCATTTTCAAGCTATGCTAGAAGCTACAAGGTGTTACTTGTAATTTAGTTAGTTTCATCTAAATTTTAAGTGAGTTAGCTTTTAAATGGTTGGAGTTAAGTTATCCCATTTATATCTTTGAAAAAAATAGGAAAAATAAATATAATTTTCTTTAAAAAAAATTAGTAAAAATATTATATTTTAATTATATTTTATAAAACAAGAAAAACATATTATTATATGCATGCTTTTTGACATTATAATTTTTTGTTGTTTTTGTTTTCACAAATATAATTTATTAAATGAACTTGCAGATTACCCATAAGTTAGATAAACTATCTAATTAAAACTTATTAACTAAATGAATCAGGCTTTTTAGGTTACCAGTTCATTGAATAACCTTAAATGAGTTCAATTATAACTGCATTAATCTTAAGTTATCTCTGCTTTCAGTGACGATTTTGATCAATGTTAAACCAAAAGTGGAAAACGGCTTAACATGATGCTGAGTGACGTGAACTACTTCGTAATCAAGATTCTTATTTGGATAGTCCAGCTTTTGGCTAAATTTGCAACTTCAGACATAAATACAGTCAATATACGGTATTTTTTTTATGTAAAAAATTTAGGGTGCATAAAGTTAATCAAGATATGTAGAGGGCTTCGTGAGAAATTACATTATCATCACAAAATTTTGAAATAAAATATCTATTAGGATGCGATGTTTTTCTTTGGATCAAAATAGAGAACTAGGATGCGATGTTTAATCCGTATATTAATTACAACACAAGGATAGTTAATTTTATACACAAGTACGAAAATCAAGAGTCACTGTCGATGTCCCTCCGGTAGAGGAACCACTTTGTAGAAGGCTACTGTTCTCTGAGGCAACGATCCATCTTCCTCGTCATCATCAAATTCCAGCAAATAGCTGCCCAACACAGCAATAAATAATGTTATCACTGTACAATAAAAATAGAAATTATTTATTGCTATTATAGTATGTGACAACATGATATTACAAGTCAATAAAATGTCAATAAAATTCAAGATTAATGTAAAAAAAAAAATTGAAAAAACAAATACCAAATAATGGTGTAGAAATAAAGTAATCTAATTAGTGAGAAATATAATAATGAATAATACCTTCAATAATAATAATAATATATATCTTTATTCTATAGAAATCAAAGTCACTAAATTTCCACATCCAACATTCATATATTTTACCTTCTATGCATAAATAACCCAATTATGTAACATGATCTCACTTTTAACCTTCCAAGTAAAAATAAAACATAAATTCATTTTTGTACAATGTTAAAAAACATATGTTACATTTATGTTGTAAGAAAAATTAACATATGTTTTTTCCATGTGGAGATTAAAAATGAAACTACATACATGAAGAGTAGTTATAACATGGTGATGCAATTAAACCTATTTTATTTCCCACTAATTAGAATGCATCAACATTACAAACTAAATTGCTAGAGTAATAGAATACTATTAATCGAAGATACCATGTAAAATAACGCTCATTGTTTTCTCTCTATTTTTTCTTTCTTTTTTACAAGAATAATGCTCAACGCCTTTCCTTCATTTAATGTTTTATCGTTTTTTTCACCTAAGTTAATATGAGATTTGTTATTGAATAAAAGGCATCAAAAGTTCATCACTTTGACAAAAGTGCATTTAAGTTTACTTATTATTAGGTAGGATGGTATAAATTGATTCTCTTTCAAAAGGGTCAGCAAAATTTATCGGGAATATTTAGGCTAAATTTTCAAAAGTAAAATTGATATTTTATAAAAAAATTATTTTCTTTACAAAAATAACGAAAATAAATTTTTAAAAAATAAATTCCTTTCGAAAAATGAATAATTTATGTTTCAAAATAATTAGTAAATAAAATATTAAATATTAAAAAGATATCATTAAAGCTATTTGTCATAAGAATATAGATTACGATATAGTTACGAAAAAAATTTAAATATTTATTTTTATTAAAAGAAAATGATTTTTTTACAAAATGTTAATTTTACTTTTAAAAATTTAGCCTAAATTTAACAAATAGACTTCAACAATCCTTTAAAAAACAATAACCATTACCCACCTAATAACTAATGGATTAAAGTGTAATTTTGTCAAAAGTAACGAAATACTACTACCTTTATCCTTTGTTATTTGTTCTTTTTAATTTCTAATGCCAACAAATGCCAACTTCCAGATTACGTTAAAAAAGTCAAAACAACACATAAAACAGAGATGGATTTCACTTACTCCTCTGTCTTCCTCTGCACATCCCGTTGCATGCACAAGAAAAGGAATGGTTAGTTCATATCCATCCACCAATGAGTTATGGCAAAAGCACAATACTGTATTGGGACTATTAAATAAATGTAAACGGACGAATTGTTACCTTGCGATTGCCATTGACAACAGTTGCCCTATAGAGTGCAGTTGTTCCTGGATAGACTGCAAGAACAGGTCTTCCAGGAGGGAAATCTTGGGCATTAGAAGGATCGTTTCTCTTAGGAAAAGGAATAATAGCTGACAATGGTACTCTATACTTTCTGAGAGTAGCAATGAAGTGAAAAACAGGTTCTCATGTTAGATGGCTGTTCCAATTAAACAATTGAAGTAAAAAATAGATTTTAAACACACAGGATAGGAAAAAACAAAGAGCTAATCTCGGTAATCTTTTTAGTCTCATAAGGAAGTACTCAGAAGAAGTTAGGTATTAGTAATAAATTCCTTTTTTTCTGTCATGAGCTACCAAATATCATCCAACGTTATCACTCCACCAATTAAAAATATATAATTAAGAAATCAATTCACTTTGGCATTTGAAAAAAAAAAGAGCAAACTTTTGCATGTAGAACAGTTTGTAATTTCAGTGAAAGTTATTTATGAGCCAAAATATGATTTCTTTGCAATATGAAATCACATTAAAGAAAAACATTGAAATTAATGGACAACAGTTACCTCTGACCACTGTGCTCTTCATCATCACCTGGTTCTTCGTCAAGCACTTCAAATCTGCAGAATTAGAAACACCTTAAGTCTCAAAGAGCAAGTAAAATTTTAAGCAATAAAAGGCCCCATAGGGTAGCATCAGTTCACAATAACAGCACAAGATATATACAGAGAAGTAGAAAAACTTTTAATAGGGGTCAAGACAAAGCAAATTGCTAATGAAATAGCTAGTCTTGGCATCAAATAAATAGCCACTTAAGTAGGAAATCTGAACTTACTCTCTCATTTCCTTGTCAAAGTGCATTACTTTTACTACAAACCACTCGTCCTTATCAGCATCTTCTGGATTAACCTTTGCTGCCACCTAAAAACGAAAGTACAAGGAAATAATATATCAAACCTATGGAAAGATTCAAAAGAAAATGATAGATGACGGCTTACCAGCAAAGCACATGCCTACCTGTTCTCCTTTCAAGCTAGCACAAGCTTCTAGATGACTTCGCATGGAAGGGGAAAGTCTTGGAATATTAGAATCAACCTTCCTTTTCTTCCTTTTCTGCTCATTGCCTTCTGTAACGTATGCAGGAATCAACCAAAGAATAATTAATGTGTTTCCAAAATTTGAAAAGAGAAGCACATCTTTAGTCTTTAAATGCACTTCTGGATTATTTATTATCTTGATGACTAGCTAAGATGGCAATAAATCATAAATTTCCTCCTATAAATGCTATTTCTTTCGGTTGTTCATACAAAGTTATTCAATTCTTAGAAAAACTAGCATATCTGTCTAAAATTTAAGATATCATATCCTACAAAATCATCTTCTTGTGCGTGGCTCAAATGGTTACCCCATACCTCACTCCCACTTCCCAGCCCCCACCCAATTCCCGGATTCAAATAGGGATATTGTCAACTGATTAAAGAAAACCTGACATCATATCATTATGCACTTTTTGTCAAAATTAATAGAGTTTGGGACAAAAATTAAGGCTGTTATGAAAATCAAATAGAGACAGAAATTTTCTCATTTTACTCCTCCTTCATACTGAGTACTGACTACTAGGCGTACCTATCCTTCTTCGTGCTTGCCCTGGAGATCCAGATGGCAATAGTCCATCAAGTTGACTCAACAACCCAGAGCAAATACTACAACCAAATAAAAAAATTGAAAAGAAAAATCATGCAAAGCATAATGCATCCAACCTTGAGAGATTGATATACATGTAAAAAAAAAACTATCTAACACAAGAAAGACATAATTACACTTATGACATACCTTACTTCACTTTCAGAGAGGTCTTTAGCTTGAGCATATAAATTCTTTAGTTTTGCTAAAGAAGTATTCCCAGGCTTCTCAACCACTTCAGGAGCTGCCATTAAGATGCAGAGAGTAATCAGAAAAAGAAAGAAAAAGGAAAAGTCAGCTCCTCACAAACTAGAGTGGTCAACAATATCACTAAGTAACTTTGAATTCAGAGTTGGAGACAATGAAAAGGAGATGGTGGTATCATGCTATTGCATGGCAACAACAATAAAAGCAATTGCAGGGTAGGTAAAAAGGGTTTGGGATTCGGGAGGAAAAAGACTAATTGTAAGGTTCAATTTTCGAGTTTCAAAAGTTGATAACTCAGCTTTACAATGAGTATTAAAATAACAAATTAAATAACAGACATACAGATACATATAAAGTAAAATCAAAAGCTTAAGACAAGTAAACATTCAAGTCACAAGTAAGAATATTACCGTCCGAAAATAAAAAATAAACCACATTGATCAACTATTCAGATAACCAGTAAAAAATAATGTTTTTGGGATCACAGACCATTTAGCCAGTGTTAGATTTAGACCTTTCTCGTTTATTACTAATACAATCATATAAGAATTTTGCTTACACTTTCTCTCAAAAATCACATGAACAGCTCAAAAATTTTAATAAATAAATAAAGCGATAACCTGCACTAGTATGCATATACTAATCTATCTAGCCAACATTTTTATATTGTTTTGAGCAAAAATATCAAACGTAAATAAAAAAATAAACGAAAAAAACGAAATATCAAAAGTAAATATAATGGCGGAGAGGGAAAGAGAGACTGACTGGCTTGGAGCTTCTTATGCATCTTATTGATTTCTGTGAGAACTTCCTCTTGCTCTTTCCTTAACCGATCGAGCTCTTTCGAGTTGTCGAGTATTCTTCCCGCAATGTCCGGCGACGACATCGTTTTGACCTCCGACGGTTTCACTCCCGCCAGATTCTCCGACCTCTACTCCACAAACTCTATAAATCCTACTTCGATCGTTCCCTACATCCTTGAAATATCTCGCTGCTATCTCCCAACAAAATATGATCAGAAATGGAAACGACAACGCTATAAAATTAATAAATTATTGAACAAGAGGAATACAAGTACTCTCTTTGTATTCGTAATTATAAGTTATTTTTTTGGGGTTTTGTGTATAAGAGCCATTTTTTATACGATAGTTAAAAAATGGGTGCAAGTTAATTTTTTTTAAAAATATATAAAAATCTACCTTAAATTTGAAAGCAAAATTTTTAATCAATTTTATTTAAAAAAAAGATATATTAACTCTATTTCACAAAAAATAATTATTATAAATAAAAAAAATATTAACATCTTATAAATTTATAATTAATTTTAAATACATAAATATTTTTTATCATATTATATATTAAAAAAATTATTTTAAAAAATAAAAAATAATTTATTTTACAATAAAATAAATGTAAATTTATACATATATTGAAAATCATATGCTAAATATTTTGATAATTCATAAATAATATAATATATTATTATTAATTATAATTATATTTAATAAATAATTATAATATTTAATTATAATTATGATATGAAAAATAATATTCATAAAAATAATTAAATTATTAAAAAAAATTATGAAACCTCTATATCTAACTTTTTACAATATACAATACAAACATAACACATTATATCATAAAATTTGTGTGAAAATATTATCTAATATAATATTATTATAATTATTAGTCCAGTTTTTATGAGTTATTTTATAATAATAATTATTATTAATTTTGTAATTATTTTATAATTTATTATTATTATTTTAAGTTAATTTATAATAAAATTTTGATAAGTTATTTGTTATAATAAATTATATATTTATTATTAAATATATTTTTGTATTTTATAAATATAAATTATTTTTATTATTTTTTATTCACCCAAAAATTTATTTATTAAAAATTTATAATTTTTATATTCGACATTTTAAAGTTGCAAAGGGTAATTAAAATATTTTTTATCTTGTTTTTAAAATAAGAAGGGAAAAAGAAAATGGGCTGGGAATTGAAGGAAGAGATAGAATAAAAACGAAAAAAATAGAGATATAATTGCAAGAGTAAAGAGAAAAAAAATGACTTGTTACTTGATTAAGAGGTTAAAAAGAGCCTTTTTTTTTTAACTAAATTAACAAATAATCTCTTTTTAAACTTTTGAATGGAATATGTGACAAAAACCCTTATTTTTTTAATGATATTCTCAAATTAATTATTATTAATTTTAAATATTAATTAAAATTTAATAAAATATTTTTATAATAATAATAATTTAAATTATAATGATATAAATATTTTTTTTATCTCCTAATTATAATAATAAATTTTATTGAGTTTTATTTTTAAGTCTACTTGGAAAAAAATATAAGTTGATATCTTTTACTGCGTAAATAAATAAGTATTTTTTAAAATTTTTAAAAATAATTACTTTTTATTAAACAAGTTAAAGAATAAAATTTTATTAAATAATTAAATTATTTATATTTTAAATATAAATTAAATTCTAAAAATTATAACAAGAGACAATATTTTTGTGTTGAATATTTATTCTTCTATCATTAATTTATTTTATTTTTAACTCTTAAATATATAAAAATAATATATTATATTTTTAAATATATATTTTTATGTTGCAAAAAAACATACATATTATCTATAAAAAATTAAAAATAAAATTTATTTATAAAAAAATTATAATATACATTAAATCATATATTTTAAATCACGTTTAATAAAATAAAATTTTATGTAACTCCTTTTACAATTATTACATATATCAAATTATATATCATATATTTATAATACTACTAAAGAGAAAAAATTTAAAAAATAATTTAAATTAATTTATTTATTTCGTTTAGTTTTTAATTTAAAAATATATTATTTAGTATCTATTTTTTATAAATATATTTAATTAAAGATAAATTATATTATTTTAATATTTTTTTATTAAATTATTATTATTTTTATCAAAAATATTAAACGTGATTAAAATTTTAATTTTTAATAAAGTCAATATTTATTATTTTAATTATTTTATTTTAACGTTTTATTAAAAATTAAAATATATATTTAAATAAATTTTTATTTAAATATTATTATTATTATTTGTTTTTATTAAAATATTTTATATTAAAAATTCATATTTTAGTTATTTGATATTATATTTTAAATAAAAAATTATTAAAATAATATAATTTGTTTTTTTATTAGATTAATAGATTAAATAATATTTTTTTTAATTTTAAAAATAAATGATATAAATAAATTAATATAATAACACCTGACCATAGTTATTTTATATTTTCATATCCAATTTTATAACTGTCAATTCGATTGAGTAATGTAACGTATGATACGTGAATTTATATAATATTATTATTTGTTGTTATTATTATACTGAAGTGGAATGATTCGTTCAGTAGTGATAAAACTCTTCTTCTCCAAAATAATTACGTTAACATGTGCCACGTGCAGTATAAAGCTGTTGATGTAGTAATAACATTTGAATTTTCGCAACACAGTACTATGAAATAAGCAAAATATAATTTAAATTTGAGGTAACGGAGATAAAAAAAAATTATACTATTTAAGTCACAGATTAATCTTTTTTTTTTTTTAAGTTAACAATACAGTACTTACTATTCTAACAGGTGTATAAAATTGTTAGTTGTTTTTAAAATATATGATAATTTTATATTTTATATCAATAAAATTTAAAATTAATATAATTTTATTATTAAAAAATAAATATTTAATACTTATTTAATAAAAAATAAAAAATATATAATTAATAAATAGTATACTTAACATAAATGAATATAATTTTCTTTAGTGTGTAATGTGTAGAAATTGTATATTAATCTTATAATAAGTAATTACGTGCTAGCATTAAATAGATTGTGTGAATAGTTATAATTTATTCAGAATAAAAAAATCTTGTATTGTGTACGTGTTCATATCTAGGCCAGCATTAACACACCCCTATCTAAAAGCCGAAAGCCGAAAATAACTCAGTTTGACACTGAGGACTTCTTCTTAGCCAAGTAAAATTATTTAATACATACGTGTACAATGGTTGTTCAAATCAATACAAAAATATCAATATTTTTAAAATTTTTAATAAATTTTAATATTAAATAAATTAAAATAATTATAATTTAATTTTAATAGTATCTAATTAGATATCATTTAATGTTAAACTACATTAATTTAATGATATTTTTATAATTATAAATTTTAAGGAAATTATTTTGTTTTTTTTTCATACATTTTTAATAAATATATTATTAGATTAAAAAATTGAAAAAAAATAATAAAATAACATCTTAAACTTATAGTTATAAAAATAACACTTACTATATTAATCTCATACATTTTTACTTTTTCATACTTAAATTCAAGTTTTTTTTCCATTTTAAGTAATCAATATTAGGTTTTTCAGTAGCTTGTTTTACCCATTTTTGATTAAAAAAATAGCTTGTTCCAATAACTTAATTACATTTTTTTTTTCACTGATGAGGAAATAGGCTATTATGATTCTCTTTCACTAATTTTATTATGAGTTAAACCGCAATTATATATTATCTTAAATTATCAATTTTACTCTCCTTTTTTTTTCTATCCCATTAGGTTTTGTGTACGTTTAGCCATCCATTCCTTTCTCTCATGAGCGGTTGAGGCAACGACCAACAACAACGAGTGATAGAAGGCAATAAGCAACCAACGATAGTGAGTGACGAAAGGCGATGAGCAATCAACAAAGATCGACCACCAATTTCCTCTATATATTTTCCTTTCTGTTAGTCCCTTCCCTATCTCTTTGCTATCAGGCAACATTCTAAAGGAATCATCAGACAAAAATGGCACAACATTTCAACAGTATGGTTCAAATATTGCGCATACAACATTCACAGATCAAAGCAATATTGGGGTGTCATCTCTAGTTCAAAATACAATCTATTTAATGCTAGTTGAGTCTAAACCTTTCTTTGTTAAGCAAAAAAAAAAAAAAAAACTAAAGGCTTCTTTTGGACTTAATAGATACAGATGGATAAACCATAAGAAGAAATTCAATCAGAATCACTTCTGTAATAATTCGTTTTCCATTTCCTACAGAGGGTTTTGTTCAAACTCTCAAGACACAGCCAACTTCGTCCAACAAAAATTAGGAAACCCAACATCACCACCGGCTCTCTGGCAATTTGGTTGTTGGTATTTGAATCTTAAGCGTATATTGTGGTGGCCTTGATCTTTATTTTATTTTTCGTATAATTAATAAAAACAACAACATCAACAGAATATTAGAGTCTCAATTCAATCTAAAAACATTCATAAAACCATATAAATTCATAATTTAAATACATCAGAAACAAAATTGGATTGAAAACATACATCTTGCCATTGATCAAATTTCAACACTTACACAGGAATTCTAATGGATTTTCTGTTCAATGCTTTCACTGGTTTCTCGCACTTATTCTTTGCATATTGATGGTGTATCTGAATTGTTATGCAGTAAATAGTGAGAGGACCCGATACTTTAATTAAGGTTCTTCCATCAAGAACCTCGTTCGGCTTTCGAACCGACGCATTTCGACGAATCGAACCGTCATTACCACGGCTCACTAACGTTGCACCACTTTGATTTACAATCTCCCACTTGGTGCAAACGTTAATCGAAATTCTCTTGAGTAACAAAACACACGAATCATAGCGATAGGTCTTCAAGAACAGTATTATCTTCCATGTATTCTGATGTATTTAGTTTCTCAAGTACTATACTTTATGTGGTAACTAAACTTAATGAATAAATCCTATATTTATTCTTGGTCCAATAAAATATATATATTTTCTCAAATAAATTAAGGTGCAGCATGAATATGAGAAAATATCACAATATATAAGAGTTTCATTAATTAATTGTATATATACATTTACAAAGTGGAACCAATTCCCATTTTCTCTACATGATCCTTGAATTTCATTGGTGGCGTGCCTTTAGTCAAAGGATCAAAGAATCATCAACTCGGTCTTACGTGCTCAATGACCACTTTCTTTTCCTTAACACGTTCTCTTATGGCAGTACTTTAATGCCGATGTGCTTACTTGTTAGATCCCAACTAATGTGGGCCATCCGAAAGAAAAAAAAAGGAAAGAAGAAAGTCTCTGGTGACGTAGAAAGAAAAGGAAGAAAAGAAAGAAAAGGAAGAAAAGAAGAAAAAGAAAAGAAAAAAAAAGTCAAAAATCTCTCCGTGTAATCCAGAGAGAAAGATGAAGTTTTGGCTATATAAAGCCTTAGCTTCAATCTCAAATTGATCAGCCGAGAAAATAAAAAAGAGAGTGAGAGAGTTTCGAGAAATTTTGAGAGAGAATTAAGAGAAACGATTTGTGAAGTTTTATCACAAAAATTGAAAATACATATTTGTTGTATTTTTGTGAGAGATCATTTTTGAAAGGTGAAGTGTGTAATCGTCTTATTATAGTGGAAGTTTAAGTGGCGTACTGGTCCCAAAGTGGTTGTTACTTTCATTTTGAAGGTTTTTCCACGCTAAAATTTTGGTGTCATTTTTATTCTATTTTGATTTGGGAAATTATCCACAGGTGTGTGGAATTTATTTCTTTAAAACCATCCATTTTTCCCAACAAAGTGGTATCGAGCCAAGTTATTTTTAGTAAGAGAAGTGTATTACATACTCTGATTACTATTCATATATCTTGTATTGTACTATTCTGGATACTATTCACGGGTACTATTCACTTGTACTATTCACGGGTACTATTCATTGTCGAGAAAAGTATCAAGTTAATGGCACACGGTGACGATTCAAATGGAGGAAAGCACAATATGATAAACTTAACCGCATTTTAATTATGCAATTTGGAAGCCGAAGATGGAGGATCTTTTATACATTAAAGATCATGGAAGCCAATTATAATGCCGAAGGAGAAAGAAGTAACCGATGCGAACGTTGAATGGGCCGTTACAGGCACGAAAGTGTCTTCGCTTCAAATCGGACAATGGATCGACAAAAGCATTTTTCAAAATTTTGCTAATGAACACGATGCTTATGTTCTTTGGCAAAAGTTGGAAGAAAATGTACGCGAGTTTCTTATTGAAGAATAAAGCAAATGCTGATGCGACGATTAGTCAATTTGAAGTATAAAGACTAAGGCAGACGAACATATGAGCGAAGTTTCAAGGCATTGTAGATCAACTCAACTCTATGAAGATGATCAGAAGGCAATACTGGCGTTGTTGATGTTGAGTTCTCTACCAAAAAGTTGGGATACTCTGGTATGTCCAATGACTCGCCTGACCGACGCGAAACCACCGTGGATATGGTAAAAAAGAATGTTAAACGAAGAGTCTCGAATGAAAAGATGAAGGCTATACTCACGACAAATCAGTAAATGCGGGAAGCAAACATGAGCTAATGAATGGGGGGAGAAGTAAAAGTAAAAATCCCCCGTAACCAAAATCAACAAAGAGGACGGTGAAGTCTAGATCAGTATGACATGAAGTGTCATCATCATGCAGATAGCCCTGGACACTTCGTTCGAGAATGTAGAAGGTTAAAGGCGGAACAATCGAGAAATGGAGCTTAAACCGAACAAATGACACCACAACCGAAGCCACCGAAGAAGTTGTCATCGTTGAGATCGCGATCATGTCAATCTTTCACGCTAGACACACTTGGGTAGTTGACTCGAGCGACTTCCTATCATGTTACCTCACGACGGAATTCTTCTCAACCTACACTCAAGGTGATTTTGGACGTGTGAGGACGGGAAATGATGATGCATCAAAAATTGTCGGCATTGGAAATATTTATCTAGAGACTAATCTTGGATCTGATTACTTCGAAAAGATGTGAGGCATGTTCTGATATCCGCCTCAATTTAATCTCTAAGGTATGCTTGATGATGATGGATACAATAATTATTTTGGTGGAGGAAAGTGGAAGCTCACCAAAGGCAATCGGTAATAGCTAAAGGCAAGAAAAGATACATCACTCTACATCACGGAAGCCAAAATGTGTAGAGGGAAGTAAATGCCACAAGGAAAGAAGTTTCTACCGAAAGCTATGGCATAGCGACTCGACCACGTAGTGAAAAAGGTCTCGAAATTCTTTCCAAAAATGAGGTCTTGCCAGGAATGAAAGGTACACCCTTGCAAACTTGTGGTGTATTATGGGAAAACAACATGTAGTTGCATTTCGTAGTCTCACACCATCTAGAAAGGAAAATATTCTAGATTTAATACACACGGATGTACGTACGATGAGTTGTAAGTCATTAGGAGGTGCTCACTATTTTGTGACCTTTATTGATGACCATTCAAGAAAAGTATGGACTTTTGCTTTGAAAACTAAAGATCAAGTGCATGAAGTTTTCAAGCGGTTCCATGTAAAAGTGAGAGAGAAAGCGCGGCAGACGTACGAGGTGTGTGTACGTGCGGATAATGGTGGTGAGTATCGTGGACCATTCGAAGAGTACTGCGAAGTTTTGGCATCGAGCTGGAAAAATCGGTACCAAAGACACCTCAACACGCGGTGTCGCAGTAGAATGAACAGGAACCATCGTGAAAGAGTCGGATGTATGCTCTCAAATGCAAACTGCCAAACACCTTTTGGGGGAGGCAATGCGGACAGCCGATCGATTTAATCAACCTTTCTCCATCGGTTCCACTGAATTGACGATGCAGGAAAGAGTTTGGACGGGGAGACGTTTCTTACAAATACTTGAAAGTATTCGGGCATGAGAGCATTTGCTCGCATCCCAAGAGATGAGCGGTCCAAGTTGGATGGAAAAGCGAAACAATGTATCTTTATGGGATATGCATGAAGAATTTGGCAGACTTTGGGATCCTATTAACAAAAGGATTGTCGAAGCGAGACGTGATATTTCTTGAAGACCAAACAATCGAGGACTTTGAGAAATCCAAGAAACCACGGTCGAGATGAAATTCCGATTAATGCGGACCCGGTCTCTCCGCGATAATCCCGATGACGGGGGAGTCACTGAATCGATGATGTCAATCCACCGGTCGTAACCGAACAAGTCACCGAACAAGTCCAACGGAAATACAGACAAGGAGATCTACCCGAGTACGACAACCTAGTCGTATATATTCTCCTAACGAGTATGTGATGCTCGTAGAAGGGAGAACAGAGACTTATGACAAAGCTATCGCGATCAACGTAAGACCGAGTGGCTTAAAGCCATGCGGAAGAAATGAAATCTCGCCTTGAGAACCACACATTTGACCGATGGAAACTACCACGGGAAGAAAAGCTCTCAGAACAAGTGGGTGTACGAATCAAAAGTGAAGAAGGCATTTCGCAACCACGCTATAAAGCAAGATTGGTTGTGAAAGGATTCGAGCGAAGAAAGGCGTTGACTTCGATGAAATATTCTACCACTTTGATGGTTAAAATGTCTTCAATCCGAGTTGTTCTTGGTTTGGCGTGGTCTTAATCCCCGGAAGTTGAACAACTTGATGTAAAGCGCATTCTTACATGGTGATCTTGATGAAGAAATCTATATGGAGCGGCGAAGGTTTCGAGTCAAAAGCAAAGAAACGTTGGTATGCCAAAAAGAAAAGCATGTATGCGGGCAAGCACCAAGGCGGTGGTACAAAAAGTTCGACTCATTCATGGAGAAAAATGAATACAACGAACGACGGTGATCAACTGCGTCTTCGTCAAGAAATTCTCGATGGTGATTTTATTATTCTTTGCTTTATGTTGATGATATGTTAATTGTGGGTCAAAATATTGACAAGATTAACAAGTTAAAGAAGGAGTTGAGCAAGTCCTTTGCAATGAAGGACTTAGGACCTGGCCAAACATATGATTCTTGGCATGACGATTACCCGTAATGTGCAAAAGCAAAAGATCGGCTTTCCCAAAACGGTAGATGTTGAAAAAGTTCTTGAAAGATTCAACATGAGCAAAGCTAAAGCGTTAGTTGTCCACTTGCAAGCACTTCAAACTTAATGTGAGTCAATGTCCTCGAGTGAGGAGGATAAATCGAGAGATGAGCAAGGTGCCTTATGCATCGGCGGTTAGCGGTCCCAATGCACGTTATGGTATGTACTAGACCCGGACATTGCATCTTGTTGGCGTTGTGAAATTTATTCCTATCAAATCCTGGAAAGGAACATTGGGGCGGTGTCAAATGGATACTCGGGTATCTTAGAGGAACCTCCAATCATTGTTTATGCTTTGGTAATAATAAACCTGTATTAGAAGGATATCTGATTCGGAGTATGGTGGCGTAGATACGAGGGAAATCTATATCCAGGTACCTAATAACATTTGGAGGGAGTCAAGTTTCATAGCAATCACGATTACAAAAGTGTATTGCTTTAAGTACCTGCAGTACATTGCAATCACTTGAAGGTTGTAAGGAGATCCCTGTGGATGAAAAAGTTCCTACAAGAATGCATCGAACCAAGAAAATTATGTTCTTTATTAGATGGTCGAGTGCAATTCATCTAGCAGAACCCAACCTTCCACTCAAGGTCCAAACACATTGACGTAAGGTATCATTGGATTCCCGATGTGTTGGAACATAAACTCTGAAAGTTGAAAAGGTTCATACCCGATGATAGCAGGCGAGATGATGACAAAGCAAGTGACTGAAAAACTTGTTATACGTAGAAGATTGCGGGTATGGAAGAGCCATGTCCCCACATAAGGTGGAGGGAGATTTGTTGGTCCAACTAATGTGGGCCATCCACAAAGAAAAAAAAAAGAGGGAAGAAGAAAGTCTCTGGCGCGCCGAAAGAAAAGGAAGAAAACAAAGAAAAGGAAGAAAAGAAAAAAAAAAGAAAAAAAAAAGTCAAAAATCTCTCCGTGTAATCCGGAGAGAAAGATGAAGTTTTGGCTATATAAAGCCTTAGCTTCAATCTCAAATTGATCAGAAGCTGAGAAAATAAAAAGAGAGTGAGAGAGTTTCTGAGAAATTTTGAGAGAGAAATTAAGAGAGCCAATTTGTGAAGTTTTATCCACAAAAATGGAAGATACATACATGGTGTATCTATGTGAGAGATCCACCTGAAGGTGAAGTGTGTAATCCCATCTTATTATAGTGGAAGTTTAAGTGGCCTACGGGTCCCGTGGTTGTTACTTTCATTTTGAAAGGTTTTTCCACGCTAAAATTTTGGTGTCATTTTTATTCTATTTTGATTTGGGAAATTATCCTGGGTGTGTGGAATTTATTTCTTTAAAATCATCCATTTTTCCCAACATTACTATGACTACCACTTTTGTTGTTCTTAGCCATAAATACAGCACCTGAGTTATCACAGTATAATCTTAATGGCCTAGAAATAGAGTCAACTACTCTAAGCCCGGAAATGAAACTCTTTAACCATACACCATGCGATGTGGCCTCAAAACATGATACGAACTCGGCCTCCATAGTGGAAGTAGCAGTCAATGACTGTTTCGCACTCCTCCAAGACACAGCTCCACCGGCAAGCATGAAAATGTAACCAGATGTTGATTTTCGTGAATCAATACAGCCAGCAAAGTCCGCATCGGAGTAGCCAATTACTTCCAGTTCATCGGTTCGTCTATACATGAGCATATAATCCTTGGTTCCTTGTAGGTACCTCATCACTTTCTTTGCAGCTTTCCAATGGTCAACACCTGGATTACTCTGATATCTCCCTAGCATCCCAACAACAAATGCAATGTCAGGTCTGGTGCAGACCTGAGCATACATTAGGCTTCCAACAGCTGAAGCATATGGAATGGTTTTCATCTGTTCTCTTTCAAAATCATTCTTTGGGCATTGGTCCAAATTGAACTTATCACCCTTCACAATGGGAGCAACACTTGGTGAACAATTCTTCATCCGAAATCTCTCTAAAACTTTATTGATATAGGTTTCCTGAGACAAACCCAAGACACCTCGAAGTCTATCTCTATGGATCTTAATGCCAATGACATAAGATGCCTCACCCATATCCTTCATATCAAAAATGTGAGAGATTAATTGTTTTACCTCATGTAGCAAACCCCTATCATTGGCTGTAAGCAAAATATCATCCACATATAGCACCAAGAAACAAATCTTACTCCCACTAACTTTCTGGTATATACATTGATCCATGACATTCTCTTCAAAACCAAATGAAGTGATGACGTTATGGAATTTCAAATACCATTGACGGGAGGCTTGCTTTAATCCATATATGGATTTATTAAGCTTACAAACCAAATGCTCACCATCACTAGAGAAGAATCCTTCAGGTTGTTTCATATAAACCTCTTCCTCTAGGTTACCATTAAGGAAAACCGTTTTCACATCCATTTGTTGCAAATCCAAATCAAAATGGGCAATCAATGCCATGACCACACGAAGTGAATCTTTCTTAGATACAGGAGAAAATGTCTTCGTGTAGTCGATTCCTTCCTTTTGAGTGAATCCTTTGGCAACGAGTCTTGCCTTATGTCTCTCAATGTTGCCTTGTGAGTCTTTCTTTATTTTGAAGACCCATTTACATCCAATGGCTTTCACACCATCAGGCAACTTGACGAGATCCCATACTCGGTTAGACGCCATAGAATCCATCTCTTCTTTCATGGCATTGTACCATAAGTTCGAAACCTCAGAACTCATGGCCTATGAAAACGTCTCAGGATCATTTTCGGCTCCAACATTATAGTCACATTCTTGGAGATACACAACATAATCATTAGGTATCGCTGATTTCCTTACTCTAGTAGATCTTCTTAATATTGCATCAACATTCTCCTAAGGAGCAGGATCATGTTGTTCAACTGGTTGTTCAACAGTTGTAGGCATCTGTTGAACTTCAACATCTACTGGATCAGGATCAACAGCTTGTGGTACTTCCAAGACTGGTTCTTTAACATGCATTTGTACTCGAGGAATGTTGTTAACAATAACGATCAGTCCATTACTTAAAGTGGCATATTGAGCATCTGAATGATCTTTCTCAGAACCAATGTACTGGGTTCGATCACTCCCACTAATCAAGTAATTCTCAAGAAATTTTGCATTTCTTGATTCCACAAACCTAGTGTTGTGAGATGGACAGTAAAATCTATAACCTTTAGACCGTTCGGCATATATAATGAAATACCCACTAATGGTCCTTGGGTCTATCTTTTTCTCTTGTGGATTATATATCCTCACTTCAGACGAGGACCCCCAAACACGTATATGTTGCAAACTCGGTTTCCAACCTTTTCATAATTCAAATGGTGTCTTTGAGACAGCCTTGGTTGGAACTCGGTTTAATATATACACAACCATCTTTAAAGCTTAAATCCATAAGGATTTAGGAAGATTGGAGTTGCTAAGCATACTCCGCACCATGTCTAATAGTGTTCGGTTTCTTCTTTCTGCTACACCATTCTGGTCTGGTGAACCAGGCATAGTGTATTGGGCAACAATCCCATGTTCTTGAAGAAACTTAGCAAACGGAAAGGCGCTTGTCCATTCTGAGTGTATCTACCATAATATTCACCACATCTATTTGATCTCACGATCTTTATTTGCTTTCCACATTGTTTCTCCACTTCAACCTTAAAGCTTTTGAAGGCATCCAATGCTTCGCTCTTATTATGAAGCATATAGAGATACATATATCGAGAAAAATCATCAATAAAGGTGATAAAATATGTTTGACCTTGAATGTCCATGTTTGGACAACATATATCCGTATGTATGATTTCTAATATGTTTGAACTTCTATTGGCACCTTTCTTTGACTTGTTAGTATGCTTTCCCTTAATGCAGTCCACACATGTCTCAAAATCAGTAAAATCTAGAGTACTAAGTACCCCATCTTTCACTAATCTTTTAATTCTTTCTATGGAGATATGTCCTAATCTCCTATGCCATAACGTAGAAGTCTTGAACATGCATAGCGTTATGAGTGGCATTATTTCGTAAATTAATACAGTAAAGACCATCAGACAAAATACCATTCCCAACACAATCATATTTATTAAATAAACTGAAATATGTTTCTGAAAAGTGAAAGGAATAACCATAAGGTACAAGTCTTGAAATTGAAATCAAGTTTCTAGAGAAACTTGGAACATAAAAGGTCTTTTCTAATTTTAAAATAAAACCACTACTTAAAATCAAACTACATGTCCCTACAGCCTCCACATGTGAGCCCATCTTGTTACCGGATAAGATGTATTGCTCACTTCCCATTGGCTTCCTTAGATTTTGCATACCCTGTAAGGAATTTGCAACATGGATTGTAGATCCAGAATCAATCCACCAGGTGTTAATATTAATATTAACCATATTAGATTCATAACAAACAAACGAGGTTGGATTACCTTTATTCTCAAGCCATTTTTGGAATCTGATACAATCCTTCT
Source organism: Hippophae rhamnoides (assembly GCA_033030585.1). NCBI lineage: Eukaryota > Viridiplantae > Streptophyta > Magnoliopsida > Rosales > Elaeagnaceae > Hippophae > Hippophae rhamnoides. Next base: position 62,670,240 of record CM065428.1, on the reverse strand, counting down.
TCATGCGTCCCTTCTTTTTACAAAAGAAACACTTGGATTCTTTCTTAATATCAGCCTGAGGTGGAATTATCCCCTTTCGTTTATGCTTATATTGAGTTTTTCCTTTCTGGTACGTTGTAGCCAACATTGCACTTTCACCAAATTCCATAACAAGCCTCATTTCCTCTTGAACACACATGGTCATTAGTTCATTGATTGACCATTTTATCTTTATGTGTATTGTACAAGATTTTGAATGGCCCGTACTGATGTGGGAGAGTGTTAAGGATATAGTGCACCAGGAAGGATTCTGACATCTCAACCTCGAGATGCTTAAGTTGAGCCGCAATGTCCCTCATTTGCATAATGTGCTCGCGCACACCTTTCACACTGGTGAGTCTCACAGAAGAGAACTTCATAATAAGGGTGCTTGCTAAAGCCTTATCTGAAGTGACAAATTGATCATCAATGACCTTTAGCAAGTCTTGAACGTTGGTATACTGATCAACGGAACCACGAATACCAGCAGAGATTTTAATCTCAATGAACATCATACTAAGGCGATTAGATTTTTCCCATTGTTCATAAAGCATGATATTCTCTAGAGTAATGGTTTAAGTAATTTTAGGTGGTTCGTTTTTCCTAATAGCATAATCAATATCCATCCACCCTAATTAAAGGAGAATTCTTTCCTTCCATATTTTATAGTTATCCCCTTTCAAATCGGGAATATCACAACGGATATCAGAAAAATTTACAGGTTGAGAAGCTGCAATTAAAGATTATATGCTTATTAAAATTTGAGGTTTAAACTATAGTCATTCTTTACCAATATAAATCATGAATGATATGAATCTAGTGACATAAAACTTGCATGTGGTCTAAAGTTTTAATTCAATTAAATTCATCCTAACTTTACGATAAAACTATCAAATTATGTTCATTTTCCTAATCCCTGTGGGTAAATTAGAAAATATAATTTTATATTATATCCTAATTAATCACACAAAAATATAATAAAAATTCATGTGAGATAAGATTTATTATATCGCATATGATTAATTACAATTAATATTTATTTTCTAAATGTGATCCTAAATAAATTTTATTATACTTTTAATTAATTAAAGATGCTGTCGCTACTCCCTAATTAATCAAACTATACGAATCAATTAAATATTAATTAAATTCTTATGCTCAATTATTGCATAAAACCATAAGCAATATTAATTTAATATCAAATGTGCAAATATTATTTATCTTAAATTTCATATATGACAATAAATTATACAAGCAAAATTAAATAATATAAGCACTAATTAAATCCATAATAGCCATTAAAAAATTAATTTAATTATGCATAAATTATTTAACTAAATTTTATATGTATAATTAATTACAAAATTTATACATATAAATACACAAAACAAATAATTTAAGCATAATGTATTTAAATAAAATTTTAATGTGTCCAAAAAATTATTTAAATAAATATAACATGTATAATAAATATTATACATATGATAAACATAAATTAAAATTATATTCGAAATTTATTTATATTTTTTTAAAAAAAATCAAACTTTAAATATATATAAATATAAGTTTGATACGAAACAAGTGAAATATATGTTACAACCCATTGGATGAGACTATTCAAAATTTCACACAGGACCCGTGTTCGAGTCCCCCAGACAGCATGCGTTTTGAATTTTTTTTTTTTTAATAAACTTCATCTTCAACCTCTAGTCGGGTCAATCCGACCCGTTTTTACACTAACGGATACCCGATCTTATCTTTCTATTCCTGGATTTTAATCCAGTTTCTTTTTATCAAAATTCTCAGAATTCAATTTCTGAGTGATTTATGATCTTAATTTTAAGTAAAAAATTCAGTTTAAACAAAAAGTTAATTAATGAAGGAAATAAATACCCACGGAAAATTGGATTTATTTTCTTCATTGTTTTTCAAGTTTAATTTTACATAATCACTCAAAAATCAATATTGAAACACTTTATAATTTCCATATGCATCAAAAATAATCAAAATAAAAAACCCAAAATTTCAGTTCTTCGTGTTCACAGAGCAAAACAGAGTTGTTTTCAAATGGCTCTGATACCAAATGTTAGAGCCTCAATTCAATCCAGAAACATTCATAAAACCATATGAACTCATAATTTAAATGCAGCAAAAACAAAATTGGATTGAAAATATACCTCCTGCCATTGATCAAATTTCAGCACTTACACGGGAATTCCAATGGATTTTCTGTTCGATGTTTTCACTGGTTTCTCACACTTATTATCTACGTATTGATGGTGTATCTGAATTGTTATGCAGCTAATAGTGAGAAGACCCGATACTTTAATTAAGGTTCTTCCATCAAGAACCTCGTTCGGTTTCGAAACCGATGTACGGTTCCAACGAAACCGAACCGTCACCACGGTTCACTAACGTTGCACCACTTTAATTTACACAAAAGACAAGACCCAATGGGATTTAACATTTTTCCTTCGTAATCTCTACGTTACAAATAGTCATTTGGATGTGTATTGGAAATAAGATGACAGTAACTAGTTAGATAACTGTTCGGTTAAGTTAAGATGAATATGTTTTAAATTCAATTTTAATGAGTCACATCATCGATGTATTAAATTTTGATTAGTTATACAACCATTAAATTATAATTAATCAAATTAAACTAATATTTAATTAAAATTAATCATTCATTATTTTGTCCAAAAAAATAAGTAACAAGTAATTGTATATAATTTTTAACTATTATATGATTATCGCATTGTATAAACCAAAGTGAGAAATAACAATGGATCGATAATGAGTAAGTTCTAGGTTTATGGAACTATCTTCTTCGTGGTGGTTTGTGATTCGATAAATAGAATAATTTTGAAAAAATAATAAAGATAATATTTTTAAAATTTGTAATATATTATTTTATTTTTAAAGTTATTTAAATTAAATTATCATTATTGGATATCATTTAATTAAATATTATTATTATTAATATAAATTTTTTAAAAAAATTATCTTTTATAATTTACAAACATTTTTTTTCCCCTGCTCAGATGCAAACTTTTGAGAGATACCTACTAGAGAGAGTATTCAAGTCTCTCGACACTTTTTTGAGCCTTTAGACGCGTGTCATAAAATAACCCTCATTCCTGCTCTCTCCAATCATTTTTATTGAAAAATACTTTTCACTTACACTATATCAATCAATATTTTTTATATGTTAAATTTTTTAACTTTTATCATTCATTATAGTAATCTCATCCAACATATATGAACATACATCTAATCAAAATATCATCTTCAATATTGCCATATAACAGTACTCACTTCTATTTGGTAGTAATTGAAACAATTCATTTTGTTGTTTCATGACATATTTATTACAAATTTTAAAAATACTCCTAATAAATTTTAATTTACATAAAAAAATATTTTTAACGATTTTTAAATTTAACAAGAAATAAACTATAAAATCAACAAAATAACATCTCACAATAACCCCTCTTTGAATATGGTTTTTTCTCAGACATTTGAGTGAATGTGTGAGCGCATGTTTCGAGAAAAAAAAAGACAAATCATTAGATTCCTACTTGATGGAGTAACATTAGAAACGATTCCATGGAGTAACTACCTATTTGAGGCTCCAGCTTACCAAAAATTACAACTCATCTGTTCGTTTTCCTCCTAAAATGTCAAAATAAGTAAATAAAGAAAATCACTAATATAATCACATAAGAAAGTTCGGAATATGAAAGCTTGAGTATCAATAGCAGTAAGTGCCACAGCAGTTGTACAAAGCTTGGTTTTAAGATATTAGTTTGAATTGTTTTTAAATAACAAAAATGGTAATTGCCATGGAAGCGATTTCAGAGAAAATTGAAGAATTACATTTATATAGCATATTTTATTTGGTTTTTGATCTAATGTTGCTTGCCCCCTCAGTCTCCATTGCAATCAACAGCTAGAAGTAATTTTTGGTAATTGATTCTTCCAGGTCTTTGAAATCCCATGCATCATCTGCAGAATATTCCCCTGCAAAATTATGGAACGGGAAAAAAACACCACTTAGAAACTTGGATTTTTTTTTTGTGCTCTGATATCTCATGCATCTGTAACAATGACGTATTGTATTTATTTATTCTAACTTTAGATAAGACAAGATTAATGCAAATCAATAATGTCAAATATAAACTCAATTTGTGCAATAACAACCCAGCAAAACAACCCAGTAGGCGTTGTGGTGTTTTAAGAGTGTTGTGTCTATTAATGTTGTGATTAATCTGTCTTCAAAATTGACTTAATCTCACATCGATTGTGTGTGCCATGTGTATAAAAGAAGCTTTGAATCTCCTCCCTACTATTCCAATTTTAACGCGTTTCAATGGATTGATTAATCTAAGCTTTATCCTCTAAGAAAAAAAAAGCATTTACAAGAAAGACTAGCCCAACTACTTAAGTTTCAACCACTCACTATCCACAGGATGTCGTGGAATTGCGGTGTCACTTCGAAACTAAGTTATCTCTTATTTTATTTCAATTGAAAAGATGAATTCATTATATTTGTTTTCGATAGTTATGTTTCGACCCTAGGTCATGCTTGGTTGATAGTAATAAAAATAAGAATAATTTTAGGTATTCTTGTATTTGGTTTGAATGTTAACATGTAATGTAATATAAAGCATTTCAATAATAACATGAATGCTCATTCCTTCTACACCCACAAGGAATACGTTGAAATGCTTTATTTTCTTTACATATTTATATAATTATTTATTATTTTTTTCATTTAATCCCAATTAAAAGTCAAAATTGTTAATTTTTTAAATTTTACTTAATTTATATTTTTATAAATTTTATTTCAATTAATTTGATTCTACTATGTAAGGACTATGAGTATTGTCTATTTTCGTGGACAAAATATTTATCTATAAATTTATTTTTAGGTCTGTTATCAAGTCTATCAAGAAAAGTCAAACAAATGCTCGAATTCCAAATAATTATACTTCAGGTATATCTTTGATAACTACGACACATAGGATTATATTTATGCATTTAATAATACATGCTTATAAATTTAAAATTATTTTTAGTGCTAAAATATTAGATAAGATATACTCTAAATTATAGCTGAAATCTTTGGCATAAAAGATAATATAAAATCTATTTTGAAAGAACTCTTCTTTAAATAAGAGTCTTTTTAATTAGTGAGTATTACTAATCCTATTTATAATAGAAAAGATATTTATCAATTACATACGATTAAGGGTTTTAATTTTTCCTATAAATAAAACTCATTGCTCATTACTCATTGTTTCAATTAACCACACAAGAGCATTATTCTAATCTTCTTAATTTCTCTCTTGTTTTACAAATATAATATCATAATTCTTTAGGCTTCTTTATTTAGTTAATCTATCAAATATTAGTGGTTATGTTTGATTAATTAATAAACCTAATTATTTTATGATATTTTGATAATATGTTCTTATGGCTTCTTTTTTTATTTTTGTTCTTAAATTGTTAGATCAAATAATTATTTTTATCATATCATAGTTATTTGATTTGATTATTAATCTTTAAAAAAACTATTTTTATTGAACTTGTGCTTGATCTTTTTTCTCTAGGATTTACTAGTTGATTTGATTTAAGTGGCATATGTTTTAAATCATCTAGTTAGAATTATCCATTATTAAATCCGTTCTAGAACACACACGGACAATTGTGTTTTTGTGCTAACCATTTTGCAGTTAATTTAAGAACGTATCTGATTGACGAAAAGCTTATTGGAACGTTGGTCTAGAAACCACTCGTGCTAATATTAGAAACTGTGAAAACAGAGCAGGGGCTCGTAAGTAAAGTACATTGGGACAGTATCTTAGGAAGGATAGCATAAGACCGAGTTTGTATTTGAACATTTGATTTTCATAGTGGAAAGTTAGGTAATCCAGTGGACCAATGGATTTTTTCTTAGGTCATGGTTATGACTTAGGTTGTTTCCACTTAAAAATATCGTGTGTTATTATCTTATTTTCGCATTTTATTTTTACACACGATTACATATCTGGTCACTTTGTTTAGGTTATTAAGTTATAAATTCATAAAAATTAAAAATAACATATTCACCTTCACTCTAGGTTAATTAGATCCATAATTTATTAACTTTCACACTGTTCAAATAGACATGGTAATAGTAATACTGTTTTCATTGAATTCCATTCCTATTACTATAATCATTTCCATTACGTTTCTATTCTGCAAACCAAACATAACCAAATCGAACTCTTCAATTGGAATCATTAAGTAACTAGATGCCTAGAAGGCATTTGAACAAACAAGCAAATAGAAGAATATCATACCAATTGAATCTCTTCGAAGAGCACTTAAATGAGCACAGCTGCAAGTGAAAGCAGAGAAAGTTTCAGATTTTTTATTATTATAATAACTGCAATAACTTTATACATCTTGAAGTTTTCCTATTCTTTACTCAAAATTGGATCTGTTGCATTACAACCTTAAACAAATCACATGCAAACCTCTAGTGAATGTAACGTGCATTCATAAAACTCTCTGGCACACACTATTCTAAATTATGCTATTAGATCTAAGATTGTTTTGTGTATCTATAAAAAAAATAATTTGGGCGGGATTCCTAAACAAAGAGCAAATCCATGCAACAGATAAGTGATAATATATTTCCATGAATGTGTATCTATAAACAAGGTAAAAGAGCTATTGCTCTTATTTAGGACATATTTAGTGTTTTTATTGACTTCAGCTGAAAGCTGTATGAGCTGTTCCAGATGAAAATTATTAATTATGTATAAGATCAGTGCTCAATGAATAGAAGTAAACAAACAGAGCTCGGGACGTCAATTGAGTTTATTACAGAGGAATACCTGCCAAGAGCCTTTCCAAAATCTGCACACAGTGACCTAATATATGTCCCTTTCGAGCAAGTAACCCGAAATATCAAGTTTTGTCTGAGAACATTATAAACAAAAAAATGAGAATAAAACATATCAGGGGGGCCTGAATCCATTTGTGTCTTATTTCGGAGAATTGTCATTTACAATATAGATGATGAAACGTACAATAACATCATCATAAGTGCCTTGAATACAAGAAATGATTTCATGACATATGTCAAAGATATTCATCGGCAGTCAAAATGTAGTACCCAAGGTAACAAGAAAATTGTATATCATTTAGTGTCATAAGCAACAAATCACACCTTGCATACAACGTTCACCTTTTACTTAGAAATATAAATGTGGCTTTAGCAATGGACTGAAAAAAACAACAAATTACATATGTCAATATTGTAGGATCACCAGTTACCTGTCTTCTAAACTACGCTCAATGTCAAACTGGAAGATTGAAATCCGTCTTGGTGAAAGCTCAATGCTTTCTCCTCTTCTTGCTTTTTCATACATCTTTTCGCCTCCTACCTGTTGCAAGATACGAAACACATCAGTATATACAAGAAACTGTTGAGGGGCAAAAATTAATGTTTTTGGGAAAAGAGTACACGTGAAAGTTTGAACCAATATTAGCTGCATACAACTAAGCACAGGAAAAAAATCTTACTTTAATTGCAGAAAACATTGGAGGGACTTGCCAAATCTCTCCAACAAAAGAGGCTGCTGTTTTTCTTATGTCCACATCCTTGATATGCTCCCAAGGTTCACGCTGAATGACCTACTTTTTAGAGAGATAAACAATTACTTTTATGCCACATATAAGCCCAAACTAAATCATTATTTCAAAATAATGTGATAGCTGTTGGGTTCAAATAGAACACCTAAATGCACAAGTTGTCAGGTTATCCGAATTTGAGATGAAACATACCCCAACAGCAAGGTTCAAGTATTCAGAAAAATTGAAAAAGAAGAAGAAAGATGCACATAATTCAAGAGAAAAGGACAGTTATTTGAGAAGAATATACGCACTGATGAATCTGCATCCCATGTAGAAGTGGCCTCCCCTAAGCGAAAAACTCCACTGTAACCTTTAATCATGCCTTGATATCTGCAGTAGTGAGTAATTGAATCTGAGTATTCAACAAAGATTCTAATCTGTTTCCCCATCTTTTGGAATCCTCACATGAGTTGCACATTGAAAAAGATAAAACACATTTAAATGACAGTTAACATACCTATCTACCAACTTAGTAGCTTTACCAACACATACAATTAATAAACCAGTAGCCATAGGATCGAGAGTACCTGCATGACCTACCTGCAACCATCACAGAATAAGTTACATTAGAATTGAAATAGAAAAGTATACCTACTAGCAGACGTAGTGATATAAAATGAACCTTTTTCACTTTGACTAGACGACGTAGCTTTCCACACACTGTGAATGAAGTCCAACCTGTATTCAGTGAAATTCTATTACCCTCTTATTAATTTAATAGTCATACTTCCTCTATGCAATATCCTTACACAAATTTCCAACTTCCAAGTTATTGAAGAATGTTAAGATACAAGGAAATTAACATGAATGATAATGCCAATCTTTAACAATTTGGCAATACTAACAATAAACCTAACTTCTATTAGGCACCCAAAGATTCTAATAACAAAATAAGGTCATTGTTGAGTAGTTTGATATATCCATTTTCAGTCATTAATGATGAAAAAAAGCAATTAACTTACCTTTAGGCTTGTTTACCAAGAGCACTGTCCCATGTGGACCGTCCCATGTAGGAGGAAGCTCAGTACTCCTACTAGCAAAGTAAGGTTCAGTTGTGGCAACTTCAATGTCCTCATTGGGAACTTTCTTCAAACACTTGAAAAACTCCTCAACCTTCTTCTCTGTTATATCCTTTGAAACATTGCTCAAAGTTTCATTCTTGCCTTTTTTCTCTCTCACTTCCTCAAAGAATACAAGCCCTTTACTTTCCCTATCATCACTATCCCCATCTTTCTTCTTGTTCTTTACCTTCCCTTTACCATTTTTTTCATTAGATTCACCAGGCTCAAGAAATGCCTTATCAAGACACTGATCAGGGAAGTACTTCTTCTCTAACTGATACACCATCTTATAATGCTTTTGCTTCTCCCAAGGATAAGCAAAAGTGTCATAAAAATACAACTCTTCCTCTCTTGGATGCAATCTAGGAAAATCCACAACCTCAGGCTTTAATTCCACAAACCCATCTTCATCTCTTTTATCATCTTCATCTGAATCAGTCCCATACATTCTTTTCCTTCTCTTATTGTAATATTTTCGCTTAGCCTTGTCCATCGGGAGGGTCTCCATGTTTTCCGAACCGGGTCGGGTTGTTTCATTGTCAGAAGCTAGTTTCTTATCGACCCAACCCTCAAATCCCAATTCTGTCTCCAATGATTCTTCAGCTTCGGGGGAGTTATCTGAATTGGGTTTTGCGCCTCGGGTGGGTCTACGGCTATTCTGAGCGAGTGATGACTGAGTTGGGCGGTTGATAATCATATCGTATTGAAGAGGGTAGGGGGTAGAAGTGGTAGAAAGTGGTAGCAAAGAAGAGGATGATAAAGAAAAAACTGCTTTTTGTAAAGATTTGAGCTTTGGAGATGGTAGTAAGAAAGAGAGTGTAGTTGATGATGCCATGAGTCTGGGACAAACTAAAGGTAGGTATAGACAATGAGTCAAAGAGCGTATTTTGGCCATTGATAATTATAACGTTGCTCTTCTTCGGCATCTTAATTTAATCATCGTTTTCAGTGGCTGAAAGCCTGAAACCCAACCTCCGTCTTATAAATAAAGCATTGGTCCTTAAGCTTGGGAGTTTGGATTTGGGGCTATATCGCTTCTGGTAGCTGGTAATCTCGGTCCAAAAGAGGTTACCGTAATTTCTAATCGTTTTCCTTAGTTTTGAATTAAACCGGCGATGAGAGCGGATGGTACCGATTTTAACATTTTTACTATTCAAATATTTTAATCCAATTTCTATTAATTAAAACCGTTTTCATAATATTTATGATTTGAAACAAGTAATTAAACTATACCAAAACAATTTTAATAATATATTAATTTTTTAATATTATTCCTTACAAATTATTTCTCATATTTTAATCAAAAATATATCATTAATTATATCATATTTATATATTATTAACTGGATTAAACAATTAAAAATCTTTATTTAAAACGAATTAAATCATTCAATTACAACATTTTTAATAACTAAACGATACGATTCAATTAAATTATTTTATTTAAAATTGAACCGATCTGCATCAGAAACACTTACCCCACGCGTTTGGTTGGAGGAATGGAATTAATCGATCGATTCCTTCCATTTTTGTGTGTTTGGTTGACGGAATGAAGGATGGAATTAATCAAATTCTTAAAGAAGGAATTAATCACAATTCCTTCTCCCCACCTGTAATCATAATTCCATTCCCACCTAAACTTTTTTTTCCAATTTTACCCTCACTTAAAATATAACCTTAAACTCAAATCCCAAATTCTCAAACCCAAAATTCCAAAACCCTAAACCCTAAACCCTAAATCCAAAATTTCAAAACCCTAAATCCAAAATTTCAAAACCCTAAACCCTAAATCCCTAAACCCCAAATCCTTAAACCCTAAACCTTAAAACATAAATCCCAAAACCCAAAACCCTAAAACATAAATCCCAAAACCCTAAACCCTAAACCCCAAATTTCAAATCATAAAGCCCTAAACCCTAAAACCCTAAATCCCAAATCCCCAAATCCCTAAACCCTAAACCTTAAAACATAAATCCCAAAACCCTAAACCCTAAACCCCAAATTCCAAATCCTAAAACCATAAACCCCAAATCCCTAAATCCCTAAACCACTAAACCTTAAAACATAAATCCCAAAACCCAAAACCCTAAACCCCAAATTCCAAATCCTAAAACCCTAAACCCCAAATCCAAAATTCTAAAACCCTAAACCATTTTTAGGAAAATAATAATTTTAACCCTAAACCTTAACCTACAAATATAACTCCAAATCCTAAATCCCTAAACCCTAACAAATCCCACATCCCAAACCTCAAAACCCTAAACCCTATTTAAAAAATAATAATTTTAATAATATATTTCTTTTTAATTAAGTAATAATTATTTAGCAAAATAATGATTTCAATAATGTATTTTGTTTGACGAAAAAATAGTAATTAAACGACATTATTCAACTTTACAAAGCATGTAGAGTATTAAGGTCATTTACTTTTTTCATTCCATTCAGCAAGAAACCAAACACAGTATTCCTAATTCCGAGCTTGATTCCAGTGGTCGAACCAAACAAAATTGTTTCCTTTCCATTCCATTCCATTCCCATTCTCATTCCGATTCCGATTCCATTCCACGAACCAAACGCCACCTTAATTTCTCTAGGTAAATTATGGTAAGATAAATGTTTGAAAAATATAAATTTACTATTATTTTTATATTTATATTATTTCAATTTTATAATATATTAATATTATCTGTAAAATTAAATTATTATTTTTTTAATTTTAAACTAATTATAATATATAATAGGATGTAAAAAAATTAAATACAAAAATATATATATAATTTAATAATAGTAACATCGTACATGATAATGCGGCTTTGGCATGTATAGCATGTTATCATTGGTTAATGACACTTTAGTTAAGTTCGGACAGATTAACCCTCTCATATTTAAAGTGATTCAACTACATAATTGTAAGGGAGTATAAAATCAGTTGATTGAAAAGAATTATTAAATTAGTTTTATTTATATTTTAATTTATATATAATTATTTATTTACATAATTTTTTTTAATTTTTACAAAAATAAATATTATTTATTTTATAAAAAATAATATATATAATTTTTTTTCATGGGGTAAAAAATAAAAATTTATGTATAGACGAGAATATCATGTAAAACTTTTGAATTTTAATCAAAAATAATTAAGCTTATTGTTTCAGGTTGAAAATTGTTAATGTTTAAATTGAATTATAATTTATTAAATTATGTTAAATTTAATTATTAAAATATTATTTTTAATGTTATAAATATTAAGTTGTAGATCGATATCAACTTGAGATAAATATAATTACTCTAAAAAAAATGTTCAAAATTTAACTACTTAATAGGCACACAAGATTTTTAGGACTAATATTGTCTTTTATTTTCAAAAAATTTTAAAAACTCTAACCATACTTACCAACCACATTCTTAAGAATTGTTTTTGTTTGCCATCAACCCTTACATTTAAATCAAACAATTATTGTCTGTTTTGATTTACCGACACCGCTTACATTTGATGTCTTACAAGCAACCACAAGCTTATAAGCTCTATTTGATGTGCTTGCATTGCAACCATTTTGTTGCCCTTTTTCATCACAACCAATATGCTATATATCAAAGGATGTCAATTAGGATAACCTAATTGACTTTTGATGATACATTGCCAGAATCCTCTATGTACAATCGTATTTAAGTTTTAAAACTCTTGTTAACGTGTTCATAAGCCTTCAATCATCAATTCATATTAAAGTCATCATCATGAAACTCCTCTCATCCTGAACATTCTAATCATACTAATAATATTACTCACTACATTTACCTTCATCTCATGTCACAACAATTAAACTTTAATTTAAGATTTTTATATTTTTATAAAAACTACATTAAATAATAACTAATAAAAAGTAAAAAATTATAAATACACAACAATAAAAGGATGAAGTCATTAGAGAAAGTGGTTTTGCTTTTGTTAATTTTAAAATAACTATTTATTGTATAATGGTAAACACACAAGTCTAATTCGAGTACTCAATTAATATTAATGGGTCTATTGTGTGTGATATTACTCCGATTGAAGGTTTAAGACAAGACAATACATTTAACCTCTATCTTTTTCTTTTGTGTGACGAGGTTTTTTTTTCTTTTGAGGTAGATTGAGTGTACATGCTCAAAAAAGGGAGTCAAAGCCAGTGGTTCAGGTCTTAGTGTCTCACCCTTATTTTTTTTTGCGATGACTTTCTTATTTTATGTGATGTTAGTGTGGCACAATATCGAGAGTTAAAAGACAATAGATTAATTTTAAGAAGCTTACAGTTTTGTTTAACACAAGTACATCTCAAATAGCCTATAAAGAGTTTATGTCAATGAGATCCAATGTTATGAGAAATATTTGGGTCTTCCAACTGATAGAAAAAGGAGACAAATGAAGTACCTTTCATGTTATACAAGAGTGGTGTATGCGGCGATTAATGGGATGGAAAGAAAGGTCTTTGTTGAAAGCTAGTAAACAAGTTTTGTTGAAGGAATATATTGGGTCTCTTGGTCTAAATTATGAAAATCGAAGGAACTAGGTAGTATGCATTTTCAAAACTTCATAGATTTTAATCGATCTTTGTTAGCAAAGTAGGTGTGGTGCATAATTAAATGACCTAATTTACTTTTCAATCAAGTCTTAGTGGCTAAATATATTACCTAAAATTTTATTTGGGCGATAAATTGCAGTAATATAGTTAGTTATGTGTGGAAGAGTATTTTATAAAGGCGTTTTTTACTAACAAGAAATATTAGATGGTGAGTAGAAGATAGTAGCTTGATCTTAGTCCATAATGACCTAGAGATTTTGATCTATTTGGGAAACTTTTGTGTACTTTCACCTTATAAACTACGTAAAGATGTTATGGTTTTTGAATTAATTGGTTATGATGTGACGAAGAATGCAAAACGTATACATCACGTTTTTGAGAATAAAGAGGTGAGTGTAGTCTTACAAATATTATTTGCACAAAACAAGTAACCTGATGCAATAGTATGACATTATACAACACATAAGAATTATTCTATTAAAAGTGGCTATATATGTGGCTATTGAGACAAGATGGACGATGGGATGCTGAGGTCACGATGGAGATTATGTGTAGGTTATGGAGAAGACTATGGGTTTAAAGCTAATGGAAAAAATCAAGTATTTTGTTTTTTAGGTGTTAAAAGTTGTAATCACTTAACTTTGTGCTTTTTTGTTAGCATATATCAACAAGTCCAAGCTTCCCTTTATACGGAAGGGTTTATGAGACTGTTAACTATACTTTGTGGTTGTGCCCAATATCAATTGAGGTATGGAAACAATCTACAATGAATGCTAATCATAAAACATATGAAACGATGAATGTCGTGGAAGTAATATGGTTGGCATTAATGAAGTGGCATGTGTACAAAGTGAAATTGTTTTACTCGATAACTCACTAGGTATGATGAGCTCATTATTCAACAATTATAGAAAGGGAAAGGTTGAATGAGAATATAATTGTGCATTGCGTATTCATTTTATGTATTGTTTATCGGATACAAATTGTGTTCAATGAATACACAAGTATATGTATCACAACAAGTAATATAATGATAACAAAAAATCTTTCTCACAAAAAATATGTTATTAAAAAAAAATTTAAACAAAAAATAAAATAAAAATTAACTTTTTTGTGTTTTTACATTTTAAGAAAACAAAATTAAAATAAATAACAATAATTAATTAAATTATACTTGATAACTAAGAAGATATATGAGAAAAATATCTAAAAATATTTAATCTCTCAATTTTTTAACATGTGAATCACTAAAATCCTTTCAATATAATTATCATTCAATTATATTATCAAATAAATCTAACCTAGCATGCATTTATTTCTCAAGTAAACTACACAACATATATTAATTAATCTAATCACACTTCTATATCAATTAAATTACATACTACTCATTAAACTTATCAATTATGTATCACATACATAAGAATCATACATATTTTCTTAGAAACTATGCATGTTATTTAATCAAGATAAATAATTAAATAATTCTCTCAAATATATTTTGTTGCTTCCATAGATCAATTATTGACCAAATAACTCATAGCATACAAATTAGATTAAGTAATATAATTAAATTAAAATTATAGTTTGGGTAAAATATTAAATCATTACATGTTGAAAATTAGGTTTATAAGACCTTAAATTAATAAATTAACTAGACATAATTTTGTTCATAAAACTCTTATTTTTCATAAAGAAAGACATAAAAATTGATAAAGAAAGAAAAAGAAGAAATACAATCAATTTCTTAAATTATAATACTAATATTCTTTTGAATCTCCACTAAAATTGTATCTTTTTTTTTAACTTTTTCTATGTTTTTCTCTCTTCTTAACTTCAAAAATTGATAAAAATTATAATAATTTTAACTCATTAGGATTTATGGGGCAATTAGAAGGTTAAATATAGTTCAGATGAAATTTAAACCATTAAATCAACTTCAAATCAAGGGTTGAGATTAAAAAAAATCAATAATGTCACCCAATAGGAATATGCCACATGGCATACGACATTTACTAGGTGAATCAGAGCGCGACATGTGGTGGGAGGACTAGTCTTAGTCAACGCAGGTTGAGTCATTGATATATGGCAAAATGTGATTCGTGATTATGGATGGCTTGACGCATGTGTGAAAAGAATGGATAAATTAGGTGATAACACGTGGCGAGGGAATTGGCTAAGCGACAAACTCGGAACGAATGTCATGTTGACACTATGTCATTGGAAACACGCAACATTTTGTGATTCGTTATCTCCACTTGCATGGCGTTCAAGTGGCATCTTTTGATTGGTCTTGCGTTAAAAATTCATAAAAAAATACATAAAAATTTAGAAAAAAAAATTTAAATACATTTTTCACCCATTTTTTACTAGACAATTCATACTTTAATATTTTAATCCCAAAATATAACTTATTGAATAAAATAAGAAAATATTAAGTAAAAAAGTACACTAATGACTCTACTTGTAGAGTCATCAATTATACTCGCACGCACGAATTAATGAAAAATATTCCATTTTTTTTGAATAATTTTCAAAGTTACTAAAAAATAATCATATTTTTAAACTATAATGTATTATACACGATAATATTTTTCCCATATGATAATAAATAAAGAATACTTTATTTGTAAATTAATTTTTATTGATAGATATGTATATTATTATAATTATTTTCGTGCAATCACATATAATAAAAGTAATATCAATTATATTTTGTTTATATTTTTTTATAGTTTATTAAAATATTAAGGTTTTTGTTTCTCCATTTATATAAATAAATAAATAAATTCAATATAATTTAATATAAAAATAAATATTTAACAATAAAACTAATAATTATAAAATACATATTAAAAGAAAAAGGTGTTAGAAGATGAATTTCTAATATCAAATGTTAATAATAAATGTAGATTAAATTTATAAATTAAAATATATAAGATTTTATTTATTAAATTATTAAATAAATTACGTTTAAAATTGAATTAAATTTAGTGTTGATAGTTAATTATATTAAGCTACGATATATTTATATTATTAATATTTTATATTATATATATATATATTATTAACGTATTTTTAATTAAATATTTTTTAAAATTAAATAATTCTTGTATTTATATTATATTAAAGTTATATCATATCTATATTTTATATAAAAAAAATATTATATTGATACATATATTTATTCAAATAATATTCTTCATGTATTTTACTCTCTATATAAATACTCAAATTAATGTCAATTATTATTTAAAAATGATAGTGGTTGATAAACGAGGTTACCAAAACCAAAAAGTACAGTGGATAGCTTTAAGTTACCGATCGTGAGAAGCACGTCCAAGCCGTCTTTATCTTTACCACTAATTTGTACTTGGTAGTTATTCCACAAACCCAAAGTTAAGCTAGTAAATCTACCATTTTTGAAAAATATTGTTCACCTTGCTCCACTCGAAATAGAGAAAGACGGAATTCGCGCTCTCATTACTCCCACGCGCTAAATTTCTGATAATTCTATTCTCTCTGTTTAAATTTTTCATTACGGTCTTCTTCCTCCTGGGCAATGAATTCAGCAACCGTGGAAACTTCAGAAATGGACGAATGGGATGTTCACAACGACGATGGCTTTATATTCAAGCGCCAAAAGCGGCTCCCACTAGATCCAGACCCTGGCTCAGTGGCTAGCTCAGTCAAAATTCAGTCGGATCGCGATGCAGCCTATAAACTCCTGCGAGAGCGGAAGAAGGAGACGCTCTTGAAGATCAAGGTTCGGTACCAGAGGGAGATCGATCATTGGGACAATTTATCAAACACCTTGCGCACAATGGAAGAGACTACTCGTCTCCAACAACAACGTGAGCAAACGGCACAGTTTCAAGATTCGCTTATGACCGACGTCCGGAGCTTCGAGACAAATTATGGGTCGCTCGTAGATGACCTCCTAATGCAAGTAATGATGGGTAATTATTTATTTTTCAAAATGTTCCAACAATTTGTATAGGATGATGAAAATTTTGGATGTGGGTTTTATAAGTCTCTCTGTATCATTTGTGGGATTCTAGTATGCAACCATTTGGGCCTCATTTCGTGCTATTTCCTTTCCCAAATTGAAGAAAATACTTTAAATTGTATTTCGTTATTTTGCTTGGATTTCTAGGTTACTAAATTTACAAGAAATTGACAATATTTGTTCCACAAGTGTTTAAAAGATTAAGCTTTAATGTGCGATCTTTCTTGACTTGGTTGTTAAAAAGGGTATATGTTTAATTCTTAGTGGTATACTATGCAGGCAGAAAACCAGGACGCAATTATTCGTGATGTTTCCAATCTGTGCGACATAGCTGAAGGAATGTGCAATATGAAAGAGGAACAATTAAATCATTCCTTTTTTGATCTCCCTATTTGGGTTTCGCCTGAGGAGTTTATGAGTTGTGACATTGCTTCATGATGAGTGAGTTCATTACTTGAAGTTTATTGACCTTGCTTTTCAAGGGAATATTGGGTTGGGATCGCCCACTACCGAATTGTGATCTCTAGCTGCAAGGTTAACAAACTCATTCATTGTAAAATCTCGTCAGCTTGAAAAATCTTGTTTGGAATTGTGAAAAAATAGTTACTACTTGGTAAGAGTTGTGTAATCTTAGCTATCTTGTGAATGAAAAGGTGATGAAAAGTTCCGATAAAGGTGAACCCAGGTTGTGATAATTGAGGGTGACTCTGAACTGAAATTCTTCATAGATCAAGCCTTTTACAATGCTTTAATTTTGTATTTTAATATTTATTTCTTTGACCTTCAATTGTAAGGTACTAAGCTGTGTGTGTTTATGGTTATTTCAGAGTGTCTTAGTGAATGGAAATGTAATGAAAAATGAATTCAATAAAAATAATAATATTATTAATAATTTGTTTTAACATTGAAATAAAAATAATGGAAAATATTAAAGTAAAATTTATAAAATTATATATAATGTAAAATCAAAAAATAAACTTTTTATTTTAATAAGAAAAATAGTAAATGATTATATAAATGTGAGAAAAATAGAAAATTTTATAGTATTTTTGAGGGCTCTTAAGATTATTCCCATGTTTCGTGAATGTCAAAGGTTCTCTATAATATTTCGATGTCAAAACCATAATTATGTTCGCCAAAATAATACTACTAGCATTTTTAGCTAAGCTTGCTATTAGTGTGAAAATTACGTTTCCTGTTGGAAGCCTTACACTGATGTGGAACAGACAGATCGGTGTGAGATAATAGAAATTAGGCATGTAGATTTGAATAATAGAAATCGGAGAAGAGTGAAACAGAGAACAGAAATCAAAAATCAAAATGCACACACAAATTTGCAATTGTATAAAAGAATTTTTTATAAAAACCAACTTCTCTATTACTTAAGTCATTTATATAAGTGTAAATGTGTGTACAAGTTTGGTGTGACATTCTTCAAACACAATTCAACAATTCTGAATTCCAAAATACTATATTTTTTTAATAAAGGGAGAAAATCTTACATATAATATAGCATATACCCTTTATTATTATCAATAATTTATCTCGTTTCTATTTCTAATACTTATTCTTTTTTATAAATATAAAGAATCAAGATAACTCCTCCAAATAACAAATCTTTTCTTTTATAAAAGTAAACTATGCTCAAAATAAAAATACATCTTTCGAAATGAAAAAAAAAATCACGTCATTTAAAAATGTGCATAAAAGAGTACATGATAAAGTGTCATTAGCTTCCTTTCAAAACTAGTAATCAAATAGTATAATAATCCCAATAAATTATCTTAAATTAATAATTCTCTTATTTTGCACTACTTACGATGTGCAAATATACGGATATAGGGAAAAATTTGACAAGTTTAATAAAAGCCTTAAGTAATACATTGAACAAGAAAAAGTTTAAAATGCAACCCCCTCCCTTGGCGTATAAGGTATAGTCAAAGAATAAAACAAAAACAAGGATCCAGAGAGCAAAGACACTAACAGTGATGCAGGGGAAGATTTAGGAGTGGGTGGCTTTCAAATTTCATGTTTTAAAAGGGTTTTGAGATCATCTTCCATCAGAGCAGAGGGAGCAATTTTTATTGGTTCAATTCTAAACCCAGCCTTTTGACATGCATCCTCTAATTGCTTTACTTGTGAAGGACCATTAGGGCAAAACGCAACAATTGCTCCCCCACTACCAGTGAATTTTGATGCAGCACCCACATTTCTGGCCACTTCCACCATTTGTATATTCAAAGCACCCAGGATAACATCTCCAAACATGCTCCTATTAAGTAATACAAACATACAATTTGATATGAATAAATCCAAAAGTACAAATGCCACAGGATGCCATGGATGGTAGTATTATTTTTAATCACGTTTAGAGAAAAATCAGGAGAATGAGGAATTCAATTTCTTCAAATTTGATAATCATACTATGTACTAGCAGTTATTTTATTATTAGAAAATATATTATTTTCAAACTTTATAAGCTAGCATAAATTGTGTGTAAACCCTACAACTACAAGTAGGGGCTCCTCAGATCATACATGACACATCTTTGAAATGCATGCTTACCCTTCAAGGTCAAACCACTGCATACCTTCTGTTGTTAAAATTCTGATTCATTAGAGTTGCAAGTTTAGAGTAGTCTTTTTGAAGCAACGCCGTCCTTCCTTCTTTGGCTATATTTGCAACTTTTGTCATTGTTGATACTATAAATTCTTCGCCATCGAGCCATCTTTGTCGAACTGTACTGTGTACCTACACTTAGATATTATATTTTAATTTTACAATTAACCATGCCAATGTTGCAAAAAGAAAAGATCAACCAAGCTTACTTTCCCAGAATCACTGGGATTCTCTGCATAGATGAGATGGAGAGGAGGGAGGAGACTGATATCCATGGGTGTGTAAATGCCATGTCCCAACTTATCCATGTATTCCTCGCTAAAGTCCTGTTAAAAAAAAGGAATAAATGATTCTTGAATACTACGACTTTGCATCTATTTAATACACAATTCCTCAGGTAAAGATTTTACAAGTCATACCATGTAAACAAGGCCACCATAAATCTGTGCAACTCTATCTTGGAGACCCGCAACAATTCCAAGTTCCTTCTCTGCATTAAGGACAAGGTTAGGCCGAACTTCTACTTTGACCACATGCCTGACCTTGTAGAAATCAAGAAGGCAATTCAGGGCAGCAGAGACAATAGCACTGGAACCTGAAAGTCCTGTCTGAAATGTCAAACTTATAACTTTAATCCATATGTTAAAGAACATGACTATTGTCAACTATAATGTTGTAAAGCCAAAGATTATGAACATATACTACATGGTATTTTACAAAGTCATCAAATCATGAGATATATGAGAACATGAAGGACCTCACATAAAATAAACAATTAGCAGAGTTCCGCAAATTTAGAACCAAAATATTATGGTATAATTGGATAAGCTTAAAATCACAATCAAATAGTAAACTAGTGCGAAGAAAAATTCAGAAGACACATTAATAATTGAGGAGAAGGGGAAAGAAAACGAACTAAGGTTCTTACCTGGCGAGGAATATTAGTATCATATGATAGAGTGAAATTTCCCGCATGAAGATCGATATGGTTATCTCTGCAATAATTATAGAAAACTTTACAAATTGCCATAAGCAATCGCACTCCCCCATAATAACCTTCGTTATTCAGCCGACCCACCTACAATTAGGGAAAAAAAAATTATCCCAACAATCTCCCGAAAACTTTCCCTAATAATCTCCTGAAAACCTAAAATTTAATCAACTAAGAAAAAACAAACAATCATGCTTTTGAAAGCCGACAATGTAGATCTTAATTTTCCACCAGAAAGGAAAATCAATAAGATCGATGTCAATCAAAGTGAAGAAAGCAGGAAAAACAAAGAGAGCGAACCAGGTGGTCTAGAGATCTGAATTGGACGAGATCGTGGATGGGATGGGGCTTGATGAAGAGTTGATCGGACGGATGTAATTGGACGGAGGCAGAGAAATTCTGGAGGGTGAAGGAGATAGTACGACCGTAGTAGACATCGCTAGGGTTCCCAAGCAGCCCAACCCTAGCGTAGGTCTTGTGCTCTATTGTTGATGACGATTGAGAAGATGTTGAATAGCCCTTTGCATTAGGATCCATTATCGATTTTACTCAGACGCTGGGAAAGTCCCTTTCTTCTTCAATTGTGGTTCGCAGTTCGTACTTACACTGATGGCAATGATTCTAAAGGAGCTGACTACGCAACGGTGGAGCCTAGTTGGTGTGTTGTGTAATTGTGTTTTCGATTTTTAATTGTACATAAATATATTATTCGTAAATGATTATAAATTTTTCATAAATAAACTTTTAATTTATATAAAATGATATTTTGCTTAGTCAAAAAAAATTATCCATTGTATATATTTTTATTTTATTGGTTAAAAATAAAATAAAATATTTATTTATTTAATAAATATTAAAAATTATATTAAATGCAGCCTGATTAATAAGAAAGATATATAAATCATATAATTTTTTTTCTTTTTTAATAAGGAAAATTCCATGTATTAAACACTATGGTTTTTATTAATTTATAATAAAATCATAAAATTAATAATTAAATTTTTACTTTGAATTTATATATTTTTATTATTAAAAAAATTAACATAAATATTATTTAAATTAAACTCAATTATTTAAATTTATTTAATATTAAATATTATTTTATTTTTATAAATTTTAGAGATATTTAATTTATGTAATTTTCAAGTATTTGTACTTTAATGTAATATAATTAAGAAAAATCATTTTAATTATTATTTTATATTTATTTTAATTTAATTAAATATTTTATTAATTATTATGAATTAAATATAATTTAATAATGAGCTCTAGTAATAAAAAATAGAAACTAAAAATAATGATATAATCTCACCATAGACATATACCACTACCCTATAATCACAAAAAAAATCATAGATCTAGCTAATTTTGTTGTCTTAAATAATTATTCATAAGCTATAAGTACCAGGGATGCGTACGTAATGATCTAGTGAATAATTAATATTATTCTGCTGAACTACTAAATAATTATTCATAAGCTATATGTAGCAGGGATGCATAGGTACAACCGTACAACCGCACAATTATATCATGCACTAATTCAAGGAAATTTAGAAAATAATTGCAATTTTCTTACCGTTTAATTATGCATTTTAAATTTGAACCAAAAAAAACTACGCAGATTAATTTAATATATATATATATATTTAATTTTAAAAAAATTAAAATATTAATTAAATACTTATTTTATTAAATTATTTAAAATATTTATATTCATTTATATTCTTTAATTATTTAACATATATTTTAAAATATAATATATATATATATATATACAAATAAATATAATTCAATCTAATTATTTAAAATATATGTATTTAATATTAAAGATATTTTTTATATATAATTATATGTATATAAAAATATCATATTTAATTTTAATTAACTACCATTTCGATATTATAATAACCATCGTTATCTTTCACATAATCTATTGTGATGATTTTTTGTTATAATTTTCCTTATCCACTAATAACATGTAAAGTTTTTTTAATGTACAACCCTATTAAATACCAACTAGGCAACAACAACAGAACAAGATGTTAATCTAACACTCTTTTATACTCCAATATTTGTAATCATATTTCTTTTACATTATTTTTTAGTTAACTTATTACAAAATATCACCCATAAGTTATTTAATTTCCACTTGAATATATATCATTATATTAAAAAATAAACATGAGATTATTATAGGAGGTCACAAATGGATGATTTAAAGATTTACTTTCAAAAGAAACCCATATACACAACAAAAAATAATACTAATTATTTTTTTAATTAAAAAAAGATGTTATATGTATCTCATTTTAATAAAAATAATTTAAATTATTAAATTTTATTGATATATTAAATATTTAAAACTTAAAATTTATAAATAAAATAGGCCATGATTTTATTTTATATATTAATTTATCAATAATTTTTTTAATATTACAATTAAAAATTTTATTTATCAAAAATTAAATTACCCGTTCCTTGCCTGTACATACTTCCTCCCTTGTATCACATTTAGGTATTTGTTTTCATAAAAAATGCTAGTATCACCTACTTTTGCACTCACTATTATACCTATATATTTTTATATCATGACATGTATTGGAATCATTTTGAAAATTAGAAAAGTGACTAATTTTTTAAATAAAATAAACATGTTTCACTATAACGTGAGTGCAAAAATTAATGCAAAATTATGTGTCCAATGTCCTTAACATTTCCCTTGTTTTTAGTAATAACAATCACACTAAAGTTAAGTAAGACGTTATAAAAATTCAATTCATATATTTTTTGTTTCATTAACAAAAAAAAATTGTAAAATAACTATTAGAGTTTTTATTAAAATACAATATTATAGTTAACATAAACTAAAGATCAAATTACACAAAAGAACTAATTTAAATAATGGTATGACACTTTTCTAGTTTATACTCTTTTCTACATTCTCCAGGCTTTTTTAAAACGTCACATCAGCTAGACGTTACTAACTATATAGTGAAATGCAAAACCCTAATGATAATTTATCTTGCGCGACATAAGATCTCTATGTTCATTGGTAGCAGAATAGCAAAAGTATAATTTGTTTTGCTTTATGGATTCAAACCTCGACACATTTAGCAATGCACAAAACCTAATCAATGGCTTCCCGCAGTAAATATGTGATGGGGTAAGATAAGGGCAAAAACTGTCATTGACCACCCCTATAAAACCATCTGCAAAAACTCGGGCATCTTCCCAAGCTCCCATTTAACTTGAAGGTCGACCTTATTATTATTAATGCAAGCCTTGACAAGTTTAATAGAAATCATACCTAGTCCAACTTGAAGGGGTAAATATGATCCAGAATTTATAGTATCATAAACATAAATATAGGAATGTACAAATAAACTAAGAAATATACAAAAGCACGAAATGCAAGCATTCATACCAGGAGAGCATAAAAGCCATAGATAGAAAAAATTAAACATGAGCACTATCATTCTTCATCATTTTCATCATCTGCGGGAAGCCCAATGTCATCCCCAATACCTTCAAGCAGTTTATCAACATCCTCTCCTAACTCCAAGAGCCTTGCACTTAGTTTTTCCACTCTGCTCTGCTCTTGCCCAAGGCATACAAACAGATCATTGAGTTCTGCTTCGCTCTCCTTCTGAGCTTCTTCCCTTGCTTCAGCTTTTATTGCCTCAACATCTGGAAAGGTGGAGGCCCCTCCACTCTTTACAGCTCTCACCTCCTTTTCCAAGTGAAAGTTTGTCTGTTCAAGACTGTTGTACGCATCAGATAAGCTCTTTAGATCAGATTCCATCTTCCCAGCTAAATTTCGATACATTGATGCCTCAGTTTCTGTCTTTGCTTTCTCTGCCTTCAGTAACTCCAACCGTTGGGATGCTTCTTGAAGATCTCGTTTAAGTGTCTCAACCTGAACTCTCTCAGATGCTCCACCTACTTTGTGCTCAGACTGTGAATAGTTACCACTGCTGGTCTTTGCCAGGTCCTCGGCCAAAGTCGCATTCCGGCTTAGAAGATCCTAAAGAAAGCAAACAAAAATAGATTATGGCACTCTTTTCACATGCCTAAATATGCAGTCATTATTAATGATGGTATCACAAATATTGAAACGATGGTAATGCAGTTATTTGAACTTGCATTTCTTTTAGAAAATTCAAACACATTCCTCCCTTTAATTAAAAAAAAATTTAAATGTCCACAAGTAGTTTTCCATTGCTTAAAAAGAGGGTACCATTTCAATCACACCACAGGTTCCATATGACAATATGACAGTACTTTGAATATCATAGAGCTAAGGGCTAACGGTATTTCATAGCAAAGTGCCCCTCCACTAGAATCTCCAGCTTTCAGAAGAATGTTTGAGCAAGGAGAGAGCATGAGATAACAATCTACATACCTGTATCTCAGAGCATTGTTTCTCAACAAATGTTTTCAGCCGCTTGATGTACTCTTGGTCACCCTCCCCACTATTCTGTTCCAGCTCTGCTGGAACCACAGCCACCTTAGTCTTTGGATGGCTGTAAATTTCTACAATCTTCTCTCTAATATCTGCCTCCAGATTCTTAACAAGAGTTACAAATTGAGCATCAAATATTGATGAGAGAATGGGATGATCATCCTTATTATGGTTGGGCACGTCATTCTGGGCAACATCTTCAATTTCTTCTACACTAGCAGCAGCAGATCTTGCCAAAGGTTTATGGGGTTGGGCTGAGTTTGCAGAGGCAAAATGGAAGCTATTCTGCATCTCATCAAACTTCAGAAAGTAGGATGTAAGCCCAATTTTCTGGCTTATGATATCAACTATAGTAAAAGCATCTCTCCCACTCTCAACTGAATTATTGTACAGTATACACTCTCCCAAAAGAATTGCAGCTAAACCCCTTACACACACTGTTGTAGAGGCATCTGACAGTAACTCAAGCAGGTAAGTGAGCTGAGGACGTGAATCTAGAAAGCAGTTCACTGCATTGGGGAAATTAACCAGCCAAGTGACCAGTAATTTCAAGATAATGGGTTGAACATACAAGCTTCCCGTAGAGCTTGACCTTCCGCCTCTGCTTTTCATAGAAGAGGCAAGAGCCAAGTATTTTACCATACGGTGTAGCAGCGGCTCAGGAGCACCCAAGGTTGGGGTGGGTGCCTCAAGTTCAATATGTAAAACCTGTAAAATTGTCTGATCATATCAGCATAAAAAAGATAAGATTCAAATTTAACACAATTGGGGAATCTACTGGAGGACTCGTACAAGATGAATATTCTTGGAAGTGGAGATTGAAACTTAGGCACTTAGAGGCACCAAAATTAATCAAAAATTTACATATTCAGCTAACCTGAGAAATAAAAAGAAATCCTATTAGATGAAAACCGTTTTACATCCTTAATGATTAACAATGACCATGGTGGGTGTGTCATGTGTATATATATGTGAGCGCTAGTGTAGCTCAACAGAGACCAATTTATCTAGCAGCAGCAACACTTAATTGTTTCACCCATGTATTTAATTTCAACAATGATGCATATAACTTTAACAAGTGATAGAAGAAAAATAATACAAGCATAAAAAGACATCAGAAACACACTTATCTTGAAACATACAAGATATACATCAATTATTGGAACGGTATCTCCCATTGAGTCAGATTTGTTACAAATCATAAAAAATCTAACTACTTACCCTTTCCTTGCATTGTAAGTTGTCTTTGAGCACATAAGAAAGAACACTAGCAGCTCTGCAGCAAGTCTGCATTTAAAAAAAAAGAGCTAATTAACAGAGGATTTTAATGCTCCAAATTCATTATTTTCGAAAGCATAAGTTACCTCAAGATCAGCATCACTTTCACTCAGTGTAAGACCTTGTAATAGCATGCTGCAAGGAAATTAAACTTTCATAAGATTGACTACTGAAAGCAATACATTGAGCCAAATTAGAAACAAATAAATGGATTATTATTAGGGTTCAATAACAACGGCAAATCCTAATTGAAACATTCACAAAAACGGGGCCAAAAGACACCAAGTCTAAAAGCAGGTATAATAAACAAACCTTCCAAACGACATGTGCACATCCTCATCGAGGGGAGCATGAGTCATGGAATGTGGTTGAGGAATTAGAGTGGATGCTAACACAATTTGCCCATCAGCATTTTTCTGTTTGAAATTAATACGAAGAAGATAGACACAAAATTAATTTCAAAGGTACGCAAACAAGAAGCACATAGAATGAAAATAATGCAATGAAGGAAGAACTCCATCAACCTCACAAAAACATTTAAAAACATAATCAGCTGCAACAAACTCCTGGACACTTGATGTCCTCAAGATTAACCTGAGTATTGAGTTTAGAGCAGGTTCTTGTGGACCCTCACCAAGAATTTTGCTGGCAAGGGCATCAAGATTCTTGGTATGCCCAATAATAAGATCTCCAATACAGCGTAATGCCTAACAAGGTCAGTAAAATTCATAAGAATACGATCATATATACCAGTAACCAGAACTATCATTGGCTATCAAGGAGAATAATAGATGTCATACAGAACAGTGCACAGCATCAGGCGCCCATGGGCTCTCAACACCCAACAATAGAAGATGGTCCAATATTTTTTTCTACGCCAGTCAAAGAAGTTGCAAATTAGCTTTCATCAAAAATTCCAAATTAGTAAATTTCACTTCATAGAGCATGAACAGGCTACTTAATTTCACAGCTAACCTGAACAAGAGTCATTTTGTTTGCCAACTGATTTGAATCTTTTCCAGAATCAGCCTCTGAAGCTCCCGTAATTAGCAAATTAATAGTTTCCAATGCATTGAGTATATTAATGGTCTACTGGATGGCATTTGTTTCAAAACAAGAAATGGTCAGAAAACTTGTACAAACAGAACACACAAGGAGGTTAAATAATGAAGTTGCAAACATCGGAGAGTCTAACCTTCTGCTGCGTGAAACTATACGCACTTCCTCGCAGCTTTAAAATTGATATTAAGGGGTCAAACCCCATTGTCTCCCTCAACAGTATCTAAGCCAAACAATACTTATGTTAGGAAAGCAAAATTTAAGTTACTACATCTAAAAGAATATCTAAAAACAAAAGGAAATTAAGAAAAAGGAACCTGATTGGATACATTCTTGCGAAGAAGATTGTTCAACAATTCAAGGGAGTCCTGCGCAGAAAGACAACTTTCAGTACCATCACCCAAATTTTTTTGCACATTTCTCAAACCCTTTCACGATATAACAAGGAACCAGTTGCACACCAGGAACTAGTTGCACACATATGGAAGTTATAGTATCATCATAAATTCATAAACAACAAACCATCTATGCTCTAACAAAAAGGACACCGTAGAAAAAGTGATATGGACATCTAACCACGGTCTAACAGCAAAGGATCTCAACTTATTTCATCTTTGAGAACTTCAAGCATATGGGAACCAGCTTTTAAAAAGTAAAAATTTAATACACTGACTCCCGTTACAGGAGAAAGGAAACAGAAAAAGAAGAATAAGACAAAGGAGCGAGTGAGACATTCTTTTGCTTGTGGTTTTCGGGTGACAATCCATTTAGGATATAGCTAATATGGCTTAAGTTAAGGAAGCATTCATTTACAATAATAAAGTCTAAAACACCAAATGCATATGGCTCAGCAAAGTTGCAAGAATGAATGTAAAAAATCACCTGTACAACAACGCCACCTTCAGAACCTCCTTCCTCACTAATAATACTGAAAATTTTATCAAAAGCACCTTCGAATACCAAAATTTTTTGGATCTCCTAAAATCATAATAAACCTATCAATTAGTATGAAAGCCAACCATATTCACTTGCAGGTTCAACAGAAACAAGTAAAATACAAAGAGGCAATAATGGGAACAAATAAGCTCACCTCAGCCTCACGTGTCAAGTAAGTAAGAAGTAGTAAGGCCTCATTCCGTATAACCTAAAGAGAAAATGCAATTAAATTCTGTTATAAGGAAAAGGCAAAAGAATAGTATTAAAATTGCTTATTAAAAAGCTTCATCTGTAAGGTTTACAGAGAAAGAAAAAAACTGAGAGATGCCTCTTTTTGAAAGTCCCTGTATTATAAGTAGATGACTACAACATAGGAGTTACGGTGCAGAAAACATGCTAACGAGAAAATTTAAGTGAAAAATTGAAGATCATTAGTAAGAATAAGTTCACTGTCTAATTTTATACCTCACGATCCATAAGCATATCCATCAACCGGGTTATACCTTGAGGAATGGTCAGGATGGCTTCCTGTAACCTGAAGATAACCTCAGAAGATTTCTTTGGGACTTTTCAGAGGATGCAAAATTTTGTAAATGAAATAAATAACAGGTCAAATATAATACCTATTTGGAGAATTAGTAAGAAGAGCTGTCAGAAGTTGAAGAGTATAATATCTTACATAGAAATCCTCCTCTGACTGCAAAAGCATCCAAGGGAAATAAGTTACAAAGCTATATGAATCAGCCAAGAAATTATTAGGATAGCAGGCAAATCAAACTATGGGGAAGATGTGACTCTTCTATATCTCAATGGAGAATACTCACCAATAAACTCAAAAGAAGTGAAATGCTGTCTGCTTCTCTAGAAAGCAAATCACTGTTCATTCGAGCTGGCTGAATCTCATTCTTTGGTCCTTTCACATGGTCAATAGGAGTCAAGGCACCCAGAAGAGTTTCTAGTGCACCTCGGACCTAGATGGATTAAATGGGAAAACTATCTCCTTACTTGTCCACAAGAGGAAAAGAAAGCAGTTCATGATGAAATGAATAGCTCAATTTGAAATAAATTTATAGGGCCCAATTCAACCAAAGTAAAAGGGATAATAAACACATTGCTGAGCAAAAACTAAAGAGTGGGTACTTTTCATCATGAACAACAGAAGGTAGAAATAGCACATCCTAGTAATTTCTTATAAGAGGGATCGTAAGAGTATCAAGTCCCAGAAGTGATTCTGTAGATGACAATATATGTCTACCAGTGGTTCAAGGAAATCAACAGTAGAAAAATTTAAATGATCTTGTACTGTGAAAAATAAAATTCCATCATAAATTGAAGGCATAATTAACTGATTTTTGTATGGAAACATATTTTAAAAAATATTAGAAAAATTATTAAACTAGAATTTTGTTCTTGAAATTACAAAATATGGCTTTAACAAAATACAGAAATAGAATCTTCAGAGACAGTGTCTATAAAGCAATTAAGGTTGACCTGGAAATCCAACCAACGATGAAACACTACAAAAATTACAGCATGCAAATAGATTTTAAATAAGAATTTGCTAATAAATCATATTGCTAAATTTTAGATGTAATCAATCCATGAGTTCAACACATTGGGTTTTCTGTTATCTGTACCACTGGTACCTATGCTTATGTCTTATTTTTTGTTCAGCCTTTTATTCTTTTGAAGATGAGGTCTTGCCAAATGGACTGCAACACTATATTTCTAGACTTTAAAACACACCACTCCCTAGTTGACTCCCAGCATAGAGACATAGAGTTTCTTTATAAGAAAAACTAAAAACATTCAATGACACAGAAAAATCAGATTGCAGGGGGACAGTGGATAAGAAAATATAACACAAAATAGAAGAAAGGCTCAAAACCATTTCGACATCATCACGCTCTTCCTTCAAAACACCAATCAGCACAGGAAAACCTGCAAAACCAGTGTCATGTGTCATTCATGAAAAAATATGAAGACACACTGAAAACCATTAAATCAAAAACAGGAAAGCACTCACCCATAGCTCCAAACGCTAGTTGGGCAGCACGACTCTCAGCAACAACAGACTGAAGCTCAACCATAGCAGTCCTCCTATCCTCAGGTAGTTTACCATTGCTTATACGGTCAAGCAAGCGTTCAACATAGCTTTATTGCAAACAAAAGAATCGCTAACATGAGTTTTAACATACATACAGCATAACATTTACAAATGATTTCTTATGTGCAATGACTGGTAAGACAATAAAATAACAAGATGAATCTTAATCGTTGTAAATCATGCACATTGATCTGGGTTCTGAGCACTTAAGCTTTCTGTGAAGGCTCACCCTTGGAAATACAAAAGGCACAACTTTAATGCTTATAGCCTTAGGCAATTACAAAGTTTCAACTGACATAAATTTTACAGTTTATTCTACCGTCCAGATCATTCGGATTGATGAATGCATAAGAATGTGCTTGACGATTAGCTTCGCCTCTTCCATATGATTATTATTGTTTACGTAAACAAGTTGAGCTCAGAGGAACCCAGAACTACATCGAGCTGGTTTAAAACCATTTTCATTTTTTTAGTAAATGAGCCTTGCCTTCTTGCAGCACAGCGATTTTACAATTTCAAACTCCTAATTTCCAAACTATCACACACTGTAAAGGGAAAGATACTATAGATATCCTTTTTCTCAAATCTTATGTTTTTCGACAAACTTGCAGCGGATCCAGAGTAATATACATTGAATTAATACGAGCGTATTTATATTACCTGTCTTCATTGGAGCCAGAGTCCTCATTACCAAAAACGAGTCCTACGACCCCCTGGGAAAATTAAAACGGGGTTTAGTAACATCAACTAAGAATGAAAAATAGAGTTGACATTATTAGAGTGACCTAGGAGTAATATACAACTAAGAATGATTCGACACCTTGTAACCAGATGCCAAATTCATAATTTAGAGTGACCTAGGAGTCCAACAAAGCCTGCAAACAATCAACAAATTTAATCGAAAAAGTGTTAGTCGATGTGATGCCAACTCAAAACCCTAACTCTCCAAGTTCTGAATACCAATGCCCAAATGCAAAATTACTCGACTACTTGAAGAGTAAAAACAATAGAAGAAGAAGACACGGGATTGATTGCTCAAGCTGATCAGAACAGAACGGAACTATACGATAAGAGTTTGGTTCACGTGCTTTCGAAGAGACAGCAATTTTTCTTTCACTTTGTTCAGTTTTCGCCAAATTTTGACTGGTCTGATGAAGGAGGCCACACAAACTTTTCACGTTGCAGTCACTAGCGCATAACTGCTGACGTGATCAAACCGGAGGTCTGGCAAGCAGGGTAAGCATGGGCTCATTTCCACCATAATTGGGCCTAAAAGCCCATAAACTTTAAAGCGGACTAACAAAGCCCGATTCCCGTTAGTTATAAAATTCCACTGAAAGATCCAAACTAGAGTTAGATACATTACCTGAATCTATATAACACGAATAATAATTCTTTATATTATGACACAATTTTTTTTTAAATATGACATTTTATAAAACTTATTTGGAGCAGAAAGTTTCTTAATAACGATAAATTTGACCATTTGAAAATTTCAGCCCACTACCCTATGAATGGTACATCAAGTCGCCAAACGTACATCAATATTTAAAAGAAGGACAATTTTAATTATATCTTACAAAGTATATAAATATATACTTAAATACCTAAAATTATTAGGGATATATATAGTTATGTATTTGGATAATTTTGTGGGATATTAATAAAATTTCCCTTTAAAAAAGGGACACATCCCTATTGAATTTATACTGTTATGTTTGCAAATCCTTATCTAAAAGATAAAATATCAATCACTTCATGTATATGATACTAATATGTTTTGTGATGTTAATTAAATAAATTAAATATAATTTTATTAGATTATATTATAATTAATATACAACATCTAGTAAAAATCTATATAATATAGTGATAAAATTTGTTGATAAATATTTCAATAAATATTATGTAATTTATTTTATAAAGTTTTCTTAAATATTAATGTAATTTAATTATAAAAATTTATTTAAATATTTAAATTATTTTTTATACTTTTTTACATTTTAAAAAAATTATATTAATATTCATATTTTAATCTCTTAACAAAAGAAAAATATATATTTTAATATTAAAATACTATATTTTATCATTATTTGGGTATTGTTTTTAAAATTAAATAATTAAATAATATTATTTATAATTTAAGAAATGAATTGAAATAAATAACATAACTTAAAAGGTTATTTAATTATGTTACTTTTTTTATTTAAAAATTTTGCTTTTATAATCAATGTTCGATGTTATTGGTTATTCTTCTCCCGAAATAATAGTTTTTTTTTCCTACATCAATGTGGTTAGAGGTTTGGGCTAAAAAGCCTCGAGGAGCTATTTTTTAATCATAAAAAACACGCTTACATTTCGATAGCATAGTTTGTAAGATTATATTGGTGTTCAACCTTATAAGTTCTAAATTTTGAGTCACATATCATATATTTAAAATGAATTATGTGGGATACTCTTACAATTTCATTTTATTTATAGATATATTACAAAATCAATTAATAATTTTTTTATAGTTTAGGATAAAAATAAATCGATATAAATTATTACAATAATAATCATGAATAATCATAAACTCTTAAGATAAAGTTAAAAAATAGAATTTATATGGATCATTTCAATGCATTATCATAGTGTTATCGTTATACTTCAATTAAATTTTAATATAAGTGTTAAATTATATGTTTTAAAAATTTAATAATATATATATCAAAATTTTAAGTCCAATAATATATATATCAAAATTTTAAGTCCAATAATATATATTATTTAAATTTATAATTTTTTATACTATTATTACATTTAATTATTATTATTATTAGTATACGATAACATACTCATATCATATGGTTAATTTTAAAAAAAAAATCATTTTTAAAATTATTAAATCACATATTATATAATAATTTATATTACTATATTGTAGCATTTTTCAAATACATAAATACTTTGCCACATACTCAAGGATAAGGATAAGGATGGTTAATACTCATTCGGTTTTTATCAACAATCTTCTTTGGACCTAATTTCTTCCTTGAATAATTCCCCCATTCTTTTTTTAACAACAAACTTTTAATATCACTCGTTTCGACGAAGCTTGATAGAAACCTTTCAGAAGACTTGACCCTTTAGCATACACTTGCTAAGGATTCTAGTACTCCAATTATGAATTTTAAGTCTTCCATAATGTCCTCTCCTTTTCTCTTCCACAAATGTCAAAGTCTTTGAGTCAAACACAAGTTACAAGTATTTGGATAGCCATATTAGCAAAAATATTTATTTATTTAAGCTCATAATTGTTTTAAATTAAATAATTTATATAATTTAATTTTTTAAATTAAAAATAATATCATTTAATTCTTTAATTTTAAAAAATATCAATAAAAAATAAATTATATTATTTTAATAATTTTTTATTAAAATATTATGTGTATAAATACAATAAATTTAATCTTTACATATGTTATATTTGTTGTTTTTGTGACTTATTATCTTATTGAAAAATAGACTTATTATTTAATTAATACTTTCTATTAAGTCTTGTAAAAGAGTATTAAGTTCAATTATTATAAAAAAAAATTGCATAATAAATAAGAGATAATTAAAGTGGTTACTTTAATCTATAGATAAAATCAAAATAGCAAAATATGCTATAAGTTTTGTAATTGACATCAAACTAGGTAAGCAATATCTTAGTAAAATATTCATTGCTCTTAACGTACGATTGTAAAAACAACTAAAAAAATTTCTTATTTTAATTATAAATTAAGTCTTATTAATATCAAAACAAAATAATACATATATGTCATAAACAATGAAGAATAACTACAAAATAAAAAATTGTATATCAAAATGTCTAATGTTCCTGTAAAAAAAAATTCTATAAAAGTAAATATATTTTTAATAACAAATATTATTATCTTTTCTTATTTTTGTTTTACGTTACCTTTTATTTTAATAAAATATTTTTATCATAATTTGATGTATGTGTCTATCTACATCTTATAATATAATTAGTTTTATTAAGATATTATTTCAACATCTCATATTCATAATTAACTTAAATTATTATTTTCACAATAATAATTTATTAATGTCAATTTTATTCAACAATAATGACATTAAAATTAATTACTATATAAATATAATAAAAAAATTGTATAATTTTAATTTTATTACAGTAATAACAAAAGTAGTTGTATAAATATTATTATCTTTATTTTATTATAAAAATATCTATTCACTTTTAATTTTTTAAGTATATTTTACCTTATTTTATACATCATATATACTGAAAATTTGATAAGTTGACACTCTTTTTTTGTCATTCTTGTTTTCTTATTAGTTTTCTTCATCTATATATTTTTAACCCAATTTATTTTATCATATAAAGAAAATAAAATTATTAAACATAAATAAATATTTTTGAACTGACTAATGGATTACAATGAATTTGTTTAACACATGTTGCATTGGACAGTGGCTGTATGCCAATGGTTTATTATCTCAGGCTCTCAGCAAATGACACAAACAAGCTAGAGAGACTCAAATTAATAAAACTTTCAAGTTGATGGCATGAAACCCCGGGCCATATATATAGACGATGTCCTCTAGGCAGCCTTTATGACCTTTTCCTTAAATATATATATATATATATATATATATATATATATATATATATATATAAGATAAGCTGTACTTACCTTTCATTCTACTTTTTAAATGAAAATAATAGTTAACAAAGTGCAATCTTTAAAGTAAAAAAATAAAATAAAAGAATATTAAATAAATAAATTTGGACACTTGAAATACGAAGGATAGGTTTTTTTATAAAAAAAAAACAAATTAGAGACATTGATTCTCTAATAAAATGTCATATGTCTACTTTTGCGTTTAGCATTTCTTTCATTGTAGTTGGACTATTATTTATTTATTTGAAAATTTTAATGTTTTCCAAGTTTCGCTACTAATTTTAAAGACGTTCTCTATTTGCAATATAAATTTTTTACTATTTTTTTTCTTTAATTTTAAAAATATATATTATATTAAAATACTAATTATGAACCTAAATAGGGTATCACCTAAGCATTCACATTAATTAAGTAAATGAAAGGGTGAGAAATTTTTATATTTAATATAATGAAATTAAAATAATAAAATGATAAAGTAAAGGACATAAACTTTTGCTATTGGATTCTAATTAGAGTATACAATATATATCACATGGGAAGCTGAGATTGCGGGCAAGAAAGTGAGTACAAATAAGTAACTCCAATTTAGTAGGTGATAAAGTGTAGAAATTTCCAAGACTAGAAAAAAAAAATTCGAAAGTAAAAAATGAAAGATCTAGTTACAAGTTACAATTTTAAGTCTGTAATTAGGCCAAGTTTGTCTATAAATTGATGAACTAAACATAGTGACTTCACGGCTTTTGATAACCAACATGAATTAGCATCTTAAATACTTAGTTGAAATAATATTTTTTTAGTATTTTTAGATACTCTTAAACTCTCCATTAAATTCCGATAGAGTTGTGTGTGGATTTGTAATTTTTATTTCATAGCCTTCATGGATTTTACGCATTAGAAATATAGCAATAATGTTTTCTTTAAAAAAAAATAACACTTACATATATACAGTAACACCATTTAAATCATATTATCTCGGCATCTACTATATATATATATATTATTTCATTCCAAAATAATTGTAGATTGAGACGAAAGTGAGAAAAAAAAGGAACAAAATTCTTACACCAATTTTAATATGCCAATGGTTTAATAATATTGATCCTGAAACTCTTTTTTCAACTAATCTTAATCACTAGTGAGAGGAATAACTTGATTTTGCATTATACACTATATGGATATTAGGGGTATCTATCGGTCCAATCCGGTCCGATTTTGGGGGGGGGAAATTAATAAGATCGGACCATTTATATTACTCGGATTAGATTTGATCGTTTGATTTATAAAATCGTTCAGTTCGGTTCGGTCTGGTTCGATTTCGATTTGGTTTGGTTTTTGGACATCTTTAATGAAAAAAAAAATGTGAAAATTTTAATATTTTTATTAAACTGGAACAGACTGTTTGATTTGTAAAATCGTTCGATCGATCTGTCCGATTTATGAACACCCCTAATGGATACTATCGTGTAAAAATAGGATAACAAATGATACTTGATAATCTTAAAATTGATGGAGTAGATAATTACTTGATTAGAGAAGTAATCATGAATAGACTGATACAAGTTCGTGGAGGAGTATTTGAAAGTTAAATGTTCCATCAAAATTTAAGCATTTTTTATAACGGTGTATACATGAGATGGTGATAATTCAAGATATTATAGAGAGATGAATCAAACGATACGTCGGGAAAACTAACTTATTACTGTTCGACGTTTGTAGGGATAATGTTCTACCCTTATTACTTGAGGGTTTCATTTACTCGTAAGTTTTACGTTTTATATGTATTATTGTTGCCTTGAGTTTGGAGTATTTAAAGAAGCTTTTATCGATTAATACATCTTATTAATATGTTAAATAAGCATTTTGAGATTTTAACTAGGTTTGTGTTCGATGTGGAAGGCAAGAAACGGAGCGGTGTTTTAAACGAAATATATTGATATTAATAGGATTATTCTCTCAGTAAACATACGGTTTGTAAGTCTTAGTAAACATACGGTTTGAAGAGTTTAATTACTTCTAGCTACTTTTGACTAGTGCTCTAATATTTTTATACACACTAGTGGTAGGGGTTTCCTAAGTAGTTATGAGATTTTATGAGTTGCATGTTTACCTCTCTTTCTTTTTGAGAATATTATACTGGTTCATTATATGAGCCATTAATATATATTAATAAAATCTATTACTTAGGGATTTACAAAAAATTAATACAAAAATGGATAAATATTTTAAGAAAAAAATGTAAATGTCTTATTTTTACAAAATGAACACATTAGTCACTTTATTTTAAATTTATGCATTTTAGATAACTTAATGTTACATTTGTAGATGTTTTAATCATTTTATATTAATTTTAATAACTTTTTTTTAATTTTTTTTTATTTTAAGACATTTTTATCTTTAAACATCCATAAACCCTCAATTATATCTAAATTAAGTTTTTTCAACAATAAAAATAATCTAAAAAGTAAAATTGACAAAAAATTATTAAAATATTAAAAAATACAACAATAAAATGAAATCATTCTAGGCCATTCCCGATACAAGAATTTTCATCGTGCAAATTTTTTACTCATGTTTGTTCAATCAACATTAATAATTATAGGGTTGATGAGATTGGTATATTCCTTTGACATATCCTCGTTATTGATTTATCATATTTAATTTTGTTTCATCTCGTGATCTTGCATATTAGAGTTCCTTTTTTTTTCAAGTCATTTCATCGAATAAAAGTAACTTAGTTTTACAAAGAAAAATATTTTTAAAACGTTTATATATAAGAAATGTATCAAATTATATATATATATATATATATATATATATATAATTTAATAGATATATACGTACTTACTCAACATTGTTCATTATATATAACGAAAATTACACATTCTTCTAATTTAAGATTTTAAATATATATTTTATTTATATGATTGTTTTAAATTTACTATTTACGTATGATAAACGTAATGAAATAAATACATTTTTTTACAAGTTGATCGATATAAACCAGACAAAAGATAATCTAATAATAAGAATGAAACAAATATAATAATTTAATAATATTTTTATACATTTATTATTTTATAATTTTTACAAAATTGTTATCATTATCAATAATATATATATATATATATATATATAACATTTATTCAATATATCTATATAATTTATTTTTAAAAATAATATTTACACCATAGAATTGAAATTTAAATATTTGGAAGAAATTACATACCAAAAACTCAATTTTTATACATTTTTAAAGAAAAGATGACGAGTATTAATGCGAAAGAGGAAAGATCTCATCCACTCATCAAATAACCTATCCAATGGTTAAAGCTTTTGAGTAGCCCATGGGATCCTAAGCACACAAATTTGAATTTATGGTTTTCTTCCCAAAAAGGAGAAAGTTGAATCTTTAAGTGTTAGTTTTGACTTCAACATAGCTCCCTGATTGTGAGTATGATTGAGAATATGTAAAAATTACAAACGATAAGATATCATTGCATACATTTTGAATGTTAAGATCAAGCAATAAATCTTTTGTATGGAAAAATAAGAAACACACAAGAGTAAGCTTGACACCATTAATATGACTCATAGTGTTTTGAACTCATATAATGATAGAATGATAAAATAGATCTCCTATAAAGTTTATAAAATATAAAAGATTGATATTGAGTGTAAATTAGTTCACTTAACACTATATACGAGTGATCTTAGTTAATAGATAACTCATAAGTTATTTTAATAAACATTGAGTCATCAAATAAACATCAATTTTAAATAAATATTTAATAAGATAAGTGATGAAAATATATTCTCTTAAATATCTAACCAACAAATAATTATGAATATATAGCTTTAATATTAAAATAAATTTATTACTAAGAATAAAGATAATTGATAGTTAATATATTTTTTTATATATCTTCCTTCAAAATAACTAACAAAATTTTATAATAAAATGAAAGAAATAACTTCATAGTAACTTGAATCTATATTATTTTTTTAAATCTATGTTTACCTCTCTCGATTAAAAGTAGATACGTTAATAATTTATTATATGTATTTAATTAAGTATTAAAAGATTAAAATCTAACACACTATAATAAATCGAAATCTTAATTAAATTTCATACAAATCGAGAGATATATCTAATTATTATATCAATAAAAATTGATAACACCATATATCTTTTACGATTAAAAACTGACATAAATATTTACTTTTTCAGTGTGTCGTCAGTCGTCCCTATGTAATAATTTAAAAATATATAGAGAGAGCAAAGATTCCCATCACATGCGAGACTTCTCAATGCAGAGAATTTCATGTGTTTATAATATTAAAATGAATTTAAATAGCACAGGATGCCTCAACTATACACGTGGCATGAATGGGTGATTATTATTATTAGAATGAATTGTTGAAAATTCTTGAAATGAATCCATTGAATCTGATAATAAAAAGAATCCTTGAATAAAATAACTTTTATATTTATAAATAATTATTTATGTAATAAAGATTCAAAGAAGGTTTATATGTAACACTTATAGATGGTATAATTTGATACGTTAATCCTTTTCGGCATTATAAAAAAGTGAAATTGTTACTTATATATATATATACATTTAAATATAATAGAATGTTATATATACTTTTATTCGATATTAGTTGCTAAAATTATTAACACAAATTTTATTTAAGATTTAACTTTCTTTGAAAACACATATGTCAGAACATTTATGAATTTATTTATTTTAAAATTTTTTATGAGTATTTTGAATATTACAGAAACACCTTATAAATTTGAGAAATAAGCGAAAAAATCTTAATTGTTAAGTTTTCTTCTATATTTTTTTCTATAAACTTAAATAACTCATAATTCAATCAAATAAAATCTCATTAAATTAATAATTGTTTAAGTTTATAATCAATATTACTACCGAACTCTTACCGATGACTAAAAAAAACTTAACATTCGTTATTATGATTTTATTACAATGTTTTTGCATTCTTCTTTGAATTTATTAATTGTTTCAAATTAAAAAAAAACTCCATAAATAAATCAACAATAATTGATGTAAGTGCAAATAACTTTATTATAGTATCCTTATTTTTAAAATTTTATTAAAAAAAATGAATAATTTTTTAATTTTAAAAGTTATTTTTTTATATGTCATGCACTAATTAATTAATATAATCTAAATATATTTATAAATTTATGTTTCTTTGATATTTTTATGGTTAAAAAACTTGTTTTTAAATCATTTTTATCCAGTTAGATATTCTCACCTAACCAAACCTGGTCCCTGGTCCCTGGTCCCTACTTACTAGTGGTTTTTGAGTTTTTTATTCTTTCTTTTGTAGAAAGTTGTTTATAGTTATTATCTACCATGGAAGCAGAGAGCCTAAAGTGGTTTGGATTATGGAAACCTTTTTTATTCTTTTCACTTTAAATTTTTAATCCTAACACAAGATCTACTAGCTATCTTCTGGCACAGTTTATTGGATGATAATTGGATTAAATTCTAGTAGAGTTCGAAGTCTTCTCTACATATGTAATTGGGTTCATTGCCGCACGAAAATTTTATTTTAAGTATGGATTTTTAGTTTTATTTTTCGAGTAGTACATTAATGTTACACATATTTAATAAAATATATTAAATTAACATAATTTTTTATTTTATTAAAAAAATTTAATACAAGTAAAATACACTTGTAGAGTTTGTAGTGTTTTATTAACAATTTATTTTTCTATTATTTTTGAGTAATTAAAAACATGTTTTAATGATTTTTTGATTCAATTTATAGTTACTTCAACCTCTCTCTTTTACTGTATCATCTACTACCTAATAACTTCAATGATATTTGTAAACTACTTATTATTGATCATGTTTGTTCAAATTTTATGCATATTATATTTTAATAAATA
Source organism: Hippophae rhamnoides (assembly GCA_033030585.1). Lineage (NCBI taxonomy): Eukaryota > Viridiplantae > Streptophyta > Magnoliopsida > Rosales > Elaeagnaceae > Hippophae > Hippophae rhamnoides. Next base: position 62,628,832 of record CM065428.1, on the reverse strand, counting down.
TAGTGTCTAATTTTTGAATGATGCATAAAAAAAATCAATTTACAATATGCAGTTTATATGAAAAAATAGATCAAATTATTATAAAAATAATTTATACGCACAACTAAATATATATTTATATCTATCGAACATATATCTATTATAATATATATATATATATTGAACTAGTTAAAAAATTAAACTATCATTTAACTTTTTAACATAATTATATCACATGTATTTTTATCTGTTTTTTTCAAAGTAAAATATTAAATGGGTTAATTACATTTTATATACACAACGTATAAATTAAGTTATAAAAATATCAAAAACATTTAAGTAATTGTAATTATATCTAAAAAAATCCATGTCAAAGTTAAGTGATACAATTCTATTAAACAAATTAAAAGACAGTTATAGATTGTGTATATTTTTATTGTTACACATTATATTACATGTATAACTAAAACTACTCAAATGTTTTGAGTATTTTTAGGACTCATATTATATATCATGAGCATAGTATATAGTTAACACATTAATATCATCAAGATTATTGATAAAATCTTTTGTTTAAAACTTAATATCTTAGTTTTTATTATTATTTGAATAATTATAAATGTCTAAAAGGAAAATAATATGAAAAAAAACTTATTTTAAAAGGATCAATATAGGAAAAATATAATAGGACTAAAATTATTGAGTTCAAGAAAAGATATTGAAAAAACCGTAAAATTAGACAAAAAAAAAATAAATTAAAACATATATTTAAGAACTCTAAAATGGTACCAAAATAAGTTGTTTAATAATACTACAAATGTCATTTAATAAATGCACATATGATGTAATAAATGTACGAAAAATCTTCAATAAAATAAAAAATTATATTAAATTGATATTATTTATTAAATAAGAGTATTACTAAAATATTATTTATAAAATAAGAATAAAAATAATACTTAAAATAAAATTATAATATAATTAAAATAAATAACTCCATGTAATCTATATGTTATTAGTTTAGTATTTTTATTTATAAAATCTATTTTTAAGTATATTTATTTATAAAAAAAGAGTTTGATAGATAATTTATTTTTTTTTAAAATAATTTTTTTAAAATTATGAAAAATATATAAGATAATGTGAGATTAGTTAAGGTTAAAAAATATATTATAATAAAATTTATTTTTTAAAAGAAAGAAAAAAATTACATTAAAAGATAACAAATTAACTTGTATTTTTTTATGTCTTTTATTCAATTTTTAATTAAAGACCTAAAAACTCATCTTTAATTCTTAGACATGTATTGATCCGATTACTAAAAAAATCGGTTATAATACCAAAATAGATAATCTTAATATCTTGTTATTAATTATTTTATTTATATTATTTATTAAATTTTTTTATTTACTTATCCAGTTTAGGTAGAGAGACCGATCAAAGAAATAAAATTGATTTAATATAATTAAATTGTCTAGAATGAAAAAAATCTAAGAAAATAAAGAAAAAAATAGCTAGAGATAGAAAAAAATTATTTAAAAAGATTCATATATTTTTATTACATTTTATATAATAAAATATGAGGTAATAAAAATAAAATATTCTTCAATAACCATTTTTTATAATAAAATGGATCTAAAAATGGGGTTGTATTAAATATTCACGGTCAAATAATAAGACTAATTTGGACTTGTTTTTTTCTTAATTAGTAAATTAGTAATGTAAAATTAAAAGAGAGGATATTTTCTAAAATTTTCCACGTAAGGTACTGTGGAGATGGAAGGCTAAGCGTATTGACTAGGTCAAGCGGCGCGTGGATAAGAAGCCGGAGGAAAACTTACTACGCGAAGCTTTAATGGCCTTCAAACCAATATGTTATTTTTTTTAAAATATTTTGTAGGTTAAAATTTTTAATTAAAAAATTATTTAAAAGCCAATCTTTAGCAATTATATTATTTAATAAAATTGTTATTTAATGAAATATATTTTATTTAATCATGTGGAAGGTATAATTTGTCATTTTCTTAAATAGGAAGCAAATTTTATAAATAAAAAAAATCATGGCGAAATTGGAAAGACAGTATAAAAAAACCTTAAAGTAGGCGATGTTTGTTTTTGAGGACAATGTAATTTAAGAGAAATAAAAACTCCTTGTATTCCTTTTGCAACTGCTACTTATTACAGATAAGCACTGGGTCTCTTGGAAATATTTGGATACGACGCCTCCCACTTAATTCTACCTGGTCCTTATCTCTGAGCCATACGATGAAATTAAAATACTCAATGGCTTCGATAAATAGAACAAAGCGTGTGGATTTCCGTAGGCGAAACTATTTCGATGGGGAATTAAATTTTAATTTTGAAATATATATATATATATATATTAGGGGTTAAGGTCCTTAAAAGGACTTATATTGTGCTTTCTCTATTGTGCCAATTCTTTTTGGAATAGAGATATATGGTGAAAGAGAGAAAGACCACCAAACGGCTATAATTGGCGTTACGGACGTAGAGAAATAGAGGGAGGGAGGGAGAGAGAGAGGACTACGATAATTTACTTTAAAAATCGTTGTTTTTCGTGGTATTGTTTGTCAAATTATTTACTGGAATTTGGCCCTTCCGTCCCTAGAGAGGTTGATCTACGTCTCTGCGATATATCTCTCTTCAGATTTTCAGTGATAACGGAGCAAGAGGGTTTGGAAACAACGGGTTAATTTGGGCATTTTGCATTCGTTGAAAAATTTTCATTTTTATTTAGCGGGTGTTCATCATGTCGGAGGGATATCATAATTCTAAGAAGACTGATGATATTTGTGACGAAGTTTGTGGTCAGGTACTGTTTTATTTTTCTTAATTTTGATCCGATTTATTTTTCAATGTCACCATATTTTTCCCATTTATTTAGATTGTTGAAGAAATTATTCTCTGAAGCCAGCTTTTGATGTTTCGATGTTTGTTGATGATGAATCGATGTTGGGATTTAAAAAAAAAAACTTTTATGTGTTCCTATTGATTTCGAATTCGAACTGGTAATTCAGTTTTTGCACCTATGTATGTCCTTCATCATTTGGATTTCTTTTGTTTTTTTTCCCTGTTTTGAACTTGCTCTATTTGCTTCTCAATATTGGAGAACACAGTTTTCGGATTCGAATTCGATATTGACTTCATTTTAATTATTAATTTTTTTTCTCTCTTTTTGATGCTCCCAACTTTTGATTATGGTATTTGATATTCAATTTGTCTGAGACTTTTAGGTTAGTATTATGGGTCAATCATGAAACTGTTGTAAATTTAGTGATAAAAAAACTCTAAGCACACTCTTTTGTACTAAGAGAATCCGTGTGTCTAAGAAAGTCTTCGTTTTTATCTTTTGCAGGTATCCAAAGCAGCACTAAGCATGTCTAGAATCAAGTGTATTTTGCGAGGATTAGATTTGAAAACATATATTTTTGTACTTGTGGTTGTCCCCCTCTTTATCATTGGTATATATGTACATGGACAGAAGATTTCCTATTTCCTAAGACCATTATGGGAAGCACGTCCAAAACCATTCCATAAAATCCCTCATTATTATCATGAGAATGTATCAATGGAGACTCTTTGCAGTCTACATGGATGGGGAACTCGCGAGTCACCGAGGCGTGTCTATGATGCTGTGCTATTTAGTAATGAAGTAGACATCCTTACTCTCCGGTGGAAAGAACTGTATCCTTTAGTGACTCAGTTTGTGCTCCTTGAATCAAACTCAACATTTACTGGCTTTCCAAAGCCATTGATTTTTGCAGCCAACCGGGACAAGTTCAAGTTTATTGAGCCTCGGCTGACTTATGGGATGAGTGGAGGAAGGTTTAAGAAAGGGGAGAACCCTTTTGTTGAGGAGGCCTATCAGAGGGTAGCGCTAGACCAGCTTCTCCGAATAGCAGATATTAAAGATGATGATTTGTTGATAATGTCAGATGTTGATGAAATTCCTAGTGCCCACACAATTAATCTCTTGAGGTGGTGCGATAACATTCCACCTATTGTTCATCTTCAGTTGAAGAACTACTTGTATTCTTTTGAATTTTATGTTGATGACAAGAGCTGGAGAGCATCGGTTCATAAATATCAGCCCGGAAATACTAGGTATGCACACTACAGACAAACAGACTACCTCTTAGCAGATGCAGGATGGCATTGTAGCTTTTGCTTCCGCCATATCAGCGATTTTACTTTTAAGATGAAAGCTTACAGCCACAACGATCGTGTGAGATTCTCTCATTACTTGAACCACAAAAGGATTCAAGATATTATCTGCAAAGGAACTGACTTATTTGACATGTTGCCAGAGGAGTATACATTTAAAGACATTATTGGCAAGATGGGACCTATTCCTCGATCATATTCAGCAGTGCATCTTCCTGCTTATTTGTTAAACAATGCTGAGAAGTACAAATACCTATTGCCGGGCAACTGCAAAAGAGAAAATGGCTGAGTGTTTTGAAGACTTAGTTACCTATTTAAAGTTTGAACAATGCATAACCGTGGAAGCGGACCTAGTGGAAACGGCTATAGTGTGATCTTAGTGATATACTTCGTATCCAAATAGAAGGTAGGTCATTGTTGAGAGAGAATGTTGAGAAGAGTTTGATGGGTCCGTGAACTTTAGGAAAATCTGTGTAATTCCTTTAATGTTTGGACTTTTGGTTTCTTCCATTTGGGAGGGAGAGGTATATATCAAACTCCAACCAGCATATCCATTTGGGATGCATCTAGGAGAAGAATGGCTCTTTTTGAATAGCTTTGGTGAGTTTATGTCTCCACTTCTTGTTGGTATGATGGCATAATCCCCGAATCAATTATGAGGAGGACATTTTTCAGGATTTTAGATACTGTGAAATTTTATTTTTTGGACTAATTTAATCGTATATTATTTCTGCTGCATGGATTTAAAAAAAATAAAAATAATTCTTGAGCTACCAACAGATTGGATTGGTTTTGGATCTTAAGTTGACTATTTGTTCTCTTTTATGGTATTTTTTTTTTAAAAAAAACTTTGGATTGAAAACTAAACGTAATGAAATGCTGTTTCTCCGGTTGAAGTTTTAAAACCTGGCATACAAACATTTCATATTTATTTATATCATATTTTCCTCTTTGTAGCAACATGTCATTTCTATTGAAATGTTAAAATCTGAATATCATAGTTGTCTCTTGTACGAAATGAAATGATCTTTATCTGCACAAACTGTTAATGTTGTCTGGAGTTTTACCATGAACCTTGTTAAATTACAGTTTTTGTCTATAGTCAAACTGGGTACAAACTTTGATGCGGAGACAGCGAGAGTGAATGTATCAGTCGCCCCCGCAATTTCCACTCTATTAATTGTATCAATACTACTTGTATGGTTTCCGGTATAATTGCTTTGCATCTTATCTTAAGAATTAGGTAAACATTTCAAGCATCACAAATATTTTTTAAAAATGTTAGTAGAGTGGTGATCACAGTTTAATTTTTGATATCTCTTTTATCTTTATTGTTCAGGTCATCTGGTGGTATCTTAATAGTTATTTTATTTAAATATAAGTATTATTTTAATATAATTTTAAAAATTAAATTAATTATTTATCATACTTTAAGTATTAAATTGATATTAATTTAATATAATTTTCATATTAAATCCATACATATTTTTAAATATCATTATCATTAAACAATAATTATTAGAGTAAAAAAATACAAAAATATAAGAATTATTATACTATTAAAGTAATGAAACCATTAGGGTGTGAATCATCTACTAGTTTTTTATATATTGATATTTATCTATTAATAATTTGATTTTTTTTTATTTACAATCAAAAATTTATTATGTACCAAAATGAATTATTATACTATTAAAGTAATAGAATCGTTAGGGTGTGAATCATCTACTAGTTTTTTTATATATTGATATTTATCGATTAGTAATTTGATTTTTTTTATTTGCGATCAAAGTTTTATTGTGTACTGTGTTTTGAAGATTGAGATTTAAATTTAATTAGAGATCAAAATCACGGGGTAAAAGTATAGACTTAGACATAGGGTTTATAACATTTTTTTAAGGGGTAATTAAATTATTTTTTAAAATTAAATAAATAAAATATCACATGAATAAGAGTTATTTAATAATAACATATGAAACATAGTAAATATTATAAATATAAATTTATATATTTATTATATTTAAGAAATTAAATTTACCCTCTTTTATCTATCATATAAAGATGCCTACAATCTCCTATGTTAATGGAAACCCTATTAATAATTCACTAATATCCCGTCTAGTTAACCAAATTCCAAGTTCCAATCCACTTCTGTAGTCAGTGTCAAAGGAATTTGAATCTGACAAGTCAAGGAACTATACTTTTTCATGATTTATATACCGACCGTGTTTCCTTGGTTGAAAAAGCCCAAATTGTTTACCACGGAAAACAAAATTTGTTTTTGCGCTATTATATATCCACATAAAGTTCTACCCACGTGGAAATTTCTTGATATTAATTATTATTATTATTATTATTTTGTTTTTTTTAAAAAAGAGTCCGTTGTTTTCTCCGAAGCCGTGTAGACTACTAACTAGTAAACAAGCAATTAAATTGCAAGAAGTTAAAAAAAGAAAACTAATTAGTCTCATTGTTTGCTAGATATTTATTGTTTCATCCGAAATTATAAGAGATGACCAATTTTTTTCGAAATTAATTACTTAAAAATATCTACAATAAATAAAGAATAAAAAAAGAAAAATAGATTAATTAAAAGAAGACCCAAACACCAATGATGTATATCTAATTGATCATGTAGTACAAAATAGATAAAACCAATTATAATATGAACAATACTAAATATTCTGATAAAAAAAAGATACACGATTTACACGAGAGTGTTAGTAGCATATTAAATAATATTATTAATAAGGTAATAAAATACAATTTATTATTAATTAAATAAGTACACGTAGGATCTGTATCGATCCTGGCCTATATATTAAACGTTTTTTTCTAATAATATAATAAACTTCAAACTAATAGAATTTTGTTTAACTAACAGAGAAGATGAGGGAAAGAAAATTAGAGTATTTATTATTTAGATATAATCGTATATGCCTAGAGTTCTATCTCTCTCTTACTACTCTCTTTTTATTAATTAATTTTAACCATCGTATTAACTTAATTATTTAGTTAGTTGGAAAATCCAAATCTCTCAGTTTATAACCTACAGAAACTTAAAAAAAAAATAAAAAATTATTGAATCTCAATTTAGCCTTGAATAATACCATTAATGATAAGGATGTTGACTGTTGGAATGTATCCAACCGTCAACAGTAATGATTGACTTAGTGATTTATCAAGTCTTAGTATTTTTTTCCATTTCCTTTTCATGATATTAATATTAATATAGTTATTATCTATAATCCATAAACTAAAATCGAAAATAAATAAATAAATAAAGTTTATTTTTTATACGCGTGGATGTCACTTTCTTCACGGTTTACAGTTAAAGAGTAACTGCAAGTAAGGAAAATTACGGTTGGAATTTTAGGATATGAATAATAAAATATAAAAAAAAACGAAGATATCTGTGTTTTAAAATATGAGGTAAATTATTTTTTATCTCGTTTATTGAAATTATATATTATATTTTACTAAATACATAAAAATTTAATATTTTTAATTTTTTATAAATTTAATTATATTTGAATTCAAAACAATTATAAATAATACATTATATATTTTTTATTTTTATTCTGTAAAAATATCAATAATTTTTCTTTTATAAAAATTATCCATAGTATTTATTTAAATTCTAAAAATTTAAAATCTTATAATTATATTATAATTTATTGTTATTATTTTAAATTAGTTTGTAACAAGATACTACGTTTAATATAAAATGATTATGTATTTTTTGTTACATATATTTTATTTTTATCCCTTTCGTATAAATATCATTTATTTACTCAAAATTTTAATTTTTTTAATATAAAATATATATTTAAGATTTTCAATATAAAATTTAAAAAATAAAAATAATATTTAAAATATTGCTTAAATCGGAGTGTTTTATTTCCCTTTGAAATTTTCTGGCAAAATTTTTAAGTAACGATGATAATTAAATTCTAAATTAAGTACCGGAAATAGAAAAAGGGTTCTTCTATCCCATTGCACCCGTTAACAACCCTAATTGAGAGTAAGATTTGCTTCGAGCAATACCAAGTAGGCTATAGTAACCATCTTGTACTAACTTAATTGAAGAAAGAAGTGCTATGAAACACACCAACCCAATATCCGAAAATAACTTACTATATTGAATTAGATAATAAGGTAAAAAATGAATAAGAAAATTATTAGAATAAAGTCTAATAAGAATTTTACATTGAAAATTATTTGAGCTTCCATAAATTGATATCAAAACAAGTTTGAAGAATTGTTGACACATGAAGGTAAATTTATATTGGGGTTTGTGTCCGAAGATAATCTTTATTTGGTAATCCCAAGGGAGACACGTATTAGATCTTTACACAAAAATAAAAGTAAACAAGATATTGGATAGTCTGAAACCAACTAAATAACACCAGTAATAAGGTGAATTACATGCGGAGTTCAAGAAAGGGTCTTATGATTCAAATGAAGAACTGTGTATGGCTCACTTGAGGGAGAGATTGTTAGAATAAAGGTAAACAAGAATCCCACGTTGAAAATATAAAACAATTCAAAGAAGATACATAGGTGCCTTAGTTATTCCTCTCCTCTATATAAAGTTGATCTTTTGGGTTTGAATCTAGAGGTACATTGGCCAGTTGGTCTTAAAAAAAAAAAAAATTACTGTTGGACCCAACTTGAAAATTAAATGAAGAGCAAAAGTGCAGTGATTCTGCTCGAGAGCTTTATGATTGCAATGTGAAACAAGGCCAGTTATGTGAGAGTCTCACCAAATGTTCTCTGCATATGATTATTTGGTTCATTGATCACCTTTGATGCAGCAAACTGTTTGGAAATAACGCAAATTTCCGATAAGTCAGATTTATGAGAAAGCAAGAATAGAAAAATAACACACAAATTTGATAACGGAGTTTGGCCAATCTTGCTTACGTCTCCGGACCTGCTGCAGATCTTTTTACTGAAAGGGGAGAAATTACACAAAGTGTTTACAACACTCACAACTCACAACCCAATAACACCCAAGAAAATTACTCTCAATTTTCTCTCACAAAAGCTTTCTCTCTAAGCTTTTCTCTCAATTAGAATGAACACTTTGGATGATTAATTCATTACAATTACACATCTATTTATAGTGAAAATTCACTCCTTGAATTACTCCCAAATTAATGGTTTCAAATTGCTCTGCTTTTGCCTCCATTTTTTGCTCCTTGTTTTACTCCATACGCTTTATTCCACGTTGCTCCTTGCTTTTACTCCACACTACACCGTCGCTTCAACCTTTTAATATCATCAATATCCGAACCTCGCTACTAACATATCATCAACATAAAGTAGTAAAATGATATAACTAGACCTATATCTCAAGTAGCAACAATAATCAACATTGCACTTCCTCGAAACCTTCCTCAGGTACGGTTCGTCAAACTTTCCGTACCAATGTCTCGGCTTCGTTTCAAGCCATACAAACTCTTCTTAAGTCCGCACACCATGCTCTTCTTCCCTCTTTCTCGAGAAACCTTCTCGGGCCGGTACATGTATATCTCTTCATCTAAATCTCCACGAAGGAATGTAGTCTTCTACATCCAACTCGTTCAAGATAAAGATCTTCGACGACTACAATACTCAATATTGATACGATAAGTATTAAGCTTCACAACGGAGCAAAATGTCACCAGTAGTCAACTCCTTCCTTCTCTTGAAACCCTTTGACAACCAGGCGGCTTTGTATCTCTCGAACTATCACGCTCCTCTTTCACCCTAGACACCCATTTGTCATGGGAAGTTGCCTTCTTCCCATAGGTAACTTAGCTAGTTCCCATGTCCCGTCGTGAGATGAGAGATTTCATTTCTTCTTTCATAAAGAAGCTCCCACTCATTGAATCTCGAGTCCGACAAGCTTCATCATAGCATTCGTGCTCCTCCATCACAAGAACATATAGTTCATGTATCTCCCGTTAGGTACACGAGGTCGGTAAGACCTTCTCAATACATGTGGAGCCTGAGTAAGAGGTTGGCGTGTCGAATGCTGTGTATCCGAAGTTTTGTCCAACAAGTTCCTCTCGATGCAGACTTGTTACAATTGGTTCTATTATAAGTATCCGGGACATCATCTCGCATCTACAAATACCGACTCATTCTCGCTCCGAGTCATTGGCGTTTATTTTATACATGTCCTTATACATCACCCTTTCGTTGAAAATCACATCTCCGCTACGGATAACTTTCTTCTTTTCGTCATCCCAAACGCGGTAGCCAAACTCATCCTCACCATAGCCCAATGAACGTGCATTTCTTGGATTGGGGATCAAGCTTATTCCCGCCTCGATCACCGATACGCACAAATGCTACACAACCGAAAACTTTTAGGGATGTGATAGTTTCACCTCTTTTCCGCTCCATACCTCCTCCCGGTATTCTACGCCTCTAATCGGAACGTATGGGCCCTGCTGATCAAGGCCGGCCGTGTTGATCCGCTTCGCCCAAAATTGCTTTCGTAGACTCGACCGTATACGAATGCTTTCTCGGCTCTTCTCGTCAACGTTCGCTCATATGCGCTCGCCTACACCATCGTGTCAGCACGCCCGGCACGCTCTTTCCATTCTCGATCCCGTGCTCATGAGAAATTTTTGAATCTCGTGTCTTCATATTCACCACCATTATCGATTCCGAGCTTTTTGATCTTTAAACCCGTCTCATTTTCCACCATAGCTTTCCATCTTCTCGAAAGCCTCAAATACTTCGTACTTTACGCTTTAGAAAGTAAACCCATACCTTCCGAGAGCGATCATCACGAAAGTCATGGCAGAGTTTCCCACCAATACGAGACTGCCGTCCCCAAACATCGTAGTTGAATAAGCTCTAGTCTTTCCTTCTTTTCAGATTCTCGCAACTTGTCCGAAAGCCGACTCTTTTCGCTTTCCAAGTATGCAGAATCTTCGCACATGTCTATCTCTCCGTAGACCGGGAAGTTTTCCCTTGGGAAGGCATAATCTTCATTCCCTTCTCACCTCACGTGGTCTAGTCTCCGGTGCCACATATTTGATGTTTCATTGCTCTGGCCGCAACCGTGATTGAAAAACGTGCCTCTCGTCATGTAAAGCAGGCCACTTTTCGCCCGAGTAACCCGCTATCGCACCCTTTGAAATCTTCCAATCATCACTACTAAGATCGTAGCCAGAGCTCTCTCACTGGCCAACCACCCCCACCGAGATTAAGTTCCTTTCCGAGATCGGGAATACGCTTGACATCCTTCACTCTCCCAAACAGCATCCGTCTCAACTTAATCTTCACTACACCTTTGCCAATAATAGCACATGGTTGATCATCACCAAGATATACCTTCAAGGTTTTCTAGACATATTTCTCGAAGAATTCTTTTCATGGAAGCAGTACGGAACCATGCTCCGTAGTCTAACACCCAAGATTCTTCTCCTCGCTCTCCAAAGAGCATATCAATGCATCGTCTCTCCCGAGGTGGAAGTAACATTTGCCTCGCCTTCACTTGTTTGTCCTTCTGCACTCTTACACCGATTTTTGCTTGTCCTGGCTCTTTCCACAATTCCAACACTCGATACTTCGAGCTACGTGGAATTATTCAGATTCCCGGATTCGACCTCCTATCCTTCGATCTACCTCGTACCGTTCTCGCCACGTCCATTCCCTTTGCTGAATTTCTTCCTCTTGGAATCGTATGCAAACTCAAGAAGTCGACGATTCACGCGACTCTCTACGCTCTGGGATCTCCACCGAGAACCAAATCACGAACATCGTCAAATTTTAACTAATTACTTCGACGAGCTACTCACACCGGTGATAAGAGCATTCCAACTTTCCTGCAAAGAAGACAAAAGTATTAATGCTCGTACTTCTTCATCGAATTCCACTTCCACCGAACTCAACTGGCCGCGACCGTGTCGAGTCTATCGAGATGTCGAGTTACCGACGCGCCCTTCATTCATCCACAAATTGAACAAACGCCTTCATCAAGTGCACTTTGTTCGAGGCCGACGGCTTCTCATACATATCGAGAGAGTCCGCCATAAGACCCGCCGTGGTCTTTTCCTTTGCTAAGGCCAAGGCAACATTACGGATAGCGCCAATCGAATAACTCCGAGTGGTCATTCCGTCTAAGATTCCACCTTCTTCCTTCATAGCCTTTCCGGTTTCTTCCCCGATGTAGGCCGATATAGATTTCTTTCGATACGTATAATCCTCTATCTCGCATTTTCCAAAACCTAAAATTTCAGGCCATCAAATTTCTAGAGTTTCACCCTTCCTTCATCTACGTACCATCGTTCCCACTAAAATCCGACTTCTTTTGATCGTTTTTGACTATTTCCGTAAATCACCGTGTATTAGAACACTCACAACGAACAAATATCGTCAACAAATTTTTCACTATTCACGTAATTCACTATTCACGTAAATAAGAACCTTAAAAATTGACAGTAAATCACCACCAATAGCTCGATACTTGTTGGGAAATAACGCAAATTCCCGATGTTCGCATTTAGAAAGCAAGAATAGAAAAATAACACACAAATTTGATAACTGAGTTCGCCTAATCTGCTGCTGCCTCCTGGATTCATCAATAGATCTTTTTACCGAAAGGGGAGAAATTACACAAGGTGTTTACAACACTCACAACTCACAACCCAATAACACCCAAGAAAATTACTCTCAATTTTATCTCACAAAAGCTTTTCTCTCTAAGCTTTTCTCTCAATTAGAATGAATACTTTGGATGATTAATTCATTACAATTACACATCTATTTATAGGAAAATTCACTCCTTGAATTACTATTTAAATTACCTATTGCCTTTAAATCGCTTCCTCAACCAGTTCTCCTTGCTTTGGCTCCATGTTTTGCTCCTTGTTTTACTCCATGTTTTACTCCTTAATTTGCTCCTTAAATTAAGGAACTTTATAACAATCTCAAACACAAACAACATAATATGGACATCGTGATGAGGTCCTTTGAATACAACATAAAGCTTTTATTTTCTACGTAAACAACATTTTTTTAGAGATACAATTGTTGGTTTAATGTGAGAGCATCAAACCAATAAATCTTTTGACAATAACACCTTGTATCTCTCGAATACAATTATCAACACAACTCTTTTGTGTCTGTGAAGAGTATATTATAGAATGTAAATAACATAACATAACGTATTGAATCACAAATATATATTATGCTTGACAATTTTAGCTTAGAGGTTCTTGGAACCGAAGCCTTTAAGTTAATTTTGGAGATCTGAAACAATTCAGAAAGAAAGTAAAGAGGAAGTCAAGGGTCCTCACTCCTCCAAGCAATGGATTGATGTCTTCTCATAACCTGTCCTCCCAATCAAATACACTATCTTGGGAACAAAACTGTAAATCCTGCACACAAATTTTTATTTGAAATCAGATCATTACATTGCTTCGGAAATTTTTAAAGAAAGCATAAGAGTACTATTTGAAGCTTACGCAGAGCTGAAAATCTGGTGGGGAGTCAAGTTCAAGGTTTTCAAGGTCAGCAATTCCAGACGAAGCATTTTCATTTCCAGTCAATTCATTAGCAGCAGGCACATAATTAAATCCCGGATCAATAATCTCCTTGCGTTGCATGCAATCTAGATGGGAGTTCTCAACAGCTTGAGACTCACCTGCTAGCCATCGCATGTCATCCTCAAAATGAGTGTCACAATCAGCATCATGAAAACCTCCTTGGATAGTTTCTAGAGCTGATTGGAGCATATCATTATCTGCAACATCAGGGCATGTATCAAATTTGCCAGGTCGAGCCGGAGCTGGAGGATTTGCATTAGGGGTCCTAGGGCTAGTTTGTAGTACAAGTTTATGAGATTCATCAATCAACAGACTCTCATCAATCTTATCAGTCTGCTTCTGCTGTTGAAAGAAGATCTTTGACACCACGTATTCGCCTTCCTTCTCATCTTCTTCGCTTCCCAAGTGATATTGATGCATGACCCAATTTGACTTATCTGCCTTGGATCCCTTCTTACAACTTTTATATAGAACCATAATTTTTTTAAATCCCTTCACTACTCCATTTTCCAACACAGCTTTGGTCTTACCTGTTTTGTGCCAGCGGACATTCTCTGCAGTTGAGCTACACTGATTCTGAACCTTTCGACGCTTTCTTTGACCAGTAGCATATGCATTTATTGTTTTGTGAAAGAAATGTACGTTTGTTCCATCTGTTTTGGCACCTGAAATAGAGGCAAAGTATTATGATCAAAGAGAGAGATCAGTTTCTTCAAAATCACCAATCTATAAAGTTGCGTTGTTCTAAAAAAATGAATCAAAAGCATTAAATTTTGAACAATAGATTCAAAATTGGAGGACAGAAGCAAAAGATGAATTTTTGGCTCGGCTCAACAAGGATCAATGCATTAGATTATCTCCGAACTCCATGTCTTTCAAACTTAGATTTATTTGTTACATCTTTAGCGTACCACTAATCACATTATAACACAAGCAATTGAAACTGTTTTTGATCATACACTTAGTTATATGTGTTTGTCAACTACTGGTTACACACAAAAAGTAAAAAAAAGAAAGAATTGATCTCGCCTTTCAATGAGTCTTAGAGAGTTGTAATTAAAGTATCTTCAAATAAAAGGATAGGAACTCATTACTACTAAATGTGACAGTTAAATCGATATGTAAAGTCAATTTTTGGAAAAAACCGATTTATATTGAATTTAAAGTCAATTTGGTGAAGAACCGATTCTACGTATAAAGTCGGTTGACATATTGAATCGATGCTATACACGTAAATTTTTCTTTTTCTCTTATTTTTTCTCCCAACAGGCACAATTTTTAATTTACATCGCTTTACCTCATCCACTATTTCTCATTTTTTGACCACTCATAACCACCAATTCTAGGACCGTTTAGTGAGTTTTCTTCCTCTCCAAATTATCTTCCAAATCCCATATTTTTTAGGTGAAATATTCAAAAAATTTATACCCATTTTCTCACTTATAAAACACTTTTTTTTCCTTCATTTTCTTCATTTTGTCACTTCATTTCTCATAAGTATTTCTAATTAATCATACGCATTTATTATTCACTTTGCGTTATTTTTTGTACATTATGTGTATAAATTTTATATATGTATGTTATTATTTTTATTACTTAGGTATTATATAAGTATTATGAAATGTGAAAGATATAATTCAACAATATGATACTTATTAAAATATCTGTGATTTAAAGTAGTGTATTTATTTAAAAAAACTTTAATACCCACAAAATTGTTATATAAATTGATATGTTATTGAATATAGGTTTTTAAGTAAAATAAAAAATGAGAAAAATATATAATAAAAAAAACTTTAAAATTGGTTCACCTCGTGAACCTATTTTAAATTTTAAGTCTTTTTATTTAAAACCCGATTTTGTAGCAGTGACTTTTAGTTATTTATTGGTAAAAAAAAGTGAGGCAACCAAAATATGAAGTATTACCAGCAAGATTTTCTGGATGGTCACTGCAAATTCCTTTCCCCTCAAGTGTTGGGATGAACTCATTGATAAACATGTGCTCTTTTACATTTCCAACACCACGTTTTGCAGCTAGATGTTCTAAGAGTTCTGCATCAGATGGATCAAACTTTACACCAGCTGGCAGGTCTGGCCACTCAGAGGAGACCTAGCAAAATAAAGTTTCAGATGATTTAAACAAAATCATTATTGATTATATTCTCATATTTGATGCGAACTATAAATGTTCATATATAATCCTCATGTTCATATGAACAGTTATAGAGTTTCATTAGGGTCCAATGCTAATTGTGGACAAACCACTTATACAAACAAGCGATTTTCAGTTTCAACTTACATCACTGTTGTCAATGCGACAATGACAATTTGGGCATTCACGATTTGCCCCACAGTCTTTGATTTGTAAAGCGGAAGGAAAAGCAGCATTTCTCACTTTCTTTGCTATTTCTCTGCTGTCAACGAGCCAGGCTCTGTAACAACGAGCCATAAATTATGAGACATTTCACTAAAGATAGAATTTATGTGACCGGTAAAAAAGAAGTGAATGACATTACGATTTCCAAAAGGCAACACCCAACAGATATCAGAAAATTGCATAAATGATATTATGAGATAATCAGCATATGCCACACTTGAAATGCATTTTTTAAACAACAAAATAACTAATACATGCACCTAACAAGGTTCCCTTTACATGAACCGTGCCAGTTCTTGAAATTGACAAACAAAAAAGCTGCTCAATCCATAATCTCAGAGTCGTCACCAAAATATCTTCCTTACCATTAAACAGAAAAGACAAAAAGAAAGAGAAGGCTGAATGAAGTGGGTAGCTTATAAGGCACATCGCACACCCAATAGACCACATCATTCTATCATTATCCCAAATAAGGCAACTTCCCAGGAAAAAAATTACAAAAAAAAAAAAAAAAAAAAACTTGCACTGACTAATGCGATTCTCAAACTAGATTACTAGAATGCGTCAAGTACTCGTTTTACTCCTTTCCAAAATTATGAACAAATGGACATCAAAAGGAATTTTTTTGATTACTTTGGTCGAATCACCTAAAAGGAAACAAAGAGAAAAAAAAAATCAATATTTTTTTTCTTTATTGAGAGAAAAAATCAATCTTAAAGCTGAAGAAGATGAATATTACTCAGGATTGCCTGTTGCTGATCATATTTGGTAAAGAAAGAAAAAAAAATTAATCTTTCAAGGAAATAACCCTTAGATTGACTCAACTGATTTACTTCGATTAGCATTATAAACCTTACCTGGACATTATTCAAGGACTTAGACGATGTTAGAACGAAACACATTTGAGATAAAGCTGTGTCGTATTTATTTAAGCGAGCTTCGCTTCGCTTTTCCACTGGATTAAGTTAAAGTACGGTGAGAGAGAGAGGTCTTTGTCTGAGGCTGAGCGGGAATGCACAGCTTAGGAGTCGTTATGAGAAGCTTGGAGTCCAAGTCTTTGACTTTGTTGGAGATTTTATACACGTGGCACGATTCAAAGATTCCATGGTGGACACAAACTGGGTCCGAGCCTTGGCTTTTTGTAGGCAAATATGAGGTTGTTGTCCATATGAGTTCTAGCACGAAAACCGATTAAGTGTGTTAAATTAAAACAGAGCACCATTTTATGCTATAAATTTTGAAACCATAATTAACGTTATAAATAATTATTCATTAAAATAATAAAAATTATTATTTTTAAATTATAATTAATTAACACATCAATTATAAATAATTATTATCATAAATATTTTATTACCAGTGAACTCTTTTTTTTTTATTAAATTTTCATAATTTCATTTAATAATAATATTCTTGATACGTAATTAATACGATAACAACATAATAAATTATTATGCAATATCAATAGCTAATATCGTAGTGGTGGACATCCAATCAGTCAATGAGAATAAACGCTAATCGAATTATCATTTCTACCCCTCACTTGTTTCTCCGATTGCAACTTTTGTTTCATGAGTTCCAGCAAAAGAGAGTTAATTATTATCGTAATATTATGTGAAATATCAGCTCAAAATAACATGTCGTTGTAGTATGGTGGTAAGTATTTTCGCCTATTACGTTGGTGATCTGGGTTCAATCTTGGCAACGATAATTTTTCTTTTTTCCTTTTTTGAGACTAATTTTCGTTTGGTTCCTTAATCACACAACGATTCTTAGTTCAATTTGAACCCAAGACTGTCTTTCTACGTTGCTAGCCTTAAATTGGCTGGTCCTACCGTTTTGGTTCTATTTATCATTTTTCTCATTGACATCGTTACTCACTGAGTCTTTAAAGACTGCAATTTTCCCCCTTATTTTGTAGTATATAGAAAATAATTTCGGCAAGAGAGAAAGGATTTCGCCCTTTATTGGTTAAGAAGGGAAAAAAAAAAATAGAGATTTGCGCATTTACAATATCTTTTTTTGCTCAAACCAATTATTACATTGCGCATAAAGGTTACAATAGTTTTACTTTTTTTAACACTTTGTTCACAACCTCCCATTTCTAAGCTTTAATCAATTTATACATTAATTTTTAACACGTATTTAAAAATAAAATTCATTTACCCAGGTGTTTAAGATTAATATCTATGATCCAAAATTTTAATTAAAGGCATAATATAATTTAACGTTGTTCTAACATTTAATCTTTATAAGAGTTATTAGAATTTCGATTTCTGTGTTTTTGAACGAATAAAAATATTTTTTAACATATGTTTAAAAATAATAAATGGGTTAAAAATAAAAATACTCATTAAAGTGAATCATCTCATAGGATATTTCTAAAGTTTATTAAATTTGCAATTTTCTTAGTTCTAAATTTTTTGAGGTCCTTGAGAAATAACTTTAACAAAAGATTACTAAATTGTATGCAAAGAAATTCTAAATGCAGTCATGGAGATTTCATTTGCAGACAAAAATAAATTTATTTGCCGTGGGAGTAAGTAGAGGCTTTTGGATGGGCGATATTTGTACAAATTTACTACATCACAGCAACCCAACTCTCCCTGACACTAAATGCTCTCATAAAGTCATAATAATAAATACTACACAACTATAGAAGATAATAACAGATACAGCTTTGATTCCTATGCAAGTGCAACTCAAGTGACTAATTTAATATAACATCTTATTTTAAGACGAATTCTTATAATTTGGTTTATTGAGCAACAGTATCTTGGAAAGGCAAAATTGTGCCTCTCAATGGATCAGCAACATTGGTTAAAGCAGAAGAAGAAACTACCTTTAGGATTATCTTCTAAATTGGCACTAGGAGTACCGCCCGAGTTATTCCTAATAGGCATCAAAGAACTAGTACCAGGTGACTCCGGCGGCAGCACAGCATTTTCAGATTTGAACATCCGAGGTGGAATGACAGGCTCTGGAAGTGAAATTATAGAGAGATAATGCAGCAACATCTGTATAATCTGAGTGAAGTTAGGTCGCTCATTTGGATCCTCTTTCCAACATGAAGTTACAATCAAAGCCAAATCAGGAGGAAGGTTTTCCGCACTCGGTCTCACATTCTGAAACAACAAAATTGTAACCTTAAAGGCTTAAACCATCACAAGATAAGTAGTGCGACATAGATGGATGTTGTTCGGTACAAGGAAATGGTGAAAAACAATTTCAAACACTATACATTTTTTTTTTTAAAGATAGAATGAATGCTATCATGGGGGTAAAAACTTGCACAAAAGACAATCATAAATTATCCTAACCACGCAACAGAAATTAGGTACCACTAGTCACTATATGCATTGTTGCTTGCCATTCTTAGTCATATACATTATAAACGAACCGTGAACATCTAAAAACACCCGAGGCTTGATTTGTAGTGTATACTGAAACTTTCTACAATATTATGAACTGAGAAAGAGACAACATAAACATAAAGTCAATAAAAAATGCATGGAACTTATTAAGATATGAGAAACAGTTCATTACCTTAAAGGCAGCTGCATATGCTGCCTGTAAATTGGACATGCCTTCGAAAGGCAACTTATTATGGATAAGCTCCCACAACACAATAGCAAAGCTATAGGCATCCACCTTATGATTGTAATGCTTCTTCTCTCCATGCCTTAATGTGACCGTGCTGTAAAGCTGCACCAATTAATAGTGATTAATTAGTATTCTTCAAAGTCATGATCGTGTAAGAGTGAGTGTTTGCGTGTATTGAGAGAAAGAAATAGAAAGGTAACTTCTGAATAATAAAGCACCATACCTCTGGAGCCATCCACCTATAAGTTCCTGTTTCAGCAGTCATCATCTCTGTTAATGACTCTTCTCTAGCTAAGCCAAAGTCTGCAAGCTTAACTGTTTTGTAATCTGCAGTCAAGATCAAGTTCTCTGGCAAAAGTGAAGGAATCAAATCGATCAGAATATAAAGAACTTGCAATTTCTTAAAGATACAATTACTCTTACTGGCATCACTTTGACAGATATATTCAATGAAGTCATTTCATTTAATGTTTGGTGCCAAAGTTTGACATCATGCATACACCTTGTTCAGAGTAATAACATTTCCCCCTTTTCTTTTTACATCCTCTCATTTCCATATTCCAACTACCAAAAAAAGCAACACTAAAGGTAATGCCAGAGAAGTCCACATGTAAGTCCGGGCAGGGTCAGGGCCAGGAAAAAAATTTAAGGGGACTGAATATTAATATTGTATGTCGTATTGCAATACAAAACTTAGAGCTTCCAAGTTAACATTTTATTGTAACATTTTATGAAAATTATCAAAGTAATAAAAGGTAAAATACAATAAAGTTTCATACATTAAAAATAAAAATCAAATAAACATACCAAAGTCTAAAATTTAAGCTATAAAAATGAGATGATTTTATTGAAATATTAAAAATCTTAAATAAATGATCATGATGTAGAATCGATAAAAATTATAGTGAATTATTTTCGATCTATATCTAAACTTTTCATGGCATATTAGAACATAAACTTAAGAGTTTTGATTTATCGTATTATAATCTATGATAAAAATTACATAAAATAAATAAAAGAACAAAAAATAATAAGTTAATAAAGTATTAAAATCATACATATATTGATTAAATTAATAAACTAAAAATTAATATAAATAAATAGAAAATTCAATCAAACACATCAAATTATTAGTGTTAAAACTAAAACTAAAAGAAATATATTAAAAATTGAAAAAATAAGATATAATTTATGATTTTAAATTTGAGACTATTTAAAAAATACATCTTGATAAACAATATAATACTAAAAGATTAAAGAAAATAAACGAAAAACAAAGGAAAAAAAGAAATATTTTCATATAAAGAAAACATCAAATAAATGCAAATATACTATAATACAATGTCAAATAATGTAGTATTAGATAAAGTTACAATTTAAAGTGAAATAAATTTTAAGAAATTTTGAAAATTTGATTTACAAAACCTTAAAACCTTAAATGTGAAGCTTATCGTAAAACTATTTTTATTTTATTTTTAGTTTTTATAATTTCTGAGAGTAAGTTAAATAATTAAAATAGGTTTAGATTACACTAAGTTAAGATTAATGAAATATTTTTATATAATATATATATGGCTACACTTCTAGGTAAGTAGCTCATGTTTGTAAAATATGTATACGAAAGTACTTATTTTTAACACAATTACTATCACTTTTACCGATGTGTTTTCTAAATATTACTAATTACATATCAATAAATAAATAGAATAATTAAACACAATATATATTACTACAAATAAAATATATTTATTAAAGATTAAAAATATATATATAAAAAATTATTTATACAAATTTTAACCGAGATACAGCCCCATATAGCACCCAATAAGTTCCGCCCCTGAGCCCAGGTATAATAAAAGAAAACATAAACGACGAGAACCAAAAGTGATAATTTGGTGATCCTAGATTGCACACGTTTTGAGAAGCCTGATTAATAGCATTGTGGTAATATCATACAACTTTTTTTCTGCATCTAGGATGCTCATTTTCTTCGTTCAGCTTTACACCATCTGACATTTAATACATGTACAAACGCTACATCTAAATTCAACACGAGGGCCTCAATTCACTTTTATTTACAACAACACCTGTGCAGCTATACTCAGAGCTTAAACCTAATATGTCAAACACCAACTAACAAGTGTTAGAATGTACCTGGCTTAAGGTCACGGTGAATAATCCCATGAGAGTGGATGCACTCCATAGCACGAGCAAGATCAAGAGCAAACCCAATAGCCACATGCATTTCCAAGCATCTTGGCCGCATATTCAACAAGTATTTGCGCAGTGTCCCACCCAACAAAAGCTCAGTTACTATGACCATGATAGGTTCTTTGCAAGCTCCAATGAACTGGTAGTAAATAAAGGGATAAATTGGAACAAGTATATATAGCACCTATAGCACACATACTACTTAATACGATCAACAACAAATGACAGCCTTTTCGGAACATGCTAATTAAGAATGAAATTGCTAAGAAACAAAAAGAACCTTCACTAGATTTTTGTGTTGAACTCTGGATAGCATTGAAACCTCTCTTACAAACCGTGCTTCTCTCTTAGCTATTTCTTCTGGAGTTTCTCCTCTTTTCATGATCTTAACAGCAACATTTTGATTCTTATATCTGAAAGAAGGACACCAAAAACACTCAATTATCTGAGTCAATTACTGAAGTATTAATAATATACTAAATGTATAACACATGGAGTATGCAATACAATAACGTGTACCACAAATAGACCACAATTTAGAGGGGGAGGGGGAAAAATGGAATAAAGGTTATCCAACAAAATTAAGATTTATCATTTTCGGTTCTTTTCTAAACACCCACCAAGACAGTGCTCCATAAAAATGAACTTTATGCAGGCAAAAATGACTTATGTTACATGGGACCAATCCATGGGTCTCGGTGGCATATTAATAGAGATGAGAATAGAGGAGGACCACTTTTCAGTAAAGGTGGGTTAGTATTAACTTATGATTTAGTTACTTGAAGATTAGAGACAAAATAGAGCTTCATACTACAGAATTATAATGGAAGAATTTAAAAGTAGAGAATCAGAGGTCAGAATCCAAACACTAAGAGAAAGAAAACTCGGGTTAACTTACTTTCCTTCATAAACTTTGGCATGAGCGCCCTCCCCAATTCTTGGTCCAACAAAAAGAAGTTTCGGATCAATCAACCACTTGGGATCCAAATTGAGCTCTCCAACCGAGTAAACTCCATTTCCGGATCCCATGTGTTCTCTATAATTACAGTAACTCAACTGGCATATATTGACACACCAAAGAACCCCTTTTTCCGTTTGTGCATCACTAAACGGAAAATGCTCTGAGAACTTTATGTTTTGGAAAATTAACACTCTGAGTGGAACAAAGGACTATAAAACAACATGCTTGGTTCTGCAGCCATGGTAGGTAACCATCACCAAATCACGTTTACAGATCCTTAAAAAAACTAACTTGTACCTTTCTTTGGAGGGATATAAAATAGCTATGAGTCACCCACAAAAAATTCCAGCTTATTAAAGTGACAATTCAGAATAAATGAAAGTCCACAACAAAACAAACCTGTCAGAAACAGAGTAGACCAAATTTATTGGGAAATAAAAGGCAAATCATCAAAACTTCAATGGAATAATTGATTTGGAGCCTAAAAACCAATTACCCAGAAGGAGATATAGAGATCTAGACTGACGGTGGTAGATTGGATGGGAGTTGAGCTCAATTTGAATTCTCGCCGTTAATGAAATGCTCTTCAGATAAAGCCCCGGAGGGAATTTGTCTCTGTCAGATACTCAGTGTGATGTGCTTTAATTTTTGTAAAAGTAACCAAAATAACAATTTAATCTAAAAAATAATACCATTTATTTTCTTTCCCGTATATTTTTTTAAAATATTATATATCATTTCATTTTATACGTAATAACATTTTAAATTAAAATATAATTACTTAAATTTATTTAATATTAAATATAATTTAATTATATTAATATACTATTTTATTAGTATAGATTTTTAAAATATTATTTTTTAATCTTTCTTAATTTTTAAAAATTTATATATCATAAATTATGATATTATTATAACTAATATAATAATTAATTATAAAATAAAAATAAAAATTACTGTTTAATCAATAATTATCTATCTTATATATAATTTATAGCATAAAAAATTAGTTTTAAATATTAATTTTAATCTTTAATTTTTAAAAAATTGCTATAATTTTTTTTACTTTAAGATACACATATTAATTATTTTAATTTAACTATAATTTAAATATATAAAATTATATGATATTATAAATAAAAGATAAACTTATTATTACTAAAAATTATTAAAAGCAGTTGATCCCTCAAGGAAAAATAAATATTCTTATCGATAAATTTACTCATATTTTGTATGTTATATAATTTTTATGTATCTTAATAATAATTATTCTATAATAAATTCAACTACATGATACAGTATAACTTAAAAATTGAGATGAACAAAATACAAATTTTCAAAATCCAAGAAGAATTTGTGGAGTCAGCAAAATATATAATTGGCCACTTATTGGTTTTATTAATATTTGTATAATTTTTTTTACCTAGAAAATAAATGATTTTTTTAACCAAGAAAAAATCACATGTTATAAAAAAATTAATATTTTTAAAATAATAGATATTATTATAATATTAAATTATTTATTTTTAAAAAATAAAAAATTTACTTAATAAGGTTAGAAAAAAAAAACTTTGTCTTCACCTGTTATACTTTTGTTGTTTTCTTTATTAGAAACTTGTTATAATAATTCCCTAAATTTTTGTACAAATTTGATAAGATTTCACAAGAAAATATCAATAATATAATCGATCTTATTGAAACAATATTTTATCTTAGATATTTTGATATATAAACGTAATATTTATATTTTTTTGAACAAATTATCGCAAAATTATTGATAATAACAAAAAATTATCATTTAAATATCATTATCATTAAATCGTAATTTAAATGTCTTTTTTTTACTAAAATATCATAGATAATATAGATATTGTCATCAAAATGTTCCTAAAAATAGATAAAATATCAAAAATATCAATAAAGTTTATTTTTGTACATATTTATTTATATATAATAAATAATATAATTAGATAATTTATCTAATTATTTCCAAAAATTTAACTTCTTATTATACAATATTTTGTTAACTTATTGATGATTAAAATAAATATTATAAGTATTTAAAAACACATATATTAAATAAAAAATTAATTTAAAATATAAATAATGGATTGTTTTAATGTTTTATAAAGTTTTATTAAAAAATTCATATTTTTAATAAAATTCTCATATTTTTTTTTAAATTTTATCAATAATGATAATATCTTTGATATTTTAGTAAAAATTACATCTTAATATATTAATTGATATTGATATTTGATTTCAGCACACCGTTATTTGCTTATCTTTTTAAATTTTTTATCCTATAGACTATTTTCATTCTTAGTTTGTATGTTAATATGTCCTCTGATTAAAATCAAAATATGTTAGGCTATATTTTCATAACAAAAATAAATGCATGAATTCTTTTAAATATTTTATTTTAAACTGAAAACCTAATATGTTTACATCATTGTATTTAATTTAAAATACGTTTAATTTGATTAATTTTTAAATAATTAATTTTTTTAATAAAAATATATAAATTAATCTTAAAAATACTAATTTATAGTTACAAATTTTATTTATGTTAATTTTTTTAATAAAAATATAATTGAGTTAATAAATATCAAATTTAAATAATAAAAATTATATATTTAATTAAAAAATAATTGTATAAGTTAAAAAATTGAATAATTTTTCGATTAATAACATAATATTTTATTATATTTAACAAAATATTATATATAAAATTAACTTTATCGTTACATTAAACTTTTTTTATATACAAATATACTTAAAAATATCATTTCGAACAACACCTGCAATTTGGGTTCACTTTTTCTTTATTGTTTTTATTCTGTTTCTTATATAATCTTAAACTAATAGTTGAGATTTATTTATGGAATTATACGATTACTTAATAATATAATTAATTAAAATGTAATATATGAATTATTGTATAAAAAAATTATTTTTAAAAACTTTTTAAAAATAACACTTATAAAACTTATAATAATTAAAAAAAATTTATAAATTTATAATAATAAAAATAATATCTTAATAACTGAAACCTATAATATTAAATATATTTATACGATCGTATTTAATTTAAAATATGTTTAATTTAATTATTTTTTAAATAATTGAAAAAATACTAGTTTATAGTTACAAATTTTATTTGTGTTATTTTTTTAATACTTTAATAGTTATTAACGATAAAGTTTTTTTCTTATTCTTCTGAACATAAAATTACACAATTCACCCTAACCACAAATCATGTAAGTCAGTCAATTTGGCTGAATAAGTGATTTCGTGTAGAAAAACTGAGGAAACAAGTTTAAAAAATTATAGAAAAGGAAGAGAAAGGGTTGGGAAAAATGGATTTATTAAGATTTTAAATTTTTTTTTTGGAGTAATATCTTATTTATAAAAAATAAAATAAAATAAAAAATCAACGGGGACTGTATCCCTAGTGCAAGAGATGCCCCACCCTTCGATTCCAAGTCAGTTTTGTACTTAGTATCTAAACAAAATGGAGAGAATTTAAAATTATTATTACTTAAAAATATTATTTAATATAAAATAAAAAAAATAAAATATTTTTGATAATCTTTTCTTTCATAATATTTATAAAATAACAACTAAATATTAATATATAACAGTAAATTTCTATTGTTGATCATTTATATCAACACAAAATATCACATAATAAAAAATAATCATTTTAGAATTTTAGATTTAAAGTTTAATGTATTAGAATTTAAAATTTATAGTTTTTGAGTTTCTTATTTACGATTTAGAATTTAAGATTGAAGATAAAATTACAATAAATTTTTTTTATAATATAAATATGATAATAGAATAATAATTACATCTACTTTTAATATTGTTTCCATTCCATTTTTATTCTATGTCTAGGGGTGAGTTAGGTAAAGTTTTTTAACCCAAACACGAACCAATAACACAAATATGAACCCGTAACTAAAACACTAGTTAGATATGAATAATGAAGGAATATACGATTGGTGTTTATTTGTATACCTTGTATCCAAGAGAAATTTTTGTTAATCATCTCTAAAAAAAATTCAAAAAAAAAAAAATTGCGTGGAATCTTCTCATACGTTATTACCAAAGCGATATCCGTGCTAATCAATGTTAAAATCATTGAAAAAAAAACATAATCAAAACTTTTTTATAATATAATAAAAAAAATGATAATATCAAGTGATTTGATATTTGATGTAAAAAGCTTATGATATAAAAATCAAATAGATATCTATTATTATTTTAAGATAAAATAATTAAGTTTATTATTTTTTAATAATAATTTAATCTATTAATTTTTTTAAAAAATAATACCATACATAGGAATAATCAATATTTAAGTTGCTCTTCTTTGTTTCTTATTTTTAAAAACTTTATTTTACAAATCGATAATTGTTTATATTCTTTTATTTTTAAATCCATTGAAGTATAAAAAAAGTTTTTTTAAGTTTGATTATTTAAATTTATGATATAAATTTTTAAATTTAATTAAAAAAATAATACTAAATTTAAATGCTTTAATAAATACTTTAATTACAATGATTAATAGATTCTAGTTATTGTTATTTGTGTGAATTTTTTTTTTTTTGAAGAAGAATGACAGGTGGAAGAAATGGGAAAGAAAAGAGAGGACAAACTCTGGAAATACTTTTTCTTCTTTTTGTGTTGTTTCTCTCTCCTAAGTATTGTCTCACATTGCTCTCTAAAAAATTATTAGAATTTTGTAAAACAATATTTCTCTAACTTAATTTTGGTATCACCTGATTATATTAATAATTATAATAATTTAATATTAGTTTTAGGTATATTTGTGTGATAATATTGATTATAAATTGATCTCAATTTTTTATAATTTAATTATGTTTTTTAGTTTTTAATATTTATTTAAAAATATATTTAATTTTAAAAAAATGAAATATTAACTTAATTTTTATATTAATATATTATTTTAATATTTACATAAATTTTTATCTTTTAATTAATTAGTAAATATTTTTAAGTAAAAAAATAAAAAATAAGAATAAATAAAATTTAATCTAATTATACAAAGTATAATATATTTTATTATTAAAATTATATTTTTTTATATAATTATATATATATAATAATAATATTAATATATATTTGATTTCAATTAATCTTAGAAAAAAATTATTAGGTTTTTAATCATAAATATAATTTTAATTATTAATTATTAAAATATTCATCTCTAATTAACGTTTGATTTTTATAATTAAAAATTAAATTATCACATGTGATTTTATTCTCTCTTTTTATGTTTTATTTTCTTGGTGACGGGGTTTTTATTCTCTTATGGTAAGGGAGTTTGTATTAAGAAACTAGATTAAGTTTATTTACAAATAATAATATATTAAAATATGATATAATTGAAAGCTTGTCATTTCAATGTTTCTCTCAAAACACGTTTATTAAGAAGGGGTTCCAGATCAGAATCAAAGATATTGTTGATTTCTGCGACGGATCAACACGCTCACATCTGACGGAAACACCGCGAACTGATCACAAACCCGTAGGGAATGAGCGAGGAGCACATGAGACCCCAAGATCAACTCGATACCAAATTGAGAGCAGACGGCATAATGTTTCCTCAAAACACACTTATCAAGAAAGCTTAGATTTATAACCAAAGCATATCACGGCTGCGATGCGACTCAACACTTCTCACATCGGATGAAAACACCGCAACAAATCAAACCCGCAGAACAGAAGCGGAAAATGTGCACTGGACTGAGGATCACTCGATACAATTGAAATGGGTAGAATGTTTCCCTCAAAACACGCTTATCGGAAAGTCTACCTGACTTATAACCAAGACATTGTTGACTTTCTGCCGACGATGTGACTCCAATACTTCCCCTCACATCCGACGGCAACACCGCAACTGATCATTAAACCCGTAGGAACAGTGGGAGCAGACATCGGGCAGGATCGCCGATACCAAATTGAAACAGAAATTTCAACGTTTTCCTAAAAACGCGATTATCAGGAAAGAGACTGTTCAGACTTATAACCAGCACATTGATGGTTTCTCTGGACGACGTGGGACTCCAACGATACTTGGTAAAAATTTAAAATTAAAAAAAATATTATTTTAAAATAAGATTAAATCCTTCAAAAATACAATAAGCTAAATTACTTTGAGCATCAGGGATCATTCTATAGCCAGGCTATGGCAAGAAAGTTTTATCATCACGACATAATCAACCGTAAATGCCGGAAAACTAGTCGGCCTCTACGAGCCTGTCCTAATCTGGCTTATAATTACTGAAATGAATGGACGTTGTATCAAATCTGTATTTTTTAATATATATTTCTTTAATATATATTTTTTTAACTTCTATTTAACTATTTTTTTATTTTTATCTTGGAGATAAAATTTTTTAAAATATTTACAATGTTTTTATATCTTTCTTTTTTATTTATTTTGATTTATCATTTTTATTTGTCCAATTTTTATATCTAATTAATTTACTATGAAGTATCTTAAACATAAAAAAATATTTAATTACTTGTAAATTTATAATACAATAGAACACCAAAATAAAAGTTTAAATTTAACTAAAATTCTTCATTTTTTTTAAGAGAATGTAAGAGTATCCAAAGAAAAACAAAATGTCTAATAGCAACCTAATTTTTGATAAAATTCATTTTTTTATATCTTAAATATGTGAACCTAAAAAAAAAACAATATTTGATTAGTTCTCTTCAACAGAATTCAAATTTATATTTTAAATAAGATGATGTTAGAATAAAATATCATAATTTGAGAGCATATAAATTCAAATTAAATTTATATCTATAAACTTCTTTTGAAAATTAACCAACAACCCCTATTTGATATTCATGGTTCAACAGTTTCAATATATAATTTGTGTGTATTAGTATGCTATTAAAAATTTAGACTTTAATCCCTAAAAAAAAAGAAGAAATTGCTAGCTCTGCCCTGCATATATCAACAAATCCACTCACGTGATTCATTTTGAAACTCTAACATGTCGGTAAGACAAAAAAAAAATTGAAGGAAGCTTATAGAGAAAATATCTTTTTTGGTCAGAAGCCATAGAGAAATGTTTTTGATCAAATCATAGAGAGAAATTACAATGTGACAAAATAAGAAATACATAAGCCGTGGACTTTGAACGTACCCGCCGAAGACTTTACAATTTACAGACAACTCTTTCTTTCTTTTTTTCTCTTTTCCTCTTCTTTCTTTCTTCCTTGTTCTTTATTAATTACGTACTAATTAGTAAAGGTTGAAATACAAGTACATATTTATAACGCCTCATTGATATTATCCATTTTAGGTTAGGCTTTCATGATTTTACTTAGACTTTTACTTAAAATACATCCTATTAGTTATAGTGAAACGCAGCTTATCATATACTGTACTAGCTAAAGAAATTGCAACTTAAAAAGATTGATAGTTGTTATAATTATTATCGTAGTGTGTGAAATTGAATTTAATTAATGTGTATTTATAAGATATCAAATACTGAATAGCAATACATGTATAAATATAGAAGAAAATGAACCTGATTTTCTTAAAAGTATTTTTAAGAAACAATATATTAGTTGAATACAACTAATATACAGCTTATAAAGTATATTAGTTGCATACAACTAATATACCATTTAGTGATTTATTAATACTCCTCCTCAAGTTGGCGCGTAGATATCAATCATGCCCAACTTGCTTAGTGAGCCATATAATGACTTCTTGGAGACTCCTTTGGTAAGTATATCTATGATTCTTTCTTCTACGAACAAAAGTAAAACTAATAAGTTTGGCATCTAACTTCTCTTTTATAAAGTGACGATCAACCTCTACATGCTTAGTGCGATCATGCTGTACTGGATTTTGTGATATATCAATGGCTGCCCGATTGTCACAATACATTTGCATAGTATTTTTGAGTTCGAAACCCAAATCTAATAACAAAGTTCTTATCCACAGCAATTCACAAACTCCATGAGCCATACCTCTATATTCTACCTCAGCACTAGATCGTGCCACCACTTTCTGCTTCTTACTTTTCCATGTAACCAAATTTCCTCCCACAAAGGTGAAATAACCCGATGTTGACTTTCTATCTGTAATACTTCCTGCCCAATGTGCATCTGTGAATCCACAGACTTCAAGAGGATTGTTGTGTTTAGAGAACATTACTCCCCTTCCTGGAGCCGATTTCAAATACCTTAAAATTCTCAAAACAACATTCATATGGTTCTCACTTGGATTGTGCATGAACTGACTCACCACACTTACTGCATATGCAACATCTGGTCTAGTATGAGCTAAGTAAATCAAACGTCCAACCAATCTCTGATAGCGGGCTCGATCAGTTGGTATTTGATCTGGATACTCTGCTAAACCATGGTTTTGCTCAATAGGAGTATCAATAGGTTTGCAATCCAACATACATGTCTCTGTTAGCAGATCAATAATGTACTTCCTTTGACAAAGATATATTCCTTCTCTTCCCCTGGCTACCTCAATTCCTAAGAAGTACTTTAGTTCACCTAAGTCCTTCATTTCGAATTCAGAGGCTAGTTGTCTTTGTAATTTATCCATCTCAATAGTATCATCACCAGTGATTACCATATCATCAACATAAATGATTAGAGCTGTTACCTTCCCTCGTTGATGTTTGAGAAACAGAGTGTGGTCTGAATTACTCTGTCTGTAACCAACCTTTTGCATGAACTGTGAAAACCTTCCAAACCAGGCTCGAGGGGATTGCTTGAGGCCATACAAAGACTTCCTCAATTTGCATACAAAATTACCAGGAGAATCAACTACATACCCAAGTGGAAGACTCATGTACACCTCCTCGGCTAATTATCTATGAAGAAACGCATTCTTGACATCAAACTGCCGAAGTGGCCAGTTTAGATTAGCAGCAAGTGAGAGCAGAACCTGAATCGTGTTCATTTTGGCAACAGGAGCAAAAGTCTCATCGTAATCTACACCATACGTTTGAGTAAACCCTTTTGCTACAAGACGAGCTTTATACCGATTTACGGATCCATCACCATTATGTTTTATAGTAAACACCCATCGACAACCAATTGCCTTTTTTCCTTGTGGTGGTGACAGAAGTTGCCAAGTATCGTTCTTCTTTAATGCATCCATCTCTTCATCCATTGCCTTCCTCCATATTGGATCTCCCAACGCATCCTGCACTTTGTTAGGTACTGATACACCATATATTTGATTCACAAATAATTTGTATGACTTAGATAATCTTTTGGTGGACATGAAATTGGCTACTGGGTATTTTGATTTTGCATGAATATTTGGTTCATACCTTTTGGCTGGTTGACCTCGAGTAGACTGTTGGTAACATATCTTGTCCAACATTAGACTCGATGTTATTAGTATCGGTAGGTGTACATACCTCGGATGAGTGACCTTGATGTGGGAGTTGTTGATCAAGGGTAGGAGTAATGCACGAGGATCTGATTCGTCTTCAATGTCATTTCTTTGTAAGTGAATTTGGTGCATGAATACTTGAAGAATTTGTTTACGCAATAGTGGATTCAATGAAATAGAAGTCTCATCCGGGTCTCATTGAAACATCATTTGGTGACTCACCTAATGCCTCCCCTTCACCATGTCTGATTCTTGAAATATGTATTCTCCCCCGACGAGCGATGATCAAAGTGAGGAAAAATAACTCATGTCCTCAAAGAAGGTAACATCCATAGTAACATAATACATTCTGGTTGGTGGATGAAAGCACTTGTACCCTTTTTGATAACTTCCATAACCAACAAACACACATTTAATTGCCCGAGCATCTAATATTAAACGTTGATTTTTAGGAACATGCACAAAAACCACACAACCAAATACTCGAGTAGGAAGATTATGAAAGGATGATAAGGATACGTAAGATGCGAGAATCTAAAATGGGATTTTTCCGTTAAGGACACTAGACGGGAGACGATTGATGAGATGGGCAGAAGCCTGTACAGCATCACCCCAAAGATATTTTGGCATATAAGCACTAAATAAGAGTGCACGAGCCATATCAAGTAAATGACGATTTTTTCTTTCAGACACTCCATTTTGTTCTGGTGTTTGTGGATAAGTAGTTTGGTGAATAATCCCATTTGTTTTGAAAAATTGTTGAAAAACATGATTAACATATTCCCCTCCATTGTCAGAACGGAGGATCCAAATGATGCCATTATATTGTCTCTGAACAAAGGTATGAAAATTTTGAAAAACAGAAAAAACTTCATCTTTTGTTCTAAGAAGAGAAATCCATGATAACCTTGTACAGTCATCGATAAATGAAACAAAATATCTCATACCCGATATAGTGGGTTCTTTAGATGGTCCCCAAACATCATAATGGATTAATTCAAAAAGGAATAGTACTGTTATTAGAAATACTAGGAGAATAAGTAACACGATGACTCTTAGCCAAAACAAAAATAAAGTAGGCATGGTTTTTTTCATAAGACTAAAAGATGGATGCCCTAAGCGGCGATGCCACAACCAAATTTCACTTAGCTTATCAGAACTATAAATCAATGCAGTGCTTGCCCGTGCTCCTGGTTTCTCCCCTCCGTAGTTCTGATCCAAGCGGAACAATCTACCCCTCAGATACCCTCGACCAATTATTTCCCTGGTAAGAAGATCCTGAAAAATCACATACATAGGATAAAAGGTTACAAAGCATTTAGACTCAATATTCAACTGTGGGACAGATATTAAGTGATGAGATAAGTCAGGTACATATAAAACATTATGGAGCTATAAAGATGGAGTGATATGAACTGACCCCTGTCCTAAGACAGGAAAGGCCTCACCATTAGCATTTGTAACATAAGACATTGGTGGGGGAGATAACTTATTAAAAAAAGATTTATCATAAGTCATATGATCAGATGCACCAGAATCAATAATCCAAGTATTAGACCCAACAGAGTGAGAAACATTTAAGGTCATACCAATCTTACCACTACCAGCTATTGAAGTTGTAGGGATACCTCCACATTCCAAAGGATGATTCTGTCTATAGTAGTCTGGTTCTTGGACAATTTGTACTGCAGTTGCTTTTGCTTTAGAACGAGGCACCTGTTGTCGTTTTGGTTTCAAGTGTGGATATAGTTTCCAACAAGTTTCACGGAGATGCCCCTGTTCATTGCAATAAGAGCAGAGAGAACGAGGGTGATTGGGAAAGCCTGGTGAAGGGCCCTGCTGATGAGATGAAATTGAGTTTGGCTGTTGGAGGAAAGGTGCCTTTGATTTAGCTTGAATGGCTAGGCATGATACTTCAACATGTGCCTGATGAAGACTCTCTTGTTGAGATTCGTCTTTACGGATGTATGTAAAGGCGGTAGTCAAGCTCGGAGGATCTGACATTCGAAGCAATTCGCCTTTAGCACTATTATATTTTATATCAAGGCCTCTTAAGAAAGCATGCACTCGTTCAAGTTCCTCCTCCTTCTGGTACCACAGAAGATCTTTTGGATTTTTAATTTTGCATGGGCATTTCTGGTCAATTTCAGCCATACATTTTTCAGCTTGGTAAAACAAAGAGATACTGGTTGCCCACTTTGCTGCATGCCAGCAGCTTTGCACATGAGTTCATGAACTTGAAGAAAGTCAGACTCATTTGTATAAAGATCGCTTAAGGTATTCCATATACCCTCAGCAGTTTCACATTCCTCCATCATTTGTAATATATCATCAGTGATTGCTCTAAATAGGATTGACATGACAAAGCCATCATCATCTTCCCACCGAGTATAGGCTTCTACATCATCTTGACTAGGATCCCTGATTGATTCATATACATGTCCCATCTTATGCATTCCACGAAGATAAACAGACATAACGTTTTTCCATGTTCGAAAATTTGTACCATTAAGTTTAGTACCCCCGAAAGAACCAATTTCTGAACTCTTAACGGAAACTTCAAAGTTTGGAACTTCATGAATTCTAGAAACTTGATGTTGTCTGGAATCTTCCATTGAAATAATAATAACAAGTATATTGTGCAGCAGAATAAAAATTTTGGTTTTTTTTTTGGGCAGGTTGGGTTGATAAATGGACTGTTTGAATGTTTGGTGCTGATGGGTTTGGAGTAGATAAATTTAGGAGGCGATGGGCTTGGATCGGATAAATTTAAGAAGGCGATGGGCTTGGATCGGATAAGAGGGGCTAGGGTTGAAATTTGGCCGGGCTAGGGTTGGGCTAGGAGGTGATGGGCTAGGGTTGGGTATGAAGGCTGAAAATGTAAATATTTGTGAACGGCTGGAAGGCTGGAATCTTCAATTAAGAGTGCAGCCTAATCAATTATACTAATTTATAACTAAAAAAAATATTTGTGAACGGCGCGCAGGGCAATGGGTGAAGAGATAATTAAAACTCTGAAAATGTAAGAAACTGCACACCAGGGGGCTGAACGGTGCGCAGGGTCGCGAGTTGACGGCGTAGTTTAAGAAACTGCACACCAGGTTTCGGCTCGACGCTGCGTAGGTCGAATGAATGGCAGTGGCGCTGGCCCGAATCGCGTACGGTCGCGAGCTAACGGCGCGGGCCGAATCGCGTGTGGGCGCGGCCGAACGAAGCCGGGGTCAGGCGGGCTTGAACGTCGCTGGGGGCGCGCGAGGCCGAATCGCGCGTGGTCGCAAGCCGACGACGCTGGCCGAATCTGCCGAGGTCGCAGGTTGAACGGCACAGAGCTGCGCGATGAATGACACCAGTTTGAACAGCACGGATTGGACGACGCGGGTGGACAACAGATCTGCAACTTCAGCGTGAGCTAAATAGTGCGAGGATACTGCGGCGCTGGGCGGCGCTTCTATTCAGAAACCGGTAAATTTTTTTTTCTTTCCTGCTCTGATACCAAATTGAATTTACTTAATGTATTTACAAGATATCAAATACTGAAGAACAATACATGTATAAATATAGAAGAAAAGGAATGTGCTTTTCCTAAAAGTGCTTTTAAGAAACAATATATTAGCTGCATACAACTAATATACAGCTTATAAAGTATATTAGTTGCATACAACTAATATACCATTTAGTGATTTATTAACACGTGCGATGTGTAAGATTCTTTTTGATAAAAGTTCAAGAAAAAAATATATGAAAATTTGAAGATAATATTTTATCATGTGTTAGACATAAATATAACAATAATAAAATAAAATAATTTTTTAAAAGATAGATCCAATCTAGCTGTATCTACGTAGTTTTTAAGTTCAAAAAACTCATACTATCACTTTATTGGTACTACGTTAAATTAATTTTATATCAGGGTTTAATAATCTTGATCTACTTCGTCTCCCTCCACTGCTAAAAAAATAGGTTGAACCGACATTAAATTTAATGACTTAAAATGTAAAGTCGGTTCACGCCATGAACCGACTTTATCCCGTACATTTTATGATTTTTTTATTCTCAGTTTTTGTATTATTCAATATATATATAGCATTAAAAAACTAAAATATAAATAATAATAATACAAATAATTAAATATTTAAATATATTTAATTATTCGATAATTAAATTTATTACAAAAATAAATAATGTATATATAATACAAATAATTAACTTAAATTACAAATAAAATAATACCGTCAAAGTGTAATTAGATGCGATCGAGTAAGCTTGGTTGGCTTAGAATCTTGATTGGCGTTCACAAACATTATCATAAAAAAACTAGACAAAAAAATAACAATTCATATGAGCACGTAAAACATCCATCAAACAAGGAGTCTAAACTTCAAACATACGAATGAAGAAATTAAATCATTACAAATATTACCATCTCATTATAAATATTACCATCTCATTATATATAGCATTAAAAATACTAGCAGAGATTCCAAATAAATTTATATTTATAAACAAATGATTAATAAAGTACGAATATGAGTTCGTAAGTATAGTAGGAAAGAGAGATGAGATGTAGTTTGGTCCAAAATTAGGTCCATAAAACAATGTATTCCCCTAAATACTTGAGCATATAATCATCCAACAAACAAGTGATTTCAGACACAGGAATAGATAGAGAAATTAAATCATTTAAAAATTTACTGTTATGTTGTCAAATGCTATTCAAAATCATCAGAATCTTCTCCAGATTCTTCATGTGATGATATAATTTGAACCATGTGTTCTGCCCATTCCTACCGTAAATCATCAAAAGTTTGTTGGTCGTAGCCCGTCTTGTTCCAACCAAAGAACTACATGTATATAATTATTTATGGATAAATAAATTTATCCACGCACAGTAAACCCACAACATTTCAAATATTATTTCCACATAAGTCAAACATAATAACAAGCAAAATAAAAAACATACCTAAATCAAAAATTTATACAAAATACAAAAGAAATTGAATAATAAGCTGCAAAATTCTACTTAATAAATTATAATTATTTATTATAAATAAATTTATCCACGCACAGTAAATATATATAATCCATCAAACCCACAACATTTCAGATATTATTTTCACATAAAATAAGTCAAACATAATAACAAGCAAAATAAAAAACATACCTAAATAAAAAATTTATACAAAATACAAAAGAAATTGAATAATAAGCTGCAAAATTCTACTTAATAAATTGTAATTGTTTATTATAAATAAATTTATCCACACACAGTAAATATATATAATCCATCAAACGCACAACATTTCAGATATTATTTTCACATAAAATAAGTCAAACATAATAACAAGCAAAATAAAAAACATACCTAAATCAAAAATTTATACAAAATATAAAAGAAACTGAATAATAAGCTGCAAAATTCTACTTAATAAATTATAATTATTTATTATAAATAAATTTATCCACGCACAGTAAATATATATAATCCATCAAACCCACAACATTTCAGTTATTATTTCCACATAAAATAAGTCAAACATAATAACAAGCAAAATAAAAAATATACCTAAATCAAAAATGTATATAGAAAATAGGTATAATTTTTTTTAATATTTCGCACAAAAAAATAATAGATCTAAAAGATAATGAGAAGAGAAATATAATTTACAAAATGACGTTGCAAATGGTGGTCGAAGGTGGCCAAAAATGTAGAAAGAAGGTGGTGCATGGTGTAGCTATTGAGAGAGAGAGAGAGGAAGAAAATGGAGGAGAGAGAGGAAGAAAATTAGGTTCTGCGTAAAAAATGACCCGAATTGGCATATATTAGGTGGATAGCGTCGGTTCACGGGAAGAACCAACACTATTTACGTGGGGTAGCGTCGGTTCTTAATGTGAACCGACGCTAAACACACGGATAGCGTCGATTCTTCCCGTGAACCAACGCTATCTATGCGATTTACAATTATCTTTTTTTTTTGGCAATTATTATTTTATTTAGACTATTGTATATACATAGAAATACAAAAAATAATTACTTTAGAATAATATTTAATTAAAATATATACACAATTAAATAAAAATATATTGTAGGTACATATATAAATTTAAATATCTAAAAAAATAAACAAAATTATATAATTTTTAAAACTAATTGTCTAAAAAAAGGAAAAATAATATTATTTTTATCAAACTAAAATTTTAAAGAGTCAAATAAAATAATAATTAATTTAAAAAATTGTATTTAATTTAAAAAATAGGACGTAGCATCGATTGACGTGGTGAACCGACTCTATCCACGTGTGTAGCGTCGGTTGACGTGTAGAACCAATGCTACACACGTGGATAGCGTCGATTCACCACGTCAACCGACGCTACATAGCGTCGGTTTTACACTGAACTGACTTTAAATTCATTATAAGTCAGTTTTTGGAAAAAACCGACTTTACACAGCGACTTAAATACCCAATTTATACCCAATTTTATAGTAGTGATCAATGCACGTTAATTGAAAAATATATTTCTAAGTGCCACCATTATGATGTCAACAAATGTAAAATATCAACTAGGGTAAAAAATATTGAAAAGTTAAATCCATTTTGGATGTGTTTAATTATACGATGTTATTTTTATATGTAATAATAAAACATGGAAAGAAAAAAATATTACACGTGATTTGATATCATATGCTCTGATATCATAGTAATTCAAGAATTTTAGAATAATTGTTAAAGTTGAATTTTACCAAATGAATTAATAAATGAATGATACAATGCTTAGTGTGTACATATATAACACACTATACATAAATATCTTCTAACTAACTTCTTAATGATTCAATCACCTACACATATACTCACAATATCACACCTACACCATTACATAGTTTGTGTTAAAAAAGAAAAAAAAACAATTAAGTTTATGAAATAAATTTTGCAAAAACAATAAAAAAAATAAGAAATAATATACGGTGGAATGTCCATGTTGTAAATAGGGACAAATTTGGAATTCAAATAATATATAAGTGAAATATCCATATTGCAATAAAATGAGTATTCTTTATATTTTATTACTCTCTTCCTTATGTTTTGATTAGTACGAACCACCGTAGCAATATGATCTAATATGTTGGAGTTCCACATCGTCCAGAGAAGCCAACAATGTGCTAGTTATTAGTCTGAACAGTACCTTTTCCTGATAAGCGCATTTTGAGGGAAACATTGGGTTGCCCAGCTTTCAATTTGGTTTCAGAGCTGATCTTGGGGGTCCCAATGTGCTCGCTTCCCTAGCATAGGTCCTGATGTCTGGTTGCTGTGCCGGCCAGTGGCTATCGGCGGAGGTGAGCGCGACTCCCCGTCCGATGTGAGGGGGAGTGTTGGAGTCCCACATCATCCAGAGAAGC
This sequence comes from Hippophae rhamnoides, assembly GCA_033030585.1. Classification (NCBI taxonomy): domain Eukaryota; kingdom Viridiplantae; phylum Streptophyta; class Magnoliopsida; order Rosales; family Elaeagnaceae; genus Hippophae; species Hippophae rhamnoides. The sequence continues at coordinate 62,589,148 of CM065428.1, read as the reverse complement.
CAACCGAGTGCTGGTTATTAGTTTGGGTAGTACCCTTTCCTGATAAGGGCGTTTTGAGGGAAACATTGGGTTGTCCAGGTTTCAATTTGGTATATAAGCTGATCTTGGGGGTCCCGATGTGCCCACTCCCCTGGCACAGTTCCCCAATGTTTCCCTCAAAATGCGCTTATCAGGAAAGGGTACTGCCCAAACTAATAACCAACACTCGACTGGCTTCTCTGAGCGATGTGGGACTCCAATAGCAGGCACATCTGGACCCCCAAGATCAGCTCTGCTACCAAATTGAAAGCTGGGCAGCCCAATGTTTCTCTCAAAACGCGCTTATCAGGAAAGGGGCTACCCAGACTTATAACTAGCACATTGCTGGCTTCTCTGGGCGATGTGGGACTCCAACAACTGCTTCCCTGGCACAGGTCACGGTGTCTGGTTGCTGTGCCGGCCGGTGGCTATCGACGGAGGTGAGTGCGGCTCTCTCGTCTGATATGATGGGGAGTGTTGGAGTCCCACATCGTCCAAAGAAGCCAGCAATATGCTGATTATAAGTCTAGGTAACCCCTTTCTTGATAAGCGCATTTTGAGGGACACATTGGGTTGTCCAACTTTCAATTTAATACTAGTCAATCCTCTCTTTTTGTTGTAGTATGGCTAGATTTGGGATATTATTGAAAAGTTGAACATGTGAGTGAGAAACGAAGAGACAACAAAAATGGGATAAAATTTAGGAATATAAAGAACTAACATAACTTGATGACAAATTGATAAAATATCCATAATTTCATGAATATATGATATATCAATCTTTACAAAGGTACTTTATATTATAAAAGTTTTTAATATTTGAAAACAAAAAAGTAAAAATATGAAGAATATGTATTTGGTTAAAATATTTTTGAATACAAATTTTTGATAAAATTTTGAAAACACCAATGTTTTAAAAAAATGATTAAATATTGTTTTTATGTTTTAAAAAATTTAAATAATTTTCAAATAATATCTTCTTTTTGAATCATAAATAAAACCGAAGCTTAATAACTTTATAAATCATCTCAATTTTTTTAAAAAATATTTATCCATATTGATAATAATTTTGAAATTTATTCTATATTCTTAAAAAAATCAATTTTCAATAAATTTATAAATATTGATATATAATATGTTATAAAGTAATTATATTTTTAAAATATATGTAATAACATTTTTAACTCTATGCTTAATTATATTTTTATGTTATTAATATTCAATACAATTATCATTAATAAAAATATATTAGATTTTACTTTGTTCGTGTGTTCTCTCCTTTTCAGTGGCTATAGTGTGGTTAAATACCTAAGTTAATTAATAAGTATAGATAGGAGGGTCCATTGAATTTAAATTTAATGGTGAATTTTGCATTTTAATACAAAGCTACCTTATCTTCGCTTTGATCATGATACACAACTATAATATATGTTTTTGGTCTCGAAATTTTAATCTCAATTTTTTTAAAACCTTGGTAATAGAGTTTTGGTCACGGTTTAATAAAAACCGAGACCATAGTGTATATATATAGTCTCGGTTTTATTAATAACCGTAGCTATAGGTTAAATTATGAAAAATATTTAAATATATATAAATAAATTTATATAATAATGTTTATTAAATAACTGTAATTATAATTAAAATAATAAAAAATTTAATATTTTTAAAACCGAAATAAAATAATATACTATATGTTATTTATTTAAAAAAATAAAAAATTACTTTTCAATTTTTTATTTTTCTCTATTATTAATTTAATTTAATGTATTTTATTTCCTTTATAATATATATATATATATCAAATTTTTTCCACTTTTTTTTATCTATATCTTCTTTTTTTCCATTTTTTCTTTATAATTAAATTTCTATTACTTATATATATTAATATATAATTTCTAATTAATATATATATCATCAGCGTATCTCCTATTTTTTTTCCTAAAATATATATCAGTACGTATCACCATTCACGCGTTGCATTAGGGTTTTTTCACTTTCGTTGTTTCCAGAATCGTCGCTCACCTTTGCCTCTCGGTCTCGCCTTCGTCGCTCTCAATCTCTGGTCCTTCTACTGTCTACCTTGTCGATCTCAACTCTCAACCATCTGCCTTCTACCTCGGCTGCTATCACGATTCACGCGTTGCATTAGGGTTTTTTTCACTTTCGCTGTTTCCAAAATCGCAGCTCGCCTTTGTCGCTAGCTTTCGCCACTCATTGTCGCCTCTCTCAATCTCTGGTCTCTCTACCGTTTACCATGTCGATCTTAGCTCTCAATCTTCTGCCTTCTGCCTCGGTCGCTCTCAACTCTCCCCATGGTTAGTCCTCCTCAGCTTCTTACTTTCTTCTTCTTCTTGATCTTATCAGCTTCCCATAGTTATAACTCTCATATCTCTAACTCTGTGGTAGCAAGAGGAGGTGGGATCTTATCATGTGGAAAATTCAGATTAGACAATGTAACTAGGGGATCTTATCATGTGTTCTGCAACTTTGATAATTAGACAATGTATAGGATTGGCACGTTTTGTTGTTGATTTTGCAGCAAAGGGAAGAGTAATGGTTTTATGTATAAGATTGTAATATTTTGATACTGATTTTGCTGATTGATTAAATTCTAAAACATAGAACACAACGAAGCAAAGGGAAGGGTAATGGTTTTATGTATAAGATTGTAATATTTTGTTACTGATTTTGCTGATTTTATTGACTGATTAAATTCTAAAACAAAACAGAGAACACAATGAAGCAAAGGGAAGGGTAATGTGTTTATTGGTACTGGTACGTTGCATTATACATTGTCTGTCTACTTGTGAGAAAGTAGATGTAGGAAATGAGGATGAAATTTTTGGGCCCGGTGTTGGTGTCTTTGGTGCGTGCGTTATACTAGTGTCTTTGATGCTGGTGCGTTATGCTAGTGTACTGCATTAGTCTTTAATCTTGGTGTGTTACGTTAGTCTTTGGTGTAGTGCGGTGGTGTTGATGGTTCCGCCTGTTCTTTGGTCTTTGGTGCTACTGCCCTGGTGCTCTATCCTGTAATTGTACTCATGTCTTTTTATTTTATAGCAAAAGGGTTGTGCTTTTCTTCTTGCTAGGTTTCAGCTTCTGTTATATATTCTACTATTTTAGTCTTCATTTGAGGTTTCCTATGTTAAATACAAGTTTGTGTTATATTGTTGAGTTGTCTTAAGATGAAATGTTTGTTTTTCATTTTTTGTTTTCAACATTTTTTTTTTCAACCTACAGGTTGTAACACTAGTCAAAATGATTTTTGAAATGTGAGTGATAACTTTTTTCTCTTGCTGTGATCCTCCCCTGGCTTTTATGTTTGTTTTTAATTTTTTCCTTGATGTGCAATCTCAAATTTTTAAAATAATTTTTCTCATGACATATATGCAACATGTGTAATACCAATAAGTGCCTTCTTTTCATCAAGTCTTTGGTAAGCATTAAAACACTTGATTATTGTTATTAAATTGATTTTAATCTCGCTACTTTGGTGATCTTGTTAGTTCTCTTGGTCTTGGCTCTGCTGTTGCAGTCTTCTTATGTTAGTCTTTAGTCTTCTTGGCGTTGAAGCAGGTGTTATTGATGGTCTTCTGTTGTGTTAGTCTTCTTTGGTCTTATTTGTCTTAATTTGTCTTGTGATGTTGTTGATGGCGTTATCTTCATTCTTATTCTTATTTGGTGCATTAAGTATTGGTGTTGGTAATTAATACTAAGTTTTTTTCCATGTTTGTAATTAATACTAAAAAATTAGTTTGTAATACTAAGTTTTTTTGTATATAATAAATTCTCAAATGTAATTATACTTTTAATTTTAATATAATATGATTTTTAATATTTGAATTAATAAATTTATTGTAATTTATATTGATTTTTAATATTAGAATTACTAATTATTGTATTTTTTTAATTTATGTATACCTTATGGCCTCAATTATATGCTAACTGAGGTCATAGATACACACTATTATATGCTAACCAAGGTCATAGATACACGCTATGGTCTCAGTTATCTAATAACCGAGGTCAAAGGTACATCTTATGGCCTCGGTTAAAAACCGAAGACATAGGTCATTACCTATGATCTCTTTCACTTATGCCTTGGTTCTTATAACCATGTCCATAAACTTACGGTCACGGTTAATAATATTTTTAACTCTATGCTTAATTATATTTTTATGTTATTAATATTCAATACAATTAACATTAATAAAAATATATTAGATTTTACTTTGTTCTCTCCTTTTCAGTAGCTATCGTGTGGTTAAATAGCTACGTTAATTAATAGGAGGGTCCCTTGAATTTAAATTTAATGGTGAATTTTGCATTTTAATACAAAGCTACCTTATCTTCACTTTGGTCATGATATGAAACAATTTGTCTTCTTTTATGACACGAACACTCGATCAAAGAAAAAGATAGCATATGTCGTCTCTTTAATGATTTCATAGAAAAAGTTGGTTAACTATCATTGATCAGAACGTACAGCTTTCTCAACTTTTTTTTATATATGGTGGAAGATTTATCATGAATATTTTTGGTGAAGCCACCACGTTTCTTTCAAGCTTTTATCATTCTTTTTTTTTTCCGAACATATTTGGGGTTAATATATAGATCATTTGAACCAGAATATTGCTTAGAAAAATATCAAGCCTTTATGAACTAAACTAGAAGGCTGACTCAAGTTTTTGATAATTCACCCATATTAAACTAATATATAATAAAAAAAAATTATATATATCCTAAATTTAAGATGTACAATAAATGATATAATAAAATATTATAGATACATACAAATGAATTCCTTAAATTATATCAAATGAAAAATTATTTTATCAATTGAGATTGTAATATATAATAATGCTAATTATATATTTTCTAAAAGTGATTTAGTTATCTCTAATTTTGTTTTAGTATTTTTCTTATTTTTAAGCCATTTATGGTACGATTGGTACGATGAAAGGGCTTGTGCAGCATTTTTCAAATACTTAAACCCTAATAACTACGGTATTGAGTATGTTTTATATAGTGAAAAAAAAAATATTTATTATAAAATTTTAGATTTTTTTATTTTAAAGAGTATAAATATATATGTTTGATGTATATTTTCTGTAATATGATGATAATAATTGATTGAAATAAATATTTTAAACTTATTAATTCCTTTCTTTATATCTTAAAAGTCATACAAAACAAAAGAGGTAAAAATAGTCCTGTAGTCACTTTAACTTGTATTTGGTTAAACAATTTACTTTTACTAGTAGTGTAGTAAACTCAAGTTATTATATTTTATATTTTAAATATTTATTTATATTATTTAAAAAAATTATTTAAATTATGTGTATTGATTGCCATATAAGGGTTGAATTAGATGTTAAATTATGAATGTGAGATGTTGAAATGATTATAAGATTATTTACTAATATTGATTAATTATATTATTAAAAAAAATTAATATAAAAATAATAATAACAATGACAATAATAATAGCCACAAAACCATTGCCTCATCTCTTGGGCCGCCCTGGCAATAATAATGAAGAGCTCATAATATGGGCTTTTTTAATGACAAAATTATGGGTAGTCCATTAGCCCATTTTAATTTTTTTTAATCTTTTATCTTTTTTTTAAAAGATTAATTTTAATATGTATTATATATGATTTAAAATTTTAGATTTTTTAAAGAAAAAAAATTAATATTATAAAAAGTGTTTAAATAATTTTTTATTAATTTATTTATGATAAAATAAAAGTTATAAAAATATGGTAAATTAAAGATTTTTTTTTTAAATTTTAGCATCAATATAAAGTTATTTTAATATTAAAAAAGTAAATAAAAATATCTACAAAATTATTTTAGTATTTTATTACTTGTAATATTAAAAAAAACTATTAAGAAACTTATTTTTTTCTTTATCTAAAGTCATTTATAGAAAAAAAAATTAAATTTAATCTAACATAATTTTTCAAAAAATATTAAATTTAAAAATTTACTACTTTCTTTATATAAAAAAAATTAATACCAAAAAATAAAAATGCTTATATTTTTATTACAAACCTTATATTAAAAACTAAAATAATTTGTATATAAAATCGTATAGATTTTAATATTATTAATAAAAAATATTATATTGTTAATTATATTTAAAAATGAATTAAATTAAAAAAATATTGGAGAGTAAAACACTATTTCATCAAAAATAAATAAATTAGACATGAGTTATATTAATAACGGATTAAATTTAAATAAGTTTAAATAATTTTAAACTCTAACACGGAGAAAAGAAAACTCTAACCCTATTAATTACTCTTTGTAAGTAGAAATATGTTCTTTTAATCTTGTATTTGATCGACCAAACTTCAAGTGTAATGGCTGTGCTAAATATAATTACTGATTTTTAATGGGTCAAGCATCCCATAATATTTAGCTATCATCTGATTTAACATGATATATTATGCAAACAAAAGTGGGAATATAGAAGACAATTTCATAATAATTAACATTATATATTTTCACTATCCACCAAAGAAATAACTAAATGTAAAGGGTGATTGATGGTTGTTGTGAAAGGAGATGTGGTCAAAAAAGTTTGTTTAAAAAAAAATTTATAGGAATTTAATTAACAAACAGTTAAAATAAATACAAATAGACAAGAGAAAAAAAAAACTAAACCTTTAACAAGAAATCTAAAGACTACAATATCAACTACACACATATGCATAGTTTAAAGAATCAAAATGACAAACATTATTAATTTTATATTTAATTAATAATCTATATATTAATTTATGTATTTAACAACTAAATACATATATTACTGCTCTTAAAATAACTACCGCAAATTAACGAACAAACAAACAAACAAAGTGTAACGAATCATCCTATAATAGCAATTAAAAAAGAGGGGAGTAAAAAAACAACAATAATAATAATAATAATAATAATAATTAGGAAGCATCTCCTTTAAGCAAATGCCGCCGTATAACGGCGAAAGCAAAAACAATCTTTACTATTGGCCCGGCGAATTACTTCAGAGAATATTACTAATAATAATATATTACTATAATATTTAAATATCATTTAATACATATATTAATTTTTATTATATAATATATATAACATTATTATATAAATACGTAACCAGACTTGTATTCATTTCTCCTGTAAATTTGTACAAAATAACATTTCAATTTTGCATTAGTTGTATGTAATCAATTATTTAAAAAAAATATATATGGAAAAATATCATTCTTTCTTGAATAGAAAGAAATATGAATTAATGCGAGTAGTATTATTTTTATTAATATGAATTTATTTATTTTTTAATTAAATTTATAATTATAAATTTGAGGTGTTATATTTGTTGTATTTTAAAAAAAAAATATGTATATACAATTCCACAACTTTTCTCCACTTTTTATTGGAGAGGTAAAAACTTTTTATATTGACCAAGGATGAACGTGACACTACACGTTACTTTTGAAAAATTGTATGTTACAATTATAATATTAAAATAACGTGTTTATATTATTTTCCTGTTCATAAAAAAAAGAATAATATTTTTTTCCTATATATAACGTGTTGCGTGAGTCCATTTTAGTAGTTTTTTTTTTTTTTTAAAATGGTTTCAATACCTTGTTAGAATTGCTCTATTCCTGTAAAAATACTGGCATTATCATTTGATATTTTTGTTTGGTGATAAATTTGTAAGCTTAAAAATGACTTTCAAATCAACGAACAAGTAGCCTTAATAATGCTTGCTTTGTTGCTGTTATGATATAAGTATTATTATATATAATAGTTAGATGAATGAAATTATATTTAATAATTTACTGAGGTTAATTTAAAATAAATTTGTGATGATATAAGTATTTTAATACTAACGCTGTCTCTCTTCTCGTGTATTTTAATACAAGCTCGGATGAAGACATTGAGTACCACTACCATGTAATTATGTGTCCGGCACAGTCCACAATGATAACGAAACAATCTGGTTGACAAATAGCAACCAACAAAGATTTGGGCAATTCAAACAATGGATTTATAGAATTTTAGTCTACTTCACTTGTAAGAACGGCTAAATCACACTCATGAAAATGGAAAAGAAAAGAAAAAAAAAGAAGAAGGGGGGGAATAAAGTTACACCAAGTGTCAATGTCTTTGTTAACTCCAATTATAGTATAATACTTCTTTAATAGTAATGAAAAATATAATTCAAGTAATATTTTTTGGGTTTCAACTTTGGAGTAAAAAGAACAACTCTCAATAACAAAACACTAATTAAAAATCATGGAACGTATAAAATTAAAAAAAAAAAAAAAAAACTTAGCAAAAAGCAGAAGCGTTTGCTTCTGTAAAAGGGAAGTGAAGGATTCATTCTTTAGAATCGTTTGTTTCATTTCCAATTCAGAAATTCGAAAAAAGCTGAGCCAAAAAAAAAAAAGAAAAAAAAAAGAGAGAGAGAATAGTAAGTTGCTTCTAACTGAAACAATGGATTCGGATACGCACAAAAGTCCAAGACTACTTGTTGAAGCAACCAATCCCAATAACAGTAATAAATATCATTACTACTCTCTCTAGAAATACGTATTAAAGGGTGAATTGCAGAGGAATAGAATTAGAGAGTAGAAACTAACAAACATCTGTATTCTCTCTATTATGGACGAAGTAGTAGCAAATCTTTTCAGTGGTGAAATTGACTCACAGATTAATGGTGCCACTGAACTTTCTAATCTAACCAGCAAACAAAGGCAGAAACTAGTTGAGAAAGGTGTAATTTTGCCTTTAATTTCTATGCTTCATTCCCAGAATGTTGAAGCTATTGAACCTGCTCTGTTTGCTCTGCTTAGTCTTGCCTTTGGCAGTGAACGGTAAGACTGTTTCTTATTCTTCTAAATTGTTCCAATATAGACACTCAGTTTAGTTTATTCAGAATTCAGATGGGTTTGGAATTCGACTATTCATTATTCAAATCTGCTTCTCAATCAAATTTGCACAACAATTTAGGACGAGAACAATGAGATTGAACCTTTTGCTAGTTTCTTCTCTGCTTTACTGATCTGTTTAATTTAGTAGGCTTTGAGGAGGATTGCTTCTGCTTAATCTGACCTTTCTTGCTTGGTTTGGGGGACTATGGAAATTGCTTTTGAATGTAGCAATGATGTTGCATTAGGTTTGGTGGTAGGTTACCACAACTACAGTCATAGTATATAGTTATTATTTATTTATTTAAAAATACACATACAGAGATTGATTTCAATTAAATAATACTTTTTCAACTCTTTTAAAATAGAATATCTCCTGAACATATATATAATATGTTTTTTTACTTCCAATAATGTTATTGTTAAATATGAGTCCATAAAAATGTATCGATTAAAAAATTATCGATTAATATATGATATATATAATTTTGCTTTTTTTCAACAGTAATTTGTTATAATTTTAACTTTAACTTTAAACAATCATAAAAAGTCTTTTTGTTTTTTTAATATCAAATATGTGTTTCTTTAATTGATAGTTATGCCTCTAAAAGAGTCACATGGAAAATATGCAAGATATGTTTTATTTATACCATGTTTTAAATTTTCCTTTAAAATAAATCAATAAAAGCTGATTTTATGGCAATTCCTTTATTGGCTAACTTAATAGGAACAAGAGCAGGATAGTGAAGTCAGGAGTTATGCCGGTGTTGCTTAGTCTATTTCAATATCAAAACAATTCGATGATCGAGCTCACTGTAGCATCCATGTTGACCCTTTCATCTTGCAAAGCCAACAAACTACCAATTGCTTCGTCTGGTGCCATACAAATCTTAGTTGAATTTCTAAATGGAGATTCTGCTAGTGATCAACCAAAGCTTGATGCTATAGCTACAATCCACAATCTTTCAACTTGTCATCAGCTTATTTCCTCCTTAGTCTCTTCTGGTGTAGTTCATTCATTGGTTCAACTCATTCATACAACAGATAAAGCATCTGAGTTGGTCAATAAGGCAATTGCACTGCTTGAAGATATAGTTTCTTCGTCAAGCTATGCTCTTGAGGAAACTGCCGGCACCAATGGTGCCATTAGGGCATTGGTAGAGGCCATTGAAGAGGGTTCATCACATTGTAGAGAACATGCAGTGAGAATCTTGTTATTTATATGTCAAAGTTGCAGGGAAAAATACAGGGGATTGATTTTAAGGGAAGGAGTTATGCCTGGTCTGCTTCAGTTGAGTGTGGATGGAACTGTAAGAGGTAAGAGTATGGCTAGAGAATTGTTGTTGCTTTTGAGGGAATGCTCGAGTTACGGTTCCAGAAAGAAACAATTGAAGCAAGAACTGATGGAACAGATCATGCAGGAAATTGATACAGAAGAAGGAAGAGTTTTAGAAACAACAAAATTAAGGCTAGTTGAGGAGATGATTGCAAAACTCAGTACATGAATTTATAATTGTTTTCCACATTATTTATTTTACAATTTTTTTAGCCAAGTTGTTAGGCTAACTCATTAGTCATTGTATTGTATCATTGTCAAAACGGTGTCCACCTCCTTGTAAATACATTTGGCTCAGTTTGAGTCTCATTTTCTCTAATTGTTTCATGAGTGAACTCTAACCAAAGTCATAAGACTCATAAAAAAAGTAACAAATGGAACTTCATAATTAACATAATAATAATAATAGTAATAATAATAAACAATCACAGTTTCAGAGCATTCAACTTTCAAATGGCAGTGTTCAGATTTCTCCTTTGCTAAGTTTTCTTCTTCCGCAACTAGCATCCACTTTATCAAATGTAAACAAGGTCGCAGGCACCGATATTTGGTTGGGTTATTTGTGATCAAACAAAGTAAAAGACTTTCGAAAATAGAAGAGTAATAAAAACAGGAAAAAGACCATGTGGAAAACCCAAGAAGCAAGTAGTATTTGACAAAATAACAACTATCCAAACACTAGAGCTACAATACAAGATTATATTTAGACATGCCCATAATATTCATCTATTGTTAGAAAGAACATATTATTATGCTTCTTGTACAAAAAAAATTTGTGGTATAGAGTACTATTCTATAGCATACCCAACAAAGAAAAAAAGCAAAATACCCATGCGCAAACTGAAAGAAAACTAAATATTAAATGTCCTTCAGCCTGACCTTTTATAATAACTACAGGCCACGGCTACTGCTGCAACTGCTCCAACCACTCCAACCCCTGCAAGAACGTCATTCTGCTCCCATGTTCCAAACCAGTTTGACAGTTTGCAAAGTGGATCCTCCTTTGTGTAATTTTTACCTTCATCTTTGCTACTCTGCTCCACATTTCCATCTCTGCAACAAGTGAATCCATTAGCTCCCATGCAAAAGCCAGATAAGTTTTCCTTAGTATTGTCACTGCAGTTTTCTTGGGGCTTCTCCTTGCTTTTCTTCACATCTTCCTCATTTGGAAGTTTATGGTCCTTAGCCTTTTCATTTTCCTCAGCAGATACACCCATTTGTCCCCTGTAATTACACATAGCCAATAATGGATTTTTTACTGAATGTATTATTGTTAGAGAGATAAAACCAAAATGTTATCTGGGAAAAAAAAAAGCAGGTGGATGAGAGCGAGTGAGTGCATGTTACTAAGGATGCCAATGGGACAAGTCGTGGAGACTATCCTCATCCCCATTTAAATATTGTGGGTGACGGGACGGGATTCCCCTCTAAGGTTCGGGTTTTTTAAAGATGTTGAATTTCCCACTAATAAATAAATTATGATAAATTGAATATTTAATATCCTAAGTATTCAAAGAACCTTAAGTACAATTAATTAAATCTGTTAAGTTTAAATTTAAAATACAAATTTTAAGTATAATTAAATTACTAATATTATTAGTTTAAATTGTAATAATTTGTTTCATATTGAATTTTCATAATTAAAGTATTTATTCATTAATGAAAATATTATTTTTAATCAATATATACTTTATTTAACTATAAAATTTTATAAATGTAATATATTTAAAAAAGAAAAATGAAAAATTACCTTAAATAACACCTTAAAAATTCCGGTGATAGGTAAGGTAGGGAGGATAATTTCTAACCCCACTCTGTCCCCAAAGGGCATTCTCCATCGGTGCCAAAATTGGAATCTCTCTATGAATCCCGGTTCCGGTTATTACGGAGCAAATTGATATCCTTACATGTTACTTATCAATTTCAAACTAACCCCACGTTTGGTTGGAGGGAATGGAATGGAATCAGAATCGATTCCTTCCATTTTGGTTGACGGAATGGAAGGAATTAACTGACATTAAAGAGAAGTTTAATCACAATTCCTTCTACTTCCTTTGGTAATCATTATTCCATTCCCATCTTCACTTTTTTTTTCCAATTTTACCCTCACCTTACCCTCACCTAAAATATAACCTTAAATTCAAATCCCAAATTCTCAAACCCAAAATTCCAAAACCCTAAACCCTAAACCCAAAATTTCAAAACCCTAAATCCAAATCCTAAAACCCTAAACCCTAAACATCAAATCCCTAAACCCTAAACCTTAAAACATAAATCCCAAAACCCTAAACACATAAATCCCAAATCCCTAAACCCTAAATCTTAAATTCCAAATCCTAAAACCCAAATCCCCAAATCCCTAAACCCCAAATCCCTAAACCATAAACCCCAAAACCCTAAACCCTAAACCCCAAATCCCTAATCCCTAAACCCTAAACATTAAACCCTAAAACCCTAAACCCCAAATCTCCAAATCTCTAAACCCTAAACCCTAAATCTCCAAATCTCTAAACCCTAAACCCTAAACCTTAAAACATAAATCCCAAAACCCTAAACCCCAAATTCTAAATCCTAAAACCCTAAACCTTAAACCTTAAAACCCTAAAACCCTAAACCCAAAATTCTAAAACCCTAAACTATTTTTAGAAAAATAATAATTTTAACCCTAAATCTTAACCTACAAATATAACCCCAAATCCTAAATCCCTAAACCCTAAATCACACCTCCCAAACCTCAAGACCCTAAACCCTATTTAGAAAAATAATAATTTTAATAATATATTTCTTTTTAATTAAGTAATACTTATTTAGAAAAATAATGATTTCAACAATGTATTTTGTCTGAGGAAAACATAGTAATTAAACGACATTATTTGAACTTTACGTGTAGTGGTATTAAGGTCCATTTACGCTTTTTTCATTCCATTCCAGTGGTAAACCAAACACTATAATCCTGATTCTAAGCTTGATTCCAGTGGTCAAACCAAACAAAATTGTTTCCTTTCCATTACATTCCATTCCGATTCCGATTCCGATTCCATTCCACGAACCAAACGCCACCTAAGAGTTGCAATTGTATCGTGTTAACCATGTTAATATCATATTTTGACTTAATTGTATACGTATTCATGTTATCTACTTATAATAATAAAAAATAGTGAGACTTTTAACAACATAAAAAGATAATGAATAATTTTTTTTATCAATATCACGCCATATCAAACATTTTAACTACTATTTGAAACACTTCTAGTAGGCACAAAATAAAATATGCTTTTGAGGGATCTTGTTAAATGTACCACACAGGCTTCCACGCTCAACTAAACTAGTCGTGCATTTAGAATAATAAATAGTCACACACCTCCACAGTCTTTCTACAACCTCTCCCCTCCCGATATGCTGGTCAAGCATTTCGGAAACATCATCAGGAGTGACATAACCATACCTGCATCGAGCACACAAATTAATATAATTTCTTACATAAAATCAAGTTTGCTTTGGGTTTCATCTTCAACTTACCAATGACCAGTAATCTTTCCATCTGGGTTTGGACTGTAGATAATTAAGTTCCCAGCATATTTATGTCCCCCAATGTGAGAGCATGGTTTAACAAACAATTGATCATTCAATCCTCGTAACTCAATCTCCTCCTTAAACTTTTGAATGAGAACTGGTCCACAAACACCGCATCTTCGATCTCGACTACCATGGGCACACACAAATATATAAGAACCAGTCAGTTTCTCCTGCTCTCCAGCGACCCATGGCTTCCCATTCACAAGGACATCCTCAACAAAACTATCCACATATGAATCCTTCAAACACCTTTGAACAAGAAAATAGAAACATTCAAAAACCAAATAGATATTACGAGGAACTTAAAGTTACTTGCTTTCCTAGCTGATCATCTCATGACAACAAATGAAAGCAAAAAGAAAATAAAAGCAGGAACGCACTATCCCTGCGCTAAAGAAAAAGCCATGATTTTACCTGTACTTGACCATTTCTGGGAAAACCAGCACATCACCATCCGATGAATCGGTACCATCGCACACCGTCAACTTGGTCTGCCAAGCGCAAAACCTTTAACTCTGAAAATCCAAAGCCTAATCGAACTGGATAAAAAAAACAGAGAGAGAGAGAGAGAGAGACCCGGACAAGCTCCTCCACTTACCTTGACAGTGATATCATTCTTGCGAGCCTTGAGAGCGGAGGCAAATAATTTGGGAAGCGGATCCAACTCGGAGTCCTCAACCCTAGAGGTCCAAGCCTCGGGACTCTTATAGCAGAGGAAAACATGGCGATCATAAGCATCTACAGTCCCGGCAAGATTGATTTGGTACATCTCCGGCCGCCGGAACCCGTACTTCTCATCGTCACCAGCCACGGTCGATACATTATTATCGGAGGCCATAGATAGGCTATCGGTTTCCAAGATTAGAGTCGAGCTTTCACTTGGTAATTGAGAAAACGAAAAAGGTTTGGGATGGTTTGAAACGTGGGTGCGATAAATGTACTGGTAAGTTGCTGATATGAGAGACCGGCAGGGGTGCGCAATGCGCATACTGAGATGTGTTGCGTAACCGGGCGAGGCCGTGACGCTATCTCCAACCACTATTTAAATATTATAAATGACGGTATGGAATTCTCATTGAAAGTTTGTTTTTTTTTTTTAAGTTATTTGAAATTTTTACTAATAAATAAACTATAATAAAATTAAATCTCCAAATAATTTAAATATTTATAAAATTTCAAGCATATTATTTTATATAATTAAAATTAAAAATATAATTAAATTACTTATATTATTAATTTAATAATTTATATTTCATATATTAAATTTTCATAATTAAAATATTTATTTATTGCTTTATTTAATTATAAAATTTTATAAATATATAATATATTTAAAAATAAATAAAAATTAAAAAACTAGTAAGAATAAAAATAAAAATGTTTTCTTAAATTAAAAAATATGTGTTAGTATTATACTATTATTATATTGTTTTTTTTTTATCGTTGTGAATTTCATAAATATTATATTTGTCATTTTTAAAGAAAATTAAGAAGAAAAGATTTGAATGATAAGCTTACGGAAAAATAATTCTCTATCAACGTCAAAATTAAAATTTCTCCACAAATTCCATTTCTTACAACATCCAATAATAACCGGGTGTCCTAAGTTAAGGGGTTAGGATACTTACCAACTCTTTCCGGAGCAACTTGGAAATTATTTTTCAATATTATTTCATTAAAATTATGGCTTAGTATGATTTGGATGTACTTCCAAATAGTTCTGACTTTTTTTTTCCCATCTTTCAACATTCTTCGTTAAAAGCAATTCTTTAAAAAAAACTAAGGAAAAAAAAAATTATTTGTATTCATGAAAACCTTATTTTATTTTCAATTCTCTCGCGTCACATAATACACTATCAATTATTGCAACATTTAAATTTGTTTAGTGCATTATTTTTTTACTTTTATTTAATAATATAAATATTTGTATAATTAGATAAGAAATAAAATTCAAAATATATGTTATAACATGTGTTCGTAAGGGTTGTTGTCTAAAATGTGGTGCTATAAGAGGAGAGCCAAAAGTTTTAAAAAGTAAATAATGTGCAAAATTTTAGAAATAAGTTACTTAAAATTGGCTAATTTCTTATAAATAAATATAAATTATGATATATCTTAATTAATTTATATAAATTTTGGTATTTTTTTTTTTACAATTTTAATCATTTTGATTGTATGGATTAAATTTTGATCAATTTTATTTATAACTTAATTCAATATTATTGAGAATTTTAATTATAATTTTGATGATTTTGATAAATTTTATCAATTTTTAATGATTTTAATAGAATTTTTATTACAAAATAATAAATATAAGATACGTTATGTTGAGTCTCACATTGGCTAAGAGTAAGACAACAATGTTCTTTATAAGTTTGGTCAATCATCTAACTCACAAGTTTGTTTTTGGATTCATAGTTAGGATTGGGTTTCTAATTTAGTATTAGAGTTATGCTCTTTAATTAATCGTATTCTTATCGGTTCTCGTGTTGTAAATCTAGACTCTAGCCGATGTAGAGGGGATGTTAAATCTCACATTGGTTAAGAGTAATGCAGTATTATTCCTTATAAGTTTAGACAATCTTCTAACCAACAATTTTGTTTTTGGGTTTAGAGTTAAGTCTATATTTCTAAATCATTAAATAACTCTGTCGGTTTTAAATTGAAAAGGTGATATTGTTGAAAGAAATTAGCAGATGAAGACAAGAAAGAGATTAACTAAAGTCGTGTTATTAATGGTGGGTAACGAACTAACGACACTGTTTGTTCTAAAAACATGTAGTCGTAGAAATATGAGTTCAAGATAAGAGTTCGTTTGGGAGGATTGAAAAAAAAATAAAAACACAAAAACAAATACAAAAAGGGTTAAGTACTCCCTATTAAGGGAAGCTTCTTTATAAACGTTGTCATCATTTTAAATATTTCGTAACGTAAAGAAAGGGAACATACTATCTAACTTGCGTATTGATGTAAAATACATCTAATTATTTAAACCGTTAGATTAACTGTAATATATCTCATCTACAGAAACTATTTAGAAAAAAAAAATGACTACCTATTTTGCAGGTTACATAAATATTTTAAGTGACTTTTCTACTTGTTTTGTAAGTTAGGTAAATATTTTAGGTAATAATATATTATAATAACAATAAAAATATTAAAATATTTATTTTATTCTTTGTATTAATTATAAATTAGTATCATTAATTTTAAATTAAATATAACATTAATAAAATATTTACTTTACATTAATAATTTACTATGTATAAATATGATTATCTATATTTTAACTAATGTTTCTATTATGTCCTTGTAATTATTTATTTCTTCTTCTTATTCGATGAAGAGTGGCTTATAATTAGGGGTATAAAATGAGCCAATACTTCACGATATGATCGTTAAATATTCAACACTCGTGGAGAAAAGTATTGTACAAATTTTCTTGAACTCGCTCAGTTTAAAAAATCTTAACTTAATTTAAATTTAATTTGAGTTATTAAATATGAGCATAAATTCAAACTATACGCAAACAAATTAGTCAAAATTAATCTAAATTAAACCGAATCATTAATTATATTTTTTAACAATTAAACTTTTTTTATAAATAAAAAATATATTTAATAATTAAAGCTCATAGCTCTATCAATATTACATGAAATATCAAAAAATAATAAAATTATATTATAATGATTAATCTTTTAAATAAATAATAAATTAACATTTAACGAATAACTCATACACACAATAAAATCTACAAAGATAATACAAATCTTCGTACATTAATTATGTTATAATAATTAGTTAATAAGCATCTAACACACATGACTTGTATAATTGTTAATACACTTATTATAATGAGTTGTGAAAGTATATGTTCTATTCTCGTATCTATTTTAACATATTTTATCACAACTATTTATAATTTTTTCATGTAATATTATAAAAAGTTAAAGGTAGAGTTTAAAAGTGTGTCCATAAACATGATTTTTTTTACATCGTCTTTTATTTCTTTAAATTTAAAAGAACGTTAATAGTTATTTCATCTCCATCTATCATGTTTTTAGTTAAATTAATTATGTCATATTCATTCACCTTTATATTGATTGTTTGAGTAGAATTAAAACATGTTTGTAAGTTAATAACCAAAAACTAAAACAATAAATTAATAAATTAATCAAAAATTAAAACTTACAATATAGATCTATAATATATAATATGACATTTTTATTTTAATTGTATAACAACTAATTTTCTCTTGAAAAATATAGATTTATTAATACCAACTTACAAACCATGAATATAATATAATAATTACTTATATATTCACTTTCAAATTATAATTTGCATTATTATTATTTTTTTTCTAAAATTTTATTTATAGTTAAGTTTACTTAACATAAATGAATAAGTTATAACTTAATCAAAACTTATATGAATTTTATGATAATGAGTTTCTGTTTTATTTTGAAAGAGAAGATGTTTCTTGTAAAAATTATAATAACATATAATTTGTAACCTGTTATAATTTTTTATTTATATTTTATTTTGAGTTGAGAAACCCATTTTGAATTTTTTAAAATTATTTAAAATAATTTGAATTCAATCTAAATTTAATTTAATTTATATTTATTTAAATTTTATTACTCAAATTCAATTCGATTAATTAAAATACTTAATAAAATTGTAATTAGCACAGTAGAAATAGTTAATTACAGAAACATTCTAAGTGTTTTTGGGCAGCGGCTGTGACCAATTACGAGGAGATCGGGTCATCCCCAGTTTAACCATCTTTTTTGGCGATAAGCACAATTTCTCCATTTGGTCTGAGGATGGGTACCATTTATTTAAAGCTAATAAACATTGCGGGTGGCTGGTGTTTGTGTAGAAGATTTTTTTTATGGTATTAAAATAACGAAAGTAAAAGAGTATTAGAGCTATAACTATTCAATGCTTTGAATGGAAGACCCGTACTTTAATTATTTTAAAAGCAATAATATGAATTTTTTTTTTCATGTTAATGGGTTATAACAGAAGGAATAAAAAAAAAATTAGAATGGGATTAATGTCTAAATGATTTTATAACTCTTTTGTAAACATACTTTAGTTCTGTTTTTTTTTAATTAAAATAAATTTAATCTATTACTTTTTGAATAAAATCAATTAAATTCAATTTTTTCAAAAATTCTAAATTTTTAAGTATAAAATTAATTTTTTCTTAAAAATAAAAATAAAAACCAAAAACCTATCTATATTTTTCAAAAGTATCAATTTTTAATTACGTAGGGTCATTTTATTAATATAATTATGTAATTTATATATTTTAGTTGGGTAATTTTTTAATTGAGTTTTATTAATCTTATAATTTAAAAAGTATAATTAATTAAATTAAAATTTTTTAAAATAAAATAAAAATTATATATTTTATTAATAAAAAATATTTCTTAAAAAAAGTCTACTCCTTACTCTTTCCCTATTCCTTGACTTTTCTTTCTCTCTTATTTTTTTTACTCTTTCTTCTGACATCCTTATTTCATTAATAAAAAAATAAAATTAAAAGATAAAAATAGCCAGAGAGAGAGAAAATTAGCAGAGAAGGAGGGAGAGAATGAAATAGAAAGAAAGAGATGTGCTGGATGGTTTTTTTTTCTTTTTTTTTTTAAATACTTTTTATTAATAAAATATATAATATATTTTTTATTCTTAAAAAAATCTTAATTTTTAAAAAATTTATTTTAAAATTACAATACTAATAGAATTCACTCGAAAGTTATAAAATTATAACATATAAATCATATGATCATGGCACCTAAAGATTTAATCTCAAATTTTTATGGTATTTTAAGTCTTTTTTTTATCTTATATTATTATATTTGTGTACCTCTAATTGATTTATATAAACATATAAATTTTATTTTTATATTCAAAAATTGTTAAAATTTACAAATTATAAGAAATAAAAATAGTATTTTTAACAAAAATAAAGATATTAATAAATACTTAAACGAGACCAAGTGAAAAGAAGTGAATCTTTTTATGTTTTTTTAAGAGTATTATTTAAAAAAAATTATTCTTAAAAAAAATTATTTTCTGAAAAATTAAACTAAAAATACTATACTTAGAAGTTATATAATTAAATTTACTTAATTTAAAAAAATATATAATTAAAATACGATTTACAAAACTATTATAACCCTAATAATCCTTGCTGAGTATTTCTGATTTTTGTATCTCTCTAATGGAGATGGAGATAATTGTAAATTAAATTTTTTTCCTTAACTATTTTGGAATTGGTACCCCCCATCAGTGGGATACCAATTTTAGCATGGATTGTCTTGTAGAAATTTAAAAAAAAAAAAAATAGAAACTGATGGTTAGCTACTTAGCTTGCTTTACCTGCAATTCATGAAAGGTAAGCTTCAAATGTTTCTACATTGCGTCACGCAATAAAATTATTAGTACCATCTAATATGTATTAATTTTTAAATTTTTTTATATATTATAATTATAATTAATAAGATAATTTTTTATTAGATATAATTATATGATTTTAATTATATTTAATAATAATAATATATTATATTAGTTATAATAAATAAATTTTTCTTCCTTTAATTTTCGAGGTGGTTTTTTCTTTTTCCTTTTTAATTTAACATTCTTTTAAGAATAGGATTTTTAATAATGCCCAACTTTTGGTCCTTTGTACCCCATCTACTCAAGTCACATAAATATATTTTTTTATTTTGAAAATTTTTATTTTATTTTTTATACTCAATTATTTTATATAAACATAAAGAAAAAAATTTAATTAAAATTTTTGTAAGTTACATTTTCTCTATATATTGAGTATTTGTACAAAATAAACATTTGTTAAATAATTACAAAGAACAAAATTAATTTAAGTAAATCAAAATATTTTTATGGGTAGGATGTATGTGAAAAGCTCTATTAGATACAAATATTTAGGATATAACATACTTAACTTTTTTTTATAATTAAATTTGAATTTATAACAAGGATGTAGTAAAAATTAATAAAACATTAACCACAAAGTGAATTCCAATAACTTACTTAACTTTATATCATTTTAAGTTGTATGTTTACTGCCAATTCTTTTCCTAGATTGTTTTATACAACTAAATAGTGTCATTAATTATGTGTTCATTTATTCCAATAACTTTATTTTTTTATATCAAATAAAAAAAAGTCCTAATATTACCATAACTTAAATTATATATTTCATCCCTATAATTATTATGGTTCTGTTTCATTATTATTATTAAATAAAATTTTATATCCATCTAAATTTAGACAACTATTTTTAATTTGCTCCACTAATTGTGGTGTATTAAAAGCTTATTACATTAATCCGAGAAAAAATCAAAATGGTGTTATTTGAAACTGTGCTTGGAACTACAGTCCAAATAAAAGTGATGGTCCTGATGGGCTTTAGAAAAGACAAGGCGACAATTTCAGCACTCAATTAAGTGAATTTGCATTTCCTATCAGTGGTTTTATGTGATTCAGTCAAAGAATGTATCTAAACTTTAGGTCCTTGCAATGGATAGAACCATTGAAGAAGTATATAAATGAGAAAGGAAATGTATTCATAAAGAGAGGAAGAACTAAGAAAATTATAAACTATAATAAAAAATCAAAAGAAATCAATCTCTAAATAATTACCAGAAGACTTAACATCAACACTTGGAACCTTCCCATTTGTAGGTGCCTTTGTTTTGGTACTTGTTGGGGAATTGATCATGTAATTTTTAGGCACTTCTGGTGGATTTGTACAGCGAATTAATGCCCAATTCACACTCTGAAAGAATGGATGCTGTTTAATTTCTGTTGCTCCACGCCTATACGCAAGACGATGTTGTGGCTCTTTAACAAGTAAACCTCTGATCAAGTCCCTTGCAGCAAAACTCACTGAAGGCGACTCTGGAAATCTCAAGGGCTGCCCAACCACATTAAACAGAGTAGCTCTGTTCTCACCTCCTTTAAATGGAGTTCTACCAAACAAAAGCTCATATAGAAATATCCCAAATGTCCACCAATCTACAGCACTTCCATGCCCTTCACCTTTAATGATCTCAGGTGCCAAGTACTCGTGTGTCCCAACAAACGACATTGATCGAGCATTTGTGGGTTCAGCAAGGAGTTCAGGGAGAACATTTAATTGATGATTTACTTCATTCTTTGACTTTGTCTTTGTCCTTTTCTCTTTCTTGGGTTTGCTTGAAAAGAACCCAGGAGCGAAACATGCCGGTGTAATGCAGTCTGGTCGCATCACACAAGTTGGCTCAATGCATGCTGGTTGAACACAGTATCCTCCTGAGTTCTTTGTCTCCAAAATTGAGTTTGAGGATTTGACTAGTGTAGGAGATACAGCACATCTCAGTGAGAGGTCAAAATCCGAAAGCATAATATGCCCATCTTCTCTAACTAAAACATTCTCTGGTTTGAGGTCTCTGTAAATGATTCCCAGCATGTGCAAATACTCCATAGCAAGGAGTACTTCAGCCGCATAAAACCTGCAAAACAAAATGTATTCTTCATAATTCATATAGAAAAAGACCAACACTCTACCACAATCTTCAGCACCTTGTGCAGTCTATAGAGTACACGGGCATGTGTTGACTACTACGTTCGATTAGTCATATGATATAACGAAAGTTTTCGTATTTGAATATGTCCAACTGGTCATCAGAGATATGAGAAATGAGAGGTGGAAAAGAAGTACTGACCTAGCTGCATGCTCTGTGAAACTCTTCCCATGCCGTCGCTGCCTAAGCGCATGAAGATCTCCACCAGGGCAAAACTCCATAACCAAGCAAGAAACCTTGTCATCCTCAAAGTGTGTGTACAAAGTGGGTAAGAATGGATGATCTAGAGATTGTAGTATCTCTTTTTCTGTCTGAGCCCGAGGAAGCTTCTTCCGACTTTGTAGAACTCCTTTATCCATTACCTTCATAGCAAACCAAGTTCTAGTTCCAATCAACTCAGTTAGATACACACGGCCTATATCTCCACCTCCTAGTTTCTTCAACAATCTGAAATGATTCTTGTTCAGTGTCCCGTAATGAGATCTCGCAGCTTGTACTGCTTCCCATCTTATATCATTGGCCTTGTGAGGTTTGTAAATTGCACAGCTGAAGCTACTTGTGCTACTTTCATCACTACCATCACTGCCAGTGCTGCCTCTATAGATACTTGTCTTCCTGCTCTCTATGAGTACAGAATGTATAGCTTCGGTGCTTTCACCAGACTTCTCACCACTGCTTGTATATTCAATTACTTCTGTATTTGTAAAACTTCGTTTGGCTTCTGTGTAAAGCGTGGCGGAGTAGAAGCTGTTTTGAGGACTTGCACATAAGGCTACTGCTGGTTTAGATGTCAAATGAAAGTTTATTTGACCAACATTTGCCTTAGATGGGCCTAAAGCTGAAGTTTCAGATTCCAATGAGCCTCTTGAACCACAATTCTCAGAATCTTCAATGGGACACTTGATATTGGATTTTACTGCAAGATTAAAAATATGCTTCTGATTAGAAGTTTCTGTTGGTCTATCTAGAACATTATTCTTCAACCCATTATCAGATTTCCCCCTATTTGATTCTTCACCCTTCATACTATTACCAGTTGACAAATTCTGGGTCGTTGATATTGAACGCAGACCATCAAAAGGTAACTCCACAGATCAATTTGAGACAGGATCTGTAGGAACAAAAAAAATTCCCAAATAAGCATATAGGTCGCTAGTGACGTTATGGCTGATGACAGTACAGTAATAAAGCAATAAAATACATAATCTTCAATTTAAATGCCCTTTCTGAATTTGCATAAATTAAAAGCCAGAAACAGTTACTGGGAGGGTCGTGAGAAAAACATTAATTGGGCAAATCCAAAATGGAAATTCAAAACAAAAACACAACCGATCTATATCTTTTCAGATACCCTATACCTGATATAATCACCAGTAATCCATACAATTAAAGAAAACCCAAACATTAAGGAGAAAAGAAGATACCCAGAGTAGAGGCTATAGGTAACCCAAAATTCAAGATATCATAATCCTTAATTCACAATCTAATAAACTTCAATATTTCGATAATCAGATGATACCCTTTTGAAAGATTGAAATGTTAAGAAAATACAGTCGCCATTGAGAAGTTCCGCAATAACTCAAACACACGTTTTTGGCATCTGAGAGAATATAGAATATTAAAAAATATAACTAAAAGAATAGATTTTGTTGACTGTTATATCACTTTCTTGGACCAACCCAAGAAAGCTGAACCTCCACATTTAGAGCATAAACCAGCTTCGCTTGGTGCGTCCAAACAGACTTTTAATCGATCCTATGCAACGAGCTCAAAAGAAGTAAAGAAAGAGTACCTTACAAGAGGGGAGAGAAACCAATCCAATGCAAGCAATCTTTCATTGCTTTGTAGGTAGAAAATGAGAAAACCCAGAAAGTTAACTAAGAAAGTGAAATAAGTTTCAAGTGGGTTCGTGAAATGTCTTATGGTAATATGGTTTTGCTGAAGACCTTCAGATCCGATCGAAGGTAGGAAGAGACTGAGCACGAAAAAAGAAACACCAAAAAAACAAAAACTAAAAACTCTATATAATTCTTTTTTGTCCCAAGAAATTAAAAACAAATTATGCTTTTCAGTTATTTTTCATCGTGTCTTGGGCATCGTGAGATGCAAAAAATACGAGTTTAAGAACACAAAGCAAAGCTAAAAAAGCCGCCTTTATCTTCGTATGTTCCGTCTAAGCAAGACTCTGGCTCTGTAATCTTGTTCTTGATTTTTGTATGAGTCTTTTTTATTGGTTTATGTCGTTCTGAGTAGTCGGATGACAGAATTTTTATGGGCACCTCACTTCATGATCATTGGGAGGCCCATGTCGAGTTTTTAGTTTTCTAGCTATTTTTTTTAAGCTACCAATATTTAATATATATATATATATATATATAAATATTTTTACCAATTCCATTTTTACTAAACTTTAAACATGTTAAAAATACTTAATGATTATATTATATTCTATGATTAAATTAATATATATATATGAATATATATAGTAACTTTATATAATAATTACAAGTAAATTAGATATATCTAAAGTAATTAAATATAAATATTCCTAAAGTAAATAGATATGCAATAACAGATATTAATATATTATTAGATATACTTTAACAGCTCTCCTCAAACTCAAGTTGGATGTGAGACCAACTTGAGGTTGTCAACTAAATTACGAGTGAATCCTTTGGAAGTGCCTTATGAAAATATCTACAAGTTGATCGTTGGAGGAAACAGGGAAAAGCTTGAGACCACCATGGATAAGATGAGAGCGAATAAAGTGACAATCAATCTCGATGTATTTAGTCCGTTCATGGAAGACATCGTTGTGAGCAATATAAATGGCACTCTGATTATCACAATAAAGAGGAGTTGCAGAAGATGTGGACACACCCAAATCCTTAAGGAGCCATCGTAGCCAAAAGAGCTCGGATGTGGTATCGAAGAAGCACGATATTCTCGCTTGATCTTGGAGCAGGCCACAAAGGTTTGTTTCTTACTTCGCCAAGAAATCAAAGAAGTACCAAGGAGAAAGCAATAACCTGTAATGGACCTACGATCGCAGGATTTCACCCAATCAAAGATCGAGAGAATGCACGAAGTACTAAAGGAGACTGAGCTGAGTAGAAAAGGCCATAGAAGATAGTGCCTTTCAAGTATCATAGAATACGCAAAACAGCAGCATAATGAGTCGATCGTGGATCAGACAGATACTGACTCACCTGATGAACAACATAAGAGATGTTTGGACGAGTAACTGTAAGATAAACCAAACTGCCAACCAATCGTCTATAAAGAGAAGGATTAGACAATGGTTGCCCCTCTGATGGTGTCAGATGCGCATTAAGTTCAACTGGAGTGTCAACAGTCTTGCTGTCAGTGAGTCCAGCTTGAGATATGAGGTCAGATGCATACTTTGCTTGAGTAATGTAAAGACCATCTGTGGAACGAGTGATCTCAAGTCCCAAGAAATAGCTTAAATGTCCAAGGTCTTTCATCTCAAACTGCTGACTAAGAAAATCCTTGAGTTCTTGAATGCCATTGAGGTCATCACCGGTTATGATCATATCATCCACATATAGAAGAAGCAAGATGGTGCCTTTATCATTACGACGAAGAAATAAGGCAGAATCATAAAGAATTGTAGTGTAACCCAAGCGAATGATGGTGGAACTGAATTTGGCAAACCATGCTCGTGGAGCTTGTTTAAGGCCATGAATTGCACGTCGAAGGCGACAAACCTTATTTGTTTCAACAGAAAGACCAGGAGGAGGTTGCATATAGACTTCTTCATGTAGATCCCCATTAAGGAATGCATTTTTAACATCCATCTAGATTCGGAATACTAATTGCACCAGTACAATAATGCCAGAGCATACGACCCTTAAGAAAACTGCGCATAGCTTGAGACCATGATAAATAATTCTTAGTCCCCTCCAATATAGTATTAATAGGGCAAGAAACAAAAGCATCCTTTTAACATCCATCTGAAAAAGGTCCCATTTACTAGCAGCAGCAACAGCTAAGAGGGTACGAACAAAGGAAATACGGGCAATTGGAGCAAAAGTCTCTTCATAATCAATCCCATACTCTTGTGTAAAACCTCTTGCTACAAGATGAGCCTTGTAGCGATCAATAGACCCATCAGAGCGAGTCTTAATCTTATAGATCCACTTACTACCAACCACAGATTGACCAGGAGGGAGAGTAACAAGATCCCAAGTATGGTTTTTGGTTAATGCATCAATTTCTTCTTTCATTGCAATCTGCCAAGAAGGGTTAGTAGATACCTCACGATAGGTGTGAGGCTCATGGAGTGTAGCAAGGGCAGTGTAACAATGATAGTCAAGTAAATGTGTAGGAATGGATCTTACTCAGGTTAAGTGGCGAGGTGGAATGTCTTGTTGAGGATCTTCAGGCGGAGCAGGAGCAAGGGACCTATGTTCAAGGTGAGGTAGCTCATTATCAACCTGTTCTTCTACTACTTGTCTAGGAGAATCATCAAAAATATCTAAAGATCGAATAGTGAAGTCCAAAGATGGATTAGAAGTATCTGTAGAAGGAACAAGAGACTCATTTGGAAAATTTTCCAAAACATTTGAATTAGTTAGGGAAGAACGAAAGTGAGAAAGTTCAACAAATAAGCAGTGTTCCCAAAAGACAACATTACTGGAAACACGGAGACGATGTGAGACAAGATCGTAGCATCAATACCCTTTTTGAGTTTCACCATAACCAAGAAAACAACAAATTCTAGATCGAGGCTCAAGTTTGTTATGTTCATGAGGCTGAAGAAGAACGAAACAAACAGATCCGAATGAGCGAAGTTAATAATAGTTAGGAAATGATCCAAAAAGGCGCTCATACGGAGTCTGATTATGAATGACAGCGCTTGGAATGCGATTAATGGCATAAACAACATGAAGAGCAGCTTCACCCCAAAATGGGGTAGGAACTTTGGCAGAGAGAAGAAGAGCATGAACAGTGTCAAGAATATGACGAAGTTTTCTTTCGACTCGACCATTTTGTTGAGAGGTTCCTGGACAAGTTAGATGATGTACAATGCCATAGGAGTGTAACAGAGTTTGAAAAGCATTTTGAGTATATTCGAGAGCATTATCAAATCGAAAAGTTTTGATATGTTTGGAGAATTGTGTTTCAACCATTTTTGCAAAGTTACTATATATTGATAAGATTTCAGAATGAGATTTCATTAGAAAGATCCAACTATAACGAGAATAATCATCAATAAAAACAACAAAATATTGAGATCCACCAATACTAGTAACAGGAGAAGGTCTCCAAACATCAGAATGAATCAACTCAAAAATACTATTAGAGATAGATTTACTATTATTGAAAGGTAAAGCTGGCTGTTTTCCTAACTGACATGAAGTACAATCAAAATTATCTTTGGACACAGAACCCAATAGACCTTTAGAAGCTAACTATTGTACCCGAGAGGATGGGGCATGACCAAGACGAGAATGCCAAAGTGCGAGAGAAGGTAAGGAAGAAATTGCAGCAGTTGTAGCAGCAACAGAGGCAGGAGAAATAGGTGGAAGATGAATATTGTTTATAGGAAACATACGTCCAACCCTAGGACCGGTCCCAAGCTCTTGCCCCGTCCTCGGATCCTGCACAATACACCCAGAATAGTCAAAAATAAGGCGATATCCTAGTTCAGCTAATTGGCCCACAGAGCATAAATTATAGGATAGGTCAGGTACATGGAAAACCCCAGGAACAGAGAGGGTAGAGGTTGAAACAAAACCTAGACTATTCCCATGAATGGTGGAACCATCAGCTATATGAATATTAAGGGGATGTGGTTCAGGGTCAAGTTTGGAGAATAAAGATGAGTGAGGTGTCATATGATTGCAACATGCAGAGTCAAAAAAACCAAGTTTGAGACTTACCGGGCAAAACTGAGAGGGTAGTGGAAAGAGATGCATTACCAGCCATTTGAACAGCATGAGTTATGATCTTTTGTAGTTCCATGGAGGAGAGGTTGATAGTGGATTCAGAAGACTGGGACTCTATTGAACTAGAAGGCATCAACGAAGTAGGCTCAGTATTAGTAACAACAGTAGTAGATTTGTTACGACGGTAACAAGTCTCAATGGTATGGCCATGACGCTTGCAATAATTACAGAACCTTTTATTGCTCTGCCTACGACGATTGTAAAAGCCAGAGGAATCACCTGATTGCTGAGGTTGTTCAATGGCAGGAGCAGGAGGAGTAATAGCCAAAACATTGAGCTTATTTTGGGCTTGAAGGGTTGCAAGTTGAGCTTCTTCTCTAACCAACTCATTTACAGCAGTATCAAGAGAGGGAGGAGGACTACGATTACGAAGCTGACCTCGGATTGGCTCAAAGTCCTTGTGGAGTGACATCAAGAATTCATAGAGACGAAATTCATCCGTAATAGTAGCATATTGCTGAGCATCTGTTGAGCATGCCCAAATTGGATCACAAAGGTCAATTTGGTCCCAAAGGAAGCGAAGTTGATCAAAGTAGTCATTGATGGATTGCCTTGGTCCCTGTTGCAGTTTATGCAATTCAACTATTAGTTGATATTTCATGGATCCGTGAATAGTGGAGTACCTTTTGGACAACATATCCCATACTGATTTGGCATCATCAAAGTTGCCTAATAGATTGGATATGGATGGAATGGAAGTATTCCGAATCCATGTGAGGATCATGTGGTTGTGACTATCCCATTCAATCATGCGACGAAGAAAGATAGCATCTTCTTCACTTGCTCCTTTATCAGGAATACTAATTGCACCAGTACAATAATGCCAGAGCATACGCCCCTTAAGAAAACTGTGCATAGCTTGAGACCATGATAAATAATTCTTAGTCCCCTCCAATATAGTATTAATAGGGCAAGAAACAAAAGCATCCTTTTTATCCATTTGAAAACACAATATGCAAAAACAGACTACAAAAACGAGATCTACGCGAAAAACTGGGTAGGGTGAACCTGTATTGCAAAATTCTGGTCAACGGACAGTCAACGGTCAACGGTCAGATCGGTTATGTGACGTCAGATGGAGGCGATGATGACGTCAGCCCTATGCAAAGTACTGATGACGTCACGAGCAAAGCACGGTGACTTGGCGCGTCAGAACCACGCGCAGTGGATGTTGGAGGCGCGTGAGAGCGCGTACGGTGTGTTATGACTGTGATACTTACACGGTTGTGTAGATCTGGTCGAGCCAATCACAGTGGTATCTGAAGATAGGTCGTCGGGTTAATATTAACGGCGGCGGCGGCGCGTTAACGACGTGTAGATTGGTTGTGTAGCGCGTGAGGGAGCGTGCGGTGTCCGATGGTTGCGATATTTCCACGGTTGTGTATATCCGGTCGAGCCGATCACAATGGTATATGCAGAAAAAAATTTGGAACAATATGCACGGCGGCGGCGGTGATTACAGTTGTTTGTATGGTGCAAAACTCCTTAACAACGAACACTGTAATTCCGGAACCTAAGGAAAACGGCTGAAAGACTTCGAAGGTTAAACGGTGAATGATTGTAGCGGCTATTGTGACAGCGAAAGCTATAAGTGTTGAATAACACAAAAAAAAGGAAAACACTGCTAGAAAGAAAAGAATAGCGGCTCTGATACCATGTTAGAAATACTTAATGATTGTTTTCTATTCTATGATTAAATGAATATACATGGTGCCTTTATATAGAAATTACAAGTAAACTAGATATATCTAAAGTAATTAAATATAGATATCCCTAAAATAAATAGATATATAATAACAGATATTAATATATTATTAGATATACATTAACAAAACCAAAATAATAAAATTTATTTCTTGAAAATTAATTACTGATTCAATCTATCAAAAACTATATAATTTATTCAAACCAAATACTTTAAATTGATTTTAATTAGATTGGCGAGATAATTTTTGTTTTTTTAATTATAAAATTTTATTTTTATTTTTAATAGTCAAATAATTATTGATTAAATTTTATTTTTTAAATGTTGATTTTAATCTAATTTTTATTTTATTTTTTCAAATTATAGATAACGAAATTCATGTAATACAATTATATACTCTAAATAACACACATAAATTAAAAGTTATTGTTTAATTTTAAATTAATTTAAACTTATATTATTGCATAAATTATGAAATAATTTAAATAATAATTATATAATAAATAAATATTAATATAATTTATATGTGTTTATACGTTATTTGTAAGTTTAATTCAATTATTTATCTAATTAATTGAAACAAAATAACTATATTAAAAATATATCAATATATCAATATATTTTATATTTTAATTTTATTTAATAAATTTTCAATATTAAAAATTAATAAAAATTTTGATTAAGGAAGTTGATTTATTGATTACTAACAATCAATAATATAAAATTTGTGTAAAATGGTAAATAAAAAATAAATTAAATATTAAAGCTAAAAATTTGACAAATTTTTTTTAGCAAAAAGTATCAAAATGTGGGGTTTTGTTTTACAATTTTATTATATTTTAATTAAAAAATAATCATATTTATACATAAAAAATTGAGTTATAATATGGCTTAAATGTTAAGTTAAAAATGATTAAACTTTTATGTATATTATAAAAATTTATACGTAAAAAATTATATTTTTAATCAAATAAAGAGTACAATTATCCCTAGATGGGAGTGGTTTTTTTAATGTAAAAATTTATATGTAAAAAATTATATTTTTAATCAAAAAATTATATTTTTGATCATGCTTTGTAGTGGTTTTTTAGATGGAGAAGAAAATAGGAAAGTATCAGAGAAAAATAAAATAAAAATTATATATGACAAATATATTAAAATCACAATTGTTATAATAATTTTTATTGAAAGTTATAAATATTATTTAAAATTTATCAAAAATTTGCGATATATAATTTTTTTCAATAATAAATTCAAGCGGCTTTTTTTTAAAGCCCTAAGTAAGCTTTGAGATCCATTCTTACGGATCATTTTCTAAATTGCCCTTGAAGTTTGCTATATCTTCAGTTATGCCCATGGGGTTTATAAAATGTCACAAATGCCCTTGTGTTTTAATGGTGTTAATTTTCCATCCATTACTATTTAAATTACTATTCCTTGGCTCTGATACCATTTTTCGGGGATCGATAAAATCTTAATCTGGAGTTAATATTGACATAGATGAAGGTCTTTGTGTATTTATTTATGGTAATAATTTATCTAAAAAACTTATTATTTTACTATATAAATCTAATTTTCTTATGTATTCCTTACAATTGCATAGTATATTATGTTCTTCATTATGTTGGTTACTTAATTCTAGTCCTGATTCTATTAATTGTTTTTTAAAGTTAAAAATTACTCTTTCATTTGTTAAGTCTAATAGTTCTAATTTATGTACTAATGATTCGATATTCATATCTTTCTTAAAATTAAATTTTATTTTCCTGTTTTAAAATTATTATATCTTGTAGTAAGCGAATATTTCAACATTCAAGATTCTTAATCAACTTAAATTTATAATCATCATACCTGAATTTAATGGGTCCACCACGGTCTTATACATTCGTCTTAACTTTTATTTACTTGTTATGCCTCTGGTTCGCTTACACCTCAACACCTTCCTGGTAATGGTAAGCTTTCTACATCCGTACATGAATGGTGTCCAAAAGTTGACTTACTAAGGAAGAGTAATAAAACTCCATTTATTCAAAATATAATAATTATTACAACTTAAGGCTAACTAAGAACCTTGAAAGGGTTACTTAGCCGCTCATAATTACTGGGTACAACATTGTTGGTTCTGGGTTTCCTAAAAGGTTTCTATGTGTTTTTCTGTTTCTATATCTAATATTTCTTGGTTTATTTTTTCTTCTTCCATATTTTTTTTATATATATAACCTTAGGGGTATTTCTGATGAGTGTTAGTTTTAACTTCCGTTATGTTTTCAAGGGTATTTTTGAATTTTTTAAAACCTGAAGGGTATTTCTGAAGATTCTTTAAATCTTAGGGGTACTTTTGATCTTTTTCCCCATTCTTGCACAAACAATTCAGGTAGACCTCAATCATTTATTCCTTCTTATTAAAAAGAACAGTTGTTCATTTTGTTCATAGCATTCTAATATATATGGAGACAAATGGACAAGTAATTTAAAAAAAAACGCACACAATGTCAAATTTGAAGCAAATCTTTGGCTAGATCACGTCCAGATCCCAATTCAACCATTTCGTCAACCCTCATTTCCAATTTTTGGATTGATCATGCGACCAATATTCATGGAATAATGTATATACTTTGTATTTTGGAAATCTTTTTAGTCGTAATATTAATATATTTATAAGAATAACCGTAACTTTA
Source organism: Hippophae rhamnoides (assembly GCA_033030585.1). Classification (NCBI taxonomy): domain Eukaryota; kingdom Viridiplantae; phylum Streptophyta; class Magnoliopsida; order Rosales; family Elaeagnaceae; genus Hippophae; species Hippophae rhamnoides. The sequence goes on along the minus strand of CM065428.1, from coordinate 62,556,336 downwards.
ATTATTTTATAAGAGTAAACGTAGTATTAATTTTTGAAACTAATACATAAATATACGAGGAATGATAATTATTATTATTACAATCAAAATATATATATGAAATGATAATTTTATTTATATTATTAATAACTTACTACTATCAATATTATTATTAGATCAAATTTATATTAACAAATTATTGTGTTAATAACAATTTGAGTAGTGAAAACTAACAAATACTAAAAAATACTAGTTAGCATTTTTCGAATTCTCTTACACACAAATTAATGAAAAATATTTCTTTTTTTCAATTTGTTAATAATGACCAAAAATAATATTAGGCACAAAACCCAATATACTCTTAAACCCTCAGCTGTCTTTTATATATATATATGTTTGTTTCTGCGTAGTAGTAGAGAAACCACCAGAGAAAAAGCATAAAAATAGCAGCTGCATACAAGAAGAAAACCAACAGGTGCGTGAATAGTCACAAGAAGCACCAGCTGATATCAGAGAAGAATAAATCATAAATCCAGCCCTCTACGTCATTTTCTTCATTGCTGTTATGTGCCTGTCTCTTCCTCACTATTTCTCAGCAGCAGCTGAAAACAAATAAAAAGCAGCAGCCAATTTGAGAGCAAAAAAAGAAGAAATATAGAAACTGCAGAATAGGAGCAGCCAGCATTAAAGAGGAGAAATCAGCCCAAGGACAAATTGTCCATTTTCAGCTGCCATTTGTAGTGTTTCTCTCATTTGTACGGTAATATTTGATTTAATAGCAAGTTTGTTAATTTATCTTGCTATATATATTACCAGTAAATTAGAGGGGATATTTTGTGGGTTGATTTTGGAATTTGGTATAATTTGTGAAGCTCTGGTAATTGGTGTTTGTATCTCCGTTTGGTTATTAGTGGATTTTTCCTCGGTGTGCCGTCGTCAGTGGAGTAGACTTTTCACATTGAAAAGTTGAACCACTTAAATCATTGTGTGCCATTTAATTTCTTACTGCTTATTACTTTTGTCGTTACCCATCATCATTAATTTGTGTAACCAAAATTGGACCCGATATTCACTTCCACAAGTGCCAATTCTTCAACACAAATAATTTTTAAACATATGAAAAAAATACAGGTAATTTTGAGCTAAAAAATATCATTTATTATTAATACTTCTCACGTATAATAATAAATGAAAAATAATTTTTTATTATTAAATATGTTTATTGAATTGTATTAAATTATATTTTTTTTTATTTTATTGAAAAAATTTTCACCATTTCATACAAAATATATAAAAAACTTCATCTAGATGTATTAATAATAAAATTTTACTAATTATATAACAATATGTTAAAATAAAAAGTTATTAATTATAAATTTTTAATATGAAACTTTAATACTCAACATAATTCAAAACTTATCTATATTTTATGTTAAATTTATAAGTAATATATCTTTAAGTGCATTTATACAAATTATACATGTGCCGTATTTTGCTAACAATCCATATAATATTACTATTAATTGAAATCGCATGGATGGAGGTTAAGTAACAGCGGCAATTACATTAGCCTCTTTCGGGGGGAAACTAAGATAAGTCTCACATGCGTGCACGTGAATCTCGCCACCAGCACTTTTGCAGGACGCCTTGCATTAATCTATTCGGATTTGCTAGCATACGCATAAGGTGATTCAAAACCAAAACAGAGCTTCAAGCAGCGGGGGGTGCTCATATCAATTCTGGGGCTAGACTTTCGAAAACTGGGTCCCATCACATGCTCCCCAAGCTGGGATTAGGCCCACACAGGGGGCTTAGTTATGTAGTGCAGACGGTAGACATATAAGAAGCCACTTAAAAGAAGTTGATAACCACCATGATAGTGACCACGTACATGCTTCTTCACGTAAATTTTTGGGTCCCTTAAAGGTGGGCCTATATATCGACGCATATGATCTCAAGATCATTCTAAACAACGGTTAGATATAAGTTTCATTTTCATGATTTTTTATTTTTTTTAATTAATTGTAAACTATTGGTACAGATCAATTGAGGGTATATATTTTCAAGTTTTTTTTTTTTAAATATAAAAATAGAATTAGCACTTCCGCAATCTATATGATTGATTTATGAGGCCAGGCCCAAAAAGTAGAGAAGGCCTGTTGGTTGGTTTGTCTAGAACCATTACTTACCGTTCATCGCAAACTCCTGGACACATGTAATGATTAGTTAGAGGACTTGTGAAATGTTTGAAGAATTTTTTTTAATTTTATATTATATATTATTTTTTTATTGATTAAAATAATAAAATTTATTTTTTAAAATTTGTAATTAATTATAATAATTAATTACAAATTTTATATGATTTATTAATGGAGTAATTCTATCTTCGAGTGCAGATTCTTCCGTATGACTAGCTTGTGAATTTTTGTTTAGGGTAAGCGGTTGAGTGTAGTCCGAAGCAATGACGTGATAATAAAATAAAATTGAAGAACGAAGAAATAAAAATTTATATTTTATAATATAAATTAGAGTAACAATATGTATTTAATTTTTTATTCTGTTATTAAAAATTATATATTATATTTTAATATATATATATATAATCGTATTTAATTTTAATTATATTTATATTTAAATTTATCATAAATAAATAATGTATTATATATTTTATATTTAAGTTGTATTTTTATTATTTTAAAATATCATTATTATTTATTATATAAAAATTATTTAAATTTAAAAAATTTAAAAATTTAAAATTATTTTATTATTTAATTCAAACTAGTCTGTAACAATATTTTATGAATTTTAATATAAAATGTTTATTATTTTTGGTTACATGTATTTTTATTTTATTTTTATATAAATATTATTTATTTGATCAAAATTTTCTTTTTTTTTCTCATTATAAAATATTTATAATTGATTTAATTTTTTATAATTGTTTTTGGGTTTGATAAGTCAGTGGTATCCTTATTAAATAAAATATACATGTTTTAATCTATATTATCAAAACAATATAATTATAGTCGCCTGATTTAATAAAATATATAACAATAGTTCATTTAAAAAAATTAAATTTATAGAAGGAAAAAATTATTATTATCAAAATATATTATTATTTTGTGTATTTTTTAAATTTTTCAACAATTTCATTATGAAAATAACAATATTCACCTTAGAAATTACGTCTAACTCCACCATCATCTTTGTCTTATTCTTTACATCATCATATTCTTTCGCCTACTAATAACTCTTTACTATTCGATACAAAATACTTCGAAAATGTAATTTTTACCAAAATTAAAAATAGAATCCCACCTGTTTTTTTTTTAATCTTCATCTCTATCAATATTCACAACAACCATCAAATCTATCAAAATTAATTAATTATATATATATATATATTAGTATTAAATAATATATTGTTTGTAATCATTGTATCTAATTTTTTTATACATATTTTGATATTTTATTATACATATCAATAATATTTAGAAAATACGTGGACAAAAATTAAGTACTAAAGAAATTCGTTTAAAATTATAAAAAAAATACTTAATTCATATATTCGAAGAATCCGTTGTACGGAAATTTTAATATTTTTTTTCACTTACTTGTTAATTCATTTTCTATTTATCAATTTTTTATTATTTAATAAAATATATTTTTAATATAATGTTAAATTCAAAATATTAAATCATATATTATTCTTTCCGTTATAATATGTTTCATTTAATTTAATTTTTAAAACTTATAAATTTTGATGCGTTAGATTTAGTTTTCTATTTACTTAGATCAGAATTTAGTTAATTAGTTTAATTACGTGCTTATGATTTTAATAGTTATTAATGTATTGTATTTTTGTTTGTTTATCTATGTTATATAATTTGTGTTATATCTTATGTGATAATAGACCAACTCTTTAATTATTTAGTAGTGTTATGACATGAAAAATTTAAATTTTAAGTGAGCATAATCTGTAAGTCACTCCTACATTGAAGATGAATAAAATAAAAATATTAGGTGTAATCACAAATGATAAATATAATTAAATTTGACAAATGCATATAATATTGATAGACAATTTTACCCATAAATAGATAATGTTTTTATCTTAGAGATACATTAACACAACAAAACAAGAATATAAGCAAAACAAAACCAAAGGAACAATTTCCTTTAAAGAAAAATAGTGTTGTGTGTAAGAAAGTGGGATAGAATATCTTAGAAAACTATTGAGATATTTTTCTAAAATAGGAGTGACAAAATAGTAAGTTTGTGAAACACTTATGTGACACTATTTTAGGTTTATCTCAATTTGTTGTATTGTCTCTCACTTTGTACCCATTAATTTTATTAGTGGAAGAAATATTTTTCGGAGTTTGTCCCGTAGACTAAGCACAAATTAAAGGGTGAATCACGTTAAATTTCCGGTGTCATTATTCTATTATATTGAATTTATTTTATTTTTACCCGTTGTCCAACAACTGGTATCAGAGCTGGTATAGTAAAATTCTTAATATGCTCTATAGTTGTAGCATAGACTGATCTACCACATCAGAAAAGATTTTATTAGGTCCAGTACGTATTTATTTGTAGAAAAAGAAACACAACGAGAAAAATAATATCAAGCGAGAAGGTAAATATTGAGAAATTTAATGACAATAATAATTTCTCTTTATGGCAAAAAAGGATGAAGGGTATTCTCATTCAACCAAAGGTTCATAAAGCATTGTTGGGGAAAGAAAAGAAAACAACAATCGTCACTGAGGAACAGTGGGAGGAAATAGATGAGATTCCAGTTAGTACAATCCATCTAAATCTCTCAAATAGTGTCTCGTAAAATATTGAATAAAAAAATTGCAAGATTGCTAAAGAAACATGGGAGACTCTAGAAAACGTGTACATGTCAAAGAACTTTGCCAATAAATTTTATTTGTGAAAGGAGCTATATCAGATGAGGAAGGAAGATAATGTGAGCATGATATAGCATATTAGAGATTTCAACATCAAGCTTTCTCACTTAGCAAGATTTAATGTAAGTTTTGACGATGAAGAGAAATCTATGATGTTGTTGGCATCACTACCCTCATCATATAATCATATCACAACAACTCTGACTTATGCAAAAGACAAGATGGAGTTTGAAGTTATTGTAGAAGCCCTATTTTCATATGAGAAACAAAACAGAGAAAGAGATTCAGAAGTACAAGCCCTTATCACATAATCTAGAGGAATGAGACAGTACATAGAACAAAAACCCAAAAGCAAGAGTAGAGTAAAATCAAACAAATTTTTCAATGTTGAATTCCATCACTGTAAGAGGAAAGATCCCATCAAGAAATTTTGTCGGGTGTTCAAAAAGGAACAAGAAACGAACAAATGCAAAATAGTGAAGTAATATGACAGTAGTGATGATGAGTAAACAAATACCATAGACAAGTTCAATATCAACTATGACGAAGATTTTGTCAATCTTGCATCACATGAGACCAGCTGAGTGATTGATAGTGGTGCTACAGTTCATGTTACATCGCGAAAAGACTTTTTCTCATCATACACACCTGGAAGTTTTGGTGTTGTTAGAATGAGAAATAAAGGTCTGTCAAAGGTTATAGGTAGAAGAGATGTTTGCTTGGAAATAGAGAATGGAACCAGACTATTTCTGAAGGATGTCAGGCATATTCTAGATATGCGCCTAAATTTGATCTCTGTGTGCAAACTTGCAAATGAAGGATATTACAGCTCCTTCATTTAGGACAGATGGAAACTTACAAAAGGCTCTTTAGTAGTAGTTAGAGGTGAAAAGCATACAACTTTGTATATAATACATGTGAAGCTCTCTACCGACATAGTAAATGCCATAGAGAAAGATAGTGTAGTTGAGTTATGGCATAAGAGACTCGGTCACATAGGTGAAAAAGGTTTGACAAGTCTAGCTAAAAAGAAGATATTGCCCAGAATGTATGAAGTACATTTGGAGAAATGTGTTCATGGTCTATCAGGAAAGCAAATCAGGGTTGCTTTCAAGAGTTCCTATCCTTCTAGAATGAATAATATTTTAGATATGATTCATTCAAATTTGTGTGGAGCAATGCCAAAGTCACTTGGTAGTGCTCAATACTTTGTGACTTTTGTTGATGATCATTCAAAGAAGACGTGGGTATAGGATCAGGTACGAGATGTCTTCAAAGAATTTCATGCCTCAGTTGAGAGACAGATTGGAAAGAAGCTAAAGTGCATCCAGACAGACAATGGTGGAGAATACATAGGACATTTCCATGCTTATTGAAAAATGCATGGTATTCGGCATCAAATAACACCTCCAAAGACACCGCAGTTGAATGACTTAACTAAGAGGATGAATTGAACTTTGATGGAGAGAGTTAGATGTCTACTCTCACATGCAAAGTTGCCTAAAACTTTCTAGGGTGAAATCATACTCACAATTACATATGTGTTGAATCTTTCACCTTGAATTCCTCTCAAGATGGATGTTCTAGATAAAGTGTGGTCAGGAAAGGATGTTTCCTATGATCATCTGCGAGTGTTTGGCTGCAAAGCATTTGTTCATATTTTGAAGGATGAGAGATCCAAAATTGATTCCAAAGCAAGACAATGTATTTTTATTGGTTATGGTCAAGATTAATTTGGCTATAGATTTTATGATCTGGTTACAAAGAGACTTGTTAGGAGCCATGATACTGTATTTTTTGAATATGAGACCATTGAAGATATTATCAAAATGAAGAAAGATGTTCATAATTCCAATGGTGACTCATCAGATTTGGAATTAATTCTTCCATCATTAGTGCCAAGACAAGTTGGAGATGAAGACCAGGTTTATCCACCGGATGAAGATGATGCTACTATAGAAGTTGGTTCTAAAGATGAGGGAAATAATGATGTTCATTATCCAGTACTAACCCCTACGGCTTCTCCTGTTCCATTGAGAAGAAGTGATAGAGTGAGATGACCCTCTACCTCATATCCTCCAGACGAGTATGTAACTTTCATTGACGGGGGAAAACCTAAGAGTTATGAAGAGGCCATGGATGACGAATCCAAACAAAAATGGATTGAAGCCATGCAAGATGAGATGAAGTCCTTGCATGAGAATAAAAAATTTGAGCTGATGAAGCTATCCAAAAGGAAGAAGGCCTTGAAAAATAAATGGGTGTTCAAGGTGAAGTAAGAATGACAGTTCCAGTCTACGATACAAAGCCAGATTGGTTGTCAAAGGATTCAGCCAAAGAAAAGGTGTTGACTTTGACGAGATTTTCTCTCCAATTGTGAAAATGACATCCATCCGTACTATGCTAGGGTTAGCAGCAAGTCTTGACTTAAAGGTTAAGAAAATGGATGTCAAAACTGCCTTCCTACATGATGACTTGGAAAAAGAGATATACATGGAGCAACCAGGGAGTTTTCAACAAAAAGGAAAAGAAGATTATGTCTGCATATTGAAGAAAATTCTCTATGGCTTAAAACATGCACCAAGACAATGTTACAAATAGTTTGAGTCTGTTATGGGGGAGCAAGGCTACAAAAAGACTACTTCAGACCATTGTGTTTTTGTGCAACAATTCTCTGATGATGATTTCATTATTCTTTTTGCTTTATGTGGATGATATGTTGATTGTTGACTGGAATATTTTCAGAATCAACAACTTGAAAACACAGTTGAGTAAGTCTTTTTCCATGAAAGACTTGGGGCCAACAAAACATATTCTTGGCATGAGTATTATTAAAGACAGATGTGCCAATAAATTATGGTTGTCACAGAATAATCATATTGAGAAAGTACTTTAAGGATTTCATATGGATAAGGCTAAAACGATTAGTTGTCCTCTTGTTAATCACTTTAAGCTAAGTTCTAAACAGAGCCCTTCTACAAACAAAGAGAAGAGATGGAAAAAGTTTCATATGCTTCAACAGTTGGAAGTCTGATGTATGCCATGGATTGTACACGGTCAGATATCGCTCATGCAGTTGGAATTGTAAGTAGATTCCTTTCAAATCCTGGAAAGGAACATTGGGCTGTAGTGAAATGGATTTTCAGGTATCTTCGAGGTTCTTCGAAAATATGCCTATGCTTTGGAAACGACAAACTGTGTTAGTTGGATACACAGATGCAGATATGGTTGGCAATGTGGATTCTAGAAAATCCACTTCAAGTTAAGTGATTATATTTGTAAGGGGAGTTGTGTCATGATAACCAAAATTACAAAAATGTGTTGCATTGTCCACTACCGAAGCAGAGTTTATAACAACAACGGAAGCATATAAAGAATTACTATGGATGAAAAAGTTCTTGAAAGAACTTGGGTTGTAACAATATAGTTACCAGTTATTTTGTGATAGTTAGAGTGATATCCATCTTGGAAAGAATGCCTCATTTCATTCAAGATCAAAACATATTGATGTGAGATATCATTAGATTATGGATGTAATGGGGAAGAAGCTATTATAGCTTGAGAAGATCCATACAAAAGAAAATGGATCACACATGTTGACGAAAATTCTCTCAAGACAAAATTTTGAATATTGTTGTTTAGCTGTTGGATTTGTGGAGCCCTCTATGTAGTCGAGATGTGGAGATTTGTAAGTCCCTTCTACATTGAAGAGGAAGAAAATAAAAATGTTAGGTGCAACCACAAATGTTAGGTGCAATCACAAATGTTAGGTGCAATCACAAATGTTAGGTGCAACAAAAAATATTAGGTGTAATCACAAATGATAGGTGTAACCACATTTGACAATGCATCTAATATTGATAAGCAATATCTTTGCCTTAGAGATGCATTAATACACCAAAACAAGAAGAGAAGCAAAGCAAAGCCAAGTGAACAATTTTCTTTAAAGAAAAATACTGTTGTGTGTAAGAAAGTGAGAGAATATCTTAGAAAAATATTGGGATATTTTTCTAAAAATGGAGTGAAAAAATAGTGAGTTTGAAAAACACTTATGTGACACTATTTTGGATTTATCTCAATTTATTGTATTATCTCTCACTTTGTACCCATTAATTTTATTAGTAAAAGAAATATTTTTTAAAGTTTGTCCCGTAGGCTTAACCCAAATTAAAAAGCGAATCACGTTAAATCTCCAATGTCATTAATCTACTCTGTTAGATTTATTTTATTTTTACCCGCTTTACCCAACATATTTCACCGTAACTTTTATTAATTATATATTATGATATACCTTTCATTCTTAAATATTTGATAAAAAAAATTTTATATAAAGAAATATATGTTATTACATACTCAAAATATTTCTAGCTTCATATGGGTGGTATAGAATATGACCTAGTAGTATGTTCCTTGCTTATAAACTTTTTGTTCTTACACGAAAATAAAAGGGATTTATCTTACCATATTCTAAGCCATTATATTTCAAGTCGGTATTAATTAAAATCATCTTATATTTCATCTTCAAATTTCTCACATTTAGTTACGTTGCTTGGAGGAAAAAAATGGATTTATGCATAATATGTCTTGTAATTCTAAAAAATGTGTAATTTTAATATAGTAAATTTTTAATTAAGTAATATAAGGAAATTTTTTTAATAAAAATTTCAAATAAATTTAAAATACTTCAAAATGTTATATTTGAATTAGCACATGACTATTTTTAATTAACATTTTCGAAATATAAAAATATATTTTATTTTTTCTCGACCTACACCAATTCTCACTTTTTCTCGCCAAACTACTATTAAAACCCAATACTCCTCTGTCACACCATTTAAACCGAACCTCCCCTCGTTTCACTATTTAAAACCCAATTGCTATAATTGTTAGAGGATATTTTCGTCGGAGGTGGAGGTAAAGGTGTTATCTTCTAGAAAGACGGTTTGCGAAGTTAGGGTTTGAACATGCAGGATAAGGCTTAAATAAAATGATTAAACAAAGGTGTAGATATTCGATATAATATAAGGATTTTGTAATTCTATTTTTTGATATTCATGCTTCAACGTTCAATAATTCATTTGATTGAGCAAATTATGCCATTGAAGTCTTTTTTACTTGTTTATAACATTAATATAATTAGTATATTAATTTGATTTAAGTAAATAATGGTTAAATAATTTTAATTATTTTTTTAAAAAAAGATATAGACAAGCATAAAAATATCAACAACATCATCAAAAATATCGTGATAGTGGTTTTTTTATAAATCACGACATTGAAATATAATATCTATATCTTTTGACTAAATTGTTGAGAATATAGTTAAAATATCGTTATTGTTCAAATATCTTTTTTAGGCTAAAATGTCTTAAATATTATAGATATTGTTGCTAAAATGTGTTATTTTTGAATAAAATATTAAAAATATTAATTTTTGATTTAATTTTTGTTTTTTTTCTTCTTTCTTTTCAGCAATCATTTAAATTTCAATTTTTTCACTTTTATGCAAGAGAATATATTATATTTTTTTCCTATTTGTATCATATTTGTTATTCATATTAAATGAATAGATAAAAACATTAATTATTGTGGTTGGTTTTAAATTAGATTTGAGACTTATACGAACTAATTGGCATAGAAGAAATAATATCACCAATCACAAAACAATACATAATGGTTGAGACCTACGTGACTATTGTGTCTTTATAGATAATAACGTTTCATATCTAATCATTGAAACTTCAAGATAGTTTTTAGTGATAATGAATTTGATGTTTAGTAATTGTTTTTGGTTTTAGTGGATTTGATAATTAGTAATTTTTATAATTGTTGCATGCATCTATTTTTTATGTTGTTTTATATTAATATTATAATATATAGATTGCATCGAAGGGTAAGAATCATTTATTACATTCATAGATTCCAACCAACTCTTATGTTCTAGTAGTAAAAAGACAACTTTTGACAATGTTATCTGTTTTTGTTGTATTCTAACGAGCAAGGTGGATACTATTGACTCAAAGTTTTTATCAACGCTAACAACTAAGTAGAAAATATTATCTCCTTGGCTTAAAGAAAAATCAACATATTCTAGTCAATTTGAAACATTGCACAGTTTCAACACATAGTCATGCATATTTAGGTTTCTTTTGTTTATCTTTAACAATTTTTAACTTAATTGTATAATTCTTAATTTGGATTTAGATGAAAAATAATTATCCAATATAATCCAAGCCTTTTTTACCCTATTAAAGCCTGATATTCGTCTCAACACTTCTTAATATATACAATCTATAAACAACTAACTATTCATTTGTAATGAATTCTTTAATATCTAAACTACTTAAAATATTGAGTACTTGTTTCCAAACTAAAAAAATAATAGATCTATCTAACTTGATATAAATAATTTAATTTTAAAAGTTAACAATGCTATGATTCTCTTGATCCATATTACTATCATTTATGAGTGTTGTTTCTCCCACAATTTTAATGTTTGATCCATAATTGAAGTCACTAAATTTCAATGATATGATAACATAAATAAAAGAAAAAGAAAACTAAAACAAATGAATTGATCAAAGTGCAGCCTAGAAGACAGGAAGAAGACTAGTAAACATTAACGAAGAAGAAGAGAAGTTCAAGTGTAATGAAATAAGAAGAAAGCATTCATGTGTTTCTCATTAAATTGCATAGTTGTTGTAAAGCATGAGTGATGTACAAACTTTTTACACCATTATATTACTACAATTAGTTCTATATTACCTAACAAACTTGTGTAATGCTTTCACACTATACACCATGACTTGTTAAAAGCATCTCAAAGATGCTCATAATATCTACTCAATTAAATAGACTCTATTGCACTTCATTATGTTACATTTCATCGTTAAATATACAACCAGACGTAGCAACTCATGCTAGCATTGCTAAGTGAACAAAAAACATCACGAAGTAAATTATTCAAAGTTTATATTTCCTTATTATAAATAATATCAAATATATTTAATATCAAAAAATGATATTTAAATATTATGTTAAATTAAAAAAAATGCAAAATAAGAGTAATATTTTTTTTATTTAAATAAAATCTTACTATTCACTAAAAAATAAACTTAAATTTCAAGTATATATGACTTGTAGCAAGATTTTGGTATCATTTTGTCACAATGATATGAACATATATAATACATTTTAACCATAGCTTCATGAATGATGGAGAATTTTGACATTTGTTTTAATGAACATTATATAGCATGAATAGTTTTATAATAAATATAAATATATTTATATAAAAATAAATATGAAACTGTATGTATGTATTTAAATATTTTGAATTTATGTTACTTTTTTATAAATTCAAATGACTAATAAAGAAAACATTTTATAACTCGTCATTTAAAGGAAATAAATTATAAAATGGATCCGCTTGACGGCGAATGTATCCTTCCGTTATCGTGTTCTTGCTCTGCCCAAGCAATCAGACATTCACAGTTTGACACTAGCGAGTTCAGAGTTGAGGCAGGCCCAATCAATCGGGAATCAGAAGCTTGAAAAACAAATCCGAAAGAATAAAGATCCGCCAACGGAGCCAAATCCGAAGCTTTTTCCTTAAAGCTTCAACTTAAGCTGGTCGTTCATTCCCATCGAGTAATAATGAGCAAGACTGAGATTGATACTCTCAAACTAAAACAGCGACCCATCGTGCGCTTGGGGATCTTCCTCATCTCATACAACCTCTTATTCAGGTACTCTTTTATTTTTATTCTTATACTCTGAGATCCCTATCGATTACAACCTCAAAGAAAATATATAACGATTCATTTCCCCTTTCTTGCTTGTTCGACGGACTGTTTCAGCGTTCTTTGCTGCACCGCTGGGGTTTTTGCTCTATTTCTGCTACCGATACTTGCTAAGAGCACCTACATTTCCGAGAATGCCCTTATGCCAGGTCAGGTCCACTTCTATTTCCAAATTTAGCTGATTTTTTCTCCAATTTTTACTTAGATTTTCTGTTAGTTTGAACGTGGATGATACTATTTCGGTATGATATGTCTTTTGAATTTGTACGTTGTTTATGCCATTAAATCTTACAGGTTCTGCGGATCCTATGCTTTCTAATCATGAGGTTTCAGAGGCAAATAGATTGGTAAAGGATGTTATGGCTTCGTATTCGGAATCTCAACGGCCAAGCATGTATGTACTCCCTCGATGTACAGTTTTGGAGGGTCTAATTTTGTGCAATCTCATTGTCATTTCAATTTCTGCTTTTTTTATATCTAGTTTCTTAATTTAGCATTTTTCTTCAGGCTAAGGTTCTATTGAAACTAGAAAAAGGTCACAAAAAAAATATACACTTTGCATTCTAAGAATTTTGAACATGGTCTAAATGGAACTTATGAATTTTTTTTCTAAATTATACTTAAGAAATCTGAGCAAATTTTGTTTATGCTGTAATAAGGCTAATATGCAGATGAGCAGAGGTGTTAAATAAGTTGAGCTGATTCAACTCATTTAGGTTCAGCTCATCTAAATTTATATAAGTCAAGTTCAACTCTACTCGCTTTTAAATGAGTTGAGTTGAACAATTAATGAGCTGACTCATTTACCCTTCTAAAAAATAAAAAAGTTAAAAGAATAAAAATTTTGTAAAACAAGAAATAAATAAAGTAGTATCTTTTAGTTGCAATATTTTATAATGACATTATCGTAATTATAAAATTTTTATCATTAACAACGACATTTTGTTAAACGAGCTTGTAGCTGCTCATGAGTTAGGTGAGCTAGTTGACTTGAGTTCATGAGTTACTTGAGTTAGTTAATTTGAGTTCATGAGTTAAGTGAGTTGGGGTTTTTCAACTTTTAAATTCATTGGATCAATCTTAAATGAGCTGAATTGGGTTCAATAGTTCATTTGACACCACTAAACATGAGTAGCTTGATGTACCGATTTCTGTTTTAGCTTGTAACAATCCTAGTTAAGAGCCTATAATGATATTTTCTTATGGTGATATGGTGTTAAGGTAATGTTCCATATTATTTAAGTATAATATTATAGTATATTTTATAAGGGTTATGGGTGTCTCTACCTATTGAGTTAATCTTTTGGAATTGGAATGTTCATGGTTTGTATGGACTTTGACATGACAAAAAACATTGGGTTTTCCTAAAAAAATTAAATTGCCTTGCAAAAGAAGGGGGGGAAAAGGAAGAAGATAAGTGACCCAAATAGTTTAAAATATAATCAAATAAGTTAAAAATACAAATTGATGGTCTTTTGTAAGAGACAAAAATCCGCACTTTTTTTTGGGAGGAAGGGGAAGGGGGGAGAGGAAATGTTAGAGATAATGTTCCACATTGATTATTTCAAATACCCACACTTTGAAAGGGAATGTTAGAGGTAATATCCTATATTGATTCTCGCAAAGATCCTCACTTTGAGGGAAAATGTTAGAATTAATGTCCCACATTGATTAAGTACAATATTATTGTAGAGTTTATAAAAATTATAGGTGTCTCCACCTATTGGGTTAACCTTTTGGAATTAAAAGGATCGTGATCCATATAGATTTTGACACATGGAAATTTGGTTAAGTGGAGCCCTCGTTTGTTTATCTGTTTATCTTTGCTAATGAGTGCACTTTAAATGAATGATAGATAGTGTTTTTGGTTCAACAAACATCTCTTTAGAAATTTATTTTACTTCCAGATTTATACTGGTATCAATAACACTTTGCAGCTTGTTTTGTAATTTTTCTGAACCACTCTCATCTCTTCTCTCTTTCCTATACTTAAACTTTGCCTACACTCCATTTTGCAAGTTCATTATCCTCACCTGCTTTCCAAAGAAAATAAATTATGAAGGGAAGAAATTTTGACATGCAATGCTTAGCCAATTGTCTTAATTTTTTTTTGTATCAGTGAGACTCAAAGACTGATAGCACAATATATGTCAGACTTGGGAGCTGATGTTAGTATTCACAAGTTTCATCCTCACTCAGTTCAATTCCATCCACTACGTTTTTTTTCTAATCCTGGTTCGGCAATATTTGAGCGGAACATCCGTTTGTCATCATATGGTGTCAATACTGTTGGAATAGTTAGAGCCCCACGTGGTGATGGGAAAGAAGCTATTGTTCTTGTGACACCCTACAATTCTGTGAAGATTAGTCAGGCTGAGGCTTTTTCTTTGGGCATTGCATATTCTGTTTTCTCTTTGCTCACAAGAGTTACTTGGCTGGCCAAGGATATCATTTGGCTGGTTGCGGATTCCCAATATGGAGAATATGCTGCAGTGGCTGCATGGTTAAGAGACTATCATACACCTACATTTACAGGACCACATAGTGTAGATTCAGAAACATGTCTTGAAGCTGATGACCAGTATGAAGTCAAAGAGAACCCATATACGAATAGGAGTATATGTTACGGATTTAGACGCTCTGGGACTATGGCTGCAGCTCTTGTAATTAAGGCTGTAGATAAAAGTGAACAATTTGAGGACAGTCTCAGCCTGTATGCTGAGGCATCCAATGGACAGATGCCAAATCTTGATCTCATCAATACTGTGAATTATTTAGCTGCACATAGACAAGGATTTCGTGTAAAGGTGGACAAGTTTTGGTCTGTATATGAATTCAAATGGCTAAACATTTTGGGTGAGCTGTTTGAGTCAGCTGGACAAGTGATTAGAAGCTTAAATCCGCAATGGAAATTTGGTATCCCAACAGCTGATTATGTTGATGGTGCTGCTACACTGGCAAGTTCATTTTATAACCAGGTAGGTCTATGGTTCAGTCTCTATTTTGGTTACCATTTCCTTTTTCACTTTTATGTGTGGATGTTTTGTTGTTATAGGATGTTTTTTATATTTCTGTTATTAGGCTTTGGGTGTTCCCACTGGTTCCCATGGTGCTTTTCGTGATTATCAAGTTGATGCAATTACATTGGAAATTTCATCAAAAGCTTCTCTTTATAACAAGAACAGACGAAATGAGTTCCTTTTGCGTGGTGGCCGGTTAGTGCTTACCTATATCTGTTTCCATTACAATGTGTACTTGCTTTTTAAACCAAGAGTACTTCTAGCAATTTTTATCGTGTTAAAATTTTAAATGAACTGGCTTTCGGGTCAATTTTAATTTTGGATATTACGAACATTGTGTTTTTTGCGCTTATTTTAGTAGACTGCAAATATTTTGCAGTTATAAATCATTCTCACAGCTTAACTATGGATGATCAAATTATAAAAAATTTCATAAGTCAGTGACTAAACTATGTATCGAGTCATAGGTTAGGTACCAAATGGATTGAAAAGGTCAAATCATGTCATAGTCAAGTGTAACGCCTTTTGACCCAATTTGACGGAAATTGAAATTTTGGATTAGATTTGTCAAATTTTAAGAACATTAGGATTAAATTGTGTGAATTGAAAGGTTAGGAACCAAATTTTAATATCTCGAATAAGTTAGGTATCAAATAGATAATCAAGCCTTTATTTTTTAAGGTGCCAGTATGTTTTATTTCTATTGCCATGTTGAAGATAATATTTAAAGTATTGGTTAAATGTACGCAAAATACAAGATCTTTTTTGCCTACAACTCCATATAGAACCTAAATTTACATGTAGGTGAAGTCAAAAGTTGTAACTGTGTTATCTTCACTGTTGGATGTCCTGTATTTTGGTGCAGGCTAATTGAAGGAGTCATACGGTCAGTGAACAACCTCCTCGAGAAATTTCATCAGTCATTCTTTCTATACCTATTAACTTCTCCCAGTAAATTTGTGTCTGTTGGAGTCTACATGATTGCTTTTGTACTCCTTGTTGCACCACTCCCTATTGCTGCAGCATCTCTCTATGCAAATGCAAATAACTCACATGCAATGGAGAGAAAAGACAAACCTTCTCCAGCTGATGAAGTTGCTATCATTCTAACATCATGGAAATGGATTAATGCAGCAAAAAAAGTTTTTGTTGTTCACTTCTGGGGCTTTATAGTTTTGTTACTTCCCTGTTTAATCTGTCAAATACCCCACCTGAGCTCAACGACTAGCCTTATCATCTGGTTTTCCTTTTCAGTGGTTGGTCTTCTAGTGGTGTATATTATTTTGGCTTCTTCATCTTGCCAATCCAAGGCATCCCAATTTCAAATAAGGGAATGGGCCATCTTGAAATCAGTGACCATTTCAGCTGCCTTCATTGGTTTGTGTCTCATGTCGGTCATCAATTTTGCTACAGCAGAAATTGGAGGGTTACTGATCGTGCCAATGTGTTTGATGGCTCAACCTTTGAGGCTTGATGTTAAAGGCAGGAGCTTAAGAAGTTTGTTAAGGCTGGCTTGTAATCTTGCTTTTGCTATTGTTGGATTTCCACCAGCTTCTTTTATACTGTTGAAAGGCGTATTTGAAGGTTTCAATGGGATTAACATTGGTGACTTCTGGATCTGGTTGGAATCTCTATGGGCGTGGAGCAGTGCTACATATCTCTATATAGGTATGGTTCATCTACCATGCTGGGTATTATGCATTGATGTTTTATTTCAATGTTGTTAACACATCAAGGTCTGTATCGTTTCCTTGCATTATTCATGAATTAGACTTACAAATCAAAGATTAAAAGTATTGTTATGTTGATGCTCAACTCTCATCCTCTGAATAGGTCCTGTAAATGTCGTTAGCTCGTTTGATAGAACAGGTTTTTTTCATCATTTAGAAGCGTCCTTCGTTACTAGGCATGAAGGGACAGGGATCACACTAGAAGAAAAACTAGGTTTTAAGAATTGTTTTATTTTACTTAAAAATGAAAAATTATTTTTAAAACACATTAAGGTGTTTGGTCATTATTTTTAAGTTCTTATTTTCTAAAATAATATGTTTTTAAAAACAAAAAATTGAGAATAGCTTGGACATGTCATTATGATTGAGAAAATTGAAAACACGGAGATCATGGGCGGCGTGACTTTCTGAATTTTTTTTTGGTTACATTCAATGGACAATGTCTTCGCTCTGTTGGCCCTTGTAGCTTTTTGTTTTAATAATTAAAAAGTATTTTTTTTACAACTCAAAAAATTATTATTATTATTACTTGTATAGTTGTATTCTTGAATAACGATAATTTTATATAAGAATTGTAATATTAAGGTGTAATATTAAGGTATAATTAATTGTAGTAATAAAATAAACAATATATGTGTTTTGTTGTGATAATAATAATAAAAATAGTTGTGACATATCATTATAATTTTATAAAAATATATGATACAATTTAGGAAAAACGTTTTATTTTTTTATTAAAAGTTTAGATTTATTCTTATTTTATTAACTTAAGTTTTTCTTATCAATTTGATACTTTATTTTATCATTTTTTATCAATTAAATATTTTAATTAGTATTTCTTTTAATATCTAAACAAAATAAATCATGAGATTATCACGTGAAACTAATCCTCTCAATTTCGATAAAAGTTCTTAACCCAATATTCAATTGCTCATAATGGTTTAATTAATTAACATTTAACACCTAACTAAAATATTTTGTTGAACTATAATCGAATAGATAAAGTATCAGATTAGAAGAAAAACTTAAGTAATTTTTAAAAAACATATAAATTTTATCAATTTCAAAATAAAGTTGTAATACTTGGTGTTTAAATTTATTCTCAACTTTATCATATTAGAGTTTGAAAATATTAAAAAATTATTATTTTAATAATTTTAATTCTTTACCAAAATTATTTAAAGATCATACTTCTATATTTCATTTTAAACCATAAAAGTTATATATTTGTCTTTGATAACCTAGATGTAAAAATATTATAAATCATCATTAATAATTGATTATACAATTACTTCAACATTTTATTTCTATTTATTAAAAAAAGATTAAAAAAATTATTCACATAATTGTTTCATTGATTCACTTTTCTTTGTTGCTATTTTCATATTAAATATATTTAATTAATTTGACAATGAGTCACAGTAATCGAGTGCATTTTTTTTATGTGTTACTACTTTGGCAATTTTTTAATTTAAAATATTACTTAATTTTTTTAATTTTTATAAAATATGAATAAAGTGATTAAATTTTATTAAAAGGCTAATTTTAAAATAAAAACTATCTTTAAAAATAATTTGGACAAAAACTTTTAAGTTATGTTTTCTGTTTTTAACATTTAAGAAGATTTTTTTAAAAATAAAGGCAAAATAATTCATTGTTTTTTTTATAATGATTTGGAAACATTTTTTAAGAAAAATGTTCAAGTTAAGTAATCAAACAAATTCTTAATTTGCTTGAATTAGCCCATCAATTTTGTTGATCTTTCTCGTGGATAGAGTGAGTCTCACTTTATTTGATAAATTATTATGGGTTTTGTTTGATTTAATAACAAATTTTATGTATTATAATTAATAAAAATAGATAGAAATATATGTAAAATATAGAAACAATATCACTTACTTAAATATGAAAGTAGAATTAATCCAACTAAAAAACTTTATATATTTTAAATATTATATCATCATAAATTGTAATAGAATGTTGAATGTTCTAATTCTCTTAAAAAATCTAGATAAATAAGATAAAAATAGATTAATATTAAGTTTTAAAATATATCTTTGATAATCACGATATTAGTGTTGATATAAAGCTTTTGAGAATAATTAAGTTATACTCATTTGCTTAGATCCGAGTAACAATTAAATGTAAATGAGAATACCAAAATATTTTTCACCTTGGATTTTGTCATTCATAAACTCAATGTAATTAAGTACACTTACTACCACTAAACTTCTCGCAATTAGAGCTTTCAAACGCCATTTTTATAACGCCATTAGATGTATATTTCAAAAGCCAACACTGGTCTCAACTGGATGAATTTTTAAAGTTCTGTCTTACTAATTTAGTAGACTTCTAAATCATTGGGAAAAAAAAGTTAATATACTTAAGTGTTTAACTTGTAAAGAGTGGATTATAATTAACAATAAAATATGTGAAACGTTGAAAAGAAAAAGAAAAAAAAGAAAAAAAAAACTTCATTTCATCCTGTTTTTTCTTGCAAGATAAACCGTCGCAAGTGACACTATTGGCAAATTATGTTTTTCTTTTTCCCCTGTTGCAATGACTGAATAACAAATTTATCTCTAGTTTTTGATTCGTTAAAAAAATATATCAATTTAATAGTTTGTCTGGGTCTTTTATTTAAAATAATTTATTAATTTATAATTCTTATATAAATTATATTTTTTTTATTTTTAATAAAATTTAAACTTAAATTCATAATTTTTAAGAAATAATTATAATTTATTTTTATATGTTTGAAAATTATGAAATGACGATTATTATTTTTCAATAAAACTAGTTTTTTATATATATAATTGTAGTTTATTTGTTCTTGAATTTTGTAAAATAGAATAATTATTTAAATTATTTTGTATCTAAAATTAAAAAAAAAACACCTTAATTTAAATTTTAAATTTTACAGTAAAAATTAAAAAAATTTATACAATCTAATTTATATTAATGCCGATTATTTTTAACACATATTATATTTTAATTTACAAAACTTCTAAACTATATTTTTTACTTACTATCTTAAATTATGATATTTTTCTTTATAAAAAGATAATTATGAATAAACAATAACAATAATTTATCCTATAATAAAATATCGATTATATATAATTAGGTGTACTTTAAATAAATATTAATTATATTTCTTTGAATTTTTCATACAATTCAACAAATATAAGTGTAAATAAAATTTTAT
Source organism: Hippophae rhamnoides (assembly GCA_033030585.1). Lineage (NCBI taxonomy): Eukaryota > Viridiplantae > Streptophyta > Magnoliopsida > Rosales > Elaeagnaceae > Hippophae > Hippophae rhamnoides. Next base: position 62,535,678 of record CM065428.1, on the reverse strand, counting down.
CTCTGAATCTTCGACGTGTTAAAATAAACTTCATATTTTTTAATTATAATTATTTATCTTTAATTTATGAATCTTTTATTTAATAATTTATATTTTAAAATGTTTGATTTAATCTTGTCTCTCTAAAAAAAAATAGGAGATTCTTTGGTTGTATTTTATCCCATTAACAAATTTCATAAAAAAATGAAATTTAATTTCAAGTAATACATTGACATTTTGTCTTTTTCTAAAAATAAAAATTAGACATAAATCTTTAAATATAGCTAAATTACTATTGTTAAGGATTATTATTTTTTTTAATAAACAAAATATTAAACCTATAAGGATGATATTATATCACTACTATGAAAGGCTTTTGTAGTGAATAAAATATTGAGGCACGTTTGTAACTTTCTAAAGACAATAAAATAATAATAATAGTTTAGACTAAATGCGCCACAAATAAGGATTATATTATATCACTAATGTGAAGGGCTTTCTTTAATAAATAAAATATTGAGCCACGTTTGTAACTTTCTAAAGACAATAAAATAATAATAATAGTTTAGACTAAATGCGCCACAAATAAGGATTATATTATATCACTAATGTGAAGGGCTTTCTTTAATAAATAAAATATTGATCCACGTTTGTAACTTTCTAAAGACAATAAAATAATAATAATAATAATAATAATAATAATAATAATAGTGTATACTAAATGCGCCACAAATAAGGTATTCATGTTCACAAACATATTTAATGGGATTTAATTATAATTTTAAGTACTCCTTTAATTATAATCTTAAATACTTACTTTATCACTGTTAAGGATGAGATACTTGACACCTGGAATAGTTTTTTTATTTATTTGTCTGTTTTCAAAGAATGATACCTGGGCTGGAATAATTAATTTATCTTCAAAAGAGATGCACAAATGTAATTAAATAATATTACGCGCAAGAATAACTATAAACGAAACGAAACTTCCACACAGCTTCTATTGTCACTTTTTCTCACCTAATTAGTTTTCTACGGCATTTATCTCTTTGTCGTAGGGCTCAAATAGGTGGCAAATCGCTTAAGATTTCATTGAAGTTTTTTTTTTCTTTCTAAAGAAGATTAAGCTTGTTTTTAAGTTAGGGTGAAGTAATAAATGTATCATTAATTTGTAATTATTTATATAAATTTATTATTAAGTTTTAATTTATAATAAATCTATAGTAATTTTTTTTAAATATTTATTATTATCATTATTTTTTTTAACTAGAATTAATATTTTTTTTACTATACGAAGGGCAGATACATTTCTTTTACACGATGAAAATATTAATCCTAGTTAATATATAATAATAATAATAATAATAATAATAATAATAATAATTAAAATTTTGGTGGTAGGTAAACAAAAAATTGATGATAAAATTAATATACTTATCTTTCATATTTTGATGCTTTTAGTCAAATTTCTCAATTTTCAAACTTCTGCTTTATACTTTCATGCCCGATGAATCTTAACGTTACAAAAATACTATTCATTGTATTTATTATTTTTAAATTATTAAAATTTTGATTTATGTTTAATTTTATCATTATTACAAGTATTTTAAAGAAAAGTGATAAATATATCGTTAAATTAAATTTTTAATAAAAGAAATCTCCGAGTAATAATATATATATTTATTTTTATTTTTTGTATCATTTCTTTAAAAATTCAAGTAATGAACATGACATTACAACAAGGTAAAGTTGAATTCATTTTTGTTACCGGTGAAAAACATCGGCAATTAGCAAGCAAAAGCAACCAAAAAAAAAAAACGAAGCAGAGGATTTCCTTTGGTGGGTAAGGAATAAAGAAGGAACCAGAACAAGAAAATAGCCCATGAAGAAGAACAACAATTATTGATAAAAACAAAGAGTCAACACGCACAACGCCCCAAGTTGAGATAGTGAGAGACAGAGGGATGGATAGTTTGCTCTGTGATGAACTGCTCCAAGAAATATTTCAAAAGGTACCACCATCTTCGTCTTCTTCAATCACTTTAGTCTCCAAGCGTTGGCTTAATCTCTACCGTACATCAAAAACCTCCCTCTCTCTCCAACTTACCCCTCACAATTCCACAATCCCTTCTCTGTCCTCTCTTCTTTCTCACTACCCTTTTCTCTCCTCCCTCTCTCTCCTTCTCCCCCCAGAACCCACCACTATCACTTCCACTAGCTTTGCGCCATCCACTGCTCTCTCTGATCACCTTCTCTTATTAATCTCTTCCTTTTGCCCAAATCTTCAGAGTCTGAGGTTCTTATCTGGCCCTATCTCAGTCTCTTCTTTGGTTTCTCTCTCTCAAACATGTACCCACCTCACTTCTCTCTCAATCAATCTCTCCAGACCTCTTTTTCTCATCTGGGTATTAAATTTTCCATCTTTGAAAGACTTATCTATTGCTGTATTTTACGGAGAAGGCCTCGAGCCGGCGATTGAGGTCAATACGGATTTTGATACAGAGTTGGGTTTGGAGAGTCTCTATTTATCGGGCATTCGAGCTGATGATTTGGGTATGGGTTGGCTATGGAGGAGCTGCAATAAGTTGAAGAAATTGCAATTTAGGAGCTGTGAAGGGATTGGTGATGGAGGGTCTTATTCGTCATTTGTGAAGTGCTTAAAGGGTATTGAAGAAATAGAACTCAGGACTTGTAGAACTATAGTTGATGGTGTTCTGCTTAAGTTGGCTGAGAATTCTGACTCTCTTATTTCTCTGTTGGTTTATGATGGTGGTAGTAGAGAGGGTATGCTTAGGTTCTTCGACCATTGTCGTTGTAATTTGGAGAAAATTGATCTCCGTTTGCCTCTTGATCTTAACAATCCTCATCTCTTATCAATCGCAATGAATTTCAGATATCTTTCAAGTCTTAGACTTCAAAGTTGTTGCCTTGTTAGTGGTGAAGGCTTAAAGGCTCTTGGGATTGCTATTAACTCAGGGCTTGAAGAATTGGCACTAATAAACTGCGATGTGGTTGAAAGAGAACCAGGGTTGTTGGCCACATTAGGGCATTATTTGAAGCAATTAAAGAAGCTGGATTTGTCTTACAATGAAATATTGTTTGACAAAGAGTTCAATTCAATGTTAGTTTCATGTAATTATTTGGTTGATTTAAGGTTGAGGGGATGTAAAGGGCTTACTAAATCAACTATGATTACTATGTCTAAGAGCTGCAAGCGTTTGGAGAACATTGATATTATGTTTTGTTGTGGCATTAAAACTGATGCAATTGAGTTTTTTGTTCTAAATTCTTCCAAGTTAAGGCGTTTGGAGGTTGAAGAAACCAAGCTTTCAGATGTTGCAAAGACTTGGGCAATACATAAATTCATTGAAGTTGTTTAGTTTGGTGAAGTGCTTTCAATTTACGGTAAATAAGAAATTGAAATGGAACATCGAACAGGTACATATTATCACACACCATAATTTCTGTTTTTGATTATATATAATTTATAAATGCCTCTATTTATGTGGAGGAACAAAGAAAAAGTGTAAAATTTGAGAAAAACATTGAAAATTTAAACTTTGTTATAAATTATAAGTGATATGTTTGTAATATTATTAGTAATTATATAAATGATAAGTATGTTATTGTAATATAATTACGATATGTATATATATATATATATATATATATATAAATGTTAAATAACATTTGATGATTACTGGTTTCGAGAGAATACAAGAAGTAATTGTAAATTTATTAGTCTTTCGCTTTCATATATGTATTAAGAGTCAATGCCTCCGTATGCAGATATATACCACAGAGAGGTACACCATAATGTCTTTGCTAAACATTATTTTCATTGACTTATACAAAGAATTGGAGATAACAAAAATCAACCATCTTAATAGATAAGTGTGTCTCAAAGACTACGGATCAAAATCAACTAATCAACTAATCTATTTCGTTAATTAAAGTTACCAAATCACTTAGTCAAATTTGTGCATTCAAAAGCTAATTACGGTATTAGTTAGATGTTGAATGATATATAATTATTTTCCAGCTTTAATTTTTCATAGAAACTATCATCTGTATGGAATATGGATGTCATTATTAATTCATATTATACCTTGGATTTACTTCAATAAAACAATTGTTTCCCAAATGTATAATTATTTATTGCTATTAATATCCTTAGAAAAACTTTGATATATAAAACAGGGTCTTTTATGTATTTTTCTTCTTCCATATAATTAAGATTATACACCTCATATAAAATAAAAAGGGAGAAGGCTATGAAATAACGTAGCCATGTTGGTAAAACTTGATTGAGAATCTCTCTAGCAATAGCCCAATTCCAATTTATTGGACAAAGGGGCCCAATAACTTTCATTTAAGAACGAAGCCTCATTTTATGGATCAATCTTATTTCAATTTACTTTCCATTGTTATTTAGATATTGAAATTTTGTTTCGTTATGAAGTAAAAAATATAATTTTGCCCGTTCATATAAAAGAAACAAGATTACATGTAATATTTTTAGTATGTGAATTTCTTTGCTGTAAATAGTTAATAAATGCATTGATAAATTTTTTTATCATTTATGCAACAAAAGCTCACTTTTTTAACCACAAATTTATCACATATTAATTACCCAACAATACCACACTAAAATATTAAACAATAATTAGAATCACCTAGAAATATGGAATGTTTATAATATGTTTATTGTGCACGTTTTATTTTTAAGAAAATAATATAAATATAAAAATGTAAAATTAATATTACAAAACGTATTGAAGGAAAGTAAAATACTATGAGATTGTGAGAAAAAGTACAAATCACGTATGTGTTCATTGCTATTTATATTAAATGTACATGGCATAGAAATTTACACGTGTAAAATCTTTAAAAATATTCTTTAAATTTTTAAAAAATTCAAAAATATCCCAAAAATATAACGGAATTTAATAGTAACATTACATAAATAAAAATATAAAAAATAATAGAGGATCAAGAAATAATAAAAAATCATTGAATAATATAATTAGAAAAAGAAAAAAAATTAGGATGCTTTTAATAGGAAATATTAATAAGTAAATAGAAGCTTGAATAAATTTAAAAAGAAAAATTAAATCCTAAAAAAATAGATGTATTTATAGACTCGTCATTTACACATCTTTAAGAAACTTAATCTCAAGAAAATACATAATTTATTATGAAATAAGTAATAAAAAATGACTATTAATATCACAGATACAAAAAGAAGTTATAATTACCATTAATTGACAAGAAAACTATATTGAATAAATTATCTAAAATTTTCCAAAAAGATAAAGAAAAAATTAGATTTATTCATTTATAAGGAATCTAATTATTAATACAAGCTTATTTCAGAAAAATAATAGATACAATAAAAAAATAAGCATTATTGGATAATATAATAATAAATAGGAAATATGTTATACTAAGAATTATCCCTGATAATTTAGGATATCAAAAACTAAAATTTATAACATATCTTAGGTTTTCTATTATTATTTATGATAAAAACTTAAACCAAGAATTAAGTCTAACTTATAAAAACTAAATTGAGCTATTATATCTCAAGAAATCTTTTATGTAGATAAGAAATAAACAAGAATAATTTAATTTTTCAAAACAACCTTTAGAGTCCAAAATCTCAAAAGAGAAATCTTCATTAAAAATTCAATCTAAAAAGGCAAAACTTCTAAAGAAAGATTTATGTGGTAGAAAAAATTTGAAACCAAAAATCTCAATTGGACAGATGAGGTAGAAAAAGGTTTATGTGGTTTATAATGGCCCGAGAATAGGAATCTATAATAACTAGGCAAAAGCCAATGAGTCTATTCTAGAATTTAGTTGAGTAACTCATAGATCCTTCACTAGTATAATAGAAGCTTATGGTAGTTATGTCAATTACAAAACACCAAAACTAATAACTCTATAGGAGATAGTAATAAATTATTCTACAGCATTACAACAACAACCAACAACCCCAAGCAAATTGATAAATTTAGGAAAAATAGCAAGGTCTTCAGTGTTATTTAGAGAAGCATTCATTGATATTTAGAGAGACATCTCCCAAAAATTCTACAATCATTGAATATGAGAAGGATTAATATAGAAACTTTAGTAAACCATAATGGTTGAGTCCCTATAACTTGGCCAGAAAGTCTACCTAAGAATATATTAAAGATATGAAGTTTTGTACCACATACAAGAAATTTCCTAGATGTAGTAAATTCAATATCTTGGAAGGAACTGATATAATATTTGTTTATAAAGCTTTCCATGCAGGACTAATATAAAATATATGTCCAAGAAATAATTTAATTAATTTAAATGAATTAAATTATTTTCTAAAAAAATTTAAAAAACCAATCATAAAGTGATCCTTATCACTTCATCAAGATATAGATTTCCAATACAAACAAGAAGTTCCACACAGAATAATTTTGTGTATTAAGAGGTCAAACATTAGGCCAAATGTACTATAAAATCAAGAAGATTGACAATTCTACTGAGATCATAGTAAATTATTCAACTAGTAAAGTCATAATCATTTTCCACAGCAGCATGACTCTATGAGAAGAAGATTATGCTTTTTTTTCAAATATGAAGTCAATTTAAACAACCACTTGGAAATTAGTCAAGAAACAAGAAAGGTATTCTACTTCTATGGCAGAAAAGCTACCAAAGATCACAGATTTATCCATTGCATCAAAGATCGAGAAGACGAAGATGCATCATCATCAAAAGGACTGTCGGCATAAAATGACAAAGAAGAATAAAGAAAGGAGCTGTTGGCAGAAAACAACAAAGAAAATAAAGATGTAGGCCTTATATTTTAGTCGGCACTATGTGTGAAAAAAGCAGTGGTTATCATTTAAAGTAAAAAAGTAGACGAATTATTAAAGCAAGGGTAAAATAAAAATTTTAGTATTGTAAATAGGAATTTCTTGTGCTATAAAAGGAAAACTTATTTTCATTTCAAAACACACAGAAATCTAGAGCTCTCTACTCTGAAAAATACACAAGCTCTAGCATATAAATCCTCTTTATCTAGAAATCTCAAAACCAGTAATGTTATACATAGTAATTATGAGCGGCTCAAGGTTCTTGGGTGGCTTTAAGTTGTAATAATTATTATCTTATGAATAAATTGGAGTTTTATTACTCTTTTCTAGTAAGTCAAATATTAGACACCATTTTATGTACCGATGTAGAAGGCTCACCATTGACAAGAGAGCGTCAAGGTTTGAGCAACTATAAGGCATAACATGTGTAACAAAAGTAGACGAGAAGAAGGGAAGACCGTGGTAGACCCATTAAATTAATGTATAATAATTATAAATTTAAGATAGTTAAGAATCTTGAATGTTTAAACATTTGGATAAATAAAGTTATAATATTGATAAACAAAAAATAAAAAATATTTTTAGGAATAAACAATTAATTCCAATGAAAGATAATAATGTAATTCTATTAAAACAATTTGATAAAGTCTATTTCTTAACCTTAAATGAATATTTTAAAGATAAAGATTACGAAATTTATCTTGAAAATTTTAAGAGATTTAACACCTTATTAGATATCTATACAGATTATATTAAAGTTATCACAAACATAATAGATCATCATGTTTTAAGGATATTAAGAGATTATTTTAGTCAAAAATATGTAAAAATAAAAGAAAAAAAATTCAACAATTTAATGTTTGAATACTACTTCTTTAAAGATTATAAATATAATGTATATATATAAGAAAAATCTATTTATATATTAGTAATATGATAAAATAATGTGGATTCAATACATATGATTTATCAAAATAATAATTTAGATAATATATTAAGGTCAAATTAATTGAAATTCCATCAAAGTAATATATGGCGATGGAACACGCTACACGTTAAAAAAATTGGTATAAGAAGTAATAAGAATATAAATAATAATTGATGAAAAAATTAACATTATTAAGTTTTAATGGATATTAATGATATTAAGCATAAAATTTAAATATATTTTAGATATTTTTATAAATTTAAAGTGTACAAATAAAGATACTCTAAATCTTAAAAATATTTGAAATATTATTCCATTATTTTCTAGTTAATTAATGAATTTTATTTTTAATTTTTTTTTGTTAAAAGGTTCTTCGATGTTACAAAAAACATGATTTGTTTAAAAAAAATTATTTATTATATTATTATTATAATTGATTTATCGGTTAATTATAAAATAAAATAATTAAATCTTATTATTTTAATTAATAATTATTTAACTATATTATAATTATACCATAATTTACGATAAAAAAAAAAGTGTTATCTTAAAAAAATTGCAAAGAACAGCCAGCCAGCCAGCCGTCAGATTATTGATTTCGCGGGCTACAATACAATACGTTGGCGCGAAAATAAATATACAAAAACATCCGCCAATTAGCTGTTTCCCGCCAAAAAGTACGGGCAGTGCGGGTAGGCAATGAAAGGGAGTTTGGTTTTCCTAGGCCATCGGTGATCGGTCTGGGATAGCAAAAAAACAGAGAAAGAAAGGCGACTCCAAGGAAGCTAAGAGACTAAAACCGCGTAAAACAGGAAGAGAAAAATAATAATAAAAAATGGTCAGAGAGAGATTGAATGGAGAGAAGAGTAGAAGAAGACTAAAAGAAGCCAAAAAGGCCAATTGGGGAACGAAAATCAATGAAAATAGTGATGCGTTTATTATACGTAGAAACTTTGAAAATAGATTAAGCTTAATTATTACAAACTTAGAATTTTCATTCCCTTGGGATAGGATAGGATAGGATAACATAGGATAGGATAGGATTCCTTAGTTAGCCCATGTGTACATTGTCTACCTCTTTCAATTTGATTCATACATTGGATTCCTCTTCATTTCTGTTTTCAAAATATCTAATTATCTCTATGTTCTCGTTTAACACCCGCCCTTATTCATCATTTTTTAAATATATTAATTTATTAAATATTTATATTTTTTTAATTAAATTTTAAATATTTATAAATTTATTTTATTTTATAAATTAATTTTATAATCATTATTATTTATTGTTAAAAATAATCAATAAAAACAATATATTAATAAAAATAAAAAAAATAATTATTTACTATTTACTATCATTATTTAAAATAAAATAATAAAATTATTATAATAAAATAAAGTGATTAATATTTTTAATATAACAAAATGATTTGTGCTGTCAACGACCCTATTTTATTACTCTTCAACCTCTGCATTTCACTAACAACTATAGTACTACTATTTTCTGTATTTGTACTGTTTTGGATGATAGGCATTAGATACTTATTTTTTTACATCTTATATAACTAATATAAAATATTATTTATTTTTAATAATAAAATATATTATATATATCATATTAGTAAAAAAAAAATTTGTTTAAATTATTAAATATTTTAAGATATTAATCGTTAAAACTTAAAATTTATGTAAAATATATTTTGATTTTATGTATGTAATTTGTTTATAATTTTATAAATATTATAAGTAAAAATTTATTTTTTTTAAGAAATAAGATAAAATACTTAACCTTCTCAACTCAAAACTTAATATGTGTGTGTAATGGTTACCGTAGGGAAGTGGGTGGCTAAAATTAAACAGCTGATGGTCATTTGGGTAGAGTAGAATGAAAGTAATCTTCTATTAATGATTCTTTCATCTTAATTTTTATTTTTTTTTATTTTTTTATTAACTTACTAATCTACTTGATTTTTTTACCCAAAATTTTTGTTTTAATAAAAATTAAATACGCAAACTTTATACTAAACAAGACTTGAAACATTATTTTTGATTTATTTTTCATTTTAAGCATACGTCGTGCATTGCAAAGCAATAAATTCACATAATTTACCTATATAAGTCGATAAACAAGGTTTGACTAGTACTTAGGAACCTTCTGATCGATTAGTAATCTAAAGTAGTTAATTAGTGTCATAACAATAGTGATTTCTTTTTCACTATTTGAATATTGGTCAAGTAAGGCACTACTATATTATTATTAAGTATATATTATAAAAAGTTAGGTTAGACATCATAATTCTGCTGTTGACTCAAGGATATATCAATTAAAAGAATTACTTGACCAAAGTCCATGTAACATGTTGAGTATGGTAAGATATCAATAATCGTTAGCTTTTTTTTATTATTATTATTTGTTATTCTTTTAGTACCAATATAATTAATATCAATGTCTTTGGAGAATGAAGAAGATAACGTAATTAGTGAATGTTTGTTCACAACGAACTTTAAATCATGTACTCATGAAAGTAAACGTCTAAAGAAATTGTATTAAATACTGCTATTATTAATAAATATATATATATAATAATAATAATAGTAATATTTTTAAAATAGTGTAATTTTTCTTGAGTTATATATAAATAGTGTAATTTTTAGTTTAAGATGAAAAGTGGTTGGTAATTGTGTGAGTATGATTTAGGAGAATTTATTTGTTGATATCAGAGAGTAAATAATTGATTTAGAGCGGGTTTAAATTAATATTAATATAATTATTTAAAAAAGAAAAAAGAAAAATACCTAACATTTAATTAAAATATATATATATATATATATATAATTGAACAGACTTTTAACCGCTGTTGAATTCATTATTTAAGCGATTGTCTATTACTCTTAAAAGAGACAGTTCTCTAAAATATGCGAGACCTACTATTAACAATTTTGTTCTTTTCTTACAAAATTTTAACATTAATAATTCAATTTATCAATTTCAATATAAAAAATTAGCAAACACCTATTAATTATGTACGGTTTGTTATTATCATTTACAAAAGTGAAAACAATTTTAATAATTTGTTGCCAAATTATAGGAAAATTACATTTTTATCCAAACGTGAAATTACATCTCTCTAAAATCCATTTTAACTAAACCCACTTCTTATAAAATTACTTTTATGAGAAATACATACAAAAAAGAGCTCTTAAATTTAAGTTGAATTCAATCAATCTTTTCAAATCAATAAACTTATATGACAAAAGAGATTAGATCGGTTCAAAGTTATAATTGAATTAAAATTGAATTTGAAAATATATATATAACTCCATCGACTCATATGGGTAGATTTTGTAATTTATTAACAATCTAATACATACTAAATTATTATATATTAAAATTATAACTAAATATATATATATATATATATATATATATATATATTATAATTACATTAAATTATTTTTTATTTAAACAATAAAATATAAATTTTTAAATATTTATAATAATTTAATAAGTCTTCGTGTAAATATAATTCTTATTTTTATCTTTATAAATAATTAATTTAAAATTATAATGTTATAATTTAAAAAAAAAAATCAATGAGCTTGTAGTCTATAATGATTTCCAAAAACACAAATGAAAGCTAGCCTCAAAATGTCATTTCCAAAATGACTTTGTTACTATGTACTTGACAGTTTGATCACAAAAGAATTGTCATCAATCGCTTCCTAGAGTATTGGAACTGTGGACACTCTTCAGAAGATAAGTAGATTCACACAGCCTATTGATACGTTGAGTGTATTGCTAAACAAGTTTTATATTAATAAAATATCAATATAAACATAATTTTTTTAGTTTATAAGTCGATATCATTTGATGAATTAACTTTTAAGATTAGATAAAGTAATTACATAACTTTAAGAATAAAGATATATAAAAATGTTATATTTTATAAAGATACAATAAAAATCTTATTATTTTTAAATAGGTATAATTTGATCCAAAATTATCATAAAATGATAAATTTAATCAAATTTAATCGGTGTAAAACATTGATAAATAAATTTTTTTTTTAAATACTAAACTTATTATTTTATCATTGTCAATTCTCGAGTGTATTATATTTTACATTTTTTAAACATTTTTTTTCAAAAAAATATCAATGATGTATCCCTTTATAAAATAATGTACCAATGATGCTTCATTGTATAAGTTTGAACCTAATATATACATTTTGAAATAGTTATGGTTATTGGTAGGAATTTTATTAGTTAAGATTTCTATTAAACTTATCAAATGGTATCAAAGTTTATGATTATTGTCTAATATGAGTTTGAAATAATAATTTAAAAAAAAAATGTGCTGACCATAAGAGAGAGAGATATTGAACTTGAGAATCATTGGATTTATTTAAATTAGAGCCAAATAATCTTGTTTGAGAGAGAAATTATTGAGAATTAAGAACAAATAAGTCTAACGTTGATAAAATATCGATGAAAATTTAAATTTATAAATATATGAGTCAAACTCATCTAATGAGTTAATTTTTTAGAATAAGATCTCGTTGCATTTTCGAAACTTAAAAAAATTATTTAACATATAATTGGATTTCACCAATTTTGTCCCTCTTACGTTAATGTATGCACTCTTGTTTTAACAATGCTATAGAATTTAATGTAACCACGTTTTTAAACTATGCACTTTTGTCCTTAGTGTCAAATATTGTTTCGAATTTAAGTTACGTGCTGATCATGCAATAAGTAACTTACACATTAATGACAATATTAAAATCTTAAATTAAGTATTCATAAGAGGCGAATAAAAGCCTGATGCTCAGGCTCAACATATTTTAGCTAACGGTTAGAATTTATCATCCTCTACAATACTGATACTCGATCTTATTAGAATCAACTGCCTTATTAATTTTTTTACCCTAAGAGCATCTTAAATTAAATAAAATAACCTTCGTTAGGTATTAATTAGTATATTACTAGACACATTAAAAAGGTAATTTGATCAGTACATCAAAATTGAAGGCACATAGAATAAAATATAAATTCGAATTTCAAACTTGTAAATTTTAATAGCATATTATACATATTCTAAGAAATCTTTTGTCACAGTTAAATTAATTTTTATTTTTATATCTATTTCATCTTATTTATTTTAAATATCTATTTTAATTATATGTTATTGTACCATAAACTAATTCATAGTTTAATTAATTAGTTGAATATATTTTCAAGTGATAATTAAGATAGAATGGCTCATTAATCCATAGTATAATTCATGAATTTTGGTAACATATCACATCTAATTCAATTTATTTTTTAGTGAATTATGATACTAATAAGATAGCATTACAATTAGATATCACGTTTATCTCAAAAAAAAAAAACTTAAATAATAAATAAAATTGTAAAAAATAAAATATGATTATCTATAATAACTATGAATTCATTATCACAACTTTAAATGAATAAAATTCAAATAAGATGATATATATTTAGCTCATAAATCTATTAAGAATATTAAATATGATAATTCATTTAACATCTATAAATTTATATAACCATTATAGACATTACATTAGTTATCTCAAATTAATGTCATTAATTATATCATTTTGTTAATTTTTAACTAGCAAACAATTAAGATGATTTTTTTTATCCATTTTATTCACTTTTTCAACCAAAATTACCCATGTCGATGTGTATTATGGATGAAGTTTAAATTCTTATGTTTTTTTTTTTGTGTTATGTATACTATAACAATACATAACAAACATTATAGTATTAACAGAAAAGTTAGATTTTTAATTCATAAAAAATGCATCATTATATCCATATATTTGTCATACATGATTTGAAATCTAATAAATGACATATGCAATGACTTAATCGAGTGAATAGAAAAATACACTTAAGTTTAAGAACGAAACCGACTACCACTTTTATTGTCTAAATAATACAAGAAATATTAAAAGAAAGAGAGCAAATTATATTTTATGCCACTGATTAAGACATTATCTTACCAAAGAGAACAAAAATCAGAAAATTTGCTGTTGGGGACTTGGAAACGAGGGCAAAGTCAAAACAAAGGTAAATCGTTTTTATTAAGAAAATACAGAGTAAATTATTAAATCACTTTATTTCACATATCATTTATTTATTTACATCATTTTATTTTTAATTCTCTAAACAAAACATAGGTATTTTGTGGACTATATATATATATATATATAAAACGAACAATATTTTATTTTTACTTTATAAAAAATAACACATATTTTTACTAATTTAAAAATTAAAGAATTTGTTGTTTCATACAGTGAAAACTTAACCCAATCTGTGAAATTGCAACACTATAGTGGGGCTTTATCCAAGTCCAAAATGAAACCTTATTTTATCAATTTTCACTACTGCTTTAGTAGCTTTACCACAGGCTTTCTTTAAAGGATTCTAATCCCAAGGAAGTTTTGTTTATTCTTATGTAAGCTTAGAGAATCTTATATTAATTAAACAAATCCCTTCATCATGCATATCATATCCTGTCTAATCCATAAATAATTCTTCATGATAAGCATGACAAATCTCATCCAGAAAATAATAAATAAATAAATAAATAAAAAGAAAGAAAGAAAGAAAGAAAGAAAAAATACATGGTGTGTATGTATCAATTATCACCAAGTAGTTGAAAATTGGAACAATTGAAATTGAAAGTGTACCCAACAACCCCTTCAAACCTCCAACATAGGATTCTAACCTATCACTGTGCATACGTTTGTCCTTTAATCAAGAGAGAAAGAATTAGAGGAACTTGGCCTTGACATAGAGTTTCAAGCTAGGTGGGACATAGAGTCCGTCACATGGAGTAATAAAGTGAGAATAGCAGAGCATAGAAGAAAAGAAAAGGAAAAAAAAAAGTGCAATACATGGGTTAAATTGAGAAGTATATACATGCCAGCATCTCACAGCGAGGAAAAGGATTACAATTTTTTTTTTACTTGTTAGGAAACTTTTATGATTTATTGCTAGAAATTGGCTTGTTTTTGGAGTCCTGTACTTACTATACACGTGTGTTAGCGTGTTGGAGAATGAACTACAGAATTGAAAAACAAAGACCCAAATGGAGGATGAAGACTGAAGAGCCCTCAGGTAGGTGATTAATTTGAGGTGAGCATGAGATAGCCAAGACTTTTTTGCCTTCAATATTTCATATGTTCAATTCTCAATTTCAAACAAATGATCAAAAAGGGAAGGGGAAAAAAACTCAGTATCAAGTATCAACTTTCAAATGATTTTGGAGCGCAGAGAGAGAGAGAGAGATTTGTGAACAAGGCTTAGAATTTGATGAGCAAAATGTATCATGCTTGAGGAATATGTGAGCAGGGTATGCAAAGTTATTCTGCAAGATCCCTTTCAACTTGAGATAGAGTAGCTATGTTTCAGCAAACTATGCTTATTTTGACAACACTACACAAAAGGAAATCAAAATCAAAGCCAATGCTTTTGTTTGAAAGATAATAATCTAAAGATGTAGAAAGAGAAGATTTGTGAAATATATATATATATATAATTATGCATAGATTAAAAATAATTAGCGAGAACATGACCCAAAATAGAACTCATTTGCATAAATATTATATCTTTGTACATCATTAGTAGCTTCCTCTCTCCAACTAACCCAGAACAAGGAAGAGATCTCTAACATAGAAAGATAAATAAGAGAAAGGCAAAAAGAAAGGTACATAATAATCTGTTAAAACACAATAAAACCTCTAAATTCTAACTCTATTTCTCTCCTTCATTGACAGTCGCAACTCTAAAGTCAGTTAGCTAGCTTTCTAAACGTGGCGTATGAATACACTTTCCAAATCAGGTGGAGTAAAGAACTCTCTAGCACCGTTAATGTTACATCTTGAAGAAGGTCGGCGCTTCCTCGGAGCCGGTGGACATGGGAATTTTTCCGGTACTCTGGCTTCTTTAGCTGTTGGAGTAGTTGAAGGTGTCTCTTCTTCACAATCATCGTTTTCTTTTCCTCTCAGCTTTGTATTTATCGGCTTCAAAGTAGTACGTACTGATATTCCGGCGATTACGAACTTCTTTCCTTCTGACTCTAAGCCACCTTCTACCTGTGACTTCTTTGAATATCCCATCTTTGAAGAGAATAACAAAACAGAGGCTTTTTTAAAACCGAACCCAAGAAAGGAAACACAGTTTTGCTTACTCGAATATGCAAAAGAACTAAAACCAACCAGAACAAAGTGAAAGAAAAAAGTGGGCTGTGAGGTAGGAATCAGAACAAAATCAAAGAGTCATGGGTTTTGATTTTAGAATCAGAATAAACGAAGGAAAATAACTGGGAATCAGATTGAGGTGGAATAATATAAAAGGGTCTTTGCTATCTTTCTGCGTAATGCTTGTAGTCGTTGAGAGGCGGCTAGTTAGAGAGGAGGAAAAAAGAGAGGGAAAGAGAGGGTTTGAGAAAAGAAAAGAGACGGCTTAGAATTAAAACGAGAAAATTTGAAAAGGAGAGTTTTTTTTTTTTTTTTAATTCCTCGTGTACGAAAATAAATGAAAGAAAGGGGTTAGGGAAGGAGACATGTATATATAATTATAGGGGTATTAAAGCCAATTTCCAAAAAGCTAACAAAAGGCTTTGCGAGAAAGAAAGAGGGAAGGGGCTGCCCGGAGTTTTTTGGGCAGAAGAAACCAGGTGAATTGAGATTTGGCGCCAAAAGTATATGTTTGATTGGCAACGGCTCTAATTCCCGCCTTTAGTTTTTTTTTTTGTTACTTCTAATTTATGTTTCCAGGTTGTACCCTTGTTTGGCATTACTGTATTCTGATTTCTGACTCTGACAATTGGGGCACATTCACCGGTCACCGCCGGACAAAACGTCATCGTGGAATTTAAAATCGCCAGATATGAGAACCCTGGACTTGGACCCATTTTACGTATAAAGAGAAGGCCCATGTTAAGTCTTTATGAGAGAAACCCTGGATTCAAGTACATAAAATATTTTGAAAGTGTAGATTTTGTACCTTATATATATCTACACTATAAATATACATATTTTTCTTTTTTAAATACGTTTGATGCTTGAGATTCACTAAAGAAAATATAAAAAGGTCCAAAAAGGTAGCATATACCTTATAGTAGATGTAAGTATGAATTAAGTATAATTTCATTTCATTTTTAAATTTAATGTTAAATTTTTAATAGTATGAGTATATCTTTATACATATTGATAACTGTTAAATAGATATTTATTTTTATAATATTTTGAATATGTTAAATCAAAATATTTATTTATTTTAACCATATAATGTATTATTTGATTTAAAAATATTTATTTAATTTTATATTTATAAAAACGTGTTTATATCATTAATAAATGAATATATATTCTAGATTTTTAACGAAAATCAATCATAAAATTGAGTTTTATATGGAAGAAAAGTAAAACACAGCTTATAAGTATGGTTATTATAGCCGTGGTTAATAATCAAATGTATTTTCACGGAAAATTATGGGCTAATATAAATCCATAACAGTAAATTCTGTGCAAGTAAACTTCAATACGGCAAAACACCTTCTAACAAAATTATCAAAAACTAAAATAGCATACGTATTTTTGTGGACATCACGTAAAATTGTTATTTATAAATATGTAAAATAGAAAAAAAAAAATTAGTATCTCGAATGATTGTAGTAATGATGGTATTTAATCTTTTAATATTTATATAAGTAATATAATTATAAAAAATAGACTTAAATCAATAATATGATTTATAGAAGTTCTACTTTAGAATCTTGTTCTGCGATGCCTATGGTTTGTTATGTGAGAGAAATTTGGTGTGAATATATATAATAATGAATATATACCTAGAGAATAGAATACCTATCTTGTATTTATATACCATATCAATAAATTTATTACAGCAGTTATTTTTTTTGTAATTATTATTTTTAAATAATTATGAAATAATTATTGATTAGTTATATTTTAATTGAAATTATCTAATTTACATACTTATCTAATAAGTTGTTATTTACTAACCAATTTCATAAGTTTTTTTTAATAATTGCGATAATTATTTATTCATCATATAGCATTAAATTTCATTTAGAATTTGGATTTTTATTTCTTTCTTTTTTCCCCTACTGTTTGGTCTAAATATCTAATCTACAAAATTGAAACATTCAGTGAATATCTACATAAATTTTAAAAACCGTACATTTTTTTTTTTCAAATTTATTAGATCTAAGTCCATAGGAGATGGGACCGAGAAAACATGAAGAATACTCCAAAAACCAGCCTTATACAGCCAAATAAAATAACAGCATAAATACATGCGTCTTCGGATTATACACCTCTTTGTGTTGATAAGTTTCTAAAAAATAGATACCAAAAATATTATCTATATATTAAAAAAAATTAGTTGAGTTGTTCTATTTAAGACGTTTTACGATTATGTTTAAAATTGTATAAATAAATACAATATCGTCGTCTCCAAAATAAAACAATTTATAATTTTTTTTTGTTTCGAAACTTCATTGCACATATAAAATCTAGAATAATATACCTCTAAATTATTTACGTTGTTTGAAAAATTAAAAAAACAAATTTGTATATATTTTTCTAGGTTCTAAATTTACTTAAATTAAAAGCTATGACAATCTTTTTATGACCGGAAAAAGATGAACGTGCATGTAACGTTAACGAAAAAAAATCCACACAATAATTATGTTCCGTAAAACTCAGTCTGAGTGAATAAAAATAGAATGGAACGGTAATAAAAATAACGATAACAATATGGGTGACTTAATTTGAATAAAAACGTAATTTATAACTGTTTGAAAAAAATAATTTTAATAATAATTTAAAAAAAAATAAAGTGTCAACTCAAGTGAATACGCATACGGGATACTTGGATTCACAATTGTTTAGGTTTTTTTTATTACATAAAAGTGTGTATCTCTCTACATTAATCCAAATTGGATATCATTTTTCACCTAAATAACTTCTAAAAGATCTAAAAGAACAATAATTATATATATATTTATCATTTTTTATTTAAATTGATACAATTTTTGACTTATATAATTCACCTCATGTTTAATATATATAAACACAGCTATTTAATATAATTTTGGACGGCTACCCACCGTCAGCCATTTCCAAATAAAATTAAAGGTGATTTAGGTGACATAGTGCAACGTAGGTTGTCATCAACTATAATCCATTAGATCACATGGGATCACATAAACGAGCACGTGACTTCTTAATATGATTGTACAGACAGACCTAACAAGTGTATCAAATTAAAAAAAAAAAAAATTGGACGGAATCACATAATCTAATTTGAATTGCATGATTCGATGTTTTATAAACAAATTAAACGGTTGAAGTTGGACGTACCTACCGTTTCCAATATTATATAAATAATTTTACTATTTAAAAATATACTTAAATATAATATTATCTATTACCCAAAAAATTAAAAGATTGGAGGCATGTATTAGTTTTTTTAATTAATTACATATTACATTTAATTATTTAAATAATAACGTATATCAAATACCAAAGCTGCTTTAAAAGATACAGAATAAAATAAAGTAATAAAATCAAAAACATTATTTCTTAGTGGTAAAAACAATTAAAATTATTTAAATTTACTAATAGATTTTTAAATTTCAATTTAATAAACTTGAGAAAAAGTAAGTTATATTTTACAACTTTTAAACATCCTTTGTAGAGATTAAAATAAAAAAAAATTAAGTTTTTAGATAAGTATCACTTTTTATTTTTGTTGAGATTCCTATTGCTTTTAAAAGTTTATAGACACATAAAATTAAAAAAATATTTATTTATTTAATAAAAAATAATTGTTATTACATATAAATTTAAAAACAATAACTATGTGGAGTCATATGTACCCAATCCAATGTAAGTCTGTCTCTTTGATTTTTTATTTTTTATTTTTAAAAATTTGATACTTAAAAAGTATTTTTTTAAATTGTTTTGATAAAATAAACAACTAATAAAAATAACGTTAAGTAAATAAATACTCAAACTTGGGTTAAATTATTGATAATAAATAATTAAACAAATAATTAACATATTTCATTCATAATAATATAAATCATTTAGTTATATCAATTAAATCAATATCAAATTTTCACATTTTGATTTAATATTATAAATAATTTAATTCAATTTATTAAATATATATAAAATTAGACTAAATTAAACCGTATACTTACCACTACATACTAAGGATTAATATTTTATGAAGTAAAATTACATTTAAAAAGTGTGATTTTACTAATAAGGACGTAGATAATATTAATAATATTATGACACGTACTTTTACAGCGATTATAAAAATTATTCTCCAATAGAATTAATGCAGTCCCATTAATAAGTGAACCCATTTTATGGCCACATCATTGAATTTCATCCTCTTTATTTTTGCATTATTTTTTCTCCTTTATTGGACATCTCAAATCTCAGCCGCTTATTTAACACCATAGCACATAGATATATAGCATCCATTGGTTGTCGGTGGGGGTCTTTTTTTTTAAAAAAAAAAAAAACAAATAAATAGTATGGTTTATACATGCGTCAAAACTTATATATTACTTATAATTTTTATTACTTAAAATATTATCTAATTTTATAATAAAATATTTAATTGTATAAAAGTTATACAATTAATATCTTTAATATTAAGTAAAAAAAAATACGTTGTTTATATTATTAGCATTAATAATAACTTTTTTTATTTTTTAATCAAATGTAAAAAGTATAAGTTTTGAATAACATAAATGATGTTTAATTTTTGAATTTTTAATTTGTTATAATTATTTCAATAAGTTGGTGTATAGATTTTTTTTTAACAAAATTATACTTTACCTGATTTAAATCTTTGATTTGTTATCAATTATAAAGTTAAAATTCTTTAATATTATGTAAAAAAGAAAAAGAAGGGAGAGTTTGTACCATTAACAATAATAACGAGGATATGTAACATTTTTCAGTTTTTTTTTTTGGGTTAAAATTTTTCATTCATTAATATTGTTTGTTAATGAAGTTTAAGCTTTCTTGACATTATGAAATAAAAATAACACTCATATGGTATGACTAAAATTTAGTCTATGTAAAAGATTTAAATCAAATTTTTAAAAATAAAACTGAAACTTTTTTAAAAATTTATTTTTTAAAAAAAATAAAGAAAATAATTATTATTTTTTTCAAAAATTATTAATTTATGGTTTAAAATAAATAAATACAAAATTAAATATTATAAATATATTATTGAGACTATATATTGTAAGAAGATATAGCATAATGTAGTTGTGAGTAAAAAATAAATTTTTAAATACTTATTATTTGTATTTTTATTAAAAGAATTTTTTTTTTTACAAAATGATAATTTTGTGGACAATTAAAATTTGATCTAAATCTTCCTAAAAAAATTCACTTATCATTTCAAAAGAGATAAATAACTTAACCATCCCACCAAATAACTAAAACAGTAAAGTGTAAATTTATATATCAAAGCTAGTAAATTACTACTATCTTTTATCATATTATCATGGAACTATTAAAAGTTTTTTTTTTCATTTTCATTACTTTTTTTAATATCAATAAAACTACAATGATCTGCCTTTTTAGTGCATATACATCATACTTTTTATAAGATGCATAAACTTAAGGTTAAGGGTTACATGTGTAAAATATGTAATAATTTTTTTTAAAAAAATATAACTATAATTTCAAAAATATTACACTTGTTATTTTCATAAGAAAAAAACTTAATCTTGCTATCGACATAATAATCTTTAAAAAATAAGATAACTGTAGAGAAATTAGGAAGGAGAAAAAAATACTGTACAAGTGTTGTTGCACGTCTTGCTCATCGTGATTTGAATTGCTATAATGACTTTTGGTTAACATGGCATGTTTCTTGCTTGCAAATGTGTCAATCGTGTTTTTTATTTATTATATCAGTGTTCTTTTTAACTTTTTCTTACTTTATATTAATATTCTATTATATTTAATTACTTATTATTAAATAAATATTTAGTATATAAATGATTTTATTTATTTTCTTACTATGTTAAAAATAATATGATTAATTACATCACAGAAAAAATAATTTTTGTTCGGAATGATTAAAAAAAAACTATATATATAAAAATAATAATATCATATAATTAAATTTTAAATAAAATTATTAACATTGATATACAAGTTATGAATTTATCTTTTAAACATTCGTTATCAAACATTCCTAGAATGGGTAAGGTGTATAGAATCTTTTAAAAAAAGATTGGATAAATCTTATAGAACAGTTCTACTATATCCACAGGTGATTTGCATAAAAAAATAATTTGTATGATATAATTGTTATTATCAGTTTTTTAATTATTACATTTTCTTCGATATTTTATTATCGAGAATTTTAAGATATATAAATATTAAGAAGTGTGGATTGATGATAAGTGATGTTGGTAGTAGACCAAGAGAATATTTTAAGTTGTAAAGAGGGATAAACAAAGAGAAATTTTGGTGAGATAATTTTTTATTTTATTTTTAAATATGATGTCTCGTTTAGATTGAGATGTGGGAGAGACAACAAAATCATTTTATTTATAATTAAATTGATTTTAAAAATTTTAAAATTGAAAAAATTTAATAAATAAATAAATGGAAATCTTCAAAATTTCTCATTCAGTGATCGAAACATCAAAATTCCTTTATCAAATATCAAACCTCCGTTCAGAGAAGGAAATAAAAATATCATATATATATATATATATATATTTATATTTATATTTATATGATATAATTTAATTAGTTTTGTTTGTAAATAATAGGGTTAATAAATTCTATTGTTATCAAATGTAACACAAATATCCTGTTACTTAAAAAAAACATCACAAAAATTATGCATTAAATGAAATGGGACTATGTGCTTTACACATGAAGACATTTTAGAATTTTCATAAAACACGACAACACCTATATACCCCTAAAAGATATAAATACTAGACGCGTGTGTTGATGATAAGTGATATAAATAGTGGACCATATAATACTTTAAGTTGTAAAAAGATAAACTTTTTTTTTAAATATGATGTTTGTTAAAGAATTGGCACTTGCAGAAGCGAATATAAGGTCCAATTTTGGTTGCACAATTTAATAATAATGGGTAACGGTAAAACAATAAGCAATGAAAAATTAAATGGCACACAATGATTTAAGTGGTTCAACTTTTCAATGTGAAAAGTCTCTTTCACATTGACGACAATGTGAGAAAAATCCACTAATAATCAAAATGGAGATACAAACAAATTTCCGTACACAAATTATACCAAATTCCAAAATCGACCCACAAAATATCCCTTCTAATTTCTTGGTAATATATATATAGAAGATAAATTAACAAACTCGCTATTAAATCAAATATTCTGCAAATGAAACAACAAATAGAATCGAAATGACGATTTTGTCCTGATTTTTCTCTGCTCTCTTAGTTGGTTGCTGCTGGTTTTCTTTCTTCTTTGGCTGTTTTTTCTCTGCTCCTTGTTTTCTATTTTGGCTGCAGCTTTTGTATGTATATTCTGCAGCATCAAAGGAAATGATATATATGCATATTACAAAAGTGGGCTAGGGTTTAATAAATGGGTTTGGGCTTAATTATTGTTTTGGGCCACTATTAACAATGTTTCATGTAGATTGAGATGTTTAATAGACAATAAAATCATTTATTTGTAATTAAATTGATTTTTAAATATTTTAAAATTAACAAAATTTAATAAATCAATAATTAAATTTCTTCAAAATTTCTCATTTAATGATGGAAACATCAAAATTCATTTCCCCAATATCCAATCTGAGAAAAAAAATACAAAAATAATATATATATATATATATATCAATTTATATGATATAATTTAATTGATTTTGTTAGTGTATAACTGGCTAAAGAGTAACCAAGATTGTATAACTTTGATTAAAGGAGTGCATAAGTTTTATTGTTATCAAATGAAGCATAAATGTCTTTTATTTTCAAAAAAACACCACAAAATCATGCATTTAATGAAATGAGATTGTGCTTGACACATGATTATGAGTGAACAATAGATTAAAATTGTCTATTTTTGATCACTTTAAATTCATTTTGATTTGAACGAATAATCAAATCTAATGATATAATCAATTTGAATTCGAACATATCAATTTTTTTTTATCGAATAGGGGTATTTTGATATTGATATTTATTTATAATATAAAACACCATGTAAATAAATTAAAATTTATATTTATATTTTTATAAAAATATTATTATTTATAGTTAAAATTAAAAAAATCAAAATAATAATAAATATATTTATACAATTATTAAATTATTATAAATATTTATATTTATTTTTTAAGTTAAAATAATAATACAATATAATTATGATATGCTTAATGTTTAAATATAACATAATATAAAATAAAATATATGTTTATTTATAATTTAATAGTAATTCAATTCGAATCAGATACATCATATTATAAAATCTGTCAATTTAAATTCGAACGGATTATATAATTTTCAATTTAAATTCGATTATAAAATATGTTAATATAATCCGATCTGAATCCGACGGATCAAATCAAATTTTTTAATTAAAATAAATTGATCGAAATATTTACTCACCCCTGTACATAACCAACAAACAAACTAAGGGCATTTTCAAGTTTTCAAAAAAATTAACCCTTCAATATGGCAACTTAGATAATACTCAAGGAAAAAATAGAAAAGGAAGCAGAGGTATGTGTGAAGTGCCTAAACAAACGAAACTAAGGCAATTTAAAATACAGAAGCAATTAAACAAGAAGTAAATCAAGTAGAATTGTTCTGGTGATTCGGTTTTAGATTTATCTAAAGTTCGGGCTATAGGTTTACAACACAATGGCTAATTGGCTATAACACTTTGGTATTGGGTCTTTCGTTCTGTAAGGTTTATACGGACAATCTATCTTAAAAAAAAGCCTTACAAATGTTTTTTACTCAATATAAAACTAAGCATAGACTATTATTCTAGCATAGCAGCAAAAACTTACACATCCTAGCTATATCCAACGAGGATGATTATGTGAGCTTGTTCGATACTCATCGATGGTTTTTAGCTTCCTCATCTCACGATGAAAATGTAGGTCGATTAGTTTAGGGTTTGGTGTAATTGAATTTCATATTCTTCATCTTTACTTTTAAGCAATTATATACAATAATATTTTGTGATATCATCAACAAAAATAATAAAATACTTATTACAACCTCTTGTTTGAAAAAAATTCAAATAACATAAATCACTATAGATAAATCAAGAGGTTTAGTGTTTGTTTCAATAAAATGAAATGATGACCTAGTTATTTTTGCCTTAACACAAATCTCACACTTATGCTTTGAATCTACTTAGAATGTGAGTATGTGTTCCATGTTAATTAGTCAATGTAATGTATCATAATTAACATGACATAGTCTATTATACCACAAGTTGAAAGATTCAAGCAAATAAGTAGAATAATTAATCTTACTAATATTCTTAGCCTTTTAAAGTCATTACATTGAGTTCAAATAACCTATCAAATACATACCCCTTTCTTATAAACATATAATTTTTTGTCACAATGACTTTATCAAATGCAAACACTATGCGAAAGTCATGCTTGTTTAACAATGAGTCAGAAATAAGATTCTTACGAATGTCTAGCACATAGAGTACATTTTTTAATGTAAGCTCCTTCGTAGAGGTCATCTTAAGTTTGACTTGATCTTACCTTTGAATGGTTAATGTGGTAGAATTTCTCATGAAGAGCATATCTCTATCTTTCACTGGTTCAAAATTAGTGAATAGCTCCTTATTTCAACATATATGCCTTGTTGCACCAATATTAATCCACCCCTCATTTGGGTTTGATCCCACCAAATTCATCTCAGAAACGACTACACAAAAGTCAATATAAGAGATATTATAAGTAATGTCATCAACCATGTTTGCCTTACGGTTCCTATTTCTTTTTGAAAACTTGAAGTCTGAGGCTTTATGCTCTGTCTTCTGACAGTTAAAGCAAATCTCTTTAAAGCTTGATTTCTTAAAATTTTCTTCTTTAAATCCCAATTTAGACCCTTTATCTAACTTGCCCTTGCACTTATTCTTATATTGCTTAAAACTTTAACTATTTTTCATTATATTAGCCTTGGGTGTTGATGGGATATACCCTCTTTTAAAAGAAGCATTGTTGTCTTCTTTCATTTTGAATCTTATCAACAAGTCTTTCAACGACACTCCCATTTGCTTGTACTTAAGCTATACCTTGAAACATATCCATGAAAAGGCAATTTTTTAATAATAGCTACAACTTGTAAGGTTTCACTAAGTACCATTCATTTATTATACATCTATACCCTCTTTTAAAAGAATCATTGTTGTCTTCTTTCATTTTGAATCTTATCAACAAGTCTTTCAATGACAATCTCATTTGCTTGTACTTAAGCTATACCTTGAAACATATCCATGAAAAGGCAATTTTTTAATAATAGCTACAACTTGGAAGTTTTCACTAAGTACCATTCATTTATTATACATCTATGTTAAGATATCTTGGATTTCACATACTTGATTGCATACAGATTTAGAGTTCACCATCTTATAATTAAGAAGCAACCAATCAACAATTTCTTAGCACCGACATTTTCAATTTCATACTTTCGGTCTAATAATTCTCATAAGTCTTTAGTCATCTTTTCCTATATTATACTCATTATAAAAGGAATCACTTAGACTATTCAGAACATAGTTCTGACATAGATAATTAGAATGTTTTCATGCTTCAATAGCACTAACAGACTGAAAATCCTATTCACCCTTAGGTTCACCGGGAGCTTCTTCAAAAACTTGTCAAATTCAAGTTGGTGAGATAAAACATCATTTTACTATCCTATCTCTTGAATTTCAAACCATTAAACTTTTTCGTTTATTCTACCACAACATGGTTCATAGAAATAAAAATCGATAACATTAAGATTACCATATAAGTCACATAAAGTTTTATCATCTGGTTCACATTAAAACCATACATAGTAGTGTGAGTAATATTTACAACTGGATTCTCAATTCGTAAAAGAGTGATAATTTTTTATGCCATAATCTTTTTTTTCTTTTTCTATTATATATACAAATAACTATCTAAGTTTTAAAAATCATTAAATAAAGTTTTAGATTATAAAAAATAATATTTGTAATCATAATAAATAATAAAGTATATATATATATATATATATATATATATATATATATATAACATCCAATTAATAAATGACGAAGGAATAAAAAGAAATAAACAATAAAATTGAAGTATATATGAGAATAGATATATAACAAAATTGATAGATATAATAGATTACGAATAATTTATTTATCCTAAAAATATTTGTTAAAAAAAATTAAGATTTTGAATTTATTTATCCAAAAAAAAAGTAAAAATTATCTTAAAATTGTTAGAAATAATACATTCATAAACAAGTTAAGAATAAAATTATTTTATTAAAAACTAAAAATACACAAATATAAATATATATATATATATATATTATAAATACAAAATTTAAATAGAGTAAAAAATCGAGGATTCTGTATCACAAAAAAAAAATATTTTTTTCCTTTTCTCTTTTTTTTAGGGTATATTTATATATAACTTTGAACAGAGCATTAAATGGAAGAAGAGCTTTAAACGGAAATTAAAAGCTTTTAATTCAAAAATGAAAATTTTCAGAAACAGAAAGAAAAAAAAACAACCTACATAAAGTTACAAAATTAATTATTGATGTAAAATCCGTTTCTTAATAAAAGAAGTTTAAATAATCAGTTTTTGATTTTAAAGCAATTTTCATTCATAGAAAATTTCAACACTTTGTCCATCGGACCAAGAATTACATAAAATTCATTCGATGAATTCAAATTAAATGCGACTTAAATTTCTATGGATAATTTCTCAAGGAAAATTATAAGTTTTTGGTTTGAAGTGTACAGCTGTGCACCTTTTAATTGACAATAGATGTTAAGCCGTCTCATCTCTTAAGATTGGAAAAAAAAAGGGGGGGGGGGACCCTGAATGTTTCAACTGGATCCTTAGCTGTTACACCTATAGAGTTACAGAGGCTCAACAATCAACATACTGCCAAATTGCTTCGTTATGCACTCCTTGAACAAGAAACTCAAGCTGTTTATTCAGTGTCTTAGCTCAACCAGATCTTGCACCATCTTTTGAGTTAAAAATGGTTAAGGCCTTGGAATTGTCAATTGTGGATTGTCTAGGAACCCTCTTTTGTCATTGCCTCTAACTTTAGCTGCAACTTGTCCAGCTTCACTGTATACTACAACCTTACATAATTACTGCATGATATAAAGCTCTTGTCTAGCTATGAAGTAGCGACCTATTATGTTGCTTCGCTCCACAATGAACTGCTCACGAAATGTACCCATTCTCTTGCTAGGAATGTCAATTGAAAGATCTTTGAAATTTGGCAATTCATCAACTTGTAAACCATCTCCACATATAAGGAACTGATTCCCAACAATGAATGACCCGTATATCCTTATTGCAATCCCATCCTGCTCATGATTGCGGCATTGAAGTTTTTCCACAACGTGCACTAGTCTTTCAGGGGGCCAGTCACCTGCCAATGTACTTCGTATTCTTGAGAGAGCTGCAAAGACATCATTTGAACCAAATGATTGCTTTCCAGAGAAACTACAAAAAAATAAATCATAAATATTAGGGTTGGTTCTTAAGTTGAATCCCACCCCACTCTCCCGAGAAAAAAAAATTTACCTAGTGGATGCTTAATAAAGTTTTCATGATCTTAACAAAATTATCCTATCATGTCTTGATAAATTTAGAGACCCAAAATTATTTCAATTGGGATTTAAGTATAACCAGTTTCAGTTTTAAGTGGATCCTCACTTCTATCAATTAATCAAGAAACTTACTTAATATTATTCTAAAACACCAAATCCGGCATAGAAACTTCAGTTACTTGACACTGATAAGAGTGTTAACTGATTGAACAATCTCTCTTCAAAGAACAACAAAATAGAACTATTAAAAAGACACAATATAAAGTTTTGGTTTACACTACGTAGTACCTAAAAACTGAATCTTCCTTATACAAGGTTTTTGTGTGTTGCCAAAGATCATCCGGTCCATCAAACAGCAAGTAGTAATGTATGGTAAGCATCTGCTCAGAAAGAATAAGCCAGGTCAACATACTAAGGAATAAGCACCAAACATAAATTTTTCAACAATTAATTCTTGTCCCAGAAAAAAAGTTTCTATTTAGGATCATGTATTACTGGTATCTCCTAGGGTATGATACAGGCATCAAGAAGCTAAAAGTCCATATATGATGAAGGTGACGGTAATTTTGCATCAACAGAAGCTGTCCGCACAAAGTAACAAGTGTCTTGAAGTTTCTATTTACATTTAAAAGAACCCTTAAACATGCATCAGATACAGTAACCTGTTATTTTTGAAGAAATTCTCTATATATATTTCCAATTGATGATTATTTTTTAATTATAAATTCTAGCACATCCATTGAGTCGTTAATAAACTCACATCTGCTATGTCCTTCATCCTCTGTATTGGATCAAAAACGCTTTGGACAAATGCTGCTAAGTCCACTTGATCATCTTTATGCTTTGTAATGAAAGGGTGTGAAAGTAGCTACAATTGGACAAAATAGTGTTAATAAAACACTGGTTCAAAACAATTATATTTTCAATAAGGACCTTACTATCTCACATATTTGCTTTAAGAAATCACATCTGTCAAGGGGAAGAGAACAAAACTCAGGAAATTTTTACAGTAGAATTTGAGGGTACAATGTGAATAACAAAGGTTTAATATCCATCATCTGGTTAAAACTTAATATGTTCATCCAAAAATCATACAATCAGCTACCAAATATATCATGGGGAATGGAAGTGGAAGTCCTTTCAGAAATAAGAGACTAGGCATGTATGCGCCAATGGTAGAAAGAGCATGATGGTGCTAAATAGATCAAACCTACCAAAACAATCAAATAGATTGATTCAGTCTTACATCAAGGAGGATTTATCAAATTCATTTTAAACTTAAAAGCAAATCTCCTCTTGCATAAGGACAGAATGTTACGCTGCGGAGGACAGTTTTTTATGATTAGGCCATGAATACGGGCATTTCTTTGACATTAACTTCTAGTAGTCTCAAAGTTTTCAAGGACGAAATTGACGCAAGATATCCTGTTATTTTAGTATTGAGAAGTGAAGTAAGAAAAGTCATAAACATTGACACTTTATGCTTATGTATGTGGCTGAAGCATGAAATGCCTTATTTATTAACTTGTTTGCTTACATGCTCTGCCGTCGGCCGAGCATCTGGATCCTTCTGCAAACAGGCTTCAATAAAAGAGCAGAACTCTGGTGAGAAGTTTTGTTTAGGAGGTGATGGTGAAGGATCATCCATGATCTGCCATACAACCAAGAGAGTTTTAATTAAAAAATATCTATATCAGATACGAAAAACACAACTATCTACATCTTTAATCACCAAAATTTCAACCGCAAAGAGTATCTTAGTATTCACATAGACGATATTCATGGGGACGTGTTTAAGATTTCCAACAGAGATTTTTTTTAAATGAATTATTTTCCTTTGTATTCCTAGCAGGAACAAAAGATAAGCAACAGAATTGCTACTCATGACACACATATATTTTGCACCTGAGAACTTGGCAACCGTACAATAAAGATTTGTTTGACATCTTATAACATCATTCTGTCACTTGCATTCAAGGAAATAGCAGACCGGGACTCAAAGAAATCACAAGCAAGCATATCATAGATATAAACGAATACTAAGCCGGGAAAGGAATTTGCTTATTACCTGCAACATTAGATTGACAGGTCCTTCGTTAGCTGTATATGGGAATTCTCCAGTACCACACTCAAAAAGGGTAAGACCAAGGCTCCAAATATCAGCAGGATACGAATAATTATCATTTCGAATTCTCTCTGGTGACATGTACGTGACAGTTCCAATAAAAGTAGCACACTGGTAAATCATGCACTTCAATATGTCATACCCAAATCTCAAACTTAAAATTCATGTCAACTTTAACAAATGAGCAGATATTGGAAATTCAACAGCATGCAATTATAACCAAGCAACCATTAAGGAAAACCCTTCTTCATAACACCACTAGAACACTCAATACTACATACGTGTCACAAAGCTATACGAGTAAGTGTTTTTGTTGCCCCAATAGTTCTATATAGAATTACACAAGCATTCAATATCACAACCAATACTAACCATCGCCATTGAACTGTCTAATCCAGCACTTATCCCAAAATCAGTAATTTTTGGCTCACCCTTGAGATTCACAAGCAAGTTTGGCGGCTTTATATCTCTGTGAACTAAATGCCTGACTGCATGCAAATAATTTAATCCCTGCCAAAGTAGGTCTAACAATCAAAACACAAAAACAACACTCAAACATAACCAAAATTACCAAAACACTTTAGCCAAGAGTCAGTTAATTACATGTAAAAGTTTCTGAAACATAGCGGAAAGAACAGGTTCAGGTATTCTTTTCTTCAACCGCAATATATCAGCGACTGACCCTCCGTCCATATACTCCAAGGCTATGCTTATTTGACCAGAGTCTGGCCTATAAAACGCACCGTGAAACTCCACCAAGCCTTCACAACACGGAGCTTCACATAAAGTTCGAATTTCAGTAAGTAATTGTTGCCTTTTCTCTTTTTCGAATATATTGATCTTCTTGAGGGCCAAAATGCGATGTGTAGGGATATGAATAGCTCTTTGAACAATACTACTAGCTCCACTACCTATAGCTCCAAAAATCCTCATCTCACGCGAACCACATCGATACGTTTTCTCAGTCTCACATTCATCCACTGCCACTGACGTCGTGCACTTTTGCAATCCTTGCTCGTTGATGTTGTAAACCCCATACGATCTACTTAGCAAGTTCAAACTTCCTCCGTCCGATAACTTCCATCAAATACAATAAATTTTGCTAAGAAATCAGAAAACAAATACATAATTTGAACCCCAAAAAAAGATATAGAAAAGTTGAATAAAGTTTTCGAGATTTTTACAGAGAAAGAATCGCAAGGATCTAAGGTTGATCCAGTGGAGAAGTCCAAGCCCTTTTCAGCATCGAACAGTGGCGTTAGCTTCTTTCTCAATTCTTCCAATCCAGACATTTTTTGGTTTTCAAATGTGTGAAATTTTTGTATGAATTATAGTGATTTCTAATTCTGTTTTTTGCTAAAAAATCTTAACTGTTTTGGCCGTCTAGGGAATCTCGAAGCTCGTTGAATCCCAGGGTTAGGTCCATCTGTTCGCTTCGAGTCCGAGGCAACCTCCAACTTGGTGTAAGTTTCTCTGTAATTTTTACGTTAAGCAGTCACTCCACGTTGAAAAGTAATTTTGTCTGTTCCCGAAAATATTAATTCTTTTCTACTTACGACAGAAGAGAATGGTCGTTTCTTTGACAGTTTGGCTAGTTATGGCTTGGGGTCCGCTTTTTTTTTTTTTTTTTTTATAAAAAAAAAACCGTCCATTTAATCCAATCTTAAGGTCAAACAGAGTTTATAATTTTTTTTTATTGCAGGTTTATTGATTTACTTAAATATAAAAAAAATTAAAATCGAAATAACTTACTATTTAAATATACATTAATTTTTTTGCTATTATTTATATTGTATTATAATTATTTGTTAAACTCATTATGTATATATATATTTTTTAAGAATATACTCACATATGATTACGTTATGTTTAGAAATAAAATGCTTAGTTTACCATGTATACTTTAAATCAAAATATAAAAAAATTAATTATTGTAATTAATTTCTTAGATATATTATGTTACTTCCATTATATATATATATATATATATATATATATATATATAATGTATCGAACATTGTTTTATATAAAATTAAAATTAAAAATTATATTATATCTAAAATTTAAAATGAAATCGAAGGATCTAAAATCATGAAATCATTATCGAATAACGATTATTTGTGACCTTCAAAAACCCGAATTTTAATTTATTTTTATTTTAAAATGGTTCAAAAAATAAATTTAATGAAAAAAATTATAAATTAAAAATAATAATATATTATGTTATTTAATTTATTTGATTTTATTTTCTTTTATATATATTAAATTATAAGTATTTTTATCCCTAAATATAATATTCAATAAAATATATATTTATAATTTTGAATATCAAGATCAAATTTCTTACATCTTAAAATTGAAACCGAACCTCAACCCAAAATTTTAATTAAATAATAATTGAATAAAAAAATCAATCCAAAATTTAGATCTAAAATCAAACTCATTCAATTATTACCCTATACTTAGTAACCAAAAGTAAATTTGATATTAGTAACCAAAAGTAAATTTGATATTAGTAACCAAAAGTAATTTTGATATCCATAACATATAGACTTAGTTAATTGACTTATACATTATGTCCTGTACAAGTAATCATATTATATGAAATTTTAAATAATATTATTATTATAAGTTAAAAATTATCAAACCTGCCGCAATCAAGCTAAACTTATGAGTTGGCTTAAATATTAATCTTTTGGGATTATAAGTAGAAACCAAGTCTGAGAGAGAAAGAGAGAAAAGCTTCTAGGTTTGTCACAAAACCTCAATAGAGCGATATCAATAAAAAGTGCACAATTAATTATATATCACTATTATAAGTCAATAAACTCTGATATTATGGCTTATGTAGGACAGAAAACTAAGCATATGGGCCAAAAGATCCAGAAGAAGGCCCAAGAAGCCTAGAGGACCTGAGGTGGATGTGAAGAAAAAAAAGTTGAAGAGACTTGTCACTTGTCAAAGATACACGGGAAATAATGTAATTGTAGTTTTAAGTTGTTAGGATTAAATTACTAATAATTATATGTTTAATTTTAAATATATTCCAATAATAACCATTGTTTATAAGATATAATAATTTCTTTATCCTTCGACCACACTTCTTATTTTTTTTAACATGTTAAAATATATTTAATTAAAAAAATTAAATATTAACACAATTTATACTCTATCATATTATTTAAAATATTGATATTGATATTAATTTTTATTTTTAATTATTTAACATATATTTTTTAAAAAAATAAAATATAAAAATAAGAATAAATAAAATTCAATTTAATTACTACTAATATTATTTTTTATTATTAAAAATATTTTTTGTAATTATATATATATATATATATATATTATAACAATCATCTTCAAAACACATCTTATTTATTTATTTTTAAATAATATTTTATAGATAACTATCATTTCAATAGTCTATAATTAAAATACACAATTTTATACGTTTCATTACCCCTTACTTTTTCAATCACAAGTCAACTTCATTTCACAAGTCAACTTCATTTCTTATCTGTGGTTGGGTTTATTCAAGGGTTCCTGTTCAATGCTGTGTTTCCTAAAAATCGTGTTAAGTACTATTACTCCAGGAAAACAAAGAGGTACCCGTGTTTTCTTCTTAAGAACGTTACACAATATGATAAAAATAATATCGCCACCTTAAATATAAAACTATAATAAATTTTATAAAAATTGTGGATATAATCCATTAAATTAATATTTTAATATTGAAAGATCTATAGTTTTTTTCAACTTCCAAATGGTATCAAAAACTTTGAACTCCCCCTACAAAAGAAAAAAACCCTCTAAAATAAAAAAAAACCCAAATATAATAAAATAAATTAAAAATATAAAGTGATGAGTTTTATAATAGACAATAACACAATTTGAGAAGATATGTTAAGAATAATGTTACATATTGATTAAGTATAAAATTATAATAAAATTTAAAAAGATAATAGATTTCTTTACAATTGTATTAACCTTTTGAGATTGAAAAATACATGATTATTACGGATTTTCACATAATATAAATAGCATGAAAGAAGAAAACACTGAGAAGAATTGGTGAAAGGTAAATTCTACCTACATCCATCAAAACTTACACCTACATACCCTTCAATACAAATCGTTCAATAATTTTAAACACAAGGTTTTGGAGGATGTATTTAGAATTACCCTAGGTGAAATCCGTAGAAGTAAACAAAAAATGATACGTGAGTTGGGTGAACTAATCCGGGGAATAACTGGTGAAATACCAAGCTTTGTATTAAAGAGCGGCTAGTGCAAATTTAACAGAATGAGCTCACATTTCCGGGGAAAAAATGAACGGGATCCCAAACATTTTCATGATATAATGAAAATTGATTGCAATTATTATCAAATTTCATCTTTTGGTTCTAAACTTTATCTAAACAGATTGACAATATAATTAACTCAACTATACCAACCAATATTCTTGGATGGTAATCAAAAATCAGAAAATTTCCAATTTTACATCTCCCATGCATATAATATTTATGAAAATCAAAATCCAGTAAAAGGGTAAGCATAATCCTCAATATTAGAGTTCTAAAATTAATGCAATTTACCTGACTGTACATGTCTGACCATTAGCCCGTCATCAAAACGCATCATCTTCAGGTGACTCATTTTTTTCACAAGTTTGGCTTGGAGCAGGATGTGTGCCTTCACCCAATTCCGCTCCCTCTATATCAATTTGTCTTTCTCCATTTTCAGGTTCTTTGTTTCCTGATGAAGCATCCTCCTTGTATGCATCCCCTGTCAGCTTTTCTCCAGGCTGAACATCAGTACCTAGAGCCGCCTGAGAATTGGATGAAGAATTTTGCTTTCCATTTCGGTGATTTATTGAATTGCCCAATGTTAACCATGCAAATTTCAAATTATTGCCTTCCCAACATTTTCCACTTAAAAAAGCCCTCTCAGCTGAAGGACGTGTAGTGAAAGTGATGCGAGCCAAACAATCTTTCTTAGGCTCTGCCTCACTACCATTTTCATGGACTTTGTCATCTTCTATTTCCACATTTGAAAGATCACCGAACTGTGAGAAATGTTCTTTCAGAACAGCGACCTGTAAAGCAGAACAACAATTCCATAATGTAAATAAAACAGTCCGAAAATAAAATTAAAAATTAAAAAAAATCTGTAAATTTTTTAACCACAAATTTCTATGGTGATCTTAAAAAAGTTAAATAATCACATTGTCAAACATACAATGCCATGGGAATCGCAAGATTTTTGAAAAAGAAAATGTGAAATTTCATGAATTGTGCGCTGCCAAGCGAATATGTATAAGACTCAATTCTTCTGACCCATTTGTTAAATCTTTGTGTGTTCCAAAAACCCTAAGGTTTGGGTACTAAATACAGTTCAAAGGTCAGGAAAATATCATTATCACAATTTAGTATAATCCAAACTCAGGGATGGTCCCCTATATCTTCCCTACGTGCTAACAAGAAGATATGCACATAAGCACAGCGAGTTCTTTTGCCTCATTTACTGCCCCTCTTCTTTTCAAGATGCATTCAAGAGAGGTACAATCATGCTTTTCGCAAGTCTAGATTAAAGGTCCACAATAATAAAATTAGAAGTATGCAAGCATACAAATAGCACTAACAGCAAGGGGGGAAGGAAAAAGAGAGAATCCATTACCCGTTTACATCTAATGGGAATTTAGAAAGAAGAGTGGAGGGACTTACATTGGAAAATCCAGCCGGTAGTGGTGGAAGAACTCTAAATACAGTAGGACGATTGTCTAATTTATATCTGTTCATTATAAAAGGAGCCCCCAATGGTGCAAATGGACGAATAGGCAGCTGCTTTGAGCATTTAACTTCCTGTAGCACTACAGTTCTATTGGTTTTGGGACTATCAGAGACGGCACTAGCTTTGGCCTTATCTATCATCTCAGCATGGGGTGATCCCATTACGGAAACAGCATTAGAAGACGTCGGAGTAGAAGGTAAATCAGTATTGACAGCTATTTCCATTTTGGGTCTCTTAGCAGCTTGCTCTGTATCTGACTCGGCCTTCTGTCCTGTAGTCTGAAAAAATTAATCACTTGACATTAGCCCTTTCATTATCCTATTCTTTCTAAAAGGTAAATATTCAGATCAAGGAATACAGGTGCATCTTAAATATTGAAAGCTTGTCCCAACTTATTTTATATTCCCATCTCTTGCATTTCTACCGAAACCCATAGAAGAAACAGCTAGTGCAAACTATTCAAAGACTTACTTGGCAATAAATATACAATGATGCTGATCTGAAATAAAATCAAGAGAATCAACCTCTAAAGCAAAGAAAAAGTTTGAGAAACACGTAATAAAGGTAAAATTTCAAGGACAATTGATCTTACTTGCTTTGCAAGTTGGTCCAACTTGCGCCGGAAGTCATTCCGCTTTTGCTCCAGCAATTCTTGCTTCTTGCGAAGATCTTCTTTCAACTGTTCTAAACTACATAGCTTCTTTTGCAAAGGAGGTGGAAACTTGAGACCATTTGAGATAACAAGCTTAGTATTATCAGAAGCAGATAGAGAATCATCCTGATTGTGTACGGTAAAACCTTTTGGTGCAGTCGCCTGAAGATTATCTTTGCTACTGCTCGCAACAGATGTATGGGGAAGCATAGAAGCAAAAGTCTCACCAAGGGGAGTTACAGATAGATTACTACTACTACTTATGTTATCATCAGGAATGCTATCACGATTAGCCCACCATAGTTTGATGAAACGATTACCCATTACAGCATCAGGTGACTTCAGTGCAGCCTCAGCCTCTTGCCTCGTCGAAAACTGGACAAAAGCACGCTCACTATTTACTGGAATGTAAATGTCAATAATATTTCCGAACTTTTGAAAATGGGCTAGAAGAGCCTCCCTTTTGTTGCTTTTATGCGGAATACCATGGACAAATAAAGTTCGCATTGCTTTTTGTGATGGTTTACGATTGTTACACATGGTATCAAATTGTGCCTTGGAAGATGAATCCATGGGTTTTGAGGCAGTATCCTCTGCAACTATCCGCTTACCTGGATGGGATACATGAGCCTTCTGCAATGCTTCCTTTTCTACAATAGTTTTGTTCCCTGGAAAATCTGTAGGATTTGCTGCAGGATCGATTTTCTCTTTTGAATCAGATATACTCTTTGAATTGCCAATTCTACCCCAGACAGTACTCTGTGAACCAACAGCATTTCCAGCACTTCTAATTGGGAATTCATTATCTGATGGGTCAACATTCAACAAAGCTTCAGCTTCATCAATCTTTGGTGAATGCAAGGATAGAAGAGCATTTGATGTTTCTGGACAAGTGTCATTCCACAGTGGTTGGTCAGGGTCATACAAATCACCTCCACTACCACAAGCCAAATATGAGCCCAAATTATCACCACCAGTGCCGTGCTTACTTGATTTGGTATGTGGTCCTTTACTATTCATGGATGTAGTAGAAGATGCAGTACCTGGTGCTAGAGATCCAGGTCTAGTGTTTGTTCCCAGAAGATGCGCACTTGGAAGTGAAACAGGAAGGTTGAACTGTGAAAGACTCTGTAGAATAATAAGGATAAATTGCTTGTTAACAAATTAAATTATATTAAGGAAAAGGAAATGTAAAGATAACCAACCATTCATCCAGGGAGCAGTTCCAGGCATTATGAAAAAATTTGAAAGTAGGAGATTCATGGGTAAAATTGTTCAAGTATATAAGATAATTAAAAAGTATACATAAAAGATCCATTTGATATGAAAGGAAACCACCATGTGAATTAGATAGATAGTTAGAGTACGAGTGCAGCAGCCTACCATAGGGAGACTAGACTAATCAAACACCCCCATATAAAATAATGTGGCTAGAAGCAGTGGAAATAAGAGTTTCTGCACAATTTAAATTCACAGCAAAAGAAAGATTGAAGAAAAAAGGATCCAACTGACATCAGCAACCAATACCAAACCCTAAAGTGGAAGATATGAAAAGAAGATGCTGATAATATATATCATATATAACAAATTCACATGGATGGCAATGAAATGAATTGATCAATGGGACTGTGTGAGGAATCAAAACAGTTCATTCCCTGTGCAAAACCTGCAACATTTACTGCTGCCAACCTAGAGAGTAGTAGCAGATGTCAGCAAGGACATACTGATGTTCATAAACATATTCATATTTTTTTTACCTTGTGACTGACAAGAAAAAGAAGATGACAGGAAAACAAATCCAGTTGTAGCTACAAACTCAACCTGACCTCTAACAAGGGTGCATTTTCACATAGATCTTGTTCAGAAATTAAAAAGCATCATGCTACATCATATTTCAATGAGGAAATTTATTTCAATGCACATACCTGAACATCATCCACAACAATTCGATTAACACCATGTTCCATAGGACACATGTCCCCTCTTAAACAAAATCCACGCTCCTCAAAGTCTCTGCATCTTGGGCGAGTAATGCCCATATTCAATGAAGAATGGATTGGTGGTCTAAGCGTCCCTTGCAAACCAATAGAATGAAGTGCATCTAGGCCACCATTTGGCATTCCAGGGATTAATCCAAAAGCATTCCAGGATGCAGTCTGTGCATTTGAAACATTTGGCAACCCTCTTCCAGCAAACACACTTGGAGGAACAGGACCCTGATGAACCATTTGAGAGGCAATGTCTGAGCTGAACCTATAGTCTCGTTGGACCCACGATCCTCTTCCCCTACCAGGACCAGGGTCAGCAAAAAATATTTGATTTGTTCGGCTTCTTTGATTTGCATCAAAAGGTACTCTATGTAGCGATCCTGAACCAAGGCGCCTTTTGTCAAATTTTTCGGGGAAGTCATTCTCTACTTTTGCTGTATTGTAATTTTTCCAGCTTGCACTTCCTTGAGATTCATTATCCCTGAAATATTGCCCATTTGGGAAATTTTTATTGTGCTTTCTATATGGTCTGGTTAAAACTTGATCAAGACCATCTCTCTCCAGGGACTGAGAACGAGTCTCCCGCCGACGATGCTTGTGGTTCCGGTCATCATCATCGTCATCACTGATCTCTTTCTCCTCTGGATCACTATTGCAATCAGATGGGGAGAGACTTCCAGGTTTCGGTGATTGAAGTTTTAAATCCATTGATTCCAGCAAAACAAGTTTTAAATGTTGTCTTATTGCATTCAAATGTTCTTAACTTGAAACAAACTGCTTGTTGCCTGTGACAGGTTCCAAGATGGAACCTAGAACCAATGAGAAGAATTAGTGCAAGCAAAAGAGTCACAAGAAACAATTATGGACAAAGAAATAACCACACACAAAATATAGAGGTAAAATCCAAACTGCA
This sequence comes from Hippophae rhamnoides, assembly GCA_033030585.1. Taxonomy (NCBI): domain Eukaryota; kingdom Viridiplantae; phylum Streptophyta; class Magnoliopsida; order Rosales; family Elaeagnaceae; genus Hippophae; species Hippophae rhamnoides. The sequence goes on along the minus strand of CM065428.1, from coordinate 62,495,517 downwards.
GTAGCCATGAAATAACCACTTTAAAAGGTGAGGACAACAACCATTGGCATGTAAATTCTCCACACAGAAATTCTAGTTATACTACACCTAAATGGATGTTGGAAAAGTGCAGCACAAAAGGTTACTCTCAATGTAATCATGGTCAGAATCTCATGAAGTTAATTTACATGACCTTCATACAAGCATATGTCTGAACTATATTACACCTATAACGCGTTTTGGGAGAAAAATATATATATAGACACAACCAAAGGATGATATTGAAACTGAACAAAATAAAAAAAACATTAAATAATGAATTGTGATCCCAATAATAATGATACGGGAACTTTTACACTACCACAGAACTTTTAAACTACAAATTACAGTAAAAATAGTCCTTTTAACAAATAAAAATAGCAACCATTTAGCTGTGGGTATACGATCATAAGAATGATATTGAATATCACTTCTAACCATCCTGATTTCCTCTCGGGCTGTAATTTATGAAATTTAATCAAAACATAAATATTAGCTTAGTAAAAACTAAGGACACTGACATAAATAGAATAACCTAGAGAATATTCAGTGCTAAGATAAGTTCCTTTATATTAGCCCCCCCCCCCCCCCCAAAAAAAAAAAAAAAAAAACCCACCCCAGGTTGGCATAAACAGAAGAGAAGATAGTAACCTGATCATGTTTGTCATAACCATAACTTACATATAAAGCCTGTATAGAACCTAATATGAAAAGTTTCTTAAATATTCACTTTGAGAAGCATAACTAGATTTAAACTAATCTAGAGATCATGACATTTCAACAGGTAGAAAATTAAAGCGTAGTCACTCGATTAAAACAATATCAGATTACACGCAGGGACACATGTAAACAAAAGATTCCAACATTCATGTAGAACTTTCTTACGCTAAAACTAAATCTAGTAAATTGCAGGCATTAAGCCTATATGAAAAACTAAAGCTGACATAACAACTCAGAATTCCAATTCCTACCGATCAACAATTCAATATCCAAATAAAATTCCTGATTTCCGTAAACCATTGAAAGGAAAATCAACCATAATAAGAGAATCACTTCAGAGCTAATTTTCAACACCCCTTTAGCTTCCAAGACGACAAGACCATTCATCTTATTAGAGGATCAACAGAAAAATCGAAAAAAATGCTCGAAACTAGTAAAATTCGACGAACAACACTAGGCAGCAACTAAATACAGTATAGAATAGCAAAAATAAGCTCCTAAAATTACATAGGTTTCCAAAATTACGTAGTAACAACACTGACTAATCTAATAGACTAAACAACATTGTAGGAATTCCAAAAACCCAAGGAATTTCATCGATTAATTACAATCTAGGTTTAGAAACAAACAGAATTTTTAATTTCAACAACAAAAATAAGAGTAATTAATAAAGCTCAGAAATCATACAGAGCCCGTTATAGGAATTAAGGAACCAATGCCGCCAAAATCTTCATCTAAAACGATTAAAATTAACTTCGCGGCAAAGCAGGGATGAAGGCACCGATGAGGTGAGGAAGGACATTTCCGGAAGAAAACGGGTCGAGGAACGTGAGGGGCGAGATTTAATAGAGCGTTAGATGTTCACATGAGAGATTTGGAGTAGGCAGCGAAATTGGAGAGGGTTTTAGGGGACTGTGACTCGTTTGTGGGGCGTTTGAAGAAAATCGGAGCAAACAAGATTGTTGGGAGAGAGAGAGAGATAGGAGAATTAGAGACGATGGCGTACCATAATAAAAAGGCAGATATAAAATAATAAAAACTATAAGCGTGGACGAAGACTAGATTTGGAAATTGTATTTGTCTCCCATGGAATTCACAAATAATATAAATTGTCTTCACTTATTTGTATTTCGTAGCTATTTGGTTTAAACTTGATGTATTTGAAATTTGTGATAAATTTTAAAGTATACTCAGATGCATATATTATTATTTTTTCTTTATTAAAGCCACGTTAATTATTCTTTATTTTTATATGATATTTTAAGTTAATAAAATTTAATATTAATATTTATTCTAAAAAAATAAATATCTCATAATCTATAGAAAAAGAGAATATTTTTATTGAGAGGCGATATTTTTCGTGAGAAAATGGGAGGCGGTTCTGATCTTAATATATTTTCTATTGAAGCTGCGTGACCTATCAAAATTTGGTTGGAGAAGGATATTCGGTTTTTAGAAACACTTGACAAGTTAGCATACCTTTCAGCAAATATAGACGTTGGGCCGAACACTTTATGACTAAGGGAATGTTTGTTAAAACAGAGATCGGCCACTAGCTGTTTAGAATCTGTAGTTGATTTTGTGATCACAGTGCCCTGCATCCTTCCAGGTTTCAATGGGATTGGATCATGGATAACGAGTGTATGACTCTTCTTTTTTTCTATTGATACTGAAAACAAGTATTTTTGTTCAATTTTTTTTTCTATATTTTCTCTCTTCGAGAAATTTTTTTTTAAAAAAAAAACTAGTAGATTTAACTAGACTTCGAATTTTGGAGTCCAATTTTTAAAGGTTTTTAACCTAGAAAATAATCTAACAATAGTTCAGAAGGTTCTTTCTTCCCCGTCCCCATTTCAAGATGTATTATTGTAATTCAACGTGCACAATTACTTGATTAATGACGAGATTGTGTCTCAATGGCATGTATCTTTTTAAACATGAAAAATATACAGTTTCAATTCCAATTACACCTTACAATATGTGAATAACGTAATTAATTCAAAAAAAAGAAAAGAATCCTCCGTTAACATGCCAGGGAAAACAGGAAAACAACATTAAGATAACCGGATTTTAAATAAATAAATGCTTCCAACACACCATTTCTCTCTATAAAACTACTACAAATTGAATACATTGAAATGTATTTACAATTAAATTACAATGAAGATTAATACATATATAAATACAGGAAATAAGAATCTGCTTTTTAGAAAAGTGTTTTTAAAAAAAGTATATTAGTTGTATATAACTAATATACAGTTAATAAAGTATATTAGTTGTTTACAACTAATACACCATTAAAGATTTATTAACACTCAAGTCACGCGTAGATATCAATCACAACTCGCTTAATAACCATATAATGACTTTAATTACTCATTTGATAGCGATATCTAAAGTGATTGCTTCTCGCGAACAAAGGAAAACTAATAAGTTCGCATTTAACTTCTCTTTTTATAAAACGACGATCAACCTCACGTTTAGTGCGATCGTCAGATCGGATTTTGTGATATATCAATGGTCGCCCTGATTGTCACAATACATCTGCATAGTATTTTTGAGTTCGAAACCCAAATCCAATAACAAAGTTCTTATCCACAAAGAATTCGCAAACCCCACGAGCCATACCTCTATATTCTACCAAGATAGATCGTGCCACTACTTTTTTGCTTCTTACTTTTCCATGTAACCAAATTTCCTCCCACAGCGTGAAATAACCCGTTGACTTTCTATCCGTAATACTTCCTACCCAATCAGACCGTGAATCCACGGACTTCAAGATGATTGTCAGGTTTGTATAACATTACTCCCCTTCTCGGAAAATGATTTCAAATACCTTAAAATTCTCAAAACAACATTCATATGGTTCTCACTTGGATTATGCATGAACTGACTCACCACACTTACTACATATGCAACATCTGGTCTAGTATGAGCTAAGTAAATCAAACGTCCAACCAATCTCTAATAACGAGCTCGATAAGTTGGTATCTGATCTGGATACTCTGCTAAACAATGATTTTGCTCAATAGGAGTGTCAATAGGCTTGCAATCCAACATAACTGTCTCTGTTAGCAGATCAATAATGTACTTCCTCTAACACAGATATATTCCTTCTCTACCCCTGGCTACCTCAATTCCTAAGAAGTACTTTAGTTCACCTAAGTCCTTCATCTCGAATTCAGAGGCTAGTTGCCTTTGTAATTTATCCATCTCAATAGTATCATCACCAGTGATTACCATATCATCAACGTAAATGATTAGGGTTGTTACCTTCCATTGTTGATGTTTGAGAAATGAGAGTGGTCTCGAATTACTCTGTTTGTAACCAACCGTTTGAATGACCTATGAGAACCTTCCAAAATAGGCTGGAGGGGAATGCTTAAGACCAACAAAGACTTCCTCAATTTGCATACAAAATTACCAGGGGAATCAACTACATACCCCGATGGAAGACTCATGTACATCTCCTCGACTAATTCTCCATGAAGGAACGCATTCTTGACATCAAACTCGAAGGGCCAATTTAGGTTAGCAACAAAGTGAGAAAGCAAAACCCGAATCGTGTTCATTTTGGCAACAGTGAGCAAAAGTCTCATCGTAGTCTACACCATACGTTCGAGTAAACCCTTTTTGCTACAAGACGAGCTTTATATCGATTTACTTGATCCATCACCATTATGTTTTATAGTAAACACCTATCGACAACCAACCGCCTTTTTCCTTGTGTGGTGACACAAGTTGCCAAGTATCGTTATTCTTTAATGCATCCATCTCTTCATCCATTGCCTTCCTCCATATCGATCTCCCAACGCATCCTACACTTTGTTAGGTACCGATACACGTATATTTGATTCATAAATGATTTTGTATGACTTAGATAATCTTTTAATGACTAAATCGCTTACTAGGGTATTTTGATTTTGCATGAATATTGGTTCATACCTTTTGGCTGGTTGACCTCGAGTAGACCTATTTGGTAACACATACTGTCCAACATTAGACTCGATGTTATTAGTATCAATAGGTGTACATACCTCAGATGAGTGACCTTCAATGCCAGAGAAATATGTTTCTGCATCTGTTTCTGCAATGACTGGATTCAATGAATTAGAAGTCTCATCTGGTCTCATTGAAACATCAGTTGATGACTCACCTAATGCCTTCCCCTCACCATGATACAGTTCTTCAAAATATGTATTCTCCCCCTGACGAGCAGTATCAGGTGAGGAAAAATAACTCATGTCCTCAAAGAAGGTAACATCCATAGTAACATAATACTTTTTGGTTGGTGGATGGAAGCACTTGTACCCTTTTTGATAACTTCCATAACCAACAAACACACATTTAATTGCCCGAGCATCAAATTTAGACCGTTGATTTTTAGGAACATGCACAAAAATAACACAACCAAATACTCGAGTAGGAAGATTATGAAATGATGATAAGGATACATAAGATGCGAGAATCTGGAATGAGATTTTTCCCTTAAGGACACTAGACGGGAGAAAATTGATGAGATGGGCGTAAGCCTGTACAGCATCACCCAAAGATATTTTGGCATATAAGTACTAAATAAGAGTGCACAAGCCATATCAAGTAAATGACGATTTTTTCTTTCAGACACTCCATTTTGTTCCGGTGTTTGCGGACAAGTAGTTTGGTAAATAATCCCACGTGTTTTGATTTTTTTTTTTTGAAAAACATGATTAACATATTCCCCCCCATTGTCAGAACGGAGGATCCGAATGATGCCATTATATTGTGTTTGAACAAAGGTATGGAAATTTTGAAAAACTGAAAAAACTTCATCTTTTGTTCTAAGAAGAGAAATCCACGATAACCTTGTATAGTCATCGATAAATGAAACAAAATATCTCATACTCGATATAATGGGTTCTTTAGATGGTCGCCAAACATCAGAATGAATTAATTCAAAAGGAATAGTACTTTTATTAGAAATACTAGGAGAATAAGTAACACGATGGCTCTTGGCCAAAACACAAGTCTCAAAATGCAGTGCTTGCTCGTGCTCCTGGTTTCTCCCCTCCGTAGTTCTGATCCAAGCGGAACAATCTGCCCCTCAGATACCCTCGACCAATTATTTCCCTAGTAAGAAGATCCCAAAAAATCACATACATAGGATAAAAGGTTACAAAGCATTTAGACTCAATATTCAACTCATGGGACATATATTAAGTGATGAGATAAGTCGTACATATAAAACATTATAGAGTCAGAAAGATGGAGTGATATGAACTGACCCCTGTCCTAAGACAGGAAAGGCCTCACCATTAGCATTTGTAACATAAGACACTGGTAGGGGAGATAACTCATTAAAATAAGATTTATCATAAGTCATATGATCATATGCACTAGAATCAATAATCCAAGTATTAGACCCAACAGAGTGAGAAACAATTAAGGACATACCAGTCTTACCATGACCAGCTATTGAAGTTGTAGGGATACCTCCACATTCCAAAGGATGATTTTGTTCATAGTAGCCTGGTTCTTGGACAATTTGCACTACAGCTGCTTTTGCTTTAGAACGAGGCACCTGTTGTCGTTTTGGTTTCAAGTATGGATATAGTTTCCAACAAGTCTCACGAAGATGCCCATGTTGTCGTTTTGCTGCTGGAGGAAATGTGCCTTTGATTTAGCTTGAATGGCTAGGCTTGATACCTCAACATGTGCCTGATGAAGACTCTCTTGCTGAGATTCGTCTTTACGGATGTATGTAGCGGTGAGTCAAGCTCGGCGATCGACATTCAAGCACCACCTTAGCACTATTATGTTTTATATCAAGGCCTCTTAAAAAAGCATGTACTTGTTCAAGCTCCTTCTCCTTCTGGTACCATAGAAGATCTTCTGGATTTTTAATTTTGCATGGGTATTTCTGGTCAATTTCAGCCCATACATTTTTCAGCTTGGTAAAAAAAAGAGATATCGTTGCTTCCATTTTGCGACGCAATTTTCGCATACGAGTTCATGAACTTGAATAAAGTCGACTCATTTGTATAAAGATCGCTACTTTCAGATTCCATATACCCTTAGCAATTTCACATTTCTCCACCATTTGTAATATATCATGATTGCTTCAAATAGATTAGCATGACAAAGCCATCATCATCTTCCCACCGAGTATGTGCTTCTATATCATTCGACCAGAGCCACTGATTGATCCAGATACATGTCCCATTTTATGCATCCCACGAAGATAAACAGACATAACTTTTTTCCATGTTCGAAAATTTGTACCATTAAGTTTAGTACCCCCGAAAGAACCAATTTTTGAACTCTTAACAGAAACTTCAAAATTTGGAACTTCATGAATTTTGGAAACTTGATGTTGTCTTGAATCTTCCATTGAAATAATAATAATAATAATAATAAAATATTGTACAACGGAATAAAGATTTTGAGATTTTTTCCTAGCCTGTGATAAGTCATCGTCCGAATATTTGGATTGATGGGCTAATATGTTGAGAATGTTTGGGCTTGAATTAGGGCTGATGGGGTTGGGCTGCTTAGGGAAAAGTTTAAAAAACTAAAAAGAAAGATTAGGACTATCTGAAATTTAAAAACCCATGGACTCACAAATGTACGGGACTGGACAATATACAGTGGTGCGCGAACCTGCGAAGGCGGTACGCCAGCTTGCTCCCAGCACGTAGCCCGAATCTGCGTGTGGTCAGCTTTCACAGGGCCGACGGCTGCAGGCCGGCAGCCAGTCGAGAGTCAGTCCGCAGCAGTAGGCCTGACGACGCAGGTTTTCTGGCAGAGTCTGACGTGCGTACGGTCGCTGGGCAGAGAGCCGAACGACGCAGGGCCAGGCGGCCGGGACGTCATGGGATCGACAAATGGACATGCAGATGCATTAGGCTAAACACAAGAAGATTAACAAAGATCAGAGTATAAAGAACCTGAAAGGCGTAGGCAGGCGTTGTTGCTAAGAATCGGTAAGAAATTTTTTTTCCCTTGCTCTGATACCAAATTGAATATATTGAAATGTATTTACAAATAAATTACAATAAAGATTAATACATGTATAAATACAGGAAATAAGAATCTGCTTTTTAGAAAAGTACTTTTAGGAAAAGTATATTAATTGTATAACTAATATACAGCTGATAAAGTATATTAGTTGTTTACAACTAATACACCATTAAAGATTTATTAACACTACACGGCTTTGGACATCGACAAAGGAGGAAATTCAGTCAATATGTTTCGTGTTTCAATTACTAAACATTCAAAGGAAAAGAAAAACAACATTGCATCACAATGATAAGCTTTGGACAAAAGAATCCAATGATCCATTTCTAATTATTTGAAGAGTATACACAAGTGACATGGAAAACATGTAAAAAACTATCAGGAAAAAGACACGATCAAAATACCCATTCATGATTTAGTTAAAAGAAATTAAGAACAAAGTATGAAAACATCCACGATACATGATAACTAACCCATATATGTCCTCACCAATGCTAATTCATAAATGAAGTTCAACTTTATACATCATTACTGACAGAGGATTGCAACCTACTGATCAAACCAACTTCTGGGAGGCTGGATTTCCCCTTCATTAGTCAATTTATCGATCACAACATTCAGATCACCTGATTGGCCATTCTCTATTAGCTTTCTAACAGTTGTCCTCACATGGTCTCTTGGGAATCCCATACTAGTCACATGGTTAACCACGTCATCAATGGGAACCCTGTTTCCAGAGCCACCAGAACCTGAACCCTCACCAACCCCAGATGCAGTAGGCATTGCATGTGGTCGTGGCCGAGCACTTGGCAACTGCGAATAACCACTTGCACTGCCTTGAGCAGCAACAACAGGAGAGAATTGCTGAGGTTTGGTCCCAGGGGAACTACCATACTGAGAAGGCGATCCCCCATAATGGTATGATTCACTAAGCCCAGATGATGGGCCAAATCCAGATGAAAGTCCTGAACTTGGCCTGATGGATGGGGGCTCATATGCATGGTAGGGAAGGCCATAATACAGATGCGAGGAATGGGGCCCATTTGGTAGCTGCATGGGAGTTTCACGACCAGATGGATAATTTGAAGAAGGAACGTAAGATGGCAGCAGCTCTTCAGGATGTTGCACCACAGGAGACTGGAATTGAGAAGGGTTAGCAGTTGCAATAGATTGGTGATGTTGAGGTGGTTGGGAGGGTGGTTGAGAGAACTGTGACTGAGGGGTAGGTTGGTATTGTTGATGTTGTGGTACAGTAGGAAGGAGCAGCGGCTGAGTAGAGGGTGCTTGGTAATGTTGATTGGGGACTTCTTGAGTTTGGCCAGAAGTTGGGAAGTGAGGCTCTGGTTGAGGGACTGAAGGGATTTGGTTTGGAGGATATTGATTTGGAAGTTGAACTGACGATAGTGGCAGATTCTGCTGCAGAGTTGGTTGTGGAGGAGTATTAGAAGGAGAGAAAGAGAGATGCCATGGAGGAAGGCTAATAGGGGGAGGAAGCTGTTGTTGAGCTTGTTGCGGAGCAGATATTGCCTTTTGCAAAGAATCTACATGACCAGTGCTCTGTTTTTCAGGCTGCTGGTCTGGTTTAGAGAAATGCAGCTTTCCAAGTTGCAGCTGAGCGTCTAATATTTCTTGCTTGTCTTTTAAAAGCAGAACCCCAGACCGCACCTGTATGTTCGTTGACAAAAGGCAAATCGGCATCATTAATAAAACAAAGCAGAATAAACATATACTAATACACACATTGAACAATCCTTCAGTTGAAATCAACTCAATTTTTTAACTTCCCCTGAGATAGCCTACTGGCAGGATCTTATTCTATAAGAATTAGGTTAATTTCAATTCCCTTGTTGCATTCTGGATTCTAGAAATTGCTATTTCTTAAAACAGTAAACCCCAGCCTAAAAGAATAACAGTTCTTTTCTTCTTCACTTAAAGCAGAGGAATCGCATTCCCTCTGACTATGATTTACAATATAATATATTACACTGTTAGTAACCACATTCTTTAACAAAAATGAGGATGATAACATACTGTTACTTCTATATTTGCAGGGTGTAGCATCCATTATTACATAATACAAGCAAAGTAATTAATGTTTTTTATCCTGTGACTCTTACGAATAAGAATTGAAATTCTTAATCCATCACGTGTATCTATTCTGCAATTCAATAATACACGCACACACAAAAAAACAATACCTATGTTTGATGTGATCACCAATTTATATTCCACTTTCCATATCTAGTTTAAAGATTTCAAAACTAAAACTTCGAGCAACATTAAGGGCATCAAAATTGCTAGGTATTCTACATGTAAAAGGGTGTGCAACTTTAACGACCTGAATCACCTCATCTATATAGAGCACATCATATTTAGCATTTTCATGTGTTGCGACCTAATACGGATGAGCAGTAAATCGTTTCAGCTCCTCTGACCCTACACCTAACGGCACAGTCATGTGTAAACACCGGGGTCAAAAAACCTAATGGGGTCCCACGTTTCTACTCTACATCCGTACAAGGAGTGTGTAACCCTAACGACTTGATCATTGGGATAGCGACCTGATCTAAGTAACCTGATTCAAATCGTAAAATATCATGTTTAGATCAACTCTGACATCTTGAACAGAACGCCTAACAATGTAATGCTGACACCTATCTCTTGTGTGCATATATATATCACACCAATGAAATAAATGGAGGATCTTAGCATTAGCTTCTCACTAGAATCCCTAACACACAATCAATTTTCTAAACAAAAATAAAGGTCAAAATTTACAAGAAAACCAACAATGGCCTTCTGAATTTGGTTAAACATGTCATATGAATATTGCATTAGAAATTACTCTAGCGGAGATGATCAATTTCTCTAGGGAACATGAAAGCATCACTGATCTCATCAGCAGAAATGCTAGCATCAACTTCACAAGTTTAAGATCTATAAAAGTCCACTGCCATATCAAAATATGATCAAAGCCCTAAATGTTAAGCATAATGCTAAAGGAGAAATACATGTTTGTATACCTCTCTGAGAATATTTTCCAAGTGCCTCATCCTCCCATCAGTGCTTCCATGGTTACTCCCAACAGATGTTTTCAAATCATCCACAGAATTCTCAAGATTGCGTGTTCTGCTTTCAAGTTGGGATAGTCGTGCACTAACACCTTCAAGTAAATGTAGCAAATTCTCTGTATGCTTCTTCAGAGTCCCATCGATCTCGGACACAATTGTAAAATCAAGTGCATTCCGATCCTTCTCTAAAATGACTTTTGCAGGTTCGATGGAATCTACGGAACCATAACTCTGTATAGAAGATCAATGTAGTCAGATAGTTTACAAGAAGTAAATACCAAAACTTAAATTCAGCAACAAACTATCAGCAAAAGTTTTCTATCAAAAATCAAAACAGCACTAATTGAATTGGAACCACAATGAACAGAAATATTATAGTCCAAGCAAAAGCAATTAGCATTGCTATACGAACAGAAATTATAAAATATAAACATAAAATGCAAAGTCAAGCCGTTCATGAAAATCCCAACTATCATCTACAATAAGAATCTAGAAAACCTCTCAGTGCACCAAAAGAAAATAGAGCAAAACTTAACAATTTTCCACGTATAGACACTCAAAACCCAGGAATAAGACACATTAAACTCAGTTCAAATTAAAAAAAAACCTAAACCATTAGAACAGAAAAACAAGCTATAAGAACAATAGGGAAGGGAGTAGTGGTTACTCTAATTGGAGAGCAAGTGTTGGGCTTATGATCGAAGGAGTTACAAGCTCTACTGGATCCTCCGAGATTAGGGGTAGAATCCAAATTCAGTGACGGCGAAGAGCCATCGAACGATCCAAATGGGCGAATGGGCTGGAAGTCATAGCTGGTCATGATGCTGTCCTTCTTGGTTGTCCTATTACCAGCACCAACATGGCTGCTCTGGTCCTCTTCTTCTCGTGGATTGTTCATCAGGTCGATGAAGTCTTTGCTCTGCGGCGAGGACAATCCCACTGACACATCTATAATCTGCTTGTCCATGAACGACACCGTATTTTTCGATCACCCCAACAAAAAATATTATTATTGTGGCTAAAAAGTATAAAAGGAATTACCTCTTTTGATACCTATAATTTTTCTGAGGGGTTTTCAAAGAATTTAAATTTAGAGAACTGCAAAGCCAAACGAAAAATCGTTGAAGACGACCTTCGTCTTTCTATTCCATTTTACTTCTAAACTGCGTGTAAACAGTAAAGGTCAGGAATGTAAACCGGATGAAACGAAGTTGGATAATATTTTATCTAAAATCAAAACATAAACATTATATTATACTTCAAATCAAAATTCAAAAATATAAGAAATCCTCTTCTAGTAACGGTTATTAATTAGTAGTTTTAAAAATTCAATTTCAATATTTTTTTTATTAAAAAAATTTTAAAAACATAAATTTTAATTAAAAAATATTTACAAACTTAAAAAATATTATATATTTGATTCTATTTTTATTCGTAAATAATAAATTATAAATGTTTTTATGGATAAAAAAATAAACGAATTAAAAAAATTGAATCAAAATTTATCACCTAAAATTAAACTCACCTAGTTACTATCTGTAGTTATTTGTACCTGGAAATTTTTTTAACATTTATAGTAAAAACATGTTTGTTACGTTATATTAAATATTATAATTTTAGATTATTATATGTTTTGTTGATAAGCTAAATCGTATTATATATAATTGTGTAAAAATTTAATATTAATAGTGAAAGTAGATTTAGATAGTATTAAATATTTTATTTTACTTGATTTATTTAAAATTTTAATTTTAAAATATAAGTATAGACGTTTTTATTCACCTTAAATTAAATTTTTTAAAAAATATATATAAAAATAAATAAATATTATTTTTAAAATATTATCTTTAATTTATTTAATTATATTATATATTAATTATAATATAACTAAATACATTATAATCTAATAAAATTATAGTTAATATAATTATAACGTAGATATCAATTTATAGATATGAATGTATATTTTAATTATGAATAATTATAATTATAATTATTTGTAAAGATATGATAGTTTTTTTTAAATAAGTGTAAATGATACGGTGTGGAAGGGTATGATTATTATAATACTAAATTTTTTGTTAATTAAAATTGAAAATATATTAATATTATTTTTACATAGATATAATTATATAAAAATACACTTTTAATGTTTAATATTTTAAATAACTTAGTAAAGTAAGAAATATTTTAAAATTTATATTTTTAAAACTAAAAGTATTTTTAAATAAATGTTCAAAAATAAGAAATATAGTTAAAACGTCGAAAAATTACTAACGGTTTATAACTGACGGTTATTAACTAAATATACACAAAATTAATGTGAAATGGTTATAGTTAAAAAAAATTATCTCTATTCGTCCTCATGTCCATTCATACTTACAATTTTCTTACTTTCTATGGGCTATGTCTTACGAGATATGACTCATACTGAGAGTGGACTTTAAGAAAAATAATAATGTAACATACTCCATTTTTTCTATTTTATCCTTTTTTTAAGGAAAAAAAATAGTATAAATATGTTACTTTTAATAAAAATATACTTTAAATTCATATTCATTTAATATGATAACATAATCTTATTATTCTTATAAAATGGGTAGCTTGATAAGAATTTTAATATCAAGTATGTGCGACATCATGTCACATGAAGAGTGACATGTAATGCATGTATGACACGTGTTTGATAAGTTTTTTGAAAATAAATTTATTTTTTTGTAAAAATAATAAACTTGTATTATTTTATAAAATGAGTACATGTGAAATTTTATTAAAATATAATATACTTGACTATTATTTCTATAATAATTAAAGGGCTTAATACTTTTTCGATAACTATGTTTCATAAAAGATTTCACTTATTGATCATATTTTTAAAAAATTATCTTTTAACACACATGATAAAATGTTCATATTTAGTACCCATATTTTTCAAAGCGTTTCAATATAGTGCTTTTTGGATATGAATAAATAAAATGAGAATTTACCTTCTTTCTTTTCCTATCGTTTTTGGCTATTTACAACTCCAATTAACGCCCATTTACAAAGCAATCGACTCAACTAACACGATCAGTTGATGAGCCTTAACAAGCTAGAGGGCATTGCAAAAAGAAGTCCCAAATGTTTTAAACAGACATCATGTAAGGAATAATTAGAGAAAAGAAAGATGAGATAATGAGCAATTTATTTTATAGATAAACTAATCGCCAATTGTATAGGATTTGTGGTATCATGTCTATGCTTGTTCTTGGATTCACGATAGACAGAAAGCATTTCTCCATAATAGTAAGAGCAACAGATAGTCTTAAATTACATTCTGCCTTCAAGGCAAACCGTTGGGCAGAGTAAACCTTTTGGTCATCGTGGATGCATTTAAGCAGTGTCCATGTAAGACCACCAATAATGTCGTTAATGAAGCCAACATGAGATTAAAGACCTGAATGAACCTGCAAGCAAATACCAGTGAACCTAGTCCCAAAATATTTCTCACCAATATATTGGGGAAATAATGCTGTTTTGCAGCACTTGTGAAATCACGGGGGAGCTGTAAATAATTGAGTCAATTGCTTTGTAAACAGTTAAAAATGGAGTTAGTTGGAGCTCTAAAAACTAAATATAACATAAAAAGGAAGAAAAGGGTGGTCAATTTTTATTTTGCCCCTGCCTAAAAGCCTCGCTATAGTTTTATCATTTTATGTCTTTTTCTGTTTAAAAAGTATTAAAATGATATTTTAAAAAATATGGGTATTAAATAAAAATATTTTTTCTTCATGTATTAAAAGAAAATCCTTTTAAAACATAATAAATAAATAAAAGTTTTGATTAAATATGTATACTAAAAAGGTATTGAATCTATAATTAAACATTCTCAAGAATTCCTATAGTTATACAATATTGTATTATTTTAACTTATGTGTATTTAATAATATTTACATCCATAAGGTTGAGAAAATATTTTCTTTAAATTAATTATAAAACAATGATTTTATTTAATTGGTTATAGTTTTTAATTAACAAAAAAAGATTACAAGTATTTCAGTAGTCTTTAATCCTCTATTAATTAAGACTTGTTATTTTATAAAATGAACATAATCTATCCAGTGAAATGTAGTCCTATAAATCTAATAAATATTTATTGATAAAACTTTATGTTGAGACAAGTTTATAAAAACAGTGTAGGAACAATATTACCGATAACTTCAAAGAATCGCTGGGTTGAGTCATTGGCCGTATTTCTCTTTAAGACATTTCGCGGCTCATTTAATTTGTGCAAAGAAACACAAATTGGTCGTCACAGGATAAAATCCCGTAATCGTAATCTCTGCCTCAACTTCTTGATGAAGTGGAATCTACACCAGAAAATTTGTTGTTCGGAAAACTAAAAGAATACTTAAAATTGTAGAAATTGTAGAGAGAATTGTTTTCGTAGTGAGATGAGATTGCTGATTGATATGTTAAAATGAGAGGTAAAAGCTTCTTTATATACGCTTTAGAAACGCAGAAGAATTATGAATAAAACTAATGTCAGGAATTAAGAATGTAATGCCATTCGAGTAATGAAAAGTAATGGCCATTTTCGGATTAAAGACGAAAGAATGATATTTTTTGTGAATAAATACGAAGAATGACTCTTTTTTCTGAATTAAGAAGACAACGGCCATATTCTTAATAAAGGAACATAACGGTTATTTTTTTCTGAAAAATATATATATATATAACAACCATTTTGTAAGTGGAAAAAATTTTCTTAAAAAAAATATTTTACCAAAAAATAAAATACCACCTCACCTCGCACACGAACTCGGCCAGCGACGGCTACAGTGGCGTGTGGATATCTTGCGTTTTCCCTTCCACAAAGTGCGCTTCAATCCCAATAACAAACTCTTCACTATTTATACCTCTTTAAAATATTATAAAAAATCAATGTGGGACAAGTCACAATTACTAACATCTATCTTTTAATAAATTTCATTTTTTTTCAACACTTTATAAATCTCATAATGTACATTGAATTTCTTATTGAGATTGCAAATGTTGGATAAAAAATTAAAAGAAAGATGTCAAATGGCCAAGAAAGAATAAGCAGCAACGAATGTAACTGAAAATAAAAATGATTTTCATAATATATATATATAATAATTCTCCATTTAAACAAAAATAAAAGAGAGAAACTATATATGTATTGATAAAGGTATCTTTATCCATATCATTCAAATAGCGTTAATTATAACCCTATCATTACTCTCTCAATTGCTTACATCCAAATGCAAAGTTTCCAAAATAACATCAGGAAAATCATCATCAAAATTTTTGAGATGAAAATTACTAGGAATTAATTTAACACAAAAAAAAACATATATTATCAGGATAATATAATACTTAATTTAACTTCAATTGTGAAAATAAATAAATAAATAAATAAATAAAAGTCAAACATTAGGGCTTAATCGTCATAAAAGTAGTTAGGAGCCCAAAATACTCTAATGCTCTTAAACCTTAGGAATTAAAATAGCAAAAACAACCTTACAAGAAACTAAAATGAGTATTTAATGATGGACATCTTGGAAGAGTCGGGCCAAGGAACTTGAACCAACACCATGCAGTCTTCATATTCGAAACCAACTTCTTTTCCATCAATACAACAAGTGGTTGGCTTTTCTGATGCAAATACTCTCATCTGTCCAATGCCTCTCACCCCAACACTGACTAAATTCTTCTCATGATTGAAATCCAAAGACTGAATAGCTCCTCCAGTGTTAAGCATATTGACCAAACCAATAGGAGCAAAGTGCACAGATTTTCCAGCCAACATAGTCACTGGAGATACAGTTATTAACTCAAAATTAAAGGGCTCCAATGATATTTCAATATTTTGAGAAGGCTCTGAAAGGATTAATTTCTTAGATTGGTAAAAGTACAAGGCAAATACTTGAACTCCATGAATTGAAATTGGATTCTTGCCACTATTCCACTCAATATCTATTGGATTAGTCCTAGCAATCACTTTGTGGGAAAATTGAGAAGCACATTGATTTCTCCTAGTTTCACGATTCCACCCACCTCCTTGACAATTAAAGGCTCCAATAACACCAGTGTACTGTATCAAACAAACACAAATTATATAATTAAGAAAAAGTGAAGGTATATAAATAAAATCATAATTTATCTACAACCCAAGTATTTAGCACAATTTTCACAAAGAGATCTAACCTTATTGAGGTTCCATATCTTGAGCAAGGTTTTGCCATCATGAAGAGGATCTTGAAAGAGACAATCACGAGTAGGAAGGGCATAATAGTCACATCTTAAAATGGAACCATCAGGCAAAACAAGGGTCTTAAGAAGCTCAAAGTTGTGATTGCCAACAGTGTCACTGACATAGACAGGACCCCCAGAAATAGCCCTTGAAGCAGCATGAAACGCAGCGCATGGATGAGTAGACTGAAACATGTCCCAGTCAGGGTGTATGAAATTGCCCATCCACAGACTGTTGTAAGCACAGTGCACCATGTGACAACCTTGTAACCAAAACGTACCGTTTGGATCACCCGATGGATCGGTACACCAGAAATCATCCCCTGTTTCATACTAACATTATAATATATAAAAATATAAAATAATTTGACAAATTCTCAAAATTTATAGGATAATGTTCCTTTTAAGTTTTATATGATCTGATATTAAAATTCAAAATATGGTCTTTGAAAAAATAAGACATGATTTGGTGAGATTAAAAAAAACACCATTCTGACCCAAATATCAAATTTTTGAAATTTTTGTTGAAAATATTCCTAAATCGATCATAAATTTCTTGTACAAGAGTCTCTCATGTACTTAGCAACTTTACTAGTATACATAATCGGTACATAGTTTGTACATAACCAAAAGAAAAATGAAAAAAATGGAATCAATTTTATCTCAAATTTAAAACACCTGGAATTTCGGAACCTTAAAGCCCAAAAGGGGGGAAACAAATTGTCAAGAAGTAATTAAAGATGTTGGCTTTCTTTTTCTTTCGTTTTGTATAAAACAACTATTACTGATGTCAATAAGTTCTTGCCTACAAGATAGGGTATATGCCAACTCCCAACTATATATATATATATAAGGGGACCCAACTTATAAGAAATTAATTACCCCCAATTGAATGGATCTTATCTAATCTACAACTGAAAAAGCATTAGGAAAAAGCCAAAGAAAACCATTAAGATTAGTGTTTCTAGAAGTTGTTTTGATAAGAAATAAGAAATGTTAAAACTCATAGAAAGTCATGTAGTTACAGAAAAAGCAGAGCACATATGAGGTTGGACAAAGACACATAAAAGGCATATAATTAGAAGAAAAGACATACCAACACGACCAAGGGAAATAGCCTCAGTTCCAAGAAACATGAAATCATTGCAGTGCTCCATACTAGCAATGACTCCGTTTCCATTGAAGTGCTTCCTAACTGAGGATGTCAGAGCTTTGAAATATGCCTTCGCTAGCTCTACTCTGCCCCCATAGTTCTCGCACAACATCTCCAGAATCTTCACACGAAAAAACTCTTGTTATTCAGAATGTTAACTTCAGATCTTGATGCCATATGAGTTATATGACTAACTATATGAATGACAATGTAGAATTTGAAAAGACAAAGGACAATTTCTTATTGTTGATAAAAAAGAGAAGCCAAATGGCATCCAAAAATCAAAGACTAATAGAATGTATCACTACTAATATATGCACCGTTACAAAGATGTAAAGTTACGATCAACTGCCTACACAGGTGCATCGTATACATAAATAAATAAATAAAATACGGTTTCAATTAACATCGAATATAGGATTTGAACGTATAATTATATCATTTGAATGTAATATGTTCAAATTATTTAGTTGGAAATAAGTTTATGAGAATTGAAAAATTAAAATTTAAAATACAGAAAATACACCATTTTATTTAAACATATAATTAATAAATATTATAACTATAATTTTATTTTTCTAAAAATGAGAGGGGGCTGTGCTCCTCTGGCTTCTACATACATCACCTCCTATTATAATAACATATATACTTTCATTATTTGCCAAATAAATAGTTTTAGAGTTACAGCTCTATTTACACCCTGTTTCGTATACAAGGACAGATTTAAGATTTGTATTAGAGTCATCGTATAGATAGTAAAATATAGTATTAATTATTTTTTAGTTAATATTTTTGTAATTAAAAAGATTTTATATATTTTTTATTTTAGTAAAAAATATATTTAAATTATTAAATTTATAATGAGATATTAATTACTAAAAATTTAAAATTTAAAATCTAGTTATATTTTATATATATAATTTATTTATAATTTTATAAATATTATATTTAAAATTTTATTTATTAAGAATTAAACTGAAATAAGTATTTTTCTTATTTCACACAAATTAATATGGGTAAATATTATATTATTTTAAAAGTCAAATAAAAAATAGTAGATATTTTATGTATTGAGAAATCAAATTATGAAACTAAAAGGTAAAAATCAAAGAAAGAATCGAAGTTTGCGGAAAAGTAAAAGTTTAAAATTAATGTGTCTATCTATACTTGTAATAAAATAACGACATACCGTGCCGACCAAACAAATCGAAATAACCGAACTAACAGAAAGTCATGCCCAAATAATATACAAGATCTCACTTTAGATAAGAGGTAGAATACTCTATTGACACCTTGCACTTTTCTCATGTCTAAAATCAACCTAACACGGCCCATTCTTAATTTCATCTATTTGATGACAGATATATAAACAAAGATAATAAAAAAAAAATTTAACTTACATGGATAACGTCGACTTTGACTCCATCAATCCCAACGGACTCCAAATGCGAGTGAAGTCCTTCGTACATCTGATCAACAATCTCCGGCGGAACCAACCCAACTCCGGTACTAACAATCTTATCAACGGCAAGATCTTCCATTGTAAGTTTCAAACCAGGAGACAACTCTGGCTTAACAATAATAGCTTCGGGTAAAACAGGGATTTTAGGCCTCAATCCACCCCAATATCCACAAAGGGCATGCCAAACATAGACATAATCAACACTTTTAAACTCTTCTTTCATATCTCTAATAAAAGCAGCCATTCCTTTATCCATTTGCTTTGGACTAATATAGTCTCTGAATTTATAATTCTCTTTAAAATTCAAAAGCCTACATGGCATTTGTTCCCCAGCAACAGTTTGATTCATGCCTTCTTGAGTTATAGGGTCCTTATCATGACCAATAGATTGCCATCCATCATCAATTAAAACAAGTCCAGGCGGACATCCACCTTCAACAAGTCCTTTAATTCCTTCAAGAACACCTTGAGGATGCACACTGAGGTAAAATGCATCCCAAGTACACCAACCAAATTTGTCCACAATACCCGGAGGTGTTTTTTCTTCTAAAAGCTTGAAAGTTCCCAAATGAGATCTAACAACTTTCATAGCATCTTTCACAAGTGTGAAAGGGTCTTCACCGGCATGAAGATAAAGGATGCTTCGAAATCCTGCACTGCAAGATTTCGAAGAGCCACTTTCAACACAAATGTCGATGAAATCGTTCACGCCGGATTGAAGACAAGCTCGAAAAGGGCCTTCAAGCAGGGGAAGGAGGAGGATATAGGGACGACCAGAGTCTGATTTCTCGAGAATTACAATTTGAGTTTCGTTTTCGAGGTCTTGTCCGTTTGAACCGACCCAATGAGTAGTCCACCAGACTTTGAATCTGAATATGCTCATGAATCTTATGTCTTTCAGTTTACCAATTGGGACTACGTGACGACAGTTCGATTCGGTTGCATCAAAACCGACGAAGGAACCGACGGTGGAGATGGATTTTTCAATTGATGCGTAGTGAGATGGAGTGTGTATGATGTTTTTAGGGATTTCTGAGAGGAAGACATGGCCATTGGCCTTAAAGTTTGATTTCTCGATGGTGAAAGGTGATTGGTTGTCGGAATCAATGACAGTGGAGAGGTCAGAACCAACTTTGGTTAAACTTGGAGCCATCCGGACTGTGTTTTTGAAGAAACGGAGACGAAAGTTGTAGTAATTTACAGAGTTCTGCTATTAGATCAGAGAATGTCAGAAAAGGGGTTTATGTAATGTATAGTACTTGTCGGAAAAGGAATGATATTAAGGAAAGACGATATTCTGAAAAAGGAAAAGAATCATTTGCTTGATTGTGTATATGAACTCTCTGTACTTATGGAAGTTTTGAATGGTTCACGAATGGGGATGCGGCCCAATTTATAGGCAGATTATGCAGAGACATGTTGTGAAAAGTAGGAGAAACGTATGGAGTGAGATGAAGATTGGTCTGAAATTCTTTATAATATTATTAAAAAAGATTTATTTTTTATTTTGATGAAATTTAATCAACACTTTGACTATTCCTTTGATAAAAAAATATTTAGGATTGGTATCTTAATAAAAATATCAAAAATATATCCACTGTATTCAAAAGTGGGTAAAAGCTGTTGGCATTACTACTAGAAGGGTCCGGTATATTTAGAGTTGAGGTGGTATAAGTTTTTTATTTTAATTTTTAAATATAATATTTATAAAATTATTAATAAATTATATGTTATATTTTATTTTAATTTTAAATTTTAAATTTTTAACACTTAATATATCAAAAAATTTAATAATTTTAACATATTATAATAAAAATAATAATAATATAATACTTTTTAATTAAAAATAAATAATAATAATATTTTTTTCTTATCATACATAGTGCATGTCAATATCGTTGTATACAAGAGATGACAAGTGTAACATGAGGACCTTAAAGTTTGTAAAATGAATTTAATATTAATTATATTTTTTAAGTATCAAAATTTCATCAATTTTTTTATTATATTAACTTTATTTCATATTATATAATTAAATACGTAAATATATCCGACAATCTTCTATAACATTACTCTTTAAGCTTTGCTCGGAACTCGCTTTAAAAAAAAAAAAAGTTTGCATGGACCCACGAAAGAAAATGATGTTTTGCAAATTTAAAAAAATAATAAAATAAAGGATATATCGACATGTCCCTTCTGTTAAGTATTTTGCTAAGATATTTATTAAAAAGAAACTCTAAGATTTTCAAACAGAGAACATGGTTCACTTAAGCTTTTATTAAACACTTTAAAAATTCATATATAGGTCTGAAATTGTCGCATGCTACACTTTATGCACAAGTTAGAAGTGAAAGTATTATAATGTTACTTACGTGTTGCATTTAGATGCCCAACATTTATCTTTAAATTTGGGGATATGGGTGTGGTATTAAAATATAAAACTCAATATAAAGTTATTTAAGATTACTCATTATAGATAGTTGTATTTTTTCATTACATATTACATGTTAAATAATATAAATAATTAAATAAATATTATAAAATATACATTATAATAAAAAAATTTAAGGCTAAGTTTAGAAATATTGAAATAATTCAATCAATATCTTCAAATTGATAAATTTGATATTATTTGTCAAATTCGGATTAAATTTGATTGATAAATTTTATATTCGGATCCATAGATTTTATAATTCGTTGTATTTAATATGAATCAAATTATTATTAAATTATAAATAAATGAGTATTTTATTTTATAATATATTATATTTAAATATTGTGCATACTATAATTATATTATATTATTATTTTAATTTAAAAATAAATATAATTATTTATAATAATTTTACAGACATACTTATTATTCTTTTAATTTTTTTAATTGTGACTATAAATATTAATATTTGTTACAAAAATATTAATTTAAAATTTTAATTTGTGTATATCATGTTTTATTTACGATAATAATAATTTATAAATAAATTTCAATATTAATTTAACATTATTTGATTCAAAAAATATGATATATTCATATTAGTTCGAATTTATTATATCATCGAATAAAATTCATATTAAAAATCTTCAAATATATTCGAATGAAAACTGATTTAGATTAGTTTAGAATAAACGATTTGTCTATAATATTAAAAAAGTCAAATGTTAAGCATATTATGTCAATCACATGCATAATATTAAAAAATATGATTGTGATTAAAAGTTAAATAGAAAACATATAATCTAAGTATGGGAGGAAATTATGATTTTCTTATTATACACGGAGGATAATCAAATTCAGGCAATATATATCATCCCTCGTTTATATCCAAAATGACTAAGGATTTTCTATATATATATATATACAAAGACACCGAAGGATTGCTTATTAATTTAAATGAAATAAAATTTAACAATTTTTTTTATAAAAACCTTATCCGGATAATTAAAATTATGATTATTCGTAAAAATTTAACATTTTTTTTCCAAAAATGACCGTAATTGAAAAAGCGTAGGACGAGATGGTTATTAAAATACCAAAAATATAATTAATAAAAATCGAACATAAATTAATATTATTATTATATATATATATAGTTATATAGAAAAATATAATTTTAATAATAAAACATACAATACTTTGTATAATTAAATTAAATTAGATTTATTTTTACTTTATATTTTTTATTTTACTTAAAAACATCTGTCAAATAGTTAAAAAATAAAAAAAACAATGTTAATATTTTAAATAATATGATAAATTAAAAATTAAGTTAATTTTAAAACTAAATATATTTTTGAATAAATGTTACAAAAATAAAAAACATGATTAAATTTTGAAAAATCTACTATCGATTTATAACTATAGTTATTAATTGAATGTATTTAAAACTGATGCGGGGTGACATAACCAATCCCACTCTTACACGTCCATTCCTAACTTTATTTCCCATAACATAATTATAAAAAAAGGGTCCTCAATGTATATGGTAGTAGGGATATTCGTATTATTGAATAAAAATGATTACGTTAATAATCATAACCTTATCATAATGATTTTGCGTATATTCTAATAACAATCTTCGTTTATGATTATGTAGTACTTTTTTAATAATTTAATCATATTTTTTATTTTTTAACATTTATTTAAAAATATATATAATTTTAAATAATATATTAATATAATACTTATTATATTATATTATCTAAAATATTTACATTAATGATTATTCTTTAATTATATAGCACATATTTTTAAGTAAAAGAAAAATATATATGTAATAATAAATAAAAATTAATCTAATTATTCAACTTATTGTATATTAAAAATTTATATTCTTTTGCAATTATATATATATATATATTAATTTATATTTAATTTTAATTAATTATAGAATAATTATTAATTATTCCCTTATGTGCGCCAAGTATCTTTTTAATTTGTTTTTCTTTCTTTTTTTATATAAAAATATATCTTTTTATCAGTTATCAACTTAACTACCAGAATGTAACTAGTTCGTATCAATTATATATATTATATTTGAGTATATAAAAGGTTTAAAGTTTTAAAAAATATTATAAAATTATGAATAATATAAGGATTTAGAAGAAAAAAAGATCGAATATGTTTTCTTCGGCAAATATGACTCCTTATCTTTTCTTTTTACATCTACTTTTTCTTTTAAGTATAAAAGTTAATATATATAAATTCTACTTTATCTCTAGTAGATTAATTATTAATTTTTTTTTTAAAATATTACAAGAGTGAAATAATTATTGTTTGATTTTTTTCAGGTAAATTTATATTTTGTTATGTTTTATTATTATTATTATTATTATTATTATTCGGATTTAAATTTGAATATAAGATTATTATTTAGAGTTTTATTATTGTTCAAAAGTAAGATTGTTAAATTTGTGTCTAATTTTATCTTAAAATCCAAGTTATGAGATGGAGGATTGTATTTGTTTATATGCGCATCGTGGACGCGATGCCTAATCGATGTAGGACTTTAACATTCTCACATCGCGTGTGGTCATCCTCGAGGCAAGCGAGCTTGGATTCGCGGAATCATCAGCTCAAGTAACAATTCTGTGCGAGCAATTAGCACTATGATACTATGTTAAATTTGGGCCTAACTACATCTCAAAAACCAAGTTATTAGATGGAAGATTGCTTTTGTTTATATGCGCAACGTTGACGCGATGTTGGACTTTAACAAAGATAATTTAAATAATTAAAAATTAAATTTTATTGAAGATTTATAATATTATTAAGAATCAAATTTATACAGAGAACATAAAGAGTTAAAAGAAGAGTACTCGAAAAATTTACTCTATGATTTTTATAATAATTTTATTAATTTAATATATTTTTAATGTTTTAATTTAAATATATTGATGTAATATTATTTTAATTTATTCATATATATGTATTGTAATCAACTTTTAAATGCATGATATTTAAAAAATTTAAGATTACTGTCTCGATTTTATTATTTCATATGAAAATATAAATATATATATATATATATATATATTTATTAAATTTAAATAATAATGATGTTATCATATTTGAGATTTGAAATATTAATGTTGTTAAACGTATAATTATTACGAAAATATAAAAGATATTATTTATCTAATAAAATTTTGAAAAAATCATGAAAGTTTTATTAAAAAAAATTTAAATTTTATAAAATATCAAAATGATTAATTATTTATATGTAAATTATTTTTTTATTTAACATATATATTTTTAAATACTTATAATATTTATATTAATAAATTATTCATTTAATTAAAATATTGTATAATAAAATATATAATTTTTTTATAATATATTATAAAATAAGTAGTTAAAAAGCTTAAAATAATTAAGTAGATTATCTAATTGTATTAAATATTTTAAATAAATAAATCTTGATATTATGAAAAGAAATTTCATTGATATTTTTATCGATATTTTAATAATATTTTAACAAAAATATTCCTAATATCTACAATATTTTAGCTAAAAAAGACATTTAAGTGACAATTTAATGATAATGATATTTAAATAATAATTTTTCAATATTCTCGATAATTTAATCAAATGATATAAATATCATATTTTGATGTTAAGACATACAAAATAAAAACATTATCGATAATATCATCTATATTTTCATCCTTGATTTAATTATACTCAAATTATTGTTATGATAAGTATTTTTAATAATAATTTTATTAATAATATATGGTATTCATAATTAAGTATAAGTATAAAATAAATAGTTTATACATATTTATTATACTAATAATAAAATTAATCAGATTCATTATCCAATTCAAAATGCCACCTGCAGTCACCGACATCTAGGAAACTTTATTATTGAATTTCTTTTTTATTTTATCCATTTTCTATTTTATGTTTTTCATTTTTCTGCGGTGGTTTTTTCTTCTTCAATAAAAAACTAGGATCCACTAATTAAAGCTGGTAAAAGGGAACAGTATTGTATGCAATGCGTGTGCGCTTTACATAGGTCTCATGATATTAATAATAGCAGATAAAGTGGGTCTCCTCCAATCGAATCCGATTAACTTCATTCTTCAATCACCGAACCAACATCAAGCTAGTATTTACATAACTATTACATTTTAAATAAACAAAATATTAATTTATCAATAATATTTTTTATTATTATTAAAATTAAAATTTTATTTTTTGAATCATAGATTTAATATTATTTTAATTTTTTAATATATATTTTTTAAACTGTATATTTTAATTATTAAATATATTATTTTTAAAAACTGATTTTTTTCTTCTTCCTGCTTTACAAATGATAGTAGCTCCGCAGCTCAACGTTGAAGCCTCGCCGACCATAGCTAGTGGCTGCGTGGGTTTCCTAAATCTTCTCAACGACTTCTGGACTCAGATAGTTTTTCTTCATATTTATGAAAGGAAAATAATAATATTGTAAGAAAAGGTTTGAAGTGGCATCTCTTGCAACTTGCCATGTGTAATAATTGTAAGATAAGAAATTAGCTACGAGTCCCGACGCTCTAGGGCGGTTCAAAAATCTCCACCACCGTGCAAAGTGGTCTCACACACTTTTTTTAAAATTCATAAATGAAGAAAGAAAATAATATAAAATTAACGGGTAAAATCAATGCACCTAAAGTTATGGCGTGTTATGTCGTTGTCCCTTCATGTTTAATATATATATATATATATATATATAATGACGTGAACTTTTACACTCATTTTAACTCAAATTTGAATGTTATTTGAGTTTATGTCACTTTTTTTTTACTTAATATTTAAATTTAAATTTAAATAATATATAAAATTATAAAATAATAATATATAATACTTTATATATATATATATATATATATATATATTTAATAAATTTAAATTTGATTTATACTTCCTGTTCAAATACATAATAAATGATTAAACTTATTCTTGATTTTAATATTTTTAAGTATCGATTTATTCTAACTTGATCAACGTGACTTATTGAAGTTTTTAACATAAATGTACACTCATAAAATTTTCAAACTTCGCATTAGATTTAAAAATCCTGTATTTAAATTATAACAACTTATATTATTGAATTGTAAGTATTTTAATTCTTAATAACTTTTAACATCATAAAAATCAATATTATTTTAATGTATGCTAAATATGAAATCTTTGTAAATTAACATATTTTTCAATTTTCAAAATACGTGTACATGTTTCTAAATTAAAAAAAAAGAATAATGTAATAAGGTTTAATCAACTTTAATACGTATAAGGTTCCCTTCCATAATTTAATAGTAATTTACCCGAAGATTTAAAATAACTTAAAATTGTACACAATATAAAAACTAAGTTAATTTTTTCTATCTTAATTAGAAGAGCAAGAAAACATATGCATACTTTTTTACATTTAGTATGTTTGTACGGGCTATTGTAAGTTAAAAATATTAATTCAACACACAGCTAAAACAATCAATAAATATTAAAACAATAATTTACTATAAACAAACTAATGACGTTATAACTCATAGATTTTTATCCAAGTTAACAATATGTATAAATATCACGAATATCACAATACATATAAACAAATCATACATATTGAAAAAGTTATAACGAATTGTTAATTACTTTAAGACTTCATGTGTAAGAACATATTCAGTAAATTATGATTGTATTATTACATCATGTAATCATACATCACATAACATACTATAAGAAAGAGTTCGAGATTGGGTACACAATTAGGAAGATATGAACTGCTTAAATACTCATACTAAAAATGAATGATTATAAAGCAGAAGCAATAATTCTAAAAATATAGGCATGTTATAAGAACATAAAAGAAAGCATATAACTACATAAATTAAATAAGTTTTTTTTTATCAAAGTCTAAATTTAGTATGTTGGTACATACAAGATAGAAAACTCAAATTATACTAATACAATATCACATCATGCATAACAATAGATATAAAGAGTTAAAATCACATAAATCATTACTTATGTGATAATATTATATGGTTTCTTATGGAAACCACTATGCATTACACAAATCCTATAAGCAATAAAAAGATTACAACCCTTATAAAAATAACACCACCATTACCTTTATGAATCAGGATCTTTGTTCAAATTACTTATTATTGTCTTCATAACAACCTGGTCCAACACACGAACCTGACTTTTCTTTAAAGTCAACACCACTCGATGTGGTGTGATCACTAACTAATGATTATTAAAATAAAATGGGTAGACTCTATCGTGATGACCACTCTTAATCACAAACAACTAATAACCATTGTGTGAACCACTTTCAACCACGAACCATAAATCATTTACGTGTGACACACAGTCAACCATGTACCGCACATAACGATTGATTTGAAAAGGTTACATCAATAACTACCGGTTAATATATGGCTTACCGCCATACAAACTCTTCACTTAAGAAAAAGTTACATCCTGACAACTACCAACAAACACACGGCTCACAGCAACCACATGCCCCTTATATAAAACCTACTCACAAACACCACCTCAATTACTCATCACTCAAGAGTACTATATAGTCATGAAACACTATTATCGAACAACACCCAATATAATAATGATCCAAAAATAGAAAATAAGGTGTCAATTTGATAAAGATTTGTTACATATTTCTAGATAAGAAACAAGAAGATGAGGTATTTATAGAACTCACCCAATCTCATGGCCAACTTCATCGAGGGTTTTTGCCGACCATCTTATAGGTGGTTTTTTGGGGGGTTCAATGAGGACCTCGTCAAGATGACAAAAATTACATTTTTTTGATCCAAAAATTGTTAAGTAATTTTCATCAATACCCACACTCAAACATAACAAAAAATACAAGCGACAACATCATCTTGCTCGCATGCTTGCTTGTCGAAAACCACAATGCTCAATCTATCTTGCATGCATACTAAGAATACCATCCTTTGATGTGTGTATAACATGCTTTCATACAAAAAAAATACCTAACTATGAAAGTATGTGCTTTACTGATCGTTAGGAATCAATCTTACATAGAACAAAATAGATACACTAAGTAAGATAAAGATACTATTTTTCTACACAAAAGCCCAACAAAATATAAAGAACTACAAGACTCACATTATTGCTAGAGTGATTAAAGAAATTTTTTTTTCTACCATGTCTCATCACTATCAACATCAAATTTTCTTTAAAAAACTCCAAAAATCACCCTAAAGAAATTGAATATCTTAAATTTTTCATTGAATTTACATGAATAAATAAACATATTTATATCATAGATATTATTTAAAAAATATCAAAAATATTTAATAATATTATGTTAATTTATTTAAAACGATATTAGATAATCATATACATCTTAAACCTTGTGACTATTGGATACTATTTACAACATATTATTATATTTTATGATTTTTTAATTCATGGTTATAAGTTTATATATTACAAATATTTTTAGAATATGACATTCTTACATTACACGTTAAAGGATACCACGCAAACTTCAAATTAAAATAATCTAACAATATGATGTGATACATGTTACACATTTTCCTAAAAGATCAAGATTGACATGATGCAATAATCTAAATTAATTTGTTAAATTTTTATTTTAATTAATTAAATCATAAGTCAATAGAAAATAATACAAAATGAATTAAAATAATAATATTTAATATATTAATAAATGAGGTGACAAAATATTCTTAAAAATATAAAATAAAATATGATGACACAGTTAACTAAGTTTTTATCTCTAAAAAGATAAGAATATCACACCAATTAATGTAGAGATTTTTATTGAATATAACTTTGTTCAATATCTCCAACTACAAATTATCATGTTATTTAATTACTTAAAAAATATATTAAATTTATAATACTAAATCTTTCCTAATTTTAAAGTGTGAATGCAATATTATATATAATGTCAGATCTTTTCTAATAATAATAATATAAAAAAAATCATGTTCTTTTATTTATTTATAAAAAGTTACTAATGGATTCTACTATCAATTAAAATTTCAATGTTATTATTACAATTTTTTTAAATTTCATATTATATTTATTATTAATTTTAAAAATTAACAAAAAATTTAGTTGAAAAAATAAATGGATTAAAAACAAAAACAAAAACTATTTTTATCAATTTAAAAAGTTAACATTAACACAACTTGAAAAAATATGGCAATAAACCCACACATAAAACTATTATTTTTAATCTTTTTCCAAGTCAAATCAACCCCTGAAAACGAGGAGGAAGAAGTTTCCACCATCGACGTCTGTAATGCCTCGCATAATTGCGGTTATATCTTAAAAACTGGAGCCACGACCCACAGAAGATTAGGCAGTACCCTATTGTTATATTGGTCTTTTTCTCATTTTTATTTTTTTTAAAATTCAATTTGGTAAGTATTCGTTAGTTTAGTTCAATTTAATACATGTTTAAGAAATAGTTTTAATTTAGTCATTTTCAGGTGACAAAGATTAAAGTAATTTTAGGATTTATTTGGTTACTTAATTTAAAAATAATTTTTAAATCAATATTTTTTTTTATATTTTTAAAAAATAATGAGTTTTTTAATCAGTGTTAAAAAAAGTGTTCCGAAGAATAAAAAACAAATATATTTTTTAATATGTTTAGCAAAAATGATTCTTAAAAATTGTTTTAAGCATAAAATATTTCTATTTAAAATCTCATATTATATAATTTTTGTAATTAATAATACATGTACTAAAATTGATCGAATCAATAGGATATGAAAAAGAGGTATCAATAGAAAAATAAAGATAGCATTTGAGCCTCAACCTACCTACCTATCTGAGTAAACAACTTATGGGCCAAAAGGTCAAACATATGAATTGGATCAAGAAAAATTGCAAAGCCCATGTTATTTTAAGAGTAAATATACATGCACTCGAAAACTAGAAGCTGAGGAATAACATCTTTGAACCAATAAAACCTTAAACCTTAGAAAGAAAATCCCTCACAACAATGCAACACTCCAGTTGCAGGAACATGGGGTGTGGAATATAGGAAATCGTGTGAAAGTTTATTGGAGATAAAATTAAGGAGTAAATTAAGTAGTGTCAAGAACCTTAATTTAAGGAGTAAATCAAGAACCTTAATTCAAGGAGTAAATCAAAGAGTTGTGATCCTTAATTTAAGGATTAATTCAAGGAGTAAAACAAGGAATCCTTAATTCAAGGAGTAAAACAAGGAATCCTTAATTCAAAGAGTAAATCAAGGAATGTTTAATTTAAAGAGTATTTTAAGGAGTAAATCTCCTTATATATAGCTATAGAATTGTAATGAAAATATGAAAGAAAGAATACAACTTTAAGAAAACTTGTTTTATTTGGCAAGGCCTTTAGGCCTTTGGCCTTTGGCCTTGGCTTTTTCAACACAAATTTTCAACATGGTATCAGAGCAAGTCGATCTTCTTAAAAAAATTGTTATTCCTTTGCTCAAAGTGCGTTTGACACTCTATCAGAGCGATTTCTTATTCTTTTTGTTTTTTCAAACCAAATTTCTTGGCGATGATGGATTAAATCTCTCCTATAGCTCCTACCTGCCCGATATGGAGAGGAAGTATTATGGTAAAAGGAAAGGTCTCACATTGAAACCAAGCTCTTGGCGATAATGGATTAAATCTATCCTATAGCTTCTACCGACTTGATGTGGAGGAGGAGTATTATGGTAAAAGGAAAGGTCCAACATTGAAACCAAGCTCTTGGCGATGATGGATTAAATCTCTCTTGCAGCTTCTACCTACCTGATGTGAAGGAGGAGTATTGTGGTAAAAGGAAAGGTCCCACATTGAAACCAAGCTCTTGGCGATGATGGATTAAATCTCTCATGAAGCTCCTACCTGCCCGATGTGGAGGGGAAGTATTGTGGTAAAAGGAAAGGTCCCACATCGACAACAATATATATATATATTTTGCTATCGTAATCAGCATTTTTGTTAGTTTTACCTTTAATGCCTTGGCTTCTCATCGTTTTCAACGACTTCTGTGCAAGCTTAGATCCATAAACCTTATGGATCCAGCTTGAGGGGGAGTATTGGAGATAAAATTAAGGAGTAAATTAAGGAGTAAATCAAGAACCTTAATTTAAGGAGTAAATCAAAAACCTTAATTCAAGGAGTAAATCAAAAACCTTAATTCAAGGAGTAAATCAAGGAGTTGTGATCCTTAATTTAAGGATTAATTCAAGGAGTAAAACAAGGAATCCTTAATTCAAGGAGTAAAACAAGGAATCCTTAATTCAAGGAGTAAATCAATGAATGTTTAATTCAAAGAGTAATTCAAGGAGTAAATCTCCTTATATATAGCTATAGAATTGTAATGAAAATATGAAAGAAAGAATACAAGTTTGAAAGAGCTTGTTTTATTTGGTTAGGCCTAGACCTTGGCCTTGGCGTTCTCAACACCAATTTTCAACAAAGTTATTATTTGGAATGAAAAATGGCTAGTTGATGCAAGGCTGTTTATTCTTTTGGTCCAAAATGGTTTCAAATGGATTAAAACACTTATAAATGTATTTGTTAATCTTTATGAGGAGTGCTTTCAAAAGAAGCATTATTTGTGCTTTTATGAGTATAATACTTATTTGTAAGAGATGTAATTTTGAATGCATATTCATATCTTAAAATAATTACTAAAATGAAATTTAAAATCACTTATAACATTTTCGTTACAAAAATATTTATTTTTCTTGAAACCACTTTTAACTAAACAAATTCATTTTAAATTAATTCTCTTGAGAATCACTTTAAAAAAAACACATCCAAACGAGCACTTTGTGTACCCTATTGAACCCTTTAGAAATTTCTCACCAAAATGAATGAATGGCACACAAATCTCTCCGCAAGGATGGCACAGAACCACCCCTAACAAGATGGCACGAACTAGTGTTAATTGACACAGTAGAACTACCTATTAGTCAACTATGAGCATATGTTTTTGTTGGGAACTTTGATTCCAAAAACGTAAAAAAGTTCTTTAAAAATGCATCAACAAATTCAGAATAAAACAAAGAAACACAAATTTTAACGTTGTTCGAAAATACTATTTCATGGAGAAGGCCATTGCAATTCATTATGTATCAGAGAAAATATACAAAGAAGATTACAAAAATTAAACAAGAAAATGTACCAAGGTTTCATACCCATAAGAACCCTAATCTTCTCCACCAAATACTCTCTGTCACCTTTCTTCGCTGCCCATACACGAATGTTATCAACGATGTTCCACCTTTTTCTTATTCATTTTCTCTTGGCCATTCGCTCATGCAAGAAGGGATTTCGTGCCGTTGCTCTTAATCTCGAAGCCGTCATTCATAAGTGCTTAACTCCCTCTCCTTTCTCACGTTCTCTTTGTATATAGCCGCTTAAGTCCTCTCTGATTCTATTTCATATGTCTCAGCACTTTATTCTAATAAGACTATATATATATCGGTAAGTATATATTCGTCATCACTAATCATATTATAAAAATTTATATTAATCTTAAATTTATATCATTTTAATACATACTCTAAGAGATTAAACTTAACCTAAAAACCCATACCAGTAAAAGAACTAATGGGCTGGCTAAAACAAACAAAGCCTAATAGGTAAATAATACATATAACATATGTGTGGTGTGTTTGGGTTATGCAGATTTACACAACAGAAAGCCCAAAAAGAACATTACATTTAAATGACTTATTAATTTGTCAAATCAATCCCAATTAAATAACAAACTCATATATCAGTTTCATAATTTTTACAGTTTTTGACCAAAACCTCATTTGGTACTTTAACAGACACCTTCCAAGCATGAAGAGATGATTATATTTAACAGGATGTAACATGATACGTCTTTTGTCATAAGATGTCATTTTCTTTAAAAAAAAAGAAGTATTAACATATCTTCAATAGAAAATTATTATGTTTAGTTGCGTTTTAAACCGATGACAGATATATATATACATACATATAAATTATTAAAATAATATATTTATCCTTAATTAGTAAATTTTTCAAAACAATAAACTAAATGTCATATTATTAATCATACTCTAGGAGAGCAAAAATAGTACAATAATTTCCTATTTTATAATAAATATATACAAATAAATAAGTATACAAAATAATGAGCATATTTAATCCAGTGTCCTCTTAACTTACAGATCTCCTTATTTCTTACTGCAGTCGCATGAATATGGTTCTTGTTAAGAACTATGGAGTTCTATCTAATAATAAATTTGAGATGCTTTCAGGGTAATTGTTGCCTCATTCAAAGCTCCAGTGCAGACTGTCAGAAGGTAAACGTAAAGGCATAATTAAACACGTAGAAATTGATACCAAATGCAGAATAACAGAATGGAAGTGACATAAAGCAAGGCAAATTAATGTGGTCCCTATATTTTAGTTGTTTAATATGATCTCATAACTGTTTAATATTGGTTCTAAAAGTAACAAATTAGTGGTATAATTTAAGAAAATTAACAGATAATTTCACAGGCGTGATTAAGAAAATTAAGTGCAGATAATTTAAGGAAATTGGTGCCATTTAATTCTAAGGCTTAAATTACAGACACTTTAGAAATGAGCCTTTCTTCGTCCTATAAATAAAGGCATCCATGACAAGAGCAAGTCAAAAATCAGAAAAAATCGGAGAGATAAAGAAACTCAAAGTTATATAAAATACTCATGTAGCTTTTGGAAACAATTGAGTAAATATTATTAGTGAGAAATCAGATCTGTATTCTCGTATATTTCCTACTCATTTCAAATAATATCTCACGCTGCGCGATTCGTCAAACCACGTAAATTACGGTTTCATTTTATCGACTTTGATATATTCATATACCGCTATTTATCGCTCATTGCAACAAATTGGGTATCGAGCCAAATATAGCATTATTATATATCAAATCGGCTCTCGACGATACTGAACGCAACGGTGAAAGAATCGCTCAAATCGGTCGAATCATCGCCGCCGGAGTCTTACGCAAGAATCGAGTCAACTCGCCGAAGTTGGGACCGAGTCAACTCGGTCACTAGTGATATTTGGACCGAGTTGGTCTAGTTTTCATCCGCTTTCAATCGGAGTTGGATCTATTCCTAATCGACCATTCCAAATTCAATCCAGTTCGCTTTTTCAAATAAGGTACAAAATTTGGAAAAACATCGTTTAAGTCGTAAGTGCAAAATTTCATATCGTTGTCTTATGGTACGATAAAGGATAGATCGAAGAAGGTGAACAAGTCGACTATAGAATTTATGGCAAACCAAGTTCTACTCGAAGAACTATGTTGTCCAACGCAAAGTTTGAGGTGGAGAAATCTACCTAAGCACAAATAACTTTGGTACGTGGCAATGTGAAGTATTATATCTATTGTTCCGAGAAGGATCTAATATAGCCTCGAGACTAGGCTAGAGATTATTCAAATGAAGATTGGAATTATGTCAACCGACAAGCTTGTGGCACAATTCACCGTGCTTAGGAAAAGATCGTAAGTACTTTTGTCATGAAAGAGAATGTAGCCTTGATTCTACGGGAAGAAACCAGAGGACAAATACATGACGAAAAAGTATCGAGAAATCGGACTCTACTTGAAGAAGAAACTTTTCCGTTTCCAAGATAAGAAATGTCCTATGATTGAGCACTTAGATAATTTCAATAAAATTTTGGCCGACCGCAAAATTTAGATGTTGAAATTATCGAAAAGATAAAGCTTTGTTGTCATGAATTCATTACCGAGCTATGAGCATTTAACCACAACCATGTTATATGAAAAGGATGAGGTTAAGTTCGTAGATGTTTCAAATGCTTCGGTAAATAACAAGTACCGGGTTAAGGATCAACATGATCACGAGAGACTAATATCGGTTATCATCACTGTGAACCGGAGGTAGGACTAACAACAAAAATCCGGCGATCAAATAATCAGGGAGAAATCTAGATCAAAGTCCAGGTAGAGAGTCATCGAAGACGCCCCGCGAAGGGACGAGGTGTGCCTATTGTCACCGTAGTATGGCACTCGAAGAAAGATTGTCCAAACAAGGACAAGTCAAATGCAAATGTTGCACGTAAGGCCGATGAAGATTTAAGAATCGGCCTTTTTCGGCTTTCATCATCAAACCTACTCAGATAAGTAGATTCTTGATTCGGATGTTCTTATCATACGTGGTTCAAACAGACATTGGTTTTCGAGTTTTGAAGAGCTCGATGGAGGAGTTGTACTTATGGGCGGGCAACGATGCATGTCGAGACAAAAGGGATCAAACAATACGACTAAAGATGCACGATGGTACAATCGACGACTTACAAATGTAAGGTATATTCTCGACCTAAAGAAAAACCTTATTTCTTTAGTGTGTTCTAGATTCTCGATGGTTACAAGGTAACATTGGAAAATGTAGTCTTGAAAGTTGTACGAGGTGCATTTGTAGCGATGAAGAATGCGGTACTCGTAAGGCAAACTTCACAGATTTCTGGGATGGGTGTACGCTACGCGAAGTAAGGGAAATTGTCTCAAGTAGTTCTAAAGAAAAGGCAAATGATTCTTCCTACCGTGGTACACGTACGCTTAGGGCACGTTTGAAAAGAGCTTTGCAAGGCTTAATGAAGCAAGGTCTTTCGAAAGGTGCCAAGACCTGGAAAGTTTGATTTCTACGAAAGCATTGTGTAACGGGAAAACAAACCGAGGAGTCAAGTTCGGCACCGCCATTCATCGTACTAAGGGGATATCTTGATTATATTCACATCGGATGTTTGGGGACCTTCCAAGAATGCTTCACTGGAGGTAAACGTTGGTTTGTGACTTTTATTGATGATTTCTCTAGATATGCCTGGATATACACTATGAGTCACAAAGATGAAGTTCTCGGATATCTTTCTTAAAAGGAAGAAAATGATCGAGACTCGCACGTGCGGGAAGATTAAAAGGCTCAGATCGATAATGGTGGCGAGTATAAATCCGATCCTTTCTTTAAAGTTTGTCAAGATGAAGCGGATAATCGACATTTTTCGCCTCGTACACCACAAATCGTAACGGAGTATAGAACGAATGAATCGTACTTTGGTTGAGAAAGTTCGATGTATGCTATCTCATTCCAAATCGAGCAAAGGCATTTTCGGGTGAGGCTTTGTCATACGGCAACTCATATAGTCAATGTAATTCACTCGCGACCGCATTAGATGGAAAAACTCCTAAAGAGGTACGGTTCGACAACCTCATGCGATTATGATTCATCGCGAATATTTGGATGTCGTGCATATTTTCATGTTAAGTGAATCCAAATGGATCAGAGCAAAGAAAGTTTTCTTGGCTTTAAGGAAGGAGTTAAAGGATTTCGACTTTGGTGTGGTGAATCCAAGAAGATCGTCTTAAGCCGAGATGTTACATTCGACGAGTCCGTTATCTTGAGACAAACAAATTCGTAGAGAAAGAGAATGAAAGTCCAAATACTCTTTCTAAGGCGATGCTTGAGACTTCGGAAGATCAGAAAAGATTGCACCAATTACCGATCGTGGTGAAGATGAAATTGATGATCAAGAAGAGATCTCGGTTGAGGCGGAGGTTCTCTCACCATCACTACCGATTAATCGCCACTTAATCTATGCCACTACCGTGAGAAGGAGATTGGGAAGCCTACCGGATACACGCATACGTGGTAGCATTCGCGACTTCCGATCGGTGATGACGATGTCCCACGACGAAGCAGGTGCGAAAAGAGTTGATAGTATGAAGTGGAAAATGGCAA
The DNA here is from genome assembly GCA_033030585.1 of Hippophae rhamnoides. Classification (NCBI taxonomy): domain Eukaryota; kingdom Viridiplantae; phylum Streptophyta; class Magnoliopsida; order Rosales; family Elaeagnaceae; genus Hippophae; species Hippophae rhamnoides. Next base: position 62,457,554 of record CM065428.1, on the reverse strand, counting down.
TGGATGAAGAGATGAAGTCTCTACATCGGAATCGACAGGGAGTTGGTTCAACTTCCCAAAGGAAAGAAAACTATTGGTTGCAAATGGGTCTATGCGAAGAGGAAGGTGCTCCCGGTAAAGACAACATCGGATACAAAGCCGACTTGGTAGCAAAAGCGCTACGCCGTAAAGAAGGAATAATGTGACTACAACGAGGTATTCTCGCAGCTTGTTAAGCATTCATCTATTCGGATACTATTGGCTTTGGTAGCACGGTTTGATCTCAGTTAGCTCAACTCGATGTCAAAACAAATTTTTCTCCACGGTACTTTGAACGAAGAAATCTACATGTCTCAACCGGATGGCTTCAAAATTCTAGACGAGAGAATTGGGCTTCGCAAGCGAGCAAGTCAATTTACGGTTTGAAGCAATCACCGCGACAATGGTACAAGCGCTGATAGCTTCATCGTAGAAACAGTATACACACGTAATCTTGATCATCAGGTATACTTTCGAAACTTCAAGACGTACCTTCATTTATTTGCTCTTATATGTTGATGATATGTTGATCGCATCTAAGAAGCGAAGGTGGAGATCGATGTATCAAGGCTCTGGCTGAGTTCGTAATTTGAAATGAAAGATCTTGGGAGAAGTTAAGAAAATTCTTGGGATGGAAATCACAAGAGATAGAGTTGCGAAGTACGCTTTGTCTCGACACGTTTCGATCTCACGAAGAAAGTACTACTGAAAGGTTTCGACATTGATGAAAAAACCAAACCAAGAAGTACACCGTCGCTCTCTCACTTTCGCTTAAGTTGCATTAATGTCACCTAGCACCACCGATGAGAAGAACGAAATGGAACGTGTTCCATATGCAAATGCCGTGCCTCGATGTATGCAATGGTTTGCACCGGTCCGATATTTCCCACGCTTGTTAGTATGGTGAGTCGGTACATGCATAATCCAGGATAAAGGACACCGGCAAGCAAAGGAAGTGGATTCTACATACACGGCTACCGTGGATATTGGTTTGAAGTTTGAGAGAGACAAGACCGAAGGTAAACACCTAGTTGGATACGTGGATTCTCGACTTACGCCTTGGAGACTGCGGATAAGCGTCGATCTACAACCGGTTATGTGTTCACAATGGCAGTGAAGACCCGGTTTGTTGGAGATCAACATTGCGGTCAACCGTAGCTTTGTCTACTACAGGGCATAGTATATGGCTGTAACAGAAGCATTCAAAGAAGCTATACGGCTTCTGCCGACTAAGGATTGGGGGTATTGTTCGTAAGAACGTGGAGGTTTTCTGCGACATGCAGTTGCCATTTGTTTGGAAAAGAACCAAGTTCATCATGGTCGCGCCAGAGCACATCGATGTTCGATTTCATTTTGTAATGGAAATCGTCGATGAAGGGAATGTTATACTCCGTAAAGTCGGAATCGCAGATAACCCCGTATAACCCTATAGATATGCTTACAAAGGTGGTTACGCGTGGATCAAGTTTCAACACCGCTAAACTTGATCAACATCTCGAGCTTAGTGCGCGCAGTGGCGCATTTGGAGGTAAGAAGGCGTTATGAACTTTTTCGCCAAGGTGGGAGATTGTTGAATATTGGCTCAAAAGTTACAAATTAGTGGCGTATATTTAGGAAATTAGTGGCCTAATTTGTGGCATGATTTCAGTGGCATGATTTAAGGAAATTAGTGGCATAATTTAAGGAAATTGGTGGCCTAATTCTAAGGCTTAAATTATGGCACACTTTAGAAAGGGAGTTTTCTTCATCTATAAATAAAGGGAAGAGTTCATGCATTGAAAGAACAAGGCAAAAATCAGAAAAATCGAGAGAGAGTATAAGCAAACTCAAAGAGAGAAAATACTCATGTGAGCTTTTGGGAAACACTTCGAGAGATATTATTAGCGAGGAAATCAGACCGTATTACGTATATTTCCTACTCAAAATAATATCTCACGCGGGACCTAGGCGAATTGCCGAACCACGTAAATTCTGTGTGTTCATTTTATCGCTTTGATATATTCATATACTGCTATTTATTGCTTCCGCCCACAACAATAACAAATGGAAACGTAAAACTTACTGTATTGAGAAGCCTTAAAGCAGCAGGCCGGGTAAATTTTCTAGCAAAAAGAAAGCATGGAGCTGGTTTCTCTTTACTACTGCACCATTCCCTTCTGTACTCGGTCTCGTAATATATATTATCTATTTCCTGCAAAGTACTCAAATTAATACAAAATGTTATGTGCCCAATTGATTAGAAAAGTAATGGTATTCTCAACCAAATCCATTAAAAACATACAGCTGTTTAATCTGAAGTTAGCAATACAATTAGGTGAGACAAAGCCTACAATCAATCAATTGGATTCATTGGCGACTGACTTAAATATGCAAAAATCATTGCATAGTACTCTTAGGCTCCCCTACATTAATGGAAGATAAGAGATCTGATTAGGGTTTCTCTGTTTGGTGAAAATCAGGGAAAGATTTAAACATGCACGCACCATTTCATGCATAAAAGTTGTATATGTATAAAGTTACTTTGTGACTGCAAAGGACATCTTATTCACAACAAGCATTTTGATTCTAGTTATCAGCTTCCCAAGCCAAAGAAAATGTTTTTAAGTGAAGCAATTTTAATCAGTATAAATACATGCTAGGCCATCTGAAGAGCAAGGCATCTGTATCCTTAGTTTCTTACTACTTGATTTTATTCTGTATGCATTGCCCAATACTGGGACTGACAACAACTCATGGTCACTCAAGTCGAGACTAACTATTAACATTACTGAAAAGAAGGATCGATGAGAAGGCACAAAAATCTGTACCTTTATAGATCGTATAAGCATGGGAGTAGCATCTGAAAATTTGTAAGTTACGGGATGCCATCCTCGGCGTTGATGATCTTTAGAGGATGATAGATCCCATGATGAGTGTGTCAGCGATCTTCGTGTTATTTCTCCTTCAAAGCCTTCTTGCTGGAATGGAAAGTTGGTGGCTTTAGATAGCTTAACTTAAAAATAAATATATAAATAAATAGTTAGGTTTAACCTAAAGCAAAGACATAGTTCTTGCTGGAATTAAATTGATCAATTTAACCTTCAAGCCTCCCCAACTAGAACAGAAATTATTAGGGTAAACTATGAACTTAAAAGCACTACAGGAGGACTTTACTCTGATATCTTATACTTTTTGGCATTATATATCTATGCTTCATGGTTGAACATCAAAGAAAAGTCAAGTCTTTGATCAACAAAGTTTTGATGTAGTTATTTGTTTGCATTGATTATTGAGTGACAAAAGCACACAGTATCTAGGGTTCAAAAATTAACTAAATTTCCAAAATCTTGAAGGGTCTTGGGGTTTCATACTTATGGAAGAATCAAGAAAAACTTATCTTGATCAAACACGACCAACTACAGTTTGGTTGGATAATAACTTACTGCCAGTAATGTCTGCACGTAATGTTCATCTGGTATACAATTATGCTCCTTGGACGCATCAGCTGGCTGCAAATAATATAAGTCTTCAGAATAAAGTTCTAAAAAGTAGTCTTGGATTATGTCTATTGATAGAATTTCAAGAACAATAATTTGCAAAGCTACATTAAAGTTTAAACAAGGAATTATATCATGGAAAGTATAAACAATATACATGCAAATATATTTCATTACAAATGTTGAAATCAAAAGTACAGGAATGCCTTTCTGGCAGGTCTTTATGTGGTAATAAAAGTGTTTGGAAAGATTTTAGAGAATAAATTACTTACAAGGGGACGATCTCGCCAAAATTCAGGAAGTGACCTTTTCTGCATATTGTTACATATCAGTTGAGTAAGATAAGATTAATAACTGCAGCTCAGATAACAGAGCCAAATGAAAATGAAGAACCATGTAACACTTTGCATTCTTTACTTTGTGATAATGAAACGTAACTTGCCTTGCAATGCCACTGAAACATAGGAAACACCTTATTGTCTTTGACCACAACATCTGCATGCTTCCTGGTCAAAACAACCCACTGCAAGAAGACACAGAAAAATAAAACGACTAGATAATATCTACAAAAAAATTCATATAATTTATCCTTAATGTTTTACTTTTCAAGAACTTAATTGTCATAATGAAATCAAACCTGGGATCCTTTCCGCCAGTTATGAAGAGGAATAACAGGAGCCATTTTTGGATTGTAACGCCCCTCCTTTGTATCAGCAAAGCTGCAAGAAGAAAGTAATAGATAGATAAATTTAGAAAAATGAAGAGAAAAATGCATGCTTTAATCCAATAGTCCAATATCTCGTATATGAACTAACAAGGTCATACACTTCAAAAAAGATAATATAAATTATTGGGTTCTATTTTGGTGCACATTTTGAGCTCGCAAATAGCTCTAGATAATTCTAGATATAACAAAGTATATACATTAGCAACTTACTGACCTGTCCACAAAACTGGTTGGTGTTGACGTTATATAGTCATATATATAGCTGAAGTTATACAGAGGGATGCAGCTGAGAATACATGAGGTAATTGAAATACTGTTAGATAATCAAATCTAAGCAAAAGTAAACTTCATTTATGTTTCAGTGGAACTAGAACAACTCAATTTACTTTGATTCCATAAACGTTACAAATCAGCAATTTTGGTTGATCAATAATTTTGATCGAAAAACCTCACCTGTCAGAAAGAAAAGCAAAGCGTTCATTTTTTGTATCTTCAAGTGCATGCTTAAGCAAGATACGCTCTGCCTCAATCATGCTTGCTTCTCCCCAGTCTACCTGATACATGAACTAATATTATATTAGCAAGAATTTATATCCTTCGAAAAATTATAAACTCAATAGTTTATAGTTCCCCACATGATCTAATTCCAAAGTGTAGCAGTAGTCTTCAGGAGAGAGAGAGAGAGAGAAACTATGTAGACTGGAACTTTCATAACTTTACTGTTTCCTGTGAAGGCCATTATTTGCCTCTGCAGCGAGTTGCAACTAACTACACTTTTGGCAATACATGTAGATCTTAATAACTAACTTGTAAATCAAAGTAGAAAATTGAAGTTAAGAACCATCACCTGTATGCTATCATTAACTTGTCGATTCAAAAAATAAGTAGATCTGGTTGTTGCCTTGTTGAACAGAAATCCTGGTCTTGGATGAACATAAATTGAAAATCTGCTATCCCCTCCCTACCAAAAACAAAAGGACTCCTATTTTAACAATCATCAGAAAACAGCTATTATTTTAAACAAACTTAAAAGATTTCAATCTAACAAGCTCCTAAATAATTTCAGTAAACGACTTAAAAATTGAATTTTTTTATAAATACTAGTTACATACTTACATTGGAAGGATTAAAAAAATTCTTTTTGGTTTTTATATGACTTAATTATTCATATGATTTCACTTTTAAACTCCCTCCAAAAAAAAAATATTTTTTTTATGATATAAAAAAAGAGCTAAAAACTTATACTTTTTACTTCACACAAAAGTTAAATATGAAATATATTAGTGAAGGGTATTAAACAAAAAAGATTTCTTCATTGTGATTAATTAATTAAATGTGTGATTTACTCACAGAGCTTGAAAAAAGAAAAAATAAATTGAATAAAACGTACCTGAAAGAAAGCATCCCAAACAATGTCCAAAGACAGCCGATTCCGAGCAATGAACAAAAAGGCGATTTTTGGCTTCTGAGCACTCAATGGCAAAGAAGCGAACGTCATAATTCGGGTGTACTGAGTCCGCATCATAAGCAAGATGCTCACAAAGCACAAGCTGAGTAATATAAAACCGAAGAGCTTCCTCTTCAATTTGTACCACGGTCTCTGATGAGCTACCTTTCGCTTCATTCAGCAACAGCAAAAAGGAAGCTAAGAAATCAATTAGGGCTCAAACACATCAATTCATATAGAAAGATAAAAAATTGGATTCCTAGAAGTTAGAAAATTTCGGTTCCAAACTTGGAACTATGAACATTTGGATAATTGTATTCCCTATTAAAATTTAAGCGAGAAAACAATATTATTCTACCCTTGTTTTGTTATTAATAAGGGTGACAGAAGTATGTCTTTCGGGATTCTCGTGGTATTGCATACAACAAGCAGGAGCAGGGCATGTGATATTGGGGTTAAGACCCAGAAGAGACCGGAGACTAAGAGAGCGAGCAAAGTTTTTACTGAGACGTACTTGGCTGTCAAAAAGCAAGTGATTTCCTTTTCTTTAATTTCGGTCGGTATCGTGAAGTTGTTGGTTTTTTTTTTTTTTGTTGCGTGTGATGCAGGAGAATGGATCCTATGCGGGATACAAATTTAGACCCATTTCTTTTATTTTATATAACATTTAGTAATATTATTTAAAAAATAAAGAATTTTTTTAATTTATAAAATAATTTTAATACGTGGTTTAATACAGATATGATGTAGGTAAAAAATAATTAAAATTTTAATAATAGTAATATTACGTATTACTTACTGAAGTGACTATCTTAATAATTATAAGTATTATATTTGTATTATATATATATATGAATTAATAAATTTTTTTGTTGTTTTTCAAACAATTTTTAAACTTACTAAAAAATACTCAAAAATATAATATAAATGAAAAATATTTTCTTTAATATTAAGTTTTTATTAAATATATTATTATTATTATTATTATTATTTTAATAATGCAATAATATATAATAAAAATAATTACCAATTATATTTTTTATATTTTATTTAGATATCAATTTTTTTATTGATTCATAGAATTAAATAATTTTTTTTAAATATAATTCAATCTAAACATTTAAATAAAATATTTAATTATAAAATGCATATTAAAAAATTAACTTTTTAACATCAAAATATAGTAATTGATGTAAGTAAATCTATTATTGATATCTTATGTTATTATCATAATTTTAATAACTTAATTTTTAAAATTAAACGAATTATACTTATTTTTAAATATTTATATTCTTATCATTTTTGTATTTTATATCAATTTTTAATGTATTTTCGTATAAAAGATATATTATATTCATATGAACATATCTTTGAATAAGTTTGTTATCATATTTTACTAACTACTAACATGCAATTAAGCAAATTATGTGTAAAAAATATAATACGAATTTTAAGAACATATTTTCAAAACATATTTGACACATAATAAGAGATAATATTTATTTTCTAATTTATAAATAAGTTATAAAATTATATTTTGTTGGGAAGTTTTTTTTCCCAAAAATTACGGGATAAGGAATTAAAATATTTAGAATATATATTTAAAATAATAAACCAAGATGGTACAAGAAATTTTTAAAAAAAAAAATGTAATTAAGGAATATAATGAGCATTTCCTTAAATACATTATACATGTTAAAATATTAATAGAAAATTAATAAAAAATAAAAAATATATGCAGTGATTATAATAGTTATTGTATCTAACTCATTAAGCTTGATCATTAAAGTGAGTTTATGTAACAATTAGAAAGAGGGGGGCAAAAATTCTTTGCGTATACTAAAAACAAAGTGGCAAAATTATAATTTTTTATACAATCACTTTTATTTATCATAAATTTACAAGATCACAATGATATATATAAGAAAGATGAATGATATGGTAATATAAATTTATATTAATTTTATATTCGGACAGTTTATATTATGATAAGTATTTTAAAAAATTAAATATTTTTTTGCATTTTTAAAAATATATATCTACTATGTAGTAATAATGTAAATAATATGGATTTAGTACATTTAAAATATGTTTTTTATTTAACCTTTCTCGTATAACAAAATATGGTTAGCTAAAAATTGGTGAGTCCAACTACAATATCCAATTACTCTACGTACATCAATTTGTAAAGCATTGCAAATTAGGATAATTAAATACACTTTTTACTATATAGCCAATGAAATGAAATCACTTTAAAGCCTTCCAATGTCATTTGATTCTTCTTCAATATTTCATAATTCCGAATTAGTTAAAACGTCGATATTTAGTATGAAATAAATAAACAATATTTAAGGGAATCGTTGATGCTTGCTTGCTGCTCTAAAACGAGCGAATAAAGCACCAACTAAAGTTGTTAGCAACTTAGCATGAAATAAATTAGAGCAAGCACGCTGGTGGTTGACATTTTACCAAATAGTATGATTTCTCAATTTATCATCTATACCCAAGTTTTAATTTCGTTGGTATAATATTTTTTTTATTTAATAAAAAAATAAACTTTAATACCCTTTTTTAAAAAAATACTTATCACGAAATAAATGGTTTATAATTTGCTTTTTTATTATTCAAAATATATGTAATGATTTTATTTAAATATAATTAAGTAATATAAAGACAACAACACCTAATAAAAAATTGCAAAGATAATAAAATAATAACAATAAAAATATCTCACAAATCATTAGGGATGGGCATGTGACGTGCGGGGACGGATTTGAATATAACCGTCCCCGAACTGAATTATAAAATCTGTCCTCAAAATAGCCCGAAAATCATTGCAATTCGGGGATAATTTTTTACCCACGGTTAACAGTTTGGAACAATTATTAAAAAAAAAACCGAAAAAAACTGTTTTTCAAAATACTATTCAATTGAACTCTTTTTAGCAATACAATACAACTAAAACAAATTGTTGATATTGAATTTGTTATCTCAATTTAGAAGTGTTATTTTGAGTTTATGATAAAAAATAATCAACATTTAATAATATATATTTCTATGAATCTAGATAAGATTAAATACATATAAAAAAGAAACACAATATATAAATAAAATATTATAAACTAATACAAATATTGAAATCTAATTAAATAAATTTAAGAAAACTTCAATTACAATAAATCAAAACTTTTTTCTTCTAATTATTCATCAAATGTAAGCGTTTCATGAAAAAAATCAAATAGATAAAATCAATTTTATAAACCAAAATAATAAATTGATTAATAAATAATGTAAATTTTTTTACCTCAACATCATCTTCTGCAATATTAATAGTGGAAGCGGATGAACCAGGAGATAACATATCTGAATAAATTATAAAACATTTGAATACATAATTAAATAATTAATATATAATACATAAAACAAGTGTTAATAAAATATAATATGTACAAGTATTAAATATATAAACTTATACCTTGTTTATGAATATTAGCCCATAACCAATCTTGAGTACACATCAAAGCTTCCAATGTGTTTTCTTTGAGTCTACTACGATGTTTGCTCACTATTCTACCATTTGTACTAAATGCAGATTCTGAAGCAACTATGGTGACCGGAATAGCCAAGATATCTTTAGCCATATCATGCATTATTGGATACTTGTGTTTATTACACTTCCACCAAGACAATATATCAAACTCTTCATCCGAAATTTCTACATCAGCCTCCTCTAAATAAGAGTCTAACTCAAATTTCAAAGATCCAGATTTATTTTGCATTAATTTCCATTGTTTATACTCATTTATACCACTAGGATTAAGAACACTAGTACCTTTTGAACTTTGAGATGTAATGGAACGTGTTGAAAATTCCATTTGTCGACTATCTTCTAAAATTTGTTTAGTTCGATACATATTTATCAAATCATAACACTTTGTTCTCACCTTTTCAATTTCAAAAATGACATTCTCTCCATATATTCTTGGAAAATAGAATTCGAGATAATTCATCTTAAATCTAGGATCCAAAACAACTCCTATAGCCATGACAATATTAACTTCTTGCCAATACTTATCAAATTTTACAAGCATGTTTGACGCTATTCCCTTGACCAAATCATCCTCGTCATTAATCCAATTATATAATGACAATTTAATGTCACAAATATGATGAAATAACATGTTTATGGTGGGATAGTTGGAACCAGAAATCAATTCAGTAACCTTGTAAAATACTTCTAACTTATTGCAAATTGTACTTGCCATTTTCCAATCCAATGCATCAGGAAGACTATTATAATTCTTATCCAATTGATTTAAACGAGAAAACACTTTCTCATAATACAATGCATTTTTAGCATTAAAAAAGTAGAGTTCCAATGAATTTGACAATCAAGAGATAAATTCTTACAAGAAGACTTCATCTTTTGAGATGCAATCTTTTTAAATTTTTCCTCTCTCTTTTGTGTTGCTGTCCAATATGCAACACTATCTCTAACTTTGACAATGCATTGAGAAATTAGATTTAATCCATCTTTCACTACCAAATTTAATATGTGAGCAGCACAACACATGTGAAAAATATATCCATACAATGAATCTAACAGATCAGGTAACATTGAATCATTAGTAGAACAATTATCTAAAGTTAAGGTTGAAATCTTACGATCAATGTTCCAATCCAAAAAGCAAATCATTAATTCTTGACCAATAACTGAAGCATTGTGTGAAGCAGGAACATAAATAAACATACAAAATATTATATAATAACAATAAAATTCTTATATACAATCATTTAATATATTAAATCTCTAAAAAAATATTTAATAAATGTATAAATTTCAACAATAAACTTAAAAATTACCTTATTATTTTACTATGCAAGTACCAATTGTCATCGATGAAATGACAAGTTATAGCCATGAACCCTTTGTTTTGATTTCCAAACTTCCACATATCACTCGTAATTGCAACACGACTTTTGTTGTTCTCCAACATATCCATCATTTTTTTTCCTCAACATCATAAATCTTAATAATGTCTCTCTTAATTGTTGCCCGAGAAATAGGCTTCCATATTGGTTGTAATGAATGTGAATACTCCCTAAATCCATGATGCTCAACAATACTAAGAGGATACTCGTGTATAATTATCATCTTTGCACATTTATCACGAGAAACTTGAGAATCAAAATTCCAATGTCCTACTTCAATTCTATCTCTTTTCTTGTTAGGATTTAACAATGATTGACCGATACCCCTTTCTTGACGTTTGAATGGACAACCTTTTGTATGTGCTTTCAAATGAAATGTCACATTCCTTGTATCACCTCCTAATCATTTTATGCAATAATTACATATTGCCTTCCATATCCCATAAATTCTCTTCCTATCAAAATGAACCCATGCTTCAGACTTTAATTTAGCCTTCCCATCTTCTTCCTCACTACATTCATTTGATGGTTGGCTTTGTGTATTTTCAGGTGAAGAGGTTGATGCAAGGACAGGAAAATTTGTATGTTGATCAGCACTTGAAGTTCCGCCACTTGTTACCTCCGCATTAAGTTCAATGTCATTTACTCCTTGAGATGATTGTGGTGAAACATTTTGAAAAAATAATTTTCAAAATTTAAATTCATATATAAAAAATATATACATATACTTTCTATTATCTCACATTACCTTTTCAACATATTCATTTGTCATGATATTTAAAGTCTCTGTCTTCTTCACAAATCTCTAACTCTACAAGACATGATAAGTGAAGTAGTTAACCATATTTCAACTTCTCCAAACAGATATTTAGGTTTCAAAAACAATATGAAATGAAAAAAAAACATAGTTTCTCAAGGTTCTGCAAAGATTTCCACCATAATACAGAAATATCAATAATCATTTCATCAGATATAAGTTAACCATATTTTAACATCTCAAAACAGATATTCAGGTTTCAGAAACAATACTGAAATGAAAAAAAAACATAGTTTCTCAAGGTTCTGCAAAGCTTTCCACCATAATACAGAAATATCAATAATCATTTCAGCAATCAGATATAAGTTAACCATATTTCAACATCTCCAAACAGATATTCAGGTTTCAGAAACAATACTGAAATGAAAAAAAACATAGTTTCTCAAAGTTCTACAAAGCTTTCCACCATAATTTAGAAATATCAATAATCATTTCAGTAATCAGATATAAGTTAACCATATTTCAACATATCCAAACAGATATTCAGGTTTCAGAAACAATATTAAAATGAACAATGACGGTTAGCGTGAGCAGCGATAGCTAAGTTGTGAGAGGCGATGGTAGAATGAGCAACGATAACTTATTTGTGAAATACAAATATTATTAAGGATTGGTATTTTCTATTGCAAGTAATTCACCTGTAATTAGATGAGGAAGTTGAATCCAAGTTTCAAAGGAAAAATAATTCCAAATTATGCCAAAATTAAACATTCTTGGCAAATAAGTAATGTTAATTTATTATCATTGACTTCCCCTTTGTATACATATTTTTTCACCAATTCTATACAATTTACTCACGAACAACTTTAAGTTGTGTTTTTTTAATAAAAGAGAGATGTATTAATCACTTAAATTTTAAAGTTGATATTGTTTAATATTTTAGATTATAAAATGTGTTTTTTAGTACTTGACTTTGAGATAAGATGTAAATTAATGATAAAAATTATTTAATAATTTTGTATTAAAATATATTTTTCAATCAAGTTATTAAAGCACAATAAAATCATCAATAATAATAAAAGTACATTTAATATGAAATATATATCTTTGTCTTTTACAAAATAAAAATAAAATTCACAATCTGTGAATATTAAAAAATATATTTTATAAATTTATATATCAATTTTCACTTTACCATTATTAAAATTCGAGTTTTAATTAAATTTTAATCAATTAAAATAATAATAATAATATTTTAATAAAAAGTTATTAAATAATATAATATATACTTAATTTACCATTTTATTCAAAATTAATAGAATAAAAAAATAACTTTATGATTTTTATAACTAATTAGAGACTAATAACAACTTAATATGATAAATTTTTTAGATACTTTTTTCTTTTGTAATTAGAGTGAGTCATCATGAATCACTTAATTTCAATCATTTATTGTGACAGTTTAGTCCATTAATTTTGAAAAAGTGTTACCAGAAATTCAAATACTCAATTTTTATGTTTTTATTCAACTTTTTTCTTTTTTTTAATTTAATTTAAAAATTATTGATGAATAAAATTGAGGATAATAACGATTTTGTAAATACTTATCCATTTTTAATTTTATTAATTCTCGTAAGTGTACAAATCATTTATAAAAGTGATAAGTATACTCATAAGATCGATTCAAAGAAGTAATATTGTGTAATTTTTAAATATTAATCAAATTAAAAAAGCATAATTAAACCTAAACATTTTGTCACGATGATTTCATTTTTGAAAAAAACTAATATAATGCATAATAATAAAGATAGATATGGATTCAACAAATACTCATGTAATTTAATATATTTATAAACAGTAGAGAATAATGAATATAATAATTCAATAATTATGCATACTTATATTATTTAGTTTATTAAATATATAAGTTGATATTTATTGATTTTCTCTTTTTGGTATGAAAATATCATTAGACGGGATTCAAATTTTTTTGTTTAATATTATTTAATTAATATCATTAGATGGTGTCTATTAATTAATTAAGTATTAAATTTTAGTTTTATTTCTAAGAAAATAACAAATCATTTAATCATAATTTTAGGCAGAGTCAATTAATTAGACTTTATTCAAGGTGTCTAAATTAAACTTAAGAATTTAACTATCTAAAACTATTTTCATATTTTGTAAAAAACCTTTGAAATAGTGTTTTGTTCTAAACATTCAAATAGTTAAATTAAAATAAAAGAGTATTATTTCAAATTAAGTGCATTTACTTAAATCTTAATTTTAACTCTCATATTAAGTTTGTTATTAAGAATACTGTACTCATTCAAATAATATTCTTTATAAAAATTTTAAATAAAAATAAAATTAATTTATGTTAAGAAAATATTATACCTATTTAATATTTTGTAAGCATAATAATGTTATTATTATATTATATTTATTATAAATTAAACATGTTATAAGTGATCACAGACAAATCAAGAATGATACAGAATAAATAATACAAATATATGAACCGTAAAAAAAATATAATAAATACCTTAACAATATCTTTATAGAACTTTGAAGAGTTGATTCTAAAATTTGAAAAACTCCGATAGTAATTTCAATCTAGAATTTATTGAATAAAAAACTAAAAACTATTAAAATATAGACATGATTTTTCTCAAAATTGAAGAGAGAATTAAATAAATTATAAAAGCTAAAAATATAGAAACCTAGGGAGAGAAAGTTGTTGAAAATATAACTTGAAAGCTTTTTTTCTTAATATATAAGGACTCCTATTTATAAGAAATAATGTGAGAAAAAATTGTATTTTTCACCCCGGTGCAATCGGATCGCAAACAATTTTTTGATCAATTCAAACATCTTTATTTTTCATTATCTCTTTTCTTTACTTTAGATAATATCAAATAAATGATATTCATTTAAGCTCCAAAAATATTGATAAACATGCTTAAAGTATTTTTTTTTATTTTAATATTTATATATTAAAATACTTACAAAATACTATAATATACCAATTAATATGAACAAATAGATTTATTTAAAATATAAAAAATTAAAGTAAATAAAAATTTATTTTATTAATTAAATGACATTAAAACATAATATATTTAGTACTTTTTAAGCACTCATAAATTATTTATGTTAAAACTTTATTTTTCAAACGTAATTGAAAAATAATAAAAAAACATAAAATAGATCATTTGTATATGTGATGTCACTTTCTCTAAGCTAATAGATTAAATTATCATAAAAAAACTACTAAACTTAAAGACATGTTTGTTACACAATATTAAAATTTATGATTATATGATTTTTGTACAATTATGCATTTAATTGTAAAGTGAAACTCTATTATAAAGAATAAAAATTCTAAGATTACATAGAAATTTAGTACCAATAGTAAGTATGGGTCTAAAATGTAATAGATGCTTTACTTAGGCTATCTAAAATTACATGTTTTGATACTTTTTTCATCTTAAATGCTGTTTTTTAAAAGTAAAAAATATATAAAAATAAACTAAATATTAATTCAAATAAATTTTTAAAATAAAATTATATTTATAGATAATAAAACTACATAAAATAAATTAAATATTATTTTAAATATAAATTATTTTATTAAAATATTTAATATTAATTTTACCGACTATATCATACATATTGTCATCAAATAAAATAATTATAATATAATATAATACAATTATATTTAATTTATTTAATATTATGTATTATACATGCCTAAAGTATTTTAACTAACATAAAAAATGTTATAATATAATTGAATCGTTCTATTATAAATTATCATTTTGGAAGAAATGCTTACCCATAATATATTTTCAGATGTAATTTGTAATTACTTATATTTTAATGTATTAGTAATGTATACTAATAGTTAGGAGACTTATGTAATTAGTAATAAAGAATAAATAAAAGTAATAAAGAATAAATAAAAATAGAATAGTTAAAAAGTATATTTTAAAAATAAAAAAATATTATTTTATTAATAATATCTTTTTATTGATTTCTAAACTTAAAATTTTAAATTATAAATTATAAACACTAAATTAATAAAACTTTAAATTATTTAATTTTTAATATATATTTTTTAATTATTAGATATGTTATTTTTTATTATTAAATATATTAAATCTTTTATTTATAAGTTGAAGGCAGTAAAAAATTGATAGACTCAATCAATTTATTTTTATTGATTTTATACTAATATCAAAATGGTTTGAATTTCACCGATCCGTGTTATGTAATTTGATAATTTTTTTTTTAAAATAACCTTAATAAAAAAGTATTAAACGGTGAAGATTATTATAATTTTAAAATTATGGTTAATTAAAATTAAATATATATTTATATTATTATTTTATATACATATAATTAAATAATTAAATATAATTTTAATAATAAAATATATAATATTTTATATAATTAGATTAAATTTTATTTTTTTATTTTATATTTTTTATTTTTTAAAAAATATATAATTAAAAACATAAAAATTAATATTAATATTTTAAATAATATGATAGAATAAGAATTAATATAATATTTAATTTTTTAAATTAAATATATTGTTAAATAAATATTAAAAAAATAAAAAAATTAAATATATTGTTAAATAAATATTAAAAAAATAAAAAATTAAATTAAATTATAGAAAAATTATTCTTGAATTAATAATAAAATGTATACAAAATTAATAGAAGTGATTATAATTATTATCATAATATTCAACGTCCTTCCGTACCCATTTATATAACCATAATTGTAAAATAAACTAAAAAGTTCGAAGTCAATAATACAAGCTTCGTAAGCTTCAGAACTCAGAGATGGTAGTAACAGTCCAAAGATGGCTTATTGGGGAAAATTTCTTGGTCCACTTAGGCAATCTCCGACTGGAATGTCCTTGACGTATTCGTCGATTTCTCATCCTAGACGCTTTTGTCAGTGTTTCATTTTCCTTCTTTTTGAGTTAATTGCATTCGTCAATTCTGTTAGTAAATTCGTTTGCGAAACTAAAAGGGGATTATTTATGTGGAGTTAATCTTGCAGTTTATGCCGTATTGGAACCTCCAATGACCCTAATGAAAAGTCTTGAACCTGTTCAACGCAACTATCTCTCCAAGTTTCAGCAAGGTTTAGGCACTCAAAGGACACTGTGGCAGAAATTTTGTTTCTCAGGCAGGTTACTTTCTTTTATTTTTCTCCATCAGCTTCTACATTTGGGAAGTGATGTTTATACTGCAGAAAGTCAATATAGAATATAGAATCTAGTCGTAATATGTCTATTTGCTATATCAGAAGTGCATTGCATAAATTAGCCAGTATAGCGTTGTCCATGTCGCTCTTTTTGGATTGTTTGTTATTCATCCCGTGGAAATGTGAAATTCCATTGCGAATTCCCTTAAAGATATCACATCTTTTCTAAATAAATGGATATTTCCGAACATTTTATCTTCAGACTCCTAGTATTGTTGTTGCTTTATAGAATGATTACATTAGATAATTAGGGTTTTCTTGGATGTGCTTCTCATAGAAGTGATTTTAATGGAAATGGTTCGATTATAAATGGTTTTAAGATAATCATTCAGGTTTTGGTATAAATTTATTAGAACTGGTTTTGAGTAACAATTAGTTAGTAACTATTTTAGGATGGATGCATACATTTACACCTACATCTCTCAAAGTACTTAAAAAAATACTTTATTACTTATAAATTTGAATGAAATGTATGGAAATCAAACCCATGCCTTATAGGGTAGGGGAAGTTGATCCCCTCTCAAAATTACCTTCTCTTAGAAGCGCGGAAATAGTGTTTCTAAAAAATTTGAAAACATTTTTCTTAGAAATGATCAAACATTCTTTAAAGTGCTTTGTTCTATTTGAAAGTAATTTCAATTCAAACAAGCCCATAGTGATGCTACACTTGAATTTATTGCCTCAATTTAATGTGGTGCTAGAAATGCTATAGTTTTCTCTTGAGCTGAAAACTAGTTAATTTATTGGATTTGATGACTGATTTAAAGCATTGTATCCTGATATTGGTAAAACTTCATCCAGTTTTGTTGGTTTTTTAGGGAAAAGATCAAGAATTGGAAGCATGCTTGGTGTTTCTGCCGTATTTGGATCATATATCTGTTGGCCTCATGTTGCTTATGCTATGGATGGTGAGCAAAAAACTCCGAGGTTCTCTGCCCTTTTTTTGTGAATTTGTGTGGCTTTTAATTATTCTGAAACATATATTTCTCTACAATTGTGCTGCTTTGAATTCAATAATGTAGGCCATGACTTTTTGGTGCATGGTCATTATGGAGAACCGTTGGATGCTTCAGATGTAGAAGAAGACTTAAGTGCTCTTTGGAGATTTGCAAGGAAATTCTGGATGCCCCTTTTTTTCTTTCTCACTGTGCTCACACATTTGAGTGACCCTGTTAGTATTATTGCACTTAAGGTTGTTCTTTTCCTCCTATGCACGAAGCCCAGTCCTTTCTCAGTTTATGTTTCTATTGATGAGGTAAGAAAGCGATAATTTCCTGGATACTTTGCTGATTACTTGCCTTTTAATAGAAATCATGATCATGGACTTTGTGAAGTCTTAGGAGTACTAACAAGCTTGTGTTCAAGCCTGAAGAGGCATGGATCCTCTAGTGTGATTCTGAAGAAAAAAGAACTGATCATCATAATATCTTTGTGCTTAAACAAACATCATGCATTTCTCATGTCTGACCATTTTGACGAACACTATGACCATTTTGATGGCTATGATCAGCTAATAGTGTATTTGCAATATGTATTTCTCAAGTCGTTGATGCATTTCAAAAATCTATTTTAATTACGAAAAATGGACTCTGATCCAAAATCTGCGGAGAATTCTAGTTGCAATTGGGATTGAAATTTCACTGCAAAGTGTTTGAGTTAGATGGAAACAAGGACCTCCAATTTGCTAAGAAGTGTGATATACTTGTTGGTTGTTGCATAGCCACCTTGTGCATTTACATTTTTAAATTTACCCCTGTTCTTAAACACTGATACAACCCAAGTTGCAGTAGGAAAACATTGTAATGTGAATTATTCTTCTGAGCTAAATGTGGACTGCAAACAATGTTGCAGCTTTGTCATCAATCCATGTGTCGAGAGCCATTCTTTTATAAGCCAAAGGTGTGTGATCTGAAGAGTTATTTATTATATCTGTCGAAATTGCTGTTGCATTACAATATGATCACATGTTATGTACTTCGTACTTCTACAGTTTTATATATGGTCATGAAATTTCAGCAGCATTTAGGATCCATCGTTTAATCTATGGTAAATGATTAAGAAAACCTGATGACTAGTTCAATGTTTCCTGGTTCAACCAGATAAAAATGAAATTGACTGACTGAATCCAAACATGTAGAATATGATATCTGACCATGAATGCACTCTGCATCTTTAGGACTTGTTTAGATTTACTCAATGTATCAGTTAGGTAAGCCTCTGAGGTATCTTTTAACCTAATTCTGTCATCTGTGAATTTTGTGCTATGCAGTCGATGTATGCAAAAAAAATTGAAATTGAAGACTACAAGCTTCTCTGCCTTGCTAGAGTTGAAGTAGGAGATCAAAAGTTCACGTTGATAGGAATTCTTGGTGGATGGTGGACTTTGCCGAGTTTACCTAGTCGGGAAGCATTTTCTTTACTTAGACATAAAGCTCGGAAGCATCAATGATAATCTGTAAGAGTAAACACTTCAGTAAACTCAGAAATTGAATTCAATGTTCTTAGTTGCTATTTAGTTTTGTTGCTCGGCACCTACAGTCACTGAATAGTATCATAATTGTGAGAGCAATGACATGTTCAGAATTACAAATTTGGTGGCTATTTTCATCAAATGAGAGAGAGAGAGAGAGATTCTCAGTCATGTAATATTTGGAATTAAGGGCGGTGATATCGAAGTCACTTTCAAAGCAGTTTAGTATTTTTTTTTTGTTTTAAAAAAGTGGTGCATGGACAAGTGACTGGTTTTTTCATTGCATTTTTATTTCTTTCTCCTATTTTTTTCAATTGTTATTGAATTTTCATTTTTATAGATTGTCTTTAGCAATAAACAACAATGACTACACACCTCTAAAAGATAGGGATAAAAAAAATTTAAAATTTAATCATTTGTCTTTGTATTGTTATTTTTCAATAACAAAAGAACTAAATTATTATAAAAAAGATAAAAAAAAAGGGATGAATTACTCTATCTGAAATACCTAAGGCCATGACTTTGCCTCATTTTGTTTTCTCCTACGTGGGAAAATATATAAAAGGCAGGCGATAATGATCAGTTGGTGAACTAAGATCTGAGGAAGGATCAAAGAACATTCCAGCCCATTGAAGAAGATTGATGAAAGTAACACAAAAGAAAAAAAAAAAGAAAGAGAGAGAGAGAGAGCACACAATCATCGTAGTACCCATCAGTGAAATGCTTGTTTGCTTTGAAAATTTAGAGCCTGAAAACAATGACTGTTGTGATTAACACAGCCCCAACATTTCGGTCATTCCTGTCTCCTCATGCCACTCCTAAAGACGTGCCCCCCAAAAAAAAAATATCATAGTAACAATTTTGTCACCAATATACAGATTTGAGGTGTTAATTTAGATCCGGTAATTATGTTTCTATATAATTTAATTTTGTAATTTTTTTATATAATTTTATTAATATTATAATTTAAAAATATAATAAATTGAGTCAAAAATTTTAAGAAATAAATACTTTAAAATAGAAAACATTAAAAAAAAAACCTCCCTTCTCTCCCCTCTCTCTTACCCTCCCTGATTTTTCTCTCTCTTCCATTCAGTCTTTCATAGAGAGTGAGAAGGGGATAGAGAGAGAAAGAGTAGGAGGAGTAATTTTTTTAAAATATTTTTTTATTAATAAAATATATAATTTTTATTTTATCTCTAAAAATTCTCAATTTTTAAATTTTTAATCTAATTAATCATATTTTTGAATTACAAGAATAATAAAACTCACCTAAAAAAATTACAAAATTAAAATATATAAACTACATAATTATAAAACTAAAATAATCACATATCCCGACAAAAAGTTCTATGTGTCTCTTAACTCATGTTAGTAAACATTTAAAGTTTTAACTTCTTTATTTCCGATACTCTTCTTTGAGATAATAAAAACATTGATTATTTTTTAATTACAAATTCAAATCACACCGAGGCTCAAATATACCTTCTTATTTTGGGGCCACGTGAAATGAGCAAAAATAAAGAGAGATTTTTTTTTTTACACGAGTAACTAGTGTTTCTTAAACTTTTTTTGTTTTGTTTATTATTAAAACAAAATAAAAATAATTATTTGGGGGTTTCCAAATGAACATGTTTGAAATGGCCCATAGAATTGTTCATTGAAAAGAGCCTACAATATTTAATAGCAAGTTCTTTCTCCCGAAGACCCAAATTCCAAGTGGGAGTCCAATATAAGCCGAACTCTAATTAACCATCGAACTCAATCTAGTATCGAATATTTATGATTTATATTTTATAAGGGTATTATATATATAATAAATAATAATATTAAAAAAATTAGTTAATATTTTTTTTATTTAAAAAAAGATGTTATATGTATATTATTTTAATAAAAATATATTTAAATTATTAAATTTTTTTAAGAAATTAATTCTTAAAAACATAAATTTTAAAATTATAAAGTTGTGAATGGTTAATCAGAAAAGAAGATATGATTTTATTAATAATCATAATTATTTTGTACCAATTTTGAATATATTTTAATAATAATAATTGGTTATGAGATAGTAGTAATTTATTCACTGTTTATTCATCCTTATTTTTTTTAATATTTATTTAAAAATTTATTTAATTTTTTACAAAATTAAATCTTAAACTAATTTTACTCTAATAAATTATTTAAAATATTAACATTAATTTTTATTTTTTTTAACTATTTAGCAAATATTTATAAGTAAAATAAAAAATATCAAAATAAAAATAAATAAATTTCAATATAATTATTTCAAGTATTATATGTTTTTATTAAAAGTAAATTTTTCTATATAATTATATGTATATAAAAAATAATATTTATATATATTTGATTTGATTAACCACATTTTCGATATTATAATAATTATTCCAGTTTCATGAATTTTTCTAGAGAAAAAATGCAAGATTTTTGCAGATAATTACAGTTTCAATTATCCACTGTTAAAATATTCGTATATAGACACAATTTTATTTTATGCATGTAACATATTTATAATTTCAAAAATATTATATTTAAAAATTTATTTTTCCTATGTTAAAGTGAAACATGTACTTCTCTTCACTTCCAAATTGATACGCCTCTACCTTAATATATACCCATATATTCTCCACCTATCTTTCCCTTATCAAATTGAAACGAATTCAAGCTAAAATAGTAGCCAAGTAGATCTTTGTGAAAACACTAACAGGTAGGACCATAACTTTATAGGATGAATCCTCATACATCATCAACAATGTTAAGGATAAGATTCAAGACAATGGGGTATTCTACCATATCAACAACGTTTGATTTTCGTTGGAAAATAGCTCGAAGATGGCTGAACCCTAACTGATTACAATATTCAAAATGAAATGACTCTTCATTTGGTGCTTAGGCTAAGGGGTGGAGCCAATAAACGTAAGAAAAAAACTTACACCAAGCCAAAGAAGATCAAGCATGAGAAGAAAAATGTCAAGCTAGTTTTTCTTTAATTTTACAAGGTGAACGACTTTGGAAAGGTCCAATAGCTGAGAAAAGAATGTCCCAATACTGAAAGGGTAGAACTTTCATGGCTAACCATTTTGACAAGCATTATCGTGGAAAGTGTATCAGAAGGCAAGTGGTGATTATTATTATTATTATTATTATTTTAGTTATTGGTTACCCAATTTGTTATATGTTTGATGCTTATATTATTGGTTAATATATATATGCTTATAGTACTCTAGCATGTAAGATATAAATGTCTTCATTGTGTTAGTAGTGCTCACACTTCACATAGGATAACTAACTATTATTCATTTTGTATTCAATGCCTATAAGAAGTGTGTAGTGTGTGCTATGTAATCATGATGAAATGATAATTTTTTGACCATTATCATGAGCACAAGAATTCTCTTCCATCGAGCATGGTATCAGAGCTCTTAATTCACATTGGATAACCTTCGTTCATCAATATTTTGGCAAGAAACACACATGGATCATACATAGATGCTTTAGCACTTCCCTCTCCTAATATTGTGTCTTTTGGTATTAACCAAGACTCAACGAGTGTCTCTAGTATTACTACACCACCGCCATTTACAATGCAGCTCACAGATGATTACAACTCTTTCACAAAGTTTTTCCTCCATTCCTCTTGGTATTGTAACTCTTTATGTTAAATTGGATGAATTCAATTATCTGATTTGGCGAGATCATATGCAAAGCTTCATCACAACTTATGGTTTGGATGGTCTTATTAATGGTACCATTAGACCACCTCTCAAGAATATATATGGTTACATTAATCCAATTTTCAACAATTGGAATCAACTAAATTCTCATATCAAGGGTTGGATCTATAGTTCAATCACTCAAAACATGAATTATTTTCTTGTTGGTAAACAAACATCTTAAGAATAGTGGAACTTACTCAAAGGAAATTTCACTTATACAAACCAATCTCAGGTTATGGATCTTCGATCTCAACTTCAAACCTTGAGAAAAGATAATCTATCTATCCTATAATACCTATTGCGTGCTAAAAATATCAGTGATCATCTTATTACCTTTGGTGAACCTATCATAGATAGAGATTTAATGCTCTACATAGTGCAAGGTTTGGGTCCTCGTTACACTTCTTTTGTAAGTTCTTTCAATGTGCTTCCTGTTAGGCCAACTCTAGGTGTATTTTGAAATATGCTCGAAAGTCATGATAGAATGTTTACCATGCAATCTAATTATGAACCAATCATGCTTTTCAAGCACATGTCCCCACTAATGGAAATTTCTCTGCCAGTGCCAATGCTGCCACATTTACAAAAGACCAGCAACAATAAAAAAATAATTTACAAAACAAACCATCGAGAACATGTTGAAGTATTCATCAATTTCTACAAGACCAGGGAGCCACCAACATCTCATCGTTTATACCTTCCTAAAATCCTAAACAAAATTCAAATTCCATCAACAATAAGTCTTTAAATCAAATGGTCTTGCTAATAAAGAAAGACCAATTTTCCAAATTTATGACAAAGTTGGGCACAAGAGTACTACATGTTTTCTATTATGCGATATTCTCACGTGAAAGAAACAAGATGGAACTAACATATTCAAAAATGTTATTGCTAACTCTGCATCTCAGTATGACTCCACTAATCCTTCAATTACAATAATAAATCCTTCTTAAAACACTAATGATTAAGTACTAGACACAGAAGCTAGCCACCATTTGATTGGGGATTCTTCTCAAGTATCAAAAGAATAATAAGATCAATGTAATTGGTTTATGTTCAAAGATAAATCTTATTTCATCTTTTCTTCTAAGACTTTACATGCTACTTAGCATGATCAATTAGTTCATCCATTTTTAATGCTATTAAATGGTTATGACCAACTCTTGGAATTGATACAACTAGTGTCATTAATGAACACATACTTTATATTGATTGTAAAGTGTCAAAGGCACACAAACTCCCTTTTGTATTCACTCCTTAAAGAGTCCACAAACCTTTTGAATTGATTTATACTAACTCGTGGACTTTACCTCATCTTAGTAGAGATGGTAAAAAAATATTTCCTATCAATTGTTGATGACAACACTAGATCCACATGGATTTTTCTTCTCAAATCCAAGGATCAAACTTATGCAACATTCTTCCATTTTAAAACAATGGTAGAAAAGTAGTTTAAATATTAATCTCAAATCACTTCAAAGAGATGGTGGTGGTGGTGGTGATTTCATACTTGTGACTCGTGAGTTGGAAAATAAGTTTTAATTCAAATTAAGAATCAATTATATACATACCTCTAAGCAAAATAGAGTTGTGAAATCAAGACATAGGAGGATAGTAGAATGAGGACTTGCAATACAGCCTAAGAATAGCATGCCTAATGGTTGTTGGAGTTTTGCGTTTAAAATTACTACCTACCTACTTAATATGTCACCTACAAAGATTCTTCATGGATTGTCACCCTTTAAGATGCTCTACAAAAATCTAGCTAATGTCTTATTCAATTTGGTTTTATGAATTCCAAATCAGACTCTTCTCTATTCATTTCCTATACTCCAACAAGTGTTTTTATTTATATTGATGATAATAATCACAGTCAGCTATTATAAACTAGTACAATCTCCCATCAATAATCTTCGAGTCCACTTTGGTCTCAAAAATTTGAGAAAATTAAATTTGTTCGTTGGTTTGGAAGTTCAATATGTTTCTTCTGCAAAAACTTAAGCCAACAACAATATATTCAATCTCTTCTTACCAAAATTGCTTTGTTGCATTCCTAGCCATCATTTACTCTTATGAGTATGGGTTATGTTCTTAGTAGATATGAAGGAACACCTTTGGATGATGCCACTATGTATAGAAGTACAATTGATGCTCTTCAATATTATACTCTTACACATTGTGAAATTTCATATGTTTTCGATAAGTTATGCCAATTTCTAAGTGCATCTATTGATATACATGGGATAACCACTAAAAGACTGCTTCATTACCTAAAAGGTACACTATCATATGGACTATTTCTTGCCAAAAGTTTTCACCTGAATCTCACAACATTTAGTGATGCTGATTGGGCTAGCTACACTGATGATCGTAAGAGCACATGAGCCTATTGTGTTTACTTAGGTGATTGTCTTGTTTCCCGGAAATCTGGAAAACAAAAAGTTGTTTCCCATTATTATATAAATCAAAATATAGAAGTTTATCTGCCACTACTGTAAAATTACTTTGGTTGCAATCTCTCCTACTTGAACTCCATATTCCTCTTATAACAACCCCAATAGTTTTTTGTGATAGTATTAGTACCAAATGTTTACTCAAAACCCAATTCTTCATGATCAAATAAATCATCTTGAAATCGATCATCATTTTGTATGAGATTAGGTTGCTCACAAAAAACTTGATATGCAACATGTATCATCTGAAGACAATGTTACTGATTGTCTAAACAAACCACTCACTACTTCATAGTTTCTTGTTTTAAGACCCAAACTAATGGTTCTTTTAACACTTTTAGCTTGAGGGGAGATATTGGTTAATATATATGCTTATAGTACTCTAGCATGTAAGATGTAATTATCTTAATTCTATTAGAATTATTCAGTGCACATAGGATAACTAACTATTATTCCTCTTGTATTCAATGCCTATAAGAAGTGTATAGTGTGTGCTATGTAATTATGATAAAATGATAAAAAAAATTACCATTGTTGTGACCACCATAATTCTCTTCCATTAAGCATATATCTCTTTAGTAGGAACATTTAGTTTATTGGAGGATTTGTATATTTGTTTATAACTCATGGAACTTTATAGGATAATTTTTGATTAACTACGAGAAGAAATCTAGATCTATAGTTTGTTATGCATCTATGCATCAATAGTAGTTTATGATATGATATGTATTTTCAATTTTATGAATTCTTATTTGAAATATATTGTCAATTACATCTTACCTTTCGACTAATATCACAATTAATTTACTTGGAATTTGTCAAATCTCTAGAAGAAAAGCTAATCTCCTAATCTCATCTATCTCTAACTTCGATTAACACAGATAGAACATCCACATAATGTGGAGGTTATTTTAGTTTGATACTTGCTTTTAGGTAGTAAATTAAAAGTTTATTGTTTCATGAAATAGTACACAACTAGTACATCAATTAGTTTTTGTTAGATGAGAACAAATTGTTAGGACCCTAAGATGTGGGCTAAGTTAACACTCTCCTGACTTGTTGAACTTTTTTTTTTATATTTCTTCAAACACTTCATTAAATTAATGATATCTTATTTGTAGGTTGTGTAATTTTGATAGGTTTATAAATGTAGGCTAAGTAGATAGTTTTATGAATGACTATCAAGTGGAGTTTGATAAAATCCCAATAATTGAGTAAATAATTGTGATGAGACTCACTTGTGGACTAAGAGAGTAATTTTGAAAGCCTATTAAGTAAAATTATATAGAATTTCATCAACTAATTATATTCTTATAAGTGGAGATAGACTTTGAAATTGGGTAAAAGTGAAAGAAAGACATTCGATAATATAGAAATTTTTGGAGTTAGGGAGATTTAAATCAGAAGTTTATAGTTTGATACTATATTAGAATATAGTTAGCAACCAAGTCTTCTAAAAACTCAAATTATTAAGAAGTATGCTAACAATCTCTTAAGAGTTACATTTGAGTTTTAGTAATTTTCTTGTCAATTTTCTATTGCAATAGATGGATGGGATATATCATAATGCAATGGGATGATTGAAATAAGGGGAACTCTCGAAGGGGATTGATATTTGGTTGGTTTTCTTCAAATGGCTTTAGATTTGTTTAATGATAAAAGCTAGAGAATAGCGAGTTGTGTTGTTGCACTTTTTAAGCTGAGTTGTACGAGGAATTCTTAAATGTATCATGTTGTATACCCTTATTAATCATAGTTATTGTTGTCGTTTATATATTTAATATTTTTTTTTGCTTATAAAAATAAAGGCTTTAGATTAAATGTTACCTTATGTTTCAATAATCATTGTATGCAAGAATCTCTAATGTTGTAAGGATAGTAGTTTGACCCAACGTGTTAGTGCTCTCACTATTATAATAAAGGGCTTTTAAGTTGGTTTTTAACCAACTTAAATAGAGTTTTGAGCTTATTTAAAGTGAAGCGACTTAAATTTTTAAATCAATTCTACTGTTGAACTGACTTAAAATTTAAAGTCGATTATATATGTCAATCAATTAAAAGTTTTAAGTCAACCCTATGTAGCAATTGACTTTAAGTTTTTAAGTCAATTTTATGATAGAATTGACTTAAAATTTAAATTCGATTCTACCTAAGAATCGACTTAAATGACATAACCTCTAACTAATTTTTTGGTTATTTTCTACTAGCCCCTACAAGTTTTAAATCACATAGTAAAAGAAATCAACCAAAATATGTTTAAAAGAGAGTTTAAAACCTTTTATTCATTATAAAGTTAAAAAAACTAGATATTAATTACAAAATAATCACATAATAATAATGATACCTATTGCTATTCTATAATATCATCATATTATTCTTTTAATGATTCTTCTTGTAACATTATAATGTGGAGCATGTGTTCCCATTCCTCTAATAAAGCTTCAAAAATTTGCATATCGTGATCTATTTTACTCTAACGAAAGAACTACACGTATTTAAATTTAAATTATTATTTAACATAATAAATTTATTAAAAAACAACTTATATATTAAAAGAATATATTAGTTAGGTAGAATGTCACATCTTTAATTGGCATCTTAAAATTTAAGATGATCTTGTTCATAAATTTTACGACGTAATAACTATACATAACTCTCTATTGTTGTTGTGAAACCTACAAAAAAACAAGTATACATGTTTATAATTCAAATATCTTTATTATTCAATCGTACAAATCATTAAATTAATATTATTCATCATTAATAATCACTTGAACATATCATAACATTATCTCGTACAAGCTTCTGTGATTTTCTAATGATGATGTCCTTACTCTTATTCCATATTTTTTATACCCTATCAAAGTTTAAAAGAGTTAGTATTTTCATATTTATTCAATACAATGAACAATAGAATAAAAATAGTTATTCATACATATTACATTTCAACAATTGTTTTACAATCTTCATTCAACGAAAGTATAATCACAATACCAAGCATGATTATGATGTAGATAAAAGATTACAACATCCAATGATCTTTACCTTATTCAAACTTTAGTGGAAGAGATTATTAACTTTTGATTTATTTGAAGTGTTAATGTTCTATCACATAATTATTTCGCTCTTATGTTAGCATCTTTCTTTTGATAAGGGTTCACAAAAGATGAATCATAAAACATCACTAAATGTGACAGATATTTAGTTTCAAGTCGATAATAATATGTCTTATATAAAAGAAATATAAGTAATTAGATAATATAAAGATAATCATATGCTTTACATAAATGATAGCTATTATTAATTGAGAGCTCATATCATCCACACTTGAATCATATTTAAAATGATCATTTGAAACTTAAATAGTTGTAATATATACTCGATCGATATATAAGATTGTTTAACGATAATACTAAAAATTTCTTGAGGAATTAGCATGGTCCATTCATGATCCATATTATTTTTGCTTACAACAATCGTCACTAAAAGCCAAGATTTTACTAAAATTTATAACATATTTATAATTATATTTTTTATGGCTTCTTCTTGAATGACTTAAAGAGCGATGATTTCCCACTAAAAGTATAATCATATTAGTAACAATAAAAGCAAAATAATAAAATAAATCTAATTTTTATTTTAAGTTAAAATAAATAGTAATATGTCAAAATTTAACTCAACTTGATTTGAAGGCCAAGCTACATATTACTCATCGGCTTTATGGATTGTGGTAGCATCAGAGGGTACTGATAGCGAACAATGATTGATCAATTACTATTTGTCAATGATTTGGAAAATATAGATGGTGAGTCTTTCGATCATTTCTCAAGTATTATACAATTTCAATAGCAACATAATCAGTGAATAATAGATCTTTCAACAAACATTTCATATTTTGTAAAATACTTCGAGTGTTATATAAAATAAAAAACAAAAATTATATTTGTGTTCTATAGTTGATATAATCTTATACAAAAGACTCATCAGATAGAGGAGAATTCTTATGTGTGGTAGTTATGAAAAGAACATTCTCATCAATGTCCTGTCGAGTCGGTTCAAAACAGACATGTTCAAATCCCAAATATTCATTGTATGTTTAGTTGTTTTTTATACTAGTTTCGTTCAATGGCCAATCGGATCGGATTTTATTAGTTTTATTATTTATTTTTACATTTTTAATGAATAAAAGTAGTCTTAAGAACGGGTGAACGGTTTGGGTCGCAGACTTGAGATAATTCCCGAATTTAAAACTATGTAAAATGAATTTTTTAAGTTCACTAGTTAGATTAATGAATTAAAGTGTCAAACTTGTGGAACATACAACCAACTATGCACCGTTAATACTAACAGGGATTTTAATATTCTGTTAGATTTTTTGCAAAGTTTATATAGGTGTGAAATTTAGAGAGAGTTTTGAAGCTAGAATTTCCAAAATTCAAACCCTCTTTTGTCTACCATAGTTGATAAAGCTCCATCTAGCACTTCAATTCGTACCCAAATCCACAAGTTGTCACGGGTAAATAGAAGACCTTTCTCTTCCTAGTGAGATTGACTCAGGTTTTCACTTGTACTTGGCGAGTTGCTGCTACTTGAATTTTGTTATTTATCCCCACATATTTATTATTATTTCCTCTTTTCTGCCTGGATTGAACAAGATTTGATTTTTTGCTAATGTTTTGTGATCTTGTGGAGCATTTCAGGGTTGGGGTAGGAACACATTTCATGCTCTATCCATTCTTCAATTTGCAGTTATATGTTTTTTCTTTTTTTCTTTTAAAAAACAATTACATATTTTGAATTGAACGATTGTTTTTAATTAAAATTATACTATCATTAACAAGATATTTTTTTATTTTTTTATTATAGAAATCAACTGTAAAAGATATAAATAATTTATCAATCAACTAAAGAATGAATTTAGTATAGTTATAATTTGGTACCCAAATTTCAATCTGACTAAATTTAATTGCAAAATATGCAATTATATTTAAATATTATTTATTATCTACCCAAATTTCACTTCTAACAAGCAGTTATAACTCATAACAACTTAATACATATATAAGGTAAACATAACAAAACATAAACAATAACTTTTATCTATTTCCCAAAACCAAACAGCAAAGTTTTTTTTTTTCTTTCCTTTTTGAATCAAAGAGCAAACTTTCTTTCTTTGTCACCAAATTTAATTCCCAATTTAAGTCAAGAACATAGATGAATAATAATAGGATATTGTAACTAAAACTGGTCGGAGTTACCCTGAAAAATAATCATCTCGAGCAAATCCAAATCTTTCTTCTCCAAATCCAAATCAAAATCAAAATCCAAATCCAAATCCATACTACTGCTGTCATTATGATTAATCCCAGAACCAGAGGGCTGCAGACCATCAAGCAGATAATTATTGCTCTCAGAAAACATACGACTTCTATCACAATCACTCGCAACAACATCAATAGCAGCAGCTTTATTATTATGATCATCATTGAAAAGTAATTGATGAGCTTCCCATTGATCAGTACCCGAACTAACATCAGAGCTATGAACCCCTGTGTAAGTAATAATGTTGAGATATTGGTCAGCTATGTTGTTATCATCATCATCATCATCATCATGATCATGATCATGATTTGGTGGTGGATTTGTTGTAATTGAAGTAGTACTAGTTGATGATGAGGAATTGATGAGGCTTATTATATAATTTTGGAGGAGTGAACTGGCTTGGTTACTCTTATTGGTATTGTTATTAGAATCCTTATTGTTGTTTTTCTTCTTAGATATTTGCCTTCTCTTGGTTGCATTCCAATGATTCTTGATAGTGTTTTCAGACCTTCCTGGCAATCTTCTAGCTATTTCTGCCCATTTGTTCCCCATTTCCTTATGTGCTTCTATCAGTACTTTGTCTTCCTCTTCACTCCATGTATCTTTCTGTGCAATTTTAATTAACAAAAAAGTAGATTTAATGGAGCATAGCATAGCATAGCATAGCATAGCATAATCCTATGAAATTTCATTTTTAACACCTTTTGTGCCGTGTACATTATTAAAAAAATTGTGTTTTTAGAAGAGTTAAAAGTGAAACTAGTTATATAACTTAGTCATAAAAAAATGTTGGAAAAAAATGATAATAATTCATATATATTTTAAATTTAATATTAGTTTATATCATGAAAAAAAATATAACTAAGTTTCTGAGGCAAATTGCCCTATCCCTCAAAATGACATGGTACAAGTGATGAGATTTAAAACTCCTTATCCTTTATGCTAATGAATAAGTTTATTATATGGTTTAATTGTTTTTATTGATGTGTTATAAATGGATATGCACATAGTAGAATAAAACTAATTATGGACATAAATTCAGTTAACACCTATCACCCTAGTTAGGGTTTAATAAATTGACAATCGATATTTAAATTTATAAACGTTAAAAACTGTAAATTAGCTAGAGTTCGTGATTTATGCATCCGTTATTTTTATTTGGATAACATCGGTTTAATTGGAGTAAGGAATTTTGACCCAATTAAGAAAGAATTAAAGGAAATAATTTTGTGTTATTCGAATACTCTCAGGCCTTATATGAAAGAGTGGTCTTGACTATTCATTTGAAGACTAGCTAGCTAGTTCCAAACTAGTCTTTCTTTTTTTTAATAAAACATTATGAAGAAACTAATTATATTTTATAACACTTTCATGCATGAACATATATATATATATATAGCCAGACGCTAACATTGCTATCGAGCACACAAATTAACCTACATATGAAACATGTACATGAAATTGAAATTTGAGATAACATATATATGGAGAGATATGCAAGAACTAACTAGATGATATAACCATTTAATTTAATTATGTCGTTGAAGGAAAATTATAAAGTTACTTCACAACAAGCGCACATATTTACATGATATATGGGAATATTTTAACAAATAAAGGATTATTTATACACTTTTATCAACAACAAAAAAAGAAAAGAAAAGAAAAAAAACACTAGTTATGTACTACTCACAATATATGTTATACATGCGTTGTCAATCAAGTAACGACAAAAAACATATAAGGTAATCGTATTAATTCTATAATTTACCAAATACATCAATAAAGATTACGATAAAAATTACTCGCGTTTGAAGCGCGTAACCTCAAATTTTTATTGATTGCATGACCCACGTGAAACTCACCTACTCATCTCATGATTATATGACAAGAATGCTAATGCTATATATTCTTTTTTAAACTTACATGTTAATACATGTTTATAAATAAGAAAGTTTTGTAATAAATTACACATGATACTGCGTAATATTATTGATAAGTATGGTAAGACTCACATAATTATATCTAATTAGAAATTATTATGTTAATTATAGTTGTGATATATATAAATGGACATTCATAAATAAAATTAGTTGAAATATTACATAGTAATTTAAATACATTTGATGACACATAAAATAAAATAAAAATCATTCTTCATTTAATAAATAAGTAACCAAACATGTATTAAAAAAAATCCATGTTTGTTTGGGTGTGACGTTATGAAAACATGAAAATTTTAAATAATGTATAAATAAAAAGATATACAATCTTAAAACGTTAACATTAAAGAAATGTAAATTTCATACTATTTACGAACATTATACTAATATCTTTTTTAATTAATTTATAATTCTTTTTTATATACTAAGATTTTTTTTTTTGAATATATGATACTATGTTACATGCGTTCAAAGTGCGTAACCTCAAATTCTCGATTGATACTCGAACTCACATGAAACCCACCTACCTCCATTTGTGTTTAAAAATATATATATATATATATATTTAATAAAACTAATATTATATATTTCAATTTTTTATACATTTTTTCAACTTAAATGTCAGTTTTCTTTACAGATATGGTATAATTTATAATTTCAGACAATTATCTACACGCGTCAAAACATAATATCAGTCTTAAATTTAATAAATGAATAACCAAAAATATATAATTAAAAAAAACCGCATCCATGTTGATCTGTGAATATATGAAAATAGTTTAGGATCCCGTTCCCCTAACATAGTAGAGCCAAACATATGTGGTTTTTTTTTTTTTGGAAAACAAATTGTTAATACTTACACACTAAAATAAATAACTTTCTGGCTTAGAATATGGTGTTATCTTTTATGTATGTACAAAATTATGCAATATCAATTAAAAATGTAATAAATATGAAATTTAAGAGAAAGAGAGGAAGAAGAGGGAAAAGATGAAAACCCTAATGTGAGGGCGGAGATGATTATGCCAGCGTTCTCTGCATTGTTTTCCAATTCTACCCTCCATGATCTTTGCTATTTCAGCCCACTTCTTATCTCCATACCTCTCCACCAACTTCAGCAACATCCTGCACAATTACCACATAAAAGAGACTTGCCTAAGCTATACTCAATAAAGGCTCAGCCTTACAGAACCCGGCCATAAAAAATAAAAAACATATTATTTATCAAATTTAAAAAAAAATGGGGGTAAAAATAAGAAATTAATAATATTTTGTAAAATTAAATTTACTTGTCTTCATGAGGAGTCCATTGGCCTTTGATAATATTAGACTTTTTTGAACTTCGATTGCCTCCTCCCTTGTTTCTCATCACCATATGTGTCCTTCTGATCTTTTGATGATCATTAGAATTACCAATTTGATCTGTACTAGCTTTGCATGAAATATTAAAATCTTTAGGAAACCCTGTAGTATTATTACCCATTGATGGAGGAGGGTATATATGGGATTTCACATTAGGCTGCTGGATTTGATTAATTCCTTGAGGATTATTATAATCCCAAAGGCTACTGAGAAAACCATTATGCATGGGCTTGTTTTGTGTGTTATCATCAGATACTGAAAAATTAGGCATAGAATAATTGAAAAGTAACCCTTTTAGTTTAGATCCAAAGGGATCAACAGATTGGGTTGGAATATCAGAAAAAGGGAATGAAATAGAGCCACCATTGTTGTAGTTTTGAAACAATAAGGGTTGCTTAGATGAATTAGTAGAATGATGTAGAGGGATTAAACCATTGTTGTTAGGCTGATCTTCTACTTTGAAGGGACTTTGATATTGATCAGATAAAAGGGTAGAAAGAAGAGGAAGATCCTCTCTGAAATTTGTATCAAACTCCATGCACTAGTAGTGTTGTATAGAGAGGAAAAAAAAATTAAGAGCTCAAGAAAGGAAAGGCTGGTTTAATGTGTTTGTGTGGTAAATTTAGGTGCTCTGTGGGCTTAATTTATTAGTGAGGAGGCCAAGGTTTGTGTAGGACCTACCATATCTGCAGCCATTGCCTTTGTTCTAATCCTAGGGTCTCTGTTTCTTCTTGATTGTGACTGTTGAAATTCCTTCTTTCACTATTATTTTTAGGGAGAATTATTTTTTTCCATTTTTCTTCTTTTTTATTTTACAATTTGTTTTAGTATGATATGATTAGTTCGTTATATGTATTTTGTATTTTAGGAAAATTTTCAGACTGTGATATGAAACGTGGAAGATATGTACTGTACTCTTTTCTTCTTTTTTTTAATATTAATTTTATTAACGTAAATGAAAATATATATATATATATATATTACTAATACGTTAAAAAGTAAAATCATATTAAATAATTATATATCCAAAACTCAAACTTCAATTTTCTATTGCTTCTTTAATCGGAGAAGGGCAGAATTAGGGGATTGGAGTAGGATAAATTTTTCTTATTATTATAAAAAATTTATTTTTTAAAATATAAAATAAGATATTTTACTCCCTTATTTATTTCAATAAAATTATTATAAATAAGTAAATAAAAATAAAATAAATAATATAGTCTTTTACATTGTAAAAAATATCTTATATCTAACAATTATATAAAATGTAATTATTTTACTTATAATTAAATAATTTATAACATAAAATTTAATTAATCTCTAATAGTTGTATGAAATAAATTATGACTCCGACCTAACTTAACCTTCAGAAAAATTTATCCTAAATAGAACCATAACTATTATGCTGTACATGTTCAGATATTTAAATACTATACCTTTTAAGTTGGATAATTACAACTAAAATGACAAGTTCATGTTATAGTTGAGGGAATTAAATTGATATTATGTATTTAATTTATGATTTACGATAATTACAAGTAGAAAATGTGGTATTAATTACTTTGATTTTATTAACATAGTCAAGTTAGTGGTTACAATGTACATTAAGACTCTTTTTTTTTTCTAATCATATATTCAAATTATATCAAATAATATTTAATTTAAATTTAATTATTCAGGGAAAATTGCAACCGTTGATGTTAGTTAATCATGCGGTTTAAAGTGGTTTGCTATATATGTTGGGTAATATTGTTGGTGAAGGAAAAAGAAGAGGATTGGGCTAACGAAAGCTTCATGTTTGCCTGTATGATAATGAGCTTTTACATTAAATCTCCAGCATCAATTGCTTGTTTCTTTGCTAGTTCCAGCTTTGTTAAAATTATTTTCCAGCATTTTTTTTATAAAACTATTTTTTGGATTAACTGTTAACATAATTAAATTTAGTGTTGTTAGCAGGATGTAGTGAGGACTCAACTAATAAATAAATTAAGATATATTAAATCTTCAATAATTTCAGTACCCATAAAATTTGAAAATTAAAATTTTGTTTTATTATTTTAACATTTATTATAATTATTATTATTTCATATATTATAATATTAAATTTTCATAATTAAAATATTAATTTATCAATAAAAATATTATTTTTAATACAAATTCAGTTAATTTAACTCTAAAATTTTATGTATAAATATGTATATTATATCTTAAAAAATTATAAGAGAATAGGTGGGACAGGGTTGTTAATTTACAACCCCCGTCACATACCTCACAAGAACATTCTTTACAAGTGTCAAAAATATTAAGATTTTTCCATGAATTTTGATTCCTACGTGACTTTTACATCCCCAAATACAAATTGAAAAACCAACTTTCTTCTCACTTTTAACTTTTATTTTTGGGGTTGGAAGGAATTTATAAGTTCAAAATATTGCAAATATTTCAAAATATATTATATACATCAAGTTATTAAATATATCAAAATGTATTAAAAATAAGTAAATATTAAATTGAATGTTAAATTAAGAATTTAAGTTATCCAAGTAATTATAAAACTAATTATTTACATGCATCTAATTATATTGTAACATTGTAGTAAAAAAATTCCTTTTCATTCTTAATATATTAGTCAAGTTTACGCGTTTAATTTATATGTGTTAATTTATTATTTAATTAATAAAAATAAAATTTAAAATAATGATTAATCATGAAAAAATGAGTCATGTTAACTAAGTTAAACAATATTGTATAAAATAATAAGTAATTTTTTAAAAAAAAAAATCAATATTTTAACTACTAATATTTTATTATTTAATTTATATTACTTAATTGATAAAAAATAAATATTAAAATAATTAACCTAAAAATGATAATTATTTATGTTACTTAATATATATAACCTGGTATAAGAAAAATAACTATTTTTAATTTAGATAATTATCAATATTTTATTTATAAATATTTTA
This sequence comes from Hippophae rhamnoides, assembly GCA_033030585.1. Lineage (NCBI taxonomy): Eukaryota > Viridiplantae > Streptophyta > Magnoliopsida > Rosales > Elaeagnaceae > Hippophae > Hippophae rhamnoides. The sequence continues at coordinate 62,420,661 of CM065428.1, read as the reverse complement.
TATTTAATTGATATAAAAATAAGACTTAAGATAATTAACCATAAAAAATGATAATTGTTGTCTATGTTACTCAAAATAAATAATATTGTATAAAAAAGATAAATAATTCTATTGTACAAATTATCAATATTTTAAGTATTATTAATTTATTACTTAGTTGATAAAATAATAATAATAAATATCACTAACAAGAAAAAAAAGATAATTATTTATATTAATTAAGATAAATAAAGTGTACTGATAAAAAAGTTTAGTTTAAACAATTGTCATTATTATAACTACTAATATTCTATTACTTAATTGATGAAAAATTAGAATTTAAGATAACATAAATAATTGTAGCATAGAAAGTTATCAATATTTTAACTATTAATAATTTATTATTTAATATATATTTTTTAATTGATAAAAAATAAATCATAATCAACCAAAAATGATATTTGTTTATTTTATTTTAGATGATTAAACTTATATAAAAAAGATAAATAATTGTAATCAAGATAATTTTTAATATTTTAATTATTAATAATTTATTACTTAATTTATACTACTTAAATGATGAAAAAATAAGACTTAAGATAATAAACAAAAAAAAAATTATAATTGTTTATGTTACTTAAGATAACTAAGATTGTATAAAAAAGATAAGCAGTTGTAATATAAAAAGTTATTAAGATGTTAGGTATTAATAATTTATTATTTAGTTTATATTACTACTAATAAAAGTTATACCATTTACATCACAAGAAAATCCCCAAAAAAGTTAAGATAACTAACCTTCTATAAAAAAAAAGTGGTTGTAATATAAAATTTGTTAATATTTTAAATACTAATAATTAATTACTTAATTTATGATATAACAAAATTAAGACTTATGATAATTAATCAAAAAATTATAATATCTTATAAAAAAATTTAATCTAGACAATTATCAATATTTTAACTATTAATAATTTTATTACTTAATTGATAAAAAAATAAATCTTAATTAAATTATACAATAACTAAAGATAATAGTAATCATTACTTTAAAATATATAAGTACTTTTATCCAAAAATTTATAAGATATGATTTAAACTTTTTATATTATATAGATTTATTTCATAAGTCGTTTCTCTTTTAACCCAATCATGACTATTGCTAAAATTAAAAGATCCTAATAAAAGAAAAAATTGGCTTTTTTATAGAGATTTTATATTTATTTTAAAAATAATATTTAAGTTTTATATTTATTTTTTGTAACAGTTTAATGATATTATTATGAAAAATTACTACATAAGAATAAATTATCATTTTTATATTTATTTATTTATTTTATATTTTTATTTATTTATTTTTTCTATTCTTTCGATTACATTTTATTCATGTTAAAATAATCTTTATTTAATGCAACTAAAAAAATTAAAAAATTAAATGAAAAAATTATTTTATCTTTGTGTGGTTATTTTTTAATAATAATATAACTAATTATTACAAAATATTAAGTATAAGACCTAATTATCATTTTTTGTAATAAGTATAGTACCTTGATAGTATTTATTTGTTTTTTATAATAAAAAACTTTCCATTTAAATGTAATAATTTATTTCTTTTAAATAATTATATCACTCTGTCATATAATTTAGACTTAAATGCTATATTTTCAATATGATTAAATGCCCTTCGTATTCTTGATCAAGTTGGAAATGTAATAAATTTCATTTTGTTTACCTAGATTTTTAAGCTTAAAAGGATTTATTTTTTTTAATTCATTTTTTTGCAACAATAAAAGCCTATCTGGCTTTAAAAAATAGATAAAAGTATATGCGAAGTTCCTCTTATTAAGTTTTAATGTATATTTATCTCTCAAATTTAAAAAATGTTTTATAATCCTTCAAATTTGAAAAATTGGATAAATTATAATAAATAATATTATTTTAATGATTTTTTATATTATTCTTTCCTGTTACATAATTAAATAGTAATTAAACCTTAATCTTTTAACAATGATAAAATGATACTTAATATAAAAATTCACAAATTATTTGGTTATTATCACTACTTTTATTTTGATATTTTTTTAGTTTTTTAAAAAATAAAATTTGTATTTAAATAAAATTTTATAATATTATTATTATTGATTTTTTAAAATAATTTAATACTAAATTTTGTTTTTATCTTTATTAATATCTCATATTTTATCGCGTACTTAATAATAAAAAATAATATTTTAAAAAATAAATTATTAAAATAATATTATTTATTCTCTCAAATTTAAGATGAAAAATTATTTTAAAAAATCTGAAATACTAAACTATGCAAACTTTATAATATTCAAAACTTGTGTAAGATAATGATATTTTTTCTTATAAAGGGTACCATAATTATAATAATTATGAAAAAGTTATATAAAAATTTATTAACTTTTGATAAGATATTACAAGTTTATTAACCATAAAAATATATATTAAAAGTCCAAAACTACAAAAAAAGGTCACAAAAAAAGCACGTTAAACACATGTTAGTATATTTTAGAATTTTTATATATTTCTTAAATCAAATGTAATTAAAAAAAAATATGAATTTGAATAGGTTTGAACACATATAAATTGATTTAAGAATAAATAGTAATTCAAAAAAACCATCAATCATATGGAGATAAATTTATATCAATTATGTTTGTTATTAGATTGATTTCATCTTAAATTTTTAAATATCTATTTTTATAAAAATAAAATATTAAGATTAACTTATTCTAAGGTGTCATATGCGGCAAAGAATCTCAGAGTTATATGAGCAAGTATTTATTGAGAAAAGGGCAGTGGAATTAGGCAATTTTTCTTGTTGCAAACGAGGGCAAAAAAGAAATTTACAAGGGGGGTGTTTATAACCATATCACTATCTTTTTTTGGTAATGAGGTTAAGGACTTTGAAAGATTTTGCCTCAATGAGTTGTAAGCAATAAAAGCAATGCCATATTCAGTAACTGACCTTTAATTGCCTACTAAATTTGCAAATCTATTTGAATGGCTCTTAATCTATAATTAAATTTTCTTCCATATTTGTTATTATTCAAAATATGTAATAGTTATAGCACTTAGTTATACCAAATAGCAATTAATCTTAACATATTTCTCATACCACTCTAGTTCACAGATTTTGATTGGTTAAAAATATCACGTTAATTTTACTTTTATCAATAATAAATGATTTATCATAATTCTGATATAGGATTGAAATTAGTATTCCTATTAAATTATATATGCTTGGCTTTAAGAGGTAGTTTTTAATGTGTTATATATGCTTTCATTAAAGTCTTCATAAAAAACCTAAGTTCAAATGTAATATTAATTTGTTATTTTGTTACCACCTATAGTCATCACATGTTAACAACCTCTTAATTAGGTACATAAATACTGTATCTTTTGTAAGCACAAACTCCATTGAATAGATTGATAAGAAAAATATTAATTTTAACTTCTGCATAATATCAAGCTACTGTTTGAAGTAATCGTGTGTGATATAATTTTAACTTCCTTAGAAAGGTCAGTAGATATATATAGTGATGCAAGTTTAGGTTTTTGTTTATTTTATTTCAATAAAAAAGAGTAGTAATCATGCATACATATATTATTAAGTATATGAAATATTTGAATAAATAGTTATATGTACCAAACCATACTCACTGTCTTAAAATAACAAGTTCGAGCTTGATATAGCAAACCAAATGAGTTTTTTTTTTCTTTCTTTTCTTTCTTTCTTTGGTTAGCACTTCTTAGTAAAAGCTCAAAACGTTGTTATTTAAAGATCTGGGATGAGTAAACTTTTTTTGGCTTACTCATTCACACTTTTATTTTTAACATTATAAATATATATATATATCGTATTTCTTAATATATATATATATATAATATTTTTTTATGTTTTATGAAATAACAAAACATATGTTATCCAATTAATTATATAGCATCAGTTGAGTTTTTATATTTATAATATCTCGTGATATATTCGTATTCATATACAAAACTGAGATCCATTGCACTGTATATTTTTATAAAATAAACAATCTCGTCTCCCTTTTATCATCGAGAGATACGAACACTTATAAATTGAAAAATGAGTATAGATAAAGATGAGAATGATTATTGATATAATTGTCTTTGAATTGAATTATAAATTTTGTATTTAAAATCGTCCGAAAATCGTTACGATTTGAAAACAGTTTTTTACATGCGAGTAACTGTTGGAGACAGTTAGTAAAAATTAACCGCAAAAAATGAAAGATTATTAAAATAATTGTCTTTAAATTGAATTATAAATTATGTACTTAAAATCGTCCAAAAATCATTACGATTTGGGGACGATTTTTTACCTACGAGTTGTCAAAATATTGTATTTCTCTGATAATTATCAGTATATTTCATTATATTTTTTGTACAATAGTTGAGATATATGTATAAAACGAAAATTAAACAATAACCATAATTCCTGCATATCCATGTTTTATGGATCCACTACCATTATTTTATGCTCCATGTTTTACTCCACTGGAGTTATCGTCACAACAACACACACCAACACTTCTCCTCAAGCATGCATATATGTCTCTTACGCCCAAACTTGTCGCCGAGTCACAGGTTTCATACGCACATTTTCAGGCGAGTATATCACCAATTGATCTTCCGATTTAACAAACTGGAAGCTTAATAATCTTTTTCTTCAAGATTCCGTTTGATGAAAGTTCCGATCCACTTCAACGTGCTTTCGTGCGATCATGTTGAATCCGGATCGCGAGCGATGGCACGGCTGCTTTGTTATCACAAAATAAGTTCATTTCAGCAGTTGTGAGCAACCCCAATCTCAAGCCAAGGTTTTTCAACCAAAGCGAGCTCACATATTCCTCGACCATTCCTCGAAATTCACAAAGACCGGATAAGGCAACTACATTTCGCTTCGCTTCTCCATGTAACAAGATTGCCCCCACGAAAGTAAAGACTCAAAGCAAGAGATTTCTTATCCTTCATATTCCTCGCCGCCCGGAATCCGTATATCCAAGGACTTCCAATCGACCATTCTTTGAAAAACATAAGTCCTTTCCTGTGGGAGGATTTTAAGTAACGTTCATATTCGACGACCGCATCCATATGGTCTTCACTGGGCAAAGTAGCATGAACCGACTCACGACACTCACAAAGATACGCAATATCGTCGAGTACGAGATAAATATATGAGTTTTCCTACCAACCGTTGATATCTCCGTTTATCCGCCGGTACTTGGGTCCACATATTTCTCCGAAGCGATGATTTTGAACCATAGGAATATCGATGTGTTTACAATCTAGTAGTCCCGCTCGCTAGTAGTCCAGAGTATATTTCCTGGGAAAATTATATGCCTTGTTTTGATCTTGTTACCTCAATACCTAAGAAGTATTCGAGCCCTCCCAAGTTCTTCATTTCAAACTCCTTTGACAACTTGTTCTTGAAGCCAGAGATTTCTTCTTTATCATCCCCGTAATGATCATGTCGCCTACATAGATTATATGGCCGTTATCTTCCCTAATCGATGTTTTAGAAAAGAGTAATGACCAGCTTGCTTGCTATTGAACCCATATTTCTTCATTGGGCCGAACTCAACCTACCAAACCACGCCGAGGTGATTGTTTTAGTCCATACAACGCTCGTTGTAATCTACATGCGCTGCTTTCCCGATGTAACAAAGATATCCTCAAAGGGATATCCATATAGATCTCTTCTTCAAGGTCACCACGAAGGAAGGCATTCTTCACGCTGCTACAGAAGTAACGGCCAATCTAAATTTGCCGCAAGAGATAACAAAACCTCACGCTTTTAGTTTAGCCACAGTGAGAAGGTTTCTTGATAATCTATCCCATGTTTCGTGCATATCCTTTGCTACAAGCCTCGCCTTGTAACGATCAACTAACCCATCTCGCTTTATACTTAACGGAGAAAATCCACTCGCATCCTACCATCTTCCTCCTCGAGGCAACTTGCTTAACACCCATGTGTGTTATTCTTCTCGCAATGCCTCAAATTCTCTTTTATAGCTTCGAGCCCATTTTGGATCGTATAAGGCTTCTTCAATGCTACTGAATTTGACACGACAGAGCCTGTGCGAATGCCCCGATAGGTTCTCGATAACCTTTGAAAGATACATAATTTGCTATCGATACTGTTGCTTCTTTTCTTTTCCTGGGGAGTATCGATTTGGAGTGTTTACCTCGATTGTGTCTCGAAAGGTAAAACATAACCAACAGGTGTATCTATAGCATTAGTTTGTAAAGCGTGTGATAGATAGCTCTTACCTCGCGAGTTGTTCTCATATGAGGATCATCGGGGTACTAGTAGAATGGGAGCGGGTACATCAACCACTTCATCTTCTCGGAGATTCAATTACTACTTCGTCAGCTTCTGGAAGTTCAAGTTTCCTGGGTTCAGATACGGCTCCTCCATATTATCGGGCAGGATCCGAGTACGTTGATCAGTTGTCTAATATTTCAACATCAAGCCAATTTCGTTTTTCACCATAACTCTCCACCGAAGAGTGTAATTGGATACCTGATGGGAAAAAACATTCTGATTCTAGGAAAGTGACATCCACGGTAGTATAGTTTCTTTTAGTAATTGGATCATAACATCGGTACTTTTTTGTACACCATACCCCAAGAATACACACGGACAAAGACATGGATCCAACTTAGTTCGTTGATTTTTATGAGGTGGACAAAAGCACCACATCCAAAAATTGTGGGCGAAGCATTAAAATAGTAGGTAGTGAAGATGATCGGATAACACCTTTAACGGAGTCCGAAATTGTAAGGTCTTCAAGTGGCATTCGATTCAAGAGATACACAAAATTTAGTAACAAAGATCACCCGCATTTATTAGGCATACGTGGCACCGATTAGTGTGCCCTGTAGCCGCTTTCTAAAATATGCCTATTCTTCCTCTCTCACCCCATTCGTCAGGTTTCAGGAACACGAGGTTTCACGGAGAATACCACGGTTGTCCAAGTATGTCCTAATTGTCGATTAACATACCCCCTCCATTATCGCATCTAAGTATCTTAATTTTTCTAAAAATCGGGTCTCGAATCATGCGTGAAACAGTGAAATGTAGCAAATACTTCATCTTTATGTTTGGTAAGGTAAAGCCATGTCATTCGTGTACAATCATCAACAAAAATAACAAACCAACGATGACCCGACGACGTAATAACCGGGGAAGCGTCCCCAAACATCGAATGTACCAAAGCAAAATGAGTCATACTTTTATTCACGCCATAGATAAGACGCCTATGACTTTTTCATAGATACAAGTATCACATTTGAAATCCGAATGTGTGATATTTGAAAATAAACTAGGGAGCAGGCCTTAAATACCCGAACGATGCGATGCCCAAATCTACGATACATAGCCAACTGCCGTTCCTCGTTACCAACCGATGCCGTACGTGATCGGCTCTTCCCGAACCGAGGTCATCCACATAATATAGCCCTCCTCTCCTAGTACCACGCCCAATGATCTCCCTTGGTGAGAATATCCTCGTAGAAGGCAAAAAGTAGAATACATCAATACTACACAATTAAGGTCTCGGGACTCCGACTTACGTACATTAGCTCTGCTGATGCAGATGGTACATGCAAAAGTATTAGATAATGATAATATGGAGATAAGGTCACTGCTCCAGCCTCAGAATCCGGATAAGCGACCCCATTTGCATTGGCGACACTGGCCCGTCTTGGCCGGGTTGTATTCGAGAGATCGTTCGGTCAAATGTCACGTGATCGTAGCTCCGCAGTCCGGTAATCCAATCATCTTTATCACTACGAGCAGTATACGTGGAAATGCTTTACTTGAAATACTCCTGGATCCTCGGGAAGATTCAAATTTCTGGGAAGTGCGGATAGTGAGGCATTATTGGTAGCCACACCGGCTCGTCCGTGTACGTGTCCCGTTTCTTCCGTGTTTTCAAGATCATTCCACCATTCTCGATACCCACGGAGTTTGAAGCTTTCACGTGTGTTTGGAGTTTCCGCAACGGCCACATTTCATGCCGAAGAGATGGATTTCCCGAGGATTTCGCTACCTGCAGAGGTTCCCGTTTTTGGTGGCATCTCGACACGTGTCCTCGACCCCTTTAAAAGTCATAACCCGTCTCGTGTCGTATTCACACCCGTGATCATCACGGCTCTTCCCGACCTCTTCCCGACGACGAATCCACAGCTGTTCCACCGCAGGAATGGCTGATTTCCAAGCACATCACTGAGTTTTGTCGAGTCTCAGGCCATCAAGTCCACTGGGCTGGAAGGTATACACTCGATCTTCCCACACGGAGTTGTATTTTTTGTATGTCATTTGCACACTCCATTGATTGTGACGACGAAAATCAATTTCTCGCCACAACCCTCAAGCGTCATTGTAGTATTTTTCAATGGATCCACCCGCCTCGTTTCATACGAGTAACTCGACTCACAAGATCATACACTCGAGACGTGTCTCCGTCCCATCATGGTGGTGAAGAATGTAATCCCAAACTTGTTTCGCAAATGGGAATCGAATAAAATTTGCAATCAATGCAGTGGGTCCATCGAATTGATCAACCATCCTTTAACAATGGCATTTTCAAGCGCGCCATCTCCCGAACGAGTGGCCTGTCAACAAAGCCGAGGAAAATCCCCATTAATATATCCCGCTTTTGTCTTTGCCGTAGATATACATCTCCACCACTGGGACCACAAGGCATAGTTGATCCTCCCAACTCGATACACTAATGTGGGCCGACGCTTCGCCGACAGAGGTCAGTGAAATGACCGAGCCAGTGAAAACTTCCGTCATTTTCGCCGTCAAATCTTCCAACATGAAATTGGTAGTTAAATCTCTAGATTCCGCCATGAAATCTAAAATTTTTTTCCTTCCAACTATATAAAGAAAAATTTGTAACCCTAACCGTCCCTTTTCACATTCGCAGCTCCTTCTTCCTCCTTCTTCTTCCTCCTTCTTCCTCAGCACAGATTCTTCCTTCCTCAACAGAGTTCCTTCATCGCGTTTTCTCAACGCAGCTTCTTCCGCCTAATCCGCCGTCTCTCGCAGCTTCCCCTTCTTCCCGCGCGATTTCAAGATTGGTCGCGTAGCTTCGCGTTTCAACAAGCAGCTCCGTCTGCTCGCCGTCAATAGCCACCGCGTTCTCGTATCCAAAGATCTTCGCGCGTCCACCATTTCTTCTCGCCCAAAAAATTCAGCCATCTTCTTCTCCTCTTCTCTCGTATTCTTTTACACGGCGCTCTTCTTCACAATGCCTTTTCTCCTTCGCCTCGCCGAAATGGTAGGTTCAACCACACAAAGACCACCTATTCTCGTTATACCGTAAACCGCATCAATTCCGGCCGTGAGTACTTCGCTTCCTGCCGTGGTCCGACCTTCTTTCAATGGTTCTTCGTCATGCGAATCCCTCGACCCTAAGTCAGATCGCCGATATATTTTTAAGGTGTAACCCGTAATCTTCTATTGAATTTCCGAACAAATAAACGTGAAATAACTATCTTGCTTTCATTTCTCGAGTCGCATATGTTCGATGTTTCAAAACGGCTACAAGAGTTGAATATAAACCGTAGATCGGAAATTAGAAATCGAAACCGTAAATCGAAACCGTAAACCGTAAAAACCGTGAATCGTAAATCGAAATCAAAGAATCTCGCAAATTTGCAGATCAAATCAAAAAATGGTAGTTTCGGCCATTACAAATCATTATAGTTCATTAGCAATATCCTGCTCTGATACCATGTCAAAATATTGTATTTCTCTGATAATTATCAGTATATTTCATTATATTTTCTGTACAATAGTTGAGATATATGTATAAAACGAAAATTAAACAATAACCATAATTCCTGCATATCCATGTTTTATGGATCCACTACCATTATTTTATGCTCCATGTTTTACTCCACTGAGTTATTGGTGTCTGCCACAACAACACACACTAACACGAGTAACGATCGAAGATGGTTATTAAAAAATACACGAAATTTTTTTTTCTCAAACTTTTTTAAAAAATTCTATACCTACGCCAAAAATCAATAAACATTAATTATTAATTAATGTATAAATTAATTAAATAAATATAATTAATTTCAAGTATGATTATACATTGTATCATGTTCATTTTTTATTTAAAACTATACCCATCTTTTAAATTTATAGAATAAAAACTGAACCGACTATGCAAATAACCGAACTCGTAATTTTTTTGCACATTCGTATTACCAATCACCATGTCACTTACATAAATTATTAGATGAAGTACACTTTAAGTCTTCTTTTTTTTATAAGTTGATAATTTTATTCATTTTTATTTCCAGCGACTCTACTTGTAAAGATAAGTAAATTAACTTCAATTTATATTATATTTAAATTAAAAAAAATAACTATTGAAAATTAATTAATCATTTTTATTTTTTACATCTTTATGAGTATAAGATTATTGTGTTAAAAATAAAAATAAAAAACTAGCATGAAATAAAAAAAATTAGTCAATTTTCAATAATATTTCTTATTGTGTGAATTTTTTTTAATTTAAATATATATAAATTAAAATTAATTTACTCATTTTTAAAAACAAAATAACTTTGAGTTCAATTAATAAAAAAAATTAATAAAGTATATTCGAAAAAAAAGAGTGATTTGGGACACATTTCATACATATTTTATTAATATCTATATTAATTTTTTGGTAGACTAAGTTTTTAAGTATCTAAATTATCTAAAGTGTACTTATTAGATAAAAAAAAGAAATACTTGTACAAAAGTATAAAAAATATTTCAATCCTTCAAAAAATTTCTTATTATTTCTTTTGTAGGGTTTAGTGTTTAGGTTTAAAATTAAGATTTAAAATTTAGTATTTAAGGTTAGAATTTTTTTTAAATAAAGAGTGTAGAGTTTGGAGTTTAAAGTTTAATAGAAAAAATAAATAATAATTTTATGCAAATAAATAGAATTGTAAGAAAGAAATGAGAGAAGGAAAAAAAGAAAAAAAACAAGATGAGGAAAATATGAAAGAGAAACATTAAAATGATTAGATTCTTCTTTTTTTTCCCTCCTATGCTTAGAAATCATTTTTAACCAAATGGATTTTTATTTTTTTAAAAGAATATGGGCATTTTTAAAATACCACTCAAGAAATTAGGTAATAATAAGTACTAAAATAATAACATGGATTAAGAGAGAGAGAGAGAGAGAGAAACGATCCTACTCACCAGATTCAATCATAAATAAGCTTTCAATTCCTATAATGTATAATTCAATGAATACTAATACTTGTGAACTGGTCTTTTCATTTAAGCCAAATCTTATCATTCAAATTCACAAAATGCTAATACTTGTTAACTGGGTCTTCATTTAAGCCGTAAAATCCTATCCTTCCCGCACCAAAAGAAACATCAAAAAACATTACAGCACTATCCAAATGCCAGGCTCTTTACCATTGTATCAACAACCATCTTTTTAGCTACAACAGTATCAACATGATCAAAGAGACAACAGTTACAAATTTCCAAAATTTTTAAGGGGAATCACGTAAACCCTTTTCTGCTGTTGTTACATACCATCTTAGTCTTGTATCATTCCTTGGCTTCTTCACCGACCACGATCCATCATTGCCTGGTGGAAACTAATACCTGAGGAGCGTTCATGAGTCAAACTTTTGCCGCCATCAGCCCAACCAGAACCCCTCTCAGGGCTTCGGCTGCGATTGCGGCCCCTGTCATACATCCCAAAAAAAAAAAAAACAATTATGTCCCACACACCCACACAATAAGTCATGGTAACAATCACTTAACAGTGTTCAAGATGGCATGTAAAAATACAACCTATATATAGCATACAGCATAAGATTGTTTTTAAAAAATCCAGATAATCCACATACCAACATGGAGATCTTAAATATTCTGTAGTTTAATTTATAACCAAGTACAAAAGATGTTTCAAAGAATGCAAAATACAAAATATTAAGTCTTAATTAAACAGGAAGCTGAACTTATAAAATAATGAAGAACAGGAAGCAGATAAATCAAGCCAACAAGAGACAAAGGCAAAAGGCAAGTTTAAGCTTTCACTAAAAAAAAGCTACAGGAGGTAACCATAAGATGATTGTGTAAGCAAAAGATTGATACCTTTCACGATTCTCAGTGTCGTAGTGATCACCTCCACTTTTTTCTGGTCTGCTTGAATAGGAAGAACCAAATCCCCTTCCACCATAACTTGACTCGTAGCGTCCACCACGTCCCCCATCACGACCACCTGCATCGGAGCCCCAACGTCTGAACCTACTCATCCCTCCACCACGAGAGGCCATATCACGAATTTCTGGGGGAACTTGCTGGTTAGCCCCTTCCAAAACCTTGATGAGATCTGAAGCATACTTTGCATCCTGATCTCCGAAGAATGTGTGAGCTATTCCAGTAGCACCTGCCCTTCCAGTCCTCCCAATCCTATGCACATAATCCTCCACTCCTGTGGGAAAGTCATAGTTGATGACCACTCTGCAACAGGGAAAAAAAATATTTATAGCTGTAATTAGTAGTGCAACTTCATATCAATTTCCTAAAGAAAGGACAAAAAAGTATAAAAGTACAATCAAAGAAAGTACACAAACCATTTTTTATAAATTAATCAAAGATTTAAAATTGGAATTGGCGCACTTCTTAGCAACTTAATAATTCAAAACTTCAGTTGTAAACAATTCACCAATATAACTATCATGAGCAGAAGCTACCAATTTAAGTATGAAAAAGTCACCCAAGAACGCTGAGTTTGCAAATGGACGTTCCATTATGAATGCCAACAATCTTGTTTATTATAATAAAACCATTTGAATTTCAAGCATAATTTTATACGAGAGCTCTTGGGTAAAACAACAATGAGATACTAAATATCACAACTTAAGATTGAGAGATGAATGCAAGCCAAGATGTTGAAAACCTTATGTCCTTGATGTCCAATCCTCGAGCGGCAACATCAGTAGCTACAAGAATAGGGGTCCTACCAGTGCGAAACTCATTCAACACATGATCCCTCTCCCCCTGGGATTTGTCTCCATGAATTGCAGCAGCCCCAAATTGCCGAGTAAGATTGCGAGCAAGTTGATCACACATCTTTTTTGTTGAACAAAAGATGATAATTTTCGATCCAGGCTCTTGAGATCTCAATATCTGCTCCAATCGCCTGTGTTTCTCTAAAGAAGCCAGTACTTCAACATGCTGCCACACACCACATAAATGGATATCAATTTTTTTTTATAATACATAAATATCTATTTGTACTAAAAATGTTTCATTTAATAGTGCTGCCTCTCATCAAAAGGGAAACAAAAAACTCAAATGAATATCTATTTGCTTCTACCAATCTAGCTACCAAAAACGATTCCAACGGCATTTGGAATTCATACCTGCATAATGGACTTGTTTGCAACAAGCTCATCAACATTGCCAATATTAACTTGAACAGGATTCACCAGTAGATCCGCTGCAATTTTGCGGACCTCCTTTGGCCATGTTGCTGTGTACATTAAGGTCTGGCGTCTTGCAGGCACCTCCTTTACAATCTTTCTTAATTGTGGTTCAAATCCCATGTCCAGCATACGATCTGCCTCATCCAATACAAGGTAAGAAACTTGATGGAGGCTGATCCTTCTCATCTCAAGAATATCATTCAGGCGGCCAGGAGTGGCAACAACAATATCCACTCCTCGGTCTATATCTCTTAACTGTGGACCCTTAGGGGCACCTCCATACAAACACTAAAAATCAAATCAAAACAAAACAAAAACAATCAACTTTACTACACAAAATATTGTATTTCATAAACTTGACTTGTTATAAGAATCTGAAGGAGAAAAAGGTTACATACCACACAAGATATTTTGGATGACTTTCCAAACTTCACAGCTTCATCTTGTATCTGAGTGGCCAATTCCCTTGTAGGTGACAACACCAAAATACTTGGACCCAACTGTGGGTTATTGTGGCAACGCTGGAGATGAACAAATCCTGGCATTAAGTAACCCAAAGTTTTACCTGAACCTGTTTTAGCAATGGCCACTATGTCTCTACTTTGAAGTGCAACAGGCCAAGATTGTGCCTGAATTGGTGTTGGGGCAGAAAACCCAGCATTTTGTACCTGAAAAAGCAAAATACCAGCAGCCCTATAAGCAGAAGAACTGGCGGCAAGATTTGTTCGTATTCCTTTGGGATTGGACACATTGAAGATGGGTAATGCCAGAAGAAGCATCATCTCCCCCATTGCAGGTGGTTGACTGCTTGCATATGCAAGCTGCAGCAGGAGGAGGCCTCTTCTTTCATTCAGACCAAGTGGCAATGAATCATCACCAACGTTAGTCCCCACCAAAAACTTAGGAGATTGTAAAGCCCTTCCCAAAAATTTGGTCCACCATACTAAGACGCTCCAAAAAAAATGTCAGGCCCCCTAAAAGAGGGCAGCACAGCGTACGACATTAGCTCCCCCCAGGAGCAATATCGCACCTAAGAAAAAGTAGAGATGCCAAAAGAATTAACATGAGTATGAAACTCAATATTGGACCTCCAGCAATTCACTTAACTTTGTGAAAGTAACACTCACTTCATGTAATTTAGCAATTTAAAGGAGTTCCAACCACCATTTTCCACATATACAAAAATAACTTTTGTAAAGCATAAATTCATACCTCTCTTAAGATCTCATACGGAAATCCAGTAGCTTCAAATGTAGTAAATGGTGGGGGGACATTTTCTCCCTATAAAATTTATAAAGCAAAGCAAACTGTCAACAATAACAGCCAAAGAGCACTAACTACAGCCTGATCTTACAGAAGAAAAAAGGGTAAAATATAGATGTTTAGGTAATAATATTACTGAAACTATCACCCTCTTCCCTTCAAATGATATACAAAGAAAATCAGGAGAGTTCCTGTAGTAATCGGTATAGTACAGCCAACACTTTGCATGTTCATGCATGCCTCTGATAGAGAATTTTCAGAAGCAATGTTGAAGACAAAGAAATAGGAAGTGATGCAGATAATATTGGGGTAGATATCAAAAGAAACACAAACACCATAATAGTAAGCTTCATAGGATTCATACCATAATAGTAAGCTTCATAGGAAAAACTTGTTCATACTCACAATCACACTTATTTCATGTCGCCGACAATAAGATTCAGCAGGTAAACCCCCAGCTTCCTCACAAGTTCCATTTAAAGCACCATGAGAAGAAACAGTTCCACCTCTTGCCACAATATTAGAAGGAATATCTCCAACTTTTGTAATCTGTTCAAGTTACGAACATTGCTCAAGTACTACATGTCAGCAAGAAAACTAAACACAATGGCAACAAGACCCCAAACCATAGAAAAAAGAAAGAAGAAGAAAACTTTTGTGTTTTCCAGATAAGCTACTACAATAAAAGCAATGATAAAAAGTTGGAAGAAAACAAAAAATATTTCAGAAATTACAATCACATCATAAAATATACATCTGAAGTTTGGCCACCAAAGTATATAGTGTTATAGCTAAATGCCTAAATCAGAGAAGTAACTCTGCTCTGGATGTAGTTACGTAACATTGCTATAATAAGAAGAGAAACAACAGAAGAGGAAGTGTACCTGTTGATTCCTTGATTCGACTCCAACCTCCATAGTTGGTTCAGAATTGCTGCCTCCACCAACTCCATCTTCTTTCTCATCACTGTAACTATGGCATTCTTGTTGTGAGGACTGTTGGGCCGGAATAGAACTTATAGGAACCGAGGAGGCTTTTGATGAATAAGCTGAACCCCTTGGTCTTTCATATTGGGTTGCATTGGTCTCTGGATTCCAAAAATAAAGATACCCAGTTTTTCCATCTACCAGTCCCCTCCAAGGTTTTGGAAGAGTTGAGTCCTCAGGTGCATATCGTATGCCAGCAGAGGCAGTTGTAGTGGCAGCCATGGTAGAAGAACTGCTAACACAATCCAAAACAAAAATATCAATGAAAGAAAACAGCTCGAATGCCGAAAAAAAATGAGAAGCTTGTTAAAAAAAGGCCAAACACATCATTAGGCATAAAATGTTACAAATTAACAAGTCAATATGCTGAAAAAATCAAACAATCACTCGAACTAAGTAACGTTGCAAGGATAACTTTGGCAGGCACTATATACACTACCAAACAGTAGCTTTCTTGAAATCATATTTTAATGACCAATTCTACAAAAAAATAAAAAAACTGTTGATGCTAACAAAAAACTAACCTAAGCTAATTATTTATCTATGCAATGAGTTTCTGGGAAACAAGCCAAACAAGGAACAATGAGAAGATAATCTATGTAGACAATATAGATTTTTCCATAGTTTGAAATTTGAATAAAAATCAAAAGGGAATAATAAATTTCTCCAGCCTTTTTGCTAGCAAACAAGAACACCCAACTCAGCAGTAAAATGATTTTCACACAACATCCATATTATGTATGAAATTTTCAACATCAGACTCGACATTTAGAAGCAAGCCCAAGTTAGCAACAGCTTCCTACAATCATATAGCATCCTCTGTAAAATTTAGTAGAAAACACAGCGAAAGAAGACTCAAAAGCGCAATGATTATTTATTTAACAGCAAGCAAAGAAAAAACAAAAACCACCAATTTCGAAGTGTTCATCTCTTGAAAACACATGTAATCTAGACCAACACAAATCCAAACATGTTAGTAAAATCAAACTTGAAAAATGAGCCCAACTTTTGGTTTCCAACATTTCTTTCTGAACTTCCAAACAACGAAATGAAAACAGAAAACCTTGAAGCACCCCCCTCCCTCAGAGCAACACTTCCATGAATCAAGGACACAAGCTAAAGACGAAAACAAAACAAAAAAATGCAGAAATAGTTCTAAGAGAGTGATAGAACGAGAAATGGAGACAAACAGAACATACCTAACGGTGTCGTTTTTGAAAAACTTAATAGACGATCTGATGACCCTTCGCAGAGAAAAGCCACGCTTCCGGCAGGGTTAGAGACGTAGAATGAAGAAGGAAGAAAAGGCTACGGCGATCGAGATGTGTATTTATAGAAAACGGAAAAAGTATCATATATTTTGTCTCGGGGAGTGGGGACTAGTGCGCTTTGGGCAGGTTAGTTAGGACTATTTGTTAGCACCAGTAGGATCCTAAAAGTATTGCATCGAATCTATTTAAATTAAGAATTATATAAATATTATTTATATTAATTAAAATTATTTTTAATTTATTTATTTCAATTATTTTAATTTTTATATTCATTAAATTTAATAATATATTAAGTTTTTCATATCATTTTTTACAAATTATTTATTAAATTTTTCATATGTTAATAAAATATATGTTTTTAATTGTATTATATTTATGTATTATTAATCAGATCAAATTAATAAAAATCGTTAAGTAGACCGTTAAATAAATCGAATTAAATCAATAAAAATCATTAATAAAATCGAAACAAAATATTCGGTCATAATATTTTTAATAATAAAACAGTTCAATTCGATCATATTTGAAGAATATGAACAATCTAATACAGTTAATTTTTTTTACTTAAAATTGGATCAAATTGGATCGTAAATACTCCTATTTAACACATACACGAATACAATTATCCAAAATATTTTTTTTTAATTTGATTAAATTGTATCGATGTTTATTAAATTTTAATTAAATTTATATATATATATTTAAAATTTTAAAATATGATAAAAAAATTAAAATTTAACTTATAAATCACAAAAAAATTAAATCTTATAATTAAGTCTCTAAACTTTTAAAATTTGACACATTTATACTAACTTAGTTATTAAAGTATATATTTATGAATCAAAATTTTAAGATTTATTTGTAAAAATTTAAAAGTTAGAAAATAAATTATACAATTTAAAAGTTTAAGAATATATGTATAAAATTTTAAAAATTTAAAGATTAAATCGTACTTTTTAAAAGTTTATGAAACTATATATAAATTTAGTTAAAGTTTGAGAATCAATAAAAAACAATCTAACCTTTAATTATTAGGTTCAAGGCACCAATTAAAAAATTGTGTCGGATGAGTAGGGATAATTATGCCAATAAATATATATTTTGCATTAATTTTAATATATTAAGGTAATAACTATTTGTTATAAATGGATAATAATTTCTTTACGGTTTAAAAATATTTTTTTTATTTTTTAACATTCATTTAAAAAAAAATTTAGTATTAAAAATGCTTTAAATATAATTATATATATATATAAAAACTATATTAAACTTTTGAGATAAAGAAATTAAAATTAATCAATCCTCTAAAATCCGTTCAATAAAAATAAGTAGGAGGGCTTAAAGCAAAATTAGATTAGACTTAATCTAGAGTTTTTATATATAGGGTAACATACGAATAATTTATTTTTAGCCTTTTCATTTCAATTTATTATTTTTATCTTTTTAATTCTAATTTATTGTTTTTACTTGGATTTTGACAATAATCTACTATTTGTGTATTTTTATATTAATGCAATGTTTTATATTTTCAAAATTTTATAATTTATTAGTTTCGTCACTAAAGTCTACATATTAGTTTTCTTACTAAAGTCTATATTTATTATTTTTATTATAATATGTATAATTTTAATTATTTTTATTTCTATATGTATATCATCATGAGTTAATTTATAATTAGTGTATAAAAATTATAAAAGATAAAATAATTAAAGAATATATAAATAGTTATATCTATAATATGGATATGTTTGTCAACCTTGATGAGCTCTAAATTTGTGTGTATGGATATCAATTTGTACGGTAAGAATTAAAATTTAGGGAGAAATCCCAATTTTAACATTGATTGATAATGCCTAATAGAGAGTGCGGTGGGATTGAGAATTATTATAATCTCATTTTTATATAATTTCTTTTAAAATGTATTATATATTTATAAAATTTTAAAATTAAATTAAATAAATTTTGAATAAAAATATTTTTTTCTTTAAAAAATAAATATTTAATATTATAATATATGAGATAATAATAATTATAATGATCGTTAAAATAATAAAATTAAAAATTTTAATTATGGTTATAATTTCTAATATAAATTTAAAAATATTATATTTAATTATGTATAAATAAAAAAAATATTTTATAATTAAGCAATTAGGGAAGTAACAATCCCCTTAAAATATCAAAACCTCAAAACCTCATATAGACAATCTTCACTCTACCCTCAAAAATATTTAAATGGAAATATGGATAACCTTTCCATCATATCTCAAATTACTTGAGTAAGGTGTCATAGGTTTTAAATAAAAATAAAAAAGTAAAATAAGGAAATAAATAACACCAAAATATATATATATATATAATAATTGAAAAAAAACTTTAAAGAAATTGTGATTATAATTGAGAGGAATTAATAATATTAATAAAAATAAATAAATATTTAAAGTATATTAAAAGAAGTGAATACATCAAAATAAAAATCTACCTACATTTAAACACATAAAATATTCTTTTGAAAACATAAAGAAATATTATTAGTATGAGACTTTGTTTTAAGAAAATTATAATAATCTTAAACACTTTAATTTTATAAATATTTTGTTAATGGTATTTTAAAAAAAATTCTTAGAAAGAAATAAATGTATATATTATTCTCCCTCATTTATTACATGTTTAGGTTTTAAAGTTTTAATGGATGAAAATTATAATTTTTTATTGATTTTAAGGGATGACAATGACATAAATTATAGATAAAAATATGTTCTTTATTTTACCTACTATTATTATTTGTTTTTATTAAATCTTAGTTACTTGATTTAATTTAATAAAAAGTGAAAAATAAGTTGATATAACCCCTTATTACTGTTTTCATTTTAAATTGGACAGCCAACTTCAATTAAAAAGGATATTTCCATTATACCCTTGTAGTTTCTCATTAATTAATTCTTCTAAATTTTCAACACACTTATATAGGAGATATATTATCGACTTTGGATCTATCTTCTTTAGTTTTTTTAATCCTCTGGCTTAAGTCTCTCGATGGGTAACAAACTCCTTCTCTGTTAGAAGATAGTCCTTGATTCACTGAAGCTTTCTTTAGAGGCCTAAGTTTCCACTTTGTAAATGGCTTTGAGTCATAGCATTATGGCCCTTGTGTTTTCATTGTTTGCCACCGACACGGGCCAGTGAAGCCATCGGTTCAAACTTCTTCACCTTCTTGTCACCTCCATCTTGTTTTCAGTCATCAGGAAACAAGATTAAAATCAAAATCATATTAAAAAAAAAAAAAAGCAAGATTGAGAATCAAAAACTAGGGTAGTCATGAAATCATGAAACATCCGTAAACCATCATGTTTTTAAAAACCCAAAGGTCATATCAAGCAGGGAACACAAGATAATAGACACTAGCGAAGAAAGTGGAGATGAAAAAAAGAAGCTAAAATTTTGAATTAACGAGTTAAATAAGTGTCTTATTTGATCGACTCCGATAAGTCGAATACTTGCCTAATTGAGGTATAATTAGTTGGATATTTATTCAATTAAATTCCCATAAGTGGAGTTAGTAATTAACAAAAATCTAACATATTATATAACTGATTAGTTTAATTGAGTATGCGTTAAACTCAACTTCAAGGAATAAAATGCATATTCACTTTATAAAAAAGCAATACAATGCAAAGATAGTATATGTATGATATGAGAAAAAAAAATAACATTTTTTTTTGTTAAAAATGAAGTTATTGATTAATTTATGTAAATTAAAATTCAAATTATGACACTTAAATTATTAAAAAGTTAACAAAATAATCCAAATTATTAAAAAATATTAAAATAGATTGCATAGAATAATAAAAATTATAATGTTTTTAAAAATCTTTTTCAAATAAAATGCATATAAAGATAAACAAAATAAAAATAAGAAAAGTAAAATAAAATAAAATAAAAAGTGAAATCATAAAATATAAAAACTTTGTAAAATATAATGGAATTCTCGTTAATATTAGAAAATTTTAGAGATAAATAAAAGATATTAATTTTATTTAATAAAAAAATAATTATTTATCCTAATATTTAAAACAATGTAAATTATGCATGAGTTATCAAGTAAAAATTGTATTTTTTTATGTGTTTCAAAAGATGAAATCTACAAGTTTTATTTAAAGTAATGAAAATTATCCATGAGTTATTGTTAGTAAAAAAAGGTAATTCTTTTTGTTTGTTTGCTAAATTCTATAGGTTTTTTTTTAAAGTAATGTAAATTGTATATAAGTCATTGTGGATATAATAAATGTATATTTAAAAAAAATGAAGTTTAGAGTTTTTTTTGTTTGTAAATTTATTTTACGATAATTATGCATTTAAAAAAGGAAAAAAATGGTAAGTAAGAGAGAAGAAAAAAGCTTTGAAATAGTTAAGATAAAATCATAAAAATATTATTTATATAAGAATTCATTGATATAAATTTAAATATAAAGTAATATACATGATTTTATTTTTTTATAATAATTATTTTAACATATATCAATAATTTTATATAAAATATAGATATTGATATATAGTTAATAGCTTAATAAATATTGCATCCGTATTGACAGAATCACATTTTACATTGGGCCTTCTTCTGGGCTGGAGTACATCCAGGTTGGTGTGGTGGAGAGCTATTGGTGTTGCCAGTTGCTTGTGGGCTAAAAACTATTCTAACCAGTTTCTATTTTTTTAATTTTTTTTTTTAAATAAACGTTATACAAACTCACACTCTTTACATAGAAATGGACTCCAACCCATGTTCTTATAGTGCTCATTTGGAGCAAGTGTGTCGTTATAGTGTAAATTAATTGGCAAATAATAACAAATATTACTCCTTTTTGAGAGTGTAGCAAGAAAAATTAGTGTTATACTAAATTTGAATTTAATTAAAGTGGAGTTTTTAAAAATCTGATCCTAAAACAAGTACTTATGACTAAGCATTGGACTATAATTTAAAAGAACTAGAGATCTATAAGATAGGAAGTACTTTATAGTTTCTGGTTTTTTTTTAACAATCAATAGGTTACACATTTTAGGTGTGAAGGGCTTACAGTTTAGTTGCATCATAAGATGTCTTTAATATGATGAAATAAATAAATAAATAAATAAATAAATAAAACATTTGAATTAAAAATTGAGAACCAAAAATAATTTTCTCATATCCTTGGATGGATTTTATTGTAATGTTTGCATCCATTTAAGGTATATTGTTTGTGGTTTTTCGTGTTGTGGATAAAACTCCCCGAATAGTTGCCTTGTTTTATCGAGGTGTAGAATCTATTCAATTGAAAACGGAATCAAAGTTATTGGAAATATAGTTGATATTAATGGATATTAATTGATTAAAAATAATATATAGTTTGCACAACGTAATCAAAGCGAGTAAAATTAAGTTTCAAATAAAAAATAATAATATAAATAAGTAAATAAAATTTACTTGTCTGGGCAAAATACCACTCCCATTTTAATTTGTTTTTCATTCATGTTCAGATTTCATCCAACATACTTTAGAGTTGGATGTGAAAGTTCTGTAAAATTCATGCTTGAGATTAAATAAAATTGCAGAAGTACAGTTTGTCCCAAAAAAAAATAAAAATAAAAATAATTTCATTACCCCCATAACTCCATTCCAATGCACTCCCTACATACCTTAATTAATTAAAAGTTTCATTAAGCAAGCGTCATATTAAAATAAATTAGCCAAAAGTAATTATAAAGTAGAAAAACTGCATCACATTATACCAAACTTGGGTATAATTTAACAGAATTACCTCTCCTATATATATATTTCTCTTTAAATAATTGGAAGGTCGAAAAGAATTGAACTATCCCGTCTAGTTTTGCTTTAAAGAGAGGGGGGGAAAATGATAATCCATGAACTTCAATAAATTGTGATGACTGCAATGAAGACTTTTGCATGCAGTCATTGGTACCTTGACATCATACATCTGACCTGGTCAAGTATTCTTGTGTATTCAAAAAACAGTGAGGATTCTTTACCCTCAAGACCATCACGGTGATGCCGGTTGCTCCCTGCAAGATTATTACATGGACTACCACCAATGACCAGATCAAATCCACCAAATGAGCTCATAAACTGTTCCAAGCGGTTCGCATCCAGCTCTTGCACATCGGCTATATCAACCAAGTTCCCTCTCTGGTTGGTTTGCTCCCACCAACTCCTGACGATATTCCTATTTGCCTCTGAGATTTCAACAGCTACTACATTCTTAAGGGGAATACCAAGTCGATGCAGAGCTACTTCTGCACCACCAATGCCTGAGAAAAGTGAGAGTACATTGATGCCACTAGGAAACAAGTTCTTCAAAACTGATAGATGGTATGCGACCGTGTCAACCTGAAATAAGCTAAACCTTGTAAGCAAATAGCAATAGCACAAACTATTCAGACAGAAACAACTCTATTTTGGAATCTACAAGAATAATATAAGGGAAAAAAATGTCGCATTAGAAAAACTAATGTATGGATTTATGTTCTAGATAATAACATTATTTACCTGGAATGAGTTGCCAAGAGACTTGTACCTATCAGTCCGGCTTATTCCACCTCCCCGGGTATGGTTCCTTGGAAACCCCAAAAGCATTTCTACTTCATCAGGCTCAAGTGGTGCAACCTTGTTCCTTCCTACCCAAACAAGATTCCACTTCCGGCATTCATCCATAACATACTTTTGGACACGTAAAGGTGGCACACCATCATACTCTTCAATAGCCTTTCTGATCCTCTCCGTCAATTTTGCACTTCCAATACAAGTTTGTAAGCAATTCAGTTTTGACCTTTCATCCCAAGAAGGCCACCATTTTTTGGTCAGAGGCATTGCTTCTTGTATGGTGTGTGCTGGAAGTGGAAGAAGAGGAAATCTATTATCAATTGGAAGATTATGAATGTAGCCCCTTTTCCTAGCTGCAGCACAGAAATATTTGGAGTCAACAAATTCTGGTTCTATATCATACAGGAACCGAGAAATTGTGTTCCAGACCCCTTTGGGAGCAAGTGCCACATTCTCATAATAAAAATAGGGAGGACACATGGCTGCCTCAGGAAGATTTCTGCGAGTTATATGACATGATTCAGTTGGAACACCGAATCCAATCATTGGATTGGGAAGATGAAGTATCTCATCATCCTCATTAAATATCCTTTTCTCTAAACCCCTCTGTCTTTTCCTTTTTCTTATCTCATCAAGAAGTTTCCTTTTTCGTTGCTTAGAATCCAAATCCTGCAGCCTAGGCTGAAGAAGGATTAAAAATTAGTTGTTGCTTAAACTTGGCATAAATAGACAAGCAAAGAATACCTTCTCTTCTATGGGAAAATCAACATCAGCTGCCTTTGCCATAGCAGCAGCGCATAAAAAATCAGTCAAGTTATCAAGTGAGGAGTCTAGACCTGCATTGTTTAAAGGGACCAAAAAGATAAAAATATGCGAAAAGTCCACTGCGACTAACAAGAATAATGAATGATGACACAACACTAACATTACTAGACACAAATTGGCATTAATTGCACCCCAAACTGCGGCTAAACATTGTAGTTATGGAATATATGTTCATGAGCACTTCTCCAAAAACATGATAGCAATGTTTACTGCACGAAGCTATTAAGTGAACCTATTGATAAACATTAAGGGACATAATGTTTTATTCATAAACATTAAAGTTCTGTTTCAATTACATGAATTGTGAAGAACAATATTATTGTAACACTATGTGAGGAACAATGAACTGAGGAAAAGTACAAACATATCTAACTTGATCAATTGACACAGCCAACAAACCTACTACAAGTTAATAATGTGTGAAAGACAGGAAGGATATATGGCATTTAGAGAAAAGAGCTTGCTGCACAATAGATTTTTTTGCCCTTTTTGGCTTTGTTGGATGCATAAGCAAGTATGAAACCTTGCAAACCAGATTCTTAGAGAACATCAATGACAACAACAAAGGAAATAACGAACAGGAAAATAAATATTAAGATGTATATAAGTACGGTTTGAATTATAAATAAATGCAATCATACTAAAACACGCACCACATCTTTCTATTGCTAGTGAGGCATCCTCTATAGTGTACCCCATTTCCACCAAATACATCAATGTATTCTCTTCATCAGAAATAGAATTTATAATGTCCTGCAACATTATTAATTAGATTGACAATACATAGAGAATATTATTTGCAAGCAAAATGTCAATATATGCATATAAACTTTTATAAGATTACTGTGCAATAATGCATAAAGGAGTAACAAGAAAGTTGTGAAATGAAATGACCAGCTGATACAGTTAGGAAAATAATTTAGAACGGTATAAATAATAAATGAAATAAGTTAGCCGAGTCAAAATATTTAATCACCTCACTATCAGAAAAACTATCGGTATCAGAAAGCTCATCTGGAAAACTCTCTTCAGGATCGGAGGAAAAGCGACCGGGTTCAATCTGTTGTTGTTCTTCAGAAGAACTTTCAAGAGCCTGCAAAAGAACAAGCATGATATAACACAAGGGACCTAAAATAGGAGAAAACATAGAAATGCTGGGAGCAATCAAACTCATGAGAATCTGACTAACCGAGTATGTGAGAAGGGTCACTACCAGTGAATCTTCATTTTCTTCTCCTGGATATTGCATTCAAAGTTATATACAAATTTTAGAGCAAAAGAATGAGCCATAACCCTTGAAGAAATGATATGAAGTTTTACCATTTTCCTGAATAGCTTTGGCAACAAGTTTCTCAGAGAAGCCCATCCCTACTAATCGATCAAATACCTTGGAATTCGAAGGACCTGCAGATGAGCCTGCCTTTAAGAATGACAACAAAAAAAGTCTGTTATTTATACTTTGAAAAGATAACAATTTTTCCCCGGCAATGAAGATTCCTCAGAGATGTGTGTATGTAAATTTGTGCTTCAATTTAAACGCTTAATGCTGGGAGAAAACAAGAGGAAGAGAATATGGAAAACTGAGAAAGTTCATCAATGAACTGACAAAAAAAGGTACATCAAGAAAAAGTGTGAGCATATGGATTGTGCGTTATGCATAAAGGCACTAAAGATGCATCATTAGTGAAAAGAGGGTCATTTTGGTTCAATATTTGATACATTGAGTGCTGGCTTCCCACCCCCCCTCCCCTCCCCTCCCCTCCCCTCCCTCCTTCCCCTCTTTCTTGGGGTGGGGAAAAGGATTCTCTTTGCACAGCATGTGACAAAGGAAAGCATTTTATGTAAAGTTGCAAACTTACAATAATCAAGATATGAATGTTATAGAGACATTATTTAGGCAAGATACGCATCTCTGGATCTATAAGTAGATACTCTGCTACTGTGTCAACTGTAAGTTTCAAACTTACAATAATCAAGATATGGATGTTATAGTGACATTATTTAGGCAATATACGCGTCTCTGGATCTATAAGTAGATACTTTGCTACTGTGTCAACGGTAAGTTTCTTTAGCAATAGCCAATAATCATAAATTATATTATACTCCATTACTCCTTAAGTCACAATTTTATTTAATGAGAGAAAAGAATGCTTCACAAAATTAGTTAATAAAAAAATTTCACAGTTTTTATTATTAACTATTAAGATACAACCGGTCTATAATCTTGTAACAGAAATCAGATAGAATATTTAGAATAACATGTACAGAAGTATCTACCTCCGATGAGCCCATTGCAGACTCTCCACATGGAACTACCAAACTCGAAGAGCTAGTTAAAGTGAAGTTCTCAATTTCCAACTCATCTTCAGTGTCCCAGTCAATATTTTCCCCCTCTATGTCAGAAGTATTTCCGTTCTGCAACAGATTGGTACATGCATAGACAAGAAAATAAAGTTAAAGTGTAAGTGACATTATGAATTCAGGAGGCAACAATGTATTTTCCTTTCTCAATCTATTAGTATGTCAAGAGTCAAGACAAGCAATATGTTAGGTAAATAAATGGAAATAAATTTAAGGTGTAGAAGTCACCAAACAAAAGA
Source organism: Hippophae rhamnoides (assembly GCA_033030585.1). Lineage (NCBI taxonomy): Eukaryota > Viridiplantae > Streptophyta > Magnoliopsida > Rosales > Elaeagnaceae > Hippophae > Hippophae rhamnoides. The sequence goes on along the minus strand of CM065428.1, from coordinate 62,393,615 downwards.
AATAGATGCAAAGAGAAAGTACCATTTTTGCTATGCAATTGTTGACTGAAACAGAGCTTTCCAAGCTGATTGAATAAAAAAAATAAGTAATAAGTGCCAAAGAAAGAAGACCTTAAATTTCAAAGCAATAATGAAGGCTGCTATAGGACTAAATTATTGCTGAGAAATGTAAGGAGTCCAATGACTAAAATCTGCAATCTGCGACTCTAAATCATCAGCCATAAATCCCATTACAGTATTTATATTATCAGGAAGTTCACAAGAAAGTGGAGATACAAATTAATAATTTAATACAAAGCCAATAGGCATTCTTTAACGGCATTACTAAAATAAAAGAGTCAGAGTAACCAATAAACTTACATATAGGGTCTTAAAATCTAAGCCCCTTTTTTTACAAAAATTTAAACCAATCTTACACTTGTAGTGCATTGGTAGTTTGTCATAAAAAAAGAGCTTTGTTATAAATCAAAACCTCTCAATGATCAGGAGATTTATCTAAGACCACAAACAATTGGAACTTTCTTTTGTCTGGGAGAGGAGGTGGGTCAACGGATGAAAGAACTCCATCACCACAAGATACAAAAATAATCATACTTGGTTATCTACCAAATTAATCAACGACAGACATTGCAGTTTGTGAACCACACCACCCCAGCCTTCCAACCAAAGCGACAGACATCAGCATAAAAGTGTTTAGCTAGAAAATTACCAGATCTATTACATATATTACTGTGAAAAAGTTGCAACAACTACTAAAACAGTAATCTCTGGATGCCTTGAAACAATGAGTAAATAGCCCAGTACTCTGGATGCCCCACTATAATATGACACCAGCGAAGCTCTTGAGCTAACTCAATATTATCCAAGATAGCAAGAGATTTGTACATGAAGCACAGAAAGAATGATTTCTTTCCCACCTTGCACTGCCAGAAGGGCTCCTGGGCAATCTCTAACTGTAACTCCAAATCTACCATACCAATCTATCCTCTTATCCTACATTTGATTTTAATTTTAACATAGACTTCAGAACCTTGAACTTTGAGCTCTTATCACCCTCCAAAATTTGTTATTACTTATCTTTTTTTTCCTCGTGTGTTTCCTTTTCCTACATTTTTCTACATAAACTACATAAGCCTATTGGCCATAACTAGCAGGTTTACTTCTTCAAATTCCAAATTTATAACTTCAAAATTTCAATATCTCCTTGCATATATAACACTGAAAAAAGTGTACTTGTGGTCATTTTACTTTTACAAATTGGATATATTAAGTAGCTTGTTTTAAACTGATATACTTTAGTCACCTTTTATATATTTGTGGACACTTCAATCATTTCAGACCAATTTTGGTCATTTCAATTACTTCATTTTTCACGCTTTTTAACTTTTTGAGACATTTTTCTCTTTATATATCTACCAGCCCCTGTTAGTAAGGTTTAATTTGATCTAACTTAAGTTTTTCCAACAAAACAATGATCTAAGAAAACCAAAATTGGCAAAAAATGACCTCATTGTCCAAAAATGCAATAGTAAATTGACTAAAATTGAAATGTTACAAATGTGCACAAATCATGAAAGTAAAGTGATCTAAGTGTGATATTATACTGTATCATTTCATACCCATATTTCCCTAAGCATAAAATGTTGTAGAGACTACAGAATGGGTCAGTTAGAGTATTTACATATGGAGCAGAGAATGTGCAATATGGACTCGAGTTAGGGGTAAAATTTAAATTAAATTTTAAAATTGAGAAAAAACTCTTGGAATGCGCTAGGTTTGGAATTATCGTCTATAGATGTGTACAGAATTTTCCAAAACCTTTTTGAATTAGGTACAATGCCGTAGTAAAACCTAGATCTCTTACTCGAGCCCAGTGTTGCAGAATCTCAAAAGAAAGGAAAATATTAAAGGGTAAGAGGACCATCATAATTCATAAACCACAAGACAATCGAGGAGTGTGTGTTCTCCAGAAATTTAAAGAGACTCGCTTTAAGTTAACGGTACAGTCGAACAGAAACTATTGACAGCGAGAACGAAAACAAAAACTAGAAATAAAAATACAATATTTTATTCCAGTCTCCCAAACCAAAGAGGGCATTACACAAACGCACAAGAATTCTAGAGATAATCCAGAATCCAAAAACTTTAGTTTATCATCATTGAAACAAATTTACCTCTGCTAGTCGGAAAAACAAAGCAAAAACCCTCCTTTGATCCCAAAGCTGTCTTTAATAAAATTGGAAATGCACTTTGCGTCCAAAAAACGAAATTTAGGCCATTAGAGAATAAGTTATATGAAAAACCAAGAAAAGAGCTTCAAAGAAACACGATAAAGATAATCTTAGAGAGAGAAACTGATAGCAAACTTACATGTAAAAGTCTATGAAATGAATAAAACACGAAAAATGCATACAAAGTTGAGAAGTTGAAGAAAGGAGTCCTTTTTGGTGTGATATGCCTAATAGGCTAATTTCAGATTCTCGGAGATCGGTAAAGCCAAGTCGCTCTGGTAAAATGTTTTCGGTACTCGCTTACTTGGCAGTATTCATTTATTTCCAAATCACTGCAGGGTATTATTGGAGAAATTGTTTTAATGTTAATTTATTTTTCTTAAAAGATTTACGGCCGTGATTGATTTTTCTTGTGATTTTTTTATCGATTCTCCGAAATCATTGAGGTAAAAAAAAAAAAAAACTGTGAAAGCAATATCTATTAGGTATTTTAAAAAATAGTAAGGGATCGTATTTTATATTAAGAAATTTATGCTAATTAATTTTTTATATTAAAAAAATATCATTTAATTTCTTATATTAAAAAATAATAAATTTATTATTTATTTAATATTTTAATAATTTTTATGATAAATATCATTATAAAAATAAATAATTAAATAATACATTTCACTCAATAAAAATAAAAACTTTTTAATAACACTGTACATTTGACACGTACAATACTTTAAAAAAAATTACACAAAATAATATTTTTAAAACTTAAAAAAATAAAAATTATTCTTTAATAATATTAAATAGTTTAAATTAATTTGTATTTAATAGTGAATAGATTTAGTTACCCATAATTTAACTTAAATTGTATTTAATTAACCGAGATTTAGTATAAATTTTATAGGTAATTTTTTTTAATAAAACTATAGTAATCGGATATAAAATATGCTTATAATTTTAAAATGCGTGATAATGTTATTATCTATTTTTACATCTCTATAACGTTTTCATTGTATTATTTATTAGAACCTTACGGGAGTATAACAATATATCAAACTAAAAACAATAAACGCGAGAAGAAGAAAAAAAAAACAAGCCAAATAAATAGTAATAAAAAATACAATAAACAATACCTGTGTTTTATATTTTTATAAATCTACCTTTTGAATAATTTAATAGGTCATGTCAATTATAAGTTTAGAATGAGCGAGTGTATTAAGTTTCTTAGTCGAAGAGAGTAGGGATATTTAAATCATTATTTTTTTCTCGAAATCTTATCAACAACCATCTTTTACATTATATTATTTATATCATTTAATATTTTAAATTAAAAATAATCGATCTAATATAAATTATATTATTTTAATAATTTTTTTAAAATAAATTATATTAATTATGATTTCATTCATATTTTAATTATATTTAATCATTTGATAAAAAAAAAATAATATTTTAATAAAAAAATCATTATAATTAATTAATTTTTTTTTACAAAATTAAGATACCAAATGATAATGTTTTTAATTTAAAGAATTAAATAATATAAATAACTTTTTTCATATTAATTATCGTATGTTTTATACAAATTTGAATTCAATACAATTCAAATAAGATCTAAAGATTTTAAATCTAAATCTGATTTGATAATATAATCAATTTGAATTCAATCATTTTATATTTTTTCAAATTAGATAAAATTGAATTAACAATAAAATTTATTTATGAATTATTATCGTATATAAAATACAATATATACTGTATTTAAATAAATTTGTGTATCTCTAGTAAAATTTATTATTTATAATCATTACTAAAAAAATAAAAAAAATAAGAATTATGCTGGACTATTATTAAATTATTACGGATGTTTAATATTTATTTTTATTTTTTAAACTAAAGTATTAATTTAATGTAATTATAATATTATAATATTTAAATATAATATGTTATAAAATAAAATATTTATTTATTTATAATTTTAGTAGGAACTCGGTCCAATTTGGATTATAACGAATTATAAAATTTATAAATTTGAATTCAAATAGATTGTATACTATTAAATTTGAATTTAACATAATTACAAAATTTATCAATCCAATTTTATAATACTCACCCTTAGTATTAATCATCATAAATGTTAATATTCATAAATTTATGAGCACTTCTTTATCCTACAAGCTATGGTATAAATATAATTAATGTAATAAATAATTATTGTTTAAAATAATATGATATATTTTTTTAGTATTTAATTAATTGTAACATAAATTATAATAATAATATAATTTATAATATAGATTTTTTTAATTTTATATATATTTATTATTTGTATTATGATATATGTTAAAATTATTTAGAAAGAAAATTAATTCTAATATTTCTAACATATTATATGATATAAAATGTACAGGCTTAAAAATACAAAAAACAAATTATCACCTATGTTTTTATAATATTTAATTAATTAATTTAAAAATATATATTTTATCAATCACTATTAAAAATAGTATTACATTTCCCATAAAACCATATATAAAATTTCTATTTGTGTTTCAATCTATTAATATAATATGATTATGTGGCAACTCATTATAGAAATAAAATAAAATATGATTATTACTACTTTCTAATATCCAAAAAGTTCAAATACTGAACAATTGTTTTTAACTGCCAAATTTTGAAACTTTTTTTGAAAAAATAAAACAATAAATTTTATAACCTTTAATATAAAATAATATATCTTAGATTTTTCTTATAGATTTTTATTATTAAGAAAACTTACATATTATTTCATTTTAAACATTATTTAATTAAACTTCATTCTTAATTTCAATTAAATTACGATAATCCAGACTTATTCAATGTATTATTCAATTAAAATATATTTAATAGTATTATGATGTTATTTTTATGTTATATATTTTAGTGATTATTTTTTTGAATAAAATATCGTTTAAATCTTTAAAGAAAGTGTACTTTAAATTCGTATTTATTAGATAAGACATTACAAATTTATTATTTTATAAAAAAATATCTTAAATTTATTTTTTTAAAATAATAAACTTATTGTCCCTTATTTTAAGAAAATATGGTAGCATAAATTTATTAATTTTATAAAATAATTTTTTATAATCATTTTTACAAAAATAATAAATTTATAATAACTCATCTAATAAATAAAAAAATAAAATATATTTTTATTAAATATAACCAACTTAAGCTATTTTTTTTTTTTTCTTCCTATTTTTATAATCTAACTCCTTCATTTCCGAGAAAAGAGGTAATATAATTAATAAATTATGACGAAGCTGCTAAATCCTGCTCTTGTAAAACATCAAAGGACATATAATTAGTATTAGTAAATTGTTATTTTTATAGATTAATATTAAAATATTTTAATATTTTTAAAAATATAAATATATTAATGCTACAGGACTACCCATGTCTTTTTTGTTATGTTTTATTAGATTCTTAATTCAATGTTAAGTTTACAAATAAATAATTATGTGTTATAAATTATTATATTAATTAAATTTTTTTAAAAATGATAGTTAAAATTTAAGTGATCATTCAACTATAAAATTAATTATTGACTATAGATTCAATTGCGTTTGTTCATTTTTTATTTGATTATTAGTTATATAACATGAATATTCATACCTTATTTTTAAGAGATGATTTTAATTAAAGGTTATTTCATTCTAATAAGCAATATCAAAACTTGTTTACATTGAATCATTAAAGTTAAATTTATTTTTTATCTATAATATTTTTTGTATTTTTAAATTTAATGATTTATATTTTAATGTTATTAGATTTGAAAATAATTATAGCTATTTTTTAAATTATGTATTCAAATGTGAGAATATTTTATAATTATAATTTATTATTATTTTAGTTTTGATATAAAATATTTCTACCGTTAAAGATGTTTTGTGAAAGTTTATTTTTGATATTGTGTATATCTATGACCAAGTTCTTTTGTACTGTTCATGATTTAAAAAAACCTGGACGGAATTGAAAATTATGGATTGTATTATGTTTCCGACGGTGACGAAAGCTTGTATCAATGTTAATATTGATTAATGAAGGTAAAATATTCAGTCAGCGGCTATATATATATAACTAGATTTCTTTGTTGGTGTTCCGGGCTTTTATTGCAAATATGGTTCTTTTGGTATTTGTAATTAAGGTTTCTTTCAAGAGGTTTTTTTATATTGTAGTTAGGGTTTTAATTATTATAATATTTTTTAAAGAAGAAAGGGTCCAAAATTTCTTTAAGCTTAAAAATAAATATAATTACAATTAAAAATTTATTTATGATTCTTACATAAGGTATTGAATTAAGTTTAAAAGTAATTTTTTAAAAGTCACGTATAATCACTTTTTTTATTTTAAAAAAACTCATTAATATTTTATGGACTTAAAAAAAATAATGAATTTAAAGATATGTATTTTGATTAATGGATAAAAATATGTATATATGTTTTATAGCTCAATAAGCTAATAAGCTTTTACTTAATAGATGCTATGTTTTATATATATTTTGAGATAAATTAATTGAAGAGATATATTTTTAAAATTATACATATCGTGAAATAGTTTATTTTAGAATATAAATAGTTGTATATATGTAAATTATGTGAATATTGATGAACTTGAAGAAACGTTAATATTTAACATAATTGCATGTATATATTTGGTAATAAATTTGGGATGATTATTCGATTTTGTACTGAATAATAATTCGAATCAAATGAAGATTTATTATTTGACATGCCGATGATTTTCATAATTTGATATAATTTATCACTTTTAACTTTAATTTTTAGTTCAATTTTATTTATTTTTATTGGTTTTCGACTTCATTATTATTATTTAAATTTTATTGCAGATTTGAAGATAACAAATATCTAAAATTTTAAAAATATATCATTTAAAGACTCTCAAATTTTTGGAGGAAAAAATAACGCTAGGGAAAAGAGGAGAGAGAACATAAAGAAACAATTAAAGGAGAGAAAAGTAGAACCTGTTTAAGAAACAAAGAAAACGCGTGAGAAGTCACGAAACTAGATTCTTTTTATGATTCAATTTTCTTTCAATTCCTCTCAGAAAATTATGGTAAGTTTGTTTACGTTAAATTTAATTTTTAACATTAACTAATTTTTTCTTTATTATAGGAAAAAGATGTAATTCAATCTTAAACTATGGTTGATTTTCTATGTTGATTTGAACTATTTTTCTTTATGTTTGTCTTGTTTATTATGAGTTTAATACATCTAATTAACTAACATTTTAATCTTGTGATAACTTATCGAAAGATAGAATTATAGAATAAATCTATAATATTTCGACATAGATAAATATAGAGATAGAAAAACTTGTATGAATCTGTGTAGTATTAAAATCATTGGTCTTAATGCATTTAAAATATAATGAAATAATAAATTGTGATAATAATCTTAAAAGCATGTTGTGTAATTCAATTTACATACACTAATTGATCATTTTAAAATGTTAAGGAGTTCATTCAAAACCTACTACACCATTTATGATGATATAAAACATATTTTTATTTTAAAGAATAGACTTAAAAGAAAATTATACACAGCACCAACCATAAGTTGTTAACATTAAGATATCATATATGAGAAATATATAAGGGACCTATGGAAAGACTGTTTTAAAATTTATATAGTTCGTTTGAGGGAAAAATTATTATAAATTCTATTTTTTAAGTAAAAATGTTATTTAGTTTTTTAATTTTAAAAAAATGTGTTTATTAGTATTTTTATTTTATAAAAAATGTGCTTCTTAATAATTTGATTTATAAACAATTTACTCATTAGTAATTTTATTTATAAAAAAAAGAGCTATAAAATATTTTTATTAATAAAAAAATTAAATAGATATTAATGAGGGAATTTTGATCATTTATTTCAACCAAAAAAATTACAAATATAATTAGTGAGGGTATTATTATCTTTTACCTTCATCTTAATTTAATTTAAAAAAAAATAATTCAAAATTATTAAATGTTTATTTTTGACACAATTTTTATAAATAAATAGACTAAATATCATATTCTCAAAATTAAATAAGTAAATGACATATTTTGTATAAATAAAAGTATGAATATGATCTTTCTTTATTCTTTTAATAAACATATTAGACATTCGGTTACAAACCTATTTCTTAAGACACACTTATAGTATGTCATTACGAATACGATGAAACTATCTATACTACATATAGAGACGTGAGTAAGTCTAGTGAGAGAGAAAGACACATTTAAATGCATCCGGTCCGATGTATTCTTAGTTTATTTTTTAAATATTTTTTACTTTCCTACTTAATTTATAAACTCATTTATGTGTTTTTCTAGTTAGTTGGACACGTTCGAGGAAACTATCTAATTATATTTTATATATATAATTAGAAAAACATTGTCCTTATTTTTTTAAATTATGACAATAACAAATGTTTATTACCATTTCATTTCTAAATTAAACTAGAAATATTAAACTTGTGCAATTCTCTACAAAACTCTCTACAATTCTTAATCACTTAACTCGCACCACTCTTCAAGGAATAGTCTCAATTAAGCATTTTAGGCCAAGTCAATATCACGAGTACGTGCATCACTTTGATCATACCCCCTTTTCTATTATGATGATATATAGGGTTTCAAGTTACCTCAACCATCAGCTTCATCATGTAGATTTTTTTTTTAAAAAAAGAAGTCCATCATAACACTCCATGACAACTTTACTCTCTTTGAAAATTATTTATAGTTACTATCATACCCCATAAATAATAAGAAAAAAGAGGAACAATGGAAAAGGCATTCAATCAACACTACAAAACTATTTAAATTTTGTTACAAATATTTAATAACAATTACTAATAATATTTATCACTAATATATATATATATATATATAATTTTTAAATTTTTTTTATCAATAATTATATAAATTTTTGATAAATACTTATTTGTCCCTAAATATATGTTGCAAAAAAAAAAATATTTTTGTAGTGCAAATAAAAATATAAAAATCGGAGAATTGTTTATCTTACTACTATTATAAATGTGTAACTTTTACATTTGATAAAAGAGTACAATATCTTAAATTTTTAAAAGAATTTATAATCAATAATTTCTAACATCATGTGAATAAATTTTTAAAAGAATTTATAATCAATAATTTCTAACATCATGTGCACGTGCTTACATGCAACACATATATATGGTATTACACACTAGTTGAATGTGCATGTTTTAATTTTTATCCTTAAGTCACAGGTTCAAATTACTTTAATTAAATTTGATAAAATGCTTGATATATTTAATATGTGTATATTCTAATTTTATATGGGTTAAATTTTTTTTAAAGATTATATTGCATTTAATTTCTTTGAAATCAATATAGGAAAAAAATATTTAGAACTATTTTAAAATATATTCACAATAATGTGGTTAGTACAATTTTTAGGAAAAAAAGTTGTAATATTAAATGAAAATGTAACCCTCAAATTTCTATATTTATGGAGACATAAGGCTAACTAAATGAGTTATGATCACATTCTCTCTACGTATAGAAACGTTCTTTTGTGGTATTAGTAGGGTATGCTTATTCTTCGACAAGGATATGGTAATAAGATGATAATTATACATCAAAACAAGTTTAGTATTTGTAATCACATATTATTGTAAAAGAATAATATATTAATGTATTGGTTATACCACTACTTTATCTAAAGAAGAATCATGAGTTGTTACATTTAAAAGAACTTTTCAACATGGGTTAACTCAAATGAGTCAATTAGAATAAAACTTTACATTATTTGATGTAGTCCAAAAAAAAGATGATAATATGATATTGTAGTTTAAAAGATTATCTAATCTAATTATAACTATAATTAATATTTATAAATCCAAATCCGTTGTCACTTTTAGTGTACTAGTATATGCATCATACACTTCATATATCATGTGGGTAGTAATTGTTGAAATAGCTTGTAAAATAACTGAATAAATATTTTTATTTACTTATTTGCAATTTGTTGATGGTAAATATAACTAGAAGTGTCACACATGATTTGAATGCTTATCTGATTAGTGGTAGAGTTAATTTAATTGTTACTCTATTAAACCCCTAGCTATCCCATTATCTATTATCATTCACTTTTTATCTCTCTTTACTCTTCTGTATATACATCTCTCTCTAGATCTCTTTCTTTTTTCTCCCCCATTTGTATATAAAAAAAAATGGATAGAAAAACTGGTGATTCATTGCAGGACTCTGAAGTGATCAGGAAAGGACCATGGACTATGGAAGAGGACTTGATTCTCATAAACTACATAGCAAATTACGGTGAAGGTGTTTGGAACTCCTTGGCGAAGTTTGCGGGTAATAATTTTATTTCTGATGTTGTTCTTGTTAGAAACTCAGGCCTAACTCAACTCAATAAGATCTCATTGAGTTAAGAGTTGCTCAAGCTTATAAGCAGCTTTGCTGCCTTGTTCCTAGTCGATGTGGGACAAGGATACTTAACAGCCTCCCTCCACACGGCGGACAAAGGTGGACATTAGCGCCACGGTGAGACTGTGATAGAGCCTAATTAGGTCCAAACACATAGAGACTAGGCCCAGCTCTGATATCATGTTAGAAACTCAGGCCTAACTCAACCCAATAAGATCTCATTGAGTTAAGGGTTGCCCAAGCTTATAAGCAGCTTTGCTGCCTTGTTCTTAGTCGATGTGGGACAAGGATACTTAACAGTTCTATTCTATACACCCTAGCAACATATATCTTTGTTACAATAAACTACAGTTCACTTGGCTATCATCAATTAAAAGGTCTCGAATGTACCGGCAAGAGTTGCCGGCTCCGATGGCTAAATTATCTGCGACCGAATGTTAGAAGAGGAAACATTACATTTACACCTGAGGAGCAACTTTTGATCATGGAACTGCATGCCAAATGGGGAAACAGGTGACTTAATTTACAAACTATTATACCCGACCTATTCGAAGTTGAGTACGTACTATTACTTAATTAGTGGATAAATTCCGGTTGTATTTATGATTGGTTAAAAATAATATTAGATTTGTTAATCAATATAAGAGGTGTATAATTTAAAAGAAAATTTATGAAATGTGACTTATTATATTGTCAAAGATAGAGGTAATTATCATTGTTTGAATAAAAAATAGAAAAATTAGGTAGCCTAATTTTGTGGAATGAAGAAATATTTGGCATATTAAAATGGGAACTTGAAGGCTATAAATATGGTTTCATTTTTTCATTATTCATCATCCTAAAAATAGAGAAAAAATTATTTTGAGTGATAGAATTTTGTAGGAAAATTCTTTTGGGTTTGTAATTGTTCTTGTCTTTTGGGTGTGTGAGAAAATCATTGAGAATGTAGTTGTAACAATTTTCCATATAGTGAATTTTTTCTCTGATTGTCTTTTGACAACGAAAGTGGTTTTTCTCCGATTTGGAGTTTACACTATAATTCTTGTATTGTGTATTCTTTATTTCTTTGTTATTTGGTATTCTACTAAGAATGATTTTAGGAGTGAGAATTTATAATTATACTATTTGATCCAAATTTCTTAACAACAACTTGCTAGTCGAACCTTCAAACTTCGGCTTCAAGCAGGGCTCGAGTTAAGTTGGATTTTTTTTAAAATTAATTGAAAGCACAAACCCCGCATGGCTAAGTTCGTACATGTTTTTTTTAGTTTAAATTTACTTATATATATATATATTATAAAATTTAAATATAAGTAACAATTTAATACGGACTCATATTCTAAAAGTTTGAATCCAAACTCAAACATAAAATTATATGGATAAAATTAAGTAAAACTTCTTTTAAACTAATACAATTGGTTATATTTATATTCTTATCATTTATATCTAACATGGAAAATGACTTATCTCATTTTAAATTATGTTTAATTTAATGTCTTTAAAAAACTTATATTATAAATATCATCTTATTTTATTTAGAATATAACTCTAATGATTTTAATTTTAAACATATGTGATATCATTTTTATATTAAATTAACTTCTATTTTAAATAATTATATATCATATTTTTTATTATTTTTATTTATTTCTTTTAGACTAATTAGAGATAAACGATATATTTTAATTAGTACTATTTTGTTATTATTTTATTTTATTTAAAATAAAGTAAAATAAAATGAGATATATTTTAAAAATTAATAAATTATTATAAATTTTATTTATATCTCATATTAATTTGTAGTTTCATTTGTACGTGCATTCATAAATTTGAGCATGAGAGAGTACTGCAGGTGTGGAAGATTAAAAAAACACGTGGTATTTATTTAATTGAGGTCACGAAAAAGATTTGCGCAAATGTTTTCCACGGAACTCATGACATCTACTTCTTGAGTTAGGATTTGTGGCCATCATAACACAAAATAATTTTTTTTTTAAAATGACAGTTAAGTATTTTTTATTAAATAAAAAAATTATTATATATATGAGATTTAAATTTAAATATATTATAATAGGATGAGGAATCTACATTGTTAAACTATTTCAAACACTTTTTGATCCTTCATATATACTTCTTGCAATATTCTAATTAATTAGCTTCTTTCAAAATTTCAATCTCTCTCGTCTATATATATATATATATATAACAACATTGAAAGCTTTGCTTTTATAATTTTCAAATTAAAAACGCATGTATGTATTTTACTACGCATACTATCTCTCTGGATTTCGTTCTCTTGGGATTTAATTTTATATCATGAAAATTTAATAAAGATATTTAATTTTTTTATTTTTTAAACCAAACAATACTTTCATGATTTAAACTTAATTTAAATAAAAATTATGACTCTTATCATTGTACTAGTAAAAACATCTAATGCATTAAGTTTAATCATGATCATAAGATTTCTTTCAAGTGGAGTCTCAACCCTACACTAAAAATGAATGTACTGTATCTTTAAACTAAAAAGATCACTCGTCAAAAATTTTAATAATTAATTGGGAAATTAATTGATAGGTGTACAAAGACTTACAAGGACACTTTAACCCGTACCATAATAGATAGTAGGGGTGAGCATCGGTTCGAAACCGTAAATTTTAGGTCAATTCGAATCGATCAGGTCAAGCAATTATGAATTATTGATCAAGAATCCGTCAGTTTTATATGTCAATCTAAACAAATCAAAGCAGATTAATTTTAAGTCGATTAGAATCAGATCGATCAGATCAAAAATTATTTAAACCAAAAATTATTCAAAAACTAATCAGTTATGCGTGTCGATCAGACAATCTGAATTTGCTAATTTTAAGTCAATCCGAATCCGATCAAATTCGAAAATTATTAAATCCGAAATTTTAATTTAAATCTATTAAAAAAATTACATATAATAAAAAAATCTAAAATAAAAATATTTTCATACAAATTAAAAAAATAAGTGACAATATAATTAAAAATAATTCAACAAAAATAATCAAAAAAAATTAAACATTAATTACATAATTTAACTCCAAATATACATAGTAATAATTTAAGTCGAAAAATTAAATAGCAATTACATAAATTAACTTCAACTCTACGAATATTAATAACCATGACTCTTTTTGATAATCATTCAGGTTTAAGTCCTAATACCATCGAGAATATCTGTAATGAAAAAATTAAAAAGTTAAAAATATACATAAATAATGAGCTAATAAACATAATAATATATATTTGATAACAAATAAATCTATATATATTTGAAATATATATTTGAAAGTTTTATGAAATATACGATTCTAGAGCTTGATTTCATCAGTGACTCTTGGATATTAATGATCGGAGATGAGCGAATCCAATTTTGAGTGCGAATCAAAGTTATGCAGTTTTAGAAGATAAGGATTGAGGATCTGGTCGGATACTACGGTAGATCTGGGGTATGTGATACATCTCGAGCTATCAAAGACAAAATCTTAAATCTTGAGAAATGAACATTCATGGCTTAAAGATCAAATTTCTCGTCATCCATATCAACCAATGCTTCTTGTAAGTATTTTTCCAGCAGTTGTTTTCCATAGTATGAAGCTTCTTTTAAATGCTTTCTCTTTACGAGAAGCGTAAAGTTGGAATGCATCGCTTCTACAACCAAAACCTTACGTACCCGTTTCTAAAAGTTGAGAAGATTCTTCTATGTTTGAGGGAAAATACGATTTATGATACTCATTACATATCTTTGAGTTTTTTACCACTTTTAGAACTCATTGAAGCGCGATCTCAAATCTACGTTTACACAATTCTAACAAACTTAGATGTAAAGAACACTCTTTATGCCTAGGATCAAGTAAAACGGAACCTGAAATAACATCATATTCATTTTAGATATTCCTCCACCAATATTTTTCAAACTTTACCTTCGTATGCTGTATCTTCATTCGTAATATAATCCTCGCATTTACTCACATGTCAAGTTGATCATGAATAAAACAAATACGATCCAAGAAGAAATTGGAAGTCACGTATAAAGATCGAGAAAACATTAATGTAACCGTAAAAAACTTTCAAAAAATTGGACAAAATGTCTAGCATTATCCCGATCCATTATAGTCGGAGCTTGTTTAATTTCACCTCGACAAAACTCTTGATAGTATCCCAAATCGGGTGATCTCTAACCTTTCAAATGCTTTTTGAAAATAAGTTCTTCGAATCAACGTCAAATAAGTTGAATTCCACATTGTCGTAACATCTAAACAAACAAGTTTTTGAATAGAGTTTTTCCATTTAATGACACTCTTAAATTTTTTGTAGTCAATTGGTGATCTACCAGTATCTTACAACGTGACCACGAATCCTATTTATTGATATGTTATACTCTTTCAAACCTACTGCTACGACAATTAAATTTAGAATATGTACGTCGCATGTGCAAACATTTTGATTCTAAAATTGCATTACCACGACCATTAACGCATTTTTCAAATAAGTAAGTACGGTATCATTAGAACTTGCATTATCATTGTAATACATAATATCCTATCAATGCCACGATCTAACAAACATGCTTGAATCGCTACACCAAGTGTATCACTTTTATGATTTGGAACTTGACAAAAGTTCAAGATTCTCTTTTGTAAATTCGACCATTATCGACAAAATGGCGGTTAAACCACGTATAACATAAATTCGACAAGATGTCCATTGTATCGGTGGTAAGACATATTCTTTTACTAGTTTTATTCAACAACTCTTTTAATTTTACTCTTTGAGTAGCAATTAAAATTCAAGCAATCTCTTGCAATAGTCCACGAGAAGGGATTTTAAACAAAGGTTGTAACTCTTGATAAACTCGTAAATCCTTTACGCCTACGATAATAAATGGAAATTCATCTTTTATTATCATCCTTACTAATTTTTTCTACACATCTTTCAACATTAAAATTATGAGATACTGAAGACTTCTTTTATGGAAAGCTAAAGTTTTGTTTCTTAAGAACTCTGCGGAAACTTATCACGTCGATGGAAATGGTAATGCGAGCAAATTTGGCGTGCGGTTGCTTGACCGCATCTTATATTGTTTCTTACAATATTTGCATATAGCTGCGATGTTTCTACCCTTCTATAGTAAAATGAGCCCGTAACTACTCTTTTAGATCTAGAGGAAACTTTTTTACATTCTTCTTTAGAAAGCGATCATGTAGGTCGAGAATTGGAGTACTTACAGAATCTTCTTCTTGAGTTGGTTGTGTTGCACTTTCATCTTTATTTACTTAACTGATCACATAAAGTGTATCATTATCTTTATCTAAAACCATACGTATAGTTGTAGAAAAAAATATTAGACATTTGATAAATAATTGTAAAAATATTGTGCACGTAGGCGTGGGGTGATGTTAAAGCGTGTTTAATTGCATGTGATTTAAAATATGTATTGAACATTTATATATAATATAACTAAAACTTTAATAATACGAATGAAATGTTCAATTAACATGCACCATTTATAAAACAATGTTTTATGATATTGATTTTATAATTATGTAAATAACCGTGATGTCTTCTGATCTTTGAAATTTGTTCCACCAAGCCATGATAGATCTCAATATTTTAAAAGTAGTTTAAAAATTGTTATAGCTCAATTAAAGCATGAAAAAAGTGTTTTTGGAGAAAAAACAGCGTTTTGGGGGAAAAATTCTGAAAAAACTGCCTTTAACAGTTTGGTGTGCCTAGATATCGAAAAGTTATATGGAATCATAAAAAATTAGGTCAAAATAGACCTCATGACACAAAGTTATGGCCAGTTCAATTTTCTTATAATGTCATCAAAAAATATAACGCTTCTTGTTAAGGATGATGAAGAAAAAAGCGAGCATGACGGCGATGATATAACGGCGAGTAGCGGCCGGCCAGAAGAAATGTGGCGAGTGAGTAGAAGCACGAAGCGGTAGCAATGTAATGACAATGATAAGCGGCGGTGGCAATAAGCGGTGGCAGCCAGTGATAATTGGCAGCGAAAGCACGAAGCCAGTAAGCGAAAGCGAAGCGGTGCGAAAGAGAAAGCCAGTAAACTGCGAAACAAAGTAGAAGCATTTGCGAAGTAAGAAGCGAGAAGGCAGTAGAAAGCGGCTTGTTGCGAAGTAAGCGAAGCCAGCCTACGGCGAAGAAGCGAAGAAGTAAACGGCGGCCAATGGAAATAACAATGGAGGGCAGTGGCGAGGAGAGAGATGGAGGCTGCAGAAAAATATATTAGGTTTTTGGTTAAGATTTAGAATTTTAGATATACGGCGGCTCTTTAGTTTAGGTTAAATAATTATATTTTTATATATATATATATTTTTTTAAATAATATATTAAATATATCGGATCGGATCGGATTATACGGATTTGAATATTTCTAATCCGAATCAGGAATCGATCCGGCTGTTGATAAAATCACGTCAGAATGGCAGTTGATAAAATCACGTCAGAATCCGTCCGGCGGATTGAAATAGCTTTAATTTTATCGGATTTTTCGGATTGATCGAATTGATCGGATATTTTGGTCACCCCTAATAGATATCACCAAAGATGTAAATAAATGAATTAGGTCTAAATTAAACTGAAATATGTGTTCGATTTGTTTTTTTTTTTAAAAGGTCCTTAAATTGAAGCTGTGAGTACTGGGGAAAGTTGTTAGATTGCAAAGAAAAATGGAAAATATGAAATTGGAAGTTAGCTAAATTAGCTAGGTTGAACCTAGAACAACTTTTCACATGTTAACCCTCTCTTTCATAAGAATAAGAATAAGAATAAGTTCACTCTTCCTTTGGTGTTGAAATAGACATATGCCTTACTGTCTTGGCTCTTCTTCATATGCTATGGTCCCCCTTCTTTTACCATTATGGGTTTAGTTAATTAATTCTCTCCATATTTGGGCTTTTCTTATCCTCCTCTTCTTCTTCTTCTTCTTGTTTTTTTTAATGTGTTATTCGTTTTGGTTAAATGGCATAATTATTTGCTTATTTATGTGTGTATGGAATGCTTTAGCTAGGAAATCAGAGTATAAAGATCAACAAAAGGTTGAGAAGGAAATATTAACGGTATGTTTGTTCGTACGTAATTTTGAGACCTTGTAAAAGCGTTTTTGAGAACCAAAAAGCACTTTGGAACCAAACATGAAATTTTTCAAAAGTGCTTTTAGAACTTGAAAGCACGTTGCTGTTTTACTCTTGATACCACTTGTGTATAAAATCAAATTTAACAAAACCATGGGCAAATAAATATAATTCTTATTTTTACATTAATATATATAACAACATGAAGAGTCCAACAGTACCTAATGAAAATGGTAGCACAAAACATTTAAAAGAGTATTATAATATTATTTTATTTCAATAATTGTATATTTTCTTATAAGAAACCCTAATAACTAGTAATTTTGAAATTATTAATTAAATGAATGCAGGTGGTCAATATTAGCAAAGCATCTACCGGGAAGGACAGATAATGAGATAAAAAATTATTGGAGGACTAGAATCCAAAAACACATGATAAAGCACTCAGATAATGAATATCAGAACAATAATAACATTAATATTAATGAGCAGAGTTCATCAGATCATGAAATGAGCAGTAGTAATTATGATAATGAAGCAATCTGTTGCAGCACAAATCAAGTTTTATGTAGCAGTAGTGCAGATGCAGTAGTAGTCGTAGATAATAATAATATTTCTTACCAAAATCATCCAATCAATTTGCAGGAAGCTGCTTACCCACCAAGCTCATGTACTACTTTAGTACCCCTTCATCCTGATCATCTTCGTCATCATCAATTATGGCAGCTATTGGAGCATGGAGAACATCTGGTCTATGCATTCACTAACTGGGGATTTATAAGCTAGCTATACTTGTATATTTACTTACTACTTCCTAGTACTAGTTTTAATTTTATGTATTTTATGTTTAGTTACACATCGATCAGGGATACCAGTTTAGTGTTCGTTATTAGTCTGGTGTAACCCATTTTTTGATAAGTGTGTTTTGAGTAAAAGTTTTAGTTGCTCATCTTTCAATTTTGTATCAAAGTAGGTCCCTCGGGTCAACTGATGAGTTTCTTCTCGCTCACTGGCACTTGGGTCTGGTAAAACTGTGTTCTCTCGTCCGATGTGAGGTACGGTGTTGAGTCTCACATCGATCAGGGATGCCAGCCTAATACTGGTTATTAGTCTGGTGCAATCCCTTTTTTAATAAACGCTTTTTGAAGAAAAAAATTAGTTGACTAGCTTTCAATTTGGTATCAAAGCAGGTCCCTGAGAACAATTAATGAATCCGCTCTTGCTCATTGATACTCAAGTTTGGTAAAACCGTGTTCTCTCGTCCGATTTGAGGTGGATATTGAGTTCCACATCGACTAGAAATGACAACCTAGTGTTGGTTATTTAGTTTGTTGCGACTCCTTTTCTGATAAATACATTTCTTGAAAAAATTTTGATTTTCTAACTTTTAAATATATTGAAAAAATTTTGATTTTCTTAATTAGAATATAAATATATTCTGTTTTATTAAATTAATAACAATATTACTTAATTTCTTTACTATTGTGAACCTAGAGCCCCGTAACTTTGGAACTTTGCACGGTCTTATACTAAGTTTAATTTATTTGTATAACTAAGGCTTTCTTGTAAGTCGCGCAAATTTAAATGAAATTTTTAAAGCCACCTAATCAATAGCACAAATTATAAATAAGTGAAAATTTCACAATTTTAAAATAATAGAAGATCACTTTTATTGTTGATTTCTCGTTAAAAAACACTAATTTTTTTTAGTCTCGGAATTTTAACTTCGATTTTTTTTTAAAACTAAGTGAATAGGATTTTGGACACTGTTTAATAAAAACCGAAACCATAATATATATATATATATATAAACTTGGTTTTATTAATAACCGTGGTTATAGGTTAAATTACAAAAAATATTTAAATAAATTTATATAACAACTTTTATTAAATAATTGTAATTATAATTAAAATCATAAAAATTTAATATTTTTAAAACCAAAATAAAATAATATACTATATATAATTCATTTAAAAAAATAAAAAATTACTTTACAATTTTTTTCTCTATTATTAATTTAATATATTTTATTTCTTTTATAATATATATATATATATATCAAATTTTTTCACTTTTTTTTATCTCTTTCTTCTTTTTTCATTTTTTCTTTATAATTAAATTCCAATTACTTATATATATTAATATATAATTTCTAATTAATATATATATATATATATATATATATTATCAACGTATCTCCCATTTTTTCCTAAAATATATATTATCACCATTCACGCGTTGCATTAGGGTTTTTTCAATTTCGTTGTTTCCAGAATCGCAATGCTTGTCTCTCGATCGCCTTCGCCGCTCGCAATCTCATAAGCTCTCAACCCTCTACCTTCTACCTCGGCTAATATCATGATTCATGCGTTGCATTAGGGTTTTTTCACTTTCGTTGTTTCTAGAATCGCAGCTCTCGGTCTCGCCTTTGTCACTAGCTTTCGCCACTGAGCCAAATGATCTAGGCTCATACTTCATGAGGTTTCTTAGCACTTTGCACAACATCCCTTCAATTTCCCTTTTTCGAGCTCTAGAAGACGAGGAAGAGAATGTATTGAAAAAGTTGCAAGCAATAGAAGCTTCACTTTTGAGACAGGTACCTCTTTTAGGTCTGTTATGGTTCAGCAGTTGTTAGGGCACATATTGATTTGTTATTCTTTTTATATTAAAAATCTGATTAAAATCTGTGAAGAGTACTGTTGCAATTGTAGAGGTGCAATATCTATTTTTAGGGGTCCTTTGTATAGCTATTTGAATGAATCTTATATTATATATTAAAGACCTTGTCCGCTACCCAGTGTACTCTTCTCTTTTATACTTTGTCCAAAATATGCCTTTGGGACGAATTCTAAAATCATTTTGTTATGGATAAGGTTTCTTATAGTGGATATTATAAATAATGGGCAATTTAGTCTCTAATATGATATTGTTTATGGCAATTTAGTTATTATCTTGTTCTTTGAAAGTACTTTATACAAGACAATTTTTACTTCTGACATAATGTACATATATTTAAATGATTTATTTATGGCAGGAACGGAATCATGGGCTTGGTATTGATGCAAATAGAATGCATACCCTTAGATACTTGCTCATCCAATTGCTTTTGCAAGTGCTTCTTCAACCTAGAGAAATTTCAGAAGCTGCCTATGAGCTAATTATCTGCTGTACCAAAGTTTTTCCTGCTCCTGATCTTGATAACTCTGTTGAAGAGGATATGGATGGTGATGTAATGCTTGAAGTAATGGATGTTCTTGTGCATACATTGCTCTCATTATTGCCACAATCACTCCTCTGCAAATAGTAATTGAGCAGGTGAGATATAGTTATGCTTCTTATTTTCAATAGCTATGCATTTGTTCACCTTTTTTACATATATATATCACAGACAATTTATTTGATGTTGTTGTTCTGTGAAATTTGTGAGAATTATGGTATTGTGCTGTGATTATCATCATATGGCACCATTGACTACGGGCATGTGATCCTTCAAGTTCATCCAATAAGTTCGATGCCTTCTTGAAAGTACAAATGGGTGTTAATAATTTATGGTACCACTCTTCGATTATCACTTTGTTAGTTTTTCCCTTCAAAAACATGTTTTTTCTGAGTATTTTTTTAATAGGAAACAAACACCATTAAATTAAAAAAATGAAGTACAAAGTGAAGCAAAGGTCTAACTATAGATGCTACTACGTAAGACAAAAGAAATGACATAGATAAATCAATATGGCACATCTTTCTGGATGGGGCTAGTATCCTAAACCTTGTCCATCTTTCTAAATATCCTAATATTGTTAGTTGGCTTCTGTTTCTCTCCATAGGTATTTAAATACTTCTGTGATGATATCACGATTGATGGTTTGCTGTGGATGTTGTGGGTTATCAAGAAGAGTTTGAAACCAACAAGATGCCAAGTTGTTGCCCAGATTTTTAAAGGAGAAAAAATCAAGCTGGGAGTGAATCTGCTCATTTCCAACTTGAGCCGTTTAAACTCTGTGTCCTCTCATTGCTTAAAATTTATGTACATGAAAATCCATGTAAGTCTTGCTCTTCCCATCTAGTAATTATTAGGTGCTGATGTGCAAAGATATAATATTCAGTTTAAGAAAAATTCAGGAATTTCTATTGGGCACTTTGAATTTGGAATAGGGACTATAGAACAAGTTTTGAGTAGTGACCTCAAAAGAAAAAAATTATCCTATAAATATAGGTTTGCATTTTGTCTACAACCAAATTTATTATTCATTATTGTTAAAAAAAATTGAATGAAGAGGCACATTTAATACCAGACCTCTTCATTTGTGATATTTGGGACCAAGTAAAGCCTAACCCTATAATGGGTGATATTTTTAGTAAATTTTTCTAAGTTTACCTGCCTTTTTTCATCAAGTCTTTGGTAAGCATTAAAACACTTGATTATTGTTGGTACTATTGTTATTAAATTGATTTAAATCTCCCTGCTACTTGTCTTTGCGTTGTTGAAGGTAGCTCTTTCTTTGGTGCTACCCTATTTGGCCACTGGTAGTGTTCTTGATAGTCTTGCTTGTGTTGGCGTTGCTAGTGTTGTTGATGGCACCGTGCGCTGGTTTTATTGATGGCGTTGTAATGGTGCGCTGCTGGTGTTGGTAATTAATATAAGTTTTTTTTCATGTTTGTAATTAATACTAAAAAGTTAGTTTTTAATACTAAGTTTTTTGTGTATAATAAACTTTCAAATGTAATTATACTTTTAATATTTGAATTAATAAATTTATTATAATTTATATTGATTTTTAATTTTGTAATTACTAATTATTGTATTTTTTTAAATTTATGTATACCCTATGGCCTCGGTTATTAGAAAACCGAGGCCATAGGGTATTTTTTTAATTTATGTGTACCCTATAACCTCGGTTATTAGAAAATCGAGGCCATAGGATGTATCTATGGTTTCTCTCACTTAGGTCTCGGTTCTTAAAACCGTGGCCATAGACCTACGATCACGGTTAAAAACCGAGGTCGTATGCATGTTTTGTAGTAGTGAAGGAAGGGAAAAAATACTAGATCAAAGCCACCTAATACCACTTGTCGAGGAGGCAACATTATCTGGGGTTAACCGGATGAATAATTTGGAGAAGGTTGATGATAGAAGCCATGCATGAAGACAAAAAGACAATAATGGATGCCATAATATATTATGCTAGCAAACTTTTATCATGAGGTGGGCTTTAGCTTTAGGTTCAATGCATGGCAACTCCTATATTTGGTTAACTAATGACAAAACATCAATTCCTCCACTCTCAAGTTCAAAGGATGAGTAGGAAGAGATTAATTGCCTACAAATTAAACTAACTTGACTATCATAATCATAACTAAAGCACAAGATTAATCAAATATAGATTTTAAAAAATATGTTTATTAATAGCATAAAAACTTACAAGATAACACCATACAAGATAATAAACTCACAAAATACATAATTAAACCACTTATTAAATTACAAAAACTTAGAGAATACGATACTAAAAATTTTTAGTACACTAATGAGAAGCATACTAGCATACTTAAAGTGCGGGAACAAAACCAATGTATAAGTTAAAACATACTTATTATATCATAATATTGGAGAAGAAAATTCAAAGAATCCATTTAATTAAATCTAATACAAACCATATAATCAAGTATGTCACAAAAATATGAGATATGGATACCTCACCCCTAAATAAGGGCTTTTTAGAAGTTTTATCCTGAGCGCTCCACCTCTTACTTATTGAGATAATTAGTTCTTATTTTTGTCCCAAGCAATTTACTTGATTGTTTACGGAGGTGATTAGCTTGTATTTTTTTCCAAACACTTTTTGTGGTTCTTAATCGAGGCTTGGTTCTTGACAAAGGTGATCATCTCGTATTTTATCCCAAGTGCTTTAATTGATTATTTACCTAGGTGATTAGCTCATAATTTTACCTCAAGTGCTCTACTTGGTTCTTGACAGAGGTGATTATCTTTTTTTTTACACCGAGCACTCTACCTGATTCTTGACTAAGGTGATCAACTTTTATTTTATTTTGAGCGCTCTACTTGGTTCTTTACCAAGGTAATTAACTTGTAATTTTGTCCCGAGTGTTATACCTGGCTCCTAATTGAGATGATTGGCTCATATTTTTACACCAAACGTTCTACCTAGTTTTTATTAAAGTGATCAACTCGTAATATTATCCTAAATACTCTACATGGTTCTTGATCAACGTGATCAACTTGTATATTTAAATTGAGCACTTTACTTGGTTCTTGATTGAGATGATTAACATATATTTTTACAATGAATGCTCTACGTGATTCTTAATCAAGTTGATCAGTTCGTACTTTATCTTAAACATTTTACCTTATTATTTACTGAGGTAATAAGCTCTTAATTTTATCTTGAGGATTCTATATAGTTCTTGAGCTCCCAATGTGATATTTGTGGGCTAGAACACTCAAATATAGAGATCATATCTGAGCTCTCAATTTCTTCGTAATCTATGAGGATGTGATGAAAACGTTGAGATTCATGACCAGAGCTTTGACCCAAAGGAAAGGGAACATCATTTTTGTTTTTTTAATGTTCGACCAAGGGTGGGTAAATGATGAAGCTAATGCCTTTTGAATGGAATTTTGTGGAAAAGGGCCTCTGAACAAGCTTTTTTTCCAATTTATTTATAGTGATGGGTTAATTGCTTACAAGGGAGCAATGAAGGTAACTTTTTGAATGTGGAAGCGAAAGTTGATAACAGATCAAGATGAGATAGTGTAATTGATTTAAGAGAAAGATCGAGGGTCTCAACTTACGCTAGATAACCAACTAAATAAAGGAGGCCCTACAATAGGTGACAAAGTTGAGGAGGTAACATCACCTAGGGTCAATCGGATAAATAGTAGGAATAGGCTTATGATGAAAACCATGAAGAGAAGAAGACAAAAATGGAAGACTTAAATCAATAACAATAAGGGTGTATATATTATGGTAACACTCCATAATATAAAATGTTGGGCTTTAAGTCTAATGCATGGGGGCTCTCTTATAGTAGGTTAACAAATGCCCAAACACCACTATGTAGAGAATATATATGTACTACACCAATACGAAATCCCATTAAAAAATGGCCAATGAGGCTTCAAAGTTCAAATGCAGCAAGTGTAAAACATATTAGACAAGGCAAATGGTAGCTAATATGCAAACATGTTTTTAGAAACATATTATTCCAACATTTAGAAACATGTTTTTGTTAGCATGAACACCGACGTATATCATTGAAACAGCACACTGATTTATATAAATTGATCAAAGACTAAGTAATATCAGCCATATAGTTTAGTAGTAGTTTACACATGGGCCATATGATGGGTCGGCCACTAATGCAGAAAATTTGGCAAGATAATTGAAGCTAACTAGTCACCCAGGTCCATTAACCTAAGCCTAGATCTGCTATCTTCATCGGCCTTCATTTCGGCCTAGTACTAACCGCATATTTTTTTTTACCCAAAGAATGGTTTTGTAGTTGTTACTTGTTATGGAGGATTTTTAATTTTTTTTTCTTTTTTATTTTTAAGCATTGAATATTTGAAGTAGTGTTTTCAAATTTTCTAGACGGTGAGAAATCACGGAAAAAGTTCGAAAATTTTATTGATGTAGAAAATTCTATAGGAAAATTGCTTTGATGGGGTGTACTAGGAAATTAATTATACCACTTGTTTTATTAAATATCGAACTCAATTTTTTTTTAATTTTAGATATATTTTTTTTATATATTTACTTATAAATTCAAATATTCTCTTTAAAAATAAATTTTATCTCAATAAATAAAATATTTCTATACAAAATCACATATTATAATTAAAAATATATTTTATTTTTATTATTTAATAATTATGTAAACAAATAATCTAATTATATATATATATATGATTATTTAACTAATTTTAATATCTATTAAATATGATTATAAAATATTCTTATTTTCAACATAAATTTTATTAATTTATAACACAATGTATAATTAAAAATACACTTTTAGTGTAAGAACGTATATATTAATTGTGCCTCCCCAATCAACATCACTGATTTAAAGTTTGCATTTGTTAAATAAATTTAAGTTAGGAAAACATACCGCGGGATCTTCTTCATAAACACCGTGGAAGAAAGATGTAGCAAGATAAGAACGATGAACGTCAGATGCAGATGAATGCATTTATGTATAACCTCTATTTATGTGATTGTAACAAGATAGCATGTCAGAAGTGTCAAATAAATAAGGTAGTACAAAACGTAGTACAAGTGAAATAAAATGCCAGAGACAAATGAAATAAATGGAAGCAGAGTACGTTAAATAATACAAAGTTGTAGTACAAGATGTCAAGAAATTACAATATCAAATATAACTTAACATCCCCCTCAAACTCAAGGAGTAAGAGAAACAATCAACTTGAGTTTGGAAACTAATTCTTAAAATCTACCTGGTAGACGAGATTCGGCAAGATGTCACCTGCTTGACCGCGAGGATATCGATTCGAGACAAACAAGGTTCAAGAACATGTCGAATTAACAAAATGACAATCAATCTCGATATATGTTTTTGTTTGCTCAGAAATACATTACGCGAGCAATCAATAAAGACTTCCGATTGTCACAATATGTGATAGTTGCAGCTGATCGTAACACCCATATCACAAGTAACCAACCGTAGCCAAAGAAGTTCGTTTCGGTCGGCAAGAAAGACGATATTCGCTTTCTGTTTGATCGAGAAGTTGAGAGATTGCTGTTTTCGCCAAGATATAAAGAGAGTTTCCAAGAAAGAAACAATATCCGGCAGAATGGACGATCAGCCGTCACCCGCCCAATCAAAGATCGTTAGAGAAAAGAAGAAGATTAGACTGGTTGGAGAAACGGGATCGTGAAACATGGTTGCCTTCATGTATCGAAGAACGCCAAGAACCGCAGATATAACGGGTAATCGCGGTTGCATACATGAATTGACTAACCATACGAATTAACAAAGCAATAGTCGTGACGAGCGACTGGAGATAAACAAGGTCGCCTTACCATTGTCTTCAGTATAACGTGGCATCCGGCAGAATGAATAGTACCATCTAATGGAAAGTAAGTTTGACATTGGTTTCTGTAGGTGTTGATGCAGCTTTTACAATCATAGGCGCCACCATTAAGAATAGCCCAAGATAGCATTGCTGAGAGATAATATCCTCGAGAATCGATGAGATTTCTAGGCCCGCATAAATAGTGGAGACGCATCAAGGTCTTTCATGCGTGTCCAAAAACCGATCGACCGACCAAACCGTAAATCGACCTGACGACCAAACCGAATCTGCTTTTACTAATCAAACGGCCCCGGCCTGGCTTTGTATTAATTTTAAACTGCTTCAAACCGACCGGACCGCTTAATAATATATTAAAAATTTCACATTATTCTTCATTAAATTATAAAAATCGAACCAAACCGAAATAAACTAGACCGAATCCGCTTATAAGTCAAACGGTCCTGGCCCTGCTTTTATTTTTTAAAACCGCTTTCAAACGGTCCGTCCTGGCCTGTTCTAGTAATATGAACCGTTCGGTTCGCTTAGATTTTTTAGAAAAAACCTGACCGGACCGACTCACGGACACCCCTAGTCTTTCATTTCAAATCGATGACTCGTAAATCCGGCTGAGATCAATAATTCCATTGTAGGTCATTCCCTACATGATCATATCATCTACATAAAGCGAGATAGGCTGTTACACCACGAGTCTTCTCAATAAAGAGACCGAGTCATAAGAACTGGAAGTGAAACCAAAGTCGCAGTTGCAGAAATTAATTTGGCAAACCAAGCTCGGCGAGCTTGTTCGAGTGCCATGCAGAAAGACGACTAAGTTTCCGCATACTTGATTTATAAGTGAATGGCTGTATCCAAGTGAGGAGGTTTCATATAAACTTCTCGCTTATGTCTCCATTGAGAAAAGCATTTTTGACATCCATTTGAAACATGTTCCAATTTCTGGGCAAAGAAAGAACAAAGAATGATACTTCTAACAGAAGTAGTCGAGCCACAAGTGCAAAAGTTTCTTCATACGATTCCATATTCTCGTGTAAAACCCTTTGCAAACTGCATTTGCTTTATATCGCTCCACACTCCATCCGAATGAAGTTTTGATTTTGAATATCCACTTACAACCAATCAAAGATTTATTAGATTAAGATCAACAAGATCCCAATGATGCGTTTTTGTTAACGCCTCAGAATTCATCCTCATAAATGGCCGCTCAATAAGGGTTGTAACTAGCTTCTCATAGTTTTTCGGGGTTCATGATGAGACAAAATAGTAGAGAAACATCGTAATCACGAAGATGAAAAGGAAGACTACTTACACGAGTGTAACGACGTGTTGACGACTCGACAATCGTAGCTGGGTCTTCGTAAGATGTTGTTATGGCAGTGACGCAGAAGGAGCAGACACACTGCAGGCCGCAGAGACGGCTGTGCGAGGTAACGGAGCAAATGTCGTGAGGGAAATAAATCAATAGTCGTCATTAAAAACGAGAGCGAGGCAGAGATGAGACATGAAATGAAGAAATATAGGAAAACATTTTATGTTCCCAAAAGATGACATGACGAGAGATGCGCAATCAAGCAGAGATGTGGTCCCAACAACGATAGCCTTTGTGTTCTATTCCATACCCTAAGAAACAACAAAGACGAGAACGAGGTTCTAATTTATCAGGTTCACAGGGTGAAGAAGAATAAAACAGCACAACCAAACACTTTGAAAGTAGTTCATAAGATGGAGTAAGTACTATAGAGACGCTCATATGGATTGATTGTGAATAATAGGCATTGTGGGAACACGATTGATGGTATAAACAACAGAAGAGCCGCTTCACCCCAAAAGCGTTTGTGGCAAGAACTAGAAATGGCGAGAGAGTACGAACAATATTAAGAATATGTCCTTGTTTTCGCTCACTTCTTCCATTTTGTCAGATGTGCCAGACAAGAATATCTGAGAAAGAGTCCCATTTTGTCGAAGAAAATTTAAAAAATTGTTTCTTTATATTCCATAGCATTAATTCTAAGACTTTGATATTTTCGAGAAAATCGGGTTTTAACCATTCGGGCAAAATCATAATAAATTTTCGGGGTAATTCAGATCTATGTTTACGAGAAAAATCCACGTGAATCTTGAATAATCATCAATAAAAATGACAAAATAAACACATCCCCCCATTAGGACGCGACGGACCCCAAACATCGAATGAATTAAGTCAAAAGCGAGCATGTAAGTAGAATCACTTTTATTAAAACATAAAGCAGTTGTTTTCCCAATTGACAAGGCAAACAATTTACATTATCGTAAATAGAAACAGATCCTAATTTACTGACATGCTAAGGATCTAAGACGCCCCATGCACGCATTGCCTGCATTTGCCATAGGTTGATGTGAGGGTACAGAACTGGCGCAGGAGAATCGCGTATTTAAGGTTGATAAGTTCAAATAATCGTCCAACCTTACTACTATCCTGGATCTGCCATTCTGGCTCATGATCCCGCATACGACAACCGTAAGAGGAAAAAGTAATAAGAAGACCAAGTTCACATAATCGACCAACAGAGATAAGATTTAGAGTAAGGTCGGGAACATGAAAGGTGTCGTAAAGTGATATGTAAGACGTGGGAAACTTGTCCTACAAAGATTAACACGCATACGTGAACCATCGCGCTTGAATTAAAGGTTCGGGAGATGGAAGATCGCGCGAGCAGAAGATGTAAGTATCACGAGTCATACGGTTACAAATGCTTAATCAAAATACCATAAAGATTTACTCCGATGCGAGACAAGGCAAAGAGAGAAGCATTACTAGATCAGTGAGAGAACATGTTAAGCACACCTTCAAGTTCTCGAGAGAAGTAAATTTGTCAGCGATTATCCTCAAGTAGCAATGCGATGATGAGTTACTATTTTTACCTCAAGTACCGGTAGCAGGATTCCGAGAGAATACCGAGAGGATTTCATATAATGCCGGTAGGATTTCTGAGAATGCCGAGAGTGATTCCGAAAGAATCTCTATTAAAGTTGTCCCTGACCCTTCATGCGACAATATATACATACCCGAACGGGACACGTAGTTTCATGATCGGCGACAAGAGAGGCACTCGATGTTCGTTCTCTTTAACCTCCTTGCGCGATAAAAGCGGTGGCAAGAAATGTAATCAGATGATGAACTTTGAAAACCCCCATCCGAGTTTCTTCAGTAGCAAAGCTTGGCCACAAAGAGTATCTAAGGATGGAAAAGGACCTCCTACGAGATGAAGTCTAATCGTGTTCAAATCGACCACGCTGAGAGCCAACAGAAAAATAACAAGACGCTGGATTACGTGAATTTGCAAACATCTCAAGATTAATCTTTGCTCGTCTAAGCTGTTCGTAGTTAGTAGTTGATCCCAAATAGTATGCATTTCGCAGAAAATTGGTTAACGGTTCGACGCCCTCTTCGCGTTCGTACAAGAGTTGTTAAAAGCCGATATCGGGTTAAATCAACTGCTGTAGAAACAGCCTCAAGAAATTCCCAAACTTTTCGCAAAGTTGTCAAAACGCCCAAATTCACCATGAACGGCGGTGTTGGTAAGCCATTAAACCGCGTAATAATTGATTATGCTTACTCTCCCGCCTTTCAAGCGATCAGTACACAGTTATTTTCAAATGGTTTTCGACGGTATGTAGATATCACCGCTATTAAACGCCATACCAAGGCCTTTCAAGAAACTTTTCATCAAGCCATGTGCTGCATGAAAGATCATCATGCAGAGACGTTTTAATATCATTTCATTGGCCCATTTTAACTAAATAAATTTATGAGATATAAAGCATAGAGACAAGATAAAAGAAGATATCTCAAAAATGAAAAAAGGAGTTGAAAACAAGCCCGAAACCGGTTGAAGCCGAAATGGCCGTTGAAGGAATGGCCGAGGAGAAATGAGTTTGAGCCGAGCTGAGCTGAGGCTGGAACGAAATTTATTTGAAAGGAAGCCGAGCTGAAAGTTTAGCCGAGAAGGAAATGGCTCGAGCGAGGAAGAAAGGCGTAGACTTTTGATAGAAATTTTTAGAGGTATACGCAGTAGCCGCGATACTCACGTGGCCAAGAAAGATAGAGCAAGCAAGAAAAGCACGATTTAATGTCAGATTGTCAGATTTAGACGTACATGTAGAACCCTATTTATGTGATTGCAATGTCAGTAGCATGCCAGTAGCATGTCCAAATAATAAAACGTAGCATGTCCGAAATAATGAAGAGCATAAGATAGCAATAAATGTTAATAGAAGACAAGTTAAATAATACAAGTCGTATGTGAAATAATACAAGTCAGAAGATGTCAAATAAATTACAATATCAAATATAACTTAACAAACACAACGATTAAAAATTATCTTTTATAAATTAAGAAATTAAATAATTATTATTATTTAAACAAAATTACGAGGTAAACTCTTTATCAAAGAATAAAAATAATAATTTTAAAACTTATAATTATAGGCATTCATTTTTGCACAACCCATTAAAATAGAGGAAGAGATGCTATAGAAATCTTATAAATTATAAAATTGATGAAATTTAATTCCTTATATTATAAAATATGTTTTATCATTTCTCAATTTTTTTTAATTATCAATTAAATATAAATAATATTATTTGAATCTTATTCGTATTAGAATATTATTTTTTATTGTGATGTCATTAAAATTTAGAAAACATAACAGAAACTGATATTTTTAAGAATTATTGATTAAAATAATGATATTTTTTTTGTTTATAATTAATTAATTAATTAATATATAATTAAAAAAATTACGATAAACAGACCAACTCAATTATGATCCATTTAGGACTCTGATTACAATATCGAACAAATAAAAACGTTGAGATCGTGGGTAACTGATAACTATAACTGGATAAGTTTGAGAAAAAAAAAGGAAGAAGATAACAGAGTGTGTGTGTGTGGTGGTGGTGAAATAAAGGCTCATCCAGAATTCAGTTAATACGAGCCATGAGGTGCTTTAACGCTGCCTCTCAGACGTAATCCAAATCTTGTACTTCAAGTTGGTTTTTTTTTTAGTGGGTAGAAATTATTCATTTTCTCAAATTTTATAAAAATTATCTAATGGAAGGTAATAGTTAGATAATTAAATAGAAAATAAAAAATAATAAACAGATATCAATATTTTATAATATAAAATAGGATAGTAATTGATATTATGTTTTCTATCTTTTTTTTTCAATCTATATACAATATTTTAATAAATATATAATTTATTTATACTTTAATTTAAATTAATCTTAATTAATATATTAATATATTTTTTATTTTAAAACATAAAAATATTATTTAAATTTTAAAATCTAAAATCTTATACTTATTTTATAATTTATTTTTATTATTTTAAATTAATATTTTAATAATATTTTTTAGTATAAAAAGATAATGTATTTTATTTTTCTTTTTTACATAAATATTTTTTTGATTAATTATTGGTTCAAAATTCTCTTTTCTATTTTATTATAATTATTTTTTATATTTTTTAATAAAAATAAAAATTATTCAAAAAATTGAGAAATATATATAATATCGCTTAGATATCCGTTATTTATATAAAGTCCTCATTTCATACTAAAGATTCCCCCCGTATGTTTTTATAAGGATGTTCCAGTCGCATCTTGTCCAATGAACAACTCTGTCAATAGGGTGAACGTTAATAAAATATAATATTAATACATATACATATATATATATATATATATTTAATTAAAAAATATAATTAATAATAAATAGTAATTTAATTAATTAATATTTAATGGATAATTTGATTATGTGAAATGTTATGCAGTTGCTGTTAACAACATTTTTCAAGAAATTTAGTACACATTTTGATCTCTGATACAAAGTCTTTCTCTCTCTCTCTCTCTTTTAATATTATTTTTTGAATATTTCTTAAATGCTTTTTAAAAGAAAGAAGAATAAGAAGCTAATATCATACAAACTAAACATATTTTTTAGTATACAAATGTGTGCATATTTTTTGAAAAATTATAGTTATTCTAATTAAAATTGTATCCTCACCGTACACCCTTACTTAAAAATAAAAGATGGTTGCTATCATAATTTATTTAATTATATTAAGAATAATTTAATTATTTTATTACTTTTTTAATAATTTAATCATTTTATTTTAAAAAATAATAGTATAAGAATAAATGACTATTTTTTTTAAAAAAATTTTAATTGTTATTGAGATGTAAATTTTATATATAATTCTTAACAATTATTACAAATTTAATAAAACTAAAATAAAAATAAATTTTTTTAATTGGTTATTATATTTTCACTTTTTTACAGTAAAAAGATCAAATTATTAAAAAATAACAAAAATATTAAACATAATTAAGAGATTATTAACACATTTATTTCAAAAATAAATTATATAATTTATAAATGATTATGCACAATTAATTTAAATTAAAGTATAAAAATTAATAAAAATTTTACATTTTGATTGAGTTTTTATTTTATTAATTACAAATACAATTACTCCTATTTATAAAAATAATATTATTATCATAATAAAAATATATATAATATTTATTTTATACTTAATATTAATGATACATTAATATTATTAATTTTGAATAATTTTTTTTAATAAAATATTACTTTAATGATACAATTTACATAATTACACTTATTTGGGAAATCTCCGAAATAAATTAATGTTTTTTAACTTCAAAAATATTATTTATAACAATTTATTATAATATTTATTGGTTAAAAAAATTAAATTATATTAATTAATAAAGAATTGATATACCAATTATAATATTATAATAAATTATTATGAATAGAAATGATTTTTTAACTCATATAGGCACATTTCCCAACTTAATTGTTATCCGCTGTCAGATCATTAAGCATCAACACGTGGCATAATAATCTTGCTCGGTCTAAAAAACATTTATTTATCTAAATTTATGATACATTATTATAATCATATTAATATAATTATATTTATAAAAAACTAATATATTATTTATAATTATGATATAGTTATAATATTTTAACAAATAAAATTTATAATTAGTGAATAAATGTGTTAAATGCAAATTAAAATTTTATTAGAAAAATAAAAATAAAAAATATGATTTATAGATAGATAAAATATATTTTTATAAATTATAATATTATTATAATAAATACAAAAAATAATTAAAAATTAAAAATATAAATTTTAATACTTTATTAAATAATTATAATTAAAACATAATTTTTATGTAAAAAAATATTATTTGACATTATGGTAGCGTTTGGTTCACCTAATAAAATCGAAATAAATTAAGAATGAGAATAAAATGTAATGAAAAAGAAACAATTTGGTTTGGTTTGATTTGACCACTATATTTAAGGAATAAATCAGTATTATAGTATTTTGTTTATAATTAAAATATAATGAAAATATTGTATATTAACTTAATACCCATACATAGTAAAGTTTAAATAATATCATTTAATTATTTTTTTAGATAAAATATATTATTCAAATAATTAATTCTTTAAATAATTATTACTTAAAATTATAATATATTATTAAAATTATTATTTTTTCAAAATATGGGTTAGAGTTTTGCGGTTTAAAATTTAGAATTTAGGCTTATATTTTTGGATTAAATTTAGTATTAAAATTATAATTTTTTTAAATAACGTTTAAGATTTTGAAATTTAAAATTTAGGATTTAAAATTATATTAGATTAAAGTTTAAGATTAAGATTATTATTATTTTAAATTAAATTTAGGTTATTAAGATTTAAAATTTAAAATTTAATATTATATTTAAAATGAATCAATTTTAATTTGGTTACGTCTCACTCAAATAATATTTCGTCATAGTTTTTCAATAATATGGGCACAGACAATATTCCTTTCTAATCGGGCCCATTTGTGTGGATATGTCTAATCGATATAATCGACGGCCTTTAATAGTCTTATATTACGTGAAATTGGATATACATATACAAGTCTACAAGGGACCGTGCCTAAAGAGGTAATCACTAACCAGTAAATGTGTTTCCCTCCGTGGTAAGTCTCTGCCTTATCGAATCGTAGAAGAGATCGGAAGTCTGAAAATTTAATAAAGGTTTCAATTTGGTTGAGAGCCCAACCGAAGTAAGCTAAGCTCTCCCGAGACGATAGAGAGATGGGAAGAGCATTCGTGTATGTGATTCTCGGAGGAGGTGTGGCTGCTGGGTACGCAGCTCTTGAATTTACAAGAAGAGGAGTTTCAAAGGGAGAACTCTGCATAATTTCTGAAGAACCAGTGAGTATTTGTAATTTTTGCCTCAACATGTCATTTTAAGAATTCAATTTTATCATGCTCGTTGTGGTTATACGGTTGAATTGATTGGTTTCTTTTTCATTCTAATTTGAGTAGAAAACCGGAATGTTTTCGAATAGTTATTGAAGTTCCTAAATTGGGTTTTTTTTTTGTCCAATAAATTGGTTTCATTTGAGAATTGAGATGCTTCGATAATTGATTAAAACGTTTGGCTTTGGTTACTTTAGCAGGAGATACATTTATTTTGTTTGAAATTAGTTTAAGATAATTTCTATATTTTATTTGCTTATTTGGGTATTCAGCAATATCGTATCGTTGTTTGAACACAACACATTTCAACCAGTTGTATACAACACACACCCACGTGTATGCGTTCCATGTTCTTTCTTCAAGCAAAAAACTTAGGCTGTCACTTTTAAGTGTTAAATGACACTTTTTAAATTTATTGCGATAATTGCATCTAAAATATATGTTTAAAAACTAGGGAGAAAATTCTGGTCAAAGATATAGTTAATGCATTTTTTGGTCACCGAATGAATATTGGAGCTGTTTGTAAGGGTCTGCAAAAAGAAAGATGTTCACCGCTTTATGTCTAATTTTTCATAGCTTCTATTTATCTACTTTGCTTCATGATAGACAAATGAATAGCTCAATATCAAGTGCTTGAGATTAGTTTTAAGCTTTCATTTCTTTACATCTTAATAATAATAATTAGAGTAAACTAACAAATGTACTACTGAAGTATTAAGAAAGTTGTAATGTATCATCTAAGTTTGTTGGGTTTCAAATATAGCACTTAAGTACCATAAATGTTACAAAAATACAATCTGTATAATATAAATGATATTTTTGTAACGTTATTGGGTTACAAATATAACAACAAAGCATCATAAGTTGCAAAAGGATTGTATTTTTGTAATACATATAATATTTTAGTGCTATATTTATAACCTGATAAACTTAGATAGTATGTTTACAACTTTCATAATATTTTGGTAGTATATTTGTTAGTTTATATTATTACAAAAGGATTATGCTATTTTGAATGTGTACTTAGAGGATTAGATTCTATCCTATTTATGACAAGTTTTTTGGATAGGTTAAATAAATGTACATTTCATCAGAAAAAGGACAGAGCATGAAGTGGAATAGTATAAGCCTATAATTATCTTCTTATAGTAGACAAAACAAGGATGTTTCTAGTCTTTTTATTGATGTTTGTTTGGATTAATGTAACTAAGTGATGAGTTTGATTGATAAGATCTTGCTCAAAACACTCAAATCGTATATTTCTGTTCAGGTTGCACCTTATGAGAGACCTGCATTGAGCAAAGGTTTTCTTCTTCCAGAAGGTATACATGCTTGTCCTGAACCATGACAATTTCTTTAATGAAGATTTTTCAGTCCAAGATGTTTTTCTTGAGGAAAGTTAAGTACAACTGCATGGGGAGGGGAAAAACAAATGAAAATCCCTTAAGGATCTTATTTGAATGAGACTGTCATTTAGGAAAATTAGCATGTGCAAGCTCCTATGGTTCCAATTAATCACCAGTTTCTCAATTCTCTACCAAATCATTTGTTACTTGTGTGAGGATAAAACCTTCAAGTATCCACAAGTATCCTTCCATTGTCAACATTGGCACAAGCTTGAATTGTTTCATGTTGTCTGAGGGCACACAAAATCTTTTACAAGATATTTATTCTTGTAATTTTTTAACCAAGGTGTTTTGAATCTGTCAGTAATAAGTATCAGAACTGGATGACAGTTGTGAGTAGTTAAACCGTTTTTGGTTGGGTTGGGGGTAGTTGTTTACTCATTTAGTTCCCATGCCCTGTTTATCACGTCAAAAACATAATAGCTGATTAGTTATTGTCCTACATGCATCTTTCTCTCTCTAATGGTATGTATTGTGCTTCATGGTTTGTGAAAATTGCAGGTGCATCACGCCTACCATCCATTCATACTTGTGTTGGCGCTAACGAAGAAAGATTAACTCCAATATGGTATAAGGAACATGGTAACTATTTATCGACATCTTTCCTTAAAGTTCAATATTGCAATAAAAAAACTATTGGAGGTAGCACTTAGCAGTGCTTTTATGAAAATATATAGTTTTATTATTAGTAAGTTTTCCATTGTAATTTTGCTTTTGCCTTCTGCATTATTTTCCTTTTATTAAAGATTTTATCTTATGATCTTTATAATTGCATTTTGTATATGTTTCATTGTTTCATTTTTTTAAGTGAATAAACTATTGCATGAACAATAAAAATTGACAACATTAACCTTCATTTCCTTGGCGAAACTGAAAGCATAAGCAAATAAGCAAACAAGATAACTTTACATATGTTTCCGATTTTAAGCCATTTTAATATATTTAGTTTACATATAAAATGCCATACAAAGGATTATCCATTATGTTGACATTAGAACTAGTAAACTGTAATCAGTGCCTAGTATATCTCATGCATTGACAGTGCCATCCGTGTTTGCTCTGCAAATTCATTAACAAGTGTTCCAAGTCTGCAGCAATTGGTATTTTCTATCAAGAAACATATGACATAGAAAACAGCAGCATACATGCTTGATGTTTTTCCTAATAAATTTAGGATTTTGTTTATTACAGGAATTGAATTAGTTCTTGGAACTCGAGTTAAGTCCGCTGATGTTAAGCGTAAGACACTATTAACAGCAGCTGGAGAGACTATAAGCTACAAGATTCTCATCATTGCAACAGGTGCTCGGGTATTGAGCTGATCTTATGATTTATCATACTTTTTAGATGACAAGTTGATTTAAAAAGTAGAACAAAATCCTTGGTAGTCTGCTAAAAAAAGGTTTTAATACTGATGTATTTTTATGCTGCCCTAGTTAACCATTGCCGTAATGAAATAATTTCTAGACAGCAATATCAACGAGAAGTGTAGAACTTCACATTATAGCTAAAGCAACCATTAGTCATACTTTTCTTGACGTTTTTGCATCTGATTACAATCCTGGTTACATGACCTCCTGTTTTAATCATCTTATTTTATGTAGCCTTTGAAGCTAGAAGAATTTGGAGTAAATGGTTCAAATGCTAAAAACGTGTGTTATTTACGAGATCTGTCTGATGCAAGCATGCTTGTTGACCTTATGAAGTCATGCCCTAGTGGAAATGCTGTTGTAATTGGTGGTGGCTACATTGGAATGGAATGTGCTGCATCTTTGGTGATAAATAAAATAAATGTGACCATGGTTTTCCCTGAAGCACATTGCAGTAAGGACTCTGGACAGTATTTTATCCTTAAAAAAAAAACTCTTGTATACACGGTGGAATGATACAACATATTTTGTTATTTTATCATTTTGATCTTTGCAGTGGCACGCTTATTTACACCTAAGATTGCCAGTTATTATGAAGAATATTACCAGGCTAGAGGAGTAAAATTCATCAAAGGAACTGCCTTGACATCATTTGATTTTGGTTCTGATGGAAAGGCAAGTCTTATGATGTTTTAGAATTTGGTTTTTATATATTATGAAAATGCAATGCCTGAGTTCTTACTGTAAATTCTTTCTATTTGGAGATATGGCAGATCTGAAGTTTGATCCCATATAATCTTAACGCTGAAATTTGTTAATTGTCTCATTTGCAGGTGAATGCTGTTAATCTTAGAGATGGAAGTCAATTACATGCGGACATGGTTGTGGCAGGAATAGGAATCCGACCTAATACTAGCCTGTTTGAAGGTCAGCTAACTCTGGAGAAGGGTGGGATCAAAGTGAATGCAAAGATGCAATCAAGCAACGATTCAATATATGCAGTAGGAGATGTTGCAGCATTTCCTGTCAAAATATTTGGTGACACTCGTCGGCTCGAACATGTTGACTCTGCCCGAAAAACTGCAAGGCACGCTGTTAATGCAATAATGGAACCGAATAAAACGGGTGAATTTGATCATGTTCCATTCTTCTACTCTAGAGTTTTCACATTGTCTTGGCAGTTTTATGGGGACAATGTGGGTGAAGTAATCTATTTTGGGGATTTCTGTGGAAGTACTTTTGGAGCTTATTGGGTCAATAAAGGTCAACTTGTTGGTGCTTTTCTTGAAGGTGGAACTAAAGATGAATATGAAGCTATAGCTAAGGCCACTAATCTGAAACCAGCAATCGAAAATCTAGATGAGCTAGAGAGACTGGGTTTGAGCTTTTCTGTGACAGTGAGCCAAAAGCCACCATCGCCGCCTCCTCTTGAAAGTAGTAGTGGTTCTATTGGAGTACAAATTGTTCTGGAAAAACCAGTTTATACTTGGCATGCAACAGCTGGTGTTGTTCTAGCTGCATCAATAGCTGCCTTTGCATATTGGTATGGAAGGAGACGCAGGAGGTGGTGATAACGAGTTGGTTTTGTTAGATCTCACAGGTCCTTGGCGTGGCTTCATCAATGTGATTCTGCTGTATCCATGTTGTAGACTTTTAGCATCAATAGAATCACAGATGTATTTTTGTATTCCATCATAATAGCTCAAATATATATATGAATGCACAGAATGTCTTTTCATGCCATATGAAGGCAGCTGTAAGTTCCATGTTAATAACCTATAGAAATACTTAATTATGTTGAATAAAAAGCTTCCACTTTCCTTCTAATGTGAATTTAATTAAGGTGTTTTACGAGGTTCGTAAACACCACAACAAATTCAAGTTGATCAAGGTTTGGTTTACATGTGCTGTTTCTGTAAGTCAAAGTCTTCAATTTGTCTCTTTGTAACTGTGGGTTCCAAAACATATAGTGTGTTGGAAGGAAAATGTGTCCAATTTTTGTATCCACTTCAGGAAGTAAAAAAATTAAAAAGCATATTTATTCTTATGGTAACATATTCATCATACTTACATATTTGTGTATATAATAAGTGTGTACTCTAAAGATGAAAACAGGTGGGCATTTGGTCTAGTGGTATGATTCTCGCTTTGGGTGCGAGAGGTCCGGAGTTCGATTCTCCGAATGCCCCCATATATATATTTTTTTCCCTTTCACTTTTCTTCATTTGGCACATTCAAGTTGCTTGTGAAAATGGTCCAGTATTAATCAACTGCCATCTTCGACTTAGGCCCAAAAAGCTAAACTATTATTTAACAATGCAATAATTATAGTACCGCATCAGCCGAAACAACTTCTATTCATTCTCCAACTACACTGACACTGTATCAGACTGTCAGTTCTAGGGGTACATTCGTCAATGACATTAAACACCCAGACTCTATAACACCATTTTCGTTATCCAAGGCCTTATCCGAATAAGAAAAACAAGCGAATAAAGCACCAATGGCCACTATTCTCTCTACAGTTATATTTCGCTTTCCATCTTATCCTGCACCTTCTTCTTCAACTTATCCTAATCATTCCCTCCCCAAACCTACCCTCATTCAATTCCCTATCAACCCTAGTCTCACCGCTTCCAATCGTTTCACTCATCTCCGTCCCGTCGCCGCCGTCGAAGCACCTGAAAAAATTGAGAAGCTTGGTACAGATATCTCCAGCTTAACTCTTGAGGAGGCTCGAATTCTCGTCGATTATCTCCAGGACAAGCTTGGCGTTTCTGCCGCGGCACTCGCACCAACCGTCGTCGCAGTCGCTCCCGGTGCGGCTGCTGATGCCGGTCCGGTAGCTCCCGAGGAGAAGACGGAATTTGATGTGGTAATTGAAGATGTTCCAACTAATGCTAGGATTTCGGTGATCAAAGCCGTGAGAGCTTTGACGAGCTTGGCGCTTAAGGAAGCGAAAGAGCTAATTGAGGGATTACCGAAGAAGTTCAAGGAAGGGGTGTCGAAAGATGAGGCTGAAGATGCTAAGAAGCAACTTGAGGAGGCTGGAGCTAAGATTGCCATTGTTTGAATAAATTAAACTACGGTAAATGTTTGGTTTTTCTATTTGTTTTTTTGGGAAATTCGTGTCGTTATTTGATTGTAAGCTCTGTTCTACTTATTATTATTTTTCCCTTATTCTTATCATATTCTTAGTACACTGATATTTGATTGTAATTTGATTCGATGTTGATGTAATTAGAAATTTGAATCCGCTTTACTTGTGACTCCTCTTATTATTGTTACATTTAATTAATAATAATTTTATCCCTCACAAAAGTGTAAAGTGTAATTAAATTAGGATTAATTAAAAAAATCATATTATATATATTTTTTTATTGTTACATTAACATAAATTATTGTCAAAAAGATTCAAAATGATTCTCAGTCTCCATACTTCTTCTACTTTTGTTTTCAAACGAATGGTTTTTTCCCTTCCGCATCTCTTAGTTACTACTGTATTCAAACCCCTACAATTCTCAATTTATTTATACAGTCATGATGCATACAGGGGAAAAACTACAATAAAACAGTCACTTGTACTCATTTTTCATAATATTTATAACACTATAACGTGTGAAACTCACAGGTTATGTGAGAGAGAATTACATGTAATTGTTGCACTGAAACTTTTCTCTAAACCCGTTTCGCCTCGTGGCAGATCACCTCCTTGGGATCACCTTTTGGGATCCATGCTTCCCATGTAGCCTTTAAGCATTATCTCGGGTAATGTCAACATGAAAAATTGAACTAGTAACAATCTTGAAGAAGATACGAGCCCGAACTGTTGTGGCTGAATGGTACTAAAATCTCTTGTAAGGCATATAAATAAGAGTCAAGGGTTCGATTCTAACGTGTGAGTTGTATAATGTTATTTAAGAAGAAGAAAAAAAACTTAAGCTACAAGATGTTTTGTTGAACTAAGGGAAACAAATGACACTACCCCAACTTCATGACATTTATTCACAGAATGCTCCAGTAGATGAATCCCTCTTGCTGGGTCTCTATGCTCTATGATTCTAAAATCTTCTGTAAATGCATGGATGGGTGTGGTGCATATTTGGTTGGTCCCTAAGTCTTCTCTCTATTAACTGAATTCATTTTTCAGAATCAATTTCAGAAATCATGATAAGAGAGAAAGATTAAGAAGCATCAAACCAAAACACCATTAAAGTTCATGTGTGGGTGTGGTGAAATTGTGATCAATGACTGAATATAATTTTTCAATTCATTTTGTTTTCGTTGCGTTTACATTCATGTTAATATAATTTCATAGAAAGACACAAGGTAAGACTCGTTGCCAAATGATTCACTCAAAGGGAGGGAATTGATTATACAGAGACATTCTCTCTTATATCTAAGAAAGATTTACTTCATGTGATCATGACATTGGTTGCCTATTTTAACTTGGATTTGCATCAAATGGATGTGAAACAAATTTCCTTAATGGTGACCTAGAAGAAGTGCTTTATATGAAACAATTTGAAGGATTTTCCTATAGTGATGCTGAACACTTGATTTGTAAGCTTAATAAATCTATATATATATATTAAAACAAACTTCTCGTCAATGATATTTAAAATTCTATAACGTCATCACTTCATTTCATTTTGAAGATAACGTCATGAATCAATTTATATATCAGAAAGTCAATAGGAGAAAGATTTATTTTTTGGGGCTATATGTGGATGATATTTTGATTACAACTATTTCTATATGAGGCGAAACAATACCTTTCGAAGAACTTTGACATGAAGGATATGTGTGAGGTATCTTATGTCATTAGCATTAAGATCTATAGGGATATATCTCGAAGTATTTTAGGTTTGTCTCGAGAGAACTATATCAATAAATTTTTAGAGAGATTTCAAATGAAAGATTGTTCACCTATTGTGGCACCTATTGTGAAGGGTGATAGATTTAGCTAAACCAATGCCCTAAAAATAAGCTCGAGTGGGAACATATGAAAACCATTCTATATGCTTCAATCATTGGACGCCTGATGTATGCTCAAGTTTACATCAAACCTAACATTGCATTTGTTGTTAAAATGCTAGAGAGATATCCGAGTAACCCAAGTGTTGACCATTGGAAAGCTGCAAAGAAGGTGATGAGATACCTTACAGGGACAAAGAATCACATGCTTATGTATAGACAAATCGACGATCTAGAAGTGATTGGCTACTCCAATGCGGACTTCGCTGGTTGTGTTGATCC
The DNA here is from genome assembly GCA_033030585.1 of Hippophae rhamnoides. Lineage (NCBI taxonomy): Eukaryota > Viridiplantae > Streptophyta > Magnoliopsida > Rosales > Elaeagnaceae > Hippophae > Hippophae rhamnoides. The sequence goes on along the minus strand of CM065428.1, from coordinate 62,350,325 downwards.
ACACATATCAACATCTGGTTACATTTTCATGCTTGTCGGTGGAGTCGTGTCTTGGAGGAGTGCGAAGTAGACCTTGATTGCTACTTCCACTATAGAGGCCGAGTTCGTATCATATTTTGAGGCTACATCACATGGTGTATGGTTGAAAAGTTTCATTTTCGAGCTTAGAGTACTTGACTCTATTTCTAGGCCATTGAGATTGTACTGTGACAACTTAACTATTGTGTTTATGACTAAGAATAACAAGAGCGGTAGTCGTAGTAAGCACATCGACATCAAATACTTAGCTAGAAGATAATGTCTTAAGGAAAATGAAGTGATCATTGAGCACGTTAGCACTGAGTTGATGATTGATGATCCTTTGACTAAAGACATATCCCCAAAAAAGTTCAAGAATCATGTAGTAAGAATGAGACTTGGTTCCATGATATAAATATTCATTGTATGTACATTTGATATTTTCATGAAACTCTTATTCAATTGATGTTTTCATATTAATTTTATGCGCATATTATACTTATTCGTATATTTTGAGGAAAAACATTTTTAAGTTATGGATCTCGAATAAATGTATGGTTTATTCATTAAGTAATATGTGATTGAGATGCATAATGCATCGTGATACCTAAAAAATAATACCTATGATTAGAAGATCAATCATCATAATTTATGTGTTTTGTTTCTCATAAAGTTGAATAATGAAATATATGAACAAAGTGAAAAAATGTTTGTTTTACTTTCCTAAATTTCCAATAACTAATCGAGAAATTGATCAAAATGTGCTCTATAACTTCCATCACTCACCCATGTTCTTCAGTCCCTCAAGTGCATGTCTTTTTTACTCTTCGATGGATATAGCAGTAAAAACATGCATATATAATCGGTTGGTCCATAAGCTTGTTTTCTACGAATTGAATTCATTTTTCAGAATCAATTTCAAAAATCTTGATAAAAGAGAAAGATTTAAAAGAATCAAATTAAAAATCATTAAAATTCCCACGTGAGTGCGGTGAAATTGTTTATAAATGATTGAAAATAAGTTTTCAATTCCTTTTGTTTCAACGATGTTTACGTTCATGTTAATATGATTTCATAAATGTTTTTGTATAGAATTATTTCTTAACATGTGAGTCTAAAACATGTTATTCGTTGAGAACAAAACAGAGCAACTCAAATATTTATATGACCAAATTACAGAATCTATAAAATTAATCCCTAAAAAACCAAAACCCAAGTTTGAAGTCTAATTGAAATAATGATAAATACAAAATGTAGAATATATTCGGCCTATTTACAAAATAGAATTGGCATTTTGGCTACTAATCCAACTCTTTTTTGCTAAATAAAACAGAAAGATGTATAATTTTCCCACTAATGATGACCTTTGACCAAATGGAAATGTACCCAAGTTTATTTTGGAATTACAGTTTGGGAAAAAAAAAACCAGAAATATAAGATTCAATTTAAAGTTCAATCCATAATGATCTTAATTCGATAAATTACCCTTTTAACCAGAACTTGAATGTCTCCCAAAACCCAAATGATCAACTTGGAATAACTCCAGCCAAACTTGCTCTGCCTCAAACTTCGCACTCACAAAATCAATATGTTCATCAAACCCAGACGAAGAAAAAAATTCCGACATTCCTTCATCTACCTTCCACTTTCTCTCATTACTATTCCCATATTCTCTCTCCACCACACAGTCATTCTCAAATCCCGTGCATTTTCTTTTCTTTGTACCCTTCTTTTTCCCTAATCCCAAACACCTCCTCCCAATCATCCATGGCACTTTAAAAAATGCAAAAGCCAGAAAGTTGACAACAGCACAGGGGCAACAACAGAGAGCCACACAGTCAGCTATTAATGCCGCTGTACATGATCGGCAATACCTTCCAGAGCACTCGATCCGATCCCCACTTTCATCGACCATGTACCGTTTTCTTCTTGTGCTTCCGCTTCCGACCCGTGGAGACGATTTGTTACCCGAAACTCCAGTTGGGCTTTCTTCTCCCATTTGAAATTTATTTAATTAATTACCTGCAAAATATTAACAACCACAAACTTTAAGCACGTCTCTTCCTTTTCTATTCTTCTTTGAATGTAATCGACTCTGATAGACCTTTCGATTTTTCTCTACTACGTAAGAATAAGAAACTGGAAGATTTGGTTTTCATGCATCTACTTTGACATTGCTAGGACAACTATTTATTATTATGAAGTAATTTCAAAGGGTAAAACTGTCAATATGATGATGTTTTAAGAGCATCATATTCACTAGCGAAAAGAGTTCGTGGGTAACACAGGCCACTAATTTCTTGATTAAATAAGAGTTTGGTATTTGTGGCAGGCACTCGCGTACATAGAGATACTAAAATATTGTTAGCATCGGGAATTGACTGATTGACTCTTTGACTAAACTAAATCTCTCTGTTTCGGCAGATAAAACAACCAAGAAATAGCTTGGTTTCGAGAGATGACAAATTTACCCCTTAATGGAAGGGAAGGGAAGGGAAGGCAAGGGAAGGGAAAAGATTAAATGAGAAATGGGATAAAGAGTTGGTGAAAGAGTATATTAGTAAAAAATAAATTTATTTTAAAAATTAGTAATAACAATTGAGATTAACTATTCATTACTCCAAATTTTTTAGAACATAAAAACTTTAATTTTTAAAATATATGGTTTTATTTCTTAAATTTTTAATACTTAATTCATAATTAGTAAATTTTTGAATAGTATGATATATTTATTAATTTTTTTAAAAAATTTACAACTGATTATAACTTAATTATTAAAATACATATTCATGATTCAAAATTATAAAAATTATGCGTAAAATCTTAAAATTATAAAAATAAATCATATTATTTAAAGTTAAGAATAAAATTTTAAAATTTTTAACAACAAATTATAAGTTTTAAAAGTTTAATAATTTATGTTTGAATTTAATTAAAATTTAAAGACTAATAATATTATTTAAAATAAATTTGCAATTTTCTTTTTTGAAATATTAAGTTTATTTTGTTCATACTATCGAACTATTTTATTTTTTATCTCATAAACATCGTTCAACTCATAAACTTTTAATTTATACCGTTACGTTAGTTTTCATTTTAATACATCACAATCATCAATAAATTTTGTAATAATTTTGACAATTAAATGTTATATTTAAAACCATAATTTATGTTATGATTTATGAATACGTTAGTCAAAAATTATTAAATTGTAAAATGTTATAAATGAAATTTTTTACAAAGTGTATGTTATTAATTATACAAAAAATAATAATAATTAAATAATATTAACGAAATAATTATAATATTTTTATAAATTTATTTTATGGTTTATCGTAATAGTTTTGCGGCAAATGATCAATTATCTAAATTTATTACGTGTCTTTTTATACCTTGGTATTTATACAATCGGGATTTATAAATGATATAAGAAAATCTCTCATTTTTATTTCAATCATAGATGTGAAAATGATGTAAAAGTAGACTTATCCTATCCCTCATTTTGTATTGAATTTAAAGCCATAAGTTGAAAATGGACTGTGAGACAAGACAAGACAAGACAGAACAGAGCAGAGAGACCAACATTCAGAAAAAGAAAAAAGAAAAATGCTTACCTTCAGATGATAATTTCGTAAATAAAGTCGTTACTACTACTACTACATGTCTCAAGTCTCAACCCAGATTCGGCTTTGCAGCAATACGTGTCCTATCTATACAGAAGCTCTTGTTTCAGAAATTGCTCTGTCTTAACAATAAGTGCACCTTTTTTGCAAGCTTGAAGTTGTGTGTATATGTCATATGTTTATAGCTTGAAGAAGTGCAATTAAGTAGGAGAGTGTTTATAATTTGCAGATATGGATGTGAGATATGTTAGAGGTACACTTGAAGCAACATAAAGGAAATAAGAATGGTATGTTTCCAATTTCATTATTGATGGAAGATTGTGTTTTAAGATTCTTGAAAACACTGTCAAAATCAAATGGATCATACGAGGAAGTAAGAATCCAAAACAACATTTCTCTTACATATAATTAATTATGTGAGAGGAATAATAAATTCGTTTTCATGGATCCAATTTAAAATAAGAAGAGAACTTGTAGCTTTAGTTAATTATATATTTATCTAGAAAGAAAGAAAGAAAAAAAGTGATTATATTTAAAAGTAAAATGCTTAATAAATATATATATATATATATATTTTTTATTTTAGAGATAAATTTGAGGTTGGGGTGATGGGGAAGAAGGATCAGAAAAATTGTGATCTAAAAACGACGATGTGACAAAAGTAAAGTCTACGAAAATAAAAAAAATAAAAAAATGGTGTTTTCACGTGTGACTTATGGGATCAAACAAATATAATACTGGCCCAACCACAGGGCTATTAAAGTGAATTTTGAATAAAGACGTAGAAAAGTAACAGTTGTATTATTGGGTTTTAAAATAGGAAAAATATCTTCCTTGTGTAATTTTTGTCGAATGAATTTTATAATTATTAAATTATATATTTGATATTTTATAATTTTTTAAAATAAATATTTTAATTTATTTAAAAACGTATAAATAATTTAATAAAATAATGATCGATAACAATTATCTCTATATACACCGATGATATTGGTCGTACATCGTCTGACTCACTTATCAGCTTTTTTATCCTGCGCTCAGTAAACCACCTAAAAGAAAAGAAGAGAAAAGAAAAATAAAGCACCGGAAAAATAACTTTATACTTGAAATTAAGAATGTAAACCAATATATAATAGTGATAGTTATAGCTCGCTGTTAAAAATATTTGTATATTGCTTCGTGAAGATGAAGCCTATTTGCAAATTTATAAATCGAACATGCCTAGCTAGTTTTAATTATCGTATAAAAATGTACAGAAAATAATAATATTATAATAATTTTTTGTTATTTATATAATAAAAATATGTGAAATATTAATTTTATTTTTCGTATTAATTATAACTTAATACTATTAATATAAAATAAAATTATAATTAATAAAAATTTATATTATTGGTACTTTAAATAAATAAATTGTATTAATTGAAATATCATTATTATGTATAAAACTTTTTGACTGTTTAAATAAATAGCCTTATTTTTTGCGTGTCATTTTTAATATGTCGGTATAAGTATCATCAATACTTGACAACGACGCTAAATAAATAAGATTGGTTAAAAGTACACTTCTTCTTCTTATATATGGAATATGACATTTTTATTTGCTCGATGGCTTCAACAAATGAACCAAGGAAATAATGACCTGCTCGGTCGAATAAGTAGCTAGTTGAAAATGTGGGTAGACCTTTTCTGCTACTTTTTATGTTTTTATTTCAATAATAATTTACATTTTGATATTATCCTTATCTTTTTCCATCTAAGATTTGTTTTACACTTTGTACGAGTTATGCTTGCACGTGCTGCTCAGTCTCTAGCACGTGTAAAGTTAAATTTAATTCAAATTCAAAAGTTGCATAAAAATTGTAATTTTTGTAATTTTTGGACTTTCATTTGAATATTTTAGAAATGATTTTCCGTATTCTATGTTAATATTTTTTAAGTGGAATTAATTTAAAGTTGAATATTTATGTAATTTTGATCTTTTGGATGTGATTATTACGTTTTATTCAGAAAAGACAATGAAAAATTGAAGAAGTTAAAGTAACCCGCAAGGCAGCTAACCATTTTTATTCCCAGGGAATTTAAAGACTGAAATTTATTCGAAGTAATTTAATAATTCAAATATATATATATATATATCAATTAATTAATTAATTTTTTTGTGTATCTTTTATTATATATTCATTTTTAAAAAAATTATACGAATTTTAAATTTAATTATAATAAAATTAGTATGAAATAACAAATCATGTAAATAAATAATATCTGTTAGTATATTATTATAATTAATATGATAATTAATTATATATTATTAAAAATAAATCAATTATAATTATATAATAATTTATAAGATACAAAATACTGATTTTAGATGCATATACATCCCTAAGTTATGCATGAGTATAGTAATATTATATATTATTTTATAGTTGATTCCATGTAAGATATAATTGAAATAAAAATTGGAATTGGAATTGGAATTCAATAAAAGTAATATTATTACTATGATTGTTTAATCAAGATTAATAATAATAATAAAAATAAATATAAAAATAAAATTAATAAAATTATAAAAAAAATTATTTTTAAATAAAATAAAATAAATAAATAATAATATATGTTAAGTATTCTTGTCCCATATCGACTATGAACAAATCAATAATGCTGCTTATAAGTTTGAGAAATATTTAACTTATAAGATCTTATTGGATTGAGTTACGTTTGAGTTAGGTTTGAGTTTCTAATATGGTATCAGAGTTGAGCTTAGTCTCTATGTGATTGGACCTAGTTGGGCTCTACCACAGTCTCATCGTGACGCTAATGTCCACTTTTGTCCACCGTGTGGAGGAAGACTGTTAAATATCCTTGTCCCACATCGATTAGGAACAAAACAGTAACACTGTTTATAAGCTTGGGCAATCCTTAACTTAATGAGATCTTATTTGGTTTCGTTAGGCCTGAGTTTCTAACATGGTATCAAAGTTGGACCTAGTCTCTATGTGTTTGGACCTAATTGGGCTCTACCACAATCTCACCGTAGCGCTAATGTCCACCGTATGGAGGGAGGTTGTTAAGTATTTTTGTCCCACATCGACTAAGAATAAAGCAACAATATTGCTTATAAACTTGAAAAACCCTTAACTTAATAAGATCTTATTGTGTTAAGTTAGGTCCAAGTTTCTAACAATATAAATATATAAAAAAAACAAAATATTCTAACGTATTTTAAAAAGTGTTAGATACATGAAGACTCCTAGTATTATTGAAATATTTTACCTTATATTTTAAATTAACATTTACATTAAAAAGAAGAAGACTCTATGTAAGTCTAAACCATAACTCATTGAATTTTATATGAAGCCTCTCTGATGAAACCAATGAATTTTTTTCCCGATAATCGGGTATCTCCATTAAGCTACGAATCTTCTCGATCTCTTATTTATTGAATAAAAAAAATCCTCTCAAACTCCTTATACTAAAGAAAAAGTATATTAATTATTATTTTAGTAACATTTATACATTAATATTTTTTTATTAATAATAATAATATTAAAAAAAATAAAAAATTTACACTTTTATTTTAATAAAATATTACTCTATTTTGTTTTCTTATCTATACGATGGGTTAATCTAATGAGAAAAGGAGCAGTAACAATAAGGATGGACATGGACGAGTAATATAATTGTCCTTAAATTAAATTATAAAATTAGTATTCGAAATCGTTCAAAAATTATTACAATGGAAGGATGGTAAAACATTACTCTATTTTGTTTTCTTATCTATTAACTCGGGTTAATCTAACGAAAAAGGAGTAGTAACAATGAGGATGAGTATTGACGAGTAATATAAATGTCCTTGAACTGGATTATAAAAATAATATTTGAAATCGTTCAAAAATCGTTACGATGTAGGAACGATTTTTTACCCACGATAATTCGTGACAATTATTAAAAAATATCTAAAAAAATCGTTTTTTTAATTAACGTTAAATGAGCAGATAAACAACGATATCAATTAAATATCTAATATATAATCAACCAATATTACATCTTAATTCTCTAACAATGAGATAATTAAGTAAATAAAACTTCGACATTTAAAAATAAATTTATCATTATGGATAAGAATTATCAATAAATATATTTTTTCCTATAAATATTCAGTATTATTCACTATTAAACATAATTTCTCAACATTGGGATCTATATTCTCCCTCTAAATATATCTCTTCATCATAATAAGAGATATCAATCTCCTAATTCTTCTCGCTATTTATACTTACTTAAGTATGGATCGACCCAAAGTCACCACATATCATGATGTTCCAAGGTTTTCTATTTTAAGGTCCATAGGATTTAAAGGTGCATCAAATCATTGATGTTTACAAAAATTCATATAAACAATATAAATTTTAAATTTTTATAATAATTTAATAAATCTAGAATCATATTTCTTATTCTTAGTATTCTCTTAATTGTAATTAATTATAAATAATATTTTTCTTATAAATACATAAATTTAAAATTAAAATCTTATATTTATTATATTTTATATACGGTAATAATTCATAAACAAGTTTAAGATTTAATTCGAACTTATTTGATATGTAAAAAAAATTGATACGCTTGGAATAAGATTGCTTCTTATAAATACTTCATTGAATCGATTTTGTATTAAAAAAATTAAAGGAATAAAATATGAGATGACATGATGAAAAATGTATTCTTTGATTCACTAATTATATTTAATCCAAATATACTATAATTGAAGGAAAAAATCCAATTCTACTATAATTGAAAAAAATCCCAAATCTACCATAAGATTCACGTGGGAGGGAGTATCGACTATGGAGTACTAGCAAAAGCAAATGAGGCAAACCTTGAGATAGGCAATGAAATCTCATATAATTGGTCCTGCAAAGGCCCTACAATCTCGGTTGACCCAAGAAAATGCCCAGTAACCCCATTTCGAACTCCATTACTTTGCAAATTTTAATCATTCTTACTTATTTTCGTAAATAATTTTGTTAATAAGTTTCATTTTTTGAATTTATATTTTCAAAATAAATATTATTTGATAATTGATTTTATTTTGAAGTTTAAAAATCAAGTTATAACTTGATTCCTCTTTTATATAAACTTTTTATTATTTTTGAAACACAATAAACAAATCTTAAAATTATAACTCATACCTCTATGATTGTTCTTCATTTCTTAGGTTTAAAATGTGTTTAAATAAATATGACTGATAACGACGAGTCTTTGTAATTCATACACCTCTTGTAAGAGAAGTTATGTATGAAATTGATTGACTTATTTTATTGATATATATATATATATATATAACATATATTTTTTACATTATAAAAAAATATGTATTGCGTGAAAATTTATGTAAATTTTTTATTTACTTTACATTTTTATTAAATTATTAAATATTATTCTTTGAATCTTTGGGCTCCTTTTACATTTTATTATACGTTCTATATAAAAAGTTGATTTGTAAAAATATTTCCTAGCAATACTCACCATAGAGTGCGTGAAGGGGATTAAAAAATTGAAATTTTATTTATAAATATGAGTTGCCCTATGTAATTATATATATATATATATATATAAATGCGAACATAGTTTTACTCTATTATTTTTATAAATGTGTACTTTACTTCTGTGGTTTTGGTTTATAAGATGAATATTAATTCATACATTTTGATTTAGATAATGCAATTATTCCTCCTTTTTTTGAGCTAAAAAAAGATATGAATTAAAACGTTAAAGTTCAAAGCAACCAGGCCAAAGTATACACTTGAATGTTTCAAGACCGTATGCACCATTCACGCATTATGGATTTATTTATATCTAATTTGGAGCGATTTGAAAATTCAAGGGTAAACAACAAAATGTGCATCCCTTAAACTTAATTAAAGGGTAAACAACAAAATGGGAATCCCTTATATTAAAGTAAGTTTATAAAAACAGTGTAGGAATAATATTACCGATAACTTGAAAGTAACTGCTTGAGTTGAGTCGCGGACTAGGTTGCTTTCTTAAAGACAAGCTTTACGCTCGCCTAATTTCAGGTAAAGAAACACAAATTTCGCCGTCCTCTGCGATAAAAACAACCCGTAATCTTAATCTCTGCCTAACTTCACCGCATTAATGAAGACCGGAATGCTACACTAAAATTTGTTGTTCTAAAACTAAAAAAAGGACTTAGAAATCAGAGAATTTTTTTTCGTAGGGAGATGATTGTTGATTGTTGTGTCTCAAATGAGAATCAAGCCTTCCTTTTATGCATTTTAGAAAACGTGGCAATTATGAATAAAACGGTAATGTCCGGGAATTAAGAGCGCAGAATTCGGTAATTTCCGAGTAATGAAGAGTAATCTGATAACGGATATATTTTATGTAGTAAATACGAGCAATGACTCTTTTTCTGAATAAAGAAAACAAACGGCCATATTCTTAATAAAAGAAAATAACGGTCATTTTTTTCTGAAAAAAAATATATATAACAACCATTTTGTAAGTGGAAAAATTTTCCTTAAAAAAATATTTTACCAAAAAAGAAAATACCACATCACACACACACACACGCATTCGAACTCCTGACCGGACTGGTTTCTAGACGGCCGACGGACGGACGACGACGGCAACCAGGCGGCGATAAGGCTGCTGCGCGATGCCAGTATCACATTTGCGCTAGTGTCCTCTCCCCTTCCACAAAAGTGGTACACTCAGCCCAATCCCAATAGCCAACTCTTCACTTTAAAAATAATGTAAAAAGCAATGGACAAGGCACATTTCCCAACAATTTTTTTTAATTAAATTTCATCTTTTTCCAACAATCCCCACTTGAATTTTATATAAAAATAATTTTTTATCGAGCAATCGATCAATTAAAATTATAAGATCAGGCATAAGTTTAAAAGGTGTTCATCGATTGAACCTTTGCATAGTGTTGATGCTTTAGAATATACTAGAGTAACTTGTAGTTTTGAACTCTATCTCTAACAATCATCACACACACAACCTTCCCAAGGTGTAGTTCGAAAAAGCCTCGTGCTTTTACTAGCCATACACGTGTATCCCAAGATAAAGGAACGCTCTAGTATATTTTGCCTAAAAAAATTTTCATAGCTGTACCACACTTCCACATTCACATAAAGTAGTCTATCGAAGAGTACTCGTACATGTACTCCACTCCACATGAGTATAGAACCCATTAAGAGTTTAAAAAATAACTCATCCTTTTCTATCGCTTCAGACTTCATGCTTCTAACAATATAGAATGAGATTTGATTAATAGCATGATACATCTCATATCACTTCACGACTTGTTCTTACCCTTTGAACTTATTTCGGGATCTCCGCCCATAAGTTGGGTTACCATCATAAGCGACTCTTCATTCTAAGTGGCATTAATCCCATTCCTTTTGAGGTTTTGAAAACCTTCTCTCTCGTAATCCTTTCACAAAGGATCCGCCAAATTTTCAATGTAACGTACATCATCCACTTCATCGCTCCCGCTGAGAGAAATTCTCTAACAAGATCTACTCTGACGACGCCGTCGTCTTTCTACCGTTGTAGTAACGCTCAATCTTTGCAATAGCCGCAGTACTTATCGCTTGTGGATCAAGACAGGTACCGATATCGGTCTTTCCCATAAAGGGATCTCGACTAACAAACTTCTTAGCCACCGTTTCTTCACTAGTAAAGTGGCTGTGGTGTCCAAAACCCAGGATTGACCGACCAAACCGTAAACCGGACTGACCTACCAAACCGAACGGTTTTACTAATCAAACGGTCCGGCCCGGTTTGTATTAATTTTAAACCGTTCGAACCGAACTAGATCGGTTTAATAATTTATTAAAAATTTCACATTATTCTTCATTAAATTATAAAAAAATCGAACCAAACCAGGAACCAAATTGGACCGAACGGTTTTATAAGTTAAACGGTCTGGTCCGGTTTTTATTTTTTAAAACCGTTTCAAACGGTTCGATCGTCCCTGGGTTTAGTAATATGAAACGGTTCGGTCCTAAGGTTAGATTTTTTTTAGGAAAACCTGACCGAATCCCGACCACGTGGACACCCCTAGAAGGGTAGTGCTATCATTTTGACTCCATTGTAGATTGAGCCAATATTTTTTGTTTCTTAGACTTCCAAGAAACAGACTCCACCAAATACTATGTTAAAAATATAGCCACTAGTCGCTTTGGAGTCTTCCGATAAAGTTGTTCCAATCGTATCGTTGTATCCTTCTAAAACAAATGAAAACTTTTTTATAATGTAATCCAAGGTTCATAGTTCTCTTAAGGTATCTCATAACCCCTTTCAATAGCATTCCAATGCTCTATACTAGGTTCTCAGTAAACCTACATAAAGAGTCCCACAACATAAGCTACGTCCGGTCTAGTGCAATCGCAGCGTAACGTAAGCTACCAACGATGCTCGCATACTCAGCTTTGTCTAACACCGTCTTCGGTGTTCTGAACAACTTTACACTAGGATCATAGAGTACATGCAGGTTTACATTAAAGTAATTATATTTCTTTAAGATCTTCTCAACGTAGTGAGATTGATCTAGAGAAATTCCCTTTCGTACCTAGTTATTTTTATACCAAGGATTACACTCGCTTTCTCCAAGATCTTTCATATCAAAATTAGCTCTTAACAACATTTTGACATTATTCACAACATAAATATTTGATCCAAAAATAAGCATGTAGTCCACATATAAACATATAATAGTGCAAATATTATCTTCTAATTTAGAAAAAATGCATGTGTCACTTTCATTTATTTTGAATCCATGTGAGATAACTAGATTATCAAATTTTTAATGCCATTGCTAGTGCTTTGCTTTTTAGATTATAAAGAGATTTATCTAATTTATAAACTTTATTTTCTTGACCTGGGATAACAAAACCTTTAGGTTGATCCATATAAATTTCTTCTTCTAAATCACCATTTAAGAGCGCTTTTAACATCCATTTGATGTACTACTAAATCATGGATAGCACAGGGAGAAAAGTACACGCATGGAAGTTATTCGTGTAATCGGTGAAAAGGTATCAAAGAAATCTACATTTTCCCTTTGCCTATATCCTTTAACTACAAGACGAGGCTTTATATTTTTCAATAGTACCATCGAGGTTTCAATTTCTTTTTTAGTATCCATTTACATCCAATGGTTTTGCAACCGTGAGGTAAGTCAACTAAATGCCAAGTCTTATTATACTCGAAGTGAGTCCATTTCATCATTTATGGCTTCTTCCCATAAGTTGGCATCTAAAGAAGATAATGCTTCTTAATAATTGGGGATCTACCTCTAAGGTATAAGCATAAAAATCGGACCCAAAATCCTTGGGGTTCGAGCTCGTTTACTTCTTCTAATTTCAAAGGTTTAATTCTTCAGTTTGTTCACTAGTTCTAGTTATAGGTAAACTACTGTGAAGACAAGCCCCCACTATTCTTAAATTTAAAGTGGAAACCTATATTCATAGAAGTCAAAGATCATTTGATTCTATAACTACGATCTTTTAAGTCATATAATTTATAAGCTTTACTATTCACAACAGATCATATGAATACACATTCATATGCTTTCTACTAAAGCAAGTTTATTTCTTTTAGGATCGGGGATTCTAACATATGCTAAACAACCCCAAGTTTTAAAATAAGTTAAATTAGGTTTCTTATTTTTCAAAATTTCATGTGGTGAAATTTTATTTGTAGATTTAGGCACTCTATTTAGACATGTAAGACAAGCTTAATAAAATTTCTCCCCAATTAAATGGAAAGCACCAGAGTTTAATAAAATTGCAAATAACCCATTCAAGAAAAGTTCTATTTTTTCTTTTCACTTTTCCATTCATTTCGGAGAATAAGGTGCGCTTTTTTCATGAATGATTCCAATGAGTTTTATAAAATTCATTGAAGATATTGGAATCATATTCGGTATGCCTCTATCACTAAACCTTTTTATTTTTACGTTAAGTTGATTTTCAATCTCGCATATAAATATTTTAAACATATCAAATGCTTCACTTTTAGTTTTCACTATATATACATAAGTGTTAATCAACAAATATCTATAAAAGTTATAAAATAGCATTTTCCATTTCTTGTTAAATTTCCATCAAGTTCACATATATCGGAATGAATTAATTCTAAAGGTTCACATTCTCTTAACCAATGATTTATGTGAAATTTTGGTTATTTTAGCTTGACTACAAAATTCACATTTTTCAAAATCATTTAAAGATAGTTTAGGAATTAGTTCTAAGCTACTCATGTTTTTTATTACGCTTTATTAACATGACAAAGTCTAGCATGCCAAATATTAAAGGAACTCAACATATAGCGTAAGAAGAGGTTTTATTAATTTCAACATTTAATTTGAACATGCCATCATATGGCGTACTTTTCCCAACAAATATATTATTTTTAGTTATAGTATATAAATCAACCCCTATAGTTTGAGTAAACCCGGCTTTGTTAAGAAGATATCCCTAAACTAAATTCTTTCTCATCTCTCGAGTATGCACGACATCCTTCAAGAGATGTTCTTTCCAGAGTAAACTTCAAAACCACCTCACCAAGACTCAAAGAACTTTAGTGGAGTGGGAGTCACCCGAAAGAACACTTTCTTATCCTCATAATCGTATAGGATTTGAACATGTCTCGATCATAGCAAATACGGGCGAGAAGCCGTTGTCTATCCACCACCCCTCGGATCCACCAACAAAATTGACTTAAGATATCATAGCAATAAATTGATCTTCGGTAAGGTTCGTAGGCGCGCAGACGATTCCTGCTTCGCGCTTCTAGCCAAGTTGGCTAGGTCTATTACAACTATAACACATGAATGTGTTATTCCTGCGGGGCCGAGGTCCATTCTAGTGAGGATAGTTTCTATTTCTATTTTGGTGGCTGCGCTTTGATTATTACTACGATTAGGAGTTTTCATATTTCTACCTTTAGGTTTTAATCGGAGGTGTAGATAAGTGGTTTCTTATTGGTACTATTATTTGAGACTACGAGTACTTCATCTCTTCGTCTTGTTTTCTAGCTTCTTCTTCTATTCTTAAACGAGTTATAAGACTTTCTAAAGAAAATTCCTTAGTTTTATGCCTAAATGTATTCTTAAAATCTTTCCAATGGGGTAATTTATCTATTATAACAATGTTTTACTTGAAATTGTTCATCTAAAGTCATACATTCAGGGTTATTTCACGTGTGCTATCTTCTCAGCTCATGTGGATTGAAGCTTCCAATTAATTTGCCATCAATCATTTGAAACTTCATGTATCTACTCACAAAGATACTTCTTAGTACCAGCCTTCCTCAAAGGTCGTATTTCTTTTGAAGTTGCTTCCAAATTTCCTTAGCGATTTATCACGCTTATAATAATCATTCAAGTCATCACTAAACCATTAAGAATATAGTTTTTGCATAGAAAATCATTTTCAATCCAGCGCCTAAATCTTTAGTTTTAGCTTCGGTAGGAGGATTGACCGTACGGTTTTTCAAGAGTAAGAGCATAAACGGCTTTTTCACGGTTAAGAAAAACAACATTTTTTGTCTCCATCTTTTAAAGTTAATCCCTCAAAACGGAATGGTTTGTTTAGATCAAGAAGCTAGCATTTCAATAGACATGGCAGATTGAATTCGCTCTTAAAATTGTTGAAGCAAGTTTATAAAAACAAGGTAGGAACAATATTACCGATAACTTGAAAGTAATTGCTTGTCGAAGTCGCGACTAGGTCGCTTCTCTTTAAGACGTTTCGCGGCATGCCTCAATTTGTGCAAGCAACACAAAATCGTCTCAGGATAAACAAATTGCAATCTTAATCTGCCTCTAACTTCACCGCACTAATGAAGACGGAATGCTACACCCGAAAATTTGTCAGTTTTAAAAACTAAAAAAAAAGAACTTAGAAATTGTAGAGAGAATTTTTTTTCGTAGGGAGATGATTGTTAATTGTTGGGTTTCAAGTGAGAGTAAGCCCTCCTTTTTATAGATTTTAGAAAACGTGTAGAATTATGAATAAAACTAGAATGTTTGGAATTAAGAGTCAGAATTCGGCTAATTGAGTAAGAAAGAATAGATAACGGATATATTTTTTATGAGTAAATACGAGCAACGACTCTTTTTCTGAATAAAGAAAACAAACGGCCATATTCTTAATAAAAGAAAATAACGGTCATTTTTTTCTGAAAAAAATATATATATATATATAACAACAATTTTGTAAGTGGAAAAATTTTCCTTAAAAAAATATTTTACCAAAAAAGAAAATACCACCTCACACACATGCACTCGAAATCGGCCACGACAATACAAGACGTGATGATATCACATTCGCTTGCGTCTTCCCCCTTTACACAAAATTAAGGCCTCGTGTCAAATCTCAATAACCAACTCTTCATTATTTATAATTCTTTAAAATAATGTAAAAAAATAACGTGTGACAAGTCACATTTCACAACAAAATTTGTTTAATTAAATTTCATCTTTTACGACACCTTAAACTTAATTAAAGGGTAAACAACAAAATGGGCATCCCTTAAACTTAATTAAAGGGTAAACAACAAAATGGGTATCCCTTAAACTTAATTAAAGGGTAAACTAATTGAGTTAAAAAAGAGTGAAGACCAAAGTAACTAAAAAAGAAAACTAGATCTCATCGTAACAGGGACGGAAAGAAGCTGACATTAGACTCGCAAGTTTACTATCAGACAACTGAAATGGAACTTGTCCAATTATAGAGTTTGAACCACATATCTTGGTCTTACACAAATTGGTCTGCCTTGCTAATATCTCTCCTTCATCTTCACTTTGAATTATTTTATCAAAGCAAATGTATCTTCCAAATGTAGTCTTGTTCATTGCCTCAAACACACATACATGTGCCTCTGCTAATCTGTTTACATTCATAGTTGCTAGTACTCCACTTTCGTACATTTCTTGAGCTCCTGAATTGTCAAAATATTTACAACAATTTAGACTTTCATTTTTTTTATTTTTGGCTCAATACGGGATACTATAGTTTTTGTATAGTCTATAAGCACGGAAGATGAGTGATAACATAAATCTCATATTTATTCGATAAAAACAGTTTATTATTTTTATTATTATTTTTTAAATAGTAATCATCATTTTTTGTTTCATTTCTCAAATTTGTTTAAACTATTATTGAGATATCAATTTCATAAATTATTTTTAATAATAGATAATAATAATGATTACGAAATTGAGAAAAAAATATAATATAATTAGTTATTTTTATACCGTAACATTTTAATAAAAATACTATAAAACTTCTACTAAAAAAATAACAAGGAACGAAAATGCTCTTATTGACATAATTAAGATAAGAAGAACATTTATGTCAATTACCAAAAGGATTAACTATACTAATATTGAGACGGTTTCTTTATCTACACTAATAAATGCTCTCATTATGTGTGTGAAATTTGGTAATGTTGTATACCTTTGAGATAAGCAATTGTTGCTGTTGGGTTTCTGCTACAAAATTTTGGACCAGTAATTAGACCTGGGCATATTGTTGCCATCTTTAGCCCTTTTTCCTCTGCTATTTTCCATGCAGCCTTCTCTGCCCTTAGTTTAGCCAACGCATACCAGAGCTACCATTTTTCAAACCAATTTGAATAGTTAGAAACTTAGAGTGCATTTTTTTTTTAAAAAAAAATACCATATTACATATAAATGTGAATAAACATGGTGGAAATGAAACCTATGCCCAAATGAGTGGGGTTGTGAGAGTAGAGAAATCACTGGGTTACAACTTACAAGCTGTTTCCCAACTTAGAATATAAGGTAATAAAATATGATCAAAGTGTCATTAAAGTAAAATAGAATAGACTGATGGTAATGATGGTTAGTAGCAGAGATGGATGCTTTAACTAAGTCGTTAATAAACTAACTATAAATTTAATAAAAAAAAATATAGTTTTTAATTTTTCTATATCAAACAGTAAAAGTTTGTTACGATAAAATGAATAAAATGATATTAAAAGTAAAATGGAAAAAAACTATAAAAATTGATGATAATTATTAGGATAATATGATACGTTTTCATATTGAAATCAATAAAAATAAATGGGAAAATACATAAAATAATAAATATTTTTATAAACGTAGTTTTTTTTATCAAACTATTAGTATAACTTTTGTTAAATTAGAAAACTATTATTATATTAATTTATAATAAGAGTATAAATATATACACTTTTGTTTAACAAATTTATTATTAAAATATCAAATCCAAAGTTTCATTGAATTAAACAAATTGGTAAGTGCTTTTTGTAAAACTTCAATTGGATTTTTCACCTCAATTATTGTTTACTAAAAAAATAAAATAACGAGGGAACAAAAATATTGTATTTTTGTGAAATGAACTTTTCAGGGAAAGAAAATTTATCTACAACTTATAACACAACATGACATGGCAAATTATTTTCAATTAAAATTAATTTTTAATTATTTTGTAATTAAGTTTTTTTTTTACAATTATATATAAATTAATTAATAAAAAATTAATTTTATAATATTAAAAAATATGTGTAACACGAATAAACAAAATTATAACAAGCAAAACATCACAAACCCCTACCTTCTTCTCGACACATATAGATTCGTCGCTCCAGGAATTGTGATTAATGATGACGGGTGATGTAGTTCGTTGCTGACTTAAGTTCCGCCAAATGCAGGCTAAAAGTGAAGATGTGAGCACACATTTGTTCACCGATGGTGTTCTTGTACATGCGTTTATCACATTTTCACTCGTCTTTACTTCAATGTCGGTCATATATTTCTGATTAATTTTTTTTTAAAAGAAAAGTAATTAACTTATAATCTTAGTTTAAATTAAGAAGAGAAATTGACTAATTGTGTGTGTTTGGAATATGAATAATGTTTGTGGCTATTAAGTATTAAGAATGCACGTGATGTGTTAAAAGTGGTTGAAAATTAAAAAAAAAAAAGAGTATCATATGTTATAAGAAAGTAAAAGTCTAAATATGTTACATAAATAATAAACTTGAACTCATAATAATTAATCTAAATTAATTATATTTATGATGTTTTTATGATATATAATAATGTTATGTATGAAAATAAAGACTCACGGTATAGCCAGAGACACCGGAAGGATCTATGAAGGAAGAGGTGTGAAATATGCCACGACAGCCATGGAAAGCCTCAGTTAAGCTATCAATTTCTGTCAGCTTTGCCATAACTGCTGATATATTATTGCTATTTGTCCTCGTTTCTATCTCCCGTATTTTTTCTACATCTTCTGCATTTCATAGTCAACGTCAATTTTTCAATTCAAATTTAATCACTTTTTTATCAGTGAACTAAATGATGGTAATTAAATTATTACAAAAATTAACAAATGCTAAAAACCCAGAAAACAAGGTGTATATAAAAACAGAGTATATGCAATTAAATTGTCTTGATTCATCAATCGGAAAATCTATGTCCTGGTAATGATTTTAAATGAAAAGGGTAATTAAATAATTAAATCCAAAAACATTAAATGAAAAGATGAAGAAGAAGAAGAAGAAGAAGAAGAAGAAGAAGAAGAAGAAGAAGATCGACCTGGGTTGTCGATGATGATACGAACAGAGTAGCCACGAATCAAGAGACGATTAACGATGGCAAGGCCTAAGAAAGAGACGCCACTTGTCACACAAACAAGCTTGTCTTCCATTTCATTACTGGAAGTTCTTGATGTTTGTTTGAATTCTTTTTTGTCTTTTCGCCTCTCAACACCACTGCAAGCTGTTAACATGCTTCGAAATTCCTCAAGTTCCATCTTCTTCCTCTCTTCTGATTTCACAATTCCCATTTTATTTATTTATTTTAGATTCTATCTGTAGCTACTGCGTGAAACTAGTCAATGAAACTAGTTAGCTTCTTATAGTTTGCTCCTAAGAAAACAGGGAGAGATGGATATGAATTTGTGGGAATCATGCAAAAGATGCTCTTTGGTTTCAGCCGGTTATTTCGTCACTGGCTTGGCTAGTTGGCTCGTATTAAAAGCTTCCTTGGCTTGGCTATTTCTTATATAAATGGGAAATTTTTGTAATTTTCGGTTTTTTTTTTATTTGTACAGTATAAATAAATTTCCTGTATTTGTCCAAACGCAAAATTATTAGTTTTATACAACAAAGCTTTACCCGTATTAAAAAAAAATTATTACTTATATAAAATGGCAATTTCTGATACGAAATAAATCAAGGATACAAATTTAATAAAAATTAATTAATAATCTTTAAAATTTTGTTAGTTTTTATTATTATAAATAAAAATTATAATAAAATTAAATAATTTTTTTATATAGATGAACTCAATATAAATATGGCAGAAATGCTACTAATATGGCACAATTGTCAAAGTTTGAGTACAAAGAAATCTAAAAGCTAATACCAATATGGTATATTAGTGCATCCAGATTATTATTTTAATACCCGTTGTTATTAATATTATTAAATAGTATTATTTTAATATCCAAATTCCTCTACTAGTATTTTTTTTTGGGTTAAAAAGCTATGATACTTATATTATTGTCAAATAAAAAAAGGATATTTTTTGACGTTTAGGATTATTTAAAAAAAATAAGTGAAATTAAAAAAAATTTAAAATAAGAATTACATACTCGTATATATATATATTGATGAGTTTCAAGTTGCAATTAATACTAATATACTAGAAACATATATTATTATAATATAAGATAATTAATAATTTTTTAATTATTAACAACATGTTTTCTTAGAAAAAATTCGTGACAATATTTTTAAATTGTTAACAAGTAAAATAGACATGTGAAATGTATATTCTTACACACGTAAAAAAATCCATTATATTTATTCCGTAAAATCACACGAATCCTTTGAAAAATTATCTTTCTTCGTAAACATACACCGCCTCTTGACGTCGTTGGTCTATTTATGCTGTTAAAAATTTAAAAAATATTCTCACCCAAATTTTTTTTTTAAATAATCTTGAATATAAAAATTATCTCTTTTTATTTGATAAAAATAATTATGAAATAATATAAATACCTTAACAAACCCCCTTTATTGGTACATGTAGTCTTTTGATTTATATTTGTTTGCAAATCTTTTATACTTTTTATCTACTTATTATAAAAAAAAAAATCAATATAATTTACCTTCATTTTGGGTTTAAAATAGACCCATACACTAAGTAAATAAACCAATAATAATGAATGCTACGATATTATTTACTACATTTTTTCATGTAATTTTTCAATTTCTTAATTGATATATGTTATCTAGAAAAATATTATACTCTAAATAAAAAAACAATGCAGGTTAAATAAAAAAAGAACCAATGAGTATAAGAAATAGTGTATAGAAATTATGTCCCTCACATTCCGCAAGCATGACACGTGAGTTGGGTAATGTCCCAACTTATAATATATTAATTTTGTACGTACATGCAAGGCATGTGTAAAGATTTGTATAATTTATTCTATATCTTAGTAGACATGAAAATATGAAGATATTTAATTCTTCTAGTATGATTCGTAATTGGTATTTTAATGATGCTTGTAACCTCAACCTTAAACTTAGATTAAAATTATAATTGAATATTTTATTGAGTATCATTTATTGCTAACAATTGTCTAAAATAATAATTTAATTAAAAGAAATAAAATAACAATACTACAAAATCATTTCATAAGAAAAAAAAGAAAATCTAATTTTGGTAAAATCATATTATAAATACAATTTTTAAAAATCTTGATCACTTTGTCAACTTATTTAAAGCAATACAATACAACTTGCTACATGTAATTAGATAATTATTTAATTAAAATAATATAATCGTATAATTATAAATTTTAAAATATCATCGTAAATTATTTTATATCATAACTCATGTAATTATTTTGGTTAAAACTCTTCGTATAAAATTTATTTAAATATATTTAAATGTTTAGTTATCCAAAAGAAATTAAACAATTATAACAAAATTAAATACCAATCTATTAAAAAAACTATTAACCTAATTTATTATGTTTTTTTACCGAAGATCTTATACGAATTCTTCTATCCAAGATTTATAAACATGCACAATGTCACTTGACCTTGTGTCACAACTCGATCATTTATGAAAAGTATGTATAATTTCAATCATTTGGATAATATGAACAGTTAAAAATAATGTTCGTTTTGAGGACAAACAAACTTCTATGAGCTCTACATTTGTCACAGTTTAACATTTTATTCATAAAACAAGTATATCATAGCGTTTATTCATGCGAAATACAGTAGAGAATCTTACGATCCTACGAAGATTACGAGTATATAGAATTTTATGGCAAGTTCTATGAATCATAGAGTTAATTTAAAGATCACCTCCTTCGAGGTCAATAAAAATCAACATAGATGATATTGCTTTTGTATCACCTGGTATAGTAGATTGTACATATGTATTTTGCACATCAAGATCATTTGTCAAAGGTTGTTTCTGTATTCTACTTAAAGTTGCATATATTTTTTAGGCAAAGCTCGCAATTGAAAGAATTTGTGAGTCTTGCAGAACCATATTGCAATTCATAAAATCCTAGATTTTATCATGATCCTCTAGTGAACGTTCCATATTTGATTCTAGATTACCTTGATCTATTGCCATGATCTTCCATAGAGACACAATCGCTAGAAGCCTTTAGATCTCCAAGTAATCCCTCTCAAGTCTGATAGAGAGAGCAAGAGAGGCGGTAATAACAACATTCTGTTCTGTATAATAAGAGATACCCAAATTGCAAATTCTCAATTGGAAAACCCTTCTCTTTTAATTATTCTCTATATTTTCTGTTTTTTATATATTTAATATATATATATATAGAGAGAGAGATGAAGAGACGCTAGTAGAGAAAAAGACGCCTCTAAATTTCAAGAGGTGATACGTAATCTATTTCCTCATTAGATATTTTCTTATTGAATCTTAAATGGATTCAAATTCTGAATTCAAAACTTAACTTATTAGAAATTTTCTTATTAAATTTTAAGCGGTTTCAAATTCTGAATTCGAAACATGCCTTATTGAAAATTTCCTTATTGAATCCTAAGCGGATTCAAATTGTAAATTCAAAACTTTCCTTATTAGAAATTTCCTCACAATATCTAAGGATTATATTGTGTTCCTTCAAGAACATGAATTTGACATTGGCATGATGCAGGATGACCTTCTTAGTCTACATCAAGTTTTAGAAAGTATGAATTCTCAAAAATGGATCGATGCCATGAATGAGGAAATAAAATCAATGTATGAAAACAAAGTATGAGATATCGTCCTATTACCTAAAGGTGTGAAACCTATTGGTTGCAAATGGATATTTAAGACCAAGAGGGATTCAGAAGCTAATGTGGAAAGGAATCGAACCATGAAATATTGATAAGGAATTTTGTCACTGGGCTGCGTATTATGAATACTATTAAGTTGCCACTCAAGATATATTGTGACAATAAGTCAACAATACTATATTTCAAACATATCGACATTAAGTTCTATGCTGTGAAGGAAAGAGTTCAGAGTGGACTTATAAGTATTGATCATATCGGTACAACTTCGATGCTAGCAGATCCACTAACTAAGAGATTGGTACCCAAATAGTTTCATGAGCATGTCACTCACATGGGTATCTATGCTACAGAGGATTGTCAGATTTTGTGGGAGTTTGTATTTTATATATCATGTGTTTATGTTTTATATGATATATTTTTACATATATTATACAGTTAACTTTTATATGATATTCTATTGTTTGTATATATCATGCAGTTATTTAGACTTCATTTATTCAACTTTCAGTTATTCAGTTTAGTATGCATTCTGATTTTTTGATTGATCTCAAAATCAAATTAAGTTAAAGTGACCCAATTAGAGATAGGCATGTGGATCACATTGCATGTAATTTCCAAACTATACATCCCTTTCATGATTCATGTCATTCATTTATGTTTACACAGTGATTTATGTTGGTTTACTTAAGTGCTTGTGAATATGATTGATAGATAAAATTGGTTGATGACACAAAAGGTTATGACAACACAATTTGAGTACTCAATTCAGTTTTATCAATATATGTATATACATATAACCCAGTGAGAGATTCTTTGAATTAATTTCAATTAATTACAACATATATGAACATATATGTAATATAAATATATATTGAATAATAAACTGTCAAATATCTAATTAGATTCGTTAAAAATTGATCGAACTAAGTATTATTTATTGGGTTTTTAATATGTATAATGAGAAGTGAGGTCTTTATGTGTAGAATACATATTAATATCTTTATAATTTAATGATGGTTTAAATTATATAAAGTTTAAAAATAATATAATTATGATACATGATTATGGATAACATTCTCATGTAATTTTATTTGTTTGTGTGCCACAGTAACAACGTTACAAACGGTAGTGGGCTTGAAAGAATTTTACTTACAAATGGTCACGAGGCTTAAAAGAAAATTACTTAGGTTTTAAATGAATTAAGAAATGTATGATAAGATGAATATATAAATTCTTTAATGAATAAATCTAAATTTATAGTATGTAAGAGTGAGAGTTGAATTCTGTAAAAATCGTTACAATGGTAAATATTATTATTTAAAATTGTGCTATTTGATTCAGATAGTAAAAAAATATATTAAGTAGACAATAAATAAAAGTAATAATAGTAATAAAAAGATTATATAAATTTAGATTTAATGTAAACGATTAGTTTCATTTTTATAAACAGGTTTTGTATATTAGATAGTAAAATAGTTAATAAGGATTATTGTTTAATATAATTAAACTTAAAAAAAAATTATTGCTGATTAACCTTTTTATCATACGAGCATAAGGGTTAATTAACATATACTGTGGGCAATTTAGAAAAGGAAAAACAAGGATTAATTAACTACTAAAAGGTCAGTACACATCGACAAGCAAGATCACTTCAAGGTACCAGAGCTTTCATATTGTTTATATGGCGATAGGTAATATTGATTCATATGAGTTTAAGTTAAGTGTTATTTTCTAAATAATCAAAGAATTCAGGCAATTATCCTCCCTTTTATTAAAGTGATAATATTAATTTGTGATCACCAGTGGCTTTTTGCAGATTAATTATTAATTATTTTTTTTTCGTATAGTTTTTTTAGTTAGTTTTTATTTACATTATCATGTTTATTGAGTTTTAAAAAAATATTTTTATTAAATTTATGTTAAATCTATTTATTATAATATTTGTTAATTGATTTAGTTTATTCTAAATATATTTATAACCTTTTAGTTAGTATTTATATGTTATTAAAATTCATTTAAAATATATACAAATATTTGTATTTTTATGTTAATTTTACGTATAAATTGATCCATAGACGTGTATTATTTATTATAAGTTAATTAAAACAATGTTTAGAATCCGTTTACAGGTACTGAAAATAGAACATAAACTTATAAATTATATACATTGGGGTATTATTTTAAAAATGATAGCATAAAATTGGATTTATACTTAAATTTTCATAATAAATATATTAAGTGATATCGATAATTTTTCACTTATATTATTTTATGTGATCTAGATTATTTATACTTAAAAATATCATATATTATTATTAATTTTTACACTTTATTATTTATATACATATTATTATAATTAAATTATAAATTTATAATTTATTAAAATTAAAAATAACAATTTTATTTGATGTATTTTAGAACTTTTATACTTCATCGAATTCTTTCTTCTTTGGTTGCCTGACATCAGGCCAGGATATTTTCAAATCTCATCAACAATTAATGACAGTGCACAATGTTTATTGATTCTGGAATTTTTTTTTAACCTACAAAATATTTTTATTCTTACAATTTAACTAATTTATATATATATAAAAAAAAGTAATTAATAAGAAACTAAAAAAATGTCAAGAAGCAGAAGCTATGTAAGGGATAAGCGGTAAGTGAGTAAAGGTGAATATATTATTTTATGGTTTTAATATTATTCAGTTGTTTATATAATTTTATTTTTAATTTTATTAAAAATTATATCAATTGATCAACGTCCAAATCATTTAGTGGGGCAGCTTGGGGGGGCGGCGGCTATGAAATAAGCCTCTAATTATTTTCTTAATTGTTTATAGTACGTTCACAATCGTTTGATGTAAGTGGTTAACTTTTAATGATGTATTAATTAATATATTTGAATTTAATTATTTCAATTATTTAAAATCTTCTTGAGATAAAAATATATTTTTTTTTCCTAAAAATAACTTTATATAAATTATTATATATTTATTAAATAATTCTAAGTTATATTTTATTTATAATTTATCATAAAATTTTATATAAATATATAGCATTCTATATTCCGTTACCAATCAATACAAGACAACTACGACTTATATATATCAAGAAAATTATTGAATATTTAAGATGAATGTATTTATTTTTCAACTAACTCGTCTGCGTGCGTAGCTATGTATCCCGTGCTAACTGGTCATTCAACACGTGAGTCCCTAATTTATGCTTCTACTTACCTCCTTATCCTTGCTTTGACTTTTTGTAGCCGAGCCGAGCCGGCTTCAACATAAAACTTTATACTCTTCATTCTTTTTTTCTTTGATAATAATAATATTCACTTCGTTTTTACTTTTTATGTTTATATAATTGCTATACTCTTTTTTATTTTTACTTTTTATGTTTATATAATTGCTATACTCTTTTTTACCAAACATGTACGTGTTATATCAGTATTTTTTTATTTTTTTTTTAAAATTGATAAAATAATATTTCAAATTTATAATAAAAAATAATATCTTAATAATATTTAACATTATTAAATTAGATGGAGTATTTTAATGACAAATTGATCTAAATAGTTGTGATTATTTATATTTAATATTGTTTAATTAAAAAAAATTAATATTAAAAATATATAAATTAGATACAATAAATATTATTTTGAAATTATATATTAAAAATTGTTTTTTTTTTAATCCAAAATCGTTTTGTGATCTTTTTTTTTTCTTTGAAACAACTATTTTTTCATGTAACCATTTTATTTCTTTTACTTATTGAACTTAAAATATGAGATTCATATAATAGTACTACGTATATTTCTATTAAGAAAAATGTAAGCTGAATCTAATTGAGTCAGTAAATCAACATAAAATGGAAAAATGCATATCTAAGATAACGTTCCGAAAATTAATGCAATATGATTAAAAAAACTGCAGATTATATGCAATTTGCCGCGAGACATTTCCAAAAAAAAAAAAATCATTACTCTTAAAATATTTAATTCATTAAAATTTAATATCAATATCATTTTTAAAAAAATAGTAAATATTAGATAGAGATAAAATAATATTATTAATAAGAAATATACTTTAAAAATAATGTAAATCACATTTTCATAGTTCATTTCAATCCCTTTTGAACATCATGTATTCATCATAATACTCCCGTAAATTAGGGGTGAACAAATAATTCAATCAATTTATTTAAATTGAGAAATTTGATTCTATTAGTTGAATTCAGATCGGATTATATTGAAATTTTTTACAGTCGAATAAGATTCGGATCGATAGATTTTATAATTCATTATATTCGATCCGGTTCGAATTAATATTAAATTATAAATAAATAAATATTTTTATTTTATAATGTATTGTATTTAAATATTATATATGTCATAATTACATTGGATTAATATTTTAGCTTAAAAATAAATTAAAAATATTTATAATAATTTAATAATTATACTATCATGTTTCTTATACATTTAATATTTTTAGCCGTGAATATAAATAATAAATTTTGTTATAAATATATTAATTTAAAATTTAAATGTTATATATGTTATGTTTTATATATGATAATAATCTATAAATAAATTTCAATATCAACTTAACCTTATTTAATCTATTTGGATTTAAATTGATTTGAATTAATTATATCATCGAATTGTATTCGGATTGAAAATCTTTAAATTCACTTTATATCGAATTAGACTCAAATTAACCAACAATAAATAATTTCGATCCGGTGGTAATCTCAACCCTAAATCAATGCCTTCAAAATATGAAACAATGATTATATGTATATCGAATAGGATTGATATTTTCAAATCATGAAACACTAACCGTAAAGTAAATAAATATTTTACTTTAAATTTTAATATTTTTAAAAATAAAAATATTATTAAGATAATAACGAAATATTTTTATAAAAAAAGTACTGTACCGAACTGAGAGTGTTTTAATACCAAAAAAAAAAGTTACTATACCGGAGGAAACCTCACAATTAGTCCAAGCATAGGGGGCAAATAAGGGTTAGAAATGTAATTGGCTTTCTCACATTTGTTAAGAGTGTGTTTTTTTTAAGTAAACCATAAACAAAAGGGTTCAAAGTGTGGATAATTTAATTCCACATTACATTCTAGAACGAGTTAATATTAAGGGTGTCCATAAATCGGTCCGGACCGGACCAAATTGTAAAACCAGATCGGAATGGACCGGACCAAACCGTAAAACTGAACCGGATCGGACCAAATTGAACGGTTTTGCTAATCAACCGGTCCGGTCTGATTTGTATTAATTTTAAATCGTTCGAATCGGACCGGACCGGTTTAATAATATATTAAAAAATTCACATTATTTTTCATTAAATTATAAAAAAATCGAACCAAATCGGGAATCAAATCGGACCGAATAATTTTATAAGTCAAACGGTCCGGTCCGATTTTTATTTCTTAAAACCGTTTCAAATGATCCGGTCTAGTCCGATCCGATTAAATATTTTTTAGGAAAAACCAGACCGGACTATGGACACCCCTAGTTAATATCCATGTTTTAGGGTCAAAAAATATGCAAAATATATTCCATCACCGTTTTTTAGAATTTTGATTTCTAGAAATCAATATCGTGACTCGTACATCAAAATTTAATTAAGAAATTTTAAATTAAATAATTACACAATTTAAAATACATCCAGATTAAATTGTCTCAACTTATTGAATGTTTTACTTAATATTTTTTTATGAATAATTTCGTTTTATTTAAATATCATCTTATTTTATCTTATTTTATTTAAAATTATCCATAATATGTTTATAACAATTATTGCTAATTATGATTATTATAGATAATTATGTTTATTCTTTCATTACTCTTATCAAATTTAATTTAAGTAATGATAAAATATTATATAAAAGTCAAAGAAATATAATAATAATAAATATTTAATGCACAAATGTATTTTGTTAAGAGTTACTTCTATTATTATAAGTTAGAAGGGTAAAATAAACTAAGTTAACTCATCTTAAATGAGTTGTAAAAATAACTCATTTAAATTTTTTTATTAAGCTTATTTAAAAATTTACGTTTTGATGATAACAATTTTGATTTCTAATTTCTAATTATTGACTTTTAGAATTAAATTTAAAATTTAAAATATTTTGAAAAAAATAACTTATTTAATAACTAATTTATAGTTTCAATTTTAAAAGTATAAATTAAAAATAGTTATTTATTGTTGGATAAGTAATTTATAATTTTTATTTTTTAATCTTTTAAGTTGAGTTGATTTAGATTGAGAAAAAATTACTATAGAAAACTCGAAATAATAAACTGTAAATATTTTTAGAAATTAGACTTCCTAACTTTCTAATAGCATATAAAATAATTCATAGTATTTTGTAAGATAGTATAATTTATAAATGTTTTATTAAATATGAACTATAGGTAATAAAATGAGCATAATTTTTTATAGAAAATTCAAAATCATAAACGGTAAACTTTATTAGAAACTAAACTTCTAAATTTGTTAATGGTATATAAATTATTCATAAAATATTGTGAATGATTGGAGTTTACATATTAAAAATGAGTAGAATATTTTTCTAATTTTGAACAATTATTAATAAAATGTGTATTACTTTCTATATAAAACACGAAATCACATAAAGTTTTTTTATTAAAAACTAGATTTTAAAAGTTTATAATGATATATGAAAATATTCATATTTTTTTAAAAATCTAAAAAATATTATTCTAATTCTAAACAAACATTAGCAAAATGCTAATAACTTTTTATAGAAAAATTGAAATCAAAAACATTAATTTTTCTTAGAAACTAGATTTCTATAGATATCTAATTATATATAAAATGAATCATAATATCTTATGAATTAATATAATTTATATTTCAAAAATATTTAATATAATATTAACAATGTTCAATTATATAAGTATAACTTCTAAAAAAAACTCAAAATTTCAAAATATAACAATTTTTTTATAAAATTTGATATTTTTAATCATATAAAGATTTAATTATAAACTAATATAATTTAAATTTCAAATCTCTTTAACCTTAGTTATATTATATATATTTTTTGTTCCTATTTATCTTGTAATTCTATATTTATTACAATATTCTAATATAAATTTATTTTTTTTATTTTTATTTTTAAAAAATCAAATTATTTTTTCTATTTATTAATTTAATTAATATTAGTATTTTTGAAAACTTTGCAGTTATAATAAAAAATTATATTTTGATAAATTCTTCATTTTCTTTCTTATTAACTTTTTAATTTAATATATTTTTATAAAATTAATTAATAAGTTGATTATTTAGGTTCGTGAGTTAAGTAAGTTATGGAATTCAATAAACTAACTTTAAATGAAATGATTTGAGTTAAGTAACTTGTTTGACATTTTTAGTACATGTAGCAAGGATATATTTATAGTCATATTTCATTGTAGAATAAAGCTTTGTCTTTTGATACTAATCCTTACTATTTGTCTTTTTATTAATTTTAGGTATTATTATATTGTATTAATCATTAATCCCGTTGTATCCCATCCTAACTTTTCAAATCCTACCTTTTTCAAAAACTAAGTGTGATAATGAGATATAAACTCACAAATTTATGAATATTGTCAAAATATTATGATTGTATTTCTGTAATTTTTCTGTTCTCATGTTTTCTGTATAGATGTATAGTATTTGTATACAAAAAAGAAAACGGAAAGTAAACAAATTATCTGCCATAATTCCTGCATCGATGTCTTCTTGTTATCTGCCATATTACTCACATGCCAACACTCCCCCTCAAGGTGGTGCATATATGTCTCTTATGCCCAACTTGTCAAGTGAGTTGTAAAAGTTCTTTGCAGACACAGATTTAGTGAGTATATCAGCCAATTGATCTTCTGACTTAACAAATGGGAGCTTAATAATCTTTTCTTCAAGATTCTGTTTGATGAAGTTCCGATCCACTTCAACGTGCTTCGTGCGATCATGTTGAACTGGATTGTGAGAGATGGCAATGGCTGCTTTGTTATCACAAAATAAGTTCATTTCAGAGTTAGGAGCAACACCAATCTCAGTTAGGAGTTTTTTCAACCACAGGAGCTCACATATTCCCTTGACCATTCCCCGAAATTCAGCTTCAGCACTAGATAAGGCAACTACCTTTTGCTTCTTGCTCCTCCATGTAACAAGATTGCCCCCCACAAAAGTGAAGTACCCAGCAGTAGATTTCCTATCCTTCATATTCCCTGCCCAGTCTGAATCTGTATATCCAAGGACTTCCAATTGACCATTCTTTGAAAACATAAGTCCTTTCCCAGGGGAGGACTTTAAATAACGAAGTATTCGCATGACCGCATCCATATGGTCTTCGCTTGGGCAGTGCATGAACTGACTCACGACACTCACAGCATAAGCAATATCAGGTCGAGTATGAGATAAATAGATGAGTTTACCTACTAACCGTTGATATCTCTGTTTATCTGCTGGTACTTGGTCCACATATTCTCCGAGTTTGTGATTTTGAACCATTGGAATATCGACAGGTTTACAATCTAGTAGTCCTGCCTCTGCCAGTAGGTCCAAAGTATATTTCCTTTGGGAAAGACATATGCCTTGTTTTGATCTTGTTACTTCAATACCTAAGAAGTATTTGAGCCCTCCTAAATTCTTCATTTCAAACTCATTTGACAGTTGTTCTTGAAGCTTAGAGATTTCTTCTTTATCATCCCCTGTAATGATCATGTCGTCTACATAGACTATAAGGGCTGTTATCTTCCCTAATCGGTGTTTTAGGAAAAGAGTATGATCAGAGTTGCTTTGCTGGAACCCATATTTCTTCATTGCTGAACTCAACCTACCAAACCATGCTCGAGGTGATTGTTTTAGTCCATACAATGCTCGTTGTAATCTACATGCAGTTTCTTTTCCTGTTGTAACAGTATATCCTGGTGGGATATCCATATAAATCTCTTCCTCAAGATCACCATGAAGGAAGGCATTTTTTACGTCAAGTTGGTGCAATGGCCAATCCAAATTTGCCGCAAGAGATAGCAAGACTCTAACGGTTTTTAGTTTAGCCACAGGTGAGAAGGTTTCTTGATAATCTATCCCATGCTTCTATGTATATCCTTTTGCTACAAGTCTCGCCTTGTATCGATCAACTAACCCATATGCTTTATATTTAATGGAGAAAATCCACTTGCATCCTACCATCTTCCTCCCTTGAGGCAACTCGCTTAACACCCACGTGTTATTCTTCTGCAATGCCTCAAATTCCTCTTTTATAGCTTGAGCCCATTTTGGATTAGATAAGGCTTCTTCAATGCTACTTGGAATTTGACACGAGGAGAGTGTTTGTGCAAATGCCCTGATAGATTCTGATAACCTTTGAGTAGATACATAATTTGCTATTGGATACATGGATTGTCGTTCTTCTCTTTCTGGGGAGTATCTATTTGGAGGTTTGCCTCGATTGTGTCTGAAAGGTAAAACATAACCAACAGATGTATCTATAGCATTAGTTTGTAAAGGTGTGCTAGGATAACTTACCTCAGGAGTATTCTCAATAGGATGATCATTGGGTACTAGGGAGTTGAGGGGTACATCAACCACTTCATCTTCTGGAGATTCAATTACTACTTCAGCTTCAGTTCTTGGAAGTTCACACTCGGGTCTAGATACTGGCTCCTCCATATGATTGGCGCGATCCGAGTATGTTGGACTAGTGTCTAATATTTCAACATCAAGCCAATTTCGTTCTTCACCATAACTCTCCTCCTGAATAGTGGAATTGGATACCGGTGATGGGAAAAACCATTCTGATTCGAGGAAAGTGACATCCATGGTAATATAGGTTCTTTTAGTAATTGGATCATAGCATCGGTAACCCTTTTTTTGTACGCCATACCCCAAGAATACACATCGGACAGCACATGGATCCAACTTAGTCCGTTGATTTTTATGAAGGTGGACAAAAGCAACACAACCAAAAATTCGGGGCAAAAGCATCAAAATAGTAGGCAAGGGAAAATGATCAGATAGCACCTTTAATGAAGTCTGAAACTGTAAGGTTCTTTTGGGCATACGATTCAGTAGATACACCGCTGTAGTAAAAGCATCACTCCAGTATTTATTAGGCATATGTGCACCGATTAATAAGGCCTGAGCCGTTTCTAAAATATGCCGATTTTTCCTCTCTGCAGTTCCATTCTGTTGTGGGGTTTGTGAACACGATGTTTCATGGAGAATACCATGGTTGTCCAAGTATGTCCGAAATTATCGATTAACATACTCCCCTCCATTATCAGACCTAAGTATCTTAATTTTTTCAGAAAATTATGTTTGAACCATGGTATGAAACAAGTGAAATGTAGTAAATACTTCATCTTTGTGTTTGAGAAGGTAAAGCCATGTCATGCGTGTACAATCATCAACAAAAATAACAAACCAACGATGACCCGATGACGTAATGACCGGGGAAGGTCCCCAAACATCAGAATGTACTAAAGCAAAATGAGTCACACTTTTATTCATGCTCATAGGATAAGACGTCCTATGACTTTTTGCTAGGATACAAGTATCACATT
The DNA here is from genome assembly GCA_033030585.1 of Hippophae rhamnoides. Classification (NCBI taxonomy): domain Eukaryota; kingdom Viridiplantae; phylum Streptophyta; class Magnoliopsida; order Rosales; family Elaeagnaceae; genus Hippophae; species Hippophae rhamnoides. The sequence continues at coordinate 62,316,703 of CM065428.1, read as the reverse complement.
TGAAATCTGAATGTGTGATATTTGAAAATAAACTGGGAAGTAGGTGCTTTAAATACCCGAATGATGGATGCCCAAATCTACGATGACATAGCCAAATCTGTCGTTCCTTGTTACCAGCAGTGTTTTGCATGTGATTGGCTCTTCCTGAACTGAGGTCATCCACATAATATAGCCCCCCCTCCTAGTACCACGCCCAATGATCTCCTTGGTGAGAATATCCTGTAGAAGGCAAAAAGTAGAATACATCAGTACTACACAGTTAAGATCTGAAGTAACCTGACTTACAGACATTAGTCGGTTTGACAGAGAGGGTACAAGTAAAGTATTAGATAATGATAATGAAGGAGATAAGGTCACTGTTCCAGCTCCTGTAACTGGATAAGTGACCCCATTTGCATTGGCAACACGACTCCGTCTTGGCTGAGTTGTATTGGAGAGATCATTTGGGTCAAATGTCATGTGATCTGTAGCTCCAGAGTCCAGAATCCACTCCTCCTTATCACTACGAGTAGAGATGTGAAATACTTTACTTGAAATACCTAGATCCTGGGAAGATTTGGCCTGAGAAGTAAGGGATAATGAGGCATTAGTAGTAGCCACAGCGGCTCGCCCAGTGTTGTGTGTTTTTCAACACACGAACTCGTGCAAGTATACACGGTCGCAAGTAATAACATTTATAAGTAAAGATCGATCCCACGGAGATTTGTTACTATAGTTTGTTGAGTACTAAAGTTATTTCTCTCTGATTTTATCCAAAATAATCTTTGATTTAAGAAAAATGTAATAAGAAAATAAAAGAACTCTAGGAAAAATTTGAATTAAATGCAACCCTAGAAAAATTAAATTACTTCATAAAATTAAAATAAAAATTACAACATATGCAGAAAAATTAGAAGAAGAATGAGGAAAATTAAAACATCATGTATCGAAAATATTTGGCACACGCAGAACACAACAAAAGCCAAAAAATGGCTTCTGCGTGTTCTGCAGTCCAAAACCGAACACCACAGAATTTCTACACTCCAAAAACTCTTCTCCAACCAAAAAAAACTTTTTTACAACTAAAAACTATCTCCTATTTATAGCTAAAAAATACATCTAAAATATTACATTTTTATTTTATTTTTTTATCGAAAACGCGTAATAATTTTTATCGAAAAACAAAAATCACGCGTATCGATTTTTGTATCGAAAAATATAAATTAAAATCACGCGTAGACAGGCGCCGTTTCTGCTTTTTTTATTTTCTCCCACGCTACCACGTGTCGCTTTCTGATTCGCTAAAAGATTCCCTATGGCCACGTGGCAGCACATCGTGGGTGCCTGGCTTAGGTTGCACGTAGGAACGGCGCACAGGATTGGGGCGCCGAAAAAGTGAGGCAACGGCTGGAAACGGGGCGTGATCCAGCGCCGTCGCGCACATTGTAAATAGCCACGTGTCGGAATTTGATTAGCTTAAATATTTGTGGGACACGTGGCATATTCTTATTCTGTAAATACTGAGGATGCACGGTGCTACCATAATTCGCGTCACGGGATTTTTACACGGCGGCTCGGTGCGGCGACTTGGATGGGACGCGGCTTCAATTTGGACCATCGATCGATCCAATGGTCGACGATCCCTCGGGGAATCGCGGCCAAACGTGGGTCCCGGTCGACGCCGCCTACGCGACACGTGGGGCCCATCGCACGCCACTGCGCAAAACGAATATCTCGTCCCCAATCTCCTTGGTGGGCTTGATGGACACGCGCGACCGAGCCGTTGATCCTTTGATCGGACGGTCCACGTTTAGCGAGTGTGATCTGCAGCGTGGACTTCATCTCCTCGCGAAAATTAAACTTTTATTAATTATATTTTCACCCACAAATATATTTCAAATTACATTTTAAACTTTCTTAAATTATAGTTTAGCCATTTACTAATTTTAAATTAAATTTTTAAACTTTTAATAATTATAATTAAGCCCAAATTTAATTTAAATTATATTTTCAATTTTTATAAATTGTAATTAAGAACTATACTATTTGAAATTATATTTGTGGCCAAGAAAATATGAAATTAAGTACATTTTCGATACAAATTATTTAATTTTATTAAAACTGTATTTTTAGCAAATAAAAGGAAAATATTAATTTATTTAACAAAAATTAATAAATATTAAACGAACATAGCATTTATCATTACTAATTTTGATGAAAATAACCATATAAAATACAGTTATCACCCAGTGGCGTCCCGTTTCTTTCGTGCTTGAAGATCATTCCACCATTCTGGATACCCATGTAGTTTGAAACAGTTTTCACGGGTGTGTTTGGAGTTTCCGCAATGGCCACATTTCATGTCAAGAGATGGTGGATTTCCCATGGATTTCTTGCTACCCAAGGAAGTTCTTATTTTGGTGGCATTAGATTATGGTGTCCCTTGACCCCTTTAAAAGCCATAACTTCTCCGGGTGTCGTATCTACACCTGTGATCATCACGGTCTGCCTCACCTCTTCCTGACGGATGAATCCATAGGCTTGTTCTACCGTAAGGAATGGTTTGATCTGAAGCACATCACTTCGAGTTTTATCCAATCTATCATCAAGTCTATCGAGGAAGGTATACACTCGATCTTCCTGTACGATGGAGTTGTATTTTTGTATATCAATTGCACACTCCATTGGATTAGGACGACGGAAATCAATTTCACGCCACAACCCTTGAAGGTCATTGTAGTACTTTTCAATGGATCCACCCGCTTGCTTCGTACGAGTGACTTGACGACGAAGATCATACACTTGAGATGTGTGTGTCCCATCATAGTAAGTGGTAGCCACCGAATCCCAAACCTGTTTTGCAGTTGGGAATCGGATAAAATTTGCAATTAAGGAGGGGTCCATCGAATTGATCGACCATCCATTGACGATGGCATTTTCAGTACGCCATCTCCTAAATGAGGGCTCGGTTTCAATAGGTTGAGGAAAGTCCCCATTAATATATCCCAGTTTGTCTTTGCCAGAGATATACATCTCCACCACCTGGGACCATAAGGCATAATTGGATCCTCCCAACTTGATACTAATGGGAGCAGTCGACGCTTCAGTTGGTGGAGGTTGTGAGCTAATCTAAGCTCTAGTTAAAACTTCCTTCATTTTCGCTGTCAAATCTTCCAACATGAAATTGGTAATTAAATTTCTAAATTTTTTTACAAAGCGGCCACTATATAAATGACAAAAAAGAAAAAACTTATAACCCTAACCCTAATTTTCCGTTCTCTCTCGCAGCGGCGCCTTTCTTCCTGCGCGATTTCAGCAGATTGGTCGAGCGTAGAGAAAAATATTTCCTTCCAAAGTCGCGCAGTTTCCCTGCGTTCCTCAGCGCAATTTCCCTGCGTTCCTCAGCGCAGTTCCGTCTGCGTTCCTCAGCGCAGCTTCTTCTGCGCGTTCCAAACCCTAAGAGAAGTTCTAAACTCGCGCAGCTTCTTCTCAGCCAAAATCTCGCAGCCCTCTTCTTCTCCTCTTCTCTCAGATTCTTCGCAGTGGCGCTCTTCTTCGCAACAGCTCTTCTCCTCTCGCAAACTGCCTCTGTTACTGGTTTTTTTCCTTCATTCTCTGCTCGAAATGGTAGTTTCAAGAACACAGCACCACCTATTCTGTTATTCTCAGGAACTGCATCAACGGCTGCTTGTGAGTACTTGGTTTCCAAGGAACTGCGCCAACGGATGCTGTGAGTACTCGGTTTCCAAATGGGTCCGACCTTCTTTCTATGGTTCTTCGTTGAGTTGGTGTTACGAATCCCTTGACTCCTTGTAAGTTGTATGCTGATATTTTTTTTAAGTGTAACCCGTAATCTTCTATTGAATTTCTGAACAAATAAACGTGAAATAACTATCTTGCTTTCATTTCTGAGCTGCACATGTTCGGTGTTTGAAACGGCTACAAGAGCTGAATATGAACTCAACCACTGTTCGGTGTTTCAAGGTAAACCAGTGGAGGATCCCCGTCCAACACACAAAGTTACTGATGCTGAGGAGACGAACAGAGTAAAGTCAACCAGATCGGCAAAAAACCGAACAGAAACACCACCCCTGATCCTATCAGAAAGTGATCTGCCAAACCAGATTGGCCAAACAACAAATCGTGAGAACAGAAAATTACGTTGTAATAGGTAGCAACGTAATTTTTTATTTCTTTAGATAATCTGCTCTGATACCATGTCAAAATATTATGATTGTATTTCTGTAATTTTTCTGTTCTCATATTTTCTGTACAGATGTATACTATTTGTATACAAAAAAGAAAACGAAAAGTAAACAAATTATCTATCATAATTCCTGCATTGATATCTTCTTATTGTCTTACATATTACTCACATGTCAACAAATATATATCATAAATTAATAAAACATCTTAACTCAATTAACATATCTACGTCCTCTTAACAAAATTTACATTTGTTGCGCTTTTAAAAGAATTAGTTACATTACGCATCACATTTGATTTAAACCTTTATTTATTTATTATTATTATTATTATTATTATTTTGTCAAAGATTTAAACCAATATTTGAAGCAATCCCAATTTTTTGGCCTGATAAAATGAATATTTTTCCTTATAAAAGATGCAGCTAGATAGTGTAAATATGGAATGCAATTTGTTATATAATTTATTATGCTATAATATCTCAAGTTTTAGGATGTATAAAAAATTTATTTTGTAATCTCAACAAAACAAAATGGATTGTGCAATAAATAATGTCAACCATCCTACCTATACCTATATCTTCTTTTTCTTTTCTTTCTTCCCTCTCCCCTTTCTCACAAGAGATTCGTTTTGTTAAAAAATAACAATATCTTTATATATCTTTAGATACAAAAATTCTCCACTCCATTGTTTTTAATCTTGTTGACTTCGTTTCTATTAATAAATATCAATTTTTAAATATATTTATTATAAATAATTATTTTATTATACGTTTACTTTACATTATCATCAATAAATAACGATTTTGATTTTTAAGAGTAAATTTTATGCATTTATGTTTACCTATTCAATGAATGTGTCAATTAACGTATAAACTTATTAATTTACCTATTTAATGAAATTCAATTAACTCATATCAACATTCCATGCTATTTATCTTTATGTCTCTCTCTCTCTATCTCTTTTAACAGTTTTGTAAGTTTTTTTAATATTAATAAATATCAATCCTAATATAAATAAATTTCTTTTTCTTTTTTAAGAGTTTTTGTAAGTTTTTTTATATTAATAAATATCAATCCTAAAATAAATAAATTTCTTATGAGTAGATGCTTTAGTAGTTTTATCATGTTGAGATTATGTTATTATTATTTTATAATTGTTTTCATGTTAAGGATCACAGTTATTATAATTCATACTTATTTATTTAATAAGTGGATTAATTTATTCATAAATAAATCATATTTATATTAAATTAATTATATTTTTTGTGTCAATATCACGTCATATTACATATGTGATAAGTTAATTTATATTATTCTATAATATTTAACTTATTTATTAAATAATATTATACAATTTTTATTAATATTATATTATATCACTCAAATTTGAATTGTTTTTTATTTGTTATTGTCACAAATTACTACACTTAATAAATGTTTTATTATTGTACTTTATTCTTCAATAAATTAATAAATTATTTAACAATTTTCTTAAGAGTATTCACGAAAGAAATTTTAAAAAATTTTAATCAGTTTTTTTTATTTTATTATAATAAAACAACCTATAAAAAATTAAATGTAAAGTTATATTTTTTTCTTTTTCTGAAATTTTGAATGAATAATAATTATAATTTAATAATTAATACTAGTGTCTACTTACAAAATTTGAATTACTAGCCTGTATAATTGTACAAAAAATATATATAAAAAGTACGGATGGAGGTATGATGACAAAAATTACTTCATTTTTCGTAAATAAATTACATGTTAAACAAATGCAAGACTCCATGTTAATAAAATTAAAAATTAATATATATATATATAATTAATAAGGAGGATATTAATGCATAAAATAATGAATAGAAACTGTGTAAGACAGTTGCAATAATTATTGCTTTGTTATTTAGTTTCTTTCCTTTTCAAGTCACGTTTATTTTCAAGTCACATTAATTATCGAATAAACATTCAACTGCACAAGTATGATCATATATATATTAAATAATAATATTAATTTTATATTTTATTGTCAATGAGCATCTATTTCTACAGTATTTCTCACTGTCGGCATTGCGTATTAAAAATAATAATCCCATAGACTTTAGATTGGATATTTTTTATAATAATACATAATAGATCCTAACACTCACCTCGGATCAATTTTGAGATCTTAATTACTACAGTTAAAGAAAATAGAAAGACGAGAGATGGAAGATAAAAAACTAAGATTAAACATCTTTCATAGATTTATGATTAATTACCTATTTGCAGATCTCTTTGTATGTGTTGCTAACGCTTATGTCATGGGTATATCCTATATATTTATTCGATAAATTTAATTTCTCATTCCTAATAAAGATATTAATAATTATGAATTTAATATATATATTGAAAACTCATATTATATTATAGATATTAAATCTAGTTGCATTTTATTAGAATTAGAAATAACTTAAATAAATTTGACTTTAATTTTTTTTCTTAAATAAATCTCATCAACTAGTACCATCGTGACATATACCTTAAAAATAATTCATCTATATAAACTCAAATACACTCTTTCATATGATTTTTTTTGGTACCTTATAGAAGTGATCATAAACAGGAGATTCTTGATAATTTGAAAGATCATTTCATGTATAGTTAAAATAAATGAATTTTGGGTTAAACAAAATAAGAAGGATTTTTTCTTTTTCATCTGGTCGATGATTGCTAAAACTCAACCAAATCCATCCAATAACCAAAAAAAAAAAATGAAAAGAAAAGGTAAATAAAGTGAATATACACAATGTTGTGGAATCGAGGAATTAGACAATAGTGAGTTTAAAATACCTGTGCATTTTTCATTTTATGGCTCTGCAATTCTTCAGCAAGGCTCGCAATACTAATATTAGAGATGAATATAATAAATTGAAGTTAAAGTTGTGGTTAAAACCAATCATGATAATAATTCATCCAATATTCCAAATATACCTCTGTTGCAAATGAATTACCTGCATCACCAATTCTCTCTCCCGAGAGGTAGTTGGAGATACCTGTGTACTGTGCAATATAACAGTCATGTAATATTGGTTTGTCATGACCTGACAACCTTAGAATATCACAAATGTAGTGGGGATAATTTATGTTTTTGTGGCAGTTTGTCAAATGTCCAGTCCAAAACAAACGATGATTAGGTTACAGCTTATAAATTTATTCAAAAAAAAAAAATTATTGTGAAACTATACACAGACAGCCAATGATATCTTACTCATCGTATGTCTATTCTACTCGGTTTAGAGCCTGAAGCAATATAAACAACTAAGGAGAATAAGTTAATGACTGATCGATGGGCCATTTTATCGTGTATATATACTCTGTTAAGAACCAAACTAATTTTCACTATCCAACATATATACGTTCTTGAAATAGTGATAAAACATAACCTTAAAATCACATGCTAAACTAACTTCTTCAACACATCAAATAAAACGTCTTCCTTTAAAAACTTTCATCAAGTAAAGTCTATCCAATTAATTGTTTTCTTTGACCCTATCAAAATAGATCATAAGATGCTTTAACTATGTTTTGGAAGCATAATAAGAGTTCTATTTTCATCTTTCAAATAAATTATTCAATAGGTAAAATAAACAGAAAATAACCTCTAGAGTTTACTTGCAAGACTTGCAAATAATAAGTGTTTTATTTTCCTCTTTCAAATAAATTATTCAATAGGTAAAATAAACATAAAGTAACCTCTAGAGTTTACTTGCAAGTAAAACACAATATCAAGATAATACAACTACTTAACATCAAGTAATGCATTCACAGAATCAACAAGGCCAATACCTTGTACCTTCCAACCAAGAACCATCGTGTTGCAAGAAGAACAAAAGGAAGATGATTGAAGAAGATAGAAAAGAAAATGATCGAAAAGGAAAATGAGGCAAAAACGCAACACCTAAATTGAAACAAGAAACGCAGCTAGCTTAGAGCACCATTGCGACAAGAAACGCTGCAGCTCAACAAGAATGGCGAAGAGCAAGAAAGCAAGACCAGAAAACTCTTCACTCACAGAGAACAAAATCAACGCAAAACAAAAAACAAAATCGCAGACCAGAGAAAAATCCCAAAAATAAAAACTCACAGATCGAAAAACAGAAAGCAAATCGCAAAGGAAAACTCACAAAGAACGTTGACAAAAAAAGAAACTACAAAGCTAGAAGGCAAATTCTAGAGAAGCACAGAGGGATTTATTGATCATCAGCACCAAATCAGAGAAAGAATGAAAGCTACCAAGAATACACAGTACTCAAACCTATGAAAAAAGCCAGCACTAGAGAACTCACAATAGACCAAGTCAGCTATCAGAATTTCAGGCTGAGAGGCAAATCGAAGAGAAATTGCACACTCGGGAGCTTAAATGGTGATGTTAATAACTGATGAAGGAGAGATCAGCAAGGCGATACTTATCCTTTTCCACCTTATGTTGAGGCATGTTGACAGGAACTTCAGAATTTCTTTCCTTCAAAAGCACATGCATTTGATCATATCCTCAGTGATCACCGAAAGCCCAGTGTCATACATTAACATAAAACAGAGACTTCTGGAGTTTAAGAGCACAAGTGAAAATCTTCACCCGTTCCCTTTGATGTTCTATTCTCTAAGCAGATACAAGGAGTGGTTTCAATATATAATGCAATATGCCAAGGTGTTCCCAATCAAATCCCAACAATTAGACAGCAGGAACATGCCATACCGTTGAAATACTTTGGCAAGGTCTGGTAAACTCATAAAAACAGAGTTGGACGTTTCATCTAGAGAAAACACAAATGTAACTGTATGAATATGTTAAAGATGGTTACATTTGTTTAAATATGTGTTAAGTCTATCCTTGATTTAAGTACAATAAGCTATCCCACATTAAAACAATGATTACAGAAATAATGACAATTTCATATATGCAGTGTCATCACATATACATACTAGACTCTCCGAAGGAAAAAAAGAAAAAGAAGAAGATACAAATACAATAATTTGGGATGGTTATGATTCATCGGGCTTTGGTTCAAGTAGTACAGGAATCTTCTCCTTGTGATCGCCACGCAATACCTCCACAGTGATCTGAGTACCAAATAGTTGATCATTACCCAAGACATGTAAATCAACTAGTAAAGGTGAGGTCCTGCAGTCCTCCACATTCATCAATAACTGAAGCTAAATGGAACAGTTTGCTTCAAAATATTTATACCTCTAGTCCCTATTATAGTTTTATTCATTTATTGCTAAACCTTAAGTTCTTCATATTAGTGGAAAATGGGGAAGACCTCACGTTGGAATCTCAATGAATTTGCAGCTAATCATCAAAGGGTATCAAACTACAAAAAAAAAAAAAAGATTTTTGGGTCTCTTCTCTAGGCCGAGGCCTGATTTAAGCCTAGACATTATTAGAAATCATTTCTTTTCTAAATAAATATCTATAAAGCGGTCACAATCAAATACTCAGTGATGCTTCAAGTTTTCACTAAACCTTTGCCAATCAAGTTATATTGCTAATCCCTCTTAAACAACCCTTCATCCCTACCAAAAAGAAGAAAAAAAAGCACATGCACATGCACACAATGGGAGAGGGGGAGAGAAGAACAAAAGGGATAAACAAAAGCAATCAATTACCTTGTCACCAACTGCACATTGATCTAAGATTCGATACAGGTCACTGCCATTAGTAACCTTTTTACCATTCACAGATGTTATAATGTCACCTAATACAAGTCTACCGTAAGCATCACGTTTGCTTGGTTGCAATCCCTATAAAACAGAGGTCATCAGGTCTCCACCTGAACTAAAGAAAAACCATACTCCAAGCAAAAAGATTAAAATTTAACTATTTTTCCTGGCAAATCAATGCTACTTTGTAGTATATAAGATATAATTTGCAAAGGGTAAAAGTGGCCAGTGGAATTGTACCGCTTTTCCAGCTGGACCATTGGCAGGAGCATCCAAAACAAGAACTCCACTAACACCTAATTGTTCAACAGACTGATCAGGTGCAAACTTGATTCCCAAAATTGGTCTTGTGACCTTCCCAAACCTTACCAACTGGTCTACAATTCCACTCACCTGGATGTACAAGTCCTCAATGAGTCATATGGAGAACAGCTAAAGAAAAAAAGGAACTTCAGAATCTTTCATTATATTCATAAAACTCCACTCACAGTGTCAACTGGAATTGAAAATCCAACACCAGATGATGCACCAGATGGAGAATATATAGCTGTATTTATTCCGATGAGATTTCCTGAACTGTCCAAAAGAGGCCCTCCACTGTTACCAGGATTAATTGCAGCATCTGTCTGTATAACATCTTGAATTGGACGTCCCGTAGCAGCAGAACTAATCTCTCTACGAAGTCCACTATCAATAGCATCAAGAGTGCATCAATAAAACACAATTTCTTCTGTATTGAAAACTAAATACTTATATAGATTACGGAGACATGATCGTATCAAATAGTAACTTTTGACCCAAAAAATGAGCAAGTAACTAATTATAGGTAGTCCATAAATAAAAGGCAAAATTGAAGATTTATGGATATACTGAATTTAGTGCACACATATCTTTTTCTTTTTCTCCCTCAATTAAACCATAAATAATAGTCAAAGTCACCATGTTCATCCAAAGTCTCTTTAAATATGGTTCTAGAAAGCATAAAAATGTACTAACAAGTAACAACCGAACAAAATATCCATGTAATCAAATATGATAGTGCAGATTCAAATTTGAATCACATTTAAATCGACAGAAGTCAAACATCTCAAACCAAACCAAACCACTTGAACATTCTCATTAACTTTTACCTGATAACACCGGTTGTAAGAGTATGGTCGAGTCCAAACTGCAAGTCTCTTTAAATATGGTTCTAGAAAGCATAAAAATGTACTAACAAGTAACAACCGAACAAAATATCCATGTAATCAAATATGATAGTGCAGATTCAAATTTGAATCACATTTAAATCGACAGAAGTCAAACATCTCAAACCAAACCAAACCACTTGAACATTCTCATTAACTTTTACCTGATAACACCGGTTGTAAGAGTATGGTCGAGTCCAAACTGCAAAAACCATGTGTCAGTTAGCTTGAACTATGTACACACCATGATCAATATTCATTGTATATATGACCAGGTCATGCCACTCAACAAAAAGAAACTTAGTTTATTGAACTAGTCAATAGCACTTGGAAATTAAGGGAACATAAATTTATGTAAATCATGAAAAACTGTAATCTAAATTGGTAACACTTGCTAGTGAAAAAGCAAGTTTTTTATGTCATACATGCTTAGCCATATTGCTAATAGTTTTGAGTAGAAATAGATTGGAAAGGTATTCTTCAAATTATAAAATAGCAAGGGTGTTTAGATGGTTGACCATATTCATCATTTATTTTCACATAGTTCTTAGTTTGAGAAATTCTTCTTCGAGCATTACTTTAGCAATGTACTCCGTATAACTTGTTTACTGCATGTTCTGTGTCGGTACTTACAGGATTACCAATAGCATAAACTTTTTGACCAACAAGCAAATCTGCAGAAATTCCAATAGGAACAGGCCTCAGCTTGTCTTTGGGTGCATCAACACGCAGAACTGCAACATCTTTGTCTTGGTCAAATCCAACCACCTTTGCATCATAAGTTGATTGGTCAGAAAGAGTGATCCTGTAAATAACTACCACTTGTTCAGATTTTTTTTTTGTTTTCCCTTTTAAAAGTAAACTGGTGGTGCATGTGGCATTCTATATAAAAGATGAATAATGGATTCAATGTGTGCCAGGTATGCCTTGGGATAAAAATTGAATCCGCCAATGAACACTGTTTCTAAATTTTGAAACACCATACAAGAACTTAACAAACTAAAAAGGGGTCCAGAATTCATAGAAAATAAAACAGCTAAGAATAAAATAAATTTCTTTAACACCTTCTCTGCAATGTCATAGTTCTTAAGAAAATATATTTGCTACTGGAAGTAATTAACCAATAAAGAGCAGCTCACTGTATATATCAAAGATTAAGTTTTTCTAGTACCAAAAATTTTAGCAGCATAACAGAAAAGCATGGAGACAAATGAGAGCATACACAAACCTACTTGAGATCAGAAGCACCACGAATCACATGATAATTAGTGACAATGTGACCCTGTTTGTCCCACACAAAGCCGGAACCAGAACCCTGAGGCACCTCCAGCACGTCCAAAGTAAATGCATCCTGTCTATAACCGCACAACAAGTTCAAAAATCATTAGAGCCCACAAACCCTCATTATCTCAAAACTCAGAAGCAACGTAGCAATTAACAAATCAACCACAAAGAACCAAAAAAAAAAGCTCCTATTAAAACATTTCAATTCTAACACAAAATTCAATGGACAATTGTACCGGATTGCAAGATTGGTTATATAAACAACAGACGGTGTGTTCTCTTGGAAAAGACGAACAGTGGCTAGCTCATCGGTCTGCAATTTCCTCGGCGTGGTGACCACAAAGGCCGAGGCCGAGTCGACATCAACAATAAAGAGAGAAAAAGAGAGAGCTAAGGAAGTGCACAAAAGAAGCAGAGAATCCAAAGCAAATGATAAAGAGCTTTTGGCGAATTGAAATTTCCGGAAGCACGAAGCAAGGTTTTTACTATTTGGAACAAAAGGATTTTGGTTGTAGCTAAACTTGTGATGTTGAAAGGAGATGATAACCGGAGATCTTGAAATGAGATTTTTCTGGCAGTGAAGAGATTTGAATAGTGAGAAAGTAGGCTTTCTGTTTGGGGAGTGAGAAAGCGAAGAGAAAGTAGGAGAGGAATGGAAGAAAGTGGAAATGATTGAATGTGCAGCCATCTGTGTTTTCTGGAATTTGGACAGCTGCTAAGAGAGGATTGCCTCTTTTGGATTCGACTCTTATAGGATCATTATTTTATTATTTAGTTATTATTTACTCTAACAATGTCGATAAATAAATGAAATTTTTACTTACCCAAAAATTGCGGTTGTCTTTAAAAAAAAAAGGGAAAAATTATCTTGATTACCTAAAATTATACTATTTAGAAATTTTAATCACATAAATTTTTTATTAAAAAAATAAATAATTAAAAAAATTAAAATAAAATATTTTAATTACGTAATTTTATAATTTTAAAATTAAAATATCAATTTTTTTTATAATTATATAATTAAATTATTAAATTTTATCATAAAAAATTGATATTTTAATCGTATAATTTCATAATTATACACTTATGTATCTTATAAAAAAATAAGTAATTAAAATATACTAATGATATAAAATAAGTGGATTTAAAAATTAATAAATAAATTATATCAATTAATTTAACTAATAAAAAGTAAACTTAGAGTTTAATTTAATGATTTGATGTATTTAATAAAATGAAATTTATTTTTATTATAAATAAAAAAATTTACTATTTTTTATAATAAAAAAATTCTAACTTATAACAAATATCATAAAACTAATCCAAATCTTAAATATTTTAAAAATAAATATGCTGATGTATTTTCATAAATAACTAAACATATATTTTTATATAATAAAAATATATTTTGAAAGGTTATAAATAAAACACGTTAACTAATTGGTCATAAAAAAAATTGAATAGTGTATCAAATAAAACAAATGTCAAATTCATGGTATTTTTGGCATCAATATCCGATGCAACTGATTCAAATTTCATAAAATATTTGATTTAATAGGGCATATTAATAGTAGATATAAGAATTTTCAAATTTAAAACATTATTAGAACAAAATGAACTCATAAATTGCTGTCAGAATATTAAAAAATTTAGTTTCATAAATTGAAGGTGTGGCGTAGCATGATTTTAATCGCACTATAACATGAAGCTCTCGGAATAATTTAGTTTTTTAATTTTTTTAGACCACAATACGACATGATTTAATGTGCATCTCGGTACGTATTTGTAAATTTTTAGTTATCATATTTTGACCAATTTAAACGCTATTAGTTATATTTAATTAGTTTCTTTTTTAGGGTTTTGTTTTTAGTTGTATGAATAGTTAATTAGATCTATAAAATTAAAGTATTGTTACCATATGAACATTAGTTTTTTTTAATCGTTTCAATTTATCATTAGATCTTTGAACATTTCTATTAAAAAATTTAAATTTTTTGTATATATGGGTTTCAAGTACGAGTTCACGAGTTCGCATCAAATTTCATAGTAATGTTGACTTCGTTCTAGAAATAAAATTGTTGAAATTTGAGTACCTCGATAGGACCCGAAACTTTTAACAAATAAGATGGGTTGTTTAACTTATCATTATCCACCAGTTTCAATTGAATAAGCTTGTCCAATTACCTTGCAACGAGTCTATTACCATGGCTTTTATGCTTGATAATCACCCCACTTTTCCCTAGTCGAATTATTTACCCACTTAAGCGTAGCTAGAGTTGTCATTGTTGAAACTTTAAATTGAAGCAATGTAATTCCCTATTTTTGATGGTTTAAAATTGTTTTCTTCGTAATGTTCCATACATATATATATAGACAATATGTGTGTATATGGTTCAGTTTGTTCCGATTTTAAGTAAAAAAAAATTAATCAGATCGTTTATATTGTTCAAATCGGATCGGATCGAATCAGACCGTTTGATTATTAAAAATATTGTAATCGAACGGTTTGGTCTAATTTGGTTAATGGTTTGGTCCGATTAATAATACATAATTATGATACTGTTAAGTAAAATTTAGAATACACAACTTTAAATTTACTAATATTAGATCTAAACAAGTAAACAAACTATTTGTATTATACCCATTATAATACCTTTGAAAGACAACTTATAAATTAAAGATAAATACAAACATTCAAAGAGAAAGCTTTCAACTCACACTCAAACTAAAAATATAAAGACTTATTTGTTTTTTAATGGAATGATTAAAACAAATGTAAGATATGCTATTTATAATCCTCACTATGCAATCTACACCACACAAATATAAAACTAAGAAATAATTTTAGCCACACAAATATTATTTACATACTTATCTTTTCTACAACCTTCAACCATCCTATTTATTCATCTTTTAACCACCTTATTTATTTATCCTTCAACCACCATATTTATGTTGAATATTGGCTCTAAAAGTAACAAATTAACAGATAATTTAGGAAATTAATGCTACTAATTTACGGTGCATTTATCATGACATGCATTTAAGGAAAATAAGGCATAATTTAAGGAATGGCCTAATTTAAGGTTTAAATTATGGCACAATTTAGGAAAAGGGAGCCTTTCTTCATCTATAAATACAAGAGTTCATGATCAAGAACAAGGCAAATATCGAAAAATCGTAGAAAGATAAAGCAAACTCAAAGAGAGAAAATACTCATGTAGTTGGGAAACACTCGAGAGATATTATTAGCGAGGAAATCAGACCATGTATTCTCGTATATTTCCTACTCGCTCAAATAATATATGTTGTCTCCGTGGACCTAGGCGACCGAACCACGTAAATTCTGTGCTCATTTTATCGCTTTCGATATATTCATATATCGCAATTATTGCTTCCGATCACAACAAATTGGTATCGAGCCAAATATAGCAAGATTATATATCAAATCGAAGCTCTCGACGATATGAACGCAACGGTGAAAGAATCGCTCAAATCCGAAGTCGTAATCACCGCCTTAAGTCGTCGAGTCCCGTCACAAGAATCGAGTCAACTCGACGAGTTTGGGACCGAGTCAACTCACCACTAGTGATATTTGGACCGATTTGGTCTATTTTTCATCCGTTTTCAATCTGAGTTGGATCTATTCCTAGCTAATTGGATCATTCCAAATTAACTATTTAACCTCCGTTTTTTCAAATAAGGTATAAAATTTGGAAAAAACTGCTTTAAGTCAGTTGTAAGTGCAAAATTTCGTTATCGGCTTGTACTTACGGGCCGATAAAGGATAGATCGAAGCATGTGAACAAGTTGGACCATAGAATTTATGGCAAACCAAGTTCTACTCGAAGAACTATGTTGTCCAACGCAAAGTTCGAGGTGGAGAAATTCGACGCACAAATAACTTTGCACGTGGCAATCAAGTATTAGATCTATTGTTCGGTAGAAGATCTAATATAGCCTTGGAAACTAGGCCAGGAGATTATTCAAACGAAGATTGGAATTATGTCAACCGACAAGCTTGTGGCACAATTTGACAGGCTTAGGATAAGATCAAGTACTTTTTCATGAAAGAGAATGTAGCAGCTTCTAAGAAACTAAAGGACAAATACATTTAAAAGTATTGAGAACAGACTTTACTCGCTAAGAAACTTTTCCGCTTTCCAAAGCATGAAAGGTACCCCTACGATTGAGCACTTAGATAATTTCAATAAAATTTGGCCGACCGCAAAATTTAGATGTTGAAATTATCGATTAAGATAAAGCTTTGTTGGTTGTTGAATTCATTACCCGAAGCATTTACGTAGCATTTAACCACAACTCGTTATATGGAAAGGATGAGGTTAAGTTCGTAGATGTTTCAAATGCTTTGGTAAATAACTACTGGAAGAAGGATCAACATGATCACAGACTCAATATCGAAGCATTGACGGTAACCAAAGGTAGGACTAACAACAAAAATCAAGTGATCAAATAATCAGGGGAAATCTAGATCAAAGTCCGGAGTGAGAAATATCCAAAAAGACGTCCTGGCGAAGGACGAGAGTGTGCTATTGTCACCGTAAAGTGGCATCGGAAGAAATATTGTCCAAATAAGGACAAGTCAAATGCAAATGTCAGTACGTATGATGATGAAGATGAAGAATCACCTTTTCGCTTCATCATCAAAAGCCTACCGAGCAAGGATCCTTGATTCTCGATGTTCTTATCATACGTGTCCAAACGTAGACATTGGTTTTCGAGTTTTGAAGAGCTCGATGGAGAGTCAGGTTTACGGGCAACGACAATTCCTCACAAACAAAAGGGATCGGAATAATACGACTAAAGATGCACGATGGTACAATCAAACGACTTACAAACGTAAGGTATATTCGACCTAAAGAAAAACCTTATTTCTTGTAGTGTTCTAGATTCGATGGTTACAAGGTAACATTGGGAAATGGAGTCTGAAAGTTGTACGAGGTGCATTTGTAGCAATGATGTGGGTACTCGAAGGCGAACTTGTATTTCTGGGATGGGTGTACAGGACAGTGGCATCCGAATCAAGTAGTTCGAAAAAAGGCAAATGATTCTTCCCGCTCGTGGCACATGCGCTTGGGCATGTCGCTGAAAGTAGCTTTGCAAGGCTTAATGAAGCAAGGTCTTTGAAAGGTGCCAAGACCGGAAAGTTTGATTTCTCGCGAGCATTGGTAACGGGAAAACAAACAAGAGTCAAGTTCTAAGACCGCCATTCATCGTACTGCGGATCTCTTGATTATATTCACACGGATGTTGGGACCTTCCAAGAATGCTTCACTGGGAGGTAAACGTTGGTTTGTGACTTTTATCGATGATTTCTCTAGATACGTCCGGATATACACTCATGAGTCACAAAGATGAAGTTCGGATATCTTTCTTAAATGGAAGAAAATGATCGAGACTCGCATACGTACGAAGATTAAAAGGCTCTCAGATCCGATAATGGCGGCGAGTATAAATCGATCCTTTCTTTAAAGTTTGTCAAGATGAAGCGGATAATCGTGACATTTTTCGCTTCCTCGTACACCACAAATGTAACGGAGTCAGAACGAATGAATCGTACTTTGGTTGAGAAAGTTCGATGTATGCTATCTCATTCCAAATCGAGCAAGGCATTTTGGGCAATGAGGCTTTGTCATATGCAACTCATATAGTCAACAGACTTCCTACGACCGCATTTAGATGGAAAAAACTCCTAAAGAGGTATGGTCTGGACAACCTACTACCTGACATGATTCATTGCGAATATTTGGATGTCCTACATATTTTCATGTTAGTGAATCCAAACTGGATCCGAGAGCAAAAAAGCTATTTTCTGGGCTTTGGGGAAGCGAGTTAAAGGATTTCGACTTTGGTACGGAATCCAAGAAGATCGCCTTAAGCCGAGATGTTACATTCGGATGAAATCATATACCGAGATAAACAAATTCAGAGAAAGAGAATGAAAGTCCAAATACTCTTTCTAAGGCGATGCTTGCGAGACTTCGGAAGATCCGTAAAAGATTGCACCAATTACGATCGTGCGAAGATGAAATTGATTATCAAGAAGAGATCTCACCGAGGAGGTTCTCTCACCATCACCACCGATTAATCACAGGTGTAATCTATGCCACTACTGATCGAGAAGGAGATTAGGTGAAGCCTACCGTGACAATAATGTGCATACGGTAGCATTCGCGACTTCCGCGAATTGATGATGATGTCCCATGCACTTACTGCAGGTGTGCAAAAGAAGAGTTGATAGTATGAAGTGGAAAATGGCAATGGATGAAGAGATTTAAGTCTCTACATCGAATCCGGGACTTGGGAGCTTGGTTCAACTTTCCAAAGGAAAGAAAACTATTGGTTGCAAACGGGTCTATGCCAAGAAGGAAAGGTTGCTCCTGGTAAAGACAACATCGTATACAAAGCCGACCGTAGCAAAGGCTACGCCGTAAAGAAGGAATAGACTACAACGAGGTATTCTCACCGTTGTTAAGCATTCATCTATTCGATACTATTGGCTTTGGTAGCACATTTGATCTCGGAAAGTTAGCTCAACTCGATGTCAAAAGCCTTTTCTCCACGGTACTTAACGAAGAAATCTACATGTCTCAACCGGATGGCTTCAAAATTCTAGGATGAGAGAATCAGGATTGCAAGCCGAGCAAGTCAATTTTACCCGGTTTGAAGCAATCCACCGCGACAATGGTACAAGCGCTTTGATAGCTTCATCGTGAGAGCAAAAGTACACACGTAGTCGCTTGATCATCAGGTATACTTTTCTCGAAACTCCAAGACGGTACCTTCATTTATTTGCTCTTATATGTTGATGATATGTTGATCGTATCTAAGAAAGTTAAGAAGGAGATCACCAGTATTGAAGGCTCGTTGAGTTCGAATTTGAAATGAAAGATTCGAGAGCTTTAAGAAAATTCTCGGGATGGAAATCACAAGAGATAGAGTTGCAAGTACAAATCCTCGACACGGACTCAAGATCTCAAGAAAGTACTACAAAGGTTTGACATTGATGAAAAACCAAACCAAGAAGTACACCGCCGCTCCTCACTTTCACCAAGTGCATTAATGTCACCTAGCACCACCGATGAGAAGAAGCAAATGGAACGTGTTCCATATGCAAATGATGTCATGCTCGATGTATGCAACGGTTTGCACTCAGACTGATATTTCCCACGCCGTTAGTAATGGTGAGTCGTTACATGCATAATCCGGTAAAGGACACCGGCAAGGAAAGGGATTCTACTTCGGTACATCTACGGTACCGTGGATATTGGCTCAAGTTTGAGCAGAGACAAGACCAAGGTAAACACCTAGTCGATATGTGGATCGACAATGCTAGAGATCTCGGATAAGCGTCGATCTACAACCGGTTATGTGTTCACAAATGACAGTGAGGACCATGGTTTCGGGAGATCAACATCAAGTAGCTCAACTCGTAGCTTTGTCTACTACAGGGCAGAAAGATAGCGGCCGTAACAAGCATTCAAAGTTAAGCTATATGGCTTCTCGGGTCGAGTAAGGATTGGGTATTGTTCGTAAGAACGCGAGGTTTTCTACGACACTGTAGTGCCATTTGTTTGGCAAAGAACCAAGTTCATCATGGGTCGCACCAAGACATTGATGTTTGATTTCATTTTGTTCCTAGGAAATCACAACGAAGGGAATGTTATACCCAGAAAAGTCTGAACCGGCATAACCTGCAGATACGCTTACAAAGGTGGTTACAGTGGATCAAGTTTCAACACCGGCTGAACTCGATCAACATCTCGAGCTAGTGGCGCATTTCGAGGCAGCTATGAACTTTTTCGCCACAGCGGAGATTGTTGAATATCGGCTCTAAAAGTAACAAATTAGTGGCATAATTTGGAAATTAGTGGCCTAATTTGACACATGATCAGGGTACGCATTTAAGGAAAATAAAGGGGTATAATTTAAGGAAATTGGTAGCCTAATTTAAGGCTTAAATTATGACACAATTTAGAAAAGGAGCCTTTCTTCATCTATAAAGTGAAGAGTTCACGCATTGAAGAACAAGGCAAAAATTAAAAATCGTAGAGTATAAGAAACTCAAAAAGAGAAAATACTAGTAAGTTTTGGGAAACACTCGAGAGATATTATTGAGGAAATCAGACCGTATTCTCAGTATATTTCCTACTCGGGCTCAAATAATATCCGTCCGCTCCCTTGTACTCCAGCGAATTACCGAACCACACGTAAATTCTGTGTTCATTTTATCGCTTTGATATATTCATATACCGCTATTTATTGCTTCCGCCCACAACAATTTATTCATCATTTAACCACCTTATTTATTCATCTTTCAACCACTTCATTTATTTTTATACATCTTTCAACCACTCTATTTATTTTCCTACCACTTTATTTATTATGTTGGTGTTGATTTTTAACAGATACACCTAATGATATACCTTTGATTAAAATATGAGAAATTTAATCAACGATTTATGAAAAGTGATATGCTAAATTTAATATATTATTTAAATCGATCCGATCGAATTAAAATTAATATAACTAGATTGGACAATTTAAAAAATGGTTTTAGTTAATACAAACTGAATCGAACAGTTTTATTTATAAAATTCTTCAAATCGATCCAATTCTATCTAATTTTTCGATTTAATTCAATTCACTCCGGTTTTTGTACACCTAATCCACAGCGACTGTAAATTTTCTTTTTACCGTTCAAGTGTCAATGTAGCTTTTTCGTCAGGAAGCTTCCGATTACAATTGTCTTTGAAGGAAACTTATTGGACTCCCAGTCATTTTGGGTTCTGTAATGTTTTTAGTTGTTCTTTCACCTCACGACATTTGATGGTACTCCTACTGAGTGTATGAGGCTTACCAGACGGCTAAGCCAAGTTAATTCCATAAAAGGTTTTGATTTGCAATATTACAGGTATTTCTATTTTGGTGTTAGTGAAATGTAAAATGCTCGTGTCTTTAATCTGTATATGCATTACCAATATATATGTGTCTAAATTGGCTAGTCATGCTTTGATGCTTTATTTATTACTTTGTTATTGTGGATATGAGTATGACAAATTCACAAGGTGGTCCAAATCACCCTTTAAAGAATCAATAGATAGAAAACAGAGGATAGGATTATAATTGACCCTTGACCTTATTTAGCTACTCTAAAACTGGGAAACTCTACCATTTTGATAAAGAAGAAGAGAAGCTCAAACCATGATAGTTGGGATCACATATTCAAACATTCTAGTGTACCAACAAAATAAAATGACATTCGACCAATTTTTTATTGAAAAATAGAAAACAATTATGCAAGGAAGAATGTTACAGACAAGGAATTTTGTCGTGTCTAAAATTAAATTTACAAGTATCAATTTTTGTTCTCTCTGTTTTTCATTATGCCTTTGGGTATTAGAACAAACAAGTATCAGACATCAGAATCTCCTCTTGGCTGTCGTTGACAATTCACCTAATATATCCAAATCAGACACCAACAACCTTATAATTATCTATCAGGGTGTGTTTATTGCAGAAACAGTTATCTAATGTACACCATCAGCGTTGTATTTTATATTGCCTCAACAACATGGTCACTTTGTATAGTTTGATTGTTGGTATCCATAAGAGTTTCAAGCCGTCTGGATTTTCTGTTCCTAACCCTGCCTGCTTCTTTCAATAGTTCCGCTAGCCTTCGCTTTTCATCACTGACATCAGGATTTGCTGTTCCAAGCTTTTCTTCTCTCATGCCAACAATATATTCTAAAATTTCAATGGCATCATCCAATCTGTACAAAGTTTGTTAAATAAATATCAGAATGTTAGTAAATAACAACAAAATGATTAATCCACATTTCTCTGAGACTATTAAGTAAGAACATGTATTAACTTAAGCAAATTTGCTACCTGCCCATTGCATCATAGGTTCCAGCCAAATTACTGTAGACTCCTAAAGTGTCTGGGTGATATTGCCCATATTCCTTCTCCAAAATATTCCTTGCTTCTTCAAATAGGTCTGCAGCCTCATTGATGGAGTAACGCTGCACGCAGGCAAGACCCATCTGGTTCAAAGCAATTCCAAATAAGGCAGATTTTTTCTCTCCACTAGCACGAAATTTCGATGTGGCATTTTTGAAGGTGTTGTAAGATTCTGCATAATTTCCCATCATGTAATACATGACTCCCATCTGGGCTTCAATTCCGGCAATTGTGCTCTGTTGACCTGGTGTATCACCATATGTTTTCAAAGCCTTCTTAAGCAGCTTGAGTGCTTGGTCTAATTCATTCATAGACTGATAGGTCGCAGCAATGTCAATAAGACCACTGGCAATCTCTTCAGAAGGGATCCCTGGATTGGGTTTTGTGTAAATCCTAAGTGCATTTTCACAGTAAGATTTGGATTCCTTGAACTTCCCTATCTTATGGTACAAATCAGCTAAACGGACATATACAGAAGCTACTGCAGGATGGTTCTCTCCTTTGGCAGACTTAAACACATTTATTGCTTTCTGATAAGCAAATATTGCCTCATCATACCGAGCCAAGGATAGATAAGCATCTCCAATGCTGCAATCTATTGAAGCCACCTCAATTTCCTGGTCATTGGCTGCCATGGCCATGCTTGCTAAAACATAATTCTCAAGAGCAGATTCATGGTCTCCTTTTGAGTCACATATAAGTCCCATAAGTCTCCTATCTGCTGCTTCTTCAAGTGAACCAGGGGAAGCGGCACTTTGCTTGTGAATATCAAGCGCCATCTGACAAAGCTTCTCAGCCTCATCAAATTGCAATGCTTGAACATATGCCTCAGCCACATAGTGGCATGTTTCACCAAATCGAGGATCTGTTTCTCCCAATACTTGCCTTTGGATTTCAAGACCTGCTGTATAAAATAGGATTGAATTCTCAATCTGACCCATCATAGCATAAGAATCACCTAATTGCATGCACCCAGCAAACTTGGCCAGTGCATGTTCTTCACCATCTTCGATCATGGGAATGTCAATTGCACGTTCAAGATGAGGAATTGCATCATTATATTGGCCTAAGCTGCAGTAAATTGCAGCTAAAACATGTAGACACATGACCAGATCCAAACCGGGTTTCCCATTTGAGCATTGCTCAAATGACTTCATTGACCGGAGAGCCAATTCAAGTGCTTTCTTTGTATTTTCTCCAGCAGAGATCATATCCCTAGCCTGTTTGAGCAAGAATGGTCCAAGGTCCGGGTTATCCTGTCCTTCAGTAATAAGATCATCTACTCTACCCCGAAATCTCCCCCCATGTGAAGCTAAATTTCTCGGCTTGTTTAATTGCAAAACTGAGTTTGGTTTTTTTGGACTCTTCTCATACCTCTTATCTGCCGGAGATTTATCTTTTGAAGGCATACTCTTAGGGCTTGATTTTTCAGAAGCTAAAGAACCTGCTTGCAGGTGAGTAGGTTTCTTAGCAGTTGCAGAGTTTGGCTTGGCTTTCTTAGGAGACTTTTTAGTGGCGGCTTCATTTTCTTTAATAGAAGGTGAGTCACCAATGCTCCTTTCTTCCTTATTATCCATAACAACCTCCTTCGTTATCTCCAAATCCTCAATATCTCCAACAAGATGGCGCAATTCGGAGTCAATTCTCGATTCCTCGCCGTATGATACAAAACTAGCCCTTGAAGGTGATTGATCAGAGCTCTGCATCTCACATACATTTTCATAGAGCTGCTCAATTGAGTTGCCGATAATACCATCAATGGCCAGATCAATGGAGTCATTTTGAGGACTTTGAGGGCTCAATGGACTTCTTGGAGAGTCTTGCTGAGCAGATCTTTCCTTTTGTGGCATTTGGTATCCATTGGGGGGTTCAACTAAACTGTTCCCATTTAGTCCAGGCATCACACTGATTATGAAATCAATGGCACTCTTTAAATCAAGATAACTTATAGGACTAACGAAACAACATAATATTGGGAAGGAAAAAAAAAATTATTGATGTAAAGAAGGGAGACAAATTATCCTATTCATAGTAACAATTTTTTTCTTTTTACAGTTCCCAAATCATTGTAGCATTGAATCAAACAGTAACTGGACGTAAAGTACCAAGCAAAATCAATTCATTTATTGCCAACTATTCCATCATTATTCATAGGCAAAGACTAAATTCGTTATTGAACTTATTCTTCTGATAAATTATTACAGAAAACTGGAAGAATACTCAGCCAAAAAAAAATACAAATTAAAGAATCAAAGAAATGGTATAGATTTAACCAAATAGCAAAGATCTTCCCTCTCATATACAACAAAACATACATGTTAAACCAGCCAACATACAAAAACCAGAAGAAAATAAAATTCAATAGCTGCCTAGCATTGGGTGTCTCTGCATACTACCCCATATTATAATGAAATGAGTACTACCCATTTAGACTATCCACATAGAAACCAAACATTCATAGAAAATGCAGGTAAATTGAAAACATTTAACACAGAAAACCCATGATGTTATAATCAGTAACTAAAGAAGATCAATTTCTATAAGAAAATAAATACATTAAAAAGAAGAAAAACCAAACTAATTAGCAATATTGAACGAAACTAACCTTATTACTAATAGAGAAGAAAAGTAATGCCTTCTAAGGTCTCCGGGTATTGTGTACAGATGAGAAGAGAGAGAGAGAGAGATGAAGATTAAATGTATCTGTTTTCTTATGTATATATATTAGTTGAAAGGCAGAGAAGTTTGAAGAAGAATAAAACCGAGACAAAAAGCGTTGGAGTTATGGACAAGAATAAGGGCAAAATGGGTAACATTGTATTAGAATAATAATTGAGAAGTTATATACAGATAATATTTGTATTGGTGTGGGGTTGCAGAGAGTTGGAATGTTGAAGCAATGCCCATAAGGAAGCTGACCTCCCTCCCACCTCTCTCTCTCTCTCTCTCTCTCTCTCTTTCTCTCTCTTAATTCTTTTTAAATGAATTAATTAATAACTTTGATATTCACTTGAGACGTTGCAAGTTGGCGGTATTAACGGCCTTTTAACGCCACCACACGGTGGAAATGTTAAACTGACATTGCTGTTTGCTGGGGAATATCACTTTAATCTAACTTTACCACGTGGCCACATAGAAAAGCCAGAAGTTTCAACTTTAAATAGCTTGTGAAGTAATGATTAGCTGCTTTTTTAAAAAAAAAAAAAATATGTTCCCACTCAGCATAGAAACAGTCGATGGATTTGTTATTTATTATTTTTAAAATTGTTTTTTCTACGTCTTTTAATAAATATTTATTTAAAAAAAATTATATTTATTTATCTAACTATAGCCGAATGGGTTGATACTTTTAATTCTAAATAAATGGGACTTAAATACAGCTAGTAATGTGTGCTACAAAAATGACGTGGGACCACGTTACTATCAAAGTGAAAGATGAATTGTAATAGGCCCATTATGTTTTGTAATTAGAGTTGTAAGTTTGTTGCTGAACTTGAATTGTGGTAAGCCTATAACTATTTTTTTAATATCAAATTATAATTAATTTAATTTAAACTTATAAATTAAAACGAAATAAATACGAAGTTTTATTAATAACAGAAGAAATAACTAGTTAAATACTATGTGAAATAAAAATTACTTGACAAAACTTAAATATTCACTAACATTTTTTTTGGTTGCTCGAGCTTGATTTTACAAGTTTTAGCTCTTTAATTTGTGGTTCATCATCTGTTATAAAATAAAACAAATTGATATCAAGCTGATAATATTTTATTCTATATTTATTATCTTTATTAATGAAATATTCATTCAAAAAAATAAAAGAAAAGGAGAGAGACAATCATATCTTTTCTTTTTTATTGTATAGCTTTTAAACTAAAATTAATGGAAGAATCTACGTAGGGACATAGACAAAAATCTAGATTGGTGCTGTTAAGGGTATTTTGCTTTTGGGTTGAGGAGTACTGTCGTGTTCTAATTACAAATAAATTTAACGAATCATATTAATATATCATTATAGCTATATAATAACCGAAAGCATTGGTATATATCTTATTATATTAATTTTTAAATTAAAAATTAAAAAATAAAGTAAATGCTACATAAATTACTATATGTTCCATTAGTTACTGCAATAGCAGGGATATATAATATTAATAGGATGTTTATACACATGATTAATACGTATTAATATAAATAAGAAAAAAAGTTTATAATATTTTAACATATTTAAATAGTGAAAACATATGACTCATCATATATTAAGCAAGATCTGAGAGTTAAAAGTTGGTCAATCAAAATTTTTACTCAAAAACACGCTTATAAAGAAAGGGGTTTATCAGAACACTAGGTTAACATCCCTGTTCGACGTGGGACTCAACATCGCACCTCACATCGGACGGGAGAATACAACTCTACCAGATCCCAGTGCCAATGAGTGAGAGGGGACTCATCAGTTAACCCCAATGAATTGCTTTGATACCAAATTGAAAGCTCACCTCACATTGAAAGTGAGAACACAACTCTACCAGACCCGAGTGCCAGTGAGCGAGAGGGGATTCATCAGTTAACCCCAGGGACCTACTTTGATATCAACTTGAAAGTTGTGCAACCAAAATTTTCCCTCAAAATACGCTTCTTAGAAAATGGGTTGTACTAGAATAATAACCAACACTTGACTGACATCCCTGGCCGATTTTGGACTCAACAACAAGTGAACGTTATTAATATATGATTAATTTTATTAGAGAAAATTAACTTAATTTAAAAAAAAAGTATATTTTTTATTGAATGATAATTAAGAATCTATCATTAGATAAATGAAAATGGGTATATTAAAAGAGATTATTGTTATTCAAAGACGCCCGTAAAATAGATAATCAAGCATTAGAAGAATTAACCTCGGGGTTGAGTCAGTGGTACTTGCATAATCAATCAAGTTGAGTAGGTGATGGTTCAGCCTCCAATTTGATCTATGATAAGGAATCTAAAAGTGAAAGACTAACAAACGAACTTTTTTTCTTCTTATATACGTGTCTAAAATGCAACTATATATAATTGGAATTTTTTGTTTTTAACTGCAAGAAGAACAAGGAAGGATACCACTCTCTCATCTTTAAATATAACTAATATGTAAAGGGAAATTGCAGTAGCTATTTTATTTAATTCTTCGTGTTTTCATCAATAGGTATTCGATCTAGTCAACAAATTAAGGTCCTATCAACCATTGAAAAACATAGTCCGACCAGAGATAGCTTTGCCATAATTAACATTTTAATTTATGAGATATATTATTAGCTTTATAATTATTTTTTAAAAAATAATCAATTAAATCTTATTTTTTAAATTAAATTGAGTATTTTTATGGAGGTAAAGTTGAAATTCACTATTATTAAATAAAAAGTAATAAAAATAATGAAAAATCAAGGTGGAAAAAACACCAACTTCCTACATCTTCAAATTCATTTAGTGGTTATTTATAAAAATAAATAATGGTTGTTTGCTCTTGAACAAAGTTATTGTGACAACAGCTTTGATAGCACTTACTATAGCTTTTAGAAAGCAAGATCTTTTCGTTGTATCACTCTGCCAAATAAGGAGTTTTTGTTTTTTTTAATCCCCTCCAATTTTATTCTTTCTGATTTAAAAATAGAGAATTATAATTTTATTCTTAAAAAACAATTTTTTTTTTAAATATATAACTTAATTGATAATTTTTAAAAATTACATAACTAATAAAACTATGTCTATTAAAAAACTACTTAATCAAATAAAACTTATATAAAAAATTACATTATCAAAATTTTTTTCATTACAAAGTGTATAAAATATTATAATATATGTATAATTAAGTATTTATCTATAAATTTTGTCATTAATAAAAAAATATAGTAGTGATAATAATATTTTGAACTCTAAAATTGTTTTTTCCAATCAGATTTATGCCTAATATTTTTAGAATATATATATATTAAAAAATGACAAAATAGTATATTTCAGGAAGTGATTATAAGAGCCAAGCCAAACAAAGAATTTAAAAAATGAAGAATAAACATTAATAATAAAGTTAATATTTACTTAAAACTAAAACTAAGATCGAAAGAAAACGAGAGAAGTCTATAAGAAAGTAGGCAAAGAGAATGCACTGGATTATATCATATATGTGAGAAAATTTAGTACACAATTTGCCTTTTCCCTTTCCACTTTACCTTTTAGTGCGTGATCGGTTTAGATCAAGGACTAGGATAGGATAGCTATTTACTTTCCCTTGTTTGTTTGCAATTTTTATGGTCGAAAATTACATTTTCTTAAGAATGTTAATTACTTTTATTTTTATTAAACCGAACGTTGAAAGAAGTTACAGAGAGAGTTTTCATCCTCTTCTTAATTACTTATTATTTTTTGGATTTTAGCTTTCTCACCTAGTCTTGTACCCTCTATCTTTTATATATTTCTATTTATTCTTATTCGTGTATAATTTGTTATTTATAATAGTATAATTTTATTTTATTATATCTAACTCTACAATAATTAAATCGAATATTATAAAGATTTTTGTATACTTCTTGAATTCTCATATTTATAAATTTTTATCAAAATATATAAATTTTATTTGATATTAAGATTCATTAATATATCTCTTCAAACAATCATGGTTAACAAAAAAATATTTTTACTAAGAATTTCAAAAAATTTCACAAAAATACATTAAATGGGTATCATATTTTCTAAAAATATGAATTGTATTAATTATTCAAGATAAACATAAAGGTGAAAAGTAACATAGAGCGAACAATAAAGACTGAAAAATATTCTTACTGATTTATTAAGTATAATGCTGATAGCTAATTTTAATTTACAATATGATATTTTGATATATCAAAAAAAAATATTTATTATATATTTTTCTAGTTAATTCTCCACTAATTCTAAAAAAAAGGACTTAATACAATTTTATCAAAAAAGTATCCAAGAATATATCAAATCTTCTTCAAGCTATTTGGTAAAATTAATAGAAATGATGTCATATTTATTTTCTTGTAGAGTTATAGAAATAAAAAATTCGTTTGAATGACAAATAATTTAACAAATAGTATTGATAAATCATAATAAAAATTTGTATGAAACATAAATATTATTTATTTTTTATGGTATCAAAATATTTGTTTCCTTCTTATTATAAAATATTTATATTTAACTTAAATTTTTTTATAATAAAAATAAAAAAAAATATTAAAATATTAAAAAAATTATATTTAAAATGTTATTTGTATCCACATTCTCCTTTCAAGAATTTCCGTTCTCTAATAAAAATCTCTAATATATTTTCACAAGAATTTTATTAGGAGATAAAAGACAAATTCAAAATAAAAAACAAGAAGCAAGCCCGCTGCAGTCCAACCTCCATTGATATGCACCCTTTGTTTTCTAATGGATTAAGATGCAAGCGTAAGACATATAAAGAGTGTATGAGTTCATAAAATTGCATAATTTTTTTTGGCTGGGTAATTATGTTCAGGCTGTTAGGAAATTTGGTTAAAATGGTATAATCATAAATTCTCCCTCCCAAGATCTTCCTTTAAAGAATATCAAATAACAGAAAAATAGATAATACACAGCACAAGAATTATAGTGGAAACTCCAAATTAGAGAAAAAATCACTTTCGTTATCAAAAGACAACCAGAGAAAAATTCACTATGTGGAAAATTGTTACAACCACACTCTTAGTAATTTTCTCACACACCCAAAAAAAGAAGCAATTACTGAGAGAATTTTCCCACAAAATTCTCTCACTCAAGAACTTCTTTACAAGCTTTTCTCATTTTTGGGATAATTATCAATGTAAGCCATATTTATAAAAGTTTTCATTTCATATACGCTAAACATTTCTTCATTCAATAAAATTAAGCTACCTAATTTTCCTTTTCTTTATTCAAACAAGGTTAAAGACCTCCATTTTTTAATGATATGGTAAGTCCTGATGAATTTTCTTCTAAATTAGACACCTCATATTTTAACTAACAAACCTAATATTATTTTTAATCAATCATAACACAGGATACATCACTTAAATACACTACAAAATAGACATTTAAGTAAAAAAATAAACTCGTTAATTATATAGAATTGAAAAATTGGAATGTACTAGATAACAATGTATTGGATAACTTCATTTTTTATTAATTTTGTTTTGGTTGTGTTAATAAAATTTAAAAATTATTTAAATTAAAACGAACTATTATAATTAACATATAAAAAAAATTATTATTATTTTGCACAACATCTAATGTAATTCATTAGAAAAAATATACACACATAATCTTAGTCTCTAGTTCAAGTCTTAAGTATTTTTTTTTATTATTCTATTATAACAAAAACATAAAAATAAATAAAATTAAGCCTCTTAAGTGTGGTGATATAAGAAAATAAAATCAACAAATAAATTAAAATATTAATAATATATTTATTAAATAAATAATTATTTAATTATAATTATATACTTAATAATTTAACTATAAAAATATGAAAGTATTTGAGTTTTATTAATCCAATTCGATCTAGTTTAATTAACAACAAATGTACATTTGATGTAAGAAAATAAAATCAATCAATAATTTATAAAGTTAATAATATATTTGGTTAATAAATGATTATTTAATTATAATTATATTTTTATTAATTTATTAAATTGTTTTAAATTTGGTTTTAATTTGATAAGCATAAATAATTAAATCTAATTTTAATAAATTAAAAAAAAATAAATTACAACCCGACTCTAACACTGGTTTTGTTTACTCGCCATACTATTTTATGGGTTTAAAGATTTTTTTTCTTTTCCCCAAAGGTTTAAAGCATCCCATTAATGATTACAATTGAAGGGTAGGATGGATGACATTAATAATATATTAATTATAATCAAAATATAAAAATTTATAAATTATTAAGTGAGACAGTAAATGTTTATTAATTATTAAAAAGTGAATTAAAAATTAATAAATTTTTATATTTGTTATATTTTACCTAAATCAATTGCAAACATAAAATCATAAATTTTGATATATATAAACACTTAATAATTCAAAAATATATACATTTGTGTTTAAGTATTTTATTTTTAATTTTTTATTAATTTTTAAATAGTTAATAAACTTATAATATTTCACTCAAAATTCTAAATACAACAATAAAAAAAAGTCCAAGTACATATCCTCAAAATTCATATGCCCAATGATTTTACACATTAAAGTTATATATTTCTAGATTATTTGTACTTCTTTATTTGCTTATAGGGAGTAAACATGGGTTATCAGCACCAAAATTATTTATTATTAATAATTTTATTCAATAACAATGTATTAAAATATAATTAATTATAATAAAAAAATCATTTATTTTTGTTATAATAATATAATTATTTCCCATAAAAAATTATACTATTTTCCCAACATATCATTAAAGATACATTTTTATTTTTTATTATCAAATCGTTAGAAGTGATATTTTCATGGACAAAGTAAAAATACCTTAAAAGTTATATTTTAATGGATAAATGATCGTTTAAATATATTTCATTTAATAAAAATATATTTTAGATCGTTATTTATTAAATGTGATAGTACAAATCTATTATATTTATAAAAAATATTATAAAATATCATTTTATAAAGCAATAAACTTATGTTATATCACTTAATTACTTCGAAATTGAAACAGTACAAATTTATTATTTTATACGATAGATTTCTACGATTATTTTTATAAATATAACAAAATTGTATTACTATATCTAATAAATAAATATCTAAAATGTATTTTTATTAAAATTACTAGAATCATGTTAACTTTTTTTCTATTTTCATTATCTAGCTTCATTTTTAATCGCATATATTAATTTATTTTTATTTAATTAAATTTTATTCACACACACTCTCTCTCTCCTCTCTACGTATAAAATTTGATCAAAGCTTTTTCTCTCCTACTTTGCTTTCTTTTGGTACTTATACAATAATGTATTATAAATATACACAATCATATGTAACATTATTGTAAGTACAACTTGATTGTTATACATGTATACAACATTGTTACACATATTCATAGGGGTAAGAAAAATGAAACCCCTTGAAGGAGCATAAATGATATTAACATTTATTACGAGTGGAAAGTAAAAGATGTGATTTTAGGTTTCCTGAGATTCTAACGTAAAAATACAAAAAAAAAATTAAAGAAAAAATTAATTATTGCATTCTTTGATGATCTAAAGATTTGTTTGCTTGTTTTTTAGTCTAGTGGTATGATGAGACTCTTTTTCACAACAACTACAGTTACAACGATTGCAGTTGATAAACAAAAAAAAAATATTGTTTAATATATGTTCAATGAAAACAAGCAAACCAGAATTGGGCCCAAGACAATTTCTCACCTGGGCCTTATATTTCAGTTCACATATTGGCTTCTTTACTACACTAAGAAGATAGACCCGAATAAATCTACAAATATTATTTTTATATATCATAATTAGAATTTAAATATAATTATATAAATTTCATTATACTTATAAAAAATTATTAATGATAATGTGATATTTAGGATCAAATAAGACCCGACTTGTAGGGTGCACTGTGAACCGATTCGTTTTGATTAATTCAATTTCGAGTTGGGTCGGGTGTTATAATGCCCAAATCTTGGTACAAATCGGTTCGATTCGCAGTTTGACAAAGTTCTCTTTTACTAAACTTGTGGCTTTAGAAAAAGGAAAAAGAAAAAAAAATATGAGAAAAAGTGGCAGTTATTTTCATTTTGTGGTTAGAATTGAGAAGAAGCATAATTTTATCTTTTGAAGGTTCTCATCCCTTTTCAATTTGACTTTTTCGTTGTTGTTACATATGAAGCAGATCAAGGGATACAGCCATACAAATTTGTAGATCATGCATACACACACTACCTTCAAAGTTATAGGTTTGACCATATCATGTCCAATTTGAAAAGCTTCAATTATTGTGCTTTTTCGCTTTACACTTATCTTATCTCTTATGTATCTTTGAGAAATGATTTTTTTTATTTTATTTTTCCTTTCGAAAAAGATTCATTTATAAGTATAATTTATAAATAATAAATAAATATTTAAGTTGTAATTTAATCAAAGATATTGATTTATTAGTTAATATACAAATAAATCAATTATAAGATTTACCATGATGAGGCAACACGAAGACCTATCTCATGTTAAAAAAAAGTTTAATTAAAATGTAATTTAATAATAATAATAATAATAAAAGATAATATTATATCAATTATGTTTCAATAGATGAGATATTTATAGTTTCATAGATGATGCGTGTAAGGTAATTATTGTAAAGATTCAAAACAATAAAAATATCAAGAAATCAATAAGTCCAAGAAATAGTAATCTCTTTGAGTTAATTATATTGCAAGTGCAAGAATCACAAAGTAAAAATATATAGAGGATTTTTCATAAATTAAAGAGATTTTTAGAGATAAAAACATAAAATAAAAGGAATTTTTTTTAGAAATAAATATACAAATATAAAAAAAAATAAACATTAGACGATTTATAAATAATAAATAAAAATAGAGTGATTTTTCAGAGGATGCTTTTTTTATATAAGTAAAATATGATGTAGTTATTGAAGCAATTATTATAGACCAAAAGATATATACAAAATTGTAGTTTAAATAAAATTAACTTTCAAATTTATAAACAGCTAGTTATAGAAATTAAAGCAGAACCCATTTACCCCAAAATGTGTAAAGATTATATATATAAATATATATATATATATATATATATATATATATATATATTTCTAACGATTTCTCTAGATTGCCAATCTGTTTGAAAAGAACATAAAAATGGAGGCCGGTGGTTGATCGATATGCATCGTTGATAGTTTAAATCTACGAACAATGTCGGTAGATTGTAAACATCTTTGGTGCGCAACCGACACCATAATAAAATGGTTTGAATTCTGTTCTTGAGTTAAAAGCTAAATATGTAAACTTCAAATAATTTAATAAATTATTATTTTATTATTATTAAATAACATTTACATTCATCACATAATTAATCTTACACCACCTAAGACATTATATCATTTATACATAACACATCAAAAATTTATACATATATCCTATGCGGATGGATATATATAGCAACGTATTTGTTTATAATATATCATAAAATTTATTAATTTTTAAGATATTTTACGAATTATTCATTAAAAATATTGATAAATACTATTTTAGAATAAAATATTCTAGAGAATTTTTGATGTTTCTCAATTTTAATTCTCATTTTGTATATCTTATTTTTTATTAAGTGATTGCTACGTATTATTCCATTCTTTTGTATTTTCTTTTTCTTCTTCCTTCTCTTCTTATTCGAATTCATAGAATATATTAAGTGTAATAAAGGATTTTTTTAAATCTTCATTTTCAATCGTTCTTACGATAATATCCCATGCTTCCTTTGATGTCACCACTTATTTTTAAGAACAAACTCTTCTATACAAGACTTTTTAAGTCCAAAGCTTGATTTGCTTTGAATTTCAAATTATAATACATTTTTGTAAAGATATTATGGCTTCATTGTTGTAAATAATCTCATTAAAACATTTTCATTGAAAATATGCTTAGTCACACCATTCTTGATAGTTATAGTTATCGATAAATCTTTATTCAAATTTTATCAAGTTTGACATTGTAACTTGATGTAGCCTACTTACTTGCTTTTAACATAGTTAAAAAAACTTACTATTTCATAGTCCTCGTCAATTGCATTAGAGCATAATTAGAATTCAATCAATCTTTTACTGACACACACTTCACGCGATCACTTATTGTTTTTACAAAACCAAATTCTAGTAGCTTTTTAACTCATTCGTGACCCTTCTCGATCACTTTTTGCTTGATATTAGATCGTTCTGTTCTCTGGACGTGATACTCCATGATTATTTCTTTTCTCTAAATAATATTCTCCTAATGTGCTCCTCCTCGACCACTTGTTTTATCAATCTTGGATCGTCTCATAATAAATTATTGAATTAAAAGTTACATACTTAAAAATCAATTAATTTAACAAATTAATATTACATAGATGAAACTATCACTCATCAAACTTAACCTTATATTATCTCACACACCATCTCTGAGTTATATTCACTATAACAATTTAATGTCCTTCTCAAAAATGAGAGAACCATGAAAAAGGAAAACGAGTTTTGAAGTTTATCTTTATATAAAAAAGAATGGTTTTGGAAGAAAGGTTGTGGTTATTACTTATGAAAGCAGAAATTAGAGAGATCGAAGAAAACCCAATCTTCAATGGTTTAGATGGCTAAGATAAATACAGTCTGGTTGACCACAACTAAAGTTATATTCTTATTCTCTTATGTCTTCTTTGTGATTATGACAACTATCACTTTTTTTTATCATAATTTTTTTTATTAAAAATTATGATATTATTATAGTTCACATAGCAATTAATTATAATTTTTTAAAAAACAAATTCTATTTTAATTTATAATTGATATAAAAAAATTAATATTTTTTCTCCCACAAGAAACAAATTACTCATCTTTTCCTTACTTAATTTGAGGAATAATATTTGTTCTGTAGATAAATCTCAATGCACGTTGGACTTTATTATCGGTTGAATTTTGCAGGAAACTTAAAATTTTAAAGAAAAGATTTATTTGTTATAAATTTATGATAAATGTTGATATTATTAATAAATATAATTATATTTAATAAAAATTATCATATTAATTATAACTATAATATAATTATAATACAATCTTAATATATAAAAATAATTAACTTTAAACTGAAAGCTATAATTTTTCAAACAATGATTTTATTTTATTTTTCAACGCTGGCAAGGGTCATATGTGTAACATGGAAAGCAACACATCCAAACGAAATCAAGCTATAAGCTAAATCGAGTTTTCTATTTTTATAAGTGATTTTGTTGTAAAAATGTAAATAATCGATTTGTGGGGATTAATTTAAATCTTAAAAAATTTACAACTTAACACGCAACCTAATTATCTTTACATAACTAACATATATAAACTCATTTATTTAATGTTATATATTTATATTATAATTTTTCTGATACTATTAAGAAAAATTCTTAAATTTGGCATTCAATTTTGATATTTATAATCTTCTAAACAAATCTCTAAAGTCTTCGATCATAATATTATAAAATTATATTAAATAAAATAAACTTTAGTTTAGGTTTGAAGTAAGAATTTAATTCACTATTTCTTAAACTCGATATATAGCACAAAAATAAGGTATTTTACTAAATGTGTGGTGACATTAAGATTATTAAATTTATGTTTTTTTTTATTTTAGTTTTAACAAATACACTTTAATTATTAAATTTTTATTAAAATATATAATCTTAATAAAATTTAAGAAATAAAATATCTAAAAATATAAATTTATGGACTTTTTCGTATATAAAATCTTAAACGATATATTATTTAAAATTTTAAGCATCAAAATATCTCAATTATATATAAATTTAAAGAAGAAATTGTTACTCTTACCTTTTACTTAAAGTAAGAATCTTTAGACATAAATTTCATTTCTAAAATTAGAGTCAAAGCTATAATCTCTTCCAAGCCAATTAAAGAGAAGGAAGCAAAGTATTAAATGGACAGGTTTCTATAATATAAATGGTGGAAGTATGTTCTTTTAATGGTTTTCCATTAAGTTGTCATTAGCTGAGAACTTGCAAATGGCATGGGCGTATTACGGCATGCCCTTTTGACTAAATTAATAATATAGTGCTAGCAAGAATAAAAGTCTTTTTCTATGGAGAGAGATCGATGTCAAGATCTTATGCATATTCAAGGTTCAATAATGGCAAAAAATACGGTCTAATATTTATGTGGACCTGATCTCTTCATTTTACACGAACCAGAAAATTGTCTATTTTAGCTAATTAATAACCACATATCAACATGATAATTAATGGAAGAAACACGATGAAATTTTACATATTATTTTAAATATATATTATATTATATATAAAAATTTAAATTACATGCATTTAAAATAATTAAAAATATATGTGTTATATTTTTTTGTTTAGGTAAAACAAGTTTGTTTCTTACCCATCAATCTATTATACCTTATACTAGGCAAATCCCTGCCCAGCACGTTGGGGTTTAATTTCGATAGGTTTGACATTCCAAACAGAGAGATGAGAGTGATGGTGAGAGGAAATTAATGATCGAGGAAAGAAAACAATAATGGAAATCTATATATACGGTGGTGTAAAATTAATGGACCCGGAATCGGCTAAAGAATGATCTCTTTTCAATGCAAATTAACCTTTATTTTCTTTTCATTTTGGGTATCTTCTAAAGCATGAATGACAAATCTTATGGGTCCTTTCTGGGTCAAAAGACAGTCGTACTGACATTCTCTCCAGTTCTTTTCTTCTCAAGTCAAACACATGACACCCTTCTCTCTCTCTCGGACATCATTCTCATAGTCTCAAATGCTCATACTGAATAGAGATTTCGAGAGAAAAACATCAATGAATATAATGTTGGTGTGTGTTGTTGTGTCAGACAACAATGACTCATTTGAGTAAAACATGGATCATATAATAATGGTAGTGGATCCATAAAATATGGATATGCAAGAATTATGGTTATTGTTTAATTTTCGTTTTCTTTGTATACATATATACGATTATTGTACGAAAGCAGATAACGAGAAATAATAATGAAATATATTGATAATTATCGGAGAAATCTGATATTTTGTGGTATCGGAGCGAGGATATTCTAATAGGCTACTGGCTTCGGTTGTAAACTACCATTTTTTGATTGCTGATTTGCAAATTTATAGATTTGCTGATTTGTTGATTTCTGATTTCTGATTTCTGGTTTGGCTATTGATTGTAGCTGCAGTTTTTTGCCTTTTTTGAGTTCTGATTTCTGGTTTATATTCGAAATTTCTTGCTGTTAGTTTCAATAGAGCATTATGCGACTCAGAGAAATGAAAGATAGTTATTTCACGTTTATTTGTTCGAAATTCAATAGAAGATTACGGGTTACACCTTAAAAAATATCGGCATCTGACTTACAATGAGTCGAGGATTCGCGACGAAGAACCGTAGAAAGAAGGTCGGACCCGTTTGAGGCGAGTACTCATGACGTACGGTAGCGTAGTCACTTGGAAACCCAGTACTCGCGGCGGCCGTTGATGCGGTTCACGAGAATAACAGAATAGATGGTGTTGTGTGGTTGAAGAAACTACCATTTCGACAGAGAATGAAGGAAAAAAAACCGATGAGAGCGGTTTGCGAGAGGAGAAGAGTTGTTGTGAAGAAAGAAGCGCCGGCTGCGAAGAAATGCGACGAGAGAAGAGGAGAAGAAGAGGCTGCGAGATTTTTTGGGTGAGAAGAAATTAGCATGAGTTTAGAAACTTCTCTTAGGGTTTGAAGCAGCGAAGAAGGTGTCTTTGAGGAAACCTTGACAGGCTAACGGCCCGAGAACGTGCAGGAAACTACGCGACTTGGGAAGGAAACTGCGTGACCAATCTACTCAAATCGCGCAGGAAGAAAGGGGCAGCTGCGAGAGAATGGCAAATTAGGGTTAGGGTTATAAGGGTTTTCTTTTTTTTTTCATTTATATAGTAGCTGCTTTGTAAAAAAAATGTCATGTTGGAAGATTTGACGGCGAAAATGATGGAAGTTTTCACTAGAGCTTAGATCAGCTCACAACCTCCGTCGGCCCAGGCGTCGATCATTGCCCGTTAGTATCGAAGTTGGGAGGATCCAACTATGCCTTGTGGTCCCAGGGTGGTGGAGATGTATATCTCGCTGGCAAGACAAGCGGGATATATTAATGGGGATTTTCCTCGACTTGTTGAAAGCAGACCACTCGTTCGGAGATGGTGCCTTGAAAATGCCATTGTTAAATGATGGTTGATCAATTCGATGGACCCCTCGACGATTACAAATTTTATTTGATTCCCCGATTGCAAAACAAGTTTGGGATTACTGCTGTACCATACATGATGGGACGAGACACGTCTCGAGTGTATGATCTTCGGCCGTCGAGTTACTCGTGTAAACGAGGGCGGGTGGATCCATTGAAAAATACTACAATAACCTTCGAGGGTTGTGGCGAGAAATTGATTTCCGTCGTCTAATCCAATGGAGTGTGCGAAATGACATACAAAAATACAACTCCGTACGTACGGGAAGATCGAGTGTATACCTTCGTGATGGACTTGATGACGGACTCGACAAAACTCAGTGATGTGCTTCAAATCAAAACATTCCCTACTGCGGTGGAACAAACTGTGGATTCAAATACGTAGGGAAGAAGTACAACAGGCCGTGATGATCACGGGTATAGATCTGACAATAGGAGCGGTTATGGCTTTTAAAGGGGTCGAGGACACGGCATAATCTAATGCCACCAAAAACGGGAACCTCTTTGGGTATGCAAGAAATCCCTCGGGAAATCCACCATCTCTTGACATGAAATGTGACCATTGCGGAAACTCCAAACACACCCGTGAAATCGCTAGCTTCAAACTACGTGGGTATCCGAGAATGGTGGAATGATCTTGTGGCAAGAAACGGGACCACGTGATCTGACGGCATTGTGGCTACCAATAATGCCTCATTATCAGTTACATCCCGGGGCAGAATCTTCCCCGGGATCCGAGGTATTTCGAAGTAAAGAATTTCACATCTACACTCGTAGTGATAAAGAGGATTGGATTACGGACTGCGGAGGCTGAGATCACGTGACATTTGGCCCCAAACGATCTCTCGATACAACCCGACGAGACGGAGCCGTGTTGCCAATGCAAATGGGGTCACTTATCCGATTATAGGAGCTGGAACAATGACCTTATCTCCTCATTATCATTATCTAATACTTTGCTTGTACCATCTGTCAAGCGAAGCTAATGTACGTAAGTCGAGTCACTTGAGACATAGCGCTGTGTAGTATTGATGTATTCTACTTTTGCATACGAGGATATTCTCGCAAAGGAGATCGTGGGCGTGGTACTAGGAGAGGAGGGCTATATTATGTGGATGACCTCGGTTCGGGAAGAGCCAATCACGTACAGCATCTTGTTGGTAACGAGGAACGACGATTTGGCTATGTCATTCGTAGATTTGGGCATCGTCATTCGGGTATTTAAGACCTACTCCACAGTTTATTTTCAAATATCAAACATTCGGATTTCAAATGTGATACTTGTATCCTAGCAAAAAGTCATAGGGCGTCTTATCTATGGCGTGAATAAAAGTATGACTCATTTTGCTTTAATACATTACGATGTTCGGGGACACTTTCCTAGGTTATTACGTCATCGGGTCATCGTTGGTTTGTTATTTTTGTTGATGATTGTACACGAATGACATGGCTTTACCTATACTCAAACATAAAGATGAAGTATTTGCTACATTTCACATGTTTCACGCATGATTCGAGACACAATTTTTTGAAAAAATTAGATACTTAGGTCGATAATGGAGGAGTATGTTAATCAACAATTGGACATACTTGGACAACCGTGGTATTCTCCGTTGAAACCTCGTGATTCCTGAAACCCAATGAGGAATGGGATTGCGGAGAGGAAGAATAGGCATATTTTAGAAACAGCTCGGGCTTTACTAATCGGTGCACGTATGCCTAATAAATACTAGAGTGATGTTGTTACTCTGTTGTGTATCTCTTGAATCGAATGCCACGAAAGACGCATACAATTTAGGACTCCATTAAAGGTGTTATCGATCATCTTCCCTTACCTACTATTTTAATGCTTACACTCTAAATTTTTGGATGTGTTGCTTTTGTACACCTCCATAAAAATCAATGAACTAAGTTGGATCCATGTCTGTCCAATGTGTATTCTTGGGGTATGGTGTACAAAAAAGAGTCTAGATGTTATGATCCAATTACTAAAAGAAACTATACTACTGTGGATGTCACTTTCCTTGAATCAGAATGTTTTTTCCCATCACCGGTATCCAATTACACTCTTGGGAGGAGAGTTATGGTGAAGAAACGAAATTGGCTTGATGTTGAAATATTAGACACTAGTTCGACATACTCGGATCGTGCCAATAATATGGAGGAGCCCGTATCTAGACCGAGCTTGAACTTCGAAGCGGAAGGTGAAATAGTAATTGAATCTCCGAGAAGATGAAGTGGTTGATGTACCCTCCATTCTCACAGTACCCGATGATCATACCTGTGAGAACAACTAAGGAGTAAGCTATCTATCACACCTTTACAAACTAATGCTATAGATACACTGTTGGTTATGTTTTACCTTTCGGACACAATCGAGGTAAACCTCCAGAATCGATACTCCCCGAGAAAGAGAAGAACGACAACCCAAGTATCTAGCAAATTATGTATCTCTTCAGATTATCGAGAACCTATCGGGGCATTTGCCTGGCTCTCCTGCGTGTCAAATTTCGAGTAGCATTGAAGAAGCCTTATACGATCCAAAATGGGCTCAGCTATAAAGAGGAATTTGAGGCATTGCGGAAGAATAACACATGGGTGTTAAGCGAGTTGCCTTAAGGGAAGATGGTAGGATGCGAGTGGATTTTCTCCGTTAAGTATAAAGCGAGATGGGTTAGTTGATCGTTACAAGGCGAGGCTTGTAGCAAAAGGATATACACGAGAAACATGGGATAGATTATCAAGAAACCTTCTCACTGTGGCTAAACTAAAAGCTGTGAGAGTTTTGTTATCTCTTGCAGCAAATTTAGATTGGCCATTGCACCCGACTTGACGTGAAGAATTCCTTCCTTCGTGGTGACCTTGAAGAAGAGATTTACATGGATATCCGGGATATCTTTGTTACATCGAGGAAACGAAATTGCATGTAGGTTACAACGGCATTGTATGGACTAAAACAATCACCTCGGCGTGGTTTGGTAGGTTGAGTTCGGCGAATGAAGAAATATGGGTTCCAACAAGCAACTGCGATCGTACTCTTTTCTAAAACATCGATTAGGAAGATAACGTACTTATAGTCTGTGTAGACGACATGATCATTACGAGGGGATGATAAAGAAGAAATCTCTAAGCTTGAGAACAGTACATCGAATGAGTTTGAAATGAAGAACTTGGGAGGGCTCGAAATACTTCTTAGGTATTGAGGTAACGAGATCAAAACAAGGCATATGTCTTTCAAAGGTAATATACTCACGGACTCTTGCTAGCGAGACGGGACTACTTAGATTGTAAACTGTCGATATTCGATGGTTCAAAATCATAAACTCGGAGAATATGTGGACAAAGTACCGGCCAGGATAAACGGTGATATCAACGGTTAGTAGGTAAACTCGTATATTTATCTCGTACTCGGACTGATATTGCGTATCTTTGTGAGTGTCGTGAGTCGATTCGTACATTGCCCAGTGAAGACCATATGGATGCGGTCGTCACGAATGCTTCGTTACTTAAAATCCTCCCGTGGGAAAGGACTTATGTTTTCAAAGAATGGTCGATTGGAAGTCCTTGGATATACGATTGAGGCGGGAATATGAAGGGATAGGAAATCTCTGCTTTGGGTACTTTACTTTCGTGGGGAGCAATCTTGTTACATGGAGAAACGAAGCAAAATGTAGTTGCACTTATCCGGTCTTTGGTGAATTTCGAGGAATGATCAAGGGAATATGTGAGCTCGCTTTGGTTGAAAAAAACTTAGCGAGATTGGTGTTGCTCAGAAATGAACTTATTTTGTGATAACAAGCGACCATTGCCATCGCTCGCGATCAGTTCAACGTGGCCCATGAAGCACGTTGAAGTGGATCGGAACTTCATCAAGCAGAATCTTGAAGAAAAGATTATTAAGCTTCCATTTGTTAAATCGAGAAGATCAATTGGTGCGATATACTCACAAAATCTGTGTTTACAGGAACCTACAACTTACTTGACAAGTTGGGCATAAGAGACATATATGCACCAACTTGAGGAGAATGTTGGTGTGTGTTGTTGTGCGGAGACACCAATGACTGGAATGGAGTAAAACATGGAGCATACAATAATGGTAGTGGATCCAATAAAAACGTGGATATCACGAGGAATTATGGTTATTGTTTAATTTTTGTTTTCTTTGTATACATATATCTTAACTATTGTAGAGAAACAGATAACAGAAATAATAATGAAATATATTGATAATTATCAAAGAAATATAATATTTTTACATATACCTTATCAGCATCATAGCCGAACTATCTGTACAAATTAATCAACTTTTAATGCTATGTAAGGATAATTAATAGATATTTTAATTAATTGAATCCTTTTTAATCGATACATATTAATTTTAGTAAAATGGTATGTAATTTAATTTCATTATTATATTATTATCTTTAATTTAATTGTTTAATATATCTTACTTACTTTTTTATTTCGGTTTAGATTGACTAGTGATATAAAACATAACTTTAAAATCATACTCTTTAACATTATTTTTAATTTTATTCCTAGCCACTGGACATAAGCAAAATACAATAACATGTAAATTTGTATTTTTTAAACCATAAAATTAACAGAAAAATCATGTTCATATATAAATGAATATGAATAGTAATTAAGGTTGAGTCTACAATCTTATTTGTTTAATGTCAAGGATAATAGAATATAAAATTGATTAAAGATAAAATTACCATAGAATTTATAAATATTATAATTTTAAAATTATAAAGCAAATCAAGATTTTTAAATCTAATATGCACACTAAAGTTGAAATGATTTAATACATATTTATTGGCATGTTGGTCAAAAATTAAAATTTGCTATCTTTGCTTGCATGCACGATGGTGTATGGCTGATTACAATAAATTATATATTAGTTCAGGTCGTCGTGAGTAAGGGATGTAGTATTTAAGTTACTGATTCTTACTTTAGAAATTAAAAGATAATTATATTTTTTATTATTTTCTTTCATTTTATTTACATGTGAATTGAAAATAATTATAATTTTATTATTATTATTTTGGCTTTGGAGATAATTATTAGAAAAATTTGAAATGACATGACATTATAAAATTGATAAATATAGTCCACAAAATTGTATTAGTAAAATCATATATGTATTTCAATTGAGATATAATAATAAATGTATAATATATAAAATTATAGAGAATTAAAGGAAAATGAATGTATTTTTAAAGCCATTATTATTAATACAGCAAATTAAAAATAATGCTTAAGTTAGGTTTAAACTTAATACTTTATTAATAAATTAGTAGTATAAGTTGGCTATAAATCACAAATAATTAATGCATAAATTTAAATGTAAATTATACAAGGAATAATTGTGATAGAAGGATAAAAAGTAGCAAAGGAAAA
The DNA here is from genome assembly GCA_033030585.1 of Hippophae rhamnoides. Lineage (NCBI taxonomy): Eukaryota > Viridiplantae > Streptophyta > Magnoliopsida > Rosales > Elaeagnaceae > Hippophae > Hippophae rhamnoides. The sequence continues at coordinate 62,271,963 of CM065428.1, read as the reverse complement.
AATCATACTCATCTTGAAAAATCTTATGTGACTTTAAGTATGTAGCTCCATAATGTAACTTGGCCGAAAGTAAATTAAAGATTATTTTACCCTTTGCTGTCAGCCTGTCAACCACAACACTTTTTATCATACCAAATGAAGCTGTTGACTATATACTTTATTAATTTTTATATTAAAATGTATTTAAAATTTGGAGTTTAAATTTAAATTGTAAGTGAATAAATTATATGGTATTAAAAATAATTTAAAAGAAAAAGGAAGATTACAAGTCAACGACTAGTGTATAATATATACCATTCAAAAAATCTAATTTTTTTAAAAGTCAATGATATATTATTATAATGAATTAGAACAAATGTTAATTGAAAAAATATATTTATATTATAATAAGTTTAAAAAAAATTATTATTCACTACAATTCTACAACTTAATATGCCTTAAATGAATCATCACTCAATCCATTTTTTTTTCCTACCTATCTGGCCTTATAAATACCCTCTTACCCTCCTACCTATCCTCCTCAGCTAGCTAGCCAACGTCTCTCTTTCACTCTGAGAAACATATAATAATATTTCAAATTTATCATTAATATACATATACTATGGATTACAGACTTGAATCATCTGAGACTAAGAGGTTTTCACTCTAGATCTTACCTTTAAATCCTAGATCTCTCTCTCTCTCACTGTGTGTATATATACTTCAAGTTCATATCTGTATCAAGTTGTACTTCCAAGTTAACATTTATTTCTTGTTAATTAGTAAAATCTATATATATATATATATATATAGATATGACACACACAATTATCTATATGCGTTGATTAAATCATCATATATAAAAATGATATAATAACACAATTAATTAAATAATGATATGCGTGCAGGAACAAGTGTGCAGCTTGCTTCAAGCAATTCAACAAATTGGAGCACTTGGTAGATCACATGAGAGAATCATATCACTCGGTACACGAACCCAAGTGTGGTATCTGTAAAAAACATTGCAGATATTTTGAGTCTCTCAGAGAACACCTTATAGGTATATATATATATTAAATATATGACACACACAGAACACATAATACTAATATTTTTATACGAGATAGCGAGTTCAATTTAATCAATTAATTAATTGAGATATGTATATTTTAATTTCCTACAGGGCCATTGCCGAAACAAGAGTGCAAGAGCATTTTCAGCAGCAGAGGATGCAAATTCTGCTTGAGCATCCTCGACAGCCCTTATGCTCTTAGGCTTCACCAGCAAACCTGCCAACTTTCCCCTGTCAATGTAATTCTACTCATCCATCTTTTCAATTCTTAATAATTAATTAACCATATATGTTTCGGTTTTTATATGACTCAATTATTCATTATAATCCCATAAAATATATATATATCATATTTTTGAACATGTCAAAAACATATATTCATGCAACATGTGTAAGGAACTAAAAATGGAACTTTGGGTTATGGGATTTGCAATTAAACCTTAATTATAATCAAATATCATTATTTATTAATTAAAATGTACTACTACTTAATTCTCTGATCATCTGCGAATTATTAATATATAGGGACTTGTTGGGCGGTTTGTTAGCATGGGTTTAAAGAACAACTTAAGCATAGATAATGGAAGAACAAACAGCAGCAGCTTGGGTCATGTAGTGGTTGCTATGGCTTGCAAAATGGTGGGTGGTGGGAGTGATGGGTCCTTAGATGTTTGTGCTAGGGTCTGCATTATTGACCAAAATGAAAACATTATCTTTCATTCTTACGTCAAACCTCCAATTCCTGTCACAAACTTCAGGTACGTACACTACTAGCTATATATGTTCTATCTAAATTAATAATTAAATTTCAAATTTTCTAGTAGCTCAGGTACTGAATCGTAAGTTTATTAATTAATTCGCAGGTATGAAACTACAGGTATTCGTCCAGAAAATTTAAAGGATGCAATGCCACTTAAACAAGTAGAGAAAAAGATACAAGAATACCTGAGCAATTGGGAGCCCATTAGGAAGATTCGACCTAAAACTGGAAAAGCTAAGATTCTTGTTGGTCATGGTTTGGATCATGATCTTGATCGTCTTCATATTGAATATCCTGCACTAATGATCAGGTACTACTTAATTAATTATATAGAATATTACAATTTAGTATTTTTATTTAAATTAACAGCAATCAAATCTTCAAATCCTAACACATGCAAGTGGTGGAACTACTATTTCAAGTTAGGAGGGACATTATAAAAACATAAAATATAGTAGTTTTAACATTTATCGTTTTTAACTACAAAAGAAAAATAAATTAAAACCATTGTATTTAATTGTTTGAGTACTCTAATTGATTCGATATTAATTATAAACGTATTTAATGCATGTGATGATGATAGGGATACTGCAAAATACCCTCCATTGATGAAAACAAGTAAGCTCAGCAACTCCCTCAAGTATCTGACACAAGCTTATCTTGGGTTAGTCTTAATTCTCTCTATAGCTAGCTAAATTAATTGCACCCTAGCTGCGTTATTTTTTTTTTCCAATGAATTAAAAAAATAAATAAATTACAATAAATGGGTTCAGGTATGAAATTCAAACGGGGATTCAAGACCCATATGAAGACTGTGTAGCAACAATGAGGATATACATGAGAATGAGAAACCAGAATCATAAAGTGGAGGATTATCCAATGGCTTCTGACCCACAAAACCGAAACAACTTCGCTTTATGGCGTCAAAACGAGCTTGAGAGAATGACACCCGAACAACTGTTGGAAATCTCCAAGTGTGATTACTACTGTTGGTGCTTGGACTCCAGAAATAATTAATTAATTAAATTAATAATGGAATGCTGCTTCACTACTTCATGAACAAGTATTCATGGATGCTAATGAATTTTTAAATAATAATATTAATAAATTATTTACCATACATTAAGGGATTATTATCTTTATAATTAATAAATGGTATAATGTATAAAATATCGTGTTACATTAATATGCAAATAATACAAAAGCTAGTTCTTGTACTATGCAATTTGCATGCATTAATAAAGTTAAATTTGTATTATTTATTTGTTTACGTATTATTTGATGAAATTAAATTTAATATTAACTTAACTTTTAAAAAATATATATATATAAATACTCGATAAGAGTTTAGAAAGAAAATAATTTGATTGATAAGAAATATATTTTAAAAATAACAAATAATAACTCCATCACATTATCTTATGCATAGAGTTCTAAACTTTTATAAATAAATGAAATTGCAGAAATTAAAAATTGATAGGTTGAAAAGTGTGAAAACTAATGAAAAACTCTTATGATTTTTTTTTTAAATGAAAACTTTAATACTCTCTTGTATTTCTTGTTATCTCGTTCAAGTGGAGATCTGAATTACACTTAGTTACTAGAATGACAGTCCAATTTTGATAGTTAATCAAAGTAAAACTATTATGCTCAATGACTTGATAACCATTTCAAGTATGTCAACAAAGAGGAAAATAGGAGAAGGGAAACATGGAAAAGTGGGCAATTATCAATATTCATTGAATTGAATACCTCAAAAATAAGACTTTTTAAATTAAATGAAATTGTTCACGTACAGTAAAATAAAAACATCGTATACATTAAAATCACTATATATATATATATATATACATTAGATATAAAACAGATGTTTGAGATTTAAAAATAAATACTAACAAGTATAGAATTACAACACCAAACATTTCAAATTTAAAATAAAAGAGAACGGCTCAACTTTTATTTTTTACAAATTCAACAATTTGGCCTTAAAATGCATACAAATATACTTATTATATATAGTAGATGAAAATAGAATTAAAAATTACAAATATTGCCAAAAAAAAAACTCTCTCTTGGTCCTAAAAATAAGTTAATAACCAAGAATAAAATACAAATAAATGAATTGATTTTCATTTTTTGTCAACTTACATTATTACAATATTTTCTTGTTTTTTTTAATTATATTTTGTTAATTTATTGAAAACCGAAGAAAAAAAATTAAAATTCATCAATTTATGAGAATTAACCTAAAAAAATTCGCCGGTATTTTAGAAAATGGGCCCGATATTTTTCCAAAATTTCTCAAAACGAGCCCAATTATGTTTATAAATTTGCTAGTTTTGTTATAATCATCCCAATTATTTTTTTTAAAAATTAATCGGTTTTATTAAACTTTCCCGTACCAAAATTATTATTTTTCCTAGCTTCCTCCTTTATCTCTCATTTTTTTTATATATGATTCTTACTTTCAGCATTTCGCTTCTTCATCTTCCTTGTTATCAAATTTTTCTTCTTCAAGTTTTGCCCAAGCATTTGAGAGAAACTCGTGCTCTATGAACTCTCACTTTGATATTTATTTTCCTTTTTTCTATATATTATTTCGTTTGATCTTTTATTTATTTATTTCCCTTTATGTGCACTTCATTTTGTTTGATTTCTTTTCGGGCTCATGCTAGGGTTAGTGTATATGGCTTGTTTGTCGTAAGAGCCATGTAAGGATGGGTACTTGGAAAGAGAGTAAAAACATGTGTACTATAATGTTATGGTAACTCGTGTTATGATTGATTAGAAATAATATTAGGTTTGTTAGTCAAAATAGGAGGTGTCTAATTTAGAAGAAAATTCATGGAAGGTGGCTTACCATATTCTCAAAGATGAATGTGCCTAACCTTGTTTGAATAAAGAATAGGAAAATTAGGTAGCCTAATTTTGTTGAATAAAAAAATATTTGGCATATGAAATGAGAACTTGAAGGCTATAAATATGGCTTCATTTCTTCATTGATAATCATCCCAAAAATAGAGAAAAGCTTGTATGAGAAGTTCTTAAATGAGAGAATTTTGTGAGAAAATTCTCTTGGGCTTGTAATTGCTCTTGCCTTTTGGGTGTGTGAGAAAATTACTGAGAATGTGGTTGTAACAATTTTCCACATAGTGAATTCTTTTCTGGTTGTCTTTTGACAACGAAAATGGTTTTTTCTCTAATTTAGAGTTTCTACTATAATTCTTGTGTTGTGTATTATCTATTTCTCTGTTATTTGATATTATGGTAAGGAAGATCTTGGGAGGGAAAGTTTTTGATTATACCATTTTATCCAAATTTCCTAACAACTCGATCTCGTTACAAATTATCTCCCTTCATTCTTTGATATCCAATTCCATCAAGTTTATATATATATATATAAGACATAACCAAGCACATAAGTGCATGACCTTTCGTCCCAAAAACTGCATGAACATAAAAGGCTTTATTATAAAAGCAAATCGCAACGTCCCTTTATTATATATCACAGATCATAATCCTTTTATTGTATTAAAAGCAAATCGCAACGTCCCTTTATTATAAAACAAGTAAGAGCGTGAAAACATTCAGCAAATTTCACAACTCCTTATATTTTATATAGTTTTGGACATAAGTCATAAATATTATGGAACCTGTACTAACGAGTAAAATCTGAACATGTGATTCGAAGACCTTGCTTTAATTGTTTTTTGAAGGGGCTTTTCAATAACTAGCTAGAAACAAACAAATGGTGGGTCATAAAAATGAACATATATATATATATATATATATATATAATCCCCAGTTTTAATGAAAGGGGATTTTTAATATATACCTAGAATTAAACAAAATTAAACGATTATTTGAATAATATAATACAAGAGGATAAAAGACTTTTAATTAACACTAAATATCAATTAAGATAAGATACCTGAATGGCTGAATGCCTCCGGCACCGACTAAAACAAGAGAATGAATTTACAAGCACAAAATTAACTCTAACGTTGAAAATAAAATACACACAAATAATTTTTATTCAAAATCACAAAAAATTACAAGAATTTTTTTACTCAAAATACAAAATACTACAATTTATTCTTGTTTAAACTTTGTTTTTTTACTCACTTAAAAACTTTTATTTTTTCTTAATGTCTAAACTAAGATGGAAAAATATATTTATACTACTTAATAACGAACATAAGGCTAGAAGCTTTCACCAAACTCAGATTTTGGGTTTGAGAGCTAATTAATACGCTCTTCGGTACTCCAGTCTTTTCGGATTATCCAGACCAATCTCCATGAGATGACCATATGCTTGTCCTCGTTATAACTTAAACCTTCTTACTTGGATTCCCACTTTTACTACTACTACTACTACTACTACAAATCTTGATTAGTTTTATTAATTAAATAATATTTATATTAATATTAAAGTTAGTCAAGTGGTATTTAGCTGATCATTTTTCATTAAATTTATATATATGAATGACATAATTTCACATGTAAAATTTTGTTTAATTTATAGATAATTTTGTAATAGGTTAAAATTGTTAGATATATTTGCGACAAGATTAAAATTTGGCCATAAAAATATCTTTTTACCTTTTATTACTTAAAATAATAAGTTTAATTTAGTGGAACACTTTAATGATTGACTATAATGTGATATAAAGGATGCAGTGGCTTACAGCTCCTCTGAATAACTGTCTTTTCAACGGCACCTAAGAAAATAATTCCTCCGTATTTCTACTAACGTACAATTCGTAGAAATTTAATCTATCCCAATTAATTTTAACTTAAATTGATTTAATTTAAATTATTAAAAATGAATGTGAACACGAATAAAACTCAAATAATAATATGATATGAAATATTAAAAATAAGGTAAATAATATTATAACCATTAATCTTTTAAATAAATAATAAATTAATAATGAATGGATAACTCATTCATAACAAAATACATAAATATAATATAACTCATTATAAAGCTTATTATGTTTAAATAACTTATTAATAAGTATTTTTATATTTATTTTGATAAATTTGATCACAGTAATTATAATTTTCTGATGTAATATTATAAATAATAAAATATCGAGTGTTAGAATGTGTCATATCAATGTTTTTTTTATTTCATCTTTTATTTATTTGAATTTGAAAGAACATTAATACTTGTTTTATCTTTTTCTATTATATTATCTTTACATTAACTATGTAATCTTCGTCCAACACTCTATTGTTTTTTTATTGAAATTGAGTCATCCTTACAAACTAATAACTAAAAGTTAAAACAATAAATAAATAAATTAACTAAAAATTAAAACACACAATATAAACTTATCATTTATAATAAGTTATTTTTGTTTTGGATATATAACAATTAACTATCTCTTGAAAAATATAGATTTATCGACAACATTTTAAATATTTAGATTTAAATTTTGACATTTAGATTTGATTTGATACTACACTACTACAATATGTACCTATGGCCTCGGTTATTAACCGTGAACATAGATCTATGGCCACGGTTACAAGAACCGAGGCCTAAGTGAGAGAGAACATAAATAACAACCTATGGTCTCAGTTTTTTAACCGAGGTCATAGGGTATACCTATAACCTCGGTTTCTTATTAACCGAGGCCATAGGTAACAACCTATGGCCACGGTTTTGATTAGAACCGAGGCCTAAGTGAGTGACATATGGTCTCGGTTTTATAATAACCGAGGTCATAGGGTTAAACCATTACCTCAGTTGTGAGAATAACCGAGGCGATACGTTGTTACCTATGACCTCGGTTTTTCTAATAACCGAGGCCATAGGGGGTAACTATGGTCACGGTGGTTTAATAACCGTGGCCATAGGTATACCTTATAGCCACATTTGTTAATAATCGAGGTCATAGGCTTGAAATCAAAATTATATATATATTATTTTAGTTACAATATTTAAATCGTGATTATATAAATATAAATTAAAAAAACTAAATTAATTATATTACATTTAAAAGAGATATTACATTAAGAGTTTAATAGTTTGATACAATAAAATATATATAATAAAAACTAGTTAATTAAAGTGTTTAAAAAATATAAAAATATACATTAAAAAACTTTAGTGCTACTAACTAATCAAATTATCTACGATGTAAATCAATCTAAAAATATTTTGTCCCATTGTAATGTTGTTCTTCAAAATCTTTGTCCTTGACAGAATGCATTAATTTTTTCATAAAAAAACATTCTCTAGTATGATCGAGCACACCAACATCTAGATTCCATTAATATAATCCTGCATATAGAACACAAGAGTTCTCTCTAGTTATTTATTCTTAATATATATGTTACATCATAATTATATTGTCATAAAAATATCTATAATAAATGACAACATGTGATAATATCTATGAATATAAACATCTAATATATATGAACATATTAATTATATCCAGATTACATAAATATAAGTAATACCTCATATTTTCACAATAAGTTCTTCAATCTGCATATATCTGTTACTACATAAACAACAAATGGTCCATAATTCAATGAAATCAGTACTACACATATCAATAATAATAACAACATTATTATTTAGCACTACCGATATCAATAACAACAACATTATTATTTAGTATTATCCATATCAATGACAATAACATTATTATTTAGTATTATCCATATCAATTACGCACAACAGAGTGACAGAGAAAAAATCCTTGCAACGTTGGACAATACCTGTGGATGTAAGAGTCTGCTATATATGAAGCGTACCAACATCCAGATTATATGAATATAGCATGCATATCTGACATCCGAACACATAAGAGTCTTCTTTACGTGTTCTAAAAATGAAAAAGAAATTCCAAATTTTCGTTTAAAAAACCAATCATGAACATCCCACATCATTCACCTTAGTGTTTTATTTGTGTATATGGTGAGTTTTAACTGTAGGAATCGATTAGTGAATTTCACGCCACTCATTCCGCATCTCATCAACTTCAGTATCAGTGTAAGTTCCTTCATGATTAAGCTGTAATGTACACACATTTTAACATATTGTTAGCTAATTCACCACATATTTTGATTAATTAATTGAAATCATGAATAAAATAAGAAATGAAAATGCACAAAATTACTTAAATTATTACCATGTCAATAATAGAAACAAGTGGATTGACAATAATTATCCTCATAAACATAAGGACATAATACCCACATGTTACCAAATCATCTTGCTTAGGATAGGACACTGTACATTAGAACGAAAATTGAGTTGTAAGCTTAATATATATTATCTAATTAAAAATATATTAATTTATTAAAACATGCATTTATAACTTACTCTCATTCTATACCATATTGGTAAACCTTGAGACCTTCGATTTTGATGACTATTGAACATAATATGAACTCTATATAAAGAAGGAAAAATAAGTAAGAGTTACTTGTGAAGATACATAAGAAAAATAAATAAGAGTTACTTGTGAAGATACATTGAACTTAATGTTTACAAGAACATCAAATTTTATTTTGAAAATAGAACTTACTCATTCATGATGTTTTTAATATCAGAGAACACTTCACCCTACATTGAATCCAAATAATAAATGGTATTTATGAATGGCTCGTACACAATTAAAACCCAATGGTACCTACATCAATTTATAGTAAGATATATATTGGTAAATGCATTTGATTACATAACATAATTTTTCGTAAATGTTATACAACTAATATCCACTTACCCTCAATTATATGGAATAACCCATTTATCTCCCTCTTGAGTATTTTGCATCATTTCAAAAACTTGCAATTTGAGTACGTGTTCTCTTTTTCTTAATGACATACAACCAACTTGGATCAATAAATTTAATCACATCATTCAACTTAACCCGTGATCCTTGTTTAATTGGAACCAGTTCTTTTCTAATACCCAATTCTTTTATATCCATGCTTGCAGCAATACCATCCTTTGTTTTAAAAGGAATATCAAGAAGTGTTCCAATTAGAGTATCACATACATTCTTTTCTATGTTCATCACATCTAGTATATGGCGTACATGCAATGTTTCCCAATAAGGTAACTTCCAAAAAATTGACATCTTCTTCCAACACTTGTCACCGTTGTTAGGTTTTACCTTATTCTTTGTAATCATTTTGAATTTTCTTTTCCCTAGAATACCTTTTTGTTTTTGCATTTCTTTTCCTTTTCCTGTGCCTCTTAATTTTCGTTGTAATTTATTCGTTGCTTTCAGAACTAAGTCCCACTTTCCCAACTTCTTGAAGATCATACCTTGTAATTTGTGTAACACTTCTTCTCCCTGCAAAGCCACCGGAGTATCTTCTTCTTCATTGTTACTTACACCTTTCTTTCGAGATCGAAACTTATGCCCTTTTGGCAAGAATCGGGTATGTCGAAAAAGAAATCTTTTTGAATGTAATAGATATTGAGCACAAGTTTTCTCACTACATACTGGACATGCATTGTACCCCTTGGTCACATGTCCACACAAATTTCCATAAGCCAGAAAATCATTTATTGTCCACAATACCATTGCTTTAAGATTGAAGTACTCATTTTTGTATGAGTCATACACATCAATTCCTTCATCCCAAAGTTTCTTCAAGTCGTTAATAAGAGGCTCTAAGTAGACATCAATATCATTACCCGGCTGTTTTGGTCCGGAAATTAACATAGAAAGCATCATAAACTTCCTTTTCATGCATAACCAAGGAGGAAGGTTATATGTGATAATAATCACTAGCCAACAACTGTATTTACTACTTAGATTGCTATGAGGGTTGATCCCATCGGCGGCAATAGCAAGACGCAAATTCCTAGGCTCCGACCCAAAATCTGGCCATTTTTCATCTACTACCTTCCAACACGGGGAATCTACTGGGTGACGCAAAATACCATCCATGGATTTGTTATCTTTATGCCACGTCAACATCTTCGATGTCTCTTTACTTTTAAACATTCTCTTAAAACGAGGTATTGGCGGAAAGTACCAAAGCACTTTAGCTGGCACTTCTTCTTTTACTTCATTACCATTTGATGTAGCCTTCCATCTTGAAGTACCACACTCCGGACATTGAGTAGCATTTTCATATGTTTCCTATAAAGGATACAATCATTTGAATATGCGTGAATCTTTACATACTCCATACCAAACTTACTCAATGTTTTTTTCACTTCATACGTAGGAACCCGACATCAGAGAACCCATGTTTTTCTTTAAGGTTGTATATTTCACCATTGCAGACAACTTGGTGAAATTTGTGCAACTAGGATAAAGCGGTTTTTCTGCATCTTCTAACAACTTGTTAAATTCACCCTGATTTATGTTGGGTTCATTTTCTATTGCATTTACCATCTCAACAGCAGAATCCTCCATATCTATGGATTTGATCCGATAGTTTAGTAATGTGTTTGTTTCATCATTCTCTTGAATTAGGGGTTCTCCATGCATATACCAATTTATATAACTTCTAACAATCCCTTTACAAATAAGATGATCTCGTGTATCATTAATATTTTGAAATTCTATGTTTATGCAATCTTTGCAAGGACATCGAATAGGCTTATCGTCTGTAGCATTCAACCAAGCAAAATTCAAAAATGATTCTACTCCTTCTAAATAATCTTGTGAAACTCTTGGCTTATGCATCCAAGACTTATCCATTCTAAATGATACAACACATGTATTGTTTAGAAAAACATATTAGAAGGAAAAAATACAAGTATACACTTGGATTGAAAAGATTATGGCAATCAAATAAAAATTTTATGCATCTCAGTACGCTACCCTACCTTAACAGCTTGAAAACTTTGAAATTACAAGCAATCACAACCTAATTAAATAATTAATAACAATAATTGCTAGTTTTGCACATCTTATATGTACGTGTGTATATATATATATAATTTTTAAAATCAATTATATAGATGAGATTGCTTTAAAAAATCTAATGGTTGATAAGTGTTAGATGTATATTATAGGAGGTGTATGATGGAATCTATTAAACTAAATATGATATTGGTCTTTTAGTGCCCTGTTTGAGAACTTTTTTCTTTTTCCATTTTTTTGGTTTCGTTTCTTCTTTCCAAGAAACATGAAAACAGAGAAAGCATATATCAAGTAGCTCAAACCTAAACAAAGAAATAATTAAAAAAAAATGAATTACTGGAGCCTTTTAAAATAATATATACACACTTACACTCACACAAACACACATATAGTTTAAACCCAAATCTATATATATCATTATACTTTAAGATAATTGACAAAATAAAAATAAAAAAACTGTATTTTATAAGAAAAAAATTGAACATTAAAATAGACTAAAGCTGTATTTATTATTGAACAAAAATAAAATTTAGCGATATACAAATTTCTTGTCATTTATAACTATGAAGAATTGTTAAGTATATAATGTGTGCCAAACAAAGAGATGAACTTTTCCTTTACTTTTATAATATGTATTTTAGCATTTTTTTTGTTTTGCCACTAAGATAACTTTTAATGAAAATCATCACAAGGTATTCGTAGTTTCTTATTAATTTGAACATGTAATTCAATTTAGCGATATACAAATTTCTTGTCATTTCTTATATAACAAACGAATTTTTTCAACAATTCTGCTTGTCAGGACCAAATTAAAGCAAAAATTTTTATTTAATAACACAATTTATTCAACAAGTCTGCTTGTCAGGACCAAATTAAAGCAAAAAATTATATTTGATAACACAATTGAAGAGACCAAACAGAGGAGGCATTGGATTGAAAGTGATTAACAAATTAAAAATAAAGAAAATATAAAAATCTGAATTTAGTAGATGATGAATATTGTTTATTTGGTTTAGCTAATTTTAATCGTTGTAAGCCATCACAATCTAGCTGTCATTTTCTTCTGAATGCATAGAGACTCTTGAAAGTTAGGAGTTAGGACCACAGCTTAATCCATATTAATCGGTAAAAAGGTTATTTTCAAGCTTCATTAATATATATATATATATATATATGATTTTATATAGTAATAAAACAGGGTATTATACTTACCTGAAGCTGAATCGCCAACAACGATAAGGTTGGGCGTTGAGTTGCGAAGAGGAGAATATGAACAGAAACAAGTCATAGAGAAAAGAAGAAGAGAGGTTAGAGGAGTTCGTCGACAATATTTTAAGACGAGAGCAGGATGGGTTGCTCAGAGAGAAATCAATTAACGAGAGTTGGATCTGAGACGCCGATTTAGAAAAATGATTATGGAAGATTAGGGTTAGAGAAATTGTCAGGGAAGGCAATATATTAACTAATATTATATATATATATTACTTAATTAGTGTAATATTAAAATTAGAAAAAAAAATAGGAAAAAAGAAAGAGAGTAAAAAAAACAAAGAGTGCAAAAAATTTTGATGTAAAAATTTAATATATATATATATGTATGATAAAAGTAAAAAAAGATTAATAATAGAGAAAAATAAAAAAATTATAAAATAATTTTTGTATTTTTTTAAATGAATGACATAGTATTTTAATATTGAAAACTCTATATTATTTTAAATTTAATCATAGTTATTTAATAATTTTGCTATATAAATATTTTCATATATAATTAAATATAGTTTTTTTATAAATTAACTTATAGCCACGGTTATTGATAAAACCGAGGCTATATGTATACACTACAACCTCGGTTTTTATTAAACCGTGGTCAAAACCCTATGATCTCGGTTTTTAAAATAACCGAGGTTAAAATTTCGAGACCAAAAACATATAGAAGTGCTAATACACAAATTACTACACTTATTCTTTACTTATGACTGTCGCCATTCTTTTTTGTACTCTCTTGATTAAAAAGTAAAATGTGGATCATTACAGTAAATTTTATACTTTTATTGTTTTAAGTCAAAAGCTATCATTTCATTAAAAAAAATCTAACGAGCAACTCTCACATTCCCATATAGTGTATTCAATTCAGATCAGTAAAGTTTAAAATTGGGTATGATGGCTTAGTATATTCTTTTCTTTTCTTTCATTCTTGTAACCTTGGTGGCTTAGCATATAGTTAGAATCCTGAGGAGTAAAGTATCATTATTTATTACTTAGGAAGTTTCATGCACGTTGAACTTTTCATGATAAATTCCCATTTCTGTTCAAAATATGATTCGACTACCAATGATGTTATTATTGTAAAAAGTAAACTACCACACACGACTTGGTAAAACAAAAGGATCAATATAATTTTGTACAGATGGCTAGAAAAAAATAAACTAATACGTGTAATAAAGCAGACTAAGTTGCAAAGATATCACGGAGAAGCCAGCAAGAGCAACGTAATAAAAATAAAAAGTTAATACATCTAAATCACTTATTATTTATAAATATAATAAAATTTATATAATTATTATTTATAAAAAATTTATATTTAATTATGATTGTAATATATGTATAGAATTTAACAAAAAGCAGCAAAGGACAGCTCCACAGAAACTTTAGGCGACATATCTGTAGTGTACGTTATCTTTGCTCCAGTTGGATTCCCAGTCCTCAGCTCTAGTAAGCAGCCGACGATGATGCTGAGATTACTAGATAACAAAGTACCTTCAGTATCCTCCCAAAAAAAAAAACTTAGTTGAAGTTTAATGACACGTATTTTTAAAACTGTACGTAAGATGTTAAAAGATTTAAAATAAAATAAATAAAAATAAAACGACAAAAAGAAAAAATGGTGGATATAATTAAACCACATGTTAGGATGTACTCGTGGATCCGTATTTTTTATACAGTGAAAAATCTTTAAATTCTTCCTCCAAACTAAGTTACGTCGAATTCTTTTCGTTTTTTTCAAGCCTCGAATCTGAGACTTGATCCTTAAATACCTCAGGTTCTTAGAGATTGATACCAACTGAGACATGGTAACAGCTTCTATGAATATGTAGAATAAAGAGTCAGGTCATAGGTTCGAAGTTGTGAAATGATGAAAGAAATGCATCATAATTAAGTTTGGAGGAGGAGTTTAAGTACACTCTACGTAAAAAAGATAATTGATGTACTATTAATTTAAATTTGTGTGGATTTTAGAATAAAAATTTAATATAATTGTGAAAAATGTGAGTGAGAAGAAAAAATCAATTTATACAGCTTTTTAGATTAAAACTTACGTGAAAATAAAACGAACTTTTTATTGTTATATGTGAATTTAAATATTTTTGTTAGCGTGTAATTATATCGGATTGAATCGTTTGATTATCTAAAATATTGTAACAAAATAATTTGGTTCGATTTGATTAACAATTTTAAATAGTTATTGATTATAAATAAATGATATATCATTATTTGTAAAAAATGTTTAAAATTAACATCAATTCAAACATATGAATATATATAAAGAAAGAAGTATATATATATTAGATTCAAGCTTTTGGATATATATAAAAAGACGGAAAGAAACAATGAAAATCAAAAAGTATATATATATATATATTAGATTAAAGTTATATTATATATATAAAGAAGTAGTTGGAGATTTAAGAGATTAATATCTATATATGCCGTGGATTGAGGAAAAATACTGCACAGAGAGGACAACGAAAAGAAAAAAAGAAAACGGGCAAAATAATAGGAAAAAACAGAGCAGAGAACACAAAAATACAGAAAAAGTAAAAAGGAAAAAGGAAAAATGTATAAACTAGAAAATTGAAAAAAAAAATTAAATCATAAAAAGAAAATAACAACATCTTCGTTCCTAAGCATCTCAGCTCATTACATAAGTATTTTGTCCATGAATAACAAGACACGAGATGAGACGAGATCAACTGATTAGTGGTGGAGACAACACAAGGATGGCCGATTGTTGTTGAAAACGACAACGACAACGACAAGAATATTATTACAATTTTAGTTTGAGGTTTGCACTTTACAAAGAAGAACAAGAGAATGAATGAAAGAATAGAAAGTGATGTTTTTATATATGTTTAATTAATTTTTTTTAATTATTTATTAAAATCAGTATGATTCGATCCGAATGGATTTTATATAACTAGAATAGATGATTTAAAAATCAATTTTACTTAATGTAAATTAGATTAGACTATTTTATTTATAAAAATATTCGATTTAGTTCAATTCGATTCGATTCTTTGATTGAAATCGATTCAATCTAATTTTTGGATATTATTACGTGTAACTAAGATATTTGAAATAAAAAAAATACTTAAATAGATCACAGAAAGATATACGAAATATGAATATCTTAAATTAAATTATAAATATTAATATAACTTTGTATTATTTTTTAAGATCGGCAAAA
The DNA here is from genome assembly GCA_033030585.1 of Hippophae rhamnoides. Lineage (NCBI taxonomy): Eukaryota > Viridiplantae > Streptophyta > Magnoliopsida > Rosales > Elaeagnaceae > Hippophae > Hippophae rhamnoides. The sequence goes on along the minus strand of CM065428.1, from coordinate 62,255,830 downwards.
GATATAACCAAGTTACTACTTGCAATTTTAATTTGTCACGTCATATATCCTAGGAGTTAGCACTTAGCCGTCGTTGTATCGGATCAAAATTTTATAAAAAATTAATAATACGTATATTTTTAATATTAAATAAGTATTTTATTTATAATAATATATTATATTTAATTTTTGGTGGGTATATTTTGTTACATCAGTGTTTATATTAATAATATTTAATAAATAATTGGTATAAAATTCATATAAATTAATATAAAATATAATTACTAAATATAGATATTTTTATTCACATATTTAATAAATATTAATAATTTAATTACGTAGAATTATGATAATATATATTATATAAAAATAATTTTTAAATCAATACAATATAATTCAAAAATATTTCAGATTTTAACTTTAATTAATAACAATAAACTATTAAAATCAAATATTATAAAAAATAAAAAAGAATAGGATGATAAGTTTATAACTAAAACTTTTAAGATTTTTTATTCATGTCTTTAAATTTTTTCATATTTTTTTAACTCTAAATTTTTATTTTCTATAATATTATATTATTTTACATTTTATTTTATTATAAACTTTTTAATATTTTTTCAATAGCTTTTCGTTTATTTTTATCATTACTACAAAACTAGTTTATTTTGTCGGTTCAAGAAAAAGAAAATAGATGCAACAATTACAGTTAAAAAATATTTATATTTATTAGTCTTTTATTTTTAACAATATGCATTCTTAAATATATTCTCAATCTTAAAATTCTAAATTGCATCCTATTTTTTATATTTTTTTAGTTTTAATTTTTAACACTTATATATATATGATATTAATACTTATTAAATTATTATTATTTATGTTAGATAATTTTTATTATAAATTATAATGTGTTAACTTTATATATATCTTATAGCATTGCATAACATTACAGTTTTGTCTTTAATTGAAAAGAGTACACCATAACTCTTAGTCTTTTATTGTATTTATATCATTGTATATTTTTTATTCTTAAATAATTAAGTATAATTATTTATTTTGTATAAAAAAAATTCATTTCAATCCTTCTCAAAATATTTTTCTAACTCCACCCCTGGTATCATGACTTGTATTTTTTAGTGGTTTTTTAGTAGAATAATTATATTAATATTTAGAAGTAAATGAGTTATTTATTATGCATTTAATTCAATAAAAGGATAGTATTCTCGTTTTATTATAATTATCATTTGATAAATTATCTTATTAACAAAATAAACGTTGATAATATCACCACAATTGTTTTTTCTAAAATAATTATTAAATTAGTTCATATTAGTAAAAAAAGCTTGCCACATTTTAGATGTTTTATTGTTACCTTAACAAATGTGGTGAATTAGTAGCACTCTTTTGCTAATTGTTAGTGATACTCATAGTTGAATTTTGTCTCGTAAACATGTATAGTGAAGGGATGTTATTTATTATTGTGCTAGGTGTAGGACATTTCTAAATAATTATGTACATTGTTTTTAATTAAATATTTGGTATTTATATTTAATGAGAAGATAATATTAATTTTATATTTTATGAATAATTTCTCTATAATTGAGTCAATAGCAAACTAACTGGGTACTAGGGTTGTTCATGGTCCGGTCCGGTTTGATTTTATTTTTTTATAACTTAATGAAGAATAATGTGAAATTTTTAATATATTATTAAATCGGTCCGATCCGGTTCGAATAGTTTAAAATTAATATAAACCGGACCGGATCGTTTTATTAGCAAAACTGTTCGGTTTGATCCGATCTAATCCGATTTTACGATTTGATTCAGGCTGGTTTATGGACACCCCTACTGGGTACTACACATGTGTGTGAAGAAGTTATATTTTGTTTAAAGGTGTACTTCGACTAGATTGATTTAGTTCTACAAAATTACAACCTAACTCGATGTTATTGTATTATTAAATGTTTAGATTAAAATAAGTTAATATACAGGATTGGGTCCAGAAAAATATTTTGAGGGTTCGAAGTATAATATTTTATATATAAAATATAAAATTACATTTAAATATTTATGAGTAAAAAGTATATCATATCTAAAAAGAAACTAAAAGTTATGGTAAATTCTTCTCAATTAAATACAAAAAATTTATGTTATGATACAAAAGAGACATAGAATTATCACATTATAAATTATAACAAAAAGTATTTAACCGGAATAAAAATATAAAAATATAATCAATATTAATATCATATATGTATATGTGTTAAAAATTAAAACTAAAAGAAATCTATTAAATTATAAATAATAATATTTGATTTAAAATTTTAAATTTGAACATATATTTAAAAATACATAATAATATTAACAAATAAAAGACTAATAAATATAAATAGTTTTCGTGCGTGCTTATTACATTTGTTTTCATGAGTCAACGAACCAGTTTTGTTGTATCGGTAAAAATAAACAAAATAATTATTGAAAAAATATTAAAAAAATTCAAACACAATAAAATGTGAAATAATATATATAATATTAGAGAAAATAAAAATTTAGACTTAAATAAAATACGATAAACTTTGAATATATGAATGAAAAGAACTTAAAATCTTAATTTTAAGTTTTTCGTCACCCAATCTCAACGTATGTTATTATAATTTTATATGTAAAATTAAATAATATTTGTCAAATGCGTGAATAAAAATATGTATATTCAATCATTATTTATGATTTATTTATATAATTTTTATTCATGTATTTACCAAATATTATTAATACATAAAAAAAACTATTCACATGTTAATATATAGTAAAACCAAACCCAATACAACTTATTATGTAATTATCTATTTGAGTTATTTTCGTCACGTTAAATTAAAAACTCTTTTACCTTAATTAAGCATGTTTAACTTGTTAAAAGATACAAACTGTTTATGCCATATTTATTTTAATCTTTATTTAAAAAATTCTTGAACACTGAGATTAATTACAAGAAAAAAGCAATATTTTAAAATAATATTAAATAATTAATTTATTATTGAATTTTTTAAAATATAATAATAAGTTAAAATATATATATAAGAAATATTTGCTAATTTATTAAATAAATATCATACAATTTTAACGACCATATTTAATTTTAAACTATTTAGTTCCAATAATAGTAATAAATTTAAGAAAATAATAAAAATAACATTTTTTAAATTTATAATAAAAATACTATTTTTTATATCAATCTTGTATATTTTTACTATTAAATTATTTTACTTTGAATGACATCCAATTAGACGTCGTTAAAATTGAACTATAAATATTTAAATTCGTTAAATGTTAAACACCTTTCAAATTAAACAATCCATTAATATTATTAAAGTAATGTTTTTATTGTTGTAAATTTTAAGTTCAATATTTTTTTGTAATTTTCTTAATTTTTTATTTAAATATGAATAACTTAATATATAAAATTGTAATTTTAAAAATAATTTTGAATTTTTTTTTTTAAAATAACTCTTAAAATTTATAATAACAAAAATAGCATCCCAATAATATTGAATATGTTTAAATTAGACAATGTTTAATATTAAACGAATCTAAATTACTAGAGTTTAATTTGAACAACATGTAATGTGATGATGATCAAAATGAGATGATATATTCGACTTTTTTAAATAATAAAAATATATAAGATAAATATAAAATATATTATTTTTATAATTATAAATTATATATATATATATATATATATATTGAAGTTATAAATTGCCATTACGTTGGATTTCAAAATTGTAATTTTTAGTTACTGAATCCAATCATGTCAAATTTAACTCATCATATTTTTTTATCATAAATTATTGCAAGATAAAAACATAAGTGGTTGGTTACGATTAGATGCTTAGAATGGACACATTAAAATATCTAATCATAACTTGTAACATAGATTATTTTATTGTAATAACTCATGATAATAAACTTGAAAAACTTCATGAAAATATCATTGCAGCTCAAGAAGTATTTGTATTGTTAAAATCTTGATGTGATTTGGTGTAATTTGGCTTTTTAATAATTGAAAATACTACAAGGGAAAATTTATGCAACAATTGCAATAACCAATAAAACATACATATAGCGATATGCACGAATAAAGGCAATAAAAATAAAATTAAACGCAAAAATCATGTACATTTATTGTGATCCTTATATTATCATTTTTATCCTTATATAATTTAATCTCTATGTTACCGTTTTTCATTCATTTGTTTTCTTATACAAATATTATTCTCAATCAATAATATCACGAAGATTATTTTAGTCTATATAATATCATTATCTATCTATTTTTATTCCTCTATAAATATTATATTTATTTTAGTTGTTAAAATATCAAAATCACAATCAAATTGACTTAAATATTAATTTTTTATTAATTATAATAAAAATTAAACTTCTGTTACTTATTCTCACACATACTTATAACATAAGAATACAAATATATTTTTATTTTTTTAACATTAATAATTTTATTTATTATTTCAAAATTTTCTATAAAATTCAAAAATAATAAATCAATTTTTGAAAGTTATTTTTTTAAATTAATAATTGATGAATGATGAGTTTTAGAAGAAAATAAAATGTTGTTAGATATTTATTTATTATTTTTGAATTTTTGAATTTTTTATAAAAGAGTTTGAAGTAATAAATAAAATTAATAATATTAAAAAATAAAAATATGATTTTACCCCGATGTTTAAAGCATATGTAAGTAAAAGAATAAATAACAAAAGTTTAATTTGTTACATTTAGTCAAAATTTGATAATTTGTCGTATTGTATAGTAGTTTTGATAATATATAAGAATTAAAATGAATGTAATATTTATATAAAAATACAAATAGATGAGAATGATTATATGTTGATTAAAATAGATATAATATTTATACAGGGATAAAAATGGATGAAAAAATATAACGTAAAGACTAAAACGAACAAAAAATAATAATATGATTATATTTGGTGCATTTAATTCATAAAAATTAGCATGGTGTTATAAATCACGATCTAAGGGATACAACTCTCGAAGCCTTATACAGTTATAACTAATCAAAAGTTTTTTAATATGAAATCAAACTATTTATTTCCCCCTCAAAGCACAACTATATATTGTATATTTATGACAAATATTCACATGTTCATTCGCCTCATTATGAAACTCACGAAGTTAGTTATATCTATTGATATCTATACTGATTTTACTGTTATATTTTCATAATGAAAAAATTCATCTTTAAGTGCTTTTAAATTTAATTTTTATACTACTAGTTATCTTGGGTTATCAACAATAGACTTCAGTATGTTTAATGACTATATGAGATTATGTTATGTATGGATAAGTTCTTTAATAACCTATTGGAAGGAGTTTGGTTAAACCTTTGTTTTTTCAGTAACATTTAAATATGCAATTAAATATAAACATTTATTTGATATATAGGATGAGTCATAATTTATAGGTATAATTCAATTCATATAATCGTTATTCAATCATTTTTCAATCATTTTTGTTAAGTAAATTGAACGTCATAATAATAAAATAATTGACAGCTTAATGCATTGATATTGTATACATTAACTTACAATTGCAATTAAGTTTGACGAATTATCTATCCACGTTCAAAAGGTTATTAAACAAAAGATTGAGAATTACGTTCTAGTTCTATTTTGTAATAAAAAATATTCTTAAAATTTATAATTAAAAAAATATCTTATATTCATTTAATATATTTAAATACGATAATTTATATGTATTCAATATTTAATAACAACTAAATGTATCACATTTAATATTATTAATTTTTTATTTTTATTATTATAAATTTTAAAAATATTTTTTATAATATACCATAAAAAAATTAAAATTTAATTTGTTACGGACAAGATTGAAGCCATAGACATAAAAATCAAGACCAAATGATATATCTATGAACTCAATCTTTTAAAGATCATGATTAAATGATATGTCTATAACCTTAGTCTTTTAAAGACGTGACCAATGTATGTCTATGACCTCGATTTTTTAAAGATCGTGACCAAATTTATGTTTATGACATCAATTTTTTAAAGATCGTGACCAAATGTATTGACTATGGCCTTAGTTAAAAACCGAGACCATAGATAATAATCTATGATCTCTTTCAATCAGGCCTCGGTTTTTATAACCGTGGCTATAGATCTACGATCATGGTTAAAAATCGAGACTATATATCAATATTTAATAGTGCAAAAATTGCAACAATCTTATGTTAGGATAAGTAATCACATGTATTTATTATAACATTTTTCCATAATCCTAAATCCTCTTAAGAATAGTTAACTTTGTCCTCAAATCTGTAAATTTAGAATCAACAAATACCTTAGTCATTATGTCAGCTATTTTTTTTGTAGGAATATATTGTATTAACAATTGGCGAGCCATTAGCTTCATGGACAAAGTAAAAATCAATTTCTATGTGCTGGGTTCTTGTGTGATATACTAGATGTTTAGTTAGAAACCAATACTAATGTTATCATAATAAATCACAAGAGCAACATTAACCAAACTTGCAATTTCTTGGGAACTTTTATACCCAAACAACCTTTGAAATAATATGGGCAAGTGATCGAAATTTAACTTCAGTGATTTATCTTGACAAAACTTTTTGCTTCCTTGAACCTTAAGATACTAGGAAGTGGCCTAAGTAAATGAATTTCCTCTTATAAACCTTCGATCATTTACACATGATGCTCAATTTGAATCTAAGTTGTTAAGGTAATAATGTCATACTTGTGAAGATGCAAGCCATGATCTTGAGTTCCCTTCACATATCTTAAAAATCTTTTAGCAACCATCTAATGAGCTTCAGTAGGACTATACAATAATTGACACAATTTATTAACTGAGAAACCAATCTCATGTTGCATGAAAGGTATAATATTGTAAAGTATTTATGAAAGTTCTGTATCGTGTGGTTTCTAACAACATATTGCCATCAATTTTAGACAAAGACGTACCAACTATTATAGGAGTGGAAGTAGACCTAGAATCATGTAATTAAACCTTATCGAGAAGATCTTTGATAGACTTTGTTTGATTTAAATGGAGACCATCATTTGTTTTGGTGACTTGAATACCCAAAAAGAAACTTAGTTCACTTAAGTCTTTTAAGATAAAGATTGTATTGAGTTTATTGGTGAAATGTTGAATAAACTTCTTGTTATTCCCAAGGACAAGGATATCAATAACATATGTAAGAAACATAACAAACACCTTATCATGATTTTAAATCATCATTGATGGTGTCATTGTTAGAGCTCACAAATCCCCATTTAGTCAAGCAACCACTCAGTTTAAGAAACCAAGCTTGCTTCAAACCTTAAATTATTTTCCTTAGCTTATAGACATAATTAGGGTACTTAGGATTGACAAAACCCTAAGGTTTAGTCATAAAAACCTCATCTTCAACATTACCATTAAGAAAGGTTCTATTGACATCAAATTGTCCAATTACCCATTGTTAAACAAGAGCCAAAGTAACAACAATCCTAATTGTAATTGGCTTACTACTGGGATAAAGGTGCAATATAGTTATGCCTTTAGTTTGTTGAAACCTTTAAAAACTAAACGAGATTTATACTTATCAAGTGTAGCATTAGCTTGTAAGAGATAGAGGTGTTCAATACAACAAAATTGTAGTTTCCTTAGGGTCTATTCCCATGTCCACTTCACAATGTGTGATCTGGATAGTGATGATCAAAGGATCATCATGAGGCAGTAAAACTTCCCTTCCTTAGAAAATAATGGGAAAAATAGGTCTTTCACGTTTCAAACTGTAAATGATTTAATGTGAATATGTCACTTTGTGTGCACACCTTTTCCTTGAATTATTAGAGTGAACTGACATTATTGGTTTACCATGAATGGTGAAAATTAACCACACATCTCCTTACGGGGGCTTGTTATTTTCTTGGAGAATAGGAATGGGTGGGACAAATTATCTTTGATTTAGGGGATTACCCAGCTCTTTGTTCCTTTTCTTGGATTCCTATTCCCATTAACTAAATCTACCATATGTCTTTTCGACAGGAGATGTTCGATTTTCCACTTAAGATGTCTGTAACCTTTTGTCCAATGACCTGTGTCTTTATGAAAAGTGTAATACTTGTTAGAGTTTCTAAATGGAGCTCTCATAGATTGTGGCCAGTTTACTTGATTGATTTGTTTCATCCTTTGTACTACTTTAGTCAACGATACATGCAATAGTGGACCTTTGAAAGGAGATGATGCTTTCCCCCACGTCCCAAGTTTCCTCTTAGGTGTTATCACAGGTTTGAAATAAGGATGATTAGAGAGCTTTTCCTCATAAAGTTTCCTCACTTGTTCTTTTTTAATAGCAAGGGGTTTGTCTAAAGTTTGATTTAATGAAATTTTGTTGACTTTAATTCTCTTTCCACATTGACAATCTTTTGGGCCTCTTTGTAGACCATATCTAGGAATCATGAAGTAGTTTTGGTTAACTCAGTGACTAGGCATATATATCTCTTAATCCACTTGCGGAAAGCCTCAATAACAATAGAGTATGGGCATTGCGAGAGTTCCTTTTTTTCATTTTAAGACTCCCAATGCAGGTTTCTATGGTCTCATTATTTTTGGACAATTGAAAAAAGATGATGGGAGTCCTTTCTTATCAGCTTGTTACAAACACAATTGGTGACGAATTTTTTTACCGAAGCATCAAAGCTTTTTACACTATTGGGCATTAACTCAATGAACCATTATTGCATCATTTCTTGAAAGGTGGCAGCAAATAATTCATAGTACACAACCTCATTCTTGTTTTTTGGCATACGTTCTAATACCATGACCATTTTGAAGTGAATTACATATGCTATTGGATCTTTTTCCCTTTATTGGTGAGACATTTTGGGGCAATGAATTTTAGGGGTGGTGTCACTAGCTCAAAGTCATCAAAGAAAGGTGAAGGTGACAATTGGTCACACAATTTTGATATCTCTCTAGGGATGTAGTTTTCCTTAACTTTTAAGTCGATCGTTCACCTTTATCTCTATTTTCTCCTCCATTACTTTGAATTTTTCATCTAAGTTACTCCTGGACGATTTAGAAGGGTTTGTCATCCCTTTGGAACAAAGTTTTCCAAACCAGAAGGTTTTGGTAATTGACGGGATGTATTTTATGTAAGATGTTAGAGGGTTATGTATAAAGGTTATGAAGCTAGAGTTACGGGTATGGGTTGTTCATAAATTGGGATATCTCAATGGATCTAGGGAAGTGTGTTACGATCTCGTCGGTTGATTTGGTCTTACTGGAAGGTATTTGTGTTAAATGAGCTTTCCATCTTCTCCAAGTAATCTTGATGTATCAATCATGATTTTAGTTTTTTGTTATTATTTTGAGATCTTACAAAAACTTGTTGTAACTGTTACTTGTTGTTGAAGCCGCACCAATTTAACATCTTTTTTTACGAGATTAGCTTTTGGAATTATAGCTAACAGAAATGGTTCTACATGGAACAATTATGGTCGTTCTTGGCATACTATTGTGGATTGTAGGCTTTATAGGGTTATACCTCATACCTTGATAAGATGTGATGGTTGGTGAAATATGGGATAAATGATCGTTAAGTTCAAAATCCAGAATTGGTTTAGTTGGACTATTTCTTGATTCGAGACAGGAACAAAGATTGGTCATGAAGATAGGATCAGATTTTCCTACTACACGTGTTGATTATCCTTGGATATAAAAATCAAGGTCTTAAATGTTCACTATAGACTAGAAAGATTTAAGACCTTATGGTGGACGTCAATTGTTTGGAGAATTACTTGTGTGTTAGGGGTTCTAGTGAGATGTTAGAAAGAAAATAATACTTAAATACTTTATTTCTCTTATTAAGAAGGTATATACATGTATCTCATGAATAAGTATCAATGTTGCATTGGTAGGCGTTCTATTTGAGACGTCAGAGTTAACTTAAATATAATAATTTTACAATAGACATTAGATTGTTAAATGCATGTCGTATGAGATACCCATTGTATGGACTAATAAAGTAATCACGAGCACTGTCATCAGATCACACAAAACCGATGTCAATATCTGATTGGGTATTTCTCATTAAATCATGAGATCTTGTTGCTCATGTTACTTGAAACAAAATATATCCTAAGTCCTCTAACTATGACTGGATCAATTACTTAGTCGTGCCATGTTGGCATATATGAGCTACTAGAGATATGTTATGACATGTATACGAGCAAGGTACCAGAGATGTCAGATGCATTAGTTATTGTGAGTACTTTGCGTACAAAGTTTGATGGATATTGAAAGGTATCACGAATCAAATATCTAAGGTCATATACTATAATTCTTCTTTCCAAATCAAATAATTGTTTTCATCAAGATGAACTAAAAAAGTAAGATTTATTGGATATGTATGAAAGGAAAAGAAATAAACAGATGGTGAGGTGAGAACTGGTGATGCTAAAGAGGAGTGGACGGAATAAATCAATGCATATGAATCACATACATCTACTCGAGGTTGATCTTGATTAGTAGAAGAATTTTGATTATCCATAGTTAACTTGCACTTATACAATGATGAATGAAAAAAATGAGAAAAGAAAGAAACCATACAAATGAAATCATGAGGAGGAAAACGTATATTTGATTATATATTTTTCTGTTATGATGTACAAGGCTTATATAACATCTTTATTAAGATGCATTTGATTACAATGCTAACTTGGTGTAACAACCACATGTTCATCTAGTGCTCATACAAACTTTTGTTAAGCTAAATACTCACGTGTATTTATTCTAATAATGTGTATATTATATTTTAAATGGAAATAATTTATTAATTTTATTTTAATATTCAAATTTTATATAATAAAAGACTATATTTTTAATTAATTTTACTCACTTATTTTCTGCATATTAATAATAAATATAAATACATACCAAAAATAACATTTTCAAATATGTAAAACAACTTATCTTTACGCATGAAATTTAAAATAAAACTATTCATATAGATACATTATAAAAAAAAGTATGCAAACAATTAATAATAAGTTAATAAATATATCATTCAATTTAAACACAAATCTATCATTTAATTTTTTGACTTATAAACCTATTATCGATTTTTTTATCAATATTACAAATCTTTAACTTTGTATTTTAGGTGGTAGTTTGTAAAATAAATAAAGAATTTGATACTAAATTTGTAACACTTCTAATAAATTTAGTAATAGATTTGTATATATTTGTAAGATAAATAAGAGTTTAGTAATAAATTTAATATAATTTAAAATTAAATGATAAATTTGTAATAATAATTTAAATTTAATAATATATTTATTAATTTACTCACCATTTAATATAAAATAAGTTTAAATATTTTAGGGAGTAATTATATGATATAAATAATTATATTTTACTCACTATTATCGCAAATATACTTGAGATTTTGTTTTTCATCAAAATAATCCCTGAGCTTTATTTAATATCAAAATTGTCCTTAAGCGTTATCATTGTTATATATTTGTTTAACATTAGGGACAAAATAGTAATCTCACCCCTATACAACGTCACTCTTTTTTCGCATTCTTCTTCACGCAAAAACCCTTATCTTCTTCTTCATGCAAGTTCGTTTCTTCTTCTCCCAACCTTACCGCCACACTTCTAGTCTCCCTAGTCGCTTGTTCGAGTCACCCATTCTTTCACTTGATGACTCGTTCCAGTCCCTAAACCTCACAGATATCGCAAATACCCATATGAACCACCTTCACGAACCCATCATTTCAACCTTACCGTTACCGGACACGAACCCATCATTTCACCATATCCATTATGCGACTCATCCTCACATGAAAATAGAACGTGTCACTTGCTGCCCTAACGCGACCCATTGTTACAATATAACAAGTATAAGGTGACTTATTTCATATTATTTCATATATATTATGTATTTGGTTCGTTTGGATAAAAAATTGTTTTTAAGCACACTTGCATATATTGGAGAAGAATATCGTTTCACCATATTTGATTCTATATTTCATCTTTTTTTAATTTGTATTTTAGAACTCATTTTTTAACAATATCCTACCTGTATTGATGATGTATAATCTATATTTCAGAACCCATTATATGGCAGTTTGCTATAATATTCTAGTTGTAATGTTTTTTTGTGAAGTATCTGATCGTTTGTATGATTTTGAAGAACCAAGGGTATTTTTGAAGAATAGTAAAATCTCAAGGGTATTTTTGAAGAATAGCAAAAAACTCAGGTGTATTTGCGATAATATTATAGATTTTGACCATAGTATTGTTTAGGGTTTATATTTTGTGTGCTTTGTTTTTGAGATGATATATTAAAAATCAGATTTTGATGAAAATGTTTTCAACAATTATGATTTAACATAATAATGCTTATAAACAAAACTAGGTTTGATATTGTGTGCTTTGTTAACAAAATATTGTGTAGGAAAATGGGCCTATTGTTGACATTATATTTTGTGCTTTGTTAACATAATATTGTGTAGGAAAATGGGCCAGACATTATATTGTGTGTTTTGTTTTGTATCAAATTCATGATCATATGTTTGATATTGTGTGTTAATGTTCATAAGTAATAGATTTTTTGAAAATACTTTTTTTTTGTTATATAGGGCGATAAAAATGAGTGAATGGGCCAGTGTGTATGTTTATCTATTTGGTGAAGTTAGATGGGCTAGTCATATACCTGTTGATGAGTATAGTCTCATTTGTTGCTTCCATGATGCAAAAAGGGCCATTATGAATGAAGGGTTGATTCTTGAAAAAGAAGACTTTAGGATTGAAGCAAATAAAGTTAATAATGATGAACAAAGTGTATTAAAAACCGATAATGATTTACAGGAATTGATGAAGGATTATAAGGATAATAAAAAGCAAAGGCTAGACTTGTTTGTAGAATTTAATCCTTTGGAAGTGGTTTTCTCACCTCCCATGTTAGAATATCAGAGTTTCAAGGGAACATGAGCTATATTACCAAACCAATCACAAAATGAATCACCTTTTGAACCAAAAAATGAACCACCTTACTTTGACATTGATGAACTTAACCTTGACTCATTTGATCCATTCCCAACTAGTAATAGCCAAAACGAGGGTGAATCTTCAAGGAATTGTGAAAGACTGAAAAAATATAAAGCACGAATAGTTGTTGAAGTTGAAGATGAACATTACGATAGAGATGAGAAATATTTTTGGAGAAGTGATGAGGATGATCTTGATTGGCATGATGAAATTACAAGAAATGATGAAGATGATGATGAAATTTATGATACTGATGATAGTCTTTAGGACTTAGGGGATGAAAATGCCCATCATATCAGTGATACATGAATATTTAAGTAAGATCTAAACTTCACATTGGAGTAGACATGCTTTTGATGATGATGTAAAGGTTGAGCATGTGACCAATAACATGACTGAAAGTCTTAACAATTGGTTGAAAAGAGTGAGGTCTAGACCTATTGTGAATTTATTTGAAAATGTCAGAAGAAAATTGATGCGGCTAACAGTGAAGAGGAATGAAGAGGCTTTGAAATGGACTATTCATTTTTCACCAAATGTAATGAAATACATTCTTCATAGACAAGAAGAATGAAGAGTTTTAAAGGTCTTGTATGCTGGAGATGGAATATTTGAAGTATTGGATGGTTGCAATATATTGGTTAATTTAAATAAGTGGACATGTAGATGTTATGGGTGGAAATTGAGTGGTTTGCCTTGTAAGCATGATGTTGCTTGTATTATGGATATAAGGTATAAGATTGTGGACTATGTATATCCATATTTTACAAAGGCTTCGTATTTGAAGACATATTTCTCTTTGATTCACCCTGTTTCATCTAGAAATGAGTGGGTTATGATTCCAGGTGAGCAACAAATACTTCCACCAATTTATAAACCAAAGAAATGAAGACCACCAACTGAGAGACATAGGAAAGCTACTGAACCAGAGAAACATAAGAGGTCGCAAGGATTGAAATATGGGTATTGTAATCAATTTGGTCATAATAAGAGGACATGTTGGGAGAAGTTAAAGAATCCAACTAAAGAAACTTAGGTAAAATTATAACTATTCATTTATTAAATATATTTGGTTAATTATATTAAACTTTAAATTGTTTGTAGGTAACAACTTCAAAGAAGGTGGTCAAGAAAAAATAAAACAAAACAACTAATCAAATTCAGGTAATGTATTGTATAACATATTCATTATGCATCACTTCTTATACCATAAATTTATTTATTGTTCATGAATGAGGTGATAGATAGTGGTGATGCAATCAACAAGAATGAAAGAAAATGGGAGAATAAACAAGCCAAGTGAGCCTTCTGAAATAAGACTTTGATTTGTTCTATGATTTTTATTTTAAAATATGTAAGTAGATAGAACAATAAATATGATTTGGAAGGAAATCTTTTATAACTCAAAGTTCATGTATACACCAAGTTTTGGGGGATATGACATGAATTTTGTAGTTTTTTGTGTATTTAAACTTATTTATGGTATCCCTTCCCCTTAAATATTATAAGAATTTAGATTGTAATATAGATTGTGAATGTGGATATGAATTGTTATTGAGGAAGTTAGTATGGAATGTGACTATGGATGTGAATGTGAACGTAAAATGTGAATATTAATTGTTATCGAGCAGGTTAATATGGTATGAAAATGAGAATATGGATGTGGATGTATGATTTGTAATATAGACTGTAAATGTAGATGTATGATATGTATTGAACTGTTATTAAGTCGGTTAGGAATATTTTTTTGGTAAATATTTATAGCTTATTATTGATCAGAAGTGTTTTTAATTATTATTTATAATAGGTTATTGAGTAGGGATATTTTTGAAAAATATTTTATATCATATTATTGAGAAGTAGAGGTATTTTTAAAAGATAAATTAAAATTGTAGCATAGATATTTTTGATGAATTTAAATTAATTATTATATCAGTGGTATTTTCGATTAAGTTAAATTAAATATTATAGCATGAGTATTTTTGATAAATTTAAATTAATTATTATATCAGGGGTATTTTCGATTAAATTAAATTAATTATTATAGCAGAAATATTTTTGATGAAGTTAAATTAATTATTATAATAGAGGTATTTTGATGAAATCAAAGTGACTATTATAATAGAGGTATTTTTAAAGAAAAGAAAAACGTTAAGGGTATTTACGATAATATTTTTAACGATAATATTCAAAAAACTAGATAGGTAGGGATAAAAAAGACTTTTTAAGATATTAACGTCATCTTTCATGATTTTTTTAACATTTTTAAAGATATTTAAACTTAATTAATATTGTAATTTTTTTTAAGCATTAAAGAATATTTTCGAAGATATTAAAATTTTTGGAGTTTTTTATTTTTTTCCTATATACTATTAAACCAATATAAAAGGACGAGGCGTTGAGTCGCTTGCACCACCAAAGCTTCTCTGCTTTAGAGAGAGAGAGAGAGGGAATATGGCGATGAAACGTGTGGCTGCTTCTGCTATTCAAACCTTCTCATCATCATCGTCAGCCACTTTCACCAGTCACCTCCATGTAAGCGATTCTTCTAACCTCTCTATATCTGTCACTGTTTATTTTACTTCTTAAGTTAAAGGCGGGACTTTTCTCATTTATGGCTCTCTTCTACTTTAGAATTAGACAGAACTATCTTTTTAGCCTGTGAACTTCTCCTTTTCTTTCTGGCGGGCTGATCGGATGATCATTAATGTAAAGATTATATGTGAACTTGGATGATCGATCAGGCTTGCAAAATTTGGTCCCTGTTAGGTGTGGACTTGTCGATTAAAACGATGAACTGTCGATCATTATCCAAAAAAAAAAAAAAACAAAGATGACCCTTGATGGGTTTCTTTTTGGCGTGACCCACCACGCGAAAAAAAAATGAATATATTGACTTGCATGCAAAGAGTGGGCGATTGCAGTTGACGTCTTTTTCCTGGGCTCGTGCTTGACGGGTTTTTTAGGTTTCACGAGCCCACGAGTAAAGCCCAAAATGAGCGAAATAACCATTCATGCAAAATTATTAGCAAAAACAACCATTCATGTTAAATGTCAATAAATGGTCTTATGCTTTTGTTTAAGCTTAATCAGTCTCAACTCTCAAGTTCCGAACATTAACTTTTGAGAAATTGACCCCAATTGTATACAGTGAGTTATAGCTTCAAATATGTGTTCGAGCTCCATCTAGTAATAATTTTAGGTGTCTATCAGGTAATAGTTTGTTTCAAAAGAAAAGAAACTATTAAAAATTGAGGTGTTATTCATTATTCATGATTATATTTCTTACTAATCAGATGATTTTTTCTCTTCACTTCTTATTGGGTATTTTTCTTTTTAAAAAAAGATACACTAATCTTAAATTTGATTAGTTTGAACTAACACGTAATCACATACTTTATTAAGTATGAATAATTTCTCATTAAAAACTAAATTGGCATTTTTATTTTTGTCAAACAAACTACTTGGCAATT
The DNA here is from genome assembly GCA_033030585.1 of Hippophae rhamnoides. Taxonomy (NCBI): domain Eukaryota; kingdom Viridiplantae; phylum Streptophyta; class Magnoliopsida; order Rosales; family Elaeagnaceae; genus Hippophae; species Hippophae rhamnoides. Next base: position 62,239,256 of record CM065428.1, on the reverse strand, counting down.
GGCATGGCATGTTTCAACATCTATTTGAGCTATGTTACACCTACTCGTACTCTTTTCATACTTATCGATTTGGCATGGCATGTGTCATATAATTTTACATACTTATAGATTTGGCATGGCATGTGTCATATAGTTTTACATACTTATCGATTTTCTAAATTTTCTGTGAATTTATGTTACATATTTTTGGTATAGTTCTGAATTCTGATGATAGTTTATCATTTATTATTATGTATCAAATGCAGTGTATCAAAAAATCAAATGTAATGTGTATCTTATGATAATCTCCGTGTCTAACCATGAACAGGCCTCTCCCGGCAATAAAAAGATTGTTGGGGTTTTCTACAAGGCCAATGAATACGCTAAGATGAACCCCAATTTTCTAGGGTGCGTAGAGGGAGCATTAGGTATACACGACTGGCTTGCATCACAGGGCCATCAGTATATTGTCACTGACGACAAGGAAGGACCTGACTGTGGTTAGTACAAACAAGTTACAACACATCTGAACCAATGTCTTTACATAAAGGAGTCCCTTTTTATCTGTTTTTAGAAAAATCAAATATTAAAAAAAATTGTGTCAAACAATATATACATGTATAGGAATTGGTCATTTTGCAAATTATTGTTCTATTGCCACCGGGTCTGGCTATTTATCATAAATTATTTTCCTATAGAAGTCTAGTGCATTCTTTCGGATGATAGTTTTGCATAGTAAACAACTTGAAACTATTCTACTGAATTGAAATTTTTATGAAGTGTAGTTCTTAGGATGGTTCACATTTGGAATACGGACTCTGTTTTTCACTTGAACATGGCTGCAACTAATATTCTTACCCTCTTTTGCATGTCTGTGCCTGTCATGCAGAACTTGAGAAACACATTCCTGATCTCCATGTTCTCATAACAACGCCCTTTCATCCTGCCTATGTCACGGAAGAGAGAATAAAAAGGGCCAAAAACTTGCAGCTGGTTCTTACAGCTGGTATTGGTTCTGATCATGTGGACCTGAAAGCTGCTGCCGCTGCTGGGTTGACCGTGGCAGAGGTCACTGGTAGTAATGTGGTCTCTGTCGCCGAAGATGAGCTGATGAGAATTCTCATTCTTGTCAGGAACTTCTTACCTGGTTATCATCAGGTTATCACAGGGGACTGGAATGTTGCTGGTATTGCTTACAGGGCTTATGACCTTGAAGGGAAGACTGTGGGAACTGTTGGTTGTGGACGAATTGGCAGACTTTTACTTCAAAGGTTGAAACCTTTCAACTGTAATCTTCTTTATCATGACAGGATAAAAATGGATCCGGAATTGGAGAACCAAACTGGGGCCAAATTTGAGGAGGACCTCGATGCAATGCTTCCTAAATGTGACATAATTGTTGTCAACACTCCTCTTACTGAGAAAACAAGGTAAAAACTTCATGTTTGATATTCCTCATACTAGTTAATGCTGAGTGCTAACTACAGTATCTTCAGAATTTCGGTGTTATTTTCTCTGTATTGATGTCTTATATGCATGCCAATAATTGTTAGGGTCTGTTCATTAAGAGTTAATTTCCTAAACTAGCAATGGTAAACGCTTCTATGACTGTTAGAAATTTCAGCACCTGGCAATTAAATGGGATTTTCTTTTAGCTCTCACAATAGTGACCATATGAAGTTAGCGGGTTCTTGCCCGGTTCTTACTCATGGTCAAATTTACGTAGTGGCTTAGCTAGCTAAACAATTATGAGATTACTACTCTTAGAAATCTTATTAATTGGTTTTAGAGGAGCTTATTTAAGCTAAACCTTGAAGTTCTCATTTAATATGTACAAAGACTACTATTCTTTACATTATACATTGTGATTACCAAACTTGCTGATAACTTGATATTGTGACTCAGGGAGTTATTTAACAAAGAAAGAATTGCCAAGTGTAAGAAGGGGGTCTTGATTGTTAACAATGCTCGAGGAGCAATTATGGACACACAAGCAGTTGCTGATGCATGTTCTAGTGGACACATTGCCGGTAACTTGACAACAAAAGAAGAAAAAAAATGACCATCTTTTTGCATCTTAAGTTAATGCTTGCACATCTATTATGGGAAGAAAAATACTCAGTGTCATGCTTGGACTTTGTCTTAACACTTTTGGTTTGGTTTGGTTTGGTTTTTTTTTCTTCAACTGTCCAGGTTACAGTGGTGATGTATGGTTTCCGCAGCCAGCTCCAAAAGACCATCCATGGCGCTATATGCCAAACCAAGCTATGACTCCCCATATTTCTGGTACAACAATTGATGCACAGGTACCAAAAGTTTCTATATCTACTTCTTTGCCTGTTCTCTTTGTGGTTTTACTTTCTTTCTTTTTCTGTTCCTTGTTTATTGCGAACAAAGTAAACCACTAATCAAATTTCTCAGCTACGATATGCTGCGGGAGTCAAGGATATGCTTGAGAGGTACTTCAAGGGAGAAGATTTTCCAGCACAGAATTACATTGTCAAAGCGGGTCAACTAGCTAGCCAATACCAGTGATTTGCTAGCATCTTCTACAAACAAAAATAAGAAATCAGTGACATCCTGGTTCGGTCTATTCTCTGAGGCATAATAAAAATAAGAGAGGTTCTTATGAAAGCTATAGTTTAGAAAGGTCTCCTTGAAGTTAAATCAATGAATCATCTTTGAACTTGAATAATATTATGTTTACATTGTTCCCAATTTTATGTTTATTAGTGTGTTCACATTTCTGTTGCCTCTAAAATTTTTGGTATGTTTTGCATTATGATCTTTCTCTTCTAAACCATAGCATCGATATATAGAGTTATAAATAAGCTGTTATATATATAGGTGGCTCCAAAACGTGAAGGGCATTATAGTAATTTCTGGTTCATTTAATATTTACTTAATGTTTCTTCTTGAAGCCCTAGTTATATATATATATATATATATATATATATATATATATATATATATATATATATATATATATATATATATATAGTCTCATATAAAATCAGCCAAAGCTGTGAGAGGGTAAAAAAAAAGCAGCCAACAACAATGGGCTGTGAGAGTCCAATAACCAACAAACAAGAAACCAAAGCAAATATCACCACTCATCCTTGGCGACGTGCTGGATTTTAACCCATCTTTTGAATTAGTATCAAGCTCATTTTGTTCATTACTCTATATCTTTATTCATCCCTTGGCAAAAAAAGAAGCAAACAAAGCATTTTTCGGTAACAATAAATATCCTTTTCAATTTGTTGGGTAGCTTAAATATTTGAGCTGCTGTTCTTGTTTTTTTTTATACTGTTGAACATAAAGAAAATAGGTTGATGTATCGGGGATTTATTACATTGAGTGATTTATTTGGACTTTGGTGTTTTTACTCTTCCTTTAGATTTTGATAATAAAATTCTCTGTATTGTCTTCAAATGTAACGTACTTTTCATGTATAAAAAATTAAACTACTTAAATCTTTGTGTTATTTATTTTTCTCGTTATATTATTTTATCCTTATTCATTATTATTGATTTGTATAAGTAAATTATATCCGAATTTCGTTTTCGTTAATACTAATTTATAAAAAATTGGTATCAAAGTTTTGAGTTGCTTTGTTATTTATTAAGGCGGATTAAATTTACTCTTTTAATTTTATTTTGAGTTTCTTGTTATCTTATTAGTTTTATATTTTTTTGATTATATTTTTATTTATTTAATATTTGATTTTCTATCGATAAAATACAAAATTGATAATAACCACAAATATTTCAATTTTATCCTATATGATATGAAACTTAAAATTTCACATTAACTATTTGTCTTTAAGTTAAGAAAGTTTTAATTAAACTCCTATATTAATTATTAAAAAATAAAATTTTATTATTTAAACTCATATTATTTATTTTTCTCTATTGTTGACAATATCCAAAATATAAAAATAAAACAAAGTTTTAAAGTGTATGTTATTATTTGTAAACATGCAATGATAAAATATATTTAGATTATGTAGGTTTAAAGCGAGTTTAGTTGTTATTTTCATAAGGATAATGTAAATTTTAAAAAAATCCTAACTTAATAGTTAATTTAGTTTATAACCTTTTCATTAATGATACACATATCAACATTAAAGTTATTTTTTATTAAAATATTTAGCCTGTGAAACTAAAAGGTGGAAGAATACATGAAGAATAATCTAAAACAACTCTTCAAATAATTTATTGGTTTTTTACTCATATAATTGTTGCTTAAAAACTATACGAGTTAGGGCAAATAAAAAACTGTGGGATTAGAAAATTTAATGAATCCTTTATTTCTTAAATGGTAAAAGTTGGTGGACCAACTTAGATATAATGTGGACTGAATTAGAAGACTCTAATAATTATAGACTTAAACCCAAATTTTCTCAATTATATATTTGAAAAACGAAATTTATTACCATGTAATTATTTTATTTGTTAAATAGTTATTAGTGAATTTTTTTTCATTATAAACACACTACATACTTTTTTGAATATTACAATTTTGCCAATCTGTCAATTGACCATTGGTGGCATGGAACAAACATTGAATCTTTACACGTGTCTATCACATACATTGTTAAAAGAAGTGTTAAAATGATCACGTGCAACTCATGTATTTTTCCTTCCAAAAATACTAATATATGTATGGTTACTCTGCTTGGTCTGGCCTATTACTGGCTTTGGAGAAATAATAATAATATTTTATCTTCTCTTGCATGGTGCTGCAAGCCTATGGTAAGAATCTTAGCGATATTTGCTTATATAGGTAGATATTAAATCTCTATCTTTAATAGATAAATTTTTTCTAAGAGTATTTTAATTTTAACTATGTCTTGTAAATTTAACAATATGTTAAAATATTTTATTTTAAAACATTTTAGTTTGTGATTGATTATTTTTAAAAAAAATTACTTTGAAAAATCTTGAACTCTTATTAACCCAAAAAAAAAAACAGGGGACCCTCACATTTAATCACATCAAAGTATTTTTTAAGTAAATTGAACTTACTTTTAAAAAATGGACTAACTTCGTGAAAAGAAAATTATAATAAGATTCAAACATTTCATTTATTATTCTTTGTTATTTTAATTATTAAATTTAAGAGTGAATAAATAATTCGATCAATCCATTTAAATTAAGAAATCTGATTCGATTCATCGAATTTAGATCATATTATATTGATAAATTTTATCATTGAATTGTATTCGGATTGAAAATACAATCTATTCAGATTCATATCGGATTCTAATTGACAGATTTTATAATCCGTTATATCTTATTCGTACTGAATTACTATTAAATTATAAATAAATATATATTTTATTTTATAATATATTATATTTAAATATTATACATACCATAATTATATAAAATTATTATTTTAATTTAAAAGATATAAATGTTTATTATTATTTTCCTAACTTTAAAGACATATTTCTTATTCTTTTATTTTTTAGTTATGATTGTAAATAATAATATTTATTATAAAAATATTAATGTAAAATTTAAATTTATACATGTCTTATTTTATATATGATAAAAATTCATAAATAAATTTTAATATAAATATGATCTTATCCAATTAAAAAAATATAATCTATTCAGATTCGAATTATTTTAAATTAATTATATTTAAAATAATTTTTTTTAAAATCGAATCGAATTTAAATGGATATAAAATAAATAATTTTGATAAGTTGTTGATTCCAAATTTAATTTCCCTAATTATTTTATTTATAGCTATTTTAATAAGTAAAACTAATACAAATGCTTTTATTTTATTTTATCTTTTTACAAATGCATAACTATATCTCTATAAAACCGTTTTTAATGAAAATTCTTCTTGAAAACCACGTTAATCGACATAGTGTTGAAGTACAAAAGACGAGTAGGCAAGACACGACCTACAGAAATCACGGGAATAAGTAGGAGGGTGAATAATGTCCATCACGCCTACATCTTAATTCAAACTGCTGGAACTCTCTCCCCGTGACCATCAATTCAGTTCCTTAATGTATAACAACCTCTTATTTTCATATATATCTCATTAACTGAATAGAAGCTTCACGTGCACATTGATGATGAATGAAGACATTACTGGAGAGATATTATTTTATTTTGAAATTTTATTTATTCCTCGTGTTAGCTGCTACTTTATGACTGTAATATATTACTGATTACTGTGAGTTTTAGTTTTTTATTTGAATTATTTATTTATATATTTTTATTTTTAATTAATATAAATTATCAAATTTTAATATTAAAATAAGATAAATTTCATACTATTTATAAATATTAAATTAATTTTTTTTAATCAATACAAAACTCTATTTTTATACACTTTTTAACATATATAACTAGGAGTGTGCAAAAAATCCGATCATCCGATCAATCCGATCAATCCGATCCGATCCGTTGATTTTTCATCCGATCCGATCCAATCCGATGGTCGGATCGGATGGAGATTTTTTCCATCCGTTAAGTGCGGATCGGATGGCGGATTTCATTACGATTCATCCGATCCGATCCAATCCGACCGAAATTAATTATATATATTTATTAAATTAAATATATAAAAATAATTAATATATATTTATTTAATTTTTTAATGTTTTTTTTAAATCAAATAATTTTATGTTATGATTTATGTAAAAATTTAAAAAAATTATTTAAAAATACAAAAAATAGAGTTAATTAAATTTATTTGCCGGATTGATCGGATTGATCGGATATCATCCGAATAGTTTACGGATCGGATTGAGCGGATGTAAGAAGTGATCGGATCGGTTGCGGATTAGGATGTTTCAATCCGAACGGATGGTCGGATCGGATCGGATGACAGTAAAATCAACGGTTTCGATCCGATGAACACCCCTATATATAACTATCATCTAAACTATTTATGGTATAATGAAAATTATATAAATTACACTTTAAACATAAAAATATATAATTTTTATGTTATATAAAATTAATATATACCTTATATTTAAATGAGTATAGGGTATTACAAGTAATATAATTATTCAATTAGTTATCAAAGTTTTAGTAATTTTTTAAAATGATACTTTAGTCTTTGTATTTATTGATTTAGATATACATGATTTTTTTATTTATAAAAAATAGATAATATAAATTCTTATTTTTTTCAATTTTAATAAACTAAAAAGATTTATTTTAATAAATTATATAATTAAAAATATTTATTTTTTATAATAATAAGATTAATAATATTTATTTTAAAAAATTTATAAAATCTTTAATATCTAATTTAATAATTATATACGAAAGATTAAAAATAAAATTTATTATTGCATGCTATTAAACTAACTATATATTATACCGACGACTAAACACCACCATTATTTTATGTGGTCCGGATCATTTAAGTCGATATACCGACTTAAAGTACGTTTGAAGGAGTTTAAAAGTAAAATTTATTATTGTATGCTATTAAACTAACTATATATTATACCGACGACTAAACACCACCATTGTTTTTATGTGGTCCGGATCATTTTAGTCGCTATGTCGACTTAAAGTACGTTTGAAAGTAAAACTAATAAAAGGGAAAGCTTTATTATATAAATTTTAATTATATATAAAATTTTATTTTTAATTTCTTTAAAAATATATTTTTTTATTTTTTTATAATATAAATAAATATATACTTTTAAAAAATAAATAAATATTTTTTAAATTAACGTATTTAAAGTAAAACAAATTAAATATATGAGTCATTGATGCACTAAAAGTAAATAATAAATATACAATAATAAAAATAGTATTAAATGAATCTAAATAGTTATGATTTAATTTGAATATCATCTAATTAATCATTATTTAAAATGAAATGAACTATCAAGTGATTATTTTTATGGTTATAAGTTTAAATGTATTATTTTAATTATTTTTTCAAAATTCTTTGAAAAATTGAAAATAATAATAGGTAAAATTTTGGTAACTTTTACTTTCATAAATTAAAATTTAATTAATAACTTTTTTTTAAAAAATGATATACCTTAATATTACAACATTTTAATTATTTTTTGTCAATTTTGATTTTTTTTTTATATTTTTTGTTAGAAAAACTTAAGTTGGACAAAATGAATATTACTAGCAATAAATTGATAAATATTTGAAGAAAAAAGTGTAAAAAAAAAAAGAAGTGAAAAACAAGATGATTACAACAATCAAATTTTTTTATAAAAATATTAAAATATCTACAAATATAACAATAAAATGATTAAATTATAAAAATTTAAAATAAATGATAAATATGTCCAATTTTTGAAAATAAACTACCTCTAAGTGTACTTTTTTCAAAAATAATACTCATAAAACTTATTTAATAAACATACCACCCAATAACATTAAATAGAGTTTAATTGGATAGTATTTTTAAATTGAATATATTTAAATAAATGTAGTTTAATTTAAACGAAATTTAATTTAACATAATTTAATATAAAATTATCAATCATATTTTTTTAATAGTAAAAATACATGAATTAATTATAAATAATATTATTTTCTTTTTATTGTACCCAAATTCTTTAAGGTAAGGAGATTAGTTGTTTTTTAAATTGATTTTCCATCTTTAAGGTAATCAGAATGAAAGTCTCTCTTATGATAATTAGGGGTGTGCAAAAAATCCGATCATTCGATCATCCGATCCGATCCGTTGATTTTTCATCCGATCCGATCCAATACGATGATCGGATCGGATGTAAATTTTTTCCATCCGTTAAGTGCGGATCGGATGGCGGATTTCACTACGATTCATTCGATCCGACCGAAATTAATTATATATATATATATATTTATTTAATATATTATTTAAAAATATATATATTAATTAATAAACCTAATTATTATTATAACCTAACCTAACATTACCCGTATATATATTCTTAACCTAACTATTTTCCCAGCTGCTCCCTGCCTCTATCTCAGGATTCTCATAACTTAACCTAAGTATTTTCCCAGCTGCTCCCTGCCTCTATCTCAGGATTCTCTATTTCTCTACTCTGCTTGGTTGCTGCTCGTCCTCCTCCTCCTTCTCTCGCCGCACCGTCATCCTTCTCTCGGGCCGCTACTTACTCCTCCTTCTCTCGTTCTCTCGTCATTGCTGCCGGCTCCTTCTCTCGCCGCCAACGCCGCCATTCTCTCGTCATTGCTGCCGAAGCTTCCTTCTCTCGCGGCACACGTTCCTTCTCTCGTCACGCTGTCGCGTCGGCCGTCGCTCCTCCTTCTCTTCTTTCTCTCGCCGTTGCTCCTTCTTCGCCGGCTGCGCTGCTTCCTTCTTCTGCCGCCGCCGCTAAAGGTATGAATGGATTGATGACTGCATTAAGTAACTCTAAGCTCTTGGAAAAGATCAAAATGATGGAGACTATATATACTAGCACAACTAAAACTATTTTTTTATACATTAACATCATTATCAAAGTGAATGTACACTTAATATTTTTAATTTTATTTTATTATGTTCTAATTGTATTTTAATCATTTGTTTTTCTTTCTTTTTACAAGATCTATGTATTTTTTTTGCAGGAGAACCATTAATTCTTTTTTTCTTTTTAGGCTTATTGGTTGATTAAAGCTTTAATATCATGTAAATTTTATATGATGTTTAAGTAACATAAGACACTTAATTTTAAAATGTTAGTATAAGAATAATGTAAGTTTCATATTACTTATATATATAACAGTGTATGTTAATTTCTCTCAGAATCTATATGCTTCTATCTAAGCTATATATTTTTGATTAGAGGGTTCACATTTTGATAATTTAATTTGATGAGGTCTCGAAAAATTTGTTTTGTTTACTATGTTATATCGCATGAAGTTACTGCTAAAATTGAGATTGACATTAAGTGTACTCTTGTTTATCTATAGAGAACATGAGAAATTGTATTACTTTGGTTGTAAATCCTTTCTTTACATTATAACAACTATTTTTCTACACAATGTGTTTATTGCATTAAGTTGATTGTGTCTCACTTTATCTTAGATGGAAAAAATACCTCTACTACGGATAGTCCACTTGCAACCACCTAAGTGCAAGCGCTACCTATGATGTTGAAAATCAATATAAAAATCCACAAAATGCTCCACCGTAAACTAAAGATCTAGCATTTAATGACAAACCCGAACCTTCTATAGATAGCTATGATGGAAAAGGTAAGCGAAAGTTTTCTAAACCTCCCTCTTCTCGCTCGGGAAACATTTTGATATGTGGGTGAAGGCTTAGATCGCAAGGCGAGATGTAAATATTGTTCATGGAGGAGTATGTGTATGTATCCAGCAAGTCTAGTACATCAAACTTAAATGCTCATATTGCTATGCAATGTAAATTATTTCCTGGTAGATATGAGAAGAAGCAAAAAAATTTAGCTTTTGAAAATGTCACAAACAATAAAGAAGGTGTACTTGTTGCACACACATTTAGTATTGAGGCTTGTAGGCTTGCACTTACAGAAATAATTATAGTTTATGAATTGTTATTTAGTCATGTTGAGAATGAAGGATTTAAGAAGTATAGTAGAGTTTTAGAACCAAGGTTCCAAGTTCCTTCTCGTACCACTATTGCACGAGATTTCTTGAGTCTATTCTTAAAGGAAAAGGATAAATTAAAAGAATTTTTCTCTAAATCATTTCAAAGAGTTTGTTTAACCATTGACACATGGACTTCTGCTCAAAATTTGAATTATATGTGTCTCACTGCTCACTTCATCGATGATAATTGGAAACTCCAAAAAAGAATCTTAAATTTTTGTGTAATTCCTAGTCATAAAGGTGATATCCTTGGGAAAGCAATTGAGCAATGCTTGTTAGATCGGGAATTGATAAGATATTTACTATTACCGTGGATAATGCTAGCTCAAATAATACATTAGTTTCTTTACTGCGTAAAAAAGTGAACAATTGGGTGGTGCAATACTAGATGGTCAACATATGCATATGAGGTGCAGCCCATATTCTAAATTTGGTTGTCGAAAGGGCTTGAAAGAACATGATTCAAGCATAAGTAAGATAAGAGAAGTTGTGAAATATGTCAAAGGATCACCTTCAAGGTTATTAAAATTTAAGGATCACAGTAGCAAGAGAAGATTAATACTAATAAACTTTTATGTTTAGATGTAGTAACAAGGTGGAATTCCACCTATTTAATGTTAAGATGCAATAAGATTTCTAACGCTGAGCCGCTTAGAAGAAGATGATGTGATATTTAAACAAGAGTTCAACATTGGAAATGATAGTTGCAAAACTCCCCGATATGTTTGATTGGTCTAATGCTCACATATTTGTGAGGTTTTTTGAAAATATTTTATGATGCAACATTGAGATTTTCCTGTTCTCAGATATGTTACTTCAAATTTATTTTTGGATCAAATTTGTTTCATACATAACCAATTGAGTTTTTGGTGTGGAAAATACATTTTTTTGTTAAGCAAAATGGCAAAAGAAATGATAATAAAGTTCAATAAATATTGGGGAGGTGTAGATAAGATGAATGATTTTTTATTTATCAGCAACTTTGCTTGATCCAAGACGTGCGAACAAGGTTTGAAAATTTGCTTCGGATCTTTGTGTGACAAGATGATATTACGGTTAGTCATATGATGAAAAATTTAGACAAACTTTGAATAATATGTGTTTGATCAAGCATTTAGTTTTGTATTATGCAAATGTCCAAGCTACACGCTCACAACCTTTAGACATACGTAAGAAATGGATAGTTGTAACATTGATTCATTTTCACCGTGGATGGATCGTTATAAAAAATGTGTCAAAGATGCAAAAAGATAGACAACCAAACTCAAGTAGATAAATATTCAAAGTAGATACATGCGAGATGTGGATGATGAGTCTTTAATCTTTTAATTTGGTGGAAGCGTGAACTCATCTAGATACAAGGTTCTTTCCAAGATTGCTAAAGATGTTTTAGCTACGCCTATATCAATCGTAGCTTTCTGAGTCTGCATTTTCGAGGGGGGGAGGGTTATTGATTCTTTTAGAAGCTCATTGTCCCCAAAAATTGTCCAAGCACTTATTTGTACTCAGAACTGGATTCGATCATCACCAATAATTAACATTCGTGATTCCCTTGATGATATTGAAGCAATTGAAACATGTAATATTATTATATTTTGTAGATATGTTGAGAGACATTAAGGATATAACCCTTGATTGAGTACGATATATTATTATTTTATTTCATATGTATTTCATATATTATTTTATATATATTTAGTTATCAATTTACTAATATTTTTTAAATTATGGCTAATAGGTGATGACGATGACACATTGAAGTTTTTTGCTATTGTTCTCAAGATTGAAGACAAGATTATTTTTAAGATGGTCAATGGATGTTAAAGATTGAAATGATCAAATTAATTTAGGTTTAGATTATTGTGAATTATCTTTTTGTTTATTGTTTAAATAAATTGTTAAATTTATTAAAATAACTATTGTAATCGACATCGTTATTTACTTAATTATGTTATTTTTGTTTTATATAAGTTTGAATATTTTAGTCTTATTTTAATTTTTTTATTTGATTTTTAAGGTTTCTTTTAATTAAAATGAGTTTATGTTATGATTTATGTAAAAAATTAATTTTTTAATTCAAAAATATTATTAATTAAGTTTATTGATCGGATTGTTCGGATTGATCGGATTGATCGGATACTATCCGAATATTTTACGGATCGGATTGATCGGATATAAAATTTGATTTAGACGGTCATGGACAGACGCCTAATCCGACCTGACGTCGGATCAAATCGGATGAGATTTTTAATTCTCTCTACAATATTAGATAGTAAAGCATCATATTCTACGGTTTCAATAATTTCTGTTTTAATAAAGGATAGCATATCCATAGACAATTATAGTAAATTATATAAGTGTAATAGTATAGTATAACTTTCTTAAAATTTTATTTTTAGTTCCTTATAAATGTTGCATATATATTATTTTTATATAAGGTAAAAATATATTTTTTTAATATTAAAAAGTAAGATTTATATATATATATTTATATATATATATATATATATTTTATATATAAAGTAAAGATATATTTTTTAGTAAGTTTTAAAAGTAAAATAGTGTATATAATTGAATGTTACATTTAGCATATTTAGTCATAGAATTATTAAATTGTACTGTATAAGTTGTCTGGCGAGGACCCATACATATATGATTTCCTTTAATTCATGAGTTTGTGCGGATCTCTTATCCCTGCATTATGTCATTGCATAAAATGAAAGCAACCATGGAACTAAATACTCCTATTTTGGCATGTAGAGTAGCATGGATAAATTTAGATTATAGTTTCTAGACCATCCACTTTATCTATTTTTCTCCGAACAATTATTACATAACAATATATATATATATTACAATAATATTTGATGAAAGTGTTTTAAAGTATAGATATTAATAAACAAAAAAAAAGTAATTTTAAAATAAAAAAAATTAATTATAAATAAAATATAACAATATCATTAAATTATATTTATTCATAAATTAAAATCATTAAATAAAAATATTTATTTAAATTATTTATATTAATAAGCATCGCTATATACATATATTTATATTTAAAGAACAAATATTTCAACCTGAGATTCTGATTTCAACCTTCTTCATTATTTGAACGGCGAAAATGATTCGTTTCTAGTTTTCTTTAATTTTGTAATTATATCTGTGCCAATTGATATGTCATTGTGTATGTACGAGCAAAGTGATCCTTTAATAATTTTCTTTATCCACTGATATTTACTAAACAGTGATTATTTTTTAAAATTTTGTTTAGAATAAATTTTTTATTTAATAATATAGATTATTAAATATATTTTAATCCATGGGTGAATTCTCTTATAATTTTTTCTGAATATATCTTTATTTAACTTTAAATCTCATTCTTTAAATTTAATTAAAATATATTTAATGATTCACATCTTACTATATTATTAAATAAATTTTTAAAATTAAATAAAAACTAATTGATAAAGATCTACTTGAAAAAAATTATTAGAGATTTCACTCACTTTAATTAAATTCGAAGGTTAAGTAGATAGCTATTGAGAAATAAATGAACACATATATAAATTGATCTAGCTTTAAATCTATGATTAATTCTGAAAAAATAAAATCATAAATTAATAAATTTAAAAAATCAATCTAATTTGGATCAATTTTTAGATTATATCAAATAATTATACAAAAAATATCACATTTTTTGCTAATGAGTTTTACTTATTAATTTTTTTACCTCTTATATTATAATTTATAATATTTATAATATTAATTTGATTATATTCTTTAAATGAAAAGATTATATGTTTCAATCACTTACTTAATATATGTAAATTTAAATAATTAAAATTTCAAATTTTAAAATTAATATATATTTATAGAAATAAAAATTATGGTAAATGTTACTAATGATTTATTATCCACGTTAGTTATAAAACACAAGGAATATTTAATAGTAAATAAAATATACAATTAAGAATAACAATAACTTATCGAATAGAATTTACTAAATTTTATAATTAATATATTTATAAAATTATTCATATAATACAAATTTATCCTTTAAGATGGAAAATAAATGTAAATTTTTTTAAGTAAAATTAAAAAAAATATATAAAATATATATATGGATTCATTCGGTTTTTATAATATTTTAAAAATTGAGAAATAAATTAATTAAATATAAGTTGATTTTATAAAAATAAGAAGAAATTTGAATTAATAAAAGTTAAAAAAAATATTAAGTTTATTTTATTCAGATAATATTTATTAAGTTAGTTTCAATAAATTTTACATACCCCTTAATTACCATAAATTGACTTTACAACTACATGTATTTATATAATTGAAATATATGTTATATGGCTTCATGCATTTTAATGTATTTTTTACCTCCAGCAGAAAGTCTGTGCTACTAATCATTAAAATAAATAAGAATATAGAACGGAAGAATCAGAAATATTTTTTTATAAATAATATAGTTTCGATTGTTAATCAATTTTATCTTTTTAATTATAATTATAATATATTTATAAAATTAAATTTTATATTATACTTTTAGTTAATTTTTAAATAAAGTATTTCATCTTCGGTGCAAGTAATAGTGTTGGTGTGCACGCAATGGGATTTATTTGAAGTTATAAAAAAAGTTTATTTAAAGATTGAAAGCATTTATTTTAATTTAAATTATTATTATTATTTTAAAAAATTATTTAAAATAATATTAATAAATAAATTAAAATTTTGACATTTTATACAAATTTAAATTTTCAGTAATAAGGAAAATTTCAGACTTCTTGAGGTTAGTCCTAAGTTGGAAGTCAAAAAATAACTGTTAATAAATTTAGTAATATTTCACAATTCATTTATAAATAAAATTTTAATTTTAATGGTATGTTTTTTGTTTTGTTATAATAGACTCTACATTTTTTTTTACCATATAAAACATATATAATTTTTAAAGAATTTAAGATAAAAAATATATAAATAATTAAATGATATAAAATTAAAAATATAGCATTCATGCATATACATTTTTAAAAGTAATTCACCTATTTTATTTTTAATGTATTATTTTATGCAAAGTTATGAATAAAAAAATTATATTTTATGTAAAAAATTCACATTTTTAATTATTTTTGATTTATATATTAATTATATAAATAATAATATTTTTAAAATAGAATAATTTTTTTTTTACTCTATAATAATAATACATCTAAAAGTGTTAACAAATCCCTTGGTTTAAAAATTGAAAAAAATAATATTAAATTACAGGAGAGAGTGAGATTTAGAGGGGTCAGTCAGGAACACATGTCGCGTTCAGGAAAAATCCACGTGCCCACTTGGAATAAAGTGTGGGAAACACATACTTCTGGCTGCGGATACCATTATAAGTCTCTTCCTCATTTCCGTCTTTAGCCGGAACACAAATAGAACGAAAGACAGAGACAAAAAAGCACACCACACTCATAAGTCATACTTTTACTAACCAGTAAACTTTGAAAAACCAAAAGCAATATTCTAGCAGAGACCGTTGTTTTGATTTTTGACCTTTTCGACTTCGATATCAACTGGGTTTTGCTTAATTTTTGAAAACATATTGAGGAAATGAAGCAGAAGAGCGAAAGTGATGGTGGGTATGTGAGAGCAGATCAGATAGATCTGAAGAACTTAGACGATCAGCTCCAGAGACATCTCAGTAGAGCATGGACTATGGAAAAGAACAAAAACCGGGAAGATGAAGAAGAGGCAATTAGGCCCACTTCTAAAAGACTTGAATGGGAGATTGATCCTTCCAAACTCTTAATCAAAAGCGTGATTGCTCGTGGCACTTTTGGGACTGTTCACCGGGGTGTTTATGACGGCCTGGACGTCGCGGGTATAGCTTCTTCTTCCTTTTTCATGCTTTAGATTCTCACAATCGTTTCAGGCCTGAAGATTTTCACATTTGTTTGTAAGATAAAGGCTACCCATTTCTTTAAAATTTATCTTTCCTTGAAAAATTTGAATACCTCTTTATTTGATTCCGGTGTGAATATAAGTGTGCATTGATGTTTGGGAAATTTAAAAAAAATAGCAACCTCAAAAACTTAGGTGTTGTTATTTTTGTTGTTTTCCTTTGATATTTTTTGTAATAATTTTGATAGAATTCATTACAAAATTAACTCGTAATAAAAAAAAGAATACAAAATAATAGTAATAGTAGGAATTCTCTTATATCATTCGAAAGGATATTATCTCGTAATTATCTATAACTGTTTATGTCTCTAACATGACCACCTAATGAAATGTGTAGAAAGGTAGGATAAATGGTTGATACTAACGTAAGGATTCATCTTTGAATAATAGATACTGTAACTGGTATTCTTGTAATTGGTTTAATCGGAATTTTCTTTTATGATTCATATTTTAGATTAGTTTCATTCCTTTTTGTAATAGTATGAACTGAGTTATATACATAACATGATGAAAGCGTAAGAATTTAACAATCTCCTTTGAATCAGACAACAAAAGAGGGGTAAGTTCTATTGAGTTCTTCGTAATCATAACATTTTATTTGTATAGATGGATAAGTTTCATTGAGTTCTTCGTAATCATAACATTTTATTCGTATAGATGAAAAAAAATAGATCACTTTTCTGAAGTTTTAAAAAATTTATTTCACTTTTATTTTATGTTTTTGGAAAATTAACTTTCCAAGTAATTACTAATCATCCCACTCATCCCTAAGTAATTGAGTGGAATTCAGTTGGGTTATTACATTCCAAGCCCATATAAGCTAAGTGACTTTGTCAATCCAACCGTAGGCGGTACCAGCACTCTTCACTTTTGGGTGATTTCGTGGATCCGTTGGTTAGGTCTTTGGGTTCAATTGATGTGCTTAATACGGTCAACCCCGATCATTCAACCTAACAATCAATCGGTCTTTGTGGTGTTTCCGTCCGATGTGAGGGGGTGTTGAGGAGTCCCACATCGACCAGAAAAGTCAACAAAGTGTTGGTTATAAGGTCCTAACAACCCTCTTTGAGAGTTCTTTTGGAGGTTGTTAAGTCATAGTTTTCTACAGTGTGACTCAATTGGGTCATTACAGTTTTGTGTTTTGATTGTTGTTGCTGTTGGAGAATTCGGAATTTGTGTCTGTTGGCAATGGGAGTTTTCCTTTGTTTTAATCTCTTTTCCTCGGAAATAGGTTGGGAAATACAAGGCGATGTTGATTATATTTTGGAATTATTATACGGGAAGGAAGCAGTTACATTTGCTTGAACATTTAATTCAAGTTAAATTCGTAATTTTCCCACAAAAAAGTCTTTCATGAGGTTGTCTTTTTTGTTTCATTACTTCAATTCTTCAGCCTTTTTAGCTCAATTGAATGGAGGGAGTGACCTGCTGCTTTTCCTTTGGGGTTGCTAATTCCTTATGCATCTTTATTTATGTTTACAGTTTCCAATTTCCCTTAATCTGGTTTTGGAAAGCAGTAAAAAATGGCAAATTGCCTTTTAGTTTGTTGTATGAAGCTTTGGGGAACGTTATTGTGTGAGTCGAGCTGCTCAGTTAGATGGTGGGCTTCAGTTCTTTTTAATCATGATATGCTTTGTGATAGGAGTGCTTTATAAGATAAGTGCAAAAGATTAGTTGAAAAATCCAATTTATTTCCTCTTTTATCAAACAATCTAACAATTTGATGATCAAACAATCTAGTAATTGAATGGCTCGAACGACCACCTCAATATACTCCAATAGCAATAAATAATTCCTCTTCAGATAGAACAGTGTTGAACCATCCTTTTTATACCCATGATTCACGGATTGGGAAACATTGGCTGTTTTCTGCATTAATTTCACGACTGTTTTTGTAATTACTTTTTCCAATTTATCCTGCACATACTTTTTTTTTCAAAGGTGGACAATAAAAATTAGGAAAAAATGTTGTAGTGGTTATTTTGCTTTTGTGAAATATGGTGTGTAATCATCTAGATTATAACGTGTCATTTAGTCATTTTTCTTATGAAAAATAAACTAATCAAGGATCTTTGATATTTATTACGAATATTTTATTATTAATTTTAATAAAATAATATTCAAAAAATACTAAATGTTATTTCTTATAACTTTTTTCATAAGTAGAACAACTAAAAAAAATCACCTAGGATTCATTTTGTCTAAGTAAAGTGATCAGTTTGTCTCTTGAACCTATATATTAATGAGGTAGAATTTGGAACTTAAAGTGATTTGGCTAGCTATTCAGCTGCAGATAGATAGACTCAACAACTCCTGAAAGTTTCTTCCATACTATCACACTAGTTAAGAATAGTACACGTTTATCTTCAAGTGAAGCATGTAACGAACTTTATATGATGGTTATCATATTATATCATATAAAAACGTGTATATTATTATTATTTTTCCTGTTGGCAGAAGTGTTCTAAGCATAACTTAAATACATATTAGTATGTTACCAACTTTCACATTTTGCGTCCTATTTGAATGCTCAGTTAAACTTCTTGATTGGGGAGAAGAAGGACACCGATCAGAGGCTGAAATAGCTTCTTTGAGAGCAGCCTTTACACAAGAGGTTGCTGTTTGGCATAAACTTGACCACCCTAACGTTACTAAGGTAAAACATATAATGTATTTACTTATGATTTTTTTTTCCTTCTTTACATGAAGTTTGGGAAGAACCAAGTTGCAGATCATAGATGTGTGAGATCTATTTCATTTTTTACATCTAAGGTTTCTAGAAATGATATAGAAACGTTCGATTTTGCTATAATGACATAAGAATGTTGATTTCATTTATAGATATTCATTTTTTAAAGCATAAATCTAGTTGAAACGAACATGTAGGATTCTGAAGACATACCAGCTGATTGATTCTCTTTTCCCGAGCTTGTAAATTTATGACTTTGCTTCTGAAATGACCTCATGATATATAAAATATCCGTATCTTTATATAAGTTACTTCTACTTTAGTAGTAACTTGTGCACTTCCAGTGCATGGACCGTCATTTTTCATGATCTTTCAAATTTTGAAAATG
Source organism: Hippophae rhamnoides (assembly GCA_033030585.1). NCBI lineage: Eukaryota > Viridiplantae > Streptophyta > Magnoliopsida > Rosales > Elaeagnaceae > Hippophae > Hippophae rhamnoides. Next base: position 62,219,665 of record CM065428.1, on the reverse strand, counting down.
TTTCCCTATGGAGAATAAGTAACTACTTTAACTGGCCACTCTGAACTTGTCCTTTTTTATAAAATTATTAACGTGGTGGATCTTTCCCTTATGCAAATATAGTGTTTGTTTCATCTCTCAAAGGTGAAATGATATTGTACCTGATTTTTTGGAGACCAGAGTCATACGAAATTACAAACTGTATTTACACTTATGTTGAGAGGCATAGTGTGCTATGGACTTAAATCTATACTTTATTTTGAGTACTTTGTGTTCTTAGTTCTTTCTCTGCACCACCTCTTAATTAGAAATGTCTAATATGAAAATTATAATTGTTCAAGTCCAACATGGAATCTGAGGTCTCTGGCCCTTATGCAAGCCACGATGGTTTTCAACATGGATTTTCCTGATCAAATTGTGTACGGTGCCAAAAAATGTGGACTTTGGGTGTGTTGTTGGTACATGAATTGTAGACTTGTAGTAACTTTTGTGCTTATTCTTGCCAATTGCCTCTTTGCAGTTTATGGGGGCAATAATGGGCACTGCAGGTCTGCAAATACAATCTGATAATGGTCAAATTGGCATGCCGAGTAACATTTGTTGTGTCGTTGTTGAGTATTGTCCTGGCGGTGCACTAAAATCTTACCTCATTAAGAACCGTAGGAGGAAGCTGGCCTTCAAAGTAGTAGTTCAACTGGCACTAGATCTTGCCAGAGGGTTTGATTTATAATTCATATGTATTCTATTTTGTGTGTGTTCTTTAAAATTGTGGAGTTTTTCTATTGAAAGTTTGAGGTTTTCTCTTATGAGAAGGGAAAAACTATTTGCAACTAGTTTTTGAACTTTTCTTATTGGCTTATGGCTTTTGAATTCAGCGGTTGTACTATTGGTACTAGTTTTTAAAGTCACTTTTGAATGTCGATCTGAGCTTCCATTCTCTTATCTGTATAGGTTGAGCTATCTTCACTCAGAGAAGATAGTTCATAGAGACGTTAAAACAGAAAACATGCTTCTGGACAAGACCCGTACACTAAAAATTGCAGATTTTGGGGTTGCTCGTGTTGAGGCTTCAAATCCCAATGATATGACTGGCGAGACCGGAACACTAGGTTACATGGCTCCTGAGGTATGCTTTTTAACCTCTCTCCTTTCTCACATACTGGTTTGTAGGCATGTCAAATGGGACAGTCCGTACCGTACCAGAACCATTAAAAGATGATGGATTAAAGGATGCCCATCCCAGCCCACATTTGATATGGGATGTGTATTGTGCTTCAGCTCTTCTCAGTCCCCCCCGCCCCGCCCCGCAAAAAAAAAAAAAAAAAAGAATCTCTCGGTTAGTGATGATAAAGGCAAAACAGAAACATCATAACTTAAAGTCTAAAACTTTTTTCACTTGTAGAAATAGATTTTCTACTTTCTCATGAATAAACGAGACGGAGATGCCCATTTTCTTGTCTCAAAAAAGAAAAAAAAAATCTCTCATTTTCCTCCTTAAAATCCGCGGAAAATAACTTCAATTTCACAAATCTCAATTTCAAATTTCGACGTGCAGATCGTGACTCAAGCTGGAAATGAAAGTTCCCTCAAAAACCAAAAGCAAGTTCCAGCATTTTTATTGTGATCTTTCAAAACATTTCTTTCATTATATACACTTTTAAGTTAAAACCCAATAATTTTCTTTCATTTTCTCAAGACCCAAACATCATCTTCTATAGCTAAAGCCTTACAGGGGAAATAGCCATTACCCTTCTCTAAGTATAACAATTCCATGGATAGGGATGGAGGGAAATAGAGAGAGAGAGCTATTAAATCTTGGCCCTTGACTGCAAGGATGAAGTGGACGAGGCCATAGATTTCATGAAACTTGAAACTACACAAAGATAGGTTTGATTTTTTCCCTTTTGTAAAAGGTGGAATGTCAACTTTGCCTATATGTATACAAAAAATTTATTTACTACTCTAAATTAGAGAATATGTAGTGTGGTTTAATTTTTATCCCTTTAAAAAATATGCAAAAAAAAATTAACAATTTTATTAAAAAAAATTATCATGAGTTTCCTCTCAGTAAAATATTTATTAATACTATTAAAAATTTCAACCTAACTATTTTTTTTATAAATAAAAAGACTATTGAATATATATTTTTAATTTAAATGCCGAAAGAAAAGCTACCCCAGAGCATTTATCTCTTTTTGATATTGTAAAAGTGATGGAGAAAAAAATTACATGAGACCTTATGGGCTAATACGGCCCATCCCACTAAAACCCACATTATTATAACGAGCAGTGCCAATCCGAGCCCGAGTCTAATGATGAGATGAACCTGTTGGGTTGGGTTGGGTTGGGTTGTTCACCTGCATTCATACATACAAAACATTTGCTTCTTAACCTTTGTTTTTCTCTTTCCTCAAAAACAAAAAAAGGCTTTAGTCCCTACAGCTTTAACAAATCATTTAAAGATCGAAGCATCACCTTCACAACATGCTTTTGAAAAGGACAAGTAATTTGATATTTAATTCGTACATGACAAAATCCTCGTGTATTGGAGGCTTATCATCAATAAATGTATTGGGCAAGTAATTTGCCATTTCTTTCCAATTTTGGCATGAATCTTGATATGCGAAGTCATGTTTGTGTCCCTTCTAGATTATTCACAGCATAGGTTGCTGCTGAGTACTCTTTTAGAACTACAAATTTATTTGCATCGTTATTTATTTGTTAAGAATCTTTAAGTTTGCATTATTATTAAGTGGCTTCCTTCTGCTTCCCAAATAGTTAATGCATCTGACTTTTTCATTGATGACTTGGGGATTGGGCAGGTCCTTAATGGTAACCCATATAACAGGAAATGCGATGTGTACAGTTTCGGAATATGCTTGTGGGAGATATACTGCTGTGACATGCCGTATCCTGACCTTAGTTTCTCAGAAGTGACATCGGCAGTTGTTCGCCAGGTATAGATAATATCATGTGTTTGGAATGTGTGCTTACCGTTTTAAAGGACATTTTAAATCCAAAATTGACGCATTTGAAAAATGTGAAATTTTCATCAATTTCTAACAGTATTGTGCTACTTGGACTTAAATGTCCCAATTTTTGAAACAAAGTGACTTGTTCGGTCCCTCACCTTTAAAACAATTGCAAATAAATCACTACTCCTTGTAATTGTTGTTATATATATATATATATATATAATTTTTGCACTGAATTGTATTCATTCTCAGAATTCATCGTATCAACTCTTTCTAAAATCTTAAAAAAGTAAAAAGAAAAATATTGAAAGTTTAAAAATTTGAAATTACAGAACCTGAGACCAGAGATACCAAGATGTTGCCCAAGCTCACTGGCAAATGTAATGAAACGATGCTGGGATGCTAATCCGGACAAGCGGCCAGTGATGGATGAGGTTGTGACCATGTTGGAGGCAATTGACACATCAAAGGGTGGAGGTATGATTCCCGGCGATCAGTCCCAGGGTTGTTTATGCTTCCGCAGATACCGAGGACCTTGAAGAGTTTCATCATTTTAAACACAGCTATTATGGGACTGAGGATATCTGATCTGTGTTTTCTGCAAATTCATTTTCTACTTTTATTCATTTCAAAATATTGGAAATTAGGAAAGCTGAGAAAATCTGATACCATGGAGATATCATATGTTGTGAGATTAGGGAGCTCTGGAAAATCCATTACTGTTATTGGACTCAACATTTTGTAAAGCTTTTCCATTTTCTTTTTCTTTTCTTTTTTTTTTAATCTTTTTGGTTGGCCTTATCTTTTATACCGATGACTTGTTCATATATAATTTTGCAAGCTAGTATCATTCTGCTTGTGTAGCTGTTTTGAACTAGTTTAGTTCTAGCCAACTAGATCAAAAAGCCCAATTTCACTATGTATCAAAATACTAATAATTTTTGCTATATATTCGTAACATTCTTCAAGGATATGAAAAACATAGAGAAAATATATTCTGCCAAGTCAAGTATATTCAAAATTTGGAGTAAAATTATCAAAATATTTATAGATGTAATATTCTTTTTGTTTACTCAATATTATAGAATAATTACATTTACCAAGTTTAATTTTTATGAATTTTTAAAAAACATCATTAATATTTAATAATTTCATTGATTTTTTTTTTGTCTTTGATATTCTTGTAATATCGTTATGTTAATCCGGATTGCATAATTCCTTCGTAATTAGAGTTTCATTTATAATCTTTCTATAAAATAAATATATGTTTTTTAATATTATAATAAAATGAATATATATATATATTTTTTATTAGAATTTAAAAATAAAAATTATTAAATTATTAATAACATGCAATAATAGCCAAGTTACTGCACAAACTAGAAACAGACTCTTGTTATAACACGTGAAACCCTAATCAAAGAGACATGGCCGTCTCAATCAATAAATATTTTATTTAAGAATTTAAATAAGGTAAATGATATATATGCAGGCAAAAAACGAGTTGGTATGATGGATATTACATTATTAAATAAGTAATTAAGTAAAAGAATTAAATAGAAGGACGGTAGCTCCCAAGTTATTTAAAACTTATACTTTATATATTAAATTAATTACAACTTATTTTATCTAGGTACAACACCTAATCAAGTCACTTATACTTTATACATTAATTTACACGTAGAATAATGTATTTTAATTTCCTTATAGTTTGATACCATTACTTTATTTTCTTTTGTGAAAATTTTGAGGGGCATTACCACATATCAACATAGTACATGAAAATAATAAAGGCACATGAACAAACAAAGCTATCAAAGTTGTGATCATGCATTGAAGTGTATTAATTCTAATCAAAACTTTCAATCATAATTAAAGATTTAAATAATGATGGAATATATATAAATCATCACTAACAATTGTGATATAAAACAAATACAAGCCTAAAATTTCTATATAACATGACCAATTAGCCAACAAATGATTTCAATTTCTACACATTGTTTTGTAATATAATTATGATTTTGAAATTTTTTAATTTTTAATTTTATAAAAATTTATAATAAAATTTTATTTATATATTTAACACGATGCATCGAATTTAATTAAAATATTTTATTAGTTTAATTAGATTAAAAATTATTAAAAAAAATTATAATATTTTAAATTAATATCAATTTAAATAAAATAAAATTAATTAATTAATACATATAAAAAAATTAAATTAATTTGGATTACTTTAGACAAGACCATATCTTCTAATTTGGGTTAAGATTGATAATTTTGTAATATAAGTTAAAATTAAAATTATATTAATTTAAATCAACCTCAACCAACCTAAAACACATAATTTAATATCCCTATACAAAGAATACATACTTTATGCAGGCACAATCAAAGGGTAATTAGTGGCAAATCTCTAAATTATTTATTATGAATACAAATATTAATTAGTTTATATTGCCATGATTTACGCTCTAAGGACACGTTAAAGGAATAAGGTAGAAGTGTTTACACGGAAGTTATTTATTGATATAATTACATAATATAATATTTTTTTGCACGATATACATATATTATTTTCATATAACATAATTTTTTTTTTAATTTTAAAAGTACAATATATATATATATATATATATATATATTATAACATAAAAAAATATATTTTTAAATTAAATTAAAAATTAAAATTATATAAAAATCTTCATTTATATTTATATGATATAAACGAGAATAGTTATTAAGAGATAAGTAATGGGGTGGTGCGTGTGCCCAAAAGTGATAGACCAAGTAGCTGTTTAGACAAAGACATTATTAGCTTTAAAATTTGCTAAAACGAACTTGACAAGTAGTCATGTATTACCCTATTCTTCGAATTTTGTAAAAAAGAAGAAAGAAACCACTAGTTCATGCTTTTATAGTTTGTAAATAAAATCCTATGATAATAAAAAAATATTCTTTATAAATTAGTAAATTATATAAAATAAATACATATAAATGATCATATATTTTTTATATGTAGTATAATATGTTAAAATTATTATAAAAATATATATATATATATATATTTATACACGTCTCGAAAGCATTAATTGTTCCTTTGTCTTTTTATAGTTTTAGTTGATCTATCCGTTCCATTATTTTTTAAATACATAAACTCGACAAATTCTCTTCTCATCCTCACTTTTTATTAAAGCTCCAACCCTTTTTCTAGTCAAAAGATACCTACCTTCACCCTTTTTTTTTTTTAAGTCTTAGTTGTGAAGCAATTAAATACCAAAAGTAACTAGATACCAATTATTAAAAAAAATAATAATAAAGCATTAAGAGTTAGGACCTTCTCTACAAAGTAAGAGATAGAGAAAATAAAAAATTAATGACACTTAATCTCCAAACCAAGCATTAGGGGTTTTAGTGACTTAATTTGTTGCTAATCATACGAGAAATCCTATTAATCATCAACTACTATTAATTGTGCTGAATGGCCTGGATTCCAAGTTAATTAATCTGATTTTCTACTTCTTTTTTAGTTTTTTTTTATTCTTCATATACTTTTTCATTGCTTTTCATCAGTTTCTTTAATTATATTAATTTCTACTTATTTTTTTCGCTAAACAATTTAATATGATCCGATGAGATAAGATCGATGATCGTAATTCATAGATAATCGTGTGGTGGAAATTTGGAATACACATACTTGAGACAACTCATTAAATTGTTTCTGACACAAAATAAAATATGATTGGAATATAATATTCTATATTGAATGTGTATGAAACTGATTGGTGGAATATAATACTATATATATATATATTACACATTTCACGCACTTATCTACGTAAAATGTGATTCGAATCCACATTTTTTTAGTTCATATTTAAAGTATATGTTAATTACTTTAACTATAAATATATCAATCATTTTAATTTTTTAAAATTATATTTATGTCTTTTCTATTTTTTCCCCTGAAAAATGAATGGGTGGTCCAAATTATTTCTTTAATTGCCGCACTTCTATTTAATATCAAGTTATTAAGAAATAATTAATAGCAAATGAAAAAAAAAAAATTTTGTTGAGCAATAATAATAACTAATATAACAATTTATTTTTTGTTAAGATAATTAGAATTAATTTTTTTTTAAACAATAAATTAAGGACTTTACTCTCTTATCACTCATTCCTATTTTTTTTGTCTTTGTTCCTACGTCTCCCTAAGGAATACATACTCATATCCTACTAAAGAATTCCCTTTCTTTTTTTTTCTTTTTTCTTTTCTTCCTTTCAATAGTACAGAACGTAATTGACATATAAGAATATTTTGATACTTAATTTGATGCATGTTACTGACTATTAAAACATTTGCCAACCAAACATTACTACATTAGAGATCCTACCCATATAACTTTTGGTTAACCATGACATAATGTTATTATGATCACTAGATTACTATTTTACAAAAATAAAAATAAATCTTTTTTTCTTAAAGTAGATATGCAAGGTATAAAAAGTTATATATAGGAATTCGTATAAGTAAAATATTGCGTATATTATAACTTTAGTGGAATCTACGTGTTTTATTTTGATTTTGGGTTATATACAGTAGTAATCTCATATTATAACCAAAAATGAGTTATAATTTTCTCACACTTCATATATAGATTACTTTAATTTTGAGTAACAAATCCTAACTTTTTTTTTTGGTCTTGTTTAACACGTATCAAACTAAGAACCATAAAGCTAATTAATACTTTTTACTCCCTTTGCCTTGATTGAAACAAAATCCACATTTTAATAATCACTGCTACCAGTACTGCTACCGCCATTGCTGCGATTGCAATCCCTATCCAAGTTCCCAGGATCACTGCAACTGTAACACCCTGCGCCACCAACACCACCTCCGTTATGCTGATCACCACCGAACCCATTGTTGATGTGTCTTATATGATAAAGACATGAAAATCTTGATGGAGTAAAACGTGGAGCAGAACAATGTATTAATGGAGTCGTAAAAACGCAGATGTGGGGTTTTATGGTTATTATTGTTTAATTTTTCGTTTTCTTTATATATATATATCTTAAATTCTTGTAAAAGCAGAACGAGAAAATAATAATGAAATACAATGATAATTATCAAAGAAACACAATGATATTTTGACATGGTATCAGGCGGTTTATTCTTTGATTAATGGAATTACCTCTTGATTTGTTTTTTGCAAATGTCGATTCGATTCTAGTATGGATGTTGATTGTGTTCTGATTTACATTTTTCTTTGATTGTTGATTGTAGATGATGGTGATCGTGGGCTTGAGTTACCTTGCTTCCATGATTCCCATGTATAGTTTCTTTTCTTGAAAAGAAACAAAACGATAAGCGGCCGAGCTTACATTACGTGCATCCGCTTTTGTATCTACGGGTGGAGTCGCAGTTGTTCGCGGTCTATGCCCCGTAGTAGAAGCAGCCAGCCGGGTTCCTACCTTCGTGAAACTTGAAACGCAGCAACACATATTGTGTGTTTTGTCTCTGTGCGTGTGGCTGGTTGGAGCCGTAAGTCTATCTGCAGTTCTTCTAAGCTCGGACAAGCTTGGAGCGAGAAGGAACTGCACAGAGGATGCGTGAAGAAAGAGTTGTTGTGAAGCCACGCAGAAGAAGTTGCGTGAATTTGGTTGAGAAGAAGTTCTGTGAAGTTGGGTGAGAAGAGGCTGCACGAGCTTGGAATTTTTTCTTAGGGTTTGGAACGCGTATGAAAGTGGCCAGCCTTTCCCGAAAGAAGCCACGCTGCACTCAGAGGAAGCTGCGCAGAGGAAACTGCTCGACCATCTTGCTGAAATCGCGCAGGAAGAGGAAGACGCCGCCTGCGAGAATGAGAAATTAGGGTTAGGGTTACAAGTTTTTGACGGCGAAAATGACGGAAGTTCTAACTAGAGCTTAGATCAGCTCCCAACCTCCGCCAACTGAAGCGTCGACTGCTCCCATTAGTATCAAGTTGGAAGGATCCAACTATGCCTTGTGGTCCCAGGTGGTGGAGATGTATATCTCTGGCAAAGATAAATTAGGATATATTAATGGGGATTTTCCTCAACCTGTTGAAACCGACCCCTCATTTAGGAGATGGCGTACTGAAAATGCCATTGTCAAAGGATGGTTGATCAATTCGATGGATCCTCGACGATTGCGAAACTTTATCCGATTCCCAATGCGAAACGGGTTTGGGATTCGGTTGCTACCAATTACTATGATGGGACGGACGTATGTCTCAAGTGTATGATCTTCGCCGAGTCAAGTTACTCGTACGAAGCGGCGGGTGGATCCATTGAAAAATACTACAATGACCTTGAGGGTTGTGGCGTGAAATTGATTTAGTCGTCCTAATCCAATGGAGTGTGCGAGTGATATACAAAAATACAACTCCGTTGTACGGGAAGATCGAGTGTATACCTTCCTCGATGGACTTGATGAATGATTGGATAAAACTAGAAGTGATGTGCTTCGGATCAAACCATTCCTACGGTGGAACAAGCATGGATTCGTCCCGGTAGAGAAGAGAGTCGGGCAGGCCGTGATGATCACGGTGTCGATACGACACCGGGCGATTATGACTTCCCGAGGGTCGAGGACACCATAATCTAATGCCACCAAAAACAGGACCTTGTGGGTAGAGAAATCACGGGAAATCCACCATCTCTCGACATAAAATGTGGTCATGGGTGCGGAAACTCCAAACACACCCGTGAAAACCGCTTCAAACTACGTGGGTATCCGAGAATGGTGGAATGATCTTGAAACACGGAAGAAACGGACACCAGGCGGCGGCGGTGGGCTGCGAATGTGCCTCATATCCACTTACACTTCTCGGTGCCGAGATCTTCCCAGAATCCGGGTATTTCAAGTAAAGTATTTCCACATCTCTACTCGTAATGAGAAAGATGAGTGGATTACGGACTCGGAGGAGCTGATCACGTCACGCGGTGACCCAAACGGTCTCTCCAATACAACCCGGCCCCGGAGTCGTGTTGCCAATGCAATGGGGTCACTTATCCGATTACGGGAGGTGGAACAGGTGACCTTATCTCCTTCATTATCATTATCTAATACTTTGCTTGCATCTGCATCGAAACCGACTAATGTACGTAAGTCGGGTCCTTGAGACACTTAATCGGTGTAGTATTGATTTATACTACTTTTTGCCTTCTACATGATATTCTCACCAAGGAGATCATTGGGCGTGGTACTAGGAGAGGAGGGCTATATTATGTGGATGACCTCGGTTCGGGAAGAGCCAATCACGTACAACATGCGGTGGTAACAAGGAACGGCAGATTGGCTATATCATCGTAGATTTGGGCATATCATTCGGGTATTTAAAGACCTACTCCCAGGTTTATTTTCAAATATCACACATTGATTTCAAATGTGATACTTGTATCCTAGCAAAAAGTCATAGGGTGTCTTATCCATGAGTACGAATAAAAATGTGGCTCCTTTTGCTTTGGTACATTCGATGTTTAGGGACCTTCCCGGTCGTTACGTCGTCGGGTCATCGTTGGTTTGTTATTTTTGTTGATGATTGTACACGAATGACATGGCTTTACCTTCTCAAAACATAAATATGAAGTATTTGCTACATTTCCTGAGTTTCACACCATGGTTCGAGACACAATTTTACGAAAAATTAAGATACTTAGGTACGATGTGGAGGGGAGTATGTTAATCAACAATTCAGGGCGTACTTTGACAACCGTGGTATTTTCCATGAAACCTCGTGATTCCTGAGCCCCACGAGAATGGAATTTGCGGAGAGGAAAAATTGGCATATTTTAGAAACGGTTCGGGCCCTTACTAATCGGTGCACGTATGCCTAATAAATCTCAGTGATCTTGTTACTACAATTTCGTGTATCTACTAAATCGAATGCCCACATGAAGACCTTACAATTTCAAACTCATTACTGGTGTTATCGATCATCTTCCTTTGCCTACTATTTTGATGCTTCCGTCCGAATTTTTGGATGTGTTGCTTTTGTCCACCTGTAAAAACCAACGAACTAAGTTGGATCCACGTGTCTTTATCCGATGTATTCTTGGGGTATGGTGTACAAAAAAAGGGGTACCGATGTTATGATCCAATTACTAAGAGAAACTATACTACCGTGGATGTCACTTTCCTCGAATCGAATGTTTTTTCCCATCACCGTATCCCGATTACACTTTCTTCGGGAGGAGAGTTATGGTGAAGAACGAAATTGGCTTGATGTTGAAATATTAGACACGGGTCTGACATGCTCGGATCGTGCCAATAATATGGAGGAGCCGTATCTAGACCCGAGCTTGAACTTCCAAGAGCGAAGTTGAAGTAGTAATTGAATCTCCCGAGAAGATGAAGTGGTTGATGTACATCAGTTCTGCAGTACGTGATCCTCCCGGTGAGAACAACTCACTGAGGTAAGCTATCTATCACACCTTTACAAACTAATGCTATAGATACATCATTGGTTATGTTTTACCTTTCGGTACTGATCGGTAAACCTCGAATCGATACTCCACGAAGAGAAGAATAACAACCCAAGTATCCAATAGCAAATTATGTATCTACTCAAAGGTTATCGAACCTATCGGAGCATTTGCACAAACATCTACTCCCGTGTCAAATTCCGAGTAGCATTGAAGAAGCCTTATACGATCCAAAATGGGCTCAGTATAAAAGAGGAATTTGAGGCAACTGAAAAGAATAACACATGGGTGTTAAGCGAGTTGCCTCGAGGGAGGAAGATGGTAGGATGCGAGTGGATTTTTTCTATTAAGTATAAAGCGGATGGGTTAGTTGATCGTTACAAGGCGAGGCTTGTAGCAAAGGATATACAGGAAACATGGGATAGATTATCAAGAAACCTTCTCACTTGTGGCTAAACTAAAGCGTGAGAGTTTTGTTATCTCTTGCGACAAATTTAGATTAGCCGTTGCACACCAACTTGACGTGAAGAATGCCTTCCTTCGTGGTGACCTTGAAGAAGAGATTTACATGGATATCCCATCGGGATATCTTGTTACGTAAGGAAAAGAAAGCTGCATGTAGATTACAACGAGCATTGTATGGACTAAAACAATCACCTTGAGCGTGGTTTGGTAGGTTGAGTTAAATGATGAAGAAATATGGGTTCCAACAAAGGCAACTCGATCATCTTTCTTTTCCTAAAACATCGATTAGGAAGATAATAGCCCTTATAGTCCATGTAGATGGCATGATCATTACTGAGGGGATGATAAATAAGAAATCTCTAAGCAAGAACAATTTGTGAAATGAGTTTGAAATGAAGAACTTAGGAGCTCGAAATACTTCTTAGGTATTGAGGTAAAGATCAAAACAAGGCATATGTCTTTCCCAGAAGGAAATATACTCGGACTCGCGCGGAGGCGGGACTACTAGATTGTAAACTGTCGATATTCCAATGGTTCAAAATCATAAACTCGGAGAATATGTGGACCAAGTACCGAAGATAAACGGAGATATCAACGGTTGGTAGGTAAACTCATATATTTATCTCGTACTCGACGATATTGCTTATCGTGAGTGTCGTGAGTCAATTCATGCCTCCCCGATTGAAGACCATATGGATGCGGTCGAAATACGAATAACCCGTTACTTAAAATCCTCCGGGAAAGGACTTATGTTTTCAAAGAATGGTCGATTGGAAGTCCTTGGATACAAATCGGATTGGGCGGGGAATATGAAGGATAGGAAATCTCTTCTGGGTACTTTACTTTCGTGAAATCTTGTCACGTGGAGAAGCAAAATGTAGTTGCCTTATCCGGTGTTGAAGTGAATTTCGAGGAATGGTCGAGGAATATGTAGACTCGCTTTGGTTGAAAAAACTTCTAGCGAGATTGGTGTTGCTCTCCTGGAAATGAAGCATTATTTGTGATATGAAAGCGTTGAATCATTATATCTTACAATCAGGTTCAACATAATCGCATGAAGCACGTTGAAGTGGATCAAACTCGTAGAATCTTGAAGAAAGAAAGATTATTAAGCTTAGTTTGTTAAATCAAGATCGATTGGGTGATATCTCACTTGAAAATATGTGTCTATAAAGAGACTTTCTACAACTCGAGTTAGGCGTAAAAGACATATATGTTGTTGAGGGAGATGTTGGTGTGTCTTATATGATATAACGAATCTTCCGATGGAGTAAAAGCATGGAGCGTCTATTGATATTAGTGGGTAAAACACCTGGATTATGCCAGGTTTATGGTTGTGCTTTAATTTTCGTTTCTTATATCGTATATCTTATTCTTGTAAAAGCGAGCAGGAAAATAATAATGAAATCTGATGATAATTATCAAAAACCGTGATATTTTGTGGCATAACCACTATCTCTACTAGGTACATTGATGAACCGACCCTTCTTGTTGTTACCCTGTATGATAGAACCGTTGGGCCCACTTATGTTGATGAACTTTGTTTTTCCATCGTCGGAAAATGTGACCAGGAACTCAACGGAAGAGTGATAGACATGGGACGGAGAAATACGGCTAAATAAAAGAAATCTGACAAAAAAAAAAACTATTCTAATCTAGTAAGTAAGGGTAAAGTTGGCATTTGAATTAAAATGACAAATGGTGGTTATTTTTGAATAAAATCAGTGATAGGCGACCATATCAACTTATTTTTCTTTTATTTTTGATGTTTTATCATATAAATAAACCTATTTTCTTTTTTAGTGTTTTATGACACATATAGGAATAAAAATGAATATAAAGATATGCATTAAATTTAGTTTTATTAAAATTAAAATATAGATGTTACTATCTAAAAAAATTTGATATTATTAATAGTTTTAAAGATAATTATTAATATTTTAAATACAAATAATTTATATAAAAGTTTTAAATAATTTATACAATAATTAACCGATTAAGTATAATAATAATCGATTTTAAAAAATATGAGGACAATTTTACTTAAAAATTTATAAAACTTGATGTATACACATATGACATGATAAATGATCTCAATTATTATTCTTTTTAATCTTTAACTGTTAAAATATAAAACCTAATAAATTATAGTAACTAATTATATATATATATATATATATATATGAATTCACTAATCTGCTTTTATTACATAATGTTTTAATATAATTTTTTTTTTCAATAATTAAGATTAAAAATTTTTATTTATTTTTTTATAAATCTCAACCATTTAAATATTATACATAAATTTGTGATCACCATGTAACTAAATTTTATTGGCAAAAATAAAACTTATGTAGCCCTGTCTTAGATAAATGACAGATCCACACAACTACCTTATTTATAAATTCATTAATTTTGTAAATAAAAATTTATTTAACATATTTTTCAATAACTTAAATTTTTTAAAAATTAGTTTACTAATAACTTATGGTATTTAAGTTTGAGATTAAATTTAATCATTAAATTATTAATATTTGATTTATTTGATATATAAAATTAATACTTGTAAAGAATAAATATAAAAATATAGATGATTTCTTAAATACTATCCATTTTTGAAAGAGTTGATCAGCATAATTGCTTATCCAATTAAGTTATGTAATTATTTACGATTGTTTTTTCTTTCTTTCTTTTGGTCTCTCATTAAGCAATCCATCCTATGTGAGACACATAGCAGCGTAACATTTATCTCCATTTTTTCTGAATAAAAATAATTTACTAGATAGAAAATATTATTTCTTCTTATTAATAAGATGACTTTCATTATAAAACTTTTGTTGAATTTCATTCCGTGTGTGCATACATAATCTTGTCGGGTTATATAATTAGATAAATGCATAAAATGTTGGGGAGAACTTATACATGTGTGGAATTGTCAAAGTTTTCTCACTGAATTTTTATATAATTAATACGTTAGAAAGCTATATAGAAAATAGTCCATGTGTAAATATTCTCTAGCTGATAGGTACAAATTGCTTGGAATGTAAATAATGTCAAGTAATAAGCCATTATAATCAAATAAGAGTTTAAATAACAGAATTTAAATCAAATACAAATAGAATTAAATTTTTAATTAGTTCAAATAATCTAAAAAAACAAACTGGATTGAATTTGATTCGAGCCATTTCGTTAGTCCAAAATATTTTTTTTAAAAAGATATAGCATGTAAACATTCCGACTTACATGTTAAAATAAAAACTCAAAATTAAACAAACACATGTTTTCTTAATTCTTAATTGATTCAGTCTCACTCCTTCAACCTTCCACTTCTCTAACGACTAGTAGTAACTCTACGTCCAACAATGTTTCACTATTTTATTACAATAGTCCTATATTCGTTAAAGTACGATGAAATATTTTCCATGTTATTTTAAAAAATGATTTTTTTATATGATCATGATTTACTTAAATACACTAAGATATATATATATATATATATGTGGTAAGTTTTGGAGGAAAAATTATGTTTAATCTTACTCATATATTTGTTTGTTTAGTACCTGAATTAAATTCTATTAAAATTTTGAACTTTTTATTCAAATTACAAGTTTTCATAAAGATACGACAACTTTTAACTTTTGTATGAAAGGGATTTGATGACATTTATCCTTATCAAATTTATTTAAAAATTGACTTCTTATATTAAAACTTAGTTTTTTTAAGTTATGTTTACTAATATTATTGATTTGTAATTAATTAGTTACTATAACGTACCATATCTGTGGAAAATTGTATTTATCTTCGTAGACTTTATTATGTGTGAGTTTTTAATTCAATATTAAGTTATCATTTGTTTTAAAGATTAATTATTGTAATATTATTTTTCTTATTTTTAGTGTTTCATTCGTATTAATTAATAAGATTTAATCATTAAATATATTTTTTAATTTATAAAAATATATATAATTAACAATTTAGATTAATTTAAATCATCAAATTAGTTTGTTTGTATTTGGTTTAAGTTAAAATTTTTTTTTATTAATTTAAATTAAATTAATTGGAATTAATTTAAACCGATATTAATCGCATTGATGATCATTCTTATTTAAAAAACGCAGATGAACCAAAAGAAAAAAAAATTAATATCCACATTTTGATTTATACTGTTAATTAATGGATTAAGAGTCTGCCACGTAATAGATTGAAAGGTTGAGTATCGCAATATGGCTTACGCAAGCACAGTTTGATGGAATATTATCAGTATTTAGTCATTACCTTTTATTTTCTCTCCCTCTCATCAACTATTTATGAATCGACTTTAATACTTTTTAAACAGAAAATAGGTTGATCACAAGGCATGTGTTGACCGTTAACACCATGGAATCTATATACACTACTCTAACACTGATACTTAACTAGGTATCCATTTTAATAAATGTTTATTTTTTTAAAATAAATCTTTCGAGGATTAAAAAGATAAGATTGGAGGTATCAATTGAAATAAAATATCTTAATTTATAGTATAATTTATTAATGTTGTGAGTTCATATTATATTATTTTATTTTTTTAGATTAAGATAAAATATTATATATAATAACTATAAGTACATTAAAAATAAATTTAAATAAGATAAGATAAAATAATTTTAAGTCGTAGATCCATTAAGAACATTAAATGATATGACATCTCTAATTAAGGTTATGTTTGAAAATATTTTTAATTTTTAGTTTCTAATTCTTTAGTTATGAAATAGAGTTTTTAATCTTAAATTTTTTTGGAAAGAAAAAATAAAAGTTGTTTAATAATTAATTTTAAAGAGTAAATTGAAAATTGAAAATTGAATATGCTTATTTGTTAATTAATTCTTATTTTTAATTTTTTAAGCTTTAAATTTTAATTTAAGATTTATTTTAGATAATGTTTTACTAAATTTTGACTATCTAATTAGTATAATTATATTATTATTTCTTAGGATTCAGGAAAAAGATTCAATTTTAAATTTGATTTTTTTTAATTTCAAAATTTAATCAAATTTAAAAATTGAGTTTCAAAATTTAAAAAGAATTGAATGAGTTATGAAACTTATCAATTTCAAAATTTATAAAATTTAAAATTGAAATAGTTATCAAACCAGTAATAAGTGGTATTTACTTTTACATGTAATGTGAAAACAATATTAATATCATATTAAAAAATCTTTATATTAAATGATATTTAAATTAGGGTGTTTGATAGTGATTTTAATTTCTAATTGTTAATTCTTTTCAAGTGATTTCTTAATCATTAATAAATGATATTTCAGATTTTGATTTTTTACATTTTTAAGGAATCAACAAAATATAAAGTGATTTATAAATCTTTAATAAGAAATTTTTTAATCGTATTTTTAATTTATGATTTTTTTTCATTTTAACAAAAAAATTTAGAGAGTAAATTAAGTCTTATGGTTTTTACATATATAAATATTGTAAGAAAATAATTTAAATTTAAAATTTATAAATAATAATCAATATATTTCTTAATATTTTTTTTAAATATAAAGTGTTATGGAACAATGTGTAAGTAATTTTTGATTTTTTTCTTAAAAATTATTAAGTATAAATTGTTATCAAATACTATGAATTTATTTTTAATAAAAGAATACTAAATCATAAAATTAATTATTTAATTATAAATATAATTATTATAAAACATGATATTAACTTGTATAGAATTTGAGCATTGGCCTTTAATCCATGTCCCAATTTGTTCTTATGCCTAGGTTAGGCAAAACTTCGATAGAGAACATTATATTTGTATAAATTTAAACCTATTTTTAGGACATATTACGAGGATATTGTTGGGAAATAACGCAAATTCCCGATAAGCCAGATTTATGATAAAGCAAGGATAGAAAAATAACACAAAATTTGATAACGGAGTTCGGCCAATCTTGCTTACGTTCTTGGACCTGCAGATCTTTTCTTGAAAGGGGAGAAATTACACAAGGTGTTTACAACACTCACAACTCACAACCCAATTACACCCAAGAAAATTACTCTCAATTTTCTCTCACAAAAGCTTTTCTCTCTAAGCTTTTCTCTCAATTGGAATGAACACTTTGGATGGTTAATTCATTACAATTACACATCTATTTATAGGAAAATTCACTCCTTGAATTACTCCTTAAATTAATGGTTCCTTGAATTGCTCCTAGAATTAAGCTCCATGTTTTACTCCTTGTTTTGTTCCATGTTTTGCTCCATGTTTTACTCCTTGTTTTGTTCCATGTTTTGCTCCTTAATTTGCTCCTTAAATTAAGGAGCTTTATAACAATAATATCTAACAGATATATCTGCAATGTCATTCACTCATTGTCAACTAGTAATGAAAAATATATATGAAACTAATAATTAATATCTAATTCCTTAAATTAAATAAAGAAGTACAGATGGAAAATCACGTGGATTTATTAATTCGTAATTAGTGCATATATACCCTGTACTTTAATATAAAAATGTATCAAACTAAGTGGGAAAGAGTTACTTGTAGTCTTGTTATACGACTTTGGATAATAAGCTTATAATTGGGTACGAGACACTATCAATTAAACAAACATTTTAAATAATTTTTATACTCTTTTATTCTTTTATCCAAACATGTAATAAAATAATATATAATTAAATTGATATACATTTATTCTAAATAACAAAGTTATCCTAATATAACTCATATAATAAAATATAACCATTAAAAAATACAAAAATAAACAAATAATCATTAATTTACAATATTGATAAAATCAACATTACATTCTAACCACGATACTCATTAATATTGCTCTTTAAGTTGAAATGTTTATTAATGACACCCAACTCGTTAAGTAGTACATCAAACTATGTTGAGCTTTGTGGATTAGTGAACAAATCTATTGACTGATTCATATTTTGAATATGAGATGTTCGAATCATTTCTTCTTGAATTTTTCTCTTGAATCAAATGATAATTTTTTTCTATGTATTTGGTTCTCTTATGAAAGACTGGGTTCGACATTATATACATAATCCCTTGATTGTCGCAAAATAAAGTCACCAATTGCATGTGACTAACCTTCAAATCCTTCAAAATGTTTTTCAACCACGTAATTTCACAAGTGGTGGCCATGGAGCTATACTCTGCTCATGCACTTGAACGGGACACCATTATTTGTTTCTTAGTCTTCCAAAAGATTGGTGTATGGCCAAGCAAAATGCAATAACCCATGATTGATCTCCTTGTGTCCTTAATGAGCCCAATCAGGATCACAATATGCCCATAACTAAAGTAAACCTATAGATGGCAACAAGATGCCTTGATTGCGTGTTTGCTTGATATGCTTAAGCACTTTATGAGCTGCTTTCAAATGGAGTGGTCATGATTTATCTATAAACTGCTCAGTATATGTACATCATAAGTCATATATGGTCTAGTTATGGTTAAGTATATCGACCTTCCAACCAATCTATTATATGCCAAAGCATTATCCAATAGCTTTTCATTGGATTGTGTGAGTGATAAATTATGCTCCATAAGGTTTAACACCAAAGAATCCAACATTATCCTAAATTTTCAACATATACTTATGTTGAGAAAAACTGATTCCATACTATGACTTCATAACTTTTATGACGTGAAAATACTTGACCTAGCCCAAATCCTTGAGTTTGAATTGCTTGGACAAGAAAAACTTAGTATTCTCTATTTCCTTTAAGTTATTATGTGCTAATATGACATAATAAATATAGTCAAATAATAGTAGGAAGTTACCTTGATGACTTTTGATGAATAATGAATAGTTATATAATGATTGTTTGAATATTATAGCTTTAAGTGCAGTGGATAGCTTAATGAACCATTGCCTGGATGTTTGTTTCAACATTGATATGCAAGGACATTATCACCTCTTTATCAAGGTCACCATTCAAGAAAGCATTATTAACGTCTAATTGATGGAGATTCAAACCAACACAACTTCCACACTTAACAAGATGCAAGTCGTCACCATCTTGGCTATAGGGGTAAAAGTCTCTCAGTAATCAATACACTCAACTTGACTATAGCCCTTTGCTACCAACCATGCTTTGTAACATTCAACAGTTTTATCAACCTTCAATTTCATCAACCTTCAATTTCATCTTATATACCTATGTACATAAGATGGGTCGCTTATAAGGCAACACTAACACCAAGTTTTAAGTTACATTGGCATATAATGAATCAATATCAATTTTCATGGCTACATGCACAATGAGGATTTTGTACTGCCTATGAAAAATTGTGGGTTCTTTGGTTATAGTAACTCAAGTGAGATAGGTTTTTATGATGACGAAAAAGTTGAACATAAGAAAAAAAATTGAGAAAGAAGGTGAGCAATATCTAAACTTTTCACCAGTTGCATGGACGATGTCGATTCAGACCTTGATGGGGGTGGTCTCGATGTGAAGGTCCTAAAAATAAATAGGTGGCCTGGTGGAGCAACCCCTACAATGAGGAATTGGATTGGTGTCAGGTGACGATGGAGATGGTGAAGATGCAGATGGATGAGAATGTGAAGTAGGCAATTAATGGTATGGTGCTTGCGACGAAGAAGGGATAGGTGAGTGAGGATTATTGGGTGTGGTGAGAAAAGAGTCTAAATCAAAGTTTAAAAATAAGTCATTATGATGGAAAGTAAATCTGGATATATTATGGTGATGTGATGATGCAACGGATTGGTGAGTAAATAGGAAATGAAAAGCAATTTCAAAGAAACTAACATCATATGAAACAAGTACTTTTTGTTGGTTGAGATCTATGATGCAATATCGTTTTTGTCCTTAAGGATATTCCAAAAAGATACATGGAGATACTCGAGGATCACATTTTGAACATTTTTGTGCATGAGTAAAAGCAAAATATAAATAACCAAATACACACAAATGTGGGTAATTGGGAATTTTGTTAAACAATTTTCCATATGGTGTTTTTCCATTTAGAAATAGAATGGGTGTTTGATTTATAAGGTATGTAAGTGTAAAAAAGGCATCCTCTCAAAATAAATTTTGAAGCCCGGCTTGAATGATCAAGGCACGTTCTATGTACAATACGTGTTTATAATTTCATTCAGTAAACCCATTTTGTTGTGGTATGTTGACGCAACTAGTTTGATAGATTATACCTTTTTATGCATAGAAAATTACAAGTTTGAATTTAGGACCATAATCACTAAGAAAGATTTTAATTTTGGAAATAAAATGAGTTTAGGCATGTTGATGAAGTTGACTAGAAGATCCCTGGTATTAGATTTGTGTTTCATAAGATAAATCCATATGCATCTAGTATAATCATCAACAATAATAAGAAAGTATTTTGCACCCAAAATAGAAGCAATTTTATGATACCCATATGTTAACATGAATTAAATTAAAACGGGATGTACCAGTAATAGAACTTGGAGAAAATGAGAGTTTTTTTTGTTTAATCAAAGGACAAATTAAATTGGTGTTGGTATCACAAGATTTATTTTTGAAATTTGAAAAAGAAAATAATGGAAGAACTCTAATTGATGGATGTCCAAGGAGTTTGTATCCAAAGGGTTGGAGTAGAATTTTGACCCTAATTGCATATTCCTTTCTTGACTTGATCGAGATAGTACAAACCCTCTCGTTCAATTCCCTCCTCAATCATCTTTCCTAAACATAGGTTTTGTATGACACAAAATTGGTTTAGAAGAATGGTTGTACAAGATGAATTGGCCAATTTGTTAATTGAAATTAAATTTAATGGAAGATATGGGACACACAAAACGTTCTCAATAATAAAATAGGGAGACACAATAATCTTGCCAATATGAGTTACTTGTGATATTGAGCCATTCAAAAATTCCACTGTGTGATTAGTAACATGTCTTGAATGAGCAAACAAATCACAGTATTACCAATATGAGTTACTTGTGCTATAGATCATATGATATGTACAACCACTATCTAAAATCCCAATATTTTGTTTTCCATTAAAAATGAGTGAAAAGGTTTTATCTGAAAGCTCTTCATGAGTTGAGCAATTACCAATATGATTGATAGGAGAGGATTTGTTTCTCAGAAAATTTAGTATATGTTTGCACTCTTCAGTGGTGAAAGAAAAATTCATCTTTGTCCTTTTAGTCACGCATGTTACAACTTAATTTCCCTTGGAAATCATCATATCAAATTCAACCTCAGTTGCTACCTTCTTCTTTCAACAAATACTTAACCGTGTGCCCCTTCCATCCTCAAAAAGTATATTTGAGATATGTACAATAATTTTGGCAATGTAGTTTGTTTTGTTACATTTGGTACACCTTAACTCACCCTTTTCTCTTTCATGTTCACGGTTGGAACTTTTCACAGTAAACACGGTTGCATCTATTTGTGCTTGAGTTTTCCCAATTGTTACATTTGACTGCTTTTCATGTCGTAGGACCTAGTGAGTATTCCTTGCTCATTGCGAGTAGCAGATCTTGTAGCAAAGTATACTTACATATGATTCATTAAGATCCATGGGAAACTCCATGGTTTTTTGCATTCCCAAATATATAGCCACTTCTTTAACCGATCCACAAGTGCAAACTAGTAAGGTGCATAAAGAATTATGCTCATCCTATGAGCCCTTCAATTTTGTAAAGTAAGACCCTACGGACATACTTCCTTACACACAATTATGAATCTCGTTCTCAATATTGAATAATTGGACCACATTCGTGTGAGAGAATTACTTTTGTAGTTCCAACCACATCTGTCTAGAATCCTTACAATTATTCACGTTGTTAGCAATTTCTTTAAACATTGATCCTAATAGTCAAGTTTGGACCAAATTATTACAACGATTCTATTATTGGCATTCATTTGAATCCTCTTCAATCGTCTTTAAGTACAAATTTTTTTCACTATTAAGGCTATATATAGTCATGGATTGTTCCCATGTGTTATAGTTGTCTTTGATTTAATGGTACGGCACAAGGATAGCATCGAGTTGGCATGAATATGAATGATTGATGTATCAATGGTGATTAAGATTATCCAATTAAGAGCTTGAAACTATGTCAATTGGTTTGATATCTTTCATGTTGGTTGACTAAGTGTTTGTGTCTTGTTTGTTTTATCTAGATAAATGTTTTGATATAAAGTAAAAAAAATTATATGTAATTAAATTGGTAAAATAAAGTTATAAACTTATAGTAGTATTGTTACGAGGGAATCCTAATATGATTTATATAATCAAGTAGGATCATTCACAAATAAATTAACATTAATTTACAATATTAACAAAATCAAACATTCTGTCCTAAGTTGGATCTCTTAAACACAACGGTTAATATTTAAAAAAGTAATTAATTAATTTATTTAATATCTTTTAAATTATAACTATTAAAATAAAAAAAATTAATAAATTATATAATATCGTGCGACCTTGGATCTTATCTTCTTTTATGTTATGAACTACAAAGATATTCCACTTTATGGCAGTAAAGAAAGCAGAAAAATAAAAAGAATTTTGTATATGTATTCAGTGGGACATGATCAACAACTATTTTAATTTATTATATATTGACTATCGAAATTTATAAAAGAGACGCAAAAAATAATAAAAAAATATTAAAATCTCAATCATCCATTGATATATAATTAAGATGTAAAAAGTTATGTAATAAATTAGTATCATCGGTCTTAATCCGTATTTATTTATTTGAATTTCATCATTAATTTTGCTACGTGTATTATTTGTAGAGAGTACATTTTAATTTGTTCTTCCATTTTTATTTCTTTTTCTACGTTGTGTCTCTGATATTATAAGTAAAATTAAAGTAAAAAAATCCAACTAGACTTTTGTTAATTTAACAAGAAAGGATAAATAGGAATATCTCTTTAATGTCATCTATTTTTGAGTCACTTCCCCAGGTACTCTCTACAAAATACCTTGTTAAAAATGGCTCACAAAGAAGGAGAGAGGAGAGAGGAGAGAGGAGAGGGTTGTTTTATGTTTACGGTGACAGTTTCTTGAGAAATACTCGTCGAATCAAATAAAAAATTATTTATTATAAGTTTAATATTATTATAACTGATTTAATAAATAAAAATTAAAAATTAATTATTTAATTATTTATAGTATCAATTATATTTATATTATAACTTGTCAAAATAGAAAAATACACAATCAAATATAAAGGGAAAGAACAAATTCTTTTGACTTTCGGAAAATGGGTGCACTTTCATTCTAATGTGACGGAGCGGGGTTGTTGTGTTTTTACGGTGACAGTTTCTTGAGAAATACTTGTCTAATACAATAAAAAAAAGGTTTATTTACAGTAATTTTTGATATAATCTTAACTAGTAATTATAAATTATAAATATATATTTTATTATTTTAATTAAAAAAAACCACTAAATCAAAAATAGCGGTGATAATTCTAATCAGACCCCATATAAAAAGTTAAATAATTTTTAAAATATTTATTTTTCATAATTCTGTAGCATTATCCTATAATTTTATGCATCATTTAAACTTAGATATTGGCTTCATTTAATTTTAAGTTACAAAAATATCAAACTCTAACCTATCTAAATGTTTTAGATTTAGACATTAGATTTACATTTAATTTAAAAAATACAATCTAAAAATATTTATAAGCTTAAAGAGTCCAAATCAAATTCATTTTTTATTTATTTAGATTAATTCGATTTGTATGAATTTACATCTCTATCAAAGCAAAAAAAAGTGGTTCTTTGTTGCTTACAATTTTAAAAGTGAGTATTTATATAATTTTTTTACCAACAAAATAAATAAATAAAGATGAGTTGAAAACTATAGCCACAATCAAGAAAACAAAATTTGATCCTACAAATCCCCAGCCGCCAAGCATGGCCTATTTTACCCTCCGACACGGGCAAGATCTGGTGCCTTATTGCTACTCATACTAATTTTTTGGTACTTTGTTCCTCCAATAAACCCAAAATTTTAAAAATATATATTCGATTAATTTTTTAAGTCATTTTATTTATGTTATTATAACACTTAGAAAACAAGTTATTTAATTTTTTAATTAAAATACTTTATTAATGTAATTATGAATTTATACGATTAAAATGTATAAATTTTAAAAATTAAATTATTTATATATCTATTATAAAATTTATGTGTGTGATTTAAGAGATAATTTTTTTCATATGAATTATGTAACCTTATATTTATTATTAAATAAACAAACAAACAAATAAATGCCTTTGAATAAGTAAGGTTAAAATAAGTACGAAGAAAAAAAATTAGAAAATGAAGGAAATTTATTAATTTAATCTAATCAAATTACTCTTATTTTTTTCTCTTACTTTTAAGGGATTAAGATATTTTTCCATATTTTTCTATTTTATTGTTTTTTCTGTAAAATAAATTCAATAAATATGACTCAGATTATTTTTTCTCTTTGTTTTTAATTTTATAATAAATATTATAATTTAATTTTTAAGAGAGGGGATAAAAAATGATTTAATGCATTATTGTGATTTTTTAATCACTTTAACTTGGGTAATTCTCTTAACAAAAATAAGAAAATTTAATCACATTTTAAACACTAAAATATTATTTTAATATATTAAAATTAAAATTAAATAATATAATATAATATTTTATTATTTATTTTTTGATTGTGTGCTATAAACAACAATTATGATATTGTAAAGTCTTTCATTTTAATTTAAACATGATATCTATAACAAATTACATATAAAAAAATCAAATATTTTTATAAAATATATAAAACAGTTAATCAACGGAATAAAAATAAAAATATTATAATATTTAAATTTAAATTTAATTTTAATTTTAAATATTAAGATAAAATGTTAATTTATTATTATATTAAAATAATATTTTATGATTTAAAAAGTAATTAAAGTGTGAAATAATAGTAATGTTTTTCTAAAAATAAAATAACTAATTTATACGATTTACACAAACAAATCGACTTCCTATACCCCTCCCATTTATAATGCATACAAATTTAAAAAAAAATATATAGGGAATCACTATTTTGGCAACAATCAATCACTATCAAAAGCTTATCAATATATATATATATATATATATATAAATAATAAATAAATCGATCAATTAATCAGTCAATCAATCACTATGAAAAAAAAATAGAAAAACCGGATCCCACTAACACCTTACATAGTGTATCCATAATCTTACCTAGGGGTGTACATAACCCGGTCCGGATCGGACAAAATCGTAAAATCAGATCGGATTGGATTAAATTAGACGGTTTTGCTAATCAAACGGTCTGGTCTGGTTTGTATTAATTTTAAACCGTTTGAATCGGATCGGACCGGTTTAATAATATATTAAAAAATTTATATTATTTTTCATTAAATTATAAAAAAATCAAACCAAACCGGGAATCAAACCGGACCGAACGGTTTTATAAGTCAAACGGTCTAGTCTGGTTTTTATTTCTTAAAACCGTTTCAAACGATCCGGTCCGATTAATTTTTTTTAAGAAAAATCGGACCGAACCAGACCATAGACACCCCTAATCTTACCTATGGTTATCAATTATTCATAATACTTGATATGAATTTTACTCGATCTTAAAGTAATTCATTATAATATATATGATTTATTTGAATCTATTTATCAAATAATTTAAATAATTTAAAAAATTAAAATTTTAATATTAATTATTTATTAAATTAATACTAACATAAAACTATATCCTATTCAAATAAATTTAATAAGTCATATTATATTAAAATAACATATTTTTAATTGAATTTTTCTAATCACTAACATGATAATACTATTTAAGATTACTTAAACTCGAAACGATTCGACACGATAAAAATATTTTATTAATAGATTAATCTGAAATAATTTATTTATCAAATAGATTAATACGATTAAGACAATTTCTCACCATTAATCTTATTATTCAATTGATTTATTTTTATTTAAATAATTACGTACCTTATAAAGAAAATCAAAATAAGAGAAATTGCTTTCACCTTAAATTACACAAATAATCATAACTTTATTTTTTTATATTCTAACATTGATCTTTGTAATTTTTTTATAATTTAGTTTTTTTATTTTAAAATTTTTAATATTTGAAACTTTGTAATTTTTTTCCTTCTAATTTAATTAAGTTATTTTTTTTAATTTTTTTAATTTAGTTACTTATGTCTCAAATTTTGAGCTAGTTGTATGAAAATTAAAAAAAAACAAATTATAATTTTTTTTTATAAAATATGGGTGAGGTGATGACTACTTCAATTCTTTAAACTATTGGTGTTATTTTTAGTACCATAACTGATTTTAATTTCATTTTTTGTGAAAGAAGGTAAAAATTAAAATTTTCTCAATTTTTATGTAATATAATTGGATAAGATATGTGATATATGTATTTTTTTATATATTTTTAAAAAATATACGTAATAAACTAATTTTTAATTAAAAAAAGAAAAAATACTCAAAAAATTTAACTTAAACAATTTTTTTTTGTCTAATATCTACAACCATAACTGTACTCACCATAATTTCACATTTTCATTATTAGTTAAATTGTGATTGAGTTAATAAATTTTAAAGTTTTATAGATAATTAAAATTTTATTTAATAAAAAAGACAAAATAAACAATTGTTTAAGACAAAAAATTATTTCTTTACATATAAACCCATCAAAAACTATAAATATATGAGATTTTGTTAGATTTAATAAAAATTAGATTAAAATTTAATTGTATCATTACTTAATATCTTTTTTATAAACAACATAACTTAAAAAATTATTCTTATGTGAATGTTCCACCTCCCAAGAATACAAATGTCAGTATTAAGTTTTTGTGGTTATTTTGAGCCTTTGAGATTAAAAAAAAAACAGAGAAAAACAACTGTTCCGTCGACCTTTGATATTTTTTAAAAAATTCTTAATTTATTTAGGGATATAAAATGACGAAATTGCCCCTTATAAAGAAGTCATGTGAAGAGCAAAAGAGAAATTTTTTTAATAAAATAAATTTATTATTCTTTTTTGTAAATTTTAAAACCATTCATAAAATATAGATACTAAATTTAAACCCTTTCAAAATTAGTTGTAAAATATGAATACATATATGATATCAAACTCAATTATATTTAAATTTCATTTTTATTTTTATCCTATAATAAAATTAAATAATATGATTGTGATTTTTTTTTAATAATTTAGTAATATTTTGATAATTTACCTATATAATACCTTTAAGGTAACTGGTAACCAGTAAACCACAAAAAACTTTGTTCATGGCAGAAAATTTATTTCTTAAAATTAGATAAAATGAAGATAGGATGCATTTACCATTATCGATGTATGTGTATGTTTGAGTAATTAAAAAATATTATATGGATGATATTAATTAAATTAAATATAATGATTGATAAATATTAAATTAATTTGTTTCACAATTGTTAAATAAAATTAACTTATATGAAAGCTAGCATTAATTGACCATTAGTAATTTTAATATTGCTCTGAAACTTTTATTTAAAAAGAATTCTTTAACTGTAATTTATCTTTTATATTTCTTTATTATAAAATGTTGAAAGAATTGATGTTAGAATTTTATTAAAAGATTTTAAAATATATTATTAAAATAAATAAATAATTTTATTATTTTAGTAAAAAAAGAAAAAGATAAAATAATGATTATTAATTAGTTTACTTTTATTTTTGGTAGCATGTGTCGTTTACTTTGTCATACACTCTGTTTGTATTTAGTTAAATACAAAATATAATGTCACCATCACACTATTAAACTGTTGTATAAGTTCTTATAATATCACCGCTGCTACAAATGCTACTATTCTTTTATCTTAATATCTTATAATTAAAATTTAAAATATTAATATAGATTTAATTATTAAAATTTAATTTTTTTTATAAATATTAAATATATTAACGTTTTAAATAAAAAATTTAAAAATTTAAAAAATTATGAAAATTCTATTATAATCATAAAATTTATCAATAAAATTTCTTAAAATATCAAAACAATTAATTACTTATATTTTTAAACTAAATTTTTATAAAACGTATTGCATTTACTTTGATTAATAATTCAACTAATTAATTATAATATTATAAAATAATAAATTAAATTTAAAATAATTATTTATATTATAATTTTTAATATTATTATAAATAGATAAACCTCAACCTTATATAATATAATTATGAAAAAAACCATACAAATAAAATTAATAAATTAAAAGTAAAAATAAGGTAAAAATAAAAATACATATATTTGAAAAAATATATAAAATATTATCTTAAATAAATAATATTTTGATTGAAATAAAAATAGATAAATTTTAATATAAGTTATTTAAAAATAAAAAAATTAATATTAAATGATATTTTATAAATATTTATCAACATTTGGTTGACATATCTATATTATCCACGTTATTTTAAAAAAATGAATTTTTCAATAATGATATTTGATGGATAATATTGCAATTTTTTTAATACTTTAGCTTGAAGATATGAATATCACATTTTAATATCAAAATATTCAAAAAAGCAATAATGTTGCGAATTTGTAAATGATATTATTGACATTTTAATCCTTACTTATTGCATAAATATTTTAGTTTTCTAACATTTGAGTTAGTGACAATGTCATTATTCTGCACATCTAACATCAAAACCTGATATCTATATATTTTGGTTATGTTTTCACAAAATTATTGAGAATGTCAATAAATTATTACTTAAATATCATTATCGTTTAAATATTTTTTTGATTAAAATATCATAGATATTGTTCCTAAAATATTCTTAAAACGTAGATGGAAATCAATAAAATTTCAAAAAAAATTATTTTCATAGTATCGAGATTTATCTAATTAAAATAATTAAATAACCTATTTAATTATTTCAAATATTTTGACTAATTTTTTTACAATATTTTACAATTTTTTTTATATTTTATTATATAATATTTTAATTAATTGATCAATTTATTAGTTAATATAAATATTTAAAAATATATATTAAATAAAAATTAATTTAAAATATAAGTAATTAATCTTTTTAATATTTTATAAAGTTGTATAAAAAAAATTCTATATTTTTAATAAAAATTTTATAATTTTTTCTAAAATTTCAGTTCATATTTTCCTAAAAATTATATCATAATATCTTGATTGATATTTATATTGTTTATATTTTCCTCACAAAGTTTACTTTTATAATATAATAAAGATAAAATTATATTTAGTTAACTTATATTTTGAGTTGGGTCGACTTCATATTATAGTAATAACTCGAGTTTACACTAATTGAATCACTTTCTGCTACTATTACTTCCTTTGAACAAAAATGTATTTTATATTTCTTTTTGATTACTAACAAATATTGATTTGTTTTTATTAAAAAAAATTGTTAAACAAATTTTTTTCCATAAAATGTATTTGTTAAGCCTTGATTAATGTAAGATTTTCCATTGCTTTATTGATAATAATGTCAAATTTATTAAAAAAATTAATTATATTAAAAATTAAAGTTATTAAAATAAGAATTAATAATATTTTTATACATTTATTATTATTTTTTTATAAATATTGTGTTGAATATTGGCTCTAAAAGTAACAAATTAGTGGCATAATTTAGGGAAATTAGTAGCTTAATTTGTGTCATGATTTAAGGAAATTAGTGGCATAATTTAAGGAAATTGGTGGCCTAATTTAAGGCTTAAATTATGTCACAATTTAGGGAAAGGGAGCCTTTCTTCATCTATAAATAGGGAAGAGTTCATGCATTGAAGAACAAGGCCAAAATCAGAAAAAATCACAGAAAGTATAAGCAAACTCAAAGAGAGAAAATACTTGTGAGTTTGGGAAAACACTTGAGAGATATTATTAGTGAGGAAATCAGATTCCGTGACTCGTATATTTCCTACTACCAAATAATATCCGCCCTCCGTGGACCTAGCGCGAATTAGAATCACGTAAATTCTGTGTGTTCATTTTATCACTTTGATATATTCATATACCGCTATTTATTGCTTCCGCCCACAACAAATTGGTATCAGAGCCAAATATAGCAGTTCTATATATTAAATCGAAGCTCTCGACGAGATGAACGCAACGGTGAAAGAATCGCTCAAATCGAAAGCCAGAATCACCGCCAGAAGCTTTCGAAGTCCTGCTTCCAACAACTGAGTCAACTCGTCGAGTTGGACCGAGTCAACTCAATCACTAGTGATATTTGGACCAAGTTGGTATGTTTTTCATCCGTTTTCAACTGAGTTAGATCTATTCCTAGCTAATTGGACCATTCCGGATTCAACTATGGACTCCGTTTTTTTCAAATAAGGTATAAAATTTGGAAAAATACTATTTTAAGTTATAAGTGAAAATTTTTGTTATGAGTTTATACTTATGGCTGATAAAGAAGAGATCGAAGAAGGTGAACAAGTTGACCATAGAATTTATGGCAAACCAAGTTCTACTCGAAGAACTACGTTGTCCAAAAGTTGGTTGAGGTGGAGAAATTCGACGCACCAATAACTTTGGTACGTGGCAATGTGAAGTATTAGATCTATTGTTAGAAGCGATCTAATATAGCTCGAGATCTAAAGCCAGGAGATTATTCAAATGAAGATTGGAATTATGTCAACCGACAAGCTCAGGCACAATTCGAATCGCTTAGGAAAAGATCAAGTACTTTGTCATGAAAGAGAATGTAGCCGCAGCTTCTCAGAAGAAACTAGAGGACAAATACACGACGAAAAGTATTGAGCAGACTCTAATTGGAAAGAAGAAACTTTTCCGTTTCAATACAAGAAATGTACCCCTACGATTGAGTACTTAGATAATTTCAATAAAATTTTGGTCGATCTCAAAATTTAGATGTTGAAATTATCGATGAAGATAAAGCTTTGTTGTTGTTGAATTCATTACGTGAGCATGAGCATTTAACCACAACCCCGTTATACGGAAAGGACGAGGTTAAGTTCGTAGATGTTTCAAATGCTTTGGTAAATAACGAGTCTGGGAAGAAGGATCAACATGATCACGTAGACTCAATATCGGAAGCTGGACGACGAGGTAGGACTAACAACAAAAAATCTGGCCGATCAAATAACAGGAAATCTAGATCAAAGTCCGTATGAGAGTCATCCAAAAGACGTCTTGCGAAGGACGAGTGTGCGTTTGTCACCGAAGGACGAAGAAAGATTGTCCAAACAAGGACAAGTCAAATGCAAATGTTGCACGTAAGGCCGATGAAGATGAAGAATCGGCCTTTTCGGGCTTTCATCATCAAAAACCTACTTATAAGTAAATCCTTGATTCTGGATGTTCTTATCATACGTGTCCAAACGGACATTGGTTTTCAAGTTTTGAGGAGCTCGATGGAAAGAGTTTGCTTATGGGCAATGACAATGTCAAACAAAAAAGGATCAACAATACGACTAAAGATGCACGATGGTACAATCGTAAATCTTACAAATGTAAGGTAGATTCCTCGACCTAAAGAAAAACATTATTTCTTTAGGTGTTCTCATTCGATGGTTACAAGGTAACATTGGAAAATGGAGTCTTGAAAGTTGTACAAGGTGCATTTGTAGCAATGAAGTACTCGGAAGGCTAACTTGTATTTCCTAGATGGGTGTACGCTACGGGAAGAGTACTGTCTCAAGTAGTTCTCAAGAAAAGGCAATGATTCTTCCTCACTGCGGGTACATGCGCTAGTGGCGCTCGGTGAAAAGGCTTTGCAAGGCTTAATGAAGCTAAGGTCTTTTGAAAGGTGCCAAGACTCGAAAGTTTGATTTCTCGAGCATTGTGTAATGGGAAAACAAACAAGAGTCAAGTTCGGCACTACCATTCATCGTATTGGAGATCTCTTGATTATATTCACACGGATGTTTGGGGACCTAACAAGAATGCTTCACTTGGAGGTAAACGTTGGTTTGTGACTTTTATTGATGATTTCTCTAGATATGTCCTGGATATACACTATGAGTCACAAAGATGAAGTTCGGATATCTTTCTTAAATGGAAGAAAATGATCGAAACTCGTATTAAACGGCGGGAAGATTAGGCTCGGATCCGATAATGTGACGAGTATAAATCCGGATCATTTCTTTAAAGTTTGTCAAGATGAAGGGATAATCGACATTTTTCGCCTCGTATCCACACCACGGCGGGAATGGAGTTGCGGTAACGAATGAATCGTACTTTGGTTGAGAAAGTTCGATGTATGCTATCTCATTCCAAATTGAGCAAGGCATTTTGGGGTGAGGCTTTGTCATATGCAACTCATATAGTCAATACTTCACGCGATCCGCATTAGATGGAAAAACTCCTAAAAGAGGTATGGTCCGGACAACTCAAGCATCGATTATGATTCATTGCGAATATTTGGATGTCCTGCGTATTTTAATGTTAGTGAATCCAAACTGGATCCGAGAAGCAAAAGAAAGCTGTTTTCTTGGGCTTTACAGGAAGGAGTTAAAAGATTTCGACTTTCGTGTGGTGAATCCAAGAAGATCGTCTTAAGCCGAGATGTTACATTCGGCAGTCCGTTACGCCGAGACAAACAAATTCGAGAGAAAGAGAATGAAAGTCCAAATACTTTCTAAGGTGATGCTTGAGACTTCGGAAGATCCAGAGCATTGCACCAATTACAGATCGTGGTGGAAGATGAAATTGATGATCAAGAAGAGATCTCGGTTGAGGTGGAGGTTCTCTCACCATCACCACCGATTAATCAAGACGAGTCTGAATCTATTGCCACTACTCGGCCGAGAAGGAGATTAGGAAGCCTCGATACACGCATACATGGTAGCATTCACACTTCCAAAGAATCGGTGATGATGTCCCATGCACTTACGGAGAAGTCGTGCAAAGAGTTGATAGTATGAAGTGGAAAATGACACAGATGAAGAGATGAAGTCTCTACATCGGAATCGACTTGGGAGTTTGGTTCAACTTCCCAAAGGAAAGAAAACTATTGGTTACAAACGGGTGCGTTGGGCCGGGTGCTTCTCGGGTAAAGACAACATCGGATACAAAGCAGACTGGTAGCAAAAGACTATGCTCAGAAAGAAGGAATATACTACAATGAGGTATTCTCACATGTTGTTAAGCATTCATCTATTCGGATACTATTGGCTTTGGTAGCACAATTTGATCTCGAGTTAGCTCAACTTGATGTCAAAACAGCTTTTCTCCATGGTACTTTGAACGAAGAAATCTATATGTCTCAACCGGATGGCTTCCAAATTCTAGGACGAGAGAATTGGGCTTGCAAGCTGAGCATGTCAATTTACGGTTTGAAGCAATCACCACGACAATGGTACAAGCGCTTTGATAGCTTCACCAGAGAGCAAAAGTACACACGTAATCAATTTGATCATCGTGTATACTTTCGGAAACTCCAAGACGGTACCTTCATTTATTTGCTATTATATGTTGATGATATGTTGATTGCATCTAAGAGCAAGGTGGAGATCGATGTGATTGAAGGCTCATTGAGTTCATATAATTTGAAATGAAAGATCTTGGAGAAGCTTAAGAAAATTCTTGGGATGGAAATAACAAGAGATAGAGTTGCAAGCATACTTGTTTGACGTACTTAGTATCCGAAAAAGTACTACAAAGGTTTGACATTGATGAAAAACCAAACCAAGAAGTACACCGTCATTCTCACCGTTTTCAATCAGTGCATTGATGTCACCTAGCACCATCGATGCAGAAGAAGCAAAATGGAACGTGTTCCATATGCAAATGCCGTCAGGTGCCTTGATGTATGCAATGGTTTGCACAGACACGATATTTCTCACGCTGTTATGGTGAGTCGGTACATGCATAATCTCGGTAAAGGACATTGTGACAAGCAAAGAAAGTGGATTCTAAGGTACATCTACGGTAATCTTGTGGATATTGGTTTGAAGTTTGAGAGAGACAAGATTGAAGGTAAACACCTAGTTGGATACGTGGATTCCGACCATGCCGGGAGACTGGATAAGCGTCGATCTACAACTGGTTATGTGTTCACAAATGGTAGAGGACCATTGTCGGAGATCAACATTGCGTAGCTAACTGTAGCTTTGTCTACTACGAGGCAAAGTATATGGCAGACAAAAGC
This sequence comes from Hippophae rhamnoides, assembly GCA_033030585.1. NCBI lineage: Eukaryota > Viridiplantae > Streptophyta > Magnoliopsida > Rosales > Elaeagnaceae > Hippophae > Hippophae rhamnoides. The sequence continues at coordinate 62,184,630 of CM065428.1, read as the reverse complement.
ATTCAAAGAAGCTACATAGCTTCCGGGTGTTAAGGATTTGGGTATTGTTCAAGAACGCTGGAGGTTTTCACGACGGCCAGTTGCCATTTGTTTGGCAAAGAACCAAGTTCATCGTGTCGCATGACACGTTGATGTTCGATTTCATTTTGTTCTGGGAAATCGTCGATAAAGGGAATGTTATACTCGAGAAAGTCGAATCCGTATAACCCCGAGATATACGCTACAAAGGTGGTTACAAGGATCAAGTTTCAACACCTTGCTTGAACCGATGAACATCTCTGCTTAGGCGCCTAGCGCTTAGTATGAGTAGGTAAATACAGGCTTTTTAACTTTTTCGCCAAGGTGGAGATTGTTGAATATTGGTTCTAAAAGTAACAAATTAGTGGAATAATTTAGGGAAATTAGGTTCCTAAATTGTGGCAAGGTTTAAGGAAATTAGCTGACATAATTTAAGGAAATTGAGCTAATTTAAGGCTTAGAAATTCAATTACAGACAATTTAGAGAAACAGCATTTCTTCATCTATAAATAGGGAAGAGTTCATGATCAAGAACAACGCAACAAATCATAAAAAATCGTAGAGAGTATAAACTCAAAGAAAGAAAATACTTTTGTGAGTTTGGGAAAATACTTGAGAGATATTATTAGTGAGAAAAATCAGATTCGCGTTTACGTATATTTACTACTCAATTCAAATAATATCTCTATTGCCCGCGTGACTGGACCAGCTGCATCCACGTAAATTCTGTGTGTTTATTTTATCGTTTTGATATATTCATATACCGTTATTTATTGCTTCTGCCCACAACATATTGATTCTATATATCATGTTAAAAACTTATAAATAAATAAAAATTATAGCGTTGGTAAATTAATACGCTGACAAATTAATTTTTTACTTTTAATACATTTGAAAAACAATGAGATGGTTACTGCTTTTGTGAGCATTCGAATAGTCTTTGTTTTCCTCTTTCTTTCAAAGAAGTAAACTCTTTTTTTTTTTTTTCTTTTATTGAATCTAAGAAGCAAACCTAAGAATACATGTTTTAGGGAAGGGGAAAAAAAACCTTTATTATTATTATTATTATTAATGTTGCTTTTATTGATGATAATTGATACATCATAATTCATATATGTCTTAGTCCTGAAGCAGACTGTACGAAAGAGGTGGTTAATCACAATTACTAAAATCACCAATACAAAAAGAAACTACAATCCAATTGTATGGGTAGAGGAGTCATTTCAATAAACTTAAAACCATTATAAAACAATCAAGACCTGCGCCTCTCAACTTTAGCTGCAAAAAACACCTTAAACAAGCGACAAAAGCTTTTCCGGTTCACGTACGTTCCCCAGATACCATCTTCACGCCGGAATATGTAATTCCGGCTACCATCATTCCACCTTTCCCGACCTCAATAATCTTTCCTTGTTTCTACCTTATAAGCACTTACATGGAGGTGAATTGACCATCCTAGCTAATCTACTAAACCTTAATTTGACACTTTTTAATTAGCAAATCTTCAGTTAAATCCGCACTCAGTGACGGGGCTGGGTCAAATCCGCAGTGGTATGATGGGATGTTGTATCTGTCCGTTGGGAACTCCGGCGAGGTTGCTGTGGAGTACCAGCTTCTTCCGCCACAAGCTTAGGATCTTTTAACTCATACCCCACCATCCTTCAGAAGTTAACTGAAACGCATACTTTTTCTAAGACTACCCTATTGTGAGCTTCTTTCTAAACTTCGCCGGAATCTTGTTGTTCTGGTAAGTATAGAGGAAGAGTTTCCCCGGAGATCTCTAAGACAAAATTAGAGAGAAAGCAAGAAATCGATCATTAGTGAGAGATAGAGAGAAAGAGAGCACATCGGAGTAAATCGAGTCTGATCATCAAGTAATATGGATTCTGGTCGTATTTTCTTTGACCCTACCTCCTCCTCCGGTTGTCATGCTGGAAACATGCTATTCCTTGGGAATAGTGATTCCGTTTTTCGTGGTAATTTGTGTTAATTAGTTCCTTTGCTATATATTAATCCATGTCAGGACTCTGTAGATTTATATTTCTTAATAACATCTTATTAGTATGAGTTAATTTCCAAATTATCTTGGTTTAATTGTTGTATGACACTGTTTTTGGGGAAATGGGATGTTTGATTCAGGATCAAGATCATCATTTATGAACAATATGGAGGATAACTCGAAAAGGAGTCGACCATTTTTCAGTTCACCGGAAGATCTGTACGATGAAGACTATTACGATGAGCAATTGCCGGAGAAGAAACGCCGTCTCACTGCTGAGCAGGTTTTGGTCAATTTTACTCTCTTTGATCAATCCCAGAAAGTATCTTCTTTAATTTTCCCATCACCTTTACATATTATTCCTCAATATTGTGTGATTTTAAGTATAAAATCAAAAGGCATGCATATTCATATTCTGATAAGTAATCTGAATTACTTTTTAATTTTGACCATATCATTGGCATCTCATAAAGTATTCATTAAAGTAATATTTTTGATTTCATAGTAAAATTAGGAGAATCATCATCAACTGGTTACTAATTAAATATTTGCAAGAGCAACAAACGAACATTAATGCCTTCCTGTTTCACTAATTACCTTTTCATCTTTTTGGAACACAAGATAAAGCAGAGGACTTATTGTTACATCTTTACAAGTTAAGTGATCCATAACCACGTAAACCATAAACGCAAATCTTGTTTTTGTTCTTTTTTATGAAACAAATAGATATATAATTAGGTTGGAGAAATCATGATCTATTGGAACATGTAGATTTTGTTTTGAACTTTTGTGACTACCTATGATTAACCTTTATATTTATAATCAGGTGCATCTGCTGGAGAAGAGCTTTGAAGCAGAGAACAAACTGGAGCCAGAGAGGAAGACCCAGCTCGCCAAGAAGCTAGGGCTTCATCCTAGACAGGTGGCTATCTGGTTTCAGAACCGCCGTGCTCGATGGAAGACTAAGCAACTTGAAAGGGACTATGATCTTCTCAAATCTAACCATGACTCCCTTCTCGCAAATTATGAATCAATTTCAAAGGAGAATGAGAAGCTCAAATCTGAGGTATACTATATTGTCTTTATTTTCATTCTCTCTTCAATAATCATACGTTTTATGCCAGCAGTATATCATGCTAGTATAAGTTCATATGTTTGATCCTTAAAAAAGTTTAACCAGATCTGGCTTTATTAAAGAAAAAGTTTGTGGAAGACAAATGTTTATTATATCTAGAAATTCATTGTACATATATTACATAAACTAATTGCTGACTAGTACTCTTTAAATTTTAGGGTAAGATTACTCTGTCTTTGTCCAAATTTTAAAATTAAAGTCCCTTGGAGAGTACAAACTTGGCAAAAAGCTGATTGGAAATCGTTTTTATGATCTTCTATTAGACAAGCATAATATGAATTTGTAATCAAATAAAGCATCTATATCAGACCCCACCTTGATTTTTGTTTTTTTTCCCTTGAACCCCTGATTTCTAAAACGTAATTTCTGATCTTTAAAGTTGCACATAGAGATACCTTGATTGACATATTTATCTCAGTATGCCTGTTTGACTATCTCTCTTCTTCTGTTTGAAAAGGGTCGACTAAAGTACTGCCCTGCAGGTTATTTCCTTGACTGAAAAGCTTCAGGCTAAAGAGGAGGTTGTTGGAGCACCAACTCCAGCACAAAAGTCTGAACTTCTTCTTGAGAATCACATTAGTGATGTTGGAGGCCTCCAATTCAGCGTGAAGGTTGAGGATATCCTCAGTACTGGAAGCGGGGAAAGCGCGGTGGTGGATGAGGAAGGCCCACAGATTGTTGATAGCTGTGATTCATACTTCCCAAATGATCATTACCCTGCCGGATGTATGGCTCCAGTTGAAACTGTCCACTCAGAAGAGGACGACGGCAGTGATGATGGTCGGAGTTATTTCTCGGATGTATTTGCAGTGGCAGAGCAGCAACAGCAGGAGGGAGAACCTTTGGGCTGGTGGGTTTGGTCTTAAAGTGTTATGCATCAACTAGCTAGTGTATAATTATGAATCTTTCTAAGATGGGTGTTATCTCTGTTATTAATGTAATATGTCATGTAGACTATATAGAAAAGTTGCTTTGGAGTCTATGTTAGAAATTACTAGCTTGCTAGTGTATAATCATGAATGTTTCTAAGATGGTCGGGTGTTATATCCGTTAATGTAGTAATAATATCATATGCAATTGTCGCTTCAGTCAACTTTATAAATTACATGGACATAAAAGTGTACAAGTGACTTATGTGGTTGTGACCTGTACGTGCATATATGGTTACCAATAAAATTGATAGTATTCGAGGAAACTAATAATTTTGCTTCTATTCGAGTTATTTTGAATTAATTAAGTATTAATTGATTCAATTTTAATTTAATTTAAATTAATAAATATGAGTTTAAATTGAAATTAAACACAAACTAGTTGATTTAAACTATTCTTAATTAACTCGAATCATTGATTGTTTGTTTTTTTAATTAATTGAACTTTTTTTTAATTAATTAAAAAATATGTTTAATGATTAAAATTCATTAATTTAAATATTTTTGAATAAATGATAAATTAACATTAAATGAATAGTTCAAATAAACAATAAAATCTATGGAGATAATAAGACTTATCGCACATATATCTTATGTTATAATAATTAGTTAATAAAATAATTAGTTAATAAATATCTGATCCATACTCTTTGTATATCTCATAACACACTTACTATAATGACGTGTAAAAGTACATGTATTGTTCTAGTATATATTTTGATAGATTTGATAACAATATTTCAACTTCATTCGTGAAATATTATGAGAAGTCAAAGTAAGAGTCTCACAATGTGCACATATTCATATTTTTTGACATTGTTTTTTGCTCATTTGAGTTTTGGATGAATGTTAATGATTATCTAATCTCCTTTTATTATATTTTTCATTACATTAACTATATCATCTCAAATCATTTTCATATTGATTATTTGATTGAAAATAAAATATGTTTGCAAGTTAATAACCAAGAAAAAAACAATAAACAAATTAATTAACCAAAAACTAGAACACATAATATAGATTTATCATATATAATAGGAAACTTTTTATTTTTGGTATAAAACAAAGAGCCTTCTTTCTAAGAATACATATTTACCAATACCAGCTCACAAGATATAATAAAATATATTAGTTAATAATAAATTTCATCTTTAAACCATAATCTACCTCTTAGTTTTATACTATTTTTTTTCTTTTTAAATTTTTTATTTATAATTGAGTTTGATTATATGAATATAATAAATTGAACAAGTTATAACTTATTTATATATAAGTTTTGAGATAATGAATTTTTATTTTATTTTGAAAAAAACAATGTTAAGAATTGTAACTTAATATGAGAAGAAATAAGATTCATTAATTTAACCCAAATGTAAGTTATAATATTTTATATATGTATATATTTAATAATTTCATGCTAACCTTGAATCCAACTTAATTTTTTTACGTTATTTAAGTTAGTTTAAATTTAATTTAATTTATATTCGATTTGATTAATTGAATTATGATAAAATTTAATACCCTAAATTTATTGATGCTTAAGTTGCATTTGTGGATCAAAGTGATGATTTCCTTTGATTATCTCTGATTGTAAAGTATATTATAATTTATACCAAATTGTTTTCCATGTAAATAGTGGTGTGTTAAGACCTAACAGTGAAAATTAGGAAAAAGTTACGAAAAAATACATACAGATATTGTGTCACTATCTACCCGTAAGTATGATTGATTGTTGATCATTAATTTAAGAATAATTGTTAATCACTAATTTAAGAAGTTATTTTGGTATCACTTTTGACTGTTTTCACACTTCAAATTTTAAAAATTAATAAATTTAATTAATATAAAAAATATGTTTATTAATTTATGTTAAATATAGTGTAGAATTAAAAAATAATAATAATAATAAACCCACCCTTAATTTATATCCAATTATATAGATCTTAATTTATCTTTATATTTTTCAACTTTACATTTAATTAACATAGAGCATCCAAAAATATTAAGATAATCAATTACCTAATAAATCCCATGATATTAAAGGTAAAATAAAAAAAGAAAAAAGAAAAGTACCAGTCAGGATTATTCTGTCTCTGTTTGCTTTGGTCGTTTTCACCACTTGAGAGATGCTAATCCTTTTCTACAGTAAGGTCAGCGTCTACAAACACACATCCAAACGAGTCATTCAACCGCTTCAAAAGCTTTTTTCTTTTCTTTTCTGGACTTACTAAAATTCGAATATCTAGCTCTCGGACACCGTACGCGATTTGTGGACATACACGTTCTCAATTCCAAAGGACAACTTCAACTCTCTCTCTCTCTCTCTCTCAGATACTAATTTTCTGGCCACAAAGAAATTATGGGGGTGAACAAGGAGGAATTTCAACAGCATACTAGAGAACCAATTGAGTAGGCCACCATGCCAGCATCTACAAAAAAGAGGGATGTAGTTAATAAAAATATAATTTAAATATATAATTAACCCTATTAATCCTTCCACCTAAGCTGCGCAGGGAAGTCCCAAAGCCAATCCCAGGAATAGTGAAGCTTCATAGGGTCTTTTTGTCCAGGTGCAGGTAGTCCGCATCTCTCACGTAGCATTAATGCCTATTTCATCGAGCCTCCTCTCCGCATAAGGCTCCAGACGTTTACGCCTTCGCGGCTGGCTGGAACCACCGACAAGAATTTCGTTACTCCAGACCGCTTTTACGACCGCTCGTTCACTGACCTTCACAAACCCACATACCAACACACAACTAAACCCTACTGGAATTGTCTTCTCGAAATCTTAATTTTCACCAAAATCATATATGGTAAGGTCTTAAACAAGAATTCTTAAGGATCAGCTGCAATCTTTCATTTAAAAAATAGAAAAAGGATCAATTCTAATATATACTTGCGAACATGCTGCAAGTCCATACAAATATGGGATTTTGATCAAGTCTTAAGCCCCATCTACTTTGGTACATTTAATATATTAATCCATTTCCTAGTTCTCTTCATTATGTTCCATGGAAAGGATGGATAACATCAATTTACCTATGTATTTCCCTTATTTCACGTGGAAATTATTACAAGTACAATAAGTTTTCATCTAATATAACCGTAAATTAACTATTTGATTTATATACTTTCTCTGATTTTTTAAATTAACCCTATTAATCCTATAATTTAAATATATAATTAATTAAATAAAATTTTTAAAATTATAAATTTTTTCAAAATAAAAATAAAAATTATATATTTAGTTAATAAAAATATATTTTAAAAAAATCAACTCCTTTTCTTTTTCTTTCCCTCTCTTCCTTTTCCGTTCTTTTTCTTCATTTTCCCTCTCACTCATTCTCTCTCTTATTTATTATCTATTTCTCAAATTTATTTTTTATTAATAACATAATGATGAGATAAGTGAAAGAGATAGAAAAAATAGGAAGAAAAAGAGAAAAAAAAAGAAAAGTGAAGGGAGGAGAGTAAAATAGCTTATTTAAAAAGTTATAGATTAAAATATTTAAATCAATAGTTATAGGAAATTTGTTAATAATTACCATTAGTTTCTCAATTAATATACTAAATTATCACAAATAATCCTGAGTTTTTATATTTTGTCCCATATACCAAAACACATTTTATATATGGTCACTGATAATCTTAAATTATTCACGGTCTTAATACTTACCATTAATTTTTTTTTCATTTTTCATTCACTTCTAACACAAAATTTACAATTTACAATTAAAGAATTACTACGTACAAGATTAAAAATTACGATCTCTATTAACTTATTTTATTTTAAATTTAATTGGTTTGTCTAGTTTAATTCTATACCAAAAATATTAGAAACTTTAATTATTTTGGCATCAAATATTATTGCATCTTCTCTCTTATTGAGCAAAGAAAAATGAGAGACCATTACATGTGATTGCAAATAGAATTTGACAAAAAATAAGATTTGTTTGTACATGTGCAAAATTAAAAGGAAGTTAAATGGTTTTATATAATGATTTCATTAACTGATTAATATTAATACCTTAAATAAAATTAATATGATTTAAATTAAGTGTTTAATATGATTAATGGGTTGATTACACGTTGTTTCTACATGATACGTTCATGAGGTATGTGTTTGTTTCGTGTGTGCAAGTTACAAGTATAGAGTAAAGTCTTAGAGCTTCAGATGTGATGTTTGCAAGGGGTGCTAAGTTCCTCATGTTTCTAAGTGACAAAGGACTAGATAGGTTGATTCATGAAGTTGGATGGAGCACACAAGATGAATGCACTTGATACAGATGTGTATCATAGTGTTGTTCATGGGAACAAACAATTCTACGACATCTTTATGCTCATCTCATGTTTGATGAAAATTGTTTTACTCAGTGCATTTATCTTCCTCTATAAAAGGTTGGTTAATATGTATCAAAAATTCATACACGCAAATAGTTAGGTACATTTTATATGCAAGTATGTTTACACACACCACGGGATTAGTTTTCATAATGTACATGCTAGGTTAAGAGTGTTGGTTTTTAACAAGCGTACATGTGAGCAAGCCGGTGTTGTTATTCATGGTTTTTGGCTTATTTCGGGTATGAGTATTTGTGGATTTCATTTGACTTTTTTGAAAACTAAAAATATAACGTTTTACACACATACCCAACAAGTTCACCAAAATGCTCACCAGGTACTTAGCCACAGGTGGTAGCAAGGTGGTGGCGAGATGGAAAATCCTAGTGCTATAAATATCCAATTCACATCTTTTATTTCTTACCCTTTGTTCAAGAGCTAAAATTATACCAAAATACATATTGAGATTTATATATGCTTTTTGAAATTATTTTGAAGAGCTTATATTTGAGAATCGCTCATTTTTTTAGCTTAGCAATCAAATTGTAATCTATGTAAGTACGTGGTTTGATTATGCATCTCCCTTACGTGATTTGATATTAGTAGTGGGCTGTGTATCTTGTGAGATTATGAGTTGATACACTTATTGTTACTAATCATTGGTTTCCAATCATATCACATTGGATGGAATTTATTGTGAAGGATACCCAGGTTCGAGTGTTGAACCAAACAGTTGTGGAAGCAACAAATGAAGAGTAACAATGGGCTATTTGGGATGAGATCCTGATTTATAGAGGTAATAATGGTTTTACTGTCTATTATTGTTGTAACCTGTTTAGTGTATAGTGAATTTTTTACTGTTGAGTAATTGCATTAAGTGATCTAAGAATTGTATCATATACATATAGTCTCTATATGAGTTTACCTCATTATATTGAGTGTTATGTATGATTTGAATTTGTGTTAGTACAATCCAAGTTTAAGGTTTGTATGTTTCAACACACTTTTAGGTTAAACTTTGATTAGAAAAACATTTTTTTATTTACTTGCTTATTATTTGACATATAATATTTGATATTAAAGTTTTCTGCTTTTGATATTATATTGTTTGTGTTTCTGCCATGTAAACTATATAAGTGTTATACTGTTATGTTCCTTGTGAGTTAGAGTCGAGTCATTTAAGAGTCTATATCTTCTTACCTTGATTGTATATCGAGTCGTGGATTTTCAGAAATAATATGACCATTAAAAACAATGGTTAATACATAAGTTCTTGGCACATTGTCTTTTTTTTCTCATGTCACTACTCCTTGTGTTCTTGGCAAGAAGGTAGAGATAGCATATATCATATCTTGGCATTGTGATGATTTTTATGGCTTAGATAATTTATGATTTTAATTATCAATAAAAAATTGCATGAATAGGTGAGTTTTGTATTATGAGAAAATGTTGGTTCATGTGGATATGATTTTGTAGAATATTAACAAATTGAAGAATTTCCTTTTTACAAATTTTCATACTTTGATATTTAATTATACTTTTAACTTAGATATCACGTCAAATATAATGATTTAGTATTAAGGATATCTATAACATTTTAAAAACATTAGGGATATATATGATAAAAATGATAATTTTGGGATATTTATGATAATTTTCTTCACTGTGTCACATTAAATATAACGATATTAGTATTGCATATATTCGTGATATTGTAAAAATATTGGGAATATATGTGATGAAAGATAAAAACTCTGAAGTATTTATGATGATTTTTCGAAATAAGATGAAAGATAAATATTTATGATGCATAGTATTAGTCTCTGTAAATCTATTTGCATTTAATCGTGCACGTAATTAATTTCATATTAGTTTTTAAAATATAGATTCTGATATTAAATCATGTGAGACTTTTAAGCATTTATGTACCACATAGGTTATTAGAATGGGATGAAATGGAGATAAAATTTTAATAGAGATATGTAGATTTTTCCTACTAATTTAGCTACTTCTAATTAACAAAAGATAGGGATGCAAGCGCAGAGGATAGTAAGGGTTGGGTGTGATGAAACCAATCTAATTTTTAGATAAAAATTTTTATACTAAGTATATAAACACACTATTTTTTAAATTAATTAAAAATTAAACATGCTAATCTAATCACTTTTTGAAAGGAGAAATTAAAAGTCAATAAACTTATATCTTAATTACATGTAAATCACTTAAGCATGTAGAATGTCTCAAATTCAAGCTCCAATTACATATATGTCACTAATATAGTTATTTAAAAAAAATCAAAATACTAAAATAAATTACAAAAAATATAAATAATAAATTAACAACAAACATCAAACAAAATTTCATATCTTTTTTTTACATCATGCTCTTTTTTTATTGATTATTCTTATATATATTAATATATTTAAGTAATAAAAAATTCACCAATAGAAATATATATATAAAGCTTATTTTTCTTATTTTGTAATTATTTTTTATCTATCATTTTCTTAACTCTTCATCTTTATAATTAGTTGGTACATAATTTTATTAACGTTTGGTAATAATAAGTTAATTTTTTGGTTTTAAACATTATATAATTTAATTGTACCTGTAATTTTTTTATAATTTTAATATATATTTTACTGTAATAATTATGGTATTCATGGAATATTTTTACAATTTTTTATTTTATTACTAATTAATTTTATTTATTTTTACATAATCAAACATTTTCGCAAAGTAATATGGCAATCTACTCAAGAATAACCTTTTGCCTCCGCAAGTAAGGAAATTGCATGCCAACATAAAAGACGGTCGAATTAGCGTCGATCCCTGACAGAAAAACCAAACCTGCATAGTAGGAGTTTGAACATGCCTAAATCAATACACTTGAGCTTGCGCAACAAGGAACACACTCATTACTACCGATCTAATCCAAGTTTAAAGAATAAAGGAGCAAATATGCATTTGAGTAACAATATGCAATTCAAGTAAGACAAACTATATTATATCAATTTAGCTGAGACGTGTAAATTAAACTCCTGCTGTTTTTATTACAAACGAGAGAAGAGCACAGGCTACTTTGAGTACCATATTACATGGTCGACCGAGCTCCAAAAGAAGACCTATCTCTTGATCATCTTAAGGATTGTCACAAACGCAAACACCTTGTATGTTTAATCATGTTAGAAGCAACTCGTCCCACAAAAACCATAGCAATGATGTCCCTCCACTTTAGAAACAAAATACCAAGACATTGGCAATAAAAGAAATATATATATTAAAAGATTAAGATACATGTTTTCGTAAAAGATGAATGTTTATAAAAAATAAAAAAAAACTAGTGAAGCCTTGTCACACATTGTCCTTTTACATTACTTAAAAGACGTGTAAATAATAAAAAGTTGGTTATTGGGATTGGGTATCAAGGGGTAACCATTTTTGTAGAAGGGGATATATACTTTTTTACTCAAAAAATGATTGTTATATTACTCAATTATATTACTCAGAATGTCTGTTACGTTCTCCATCCTCAGACATTATCGTTATTATCATAATAGTTATACGGTTTCTGAAACATATAAATAGAAGACCTCAACTTTTAGTTTTAACACAACAATCTGCAAACTCATCTCACTAAGAAAAGAAATTCTTTTAACAATTCTAAATTCACGTGTAATATTTCGGTTTTCATCAGTGTAGTGAAGTTTCAAGACAGAAAAAAACAAAGATTCTGAGTTATTTTATCATATGAACGACGAGTCTGTATTTGCTTGCACAAATTTAAACAGAGTCGCAAAACGTTTTAAAAAGAACAACCTAATCCACAACTCAATCCAAAAGATTCATTTCAAATTATTGATAATATTGTTCAAAAGCTGTTTTAATGTACTTATATCAACACCTATGAAATTAAATCGTGGAATTGTAAGTGCCTTTAGCCTATCTATGGAATGGTCTCATCATAAATACTGCAATAAAAACTGTCAAACTGAGATTGTTCCATCTAATGTTACTAATTCTGTTTAGTATGACGGTGCATAATGGTATTAACTTATTAAGCATTTGCAGCAGAATAACAATGATTCATTTAAGGTATGACTCATTTATGGCCATTTAAATTTACAAAGCAATGACACAAAATAATTATTACTTCATAAACAAAAGAATCATAAACTACTGTCTGAAATTTGCAACAAAACTTGAATTTGGACCACGATCGATGATGTTCAAATAAGATGAACATATAAAAATCCCAAGGGTGGGAAAGTTTCCATGGCATGTGAAGGTTAGTCATATGAGTTAGGATAGGAAAATAATGATTTTAGCCATTAAAGGTAAACAATCATATCTCACCGTTGAATTTAATGGTAAATATTTTCTTATTTTTTATTTGATTTTTGCTTTAATTTTTTAAAATTATTAACTAACTTCAAATTTCAAATTATGATACTATTTAAGTTATTTAATGGTTAATATGATTAGTTAAATTGTGATATAACCTATCTATCTATCTATAATGATTTTAGTCCCAGATCCCAACCTAACGAACAAATCACTGATAATGGCTTATATTTGGGGTAATTTTTAAACAGATTGGAAATATGTTGGGTACTCGGTGCAATTTTGAAGATTAAATTTGTAAATTTAAATGTTAAATTAATGCAAATCTAATAATGGATTACTTGAAATTTAATTATTTATAACACTTAAATTATTTCATTAGTTTCATATTTGGTACAAGCATGTTAACAGTTAAGGGTCATATTTTGGAAGAGTTCAAATAGTTGTTATATTTAGAATAAATTATTAACTCAAATATATCATTTAATTATCTGAGTTTTTTTAAATTTATTATTTAACTTTGAGTTATTCTAAATTTATTATTTATATATGACATCTTAGACAAAGATTGAAAAATAGTTTGATGGTAAGAACGAAACAAATATAATAAATTTAATAGTATTTTTTTTATAAATTTATCCTTAATTATCTAATCTATTTATCTAAATTTTAAAATTATATTCTTGTTATTTAAGATTATTATTAGTTATTTTATATTTATCTTGTTTGTTATTCTAATACTATAAATATAATCTAATATTGTAATTATTTCTCGTGTTTTAATTATGAATTTAAATATAAGTTTATCTTCTATTGTTTTTAGTAAATTTAATTTGTTTGCAATTTCTCTTATTTTGCTATATTTTTAGCTTCTTTTTTTATTTCTATTTTTCTATTTGTTTTACATTATGAAGCTAACAAAAGTTTAGTTTCCTTAAAATCAATTATCTATCCCTAATTTTATTTTCTGAAAAAAAAAATCACTACAATCACTGCCTTACTAACCATACCAAATGAAATCAATTGTTGTCCTCCACAACCATTGACACGACACCATTCTTATCATCATTTCGAGACACCACCTTAATAGCCCACTGTTGCCTCCCAACTCCCACATCGCGAAGTTCACAGTGGATCAAATTTGTCCACCGCTAGTCACCATTCCTATATATCATCACCATTCCTATATATCATCATAGCGTGTCAAAATCCCAACCACCAATTAGTCAAACCTAGTCGATCCCGTCACCTTTTTTGTCGGAAAAATTCCCACTCATGGCCAAATTTTCTCCCTTGAAAAATAGATTCTAGTATTAAAAAAAAAAACAAATAGTTCCAAAAAAACTAGTAGTATAAAAAAAAGATAGCAGTTTTTGAAAAAAAGCATAATATTTGAAAGAAAAAAATCACAATTAACACTCAGTTATTTCTTTTTTTTTTGTGTTACTGGTTTTTCAATTTAATCTTATAAGATTCAAGAAATTGAACAAAAATACTTTTCCCTCAAATTACAAGTAGAAAAAAATGAATCATTTGTTTAAGCATTAAGACAAGAAATGAATTCTCAAGTGGATTCTTACAAATGAAATGTTGGATTAATAAAGGCTACAATTTCAACAAATATTATTTTTGCAGCATCAAAGAGAAAAAGTGAAAATTGTTGATGAATCTCATATGGCCTAAAATCTTGGCCAAGTCCCACGATCCATATTCATTTCGAAATAATCTTCAACAAATGATACCTATATACAAGGAAGAAACTTATTCAAAGATTACAACCCCTACACCAAACCAAAAAGAGAACCATGATCCTTGTATGGAGATTGTACGTAGATTACAATTCCCTACAAACCCTTTGGCCAAAGTTACTTTAGCTATCATCACTTGTAATGATATTTGTCCATATATAAATCATTTCTACAGCTTTAATAAAAATATTATTTTATGAAATTTTGTACCAATCAAATCAAACTTACAATATATATCTTATTTTGTAATCGTCTCGATATAATCTAACATAATTAACATATTTTTATTATTTTTAAATTTTCTATTATCGATTTATAATAAAAAAATGAGTGTTTTTTTTGTAATAGAGAATTAATTGTTACAAATTCAACTATAAAATAATTGGAATTTAATATATAGTTATAGGTTATATAGTTTGTTTATCTATTTTTTTAGTATAGTCTTATCTTTTGTTTATATAGGATTATTATTAATTATTTTATATTTAATTAATTCGTTATTATAAACCTATTTATAAATAAGATATAGCTTTGTAATTATTTCTCAAATCATTAATTAAAATATCACCTTCCTCCTTATTGTTTATGTTCTACTTTTCACAATTTTTATTCGTAAAATCCCTAAACTCAATCCGCCCTGTAAGTTCTCCCTTTTTTTATATTCTCACTATTTTCATCTATTTCTATTTGTTATATATATTATAAACAATTTTCAATATACCTAAATTCTTATCAATAAATTTTGATCAATTTTATATAAAGATATTTGAATTTTTTTCTGTATACAAAGATATCCAAATTTTTATCATGTTTACATATCATTCCTTTTTTGTAATTAAATTCTATTCCATCAAGTAATTAATTCTAATTAAGATTTATTACATTAATTAATATTAATTAAATGATATAATAGTAGAGGTATACAAAAGGTATGATTCTAACTTGTTTTAAGTAAAAACATTTAATTAAATTGGGCTGTTTATATTTTTCAAATCATTTGATTATTAAAAATGTTATAATCGAACGGTTTTGTTAACGATTTTCAACAGTTTAGTCTAATTAATAATGCATAAATTTGATACAGCTAATGATATATATTTGATTAAAATATGAAAGATTTAATAAACGATTTGTGAGAAATGATATAAGAAATTTAATTTATTATTAAAACTGATCTGATCTAGTCCGATTGTTTTGAAAATTAATATAACCAGAATAGAACATTTAATTTATAAAATTGTTCAGACCAATTCAATCTGATTTCGATTTAATTTAATTTGATCTGAACACCCTTACATAGTAGAACTTAATTACAAAAAAAAAAAAGATTTGTATATAAATGGGATAAAACGATGTACATTAAGTAAACAAAAAAAATTAAACATTTTTGTATAAAATGTATCAAAATTAGTATACTTCCTAGCAAATTTAAATTTGAGATACTAATTTGACCAATAAGATGTTTAACTGAATTGTGCACTTATTGAAAGTCACGCAACTACACAAGACTGTGTCGTTGCCTAGAGGACAAAAAGTCCCATAACTACACAAGACAGATTTGGACGCACCGACATCGACACCCCATGTTCCATGTGAAAGTGTTACAAGTTTGTTTAAAATTACAGGGAGGCATTGTCCCTCAATTACAAGCACAATTGGCAGCGTTTTTCAAATTTGCCCCTCATGAAACATAGAACTAATCATACACAAATTGACATCATTGATCTTAGTCCTAAAAAAATCTTAACAAAATATTAAATTAAAAAAAAAATAAAGCGTACAGCTACAATCGTGATTGTTAATATTTTAATCCTTGTTTAAACATTTAATAAAAGGATAGCCCCTTGCAAGAGCTATTTTTCCTAATACAATTACAAAGTTTTTGTTTTTTAAAATGGTAAAACATTAAATTGTAAATTACAAATTTTTGATTACTCTATTATTAATATTTTCTTGTAATAAAATTCCCTTAATTATCTCTCTATTTAAGCTTAGATTTCCTGTGTTGGAGTTGAGCCTTATCTTTTTCTTTCGTTCAGGGCGTGTGTTGTACATGTATAATTTTATACACATAATAATAAATATTATTTACTATACACAATAATAAAAAAATAAAAAATAATTTAAGAATTAAAAGATTAGTAAATAAAAATGTAATTAATTTAAAACAATTATACAAAAATATTAAAATTTGGGGAGGATTTATAACTTAATAAAAATTATTGTAGTTAATGAAATATGTAGTTAAGTAAAAAGTTTTAGAATATTTTGAGTAATGTTGATGTACTCAAATATATTTTGAAGAGATAAGTATCTGAGTAAGTGAGTAGTGTTTTGAAAGATAGAATCTAGAAATAAAGACCAAGATAATTTAGGAATACACTTTCAAATAAATAATTTTTAATAACATTATATGCCTCCTAAATGTAAATTATTAATTCTCAATATATATAATTGATTTATATGTTACAATAAATCTTCACACAATTCTACTTGACAATTCTCCTTATGTATAATTTTAAAGTAACTCTTCTTAAGTATCACTTTCTAGAATTTCACTAATATCATTCATTTTTTTTTAAATTATAAAATCTCTTTAAATTTCGTAACTTTCTTAAAATTTTAAAATATTTTATTATTAATTATTATTTTTTTAATTTTATGATTGGCCTTACTTGTTAAGTTACAAAATTATTTTAAAATTTACGTGTAATATATATATTATAATTTCTTATCCCACCGTATTGGATTCAATCTCGAATAACATGTGTGTATTATTTTCTTTATTTAATGAAAAAATAAATTTTAATATCCCTTTTTCAAAACAAAAATTACAAAATAATTTTATATTTATAAAAAATTAATAATTAACGTGTCGATTTTATTATAAAGATCTCATTAAATTAATAATAATTTAAATTTATTATTTTAAAAATAATAAAATAAAATCATTATAATTAAATATTAAAAGAAAATAAAAAAACCATTGAAAAAATAATAAATATAAAAAACTTCCTAAATAATGATATATATTATTCAATTAATTTATACTTAATATTTCAAACATTTAGCATTGAATTCTCTACAAATTAAAAATAGTAAAGATGAAGAGTTTTCTACGTCCATCTGTGCAACCACAAAATTTAGGTTTAAGAAAACCAAAAGTTTAAATAATGTGATAAATTTACATAATGTTTAATAGATAAATAGTAAAATTATATTATATGAAAAATAAATATATATTTAAAGTATATTTAACCAATCAATTTTAAACTTATCATTTTTAAGGTTAAAATAATTTTTACATATAAAAATATAAATTCATTTTTTTATAATAATTATAAGATATAAGAGCTTTTTTCTTTTTTCTTTTTATTTTAGAAAAAATTCTAAAATCGTTTGAACAAAACAGAGCCCCCAACTATAAAAACGAATTTATTGATAATAAATAATTCTCATAATATTGATGAGTTTATTATTTCTTCTATTTAAATTTTTAGTAAGTACAATAACTATTTATATATTAAATAATAATTATTAATTTTATCAACTTTCTTATATAAATTAATTATTTTTTATTTATTAAAAGATAATTATTATTAAATATAATTTGATAAATAAATAAAAATTAATTTATAATAATTATAATATATAAAAAAAGATAATGATGATTAGAGTATATCTTACCAATAAATTATTGATACGTTCTTTTTGAATTATAGTTATCTTAGAAATGTAAATTATGTTTTTATAATAATAAGAATATTATTTTTGTGTTAATAAAAGTATTTTTTTATTTAATGACATAATTTATATAAAGTTAAAAATTGATCATTTTAATTTTAATTATAAATAGTTGTAATTATTTTAAAAAATGTAAAAATATCTTATGTAAGGAAACGGCAAGGAGGATCACACTTGGAAATAAAAAAGAACAGTAATAATGAATGGTGATTTGTGAGAAATCATACATTAGCGTTTTATATCACTATTACAATATATGCTTTTGGTCTCGGAATTTTAACCTCGGTTTTTTTAAAACCAAGGCAATAGGGTTTTGACCACGGTTTAATAAAAACCGAGGCCATAGTATATATATATATAGCCTCAGTTTTATTAATAACTGTGACTATAGGTTAAATTATAAAAAATATTTAAATATATATAAATAAATTTATATAACAATGTTTATTAAATAACTGTAATTATAATTAAAATAATACAAAATTTAATATTTTTAAAACCGAAATAAAATTATGTCATTCATTTTAAAAAAATAAAAAATCACTTTTTAATTTTTAATTTTTCTCTATTATTAATTTAATTTAATGTATTTTATTTCCTTTATAATATATATATATATATATATCAAATTTTTTCCATTTTTTCTTTATAATTAAATTTCTATTACTTATATATATTAATATATAATTTCTAATTAATATATATATATATATATATATATATATATATATATATATCATCAGCATATCTCCCTTTTTTTCTTAAAATATATATTAGTTCGTTTCACCATTCACGCGTTGCATTAGGGTTTTCGTTGTTTCCAGAATTGTCGCTCGCCTTCGCCTCTCGATCTCACCTTCGTCGCTCTCAATCTCTGGTCCTTCTACCGTCTACCTTGTAGATCTCAGCTCTCAACCCTTTGCCTTCTACCTCGGTTGCTATCACGATTCACGCGTTGCATTAGAGTTTTTTCACTTTCACTGTTTCCAGAATCGCAGCTCTCGGTCTCGCCTTTGTCGCTAGCTTTTGCCACTCGCCGTCGCCTCTCTCAATCTCTGGTATTTCTACCGTCTGCCCTGTCGATCTCAGCTTTCAACCTTCTGCCTTCTGCCTCGGTCGCTCTCAACTCTCCCCCTGGTTAGTCCTCCTCAGCTTCTTACTTTCATCTTCTTCTTGATCTTATCAGCTTCCCATAATTATAACTCTCAGATCTCTAACTCTGTGGTAGCAAGAGAAGGTGGGATCTTATCATGTGAAAAATTCAGATTAGACAATGTAACTAGGGGATCTTATCATGTGTTCTACAACTTTGATAATTAGACGATGTATATGATTGGCACATTTTGTTGTTGATTTTGCATCAAAGGAAAGAGTAATGGTTTTATGTATAAGATCGTAATATTTTGATACTAATTTTGCTAATTGATTAAATTCTAAAACAAAGAACACAACGAAGCAAAAAGGGAAGGGTAATGGTTTTATGTATAAGATCGTAATATTTGGATACTGATTTTGCTAATTGATTAAATTCTAAAACAGAGAACAAAACGAAGCAAAGGGAAGGGTAATGGTTTTATGTATAAGATTGTAATATTTTGTAACTGATTTTGCTGATTTTGTTGACTGATTTCATTCTATAACAAAACAGAGAACAAAATGAAGCGAAGGGAAAAGTAATGTGTTTGTTAGTGCTGGTACGTTGCATTACACATTGTTTGTCTACACTGGTACAGGTGCTGGTGCGTTGTGCTGGTGTAGTGCGTTGGTGCTGGCGCTCTGCTATTTTAGTCTTCATTTGAGGTTTCCTATGTTAAATACAAGTTATTGTTATATTGTTGAGTTGTCTTAAGATGAAATGTTTGTTTTTCATTTTTTGTTTTCAACCTACAGGTTGTAACACTAGTCAAAATGACTTTTGAAATATGAGTGATAGCTTTTTTTTCTTGCTGTGATCCTCCCCTGGCTTTTATGTTTGTTTTTAGTTTTTTCCTTGATATACAATCTCAAATTTTTAAAATAATTTTTCTCATGACAGATATGCAACATGGGTAATACCAATAAGTGCCTTCTTTGCATCAAGTCTTTAGTAAGCATTAAAACACTTGATTATTGTTATTAAATTGATTTAAATCTCTTTAACTCTTGGTGTTGAAATTTGTTGGTTCTGCTGAGTCTTTGCGTTGTGATAGTCTTCTGTTGGTCTGTTGTATTGATGGCGTTGTCTTGTGGTGTTATTGATAATTGTCTTGGTGTTATTGATAATTGTCTTTCTTTGCATTCTTATTTAGGTGGATGGCGTTCTTGGTGTTGGTACTTAATATTAAGTTTTTTTTCATGTTTGTAATTAATACTAAAAAGTTAGTTTGTAATAATAAGTTCTTTTGTGTATAATAAACTCTCAAATGTAATTATACTTTTAATTTTAATATAATATGATTTTTAGTATTTGAATTAATAAATTTATTGTAATTTATATTAATATTGTAATTACTAATTACTGTATTTTTTTGTAATTTATGTATACCCTATGGTCTCGATTATTAGAAAATCGAAACCATAGGGTATATTTTTTAATTTATGTATACTCTATGACCTCGGTTATTGGAAAACCGAGGCCATAGATACACACTATGGCCTCGGTTATCTAATAACCGAGGCCAAAGGTACATCCTATGGTCTTGGTTAAAAACCGAGGTTATAGGTCATTACCTATGATCTCTCTCACTTAGGTCTCGGTTCTTATAACCGTGGCCATAGATCTACGGTCACGATTAAAAACCGAGATCGTGTGTATGTTTTGTAAGCTATTTATATATTTGATAAGAAATTTATGGGCAATTGGAGGTCAAAGAAATGCTAATTTTGTAAGCTATTTTGCTCATAACTCTTATGCGTTATGTAACATAATTATTTTAAAAATAATTATTTAATTTTTAAATAATAAAGTTAAAATTTAAATCTTTTTCTATAATAGTTTTTGCACTTTATTTTTAATGATTATCATTAATTATTTATTTAAAATTCCAATTTTGGTGCTTTATCTTAAGTGGCTGATGTTTATTATTTTTAATTACTTTTTTAAAATTTAAGTTTTTAACTTTATCTTTAAAATGGTTATTGTCAGCTATTTTTAATTACTTTTAAAATTTAAAATTTTAACTTTGTTTTTATTATTATTGGTTATTTTTAATATTAATAGTTATTATTTTTTTTTAGAAATTTATCTACTCTGCATCAATTATTAATAATTATTAACAATTTAGTTTTTTTCATTAAATATTATTAACCGGTGATAATTACCCATTATTATTTATTATATATACTTTTATTATTCAATAATTATTCGTAACAAAAAACTCTTTTCAATAGGAGTTTATGGTTGATATAAATGTTTTTGATATAGTTATGGTTGATAATTACCTTGTAACGAGGCTAAATCTAAGAATGGTTAGGAATATACTAATTTACTTAATTTGTTATTAACTAACTATTATTAATATTCAATAACTAATTTTAAAGTTCAGTTAATATTTTATTTCATTTTTTTAATTAGTAACTTTTAATTACTTTCTAACAATTCAAAAGAATCAAAACCAATACTTATTAATTTATAAGAGAAAACCTTCTAATAATTTTATTTTATGCTCGATCAAATTACTATCTTACATCTTGTATTTATTTATTAAAATTTTATTTTATTTTTATTTTTTAAATCTTTAATAATAACTACTACTAAATGTCTCAAATATTGAGACACAGTATTATTTCTTATTAATATTTTAAATTAATTTTTATTTGAAGAATTCATCGTATAGGAATTATCTTATTTATTCTTAATTTAATAATATGTTCATAATAGTTTTTAAATGTATAAATACATGTTAAATATAATTTTATAATATGATACATTAGTTACTCATATTTCAAAGAATAAATTATTATTGTTTGATTGGATTATAATCTATCTCTCTAGTCCACATTTCTCTGGCTACAAATAACCCACATTGTGTTTTTTTTTTTTTTTAAAAAAAGCTTGCCCCTTCCAAGCATTAGAAATTTCTTTTAACATTTATAAAATCGTCGTCGTATCGTCTGACTCACAAGTGCCGAAGTCTTGACTGCTGCCTGTATTGGTATTGGGGATTATAAAATTACAGAGTCGGCTTATTTCCTCGGAGACTGGACTGTCCGAGTATCCACAGGTAACGTTTTTCGTTGCCCATTCCTAATTTTCTCATTGTTTGACTAACGACTCTGTTTGCTCTTCTCGGGTACTTTTATTGTTCCTTTTGTTCATTTGCAATTTTGTATTTATATGTGTATACACACACTAATGTACAGTTGTAATTACTGTTTTTGTTTTCCTTTTCGCCTGGGGTTCAAAATCTGTTGCGATAAGATGGAATTGAATTGAAATGTATGATGCTAAGGAGTAAGATACCGATCTGCGATGATGTACAGGCCGAGATCTTGTTAGATGTTACTTTCGCAATTTTACATTCTTTCTTCCTCCTTGGTTATGGTTTTCATTGTTTTTCTGTTGCAATTTTTTTTTTCTAATTAGTTCAGTTCTTTGTGCCCTAAATCTATCTTAGCTTCAATTTTGTTATTTTTGTGGTTTTACCATTTAACATATATCTATGTTTTCTTTCCATGGATTAAAGGTTATATTAGATGGTCCAATTGATTTGAAAGTGGTTTCTTTTCTATTGCACTTTTGAGGGGATATGCAATAGCAGGGAAGTGGTACATACCCCAAACTAATAATGCTAATATGTTGATATTAAGCTTTTGGATTCGAGTAGTGTTTTCGTGGAGTTTCCCTTACAACATCGGCTTGCCTATGCCTATGAGGGTGTGAAATATGATTTGTAATTTCTTAATAAGAATATGAATTTTTACTATTTTCCTCTTTATGCCAGATTTTTGAGACTAGCAATGATGTCACAGAATTCTCTTAAAGATCTCAATACCATAAATGAATCGGAGAGAAATAACGAAAGCTCTAGTAAAGGAAGCATTACTAAATCTTTAAATGGCGGTACCAATGTGAGTCTCGAGGAATGGCAGAAAATATCAGTCTCTTTGGTTTCTACTCATGTAAATGGTGACAAAGTTGTGAATCATGGAATTGAAGCGACCAGCCTAGAAGTGGAATATATTGAGTCTGAGAAATTGAATGACCTTGAAGATGTTGATACCCTTCTTAAGGTATTAGCTTTAAAACCTTGGTGTCATGGTGTGTGCGTCTCAAACTATGTTTCCATCTTTTAGTGGTTAAGCCCAGATATTGGCATTCCTTCATTTCTTCTGTGATAATAATTTTATAAATTTTTGGCATTTAGCTGTCAGCATTTCATGATGCATGTACATCTCCATTTGTTATATCAGACCCTCTTGATTGGACTAGACTCTAAAGACTGGGTTCTAGTGTGTGAAGCACTCAATAATGTACGACGTATATCAATATTTCACAAGGAAGCTATGCTTGATATGTTGTAAGTCTCAAATTTCTTCAAGTTTCTCATTCAAAGAACCATTTCCCTTGAATTTTATAGTTCTTTCATCACTGCTTTCATTTTGTCACTTTTTTTTTTTGGTAAAATGCAATCACAATCATCCTTCCTTGATGAACAGGGGAGATGTTATCCCACTCGTGGTGAAGTCAATGAAGAATCCTAGAAGCGCTGTTTGCAAAACTGCTATTATGACATCGGCAGACATTTTCAGGGCGTATACTGATCTTATAATTGAATCATTGGACCCTCTGGTCAGTGCTAACTTGTATTCTATGAATTTTGTTTTGGGGACTACTTGTACTCGATTAACTTTATTCCCATATTGTTTGACCATGTTTTAAATCAAAGGTTATTCATCCTTTTTTTTTCCTCCATTACATGTTCAACATGATGCATGCAGCTAGTTCAACTACTTCTCAAGTCTTCACAAGATAAGCGATTTGTATGTGAGGCAGCTGAAAGAGCTTTAGTAACAATGACTACTTGGGTTAACCCTGTTTTATTGTTACCCAAGCTGCAACCAAACCTCAAGAACAGGAATCCTCGGATTAGAGCAAAGGCATCAATGTGTTTTTGTCGAAGTGTTCTTCGAATGGTAAGAAGAAGAAAAAAAAGTCTAGGTGCATTTTTGATAATTTTATGGGATGACTTCCCTGAACTATTTTCTAGTGATGCTTCAGTACTTCTTTTCTTTGTTTGTTCTCTTGATTGCAAGGTGATCTCCCTAGTTCCTCATTGTCTTATCTCATGTCTTCTATATCCACTAATAATTGTCAGATGTCGTGGTAATATAAACTGAGGTATAAATGCAGATGTGTATTGTGCACCCTGGTCTAGTATTTCTTCCGAGGATTTGTTTTTACTAATTTGAGATTATATATTTTACTATTGTCTAGTAATATATACTGGCCGAGTCATAGTAAAAGATTGTTATGCAAAACCAATGCTTTATTCTTCTATTATAAGTTCACCTTCTGTATGTCCACAGGGAGTTGAAGCGATTAAGTCATATGGTATTGACAAATTAATCCAAACAGCTGCAACTCAGCTCAGTGACCAGCTTCCCGAGTCGAGAGAAGCTGCTCGAAGCCTCCTCCTGGAGTTACAGAGTGTGTATCATAAATTTCATAGTCTCTCACCGACGACAGTATCTGAGAATCCAGAGATTGGTTCGTGGGAGAACTTCTGCCTCTCAAAACTCTCTCCTTTAAGTGCCCAAGCTGTCTTGCGTGTTACTAATATTTCGCCGGAGGGCCTTGTAATGGATTCCTGACACCAGTGATACACAGATTCTTGGTAGTATTTTTTTTTCACTTAACAGCATATATATGAGTTTCAGCAAAGCCCACTGCCTACCTATACAACCTTTGCTTTGGTTTACTTCATTTATTTTGCTTTTGTTTTCTATTGTAAATACAAATTTGAGATGTCTGAAACTGATATTGTAGCCCGTAGTTCGGCCAGAAATTTATTATTGTTATTATTGTTGTTGTTGTTATTTTGTATACTGCTGTGCCTCTGCCTTTTGTTTCTTGTTTCACATTCTATGTTTCTCGTTTATGATATTGGTTGGTATTGAATACGTTTCAAGTACTGATTTCTTATATGATATTTGTAATTGATGAATATGTAATATGTTATAAAATATTAATACATATTCATTTTGTTATTTGATTGTGTATATAACATGAAAAAACACTTATTTTATAAAATATTATTTGAGTGTTTTTTGGAACAAAATAATTTTGTCTAATATTTTAAATATGTATTAACATCTATTGTTTACAAGTAGACCCACATCCCACAGTTTTCAATCGTACATAATTGGTTGGCAATTTGACATGATATTTGCCTTGGCAAATCGTAACATTCCATCCTCTTTTGTATATACTTTACTGTATGCTATCATACCTCATAAGTCATAACTGGTAAGGCCGATAGACGTGCCCACTTGCCTTCATTCAACATCTGAAAGTAATGTAAAGTTGTAAACCATGGACAGTTTCAATCCCATAGGACCTCCTTTATTGATCTTCACAGGCCTCATCAATGATAGAATTTAATGCTACCCATGAGGATCCACCGTCCCCAACAGCCTTCTTTCCCATTTATGAAACCTCTTTCACATCCGTCCTCACCTCTTTACCAACTTCACCTTCCATTAACTCCATTTTCTTCAAAATTTCTGATTTCACAAGCCCTCTAATTGACCCATTACATGTTTCTACTCTCAACCCTATCTTTAACTCCTCTACCACCATTCTCGCGTTAAATGATTGTTCAGCCATCATAGGTCATGCCAAAATTGGAACCCCTGCTCAAATACTCTCAATAACTCAGCTCCATCCACAATGACTTAAAACCCTTATGCTTTTATGCATCAGTATCTCCCTTTGGTCCACCCAATCTCTCACCACAAGTCCTCTGTTCTTCACTCTATCTTCAAACCCATCTGTTAATTCCCATTTTCTAATAACCCACAAGAAATTGACCACGATTTTTCCAACCCAGTTTCTATTTCCTTGATTTGTTCTGATGAAAGATCTGCTTGAGACCCAAATGCTACATAAATACTGAACCGCCTTCGTATATTGCCTTTTGGTCGAGCCACTCAAGATATTCGGGCTTACCAATTTGTGGCTGTGATTGAATTTTTGACATATGCTTATCAGCCAAACAAAGAGGTCCAACGCACCAAACCTTTGGTTTATACTGTTGATTCCAAAACTCTACAAACTCAGGCTGAAGCTCATAGAAGCTGTTTGAAATCATGGCAAAACTTTTCTCTGTTGATCTTTCACACTTGATATTGAGTTCAAATCTAAGGTCCTTTTGTTTAGTATCTTCAGACAAAGGGCGATCGAAATCACTTTTGGTGATTTTAATTCTAGGAAAATGAGGGACTGCTATTAACTCGTTATATGCCTCAGGTCCATCAAGAAGCTTATTTTATAACACAAGTAAAAAGAGAACAAGGGAACAATTGTACACACCATAAAATACGATTCTCGGGACACATTTTGTAGCAGATTCAAGAGTCCACCAAAAGAAGGCATAGGTGACCATGAAGTTGACAGTTGGAAGTGTCTCTAGGGCTTGTTCGAAGTCTGATTGCATGAGATTTGTGGCCTTAACGAAGGTCTGCAAGAGTGAGATTGAGGGGAGTTTTTCGGTGATCTCGACGCCAGGAGGGATATGTGGGTACACATTTTCAGGGATGGGAAGATCGATTATGGAGACGGGTGCGTCTGGGACACTCTGAGTAAAAGGTCTGTTGGCTGGGGTTGTGAAGATGGTCTCTGAAACGTTGCGTTTGAGGAGGAAGCGAGCTAAGTGAAGAAGTGGGATGGTGTGGCCTTTGAACATGAAAGGGAAAAGAACCAATTTTGGGTGAATTAGAAGAGCCCTTCATTGTATTGTGTAATGTAATCTGGTTGGAATTTTAGTCCTAATTTTGTTGGTACAAGTTGTATTGTTAACTTCTTCAAGTAGGAAGTTATATAGACAGAAATTGTAGGGCTCATCCTTGGATGTTTCTGTTGTATTTTTAGATGTAATTAGTCCAGACACGTAAGGTCTTGGGTCAAGCATCATCATCATTCTTACTATGCAAAATTATAATTCACTGAAGAGAAAACTACGACAATCAGTCTTGTTGGCTGGCTGCAAGTTACAGACATTGAGAGTGTAAGTTCGAGTATTTTTATGAACGTTGATATATAATTTATTCCCTTTATATTATCTTTACGTATAATCATATCTTTACTTATAATCATGGAAACGAAACTTTCATAGATAACTAAAAAATTATAATATAATGTCAATAATCTATAATATTATGAAAAATTATTTATTTTAAGTTTTTTTTAACAAAAAATTAAGAAAAAATAAGGACACAAGAAACGCATTCATTTATCTCATTTTAAGTATCCTAATACATGTATGACTGATCATATAATATCATATCATTATTTAAAAATAATTAAAATTACTCCCTCAAGATTTTTATTTTAGTCTCCTCTAAAATAATATACATATCAACACAACACTGTTAGTATATGGAGTAATATATCAAAATTTAGAACAATAAACTTAGTTATCACACAAAATTGGATTAAGTGTAAAAATAATTTTAAAAATAGATTGCATAAGAGATCATAATTAATATATATATAAATTTATGATGTTTATATTCTCTTGATTGCTTTTAATGATCATTGCCAATCATTTTGTTTTTATGGTGACGATTAAAATAATATTAAAGGTAACATAATTTGCAGCATCACTACAATAACAATTAAAAGATTAGAAGAAAAGGGGAGGGGAAAAAATTGAGAAGGAAAGAAAATAAAATATCACAAGCTACTCCATCTCTTTGCTTCTTTAGTGCGGTGACTATGATTTTCACAATCTATGAAGCCATGGAAATGGTAGAAAATAATTTTCTTCTAATAATCTTGAATAACTAGCATGGAAATTCATAATGATATAAAGGCAATTGAAAACACCAAATTTAAAGAAATAATTTGATCCATTTTAAATATTTAAGAAAGAAAATCAGGCAATTGTTAAAGAACTTGAGATGCAGCTGGTGACAACCAACATACCAACTGGAAGCAGCTACCAACAACTTGGTGGGGAATGATAGGTTGTCAAGAACATGTCTCTCATAATTATGCTTATTTGTAATTATTACAATTTTGATTTTCTTTTATATAAATAGATTGTAAACATTCGTTTATAAATCATCAATAAAATCATTTCTTACATGGTATCAGAGGTTAGAAAATAATTCCCAACAAATTCAACTCACAGAAATTTTTCATTTTTTCCTCAATCTGTTTTTTTTTTCAAATTCAATTTCGACTCACAAAATAATTTCAATTTCATCCCATCATATTATTCAGATTCATCCGAGCAATCTGCAATTAAAATCAAGCCAAAATACCTAACCACGCGCCCTCATGCGTCTTCCCTGTGTTCACCGGCGTTCCACGCGCCTCGCCGGAGTAACACGCGCCAGCTGCTGAGGAAGACGACTCCAACGACACGTCGTTTGCGCGCCACTGAAGCAAACGACGCGGCGTTCACCCGGTTAGGTCCCCATCCAGTCCGGTTCGGTCTTCATCCGGTTCAGCGTCACCGTTGCAGCCACCGTTCCAACCACTCCAGACGCCGATTCACCCACTTTTCGACCGGTTCTGCGGCTAAAATTTTTGGTTCTGTAATCCTTGACTCATTTTCTATAAGATAAATCATATTTCAGTTCATTATTTATTTCATAAATAGTCATTATTGTCTAAAACACATTAAACCCTATCCCGTTTTTTCGAATTTTTCACTCAAAAATCATGTCTGAAACTACCAATGAAATTCATACACAATATTCTTACAAAAATTACACGCAAATGAACTCACATCTCAAGTACAATCAATACAATAATATCGGTCACAATTCTAAAAATTATCGAAGTCAACTTAAATGTGATTTCTGTGGTCTCAATGGACACAATTATGAAAACTGTCGAAAACGCCTCAAATGTGATTTCTATGGTTTGAATGGACATTACATCAACATGTATCGGAAGAAAAGATCAATTCAACATACTAATCTTCAGGAAAGCAACTCCAATACAAGGACACCATCCCACAACCTTATATACGCTCAATATCATGAGCTTCTTACACTTCTCAATCAAGCCAAATCAGGTAGCATGGTAAGACAAATGACTACTTCTTCAGGTAATATATCATATGCGAATGTTTTCCATTCAGAAACTCGTTGGATTCTTGATACAGGAGCAACTGATCACATGGTCTGTTCTCAAAACCTTATGAGCTCTAGCATTCCAGTCACTAATCGGCATGTACATTTACCTGACCATTCACTTACTCATGTCACACATA
The DNA here is from genome assembly GCA_033030585.1 of Hippophae rhamnoides. NCBI lineage: Eukaryota > Viridiplantae > Streptophyta > Magnoliopsida > Rosales > Elaeagnaceae > Hippophae > Hippophae rhamnoides. The sequence continues at coordinate 62,154,946 of CM065428.1, read as the reverse complement.
TTGGCACTGTACATTTTTCCAATAATTTCATACTCCATAATGTCTTATGTGTTCCCTCCTTCAAATTAAATTTGGTTTCAATAGCCAAATTAACTCAAACTACACTTTGTCATGCCACCTTCGCTAATAATATGTGCCTTGTTCAGGACAAATGCTTGGGGAAGACGATTGGGATGGGAACTGAGAAAGCAGGACTATACTACCTGACTATTTCGAAGAAGGCTGAATGTTTCTCTATTTCAAATATTACTCCAACCAACCCTCATCTATGGCATCAACGACTTGGTCATCTATCTAATAACAGTTTGCGTGAGCTTTCTCTTTCCATTAACATACATTTTTGTTCTATTAATGATTGTTCTATTTGCCCACTAGCTAAGTAAACTCGTAATCCATTTCCTTTAAGTTCCATCAAAACAAAAGCATTTTTTGAACTAATTCATGTTGATATTTGGGGTGGTTATCACATTCCAGCACTTAATGGAGCACGTTATTTCCTCACTATTGTTGATGACTACTCAAGATGCACATGGGTCTATCTCTTAAACACCAAATCTGATACACGCACATTTCTCACCACCTTCATTAATCTTGTTGAAACACAATTTGCATCCAAAGTTAAAATCATTTGTAGTGATAATGGACCATAATTCTTTATGACCGAGTTGTTTTCTAGAAAAGGAATCATGCATCACACCAATTGTGTCTCTACCCCTCAACAAAATGGTGTTGCTGAATGCAAACATCGTCACCTTCTCAATGTGACTCGTGCATTACTTTTCCAAGCCAACCTCCCTAAACAATTATGGGGAGATGCCATTCTTACAGCCACATACCTCATAAATCGTACTCCAACACCTGTTCTCAAGGGAAAAACATCATTTGAAATCCCTTTTCACAAAACTCCTAGGTATGAACATCTTCGTGTTTTTGGTTCCCTTCATTTATAAATCATCAATAAAATCATTTCTTACAACAGTAGATAATATTTTTTCTTCAATCGCAAGTTCAACATTTCCAACTACATCTTTTGCAATTTTATGCGGAGCAAGGGGTGTATAAAATGAATAATTGGTACTTATTATAATAAAATTATTTCTTTATATAAGAGTCAATGAAAATATAAGAAACTGATATTTTGTCCCGGGAACACTTTATAATTTTTTAATCTATCTTATTATTTTCATTCTACATAAGTTATCTTTTCATATATAATCAATAACAAATATTTTATTTTTGATATATCACTATTTATTTAATAGAAAAAAATATTATTTTATATTTATAATTAATAAAATTATAACATAGACATATTTAAATCTAATTATATTTCATCAAATCAAATATGAATTAGAAGTTTATCTAGAAGAACTAGTTCTACCCAAAAACCCTATTCATTCTAGCACTAAAATCTCATGTGATTTTGATATCTTGGTGGTAGACGAACCCTCCCATTAAATATCCTATTTTACAAAGAACAATTAGAGATATTTGAGCAATACTTATATCTAAAATAACTTAGAATCAATTTTCATTATGAATACATGAGTTGTGTTGAAACATCAAAGTATAGCCCACCCTAACATAATAAAGGCTTTGATGTGCACTCAGGAATGATTATGGGTGAAAATGGATATATTTTATTTTTATTTTATCTTTTTTTATTGAAGTTTTTTTTTTCTGAAACATTCATTTAAGTATTATTAGGTATATTTTTATGAATTTTTTCAAACAAAATGGCTTGTAAATTTCCCAAATACGAAACTGAAGATAAAGATGAGGAAAATGGAGAAGATGAGATACAATCTTTATTGTTAAAAGTGAATTGTAATTGATTTTGTAATTTATTTTTATAACGTAACTTAATTATCGTATTTGTTTACTTACCATTTAGTGACCAATGAAAATCTTTAAATACTAGGCTTTTGACTATGGGAAAAATCTTGAAATAATGTTAACCTTCCAACTAAGGAGACAATGTTGTGGCAATGGAGTAAAACCTTTGTATATCACTACCTCATCATGAGGATTTTTGTCATGTATAGTCTCGTCAACTTTAAAATGTGATATTTACAAGTTATAAATTTTTATGAACCATGAGAAATTATCAAATATATTTTGATTTTATGATTTTATGTAAAATGTGATATACAATAACTATGAAAAATTATCGAGCATATACAAGAATAAATTTTATGCTTATAGTTATTTCACAAGACAAATATATTCACGTGATCTTATAATAATTTCTTTTTATCTTTTTGAGACATTATTAAGTTTGCAAAAGGTACCCAACTATAAAAAATAATGATAAATTTGTATATATGTGGTAATAAATTAGATAACATAATCTTAATATTTTAATTGTATTTAATATTTAAAATTATTTTATACAAATACAAGGGTGAAATTGTAAATAAAATATAAAAAAATGGAAAAATAAAAAAAAATGATAAGTAATCGGGATGGATATCCATAATTCTTGGATCAAATTCATGATCTGATCCACTGATCATAGATCAATTTATAGCAAATCAAGTTCGATCAATACACTAACAGATCGGATCAAATCACTAAGAGACCACATTAGATCTAATATACTATCATCTCTAGAAAAGCTTCTATTCGTTTCATGACACAACAAGTTAGATAGTTTTTTTTCTATGATATCTATAGACTATAGTGCACTTTATTTATCGTCGAATAGTGTCTATAAGGAAGAGAGAAAAAAAAGGATAAAAAACCATTCACAGTGAAAAATACCAGAAAAAATTCCATAAGAAATCAAGCCCTTACCCCTTTAAAAGAATATTCTATTTATTTAAGGATGCTTAAACTGCAGTATGTGATCTTCTACTCATTTTAATAATTTATGGATAAAAAAGTGTATTATTGGGATAAAGTTTAACATGAGTTAAGTTTATGAATGAAAGAGAGAACTCTTACTATCAATATTTGGATTCTTTGGATTTTTTATATGTAAAGGACACATTTCTATTGAAGTAAAAATAATATTGTCTTTAAAATATTAAAATATTAAGATATACCATCTAGAGATGTAAATGTACCATCTCATCTTATCTCATATCTTATTTAATGTCTCTAATCTTATTTAATGTCTCTAATGAACTCATGGTACAATATTATCTCATTTAATTTAAATAATATCCTATTTCATTTCATTTTATTTAGATTGTAATATTAATAAACCTAATTTTAAATATATATTGTATAATTTTTTTTATTAAATTTATATTATAAATAATCATGTATCATATTTTCTATTGTTTTTGTATTTTTACTTATCTAAATTAAGTTAATTAAAGACAAATAAGATATTTCAATTAGTATTGTTTCATTATTATCTCATCTCATTAAAAATTAAATTAGACAAAAAGATAAATTTTAAAAATTAATATATTGTATCATGAATCTCATTAACATCTTAACTTACTTTATACCTCTAACACTACCCAAATACCACCATTAATATTATTTGTTTTCCTCTGGAGCAATATTTGCCCGATACAACGTCGACATATCCATGATGTGTTGATAAAAACACGTTCTAATGGCATCTAGTCCTCTTCAAGATGCCATTTACTCACCATATGTTAACCAGCCTTGTGGCATCAAATCCCCATTAATGTAAAGTCAATAAGCGCAAGCCAAGGAATGATTCAATGAAACCCATACAAAATAATTGGGCTTCAAGCGGAATAGGTCCTTTAATTTTAATAAAAATATAATTTACTAGTAATTTTTTGGTTAATTAATGCATGGATAACAAATTCAAAAAAAATTCAAATAAGGCTAAAATATTCCAAAATATCATATTTTAACCATGTGCTAAGCACATGATTAACAGTGCATTATTAAAAGGAAATAATTTACCTACCACACTTGGTGTGTCAAAGTAACACATAAACAAAAAATTCATATTTTATGTAACAAGACCCACACTTTTAATTATTTTTATCCACATATTTAACACGTATTGATGGTACATATAATGACACGCCAAAAATAACACAGAAAATTAAAAAAATTATATTTCCCTTCAAAAATCACCACAATCAATTCCCACCATTCCACCTCTATAGTTTCTTCTTCGTCTTCTTTTTTTAATTTCATTATCAACGATTTTTTAGGATGTCTATTTTGGTGGAGGTGTTCGTGGAGGTGTAGGGTTTGCATTGGTGGTTTGTTGTTATCATGGAGGTTAAGGTTGAATGGTCGAACATAATGGGCTGGGAAGACAATATCGAAGATTTTTTTATTTTATTTTTTTGATATTTCAATTTTACCATCCAATAATTCGTATGCATGGCATTTTGTTTTTTTTTTAATTTAGATTGGACATTTAATAATTAATATAACTAGTGTATTAATTTAATTCATCAATTATTAAATTACTAGGTTACTTATCTTTTCAATAATTATTATTCCATTTCAATTATTTTCTCCAAAATGATTCCAGTATAATAAGTAAAGATAAGTAAAGAAGAGGAGAAAACCCCCCCACTCAACACTTTCTGAAAAATGAAAAAGTGACCAAAATACAAACTATACACTTTATTACAAGTGACAACCGCTCTCGTAAACAAAACTCTCCTTGAGTAATCAAAGGAGTTATTTCTTTATTCGTAATTTTGGAATCACACTCTTACAAAACGTACTTGTAAAAATAGAAATCCTAAATGCTTATAAATTTCATACTGATATCATAATTTAAAACTCACTATAATGATATTAAATTAAAATATATTATAATTATTTTGGAAAGTATTTAATATTTAAGTAAAATAATTGATAATAAATATTTTAATAAATAATTTATATTTAAAATAATATTTAATTTATTTGATATAATTTTATTATCTGTCCTAATAATTTCAACATAAAAAAAATTATTTAAATTAATATTTAATTAAATTATATAATGTGATGATCAATGTTAATAAAAAATCACATGTGACTCCTTTTTACTTATTTTTTTTACGTAAAATAACAAAAATATCTTTAATTTTTATTGACCAGTTGTAATATAATTTTGATTAAACTTTTGTTCAATTTAATCAATCAAAATTAGACAATTGTTCGATTAGTCAGAATTTGATTGATCGAAGACAGAATTGAGTTTGACACATGTCTAATTAAAATAGACATTTGTTCAAATAGTTTAAATTTGGTTGATGAGTGATCCTAATTGTTGGAGCTAAGTTGGACATATATTTAACTAAATTGAAAAATTGTATAATTGATTAAATTTTGAAAAAAAGTGACCCCACTCATCCAAAATAAATTAGACAAATATTCGCAAAATAAAATCTCTAATTTTTAGTCGGATATATGTTTAACTTTATTATGTTTAGTTAGATACATGTCTAATTATGTATTCATTGAGGATATATGCTCAATGAAAATAATAATAAAATTACAATTTAAAGGTTAAATCTAAAATAGAGATACTGATAATGGAACATACGAGCCTATTTTTATATTTAATTTACTTTAATATTTTTTCTACATTTTTAAAATTAAAAAAATTATTTTTAATTTAAGAAAAAATAATGCACCTAATTTAATTGAAATTTCAGCTACTTAAAGTGTCAAATAAAATTTATACGTAATCTTATAATTTTTTTAATTTTAGAGTGTAACAAACATGCCATTAACCACTCCCAAGTTGTACATGCTAAGGAATAGATCATTGTCATTCAAAAAAAAAATTAACGAAACTCAATGAGGACGGAAATTCTAAGATGAACAGCTTCGGAGGAATTAAGCGTACATTTAAATTGCGGAAGGGAACAAATTGGCGAAACAAACACGGAAATATTCATCCATAATTATAAAAGTTTAAATAATACCTGTCCCGATCTCAAATTCTTCAAACTCGTCGGCGTCTTCCAATAACTCGATCTTTGGGTCTTCTGATGCTACCTTTTGATCCTTCCCATTTCAAATAAACCCTGTTATAAAAAAGCGTACAAAATCATTAAAAATCGAAGATGAAACTCAAAGAGAAATAGAAGATGGAGCCAATCAAACAAAATCTTTTACCTAGATTTAAGCGGGACTTTATTCGACAATCTACACTAACATCAAACTTCATAGACGTAACCCTAACCTGTCAATACGCGCCGGCACAAAAAAAAATAACGCTAGAATTCGAGGTTAATCGGAGACGAATCGTTTCCACCTACGATTTCTTTTTCCCAAAAGCGAATGTCTCTTTTTGAAACAGAATGACGTAGAAGAAGCCGAAACAGAAAAGTTTGGACTAAGTTTGAAGGTGTAGTGAGTAGTATTTGCCGCCTTATTACTCGGGAAAAATAATTGCCGTCTTAGTAGTTATTTAGTGGGTCTGTCTAAACTGTCCACCCCACTAAATATTTAGGCTCGGCCCAAACAAGTTAATATTTAAGACTGGAAATTTACTTCACGTCTTTTACCATTTTATCTTTCTGATCATTAGATTTTTAATTATCTCAAAGACTCGAACCAATTTTTTTAGGTATAAATTATCTAAATTGTTACATTTGTAGTGAATAATTTTTAAGAATTTATGCTCATTGCTACGTCTATTTTTTTCATATTATATTTAATGTTAATTTTAATAATCTACAAAAAATTCATTTTTTTTTATGATCCACTTGTTCAATAAATTTCACTGTTGATTTTTTTAAAATATATTTTTTACATTACACTACATTTTTAAATATAAAAAAAACATATTTAAAAATAAAATAAAATTACATTAAAAACAGAAGAAAAATTACATGAGTTTTGAGGGCCGGCAACAAAAAGAAAATACAGTATTTGTCTGATACATGCTTTGATATGTTTTATTGGGACGATGCATCCGAACTATTCCAATTAATTTTTCATTATATAAAACTCATAATAAACAAAGCCAGATTTTCTGACAAATTTAAATATAAGCCAGATTGTGACCTTTTTTGGATATTCAAAGAACCCCAAACAAACTTATTGTAATCATCTTTTGCATCAAATTTCGAAGCTAAAAGAAATCAAACTCTAGACAAACATGGTCCCAACTTAAAATGAACAAGTATTTCATAGCCACACAACTCAGCCTATTATAATCCTTCGTAAAGAAATATAAAGAGTAGTTGAATGAAAATGACTAAGATTATAAAGAAAAGGACCATCCATGTATTATTCTTTTTAATCACAACCATTTACTTGGGATTTTCTCAACCTTCTCTGAATGGTTGCGACATTGATCGCTTTTTTACATCACCTTCATTTAGTTCACCTTGTGAAGGTGGAGATTGGCTTGGGTTTCTACATAAAAGCTGTTGTGGATCAACATTTGGAGATTACCTTTTTGCCCTGGGCCAGAGAGCAAACAAAACAGGACATATATTTTTGAATTCTGCTCAACAGAAATCTTGTCTAGCTTCAATAAGCAGTTCACAAGAAGATATTTTTAGTTGTGGAATCGATAAGCTAACTAGTGGTTCTGGTGGCTGTTCTGGTTTCTCTGTTATTAATGTTACTAATAGCTTAGGAGACATATTGAGAAACTTAAATGAAAACTGTGAACTTGTTAAATATGAGGGAAAGTGGGAACAATCTTGTAGTTCACGTGTGAAGATTTGGGAATGTTGAGTAAAATTTAGAACGAATAACTCTAAATTTACTAATATTAGATACAAACAAATAAATAAACTACTTGTATTATACTCACTATAATATCTTGTAAAGATAACTCACAAATTGAAGAGAAATACAAACACTTAAAGAGAAAGTTCTTAACTCACGCTCAAATTAAGAATACAAATACTTATTTTGTTTTTTTGATGGAATAATTAAATCAAATGCAAGTTAGGCTATTTATAGTCTTCACCATACAATCTACATCACACAAATATAAAACTAAGAAATAATCATAGCCTTCAATCACTTCATTTATTTCTACAACCTTCAACCACTTCATTTATTTCTACAACCTTCAACTACTTCATTTATTTCTACAACCTTCAACTACTTCATTTATTTCTACAACCTTCAACTACTTCATTTATTTCTACAACCTTCAACCATTTCATTTATTTCTCTACCTCTTCAACCACTTCATTTATTTCTCTACCTCTTCAATTATTATTTTGGTGTTGATTTTCAACACTCCCCCTCAACACCAACTCTCACTATTTTTACTGTGTCAAGCTGATGGCGAAACATTTCGAACTTGCCAACGCTTAAGCTTTTTGTGAACAAGTCTGCAACTTGATTATCTGTCTTGATTTGCCTCATTTCAATTTCTTCTTGCAGAACCTTTTCTCTGATAAAGTGATCATGTATTTCAACATGCTTAGTTCTTGCATGAAAGACCGGATTCTCTGCCAAACGAATTGCTGATTGATTGTCACAATACAACGGTACTGCATAATCTACTGATTGATGTAGATTATTCATTAGCTGTATCAATCATGTACACTCTTGAGCTGCCATTGTCGTTGCTCGATACTCAACTTCAGTGGTTGATAATGATACCGTTGATTGTCTCTTGCTACACCAAGAAATTGTTCCAGAACCTAACTTAAACACATACCCAGTTGTTGATCTCCTGGTGTCATGATCTCTTGCATAGTCTGCATTGTAGTAACCAACTAAGTTGTTGTCTCCACCTTTCTTGTACAAAAGACCATAGTCAATTCTACTCTTCACATATCTCAATATTCGTCGAACTGCTTCCAAATGTGGCTTCTTTGGATTTTGCATGTACCAACTCATTACACTAACTACATAAGAAATGTCATGCCGAGTTAAGGTTAAGTAGATCAGACTGCCTACCAATTTTCGATACATTGTCACATCTTCCAAATCTTTTCCTTCATGTGCACACATGTTGGCATTTGGCTCCATCGGCGTCGAAATTGGTTTGCATTCAAGAATTCCAAACCGTTTTATCAAATCTTTAGAATATTTTTGTTGACAAAGAAATATTCCTTCTTGTGTGCGATTAACCTCTAAACCAAGGAAGTGCTTGAGCTGGCCAAGTTCTTTCATCTGGAAACGGACTGACAAATTCTCCTTTGTTCGAAGAATTTCTGCCTCATTATCACCAGTTATGATTAAGTCATCCACATATACTAGCACAATAGCTAGCTTTCCTTCATTGGCTTTAACAAACAAGCTAGAATCTGCAGGTGTTACTGAATAACCACTTTGTGTTAGAAATTCAGCAATCTTACCATACCATGCCCTGGGTGCTTGTTTTAATCCGTAAAGTGCTTTCCGCAGCTTACACACATATTCAGGATGATCTTGGCTCTGAAAACCCATTGGTTGGATCATGTAGATCTCCCGATCCAACTCTCCATGAAGAAAAGCATTATTCACATCCATCTGCCACAGTTTCCAATCTTTGTTTGTTGCAAGTGCAAGTAGGACTCGAACAGTTGTAAGTTTCGCCACTGGACTAAACGTTTCATCATAGTCTAGTCCATACTGTTGAGAGAAACCACGAGCTACCAATCGTGCCTTGTATCTCTCGATTGACCCATCTGGTCTACGCTTTATCTTGTAAACCCATTTGCATGATATGGGTTTCACATCTCTTGGCTTTCGCACCAGATCCCAAGTTTGATTTTGCTGAAGTGCATCGATCTCTTCTCTCATAGCTGTCATCCACTCAGATCTTTGCGATGCTTCTTCAAACGTCTCAAGTTCTATTGCTTCTTCAATTATGGTTGCATTGGCATATTTGGGATTTGGCCTTCGTGTTCTTGTTGACCTACGGAATTGAGATTGTGGAGTTGATTCTTCTATTTCACTAGGCCTACCTTCTTCATTTAGTTGTTGATATATGCCAGTTTTCCAAGGATTCTGAGCTACTCTTTGTTCGGCACCATCATCGTCTAGATCTATGGATTCATCTAAACTTGGTTGGAATTGAATAGTATGCTCATCCATCTTTTGTTGCAGCTTATCTCCAAATTCTCTTGAGTCTAGCAATGCTTCCTTCTCTGAGGACCACCAAGAAGATGCTTCATCAAACACCACATCTCGTGAAGTGTAGCATCTTCCACTCGTTGGATCACAACATTTCCACCCTTTTCTTTGGCTGTCGTATCCCACAAAGATACATCTAACAGCTTTCTTGTCAAATTTGCTCCGTAAATGATTAGGGACAAATACATAACACACACAGCCAAATACTCGAAAGTAGCTAACTGTAGGTTTCATGTTCCATAGTTTCTCAAAGGGTGAAACAAATTCTAACTTTGGTTGAGGAAGTCTGTTGATCACAAAGGTCATAATTCTCATCGATTCAAATTTCAAAACCTCCTGTGTACATTCTTTTCATGTAGCATACTCCGACAAATTTCTGCAAGATGCCGGTTTTTTCTTTCTGCTACACCATTTTGTTGTGGCGTGTTGGCACAAGTGTACTGATGACGTATTCGAAATTCCCTTAGGTATTGAGAGAACTCGCCTGAGCTATATTCTCCGCCGTTGTCTGTGCGCAAACAACGAATCTTCTTTCCAACTTCTCCTTCAGTTGACTCTCTAAACTCTTTAAACTTTGAGAATACATCAAATTTTTCTTTCATAAAGAAAATCCACACATACCTTGAGAAGTCATCAATGAATGTCACCATGTATCGCATACCGCCAATTGATGGTTGCTTGACAGGACCGAATACATCAGAGTGAACTAACTCCAATGGTTCTTTTGTTTAAACTTTGATTCCTCATATGGAAATTGGTGAGCTTTACCATATTGGCATCCTGTACAGATTGTATATGTTCGCACGTCTAGTTGAGGAAGTCCTTTAAGCATCGACTTCTTCACCATCATATTTAGCTTGGAATAGCTAACGTGACCTAACCGCATATGCCATAGATCTGTTGTCTCATTTCTTCTTGTCTTATCTACATATGCAGATTCTACTGACATCACGTAGACTGATTCCAATCGTTGCCCCTCCATTGTCGGTGTTTCTGAGATTTTGAGATCACGATACACCTTCACGTCTCGGGGACCGAACAAGACATAGTGGCCTGATGATGTTAATTGAGCCACAGATAGCAAATTTTTCTTCATTCCTGGGACATGATAAACATCTTGAAGTGGTACTTGGTTAGTACTATATCGAGGTGTAACTATCGTCTTACCGATGTGGGCTATCGGTAACCTTGAGTTGTCAGCTGTCACCACTACACGACCTCCCTTGTACTCAGACATGCTTTCCAACTTATGTTTATCACCTGTCATATGATTTGAGCAGCCCGAATCTATGATCCAGTCATTCTTGTAGTCAATCTGTTTTGATGTTGTCACCGTAAGAGCCAATTCTTCTTCCTCTGTAGCGAATAATGCTTCGGCATCCCAACCATCTTCGCTATGCTCCTTAGAACTGGAAGTAGCTGTATTGCTTTCAACAGGCTTTTTCTTACTCCAACAATCTTTTGCCATGTGACCCATCTTTCTGCAGTTGTAACATTCACCGTCAAATTTTCTATTGTTATTGCGGTTCTTCCAAGCTCCCCCTGGATGAAAGCCTCCCTTTCCTTGAGGAATTTTTCCTTTGTCGCCATCATTTTTATATCCATTTTCATTGTACCGCTTGAAAATGCCTTTGCTTTTGCTAGTGTAGAGCGCTTCTTCTTCACCCTTCAGTTGGACTCCTCCCATTTGCTTAGCCATAGCTTCTTGACCGACTAATAAATTCTCAAACTCAACAAGAGATGGTTGTGTCGACCATCCTTGTATAGCGGTAACAAACCCTCGATATTCGGGTCTCAAACCATGAATAATTATTCTCTTTATCCTCGTTTCCCCAATAGGAGCTTTTGAATCTAACTCTGAAATTTCGCGGCATAATGACTTTATCTTGTGAAAGTATTGGGAAATCGTCATATCGCGTTGCGCCATCGATAGTAACTCATTCTCTAGAAGTTGCAATCTTGTATCATTCTTCTTTGAAAAGAGTGTAACAAGAGTGTCCCATGCTTCCTTTGGTGTTTTTGCATCCCGAATATGCTCCGACATTTCTTCTTCAATTGTGGTCTTCAAAGCAAACATCGCTTTGCCTGCTTTAATTTTCCACTTTCGCAAGATGTCGTTTGCATCTTCCACTGTTGGTTGTGTAACTTCATCACCACCAACAACCTCCCACAAGTCTTGACCTTGTAGATAAGACTCCATACATGTTGTCCATGTGTTATAGTTTTTGTTGTTGAGCTTCTTGGTGATGAGGAATCTCCTGCTGGGTTATGGCTTAAATTGGAGAATTTGTATATGACCAAGTCTTTGACCAGTCGGTTATATTTGAAGCAGCGTTTGTATACATTCAGAATGTCAGAAGGTACACCTTTGCACGATCATCTTGATGAATTTACTAAAATTATTCGTGATTTGAAAAATGGTGGTGTTAAGATTGATGATGAGGATCGAGGCCTTGGATTACATTATGTTCTTTACCTCATTCATTTGAACATTTTGTTGATACCATGCTATATGGGCGGGAGACCTTATTTCTTTGGAAGATGTCAAAGCGACTTTGAATTCGAGAGAGTTGAAGAAAAAGGTGTCTGGCTTGATAATGAAAATAGCGGTGGTTTATTTGTCGGAGGTAGAAATCAAGAAAAAGGCCTGACGGTAATAGAGGCAAGTCTAGATCCAAAATCTAGAAAAGAAAAGATAAATGCAATTATTATTAGTCGGGAAGGGCCTTGGAAAGTAAATTGTCCGAAACTAAAGGTAAAGGAAAATGCCCACCTGACGTCTTACGGTACTAATGATGTCGGCGGTGTTTCGAATAGTTACTGGTTCCGATGGTGAAAATGTTCTATCGGTATCTATTGGTTCTCACAGGAGATGTTTGGATTCTTGATTCGGGTTGCACTTACCATATGTACTTCCGATAGGGTGGTTTGCTTCTTATCAGTCTATTGATGGGGGTGTTGTCTTGATGGGAAACAATATGTCCTGCAAGGTTATTGGTATTGGTACTATCCGAATTAAGATGCATGATGGTATTGTTAGGACTTTGAAAGATGTTCGCCATGTTCCAGATTTGAAAAAGAATTTGATATCTTTGGGTACTCTTGATTCACAAGGTTATAAGTATGTAGCTGAAGGTGGAGTTTTAAAAGTTAGTAAGGGTGCTCTTGTTGTTATTAAAGGGCAATTATTGCGTGGTCTCTACATGCTTTAGGGTAGCACTATTATTGGCAGTGTATCAGTTTCATCCTCGTCAGATCAAGATTCAGACACTACTCGATTATGGCATATGCGGCTTGGGAATATGAGTGAGGCAGGGATGTCTATTTTGAGCAAACGGGATTTGCTTTGTGGTCGGCCAGGAAATTTGATTTGTGAGCATTGTGTCTATGGAAAGCATCGCGGGGGTAAAGTTCGGTCTGACCGTTCATAAAACGAAAGTCTTGTTGATTATATTCATTCGGATCTTTGGGGGTCCTTCTCGTGTTGTGTCTAAGGGTGGTGCCGGTATATGTTGACTTTTATTGATGACTTCTCTCGTCGTGTTTGGGTGTATTTTACGAAGAACAAGAATAGCGCATTCTCAAAATTTGTGAAATTCAAGGCTTGTATAGAAAATCAAACAAACGAGAAAATCAAGCATTTGAGAGCTGATAATGGTTTGGAATTTTGTGATAGTCGGTTTAATGAGTTCTATGAAAGGAATGGCATAGTGAAGCGCAACGTATTTGTGCGTCATGTATAGCAAAATGGAGTAGCGGAACGTATGAATAGGACTCTTAGAAAGAGCTCGCGTTGTATGCTCTTTCAAGTGATTTGGATAAATCCTTTTGGTGGAAAGCTTGTAACCATGCACTGTATTTGGTAAATCGGTCTCAAATTAATGCAATTGAGTTGAAGACTCAGTTTGAGGTATTCTTTGGTACTCACTTGCTAATTATTCGATTTGAAAGTTTTTGGTTGTCTTGCTTATGCTACTCGTGTTAATGATGGTAAACTTGAGCCTAGGGCATTGAAATGCATATTTTTGGGGTATCCTTAGGGTGAAAGGTTATAGATTATGGTGTGTTGAACCCAGAGTCACCTAAATTTTGATTAGCGAGAGATGTTAAGTTTGATGAGTCTTACATGTTGCAAAAGAAAAAGGAGTATTGTTGCGAGATAAAGACCACGGTGTTAGTGAGTGAGGTGGAGCTTGAGAGTGGAGTTCACTGGTCGAGTGCGAAGGCGCTTCGAGATCGACCATCATGGATGAGATAGATGATTAACTCGTGATGTAGTAGAAGAGCAACATGAGCAACCATACGATATCGCTAAGGGTAAAGGAATAAGAGATTCGGCGCCCGCGGAGGTACTGTGAGATCTGGAGACTTAGTTTCTTTTGCATTTGTACGTGGCGAGTACTATTGAGGTGTAACCTTAGTTATCATGGAAAGTGTCAGCTTTGTGATGAGTACGTTCGGTGGTTGGTTGCTATGAATGAAGAGATTGAATCACTTCATAAGAATCGTACTTGAGAGGTGGTGAAACCGCCTGGGGTCGAGAAGATTGTTGGAAACGAAATGGGTGCTTGAGAAAAAGGAAGGTATACGAGGTTGAAGCGGTAGGTTGAGCACGTGTTGTTGCAAGGGCTATTGTCGGAAGAAAGGTATTGAATTCAATGAAGTATTTTCTCTGTTGTGAAACATAGCTCTATTCGTGTGTTGCTTGCTATGGTTGCATTGTTTGACATGGAATTAGAAACGACTTGATGTCAAGGCGACCTTAACACATGGTGAGCTTGAAGAACAAATATATGCATCAACCCGAGAGGGTTTGTTGTTCCGGGTAAGGAGAAGACCGTGTTTGTTTATTGAAAAAGTCTTTATATGGGTTGAAAGCGATCTCGAGGCGGTGGTATAAGCGGTTTGATTCTTTTATGATTGATCATGGGTTACTCAGGAGTGATTATGATAGTTGTGTTTATCATAAAAGATTCCATGATGGTTCATCCGGTTTATTTGTTGTTTTATGTTGATGACATGCTTATTGCTTCTAAGAATAAGTCAGATTCGAGAAATTAAAGTCTCAGCTTAATGGTGAGTTTGAAATGAAAGATTTGGGTGCGGCGAAGAAAATTTTGGGCATGGAAATTTACAAGGGATGAGCAAAGTGGGCAAAGCTTTATTTATTTCGAGAAAAGTTATATTGAAAAAAGTTCTTGAACGTTTTGGCATGAAAAGATTCTAAACTGTGAGTACGCCGGGTTAGCTACGCGTTTCGAGACTTTCTTTGGATTGTCACCACGTTCGAGAAGAGGAGCGGTACATGTCTCGGGTTCCGTATGCTAATCTTAGTTGGAAGTTTGATGTATGCTATGGTACGTACTTTTCGTCCGGACATTTCCGCACTGCGTTAGTGTTGTCGGCGAATATATGGGTAATCTGGTAAGAGGTCATTGGCAAACGGTGAAATGGATACTTCGGTATTTGAGAGTGCATCTAATTTTGGTTTGGTATAGGATGGAAGTTCTAATGCGGTTGCGGTGTTATTGGTTATGTGGATTAGATTATCTTTGGTGATCTGGATAGAAGAAGATCTACGACGGGTTATGTTTTCACTCTTTCTCGTTGTGCCATTAGTTGGAAGGCTACTACTGGTCTGATTGCTTTGTCTACGACGAGCGAGAATATATGGCGACGAGAACCGGTGAAAGAAGCCATTTGGCTTAGAGGTTTGGTTTGTGATTTGGGTTTCTGAGGATATACCTTGTTGTATTTTGTGATAGTCGAGTGCAATACATTTGACTAAGAATACTATGTATCATGAAAGAACCAAACATATCGATGTCGAGATATCACTTTGTTCGTGACATTGTCTCGAAGTCTTATTGTTGTTAATAAGATAGTCGGCTATGAGAGAATCAATTTGATATGTTAACCAGGTTCCATTTAACAAGTTGAAACATTGCTTGGACTTGATTAGTATTTGCGAAAGATGATCACCGCCAGGGGTTTTGGACGATGGTTATTTGCTAATCAGAATCGTGTTTGAAGAATTTGTTTTGTTTTGAACCAAAGGTGGAGATTTGTTAATTGTGGCCCCAAAGCAATTTTTAGGCCCAAGCCCAATTACTTGTAAACTTGCAGCTCTTATATATATATTCATTTTGTTTCACTTTCTTTGTGAGGTTTAAACTTGACCACCCGAGAGAAAGAAAAGGCTGACTAAAATAGAAAATAGAGAAGAAGTCTGTGACGGTAAAGGAAGAAGAAAACCGGTAACTTGTAAGAGAAGCGAGAAAAAATCGACGGACAAAGCTGTCCATTAATTTGTCATTTGTAGTGTTTCTCTCATTGTACGGTAATATTTGATTTAATAGCAAGTTTGTTAAGTTATCTTCTATATATATTACCGATAAATTAGAGGAGATATTTTGTGGGTCGATTTTGGAATTTGGTATAATTTGTGAAGCTTTGGAAATTGGTGTTTGTATCTCGTTTGATTATTAGTGGATTTTTTCTCGGTGTCTTGGTACGTCGATGGAGGTAGACTTTTCATATTGAAAAGTTGAGCCACTTAAATGGGTGTGTGCCATTTAATTTCTTACTGCTTATTTATTTTGCCGTTACCCATTATTATTAATTTGTGTAACCAAAAATTGGACCTGATATTTGCTTCCGCAAGTGCCAATTCGTAACACATTTATTTCTACAACCTTCAAACACTTCATTTATTTCTACAACCTTCAACTACTTCATTTATTTCTACAACCTTCAACCATTTCATTTATTTCTCTACCTCTTCAACTACTTCATTTATTTCTCTACCTCTTCAATTATTATTTTGGTGTTGATTTTCAACAGGGAAGACATAGGGACAATTTTGGAATCTACTTCTCTTAATGAAGATATGTGCAGGTTTGCAACGCTGGTCTCATTTACAAGTAGGAACATTGAAGATAGAGATCATATTCGTTCCGTTTATAGATGCCTCGGAAATCAGAAAAGCAGTTCTGGTAAGTATACCCGTGAAATTGTTTATGGTAAAAGTGATTTCAGGAAGAAACTTGTTCAAAAGTTGAAGCAAACTGCCTCTTAATCTAGGATTTATTCTGTAAACTCCAACTTCTGCTACTTAGTTCATTAATGTACATTTTATGTTGTTGTAACTTGTAACTGATGTACATTTCCCTTGCAGATAACCTAACACCAAAGCATACCAAGACAAATAGGATCGTTGAAGGTGATTCACCACCTGTTATTGGATATAACATGCTTCTTCTTCTTTTTATACTAACCATTGAGGAAATTTATGCAGAGCTAAGTATATGGATTCCAATTGGAGGCCTTTTAGGGCTTGGTGCGATGATTATGATAGCTTCATGAATCATGTCGAAAAGAAATAAAAAATTAAGTTTCTCTCCAAAGAATGACGGTATGGCCTCAACAAAATTATGCAGTGTGCTTATTTGGTTTGAAATTTTCATAAATATAGGAAATTATTGTAACCTGCTGTTGCTACTTTGTTTTTTTGGTTCACATGACAGTGTTGAAGAATGTGATTAGCAAGGAGTGTGGTTGTCGAAAAATGACAATCAAGGAAGTATACTCTGCAACACACAATCTAAGTGAATAGAATTTCATCGGTGAAGGAATTACAGGTGAGGAGTGAAGGAACTACAGATCTTTCAACTATACTTCAAATGCTGTTTAAAAGAACATTTTTGTGGTTTTATGTTTTGGAAATGTAATCTTGTTAGGAAAGGTGTACAAAGGCTTATTATCAAATAACCAACCTGTAGCTGTCAAGCATATTATGAAAGAAGAAAATATTGAGACATTTGTTAGAGAAGTTACAAGCTTATCACACATCAGGCATCCAAACCTTGTTGCTTTGATGGGTTGTTGTGTAAGGAAAAATGAGTGTTTCCTTATCTATGAGCTTTGTCCCAATGGGAACCTCTCAGAATGGCTTTTTGGTAATGCCTTAACTTTTTTCTATTATCTGTATCTTCATATCTAGAGATGAAAAATAAGGACTTATGCCAAATAGGTAAAGATAAGGTCCTGTTATGGATCCAAAGACTCGAGATTGCCATTGATATTGCACAAGGTCTATGGTTTCTCCACACATATCCAGAAGGCTGCATTGTCCACCGTGATATCAAGGTTTGTCCCATTTTTCTCTCGTTTTATTTTGTAATATAAATCATTAAATCACAGCTTTCAAATTTATATGAGCTTGTGTTCTTTGTGCCTCTTGTAGCCAACAAATATTCTCCTGGGAAAGAATTTTGAAGCGAAACTATAGGACTTTGGATTGTCTAAGGTAATAGATGTAGGAGAAACCTGGGCACAATTAGAAGTGAGAGGAACTTTTGGTTATGTAGATCCTCATTACCAAAACAACAATCGTGTAAAATCATCTGGAGATGTCTACAGTTTTGGTGTTGTACTTTTACAAATCATCTCAGGGAAGAAGGTTATCAACATGAATTTAATAAAACCAATGCCACTAAGCAAAATGATGAGTAGTATTGCATTTTCTCACGAAAGTTGGTTCTAATTCTGTATTGGTTATTGTTATTCACTTCTTCTTTTTTCTGTTGCTAGGCTAAAGCCCTGGACAATGGTGGTAACATAACTGAATTTGCTGATCCTAAATTACACGGGGAGTACTCAACCGAAGCTTTCTATCTCACTCTTCAGTTGGCTCTTTCATGTACAGCTCTTAAGCGACGACGACCGCCCATGGAGCATATTGTTATGAAATTAGAAGAGGCCATTGAACTATCCACAAGGTTGATGGCGTCTACTCCTGAAACCATATGGAAGTAGCTTTCAACCCTGTTATGCTAAAAGATCATTTTTGATATTTTTTTTTTCAGTAACAGGGTTAAAATATAGTAGAGAGTTATGCATCTTCTGAGATTTTTTCCACCTTTTATCAATACTTGTTTTTACTTCAAAGAAAAAAAAATAGACTGAACAGTTGTATATATCCTGCTAGCCTTGTGTAACTTTATCTAACTTATCTGTCTCTTTATACGACAGAGTATATTTTAGTGTACTTATGTCCACTCTTTAGTTGGAAGCTAAAATTATTACTATTCAGTTTATTTTTCTGCCTTAGGAAGGCTGCTTCAGTCTGCTTCTTCTATAACCTCTGGACAACGTTTTCATAGAAAGTGCAATGGTGAATAAAATGAGAGAAGCTACCAGATTCAGAGCCATAAAAATAAAAGACAAAATAATAATAAAGCAAAAAACAAAAAAAAGCCCTCCCACGTTACAAAAAATAAAAATAAAATCTGTCAACACTAATCTGTATAATTTACATCAATGTCTTGGATCATTCCCTAGGAAGGCTCATTCTAGTTCATTTTCTTATTTCCTGATCAATTCTTGTGCAAACTATACATCACCAGAAGAGAAATCAGGTTCTTCTGGCTTGAACAACTTGGGCATCTCTAAGCTAGTTGATGCGGAGCCAACTACTTTAGTTCTCTGAACTACCCCTTTTCTTGTATTTGCAGCAAACTTTGAAGCCATAATTGTAGTCCCCCAAGAATTTCCAGTATTGTCCTCGGTTGCTAAACTCTCACCACTCTGATTCTCGTAATTCTCACTTCCTCGATCGTCAAAGTCATGATTTTCTTGTCTTGAAAATTGTGAATTATAGAAGATCTCCTGCCTTGTCAATTCCATTGCCAACTTCCTCCTTTTGTATCTTCTCCAAGCAGCTTGTATGTAGCAAGTACTCCATGCCCTCCACTGGTGAGAATAGTACCTAAAGGCATGCTGAATTTTCTTACTATGAAGGCGCTTGAACTGGCTCGCAAAAAACTTCAAGTCCTCAGCTCCAAGCGCAAAAGCTTCAACTTCAGTGACGGCTTTGACAGTCCTAGTTGAAGATGGTAGATTAAGGCTAGAGCTTTGCATTAATGCCCAAGTCAGTAGTTCCTCACCACAAAAGTCACCAGGTCCCAGAGTGATAGAGTTGAAAAATCCAGATCTCCCTCCATTAGTTGTAGAGCTCTCAAGACGCCCTCTTATAATAAACAGCATCTCATCTACTGGATCACCCTCTTGAAAGATATAGGTGCCATGGATGCTCAAAGATGAGACAAGACGTTCACATATTGCATCAAGAAGCTGGTCGTCCATTTGTGAGAAGAATGGTACCTACATAGTGAGAGACAAAAATTAAAATATTAACTTTATAGGAAATTTTTTTGGTTTGCTGTTAACACATAAAGTGCTGGAGCAAAATATGGCCCATGAAGAACATAATCACAAGCAAAATAAAGAGATCTATACTCTTCAAATTGATGCATAAACATTCATGACAAATGTTAAAGCATGAAACAAGATAGTAAAGATAGAGAGACTTACACGGCGAACCAAGGAAAGACATAAGTGTCTTTGAATTTCACGACGGAGGTCCAAAGGTAATGATTTCAGTATGACATCTTCATTAACTCCTCTTGTGGCAACCCATTGATATTGTACAAATCGACGAACACGTTCCTGTAAATCTGGAGGCAACTGACGATGCCTCATCCATTCCTCAGTATCTCTTCGCTTGACTCTCCATTCTTCAAGTCTTACCGTCATAGATTGCAAATAATTCTTCAATATTGAAAAAAAAAACTCATTAGACCATCATAATTATTTCTATATTTTTCATCATATAAGGATTTGTACATTTAGCAGCAATAAGGCATAGAGCACCACAACCATAGACCTAATATGAGTGGTTATGAGTTTCAACCTTGTCAAATTAATGGATGTTCTTTTACATAACCTCTTACAAAATTAATCAGGAATGCTACCAAAGATGCCTAAGAAAAGGGAAAACATTTATCTAATTTTCATACTTATAGAATTCAAAAGAATTGAACTTCATGAAAGTCTACAATTCAATGTAACAAACATGCTTTGATCCATTCATTTCTCTGTTATGTAATTTGGGTTCCCTGGAACCCAGATAACTATGTATATGGTTCCACATGCCAAAAATGTATTTAAACTCATCGTTTTATCTTTAAAAAATTATTCTTATTATGTGAAGACTAGAGGAAATTATCTTTAGTAGATGTAGAAGAATAAAAAGAATTCACAAAATTATCAGGTGTCAGTTGTTTAGGGTTTTGCCATTGAAAACAAAAATTTCTACAACTAAATATTGTAGCAAGCATGGGAGTTAAAAGCAAATAATACCTGCACATTCCCAATCAAATCTGCAAATAATATCAAACCAACAAGTGAAAGAAGAATGGCAAATACTGTCTCACCCATATATTTACTTGTTTCGATTTCTTGTGCATATGAACTGCAAAGAGAAAGGACATAGCCATCACTAGAATTACAAGGAGGATTAAAGAATATCCATCGGCTATCATTTAACAGGTAAAAATAATTTTCATATATCACCTCTTCGCAGTTGTAAGATAAAAAGACTTTAAGAGTGTTATTTTCACTTTCAAACCTAACTCTAAAGTTTTCAAGATAAACTTGAAACCATTTGGTGACATTTTCTAATTTTACAAGCACATTTAAGAAACACTTCAGAAACTTTTCTCCTGAAAACCATCTTTTTCAACCATGCATGGCAATGACATCATCAGTCACTCAAACCTGTGTTTAACATTAGCACAAAAAATGGGGTAGATTTTCAATAGAGATCATGATTAACTTGTTAACATTGATATGAGACACCATCAATGGGCAAGGGAAAATTTTCAAATAATAGGGACGAACACATTCAATGTTGTAAAGTCTTACCTTAAGTTTCTTAAACCCCACCAAAAACAATAGAGGTATTTGACAATAAATCGTGAAGAGGCAACGTCATTGGTAAAAGCCTCTCCATACATTCCAAACTTGAATTGGATTTTCTGTTCATTCTTTACATCACAATTGTAAACAACCCGAGTGGAATTCATCCACTTTTCCCTGTCAGGTTTGTTCAAGCTATTACAATCCAGATAACTAGAGAGGCATGAAGTAAAGTGCACAGCATTCTCTTTATTACACTCCATTTTCCAACAAGAGAATTGCCGCCCTATTGATAATAGATACCATGTTGCCCCCACTATCTGTATGAACAACATATAAGGATAATAAAATTAGCAGTTCAAGCAAAGTAAATCGGTACAAAGATATTGAACAATATGATTTTGATTGATGATTAATTGCTTACATGACTGGCTAGCATGAAAAGAATTAGATTGTATGCAGCACCAGCCCAAGCAGTTTTAGCAATAACACCAGTAGTTTTGTTAATACGCTGATTAAGTGGGAAGATTAGGAACAATCTTGGAACATATTGAATTAGAACGAAAAGAGCCAGAGTGCTGTTGGCATGATCAGCTCTTGAGTTTCTCGTTGCCGGAATGACTAACCAAATAATAATCTGCAGAGCATAGATTGAGTTGCAGAAACACAAACTAGACAAAGATTTAGAATGATTTATCTGAAAATTTGTGATACAAACCCAAAATAAAACTACCTGCTTTAAGTCATTTACTTTATATACGATTTCTAGACACACACCATATATTTTGCTAGTTGCTACATGTTAGTTAATTTAACATTATTCCATGAGTAATGTACTAACTTTCCAGTTTGAAATGGTCATGTTGTAAAATTATAGTGCATATATAATGTTGTGTTAAAAATATCATCACCATATCTTTTTATTACTCTAGAATCTTCTTTTTAGACTACTCTGCATGTTTTCTTAATTAGGAAGCTCCTACTTATATATTTCTAAAAAATTCTTAACTAATATCTTAATGAGTATGTAATCTAATTTATGTGTAGACATTATAAAAAGGTCATGTTACTAGAAATATCTAGGAAGTTGGCATGTAGATACTACTAGAAGGTCATGTTACTAGAAGGTTTTAGGAAGTTGGTGAGCAACGAACTTACTTAAGCTATATGTGTGTGTGTGTGTGTGAGGAAGTGAAATACATATGAGTGTTTGATGTGAGTTGTGTGCATCTAAGACAAGTGTAGTGAGAGTGTGTTAGGAGATAGGAAGTTGAGAGTTATTATAGTTTGTATCTATTCTTGTTAAAATATAGTTAAATATATTTGAGTTCTCATGTTGTTCCCTAAATTCAACAAGTGATATCAAAGTGGATCAATTAAGGGGCCAAATCTTTGCCATAATTTATCGTCATTGTTCACATCAAACACTCATATGTCTTTGCCATAATTTATCATCATTGAGTTTAAGCTTGCTTGGCTAAACATGGAGGTTTACCAAGTCATAATAATGGGATATCTATAAAGAATTGAGAAACTCAACAATTATAATTACAAAGAATAATATGCCTGGGTAAAGGCTAAATAACAAGGGCAAGACTTATGAGAGATAATGGGTAGAATAGAGATAACTTCACCTGCAAGAAGTTTTGATGCATATCCTAAATGGTGCAAAAAGGTAAGAAGAGTTAAATATGTTTTATTATCATCAATTATGTCAGAATTAAAGCCACATGTTGAAGACATGAAGATACCAAGTGAAATATGGGAGACCTTTGCAAAACACTTTTCAAGAAATAATGAGACCCGATCCAATTCTTAGAGAGAGAATTAATGACCACATCACAAGGATATTTGTCCATCAATGCATACTTCCTCAAGATATGCGCTCTTTGTCGAAAGATTGCAGAGTTGGATCCTAAAGCAAAAATTGATGAGAATAGAATGAGAAGAATCATAATTAATAGATTGAATTTTAAATATGATCCATACACTACTGCGATACAAGGGTGATCCATCCCACCACCTTTAATAGAATTGAAAAATATATTGCTTAATAAAGAGACTTTATTTAAACAATCAGGTGAACTATCTTCAAAATCATCACAAGATGAATCATTATTTAATAATCAGAGTTGGGAATGGAGGAAAGAAAATGTCAAACAGGAAAGAGGTTTCCAAGCATGGGGTGCTAGAGATAACTACAACCAAAAAGGTCGTCAATATATAAGAAACAATGGTCTGTGTTATGTGTGTGGTAAAGTAGACTACTATGTAAGAGAAGGTCGATTTAGGAAAAAATTTGTTGAAAGTAATGCTACCATCACCAATCAAAAAGAGAATAAACACAATGAGGAAGAATGGGATGTTGAGGTATGTTTCTCAATAGTTGAGCTCGAGAAGAAACCCATTCAGAATGAGAAAGAGTTGGCAATGAGCTCAATCACAATAAAAGAAAATGAATCAAGAAAAGTTGATTACGATAAGCATTGGATCATAGATTCAGGGTGTTCAAATCATATGATTAAATATAATAAAAAGTTGCAGAAGTTGGCCAAGTACAATAAAGGTTGTGTGGTAGTTTGTGCAAACAATGCAAAACTACCAAACAACTATATCAGAGATACCAAAGTGACACCACGAGCTAGTTCCAATCAAGTGCATCTAGAAAGGGTCTTTCATATGCCAAGAATGAAGATTAACCTACTATCTATAGCACAATTAACTTTTGGGGATAACTATGTTCTCTTTGGATCTAATGATGTTAGGATGTATCACAATATCAATGTTTTAGGCACACCACCTATAGAAGGGCATAAAGTAAAATCGTATGTGATGTCAGCAGAGTTTGTATATGTAGAAAAGACTCAAACGAATGACACAACAGATTTGTGGCATGAACGATTTGGACTTGTTGGCTCTGAAAAATTAAATTTGATGACAAAGAAATGAATGCTTAAAGGTTTCCCTCAGTTCAAGGTCAAAAAAGATGCAATATGTATAGGGTGCTAGTATGGGAAAGCTCACAAACTGCCATTTAAAGAGACTAACTTTAAAGCAAAACAACCATGGGAGTTGGTACACTTTGATATGTTTGGACTTGTTAAACAATCATTTATAGAAGGATTATGATATATGATGACGTTCATTGATGACTTCTCTAGGTACGTTTAGGCCTATTTTATGAAAGAAAAATCTAAGACACTTGCAAAATTTAGAGAGTTTCAAGAGAAAATTGAAAGAGAACATGGAAGAAAAATTCAATGCCTATGCACGAATAATGGGGGAGAATATATGTCAAAATAATTTTCCTTATAATTATAAGAGCATAAGATAAGACATCAGTAAAACGTGTCCAAACATGAATCATCATCTAACTGAGACATGTATAAGCATGATTGATGTAGTATGTCTGCATATATCCCACGTTGCTTAGGAAGCTAAGTGGTGATGTGCTTATAAAGGATGAACACTCTCTAAATGGCATGACACGGTTTGGGGTTTCTCTATAGAAACAAAGCTGTGATGTCCCGCTAAACTGTTAAGTTATAGGCGTGGGCCCGTTGAACTTGTGGTTATGGACCAAAGTGGACAATCTCGTGCCACGTGGAGTGGATTCCACCCTGTTGTAAGTAGACGGATTAACCATTCTGTAACAATTGGTATCAGAGCCATGTATTGGACCATGTGAGCTTGCATTCTTACGAGGCCATAAGACTCCCTAAGTGGGGGTGTATGATGCAATGTGCCTACATTGTTTAGGAAGCTAATTGGTGATGTTCTTATAAGGGATGAGTACTCTCTAAATGACATGACATGCTTTGGGATTCCTCCTTAGAAACAAAGCCGTAAGATCGGGCTGAACTGTCAAGTTATGGCCGTGGGCCCATTGAACTTGCAGTTATGGACCAAAGCGTACAATCTTGTGCCATGTTTAGTGGGTCTCATTCCATTGTAAGCAGACAAATTAACCGTTATGTATTAATGATTCACACCAAGAATGTGCAAGAAAGATTTTGGACCTAATGCATGAGTATGAAAGCATATGTAGTTAATAGGCTTCCACAACCAAATTTAGATTTATATCACCCTATGAAAAAGGAAAAATTGTGGGATATCAAAGCAACAGTTAGCCACTTTAAGGTCTTTGGATGTGTCTATTACGTATTTGTGTCACATCATAACAAAACAAGCTTGACAAGAAAGTGATACATTGTATATTCTTGTGATATGACATTCAAAGAAAAGGTTGAAGATGTTGTGATCCTACAACTAACAAGTCCTCAACAAGATAAAAGGCGACTAATAGCCAAAGATAAAGTACAAGAACGAATTGCAATAACCCCAAACAAATCGACATTTAAAGAAATACAAAAAGTGAAAAAGAAGATGAAGAAGGTGATCTAACATAAGCAACATTAAGTCCACAACAAGATAAAAGGCGACTAATAGTGACTAAAGATAAAAGACAAAACCAACTTGATATCGACAAGGAAGTTAGACCTTCGCCACTCAAAAGGTCAACCAGGCAATGAAAACGAAATCTAATATATGCTAATATGGTAGAGTCAAATAAGCAACAAGAATGAAGAAAAAGAGTTGGTGATGAAAGGGAGTATTAAAAATATCATTATTATAGAATCTTCATTTTATACTTCTCTAAATGTTTTCTTAATTAGGAAGCTATTAGATAATATTACTAGAAAATTCTTAACTAATACCTTAATGAATATATAATCTAATATACGTGTGGACATAACTAAAAGGTCATATTACTAGAAGGTTTTAGGAAGTTGGTGTGTCGACATTACTAGAAAGTTCTAGAAAGTTGGTGAGCAACCAATTTATTTAAGTTATATATATGTGTATATTTGTGAGGAAGTGAAATACATATGATTGCGTAATGTGAGTTGTATGCACCTAAGACAAATGTAATGAAAGCGTTTTCCGAGAGAGCAAGTTGTGAGTTATTATATTTTGTATCTACTCTTATTAAAATATAATTAAATATATTTGAACTGTCATTGTTACTCCCTAAATTCAACACGTTGTTCCATGGATTCATACTCTCAAACTAAATTAGGGCTTAATTAGAATGTGTATTCCTATAAGCTGAAGTTACACAAGATGGCAGTCTTTGTTAGGTCGGACAAATATGAGACATTGAACCAAAAGCAATCTAATTAATTGTGAATTCCAAGTTCCATCATGAAATCAAAACTACTACATTCAATTTTCTATAACACATGTTCGTTGTTTTTTTTTTCCTTCTTCCTTCTTCCTGAATATGTTAATGCCCACTATTTGATAGAATTTTCAATAGACCTGAAAACAAATACTTGATTAATCCTGCGTTTTCATTCAGAACTTATTACAAACACTACACATACATATGCTTTAATAAATAAAAAGTGGATACCTTTAATTGCAGCAAGAGATAGAAAGAAAGAAAGAAAGACATGCCTGGGGTATTGGAAGAGTGGCAGCAAGATCGATGAGAAAATCGGACTTCAAATATCGAATGGCGATCTCATGGGGGTCCATGACGAGCTCACCCCGCCCGAAAACCTTAGACGTAGGAGAAATAAAGGCTGTTCGGAACTTCATGATCATGTGGAGGAGGTAGAAGAGATCGGTGACGGTGCGAAAAAATGTGATGAGAATGGCCAAGCTGTTGTCTGTGGAGAGACAACCCGGGCCGCCGACGAAAGGGAGATAAAAGTAGAGGGGGTCTATGAAAAGGGCTATAAGGCAACTTACAAGAAAGATCTTGTTCCAATGAGCAACAATATCGCTGTCTGGTGCTAAGATTTGGTAACGCCATAAGATTTGGAGAGGGTGCTCCTCGCCTTCTTGGTCGTTGGCTTTGCGTTTAGTGAGGCGTCGCCGGAGTTGGCGGAATTTGGATGTTGGAGTCGGGATTAATCTATTCATCTTCCATGGCGGAATTCCGGTGGGAATCGGTTTCCGCAGGCGAGAAGAAGAAGAATAAGAAGAGACGGAAAATCAGAGGGAGAAGTAGAGCTAAAAGAGTTATGACGTTTCGTAGACAAAATGATGAATAAATTTTGGGTTATTTTGGGGGAGAGGATGAGATGAATTATTGGTGCGTGTTGCAGAGAGACAGAAGGGAAGGGAAGTGAGAGAAGGCGAATGTTGGTTAGGGTGTTAGTTATTCGACCGTTGAAATTTTCGCGGGTAAATTGAAGATAGTGCGTGGACTTCGGAGTATTTGTCGAGTCAATTAGTACTTTTGTACATACAAAATGGGGAGAGGGCTTAGTTTTTGCTTGTAATTGCTAGAAATTAATGGAAAATAATATTTATAATTTATAATTATATAAATAATATTTATTATATTTAAAGTATATATTTTACTATAAAAAAAATCTTAAATTAAAATCTTTTACATTTAATATTTAATTATATATTATTTAAATTAAACTCTAATTAATTAAATACATTAAACTTTAATTAATTAAATCATGTTCAATATTTGAGAATACCTATAATTAGTGCTTTTAATATTCCAAAATAGTTAATTAATTTCTTATTTATGGAATTATATAAATTAAGTCAAATTTAACGTAATAATTAAAAGATAATAATATTAATATAATTAATTTTGTTATTATTGTAAATATATATATATAATTTTTAATTTACTTTTAATATTAATTATATTCTATGTAATTATTATTGAATAAATTTATTATTAGTAAATTATTTTTATGATAATAATAATTATATTTGTATCAATATTATTACACTAATTAAATTTATCAAATTAATATAATATTATTGGTAATTAAATTTTAATTAAATTTAGCATAACTTTTTAAATTTTTAAAACATGTAATTTGATCTCCAAGTTTTTAAAATTTTATACGTATGTTTCTTAATTTTTAAATCATATGATTTTATCATCAAACTTTTAAAAGTTGACATGTACGTATTTTGATTAACAAATATATATTTTAATAATTAAAATATGTTATGTGTGTAAATTTTTTAATTTTAGGAATTAAATTATATGATTTAAAATTTATAAATTTAAGTGTATAATTTTAAAAATTTAAAAATTAAATTGTAAAATTTATAAATTTATAAATATATGCATAAATTTGTTTAAAATTTGAGAATTAATAAAGTACTTAATTATCATACATAAGAGTTAGTACTCCGACCTTCAAATGTGTAAACTTAATGAAAAAAAATTAAAAAAATAAAAAATAATATCTTTTAAATTTATAACCATACAAGCAACACTTCTTATATTATATCTCCTATATTTTTTTATTAAAAAAAATCTATCATATCATTTTATTTTTAACGATATACATTTAAACATCGTTTATATTAAATTATGATCATTTAAGTTCATTTAATATTAAATACTTTTTAATTGAATATTGTTCAATATTGAGTGTTATTTTTATTGTTATAAGTTTCAAAGATGTTATTTTTTTATAACTTTTAAATTAATTGTATCGCTTACTTATTTTTACAAATAAAATTTCATTTTCAATCTTATTTACTAAAGTGAAAAACATATATATTTTATATGTTCAAAAATACAATGCACGTATTTTTTTCATAACGTAAAAAAATATGTTTTTATTAAATGTTTAAAAACAAGGTTATGTAAATAATAAATAAATTATATAAAAATTGAAGAGTTTAAAACATAATAATATGTTGATTGAAGAAAACGATGAGTTTGTTATCTTAATATCACGATTTTATTTTTGGTGCTTTTTTTATCTATATTTTTTAGATGGCACCTTAGTATTACCATTTAAAGAATGTATAAATTTAATATAATTTATCATTTAATTTGAAAATTTTCACCCGTGAAGTAATACATATGGAATATTTAGATGATATTTTTAAATAAATAATTAATTAAACAATATTTTCATATATTCAATTAATTAATTATTTGATATACGTGTAAAAAATCTCCTAAATAAATAATAAATTATATTAAATTTATATATTTTAAATAAAATATTATTAAAATAATATCTAAAAGATAAAAAAGTAAAAATAAAATCTTGATATTATTAAAGTATAACCATCATATATTTTGTTTAGTCTTATTCACACGAAACAATTTAAGAAATAATTGGTGAATTGGTAATTGGTTGTCGAAGATTCAAGCTCACCTATTTCAAAATGGAGCGATTAACCAGATTTGTTGAGTGGGAAAAAAATCTAAGAAACTAAAACGATGAAAAAAGGTTGAAGAAAAAGAGTGCTTGTTATTTTAGGAAAATCATTATTTTATTTTCTATATTTTTTTACTCAAATTTTAGAGGATATTTTAGTGTTATCTCGTCTAAAAAATCAATTTAATGTAATCTTTTATTTAATTATGAATATTTTTACATATATAATAATATACTTGTGATATTTAAATGATATTTTTGACTAATAAATTAATTAAATAATATTTAGATGATATTTTGAAATGATCTATTATTTGTTTATTTAAAAATATATTTTAAATATTACAGTTATATTATTATATATGTAAAAAATTCAATTAATTGAAAAATTATACCAATCTAAAGCCTCGTTAAAAAAGATAAAAAAAATTAAACAAAATAATGGTATAATTAAGATAGCAAACCTAAAAGAAACTGTGAATATCTTAAAAAAAAGTGTCAAAAAATGGCAGGATTAGAAGATTTATATTTATTTATTTTGCGACTAAATAGGTAAAATATTATCCATCAATAAATCACTTTTGAAAATAATGTTATTATTTATATTTGAAGCTGCAAATTCAAAGTAGTATATTTCTCAAGGAAGTTAAATAAATAGCAGCTGAGATTGCTAAATTAATCTTAGAAGCATTAGCATAAATTGATCTGAAGAAGTTTCACTTTTACGGTTTGACCGTTAGTACTGTGAAATAGAGCAGGCTGCTAATTAATGTTATAAAAATAAACATTCAAATGAAAATTGGTACCTTATTTAATCCAGCAGTTTCTTCCGAACCCTATTTATTTGCGGGTTAGATTTGTATTTGACCCGTCTTTGAGCTTTTTTTTTTTTTTGGGCCTTGTGAAATAAAAAAAAATTCACCAAAAACATTTTTTTCAATGGTTATGATAAAAAAGACAAATAGAAAATTTATGAAATGTATTTTTTTTAATGAATTAAAGTGTACATCATAATTTAATTTATACTATAAATAAAAACCTAAAAAATAGATATTAAATTAAACAAATATATATATATATATATAATAAATTAGGTTATTATTTGCTTCTTATTCATATTCCTATTTTTCCAATCCTAATATAGCTGTTATTTAAAAATCAAGGATTTTTGGTGGTCAAATGATTTCAACACTCTTTTAAAATTATGTCATAAATATTAATAATATCCAACTTGTAGTAGAAATCATTGAAACTTTATTGCGAAAGCTCTTTGATGAATATATCTACTTTTTATTCATCTATAAGAATATAAGTTATGCAAATAAACTCTTATTCAATATTTTAATTAATAAAATGTATGCTTATTTATGTCATGTTAAATTGGATTAAATGAGATGTTGATGGTGGCTTTGTTATCACAATAAAGTTTAATTTGAAACTTTATTGAAACTTATAGTTTGTGAGTAGTTTTTTTAACCACAAAGTTTCAAATCTTTCTTATGCCATTGATTTAAACTCTATTTTTGTACTATTTCTAGCTACCATATTTTGTTTTTTTACTCTTTTAAATTACTAAATTTTCTAAAAACAAATGTAAAATACCTAAGGATAAATCTTCAATCTTCTATTGAATCAACTCAACTCAGTCTACATTAATAAAGACACTTTTTTAAAAGAATAATCCTTAGTGATCATTTGAGATACTTGAAAATTTTATAAACAGCTCCTACGTGGATTTTCTTTCGAGAGTGCATGTGTTAGCTTATGATACTAACTGCAAAAGTAATATTTTGTCTCATATGAGACAAACATATTAGCTTTCTAGCTAATCCTTGATAAATATCTCTTTTTCTTGGTTTTCATGTATCTTCATTTTTTTCCTTTGTCTCTATTAGATACACTTAATCATTTTGTAGATCATGCAAATTTCATCCCTAAGAAGTAACTCATTTATCCTAAATTCTAAACTTCAAATTTCATGGATAAGTTCATTTTTAGTCTTTTAATCTCTCTCCAAAATGCATCCATTCATGATTATATCATCAATATAAACTATCAAAATAGTTTTTCTTTTATCTTCAATGTATCGAAAAAACATGGTTTGATCTGATTACCCTTACTGGTATCCTAGTTTTCTTACCACCTTTATAAAACTATCAAACCACATTCTTGATAATTGTTTAAGACCATAAAATGGTTTCTTTAGTTTGCATATTGTATTATGTCCTTTATAGAATCTTGGAGGTAGGGTCAAGAAGACTTCTTCTTCTAAATCTTCATTTAGAAATGTATTTTTTATATCTAGTTCGTGAAGTCCAATCCAAATTAACTACTAAAGCAAGTAGAATCCAAACATTATTCAATTTAGCTACTGAAGTAAATTTTTCATTGTAGTTAATTTCATAGATTTGTGTAAATAATTTTACAACCAAACGAGCTTTGTATTGCTTTATTGTACCATCAATTTTGTATTTTATTATAAAGATTCACTTACATCCAATTGGAGTCTTTCCTTTGAGTAATTCTATTATTTTCCAAGTTTTATTTTTTTCAAGTGCTCTTATTTCTTCAATAATAGCTTCTTTCCATTATAGGATATCTAAAGTATCATGAATATCTTTTGAAATTCTTATTCTATCAAGGTGAGAAGTAAAAGTATAAGATCTAGAAGACAAAGTTTTATATAAAACAAACTTAGAAATAAGGATGGAGAGTACATCCTTGTTTTGTTTTGACCTTCAGGAGTAAGTAATTGTCTCTTTTTTTCATTGTCTTTTTGTTTCTCCCTTAAGTTCAAATAATTTTTTTGTATATGGTAGAATAGTCTAGAAAGGTGTATTCAAATCTTCTCTATTTGATCGACTACTTTGATTAAAGTATATGTACTCATGTAAGTATTTAAATGTTCTATCCTCTTTTATTGGATTCTCCCTATGAGAATAGTGCTTTTGATAGTAAGGAATGTGTTCAAAGAATATAACATTAAGATTGACAAACGTTTTTTTGTTAGAATGATAATAATATTTGTAACCTTTTGAGTAGGAGAATATCTCAAAATAACACATTTGATAGCTCTTGGATCAAGTTTAGATCATGTTTTAGAATGGTTATGAACAAAAGTAGTAAACCAAATAACCTCAAGGGCACATGAGGCTGAAGATGAGATATAGAAAAAGAATGTTGTAATTTTTGAAGTGGATTTTGAAAAGAAAGAACCCGGCTAAGCATACGACTAATGAGATAAGCTAATGTAAGGATGGTATCTCCCCCAAATTGTTTTGGCATATTGGTAGTGAACAATAAAGTTTTAGCTACTTAAAAAAGATGTTGATTCTTTCATTTGGCTATTCTATTTTATTGGAGAGTGTGAACATAATAATTTTGATACAATATGCTATGGTGTCGAAGGTAATCTTTGAGGGTATGATTGAAATATTCGGTGTCATTATTAGTGTATATAATTTGAAATTGTGTCTAAAATTGGATTTGAATCATTTAATAAAAACGTTTCAAATCTCAATTTTTCTTTTAATAGATAAACCTAACAAACATGAGTATAATCATCAATAAAGATGATAAAACATTTATTCTATATACGATTAGGGATATGTGATGGAGCATATACGTCACTATGAATTAGAGTAAATGGTTTGGAAGGTTAATACGATTTTTGTGAAAAAAAAGTACGGTGATGTTTTGCATACTCACAAATTTTACACTAAAAATTACACATTTTATTATTCAAGAACAAAGATGAAAATAATTGTTTCAAATATTGAAAATTGGGATGTCTCATTCTATAATGTCATAATAAAATTTCACTATTTTTAGGATTAGAAACAGAAACACTAGTAATAATTTGACAACACTCAATCACTTTAGTTTCAAAAAATAGTACATATATTCACACTTGTTAGCACTGTTAATTGTTATCCTCTATGATAAGTGCTGAAAGACATAATAGAATGGAAAAAGATTAGAAGAACACTGAGAGTTTTTTGTCATTTTGCTAATAGAATCTCAACCCATTTGTCCCAAACCCATAAAGTCTATGCTTCTCGTCATTAAAATGTGGCCTATATTGCCCAAACTCATAAGGCTTGTGTCTCTCTTTATCACCCACGAATCTAGACTTTAGGGTTGAGACTCATTCATAGTGTGAGACAAAGATCATCTATATTTGATCATCATAGGAGCCAGTACCACCATAACCAGAGCTGTCATCTAGCATCACTCATCGCTAGCTCTCTTCTTATTAAACTTCAAAAAACACTTACCTAATATATGGTAGTTGATGATGACCTAGAATTCTCACACAGATATCATTAATACGTAGATTTAATCCACCCAAAAATTTGAACGTTATATCAATTTGATTTTTTCGATATCAAGAACTATCTCTAGCACACTTCCACTATTCTTCTAAGCAAAAATCCAACTCTTGTCATAGAGAGAACACTTCCATGTAAAAATTGGTAACCTTTATCTCTCTTTATTTCATCTGCCAAAATCTTATTTCTAATTCCTAAATTTTTTATGCATATTCACCATTTGATATGTGAGTTTAATGGCTTCCCACACTTCTTTGCTTGTGGGTAAAAACAAAATGCTCTTCCAATGGATGATAGCATAGAGTTGACAAGTCATGCTATTATCATTGAATTTTTTAAACTCTATTGTTGGAATACATTGACATCAGTTGAATTGGGATTCTGTTTTCCCCTAGTCAAATACCATGTATTCCCTTTCCCATTAATTACAAGCTTAATGGACTGAGATCATTCTCTATAATTTTTGTCATTTAATTTTTCTACCATGATTTATATACCCAAGGTATCAAGGTTATTCAAATTCATGGCAGGGAATTTATGAGTTGGAGTATGGGTTGATGTATGAGTGTTTTCTAAACTGGTTTCTAACTCTTGAAAATTCATGACTAAGTTAGTCATAATTTGGTTCTAAAAAGAACGTGTTTTGATGCCATATAGAAAAGACAAATAGGGAATTTATGAAATGTATTTTCTCTTAATGAATTAGTTTGTATATCATAGTTTAATTTATACTATAAATAAAAACCTAAAAAATGATAGTAAATTAATACAAATATCTATACCAAATTAGGCTATTGTTTACTTTCTATTTCCTATCATAATACAACTATCCATCCAAAAATCATGATTTTCTTTGGTCAAATTACTTCAAAAATTATGTACTAAGGTGATTTCATATTAATCAAAATTCATATATGGTCAATTTCTATTTGACTTTTACATATTATGAAAAGGTGCCTTTAATTTTAATTAATAATTGTGATTGAATTTTGACTAAATAATTGTTTAATTTAACCTGCCACAATTAGATGACTGTCCAACTGATCGAATTTTAATCGATCAATGATCAAAATTACCATAGATGAGTTGGATACATGTGTCAACTAAACATGAAAGTTTTTCAATTTATTAGAATTTTATCAACTAATGACTATTTTTTGGAATCGAGTTAGATATATATTCAACTAAAATAACAGTTGTCCAACTTAGCAAAATTTTATCAATTAGTGATCCCACTTGCAATTTGAATAGAATTGGAATTCATCCTTTCTAATTTTATGTTTGTTTGTGCTAAAAATTGAGAATGAAATGTAATCAATTCCTAAAAGAGAAAGAATGACAATTCATTCTTTCCTCGTTAGAAATCATGATTCTATTCTCATCTTAATTTTGTGTTCAAATTTTACCCCAACCCCAATATAACCCTAAATCCCAAGCCTTATATCCTAAACCTAAAACTCATAAACCCAAAACCTTAAACCTTATTTAAAAAATAATAGTTTTATCTCTAAACTTTAACCCACAAATATAACCCTAAAATCTAAACTCAAAACCTTAAACATTATACCATATACCTTTAACCCTAAACCCTAAACTTGGAAAATAATAATTTTAATCCTAAACCCACATATATAACCCTAAACCCTAAATCCTAAAGCCTAACCCTAAACCTTAAAATCTAATTCCTATACCATATACCCTAAACCTTAAATTCTAAACCCTAAACCTCAAAACCATATTTAGAAAAATAATAATTTTAATAATATATTTTATTTTTAAGTAATAATTATTTAGAAAATAATGATTTTAATAATGTATTTTATCTAATAATGTATTTTATTTGACGGAAAA
This sequence comes from Hippophae rhamnoides, assembly GCA_033030585.1. Classification (NCBI taxonomy): domain Eukaryota; kingdom Viridiplantae; phylum Streptophyta; class Magnoliopsida; order Rosales; family Elaeagnaceae; genus Hippophae; species Hippophae rhamnoides. Next base: position 62,118,849 of record CM065428.1, on the reverse strand, counting down.
ATAACAATTAAATGATATTATTTAAATTTTATTGAAATATAGGTAATAAGATAATATATAGTGTTTTTCATTCTACACTAGTTATAAACTAAACACTATAATATTGATTCATTCTTTGATTCAGTGATTAAATCAAACAATATTATTTCTTTTCCATTCTATTATCATTTTTATTCTCATTTCAATTTAAATTCTACTATGTAAATCAAACGTCATCTTACTATAAAATAGAGGAATACAACGAGAATATCATTTAAATTACACGTGATGTGTCTAATCTAAAATGAAAGTAAGGCTCATATCAACCCTTTTTTTTAAGTTATACATCAATTATAATGCAAATAATAATTCATGCATTTGTATATTTAATTTGAAAAATTAAAATTATTATAAATTTATATTTCATGATATATTCCTATCAATGTTTTTAGATATTTCAAAAAATATCACCAAAATATGTGGAATTATAAACCAACTTATGAAAATATCAGAAACCTTTTTATCATTTTTTTTTATATTTTCACATAAAAATTTATAGATTGAATATCTTAAATCTCATATTTTATATATTAAAAAATAAAATTAGTCATATTTAAAAAAAATTGTTAAAAACTAATAATAAAGAACATGTAAAAAAAACATAATTTTTTCGTAAAAGGTAATTGTGATTTAAAAAGAGAGATATTTATGATAAAGAAATTCTCGCTTTTTAAATATTTTTCAACAACTTTTTTCTTATTTGTGTATAATTTAATTCTAAAGATATGAATATGATATTAAAATTAAAACAGCTTAATATAATTGAATGGTTAAAAAGGTTAAAAAAAATTGTAGTCAAAGAGACAAAATATATTCCAAAAAATATTCTATTTTAATTTGTACTTTTTTTCTACTAATATTTTTCTACTTTATTTAATTTGTTCATTAATTAGAATTATAAAAAAAATAATGTTATGATATAAAAAGATATAAAAATCCTTAGTGATTTAAGATTTTAATTATTTACGACATTATCGTTATTTTTAATAAAATATGATAACACCATTAACTTGACTCATTAAAAAATAATGAAATTTATAGTGAATAAGTGAAAATTTCCAAAATTTTCATTTTAAGCATAATTTCCGAACAATTTTCTAATTATATAATATTCTAAAGAAAGCATTATTAATTGAATGAGTAGAAAAGCTTCATTATCGCAATCATGTTTATCAGGCCCCACACCTCGGGGAGTCATCTCTGCTCCTCATGGCATTTGGAGCTCCCTGAATTTTCCCTTAAAACAATTCGTAAGTCAATAATTTCTCCATAAACTTTAAGTTTTTCATTAATTTGTTTAGTATTATAAAAAGGAACCAGCTATTATCGGGTCATGTATATTTTTAAGTCAGATTATATCATATATTTTTTTTTTAAAAAATTTAGTTTAAGCCAAAAGTTTGGCTTTCGGTAGATTTAAATGTGATTTTTTTTTTAATTTTTAATTGAATTTAATTAATATGATATAAAATAATGATATATAATATTTGAAATTATATATATTTTATACACTGACAGTATAAATTATTAAAACTAAATGTGACTCTAAAATTAATCGTACAGGGGTGCTCAGACTTATTTGAGTGAGGTTTCGAGATTAGTCAAATCAAATTAGATTATTAGAGTTATATCATATTATTTCATGATTGCATTTATAATTGCAATGATTAATACTAATACTTCTAAAAAGAACTATCAACTATAAAAATGACTTCCCGTCTTGTTTTTTTAGTTGATTTTCAAATAAAAACTGCATTTTTATTTTATACATTTATGATTAGTTGACACTTTGAAAGTGAAACAAATAGTTGCCCAAAAAATGTGGGCACTGAAGTAATTGGTTTGGATGTGCAATACACACACACCATAGTTAATTAAACAGCAACATTCTATCTACTATGAAATCAGGGTTGAGAAATCCAGACAAAGCAACAATTTTTTTTTGGAAGAATCTTAGAAATTTATTGCAATAATTTCTGATAATAACAAAATTAATTTTATTTTTATTCGTAGTATATAAAGATAAAGAAGAGAATTTTTATTTTTATGTTTAACTAATAATTGTGTTTAATTAATAATGAAATACGAGAGTAATTAATTGTGTTTAACTAATAATTTAATTATAATAGCAGATATGGCAGATCTTATTATTTATTTGGTTATGAAACCTATTTAAGTATCAGACCCCTACAAGTATGACCCATACATAAAATTTGGTATTTTTTTTATTTTTTTTTGTGATAATTGGGAAGAAGAAAAAAACGTAAATACCTTAAATATATATCTTTTATAGTACTACTTGTCTAATCTGAACTGTCGGTGAAATAACACAGATAGTTAAACAAACGTTTTATTAATAAACAAATGCAATAAAGGCAAACAAAGTCTCACGTTAGAGATTAATTATGGCAATCAAGTGCTAATTACTAATTAGGCTACTTTTTTCCCAATAAGATTGTTGCATTTGTTTACAACTCAAAGCACGTACTATTCTAATATCTTCCATAAAATAAGGAGAAGGATCGGACTGCTACGAACACGACATACATAAACTATAAAAGCTGCGGACAAAAATAAGTTCAATTCTTCTCCGATTGAATTTTAAATAAGAGAAATTTTAGTTTTAAAAAAGATTAAAATATAAAAGCTGTTAAACTTTCCCAAACTTTGATCACACAGTTTTTTTAACCATTAAAATATGATTTAGTATTAAAATTTTTAAAATTTTATAAATATATCTTAAATTTAAATTGTATAATTTATTTCTTATATTTTTAAAACTTTAAATTATAGTTTGATATTAAGGTTCATATTTAAAACTTTAAGTTATAGTTTTAATACTAGAGTTTTAAATAGAAAAATTTAGGTACATGAATTTATTAAAATTTGAGATAAATGATATAGTTTAACATTACACGTGAAAAAGGAGGGACTGCACAAAATGTCATGCAAGAATAATACTACATTAATTTATTTATTTTTCGAATAAAAGTATAAACCTCATCTGACTCTAATGTTGGAAAGAATATCCCGGATTCTGAGGACTCAGCTTGATCTTCGTTGTAGTTTCTGACAAATAAATAACTCAACCAGTACCACTGTCTTAATTTCCAACCTACAATTAAATTAAATTCTTAAAATGAGAGTGAATCCATATATATAGGTGATACACTTTATTTAAGTTTTAACGAATGGTTGATTTATATTAGATTGCGATGTAAATTTCACGATATTATTTTAAATTTATCTAGACTCTCGAATTTTGATTAAATTAGTGTGAATTCTTTTATCACTTCTTATCACGTGTGTGTACTCGAAGTAATATGAATACTTGTTTGAAAGATATGACTAAATGATTAGTTCTTGTTGTTAAGACATGTTTAGAGTCTAAATGAATAATGTGTTTTTTTTAAGAAGATTGTCAAATGAACGAACAAGTATCACATTAAAAAATATATGATTAATAAATTAGATATATAATTGAGATATGTTATTCTTCTTAATAGATTAATCTTTTAGATTAGAACACGAGTTAAAAAAAAAGTTTTGTTCGTATCCTTTCCTAAGTTTTCTATCCATTTGTTCTGTTAAATCTTAACTTTTTCTTTTAAATATCTCTAAAATATCCTCTGTTCATCATATTATTCGTTACAAGTCTTTTGCAAATAAACCTCCCATAGAAGTAGTGAATCAAATTCTCTTCATTCAACGAACATCATTCAACGATTAATTAACAATGAATTATACAGATTTTTAGATTTTATTTTTACTTTTTGTTGTACACGTAGATAGATAACTAGCCCAATGGTACAAAACTTATCAAAACACTAAAATAGAGTAATAAATTATAAGATAAGTTGTGATGAATGGTTTTTCTCTTTTAAAAATTATATAAAATAAATCTTTAAAATTTATAAAAATAAAAATAATATTTAAAAATTTTAAATAATTTTTTGATTGAATGATGTTTAAAATTAAAAGATTTAAATAATCATAATTTAATTTGAATACGTCTAATGTGATGAATTTTTTTATAATGATAAAAATATATGAAATTGATATTAAAGATATTAAGGATATGATTATAAATTATAAATTTATCGTTATTTTTTAAATATATATTGTATTTATGTAAAGATATTTTAACCGAGTTTAAAACTATCTGATCAATTGGCAAAAGAGTGTTGAAGACTTGAAGTCAATTGAATAATAGCGTTTTATTGTGCGGAATTAAAGATCCTATTAGAGGTTTCTTTTCGTATCTGTTTTTAGCGACTTGTTATTATTTCATATGCCAAACCGCTCTCCATCAGACGAGTGATATGGTCGACCTACTCTGGTTTTTTTTTTCTTTTTTCCTGTTATTTTATTCGTTTTCAGATCTTTTTTTTTTTATCTTTGATCCAATAGATAAGCCGCCAATATATAGAATAATTTTATAATATTTAGAAAAATTATTTTTATTTATAACTTGTTACATAAAGAATTTAACCATGGATCATTTCGATACTCGCTTTTAGCTTTGATGAAATTCAGAAGTCAGAACTGCGCGTGCACGTCTTCTATTTGGCAATTGAGAATTATCTTTTAAAGATGTAAAACATTATTTAAACTTGTTTGCAGAGTGTCAATCTGTTGTTTTGTGCTAGGTCCGATAATTAACAAGTGCCTCTCAGCCTCTACTTTTAGCTGTTCACATTACAGATTGTATTTCCTTTTTCAATTTGTCCTGGTTTTATTAATTTGTATGGATTCTATGCGCTATGTTTTTTTTCTTCTTCTTCTCCAAGAAAGAAAAGATAATTCTGTTATTATAAAGTATTACGACCAACAACTAGTGAAACTAAAATAACATGGCTTATAAAATATTACATTCTATTCATATTTTCCTTATTATAGAAAGACGAGTTTAAAAATAATAATCTTAACTATTAGATAAAGTCTCGCTTATCCAATATACGTCTAGTTCTAAATAAAAAATAGTTACTAATTTTTATAAATAATTAGAAAAAAAATCAATAAATGAATAAAACAAAACAGACACGTAAACATAACCACAACTTTCGTCAAAGACAAAAAAAACTAGCCAAAGCTTAACAATTTACCAATACAAAAATATAAAAACTAAAAATAGAAAAACATAATAGATATAAAAAAGTAATACATAAATTACAATACTAAGTCTAACTTTTAGAATGGAAGTGTTGGGCAATCTCATTGGGAGCACATGAAAGTCTTGATGTGTCCTCGATCACTCTTGATACGCATTTATCACTACCAGAGATAATGAGCTTGCTACTATTCACGCATGACTTTTTCTCCTTCTTAGCCACCCTAGATTAGTTATTCTAGCTTGAAACAATGTCTCCAAATCAATTGAACCTCCATCGTTATCCAAAGACATAAATCTCCTTATTAGCACGGCTAGGAGAGGATATAACATTTTTGACATGTTCAAGAGTACTTAGACATAACACCCTTGACATATTCAAGGGCACTTAGACCTGAATCAAAGCAAAGTCATTACCTAAATCTAACATATCTACCCCAAATCTCACATTTAAACCATTTCTAGTTCTACGTACTTTTGTGTCATGAGTGACTAGGCCACAATAATAAAAGAAACATGGAAGACATTTATATCTAAATCTTATTTAAACAATCCTAAAGTTAGCACCACTAGTAGACAAAGGTATTTTAACACCATACAAAAGAGGTTTTATTGGAAGCAAGTTCAATCTTAATTTTCACAACCTTCACAAAATCGTTCTCTAAGGAATTCAAATCAAAATCTAGAATATTACCTACTCTTTTAGCGATCTTTGTCACAATTGAAATCTTCCTCCAATTTTGGAATAGTTTGAGCACTTATAACTAACAAAATGATGACTTAAAACTCATTTGTAATTGATAGACACATGATTCCAATTACTTCACTATCACCAAAGAATTGTTGAAACTCTATGGCAATTTACTTAGTAACACCTCATCATCACCAACTCCTCAAAATAGAAAAAGAATATTAAACGACCTAAGGCCTTAAGCTCAATTCCACCCTTCCTTGCCTATACATGCTAAAAACCCTAAGTAATGCATCTAGATTGATGAGGCAATTAGTGACAACATAAGCTACAATCATCAACTCATATAAGTCTCGTTCCTCGATAAGTATGTCTTTGATCTCTAGCATAAAATCAAGGTTGTCCAATCCATTAAGTAAAGCCTACATATTTCATCCAAAAAGGCCATAAAACTCATAAAAATAGTCTCTTTGAAGTTAAAGAAACAGAGAAAGTAGAGGTAAACCGAGGTAGAACCTTTATCACACCTCACGTAGATAGAAATCCAGAGAAGACAAAAATCACAATGACTTGAGGAATTGAAAAAGTTTACCAGAAATTGATGAAGAAACACAAAAAGGAAACAAGATTGATAAAGGATATAGATCGGGCAAAGAAGTCCTAGTTCTTCGGAAAAAAAATGTTTCTTTTTGTACTATTTCTTCACACAATTTTAATCAAAAATGCAAATGTAGGAAATCAATGAAGAACAATGAGATTGCCAATAAAATTAAGCAAAATATAATAAAAAATCAATGAAAATAACTACTGATTATAAGCACTTAAGTGAGAAAATGAAACCTTAACAAAACTAGATTATATTATTATGTATTTCAAGTGTATTACAGATGATAATATTTGTCATGTATTATTGTTAGATCAAACTTGAATCTATTAAATTTATTCTACGTTATGTTTGGAGACTTGATTTTTAATGAATTTGTCACATTTGCTTAAAAAATTGTGAAATAAATGGATGGGATAGTTTAGTCATAAAAGTGTACACATGAAACTTATATATATATATATATATATATATATATATATATATATATAATTTATATTAATGAAAAAACCATTGGTATTTTTTATGGTAGCTTTTACGGTAAAAATGTATAAAAAAATATATTTTTATTAATTAATTATACGTGGGACAGAGACTTAAACTAGTTTAAAGAAAAAATCGACTTATTTTCATAGGATAGTTACATATCTAGGTATTCAATCTACGTGCATGTTTAGTATTTATTTGATTACATGCATGATTTTTAATACTAATCTTGGAAAAACCTTCAACCTATAACGCTTTTACATCCTTAAAAAGAAAAAAAAAGGGGGAAAAATAATAGATTTGCTAAAATCAAGCATACATACCCCTAACATTTTTTACTAGAATATACATATTAAGAAAGAGTAATATTATATCTAAGAGTGAGCTTGATATGTTTTTACAAAGAAGGAACTTGTTACAAAATAACTTAAAAATTTAAATAAATTCATTTAGCTTAATATATTGATCAATGAAATAATAAGTGAGTAAATTGTTTCTCTATAAATTTATATATGATAAGACTCATCGTTCTTAAATTTTGAATTATAGTTTTAAATCACGTCACATATTATTTGTTAAATAAAAAAAATTAATTGTGATAAAAGATGCTACTAGAATTCGAATATTCCAATTTAGATTCCAAAATTTCAAAGCAAAACAAATTAAAAGAAAGAAGAAAAGGGAAAGTAGTAGTGATAGTTATGTGTAGTACATTTTTACGAGTAAGTGGGAAGTGGCCATCCACTAGAGAAAATAATGTGACAAGTATGGCATACAAGCTCTTTGGCTTCTTTAATGCGCAAACAAGCTAGTGTCAATTTTCTCCACATTCAAATGATGTAAGTGGCAGCTTTCACACAAATTCAATGATATTCTTTTACGTGCAAAACACAAGTGCCTTAAGCAGATTGCCTTATCTAATATTTGGTTCCTCTTATTATAAATTTTAGATAATTATATATTTATATATTATAATGTATATAGTACCAAATCAAGATGTGAACTCTCGGGTTACTGTCATTCATTTGTTAATTGTAAGGGGTTGGGAGGTGTTAACTTGTCATTAATCATTCAGATAAGGAAGATTTGTGTGATATAGTGGGTAAGTCATCGACTCCAAGAAAACTATAAGAAATTTGGATTATTTGGGTCAGTTTCATTATTTCACTACTTTTGCAAGCAAGCAGATTTTTTTTTTTGCTAAGACAAAAACTTACAGAATTTTTTTTATTTAATTTTAAATCCACCCAAAAAAAGAACAACCAAAATTTAGGCTAATTTAGATTTATGGATTCATGTACTTTTCATAAGTTGCTAATAAAAAAACATTTTATTACAAATTATACAAATAACATTATATATACTATATTATTGTTGTGTATTAAATACATTTTGGATCTATAAAATATAGGGAAAAAATATTTTTACTTATTATAAAAATAACATTTAGTATATGTATTTATTTTTTATCAGTTTAGTCCTATTGTTATGAATATGATTAAAATAATGTAATTTTTATTATATAAAAACTATTATAACTTAATTAAACGGTAAGAAAGAATTGAACAAAAATAAATAAATAAAAATATAAAAAATAATTATTTTTTTTAATAGAGTTACTTTTTCATAATAATATAACTAAATTGTTATAAAAAAATAAATACAAAACATAAATATCATTTTTAACAAACTTGTTATAAATAATAGTGTTCAATATTAGGTATGATTTTGTTTGAAACTTGTGTAATTCAACTCTAAATTGAATAGTTAATCATTAAAACTGATTAAATGTTGACATGTTTTTAGTATAGTAATGTCTGAGTTTTAATCTCTTTATTTTCAATTAGAATCTTTTATTTTTATAATTTAAAAAAAAGTATCTTTTTATTAAAATTTTAAACATACATAATATAACTAATGTGCTCCTTTACCTTGGTGCCCTTTTCCTATATTTTAAACATACATAATATAACTAATCATAACTAATGTGTTATGATTGAAGTATATAGATTTTTAAAATAACAAAACTAAAGTGATATAGTTAAAATGTATGTAACTAATGTGCTCCTTTACCTTGGTGCCCTTTTCCTATATTTTTGTATAACTAGGTTTCAATTTATTATAATTTTTATTAAATTCTCTAATTTAATTTAGGAAATTAAGTAAGGAGAGTTTTAAATAATATATATATATATTCTTTTATAAAATAAAAAAAAATAAAAAAATTACAAATTTTCACATTCGATAACGCTCGAGAAGAGGACTTTTTGAGTAGGAGACACTTACTTCAAATTCTGATAATCTAACAAGGGTCCGATACTTCTCGGACTTTTCGCTAATCAAAGGGTGTGACATGCTTTAAGAGTTCAAAAGTTATTTTTTTAATTTTTAATTTGCTGAGATTAAGAGTTAAAAAGTTAAAAAATTATCTTCTTAAATCAAATCCATTTATAAAGCGGATCAACTTAAAAAAGTGATTATATCACTTTTGTATGTAAAAGTTGCGGTAACTTTTATGATATAATTTTTATATAACATAATTAATATTAACTATAATTATTAATTATTTATCATATTAATTTTAATAATAATATAAATTATGATATGATAAATAAAACTTTTAAAAAGTGAAAGGCATTAGACGAATTAGGATGTACGCAGCTTAGATCGATAAGCTAGCTAGCTAGCTGCTCATACAAATGGATATGATCGGAATAAAGAATCAGCAGTGGAAGATGAGTCAGGGTTCATTTTCATTCAAACGTGCTTTAAATTAGCTACTTTTATACATCCCTTTTCAGTACTTGGGATTAATTAATAGATTCCAATATTAAAAAAATTAGAATAAAAAAAAGCTTTATAATTTGAAGCTAGTGAGGCTTATGAATTGGTTATAAAAAAAAGTCTCCATTAAGGAGGGCATGTATCATGAACTGCTTTATAATATTTTCACTATATATAGGGACTTATATCCCAACTACTAAGTATTAATTAATATCCAATTAAAATTAGAAAGATATATATAAAAAAAAATTTATCAACTATTCCTAGAATGAAAATAACGAAGTTGGTACAATTTTCTAAAAATTAAAAAGAAAATAATTATTGATAAGATAGTATATAGTATTCAAATCTGAAATTTGTTCAATAAATATAAAAAAGTGTTACGAATTGGTAATTGCAGAAACAAAAATCAGGTCAAATTTTGGTTGCACAATTTAATAATAATGGGTAACGGTAAAACAATAAGCAGTAAAAAATTAAATGGCACACAATGATTTAAGTGGTTCAACTTTTCAACGTGAAAAGTCTAATACACTTAGTAAACTTAGTTAATATATATGAAATAGAGAAATAAATATAGGGTTTATTTAGTATTGTGTCTTGCGACTGAAAGTTTTGGGCTAGTTTATTAAAAAAAACAACAATTCTCATCTTTCAACAAATTTATACATGAAAATGTTGTTTTTTATATTTGAATATATATAGAAAATTTTATAATATGGAAGAATATAATAATAAAATTACTAAAGTATAACAATTTTTTTTAAAAAAATAGTTAATATGTATAATTTATAAAAATAAAATAACTCAATTATGTTCAAACATGCTATTAGAGATATCTAAGATCTCCTTTTTTTAAGTGGCGTGGTGGCCTTGACCTCAATAGTTTGGTGAAAAAGTTAGAAATTAGGAAAAAAAATGACTTAAAAAAATAATAATAAGCAAGCAAAGTTTAAGATATATTCTAAAAGAAAACCCCCAAAAAGGTGTCTATCCAATCAAATGTAAATTTATCGAATTTTACAAATATTTTTAGAAAAATACATTTTATAATAAATTAATATATGTTATTTGAATGTAATGTTAAATCTAACACTCACGCGGCGTTAATATTGCACATATATTGTTATGGTTGCTAGATATATAAAAATTAGGTAATTATGAATAACAGTGATTGAATACCACTTTCACTACCCCTCTTGTATTTAACAAGTGCATTAATAACTTGTGAAACATATTTATCTTTTAACTTTATTTTTTTTTTACAAAAATAAAAAAGAGTATAAAAATCAATAATTGTTACTAATATATAAGATTTTTCCTAATTTGGATTATTCATGTTTATATATTTGGCATTACTCTTTATTTATTATGTAGTAAAGGACTGTTGATCTTATTAAAAAAATGTAGCAAAAACGACTATTGGTATGTATACTATAGCACAGTGGTGGAGTCGTGAGATATGTATTTAAGTTCAATCAATAAATACGTTTTCATTTAAAAAAAAATTACCGACGAAATTAAATAAAATTTCCCGTTAGTGCATGCTTGTTTATATGCCACTATTCCACTTCTTCTTTCAAATTGAGCCAAGTGGTGAAGAATTGATATGAACATCCTCTATATAATCTTACATAGAATTAGTACTTTAAACAAATTGAGAAAATATCAGAAAGCCAAAACCAGACCAAAAGCCAAAACTCACCATCATTCTCACACCAAAACAATCCTTCTCCTTTTTTCCTCTTTCTTTCTCTCTCCCACTTCTCAGAATATTCTATTCAGTAGCTCCAATTTCAACCACCACATCCTCGTTCTAATGTTATTATTCTCTGTATTCGTTTTGTTGTGTTCCGTGTCTGTTCTTACTTTATCTACATTGTAGAGTCTTTTAGCTCTTTTCTTGCCCTTTCATAAAAAAAATTATGCTCACTTTTTTGTTGTTGTTGTGAAAACTACCTGCTTTCTCGAACTGGGGAGGGGTTTAATTCATCTGGGTCGTCCTTAAGCTTTCTCGAGAAAATTGATTTTGACATGATTATTACTTAGCTAGCTGGCCATGGATCTGGAGAGAGCCATTCGTAACCATTCTGCCAAGGTAAAACAGAGGCCCTCTGTATCATTGTGAGTATAGTATCCTCGTTCCTCAAGTTCTTAGCTTTCTGATCACCTTCTTCTTCTTCTTTTTCTTCGTCTTTGTTATTGTAGAAGGATTCATGGAAGACGGTGTTAACTTTGGCATATCAGAGTTTGGGAGTTGTTTATGGAGATTTGAGTACTTCCCCTTTATATGTTTACAAGAGCACTTTTGCAGAAGACATTCAACATTCAGAGACCAATGAGGAGATTTATGGGGTGTTGTCTTTTGTATTTTGGACGCTAACGCTAGTACCATTGATCAAATATGTGTTTATTGTGCTTAGAGCAGACGATAATGGTGAAGGTGGAACTTTTGCTTTGTATTCATTGCTTTGCCGACATGCCGGAGTGAGCTCTTTGCCTAATTGTCAGCTAGCAGATGAGGAACTCTCTGAGTATAGCAAAGATGGGATTGAATCTTCAAGTAATACTGTTGCTGAGTCAAGATTGAAATCGACATTTGAGAAGTATAAAGCGTTGCAGACTGTGCTGCTTGTTCTGGCTTTGATTGGAACTTGTATGGTTATTGGGGATGGGGTTCTCACGCCTGCAATTTCTGGTAATATAATTTCAGGTTTTAAATTATTAATGAATTTTAGTTTTGAAGCTTCCGAATTGAGAAGGAAATAACTTTTAGGAGTTTTTTCTTGTTTCGTTTTGGTTTTCAAATTGCAGTATTTTCTGCTGTGTCTGGACTGGAGCTTTCCATGTCAAAAGAGCACCATCGGTGTAAGTCTCTTATCTATTGAAGTAAAATGCACTGTCAATTTTGGTCTTCATGCCTCTGATTAGTATTTCATTTTTCACATTTAGGGCTGATTTTCTCAATATGGTTTTTTTTTAGATAGTCACAACACAGTTCCTTTAGTTATGAAACTAAGAGTAGTTTACTACTTTTGTAATTAACATAACTAAATTACCCCGATGCATTTGTCTCTTTTTTATTTATTATTTTTTTTTCATCCATAAACCAATTTTTGATATTTCCATTTTAGGTTCTCGGTTGAAAAGTTGAGGAATTCTGTTAAGTAGGGTAGTCAAAATAATTGACCCTCGATAGCCAATACAGTAGATAGGATTCAATTACTAAGTAGTGGCTGCTGTTTGGTTATTAATAGTACCTAACTTTTTTAGTTTTTGGATGGAAGGACAGCTGTTTCACAGAATTCCTTTCGCATATATGTCATTATGTCCTTCATATTCTGTAAAATTATAGTTAGGCATAGTCCTACTTTTTAACATATTGAGAGCTTCAACTTTGTTTATAATATCAATTTCTTATTCCCTTTTTCAAGAACTGAAGTGTAAGTGGAGAAGAAGGGGAATGTTGAAATATTAATAAATTGTGCATTACTGTGGCCTGTGGGTCCCTGCATAAATAATTAAGACAAGATCCTGTGCTTAATAAAAGTTCAATCATTATTAAGATTCTAAATCGTTTTAGTTTGATAATTTGAATGATTCACTGTTACAGAAAAATTTAGAGGTGCAACTTGTGGACTAGTATATTAGATTAAGGTCATGATTTATGTAATTAATAGTGTGAGTTTATGCTTTTTTAGAAAGCTGAAACGTTGGTATAAAGCATGCAAAAAAGGCATTTAGATTGGATAAGGCTTTGAACATCTTATAGTCTATAGAGTGGTATAGACGTATAGTGCAGACGTGTAAACTGTTGGGGAAAAGTTCTTGAATTTTTTTTCTTTCATTGTTTATCTCTATAATCTTTAAGGTAAGTCACAGCAATTTTCAATAATGATATTGCAAAACTATATTAAATAATATATTTTTTGGTTATGACTTTAAGTCTCTATCATTAAGACGTTATTTGACCCGTCAATTCGGTTATGTATTAAGGATCAACAAATACAACTTTAAAATATAATAAAACATCTTGTTATCTATAGTGTACATTTATAAAAACAACTTAAGAATACCTTTGACTTCAAAAAATATTCAAAAGAATTAATATTCTAGATCAATAGAATTTAGAATACTAACTTCATTTATTTATATATAAATTGTGGTGGGAAGTATTAAAAGAACATTTATTATTCTTTCTTAAATTTCGCATTGTTTTTCTTTACAAATGGCCTAAGTGAGTGACCTATTTATGGAATAATATGAACTCATTGTTTTTTTTTACAAAAGTCATTTTTCTTTAGAATCAATGTAATTGTTCATAAATAATTATAATCTATCCAAATGTTACATTCATTTACAGAAAGTGACCTAGTATTTTACTTCTAAAAGTTTCAATTCTTTAATGTGTCTTTTACCGAGAGATATATACTTAAACCATTACAATTTTTCGTCTAAATTCTATAACCGTTTCTTTTTGAAAATGTTCCAACATAAATATATGTTTTTGATGTACTTGTGTCAATATAAAGTTTATAATTAAGCGAGTCAAATTGAGTTAGCTGACTTGAATCCTTGGGATGTATACATAATCATGGCTGCTGTCAACTGAGCCTTGAACCTCTTGCGAAGACATTGTATGCTAGATGTTAAAATGGAACAAAACAATCACTGACATCATATTTTTGTTAACAACTGCGACCTTTTTTGTGGTCACATTGTCAGATTCAGAATCACCATCCACATTTTTTCTCAACTATGTTCATGGTTCACTCAATGGCGACAATTTTATACAAGGGCTTCGTCAGTATTATTCTAATGAACTAGCCAACTTGCAACCACTTGTACATTTGTTAGACTAATAGTTCTTTACCACTGAGATAATATTTAAACTTCTGCAGCACATATAAACAAATCTGTTTTATTATGGTCTTAGTATTCTACCCCCTTACTATTTTCTAATTTTGCAGATGTTGAACTCCCAGTTGCCTGTATTATACTCATATTCTTGTTTGCCCTGCAACATTATGGAACCCACCGATTAGGGTTCCTGTTTGCACCAGTTGTGATTGCATGGCTTCTATGCATCAGTGCAATCGGTGTGTATAATATTTGCCATTGGAATCCTCATGTCTATCAAGCGCTATCTCCATACTACATGTACAAATTTCTGAAGAAGACACAAAGAGGAGGTTGGATGTCATTGGGTGGAATACTACTGTGCATAACAGGTACATGATTACATAAAAATGCATATTATATCATGCTGCTTATATCTGATAGGGAAGTCCATTCTCTCTATGTTTCTCTAAACACCATTTTCATTATTTTCAGGCTCGGAAGCTATGTATGCTGATCTCGGACACTTTTCACAACTTTCAATCCAGGTACACCATTCTATCTATACTGACCATATTCTTTATTTTCAGGTTTAGAAGAAACATGAATTTCTTTCTACTGTAGATTCCATTTCTTACTGATGTACAAAATGATAAATTGGGACATAAATTAGTTTTATGATTATACTTTTTAACTTAAACCACTTCCCGCAGATTGCTTTCTCCTTTGTGGTTTATCCATCCTTAATCCTAGCATACATGGGACAAGCTGCTTATCTATCTAAGCATCATGAGGTTGAAAGTAACTACAGGATTGGATTTTATGTATCTGTACCTGGTAGGTACAACTTAATCCTTATGGATATATTCACTTTCGTGATTGAGATTTCAGCTAATTAAATGTTATTTTCTTCTCAGAGAAAATTAGATGGCCTGTTCTGGCTATAGCAATCCTTGCAGCTGTTGTAGGTAGTCAAGCCATTATTACCGGGACATTCTCAATAATAAAACAATGTTCTGCATTGGGTTGCTTTCCCAAGGTCAAAATTATCCACACATCTTCTAAAATACATGGCCAAATCTACATTCCAGAGATAAATTGGACTTTGATGTTGTTATGCTTGTCCGTTACTGTTGGTTTTAGGGACACGAAACGCATGGGCAATGCATCAGGTATTATTTACATCAACGTTTAATGTCCTGCTCTCATATAATGATGCACACTTTAAGCTTCACAATTTGGAGTTTGGTTGCACGTGCCAGTTTGTAAATTGTACTATGTGTCATGCATTATATTGCATATTTACATATACTGTGTTTTCTTCCACATTTGTTATTTGATTATTCAATGTTAATTATTCCAACCTGATATAATCAAAATTGACGACGAGAGTGGCTAAAAGCCTATTAATAATAATATTTCCAGGTCTAATTTTTGATAATTCTTATATTCTCTTTCCCACAGGTCTGGCCGTTATAACTGTCATGTTGGTAACCACTTGCCTCATGTCTTTGGTAATAGTGTTATGCTGGCACAAAACCATATTCCCAGCCCTTTGTTTTATTTTCTTCTTTGGTTCGATTGAAGTACTGTACTTCTCTGCATCTCTCATCAAGTTTCGTGAAGGGGCTTGGGTTCCTGTTGCCCTCTCATTCATCTTCTTGATTGTTATGTATGTTTGGCACTTTGGCACACTCAAAAAGTATGAGTTTGACCTTCAGAATAAGGTTTCCATCAATTGGCTCCTTGGTCTAGGTCCAACTCTTGGAATTGTTCGTGTTCGTGGGATTGGTCTTATACATACAGAGCTAGTTTCTGGCATACCAGCTATATTTTCTCATTTCGTGACAAACCTCCCTGCATTCCACCAAGTTTTGGTATTCTTCTGCATAAAGTCTGTCCCTGTCCCTCATGTTAGACCTGATGAAAGGTTTTTAGTTGGGAGAGTTGGTCCAAAAGAGTATCGGCTATACAGATGCATTGTACGCTATGGATATCGCGATATTCATATGGATGACATACAGTTTGAAAAAGAACTTATTCATAGTATTGTAGAGTTTATTCGTTCAGAGAAACCATCATGTAATGAACTGTGTCAAGAAGATTCAGAAGATGATGAGAAAATGACTGTTGTTGGGACCTCATCATCAAACTTAATGGACATTAGACTATCAGAAGATGACAATTCTTCTGAGATTACAAGCACTTCAGAGTTGAGGGAGTTGAAATCACCACAAAAGTTGAGGAAGAGAGTGAGTTTCATATTGTCGGCAAGTCCCAAAATTAATAGGGAAACTGAGGAAGAGTTGCAGGAATTGATGGAAGCAAGAGAGGCAGGAATGGCATTTATATTAGGACACTCATATGTGAAGACCAAGAGTGGGTCAAGTTTTATAAAGAGAGTTGTGATCAATTTTGGATATGACTTCTTGAGGAGAAACTTTAGGGGACCAACTTATGCTTTGAGTATTCCTCATGCTTCTACTTTAGAAGTTGGAATGGTGTATCACGTTTGAGTACTTAATAAAGGTTTGTCTAAGATGTTTTCTTTTTGGTGTTTAAATATTATTTGTATATGATAGATGAAAGCAATTTTGTGTTGCAAGTTTCCGATACTAAATTCATAGAGTTTACAGGAGAATGATTTAGATGGTGATGGGATCAGATTTAAATTTTTTTATTTTTTTATACAAGAATATGGTCTGATATCTGAGGGACGAATGGTTTTGTTATTTTCTTTCATATTTTCAGAAGAAAATTACGTGAAAACAGCCTAAGTTTTGATTGAAATATTGTTGTTGTACATGTTTTATTATCACATAGCGTATTGTGTGCTAGGTTTGGATAAGATATCAAACGAATATTTGAAGTTTTTTTATAAAATAAATATGAGTTTGGTACTGTTATAGGTATTATTTATAATTAAAAATAAAATAGATAAAAATAGAATATCAATGATTAGGATGTATATTTTAAATAAAAAGAAAAGTATTGATTTATCATATATTATTGAGGTTTGATGGTGATATGAGTAAATATTAGATTTATGGTTATTTTAATATTTATATATGTTTTATTTTTTAAAAATTATATCTTTTAATTATTACATATGTTTTTTTTTTTTTGGTTATAGGTAAAATATCAATGTTTTATTTAGTAGGTAAATATAAATGTTAAGTAGTCTTTGGTCCTGGTTTGAGACATTGCAATGCAAGCCCAATTCGGTAGGTCCAATTTGAATGAAAGTCGGCCTTATTGTAACTTTTCTAAAGTACTCAAATAGTCATGCGGAGATGGAATCATACGAAGATGGCTAATTTTGGGTTAACAGATAAATTAACATAAATTTTTATACTTAAATAGTTTATATTATAACACCTATTAAAATTATTTTTCTTCTTAAAATGACATGTAGTATAATATAAATGAATTTGTTAAAAAATATGTGTAAATTTATGTGTATTTAATGTTCATTTTTTGATTTTTTTAAAGTACAATACTAGATACGTTGTTAATTTCAAAGATTTTAAAACATTAGATATGTGTATTTAGAAGTTGTATTTATGATATGTATTTATATATCTAGTTGTTTTAACAAAATAAAGATGAGTTGTTTTAAATCATATCACTTACCTTTATATCTATTATTGATTTAGAATAACAAACCAAAAATAATACTCAAAGAACAAACAATTACTTCTTGAAGCGGCAATATAAAGGGATTGAATGCCTCATTCAGGTGCAGCAGCGATGAGGTGGCCAGGTAGAACAAACTTAAATGTAATTGTTGAATGATAATTGGCATTGATCACGTTCTAGAAGAGAAGCTTTTGCTACTTGTCTCCTGGTTCATGCTCAGCTCTAGAATTAGCATTTATATAATATATATTTTTTTAGAAAATAGAATTTTATTAAAGATATATAAAAAAAATTATCGATCTAAATACATCAATAATCAAAATTAAAAACGTTAAGACAAAAACTTGAATTTTTATCTTTATTTTTATTGTATTAATCTTTGATTGATTGTTTGAATACTTCGATTAATATATTAATTATAATTAAGAAAATAAAATTTTGATATTTTTATTATTTCGGATCTAGATTAATAATAAAATATAAACTTTGTTGCCATAAATATGACATGTACTCATTGAATATTTAGATAAATATTTAAATAATAAAAAATAATTTAAATAATATCCAAGTGTGAAAACAATATAAATTTATATTTTTATTCAAAATAACTAATAAATATAAACAAACAGAAATTAACTCTTGTACCGTAGAGGAGGATTCTCCTACTGTAAAAAGTAAATTATTTTTTAAAAATCTTTAAAAAAAAAACATAAATAAAAATGAGTAGGGTCAGATTCCGTTTCTTTACTAAAATTCGTAAATATTAATGAATAAAAAATTAAAAAAATCATTTTAAATAACAACCAAAAGTTCATAATAATAAAATTAATATGAATTTTTTATATTTATAAATTATTTTTATTATAAATTTTAAGACGTTATATTAATTATTTTTTCTATGAAAAAATAATAATAATAATAATTCATGAATATTAGATGTGACGTATCTTCCTTCACATCTACGAAAGCATGAGGGAACAAGGAAAAAGAAAAAGAAAAAAAAAGGACTATTATATTTATTCTCAATTTAAAATATTAAAAAAATAAATATACCAGTATAATTTAAACAGGTATAATTTTATTTTATTTTAATTACAACTTGTTATCATTCTCATAATGAATGTTTTAAGAAACGGCTACGATTTTGGATTCTTAATTTATTAGGATTACTAAATCTAATATTCATCATTACAGATTTACAAGGAATAATTATTTGGGCAAATACATATCCATCAAATCAAGGAAAAAGAAATTCCCACGAGTCTGTACTCTGTACTGCAAGAGCTAATAAGAAGAGAATAATGAAACATAAAGGAACGTAAAACAGATAGCTAAAGTATAACATTTTAATTTTTAATTTCTTAATTTCTTAATTTCTAAATTGAATTCTAAATCTTAATTTTTAAAAAAAAATAAATTATTTTTAACTAAATTATAACTTTAAAAAATAAATATGATAGTTGGTAATCAATTTTTAATTTTTTAAGATTTAAAATTTAATTTCAAACTTATTTAATTATTTTAAAAAGATAGAATATTATTGAGTATGATTAAGTTGTCTATTTTTAGTGTCAAGAAAAAATTAAAAATTTAATAATAAAATTAATTTTTTTATTTCAAAATTTTATCAAATTTTAAAAATAAAAAGTAAAAATGAATACCTATTTGTAAAATTTAAAGTGTTAATCAAATAAAAATAAATAATTAATAACCAAAATTTTCATCATTTATTAAAAAGCATGGTTTTATAATCATATTTACTATTATTCAATTTAAATTATTGAAATAAAAAAAATAATTAAATAAAAACAAAATTATGATAAATTAGTTACATATCCTATTCTATCACTTTCCTCTATTAAAATTCCAAGAGTAGGGAATTTGTTCACTTGCTCTCCTTGATCCTTGTAAACAAATTCTTTTTTTTTTTGTAATAATCCTTGTAAACAAACTTAAAATGTCACGTTTTTCCCTTTTTTTCCGCTCATAGGACCACATTTTTGCAGAGGCAAAAAAAGAAAAAAAAAAAAAGTTTCAAACTGAACATTGCATAGAGAAATTCCCCCAGTCCCCCTATGTAGATTGCCTTTACTTTCTTTCTACCTAGAAAGTTAGAACAAAGCTTGCTTTTGTTCTCTAAACTGTACCTTTCATTATCACTCTACCCTGTTTGTCTCATAATCTCATCTCATTGCAACCGTTCTCTCACACCACACTCTCTCTCTCATATAAAATACGCTTCTACCAATTGACGTGTAGAGAAAAAGTGTCATTATGTTGTTTGTATGGTCTCCTACTTAGATGGGTTTCCTTCAAATTCAGAGCTTTGGGTCTTCTCGTCCGCCACTTTTCTACTTGATGTTCTACTTTGGAGAACGGAAATGGTGAGGAATGGGCCAATTTCTCTGTTTCTTATTCTCGTTGTCTTGTTTGGTGGTTTTCCTTCAGCTACAGCGACTCCACCCGTAAGTAAGTATTTTTTTTTTTTGGTTCAAACTCTCATGTGTGTTGGGTATGGTATGCTTATAATTTGGTATAATTTATGCATTTTGTTTAATATACTGCTTCATATTGGTCATTTGCTTCAATTCTGCTATTTCAATTTTATATATGTGCAGAAATTGTAAGTGGGATTGTTACCAATGTGGTCTCTGCTCTAGTTAAATGGCTGTGGTCTCTTAAATCCACGCCCAAAACTGGTACTTTCCATAATTGGCTCTCTTATTTCCTTCTTTTTTTCCCCTTTCATGATTTTGAGATTGTTTAAGTTGAAACTTGAGTAGTCTAAGAAATGGTTGGTTCCATTTTTCAGCGGTGGCTAGCCGTTCAATGATGAAATTTGAGAGTGGATATACGGTGGAGACAGTGTTTGATGGAAGCAAGCTTGGAATAGAACCATACTCGGTTGAATTATCTCCTGATGGGGAGCTTCTTCTTTTAGATTCTGAAAATAGTAACATCTACAGGATATCAATGCCAATATCTCGATGTAAGCTTCTTCTAATTGTTAATAATCCTGACACTAAGATAGATTTTGTCCTTTAATAACAATATCGAGGACACCATTTGTGCTTATGATAAAAGTAGCCTCAATCAGAAGTGGTTGATGGAGAAAGTGCTTTCAGGAATGTGCTTATAGTGCACTGAAAGCACTTATGGCCAAAAAAAATTCTGTTCGTTTAAGAAGTGTGTTTTAATTGTCATAAACACTTTCATAAGGTTTTAGAAGCAAATAGAGCCTTAGTTTACCAAAGTTTTCGTACCCTATTGTCTCATAAATTTTTTTGGCTTTCATTACAAGCATTGTACTTAAGGCAGCTTTGCCTTCTGGACTTAATTTTTGGATTCCTTTCTTCACCTGTTAAGCTTTGGCCAGATTCAAAGTTTATATATCTAGAATACTATATTCTTTTTGTAGCTATAGTATGCTTTTGTTGTTAAAGACTTCATTTTTCTAAGTAGAGACGCTTTTGGTTATTCTCTCTCAATTACCCCCATTTAGACATCCTAGTTCTATAAAGCAAAGTTTTCTCATTAGGTTTATGGTTTACTCATCTTATGGCACTTTTGAAATTCTTTGTTAATATGAAGGTCCTTTCTTCTTTTTAACCTTGATTTTGGGTTCTGTGTGCTAAAATATGGATTATTCCTTTTGGGCTTCTGTGTGCTTTAATATGGATTACTTCATTTGCTCTTAATGTGATTCTTTGAAGCTTCTTCAAGCTAACAAGCTCTCACTGTTTTCAACCTAATGCCAGATTTTCTTTTCAAATTTGTACGTTTGGTTATATTTTTTTAAGAGCATCATCCAGCTGAAGATCAAACAATATTTTTTTTTTAAGAGTTTACTTAACTTTTCCCTAGCTAGAGTTTCTTATTTCATTACTGAGTTACTGATTTCCATTTACTGATACAGTTGCTCGTCTTCATATATTTATTTTTGTGAAATTATTTTGGTAAGTCACCTTCTTTTTTGTGCATGCTGAGCTGAATCAATGACTTGCCAGATAGCCGGCCTAAGATAGTTGCCGGATCACCTGAAGGGATCACTGGACATGTAGATGGGAAGCTAAGAGAGACAAGAATGAACCATCCAAAAGGGATAACTGTGGATGACAGGGGAAATATTTACATTGCGGACACAATGAACATGGCTATCAGGAAGATAAGTGATGCTGGTAAAACTCATATGAAGCATTCCCAAGTTACAAAATGACATTTTTACCACAATCATTATGTTAAGAGAACACAATGGCAAAAAGAGACTCACTGTTGTCATTTACTGTAATTTTAACCATGACTGCGTGAGTTAAAGGCAAAATGTTAAAATGCTTGACATATTTTCTGCAGGAGTTACAACTATTGCTGGTGGGAAAAGGGGCCGAGGAGGTGGTCATGTTGATGGTCCAAGTGAAGATGCAAGGTTCTCAGATGATTTTGATCTCATTTACCTCAAAACTAGCTGCTCTCTGTTGATTATAGATAGAGGAAATCAGGCAATTCGAGAAATCCCACTCAACCATGATGACTGTTCTGAAAATGACAATGGTAGTTTCCACTTAGGTACGTAGAACTTACAAATCATAACTTTTAGCTCTATAATTATGCTTCATGTTCATGCATATTTATAAAGTATGTATCTTCTCATTGTAGGAATAGCTGTTCTGGTTGCAGCTGGATTCTTCGGCTACATGCTGGCATTGCTTCAGCGCAGGGTGCAGACAATGTTTTCTTCCGGTAGGGATGTAAGTTACTCAAGCCTCTGTCTAGTTTTGTTTTCATCTTCTTTTCTGCAAAGCTGTGTTTAGATGTTTGGAGACTTGGATCCAATTCAACATATAGCATAGTTTGGTAATTCTTAAAGAGGTGCCTCAATTTCAAATAACTAGTTTGCGACTTATTCATGCGTTCTGGAAGCATGACAATAAATTAATCCAAATTCCTGGGACGGAAGGGGTTTGAACTATTCATAGTTATTAAAAAAATGTGACAGATTGTCTTCATGGTTTGAACATTCATTGTTTTTTTGTAGGATCTAAGAACTCCAATACAGAGAGTTCCAGCGATGGCACCATATCAGAAGCCTCCTAAATCTGTAAGGCCACCATTAATTCCAAATGAATATGAACTTGAGAAGCCAGAAGAGGGTTTGCTTGGTTCACTTGGGAAGCTTTCCCTGAACACCGGTTCATTTGTAACTGAAATATTTGGGGGAATATTTTCCGGTTTTAGAAGAAAACCAAAGCATTATCAGTTCCAACAACAGTACTATAATCCAGTAAACAAACATTCGCATTATCAGTTCCAACAACAGTACTATAATCCAGTAAACAAACATTCAAATGCATGGTCGATGCAGGAAAGTTCTGTAATCCCCAATGAGCCACCGACAATAGAAAGCAGATATCCAACACCCAGAAAAACTGACCCTTTAATGACGAAGGACCTGGAAAAGAACCACCATTTGAAGCAAAATCAGGCTTACTATAATGGTTGGAATGATGGCGAGTATCATCAACAACAAAGACAACAGTTGCTGAATCCACAGCAACAGCAACATTATCATATGCAGTGTTCATCAAACCCAAAAACTCATTATGAGCAGAGTTGTGAGACAAATGAGATTGTCTTTGGGGAAGTTCAAGAACAGGATGGATGGCGAGAAGCTATGGTTATAAAGGCTGTCGACTATGGAGACTCTGCTTATAGCCATCACAATCAACCTCGGTATAATTACATGGGTTACTAAAATGGTTATTGATGATGTCCTGTGACTTTTTGAAGAGTCAAATGTATTTTCAATATGTTGCAACAGGTTTATAAAGATGCGATCCTGAAGTAGATGTGGAGTAGAAGCCATTACTGTTTCTTACAGTTGTATATTTTATTTCTGATACTTTTCCTAAGGGATTAATAAAGCTTTTTATTTTGAAGTTTTTTTCTCAGTAAGAACAGGATGTGTAAAGAAATCAACTCAGATTTATATTATGTTTAACTAGGAATCAAGATAAATTAGTATTTGTATAGTATAGCTGGTTGAAACTCTCCATTTGCCTTGGCATCTATTATTACTGTTGAAATGTGTATCTCAAACAATTTAGGAAGAAAACTGACTGAATTCTGAGAAGAGTAACAAGCTAACTTCAATATAACAAAAAAAAGGCTGGTTAGGAAAAGATTTGCCTTTTGATGGTCGAAAATATACCTAACGAATGTGGTTAAAGAAATGGAAGCTTAAATCCTTTGTTTCTCTACTTTAGTCACTTACACTGATATAATCAGAATATAAATGTAAAATCACATAACAATCAAGCTTAATAATGCAAATATTTGTTTATAAAACTTTTATCAATGTTTAAATAACATGAGATATTATTTGTAATATCTTTTAAGGTGTTGTTAGGTTTTATCTTTTTTATTATTTACAAATCCCGTTTCATTTTATTTTTTTATGCTTTTACGCTCAAAATTATATATCAATTTAACTTAAAATTTAATATTATGTAACAATTCCTAAAATTTATGATTTTTAAAAATATTAATTCACATCTTTATTTATTAACTTTACATTAATATCATAATTAAATGACTTAGAATAATTTGATTTACAAATAAGCATTGGACTAAAAAAAAATTGAAGCATAAGAATAACATGGTTTAATATAAACTTTGAGTATGGTCCGATGATGCAAAAAAATCTAGTAAGATTTGTAAATATAAAATTATGAATTTAATTGAGTTACCTGTGAAATTGTGAATTGTGACATAATTTTAAAAAATACATATAAATGTTTGTGTAAACGTGAGTGTAATCTTTCATTTAAAAGCATTATCTTATCTGGATTTAAAATACTCTTGAATTCCTTCAAAATTTTATTTAATCTAAGTATATAATTTATAAAAATAAAGTATATAGTCATTGGATAATATTTACTTTAATAAATATATTCATATATATTTATATATTTTAAAGGAATTCAATAAATAATTTATATTTATAATTTATAAAAATAAAGTATATATTCATCGGATAATATTTACTTTAATAAATATATATATATACATATATATTTATATATTTCAAAGGAATTCAATAAATAAATTTAGAAAAACAATTTTAAAGGAATCTTATATGGCATAAAGGCACTATAACGATGATAATTACAAAAATAAGCACTTACGCAAGCATGAAGCGATATTTCTGAGATTATTGGACATGTAAAAGAATATTATCATCTTGTTGATTTGATGCCAGGTGGCTGTCAATTTCAACTTTTTACTGTTTAAACTGTTTAGTTGAGCATTATGCGCAATGTATCAACTAGTTACCGGCTGTCATATTGTTCAAAACTTCCTTAATTATAACATTGCCCCTACTTTATGAAATTTTTACTCCCACAATCTTTTTCCCGAAAGCTATTTGAAAAATAGTATTTGTAACGTTAATATCGATAAAAATAATATTATTTATATCAAGTAAAAGAAATCTTTATCCAATAAATTTTACATAAAATATCATTTAATTATTAAATTTTGATTAAATAAATTAGATTTAATATTATTTTTATTATTATAAATTTATATATTATTAACTATTCATATTCCTTGAGTATATTTTTTAACATAAATAATCTAATTAATTTATTTAAATTGAAGAATTAAATTAAATTTATCATATTTATATTAATTTAGATTAATATATTTTATACCCTATCATGTATGGATTACAAAGTAAAAAATACATTCAAATTTAAATTGATATATATATTACAATCCGTATAAATCTAATCAAGATCAAATTATTATTAAATTATAAATAAATGTATATTTTATTTCATAATATATTATATTTAAATATTATATATAACACAATTATATTAAATTATTATTTTAATTTAAAAATATAAATAAATATTAAATTTATATAATTATTTAATAATTATACAAGTATATTTATTATTTTTTTGATTTTATTAATTATGATTATAAATAAAATTTTTTTTGTTAAATATGCATTAATTAAAATTTTAAATAAATATTATGTATATATATATATATTATGTATATATATATATCATGTTTTATATATAACAATAATTCGTGAATAAATTTTAACATCAATCAAATCTTATTTTATCTAATGAAATTCGTACACTTAATTCATATTTATTTAAATTAATCATATTATTATATTAGATTTGGATTGAAAATCTTTAAATCTAATTTTAATTATATCATATACAATTTAATAAAAAACATGCGATTTTTTTATTTAACGAAAATATATTTTAAATTTTTACTTGTTAGGAAGTTAATACAAATCTATTTCATTTATAAAAAATTATAGAAATCTATTTTTTAAAATAATTAAATGTTACAATTTTTGAAGTGAATAAGTAAGAAAACATAAACTTATTATTTTACAAAAATAAATTTTTATAACATTTTTTATAAATATAATAAATTTATATTATCCTTAATAATTGTAAATATCTAAAATATATTTTTATTAAAATCAAACTATTTGAATACCCGTCATCATTAACGTTAACGCATATCCACCACCTCCTCACATTTTATATCTTTATGAAAGCATCTTTTTGTTTTCATAAACAAAATAAAAGAAATTGAAAAAAGTATTCTCCTTTAGATCACAAATACTAATCAATACTAAAATTTAAAATCCACTAGAAACATACTAAATTTAAAAAAAATTCAAAAATTATATTTCACATTAATTATTTAAATAATATTTTACATCTCACACACTTTAAATATCAACCCACACCATACTTTATGTCTTACAAAAAATAAAAATAAAAACCTTTGGTACCATTGCATTAGAACCATGCCAACAATTCACATTAATATTGATGGTTTTTTATATATAATAAAAAAATCATTTTTTATTTATGATACTAATATTAGTATAACTTAAATTATTATTATTATAATTATTTTTTATTAAAAATAATTTTATCCAGATACAAAAATATAACTAATTATGGAGTCAAAAATTATTTCATATATAATAACATTATTAACCTTTATTTAATATCCCTTTAATGGTAACTTTCTTAGCTGTTCTAAAAAATAATTAAAACACACTTTATTATTTTAGTTTTTTTTTCTTAGATCTTAAAGTAATAAAATATAATGGTAATACTCTTAGTTTTTCACGAGCAACTTTTTATTATATATGTATGTATTGGCGATGCACACTCGTTGCAAAAATATGTATTGCAATGAAAGCTTTGCCATACAACTAGATAATATTTTGTAAACATCCGGACCAGTTTTGCTGGCCACGAACCTCAAAATTTCCTAGCAAAAGTAAGTAACATAAAAAATATCTCTAAAATTGAGAGTATCTTTAAAAATATTTTTAATAAAAAATTTAAAAATATTCGTTAAATATAATGAAAATTAGATCTAATAAAATACATAATAAATTTTTATAAATAAAATTATAATAAAAATAATAGAGAATCAAAAAGTAATAAGAAATTAATAAATATTAGAATAAGAAATATAATACATCTTAAAGTATTTTTCAAAAGAAATGATAATTAATATAAAAAATTCAATAAATTTAAAAAGTAAAATTAAATCTTAAAAAAATAGATAGATTTTCATCATTAAAGAAATTATCCTCAAGAAAATACACCATTTATTATAAAATAAGTAATAAATAAATAAACATTAATATTAAAGATATAAAAAGAACGTATAATATACCATTAATTAACAATGAAACTATTATAAAAAAAATATCAAAAATTTCTAAAAAGAATAAAGAAAAAATTAAATATTTCTATTTAATATTAATAAAAGCTCATTTTATAGAAGAAATAGATATTTTGCTAGAAATAATTAATGTTAATTTGGGATGTTATAAACTAAAATTGACACATCATATCTTAAATTTGCTATTAATATTCATGATAAAAATTTAAACTAAGTATTAAGTGAAGCTTATAAATTTGAAATTGTAGACTTAATGAAGAAAGAAAATCATTCATTTTTATTATATTATATAATATGATATTTATTAACAAATAGTTACATTAGTGCAATATATGGATAAAATAAATTCATAAAAATTGATAAAATATTTCATGAACTTGGTCAAAGAATAAAACAAAAAATATCGATAGATTTTTAAATATCAAAGAAAAATCATTATAACGGGAAGAAAAAATAATGTAACAAGAAATAATAACATAATAAGATTTATATTTATAGAATTTAAAAGAGAAACTTTCAATAAAGAAAAGAAAAAGAAGTCATTGAATTAAAACAATAAATTCAAATAACGAAAGTTTTAATTCATAATGTCATATTAAGAAGAAATTAATGTTTAAAGACATATTAAAAGATAAACAATTAGAAATAGATGAGAGTCTAATAAGTATATAAAAAATCAAATAACATTAATGAAATATTTAAGACTTCAAACAGAGTAAATATACTTAGTCAAAAATAAAACACAAAAAGAATTATTAAAATAAATAAAAGAATGTGATTATAATAAATTTCAACAAAATATACATATAAAATTTAAAAGACTAATAAAATATGTATATAACATATATATAAATAAAAATATTATATATTATAAATACGACAACTTAGAAGAGTTAAAGGAAAAAACACCTAAAAAATTAGACGCTATAATACCTGAAAATGTGAGAAGAAAAATGAAGAAAAATATAAAAAAATATATAATTTAACTTAAATTTTTATTTCTAATAATAGAATGTTAGTTGTGTTAAATATATAGAATAATTTGAGTTATGTTTCACTGCTTGTTTGGGATATTAAATAAATATGTATTTTTGTATTTTATGGATAATATATTTATCTCTGATAAGTAAGTATTAAACCTAAATTTTTATTGGAATCATGACATGAAAGTTGTGGGTTTTTTTTTATTTTAACTTATAAATATTACATTTATTGTTTGGGATATTAAATAAATATGTATTTTTGTATTTTATGGATAATATATTTATCTCTGATAAGTAAGTATTAAACCTAAATTTTTATTGGAATCATGACATGAAAGTTGTGGGTTTTTTTTTTATTTTAACTTATAAATATTACATTTATTTTTTATTGACCTAAATTCATTTTAAGTAAAATATCATTCATCCAATGTTATTTAAAACATAAAAAAATCGTTCTATGTAAGCTGTGAATAAAGAATAAAAACTAAAAATTAAGCAGCAATTTTTTTTGTTTTTTAGTAGTAGTATGGCAACCGGTGTTTCCCGGTCAAATGTCCCCTTCACGTCCAGCAAGGCATCTGTTACAAATGCCATTATTTCTTCTCTCTCATCAAAACTGAACACCGTCGAAATTTTAAACTCAAAGTGTCAGAGCCATCAGCCAAGAAAATTCGGGCGTAAAAGGATCGCACGCTTTTTCTTTATCTTTATCTTTATCTGCGAATCCCAATTCTGAATCTGATTATTTCCCTATTATCCTTTTGACCATGTCATCTTCGTTAGCACAAACCTCCATTGACCTCTCACCTCGAGAAACTGATCCGTTAGACGATGAGGTTCAAGAACAATTCTTCACCAAGAGATCGGGTTGTTGTTTATGGTTGCCCTGTTTCAGATCTGGTTCCTCTTCCTCCACCGATTCTATTTGGTGGGAGAGAATGAGGACCGTCGCTGAAAAGGAAGACCCATGGTGGTTCCGGGGATGGAAAAAAGTCCGAGAGTGGTCGGAGCTCACAGCCGGTCCAAAGTGGAAAACCTTCATTCGTCGTTTCAACAAGAGCCGCCACGGAACAGGTGGTTACAAGCCCGCGAACGTAAAGTTCGCTTATGATCCAATTAGTTATGCTCGTAACTTCGATGAAGGACCTAGAGCGAACGGAGATTTAGACAATGATTATCTGAACCACAGTTTCTCATGTCGTTTCGCTTCGGTACCGGCCTCAGCCAAATCGTCGATGGATGTGGGGAAGGACGGCCCGTCGTTCACTTGATTGATAGAAACGTGGAGGTTTGTAATTGGACGGTTATGGTTCAGCGTAAGCTGCGCAAAAGAAGGAACATATTCTCAAATCCCCAACAGCAGATGCAGAACCGAGTTTCGCGGCACAGTAACGTTAGGTGACCCGAGAGACCTCAACTACAAACGATGTCGTTTTGCCATAGAGAAACAAAGACCTAAATTTACACACTTTTTTCACGCATATATATGTTTGCCAGAGACGTAAACCGATGATTGGTTGATAAGGGTATCAAGAGATGATCAGTGATGATTTCATATTTTGATGAAGAGAATAATAATCTAAAAATAATGAATAATAACCTTTTGTTCTTTAACATGGTTCTGTTTTGTTTCTATTATTGTTAAATATTGAAAATATAAATGAAGATTAAAACGAGTGGCTTATATACCTTTTTGTCGATTCTCATTGATAGCTAGTTCGTTTCCAATCTGATTCTACTTGAAATTCTTATAATTTAGGATTTTTCACCGAGTATTCACTCTCTATACAGTAATGTTCACTTGCCTGCTAAATTCACAGTATAAAGGTACATTAGTAATTAAGAAAAACTTGTCGGCTAACATGTAAAAAAAAAAAATTAACTAATGGAAAAGGTGGTGGTCGAAGAATGAAAGTTGTATCCCAGCAAAATGTGTGAGGTAGTAACTGCACCATGTACTTTACTACAGAAAATAATAAGCTGTCGTTAATGGCAGTTGACTACACAGTTCAGAAGCTCTTTTTTAAAGAGCAATTCAGAAACCTATGGTAATTGTTGTATTAAGGGGAATCTTATTAAAATAGATATTTTTTAAAAAATACAGTGTTTGGTTGAACAACTAATCATACTTTTATCAATGATTCAATATATATTGATAAGATTCCCATAGGCATTTTAATAATTTGGAGGTTACCAAGGCTATCATTTCTCATGAGACTCTGTTTTCGCACTTCCTTGGTGGGTTTGGTAACAGAGCATCTAGAGAGAGTATTTCACTGACCAAACACACATTTTAAAAAAGAAAAAAAAATCCTGAAAATGAGGAGAAAAATACAAGAAGTGATTATTCTTAAAGAGAAGATGGAAAATGTAAACCTGTAAAAGTGCTTATCTCACTTTCAATTTTTTTTTTTACTTTAAATTTTATTTATACTGTAAACCTCTGGTCTCTATTTTATTTATAATTATTTCACTATTTACTCAAGGTTTAAGCCAAATGGCATTATGTCAATTTGTCCCAGCCAGTCAGACGGATCGGCAACAAAATCACTGTTTTCTCGTCTTTTTTCCTTCCTAAACTTTTACAATAAAGTGTAAAACCTCTTTATTATATATATATATTTGTATATAAATAATTTATTTTTATATAAAAATTAATAACATATTGATAGTGAACATGTATAAATATGAGGCATATTCACAGCCTCTTGTTTAGAAAAATGATTTTTTTTTTTTACACAACTACATGCATTATTTTATTAGATATTGCAATATAAACGCATTTTAATATTCGCAATTACTTGGATACTTCAGAACTTTACACATCTAATTTGATATTAATAGGTTTATTAATGCATGTAATATTATTCTTTCTTTTTTTTAAAAAAAGTCAATTGTACATCACAAATTACAATCTCACTTGAAATGGTAGTTTTTATAGTTTTGTAAAGTCATACTCAAAACTTGTAAGTAGAATTTGACTCGGTTGTTGAAAGTTCAAACCTCGAAACTTTGAATGTATACCAATTTTAAATAATGAAGGAATTGGGATAGATGTTAATTTTAAGTTTCAACATGTCCACATGGGAAAGAAAAATAACAGACCCCACAGCATCACCCCTTTAAGGCCACTTTTTGAATCAGAGACATAAATATATATATATAATGGATCCAGCCACAGCTGTCCAACTGTATAGCCCCAAAGAAAAGACATTTTCTAAGCACTCATGTACATTGCAAAATAACTCACATGGACATAATAACATAAATCTCATTTGATAAAAAAATTGTGAGCTAAACTACAACATTGAAAATCCATCAATCTACATTTAGGAATATCATTATTTTTTGAGCCAATGAGATGTGGATGAAACTCTTGTGAACACGAAGAAGATCTTGAGTTCAAATCAATAACTAAATAGTGTTAATTATTTAAAAAAAAAAATCATTATTTAATTTATTTTTTGCTTGTGGTCAAAAGAAAGACTATTATGCATATACATATATAGGATAGGCGTATTTCACGTTATCCCAAAAGGGTTGCCTTAATGCTTTAAAATAAAGAGGGATAAAATCGCTCTATGTCTCTATAGGCTAAAAAGAAAAGAAAAGAAAAGAAAAGAAAAGCACAAGCACTTGGTTCCTTGCCATAGATCACGGACTAGTATTGATTTTGGAATAACTTTGTGTCTGAACTAGGTAAGAGAGCTCAATACTTGGAGGATGGGATCTTGGTTTGAAAAAGTAAATGCAAAAGAATATTTCATGACTTGTACATGTAAAGGTGAAGATACATATGAGATTACACTGGGAATGTAATACTAGAATAACTATAAGAAGAAGAAAGTACAGATGGTGGAGAGAAATCGGTAGGCCCCTAAAGTTTTTTTTATCAGAGTTTGGGACTGTAGTGATCGAATGTTGACCCATAAATGCAAGGAGGGGATAATGGCACTCATCTTCTATACTTTGTTTTAACATGTCAAATAAACAATCCAGTCTACCTAAACTAATTTAAAGTTAGATACACTGAACTCCTAAGTTAAAAATTTTCAACTTAATTAACTCATGACCAACTCACGAACACATTTAACAAAATATATCTGTTAATGATAGTATTTTTATAATTATAATAATATCATTATAGAATATCGGAATTAAAAGATATTACTTTTATTTTTTTGTATTTTATAAAATATATAGTATATATTTCCTTTTTACTAAACCTCTAATCTAACCAATAATCCCTCAAAAACGCT
Source organism: Hippophae rhamnoides (assembly GCA_033030585.1). NCBI lineage: Eukaryota > Viridiplantae > Streptophyta > Magnoliopsida > Rosales > Elaeagnaceae > Hippophae > Hippophae rhamnoides. The sequence goes on along the minus strand of CM065428.1, from coordinate 62,085,668 downwards.
ATTCCCTGATTTTTTTTCACTCAACTTAAAGCAGTTAGATGAAGAGATGGATAAGCAAGTTTGGCATTCAATGTAAACAAGATGTGGACAGCAACCAATACGATCATATTATCAGCACAAGAGATTATAAGTTCATCTGATAACAAGACTAGGTACTAAACCAGTATGAGGATATCCAAATATATTCTATGTTGTCATTTCCAAAAATGATAAGTCCATTCAAACATATGAATCTTTCTGGTGTCAACTAACAAGTTATGGTACATCAAGAACAATGCCAAAATTAATCATCATAGTTCCTCAATTGGCTAGCACCATAAAAATTTCAAAGTAAACCAGGCATAGCAAACTTTGATTAATGGATAATAGTCAAAAGTTGAAGATGAAAATCAATATACCTCTCGTGCTCCTTATGGTTTTTCCATCCATGGCAGGTCCATTTTAAGAGAAGAAGGCATACCCATCTCTGTATCTGTAGAACTTGAAAACTTGGCTTTCTTAGACCAAAGCCAGATCTTAGAAACGGAGTAGCTCTCACCTTTACTCACATTACTTATCTTCTTTCCCTCCACATCACTATCAATTGAATCAGTACCAGGGTGTTCAGTTGTCCCTCTTGTGGTCTTTATGCCGCAGTTTCGTCTATCATTTCCTAAGGCAACTCTGAGTTCTGAATTTGCTAGTATATACTGATATGAACCCATCGAATAGCATCTTCGTGCATCCAAAGTACTGCTACTAGTCTCTCCTTCTCCAGATTCCCCTGCCTCAATATTCACCTTTCTGAACTTACCAAGTCTCACAGGCAATACACTCTTTTCCAAATGTTCTTCAATTTCCACTGTTTTTTGACTAGGAACAAATCTACTTTCTCCAATGCCGGGACGACCATCTTCTTCCCCCAAATCATCAAAATCAAAAATTGGGTTTTCAATGGGATACCCAGGAGTATATAGGGTACTCCTGCAAAGAGGGCAAGATGAATTTGAAAGCAGCCAAGTGTCTATACAATTGATATGGAAAGCATGACTACACATTGGAAGCAATCTGAGCTTGTCCTTCTCAGCAAATTCACAGAGACAAACTGGACAATCAAATGGCTCTTTCAGACCCACGATTTCTTTATAGTGAAAAACAGGAAGAGCATCTATAAATGCTTGATCTAAACCAGAGTCATGAAGGTGGAATAGTTGCTGTAATTGTCTCTGAAGAGCATCGGAACTAGAAATCTCAGGGTATCTATTAGATTGAGAAGCTGAAGAAGAAGGGTGCTTTATAAGAAATCTAACGAGCAAGTGGAGCAAACCGGAGATGAAGAACAACACTGCCAGAATCACAATAATAAAAAGAACCGCAGGACTTATTCTCGTTCCAGAAGAGGTTGGAGATTGTTTATGATAATTGCCAGTATATGGAGATAAAGCGGGAGGAGGAAAAGGAGGAGGGTAACTCAAGAACCCATCTTTTAGCTGGATTTGGTGATGACTCCATGACATTCTGAAGTGGGTTTGCCTGAAAAATGATCTAAGCTCTGTGTTTTCTGGCATTACACAGATCAAGTATACCAGAAATATCAAAAACCATACTCTAATCTACCTACTTGTCTTGGAGCTAGGAAAACAACGATCCCAATATGACAGTAACGAATTAACGATTGGCTGGCAAGTGTTACGAGTATTGTAATTACTTATTGTTGGACGGTTTCATTATTCAAATGAAAGCCAAATCACTGACTCTGAGTGAGTGATAATAATAAAAAAGAATAGACAAAATACCTACCATGATTGTGGAAATGTATTTGAAACCTTCAAAAGTTGCAGGAATATATAATATTATGTATGATGCGCTCGCAGAGAAAAACCCTAAAGACTCCAGCTTTACTAAGACACTTGAATAGAACAAAGAAAAGAAAAGTGAAAATGGGTTCTCTCTCGTGAAAAAGAATCTCTCTATTTCTATCTCTCCAGTACCCGGTGGAACCAAAAAAGCCAGAAGGTTGGTAGTACCTAGTGACGGCAGACACAAAGTGCAAGGTAAAGCAAGCCAAAAAGAAGCACTAAACTTGTCTCAACGGGCCAAGAGAGCGCGTGGAAATCATGTGGTCAACTTCACCACCAAGTGACCAAGTGCCACGCTCAATAATGGGCCACTTTGTGGACCTTGAAATATTTAAAAATCGGATCCGGGTTGTCTTGGGCTAGTTATGGAGTACTTCGGTGGATTAAGGCTAGCAGAAAGTTCCAGGTGGCATTGTTACAGAACTTTTCATTCGACAAAAATCTCTCGCTCTCTCTTTTATTTTTTAGCCAAAACAAAATCTCTCTTAGATTAAGGAACGCATTTGCTCATTAAGCACCCATAAAAAATGTAAAGCTTGAGAATTTATTATATATCAATATTTATACCATCTTTAAAAGTTTAAAACATCTTATAAATTTTTAAAGAAAATTATTCATATATTTTTAAAATAATAAATATTATTAAATATAATTTAACAAAAAATTTATTTTTAATTAAATATTATTTATTAAAATATTAAAAATTATTTAAATTATAATTTTTTATCTTTTTTAAACCACTTTATATATTTTAAATAACATAAAAAAATAATAAACTTTTTTTAATTATCTTAAAACTTATTTTCATCGATTAAACAATATAAATAATTGTTATTAACTATAATATTAAAAAAATTAAATTATTATAAATTATAAATTATTATTGTTTATTTACTTTTATATAACATAATTTTTTTAGTTTTATTATCTTGTACTTTTTTTTATTAAATAAATAAATATATATATATTTTTTCTTTTCAAAAATGAATATATTATTTGTATTCGTAAAATTTGTTTGTGCCTTGGAAGAATAAAAAATGTGAATTTTTTTTGTTTCTTTTTGTTTTTGTCCAGCTAAAGGCAATTAGGTGGCAATTAGGAATGACAATAACAATTTACTTGGTCATTTAAGGAAGATAACCAATAAATTAAGGAAGATTTGTGGTGGTTAGGTGATCAAGAAAACAACCCACGCTTTAAAATACTACCAAGGTAGCGACTTTCTCTGTTTAATTATTATATATTTTTTAATTAAATAAATTAATAAATATAAAATCTAATTCAAATAATATTAGTTCATAAATCTACTATCAAAATATTTTAAATATTATAAATATTATAAATATATTTGTGATAATTTTATCACTAAATTTTTTACTATCGTTATAAATCTAAACTATCATTATATATTTTGTCATTATATGTATATTATTAATAAAAAAAATTGATGATAGATTTATATTAATAAATTTATAATCTTATAGTATATTTATTATAGTTTAAAATTAAATGAAAAATTTATATAAATACTTAAAATTTTATGATATATTTATTAATTTATTCAATTATCTATTAATAAAATATTATAAACAGATAGTTGCCGCTTTAACTTTGGTGCTCTGTTTAGGAAGGATATCTTATCTTAAATATTTGCATCTGTGTTAGTTGGAAATTAATGGAGGGTTTGGAAAATTATTGCAACACTGATTTCTAGTTTCCATTGATAGCGAGAATATGGAGAACTTTAAAAAAACCAATAAGTGGTGTGAAGCAGTTGACTTTTTATCACGAGAGGTACACTTTGTTAACAACTAAAATGATATTTATCACTAATGATTATTTTAAGTAAATAATAATTTGATATATATTATTAAAATTTATGTAATATTTACTGACAAGTGTACGATTTGAATAATTATAATTTTTATAAATAAGTAATATAAATATCACTATTTATTTGAATACCAGTTTCTAACACTATTCTTTTTAATAAGCATTTAATGTATAGAGATAAATTATATATTATTTTAGAATTATTAATGAGGTAGTAATCTAAATTAATAAGATAAAATATAAATGTAATAAATTTTTGAAAAATTATAAAAAATAATATCATAAAATGTAAAACAATAAAAATTACATACCAATAGTATTGAACAAGATTTAATTAAAATACATTCAAAATTAAATACATTTAAGTGATAATAGTTTAATTTAAATAATATCTAATTAGATGCGGTCTAATATAAAATTATGAATCATATTTTTTTAAGAATAAAAATAAATTAAGTGGTATTGATATATTTATAATTATAAGTTTTAAGATCGTTATTTCTATTATTTTTTTAAACAGTTTAAAAACATAACTACTTACAACTTTTTTAAAACAACAATTAATAAAATTAGTAAATATCACGACATTACTTATTGATGAACTAATGTACAATTTCTACATTCATATAAGTTAATAGTGACTAAATAATTTGATCTATATGTTTAAATCTAAAAATTTAATTTAATCTCTCGAATTCAGAACGTATTATATTGACATATTTTATAGTCTAATCAAATTCGAATTGAAAAAATATAAATTTGTTTGAATTTAATCAAGATTTGGATGATACATTTTATAACACAATACAAAATGATCCGAATTAACTATTTAATTACGAATAAATAGATAATACTACAATTAAATAAACTTAATATTTTAATTTAAAAATAAAATATAAATTTTGAAGCACTAGAATAATTTAGTAAGTTTTCAAACATATTTTTTTATTATTATGATTCGATTAATTATAATTATAAATAATAAATTTTATTCTAAATTTAACAATTTAAAATTTTAAATGTATATTGATTAAAAAACATATAATTTTGATCTATTTTAACTCATATGCGTGTAAAAGATGTTATTTATTAATCACATTAATTTTTTTATTTATATTTGATATTTATATAATCTTTTAATAATTATATTAATCTTATATTTTATTTAATTATATTATCACAGTATTACTTCCTACATAATTTTTCTAAGTAGAGATAAGATACATCTGGTATTTCTTTTCCGAAGGGCACTGCCGCATAAGTATGACACTGCTATGCCCAAATTCATAAATTTATCTTCTAAGAGTTATTTTGAGCGGAAATGTTTATTTATTTTCGTAACACTAATACATTAATTATATCTTTATTTTTACAGATACAAAGGACTAATAAAATTTAAACATTCATATTAAAATTATTCTAAGCTAAATCATTTAGCATTTTTAGCAAAATATTATGTTGTCCATGCAATGAATAATACTCACTCTACCCATTATAAATCACAAAACTCACCCCAAAATATAGTTTCATAAACGATAAAGGAATAGTAGTCGAGGGGAAAGTTGTTTGCAAGTAAGGTAAAAGTTAGAGAATAAATTATAAAATTTCAAAATTTAACAACACTAAATGGTTATAACATGATTTATTTTATTTTATTAATAATACTTTAAGAATAATGTTTTTATGTTATAATAACGATTTAATAATTATATTCGTAATTCATGATATTGCAATATATATTTTTACCTATTATGCTCATGAATGAGAAATTTTTTTTATTTTATTTCATGATTTGATTATATGGTTAACCTGTGAGAGAAATCACTTTGAAAAAATAGTGAATATCCATTAAACTATATATTATAAAGTAACTTGAAAAATACATGCAACATGAGACTAAAAAAAGCTAAAGATCCCTTTTAATATTTTTCCTATTTTAAGTAGTTACTATTCACTTATGATTTAAATGAATATTACTCAAACTAACCCGACAAAATAATGCTATTGGAAATATAATACTAAAATGAACTAAAACAGATATTGAAACAAAAATATTAAAGCAGAAAAATAATAACACCAGAAATTTAACGAGGTTCGGTATAAATGTTACCTAGGTCCTCGGGCGTCGTTGACCACTTTCACTATCTTCAAATGAATGAACTTCAAAATTACAACTAATTGGGCAAAATTGAGCTAATCAATTACCCTTACAAAAGAGAGAAAGATTTACAAATTTTGGGATGTTTACAAATGGTGAATGAATGTTTTATTTATAGCCCCAAATATAACACTCATCTTCGTTCCTAACTAATGTGGGACTTTTTTAATTTTCTCACTAAGGAGCAATATATAACAAATCTCCACCTTAGCGACTTAGTGGTTTTAAATGATTTTTTCAATTGCTAGATCAACGACGCCAACGTCAATTCAGATTTGTAGGATGTTAATCAAGTCCAGACAATGTTTGAACTTTGATTGCTGTTACCACCTCGTCATCATATCTCTGTGGATTCTCTCGTAGTACTAATCTTCCCGAACTAGTACTCCACCTTCTTCAATAATCTCTCGCACGAAATGATAAATCTAACGCCAATGTGCTTTGTACGTGCATGGTAGACTTGGTTCTTTGCTAAATGAATAAGACTACGACTATCACAAAACACCTTAATATGTTTCGACCAACTCCCAAGTCTTCAAGAAAACCTCAACCAAATAGCTTCCTTCACAAACCTCTGTAACCGTATATACTCGCCCATATAGTAGACAAAGCAACCATGGACCGCAAGGTAGACTCTCCAACTGATCGGTACTCTAGCAAGAGTAAACACATAACCCAGTTAATGACCGACGCTTTATCTAAATCTCCCGCATAACGTAATCACAATATCCGACCGCCACGTTGACCAATGGTATTATCCTGCCGAAATACTAAAACCAACATTTACGTATTTATAATATACGTATAATCCATTTCTGACACCAACCAATGTCCTTTACCAAGATCATGCATGTATCGCTTACATCACCAACCGCATGTGAAATGTCAGTTCAGACACACCATTCGCATACATCAAGCTACCAACCGCATTTCAGACATATGGTACTTTGCCATATATTCTCGTTCTACATCATTCTAAGGAGATAATTGAGCACTAAGCTTGAATTGAGGAACTAGCGGAGTACTTACAGGTTTTGTCTGTTCATTCATACCAAAATGTTGTAGTATCCGCTTCAAATATTGACTTTGGGTCAAACTAAGCTTCCCCTTCTTCCTGTCTCTACTTATCTCCATACCGAGAATCTTCTTGGCTTCTCCCAAATCTTTCATCTCGAACTCCTGACTTAGTTGAGCCTTCAACTTTTCAATTTCTATTTTAATCTTTGATGCAATCAACATATCATCGACGTACAATGATAGAGATAGACGAAAGACTCATTTCAGAAGCCATAAAATACACACAATGATCGTGTGCGTGCTCGGTATACTTTTGTTGCAACATAAACCGATCAAATCGTTTGTACCAGCATCGCTCGAGATTGCTTCAATCCATACAATGATTTGTTTTGCCTTGCAAACCCAATTCTCTTTACCAACAACAATGAACCATACCTTTCGGGCCGAGACATATAGATCTCCTCTTCTAAGTCACCGTGTAAACGCGGTTTTACATCAAGTTGAACTAGTTCCAAATCAAATTATGCTACCAAGGCCAACAAAATTCTAATGAAAGAATGTTTTACAACCTGAGAAAATACCTCATTATAATTGATTCCCTCCTTCTCGAGCGTAGGCCCTTAGCCACCAACCTTGTCTCAGGCCGAATACCATCTTTGTTAGAAAATCCATCTTTCTTTGCATATACCCATTTGCATCCAATTGCCTTCTTGCCTTTAGTTAGTCAGGTCAACCTCCATGCTTTTATTCTTGAAGCGGACAAAAGTTCTTCATCCACGGCTTCCTTCCATCTTTCAACTTCGTGGCTTCGATTGCTTCTTTATATATGGAAGGAACATCATCATGCACAACTCAGTGCACAAAGCACCGTATTCTTAAACCGAGCAGTAGGTCTTCAAAATCCTTGTATCGAGAGTACCTTGACATTTTGTCGTCGTGGCCTATCAACCTGCAGCTTTCTTCTTATTGTTTGGGAGGTTCTTGGGTTAAAACCTCTTCATCCGATTCATCTTCTACGTCAATGGAGGATCAACTGCCTTATCTTCACTAACTGGATTAACAATTTTGTTTTCAAACTCCACTTGTTTCGGAGTTTGCTCCACCGCTTTCTAAAGTGCCATCAATCTTCTTAGTTACCTTTCTCAACAATGCGGATTCATCAAAGGTAAAATCTCTCGCCAAAGATTATCTTTTTTCGCTTTCAAGGCACTATACGATATCCCTTAACCAAAAGGGATCCCAAAAAATGGCTTTCGCTCTTGGGTCCAACTTTGATTCTCATATACGGTAGTATGCAATTGAACCAAACACATGTAAGAAATCGTAATCTCTAGCAGGTTTTCCATACCATACCTCCATGTGCATTTTGCCTTCAAGAGCGAGACGATGGTAGGCGGTTGACTATTGCATGCACGACAGTCACTTTCGTACCAATCTTGCCTAAACCAAAGATTTGACAACATACATCGAACCTTTTCCAAAGAAAGTCCGGTTCATACGTTCGCAACTCCATTTTGTTGTGGTGTTTTTCGAATAGGGAAGTTGTCGCACTATCCCTTCTTCTTCACAAACTTTCATAAATGGATCATTTGTGTACTCGGTGCCATTATCGACCTCGACGCTGATCTTTTACCACCGAGTCTCGATCATCTTCTTCCACTTGAGAAAATACCTAACACTTCATCCTTTTTCTTCATGAGATACACCCAAACTCTTCTCGAGAAGTCATCAACGAAAGTGACATAATAATGTTCGCCACTCACGGATGGAGTTCATTGCCCCCATACATCGTATGGATGTAATCCAAAATGTCATTTGTATTACGTAAGAGTGCAAAGCTTACTCTTTTCTCGCTTCCCCAATACACAATGCTGAATTCCAACTCACGGCTTCTCGCACCTTTAACGGTGCACTTTTACTTAGAATCAGAAAGCTTTTTCACCAAAGATGTCCCAAACGCATATGCCACAACTCGGTAGTTTCTAAATCTCTTTCTTCATCCTCAAACCGACACACGTCTTTGTCCCAATAACCGTACTACCAAGGTAGTAGTACAAAGTTATTCTTCCGAACACCTTTCATCGCCACAAGTGCTCGTAGTAACCTTCAATGCCCCATTTTGTATGGTCGCAAATTGAAGCATTTTGATTCTAAGACTCCCACAAGAATGTAGATTCTTCTTCATATCCGGGAACATAATGAACATCTGTCAAGACCCTGGTTGAACCATCTTTGATTCTTCAAACGAATTGTACCGATTCCCAAAAACTTTACATGGATAATCATTACCCATGAAAACAACTCCACCGTCTAGTTCTTCAAAGTTAAAGAACCAACTCCTTGTTGGAGACATATGGAAAGTACATGTCAATCAAAAATCCAATCACCGGGATGAGATGATGTCGACGAACCAACCAATGCAAAATCAATTTGAATTGCTTTCGACTACACATGCATCGATTGCACGCTTTTCCTTTCTTTTGCAGCCTTCGGACAATTTTTCTTCCAATGGCCTTTCTCATGACAAAAGGCACATTCATCTTTACCAAGTCTTCCTCTTGATAGAGATCTACCTCCTTCCTTTATGTTGTGCTCATGGACGTCCTCTTATAGACAATGCCTCCGTCGCTTCATTCCTCGCTTTCTCTTTTATCTTTCTTTCTTCTAATTTCATAACTATACAAAGCAAGACAAACTTCCTCAAAAGACACTTTATCCTTCCTAATGAATAAGCTCGTAATAAGATGATCAAACTCATCGTAAGGAAGGCTAACAACATCAAGGCTAAATCTTCATCTTTAAAAGTTTCATCCATATTTAACAAACTGCTACTAATTGATTAAAAGTAGTAATGTGGTCGTTTATTGCAGTACTGGAAGGTATTCAAACCGGAACAACTTATTCTTCAAATAGAGCCAATTTTGTCCACTCTTCTTCATGAACTTGTTCTCCAACGCCTTCCACAACTTACTTGCGGATGTCTCCTTCATGAACGTGTACTTTTGTTCTCTTGAGAGACACGAACGGATTGTACCACATGCCAATCGGTTGATATTTTTCCACTCTATTTCATCTGCTCCATCTGGTTTCTCTTCTTCAATGGCGATGTCTAGACCTTCTTGAAACAGAGCATCTAGAACTTCGCCTTGCCACATGGCGAAATGACCGGTTCCATCAAACTTCTCCATCTCGAACCTTGCATTCATCACCATAGTTCTGCTTGACGTGGATGACTGGCCTTTGTTTGAAAGAAATTTTTCTTCCGCCATTTCAATAGCAAACAAACTTAATACAAACAAATGCCTAGGTAGAAAACCTTCAGCTCTGATACCAATTGTTGGGAAAATCGGGTATATTTTCTCTATTCTAAGTAATTACTATTCACTTATGATTTAAATGAATAGAACTCAAACTAACCCGACAAAATAATGCTATTGGAAATATAATGCTAAAATAAACTAAAACAGATATTGAAACAAAAATATTAAAGTAGAAAAATAATAACACCAGAAATTTAACGAGGTTCGATATAAATGTTACCTAGGTCCTCGAGCGTCGTTGAACACTTTCACTATCTTCAAATGAATGAACTTCAAAATTACAACTAATTGGGCAAAATTGAGCTAATCAATTACCCTTACAAAAGAGAGAAAGATTTACAAATTTTGGGATGTTTATAAATGGTGAATGAGTGTTTTATTTATAGCCCCAAATATAACACTCATCTTCGTTCCTAACTAACGTGGGACTTTTTTAATTTTCTCAATAAGTATCAATATATAACAGTTTGTAATCTTAATTAAGACATTAATGAACAGTTGATGGAACAGAAACCATCGATCTATCTTCTTCATCTCTTATTGTGTTGATAATTGAAGCAACTTGGTTCATGTTTGGCCTAGCCTCTGGAGAACGATTGACACATTTTATAGCTACTTGTAGTAAGTTTAGCATCCTTTCTTCACTAGCACATTCTGACATTAAGATTCTATCAAACACTTCAACTGTCCATTCTTCCCTAAGAACAGATTGAACCCAATCTGTCAAATCTACTCCATTTTTCCGTACTAGTTTCCCTGTAAGTAGCTCAAGAAGAATCACACCAAACCCGTAAACATCTTGTTTGAAGGTATCAGATTCAATGGTTCCACTGAAACTGTTAAGCAATGAGCTCTCTTGGTTATTCATAGCCAATAGACCATATTCACTTATACATGGTTCCATATTCTCATTTAGCAAGATGTTTGAAGACTTTAAGTTACCATGTGCAATCTCCTTTTTGCCAAGTTCCTTGTGCATAAATACTAATGCTTCTGCAATAGTTGCTGCAATTCCTAGTCTGCTGACCCAGTCAAATGTTTGACTCAAATCTGTACCTGAAATGAAATATACACAAAAAAAGAAGGTTCAACTAGTTCTCTAATAACGTAAAATGTATGCTTTGGTTCAGTAATTAATTTTTTCTTGGTAATAGTTAAGTAATTAAACAAGTGAACACTTTTGATCAGTAATCGTAAAACATTTTACTTTACCCCCTTAAGTATAAAAAATAATACTTTAAATCCTAAGACTAGTTACTTCAACTACAAAACAGAAGGGTATCTGATAATATTGTTTCAGTAACTTTTTGAAATAAAACATTTAGATTTATTAGTTTTTTTTTGTGATAATATATTCCATTAATTTTAAAAAATTGATAACATATTAATAAATAATCAATTTTTATGTTTTTTTTTTATTTTTTTATTTTTAAAAAAATATTTTAAAAGATTAGTTCAGTAGTTATTGAAGTTAAAACTTTCATTGTAAATTGCAACTAAAAAATGAAAATAATTAAAAAAAAACATAAAATTAATAATTTAACCTTATGATGTAACTTTTTTGGAATAAACTTTCACGAAGAAATCACTAAAACTAAGTACAGTTAGTGAATTTATGCGTATTTTACTAAAAAATATTCAACATCTGATGAAATAAAAGAGACTTACCATGAAGAAATCTAAATAGACTTCCATTATGCTGATATTCATAGACCAAAAGTTTCTCTTGGTTGGATGAATAAAAAGCAAGACATGGAAGTACACTAGGATGCTTAATTTGATCTAACCTCTGCATCTTCTGCTTAAAATTTTCAGTTGATATAGCCCAATCTTTAATCCTTTTGACTACCAAGTTAGTTCCATTATCCAAAACAACTTTGTAGAGGCTTCCATATGTGCCTCTTCCTAGCAACTCAGCAGGAGCTTTAAGTAATTATTCAAATCTAAAACCCTTCACAACTGGATTATTAATGACTATCATTGAGGTTGAAAGCAAAGCACTATTAACTATAAGTAACTCCTACATTTAAGAGTAAGAAAACACAAATGTTAAGTGCAACCACAATTGATAAGTACAACCACAATTGTTAGGTGTAATCATAAATGGTAGGTGCAAACACAAATAGTAGATGCAACTACAAATGTTAGGTGCATCTAACATTGATATGCAATTTTGCCTATAAATAAACAATGTCTTTGACTTAGAAAAACATCAATACACCAAAACAAGAAGAGAAGCAAAGCAAAGCCAAAAGAATAATTTCTTTTGAAGAAAAATAGTGTTGTGTGTAAGAAAGTGAGAAAGAATATCTTAGAATATTTTTCTAGAAGGGGAGTGACAAAACGTTTAGGAAACACTAGTGTGACACTATTTTGGGTTTATCTTAATTTGTTGTATTGTCTCTCACTTTGTATTCATTAATTTTATTAGTAGAAGAAATATTTTTTGGAGTTTGTCCCGTGATCTTAGCCCAAATTAAAGGGTGAACTACGTTAAATTTCTGGTATCATTATTCTTTTTTATTGAATTCATTTTATTTTTACACGTTTTGACCAACGTTAATAACAACCGAACCATTAATAGAAATTTCTGATTTGTTGAAACCTGTTTTATAATCACTTAGTGCAAAACTAGACTTGTTCATATTATCAACATCAGCTGCTACTACCTTATTTCCTGCATTAAGTTTCTCATTTCCTCCTTTTCTTTTGGCCATAATGACTATTATTAGTAGAATTAAAGCCAAACCCACTACAGCATATCCTATAAACATAAGAAATTGATATTTTGACGTAGCCTTTGACTTGTTCCCATTGTTGCTATCCCCATTAATTGAAGACACACAATCATTTTTTATTGGTTCTCCACATAACTCAGGATTACCAAGAAAACTGCTTTCTGGAATATGACCATGAGTACTTGGAATAAGACCGGTGAAGTTATTATAGGAGACATTAAAGTCCTCAAAGTTGGAGAACTCAAATTTTGGTAGTTCCCCACTCTTGTTATTCTGAGCTAGTAAAACTTGAAGACCTGTAATTCTAGGCAAATCTGGAGGCAACTTACTAGAGAAGTTGTTGTTGGAAACATCAATATGTTTCAGATTATTTAATGAGGCAAGTGAAGTAGGAAGATCACCAGAAAGCTTGTTTCCACCAACATAAATTCGAGTAAGTTGATTGCACAATGCAATATCTGTTGAGATACCTCCTCTAATGTTGTTAGTCTCAAAGTTAAGAAGAGAAAGTGTAGCTGCAAGAGGTTTGACATTGCAAAGCAAAGCAAGGTCGAGTGAGCCAGCAAGATTTGTATTGTTAAGCAACAACTTTTGAACATCAGTATTTTGAGGATTACATATTACTCCTTCCCAGCTGTCTTTGCAAGGATCAGAGGAAATGTTCCAGCCCAAAACCAAACTAGATTGGCTTTTAGTATTAGTGAGTTTTGAGAGAAAGTTGACAAGTGAGATTTTAATCTCATATTCTACAGAACTAGTGGTGTGAATGAGAAGAAAGAATGAAATGACGATAACCCATATGGTATTTTCATTCATTTTAGATGATCTGAGGTTTGAAGCAGAGTAACTCTCCAATTTGGTGTCTAATGGTTGTAACTTGAAGAAGTTAATGGAGGGTAGTATTTGAATAGTTTGGATTCATTAAAGATTGTGGAACAAGGACAAAACTTCAAGTGCTAAAGTGTTCCTGGATGGAGTTAATATTCACCTGCTGATTCTATAAGAGAATTGAGATTTCTATTATTTTAGGGTTGAATTGATTATTTTTAATTTTTATCAATTTATAATTTAGTAACTTAAACAAAACAATGAGTCATATAATCGTGTGCAAAAATAAAGTGTGAAAATAAGAGAATAACATGCGATATTTTTATATAGAAACAAACTAAGTCACAACCATGATCTAAAAGGAAAACCACTAGTTTATCGGACCACCTAACTTTTTATTATAAAAATCAAATATTTAAGTACAAATTCAGTCTTATGCTACACTTCCTACACTTACGAATCATTACTCCGTTTTTGTAGTTTTTGAAATTAGCGTGAACGGTTTCCAGATCAATGTTTCAATAAGTTTCTCGCCAATCAGATACGTTTCCGAATTAACTGCAAAATAGTTAACACAAAAAATACACATTTATTTGTGTGTTTTTGGATAGATTTAACAATGCATAATCTTAACTAGATTATTCAAAATATATGTCACTTAAATTAAATCAATTAGTAAATCTTAGAGCGAAAATATTAAACATAAATTGAATAAAAATAATTTCTTTGAAATTTAATAATCAAATCAAATAATAGTGATCACACATAAAATTATTTAATCTAAACATATAAAAATCTAATAAAAATAAACTATATAAAAATAAAAATACCAACCAAATTTATTAATAATAATATGATATTAATTTTCTTTACACCTCAATTACTTTGATTCTCAAATAATATTATTAAAACCACGATAATTATATCTATATATAAGTATTTCGGCATTCATCAACTCTAACGCCTTTTTTTTCTTTCCTAGTTAGGAAGCTTCAAACCACATAACACCTTTCAATCTTGGTGTATATATAATGAACTAATAATATTAAGACTAAATGTATTTTTTGTTTAATTTTTCAAAGTTTATTAAAAAGCTTACTATTATAAAAAATCATTTCTTAAAATACATATTAAAAATATTAAAACACATCTAAAAATATTAAATTAATAATTTTATAAATTGATTCAAGTTTAAATAAATATTTTTATATAAAAAATAATTTCAAATTTATAAACATGTACTATTAAATGTATGAATAAAATCTTATGTATCATAGCTATAAAAAATATACATGAAATACGATTATCTGAAAACAAGTTTATAGATAAATATTTTGTTTACAAAAATAACCTAAATTTATAGTTATTACATATATTTATATGATAAATGTTATAATGAACACTATATATATATATAAATTAAGTTAAGTTGAGATTATCATTAACAAAAGTTTTTTATAAAAATTTACATGTGTGTATATATATATTTTATTTGAATTTTTTATTATTAGAAAAAGACATTTTTGTCGCTTGTAGTTCACCTTAGTAAGAATTGCTCACCATTAACACTCCTAAATTTCTACTCCATTAAATCTCGATTAATAAATTTGTCAAATTATTATAGTTGTATTTCTGTATTTTTCTATTCTGTATTTTCTCAGTATAAAAAGTTATTTATGTATATTAAGAAAACGAATATAAACCCTAATACTAAGCTATTGCATATCCATAATTTTTACTCCATTAAATCTGTTTGTCTGTCATCTTTCTACTCCACTAATATTATTGTCTGTCATTTTCACTTGATACGCAAACAAAATTTTCTTTTAATTATTTAACATGAGTAAACTTATATAAACAATAAGTTGATGTTAATCAAGTGAGCATTAACTCAAGAGTCGCCACGCATGGGTTAAAAAATGACTGAACTCTTAGACCAAGCTCTATTCAAAAATTTTGAAAGCTATGTTTAAACTTTGAATGAGAAAAAAATATGTAAGGTAAAAATAGATGAATTTATTCATATAATAATCCAACTCATAAAAAACAAATTGTATTAATATTATTTCATTCGTTTCCTTTTTTTTTTCACCTAATATTTTCCTCAAAAAAAATTTTTTTAGAAATTTAATATCCAAACATAGATGAAAAATAATAATATTGCTATTAGGTATATAATACACAATCTTCATTTCCTACATAGTTTAGGTTGTTTAGACTAGTTAATATTATAGATTTAACTCAAACTAAGGTGAATATACTAGTTAATATTCTAGATTTAACTCAAAAGAACTAGGTTTAGATAAAATTAAAGGGAGTATTTTAAATTGTGTACCAGGTACATATAATAGGTAGATTGTAGCTTGTAATTAATTAAATAAATGTTGATTTGCGTACCAATATTTTCTTCAAATGCTCTGTCGTTACATATATCATGTATATATTAATATCTTGTTTTCAAAATGTTTATTTGCAGAAAAAAGATTTGTTTTCTATAAAAATATCAATTTCTTTTTTCTTTTTTAAATGTGCATCTTATTTATTTAATACACTAGGAATAAGAAAAAAAAATAGACTTAGTAGTAACTAATAAGTAGCTTCTTATTTAATGTTAATTTGTGATTGATAATCTCTTAAAATTATTAATAATTTAAAAGATATGTGTTGCGAAACTTTGTTATGTTTAGGCTTTTTTTTATTTTTTTTACCAAATAAATAAATGCATGAAACATGCATGACAGTACTATCTCGGAAAACTGAGTAGTACGTTTATATTTGTAGATAGATTATAACATACCAGAATTGATTGGGCAAAATTGTACATGCGAAATTAGAAGCTGTTAATTAGCACTTTTTGAATAACAATTCACATTCAATAATAACATATTCGGTGCGGTTAAAAAATAAATATTTATGGCTTCTAATGATATAAATATATAAGAAAATATAACATTTTAATATATATTAGAAGTGTGGTTAAGAATATTTTTAATTTAATTTAATATTAAAAATTAAAAGAAATATAAAAATTCTCAAAATTTTTCATTATCATTGGTATTATTATCGTAAATTAAACACAATGTAAGCAGCTGGAATACACTAAAAAAAAAAAAATCCCCAATCCAATAGGTAATGCATTCCAGGAAATAATGTTCTCCTTAAATAAAAGATAAAAGTTACTATTACGTGATACCTTGTCAAATTTTAATCAAGCGATAACATATCAAGTTATCAACTTACACACCATCCTACCTTTCACAACAATTCACCTCACGTAACTTCCTCCTCTGTGCTTATTTGCAAATCAATTCAGTATAAGAATTAGGGTTTAGTTAAGTGGAAAAGTCTCGCTAGCCAAAAAGCATATCAGTGAAATTGTGAAAAGATTATAGTATTTAATTATTATATTTAGATTCAATATAGCTTGATGTGATGTGATTAAAACGTATAAATTAAATTTAATCACACTCTAATACTTAATTAACTCATGTGGTAATGTACGGTAAAAACTTAAACCAATGTCATTTAGTAAATCAGTAAAACCATTTATTTTTGTAATAAAATGTCCATATTCAATCACCTACACAGTTATACTTATTTATCGTGTGATTAATTTTATTTTTTAAATATATGTCATGAAAGAAACAGAAGACGAGAAAACTCAACCATTTTTTGAAAAGTGATGCAGTTGATCTTATTTACATTCCAAAATTACCTAATTGCAGTAAAAATAAACATTATCTTTTCAAATGATATTTTAGTAAAATAATAAGTTTGACTCATTTTTCAAATAATATTAATAGTTATAAAAATTAATTTTTTTAAGATAAAATAATTTAATACCAACTATTTTAATTTTAAAGAAAATATAAAATAAAGTAAAAGAATAAAACCGTAAAGATGATATATTTAATTTATTATAAAAATGATATTTAATTCATGTAGTTATTTTTTGAAATAATTTAGTATTATTGTTATTAAAAATGTGAATACACAATAAAAAATAACTATTTATTTATTTATATTTATTTTTTCAGTTATAATTTAATTTTTATCTAATATAATTAAAAAAAATTATATTTGTCTTTATGCGGTTGTTTTTTTATTAAAATAAAATTAAAATGTTACAAAAAAATAAATAAATATAAGATTTAAATATAATTTTTACAAAAATTAAAATAACTATAAAGGTATTTTTATTATAGAATAAATACTTTTTTGGAATAAAAGAGTAATATTTTCAACCAAAAATAGGATCATAGAAATAAAGTACAACGGTGGCGTTTAGAGGGATCACTGAACCGACTATCTAATTTGATTTATTCATTTTATTTTTGCCTTCTAAAATGCTTGGTGGCGGCAAATACCAACGGAAGATCATAAACCGAAACTATGGGAGTTCGCGGTCTATGGGAATTACTAGCCCCTATCGGCCGTCGCGTATCGGTCGAAACCCTAGCCGGAAAAAGGCTTGCCATTGGTAAATTTTACTCTATATTCTTGCATTCTTTTTCTGTTCAAAATCGTAGTACGGTGTTGACATTTGTGAATTTCATGTAGATGCGAGTATATGGATGATACAGTTCATGAAGGCGATGAGAGACGAGAGGGGTGAAATGGTTCGAAATGCTCATTTGCTGGGCTTCTTTCGTCGAATTTGCAAGCTATTGTACTTACGGGTCAAACCTATTTTCATCTTCGATGGCGGAACACCCGCCCTCAAGCGCCGCACAGTGATTGCTCGTCGAAGGCAGCGTGAGAATGCGCAGACTAAAATTCGTAAGACTGCTGAGAAATTGCTGCTAAACCATGTGAGTTTTATCGGTTGATACTGTTCATTTAATTGCTAGTTAGCATTCGAAAGGCAGCAACTGAAACGCTGATTTAGAAACGAGTTCTCTGCGTATACACTTTTTTCGTTTGCTCTGTCTCATAATTATGTGGAAGTTCATTTTTGAAATCCTACCGGACCTACCCCTTCCATTCTTCCTTCTTTGTCACGAACTCATCTCTCCATCCCTCTTTGTCTTACACGCTCAAATCTCTATATGCTGCTAACAATATTAAGAAAATTCATATTTTCTAGTGGGTATATACCTTGGCTGTTCCAGCTGCTTTGATAGTTTTCTCTCTTCGTTTTAGTAGGGCTGGTAAGTAATGTGAGGGAACGACTCTAAGATTTCACCGTTTTTATTTTATATTATAAGATCTAATTTTTTTTTTGGAACAACTAAGATCTTCTAGGGTTTGCAGGACACTTTTTTGGTATATTGTTTGTCCGGTGAAGGATGACATATGTCAATATCGGGAAAATATAGCTGGATATATTTGAAAATTTGGGGTTAGAGACATGATAATTGTATGTTTCTTTCCAAATGTGTTGTTCTGAGCTGAGTTGTTCACCATGTACTACAGGAAATATCATAGCGTATAATATTTTTCTCTTTAGCTTTTTGGACAATGAAACTGGCAATTAAGACTTGTCTTTGAAACCAAATCGAGTATGTTTATGTGGTGCTTTTTATTGTTTCAATCTCTGACTTCTTCCTGTAGCTTAAGGCAATGAAACTAAAAGAAATAGCTGAGGATATCAAGAACCAGAGGCAGAAACAAAAGAGTGCTGCCAAGGGTAAAAAGGTTTTGCCAGATGAGACCAAAGTGTTGGAGAATAATTCGGGAAAATATGATGCCATCTCTGGTAGTTGCAACCAGGAAAAGCTTGATGAAATGTGAGTTATATAAATAATGCTAGTTGTAGTAGCAGTTAGCATTGATTTGTCTGATGAATTTAATTTTTTATACTTTGATGATAAGTTTAGGTTAGCAGCATCTATTGCTGCAGAGGAAGATGGGAGATTGACCTACAGCAAAATGATGTCTGCTGCTGCTGGTCTTTGTGAGGAGGATGGTGATGAAGATGAAGAGATGATGCTGGTATGCCTTAATTGGAATTGTATTTGTCCATCTTAGATGCTACCATTTCTACAACAAACTTGTTTGTGAAGTCTCATGTATCATTTTAGGATGTTAACTGTTAAGCATGATATCATAGTGAAAATCTTTCCTTTGATACCTGACCTGGATGTCTCCACCTTTGAGGAAGGGGGGGTACTTAGTCTCTTGTTTTTATGCTATATTTTCCTTAAATTTTTATTACAGCCGGATATGCATGACGAAGTTGATCCAGCTGTATTAGCTGCTTTGGCACCATCACTGCAACACAAACTTATTCAGGTAGTTTCATGATTTTAGTTTGTAACTTTAATAGAAGAATCTTGAATTAATTATGAAGGTAGTGAAAATCTGAAACAGAAGCAGGAGATTGATTTCAAGGGTAAGAAGACCCTGTCAGATGAGATCAATATTTTAGGAATTCAGTCGGAATTGGGTGGTGATGCCGTGAGAAATCAAGTAAAGCTAGATGAAATGTAAGCCACAGATGTACTTGTAATGTTGTTCTCACGTATGCATATTGGATTCCAATGAAATCTGTTACTCTTTTTTTTGAGCAATTTAGGTTGGCAGCATCTATTATGGCAGAAGATGGGGGTGTAAACACCAAAGCGTCAACATCTGCTGCTGCTATTTCTTTCGATGATGGTGATGCAGATGATGAAAGTGGAGATGAGGAGATGATATTGGTATGTAGATGTTATGTCTGATATCTTTTATCTGTTCTAATTGAAATGAAGGTGTCTGTCATGGTTATTGTGTTGGACTGGTAGTCAGCTTAATGGTTTTGATTCGATCAGAATCTGGTAATCCTCGGAACTTTATACCTAGAATTTCCACCATTGAGTTGAGTATGGTTAGATATCAATATAGTCTAAAAGATACAACATCAAGGATCACTTTATGCATGTATATGGAAATAAATACTATTTTCTTTTGAAATTATAGCTTTACTGCCTCAGTCTTATTTATCTGTGAACTATGATACCCTTATCTTGTGGTTGTTTTCATATTTTTGTACTATGAACTTTGTTTTTGCAGCCTACAATGCATGGTAAAGTTGACCCGGCTGTCTTAGCTGCTTTGCCTCCATCTATGCAACTTGATCTTCTTGTTCAAGTATGTTTATGTTCAGGTTAGATGAATCGCTTCTCTTCATTCCTATTTCTTTGAATTCTAATGGTTGTTTATATCCCTTTCTGTAGATAAGGGAGAGATTGATGGCAGAAAACAGACAGAAGTATCAAAAAGTCAAGAAGGTTGTTTCTCAATTGCCTTGATACCCATTTAAAATTGATGGCATGACATAATATGTCGAAAGGCATCCATTTTGTTAGATAATATCACAAAGTTATGCAGATGAACAGGAAAAAAATAATGATGTATTAATCCACCAAAGATGTGCTTCATGATTTTGAGAAGAAATTATAAACTGATCTGTTACCGTCTACAATTAGTGCCTTAGTGATTCTTATGTTGCTGGCATGCAGTCCTTTTTTTGGGCTTGTGGAGTTTGACTTCTCACTGACTTTGTTTTCTTTTAACTATCAAAAATAGCTGTAAGATTGATTTTAAATTTATCAAAATCCAAAAGTAATGTCTGTTCTTATTAAGTTCTCATTTTGTTGCACAAATTTCTCAATGAATATTGTCAGCTTGGCTAGCAGATTGAAGTTTTACTAAAGAATTACATTGTTCTTTAAAAAAAATTATTTCTAGACTATAAATCATCTAACATCCTGCCAATAGTGATGTAGTAAGTGGTGTGTTTTATTTGTTATTCTGAGGCTCCAAAGCTTGATCTTCTTTTTTTGAGGACTCTGAAAAAGAAACAGTAGATTATTGAATTATCCAACCATGTTTGGTAGGACCATGGCATCATCATCACTAATAAAGTAATAAGCTTCTCCATTTATTGGTGCCTTCTTTTGAACCTTCTGTTCTCTTAATGGTTCTTTCAATGCTGATAAGGATCCTGGAAAGTTCTCTGAGCTACAAATAGAGGCATATCTTAAAACTGTTGCTTTCCGCCGGGAAATAGATCAAGTTCAGAAGGCTGCTGCTGGAAGAGGAGTAGGAGGCGTACAAACATCTAGGATTGCATCTGAATCAAACAGAGAATTTATCTTTTCATCATCATTTACAGGTGACAAACAGTGAGTAATCACATTCTGGTTTTCTGGCTTCCACTAGATTTACCTCACAAGAAGAATCCTATGTGGTACTATCTTTTTTTACATTTGTAGTGACATCCTTTGTGTTGTGGAATGCTTCAATGTGTCAGAGTACTTGCTGCTGGCAGAGCTGAGAAATGTGGAGACAAGCAACAAGAAGCACAGTCGCATTCTTCAAGTTCTACAAATACTGTTGCATCTGCCAATAAGTCAAACAAGACTGGGTCAACCCCTGATGAGTCTAGAAGGGTATTGGATGAAAATATTGAGACATATCAGGATGAGAGAGGCCGAATACGTGTTAGTAGAGTTAGAGCTATGGGTATACGCATGACCCGTGATTTGCAAAGGAACTTGGATATGTTGAAAGAAATTGAGCTGGAAAGAACAAGTACACATAATATATCAAATTCTCATTCTGTGCTAAGTGGAGGCAATCATGATATCCCAGATAATTTTACTGGTACCAGTGAGGCAGTTGGGACTTCACAGGACAGTGGTATTGAATCTGTTAAAGTGAATGAGAGAAATGAAGAGTGCATGCTAGAAATGGATGGTTCTATAGAGATTTCTTTTGAAGACAATGGTGACAATAAGTGTGTTGATGGTGAAGATGATCTTTTTGCTTGTTTAGTAACAGGAAACAATAAAGGAATTTCTTCTTGTGATAATACGTCCTCAAAAAATTTGCTTTCTATTTCTGATTCAGACTGTGAATGGGAGGAAGGGGCTATTGAAGAAAAAGGTCAGGGTTCTCTTAGCAATGAAAGACTAAAAAAAGAACTTCCTGTTGATGACATTAGCAATGACACTGAAGTGGAATGGGAGGAGGTGGTTTGTGAAGATAGTAAAGATATTCCCTCTCTCCCAACTGATTCAGTAAAAATAAATTCCAAAGGTTATTTGGAAGAAGAGGCTGACTTGGAGAAGGCAATAAGGAGAAGTCTGGAGAATATTGAGGAACAAAGATCCGATTATACATGTCAAGGCGAGAGACAAAAAGTTCAGCTTGAAAAGGTTGATAACGCTAATTGTTTTCTTGATGAAGAAAATAAAGTAGATCTGCTGCTTTCACCAGTAGAGAATGCTGCTCAACAGTTTAGATCAACTGCTGAGATTATGAATGCTATTGAAAAGGTGGATGGTGGCCAAGTAGCCATCTCAAGTACCAGTTTTTGTCCTAAAAAGCTGCTTAAGCCATCCATTGAATCTAATTCTGATGACTGTGCATTGGTTCAGGTTTCTACACCACGTGAAAGAGAATGCAGTTCACCCAAAGGACTAATATGCTATGATAGAGAAGGGGGAAATTTATTTAAAAAAGAAACAAATTATGCTGATATTGTACCTTCTGGAACCGAGGAATTTAAAGTTGTTGAAGATCATAATCTGCCTGCATCTAAGGACAATGGTGGGATTTCTACCTTCGATACTGCCGGAACAACCGGTAACCCTTGTTCTAACGATGACATTAGAGATGCTATTTTGGTTGACGATAAGAAAAAGGGCCCAAAAGCTGACCCATCATCTTCTTCAGTTGTGGTGGATAACCCAACCATTTCTTTAGTAGACCCAGTGACAAGTGAATTGCAAAGCAACACTTATGATCATCAAAATTTGGTTGTAAAAGAAAACCATGAATTTTTTTTTGAGGAAGGTGAGAAAATCTTGGAGAGTTCTACAGTTAAGGACAATGAGAATGTACAGGTTCATGTAACTGAGGCTAATCTGGTGGAGGAAATAAAAACTTTAGAGGAAGAGTGTATGTATCTGGCGCATGAGCAGAAGCGGCTTGAGCGTAATGCAGAGTCTATCAGTAGTGAGATGTTTACGGAATGTCAGGTTTGACATGTATTTCTTTTTTGTTAATCAGTTGCCCCATTTTCACATTATATCATCGAACCATTTGTTACTTTAGATTGTTGACTTGGTTTGTTTGTTGCTCTTTTTAACTGTTTTGTGGTAAACACTTCAATATGAACAGGATATAAATATCTTTTCATATAACATTTATTGGTAAAGACTTCAGTATTAACAGCAGTGATATAAATATCTTTTCATATATCATATTCAGAATGTGTTGATTTATAATTGTTTGGATGAAATTGTTAACTGGAATGAGAGATATAACTTACTGTAGCATACAGTTTAGTTTGGTATGCATGTCAACATTGGATAGATGATTGTTATCACCCTGCTTTGTTCATTTCGGAGAGATTTTTTTCCTATCTTTACTGGTTCTAGGAAGGTTAATAATTAAGTTCTGTTCCTATCTGATTCATTGCAGGAGCTGCTGCAAATGTTTGGGTTACCATATATCATTGCACCGATGGAAGCAGAAGCTCAGTGTGCTTATATGGAAAAAGAAAATATTGTTGATGGTGTTGTAACAGATGATTCTGATGCCTTCTTGTTTGGAGCGCGGAGTGTATACAAGAATATATTTGATGACCGCAAGTATGTTGAGACATACTTCATGAAGGTTTGCATCTGGCATGCCCATATAGTCCACTTTTTTCTTTAATGCTTCACATCCAACTTTGTTACT
Organism: Hippophae rhamnoides; assembly: GCA_033030585.1. Lineage (NCBI taxonomy): Eukaryota > Viridiplantae > Streptophyta > Magnoliopsida > Rosales > Elaeagnaceae > Hippophae > Hippophae rhamnoides. The sequence continues at coordinate 62,061,262 of CM065428.1, read as the reverse complement.
TGTATTTTTTAGGAGTTAAGAAATTTGGATTTTTTTTTAAGTTCACTGGTTTTCTTGTATTATTTGAGATACTTTGAAAGTGATATGGAGGAAATTTCACATGGTTCCGCACTTGCAGCATTTTATGGTATTTTTGCTGATCTTTAAGATGGATCATGTATTCCACTCCATTTCTCATCGTTCTTTTGTGTCTACATTTTCTTCCAGCAAAATTGTCCTCCTTTTAAGTTAAAGTTGATTTAGTTCACTTTTAGGGTTAGATATTTAGTTTTCCAAATTTAAGGTTTAGTTTTTCACAAAAGGATTCCTAGTTCCCATTATAGGGTGTAAAGTTGTTGAAATTTTATAATTTTTATATTCATATTTATAATATGACCAATATACCCCTTTTGTACCTCATCGTATCTTCCTAAATATGTGCGCGCGCGCATGTGTATATGTATTTGGCTGTCTTGTATTTGGTTGGTATGGTGTAAAATTCATGAAACTGTCTATTTAATTGGTATGAGTACTTGAATTCTTCATGGATTTTCTCTTGGTGTGTGTGTATATATATATATATTTATATTTTTCCCCCTCTTAACTATCTGTCTTGTGACACCATCCAAAGCATGTTTATGCTTGTCTGCTTGTGTCAGGATATTGAAAATGAGCTTGGTCTAACCAGAGAAAAGCTAATTCGCATGGCACTTCTTCTTGGAAGTGATTACACTGAAGGGGTTAGGTAATTAGCTTCTGAATTTTATTTCTTTAGAAGTTCTGACAGTATATTACTATATTGTTGGTCCTTTGCACCATTAGTCTTCATTAAATATTTTTTATATTGTTGTTTAATTAATTTGGGTACTTTTTTCTACTTAATGTTGTTCAGCATGTTTGGAAAATATTGTATCTCCATTAAGTTAATCATTTGCTATTTTATGTGCCATTTGATTCAGTGGGATTGGCATTGTCAATGCGATTGAGGTTGTAAATGCATTTCCTGAGGAAGATGGCCTCAAAAAATTTCATGACTGGGTTGAATCACCTGATCCCTCTATTTTAGGGAAGCCAAATGCACAAACGGGATCAAATGTGAGGAAAAAAGGTTCTAAAGTTGGTGATGGGGATATCTCGAGGTACAATGTGGAAGAAGCCTCCAGATCTCATGAAAACAGTCCCCGGGATCAAAAACAGAATCAGTCTTCTGCTGATATTCAAGAGACAACACAAATTTTTATGGATAAACATGTAATTCAATGTTATCTGGTTAAGGCATTTCTTTTTTATGTTATGCTACGGAGTCTAATGTTTGTGATATTAGAATCATATATAGTTTTATTTGTGCAGAGAAAGGTAAGCAAGAACTGGCATATTCCTCTCTCTTTCCCAAGTGAAGCAGTGATTTCTGCTTATTCTTGTCCTCAAGTGGACATGTCGACTGAGTCTTTCACATGGGGAAAACCAGATCATTTTGTTCTTCGCAAGTGAGTTATTAGCTTTTGATTCGTGAAGTTTCTTCACTGTTAGATGAATAGATTTCCCCAATTTAGGTGCACTTCAGATAATATATTCCATGGAAGCTGCCTATTGCTATGACATGCAAGATTTCTCTTACCACTCTGTTTGCTTGCAGGCTGTGTTGGGAAAAGTTCGGTTGGGTTAGCCAGAAGGCAGATGAAATATTACTACCTGTTTTGAAGGAGCACAGCAAACGTGAGGTTAGGGACTAATATTATCTCCTCTACTCTGTCTCTCATATAAGCATGCTCTACAAACAGGTACAGATGCACTTTTCATATTTTAATGCAAAGGCAGAAATGCACAATTTCTTTACCCAATAATCATGGGTGCAAATTCTCAGTCAAATTATATTTTTATGAAATGTCCCCCTTTTATCATCACCTCCTCCCCAAAAGAGAGAAAGAAGAGGGGGAGGGAAAAACTAGAGAAAATGCTGACAGCCTACCATCTCTTTTAATATCTAGACTCAATTACGGCTGGAGGCATTTTACACATTCAATGAAAGATTTGCAAAAGTTCGTAGCAAGAGAATTAAGAAAGCAGTTAAAGGCATCATTGGAAATCGATCCTCAGAGATGACAGATGATGACAATCAAAAGGTCTCTAGAAGTAGGAAGAAGAAAAGATCAAAACCTGATGAACCTGGAGATGATGAAACAGAGATGCTTTCAGAGCAGCAAATACGTGGAACTGTTATGGGAAATCAGAGGAGCAATAGAAAGAAGGCAACTACCAAGCATTCACAGAACAGATCGACACCTGGGGAGGAGGATCCATCTGAGCCATCAAGCTTTCCTCAAGGTGGAGAAAGGACTAATAGAAGTCCACGTGTCAATGGAAGAGATGGAGGGAGGAAGGGTAGAGGAAAGGGAAAAGGAAGTCCCAGTTTTGAAACATCTAAAACCAGCTCTGGTGATACTGGAAACAATGATGATGATGCTATGAAGTTTTCAGAGAGATCAGAAGGGCAAGAAGTGCGTAGGGTAAGCTTCTCTCTCTTTTCCCTCTCCTCGTTTTTTTTAAATGTTTGCTCCAGCATACTTAAGTTTGTGTAGTAAGAACATCATAATTGAGGACTTCTTTCAATCAGTAGGTTGTTATCTGGGTGCAACTAGGTACAGGACTGCTCGTTTGGAAATGTTTATCCAAGTTGTGAGTGTCTCAAACCAGTCAAAGCACTTTAGATTTAGATTATGTTTGGCATCCTTCAAGACAAGTGCACCTTTCAAATTTTGAGAACCACCCTTAGTGCTATTTAGAGATGTAACATATAGTTTTTGATGCATTCTTTTTCCAAATATAATTTCTATAATACCATTTAGAATTACTTCTCTCATTTTTATTCTTAACGATCCTCTAGGAGATGTAATTTTCAAATTTTGGGAAGCACTTTATTGCTATTTAGAGAAGTAACGAATCCCTAGTTTTTTACGCATTCTCCTTTTAAAATATAGTTACTACAATTGCATTCAGATCGACTAACATTTTTATGCCACTTTTGACTGGATCACTTGTCTCAAAACCTTTAATCTTGAAAAACTTCTTGGAACTCTAGGACATTCAAAAGAGTCCTTAGTTCGTATCTCTGCACTCCTTTTGTACCGTTTTGCCTTGAGGTGCTGCATTGGTGATTTTGGGATGGAGATTTTTTTTCCTTTCTGTATGCATACTACCATAATATAAACTTTGTTTTATGGTCGTGTTTGTGCACATATGTCAAATGGTACTTATAGGAAACGGTAGCTTGTGAATAATAGGGAAGAGCTTCATTTACTTGATTTTCCCTCTCTTTTAACTATCAAGGAAAAAGTCACTTTCAAAAAAAAAAAAAAGAGTCCTTATTAGAACGATGATAAAAGCCAGTAGGATATGTGATTGAATTGCTCTATACATTTAATTGGTAGTGCTATAGTGATGATCCTTTAAAGGTCGTATGAGTTCAGTCAGTAATTTTTGTAAACTTTTGTCAATAATAATAGTTATAATAATTAAGAAACCGGGGAAAGGGATCATAGTTTGAGGTGTAGTTCACCTAGTGATCTGGTGGTAAAACTTACTATTTTCCTGTTTTGATCTAAAAGAAACTCATAGTTTAAGTCTATCCAATCAGCTGTCATCATTGTGGATTTTTCTGGTTGGGTTGAATCTCCTGCATTTTAAGGTTAATATGTATTACAAACATACTTAGACATAAAGTAATCATGTATATCAATTTATATCCATTGTTTGTGTAATATATGTTAGGAAATTTGGATAAAATGGTATAATCACAAATTCTCCCTCCCAAGATCTTCCTTTGAAGAATATCAAATAACAGAGAAATAGATAATACACAACACAAGAATTATAGTGGAAACTCCAAATTAGAGAAAAACCACATTCGTTGTCAAAAGACAACCAGAGAAAAATTCACTATGTGGAAAATTGTTACAACCACACTCTCAGTAATTTTCTCACACACCCAAAAGACAAGAGCAATTACAAGCCAGAGAATTTTCTCACAAAATTCTCGCATCAAGAACTTCTCGTACAAGCTTTATACATTTTTGGGATGATTATCAATGAAGAAATGAAGTCGTATTTATAGCACCAAGTTCTCATTTCATATGCCAAACATTTCTTCATTCAACAAAATTAGGCTACCTAATTTTCCTATTAACTTTATTCAAACAAGGTTAGGCACGCTCCCATCTTTGACAATATGGTAAGCCACCATGAATTTTAACCCCAAATTAAATGGCACCTCCTATTTTGACTAACAAGCACTAATATTATTTTTAATCAATCATAACAATCTCCACCTTGATTAAAAATAAACATAGTTACCACTACAACTTGTCTATTCCAACAGTCGTAATTTTCTACACCGAGAATTATCGTACTCCATTATAAAGAGTACACCAACTTAGAATTAATCACCAATTCTAAGAATTTCACATCGGCTCGTGTCGAAAAAAACTTCTTGAAATTTATGGTGCAACTCTCACACTTGGTTTTCCCGAGAGTTCATCACCGTCGACATCCTTTCCACCACGCACACACCTTGCATCATAAGGTAATGCCCGAGTGTGCGAACTTGTGGACATTACCAAAGTAATACACCTCTTTCGTGGCAATATTTAGAGAGTAGTGGTATGCCGTGAGGATGTACCTTCTTTTCAAGAAACATCGCTATAGTCTTTGAAAAGCAGACATACTCTTGTGTCATCGTCGGTATTTGAGCTAACTTGCGGATCAGCCCACCCTTTGGACAATTTCTTTTAAGGTGCAGATTGTCCACACCCCCAGACACTATCTTCTTTTTCATGAAATTGTTTTTCTTTCGGTTGTATACTACCAATCTTGAGTTTGAGGCTAAACATTTCTTTCAATTATGACCTTTTTTCTTGAGGAAAACAACTTGCTAATAACTTCGAAAAAATTATTTTCTCCTTTCCGTGAATCAAGATAGGTTTCCTACGTGATCATAAGAATATGGAAGAGACCGAGATGAGCCTTAAAGCTATATCTTCATCATCAAGTTTAACTCGATGGTTTCAGTTCGAGAGACAATACCATGGTGAACACTTAGATGTCGAACGTAATATCGTTCCTTCATTCATACGCAAAGTATGAAAGCGCTCTTTCAAATACACCCAGATTTGAAACACTTTTACGATACAATTCTTCAAGCTTTTCCCCAGTTCTTTGGCGTAGATATTCCATGCACATTTGTGAGAATATTTTTGGCCAAACAAAGCCGAATTGCACTTGCAGACTCTTAGATCAAGATCTTCCCAATATTCATCACTTATATTGGTTTTACTAGACTCAATACAGGTAACAAATTTGGTTTCCCTTTAACGCCTTGTGTAACCCACGTATTGGATCAACAAATCTTTGACTTGTACTTGCAGAAGCCAAAATTGATTCTCCCATCAAATTTCTCAATGTTAATCTTGACTCGACATTTCTCCTTCTTTCTTTGAAATTGGCTCGTCTGGAGTTGTTTAAATTTGGATAAAATGGTATAATCACAAATTCTCCTCCTAAGATTTTCCTTTGAAGAATATCAAATATGAGAGAAATAGATAATACACAACACAAGAATTATAGTGGAAACTCCAAATTAGAGAAAAACTACTTTCGTTGTGTGAAAAGACAATCGAGAGAAAAATTGACTATGTGGAAAATTGTTACAACACACTCTCAATAATTTTCTCACACATCCAAAAGACAAGAGCAATTACAAGCCAAGAGAATTTTCTCACAAAATTCTCACTCAAGAACTTCTCATACAACTTTTTCTATTTTTGGGATGATTATCAATGAAGAAATGAATCCATATTTATAGCTTTCAAGTTCTCATTTCATATGCAAACATTTCTTCATTCAACAAAATTAGGCTATCTAATTTTTTACATTCTTTATTCAAATAAGGTTAGGCACTCCATGCTTTGACAATATTGGTAAATACAGTTCACCAATTTGAATTTTTCTTCTAAATTAGACACCTCCTATTTTGACTAACAAACCTAATATTATTTTTAATCAATCATAACAATATATCACACAGAAAGCTATCCTAACAAACCTCTTTTCTGCCTTTTCATGTATACCTCCAAGTCTAAGCGATTGAGGAAGCCTGTAGATTATACAATTAACGATGTGGAAATTGATGATGTCGATGGTTTAGTGTACCAGAGTGATAAAAATGGCTCTCCTGATATGACCGAGGAAAAATATCTGTTGTCACCTAGAGATATGAATGAAGGTGCTGCTTCTGGTCTCATTGAAGAAAAACAACAAATTGCTGCTACATTTTCTATTGGGGAGAGCTCGTCTATAAACTACCTTGAAACAGGTGGTGGGTTTTGCCTGGATGAAGGGGAAAGTGATAAGCTGCATGACAATAGGGATGATCCTCCTGAGGTCGAACTTTCTGATGATTACCTGAAAATGGAACCCAGTCCTTGCATGGTTGTAGATGGGATCACCGCGGATGAAGATAAATCTCCTGCTCCAGCTACTGCTACTGCTACTATCTCAACAAATGCTAATCTTTCTCGTTACTCTGTTGTTGGTGCATCAGACGGACATGCCTTAGAACAAGGTGCGGAACAAGTGGGCAATATAATTTCGAATGATAATCAGAATGCTACTGATGGGACTGGCAAGAGATCTGTTGTTGCTTTAAGGGCCATGCCAAATTTGAGAAGAAAACGGAGGAAGAATTGAAAAATGTCATCTCTTTGCATTTGTATGTGTATTTGTACGTGTAAACACAACTTTTGGATTTCGAATATAACCAAGCATTGGTTTAAATATTAAATCTAAATCCAAATAAACTGTAATTTTTTGGTGAAGTCTACATGAAGACTGTTATTTGTGAACTCGAGTTCTCAAAATGCCTAAAAAAAACGTATATGCCTTGTAAGTCAATTGGTGTTTTGTGATTAAGTAAATCAATAAATTTAAATGACACTTAGTGTCTTGTAATTTTTATTAATTTTATACTTTGGTTTTATAATTATATTTTCGTTAAATTTGGTAGTTAATATTTTAATTTTCATAAATTTGGTTTGAAATATGTGTTAAATTTAAAAAGTGAAGGGATTAAATTATAAAAATAATTTTAATGTTAAATTTGATTATTATAATCAAATTTCAGGCAAATTTTATATTTAAACAAAAATTGTGATAATTTAAAATTTAGAGATGAAAACTAAAAAAAAGGTTATATACCAAAGTGTATAATTTTTAAAAAATAAGAGTATAAATATTTTTCGGCCAATAAATAAAATATTAATTTCCTTCTACGCTTTTTTTCCAAAATATAATTTATAGAATAATTTAACCACTTTATTTTAAAAAACAAAAATGAGTAAAGTGTATTAATCGAAAAAAAAGTGACTAATACTGATATGTATATTTTGTAAGAGTTTAAGAGATTACAATATTTTTTAACTTTTCCTTTGCCTTTGAATATTATCGCATGGTACATTTGGCAATAGTGTCAATTTTCCCGAAACAGTGGGCAATCGTGGATAAATATGATTTATTTTTTTTTATCGATAGAACAAATTTGTCAGAAACTGAACTGGAAGGAGGGGGGGTTAAGGAATCATATTTTCTGCTCCATATCTAATTTTTTTTATCATTTTATATAAATTTTTACATATTTACTTAAAAAATACAATATTATAATTAACAATATACTTTAATTTAATTTTTTAACCATAATAAAAATAAATAACAATTTTTTTTTGTTAATTTATAACATTAAATATATATTATTTATTAACGGGGGAATATCCTATCTCTATAAATTCTTTGAAATTTCGATGAAAAATATCCATCACGTCCCTGCAACAATTAGCCAAGGGATGGGATGCCAAATCCTACGCAGTCCCGCCCCATTGAAAACAAGTATCGGTGCAACTAGAAAAAAAAAATAGAAAAAAAATATCATTAAGAATATTTCATTTTTTAAAGAATGATTCAAATTTTTTGCTTATTTTTTTGAAACAGTTTAATTTTATTGTAAAAAAAATAAATGTATAAAGAAAAATGAAATTTTTTAAGTTTTAATTACATTAATAAATATTGTTATAAATTAAATAAAAAAGAATTCAAAAAAAATAAAAACATAATTATTTGTAGTTGTATGTATATTTTGTAAAAGTTGAAGAGATTACAATATTGTTTACCTTTTCCTTTGCCTTCGAATATTACCGCACGGTGCATTGGCATGTTATCAATTTTCGGTAGTGTCTTACAACAGCAAGTATTAGTGCAAAAATGTCTAGAAAATAATATTGAAAAATATTTATTTATTGTAAAAATAACATTTAAATATTGAAAAATATTTATTTATTGTAAAAATAACATTTAAATTTTGTATTTATTTTTATAATAATTTTATTCTATTGTTATGAAAAAGATTGCATAAAGGTAGATATAATTTTTTTAAGTTGTTTAATTACATTAGATAGATATAATTATAAATTGTAATTTAAAGAAATAAATCTAAATAAAAACATAAAATAATTATTTTTTATAATAATAAAATTAAATCTTTAAAAAATAAATATGAAATTTAAATATTATTTTTAATAAGTATTCAATTTTTACCATCACCTCCAAAAAAAAATATTATTGCAAAAAAGTTTGAAAAAAATAGTGCAAAAATAAAATTAAAGAATAATAATAATAATATCATATATAATTATTTTATATTAATAAATATCAAAATATTTATATTATAAATGAATTTATAATTTTTATTTTTCTATTATTTATTAAATTTCTATTATTATTTTTAAATAATTATTGTCAAGTAAGAGAATTCATAGAATTGATGTTTACTCATTCAATAAATGCATACATCAAATCAATTTATTTAAAAATAAAACTTATTTATATTTAACTAATTTTTTTTATCTTAGGTTAATTAAAAAAATTAATTGATATACATTATTTTTTAATATAATTCATATAACTTATATTTGTATTGTATTTAAAATGAATATTATTGTTACAATTATCACGATAAAATATTTATATAGTATATTTAATTTCAATTAATATAATAAATTAATTATTTAATTATTTAAAAAATATTACTTTAATTATTTTTTAAAAAAATTTAACATCAATTTTCTAACTTATTATAATAAAATCAACTTAAAAAATTATTTTTAAAGATTTTCTTTTCAAAACATTTTTTTTAAAATAATACAATTATTATTTAAAAATTAATATTAATATATACTTATAAAATTTAAATAATCAATTGTATATTGCACAGTTACGAAACTGGTAAATTAAAAAAGGATAATATAGAAAAAATATAATAATAATAAAAGAAACATCGGCTAGGATTTGGTGCATTATCTTCTGTATTGTTGTTGATTCGTGTTTAAGGCGGTAAGCAGGTGTGTGTGCGTGTATGCGTGTGCATTCGTGTGCTTGCGCGTGCATTTTGAAAACCGGACCTACTATTATTTCTTATTTCACTTTTGGGCTACCCAAACGGTGCGGATCATGACATAACTTTAAATCTTTAGCGAAGAATAAGAAAATCAAGGTGATGAATATAAATTCTTTTGAATCTCATAACAAATTGAATGCGTAGTATACAGACTTCTTCGATTTGCTTGCAGGTACGTAGTGACGTCATTCATATACCATTTCTAATTCATACGTTTAGTTACTTGGAAATGGGACCGGATTACTAAATTCAATAATTTGTTTTTTCGTTTGAATGTGACAATTTAGCTGATGCATTGTTGGCAATGACCCATTTTCTTGTTTGTTGTAGATCAAGTACCAATTGTTTGATGAAAGTTGCATGCTTCATAACTTGATAACAAATGCTTGTCTGAAAATTATTTCAACAAAATCTCACCTTTCGCTTTCCCCTTTGTTCTCTCCACAAAACCCAAATCAGCTATATAAGAATAAGGCAAAGGACTTTGATTTTTTTGAGGAGGTGAAAAAAAAAAGGAGAAATAAAATGGGGCTAGCAACTATGATATGGGATCTAGTACCTTTTGCAGCTATGATACTGGTGGAATGCACACAAGTTGGTGTTTCAACAATAAGCAAAGCAGCCATGAGAAAAGGAATGAGTAATTTTGTTTTTCTAGTTTACTATAATGCCCTTGGTACCCTTATCCTCTTTCCCTATTTCATCTTACGAAGGTGAGCAATGTCTTCATTTATGTTATGCATGTTTTATTTCATTTTCTACTTGTTGATGATACTCAATGTTTGAAACTCTTTTTTTTTTTTTTTTTGCAGAAACAAACGAGCTCCTCTCAGTTTTTCACTTATTTGTAGATTCTTCATCCTCAGCATTATAGGGTAACTTGTACCTCATATATTAACTGCAGTCTTTCTTTCCGTTGCTCTTTTCATATTTATTTTTTAGTTAAGAATCTTTATTACTACCTACTAGAAGAGGGTAGGATGTAGTTTCCTTGAAATCTAATAGTACCTAATATTAGTTTGTGTTATCTTTATTTCATAATATGAGTCATGACACTCTTCATTCTACTCTTCACTTTCACAATTTTCATTTTCACATAACTGGCATATATATGTGAAATTTTCACACAGTTACGTGAAAATTATACACATCCGTTAAACTTCTATTTTCACATGTGTATGTAAATATTTCATATACCCGAACTCTACATAAAAAATTCGTTTAACTCATCCTCATTTGTGAAATAAACTAAAAATGGACTATAAATAAGATGACTTCCGGTTTTTTTTTTCTTTCCTTCCTCTCTCTGCAGGAGTGGTGGGAAACTTCTGTTTTTTGGTGGGGTGAAGTATAGTTCCCCTACTCTCTCATCAGCCATGGGAAATCTTACTCCAATTTTCACTTTCTTGCTGGCTGTAGTTTTCAGGTGAGTCACTAAAAAAATTTGATATTGACAAATTTTATTGACCTTTTGATCTTCTCATGAAAAGTACTTTCAATTCAGGATGGAAAAGTTAGAGTTGAGAAGATCAAGCAGTCAAGCCAAGTCTGTGGGCACAATTGTATCCGTAGCAGGGGCAATGATAGTTACACTTTATAAAGGTCCAGCTCTTTTAATGGCTGCTAGATCTCCTTCCAATAACTCTCCTTATAAATTCCTTGTGTCACAACTCTCAAATTGGGTCTTTGGTGGTATTCTCCTTGCAATCAACTGCTTTGTATCTGCAATATGGAACATTTATCAGGTAACTAAGAGTTGAGATTATATCACTGAACTAAAATAAATATGGGAGACCTAACTTGTAGAACCTATTTAACTAGTATAGTTATGTATGTTTTCAGGCAGCCACCGTAAAGGAATATCCAGAGGAAATGACCATAGTCTTCTTCTACACCTTCTTCGTGACTATCATTTGCTTCATCGTCTCTCTCATTGTCGAAACCAATCCAAATGCTTGGAAAATTAAGTCTGGCATTGAGATGATTGCCATTGTGTATGCGGTGAGAAACTATTAAAAAAAATCATAATTCAGTTTACCTTTTTCCCGTATGCAAACTTGTTGCTCAATTGTACAACAAATAAAGTACTAACTTTACAACTAGTGTGTAATGCTGCAATAAAGCCATATTTGTAAATTTTCAAGGGTCAGTTCGGTTAATTAAGAACTGAGACCAACTCTGGCTTCATAATGAATGTAGGCAATCTTAGTGAGTATACTCCGAATTGGAGTTCATGTATGGTGCTTGCACAAGAAGGGACCTGTTTATGTTGCCATGTTTAAGCCTTTAGGGATTGTCATTGCAGTGACTTTATCTATCACTTTCCTTGGTGAAACTCTTTATCTTGGCAGGTATATATCTTTTTCCTATTTTATTTCACCTCAACTAAATTCAAATTTCTGATAAGGTTTGATAATGTTGGTTCATATTCTATGCCAATTGCAGCGTAATTGGATCGATTGTAATTGCATTCGGCTTTTATACTGTTATGTGGGGACGAATCAAAGAAAAACACAAGCATCTGCAGAGCGAAGTTCAAAGATCAGAATCATCCAGCCAAAAGACCCATCTTTTACAAAACAACAATATAGAGGTGTAAACTGCTTTCAAGTAAGCCTCTAGGATGAAGAATACTAGGAGAATAATTTTTTTCATGTAGCAGTAGCAAGGTTAAATAAAAATATATTGATCTGTGCATGTTATTATTTTGGAATTCAATTAATTTCGGTGATTTTTGTTTTCACGAATAGATGAAATTCATCAATTATATATAAAACTCAGTACAAGACTACATTGACTATTATTTCCCAAAGAAAGAAAATGAGAAGCCTCATAGGTACAACATTACCAAGACAGACTATCTAACATTGACACAAGCAAGATTGTGAGCAAACATAAATCACACTATCTGCTAACTCTCTAGTTAGTGTTAGAGGCATAATAAATCTTGTGAAAGACAATCACACTTGAAGGAGAAACAGTACAAGTAAAAGCAGACACCAAATACAATTAACAATAGTAATAAAAGCAAATAACAACTAAATTAAATTGAATGTGTTTGTAATTATCTCATTTTTATATATATTTTTTTCCTTAAATTGGAAGAAAATTTCAAAAAAATGGTGGCTATTGTGGCTGTCGGCCGAGAACTGAAAATAGAAAGAAAAGAGAGAGAGAGAGAGAGAGAATGGTTGAATGTTAAAGTTTGTTTAGAATAAGAAGGAAAATTTAGGTCAAAGATTTGAGTTAGTTATCACGACTTTATGTATAGATAAATTTATACAGTAACTTTAACAAAATTTTAGGAAGACGCGTAAATCTTGGCAAAGAAGGCTATTTCACCCCAAGCAAAATCCACACACGGAACATAACTGTAGTAGATTTGTTGGGTAATTGGATAACGCCTCACTGAAAATGAAAGATCAAAATCCCAACCTTGAAAATCATTATTTAGGAAAATACGAAAGAAAAAAAAAGAGCCCAGGGAAAAACATTTTATTTTAAGTTTGAGATAATAGCAACTTACATAATACAATATTACTATTTTTTTTTTTGGGTCCATAAAAAAACTAAAAAATAAGTAATTTATCCTTATTATTTAGATCATTAGTTACTTAGTATAATTTTTCACCAATTATTAACCTTTTTTTATGGTTTCATGAAGAGACATGATAAAAATACTATCACTTAATACTTACAGAGAGAATAATTCTCATACTTGCATACATGAAATAATCCTCATATTAACTTTCAGTATTATAATGTTCGAACTTATACATCAGCCAACCCAAAGCCAACTGGATAATAACTAAGATATTATTCAGCTTAATAAAATTGCATATATTCTGAAGTTATAAATTATTAACTAATAATAATTTAACATTTCCCAATTCAGACAATAAGTCTTAACTGTAAGAAAAAGAAGGTATTTCACATAATTAGGTCTTACACAGCACTTTCTGTATTAACATGCAGGATGATACACGGCACTCGTATACTTAAACACATAAACTGTTGTAGTAGATTATTTTCAAATTAAACTATTAAAGCGTATACAATGCTCTAATAATAGTGTGTCAAACATTAATTATTTTTGCAAGAAAATTTTATTATATAACAATAATATATTTCAAAATCTCTAAATTAAAGTGTAGTATTAATAGGAAGTAATTCACTTATCTTATTCTTAATATGTTATTGTTTTTTTTTCACTAAAAGTTGATAAATATGTGAAAAGATTCATATTTTATACAATAAAGATACACATTTTTAATCACGTATTAACTTACAATTAGTATCACATCGAAAATGAAACGCAAGAATTGGAAACTAACTAAGAATAATGTAATATCACTGAAAATATATAACGAAAATGTGATATTTAAACATTTCCTCAACCCAAACAGCATTCCACATTCCCCATCAATGTCCAGTGTTGACAACTTCACTCGCTACAAAAGTTCCGTCCTGCTCTCTATTCGTGTCACCCACAAGCACTAGTGACTAGTTCATCAAACATTTACTTACCTGTATCACAGAAAAGCCATAAACTTGATCTCTCTCTGTTTACTCAGTATTTTAATAGAAAGAGAAAGAGATGGCAGTTGAAAGGTATTATTACAGGGACATTGTTCCTTTTTCGGCGGACATTGTTCCTTTTTCGGCGATGATAATAATGGAATGTATGAACGTTGGCTTAAACACTCTGTTCAAAACGGCTACTTTGAGTGGAATGAGCTACCGTGCCTTTGTTGTCTATGCTTATGCTGTTGCTGCTCTTTTTATATCTCGCAGGTCTCTTCCCTTCTCTGTCTCTCTTTCTCTCTTGCATGTATCATTTTCTTTATGTCGATTTTTTTGGCAGATCAAGAGTGCTTCCTCCACTCAATTTCTCCATATCCTGCAAAATTGGACTTCTTGGGCTTATAGGGTACAGTCAAAAACCAAAAGCCCATTGATTCTTTAGATCTAATTACTAATTAGTCTATTTTTTTCTCCATTTGTTAATTGATTTAAAAAATTATCGTCGGTTGTCAAGAGCAGAAGTTCATCTCAGATCGTAGGGTATACGGGAATCAATTATAGCTGTCCAACTTCAGCCATCAGCAATCTTGTGCCAGCTTTCACTTTCATTTTAGCCGTCATTTTTAGGTTTTTTTTTTCTTTCTCTCATTCAAGTTTATTAAAGTATCTCTTTAATATCATTCTTGAAAGTCTAATGTCATTAATGCAAATATAAAAATACTTCTATAATCATTTTCTTTGTATTCAATAACATTAGTTAGATAGAAAAGTGTTAAATTTTTTAAAAATTTATAATGAAAAATAAATATATAATTAATTGAATTGTATTCTATATTAAGGGTATATATTTGACATCTCATGTATATGGCATGCCATTTGCTCTACGACTTACATACATGATGATTACATGATTTGATAAACGTTTTATACGATCTAGTTAAGCATAAAGTAAAGTCATTGTAAACGTTTACATTGATATGTCACTCACAGATGGAGAGAATCGAAATCACATCATGATCTTATAATTTCACTAGGTTTTGATCTCTAAAACCTCGCAGAATAATAACGAAATGCTCTGGTTATCTGGGTTGTATTTTTTATCAAGCTCGTCGGACCTAGTATATTATTAAGCCATCCTCATAACCTCGCTATCCCATAGCGAGATACATACGTTCATTAGGTCGCATACATGTTATACATTTAATACTAAACAAACATCATTGTTCTCTTATACAAGTCTAAAACAGAGCAATTACTATTTATTTTTCCCGGTTTTATAAAACATAAAAAATTCAAAAACACAAATTCCTCGTACTAAATGATGCTTCGGATCATTTATTTCACATCATATCTTAATTTATATTCATTAACACGTTATTCAAAATATTATCCTTGATCTAAAGTTTTAGTAAGATTTTAAAACGAAGATCTTTAGTTGTTGCATTCATTACCCATGGTTATTAAGTTCAGTTATTTTTTCACAAAATTAAATTATAGGTATGGGTAAGATTAACTTCGAAATATCCAATGGCTCAAAATGTATCCATGCAAAAGTTTAAGCAAATAAAAGCATACTCGTATCCTAAACTTGCAATCATATTCATGATTCATCCTAGCTTGTTAAACAACTTTAATTATTTTCTTTCTCTAATAAACATAGCAACAACACACTCATTGATGGGTATGACACAAAAAAAAACATTAACCATGATAATATTATCGCACGGAATATCAAAATTGCAGCTAACTATGCCTTCATAGTCTAATCCGTAATGTTGTGGTTTTCTTAGCTATAAAAGTTTGAAGTTCAAATCTCAACCCCACGTAACACACAAAAAATCAGTGTTTTTCCTTAGAGGGGAAAAAATGCAACTAAATGTTCGTCCTGTTTAAATTATCCCTTAAAATCCAAAAAAATGGTGCTTGCCTAAAGGATTTAGACTTTTCTACATGGTAAAGATATAGAGTGGTCTAGAGATGTCTAGAATGAACTAGAGTTGGATGGACTCAACTCAAGCCTTGAAGACTCTAGAATATTCTAGAGTACGCTGGAAGATACTAGAATATTTTAGAACGTGCTGGATGGTTCATGAAGGATGTAGAAATCTCTAAAAGCTTACGGAACATCTTAGAACTTGCATGAAAGAACTAGGCAATCCTAGAAGACTCTAGAGTTGGCTAGAAAGTCCTAGAACCTTGTGGCATGGTGTAGATAAAAACTAGAACACTCTTGTACATTCTAGACTTAGAAGGATCTAGAAAGTTGTGGCATAGCCTTAAACTTGGAGTCACACTATAAATAGACCTATTGGTCTTCATTTGTATTCATCTTGGGAAATCTTGGGAAATTGTAAGATAACCTCTCTAAGAGCAATACAAGGCATTCTTTACAAATTCTCTTGTGTTCTTGCTTTGCTCTTGAATCCTCTAAATCTCTAAGTCTCTTTCTAGTCTCTTTGGAGTGTTCGTTCAGGTTGAAAGGCAGGCTTAGTGCAACGGATCGTGCTAAGTGTCGCACGATCGCTATTTGAAATTTAAGGTTGTGACAGTTGGTATCAGAGTATTAGATTGAAGCATTACTATCATTGGTATAATGAAGAACAATGCCCCATCTACACCAAGTGTGGATGTTCCACCTATGGAACGTGAGCGTGAGGAAGTTCTGAAACCACCAAAGGAATCTCGAGCCAAGTCCAAAGACATGCTTTCTAGCTTAGAAGCACATGTTGTGAGTGCGCAGGACAGCTTAGGGAAGTTGTTCGACCGGGTGGACAACTTAGAGGAACATTGCAACGGCTTAGAGGCCGAGGATGTGGAGATCCATGCAGCAATAAAGATGTCCATCAACGAGCTAGATGGTGGGTCAAGGCAAGAGATTGATGGGTTAAAAGCCAAACTTGCCAAGGTACGAGATCTAGTCCAAAGAGAAATTGCTAATGTGTTGCTTAGAGTGGAGGATATGGGTGGTGACCTAGCTCTTTGTAAGCGGGCTATGGCCTCGAGAACTAGCATAACCACCATCATTAAGGCCAGGAAGGTGGATGTTCCTAAGCCAAAGACTTTCAACGATGCTAGGAATGCTAGGGAAGTTGAGAACTTTCTATGGAGGCTTGAACAATATTTTAAGGCTATTGGCATAACGAACCATACCAGCAAGATCCGAACTGCTGTCATGTACTTGTTTGACACTGCTATGCTATGGTGGAGATAGAGGCATGGTGATGTGCAATGGATGGTTTGCACAATTGAAACCTTTGATGATTTCAAAAGGGAGTTCAAAATCCAATTCTTCCCTGTAAATGCTGAAGAGGAGGCAAGGGACCGATTGCGACGATTAAAGCAAACGGGTAGCATAAGGGACTATGTGAAGGAGTTCACAACCTTGCTGCTAGAAGTCCCTGACACATCAGACAAGGATGCCCTATTCTTGTTCATGGATGGTTTTCAATCATGGGCTAACCTGGAACTCAAGCGACGAGGTGGTCAAGACTTATCTTCGGCTATTGTGGTTGCAGAGAGCTTTATTGACTACTCCACAAACAAAGAGAGCTCAAAGGCCACAAATAGAAAGTTTGGTAGAGGAAAGAGTGGAGGAGGTCATGCCAAAAGGCAGGGTCCCAAAAATCATAAAGAAGGCTCCTCGTTCAAATCACGAGATAAAGGGAAGGAAAGGGAGGATCGTGGTGCCTCGAAGCCTCGTGCGATGTGCTTCATATACGACGGACCGCATTGGGTATGAGAATTTCCAAAAAGAAAGGCAATGAGTGCCTTAGTTGCTTCCACTCATGGTGCAAAGATAGGTTCTTTGCGACTACTTTGTGCATTGCAAAGCGCCCCGAAGACCCCCAAGGGCTTGATGTTCGTAGATACAACCATCAATGGAAAGGTCGCCAAAACTTTGGTTGACACATGTGCATCTCATAACTTTGTTTCATTAGAGGAAGCAAGAGACTCGGCCATAAGGTTGTCAATGGAGGAGGATCGCTCAAAGTAGTTAACTCGATAGCACTACCTCTGCAAGGAGTTACTTATGGAGTTAAGGTCAGTCTTGGTGCTTGGACTGGCCAAGTGGACTTATTAGTGGCACGTATGGATGACTTCTTGGTAGTATTCAGCATGAAGTTCTTGGACCAGGTTAGAGCTTTCCTTGTGCCTTGTGCCATACTTAAACTCCATGTGCATTATGCATGGATCAAAGGCTTGTGTGGTACCGACGGAGTGGACCACCAGACCTACTACCCAAGCTCTCTCAGTGCTTGAATTTAAGAAGGGATTGAAGAGGGACGAAGAGAGTTACTTAGCCATCTTAAAGGAGTACGACGACGAGGATGCATCACCAAAGCCAAGCTTGCCGACGGAAATGCAAGTTATCTTAGATAAGTTCCATGATGTGATGCCTGAGGCATTGCCCAAACGGTTACCTCCAAAAAGGGAGGTAGACCATGAAATTGAGTTTGAACTCGGCACCAAGCCACCAGCAATGAGCCCTTATCAAATGGCGAACTCAGAGTTGGCGGAACTACGAAAGCAACTCAATGAATTGCTGGATGATGGCTTCATAAGGCCCTCCAAAGCCCCATTTGGTGCCCTAGTGCTCTTTCAGAAGAAAAATGATGGCTCACTACGTATGTGCATCAACTATCAGGCTCTAAATAAGATCACAGTAAAGAATAAGTATCCTATCCCACTCATTGCTAACTTGTTTGATCAACTAGGGAACGCAAGGTACTTCTCAAAATTGGACTTACGGTCGGGATTCTACCAGGTATGCATAGCCAAAGGGGATGAGCCCAAGACCACATGTGTGACCAAGTACGGTGCCTATGAGTTCTTTGTCATGTCATTTAGTCTCACTAATGCACCTTCCACATTTTGCACCCTTATGAACAAGATTTTCCATCCTTACCTCGATTGTTTCGTGGTAGTATATCTTGATGACATTGTGATATATAGCTGGACTTTGGAAGAACATCTAAAGCACTTGAAGAAGGTGTTTGAGGTCCTGAGGGAAAATGAGCTATATGTCAAGGAGAAATGTTCCTTTTCCGAAGATGAGGTGGTTCTTGGGGCATAGGATAAAGGATGGGAAGCTTATGATGGATGGAGCCAAGGTGAAATCCATCCAAGAATGGGAACCTCCTGCCAAGGTCCCCGAGTTAAGGTCTTTCCTTGGACTTGTGAACTACTACAGAAGGTTTATCAAGTCCTACTCAGCAAGAGTAGCCCCACTAACTGACCTGCTCAAAAAGAACAAGGCTTGTGAATGGACAAGTGAATGCCATGCCTCATTCAAAGACTTGAAGAAGGCCATTAGTGAAGAACTGGTGCTTTGCCTACCAGACCCCTCCAAGATGTACGAGCTACATACAGATGCTTAAGACTTTGTCATTGGTGGAGTATTGATGCAGGAAAGGCGTCCGATAGCTTATGAGAGTCACAACCTTAATGACATTGAACGTCATTACATAGTGCAAGAAAAGGAAATGATAGATATCATTCATTGCCTAAGGGTGTGGTGACACTACTTGTTGGGTTCTCACTTTGTTATCATAACGGATAATGTCGTGACTAACTACTTCCAAACTCAAAAGAAGTTAAGTCCTAAGCAAGCTCGATGGCAAGACTTCTTGGCAGAGTTCGACTATAGGCTGGAGTATAAGCCCAGTAAGGCCAACATGGTGGCTGATGCGCTAAGTCGAAAGGCAAAGTTAGCATTCTTGAGTAGACCAAGCAGACCCTTGCTGGAAAGAATCAAAAAAGGGTTGGAACGTGATGCCCTGGCTTAAAACCTCCTTGCCTTCATCAAGGAAGGAAATACAAGGCGATTTTGGCTGAGTGATGGACTAGTCTACATTAAACAGAATTGCATCTATGTGCCAAAGTGGGGAAACTTGAGAAATGAGCTTATCAAGGAGTGCCATAGTTCACTATGGGTTGGACACTCAGGAATGAGACGTACCCTTGCCTTGATCAAGTCAATTTACTACTGGCCTCAACTACGGGATGATATTGAAGCCTATGTGAGGACTTGTCTTGTATGCCAACAGGACAAGATAGAGCAACATGCGCCCGGAGGTTTGCTAGAGCCGCTGCCTATCCCAGAGAGATCATGAGAGAATGTCTCAATGGATTTCATCACTTGCTTGCCAAAATCAGAGGGCTTTGGCAGCATCATTGTAGTCATCGATCGCTTCAGCAAGTATGCAACGTTCATACCTGCCTCAACAGATTGCACTGCAGATGAGATGACACGGTTGTTCCTAAAGCAGGTTGTGAGGCATTGGGGAATTCCATCCAACATCGTGAGTGATCGAGACCCACGATTTACTGGGAAGTTTTGGACGAAACGTGCCAATACATTACTGGAGCTCTACCTTACGCACTTTGTTAGTGCCAATCAACATAATTGGGCTAAGTTGTTGGATGTAGCCTAATTTTCTTATAACCTGCAGAGAAGCGAGTCCACAATGAAGAGTCCCTTCGAGATCATCATGTGACAGCAACCTATGACCCCTCATGCTTTGGCTACAAGCTATGAAGGGAAGAGTCATGATGCCTTCAAATTTTCTAAGGCATGGCATGAGCAGGCTGAATTAGCCCGAGCCTATTTAAACAAGGCATCTAAAAAGATGAATAAGTAGGCTGATAAGATGAGGAGGATGGTAGAATTTCAGGAAGGAGATTTGGTCATTGTCAAACTATTGCCCCAACAATTCAAGTCCTTGCGGAAGGTTCACAAGGGGTTGGTACAGAAGTATGAAGGGTCATTTCCAGTCCTCAAGCGAGTCGGTAAGTATGTTGAAGCCTTATCATGGAGACGAGGAAGACACAAGTCGAGGAGAATCAAAGAGGGCTCCCACCGCAGTAGTAACCTCCTTTGATAGAGAAGTGGACTCCATCTTGGCAGATCACCTAATTCGGCGAAGGGGAGTACCAAGTTATTGGGAATACTTGGTGAAGTGGAAGAATGCCCCGGACATAGAGGCAAGCTGGGTACCTGAAGACTCTTTGTGGTAGTTCAAAGATTACATAGAGAGGTTCAAGCTTGAAGTTGCGACAAAAGCATTGCAAACTTGAGTGGGGGAAGGTGTTACGTCCCGCTCAAATTGTTCCTTAAAATCCAAAGAAATGGTGTTTGCCTAAAGGATCTAGATTTTTCTACATGGGAAAGATCTAAAGTGGTCTAGAGATGTCTAGAATGAACTAGAGTTGGATGAACTCAACTAAAGCCTTGAAGACTCTAGAATGTTCTAGAGCACGCTGGAAGGTGCTGAAATATTCTAGAACGTGTTGGATGGTTCATGAAGGATGTAAAAGTCTCTAGAAGCTTAAGGAACATCCTAGAATTTACATGAAGGAACTAGACAATCCTAGAAGATTCTAGAGTTCGCTAGAAGGTCCTAGAACCTTATGGCATGGTGTAGATAAAACTAGAACACTCTTGTACATTCTAGACTTAGAAGGATCTAGAAAGTTGTGGCATAGCCTTAAACTTGAAGTCACACTATAAATAAACTTATTGATCTTCATTTGTATTCATCTTGGGATGTCTTTGGAAATTGTAAGATAACCTCTCTAAGAGCAATACAAGGCATTCTTTACAAATTCTCTTGTGTTCTTGCTTTGCTCTTGAATCCTCTAAATCTCTAAGTCTCTTTCTAATCTTCTTGGAGTGTTCGTTCGGATTGAAAGACAGGCTTAGTGTAACGGACCGTACTAAGTATCGCACGATCGCTATTTGAAATTTTAAGGTCGTGACATAAAGCTATCCTATTATTCTCCAACTCGGGGAATAATATTTTTCTTACCTCAATTTTAGTGACGATGAAATTTGATAATAACGTCAGATTCACAATCAATGACTTTAAGCTTTTCCCGTTACAAAGATTCATGTTGCCTTCTTAGTTGTTTTTTGTATTTCTCCTTATTCCTTTACATTTTTAAATGAGAGAAAAATTAACATCATCCCAACCTATCACAGATGTTGGTGTGACAAGATGGATGAACTTTTAATAAGTTTTTATTATGTTTAATGGAACATTCATTCCAATTTATGCGTCTAGTCTCAAGTGTCCAGGACTATAAGTAATACAAATACTTCTGTTGTTATGTTTTATTTTTATTTTTGATATTTTCTGTCTTTTGTGAAGGATGGAAAAGGTAGAAGCCAGAAGCACAAGCAGTCAAGCTAAAATCTTGGGTACAATAATTTCAATAATAGGTGCATTTGTAGTGACTCTCTGTCAAGGCGAATTGTCCTGATTCAATCAGCTTCAGCTTCATCTTCATCTTCACATAATCAACTCTTCTTGTAAGCACCAGAAAATCAAATTTGGTCATTGGTGGCCTTTTATTTACTGCTGAATATGTTCTGGTTTCACTTTGGTACATTGTTCAGGTACAACTCTAAACTCATAGCTCTAAACCCCAACTACCCACTTACAGAAATTTCTTTCAAATGTCAAAAACAGTAGGATTGAATTTTACAGGCACATATTATGAAAGAGTACCCGAATGAGTTAACTATGATCTTCTCTACAACTTAATTGTCAGCATAGTTGCAGCGGTTGTCGGTTTGATTGCTGAAAAAGATAATCCAAGTGCTTGGAAATTGAGAGCAGATATTGCACTGCTCTCTGGTTGTATCACTTTACTTGTCTTGATGGAGCTTCTCTCTAAATTCAGGGACATTTGGGGTCGTTTATGAACAATACCATTCATGCATGGGCATTGCGCATAAAGGGTCCAGTTTTTGTAGCAATGTTCAAGCCTCTGTCCATTGCAATTGCTGTAGCCATGGGACATGTTCCTTGGTGATAGCCTCCATCTAGGAAGGTATAAAACTACGCTTATTCATAGAGCAATTTTGACTCAGAATTTGTCAATGATAATTGCATAGCATTCATGAAACTCCAATGGCATTTCTCTGTTGTATCATGCAGTTTAGTCGGAGTGACGGTAATATCAATCGGGTTTTACACAGTGATGTGGGGAAAATCAAAAGAAGAGATCGTTTAAGGGCATGAAGATGATAGGCTGGAATCACAAAATACCCACAAGGTTCCTTTATTACAAAACTACAAGAATGAGGGAGTGAAAAAGTAAAAAGTGCAATGGAATTAATTTTCTAGTGTAGAATTAAATGATTGAATGTAGTAGTGGTTGAAGAGTAGCATACAATTGCAAATACCCCATTGATAGAGATGGAGGAGTACAGGAAGAGAAAATATTAATCAAAACATAAATCCATATCAAACGCGACAGGCCTGCTTGTTGCTTGCTTTAAGTGAAAGATCTTGCAAGCCGTAGAGTCTGCTAACCAGGCAAGCTGCAGAAAGCAATCAGCCGCTCATTTTTCTTACCACATATTATCATTTGATCTTAACAAATACAAATTAAAAATAATATGTGTAGAAAGCAGGGAAAAGATCAATTGGACTGTTAGAGCCATAATTGATAGAGGCAACCAAGAATTTGGTGTGTGTCATGTTAAATAATTCTAAACGTAACACTAAGGGTGTTTTGTTATTATAGGGTTTGAAATGTAAGATGTTAAATTGTATTGAATTAAAATAATATAGTATTTGGTGTAACTTCAGGCTGAGAATAACAAATTTCAATATGTTTTTTTTAAGAGCAAAAAAAAAGTGAGAAAAAATAATTAATATATATATTAATTTTGAAAGAAAGAAAAATCCTTATTGAAAGATCTCTTAAAGAAAGTCATTATTTCACAGCTTTGATGGATTATGAGGATTATATAAGATTGCTTCTTATACAACCTTGGTTGATCAATAACTTGATTGAATAAAGTTTATATTATTTTGAAATATTATATGGCGTACTATATGCTCCCCAACTCCACAGCATAAATGGATAATAATGGGGGTGGCAAATTGTCTCATAATAGGTTTAGTGTTAATACAAATAAATGTAAACCCATTTATATTTGTGTCTGACGCATTATATTTGTGTAATACTATGTCCAGTAGAAAATTAATTCATTAAATCCTCTAATGTAATACCATGTTGTCTTCACGTAGAGTGTTGCATCATGCACATTTATAAAACAAGTTATACGTACCGTGTCAAAATATCATGATGTTTCTCATGTGTTATATTTGTGTTGCACTGCTGCCTAGTTGCCACCCATAAATAATATTTTGATATTAGGCTTGATTTCATGGTTTTTCAACCCAAACTAGGAACTAGGTTAGAACCTAGGAATGCAACTTTTTATGTAAAAAGACAATTATTTATTATAAATTGTGGTATAATCACAATTAATCATAAGTTAAAAAAATATCCTACTTTTTTAAGAAATACCACATCAATTGTGGTTGTACCACAACTTGTATAAAAAAGTGTTATCTTCCCCAATTCCACAGTTCTCTATACTTCAGGAACTAGGTACTTAGATTAGAACCTAGGAATACAACTTTTTACGTAAAAAGACAATTATTTATTATCAATTGTGGTATTATCACAATTAATCATAAGTTAAAAAAATATCCTACTTTTTTAAGAAATACCACATCAGTTGTGGTTGTACCAACCATAACTTGTATAAAAAAGTGTTTTCTTCCCCAATTCCACCGTTCTCTATACTTCAGGAGAAGTCGCACGAAATAAGCTGATAAGTTGCTTGCAATTTCAACTCCACCCAAAAACGAAATTTACAATTTCCCAACACTACACAGATCATAAACCTACTATAAGTAGAAGAACCAAATTACCAACTAAAAGATGCCACTAAAAGCAATCGCATGATAACTGTTTTTAGGCCTAGAAAAGTCTCACAAACGAGCACCATGTTCCGCAATCTCTTATGTTTCTTGTATAACGAATCCATCAATAGTATTACTTGCAAACACTGCCTGAGGTTTGATTAAAGGAAAGCTACAAGCCGTTTAGAGATCATCAAGGAACCAAAAAAATGTCCTTCCTGTTTTCCTTTCACTCAATTAGAACAAGAAAATATAAAAACCTCTACTGTCTTTAACTTAATGAAAGAGAATTCTTTTTCTTTTCACTTTTTCCCCTACCTACGTTTATGGCCGAAGATGAATAACTAGGACAGGTGCAAATCCGATTACTGATTACATTTGTGCAGATGTTTTAAATGACCACAATCAACAAATGAACAGCCAGCCTCCCTTCCCTCCCAGAAAATATTGGACTTCGATCGCAGAGCAGCACATGAAAAATTGGTTTTTTGGGCAACTGAGAAAGGGATAATATTTTGTACCTTCTTACTTGATCATCTCTTATTATGTCTTAAGATCATCAGACATGGCCGAAGGTATGCAATGAGTTGCAAGAATATCCGAAGTTGCCGCTCTAGCGCTCTTTGTCTGCAGAACAACTATCTGCACAAAAGAAATTGAAACTACAAAAATTAAGAAAAAATTCTCCCCTGCAGAAATTGAGGGTTTTGTTTGTGCGTATGGGTGCATGGGAGAAAGAAAACCTGTTCATATTCTAGATCAAACTTTAGATATTCGGCCTTGCAGCTCTCAACCATGCTGGCCAAGTTCTTCAGGTTTTTCACCGGCTTACCATTGAAGGAAATAACCTAGACACACAGAACTGTCTTTAATGGGTGAACTAGGATACATCTATTTTTGTTAGAGCCTAAAGGATGAAAAAGCAATAGTCGCAAGATTCATTTTGTTACCTGGGTATTTACGATGTCCTCGTATCCAATATTAATGTCAGCTACAAGAACCTAATACAGTTTTTAACAAAATCATTAAGGAAAAAGGAGCAAAAGCTTACTAACATTTGAAAATGTTGGAAGTACAAGGCGTGTGAGTTTCAAACCTGAGAAACAACAAGAAGATGCTCATCTACAAATTGTGCCATAGCATGTAGATGCTTGTCCAACAGTTTGACAGGAGCATCAAACTCATAGTCCTTCCCGTACTGAAAATGAGGGAAATCAAAGAGATCAAGACTCAAGATGCAGTAACATAGAGAATATCACCCATAAACTCGATCTTAAAATCCACGTTTCATGTAAACCCAATCACTCGTGGAAAAACCAGGCTCGTCAAGTTTTGCATGTAAACAAACTAATGGAGACTTCATATGTTGTACAGACTATGTAGGTTAGCAATAAATATATCCTTATCTTGATATCATTTTGAGAGTGGCTCAATGGTAGCTAAAATGAATGTTGGAGATAATGATATGTAGTTGGAAATCAGAAGACATGCATACAGAACCAGAAAATTGATTTCTTAAGTCCTCTTCCCCAGGAAAAACTATAAGAGAATAGATGACAGGTGGCTGAAATGAAACAGAAAAGGGAAGAAAACACCCTCCTAATCACCCCAGCAGACTGCAATAGAGAGATACATGCAGGTACGCACATACAGAGAAACACAGCTATGGGAGTACCAATGTACCATAGGTAAATTACGCACCTCAGAACGCAGATATGGAACAGTTACAGCTGTAAAAACAAAGCCAGCAATGATATAATAAGAAGGTGGTCTTCCCTTGATGTGTGCTGGAATGAGTCGCTTGTGAGTGGAAAGCTTTATATTGTATTCAAGTATCTCCTTGCTGCGAAGCACTTTTAACCGAGCACTATCTCCAGTATACTTTCGAGAGACCAGATAACTGAAGCCTATACGCTCCCCATGCCTGAATGGAACTGAAATTGATTGCAAGAGAAAGTTAATGTCACGTTCAAGAAACATATACTAATATGCTAAAACGACATAAAACCCTCAGTGAAGGCAGCAACAATGTTCCATTGCCTTAAAAATATACTACACGTAAATAACCAGAAACCACTACTTTCTTGATAATATCCAGAAGACTTGCATCATACTGTCATGCAGATCTATGGAATAACCATGGCTCATCTAAACAAATTGACAGTTAACCATCAACATAAAATTTTCTAGTGCCCCAAGCACTACAGAGGGTGGTCCAAACAATAAGAAACCTGCAATAAAAATTCAGTCTCACAACCATGCAAAACCATGGGCATCACAAACCAAAAGTAGTAATCATGAGTTTCAATTTAGAATAAGTTGAGAAATAAGCACATAAAGAGAGGCCAGAGTAAGGTGATTCTGTTTACTTTTCTCTAAAAATCCATTCATCCTACATAATCCTCAAGTATAATGATAGAAGAATAGTTATTCCTTTGAAAAGATCAGGAGGACTATAATCTGCAGAAAAAAATGCCAATATGCTCTTATTTTCTGCCGACATCATTGCATGTCTTCATCTTCCAATTGTTTTAATCTACAATCCTTTTCTTTCTCAGAAAAAGATTGTGGATGCCAATCATTTCCAGAGTCTCCAAAAATTGTCTCCCAATAAGAATGTTTCCAATATTAGATGTCACGGCAATTTTAGACTTTAATCACCAACTAATGGATTTCTAAAAATTTCTACCGAGATCATCGTAGCCTAATCTATCATCATATACTATATTGCTTCTCAAATTTGCTAGTTTGCAGGGTAAATACAAACAACAGCAATACTAAGAACAGTGAACAGATAAAAAACCATGTCTTTACCAATAGAAGAATAACAATATTAACAAGAAAACACCTGTTCCATCATTAGCAATGCTAACGCCATCAAAGCTAAGGATAACATCTGATGGCCTCAGAAGATTAGATTCTGGAGCTGTAGGTTCAATTCTTCTAATCCTGACACCCTTCTTATCAGGTCCCATTCCCATTGACAAGCGCAGATCGGGATTTTCCATCTTCTGCCACTCCACACCAAGAATTGGAAAGCCTATAAATAGAACAGGAAAACAATTATTTATACAAGTGGAGGAAAGTGTTGCATCCTTCTACAGCTCTTTCCTCTTTTTTTCAATTTTTTTTTTGGGGGGGGGAGTTGTTCTCCTTTGAAGCCTCACATACCTGTATATGACCCATTCTTCTCATAGTCTTCAATGAAGTGCATAATGACTGGTGTTGGTATAACATAGCCTATATTCTCCACATCTTCATGCTTAAGAGACTGAAATGCAATACCAACACATTGTCCTTTATCACTGAATGCAGGACCACCAGAATTTCCAGAGTTAATTGCAGCATCTATCTGTGGAAGCATATCAACAAAAAAGATAATATATCAAAGCTGGTCAAAGTAGTTTGAAGAGAAGGCAAAATCCAGAAAACATCACCTGCAACCCTAGAAGTTCAGTTGAGCCATGAGCATAAGATAGAATTTCCATGCGTGACACAACACCACTTGTAACAGATATTGTGTCACCCCCAATAGGATAGCCAACAACCGTAACAGCATCTTGCAGTGCAGGTAAATCTCCAAATTCCACTGGTGAAACTCCTTTCCAAAACTCTTCATCACTCACCGTCAGCATTGCTGGAGCATCATTAAGATCGAAAATATGAGTATTATGGTCTTTAAATGCTAATTTCATACATCAAATAAATTTTTTAAAAGTTAACAAAGGTACTAGACAAAAATCAACAAAATATACAAATTCAACCTTTCAGCTAAAAAAAAGAAAAAGAAAGTAAAAAATACAGTGAGAAAAATTCAGCTGATTCAAAAACCAATGCAGAAGAAACAATTCCTGGTAAATTTCCATTTATAAGAAATTTGCATACGTGCATATTTGAAAGTTAAGTAATGAATAACATTACAAAACGACTCATTAAATCAGTATTTGATGTATAACTTGAACAGTGACTTGATCCTATCCTCTTAAATATTTTTATGGGCTCCCATAGAATCAATTCATAACTTTGCCTGTGTTCAGACCCATTTCAACCTTATAAGATTTTAGTAACAAACTCCTAAAATACCTCTTTCTAGACCTAACAATCATCCTTAAGTAATTTTAAAAAGGATATCAAAGAAAGCAAAAAAATTTCAGCCTCGGTCATTCCATAACAGACATGTGAAGGTTTCTAAGAAGGGGAAATCAGAATGTCAAGACTCTCATACTTGTGCCAAATACTCCATTAAACGTTAACAAAAAAATAAGGATTCGCTACCTTAGTAATACCACAATTCCATTTTTGGTACCCCTTTTTACCCTTATTATTCAAGGGCATCATAACGGTACTCCCATTTAAAAATAGGTATCAATTTGATGCAATTTTCACATTAAATTGGGGATTTTACCACGCTTTAGGTACCAAATCGGTACTAATTTGGTGCAATTTTAATTGGCACCTACTTTTAAATAAAAATACCACTAAGGTACCACCTAAATAACAAGAGTAAACAAAGGGTATCAAAAATTAAATTGTGTCACTACTAAGGTAGCGAAGTCAAAAAATAACCCATTAAATTTTACCTTAGTGCAGTTGTACTACAGGAGATATCCGTTAAACTGATTAACATTATGAAATACTACCTTAACAAAATATCTGACAGTTTTTTTTTAAAAGGCGAAAGCAAATATTTCAAGAAAAGTTACATGGACTCAATAGACTAAGATGAATAATAGAGCATATGATGAATCAAAAGCAATTATCTTCCTATGTTATAATTTAGAGTGCCTATTTTGGGTATGCATACAAATGTAGGGTATGCATGTTCCTTCGTTTTTTTATAAATTTCCAAGTATCTAGAACGTACAACACCCATACCCATGTCAGCAGCACAAATACTTCAACATAAACTGAAAAATCCACATATCGCCAACTCTCTTGTGTGCCTCAGAGGCTACTATTACATACTTGAATCGAAATATACAATACAGCTGACTGTCACGATTGTCGTACCTGGGTGTGCCATAATAAGAGAGAATCCTAGAATACACAGAATAAGGAAAAGGACACGATCCATTCGAGAGAATAAAAATGACATCTTTAAACTTGAAAAACTCCATCTAAATGTAAGTTTATAAAACCACAGCAACAGAGAAAAACCGGATGATCATAACAACTTTTTTCAGGAATACTGTTTCTTAAGGGGTAAACCAATCCGACTCTCCCAAATTAATTAAGTTAGCAAATGATTGATTCATAGAAGACAAATGAAAAAAATTAAGAACAAAAGAAAAAAGTTTAAAACTTTCCCTACCTATATCGCATTCGGTCCCAATAGCTAGCACAGTAGCCAAGTACTTAGTATCAGAGCCACGTTTCTTCAGCTTAACTTGAGTGTGATGCTCCACAGAGTGCGCATTAGTCAAAACCCTCTTACCCCCGATGATAAACCCACTACTACTAGAGCTGTACTGCCTCTTTCTCTGCCATGGCAACGAGAAATTAGGTTCTGTGTGCACGCAAAACACCTTTACCACAGCGTCCATAGAAGGAACCACCTTCACAACGCTCTCCCACCTAGGAACCATTAGTGGCGGCTCAGAAACCACAGCCATGGTGTGCCCACAATCGCCGTTTTGCTCAGCGTGTCTAGAGCTTCTGCGCTCGGGTGAAGCGGCTACGTTATGTATTGGTATCTCGATATCTATTTTCTTTTCTTCCTTTCTGGGTCGGCCTCGGCCACGGCGAGACAGTTGTGGACTAAGGAGTTCAGAGGTTCCGGAGGCAGGGACTGAGACAGCGTCGTTTGAGATGGTGGCAGTGGAATTAGTGTTTACGAACTCCATGGTATTAGTATCATTAGATGGGTTTTTGGGTTTTCGACCTCGCTTTCTCTTATTTTCACCCATTTTTCTCGGATCGAAAGAAATAGGTTTTTCGGTATCGTGAGTTTTGGAGCTGTGAACTGTGAACTGTGAACTGTGAACTGTGAACCGTGTAATTAGGGCTCCGTTCGGGGAAAGTCAATAGGATGCTTAGCATAAGTAGAAAGCATTTTATAATAATTTTACGTTTTGTTCGATCGAATTAAATGTAACGAGAATTTATTCCTTTTATTTTTATATTTTGTTTGTCTCAAAAATAAGAATATAACCACATCTATTCTTAAAAAAAGAAGAAAACAAAATTACTTATTAATTTTAAAAAATCAAGATTATATTCTCATCTTAATTTTTTATTTTTTATTTTATCTCAACCTTAAATATAACTCTAAACTAAAATCTCAAAACAATAAGCTATAAAACATAAATCTCAAATCCCAAAACTCTAAACATTAAACCCTATTTAGAAAAATAATAATTTTAACCTTAGACATTAACCCACAAATATAATCATAAATCCTAAACCTTATTTAAAAAAAATAATTTTAATAATATATTTTCTTTTCAAGTAATAATTATTTAGAAAAATAATTATTTTAATAATGTATTTTATCTAACGAAAAAATAATAATTAAATGATATTATTTAAACTTTACTAAATATAAGGGTATTAATGTAATAAACAGTGTTTTACATTTCATTCCAATTATACACAAAACACTATAATATTAATTTTTTTTTCATACCAGTAGTAAAACCAAACAAAAGTATTAATTTTCTATTATATTCTATTTTCAAACCAAACAAAACTATTACTTTTTTATTCTATTCTATTCTCATTCGCATTTCATTCTATAATCAAGCATCAACTAAAAGAATAATACAATGTATGTTTATATTTAATAATAATTAAAATATATAATTTAAAAAATAAAAAATATGTATTTATATTAGAATTTTAAATATTTAAATTCTTTAAGATGTATGATTTAAAATTTAGTGATTAATAAAAAAATATTAATATTTAAAATTTAAAATTTTAAGTTTTAATGTTTTATGATTAATAAATATATGGTATTAATAATTTCATATTTTTTTATTTAAAATATATATTTTATTTATCTTATTTTTATTTTAAATCATTTTATTTATAATTATAAATAATCAATATTTTATTTTATATATTTTATTATTAATTATAAATACTCAATATTTTATTTTTATTTATTTTATTAACCTTATAAATAATATCTATATCGATCAAAAACTCATACACCAAGATGAAAGTTAAACAATATGATGTTTTTTGGGCGTTGTTAGTTGGATCGAAACTATAGAATAAAAGCTTAAGGTAATTATGTCGATTAGAAAACACAAAAACTAACAACTTTAAAGGAGATAATAAAAAATTATTTTGCAACATTACCACAACAACCAACAACATCAATCAGTTTGACAACTTTAATAAGAATAGCAAGACCAATCATCTCTCGTAGAGATATCAAAGATAGTAAAACATTCAGTATTATTTAGGAAAACATTCCTTAGAAGTTCATCATTCATTAAAGATGAAAAAGATCAATATAGAAGTCTCAATAAACAATAATAGTTGAGTCTTTACAATTTGGCTAAAAAATTTACCCAAAAACATATTGAAGATATGAAATTCTATGCTACAAATAAGGAATTTCTTGTAAGAAATAAATTTAATATCTTAGAAGGAGCTAATCTAATATTTGTTACAAAGCTTTCTATGTAAGACTAATAGAAAACATATATAGGAATTAATTTAAGTGAATTAAATTATTTTTCAGAAAACTTCAAAAGAGCAATTAAGAACTTCAAAAAAGCAATTAAGAACTTCATAAAAAAGATTAAAGCAGGTGATAAGCCAACTTATCTTGGATTTCTTAGTTCACTAATGAACTATAATGAGAAATGATGTATCAGGCCCTACAACTTCATCAATATAGAGATTTCCAACACAAACAAAGAAGTTCTCAAACCAAGAGCCTTTTCAAAAAAGGAATTCATCACAAAAGTACTTTGTGTACTAAGAGGTAAAATGTTAAGCCAAATTTATTATGAACTTAGAATGATTAAAAATTCTACAGAGATCAAAATAAATTATTTAACTAGTAAAGTCATTATTATTTCTGATAGTAACATGGCTTTTTCAGAGGAAGATAGTGAAAAAATTACCAAATATGAAACCAATTTTAATAACAATAACCTAGAAAATGGTCAAGAAATAAGAAATGTATTACATTTCTATGTCATAAAAGTCACCAAAGATCATAGATGCATTTACTATATCAAAGATTGAGAAGATGAAGATACGTCAGCATCAACGTCATCAGATGGACTATCGACAGAAAACGACTAAGAAAAATAAAGAGAAAAACTGTCGGTAGAAGACGACAAAAAAAGAAGATGTAGTCCAACATTTTAATCGGTTGTATGTACCAATAATAAAACAGTGGATACTATTTAAAGGAGAAAAGGAGATGAACTATTAAAGTAAGGAGAAAATAGTAATTTTTGTTTTGTAAATGAGAATTCATTGTGTTATAAAATGAACCATTATTTTCATTTTAAGACATAAAAAACGAGAGTACATTACTCTGAAAAAACACACAAACTTTAGCATAAATTTTTTTTCTATCTAGAATCTCAAACCAGTAATGATACATCTAATAACTATAAGTGATTAAGAATCTCTTCAACATTTTTAGTTGGGTTTAAGTTTGTAATAATTATTATTTTATAAATAAAATAGAATTTAATTACTATTTCCTAATAAGTAAAAAATTGGACGTCATTTATGCACGGATGTAGAAAGCTCATCAATACTAAAAGGTTGTTGAGATTTGAGAAAAGTTGAGACATAAATGGTGTAACAAGAAGAGACGAATATAAGAGAAGACCATGGTGTAACTATTAAATTCAAGTATAATAATTATAAATTTAAGGCAATTAAAGATCTTAAATGTTTAAATATTTACTTATACCAAGTGATAATACTGATAAACAAAAAATGAAGATAGAAACATCACAATATTATGATAAGAAAAATTAAGTAACAAAAATTAACAAACATTAAAAAACCAATTTGAATGAAATTAAAATGAAAGATAAAAATATAATTTTATTATAAAGATTATCTTTTAACCTTAAATGAATATTTTAGATATGAGAATTATGAAACTTGTCTTAAAATTTTTAGAAATTTTAACATCTAATTAGATATTTATACAGATTGTATTAAAGATATTATAAGCATAATAGATCATCCTATATCAAGGGTATTGAAGGATTATTTTAATCAAAAATTTGTCTTCTATAAGGAATTGAAAAGGGAAAAAAATATTTTTGTAACTTTATGTTTAGTTATTATCTATTTGAAGATTGTAGATATACTATATATGTAGAAACATGAAATTGTATGGACTTACACACTCCATTTTAAGAATTACAAAAATTAAGAAAATAGAAATTAAATTGTTTTTAAAAGTATAGAACTACAAGATTTAATAATTAGCGTTAAAACAACTTATCCTAAATTGGTACCAGAGACATAAAAAATATTAACAAAATATAGATAGAAAAGTTAACACATTTAGTTTTGAGGATATCAATGGTATTAACCATAGGAAAATTCTAGAATTTTCTACAAACCCCAAAAGTGAATGTATGATTTAAAAGTTCAAAGATATAAACGTGAGAATAATAATAAATTTCAACCTTTTATATATATATATATATATATAGGTGATACTTAATATACGTATTATTTTATAAACATAAAACTTAAAATCTATATTTTAAATTAAAAAAATGCTTAATTGTTATGTAAATATATAATAAACAATTTCGTTCAAGTTATCATTCTTATACATATATATGGAAATTATACCCCCAAATAAAAATAAAAGGTGTGAATAGCATGAAACTTTTAAATTTGAATTTAATAAATAATTTATAAAATCAAATAACAATAAAGTCAAACAAAAATATATCTTCACCGATATCAATGATAGAAGATAATTTATTAAATACATTTATCTAAATTATTTATATGAAAAATTTTCATTAAATGTCTAAAAGTTGAAAGTCATTTATTTAAAAAAAATACTCAAGACATTTCACATTATAATTGTTATGAATACAAAATGTTTAGTATTCTTCTTTTAATAATAATCAATTTCTATTTATCTTGTATTTTAAGGTTTATTTATTAACAAGGAAAGAAAATGAAAGAAAAAATAAGGTATTCATGTTTTTCTTTAAGTAAACTATATTTAATATAATTCTAACTTATGATTTAAAATGGAAAATATTTAAGTATTATAGGCTAATGTTATTAATTTTCCCCAAAAAGGTGAATAAACATAAAAAAAACCCTATTTTTTTACCATTAAAGAAAATGACTTTGTGGGGTGGGTTACGAGATCACATTCCCCACCTTTTAAAAATATGATGTAAACAAAATAAAGAACTTATAAATTTAAAAGTTAAAGTTATTTTCATTAATTGTTTTTTAATCCCAAATTCATAAGATAAATACAAAATTATTCTTTATTTTTGATATATTTTTATATTTCTCGTTATTACTTTGAAAATGACTTTTAAATAAATGAATTGAATTTTCCACTCTATTTCATTTTCTTTTCCATTCATGTTTATTCACGTTATTAAGGATTCACATTACATATAAATGTATATTTAATTTGATAATTTTTTGTATTTGTTTTAATTAATCTCATTCATTAAATTTAAAAATAAATATTTAATTTTATATCTAAATTTTATTATTTTGAACATTTGATCCAATAGTACTTTTTTGTATTTTTATTTATTAAATAAATATAATATAAATGCTTATTTTCAAAAGATTAAAGTAAAAAATGTTAAAAAAAACCATCGTTTAATTATATTATATTTAATAAAAATATATTTTAAATCCATACTTATTAGATTAAATTGTATAAATTTGTTACAAAAATCCTAAGAGTTACAAAAATAATAAAATTGTGATGATTCATATAACAAATAAAGGAGAAATATTCTTTCATTAAACATGGTGAACTTCCTACTACACTTTTCCAAAAATTTATATCAACTGTTTACAATTTAAAAGCCAATAACGACTCGCGCAATACGATGACCAAGTCTTTTTAATTGGCAAATCACCTTCATTATCTTTTCTAGTTTGCTCAAGTCTGTTTAAGGCTTTAAGTTAAATTGAGAGAGAGAGAAAATTACTAGAACTAATCCACCATTCATTGGTTTGGATTAGCTCCAGTAACGTTGTTACATTTTTCTGATGGCCATTCTCCGGATCATTTTTCAATCTTCTTCTTTTCTCCTTTTTTTTTTGTGTGGCAATTCAAGTTTTCACAGAGAACTAAATTTTACATGGAAATATCTGATTTGTGTTTTCTCACCGTTAATCCAAGCACGTCATTCCATTAAAGCTAACCCCAATAAAAAATGATGAGAAGGTGCATTAAATTATGAGTTATTCATTTAACACGAGATGTTATTCATCCTTCTTTTGAATATACTACTTACCAATGGCATTATTATCTCTATGAAGTATTAGATATTTGTATTTTTTAAAAATAAAGTTATACTAATCTTGAATTTCATTGACTTAAATTACCACGTCATCGTGTGCTCCAAAAACATTAAACAATTTCTTTTCACGGCACTAGCACTGTGTTATAGATAATGATTCCACTCCGATTAAGAGCACGGCCTCAGATCATTAAATTCACAAAACTGCGCCTCAAGTAGTAGAAATAGTCTGCCCTAATTCCTTGAGCTCATTAAAAAATGAAACCCACTCAGGTAGCACTGCACATCTCACGAGATCAAGTCCAGCAAATCCACAATTCCTGTGCGTTGTGCATCGGTATCGATTCTGGTCACTTACACTACAAAAAGAATACAACATGCCAAAGCCTGTGCAAAATACCAATAACCTGATTGATTTTAAAGTAACAAAATCCGACAACCATGACTAGAGTAATCTCTATGTATGTAACAAGCTGAAGAAGGGGAACTGTGACAGAAGATACAAGCCTGCATCAATTCTCGCCATTAAAACGGACCAAGGATTGAGGTTGCAGTGTACCTGAAAGGAATCAGCATGATCCATACATGTAGTTTCTGGGCAGCTCATGCAAGATATTTTTCAGGAGTCGGATATCTACAGAGGAAACTTTAACGCCCATCTGTAAGAGCAGATACAATCAATACAACTGCCTCTACATGTTTTCTCCTCAGTTAGAGGTGCATGGCATTATATTCAGGGGTAATTAACTCTCGCACCTGACTTTAAGCAGAAAGCTGGCGACCATTGCTGGATCCTGAAGAGCTGCAAATTATCAGAAGTCAAAGGAAAAACAGATGTAAGAAAACTGCAACTGCAGCACAAACCCATGGTGCAACATGCGAGTACAAGCCATATAGGATATTGAAAAGGACATTACTACTAAATTCCAAAAGTCATGCACAATAAGCCAATTTCACTTTCTTATAAGAATCATGTTTGCTCAATTAGCAAATTATACTAATTTTAGAAGACATTACAAAAACCATTGAGCTTATGAAATTTTTGGCTCAGATAAATGGGAAAATAAACATAATTTATTATCATAAAAACTTTTGACGGTAGTTTTACTGATATTAGATTCTAATACCCACTGTTTCCTAAAGTGAATTAAAAAAAATGAGAAAAACAGCTTAAAGGGTAGAAATGCTTACCAAGCCACAACAGAATTGTATCATTCCACTGTAATTTATTGCCATGAGGGTTGCTTGTAGCTAATTCTATCAATAGCATCCAGCCCACCATCAGGTTCCCTTCTTTTTAATACACCACCTACTTGAAACATCTTTAGCTGCTCCTCTACTAGGGCCTGTGAAGTTGGAATGGAAAGATGCCTCAAGCCATAAGGTAGCCTTTCATCTCTCTGTTCAATATCAGGGTTCCCAGGACCAGCGTTAAGGTCTAAACCCTGGCTAGTCCACTTCCTACAATCAGGACCAGCATTACTAGAACCACCTGGAAGGCTCATCACATAGGGTCGTGGGTAAGGTGACGAAACTACACCACCAGGTCCTACCAGCTGGGAGGGAATTGGAGGGAAGCAAAGTGCTCCAGAGGAAGAATCCATGTAAGCTGTAGAACCACCTGAAAAGGTGCTTGATGACAAAGGAAAGCTGGTCTCAAAA
This sequence comes from Hippophae rhamnoides, assembly GCA_033030585.1. Taxonomy (NCBI): domain Eukaryota; kingdom Viridiplantae; phylum Streptophyta; class Magnoliopsida; order Rosales; family Elaeagnaceae; genus Hippophae; species Hippophae rhamnoides. The sequence continues at coordinate 62,023,415 of CM065428.1, read as the reverse complement.
GGAAATCCAGGATATTGGAACGGTGGAGTAGGTGGAAATGGCAATGCAGGGGAAGAAGACAGAACAGGTCCCCGGTACATTTCAGGACCAAATGAAGTGCTACCAGGAGGACACAGGACCCTATGTGATCCAGCAGGAGCAACAAAACTTTGGTCTGACTGACATGGAAATATTGATGGAACAGGAATGGCTGAATAAGAGTTGCTCGGGGGGAACCAAGATGAAAAGTTTCCAAATTCAACACCGTTAACTCTTACACCAGATACAGGTGCCTGGAATGGTAAGCTGCTCTTTGTAGGCTGGGTGCGGGGAACTGCTTCAGTGGTTACATCATCAAGGCATGGTCCATCATTTAAATCAAAATCTCTAGAAGCATGAACCCCACCATTAGACAACCCAGTAGATAATAATGATCTACCAGACAAGTGAGGGATATCCATTCTAGAACTGTTGCTACTAGTAAATGGCCAAGCATCAGGACTTTCATCAACTCTATTCAAATCAAGATCAAGTCCTCCAGCACCACATTCGTGAGGCCGAGAAGCAGATGATAACCCCTGTGCAGCACTCTGGGAAGCAAGATCCTCATATACTCTCTCATCTGGCACATTCAGATCAAAGTCCAAAGGAAAACGGCAAGGCTTGCTAATAGAGGTATCAGTAATTGATTCACTTGTATTTGGAGGCATTTCCGAGTTCTTTCGGGGTTCAGCACGCCGGAATGCACTTGTTGCAGCTGAACCCTTCCACCCAAGTTCACCCTTACTCCGCAAGGGATTTTCAGGAGGAACAAATGGTCCTTTAGCAGGTGCAGCTATTGTAATTGAAGTTGGGAAGCTACCAGATATGGATGAAATCTGAAAAGGTAATGACAAATGAATAGCAGAAGATGAACCAGAATCTCTGACCTTCAATCGATCCACATTACACCCATCGTCAACAGGAAAACCTTCATTTAAATCAAAATCCAACATTGCAGATGATTCTGGACCAGAAGCACTCACACTGGAGGACCCTTGCTCTTCCACTATTTCACTCTTTACCTTCTGCTGGCTAGATTCTTCATACTTTTCTTTTCCTGCCAAAGGAATTGAGGGTGAACCAACATTTGAAACAAGCACTGAACAAGCAAGAGAGTCTTTTACTTCTCTTTCCAAATGAAGTTCATCACCATGCTCTGAAGCAGAGCAAACATCCCTTGTCTGTTCACTGATATGCTCAGTACGGCATTCAGACTTAGAATTATCTGCCTTTTCTCCCTTTAACTTTGTGCCCATAGAATTTCCAGAACCAGAACAAAGCATATCATCCTCATTTTTCCTCTCTATGAGCACATCACCTTCTGAAATAAGAGTTGACTTCTGTTCTTTCAATGCATCATTGCATGACTCTTTCTCAGCAATCTGGTTTTGAACACCCACATCTGAAGATGAGCATGTTGGTTTTTCATCGTCCATAACATCCTTTGCCCTCTCAACAGCTGCTTCCATTAACACAGGTTTATCGTCCTCCGTAGATTTGGCATTATTTGCCATTTTATCATCCTCAGGCAAAGGAGATTCAGTTGTAAGCTCAAAGTCAGAGATGCTTTTAGTCTTCACCCTGCTAGAGATTGATTTTCTTTGCTCATCAGCCTGGTTCACTCCCTCAGCTTCTGAATAGCTCTCTTTACCAGAACAATGGACAGCTACAGAAGCATCACATGTCTCACTAAGTTTCACATCAGAAACCAAGGGCATGGCATCTATGTTCTGTTGTGAACCAGATGAAAAGTTCAAATGTGTTATGTGCTCCGATGTTCTTCCCTCAAAGGAAGCTGAAGTGTCCTTAGTATCACCAAGATGACTAATAGGATGTCTTGATTCAGCCTTGCTCTGAATAAAATCACCTGCATTACACTGCTCTAAAGTTGCACCAGAACTAATCCCACCAATATGTAACTGAGGTTGAACTCGAACAATTTCTTCAACCAGTTGCTTCAACTTACCATATTCCCCTGAGCAAGAAATCTCGGGTGCAGGTGAATCTATACATGTAGAAACAGATGGAGATGTATGGTCAGATTTAGACATTTCTCCCGCAGCAACACTAGCAAGCAGATTCATGCCAACATCATCACCGGGTGAAGCCGAAACATTAGCTTCAGCAAACTTAACACAGCTTTCAATTAAAGCATTCATAGAGCTCAATGATGCCTCAAAAGATTTCCCTGACCTGGATGGTATTTTTGGCAATGATCCAGTTGCTTTGGAAGCTTCAGTGGCCCTCTCGCCATCTTCACCAGTCTTGCACAGCTCTCCACATACAGGTGGTACATTAGCTTCAAAATGAGCCAATCCTTCCTGGGCTTGACATGAATCTGAATTCACATCTGAGGGCATGATAGTCAACAAAGCCTCACTTCTGCTCTTGGGTTTTCTTCCATGATTATCGTACTTTTCATGAGTAGGAGATGTCCTGCCATATATAACATCTTGATCTTCAAAAGAGCCACAAGACGTTCCTCTACTAGGGCTTCGACCAGTGTTTGGCAACCTGACAATAAGACAATTATTTCCGTGGTCAACAAGGGGAACTTCACTGGGCCTTTCAAGCAATACCCCGGCTGTTGATGACTTTTCAGAAAGAAATTTTCCAGAGTTACTGCTTCTTCCTGACACCAATTCCTTCTGAACTCCAGAAATAGCAGACCCCTGAGGACCATTGCCTGATTTCCGGTGGCGGGAAGCGCCACTAGAAATTTTATTAACACTCACAGAGCCAGCCGTTGAGCTCTTTGCATCTTCCCTGTATGACAAGCCTGCAGTTTTCGCTTGATCACTGGACTGGCTGTTGTTCTGAGACTGACTAGAACTGCTGCTCCTATCCTCCTTGATTGAGGCCAATGGAGGATCTGAGCTCCCAGCACCCACTAAAGCTTTGCAATTTTGATCCTTTGAGATCATACCAGACGACGTGGGCAATGGCTTGGTTGCTCCAGGAGATGCAGATGTCTTGGGAATAATGTCACCAGTGCTGCGTCTAACTTGAGGAGTTTTAGAAACAGCAAGATGTGACAAGTTCTTTGATCCAACCTCTGCCGAATAGCCAATTTTACAACTACCAACATGAGAAACTTCAGAAGAAGCAGGCTTGTTAGGCCAAGAACCACTGCGACTTGACCCAGCCTTAAAATCACTCATATTCATCTCAGCTTCAACACGCTTCTTCCATGTGTCAACTAAACTCCTAGATTTCTTCTGAATTTCAGAGTTTTTATGTGTACGTAAATGGTTCACAGACTTGCCGACATTACAAGTCTGGAGATTATTAAGATTTACAGGCAGCTTATCCAGGGCACGAAGTAGTGCCAAGAGATATTCTTCAATGGATATATCACTTTCTTTAGAACTACTACTATCACCAATTTTCCCTTTACGAACTTCTTGAAGCCATTTGTTCAATACATGCAATCCACCAAGCTGGACAAACCGTTCCAGACACTCATACCTATCAGTTACTGCTATCACATCAACAAGCATTATTCTACCAGCCAACTCTATTTTCTTATCAGCACTATCTGGCTGCATGAGCTGGACTAGCCTCTCAACCCCCTCAAAGTCTACGAGACCTCCTTTCTCAGCTATTTTAGCAATCTCAGAACTCAGCATGTTTTCTGTACCAAATTGACCAGTCTGTCCATCCTCTGTTTTAGAAAGACGTTCACGTTTAGAAGAATCAAACCCTTGATCACATCTCTCCCTCTTCTTTCCCTTAGCCTGTGAAGAAGAGGATGTACTATTTTGTACACTGTCAGAACCTGATTTTAACTGTGCTGATGATGGACCGTTTGATGGTCTAGGAGAGCAGCCTCCTGACTGCACTGCCCCATGCATTTCTAGTCTTGTCTTCTCTAATAATTTATATACTTCCTCTTGCCGTTCCTGTATTACTAAAAGATAATTATTACAAATCTACTTAATCAGCTACTATGCACATGCAAACAAAGTACAGAATAAGGTTCATACTAACATTAACGTAGTCCTTGTCAGTTAACCACCATAAACACCTGTTCTCAATATCATACACCCGTCTGCACACAAATGAGGATACCCCTGTAGGAAGTTGAACACCTTTATGAAGAAATGCCACTTTACACGGATGAAGTAACGATGCCGCAGGTATTTCATCCTTGTGAAAGGAATAAAAGACCTCGTTTGGAGAAACTTCAAGCAAAGTTGCGTTTGCAAGCTTTATATCAGCAGGACGATAGAGCCAATTCACACCTAAACTCAGGTTATCCCCTTTATCTAATGATATCTTATGGATTATTCCAACAAAAGGAGGAGAATGTTGAGGAGGCTTGAAAAGTGCGCAGTCACCAACTTCAATCCTACGTCCATCCTAATGAAAAGCAAAACTCACAAAATGAATATACCATTACACAGAAAATGAATCCAAAACATGATAGTATCAAGAGGCAGAGATCATCAAGTAAATCAAAAACAAACACATAAATTGAAAGCTCAATAAGAAACAAAGGAGTCAATCCCTCACCCGTGCAACCCAAGATCCCCAACAAGAATAAGGGAAGAAGAAGCAATTTCATTATGGTATTAAAGCTACAGTACCAGGCCAGAGAGACAAAGAAATAAAATAGTTGCACCTATCATTCAATTTATTTTGTTGAAAAAAAACGAAAATGAAATTATTCGTTGAATTTTTTGAGCTATTTCGGTTTTCATTAAAAAATTAGAACAATTCCGGAATGAAAAATAAATAAATCCAAGGAACCTGTTCAAAAATCCTGTTAACCAGCAAATATTTGGTACTTTGTAAAAAAAACCACAAAAAGAAATTACTGCAACAAGAAAACGCAGAGACAGCATCAAGAGTTGGCCCATACATCGTGACAGACTTGTATAAAACCAAACAGACGAGAAACATCGCAGTTGTAATTGTCTACACTAAAATCAAGGGATTGAAAATTGTGTATCATTTTATAAGCAACCATATGTGTACCAATCAATTCAATTTTGCGTACGTGCGTATTTACCCATATATAAGAAAATATAAATCCCAGAAAATCAAAATACTGGAAAGGCAAACACCAACAAAAGGCTCAGTTCCACAGGGAAAAGGCTCACAAATAAAATTAGCCAGAATGAAAAGCCAAACCTCCTACCCGCCACCCCAATTCGAAAATCTAACATGAAATCTTTACAGTGAAAGGAAGATACATGCAATATGGAAGTCCCGAAAAGGAAATAGACGAATATAATATACTTTGGACAAGAAATGGGGGATGTGAGAATCGTTGCAAGCTACAGTCGCGGCCAGCAAATCAGGGACCGGCCACATGTGCCAACTTCGTTTACAATTCTGACCTCCCAACCCATGCATAGGCCTCCATCTTCCTTGGTTTCTGAGTCAATACCAACTTCGTCCTTGAAAAAGCACATCAATCTAGAGTCGAATTACCACCAGAAAAACCCTAGTGCGCAAAATTCGATCTAAGTAAAACCCTAGATCAGGCCACACATCTTCTATTGAATGAGGTAGGAGGCAAATCCACAATTGTAATGAGTGCAAAGTCGTAGGTCTAGGGTTTAGGTGGCAAACGAATTTGAGTGCGAATTTTTCTACAGGTTATGAAAGAGATAGAAACTCAGGGGATTGAAATCAAAGGAAGGCCGATTCGATTCAACAAAATCCAGAGATTTTGTGCGAGTAACGAGCTCGGATTGCGGAGAGAGATAGAGAAATTGTGCAACGAGAAACGGCGAATGGACAAACAAAAGAGAGAAACATAGATGTTTTGGGGTATGAAATTGCCTAATTTGTCAAACAAGGGGTTGATAACAGGAGCAACGACGTCGCTAGATGGAACCTTTCATTGATATATTTATGAAACTAAAACTTTACTAAAAATTTGAGTCATAAACCATTTCATTAACATTAAATATTTTTTATCTTCACAAACGGGATTGATAGTTTGGGGTACTCCTCAGTTAATGTTTAATTATTTTTATGTTACATATTAAAATATTTTATTTTAATATTTTAATTTAAATATTGATATTTATTTTCTTTTTCTTTTTTTAATAATAATCAATTCTTTTTTACAAAATATTATTTTTGTTTTTTAATGAAATGTTTTTTTAGATGTTATAGAACTGAAAAATTATTTTTTTACGGGCTAAATTCAGAAATTCCTATTAAAAATCGTTAACTTCTTGTATTTAAAAAATAAATAATATAAATAAGTATTAAAAATAATAAAATTTTAACAATTTCATTAATATATGACTCAAATATTTTTCATAATTAAACTACATGGATAAATTATGAAGACATATAAATGTTATAATTTTTTACTTATTATTTTTATTCTTATAAATGTTCATTAATTTCTGAAAATTAAGTGTGAAAACTCGACCTATAAAATAAAAATGTCAAAACCCAATTATGTATAAATAAACGGTGGACTGATCATGTTTTAATGTATACTTTAATCGATAAAAGGGTATATGTGTATTGATAGTGTTTTAAAAAAATAACTTTTAAAAATTAACAATATTTTTTTATTTTTTTAAACTCTAGTTAATTTAAAAAAAATAAAAAAAAATTTAAAGGACTAAAAAGATATTTCGGATAAAAAAATTAATTACTATTAAAAAATATAATAAAAATGATATCAATATTTAAACTAATTACTTAAATAAAAATTTTAAAAATATTAGATATTTAAAATATTAATATATAAATTGGGGTAACCGGATACTTCATAAACAATAAAATTATTATTCTTCCTCTTTATATCTCAAAATCAATATTAGTAAGGATATGTAAAAATTATCAGAACTAAATTAAAACAATTAAATTAATTAATGGTATAGATAAATATATTGTATGGCTTTTAACTATAAGAAATCAAGTACTTTTTTACTTGATTATTTATACGTTGTAATTACATGACTCTCACTGTTCTAATATTGTTTCTTTCTAATTATTTTAGTTTTTTAAATAATTTCTTTATTTATTTGACATTAGTTCTTTACTATTTTTTCATAAATATTTGTCTTTCGTTTGTTCTCGATTAGTTTTTAATTATTTTAAATTTAGAGATTGATTCTTTGTGGTTTTTCAAAAATATTTCTTTACATTTCTTTCACAATTTATATAATAAAGTGCCCAGAAAACGAATGTTATGGTATGATAATAAAAAATTAAGAATTATATCATTTTAAATAATTCAATTAATTCCACGCATTACACATAGAAAAAAATTCCATGCATGAAATAATATATAATTACTTTATATTTTAATTTATCTAATAATATTTGACATGATATATAACATATAAATATATATAATTGCATAAAAATGATAAATAATTTTAAAAATTAGAGTTATCGTACCCATGAAATTAGTGATAATTTTTTAATACTATTTATTAGTTTGTTATTGAGTTAATAAAATTAATAGATATTGTTTTCAAAAGCAACAAAATAATGAGAGAGATGTGATTATAAAACTGTAATCAGTATTAAACTATAATTTTATTAAACATGTCATGAATATTAATTAATTTATTAAATTTTAACTTATTTTCATAATTTAAAATATTATTAATTTCTTAAGTGTTTGCTTAGGATTTTTCATTTTTTTTAGCGTGCAATTAATTAAAGATTTGGTTATTAATGAATCTACGTCCTGAACAACCTAAAAATATATTTAATATATTTAATTTATTTATTGCATTAAGATCTAAAAAGATGATAATTAAACTAAGTATGATTATAAAAATTATTTAACTTTTATCAAATGTATTCAGTCCTATTAGTGACATAAACCACAAAGTTTCACTTCTAATTCATATTTTTATAGTCATAACACTCAAACATAAAATTAAACATATAAATGATTAATAATAACATTAACTTAATTAAATCATAGTTTAAAAATTAAAATTATCTATAATTATAAATTTATTTAGACATGGTTTCCAAATGAATCAACATAATATTATAATCATAGAAAGTAAAAAAATAACAAATAATAAGAAAAACATAACAATGGTAGATGATGAAGTTAAAATAGTCACCTATCTTCTATCATTTCTTGTAAATCTCCTTCAAAGATAAGCCATAAATGTGATCTTGATCATATTCATTGTAGCGATGTTGTGTGATTGATAAGTTTTTTTGTTGTTTATATTGTGTATTTTTTATTTGATTTATTTAAGATTAAATTATGATGGATCAAATAACTAAGGTGAAAAGTTAGTGATAAAAATCATTAAATTTGTGTACTAGTTGGGTTGGTGGATTGATCCATTAATTTTAATTTCAATATGAGAACACTCTAGTAAAACTCAATTGATCATCCAACGGATTTATCTATACTTGATCGATCAATGTCCTTTTTAACATTTGTGGTTGTTGCATAGTTCCACTTTTCAACCCAAGGGTGCTCATTTGATCGAGTTTCTTATTTCACTACTATAAAAATGGGCATTAAAGTCGATTAAAAACCGATTTTAAATTCAGTAACTTAAAATGTAAAATTGGTTCATCGCGTGAACCGATTTTACATCTAGATTTTATGAATTTTTTATTTTTATTCTCATTTTTCGTAATCAATATTAAATATACAGCATAAAAAACTAAAATATAAATAATAATACAAATAATTAAATATTTAAATATAATTAATTACTTGATAATTAAATTTATTACAAAAATAAATAATGCATATACAATAGATATAGTTAACTTAAATTACAAAAATAAATAATGTATATACAATACATATAATTTAAATTTAAATTATAAATAAAATATCATCAAAGTGTAATTGGACTGTGCGAGCAAGCTTGATTGGCTTAGAATCACCAGCATTATGACAAGGAAAGTAGACAAAAAACAGACGATACATATAACAATTCATATTCTCGTATATAAATTAGCACAATTTATCCATTAAACAAGTCGTCTAAATCAAAAATTTATACAAAAAATAAAACAAATTGAATAATAAGCTACAAAATTAATAGAAATACTTATAAGAATATTATGAAGTGACTAAATAGAGGAAATAAGAAAAAAATGGTGTTTTGTAAGTGAGAATAAGTGAAAAAATGGGTATAAATTTTTTTGAGTATTTCGTTCAAAAAATAGTAGATCTGAAAGATAATAAGAAGAGGAATATAACCCACAAATGATGTTGCAAATAGTGGTCGGAGGTGGCTGAAAATTGAAAAAGAGGGTGAGTGTGAGCTCGGTTTTGGGAAAAAATAGAGAAGAGAAATGAAATTTTTGGGTTTCTGCATAGAAAAAATAAGTTGAACGAATATATTACGTGAATAGCATCGGTTCACCACGTCAACTGACGCTACGTCCACGTATAACGTCGATTCGACACATCAACCGACGCTACAGCCGACGCTACATCCTACGTAAATAACGCCGGTTCTACATTGAATCGACTTTAAATTTATTATAAGTCGGTTTTTAAAGTCGATTTTTAGAAGAAAAAAACGACTTTATATATCGACTTAAATACCTATTTTTGTAGTAGTGTTTGAAACTTTAACACATTATTTTGTTTTTTTACTCAATTCGATCCTAATTATTCTATAATATAAAATAAACATATAGAATACATAAAAACACTAACTTATTATAAATTTATAAAAATTAATGTATAATTATATATATATATATATATTAATACCGATCAAAATTACATATTTATTTATTTATTATTTATCGATAGTTTTGATTGAATAAATAATCTTAATAGTAAAATTAAAAGGTATGTTGCCATTTAGCAACAATTATTTGAGCTCCCACGTGTTTTAATTATAGAAAATATAGCTATAAATTTCACTTTAAATAATAATAATAATTTTTAAATATATTTTACTTTAAAAATTATTAACCTTTTTGTATCTCAAAATTTTATTTTAAAATAAAACTTCGTTACTCTTTCGTCCATAAATGTAAAATCAAATTTATTTCGAAAAAAAATTGACGGTACTTAATAAATATTATAAGTAAATCAATAATTTTTTTAAAATAACTCAATAAAAAAATAGATGTAATTGATAGACTTCATTAAAATTATATATGTTCAAAGTAGTATTGTCTATGCCTGTAAATATGCTTACACACAAATTATAACATGCTTTTAAATGTATTAATATACCTTAAGTAGTTCGTTACTGTTACAATAGTTATTGAGTTATTTACAATATCTACTATAGTTATTGGTTTATTTACATTATCTATGCTTTGTCTATATGTTTTTTTTTACGATGAATTATTTGTTATGTTATTTATCAATATTAACTTTAATGAGATAAATTTTACAGTGTTTTAATTTTATATATATTTTTAATACTAAATAAATATTTTTTATTTATAATAATATATTATGTTTAGTTTTATGTGTGTGTATTTTAATATATTATTATATGTATCAAAAATATTTAATAAATATATAGATAAAAATGATATAAATAAATTATGTTTAAAATAATTAAATATATGTATTTTTATTTACGCATTTGTTAAACATTATACACATAAAATTATAATAATATATGTTATATAAAAATATTTCTTAAGTTCATACATTATAATCCAATTTTTTTCATATATTTAACTTTAATTAATGTTAATAAAATATCACTATCAAATATTATAAAAAAAACATGATGATAAAATTAAAATTAAAATTAAAACTATTAAGGTTTTTCATTCAATTTTTAAAGTTTCTAGTAATTTTTTTAATTCTAAATTTTTATTTTCTTTAATATTATATTATTTTACATTTTATTTTATTTAAAAAAATTAATATAAAAATTTTAATATTTTTTCGATAGCTTTTCATTCATTTTTATTACTATTAAAAATTTGGTTCATTTCGTAGGTTAAAGAAAACAAATACAATAAGTACAAACAAAAAAATTGTATTTATTAGATTTTTATTTTTTAATAATATATATTTTTGAATATTCTCTCAAGCTTCGAATGCTGCATCAAATCTTATTATTTATATTTTAATACATTTTTTTTAGTTTTAGTTTTTAACAATTTATATACATATAATATTAATACTTATTAAATTATTATATTTTTATTATAAGTTATAATGTGTTAACTTTATGTATCTCTTGTAATATAACATGAAAATTTTATTTTTAATTGATAATTTTATTTTATAATTCTTGGCTTTTTAGTATACTTATATCATAATATAGTTTTTACACTTAAGTATTTAAATATACTTTTTTTTTATTTTATTTTAAAAATTTATACTATAACTCCTCGTAATATTTTTATGGCTTCATCTTTAATCACAGTCGAATAATTAGTCTATTAAAATTCGAATCAAGAAAATTTAATGAAGGGTAAAAACATATTAGTAAATCTATTTTACCTTCACATGTTTTTCCTTTTCATTTTATATTAGAGGTATTAATATTGATTTGACAATGTAACAGATCAAATTAATTTCAAATCTCATTTTTCTTCAAACTATTTTAATGTTGGACAAGAACGTACTATGTGCAAATGACATTAAAAAAAAAAAAGAAGTACAATTTCACTGAACAAACTAAATTTATTTATTCTCTTCCCTCTCTTTATTGGTGTAAAAATCCTTTTATCTTATTTACGTATGCATGATTACATATTACAATGCCAAATTATATTATACGCCCTTAACACAAACATTATGGAACGTGTCATCTAATGAATTCAATGGTGCTGTCAAGATAACAATTAAAGATATATTTGGCAAAAATCAAGCAAGATAATAATCTTAATTAATCTATATGTTAAAACTTATGCATATATTATTCATATATATAATTATTAATCAATTATTTTTATTAATATATAGTGTAAATATTATTAATGTTAATGTATATCTATTAACAGATCAATTAATATATATCTAATTTATTTGTAATATTTTTAATGGTTAATTTAAAAGAAAGATTAAAAGAATTAAGAATTTGGATAGCATACAGCAAAAAACTTGTCCAGACTTAGCGAGGGTAAAGAACATATACCAACAAGGTAATAAAATTATAATAAGTCATTATTTGTTTTTTTTTACGTTATTTCGATAAAATAAGATAATAACAAAACCTTCATTAGATGCTAATTTATTTTCTAAGTCAGGAATCCAAGTACATTATTTTATATTACTGTTTTGGGAAGTAATGTACATTTTATTACTATTATTTTTCAAATATTTAACTAATATAATTTGTTTTTTAAAAAAATAATATGGTTTGTTAATAAAATATTAAGCTAATACATTTGTTAATGAAAAACTTATATTATGTATAGGAGAAAACAAGTATTGAAAAACTTATCATAACATCATTGTCGAAGAAATTTCGGAGTTAAATGATTAGGAAAAAACATTCCCAACAAAAATATTAAGATTGGGAAAGAGTAAACAAATATTCGAGCTTGAATTTTGTTATATTATTATATATATTAGTTTTTCTTTTCTTTGATTTTTTTTCTAATGGGATTAAATCATTGATTTATTATATTAATTTGTTCTTACGTGGAGTAATGCGCATAATATATCTTTGAATGCAATGATTTTTTTTTCCTATTGATTCAATGGATTGATTTGTTTTACTCAGTATGTTTGGCATTATCACATCAGCTTTCCTATTTTTCCTTTTGGCGATTCAAACTGAAGAATAATTGTTATTATTTCAAAAAAAAAATTATTTTATAATTTAAAATAAAAAAAGTCTTTAAATATAAAATTTAGTTGTTTTTATTATAATAATATAAAAAGTTATGTAAAATAATTTGCATAAATATTTCTAAAATAATTAGTTAATTAATTTATTACATTATTAAAAATAATTCTTTCATGACTAATACAATCAAATACGATATAACATGTGTGATTGTGCTCAATATCGACAAAATTTGTATAACTTTGTTTAATAAATAATTCAAATATAATAAGACAATACCGATAAACTTGTTTTATTAATATTTTTATTTAAAAATTTAATCTAATAACAATACTATAACACATGACCTAAAAATAACAATATTATATTTTTGGCTTAAAAATAATGTGTATTAATTGATTATTATTTAATTAATATTATATATGTTATGATTTTGACACTAAAATGATTAGTTCAACTTAAATATGACATGTTTATAAATAAATTGATCAAATCTTACTAGTTTATTAAATGGATAAATATAAATCATAAGAATACATGAATTATCATCTTTAATGTAATTAAAATAATGATACAAGAGTAATAATATTGAATCATTATATAATAAAATTACTAAAAATAATTATTTATAAGAATTATATCTATTATTATAACATTCTGATATTTATTATTAGTAGAAAAAAAACTAACCAAAACTAAAAGAAAAGAAGAAGAAGAAAAAAATGTATCTCTAACAAATATATTTATTATTAGAGGATTTTGATATTTAGTATTGGTAGGAAAAAATACTAACAAACACTAAAACAAAAACAAAAACAAAAATAAGGAGGAAGAAAAAGATATCTACGACCAAAAGTTAATATCTACACTTTTATATATAGAAATATATTTTATTTTTTTATTTATGTCAATTTATAATCTATATTTTATGTGTAATAATTTTTAGTTTCTTTAAAAATTGAAAGGTGCGAAAGTGTAAAAAGTAAACCTAGCAAATTATTGTACAATGTAGATTTGGATGCATGTGAAGCAATGCACATATAGTGTAAGATCACTTTTATATTTTGCATCGACATATGTCACGCACTACCACAATTTGGTAAGATTTGCTTGGGCTCCTAGTTGCTGGGAACGCAAGAAATGCCGCGTTTTGCTTGAGAAATTACACTTAATAGCATTTTCTTTGGTCCTTCGTGTACGAAATTGGATAAGTAATTTGGTAATTTACAAATGAAAACTATATATACATCTTAGATCTCTTCTAAGTTAAGAGCTTTACCGAGCTTCAGGATTGAGAGAGAAAGGGAGACAATGAAAGAGATAAGCATTCTCCGTTGTTGTTAGAGAGTAAACTTCCATTTTTCTTTTGGAAAATTCTTGTAATCGGGTCTCTTTTAGAGATTTACAAGTGCATGAGCCACATTTAACTCGGAATAAAATTTATTATATTTAAAAATTTATCCAATATTTTAAGATATAAATTTATAATAGGTTAGATGATATTGATGCACGAAAATGTGATATATCTAATTTACTTGTATAGTTCTCAAATAAATCATTTTTTCTTCGTTTAAAAAAAATTAAAAAAAATAATTAATGAAATATGAAACTTTATAGTAATTAATTTTAATATTATAATTTAATTTCTTTTTATACTTTTATTTTTAAATTGTTGATTATCTATTTGATTTATTCTTAATTATTTTTTAAGAAATATGTATCTTTGTAGTTAAATATATTGAAAAATAAATAGATATTAAATTAAAAAGTTAACAAAGTATTATGATTTATAATTCATTTCATATATCATTAAAAAATATTAGAATTCTAATTTCTAAGAATTTTATGGATTATAATTTTGTAATTTTTTATAAAACTTTATTTTCATTTTACTAAAGATGGCTTAAATTATGTTAAACATTTTTTATTAATTTTTGAAATATAAATGGTAATAAATCACAAAATATTATGAATTATTTCTTATACCATTAGAAAGTTCTTGAAATCTAGTTTTTAATAAATTTTACGATTTATAATTTCGAGTTTTCAATAAACAGTTATTATCATTTTATTAAAAATTGTTCATATTTTACTTAACATCTTTGACTCATTTTTAAAATATAAATAATACTAACTTATAAAAAATAATGATTGATTCCATATATCATAATTTTGCATAAAAAATTATACTCATTTTTATTTAAGACTGTTCATATCATACTTCATTTTAATATTTTGAACTTAATTTTTTTAATATTGTTTTTATATTTAATGGATTCAGAAAAAAATTTATCCTTAAAGATTAGTTAAAATTATCTTATTAATGTTATTGTATTAAAAGAAGTCTATGTTTTTTAAAAAAAGAATTGGGTTATTAAAAAAACTTAATGTTATTATAAAATATTTTTAATTTTTTTTAAAAGCTCAACTTATATGATATTCTAAAATAAGTAAACAAATTCAAATTGAATTTAAATTTAAAATTTTTTCCTTATAAAATAAAGAAAAAAAATTCATTTGAAGTTAAATTGAATTTAAACTTATATGATAATCGATATTCTATTTGAATTGGAGTGGGATGGGGTGACTTTTAAACAGAGTGAATTATGTTTAGATTTATAACCATTAATTAATAACAAATAAATGAAATTGGTATGGGATAGACAAATAATTCAATATTTTTAATATCTTCTAAGGTAATAATAAATCACATTTATAATTTATTATTAATCTAAGAATTAAATTATATTTCTATTAAGCTTAAGATTTTGGATGTTTTTGAGACTAAAAGGAATTTAAGTGTGAGATATTGTAATCATAAATGAGTATATTATTATGTTATTGTGTAATATAAGTTGCAATTATTACGAATGTTTTGGTGTCTGATGTAACTTTTATATTTTATAGATAAAAATACATTATATTTTATATCTTTTTTATTGTTTTTTAGTCCGTTAATGTTTTTAATAATTAATTGATATATAAATTATACATATATGAGTTAAAGAAAATTGTGACTTTTTATAATTTTGATTTTTGTAAAAAGATTAAAAAAATTAGATCAATAAATTGGGGTGAATCTGCAAGAAACTCTCGCTCATACGAACTTGTAATTTTTCATATATGATGGAGAAATAATATGTGTATCAAATAAAATACTCAAGTCATATAGATTTGTAATTTTCTATCTATCATGGACAACGATATATATGTTATACTTTTTAATTAAAACTTGCTTTTCAAAACCCGTATTATATAAACCATCCAAATTCCACAAGTATTTGTCTCTTTGATGCTGATAGCTAGAAAGGGACAGATTTTGTAGTCTAGGCCTGTAAAAAAGTTTCCCAATTGAAAGCAACGTTGGAATTATAATAATATAAAAATTAAAATATTTAATAATTGTTTCTTATAATATCTATTTAGCTTGTGATGTGTAATGTTTAGTTAAAGGTGAACATAACGACAGAAAGAAAAGAAATAGAACGGTAGTTATAAAGAAAGTTGGAAGAGAAAATCTGATCATATTTTCAAAGAAATGGGTGTGTATATATATATGTCAGGCCACATGTGACTGAGAATGCTCATAGTAATCCTTACTTAAATCAAGCTGCAGTAGTTATTATTCAAATATTGTGGAAACCAACAAACACGTCAACGTAAAAATACTAAACAGTGTAATATATGTTTGTGGCAGACAATTTGTTTATTTTCTTCATACAAGTCATAAACCAGTTGTATAATTATAGCTCTGACATTTATGTCAATTATCAAGTTAGTAGGTAGTAACTTCTGCGGTTCTGTCTGGTATGATATGATCACCATCAAACTCTATTTTCTGCCCTTTTTGTTTTACCTTTAATTTTCTGCCCTTTTTGATAAATATTTATTTTCATTTATTTTGTAATTTTTCATATGAATTAATGTATATATATATATATATATTCTTTAAAGTATACTAGAGAAATATTTAAGTACTTCTAAAGTTAGTATTCTACTTTTTTTTTTTGTTTATTTGAACTTTTAATGATATGAATTGCGATTTCTTTAACATTATAATTCTTTTGAGATAAGATTTTATTTATTCTTTCAAAATAGTATGGTTTTAATATATTTTTAACAAAAGAAAAAAATTAATTATTAATATTATATATATTGTTAGATATGTTGTAGTAGTCTAAATAGTATAAAAAGTGTTGTGATAAGGTAGAAGTAATAGTTTCAAGTTTTACTTTTGATGAAAAATTCAATTAAAAAAATATTGTTAGATTTATTCAATAGAAATATATTTTTAAAAAATTAAATAAATATAATTTATTAATTTTTCATATTTCATAATAAATAACATAAAATAACGTAAATAATAATTTATGTACTCATAAAATGTTATTCTTAATAAATTTATATTTTTAATTCTTTGAACCTCACTTTTGAGGAAATATTCGTGTATTATATTAAATTAATTAAATATAATTAAATTAGATTATATTTAATATATACAGTGTTTGGTGACAAGATATATAATATAATAAAAAAAATTGATTATAAATATTCTAATAAAATATTTTTATTATAAATTTAATTTATTTTTATATTTTTATTACATTTTAAAATTGATATTCTTGAGTTTTGTTATCACTCTCAATGGAATTTAAGCTGATGAAGAGAAAACATGTACAACTAAAAACTGACCAATTCAAAAAACCATAAACAAAATTCGAAGCTTCCATAGGTTAATAACCTTCTATCGAAGGTTCATTAAGAACTTAAACACTATTACTTCACGATTTACATAATGCCTAAAGAACGAAAAGTTCAATTGGGGAGAAAAAGTTGAAAAATGTTTATAGTTATTGAAAAAGAGAAACTGACTTTTGCACTGGTGTTAGCATTGCTAGACTTTAATAGGATATTTTAAATGGAATACGATATCTCGATAGTAAGAATTGTAGTTCTTTTATCTTAAAAAGGGCGATCAGTGGTCTACTTTAGTAAAAAGCTCAACGAAGCACGACAAAAGTGGACCACATATGAACTTGAGTTCTATGTAGTATTTCACACTTTGGAATATTAGGAACATTATATCATCCAAAGGGAGTTCACTTTGTTCATTGATAATGAAGTATTTAAGTTTATCAACTGTCAAACTAAACCCAACAAGACACATACTAGGTGAGTTTTCTACTTGTAAAAATATCCTTTTGTTCTAAAACACAAGTTTGGTCAAATTGGTTGATGCATTCAGTCATAAGGTAACCCTATTGGTCACTTTAAACATTGAAGTTGTAAGGTTTGAATATACTAAGGACACATATGTTAAATATGAAAATTTTAAAAACCTCTGAGAAAAGTGTTAACTGAAACAAAATGTAGGAGACATGTACATAGGGATACTTGTTTCGAGTTACCCAACTTTGTATCCCTAAGACTTAAATAAGAGAGAAAATCATTCGAAACTTACATGTTAGAGGACTAAGCAGACATCTTGGAGGAGACAATACCATCACACTTATTGAAGAAAGGTATCTTTGGCCTTAGTTGAAAAGAGATGTTAGCAAGATTGTCTAAAAGTTTTATATATGCCAAACATCTAAAGTACTGAGCTCAAAATACTGGATTATATACACCTTTATCCATCCATGAAACCATTTGGGAAGACTTATCTATAGATTTTGTGCAAGAATTTCCAAGAAATCAAACGAGTGTAGACTCAATTTTGTTGTAGTTGATAGGTTATCCAAAATGACGCATTTTATCCCATATTGCAAAATTGTAGATACGTCGAATATTGCAAAAATCTTCTTCAAATAGGTGTTTCTTCTATATGGAATTCCACAGTCATTTACTTCATATCGTAACACAAAGTTTCTTTCTTATTTTGAGAGGACATTATGGGCACGCTTTGATATATTACTCAACTTCAATAACACTGCACATCCTCAAACTGATGGTCAAACAGAAGTAATTAACTGAATATTTGGCAACATGATTCGTTGTATTGTAGTGACAAACCAAAGTAATGAGACCTCATTCTTACACAAGTTGAGTTTGCCTTCAATAGTACTGTACATAGTTTAACTAGCAAGACCCCATTCAAAGTTTGTATACGTAAAAGCCCAAAAATATACATTAGATTTAGTTAATCATCCAAGAATTCATCGGAAAAACAAAGCTGCCAAAAAAATGAAAAATAAGATTCAAACTATTCTTTAAAAAGTAAAACAAAAGCTTATAGAGTTCAAAGCCGAGTATAAAGCAATAGTCGATAAGCACAAAAAAGAAAATTTATTAAGTAGAAACATAGTGATGATATTTTTTCGAAAAGAACGCTTTCCTATTGGCACATACAACAAGCTAAAGGATTAAAAAAATATGGGTCATGTCGAATATTGAAAAGGATCGATGATAATGCATACATAATGGATTTACCAAAAAATATGGCCACTTTAGCAACATTCAATGTGTCAAATATTTTTGATTATCACTTATCAAAACCACTCTATCCAAAAGAAAACTCATGATAAGTTTAAAACAAGTGAATGAGATTAATACCAAATGAATATAAGAAGAAAATAAAAAATAGTTTATTTTATTTTGAGTTTTTGTTTTTAGTTCTATTAAATAATAATTTATTTTGTTAAGAATTTTATTTCTTATATGCTATTAGAGTCCCATATAAAAACATTTATTTATAGTTCTTTTTTTTGTATGTATTATTAAAGTCACGTATGAAAAATTTATAAACTATTATGAAAACTTTTCAACTATAAATAGCTAAGTTTTATGTTTCTTTCTTCTGTTTAAAAGTTGAAGACTTTTTATGTGTGAGATAGAAAAATATTTTTAAGCTATTCTTATTCTAAAGTTAATAGAATGCTTGTCAAAAGATAGATAGCATATCTAAGTTTATCATATTCTAGATTTGTTAGACTATTTGACTAGATAAAAGTTTATTTATGTTTATTTTATAACACAAATATGATAACCTTTTGCTAAAAAATGAATATAACTAGTCTAAAATTTGCTCATCTATTTCTTCTTTTCTAAATGCTTTCTTATTATTGATGTATTCGTACTTCTGTTTTGTGTTAGGCCCGTGAGAAAGCCAAAGCCAAAGCGAATTTTTTTTTAAATGAAATTAAATCGTATATGTTTTAATTTATCAAATATTAAATATAATAACATGAAACACATTTAAACATAGTAAAGATTTAAAGTTTCAATATAATTTATCATTGTTTTTTTTTATCATAAAAAACCTAAAATGCATTATACATATAATTCATATGTATGTAATTCCACCGTAATTATAATTTAATTTATAATATTAAATACATCATTGTTATTATTTTATTAATAAGTATATTTATTATAAAATCTTTTAATATATTTACTTTATAAAATTATTATCTATTTTATAAAGAATGATATTATAACGAAGTTTTTATGAATTAAAATAATTTGAAAGTAAAATAAAATACCTATTAAAAAATATTTATTATTAATTTTATATTTAATAATTTAAATTTTTTTAATATTTATATTCTATATATAATATGGATAATTTAAATTATGAGTTATTTTAAGAATTAAAATAATTTAAAATTTTAAAAATACAATGTGAGCTCTTTGTTTTTGTAAACCGGTTGGTATTCATTAAGTTTGTTGCTTTCTTTTACTGAAATAATTGATTTGACCTTCGTTTCGATTCTAATTCCATAAAGTTTAGATTGTTTCTATCACCACTTGTCCTAATCTCTTCCTTTTGCAGCTAATTAAAAAAAAAAGAAGAAGAAGAAGAAGAAGAAGAGAGTAATATTCTCAATAAAGTAAGAATCCGACTGTCATTAAGATGATATTCCTTTCATTCGAATGGTAAAGCTTCCTAATTAGGAGGATCGGTCATGTCCAATTAAAAAAAGACCTTCAAATGTCATAATTAAAAAAAAAAAAACTTTAAGCACCTCCAAAAGATTAATTAAAAAAATAAATTATAATTTTATTCTAAAATAAAAATAATTCTTTCTTAATCCTTAAATATTATAAAAATATATGATTATTTTTTATATGTTAATAAATTATTATAAATTTTATTAGAAACAAATAAAAAAAAATTATATGTTAATTAAAAATTAATAAAATATACTCAAAACAAATATTACTTTAGTAGTAACCACGCCACGCTCCCAACCCAGTCTCATTGTCAACACCTCCATATATATTACTTTACTTTGATTAAATACTTATTACTTTTTAAATCAAATGTTATTTGATGTATCTTTCTAACTTATAATTTTAAATTATAGAAAATGAAATTTACGGCCATACACCTTACTTCTTTTATCTTTTTTTTCTTCTAATAAGTCATACAATTTACTTTAAAAAAATCAAACTGTAATTTTTTTATTAAATAAAAAAAACATTATATAAATATAATTTAAACTTGAATATATGATAATAAAGATAAAGTCATACCATATAAACTAAAATAAAATCCCAAGAAATACAACTTAATCTCTACTATTGTAGTTAATATCAGTTTTTTTTTAGTGAGAGTTTAAGAGGTAATACTAGTTTCAACCTATTACCCTAAAAAGAAGAAGAAGTGGTATCAAGTTTCAACTTCATGGGCTTGAAAAAAGCCAACTAATCAAAGCCCTGTTGTATTGTCACGGTTTGTTTGAAGCCCACCGAAATTGGTGATCTTCTCAGATGCTATTTCAGGTTATCATGTGTGTTCTTATTAATTATGTATACGCAAGTATACTTTTTAAATAAACTTGTACAACACCCATATATACATACTTATTGTTGGCAATGCTCGAACAGCATCACTTAAAATTCAGAAATAGCAAATGTTATTGTACTATAAGCCAAGTCACGAGTCATAAAAATTAATAGTAACACTTGGGAACCTTTTATTTCTTTTAAGAAATACATATATTTTATATTTATTCAAACTTATTGGAAAAATGAGATTCCTTGTGATGATTAAAACTCTCAATTTACATTTGAAGTCACATGTGATTTGAAAAATATCAAGTATCACGAAGAAATTAAAAAAAATAAAGAGAGAAAAATATTACATAAATAATTTAATTATGTTATTTAATTTGTTAGATTATAAGTGATGTTATTTAATATTTTAAATTTAAAAAATAGAGATAATTAAAAATAAACTACATTATTATAATATTTTTATATCAAATATTTTTTTAATTTAAAAATTATTAAAATAATATATTTTATCCTTAATTAATCATTTTTTATGAAATTAAATGATTAAATGATATAACTTATAATCTAAGATATTAAATTACATAAATAATTAAGTATTATTTACGGTTAAGAGTAAAATAAACAAAAATATGAATTAATAATTAAAATATACATTTTAAATAAGAAGAAAATATTAACTTAATAACATTATCATTTTATTAGTGGTTAAATACTAAATTATATTTTAAACTATTTTAATCTTTTTAAAATATATTTTTTATTTTTTAAAATTATATATTTTAATTATTAAATATTTTATTTTTATATTTTAATTATTAGATATAAATATAAATTTATTTTAGCTTTTATTTCTAATAGGAACTCTATGTCCCGCTATCTTAAAATGAACTAATATAAAGTGTCTGTTGAATATTGGCTCTAAAAATAATAAATTAGTGGCATAATTTAGGAAAATTAGTAGCCTAATTTGTGGCCTAATTTAAGGCTTAAATTATGGCATAATTTAGGGAAATGGAGCCTTGCTTCATCTATAAATAGGGAAGAGTTCATGCATTGAAATACAAGCAAAAATCAGAAAAAATCAGAGAGAATATAAACAAACTTAAAGAGAGAAAATACTTGTGAGTTTGGGAAAACACTTGAGAGATATTATTAGTGAGAAAATCTATATCTGTATTATGTATATATCCAACTCAGTTCAAATAATATATGCTGCCTCCCGTGGACCTAGACGAATTACCGAACCACGTAAATTCTGTGTGTTCATTTTATCGTTTTGATATATTCATATACTGTTATTTATTTCTTCAACCACAACAAATTGGTATGAGAGCCAAATATAGCAGTATTATATATCAAATCGAAGCTCTTGACGAGATGAATGCAACGGTGAAAGAATCGCTCAAATCGAAAGTCAGAATCACCACCAGAAGCCGCCGGAGTGCTGCTGCGAGCAACTGAGTCAATTCACTGAGTTGGACCGAGTCAACTCAGTCACTAGTGATATTTGGATCGAGTTGGTTCGTTTTTCATCAGTTTTCAGTTGATTTGGATCTATTCCTAGCTAATTGGACCATTCCAGATTTAACTGCAGACTCCATTTTTTCAAATAAGGTATAAAATTTGGAAAAAAAACATTGTTTTAAGTTGTAAGTACAAAATTTCTGTTATCTGTTTGTACTTATGGCTAATAAAATAGAGATCGAAGAAGGTGAACAAGTTGACCATAGAATTTATGGCAAGCCAAGTTGTTCTACTCGAAGAACTATGTTGTCCAACGCAAAGTTTGAGGTGGAGAAATTCGACGGAACCAATAACTTTGGCATGTGGCAATGTGAGGTATTAGATCTATTGTTTCGAGAAGGATCTAATATAGCCTTGGAGACCAGGCCAGGAGATTATTCAAATGAAGATTGGAATTATGTCAACCGACAAACTTGTGGCACAATTCGACTGTGCTTAGGAAAATATCCGAAGTACTTTGTCATGAAAGAGAATGTAGCCATAGTTCTCTGGAAGAAACTAGAGGACAAGTACACGACGAAAAGTATTGAGGACATACTCTACTTGAAGAAGAAACTTTTCTGTTTCAAGTACAAGAAAGGTACCCCTATGATTGAGCACTTAGATAATTTTAATAAAATTTTGGCCGATCTGCAAAATTTAGATGTTGAAATTATCGATGAAGATAAAGCTTTGTTGTTGCTGAATTCATTACCTGAGAATTATGAGCATTTAACCACAACCCTGTTATATGGAAAAGATGAGGTTAAGTTGGTAGATGTTTCAAATGCTTTGGTAAATAACGAGAACCGAAAAAGGATTAACATGATCACAGAGACTCAACATCGATCGATTGGACAAGAACTAGGTAGGTAGGACAACAACAAAAAATCCGCGGATCAAATAACAGGGGACAATCCAGGATCAAATTCCCGGAGGAGAGTCATCTAAGAGATCCCGGCACGAGGATGAGTGTGCTCTATTGTCACCAGAAGGGCACTAGAAGAAAGATTGTCCAAACAAGGACAAGTCAAATGCAAATGTTGCATGTACAAGGCCGATAAATACGAAGAATCGGCCTTTTTCGGGCCATCATCACAAACCTACTCAGATGAGTGGATCCTTGATTCTGGATGTTCTTATCATATGTGTCCAAACAGACATTGGTTTTCGAGTTTTGAGGAGCTCGATGGAGGAGTTGTGCTTATGGGCAACGACAATGCCTATCAGATAAAAGGGATCGGAATAGTACGACTAAAGATGCACGATGGTACAATCAGACGACTTACAAATATAAGGTATATTCCTGACCTAAAGAAAAACCTTATTTCTTTAGGTGTTCTAGATTTTGATGGTTACAAGGTAACATTGGAAAATGGAGTCTTGAAAGTTATACGAGGTGCATTTGTAGCGATGAAGGGTACTCGGAAGGCAAACTTGTATTTCTAGATAGACAGCTACAGAAGAAGAATTGCCTCAAGTAGTTATGAAGAAAAGGCAAATGATTCTTCCCACCTGTGGCACATGCGCTTAGAGCATGTGAGTGAAAAGGCTTTGCAAGGTTTAATGAAGGAAGGTCTTTTGAAAGGTACCAAGACTGGAAAGTTTGATTTCTACGAGCATTGTGTAATGGGAAAACAAACAAGAATCAAGTTCGGCAATGCCATTCATCGTACTAAGGGATCCCTTGATTATATTCACACAGATGTTTGGATACCTTCAAAGAATGCTTCACTTGGAGGTAAACATTGGTTTGTGACTTTTATTGATGATTTCTATAGATATGTTTGGATATACATCATGAGTCACAAAGATGAAGTTCTAGATATCTTTCTTAAATGGAAGAAAATGATCGAGATTCAGACATGCAGGAAAATTAAGAGGCACAGATCTGATAATGGTGGTGAGTACAAATCAGATCCCTTCTTCAAAGTTTTTCAAGATGAAGAGATAATCAGACATTTTTCTATTCCTCGTACACCACAGCAAAATAGAGTTGCATAACGAATGAATCGTACTTTGGTTGAGAAAGTTCGATGTATGCTATCTCATTTCAAATTGAGTAAGGCATTTTGGGCTGAGGCTTTGTCATATGCAACTCATATAGTCAATAGACTTCCTGTGACTGCATTAGATGGGAAAACTCCTAAAGAGGTATGGTCTGGACAACCTGCTACTGATTATGATTTATTGCGAATATTTGGATGTCCAACATATTTTCATGTTAGTGAATCCAAACTGGATCATAGAGCAAAGAAAGTTGTTTTCTTGGGCTTTAAGGAAGGAGTTAAAGGATTTCGACTTTGGTGTGGTGAATCCAAGAAGACCGTCTTAAGCTGAGATGTTACATTCTATGAGTTTGTTATGCTGAGACAGACAAATTTAGAGAAAGAGAATGAAAGTCCAAATACTCTTTCTAAGGTGATGCTTGAGACTTTGGAATATCCAGTAAAGATTGCACCAATTACCGATCATGGTGAAGATGAAATTGATGATCAAGAAGTGATCTCAGTTGAGGTGGAGGTTCTCTCACCATCACCACCGATTAATCAGCAGCCAGAATCTATTGCCACTACTCGACCGAGAAGGGAGATTAGGAAGCCTACCAGATACACAAACATGGTAGCATTCTCACTTCCAAGTAATCGATGATGATGTCCCGCAGCATTCTGCAGAAGTCGCGTGCAAAGCGTTGATAGTATGAAGTGGAAAATGGCAATAGATGAAGAGATGAAGTCTCTACATCAGAATCAGACTTGGGAGTTGGTTCAACTTCCCAAAGGAAAGAAAACTATTGGTTGAAAATGGGTCTACAGAAGAAGGAAGGCTTCTGGTAAAGACAACATCGTATACAAAGCGACCGGTAGCAAAAGGCTGCCGTAAAGAAGTAATAGACTACAATGAGGTATTCTCACCTGTTGTTAAGCATTCATCTATTCGGATACTATTAGCTTTGGTAGCACAGTTTGATCTCGAGTTAGCTCAACTCGATGTCAAAACAGCTTTTCTCCATGATACTTTGAATGAAGAAATCTACATGTCTCAATTGGATGGCTTCAAAATTCAAGGTCGAGAGAATTGGGCTTGTAAGCTGAGTAAGTCAATTTACGGTTTGAAGCAATCACCGCGACAATGGTACAAGCGCTTTGATAGCTTCATCAGAGAGAAAAAGTACACGGAGTCAGTTTGATCACTGTGTATACTTTCGGAAACTCCAAGACGGTACCTTTATTTATTTGCTCTTATATGTTGATGATATGTTGATTGCATCTAAGAGCAAGGTGGAGATCGACAGATTGAAGGCTTTATTGACTTCAGAATTTGAAATGAAAGATCTTGGAGAAGCTAAGAAAATTCTTGGGATGGAAATCACAAGAGATGTAGTCATAAGCATACCGTCTCGACACGTACTTAGTATCTGAAGGAAGTACTACAAAGGTTTGACATTGATGAAAAAACCAAACCAGTAAGTACACTACTTGCTCCTCACTTTTAGTTGAGTGAATTGATGTCACCTAGCACCACCGATGAGAAGAAGCAAATGGAATGTGTTCCATATGCAAATGCCGTTGGTGCCTTGATGTATGCAATGGTTTGCACCAGACTTAATATTTCTCGTGCTATTAGTATGGTGAGTCGGTACATGCATAATCCTAGTAAAGGACACTGGCAAGCATTGAAGTGGATTCTACTTCGTACATCTAGATCGTGGATATTGCTCAAGTTTGAGTAGAGACAAGACAAGCGCAAACACCTAGTTGGATACGTGGATTTTCGACTATGCTGAGATCCGGATAAGCGTCGATCTACAATCGGTTACGTGTTCACAATGGCGGTGAGGACCAATTTGTTGTAGATCAAGATCGCAAATAACTCGTAGCTTTGTCTACCATGCAGGCAGAGTATACGGCTGTAATAGAATCATTCAAAGTTAAGCTATACTGCCTGGGTTGACTCAAGGATTTGGGTATTGTTCAAAAGAACGTGCTGGAGGTTTTCGACGCCCGAATGCCATTTGTTTGGCAAAGAACGAAGTTCATCACGGTCAGCACCAAGACATCGATGTTCGATTTCATTTTGTTCGGGAAATTGTCGATGAAGGGAATGTTATACTCGTAAAGTCGGAATCGAGTATAACCATACGTATGCTTACAAAGGTAGTTATAGGGATCAAGTTTCAACACTGCTTGAACTTGATCAACATCTCTCGAGCTTAGAGCGCCTAGGGTGCATTTGGAGGCAGCGTTATGAACTTTTTTGCCAAGGTAGAGATTGTTGAATATTGGCTCTAAAAGTAACAAATTAGTGGCATAATTTAGGAAAATTAGTGGCCTAATTTGTGGCATGATTTAAGGAAATTATTGGCCTAATTTAAGGCTTAAATTATGGCACAATTTAGGGAAAGGGAGCCTTACTTCATCTATAAATAAGGAAGAGTTCATTCATTGAAATACAAGGCAAAAATCATAAAAAATCAAAGAGAATATAAGCAAACTCAAAAAGAGAAAATACTTGTGAGTTTGGGAAAACACTTTAGAGATATTATTAGTGAGGAAATCTGTATCTGTATTATGTATATTTCTTACTCAGTTCAAATAATATATGCTGCCTCCCGTAGATCTAGGCAAATTACCGAACCACGTAAATTCTGTGTGTTCATTTTATCACTTTGATATATTCATATACCGCTATTTATTGCTTCCGCCACAACAGTCTCAACATTACACATGACACATCTAGTGTTGACCATTGATTGAATAAACCTTTTTTTTGTTCCGAAAATTGAGTAAGCTCTCTAATATTGGTATTTTTGCAGATCGGTAGAGATCTATTTTCTCATCTTATATATCTTATATATGTACACGAGTATTTAATGATTAGAAATATTTGATATTTATATTTATATTAAAAAATAATATTATTTATTCATTGTTTTTATTAAAAAAAGATGTAACATATATCTTATTTTAATAAAAAGGTTAAAATATATTGTTAGCTCTTAAATTTTGATAAAATTTACACATAGGTCTTAAAATTTTTAAAACATGCGATTTAGTTCTTAAATTTTTAAAATTTTATACTAAGTACTTAAACTTTTAAATCATATGATTTGTTTACAAACTTTAAAAAATTTACTTATAAATCTTAAATTTTATATTCATAAATATTTATTTAATAGTTAAATTAGAACTTATGTACGAAATTTTAAAAATTTGAGAACTAAATTATAAGATTTCAAAGTTTTAAAATTTGAAAACCTATTTATAAATTTAATTAAAGTTTGGAGATAAATGGTGTATTTTAGTCTAATAAAACCATTTCTTACATATATACATATTGTTGAAGATATATTTTCAAAATTAATTTTATAGTATAAATAAATACATATATATATATATATATATATAATTAAATAAATGTTTGTATTCTAAACACAATGTTAATGATACAACGACACAGAGAAGTGAATTATGCTAAAATGGGACATATTTGTTGGTGTTCATTGAACTGTAGCAGTACTAGTACTTGTCACTTTGGTAAAGGGACCCCTAAACAACCAATTGTCGGTGAAATTTCATAATAACCATATCAAATTTAATAATAATTATGAGTTTTATAATTCTAAAATATTTGTATTTATGTATAAAAACAACTAGATTTTTTATCATATTATGTGTAATCAATATATACATTACCTCTAAAAACTGTATTTTGAAATATAAAAAATTGAACAAATAAGAATGCATTTGCATGCAATATATCTAAGTAAAGTCGCTCTAGCACAAAAATCCAAGATGACAAAAACTCAAAAACTATAACTTATTTACATGCAAGTAACATATATCTTTAATTGTTTGAGATATAGATACAAACTTAAAATATTAACTCTATCTCAAAACCCAAGTGATGAGACGGAGGATTATCCTTATTTATATGCGCAGCGTGAATGCGAACTCTAATAGATGTGAGACTTTAACATTCTTCTTGACATCGACAATGATCTGTCCCCTTAAGACCGACGAGAATGTTGAGCTTTTACAGTTCTGGTGCCAAAATACATCACTCACCAAATGATTTAAACAACTATACGATCAGGTAATACGCTCATTATCATATTAAATTTGGGCCTAACTTCATCTCAAAACCCAGGTTATGAGATAGATGATTGACCTTGTTTATATACACAGCATGGACGCGATCCCTAATCGATGTGAGACTCTAACATTAGTATATAAGATATAAAATAAGTGAAAGAGTTCTATTAATGACATAATTAATAAATTGAAATAATATCAAAAAGATTAAAATGAACTCATAAATCTACAAATTCTTACCATCTCAATAACATTCAATAAAATCGGAAGATTATAAAGAAGATTAGGATGTCACTTGTACAAGGATAACATGGAAAAATAATTCAATTTTTTTTTAAATTTATTTGCAATATATATGATTCTCTATTTTATTCTCAAGAATTTAAGTTTAAATTTTATATCATATAATATTTCATTTATTTAATAATAAAAAAAGAGATTTTAATGACTTTTTAAAAAATAAAATAATTGAAAATTAGTTACTGAATTAATTACATTATATTAGGTAAATTGTTATATACATGTTATGATAATAAAAAATTATTCTATACTTTAATAGATGGGGATGGGGTACAAATTAACCATAAACATTTTAGCAGATCACATGGGGAATTATAGTAAGATAGTATTCACAACACGTGCTCTACGGAAGGGCCAAAGACAAAATAAATAAATAAAATCTGAGATGCTAATAATGTGCCATATCTTCAGCTACTAGTGGGCTTTGCTGGATGAGGCTTGATTTCTATTTGTTTGGTTGCTGGGATACACTCACAAATCAGTCACAAATTTCAAGCCCCATTTGTTTCTTAATTGACTTTTTATTTTTATTTTAAAATTTGTCCGTAAATGTGAAATTCACAGCTAATATTCTCACTGTAAATAAAACTTCATTTTCTCCTTTATATGCAAGTGGAAGATAAACTAATTATTTTTATTTATTCTTTTGTATTAATTAATTTGCAGATTTTAAGGATTGGATATTCAGTTACTTTGAGCATGATGAACCTTAAGATCAAGGGTGATGCTCATGTCATGTCAGTTATATCTTATAATTCAAGAAAGAGTAACATGGATTCGTTTTAGTGAAAAAAATGTTACAAATAATGGCAAGTTTCAGCTTTTGAATTCAAATTTTTAAAATGAGTATTTTTTGGGTAATTAATTTAAAATCATTACTTATGATTTTAAACACTTTTTATTATTTTTGAAACAATTTTTTAAATCATATTTCAAATTCATTTTTTCATTCATTTACCTTACAATTTTTTGTTGGGAATTAAAATTAAATGAATAAATAAAACAGAACTTTAAAGTTTTTTTCTTTCATAAATGAATTAGAAAATAAAAAAATTATTAATTTTAAATAATAAAAAAATCAAAACTCGATACAAAACAAACGCCTATTAAATTCGTATGAAATTGTTTAACTGTATGGTAAGTTGGTAAATTGGGCATTAGTTAATAATGAATCGGAAAGATCCTGGTTCTGATTATAAATAAGGATCAACCAAACTAATATAATATAATTTGTTTACGATGGATTTATAAAATTAACGAAAGGAATCTTTAGTAAATATTTAATAAAGCTAATTTTATCTTATTTTAATGATTCCTCATCTAAAAGAATAGCTATGATATTATTATTTTGATTTTTTTAGTTATTTTTTATTTTGATTTTTACATTTTTAAAAAATCATTACCAAAATATGCTACTATTCATAAATCTTCAAAAAAAAATTGAATTCTAAACTTTTTTTTATTTTCACAAAACATTTTTATGTATAATAAATAAAGTATTTATCATACTTGTATATATTTGAAAAAATGATTAAAAGCATCAAATAACAAAAAAAATTCTTATTTCTTTTTAAGTTTTTGAAAAAAAAATTAGAAAACAATAAGTGTTAACAAATAACTTGTAAATAATTTTAATTTTTTCTTAAAAATAATTAAAATAAAAAAATATTATCTAAAACTGCCTAAAATCTTTAGGTGTTATACATTTAATGAACTTTAACCATAAAATTTAAAGTAACACCACAGAAACGTAGAAGATAAAAGATAAAAAGAAATGGGAGAAAAGCTCCCATTTAAATAATAAATATTAGTTTTTTTCCCTAACATTTCGATTTTAAAATTACTACTTATCCAATATATTTTAAAAGTAAAAGTAACTTCCTGCGAGACCCTTACACATTGTAAACAAAATATATTCAATGCAACATATTTTCAACAAAAAAAATTATTTAAAATTATGAATGAATATATATTTAAAAATATTTTATTAAAAAATATATGTTCAATAATATATATTTGTAAAAAATATTTTTTGTCATGCTATATACACGTATATTTAAATAAAAAATAAATATGTATTTATAATTTTTTTAAACATATTATATATTCATCCATTAATTACAAAGACAGTATAAACTCATGATAAATATATTAGAATTTAAAGAAATTTGAACAACTATTTATATTTACACATAAAATATTATAAAAAATGAGTTGTAAAAAATAAAAGAAGGTAAAAAATAATTTTAAAAAATATAAAAATTGAAAAACGTAAAACAAAATAAAAAAGAATAAGAAGAAGCAAGGAAAAATAGAGAATGATGTGGGTTTTTAAATGAAACGAAAGTGGGATATAGGGTATCTATACTGTGCTATTATTCTTTTATCAAGTAAATAGTAAATCGAATCTAGTTTTTAGGATAAATGATGAAGAAATCCATTATTTATGATTAAATAATATTTTAAATTTATTATTATTGAATAGAGTAAT
This sequence comes from Hippophae rhamnoides, assembly GCA_033030585.1. NCBI lineage: Eukaryota > Viridiplantae > Streptophyta > Magnoliopsida > Rosales > Elaeagnaceae > Hippophae > Hippophae rhamnoides. The sequence goes on along the minus strand of CM065428.1, from coordinate 61,991,565 downwards.
ATAAATTCATTATTTTTTATAAAACGTTTATTAAAATATATCTGATAATTTTAGACAATAATTTTAATGGATAAAATAGGTATTTAAAAAAGTTATCAAAAATAATACAATAATTATTTTTTATTTAAGAAAAATATAAACTTAAATTCATTAATTTTAACAAAAATATACTTTAATCTTATAGCTATTATGCAAAAGATCACAAGTCTAACATTATATTATAAATATATTAATTTTATAAAAAATAAAATAACATCAAATCCATTATTTTTATAAAATTTATTTCTACAATAATTTTTATAAAATTAATGAAATTGTACTATACATTATATGTAAGGATTTAAAGTAAAATTTTATTAAAAATAACAAACTTAAGTTATTATATATTATTCTTTTATTCACAACAATTATATTGTAATACATCTTTTTAAATTGTATTATTTTAATAAAAAAATTAATATTATATTTTAATTTATATATTATTTTAAATCATAAATGATTTATTTTTAATAAAAAATACGTATTATTTTATTATATTATTAATAAAAAATTATGTAATGAAAATCAATTTTTTATTTATATGGTGTGCAAGGTCGTTATATTCAATAGACTCTTATTGCACAAGTTTTCAAAGAAAAGAAAATAAAATTCAAAAAATACCAAAACATAATTCAAATATATAACAAATAATTTTCACTAACATATTTAGTAGCGTCTTGATGATTTTAATAAATTGTGCAATACTTTTTACTATTTAATTGCCAGTTAAAAAAACGAACGACAACATTTTTAAAGATTGAGTGTGAAAGAGTAAATTAATATAATAAAATGAAAGAAAGTTCACCATTAAAAAATAAAAATATAAAAAATAGTAAATAATCGAAAAACTAAAATATTTGTCGAACTAAGCATTAAAAAATCATATTCAGTACACAAAAAGATACTATGGTATAAATAAAAATAAAATAATAACTATATTTTCATAAATTATTCATAAATTTTTTAAAATAAATAACTTATGATTTAATTAAATAATAATAAATAATAAATTATTTAGACGATTATTTATATGAAAATAAATTATGGTATAATTATAAATAAAAATTAATTATTTAAATATTTATTGTGTTATTTTTTAAAAAATAATAAATATTTTAAAAAATACTAAATTTATTCTTTAAAGATATAAAATTATTAAATAAATTTAGATAATTTTTTAAAAAATAATAAATTTATACAATCTTACTAAATAATAATGAATTTAAATAGCTCTTTAACACACTTAATAGACTATTGTTATAAGTTAGGATGGGCTGTAGATTCGTTATAAATTTTGAGGGAAAAAACTTAGTAATAATCTTAGATATTTATAAAATGATATTTATTAATTATATTAAATGATTAATTTTTGAATTAATTTCATCACTCAACTGACTTAGTTTTTAAGTATTAAGTTAGCCAATTTGGTACCCATTATAATTTGCTCAATTTAAAATACTAATTTATTTAAATTGATAAATTTATACTCCTAAAAATATTTAAATAGGTCAAAAAGATTTAGAATATCAATCTTTTCAAAATTTTGAGTATTAAATTTGTATATATATTGGTATTAAATTAGTTAAAATAAATTTTAAAGAATAATTATGTTAAAATTGGGTAGAAAATTGACTACCAAATATTTTAATTAGTATATCTTAACTAAAATGTTATTATATATTTTAACTATTTTTTAAATTAACATGATAATTATAGAAATTTAACATTACTTTTAAACAAAAATAATGAAAAGCATACATGTAAAATGTTAATATAATTGTTAAGAAGTCTTAAATAATCATTTTCATTAAATAAAAATTACTATACAATCTATTTCAAATAAGAATATAAATTCAGTTATTTACCTAAATATATAATATTATGTTTATCTATTTCAGGTAATAATAAATACAAAATTATTTACTTAAATATACAATATTATGTTTATCTAATATATTAATTATGGTAAAGTAAATATCGTAATATTGTTCATAATCTCTATCATTTATATATTCCTTCAAATTGATGTTTGACGATTAAAAAGTATTAATTTATCAATAAGAAATTGATATCAATGCCAAGAAAGAGTCTTAGTAAACACATAAGCACTCTAGAGATTGGTGGTGATATGATGAAGAGAGATGATATAGCATCATATGCTTCACGAATAGAGTGATAATCGATTTCAATGTGCTTGGTGCGCTCATGATTAGAGTAGGCTTAGTTTGTGGAAACCCAAGCTCAGCCAACAGTGCCCGAAGCCAAACAATCTCAGAACATGCTAAAAACATAACACGATACTCAGATTGAGTGGAAGACTTTGACACACGATCTTGCTTCTTGCTTTTCCAAGAATCAAGAAAGACACCAAGAAACATGTACCAACCAGTAATTGACCATCGGGTATTAGAATAATCAGCCCAATCAACATCACTATATACAACCAAACGAATAGGAAAGTCCACAGAAAAGAAAAGACATCGGGTAGAAGTGCCCTACAAATAGCGAATAATGTGAAGGGCAGTAGCCAGGTGGAGATGCTTAGATGCCTGCATAAACTAACTAACTTGTTGAACATCAAAGGAAATATCAGGCTGAGTAATAGTCAAATAGTTCAAGCTCCCTACCAGTTGTCTATTTAAAGAAGGATCAAAGACAAAATCTCCCTTATCACGACAATATTTAACATTGACTTTCAAGGGAGTATCAATAGAATGACCATCCTGAAGACCAATCAAAGTAATTAATTCTTGAGTGTACTTATGCTGGTGTAAGAAAATACCAACAAAGGTAGAGTGCACCTCAAGGCCTAAAAAAATTGTAAAGAACCCAAGTCCTTCATATGAAAGGAACCTTAAAGGTGTTCATAAAGTTGAGAAATCAAGTTAGGGAGTCCCTGTAATAATAATATAATCAACATATACCAAAATCAAGACGATTCCCTTAACAGTCTTACAAAAAAAGAAGAGGAATCATACTAACTCTGAACAAAGGAGAAGCCAAGAAGCGTAGAGCAAAACTTATCAAACCAAGTATGTGGAGCCTATTTTAAACTATAGAGTGACCGTTTTAGCTTACAAACATCAGTAGAGGGTGTAGAAAAAAACCCTAATGATGGAGTCATATAAATCTCTTCCTTAAGGTCCTCATGCAAAAATGTGTTCTTAACATCCATTTGTTGTAATGCCTAGCCCTTGGATGCAACAATAGCTAGAACAAGTCACACCATCGTCATCTTTTCTACATGGGAAAATGTTTCTTTATAATCTACCACATACTCTTGTCGATTACCAAGTGCTACTAACCGCACCTTATATCTATCAAGTGAGCCATCATACATCATCTTAATGGAATATACCCATTTATAACCAACAGGCTTAACGCCAGTAGAACATGGAACAATATCCCAAGTATGATTCTTCTGAAGAGCCTAAAGTTCTTCTCGTATAGCTTTCACCCAACACGCATGTTTAGTTACCTGAGAATAAGAGGTAGGAACTATAGTATCAACTAAAGTGGTAAAGAAACCATATCTATCGGGATGATGAATAGTATGTGAAGATCTATAAGGATCCACTGAAGCAAGCACCAGATCAGGGTTGGGAAGGATTAATGATAATTGGGGCCGTCATCGTTGATAGACAATACCAAGTTTAAAACACTCAATTGATGGAGAGATATCATTAAAGTTAGGAAGAATGACACTCTGAGAAGGGGAAACATGTTGTTGAAAATAGTATTCATGTTAAAAAAAATCACAAATAATTAGTAACAACATCATAACACAAAAATCCCTTGTGAGCAATGCTATAAGCTATAAAAGCATACCGTACTAATTGAGTTGTAAGCTTGTGGCGCTCATGAGGAGTCAAGTTAATGTGTCACTAAAAGCATATCGTACCATACTAATCTCTACTACGCTACGTAGCGTCGATTGATGTGGTGAACTGACGTTATCCACATATATAGCGTCGGTTGACACGTAGAACCGACGCTATGTGTAGTGTTAGTTATACACCGAACCGACTTTAAATTCATTATAAGTCAGTTTTTTTAAAAAAATTGACTTTATATATCGACTTAAATCCCTTTTTTTTTTAGTAACGAGAGCTAATATACTTCTTTATTTTCATAAGATATTGATTGTTTTTAGGACAAAAATTATTATTTCAGTTATAAAATTTATCAAATTAATACAAAAGAAAATTGATAATGAAAAATAATATTATTGTTAAATTATTTTTAGGATTATAAATTTTATATTAAGCTTGATAAAATTTTAAATTATTTTTGGGATTATAAATTTCGTATTAAACTCGAGAAATTTTAATTAAAAGTAACTGCACTCAAGTTTAATAGTGTCTTTTTGAAATGAAAAACACGCGGTTCAAATTTTATTAACTGCATACCTCCGTAGCAAACTGTAGACAATACTCAACTACAAGTTCATGGGTCTGTCTACGTACCACGATCTTTATGTTTTTAAGCAAATGTATAATTATTTTTTAATATATGCTAAAAAAATAATAAAATCATTTAAAATTGAATACAGCTATTTATTTAAACACATGTAAAATAGTAACCTTTAGGGTAAAAAACTTAATTTAAAGTCAATATCATTTGTGGAAGTTTCGGCGGTTATTCGTTTGGAATTTGTCGGTGCACTACATGTCTAAAAACAATAGCTATAAAAATGAATAAGTGGTTATGTTATCTTTATTTGAGGATAATAAAACTAATAATATGAATAATTTTAAAATTTTTGCGATTAACTGTTAGCATAAAATATTACAATATTAAAGTTTATTTCTCCTAAATCTTTGTGGAATATATTAAAATGTTTTTTTATACATTTATAATCATTTATTAATTTTTCTCATTTGTTTTCATTTATAAATTAAAAAAATTAATATTTTTTAATTTTAATATTATAATTATTTTGATTATATCATATAATAATAATATAATTTTATTGAATTTTATTTTTCTTTTACCATTATTATTCTTATTCCAATTATCTTTCTGTACAAAACAAGCTTCCGTGACGTTAACTTATAGCCAACAGGGAATCCTAGTTAATTTGCTTTTTAGACAATACTCACGTCACATGTTAAACTAACTTTGTTTGCTGCATTAATTAAATATTCATAATATTTTCGTTCAAAACAATACCCATAAAAAAATTTGGTCAATAATATTAACAATTTTTTAAAATTATTGTAAATTTAACGAAAATTGTCACAATATTAAAAAGTATATTGATAATTCTTATATGTTTTTATAAAATAATTTATAAATATCAAAATTTTATTAGTTGATTTGGAGCTAGTGTGAGATTTAAACACGCTCACCCTTCTTCTCTTTTTTTTATTTTAAATTAAAAATGATTGTATTGAATTAAATTTAAATATTTAAATATAACAAAATCACAATGGATAATATATTACATGATATAATCATTTAAATTGGTATAATGAATTTTCTTTTTATAACTTAATTTATTACATTTCTTTAAATCCACCCAATAATTATCTTGTATATTTTAATAATATAGAATTGGAGTTAATTGTTTTGTAACTTCAGAAATTAAGTGAATATATATACCTTAAAGTATTTCACATCTGTCATAAGTGTGGGAAATATCACAACCACCAAGGAGAATAATTCCCATTGCATGGGTGAGAGAATCACAGATAAAAATACAATCTCATAACTACTTATCAATCACTATAACCTTCTACATATTTTCTCAATAATCCCACAGTAAAATGGAGAAAAAAATACTTCTAACTAATAAAGAATCGCAGATGTTTTCGCCATAAAAGCTGTAGATAAGGAGAGTTCGTTTAGACTACTTAAGATTGCACCAATACTGAACAATAATTACCCATTCACACCCATATTTATTATTTGATTTAGATTCATCATGGTTAATAATCGTAAATTCAAGAGTTCACAAAGCTTAGGATTTGTTAACAAATAAAAAAATTATCCATATTTTTTTAAACTAAAATCATTCGAAAGTAAGGTTTATCACGATTTTATTACAATAATAATAAGCCTTATCTTGATACAATTTTGATAAAATGTGAAATTCATGGTAGTAACTTAATAGGAGAAGATATTGATTATGTATGGGAAGTCATTATTGCACTAAATATATATGATCTCAGTTTTTAATCGTGATCGTAAATTTATGGTTACGATTATAAGAACTGAAGCATAAGTAAGAGAGACCATAGACAGTTAACTATGACCTCAGTTTTTATAAGATCGAGGTCATTGACATAATATATGACCATAAATTTAAATAAAAATATAATTATTAATTACAACATTAAAAATCATATTATATAAAAATTAAAAGTGCAATTATATTTAAGAGTTTATACATTGTTGTGATAGGTACAAAGCATAAAATACAATTGAGTTGTGAACTAATCAAATATATATAGAGACATTGAATCCATAAAAGACCAACAATCAAATAACAACATGCACCTTCTACTTCAACTTCTAACTCGTGACCTTTTTGTTGCAAGAAAAATTTTCTTTCCTCTGAAAGCTCAATGTGATATCCATCAATTACAGTCCAATTTTAATACATGACCTTATTAGGTATTAACTATAGAGAGATAATAACCAGAAAAGTAAAGAGAGGAAAAATCGAAATCAAATTAATTTAAAGTTAAGCATAACTACTCACGTTACAATGTGTTGCAATTTAACTAGTAAGAACTACCTTGTGGTAGATCCTTGGATTCTGAACTACAATTGATGGTTTCATACCTAAGAAAAAATGGTTTAGAAAAACTTGGACAACTGTTTGGATTATGTTCATACCACTATTATTACTAATGATTCCGACTAATTGATTAACTTAAGGATGTCAAAATAAATTCCATAAAACAAAGCAGTAATAATCAATCTTTTTTCAAATTTTCAAGTTACACTACTTCACATATAATGATCAATTGTTAAATCATGTTACATAAATAAAGTTAACCATATTAAACAATATTATAAAATGATCAATGAAGTTCAAAAACCTTACCAAAAACATTATAAACAACATCAAACTTCTATAGATGCATGCTCTATGTGTGTTGTAGGTGTTGAGAACATGTGTAAAAGTATGTGTAAGACATGCATTGAGTGTGCAAATTGATGTGTTCAAGATATGCAAGTGTGTGTGCAATAAGTGAGTATGCGTGTGCAAGATGTGCATTGAATGTGTAAGTAATTGTGCGTGAGTGTGTGCAAGGGTGTGCCCAGTAAGTATTTGTTAGGTGTGGGAAAATATATGTAAGCAATGAATTCGTATAAGATGTGGAAAATAAAATTCAAATAAAGTACTAACACTACCAACATTAGGCACTAGCCTCAAACATTAGCACTAGGCACCAGCATGCCAGTACTAGCACTAACACCAATGCCAAGTACCAAGACCAGTACCAGAATTAGCGCTAGGGACCAAGACTAGTACCAGCGCTAGGCACCAGACAAAAACACCAGCACCTGGCACCAATGCCAAGCACCAGATTCAGCATTAAGCACTAACACCAATACTAAACATCGACACTGGCACCTTGGTTTTGGAGAATGGTAAGTGTACTATAAGGTATTGTGGCATGAAGGTTTGATACTGAGATCCTAAAATGTTCTTGCGTCTAGAAAAAGAGCCAATAAAACTTTTTCATTTGTATACTCAATATCCACCAAATAATAATATCCTTGAGTTATAATAAAATAATTGTAAGTTATGATCCTAAATATATAATAATATTAATAACTAAAGTTAGTGTCTTTTACCATTAAATTTTTTTTAACACATGTACTTTTAGAATTTTTAGAATCATTAAAAAATAACATATTATCATCTATCATTTTAACACACTTACAACATGTCACGATGCCTTGGTGGTCAATTCAAGTTCTCAGTGTTTTCTTATGCCTTCCTTCTGCACAAATGGAGATAAGTTTCTAGAAATCAAAGGATCAATTCCAAACTCAATGATAGCAAGCTGGCCTGCTCGTTTGGGTCTTAGTGAGTGTGAGATAGTGTGTAAGAGAAATTGTATTTGTTATACTTATGCTTTAAATTTAAATGGTGATAGAACTCATTTGCTCATGATAGAAATAAGAAACCATACCATTTATGTGCGTAGTGATGCTCTAACTCAAAAGGACTTTGGTAATTAATTCCATCTATATTTGACAAGAAATTAAAATTATAAAAAACTTTTAAAACAAGCATATGCCTTAATGAAAGCAGAACTTATACTCATATCATGACCTACACATAGGAAAAGTACATTCATTGCAAGTAACAAAGAGCTCTCCATCTATAGTAATCTCTATCTCATCTCCATAAATAGGACATATTTGCCCACTCAATTCTTTCATAGACTTGATATGTGAACATGAGAAAGCTATCAAAATCCTTTCTTTAAAAGAATGTAGCATTAACTCAGTTAAAAGATAAAAATAGATAATTAATTTTAGTAAAATTTTAACCAATATAAAGCAAAACCAAATTGATTGGAATATTATCATTCTTCATCAAAACACTACCTTCATGCCATATTCATAAAGACTAGTATTTTTAGACTCATTTTACAATAAATTACTCTGTACTAAATGAACACAAAAAACCAAAATCCATAGAAAGCAACCTGAAGGTTCTTACATCACATAAATCATAGAAAGGGTACATAAGTTGTACCAAAATAATATCAAACACCTTAAAATGTACCATTTCCATTAAATCGATCGTAGAAAGAAGAAAAATCATTAGAGATTTCCATCACCTCCAATTGCCAACAAGTAGTGGGAGTACCTAAAATAGGGTTTTATTGGAGGACCCAATAGGCATTTTTTTGATACAATTTGTAACCACCTTCATTTATCCCTATCTTTTCAACTTATCCGACCACAGCTTGGGATTTCTCAACTGTTTTGAGAAGTGAAAAGTCGATGTTATTGCCATTAATGATGACACACACGGAGTGATAGAGATGGTGAGTAGTACGGTCGGAACTGGGTCGCGAATATGAAGAATAGAAGAGTGTGGTGTGCTCTGAGGAAAAGGGAAAAGAAAAAGAGAGAAAAGGGTGCGCTGGTGATCATGCAAAAAAGGAAAAGAAAAAGAAAGGGAGGAAAAAAGAAAAAAAAATTGAGAAAGAAAAATAAATTTTTGATACAAATAAAGAATGTCTTATTAGAACAAAATAATAACTTATCACAATAGTGACAAGCTTTACATAAGAGTAATTTTATTGAAAAATAAAATTCGTAGTAAAATATTAGTCTAATATATGAATATATTAGCATAATATAAATGTAGATAACTCAACGGATAAGTGATTTAAAGATTCATACATCTGATGGCTCAACTATATTAGTCTCAATTTCATATATAGTATATACAACTTCTAACCCATTTACAAAAGTTTGAGTGTAGATAACTAAAGGAAGAAGTGATTTAAAGATTAGAGAGACATGGATGAAAGCAAGTTAATTATAGAATTGTCCTTCTTTCCAAAACTTTGGCAAGTTAGATCAAACTCGTTATGTAGCACGAAATTTTAACCACTAAATCTCTAGTTTGTTGGCTAATCTTTAAGATTATGGTTGAATATTGTTTCTATCTGGCCACAATTCTAGTAGTTACATGTAAGAGAATTTGCATAAACTTCGATGAACTGTACATACCGAGTTGGTTGTCAAAATAAAATCAAAGGGAACTGATAGCACTACGTGGCTGCAAGCTAGTAGGATCCTTAGTTAATTTTTACGATGATGTTTGAGTGAAAGTAATATAAATAATAATAAAAATAATTTAAAATATTTATTTATTTAGTTTAATTTTTAATCTAGAATGGAAGTAAAACATTATAACATTGTCATACATCCTCATTTTCCTACAATTTTTATAAATATAATGAAATATTTTATTTTTTTAGTATTTGTATAATGATTTATTATTATTTATCATTATTTTAATTTTATTACTTAAAAATAATATTATTTTCTTTAAATTTAATTTTTATTTCCATTACTTTCAATTATTCCAAATAAAAACTATTAATTTTTAGCTGCACCATAGCCCCAATTGAGCTGTACCCGTTTATTGCTCCAGTGCTTTAATTACGAAAAATAAGGAGCAAAAACATCCTTCTTGTGATTTTGTAAAAAAATACCAGTAGCTTCATTTGGTTGTGAGACAGTGTGTCATTTAAAGACTAATTAAATTATGGAAAAAATATTATTAAAATATTATATTTATTATAAAAATAACATATATTTTATATTTATTATGAAAGTAATTATTTTGTTTTGTTTTGTTTTGTTATAGTTTAGAAATAACATTAAGAAAAAAAAATGCAAAAAGACAATACATTCACTTAGATCCTATATATATATATATATATATTATTTAGAAAAAAATACTATTTAGACTACAACAATCGCAATAAAAAAAATTAAAATTAAAATTATAAATAATAAAAACATAAAAACAACAAATTGTTCTTATTCTGTTAATTTTAATAATAAATAAAAACAATGGTTTTAGAAAAATAATGTCATATATATGAAACTATTATATATATCAAGTAAAATATCAATTATTTATTGAGTATAAAGTTCGGATATATGATGAAAAAGTGTCTGTGATAATATTATTAACAATGATAAATTAAATTGTGTAATATGAAAATAAAAATATTTTGGATGCATTTAAACAAAGATTATAAAATCACCATTATGTCAAAATTTTAGACATCTCGATATTCATATCGTTGTGCGAAAAATGTCAAAAATATTAGAATATTATCGATAAGTATTGTTGGCAAAAAATATCAAGATAATATCTTTTTTTTTTTGCCAAAATTATGGATGCTATGTATATTGTCTTAATAGTATAGTCAAAATATCAATAAATATCAATGGATATTATTTTTTATTAAAATATTATTTTTTATTTTTTTATTTTTTAAATATTGTTATTTAAATTTATATATTTATAATTTTTATATATTCAATTTAACTATTATTTTTTTAAATTTGAAATAATTTTTTAGTTTTTTTCATAGATTATTTTAATTCTATCTCATTGTTATGTTTACTTTGTTAATATTATCTATAATTTTTATTTAACAAAATTCAAATTATATATTATTGAATTGAGAGTCATGTATTTACGTAATTTCAATCTAAATAATTATTTCACGTTATTTTATTACTATATAATTTTATGACTTATTAATTAAAATAAATTTACAAATTTTTATAAATATATATTTTAAATAAAAAAATTAATTTAAAATATAAATAATTATTTATTATACTTTATAAATTTTTATAAAAAAAATCCATAAATTTAATAAATTTTTTATAATTTCAATAATAATATTTTTATAAAATTTAAATTTAGATGTCTTCGTTCTCATCGACATTTTAATCCTCGCATTTAAACAGCCTATCTCTATTCCTGGGTAAAAGCGGATTCCCGAAACTAGAAGTCTAGAATAAGAATATACCGAGAAGCTCTTGCTCTCGTTTAAACGAGACCACTCTCGAATGCCACTCCGTTTGACTTTTGTATATTTAATAATATAATATTATTTTCTGTATTTAGCACAACGAGTTAAAATAATAAAATGATATTTTAAAAAGTAATAAATATTATTATAAAAAGGTATTTATTTATAAAAAAAAATGAAATATTTGCTCTAAAATAATAATTATTGTTTTGAGAAAAGTATAAAATATGCAGTCCTCACACTGTTTCTCTGAGCTGTCTTCTTTTCATTCATGGTAGGTAAACGTTAATGGTCAAAACACGGGAAGTTAAAGAAAGAAAGAGAATAATAATCATGATTTGACAATGAGTTTCTGAATAAAGTTCTAATATTAATCTTTATCTAACATTTTTGAAATTTTAAACACAGCTAAAATTGTCCAAAGTAGACAGAGAAATTAGACAATGTTATTAAAAATTTAAAACACACATGAGCTTCAAAATGCAACCAGCTAGATGTTGTCTTTTTCTTCACGCTTTTGTCAATGATTGAATTTTAAAATAAGTTACAGGTGTGAATAATTACTGGAATATAACTTGGTAAGGTACAGCTATTTTTTATTATTTATTTATTTATTTATATATAAAAGATCTCAGTTTATCAAACTTTATAATGTCATCAAGTAAGGTATATAAGAATTAGTCTAAGTTAATTTCACCAAATAAGGACCCCGAAGCTTCTTGTTTCCTTTGTTTTTTTGATTGGCTTCTTTCCTATGTTTAATTAAAAGAATTACGGAAGAAGACTTACTAAATTTTCCCCATAAATGGTGCTCAGCCCTCAGAGTAGAAGAACACAAGAACATTTTTGTGGGGTAATCTGTCACTCGGCTCTGGCCTAGTTGTTTCTCTGAATTTCCTCACCTTATCGTTTATTGGTTAACTCAAACATACATAAATTCTGAAACTTTACCTCCTTATTTTTACCATCTAGCTTAAAAAAGTTCAGCCTCTTCGCTTTTATTTGTAGTGGAGGGGACTACAGTAGTAGCAGCCTCTAGTTCTTTCTCTCTCCAAAACAGTTTCAAACCCTTGTTGCTAACATTCATTCACTATTTCTTCATTTTCTGGGCTCAGTTCCCATTTTGATATCAAAAATCTAGATTTTGTTAGAAATTCTAATATTGATTTGTTTATATTCGTTCATTTTTCATCTATTATGTTGTGCAAATCTCATGGCCGACAACCCTTTTCCCCTCTGATATTCAGTAGTGGATTTTGATCTTGGTCTTCGATTGTTTCTTCTGTTGTTTCTGTTGTGTTTGATATTTTGCCTGTGAAGAAATGGCTCCAAACTCAGTTGTCCTCACAATTGAGAAGTCCCAAAACTCTGTTCTTGAGGTCAATGGTGAAGATTCAACCATGTTTCTGGAGAAAGAAAAAGCTGTGAGTACCAAACAATTCACATGGGTTCTTCTTCTTAAAGTTCATAGAATTTTCGCTTGCCTGTCATGGTTGTCTATGGCTTTCAAATCCATGTTTATTTCAGTTAAGAAACGCATAGCCTTTTCGGATTTTAGTGATGAGGAGTACAAAAACCGAGGAAGGCTGTACAGATTTATCAAAACTTTTCTTATTCTATCAATTTTAGCTTTGGTCATAGAAGTTGTTGCACATTTTAAGAAGTGGAATTTGGATCTGATTCATCCATGGGAGGTTCAGGGTCTTGTTCAGTGGTGCTATATGGCTTGGCTGTCTTTCAGGATGGATTATATTGCTCCTACATTGATTATGCTCTCTAAATTCTGCACTGTATTATTCTTGATTCAATCACTCGATCGACTTGTTTTGTGTCTTGGCTGTTTCTGGATCAAGTACAAGAAGTTAAAGCCAACAATTGATGAAGATTCTTTTGACTTGGAGGACTCTCCAAGTTTCCCAATGGTTCTTGTTCAGATTCCCATGTGCAATGAAAGAGAGGTAACTAATGGTCCATAATGATATGATTACTTACTCCTCTCTCTCTCTCTCTCTCTCTCTCTCTTAATGTAGTCTCTAGGGGCTGATCTGATTGGATTTTTATCTTGGTTTTAAAATGTATTGTTTATATTTAGGTATATACTCAATCAATTGGAGCAGCTTGTCAGCTGGATTGGCCAAAAGAAAGGATTCTTATTCAAATCTTAGATGATTCAAGTGATGGAGATGTACAACTTCTAATAAAAGAAGAAGTCTCTGAATGGAGAGAGAAAGGAATTAACATAGTCTACAGACATAGATTGATTAGAACTGGGTACAAAGCTGGCAATCTTAAATCAGCAATGTCCTGTGACTATGTCAAAGACTATGAATTTGTTGCAATTTTTGATGCAGACTTTCAACCCAATCCTGATTTCCTTAAACTGACTGTTCCACATTTCAAGGTAATTTGTAGTACCCACTAATTGAAAAACATCATGTTGATGATTAATAATTTCGCCTTTTAGGGTGTACTTGCTTGTGTTTTTATTAAAAGTTATGCTCTTTATGATTAATGATTTAGGCGATACTTATTTATTTTGTGTTTCTATAGTAAGCACAAAATATAGTCTATGAGTCATGAAAGCATTTTGATAATTCCCACCCCAAATAATGCTAGAAGCAAGTCTAACAATCCCGAGTGTTTGTTTTTCACAGGGGAAACCTGACTTGGGACTTGTTCAAGCTCGGTGGTCTTTTGTGAACAAGGATGAGAACTTGCTTACTAGGCTGCAGAACGTTAATCTATGCTTCCATTTTGAAGTGGAACAACAAGTCAATGGTGTCTTTCTCAATTTCTTTGGGTTCAATGGAACTGCAGGAGTTTGGAGAATCAAGGCTTTAGAAGAATCAGGAGGCTGGCTTGAGAGAACAACAGTTGAGGACATGGACATTGCGGTTCGAGCTCATTTGAATGGATGGAAATTCATCTTCCTTGATGATGTTAGAGTCCTTTGTGAGGTACCAGAGTCTTATGAAACTTATAAGAAGCAGCAACACCGCTGGCACTCCGGTCCTATGCAACTCTTTAGATTATGCCTTCCTGCCATCCTTACTGCAAAGGTGTTTCTTATTACCTTCTTTTAAAAAAAAAATATTGATTATTTTTTCTATTTGTTCCTAAAATGTTAAATTATGTTTGTGCAGATATCAAAGTGGAAAAAAGCCAACCTTATATTTCTATTCTTCCTTTTGAGGAAGTTGATACTTCCCTTTTACTCATTCACATTGTTCTGTATCATACTTCCTTTGACAATGTTCATTCCTGAAGCTGAACTTCCTCTTTGGGTCATTTGTTATGTACCCATTTTCATGTCCTTTTTGAACATTCTTCCATCCCCTAAATCTTTTCCATTCTTGGTTCCATACCTACTTTTTGAGAACACAATGTCAGTTACAAAATTCAATGCCATGGTCTCTGGGCTATTTCAACTAGGAAGTGCTTATGAGTGGGTAGTGACAAAAAAGACTGGTAGATCATCTGAATCAGATTTGGTAGCCCTTGCAGAGAGGGAATCAAAGTCTTCAAATGAAGAGAAGATATCGAGGCGACACTCAGAGTCTGGATTAGAACTCTTAAGCAAACTCAAAGAACAGGAAGTCCCTCCCAAGAAGAAGGCTAACAAGCTTTACAAGAAAGAGCTTGCACTTGCTTGTCTGCTACTCACTGCAGCCACCAGAAGCCTATTGTCAGCGCATGGATTGCATTTCTATTTCTTGCTTTTCCAAGGAGTGTCATTTCTTGTTGTAGGGTTGGACTTAATAGGTGAGCAGGTGAGCTAAAAACTAAAGAGTTTGATGAGATTTTGTTGTTTTTGGCTTTTTTTTTAATTAAGAAAAAATCGTGAACATAGTTTGTGCTTAAGCACTGGCTGAAATTCAATTTGATTACAGTTTGAAATTTTATTTGTTAGACATAACGTTTATGTTGATATAGTGTTACATGTAATCGTGTATGAAATGGCAGGGATGTCACTATAAAACCAGTTATTCTTTCATTGTTTCATTTTTCAATCTTTTCTACATTTATATACAAATCATCATTGTCTTATCTTCTAGCTTTGAAAGTAGAACACATGGTTTGTCAATGAACAATGAATGAAAAAGAGAAGACAAATAGAGATCGGACATTTTTAGGTTTTTTGGCATCATGATGGTCGCATTATTTGAGTGCTAAAATTTAAGGCAGTGCTTGACAACAACAGCACATTCATGCAGAATATGAAGGACGTGTACTTTGCAAGGCACGTGCATGCATAAAAGTCTACTTCTTTGAATTACCTTTTACTTTGTAAGTGAATAGGATTAGAGTTGAGCTCAATCTAGTTGAGAATGTGATGATTAAGTACCAGATACTTCTTGAAGAGTTTTATTTACAGGAAGGTATGCCTCATTAAAAATGCATCAACCAATAAATGTTAATTTTTACAATTATTTGAGCCTTCTACATCTTCAACTTCAGTCCAAAAGTTGGATGATGTATATAATATTACCTAATTTCTTAAAAACAATCATGCCGTGGTTTAGGGAGAGAAAAAGGCGCAATCATGGTGTATACCGGAACAAGCCAAGAATCAGGGTGTGAATATATTGGATTGGATTCACACTAAAATTGAAATCAATTCAATAGGATCGATTTTAAAAATATGATAAATCAATCAAAATCAATCCATTTCAAATCAATTTTAGGTGTGTAAGGAATTTCTCCCCTTCCATTTTTTTATAATGAATTTTGTTTATTAATATTTTTTTAACTCTTATATTATAACTTTTAATGTAAATTTTATTATAACTTTTAATTTTAGAGATTTAGATTTCAATTAATTATTTAATATCATTATTCATGTCAATCATAGTGTAAAAAAGATTTAAGAGTAAGATAAATAGATAATAATGAATAGTAGATTATTGAAATCTATACATTTAAATAAACAATTATACACATTAGCTCGTAAACTTTAAATAAATTTTATTTTAATATGAATTTTTTTATGAAATATAAGTATTTCACAAATTTTATAGAGAATCATTTTGTATACAAAATTTTGTTGTTATTACAAAGAGTATGTTTCAATTGAGTCTATCATTGGGTCTTATAGTCGTGAGTGAGAATTAAAGAGATTGTTGTTGAAGGAATGAAGAAACTAAGAAAGAAAATGATACAATAAAAAAATGGAAAGAGGTGAGTAAAATTAAAAACTAAGAAGATAAACATTAAAAAAATTAATTGAATAAAGATTAAAAATCTTAAATAAGAATATTAAAAATAATAAAATAAATAGATTGTATTGGTTCTAGTTTTATTCAATTTCAAGAAATAAGAGCAAAATAAACACAATATTAATCAGTTTTATAAAAAATAACAATCAATTCAAACCAATAAAATTTTAAAATAAAAAAATATTATATTGGGTTAGTTTGAATAGGTTAAGTTGGATTACTTATGTTATATTTTACTCACTCCAACCAACAAGCATACTTACTTATGTGTCCCACACTGTTTATACGGACAACATGCAATAAAATTTGACTAATAGACGTAAAAAATTTAAAGCTGCCTTCAATCTCCATGAAGCATGGGCATTTGCAATGACCTATTTGGCTTCTAGCTTCTGCTATACGGCCGGGAAATCCAATTCAACGGCTTGCCGTTTTCTACCCTTTCAGATGAACGACATTCTGTTTTCATCTCATTCAGTCATTCTCCCCTTTATAACTTGGGTTGATTCAACCACATGACATGACTAAACTCTGAACATTCTGGCGGTGATGCCGATTCCAAACGACATGCCGTGTTCATCAAGCAATTAGCATCGTTGGCTGCTTGTAGGAATTATTGGCTACTGTCCTTGGTTTGAATTCAGCTAAAACAAGTAAACGGGTATTAGAAAAGGGTGAGGATATTGCGAGAATTAAAATTATTATGGCTACAAATATTTTTATTAATAACAATTTTATCTAAAAATGATGACATAAAAATGTAAATAATTATAAAAATAAAATAGTTAATTTATATAATTTTATTAAAATAATAACAAATTGTAACTTCATTTTCACTAGAAAAATATAAGCTATACTTTAGATACTAACTTTTTAGATTGATAGTTAAATTTTCTCAACTTTTGAGTCACGCTGACTTTTATTTATTTTTTAATAAAATTAACATAAAATAATGTATGCTATGTTAAATTGAATATGATATTGTTAATGTATCTAGTAATATATTAATGTATATATATATCTACTATATATCTATTTACTTTAGGGATATTTATATTTAGTTACTTTAAATATATCTAGTTTACTTGTAATTCTTGTAATTCTTATATAAAGATACCATGTATATTCATTTAATTACAGAATACAATACAATCATTAATAAAAAAAATTGTTAAATTTGTTCAAAAAATTAATAAAAATTCTTAAATGCAACGTAAAATATTATATTGGATATATTGTTCTGACCAATCAAAAATTAAGGACAAATTAGTAGCTCTCAAATAAATAAATAAAAAATGAATTTTTAAAATGTAGGTAAGTTTATTTTAAATTAATGATTTTCAATTGGCTACTAGTAAATCGTTAAAAGTCATACCATAAGTAAATCTATGAAAATATTTATTTTTTAAAAAAATCAATAGATATTTGTTATTTTTATTTTTATTTATAATAACACATAAAATTTTATATATTTAAGTGATAGATAAATTATTAGAAATAAGTAAATGATTTATAATATACATTAAAAAAATAATTTAAATATTTTAAAAAACTAAATTACTCAAAATCGCTGTTTTCCCGAAATAAAAACAAATAACAATCACATTTCACAATAGATACAATGAAAATAGTGTTGTTGCAGTATAAAACAACATTTAATTTACCCAAGCTTTTTTCATAATGCAATTTTTTTTTAAGAAAATCATAGAATTAACACCTTTAAAGTTATAATAAAAAAATTAAAACCATTCACCCTAACTCATAATTTTAAGAAATAATAAAAATGTCATTTTTATTTGTTTTAGTTATAGGAAGTAACTATTTTACATAATTTTTAATTTATCTTTTTGTTGAAAAACGATTTTCAATTATAAGGTTTATCTCTTCCCTGACTTAATTATGAAATGAAAAAATGAAATATTTGTCGCATTGCAAAATTTCACATAATTTAGTTACTCTTTCTCACACTAACTTATATCCCTATTCGTTGAAAATAAGATATTATTTCCAGATTATTATTTTAAATAATTTATTTTTTTCTTTTATATATAAATAATATAATTATTTAATTAATTTTATAAAAATATATATTTATTCGCATTATAAAAACATATTTTTTCACTCATTAAAAAATAAAAATAAAAATAAAAATATAAAATATCACCACATACAATTATTTATTTTTTTCACTCTAATATATCCTATCCCATTTTATCACTTGGACTTTTCATCCCATGAGATAATTTGAAATTAATTTTTCCCATCAGTGTTTGGGATACTTAACAATGTCGAGCACGGGGGCTTCAGCTACATATAAGCTTAACAGGCTTCCCGTGTGTGTAGCTACTGCCTCAACTTCCGGCGGCTGTTTCCATTTTTTGAAACTATGCGGTCGAAGTAAAGGAATATTTAGTTCCTATGTCGCCGAAAACCGCTCGAAAACGAGGGTTCTAGTTTCGAAGTCGAACCAAGTATCTTCTTTACACACCGACAAGGGAACTTGGGAAGATCCTGACAGTGGTAGTGATGGTGAATATGATGAAGACGATGGAGAAATGGAAGAAAATGACTTGGGTTTTGAAAGTGACTGGGAAGAAGAGAAAGGGGATCCAACTACTGCTAGTGTTCCAAATAACAATTATGAAGAAGAGCTTGCGAAAGGTAATTTGACTTATCTTTTTTTTTTTTTTACACTTGAGGCCATACCCAGAAACTATAAAGTATTCCTTTCTACTTAGTTTCAAAAAATACTTGTTTTGATTTTGTTTTCTCGAATTTAACCATTGAATTCCTTGGTTTGCAAATTTGCATGTTTTCAACTTTTGGGTAATGATCCAACAACCCTTTCACTCACAAGGATTCTTCATTTTGCAGAGGTTGAAGAGCTTTTGGGACCTGAAGAAAGAGCTATTTTACAACAGTCTGCAACTCCCAATCTGAGCAAAATATCAACTGTAATTACTCAATAATACTGGATTCTTTATCTCTTTGTCAAGTCTAAAATTTGTAAAAAGCTTCAGCTATACCTGCGTATCCCTCGGTTGTTTCTTTAATTTCTACACAGAAAACATACATTTTCAACCATCTCTCATAATCTCATTTACTAAAGCAAATATATTTTGGTAATAGTGAAATATGTGGTTTCTTTACTACTCTGAGACCAATACTTGGCTTTGTTTTTTCTAATGATTTTTTGTTCGATCATTAACCAGGGAAAATGGAACCCACTTCACACTCTTGCTCTATCAGGGCAGATTAATTTCATGGATAAACTACTTTCACAAGGGTTGGATATTGATTCTTTTGATAAAGTAAGCTTTACATGTAGTTCACCTTGAATGTATCCTAATTGGTATTGTCATGACTAGAACTGAATATTGTTGTGGTTGTGGTGACAGGATGGTCTCACTGCTCTTCACACGGCAATTATAGGGAAAAAGGAAGCTGTTATTAGTCACCTTTTAAGAAAGGGTGCAAGTCCTCGAGTCAAAGACAGGGTGAGGACAAAGTATAATTGACAAGTTTCTCTACTCTTACTTTTATACGTTAAGTTTTTTTACCCTAAGATCTTTTATCATAAATTTGGTACCATAGCAGGATGGTGCGACACCACTTCACTATGCAGTTCAAGTTGGTGCCAAGCAAACAGTGAAGTTATTGATCAAGTACAAAGTCGATGTAAATGTTGCGGACAAGGTCAGTATTTTTTGTAGTTTTTTCAGTATGTTATGTAGCCTGTCTAGTTTTCTCAATCTTATAATGGTATATTTCAGGAGGGTTGGACTCCATTACATGTTGCTGTTCAAAGCAGAAATAGAGATATTGTGAAAGTGTTGTTAGTCAATGGTGCAGATATGAACAGAAGAAATGAGGTAATTTTATTGAACCATGCATTTCATTACTGATCGTTTGACTTGCATGAATGACTTCTACCTGGCTGGCGATCAAATAGGCTATCAACTGAACTTGTCAAATATGTTTGAGGATTTTTGTAAGACATGTGTTCCGGTTAATTTGACCATGAAAAATGAATGGGAAGGCTGTGGCAGTCATAACTGAGTTGCTTAAGTAGGATGATATGGTTAGAAGTGAGAACTTTTTAAACTTATAGAGAGCATGTTGTGAGGGATGCTTTGTTCACTGAAGACTGATATTATTTTCACTAATTCAGAATTCTAATTGTTTGAAGGTTAATGAAATAATAATGAGAAAATAATATAGGAGTAAGATTTATGTTATTGCGTTCACATGAAGGTTTTTTGATACTGTCTTCAGGAAGGGAAAACAGCAGTGGATTTGAGCTTGTGTTATGGCAGAGATTTCAGGTCTTATGACCTTGCCAGATTACTGAAGACAGTGCCAGCAAACAAAGATCTTTGATACGCATGGGCACCAGCGACTTGAGGATATCAACTTCTGATGAAATGTTGGATTTGGGATATGTTGCTTCTATGTCCCCGGAAGGCTTTATTCTGGTATAATCGCATCGTTCACTTGGCTATCTCTTTCGTTACACAAAGGATACTATTGATCATGATTTGTCTTGGTTTGGTGATTTGGAGTTTCTTTTTTCTTCTTTTTGGAGAAGTTATGGAAACATGTACATAGGGAGAACTGACACGAGCAATTTGGTGATTGTGATTGGCAACATTTATGCAACTTTTCTCTTTGTTATATGCCACTAATGAAGTTTAGAATCAATATATTTATGTGGCGGTTCCAGTGTCACTATTATTAGTATTTGATACTTGTGTAAGAGATCTGAGACGACCTATTGTGTGAAAAACCTAATAATATATCACCTCCCCTAAAATTAATATTTACACGCCACAAAGTAGTATAATAATACTGAAGGAAGAGCCTCAATATTATGATCACATTAGTACAATGTTACTCATTCTCATCTTCCATTGAGAAGAAATAGTTTATGGTTTCTAAAAGACCATTAATCTTTCTTATTTGCAGTAATTTGAAGTTTTATTTTATTTGAAAGGTAGAGCAATCAATAGTTTTATCATTGAAATGTCAAAAATAATATGTTACTATTTTATTTTATTTTTTTGTTATAAAAACTATAAGAAGGAAATTTTGAAAATAAAAGAGAAAAAGAAAATCATAAAAAACTAGAATGAAATAAAAGTCTACAACGCAATGGAATATGCTTAAAGTACATTCAGTGAGTAAATATTTATATGGTTTAATTCTGTTACGTAATATCCATTATAAATGAAATTTTATTTTTATCTTTTCCGTTAAAAAAAATATTTATTTTTCTTACCACGTAAATAAACATATTTTTTTAATTCATAAAAAAATAAATATGTTTTATTTTATTATAAGATTAAAAGTGAAATTACTAGAATATTAAATCATTTATGAATTTATGTCCTGAAGTGTTGTTTGGTTCATTAATTTTAATTTTCACAAATTTAATCTAAGTAAATGTATTAAATTTTAAAAAATTAATAAATTAATCCATAAGAAAAAGATAATTTTAATAAATTTAAGTAGTGGTATAATGAAATTTCATAGTAATTTTTATTTTTGGATTAAATTTGTTAAATTTATAAAATTAGAGATTATATTTAAAAGAGAGAGAGAGAGAGTTTTGTGAAACCAAAATATAAATTGGTAAAAGTTAATAACTACAAGTATTGTTTATTCAGATTTAAAATAACTTAATGGGCTCATGGACCCGTGGTCTATTCCTTGCCTATTTCCCGCCAAAGCCCAGGGTACTAACAAACATTGCCGTTTCTTCTTCCGGTGAGGGTTGCATCTTCTCGAACTTGATTCTGGTGTCAAGTGTTCACCGATTTGAATATTCACTCTTCGGTCTGCCGAGTTTTACTCGGGAACTGTTTCACAACAAAAAGGCAAGCTTTTTCTGCTTTGCTACCAATTCTCAATATGTTCTGTCGATCAATGCCTCATTTAGAATATCTAGGGCTTTTAATTTTCGCTTATGCAAAATGAAAATGGAAAAGACCCGATAACCGCGGTGCCTAATTTTATTATTTCCCTTATCATTTTTTGTATGCATCCAAGTTCTAGCCTTCTAACTTTTGGTGTAAAGTAGGGTATTTGTAGTCTTTGCTCATCAAAGTTGGATGTTTGAACCTTTAGAATGGGGGATGAGAAGGACGTTTTTTATGTTGTTCGGAAGGGAGATGTTATTGGAGTATACAATAGCTTAAGCGATTGCCAAACTCAGGTTGGATATTCGGTAAATATTCTTGGCACTTGTGTTCAGGGCTGAGATTTTCTGATGCAGCTCTGGGTTAGTAGTCATTGTATTACGACTTTTTTTCTTCATATAGGTATGGAATCCTTCTGTTAGCGTGTTCAAAGGTTATGGTCTACCACAGAAGGCTATAGACCACCTTGTCTCAAATGGACTCAAGAGTGCTTCCTATGTTATCAGTGCCAAAGATGTGAAAGATGATATCTTTGGGGAACTCGTCGTTTGCCCTTTCCAGGTTCTGTAGTACTTTATATCTGTGATTTTTACTGTATCTTTTTGATTGGGTATGTTATAGACTGTTAGATGCTTGCTTCCTCTGTGTGGCACGAAAGTGCAAGGTGGTAGACAGTCATTCATGTTGAGTTCGAGTTTAGATATATTATTAATGTTCTTACATATATGAAAAATGGATCTTTCAGCAACCATGTTGTTCTAGAATTAAAACAGCTGACGAGGTGTCTACCCTTAAGAGACCACACGAAGGACTTGATTCTGGCTCTGTTGTAAGTCCATTTTCATGATGTTTGCTTTCATAGTTATAGTGGTATGCAACTCTGCATACGTTATTTTTAGTCATTTTATTATAAGTTATCCTATGAGTTAATAGGATCTTGCAAGTCGCAACAGACAAGATTGGCATGAACATGATATGCTTTTGTTTTGACTTAATGCATTTTAGAAGTTGCAATTTATGTTCTGCAGGCAGTTGGGTCAAGTTCATTTTCAACACTCTCTCAAAATAAGCATTTCAAATCAGATAGTTCTTTCTCGGGTCCAGCAATTTCTTCTGATCATGTAAGCTCCTTCCTGTTTTGTCTTTCCAATTAATGTTTAGATAGTCCCATATAAGGTTTTCGAGTAAACATGCAACCCAACCTTTTCTCAGTTTTCTGACATTTTAAAGATGATCTTACTCTCTGTGGGTCAATTATCTTTTTATGTTCTTTTTGAACATTCAAGTATCTGTGCATGATATATATACAAATATGTATACTCTCGTGTATCCAAATGTTGGCTCTTAGTTCTGAGTTTATAGTTTTCTTGGGTTTGGCTAAGATTAAGTTCTGAATTTATATTTACTGCAGATTCTTAAAAGAGAAGATCTAAATATACTAATCAGAATTTACATCTACAATCACAATGTACATATGCCCTACATTATTTATTATTTACTATCTTGACTTCTATCTATGACTGCAATAGGTTCCCTCTATTATATGCTAGTATCTCTTTGTTCTTACATGCATCAAACGATAATGATTTATTTTGAATTGATGATGTGTCAAACTGTCAATCAGCTCCTTTGTTTCTTCTTTTGTTTCCCTCAGAATTCCTGTATCATGGAGTTCGATGGTGCTTCAAAAGGAAATCCTGGACCTTCTGGTGCAGGAGCTGTGCTGCGTGCTGGGGATGGAAGCATCGTATGTGGTTTGACATAATTCTGGTTATGAAGCCCTTTGTAAGTTTAGCTTTTTATAATATCTTGTTTGATAGGTCTTCCGGGTGCGAGAAGGTGTGGGCATTGCAACAAATAATGTTGCTGAGTACCGATCTATAATTTTAGGGTTGAAACAGGCTCTTAAGAGAGGATATAAACACATTCGTGTCCAAGGCGACTCTAAACTTGTCTGTATGCAGGTTGGTTAGATTATAACCCTATGGCAATCAGTATTTCTAGGTTTTCTCATCTCTGCCATGTTTATCTTCTTAAAAGTACTTAATCAAACATGTTACATGCTGCCAGAATAAGCATGAAATGGGGAAATTTTGGTGCATTGTGTGTGTGGGAATCATCTGCTGGTTAGAAAGGACAGAATTTACAAAAACATGATATGAATTAGCCATTTGATTATATTGTTCAAACTGCTTTATCGTGAACTACCTTTATTAGCATCTGAAATAATTCCTTTCTTATTTACGACCAATCAAAAACTTCTGAGATTTCTTTTAGTCGGAGTTAATTTAAAGAAAAAAATGAAAATAAAGTAAAACAACTAAAGAAGCAATTGTTGTTTTTTAAACTGTAGTGATGTTTGGGACTGTGTACATGTATATTGAAAATGAGCACCGGAAATATTATAGATTAAATCTGGGAGGATAGTGTCATCAGATAGTAGTGGATTCAATGAAGTTTGTACAGGCACTTTGTACTTGTGATGGAAAAGGTCTTTTGGCCACAAATTTGTGAAAAGCAACAATAAACATTTAACGGTTTAATTGGGCATTTTAATTGGTCCACACGGTTGCATCTAGTGAAAATGAGTCACTTAAGTTGTGTTTTTGAATAATAGATCTTTTATAAATAGAAGAGGTCTTTGTGAGACAATAGTGTAAGGTCTGCCTGAGATTTTACAGTATGTATTAAATAGGCCTGGATTTTGGTAAGCTAGTTACCTATAAATGCTCGGATTTTATTCGTTTATATTATTGCAATTCTCATGAGGATTCATGATAAATAACAGATTCAGGGTCTGTGGAAAATTAAGAACGAGAATATGGGCATCCTATGTAAACAAGCAAAGGAGCTCATGGCAAAATTCATTTCCTTCCAGATCAACCATGTTGGTAGGGTGTGTACAGATAATTTACTTTATCAATTTGTAATTCTT
Organism: Hippophae rhamnoides; assembly: GCA_033030585.1. Classification (NCBI taxonomy): domain Eukaryota; kingdom Viridiplantae; phylum Streptophyta; class Magnoliopsida; order Rosales; family Elaeagnaceae; genus Hippophae; species Hippophae rhamnoides. The sequence continues at coordinate 61,965,911 of CM065428.1, read as the reverse complement.
TGTATCTCTAAAGTTCTTTGGGCTGCATCTTGTACAAATTGGAATTACATTATTTATTCTAGAAACATGATTATACGCCATGCACTTGCATTAATCTTTTGAAATATCACTTTTATAGTCTACTATCTCTTGATGCATCAAGGTCCTCTTTCGAGATACCATTTATAGAGTGTTGGTGTCTGTGAACTTGTGTGCTTTTTATTTGCCTTAAATAATCATCTTCCTTGAAAGGCATATGTCATGCGTGTCTGCATGTTATTCTCCATTCTGTTATTACTGTCATCTGCGTTGCAATTGACCTCGGTTATCACTTTCCAGGAATTCAATTCAGAGGCTGATGCTCAGGCTAATCGAGCAATACATCTCAAAGGTGAGAATCTTTATGTTCCTATCTTTATGGTTGTTTATTGTATGCTCTTTTCAATTTTAGCTGGAGAAAAACTGATAAATATGCTATGCCTTACTAGAGGGACAAGTTGAAATGGACTGAGAAATAGCTTACACAATCAGACAGGTATGGAAGTGCAATAGGCTGGGACAAGATGACAAGATCGTTTTTTGGTTCAGGATTTAGTAAAAGTAAAATTAGAACACCAATTGACTTTTGCTATCTTTTGGGGTGTATTTAACTTTTTTTTATGCCCATCTTAATCAAAACTAAGGAAATAGTATCACTGCCTAGACCTTAGAATTATGTAACTACTTTTAAGCTTTAAACCTTCATAATCAGCAACTGGTAGTTGGTACTACCAGCTTTAGGGTATATTGTTGTCAAAGTGGGTAGGGTATATTGTTGTTACTCATGTTAAACATTTAGTACTGATTATTTTCTGAGTTATTGAGTGGTACTTATTAGTATCATAATTCTCAAAAAAAGGTACCATTTTGTTAATTAAAAAAAAAAGGAAATTGCAAACTTTTTTTTTATTTTAAAAAAGTAGATTAATGCTTTGTTAAAGGGCATTTTTGATATTTTAACAGTTTTCTATCAAAGTAGACAATAGACTCGCCCTTTTTTGGCCTTTATTAAAGATCATACTTAAATAAAAAATAATGATGATGATGATGTTGATGATGATATATTTCGGTTACGTTCAGTGTATAAAAAACATAAATAATTGAATTTGGACCTGATCGTAAATGTGTCATATACTTGAAAATAAAAAATACTCAATTAATGTAGTTCTTTGGTTATTTAGGAGGCAAAAAATTGTGTTTATATCGTTTCTTGTCTTATCTGGCAGAAAACTGAGCAAATATTATAATGTCCTTTAGCAAGACCTTTAATTTTCTTCCAAAAAATAGTGATTACTATTTATTTTTGACTAAACTGGTGCATTTTTTTCGAATTAAAATGCTAAGTACCAGTAAATAACTTGGAAATAATAGATACCAAATTTTTGATATGATTACTATAACTGAGGCCACTTTTGGAAAATCTAAGTCCAGACATGAAAATATTGGGAGAATATTTTTTTTTATAACCGAAATGTGGGAATTGATATGTACGTTTAGCACGCTTCTGAAAACCCTAAACACTTGCTAAACCCTAAGATCTTAAACACTTAAAATCATAAATCATAAATTACTAAATCCTTAGATCATAAACCATAATATATTAAACTCAAAATCTAAAATTCTAAAATCTTAAATCTTAATTCTTAAACTTTTTTTTTTCAATTTTAATAATGTGATATTCGGTGTTGATGTGATAGATCAATAATAGGAATTCATTACGATATATTATTACTTGGTGTTTTTTTTCAAATAATATAGAAGAAAAAAATAATCAAAAATATTTTTTTTTGTTTTTAATTTTTTAAGATTAAATAATATTTTTAAGTAATAATTTTTAATAATATATTATGTTTGACAAAAAAATAATAATTAAATAATATTATTTAAAATTAATTTAACTTTATATTGTATTTTATATTCAATTTTAGTTATAAACTACACATTTACTAATTCATTTTTTTATTGTAATTGTGAAAACAAATACTATAATAATATTTTTTTTTTACGTTAACTTCAATACCATTACCATTATTTTTTCATTCTACCAATACAACTTAACCTAAATGGAATAAATGCATTTCAATAATTATGAATAACGAATCACGGCTTGGAACACACGTAGTTCATGCACTATTACTATTTAGTGTTGACAATTTTTTTTTGATAGAGGTAATAGTAGAAAATTTTGATTTTTTCACCGATAAAGAAAATTCAATGAAGAAAATGACTTTGTAATGTAAGTTAGGGATCACATCTCCCGTACCATCAAATCCATGAATCCAATTTTTTACCATTTTATGTAATTTTTTATATATTTAATTAAAAAATATTTTATTTTATTTTTTTAACTACCATCATAATATATAATTTAATTATAATTATAATTTATATATTCAATCTCCTTAAATTCTTTAAAATTTTAGAAAAAAATATCTGCCCTATTACTATCCTACTTACCATATTACATATTTTGGGCTTCCTCCGGTGAATCAAGACCGTAATGGTCACCAGATTCGCTACCATAATGGGCCCTGAAATGGGAAGCCCATACATTTTCCCTCTCTCGTCTTAATAAGTCGAGAAAATATTCAATTTTCCCGTTAAAGTCAGGGCCTTTTCATATCCAAGCGTCAGAGGAGTAATTACAATTTCCCAAAAATGTCGTTACCTAATTTCATAATATACCATTGATTCACAAATTTGATAACTTTTCGTGAAATTTAAAAATAATAATATTTTTAAAATTTATAATAATAAAAAATATTTTAATAATACTAAAAGTGAGTTTAATATCGTGAATGAATTTAATTAATTATAGTTAAATTTAAACGATATGTAATTAAAAAATGATCAGAATCAAATGATACACCATACTTTTTTTAATAAAAAAATATGTAAGATATATAAATAATATTATTTTTATAATTATAAATTTTAAAAATATTATTTTGTTGTTTTCTAATTTATTTTGATACTAAAAATAGATGTGTTAATTACAATTTAATTTTTTCCACAATACTTCTATTTATATTATGATCAAAGATGAAAACGTATACAACTTTTCAATATTTTTATATGTTATAATATTAAAATATAATATCTATATCTTTTAATCAAAATATCATTTAAATATTGTTTAAATATCTTTTTAACTAAACATATCATAAATATTGGAGATATTATTTCTATAAATGTCGTTAAAATATCAAAAATATCAATTATTGTTTTATTTTTCTTTATTTTTCTTAATCTTTTTTATCAATTATTTTAATTCAATTTTTTTATAATTTTTAAAATATATTATCTTTTTACTTGTTTGTAGCATGTTTGGTATATATATTAATTATTATGATTGGTTTAAAATTAGATTTGATAGGCTAGTTTACATAGGGGAATCATATAATCAATTATGAAATAACACATAATGGTTAAGACTTACATGTATATTTTTTTTAAGTAATAATATTTTATATTCAATCATTAGATCTCTAAGATTGAATTTGTTATCGCAGTGAGTTTGATGTTTACTAATTATTTTTATATTTAGTGGATTTTATATTTAATAATTATTATAGTTGTCGTATTCATTTAATATATTATTTTTTATAATTTTATATTAATATTATAAAATATATATTATATTGAAAGATAAGGCTAATTATGTATCTTTATTAATAAATACTTCTAAAAATAAATCATGAATAAAATATATTTACATATCATAAATATTTATCTTTTTATAATAATTAATACAATTATATAATCTACTTAATTATTTCAAACCTTTTAATTACTTATTATACAATATTTAATAAAAAAATTTATTATACTATTTCAATTAATTGATTAATTTGTTGATTAATATAAATATTTTAAATTAAAAATATATATTGAATAAAAAATTAATCTAAAATATAAGTAATGGATTTTAGTAGAGTCTAGTAAAGTTTTATTATTATTATTTTTTATTATTTTTGATAGAGTTTATTATACTATTTTAATTAACTGTTTAATATAAATATTTTAATTTAAAAATATATATCGAATAAAAAATTAATTTAAAATATAAGTAATTGATTTTTTTAGAGTTTTGTAAAGTTTTGTAATTATTTTTTAATAGTTTTTGATAGAATTTTCATAATTTTTGATTTTTTTACAAAAATATTGTTGATAACAATAATATGTTCGATATTTTTGTAAAAATTATATCTCAATATTTTTATTGATATTAACGTTTCAAATTTTAATTATAATATGTCTATTATATAAAAAATAATTATTTTTTTAATTTTTTAAAATAAATTGGGTGCGAAATAAAATATTAGGGATAAAAGTAAAAATATATTTATGTTATTAATGTATGTCTATTCTTGCCATCACAGTCACGAAAGTTTTTACAATGCTACCATAATATACCAGAGAATAGACTCAAATGTTTTGGATGCACTTTTATTTTCAAATTTTCGTACTTCTTTTTTGTCTTTATTCTTATTTCTCCCTCTCTAAAATGGTATAATAAAGTTAACTAATTTTTTTAAATACCTTTATTATTATCTTATTTTTATTCAATTTTTATATAAAAGTAAATTAATTTTTTTATTAATTATTATAAATAACACATGATTTAATAATAAATTATATTTATGATTAAAAATAAAAAATAAATATATTAATAAAAATACAATCCCAATATATATATATATATATTATATTATTAATTCTTAAATTTTGATTAAATTCATAATTATTAAATTTTGAATGTATAAAGTTTGGATAAAAAAACTTTTAGTGTGTAATATTTATTTTTTAAACTTTTAAACTGTATACTTAGTTTTAATTTTATTTTTAAATTATATTAAGTTTTAAAATTCTAAATCAAAAATATTTATTTTAATAATTAAACAAAAATTTATACATAAAATTTTAAATATTTAAAAATTAAATATATTATTTAAAAAATTATAATTTCTTTATAAAAATATAATAAATAAATGTTACGTTATAAAAGTGGTAGAAAAAAATATTATTAAAATTTATAACTATAAAAATAATATTTTATATATTTTATTATTAAAAAAAATCACATATTATTTACTTTTTATAAATTAAATTATAATTATTTAAATTTATTTAATATTAAATATGATTTAATTAAAATCTTCTCGACAGTTTTAAACATATTATTATTATTATTTACCAAAGTTTTATTCTGATAGTCAGAGATATTGAGTCATTTGGCTAGCAAGACAAAAAGAGCAAAGCAGAACACAGAACTAGAAAACAGAAGATATGGATTTTTTCGATGAGAAGTTGGGCAGTAAGACTCGTACAGAAGAAATAAAAGCAATCTTAATGATCAAGAAAAGGAAATGGTTGAGGAGACGAGAGATATGGATGGTGTTGTTAGGTGTGGTTCTTCACGCCATTTACGTCTTCAGTATATTCGATATCTATTTCCAGACCCCCATTGTCCATGGGGTCGAACCTGTTATCCCTCGCTTTCATGCCCCGGCTAAGCGACTTATCCTCATTGTCTGTATGTTCCGTCGTAAAACACCACCTGTATTTTTTTTCTTCTGATCATGCCATGTTTACTAATCCGGAATAATATTAAAATTAATTAGAATTTAATTGATAATGAATATGGAATATATATATTGTTGTGGGCGGAAGCAATAAATAGCGGTATATGAATATATCAAAGCAATAAAATGAAACCATGCGAGAATTTCACGCGTGGTTCAATTGATCCTTTAAGTCATGGGAGAGCGGCGAATATTATTTGAGCCCGAGTAGGAAATATCTGAGAATACGGTCTGATTTCATATTTAATAATATCTCTCGAGTGTTAAAAACTACATGATATTTTCTCTCTTTGAGTTTGCTTATACTCTCTGATTTTTTCGATTTTGCTTGCATTCTTGATCATGAACTCTTACTGTTATAGATGAAGAAAAAGGCTCACTTTACTAAAGTGTGCCATAATTTAAGCCTTAAAATTAGTAGCAAATTGATTCTTAAATTATGCCACTAATTTCCTTAAATCATGCCACAAATCATGCCACAAATTAGGACACTAATTTCCACTAAATTATGCCACTAATTTGTTACTTTTGAGCCAATATTCAACAATGTCTCACCTTGGCGAAAAAGTTCATAGCAGCTGCTCAAATGCATGCACTAGGCGCCTAGCTCGAGAGATGTTGATCAAGTTCAGCCGGTGTTGAAACTTGATCCACATGCCCTTTGTAAAGCATGCTCGCGGGGTTATCTACGATTCCGAGGCGAGGTATAACATTCCGCCCATTGACGATTTCCCGAACAAAATGAAATCGAACATCGATGTGCTTAGTGCGACCGTGATGAACTTGGTTCTTTGCCAAACAAATGGCAACTGGGCATCGCGAGAAAACCTCACGTTCTTACGAACAATACCAAATCCTTAAATCGGCAGAAAGCCATAACCTTTGAATGCTATACATTACGGCCGTATACTGCACTGCATGGTAGTAGACAAGCTACGAGTTGGCCCCGCAATGTTGATCTCGACAACTGGTCCCTCTTGCCATTTGTGAACGCATAACCGAGTTGTAGATCGACGCGCTTATCCAGTCTCGGCATAGTCGAAATCGCGTATCGACTGGGTGTTTACCTTGATCTTGTCTCTGCCGAACTTCAAACCAATATCCGCAGTATGTGGGTATGTACCGTAGAATCCCTTCCTTTGCTTGCCAGGTGTCCTTTACCCGGATTATGCCGTATGCCAGACTCGCCCAATACTTAACGGCGTGGGAAATATCGATGCAGTGCAAACCATTGCATACATCGAAGCGGCGGCATTTGCATATGGAACACGTTCCATTTGCTTCTTCTCATCGGTGGTGCTAGGTGACATTAATGCAACTGGCGAAAGTGAGGAGCGGCGGTGTACTAACTTGGTTTGGTTTTCATCAATGTCGAACCTTTGTAGTACTTTCTTGATCGGATGCGTGTCGACATGGCCCGTACTTGCAACTTCCATCTCTTGTGATTTCCATCGAAGAATTTTCTTAGCTCCCGAAAGATCTTTCATTTCAAATTCCCGAACTTCAGCGAGTCTTGATCTGTCGATCTCCGCCTTTCTTAGATGCAATCAACGTATCATCAACATATAAGAGCAAATAAATGAAGGTATCTGATCTTGGAGTTTAGAAAGTATACCGCGATGATCAATGGAAACTACGTGTGTACTTACGTTTCTACGATGAAGCTATCAAAGCGCTTGTACCGTTGTCGCGGTGATTGCTTAAAGCGTATAAATTGACTTTTCGGCTTGCAGACGAAGCCAGATTCTACTCGTCACGGAATTTTAAAGCCATCCGGTTGAGACATGTAGATTTCTTCGTTCAAAGTACCGTGGAGAAAAATTTGTTTTGACATCGAGTTGAGCTAACTCGAGATCAGCTGTGCTACGAAAGCCAATAGTATCCGAATAGATGAATGCTTAACAACGGTGAGAATACCTCGTTGTAGTATTCCTTCTACGGCGTAGCCTTTTTGCTTTACCGGTCCCAGCTTTGTATCGATGTTGTCTTTACCAGGAGCACTGCTTCTGGCGTAGACTTTTGCAACGATAGTTTTCTTTCCTTTGGGAAGTTGAACCAAGCTCCCACGATTCAGAGACTTCATCGTCTGCATCCATTGCCATTTTCATTCGTACTATCCAGCTCTGCACGACAACCTGCAGCAAGTGCACGGGGACATCATCGTCGATTCTTTGGAAGTGCGAATGCTACCATGTCGTGTATACGGTAGGCTTCCTAATCTCGTACCGGTCGAGTAGTGGCAATAGATTACATTGGCGATTAATCGGTAGTGATGGTGAGAGAACACCACCTCAATGGAGATCTCTTGATCATCAATTTCATCTTCACCACGATCGGTAGTGGTGCAATCTTTTCCTGGATCTTGAAGTCTCGAGCATCGCCCAGAAAGAGTATTTGGACTTTCGTTCTCTTTCTCACGAATTTGTTTGTCTCGGCATAACTGATTCGTCGAATGTAACATCTCGGCTTAAGGCGATCTTCTTGGATTCGCACGCGAAAGTCGAAATCCTTTAACTCCTTCCTTAAAGCCGAAAAACAGCTTTCTTTTGCTCTCGGATCCATTTGGATTCAACTAACGTGAAAATATGCGGAACATCCAAATATTCGCATGATGAATCATGTCGATAGGCAGGTTGTCCGAGACCGTACCTCTTTAGGAGTTTTTCCATCTAATGCGATCGCGGAAATTACATTGACTATATGAGTTGCATATGACAAAGCCTCGACCCAATGCCTTGCTCGATTTGGAATGAGATAGCATACATCGAACTTTCTCAGCAAAAAGTACGATTCATTGGATTCTATGACTCAATTCTGTGTGGTGTACGAGCGAGGCCGAAAAATGTACGATTATCCGCTTCATCTTGACAAACTTTAAAGAAAAGGATCGATTTATACTGCGCCAATTATCAGATCTGAGCCTTTTAATCTTCTGCTGTCACGAGTCTCGATCATTTTCTTCCATTTAAGAAAGATATCCAGAACTTCATCTTTGTGCATTTCGTAGTGTATATCCAGGACATATCTAGAGAAATCATCAATAAAAGTCACAAAACCAGCGTTTACCTCAGTGAAGCATTCTTGGAAGGTCCCCGACATCCGTGTGAATATAATCGAAGATCCGCCGATGCGATGAATGGCGATTACCGAACTTGACTCTTGTTTGTTTTCCCGTTACCTGATACTTTCGCTTAAATCAAACTTTCAGTCTTGGCACCTGAAAGACCTTGCTTCAACCTTAAGCCAAGCCTTCCTCGCAAACGTACGCCTAGCGCGTGTACCCGCGGGAAGAATCATTTGCCTTTTCTTGAGAACTACTTGAGGCAGTGTCCTTCTTCGTACATACGCATCTAAGAAATACAAGTTCGCCTTCCAGGTACCCTTCATTGCTACAAATGCACCTCGTACAACTTTCAAAGACTCCATTTTCCAATGTTACCTTGTAACCATCGAATCTAGAACACCTAAAGAAATAAGGTTTTTCTTTAGGTCGGAATATCTCTTACATTTGTAAGTGGTTTGATTGTACCATCGTGCATCTTTAGTCGTATTGTTCAGATCCCTTTTGTCGGCAGGGCATTGTCGTTTGCCCGTAAACCTGACTCCTCCATCGAGCTCTTGGCTTCAAAACCGAAAACCAATGTTTGGACACGTATGATAAGAACATCCAGAATCAAGGATCGACTTGCTCCCGATGGGTTTTTGATGATGAAGCCGAAAAAGGCGATTCTTCGTCTTCATGCCACGTGCGACATTTGCATTTGACTTGTCCTTGTTTGGACAATCTTTCTTCCGATGCCGCTTCACGGTGACAATAATGGCGCATGTGCCGTCCTTCGCGGGCGTCTTACGGATAACTCTCCTACGGACTTTGATCTAGATTTCCCTTTATTATTTGATCCGTCGATTTTTTGTTGTTAGTTCTACCTCTGACCGTCAATTGATGCTTCGATGTTAGTCCCGTGATCATGTTGATCCTTCTTAGGTACTCGTTATTTACCAAAGCATTTGAAACATCTACGAACTTAACCTGCATCCTTTCCATATAACCAGAGGTTGTGGTTAAATGCTATAGCTACCAGGTAATGAATTCAACAGCGACAAAAGCTTTATCTTCATCGATAATTTCAACATCTAAATTTTGCGGATCGGCCAAAATTTTATTGAAATTATCTAAGTGCTAAATCATACAGGGTCACCTTTCTTTATCTTGGAAACGGAAAAGTTTCTTCCCAAGTAAAATCGTTCTCAATACCTGTCGTGTATTTGTCCTACAGTTTCTTCCAGGCTACTACATTCTCTTTCATGACAAAAAGTACTTTTGATCTTTTCCTAAGCACGGTCAATTGTGCCCTGAGCTTGTCGGTTGACATAATTCCAATCTTCATTTGAATAATCTCACGGCCTAGTCTCGAGGCTATATTAGATCCTTCCGAACAATAGATCTAATACTTCACATTGCCACATGCCAAAGTTATTTGTGCCGTCGAATTTCTCCACCTCGAAACTTTGCGTTGGACAACGTAGTTCTTCGAGTAGAACTTGGTTTGCCATAAATTCTATGATCGACTTGTTCACCTTCGATCTCTCGCTAAGCCGGTACAAAGCCGATAAGCGAAATTTTGCACTTACAACTTAAAACGGTGTTTTCCAAATTTTATACCTTATTTGAAAAAGCAGTCCGTAGTTGAATTTGGAATGGTCCAATTAGCTAGAATAGATCCAACTCGATTGAAAACGGATGAAAAAGCTGACCAACTCGGTCCAAATATCACTAGTGGCCCGAGGTTGACTCGGTCGACTTCGGCGAAGTTGATTTCAGGTACTGGCAGCGGCGGATTCAGCGGCTTACTGGCGGTGATTGACTTCGATTTGGCGATTCTTTCACCGTTGCGTTCGTATCGTCAAGAGCTTCGATTTGATATATATCTTTGCTATATTTGGCCTCACGATACCAATTTGTTGTGGGCGGAAAGCGATAAATAGCGGTATATGAATATATCAAAGCAATAAAATGAACACAGAATTTACGTGGTTCGGAATTCGCCTAGGTCCACGGGAGGCGGCGAGATATTATTTGAGCCGAGTAGGAAATATACGAATACGGTCTGATTTCCTCACTAATAATATCTCTCAAGTGTTTCCCAAAACTCACAAGTATTTTCTCTCTTTGAGTTTGCTTATACTCTCTCTGATTTTTTCTGATTTTTGCCTTGTTCTTCAATGCATGAACTCTTCCCTATTTATAGATGAAGAAAGGCTCCCTTTCCCTAAAGTGTGCCATAATTTAAGCCTTAAATTAGGCCACCAATTTCCTTAAATTATGCCACTAATTTCCTTAAATCATGCCACAAATCATGCCACAAATTAAGACACTAATTTCCCTAAATTATGCCACTAATTTGTTACTTTTAGAGCCAATATTCAACATATATATTTACATTTATCAGCCTATTTGTTTATGTTTCTGAGACTAAGATATGTGAAATCACTTCTGATGGTAAATGAAGTGCTTTTAAATGAAAAAGGGAAAAAAGTGGTGCTTTCGGTTTTTTTTTTATAAATAAATTTGCTGACCGAGTGCTTTTTCTAAAAATCCTTTACTTTTTAAACCACTGACTAAAATTAAGCAAAAAGACACTGTATACTAGAAGTAGAAATCGAAACATGTGAACAGAAAGGATGAGAGTGAAATATAGTAACTTGGTTTGGTTATTAAAATGCCATTTTTTTTCTTCCGTCATTCTAACATAAAATGAATTTTGTGTTTTTGTCACATTTGTGAAGATGCTTTAACAACATATGTTCATTCTGAAAAAGAATGAATGTTTTTCATTCAGAAAAAGAAAACAATTCCTTAATGAATTATCTCTACTGATTCTTGTGCTGTTTAACACGCTCATTTATAAAAATACTATGCACTTACTAATGGCAATGGAAACTAGCACATTCCTCTCTTTTCTTTCTAGTAGAAACTGAAACATTGTTTTTTAAAACTACTGCAAAAGTTGGTATTTTTGCCCCAATCATCTTTGTAACTAAACTGACAATGCTCATTTCTTTGCTTACTACTATGAATCGAAATCAGCAAAACTCTTCTCAGTTCTGGTGCTGCATTGATGTGTGTATATTTTCTTATACTAATTACGGAAATTTAAAATAAAATTGAAAATGCAGCTGATGGTATGCGTGCTGACAAGTTCTTTGAGATGGGTTCTGATGGGAATTACAGAGCACCATTTTTAAGAAGTATAATTAGAGGTCAAGGTCGATGGGGTGTTTCTCATGGTCGTGCACCAACAGAGTCTAGGCCTTCGCATGTTGCTATGATTGGTGGTTTTTATGAGGATCCCAGTGCAGTTACAAAAGGTTCATCTTTATGCCTTGTTTTTTCTACCTTCAATAAATTTATTCTTCTGGATATTTTACTCGTTTTATTTTATTTTATTTTATTCAGTACTAGCCATTTTGGTTATTATTCTATTCACCAAAGATGCTATATTTGTTTTTTTTTCAGCATGGAAGGCCAACCCTGTGGAGTTTGACTCTGTTTTTAAGAGAAGTAGTCATGTTATTAATTTTGGTACTCCAGATACAGTTTCAACTTTCTGTCGTACCTTGCCACACAGCACTTGTAATAGCTTTCCTCCTTCATTAAGGGATACTGCTACAGGTAATAATACAATTTTTTTCTTTTTTTTTTCCCTTCATGAAATGTTATATTTGTTACGTATTATTGGATTGATTAGTAAAAAAACTTCTCAAAGTTGTAGAATTGGCACACTTACCAAGGGATCATCCAATCTTGAGTTTCTCCAGGTCAAACACGCTTGAGTATAGAATTATAAAGAAATAATTACCTATATCCTTTTAAAAACCAATTGGTGATTAGAATATAAACATTAAACCATTTAATTTTATCTCTCCATAGTCTGTAAGTGCTCGTTGGTCTATGATAGGTCTAAGAATCTCTCCCTCAACGAAAACCTACACACTCAAACCTTTTCATGCCCCCACATTTTGAATATCTAGCCATCTTGGCTTTTTGCTAGTTGACATCGTGCTTACCCATCATATAACTTGGCTCACCTTGATCTCGGCCACAAACTACTGGTTGATACGATGTTGGCCTATCATTTGACTTGGTCACCATAGTGTTCGTCACGCATTGTTGGTTAATATTTGTTGGAAAAAATAGATGGTTTTAAAGAAATAAATTTCACACACCTAGGATAATTTTTCAAATCAAAATATAATAAAAATGATACCAAGATTTTAGCGTGAAAAAACCATTCAAAATGAAAATAACAACCACGGGACCCGTAAGCCACTTAAACTTTCACTATAATAAGATGAGATTATACACTTCACCTTCAGGTGGATCTCTCACAAAAATACAACAAATATGTATCTTCAATTTGTGGATAAAACTTCACAAATTGGCTCTCTTAATTTCTCTCTCAAAATCTCTCTCAGAAACTCTTTCTCTCTTTTGTTTTCTCCTCTTCTGATATATATTGAGATTAAGGCTAAGGCCTTTTATAGAAGGAAATGAATCCTTCACGCAACTAACATTTTTTGACATTTTTTTCTTCTTTCTCTTATTTCGGCGCCCACCATCTCTGAATGTTTCTTTTCCACCTTTTTCTTTTCTTTTCTTTCTTTCGGCACCAACCCATTATTGCTTCAACTTTTGGCCCACATTAGTTGACCAACAAATCTCCCCCTCCACCTTATGTGAGACAGGGCTCTTCCACACCTGCAATCTTTCTACAGATAATAAGTTTTTCTTTAGTCATGGTCTTTGTCATCATATATGTCCCATTATCATTGGTGTGAACCTTCTCAACTTGCAGTAGTTTATGTTCCAATACATCACGAATCCAATGATACCTTACGTCGATGTGTTTGGACCTTGAGTGGAAGGTTGGGTTCTTGCTAAGGTGAATTGCACTTTGACTGTTGCAATAAAGAACATAGTTTTCTTGGTTCTGATGCAATTCTTGTAGGAACTTTTTCATCCACAGGATCTCCTTACAACCTTCAATGATTGCAATGTACTCTGCTTCTGTGGTACTTAAGGCAATACACTTTTGTAATCGTGATTGCCATGAAACAGCTCCCCCTCCAAATGTTATTAAGTACCAAGATATAGATTTTCTCGTATCTACGTCGCCAGCCATATCTGAATCTGTATATCCTTCTAATACAGGTTTATTATTACCAAAGCATAAACAATGACTAGAGGTTCCTCTGAGATACCTAAGTATCCATTTGACAGCTGCCCAATGTTCCTTTCCAGGATTTGATAGGAATCGGCTCACAACACCAATAGTATATGCAATGTCTGGTCTAGTGCATACCATAGCATACATTAGACTGCCAATTGTCGATGCATAAGGCATCTTGCTCATCTCTGATTTATCCTCCCCACTTGAGGGACATTGACTCATATTAAGTTTGAAATGGCTTGCAAGTGGACAACTAACAGGTTTAGCTTTGCTCATGTTGAATCTTTCAAGAAATTTTTCAACATACTATTTTTGGGAAAGCCAGATCTTTTGCTTTTGCCTGTTGCGGGTAATCGTCATGCCAAGAATCTGCTTGGCAGGTCCTAAGTCCTTCATTGCAAAGGACTTGCTCAACTCCTTCTTTAACTTGTTAATCTTGTCAATATTTTGACCCACAATTAACATATCATCAACATAAAGCAAAAGAATAATAAAGTCACAATCAAAGAATTTCTTGATGAAGACACAATGATCAGCCATCGTTCTACTGTATTCATTTTTCTCCATGAATGAGTCGAACTTTTTGTACCACTGCCTTGGTGCTTGCTTCAGACCATACAAGCTTTTCTTTAGTCTGCATACCAACTTCTCTTTGCTTTTGACTTGGAAACCTTCGGGCTGCTCCATATAGATTTCCTCATCAAGATCACCATGTAAGAATGCAGTCTTTACATCAAGTTGTTCAACCTCCAGATTAAGACTAGCTGCCAAACCAAGAACAACTCGGATTGAAGACATTTTAACCACTGGTGAGAATATTTCATCGAAGTCAACGCCTTTCTTCTGCTTGAATCCTTTCACAACTAATCTTGCTTTATAGCGTGGTTGCGAGCTACCTTCTTCACTTTTGATTCTGTAAACCCACTTATTCTTGAGAGCTTTTCTTCCATGTGGTAGTTTTATCAGGTCAAATGTGTGGTTCTCATGCAGAGATTTCATTTCTTCTGCGTGGGCTTTAAGCAGCTCGGTCTTATCTTTGATCAGTGATAGCTTTGTCATAACTCTCTGGTTCTCCCCCTTCAGTGAGCATCACATACTCGTTAGGAGAATATATACGACTAGGTTGTCGTACTCGGGTGGATTTCCTTGTCTGTACTTCTGGTTGGACTTGTTCAGAAACTTGTTCTGGTTCTGAACTGCCAGCTGGTGGATTGACATCATCAATATCTGGTGTGACTCTCCCGTCATCAGGATTTATTGGTGGAGAGACTGGGTCCAGATTAACTGGAATTTCATCTGACTGTGGTTTCTCGAATTTCTCAAAATTCTCGATTGTTTGGTCTTCAAGAAATACCACGTCTTTGCTTCTGACAATCCTTTTGTTAATAGGATCCCAAAGTCTGTAGCCAAATTCTTCATGGGCATATCCCATAAAGATACATTGTTTCGCTTTTCCATCCAACTTGGACCGCTCATCTCTTGGGATGTGAGTAAATGCTCTACAACCGAATACTTTCAAGTGTTTGTAAGAAACGTCTCTCCCCATCCAAACTCTTTCCGGTACGTCGTAGTTCAGTGGAACTGATGGAGAAAGGTTGATTAAATCGATTGTTGTCTCCCCCCAAAAGGAGTTTGGCAGTTTTGCATTTGAGAGCATACATCTGACTTTTTCACAGATGGTTCTGTTCATTCTCTCTACGACACCGTTGTGTTGAGGTGTCTTTGGTACTGATTTTTCCAACCTGATGCCAAAAATTCTGCAGTACTCCTCGAATGGTCCACGATACTCACCACCATTATCTGCACGTACACACTTCAAACGTCTGCCAGTTTCTCTCTCCACTTTTACATGAAACTGCTTGAAAACTTTATGCACTTGATCTTTAGTTTTCAAAGCAAAAGTACATACTTTTCTAGAATGGTCATCAATAAAGGTCACAAAATAGTGAGCACCTCTTAATGACTTACAACTCATTGTACAAACATCTATGTGTATTAAATCTATAATATTTTACTTTCTAGATGGTGCGAGACTATGAAATGCAACTCTATGTTGTTTTCCCATAATACAGTCAACACAAGTTTGCAAGGGTGTACCTTTCATTCCTAGCAAGACCTCATTTTTGGAAAGAATTCTGAGACCTTTTTCACTCATGTGGCCGAGTTGCTTATGCCATAGCTCGGTAGGAACTTCTTTCCTTGTGGCATTAACTTCTCCTCTACACAGTCTGGCTTCTGTGATGTAGAGTGATGTATCTTTCTTGCCTTTAGCTATTACCAGATTGCCTTTGGTGAGCTTCTACTTTCCTTCACCAAAATAATTATTGTATCCATCATCATCAAGCATACCGGTAGAGATTAAATTGGGGCGGATATCAGGAACATGCCTCACATCTTTCAGAAGTAATTTGCATCCAAGATTAGTCTCTAGATAAATATTGCCAATGCCGACAATTTTTGATGCATCATCATTTCCCATCCTCACACGTCCAAAATCACCTTGAGTGTAGGTTGAGAAGAATTCCTGTCGTGAGGTGACATGATAGGAAGCGCCTGAGTCAACTACCCAAGTAGTGTCTTGGCATGCAAGATTGACATAATCAGCATCTCGAACAATGACAACTTCCTCAGTGACAGTTGTGGTGTCATTTGTTCAGGTTTCTACTTCTTGATTTCTGGATTGTTCTGCCTTTAACCTTCTACATTCTCGAATGAAGTGTCCAGGCTTGCCGCAATGATGACACTTCATGTCATACCTTGATCTAGACTTCGATCGTCCTCTTTGTTGACTTTGGTTACGGGGATTTCTACTTTTACTTCTCCCGTGCCATTCTTGCTTGCCTTGTTTCTACATGACAAGCGCTTCAGTGTCAGGAGTATATCCTTCATCTTTTCGTCGAGACTCTTCGTTTAACATTCTGTCTTTTACCATATCCATGGTAAGCTTACCATCAGGAGCTAAGTTGCTAACTGACATAACTAGAGTATCCCAACTTTTTGGTAGAGAACTCAACATCAATAATGCTTGTAGCTCGTCATCTACAATCATCTTCATAGAGTTGAGTTGATCTACAATGCCTTGAAACTCACTCATATGTTCTGATACGTTGCTTCCGTCTTTATATTTCAAATTGACTAATCGTCGCATCAGATTTGCTTTATTCTGTGCAGTTGTCCTCGCATACATTTTCTCCAACTTTTGCCAAAAGACGTAAGCATCGTGTTCATTAGCAAAATTTTGAAAAATGCTTTTGTCGATCCATTATCTGATTTGAGCAACACACTTTTGGTTCCAAATGGCCCATTCAATGTCTGCATCGGTTACTTCTTTCTCCTTTGGCATTATAATTGGCTTCCATAGGTCTTTAATGTATAAAGGATCCTCCATCTTCGACTTCCAAATTGCATAATTAAATGCGGTCAACTTTATCATATTACTTGTGCTTTTCTCCATTTGAATCGTCAGTCACTAGGTTTCGTCGAACTTGATACTTTTTGACGATGAATAGTACCCGCCAAATAGTATCTATGAATAGTACCTTCTGAATAGTACTATGTGAATAGTATCCGTGATTAGTACAATACAATATATATGAATAGTACTGTATATGTGTAGTCTCTTACTAAAATAACTTGGCTCTCATACCACTTTGTTGGAAAAAATGGACGATTTTAAAGAAATAAATTCCACACACCCATGATAATTTCCCAAATCAAAATAGAATAAAAATGACACCAAGATTTTAGCGTGAAAAAACCTTTCAAAATGAAAGTAACAACCACGGGACCAGTAGGGCACTTAAACTTCCACTATAATAAGATGGGATTACACGCTTCACCTTCAGGTGGATCTCTCACAAAAATACAACAAATATGTATCTTTAATTTGTGGATAAAACTTCACAAATTAGCTCTCTTAATTTCTCTCTCAAAATCTCGCTCTCTTTCTTTTGTTTTCTCCGCTTCTGATATATATTGAGATTAAGGCTAAGGCCTTTTATAGAAGGAAATGAATCCTTCACGCAACTAACATTTTTTGACTTTTTTTTTCTTCTTTCTCTTATTTCGGCGTCCACCATCTCTGAATGTTTCTTTTCCACCTTTTTCTTTTCTTTTCTTTCTTTCGACACCAACCCATTATTGCTTCAACTTTTGGCCCACATTAGTTGACCAACAATATTTTGCTAGCCTACCATTCGAACATGTGATCATGCTATGATACCACTTGTAGGATTGACACACTTCTAAGTGAGTCATCCAACCTTGAGTTTCTAGGTCAATCACGCTTAACTATAGAGTTCTAAAGAAATGGTTGTCCATATCCTTCTAAAAACCAATTGGTGATTAGAATATGAACATTAAACCATTTAACTTCATCTGTCAAATGTCCCTAAGTGCTCGTTGGCCTATGATAGGTCCAACAACAGTAATTACAAATTGGAGAATAAGTTAACATGACCCTTTTCTACTATTCTCATTCTAAGGTGACCCTCACATGTATAAAAAAAAATACAAGTAGGTTATCCATATGAGATTAAGATCAGTGAGAGAGGGTTATGGTTGTATATTCAGTTATTTATTTAAATTACTCTGCTACCCTTTTGAATATGTATGGATTTTTTCTCAATTTAATCCATTCTTTGCAACACTTTCACTGCGTTATAAATTATTCCAGACATCCATCCAATATCTTGTACATATTAGCTTGTAACATGTGTTTAGGAATGAATTTGGTTTGTTCTCCTACACATGCATTACTGTGTCCTTCATGATATAGTCTTTAAGCAAAAATCTATTCGTTCAGCGTAGAAGATGGTTCCTATTGTATAGTTGCTCTTTTACCTTTTTTCAACCTGAAAGGGGGAAAAAATACTCCTAATTTCTTCTCTTCAAATCTAATGTGAACATTCTTTTGTTTGTTCTTGTTTGTGCACACCAAAGTATTGTTATTGCTGCTATTCCATGCTGTTGCTAGTGACTCTGCGCCATCTTAAAGCTTGGTCGCTATAGATTTTCTCTTACATTATATTGTTGTACATCCTATAATATGGTTCCAAACTTCATTCAATTCTCCATTAATTTTATATTTTTAATGCAGATGCTTCAATTCTAGATGAGTGGTCTTTTGATCAATTTTGGAGCCTTCTACATAGATCCAAGGGAAATCCAACATTGAAGGAATTACTCTTAAAGGATAAACTTGTTGGATTTTTGCATTTGCAAGGATGTGACTCAAATGGTCATTGGCATCTTCCAAATTCATCCACGTACTTCAATAATGTTAAGGTTGCTGACAGTGTAGCTGAAAGGGTTTACAATCTTGTTGAGGATTATTTCAGGGACAATCGTACCGCATATATATTTACTGCTGATCATGGAATGAGTGACGATGGTTAGAAGTGTTTTATCTTTCATTCCTTAAAATTATTTGCTCCTTTTATTCACCCAAGTGTTCTCTGTTAGATCCTATTTTAATTGCTCAAAGAAAGCTTTTGATTGAGTTTAATTATGGGTTAATTCTTCCCATTTTTATAAGCAATTTGCATTACTTGGACGGAAAAAGAGAGTTGAATTGTTAATATATGTAATGGATGGTTATAGATACGCATTTTGCATTTATTTTTTCAGATAGTATGACAATTTAGTCATTTTACTTTTATAAATTGAGCACACCTTATTGTTATATTTTTGGACACTCTAGTTATTTCTTACCAATTTTGTGTTTTTTTTATCATTATTTTGAGAAAAGATTTAAGTAAATCGAATTGAACTTTACTAGCAGACGGCTTGTTGATGTTTTAAGAGAAACATGTCACAAAAAGTTGAGAAAAATGAAAATAAAGTGAATAAAATGATTAAAATTAACTTAAAATGTCTAAAATTTCTATAAATATAACATTAAGTTAATTAAAGTATCCAAAAATATAACATTAAGTTAACTAAAATGTCCAAAAATATAACATTAAGTTAACTAAAATGTCTAAAAATATAACATTAAGTTAAATAAAGTGTAATAGTTTAAAGCAAAATGATCATTGTATCCAATTACAATTTGAAAAAGTACGTACTTTTTTCTGCAGGAGATTTGTTCTTTCTTTTTGAACTTGGATGCAATAATACCAATCCTGAAAAACTTGATGATTTTGACTTTTTTGATTTTGTTTTGCTTTCAAAAGTCACTTATTTTATATATTCTTTGTTTATTACTTTATTCAATCGATTATCAATCTTAATTTTGACTTTTTTGTGTGTAGAATCTGACGTAATGATACATTTTCTGACAGGAAACCATGGAGATGGTCATTCAACAGTCACTGATACTCCCCTTGTTGTGTGGGGAGCAGGAATTAAATATCCCAAGCCAGCCTCCAGCAGCAACCATGACATGTCAACACCGGTAGAGTGGGGCCTTCATGACATTGAAAGGGTGGATGTCAATCAAGTTGATATTGCACCACTCATGGTTTGTATAATTAGTTTTTTTGAACTATTTATTTTCTTTTAAAACATCATTCTTATATGCTCATTGACTTGTTCACAGTCCACTGTTCTTGGTTTGCCCTGTCCTGTAAATTCAATAGGAAGTTTACCTCTTGGTTACATCAACATGAGTAAGGTATACAACTATTATTTTGTAATGGAATTTTACTTCAATTGATAATATTCAGTAAATTTATATGTTTTGAATTAATTTAAATCTGAGGACATAAGATTTTCTTGTAGAATTTGTTTTCATTAATGATATTTTTGTTTGAAGTTTTCAATTTGATCCAACTCGAAATGAATTTTTTTTTTCACCTTTCTTTCATTTTTATGTTCAGGCTGCAGAAGTTGAAGCCATGTTGACTAATACAAAGCAAATTCTCAACCAGTTTACTCGCAAGTCCAGTATCCTCTCTCTATATTAATCAAGTTATGAAACATTTCATTTACGAATATCTTCATTAATACAATAAATATTACTAATCAATTATTTTCTGCTTGTAAACATTTTTATTATTTTATCCTATTTCTTCTCATCCATTAGAAATGTTTGTAGTGTCTAACACCATCTTTACCACTTAAACATCTTTATTGTATCCCTTTTGTGCTTGTTTTCTTAACAAACTTAGAACTGAAGCAATCAGAATCGTATCATTTCAAGCCTTTCAAACCACTGGCCAATCACTCCGCTGTATTGGCTCAAATTGAGGACCTAATATCTGCTAGAAACTATAGCGCTGCAATAAAGCTATCTGAAAATCTCCGTAGCTTGGCTCTGAGAGGACTTCATTATTTTCAAACTTATGATTGGCTTATGCTAAAGACGGCAACCACTCTTGGATACATTGGTTATATGATATATCTCGTTCTCCACGTGTTGCAGTCTTATACTCCATTGCCAGCAATCCTGTTTGGAAAGGATCAAGCCATTCAGCAGGAAAAACAGAACATAATAGTACAGTCCAAACAGGCTTAAACTCTTCTTGTTAATTGCATTTTTTGTTTATTAATCTGCTAAAGAGGACAATAGAAATGAAAAGATTATAAATATAATGTAGGAGAAGTTCTTGAATTTAGACTTAAGTTTTCATGACTTGTATTTAACTTTATAAGCATCTCAGGGATCTTGTTGTTTATGGCAGGTTCAACTATCTGGATTCCTGCTCATTGGAACAGTTAGTTATCGGCTCTATCTCGAGCATTCTCCCCCTCTCTACTATGCATATACTTCAGTGGCAGCATTTCTATGGACACAAGTACTCAACCAATATCAGTTTTTGAAAGTATTTTGGAGACACCTTCAAGGAAGAAGATTCTATTATGTTGACAAAATTCTAGCTACTTGTACCGTGTCAGTGTTCATTCTTGAATTTCTGGTACTAAAATCAGACATTTCATGAACACTTATGCTCTATGCCAAGTTACCGGGTTATCTAGAATTCTGAGATTTGTCATCCAGTAACTTTTGCAGGTCAATAGCTTCTTGGAGAGGAGGCTCTACACTTGGTGTTTCCTTCTTGTTGGGTTCGTGGCTTCTGGTTATCTATTTAAGTCAGCTCCTTGGAGATCCAGGATACCAATTTTTGTGTGTGTAGCTTGTTGGTTCTTATCTGTATTTACTTCAATGCCAGCAAAAATTTCAAATAACAATCGTCTTGTGTAAGTCAATTATTTCTTTTTAGCATGCTTGCTTCTTGCACATTTTCACATGCAGATAAATTATGTAACATTTTAACTTGAAGAACCTAATTATGCTACTCTAAATTAAGTTAACCAACTCTTTTAGATAGCAAATGAACTAGCATGTAAAGTTTCTTGTTCGTTTTCAATGTCCAAGTTGTCCATAACTATCTCCCTTTATGTTAACCTTTTTCCTCAGAACTGCAAGTGGATTTATGATTATCACTTTTGGAATCGGAGCAAGATGCATTGTTCAATGTACTAAAGGGAACATGTTTTGGTTAAGCATCTGTAATCGTGAAATGACGAGCCCAAAATTTTCTGTGCTCTTTGTGTTACAGGTGCATGGAATTTCTTTACCTTTTTTAGTTTTGCAAGAGAAACTTAATAACCATATTGAACATGTCTAAAGGTAATTTTTTACTACTTAGGCCCTTTTGGTCGGGTTATCATCTGTGATGGTCTGGTTGTTAGCATCTATTGGAACACAGAAACAAGAACTGAGTTCATTACACCAGTTCATAAATTGGTCCATTTCTGGTATGTAGTAATTTGGCTCTCTCCCTTCTATGGTTCTTAAGTTACTCCTGAAATTTATGATTTTTGGTAAAGCAGCTTCTTAACTTCTACTTGCATTCTCTTGCCGGATTTTTTAAACCGTTGTAATATGGAAAGTTCATTTAATTTTTAAATTTTACATTTGAATCAGTAGTTAAATAAACATATCATTACCGCAATTTGTATGCTTGTGTGTGTAGTTTATTGCATTTGCCATCCATTTTGATTTTCAATTATTTTCTCCTTCAATCCTTGAAGCGTGTCCACCACAACCACAAAAGACCGAGTTTTATTTCATTTTGTTTTGCTTACTATTTAGTTCTGTTTTTCAGAATAACTTTTTGTTATTTACATTAAAGGTTACTTTGTTTTCTTGTAGGCATTTCCTTGATCCTTCCATTATTTTCGGGAAATGGTGTCTTGTCCAGGCTTACTTCCATATTTCTTGGTTTTGCACCAACGTTCCTCATGTTATCTATTGGGTATATTTCTTTCACATACTAGTAATATGTAAAAATCTTCATTAAACAAATTTGAGCTTGTGGATGCATAGATTACTAGGATTACAGTTAAAATTTGCTAAAAAAATATGCAGATATGAAGCTGTCTTCTATGGTGCTGTGGCTCTTGTCCTCATGGCATGGGTACTATTTGAAAACACACTTTTTAATTCGAGAAAGGAGAAATGGTTATCAATGTCCTTGATAAATGTGGAGGATGACCTTTCTATTGACAAAAGATACTTGCAGCTGTCTGACGTGAGGATTCCATTAGTCTTCGTAAGTGCTTTTTGATTTGTTGTTAATTTCCTTTATAATATACCATTATACCTTAATAAAGTTTTTAAAAACAAGATATTTTTTGGGTGTTCACTTTTTCAAATCCCAACCCCAAAATATTAAAAGAAAAGTAGCTTTCTTCATTTGTAATATGTAATCTTCATTAAACAAATTTTCCTTAAATTATTTATCATTACATCTATTTCGATCCCTATTGATTCCTTTTGTTTTTCAAGGCGGTTTTGCTAAGTGTTGGCTTCTTTGGAACGGGAAACCTTGCAAGTATTGCCACTCTTGAGATTTCATCTGCCTATAGGTTTATTACTAACTCCAGCGTAAGTAGAGTTAGGATTTTGCTAAGTTTTTTTTTAAACATTAGTTGTTGAGATGATGTAACTAATTTGCTTAATTGCAGCGATCACTAATGGCACCCTTACTCATCTTCAAGCTACTTATTCCACTCATGCTTGTCACGTAAGTTGGATGATCTTTAAATTTGATAGCACCAAATGTGAAAACATTTAATAACTTTCTTGCAAATATTGATTGAAAACAGGTGCGTGTTCAGTGCAATAATAAAGTTACATAGACTTCCGTGGTTGGGATGCTATTTTCTAGTTATAATATTCTCGGACATAATGATCATTCACTTATTCTTCTTGGTATGGTTATTATATTTATTGCTATTATTATTATTACTATTATGATTATTATTATTGGAGCTAAATTTAAATTAATTGATATTTCTCTGCATTTCATTGACTATCAAGGGGCAAAAAGGATTTTTTTTTTGGCTGAATTCATGGTTTGTATGCAGGTGCGTAATACAGGAAGTTGGCTAGAAATGGGTAGCAGCATTACTCATTTTGTAATTGTGAGTGGTCAAGTAGTACTGTTGCTGTTACTTTTTGGTCTCACACATATATACACCAAAAATATCCAAATTGGATCTATGCAACATTCTTATTCCTCGCGGAAAGTAAAGTAAGACATTATTACTAGGAAATAAAAGGATGGAAGGTTTTATTATTACTTGAAATGGGTTAACCTAGTTCCATAGATGTATCAATTTAGTCTCCTAATTTATAAAAATAAGGTATTTTAGTATAAAATTTACATTTTAATCCCTTAAGTAAATATAAAAATAAAATGTTTATTTTTAATAATTTTGAGACTAAATATACTCATTTATCATAATAATAAGATTTATATGCTCAACTCAACGAGACTAAATTGACCCATTTTATATAAAAATGGGACAATTGTTATCCATCATCGTTATTATTAAATATTTAGATTTATATATTTAAACAATAGTTAACCCTTAAAATGAGTGAGTTATTTTATTTTTAAGGAAGGTTGTATTGAATTTGTTGAGTATATCCTTCGAGCACTCTTGTTTGATCAACAATGATCCAATCACACAAACAAAAAAAATTCTAAAACAAGGGAGAAATGTACAACTAAAATAAGTATGAAAGGAATACATAGAATTTACATGGTTCAATAAAATAAGCCTATCTATAAGAGAGTATAAGAGTGCCTAAGGAGCATAGTTTGTTACATAACTTATTTTGCTACCTTTCTATATTCAAAAGGTACAAGAGTTAAGACTAAACAACCCCACTTCCTAAAAGTCTTACAATGCATCCACTTAGCGTAATAGTCCTAGCTCAAGCTTAACTTTTTAAGCCTAAAGCTACCTACACAACCTATACTTACATATGTGTTGTATACATTCACACTATACACAATTAGTTATATTTTACAAATCTCCACCTTAATAATAATTGGGCAGTATTGCTTGTAATCTTGTGCTCTACCATGCTTTCTTCTCAAGTGACTTCAATGTTCAGTAGCTTCAAACAATGTTTAAATTTGCCTACATCAAATGTTTTAGTTATCATGTCTAAGGAATTGTCACTAATTGTCATTTTCTCAAATTTTAACAAATTTTTACATATTATGTCTCTGGAAAAATGAAACCTAACATTAATATGTTTAGTTTTCTCTTGAAAAACTGGATTCTTACTCAAGTAAATCGAGTTCTAGTTATCACAATACATAGCAACAAATTTATGACTTATCCCAAGTTTCTTCACTAGTCCTTATACCCAAATTGCCTCCATAATTTCCTTATTACATGAAATGTACTCAATCTCAGTGGTTGAAAATGTAATTATAGACTCCCTAATTTCCTTATTACATGAAATGTACTCAACCTCAGTTGTTGAAAATGTAATTATAGACTGGAGATTGCATTTTCAACTTATTATGTTTCCAAATAATGAAAACATATATCCTATCAATGACTTCCTATTATCAAGTTACCTGAAAAATCAACAGTTGTGTAACCCTTTACGACCTCAGCCATTATGTTCTTCTTGTAGACAATACCATAATCAGAAGTACCCTTAAAATATCTCATGATCCATTTGACTTTATCCCAATGTTCCTTCCCATCATTACTAATTAGACTGACTAAATAAGCCAAATCAAGCCTAGTTCCTACCATGGATAACATTAGGCTTCCAACAGGATTAGAGTAGGGTACCTTTTGCAATATTTCTTTGTCAACATTATTGGTTGGAGACTGACAAGTGACATTTTAAAATGAGTTGTTGGTGGAGTTGAAATAGGTTTAGTACATTGTGTGCCAAAACTTTACAAAACCTTTTTAATGTATCATTTTTTGTGAAATGGTTAGTACTTCTTTATCTCTATCTCTATATATTTTCATATCTAACATCTTCTTAGCCCTTCCTAAGTCTTTCATCTTAAAATCACCCTTAAGCATCTCCTTAAGTAGTTGTAGCCCAGTCAGGCTTTTACAAGCTAGAAGTATGTCATCTATATACGGTAACAAGGACACTAACTCCTTTTTACTGCTCTCTAAAGTATAATCAGGCATCAAACTCAAACCTTCGAATTCAATTTCATCATGAATATATCAAACTTTTTATACCATTGTTTTGGAGATTATTTTAAGCCATATAGTGATCTCCTGAGAAGGAATACATGATCTTCTTTTCCCTTTTCCTCAAAGCCATCTGGCTATCTCATATAAATGGTTTCCTCTAATTCTCTATAGAGAAAAACAGTCTTGACATCTAACTACTCTAAGTGAATATCGTAATGTGTAACTGAAGCAATAACTTTGATTGATTGTACTTACCATTGGAGAGAAGACTTCATTATAGTCAACACTCTCCCTTTGTGAGTAGCCTTAAAAAACTACTCTAGCTTTGTACCTTATTAGATCATATATACAATCTCATTTCGTGAGCTTATACACCCATTTTCTTCCACAATTTTCATTTCCTTTGGCTTCATTATAAGTATCTAGGTTTTATTCTTCTTTAGAGAGTTCATTTTGTCAACCATGGCAAACCATCATTTATCATCATCTTTGCTAGCCATACATTCTTTATAGGATATAGGTCTCATTATTTCTTGAACAATAAATAAATCAAAGATAATTATATTAGTATAATCAAACATGGTTACTAGCTTTGCTACTCTTTTACTTCTATCTCTAACTAGAGAATAATTCTACAATTCTTGCTCATCAATTGAAATTTCTTGAGATTCATGTTCATGAGGTTGTTGATCACTTTAAATACCTTGAGCATTTTCATCTTGAACATGCATTTATGTTTCATTGGAAACTAGCTTAAGACTCTATCTCAAATTCAACCGTACCATCTAGCTTCAACATCATATCTCTATCAATGTCATTCTTCTTCAAAGTCTCATGTTAAACAAATGTCACACTCTTATTGTTGAAGCATTTTCTGCTCGTAAGGTCCTAGAGTCTATGCCTTTTTACTCTTTTTCGATATCCTACCAATACACACTTCTTAGCTCTAGGTTGCAACTTCCCATCACTTGTATGTGCGTAGGCAATGCTACCAAAGATTCTCAAGTGTGAGTAATCTGCAGGTCTTTTATTTCAAAGTTTTTCGGGAGTTTTAAAATCAATTGTAGATAAGAGTGATCCATTTATTAAGTGTGTTGTAGTTTGGACTACTTTTGTCCGAAAATCTTTAGATAAAGATGCATTTGATAGCATGTATCTTGCATTTTCTAAAATTATTATGTTAATCCTTTCCACGAGTTCATTTTTACATGGATTTCAAACCACTGTTCGACGCTTTTAAAATATGATTTAAAAATATACTAAAAGTATAATTGTAATACTTTTAAGAAATCAAAGTCAAAAAAGTTCATATGATTATATAACAGGAAAGTTTTAAAAGTATATAACAATTACTTAAAAAAGAAGAAGATAGATATGCATCCATTAATAAAGAATTAAGCATTTAATTTTTCAACTTACATTCTTTCTATGCTAACTTGGAGCATATGATTGTTATTTTTCTTCAAATAATGGTTCATGAAATTGCGCAACTTCATATTATACTGGATATGCCAAGTAAAATAAGAAATAAAATTATTATAGTTATAGATAGATGGTTCTTATGATCGCATGTGTCGTGTGTAATTTATAAACACAAAATAGTTTACATGAGTTCTTATCATATGCGACTGAATACTTTTATTTTTGGCTTTACTGTACGTAAATTCATTCTTAATCTCTTTAAGGAAGAAAAAAAAAACCTTCAATTAAACTGTTAGATATAATTGATAATAATTTCTAACTTATGTTTAAATTTTAGAAAATAATATCAAATTATGTTTTTTTCTAAGATAACATGCAGCTGATTTTTAAATATCTAAAATGAGTTATTCTATTTCATCTTATATTTAAATTTTATTTTTATTTTTAATTTATATATATATATATATATATAGAAAAGACAAAAATACAATAGGGAAGAAAAGATCGTGTGCTAGGGATGGAGAAGCGGAACCTGGGTGACGGTTCAATGTTTTGGGTAATGATTGGTGGATGGGTTTCTTACAACATGAATGGGAGGGTGGTGGGGGCTCTGTCCCAGTAAATATAATAAATTTAAATTATTTTAGTACGTTTTTATGTAGAGGAACATCAGTAGCTGTTCATATAGTTTATATTTATATTCTTGATAATATTATTTAAAAAATACGTAATTTTTTAATTTTTCACATAATTATCACACGATATTCGGGAATTAATTGCTTTCAAAACCGAGTAATATTAGCATTTATAACATGACTCTGAACAATTCACATCTTAAAACACTTCCGTTCAGCACGCATCCCGTGATTAATGGATAAGCGCGTGTATCTTTCCCAGTAAATTCCCCAATCTACCCTCTCTTCTGACTAAAAAAGCGACTTTTCATTTCTTCGGAAGAGAGTTCAGACTTTAGAACAAGGTACGCATGGCTAAGTTCCTCATTTTCTTCCTCCCAGCTCTTGCATTATCTCTAATCACACCCTCTGAGTCCAGACTCTTCTCCAATTATTACACCAAAACTTGTCCCAAATTCTACCAAATCATTCAAGACACCATCACCAACAAGCAGATCACTAGTCCCACCACAGCCGCTGGGACTCTCCGTCTCTTCTTTCACGATTGTCTCCTCAATGGCTGCGACGCTTCTATTCTCGTCACTTCTACGCCTTTCAACAAGGCTGAGCGTGACGCTGATATCAATCTCTCGCTTCCCGGTGATGCTTTCGACGTTGTCGTTCGGGCCAAAACGGCACTCGAGCTCGCTTGTCCCAACACTGTTTCATGCGCTGACATTCTCGCTGTAGCTACTCGCGACTTGGTTACCATGGTCGGTGGGCCTTACTACAGTGTCCCTCTGGGTCGTCGAGATGGAAAAATATCTAAAGCTTCCATTGTCGAAGGCAATCTGCCCGAACCCCGAATGCCCATTTCTCATCTAGTGAAGATGTTTGCTTCTAGAGGATTCTCTGTTAAAGAAATGGTGGCTTTAACTGGTGCTCACACTATTGGATTCTCTCACTGTAAGGAGTTTAGTTCGGGGATCTATAACTATAGCAAAACTTCACAGTACGATCCTCAGTATAATACCAGATTCGCAAGTGGGTTGCAGAAGGCTTGTGCCGATTTTCACAAGAACCCAACAGTTTCTGTTTTTAATGATATTATGTCTCCCAACAAGTTTGATAACATGTATTACCAGAATTTGCCCAAGGGATTGGGGCTTTTGAGATCAGATCACGCTCTTTACAATGACCCAATTACGAGGCCGTTTGTGGAAATGTACGCCAAGGATCAGAACAAGTTCTTTAAGGACTTTGCTCGTGCAATGGAGAAGCTTAGCGTCCATGGGGTTCAGACGGGGAGGCGAGGTGAGATTAGGCACAGGTGCGATGAGATTAATTAGCCTATAATCGATTAATGGGACTGAAGTTTTACGGTTATTGTTGTCGTTTAAATGTTAGGATGTGGATTAAAGGGCGATTTTTCTTTTTAATTCTTTATGGGCTGTGAGGTTCTGATTAAATATTGGATCCATGTTCTGTATCAATGCGATATTTACGAAGCTAAATATACATGATCACTTCATATGTTCTTAGTTCTGGGTTTTCAATGTATTGTCATGTGTTCAATTGGGTGCAAGCTGATTAGAGAGTGAAATCTCGTTTGATGATAAAAAATAAAAAGAAAGTAGAAACTGTTTAATTTTGTCATATAACTCATATCTAGCTTTGAAGCCTTTGTGTTCTTGTATTGTAGTAGCAAAGCTTCGGCGTAAATGGTGATATTTTGTCGCATATTTATTGTAATTAAATGTAGATTTGGTTTAGGGGATCGTGTTTATTATTATTATTATTTTTTTTAATCAATGTTTATTGGAACTCAAGAAGTAACGAGGATACATCTTAATAAGGTTGGGAAATTATTATTATCGAATTATCATAATAATTCATTAATAATTACTATTATATATAAAATAAATATTTTTATTATAACCATAAAAAAAAAAAGTTAGTTCACATTACTATTTTGTCTCTTTCTTATCGTTTTACCTTCTAGGTCTTTCTTTAAGAAAATC
Organism: Hippophae rhamnoides; assembly: GCA_033030585.1. NCBI lineage: Eukaryota > Viridiplantae > Streptophyta > Magnoliopsida > Rosales > Elaeagnaceae > Hippophae > Hippophae rhamnoides. The sequence goes on along the minus strand of CM065428.1, from coordinate 61,935,600 downwards.
AATACAAATGCGTTATCAATAAAATAATATCAGTAGGGACATGAAATGCTAAATGTATAGTTAAGAATTATATGAAAAATGAAAAAAAAAAAAGTTTTTATATGAATAAATGCATTAGCAATTTAGTATGTACCGTATTTTAATATTTTTAAAAAATATTATTCATTCATACATAAAATATTAATACTTCATATATATATAAGTAAATATATTTATATAAAAACATGAAAATTTTTGTAGGTTATCCATGTCATGAGTCATAAAAGTTTCTCATGAATAAATCTCCTTTGCATGTGGCTTGCAATTCCAACTAGCAAGATAGTGAAATAAATTAACAACTCTTGTCGTCTCTTGAGATACAAGTAACAACACAGAACCCCCATAGTCATTTAAGTAGTATCTTATTTTTAAAAGAGTATATATAATATAAGTTTTTTAAAGAAGAGATATCAGGTCATTAATGAGTTCTCCTTAATATATCCAGCTGTTGTTGATAACGCCTATTATTAAAGAAGAGATATCAGGTACCTCATCCTTTCAATCCCCATGGAAAGCTTCATTGTAACTCTAACAGTTTCTCTTTTAAGCTTCACCAACCTTAGGAATTAAAAGGAAATTTTTTAGTCCGATGACGTTTTGAACCGCTTAATTTTTGGAAAATAATTATAAAAAACAATATACCTATAACTTATAATTAAAATAAAATCTAAATAATAACTAATGAAAATCAATTTAAACGATGTTTAATAGTTTAATTTAAATGTTATTTAAAATTAAATGATATATAAGTTTTAAAGATGGATATTGATAAAGATATTAAGATATAACTTTTATAAAAATATTAAAAATATTATAGTTTTTTTTTTGTAAAAATTATGAAAATTTTATCAAAATTTAGAATTTTTTTATAAAATTTTATAAAATATCAAAATAATTAATTATTTATATTTTAAACTCATTTTTTAATTTAATACATGTATTTTAAATACATAAAATATTTATTTTAATCAATAAGTTGATTAATTAATTAAAATATTGTATAATAATAAAAAATATTTTTTATTAAATATTGTAAAATAAATAATTTAAATATTTAAAATAATTAAATAGATTATTTAGTTGTAACTACTATAAGTAGATAAATATTGATATTATGAAAAAAATAAATTTCATTGATTATTTATTTTTAAAAGTATTTATATATATATACATAGTAAATATGCTAAAAAAAAGAGATAATATATTATATATTACAAAATAAGAAAAATTGAATTGATATTATTATTTAACAACAAGAAAAAAATGAAAAAATTAATTAAAAATTAATATTTTTGATATATTGTTAGATATTTTAACAATGATATTCATAATATTTAAGAAAATTTAATTAATATAGATGTTTAAATAATATTTTAACGATAAATTTTATCAACATTTTAACGTATTAACAATATTTTACCAATAATTTTATTAAAATATATAACTATTAAGTTTTGTTATTAAAATGTGTTAAAAAATGATATTATCGTGACCAGCCTGTCAAACAAGTATATCAAGCGGACCAGGTTGGCAAACAAGTATTTCAAGCGGACCAGCCTGGCAAACAAGTATGTGCTGGGCCGGGCTATAATACTAGGGAACTACGGGAATTCAGTGAGAAGAATGCTAAGGAGAGAAGTGACAATATTCTCAAGTGAGAATTTGTCATTGAAAAAATATATTATAATATCCTTAATTTTATAATTAAAATATTCTAAAACCTTTAAATAGATAACATGTGATTAATTTATTGGTTTTATCTTTATATTTAAATTTTAATTTAATTAATCAAACAAAATTTAATTAACTATTTTTAATTAAATTAATGAAATTATTAATCTTATATTATTATTTTGAAATTTTAGTATAATGTGATTGTTCAAATATCTATTTATCAATAATTTTCATCATTCATCATTATTGTTTTAGCTCATTTCTTACGTATCTAATGGGCTTTGAGCTTTTGACATTCTCATTTTTTTTGTGTAGTTTCATAAAAACTAAAATGAAAATATTTTTTTCATAATTTTTTATTAGATCTAATGGTAACGAAAATATTATTATATCCTTGATCTTTACAAAAATATAGCGTTTTAACTATTAAATAGATAACATATCATTAAATTATTGATTGTATCATTACATTTAAATTAAATTAAATTTGATTGGTTACTTTTTATTTTAATTAAAGTAATGAAATTATTAATTTTTATTTTTATTTTTATTTTTATTTTTTAAATAAAATATGACTGTTAAAATATACATATATGAATGATTATTAATGATTTATATTCATCATTTATCATTATTGATTGAATCCTTTTCTTATATATCTTATAGGCTTTAGAAATTCCAATAGAATTAATTTCTGAATAATTATTTAGTGTGATTTCATAAAATTTAATATAAAAATATTATTTTTTATATAATTTTTTTTATTAAATTTAATAATAGATGTGATTCCAATATATGAAGTAGGAAAAAAAAGACTAAGATAATATTACTAATAGATAATTAGTAAATCATTATAAAATAAATTTATTAGAATATTAAAGATTAAGAATACTTTTTATATTTTCCTTTTAAATCATTAAATACAAAATAAAAATAAAAATATTTTGTTTAGTGTGCTTTGTAATATTTGTCATATTATTTAAAATTTGTATTCCTCCTTTAACCTTTCTTCTCCTCTAATAATAAAGTACCATACACTTTGAAATATAAAAATTATGTCTCTTCCTCCCTCTATTATAATGATTTGCTAACTTCATGTTTGTCCATAATTTTTATAGGAAATTTCCCCAATGTTTCTTCCTTCCACGAATTGATTGGAATCCACGAATTGATTGGAAGGTAATCTATCAACATTTTTCTCTTATTTCAAGTTAGTAAATATATATATATTTTTAAATAAATATAATTTTCTTGACAATTTTTACATAAATTTTCTTTGAAATATAGATTAAACACTAAAATATATAATTCAACAACATAACAATTACAATTAAAAGTTTGCAATTCTTTTTGATAGATAAAGGTTTTCGATATGTTGACTTTCCAAAATGATTACTAAAATCTAAAATTACTACAATAACATATGCATAAAGTGGAAATCAATTGAAGGTGGGTTCAAATCATATCACTCTGTAAATAGGTATGCAAAAATGTAATCTTGTATTTAAAAAATAATAGTGTAGTCAAATTCAATTAAACTTTAAAAATAAAAATACAAAAATAACATGTTAAGAATCTTTCGATTTATATATAGATAAAAGTAGAGATGAGTAAATAATTCGATAAATCTATTTAAATTGATAAATTTGATTCGTTAAATTCAAATTATATTTGGATTGATAGATCTTATAATCCAATACATCCGATCCGAATCGAATTGTTATCAAATTATAGATAAATATATATTTTATTTTTTTATATTATGTTATATTTAAATATTATAGATACCATAATTATATTATATTATTATTTTAGCTTAAAAATAAATATATATATTTATAATAGTTTAATAATTATACAGAAATATTTATTATTCTTTTGATTTTTTTAATTATGACTATAAATAATAATATTTGTTAAAAAAATATAAATTTATATATGTCGTGTTTTATATATGATAATAATTCATAAATAAATTTTAATATCAATTTTTTCCTATTTGATTTAAAAAATAACTGATCTGTTTGAATTCAAATTAGTTTGAATTGACTATATTATCAAATCAAATTCGAATTAAAAGCATTCAAATTCGTTCACATCGAATCAGATTCATATTCACCAAAAATAAATAATTTTGATCCACTACTCACCCGTAGATAAAATCTTTAATGTTGTCAGCTTGTACGACTTAATATATATATATATATATATGTGTGTGTGTATTTCTCGTACAAAGCACACGTATACCAACTAGTGTATCTAAAGCATGATAAATTATTTACTAGTTTTAAATTATTGATAATTTGATGATTTAGGTCAATAAAGAGAAAGATAACTGCAATAATTTTTTTAAAAAAAGTACAATAATCCTATAAGTCTTGTTGTACTTTGTATTTGTGTGTTGACTTCTCGTGTTTAAAGCATTTTATTAGTTAATTTTTATCCACTGTTTTGTTTTCCTCTATGTAAGTTTATTTACTACAAATTAATAATGTATATATACACATCATTAGGTACACTTCGTATACGTGTTTTTGTTTCATTTTGGGTGTGCATATTATAAAAATTATTCAAAAAATTTTAGAAACAAAAAATCTAATTTTTTTAACAAATCGTCGTCACCCTTGGTGAGGTAGTTGGCGAGGTCTATGTCGAGGTGGCCATTCGAGTTCTATAAATATCCCTTCTCAAGGTTGTTGACGAGGTCCATGGCGAGGTGGTTAACGCGATTCATAGTGAGGTGGTTGACGAAATCCATAGTAAGGTGGTTGAAGAGATCCAATTATTCGACGACTACTGTCGATAAACTCATCAAAGCTCTAGCCATCCACTGGCGATTTCACTGAAGCTCCTGCCACCCATCGATGATCTCATTAGAGCTTTGATATATGTAACATGTTACATACAATGACATAGGTAATTTAACATATTACATATAAATACAGATGTGGATATAACATGTTACATACAAAGATAAAAATGAATGTTACATACAAAGATAAAAGTGATGTAAATGTTACATACAAAGACGAAAATGATGTAACATATTACATATAAATATAGAAGTGAATATAATGTGTTATATAAAATAAAATTAGATATAACATGCTATAAAAAAAATAGAGATGAATATATCATATTGCATACAAAAAAATAGAGGTGATATAACATATTACATATAAATTTATAATTGGATTTAACATGTTATATATAAAAATAGAGGTGTATGTAACATACATTCAAAGATAAAGATAAATATAACATGTTATACATAAAGATAGGCGTAGATGTAACAAGTTACATACAATATATAATTGAAATTATGGTAGATGTAATAGATTATATATAAAAATAAACATATTACATATAAAATAAATATAGATATAACATATTAGATATAAAAATAAAGATTTACGTAACAAGATTATACATGGAAACAATCCACATCATCCTTTTTGAAAATTCTGAAACTTATTTAATTTTAAACAATAAATATAATCCACCGATACTAATTATTTTAGACTGAACGAATAAAAGAAGTTCAACGTTCCTCAATTATTTTAACAAAGTAATCTCCGACCATTAATATCAAAATTACAATGTTTTAACAAGAAAATCCAAAAGCAAAATTTTAATCCAAACATGACTAAATGTATAAATTGTCATCTATATGCCACGTAAATATTTAGCATGAACCCAATATAATAGATTCAGTGCAAACAAATTATAATCATATTGGTGTTGAATATTGACTCTAAAAGTAACAAATTAGTAGCATAATATAGAGAAATTAGTGGCTTAATTTGTGACATAATTTAAGGAAATTAATAGCATAATTTAAGGAAATTAGTGGCTTAATTTGTGACATAATTTAAGGAAATTAATAGCATAATTTAAGGAAATTAGTTGCCTAATTTAAGGCTTAAATTATGGCACAATTTAGGGAAAGGGAGCCTTGTTTCATCTATAAATAGAGAAGAGTTCATGCATTAAAGAACAAGACAAAAATCAGAAAAAATAAGAGAGAACATAAGCAAACTCAAAGAGAGAAAATACTTAGTGTGTTTAAGAGTTTTTAATATGAGTTTGGGAAACACTTAAGAGATATTATTAGTGAGGAAATCTGTATCTATATTCTGTATATTTCCTACTCAGTTCAATAATATCTACTACCTCCCGTGGACCTAGGTGAATTGCCAAACCACGTAAATTTTGTGTGTTCTTTTACCGCTTTGATAGATTCATATATCGTTATTTATTGCTTCCATGCACAACAAATTGGTATCATAGCCAAATATAGCAATATCATATATCAAATCGAAGCTCTCGACGAGACGAATGCAACGGTGAAATAATCTCTCAAATCGAAAGTTAGAATTACCACCAGAAGCCACCGGAGTGCTGCTACTAGTAACTGAGTCAACTCATTGAGTTGGACCGAGTCAACTTAGTCACTAGTGATATTTAGACCGAGTTGGTCCATTTTTCATCCGTTTTTAGCTGAGTTGGATCTATTCCTAGCTAATTGGACCATTCTGGATTTAACTACGGACTTTTTTTTAAATAACGTAAAAAAAATGGAAAAACACTGTTTTAAATTGGACCATTCTAGTTGTTCTACTCGAAGAACTATGTTGTCCGATGCAAAGTTTAAGGTGGAGAAATTCGACAGCACCAATAAATTTGGTATGTGGCAATGTGAAGTATTAGATCTATTGTTCCAAGAATGATCTAATATAGCCTTGGAGACGAGACCAGGAGATTATTCAAATGAAGATTGGAATTATGTCAACCAACAAGCTTGTGGCACAATTCGAATGTGCTTAGGAAAAGATCAGAAGTACTTTGTCATGAAAGAGAATGTAGCCGCAATTATTTGGAAGAAACTAGAGGACAAGTACATGACGAAAAGTATTAAGAACAGACTCTACTTGAAGAAGAAACTTTTCCGTTTCCAATACAAGAAAGGTACCCCTATGATTGAGCACTTAGAAAATTTCAATAAAATTTTGGCCAATCTACAAAATTTAGATGTTGAAATTATCGATGAAGATAAAGCTTTGTTGTTGCTGAATTCATTACCTGAGAGCTATGAGCATTTAACCACAACCTTGTTATATGGAAAGGATGAGGTTAAGTTTGTAGATGTTTCAAATGCTTTGGTAAATAACGAGTACCGGAAGAAGGATCAACATGATCACAAAGACTCAATATCAGAAGCATTGACGATAGCCAGAGGTAGGACTAACAATAAAAAATTCTGGCGGATCAAATAATAGGGGGCAATCCAGATCAAAATCCAAAGGAGAGTCATCCACAAGACGTCCTACGAAAGACGAGTGTGCCTATTGTCACTAGAAAGGGCACTGGAAGAAAGATTGTCCAAACAAGGACAAGTCAAATGCAAATGTTGCATAGAAGGCCGATGAAGATGAAGAATCAGCCTTTTCAGTTTCATCATCAGAAACCGATTCAGATAAGTGGATCATTGATTCTGGATGTTCTTATCATATGTGTCCAAAAAGACATTGGTTTTCGAGTTTTGAGGAGCTCGATGGAGGAGTTGTGCTTATAGGCAACGACAATGCCTGTCAAACAAAAGGGATCGGAATAGTACGACTAAAGATGCACGATGGTACAATCAGACGAATTACAAATATAAGGTATATTCCTAACCTAAAAAAAACCTTATTTCTTTTGGTGTTCTAGATTCTAATGGTTATAAGGTAACTTTGGAAAATAAAGTCTTAAAAGTTGTATGAGGTGCATTTGTAGTAATGAAGGGTACTCGGAAGGCGACCTTGTATTTCCTAGATGGTAGTACAGTTATAGGAAGAGCAACTATCTCAAGTAGTTCTGAAGAAAAGACAAATGTTTCTTCCCACCTGTGGCACATGCGCTTAGGACATGTCGGTGAAAAGGCTTTGCAAGGCTTAATGGAGCAAGGTCTTTTGAAAGGTGTCAAGACTAGAAAGTTTGATTTCTACGACCATTGTGTAATAGGAAAAAAACAAGAGTCAAGTTCGGCACTGCCATTCATCGTACTAAAGGATCTCATGAATATATTGACACGAATGTCTGGGGACCTTCAAAGAATGCTTCACTTGGAGGTAAACACTGATTTGTGACATTTATTGATGATTTCTCTAGATATGTATGGATATACACCATGAGTCTCAAAGATGAAATTCTAGATATCTTTCTTAAATGGAAGAAAATGATCGAGATTCAAACAGATAGGAAAATTAATAGGCTCAGATATGATAATAGTGGCTAGTACAAATCAGATCCCTTCTTCAAAGTTTGTCAAGATGGAGGGATAATCAGACATTTTTCTATTCCTCGTACACCACAGCAGAATGGAGTTGCAGAACGAATGAATTGTACTTTGGTTGAGAAAGTTCGATGTATGCTATCTCAATCCAAATTGAGCAAGGAATTTTGGGCTGAGGCTTTGTCATATGCCACTCATATAGTCAACATACTTTATGCGACTGCATTAGATGAGAAAACTCCTAAAGAGGTATGGTTTGGACAACCTGCTACTGATTATGATTCATTGCGAATATTTGGATGTCCTGCATATTTTCATGTTAGTGAATCCAAACTGGATCCCAGAGCAAAGAAATCTGTTTTCTTGGGCTTTAAGGAAGGAGTTAAAGGATTTCGACTTTGGTGTGGTGAATCCAAGAAGATCGTCTTAAGTCAAGATGTTACATTCGACGAGTCTGTTATGTTGAGACAGACAAATTCAGAAAAAGAGAATGAAAGTCCAAATACTCTTTTGTAAGGTGATGCTTGAGACTCCGGAAGATGCAGAAAAGATTGCACCAATTACCGATCGTGGTGAAAATGAAATTGATGATCAAGAAGAGATCTTAGTTGAGGTAGAGGTTCTCTCACCATCACCACCGATTAATCAGCAGCCAGAATCTATTGCCACTACTTGACTGAGAAGGGAGATTAGGAAGCCTACTAGATACACAAACATGATAGCATTCGCACTTCCAGTAATTGATGATGATGTCCTATGCACTTATAGAGAAGCCGTGCAAAGAGTTGATAGTATGAAGTGGGAGATGGCAATGGATGAAGAGATGAAGTCTCTACATCAGAATCAGACTTAGGAGTTGGTTCAACTTCCCAAAGGAAAGAAAGCTATTGGTTGCAAATGAGTTTATGCCAAGAAGGAATATGCTCCTGGTAAAGACAACATCAGATACAAAGCCAGACTGGTAGCAAAAGGCTATGCTCAGAAAGAAGGAATAGAGTATAATGAGGTATTCTCACATATTGTTAAGCATTCATCTATTCGGATACTATTGGTTTTGGTAGCACAGTTTGATCTCGAGTTAGCTCAACTCAATGTCAAAACAGCTTTTCTCCATGGTACTTTGAACGAAGAAATCTACATGTCTCAACCAGTTGACTTCAAAATTCCAGGACGAGAGAATTGGGCTTGCAAGCTGAGCAAGTCAATTTACGGTTTGAAGCAATCACCGCGATAATGGTACAAGCGCTTTGATAGCTTCATTAGAGAGCAAAAGTACACACGCAACCAGTTTGATCACTGTGTATACTTTTGGAAACTCCAAGACGGTACCTTAATTTATTTGCTCTTATATGTTGATGATATGTTGATTGCATCTAAGAGCAAGGTGGAGATCGACAGATTAAAGGATTTGTTAAGTTCAGAATTTGAAATGAAAGATCTTGGAGAAGTTAAGAAAATTCTTGGGATGGAAATCACAAGAGATATAGTTGCAAGCATAGTTTGTCTAACACAGACTCAGTATCTGAAGAAAGTACTACAAAGGTTTGACATTGATGAAAAAACCAAACCAGTAAGTACACCGCTTGCTCCTCACTTCTATATGCAAATGTCGTTGGTGCCATAATGTATGCAATGGTTTGCACCAGACCTGATATTTCTTACGCTGTTAGTATGGCGAGTCGGTAAATGCATAATCTCGGTAAAGGACACTGGCAAGTAGTGAAGTGGATTCTACGGTACATCTATGGTACTGTGGACATTGGTTTGAAGTTTGAGAGAGACAAGACTGAAGGCAAACAGCTAGTTGGATATGTGGATTTTGACTATGCTGGAGATCTGGATAAGCGTCGATCTACAACTGGTTATGTGTTCACAATGGTAGGAGGACCAGTTTGTTGGAGCTCAACATTGTAGTCAACTGTAGCTTTGTCTATTATAGAGGCAGAGTATATCGTTGTAACAAAAGCATTCAAAGAAGCTATCTGGTTTCTCGGGTTTACCAAGTATTTGGGTATGTTTCAGAAGAACGTGGAGGTTTTCTACAACAACCAGAGTGTCATTTGTTTGGCAAAGAACCAAGTTCATCATGGTCGTACCAAGCACATCGATATTTGATTTCATTTTGTTCAGAAAATCCTCGTTGAAGGGAATGTTATATTCTAGAAAGTCGGAACTGTAGATAACCCTGTAGATATGCTTAGAAAAGTGATTACATGGATCAAGTTTCAACACTGCTTGAACTTGATCAACATCTCTCGAGCTTAGAGCGCCTAGGACATATTTGGAGGTAGCATTATGAACTTTTTCACTAAGGTGGATATTGTTGATTATTGGCTCTAAAAGTAACAAATTAGTGTCATAATTTAGGGAAATTAGTGAACTAATTTGTGACATGATTTAAGGAAATCAGTGACATAATTTAAGAAAATTAGTGACATAATTTAAGGAAATTAATGACATAATTTAAGGAAATTAGTGCCATAATTTAAGGCTTAAATTATGGCACAATTTAAAAAAATGGAGCATTGTTTCATCTATAAATAGGAAAGAGTTCATGCATTGAAGAACAATGCAAAAATAAGAAAAAATTAGAAAGAACATAAGCAAACTCAAAGAGAAAATACTTAATGAGTTTGAGAGTTTTTTTCTATGAGTTTGGGAAACACTTTAGAGATATTATTAGTGAGAAAATCTGTATCTGTATTCTGTATATTTTCTACTCAGTTCAATAATATCTGTTGACTCCCGTAAACCTAGGCGAATTGTCGAATCACGTAAATTCTGTGTGTTCTTTTACCGCTTTGATATATTTATATACCGTTATTTATTTTTTTCCGTGAATAATTGAATTATAAAACATATAACAACCATTAAACAATCAATAATGTAAAAAAAATTGATGGATGTATTTAACTCATTAAATAAACAATCAAATAAAGAGATAAAAGTTGATAATTAAAAATATATATATTGACTGGAACCAATAAGAGTGAATCATCAACTTATGCAGAAAACAGAGTTGATAATTGAAAAAAAAATTGTGTATATTAATAATGACCTATCCAAGCAATAGTTGAGCTAGAACAAAACCTGCGGACTAGATGTACAGAGAAGAAACTAAAAAACGAGACCTGATATTCATGAATACTGAGAAGGCGAAGCTGTTACAACTTCCATTTTCTGTTGAAGTAAAAAGATTTAGAGACAATCTTGTCGATTATTCCTCTCACGCATTGAAACAAAATCATAGTATTGATTATTACTGGCGACAAGTCTCATACTTCAAACATGCTCTATCAAGAACTTGTCAACCATCTCTCATTATCTGGAAGATCTAGAAATCAACGAGCTCATCGGTGTTTATGGTGAAATCATTGGCCTTTGCAAAGCTGATGGTGGATAATCAACCTAACCGCCGTCGATAGTAGAGAGAGATTAGAGTGAACGAGAAAAACAGTAGAAAGAAAAAAATAAAAGGAAATATCTAAAAACTGGAACGAAGGCAAGCAAGTAACTCGAGGGTAAAAATGAAAACTCCACACACAAAAACAATGACGTTGAGTGATTTCGATAACAACTCAGGACATTTAGTAGATACACCCCTATTAACAATACTACCATGCATACATCAAATGCTGGTTGTGCACAATCCAGTATAGATTGGAACCCAGAGTTTTCATAATTGATTATAATAGTAACAGCCACATTTTGTAAGTAATTTCAATAATTACAGCAAGAACGCAAACAAAAATCAAACTAAATTAAAGAAAATCAATTTACTGTACTTAAAACTTGGATGAGTTAGCGCCGAATCCACCACCGCAACTACATCGTGAATGAGACTTATTCTCCTATCCTGAGCCAAGCAATGCCTCCCAATCCACCTCGTCTTCCTCTTCTTCCACTCTCACTTTCATCATCTCCAACATCTTCTTGGCCTTCTCCTTTCCCCTTTCGGTCCCTTCTCTCTTCACCTTCCTCAAAACCTCCATTGCCCCCGCTGCCATTGCTAACCCTTTAAACCTCAAACCTCCGTGACTTAGTGAATACAAAGAGGCCACAATATTCTCCCGAGTCGAAATCGATTCCAACTCGTCAGCCCTCAACATACCCACCAAACACTCAACTGCACCCGCATCCAACAATGCGATCCGCCCATCCATACACGAACCCAAATTACACAATATGTGCATTACCCGGCTTGTCATGTGTCCCGACTTTGCCATGGTCAATAGAACCGGAATTGAACCCATTTTAACCAACTTGGACCGATTACTTTGAACTAGTGTGAGGTGGTATAGAGCGAGGGCCGAGTCACGCCGAGTCCGCTCACTTTTGGATCGGAGACTATGAAGTAATGGTGGCAAAGCGCCCAATACACCAATGGCTGTTTTATTGTGATCATCAAGTGCTAAGCTGAAGAGTGCAGCGGAGGCGTGTTCCTGCCCTTCAGGTGATCCTGACTTCAGAACGAGAACCAGAGGTGGGACAATTCCCGACCGTACCATCTTAATCTTATTTGCTTTCTCTAAAGAAAGATTGACTAACGCTGCCACCGAGTTTACCTGAACAGAAGTGTACCGAGAGGTAATTAGAGATCGAAGGGCTGAGAGTAGGCGAGTAGTACAAAGGTGGGACCTGAGTTCCTCTCTGGTCCGTGTGATCTTTCTTAATGATACAATGGCCTCTTCGACTTGGAAAATTTGTTGGCTTTTGAGCTCTGTGAAAAACAACTCCTCTTCATCGCAAAAATTAAGATTTAGAGTTTCGAACTCTGAGGAAGAAGATGAAGAGTAACAGCTGGGTCGTGTCGCGAGTTGCAGAGGCAGAGTTGACACGTTTGTCCCAACCAATTCGTCCGAGCTAGAATATATATGAATCGGGGGCCGAGTAAGTTCCGTAGTTGCGTGGTTAAAGTTCTGAGGTTTTTCTCGAACTCTTTGTATCAGTTCATTTTCAGGGACTACGACCCTCTGAGCTTCACTTTCATTTTGGAAGATTGCATTTGGGTGTTGCAATGCCATGAATGTACGGATTAGTTTCTCGGCTGATTTGAAATCGATGGGTTTTGGAGGATCTTTCAAGGCAGTACGGCACCAACTGAGAATTGTGGCTTTTAAAGCTAGGTTGGGGATTACAGAGGAAAAATCTGGTTTTGAGGAGTCCATAAAAGTAGGTGTAAAGTTTAAAGCTTTACAAACTTGAACGCAGACCCTTTCAAAGGTGTATCCTGTGGAGACAATAACTGGATCCGCCATTAAAGTCCCAGAAATGGGACAGAGAAACTCTTTCGGAGTCCGCTCATTTCGGGGTTTTGAGGAAGCTGTAGACGAAGACCTGCGGAAGAGCCTCCATTTAGGTTTCGGAGAAACTAGCTCCGTTTCTTTTATTTTCAAGGAAGCTAGTTGTCCCTCCAGTTGTTTTTGGATTGTTAATTTCATCAAACCATCTTGAAACTTCATTCCGTGATTGTTTGGGTTTGGAGCTTAATAAAAAAACCTTATAATCTCAAATGGACTTATTGACCAAAGATTTGGGGAGAGAGAATGAAGAAAGCCCATGTCTTTCTTGATAACTAAGGATCGGATATGATAGGCGGATACTGACGAAGTTGCTGAAATGTTGGAGACTTGCTAAGAAGTTGAATTTGCTGAGGATATACAGTAAACTGCTTGCTGATATTTGAATTCCTTTGCTCTCGAATAACTAGCGCAATGAGAAAACTACGTAGGAAAAGCTCTTGGGTTTCGTTTACTAGTTTATTGTTAAGTTTCTTTAAAATTATTACTTAAAATCTAAATATACGGTGATTGTTTAAAATATTTAAAGTTTTAGAGTTAATTATTAATTTTAAAAAAAAGTTACAGTTGGATGAACTAGATTAAAACTTAAAAAATTTTAAAATATATTAAAAAGTGATGAAATATTATAGAATGGTTACTAAAGAACGTAAAAATCTCTAAAAATTTAACAAAGTAACTAAAACATCTTAAAAAGCTTTAAAGTTGATTAGATTTAACTAGAATTTCTTAGAACATTTTGAGATAGTATTGATATTATTGTACATTTTAAACATGCTAGAATCTAAAAATTTGTGTCATAATCTTAAGATTATTGTCACATTATAAATAGATATATTAGTCTTCATTTGTAATCATAATTACTATCAAGTTATAAGATAAACTTTCTAGAATAATACAAAATATTTTTCATAAATTCTCTTGTGTTTTCGTTTTATTTTTAAATTCTCTCAATTTTTAATTCTATTTCTAGTCTCTTTGAATCATTCTGTTCGGATTATAAAACAAATTTAGTGAAACAGATTATCAATTGAAGTCTAAGATGTGACACTATGCTATTTGTGTTTTGTCTCAGGTATTTACGTACCTTTTTAAGTGACATGTTAGACTGGGTCTGGTTGTTGCAAGACCAGTTTTTGTGATAAGGCAACTATATTCATTTGACAAAGGTTACTGCAGCATCTATAATTTATTGTATTTGTTAATTATTAATTTAATATCAATATAAAATTTCATTTAAACTGTGACACAAACAAATTATTAAAAGCTTCGCATATTTGCAAGTTAATTTTATTATTATTAGTTACAAGATATCACAAACCAATCTCAGAATTTGAGTTCTCTCTTACAGGATCTCCTTTCAAACGAAATAACGTCTTTGCCAATCCAGCGCTTGCACGATGTTTTTGTGAAAGCAATAATAGCACCCGGTGTAATTGTGAAAGTGACTGCATTTTTTTTATTATTATCAGGTGAGTGACTCCATTCTTTTGATTAAAATTTCCTTTTTTTCATATCCAAATTATCATTTAAACAAAAAAAAAATCAATATCTTTTCTAAGCATATCCTATTTATTATTATTATCATCATCATAATAATTAAATTTTAAATTTTAAGTTTGAATATTGAATATATTGGATATTATTAATTTTTAAGTATTTTTGAAATGATTTTAATAGGATTAAGATTTTTGAAAAAGCAGAGCATACACAATTTCTAATAATAAAAATAAAAAACATATTCTGATAATTTCTTATATAACAAACAGACTAGGATTTTAGCCAAAAGAAGACTGGATGAAACTAGTAGTGTTTGTTTGCAGAAGTTGGCATTTATGTGAACCAATTGAATAATTTTGAAAGGGGGTGATAATAGTGAAATAAAGTAATCTAATTTATGAAAAATATAACTCAAAAATAATAAATAATAATTTTTTTTAGACCATTTCTCTTATTAATGGAACATTTGCAAGTGGTTTTTTTTCTAGACTATTTTTCTGATTAATGGAACTTTTGCAAGTTGGTTACTTTTAGAAATTTTATAGCTATTATTAATACATGAGGCTCTACTATTGCTTTAATCCCACCATAGCTTTTCTCGATTTCTTTAAGGAGAGTGTCCATATCTCTTTTCAGCTTTCTAAGTTTTATTTTATTTTTTTGGTCCATCAGTTACTTTGCATGAATAAATTGCAACCCAGTTATCAAGAACAGCACTACTTGCATCATTATGACCATATACTTTGTGGCTAAGTCACCTTTGAGGAAGGGTAAAGATATCAAATTATTTTGAAAATATTTGATTATATGATATTTTATGTTAATAAAATTTAATATTATTATAATTTTATTATTAAAAAAATAAATACCCAATACTTAATAATAAAAAAAAAAGAATGATCGACTAAAAAGATAATATCCATGACAAATATATAAATTTGTAATTATTTTAATTTTAATTTTATAACTATATGATTTATATAGTTTATTTATGTAACTTTTTAAATGAATTTTATTAGTAATATAATTTAAAAGTTTTATCAATTATTTAAAAAATAAAATAAAATAAAAATTATACATTTATTAATAAAAAAATTAAAAAAATTCCATACTCTCCCTCGTATCTTTCTCTCTCTACTCTCTCTTACTTTCTCTCCTTTACACTGTTCTTTCTCTTTCGCCTTTTCACTTTCCCATTTTATCTTTCTCATTTTATCTTTTATTAATAATAATAAAAAATAATTCTATTCTTTCTCTTTATTTTATTAATTTTTTCTTTTATTATTATTTTATTAATAAAAATAAAAAATAGATTGAACAAGAGAGTGAAAGTCATAAGAGAGGTGATTGGGATGCTTTTTTTTTATTAATAAAATATAATATTTTATTTTATTTTAAATTATCTTGATTTTTAAATTTTTTGATTTAATTAATTATATTTTTAAATTATAATATTAACAAAACTCAACTAAAAAGTTATGTAATAAATTCTATAAATAATATATTTACAAGATTTGTAAGAATTCAATAACCTCTAAATCACTTAGATTTTGAAAGTATCACAATTATTAAAAAAATTAAACATTTTATTAATTTTTAAAATATAATAAGATATAAAAAAATATGAGGGAAAAATAACTATAAAACATTATGATAGTAGAATTTCGAAGTTCCTTTCGTTGTTATTGACTTTATGCAGTGTTTAAGGCCGGAAAAATCTCTCTTTTTCTCAAAGCGATTGATTCCCTTTTGCTTTTCAACATATGGCCCACTAAAGTAGGAAATTTTACCCAAAGATTCAATAAAACTACAGCGAAAGGGTTAACAATTCATAACTTTGTCTCGTATATTTAACATATTAAATTTATTAGAAGGTAGAGTCATTATCCTACTACAATTTTACTATATTTAATATAAATTTTAAAAGTTGATAAAAATCTGTAATATATATTTTTATATCAATTAAGTTATTATTTTTTAGTATTTTTAATAATTTTTAAAATTTATATTAAATTAAGTGTGCAATAAAAAAAATATGTGATAATAATTACATATTTCATTAAATTTTAAATGTATCAAAACATATATAACTAGTCAACGTAACAAAGCCATCTTGTCATAGTCGAATTCCAGTTTTATTCCCTCCCAATGGGTAGAAAATGTTTCAAGTGTGGTTTACTTTCTTCTGTGGATTGAAGTTTCATAGCTTTGCCTTTCAATGTAAATGTTATTATAGAAAAACATTGTGTACTTCTGGCATATTAATTTGTTGCCTATGTATTTAATTGAGCATTAACTTGTAAAAAAGAATCACCATGGACGTCTTTATATCTTCCCTTCTAAAATAAACTATTTTCAGTAAACAATACATTCAAAAGAAGTCAAGAAGAACCATTATTTGACCTAAAAAAAGTGTATCATTTGAGTTTTAGTAATAAGTAGTCAGCCATAAGGCTTGCTCGGAAACACCACGTACCTAATAAGCATATATCAACAACGATATTGTGAGATTATGTACTGTCGTACAATACAATGCCGATAATATTTCAAAAGTAATAGAGTCAAATTAAATACAAAAATAAATAATTATTATAAAAAAAAATTCAAAAACGACTTTAGATTATTTGTTTACATATACATACAAATGGTGATAGCTATTTCCTTGGTATATCTTACCTCCCTTTGTTGACAAAACACATATGTTCATAACAAAGAACAGGTCATATGTTTAAGACACGAAAGTACATTCATATTGGCAATAACTTCTTTATTCTCTTCGGAAGAAATACTTTGCATTGCATTTTTTTTCTTTCCAGAAAATAAGAAATTCCATTTAATCAGAAAACAATACATCAACCTCAAACTATAGTGTTAAGGAAACGAAATGCGTACAAGAACTACCCTCTATCCATAACAGTAGTGCCACTAGGGGAGTTTAAAGCTACCAATCCAAACTATCAAACAAAGCATTGATGTTTGGCAACACCCATGACCAAATAGTAAAGATACATCAGCTTTTACAACAATCACAATTAAGCCAAACAAACAGCACACACATACATGAAGTCCACACCAAAACACACGCTAGCTTGACAATACCCGCACAAACGGCAAAAAAAAAAAAAACTAAAAGAACTACCAAAACAAACAAGCAACAACAACTAAAAGTATAAACTAATACACAAGTTGAGAAGGCAGACCAGCATCACCAAGGGTGCAAGACATGTTAGAGATGTCATCAAGCTACATATATAGTTGTTTATCACCACCAAAGACGGCCAGCTTACCAATACTTGCAATAGAGCTCTTCTTTCTGGCACCCTTAGAGTTACTCATTTTAGCTTGAACTAGAGGCAAACCAGCATCACCAAGGGTGCAAGACAAATTAGAGATGTCATCAGGCTTCATACGTAGGCGTTTACCACCACCAAAGACAACAAGCTTACCACTGCTCACAATAGAGTCCACCTTTTTGGCCACCCTGGAGTTATGCCTTCTAGCTTGAACTAGATCATCCATAGTGAAGCTTAGGTTATTAACTCCCCTACCACCACTCACAAATTCACTACCAATCATGTATCTCTTTGAACCATAATTACTAACACCTAAGTCACTCCTTAAACCCGAACTAGAACTAGCTCTAAAAGAACTAGAGCCAATTCTAGCGTCATCAGTAGAGACCATTGCACCCTTATTGTGACAATAGCCCTTTGCAATAACCTAGTTACTTTAACCTCAGGTATACCTTCATTTCTTGAAGACCCATTTGATTCCAACAATATTCTAGGCCTTAGTAAACTTTACCAATTCACAAATATAATTCTTATAAAGTGACTTAATCTCTTCATTCATAATAATCAACTACTAAATAGAATCATCACAAGTGACAAATTTGTGATGACTATAAGGTTCATGCACCTTAATAGACACTGTCACAGACAATGTAAAGGAAACTAAGTGTGCATCTACATACCTTTGAAGGCGTTGAATCTCTTTAATACTTTTACCCTTAGCGATACTGTATGGTTGCTCATGTTGCACCTATGCTACATCATGAGTATAATCATCTTCCTCATCCACAAATGGTTTATCTAAAGTTACATCTTGCATTTGATTACGAGCTCCACTGACAAGCTCTATCTATTCACTAACAATGAGGTCTTTATCTGTAACAACAGACTCTTTTTTTCTTTTCCAACATAGAAAACTCATCAAACTTAACATTTATGGTAATCAACACAACATAATCTATAACCTTTTACCCTAGTATGATAGCTTAAAATATGTATTTCAATGCCCTATGTTTAAGTTTATCATCATTCGCATAAACATAAGAAGGAATCCTAAGAACTTTCAAATTAGAATAACTAGAAAGAGTATTATAGAATACCTCAAATGGAGTCTATAACTCAATTACAATTCATAGAGACCGATTCACCAAATAGTAGACATGGTTACAAGTTTTAGCCCAAAATGATTTATCTAAACTAGCTTAAAAAAGCATACAAAGAGTTCTTTCCAAAAGAATCATACTCATACGTTATGTAATTCCATTTTGCTACGGTGTATTACGTGCAATACGATATCTCATTATACCATTTTTTTGGCATAACTCATTAAACTAACTCTTAAAAAATTTCAAGTCATTATCAGTCTTTAAGCACTTCATTTTCTTACCTATTTGATTTTTCATACAAGCTTTAGACTTTAAAATTTTTTAGAATATATCATTCTTACTTTTCTAAAAATACACACAAACATTATGAGAGAAATAATCAATAAAGGTCAACATATATCGAGCACCATCCTTAAACACTACATGAGAAAAACCATAAAAGCTATGAAGGAATATAAACAATGGTACCTTTCGTTTTATGGATGGTTATACTAAATTTGACCATATGATGCTTTCCATAGATACTATGCTCACAAAAATCAAGCTTTTTTAAGTTTTTAACCACCAAACAAACCCCACTTGTTTAGAATAGAGATCATTACCTCACGTATATGCCTTAATCACATATGACATAAGCGACTAGTGTGTGAATATTGATATGACAAAGATGAAACTAAAACACTACCAATGACAGTACTACATTAAAACACATATATGTCAGGCGATAATTTCCTTTTAATAGCTACTAGAGCACCCTTACTAATTCTTAAAACTCCACATTCAACTATATATTTGTAATCTTATGAGCTAAGAGTATCCAAAGATATTATGATTTTTTTTCAAATCTATAATATGTCAAACATCTTTCAAACTCCTAACAACACCATCATGCATTTTAATTTAAATAGTATTAATACTAACAACCTTATAGAAAACATGATGAGAGAAATAATAAATAGACTGATAAGAAGCAAACTAGTCTCTATTGAGGCACATACCGTAAGTATAACCCAAATCAAGAATCCAAACATCTTTAAAACAATTAATAGATACTCAAATAACTTCTTACCATCAGAACGATCTACAACACCAGTAACATTATTAGTATCAAAAGACGTTGGAGTAGATTTTACTTTATCTTTGAGTTCCAAACAAATTATTTTTCAATGCCCTTCTTGACGGCAATATATGCATTTATCTTTTCTTTTTCTAGATTTGGACTTAGACTTACCTATTTTATTACTTGAATCTTTTTTCTTGATTTCTACCTCAAATAAATAAACCACTACTATCATTATTGCTAGTAAACACATTTTTCTTCAACTCTTTAAAATTCAAACTTTCTTTAACATCCTCTAAAAAAATAATGTCTTTTCATATAGCATGATATCAACAAAATATTCAAACGAATGAGGTCAAAAAACATAATCTACGTAAGGCTTGATACTTGTCATCAAATTTAACACTAACATTTTAAATCACAAATAATTTTAGTAAATTCATCAAGATGATAGTGTAAAAGTATACATTCTCACATTCTTAAAGTATACAAGTAATGTTGCAAATATAAACGATTTGTCAAATACTTAGTCATATACACACTCTTTAATTTAAGCCATAACCCCGAGGGATATTTTTCATCATAAACTTCACATAGTACCTCATTAGACAATGATAACTGAATTAAACTAAGAGCATTTTTCATTATTGCATCATTTTCTTCATCAATCAATTTTTCTGACAATTTATCATTACCTTTTAAGTGTCTTAAAATTCCATTATTTAACTAATATGGCTTACACTTTCGTTCATCAAAGGCTAAAATCATTTTTATTATTGAATTTTTCAATTTTGTATTTTATCATCATGATAGAAAATCCAATATTAAATAGATAGAAGCAAAATCCAAAAAATATGAAACTAATTAGAAAACTAAAAGCTCAAAAATAAATCCAAAAGAATAAACTTGATCATTCCCAATAAATAACAGAGTAATCCAAAAATACCAATTTGATATAAATTATTATTAGTAGAAGCAAAATTTAGGTCCAATTTGATTGCAAAATAAATGATAATAGGTAACAACAAAATAGTAAGCAATGAGAAAATTTAAATAGCATGTAAAGATTTAAATGATTCAACTTTTCAATGTAAAAAGTCTAATTCATTGAAGACGGTATACCGAGAAAATTCATTATCAAAATCGATATAAAGGATACAAACACTAATGTTCAAAAGCCCCTAAAAAAACCTCAAATACTTTATAATCACAAATACACTATAGTATGAGAATATTGAAACAGACTTGCAATATTGAATAAATATTATCGCATATAAAACAAGAAAATAATCGACAACAAGAGAACTAATGCTAATATGTTGAAAATCAATGGCTTGCTTCAATAATTAATAATAAAAGCTTTTGGCTTCTTTTAGAAATCAAGATGATAATGGGTGATGGCTTGACAAAGTGAAGAAGATAGGTGGTTTCAAAACTCCTTACACACACTTAGAGTAGAGAACTATATATATAAGAAATTCTAAGGCTTTTAAATTTGGCCCATTATAACATCCAACAAGTACATTATAGAAAGTCATATTTATCAAAATTATCGTCCACTCATAACTTCAATAGTGTAGTTTTGTGCATCTATTGAATAACAAACATACATGATTTTTTCATATAAATATTACGAGCATGCAAGAAAATGAAGTAATGACCCATACATCTAGGAATTTTGACCTACACATGTCGATACATTAGTGGTACGACCACCTTTGATTTTTATTGACATAAGAATAGGTTTATTATCTCATGATAAGATCATGCTTGTACATCTCTAAAATACCTAGGTCATTTTGTCTCTTACTGAGATTACTTCTAACTAGATCATCACTTACTCTCCAGCCAATAATACCCTAGGTTGTGAATACCTCGTTAGGAAGAGGTACGTCGAGTAGTGAGTACCTCGTTGGAAGGAGGTAGTCTCAATCATGAGTACCTCAAGGTTACATATACCTTGGTCCACAATGTCCACACAATAACTAATAAATTAGATAAAAGATTAATCATAAGCTCTTTAGAACAATATGAAAAAATCTTGAAATTGTGCATTAATCAATGGGGTAATTTACACCTATACAAAAATAATTTAATTATTCAATTGTTTTTACTTTTAACCTCTTAGTAAAAAAAATATAAGTTAATTTTCTTTCGATGTTAAAAAATATATATTCATTTACGTTGTAAGAAAAATATACATATCTTTTTTTAAAAATTAAAAATAAAACTTTATGTACATGTATGAAAAGAATTATACCATACAATTAAACATAATTTATAACTACCATTCTGTTGATCAAAGAGTAACAATTTCTGCAGAGGTTTGTAATTTAATTTCTATGATTGATATTATAGAGTAAAGTTTTAAAAGAATATTACCGTTCTTATTTGATAGTCGTACTGGGCTTAAATTTCTATGCATGATACTAGGAAGAGTACAATTCAAGTCCTTATTCGATATGATGTTAGGAGTTTTTTTAATCAGTGATAATAGATTTTTAAAAAGACAATTATTGTTAGTAGTTTAAGATATATGAATAATTTTATTAAAAATAAAAATTATGACGTATAATTTAGATTATAAGAAAATTTATATAAATTGTATCCGGTTGCATATTTCAAAATTAAATTATAAATTTCATAAATATTTATACATCACATGTGTAATTAATTTAATAATAAAAATTCATAAATTTATGATGTACGTCTAGTAAGTACAAATTGAATTATTCTGATCAAAATTTAATCTAGAATTTAGTTTCTAATTGAAAGATTAGGTTCAAATACTTTTATAATTATTTGATGATAGTATTTTAATCTCTTTCTTTTAAAATACGTAGGTTTAGTACTATTATTTTTAAATAAGGATAATTTAGTCTAAAATTTTAAGAAATATAATATTTTTTAAAAAGATAAAATTAGATTTTATTTAAAATAAAAATAAATTTATATCTTATTTCTAAAAATATTATAATTTATCTTATTTTCTCTCCTTTTAATCTCTCTATATTCTTAATCTCTCTTTATCATCCTTTTTTCTTTTATCTTATTTTTAATTAATTTATATTTATATTTTAAATTTTATTTTATTTCTAAAGTTGTTTGAATTTATAAATTATAATAGAGAAAAAATAGTACCTTTAATGAAGAGAAATAGAGAGATCAAAAGAAACTCAAATAAAAGATAAATTATTTATATTTAGGAACAAATGTGAGAAAATGTAATTTTTTTTGTTTTTAATGTTATTTTTAAGAGTATGATAAATAAAATGTTATTTTTAATTAAAACTCAAATTTACCTTTAAAAAAATTATATATCTTAAAAACTTAGAATAAATTGATTCTATTTAAAAAATATAAGACTAAACATATCTATTTAAAAAAAAGATGACTAAAATATTTTTATCAAAAAAAAAAAATTAGATAACTATTTGTACCTAATCCCTGTAATTTGGGATGAGATCATTTTAAAGCTGTGCATGCTCGCCAATCGTTGCGTATATCGGACAAGAGCTATGAGAACCACACGATCTATTTCCATGGGGCTTTTCTCTTCTCATTTGGGCTTCAGCCCATGGAATTGGACTATTAAATAGAAAACATCGTGACTAATGGCCAAGCCCACTAATTTCAGAGCATATTTTCACTAAAATGGTCTAAGTTCCTAAAATATCAGCTAATCAACAACTCAAAGCTAGCAAATTGGTTAGAAGCTCTTTCATTTTTTATGTATCACAAATTAGTTAGAAGTTCTTTTATTTATTTATTTATTTTTATCACAAATTGGTTATAAATTCTTTTATTTTCATCACAAATTGATTAGAAATTCACTTGGTACAAGTTCAATTGGTTTGGTTTCTCTGTAGTAATCCAAGGACTTTCTTAATAGATAGTGCAAGTAAAAAAAGAAGAAGTGCAAATACATCATATAAGATTACTATAAGAGTATTTTGTTCAAGCATACATTTAAGTTTTAAGAGTATTGTGTTCAAGTATATACATAATATCAATTAATTTATAATATAATGATATATATTTTTTGTTTACACTATTAGGTTTTGGGTTTGAATATAGTTATTGTATATTTGGGTGTGTGAGTGTGTATTCCATATTTAAAAAAAAAATATGTTTATATTAATATTGGGTTTGTAAACATCAATTAACAATTAACATCTCTCAAATCTGATCTGAAGTTAATTAAAGTCCCAATTAATATTTATCAATTTTTATTAAATTAAAAACTTATTAGGCCATAAAAGATATGTTTATATTTTAATCTATTAATTTAAATCTATACCTTTAAGAGAATAAAAATATCTTTTGTATCTTATACTTCTTAGACTTTAACAAAGAAATTGTTTATGGGTTAAATCCAACCCATTATGTATAAATCAAAATACTAATTATAAAAAGGAATAAAAATAAAAAAATAAAAATAATTGATATACCACAAAGAAACCCTAACTTGTGAAAAGGCCGCCGAAAAGATATTACTACAATCGCTGGACAGAATAGAAAAGATGAAAGAAAAACAACCTTTCTTTTCTTTTCAGCATGAAACATGAAGAGGAATTATATGCTTTAAAGCAACCATGCCGTTCTTCCCTCTTCTTCTTTTTTAATTATGAACAGTAAAAAAACTTTACTACATCTGAATCTAATAATAGCATAAAATTGGTAGAAAAACAAGAATTATCAAATCCAAAATTAAATAATTGTGGTCGTAAAATTTTCTTGGATTTAAATCCAAATTTTTTAAGATAATAATAATTATTTTTAAATTTAATAATATTAAAATTGTTATAAATCAAAATAAATTTAATTTTTAATAATTTAAAATTAAAATACTATGATACGTTTATTAGAATAAATAACATTAGATGAAAATAATCACTAAAAAATAATCTAAAAACATCCACATTGTATCACTAATAGTTAAAGACAAATATGCAAAAACATATTTCATCCATAAGAATTAATTAATTTTTATATTTAAGTAGTTAACCTTCTATATCAACACGTTTTTCTTGAAGCATCTTTATAATTTTATTTTTGTAATCTCTGATTATATGATATAAGATAAGACTAGAATATAATACATATAATTTGAAAATCATAACAACTATATATAAAGTTAATAACTATATATCTATTTTAGTTTATCATTAAAATATACATTATTTTTAGGTCTCTACAAACTAAAAGTTTACATTCTTTTAAATATATTAAAATCAAAATTATTTAAATCTTAACTAATCATTTTTAAATAAGTTTAACTTTATATGACAATTTATAATACATAATTATTCACGTATAAGTCTAATATTTGTTTAAGAATTTGAAAGTTTTTAAAAATATAATGTTTTAAAAAAATGTTAAATTTTTTTTTGACAATAAAATTAAATGAGGGTTAGGGATTATAAGATGTTATTAAACTTTTTTAAAAATCTTGCTATAAATAAGTAAAACTAATTCTAAATAATAAGGGTAATTCTAGTATTGTCATGGTTATTATTATAATATTATCATATTAATTTTCCATTAATGATAATTTTAACTAATAATAATAACGTTGAAGTATACTTTATTTTGAAGATACTATAGTTTATAATAATAACTATAACAAAAATTGTAAGTTTGTAACACCACTACCCGATAATCAAAAGAAAACTACTCGTAAAAATCACATGACTAATTAATTTAAGTGGTTTAATTTCGTAGTTATTACATTGGATACCACATATACCATTATTTTTTTAAAATATTATTATAGTCCTATTGTTTTGCGTAAATAAGTATTAAATATTTATAATCTTGTTATTTATGGAAGTTAAACATTATAAATATTCAATTTTAATATATTTGATAGACTAAAAGTATTTATTTTAATAAAATTATAAGATTAAAAATATTTATTTTTTTCAATAACATGATTTGTAGTATCTAAGTCATAAATTACAAAATTAAAATATTTACTTTTAAAAAGTTATAAGAAATTTAGTATTTAATTTAATAATTATAAAATTAATACAATTATTTTATCTTTTAACCGTAATAAAACCTAGTTTACTCTTATATATGGAGTTAATTAGAAGTTTAATCAAACACACAACACCTATTGGGAAACGGACATACTGTCCCCGGGTCTAAAAAGTTGGACAAAGTCAAGCACTTCTTTTCATTCCCTGCACAGGGATGAACTTCCCCAAAGAAGCACTTCTTTTCATTCCCTGCACAGGGATGAACTTCCCCAAAGAAGCGAACTAGGCTTTAGAGGATTAACTCAGAAAAGAAAGAGGGAAAGAAAAAAAAAACAAGAAAACCCACGAAAGGGTACGGCAACCTCAACAGTGTATCTAGCTGTGGCAAACACGAGAATTATATGATCATCAACCTGAAATAATCCGAACCAACGTGATTCAATTTATTTAACAAATTTATTAAATAGAAAAAAAATACAACACAATAATTCAAATAAATTCATTAAATTAATTGACTAATTAAATCAACCCTATCAGACAAATGAATCTAAATTGAACCCCTTTTTAGTTAAAGCTATGTAATTATGTTATATTTTTTTCAAGTTGATAACACAAATTTCATGAATGCACACATTATATAAAACTAGAGCATGCCTGCCTTAAAATAGTATATGATTTTTTTGATAAATTATTTATTATTTTTAAAATATTAAGGATATAATATCCTATATTAATGAAATATAAGATACTTAAAATTCTAATTTCTCACATAATTTTTCAAAATTACCTAGTTATTTGATTATTTCTGATTTCATAATATATTTAGATATTTTACAATGTAGACACCACCCAGCTATTCAGCATGTTATGACTAGTTATACTGGTTTTCTGAAGAATGTTTTCCATTCCCCCCCTGCATTTCCACATTAAAAAAAAAATTTTGATTTTCTTATCACCTACTTATTCAACTTCTTTAACAATTTAAAAAGAGAATTCATATTTCTAGAACAATAAATACTATTTCCATAATAAATTAACTATCTACTTTTAGAAATATGTACTTTTAAAAATAAACATATTGGTCTGAAAATAGAACTGATACTAAAAAATTATGTATTTTACGTTATATATATAATCATGTGAAAAATATGTCTTTTACATTTGAGAAAGAAAAACATAAAGTTAAAAATAAAACTAATTAAGGGTTATATATTCTACTTTCTATGTCTTCATATATAGTTTTGAATCTTTGATACGCAGGATCATGCTACGCATAAACATGTTGACTCAACTAAGTAACATGACTTTGAAAAATAGTTCTAGCTACAAAAGAAGACCTTGAGGTTGATTCAAACTTATACCCAAGAGGGAAGGAGAACACATGAATTTATTATTATCATTAAATTAATTCCACATGATCAGAACTGATCCGATGTTTATGGCATGAAGCATGAATTTTTTTTTAAAACCAAAAAAAAAAACCCTAAATAACATGAATTTTTATCAGATCTGGATGGGAAAATGATCTAATCAAAGAAAGAAACAATTTCAAAAAGGAATAAGAGTAGTTTTCAAATCATAAGATTACATAAACTGATCATCAAAAAACAAGATAAGTACACATGTTCTTAAACACATATTATCCATCAAGATCTAATAATTAAAAATAAAACGTACTAAAAAAGAACAAATAGCTTATTAGAAACTCAATAATACCAAGAAAGTAAGAGCTAGAGTAAGATTATATCTATAGCTCTCTACAACAACAGGAAGAGTGATCGATCAGGAATTGATTTACATTGAAATGGCAAATCGTCGGACCATGATGCTTGATTCCCCCAAAGTAATTAAAATAAATTGAGACTTTTTTAAAAAAAAGTCTCAAGAGCCCTTTAGAAGAAAGACGAATGAGGAGGATAGTGTTGTATGATGAAGCAAACAAGACATGTTTGCGATGGTGATGATGGGGATAGTTGCTTTCTTTTAGGTATTGCTGATGATAATGATGACTCTTTTTGGAGTTTGCGAGGAGGAGGTTGTTGAAGTTGAAAGTAGTAGTGTTGTTGTTGAGACTTGAGAGAGGAGAGCTGGGACTGTATAGTGGTGGTGATGGTGGTGTAGAAGTAGTGGGAATAATGATAGCGATGAGGATGATGAAGAGGCGACATTATGATTGCTTTTTAGCTTTGGCGTTGAAACAAAGGCTACATTACATATATTTCTAGGTTATATATTCTCTCACCTCTCTGACATGTTATAGAGAGTAATCATGATTCATGAAACCAAAGTCTGTATACCACACTTATATAATAATTATATATTGCCTGCACTGGCAATTCTCACTTTACATCATGGCGCGTGGGTTTTACAACACTATTGTGACCATTGTATCTAATTAAGGAAATAAATGCAGGGGAAAACCTTGAGAAACTATTAAATTCCACTACATATAACATTACATATCATAAATTTAATAATAATTTACATTTTAATAAAATTTAAATAATAATAGTAGTGTAGAAATATGATATTATATGTTATATAAATTTTAATATTTTTATTAAAAATAATTAGATAAAGTTTTAAGTTAGAATAGATGGAATGATAATAATAATAAAAAGATCAACAATGCGAGAGCCTTTTGATTATGAGAATGTGGATATTTCTTCCATAGGCATAGAAAGTAAATAAGGGAAAAGAAAGAGAATTGTTTATGGAAGAAGAAGATTAGGATTTTTGTTGGTATAAATCCTTGATATATCTTTATTGTTTAATAATCTCTCTAATTTTCTTTGTATTTGTTATTAAATAATGAATGAATTCAAATGAGTCTTTTTTCACGGAGTAGGATTTTCAACCACATTATTATTTGGAACTTCATTTGATTTTGAAATTTTAGTTTGAAATCCTGATTTTTCAGTTTTATCAATTAGGGATTTTTTTTAATGATTTAAATATATTTATTTTTTTTTTCTCCTTGGGTGAACTGATTTGGTTCAAGATTTTGTAAAATCATTTTTTAGGTGTTCCTCGTTAACATGTGAAAATTTATTCTCTATTTTTTAAGATTTAAAAATATGATTGAAAAAAAAATCAATTATTTATAATTATTAAATTTGAGTGCATGAAATGTGTTGCTTGTCATTTTTTTCGATTTATTGAGTTATGAACTCTAATCTTTACTTTATAAAATCAAGAAAGAGGTATGTTATTATTTTTGTGAGATTGCACTGTTACTTGTTGGTAGTAAAAGAAATAAAATAACTTTCTTGATATTAGTTAGTGATAAAAAATTATGAAAGAAAATGTGACGAGATGGGTATAACACTTCAAAGATATGGTTGATATGAGAAGTTATTGTAACGAAACAACAAGATTTTGAAAGCAAACAATTTGAGACATAGCTCATCGAGTATCCTCCTAAATGTGGTTGCAAGGTGTTTTGAAATAATTGCACATGTAGGATAGTGCATCTCAGCTTAATTACATTATGCAGGGTTAATTACATTATTTACTTATAATGTATGTTGATAATTTATAATAATATTAAAAATATTTACTTATTTGTAATTACTCGTATAACGTATGTATATATAACGATAAAAACATACATAATTTTGTTATATATACATTTGTGATATAATTATAATTTTAAAAATATACATAATTGGTCATGTTTTATTGTTACGCATATGTTTAGAGTATAATTGCAACAAGTAAATATTTTAGGTATTTTTATAAATTTTCATACATTATGAACATGAAACATAATCAAACATTATATTTATTGTAAAAGATATTTGTGTCAATTTTTAAATGAATGTTATAATATATATGAATTCTTGACAATCTATATTAAATATTTTACGGTAGTTCAACTATTATTTGTGGAAAGAATCTTGACATTATCAAGTTAATTTATTTACTAATTCATGGTGTTATATTATTAGCTATTAATGCAAATGGGGTTGATCGTGGGCATATAGTGTCCTACAACTTGGTGATTGTAGTCAATGAGATGAAATGGAGTATGAAAAGCTATGGTATTTTGATAAATCACCTAGTAGTTATATGCATGTACACCTTGTGCTTGTGTGTGAAAATTATTGCTACTTAGGATGACTTAAAATTAACATCCTATAATGATTTTGTATTTAAAGAATCTAAAAAATGGTTTGGTACCATGGATATTTATTTAAATTCTTTGTGTAAAAGTAGGAATTGTTTAAAACCTGTTGTGATTTTGATACAGTTTTTTTAGCTTTGATAAGGCAGATAAATGTACTGTATGTACCTATGTGTGATGTCCATATAGCGTTTTAGATATTTCCATTGGCATGCTAGCTCAGAAGTTGTAAGCATGTTAGTGATAATTTATTTAATGAATTTATTATTAAGTGATACGTGCATTTGTTGATATATATATTATTTATGTATTGTTTGCATTTAATAATATAACAAAATTTATTGTTTGATTTACACGTTTAAATATATATTTTTTATAACGTGGAACTTATTATTAAATTGGAGTTAATTAAATGGTACTTATAATTTGTGATTATTTCTACCATAATTATTACTTTAACATCAATTTAGTGTTTCAAAATTGGATGATGTTATGGTAATCTTAGTACATGTAAGTGAAGTGCCATACTTGTATGCTGTATTGTTTGGGATATATTTTGTTCAATGATAACTAGTTTTTGAATAATTAATGTATTGTATTATTTGAGTTAGTTTAATTCAAAATAGAAATCATCTTTCGTTAATAACGTTGATCTTTTATTTGAAAACTAAATATGTGCAACTTATCTTCAAAGGATTTTATTATTAACTCTTATGTTACAAGTGTTTTGAGAGATAAAGATCTTCTAAAAGGGAATAAATGTTTATTATTTTCATGACAACTACGGGGAGTTTAATCTTTATTTGCTTGTAAGCTTTTTTTTTAGTACATTGACTATTCTTAGCATGTATGAAAGCCGGAGAAAAGTTGACTAAAGTTGAAGTGAAGTTGACTTAAGGATTATGAAGATTTTGATTGCAAAGTTATTTTACTAAACCAGCGTCCGATTAAGTGTTGTTTAAAAATGAGTAACCAGCTTGGGTCCCAAGCTGATTTGCAATTCATTAGGAAGCATAGAGTCGTATAGTGTCAAGGTGGAGATTTATAGAAATATATGACATTATATATATGCTATATGCTTTGCAATTTCTTATTAGGTTTGGTTTGATAAAGTTGTAAGTCATAACAGATGGAATAGAAAGAAAAAGGATCAACGGCGCAAGAGCCTTGGCTGGCTTTGAGAATGTGGGTATATATTTCTTTGACAGGTAGAGAGAAGAAATAAGGGAAAAGAAAGAGATAGTTGTTATGGAAGAAGAAGATTTGGATTCTTGATGGTATGAGTCCTTAGTATATATTTCTTATTTAATCTCTTAAATTTTCTTTTTTGTATTTTCTCTAAATTAATAATTGTTGTTGTTGATGCAAGTTTATAAAAATAGTGTAGGAACAATATTACCGATAACTTAATGCTGCTTGGGTTAGTATGGATTGGTGGTCATTTCTCTTTAAGGCCGTTTAGCAGCTCTGCAATTTTAAGCAAACATGACCTCGTCGTCAGGGATAAAGCATTTGACCGTAATCTGTCTCGAGCTTTCTGTGACGTGAAAGCTTGGAATGCTACAAGAAAATTTGTTGCTCGGAAAACTAAAGAATACTTAAAATTGTAGAAATTGTAGAGAATTGTTTCGTAGGAGATGGAGATTTTGATTGATATGTTAAAATGAGAAATTTGAAACCTTCTTTTTATAGGCTTTAGAAAACGTGTAGCAATTATGAATAAAACGGTAATGTCTAGGAATTAAGAATGTAACGATTACTGAGTAATGAAAAGTAACGGCCATTTTCGAATTAAAGGCAGTAAAGGATATTTTTGTGAATAAATACGAGCAGCGGCTCTTTTGAATTAAGAAGACAGGCCGTATATTCTTAATAAAGGAACATACTTGTTATTTTTTAGAAAAATATATATATATATATATATATATAACAACCATTTTGTAAGTGAAAAAAATTTCCTTAAAAGAATATTTTACAAAAAATAAAATACCACCTCTTTGCTTTTGCCTACTCGGCACGGCGTTACGGCAGATCTCGGTCAGCGGCAGCTGACGACAGCCAGCACGACAGCCGTGTGTGGTATCACATTGCCTAGAGTCCTGCTCCCTTCCACAAAAGTGGGTGCCGGGCGATCCGAATAACAAACTCTTCACTTATTTATACCTCTTTAAAAATATTATAAAAAAGCAATGTAGGATAAGGCACAATTCCCAACATCTATTTTTTAATAAATTTCATTTTTTTCCAACAATCCCCCCACTTGAATTTTATATAAAAAATAATTTTTATCGGCTTGACCGATCAATTAAAAATTATAAGATTGATGCGTAAGCAAAAAGGTGTCTATCGACTTGAACCTTTGCATAGTGTTGATGCTTTAGAATATACTAGAGTAACTTCGTAGTTTTGAACTCTATCTCTAACAATCATCACACACATGACCTTTCCAAGGTGTAGTTCGAAAAAGCAGTGCTACGGCCATACACGTGTATCAGGTATAGTGAATGCTCTAGTAAATTTTGCCCAAAAAATTTTCATAGGAAGCGACCACACTTCCACGTTCACATAGGTGAGTCTATCAAGAAAGTACTCGTGGCTATTATGTCTCCACTCACATGTAGTATAGAACTTCCATTAAGAGTTTAACAAATAACTCATCCTTTTCTATCGGCAGAACCGAGCACCAGTGCTTAATAGCATGATACATCTCGTATCAACTGACTTGTTATTACCCTTTGAACTTATTTCTTGGGATCTCGGTCTATAAGTTGGGTTACCATCATAAGTGACTCTTTATTCTAAGGGCATTAATCCCATTCCTTTTGAAGTTTTGAAAACCTTTCTCTTGGTAATCCTTTCGTCAAAGGATGGCAAATTTTCATCGAAACGTACATGATCCCACTTTCTTACGGCTCGTTGAAGAAATTCTCAGTACTATGCTTAGGACGTATCTGGCATCGTCCTCTTGCCCGTTGTAGTATGCAGTTCACGAATCTTTGCAATAGCAGCGGTACCTATCGACGTGGATCAAGACATTTTGTATCGGTCTTTCCCATAAAGGGATCTCGGCTAACAAACTTCTTAGCGACCGCTATTGTAGCTAGCGTGGCTAGTGCTATCATTTCGAGACTCCGTTGGCAGATTGAGCCAATATTGTTTGTTTCTTAGACTTCGAAAGCTGACTCCACAGTATGTTAAAAATATAGCCTTAGTTGCTTTAGGTCTTCGATAAAGTGTTCAATCTGCATTTGTATCCTTACAAAAGGCGGGAAACTTATTATAATGTAATCCAAGGTTCATAGTTCTCTTAAGGTATCTCATAACCGCTTTCAATAGCATTCCAATGCTCACACTGATCTCTTGGTAAACCCTCATGTAGTAAACATCAGCGTAAAGTGCAGTAGTCGATCGGTGGCGTAAGCTGGTACACCGATGATGCTCAGCGTACTCGGTTTGTCTAACAGTCTCGGGTGTTTTTGAACAACTTTACACTAGGATCATAAGGAGTACATGCAGGTTTACGAGTTAAAGTAATTATATTTCTTTAAGATCTTACCGATGTAGATGAGATTGATCTAGAGAAATTCCACTTTTCGAACCTAGTTATTTTTATACCAAGGATTACACTAAACTTCTCCAAGAATCTTTCGTATCAAAATTAGCTCTTAACAACATTTTCACATTATTTACAACATAAATATTTGATCCAAAATAAGCATGTCATCCACATATAAACATATAATAGTGCAAATATTATCTTCTAATTTATAATAAATGCATTTGTCACTTTCATTTATTTTGAATCCATGTGAGATAACTAGATTATCAAATTTTTCATGCCATTGCTTAGGTGCTTGTTTTAGACAAAAGAGATTTATCTAATTTACAAACTTTATTTTCTTGCCACAGGATAACAAAACCTTCGAGGTTGATCCATATAAATTTCTTCTTCTAAATCACCATTTAAAGGCAGGTTTTAACATCCATTTGATGTACTACTAAATCATAGATAGCGAGAGAAAAGTACACGTATAGAAGTTATTCGTGTAGCGGTGAAAAAGGTATCAAAGAAATCTACATTTTCCCTTTGCACATATCTAACTGCTTCTGAGAAGCAGAGCTTTTATATTTTCAATAGTACCATCGGGTTTCAATTTCTTTTTAGTATCCATTTACATCCAATGGTTTGCAACCAGGAGGTAAGTCAACTAAATGCCAAGTCTTATTATACTCGAGTGAGTCCATTTCATCATTTATGGCTTCTTCCCCATAAGTTGGCATCCCAAAGAAGATAATGCTTCTTTAATAGTTTGAGGATCTTCCTGCAAGGTATAAGCATAAAAATCAGACCCAAAATCGCCAAGGGTTGAACTCGTTTACTTCTTCTAATTTCGGTGTTTTAATTCTTCGGTTTTGTTCACTAGTTCTAGTTATAGGTAAACTCTTGAAAATGAGCCCCACATTATTCTTAATTTTAAGGAAACCTATTGTTCAAAAGTCGACATCATTTGATTCTATAACTACTTGATTTTTAAGTCATAGAATTTATAAGCTTTACTATTCAAAGCGTATCCTATGAATACACATTCGCTATACTCTCTGCAAGTTTATTTCTTTTAGGATCATGGATCTAACATAGGCTAAACAAAGTTTTAAAATAAGTTAAATTAGGTTTCTTATTTTTCAAAATTTCATATGGTGAAATTTTATTTGTAGATTTAGGCCTCTATTTAGCATACTTAAGCAGTTAATAAAATTTCTCCCTTGTGATAGAGACACGAATTTAATAAAATTAAATGGTAATTCGAAAAAGTTTATTTTTTCTTTCGGCTTTTCCATTCATTTCGGGAGAATAAGGTGCGGTTTTTCATGAATGATTCCATGAGTTTTATAAAAATCATGAAGATATTGGAATCATATTCGATCTCTCATCACTTGAAACCTCTTTATTTTTCTATTAAGTTGATTTTCAATCTCGATCATAAATATTTTAAACATGTCAAGCGCTTCACTTTTATTTTTCATTAGATATACATAAGTGTAAAACATCTATAAAAAGTTATAAAATAGCGTTTTCCATTTCTTGTTAAATTTCCATCAAGTTCACGTATATCAGAATGAATTAATTCTAAAGGTTCGGATTCTCAACAAGCTGATTTATGTGAAGTTTTGGTTATTTTAGCTTGACTACAAAAATCACATTTTTTGAAATCATTTAAAGATAGTTTAGGAATTAGTTCTAAACTACTCGTATTCTTGATTATGCGTTTATTAACATGACATAGTCTAGCATGCCAAATATTAAAGAGCTGAACATGTAAGCGAAGAGGAAGTTTTATTGATTTCAACATTTAATTTAAACATGCCATCGGTGGCGTACCATTTCCCAACAAAAAATATTATTTTTAGTTATAGTATATAAATCGGCCACATGGTTTGAGTAAATCCGGCTTTGTTAAGAAGATAGCACTGAAACTAAGTTCTTTCTCTCTCTACGGAGTATGGGACATCCTTGAAGATGACGGTCCAGAGGTAACTTAAAACCACCTCACCGGCTGACTTTAGTGGAGTGGGAGTCACCGACGAAGACTTTCTTATCCTCGAGAATCGAATAGGATTTGAACATGTCTCGTCATAGCAAACATGGCGAGAAGCACCGATGTCTGCCACCACGCCGGATCCACCAACAAAATTGACTTCGGATATCATGCTTAATAAGTTGATCTTCGGTAAGGTTCGCTTGTGGGGCGGGGACGATTCTGTTCGGCGGTTCTAGCCAAGTGGCGGTCATTACAAGCTATAACGTGAATGTGTTATTCCTTAAGGGGTTGAGGTCAGTTACGGGAGGATAGCTTATTTCTATTTTGGTGGTGGCGGTTTTGATTATTACTACGATGATGAGTTTTCATATTTCTACTTTTAGGTTTCGAGTGTAGAGGAAGGTTTCTTATTGGTCTTATTATTTGAGACTACTGAAGTCTTGTACATCTCTTTGGTCTTGCTTCTTGCTTCTATTCTTAAAACGTGTTATAAGACTTTCTAAAGAAAATTCCTTAGTTTTATGCCTAAGTGTATTCTTAAAATCTTTCCAGCGAGGGGGTAATTTATACATTATAACGTACTTGAAATTGTTCATCTAAAGTCATACCTTGAGAAGTTATTTCGTGTGCTATCTTCTGTGATTCATGTGATTGAGCTTCCAGCGATTTTCCATCAATCACGAAACTTCGTGGCTATCTCGGCAATACTTTTTTACTTCCGGCTTCGGTGTCGTATTTCTTTTGAAGTCTTTAATTTCCTTAGCGGACTTATCACGATTATAATAATCATACTAGTCATCAGTAAACCATTAAGAATATAATTTTTCAGAGAAAATCATTTTCCATCCAGGTGTCTAAATCCTTAGTTACTTATTAGGAGGATTAGGCTGTGTTGGTTTCGATAGTAAGAGCGAGAAACAACTTTTTCATAGTTAAGAAAAACAACATTTTTGTCTCCATCTTTTAAAGTGTAATCCTTAAAACGGGAATGGTTTGTTTAGATGGCCGATTAGCATTTGATGGCATGGCAGATTGAATTCGTCTTAAAATTGTTGTTGTTGATGCAAGTTTATAAAAATAGTGTAGGAGACAATATTAGATAACTTCAAAGTAGCTAACTTGGGTTGAGTCGCGGACTAGGTCATTTCTCTTTAAGGAACGTTCAGCGGCTATGATTTGTAAACCGGCCATCGTCGTCCCAGGGATAAAGCGACGGAATCGTAATCTACTGTCTCGAGCTTAACTTTCTCGATGATTTGGAATGCTTCTGTGAAAAATTTGTTGCTCGGAAAACTAAAGAATACTTAAAATTGTAGAAATTGTAGAGAATTGTTTTCGTAGGGAGATGAGATTCTTGATTGATATGTTAAAATAGAAGTGAAACCTACTTTTTATAGGCTTTAGAAAGCGTGTAGCAATTATGAATAAAACGGTAATGTCTAGGAATTAAGAATGTAACGGCCGTTACGAGTAATGAAAAAACGGCCATTTTCGGATTAAAGACGAGTAAAGGATATTTTTTGTGAATAAATAATGACTCTTTTTGAATTAAGAAGACAACTGAATACGTATTCTTAATAAAGGAACATATGATTATTTTTTTGAAAAATATATATGTATATATATATATATAACAACCAATTTTGTAAGTGAAAAAAATTTCCTTAAAGAATATTTTACCAAAAATAAAATACCACACGCCTTTCGGACTCGCCGGTCGGACGACCAGACGGACGGCCATAATATGTGTGATGTCGTATCGCGTTTGAGTCATATAAAGCCCATACGAAAGTGGGTCTTGCATGGTAACAATACTCTTCTTAAATTATTTATCATCTTTAAAATATTATAAAAAAGCGATGTATATGTAATTCGACATCTATTTTTAATAAATTTCATTTTTTTCCAACAATAATGAATAAATTGCAATAAACCTTCCCCATAGAGTTGGATTTTGAAAGAAGTAAAAAATATCTATGGTAATTTCTTTATGCATTTTTTAAATAACATTTTTCGGTCCGGTTCTTAATTAAAAAAAAAACGATGATAAAACTGAGATTTTATATTTTTGGAAAAAAAAAATTAAGTTCCCAGTACAAGTCGGATGTGTATTCATATTAATGGTATTGTTGTTTCACGTACAGGTTCAAATTCAGGTAGCAGAACTAATATAAACTCGAACTTCAAGTTCAGGACGAGTTTGAGATGAAGATTGTAGCAGCATGTATACTTTTTGGCGAGATTGAATCAGGTTTTCAAAATAAGATACAAGTCCAAACCCCATCTGTACAACATTCATATAGTTTTGTATCTAATTTTTGGAACTTTGAATTCACACTAGTCAAAAATAAGTTAAATACTGTATGTCATTAATTCGCATATACTTGATACTTATATTAAAATTTATTATTTTTTTCACCTTTTTTTTATGATTTGAAGTAAAAAAAATAAAATCATTTTTCAATTTTACTTTATTTATTATTATATAAATTATATTTTCATTTTTACATAAATTTCAATTATATTACTTAATAATAATAATAATATTCTTTTGATTGCTTTCAATTCATAGTATTATATATTATCATTTCCATTACGAAGTGCTTTTTGAAATTGATTATCTGCAAGCTGTCTCGATGGTTAATTCATTGAATGGTGAATATTTTAACTTCAGATGGTGTTCGGGTAGAAGAGTCTAGATGTCTTTTGATAAATATTAGTCTACAATTTAGGCAAAGGGAAGCTAACTAATATTGTGACTTAGTCTATATATATATATATATAAATATATTAAAATCTTAATTTTTCTTTAGATATAATTATATAAAATCAAATAAATTATTACCGATATTTCATTTATATTTTTTATAAATATATCATCATCTCAAAAAAAAAAAATAAATAAAAAAGTTGACACTTGAAAGTGAAGGCAACGTACCCATGTTTTATTGAGAGATTGAAAACAACTGGAATACTATACATCGTTATCATCTGGAAATCCTAAAATAAGAATTTTCAGTTGGTGACATGTTTTTATGGAAACGACACCTTCATTGGTTTGAAAGTGGAGTGTATTTTTAACACTTTGGACCGCATATACCTAATAATGAAAAAAAAAAAGATATTGAAACAGACATATAATGTACCCTTAATTCATGTGTTCCTAATTAATCCACCTGTTACCCACCAATCCAAAAACAAATATCAATAGAACAGTGTGAGTGGGAATATATAGAAAAAAAAAAAGAAAAGCTGACTTTGTTTTGTATAAATTTATTTATGAAAGTTATTAGTAATTAAAGTAGTCATGCATATATATATATGGATAGAAATTTACCAATGTAGTAATTAACTTTTAAATTAATATAATTTTTTTAATTGATCTGTACGTTAAAGTAATATTTAAAAAATGAGCAAAAGCGTGAAGGGTATAAATAAACATAAAGAAATCTATCTCTAGCTACGATGAAACAAAGTTGGACTTTTCATGCATTAACCCAAAATAATTGAGAATAGTTTATTTTTCATCTGCTTAATTTGTGAAGTTAACAGAGAAATTTTACAAGTTTGAAAATATAAGATTCCAGATTTTAAAAATGATTATTGAAAAAAATAATTAAGAAGATTTCTGATAACCTATCTACATGATTCCAATTATATATATATATATATATAAAGTTTGCAGTAATGTTCTGATCTGATCTCTTCCCTTTTCATCTCTTTTGCCTCGTGTGAACAAGAAGAGCTTATTGGCTGATCAACTTTGCTTACCCGTAATTAATCACAAAGCCAAAAGCGATTGCACTAATTTTTGGAAAGTATAAGTGTCCATATTGCACATTGCACACATGCGCTGACATTAATTAGTGAAGTTAACCCATACATTGTATGTAATTATGCACTCATAATTACAAACTTGCTCATAATTTAGGATTTTAGTGAAATCTTTTAAAGTTTTGCTTCAAAATCATATGATTTTAAATGTAATAATATGTTTGAAATTTTAAAAATTTAATAATTTTAAAAATTTGATGATATATAATGTGTTAATTTAATTAAATTTTTAGACCAAAAATGCATTAAGATTCAAAATATGTAAAAATAATATTTCAATTAAATCTTTTTATCAAGAGGGACTAAGCTACAAACTTTAGAACTATTGTACCAAAAGATCACTTCTTTATTTCATAACTCACTATCACAATCACAATATATAACTCACTATCACAATATATAATAAATAGAATTTTTCATGATAATAACAAAACTATAGTTTTTAACTTACCTTCCGTAGGTATACTTGGCGCTGCCGTGGGCCCTTTTCCTCCCTTCTTCCCAACCTATTTTCTACCTAATTTGTATACATTTTTGACATAGATGACTTTATATCGTATCAAATGAAAGAAACATTTTTTTTAAATAGAGAAGAAGTGATTTATATTAGAGTAAATAAAACACTAAAGATTATAGATTATCGTAAAAATATCATTTAACTTTAATTTATTACTTTTATATTATTAAATTTTATAATTGTTACAAAAATATCATCGAATTTTTTATTATTATTTTCATATCATTAAACTTTATAATTGTAACAAAAACATTATCAATTTATACATGTAAATGATTAATATTAGTTGTATTTTTGTAATATTTTATAAATTTTAATACTATAAAAAAATTTAATTATATTATTATAATAATTACAAAATTTAATAGTATTAAAATAGGTGATATTTTTTAATAATCTTATTTATCTTATTGTTTTGTGTTGGGTCAAGTTAATGTGGTGGTAAGAGCCAACCATTATAAGTGAGAAAAATAGTTAGTTTGAACTACCACCTCAAATTTGACTAATACCAATGAATATTTTAAAAAAAAAAAGATAATTCTAGCATATTACATAATATATATATGATAGAGTGACTGGGGTGTGCTATTATCTCCCTTATTCGATTAAGTTTAACTATTATATGTGTTATATATGTGTTATATATTGCTCCTTAGTGAGAAAATTAGAAAAGTTCCACATTGATAAGGAATGAAGATGGGTGTTGATTTTGGGGCTATAAATAAAGCCCCCCTTCACCATTTGTAAACATCCTAAGATTTGTAAATCTTTCTCTCTTTTGTCAGAAGTGTGAATTAATTAAATTTCAATTTTGTCCAATTACTGTAATTTCAAGTTCATTCATTTGGAGATAGTGGAAGTTGTAACGACGCTATGACCTAGCGTAACATTTATACCTAACCTCGTTAAATTTCTCAGGTTATTATTTTTCTACTTTAATATTTGCTTCAATATCTGCTTTTAGTTTATTTTAGCATTATATTTCCAATAGCATTATTTTGTTCGGGTCAATTTCAGCTCTATTCATTTAAATCATGTTGAATAGTAACTACTTAGAATAGGAAAATATACCCGATTTTTCCAACAATTGGTATCGTGAGTCGAATGTTTTCTAGCTAGGCATTTGTTTGTATTACGCTTGTTTGCTATTGGAATATAGTCGTTGTCGTAATTTGAAGAAATGGCTAAGAAAAATTTCTTTCAAACAAAGGCTACCATCCACGCCAAGCGTAACTACGGGTGATGAACGCAAGGTTCGAGTGGAGAAGTTCGATGGAACAGTCATTTCGACGTGGCAAGGCTATCAAGAAGAGAAACCAGACAGAGCAGATGAAGTAAGTGGAAAAATATCAACCGATTGGTACGTGGAACAATCCATTCGTGGTTCTCAAGAGAACAAAGGTACACGTCACGGAAGGAGACATCATATCCGCAAGTAAGTCGTTGTAGAGAACAGTTCACGAAGAAAGGGACAAAATCGACTCTATTTGAAGAAGTTGTTCTCGCTCAATACCTTCCAGGTACTACAATAAACGACCACATTACTACTTTTAATCAATTAGTAGCAGATTTATTAAATATGGATGAAACTTTTAAAGATGAAGATTTAGCCTTCGATGTTGTTAGCCTCCCTTCCCCGAAAGTTTGATCATCTTATTACGAGCTTACCTCGTTGGGAAGGATAAAATGTCTTTTGAGGAAGTTTGTACCGCTTTGTATAGTTGGCGAAATTAGAAAACAAGATAAAAGAGAAAGGTGAATGAAGCAGCAGAGGCATTGTCTCAGAAGAGACGTCCGCAAATACAACATAAAGGAAGGAGAGGTAGATCTCTATCAAAAATGAAGACTTGGTAAAGATGAACGTGCATTTTGTCGCGAGAAAGGCCATTGGAAGAAAAATTGTCCGAAGTCGCAAAAGAAAGGAAAAATCAGGTACAATCCGACGTACGTGTAAAGCAATTCAAATTCAGATTTTGCATTGGTTGGTTCGTCAACAGCATCTCATCCTGGTGATTGGATTTTTGATTCAACATGTACTTTTCATGTCTTCTAACAAGGAGTGGTTCTTTAACTTTGAAGAATTAGACGGTGGAGTTGTTTTCATGGGTAATGATAATCCATGCAAAGTTTTGGGAATCGGTACAATTCGTTTGAAGAATCGCATGGTTCAACTTGAGGGTCTCGACGCATGTTCATTATGTTCCGAGATACGGTTAATCTCATTCGTGTGAGTCTTAGAATCAGTGCTTCACCGCGACCATACAAAATGGCATCAAGGTTAAGCCAGCACAGGTGGCGATGAAAGGTGTTCGGAAGAATAACTTGTACTACTACCTGGTAGTACGGTTATTTGGGATAGCATCGCAGTTAGCCAGATGAAGAAAGAGATTTAGAAACTACCAAGTCAGGCATACATGCGTTTGGGACATCATGGTGAAAAGCTTTAGCTGATTCTAGTAAAGTAAGGCTCCGTTAAAAGGCGCGAGAACCCAAGAAGTTGGAATTGTGAGCATTGTGTAGAAAGTTTAAAAGAGTAAGCTTTGCAATCGCTCTTCATAATACAAAGTGGCATTGATTACATCCATACCGATGTACGTGGCCAACAAGAACTCCATCCATGACAGTGGCAAACATTATTATGTCACTTTCGTTTACTTCTCGTAAGAGTTTGGTATCTCACGAAGAAAAGGATGAAGGGGCGGGGATTTTTCTCAAGTGGAAGAAGATGATCGAGACTCGGGCGGTAAAAAGATCAAGCGTCCCAGGTCCGATAATGACACCGAGTACACAAACGATCCATTTATGAAAGTTTGTGAAGAAGGGATAGTGCGACACTTCACTATTCAAAAACACCACAACAAACGGAGTTGCATAGAACGTATGAACCGGACTTTACTTTGGAGAAGGTTCGGTGTACGTTGTCAAACGCCGGTTTAGGCAAGCAAGATTGGCCGTAGGCCGTAACATATACGCCATCTCGTCAACCGTCTACCATCACCGCTCAAGGCGTAACGCCATGGAGGTATAGGTATGGAAAACCTCGCGAGATTACGATTTCTTACGTGTTTGGTTCAATTGCATACTACCACGTATATGTAATCAAAGTTGGACCCAAGAGCCCAAGAAAGCCATTTTTTGGGGATCCCTTCGATTCTAGGGATATCGACTACTAGTGCCTTGAAACGAAAAGATAATCTTTAGCAGTAGATGTTACCTTTGATGAATCTGCATTGTCGAGAAAGGTAACCAAGAAGATTGATGGCACTTTCGGAAGTGGAGCAAACTCCGAAACAAATTGGGAGTTTGAAAGCAAAATTGTTAATCCAAGCTTAGTGAAGATAAGATATAAGTTGATCCTCCATCGACAAGATGAATCGGATGAAGAGGTTTTAACTCAAGAACCTCCACATCAACAAGAAGAAAGCTGCAGTTGATAAAGCCACGATGAAAAAAATGTCAAGGTACCGCCGATACAAGGATTTTGAAGA
Source organism: Hippophae rhamnoides (assembly GCA_033030585.1). Lineage (NCBI taxonomy): Eukaryota > Viridiplantae > Streptophyta > Magnoliopsida > Rosales > Elaeagnaceae > Hippophae > Hippophae rhamnoides. The sequence goes on along the minus strand of CM065428.1, from coordinate 61,891,868 downwards.
CCTACCGCTCAATTTAAGAATACGGTACTCGTGCACGTTCGGTCAGGTAATGATGATGTTCCTTCCATATATAAAGATGCAATCAAGCCCTGAAGTTGAAAGATGGAAGGAAGCCACGGATGAAGAACTTTTGTCCCTTCAAGAATAAAATACATGGAAGTTAACACAACTACCTAATGGCGAAGGCAATTGGATGCAAATGGGTGTATGCAAAGAAAGATGGATTTCCTAACAAAGATGGTATTCGTTACAAGGCAAGGTTTAGTGGCCAAGTGGCTACGTAATGAGGGAATCGATTATAATGAGGTATTTTCTCCGCTTATAAAACATTCTTCCATTAGAATTTTATTGGCCTTGTAGCATGGGTTCGATTGGAACTAGTTCAACTTGATGTGAAAACCGTGTTTCTACACCTGACTTAGAAGAGAGATCTATATGTCTCAAAGGGTTTATTGTCATTTTGGTAAAGAGAATTGGGTTTGTAAAAATTTGAACAAATAATTGTATGGATTTAAGCAATCTCAAGAGCAAAGTGGTACAAACGATTTGATCGCTTTATGTTGCAACAAAAGTATACCGAAACCACGTGATCATGTGTGTATTTTCGCAAGCTACAAAACGAGTCTTTCGTCTATCTCCTATCAGTACATCGATGATATGTTGATTGCATCGAAGAGCTAAGCATAAATTGAAAAGTCAAGGCTCAACTAAGTCGAGTTCGAGATGAAAGATTCGTGGGAGAAGCTAAGAAGATTCTCGACGAGATGGAGATAAGCAGAGCGGAAGAAGGGGAAGCTTAGTTTGACCCGTAGTCAATATTTGAAGCATTACTACAACGTTTTGGTATGAATGAACAGACAAAACCCTCGTAAGTACTCCATTAGTTCCTCAATTTAAGTTTAGTGCTCAATTATCTCCTAAGAATTACGCAGTAACGAGAATATACGGCAAAGGTACCATACGCAACGTAGTTGGTAACTTGACGTATGCAATGGGCGTGTACAACACCCGACATTTCACGCGGTTGGTGTGTAACAGGTACATGCATGATCCTCAGTAAAGGAACATTGGTCGTGAAATGGATTCTACGATATATTATAAATACGTAGACGTTGGTTTAGTATTTCACAGGATAATACCATTGGTCAACGTGCGCCTGGATATCATGATTCTCGACTACGCAGAGATTTAGATAAGACGGCCATTACCATCGGGTTATGTGTTTACTGCGAGCACCGCCGGTTGAAGTCTACCTCAGTCACGCTGCTTTTGTCTACTGAGGCAGAGTATACGGCAAGCACAGAGGTTCTGAAGGAAGCTATTTGGTTACGAGGTTTGCTTGAAAGACTTGAAAGTTAGTCAAAAACATATTAAGGTGTTTTGCGGATAAATGTAGTTGCTTATTCATTTGAAAGAACCAAGTTCACTACGCACGTACAAAGCATATTGATGTCATATCATTTCGTCGAGACACGGTATTGAAGAGACTAGTTCTAAGATTAATAGTTACGTAAGATTAATCCGACAGAGATGCATTTACGGCCAGATAACATCAATCAAGTTCAAACATTGTCTTAATTTATTAACATCCCATGACCGACCATTAGACCGACGTCAGTTGATCTGAAGAATTGAAGAAATCATTTAAAACCACTAAGTCAGGGTGGAGATTTATTATATATCGCTTCCCAAATGAAAAAATCGAAAAGTCCCAATTAAAATGATGGATGTTGGTTTGCTATAAATAACGCACTCTCATTTACCATTCTCAGAACATCCCAAAATTCAGTAAATCTTCCTCTTTTCAGAAGCGTAATTGACAATTTTATTTTCGCCTCAATTACTGTAATTTTCAAGCTCATTCATTCTGAGATAATGGAAGATTTCGGCCCGGGACTTAGGTAACATTTATACCAAACCTCGTTAAATTTGGTGTTATTTTTCTGCATTTAATATTTACGTTTAACATTCTGTTTTATTTTATTTTAGCATTATATTTCCAATAACATTATTTTGTCGGATCAGTTTGAGTTCTATTCATTTAAATCATAAGTGAATAGTAACTACTTAAAATAGTAAAAAAATATACCCAATTTTTTTAACAATATGTAATTAATTTTTCAATTTAAATATTTTACACGAATAAAATATACATCTTATCAGACCCAATTGTAATAAATTTATTCATCTTTGTATGTATTATAAAGTAAATTTTATTGAAAAAAAAACAATAAAACTAAAGAAAAAAGAAAAATTGTTCAAATTTTAAAGAAATTAAATAAAAATATTTATTGATAAATTATTTTAAAAAATAATAATAGATATTTTACTAACTTTACATTAGCAAGCATAATTATATGACAGATCAACTAATCAGGTGCCATACCGTACTCACCGCTGTCTCGAGACCAGTCCTTTGACTAATGCACATGTCTCTTTGGAAAAACATTACATTCAGAAATAAGAAAAATAAACAAATTTTATATAATCCCTTCTAACTTGGCGTAGTCTAGTCAACAACCCACAGAAACTCTATACTAAAACCAAAATTTGAAAAACGTAGAGAATGGGAGTTAGATCGAAAGGAATATATATATATATATATAATTGTAGCTTACTGGACTAGATTGAGAAATGGACGGTCATGATGAAATTTCTAAATCCTGAAAAACGTGGTAACGAAGGCTATAGCAGACACAAGGATAGCGCCCGCCTGATATAATTGAAACTCCAATGTGGAATTGCAGCCACATCTTTGCCGCTTTCAGACTGTCCTTGGGTCTCTATATTAATCTTTATAAATTAATAATTATTTTTATTTTATTATATTTACAATAAATTTTTTTTATAGAATAATATGAATAGTTGATGTTATTTTAAAAATTAAGATTTAAATATTAATTTTTTAAAAAAATAAATAGATAAAAATACTCTTATTTCATAACTTTAATCAAATTAAACTTTGATATATATAACAAATTAAGTAAAAAGAAATAAAATTATATCTAAAATTTTATAGAAACAAAGATAGATAATAAAATCAATAATTTTTTAAAATTTTGACAATACGTGTAAAAATCAAAAAATTCATTACCTGTCTGATATGTGCCCTTTAGTGAATTTACATATAAAAAAAAAAGTTTTGATTTGGTTCCTCTTTGGAGTATTCATACTTAACACGTGAAACCTCTAATTAACACTCCATAGTCTATGATTCTAAAAGTAAATTGAATTTCTCTCTCTTATTCGCATTTTCCTTCCATGTTTTCTCACTTTCTCACACTTTTCTTTGCTTTGTTTTAAGAAGAGTTAAGATTCAAATGAAGAAGGAGAGGAAAGTAGAATGAGAATAGAAAGGAAACAAGATTGGATCTTGAAACAAATAATCTAATAAATGTAAAAAGGATAAAATTGTAAATTTATTGAACTAAAATGCTATAGTATCTTATATATAATTATTTTTCTGTTCAAGAACATTAATTTTCCTAATGATTAAATCTTCAATTTATCTTATCAGGATTGTATCCTCTAATAATCTTTTTCTATACTAATATTTAACAACTAATGATTATGTGATATATATTTTTTAAGTATAAATATTATTATTTGTTAAAGTCCCACATCGACCGGGAATCGCGTCCACGCTGCGCATATAAACAAGGACAGTCCTCCAACTCATAACCTGGGTTTTGAGATGGAGTTAGGCCCAAATTTAACATCGTATCAAAGCGATTCTGCGTCGGTCTGATTATTTATGGTAGTAAGTGATCGTTCCGGCAGAACATTTCAACATCCACGCGTCGGCCTCGAGGGACAGACCGCTGCCGATGTGAGTGTTAAAGTCTCGCGATCGACTGGGATCGCTTATTTCGCGGTCGCATATAAACAAGAACAGTCTTCCAACTCATAACCTGGGTTTTGAGATGGAATTAGGACCAAATTTAACATTCTTGTTTTTATCATAATATATTCTTTAAATTAAAAATATTATTTTAATAAATGATAAAAATTATTGAAAATATAACTTTGTATTTTTCTATTATGCTTATTTAATATCGGGTTGGATTGTATTGGTTTAAAATATGTATTAATTAATTTTATCTAAACAATTCAAAACTCAAGAATAATTCATAAAAATTTAAAGAAAATTGAAATATGTATTAAACAATTTAGAACAATCAAAGGTGGGAGGAGGATGGGGGACCATGACCGTTCACAATGATAATATAAAAAAAAAATTTAACAATATTTTTTTTATAAAAAATAAAATATATATTTTACCCTTGATAATAATTTTACGTACATTTTTTTTATTTTATTCTTATAACTTTACAATATTTTGCTTTCTATATTACTTATAGTTGATATATTTTTTTAATTATTTAATATTTTTTATACTTATTTTAAAATTTTAGTTTCTTTTATTTGGCCCTTTTAACCACATCTCCGGATAATGTCCTAAAAGATTCATGTAAGAGAAGATAGTAGACAATCACGCAGTCAAGAGGGTTGAGACTTCAAAGAATAGCATTTGCCGCAAGCTTGTAGTCCCAATTGATAGAGGTGTCTCTTAATTTTGTTGACTGTCCAATCCACCTTACCTTCAAGCCTGTTTGTTGCCAAAAGCTGAGGAGAGATATCTACAACGCTTCGTTTCAGCCTATATGAGTCATTTAACCTAATGTAATTAATGAATCTATGTGATATTTTTCATATATATATATATGTACGGTAAATTAACAGATAAATTAAATTTAGAGAAAAAATGAAGAAAAAAAATTATAAAGATGAGAAACAATAATTATTTAATAATCTCCGAGGGAATTGTTACACTTTAATTAATTTGAGTACTGCAACCCCGTTAATTATTAAAACAAGACAACATGGTCGTATATAAGAACCAAGAAACACAAAACGAAAAAAAAAATAAAAAAAAATGTGTTACTATAACGTACACAAAGTCGTATAAACGGATTCAAATTAACCTAAATTGTTAGTATTGTATTTTTTTTGTTATTTAGATATTTTTTATAAATTAAAAAATATTTTAATGATATTAAAACTTATTATTATAAACATCATTACATAAAACAACAAAAATAGAAAAATTATGTTATAACAACTAATCAATCACAAAAAAAAAACATATTAAAAATAACATATTATATCATCATTCAAAAATCAAAACAATATATATTACATTTTAGATTTAAACAATTTCAAGTCATAATATCATTCATAACATTTTAGATATGCATCATAAAATTATAACATTTTTAATTTGATTTCAGACTAACGGACCGGTTTAAACCCAGTTCAATTTTCTTTAAACTATTTTAACTAGCTCAAATTTGGTACAAACTTAATTTAATTGGTGTTCAATTCATGTTTTTCAATTTAATTAATCGAACTATGACATAAATTGACACAATTATTTTGTATGGCGTCCATTTTGTATGGTTACAATTAAGGGTGTCTAAAAACTGGACCGAATTAAAGTAAATCGAAAATTTGGATCGGATTGGACCAGTTCGAATAGTTTTATAAATTAAACAGTCCAGTTCGATTTGTATTAACTAAAATTGATTTTCAAACGTTCTACTTTGATTATATTAATTTTTAAACCGATCGAATCAGACCTGATTGATTTTAATAATATATTAATTTTTTTAATTAAAATGGCATATTTAAGAAAATTGTAACATCCTCCCATTCATCTCCCTCGCGCAGTTGTACTTTCCCTCTTCGAATCGAACCTTAAAACAGTATATGACTCCTCACTGTCTCCGCCTCTAGCAGCAACCAACCATCCTTGCATCGCCTCCACCACCAACCAGCCAACCTCACCTCGCGTCATCTCTAATCCCGTCATCCATGGACGAAATAGGTATGTGGGTTCTGAATGATATATGTTTTTTTTGTTTATGGACGAACTGTTGAGTATGACTTCTCCAAACATTCCCAGTCAATTTTGTGTACTAAACATTGCATGTATTTTTGGATTGGTTGACAATACTTATTTTTTAAATTTTTGATACGTTGAGTAGAATTTCGTGAATAAATGTTGTATTAGCGAACTAAAAGTGATGACCTAATATACTTTTCCCCATTTATAGGCTATGAAAATTAGGGTAAACTAATGATGTTATTTTTCATAAATAAAAAACTATTAATGTTACTAAAAGATGAAATCTAACATAATATCAGAACCATTAAGAATTAAAAGAATATTACATCGAGACTTGAACCGAGTATGGTTCTATTCCCAACTTAAAATTAGAGATTGGTGCTTATTATGCTTCTTTCATCGGTTATTTAAAATTCTGGAAGTTATCTTATTGCATTTCTTAATTTATCACATATCATTTTAGTTGTTGTAGTGTTTAGTTATTTCAATGATATTTTTGGAAGAGTAATGTTATATGTGATTTACCCCATGAAACCATGGCATGATCTCTTCATCCCTTCTTGATTGATTATTTGTATCTTTTATTATGTAATAAAATTACATTTTCATTTGTAGTTTTGAATTTCTTTGTTCAAATTCTTAACTTTTCTTTTTTTGTTTTTTTTATCTTATGATTTTGGGCTTTCACTATAGGACAAATGGAAGAGAAAAATTAAGAGTACTGATGTAGTGCAGATACAAATTGTGTAGTTGTGAATGGAGTATTAAATGATCGAGATGATGATACTGTCAAAATATTGTGTTTCTCTGATAATTATCAGTATATTTTATTATTATTTCTGTTCTGTTTTTACAAGAGTTTACAATGTATATAAGGAAAACGAAAATTAAACAATAACCATAAAACCTGCACATCCAGGTTTTATGGCTCCACTAATATTATTATGCGCTCTCCGTGTTTTACTACTATTGAGCATTTGTGTCTGCGCCCTTGTTATAGCATATTCACTCCTCGAGTTGGTGCGTATATGTCTCTTATACTGACTTGTCAAGTGAGTTGTAGAAGTTCCTTATGCTGCCTGATTTTGTGAGTATATCGGCCAAATTGATCTTCGATTTAACAAATGGAAGCTTAATAATCTTTTCTTCAAGGTCTGTTTGATGAAGTTAGATCAACTTCAGCGTGCTTCGATGCGTCGTATGTTGAAGCTGGATTGTGAGATATGGCAATGGCTAACTTTGTTATCACAAAATAAGTTCATTTCGAGTTAGGGCACACCAATCTCGGTTAGAAGTTTTTCAACCAAAGGAGCTCACGTATTCCGCCCTGACCGTTCCTCGAAATTCGGCTTCGGCCTTTGGATAAGGCAACACATTTTATGCTTCGCTTCTCCCGTATGACAAGATTGCCCCACGCGAAAGTAAAGTACCAGTAATTAGATTTCTATCCTTCATATTCCCCTTACGAGATCTGAATACGTATATCGAGGACTTCAATTGATCATTCTTTGAAAACATAAGTCCTTTCCCAGGGAGGATTTTAAGTAACGAAGTATTCGCGTGGCCATCCGTATGGTCTTCGCTTGGGGCAAGGTCGTGGGCGACTCACGACAACTCACGACACTTTCGCGGCGTAAGCAATATCGGGTCGAGTATGAGATAAATATATGAGTTTACCTCTTAGCCGTTGATATCTCTTGTTTATCTGCTTTGGTACTTGGTCCCACGTATTCTCCGAGTTTATGATTTTGAACCATTGGAATATCGACAGGGTTTACAATCTAGTAGTCCCACCCTCTATTTAGTAGGTCAGTATATTTCCTTTGGGAAAGACATATGCCTTGTTTTGATCTTATTACCTCAATACCTAAGAAGTATTTGAGCCACTAAGTTCTTCATTTCAAACTCGTTTGAGGTTGTTCTTGAAGCTTAGAGATTTCTTCTTTATCATCTATAATGATCATGTCGTCTACGTAGACTATGAAATTTTGTTATATTCCCTAATCGATGTTTTAGGAAAGAGTATGATCGAGTTGCTTTGTTGGAACCCATATTTCTTCATTTAAGACTCGACCTACCAAACCACGCTCGAGGTGATTGTTTTAGTCCATACAATGCTCGTTGTAATTTACATGCAGGTTTCTTTTCTGATGTAACGGTATATCTGGTGGGATATCCATGTAAATCTCTTCTTGAAGGTCACCGTGAAGGAAGGCATTCTTCGCGTCGAGTTGTTGCAATGACGATCTAAATTTGCTGCAGAGATAACAAAACTACCGGTTTTTAGTTTAGCCACCAGGTGAGGAAGGTTTCTTGATAATCATCCCGTGTTTACGTGTATATCCTTTGCTACAAGCCTCCGCCTTGTAACGATCAACTAACCCACGTACCTTTATACTTAATGGAGAAAATCACTTACATCTGCCATCTTCCTCCGAGAGCAACTCGCTTAACACCCGTGTGTTATTCTTACGTAGTGCCTCGAATTCCTCTTTTATAGCTTGAGTCCATTTTGGATCGAGATAAGGCTTAACCCCGATACTTTACTCGAATTTGACACGAGAAGAGTGTTTGTCTGCAAATTCCACTAATAGGTTCGATAACGCTTTGAGTAGATACATAATTTGCTATTGGATACTTGGGTTGTCGTTCTTTTCTTTACGAGGTATTGATTTGGAGGTTTACCTCGATTGTGTACGAAAGGTAAAACACCAATGAGATGTATCTATAGCATTAGTCTGTAAAGGTGTGATAGGATAGCTTGCCTCGGGAGTGTTCTCGACGGGAGGATCATTGGAGTGCTAGAGAATGGAGGGGTACATCAACCACTTCATCTTCTGGAGATTCAATTACTACTTCAACTTCAGTTCTTGGAAGTTTAAGCTCGGGTCTAGATACGGGGTCCTCCATATTATTGGCACGATCTGAGTATGTTGGACTCGTGTCTAATATTTCAACATTAAGCCAATTTCGTTCTTCACCATAACTCTCCTCCTAAAGAGTGGAATTGGATACCGGTGATGGGAAAAAATATTCTGATTCGAGGAAAGTGACATCCATGGTAGTGTAGTGTCTTTTAGTAATTGGATCATAACATTGGTACCCTTTTTTTTGTACACTATACCCCAAGAATACACATCGGACATCACATGGATCCAACTTAGTTCGTTGATTTTTATGGAGGTGGAAAAAAACAACACATCCAAAGATTCAGGGCGGAAGCATCAAAATAGTAGGCAAAGGAAGATGATCAGAGAACACCTTTAATGGAGTCTGAAATTGTAAGGTCTTTGTGGGCATTCGATTCAGTAGATACACGGTGTCAATGTATCCTCGAAGATGTTATTAGGCATATGTGCACCTATTAGTAAGGCCCGAGCCGTTTCTAAAATATGCCAATTTTTTCTCTCATTGAGTCAAATTCCATTGTGGGGTTTGTGAGCAATGAGGTTTAACATGGAGAATACCGTGGTTGTCAAAGTATGTCCGGAATTGTTGATTAACGTACTCCCTCCAATTCATCGAGACCTAAGTATCTTAATTTTTCGAGAAAATTGTGTACGAACCATGGTGTGAAACATGTGAAATGTAGCAAATACTTCATCTTTATGTTTGAGAAGGTAAAGCCGTATCATTCGTGTCAATCATCAACAAAAATAACAAACCAACGATGACCAGATGACGTAATGGCCAGGGAAGGTCTCGAACATCGAGAATGTACCAAAGCAAAAGGAGCCACACTTTTATTCATGCTGTAGGATAAGACGCATACATGACTTTTTGCGAAGGATACAAGTATCGCATTTGAAATCTGAATGTGTGATATTTGAAAATAAGGCGGGGAGTAGGTCTTTAAATACCCGAATGATGGATGCCCAATCTACGATGACATAGCCAAATGCAATGTCGTTCCTTGTTACCAATTGAGTATGTTGCATGTGATTAGCTCTTCTGAGGCGGGGTCATCCACGTAATATAGCCCTCGCTCTCACAGTATCACGCCCAATGATGATCTCGCTTGGTGAGAATATCTGTAGAAGGCAAAAAGTAGAGTATATCAATACTACCTGATTAGATTCTGAAGTGACGACTTACGAGACATTAGTCGGTTTGAGAGAAAGGTACTAGCAAAGTATTAGATAATGATAATGAAGGAGATAAGGTTGTTCGGCTCGCATGGCCCCGGATAAGTGACCCGTTTGCATTAGCGACACGACTCGCGTCTTGGGCGGGTTGTATTGGATAGATCGTTTGGGTCAAACGTCGTGTGATCTGTAGCTCGAGTCCAGAATCTAATCCTCTTTGTTATGAGTAGAGATGTGAAATGCTTTACTTGAAATACCGGATCCTGAGAAGATTAGAAGAAGTGAGGATAGTGAGGCATTATTGGTAGCCCACATTGTGCTTCGCCATGGGGTGTCCGTTTCTTCCGTGCTTGAAGATCATTCCAACATTACGGATACCCGTGTAGTTTGAAACGGTTTTCACGGGTGTGTTTGGAGTTTCATGATAGCCACATTTCATGTCGAGACGGTGGAGATTTCCGTGGATTTCTTGCTACCACGAGAAGGTCTGTTTTTGGTGGCGTTAGATTATGGTGTCCTTGACCCACTTTAAAAGCCATAGCGCTCCGGTGTCGTATCTACACTGTGATCATCCCGTCGCACGACTGCTTCCGCGAGATGAATCGTAGGCTTGTTCCACCGTAGGAAATGGTTTTATGCGGAAACCGCGTCACTTCGAGTTTTATCCCGATCTATCATCGAGTCCGTGAGGAAGGTATACACTCGATCTTACTTGTATGATGGAGTTGTATTTTTGTATATCGATCGCAGCTCCATTGGATTAGGACGGCGAAAATCAATTTCATGCCTGACCGCCGAAGGTCGTTGTAGTATTTTTCAATGGATCCCTTTCGCTTCGTACGAGTAACTCGACGGCGAAGATCTTACACTTGAGACGTGTCTGTACCATCATAGTAGGTGGTAGTTGCAGAATCCCAAACTTGTTTTGCAGTTGAGAATCGAATAAAATTTGCAATCAATGAGGGGTCCATCGAATTGATCAACCATCCTTTAACAATGGCATTTTCAGTGCGCCATCTCCTGAATGAGGGGTCGGTTTCAGCAGGTTGAGGAAATTCCCCATTAATATATCCCAGTTTGTCTTTGCCAGAGATATACATCTCTACCACCTGGGACCACAAGGCATAGTTGGATCCTCCCAACTTGATACTAATGGGGGCAGTCGACGCTTCAGTTAGCGGAGGTTGTGAGACAGTTTGAGCTCTGGCTAGAACTTCCGTCATTTTCGTCGTCAAGTCTTCCAATATGAAATTGGTGGTTAAATCTCTAGATTCTGCCATGAAATCTAAAATTTTTTTCCTTCCGTTTTTCCTTTTTTTTTTTACACTTCGTACACTATATATAGAAAAAAAATCTGTAACCCTAAAAAAATTTCCAAATGAGCGCAGCTTCTGCGTTGCTAACCCTAATTTTCCTTTCCCCTCCGTGCGCAGCCCTTTCTTCACGCAGTCTTTCCTTCACGCTGCCTCTTCTTCACGCACTGACCTATTGCGTTTCTTCCCTCACCGGCAGATAAACCTACGACCAACCAACCACACGCATAGAGACAACAAAAACTGTAACCCTAAAACAGATTCTCATCCGCGCAGCCCTTTGAAAGTGGCACTCTTCGTCTGCTGCTTTCTTCTTCTTCTTGTCTGATGCTTTCTTCTAGATTAATCGGATCGTTGAAAATCGTTAATTAAACCATATTAAATTAAACAAATCATTTGGTTACAATATTTTTAATATTCAAACAGTCTGGTTCGATTTGGTTAATTTTTTTTACTCAAAATCGGAACAAATAAGACTTTGTAGACCCTATTTACAATGGTCTCTAACGGTGCATGCTAATACGAAGACGTTTTTCGAAGCAACGTCCTTGATTGCTTTTATATTAGGTTTTAATCTTGTTGTACGTACCCCGTTAATTTAGGAGATTGTAATTTGATCGTTGATGGGCCTATTTCTATTGGGCTTCAGTTTTGTTATGACGTGCGTGTCCTGCAAGTGGATGGATACGGAGAGCAACCTACACTGCCGGTGAAATAACGAACTTTAAGCTGCTTTCCATTTTTTCTTACTTCCCATTTTTATATAATCCTATATTATTTAACTACTTACACTTCCTTTTTCAGCCCAAAACAAAAAAACTACGTTCACTTTTTTTTTGCTAAGATTATATGTAAACTTTATTTTTAAACTTATAAAAAATATTCTTTTTATATTGTGAAAAAATATATACATAACGTAAAATAACATAAAATAAAGCTTTATTGGTGTTCTATACTAATAAAAACAATTCAAGGTTAATCACAGTTGACATGCTCTAAATAAAAAAATTAGAAATAAGTGCATAACATAAATTCTTTTATAGAATTTTTATTTATAACCTCTCCTAATCATTATACATATTTTTTTTAAAATAATGTGATAAAACGTATGTTTAGTGTAATTATCTTGTCATTCTAAAAATATTCCCCAAATAATTATCATGATTTACATTTTAAAAATATGTGATTTAAAATTCAATAATATTATAAAATATAAAAAGATGTCTTAAAAATCCCTTAGATTAAATCATTTGTATTTTTTAATTCATTTAAATTAAAAATTGTGAGTTTAAACCCTTACCAATGAAATGGGTATCCATTAAGAATAACTATCTTATTTTAATTATTTTTAATTTAAGTATTATATTTTTTCTATAAATTGTTTAAATGCAATTGAAACACAAGTATTTAATAATTTAAATTGAAAATTAATATAAATAAATTACAAAATATTCTTTTTAGTGTTTGTTAATTATCTCAACTTTATTTTAATATTTTATTGATTTTTAATTTTTATTAAAAATTAAAACAATATTTTTGAATAATTATTTTTAATATTATCATAGATTATTTTTCTTAAGTAGTTTCATTTTAAATTTCAATTTTATTCTTACCAAAAATTTATTTTAATTGAATTTTAATAACTTGATAAAAAATAATAATATTTTAATATAAAATTTATTAAAATAATATGAAAAATCCTCGATTGACTTATTTTTTCGTAACTAAATAACTAAATAAAATATTTTTTTATCTAAAAGATTAAATGACACAAATAACCTAATTTATTGAACTTGTATGACACCTCACTCTAAAATATGTACCTACTAAGAAAATCTTTTTCAAAAATTTGAACAATTTAAAAACACTATTAACAAAAAATAAGAAGTAAATGACACATCTTTTTCATAACAAAAAATAAGAATAAAAATTTTACTCATTTTTTCATTCAAAGAATAAAATATTTTTTAATCTAATTTATTAGACCTGTATGATACATAAGTCTAAATTAGGATATCTAGTAAGAAAATATTTTTCAAATATTTGAACAATTTAAAAACACTATTAACAAAAAAAAAAGAGTAAAAATAATAAAAGTAATACTTTTAAAAGTTATTTTCATAAAAAATAGCAACTATTATATCAAACTTATACATTTTTACTATTAAGAAAAATCTTACACATAATTTTACATTGAATACTGTTTAATTGAATGTCATTTAAATTAAATTAGAATTATTTTATTCCATTTAATGTTAAACAATATCCAATTAAACATCGTTATATTATTGAAATTATATTTTTATTATCATAAATTTTAAAGGTATTATTTTTTTTTTCTTTAAATAAAACATTGTTGTAAAAGTACCAAGAAAATCTTTGACTCGTATCTTAAATACAAATCATATAAGCAGTCTTAAAGTAAAACTTGGCGGCACAGTTTCCAAGAGATTTTGTGTCAAGGCCTACTATAAAAACATTACTAGAAACAATTTCTTTAAGTTGCCAAGCTACTTCCAAGTGTAATTTTTGCAGACCATCGAATTACTTGTAGCATATGTTACTAAGCAACTGAAAGTACAACAGTACTCTAAAGTTACCATGCAAAAGCATTTCATAAATAGAAGATTGAGAGCACTTGTTCCCACGCGAAAAAAAGATGAAGAAAAACAAAGAAACATAGGTGGGAAAAAAAAAAACTCTAGGTCTACTTTATTCCCCTCATGTAGAAGTTCTGCAGGGGATGATGGCATGTTTGACTAATATCTACATTGTCAAAAAAGCCTCACAAAAGATTAAAGCAAGAAAATCATTTACACTTTCTCACCATCTAAATCACTCCTACTTGTGTAAAACTTGCACAAAATGACATACAATAGCAAGCTCAAAGCACTTAACAAGGCCAAAAACCAGTAATATTTGTCAAGCCTAGCTTCTTTCATATTATCAGAGAACCAACTATCTTGTCCTTTAGATTTTGTTAGGTCTTCAACTACTGAGATCAGAAGGGCACTCAAGAAGCTGCCCACTCCAAACACACTATTGTATAGTGCAAATGCCATGGTTCTCATTCTGCTCGGAACTTCAGAATAGAAGAACTCCTGCATTCCAACTACTGTGAAAATGTCCGAAATGCCTAAAATAATGTATTGAGGTAACAACCAAAAGATACTTAGTGGAACGGTTTCAAATTGTGTTCCAAGCTTTTCCGTTTTCATACTAATATTGAGCCTCTTTGTTTCTACAATTGCTGCAATGATCAATGCTATGATAGATAGAAACATTCCAATCCCCATCCTTTGCATTACACTGATACCTTTTTCGTTACGAGTAATAAAACGCGTAATTGGGATGAAAAACTTGTCATATAGAGGCATGAGAAGCATAATGGACACTGTAATTACACTCTGCAGTGTTGCTGGTGGTATCTGAAATTTGCTTCCAATATTTCTCTTCATTGTCATGCCTTGTTTAGTGAAGAAAGTTGGAGGTAACTGGAAAATAACGGCAAACATCAGAAGCATTGTCCAAATTGGCAGAAGCCTGAGTACCACCTTTGCATTTCTAAACATGTCAATTTCACTTTTGGGATTCTCATCCAAACCATCCATTAGGACAAAGTTTTGATGACAAAGGGGTTTCTCTTGAAGCCTATAAATAGAAAAAAATTAATGGAATTTCAATCAGAAATCGTATACTCACATTATAAATTGCTACTGTTTCGAAACTTGGAATAAAGAAAAAGTTTGCTCATCTCAACTTGAGATGAATTCAAGTAATATGGCAAACTATGACCATATATAAGAAACTATTGGACCCTTTTTTTTCCACATTAGTTGTGAACCCATCTCAAGTACTTGAGATGACTAAAAGTGCTCCAAAAGAAAACTTACTCAAGCTCCAGTTTATCACTGTCATTAGGTAAGGCTATCCTGCAACCTAATAACTTCGACGCCGTAGCTTTGAAGGAGTGAATGATGTTTGACATAGGCTTCTTATCCTCTTCCTGTCTGTAATAGTAAATTCTGCTTCCACCAGAGAAAAATGAGACCGAGGCAATCATTAAAATAGTGGGGATAGCAAATCCTAGGACCCAACCATAAGTGTCTTGGATGTAAGACAAAACTGTGACACCCAATAGACTGCCAGTACAAACACCAAAGTACCACCATTGGAAGAACAAACTCTTTATATTAGACTTTTGTTCATTGTTGCTACAAGGCAATTCCTCTTCATTGTCTAGTTGATCAGCTCCAAACGCTTGCAAAGATGAATTATAACCACCTTGGCCCAGAGAAATTACACAGAGAGACCAGAACAGAAGTGAAGGTGACCTTGTTTTGTCTGCAGGAGACCAAGCCCATGCCAAAGCAGTTGATGTCAATGCCATCAGCCCCTAAGACCAAAATCATGACTTTTACTATAAGCTACCAAAGAATATTCCTTCATAATATAAGATATATGCGCACTAACTGACAAGATAAATAATAATAAATCCAACATTTAGTTAGCTTGGGAAATAAACAAAGAATCTGTTTTTTGTTTTTTTTTTCCTAGAAAAATAATAATGATATGAATGTGCTTAATAATTATATTGGTAAATTGTCAAATTTGGTAGGAGACAATTTCATTTGGTAGATACCCATCAGTTTGAGTGGCATAGCAGGACAGATCATCTTGGTTGGTATTAGCCTATTCTTTTTTGTCTCCCCTCTTTAAAGTTTGGCCTTGTCGTCCACTAAAATAATAATTTTATTATGTGATTAATTTTTCTATTCATGTAATATTTGGTATAATAGTTATATTAATCCTATTGATTTTAATAAAAATATACAAAAATCTTATAGTTATTAAGCTATGCATAAAAATCTTATTGTTTAAAAAAAATAAGTTATCGATCATAAATTGATATATTTTTTTCTTCTTAAAGAAATCATACGACAAACTGATCATATTTTGAAGGAGTATTTTTGAAATTAAAAATTAACAAAAAAAAAACCAATCACCATTTCCTTCAAACCCCTAAACCAAAAAATTAATACACACCCTATGTAACAAACTCAATTTCTTAACTCCCAAACCATTAACCCTAACTAAATAATGTCAAATAGCCTAACACCATCCCCTAACCCCAATCATAACCCATTTTAAATTAATTCAAAATTTTAGAGCTTTATTTTGAATTATTCTTATAAGTTTGATGAGATTATGACTTATTTGGAAGAACCACCTATAAGTGGGAGGTATTTTTTTTATAACTGTGGTGGAACTATTCATTTTTAAGTTTGGAGGTATGGGGATAGAAATGGCTGATTTTTTATTATAAAACATGACTTTTTTCAACAAAAAAAGGGAAAAAATGATGAATAGTTAAATTAAGATAAATGTGTATATTTTTTTGAATACAATAAAACATTTGTATATCATTTAATAACTATAAGAATTTATACACTTTTATTAAAAATTACTATACATGTAGAATCCTTTACCTTTCATTTATTATTATGTTTTCTGGAGTATCATCCACTTCAATATAACCCTACTTTTAACTCTCTTCTTTCTTTTATTTTTCTCCTTTATGTTTTTTTTTAATCTTTTTTTCTATTTTTTCATTTGAAAAATTAAATATTTTCACAAAATGGATTGTTATTCAACCAAATGTATTATTAATAATTATAATTAGATTTATATAACGGTATTCAATAATAAATTAAAATGTTATTTTTAATTATCATAAATTTATAATACATAATGTTACTATTTGAAAATTGCCTCTTCCTATTAGTTACGAACCACAACGCCTCTATATCATTAATAATTCCACAAATTAATTTAACAAATTGTAGAATTAAACAGATAAAAACAAAATTATAAATATATTGTTTAAATTTATTTAACCATAAACATAACATTTTATAATTATAAACATTATAAAAATAATATCAGTATAACATTAATGATTTTTTTATAAATTTTTCGTGTTACAAATACAACATTGAACATAGTAAAACACAAATTATTATATTTTTATAACATATATGTTATTAAATTTGTAAATCAACAAAACTTAGATAATATATTTAATACATTTTTAATATTTTGATGGATTATTTTTTAGTTTACCTAATAAATAAAGAATTAAAGATTTCTCATCCCAAGAAAGAATTGCTTTAGTAAACTGAAGAAAATGATGAGGGAGAAATACGATGACTTACCACAACATAAAGGAAAGAAGAGGACAATATGGTGGCATATCTATGCCAATAAGAATCAGCAAGGGGTGCAATAAAGAGTGGTAGCATAGATGTGAATCCACACCAACTGTTCACCGTTTTGGCCGAAGAGGAATTACTCATATTTACAATATCTGTTAAATATGTTACTAAATTTGATGCCACTCCTTTGAATGCAAATCTCTCCATACCAGCAACAGCTGTCAACAATCAACATATAAAAACTTTACTACTCTCATCCAATTTGAATAAATTCAGAACAGAGTTTAACATGTAATAAAGAAGAAGAAGAAAAAATAGAAACAAACGATGGTGATGAAAGAAAACTCCCCCAATGAAAGCGAAATAACAAAGTTCCAAGCGTCAATTTAAGACCGTGTGAGAAAATGGCCAAAGGGTTTTCAAACTGATGGGATAATTATGATTTGGGGTCCCCCTCCATTGAGATTGACTTCATCAAGGAAAGTTCTAGAACTTTAAAAAAAAAAAGGAAATAGAAATGAGAATTTCAATACCTATGAGGAGAATACATGAGAAGTTGAGTCTCTTTCTTCTTTTTTCTCCAGCCATGAGAATTAACCACAAGAATGAAATGCACTGATCCAGGCAGCTTTTTATGAGATCAAAAACTAGAAGACCACGTACAGAAGAAAGCAGACCAAAGAGACAACGATGATTACTATTATTTCATTTGTAGGCACAAAGTGTTGATTTCATTTTTCACCAATGAAATATAGCTTCCAATTAAAGTTCAATATTATTTATTGGGTTTCTGTTTTAGTCCTTTTAACAATTACACATCAGTGGCTCCGTATTTATAGCTTTAATGGGCACTAGACAAATCACTAGTTACTTTAACTCTGTTTTCCATTTAATTTCATTTTCAGAATTGGGCATTTTTATCATGTCATGGTAACAGATGAGTGAAATAATGTCGACATCGCAACAAATTTTAAGCTCTATGACTGGGCTTGATATTATATCCGATGCTAGCTCCACCAAATTTGCCACGTGTAAGAATTACTGACAAGTAGGAGAATTCGCCCATTAAAGATTTCTAAAGTTTAATAGCTATTTCATTTATATACGATCATAAGACTTAAACACTAGATCGAACAATATAATATAGATGAAGTTATATATACTTCCCATGCAACTGAAAAACAAGTAATAAAAATACAATAACTTGCTAATTAATTTTATTACGTGTAGTTTCACTTAACTTAAGAGATGATTTTTTTTCATTAATTAAATATTAATTCAAACTTTCATGTTTGTCCAAATTAATATTAATTAAATCCCAACAATTTCATTTTGTATCAAACATGTACCTTAACGTGTTATATCATAATTTTTTTTTAAAAAAACCCAATTAATATTAAAAAAAACCCAATTAGTGGAGGTCTTAGAGGTTCTAAGAAAATTATGGCTCTTGGTTTAGTGAACGCTAAAGCAGTTTAAAGGGTCAACGGTCAGCCCAGGCAAACTAGTAGACTTTGTCGCTCAGGTGTCCAACTCGCACAAGACTCATAAAATAATTGCGTATATATTCATAATGAAACGTGGAAGAAAATAATTAGTTGAGTCATTTCATTTGTACTGACCATTTTTTAATCTTACACTACAAACCACTGTTGACCAATCATAGTTATAATCTTCACCCAATTCACCACTAAAGTAGATGAAGTGACGTTATTGAGCTGTCGATTAAAGCTTATAACTTTGATGTCGTACTGCTTTATCTCTGCTTTTCTCTGAACAAATCCAAAACCGCCATAAAAAGTAGTGAAATAACTTGGGAAAATAAATATATATATATATATATATTGATCAAGAAATTAACAGACTACAAATATAATTTATATGAATCTGTACGTGTGGGTTACTCTGGGGAAGATAGAGAAAAATGGTTTTTGAATTACGTAAACAAGGCAGGCCAACAGCATGTTCACACACACACAACAGGACACAAATTGAATTGCAATGCTAGATGACGAGGATGCCTTCTTTGGATGAAGGATGGGAAAAAAGTAAAAGAAAAGAGCACCCAAAACTTCTTTAATTTTCATATACAATACTGGAATAAGTGTCAATAAGAGGATAAGAGTAAGTAAGTTCTTCTGGTGCTTGTGAAAGTAATCCTAGTAGCCCATTTATGGTTGTCAGGTGAGACGGAAAGCACTACTTCGTTTCTGGGTTCCACCAATAATGAGAAATTAAAGAATTGATATTTTAGAGTAAAAAACATTAATATTAAAATAATAAATATTTTAATCCTATAAATTGGTCTAGTAATTCATGTGTTGACACGTGAGCAAACATTGACGAGGTTAACCTTGACGAGTGTCCCATTTATCCATGCATGCTCAGTTTTTTTTATTTTTCATCTTTTTTTTTTTATTTTTTGGTCAAAAATCATCCATAACTTATACGGATTTGGTGAGAGGGAATTTATATGTATATGTTTTATATGAAAGAGGAGTATGACAAAAAAAAAAGTAATTTTTTTGCCGAGACGTAAACCCTAAAAAAAAAAAATTTAATGTTTGGCTCACTCATTACCACATTTTGGGTGGGACCGCTAAGGATTTTATTGGATTTACCCATTTGTAAATGTTTAAATGTCTCTATTACCTACCCTACTTAGTGGACATATGGATGAAAAAGAAAATGATTAATTACGTGTTATCCTAAATTCCAAATAATTAGCCGATGCTAATTCTTTTACTTTAAGGGGAAAAAATTAGGTCAATTTTCCATAATTTTCTAAATTGATCCTTGTATGACATTAATATGGCTAGACCTGGTAGAGAAGCCATGTTAAACATAATTTAAAAATATAAAAAAATATATTATTTAAAACTTTTAATTACAAAAATAGTATTTTTTTATGTCATATTGATATATTTTGTATTAAAAAATTTAAGTTATTATTTCACATCAAACGTTATTTAAGATAATGATATTTAAATTTAATTAAGAATGTTTATATTGTTTCAATATTTAACACTATTAAATGTTATTAATATGTTCATTTTGTTATTAATAATTTTTTGGATATTCTTTTATGATCTCTTATATATTTTATTCACTTAATAAAATTACATTCAAGGCAAGGCAAAAATAAATTTATAATTTCAAAAAATTAAAATTAAATAGGATCTTAATAAATCATTTTTAAAGTCAATTAAATGTGCCTCAACCCTAGTATATTATTAGTTTTATCATTTCATAAAAGTTGGTTTAATTTTAAAAAAATATTATAAAAAGATAATTTTATCTTCATAAAAATATTTATTATTTTATATTTTATTTTATATTTTTTGTTAATTTTTATTAAAAATAAACATAACCATCTAGTAAACATGTTCACCTTCGTTATTCTATTTTTGACATTACCTCCTTTTTGGACGAGTAATTACCCTTCATTATTTGTTACATAACAATGTAAAAATATAATATTTATCAAAATTAAAGTTAGGTCATTATCAACTTATTTGAAGCACAATCTCTACATCAATGATGAAATTCCTTGTATCAGCTTATTTTCTCTCATCATCTTCTTGATCGTCTTAAAATTTTTTGAATATCTTGTGTGCAATCAAAACTAAAAGTTACTTTTACTTTAAATTTAATCAAATATAAGGTAATAAAAAAGATAAAAGAGTAAATGAGATAATATTAGTAACACTAAAAAAATTGATACTTTAAAAGAGTCATCTAACTACAATTTTTATAAAAAAATATATAATTTTTATAAAAAAATATATATATTTTAATTGTTCTACGGTAGAAAGTGAAAATTAGTTGGTTGATAAAATCATAGGTAGGAAAAAGAGAATGACAAATATTGACAATAATTACTAGGGTAGTATAAGATATTTTTGTATTTAAATGAATAAAAAATATAATACATAAAATAATAAATATTTTTTCAAAGATAAAATTATTTCGTTACAAATTAGCTATTTTTAATAAAAAAAAATTAAACCATTAATATATGTTTTATTAAATTAGAAAATTAATAATATATTAGTTTGATAATATTAACTTACGTGAATACTTTTTATTTTATCTAACAAGGCCGGCACCAAAATAACCAACGCTTTTGTTATATATTTTTGTTAATTCTTACCAAAAACTAGCGTTAATTTCAGGAGATACTTGAAACATTTAGAAGAAACGAAATTTTAAACATTTTTATTATTATATCATCTTATTTTATTTCTATAAAAAAAATTATTAATTGTTATTGGTTATATATAATTTAATAGTGAATCTTATTTACGAACAACTAATAAAAAATAAACATAATCTCAATGTATGTCTATATATATTTATATAACTTACTCTGAAGCATAATTTCTTATCATGAAGCATGTTACCATTTGGTTTCTAGCCTACACTAGATGCACCACCAGATAAAACAAGAATTAATCACAATGTCGAATATATCAAGGTAATGAGGTTGCATTCTAAATCGTTTTAACAAAAAGAGTATTTGGTACGTAATTAATTCCAAATTAATATTGATTATAGTTGATGCAATTCATTTCTCAATCTTTTAATTCTTTATCACCTTAATTTTAGCAGATGTTATATGTTGATCAGATAGGTAAGAAGATAAACAGAATCACCCATGCTGTACGATCAAGCTCAGCAATGTATCATATTGTCAATATATATAAGAAAACTAAAAGAAAAAATATAATATAATTACTACATTATAATCATTTAATTAAAATCATTAGTATTGATTCAATGAATTTAATGCAAAAAAGAAGAAGAAGAAGAAATAATGGGTTTACCTTCTGGAAGTAATTTTCAAGTGATGATCGGAAGAAAATTAAAGAGGGAGTAATCGCGAGAAATGAAGCTCTTTAGCAGAGAGAGAGAGAGAGAGAGAGAGGAAAGAGTAGTGGAATCCAACAAATATGTCATTGTTTGTTGATTGTTGGGCTTCACATTGGTAGTTGAGATATGCAAGCGTTAAGTGCCCCCTATTTTCTGCGAAATGTCAGCTGCCGATACCATGCCTTTTGGTGTGTCACACAAATTGTATATTCACCCAAAATTTCACATCTTTATCATAACTTTCACGAAACATTATTTTCTTTAATTGTTTAGAAAAAAAAATTATTTCCTGCCTATTTTTATACATTTTTAGATTACATTTATTTTATATAATAAAATCGAAATAAGAATAAGAATATAATATAATAATAAAAAAACAATATTATTAGTTTGATTATTGGAATCAAAGAAATAATAAATATTACATATTTAATTTACAATTGGAATGAAATGAAAAACATTATATATTATCTTAATAACTCTATATTTAATAAAATATAAATAATATTATTTAATTATTATTTTTTCATCTTATAAAATACATTATTGAAATTATAATTTTTCAAAATTATTATTACTTGAAAATAAAATATATTATTAAAATAATTATTTTTCTAAAAAATGTTTTGGGGTTTAGGGTTAGGATTTAATGTTGAAATTATTATTTTTCTAAATAGGATTTATGATTAGGGTATAGGATATAGAGTATAATGTTTAAGGTCATATTTGTGAGTTAAGGTTTATAGATAAAATTATTATTTTTCTAAATAATTTTTATAGTTTTAAGTATAAGGTATAGGATATATAGTTTATGGTTTAGAGTTTGGCGTATATGATATAGAATTTTAGGATTTAAGATTTTGAATTTCATATTTATTATTTAAGATTTAGGATTTATAATTTAATATTTAAAATTATATTTAAGATTTAGGTAAAATTAGAATAAAAAATTAAAATAGAAATGAAATCATAATTTCTTAAATATAAAAAATTCGTTTATTTTTTTTTTAAATCGATTATATTTTATTTATACTTTTCAAATCAACAAAACATAAAATTAAAAATATTCTATTCTAATTATATTTCATTACATTGAAATAGTAAACCCAATGCCTTTGTTGAGTTGTATGTCAAATATGATATCGTTAACCCAAATGAAAACTAAACCAATTGTAATTACTGGCACTCTACGTGTTATCCAAGCGCACCTACCTACTTTCATTTTCACCTTCACCTACGTTAAAAAAGTAGAATAAGAAAATAATATGGTTGAATTTATATAACCTCAGTCTATATCTATCATCCATCGGTAATACATATAAAACAAAAGTAAGTGGTAAATTTTATTTTACCTAAAGTTATCATATTATTATCTAAAAAAAATTAGAATAGAAATAGTTTTTTAAATAACTTTTAATATAATTCTCGTTATTTTAAATATTAATAATTAATTATTTAATTGATAAAAATAAAAATTCTAAATATATTATGTAATAATTAAGGATATAAAAATAATAATAGTTATTATTTTAAAATACACGTATAATTTTATTCAAAAATTTGTAATATCATTTAAGCTTTTATAAATATTGTATAACAATTATAGGAATTAATTATAACTACCAAGATACTTGTTGCATCTACACTTAATATGGTGTTAAAAGTGGTACTGCTTATCCTTTTATAGTTAGATTTTAACATTTTTTCATAATTTAAAATGATTAATAAGTGAATCTATATTTTAAAATAAATTATAACATTGAAAAAAAATTATTAATTTTTTTATTAGTGTGTAACTAAACTTAATAAGTTCAAAATTTAAGGTGATTAAAATTATTAATTTTTGTTCTTCTATTTTAATAATTATTAAAATATTGTTTTATACGGTGGCAAAAAAAAAAGGAAAATCTCCTATCTTACCTCATTTTATTTTCATATAGCCAAATTTTATTGGTATTATAATCAAGAGTTTTTTTACATATAATACTTCTCTTGATAACATATATACGTCTTAGTTACAATCAAAATTGTAATTATTTTGCCTATTATTTACTATGATAATTTTATTTAATAATAATAACGTTAAAATAAAATTAATGATATAAATAAATAAATAATACACATTTTTATTATAACTATAATAAAATAGTTGACACAATATTATTAAGAGAGATATATTGTTAAGATCATTTATTTATTATAAAAATGACACTTAAATTTTAAATTTATTTTTTACAATAATTTAGTTATATTATTATGATAAAGTGATAGCACAATGACAATTGTAATTTTTTAGTTGTATTAAAGAAATGTTATTATAAATTAAATAAATTGTAATGGAAAGAATTAAATAAAAAAAATTAAACTTAAAATAGAAAAACTTAAAAAATAGTTATTTTTTATTGATCACTTTTTTAGAACAATAGAATTAAATTGTTATAAAAAATAAATAAATAATTTAAATATTATTTTTAAAATAAATATAGTATTTTTAACCTCAAAAACTATTTATTTAAATATGAACGCACTTGAAAAGTGATAGGTAAAAGAAATTTTCACAATAAAAATACGATGCTTTTGGTAATTAAGGAGGCTTTGCTATGTTCCTTTATGGCGAGGAAACAAACATCTTCGAATCCTCGTACCAGTATTTTATCTAAAAGAAAAACCTAAAAACACGCCTCCATTATCATTTATTAGAGATAAAAAGAGGGATGGTAATTTAGAGATGTTTTTGGTACGTCAAATGTTTTATATTATTAAAAAAAATTATTTTAATATCTTAATTTAAATATAGTAACATTTCTATCATTTTTTAATATTAATTAATTTTTTACCCAAAATATCATTTTGGTTTTTTAGTGAAAGATTTTTATTTTTTCTTTATAAAAATTAATTAGTGCTAAAAAAATATTTTTTTGTTAAAATTTTGGTTCAATACTTTCTACTAAAAATTATGAAAACGAAAATAAAAACTATTAAATTTATACTTTTAAAAATAAATAATTACTAAAAATTATAACATTTTAATTATTTTATTATAACATAATGAAAATATCTTGAATGAACAATTAACTAAAAATATTTATATTATTAATACTGTTATAATTATTTTTTTTATGAAAATTAACATATTTTTTTTCCTTTTTTAACTCTTATTAATTATCGAAAAGAAAAAAATCTTTCGTGAAAATGTCAAAAGAGTATTTTAGGTTAAAAATTGATTAATATTGAAAAAGAATACAAAGGTTATCTATAATGGAATTAAAAACTATTTTTTTAATTAAAACTAAAAGCATTTATTTAAGGTACCGAAATTAAGTAGGGTTAAAAATTAAACTTAAATTTTTAATAAGAACGTCATAACTTTACTAATTAAATTATGATGTTCAAATAAAATAAAAACAACTTAAATCCTTTAGTCATCATTAAATCATTGCTAACTTTTAAGTTTTTGTTGGGGTTTTCTCATTCACATATTTAAGAATATCCATGATCAAAATTGATGTGGCCCAAAGAATTTTGTGCGAGAATGTCGAGCTTTCTTGATCTGTTTCATGTATCTTTCCACTGTTGATTGTTGCAACATATTCATTAACAACTATTTAGAGAGTATGAAATCTTGATAACTGATTACATGCAGAACTAGGAATTAATTAATGCCCAGAAAGAAATCCATACAAGACAAAAAACACACAAACCTAACCTTCAAACTAAAACACCATCAAACAAAAGACTCATACAAAGCCAAATTCTTGCACCAAAAACCAATAGCTGAGAGATTACAGAAACTGTGTTCTTCATATAAAAACGATGGACCAAGATAGATATAATTTTATTTTATTTTATAATGGATTAGTAAAGTTAATGAGAAATCAAAAAAGTTTGCAGCATAGAGCGGTGTTGAGTTTGATGTTGTTTTTTCAAAAAAGAATTATCTTACATCATGTTTAAAAAAAAATTGGGTGGTTATAATAAAAATATTATTTTTTAAAATAATTAATGGATGTGATTGAATTGAAAAAATGTTAAATAGTTAATAAAAAATCTTACCGAATTTCTAAAAGACTGACTGATCTGGAAGCTTTATTTATTTATTATTATAAATTTTTAAACTGAGTTATTTTTATTATAATTAAAAATTTGATATTAAATTTTTTTATAAAATGATTCGTAAAAATATACTTAAAATAA
The DNA here is from genome assembly GCA_033030585.1 of Hippophae rhamnoides. Taxonomy (NCBI): domain Eukaryota; kingdom Viridiplantae; phylum Streptophyta; class Magnoliopsida; order Rosales; family Elaeagnaceae; genus Hippophae; species Hippophae rhamnoides. The sequence continues at coordinate 61,865,281 of CM065428.1, read as the reverse complement.
ATAGTTAATTAATTTATTATTTTAGTGATTAATAAATATTTTACGAGTAATATAATTTAAATACAATATAAATATGAGTAATTTATCACGATATTTATAATAATTACAAAATTTTATTTAATAAATAAATCAAATATAATAAAATAAAATAATATATGAACTTATTCAATTAATATTTTTACTATCTAAAAAGTTAATCTTGCATGAATAATAGACATGACTTGATTGAATTTAATAAAAAAAATTTGTTTAAAAATAATTTATATTAGTTGAATATTCTTTTTTTTAATTCATATGAGATATGATATAATATCAACATAAAATTCATTAGTTCAATAAAAATATGAGTTGTTCGTAAGTGAATTGATTGAATACTCGTTAGATGAATAATCATGAATTGTATAAATTTTTACCCTTAATAAATAAAAATAATTGTATTATACAAAATGATTATTAATAAAAAAATATTTATTATATGAATATTTTGGATTTATTTGTGTAAAAAATAAAAAAAAATATTTATTATATGAATATTTTGTATTTATTGGTGTAAAAAATTAAGGAAAACAAAGGTTGATTCATAAATGAATTGATTAGATATTCATTAAATAAGTAATCATATGTAATAAAAATAATTACATTATAAAAAATAAATATTTATATTTATCATATAGATATTTTGGAATTTATTTAAAAAATACTAAAAAAATAGAATTTAATAGTTATTATATAAATATCTTGATATTTATTTATGTAAAAAACTAACAAAAAGTTAAAAAAATGTATTTATTATATGGATATGTTGGTATTTATTCGTATAAAAAAACTAAGAAAAAATGAATTTCAATTTATAAATGAATCAATCGAAAACTTGTTAAATGTATAATTATTAATAATATGAATTAGTACTTTTAATATAATAAAAACAATTGAATTATAATTATGAATGTAAAAACTAAAAGAATAAAAATATATAAGATAATTTAATATTTATTATATATATTTTGGTATTTATTTTTGTTAAAAAACTAATAAAATGTTAAAAAATAAAAAAAAATATAATGAATTTTTTAAAATAACACTCTAAAAAATTATAACACCAAAAATATTACCCTTACATCGAAGTGAGGGTTACATGAATTAATGAAAGGTAATATTTTTGTTATTATAAGTTTTATGATTAATAATTTATTATTTTTTAAAAAATATATTTATTACTTGAACTTTTTGATATTTATTTTTGGGAAAAATTAATAAGAAAATTGAATTTAATTAATAAGTAAATTAATAGAATATTTATGTAATATGTAATCATGATATATATGAATTATTTTTATTAACGTAATAAAATTATGTTTATTGTATAAAATAATTATTATATAGAAGTTTTTATAATTATTATATTAAATAAATTAATAAAAAAATTTATTTATTAATATAAGAAAAGAGATATTTTGATAGTAAAAGATTTTTTTTCCTTAGTTTAGATTACATTCGGGGACTGTACACGTTAAAAAAGAGGAATTATGCACTGTATTCCGCATTTTATAAATTTTAAATAAATTGAATTATTTTCTCAAATCATTAAAATTAACGTTATTCACTTAAAATTATTTTAAATATAATCACAAAAAAAATATATTAAAATAATATTACCCCTCATCAAGTAAAAGTTTGTTTGGTCTTTAGGTGTTATTAGTTTTTCTCTTAATTCTAAAGTCGATAATAATAACAATAATAATTATTTTAAAAATATAAGTTAATTGATAGAATATTTGTTAAATATAAAATTACGAACGATATAAATTATTATTTTTAATGTAATAAAAATAATTAGATTATAATTATTAATCTAAAAACTAAAAGAAGTAAAAAAAATAAAATAATTTAATATTTATTACATATATATTTTGATATTTATTTATATAAAAAAACTAATAAAAAGTTAAAAAAATAAAAAAATAGCAAATTTTTTTAAAATAACACTCCTAACAACTATAACATCAAAAATATTACCATTACATTGAAGTGAGAGGTAGATGAATTATTGAAAGATTATATTTTTATTGTTATAATTTTTAGGATTATAGTTTATGATTTTTAAAAAAATATATTTATCAAAAGGAGATTTTGGTATCTGTGAGAAAAATTAATAAAAAATTGAGTTTAATTTATAAGTTAATTAATCAAATATTTATTAAATATGTAATATGATTTATATAAAATAATTATTTATAAAAAATTTATTATATAGATATTTTTATATTTATTAGATTAAAAAAATTAATAAAATGATAAAAATTATATTTATCAATGTAAAAAAAGAGAGATATTTTGATAGTAAAAGATATATTTTTTTACTCGGTGACATTCGGGGATTATGCACTCCTTAAAAAAATAATAAAATAAAATAAATAATAATAATAATAATACTTTAGGTGACATTCGGGGACTGTGCACGTTAAAAAAATTAGGAATTATGCACTGTAGTCCGCATTTTATAAAATTTAAATAAATTAAAGTATTTATATACATTAAATTAAATAATATCAAATCATTAAAATTAAGTGATTAGTTAAAAATGTTTTAAATATAATCACAAAAATATATATTAAAACAATATATCCATAATCAAGTAAAAGTTTGTTTGGTTTTTACCTATTTTTAGTTTTTCTCTTAATTCCAACATTAATAATAATTACAATAATAATTATTTTAAACATTATATTAAACTAATTAAATGTATAATGATTATTATTATTAACGTAATAAAAACAATTAAATTATATTTATTGGTATATAAAACTAAAAAAATAAAATAAAAAATAAGATAATTTAATATTTATTACATATATATTTTTCTATTTATTCGTGTAAAAAAATATAGTGAAATTTCTTAAATTAATACTTCTAAAAATTATAATATAAAAAATATTACGTGAAGGGAGAGGTTTATGAATTAGTATAACGTGATATTTTAATTAGTATAAGTTTTAGAATTATTTGTTTTGTGATTTTTAAAAGAAAATTATTTATTAAACGAATATTTTATTTTTAATTAATGAAAAAATTAAGTTCAATTCATGTGTGGACTGATCGAGAATATGTAATTATGATATATGTGAATTATTATTCTTAATATAATAAAATTATTTATGTTATATAAAATAATTATTTATAAAAAAATTATTATATAAATATTTTTATATTTATTAGATTAAAGAAATTAATAAAAATTATATTTATTAATATAAAAAACTGAGAGAGATATTTTGATCGGAAATGATTTTTTTTTTCTCTTTTTGTTTAGGTGACATTCGGGGACTGTGCACGTAAAAAACAAAATATGAATCATGCACTGTGGTCCGCATTTTATAAAATTTAAATATATGATATCAAATCATTAAAATTTAATCACAAAAATTAAAAATAGAGTTTTATATATGATTAATTTTTTTAATTCCAACATCAATAATATTTTTTAATTTAATTATTTTAATTAAAATAAAATTTATTATTTTTAAAAGATTAATGAATAATAATAAATTTAATCTCTTACATATATTATTATATTTATAAAATATAAAATATAAATATAATAATAATAATAATTTAATTTTATTAAATAATTTATAAAATTTATAAATCTGATATATCAAATAAGTAATAAATTAAATAAAAATATTTGAAATAATATAATATTTTAATTCCATCTAATTCCAGTATTATCTGCAACCCAAAAATGTTATCGTAGATGGGCTCATGAAACATTACACCAAAATCGAAGAAGAAACGGGTAGAGTCTTTAAGACCCAAATAAAAAAGGCGAAATTTTGACCACAAGGGACATTGACTCTAAAACCAAATATAATCCTATATCTGACGGCCTTGATCTCGCCAATAATTTTGCGGGCCCCCCTCACTAAGAGTCGCGACGCCCTCGATTTGATTCGTCGGGGCTGAAACTTCCGCAATGAAGAAGACTCCTCATTTCAGATCTGTCGTGGCACATTCGATGAATTTCACTGACTAACACTGTGAGACCACTGCGACCAAACTCCATTCCACAGTCATCCATGGCCGATCATCAACACCATCATCACCTGCATCGGCCACATCGTATATCAGTTCCACCACGACCCACCAACCCCACCACCTTCCCTGTTACTCCCAAAACATCACGAGCTTACCCTCCTTTTCCCCATCAACCTTCTTCTACTCCAACCCCAACTCCTTCCAAGCACCGACTTTCTTCATTGAATTCTAGAAGTTCATTGTATGACAACAACAATGGAAAATCCAGTCTCTCCTTTCTCTTTCTTCTTCTTTTATCTCTCCGTTCTCTTTATTCTTTGCTTCCGTTTCTTCGTTCTTCTCCTTCTTTCTCTCTTTTCCCTTTCTCGTTTCTAGTGTCTCTCCTATCCTTCTTCTTAACCTTCCTTTTTTCTTGGTTTTCAAAATTGTCGACTTCTTATTCAAAAGACCCCTTCTATCAAAAACAGAACCAACCCATTTTCTCTCTTACCTCGATCACACAGTCCCAGCACAGAGTTCTGGTTGCCAAATCGATGCTTCTTGCTGCGGTGTTTCTCCTTCGCTTCCAAGCACTACGCTACTGTGGCACAGCGGCTATGATTCTTGCCGAATTGTCTGGAAACGTTGCCGCGAGGTTCGTGACCGAGGGGCGGAATCGGAATTTCGTTTATTGGTCTCAGTATCGGTTGTCTAAGGTTCGTGGCTTTCTTGCTTTGTTTTCTGGGTTGTTTTTGTTATCTATGAGTTGGGATCGTATCGAGTGCTTTCCTTTATCTGCTAAGTTTATGGGATTTTCTGTGTTCCCGAAAGATAAGTGTATGAGAATTTGGCCAATGTTGCTTCCATTTCTCTCTGGGTTTTTAGGATGTTACGAGCGTGTTTCGATGAATTGGGGAACAATTAGGCAACTTGGAAGCAAACGGGTTCGATTAATTTCCTTGTTTTTCACGACAGTTGTTCTTTTCTTTCCTGCTGTTGTTAGTGTGTTTATGATTGAAGCTGGAAGAGATAGCGTTTCCTTTGGAAATTTGTGTTGGCCCTTGGTTAACACTGTTGTCTTTGGGGTCCTATTGATAGAAAATTTTAGTGATGAGAAGCTTGTGGGTAATAAAGATTTTCAGAGGGAGTTTTGGGTCACTTTTTTTTGTACTATTGTTTTGGAGTTGTTCTACTTTCCTGAGCTATCACTTTGGGGACTGCTATTATGCGGTTTACTGCTTTACATTGCAGTTCGAGAATTGGATCCTTTTGTTTCAGGTAATCTAGAACTAGAACTAGGAATGGATTTTTCAGAGTCGCCGAGTACCTTAATTATGAAACCTATAAAGCACATATTAAGCGAGAGAAAATCCCGCAAAATTGCACTATTCCTCTTGATAAACACCGGTTACATGGTTGTGGAATTTGTTGCTGGGTTCATGAGCAATAGTCTGGGGTTGATTTCAGATGCCTGTCACATGTTGTTTGATTGTGCTGCTCTGGCAATTGGACTATATGCTTCATACATATCAAGATTGCCTGCAAATAATCAGTTTAACTTTGGCCGTGGGAGATTTGAGGTTCTTTCGGGATATGTTAATGCTGTTTTCCTAGTTCTGGTTGGATCTTTGATAGTATTGGAGTCTATTGAGAGAATTTTGGATCCTCAGGAAATATCCACTAATAGTCTACTAGTCGTTTCGATTGGTGGGCTTTTAGTTAATGTGATTGGTCTGGTTTTTTTTCATGAGGAGCATCACCATGCCCATGGTGGATCTGGATCATGCTCCCATTCACATTCTCATTCTCATACCCATTCTCACCACGATCAACATTCACATCATTATGCTGGACTTGATCAAATCAGTTGTGCAAAACAGGAAGTTAACATGGTTGCCCATAAAAGCAGTGAGAATGTTTGCTCCAGCGGTGGTGGCCATGAACACAGCCTGTATAGTCACTCTGACAGCTGTTCTGATGTTCCCACAAATCACCACCATCAACCTGATCACCGCAGCCACACTCACAATCATGACCACCAAAGTCAAAATCATCAGCACAACTCTCATGACCATGGCCATGCCCACCAGCACGATTCTCATGGCCATGCCCACCATTCCAACTCTCAAGAACATGTCAGCCAGAATGTTCACCATGGTCATTGCTGTCAGGATGACAATCATACTCATCATCAATCTCAAGCTAGCCACAACATTCGTGGAAGCTTGCCACATGGTTCTTCATCATATCGTAAGCATGGGGTGGCAGAACCTCAAGCTCATGGAGCAACTTTGGACTCTAAAACAGAAGAATCTCATAAACAACGTCATCGTCACATTGATCACAACATGGAAGGTATATTTTTGCATGTTCTGGCTGACACCATGGGAAGTGTTGGAGTTGTTATATCAACTCTTCTAATTAAATATAAGGGATGGCTTGTTTCTGATCCTGCCTGCTCCATATTTATTTCTGTCTTAATCATATCTTCAGTTATCCCACTACTGAGAAACTCTGCTGAAATTTTGCTCCAAAGAATTCCTAGAGCACATGAACAGGATTTAAGAGAAGCTCTGAGTGACATTTGGAAGATGAAGGGGGTTCGAGGCATTCAGAATTTGCATGTCTGGAGTTTAACAAACTCCGATGTGGTTGGTACTCTTCATCTTCATTTCTCAACGGAAACTGACAAGGCTTCTACTAAAGCACAGGTGTCACATGTATTGCATGATGCTGGAATCAAGGATTTGACATTGCAAGTTGAATGTGTTAGATGATATTCTCTGAATACTTTTTTGCTGTAACTTTCAAAAGTTATTAGCCCATTCATTAAGGTCAGGGAGTGACAATGTGAAAAGAACACTCGATAAACTATTGTATTATTGCGATTGTGGAATAACAAAAATGCAGGATTCTTCACTCTTGTTATGTCCTGGTAACTTAATCAAAGGAATTTTCAGTGGCTGGGACAAAGTGAGATCAAACCTTCCCTTTCCTCATAACCAATTGGTCAACATCGTTCAAGTTACTATTCATCTTGTTCCATGTAAAGAAACTAAGAAACATGCAAAGGACAATGTTTTACTTGACTAAATTATTCCTTACAGATACAGGTGTATTTATATGTTTATTGTTCACATGAACTTTATAAATTTTACTCTTCAACTGGTGATAATTTTTATGGCACATCTATTTTCTTGCCTTCATCTGAAACCCCCTCATAATTGCACGAAAACAATTATACCATATGGCTTTTGTTAGTTATAATTTCTAGTATATTGTTGATCTAATTTTCTGATCTGCAGAGCCTGAAAGAGAGCTGAATATTTAGTAGTAGCTATTGGGATATGAATGGTGAACTAATATGAATCGTGTTTATGCATATCAAATATGTTGTGAAGCTATAAGGTCGTATCCAGCAAAAACATGAAGATGGTATGTTACACATGCAATGGTTTAAACTCTTTTTTTCCCTGAACCGATTTCAACCACAAATTATTGAAAAATGATAAACTATGCATAAATAATTTTGTTTTTGATAATCTATGCAAAGAAAAGCATAATATAGTGTATCTCTATACTACATTTATTACATATAAAAGTTCAAATCACGTATATAATATTTTATTGCCTATGTAATTTAAAACAATAACAAATATTGGCATTTATAAATTATTTTAAATTTTGAAAAAAATATATTTTCCAAAATTTACTTATATATTATAATTTATCGGGAAAAAGTGTATTCCAAGCCAAAAATAATAATTAAACAAATAAAAAAACAATTGAAATATATAATTCTTACTTGTAAAGCAATTATTTTTAACTAAAAAATCAAAAATCAAAAACCCAAACGAACTCACGATCCCTAATTTTCTCATATGAGATTCATTTCGTGTAAGGGTGGTATTTTAATTACAAATAATTGAAATTATAATTAATTGTATAAATTTGATCATTTTTTTTCTGAAAATAATCGTAATTGATAAGGCGTGTGACGAAAATGATTATTTTAATACCGAAATTATGGTTAACTAAAATCGAACATATATTAATATTTTTTATATACATATAATTACATAAAAAGATACACTTTTGATAATAAAACATATAATACTTAGAATAATTAGATAAAATTTTATTTATTTTTATTTTTATATCTTTTATTTTACTTAAAAATATGTGCTAAATCAGTTAAAAATAAAAATTAATGTCAATATTTTCAAATAATATAATAGAGTAAGAATTATGTTAAGGTTTAATTTTTAAAATTAAATATATTTTTTAAATAAATGTTAAAAATAAGAAACATGGTTAAATGGTAAGAAAAATTAATATCAACTCATAACTGATGATTATTATTTAAATATACGCGAAATTGATACGAAATAATTATGGTTATTAATATAATTGTTTCCGATTATCTCACGCCATTCTTAACCTCGTATTTGAGTTCAATTTTGTATATTTTTAGATGTGTTATTGTTAATATTATCTATAACTCATAAATATATTTAAAAAATTGAGTTAATTTGATGCATTATAGTGCAATTACGTGGAGTAATAAAAATAAAATATAATTTAACTTTAAGAAAATAAGAAATCTAATTCCTTAAAGTCACGAGGATAAAAAGTAGCACTACATTACTAAGTTATATCCCCTCAATTTTTGAAAAATTATTTATTTTTATAAATTTTTGGACGTGAGAAAAGTTTTCTTTTCCAAAAATTGATAAAGAAAGAGAGAAAGAAGGAGAGATACAAAGCATGGAACATGCAGCAAGTTGTACTGCGACACGTCGTATTTGTCCTGCAGAATATCCTAATTCCTAGCTAGTCCATCAAGATTCTATAGTCCAGATCTAGCTTTGCGAAATTGTAGTTCCGATCCACGTGGTTCCATCATCAACAAGACCGAAAGTGTGAATGAAGCTACTACCTAACGTTTCTCAGTAGGCAAAACCATAAGAAAACCTTCAGTTCTACGTTTTCTTCTCTGGCATTCAATTGAACTTCCAGTTCCAAAGCAGTTTTTTTTTCCTTCTCAATTCTCTTTATTTAGAATTCTTTTATTCTTTATCACTAACAATAAACTAGCACTCCAGACTCAAGTGGTTTCTAGTCTTTAGCACCTAAACAAGCAAGTTTTTGAAAAGACTCGACTACATCTTCCGGCGAACTCGAACATGGAGAGCTCGGGCGAGAAGGTCGTGGCCGTGATCATGGTGGGCGGTCCTACAAAAGGTAAAGTATTAATCTTTTTTAATTGTACGATTTTTTTGAATTGCATTTTTTATGGGATTGTTTGGTTTCAGTTTTTGTGAATTTTTCTGATCGCAGGAACTAGATTCAGACCTCTTTCTTTCAATACTCCAAAACCCCTGTTCCCATTGGCTGGGCAACCTATGGTTCTCCACCCAATGTCAGCTTGTACAAAGGTTTGTTTACTTAATTCAATTTCAAAATTAGATCTAAACACAGTGTTTTTCGTGTTTATATTAGTTCAGTTGTTGATATTTGTTTTGTTATTTGTTAATAGATACCCAATTTGGCTCAAATAATCCTAATTGGGTTCTATGAGGAGCGTGAATTCGCGCTCTATGTGTCTTCGATCTCGAATGAGTTGAGAGTTCCAGTGAGGTTGTTTACCAACATTTCATTGTCAAGTTATAGTTCGTGGAATTATGGTTCAAATATATTCTTTATTTATAACAGATTAGCTCTATATTACTTTTGTTAAGTGGTGATTTTGTAAAATGTAGATATTTAAAAGAGGACAAACCTCATGGTTCTGCCGGTGGCCTTTATTATTTCAGAGATTTGATCATGGAAGACAGTCCAGTATGATATTTACAAATATCTTTAACTTACTTTCAACTATTTCCTACCCCCCCGCCACAATTGTGGTTTTGTATTATCATGTTTATATTTTGTTGGGCAGTCACATATCTTTCTGCTGAACTGCGATGTTTGCTGTACTTTTCCATTGTCCGGAATGCTTGGTAAGTTTTGTGCTCCTTGCTTAGTATGGCAAGTAATTAGTTCTTGTAACTATAACCTCAAATATTGATCTCACTTTTTATTAGACAATCAAACTTACAAGGTAAAAAACTAAGATTCTAATGAAACTTACAAGGTAAAAAAGTAAGATTCTAATGAATTAATAATGTAGTTGTTCTAATAGAGAAATTTCTTTTAATATTTTTCAGAGGCTCATAAGAGATATGGTGGGATGGGAACGATGTTAGTTATCAAGGTTGGTGAAGCTTTTACTGCTCTTTCTGAAAGCAAATTATGTTACAGGCAGCAGTGGGCTGTATTGCAAACTTTTCTCATTTGATTACTGTCCCTATTTTTTTGGGTTATGTGAGCAGGTTTCTGCTGAATCTGCAAACCAATTTGGTGAGTTGGTTGCTGATCCAGACACCAAAGAGTTATTGCATTATACTGAGAAACCTGAGACTTTTGTAAGCAAAATTTTGTTCATATATTGTACATTAGTTCATTTTTTTTAACTAAACTTGAAGGTTTAATTGTACTCTATTTTCTTCTTGGCATCATAAACATGCAGGTAAGTGATTTGATAAATTGTGGTGTCTACATCTTCACTCCGGACATCTTCTCTGCCATTCAAGAAGTTTCAATTCATCGGGAAGACAGAGGTTGGTTATTTTAGTTACATGCTTGTTAGTTCTGATTCGTCATTGCCTGATGATGTTGTAGAACTTTGATAACTACATGACAAGAGGGAGAATTTTGACCTCAAAATAACCTCCTTGTGCTATCTTTTACTTCTAATAGCAAATATGTTAACTTTAAGTATACATATTTTGGCAAGTTTCTTAGAATTTGCTTGTGCTCTTTTTACTCCTTTAGGAACATATATCTGACAACTCTTTGAGCATGAGAGTTTATGATAAAATATGTTCGCTATGATGCAGTGCCATGAGTATAACTCTTGAAACTGTTGCATAATATGCATCATAGCATCTAAGCCACAATTAATCTCTCTTATAAAGCCAAGATAATACATTTAACGAGTATAACTCCATTTGATATCTGATAACTAATCATTCTATCACACGTGCTGATTAACATTGGACTTAAATTTTGTCAAGTGCAGCTAATCTACGTCGGGTTTCAAGCTTTGAGGCCCTTCAATCTGCCACCAGGTTCTTGTTCTCATAACTCCATAATTTAGAATTAAATGAATTTTTAGTTTTCATTCTGTCTAAAATAATACAATATAATTCTTGCATATGCATTTATAATGTTGGACATATGAATCTTATCATTCTATTAATATATCTAAGCCGTGTAAAGTGATTTATTTTATTTATTTATATATATATATATATATATTTTTTTTTTTGGTTAGGACTCTGCATTGAGTGCTAGAATACAAGATTCGTATACTCTTTTTTTGGCTAAAAAAGAGGCTTCAACTAGTTAATACTGAGATTTACTCTTTGTAAATTCGTTGTTTCTTTCTTTCGATGGTTAATGATTTATTCTTAACATATTAATTACTGAAAGCCATAGTTCAATTTAGTTTAAACGTTGATGTGCATTTTTGTCAGCAGGATCCTTCCTCGAGATTTTGTGAGGTTAGATCAAGATATTTTGTCTCCTCTTGCTGGAAAGAAGCGATTATATACATATGAGACCATGGATTTTTGGGAACAAATTAAGACTCCAGGGTAATGATTCCTTCTGTCTTCATTTTTGCTTCCCCTCTTTTTCGTTATTTAATCTTGTCTCTAATTATTTCCCCAAAATTCTATAAATAGGATGTCTTTAAAATGTTCGGGCTTGTATCTTGCTCAGTTCTGTTATACTTCCCCTCATCTTTTGGCTAGTGGAGATGGTGCCAAGGGTGCTACAATTGTCGGTGATGTTTATATTCATCCATCGGCAAAAGTACATCCGACTGCCAAGGTAGTTATTTACATCATGAGAATGAATTTAGCATGGTTATACTCTTTCTAGTTTCTTGTTTCTTTCATGTTCTAGACTTCTAGGATAGAGGAATTTGATCAGACATGGGCTTGTGGTGAAAGGATTCAGTTAACATAGTCATGGATTAAATATCCTTGTGCATTTTAGGAATATTCAGGGATAAACAAAATGATATATCTTGATGACTTACTCAGAGTGAGTCAGTGACTTGAGCCTGGTTTGTAATATTGTTGGGCTTTACATTCTCAACTTTCTGAGTTCGTCCCTATCTTAGTGTTCTCTCAGGCTATGTCTTAACATACATATTATACTTATAAAGTCTCGTCACAATATACTTTTATGCATGAATTCCTAATTAATGAAACAAAATTGCTAACATAGTGGAGATAAGCAAAAAGTTCCAAGTTCTTGGTTGAGACTTTTGCCCTTTTTTCTTCTAATATATGGGTCATTGTCTTCTGTAGATTGGTCCCAATGTTTCAATTTCAGCAAATGTTCGGGTAGGTGCAGGGGCAAGGCTTATAAGTTGCAATATTTTAGATGATGTTGAGATTAAGGTATGGAAGTTTATGCTTATGCAATAACCATAACTATGGCATGATGGTGATGTTTCTTTTTTAATTAATGAAAACAAATGATTTAATTTCCTCCTGACAGGAAAATGCAGTGGTTATACATGCTATTATTGGGTGGAAATCAACAATTGGAAAATGGTCGCGTGTCCAGGCAAGTCCAATAAAATAGTTGCATCATGTCATGACCATGAACATTGAAAAATGTGTTAGGATTCATGTAGGGTCTGCATTTTTGCTAGTTGTGGTTGACAGAAATTCCACTTTGAATGCTACAGGCTAATGGAGACTACAATGCAAAGCTTGGAATTACCATCCTCGGTATGGATCCTCCATCTGATTTATTAGTTAGTTAATTTGATTATGAGAATCAGAAACACCTACAAAATTTGGACTAATTTAGGGTATATGAAGTCTAATTTTGGAAGTTTTTGAAAGAAAGAAAAAAAAATTAAAAATTATTATCAAACAACTTGTAGGTGATTTTTGATTGTTTTATTTTAAGATCATTGAGTAAAAATTATTATCAAACACATTGATGATTATTTTTACAAAAATCAAAATCTTTATTAAGTATGACGTTAATGAGTTGTGGTATTTTCTTAATCCAGGAGAGGCTGTGACTGTTGAGGATGAAGTTGTGGTGATCAGTAGCATTGTTCTCCCAAATAAGACTCTCAACGTAGGTGTACAGGATGAAATCATTTTGTGATTGCCAAAATAGAATGCACAATGCCTCTTCCTACTCTCTTGTTGGGATATATCATTTATGTTAGTATTTCTTGTAAACGATTATGGGAAGGATTTGCTGTGTATTTTTTTTTTAATCACATTCCCTTTTCCAATCATAAACTTATATCATACTGTTCATTTAGCTTTTTTATGAACCATAAGCCACCAACAAGATGATAATAAGCTCGATTGAGTGTATGATGGTTGTGAAACGCATGATTGCTGCAGAAGTGAAATAACTTGTGTGCTGCTGCTGCTGCCTCGTACAGCTGAACAATTTGAAGCAGTGCATCGAAAGTGAACATTTTGGATAACTTGGTCGAAAAATATTGGCTTAGAAGTTTGCCTTTCGTTTTGGTCTTCTTTACAATCAATCAAACGACAAAATTGATATTTTCTTGCTTATGTTAAGAACGGGAGAATAGTGTCAGAGTTGATAATTCCCTATGGATACATAGAACTTTTATTATATTAGGCATTTAGGCTGTTAGTCAGTGTATTTAATCTTCTCAAACAGAGGTCAAAGTACCATTATTGTTTTCACTTTTCAATGATGCTATTATTTTTGGGAAAAAAAATTGAGAAACTATAAATATCTCAATTATTAACTTATTTTTACTTAATCACATATGACAATCAATATAGACTAAAGATACAGCCTTACGAATAGACTTATTAAAAAAAATAAAAACTATTAATTTCGTTTTCGGGTGGACTCCAATTTCTTTTGTGTCTGTTTTACTGTATATAGGGTTAGCTCAAGCACTAAATCTGTCGGAAAAAGTTTTTATTGTTTAAAAATAACTATGTGCTTAAATTATTACCTAAAAGCTATTTATATTATAAAAATATTTTTTTTCTTTAAAAGAAGTACACCATTAAAATGTGATTCCAATTCTTTGCTATCACTTTGTTGTGAAACTGTATTTATAATAAATATTTGTAAATTTAGCGTGTAAAAGTACATGAAAATATGGTTGCATTTTTAACTATTATTCATACATACAAAATAATTCAAGTGATTTGCAATCTAAGTTGTTAGAGTCAATTCACCTATTATATTTTTAACGTATTATTGTATGTGTCGTAAATCAAAATATAATACGTAAAGAAAATTAACTCAATTTATTCGTATTTTTTATCACTTATATATTTTTTCATGTGTTTGACAAATAAAATTATTGATGATTTTTATAATAATACAATAGAATAAAACATATAACTTTTTTATATAATATATTACACCCTCATAAATTTGTTTACATTGAATGAGACTGTTAGAGTATATGTACTATGTTGAAAATCAACACTAAAATAATAATTGAAGAGGTAGAGAAATAAATGAAGTAGTTGAATGTTGTAGAAATAAATAAAGTAGTTAAAAGTTGTAGAAATAAACAAGTGGTTGCATAGAAATAAACGAAGTCATGGTAGTTATAAGTAATGTAGAGCAAGATTGTACGTCTATGATTATTTCTTAGCTTTTATATTCAGATGGTAGATCATTTAATGACGACGACTATAAATAGCCTACCTTGCATTTGGCTATTAATCATTCCATCAAAAACAAATAAGTCTTTCAGTATTCTTACTGAGTTTGAAGTTAAGAGCTTTTCTTCGAAAGTGTTTGTATTTCTTTTTCAATTTGTGAGTTGTCTTCAAATGTGTTATAGTGAGTATAATACAAGTAGCTTTGTTTTACTGGTTTGATCTAATATTAGTAAATTTAGAGTTGTTCATTCTAAATTTTACTCAACAATTGGTATCAGAAATGACTGGCCAAGGATCGTTTCTAGTGGAGTTATTCTAGTCGTGAGGAGTTTGGTACTGTAAGTTTATTAGTCAAGCTTGTTCCAGATAATAAATTGTCGATACGATGGTGATCTTCAAGTAGTCGGAGGAATCAAGAAGCTCAACAACAAAAACTATAACACGGGCAACATGTATGAGTCTTATCTACAAGGTCAAGACTTGCGAGGTCATTAAGGCAGGATTTAAGTTACACAACCAACAGTGGAAGATGCAAATGACATCTTGTGGAAGTGGAAAATTAAAGCAGGCAAAGCGATGTTTGCTTTGAAGACCACAATTGAAGAAGAAATGTTAGAGCATATTCGAGATGCAAAAACACCGAAGGAAGCATTGCCAGACTCAAGAGAATTTGAAGATAAGGTGCAACAAAAGATGGATGAGCATACTATTCAATTCCAACCAAGTTTAGATGAATCCAGAGATCCAGACGATGATGGTGCCGAACAAAGAGTAGCTCAGAATCCTTGGCAAACTGGCATATATCAACAACTAAAATGAAGCAGTTAGCGGGTCTAGTGAAATAGAAGAATCAACTCCACAATCTCAACTCCGCAGGTTAATAAGAACACGAAGGCCAAATCCCAAATACGCCAACGCAGCCCATAATTGAAGAAGCAGAACCCGAGACGTTTGAAGTTAAGCATCACAAAGATCCGAGTGATGACATATGCATGAGAGAAGAGATCACGCACTTCACAAAATCAAACTGGGATCTAGGCGAAAGTCAAGAGACGTGAAACCCATATCCTCGCAAACGGGTTTACAAGATATGTAGACCAACGGGTCAATTGAGAGATACAAGGCACGATTGGTAGCCGTGGTTTCTCTCAATAGTATGGATCAGACTATGATGAAACGTTTAGTCCAAAGGGCGAAACTTACAACCTGTTCGAGTCCTACTTGCACTTGCAGCAAATAAAGATTGGAAGATGTGGCAGATGGATGAAGAATGCTTTTCTTCATTAAGAGTTGGATCGGGAGATCTATATGATCCAACCAATGGGTTTTCAGAGCCAAGATCATCCCGAATACGTGTGTAAGTCATGGGAAAGCACTTTAAGGATTAAAACAAACACCTGTGGCATGGTATGGTAAGATTGCTAAATTTCTAACACAAAGTCATATTCAAGAACCGGCAGATTCCACTTGTTTGTTAAAGCCAATGAAGGAAAGCTAACTATCAGTGCTAGTATACGTGGATGACTTAATCATAACTGGTGATAATGAAGGTAAATTCTTCGAACAAAGGAGAATTTGTCACCATTTCGCATGAAAGAACTTGGCTACCAAGCACTTCCTCGTTTGAGGTTGATCACATTACAAGAAGGAATATTTCTTTGTCAAAGAAAATATTCTAAAGATTTGATAAAACGGTTCGAAAATGATTGAATGCAAACCAATTTCGACGCCGACGGAGCTAAATGCCAACACGTGCAATACGAAGGAAAAGATTTGGAAGATGCGACAATGTATCGAAAAATTGGTAGGCGGGCCCGATCTACTTAACCTTAACTCGGCTACCGACATTTCTTACGCATGCTACAGGTAATGAGCCCAGATATGCAAAATCCAAAGAAGCCACATTTGGAAGCTTATTAATAATATCGAGATACGTGGAAGAGTACACCGATCATGGTCTTTCAGACAAGAAAGCGTGGAGACAACAAGTTAGTTGTTATCGCGATGCGTACTACGTAGTGAGATCACATGACACCACGAGATCAACAACTGCATACGTGTTTAAGCCGGGTTTTGGAACAATTTCTGCAGGTAGCAAAAGACAACCAACAAAGATTACATTATCAACCATCAAGTCGAGTATCGAGCAATGGTAATTGGCAGTCAAGAAGGTACATTGATTGATACAACTAATGAATAATCTACATCAATCATCAGATTACGCGTACTATCAGACAGCGACAATCAATCAAGAATTCATTCGCGTAAAAATCCGCCTTCTTCATGTAAGAATCAAGCATGTTGAAATACACTATCACTTTATCGCAGAAAAGGTTCTAAGAAGTTAAGTTGAAATGAGGCAAATCAAGACAGTATAATCAAGTTGCGTACTTGTTCACAAAAAGCTAAGCGTTGGCAAGTTCAAATGTTTCGCCATTAGCTTGACACAAGAAAAATAGCTGAGAGTCAGTTATGAAAGTGTTGAAAATCAACACCAAAATAATAATTGAAGAGGTAGAGAAATAAATGAAGTAGTCAAGGTTGTAGAAATAAATGAAGTAATCAAGGTTGTAGAAAATAAATGAAGTAGTCAAGGTCATAGAAATAAACGTGGTCAAGGTCAGTAGAAGTTATAAGTACGTAGATAAGATTTGTATGTGGATTATTTCTTAGCTTTTATATTCGTATGCATAGATTGCACGACGATAAGATTATAAATAAATTTCTACCTTGCATTTGGTTTAATCATTCCATCAAAAACAAATAAGTCTTTGTATTCTTAGTTCAGTGTAAGTTAAGAAATTTTCTTTGGAGCAGTTTGTATTTCTTTTCAATTTGTGAGTTGTCTTTGAAATGTGTTATAGTGAGTATAATACAAGTAGTTTGTTTACTTGTTTGGATCTAATATTAGTAAATTTAGAGTTGTTCATTCTAAATTTTACTAAACATACTAGTCAATTTACAACAAAATATCAAACTAAACACTAAATTGCATACTTTGATTCTCACTCTCGAACAAAATAGGGATTTATAAGTAAATTTAAGAAAATCGTGTTTTTTTATTGTATTTAAAATTTACAGTTATTATGAAAACATAGACACTTTGCGTTGATGCAAAATGCATTCAAAGATTTCGTCAAAAATTATAAAATTTGAACTAAAAATGAAAACTTACGATCATCCTATCCGATTGAACCCCTCATTCTTAAATTATTGATGAATATGTGTATACTTTACACGTTAAATTTTCTTAAAAAACTTATAATTATAATTTTTTTTAATTAACTAATTAATCATATTTTTATACCATTCAAAACTATAATAACATATATTCAAATTTTTACATTTTAAATCCAAATCTCATGCACCCAAGATATAATTAAAGTAACATAATATTTTATCCTTCTTTAACATAACATATACATTACATAGGAGGGGTGACATTACTAATTATTAGAATAAAAATTATTAAAATGGCATACATTATAAAATTATTTAAATATATTATGAGAAATATTTAATAACAAGTATTAATAATATTTATAATTATAAATATGTAAATATTTTTAATATTACAATAAATATATTTTGAGTATACGATTAGTATTAATATATTTGTAAGAAAAATATATACTAATAAATATATACTAATAAAGGGATAAAAAATTTAAATTTTTTTTTCACAAATAATTATATAAATTTATAAAAAATGTTTATTTATCACTATATACGTACGTCAAAAATAAAATACCTTTGTAATAATAAATTGATCACACTTAAAATTATTACATTTATATAAGTGATTGTTATAGTGTAACTTTAGGTGTTTATTCTACAAAGAAGCAAAATAAATTATCAAAAAAGAGTTATCACATAATAATAAATAAAAATGATAATTGAAAAATAAAGAAAACAATTTATAAATAAAAGAAGATAAATATTAAATAACATGTTATTCACTCAATTATTTCATTTTAATACTACACACTTTGATTCTTATTTACTACTCAATTGCTTATTCACATCTCAAACAAGTAATTCGAAGATATAAGTTCAAAATTAATAACAAAAACTAATGTATTTATTTTGAGAAAATATTTTCATTAAAGAACAAGTAAAATTTATCATTATAAGTTATCGAAGATTGACAATATATCAAAATGATAATATCGAAGTAAAATATCAACTTATAAAATAAATATAATAATTATAAACTAAAAGTTACACATAAAAAATGACTAAATTTATATGAAACAAAAGTAATTTCTCAAAATAAAATTGTAAACTATAAAGTACTTATAATAATTAAAGAAGAGAATAGAAAAATTACACAATTAAGTTCTTGTTTAGTCTTGCTCTAACTTTAACCCAACTTACATATCATTCTCACAAATGTTTTAAAAAAGAATGAGATAAGAGAGTAAAAGCTTTTTGCAATTTTATTATGCTTGGTAGGTGTTGAATGTCCCATCTATTTATAGTGTTGTAATATGAAAATTTACTTAATCTTGATAAAATATGACATTTTGTACACGAAGATAATTGGTTTAAAAAATATTTTTAAAATAACAAGTGTAGATAAATCTCTTATCTTTTTAAAGGATTAGAAATCATTTGATTTGAAATTTTATATAAAAAGATATACCATAAATGCTAATAGATATTTAAATGCAATATTTTCGAATTTTAGCTAATTTTTAGGATCGAAATAATTAAATTTAAATATTCTTTGTGAAACACAAAAACGAGCTGAATAAGAAATATAAACTATATTAAACTTGTTATCTTAAGATAAGAAATATAAACTCTATTAAACTGAATAACATCTTTTTTTTAATTTTATTTTTTATGTTTTCCTTTTCTTGATTTTTTTTATATTCTCCTATCTTTTATAATGCAAAAAATAATATAAGAAGAATACAAAGAAAATTTTGAGCATAATTATTATAATATTTTCTAACAAAAAATATCTCATTTTTTTTAAACTAATATCATCCTTTATCTTTTCAAACAATTCATTCCACGAACCAGGAAATGATATTTTAAATATCAACTAACCAATTCAAAAGATCAATGAAAGCTCGTAAGCTAATTTCTCAATTCTCTCCATTCAATCACATGTGTTAGATCATAAAAATATACACTTAAACATAAAAAATCTCTGAACTACTACATTGAGCATCAATCTTACCACAAAGCTTAGTAGCGTGCATTCAATATTTTTATTATTTAGTAATCAAAATAAAAAAGGTAACTCAAACCAAACAATTTGTAGTAAATACCTATACAATGGTACTAATTTTTTCATTTTATCCTTTCAAACATGTAATGAAATTTAAAAAAAATTACTAAGATCTAAGCATTTTAAATAACATTCTTTTAATTTAAATAATGGGCACCAATGTATATCGAAAGGGTGCATAAAAATTGTGTATCAAGTGCTACCATCCCCAACCTAAATTTAATAGTATCTTTAATATCTTAAAATTAAATATAAAATAAAAGAGTAAATAATAAAGGACACATGAGTGATGAAATTTCACATGGAAATTGCCTATGATAGATACGATAAACATAAGAAATAATAAATAACATAAACTAAAAATAAATAAAAGAAAAGAAATAAAACTAATGTACCCAAAAAATAAAACTTGATCAATATTGGTAGATTGGAATTACAAGATGAATCTCCTCAAGACACATAGAATAATATACTTTTCCCACGTGATTTTTCAATTGTTATCCATTAACTTTAAAAATCCTTCCATCGGTTGGATCCTTAATCTCAATAATACAGTTGGGAAAACTTGTTTCATTATAAATGGATGATTCATCTTGATCTCAGCTTTCCAGGATGGAGATGTAATCGGGAATCATAAAGATGAACCCGTTGGCTTGGCTAAAATTTCTTTCTTAAGATTTGCTTGTTATGAGCCATTTTAATTTTAACCTTGTAAATCCTAGAGTTATCATATGCATCATTCCTCAATTATTATATTTCTAATAATTGTAACTTTCTTTAATGTCCTGCAACATTCAAATCAAAGTTAAAGGGCTTTAATACCCTAATAAGCCTTACGCTTTAACTCAATAGGTAAATAACATGCTTTCCCATAGACAAGATTGTAAGGAGACATTTTAAGTATGGTCTTATGAGTAGTGCAATATGCCCAAAGTGCATCAAAAAGTCTTAGGACTAATCTTTATAGTTTGGATTAACAGTATTCTCGAAAATTTGTTTGACCTCCCTATTAGCTAACTCAACTTGTCCTTTGGTTTATGGATGGTATGTAGTAAAAACCTTGTGCAAAACACCATACCTACGCATCAAAGCCTCATAAAAGAACAGTTACAAAAATGGGTCCCCTAGTCACTGGTGATAACATGTAGTGTATCATACCTATGTAATACATTTTTTTAAGAATTTTACCACAGTTGCATTACCATTAGTACGACACACCACAGTCTCTAACCATCTGAGCACATAATCTATAGTTAAAAGAATATAAAGATGACTAAAAGAAGAGGGAAATGGTCCCATAAAATCAATACCTTAACAATCAAATATCTCAATAACAAGTATAGGATTAATGGACATTATGTGATGTCAGGTTAGTATACCCAACTTTTGGCATCTTTGAACAAAATGGGCCAATAAAGGTTATACTATAAAATTTTAGCAATAGTTTTTTCATGAAAAAATGACTATCACATGCTTTAGAATGACAAAAGTTCAAGATACTATAAATCTCACATTCTAGAATATAACGTCTAATAATTTGGTCTAGCAATACTTTAACAAATATGGATCATCCCAATAAAAATTTCTTTCCTCAACTAAGAATCTTCGTTTGTCTTGTGCACTCCAATTGGATGGAACTTCACTAGAAACCAAGTAATGAACAATAAGTGTATACCAAGGCAATTGGCTAACGATAAACAAGTGTTCATTGGGCAAATATTCTCAAATAGAAGGATTATCCTTATAATGATTAAACTCTAAATGAGACAAATGATAAGCCATAATATTTTCAACATGATGATTAGATCAAATTCATGTAAGAAGAATATACCTAATCAAGTGGGCTTTAGCATCCTTCTTAGTAAGGAGATACTTAAGAGCCATATGATCAGTAAATACCACAATAGACGAACTAATCAAGTAAGTACAAAATTTATCTAAAGTAAAAACGACAATTGGTAGTTCTTTTTCTATTGTAGAATAATTCAATTGAGCATTATTCAAAATTCTAATAGCATAGTAAACAATAAAAAGCTTCTCATCCCTTCATTGTCCAAGGATAGCTCCCACTACATAGTTGTTTTCATCATATATAACTTCAAAAGGCACATTTCAATTAAGTGACTGTATGATAGGAGTGGAAGTGACTTTGGTAATGAGTGTTTGGATAGCTTCCCTACACTCTTGAGTTCAGTTGAACTTAGTATCCTTGACTAGGGGTTATACAATGGACGAGATATTGTAGAGAAGTTTTGTATAAATTTCTCGTAAAAACCAATGTATAAAATCTCCTGTAAAAACCAACATGTCCAAGAAAAGAAGAGACATATCTTACTGTTTTGGTGATAGGTAATTTAGATATTAATTCAATTTTGACTTTGTCTACCTTTATTCCCTTTTTAGACACAATGTGACAAAAAAAAATCCAAGAAGACACAATGAAATGATATTTTCTCAATTCAAAACAAGTCATTTTTCTTCACACCTACTTAATGCAATTTCTAAATTAAGTAGACATGAGTCAAAAGAATCATCAAAAATATTTAAATCATCCATTAAAACTTCCTTGTATTTTTCAACCATATCAGAAAAAATACTAAGCATACAATGTTGGAAGGTAGTTGGTGCATTACATAAACCAAAACATATTCTATGGAAAGCATGAGTACCATATGGGTAGGCATATGTAGTTTCTTCTTGATCCTTTAAAGCTATATCTATTTGATAATAACTAGAATACCTATCAATAAAGCAATAGAAAGGATGGCCACAAAACGTATTCTATGGAAAGCATGAGTACCATATGGGTAAGCACATATAGTTTCTTCTTGATCTTTTAAAGCTATATCTATTTGATAATAACTAGAATACCTATCAATAAAGCAATAGAAAGGATGGCCAACTACACGTCTAAGATTTGGTCAATAAAAGGTAATGAAAAATGATTTTTTTGACGAACTAAATTTAATTTTCTAAAGTTAATACACATGCACCACCTAGTTACTAACCTAGTTGGAATAAGAATTCACTTATTAATTTCAACTATAGTCACCCTTGATTTTTTTGGAGCTATTTGTGTTGGACACATCCTTTTACTATTAGATATTGGATAAATTAGACCTAAGTCTAGCAATTTTAAGACTTTTTTAACTACTTTTTTCATTGTGGGATTAAGTCTTCTTTGGCGATATTGTTTGGAGTTAGCTTCTTCCTCTAAATGTATTCTTTAGGAACAAATTAATGGAAAAATATCTTTTAGGTCAGCTATAGTCTAACCTAGTGCATTTTTATGTTTTTTTTAACATATTTATCATTTTTTCTTATTGTTGAATAATAAGTTTAGAAGATATAACAACAAGAAAAGTATAACCTAAACCCAAGAATGTGTGTTTTAAACCTTTAGATAGTGAATAAAGTTCTACTTTTGGTGTCTTTATGGCCGAGGGTTTTGGTTTCTCTTTTTCACTTGGAAACTTCTCAAAGCATGGTTGCCAATATTTGATTTCTTTTCCTACTTATCATCAAAAACCAAAGAAACATTAAGGATAAGATACTTTAAGGATTCAAACTCATCATGTATGTTTACTTCCTCTTCAATAAGTGTGTTTATCATGTAGGTTTAACACTCATCATCATCTTGTGTTTACCTTCCTACTTGGAAAATATTCACCTCTAAAGTTATGTTTTCAAAAGACAACTTCATAAGATCATTCATATAGTTGATAATAGCATTTACTGTAGCAAAGAAGGTCTTTCTAGCATGAGTGAGATGTTTTACTCCATGTCAACAATTGATCGAGTATCCAAAAATAAAAAGTAAATAATGTATTAGAATTATCAATTTAGATTAAAATGTCTTCAAATATCCCTTTTGGTCTTTACATAGAACAACCAACCAGCTAATTGTAGTACCATAGATCTGGGTTTGATCTCTCCAAGTCTAAGTTGTAAGTATATAGAATAAGGCATCAAATTCACACTTAATCCTAGGTCTATAAAAGCTTGACCAAATTCATGTGTCCTAATCTGGAAGGAAATTATGGGACAACCATGATCTTTATACTTCGATAATATCTTATGTGCTATCACTACACTAACTTACTATGTCAGAAATGCAATCTTCTTGACAAGGTGTCTTATTTTCATGGTGCATAGATCCTTGGTAACTTTAGCATAAACGTGTATCTACTCGATTACATATAACAAGGAATGATTAATCTTAACTTGTTTCAAGTGCTTTAGGATTTCACCTTGATTATTTGAAATTTTTCCTTTAGATATTAGGACTTGAGGAAAAGGGTATTTTAATTGAAATCTTATTCGCTGATTCCTTTAAAGTAGAATCTTTAACATAATCGTAGTGGTGATAATTCTCATGTTAGTTTATGGACTTGGTATAGTTGATCCCTCTTGGGTTAGGCATTACGAGTTGAAATGACATAGACCTCTTTGACATTGTGTGCATCGATAGTAAGGATTTGTACCATATGTTGGCATTTTGGGTTAGGTTAGGGTTGAGAAGGAAACTTTTCTTACTCTTCTATAGTGAGAGTGTTGGTTAGCTTGGTGATATGACTTTTGATTTCTTTGTTCTACTATACCACTTATGTAAGTACAACATCAAAATTTTGGTTAATTTTATCTTGTGTCTCTATAAATGACTATAATAATTCCTCTAAAGGATTCATATTCGATTGTGCATTATATTGAAGTATTGGGTAATTTATTTGTGGCTTGGTTTTCAAATTTTCAATGGGTTGTATTGTTGGTCAAACTTTCAATTAAAATTTGAATGGTTTCTCTAATCAAGAATGTATGATTCTTTTCTAAACATCCCTATAACATTACATTGTTCTTTATAAACCCCTATCGTCTCACTGTAGGTTGGGAAATTTTGAGCCAAGTATTCTACTGTTCTATAAATAAAGCATATATTATGAGTTTCTACCCTTGCAACCGAGTAGTTCTACTATCTTTCATTGTTATGGCATCTAATTTCTTAGACAAAGCTTCTAGTTAGGCTTTAAAGTTGTCTTATTATCTTAGATGGTAGATTCCAGTTGGTTGCAATCTATTAGTGCTAGTAGTAGCTCTAGATTTTGTCCACATATGAGCTTTTTCATCTAACTTATTAAGGCATTTTATGGCTTCATTATGGTCTTTTTAGAGAAACTCGTCATTGCATATCATTTCTATAAATTGGCACTCTCGAATTGTGAGTTCGTCATAAAATTAGATAACTAAGTGCCAATTTTCTTACCGATGATATATGCATATGTTTAGCAACTCTTTAAACTTCTTCTAGGCTTGGTATAATGTTTCACTATCTTTTTGAAAAAAATGTTAAGATCTGTCTTTTAAAGTTATTGGTCTCAAGGCGGAAGAAGTATTTATTAAAGAAGGATTGAGTCATTTCTGCCCATGTACCTATAGATCTCGATCTCAAAGAGTATATCTAACTTTTTGTTTGTGTTTTAGATAGAAAAGGGAAAAGTTTCGACCTATGAAAGGTGGCCATTACTTCTTCGAATTCCTTAATATATAGATATGGATTTTCTCTATATAAGTCATGAAAAATGCGTAAGAGTTTTATCAATCCAACCTTGAAATCCATTTGTGGTGCATTAGGAAGAAATATTATGCATGATGGTGTAATTGTACAGGTTGAATGAAGGTAATATTTAAGAGTTCTAATGGGGTTATCCTTATGGTTACTCATATTTTTAGAGCTAGAAGACATTTAGAAGAAGGAGATTAAATTATAGATAATTCTAATTCTATTCTTTTCAAAAATCTACTTCTATCGTCTCTAGTAAATCTTCAAAAAAATAAAAGATAATAATAAAACAAGTATTTTTTAAGAAAATAACAATAACAATTATATAGACACATAAATAATATTTACTAAAAGTGCATTAGGAAAGAATGGCGGGATGATGCTTATTTAAAAACCACTTTCCTAGACATAACAACATTCCTAGAAAAGATTCGTGTTACTAAGGCTTTCAAGAGTTAACCTCCTAAATTATTGTTGTTGTCTTTTATATATAAATTAATTATAAAAAATTCTTAAAAAGTAATCTCTTTGTTATGATGCTTCCTCAACAACGGTGCCAAATTTTGACGACGTTCAAAATTTATTACCTTTATCTAAGCAATTATCATAGTGTAGTTTTATTGTTGTTCCGTTTTAATATTACCAACTTTGATTCTTATTTACTACTCAATTGCTTACTATACATCCAAAATAAATAATTAAAAGATATAAAGTTGAAGATTAATAACAAAAACTAAAATATTTATTTTAATAAAATATTTTCATTGAATAACAAGCAAAATTTATTATTATAAGTAATATCCAAGATAGACAACATACGTCAATGATAATATCATAATAAAAGGTTAACTTATAAATTAAATATAATAATTATAAACTAAAAATTGCACACAAAAAAACATTACTAAATTTATATGAAACTAAAGAATATAATATATTAATTATAGTAAAAGATGAACAAAAATAATTTCTCAAAATAAAATTTTAAACTATAAAGCATTTAAAAGAATAAAAGAATAGAATAAAAAAATTACACAATTAAGCTCATATTTAATCTTGTTCTAATTTTAGCCTAACTTACAAATCATTCTCACAAATTTTAGAGAAAAAGAACGAGAGAGGAGAGTAAAAGCTATTTGCAATTTTGTGATACTTTATAGGTATTAAATGCCCATCTATTTATAGTATTAGACTACGAAGATTTGCTAAATCTTGGTAAATTAGGTTGCTTTTTTCTTGAAGATAAGTTATTTGAAAATATTTTCAAAAGGATATATTATAAATACTAATAGATATTTAAATGCAATATTTGCGAATTTTAGCTCATTTTTAGGATTGAAATAATCATATTTGGATATTCTACGTGAAATACAAAATTGTGGATAAATATTTTATTTTTATGTATCAATTCGAATCATCTTATTTGAATATCATAATTATAAGTTATGCAATCCCGTAAAGATACATTACTAAATTTAAATTTTGATTTTTATGATATTTTTTGTTGATTTTATTTACTTTATAAATATAAAATAATCACAATTAATATAAATCAATATGTATTGAATTAATTTTAAACTATTTAAATTATAAATATAAATCAATTTACGTATTTTAAAGTTAATACAATAATTTTAACTCTAGACTTACTCCTTCCTATCTATATGTCAATATATATTATAATACTATATATGTATATTATAATACTAATAATAATATTTGAATCATTTGGTTATTTTGGCAAGAGGTGGGTTAATTGGTTACATATTTTTGATTTCATAATTTCACTTGAAAAGGATTATGTCATCAAATAATAATATAATTGGTAAGATATGGATGATGCATAAGAAAATTAAATTATTTAACTCACCTATCAGCCTAGGAAAACAAAAAGTTAATAAAATGAAGTGAATGTAAAATATTATATCATATAATGGTATGCTCATATGCATTCATAACTTCTTCCTATGTTTCTTTTATTGTGATAAAGATAAAGTATTTTTAATATGTATAATATATTGTCCATAAAATATTAAAACAATACTGAAAATGATATATAAAAAAATAGAATGTTAAAACAAAGGAATAGATATATTAATTGCATATGCAAAAGGTGCCGATATCATCTAAAATTTCTAGTGCTGTATTGATGAAATAAAATAGAATATACGTTAATAAAGTCCAAAATTGGTTACAATTACAATATGTTATTTCTTGATTAAGTAGGTAATTAATATAGCAACTCTCAACTGTTGATTAGAGAGAAAGAAAAAAAAAACTATAAACTTTTAATATGAATATTTCTAAATAAAACCGATACTTACTTTCATTTTTTAATTTGACTCAGATGATAATTAATTTAAATAAATTAATAAAAAAATTAAAATTAAAACAATATTTAACTACAATTAAAAATATAAATATAATTAGATTATATTTATCTAAAAATTGAGATCATTTAATTAAAATATTTATTTAAACTATTTATATTAGTAACAATTCTCTTTTTTAATTTTATTTGGTGAAAGTAATTTTCTCAAGTAATGTATATATGCATGTTGGGAAATAACGTAAATTCCCGATAAGCCAGATTTATGAGAAAGTAAGAATAAAAAAATAACACATAAATTTGATAACGGAGTTCGGCCAATTTTGCTTACGTCTCCGGACCTGCTGCATATCTTTTTACTGAAAGGGGAGAAATTACACAAGGTGTTTACAACACTCACAACTCACAACCCAATTACACCCAAGAAAATTACTCTCAATTTTCTCTCACAAAAGCTTTTCTCTCAATTGGAATGAACACTTTGGATGATTAATTCATTACAATTACACATATATTTATAGGAAAATTCACTCATTTAATTACTCCTTAAATTAATGGTTCCTTAAATTGCTCCATGTTTTGCTACTTAATTTGCTCCTTAAATTAAGGAGCTTTATAACAATGCAGAGCTTAAAAGATAACATTTGACGCATGAATAGGAAAAAAACTATTAGGATGAACTTAAATAATGTTAAATATCTTATTAAATTACTCTAACAAATTATCATTATAATAATTATAATTGTTATATAATTATTATGGTAAAATATGTGTGCAAGAATCGATCTTTAATGATTATTTGTTTGTTTTTTATTCTTTATTTTTCGTTTAATTAAATAATATAAAATTACTTTCATTAAAATTATAAATTAAACTAGATAATTTTTTTTATATATTTTACACTATTATTCTATTTTTTTAATAAATTAATCCTTTTACCTTTTACCTTTTAATTTTAAAGTTTTAATTCTTTAATTTTTTTATAGTTTTATAATTTAATTTTGATTTGATCATACATTTTAGACTAAATACGTTAAAAATATATGATAAAAAAATAAAGGAATTGAATTATAAAAAAAAATAAGAGACAAAAATATGAAATTAAAATAACAAAAGGATTAAATTATAAAAAATAGTAAAAGATTTCCAAAGTGTAAAAGATTTTAAAATTATATGTGTAGTTTAACCGAAGAAACAAAAGAATATCAATACAATGGATTTCAAATAGAAAACAATGCGTAAAAAATTATAATTTAAATACAAGATTTAAATTCAATTAATGTTATTTGGCGATTTGTAGAAATTTAAATATAATTAAACTATAAAAATGATTATTTTTGATTTTATAACAATAATCAATTATCATAAATAATATAATGATAATATTTCATATTTTACATAAAAGGTAAAATTCTAATTTATCAAATAATTTGTTTTAATAATGTCGATAGTTTATTTATAATTATGATAGTTAATTTTCTTAATAATAATATTATTATTAGTTATGATTTGCATTATTAAAATTTATGGGTTGCTCGAAAAAATATTTATTAAATTTAAATGTAATAAAAAAATAATTTCTAATTTTTTAAATAAGAAATAATTGAAACTAGTATTGAAAGAATGGCAAATATGTAAAATAAGGAAAATTGAGATTAACATAGTACCTCCATTTTCAAATTACAAATGGATGAAACCCGCCAAAGCCCATCTTTCTCCCTTCGCTTTAAACGGTCTCTGTCTTATCTTGCTTTGAAGAACCTGATCGGCCGATCCTTGAAGAAAAGTCGATTATCATCAAGAATGAGATTTTGATCGTTTTCCTCCTCCAGCTGTTCTGATAAATGTCTTCCACGGTCTCTCATGAGTCCGAGAGTAGATCCCAACTTTACTGTCGTAAAGAAAAATCTTTGGGCGTCTTGTGTTCCAAGTACTCTTTCTACCTTTTATTTGTTTGATTTTATCTTTTTATTTGATTTTCTAGAAGGTAATTTGGGAATTTTACTTTATCAGTTTCTTGAGGTTGTATAATCAAGGAAGTACTGAAACAATCGAACTTAACGCCGCCGCCGCCAAATTAGGTCTTCGTCGTATACCTCATTTTCTTCTTATTATTTTGCCCAATGTTTGATTCGAAAGAAGGCTCTCATTTGAACTAAGTTAAATGTACTTTTATCATAAGCTTAAGGTTATGGTTTATCATTGACAAAATTCAAGTCCGGGTCTTTTTTTTTCTAAGCAATCAAAAGGAGGCTTGGTGTTTGTCTGAATACGCAGGTGTTGAACGACGTCGTATATATGATGTAGTCAATATTCTGGAGAGCGTCGGAGTACGTTCTTATTTTTAGATTAGATTATTTATACGCCCTACCTTCAATATCTTTGTTTAAATTTGCTTGGCTTGGTTTCGCTTTTTAACCTTTTAGGTTGTAGCAAGAAGAGCGAAGAATCAGTATACATGGAAAGGGTTAGGGGAAATCCCTCGTGCTCTAGAGAAGCTAAAGGTAAATGTAGATTTTTGGATTTTTTTTCCTTTTTATTTTTTATTTTTTAAAATCCCTGTTCCTGAATGTGTTGCAATTCACGAATTAATTTTCTATTATTGCACAGGCTGAGGGACCGTGTCCGAAAGAAAATTTCAGCATATCTGATTTTCATGCTGCTGCTAGAGTATGTCTGATTTTCTTCATATGTTGGTTGCTTAAAAACTGTTGTAATAACTGTCATAATGATTTTTTTTTTAAATAACAATTACACACCCACTTACACATGATTGGTTCGAACCCACACCCTCTCACTACCACAAGGAGTATATATCATTACACTACAAGACAATTGAAACTTTCATAAAGATTAAGGATTGTGTTTTGAAGTCTTAATACTTCTGTTATTGGAACCTAAGAAGTTAATAACTTGAGGAAAAAATAGGGACCTAGTACTATACTAGTACACATATTCATTTCTTAGTATCTAGTGTTGCACAAGTTTTTAATAGTACCTTAAAAGTATCCAAATTTTCCTAAAGGTACTTATTTGGTCAACAAAGAAACATGAGCACAAAAAATTCAAGGGTATTTTAGTTATCTAAATTTTGATTATTATTTTCTCATTTTTTCCTTCTCTTTCTTTTTTTCTCATTCTCTCCCTCCTTGGGTTTAGGGTATTTTAGTCCTTTGAAATTTAGGTACTTTTAAGGTATCATTACATAACTTTGACAACAACGAATACCAAAATATTAATATGGATACTAGTAAGGAACCAGGCTTGTAGAATAACATGATAAATGTAAAACATTTCTCCTTATTTTCAATGTCATATTTTTAGTAGTTATTTTGACTAGGTTTCCAATGAGGAGAATGGAGGGCATTTGAGTCTGAATACTAGTAGAGAGGACTCTTTTTCATCATCAACGAAAAACAGTAATCTCAATTTCCTTCTCATGATGCCATTTGTTCTAAATTATTTTTGAATTCCAAAATGAAGGGAAAAAAACCAGATGAAATGAATCAAATTTGAACATTATGTTGTGTATGTTATAGCCGTATAGCCTTGTTTATTACTGTTTGATTGTTTAAATTCTTTTTCTTTTTATGTTTTTTCTCTGCAGACAACAGAAAAGATAAGTCTCTGGCTCTTCTCACTCAAAACTTTATCAAGCTTTTTCTTTGTTCAGACGTGAGTGAATAATGATAATAATGGTCCGTTACTTTGAATTGGTTGTTTTGTTTGTACTTGTTTGATGCTTTCATTGCTGTGTAGGTGGATTTTGTGTTGCTTGATGCTGCTGCAAAATCATTGCCAGGTGATGTAGGGGATGCAACAGCTTTGAGAAGTAATTCATCTTTGTATATTATCATTATTTGAAAATGTTAATGTATGGAAATATGAATCAAACCTATATCTAATGTTTTATTCTTAACAAAAATTTTCAGCAAAAGTTAGACGACTGTATGATGTTGCAAACGTTTTTTCTTCTGTGCATCTGATTGAGAAGGTAAAGTTTACTCTCAGATGCACCTCCTGAGCCCTTATACAGAAGTCTAGAATAATGCTTTATCTTTCAAATAATTGCAGATTCGTCACGTTGAGAGTGGGAAACCATCATATAGATGGCTGGGATGGAGAGGGAAGACCAACAGCAGCAGCTGTAATAGTTCTTTAAATGAGCCCAAGAAGAGAGTTTTCGGGACTGATTTGACAAATTACAATTTAAAGAGAAACAAGACAAATATTGAAGTGAATTCGGAGACCAAACAAGAGATAAGTCAGCAAATGCAAAGTAAATCACTCAATTTCCAACATGAATATGATTTGAAAGAAAAGAAGCAGCATTCAACATACAGCTCTAAGGGTATTGAGTTTGGTCCTTTTGCTCCTATCAACAATTTTAAATTGGGAGATGTAGCTAATAAAAATTTGAGAAGGGTTCAAGACTGGGAGAATCTGGCTTCTACTTTTCGTCCTCAGTATTGCAACCAAGGTACATTGTGAATTCTTTTCTATGAACCTAGTTGGTGCAGCATTGGTGCATACATGATGAATTGTTAAGGACCATAATGGCTCAGCAGCAAATGTTTGGGGTCCACCGATGAAACAGTGTCTCACATAGATTGGGAATAATTTAGATGATATTTTTATAGTGAAGTGGTTGAGGATCACAGCTGAACTGGAACAAACAAAATGACCTAGACCTTGACTTTTTAATTATTTTTCCCATGGAAAATTCTTATCAATTATTAACCGGCTCATGTGTTCAGATAAATTGCAATCTCTTTATATTTTTTTAATAAATGAATTGCCATCTCTTGATTATAGTGAGGTCTTGTTTCTTTCCAATCATCCACTTTTACAGTGGGTTGTGACCTTAGAAAACGTGGGCTCCAATTGGGGAATTGTTGAATCAGCATATAATATTTGTATTGTTGAATGATTCCATCTTGGTCTTGCCATATTTATGTCAATCTTTACCCATAAAAATTAGAGGCACTAAACTATAGAATAAAGAGTTTCTTAATGTTTTGGCAGACTTGGCTGACTTATTTACTCATTACATGGAGGCTTGGAAGTCATGGTTCGTTGAATCAAAAGGGAAGCGGGAAGCAGAAGATGCAACATAGTTGCTAGTTTGACTTCATGTGATAAAAGAACACGGTTAACAGTTCTTTTTTTTTTCCTTCCATTGTTTCACATGACGCATTATATGGGTTTTTGTTTTATTGTCTTTTCCTGATTCTAGTCAGCTAGTTAATATCTGCTTTGTTAGTCATACCTATAATAGCCTAAGCTTTTTTCTTGTATTTCCATTGTAATAAATATGAGTTTTGGCTCAGTACCCAGACGTAATTGCCTTAATATTCATGTAACTATGATTGTGAGCAGTGCTGCTGAGCGCACATGTGTTGATTTATCAAAATTCCAGTATTTGAGCCGTAATGGCAAAGAAAGTATGTATGAAGGTCAAGGGCAAGGGGTCTTGGATTGTTATGATTGATTAAAAATAATATTAGATTTGTTAGTCAAAATAAGAGTTGACTAATTTAGAAGAAAATTCATGGAAGTTGGTTTACCATATTGTCAAAGATGTAGGTGTCTAATCTTGTTTGAATAAAGAATAAGAAAATTAGGTATCTTAATTTTGTTGAATGAAGAAATGTTTGGCATATGAAATGAGAACTTGAAGGCTATAAATATGGTTTTATTTCTTCATTGATAATCATCCCAAAAATAGAGCAAAGCTTGTATGAGAAGTTCTTAAGTGAGAGAAAAAAAGGTGTGGGAAAATTCTTTTGGGTTTGTAATTGTTCTTGTCTTTTGGGTGTGTGAGAAAATTACTAAGAGTGTGGTTGTAACAAATTTCCACATATTGAATTTTTCTCTGGTTGTCCTTTGACAACGAAAGTGGTTTTTCTCTAATTGGAGTTTCCACTATAATTCTTGTGTTGTGTACTATTATTTCTCTGTTATTTGATATTCTGCTAAGAAAGGTCTTAGGAGGGAGAATTTGTGATTATACCATTTTATCCAAATTTTCTAACATGGATAAGAGGTTTACGTTAAAGCTAAATAACTATGACATTCCCGGAACAGTGGAACCTATATTTGATGCTTTTAATCTTTTCTTTTTTTTTAAGGGAAGGGGAAGATAATATTAGGATCCTTATAAGTTGGGGATGTTTTTCTTCAATTTGATTGTTTAAAACAAAGAATGTTCTGTGGCAGTCCTAATCCTTTTGGTTGTTTGAACTAGCTCATGAGGACAACGCTAGCAAAACGATCAAAAATGATGTGTTACCGATTATAGTTTTTAGAATTCCTATCTTATTAAAAAAACATTTTTTTTTATAATACATTGAGCTTTTCATATAACAAGAACAATGAAAAAATAGTTGGCAAATCTATTTAGTCTTGCTTTGTAATCTACTATTGTATTAAAATATGTTTAATCTAACTTTGTAATCTATTATTTTAACATTTAGTTCGATGAATGACTTATTTGTTATTAAAGATGAAACTATTATAATTTCACTTTGTTGTTTTGAGCTTTAGTTTTTTTTTTATCTTAGTTTGAAGATTTAAGCAGTTGATTTTTAATTATAATGAATTGTGTGCTTTATTCAACAAAAGAAAAATAAATAAATATAACAAGAGGTAATGATGCATGATTAGCTAAAAAAATAAAAATAACAGAGAAGGAAAATGATAGATAAAACGGTAGCATGTTTGCCTGATGAATATTTTAATTATATATAATTAAAATCATGGTTATTTAAAAAAAATATTATTTTTTGAAAAATTAACCTAAAAGAATAATTATTAAAATATCTAAAATATAGTTAATGTATTAATATTATTATATAAAAAATACATTTTTAAAAACATAGTAGAATAATTAAATTATATTTATTTGTTTTTATTTTTTTATTTTTTTATTTTTTTTAAAAAAATATATATTAAATAATTAAAAAAATTAAATTAATATTAATATTTAAAATAATATAATAAAATAAAAATTATGTTAATATATAATTTTTTAAATTAAATATATTTTTAAATAAATTTAAAAAGTGAAAAATATGGTTAAATTAAAGTAAAATAAGTATGACATTATTAACTAAATGTATTTAAAATTAATATACCTACATCCCTGTCAATTCTTACCTGTAACCTATCAGAGTCCCGGACTACATAATACTTCCCTGATTCGGGTGCATAACTGTCGAAAAAGAAGGAAAATTACAATAAGAGAGAATACGGAAATGGCGAATCTGTAGTTTAGTGTTCAAACCAAGGGCATTTAAATAAGGAAAATATGGAAAATAAAATAGGCAAGGAAAGCAAACAAAATTTGGTGGGCTCCATGGGTAAGGTTGAAGCCGTGCGAGGCTGCCCCTAAGAAGCTGA
Organism: Hippophae rhamnoides; assembly: GCA_033030585.1. Taxonomy (NCBI): domain Eukaryota; kingdom Viridiplantae; phylum Streptophyta; class Magnoliopsida; order Rosales; family Elaeagnaceae; genus Hippophae; species Hippophae rhamnoides. The sequence continues at coordinate 61,829,984 of CM065428.1, read as the reverse complement.
ATCTGAGGCTGGGAGAGAGCTCGCGTTCTCACACAGCCATTCCTTACATGGCGGCCGCTCCTGGAGCTTTGGTTCTCTCTCGCGTCACCGATGTGTCACCAAATCCTCGCCAACCTCCTCAACCACCTCCACTTCTACTACCGTTTTCCCGCCACCTTTTCGCTCGACCTTTACTCCCTTCCTTCCAACGCCGTCGTTTTACTAATTCTTCGGCCATCGTCAGTTGCCTTATCTCCGGTTTTGACGGCGGTGGAGTCTCCGACGACTTTGTATCTACCAGAAAGTCAAATTTGGACCGAGGATTTTCTGTGATTGCTAACATGATTAAGCGAATTGAACCACTCGACACATCTGTTATCTCCAAGGGCGTTTCAAATTCTGCTAGGGACTCTATGAAACAGACTATCTCAAGTATGCTTGGATTACTTCCGTCTGATCAATTTTCCGTCACCGTTAGGGTTTCTAGAGTCCCTCTTGGTCATCTCCTTGTGTCTTCAATAATCACCGGGTATCAAATTATGGTTCAGATTTTCACTGGATGTAATCAAGATAACATGTATTCTTTTTTGATTCTAAATCGAACTTGATTGGTTACGTTTAGGTATACACTGTGGAACGCTGATTATCGGATATCATTGATGAGGAATTTCGATATATCTTTGGAAAATTCGGAGAAGTTGAGTACGTCGAAGCAGCTAGGGGTTTCGGACGAGCAGGTAAGAGAGAGAGTCAGTGAAATTGGAGCTTGGCATAGCAATGAAGAATTGGAGATGAGAAGTCCCCAGATTTTTGGAGATTTGTCGCCCGAGGCTTTAAATTTCATTCATCGTTTGCAATCGGAGATTTCTAACGCTGAAGAGGTGAGCGGATTATGCTGAAATTGTTCAAATTAGCAGCTTTTGATAATATCTTGTTGAGATTGAATATTTCTAGCCGACAATTATGGAAATAAACCAAAGCCTTAAGTTTGGTTACAGTGTGCTTGAAGCTAGTCTGTGTATTATATAATAAGGATAAAGATATATGAGTTATTGCCATACGCCCTTTCTATAAGTAGTGTGTTTGGCATTTGAAACGATGACTGCTTCTTTGGTATATTCGTGAAGGTTGCGTTACTCCAATGTTTTTGAAATTTATGGAATGAGGATTTAAGGCATGCTTTTGTTTTGATTACCAGAGCTGGATTTCGATGTTCAATTCAAAGATTTGTTATTTTGGAGCAATACGAACCTGTACCTTAAAGATAACTGAATTTCTTCTTTTACCAATTATCTCTCTTTTTTGAAGTGATAGATAAGATTCTCAGATTCTGCTTTCTCTCCTTCTCTCTCTCAATGAAGTCTTGTAAATGGAAACACGCTTTAGTTAAAAAATGCAGTCACTTGTGTTAGTTATAGGGTATTTTTTATGCCTTACATCACTAGTTAGAGTTATTGTATTCATTTGTGAACTTGTATAAATTCTTCAGGACCTCTTGTACCCAAATAGGTTTTTACTATTTTATAACATAACCTAAGAACCATGTTTGCATGTTAAAGTATTAAAATTCTCCTATATGACATGCACTACTGGACTTTCTTCAGCGAACTAATTGTTATTTGTAATCCGTGAATGCTTAACTCCCCGTTTGAATGCTTTTTGATAAAAACTACGCTTTGTTTGTGTTCTTGTTTTATGATTATTTTAACAACAGAAAAAACTATGCTTTTAAAATTATCGCATGCTATAAACATTGTGCTAATATGCTTCTTGAGACATGTTCGATATGACTGGTACTCTTTCAGGAACTGCATACTAGAAAGCAGGAAAATATGCGAATTGAATGTGACAGAGAGTACGGGAACAATTTGTTGGACTATCTACGGTCTCTGGATTCTAATATGGTAACTAAAATCTTTCTTCTAGATTGAGTGTTTTGAAATAGTTTTTATATTAAAATCTCTGCACTTTTTCTCCCTCTAGTCATATGTCTTTCATAGTTTTGTATATTTATCTTTCTGCTACTAAAATGTTTGGTTTATTGGAATAGGTTGCTGAACTATCTAAGCCATCCTCCATTGAGGTGGAGGAAATTATACACCAGCTTGTTCATAACATATTGCAAAAATTCTACAAAGATGATACATCCGCGAATTTTATGACACCTGCAGATACAGAAAATAAAGAATCTTCAGATAGTGATGAATTTTGTGACAGGATAGGAACCTCACGAGATTACCTTGCCAAGTTGCTTTTTTGGTAAGACTTTTTGTGTATCTCATGTCCATATATATGGCTAGGTTTTCTTCATTTTTACCACCTATGGTTGAATGATTTATGCTGAGAAATGCTCATATGCACATTAGAAAACACACGCTCTGCACTTTCATGTAAACACGTGATAAGGACTTCCCTGGCTACTGTTGAGATGTTGAATATAGATAACGAGTTTCTCTTCATTTTTTGGGTTCTGCTGGCAGGTGTATGCTATTGGGTCACCATTTAAGAGGCTTGGAGAACAGGCTGCATTTAAGTTGTGTTGTTGGATTGTTGTAAATAAAGTAGCATGTATATTCTTCTTCTTTGGTTTCATTTCCCTGTTCACCCATGTTACTATTATTCTTTTAATCAAGTTAAACCATTTGTGATTATGATATCATCACAACTTGTACACTCTTACTTTTCATTATTCAGATTATATTCCCAAGTATGCTGAACCTAACACTGCAAAATGGTTAAGAAATTCGTTTTAGTTTCTATTTCCCCAGGTGATTTACAAAATATCATGGCAACTAATAACACTTAAAATTGCTATCGCATTTTGGCTATATTTTTGCTCTAACTTGTGTGCACTAACTGAAGATGCCCAACCAATATTAGGTGTATGAATTGTTTCAATGCATATATTTTTGCATAACAGTATACGTTAGCCTTTATTGTCAATAAGTTGGACACTTTGTTCATTATTTGGAATCTTTTTAAAACATTTTAGCTACTTCACTTTAAACAGAGTAATAAACTTGTAGCTAGATTGTCTTAATAGAATATATTTTCATCACTCTGTGATGTCAACACACGCATGTTCAATGTACAAAATAATATTTTTGGATTTTTAATGGAAAATACTGAATAGTTACACCTGAATAAAAGGTCCTAACCAGATAAAATAAATAAAAATAGAATTCCTGTGCTAACGATCTGAGACTGATTCTACAGTTGTGGACGTTGTTGGTGAGTGGTGACTATGCACGATAGCCTGGCTTGTAAGGATCATAGGGCGACCACAGAAAACCAACAGGACGTAGTAGGTTTCCAGAATCAAGTCTCGTCCATAGCTTCCGTTTTCCACTCCAATGCAACAAACTGAGTGGCCCAGGATGCAATGTCCTGCAACTATGCTTCAATTATCATCACCAAGACCATGTTGGTTTCATCTATAATCAATATTCTCAATTTCTCCACCAAAGACCAACAAAAATGGTGAAGTGAACCCAATTCATAAATCTTATTTTCTTTCTGAATTCTCATCCATTTCTCTATCTTCCTTGTGTAATCTTTCTCCCTACTTTCCTTAGTCCGTAACTGTTGGGAACTTTGGTTCCAAAATCGTGAAAATGTTTTTTAAAAACACATCAAGAAAATTCAAAGGAAGAAATCAACACAGATATTTTACATGGTTCGAAAATCCTACTCCATGGAAAAGGTCATTGTAACTCATTATTATATCAGAGAACATATAAAAAGAGATTACAGAGCTTAACAATAAAGATATACCAAAATCATGAGACCAAACTTCTGCACCATTCACTATTTTCTTTCTGGCTTTCTCTGCTTATCGAAGGAGTGCTCATGCAGTTCTCAACTCTTTTCCTCACAGCGTGTCGATAAACCACACATCAAAGACCAGAGCCTTTTCCTTCTACCGTTGCTCTCTTGTTTTCTACATCTCTTGGCTTCATCACTTCTTTGTATATATCCGCTCAAGTCCTTTCTTTCCTCTTATTATGTATTGTGTTCTATGATATGGTTATTTTTTATAACCAAGGGTAAAAATGATAAAAATAAAAGTTCATTAACTAAAATGAACTTTTTGAAAAGAATAAATAAATCGACTTATCATAATATTTTTTTATTGATCGTTAATCCATAAATTTTAAATTTTAAATTCTAAACCTTAAAACTTAAATCTTAAGCACTAAACTTTGAACCTAAAATTTTAAACCAATGAGATTTAGGGTTATTATTGTCTTTTTAATATATATATATGTTTTTATTTTTTTAAACAATACATTTTAATTATTAAATATGTTATTTTTTTTATTAAGTATATATATTCATTATATTGGATCTTTTACTTAGCTATACATATAAGCCTTTTAAAACTTATAAATTAAATTGATAACTTTCAAGTATCCTTATAATTGTTTCATTTTTTATCCTTCCTCTTAACTGATATTTTGGAGTATACTTATTTAGTTAACTGATATTTTGAAGTATATTTATTTAATTGATGATACCTATTTTAATCAATTTCAATAATAATCTTAATGAATTAGAGTATTTTAAAAATATTATTTCTGTTAAAATTGACTAAAATAAATATTAATAACCTAAACAAGGGTACTATAAAGATACTATTTGAGAATAAAAATAAAAAATAACAAAATAAGAATAAATATAATTAAAAATACTAACCCTAAATACTATTTAAAAAAGTGTTAAATATCTCTTTGTTTGAATAAAAATTTAAAATGAAATACTTATTAATGTCTACATGAAGATACTATTGTGTTCCAATATACAGAGACACAATAGATAAGAAAAACTTAAAATATAATGATTGAATGATTTGATTTTATTAATGATTATTAGGATCTAAAATGGTCATATAGAAAACCAAAAAAGAGGAAAAATAATCAACAAATTACACTAAATGGTAACATTATTTGAAGACGTCAAACAACAAACAATCCTAATCTTTAGGATTTATTCTAATAGAAATATTTCTAAAGAAACCGTTTCCAACAATCCTTCCCTTTAACTTATTGCTTCTAAAAGACAATTAGTTCATATTTAGGACTGTATAGACTCTAAGTTCTTTACAAAATTTACGAGAATTTTCCAATTTTAATGGTTTTGTCATAAGGTCTAAGATTTGATTTCGAGTTCCATAATGAATTAGATTAACAACTCTTTCTTTAGTGAGATCTCTTAGGAAGTGAAACCGTAAATCTATATGTTTAGACCGACTATGTAACACTACATTCTTGCAAAACTTAATAGCAGAATTGTTATCACATTTCACTATACTGCTTCTTTCTTGAGAATGACCAAGTTCTTTCAACACTTTTTCATCCAAATTGCTTGGCATGCGCAAGTTGCTGTTGCTACAAATTGAGTTTCAGTTGTTGATAGACTAACAATGGGTTGCTTCTTGATGACCAGGCTACTGCACATTTGTTTATTATAAACACATAGCCAAAAGTGTTTTTTGATCTTCCACATCACCTACAAAGTCAATAGTCACTGCCTATGAAAGCTAATATCTCCTCATTTCTTGTATAGGATTCCATAATTCATGGTCCCTTTTAGATATCTCAATGCTCCTTTTGTTGCTTGTAGATGCTACTCGGTTGGATTAGACATGAAATGACTAATTAAACTTACAATGAACATAAGATCTGGTCAAGTTGGTGTAAATACATCAGACTTCCAACAATCTGTTTGAAATAAGTTTCATCAACTTTGACTTCCTTCTCATTTTTGTATAATTTGTATCCTAAAACTATGGGATTGCAAAATGAATTGCAAACTAAATTGCACTCTTTCACACCAAAACGTTTCAATATTTTAGCTGTATATTTTCTTTGATATATAAAAATTCTATAAGATTTTTATAAAACTTCGAGCTTAAGAAAAAACCTCATTTTTCATAAGCCAATCATATCAAACTCTTTTTTCATAGAGCATTTAAATTCACACATCATAGTTTCATCATCACTAGTGAACAAGAGATCATCAACGTAAATACTTACAATGAGAATTTTACCTTATTTACTCCATTTAGTGAATAAGGTATGTTCACTATGACTTTTCTGAAATTCTTCTTTAATAAAATAAGACTCAATTAGATTAAACCAAGCTCTTGGGGTTTGTTTTAGTTCGTAAAATGCTTTACTCAGCTTGTACACCTTCTGGTTACTTCCTTTCTTCTCATATCCTAAGGGTTGTTTCACATAAACCTCTTCACTTAACTCTCCATGCAAAAAGGAAGATTTGACGTCATGTTGATATAGTTTCCAACCTTTATTTGCAGCAAGTGCTATAATTATCCTCACAGTATCCATTCTGGCCACAGGTATAAAAACCTATGTAAAATCCACTCCATGTTGTTGCGAGTAACCTTTTACTACCAACCTTATTTTGTATTTATCAACCTCTCCAAGCTCATTTAATCTAATCTTATAGACCCATTTTACTCCTATTTTCTTTGCTCTAGTTGGTAATTTTACTAACTTTCAAGTTTGATTCCTCTCAATGGATTTAATTTCTTCATCCATAGCCAAACGCCAATTTGAACTCTTTATTGCTTCCTCAAAATTCATCGGATTTGAATATAAATTAAATGCCTTATTCATCTCCTTTTCTTTTGATAGTCTTTCACCTGAATCATAATCACTCATCCATAAAAGAGGATGCCTGCTTCTGCCCTCCCTACTATTCATGCCTACTTCATTAGTGGTACTTGAAGAGACATGTTCAGTTTTGTCTGTCCCAACTTCCTTTTCTTTTATACATATTTCGTATTTTTTCCTTATTCTACCTATCATTCCATTATATATCCATCAACAACTCCTTTTCATAGCTTGCATCCCAATTCCATTGTTTGTCTTTTTCAAAAATTACATCAAAACTTACAATAATTTTCTTGACAGTGGGATCATACAATCTATATCCTTTGTATTCATTACTCACACTAAGAAGAACACAACTAATACTTTTGTTTTCAAGCTTTTTTATTTTTGCATCTAGTACATGAACATGCCCCACACATCCAAGTATTCTAAAATGTTCCATTGAAGGCATTTCACCAATGTATGCCTCTTTTGGGGTTATTTCTTTGACAGCTAGTGTAGGTGTTTGATTTAAAACATATATTACCCATCTCACTACCTCATATCAAACAAATTTTGACAACTCTTTTTCTGACAATATTGATTTAACAAGATTCATCACGATTCTATTTTTATGATTGGTTATTTCATTTCGTTGTGAAGTGTAAGTCTTAGTCAACTGCCTTTTTATCCCATTCTACTCGCAAAACTCATTGAATTCATATTTCAAATTTTTTATTTTTCTTGTTTGGACAATTACGTATAAGAGAAAACAACCCATTAAAGAGGGTATAGTACATCTTTGTAAATATATATTCTAAATTTTAGGTACATGTCGTATGTTGTGCTCTCATTTTCTTTTCGTTAGGTGTTCTATTCACATTGTATCATTGCTTATCATCTAGATCTCATTTCTCAAAAGTTGTAAAATTATTCAATTTTTAAAAATATTTATGTCCCAACACATTATAAACGGATACACAAATTGTGTGTATTTAACTTTCCACTTGTTTTGTTTTGTACTGGTGTTTCTGCATTAACGGATTGTGCTATATTCTAACAATGACTCTTTCATTCTCCAAAAACAACTAGTGGGGGGAAATTGTGAATATTGATTAATGATTACGATCTCAAATATAAGAAACAATTTGGAAAAAGCAACATTCATTTTCTTAAAAAGTTAAAATCCTTAGAAGTACTTTTCTAAAAGATCTTTTTCGTAGAATTTTCATGGCTAAGCTGCATTTTATATATGTAATAAGAAGCAGATTTCATGTATTGTCTAGATGGCGGAGTTGGTCCAAAAAGGAATGGGTTCAAATACCGTTCTTCACAAATAAATTTTAAATTTGTATGGCCATCTGATAAAAAACAAAAACGACATTGAAGATCTGCCTGCTAAGTAAAAGAGACGAAGGTATTTCAAATGGGTGATATTATTATATAAAATTAGTTTATTTAGTCTCGTTGGTACTAACTTAAATTAACGAAATCTTTTTTGGCTAAGCTTGTAAATAGTGTTTTTGTTCATATTGTTAAATTTTTCAATCTGTTTAAGCTAAAAATGTAGCAGCAAAGAAGAAGGCAGGCCTGGGAAGATATAATGGATTGAAAATTTCAGAGGCTATGTATCTTTTCGACTGCAATAGAATAAACTAATTTGACAGGTTAAACCAAAACTTATCTAGAGCTGATTTTCTTCTTGACCCTTTATTTTGACCCTCAATATCTCTGTGAAATTTCCTCTCATGATTAGTCTAAATTACTTAGTAATGTAAAATAAGTTGCTCAACAAAACTAATCACGTTTAAATTTTTCATTGACTTGATGAGCTAAAAAATTCTAACTCGTGAGTTCAAAAAGATGCAATCCGAATAGCTCAAAAACTTAAATGATTAATTTATTTGAATCAATGAGAAACTCATTTAAGGGGTTCAAAACGGGTTGTAATAATATCGCACAACACGTAAAAAATTTTAACTCACTTGACTCAAGAGTTGAAAAAATGTAACTTGTTTAACTTAAGAATTTAAATGAATAGTTCATTTGAACTAATGAGAAGCTCACTTAAGAGGTTCAAAATATGTTGTGTCAATACCGCACAGTACGCTAAGCACTTGATCCGTTGACCCATTGAGCTGACATAATTTGCTAAATGTTTGACAAGACATGCAAGTCAAAAAAATACACTACACAACTTATGATCTACTAGTAAATTGGGTCGAATCGAGCCAAGTCGACACACTAACTTAAAATTAAATTCTACATAAATTAATACTAAATATATAAACATGTTTGCATATCACTTTACTAAATATATGTGTAGTTTAATGAATAGAGATAACATTAGTATATAAGAGTTAGAGGATTTAACTCTCACTAACATCATTTTTTAAAAAAATAATGAGTTAAATAGGTCATAGGTTATACCAACCCATTAAGCACGGTACGACAAGACCAAGCCATAGGTCAAGAGTAGAGGCAGGACATGGTGCATGTACGGACCATAGGCTTCATGGCATGGCATGATACTTCTAACTCATTAACTTAGCTTGACTTGACAATTTTTTTTAACTAAATTTTATTTTATTAAATATTTTTTTAGCTAGATATATTTATTTTTGACACATGAATAAAACATATTTTTTTGATTGAATATTTTTTATTCTGAATAATAGTTGATATTATATAAGAATTGAGATATTATATAATATTTAAGTAAAAATAATAATTGAGTTCAATTTATCTAATTATATAATAAATTATTATATTATTTTAATCAATATCATCTAAGTAATAAATAAATATAATTCTTAAAAAATATGTTGCAACATAGAATAATAAGTGTTAACAAAAAAAGGTCGATAGTAAATAACGGTTAAAATATTACATAATAGTTGTTGTATTTTATCATAACATTTAAATTATTTTTCCAATTGTTTTAAATTAATTACCCAACTCAATTTAAATTAAAACTCAACTCATTTAAAAATTATACAAGTTGAATTCAACTTAAACATGTTGGATCGAGTTTAAATAAATTACATGATATAACTTATTTAACACATCTAGCCTAAATCTTGTCTTATTTACTCAAATGGGTAGCACAGAGTTTGAAGCTTGTGCAATTTTCTTTTGACTAAAAGAAGTACTAAAAATGTACTTATGTTATGTTTTTTATTAAATTGAATTCTAAGATTTTTTAAAATTATTTTTTAGTTGTTTGTAAAATGGACAAATTTATTCCAAAAAAAAAAAAAAAACCAACACAGGCCTATTAGTTCAATTTGAATTCGAAATGGGTTTTATTTGGGATGAGCTTTAAATGAATCGGGATTTAGTTGTACAATTATCTCGTTTGGGCTGCTTGTGACTTGTGTGAGTGATATGACGGGCTAGACTATCCAATTTAACATCTCTATCTATCTGCTCATGGATTTGTGGTTTGGCATCTGAAAACGTGGAAGATCTTCTACCTTTGATTTGGTTCAGTTGTATATGGTTCGTCTCAGTTTTGACTCTTTAATCATTTTTTGTTCTGTTCCTGTGGCAATAAATATTGAATTTTGGCCCATCCATCTTTCAATGGAGCCCATCCTTTTCCTGGTCATTGTAGTGGACAGGTTCGCTTAAAGTGTACCCCTTTGTAATATTTTAAAATTTTGTTTTAGGTTCCTATGGAAGTTGCAGATTCTAACCAGTAAAAAAATAACCACTATTAAGTTATGTTCAGTGAATTGAATTTATTGAAAAATATAATAAGAATATTAATAACTATTTAATTGAATTGAATTTAAAATATATATTAAATTTATTACATTATCATATTTCAAAAGTTAATTTTCTTTCTTCTAATCCTTACAAATTAATTTCAATGACGATGATATATTAAATTGTGACGATCAATTATATTTCATATCTATTAAATTGGGACCAATTTAAAAATTAATTATCATTTAATTAAAAGCAGTTTAAAATAAACTTTAATTACTTAAACTCATTGATGTTTTGTTGTTTTTGTTATAAATTTTATTGATGGTATTATATATATATATATTTTTTAAAAAAGCACTAAGCTGTTAGGTTGTTAGCTGGTATGTTCTTAGATTTTAGGGGTAAAGTGCTTATTACATTGCAGAGCAAGGTTATGCAATAATAAAAAAAAGATTTATGTTGTACTTTTCAAACATATTCATATGGTCCGAGGGGTCCGGTGGATGTTTCGGAGAAATATATTTTAAAGCCAGAAAATAAAAAAAGAATAATCAAATGGCTGGCGATTCTTCCAATATTAGCTAAATTATCAGAACACCAAAACTCTTTTTTGCCCTTTTATCTCTGTTCCCTTCTGGCATGAGGCGAATGCTTTATTCTGCTGAACTTCTCAAAATTTGCTCCATTTTCAGTCCACTTTGCCAAAACAGCCACACATACACATTTGCAAGTATGTTTTCACTCTCATTTCTCAAATCTTAAGCTTTAGAATCTAATTGTCTCACTTAAATTGAACCTTTGTAGATACAATTTGCTATTTTGAGGCTAAATCTATATTCACAGTTCAAACAAAGAGAGATTAAATTTGGTCTGTCTTGAGATTCAACAGGTTAATATGAACATAAATGAGTTGGAGGGGTAGAAAAACTGGCTCAGTTAAAGCAGCTATCAGTAAATATGGTGATACGATTGTTGATGGCAGTCCTCCTCCAGTCAAGAAACCCCAGATAGAAATCTCAGAGGTACAACTAAGAAAGCTCAAAAAAGAAAAAAAAGAAAAAAAACTTACCATTTATTAATTTCACTATTTTTAATTTTATATAGAGCTATCGCAATTGAGATTTCATCTCAGTCCATTTGTCAAATTTTAATTAGAAAAATCTCTCATCAAGGAAGACAAAATTGAATTGGTGGGTTTTATGAAATATAGGAGCCCGATTATATGATTACATGTGGATTGAGATCATATATCAGTTGTGATTTTTAGAATTTTTTTTTTTTTATATGATATAGCTCCGTTTGGAAAAGCTTCACTTTTGATTGAAAGTATTTTCAAATAACTTATCGCATGTGTTTCTCAATGTTTATCAGAAATGATTTGAGAAGTAGCACTTGTTTGTTTTTAGGAAAGTAAGTAATCCATAGTTAGTTTTTGAGAGAAGTAGTTTAGTTGCATGCTTATCACCTAAATTAGTTATTTAAGTTCAATTTTATGTTAAACACTTAATGCTTATTAAATCAATTCTCTTAAAATCACTTCTAAAAGAATAACATCTAATTCAACGAGTTTGTAACTCACTTGGCTATGTGGAAGGTCTAGGTCGAGTTCCAATTATAAATGTGTAGGTATAGTTATTTAAAAAAAATAAAAATTCCAAATGAGCTCATAATTTTCCACATGCATGTAAGAGGTATAATTCAGAAAGCTATAAAAGCACAATTATGTTGTTATTTTTGGCACTTGAATGCATTCTGATATGTTTTCTACAATCCTTTCAATGAAAAAACTCATAAGAAGTCCTATTCAAAAACAAGGGAATTACTTCACAACTCAAGGAGGAACATGAGTAGGAACAAGGAGATCAGAACAAATGACAAACCTGACCTCTCTAATACAAAGAATGTTGGAAAAGATCTCTCTTCACTTCTCAAAGAATCAGACTCAAGTAATGTAAAGCTGCAGAAACAAGAAATTGAAAGTGCGATTAATTCCAGAAGAGTTAAGGTACCGCCATCTTCGGCTCAAAAGGAGGAGAATCAGCATTATGCAGAGGTAATGAGGGAATTGGAAAATGTGAAGCAGGAACTGAGTACGCTTAAGCTTAATATTGCTGTTGTTTTGGAAGAGAAATCACAGGCAGAGAAGCAAGTTGAGGCTTCAAGTTCAAAAATGTTGTCTTATATCAATTCAGTTGAAGCAATCAAGAAGGAGATAGAAGATGGGAATGAAGAACAAGTGTTAGTTGAATTAGCTAGAATTGAGGCTTTGAAAGAATACGGAGACATTGAAGCTCAAAGAGAAAAAGAAGCCAATGAATTCTCATCTGCAATTGAGCATAACAGGAAGAAAATGAAGGATATAATCGAAGAGATTGATCATTCAAAGGAGCTTGAATCCAAATTGACTCTCACTTTGTCTGATGTTGAAGATTTACAAAACGAATTGAGGCTAGTTAAAGAAGGCAACACCAAAAATGATAGAGGAGATAATTTGGACAGTACTTCATTAAAGGCAGTCAATGATGAATTAGAGGCGGTGAAGAAAGAACTGGCTTTGGCAAGAGAAGAAGGATTTCAATGCATGGCCTCCATGGATATCATAAGAAATGAAATGAAACATATAACAGGAGAGAAGGCTCGACTGAAGAAAATAGAAGAGAAGGCAGATTTAACCGTTCAAAGTCTTAATTCAAAGATTCTCAGAGCAAAAGCCAAATTGGAAGCTTTGTTAACAGCTGAAGAAAAGGCTAAATCAACTCTATCCAATCTATCTCTTACCCTTGAACAGCTTAAGACTGAAGCGGAGGCTGCAAGGAAAGAAAAAGAGCATATAGGTGAAGAGACTGTAACCATCAAGGAAGAAATTCAGAAAATTGATTCTAACATTGATTCAAACGAGGAAAGATTGCAGGCTGCAGTGGAAGAGCTAGAAGAAGTAAAAACATCAGAAGCTTTAGCTCTTGAAAATCTAAAATCTATAATTGAGAATATCATGAAAGCTAGAGCTAAGGTACCTCAACAAAGTTCCTCAATTACCATCACAAAGTTTGAATACGAGTACTTAACTGGAAGCGCAGTATGTGCCCAAGAAATTGCTGATAAAAAGGTTGCAGCAGCGCAGGCATGGATTGAAGCTATAAAGGCTAGTGAGAAGGAAATTTTGATTCAAACAGAGTTAGATCGAAGGGAAATCAGAGAGATGAAGTTGGAAGAAGAGAGAAAGGCTAATAGAACACAGAGACCAAGTTCAGCTAAAAGGATGGTTGAGGGAGAACTGCAAAATCAGAGGCAGAAAAGGGGGGAAAAGACTCTGCTTGAAAACTTGCAACCAACATTGTCTAGTAAATCCATGAAAGGCAATGGAACTCCTACTCCATCTAGGCGGGCTAATTTAAGAAAGGTTGTTTCACCAGCAACACGACATTCGAATTCTTTTACCATGAAGAAGAGGCCAAAGGTAATGCCGAATCTGGGCATGTTATTTAGTGGTAAGAAAATTGAGAAAAAGAGACTGAATGGTTGAGTAGTCTTCTAGCTACTTCTCGGCCAAGTGAATTCATTTCACAAAGACAAACATTCTGTTAATAGATTTTTGATTTGTTTACAAAAAATTTGTATGTGGAGATAGTGATGCATTCACATTGGACACAAAGGTTGTAAGCTTAGTGAGACAATTATGAAATAATTTGGACAAATCAGTAGTAAGACCTTGTTTGAATCATGAAAAAGCAAGAAGGAAAGAGGAACTGCTGCCGGTGCAGTGGGAAGGGGGAGGAAGAAGCTCCTTTTCTATGAAAAGCACGAAGCTAACCCAGTTGTAAACCCATAAAACAATTTGCATAAGTAAAACTCGTGCTTTATGAGTAGAACTAGAGACTTGGTTTAACGATTTCTGTTCAACAGATATCATCGTAGCAAAACAAAGGCAGAGTAGATTTTCAACAACTACATTCGCTTAAAACTAATTAAGCCTGTTGGACGAGGGAGAGAAAATTAAAAATAAAAAACTCAGCTTGATAGACGAGGGAGAACCATGTCCTGGTCAAATCAGCAATACCAAAAAGCTACTGCAATTTCAGCGCCAATAAATACATTAGACATCGCCTAAAAATGCGCTACCTTGATTACGAATTTACGATAAAGGACCATTACACACATCTTAGTACGGAGAAATTGTAGTACTACATGCCAATGTTTAATATAATGTCTAATATTAGTGCAAATATTTTTTTAGAAATAACAAATATTTAATAGAAAATGCATAAAAAATAATTTGATTGATACTCCAAAAATAACGAATAATATCTCTAAAGTGTAAATCACTTGATTGGATCATAAAATAATAAAAATAACATATCTAGTTGGGATGAGTATTTTAACTGTATAATTGAAATTGTAATTATTCATAAAAATTGGATGATTTTTTCTCGAAAATAATCGTAATCGAAATGGTCTGGGATAGGAATGATTATTGCAATATCAAAAATATGATTAAGCGAAATCAAACATATATTAATAATATTATTTTATATACATATAATTACATAAAAAAATATAATTTTAATAATAAAACACACAATATTTTATATAATTACATTAAATTATATTTATTCTTACTTTATATTTTTTTTATTTTACTAAAAATATATGCTAAATTATTAAAAAAATAAAAATTAATGTCAATATTTTAAATAATATGATAAAATAAGAATTAAGTTAACATTTAATTTTTTTTAAATTAAATATATTTTTAAATAAATGTCAAAAAGTAAAAAATATGGTTAAACCATATAAAAACTGCAACCGGCTTGTAACCGATGGCAATTAACCTAATGTACCTAAAATTAATACAGACTGATTATAATTATAGCATAACCGTCTCCGCATGTTCCATGTACTTACCTAGTATCGATCAAAACTTACAATTTAACATCAAATTTAACAATAACATTTCACTTCAATGCATACAAATTATGTTACTCCGCAATAAAAAGGAACATGAAAATGATTATTTTACATTATTATTAA
Organism: Hippophae rhamnoides; assembly: GCA_033030585.1. Taxonomy (NCBI): domain Eukaryota; kingdom Viridiplantae; phylum Streptophyta; class Magnoliopsida; order Rosales; family Elaeagnaceae; genus Hippophae; species Hippophae rhamnoides. Next base: position 61,814,649 of record CM065428.1, on the reverse strand, counting down.
GACGTAGGAGTTTTAAATAATGTAGTATTTAGTCGGTTAGACCTCTGTATCTATTTAGCCTAAGCAAGTAAAAATGATAAACCATATATTCACTCTGAATGACGTTTATATAGAGAATAACAAATCAAGAACTTAAAACCGAGAAACAACCTAACACAAATGAGAAAGTAGAAAACCATCTCAGAAGTTCTTAATACTCCAAAAATTCAAAAAGATTACAAAGAAAACCCTAAAAACTACACAAAGAAGATGGAGAAGAGAGACTGCCAACGACGCTGAGGAGGAGAGAATGAGCTGATCAATATGCAAAGATATAAATAAGTATATGAGAAAATGAACATTTTTCCGTTTAAAGCCCACCAAGTTAGTCAGCATAGAAGGCCTGAAAAAAACCAAGTGAAATAAACAGCCCAAATCTACATAGCAAAGCCCAAAAGGTTCAATACATAAAATAATGCAATCATGTATCAATACATTTAACTCATGCTTATGTATACAAGTGAACAATACATAACAAAAATAACATGAATGTCATTTTACATTTGAACTCTAATGTTTCCATTAATTATTAATATCATAGTTACATAAATTAACACAATTTGTTTTTTAAAACTTACCATAATAGTTAATGTTAAGGATTGAAGTATAATTGCTTTATTTGTAACCATAAGTAAAAAAGCGTAATTAACAATTTGGCAAACAAAAGTTGCATGAGATGGGTACAATTATACGGCTCAAGTGCAATCTTACAAACCAAATGTAGAAATTGCAATTAATTAATTGAAATCGGATGCTATCAACTAATACGACAAGATTAACAACTGATTGAAGTTGGATTGTTGCTATCTTATTGTCAAATTGTTGGTTACATAACAAGCTAGACAACACACAATTAGGTCATTTTCAAATTTCTACAAAAACAAGTTCATTTATTGAATATATATATATATATACTTTTTAAGAGGATTGATGTGGTACCAAAATGAGGGCAGAGGGCCATACAGTTAGTTAAAGTTGTGTTAAAGAAGCAAAGCATAGAAGATCAATTATTATGAAACCTTCCTTAATTTTTAGAACTTATTGAATTGCATGTGTTAGTCTACCTAATGATACAAAACAGAGAAAACAAAAAAATGGAACCTTGAAAATAACACTAAACTCGAGCAAACCTTCCGCTTTTATCTCCCTCCCACCACTACCACCATCTCACATGCTTTGACACCACGCCAAATATTCTCTTTGAAACAACCACCACCTTCTTATCATTCACTTATCAAACTGTAACTATATATCATTACTTACATATATATATATATATATATATAAAGCTGTGCCTCAATATATATCACATCTTTCTGTTAATAAATTTGGTGCGTGGCTTAATTATCACATTAATCAATTATGTTTAGGGTGCTCTAATCAACTGTTCGGCGTCGTTTTGGTTACCCCTACTACGTACGGACGCCGAATACTCTCCGGTGATTATTTTATGATAAGGTGTATTTAATTATTGCTTAGAGCAATGCTGTGGATCTTAACCATTGAGCTATATATTTCCACGATTTGAAATAATATTATATCAGCTCTTTAGGTTAGTGGAGGGAGATAGAAGGAGCTTATTTAAAGTTTACATGACCTGAATTCTACTAGTGGCCCAATTTGCAAAACATAAAATAACTGAAGATAGCTTCACTGGTAGTGACTCTCTGTTCATTTCTGGTTGTGCTCCCATAAGTGTTGAGATTCTCACTCAGTTCTTGAGGTTTCGTAAGGCTTACTCCATCTTCTTCTCATCGAGTTTCTGTTGCTTTCAATTTTCTAAAATCAAACATTTTCTTTGTTAATCAAATGAAATATTGTAAAGCAAACATATTCGTTTTTTTTTTTTGAAAAGCATGTTACGCTCGTTTCAGTTCGATCTTGAACAATTTGTTTCTATACATAAAATATCATTCACTTTTACTTTTCAGATATTATGTTCCCATCATGACTACATAATTTTCTTTGATTTGGATATCTTCTATCACAATCATTTGGCAGTTAGTTTTTCCTTCTTTAATGTTTTCGGCTGCTGAAATTTTATTTTTCATTGATCAATTTCTCTGTTTCTAGCAGCATTAGACGATGGAGAACGAAGAGTCTTCTCCTCCTCCGTCGGAAAACAAAATAGCTTTTCCGTATTCACCACCGCTCAACATATCCGGAATCGCAAATCCCAACGCTCAAGTTAAATCAACCGAAACTGGCAGAGATTTTGGTGCAGAGTTTGCCCCAATATACCGCTCCATTTTCCAGCAGAAATCACCGATTCACAGTTCCCTCTCTGTCACGCCTTCAACGATCTCAACCTCCACGGAAGTCATACACTCTAATACTACAGAGCAGCGACTCGAGCACACTCGCCTCATGCTGGAGCACCAGCATCTCAGTGATCTGTGTAAACTCTATCGCTCTCGCGTCCTCGAACTTACGGAGGAAGTGGGGTTGGTTCGCCACGAAAATGCTGAGCTCAGATCCGCCAACACCGAACTTGTCAAGCTTCTTTCCTCACAGGTTGCCTTTCAGAGTTTCCTTCTATCCTCATCTTCTAGTTCAAGCGGATCGTTAGTTGATGATTTTCGCCGGTTCAGCTTCGGAGGAGGTGCTCCTCCAGATGTTCACAGCATCGATGAACTCTTAGACATAAGTCCGACAAGCGTGATCGAGTACAACCGGTTTGAGAGACCCAATCCAGAAAGAATCTCACTCCCGAAAAGCATTTCAGTCAGATCCAGCGGTTATCAGAAGAATAACCAACCTTCTGCGTACAACGATGGTCCGAGTCGTGTTCCTCCTCGTTCAATAGCTCCGAGTCAAGTTACTTCTGGAACAGTGAGTTCTCTTATTACAGTATTCGTATTCTTTTTAAGTGTTAGTAAATTGATTTTTGTAGCACGGAAGTACTAGCTTTTCAAATATGGATGAAGAAAGCCATTTTGCTTTTCAAATAAACTATTTTAATTATTTATTAACGACTCATCATTGTTTTGTAATTTTTAAAAATAAAAAAATTCACATTATATATCCCTTGACATACTTGCAAATGGTTAATTAATAAATTTAGATTCATGTAATTTTATGGAAAAAAAATTAGTGGGAAAAAGATTGAACTATACTAATAATTTTTTTTTTCACATTTTAAGGTTTGTTTCCTTATTATTTTTCTTATAATTTGAAATCATTACTTTTTACTTTTTATATTATTATTTCTTTACTTTTAATTCTTATAATTTGATCTATTATGTTTAATATTTCACAAAATTTATCCAGATTTTTAGATAAACTTGAAATTAAACTTTAAAAATACGTAAAATTGAAAGGCAATAAAACCTAAATATTAAAAAATAAAGGTAATAAATTGTATGAAAAACTGAGAAGATTAAAGTATAAATTTTTTTTAAAAAAAATTATTAAAAAAATAATAAATTAACTAAAGTTAACTAAATTTGTAGTTTCCAAGAATAATTAAGATTTGGTGATAAAATAAGTGTTTAACTGATTTCCAATCAATATCTCTTATTATATGGAGTTTTTTGTAATTTGAAGACGAATAGTATAAATTAAAATAAATTTAATTATTTTTAAAAATGAAGTGAATTAAAGTAAACAGATTAAAATATCCTAATTACAAAGCAAAATGACTTAAAGTTCTTCATCCGGTGACAGCTACAACCCTTTGCTATTTTTTTAAAATACATATTAATTTAAAAGTATATTTTTTATTTACATGTATATACTATAATTGATTAATCTTATTAAGTAGTAACATAATTATTTCAATATAATATATTTTTAATTTAACATCCAATTTAACTCTAACACATCTTTTGATGTATACAACAATTTAATGCAAATAACATTATTCTTTCATATATATTATTTTTTCTTTGTAAAATGTGCTCTAATCTATAATCATTATGCATAATAATTTTAAAATTTTAGTTAAAATTTTATTATCTTTAATTACTATTTTGTTTGACTTTATCAATATTTTTTATTTTTCTAATTCAAATATGAATAAATAAACTTATTTAGCTCTTTAATATATTTTAGTAAAATTAGATTAAAATATCATATTTTTTTAGCTGAAATAAATGCAAATATAGAGAGGTTTGAATTACTTCTATATGAGAAGGTAGACTTGTAATTAATTGCCTCAATTAGAGGATTACTACAATTATAAGAGCCTCAACCAATCCAACATATTGGATTTTAATTAGCTCTTTTATATTTTGCTTCAAAATATTGATAAAGATGAATGAAAGATATATAAGTCGTTCAAAATGAATAAAATCTTTAAGGTGGTAAACAACAATTAATTAATAAGATAAATATAGTTGAAAACCTTTTTAAATAACTAAAGTATTCTCTTCTTATATATGTATCATTTTTATATGTATGCCTTTTTCATTGATATTATATGATAACTAACAAAGAAATATGTAATTTCAATCCCATTAAAAAAAATTCTCACACCACCCCTGTATTCATCCACAAAATATCATCTTATTAAAAATAATTGAAAAACTTATCCCTAAACTTAAGCAATTGTTTAAAAATATAATTTGTGTCGAATGTCTCACGATGTAAGGTAGATTATTACATTACTCTCCATTAATTAATTAGAAATGAACATGATAATTATGAATAATTGAAATTATAATTATTCATAAAAAATTAATAATGTTTTACTAAAAACAACATAAAATATAAGGAGAGGAATGATTTATTATAATATAAAAGATATAATTAGTTCAAACTAAATATATATTAATATATTTTATATACATATAATTACATATAAAAATATATTTTTAATAATAAAACACGTAATATTTAGATTAATTAGATTGAATTTTAAATATTTTTATTTTTATATTTTTTATTTTAATTAAAAACATGTGATAAATAGTTAAAAAATGAAAATTAATGTTAATATTTTAAATAATGTAACTGTATAAGAATTGTATTAATATTTAATTCTTTTTTAAAAAGTTACGACACGTTTATAACCAATAATTATTACACAAATTTATCCAAAATTAATACGAAATAATTATAATTATTAATAAACTCATTCCTACTTTCCATGAATATTCTTAACCGGTTACAAACTTAGGGGTTGATGGTAAGTTTATCATATTTTTAGTTGCGTGATATTTTTCCAATAACGCTAATAAGTTGATGATATAAAGTGTATCTACCTTTTTTTTTAATAATTATTTTGACAAATTTGATATATTATCTATTAAAATATACGATCGTTGTTCTATTTTGTCGGTGATTTTGGAGTTTTCATAACTTATGTGAAGGTGCAACAAAAAGTTTATGTTCGTGTGCCTGGGGTGAATAATGGAGAGAAGACAGAGGAAGAAGCTGCATTAGAATTGGAGGTGTATAACCAAGGAATGTTCAAAACGGAGCTGTGCAATAAGTGGCAGGAGACAGGCACGTGCCCTTATGGAGACCATTGTCGATTTGCGCATGGGATTACGGAGTTGCGACCCGTGATTAGGCACCCGCGTTACAAGACTGAGGTTTGCAGAATGATTATGACTGGTGGTAGGTGTCCTTACGGTCATCGTTGCCATTTCCGTCACTCACTTACTCAGGAGGAGAGGTCACAATTAGGATGACCTTGATTAATAATATTTGATATAGCGTTCATTTGAGAGTTGGAACATTTATTATTTGATTAATAGGTTCAATTGAGTTTCAGGTACATAAAAGATTGGTTACAGTAGAGAGAACGAACTGTTTAAATAATAAATATGAGACCATGATATAAACAAATAATCTAGTAAATTGGTCTGAGACTGGGAACTTTGGAAGGAAAATATTTGTCAATTAGACTGACTGATAAAGCCGACGGTCAATATTTGATGTCTGTGTATTTTTTGTTATTTTCTTTTTGTACGCCGAAATGAAATTATCCCATGTAAGCCTATCCCTTTGCTAGTTGATTATCAAGTATTTTTTTTATTTTTTTTAAGGTTTATGTACACTAGCAAAAGCCTTCTCTTCTCTCTTCCCGCAAGCTTTCCAAACAATGTATTTTTTTTTTTTACAGAAGAGGATGATCTCCTTATAGAAAAACATATTTATGTTTATTCAGTTATATCTTGTTATATGATATTTTTTATCATCTAGATATTAGTCTCATTAATTCTATTTGCATCCCATTAATGACATCATCTATATATCAAATTTTTATTTTTTTATTAGTTTATAGACACTCTTAATTACATGGGATACATAAATATATTTATAAATTGTATAAATAGTTTATTATTTATTAAGTGGTGATGTAGTGGGGATGCAACGGTGGTGGGATCGACACATAGAGTTTTGTTATTACTTTTGGATTACTTAATTTAAGTTTTTGCGTGCTTTGTAAGTGTTTTATTTAAAGTATAAAATTTTAAATATTATAATATAGTATCAATGTTTAATTGTTTTTAAAAAATATATTATATATTAATTGAAATAGTTAAACATTTTGTTCGGATAAACTTTCAAACAAGGAAAGATTTTTATTAATATGTAAACAAATTTCTTTTAGTCTTGATTTATCAAATTTAATTATTGATGTATTTATATAATTGAATTTTAATCTAAATTGTATCTTTAATTATTAATGAAGTTTCATTTTATTTCTCAAAATTAAAAACGCTGTATTATCATTTTTGACCCAAAAAAAAAAGGTTGTATTATCATGTTTACGTTAGAGTTATTGTTTTATTTCAATGCATATATATTAGTGTATAATGATATAAAATTTAATTAAAAATTATCTCAAATAATTTTTAAATTTTATAACAATAAAAATAACATATTTTTTTAATTTAAGAATATATTAGTAAGTATTAGTATTATAATTTTTATTGCTAGGAATTTTAAGGAATGTAGGATTTGTTTTTTTCTTTCTAAATATATAGTTTTTCATTTAATTAGAAGTATTCAAGGGATAATCACTCTAAATAAAGGAAGGTTAGACTTGTTATTTTTCCTAGCTAGATGTATAATTTTCCATTTAATTAGACGTACTCAAGGGTTAGTAACTCTACATAATTTGTGTTTAGTTGTAGTTTTCGTGAATTTTGATAAATTTTAGAAGTGTAATTACGATTTTAAATGTCTTTTTCAAATAAAACGATAAATAAGTACTTCAATTATCATGAAATATTGCTAGAAATTTAACTTAACCCGAATGTTTTAATAATATATAAATTTAATTATCATCATTAAATTTTTTAGTTTTTTATTATGCTTGAAATTTAATTTAATTATTTTAATTTTTAAATGCATTTTTTTAATCTCAAACTGTATTATATTTTACCTATTTGTTTATAACATATTATTTTATTTAAAAATAAATATAAAGAAGCAATATTATCAATTAAATAACTTATCGTAAGGTTTTATATAAAATATTTAATTTTAAAAGTAACTTTTTATATATTTCTTAAAAAAAATTCCGATATCAAAAGTTTTCTATGAAAATTTCATATGTTTTAATGAAATGTCCACCAATAAAGAAATTTTTATCACTAAAGGAAATTATAGTCGCTTCATAATGCAATCATTTACTTTTTTGTTGATGAAAAAAAAGAAAGAAAGAGATAAAGTTACTTTTTTTAAGAAAAAAAATATATTTTAGGGTTGTATTTCAAACTTACTACTGTTGACACTCAACTAAAAGAAAATTAATAATTAAAAGGAATCAGTTATATTGCTTTGGAAACAAAGAGTCTTAATGTAGATGATATTACTACTATATTTCGTCATTTAAGTTTATTTTAAATGGGTAAAAAATTTAAAATTCATTGGTTTATTACGAAAACTAAACCCAAAAAAGAAAAAAAAATTTGTTGATTTTTTAAAATTAGTCCAGTTTTTCGTCGGTTTTTCAAAAACCAAACCCAATTGCATTTTAGCTTAACCTAGCAATTTATAACTAGCCCATGGCTCATATTGCGAATGTGAAAACTAATAAGATAGAATCACCACATTGGCCTCCACCATCGTGCAAACCAGTCTCATATATTCACGCATATATCCTACTTAATTTCATACAAACCAGTCTCGTGTTAGCAGATCTGATGGATTTTTTAGTAAGAATGCCCCCCCCCCCAGTTTAAGTTTTTATGTTAGCATAAGTTTACTACATTACATTATAGAAAGTTGTGCCTGAATAAGGTTTGTATATAAATTTTGCCAATTTTTAAACAGGTGAAAAAAATATTAAAAAATTTCATGTTTAAAAAACATTGATTGTTTTCACTATAACCTAATATGCTATTTTTAAAAATCGATAAAGATATTGAAGAACATGAGATCTAGTTGGTGACAGCATAAACCTTGTGTAAATTGAGCAGCGGCTGACTTGGTGGGGAAGGATAAAATTTGTCCCAGAAACATCTTATAATATAATTGTGTTTATTTTTAATTATTACAATTTTGCTTTTCTTTTGTATAAATAGGTTTTAAAATCAGTTTTTTCATCATCAATAAGTCCATTTCTTACATGGTATCAGAGTTTAGGAAACAATTCCCAGAAAAATTGACCCGTAGAAATTTTTTCCATTTTTCTTCAATCTGTTTTTTCCAAAACCAATTTCGATTCACGAAAATAATTTCAATTTCATCCCATTATTATTCGATTCATCCGAGCAATACGCAATTAAAATCAAGCCAAAATACCTCTTGGCATTCATGTGCATGCCTTGTTTAAACTAAGCTGGCATTCCCGCGCCTGTAGGAGACACGCAGCCGACCGCTGCGAGGAAAACGACTCAACGCGATCACGTCGTTCGCGCGCCCGGCACAAAGAAACAGCTTGACGCGTCGTTCACCCGGTCGGTCGCCGTGGTTCGAGGGTTCCTTGGTTTCGGCCGTTCAATGGCCGGTTCCTCTTTCGGCCAGGTTCTTCGGCTAAAATTTCCGGTTCTGTAATCCTTAACTTTCGTTTTCTATAAGATAAAACGTATTTCGAGTCCATTATTTATTTCATAAATAGTCATTATTGTCTAAAATACTGACTAAACCTATCCGTACTTTTGAATTTATTCAACAAATAATGTTTATGACTACGATACCAACCTACTACTTTACCAAAATGGTATGATGACACAGCCATTCATTATATTTACACCATTCGAGACGAACCGGGCATGGATTCTACTTGCATACCAATCCTTAAACCAAGAAAACTATCACATTTGGAGTAAATGCAAGTACTTGTGGCTACAATAACGAAAAACAAAGAAGGATTAGGTGGCCTGATCGAAAAGGCCATTGACAAACCTTGGAAACGAGAAATCATACAATGGACTCGTCTGACATTCTTGTCGAAGGATGGATCACCGACACTATATCACCCAAATTGCGAGAAAGTGTCATGTATAGTGATACTGCGTATATGGTATGGGAAGAATTAAAGGAGCGTTTTTACGCGGCGTGCACTATTCCACGTTGAGCAAGAGATCCGGCGATTGCATACAAGAAGGTGTAAGCATTGGAGAATACTATACAAAATTGAAAAGCTTATGGGATAGTCGTGATGCCGCTATGTCTCTTCCACATTGTGGAGGAAATGGGAAGGAACTTCTGAGAATATCAAAAAGCGGCCGAACCATAAAATTTCTCGTAGGGCTTAACAATGTTTACACGTGACACGTGAACAAATCTTGCTCGTGGAACCATTACCTACGTAAATAAGGTATATTCACTTATTGTTCAAGATGAAAAGTAAAGAGGCTGTCTCATTAGCGTGGGAAGGATACGGCCGCAGCGTTTGTTTCGAGAGATGATCGTCCTGATATCCTCGCAAAAATTACCCTTGAGGAATCCACATCTCGAAGTGCAATCGATGCTGACAATATAGGCCGTAATTAAAGAATTGCCAGGAAGTCACCTCGAAATGTGATTTTTGTGGTCTCGATGGACACGATTTTGAAAATTGCCGAAAATGTCTCAAATGTAATTTTTGTGGTTTGAATGGGCGTACCATCAACGTGTGTCGGAAGAAAGGAGCAATTCAAGATAAGAGAAATACAAGTTATGGCTTCCTTCCAAAGCCGTCATCTTGACTTTCAAGAAAGTTGCTCGAGCAAAGACACCATTCCACACCACATACGCCCCGATATCAGAGCTCGCTTCTTCTCAATCAATCCAAATCGGGTAGGCGTGGCGAGTCAAGTGATTACTTCTTGAGGTAACACATTATGTCTGTGTTTTCCATTTAGAAACCCGTTGGATTTTTGATCTGAGGGGAATGATCCGTGGTGCTGTTCCCAAAACCTTAGCGAGCTCCGGCATTCGATCCTAATGGCAGCATGTACATTTACACGATCATTCTCTTTACCGTGTCACACATATTGGCAATGTACATTTCTCGAATAATTTCATACTCCATAATGTCTTGTGTGTTCCTTATTCAAATTAAACTTAGTTTGTTAGCGAACTAACCGAACCTCGTTATTTCATGTCACGCCGCTAATAGGTATGTGCTTTGTTCGGGACAAATGCTGGGAAGACGATTGGGATAGAGGCGAGAAAGCATGACTACATTACCTGATTATTTAGAAAAATTTGGCTGGATGTTTCTCCGTTTCAAAGCTCTTGCTTCCACTTCTCATCATGGCGTCAATGACTTGGTCATTTATCTAATAACGGTTGCGTGTAATTTCTCTTTCCATCAATACACCTTTTTTGTTCCATTAGTGATTGTTCTATTTGTCCATTAGCTAAGCGAAACACGTAATCCATTTCCTTTAAGTTCCATCAATATACAAAAGCAGGTTTGAAATGATTAAATGTCGATATTTGGGGTGGTTATCACATTCCACCACTTAATGGAGACACATTATTTTCTCCATTGTATTGATGACTACTCAAGATACAGCGTGGTCTATCTCTTACATGCTAAATCGATACACACACATTTCTTACCACTTTCATCAATCTTGTTGAAACACAATTTTCATCCAGAGTTAAAATCGTAATGGCGGCTTGATGGACGAGAATTTTCTATGGCCAAAGTTGTTTTCTACCAAGGGAATCCTTCATCAAACTAGTTGTGTCTCACACCCTTGACAAAATGATGTTCTTTGACGCAAACATCGTCATCTTCTCAATGTCGCTCGTTCATTGCTCTTCCAAACCAATCTTCCTAAACAGTGCAGGGAGATGCCATTCTTACGACCACATACCTCATAAATTGTACTCGACACACCGTGCCGAGGGTAAAACACCATTTGAAGTCCTTTTTCACAAAACTCCTAGGTATGAACATCTTCGTGTTTTTGGTTCCACTTTGTTTTGTGTCTGCATCATGATCGACTCAGAGTTTGATGCTAGGTCACGTAGTAATGCATATTCGTTGGGTATCCGTTTGGGATCAAGGTTATCGTGTCTGATCTGGAAGCAAGCAAGACTTTGAGTGTCGTGATGTTATCTTTCATGAACATGTATTTCCTTATTTCACTGTTTGCTATCAACACTCAACTCTATTTCCTCCCATCGAAGATACTATTTATGATGGCATACCCTGACGATGGTCGTCAATCGACAATCCAAATATATCACTTAATCATACATTTACATCCTTTGCCATCAACTCGAGACAATTCTTCATCTTGAAATTCATCTTCGGAAACATCATCGTCAACTTCTCACTTTACGCAACTTATCCAACAGTCTGCATGGGCTTCGTCGATCCGCAATGTTCCTAGCTACCTTGAAAAATATCATGTAGAAGCTTCCTTTCCTTACCGGTCCTTCGCCGTACGTCTGGCTCGTCGTCGAAAGACAAAGGTACTTCTCGTTCTTTATCTCATGTACTTACCTATGACCAATTATCACTGCACGTGCCTTACACCTTTCTCTATTCCATTCTCGGGGGAACGACCACCTTTCTTTGAAGCTTTCAATGATCCAAGAAATGACGGCTTGCCATGAAAGCAAGCCGGATGCCCTTGAAACTAATGGCACTTGGGCCTAACTTGACTTCCTCCAAACAAAGAAACGATTTGGTTGTAAATGGAGTCTACAAAATCAAGTATAATCACGATGGCTACGTGGAACGATACAAGACTCGATTAGTGGCTAAAGGATACTGATCGAAATTGAAGGTTTTGACTGCAAGAAACTTTGCACCCGGTAGCCAAACTTGTCATTGTTCGGCTTACTCCTTGCCCGTTCTTTGCTATTCAAAATTGGCATCTTCGACAACTTGATGCTCGGCAATGCTTTTCTACATGGTGATCTTCGTGAAGATGTCTACGTATCCGCTTCACTGGATTAGGACGTAGGGGAAACACTAGTATGTAAGCTACGTAAATCTTTGTATGGACTCGAACAAGCCTCGTGATAGTGGTTCATCGTGCTCAATGACACTTAAGCTATTTGGTTTTAACCAATCCAAGTATGATCCTCGTTGTTCGTCCAGAACCAAGTGGTAATTCCTTCTCGACTCTTCTTGTCTATGTAGATGATATAATCGTAACATGAAACAATATACAAGACATTGAAGAAACTAAGAATCATCTCGTGAGACAATTCAAGCTTAAAGATCTCGGTGAATTAAAGTATTTTTTGGGCGTAGAAGTTTCACGTTCAGTAAGGGAATTGTCTGTCAATGCATACTTGAAATATTGGAGGGTATGGGTTATCTTGGTGCCAAATATGAATTCACCTATGGAACAAAATTTATCTCCTCGGCGAGGTTGAAGGGAATTCATTAGTAATCCCACGTCCTATCGAAGACTTGTTGGGAGATTAATATACTGACCAATGTGGCCCAGGCTTGGTGTATGCGTGCGCGTTCTCGATCAATATATGGATAAACCACGACGACCACATTTGGGCATTGACTCAGCGAGTGCTACGATATGTCGAAGAACACGCGAGGGCAAGGTCTCTTTTCTCGTGACTAGTTCATTTACAACTAAATGCTTTTTTTGTGATGCGGGCCCGGGCAAAATGCGGATACACGACGATCAACCACGGGATATTGTATGTTTCTTGGAAATTTGCTAATTTCTTGGAAGACTAAGAAACAAAATCTGATCTCACGATCAAGTCATGCGGTATCTGCCGTATGGCTAGCGTGCGTGTTGCGAAAGTAACACAGTTTACGATATATTTTGGATGATTTGGGTATGAGCAACGCTAACCGACGAGTTATAATGTGACAATCAGCGTCTTCCACGTTGCATCAAATCCAGGTGTTTCATGAAGCGAACCAAACACATAGAGATCGATTGCCATCTAGTAAGAGAAAAGATTCAATTTGGAATGATCAAAACTTATCATATCTCTACATTAGAGTAACCAACAGATATATTTACCAAATCCCTGAGTTTTCCACAGTTCTCAAGCTTACTTAACAAGTTAGGAATAATTAACATATATTCTAACTTGAAGGGAAATGTTGAAAAACATGAGATCTAGCTGGTGACAACCAACACACTAGCTGGAAGCAGACACCAACAGCTTGGTGGGGAAGGATAGGTTGTCTAAGAACATGTCTCTACATAATTGTGTTTATTTTTAATTATTACAATTTTGCTTTTCTTTTGTATAAATAGGTTGTAAACATTCGTTTATTCATTATCAATAAATCCATTTCTTAAAAAAAAATTGACAAATTACAACAATATTGTAGCATTATAAAATAAAAAAAAGTGTCTAGAGAATAATTTCTAATTTCTAATAATTTCTTCAGTTATCGATATTATTATATTTAAAAACCAAGTACTGAATAGATGAATAGATAAAAAGAAAGAAAACAAATGTCATAGAGAATTATTTGTTTAATTTTTCAGGTTTCAGACTACTTGAATTGAAACATGTCTGACACATTTGTTATGCGGTAATAATGAAATTTTGAATGATTTGAATCTAGACAAACACGTACTCAATAACACTCTCAAATAATAATTTCTAATGTTTCTTTTAATATTGCTTTAGAAACTAAGCTTTTTATAAATGATAAAAAAATAAAATAACTGTCATGAGAATCATTTGTTCATTTCTTCATATGTCAAACAACTTGGAATATTTGTGACAGGATTGTTATGTGATTGTAATGAAATTTTAAACGATTTCAATATATGGTCAAAAACAAAATCAATAATACTCTCAATTTACCTATTTAAGACCAACTTCTCTACATTGTGAATAATAGTTTCTCATGTTTCTTCCTTCATCAATAGTATCACAACCAAGAGTTTATAGATTTGAAGAAAGAAAACAAATGTTTATTAAAATTCTTTGTTTATTTTGTCAGTTAACAAACAACTTAAAACATTCCTGATACATTTGCTATGCGATCCTAGTGACAAATTGAACGATCACTATTACAAAACGGACTATTAAATTTAACTTATTTTAAATTTTAAAATTTTCTTTTTATAAGATTTACTCATTTTTTATTATATTTAAATTAAAATCTGTATTCTATCAATACATAGTAACAGTAAAAAAAATATGTTTAACAAATAGTTTAAATAATATAAATAATTAAAAAATAAAATATTATTTAATAGCATAAAAATTACTACAGTGTTGTTCTATGATATTAAAGATCATTATATTCTTCTCCTGATATTATAATACAAACCTACATATATAATACCAAATTTATACACATAATAACAGAAAAATATGAATAATAAGTGCGTAAAATTAATAGAAATAATTACAAGAGTAAATGAAGTAACAAAATGAAGAAAAAATGGTGTTTCGTAAGTGAAAAATAAGTATAATTTTTTTGAGTATTTTGCACAAAAAATAGGTGATCTAAAAAATTAGTTAGAAAGGAAGAAAATCCACTAATCGGTGCTGAAATTGGTGGTCGTAGGTGGTCGAAAAATGAGAAAGAGTGGAGGAGAAATGGATGAGGTTTTGGGTTTTTGAGAGTTATGCAGTGCTTGACATAGTTTCTATCTGAAGAAGAAAGAAGAGAAAATAAATTTTTCACATGTGTAGTGTCAGTTCTACGTGTCAACTGACGTTATCCACATATATAGTTTCGGTTCCAAGTATCAACCAACGCTACGCTATGTGGATAGCGTCTGTTCAACACGTCAACTGACGCTACGTCCACGTGTAGCGTAGGTTCGACACATCAACGAACTCTACTATGCTACGCTACATAGCATCGATTCCAAGTGTCAACCGACGCTACGCTGCATGGATAGTGTCGGTTCACCACGTCAATCGACGCTACGTCCACGTGTAGCGTCGGTTCGACATATCAACCGATGCTACTTCTTATGTGGATATCGTCGATTTTACACCGAACCGACTTTAAATTCATTATAAGTCAGTTTTTTTCAAAAATACATTTTATATATCAACTTAAATACCCTTTTTTTGTAGTAATGAATTTTCAATTCAGTCAAAAACATACTAAATAACACTCTCAATTTAACTTAAGAACACCAATCTCTCGACACTAATTGTTTGCAAACAGTTATTTCTAATATTTCTTCCTTTATCGATAATACCGGTTTAGAAATGAAGTGTTATATAGATAAGAAGAAAGAAAACAAGTGTCATGAGAATTATTCGTTTAATTCGTCAAATGTAAGACAATTTGAAACATTTCTAACCCATTTGCTATGTGGTCATGATGAAAATTTAAATGATTTCAGTCTAGTCAAACACATACTCAATAACACTCTCAATTGACCTTATTTGGACCAATCTCTCAACACTAATTGGTTTGTGAACAATAGTTTTTAATGTTTATTCCTTTATCGATATTAACGCTTTAGAAACCAAATATTTTGTAAATGAAAAGAAAGAAAACAAGTGTCATGAAAATCATATGTGATACATTTGTTATGTGATTGTAATGAAAATTTGAACGGTTTTGATATAGTAAAAAAAAATTCTCAATAACACCCTCAATTTACCTATGAAAAACCAATTTCTCATGTTTCTTAATTTCTTCATCAATTGTATCGCAACCAAGCATCCATAGATAACAAGAAAGAAAACAAGTGTCATGACAATCCTTCGTTTAATTCGTTAGGTACCAAACAACTTGAAACATTTGTGATACATTTGCTATGCGAACATATGGAAATTTGAACAGAGTTTCACTTGGGCAAAAATATACTCAATAATTAATAATCTCAATTTACCATAAGTAGACCAACTTCTCAAGTTTAACCTGGCTAGCAAAAATGATTTCTAATGTTTCTTCCTTCATCTAAAATATTACCTAGAATATTGGGATATATATCACCGTACGTCAAAAATCTATTTCACAAGAGAAAGCTACATCTAATTTGCTCCATCTCTTCCAATTTTTTTTTATTAAAAAAAAAAACACTCACGACAGGCGCAAGAAGAGGATCTTAAGGGGTTCTACACTCTCAAAAAAAAAAAATGACAATCAAGGTGAAGAATGAGATTTTTGAACCCGTTGAGGAAGTCATGACCGATTTAGAGAGTAAGAGATCAAAAGGTAAAATTTTCATTTCAACCAAGTTATAGATTGTAGATAGTCTACTTCTAATTAGTAACTACTTGTTATTTTTTAATCATTTCGAGAATATGGATTTAATCTCACATACACACGTATATAGGTTTGCTTGAGATTATAAATCTTTATTTCTCATGGACAGTACTAACTTTTTGGTATTATAGTTGATTAGAATTGAACTTTAAATTAAACAAGTTTAATTAGTTTAGATTTCAATTTAAATATTATCTAATTAAATAATTTTTTAATGTAAAATTTTATATTATTATTTTTTAAATAAAATTACATAAATTGAACATAAAATATTAATTTTATTAATTATATAGTTACAATTTAAAATGGGTAAATACTTAATTTTTATGTGTCAAATATTTGAATTATATTTCACATGAGAATTAAACTCCTATCAAATCAAAACATGTTGAGCAAAATAGGATAGCCGGAAAACCCCTGAACTTTAGCCAAAACAGATATCATATAAGTAGTTGTGCTTCGTTAGTATCGAAGATATTTGGTCTTTTAGCAATAGCAAATTTGGTAAATGAAATTCCATAAAATATGATGGTTTCAACAGCTTTTGTTTTGTTCTGTAACTGCTTTTGTCTATTCTCATCTTAATTAATGTTTATTTAATATATATTAAATGTTTATTTAATATCGTTAAGCACGATAGATAGAACAATGAAGAAAACTAATGGTTTAAATTATATATATATATATATATATATATATAGAAAAATAACAACCACCTACTTTACTTAATATATAGACACTATTTACAATTGACCATGATCAATTGTTAAGGATATATATTACACAAGGATCATATATATTATTGGAACATTTTAATGTTAGCATTTAAATTAATTAATGTTTTTTTGTTTGTCAAACTTGCTTCTATAAGAATATTACTGTATTCTATCAATTGTGTTTGATTTTAAAATATCATAATCTTCGATAAATAATTAAAAAAATATATAAATCATAATCTTCGATAAATAATTGAAAGAATTTGAACTACCATTCTATAAATCTCTATTTAGAGTATATATCATTATAATTATAAGTAAATTAATTTGTTTAAATTTTTAAAAACTTCTTTTTATAAAACCAACATCTTTTACCATAATAAATAGATAAATTATAAGGATTTGTTTACGACATAGATGGTATGATTCTCTAATCAAACATCTTAAACCTAAATTTAAATTTTATAAGTGAAATATTTTCTTTATTTAATAAAAAAAAAGGAGTTTATTTGTGATCTGCTGGGATTTTTTTTTTCTTGTTTAAAAAAAGGTGTATACACACATGCTACATAAAAACATTTTTAGTGTAGTAGATTAGTTACTCATTAATGAAAATCTTGTCAAGCTTGAGACATTAATTACTGCTATATAATAGTTGACAAAATCTCCCCCATCATATCCAAAATGGAGAATTTTAATGACCTTTCTTAATAGACAACTACTTGTAATTTTTTTTCCAATTTCGAATTTAATGTTTTTGTTTTTTTCTACTTTGTATTAATTTCGTATAGCTTATTTATGTTTGTTTTTAAATCTAAACTATTAATATTAATCTCTAATATATGTGGTACATTTGAAAATATTAATGAAAAATATTAACTGAAATATTTCTTTAATTTTACCTAACAATCAATTATTCAAGTGTATATAAAAATAAAAAATTTACTCTAATAATAATTATTATTTCTCTTACAATAAGGTTACCTTTTATAACATTTATAAATTTAGACCACACTTGAGATGTTAATTTCTTGATCTCTTTCACACCTACACTTTCGACCTTCATGGGCAAATTCCTTAATGAAATAAATTTGATTTGAAGTAAAAAATAACTTTTATATATATTATACATAATTAAATTAACTTCAAAATAATAAATTAATTTATATTTAGAGTATATACATATATAATTTATGTACGTTCTATATATAAATAAATTTAAAACTTGATCATCCGATCGATTTAAGCTGTTCTCAATCAATAGAGCCAAAAAGTTTAATCTATATAATCAATCATCGATTGATCTATGGTATTAAATAAATAAATCTCAAGATATGTAGATCGATCGATCATTATTAACTCGATCGATCTATTCAAATGAAAAATTAATTTCGTGACTTTTTAATCTAAGTAGATATTCTTGATCGATCTGTTCACTTCGATCGATTTGGACATATCTTGATCGATTAAGTACTCTAAATTCAAAATATTTTTAAGTATCTAATATGAATTCTAACGTACATAAATAAAGACATATAAGTCAAACTTTATTATTGTATTTGTTATTAAAAGAAAACACAATCCTTAATAAATGTGTATTTGTTATATACAAGATTTCAATGGTGTTGGTATCTTTAGACTACCTATATTCTTATTTTGATATTTTTTTTATTTTTATTTTTAACTAAGATACATTAAATATTTTTTATTAGTACGTACTTTTGTTAAATACAATAACTTAAGTAAGAATATTCTATGTGTATCGGATCCAAAATTGGTTGAACTCAATTTTTGAAAATATTTACTCCTACAACTTTCAGGTAATAATTTCAAGGTTAATGTAAAAAGTGTATATATCTTATACTCATGAATGTGTTAGATAGTGTAAGATATGTTAATTAAGATTTCAATTTTCATGCATCTAGCTGTATAAATAACTTCTGAAAGATTTGATAATAATTAAACACACGTTTTGATATATCAGAAAATAAAACTTTAAAAAATTAATAATATTTGTAATATTTATAATTGTAAAAATATTCTTTTATTTATCTCATCTATTTTTATTATAAATAAAAACTTAAACCTAAAATTTTAACATCCAAGTTTAATGTGTTATTAACATATTCTATTTTGATAATATTTAAGTAGAACTCTAACTAAATAGACTTGTATAATGTTAAATTATATGGGTTTCTTTTAATATTATTGAAATTTTTATTTTTATTATTATAAATTTTAACTATATTATTTTATATAATCTTTCGAAACTTTCTTTCAACATTAGATTTTTATAACTAGTATATATAACTTAAAAAAAGAAAGAAAAAAGAGTGCATGTAGCTGCCTATCTGAAAAGAATACACGACTTTATTAGATAAATTAACTCGTCATTTTTTATCAATTAATTTTAAATTTTGAGAAAATCGCTAACCAACGAAATATAATTAATATATATATATATATATATATATATATTATTTTTCATATTTTACTGGGCGAAGACTTGACTTGAACATTATATATAAATTCAAGGGCATTCTCCATCTCTCCCACACCAAGAAGTAAGTTCATATATATAGTATATAGTGATAGCTAGAGACGAAAGAATTAATTAATTATAAGCTGAAATATATAATTATATCCAGCAGCAAAATTAGGGAATAAGAAGATAAAAATAAAGGAAGAGAAGGTAGAAGGTGTTAGAGACTTGATAGAGAGGTCAGGGCAAAGCATGGATGGGAATAATCAGCAAATGAATTTTGGATCCTCTGCTCCTAATTCGGCAGATCAGCGTAATTGCATTCCTATGCTGGGGTCTTTGCTTTTTCCCCGTTACCCTCCAACTAGTATTAAGGTGACCAATTTTTACTCAAAATTACATATTAATTAATTAGAAAATGTTAGTATTATTATTATTATTATTATTTTTTAATCCCTTAAATTTACCCAATTAATTAGCTGGCCGGCCACCATTTGTTTTCCGTTCTGCTTTTTCTGACGATTTCCAGCAGGTTAGAGACTACGATTTTAAGCAACTTCAGAAGCGTAATGTAGAGCTGTTTTGGCATCAACAGCTCTACGATATTCAAAATTCTTCAGGTTTTTTATTTTCTATATTATTAATATTTCGTCTTCATGCATCTTCATCTTCTATCTTATTTTGTAAACCTAATTGTTTAAATTCATATAAAAATAATATTGAGGGAACAAATATATATGTGTGTCTCTTTAATCTTTATCGGTAATGATGATGTACAGCGTCCAAGAACCAGCACCAATTACCTCTTGCAAGGATCAAAAGAAATATGAAAGCTGATGGCGATGTGAAGGTTCATCATCACCCCTTTTTTTTAATTTTTATTTGCTATAATAATATTTTAAATCTGAGTTACTGATATATTTATCAAGTGAATTGTAAGTATGAAAAGTGATATTGGACCTATTAGGTGTAATGTTGAAAAAAAATGTAGGTTTTTTTTTAACAATAAAAATAATTAAACTAGATATTTAATAAAAATAGTTAAAATCAGAAATCTTTGAAACTGCTAAGATGGGTTTTCCTGATAAAAAAAAAAGAAGAAGAGGGTTTTCTAATACAAAATGAAAAAAAAAAATGGTGCAGATGATAAGCTCAGAGACACCAATACTATTCTCAAAAGCATGTGAGCTCTTTATAATGGAGCTGACACTTCGTGCTTGGCTCCAAACTGAAGAATGCAAAAGGCGAACGCTGCAGCGCTGTGACATTGCAAAGGCTATAAGGGAAGATGAACTTCTTGATTTCTTGGTCGATGTGGTTCCTAAGGATGATAACTATAACTACCACTTTCCTAATCATCAATCTTCCAATTCTCAGGTTACCTTAGTTTTTAATTCACGATTCTTAATTCCTATATAATAACTACTTATATTTTTTAGTACTATATATATATATATATATATATATATATATGTAGCCTAGTCCTAATTAATTTATCGTTACTGGATTAGTGATCTCTCTATAGATATAGCTAGCTTAATTGGCCAATATAACCATAATGACAAATGAACTAAACAATTTCAGGAAGAAGAAGCAACTGGTGATGGTCTTCAAACTCAACAACATTTCATTGCTGCGCCTGAGCCTCGGAATCAGCCCGAGCCCGAGACAAGTATTGGTCGTACTGTGAGTGATTGTTATAACTAAACGGATCATTTATATTATTTAATATTGAATTCCGCAGTATTAAATATCATTTAATATTATTAAATTTATTATTATAAGTTTTAAAAATGTATTTTTTATAATTTAGATACCATATATTTTTAATTATTTAGTATTACTTTTACTTTTCTCCCATATTTCTTAATTTGAAACAATGAAATGTTAGATGAAACAGATGTATAGATAACATGAAAAAAATTTCTATTTAATATTTAATTTCTCTGCATTAAAACATAAATAGTATTGTCTAGAACCAACATATGTACATGAAACAGCAGTAATTAATGTTTTTAGTACTGGAGATTTCTCTTCTTCTTCTTTTTTCTGAGATTATTTTTACATTATTTTGCTTAAATAACCATGGTACGTATATGCTAAAAAATATTAATATTTGATGTTAAAAATGTGTCGACCTGTGTAACTAGTCTCAGGATATTATTTCAATGATTGAACAAGTTCCTCAGCAATACATATTTGATTCACCAGTTCCACCCTCTGTGGAGCAACTCTTCAAATTTCCATCCAGGTGATCAGCTCAACTTTAAGTCTGCCCTAATTATATATACATCTATATAAAGAAAACATTTCAGTTCATCTATAACTTAAATATTTTTTGTACGTACAGTTTCATATTTAACACTCACCCATGTTATAAACATATATATGTTTATTTTTTTATAATATTATGGTATATATTTAATTTTTATTATAACATTATAAAGATATATTCAATGTATGATCATAAATGTTTTAAACATATTTTCAATTTTAATAACATTTTAAACATATTCTATATTTTAATATGAATATTTTTTATCCGTTAGTTATCATAGTTAACATAATTATTTAATTTAAACGATTTAGTCTTATAATTATTGTATTAAGTATCGGAGTTTCATAATTTTTGATAAAAGGCCACCCTAGTTTCGTTATTATGTACAAATGAAACTTTAATCACATAATTTTTGAGTTTGATTTCTTTATTTATAAAAATTAAGTATTATAATTAAATGTTCACTTTTAATAATTTTGATAAATTAGAAGACCTTATTTTAATAAATTAGAAGCCAAAAAAGTATATATTTTTCACAATAACGGGATTAATAATATTTAATTCATAAATTACACAATTAAAGTATCCATTTTAAAAAATTACAGACATTTTGTACTTAACTTAACTTAATAATTATAAGAATATTCTACTCATTTGATGAAACTTACGGAATCTAGAAATCCTTTTGCCCGATCGTTGTATTAGATCGATTGAAGAAAAGAACATAAAAGTACAAGGCCCTAAACCTTAGTACTTTTTATTTTATTCATTTTTTTTACCTCCATTTATTTTATATTCTTTAATGTTGCATATGTTCAATCATTTTAACCTTTCTTTTTTCATCAATTTTATTTTTATCGTTCTTGCAGGGAACAAATGTAAGTGATGATGATAAAATTGAAGTATTATGGAATAAAAAGTTATCCTTGGAAGCTCTATGTAGTAGAAGAAGTCACCATTTTATAGTTACCTTTATAATATTCGCATTTAATCAAGTTATTTTTTTATGTTAAAATAAATGTGGAAGACCTTCTATGTAACCTTTAGTTATACAAGATCCTCTTAAGCATAATGATGTTGCTAAATCTTAAATGTTATAAATGTCCATCCTAGCTAACTAAGACGAGCTCATTTGGTTATGATTATAGGGCCCATTTAGTATACTATAAGGCATATCTTATTTAACCTCTTAAGAATAGAATTGCCAAATAAAATGAGACATTCCATCAATTCATGGTATAATTTATAAATTTTAAAAATTTATCCTATATTATTCCATTTATTTTTTAGTGGATTGGATAATAATAAGATGATATTATAATAATATATCCTATTTTTCTCAAATTAACTTAAATGATGAGTAAAATTAAAATCAATGAAAAAAATATGATTATTTTTAATAACTATGAATCCATTATAAAAAACTTTAAATAAATGAGATAAGATAGAATATGATAAGATTTAAATAAAATAAGACAACTTTAACGTACAAATTTATTAAGGATATTAAATAAGAAATAAAATAAAACAGATGTAGTAGAAGTTGGCCTAAATGTAAGGAGATTGGTTTGTTTAAAAATAATATTTTTAAATATTTTCATTTATGTTAATTTTATCTTTAAAAAAATTATATTTTATTAAATTAGAATTAAATTTAACCTTATAAAAATTAAATTAATAGATGAGAACTGTTTATCTAACAAAATTACTTCACTGTAGTTTTTGAAGTTATAATTTCGTTTGAGCTACTTTCTCATTGTTATGATTAGAAGGTCCATAAACCGGCACAGACCAGACCAAACCCTAAAATTGGATCGAACCGGATTGAACCAGACCGTACCACACTGTTTTACAAATCAAACGGTGTAGTCCGGTTTGTATTTATTAAAACCATTTTTCAAACGGTCCGGTCCAGTTTAAACCGGTTGAACCGGACCAGTTTAATAAATATATTAAAATTTTCACATTATTTTTCATTAAAAATGTCCAAAAAACTGAACTAAACCAGAAACCAAATCGGACCGGATTGGACTGAACGATTTTATAAATCAAACGGTATGGTCTGGTTTATAATAATTAAAACCGTTTCAAACGGTCCGATCCGGTTAAATATTTTTTCCCAAAACCGGACCGGACTGGACCGTTGGACACCCCTAGTTGTTGCTTGTAGTTAGTATCATATTTTTCGAACCGATAATTACTTAAAAGTTAGTGTTACTAACAGTGGAGCTCCAGATAATAAGATTCCACACCTTATTATCATATCGAGCACATTTCATTACATCTTAAAACCGAGAATGGGTACTCATAAGCAAGTTATTTGTTTGTTTGTTTTAGGAATTTTTTTTGGGTTTCTTGATTTCTTGGTCGATGTGGTTCCTAAGGATGAAAACTATAACTATCACTTTCCTAATCATCAACCTTCCAATTCTCAAGTTACCTTAGTTTTTCATTTATGATTCTTAATTACTATACAATAACTACTTATATTTTTTAGTACTATATATATGGTCTTGTCCTAATTAATTTATCGTTACTAGATTAGTGATCTCTCTATAGATATAGCTGGCTTAATTGGCTAATATAACCATAATGACAAATTAACTAAAAACATTTAGGAAGAAGAAGCAACTAGTGATGGTCTTCAAACTCAACAACATGTCATTGCTGTGCATGAGCCTCAAAATCAGCACAAGACAAGTATTGGTTGTACTGTGAGTGATTTGTTGTGTACGGAAGCAATAAATAGCGGTATATGAATATATCGAATTGGAAAAAGGAAACACATAGAATTTACATGGTTCGACAATTTGCCTAGGTCCACGGGAGACAACATATATTATTGAACTAAGTAGGAAATATACATAATACATATACATATTTCCTCACTAATAATATCTCTCAAGTGTTTCCCCAAACTCACATAAAACTCTCAAACTCACTAAGTATTTTTTCTCTTTGAGTTTGCTTATGCTCTCTCTGATTTTTTCTGATTTTTTGCCTTGTACTTCAATGCATGAACTCCTCTATATTTATAGATGAAGCAAGATTCCCTTTTCCTAAATTATGGCATAATTTAAGCCTTAAATTAGGCTACCAATTTGTTAATTTTAGAGCCAATATTCAACAATCTCCACCTTGGTGAAAAAGTTCATAATGTTGCCTCCAAATGATCCCTAGGCGCTCTAAGTTCGAGGGATATTGATAAAGTTCAAGCAGTGTTGAAACTTGATCCCTGTAATCACTTTTGTAAGTATATCTACAGGGTTATCCGCAGTCCCAACTTTCTAGAGTATAACATTCACTTCATTGATAATTTCTCGAGCAAAATTAAATCAAACATCGATGTGCTTGGTACGACCATGATGAACTTGGTTCTTTGCCAAAAAAATGGCACTCTGATTGTCGCAAAAAACCTCCACGTTCTTCTGAACAATACCCAAATCATTGGTCAACCTAATAAGCCATATAGCTTCTTTGAATGCTTCTGTTACAGCCATATACTCTGCCTCTGTAGTAGACAAAGCTATAGTTGACTGCAATATTGACCTTCAACAAACTGGTCCTTCTACCATTGTGAATACATAACCAATTGTAGATCATTGCTTATCCAGATCTCCAACATAGTCAGAATCCACATATCTGACTAGGTGCTTGCCTTCAGTCTTATCTCTCTCAAACTTCAAACCGATATCCACAATATCATAGATGTACCGTAGAATCCACTTCATTGCTTGCCAGTATCCTTTACTAGGATTGTGTATGTAGTGATTCACCATACTAACAACATGTGAAATATCAGGTCTGGTGCATATCATTGCATACATCAAGGCACCAATGGCATTTTCATATGGAACACGCTCCATTTGCTTCTTCTCATCGGCGGTGCTAGGTGACATCAATGTACTCAATTGAAAATGAGGAGCAAGTGGTGTACTTTCTTGTTTGGTTTTCTCATCAATGTCAAACCTTTGAAGTACTTTCTTTATATATTGATTCTGTGTCAAACAGACTCTATCTCTTATGATTTCTATCTTAAGAATTTTCTTAGCTTTTCCAAGATCTTTCATTTCAAATTCTAAACTCAAATGGGCCTTCAGTGTGTCGATCTCCACCTTGCTCTTAGATGCAATCAACATATCATTAACATATAAGAGCAAATAAATAAAGGTACCACCTTAGAGTTTCCAAAAGTATACACAGTGATCAAACTGGCTGCATATGTACTTCTACTCTCTGATAAAGCTATCAATGTGCTTGTACCACTGTCACGGTGATTGCTTCAAACCATAAAGTGACTTGCTCAACTTTCAAGCCCAATTCTCACGTCTTGGAACTTTGAAGCCATCGAGTTGAGACATGTAGATCTTTTCGTTCAAAATACCATGGAGAAAAGCTGTTTTGACATCGAGTTGAGCTAACTCAAGATCAAACTATGCTACCAAAGGCAATAGTATCCGAATAGATGAATGCTTAACAACAGGTGAGAATACCTCATTGTAGTCTATTTCTTCTTTCTGAGCATAGCCTTTTGCTACCAAACTGGCTTCGTATCTGATGTTGTCTTTACCAGGAACACCTTCCTTCTTGGCATATACCCATTTCTAGCCAATATTTTTCTTTCCTTTGGGAAGTTGAACCAACTCCTAAGTCTGATTCTGGTGTAGAGACTTCATCTCTTCATCCATTTTCATCTTTCACTTCATATTATCAACTCTCTGCATGTCTTCTCTATAAGTGCTTGGGACATCATCATCAATTACTGGAAGTGTGAATGCTATCATGTTTGTGTATCTGGTAGGCTTTCTAATCTCCCTTCTCGGTCAAGTAGTGGCAATAGATTTTGGCTGCTGATTGATCAGTGGTGATGGTGAGAGAACCTTCACCTCAACTGAGATCTCTTTTTTATCATCAATTTCATCTTCATCACCATCGAAAATCTGTGCAATCTTTTTTGGATCTTCTGGAGTCTCAAGCACCACCTTAGAAAGAGTGTTTGGACTTTCATTCTCTTTCTTTGAATTTGTCTATCTCAGCATAACAAACTCGTTGAATGTGACATCTCGACTTAAGATGATCTTCTTCGATTCACCACACCAAAGTTGAAACTCCTTAACTCCTTTATTAAAGCCCAAGAAAACATCTTTCTTTGCTCTAGGATCCAGTTTGGATTCACTAACATGAAAATATGTAAGACATCCAAATATTCACAATGAATCATAATTAGAAGCAGGTTGTCCAGACCACACCTCTTTATGAGTTTTCCCATCTAATATAGTCGCATGAAGTTTGTTGACTATATGAGTTACATATGACAAAGCCTCAACCCAAAATGCCTTGCTCAATTTGGATTGAGATAGCATACATCGAAATTTCTCAAGCAAAGTACGATTCATTTGTTCTGCAACTCCATTCTGTTGTGGTGTACGAGGAACCAAAAAATATCTGATTATTCCTTCATCTTGATAAACTTTAAAGAAGAGATCTAATTTATACTCGCCACCATTATCAAATCTAAGCCTTTTAATTTTAATGTTTGTCTGAGTCTCGATCATTTTCTTCCATTTAAGAAAGATATCCAACACTCCATCTTTGTAACTCATGGTGTATATCTAGACATATCTAGAGAAATCATCAATAAAAGTCACAAACTAGCGTTTACCTCCAAATGAAGCATTCTTGGAAGGTCCCCAGACATTGGTATGCATATAATCAAGAGATCCCTTAGTATGATGAATGGTTGTTCCGAATTTGACTCTTATTCGTTTTGCCATTACACAATGCTCGTAGAAATCAAATTTTCCAGTTTTGGCACCTTTCAAAAGACCTTGCTTCATTAAGCCTTACAAAGCCTTTTCACCGACATGCCCTAAGTGTATGTGCCACAGGCGAGAAGAATCATCTATCATTTCTTTAGAACTACTTCAGATAGTTGCTCTTCCTATAATTGTACTCCCATCTAGGTAATACAAGTTCGCCTTTCGAGTACCTTTCATTGCTACAAATGCACCTCATACAACTTTCAAAACTCTGTTTTCCTATGTTACCTTGTAACCATCAGAATCTAGAACACCTAAAGAAATAAGGTTTTTCTTTAGGTCAGGAATATATCTTACATTTGTAAGTTATCTGATTGTACCATCGTGCATCTTTAGTCGTACTATTCTGATCCCTTTTGTCTAACATACATTGTCGTTGCCCATAAGCACAACTCCTCCATCGAGCTCCTCAAAACTCGAAAACCAATGTCTATTAGGACACATATGATAAGAACATTTAGAATCAAGAATCCATTTTTCTGAATAGGTATTTGATGATGAAACTGAAAAGGATGATTCTTCATCTTCATCTGTCTTCTTTGCAATGTTTGCATTTGACTTGTCCTTATTTAGATAATCTTTCTTCCAATGCCCTTTCTAGTGACAATATGCACACTCATCCATCGTAGGACGTCTACTGTATAACTCTCCTAAGGACTTTCATTTGGATCACCTCCTATTATTTGATTCACCAATTTTTTTATTATTCGTCCTACCTCTGGCTGCCGTCAATGCTTATGATATTGAGTCTTTGTGATCATATTGATCCTTCTTCCAATACTCATTATTTACCAAAGTATTTGAAACATCTATGAATTTAACCTCATTTTTTTCCATATAATAAGGTTATGGTTAAATGCTCATAACTCTCAGGTAATGAATTCAGCAACAACAAAGCTTTATCTTCATCAATAATTTCAACATCTAAATTTTGCAGATCTACCAAAATTTTATTGAAATTATCTAAGTGCTCAATCATAGGGGTACTTTTCTTATACTTGAAATGGAAAAGTTTATTCTTCAAGTAGAGTCTGTTCTCAATACTTTTCGTCATGTACTTATCCTCTAGTTTCTTCTAGAAAACTACGGCTACATTCTCTTTCATGACAAATTACTTTTGATCTTTTCCTAAGCACAACCGAATTGTGTCACAAGCTTGTCGGTTGACATAATTCCAATCTTCATTTGAATAATCTTCTAGCCTAGTCTCCAAGGCTATATTAGATCCTTCTCGAAACAATAGATCTAATACTTCACATTGCCACATGCTAAAGTTATTGGTGCCATCGAATTTCTCCACCTCAAACTTTGCGTTGGACAACATAGTTCTTCGAGTAGAACAACTTGGTTTTCCAGAAATTCTAAGACCAACTTGTTCACCTTCTTCGATCTCTCTTTTATCAGCCATAAGTAAAAACGTATAATAAAAATTTTGCACTTACAACTTAAAATAAGTTTTTTCTAAATTTTATACTTTATTTGAAAAAAACGGAGTTCGTAGTTGAATCTTGAATGGTTTAATTAGCTAGGAATAGGTCCGAATCAGTTGAAAACGAGTGAAAAATGAACCAATTCGGTCCAAATATCACTAATGATTGAGTTGACTCGATCCATTTATTTTATATTCTTTAATGTTGCATATGTTTAATCATATTAACTCTTCTTTTTTCATCAATTTTATTTTTATCGTTCTTGCAGTGAACAAATGTAAGTGATGATGATCAAATTGCAGTATTATGGAATAAAAAGTTACCCTTGGAAGCTCTGTCTGGTAGAAAAAGTCATTGTTTTATAGTTACTTTTATAATATCCGCATATAATCAAGTTACTTTTTATGTTAAAATAAATGTGAAAAACCTTGTATGAAACCTTTAGTTATACAAGACCCTCTTAAGCATAATGCTGTTGCTAAATCTTGATTATAAATGCACTTTGCAACTTTGCTGTGTGATAAACAGAAGCGCTTTATCCCATCCTAGCTAACTACGATGATCTCTAAGCTTATTTGGTTATGATTAGAAGGTCCATATAGTATACTATAAGGCACATCTTAGTTAGCCTCTTAAGAGTAGAACTGTTAAGTAAAATGAGACATCCTATGTATAATTTATAAATTTTATAAATTTATCTTAGATTATTTCATTTATTTTTTAGTGGATTAGATTATAATAGTATATCTTATTTTTCTCAAATTAATTTAAATGATTAGTAAAAGTAGAATCAATGAAAAAAAATATGATTATTTTTAATAACCATGTATTCATCATGGATAATTTTAAATAAATGAGATGAGATAGAATATGATTAGATTTAAATGAAAAATAAAAACTTTAATATATAAACCTATCAAGGATGTTAAATAAGAAATAAAATAAAACAGAATAACATATTTGACTTCTCTTCTTAAAAGTGGGTTTTTGGGTGGGGTTGTAGAAGTTGCGTGAATGTGACGGAGATTGGGTAATATTTTTTTAAATATTTTAATTTATTTTAATTTTAGTCCTTGAAAAAGTTATATTTTACTAAATTAGAATTAAATTTAACCTTATAAAAATTTATAGACGAGAACTGTTTAGCTATAATTTCGTTTGAGCTACTTTCTCATTGTTTTGCTTGTAGTTAGTATTATATTTTTCGAACTGAGAATTACTTAAAAGTTAGTGCTGCTAACAGTGGAGCTCCAGATAATAAGATTTCACACCTTATTATCATATCGAGTTCATTTGATTACATCTTAAAGCCGAGAATGGGTACTTATAAGCAAGTTATTTGTTTGCGGATTTTATGAATTTTTCTTAGTTTCTATAAAAATGATAAAAGTAAAGAAATGGACCACCCGGTCCGCTGGCTAGTTATATCGCGGAAAAAAAAAATAAAAGAAGGGAACAAAGAAAAGGGGGAGATGATTAAAGTAAAGAAAATGTATTTTGTCTTAATTGTACTACTATTTGGACATATAGATTTACAAGGAGCCCAGTCCATCAAACATCACAAGTAATCCCAAATAACTTATTTGATCCCATGCTCCTAACGCACCTACAAAAAAAGAGACCCTCTCGAAGGAACCATACTAACAATAAGGTCAACCACCAACTCGAATTATGGTCGACCTTGAACCATAAAATGTATCACTTTATATCATTTGTATCCCTTTGACATCCCATGTATATGTACATTCCATGTAATAGACACATGTATGAATAATGTTCTATAAATAGATAGATCTCTTAATTAATCCACATATTCAACTAATTACTTTGGCGCCTTTTGTGGGGCGCAGATTTTGAGGTGGAGTTTTAACTTCTGAACCTATAGCTTCTGAAGGAAGATTAAGAATAGTAGATGAGCGACGCCTTGCCCGTCTATAACGAGGCCAGAGTAGAGACTAGCACTTGGTAAGAGTTGGTCCGTCAACTCCTCGAGTTAAGAAGAGAGGTCGAGGATATCAGACGGGAAAATAGGTCCCTATGCTCACAATTAGGTAGGGGCCTCTCATAATCAAACTTTGATAGTTGATGTTTCTTCTTCTTATTTTTCTTCTCAATTTTCTATTATTTTAATTATGATTCATTTCGAATCCATACCTAGCTAATTAATTTATTTTATTGTGGGTAATTTTCAAATTCTAGGTTATGATTTTAATTAATAAAATGTTATAG
This sequence comes from Hippophae rhamnoides, assembly GCA_033030585.1. Taxonomy (NCBI): domain Eukaryota; kingdom Viridiplantae; phylum Streptophyta; class Magnoliopsida; order Rosales; family Elaeagnaceae; genus Hippophae; species Hippophae rhamnoides. Next base: position 61,783,122 of record CM065428.1, on the reverse strand, counting down.
TTATTTTTAGATATGTTTGACTCTATATTTAAATGGCATGACTTCGCATGTATGAATTAGAGTGATTAACTAACTGATTGCATGCATATGTTTAATGCTAGCTTAAGATTTTAAAGTGATAATACTATGTAATCGCTAATATTCTTATTCAAAGTGCTATCTGGTTGCTTTGTGACAGTGTGACGAGTAGGGTTGATACATTCATTAAAGGTTACTAAGAATTGTAATCTTACGAAGTTTAGTCATCTCCTTTTTAGAACTTAATGTAATGAATGAATTATCTAGCAACTATGATTAGGTTGTTCTGATTTAGGATTGATTTATAATGATATTCTGCTTCAATTAAAAAGTAAGAAATGTGCATTTTAAGTCTTGTCTTAGTTATCTAAATTTTTCAATCTAAAGTTAAGAATTCAATGATAGTTCTAATATTGATTAATAATATAATTGATTAAATTATAGGTTAGTGGTGAGAATAGTTTCATAATCATATATTTATCTTAACCTGAGAGTTCTTGTATTTTATTTATTGTTTTATTTTTATTTTTATTTTTATTTAAAAACAATTTTTGAAACCTTTTTACTAATTTACTAATAAGATAATAATTAGCTATATTTATCATAACAATTTTCATATTTTGACAACTTTTGTTCTTATATTACGTATCACTTGTATAATTTGATCATGTATACTTCTTCTAATACGTTTGGAAACACACAAGGTATGTGTGATCAAATTATACAAGTTATAAGTAATTTAAGAACAAAGATTATCTAACCGATTAGGATTTCTACAATAAATAGTATTAATTATTAGCTTGTTAGTCAATTTGTAAAAGGGGTTTTAAAAATTATTTTTAACTAAAAATAAAATATAAAATAATAACTAAAATATATGAGCACACAGATTAAGAAAAACATGTGATTATAGAACTATCATCACCACTAGACTATTATCCAACGTATTATATCTTTAATCAATATTTGGATTATTCTTGAATTCTTAACTCTAACTTGAAAAATATATACAACTAAGTTGAAGCTTTAAATGCACTTTTTTTTTATTTTTTAATTGAAATAGAATATCATCATAAACTAATCCTAAATCATAACAACCTAGTCATAGTTGCTAAATAATTCATTTATTGCATTATATTCTAAAAAGAATATGACTAAATTTTGCAAGATTGCAATTCTTAATAATCTTTAATGAATGCATTAACTCTACTTGTCACACTGTTATAAAGTAACAAGTTAATAATTCGAATAAGAATATTAGCGATTATATAATTGATAAAAATAAATAGAAATTTATTTACTCTTGAGACAATCAAGTAACATCTTATACTAACATTAAACATACACATGTAATAAAATAGTTGATCACTTTAATTCATACATACATAATCAAGGCATTTAAATATAGAGTCGAACACGTCTAAAATTAAGGATTGAATCTAAAAGGCATCATAATATTTTATTATTTAAAATCATAATCTAATCCTTGGAAGTTGTCCACAATCTCATAAATGAATTAACTAGGTAGAATTTTAATTAAAATAAATAGAAGCCTAAGAAGAAAAATAAGAAATACTCCTCAATTTCCTCTAGCCTTTAGTTCTCTGTAGACTTAAGTGTATTTTCTCTAAAATATGTGACTTAACCTGTGGTTGTTTTTGTTGTTAATCTTATCTACATATTTATAGTAAAAAGGTTACATGTAGTTACAAAGTAGTTTGAATTAGTATTGTAAAATTTTAAAATAATTAAAGGTAATCTAACAAATCTTGAACACTTTAGTTAGAGATGCGTTGAAAAATTGGAGATTAAGTCTCTATCTAGATCGCTAGCGTGGCACGTGTTGACTCATACTGTGGTGCAACCTTGTTCTCAATTCTGTGAGATTCATCCTAAGAGGCTCGTGCAACGATGCATATATAATCATACAATGATGTTCCTTTAATTTTTTCAAATTAATATTTTGACCCTTCTTGGATATTTCTTGTATAAATGTCCGCATTTAGATCTTCTATTGTATGACAATTATGCCCATGATTGTGAGGATTTAATTGGTCCTTTTGTTATTTATATATTTTAAGTCCAAAAATACTTAAAATACATCAAAATATATCTCCTAATTTTGAAAACAATTTATAAAATACTTAAGTTAAAATGTGATATTAAAACTTAATTTATTCTTTTAATTCCAAAATTACAAAATATGTGTGCTTTTAGGACCATATCAACTTCATGTTCAATGAAATCCTTCTCCTTATTATATTAAAAAAACTATTTTTATGCTCACTATATATGAAGTGAATTACAAAAATGTTAAAAATATTCAATTAGTTGTAATTATACCTATAATAATATGTGCAATAAAAAAAATATGCCCTATCAATAATTGTAATTTAATTTTTATCATAATTATATCACCTGCATTTCATATGCATTTTCTTGTGGGTATAATTGTAACTACTTACTCATTTGGGTATTTTTACAACTCTTTCCATACGTTGGGGATATAAAATGTATTTAGTCCACACAAGATTTTACCATAATATTCTCAAGAAAATACATGTAAATTGTACTTGATATAATTATGTTTAAAGATTAAATGATAGTTGTTTGAGCATAAGGAATGACCTACTGCCTGACCTTTAGAGAGCACGAGCTTTGAGACATCTGCTCGAGCCTTGAGACATCTACCTAAGCCTTGATACATCAGCCCTAGCCATAGGGTGGTCGACCTCAAGCTTTAAATGTATTTTCCTTTACTCTTATACCCCTTTGACACGTTGTGACATGTATGTCCTATGTAACCGATATTTGTACATGTAAAACTCCATATATATATGGAATCCTTGAGAAATCCACACATTCCATCAATTACTCTAAATTCTCTCTAGTTTTTCTCTCTATAGATCAAACTAATCTCCAACATTTTGGCACACACCATGGGGCTCAGATTCTGAGGTCGAGCTTAAGCTTTTGACCCCATATTTTCAAGAATTCACCTCAAATTCTAAGAGAGATTTAAAAGACTAAACACCTTTTCCACTTTCTAATTACCCCTAGAATCATGATCGCCAGTTCCTGATCACCATGGTAAGGATGCGTGCTAAAGGTCAATTAAGACTAGCAAATGAGGAAACATCAGTATCACTATATAACACCTTATCGACCCATGATGAGGCCAAAATGGAGAATAACACCCATCAAGAGCTAACTTGTCAACTTCTCAAGTTAAGAAGAGAGCTCAAAGAAACCAGGCAAGAAAACAGGACCTTCTGATCACAGTCAGGCCTAATCGAACCTAGGGTTTGAGCCACCAACTTGGTTTATAGAGTTGCTCCAGCTCATGTTGTGCCCAAGCCTACTCAGGGTGAGAATGTAGCTGATAACAACCCTTCTCTTAGTTCGACAATACCCAGTAAAGAATAGTTGTTGTAAGAACGAGAAAGTTGAGAGGCAAAATTTTGGGTACTAAAAGAAGCTAATAAAAACCAAGATAAGGCCCTAAAAAGGGGAAATCACTAATACAAAAAGGGATATTTAAGTCGATATGTAAAGTTATTTTTTGGAAAAAACTAACTTATAATGAATTTAAAGTAAGTTCGGTGTAAAAATGATGCTATCCACGTAGGACGTAGCGTAGTAGAGTCAGTTGACATGTCGAACCGACGCTACACGTGGACGTAGCATCGGTTGACGTGGTGAACCAACGTTATCCACGTAGCGTAGCTTCAGTTAACACTTAGAACTGACGCTACGTCCTACGTGGATAGCGTCGGTTCACACATAGAATCGACGCTACACACGTGGATAAATTCTTTTCTCTTCTTTCTTCCCCAGACAAGAACTATTCCAAGCGCTGCATAACTCTAAAAAACCCAAAACCTCCTCCACTCTTTCTCATTTTCCGGCCACCTACGATCACCAATTCCAACACTGATTAATGGGTTTTCTTCTTCTCTAACTAATCTTTTAGATCTCCTATTTTTTTGAGAAAAATGCTTAAAAAATTTATACACATTTCTCACTTACAAAAAACCATTTTTTCTTTATTTCCTTTATTTTGTCACTTCATTTACTCTTGTAAGTATTTCTATTATGCACACTTATTATTCATATTTTTTCTGTTATTATGTGTTATTATTTATGTGTATAAATTTTTGTATTATATGTGTAAGTTTGTATTATAACATCAAGAGAAGAATATGATGATCTTGAATAATATAGAACAACACCATGGTAATATTTTTGTTATTAATGAATATATTATTTTTCAATTATTTGTATTATTTAAACTATTTGTTAAACAAATTTTTTTCTGCTATTATTTAGTGATTGAATACATGTTTTAATTTAAGTATAATAGAAAATTAGTAAATTTTGTAAAAAAAAATTTAAAAATTTAAAGTTGGTTCACGAGTTGAATCGACTTTAATACATTTTTTTGTAGTAGTGAATGAAAAGAAAGAAAAAGGTAAGGGATCCTATGATGTGGATAGAAATTGCAAGCAACTGTGTATCTTCCCTTTTTTTAATAAATAAAGCACGATGAGCCACCACCCAAGCTGATTACTCCCAAGTGCCCAAACTATGAAGGGACTAAAGATATGGTAACTCACGTGTAACACTTGAAGACAGTTATGGCCCTTGTGAGCCTTACTCGGGGTGAGAGATACGTCATGATATGTAAGTTGTTTCCTACCACCCTATATGATGGTGCAAAGAAGTGGTTCAATAACCTCGCATCCTATACCATAACCTCCTTCTCATAGTTTGCTAGGTTTTTTTTATCACAAATTATGCCTAAAATAAATCATTGAGGAAGGAGTCACACCACCTCTTTTCAATCACCCAAGGAAATGATGAGTCTACAGAAGAACTACTGAGAAGGTCTCATAAACTTTGAAGGAATCTTATGGAGAGGCAAGAAAATTCTTCAATCTGGAAAGAGAGCAAGGTCTGGCTAAGAACAGTAAGGTATATATAAAGGCTGCCTTAGAAAGAGAGAAAAGAAGGATAAGCCTAGACAGGGCAAACCAAGACGAAAAGATGTACGAAAACAAGCGCTTCATACCAAATCATAAAGGGGTAGCCAATGGTCCAGGAATATGGGGCCTTAGGAGAGGTCATTATCTCCCTTTAGGGGTCTACCCTTAAGAGTGAGTTTGGCTCAAGCAGTATTGAGAATGGAGGAGGATTCGAATGTCAGATGACCCCAAAAAATGAAGGCTTCCATTAGGGATACATCTAAGTGGTATGACTTTCATAAGGATGTAGACCATTAGATGAGAAATTGTAGGCATCTAAAAAAATAAATAGAGGATCTATTGGCCAAAGGATACTTAAAGGACCTCATAGGAAGTAACAACGGAGAAGGAAGGCAACAGCCCGAACATGAAACTTCGAAGCTACTTGCTCCATCAGGTAGCAAGATACACCCCCGAAATGAATCTGGTATAAGGACTATCCATACCATACATGAAGGCCCCAGGCTCAATGAGACCTCCAATAACTCGCGAAAAGGTATGATAGAGACTTGTGCAACTCTCTGTATGTTTACAATCTGGAAAAAAAGTGAGGTCTTCTGTTGAAATCACCTTAATTGAAATGGATGAGGCCTTGTCTCCCCACGAAAACCCCTTGGTAATCACTTTAAGAATAGGATCCTACGATGTTTTTTGGATCATGATTGATATTGGAAGCTTAGTTGACCTTTTTTATCGACAATAAAGACCTTAGGCATAAAATAATGCAACATTGTAAGTATAGAGCTACCCCTTGTGGGATTCAACAGTAGCACCACCTATGCAATTGAAACTATGGTATTACCTGCCATGGCTAAAGGATCTATAGTGATGACCGATTTTGTGATAATTATTGTCCTAACTCACTACAACGCCATCTTAAGCAGGCCTTGGATACATAAGATGAAGGCAGTTTCATCCACCTTCCACTAAGTAATCAAATTCCCAACTGATGAGGGTATAAATGATATAAGGGGAGACTAGGAAAAAGCTTACTCCCAAGTAGTAACCACAACATGGGCCTTTTTGAAAAAGGTCCGAAGGTAGATGTCTAGCAAAATCTATTAATTCAAATGAGATGTGAAATCTACCTATTGGAGATAAGGAGAACCTTACACTTCAGAGGTACCATGTTTTATCGTCTTCATGTACCATCCCTATACGTATATGTGTATATATATATTAGGTGATTTCTTGCAAGTAATCACTCTTCCCCAATATTACATGCTCCTCCTTAGAAAAGGTAGAACACTCTCCCTCAAATAATTGATCGCCTCAAGCTCAGAAAAGATAAAATGTTATCCTTCAAAAAGAGTTGATCACCTCGAGCTCAGATTAGGTAAAACGTTCTTCTTTAAAGAGAATTGATCACCTTGTTCTCAGAAAAAGGTAGAACGCTCTCTCTCAGAGAGTTGATCACCTCAAGCTTAGAAAAGGTAGAGTGCTCTCCCTCAAAGAGAGTTGATAACCTCAAGCTCAAAGAAGGTAGAACGACCTCCTTTAGAGAGTTGATCACCTCAAGCTTAAAAATGGTATAATGCTCTCCCTCAAAGAGAGTTGATCACCTAGTCCTCAAAGAAGGTAGAATGCTCTCCCTCATAAAGTTGATCACATGAAGCTTAGAAAAGGTAGAGTGCTCTCCTTCAAAGAGAGTTGATCACCTCGTTCTCAAAGAAGGTAGAATGTTATCCCTTAGAGAGTTGATCACCTTGAGCTCAAACCAGGTAGAGCGCTCTCCTTCAAATAGAGTTGAATACCTCATCCTTAGAAAAGGTAGAACGTTCTCTCTCAAAGAGTTTATCACCTCAAGCTCATAAAAAGGTAGTGCTCTACACCATGTGGACCATTGTTTCCAGTACCTCCCATATATGGATGTTGAGAAAGATCTTGAAATCATGCGTAAAGATGTCAATCCTATTCTTGTAATGAATAGGTTCATTTTTACTCTTCCACTTCAGTTAAAGAACTGAGTTAAAAGAGTAGGAGGATTAAAGTTTGAGCATAAAAAATGACATAATGCCTGACTTTTGTAGAGCCAGAGCCTTGAGACATCTGCCCAAGTCTTGAGACATCTGCCTGAGCCTTAATACGTTAGACCAAGCCTTGATACATTAAGCCGAGTCATGGGGTGATCGACCTTAAGCTTTAAATATATTTTGCTTTACTCTTATATCTTACTGACATGTTGTGACGTGTACATTCTATGTAACCGATAACTATATATGTAAAACTCTATATATGCATAAACTCACTAAAAAATCCACACATTTCACGAATTGTTTTGATTTCTCTTTTAGTTTTTCTCTATGTAAATAAGACCAATTACCAACAATAATTATTGATTAAACATGATTTATTTATTTTATATAATATTATGGATATAATTATAATTATTTAAATATTTAAATATTTTCATACTTTATTATATATATTGTGGACATATGATTATGTTCCAAACAAAAATTCGATTTTTTTGTGTGCCTCGTGATCAATTATGTTCTTCACGTTGGATGCTACAAAGTAAGTGGAGAATAGGACCTCTTAAGAGATATAAAGGGTTTTTTTTACCGTAAGCAGTGCTCAAATCAGTAAGTCAAAAGCAAATCTACGAGGATATACGGTCATATTTGTGTAGCTGAAAATTAAAGAAAGTCACCCGTCACCATTATGAATGGTTCAATGAACCACTTTTGATCTTATTTAATTTTGAAAGGAGTTAGGTTATTATCTTAATATAAATTATTATTATTACATAAATATTTTATTAATAATAATAACATTAAATTATATTAATTTAAAAATAAAAATATTTTTTAATATTTTATTATAATAATAATAAAAATTATTATGATAATAACTTATCCTCATATAGGAGTCAACAAGCTTGAAGTCTTCTATGGCAATTAACAATAGTATTGATATTGATTATAGTAGTATTTCTTTTTATTTTAAATTAAAATAATATCTTAATTATCAAAATTAAATTTAATTATAAAAATAAATTTAATTATTTTAAACAATAAAATTCAGGCACCTTAATTAAGATTTAATCTCCGATCAAGATAAAAAGAATTTTCTTAGGAAAAAATGCAATAATTGCATGTGATTCATAATTTATTATGTGATAGAAATACAAAGATCAAATATGTATGATTTAATGGGATATATATTTATTCTTAATTCATTTCATATAATATAAAAAATATTTTACATATTTAAAATGATATAAATATCTAAATTATATAAAAATAAAAAAAGTAGTTGTGTTTACCAATATTACACCGTAACAAATATGCGACAATTAGTCTAATTACCTAATAGGTTGAATCGGTAATTAACATAAATGTTTTATTGATTGAATTTCATTTTAATCATCCTTATGATTTTTTTATAATATAATATATATATATATATATATATATATATTTAACATATATTTAAAAATATGATATTCTTAGAAAACTAGGACTAACTCTGAACTCAAAAGACAGCTTGTGAGTTAGAGGATTGTCTAGACTTATAAGTAGCATTGTTGCCTTACTCTGAATCAATGTGGGACTTAACATCCCCCTCCACATCGGCTAGAGTCTGGATTTACGACACGGTCTGGATTTACATCACGAGTGTCGATGGAAGTACGAGGAAACCAAGAACCTAACTCTGATACTATCTTAAAAACACGTTTAACTCAACTCAAAAGCCCAACTTCATGTAGCTGTGATTACTCATACTTATAAGAAGATCACGCTTATTTCTTAACTAAGGTGTGACTTAACAAATATATTTATATATTTTTTAAGATTTAAAAATAAAATTATTTGAACAATTAAACCACACAAAAAAAATAATGTGCTAATATCGAGCTGCCGTGTACGAAGATATTGTCACGTATGGAAGAAGAAGTTAGGGGGTTCTGTATACTTCAATTCTATTGGATGAGCGGCGGCTTTAAAAGGGTGAATATGGAGCGAGGTAGATAGCTAAAAGCTTCAGTTCCCTACCCAAAGAGGAAAGCATAGAAAAATGCGGTTCCAAATGAGGATAAGTCTAGGATTTGGCTACACCTACACTCTTCTTCTTCTTCTTCTTTTCTTTTTTTTTATCAATAGATAAATTTTTATTTTTATTTAAAATTTATGTAATGTGAAATAATATAAGTGGATAAAAATAATATAAAACATATAACAATAAAATAATCACGTTATTAACAAATAATTAAGTATTATTAACTATAATAATGACATATTTTTTTAATATTAAATTTAACAAACTAGTTATTGTTAGCGATACTTGCACTCTTCTTTATTGTAGACAGACGATGGGACTGTTATTGTTATTTTTATAATATAAGCTTATTTATTTTTAGTTTTGATATTTATATTCTCTCTATAACCATCCTTATCCCCAGGAAATAGTTGTGTGTACTGTCATACTGTGTAACAACAGACCCATACTTACGCATCATACATACCACCACCCATTACTAGGATAAGGTAGAGTTATACATATTTAACATTATAATTTATGTTATATAGATTTTTTATTTACGACATTATATACAAGTATTCAAATATATATTCATATATTTATTTTTATAATTAAAATAAAAAATTTAAAACATATCAAATAACGATATGAATCAATTTTAAAATATTATTACACTAAAAATAATATTAAAGAATTGTACAGATTAGGTATTAAAGTAATTAAATTTAGTAACTAATACTTCTTTTCATTATTATAAGGGTCAAAATTTATTATTTTAATCCATTAATTAGTTCTAACATTAAAAAAAATTTAGAGTAATTTTGTTTTTAGAGTAATTAGTTCTTTTTTACTTCCTTCTTTTTCAAAACATAATCGACACCTACACCTTGTATTCCGATTCTACATGTCAAATTGACAGGTTTCGATTTTCTAAGGATTCCTATTGCTAGCATTGTAGAGATTAAAGAAACCATAGTTGCACGAATTTGTTTTTGCACGATAGAGGATTGGTAGTCATATTCGGGAAAAAATACAAAAGAAGAAGAAGAAGAAGAAGAAGAAGAAGAAGAAGAAGAAGAAGAAGAAGAAGAAGAAGAAGAAAGAAAAGCGTGGAAGAAAAATACGGGGAAAAGATTTAATGAAAAATTATCCATAAACTTTTTGTTAAATCTCAAAATTTTTGTAATATTTGAACTAATTTATAGATTATTTTATTAATTTAAAACATTTTAATAATATAAGTGAAAAATAGACACCAATTATTAAACTTGGATACCTTGTAGTAATGATATAAATTGATATAAAATGTTAATATGATTTATGTTATAATATATTAATTTTTAAAACACATCTTATATTATTTCACTTAATTTTAAATGAGATGAGATGATAATACAAATGTATTAATTAAGACATCTCATTTGTTCTTAATAAGTTTAAATAAGATAAATAAAAATATAAAACGTGATTATTTATCATGTAAATTTAATAAAAAAATGTTATAATATATGTTTATAGTTATGTTTATTAAGATTTTAATCTAAATAAGAAAATATTATATCATAAATTTAATTAAAAATATAAATTGAAATGAAACAACTCATTGTATATCTTTAATACCTTGATACCAATTGGTCGTGTCCTCTTATGAGCAAAGTTTTTCTTAGTAGGAATAGCATATGTATAGCTTTATTCTAGTGGTTTCTTTTTCATTCATGTACCTTCTTTATTATTTGGCCAAAATTCGTTCATATGCCTTCTTCAATATTATTTGGCAAATTCGTTCATATGCCTTTAAACTTATTTTTTTTTTCCTCACATTGTGACTCATCTTTTCTGTCTATAGCTTTTTAGCTAGCTTCATCATTTGAAAATTATATTATACTACTCGCTCTCCACTTAATTAAAGCATTCACCGTTTCCACACATTTATTTTTTAATATTTTTCAAAAAAATAATTTTCAGTGTTCTATTATTATTCAGAATCTTAGAAAAAAAAAAGATTGGTATTTGATTGGTTCGAATATAATATAATTTCTGAAAGCAGTGCTCCCAGCCATAGGGATAAGCATAGATGAAATGATTTTATATTTTAATGGAAGTTTTGGCAAAGTAAATGTAACCACATATAAATGTTGTATATTGTTAAAAACTTTGTATTAAATGGTATAATCATAAATTTTCTCTCCTAATATCCTACTTAACAGAATATCAAAGAATAGAAAAATAAAAAATATACAACACAAGAATTATAATAAAAATTTCAAATTGAAAAATAAAATACTTTCGTTTTCAAAAGACAATAAAAAAAATTATTATGTAAAAATTGTTACAAACACATTCTCAATAATTTTCTCACACACCCAAAAACAAAAACAATTATAAGTCTAAGAGAATTCTCTCACTTAAAACCTTCTCATACAAGCTTTTTATTTTTATTTTTATGATGATTAACAATGAATAAATAAAGTTATATTTATAGACTTCGAGTTCTTATTTCATATACCAAACATTTTTTCATTCACCAAAATTAAGTTACCTAATTTTTTTATTATTTATTCAAACAAAATTAGATACTTCCATCTTTTAAGATACGAGAAATCACATTTCATGATTTTTTTTCTAAATTAGGCACATTTTATTTTAACTAACAAAACTAATATTATTTTTAATCAATCACAATATATATACGGTAAAAAAGTGTTTAATAAATATATTTTTTCAATAATAATTAAAATAAAATAAAATAATTTAATAAATGATGTTGTATTTGAAGTCATGAGTTAAGAAAATGATATTTTATCTCATTACAAAAATACCCTCAGGATACAAGTATTTTATTCCTAAGTTGATATGTAATATAATAAAACATATTATAATAATACATAGGGTAACAATATTTTATTAATTATTTTGTTATTATCATAATAAAAAATATAAAAAAACATACTTTATTTTTATTATTAATTATATTTTAGTATATTTTTATTAAATAAAATTATTATTAATAAATTAATCACCAATCTGATCCAACTTTTTCTAAATATTAAATCCTCGTTTTGTACTTGTCTCTCACAATACTCAAAGATTTTCTAATAAATTCATGAAAATATTAGAAAATGTTAAAATTTCACGAAATTTTCATAAGTTACTTCGCATATTTTTAAATTTTTTTAAATTAAAAACTTACATAAATAATTTACTATTTGTATTTGTATTATGTATAATTAATATTTATTAAAGGTATTCAATTCTAATTTTTATTTAATTTTAAAATTTATTTAAATAGTACATATTTTATTATGACTTATTAATTATCATAAAATTGATTACATGAATTGTTTTTTCAAATATCTTTCTTTTCCTTCTCTCTCGTGCCATTTTCTATTTCTTGTATACTTAATTATTATTTTTAAAATAATTTTGTATTTGTAGTGTTTGCTTATTTCATTAATTTCAATATAATTATACATCATAAAATTTAAGTTTTCATTTTTTCATCATGATATGCTAGCATTATATCTATATCACAAAATACAGTCACAAATTGTTTTATCAAAAATACAGTCAAAATTAATATAATGTTTAAATGAAAAGGAAAGAATTTAATAATTTATTATTATTATTATTTTCTAATTTTAAAAGTTCGTACAAAACTTTAAATAGTTACAATTTTTATTAAATATCTATTGATATAAATAATATTTAAATATATTCATAAAATTAAAGTATTAATATTTCGAACAATCGATATTCATGTCCATGTATAAGAAGGCTTTATGAGATTCTTTATATGGTGAGAATAATAATATTAACTGGAATATACCATTCTTTTTTGTGGAAATAAAATAAAATCGTTTTTTATAGTAAATTACACTATTAGAGTACACTGGATTTTCATATAATTGGACAATCGTTACAGAATTTATAATCAGAAATGAAGCCTTTAACTATTTCTAATATTTATCCAAAAGAAAAATTATAAATTATACGTATCATTTTATGTATTATTAATAATTAAAAAAATATATATTTTATACAACTCAATTTTTGAAGGACTTTTTCGACATGTACTGCATATTACTTGCACATGTATATTAATACTAAAAATAATACATTTGAAATATTGGACTCCAAATGATAGATAGAAAGGAAAAAAAAATTGAAGCCTATATATTACCTAGACACAATAAACAGACTTGATTGTTTCCTGTCGAAAACTGTGTCATCAACCAAATTTGGGAAAACGATAATAAAATAGTAATTTTAATTTAATTATAAAAGTAATATTATTTATGTTAATTATATATTTTTAGTTATTAAAATTTTTATTTTAAATTTCGTTTAAATTAAATTATTATTATTTAAAATCATTTAATATTAAATATTATTTAATTATAACTTATTCAATAATATTATATTTTATAATTTCACACGAAATTTTATGCAAAGAATTAGATACTTCGATTAATAATTCACAATAAACGAAAATGAAGGAAAGTGATGAAAATGATCAGGAAGGATTAATATGCGGGGGTGAAGTTATAGGGTAATGACAAGTGTTAGGGTGATTAGTGTTAGTAAAATATAAGTATAAATAAAAAAATTTAATATAATTTTGATTAAAAACATATAAATTATAAAATTATAAAAGATAACAAAATACAAATTATAAAAAATATGAATAGAAAAAGTTAGAAAAAGAATAACAAGTTTCATATTTCATTCAAATTTTTAAAAATAAATTTGTACCCTCAACGTTGATTCTAGAGAATTATAAATAATTAATTTTTAAAATAAAACGATATATAAATAGTAAATATACACCAACATAATTGATTTGACTAACCATTAAATGTTTGAATTTCATTGCATTGAACATAACTCTAAAGAAAGTATAAGAAAAAATTTGATAAAGAAAAACAATAGAGAGTTCTTATTTTTTAAAATCAAAGTTTTTATTCTCTTGTTGTCAATTTTACAAATATTTAGAAGATAATTTATAATTATTCATAATAAGATCTTTCATTTTCTATAACCAATTCTGTCATAAGATGGACATAAAAGACTACAATCATTTTTGTTATAAATAGACATAAATATCATAACTATTTTGTCAAAATGATTATAAACGTTTTTGTCCTAACTTAAACATAAATGTTATAATTGTTTTATTATAATGTATACATAAATAGAAAAATGATCATAATTATTACAAAAATAATCAAAGGTCTAAGTGTTAAAGAGGATAATTAAAACATCTATTATTACACCTCAATGAATGATTTTTAAGACTCGATTTATTATTCACTTCAATATCATTTTGAGTATTAAAATATTATATCAAATATATTTCATTTATATTAATGTCCAAAAATGACACATAATCATAGGCATATATATTTATTATATACCCCATTTCCCAACAATTTTCACATGAATGAAAATTAATAGAGTTTATTTAAAAGAAATTAACTCAAATCAATTTAACATACGGTGATAGAGTTCAACATCCGAAACTTGCATATAATATGTAGGTATTACCCTTTAAAACTCTCTTATGAAAATATGTTTACTTTATTGGTTTACATTAGATGCGATATCCTTGAATTGTCCTGCTTTTTGTGTAAATAATAACATACTTTACACAAAATTCTTTCTTAACACAATTCAATTATTATTGTTATTTTCGTTTTAGATATGAACATATGTCTAATTCTATGAGAAAATAAGTCTACATAATTCCTTTTCAAAGTGACCCTACTTTTCTGTCACATAGGTGATCTCTTATCTATAAGAATAATATGCAAAGAATAACCCGCATATTCCACTCGATATTATTTTCATAAGAATCATTGAAAGCATTATATTAGCCTGTATCCTATAGGTATCGCTATTTTCATCATAGGAATGAACTTGAGAGTAAACCCTTACAGTGATCTCACTAAGTCTTTACAATTAAGTTGCTATTTTGAACGTATATCTTGGGATCTCCAGTCAATTCGATTGTGTTTCCTTTACAAATCCATATTCCTTCATAGGCTTCAGTCTCATTCCATTCGATGACTTATCAACTAATTTTTGATTTAACCATTTGATTAACGGATCCGTTATGTTGTCTTTTGAATTTAATAAAGGTAACCCTAATTGAGAATAGTTGTCTAATGTTATCATGTCTATGACATATATAGTGAATTACCTTTATACATATTAGTTTGTGCCTTGCCAATAACTGATTGGTTATCACAATGGATGCAAATTATAAGCACATGTTTCACCCACTTTAGAGTATCATTTATTAAATTACATATCCATTCGACATTTTCGTCATATTTATTCAAAGCGATGAATTCTAATTCTATTGTGAATCTAGCAATACAAGTCTGTTTGGAGGAATTTCATGATACAACTTCACCATCTAGTATGAACATATATCCATTAATAGACTTTGAGTATTTCATATTAGATATCCAATTTACATCATTGTATCTTTCTAATACAGCTAAATATCTTGTGTAATATAATCCATAACTAGATGTATATCTTAAGTATCTAAATAATCTTTTAATACCTTTTTAATTATCAAATTCGAATTGCTCATATATTTACTTACTTTACTTAAAACGTAAGCTTATTTTCACTCTTGTACAATTCATTAAGTAAAATAAGACTTCCTATCCCCTTTAAATGTTCCAATTAACACACAATCTAATCTACATTTTTGGATATGTGTAGATTAACATGTACATGTATTTTGACATTTTCATAATCATCATTGTTGAATTGTTAAAGTATTTTTTCATCATAATAACAAATACTTAGAATGAGTTCATTAGATATCCTTGATATGTTTATTCCTAATATTACATCAGTTGGTCACATACCTTTGATATTTTAAATTTAACATTTTCATGATGAATTTGATCATTACTATTCACAATAAAAATGTCATCAATGCAAAACAAGATGATATAACCAACATTGATCTAGAATCTCACAAGAACGATCAAAAAGAATAATTTCTTTTGATGACATTTTTTAAAAATCAATTCTCATTGTTCTTATTATGATTCACACATAAATTATAACCAATTATGTCGAAACTAAATTAATTTAAAATTCTAAAAATTAATAATACAATATTTTAAATTAATTTTTTTAATATTGAAAAATTAATTTTTTAAAAACTAAGTTAAAGTTCGTATTCAACAAATATGAAGTCTTAATAATCCATCAAAATTAATGAACTCAAAATTATTTATTTCGTAATTACAAAATTTTTATTTATATGAAAACAGTCAATACAAAATTTATTATTTTTTTACATTTCAAAAATCAATTCTTATCGTTATTATAAAATTTATTTGGTAAATTACAAAATTAACAAATAAAAATTTGTTATTTCACAGTATGAGATGCTCAATTTTAATGAATACAAAATTCACTAGACAAAATTTAGTAATTTTTAAATTAATTTTTCTATTTTAAAATTTTTACTATTTTACGATTCACTTATTTAGTGAAACCAAATCAAGTAATAGAATACAAATAAGCTTTAAAAACCAAGTTTTACTTTTTTGAAATCTAAAACTGCTCACAAGTTATTAACAAAAAAATAAATGATTGAATTTTAATATACTTACTTTTTTAAAAAATAAAAATTTATCAATCAAATCAAATTGCAGCTTTAAAATTAAGTAAAAAAATATAATATTAAAAAAATGTCATCCTGAATTATAATTAAATAGTTTCTGATATTTATAACACCCAATATAAGTGTTACAATATCATTAGAGAATAAAGTTATAACCCACCAGTAGAATAGTAGATTACAAAAACAAAAATATTAGGCAATATATCAAATCAAAAGAATCAATATGAGAAGTAAGCTTAATGACTAAACTAAAACTAATGAAGATAGAAATATTAAAACAGAGATAAGTAACAAAGTAATAGAAAAACTATAATATGCAAATTAAATTTACAAATAAGGTAGCAAGGAATTTTTTTCCTCAGAATAGGAAGCATCGATAATCAACCATAATTTTTTTTTCAAATATAAATTAAAGATGTAAAGAGAATTTATAAAATAATAATAAAAAACAATCACATGCTTTTTAGTCCTTAGGAGGGAATTTTATAGTAAAATATAAAGATAAACATAAGATATTAATATAATTTTAATTAACAAAATATAAATTATAAAATTATAAAAATTAATAAAATGTAAATTACAGAGAATATGAATATAAAAAAATTAAGAAATAAATATAAATTTTATATTTCATACGATTTTTTTAAGACAAACTTGTTCTCTCATCGTGGGTATTAGAAAATCATGAATAATTATCTCTTAAAATAAATTAATATACAAGCATCAAACTAACATAATTCTTTTGACGAATTTAAAAAGTATCTGAAATCCACCACATTGAACTTAGCTTTACAAGAGTCTAAGAAAAAAAATTGGATAGAGAAATAATTTTGATAGCTTTCATTTTTTTAAATCTAAATTCTAATATTTTTATGTTAGTTTATAAATACTAAAGTGATAATTTATAATCGTTCATGTTAAAATCTTTTATTTCCCATAATCATTGTTTTCATAATATAGACATAAATATCATAATCATATTGTTATAACTGTTGGAAAATAACGCAAATTCCCGATAAGCCAGATTTATGAGAAAGCAAGAATAGAAAAATAACACACAAAATTTGATAACGGAGTTCGGCCAATCTTGCTTACGTCTCCCGACCGTCACAGATCTTTTACCGAAGTGAGAACTTACACAAGGTATTTACAACCCTCACACCTCACAACCCAATTACACCCAAGAAAATTACTCTCAATTTTCTCTCACAAAAGTTTCTCTCTAAGCTTTTCTCTCAATTGGAATGAACACTTTCGATGATTAATTCATTACAATTACACATGTATTTATAGGAACATTCACTCCTTGAATTACTCCTTAAATTAATGGTTCCTTAAATTGATCCTTGAATCAAGCTCCTTTGTTTTGCTCCACGAATTGCTCCATGTTTTCGCTCCTTGTTTTGCTCCATATTTCGCTCCATGTTTTGCTCCACGTTTCCTTAAATTAAGCGAGCTTTATAACACCCCCACTAAGACCGATTTCAACTGCCTTCACACCTTGATCAATGCAAACAGCCTTTTCTAGTCTGTTACATTTAATAGACATCAACCGAAGTCGAGCACAACTTCACTTGTCAATAGTCACCACCTTTGTTAACATATCCGCCGGATTTTTGCTTCCTCGAATCTTCTCCAAGATAACACATCATCTTCCAATGTAGATCCACGAAGTGATAACGAAGTCCAATATGCTTGCTCTGTAGAATGAAATGTCAATTCTTCAAGTTGTATCGCACTTCGACTATCACTACGCAGTAACATTCTTCTCTTGTCAATCCTACCAATTAACAAACCTCAAGCCATATCATCTCTTTACTAGCTTCTGCCATCGCTACATACTCACCAGAAGGATAGAGTGACAATTTTCTCGTACCAGTGACATCCAACCACCACCGTAGTTCCAACAAGAATATATAACCTGCCAAGTGGTGCTTCTTCATGCGATCAACTTCACCTCCAAAGTCCGCGTCTACGCACTTTGTACTTTTAACTCTCCTTTACTAAAGTATAAGCACTTTTCAGCGTGCCTCGCAGATACCTCAAAATCCACTCGATCGCTCCCAATGAGTTTTTCCCGATTTGACATAACCGCTAACAACTCCCACCGTACGGCCAATGTCCGTCTCGCATGCACTATCACAGACATTAAACTTCCAACGGTCCGAGGCATATGAAACCTTAGCCATGAATTCCTCCCTCTTCTTCTCGTCCGAGGGGACCGATCCTCGATAGGCGAAAATGACCGCGCTGGCGGTGTAAGAATCGGTTCGGGCATCGCCCACGCTGAATCTTTGCAAAACACGATTGACGTACTCGCCCGAGATAACCGGCAAGGATCCTTTCTTCTTATTTCTCGTGATTTGCATTCCAAGAATCTTCTTTGTCGACCTCAAGTCTTTCATGTCAAATTCCTTTCGACAATTGCCGCTTTCAACCTTTAATATCATCCATATCTCAACCTCGCTACTAACATATCATCAACATAAAGTAGTAAATGATATAACCGGACTTATATCTCTCAAGAGCAAACAATGATCGCATTGCACTCGAAACCTTCCTCAGGTACTAAGTCACAAATTTTTTTGTACCATTGTCTCGGCTTGTTTTGTGCCATACAAACTCTTTAAGTCCGCACACCATTACGTTTTTCTTCTTCCCCTTTCTCGAGAAACCTTCTCGTCGGTACATGTAAATCTCTTCATCTAAATCTCCATTAAGGAATGCGCCTTCACATCCAACTGCTCAAGATGAAGATCTTCAACGGCTACAATACTCAATACCGATCCGATAGTATCGAAGCTTCACAACGAGCAAAAATGTCAGTAGTCAACTCCTTCCTTCTCGTTGAAAACCCTTTGACAACTAGCGGGGCTTTGTATCTCTTTAACCATCACGCCTCCTTTCACCCAGACACCCATTTGTTAGGTTGGCCTTTCTTTCCCATAGGTAACTTGCCTGGCCATTCCCATGTCCGTCGAGATGAGAGATTTCATTTCTTCTTTCATAAAGAAGCTCCCATTTGTTGGAATCTCGAGTCCGACAAGCTTCATCATAGCATTCGTGCTCCTCCATCACCAAAGAACATATAGTTCATGTATCTCCGTTAGGCACACGAGGTCGGTAAGACCTTCTCAATACACAGAGCCGGAGAAGAGGTCAGTGGCAATGTCGAACGTCACAGTATCGCTTGTCCAACAAGTTCCTCCTACCGAGGACTCACAATTGGTTCTGTCATAAGTATCCGGGACATCATCTCAGACCGCAAATACCGACTCATTCCCGCTTCGAGTCATTGGCGCTATTTTACGCATGTCCTTATACATCACCCTTTCGTTGAAAATCACATCTCTTACGGATAACTTTCTTTCTTTTCGTCATCCCAACGCAGTAGCCAAACTCATCCTCACCATAGCCAATGAACGTGCATTTCTTGGATTTGGGATCAAGCTTATTCCCGCTCGATCACCGGAGCATGCACAAATGCTACACAACCGAAAAACTTTTAGATGTGATAGTTTCACCCTCTTTTTCCGCTCCATACCTCCTCCGGTATTCTAGCGCTCCAATGGGAACGTACGGGCCCCGCTGATCAAGTAAGCCGCCGTGTCGACCGTTTCCGCCTGCACCGTTTTGCACCTGACTCAGTATACGAATGCTTCCGGCTCTTTCGTCAACGTTCGGCTCATACGCCGCCTACACCATCAGTGTCGAGGCGTGCCCGGCACGCTTCTTTCCATTCTAGACCCGCGCTCATAGCAGAAATTTTTGAATCTCGTGCCTTCATATTCACCACCATTACCTGCCTCGAGCTTTTGATCTTTAAACCCGTCTCATTTTCCACCATAGCTTTCCATCTTTTGAAAGCCTCAAATACTTCAGACTTTATGCTTTAGAAAGTAAACCCATACCTTCCGAGAGCGATCATCGATGAAAGTCACGGGCAGGTGTTTCCCACCAATAGACGGTACGGTCGTCGTCCCCAAACATCGTAGAGTTGAATAAGCTCTAGCCTTTCCTTCTGGGGATTCTCGCAACTTGTCCGAAAGCCGACTCTCTTGCTTTCCAAGTACGCACCCTCGCACACGTCTATCTCCGCATCGTACCCGGAAGTTTTCCCCTTCGAAAGGCATAATCTTTCATCCCCTTCTCACTCATATGGCCTAGTCTCCTGTGCCATAGATTCGTGTTTCATTGTCGTCAAATCAGACTGAACAACGTGTCCTCTCGTCATGCCATGAAAGAAGGCCACTTCTTTTTCGCCTCGAGCAATCCCGTCATCGCACCCTTTGAAATCTTCCAATCATCACCACGAAGATCAGAAGGTAGCCTTCACCGGCCAATCGCCCCACCGAGATTAAGCTTCCTTCCGAGATCGGGAATACGCCCGACATCCTTCGCCTCCCAAACAGACGGCTCAACTTAATCTTCACTACACCTTTGCTAACAGCACATGGTCGATCATCACCAAGATATACCTTCAAGGTTTCCTGGGACATATTTCTCGAAGAATTCTTTTGTGGAAGCAGCACGGAACGATGCTCCGCAGTCTAACACCCAAGATTCTTCCTCGTTTCTCCAAAGAAAGCATATCAACGCATCGTCTCCTCCCCCGAGTGGGGAAGTAACGTCTTGCCTCCGCCTTCACTTGTCGTCTCCTTCTGCACTTGCACCGATTTTTGTAATGCCCCGGTTCTTCCACAATTCCAACACTCGATAGTCTTCGAGCAAGGAATTATTGTGATTCCCGGATTTTACCTCCGTTTTCGATCTACCCTAGTGGGCTCTACCACGTCCCATTTCCTTTGGTTGAATTTCTTCCTCTCGACTCAGATGCAAACCGAAGGCCGACGATTCACCTGCCTCTACGTTTGGATCTCTTCACCGAGAACCAAATCACGAACATCGTCACAATTTCAACTTATCGTCCACGAGCTACTCAAATTTCTCGACAAGAGGCATTCCAAATTTCCTCGTGCAGTAAGACAAAAGTATCAACGCCGTACTTCTTCATCGACTCAATTTCCACCGAACTCAACCGTCAGAATCGTGTCGAGTCTATCGAGATGTCGAGCCACGCACACCTTCACCATCCGCAATTGAACAAGCGCCTCATCGTTGCACTTTGTTCGAGGTCGACGGCTTCTCATACATATCGAGAGACGGACATAAGACCGCCGTGGTCTTTTCCCTTTGCTATGTTAAAAGCAACATTACGGATAACGTCAATCGAATAACTCCAGGTCACGTCTGTAAGATTCCAATCTTCTTCCTTCATAGCCTCCCGGCTTCTTCCCCAGAGTTGACATGATTTTCGATACGTATAATCCTCATCCGCATTTTCCAAAACCCGAAATCTGCCATCAAATTTCTCGAGTTTCACCCTTCCTTCATCTCATGGCCATCAAGTCCCACTAAAATCCGACTTCCTCCTGATCGTTTCTCGATTATTTCTCTTAAAATCGACGTAAATCACTACCAATACCGATACCGCCTATTGTCGAAATAACGCAAATTCCCGATATAAGCCGCATTTAAGGCGAGAAAGCAAGAATAGAAAAATAACACACAAAATTTGATAATCTGAGTTCTACTAATCTCGCTTACGCCTCCTGACCGTCATAGATCTTTTTACCGAAAAGTGAGAAATTACACAACATGCTTACAACACTCACAACTCACAACCCAATTACACCCAACAAAATTACTCTCAATTTTCTCTCACAAAAGCTTTTCTCTCTAAGCTTTTCTCTCAATTGGAATGAACACTTTGGATGATTAATTGATTACAATTACACATCTATTTATAGGAAAATTCACTCCTTGAATTACTCCTTAAATTAATTGCCTTTAAATTGCTCCTCAATAAGCTCTCCTTTGCTTTCGCTTCCATTTAATCGCTTCCATGTTTTCGCTTCCTTGCTTTCGCTTCCACGTTTTGCTTCACGTTTTGCTCCTTAAATTAAGGAGCTTTATAACAATAACAACTATAAATGTTTTTATTATAATATACACATAAATGTTATATTTGTTGTCTAAATGAAAAACTGATCACAATGGTTACAAAAATAACAAAAGATTTATGTGTTGAGTAGAGAATTAAAACATCTATTTTTTTATCTCAATTATTTATATTTTAGACTCAATTATATATATATTATTGTGTTATTTTGAGCATTAATATATTGTATTAAGTATATAGCATTCATGTTAAATTTTAAAATATTTTAGACTCAATTCCATATCTATCATCCATATTATATTTTAAAACAATACCTTATTATAAACATATATATATATATTACATTCCCTATCTGGATTGTAATTATCTTTAATTCCCCATATCAGAAATTGTAATTATCTTTAATTCCCCATATCAGAAATGGGATGGGCAAAAAGATAGCGAAACATATCCCATATCTTACAAAACTTGGATAAGGTTTTTGGGGCGGGGGGATTCCTGATCCCCATGAGACTTGTTTTTTCCCCTACATTTTCTTTACGTTTCCATTCAACTTGCTTTCATGCCTGACCTCATCTTCCACGCAGCTTCTCTGTTTCTCTCTCCTCCCATTAAAGATCTGTCCACAAGTTAATCAATGTTTATTTTCTTGATTTTTTTAACAAAAAAACATTTCATATCTAACGATAACATTTTGATGTCATTGCTATTAGGGGTGTCATGGTCGGTCAGGTCGGTTTTTTTAAAAAAAATCGAAGCAGATTTAACTTGATTTTAAAAAATAAAAGCAGGGCCAGGATAGTTTGACTTATAAAGCAGTTTGGTCAGGTTTAATTAGGTTTAGTTCGATTTTTTTATAATTTAATGAAAAATAATGTGAAATTTTTAATATATTATTAAGCAGAATTAGATCCAGGTTTGAGCAGTTTAAAATTAATACAAACCAGTTTGATTAGTAAGCAGATTCGATTTGGTCGTCCGGTCCGTTTTACGGTTTGGTCCGGTCCAATCCGGTTTTTGGACACCCCTAATTGCTATAATGGTGGATACTTTTAAATATACTATGATGTTTATTTTGAATATTGGCTCTAAAAGTAACAAATTAGTGGCATAATTTAGGGAAATTAGTGGCCTAATTTATAGCATGATTTGTGTCATGATTTGTGAAAATTAGTGGCATAATTTAAAAAAATTGGTGACCTAATTTAAGGCTTAAATTATGACACATTTTAGGAAAAGGGAGCCTTTCTTCATCTATAAATGGGGAAGAGTTAAATGCGTTGAAGAGCAATGAAAATCGAGAGAGAGTATAAGCAAACTCAAAGAGAAAATACTTTGTGAGTTTTGGAAAATCTTGAGAGATATTATTAGTGAGGAAATGTATCTTTATCACGTATATTTCCTACTTTCATTTGAATAATATCTCTTTCATGCGCTAAATGAATTAACCAGCGTAAATTACGTGTGTTCGTTTTATCGCTTTGATATATATTCATATCTGTTATTTATTCTTACCACATTTACAAAGAATAATTTCACAAACTAATTTAAGTTTTTTTAAGAATAATTTCACAAACTAATTTAAGTTTTTTTTGTTGTTGTTGTATAAAAACAATTGAATACCCAATATCATCTCTCACACTACCCTCCAAATTTAAAATGAATGTTCCTTATTTGTTGGTTAGAATTCTAATAACGGTTATTTATGAATTTCCCAAAGTTTTTCTAATATTTTGTAAGACGAGTTGTTACGTAAGTTTTTTAGGTTAAATAATTTACGTTGTTTAATTATTTAGATTAAAAATGGTGTTATTTGATTCATTAGTTTTTTCAAAAACATCAATTAAGAATAAATTATATTATTTTAATAATTTTTTATTTAAAATATTATTATTTTTTATTAAGAAATTAAAACGCGATTAAAATACGAGTATATAACAAGAATGAAAGTGAAATTTAATATAAAATAGTTTAAGAAAAAATAAATAATAATAAAATTTAAACCAAAAGTTATTTAAATATATAATTTAATATTAAAAAAATAAAATAAAATAATGAGAATTAAAAAATATTAAAAAACAAATATTTTATGAATTTTATTTTATATTGGTTGTGATTTTATTATTCTTAAACAACGTTGCTTTAACTGTGTTTAATCATTCTTTAAAAATATAATAATATTTTAATAAAAAAATTATTAAAATAATATAATTTATTTTTAATTTAAAATTTTTAAATTTCAAAAAATAATGATATTGTTTCTAATTTAAGGGATGGAAGAATATAAATAATTTAATCTAAATATCCCTTTTCGTATTCTTTTCAATTTTTTTCGAAAGCGTACGCCTGAAAAGAACTAATTAATTATTAGAAACTTTATGAATAAATGTCACAGCTAACCAATTATTTTTTAAGATATATATATATAATTTTTTAAGATAGTTTAGTTTGCAATATATTGCGGTAGGAGATTCGAATAAGATATTACACGGAAGGTGACTGATATAATTAATTGAAGTCTTAATTAATAGTTCATGCAAGTTTATAACATATATAATGTTGGGTTGAAAGATACCTAATGAAAAATCAAATATTTTAATTAATTAATATTATATTATTATTAAATAATATTAGTATTTATTATACGATTAATATTAAACTATATTATAAATCAAAAAAATCACACACCTCACATACTGTTTCAATTATACTCTCAATTATCACATTATCTACACACATAATACAACTCATCTATGTATATATAGATCTTATATAAGTGGATAGATTAATCTATTAGATTTTAAAATATTTTATAATTTATTAGATTCTAAAATATTCTACAATTTATTAATTTATAAGATGTTATATAATTTATTAATTTTTAAGATGTTCTATAAATGATATATTAAATATATTAATAAATATTATTCTAAAATAAAGTATTAATTTTCATTATTCTAAAATAGCATATTCTATATAGTTGGTGATAGCTGTTGAGAATTTTTGAGTGTGAAAGAACGTTACATTATTTATGATAAACACTTAGCTTGTATATCCATTACACTTTCTTTTATTAATTTCTCACGCTTCTCCTAATTTTTACACACAATACACACCCACTCCACCCCACTCCACACATATATATTCTAGGTGAGTGGATAGTAAAACTTATTAGATTATATGATATTATACAGTTTATTAATTCATGGGATGTTATAAGAATGACACTTCAAATATATTAATAATGATTATTTTATAATAAAATATTCTTTCTTATTAAGCTAGAATAAAATAATATAGAGAGTTCATGATATTTCTTTGTAACACTTTTCTTTAACACTAATTTTCTCAAAATGAAAGAAAAGAAATGATAGTAGTTTTTTGATGCTCTCTCTTAATAATAGCTCTATCATTTTATAAATTTTTTTCATAGTTTTCAGTTCCTTCATAATTATTAGGAAATTTGGATAAAATGGTATAATCACAAATTCTCCCTCCCAAGATATTCCTTAATAGAATATCAAATAACAGAAAAATAGATAATACACAACACAAGAATTATAGTGAAAACTCCAAATTAGAGAAAAACCACTTTCGTTGTCAAAAGACAACGAGAGAAAAATTCAATATGTGGAAAATTGTTACAACCACACTCTCAGTAATTTTCTCACACACCCAAAAGACAAGAGCAAATTACAAGCCCAAGAGAATTTTCACACAAAATTCTCACTCAAGAACTTCTCATACAAGCTTTTCTCTATTTTTGGGATGATTATCAATTAAGAAATGAAGCCATATTTATAGCCTTCAAGTTCTCATTTCATATGCCAAACATTTCTTCATTCAACAAAACTAGGCTACCTAATTTTTCTATTCTTTATTCAAACAAGGTTAGGCACCTCCATATTGTCCCTCCATATTTGACAATATGGTAAGCCACTTTCCATGAATTTTCTTCTAAATTAGGCACCTCCTATTTTGACTAACAAACCTAATATTATTTTTAATCAATCATAACAATCTCCACCTTGATTAAAAATAAACATGGTTACCACTCCAACATTGTCTATTCCAACAGTCATAATTCTCTACACCGAGAATTATCATACTCCACCATAAAGAGTATACCCACTTAGAATTAATCATCAATTCTAAGAATTTCACATCGGCTCAGGTCGAAAAAACAATTGCTAAAATTTATGGTGCAACTCTCACACTTGGTTTTCCCGAGAGTTCATCAACCATTGACATCCTTTCCACCATACACCTTGCATCTATACCAAGCCAATGCCCGTGTGCAAACTTGTGGACCCACTACCAGTAACACACCCTCTTTCATGGCAATATTTAGAGACTAGTGGCATGCCATGAGGATGTACCCGCTCTTTTCAAAGAGCATCACTATAGTCTTTGAAAACAGACATACTATTAGCGTCACCGTTGGTATTTAAGCTTCTTGCAGGATCAGCTACACCCTTTGAACAATTTCTTTTGAGGTGCCCAGATTGTCCACACCTTCAGCACACTATCTTATTTTTCATGAAATTGTTTTTCTTTCGGTTGTCAGCTACCAATGCTGAGTTTTTAGGCGAAACATTTCTTTCACCACTCAGCCTTTTTTCTTCAGAAAACAACTTGCTAGTAACTTCTGAAAAAATTATTTTCTCCTTTCCATGAATCAAGATAGGTTTCATGTGATCATAAGAAGATGGAAGAGACCAGATGAGCCTTAAAGCTATATCTTCATCATCAAGTTTAACTCCAATGGTTTCCAGTTCAGAGACAATACCATTGAGAACACTTAGATGGTCAGACATAATAGTTCCTTCATTCATACGCAAAGTATGAAACTGCTCTTTCAAATACACCCGATTTGAAACGCCTTTTGCCTGATACAATTCTTCAAGCTTTTCCCATAGTTCTTTGGCCATAGATATTCCATGCACATTTGCAAGAATATTTTTGGCCAAACAAAGCCGAATTGCACTTGCAGCTCTTAGATTAAGATTTTCCTAATCTTCATCACTTATATTGGTTTTACTGGACTCAATACTAGTAATAAGGGCTGGTTTCCCCTTTAACGCCTTGCGTAACCCATATTGGATCAACAAATCTTTGACTTGTACTTGCCACAAGCCAAAATTGATTCTCCCATCAAATTTCTCAATGTCAATCTTGACTCCTGACATTTCTCCTTCTTTCTTTGAAATTGGCTCTGATACCAGGTGTTAGGAAATTTGGATAAAATGGTATAATCACAAATTCTCCCTCCTAAGATCTTCTTTAGTAGAATATCAAATAACAGAGAAATAGATAATACACAACACAAGAATTATAGTGGAAACTCCAAATTAGAGAAAAACCACTTTCGTTGTCAAAAGACAACTAGAGAAAAATTCACTATGTGGAAAATTGTTACAACCACACTCTCAGTAATTTTCTCACACACCCAAAAGATAAGAGCAATTACAAACCCAAGAGAATTTTCCCACAAAATTCTCTCACTCAAGAACTTCTCATACAAGCTTTTCTCTATTTTTGGGATGATTATTAATGAAGAAATGAAGCCATATTTATAGCCTTCAAGTTCTCATTTCATATGCCAAATATTTCTTCATTCAACAAAACTAGGCTACCTAACTTTCCTATTCTTTATTCAAACAAGGTTAGGCACCTCCATCTTTGACAATATGGTAAGCCACCTTCCATGAATTTTCTTCTAAATTAGGCACCTCCTATTTTGACTAACAAACCTAATATTATTTTTAATCAATCATAACAATAATGATCTTAGATTAATTGAGGTTGTATTGTAAAATAAATTTTCACTTTGCTCCGTTATCTTGTTGAGGAGACAAATTAACTTTAAACAATACAATATTTTTTCCTTCAATTGCACCCAGGTATCTTGTTTTTATTATTATTTAGTCGCTTTCTTGAATTGTTATTTTCTTATTTTCTTCCACTGCAATGTTGCTACTCTCATGTTCAATGGATCAATTTTTGCCAATCTCTAATACTATTGGATTTCTCTCACTCGGTTCTCCAATATTTATATCCTTATTTAGTATCTCTTGTTTTTTGTTGAGTGATTACTCCCCATCATTCTAGTCTTCTATATTTTCTTCTTTTTCGAACTCATATAATACATTGGGTATAGTAAAGGATTTTCTAAATTTTCATTTTTCGCCACTTCTGCAATGATGTTCTATGCTTCTTTTGGTGTCACCACTTTTTGTATTTTTAAGAACAAACTCTTTCGCACGAGACTTTTTATCAAGTTTAAAGCTTTATTTACACTAAATTTTCAATTATAATACGCTTTTGTATTTTCTTGTAGAAGTGGTGTGACCTAATTATCGTATATAATCTCATCAAAACATGTTCATTGAAAATATGCTACTTGTAGTCACGCTATTCTTGATAGTTGTAACTATCGGTAAATTTTTTTCTAAATTTTATAAATTCTGACATCTTAACTTGATGTAACCTACTCACTTTTAAGAAAATAAAAACTCACAATCCTTGTCGATTGTGTTAGAGTTAATTAGACTTTAGTCAACCTTTGATCGATACCTCTCCATGTAGCCTCTGATTGCTTTTATAAAATCAATCTTTTTTAGCTTTGTAATTCACATATGTCCCATCTAGATTACTTTGTTTCGATCTTAAGATCAACTTGTTCTTTGAAATTTCATAATCACTTGCTTGTTTCAAATAATATTCTTCTAAAGTGTTTCTCCTAAACCACCTATTTTGTCGGCTTTAAATCGCTTTGTTTTGATATCAAATTAATGAGAATTTTTGAGTGACAAAAAATATTATCTTATTTAAGATAAACAGCAACAATCTGGAAATAATAATAATAAAAAAAAAATTAATAACGATAATAAAGATAGCGCTAATCTGGAAATTTCCGGTAAAGGAAAGAATAAAATCCATAAAGCGCGTTAGCCGTAAAAATCTAAAAACGGCTAAACGTATAATCGACATGACAAATGACGGAGGCAGAAAAATGTCCTATAAATAGAGCTAACTGGGAAGTCCTTTTGCTGTATCCAAAGCACTCGTACTTCTTACTTTTCATAGTGTTTTATATCAAGCTAGCTACTTATATATATTATTACCGATATATATATATATATACACATATAGAAGCTATTTGATTTGTGTCTCTAATCTCCACAATTCTCTTCACATTGAATTGAATTGAGTACGTTGCTCAGAAGAGGACATTATAAATTATTAATCAAGCTCAAGTTTATTACTTTTTGCTCTATTTTTGTATTGTATTATAGTATTATAGTATTATTATTATTATTATTATTTTATATGGTGTTAAAGGTATGCAGTACTGTGTTGTTGCTGTTGACAGAAGATAGAGAGCACTGAGGATGAAATATGCAAAAGGATCTAAAGCATGTCACTCCTTTGTGCTCTCTATGCTTCTGTCATCATCACCTGCAGCCCCCTCAAGACCCTTACCATCAATTAATTATTTCTTTATTATATATATTATTTAACTAATTATATTTGATAGTGATTTATTTAGTTGTTTAAACTTAACCTTTTTTTATTATTATTTTAAATCGTATATTTAAATCACGAATAATTTACTAATTAAATGCATATTATTTTATCTTTTTTTTTAATCATTTATGTTAACTAATTTAATTTTATGCATCTACATCCGTTTATTATTAAGGATGCGAATCCTTCATGATTTTTTTCAATGGATCTTTAGTTAACTTTAAATATCAGTTTTTAAAACACGTGGGTTTTGTATATAATAGCCATATCACACACAATAGTTTAAAAATAGATATAAGTGAATTTTTTTTTTAAAATAGGCAAGATCTTACCTTAAACTTGAAATCAAAATTTTTAATCAATTTTATTTTAAAAAAAATATATTAGTTACATTTTTTAAAACATAATTATTATAAACATAAAAAAATATTAACATCTTATAAAATTATAATTAATTTTAAATACATAAATTTTTTTATCGTATCATATATTAAAAATAATTTATTTTACAATAAAATAAATATAAATTTATATATATATTGAAAATGATATGCTAAATATTTTGATAATTCATAAATAATATAATACATTATTATTATTATTAAATATAATTATAATTATATTTAATAAATAATTATAATTATGATATAAAAATAATTAAATTATTAAAAAAGAATTTGAAGCCTCTATATCCAATTTTTTACAAGATACAATACAAATATAGAACATTAAATCACAAATTTTGTGAGAAAATATTATATAATATAATATTATTATAATTATTTTTATTATTAATATAATAAAATATATAAATTATATTGAATTAATTATATTTTAATAGTTAAATATAATAATTGTTAATAAATATTTGTTATCTTAGTAATAATTAAAATTATAATAATATTAGAGATATTTGTTATAATGTAATATATTTTTTAATTTTTTTAATCTTAAATAATTTATTTTTTTAAAATGTCAATAATTTTTCATATAAAATATTCTAACTATTTAGTAAAGTTTTTAATAATTTAAAATTTTATAATTTATTATTATTATTATTTTTAATTATTTTATAATAAAATTTTGATAAGTTATTTGTTATAAAAAGTATATATATTTTATTATATAAATATAAATTATTTTATTATTTATAATAAAAATAAATTATTATTTATTAAAAGTTAATAAATAATTATATTTTAAGAAAATGAGTTAATTGAAATTAGGGAAAGAGAAAAAAAAAGATAAAAATATTTTTTTATTATAAAAATGAGGCTGGTGGAACCAGTGGAATGAGAGTTAAAAAAAGACAAAAAAAATGATTGGATAATGGTTTAATGGGTTATGATTTACATTTTTTTAAAATAAAATACAATATAGCCATTTTTTAAAGTATTGAAAGTATTATGTCCATTATAGACAAAAACCCGCTATTAAATAAAACTTTTTAATTAAACAATATATCACTGGTATTTTCAACAAAGAAGATGGGATATTGGATCTAGGAGAAAAATTTATATGAAACATGTTCACAGCGTTGTGTTTTTGTTAATTTGAAGAATATATTATAAATCATTATATTAAAATAATCCATCTATACAAAAATAAATATAAATGTATCTATATCAAATAAAAAATGAAGAATTTATTAATCTCATCTACAAATCAAGTGTGTATGAAAAGGTTTTTCTGAATAGGATGGATCAGAATATATATGGATGTGTATTGAGTAGTGTATGTACAATTTAATTATTGGATGAGTATTGAGTAGCTAGTGTATGTACAATTTTAATTATTGTAATTTTTAATCCAAGAAAATTACTTTATATTAAATAAAGACAAAAAAATATTTTTAAAGTTTACCATATACCATCGTAATTTCTTTAATTAATTGGTATATTCTCATTAATTATCTCTACTAAAGTTTAACACATGTTTTTAGAGAGAGAATTAACTAATTTCTCTTCAACAAAAAAATATTTAGGGTTCCAATGTTTTGCCCTTTCTTTAAGGCCACCGCTACCCTCACCCTCTCCTCACCAAGCCATCTCACCCACCCTCATTGGACCAACACACCCACCTCTGCTAGACTGCCACCTCCATCTTTCTTATCCACATCTACACTATTTTTCCGATTCTTCAACCTTCACACTTGGTTCTTTCGCTTCCCCTCCGCCGTTCAGCTATTGTACCATCTAATTTCCAATGAAGACGATCTGAAGGACACCGATAGTGGTAAGTTTTTGCCCTTTTAAAATATGTTTTCCATAAACTAATCTTTCGTGATTTATCGGCCGCTTTTCATCTTACTACTATATATATATATATATATATATTTTTTCCATCTTTGTGTTGTTTGAACTGGTTCTTGGCTGTATAATTTTTATTGAGTTTTGTTGTTGAATTCATGACTTGAGAATCAAATTTTAGTTCTTATTTAGTTTGAATTGGCCGCGGTTGTTGTTTAACAATTTGTTTACAGGAAGTTAGGAGTGTGTATTCTAGACTTTTGTTCTTTGAACATACACGTTAATTGAAGATAAGAATCGATCCAAGTTTTAGGCAATTTGTATCTTCGTCAAATTATGTGTGTTTATTTATTTATGTCGAAGGTTTGGGATGATTTGTATATTGTCTGTGATTTTTTTTACTGCTTTTAATAAAAATTCTCTTTTTTTAAAAAAGAAAAAGAAAAAGAAAAAGAAAAAGAAACAGACCTTTCTAGCATGGAGAAGAAAAAAAAAATAATTATCATTTTCTGTACTTTGGACCTCTAAAAATATATTTCTTTTTAACTGAATCAACTTCAATTAGGGAAATTTGAGGACTATCTCTCTCATTCACTAACGATCGATAATCACTTCAATTTCAACTTTAATTTCTTTAAAATTTTCAATTAATTATTTTTAATTTTTAAATAATTTAACAAAAAACAATTTTTTAATCATGTTAGTAATAGTAGTTAATTTCTTTTTCACATTTGTAGTTTTTCAAATTTTTAAAAATAACGAAGGATTAAAATTAATTTATTCCATAATTACTTTTCAATGTCCCAATGTATTTGTATGCAAACCAATCAAGTGAGTTTTTTTTTATTAACTTGGGATTGTTTTTTGGTATGACTTCTAAACTAATCATAATAATGTTTCCTTTATTGAAATTGATTTATATTCCATGTGTTATGGCTCCTGCTCTCCACTCTAATAATATTGAACAGAGTACACTTGAATACACTTGAACGATGTTTAGTATTGGATGAATTTAAATAATCTAGTTTAATTTAATTAGATGACATTCAAAATAAAACGATATGTAATAATTTTTTTGTTAATAAAAATGTATGAAATAGGCATAAATAATATTATTTTTGTAATTATAAGCGTTCTATTTTTATTATTTTTAAAAAAATTTAATAGACCTTGTGTAGCTTCACTTCCCAAAAGAAAAAAAACACATAAATAAGATTTTTTGGTAATAAAAATAAATTTATTGATATAAAGATTACATTACAGCTTATTGGTTGATAATCATACATATATTTAGTGGTAAAATCAACCAAGATTATTTTTGTTATAGCATTTGCAATCGTATTACAATTTGTAGTTATCCATTTTAGGGTACCATATTCAAAGTCTTGTAAGATTAAGGTTACTTCATCTAGAAATTATTTGGCTTATCAAGATGTTGAATTCACCTTCCCATTAACATAATCTACTATGTTTGCACAATCACTTTCAATTATGATTTTTTTGAAATCTGATTGCTTTTGTTAATCTAATTACCTATGTGAATGCTCTTGCTTCAGCATCTTGTGAAGAATTTGATGACAAAATTCTTCCCCAATTGTCCACCATGTTTTAATTGTGATCTTTAGCAATTATACCTGCCTTTTGTTTATTAACCCTTTTTTAATTTTTGTATTTTAGAAAAAATTAATTTTTGAAGCTGTAAAATGCTTTTTTTTTTTGCCATAAATTCTCCTTAAAATTTGATTCTTTAATCCATTTAAGTAAGGTGGAGTATATTGGTTGATTTATTAGTTTTAAGTTTTAAGAATAAAGAAAGTAAAAATTCGATTTCAAATTTTGATCCACTATTAATTTTAGAAATTTAGATGTAAAAATGAGTTATCTTAAAATAATTATCAAACATGTTAAATTTAATTATTGAATGACTATAAACTATTCATGCAAAACTTTATATGTGTCATTTTTATAATCTGTACATCTTTTATATACTTCAAGGACACATTTGGTTCGTGAAATAAAAAACTAATAATAATAGTAATTGTAATAAAATTTATCAATGAAAATGATATAGTATTACTATAATATCAATATTATCAAATAAAAAAACTTAATTAGAAATTTGTATTATTTATTTATTTTTAAAAAATACTTTGATATTGATGTATATTATGTATGAAATAAAAATAATATTTTTATTAAGAACAAAATAACCAGTAAAAGTAAAGATGATTACCCTTGTTTCGGTAAAAATATTACAATTTCCAAATAATTTGGTTACAATCAAACATGCTAATAAGTAAACTCATTCTATTTTAAGTTTAATTACATCCGACCAAACATAATCGTTTATATATATATATATATATATATGTATGTATATATATATATATATATATATATATGTATGTATATATATATTTGTTTAATAAGTTTTACTTAAAAGACATTTGTAAACATGTGGGAGATTTTGATCTTTTATATGTCTCTGAACAATTACAGGATATTGCCGATAAATATAATATTATTTAGTATTGAATGAGAAATTATAATGTTATAATATAGAGAAAAATGTCATAAATATTCAATACATTAGGTCATTTATATTATTTGATCACTTATGTTATAAGTAATGTCATTTATTTTTTTAGTTTGAAAAATGTGACACTTAAAAAAAATTACATTATTTTAATATTTTATATATTAAAATATTACTTAAAAATATTTTAATAAAAAATTATTGATATAATATGTTTTGTACTTAATTGACCAATTTTTCTAAAATAATAAAACTAAATAATATTACTTTTAATTTAAAGGATCAAATTACACTTAAAACAACACTATTAATTTGACTTGAGAGGGTGAAGTTGTGAAGAAGCTAATGATTTTGTAAGAATATTTACTATTTGATCACTGGATGACATGTTCTCGGATAAAACTTATTTTGATTCACTTGATCACGAATAAAGTGATGATCCAACTTTTGGGAAATAACGCAAGTTTTCGATAAGTCAGATTTAAGAGAAAACAAGAATAGAAAAATAACACACAAATTTGATAACGGAGTTCGGTCAATCTTGCTTACGTCTTCGGACCTACTGCAGATCTTTTTTACTGAAAGGGGAGAAATTACACAAGGTGTTTACAACACTCACAACTCACAACCCAATTATACCCAAAAAAATTACTCTCAATTTTCTCTCACAAAAGGTTTTCTCTCTAAGCTTTTCTCTCAATTGGAATGAACACTCTGGATGATTAATTCATTACAATTACACATCTATTTATAGGAAAATTCACTCCTTGAATTACTCCTTAAATTAATGGTTCCTTAAATTGCTCCTTGAATTAAGCTCCTGACATCCTTTAGTTCCCAAACAGAACCGTTCAACTTAATCTTCACTACACCTTTGCCAATAATAGCACATGGTTGATCATCACCAAGATATACCTTTCCAAGGTTTCCGGGGACATATTTCTCGAAGAATTCTTTTTGTGAAGTAGCATGGAACGATGCTCCAGAGTCTAACACCCAAGATTCTTCCTTCCTCTCCAAAGAGCATATCAATGCATCGTCTCCTCCTGAGGTGGAAGTAACATTTTCCTCTGCCTTCTCTTGTTTGTCCTTCGATGCACTCTTGCACTGATTTTTGTAGTGCCCGGTTCTTCCACAATTCCAACACTCGATAGTCTTTGAGCTATGGGAATTATTAGGATTCCTGGATTTGGATCTCCTATCCTTTGATCTACCTCGATAGTCTGTTCTGCCACGTCCATTCCCTTTGGTTGAATTTCTTCCTCTTGACTCTGTATGTAAAACTGAAGAAGTTGACTATTCACCTGACTCTCTACGTCGGATCTCTTCACTGAGAACCAGATCACGAACATCGTCAAATTTCAACTTATTGCTTCCTGACGAGCTACTTTCGCGTGACAAGAGCATTCCAACTTTCTGGTAAAGAGAATAAAAGTATTAATGCTCGTACTTCTTCATCGAATTCAATTTCCACTGAACTCAACTGAGTTGTGACTGTGTTGAGTTCATTGAGATGTTGAGCTACCGATGCGCCTTCATTCATCCGCAAATTGAACAAATCCCTCATCAAGTGCACTTTGTTTGAGGCTGATGGCTTTTCATACATATTGGAGAGAGCTGTCATAAGACCCGCCGTGGTCTTTTCCTTTGCTATGTTGAAGGCAACATTACGGGATAGCGTCAATCGAATAACTCCGAGGGCTTGTCTGTTTAGAAGATTCCAATCTTCTTCCTTTATAGCTTATGGTTTTTTCCCTGAGAGAGGTTGATATAGATTTCTTTGATACAGATAATCCTCTATCTGCATTTTCCAAAACCCAAAATCTGTGCCATCAAATCTTTTGAGTTTCACCCTTCCTTCATCTACGGCCATTGCTCATACTAAAATCTGACTTCCTCCGGATCGTTTCTGACTATTTCTTGCAGAAAATTGACAGAAATCACCACCAATAGCTCTGATACCAGTTGTTGGGAAATAACGCAAGTTCCCGATAAGCCACATTTAAGAGAAAGCAAGAATAGAAAAATAACACACAAATTTGATAACGGAGTTCGGCCAATCTTGCTTACGTCTCCGGACCTGCTGTAGATCTTTTTACTAAAAGGGGAGAAATTACACAAGGTGTTTACAACACTCACAACTCACAACCCAATTATACCCAAGAAAATTACTCTCAATTTTCTCTCACAAAAGCTTTTCTCTCTAAGCTTTTCTCTCAATTGGAATGAACACTTTGTATGATTAATTCATTACAATTACACATCTATTTATAAGAAAATTCACTCCTTGAATTACTCCTTAAATTAATGGTTCCTTAAATTGCTTCTTGAATTAAGCTCATTGTTTTGCTCCATGAATTACTCCATGTTTTGCTCCTTAAATTAAGTAGCTTTATAACAATCTCCAAACACCAACTTTGTATGATTTGTTCTAGTATGTTGAATTGGATTCTTAACATGGTGTTGAGCCTTGGGAGTGTAGGAGGAAAAGCAATATGTAAATGAAGTTTAGAGAAAAGAGAACAAAGTCAAAGTAACTCATTGTATCACATACCATAGCATATTACTCACGTGTTAAGGGACGAGATTATTGCCCAATAACACATAATAGGTTTCACTAGAACGTTAATCATCAATAAAATATGTTCAATCGATATAATTATATGTTGATAAAGTAAGTGGTTTAGATAGACAGAAAACAACAGAACGAGAACTAGTACCTTTAAGATACCAAAGCAACCTCTTAGACTGCTATCCAATGCACATCTAAAGGTTAGGACATAAACTGACATAGTTTATTTATTCCAAATGAAATGTCAGGCCTAATTAGTATTAGAGAACAATATTGCAACCCTTCAAGAATGCTTCTATACAAACTTACATCATCAGCTTACAGTATAGTACCATCATTTTTGCTCAAGCTTCTTCCCATAGACATTGGAGTTTCACACTCCCTATAATCCATTAGACCTACTACATGTGATGATGATATCATCAACATATTCCAATATTACTATTAAGTCCCACATTGGCTAAGATTAAGGCAACAGTGTTCCTTATAAATCTGGGCAATCCTCTAACTCACAAGCTGGTTTTTGGGTTTAGAGTTAGGCTTGGGTTTCTAAGATGGTATCAAAGCTAGGCTCTTGGCTTCGCCTCTTTCTCGGCCTCGGCCGTAAATCAGACTGCAGTAAATTGAATCAATCGGGATGTTAAGTCCCACATTTGTTAAGAGTAAGGCAGTAGTGCTCTTTATAAGTCTTGGTAATTCTCTAACTCACAAGCTGGCTTTTGGGTTCAGAGTTAGGCCTGGGTTTCTAAGAATTACAATATATGCCTCAAGTATATATATCCTACACAAGCATTAAAGAATAAAACTTGGCTCCAACAAAAACAAACACTTAATTTTGAAAAATCAAGGTGCTTGTTTCAAGCTATATAAAAATTCCCTTAATAGACACACCAGACCATTTCCTTGTTCAAAATCAAGAGGCTACATCATGTATACATCTTTAAATTAATTATATTTTAAAATGCATTGTTGATATAAAATTTGTCTCAAACACCACCTTTATAAAATAGCCAAAGTAAGGACGACTCTAATGGTGGTTATCTCACTCCCTAATATAAGAGACCCCTTATAATATATTTTTGATAAATTGCCCGATCACTAATATATATTGTAGATGACAAAAAGATTTCGTCCCTCAATCAGTACAGGCGAAAGAAGAAATTTTGACAATTGTCTTATCATGTATCATGTGGCTAGAATATAGTTCAACAATATATATTAATATCCTTGGATCTTTAATTTTGAATCGTTGGTATTCAAAGTGTTACGAAAGTAATATGCATGTTAGTAAACAGTTTTGCAGCGTGTTATACACACCTACCATTCTCAATTCCACCTACAATTCCTAATCTTACATGCCTCTTCCATAATCTTCTACTAGCCCCTTATAAATAACAATAATCAAGTCGCATGTATCGGTCTACTCACGCTACACAAAATATAATATCTCCTAGCACATTGTTCATTGGGTAAAAAGCCTAGCTACAAGAAATTTATGTCTCACCATAGGCATCCTCCTCCTGGTTCACCTCCGCGGGACCCTTTTGCGCCACCTCCACCAGGTCCACCACCACCGGACCCTTTTGCCCCTCCTCCAGGTCCACCACCACCGGACCCTTTTGCTCCTGCTCCTCCACCACTGTTTGCTCATCATCCCCCACCAGAGCCTCCACCACCCGGTCCTCCACCACCTGGGCCTCCACCACCTGGGCCCCCACCCCCAGGTCCATATGGACCTCCCCATCCACACTCTCCACCCCCACCAGGACCGCCTGGGCCTCATCCACCACCACCACCTTATTAACATAGGTTATGCTTTTATGTATGAACTATCCAATTAGTATAGGAAATAAATAGTTATATGAGTTCTCTTGTTGCACCTCATAATTTAGTTCAGAAATGATATTGATAGTGTGTGTTTCTCAATACGTGAAAGTTTTGAGACTTTTGAGTCTTATATAGTGTATACGAATAAACTGCAGGTTGTGGTGTTGTGGGTGATGGTCTTTATTTGTGTTGTGTGTTTGTATTGTGCTCATATTTTTCCTTCTAAATTGACATAGTTTTATATATAATGATTTTAATTATTTATAGTCAAGTTATTTATTTATAATTATAAGAAAAATCAATAAGTTTATAATTAAAAATAATTATAACTTAATTATACACTAGTTAAAAAATAATTCGATTGGGTTATATTCGTGCTATAAATTAATTGCAGGAACTAATTAATTGTATGTTTTTCATTTTTTTTATATATAAAAATAAAAGTAATATACAGATGTCCATGCATAATAATCAAACTATCAAAGGAAATAAAACTTAATTTGAACTCCGAAAGCAATCGCAAACTTTATGTTGTTCGGATGACAAAACTCTTGCCACTTCCTACGTGCTTCCGGTTAAAAAATTGCCGTAATATATATTTTTAGTTTAACTACATCGTATAATCTCTTTGTGTATAAAAATTATTTTTAATTTAATTAAAAAAATATGTTTATAAGGTAAATGAATTTTTTTAATATTATACACAAATAAAATATTATTAAATAATTAAGTTATTTATATACAAAAAGATATATGTTTTTGTTGATTTCTTGCGTTCAAACAGTGCCAGTAAATTGTTATGTTTATTATTTTTTTAAAAAGTTGTTGTAAAATGAAAAATATTTAGGGATGAATTTGGCACGAGAGGGGACGTTTATTGATATAATTGATTATGAATTGAATTATAAAACTTGTACTCAAAATTGTACAAAAATCATTACGGTTTGGAGATGTTTTTTTACCGGTGTGTAATGGTTCAGGACAGTTCTTAAAAAATATTCGAAAAAATTATTTTTGTAATTTTTTTAAAATTATTTAATAACTCGTAATTATTAATTAATATATAATTTAATTTAATAAATATAATTAATTTCGAGTACACAAGCTACAATTATTAATATAATTATAACCTAATCATATCTATTATTTTATATTCGATTTTTATTTAATATCATATTTGTATTCAAAATTTATCAAATAAAAATGTAATCTAAATAAGTAGATAACTAGAATAATCTATAGTGAACTTTCTCCCGTACCTACCAATATTCAATAGATATGTGTTTCCAAAGTCTATATATTTTTTATTGTCAAGATGCGTACTCATTACTATTTGGGTATTGATTTTCTAAACATTTGATTGTCGCTTTGAGAAAGACATCTCATTCATATCGTTAGTGTATAGTACACGCAACTATTTTTAGGATATGGAAATTTGATTTTATGAAAATAAAAAAATGTCAATATTAATGGATTTTTTTTTAATTTATAATAAATTAAAAGATATTAAATTTATTTTCTTATCCTTATAAATGTGAAAATATCATAGATATATTACTAATATTATGGAAATTCAATTTAATCCGTAGGTACAAGACAAAAAGTCAAGGTCGATTTAATTACTTTATAACTTAAGGCAATATATAAAAATAAGGCATTAAATATATTTTTTATAAATTCAAATTTCATGTAATTTATTTAACGGAGTAATTTGATGAGAAATTAAAATTAAGTGTTTTTTTCTTATAAAACTCCGAAGGAAAAAAACGTTTGAAATTATTTGCAAAGGTATGATATTTATCTCTAACATATGAATAAGTTTTAACTTTAAAAAAAATATTCATTTATAAAAAGAAAATAGAAGTGTAAAAAGATATATTTTTATCACTGTTATAAAAAAAATATTTAAATCGATACGTAAAATAAATTTTTGAAAAAATTAATTTATAATGAATTTAAATTCGATTTGGTGTAAAAATGACGTTACACACGTGAATAGCGTTGGTTCACTTTGCAACCAACACTATGTGCTACTTGTATTTCTTTATTAAAAAAATGCAGTAAAAATTGAAATTATATAGTAAAATATTTTTTTAGGTTAATTATTATTTTATTTGACTCTTTAAAATTTAACTTGGATATAGAGTATACTTTTTTTTAGACAATTAGTTTTTAAAATTATATAATTTTTTGTAATTATTTGGATATTTAATTTTATGTACATACGTACATGTACATTTTTATTTAATTTTGTGCAATTGTTTGGATATTATTTTTTCTTTTTTATACTATATATATATATCCAAATAAAATTTTAAAGAATTTAAATAAAATAATAATTGACGTAAAAAAATTTAATTTTAAATTATATTTTTTAAATAAAAAAGTACACGTAGGATGTAGTGTCGGTTGATGTGTTGAACCGACGCTACATCTTACATATATTTTTTTATTTAAAAAATGTAATTTAAAATTGAAATTATATACTACAAAGTTTTTTTTGGTCAATTGTTATTTTATTTTATTTTAACTATAAACATGTAAATATGTACATAAAATTAAATATCTAAACAAATACACAAAATTATATAATTTTAAAAACCAATTATCTAAAAAAAATTATACTATGTATATATATATATATATATCCAAATTAAATTTTAAAGAGTTCAAATAAAATAATAATTTACCTAAAAAAATCATTTTAAATTACATTTTTTAAATAAAAAATACAAGTAAGACGTAGTGTCGGTTGACGTGCTGAACCGATGCTACACACGTGGATAACATTGATTCTACGAGTCAATTGACGTTATCTATATATGTAGCGTCGGTTCAACACGTCAACCGACGCTATCCACACATATTAATCCATTTTTCTTCTCTCTTTTTCATGAGAACGTCTTTTTCAATTTGTACATCAACAATAAACTTCAAAACTGAGCTCACCTCATCCACTCTTTCTCATTTTTCAACCACCATTTCCAACGGCGTTTTGTGGGTTATATTTCTCTCCTTATTATCTTTCAGATTCCCTATTTTTTTAAGCAAAATACTCAAATTTGTTATACCAATTTTCTCACTTATTATCACTTTCAAAACACCCATTTTTTCTTCATTTTATTCATTTAATCACTTCATTTACTCTTGTAAATATTTTTATTAATCTTACGCACTTATTATTCAGTTTGTTTATTTTTTGTATAAATTTTTTATTTATGTATGTTTTGTATTATGCTTATTATTTTATGTTTGTCTTATTTTCTGTAGAAATAATATCTGGATGTTGTGGGTTTAAGGGACTATTATACCAAAACTCTTAAATACGACATATTTAAAAGATATGAAGCAAGTATCTTGTGCTAAATATATGTCTAGTGGTTAATCATCGTGCACTAAGTCATTTAAGAATAAGCCTCGGAAAAAGAATATTTATGATTATGCTTTAAACTTCAGCCGAAATCTTGACACTTTGATGACTATTATTGCGAAGACATCTAGCATAAATGATAGATGGATTGTGCCACTTCTTATAGAAATATTTGGTGTAGACCTCGGCCAAATTTATATATCGATTGAGTGCATATTGCAACTATTTGAATATCAAATGATCGATTTAAGTATAATTCAAGTGTGGACAAGGTGAGTCCTCGATCTGTTCATTTTCTTTCATTTATGTAGAACATATCTAATTATATTTATATTATCTAATTACTTATATATATTTCTTTTATATAGGGTATTTTATTATGGACTTCAACATAATCACTCATCACATTTAACAATGTTCTATTATACTTCATATGTCAATCAATATCAAGAGAAGGATGTTAGCATCAAAGCTAAACAATTATGTGATAAGATATTAATGTTTAATAGAAATCAAAAGTTGATAATCCCTTGGTACTAAAGTTTGAAAAAGGCAAAGATCATAGGATGTTGGTAATCCTTAATCTATTCATTTTTATTCAATAAGCATGCTTGGTACTGTGACTCAACTTCCATAGAATTGAGTAAAGATACAAAAGCAGTTGTTGAAATGTAAGAGTTATAGCTAGCTATTGGTTTCTTCTTTTTTTTGTAATATTTAATAAAAAAAACTAACCGTTTTAAACCTAGATAGGGCATGAAAGCTGTGGAACAAGTTTAGGGGCATTGCCCTTAAAAAATCTCATAAGCTTATATGAAAAAAATTTATGGTATGTACAAACGAATAATAATAATTTTACTATTGAATAATAAAGATATTCGAATATGAAAAATCATGTACACTTGTTTTTTGTAGGTTCCACAACAAAATAATGGAGTCATATGTGGGTATTATGTCCTGAAGTTTATGAGCGAAATCATCACAAATATCAAAATTTCAATTGGTGATGTAGTAATATCTTTTACTCATATACAGAAATTTTTTTAACATATATGAGTTATTTTTTGTGAATTCATGAAATTATATTCTTATTTTGATTTTAAATACATGTATTTCTTTGGTTGAAATAAGATGGACTATGACCAACAAATTTTTGATGATTTACGAAAGGAATGAGCAGAACATATGGTTCAAATTATATCATCACAAGAAAAATCAGGAAAAGATTCTGATGATCTTGAATAGCATATGACAACATAACGGTAATTTTTTTAATGATTTAATTTCTCTATTCCTATGTCTGAAGTCCCTTGTTTGATAGATGTTTGGTTTGATGGATGGTTATGTGCTCATATATTTAAGGGAATGCATTTTTTTATGGACCTATTTTTTGCCCAAATATCATATCATCTCTCTTGCCTACTTTCCTTATGACAACATCATGGTAGCATTTTATTAATCATTTGTCTATAAATATGAATCTATCTGGAATCTCTACTAGTATTTTAATGCTATAATGAGCTCTAAATATGAAGTCAGGTGTAATTCCTATTTTGTTACTTGGCTTGTATGAGTTTTGGTGCCCATAAACGTATTACAAAATTGTTCCATACGTTTAAAGGCACCAAAACTCATACAAGCTAAGTAACAAATCAGAGTTACACTTGATTTTATATTTAGAGTTCATTATAGTATTAAAAATACCAATTTGATTCCAAATAGCTTCATATTTATAGAAAAAATATTAATAAAATGCTAATATGAGTTTGAAGAGATAAAGTTATTATTATATCACTGAGATGTCGTTGTTGTAATCTTGTTTTGATGATTTACAAGAAGAATAGAGAGAATACTTTGTTCAAACATCAAGAGAAGAATATAATCTTGAATAACATAAGACAACAATATGATATTATTTATAATAATTTAATTTCTACATTTGTATGTCTCTAAAGTATAGACTACTTATTTAATGGATGTTTACGTATTTATGTATGTAAAAGAATAAATTATTATATAGACTAACTACTTTTTGGACATATCCCTTGTCATTATGATGTTGATTATAGTAATAGTTCATTTTTCTTAAATTGAATTACA
This sequence comes from Hippophae rhamnoides, assembly GCA_033030585.1. Classification (NCBI taxonomy): domain Eukaryota; kingdom Viridiplantae; phylum Streptophyta; class Magnoliopsida; order Rosales; family Elaeagnaceae; genus Hippophae; species Hippophae rhamnoides. The sequence continues at coordinate 61,738,296 of CM065428.1, read as the reverse complement.
CATATGGTAAGGTAATGTAATCTACAGTTTTGTCTCCTTATTATTATTTGTTTATATATGTTTCATCTATTTTTTATTTTTATAATTTAATCCTTTTATTTTTTATAATTTAACTTATTTATTTTTTTAATCTTTATACATTTAATACAAAATTTGAGATAAATTAGAAATAAAATTTAAAAAGTATAAAAAAAATAAGAAGAATGAAGTTTAAAAGTTTAAAAATAATAAAGTGAATAAGGAAAAAAAGTATGCAGTCAAAGTTAAAAAATTAAAAAGAATAAACTAACTAAATTATAAGAAAATTTAATAAAGAGAATAAAATGTAAAATATATAAAAATATAGAATATTTGTATATTTTATCTTTTTATTATTATTAGTTAATGACATGTATAATAATCATTAATAATAAATTTATTCAATAATTACATGCTAGGTTAAAGTGTAATAGTTTATGACTATAAAATAAGTAATTCATATATTTTTTGTAATAATAAAAGATTATATTGTGATAATATCTCGATGATATTAATATTTTATCATATGCATAATAATTTTTTTTAAATTAATATATTCTTAAATATTTAATTTGATAAATTTATTTTTTAAAAATATAAAATAAATATCTCTTAGAGATATATTATATAAAAAGTTAAGGATAAGTTATGTCTATTGAACATGTTGTATATACTGTATACACAATTAGATACGTTAATTTTTATTATATATATATATATATATATATATATATATGGATCGGTTTCTTAGAGATATATTATATAAAAAGTTAAGGATAAGCTTCCCCTGCCAAAAGGTTTTTTTCTAAAAAAAAAAATCAGCAATAGCTGATTGAAATTTCAATGGGCTAGGAAACGACAGAATAACATCTATGTAGCCACCAGTTATCTACCAGTTTTTACATATACAAAGAAAATTTAACCGAAGGAATTATATCTAGAAATTTCTGTAAACACGTTTTATCCACTAGTCAACGGATTCATATATATATATATAGTCTATATAAACCAACAAATGCAACCTGCACCTTAATATCAATTAAGTTCAATTCACACAAAATAACACATACAAAAATGCCTTTCCACCACCACCACAACCACCCACCACCACCTGACCCTTATGCACCACCACCACCACCACATCCCCCACAAGACCCTTTCGCACCACCGCCACCTCCACCTCCACATTTACATGGTCCGCCACCACCATGGCCTGAAATCTATTCTCCACCCCCACCTTCACCACCTCACCATCATCATCCACCACCTGGTCCACCTCACCATCACTATCCACCACCTGGTCCACCTCCACCTTATGAATCTCCACCACCATATCCACCACCTGGTCCACCTCCACCATTCTTTGATCCCTATAGACCACCTCCACCTTGGCGTCCTCCTCCACCTTACTAACTCATGCTTATAAACCCCTACACCATTACACCACCTATTTATATTATTTATTTGTGATCTCTCTCTCTCTCTCTCTCTCTCCCTCTCTCTCCCTCTATCTATGCAGGATAGCTAGTTCTACCAATAAGACATGAAGAGGAATTTGGTATACTCAATTGTTGCTCTTTTATTAATTAATCAGCTTCATATATGACTATATGAGTTATGTCTGATATAGGATGCTTCAGGTATCACATTCCCTCTTTTCTCTACATCCAGTTATATAGTTTAATCAACATTAATAGCTATATATACTACAGTTTGTAACTCTTTTTAGAGTTTGTAATTTTTTATATTATGTTTTAGTTCGCAACTTTTTCTATATATTTTTTGTTTTTGCCTTGTTTTAAATTTGTAAGTAAAGGGGTTTTTATGGATAATTTTTGGTGTATCGATATATATATATGTATCATCTATACGTAACAATCACGTAGGTAAAAATGATTACAAATCCGTGAATCACAACATGTCAAAACAAGCATGTGAATTGTTTCCGTAATTAAATTTCAATTTTTGGATAGCAATTACACGCCACCAACTGTATCGACCATGATTGGGGCGCCCCATCCTAGATCTCTCTCTCTCTCTCTCTCTCTCTCTCTTTTCTTCTTTTCTTCCAGATTTCTTGTTTGGGAATTTGTTTCAAGAGTTTTTGTTTCTCATGCCAATAGATTGCCAGCTGAGGAAATTCCCTCTTGCATTCTATCAGTTTACCTTAGTTTTGTCTGGCACCATAGACATTAAAAATCAAAACTTAAATAATTAAGATGAAGCTGATTTTTGACCTAAAGAAATTGATTTTATTTTATTTTCTTTTCTTTTCTTTTCTTTTCTACAAGGTAATAAATAGGAAAATTATATGAATTATATTAGAGAAAAAGGCTTAGATGAAGGAAGTAATGAACTTGTTTGTACCAATTTGTTGAAGTAGTTACAATTGAAAGCAAAATTGCTTGTAGAACGGACCTTTGTACAATCCAATCCAGAGGCCTTTTCCTCTTATAAAATGTAAAACAAAATCTAATAAGACCCACTTTGTACAATCCAATCCAGAGTGGTATATAGGATTTTTCTTAGGAAATATAATTTTCTATACTAAACCATATCATGCGACGGTATGGATATATAGCTTTTACATCTCTTCACGTGCAGGTGGTGTCCAACCCAATTACCCGACCATAGTTACTAATTATACAATTATATTTTTTATTTGTCACAAATTTGTGAAAAATAAACTTCCCTAAAATTATTTAGATGCTGTCGGAATTACATATAAAAAGTTGAATTGATCAAGTAGTCTCTTATGTAAATTGCTTTTAGTTATGCCCAATTGCTTTGCTTATTCTAATCCACCCACAGTTGCCGTGTCCTTGAAAATACGCTCTCGTGCCTTCATTGCCTGCACCATCCACATCAAAGAATCATATTTCTACTCCTCAAACCTTCTCGCAGCATAAATACTATTTTTTTAATGGTAAGCATAAAACCACATAAACCCAAACACACAAGACAAAAAAATATATATAGACAAAGTAAGTACTATAACCACATAAACCCAATGCAATTCTATGAGCACATTATGTCGAGTCCAAAGTGACCAACAAAAGACATCGAAATAGAGACAAAAACTTCAAAGTGGCAAAGTTTGTTTCCTGTTACAACCTGTTTTTGCCAATTTGTCAAGGACGTTATGAGGGCAAGCAATGTTGCTTGCACAAAAGAATCCGAAATTATTCCGATCCATAGCCCGAATCCCCGAGAATAAAGTAGCCAACGGAATTCCAACTAGATGGTATGTATGCCCCAAGATTCACATTGGCCCCTAAATGCTGCCATCCACTTCCTCTAGCAATTCCTGATGCAAAGAAACAAATTGCTTTAGTCAAAGAAAGGACGGTACTTAGCTAGGATGTTTATTCATATTATATGTAAAAATGAAAAAAGAAACTATTTTCAATCAGGGTCAGTATCATTTCTTGAGTCCACCTACCTTTGCACATCTGTTTCCTCTCCATTTGCACTAAATTGCTGGGTAAAAGTGTGATCTCAGACTCTCGGTAGACTAGCAAAGATCATTCTTTGCACTCATTACTTTTGTCTTTAAAGGAAACTGTCCTAATAAAATTGATTTTCATGGATGGATTCGACCGTTCCTATAACTGTTAGTTTGTTACTGCTTCCATATAGTTCTCTAACACAATTCAATAGATAAAGTGACGTATGGAAAGAAAGAAAGGGAAAAAAGCAAACAAACAAACAGATAATACAGCATATGAACTGTCCATGATAACTGAGAGAGAAAGTAGATGAGTCATTTTGGTAACATAATCCACCACTTTATTTCGAGTCAAAAGAAACAAACCAGAAAATAAAGCATATAAAGTGTCCATGATAACTGAGAGAGAAAGTAGAGGAGTCATTTTGGTAACATAACACTTTTGGTTCATTGCTGTAAACATATCCGAGAACCGAGCGAGAGCAGAACAGAACTATACTGACAAGAACTGCCTTAATGATTGCTAGAACAGTGAAAGAAGCACTGATACTCTTGCTGCTTTAGGATTCCCAGCTCCTAATTCATTTGAAACGCGGGTGCTGCAAAATGTTAAATGCCTTATCATTAAAAACAATAAAAGTATCATAGAAATTTTCCCACGTGAGTTTTGTTCTTTAAATTGATATAAAATAATATCCCACACATAAAAGAGTTCTTACAAGAGCTTTTATATGCTAGGAACCAAAAGCTAAGTTAAGGAAAAGACTAAAATGTCTATAGAGTACGAGACTAATTTTAAGTATATATTTTAACATTCTCTCTCACGTCGGGTCACACTGGAGTATATATGTTTTTCATACCCAACTTAGAAAAAACGTAAGAGAAAACTGATTTCGACACAGTTTTAGTGAACATATCTCCAAATTATTCGGTAGATTTGACATATAGAGTGACAATTTCACCTTTGATGACACTCTTTTTGACAAAGTGACAATCAACTTCAATGTATTTAGTTCTTTCGTGATACATTAGATTCTTAGTTATGTGAATAGCAGCCTAGTTATCACATATCATCGCTAATGGTTTTTCAAATTGGACATATAATTTTCTTAAAAGATTTCTTATCCATATAAGTTCATATGCAATATATGCCATAGCTCTATATTCTACTTCTGCATTGAATCTAAAAACAACACTTTGTTTCTTATTTCTTCAAGTGAATACTTTTCCTCCAATAGATGTATAATAGCCACTTGTAGACTTTCTGTCTTTTTGGAACCTACCTAATTAGCATCAGAATATCCTACAACATCAATATAAGTTCCCTTTTTTATAAAGAACTTCTAAACCGATGGTATTTTTCAAATACTTTATAACTCTGCAACAAGCATCCTAATGATAATGATATAGACTTTCCATACATTGGCTAAAAGCATTAACTCCAAATGTAATATCAGGTCGAGTAACAATAAGATATATAAATTACCAATTAAGCTTCGGTACCTCTTGATCTTCAACTTGGAACTAGATGGATCATTAAATAAAATATTTGATCCATGGAGAGTCAGTAGGTTTAGAACCCAACAAGTCAATTTCAAATAGTTAATCTTCTGTATACTTGTGTCAAGAAAGTACTAACTCTTACTTATTTCATGTCACTTCAACGCCCAAAAAATATCTTTGTTGTCCCACATTTTTGGTTTGAATTTTTTTTCTTCAAGTAATCTTTTACTTCTACAATACTTGATATATCACTATATGTAACAAGAATATCATCCACATAGACTATAAGAACAATAACTCCCACCAAGTTAAATTTCACAAAGATTGAGTGATCAACGTGACATTGTTTAAAACCGAAGCTTAGTAAAGTTCCACTCAATTTATCAAATCAAGCCTTAGGGGATTGTTTTAACCATAAATGACATTCTTTAACTTACATACAATACGAGTCTCCCCCGAATAACAAATCCTAGTGGTTGCTTCCAATAAACTGTGTCTTGTAAGTCATTGTATAGGAAGACATTCTTAACATCAAGTTGATACAGAGATAAAGTAGGGCTTGACTCTCACTCTCTTCTAAAAGGGCTTTTTCCATGGTATGTCAGCGAGGTCTGAATCGGTACGTAGATGTTGTTGGTCGAAAAATAATGTTTATTTTTTTTTTAAATGAAAATAATGTTAAATACAAAGTAGAGTTGGAGCTAGTGACATTGACAACTGATGAAGAAAGCAGTTTAGTAAAGGTATAAAGGACACCCACAATTCGCCAACGGTGATTAATTATTCCTAATTCTTAAGACGTCACCAATGATACTCTTATGAGGTACTAGGAGCTGATACGTTTAAATTTTATCATATTTTATTGCATTTTATTTAAAATTATTATTAAGGTATGATAACAGGTTTTATACTTAATATAAAAAAATATAGATTTAATAATATATATATATATATATCAAAAATATTAAAATAAACGTATATCAAATTTATATTATTATAAATTAGTATTTACGGAAGCGAAGATCAAGTCTATTTTAGTTGTATAAATATATAACAATTGATAGCAGTAAAATAATAAGTAGTAAGAAAAATAAATGACACATAATGATTAAATAGTTCAACTTTTCAACGTAAAAAGTCTACTCCACTTATGACGGCAAACCGAAGAAAATCTACTAATAATCAAATGAAGATACAAATATCAATAATCCGATAACATCACAAAATATACCGAGAAAACCCAAATACACCTACAAAATAACTCTCTCTAATTTACCGATAATATATAACAAGATAAATTAATAATCTTACTATTAAATCACATATTACCGTACAAATGAGAGAGAGTCCACCAATGGCACCAAAATCTGCTCTCATCTAGTAGTAGCTTATGCAATTTTTATTCGGATGAGGTTGAAATCTAGAGAGGCTCATGGCATCGAGTGTCATCGTTGTCACTATTTACATAGGAGGAATTAGCTGCATGCTAGTGTCGTCACATTACTGAAAACTGGGCTTGGCATCACCGATGGTGGAGGCACACACTGAGGAGATTGTTGCTGAGGAATAGTGAGAAGGAGATGGACACAGAACAACAATCAAAAAGACATAGAGGGCTGGTATTTCTGTTATGTTCTTCTCTGATCTCAACTGCTGCTTCTTGCGGCTATTCACACAAAACCCTTTGTTCTCACAACTGTTGGTCTCTGTTTTCAACTCCCAATTCAACTACACTCCCAAAGAAACTTAAGTTAATATATATATATATGACAAAGGAGTATATTGTTTAATGTTTGGGTTTTGGGTCATTTTATTTAACAAATCTTCATCTTGGCTCAAAATAGAAAAAAATAAGTTTTTTAAATATGAAATTTCTCGAATTATCAAATAACCATCGTTCAAAACTTCAAAGGGTGATTATCTTCTGTAAATACCAATAAAGTCCAAGCAATACTTGAACTTATTAAATGTAACTGGTTTGGTTAACATATAAGTTGGATTCTCTATAGTGACTATTTTATTTACAACAATAGCACCCTGAGAGATAAAGTCACGAACGAAGTGAATTTTGACATCAATATGTTTGGTTCTTTCATGATACATAGTATTCTTAGTCAAGTGTATCGCACTCTGACTATCACAAAATATAACAAAAGTATTCTGTTGTAAACCCAATTCACAAACCAAACCTCTAAGTCAAATGGTTTCTTTCACTACTTCTATTGTTGCCATATATTCTGGCTTGTCGTAGACAAAGCAACTATAGACTGTAAAGTAGCTTTCCAACTAATGGCACAATGAGAAAGAGTGAAGACATAACATGTCAAAGATATTCTTCTATCCAAAATCGGAGTCTACATGACTAATAACACTACAACTTGTATTAGAATTTCCATCATATACCAAACCAAAATTAGAAGTGCCTCTCAAATACCGAAGTATCAATTTCACTGTTTGTCAACAACCTTTACTAGGATTACCCATATATTTGCTTACAACACTAATTATATGTGAAATGTCTGGACGAGTATAAACTATAGAGTACATCAAACTACCAACGACACTAACATATGGAACCTAAGACATGTACCGTTCTTCTTTTTTTAATTGTGGTGATAAATCCAAAGAAAATCTGAAATGTACAGCTAACAACGTACTCACAGATTTAGACTATTTTATATTAAAGCATTAAATAACCTTTTCAATATAATTTTTTTGAATCAAATAAATATCAAAAGTTTGTTTATCCCAGTAAATTATTCTCTTACATATCTATTTACTATTTGTTGCTAATTATTTTTAATTTTTAATTTGATATTGTAATGTATCTAGAAAAATAAAAGTCTACGTTTACTTATGATATTTCTATCTTTAATAAAATTTTCACTATTTTATAAAAAAAATGTATACTATCTTTAATAAAATTTTCACTATTTTATAAAAATTGTATACGTATGATATTTCTATCTTTTTGTTTTAAAAGTTTAAAGTTTTTTTCTATTTCTAAATGTTTTGGGCAACCGAGTAGGGGAAAAAATGATTTTTTTGGTAACTATATTTTTAAAAAGTTTGGATAAAATTCTATGTTTTTTTTTAAATGGACAAGTTTCAAACAATTTTTTATTTAAAAAAATTATTTTTAGAAAATTTTAACTATATCATTTGAGTTTTTGGCAAAAAATTTACTTTCAATTTTTTTAAATTACTATTTCTTGAAACTGTGAACGATGTTTTATTTTTATAAAGTACGGAAAATTTTATATTTTAAAAATGAAAGGCAATTTTCTGTTTTGAAAAATTATGACAATTGTTTATATTTAGAATGTTCCAACATTTTTTTTTATTTTTAGAAATGTTGGGAAATTTATAATTTTAAAATGTTTAGAATTTTTTTTATATAATTTCAAAAAGTTGGTAAAGTTTCCATTTTAGAAATTTTTATAAATTTATATTTTTATAAATTTTAATAAAAAAATATTTAATTTTATTTTTTAAATTTTATAGAATTATAAAAAATAATATCCTTAAAATTTATAACAACAGAAATATAACCCAATAATATTAAACATGATGTAATTGGACAACGTTCAATATTGAACATATCTAAATAACCGTAGTCTAATTTAAATGATGTGTAATTAAACGATGTTTAAAATAAAATTATTTACTAAATTTTTTTTAATAAAAAAAATGTATGAAATATACGTAAGGATAATATGAAATAAACATAAGGTATTATTTTTATAGTTATAAATTTTAAAAATGTTATTTTTACTTTATTTATTTTTTTGCAAGTTTAAAACAAATTTATGGTTTTAGAAACTTTAGTTTTAGAAATTACTGAGAAAATTGTATTTTCAGATTAATTGGTTAAATTTTTATTTTTATAAAGCTTATGTCATTTTTTTATTTTTTATTTTTTTTTTGATAATTTTATATATTAAAATTAGAAATTTGGAAAAGTTTTTTAAGAAAATTTGAAAAAATTTCTATTTTATATAAAAGTGTGTAAGCTTTTTTCCTTTACACAAAAATGTCAAGATTTTTGTTTGGTTTATACATAAAAAAAATTGTACTTATATTCTACCACAATGATTGTTTAACTTTTCAAAAAATTTTAAAAAAATTATATTTTTAAAAAATTGATAAAAAATTTGAAATGATGGTACTAACTCCACTAACAAACAATAATATGCATCGTATGTTCTTATACAGATCATCGTAAACAAAGTATAAGTAACATTTTTCTTCTAATTAGTGCCCCTCTATATGTGCACTCAACTTCCTCTATAAATTGAGTTTGATATTTTATTATTATTCATATTTAACAAATTGTATGTATATAAAATTATATTTTTATAATAATATATTAATAATTTTTATATTTAATTTTAAATACCTAAATATCAAAAATTAAGACATGTAGTAAAAAACAAATTAACAAACTTATTCACAGTAAATGATGGGATGAACCTTTTATGACTACCACATGTATAAATATCTGTTAATATAATGGCCCAAAACAAAACTTATAAGCTTAAACCCCTTCCTGCGTGAGTATTGAGCCACCAGAAAAATAGCAGCAGTCACCAGAGAAACAGCAGCAGCATAATAAAGAAAAAACTGCAGGAAGATATAGCAGATGCAGAATTTGGAAGAAGAAGAAGCTGTTTTTTTCCTTCTACATTTTCATGTCCTTGAGGATTGCTAATTATTTCATCTCATTTGTACGGTAATATTTGATTTAATAGCAAGTTTGTTAAATTTATCTTGCTATATATTACCAGTAAATTAGAGAGGATATTTTGTGGGTTGATTTCTTTGGATTTTGGTATAATTTGTGAAGCTCTTTGAAAATTGGTGTTTGTATCTTCTTTTGATTATTAGTGGATTTTTCGCCGATTGTGCGTCGTCGATTAGATGAAACACCGTATTGAAAGTTGACCACTTAAATCGTTGTGTCTTGAATTTAATTTAACTGCTAACATTTATTTTCTTTGTTCATTATTATTAATTAATTTGTCTGTTAAAATTAGACGCGATATTCGATCGCATGATTCTGATTCCTTAAATAATATCCATGCAAAATGAACCTTTTAACAGTATTGGTTGGGCTATACAAATAACTGTAAGGCTATGCATTCTCTTAACTACAAATCAGATATATCAATATATCATATATTGTCTCTTCGTTTACAAAATGTAAGGATCACTTGTCTATAAAAGCTTTGCTTATAACTCCATTAATTTGATCCATTATTTACAGAAGATGATGCCCTTTGGAATATACGCTCCTTTGCCTTGTTTGCCTGCAATGGTTTTGGTTTTGTTATGACATTCTCTTTTGTATTGAAAACAAGTCTTTTGACATTACAAATGAAAGGAGGGAGAATAAAAAGGAACTTTAACAACAATAACTACCTGCTTTTCCCAATTGGTGAAACCAGCCACAATAGAAAGAAAACTTGCTTGCACTGCTGATCCACTCACTATTCCTAACCAAAGACCTTTCCCTCTTAAGTGCAGCACAAATCCGAGAACAACTCCGATAGGAAGTCCAACCAGATAAAATGCCCCCAGATTTATATATGCTCCAATGTGCTGCCATCCACTTCCTCTAGCAACCCCTGATACAAATAATGCAGGAACAACTCTAAAGTTATTGTTTATTTCAACTTACTCTAAGACATTTTTTTTACCTAGTAGTTTTGATTTTTCGTTTTTTCAGTAATTAAATTAAGAGGCATAAAAGCTACCTGAAAGAACTCCTTGCAAGCTGTCCATGAAAACTGAGAGACAAATTAGGGGTGTCATAACAGCTATATAATGTACAACCTCTTTGTCATTGCTATAAGCATAACCCAAGTCATAGCGGCTGCAGAAGAGACATATACCAACAATAGCTGCCTCCATAACTGCAAGGTGTACACCTGCCCAAACAGCCACCTTTGCCTTTTGTGGATTACCAGCACCTAGTTCGTTTGACACACGAGTGCTGTAATAAAAAAAATGTTGTAAATTTAATACACTCAATTAAACATTCGAAGAATAATCTATGCAACACGAAAATGTTAAGAGGAAACCTTGCAGCAGCACCTATTCCATATGGTATGGTGAAGTGCAATGTAGAGATTGTGAGGCTGAAAAAAGAACAGCATATTGGTCAATACTTATAACAACTTATGTCTCCAATGGTTGGTTCACAACGATAGCTATATGGGAAGTTTAAAGTGTACCATATGGATAATACTGAAGTCTCCAGCTTTGGGTTAGGCAAAAGTCCAGAAAGCAAAACCAACAACTCACATGACCACCATTTAAGACTATTTCATAAACATGATGTTTCATATATAAGTAAAATTTGTTAGAAAACATAAAAGAAAATCAGTCTTTAATCAGAAAAAAATAGAGGAAAATTTACCACACCATCACAGCAGAAGGGACAGCCAAGCGAAAGAATTGTCCAATACCCAAAAAAGCATCGTTTGAAAATGCAATGCGACTTCTCTCAAATGCTGAAGAATGCATCACATAAAATCCCAGAAGCATAACATTCAACCAAGTGGATAAAGTGAAAGCTATGGCAGCACCATGAGTCCCTATTTCTAACTTATATATGAGAACCCAACAAGCAGGTAAGTGGAAAAGTAGAATGATAAGGGAGCATAAGAGCATTGGACATACTAAGCTCTGTGTTTGATAGTATCGAGTTAGTGGCTTAAGAATTGCAGAACCAAATAGAGCAGGGATAAGCCACATTGCATATTTGCGAGCCTCGTGTGAGATCAATTGGTCTTGGCCAGCAATAACTAACAATTTGTCCATGAAAGTCCATAAGATACAGATAGGAGGACATATCATAATGAGGGAAATCATGGCAGTGTAAGTATAGGTTCCAAGTTTTTGATATTGCCCTGCTCCAAATGCTTGCCCACATAAAGTTTCCAATCCACCAGCCATTCCTGACTGTCCCACAAATAGAAACAATATGGTTAAGACTTCTTATCATATAATATTTTAGAGAATAAAATGGGTTGAGGGTTTATTTTTTGCTTTTTGAGATATTGTAAAAGTATTTGTGAATCAATAGAACGAATTTATTGTGAGTACTTTTTGGCTCATAAATCACATTTTTTCTTTCTGGAAGTGCTTTTAATATAAATACAAGCAAACATGCCCTTTGTGTTCTAGAGCAAGTGCTTTTACAATAGTTGTAAAATATGAATTTTGTGTGTGTCATCTTATGTGTATGCAAGGGAAAAAGGAATGTAATGACCTCAAATCCATTAACCGTTTGGTATTTTATTATGCATTTTTATTCAATTTAGAAAACGTATTGGCCAAGAAATAGGCCCCAAGTGAAGGAGGATAATATTCCGTAGTCCAGTTTATTCTACTATACATTCTAAGTAGGTTAAAAATTATTTATTAGAATCTGTCTTAAATAGCAGAAAAAAATCAGTTGAACAAAATTCAAAGTACCATAGTGAGTAGAAATAAGACATGATGGTGATTGATGATAAGCATAAACAATCATAACGATAAGGAAATAAAATACAAGTTTTCATGTTTGAACTTCTCAAGAAAAGAAGCTACAAGAGGTATTATCACAGTTACATTTCTTTGAAAATGTTCAAAACGGACAAAAAGGTTAGAAAAACTGACATTTTAAATCTACCAAGTTGTCATTTAACTGTCAGTTTGCTACTAATTATGATACGTAAAAGAGCTTCTAACATCAGAAAAAAAAGCCTTACGATCTTTTTTATAGCAAAAACGATTTCATGACTTCAAAATGAAGACATAATTAGAGATAGAAATTTTAACAATAGATAATTGAAACAATGATTATGCTTTGAAGATTTTTTTTCAAAAAAAAAAAAAAAAACCTTAATCGATAAATAGTGAGACGATTATGATTATTATAACACCAAAAGTAATTAATCGAAATCAAACATATATTAATATTATTATTTTTTATATATATATTACATATAAAAATATAATTTTAGTAATAAAATACATAATATTTTAGATAATTAGATTAAATTTTATTTATTTTTATTTTATATTTATTTTTTATTTTAATTAAAATCATGTAATAAATAGTTAAAAAATAAAAAAATATCAATATTTTAAATAATATAATAAAGTAATAATTAAGGTAATATTTAATTTTTTTTTAAACTAAATATATTTTAAAAAACCGTTAAAAAGATAAGAAACGTGATTAAACCGTAAGAAAATTGTTACCGACTCATAACTAATAGTTATTAACCGAATATACTTAAAACTAGTACCGGATAATTATAATTATTAACATAATTGTCTCACGTTATTTTCATGTCCATTCGTACATATAACTTTGGATAAAGTGTTAAAATAGTTTTGTAAATCACTTAAAGTATCATAAAACAACATTAATGGTAGAACAAAAATTGGGAAAAAGAATGATCAAATGATAAAAATTTGTTAAAAAAATAAGATAAAAATGATTAAATTGTAACACTTATTAATCCTAAAAACACTTCTAAAATACAAAAAAGATTAGGTTATGTTAAAGATCCCATCTTTTAATTAAAGTTTTCAAAACAATATTGTTTAATAGTTAATTATATTTTTAAATTTAAAATTATGTTAAAATTTAGTTTAATTTCTACACACTTTTATTTTTATATTTTAAGTTCATTTCTTTTACTTTTATTAGTTAAATCTACGTGATTTAAAAAGGTATGAAAGAATAAAATAATTTTTTTTCTTAACTGATTAAAAAACATAAAACTAATTGAAAATAAAAAGCTTAGAAAATAAAATTCGATATGAAACGAGCCTCCTTAATGACAGGAAGAAGAGGAGGAAGAAGAAGAAGAATGAAGGAAAACAAAACTTACAAGAAGACTAAAACCAGTAACGTTGGTGAGAGAGGTAGCAATGGCAACAGCAGATAAAGAAAGTTGACCAAGATGACCAACCATGATCATAGATATCACTGGCAGTAAATATTGCAAGGCAGATACTGCGACCATTGGCAATGCTATTCTACCTTCCTTCTTCACTTCTTCCACAAATGCACTCCATGATGTTACCCCCACCCACTTTCTCTCTTCTTCTTCTTCTCTTTCTTCCATTATTTCTTATTTCTTTTCTTCTTTAATCCTTCACTTTGCTTCTTATAAAGATTTGAACTTTATCAAGTAAAACTTTTCGGGATACTCGAGAGATGGTTCAGTACTAGGTTTTTTTTTTTTGTAACCTGCCCTTTGGGATTTTGGATATATTCTTTTGTGAATATATATAACAAATTAGTACTATTATTTAGTTCAGTGGTAAAAGAAGCTATTGAAATTTATATTCTTCTTTGGACTGGCTTAAAATCACACGCATGGACTAGAAAGGAGAGGAAATAGCATTTTATTTTTTTTATTTTAATATTTTTGTTTTTAGTTAGACGATAAACAAAGAGAAAACAACCGGGAAATCAATTTGGGACCCATTTAGCATAAAAAAAATAAATTCTACATGACTTATTTAGCATTTAGTGGTGAAACCAAAGTCATTTTGATTCTTTTCTCCAATTTTTTTATAATGTCAGAATACAATTCTTTGTCCCCTTCTTGATGTGCCAGCTTTCTAGAGAAAAAACACATTAGAAAAAATTATTTATATTTCAAATAAGGAAAAAAGGATGTTCAGAGTTTGTTACTTTTGGCTAATTTGTAGTTTATTTTTGTAATTATTAAATAAGGAAATATAAATTCATTATTTTTATAAAAAAATTATAAAAATAGAAGAAGATAAATTAATACAAATATATTATTTGTATAAAATAAATTATTATAATTCTTTTTATAAAGAAAATTAAACTTGTATTATCTCATTTAATAAGTATGAATTAAAAAAGCATTGTTATTAAAATTAGTACTTAAATAACCCTCTCTCTTTCAAATAATATCAATTATTAAATATATTTGAGTTAATATAATTATACTAGATGAAAAATGATTAACCATTTGTAATTATTTTAAAATATTTTAGATTAAAAAATTGATGATAAAATAATTTATTTTTAATTATTATTTTTAAAAATACTTTAGTGTTTTTCCAAATCCATAATTTAATGCTTTAGTATTATAGCATTAACAAATCTTGAAGCGTTATTTATTTTATATTTATAATATATAATGATATCTTGTGCTTTTTTTTTCAGAATCTATTTTTTTTTTCTTTTTTTCTGCTTTTTTTTTCTAGGTAACCTCTTTTTTTCTGATCTATCTTTAAATATTTACTAACAATTTTCACATGTTAGTGAGATAAGAAAAATAGATATATTTACACACATATATATATATATTTTTTTGGTAGGCTTTTGAAATGAGAAATATATATATAAACTTTGAAGCTCAAAAGGGGTATACTATGGATAATGCATGTAAAGGTAGATAGAAAGGCTCAGCTTGATCCAAAGATGGCCTAAATCATTTTCTTAGTTAAATGTTATCTATAATTTCACTTCGAGAGAAAATCAAACAAATTTTAAAAATTGTGACACCATAAATATCAATCGAATTCCATACTCACATAAACCTTCTCTAAATTATCATAATAAATCAAAAATCAAGACTAGTGCTCATGAATATTTATTCTTGTAAAAATGAAACATACGTAAAAATCATTCATCACTTAAAAAACATTCAAATTTTTCAAAGAGCTATTCACAATTTAAACAGAAGAAATAAAAATAAATCCTTCATGTAGCAAAATATCTTGATTAACTAAACAAAAAAAAAATTCTGATAACATCGAAAGTATTTTAATTAGGTTCAATATATTCACCACCCTTTGAACTTAATATACCATTGTTCTCGATGTGTGAAAGTTAAAAACATATAAGATGGGTTTAAAGAAACTTCCTGGTTTGTTTGATTGGTTAAGCCAAAATTGCTTCATTACTCCTTTTACCTACGAAGGAAAAAAATAACATAACAAAATATAAAAAGTAATACATGCAAAAAATAAAAAAAAAATAAAACACATGGGTTGCCTCCCAAGAAGCGCCTGATTTATAGTCTTCAACTTGACTTCTAAATTTGTTTTTTCTGTTTGTAAGTTAAGATTTGTGTGTCAAACAAAATCTCAACTTACGAGAAAATTAAAAAATAAATTAAGAAACAATAACCATAAAATTTTTTATTTTTATTTTTCTGTGTTTTTTTTTCTTTTTGTGAATTAAGATTTGTGTGTCAAACAAAATCTCAACACACGAGAAAATTGCAAATTAAAATAAAAAAACAAACAATAAGCAAAAAAAAAAATTTCTTTATGTGAGATAAGATTTGTGTGTCAAACAAATTCTCAACCCACGAGAAAATTGAAAAATAAATTAAACACGCAACAATAATTTTTTTTCTTTTTTTTATGAATTAAAATTAGATTGATTGGTATTAATATCAACAATGAAAATAGTAAAACAAATCCCCGGTAACGGCGCCAAAAACTTGTTGTCTCTATAGGAGAACATAAAATCGTGCAAGTATACACGGTCACAAGTAATAAAGATTTGTAAGTAAAGTATCATTCCCACGGAGATTTGTTACTATAGTTTGTTGAGTACTAAAATTGTATCGTTATGATTTTATCCAAAACAATCGTTGATTTCGAAAAATACGAAAAGAGTTAACAAAATAAAGAAATCTAGGATTGCAATTTTTCACCAAACTAATCCACTCAAATCTTGTTATTTTCTTTTGATTTATATTTTTTAGTACATTTAATTTATCAACCGAAAACTTCTATTTTTATCCATACATCTCTTCCTAGCTCCGTATAGACACACCTCGTTAAATTAATTCACTATATTTTTATGAGAATTAAATTCACCAAGATTCATCGTTAAGTTTTCAAAAGGCCATGTGTCTGATTGGGATATATTATATATCATTAAATAAATACATGTCATTCTATCTACGAGCAATATACACAAAATGCCTCTCTCGAGTTTATTAATGTGCCATAGTTTGATAAAATTTGTAAATAATCAGCATTAAGCATGAATAGAGTGAACAAATCCAAGCGTCTTATAAATCTATCAAAAAAAAAATATTAAAATCAAAGCTTCGTAAATTCGAGATCAAATGCAACCACTAGAAAAATTAAATTACTTCATTAATTTAAAATAAAAATTACAACAAAGAAATTAAGATGAAGAACACGAGAAAATTAAAACATAACTTAAAACAAATATTTGCCAGAAATGGCTTAACGCGTATTCCACGGTCAACCCGATACCAAAAAATTCTACCTTTGTAAAAAAACTCCTTTCTACCATCTTATCACCTATTTATATCTCTGAAAATACATCAAAAAATAATAATAAAATTAATACACGCGGGGAGACGGACAGTGCGGGACCGATAATAAATTAAGCCGTGTGGGGACAAAATGTATCGAAAAAATGTGAGTGGATACGGCTACGTTCTGTTTTTTATCTTCGCTGCGTTGCCCGTGTACATTGCTCGATTAAAGAAATAAAAAAGTGGGACACGTGGTAGCATTTCGTGATTGAAGGGAATGGGCGCGCCAGTTGTCCGAACGGGAGCGGCTAAGCGGAGGTGATCAGGAAGCGGTCGCGCGCGTTGTAAAATGCCACGTGTCGTAATATTGTTGGCTTAAAAAATAAAGTACACGCGTGGCTACTTCTTATTCGGAGACCTTGATGGTGCACGCCGCTTGGATGAGCCGCATCGCACACGATTTTTACACGCCAAACGCAGTTCGGTGCGTGTGAGTTTGGTTCCACGCGGCACAATTTGGATCGTTCATCGATCCAACGGTCAGTGATACACCTCGGGGGATTTTACTGGCCAGCGGCATGTGGGTCCCACTCTACTGCCGGCCGAAACTGAAGCGGTAGGCGGGAACCAGCCGGCCGTCACGAGAAATATACTATGCACGCGATTTTGTCTCGTCTAGAATGCACACGCTAAATCTGGACCGTTGATTTGATGATCGAACGGTGGGTGATGGGCGCGTTAAGTGATACGAGTGACATTCTTCTCCTGCGTAGAAAATTCAATTTTTATTAATTTCATTTTCACCCACAACTATATTTCAAATTACATTTTCAACTTTGTTTAATTGCAATATAGCCCTTTGGTAATTTAAATTAAATTTTAAACTTTTAATAATTAAAATTAAGCCCAAATTTAATTTAATTTATATTTTCAACATTTATAAATTGCAATTAAGTACTCATTTATTTTGAAATTAGATTTTTGGACGAAAACTTGCAATTAAGTATGTTTTCGATACAAATTATTTACTTTTCATAAAAAATATAAAAAACAGTAAATACAAATTTATTCATCGAAAATTAACTAAAAACATTAAGAACATAGCAATTACAATTAATAAAATAGGTGAAAATAACTATATAAAATACAGTTATCGATTACTAAATATAAAATAAAGTTAAAAATATAATTAATTAGTTTAATATAATAATTATTAAAAAATTAATTAAAAATAAAATAAAATAAATATTTTATTTTATTTTATGAAAATATATACTTTATAATATAATATTGGATATTATGGGTTAGAGAGGGGTACAAGTTAAGTATAACTATTGTTATAAAATTTGATCAAAATATTGCTAAGGGTTGGAGATAATCTCATTACCTGTATATTTTTCACGAATAACGTTACTTAAATAATATTTTTTTTTAAAAATGACATAAAAATAAGTCTTTTAAAATAGAGTAATAAAATAATTTATCTAAACAGATATACTATTCGAATACCTCACCCTAAACTTCTTTATTTTCTTAGAATAATTAAGTGTTACCACTACTATAATGTATGCTTTTGGTCTCGAAATTTTAGCCTCGATTATTTTAAAAACCGAGGTCATAGGATTTTGGCCACGGTTTGATAAAAACCGAGGCTATAGTGTATACATATAGCCTCGGTTTTATCAATAACCGTGGCTATAAGTTAATTTACAAAAACTATATTTAAATATATATATATATATATATATATATATATATATATAAACATTTATATAGCAAAATTATTAAATAACTATGATTAATTTTAAAATAATATAGAGTTTTCAATATTAAAATACTATGTAATTCATTTAAAAAAATAAAAAAAATTATTTTATAATTTTTTTATTTTTCTCTATTATTAATCTTTTTTTTCTTTTATCATACATATATATATTAAATTTTTACATCAAAATTTTTTGCACTCTTAATTTATTTTTTTACTCTTTTTCTTTTTTCCTATCTTTTTTTTACATTTTTTTCTAATTTTAATATTACACTAATTAAACATTTTTTTTCTAATTTTAATATTACACTAATTAAGTAATATATATATATATATATAATATTAATAACATTAATTCCCCGGCTAATATATAAGTAATATATATATATATATATATATAATTAATTACCGACTTAAAATATATATATATAATATTAATTATATTATTAGTTACTCGCATCTCAGTAATATATATATATATATATGTATATATAATATTGACAGCGTTAAGTTATAATATATATATATATATAATATTAGTTAACCTTAATTCCCAGGCAATTTCTCGAGCCCTAATTCCATAACCATTTTTCTCAAGCCGCGTCTCAACCTCAGATCCAGCGAGCTCTAATCTTCCATAATCATTTTTCTAAATCGGCGTCTCACATCCAGCTCACGTTAATTGATTTCTCTCCGACATTGTGACCTATTGAGCTTGTAAGAGAAGTCCTATTATTATCTTTTGCCTGAAAAGAGGTAGGCAAGGATGTTAACGTAGAACAATGAGTGTGACCAGTAGGTAAAGACTCATAAACTGACAAAGAAGGTTGGGCTACAGGATTGATTGCTGTAAGAGGAGGAAAATTAATACAAAAGAGTTAGGAGCATAGTATGTGAAGTGGTAGGTGTAGATATTTAGTCTATTTTAATGTTCAATTTTTTCTTATAAAATATAGTTTTTTTTCAATTATCTTAAAGTATAATTAATGATATATATAGATTTGGGTTTACAGTTTTTTTTTCAATTATCTTAAAGTATAATGATATATATAGATTTGGGTTTAAACTATATGTGTGTTTGTGTGAGTGTAAGTGTGTATATATTATTTTAAAAAGCTCCAGTAATTCATTTTTTTAATTATTTCTTTGTTTAGGTTTGAGCTACTTGATATATGGAAAAAGAAAAAAGTTCTCAAACATGGCACTAAAAGACCAATATCATATTTAGTTTAATAGATTCCATCATACACCTCCTATAATATACATCTAACACTTATCAACCATTAGATTTTTTAAAGCAATCTCATCTACATAATTGATTTTAAAAATTATATATATACACACACACATATAAGATGTGCAAAACTAGCAATTATTGTTATTAATTATTTAATTAGGTTGTGACTCCTTGTACAAAAACTATTACATACTACATACACACACATCGACAAATTGCCACCTCCCACGATGTGCCTACCTTTCATATGGGGATTAGTTGTAAGTAATCTTCAATATTCCTTCACAATCGCAATTTTAATTTTTTTTTGTGTGGTGTTTAAGTTATATTATATATGTTTGTTCTAATACTATATAGGGAAGAAATTGTTTGCTTGAATATGAGACACCATCTCGTATTGTAGCACATGAGAGAGTAGGTGATGCCTCTAGTGGTGTTTGTCATGGACAACCTTTGAATGGTAGTTGGAAGGTTTCCGTTGTGGATGATATTGAAAAGAATTGTCTCTTACCTATACCAACAAGGGAACATAATACAGTTATGGAAGCAGCCAATTCATTTGTTGCTTGGCCTCCACATCTTGTCATATTAGGAAAGGATATAGTAAGGATATTTTCCTTACCTTTTATATATTGTTTTTATTGTTAATTAATTTTAAAATACAAATATAATTTTATTAGATTTCTTCATATTGTGAATAAATAGGATTTGACTAAGGAGAAATCAAAGTTACGTATTACCATTGGCAACAAAAAAGGAAGCTCAAAGGAAAAACCGATGGACAAAATATCTTCGAAGACGCCTGTTTTGGTACCAACAAAAAAACCAATTTCATATACATATGACCAAACGAGTGGTTTTCCTAAGCATGTTAGATTTCTTATAGTTGCATGCTCATCTGCATCTTCGGTTAATGATCTTGCTGTTAAAATTCCAATGGAAGTTCAAATCTTAGGCAATGGACTGGCTATGTTTCTATCGGTTGAGTGTGTAGAACAATTTTATACAAAGGTGGAGATTGGCTATTCAGTTGTTAAATTGTGGATACGGTTAGTTAATTTGATTTTAATTTATTTTTTATTTTATGATAAGTTAAAAATTACTCACTTGATATTGCAATTTGATTGTTATTTTGTCATTAACCTTTTAAAACTTATTTTCTAGCGACGTCTTTGTGATGAGTTGAAAAGAACAGTTGAATGATGTGATTAAATTTATTGATCCAAGTTGGTTGTATGTCATTAAGAAAAAGAGAACACGTCTCAAATTACAAGACAAGTTTTTGAAAGGATGCAAAATACTGAAGAGGAGATAAGTGGATTATTCCATATAATGGAGGGTAAGTGGATATTAGTTGTATAACATTTACGAAAAATTATGTTATGTAATCAAATGCATTTATCAATATATATCTTACTTATAAATTGATGTGAGGTACCATTGGGTCTTAATTGTAATGCGAGCCATTTCATAAATACCATTTATTATTTGGATTCAATGTGGGGTGAAGTGTTCTCACGATATTGAAAACATCATGAATGAGTAAGTTCTATTTTCAAAATAAAATTTGATGTTCTTGTAAACATTAAGTTCAATGTAATCTTCACAAGTAACTCCTTATTTATTTTTCTTATGTATCTTCACAAGTAACTCTTACTTATTTTTCCTTCTTCTTTATATAGAGTTCATATTATGTTCAATAGTCATCAAAATCGTAGGTCTCAAGGTTTACCAATATGGTATAGAATGAGAGTAAGTTATAAATGCATGGTTTAATAAATTAATATATTTTTAATTAGATAATATATATTAAGCTTACAACTCAATTTTTGTTCTAATGTACAGGTGTCTAAGCAAGATGATTTGGTATCATGTGGGTATTATGTCCTTATGTATATGAGGTTAATTATTGTCAATCCACTTGTTTCTATTATTGACTTGGTAATAATTTAAGTAATTTTGTGCATTTTCATTTCTTATTTTATTCATGATTTCAATTAATTAATCAAAATAGGTGGTGAATTAGCTAACAATATGTTAAAATGTGTATTACGTTACGGCAATCATGAAGGAACTTACACCGACATCGAAGTTGATGAGATGCGGAATGAGTGGTAAATTCACAAATCGATTCTTGATTATAACTCACCATATAGTCAAATAAAGCAGCTAAGGTGAATGATGTGGGATGTTCATGATTGGTTTTTTAAACGAAAATTTGGAATTTCTTGTTCATGTTGTATATGCATACTATATTCATATAATCTGGATGTTGGTATGCTCATATATAGTAGATTCTTATATTCACAGGTATTGTCCAACGCGTTGCAAGGATTTTTCTACGTCAGCTGTTGTGCGTAATTGATATGGATAATACTAAATAATAATGTTATTGTCATTGATATGGATAATACTAAATAATAATGTTGTTGTTATTGATATCGGTAGTACTAAATAATAATGTTGTTATTATTATTGATATGGGTAGTATTTATTTCATTAAATTATGGACCATTTGTTCTTGTGTTCTATATGCAGGATTATATTAATGGAATCTAGATGTTGGTGTGCTCGATCATACTAGATGATGTTTTTTTATGAGAAAATTAATGCATTCTGTCAAGGACAAAGATTTTGAAGAACAACATTACAATGGGACAAAATATTTTTAGATTGATTTACATCGTAGATAATTTGATTAGTTAGTAGCATTAAAGTTTTTTAATGTATATTTTTATATTTTTTGAACACTTTAATTAACTAGTTTTTATTATATATGTTTTATTGTATCGAACTATTAAACTCTTAGTGTAATATCTCTTTTAAATGTAATATAATTAATTTATTTTTTAATTTATATATTTAAAATTTAGCTTAATTGATATTTATATAATCACGATTTAAATATTGTAACTAAAATAATATATATATATATATATATATAATTTTAATTTCAAGCCTATGACCTCGGTTTTCGATAGCACAGAGGCCATTATACTGTACGGTTATTAAACTACCGTGACCGCCCAGTTACCATGGCCTCGGTTATCAAGCATTTCAAAGTAAGGCCATAAATAACAACTTATAGCCTCGGTTATTCTGAAAACCGAGGCAATAGTTAACCCTACATGACCTGGTTATTATAAAACCGAGACCATATGTCACTCACTTAGGCCTCGGTTCTAATCAAAACCGAGGTTATAGGTATACCCTATGACCTCAGTTAAAAAACTGAGACCATAGGTTGTTACCTATGGTCTCTCTCACTTAGGCCTCGGTTCTTGTAACCGTGGCCATAGATCTATGTTCACGGTTAATAACCGAGGCCATAGGTACATATTGTAGTAGTGTATATAAAATGCCGTTACCAATCATCAGCAGCATATGATTCCTTATTTACCCAATTACACCTCTACTTAGTATAAAAATGGGCGTGTATGATGGAATACAATTATATTAATAATAATTATTATTTTGTATTAATTTTAAATAGCAATAATCATTGATTATAAATCATTAGTAATTTTGATAAGTTTTAACCACATTTTTTATTGTAAAGTTTGATATATTTAATCTACATATTTAAAGTATTATATATTTTATTATTAAAAATGTATTTTTATGTAATTATATATACATAAAAAACATAATATTAACATATTTTCGATATTTATTAAACACAATTTTAATATCATAATAACTATCTTCACTTCACACTTAATTGGTTATAATTATTTTTAAAGAAATAATTAAATTTATACAATTAATCATAATTTTAATTATCTATAATTAAAATATAAATCTTCTATAAAAACAGATAGTTATTTTATTATTTTATTTGTTCTTTTTTCGTCAATTGGGTTTATTAAGAGACAGATATAATTTTTAAGTAAATTCATATTTCTTAAATTCTTAAATAATAATAATACAAAAGAAGAAGAAGATTAAATTCATAATCTAGAAACAAACACTAATTTGTATTTTATTAAATAGGAAAACTACTTTCTAATTTCTACTAACCAAAGAAATAGAAGGAACAATACTAAATACTAATATATCTAATTAAAATCAAACTATAAATAATAAATCTAGATTTTTCATTCTGTTTATATATATAGGAATACTAATATACGTGAATAAGCATGTTGATGATGAGAACATGGAAATGATCAGTCAGTATTGATCTTGCAACCTGTGGAATTGATCCAAAGAGCAAACAAAGGATCGTGGTGAATCCTATAATTATAAATATCCTTATAACAAGTATTAGACACTTTAATTATGGCATCACAGCAAGATGGTCCCATATCAAATTCAAAACGGAGAAACCTTTTTATAGCCTCTCGTACACATTTCTCTATACTTGACACTGTTGCATGACATTTTTCATCTTTATGTGGCTTTGATGGATGATGACCAGGAGGAGGAGGATTCCTTGGAGTAGGATAATCATACGTCGACTCAGTTTCATGGGTAGCTATTGAGAAGCTTACAAAAAAACAATAACAACACTAAGAAAACTGAAAACTTCATCATCGTTTTGTGATTTTTTTTTTAATCCTATATATTCGAATTTTGAGTCTCTTCACTGCTTTGTGGTTCGTTCATGATAAGTGTATAAATTTCAAATCTGTATTCAAATCTCCACCAAAACATATGATTTTTTTCCCTGTGTAATCTTATTTTTCTAAAATCATAATGACATAGATCAAAAGAATTTCAACTGATCATTAATTGAAACATATAATATTCCCCATTGATTTAATATATTTGCCTTTTAATAATTAGAGCTGAAAAAATAATTTTTTTTTGTTAGAGGTTAGATTCAACACTTTCTATTAAAAGTTACAAAAAAAAAAATTGAACCTAGTAATACTATATACCTCTAACTAATAAAAGGATTAAAAAAATTCACTTTTTTAAACTCTAATTAATTTTCAAAAAATTAAATCATTAAATGGTCAAAAGAATATTTTAGACAAAAAAAATTTACTATTCAAAAGAGTAGTGAGGTTTTATCCACACAAAGATATCTAGTTTTTCTTGGTTGTCGTAGATAAGATTTGCTTTTAAAAATATCTTTTATTTATAATATTTATATATTTTAGTATTTTTATTGTGTATAATTAGATTTGTATCCATGAAAACTATTTTTCTTTCAAACATATGATATATTTTTAGTTTTATAAATAAAGTTGTGAATTTTTCTTTTCATTTTTATTCTTATAAAGAAAAATGATAATTTTGAATGTTTATATTTTAAATTCTTTAACATTAAAAATAACACCAATCATACACTAGTAAAATGTTAAAATGTTTAGTTCTTTTATCATAAAATATCTTAATTTGAATAATTTATACAAATTATCGCTTGATAAAAGAAATGTATAAAACAACATTTTTAAAAATAAAATAATTTTTTTGTAATTTCTTCGTTCTCTAATATATTTGTATAGAAAAATGCCATAAAAGTATCTTAAATTAAAAATTATTTCATTTAATCATTTAGTTATAAAAAAATGGATAAATTAAGGATAAATAATATTATTTGGATGATTTCTTTTAAAATTTTGTTATTTTATTTTTAAGTGATTAAATATGAATAAAACACGAGTAATTAACAATAATAAAGTAACACTTAATATAAAAAACAATTCACAAAGTATTCATTTTAATATTTGTTAATTTCTACTATTTTATTTTAATATTTTATTGAAATCTAAAAAAATATTTAAATAATTTTTTGTTTGAATATTATTATTGTTGATTTTTCTTAAATAATTTTATATTAAATTTTACTTTTATATTTATTAAATATTCATATTTTAATCGCATTTAATCACTTTATAGAAGAATAATAAAATTTTAAAAGAAAAAATTATTAAAATAATATTATTTATTCTTAATTTATCAATTTTTAAATAATTAAGGGATTGACATAATATAACATACATGTATAACACATCTCATTATATTGTAATATCATTCAATTTTTTTGACATATTTAATAGTAAATTGGGTTTCTTTTTTATTCTATTGTACAATTAAAATATAATTTTATATTTTATTCATATATTTATTAATAAATTATTTCATAAATATTTATTCTTTTACTTTTTGATAAAAATATAAATATAATTTTTTTTCTTTTTTATTAATTACTACGTTACTCATACACCTAAGCCCGGAAACTCGAATATTAGATCATTTATATGCTCGAATGCTTAAATAAACTTATAGTATTTAATCACAACTTCTTAATGACTAATTTTTTGAACTCTTAATTACTCATAGTTTAAATAGGGTGCCTTTGAATAATTTTTCTAGCTACTACGTCTTTTAAATCGAGTAAGATCCGCATTAATAAAAAAATAATAATTTATATTTGAGTATGAATGGAGTAGAGCTCATAACAGTGAGAATATTTAGATTTTTCTAAAATAAAACCTTTTAAATACGTAAAATATTTGAGATATCAATACATTATTAATTACTACCAACCCTATAATATTCGTAACCACATGATATTCGAATACTATATATTATTATCTTGAGCACACTGGTTCTTCTGCTATAGTCTCTAACAAAGGCTTCTTTGATCCGCAAAAAGACCTCCTTTGCCTGCATTCTAATGTTGATGAAAAGTACTCGTCTTCTCTATCATCCAGATTCAATAAATTAATCTCGATATTTTTCTCTTCCACAGTATTAATGTGTGAATTACATAACGTCTCATCGGAATCCAGCAATATCTTCGCCCTAGTTTTGCGCTTGACGGCGGAGTTGGCAATGAGTAACAAGTGATCCATGTCAGCTGCCATGACCAGAGATTTGAGTCTCTTCATTGGGAACATGACATAGGAATTACCTATTTCTAAGTCTTCGTATGCATTTAGGGCCGAAAACCCTCTTCCAATTTGGAGAGACTTGGTGTTCACCATAAAGAAATCGGGTATCTCAAGCATAAGCTCGGCGGGTTTGACAGGTATCTGGAATTGTTTGATTTCTCTATTTGGTTGTATCACCCTTATTGCACTACAATACTTGCCGCCTTGGTTTGCTAATAAGGTGCATGAAATGTAATTTTGCCCATTTTACAGCTTATCGAACAAAAACACTAGAGAATAAATAATAGAATGGGTGGTTTCGAAGTTAGTTTATTTTATATTTGAATTTTAAGTTTATATTATTTTATAGTTATAATCATTATATTTTATATTATTTAATTTAATTTTAAATTATTATTTAAAAAGATATCAAGGAGATATCTTTTAAAAAAAAATATTAAGTTTTTAATATTTAAATAATTATTAATAAAAATATTTTATTAATAATCTTATATCATTGAACTCTCCACGTTCAGCCACTTAATAATAAAAATATTTATACTTTTATTTAGATTATCCCCATGTTTGTTTGAAGGGAATAGAATGGAATCAGAATTGATTCTTTCTATTTTGTGCGTTTGGTTGGACAGAATGGAGTAAGGAATAGAATCGAATTACTAAAAGAGAAGGAATCACAATTCCATTTCCTTACCTTGTTAATCATAATTCCATTCCCATGTAAACATTTTTTTTTTCAATTTTATCCTCGCTTAAAATATAACCTTAAACTCAAATCCCCAAACCCCAAATCCAAAATTCCAAAACCCAAAACCCAAATTTCAAAACCTTAAATCCCTAAACCCTAAACCCCAAATCCCTAAACCTTAAAACATAAATCCCAAAATCCTAAACCCCAAATTCTAAATCCTAAAACCCTAAACCCCATATCCCGAAACCCTAAACCCCAAATCCTTAAACCCAAAATTCCTAAACCCTAAACCTTAAAACATAAATCCCAAAACCCAAAACCCTAAACCCCATATTCCTAAACCCTAAACCCCAAATCCCTAAACCCAAAATTCCTAAACCTTAAACCTTAAAACATAAATCCCCAAACCCCAAACCCTAAAACATAAATCCCAAAACCCTAAACCCTAAACCCCAAATCCCCAAACCCTAAACCTTAAACCCTAAACCCCAAATCCCTAAATTCCTAAACCCTAAAACATAAAACCCAAAACCTTAAACCCTAAATTCCAAATCTTAAAACCCTAAACCCCAAATCCAAAATTCTAAAACCCTAAACCATTTTTAGAAAAATAATAATTTTAACTTTAAACCTTAACGTACAAATATAACCCCAAATATTAAATCCCTAAACCTTAAATCTCACGTACCAAACCTCAAAACCCTAAACCCTATTTAGAAAAATAATAATTTTAATAATATATTTATTTTTAATTAAGTAATAATTATTTAGAAAAATAATAATTTTAATAATGTATTTTATCTGACGAAAACATAATAATTAAATAACATTATTTGAACTTTACAGCATGTAAGGGTATTAAGGTCATTTACAGCTTTTTTTATTCTATTCTAGTGGCAAACCAAACACTGTAATCATGATTTCGAGCTTGATTTCAGTGGTTAAACCAAACAAAATTGTTTCCTTTCCATTCCATTCCGATTCCGATTCCATTCCGATTCCGATTCCATTCCACGAACCAAACGCCACCTATGTTCCATTTAATTCATCACTTTTTAATTTATATAATTTATTTATTAATATAATTAAGTTTAATTAAAATTTTTAATTTTTTATTAAATTAATTTAATAATATTATACTTAACAACCACTAATTAAAATTAAAATTAAACGATAACAGTATATTTGATTAAAGCTTTAAGTATATCACTTTGATTTATTTTCTTTTAATTATTACGATTTAATTTTGATTAATACAAAAGTGTTATTAAGACCAAACTTCAATATTTTATATTTTTTAATGATTTTTTATTTTCAAGTTACAAAAATATTTCAATCATTCTTGAAATTACAAAATATTAAAATAATTAAATTATAATAATATTTGTCCACCCATTTTTTATAACTAAATGAAATAAATTATACATTTAATAATTAAAACTAGCAGTCAACTTCAAACATAAATAATAAAAATAAAAATAATTAATGTACAGTACAATTAAATAAAATGAAAAAATTAATTTGTGCACAATTTGAAGTCGTGTGGATCCATGTCTTAGCTACTTTTTTTTCTGGAGGTTGGTTCGGCATTTTTTCTTGCGCAATGTTTTCATAATTGCAGTTGAATTTTCAAATACGAAGAAATCCATGACCTAACTCCCTCCAAAAGAGCTCTCAAAGAGGAAGGATTGACATAGACTTATAAGTGCAGCAGAAATCTAATGCTTAATCGATGTGGAACTTCAACAAAATATTGTACATTTGTCACCGTTACTTGAAATTCAATTATTAACAATTTGATATTATAATTCATAAAGATAATAGTAATCAGAAATACTACTCTTAATTATATCAAATTATTATATAACAACCATTAACATAATAAATATTTATTAATTAAAATAATTAGATTTATTTTTTTAACATGTAATGTACCTAATAACTTATTATACAATTTCAAATAAACTTTTCAGTCAGAGATCATATGACTTAGAACTTAGAAATTGACTTGAAATGAAATGAAAAAATAAAATAAGTTTTGTGTTGCAACTTGTTTTTCATATAAAGAATATTTGTTTTATTTTATTTTAATCTTGTTAGATATATACTATCAAGTTCACGTTTATAACTTTATATAAAGTCCAGAAATGTAAATATTAATTAAATATAACATATGAATGTTTTGGGATTAAAGATTCGATCATTTGTTCTCTATAACAAAAAAAAAAGATCTTTTGAAATGGTATGAAATTAATATTTGAGTCTCATTCGATTTTTTTTAAATAATTACGTTATTAATGTAATTCTAATATCATAAGACTCAATTTTTTTTTTTGAGATTATAATTTGTGATTATTATTATTATAAATTTTCTATTATGTATAAATAACATAAATAATTTAATTTTAATAAAATATTAATATCACGTTAAAAGAAATCTCATATTATTTATAAATATTATACTATTATCTTTTTTATCAACACTATTTTAATATTAACATTTTCTTTTATATCAATATAAGACACTATCTTAATATTATCACTCAAAGTGTTAATCATTTGATTAATACCTTCTCTTTTTAACATATTTTTATTATATTTAAATTCATTGTATTTCTTTTTATTAAATTTGTATTTTTTCAGTTTTTTTTTTTGAATTTATTGATCGATTAAAATTATAATATCGTAAATTTTGTATAATATATGAGCAACACAAGTCATTAATTCTTAAAATATTAACTAATTATAAATTTATATTACTTATACATACTAAGATAATATTTTTTAACAATATCAATACTTTTTTATACATTAACTATTATTTACATTTTCTAAATATTTAAGCTTTCATTTTAACCGATAACAATAATTTCGTAGCTACCTTATTTAGCAATTACTAGCCTTGTATTAAATATCCAACAAAACTCACTTACGAATATAATACGGAGAAAATATAATCATTAAAGATAATGTTGTTTTAAGTCAATCTAGGATTTGTTTTAATACAAGAAATCCTTTTTATATATTAATATTATTTTTTTAAAATGTAGAGTATTTAATTCAACCCAAACATAATTTAAAAAAAACATAATTATTTTAATACTTTTTAAAATAACAATTAATAAAATTAATAAGAATTAAAACATTATTTACTCCTAAAATGTATAGTTTCTATATTATAACGGCCAAAATAAAGAGATGATATTCATTATTATTGGATTGTGTAATAAGAATGACAATGAACATGATTTATGATATTCATGTATTTAGTTTGATAGTTAAGTTGAAATGAAACGTGAAACACACTAATGATAATATGACTGTTTATTCTATTTGTTGTAATGTTTTATTTTCTTTATATATTTGTATAATCATTTTGTTATTTTTTTTTGTTTCATTTATAATTTTATTTTAATATTTATCATAATTTTGATTCTACAACTTAAATAAACATTATAATAATAATATTGTTTCTATTAATTACATTCTTATTATTATTTTCATTCTCATTGCGTTGTTATTCTATAAACCAAATATGACCATAAAATATATAATATAAACTCATTTTATATTTTTTATTAAAAGACAAAACTAAAGAAAATTGATACCTTTTCCAAGTTTCTTCTCTTCGAAGGACTATAGCATCTAAATTAATAGTTTAAAAAAATATTTATTCTTGTTGTTTTTACTAAAAATTAACATGATTTAAATACTAAAAATTTAAAAAATAATAAAATATTATGTTCTTAAAATATCTCCTTTAACATTATCTTAAATAATAATGGAAATCTAAATAATATAAAGATAATGATTTTAACTATAAGATATTTTTTTAAGTAAATCTAAACTTAAAATTTAAATATAAAATAATGATTTTGATACTTAAAATTTAAATATAAAATAATAATTTTGGTATACTAACTATATATTTTATATTAATTACATTATTTAATTTCTTTACAATAATCTCATATCATCATTTTTTTAAAAAACAATCAATTATTTCTCCCAAAATAAGGCAGAAATAAAGAAATATACCAAATTTTTTTGTTTTTGACAACATCTACGGCAATTTGTACATTTTATTTCCTCTTTTATCGAGAACGGAATATTTAAGCTAAATCAATTTTTATTTCATCTATAATATGTGATGTATATTGTTTTGATTTAAATGTATGGGTAATTTCTTTCATATACATAGAGTCTCTTTTAAAACTCTTATTAGACATTAAATATATATTTATATATTTGAAAATTTTACTAACATATTTCAAAACTATATTAAACATAATTAACTCATGTTTCAATGAATGTTGTTTATATTATAAAATAAAACTTTAATTATTAAAAAAATATTCATCAAAAAAATATAAAAGGATTGCTGAATATATGTTAAAAATGTATAAAAAAAAATTAACATATATTTAATGTATTGAGAAATATTAGGAATAACTATAAAACAAATTGGATCATATATAAAACTAAAGATATATTTTTACGCTAATAAGATCCAAATTTGAATCTCATGCGATATCATGTAAAGAGAAAATAAATAAGGATAATAACAAGAAAGAACGAATTCGTGGCTTAAACAATTATGGTGACTATAAATAAAAAAGAAACAGTTTTCAGACTTTCTTTTAGTGACACGCTATGAACAGGGTTCGGTATTGATATTATTTATGGTATATGTTTTTAAAATGTTATCGTTTAGTATCTTTCCTTTTTTGTCAAAATCGTAAAAGACATTTTGAAAAAATTTAATAAAAAATAATAATTTAATAATTAAAAAATATACTAATAATTAAATTAAGGTATTAAAACAAAATATTTTAAAATAATTAAAATAGTTTAATTTATTATTATTTTTATTCGTTATAATATTACCAATATCATTAATAGTTTGAATTTTAAAAAAAATTAACAAAATAATATAAAATTTTAGAATATCTTATGAAAAATATAATCCTAACTTTATTCTATTGTCTTTTTTTTCCTTCAAATTTTCATAATGCCCTTTTGATTAAAAAGAAAAAACATTATTCAAAATGACAAATACCAATGTTTAAATTATGACATGGATAATAAAAAAAATACAAATACATTAACTAAGATATTATTCACGTACACACGTAATATTACTTTCTTTGTCCTCGTACTTTGAATACAGAGTAGAGAATTGGTACTTAGTCAAGCTCATTGTGATAATATTGTCCTAACTTTATGTTAAAGTAATATTTGATTTATAGAATGAAAATACAATAACAATAAAAATTTAATTTAATAAAATTAATAATATTATTATTATATTTGAACAATGTAATAAAAATAAAAATAAATATTAAATTAAAATCTATAAAAATATAAATGAAACAAAATTAGAAATAAATTTTCTTGATTATTAAATAAGATAAAATGATAAAAATAGTAACAAATAATTATATAAATGTGAGAAAAATAAATTATTTTAATGTATTTTATTGGGATGTAAAAAGAATGAGAATTACTGTTATTATTAGAATATTTTATATTTCACTCAAAATAATTCACATTTAAACCAAATACAAAAATAACCTACTTAATTTTTATTATAATTTCTATTGTTTTTGAAAATAACATCACCTAAATATATAAATAATTTCATAAACTATTTGTCAAGTTATTCGTTTTGGGAACCTTCATACCTTTTTTCCCATTTCCTTCCCCCACCTATCATCTTTTTCATAATTATCCTCTTTTGAGAGAACACTCATTTGACTCATTTTTATTATCTTGCATATATGGCACTACCATACATCCGACTCTTCCCCTACAATAAATGTTGTCTTCGCAGCACGTGTAATATTATTGTAGTCTAATATTAATTTAAAGAACAAAAATGATAATGAATTAATAAGTACCAATCATTTATGTAAGCAAACACTAAGATCTTTTCTCATATTGAATTTAAATGATTGAAGATGACAAGTCCTTTTCCATCTTTATATGATCATACCAAATTCTTATTGGATTATATCTCATCCTAGCTTGGTAATTGGTATCCTATCGACTTGCAAGAAGGAATTTCATTCATCTTAAATATACAGTTCCTTACCGGTTAGGCTACTCACAATAATTCATTCATATTCTTAATTTATTATTAGGAAGATTAAATTTGGTTTTATATCAATACTTATTTGCATTGATAAACTCTTCCTATACCACTACTAGTACTAGGGTATAAAACAATTGTATCTACTTTTTTAAAAGAGTTGCTCTTTTTACCCCAACAAAATTTTATTTATTGAAGAGTACTTTCAAGTTATTCTTAATATGCTAAAGTGCTATTTTCACGGGGACGTCTTATTTATTAGATAATCCTAAGGTCCCAAATCATAATGTTCGTAAGTGCTTAGCTTGTTTCTTTAATTTTAACTTTTGGCTTTCCCACGATGGGCAGTAAGTTCTTGGAAGGAATCATTGGACAAAAGGAGGAGACGAAGATAGGCTGACGAGAGGGTTCTCTGTTTCAATATTCCACTAGTCAATAAAGGGAGTGACTGCAACAATCCAAAAAGAGCCCATGCCATTATATCCATTCCCAATTACTTGGAAGGAATCTCCGGGGATCAGTACTACTTTACTAAACCCGAGTTAGTCAAATGCTATTGAATTAGCCGGGAATGGAATTTTGTCCAATTAATCAAAGAGGAAATGAATCAGAATAAGTTCTTCAAGAGGACTGATGACTTTCCTAAGGACACAAGGCCAAGAAAGGGCTGTTGTTGGCTATCATTCGAGTCTTAAGGCAGTTTAGTTACTTGCATCAATAGGAAAGGAATCAATATCAGTGTCATTTTAGTTCCCCGGGGGCGGCCGGGAAGAGGGGACAACTTCTTTCTATCTATTAATACTTAATAGAATATAATTATTTAACTAGAGGTGGCATATTAATGAGCTAGAAACTAATAAGAAGCAGGCATGTAGCCCTCTTGGGCATATAGAATGTCTGGGGTTTGTGTCCCAACTACAGGTACGGGTGTGTGAAATGTGGGTAGTAGTGTTGTTTAAAATAAAATAATAATAATAATAATAATCGCAGCTAAATAGAATAAATTTCACCACATTTATGCACTAGAGAATAGGGATATTTTATGAATACACACAGAAACGTTCAGGATCATATATTTCAGAAAAAGAGAAAGAGAAACAGAGCTTAAAAAATGGACAGGAATAGGGAATTTCTCACTTACAATCATATAATGAGAACCATCTATGAGCGTCAGGACTCCTCTGACCATCCGGCTTGAAATTCTGAAGTGAAACCATCAGACCTTAACCAATCTCTTAAGATTGGTTAAACTATGGCCAACCAAAAGTATTATTCCTGACTCTACCTTCGCAAACTGATCCCAACTAAGTGCAATGATATTATCCAAAGAAAGAAGCTAAACAAAATTTGGCTCCAAACATTGCATCAGCGCAAATCAGGTAATAGCTATGATATTCATCAACAACCAAGTCATCATCCATGTATACATAGGGAAGAATGAAGAAAAGGAGAGGACAGTTAAAATCTACTTCAGAGCAATCAGGTTTCAAGCATAACAACATAAGAGCACCAGAAATGCAGGCGAAATGAATTTATCCAATATTTATATATAAAGAGGGGACAAAAATTGAGTTTTGAGGTGACATTTATTGGAGAACCTGCATTCTTACAGCACTTTCATATCTATATTCCTCTTGATATGAATCATCGAAGAGCTTCCTACATTCCATAAAGGATAAAAAGGAAGCTGAAACGAAATCATGGAAAAAAATTCCACATAAATACACCACCACATCATGGGTTGATTTTGCATTGTCTTCACAGAACGACCTCATAAGCACAATAAATCTCTTTCATGATGACACATAATGCGAAATTCTGGAAGACATATTAGAAACCTGAGCCTGCATCTGGGCAGCCCTCACTTTTGAAGCTGTGGCACGATGAAAGAACTGTTCCCGAGACATCAATCTCACATTCCTCAGATACTGATCAAATGGTATTGCCCCTTCCTGTACTGCTTTATCCAATGAATATATAACATCTTCTATTGCTAAATCAGAAGCGGTGCACTCCAACATTTGCTTTGAGAGAGTATCGGCACATTGAATGGCATC
This sequence comes from Hippophae rhamnoides, assembly GCA_033030585.1. Taxonomy (NCBI): domain Eukaryota; kingdom Viridiplantae; phylum Streptophyta; class Magnoliopsida; order Rosales; family Elaeagnaceae; genus Hippophae; species Hippophae rhamnoides. The sequence continues at coordinate 61,702,351 of CM065428.1, read as the reverse complement.
ATCAACATCCAACGCATTCAAATTGCCTGTCTTTCCCTCATTTTCTTTCAACCAAGTCTCCAAAACATCGCTATTCATCAACACCATCTGCAATTGCTGCTCCAACGCTTCCTTCCCATCCTGCATTTCCTTCAACCCTTTGTTAATCTGCTCTTCTCTCTGTCTCAACATTGATTGAACACCAAAGACCCCATCTATTTCATTTTCCCTAGCCTTCCTCATCACAGCAACATCAGTATGAACCATATCCACAAGCTTATTGATAGCATTGCGCTTAAAGACCTCATTAGGATCGTCAGTTTGAATCCTAGAAACAGACCCACTACTTCCATACGGAGATGGAGGGTAAACTCTTGGAGGGATAGCCGGACGAGCATACGGGTTAGCCCCATAACTCGCAGCAGGATTAAAGCTAGGGCTAGGACTGGGATTAGGATTAGGAGTGGGGTTAGTGTTAGGCCTACGCTGAGAGTACAAGGGAGGGTCGCGACCAAACAACTGGCTCAAATTCCTAACAAGATCAACAAGATTGGAACTTGGGTAGACCCAATTTTGCAAATAAGGTATAGAGACCAAACCTGAAGGATTAACGTGAGGATGAGGACGCTTGATGATCATATCCTGCGTGGGATTAACGTAGGCACAAGGAGGATGACGAGGGTAGGAGTCCATGAGCCAGAAAACGACGGGGATGTTGTAGGTGACGCCTTGAAACGACATGGGGATCGTACCGTCGGCTTGGAGAAGGTTGACCGTACGACCGTCGTTGTGGGTGAAAGTGGCGGTCTTGGGTTCAAGAGATGGATATTCGGTGATTAGAGAGACTAAGTGTTGGCGGATCAGCCACTTAGTGTCCTCTGAGTACGGGAGAGCAGAGGGACCACGCTGTGAGAGAACCGAACTCAAGAACTGTTGGGTCATTTGAGGATTCGGTGGGGCTGGGCCCGCTTGACCGGCTGGCGGTACCATCACTTAGCTTGTTTGTGATCGCCTATTACACAGAGAGAGATTCAGGGGCTTCGCCGGAGCAAAAACGGTGATCAGAGATTGAAGAGATAGGGGGAGAATTAGGGGGCTTTAGGCTTAGCTCTGAAGAAATTGATTTGGTCTTTGTGCGCGTAATGAATTGCGTGTGCGCGTTTTGAGTACAATATATATATATCTATATATATATATATATATATATATATATATATATTTTTTTTTTTATTATTTTTTTTTTTTCAAACAAAATTTCATTCTATTATTTTCCTTTTATTATATATGTGTGTCATGTAGTTTTTGTTTTTACATTATATTACGTTTAAAGTTAAATTCACTTGAATACGTGAAAAATATCTAGGTCAAAATTTTTTGAAAAGGATATTTTTGAATTCATCAGTTAGAAAAGTCGGTAGAGATCTAACAGTCATTGAGCTTTTAAACGCATACATACAAACAAAAATGTAGAATAAGTTATTACCATAACTTGTTTTGTGGTTTTAACATTATATTTAATATTAATATTTAAAATTGATAAAAATATATTTTATTTTTATTTTTATTACATTTTTATATTAATTTAATTAATTTTAAAAATATTTTTATTAACTTTTAAAATTTAAATTAAATTAAATATAATATAAAATTAATAAGATATGATAATAACTTCACTCAACATTTATTATTAAAAAATAATTAATAGATTAGAAATAAAATCACCGTAGTCATCCCATTCTCGTACAATATTTACATGTTTTCACAAAAGCCAACTTATAACCATTTTTTTACTAATAGGTTTTTTCCTTAATTTAAAGGATAAATAGTTTTTTTTTCTTTGACAAAAGAATAATCAGTTATTTAATTACCCAAATTTTAATCCATAAAGTAACCACATTGTGAAAACAATAACATTCAAATCCTAAATTTAAATTTAAATCCAAAACATGTGATTTAAAGCAATTATGTTAACTAAACATCATTGAATAGAATCTCGAACTAAGGTTCAATAATACAATACATGCAGGATTAAATAATAATAATTAGTCTACATATACGGTTCTAAATTATAAATTTTAATCTCAATTTAAAACTTATATATAATATTAGTGGTAGACACACGTTAATTAATGTTTAGTATCATTCAAATAGTAGATACGCGATTCTAACAACTTGATGTAACTCGCTTGTGTAGAGGACATGATATCACTAACAACTCGTATATAGTGATTTGTTATGATTAAGCAATGAATTTAATTTTGGTTAGAGGACGTTGGATGTATTTTGTTTCAAGTGATCTGAGAAACAAGACCTCACGACCTAACAAGCAAGATCCATTCAGATATTGACATCGATTTCATACAACTTGATAATGGTCCTTGTGATTACTTTATTAATCCATACAAGGGGTATCCCATACAACTTATGTTAGCGATCTTATGTTTATTTTAAAATTATTATGTTTAGGTAAACTCTGACATCTCGAACAGAATACCTGCCAATGTAATATTAACACGTACATCTTATATACCTATATATAACTCATTGATAAGATGAATAAAAGATTTAAATATTATCTTCTCTCCAATATCTTACTAGAACTCCTAACACACAAGTAATTCTCTAAACAATTGTCACCCATCGTGGAGTCTTAAATCTTTCTAGTCTATAATTAGCATTTAAAACCTTGATTTTTATATCCTAGGAGAATCAGCTAGTGTAGTAGGAAAATTCATTTCTATCAATATAATCAGCCCTCATTCCATCCCAAATCAAGAAATAATCCAATTCAACCAATTTTGGATTTTGATCTCAATAATCATTTACCTTATATGTCACTAGCTATCACATCTTAACGAGGTCTGGGGTATGACTCCACATGGCCAAGAATGACCATAATCATTCCATGTAGAACCAATTCTGTTAACTACAGTTCTAAAAACTCATTTCACGAAAAAGATGTTAAATTGTCACTGCTTTAACAACAAGTGATGAAATTACAATAAGCTTTCGTAAAATTTCAAAATGAAAACAAAGAACTAAGATCATAATTGATCAAGGAAGATTACTTGAAGGAGGCGAAAAGCTCATTCAACACATTTTATAAATCGATTTTATTTCAGCGGTTTTGAAAAGTCCAAAACCTTAACCGATCTATAACCCTCCAAAAAACCAACCTTCAAGTCAATTTATAAGGTTAGTTTGAGGAGTTTGACTTAGCAATTTTGAACTTATAATCATGATATGATATAAAAGTCTATTCTAATTGAAATAGAAAAAATATACCATATAGTTTAACTTGAAAGTTATTAGCATTGTATATTTTATTTACATAATCTTTTATCACTAAGAAGAAATAAAATGATTCTAATATGTAATATATAAATATAGAATTGTGATTATTTTTAAAATTAATCATTAAAAATTTTCTATAAAATAATAATAAAAAATTAAAAAAATTAAAATGTGTTTATTAGCTTATCAAACATAAGATGAAGCTGTAGATTTAGGTAAATTTTATATTGTCAATCATGAACATATAATCTATATAGTAAGATAAGAAGAATTATTAATTTGAAGATTTTGGATCAATTTAAAAGTGTTTTAAGTAAGGCGTGAAACGTAAGTTATTAGAATGATTAGAGTGTTTGAGTGAGAGCTCTTACTAATTAAATTTAATTTTAACATTTTAAATAAATTTATAATTATAATTATAATATATAAAGTAACAGTTAAAAATATATTTTAAAAATCAGTATATATTAATATTATAGGTTCGATTCAATTTTCAAAACTTTTGAACTTTCAACTCAACTAATAAGATCGATTTTGATATTTTTGAACCTATTTGAACCAATCAACCTCCAATAAAAAAATATATGTTTAGTTTGATCTTTTACCCTAATTGATTGATTGGTTTTTGAAAAAAAAAAAATATACACACCTATGTAATATATTCAAAGTATGGATATTTTTGTGTTAAAATAATTACTTTGTAAACTTAAATGTTAAATATATATGAAAAGCTTTCGTTGATGTTAATTTGATATATTTACGTTAGCATGTACAATATCTAATATCCTTTTAGCATTTGATATAAACAAATTAACAATCAACCTAGTACAATTTAGCAATTTCATGTGCAATTTATTTTGTGGTTCCGCACATGAACCAAAATATTGGTGATCAGGACAGATGTAATAACAAGACGTATCCTTGTTATTCGATTATAAAATATAATTTTACTTGTAAATTCTTATAATTTTTAAGAAAATTAAATCATATTTATTATATTATAATCTATATTTTAAGCTCACGTTTAAAGAGTAAAATGTTTTAACTTAAGTATTTTTAATTAAAAGCCAATAAAATTATAACAACTTCTTACATATTTGCTAAAAAAATTTCATTATCAAATTTTTAGATATAATCGTAAACTTGTTCCTTGGGAAATGGAATAGGCCATTAATTATCTTGTTGAATGCATAGATATTGATTAATTTATTTTTTATTTGAGTTTTTTTTTTAACTTTACATTATGTATTGATCAGTTCCCTTCTATATATATATATAATTTTTTTATAGTAGGATCTGCCACTAGTTGTGAGAATAACAAATTGTACTTTTGTTTACGAACACCATTTGTTGCGAGTCTGTCTAAAAAATTGTTGATATGATATTTCTTTATACAATCATTGATAACCTAAGACACTTTCTTGTAACCAAAGCACATAAAGGAGGTGTTAATCTCACCATTATGCTAGTAGCACTACTGGCTGCATGCCTGCATCAGTGTTAATCTAAATCGTATCGCACCAAATTGGGGTTTTAAGGAGTAGAGTGCTCCTCTCATTTATTAAATGAGAATCCTTGTTATTCATTCGGGTTTTTGAAATTTGTATTTAACCGTTAAATTTGAGTTTAATTTCATCTCAAAATCTAAGTTATGAGATGAAAGATTGTCCTTTTTGTTGGTGCGTGTTGTTGTGGCAGACACCAATGACTCAGTGGAGTAAAACATGGAGCATATAATAATGGTAGTGAATCCATAAAACATGGATATGCAGAAATTATGGTTATTGTTTAATTTTCGTTTTCTTTGTATACATATATCTCAACTATTGTACAGAAACAGATAACAGAAATAATAATGAAATATATTGATAATTATTAGAAAAATACAATATTTTGACATATGGTATCCAGGCTTGAGGATATTGCTAATGAACTACTATTGATTTATAGCGAAACTACCATTTTTTGATTGATGATTTGCAAATTTGCAGATTTGTTGATTACGGTTTCTACGATTTGAATTCGATTTACTGGTTTATATTCGACTCTTTATGTAAGTTTCAAACACCGAACATGTTCGAGAAATGAAAGCAAGATAGTTATTTCACGTTATTTGTTCGGAAATTCAATAGAAGATTACGGGTTACACCTTAAAAAAATATCAATCTGACAACTCTGAGGTCAAGGGATTCGACGAAGAACCGTAGAAAGAAGGTCGGACCCGTTTGGAGCGTGACATCACAAGATCCGCGCGATCCGCTTGGAAACCAGTACTACTTGGCCAGATTGATCGGTTCGAGAATAACGAGAATAGGTGGTCTTTGTGTGGTTAAACTATCATTTCGAGCGCAGAGAATGAAGGAAAAAACCGATGAAAGTAGGTTTGCGAGAGGAGAAGAAGAGCTGTTGTGAAGCGCCACCTGCGAAGAATCACGAGAGAAGAGGGAGAAAGAAGAGGTCGCGAGATTTTTGGGTGAGAAGAAATGTACCTTGAGTTAGAACTTCTCTGTAGGGTTTGGAAATCTGTGAGAAACGTTGACATGTCGCGCCGAGGCGTAGGAAACTGCGCGACTTGGGAAGGAATCTGCGCGACCAATCTGCTGAAATCGCGCAGGAAGAAAGGGGCAGCTGCGAGAGAACGACAAATTAGGGTTAGGGTTATAAGGGTTTTCTTTTTTTGTCATTTATATAGTAGCTACTTTGTAAAAAAAAAAAAAGGAAAAACGGAAGAAAATTTTTTTTAGATTTCATGACGAAATCTAGAGATTTAACTACCAATTTCATGTTGGAAGATTTGACGGCGAAAATGACAGAAGTTTTCACTAGAGCTCGAGGTCACAATTTCTGGCCTCAAAATCCGTCAAAGCCTCGCCCCGTTAGTATCAAGTTAGGAGGATCCAACTACGCTTGTGGTCCAGGGGTGGTGGAGATGTATATCTCTGGCAAAGACAACCAGGATATATTAATGGGGATTTTCCTTAACTTTGTTGAAGCAGGCCAACTCGTTCGGAGATGGCGTCTTGAAAAATTCCATTGTTAAAGGATGGTTGATCAATTCATGGACCACTCCTTGATTGCAAATTTTATTCGATTCCCAATGCAGAAACAAGTTTGGGATTACGTCAGCTACCACCTTTACATGATGGGACATACACGTCTCGAAGTGTATGATCTTAGCCGTCGAGTTACTCGTATGAAACGAGCGGGTGGATCCATTGAAAAATACTACAATGACATGAGGGTTGTGGCGAGAAATTGATTTCCGTCGTCCTAATCTAATGGAGTGTGCAAATGACATACAAAAATACAACTCCATCGCAAGAAGATCGAGTGTATACCTTGGCCTGATGGACTTGATGGAGACTCGACAAAACTCGAAGTGATGTGCTTCAAAGCTCAAACCATTCTGCGGTGGAACGAGCCTGGATTCATACGTAGGGAAGAAGTCCCAGACCAAGTGATGATCACGCGGGTATAGATCTGACACCAGGAGCGATTATGGCTTTTAAGGGGTCGAGGACAACATGTCTGATGCCACCCAAGCAGAACCTCTTTGGGTAGCAAGAAATCCGGGAAATCCACCATCTCTTGACATGAAATGTGGCCCATTGCGGAAACTCCAAACACACGCGTGAAACGCGGCTTGAACTCCATGGGTATCCGGAATGGTGGAATGATCTTCGAAGCACGGAAGAAACGGGACACCACTGGACGAATGACGGTGTGGCTACGAATAATGCCTCACTATCCCTTACTTCCCGGGCGAATCTTCCAGGATCCAGGTATTTCAAGTAAAGCATTTCACATCTCTACTCGTAGTGATAAAGAGGATTGGATTACGGACTACGGAGGCTACGGATCACGTGACATTTGACCCGAACGATCTCTCCCAATACAACCCGGCCCGAGACGGAGCCGTGTTGCCAATGCAAATGGGGTCACTTATCCAGCAGGGCTGGAGCAGTGACCTTTATCTCCGCATGTTATCATTATCTAATATTGCTTGTACCATACCATCAAACCGGCTAATACGTAAAGTCAGTCACTTGGACCTTAGCGTATGTATTTATGTATTCTACTTTTTGTCTTCTACAGGGATATTCTCAAGGAGATCATTGGGCGTGGTACTAGGAGAGGAGAGCTATATTATGTGGATGACCTCGGTCGAGGAAGAGCCAATCAAATGCAACATACGTTGGTAACAAGGAACGACAATTTGGCTATGTCATCGTAGATTTGGGCATCCATCGTTCGGGTATTTAAGGCACCTCACTAGTTTATTTTCAAATATCACACATTCAGATTTCAAATGTGATACTTGTATCTAGCAAAAATTCATGTATGCCTTATCATGGCGTGAATAAAAGTATGACTCATTTTGCTTTGGTACATTCGATGTTTGGGGACCTTCCCTGGTTATTACGTCATCGGGTCATCGTTGGTTTGTTATTTTTGTTGATGATTGTACACGAATGACATGGCTTGCAATTTTCTCAAACATAAAGATGAAGTATTTGCTACATTTCCTGTTTCACGCGTGATTGAGACACGATTTTCTAAAAAAATTAAGATACTTAGGTGCGATAATGGAGGGAGTATGTTAATCAACAATTAGGACATACTTGGACAACGTGGTGTCTCGTGAAACCTCGTGTTCGCAAACCCCAGAATGGGGATGCGGAGAGGAAGAATAGGCATATTTTAGAAAGCGTTTCAGACACTAATCGGTGCACGTATACGCTTAAATAAATCGGAGTAATCTTTATTCACATTTGTGTATCTACCGAATCGAATGCCCACAAAGACCTTACAATTTCGGACTCCATTAAAGGTGTTATCGATCATCTTCCCACTTACCTACTATTTTAATGCTTCCCACTTGAATTTTTGGATGTGTTGCTTTTGTCCACCTCGCTTAAAATCAACGAACCATGTCTTTGTCCGATGTGTATTCTTGGGGTATGGTGTACAAAAAGAGTACGATGTTATGATCCAAATTACTAAAAGAAACTATACTACCGTGGATGTCACTTTCCTTGAATCGAGAATGTTTTCCCATCAAGATCGATTACACTCTTCGCAGGAGGAGAGTTATGGTGAAGAAACTAAATTGGCTTGATGTTGAAATATTGAACCAGTCAACATACTCGGATCGTGCCAATAATATGGAGGAGCCCGTATCTAGACCCGAGCTTGAACTTCGAAGAAGCTGAAGCTGAAGTAGTAATTGAATCTCCAAAAGATGAAGTGGTTGATGTACCCTCCATTCTCGAGTACCCAATGATCCTCATGAGAACACTCGAGGTAAGCTATCCTATCACACCTTTACAAACTAATGCTATAGATACACTGTTGGTTATGTTTTACCTTTCGAACCTGATCAGGTAAACCTCCCAAATCGATACTCGAGAAGAGAAAACGACAACCCAAGTATCGATAGCAAATTATGTATCTCTTTCAAAGATTATCGAACCTATCGGGGCATTTGCCTGGCTTATTTCTCCTCGTGTCAAATTAGAGTAGCATTGAAGTTAAGCCTTATACGATCCAAAATGGGCTCAGAGCTATAAAGAGGAATTTGAGGCATTGCAGGAAGAATAACACATGGGTGTTAAGCGAGTTGCCTCGAGGAGGAAGATGGTAGGATGCAAGTGGATTTTCTCCATTAAGTATAAAGCGGATGGGTTAGTTGATCGTTAGGGCGAGGCTTCAGTAGCAAAAGGATATACACGAAACATGGGATAGATTATCAAGAAACCTTCTCACTGTGGCTAAACTAAAAGCTGTGAGAGTTTTGTTATCTCTTGCGAGTAAATTTAGATTGGCCATTGTTACTGACTTGACGTGAAGAATGCCTTCCTTCATGGTGACGCGAAGAAGAGATTTACATGGATATCCCACGGGATATCTTGTTACATCGAGAAACAAGCTGCATGTAGATTACAACGAGCATTGTATGGACTAAAACAATCACCGAGCGTGGTTTGGTAGGTTGAGTTTAGCAATGAAGAAATATGGGTTCCAACAAAGCAAATCTGATCATACTCTTTTCTAAAACATCGATTAGGGAAGATATGACCACTTATAGTCTATGTAGACGACATGATCATTACATGGGATGATAAAGAAGAAATCTCTAAGCTTGAGAACAAGCTTGTCAAATGAGTTTGAAATGAAGAACTTGGTAGGGCTCAAAATACTTCTTAGGTATTGAGGTAAAGATCAAAACAAAGCGTATGTCTTTCCCAAAGGAAATATACTGGACTCTAGGCGAGTGCAGACTACTAGATTGTAAACATCGATATTCCAATGGTTCAAAATCATAAACTCGGAGAATATGTGGACCAAGTACCGGCAGATAAACAGAGATATCAAGCGGTTAGTAGGTAAACTCGTATATTTATCTCATACTGAGACGATATTGGTACACTTTGTGAGTGTCGTGAGTCGATTCGTACCTTTAGTGAAGACCATATGGATGCGGTCGTCAGCGAATACTTCGTTACTTAAAATCCTCCCGGGAAAGGACTTATGTTTTCAAAGAATAGTCGAATTAGAAGTCCTTGGATATCTGATTGATTCAGTGGGAATATGAAGGATAGGAAATCTCTTCTGGGTACTTTACTTTCGTGGGGGCAATCTTGTTACGTGAAGAAGCAAAGCAAAATGTAGTTGCCTTATCCAGTCTTGTTGAATTTCGAGGAATGGTCAAGGAATACGTGAGCTCGCTTTGGTTGAAAAAAATTCTTGAGATTGGTGTTGCTCACAACTGAAATGAACTTATTTTGTGATAACAAAGCGACCATTGCCATCGGCTACGCAATCCGGTTCAACATGACGTCGACGAAGCACGCGTTGAAGTGGATCGAACTTCAAATCAAGCAGAATCTTGAAGAAAAAGATTATTAAGCTTCCATTTGTTAAATCGGAAGATCAATTGGTGATATCTTTCCAAAATCTGGTAATGCATGAACTTACCTGACTCACTTGACAAAATTTGGGCATAAAGAGACATATATGCACCAACTTGAGGAAGTGTTGGTGTGTGTTGTTGTCGCGGACACCAATGACTCGATGGAGTAAAACATGGAGTATACAATAATGGTAGTGGATCCATAAAACATGGATATGGGAATTATGGTTATTGTTTAATTTTACGTTTTCTTTGTATACATAGTATATCTCAACTTATGCGAAGCAGATAACAGAAATAATAATGAAATATACTGATAATTATCAGAGAAATACAATATTTTGACACTTTTTTATATGCACAACGTGAGCGCGATCCCCAGTGGATGTAAAACTTTAACACTCCACTTCACATCGTCAAAGGTCTATCCCCTTGAGACCGATGAAGATGTTGAATTTATGGAACCCAAGTGACGAAATACATCACTCATCAGTGACGAAACAACTGCACCTATCGGATAACCTGCTCTGATATCATGTTAAATTTGGATCTAACTTCATCTCAAAACCCAGGTTATGGGATGGAGGATTACTCTTGTTTATATACGTAATGTGGACGCGATTCTTAGTCGACGTGAGACTTTAACATATACATATAAATACCAGTTTCTATTAAACACCAGTTTCTATTAAACAAATTAATTAATGAAGCAAAGTTTGTGATTGCACAGCAAACAGTTGAAAGCAAGTCTTCAATAATATTTGTTATGCTTATCTACATAATTAAGGTTAGCTGAAACTATTGTTTTTACAATGTGTGCTCAACAAACATAACATGCAGCTTTTCCAAGTCGTGCAGATTCTTCTTCTAAAATGCTTATCACTGCCTCAAATGAAATTCTCTGAGTAGCCTTCTTACGTGTACAGTCCTCTATCAATCTGCACCATACACCGTTGTAAATTTTATTTTTACTAAAAAAGTTTTATAGGTAAATGGATGAAGAAAACACTGTCCAATTTGAACAAGAGGGAGTAAAAACAACAATCTCGTTAGACTTGTTTTATAACGATTTTGATTTTAGATTTTAAATTTTTTTTCAAATGATATTTAAATCAAATATATTTGATAACGATTTTTAATTAATTTTTATTTTTATCTTTTTAAAGAATCATTTTTAAAATATAAGATGATTCATAAATTTTTATTTTTTTCATTTTCATCCAATATTTTTTAAAAAAATAAATCAAATTTTACTATTTATATATTTATAAATATTTTAAAAAATTATTAAAAACATAAAATTTATAAATAATAATAAAAAATTTCTTCATTTTTTAAGTTTAAAAAAAGCATAAAATAATATATAAATGATTTTTAATTTTTTCTTAAAAATCATTAAATAAAAATTATTATCAAATATATTATTTATTATTTTTATAAAAAAATCATAAATTATTTAATCATAAATAAAATTTATTAAATTAACATGCTAATTAATCAAATCGCCTCACTTATATATATATAACTCTCACAGTGTCAAATACAAATGCAGCTAATGACCGGACACCACTAGTATCTTTCACTTCTCTCTCACGTCAATGGTGCTCACTTCTTCCGCACCCTTGAGTCACCAACTGTTATCACACACCACACCCAAGACATCACTTGACTCACTTCTTTTCAAGTACGCATGAACTAGACTACTCCTCGTTAAATTCCACAAACACGTTATCAATCAAATGTACGGTGCCTGTTGATTATAATCGTGACTGTAATTCCTATAATTTCAATAATCTATAAATAATATCGGTATAAATCATGTATAAACTTATTCAAAGAAATATAATAAAAAAATAAAAGAAGTCATTTCTACAAATTGTTTGTTTCTATGGGTTGTTCATTTCTTCGTAATATCATACCTAAGTTGATGTTCTTTACAACTATGAAGTTTTATTTCTCAAAAATTGAGTTTTTTTTTCTACAAAAACAAGGTTTTTGTTCTCCGAAAACAAATCATACAAACACCCATTTAATACTCAATCTAAAACTATATTTTAGAAATAATATTTTTTTTTCATATAATTTTACTAAATTATTCTACACAAAATTTGGAGTATTCTAATAAATTTTTATTCGTGAGAAAACATCTGATGTGCCCACACGCATCAAAAGAAAAAACGCACGCACTATTGATCTCAATACGCACCAAACGCACTGATTGAAAGTTGAAGACGCTAAGATGACCTTGAAGCCTACCAGATACACAGACATGGTAGCATTCGCACTTCCAGTAATTGATGATGATGTCTCATGCACTTACAGAGAAGACGTGCAAAGAGTTGATAGTATGAAGTGGAAAATGGCAATGGATGAAGAGATGGAGTCTCTACATCAGAAGAGTTGGTTCAACTTCCCAAAGGAAAGAAACCTATTAGATACAAATGGGTCTATGCCAAGAAGGAAGGTGTTCTTGGTAAAGAAAACATCATATACAAATCCAGACTGGTAACAAAAGGCTATTCTTAGAAAGAAAGAATAAACTATAATGAGGTATTCTCACCTTTTGTTAAGCATTCATCTATTCGGATACTATTGGCTTTGGTAGCACAGTTTGATCTCGAGTTTTCTCAACTCGACATCAAAACAGCTTTTCTCCATGGTACTTTGAACGAAGAAATCTACATGTCTCAACCGGATGGCTTCAAAATTCCAGGATGAGAGAATTGGGCTTGCAAGCTGAGCAAGTCAATTTACGGTTTGAAGCAATCACCGCGACAATGGTACAAGCACTTTGATAGCTTCATCAGAGAGCAGAAGTACACGCGTAGTCAGTTTGATCATTGTGTATACTTTCGGAAACTCCAAACGGTACCTTCATTTATTTGCTCTTATATGTTGATGATATGTTGATTGCATCTAAGAGCAAGGTGGAGATCGACAGATTGAAGGCTCTATTGAGTTCAGAATTTGAAATGAAAGATCTTGGAGAAGCTAAGAAAATTCTTGGGATGGAAATCACAAGAGATAGAGTTCTGTCTGATGCATGCGAAACGGACTCGATTATCTGAAGAAAGTACTACAAAGGTTTGACATTGATGAAAAAACCAAACCAGTAAGTACACCGCTTGCTCCTCACTTTCAGTTAAGTGCATTAATGTCACCTAGCACCACCGATGAGAAGAAGAAAATGGAACGTGTTCCATATGCAAATGCCGTTGGTGCCTTGATGTATGCAATGGTTTGCACCAGACCTGATATTTCCCACGCTGTTAGTATGGTGAGTCGGTACATGCATAATCCGGGTAAAGGACACTGGCAAGCAGTGAAGTGGATTCTACGGTACATCTATGGTACTGTGGATATTGGTTTGAAGTTTGAGAGAGACAAGACTGAAGGTAAACACCTAGTTGGATATGTGGATTCGACTATCTTTGGAGATCTGGATAAGCGTCGATCTACAACTGGTTATGTGTTCACAATGGCAGGAGGACCAGTTTGTTGGAGATCAACATTGCAATCAACTGTAGCTTTGTCTACTACAGAGGTAGAGTATATGGCTGTAACATAAGCATTCAAAGATGCTATATGGCTTCTCGGGTTGACTAAGGATTTGGGTATTGTTCAGAAGAACGTGGAGGTTTTCTACGACAGCCAGAGTGCCATTTGTTTGGTAAAGAACCAAGTTCATCATAGTCGCACCAAGCACATCGATGTTCGATTTCATTTTGTTGGGGAAATCGTCGATGAAGGGAATGTTATACTCTAGAAAGTCAGAACTGCAGATAACCCTGCAGATATGCTTACAAAGGTGGTTACAGGGATCAAGTTTCAATACTGCTTGAACTTGATCAACATCTCTCAAGCTTAGGGAACCTAGGGCGCATTTGGAGGCAGCGTTATGAACTTTTTCGCCAAGGTGGAGATTGTTGAATATTGGCTCTAAAAGTAACAAATTAGTGGCATAATTTAGGGAAATTAATGGCCTAATTTGTGGCATGATTTAAGAAAATTAGTGGCATAATTTAAGGAAATTGGTGGCCTAATTTAAGGCTTAAATTATGACACAATTTAGGGAAAGGGAGCCTTTCTTTATCTATAAATATGGAAGAGTTCATGCATTGAAGAAGAGGCAAAAATCAGAAAAAATCATAGAGAGTATAAGCAAACTCAAAGAGAGAAAATACTTGTGAGTTTGGGGAAACACTTGAGAGATATTATTAGTGAGGAAATCTGTATCTGTATTCTGTATATTTCCTACTCAGTTCAAATAATATCTGCTGCCTCCCGTGGACCTAGGCGAATTGCCGAATCACGTAAATTCTGTGTGTTCATTTTAACGTTTTGATATATTCATATACCGTTATTTATTGCTTCCGCCCACAACAACAACACTTCAAAAGTAGGATATATTTTTTTGGGAGAGGGATAAGGGAGGTTCTATAGCTTTTACAAAAGGAAAGTTTTAGTCCGCGGAACTTATGTGCATTTTTTTGGGGTTATAGTGCACTCAGTTGGATTAAAGTACACATTGTTTTAAAGTTACACAATTAAAATGTTCTAGTTAAAAATTACGAGATTAAAGTGCTCATTTTTTCAATGCTATGGAACTGCTCGCATTCATCTTATGTTTTTCAACTTTTCAAAAGCTCAATGAAAAAGATGTTTGTAAGAATACGTGCATTGGTTCATACTCCCAGATACCTTCATATTAGTTGTGCAAAAAAAAACAGCAATTCATGAAATTCAAGTTCTTAATTAATAGGCTTGAACTCTACATGTAGGACATGAAACAGAAATTATTATTGTTTGCTTCCTTAACGAGTTCCCACAAACTATTTTTCCTGATGCGAAAGAATGATTTATTTTATTTTGCTTCTGTTAAAAGCAATTTCAAAAGATAAAGCTTTTGGGCATATAAGCACAAAAATATGCTTTCTATGACCTGAAAGCACTAACGACAATTTTTTTGTTGTTTGGTTCAGATGCATAATTTTTCCGTTAGCAGAAGTTTTACAAATTCAAATCAATAAAAAGTGTTACAAAGAAGATCAGATTCCAACAAAAAGAGACACTTACAGTCCGTTGCCATCGATCTCTGAGATTAACATTAGCGTTGTAGTGCAAAAGAAGCTCAACGATTGGAGCATGGCCTTCACTTGCAGCTAAGTGCAATGCAGTCCTGTTGTCGTAGTCCTGAACATCAGGAGATGTGCCTTTCATCAACATCAGGTTTAGTCCAACCCTATCACCCCTTGAAGCAAAACTCAAAAGCTTCCCTATCAGTTGCATATCAAAATTATCCGAAGAATTGCCCCCTTGCATTTCACCCATCATCTTTATCTCTCAAAAAACCTATAGCCAATCATGCAGTCCAGAACATACCTTCAAAATGAGCAAAGGTTAACTGAAACCAAAAACACTTATGATGATAAGAAAACAAGTAAAATGATTTTTATGCTCTCCATTGGGAATTGATTGATGCGATTAATCTACTTCTATTTTTATTTTGATACTATTTTTTACTCTTATTTTTTGGGATATGTTAATACGTATTTTAGTCAATTTTTACGATAAAAATACCTCTGAATTATTTAATTAATTGAGATTATTATTGAAATTGACAAAAATATATATCAATAACTTAAATATAGGTATTTTATATGTTTTAGTTGAAAATATAGTTCAAAAGGATAACAAAACAAAAATAGTGTATAATAGTAAGGAAGAAAATGGATGCCTAAATTGCCAAATAAAGGGTACCAGATTTCTTAACATTCAGCGATGTAATGTTTAGATTCTTGTTAGAATAGCGAGAGGCTTGTACAGTGTTGAACTGTTGTTGTGCAGATGAACTATTTTCTTAGAAGAAAAATGGACGGTTATGCCTATGACATGACTAAATGAATAAATGGGTATACGATTAACTACTCCTTTTTTTCTTTTTCAATTTTTATTAATTTTGATTTAAGTTTTCAAGTTGGTTCATCATCGTTATGTTCTATGCCTGTCTTAATCATAGAAAAAGGAAAGATTCTTTTATAACTCATCGAGCTGTTTTAGAATGTCTCAATGTCGTGTATCCATTTTTAATCTTTGAACTTTCCAAATAAATGTCTGCTGGAATACTCCAACTCAGCCTTCTCATGAATTTTCAATATCCTATAAACGAAGCTGTTTCTGTCATGTGCCAGAATAATCAAACAAGTTACTATATCACATCAAATACCTAGGGTTCTATCTCATTAATCTTAACGTTAAAGATTCTATGGTTTGTTAAAGGGTGGGATTATTGTAATATATAGTTTTGTTATTTTCGTAGCATATTTTTAGTTAATTTTAAAGATCGTTCAAAATGCCATTAA
This sequence comes from Hippophae rhamnoides, assembly GCA_033030585.1. NCBI lineage: Eukaryota > Viridiplantae > Streptophyta > Magnoliopsida > Rosales > Elaeagnaceae > Hippophae > Hippophae rhamnoides. The sequence continues at coordinate 61,685,803 of CM065428.1, read as the reverse complement.
CTGTTAATTATCATAAAAAAATATTAAAAACAAAAAGATATGTTTAATAATTTTTAAAATTAACAATAAATATCTTAAAATAGTATCAATAACTCACCCTTTTTAAAAATAAATATAAAATAAATGCATTAAAAGTAAAAGTAAGAGTATTTAGGCACAAACCAAACACATAAAGGTCTTCATGCAGAGTTCCCTCGAGAAGTTCTTTGTTGATGATTTTGTCTTTTACACAACAAGAAATGGCATGAAGCTCAAAATAAACATGATTGTCCTTACAAAACTTAGCAACATTTAAAAGATATTTAGTAATATCATGAATAATAAGGATTTTAATGAAAATAAGATGTTTTTTTTATCTAGAGAACTTTATAAAAAAGAAGTACCAATTCTAACAATTAAAATCCCCTTACCATTTCTTATAGTTAATTAATTAGCTCCAGTGTAAGGTTGAGAAACAATTAAATTTGTAGGATAAATAATCATATGATGTATGGCTCAAAAATCAAGATACCAATATGGATCAAGATAAGCTTAAGGTACAACTACAAGCATCACACTATAATCATGCTCCTATTGTTCAAGAGGTAATGAGGATGGGCAAGGTAAAGTATTACCTAACGCAATCAAAGCATTCATAGAAAATGTTGTATGTGATTGATTATTATTAGTGTGCATCTATCTACGATTAAGAGTATAAGATTATACTGAGAAGATAGACGATGTGAAGAATTAAAATTAGTTCCCTAAGAAGAACTATTTTGCATAGATGAAGGACCTTAAGAAGCTTGTTAATGAGATGAATTCTGACTATTTTGTGTTTGAGGTTGAAAATTATGATCAAATCGATACAAGTATCGTGAGACTAAGTGGCCTTGCTTGCCACAAAGTTGACAAACATATCTATTACCATTAGAAGGAAATCGAACTCTTCCATTATCTTGTCCTCAAACTCTAGCTTGAAAATTTTGAAAAGTATAAAAGAAAACAAAATTGTGATTAGGAAGAAAACCAAAAGGTATTAAGCCAAAAATCATCAAGGAATATGGATGTTGAGGGATAGAGTTAAATTTTAAACGTTTGGAAGATGAAGGTAACTAAGCAACATTGACATTAGTTTTATTGTGTTGAGCAACATTCATAGAAGACAAGAATGAGTTACTTGTTGAAATTCTTGATGCTAGCCAACTTTAATGTCCAAGTAGCATGGCTATTGCATTAAAAATAGTGATAACTTTATTTTGCATTTTGGTTGAAATTGTGTATACAATTGACTCAAAATCTCGATCTAAACTTTCTATAAGATATAATAAATTATCTTCCTCAGTTGGAACATAACCAACAGACTCCAACCGATCTCCTAATTCTCTCAATTTCAACAAAAAATCATACACTCAAGTTGCATTTATTGATCTTTAATGACTCTTGTCTTAATTGAATCATTCACTCAAGTTGCATTTTAGAATGTCTCAATGTCGTGTATCCATTTTTAATCTTTGAACTTTCCAAATAAATGTCTGCTGGAATACTCCAACTCAGCCTTCTCATGAATTTTCAATATCCTATAAACGAAGTCGCTTTCTCACATGTGCCAGAATAATCAAACAAGTTACTATATCACATCAAATACCTAGGGTTCTATCTCATTAATCTTAACGTTAAAGATTCTATGGTTTGTTAAAGGGTGGGATTATTGTAATATATAGTTTTGTTATTTTCGTAGCATATTTTTAGTTAATTTTAAAGATCGCTCAAAATGCCATTAACTGTTAATTATCATAAAAAATATTAAAAACAAAAAGATATGTTTAATAATTTTTAAAATTAACAATAAATATCTTAAAATAGTATCAATAACTCACCCTTTTTAAAAATAAATATAAAATAAATGCATTAAAAGTAAAAGTAAGAGTATTTAGGCACAAACCAAACACATAAAGGTCTTCATGCAGAGTTCCCTCGAGAAGTTCTTTGTTGATGATTTTGTCTTTTACACAACAAGAAATGGCATGAAACTCAAAATAAACATGATTATCCTTACAAAACTTAGCAACATTTAAAAGATATTTATTAATATCATGAATAATAAGGATTTTAATGAAAATAAGATGTTTTTTATCTAGAGAACTTTGTAAAAAAGAAGTACCAATTCTAACAATTAAAATCCCCTTACCATTTCTTATAGTTAATTAATTAGCTCCAGTGTAAGGCTGAGAAACAATTAAATTTGTAGGATAAATAATCATATGATGTATGGCTCAAAAATCAAGATACCAATATGGATCAAGATAAGCTTAAGGTACAACTACAAGCATCACACTATAATCATGCTCCTATTGTTCAAGAGGTAATGAGGATGGGCAAGGTAAAGTATTACCTAACGCAATCAAAGCATTCATAGAAAATGTTGTATGTGATTGATTATTATTAGTGTGCATCTATCTCTGATTAAGAGTATAAGATTATACAAAAGATAGACGATGTGAAGAATTAAAATTAGTTCCCTAAGAAGAACTATTTTGCATAGATGAAGGACCTTAAGAAGCTTGTTAATGAGATGAATTCTGACTATTTTGTGTTTGAGGTTGAAAATTATGATCAAATCGATACAAGTATCGTGAGACTAAGTGGCCTTGCTTGCCACAAAGTTGACAAACATATCTATTACCATTAGAAGGAAATCGAACTCTTCCATTATCTTGTCCTCAAACTCTAGCTTGAAAATTTTGAAAAGGATATAAGAGAAGAAAATTCTGATTAGGAAGGAAACCAAAAGGTATTAAGCCAAAAATCATCAAGGAATATGGATGTTGAGGGATAGAGTTAAATTTTAAACGTTTGGAAGATGAAGGTAACTAAGCAACATTGACATTAGTTTTATTGTGTTGAGCAACATTCATAGAAGACAAGAATGAGTTACTTGTTGAAATTCTTGATGCTAGCCAACTTTAATGTCCAAGTAGCATGGCTATTGCATTAAAAATAGTGATAACTTTATTTTGCATTTTGGTTGAAATTGTGTATACAATTGACTCAAAATCTCGATCTAAACTTTCTATAAGATATAATAAATTATCTTCCTCAGTTGGAACATAACCAACAGACTCCAACCGATCTCTTAATTCTCTCAACTTCAACACAAAATCATTCACTCAAGTTGCATTTATTGATCTTTAATGACTCTTGTCTTAATTGAATCATTCACTCAAGTTGCATTTTAGAATGTCTCAATGTCGTGTATCCATTTTTAATCTTTGAACTTTCCAAATAAATGTCTCATTGAATACTCCAACTCACCTTCTCATGAATTTTCAATATCCTATAAACGAAGTCGCTTACGTCATGTGCGTAATAATCAAACAAGTTACTATATCACATCAAATACCTAGGGTTCTATCTCATTAATCTTAACGTTAAAGATTCTATGGTTTGTTAAAGGGTGGGATTATTGTAATATATAGTTTTGTTATTTTCGTAGCATATTTTTAGTTAATTTTAAAGATCGTTCAAAATGCCATTAACTGTTAATTATCATAAAAAATATTAAAAACAAAAAGATATGTTTAATAATTTTTAAAATTAACAATAAATATCTTAAAATAGTATCAATAACTCACCCTTTTTAAAAATAAATATAAAATAAATGCATTAAAAGTAAAAGTAAGAGTATTTAGGCACAAACCAAACACATAAAGGTCTTCATGCAGAGTTCCCTCGAGAAGTTCTTTGTTGATGATTTTGTCTTTTACACAACAAGAAATGGCATGAAGCTCAAAATAAACATGATTGTCCTTACAAAACTTAGCAACATTTAAAAGATATTTAGTAATATCATGAATAATAAGGATTTTAATGAAAATAAGATGTTTTTTATCTAGAGAACTTTGTAAAAAAGAAGTACCAATTCTAACAATTAAAATCCCTTACCATTTCTTATAGTTAATTAATTAGCTCCGGTGTAAGGTTGAGAAACAATTAAATTTGTAGGATAAATAATCATATGATGTATGGCTCAAAAATCAAGATACCAATATGGATCAAGATAAGCTTAAGGTACAACTACAAGCATCACACTATAATCATGCTCCTATTGTTCAAGAGGTAATGAGGATGGGCAAGGTAAAGTATTACCTAACGCAATCAAAGCATTCATAGAAAATGTTGTATGTGATTGATTATTATTAGTGTGCATCTATCTCGATTAAGAGTATAAGATTATACGTAAGATAGACGATGTGAAGAATTAAAATTAGTTCCCTAAGAAGAACTATTTTGCATAGATGAAGGACCTTAAGAAGCTTGTTAATGAGATGAATTCTGACTATTTTGTGTTTGAGGTTGAAAATTATGATCAAATCGATACAAGTATCGTGAGACTAAGTGGCCTTGCTTGCCACAAAGTTGACAAACATATCTATTACCATTAGAAGGAAATCGAACTCTTCCATTATCTTGTCCTCAAACTCTAGCTTGAAAATTTTGAAAAGGATATAAGAGAAGAAAATTCTGATTAGGAAGGAAACCAAAAGGTATTAAGCCAAAAATCATCAAGGAATATGGATGTTGAGGGATAGAGTTAAATTTTAAACGTTTGGAAGATGAAGGTAACTAAGCAACATTGACATTAGTTTTATTGTGTTGAGCAACATTCATAGAAGACAAGAATGAGTTACTTGTTGAAATTCTTGATGCTAGCCAACTTTAATGTCCAAGTAGTATGGCTATTGCATTAAAAATAGTGATAACTTTATTTTGCATTTTGGTTGAAATTGTGTATACAATTGACTCAAAATCTCGATCTAAACTTTCTATAAGATATAATAAATTATCTTCCTCAGTTGGAACATAACCAACAGACTCCAACCGATCTCTTAATTCTCTCAACTTCAACACAAAATCATTCACTCAAGTTGCATTTATTGATCTTTAACAGCTCTTGTCTTAATTGAATCATTCACTCAAGTTGCATTTTAGAATGTCTCAATGTCGTGTATCCATTTTTAATCTTTGAACTTTCCAAATAAATGTCTCATTGAATACTCCAACTCAAATTCTCATGAATTTTCAATATCCTATAAACGAAGTCATTACGTCATGTGCGTAATAATCAAACAAGTTACTATATCACATCAAATACCTAGGGTTCTATCTCATTAATCTTAACGTTAAAGATTCTATGGTTTGTTAAAGGGTGGGATTATTGTAATATATAGTTTTGTTATTTTCGTAGCATATTTTTAGTTAATTTTAAAGATCGTTCAAAATGCCATTAACTGTTAATTATCATAAAAAAATATTAAAAACAAAAAGATATGTTTAATAATTTTTAAAATTAACAATAAATATCTTAAAATAGTATCAATAACTCACCCTTTTTAAAAATAAATATAAAATAAATGCATTAAAAGTAAAAGTAAGAGTATTTAGGCACAAACCAAACACATAAAGGTCTTCATGCAGAGTTCCCTCGAGAAGTTCTTTGTTGATGATTTTGTCTTTTACACAACAAGAAATGGCATGAAGCTCAAAATAAACATGATTGTCCTTACAAAACTTAGCAACATTTAAAAGATATTTAGTAATATCATGAATAATAAGGATTTTAATGAAAATAAGATGTTTTTTTTATCTAGAGAACTTTATAAAAAAGAAGTACCAATTCTAACAATTAAAATCCCCTTACCATTTCTTATAGTTAATTAATTAGCTCGGTGTAAGGTTGAGAAACAATTAAATTTGTAGGATAAATAATCATATGATGTATGGCTCAAAAATCAAGATACCAATATGGATCAAGATAAGCTTAAGGTACAACTACAAGCATCACACTATAATCATGCTCCTATTGTTCAAGAGGTAATGAGGATGGGCAAGGTAAAGTATTACCTAACGCAATCAAAGCATTCATAGAAAATGTTGTATGTGATTGATTATTATTAGTGTGCATCTATCTACGATTAAGAGTATAAGATTATACGAGAAGATAGACGATGTGAAGAATTAAAATTAGTTCCCTAAGAAGAACTATTTTGCATAGATGAAGGACCTTAAGAAGCTTGTTAATGAGATGAATTCTGACTATTTTGTGTTTGAGGTTGAAAATTATGATCAAATCGATACAAGTATCGTGAGACTAAGTGGCCTTGCTTGCCACAAAGTTGACAAACATATCTATTACCATTAGAAGGAAATCGAACTCTTCCATTATCTTGTCCTCAAACTCTAGCTTGAAAATTTTGAAAAGGATATAAGAGAAGAAAATTCTGATTAGGAAGAAAACCAAAAGGTATTAAGCCAAAAATCATCAAGGAATATGGATGTTGAGGGATAGAGTTAAATTTTAAACGTTTGGAAGATGAAGGTAACTAAGCAACATTGACATTAGTTATATTGTGTTGAGCAACATTCATAGAAGACAAGAATGAGTTACTTGTTGAAATTCTTGATGCTAGCCAACTTTAATGTCCAAGTAGCATGGCTATTGCATTAAAAATAGTGATAACTTTATTTTGCATTTTGGTTGAAATTGTGTATACAATTGACTCAAAATCTCGATCTAAACTTTCTATAAGATATAATAAATTATCTTCCTCAGTTGGAACATAACCAACAGACTCCAACCGATCTCTTAATTCTCTCAACTTCAACACAAAATCATTCACTCAAGTTGCATTTATTGATCTTTAACAGCTCTTGTCTTAATTGAATCATTCACTCAAGTTGCATTTTAGAATGTCTCAATGTCGTGTATCCATTTTTAATCTTTGAACTTTCCAAATAAATGTCTGCTGGAATACTCCAACTCAGCCTTCTCATGAATTTTCAATATCCTATAAACGAAGCTGTTTCTGTCATGTGCCAGAATAATCAAACAAGTTACTATATCACATCAAATACCTAGGGTTCTATCTCATTAATCTTAACGTTAAAGATTCTATGGTTTGTTAAAGGGTGGGATTATTGTAATATATAGTTTTGTTATTTTCGTAGCATATTTTTAGTTAATTTTAAAGATCGTTCAAAATGCCATTAACTGTTAATTATCATAAAAAAATATTAAAAACAAAAAGATATGTTTAATAATTTTTAAAATTAACAATAAATATCTTAAAATAGTATCAATAACTCACCCTTTTTAAAAATAAATATAAAATAAATGCATTAAAAGTAAAAGTAAGAGTATTTAGGCACAAACCAAACACATAAAGGTCTTAAATGCAGTTCCCTCGAGAAGTTCTTTGTTGATGATTTTGTCTTTTACACAACAAGAAATGGCATGAAACTCAAAATAAACATGATTATCCTTACAAAACTTAGCACCATTTAAAAGACATTTATTAATATCATGAATAATAAGGATTTTAATGAAAATAACATGTTTTTTTTTTATCTAGAGAACTTTATAAAAAAGAAGTACCAATTCTAACAATTAAAATCCCCTTACCATTTCTTATAGTTAATTAATTAGCTCCAAAGTAAGGTTGAGAAACAATTAAATTTGTAGGATAAATAATCATATGATGTATGGCTCAAAAATCAAGATACCAATATGGATCAAGATAAGCTTAAGGTACAACTACAAGCATCACACTATAATCATGCTCCTATTGTTCAAGAGGTAATGAGGATGGGCAAGGTAAAGTATTACCTAACGCAATCAAAGCATTCATAGAAAATGTTGTATGTGATTGATTATTATTAGTGTGCATCTATCTCTGATTAAGAGTATAAGATTATCTGAGAAGATAGACGATGTGAAGAATTAAAATTAGTTCCCTAAGAAGAACTATTTTGCATAGATGAAGGACCTTAAGAAGCTTGTTAATGAGATGAATTCTGACTATTTTGTGTTTGAGGTTGAAAATTATGATCAAATCGATACAAGTATCGTGAGACTAAGTGGCCTTGCTTGCCACAAAGTTGACAAACATATCTATTACCATTAGAAGGAAATCGAACTCTTCCATTATCTTGTCCTCAAACTCTAGCTTGAAAATTTTGAAAAGGATATAAGAGAAGAAAATTCTGATTAGGAAGAAAACCAAAAGGTATTAAGCCAAAAATCATCAAGGAATATGGATGTTGAGGGATAGAGTTAAATTTTAAACGTTTGGAAGATGAAGGTAACTAAGCAACATTGACATTAGTTTTATTGTGTTGAGCAACATTCATAGAAGACAAGAATGAGTTACTTGTTGAAATTCTTGATGCTAGCCAACTTTAATGTCCAAGTAGCATGGCTATTGCATTAAAAATAGTGATAACTTTATTTTGCATTTTGGTTGAAATTGTGTATACAATTGACTCAAAATCTCGATCTAAACTTTCTATAAGATATAATAAATTATCTTCCTCAGTTGGAACATAACCAACAGACTCCAACCGATCTCTTAATTCTCTCAACTTCAACACAAAATCATTCACTCAAGTTGCATTTATTGATCTTTAATGACTCTTGTCTTAATTGAATCATTCACTCAAGTTGCATTTTAGAATGTCTCAATGTCGTGTATCCATTTTTAATCTTTGAACTTTCCAAATAAATGTCTGCTGGAATACTCCAACTCAGCCTTCTCATGAATTTTCAATATCCTATAAACGAAGTCAAGTCATTTACGTGTGCAGAATAATCAAACAAGTTACTATATCACATCAAATACCTAGGGTTCTATCTCATTAATCTTAACGTTAAAGATTCTATGGTTTGTTAAAGGGTGGGATTATTGTAATATATAGTTTTGTTATTTTCGTAGCATATTTTTAGTTAATTTTAAAGATCGTTCAAAATGCCATTAACTGTTAATTATCATAAAAAAATATTAAAAACAAAAAGATATGTTTAATAATTTTTAAAATTAACAATAAATATCTTAAAATAGTATCAATAACTCACCCTTTTTAAAAATAAATATAAAATAAATGCATTAAAAGTAAAAGTAAGAGTATTTAGGCACAAACCAAACACATAAAGGTCTTCATGCAGAGTTCCCTCGAGAAGTTCTTTGTTGATGATTTTGTCTTTTACACAACAAGAAATGGCATGAAGCTCAAAATAAACATGATTGTCCTTACAAAACTTAGCAACATTTAAAAGATATTTAGTAATATCATGAATAATAAGGATTTTAATGAAAATAAGATGTTTTTTTTATCTAGAGAACTTTATAAAAAAGAAGTACCAATTCTAACAATTAAAATCCCCTTACCATTTCTTATAGTTAATTAATTAGCTCCAGTGTAAGGTTGAGAAACAATTAAATTTGTAGGATAAATAATCATATGATGTATGGCTCAAAAATCAAGATACCAATATGGATCAAGATAAGCTTAAGGTACAACTACAAGCATCACACTATAATCATGCTCCTATTGTTCAAGAGGTAATGAGGATGGGCAAGGTAAAGTATTACCTAACGCAATCAAAGCATTCATAGAAAATGTTGTATGTGATTGATTATTATTAGTGTGCATCTATCTCTGATTAAGAGTATAAGATTATACAGAAGATAGACGATGTGAAGAATTAAAATTAGTTCCCTAAGAAGAACTATTTTGCATAGATGAAGGACCTTAAGAAGCTTGTTAATGAGATGAATTCTGACTATTTTGTGTTTGAGGTTGAAAATTATGATCAAATCGATACAAGTATCGTGAGACTAAGTGGCCTTGCTTGCCACAAAGTTGACAAACATATCTATTACCATTAGAAGGAAATCGAACTCTTCCATTATCTTGTCCTCAAACTCTAGCTTGAAAATTTTGAAAAGGATATAAGAGAAGAAAATTCTGATTAGGAAGAAAACCAAAAGGTATTAAGCCAAAAATCATCAAGGAATATGGATGTTGAGGGATAGAGTTAAATTTTAAACGTTTGGAAGATGAAGGTAACTAAGCAACATTGACATTAGTTTTATTGTGTTGAGCAACATTCATAGAAGACAAGAATGAGTTACTTGTTGAAATTCTTGATGCTAGCCAACTTTAATGTCCAAGTAGCATGGCTATTGCATTAAAAATAGTGATAACTTTATTTTGCATTTTGGTTGAAATTGTGTATACAATTGACTCAAAATCTCGATCTAAACTTTCTATAAGATATAATAAATTATCTTCCTCAGTTGGAACATAACCAACAGACTCCAACCGATCTCTTAATTCTCTCAACTTCAACACAAAATCATTCACTCAAGTTGCATTTATTGATCTTTAACAGCTCTTGTCTTAATTGAATCATTCACTCAAGTTGCATTTTAGAATGTCTCAATGTCGTGTATCCATTTTTAATCTTTGAACTTTCCAAATAAATGTCTGCTGGAATACTCCAACTCAGCCTTCTCATGAATTTTAAATATCCTATAAACGAAGCTGTTTCTGTCATGTGCCAGAATAATCAAACAAGTTACTATATCACATCAAATACCTAGGGTTCTATCTCATTAATCTTAACGTTAAAGATTCTATGGTTTGTTAAAGGGTGGGATTATTGTATTATATTGTTTTGTTATTTTGGTAGCATATTTATAGTTAATTTTAAAGATCGTTCCAAATGCCATTAACTGTTAATTATCATAAAAAAATATTAAAAACAAAAAGATATGTTTAATAATTTTTAAAATTAACAATAAATATCTTAAAATAGTATCAATAACTCACCCTTTTTAAAAATAAATATAAAATAAATAATATCATTTAAAGAAATAAAAATATGATTTTTTTTTAAAAAATGGTATTTATTGCTTTGTCATAATAAAATAAAATATCTGACATACTTTGAAATGTTACAAAAGGATGTCAATTATGAGATGTATAGTTTTTTAATGTATCCAATAGAAACCAACTAGTAATGATGAGGTTGACATAACCATCAGATCCGATTCCTCCTTGGTTGTTCAACTCATCTTCATATCGTAGTAGAGTATTCCATGTAGTTGGAAAATTACTATGTAATATTTTAAATTAATAATATTTAAAAATAATATATTTTTTTTATAAAAATAAATAGTGAATATTTGCTAGAAAGAGAAAACAAAATAATTAATGAATATATTCTAAAAATTAAATACTTTTAAGTTATTTAAAGCTGTTAAAAGTAACTACATTTGCACAATTTGTATGAAAATATAAAATGTGATGTTAATGTTTGAATGAACTAAAAAAATTTATTGGACAATTATTATATAATATTAGGGGTTTAACTTGTGATTATTAATATGTTTTGTATAAACTCATTTAATAAATATCATGTAAAAACATTTATGATTATGTTATAATTGTGTTTGTCACATCGTATTTGTGTTGTATTCATATGTTGATCAACTTAAAAATTAACTGATAGAAATATTTATTAAATTCATTCTAAAATGACACCAGTCCAATGAGACCACTTAAGATTAGATATAAACTAACTATTGAGAGTATAAGTGATATATGGATATATAAGAGTAATGTATTAAAGAGCACTTATCATACTTACATAAAATACTAGTATATCAAAAAGAACATGATCTCGATTAGAAAGTGATGAAGAAGATAGCATAGGGAAACGATGGGTTTGGACAATTCTATAGCAACTTTAGCCGAGAGATCCTTAACATACTTAGATTTAGTGAGAGAGATATCCACATTAGATAAATTAGTCATCTCAATGCCAAGAAAATAATGCAACTCTTCCAAATATTTCAAAGCAAAATTAGTGTTAAATAAGGAAATTAGAGAAAGTACATCATCCTCATTATAGCAAATACCACCCTTGAAGCTCTAAATCTACAAAACAGTGTGACCTTTGCTTTGGATTTCTCAAACTACAAATTAGATAAAACAATGGAAAATGTATCAAACCAAGCTCTAGGAACTTACTTGAGCCCATAGATAGCTCTTTGGGTTCCATTCAAAAATGCATTATTAATGTCCAATTGATGAAGCTTTTACTTCTTAAAGAGCCAAACTCAAAATAGCTCTAATAGTAACATGCTTAGTGACATAACTAAAATTTTCATAGAAATCAAACCTTGAAAGTTGATCAAATCCTTGAGCAACAATCTTAGATTTGAGCTTCTCAATGATATTATCATGTTTTTCCTTTACTCTCCAAACCCACTTTGAACCAATAACCTTTCGAGCAAAAATGGAGGTACTAACACCCATGTCTTATTGCATAATAAGGCATCAAATTCATTGTGCATAGACTGTCTCCAACCCTCATGACTAAAAGCCTCTTTCACATTTCTTGGTGTAGTATAAGAAAGATCAACATTAAAGACCTTAGGTTTGTAGATACCAAATTTAGAGCATGTTATCATAGAATGTGTATTGACTATATTAGTGCTACTAGAAATAGGCAGAGTACTAACTGACATATTTATAAGTTTAGTAGATAAAAGAGTGCCAATAGATGTTGGAATAGACAAAACATAAGTTTTAGAAGATAAATCCAAAGGACTAGAGACAAGGAAGGACTAGAAGTATTATTTGAAGTTACAAACTAAATATTAGAGATAATAGGTTAATAAGAACTAGATTGAGAAGAAACAAACAAAGACTCAAAAATAATAAACATATGAGACAAACAATGTGATAATGATGAATAATTTTTTTTAAAGCAAATCATAAGAGATAAGTACACTTAGTGTAGAATAAATCGTAGGCAAAATAGTCCTAACGAGCGAGATTGATGATGGGCCGATAAAAGCCTTTTTTAAAATAAAAGAAAAGACAATTTTATTAAAAGTAATATGTTTAGACACAAATAATTTCTCATTTGCATCTAAACAATTATAACTTTTTTTCTTTTGTGTATAACCTAAGAAAGTACAAAAAAATACTTAAATTGTAATTTATGATCATTAAAAGGTCTAACAAAAGGATAACATAGACAACCAAATACCTTAAGATTGACATGAAACAATTTTTCAAGAGGAGGAATATCAAGCAATTAGGCATTAGGCAACCTATTAAGCATAAACATTTTAGAATAAAAAGCATCCTTCCAAAAATCCAAGGAAAGATACGCATAAACCATAATAGAAAGCTCTTAATCAACAATTTATTTGTGGTTGTACTCAACAACATTATTATGATCATGAATGGATGGACAACTAGTTTGATGGATAATACAAGATTGAGTAAAGAAAGAAGAAAAACTTTGACACTAACTAAAAAAATCTTAATCTTAAAATTTAACTACAATTTAACCATTATTTTAAATTATAAAAAAACTTGATAAACTGAACTTTTGACTTTGAGAAAACATATCTAAGTAAACTGAGAAAAATCATTAATGAAATGCACATAATATCTAAATTCATTTTTGGAAACGACAGAGGAGAACCAAAGATCTTAATGTATAACTCCTAAAGGTTCACTAAATTAAGAAAAAGAGAGATTAAAATACATCTTATGAAATTTACCAAGTAGGTAAGCATTATAAAAAAATAAACTGCTTTATTAGAATTAACAAAGATATTACAACTTTGTAAGGCCTTCTTTACAGTAGGAAAATAGGCATGAGCAAATCTTTAATGCCACAAATAAAGATCACAAATAATTGAGACATAAGTAATAGTAACAGTTATGGCATTTACAAAAAAAAAAAGAACTAAATGCATTAAAAGTAAGAGTATTTAGGCACAAACCAAACACATAAAGGTCTTCATGCAGAGTTCCCTCGAGAAGTTCTTTGTTGATGATTTTGTCTTTTACACAACAAGAAATGGCATGAAACTCAAAATAAACATGATTATCCTTACAAAACTTAGCAACATTTAAAAGATATTTATTAATATCATGAATAATAAGGATTTTAATGAAAATAAGATGTTTTTTATCTAGAGAACTTTGTAAAAAAGAAGTACCAATTCTAACAATTAAAATCCCCTTACCATTTCTTATAGTTAATTAATTAGCTCCAGTGTAAGGTTGAGAAACAATTAAATTTGTAGGATAAATAATCATATGATGTATGGCTCAAAAATCAAGATACCAATATGGATCAAGATAAGCTTAAGGTACAACTACAAGCATCACACTATAATCATGCTCCTATTGTTCAAGAGGTAATGAGGATGGGCAAGGTAAAGTATTACCTAACGCAATCAAAGCATTCATAGAAAATGTTGTATGTGATTGATTATTATTAGTGTGCATCTATCTCTGATTAAGAGTATAAGATTATACAAAAGATAGACGCTGTGAAGAATTAAAATTAGTTCCCTAAGAAGAACTATTTTTCATAGATGAAGGACCTTAAGAAGCTTGTTAATGAGATGAATTCTGAGTATTTTGTGTTTGAGGTTGAAAATTATTATCAAATCGATACAAGTATCGTGAGACTAAGTGGCCTTGCTTGCCACAAAGTTGACAAACATATCTATTACCATTAGAAGGAAATCGAACTCTTCCATTATCTTGTCCTCAAACTCTAGCTTGAAAATTTTGAAAAGGATATAAGAGAAGAAAATTCTGATTAGGAAGAAAACCAAAAGGTATTAAGCCAAAAATCATCAAGGAATATGGATGTTGAGGGATAAAGTTAAATTTTAAACGTTTGGAAGATAAAGGTAACTAAGCAACATTGACATTAGTTTTATTGTGTTTAGCAACATTCATAGAAGACAAGAATGAGTTACTTGTTGAAATTCTTGATGCTAGCCAACTTTAATGTCCAAGCAGCATGGCTATTGCATTAAAAATAGTGATAACTTTATTTTGCATTTTGGTTGAAATTGTGGATACAATTGACTCAAAATCTCGATCTAAACTTGCTATAAGATATAATAAATTATCTTCCTCAGTTGGAACATAACCAACAGACTCCAAACCGATCTCTCAATTCTCTCAACTTCAACACAAAATCATTCACTCAAGTTGCATTTATTGATCTTTAACAGCTCTTGTCTTAATTGAATAATTCTTGCCTTCGAATTAGATAGAAAATACCTCTCGAGATCTCTCCAAACCTTCTTAACAATTTTAAATCCTAAAATATATTTTAAAATGTTTTAATTGATACAATTTATCAGCCAGCTTTCAATCATGCAATTTTGTTTGCTTCAATACTTGAAATAGAAATTCAACTCTCTATTCGATAAAATTCATAACGGTTCATCATTAGTAAGAAATTGTTCTAAATCAAAACTATATAAGATATTCATAATTTGTTGTTTCCAAACAAAATAGTTTGTTCTATCTAATTTCATTGTTACAACTTGATTTTGAAAGCTTATAATACTATAATCACCTGGAGTCATAGTAAATTGATTTGCGGTGGAACCTCCACACTTTCGCTAGGATCTTCTGTCATTGTTGGAAGCTACTTGCTCCTTACTCTGGTACCATAAAGGATAACACAAACTCGGTAACTCTTGAAGAAAATCAAGAACTCAGGCATGGTGGACGCAATAAAGGAATAAGAGAAAGTAGCATGAGAGAGAAAGAGGAATGTTAAACTGAATAATACTTCCCATTCAATGATCAAAGAAAAATAAATTACAAGGCATTGCTTTATACACATTTACAAACAATTACTACATTACACGTATAACCTTAACAACAAATTGCTTACTAACTTTAACAGCCTTGCACTACTTGTAACAACCTTGTAAATAATTACACCCACGTGCCTATGCACATCATAGAGTAGGAAAGTAGTTACAATATTTTCAGCATCCTTATAACAACTAAATACATTTCTGTAGAGCCTTACAAGCTTCACTCAGCACCCTTACAACAACTAAATATATTTGTGTACAGCCTTACAAGCTTCACTTGAGCTCTCTAAAACATTAGCAGCTGCAACACCAGAAGCAATCTTCATTGCACATCAGTTGCAATGCCAATCTTACTAAAGGATTCCGCACAAAAAGTCTTAACTTCATTATATTTGCATGTACCATGTCATTTTTGTGTATGGTTATGATGTAATATAATAAGGCAAAAAAATATTTATGCCCTCTGACTTTTACCAAATCTATTCTTTGGTTTCTTAATTGTTTTAGTTAGATCTAATCCCTTAATTTTTCAGTTAAATTTTTTTATCCAAATTTAAAAATTATATTGAAATTTTACTATACCAATCATAATTAACGTGTTTAAATAACTTTTTTAATTATTATCTAATCTTATAACTTTTCGATTTTCATACATATAGTTAATTTTGAATTAAATTTGATAAAATTAAAAAATTAGTGACCAAATTAAAAAAATAAAATAAAAAAAGTTAGAAAAACTAATAGAAAAGTTAGGAGAATATAATAATAAGATATTTATAAAAAGAATTAACTCGTACTATGTATCATATTCTTGTGTTTGATATATTTGTGCCATGTAACCCGTATACATGTGGTGTTCATTGCCACCCCTTTAATAATACCTCTATATTAATTCATAACTCTGAAATGGTTAACCTTTGGTATAACAAGAGATTATAACTTGAACCTAAAAACATTAAAATCTGCCGAGAATGCAAAGTACTAATTAATCGTGAAATATACGGATAGAAATTTTTTTAAGAAATACAAGAATCAGATATTGATTGAAAATTAACCAGAAAGAGCAAAATACATTACAGGATGTCTTCGAAACAATAGAAGATTTCTCTTATATAACAAACTAACAATGAATCACAGAATTTTCTTATCAATACACATCATCTTATTCATGCCTAGTTAGTTCCCGTCAAATTCTTGGCAGGCACGCTAAAGCTTTTCAAAATACAAAGCTATCCCTTATATATATATATATATATATATACAGAGCTCCCTATGAACTCGCAATATATTTTGCGCCTATAGATTGCACCAAAGTGGTATAAGGCAGCTCAATGTAACACAAATTTGTGGGAATTAGTCATATAATGTTACAGTTGGAATTTTGAAGTGAGTATATATAACTGAAGAAAAAGCCTACAAATCTTTCTTCACTTCGCAATGAACAATCTTTCTTCAACTTGTCGCATGACCAAAATTCATCCAATGCTTGTTGGATTCTGTTTTAGTAAAAGAGTAATCAGCAATCTATTATCTATGTTTCTCTCCAGCAGAGTACTAATGATGTCAACAAGGCACGGACAACCGTTCTCATTGTAGCTATAAATCAAAATCTTTATTATTTAAATGAGGGATGACTTGAGGAAGGATCAGCTTCCGTTAACCATAACAAGAGACAGCTATTGCCATTGTAACTTGTGCCTAGCATGATTTTATTATGTTGTGGAAGAGTCATACAAGTATAAAGGACTATCTGATAGGATCTGTCAGAGGCAGCTGCTCGAACTGTAACTTGAAATTGATAAGCATTTTATTTTTACCAATTATGCAGCATGCCCATCATACAGACAAACTGCATCATTCATGAAAATATATTAGCAACAGTTGTCAAGTTTTCATGAGTACCATTTAATGCAAAAGCACTTTCAACAGATGAAAGACTTCATGCTACCATTCACTTTCCATATGGATTCTTCCATTTTCTTGGATAGCACCTGCAGGTTCAGCTGGTTCAGCCATTTCTGAATCAACAGCTATTGATATAAAAGGGGAGGTTTTATTACATGAGATATCAGCATCCAAGGGGTGTGAAGTGGAAGCAGGGTCAAATGGCTGTGATTTTCATTCTGATGGGTATCCGGGCACTGCTCCACAAACTCATTAGTTGATCCAGGGATATCAATAGATAGTCTCTCTATATGCGTTGCACTTTCTTGACAACCTTTATTTGAGACGTCATTTTTGAAACAATTTTGTTCAATATGGGCATCATCTCCTGGATGGATTCGTACAGTTTTTGTGTTGATTGGGACTTGTTTTTTGAGACTACTAGATACAGTCTCATCAACAGAATATAATCTGGGTGGTAATATACAGAAAGATGATGGGCCAACATCCATCTCAGTGCAAATACTTTCCTCTCAACTGCTCTCACAACTAATGTCATTTCAACTGCCTATTGAACCATTTGGCTCACTACTCCTGTCAACAGTGAATTTGTCAGAATCTTCATGTCCATTCATACAATCTTTCTCAATACAAGACAATATGGTCTTATCTGTATGATTATCATGGAATAAATCCCGTTCACTGACACCACTATCAATACTGGGTTCTGCAGAATTCCTGCTTTCTAAATCTCCCATTACATTTATCTGTTTTTGTATGAACACTGCTAAAGAAACAGCATAGTCATGAATTAAAAAATCATGGGGTGGACAATGTAGCATATTCACTAATGCCTGATCGTACTGCCGCAGGGTGACTGATGGCATGGCGGAATATTTTTTACGACAGAAACAAATAACCTTTAGCATATGCCCACACAGATTGCCCTTTTCCAACCATTTGCAGTCACAACCACCAAACTGTGAACCAGGGTTCCAAACAATATAAATCCTATCTCTCTCTATTTGGTCCGTAACCTTTGCTTATTTACTTTCCATGACAACAGCTGAATCTGAAATCTTCAAAGCTTTGCACCAAGATGTTAAACCACTCAGCCATTCTTCTTTCCAGTATCGTTTAAAATCTTTCCTCGGATAGTCATCAAGCCAAAAGTAGGAATGCACTTTAGTACCCAGCCTATTGACCAACCAATCAGTTTGTTGATAAACACTAGGATCCTTCTCATTAAACAACCTAAACTTCATTTGATTGTGGTAAAACTCCATTCTTGCATGTCTCATGACTCGCAAGTGGAAGACTTTGTAGAGCAATTGTCCAGTTCCCTATGTAAAAAAGAAAACAAAAATCTCGTGCAAGTACTTTCCATTAACAAAGCAAGCAAACTTTCTATATGAGGTCAATGAAAACCAAAGACAAATTAGACAGCTAAGTGAATGACAGACACTTATATCAATATTATATAAGTATCTACTTAAAATTATAGTAACCAACCTATTCTAGGATACCAGGTTGCCTTGAAGTAATCCATAGATTCTGACTCATCAACAAAATCTTCCATGAATTCCTCAAACAAGCACATGGATCCTTGTGCTCCACAAATATTTTCCACTATCTGCCCAAGCCGCTTTGACATCTCAGCTCGCATATCATTCAGGACACATTTATTTAAGAGGTTTTTATGCCAAGCATGACGGACCCGCCAAAAGCTTATCAACACTGAACATTGAAATACATCCCTGAAAATAACATAAAGAAGCATATCTTTCGCTTACCAATTGATCACTACTATTTGTTAAAAGTTCAGAAACTTAACAGTTTTATAATACTCGGCTCCATTCAAGATGTTGCCACAAGCTATTAAACACAGTAAGATAACTCAAGAATAGTTTACTGAACCCAAAAAAGGGCCATTTTCAACCACTATAAATTTAGTTTTAGACAGCTTTCGCTGAAAAATCATATGAATTATGATTAAAAATATCTGTTGTTACATATCTAGCAAAAAATATAAATTTATATTTGAAAATTATTGCAACAATCGAATGATCTTAAACGGCATCAAGAACTTCAATATGACGATAGGCATTGATTAAGGATCTAATCACAGGAACAGAAGGCGATAGGCATTGATTAAGGATCTAATCACAACCTCGGCCTATAAAAATAAAAGATAAAAAAAAAACAAAAGCGAGAATTCATGCTAAACAGAATAGACAAAGTCAACAATCCATGTACACTTTTATTGAAATATTTAGGAAATTCAATATGGAAAACAGCTTTAGGCTCATATTGGCAATTCTATTAAAAAATAGACAAAAGACTAAGAACATACCTGATTGAGTAGATATCAGCTAAAGGATCATCAACAGTAAAACCAGCCAACTTCCATGCAGGGTCTTTTGTCTGAATTCTATTGTAAAGGGAACGCATCCATTTATAGGCATCATGGCTCAAAATCCTTGGACATATTATCCATGCAACTGGGATGGCTTTGTTTTCAGGGTTGAATACAAGGAGACTGTGAACTGGATACTACATAAAAATGTTTTGGAAAAATAAAATCAGTTTATATTAGCATTAACAGCATTTGTTACCCTTACTATTGTTCTTCCACTATAATTACATGGCTACGGACCTTCAATTTATTTGTTCCAAACCTTGAGTCAGAGGCTACAAGGCTGCAATTGCCAATTTATTTGCAATTGCCAGTCTGTCTGAATTCCCAAAGTGAAAGGATTTGAATCAGAAAAATCCTCATAAAATAAAAAAATCACTCTGATGGCTTTCCATCCACATGCAAACACTGACTGCATCATCTGTATCCAATTCATATGTAGAATTCCGTATGCTCCTCTCTTGTATCCTGACATATCGGTAAGTTAAAAGGTCATCGCGATTACATGGACCACCCTGTCTTGCCACTGATTCATTGTGTCTCTGCATTATGGTCTTTACAGAGACCCCAACATATAGCAAAGATAGAACCCGGAGACTAAGATCTTCTGAGATGTATGGAGCAAATACCGCACATGTTCCAACAGCCATCTTTTCTTGTGGGCCATGGCATGGAAACCCTTTCTTATCTACATGCTTATTATCATTATAAATGATGAGTGCTGTTGAAGGATCAGCACTTAAACGTTTCACAATCAAATGGCAGGTACATCCCCTCTTGGTATTTGACCTACCAGCATTTTTGTTTTTTCGTACATAAGTACAGCGACATGGTTGCACAATGCCACCCTTTCTATGGTCATCAGGACCAAAAGAGCACCAGTACCTACACATTGAACCTTAAAAAAAAGAACTTGTAGGAAGTAATAATACAAACTACTACTAAGAACACATAAGGAACAAATCTGAAACTTACAGGATATATTCAAGAACACCGTCAATCTTTGGTTTGTAAAGCATCTTTGCACTCCTCCGTCTTGCTTCAACCTGAAATCTTGTAGGACAGTCTTTGTTCGAGGATTCACCCCCTAGAAAATCATCTACTCTTGCAAAGGGGATTAAAGCTATTCTATCTATATTATCACGCCAACCTTCCACCTTTTACCACAAAAGCTCTGCAGCAGAAAACTCCAAGGTTGGAGGATTCTGCACAGGAAGTATTAGAATTTCATCCCGTCTGGCCATCTGCAATGAATTTGACAGAATCTGTAAACAATTCTTATTGAAGCACACAAATTCTCTGCAAAAGTAAAAAACACATGCTGGCAGCAGCATAGCTTCAATAACAAAGAACTGATCCGCAAGTCAGAACTCTAGAATACAAGAAACTTAGTGACTAACAAAAACAAATCAACTGCTTGCAGCAACTTTAACAAACAGAACGGAAAGCAGACTGGGAAAGTCATGTGATACTCAAAAATCAAGATGACTAAAGGGGGGAAGCATTTAAAAGTTCGGAGAGTCAACCAAAAAATAGTTCATATTTTTTATTTTTTTTCACTGAATTCGGATAATTGGTTGCTGAGGAAAAGAAAGAATATAACCAGTTTATATTCTCAAATAAAGATTGTTTCTTTAGTTCATTTTTATGAAAGAGATTGGGAAAAAAATGTTAGTTCCTTGGGTGTTCTAAAAAAGAGAGCTAAGAAAAGTTACATGCTCTAAGAAATAGATGCCCAATAGCATAAGTGGGAAAAAAGTGCAGGCATGGAACAACAACCAAAAAAGCCTTAGAAAGGGACAAAAATGACTCATGCTAAAATTCTATTAAGGGAGATCAACAGCGTTTCATTAGGGGACTTTTTACTTTAACATGGTTCCATCTCTTCATTTAAACTCATCTTATTAAATAAGCTAAACCACTCCTTAGCAACCCCAAGCACAGCTAGACCACCAATCCAAATGAATGCAAACAGGGGTGCCTCAAGAGTGAGTGGACCCTAGGCCACAATTCAAAATGAGGCTCTTGATTAATTAGTATAACTATTATTTATATAAATAATTAAATATTAAATTTTATTAGAATTAAGCAATAAAAATTATTTTAATCTATATCTATCTAAACCTAAATAATAAATAAACATATAAAGAAACATTATAAATCCCATTGTGATGCCGAAAATACTATAATACCCTACTTTTGGATAAATAACAATAACAACTATGCTATTATTAATTAATCATGACTATTAATTTTCTGGTTAATTTATTGAGTGAGTTTTTATTGTTATCTATTATTACTGTTTTGACATTTGCATTCCAAATTTTTGACCTTTTTTTTTTTTCAAAAACTTTTTTTAAAGTGAGGGAAATCAAGGTGAGATACTTCAAATTTTCATGAACTGTTATTTCAAGCACTCAATGAATCCTAAAAAAAATTGAAATGTATTTTGAAAAGTTCAAAATAACACTTTTTAGATCAGTAAATTAGCTAACATCAATTACAGCAAATTTTTTTTTATCAAATATC
This sequence comes from Hippophae rhamnoides, assembly GCA_033030585.1. Lineage (NCBI taxonomy): Eukaryota > Viridiplantae > Streptophyta > Magnoliopsida > Rosales > Elaeagnaceae > Hippophae > Hippophae rhamnoides. The sequence goes on along the minus strand of CM065428.1, from coordinate 61,663,492 downwards.
AGTCTATCACAGTATCATACAAGGGCTTAGGGCGATAAATTTAAGCATAAAGAATCAAATCAAAAGCATCGTGATACAACAGAACCCAGTTACATAAAAAGCAGCCAACAAATCAGAATATCCAGAACAGTAACCGATAACCCAAACGTAATCTTAATGCAAATGAAACTGAGAGATTTTCTTTGAATTGCAAGAAGCAAAAAAACATATCTTTAAAACACGACGAAGTAAACATTTCAAATGACCAACAAATAAACCCAATTTGAGAACCAAAAACTGAGAGACGCAAATTACATATTACAGAAGAACGAGATGGAATGATGAAAAACGGAGAACGGCAAGAGGGTGAGAGAGTGTGTCAGATTGTTGGCTTAGTAAATGGCGCCAATGGAACTTTAGCCAACCGCCAATAGCAGACTCTTGACCGGCAGCTTTTGTACGGAGAATAAGAGAGAATGGAAACTAGGGTAAGCGGGGCTTTGGGCCGGGTCTCTTTCATTCGGTACATTTTAAACTAAGGCAAAATTATTTATTTATATTATTTACATATTTTAGTATTTTTAAAAAATATACAAATTAAAAATTAATATATTTTAAACACATAAATTTATAATTATATAATTAAAGTATATTTTTACTTAAAAATAAATATTTAATCATATAATTTTAAAATTATGTGATTCAAATATCATAATTTTAAAAATTAAATTATTTCTTTACCTCTTATAAAATTAAATAACCAAAAGTTTGTAAGAATAGAAAGAAAAAAAATTGATTAACTAATCACTAACTTTTAACAAATTTTAGTGCATACGTTTTCTTTCTACAGTGATTCTAAGTTAACACACAATATTTTTAATAGTTATCACACGTTTGGTACCTTGAGGTATTTCAACTAATGTATTAATATTTCAAAATATTTTTATTATTTTTGAATAATAAAAAAATTATCCAAAATTTACTATATTAATACCTAATTTAAATATTTATACAACTTTTATCATATTTGAATAATAATAAAAAAAAATTAACTAAAATATTATTTTAACATTTTAATAAAGCATTTTTCTTTTTTAAAAATTAACTAGAGTTTAAAAAAATAAAAAATATTTCAAAAATTATTTAATTTTTAAAATAAAAATTCTTGGATAAAATATTAAAGGTAATTTTTTTTATTATTATCCAAATATATATATAAAAGATACCAAGTTTATTATCTTAATTGTATCACTATTTTACTTTTTTTTATCTTTTTTACCCATATTAGAGGTGTTATCATATTAGTACTATTTAAAAAATATACAAATTTAATATAATTTTTTATTTAATTAAATTTTTTTTACATATAATGTATTAACTAAATAATATTTAGAAAATATTTTGAGACAATTAATTAATTATATATAAAAAATATTATTTAAATGTTATATTTATATTATTATATATGTAAAAAATTCTTTAATTAAATGATAAATTTATTATATTAATACATTTTTTTAAAGGAAGATATTAATAAAATATCATTTTAAAATTTTAAATAAAATATATATCAAAAATAAAATAATAATATCATTAAAATAACAAAACCAAACATATCAACACTTAAATCAAACTCATCAAATAATTTTTTTTAATAATATAAAATATTTAAAATATCAAGATAACTCAAAGTTACGGATATTTTTTATTAACACATAGTTATCATCTAATATTAAAATCAAATCAAGGATCAAATGAAAGTTAAAAAAATTGCAGTAAACTTTGTGGGTCAATATTATATAGTTGATATGAACGTATCAAAAGATATAAAATTCAACTTTTAATTATAATGTATTAATAGTGTCATTATTTAAAAAATTATACTTAAATTTATACTAATATAATTTTAAATGAATTTTTAAAAATATCATAAAATTATTATATTTATTCCGTTCATACCATTCAATTATTTTTAATATAATTTATACTAACTACTAATAAAAAATTTCATTTCATAACATTATATTAGTTTTAACATGACCATTTCACGTATCATTATCATGTTATACATAAACTAATAAAATGATATAAATGAAACTTTTTACAAGTTAAATGGTATAAATGAAATGAAAAATAATTCGTAGATGTGAACAAAATAAAAATAATAATTTAATGATATTTTTATAAATTTATGATATAATTTTTAAAATATATAATTGTTTTACATAACCATGTTTTAAAGGTATATTTTGTTTTAATAACTAATCTTATATAAAAACTTTAAATATAATTAATGAAATATTAATGTAATACAAATATGTGATAATTGATGGTCTTGTTTAGTGATAAAACTACTTACTTTGTTTAATGTTATATTTTGTTAATGGATGAAGTAAGAAACATGAAAGACATTTAATTAAGGATGTTATTGGAGCACTAATTTATTGTGTATTCAATGTGCAGTACTAATTTCTTGTGCATTCAATATGGAGTACTAATTTATTGTGCATTTAATGTGGAGTATTAATTTCTTGTGCATTCAATGTGGAGTACTAATTTCTTATTCATTCAAAGTGAAGATGGACATAGAGTCTTTGCTACTACAAGTTCTTCAAAATGTTGCCTATAAATAACTTGTTTTATTTGTGCAAAATATAAATAACAAATGAATTAGAGAGCATACATAATAAAGATATTAAAAATCTTTGTGAAAGTTATATTGTGAGTTACTACTTAGAAATGAAATTTTTGTTTCTTCTTTGTAAGTAATATTTTTTCTATTTTTTAAGAGAGTTATTTCATCTATTACAATAGAAATTAGAATTGTTTTTTCATCGTAATTAGAGAGAATATGTTTTAATCACTATTTTATGATAATCAAATCCTCCTATATTTGTCCGTAGTTTTTTACCTCAATTTATTCAAGATTTTTTACGTAAAATATTTGTGTTTATTTTATTTTCATTATTCTTAATTTCATTTTAATTGTGTTTTACCTTGGATCCGTTAATTTTTCTTATCAAAGTATATTATGAAAATAAAAATAATGACATTTAGAAAATCAAACAATTTGCGAAATTTTGATTTCATTTGGACTGTACTCTGGAGTCTGGACCAAACTGTTAAAAAATAAACTTTTCATTTTTCTGGCTTTAGGAAACGCACTCATTTAAGTTTCTGATCTGAGGTTACATATTATATTTTATCATTTAATTTTCTGATCTGATCTTGCATATTATATTTTATCATTTAATTTTCTGATCTAAGGTTGCATATTATATTTTATTTTATTTTCCTAAATATGCAATTATTATAAACTAATTAAAAAAAATTGATTTGCGCAGAGGCTCTATCCTCAGGCACAGAGCGCATCCTCACCCCTCGTGGTCATTTCACACGCCTCGAGTCACTCCCTCACTCTTTCTCTCTCTTAGGGTTTATATTTCCTTGCCGTCGTAGGCCGCCTCACGATTCCTCCGTTCATCTCAGTGATAATGGCCGGAACCCGGTTACAGCCTGAGGACCCTGACCTTTCTCAGCAGAACCGGACAGGCTCTGCCGTTGCCGATCTGATCTCCGACGACGACCGCTCCATCGCCGCGGACTCGTGGTCTATTAAGAGCGAGTATGGCAGTACACTCGACGATGAACAGCGTCAAACTGATGCCTCTGAGGTTCTTGCAGCCGGCAGCATCCGAGCTGCTTCTGATTACAGGTTGGCTTGCCGTTTGCATCACATGTTTGATTCTATTTTCAGTGTTTTTTAATTTTTGCGAAAAAAATATTTGATATGCCGGGAGAGACAATTCGATTACATGTTGGTCTTTGTTGTATGATGTGTGCTTTATTTCATATTGGTCTGCAGTTCCGACAAGGATGAACCAGATGCTGAAGCAGTGACATCAATGCTAGGTCTTCAGAGTTATTGGGATACTGCATATGCAGATGAGCTGGCAAACTATCGTGATCATGGGCATGCTGGTGAAGTTTGGTAAGCTTTGCCCCCCACCCCCACTCCCCCAAAAAACACCAAAAAAACATTACTTTGTGCGTAGAAAATTATCTTATGTGATTTGGAAGCATAGCAAGAATTGCCTGTGTTGAATTACTAGTTTACATGCTTTTCCAACTTTACCGTTTTATTCATGTCTGTTTTCTTTATGGCATTACATTACCATGAATCTTTCTTGACTGTTTTCCTGTCTCTAGGTTCGGAACTGATGTCATGGAAATTGTTGCTACATGGACGAAAAGCTTGTGCTTTGATATTTCCAAAGGTCAATTGCCAAACCATGTTGATGGTAGCAAATCGGAGCTTGTTGAAGATGCTGATAAATTTCTTTCCAGTTGGAGTGTACTTGACATTGGGACTGGCAACGGTTTATTGCTTCAAGAACTTGCCAAGCAGGGGTATGCTTACATATATGAATTAGAAGTGTTGAAATGCTGGATTGCATAAAGGGATTCATGGCTATCAATAATTTTTTTTTAATTTTTGGCTTGGAACATGTTATATGGTAATACCTAGGACATTTTTCGATCAGTAGCAGGACAATCCAGGGGACATGACTTTCATTTTTGGTCTCAGATGTAAGGTTGCTTTTATACAAGCACTTTAGTATGCTCTCAGAGGCATGTTTTTACTTGAGGCTATCTGCTATATCTATCAAAGCTTGCACAAAATACTATGTTTGTAACTTCATATACATTATGCTGATTGTCAATAACCTCTCTGTTTTTAAGAGAGCAAATAACCTCTCATTCTGTAAGGGGAGGGAGCTACTCATGGGCACAACATTTGAATATCAAATATGACTAGGATCATTGGATCTTCTATCGTGTAGGGCCTGTGGTCAGAGTAGTACCTCATAATCATAGTTTTCTTTCTTTATCTCTCAAACCTAGTGCTTTCCATTTTTATTAAGTGGATCACCACTCAATGAATTTTGCACTATGTGTATGAACACTGAGTCATGCATCAAGCTTTCAGTGGATCTTGAGTCTTGACTAAAACCAAGTGTCTCTCTCTCACACACACATACTCTCACTTTGGAAATTGATCATTCTCGTACTTTTTTATAAGAAACATCTTAATATATTTATAGATATATGTAGTTACAAAAATACAGAATGTGGAGAAGCTATACACTAAAAGAGAACTATAATATAGCCTGATCTTTACAAAACCCATCCCCTATTCTTAGAAATACAAGGTCCCCAATTATAGCTTTATAGGAAACTGAGAATAATCTATAACTTTTATGAACTCTTTTGAAATCGATGTCCATGATGAAGCCAAAATGTAAAACTTTCTCCCACAAAAGGTCTCTATAATTATCAGTACTTGTTTGGTTGATTTATCCACTATAGATTTAGGCATGGCGAGATTCTTTTATTTATAGCTACCTACAGCACTAGGCTTATTCATTTATTTTGTGCAGATTCTCTGATTTAACAGGAACTGATTACAGTGAAGGAGCTGTTAATCTTGCTCAAAGCCTTGCTCAGCGTGATGGATTTCCCAATATTAATTTCTTGGTATGACAAAATTTTGGATTATTCTGGACTTCTAAATTTCTTATGGATTATCATGATATATGCCTTGGAAACTTCTGCTGAAAATGGATGACGTCTTCTTCTGCAATATATTCTTTCTGCTACCCAGTGAGTAGCTGCCTCCCCTTCCAGAATAATATTTTGGACCTTAATTTTTGAGATCCATCGAAATGGCTAGAAATTTTCTCCTTACTATTTAGACATTCAGCATAAATGGATAAAACAAGGGAAACTGGATGACTAATTATTATTTGAATCACCATGGTGGCTTGTTGAGTCACAAGTTTCTGTTTTTCAAGTTACATGTTGCTATTCTTGCTGTTGGTTTATTAGTAGTTTGGACACATACTGCGAACCCCAGAACTGACTTTTGGATTAGATCTATCAAATTTTGACAGATATCTGATATGAGGGGTGCCTTGACTTAATCTGTTGGGAAAATGAAATCCAATTGTCTCATATTTAACCAGACCATCTCGAAAAAGTAATTTAGTACGCAAAAGAGAAAGTTTACATGTAGCAAAAGCTGTTGCTAGGTCTTGTAGAATAAAGGACTGTGATGGGACCTATATTTTATTTGTTTGAACTTGATTGTCTGTGGTCCAATCAAAAACTCTTGTGTGCATTTTCTGGGACTTTGTTCACTTGCCACATGTCTGTCATGACAATAGGACAGTCTCTTTTTAAAAATTGACCCTAGAAGAAAGTTTCCAAGTAGTTATTATGCCCAATATGTGAAACTGGTTGAACTGGTATCAGTTTAGGAAGTACAGAAGCTAAGCAACAAAGCATCATTAACTAGTTAGATTCCTTCTAGTTTGTAGAGCAATCATGACACTTAAGACAACTAGTGTTTTCCATCCATTCTGAATGATATATTTTCCTAGTCATAATTTGTTATCAAGTTATTAGATGTTCCAAAAACTCAATTGGCATCACCAACATCTGCTTTTGTAGGTTGATGATGTTCTGGAAACTAAGCTGGAAAGGCAATTTCAGCTTGTCGTGGATAAAGGAACGTTAGATGCAATTGGACTACACCCAGATGGCCCTATGAAAAGGTAACAACAAATATCATATTTATGCAATGCTAAACATGGAAAAGGGAGGTTATGGTGCTCTACGTAACTGATTCTGAGATTATGGAACCCAATCATAAAAAAAAACAGAGGAACTATTGACTATTGTATGATTCTCGCCATCCCTAATGCTTCATACATCATAAGAAAACAATAATAGATTAATAGTAGAAGAAATTCCAGAGCTCTTCGAATATCCAAAATAATTGGTGGGGGAGCTTAGTTTTCTTTAGTCGGATGAAGTAGCAGGCATCATATTCAGAATTACAGATTTTATACTCTCTAATAATATACAGGATCATGTATTGGGACTCTATCTCAAGATTAGTGGCTCGTGGTGGAATATTGGTGAGCATCTTTACTTTGCTCTTTATTTCAGTCGGTCTTTTTAAGTGAAAATAATTCTTATCCCATTACTCGTGACAGGTGATCACATCTTGCAATAATACAAAAGATGAATTGATACAAGAAGCGGAAAGCTTCAATAAAAGAAGCGTTGGAGAACCCCAAGCAGTTGAGATCCCCAGTGGTCAAGTTCCTCCTCAATTTCAATACATTAGTCATGTTCGCACGTATCCAACATTTGAGTTTGGTGGGTCTGTTGGATCACGTGTTGCCACAGTAGCATTTCAGTGTAACTAAATTACCAATCTATTAGTCATTATGTTTTATGTTCAAAAGAATTGATATTGTTTTATACGTTTCCATGTTTCCATGGTCGGATTGACATCTATGGACATTCTCAAGTACGTTTATTAGAAATCAAGAACTTTGTTGGTTCATTTGTAGGCTATAGTGAAGATTTCTCGCTTTATGTCTTTAATTTGCGTTCTTCGGGGCAGTAACTAAATTTTGTTGTCGGGGAGCATTAGGTGTTGTGGTAAATCTAATTTTTTTTTTTAAATTGATGGAACGTTTATTAATCCATGGTAGGAAGAATTGGAATTAATGCTTTAATGATGTTTAGTAATATTATCGTGGGATCGAAAAAATGGTTGAATTTCTATATTGTATTCTTGATGCAATAATAATATTTTAAGGGTAATTGTAAATGACTACTTTTGTATTTAGTCTACATATCAATCTATTTAGTTATATTTTTAAATTGGCTTAGTCAAAGATTTTGAGTTACTCTGAAAGACGCTCGTTTGTGTTAAGAAAAGCTAATTGAGAAGTATATCATCAACTTTCCTCGTCTTTATGCGTAAATATCATCCTAATTTATGTTAGGTTTTATCTTTATTGTCTCGTCGATTTGCCCTATACAAGGTGAAATAGGTAGAAAAACTTTGATTTTGATTCCGGTAGGAAGTACTTCTATGAGACGAGGTAGGGTCAAAATTATCGTTACTTATCACTCAAGATAAAAAAAAATTATCTCATAATCGTCTAATAAAAGTAATTTAAAGAAAGAATTATGATACAAGTTTATTTTAAAAGAGAACTATATTATTATAATAAATCTTATCTACAAGTGATATATGTTTGATAAATAATATAAAATGACAATTAAATCTTCTTCTTTTTTTCTATTCATCAAGAATCGAGACTAGATTTCTTCTACCATTAAATATTATTAATGATTGAGGTTCAAAGGTTACCCTTAATCGGAATTATTAAGGAGTTTTTTTTTATTTCACTACCCTACGTAGAATAGTCCTACAAAAATCTGTATCAAAAATTGTTTTATTAATTTTTAAATAATGTTGTTTACACTTATTTTAAAATCCAGTGAATAATTGGTCGGAAAAATATCCATTTCTCTTCCTTATCACAATATCCATTGTTTAATATTGACTCTAAAAGCAACAAATTAGTGTCATAATTTAGGTAAAATTAGTGGCCTAATTTGTGGCAGAATTTAAGGAAATTGGTGGCCTAATTTAAGGCTTAAATTATGACACAATTTAGGAAAATAGAGCATTTCTTCATCTATAAATAGGAAAGAGTTCATGCATTGAAAAACAAGGCAAAAATCAGAAAAAATCAAAGAGAGTATAAGCAAATTCAAAGAGAGAAAATACTTGTGAGTTTGGGGAAACACTTGAGATATATTATTAGTGAGGAAATCTGTATCTGTATTTTGTATATTTTCTACTCATTTCAAATAATATATGCTACCTCCCGTTGACCTAGGCGAATTTCCGAACCACGTAAATTCAGTGTGTTCATTTTATCACTTTGATATATTCCTATACCGCTATTTATTGCTTCCGCCCACAACAAATTGGTATCAGAGCCAAATATAGAAGTATTATATATCAAATCGAAGCTCTCGACGAGACGAACACAACGGTGAAAGAATCGCTCAAATAGGAAGTCAGAATCACCGCTAGAAGTTGCCGGAGTCCTGCTGCCAGCATCGAGTCAACTCGTCGAGTTGGACCGAGTCAACTTAGTCACTAGTGATATTTGGACCGAGTTGGTCTGTTTTTCATCCGTTTTCAACTGAGTTGGATCTATTTCTAGCTAATTGGACGATTCTGGATTCAACTATGGACTCCGTTTTTTCAAATAAGGTATAAAATTTGGAAAAACATTGTTTTAAGTTGTAAGTGCAAAATTTCTGTTATCAGTTTGTACTTATGGCTGATAAAAAAGAGATCGAAGAAGGTGAACAAGTTGACCATAGAATTTATGGCAAGCCAAGTTGTTCTACTCGAAGAACTATGTTGTCCAAAGCAAAGTTTGAGGTGGAGAAATTCGACGGCACCAATAACTTTGACATGTGGTAATGTGAAATATTAGATATATTATTCCGAGAAGGATCTAATATAGCCTTGGAGACCAGGCCAGGAAATTATTCAAATGAAGATTGGAATTATGTCAACTGATAAGCTTGTGGCACAATTCGATTGTGCTTAGGAAAAGATCAAAAGTACTTTGTCATGAAAGAGAATGTAGCCTAATTTGTGGCATGATTTAAGAAAATTAGTGACATAATTTAAGGAAATTGGTGACCTAATTTAAGGCTTAAATTATGGCACAATTTAGGGAAAGAGAGCCTTTCTTCATCTATAAATAGGGAAGAGTTCATGAATTGAAAAACAAGGCAAAAATCAGAAAAAAAATCAGAGAGAGTATAAGCAAACTCAAAGATAGAAAATACTTGTGAGTTTTGGGAAACACTTTAGAGATATTATTAGTGAAGAAATCTGTATCTGTATTCTGTATATTTCCTACTTAGTTCAAATAATATATGCCGACTCCCGTGGACCTAGGCGAATTACCGAACATGTAAATTCTGTGTGTTCATTTTATCGCTTTGATATATTAATATATCGCTATTTATTGATTCCGTCACAACATCCATAACCTCCGCTATTCATCACCTCAACTGCGGCCGACAGCCCACTGTTTCTGTTCGTTGCCTCCAGTGCTGTAACCCTCTCGCCGTAGTCCAATCTTCTCCTTGTACGTAACTCATCGTAACTCACCCAAAATCCCAACTTAAAAGAAAGCAACGGATGATGAATAGTACTCTTAATGATATTTCTGTAATAATGTCTCGCGAAGGCCAAACTTTGTTTTTATTTATTTATTACGTAAATACTCTCTTTTCTTTCCCATAGTCGCCCACACACTGCACCTATTGCCTATTAGCCCATTTCTTCAGCTTGAAGCGTACCCTGAGGCTTTGCCTGCTTCCAAGTTATGTGTGGATTTTGATTCTGTTTCTTTCATGATATTTTTACCATTCTATGTAGTCTTTAAACTGTTTTCGCCTGCCTCAGAGTGCTTTATTTGAACAATATGGCAAGAAATGCTTTACCATTTAATTGTAGAATCGTGATTGTCTGATATGTTAACAGTTTCTTAGTGAGGATCAGTTATGCATACATGAATAAATAGTGAATACAATTTGCTTGTTTCTAACACGTTTTACCTTATGATCTAGCATGCGTAACGTGCATTGCCACAGTATTACATTACTCCTTGTATTCAATCGAATGCAAATTTGTAACTGATCTAATATTTTTTTATTTTCATAATTTCGTGAGGATGGTAGTTAATTTCTGATTTATTCTACGCGATATTGTTTGAATTATTTATGGATTGCTGTTTTGCAGGAAATTGAGGATTCTTGTATTAGGATCGGAGGAAAATGAGGTTGGAGAAGTGTAAATTTGCCGTCTTTCTGGTCAGGCAAACATTGGTTCTGTTCATCCACTGTATATCCAGGGCATGGTATCCAGTTTGTCCGTGATGATGCCAAGGTGTTCTTTCTAGTAAGTTTTTCACACTATTAGATGTAGGTATCATAATGTTATTGCTTCCCTTTTCCTTGAATGTCACTATCATGTTTAACTGTCATTCATGATTCACCTGAATGATGATATCAACTTCAGAAAAAATACTCCTCCAGATGCCCACTATAACCACCAGGATCGATAAATACCTCAAACAAGCCCAGGTGTGGGACGTTATCACGTGGAAGAACACAGCAAGGCAGAACATCAATCAGATATTAGCTCTTATTCTACTTCTTTTTTTTTTCCTTTGGCTCATTATTGAATACTTTTTGATATTTCAACCAAATTATAGATATATCTATAAACAATAACAGAGAAATTAAAACTAATTTAGCTAGAAATGTGTTTCATATTCTTCAAAAAATATGAGAGAGAGAACTGTCCATTACAAATTAACTATAAGGGACTAGGAATTTGAAGTAGACAATCATATAAAATGAAAGAGAGAATATGGCGCAAATATGCTGCCAAAAAAGGAGAGCCGAAGCTTCTCTAACTGCATAACCTCTCAGACTAGCAATTGCTCCCAACAGAATAGCACTTGGTGCTGCATAATTCAGCAAAAGAACAAACCTGTACAATCTATCTGCTGGAGCCAAAAAATTCAATTTATCAGCTAAATGAATTATTCCAAATCCAATCACAGGAAGTACCAAAAGCCGTGCAACGATTATCCCAATTGTAGTTCTGATTCCTAAATTTGAATCTTTTGGACCCTCTGCAAGCATACCTCCAAGAATAAGCATAGCTGAAGGCACCATTGCTTCAGATAAAATCTCTAAGCTGTCTGTGATAAATGAAAGAGCAGCATCATCACCAAACACTACAGTTTTCAACTGTGGAACCAATCCAATAATAACAGCTAATAAAGAAGCAATTGTTGGAGGCTGAAGAATGTGACGAATTGGAGTTCTCTCGACAACAATCTTCACTTTATTTACCATTTTAGACTCAGCCAAACATCTAATGGACTTGTGATGATGATTTATTTCCCCTTCCTCTTCTGTATCGAAATCAGGGAAATTTGTTTGTGAAACACTAGAAATGCTATTAAAAAGTCTAGCAATAAAGGGTGTTTTGCAGTATTCAGTTTCTTTATCTCCCATATCAGGCCATTCAGCCTCAACAAGAAGTGGTCTACTGAGATCATTATTAGCAGGCAAATCTTCCTCTTCCTCAACAATTTCATCAATCTCAGTCCCTTCAACAATTTCATAGTACTCTAATGGAGGTTCCATCATATGGTAAACAAGAGTATAAACAAGAATTACAGCAACCCATTGGGAAAAGGCAACGTATGCTGACCCAGTTACACTACAATCGGGACCAAATGGGATATCTGTGTTGTGACATACAGAGGCAACAATAGCTAGAGGGAGATTACCCGTATTTCCAAAGGCAGTCATGATGATAGTAAACCTGAAATACTCCGGTGGAGGACGGCAAATGATTGCAACCACCAAACCCAATATGCAACCTATTGCAGTACTGAGAATAACATTGACAGGAATGAACCACCAGAGTAACAAGTTCTTTAGAGTAATAGAAGGACCAAGTTTGGTGAAGATCAAGCAGGGAAGAAACAGAGCAAAAACAAGCTTACTCAGAAGCTTTAAAGTAGATTTAGGAACAAGGTCAACTTTTGGATGAGCAAGAACTAAACCAATAACAGAAACACAAATTAGCTTCAATAAAGGCACTACAGCATTTACCACATTACCTTCTTCTCCTGATTCCATGTTTTTATTGTGGTGTAGTAAAGCTGAAAGCTGTAATCCCTTGTAATTGAATTTGGAAAATCCTCAAGCAATTCTATCAATTTTTGAATCTAAATTAGGCCATTAAAACTGAGGTTCAACTTCAAAGCGGTAATGAATCAAACGGTTTGAGATCAAATTTTCTCAGAATAACTATGAATCTAATGACATGAATACATGATGTATTATTCCAAAATAATGTGTTTGAGATGAAAAGATGGTAATGGGAACCAAGATAGGAACAAGTAAGATGAATCCAGAGACTGAAAAAAAAAATAGATATAATATTGGATAAGAAGATGAAAAGATTTTACATAATTAACATGGAAATGCAAAACCTGTTTCTTTCATGAATGCCTATTTTGGATTCAATAATTGATTATTTTCTATATATATATATATATATATATATATATATGTATGTATGTATGTATGTATGTCGACTAGCTGATAAGCCAATTAACTATTAAGATTTAACTGGAAGTATAACCAAGATATAATATTCTTATAACCTAATTGGTGGATAGGAATACTAGTTTGAATCTACAACTACCATTCTGGAGCTTTTATTTTTATTAAACCCTTGTAGAAATGATTGGATCTTACGTAGAAAGTAAAAATTGTGTAGGATATAGAAAAATGTTGACGTGGGGAAATATGGTTGGTTTGTCACTATCATAATCATGAGAAGACGAAAGGAGTTTCGAGATAAGGCGTATATAGTCAAATGATTTAAAAAACAATTCACAGGTGGTCTGACTTTAACTTATATAAAAGAAAAATCTATTTACTTGACATAGGGTGATAAGTTAAAAAATTAAATATTAATTATAGAACACATTAATTATAATTTATAATATAAAAAAATATCTCATATAAATATATTTTATTTTATCATATCTTATTTTATAAATATTAAATTTATTTTTTTTAATATAATATACTTAGATATTAATTGTTTGAGTATGTTTTCTTCTAATAAACAAGAGTTTATACATTTTTATAACTCTTATATTTCTAAAAATTTAATAAATTTTAAATATTTTATACCATAATTAGTGAGAGATACTTAAAAATTAATAAATTTATAATAATTTAATAATATTATTATCGAAACCATCATTCTCATTATTTGTAATTTGATTTTCAATTTTTAAATATATATTAAATTATTTCATTTGAACGAATGATATTATTATTATATTTTTCATATATCTGAAATATATCTCTTACTTTCTTAAAAAAATAAGACTAAATATTAGATTCTGTTTTAAATCATTTGAACGAATGATATAAACTAAATATTTTAGTTTACAATATTATTGCTCTTTAATTTTATAAATACTTAAAATATTTTTTTTATTATCTTAATTAATTGTAAAAGATGTTTATAATTTTTATTAGATTCTGTTTTAAATATATTTATGAATATTATGTTACTTAAAAAAATTTAGGAATATTTATTTATCCATATAACTTATCCATCCTTACTTTAAATGATAAATATTATTTTCTTTTAGTACATAAAATTGATATCTTTTATTTATTTTCAATTTTTTTTAATATTTATGATAAATGTTGTTATCTTTTATAATATTTTTTTGTTTTATTATTCTTATTTTTATTTTATTCTTCAATAGATGCATTTTGTTCGAATAATAATTTTATAAATACTATAATTCTTATTATTTTTAGAATTTTATACAATTTATTTTAAATTTTTAATAATTTAATCATTATTTTGTTAATATATTAATCATGTAAGACTTAAAATAATTAATATTTATGTTATTTAAGATTAATTAATAGCCTGGTATAAAAATATAAATAATTATAATTTAAATAATTATTAATATTTTAACTACTGATAATTTATAGTTGGATTTATATCATTTAGTAATTAACCAAAAAATTATAATGTATTATGTTATTTAAGGTAAATAACATTTTATAAAAAATGATAAATAATTTTAATTTAAATAATTTTTAATTTTTGAACTATTGATAATTTATTACTTAATTGATATATAATAACTAACTAGAATAATAATTGATGCTCTAAAATATATAACTAATTAGTCCAATATATATATGGGTAGACATGTTTAAATTTTGTAAAATTTAAATAAATTTGATTGAATTATTAAGATTTATTAAATTAGATTGGAACTGATTGTTAAATGAAACAACCACTTTACATCTCTAATATTATTGATCTATTCCATTCAATTCAACCAATAATTTTATTTTTTAATTATATTTTCATTTTTCAAACCAAATACAACTTAAATATCCTAAATTTATAATAACCTTGAAAGACAACTATAATTTCTTAAGTTTTACTAATTTATACTTCACTTTCTAATTTTTTTCAAAGTTCTTAAGATTTGGTCTCTAATTTTTCAAATTTAATATATTTAAAAAAAAATAGATGATGATGAAATTTCACTATAAGACTTAAATTTAATGTGTTAAAAATATTTTATTCTTATGATTTAGTTCTTAATTTTTTAAATTAAATATATTTAATTTTTTAAACTAGATTTTTAAAAATTAAAAAGTTAGTAGATAAAATCTAACAATAAGTAAATATAATTAGGAAATCAAAATATATAATTGATAAAAAATATTCTTTATAAAATAACTCAAATAATGATTTAAGGGTTTGAATTAAGAGCATTACCATGAGGTACATAAATAATGTTTGAGCCAGCCCACTCTTTTTGCTAAAAGATGATCCATAAATGACCCATGCCCAATAAAAAAATGGCTAGTAGCGATTGAACTTTTAAAAAATAAAAAGTAGTAAAGATGGTTATTCCCTAACTCACTCAAAATTAGCTATTATTAATTTTATATATTTTTTATTTTTTATAAGGATTAATTATGATATATTATATATATTAAATATTTATAATTTAAGTATTTGAATTAATAAGATTTAAAGATAAAATTTAAAGTTCTAATAACTTGTTAAAATATAATAAAAAATTAATTCTTTTAAAAATTTAAAATATCGATAACAATTGATAATATTTCTACACAATTATCGAATAACGTTTTGGTTTTTTGTTAGTTTTTTACATTCAATAATAATAATAATAATAATAATAATAATAATAATAATAATAATCCATTTATAATAACAACAAAAACTATAACTGAGGGAAATTAAGTGGACAAGATTTGTTTAATTATCTCCACCACATAAAAGAAAAGCAATCCAAAAGAGACAGTTATACTCAAGGCAGCTAGAACCATGAACCCTAATACCAAACTTGGCCTAAGACTCAACAAGTAGTTTTGTAACAATCCTATTGCTTGATAAACATCCTCTTTGTAATGTTGAAAATATTGTTTTTCCCACTCCATCCAATCTTGGGGTGGCTGACCATGACTCTCTAACATCTTCAGCTCCCTAATGCGTACTCTCAACACCAACATATCCTCATCCACACGCCTACCTCCATAATTATCTCTTCCATTTGCTTCTTTACTTGCAAATACCGTTATGCCAACGGGTCCGGTTTTCGGGCGTGCCAACGAAACCGGTGGGAACTTTTGCAATTTTGGAAGCTTGTAGAATGTTGTTATCAATAAGGTGGCCATTGATGCAAAGCTATATATATTAAATAGGTAATAGAAAGAGTAATATAAATTAACAATACTCTAAAAGGAAATCTCTCTCTCTCTCTCTCTCTCTCTCTCTCTCTCTCTATATATATATATATATACAGTGTACTCGTTTGCTTCTAAGTTATAGATAGCTGATGAAGGCATAAAATTACGTAACAAGATGCAAAACCTTAAAGAGTAGGATTTATGTTTCCTAAACGTGGGTGGATAATGACAGGTGTACTGCAAAATAATAAAAACGCGTATTGCTATATTGTCCTCCTTTGGAAGATACCAAGATGTTTGACGGTGATATAAAGTGTTTTTTTATTATAATTTCTTAGCGTTAAGAATTAACATAGATTATTATTTTATAATATAATAATATAGATTTATTATAGATATTATAATTGCATGAGTTTGAATATTTTCAATATATACGTGTGCATGATGCGTGGGGTTTTTTTTTTTTTTTTTTTTAAGAAGGAGATATCGTATGATAGATTATTTATTGGTACGAAGTAAGATGAAATATTGGTTTAAGCTAATTAAAGATTACGAAATCGTCAATAATGTAAAGATATCAATTTTGTTTGACAAAAATGACGGTAAAATATTGAAAAAGTCATTACATTATCGATAAAATATTATCATCTAAAGAATATTGTTTTCTCCGAAATATCCTAAATTTTATAGATTTTGTAACGACGTTGCGCCAAATATTAACAAATGTTGCTTCTTAAAATTTATTTTTGTACTTTTTTTTAAATAAATTATTTTTAAGTTTTTCTATTTATAATTTTTTATCTTAATTATAAAATTATACTTTTTAAATTTAAAATTTATTTTGTACTTTTTTTTAAATAAATTATTTTTAAATTTATCTATTTATAGTTTTTGTATCTTAATTAAAAAATTATACTTTTTTATTTGTATCTTGTTATTACATTTATTATTTTATAATTCAATTATAATATATATATTTTTGAGATTTATACATTTATAATATTATTACAATTATTTCTCATTTTAATTACTTTCTATGTAATTTTTTTGATTAATTAATCAACTTAGTGATCAAAATAAACATCACAAGTATTTATAAAATATATGTATTAAATAAGAAAACTAGTTTAAAAGTATAAATAATCTATTGTTTGATACTTTATAAAATTTTATAAAAACAATCATAATTTTAAAGAATTTTTATAATTTTCACAAGCTTTTTCAAAAAAATTCTTGACAATAATAATATTCTCGATATTTTTTATTAAATTTAATTATTGATATTTCAATCGATATCGATATTTTAAATATTAATCTATGCAAATAACATAGAGAAAATATAAAGAGATAAAAAAACATACCTATTACCCATTTTCCTTCTTTTCTTTTCTCTCAATTATCTATTTTCTCTATTCTTATTCACTGAGATCAACATGTCACCTTGGTACATTAATAATGAATAAGATTGTAACTTTAAATAATGGGATCAATATATTAATAATATCTTTATTTAACTAATGGTACATATATGTATTCATATTTTTATAGTAATATGTTAATAATCATTACATTAATTTTATATTTATCATTGGTCTAAAATTAAGATTTAATTTGAGATTTCAACATATACCATCCACATGAAAAAAAAATGAAAGTCAAAATTAATCTTTAAAATTGTATCCTTCCAGTAAACCACCTCTCATCCCTCAACCAACCAATTCTGAGAGTATTAAAGTCCTAAATTTATCTCACAAAGTCATCCAACCTTTTATGTTTCTCGTAAAATTATAATCTTTAGCAAAATTCGATTCATTTTATGTATTTTTTGAAACTCTCTTTCAATTTTTTGTGATTTTGTTTCCATTTGGTTTAAATTGAATTTTTTTTTGTGCTCTTAATTGTTCAATCAATTTTTTATTATTTAATTATTTAAAGACAAGTTTTTCATTTATTTTTCTCCATGTGTGTGGTCAATGCTATAATTCTTAATTATATTTTAATTTTAGACAACTTATATACTTAAAATTAAATATAAAAATTACTAATATATTATTATAGACACATGAATGTACATGCATATCATTTATTAAATAGAGATACTAATAAAGTACCAAATCCACTAAAGAAATTTTTATAAAAATTATACATTGGTTCAGAATAAGGATGATACAGCACTTCACAAATAGTTTCTTAAAATTTGTGTAATATATGTATAAAATGTTAAATTGTTAAATTTATTCCCAACATACTTGATTAAGAATATACACGTGAGAGTAGGTCCTGTACACATTAAAGAGAAAAAAAATGTTAGATGCAATCATATTTGACAAAATAAAAATGTTAAGTACAATTACATTTGATAAATATATCAAATATTTTTTGCAGTTAAAATTTGACTAGTTATGTGACTAATTTCTAGCCATATAAGTATAAACAATTTTGTCTATAAATAAGAAATATTTTTGCCTTAGAAAGACACATCAACACACTAAAAGAAGATAAGCAAATCAAAGTTAAATGAACAATTTCTTTTAAAGAAAAAAAAACAATGTTGTGTGTATAAAAGAGTGAGAAAGAATATTTTAGAAAAATATTGGAATATTTACTAAAATGAGAGTGATAAAATAGTGAGTTTGTAAAACACTTATGATATTATTTTGGATTTATCTTAATTTGTTATATTATCTTTCATTTTGTATCGATTAATTTTATTAGTAAAATAAATATTTTTCAAAATTTATCCGGTAAAATTAGTCCAAATTAAATTTTTAATATTATTATTTGACGTTATTTCATGCTTTGGGAGAATGATGATTTCCGCGACCCCTATTAAATTCCTTTGAGCTCTTCTTATGAAACGGAAAAGAAAAATTAAAATAAATAAGACTTTGCTTTACATACTATCCTACTTTGCAAAATTGAAAACACAAAGTAAAACATCTAATTCTCTCTCTCTCTCGCTTGTAAAACGCAGCTAATTCTTTGACAAATAGTCATGTAATTAGTTTTCTTTATTATTATTATTATTATTATTATTATTATTATTATTATTTTAAGGAAAACACAATAACAATCGATCTAATAAAAGAGTTAAAACTAAAATGGTGGATATTTGTTTTCTTGAGGAGCGATTATTTTTTGGTTGATAGATGTACTACCTTTTCAAAACAGAGACATAAATATCGTGCAATAGCGAAAATAAGGTAAATTACATGCATAGATTGTTTTCTTCGAGTAATCAAAATATCTATTATTAAGTTCAGAAAAAAAAAGTCATTCGTGGATCAATGTTATATATGAAGCTTAAGTATGTAAAAGAATTTGAAGTGAGTTTTATTAAAATGTGAATAATATAGTTATTAAAAGAAATAAAAATAAAAGTAAATAAAAAATAGCTTAGAAGAAAAGTCAACCCAAGAGGTGCAGCTTATTATATTAGGTGTCTTCAATAAATATAAGAGTCCCATACAAGAAATAAAATAAAATTGTAACTTCTGATTACTAGTGATACCAAAAATATAAATAATAATAAAAAAGTAGATTAAACCTATTTAATTATTATTAATTAAAATATGATAATCATTTGCATCTAGAGATTGGTGATGATATTTCCAAAAATACATAACCACCATCATTAATTTCTACTTCTTCTACAATTATATTTGAAATATCTTGAATGAAAGATACAAATTAAGCCCCATTAACCATCTCCATTAAACGAAGAACAATCATGAGAGTAGAAGCAGGAACACTCATAGTAATAAGCATTATCATTCCAATGGCTAAACTAGGCCTTGTATTCATCAAATATGATTGTAATAACCCAACCAACCTACATATATTTTCATCGTAACTTGTATAACATTGCTTCTCCCAATTCATCCAATCAGCTGGAGGCTCATAGTTCCTCTCAATCATCTTCATCTCATGTATGCGCTTCCTTAGTACTATCATGCTCTCATCCACTAGTCTCCCTTTGCAATCCCATTCATAGGAATCTCTTCCATTTATTGCAAAAATCTTCCTACTCGTGCATCCCTTTCGTCTCTTTCCACATCCCATTTTTCTTCTTTGAGATATTTTGGTGGATGATAATAAACATGGCAAACTTGGAATTGATGATGAATTAAAAAGACAAGTTGCTTCCATTTGGAGATTTAGAGAGAATAATTTCAAAACTAATTTAAAAGGCAATCTTTACTATTAATTAGATTTAGTTGATAGATACTTTGAAGGAATTCGGTTCTGGGTTTTCTATATTTATAGACCATGAATCTCTAGATCTAGTTTTAGAATGAAAGAAAAAAAAAAGGAACTTTGGTGGGTACTTGACATGTGTACTTTTCCGCGTTTTTAAAAATAAATTTGAATATTTACGTGTTAATTTTCAATTGGATTTCAACAAATAGGAAGCTGGCCACATTGAGGGTCGGCGGATTAATTTATATTTTATTCCTTAAATAACGTTATAAAGAGAGTGAGTTGTCGACGAATTATCTATTATTTTTAAAATACGTGTTAATATAATATTATAAATTTTAAAATTAATATAACTTTTTTTTTAAATAATTTAAATAAAAATAAATAAGATGCCGCGTTGGTGCTAATTATATACAAGGGTTGCACATGATACCGTTAATCCGTTAATTATAAGGCCAACAGGCGATTATGCTTCAAACTTTGTTGTTATTATTTATTTATTTGTTTGATAAATTTTATTCTAAATGTTAATATGTTGAAGATGAAGGGAGTTTTCTATATGGTAATTCGAAATCTCACATTATGCTCACTTCATTTTTTTTTATTTGAATGATTAATTAATTTCATATTTTTTCACAAGTTATCCAAAATATAATTTAAATTTAAATTTTATAAAATATATATAATTTTGATAATTTGATAAAATTATTATAAGTTTCGGGATATCGTTTGAATTTATACAATAATTTCAATCAATTTAAAATTCTAAAATATCTAATAAAACTTATATGGATGATTTAAGAAATTTGTGCCTTTCAAGTTTAGACTACTTATATTCTTGTATTAATATTTTTTTTATTAGACACATGAATTATCTTTATTTAAATTATTAATACAATTTTTATCTAAAACCAACAATAATTTAAATAAATTGGATAGTTTGAATAGTTTGAAGGTATCAATTTTTATTAGAATTGATAAAAATGTATAACAATAATCTAAATAAGAGTATTTGATGTGCATATTAAAAATAGTATAAAAAAATACCAATCCCAACTTTAATCTTCAATTAAATTTAAAAAACCACAGCCCATATCAAAAACATAAAGTCACATACTAATTCAGCTTGAAGTCCAAATTTTGTGTTTGGGTTAGCTCGATTTTCGCAAATATATGCCTCTAATTATAATGAGAATTTTACTTTGTAACATATCTATCATACATTGCTAACTCAAGTATGTTGGATAGTTATCGATGATAAAATATTTTAATTAAATAAATTTAATGGTAGAGATTTGCTCAACTAAATTTAAAATTTGAAAAGTATGGTATGTATGTGTAAATTAGCCTTTTTTATTGATGAATTTGTAGGCAATATGGCGTAAAGAATAGTGATAAACATCTCAAGTTATATTTAATTCGATCAATATGTTATTTTGTGATTGTTAGTGATATTAATTCGTGAGATTTAATTGTTAAATATAAGATTCACTTAAAATATAGAGAGAAAATAAATAGTTTTATCTCAACTTACATGAAAAATATCAAATATGCCTATGAAGATCACATTATCTTCAACTTTTGAGATTTATAAAAAAATATTACAATATCTCATAAGTTCGAGATATTTGTATAAATACTCTTGATAATAACTAATAGAAGTTACAACAATTATTAAAAAACCTCTTTACTCATTGGTTAGAGCAAGTCATCTTAATATTAAATGAATTTTTTTTAATACAGTTGAGTAATGTTAGAAACTCAGACCTAACTCAACTCAATAAGATCTTATTAAGTTAAGAATTGTTCAAACTTACTTATAAGCAACATTGTTGCTTTGTTCCTAGTCAATGTGGGACAAGGATACTTAACAACCTCCCTCCACACGACGGACAAAGATGAACATTAGTGACACGATGAGAATGTGGTAGAGCCCAATTAAGTCCAAGCACATAGAGACTAGGTCCAGCTTTGATACCATGTTATAAACTCAACCCAATAAGATCTTATTAAGTTAAAGGTTGTCCAAACTTATAAGCAGCATTGTTGCTTTATTCCTAATCGATGTGGGATAAGTATACTTAACAAGTAATAATAGTATTAGAATGATAGATATTCATCAAAAATACCCCGATAATAAGTCATATCAACATACAATATGCATTATAAATGAAAGCCATACCACCATTCAACAAAAAACAAAAACAAAAAAGCCATACCAATTGTTGATCAATCCAATATATCATACCTTCTCCCCTACAATCTGCCTGAAAAATACTTTCATACAAATCACTTTCAACCTGCATTCTTTCGTACCTTTGTTGAAAAACACTTTCTAGTTTCTACCCATACAATATATTCACTTTCCAAGCATCTCATGCCACATTTGTTTGGAAAAAGAACTTTCAAAATATACATCTATTTAAAAACCCTTTCAAAATATACAATTTTCATCGTATCCAACATACAACATTAAATATCATTCATGGCTTCCAACAGTAGGCGTCAATGGAAGAATCATAAAATTCAAAAATAGAAACTGTTTTTTAGAAGAAAAACAGGAATAAGAATATCTAAATCAAAAGAGATCCCTAACAAGTTGTTCTTATATTGTCCAAATGACAAATGTAAATTTTTTCATTTTTGGATCTTAATGGTGAAAAATATATAGGCGGAGATACAAATAATATTAATACAAGTGCAGGAAATATGAATTTGCATGATAGTTTTAAAAATAAGATGGTTCTTAACATGAATTTTTTCAGTTTTTTTGTATTGGTAATTATAATGGTACAAAATATTCTTAAATGAATCTGTATGCTTAAATGAATGAAAATATGAAATAGACTATAATTTCTTACGGTCTAATTACAATCTTTAAAACAAAACAAAAAATGATATGCATTTTTTACCCTAAAAAGCGCAAAATACTTGCCATAACCTATGCATGGAAATAATGCTCTTTATAAACTGTCCAAATACCAATACTATCAATCCAATAATAATCCAGATTCAGCATAAAAACACCTTGATCAAATATTAACCTGTTGAATAAAAGTCTAACTTTAATCCAATAATCGTCCATGTTCATAGTCCATATTCGAGGGACACCCTAAATTAGTTAAATACATAAAAAGCAACAAATTTCATGACATGTCTTCCAAAACCTGGTGTATACCTGAATTTTTAGCTACAAAAAAATTCATTTCAAATCATATTCATTGTCCCTTTCTCCTTGTATGATCTCTGATTATGATCAAATTGATTGAATACCCACACTTCAACCCTTGTGATCTCTTATGTTTCTTTAATTCAGTAGTTTCTATATGTCTCTAATTAAAAGCTGGGAAACCAAAGCTTTCCCTCAAAACGCCCTTATCAGGAAAGGGGTTGCACCAGACTAATAACTAGCACTAGGCTGGCATCCCTGGTCGATGTGGGACTCAACACTCCCCTCACATCGGACGGGGACACCGCATAACTGGGGAACCGAGCGGGGAGCGAGAGAGGACTCATCAGTTGACCCCAGGGACCTGCTTTGATACCAAATTGAAAGCTGGGCTTTCTCACTAGATGGTTTACATTTCTTTGGTTTACAAATTGATGAAAGTATTTGTTACTCAGAAAACATCTTAACCCACTCTTATTCAAATGGAACATTATGAATGAAAAAGGAATGTCTTCAAATATGAAGTCTTTGTGACATATGGATGCACATAGTCCTTAATTTTATACATTACAATGTCTTCAAATATGAAGTCTTTGTGACATATGGATGCACATAGTCCTTAATTTTATACATTACGTCCATAATATGAGCAACATTATGTTTAGAAAATAAATCACTTAGTTGACACCTATAAAAACTACATGTCTAGTTATTTAAATTTACTAACATGTTGCAACCATCTAATATCTCAAACATCCTATCTCAAGCTTACAATACCCTTTAAATTGTTTGAATTTTTTTTACACTTATTATAATTCATTTCGGGTGATATAGCAGTTTATGATCATTATCCTAAGGAAACCATGTTTGATAAGTAAAGTTTTTATTACTTGGTTCTTTGAAATTCAACTTTTAATCGATCTTCTTCAATATTTTTATCCAAAATAGGATTGGCAATGAATTATAAGCAAATAATACAAGGCTGAAAAACCTGTGGCATTATCTTACTGCCTTTTTACCCTTCTCTTAACCTTTGAAAGGGTTATGATATCACCCTGTTTGAAATATTCAGCATTCAAGCAACCAAGGTAACAACTTCGAAGATTAAAAAATGAATATGACAATCCATAAAACTATTAAAAGTTTTGGAAAAAAATAATAATACATAAAATTAGAAAAATAACATGAATCTGGATATGATAATTAATAACATCGACTAACAAACTCAAACTAACATCTCAAAGTCCAACAAAAACAAAAAAACCATATATTTCTCGTATCTTAACTTACAAACATAACCCCATATATATGCAAAATAGCCTTGTTTTTAAACCTCATTCATGGGCATGCATTAAAAATACCATTCTAACTCAACAAATAAAAAAAAATTCAACAAAATGAATTGAGGTTTAAGTTAGAGCTTATACCTTTGTTGAAAGTTGGGTCTTTCATGTCAACCAAACCACTACTTTCCTAACATTTCCACCGAGCGATTGATAACTTCCAATCACCATCATCCAATAGCAAGAGAGTGAGATAGAGGGACAATGGTATTGTTTGATGGAGGGACGATAGCTTGATAGGTGGATGATGGTGGTGACGAGGTAGATAGAGAAACGATGGTAAGGCGTGAGGGTTCGTGATTTTTGGTTGTGTGTGGTGAAGAGTGATATTTGGCGGGGGTGATGTAAGTGGCTTTTGATTTTACTATTTTACCCCTCCAGAAACAATCCAACTAACGCCATTAATATAGAGGGCATCTTTAATATTTTTATAAATTCAATAATATTTTTAAAGATATCAGAAACTTAGTGATATAATTCATATATTTCCCAACTTTTGTATAAAACATTTTCCTAGCGTAAAACTGAACGGGAAAAAGAGAGAGAGGATGGCGAAATTCTCGATAGCTGGGGATGAGGATGGGGCAGGAACAAGTAGTGGCCCAAGGCGGAAGAGAACTCGCATCTCTCTCAGTGATCGAAGCCCCCAAAACCATGAAACCCAACAATCACTAGAAGAAGATGAAGAAGAGCAACATGTTGATGAAATAGTAGAAGAAGCAGAGGGCCAAAGTGGAGTTAGAATTGAACCATATGTAGAAGATGTATTATATAGTAATGGAAGCGATTACTCTTCTGAAATTATGGTTTTCCGGCGCAAGCCTAAGACAATTGGATCGATTCGCTCCCCTCCCCTCGTTTTGACCGACCCAGAAGTGCTTGATTGCCCCATTTGCTTCGAACCTTTAATAATTCCCGTCTTCCAGGTCTGAATTATTCTTCACAATTCATCCAATTTAAGTTTCGCTATCGATTGTGTTAGTATATTTTGCGTTTTGATTTGTTTTCTTGTTTTTGGCATCTGGGTTTTGGATGATGTTGCCATTCTGTTGTTCTAAATAATTGAACGATTCCATTTCCTTTTTTTTTAGATAGAATTTTCAAATATTTAGGATGCTAATATTCATAATGAAGAGACGTGGTTCTGCCTCCTTTCAATACACTGCTGATTTGAAGACTAAAATTTCCTGCAAATTTGTTCGTGACTGGGCTGATTATAGTGTTAAGTTAAACTAAAATAGAATATGCAAATTTGTTCCTGTGTTTAATTATGTTAGATGTCCACTGGACATATGGCCTATATAATATAGCAAATAGCCTCATCTATGCCAAGGGCAGGCAAAAACGAAGGCAGGGTAGTAAATGCTGAAATTTTGGTGAGACAGGGAATCAGGGTTAAGACACATACATGTGAAGAATTTTTTTAATAGATATCATGAAAACATTTTGGAGTTCTGAATAGATATTACTTTTAACCTTTCAAAATCCTATTACATATGCTTAAATGTGAATCTATATGTTTGTGTATACAAAATGTTATCTGACAAATTTGAATGTACTTGCATGGCTATTCAGTGTGAAAATGGACATGTAACCTGTTCTTCTTGCTCTACCAAAATTAGCAATAAATGTCCATCCTGCTCAATGCCTATTGGATATAACCGATGTCGGGCTATTGAGAGGGTTTTGGATTCTGTGAGAGTAGAATGCCAAAACAGAAGGTATGGATGCAAAGAAACAGTGAGTTTTGCCTGCAAAAAGGAACATGAAATGACTTGTATATATTCACCTTGTTCATGTCCCTGTCCAGATTGCATATTTTCCTCTTCATCCAAAAAGTTATGCCAACACTTCAGTCGTGAACATAAAAATTATGCCAAGTGTTTCCAGTACAACTGCACATTTAGTTTTACATTTCACTTTGCAGAAAAGTTTATTTTGCTTCAAGAAGAGAATAATGGTGTATTGTTTATCCTCTACAATGAAGCTGGACTTATTGGAAATTTAGTTACTCTTAGTTGTATTTGGCCTAGTTCTTTCACAGGATTTTGCTGTGTTATTGTGGCAAAAATTGAAGGAACCTCTCTCCAATTTCAATCTATCATCGAGGGCACTCGGGCACGAGTCAATGACCCATCATTGAAGAGATCTTTTATCATCCCAACTGACTTTATCGATTGTGGCCAGCTGAAGTTGAGTATCTGCATAGGGCATCAATTTGTAGGTCCTGTAAGCACTCTGAGCAGTGCTGTTGTTGCATAACATGATGGTTACGTTATATTAGTAGCTGTTAGAAATATTGTGCTTAAATTGACTTGAAGATACATGTTTCTTTCCGACAAGCTTTTGGAACCTTGTAAATTTGTTAACATAACTAATATATTTGGGATGTATTCTGTGATTCTCTCTCCAACAAAACACACGGCCGACACTGGTGGTGTTGTGTGATAGGCAGAAATTGAGATTTTATGCAAACTGTTCCAATGGTGATCATAAGTGATCATAATGCTCGTGGTACTGAATTTAATGAGAATTTTGAACATGAGGTTTTTTCGTTATTGAAAGAGTCGTTTATTTGCCACCTTAGTGAATTTTTTTTTATGTCAAAATTTACAAGATTTGGGAAAGCAAAGTACTTTTTTTGTGATGCTCATTGTATAGTTCTTGAATATGTTATCATGTGAATGATCATCCAATTAATAATAATAAAAAAGTAAGAATATATAGTTCTTGAATATGTTATCATGTGAATGATCATCCAAATAATAAAAAAAAAGTATAAGAATGGTTTAACTGTATAGTATAATCATTTCACAAATAAAGTTTCATTTTTAATTTCATTGATATGATGAACATATGTTTTTTGATATATCTTAAACAAAAGGATGTTTTTACATATTTGAATGTACATATAATTTTTTTATAACTAATAAATATATGTTTTTGTAAGAATTAAAAGTGAAATTATTGGAAGAAAAAAACAAGTTATATGCCAACAGAACAAGTATAGTTTGTTGTCACTTGAGAGTTGCTATGGGCTCAAGTGAAACAAGCGGGAGAACAGACGGAAATAGTTACTCTAATAATTATTACCATTTTGTATCAATTTTAGATGGTTACGCTAATAATTATAATCATTTCGTACTAATTTTGGATATATTTAGTTAATAATAATCAATTATAAATTATTAGTAGTTTTCTCAAGTTTTAATTATGTTTTTTATTTTTTAACATTTATTTAAAAATATATTTAATTTTTAAAAAATAAATATTAAAATATTTTTTAATCTATTTATTTTTTAACTATTTGACACATATTTATAAGTAAAATAAAAATATATAAAAATAAGAAAAAATAAAATTGAATCTAATTATTCAAAATATTGTGCGTTTTATTATTAAAGTATGTTTTTTATGCATTTATATGTTTATAAAAAAATAATATTAATATATGTTCGGTTTCAACTAAGTATAATTTCGATATTATAATAACTATAATACTCATATTTTATTGGTTATAATTATTTTCGAAAAAAATTATTAAATTTTTATAAATAATCATAATTTTAATTAACTATTTATCGTGTAACACAAATAACATTATATTAAGAGGTGCTCTTATACTCGAGTAATTGAGTTAGTCTTGTATAAATGAGTTATCATTCTTTTTTTTTTAACATATCAAAGTTAATTTTTAAGTTAGTTTTAAATTTTAAATTAAAGTGTAAAATTTAAAGGAGTAAATTAATCAAAGAAAAATAAAAATAAATAAATGAATCTAATTATAAGTGAAGATATATAAAGATCAAAGTATAAAAAAAGCTTATAGATTATTTATGTAATTCAGCATATTAAAAATAAAGTTGCTTACCTTACACCATTTATAAAGTATATTAAATTTTTAAGTAGTCGTGGAAATGGAATCAAAAATGCATATTTTTTTTAACAAATTTGAATTGAAGTTTATTTAAATTGAATTTGAAGATTTTTAATTTAAATTTAATCCGATGATATAATCAATGTAATTTAATCCGAATACGAGTTGATAGAAATGGGCACGGATATGGACGAAGATGGTTATTGATATATTTTTTCTGAATCGAATTATAAAATATATACCCGAAACCATCCAAAAATCATTACGTTTTGGGGAGGTTTTTAAACCACATATGACAATTTGTTATAGTTATTAAAAAATATATATATATACCTAAGGGAAAAATCAATAAATATAATTAATTTTGGGTACGAGCGGGTACATTTATCAGCATAATCATACTCGAATTGTTGCATCATGTTCGAGTTTTATTCGAAATCGTACATGTTCTTGAAATTTATAAAATAAAAATAAAACTTGTGATTTTTTTACTCTTTCCTACAAGCTGAGCAATTCTTTTAGATTAAATAAGGTCATATTATAGCGATTATGAGATCGAAAATGGATTGTATTAAATTATAAAATCTCTTAATTTAAATCCAAAACATATTATATATTTTGTAATTTGAATCCTATCTGAAAATAAAATATTTCAATCAAATCCTATCTGAATTCAACAAATC
The DNA here is from genome assembly GCA_033030585.1 of Hippophae rhamnoides. Taxonomy (NCBI): domain Eukaryota; kingdom Viridiplantae; phylum Streptophyta; class Magnoliopsida; order Rosales; family Elaeagnaceae; genus Hippophae; species Hippophae rhamnoides. The sequence goes on along the minus strand of CM065428.1, from coordinate 61,633,975 downwards.
GAATCAAATTATTCAATTAGATAAATTTATCGAATTATTTATTCAATATTATTTCTAAAATTTCTTAAATTTGATTAAGTTAATGTCAATTATTAAAAATTAAAGTACATAATTGATCTCTAAAATTTATTAGATTTAATACTTTAGTTTCTTAATTTTTTTCATATGTCCATTATTTTTTTAAAATTTTATAATTTTAAATCAATTTAAAAAGTATATGAAATTTAATTAAAACAATAACAATTAACTTGTTGAAAATATTTATTTTTTATATTATTTAATCCTTTAATTTTTAAAGTTTAACATTTAATTCATTATTATTTTATTTAAATTAAAATTGTTTAATTTCAAAAAATAGTGGACAAAAAAAGTTAAGAATAAAAAATATTAAATATAATAACAATAAAATTTAAATACCTACATTTTAGTTCATTCATGATTAAATATTATATAAAAATAAAATATTTATTTAAATAACCACGTAACAAATAAGATGGTAGATGTACTTTAAATAATTTTGTTCATTGTTGTGACTAACATATTTAACTCATATATAAAAAAATTAAATCACGATTACCAGCATATAAATAATATAATTATTTTAAAAAAATTATTATTCTTGATTTAGTCGTTTGACACAGGAGATCTAATCCCTATGAGCTACGATATGCAAGACGATGGTTGCCCTATTATTATTAATCACTAAACACTACTATATATTATAAATGAATAGCCCTGTTACCAGATTTCGCAAATCTCAACGAAATATTTTCCTTTTTATAAACTCTATAACATTAAATTTTTAAATTGATACTTTTATAATATTTATATTTTGATAAAAATATTAATTATTGATCTTATTTTAAAATAATTTCTTTTTAATATCTATAATAAATAATTTTTTTTAATATCTATAATATTTTAGAAGTAATCGTTTAACATTCATAATATTTTTAAAAAATATATCATTGGGTATTATTTGAACAAGAGTAAAATGGACAGTCCACTTTTATTGTGCCTGCTTCATCTTTCTAACCGCATTTCACACCATTTTTTATTTGTTCAAGTATCATAATGATTTTGAAAATTACATGAAATGCAACACGATTTTTCTGCTTGTTACTATTAATAAAGGACTAAACCGACATTTTTAAACATCATGAATATTAAAACAACTTTTCCAATATTATAGATATTAAATGAAAACTCATTCAAAATATAATCAATAATTAAAAATTTTGTTATGAATAATACAAAAATACCAATCCATTGAATTATGAAATAAAAAAATAAAAGAGTTAATTAAACTATTTTTTCTATCAAAATATCAATTCCCTAAATTTATAATAAAAATAAATAATGTGGCAAGTTCTAATTAAATAATGTTATATAAACTTAATTACATTTACAAATAGTACACTACCACATTATCATTGATGACAATTTAAAGTTGAGATATTTCCATACCATTACCATGAATTGGTCTTTCTTTTCTTTCCTTTCCTTCTTTTTTGGCTAATATCATTATCTGATGAAATTCACATTCAGCTGTTATTTTTCCTTTTAAATTTCTTTTAGTAATTTCTCGTTTTACGAACGTCGTGCTAAAATACCCTCGCTCCGATAGGCGTAGGGGCGTTTGATTGTTATTACAATCCTCCTCTCAAGTTAATTTAAATTTCCAAATTGACAAATCACAAAATGCAACCACCAATTTAACTAAAAAAATTACAGAATCCTTCCATAATAAAAGTAATAAACTTTGTTGTAACAAAACAACTAATAATTTCACGACGATAGAATACGGATCTAAATGTGAAATGACTAAAAATCTAAGGTTATATGATGAAATTTATCGACCGAACACACAGTAAAAAAAATAAGGAAACTACCAGCACGCATAATCATGATAGAAACAAAAGTAGTCATGAAATAACTGCATAATAATAATAATAATAATCAATCATATCATATCATATATCTATCAAGAATAAGAACGGTCCATTATGTGGACAATGGCAATCTCATATCTCCCAAGAGATTTAAAAGCAGTAGGAATAAATGTCACAAAGGAAATAGAATTCTTCTCATAAGCCCACAACGATGGGTCTTTATCAAAATACGAGGTAACGTAACACAGCATCATGAAAACCGTCATGGAAATGTGACGAAAGCATCGACCATGAAGGATTTGATTAATTAACATCCTTGTAAGAAAAGTGCAAGTAATTAACCATTAGTAAACAATTTATCATAACTTTAAAATAAAATAAAATAATATTAAGAATTATACCTCAGATATATCAACTTAGGGAATGTACCAAGGGAGCAAGAGCAGGAGCAGCTAGTGCGGTGGTTCCTTGTGCTGGTGCAAGATGAGAGGGCAGCACTATCATAGGGGCAAGATCGAGACCAAAAGCTGTTGAAGCGAACACAGACCATCCTTCTGGTGCAGGCTCTTTTACACCATCATCCAACACCAGCAATGGTGAATAGTTGATTGATTGCTATTCAGATTCATAAACTGCTTCATCATCAGAAAGTTCATCAAATGTTCTCATATCAAGTTGGTAACGAAGAATTCCACCAATACCACCAAATCCTCTGCAGAACTGGGATCCCTCCTGTGATTTGTTGGTAACAAATTCTAGTGTACAGCCAAACTTCTTGTACTCGTTAGCAAACCACTCTAACAACAACGTCTTATCTTGCACCTCTAATTCAGCTGAGCTAACGGAATCCAGAAAGTTACTCGGGTCATTTTCCTGGTCCTTGTTCAAGTGTTTTATGATAATCTCACTTGTGGTAGAATTCTTCATTACATACCTATTAATACCCAGACCTTCCCACACAATAAGTATTTCAACAGCACCCATCTCCAAAGCTTTTAGAGTATCATCGACACCAAAAACATACTTCCCAGTATCCTGGCTGATCTCCTCAAAGTATTTCCCTATCAAGCGCTTCTCTTGGATAAATTTAACATTAGCAAGAATCTCTGCAGACAGCTCAATAGCCTGATTGAACCCATTCTCCCCTCCATAAGAAACATCAACAACGTTCAAGATCTTGGCTTGGAGACGAGGATCAAACATATCAGACTGACTAAGCTCAGTCTTGAAGTCAGCCGATCCAGCAAGTATCAAGCCAGATACATTGGGCTGGCTGGTTGCAGGGTTAATAAAAAACTGTGTGGCAAGCTCTGCTGTCTTCCTCACATAGTTGTGACGCTTCTCCATGCGAAGACGAGCAAAACGTAGAGCTGACTGCCCTCCTCTTCCATGTTTTTTAGGGAGATCAACTGTAAATTTATGAAGCACATCTCGTGTATTTCCACTTAGCGTCCCAAACAGAGTTCCATTACCATCCATGACAATGAATCCAAACTTTTCATCAGACTCTAGAAGTTCATTTAAGGCTTCAGTGTGGAACTTGTTGTCACAGAGGTAGAGAGATGCATTAATTGCCTTGAAAGGCTCAAAGTCAATGGTAACTTTCTTTTCCTTGCCATCGTCAGTTACAATTGTTCCCGTGTACAGAACAAGACCATTAGAAGGAACCTTGTTGTAAAGCTTGAGCCTTTGCTGGGCAGATGTAATAGCTCCTAAAACAGACTGTCGATTCACCCTACTTTTAATGTTTGAAGCAGTTCCATACTCATCACCAAGCATCTTTGCCACGCGGGATACTTGATCACGTGGAGGCATGATGAGAGAAATCATGCTGGTGCCATTGCCCCTTGCAGATTCAAGTGCCTTGATCAATTTCTTAATCTTCCATATCTCGATGTTCTTATCAGTCTCATGCACATCTGCCATTGCAAGTTTGTTGACAGCTGGAAGCACACAAATAAAAGGTGTAATGAAATGGTAATTTATTTAAGAATCACACGAAGTATTAAATCACAAAAGCATTAACTTTCAATAACATATGATGAAAAATGAAACCAATAAAATTATAGATCAACATAACGCTAGAGAATGTATTTCTGTGACTTTCATAGCTCTCAAGAAACAAATAAGTACATAGGAGCCCAAACAAACAAAATTACTGCAATTAACTTCTTTGTGATGAGTAATAAGGTTGATACTAAAAATGACAATGACAACTATAAAACAATCAAGATGCTACAGCATCCGTAATGTCCTAAACAAACCAAAAAGAGAACAATAAATAAAACAGAGTTACCAGTGACAAATTATGATTGATTCCTAATTGGCCTGGAAAAAATATTAAAAACAAAAACACAAAGCATTAATCATTGAAAGAAAGACCATTACATACAAACATCACTACAAAATTACTGTGATGGAATCAGAAGATATTAGGAATCAAAGCTATGAAATATTACCTCTCAATACTTTCAAATCTGATGTAATTCAATACATCAGCTTTCGTAATAGAACCAGCAGAAATTTGGAGTCAAAGCTCCAGACAATCATTTATTTTCACTGAAGACATAACAAAAACTTTCAACCTCGGCTATAACTCATTGAGCGGATCGAATAAAATAAAAAAAAAGATTCTCAATACTCAAAATCAGGTAGAATCAATTCATCAAAGCTCCAAAAGATCCTCTATTTCTACCAACAGCAGTCGGACTCCGAAATCAGCTTTCAGAAAGAAAAGTATATATATATATATATAAACGAATTCTCATAACTAACCAAAGCTTCAAACTGTTATGCACAATCTGGAAACTTAAAAAACTAAGCACACTACATGAATCGAATTGTAACATGGAGTATAGATCAATCATAAACCGTATTTCCAAAAAAACGAAAATGAAGACTTACTCAGTAAAGAGGAAAAACAAGAAGAAGCACAAGGAAACCGAATCCAACCAAATCAAAGGCGAGGGACAAAGTTGGATGAAACCAGATGTAAGAGGCGGCACGGCTGCGGAGCGCGAGTTTGAACGAACTTAGGGTTTGGGAAATGGTACTCATTGCGTTTATAAGTTATCGGTAAATATCACCTACACCCCCACATTTTACAACTATCATTTGAACCCCCATACTTTCAGAACTATTACTTAAGTTACCGAAGACAACTTTAACTAATTGTACAAATAGTAAATTAGAATGTTTTTTTTAAATAAATTTTGAAAACAATAAACTTTAAATGAGAATTATAAATAGTGTAATTGTAATTAATTAAAATTAAAAATTTTATTTTTAAATATATATATATATATATATATATATATATATATATATATATATATATATATATATATATATATATTAGGATGGTAATTTATGTCATAATTCAATTGACTTTATCAAATTAAATTCAATCTAAATTCAGATTAATTTAAATAACCCAAAAGAATCGAGTTGGTTTTTACATGCTAGGTTAAGAATTTAAAATTAGAAAAACATGTTTTTTTTTTATTTTCACCCAACTTAATCTTACTCCCTCATATCTCTACTTCTCCAACAACAACATTAACCATTTCTCCAGTAGTAATCCTGTGTCAAGCACTTTTTTGCCATTCTCTATTAGTAATCATAATTCTATTGAAGTTGGTTAAAATATTTTTCGTACCACATTAAAAAGTTTTTTTTATATTGATTGTATGATATACTTGAATATGCTAAAAGAGCATTATATATGTGTGGTAAGTTTTTGAGGTAATTTTTTTTAATCTTACTCGTATATTTCTTTGTTCAGTATATGGAGAAAATTTTATTAAAATTTGAAACTCTTTATTCAAACTATGAGTTTTCATGAAAACACGACGATTTCTAACTATTGTATGAGAGAAGTTTGATGGCGTTTACATTTGTTAAATTTATTTAGAAATATATTTCTTAATTTAAAAATCAGTTTTCTTTTAACTTATGTTTACTAATATTTTTATTTTGTAATTAATTAATTATTGTAACATAATAGGTGTGTGTGAGGAGTTGTATTATATCCGTAGATTTTATTGTGTACGTAAATTATTTATTCAGTATTAATTTATCATTTGTTTAAAAAATTAGTTATTCATTTAGGGTTTTAACATATATATATTCTAAAATTTACAAAACCTATTTTTATTAATTTATCTCTTAATCAATCACTTAAAACTTAAAAGATAAATTACTAGCTTTAGTTGATAATTTTTAAAATATGAGAAAATAAATTGTTAATTTAATATATGTAATATTTTACACTGATTTATAACTTATCTTTTCTTTTATTTTTAATATTTTTAGTTCAATCAATAAGCGATATTTTAGATTATGTTTGGTATACATTAATAAAAACGATAATGAGAATAATTCAGGACATTTTTGTATTTTGTTTAATTGTTAATTTGAAATGAAATATAAATTATTCTAATAATAACATGAATTCTCATTTCTCTCGGAATTACGTTGGAATGTTTTATTTTTTAATGTATAATTATTTATTATTATTTTTATAATTCTATTTCCTTTAAAATTAAAAAAAATAATTTTATTTCATTTATAAATTATAAATTTTACTTTAATATTTATCATTATTTTGATTACATTAATCAAACATAATAATATTAATATCGTTTCAACAAAACACTACCTTACAGTACATATATTGAATGAGATTGAAAAAAATAATTATGAAAGTCCTTATTTTTTTGAAATGTACATTTTAGTACCTATTGTTTTTTAAAAAATACACTATTACTCCCTAACTTATTTTTAAAGCGTACATAAGTTTATTTTAGACTAATTATTTTAATTTAGATGCAATTTAGTGCATGCTTTGTAATCAATTATGTTTTCAAGCCCTAGTTTTTGAACCTATGTTTTCAAAATTAGTGTTTTTGGTAATTAATTTAATTTTCAAGTTTAAAATCAAATTATAACTCAATTTAATTTTTATACATTTTTTATTATTTTTGAAACTTAAGAAAAATGTTTTTGAAAACTATGTTCCAAGTTTAACTTCACATTTCATTAATTAACTTCACATTTATTTTCATATTATGAGTTTGAAAGGAATAAAATAAGAAAACAAAACTTTTTACTAAATGACTTCTTGTTTCTTCATTCTAAATAATTTACAAAATAAAAAATTAATTTGAAATATAAGAAAACATAATTTAAAAATAAAAATCATTACAAAACAAGCTCTTAGACATATAAGAGTCATGTGTCACCATAAATAAAATGTAAATTTGTTATTAATAAAAATAAGAAAAAGGTAATTGATTTTTGATAAAAAAAATTATTTTTTCATATTGATAAATTCAACCCCCGTTTATTATAACATATTATTTTTACATGTATATATTTATAAATAAGAGACTTATGGTGCATATTAAAAAAAATAAGAATTAAAATGCACATTTTAAAAGATATGGTGGTCTAAAATGTCTTTGCTTGATGAGATTGTTGAGCTTTCACGTTTATAAAAAATACTGAGGATTGGCCTAAAACTCAAGCCAAAAGGTGTGTTGCCATTATTAATAAAGAAAAGGATACTAAAATGTTATAAAACTTGAAATTATCCTAATAAGAGTATGCATTTTTAATCACAACAATATTCAATTAATGTGATTAAGAATATCCCTTTTATAAATGGTGCTTTGATATTTTCGTATAGAGTGGAATGGATAAATATTATTTGAATTGTACTCCATTTTACAATATAGTAACTTTTCAACTACTTTCATACAGCATAATTGATTGTTAGGATATATGGAAACTTACAACTTTTACCTTAAGGGTGTATGAATACTAGAGGATGATAATTCATACGCTCGTTAATGAAAATTTTGTGTCGAAATTGTTCATCACTTAAATTATGTTGACTTACTTTAACTTTTTATTATTATTTAAGAAGAATGAAATTTCATTAACAAAAAGAATTGAGTATTGTCTCCAAGAGAAGCTCGATGAAACAAACATGTCTGTAAAGATACAAACTACTTGTATTTAGATAAAAAGACCTTATAAAGCTTCATTGTTCCCTGGGATTCACTTTGGGATTTTCCTGCACTACTTCTGTGGAGGGTGAAGAAGGTGTCCTTTTAGGGGGCACGATCCATCTATGAAACATTATTCTAGAAGATCTAGAATTCTAACCTTGTATCAAAACCTTTGGGCCAAGGGATAGTCTCAAATAGACAATTTATATTGGGCGTAGGCCTCCTAAAAGGTAACAAAGGCATATAAAGGTTTCGTCGAGCCAAACAGAGATTAACTCTTAAATGCAAAGGTAGAAGAAAGCTTGATTATAAGACTTACCCATCGAGCAAGAATGAAAGTCAACCTTAATGATCTAACAATGTTGAGTAAAAGGACCTATTTATATAAATACGTTAAAGGGATGCACACTAAAGTTATTTTCTCTATCAATTTTAGCAACAAATCTCAAGAACTAGAGAAAACATCTATAATCATATATTCAAACTAAACTTTTAACTAAAAGATGGTTAAACAACAGAACACTTGTGTGATCTAACTAAGTGAAAGAATGAATATTAAGAATCCATTAGTAGACAACCAAAACAAGAATAAAGACTGAAACAATCAACAACAAATAAAATCAAAGTTCTACAAATATAACACGTTCAAACAAGGAAGAAAATTAAATAAAACAAGCTAGTAATCTATAGCAAAACCAAACCACCTACAGACAATGATGATCCAAAAGGGTCATAGAATACACATATTACTCAACTTGGTCTACACAAATAACTCTAGGATTATCCAGCGAACTAGAAGTATCCAAGACCTCCATATCACCACAAACAAACACTTCCTAGAAAATATTTAAACATGTAATATACTTTAAATCTGTCCTTGACCCTTTTCCAACTTCTACACCATGATCCACACTAGATTTCCCCTATTTCTATCCCTATTAGTGCCTATACCAACATTTTCCTTACCTATATTATAAGTACAAGCACCGATCTTCTTTTTCTCCATTAAAGAACCTTCATCAAATGTAAATGCATTACTTTTCTTTAAACCTCACTTCTTCACACGATGAAGGACTTTCAAATCCATATTAGACCTAATCCATTCCCCAACATGGTATATTTGTCCCCAAAAATCAATACATGTGTTATTTTCCTTGTCACAAAGCCTAGTTTGATGAGTAAACTTACCACAATAGTAATAAAAATTAGGTAAGTATTTGTACTTAAATTCAACCTACACATTCATAGAGTAATGAGGAATCTAGACACTTGGAATTAAAGTTTGAGTGAGATCAAATCTCACACACCCTTACTAAGCGTATTACATCATTAATCGGAAAAAACTTATCTATTTACACAATATGATCAATGAAAGATACAATACCTCTAATAATAGCTTTTTTACACCATTTCATAGATAAATCGTGAACTAAGATCCAAATCGAAGTAGAGTTAAAACCCAAATTAAATAGAAACATACTTGGTAACAATTTCTAAGATGGAGTTTTCTTGAGTACCAATTCCATTTCATCTTGATCTTCAAAGTAGAATGCAAAAGTGCACAGATCTACTACTTGGATTCTAATCCCCTCATTTTTTGTCCAATTCCTACAATGAACTTGAATTAGGGCCTCCAAATTCATTAGTAGCTTCAATTACAACTTTGCTACAATTGCAATATTCGATTTGCCTTTTTTAATTTTCAATAAGTCTCCCAACTCGATTGTAAGGTCCAAATAATCTACATGATGCCTTGACTCTTCCATAGAAAAAAAATATAATACAATTGTAGAAATAATCGAGACGAATACACAAACCCAACACACATGAACGTGAGAACTCGATTAGATAGAGAGTCTTAAGATCAAGTTAAGTAATTGAGGAATAGAAGGAAAAAAACAAAAACCAACACTAGTGTTGGAAGGGGACACTAAAGAAAGGGGGCACTCTTCGAGGAAAAAACAAAACAATACTCATAATTTTAAAAAACAAAACAATACTCATAATTTTTCTAACCCTGATTTAGTTTAAATTTTGAGGTATAATTTTAAATATTTAGGTTTTAATTTTAACATTTTATAGTTTATATTTGAAGAATGTAATTTGTTAATTTATTATATATTTATATATTTATAAGGATAAATGATAGTAAAAAGATACTAATTATGTTAAAAGTATACAATTTTTTTTAATTATTAGATAGTAAATTATAAATTCAATTACTATAAATTATATACATATATATATATAACGGAAGAATAAAAAATTAAAAAGGTTAGATTTGTAACATGTAGGAGGGATGGTGCATTTTTCAACAGGGGCAATAAGGTCATTTCACCTACGTAAACCTTCCAATATTAGAAATCCCTAAATCTCATCTTCTTCGACATCCCTCTCAGCGCTCCTCTCCGATCCAAGCTACCCCAAAAATGCTTTTCTTTTCCTGGAATTGGTATCAGTAGTGGGTTTCAAATTGGAAACCCCAATTGGGTTTTGTTAAGAAAATGTTGATTCATCTTGGGAATTAGCCAACACTGTTATTGTTCTGATTTCTTGCAAACCCATTAATGGGTTAGATTTATTTTTGGGTGATTCAGAAGAATTCATCCAATTGGCCTGTTCTGCCATTAGAACTCCTACTTCCAAAGCAAGAAAATCTTGCAGCTCTTTCAACAAATCCAGGATCGGCTAAGAATTCTGCTACACTAGAATTCAAAGGCAGACTAGAAATCTTCTCTTTCACTAATTGATCCAAAATGCGCAGGTTTGTTTTGGAGCATAAGTCAACGGAGTGTTACAAGTAGAAGTGTTTCTGATGATATTTCCACCATTTTATATAAGAAACTGAAGCTGTCGTTCCAAGGGCATTTTGGGAATTTACCAGCTATGGTTGAGAATAAGGTGAGATCTCACCAGAATTGCCAATATTACCCAATTTTTCGATCAGTTCACGAATGACAACATTTTCATGTGTAATAGTGGAATTAGATGCCACTGATGAAGACAACATTGAACTCAAAGCGGAATCAATTATGGTCGATATTGGGATTGTAAAAGCAATCTGGAGATGGGTTTGAAGAGCAATTAATTGAGCTGCTTGGGTTTCCATGACGGCTGAGAGTGTTTGCCACGTGGGCATTGGATTTGATGATTCAAAGTGCAATGGTGATGGGATTCCATGCGAGTGTAATTATCATTATTGAAGTGTTGAAATAACATTATTCCTCCGGTTAAAAATATATATTTCTCTTTCTTACATTATATAAATTTGATATTTTTTAAACTTTTATCTTTTAAATATTTTATATATAATAAATTTATAATATTTCACCAAATAATTAATTAATTTTTTTTTACTTTTTACATAAATAATTTTATTAGGTAATTCTTTATCCTATTTATAATATAAGTTTCGTGGAGGAGGAGGACCACTTTATTCCTACTGCCTCTACCTTAAGGTGGGCAACTTGTACATTTAATCAACTAAAAAGCTTTCTTTTTTTTGTATCGTTTGCATTTGTTTCACTAATGTGCCTGAGGATAGTGTATGAACTCAAACAATTCAATTATATTTCATGCATATGTTATTGTGTTTTGTTGTGTATAATTCATTAATTATTCCAGTATATATGTAATTATATATAGTTGGAGGTTAAGTTTTGAATTTCTTTTTTTAAATGAAGCATAATGATTTTTTTTGTTTACATGGTATTAATTTTTCTTACATTGACACATAAAGTCATAAAAAGTTTGAAATTGAAAGTTATGTTTTTGCTGTTTCTAATCTTTACAACGAGAAGAGTTAGAGATGATTCGTTCCTTATGATGTCTTAAGAGAGCAGAAAAGAGGGAATTAAATATCTTCTGAGGGCAGTGAAAGGCAAGTTTTAGTATGCATGTGTGTGTTACATTGTCATACAATTTTTGTTTACACAGTAAATGAAATTTAAACAGTTATAATATTGTTTCCTTCGATCCTTTAAACTTGAGAAGATCGAGACCTTCTTTTATCCAAAAAAAAAAAAAAAGAAAGAAAGAAAGAAAGGACGGACGGACGGACGGACCTTGTAGAGGAAAGGCAGGCCAGTGTCTGTCATTACATCCAGCAAATTCCTTGCTGGTATATATCTTACGCTTTTAGGATTGGGTAGTCGTGATGCTTGTGAACTCTACATGGTATATATCTTAGTCGATCATTGAGCCGAAAGAAGGGGAAAAATAAAAATAAAAATGGAAAGGATGTGTTGAGTAAAATTTAGAATACACAACTCTAAATTTACTAATATTAGATCCAAACAAATAAATAAACTACTTGTATTATACTCACTATAACACTTTTCAAAGACAACTCACAAATTGAAGAGAAATACAAACACTCAAAGAGAAAGCTATTAACTCACACTAAAACTAAGAATACAAAGACTTATTTGTTTTTTTGATGGAATGATTAAACCAAATGAAAGGTAGGCTATTTATAGTTCTCACCATGCAATCTACACCACACAAATATAAAACTAAGAAATAATCATAGCCATACAAATCTTATCTACACACTTCTCTTTTCTACAACTTTCAACCACTTCATTTATTTCTACAACCTTCAACTACTTCATTTATTTCTACAACCTTCAACCACTTCATTTATTTCTACAACCTTCAACCACTTCATTTATTTCTACAACCTTCAACTACTTCATTTATTTCTCTACCTCTTCAATTATTATTTTGGTGTTTATTTTTAACAGGATGTTATAGAATATTAAATAAATTTAATTAATCTGAATTAAGTTTATTTTTATTTGTAATAGAAATATATAAATTAGGTTTAATTCATTTTATTTTTATTTTTCTAGAGTTTTTTAGGGATTTGTATGGAAGGAATCTTTTTATTTTCTTTTTGAAAATATAGCCGAAAGGATGTTCTGATTGTAATTTTACTTTTAAAAGGGAAATATGACTCTATTGGCTATTGAAACTTATTGATCGAAAATAAAAACCCAATTAGAATCTGTTGAAAATGAAAGTGATCTTATGAGATGAATGTGTGTTAAAGAATGAAGTCAACAGAGAAAATCTGAATTTGGGATGGCAACTAATGGTGCATCATAAAGTTCTTTTTTCTTAATTCCTTTTCATTTCAATATGGAATCACGGAAAAAAGCTGTGAACTTTCTAGAAATTACATGCTACAATCATTGAGAAAGTTAAAGAATATGATTAATCTGTTAATTTTAGAAATTGAAAGAGAATGATTTTCTATATTAATCGAAAATTCTTGGCTCGAATATTTTACTATCACGGCGAAATACAGGGCACTTCTTTTATCAAGAGGTTTGGAATCTCCTTTCATTTTTCATTTCTTCCTTGAAAAAACGCAAACTCCTATTTATTTATTTATTTATTTATTTTTATAATTACCCACATTGCTGTTTTGCAAAGACACCCCTATTTAAATCCAAATTACACCGGTACTCCTCATCTTATTATATAAACACAGAGACTCTGATCACCTCAATGTATCTGTCAAATATCAATCTCTCTCTCTCTCTCTCTCTCTCTCTTCTGCTAAAAAGAAGGAAAATGGGTGCACTTGGTTATATCTCAAACTTTTGTACTGTTAGTACTGTTACAAGAAACAGAAAGCACAAGCCATTACAGGTAGTAAACATTAATTAGTACTTTCACTAGTTAGTTAATTAGTACGTTGTTAATTACAACTTTTATCAGTCTTAATCTGTACATTTTTAAAGAGAAGCTAGCTAGCTAGCTTTATTAAGTAACAACATCCCTCTGCCTTTGTCTCACTTAATTCACACACAAAACAGTAATTATGTAGTCATCCATGTTGGTCGTTTCATGTGCCTTAATGAGAAATTAATATACAAATTAATGTGGGTTTTGTTTCATATCAATTATCAGACGGTAGAGATCAAGGTAAAGATGGACTGTGATGGCTGTGAAAGAAAAGTCAAGAACGCGGTTACTAATATGAAAGGTTTTTTTTTTCTCATATAGTACTCTCTCATCTTTCTGCACCTAGCTAGCTACGTAACCCTTAATTTGCCTTCTCTTCATGGAATTAATTAACTCAGAATGGCTAAATATATACATATATAAAAGGATAGGATAAGATAGGATAGGATAGTGTCCAAAAAAAATTATATCTAATTTTTTACACTTTTATATATATATATATATATATCAATTACTAAGATTTATGGAGAAAATGAGTGAAATATTTTTCTTTAAATCTCAACAGTTAAAATAATAAAAGTATAAAATAATATATTAAACATTAATCATACTTGACAAATCTATCACATAATTTACATGATATGATCAACATTGTATAATATATATATAATTTTTTTCATACATAAAATTTAACCTTTCTTTTTTTTTTAACAAATGACATATTCACAAATTTATGATATATACATAGATTTTTATTAATTAATTGCTTCGTTTCCCTAATTAGCTGTTCCTATAGGTAGCATACGTATTACAATACATAGGGTAATTTTTGTTTTTGTTCACAAATAAACGATTTATTAATAGGGTAATAACCAACATGATTCATATTTAAGTGTTTTTCGTATTGGGAAAATTTTGAAAAACAACTTTCGTGTTGAAATTTCCTAATTAACACAAAAGAAAACAAAGTGAATCTTATGGGACCTTCAAAAAAGAAGTCGTCTTTCATCTTTTCAGCTTTAGAAAGAAAAAAAATATATATTCTTCTCTAAAGAAACAATTGATCGACCTTTAAAAAAAAAATATTCTCCTCTTTCTTTCTTTCTCGAGCACTAAAAAAAGATAAAAAAAAACAAACTTATATATACATCAACTAATTAGTTAATGTTATAACAATTATATTGTATTATAATAATATGTGAATTTTATAGACATTGTAAAAATGTGTATTGAAACCCTATCAATATATAGGGTGTGAACATGTAATATTTTTATGTTTCTATTTTTAGATTTTTAAAATAAGATTTAATAACTTTTTATATCCTTAACATATTATGTTTATTATAAATATGTACATAATATTTTAAAAAAAATTAAATAAATATATAATTTTTAATTTTTAAAATTACAGTCATATTTGTAAACCTTATAAGTATATTTCTAATAAATATGTCTATAATATTAAAATTTTAAATACGTTATGAATAAGAAACAAAATATATTAAGTGAATAAAACATAATTAATCCTTTAAAGTATCACCGTTAACAAACTTTGCTAAGAATCTAGCCATAAAATTGAATGAGCTGTTTTTAGATAAAGGGAAAACCTATTGCAAGAGGCTAGCAATAAAACTAATTTTGGAATAATTTAAAGAGAATAACTTTAGGTGTAATCGTTAAATATTGCTCCAAAGTAGAGTCATATAACCAAAATTCCTACCTTGCATGAACATTGATCATGAGACCTAAAATACACAACATCAAGTCCACAAATAGGTCAAAATTGGCTCTAATTTATTGCTAGTATGATATAAATAGGTTGTTATATCTTTTTGAAATATATTAATACTTAAGTTCATTAGTATTTTTTTTATATATAATTTAACTCACCAATTTTAAAAGAATAATAACACAATTTCATTAGTTCATTTTTTAAGATTTCTTTTCTTCTTTTTTCTATTTTATAAAAAAAATTATTTTAAAAAACTATTTATATTAAAACATTATTTTTTAAATGCAATAAAAAAATAAAAAAAAAGATTAAAAATTTAAAATAAAATGAGTAGAGAGCATCTTTATTGTTATTTTTTTCAAAATAAATTACGAAGAATATTAATGCAATTATTAGTATAGTACTTCATCATTTGTCTCGTATTAAATAATATATAGCATCTATTAATTCGTATAAGCTAGTATTTAATTGAATTAGTTGCTATGAATAATAAAATGTAAAATAGGGGTGAAATCGGTGGAGGTGAATAGAAAGCAAAGCAGGGTGAAAGTAAGTGGACATGTGGATGCAAATAAGGTGTTGAAGAGGGTATTGAATACTGGGAAGAAAGCTGAGTTTTGGCCATATATTCCTCAACATTTAGTGCACTATCCTCACGCTTCTGGTGCCTATGACAAAAGGGCACCAGCTGGTCACGTACGCAATGTGGCTCAAGCTTATCCTTCTTCTAATGCCCCTGAAGAAAACTATGTCTCTCTTTTCAGTGATGATAATGTAAATTCATGTTCCATTATGTGATCATTTTTCTTCATCTTTATTTATATACAAATTAATTTAACTTCTTTCTCAAATTAAGTGTCATATTACCATTTGGAAGGCTTTTTAATATAGAATATAATGCACGCTAAGAGCACTATAATAAAATGATGGTAATGAGGTATGACTAATTTTTTTTTTTTATATATTATAGAGATATCAATTTTATAAATCATTTTTAAAAATAGATAATAATGACAAATAAATTAAAAATAAATTTTTTTAAAATTTAATTAATTATATTTATACTATCATTTTTTTTATAATAAAAAAAATAAAGAGATTAGAATCTATTGAGTTACATATCTAATAATTATTAAGTATATTGCTTTTTACTGCTAAGTATTATATTAATTAATCTCAATAGAATAATATAATAATATAGATGGTACTAATTATTTATATCTACTAGCTATATTAATTAGAATTATTGTATAAGTAACGTCTAAGTAATAAGAAAAATATTAAAATTTATAATCATAAAAATATTATTTTATATTAAAAATTATTTAATTAAATCTCATTTAATATTATTAAATTTTTATTTTTATTATCATAAATTTTAAATATATTATTTATCGCAAAAGTTAATCCTTCCTTTACATCCGTTACTAAAAGATGATGTAACTCGAGAAAATTTAATGACCCTATCTGTCAAACACATATTTATTGAATAAAGATCAATAAAAGAATATAATTATGCTTTCCCTACCTAGGACTAAGACTATTACGCTAGTGTACGAGTACGATTGTGAATCTCAATTTTAATTAATTAATTAGGGTTGGACTACATATGCTTTTTATAAAGACTTTAATTCACCCACCCATGTTTGATGCTCGCATGGAATGAGACGAAAAATAAAAATAAAATTGAATCAATTATTAAAATAGAAGAAACTATAATTCTTACTTCTTTTAAAGAATCTATTCGGGAAAATCGGGTATATTTTCCCTATTCTAAGTAGTTACTATTCACTTATGATTTAAATGAATAGAACTCAAACTAACCCGACAAAATAATGCTATTAGAAATATAATGCTAAAATAAACTAAAACAGATATCAAAACGTAAATATTAAAACAGAGGAAAAATAATAACACAAATTTAACGAGGTCTCGGTATAAATGTTACCTGCCCTCAAGGCCGGATTACCACTTCCACTATCTCCAAATGAATGAACTTTAAAATTACAACTAATTGAGGCAAAATCAGCTAATCAATTACCCTACAAAAAGAGATAAGATTTACAAATTTTGGGATGTTTACAAATGGTGAAGGAGGCTTTTATTTATAGCCTCCAAATACAACACCCATCTTCATTCCTAACCAATGGACTTTTCTAATTTTCTCACTAAGGAGCAATATATAACAAATCTCCACCTTAGCGACTTAATGGTTTTAAATGATTTCTTCAATTCTAGATCAACGACGCCTAACGCTAATTCAGATTTGTAGGATGTTAATCAAGTCCAGCATATGTTTCAACTTGATACGTTAGCACACCTTGTCATCATATTCATGCGGGATTCTCTCGTCGTACTAATCTTCTCGAACTAGTACTCCACCTTCTTCAATAATCTCTCGCATGAAATGATATGACGTCAACGTGCTTTGTACGTGCATGGTAGACTTGGTTCTTTGCTAAACGAATAGCACTGACTATCACAAAACACCTTGATATGTTTTCGACCAACTCCCAAGTCTTCAAGCAAACCCTCGTAACCAAATAGCTTTCCTTCACCTACCAGAATCGCGCATATACTCGCCTCTGTAGAGACAAAGCAAGCGTGGACCGGTAAGGTGTACTTCCAACCGATCGGTGCTCTAGCAAGAGTAAACACATAACCGTAGTTGGCCAAATCGACGCTTATCTAAATCTCCCGCATAAATCGTAATCACAATATCCGAGCGCACGTTGACTAATGGTATTATCCTCAGAAATACTAAACCAACATTTTCGGTATTTATAATATACCGTAGAATCCATTTCATGACCAACCAATGTCCTTTACCAGATCGTATGCATGTACTGCTACAACACCAACCGCATGTGAAATGTCAGTTCAGATACACCATTGCATACATCAAGCTACCAACCGCATTTGCATATGGTACTTTTGCCATATATTCTCGCTCTACATCATTCGAGGAGATAATCAGCACTGCTTAAATTATGAACTGGAGTACTTACAGGGTTTTGTCTGTTCATTCATACCAAAAACGTTGTAGTATCCGTCAAATATTGACTCTGGGTCAAACTAACCTTCCCTTCTTCCCCGTCTCTCTTATCTCCATACCGAGAATCTTCTCGCTTCTCCCAAATCTTTCATCTCGAACTCGACTTAGTCGAGCCTTCAACTTTTCAATTTCGCAGCTCTTAGATGCAATCAACATATCATCGACGCGATAGGAGATGAGGAAAGACTCATTTCAGAAGCTTGCGAAAATACACAATGATCGTGTGTGCTTTCGGTATACTTTTGTTCTGCAACATAAATCGATCAAATCGTTTGTACCACCGCCTTGGAGATTGCTTCAATCCATACAATGATTTGTTCGCCATACAAACCCAATTCTCTTACTAAAGAACAATAAACCCTTTGTCGAGACATATAGATTTCCTCTTCTAATTCACCGTGTAGAAACGCTATTCACATCAAGTTGAACTAGTTCCAATCGAAGGCTTGTACCAAGGCCAACAAAATTCTAATGGAAGAATGTTTTACAACTGGAGAAAATACCTCATTATAATCGATTCCCTCCTTACAGAAATACCTTGTGGCCACCAACCTTCTCAGCGAATAATACCATCTTTGTTAGGAAATCCATCTTTCTTCGTGACATACACCCATTTGCATCCAATTGCCTTCTTGCCTTTAGGTAGCTTGTGTCAACTTCCATGTTTTATTCTTCCGAAGTGGACAAAGTTCTTCATCCAAATGGCTTTCCTTCCATCTTTCAACTTCGTGGCTTCGATTGCTTCTTTATATATGGAAGGAACATCATCATTAACTGGAAAGTGCAGTGCCACCGTATTCTTAAACCGAAAGCAGGTGGGTCTTCAAAATCCTTGTATCGGCAGGTACCTTGACATTTTGTCGTCGTGGCCTATCAATCTATGCCTTCTTCTTGTCGTGTAGGTTCTCGGGGTTAAAACCTCTTCATCCGATTCATCTTCCGTCATGGATGATCAACTTCGCCTTATCTTCACTAACTAGATTAACACTTTTGCTTTCAAACTCCACTTGTTTCGAGTTTGCTCCACCTGGCTTCTAAAGTGCCATCAATCTTCTTAGTTACCTTTCTCAACAATGCAGATTCATCAAAGGTAACATCTCGCTAAAGATTATCTTTTTCGTTTCAAGGCACCATACGATATCCCTTAGAACTGTAAGAGGGATCCCAAAAAATGGCTTTTCTTGGCTCTTGGGTCCAACTTTGATCATATACGGTAGTATGCAATTGAACCAAACACATGTAAGAAATCGTAATTCTAGCGAGTTTTCCAGACCATACCTCCATAGGCGTTTTGCCTCAAGAGCAGATGGGTAGGATTTGTGAGATGACATGACATATGTCATGCCTCAAATTTCAATACCGTCATTGCCTAAAGATTTCCGACAACATACACCGAACCTTTCCAAAGAAAGTCCGGTTCATACGCTGCAACTCCGTTTTTGTTGTGGTGTTTTTCAATAGTAGTGTCGCACTATCCCTTCTTCTTCACAAACTTTCATAAATGGATCATTTGTGTACTGGGTGCATTATCGACCTCGGACGCTTGATCTTTTGCAGTCCGAGTCTCGATCATCTTCTTCCACTTGAGAAAAATACCTAACACTTCATCCTTTTTCTTCATGAGATACACCCAAACACTTACGGAGAAGTCATCAACGAAAGTGACATAATAATGTTTGCACACTATGGATGGAGTTCTTGTTGGCCCCCATACATCAAGTATGGATGTAATCCAAATGCCACTTGTATTATGAAGAAGCGGTGCTACAAAGCTTACTCTTTTCTCGCTTCCCCAATACACAATGCTCACAGACCTAACTCACGGGTTCTCGCACCTTTTACTGTGCCTTGCTTTACTAGAATCAGAAAGCTTTTTCACCAAGATGTCCCAAACGCATATGCCACAACTTGGTAGTTTCTAAATCTCTTTCTTCATCCGAATCGCATCGATGCTATCCCGATAACCGTACTTACCAAGGTAGTAGTACGAGTTATTCTTCCGAACACCTTTCATCGCCACAGTGCTCCAAGTAACCTCCAATGCCCCATTTTGTATGGTCACGGTGAAGCCTTTCGATTCTAAGACTCCCACAAAGAATGAGATTCTTCATATCCTCGGAACATAATGAACATCTGTCACTCGGTCGAACCATCTCGATTCTTCAAACGAATTGACTGGGATTCCCAAAACTTTGCATGGATAATCATTACCCATGAAAACAACTCCACCGTCTAGTTCTTCAAAGTTAAAGAACCACCTTGTTAGGAGACATATGGAAAGTACATACGAATCAAAATCCAATCACCAGATGAGATGATGTTGACAAAACCAACCAATGCAAATCTGAATCAATTGCTTTCGCCTACACATGCATCGATCATGCTTTTTCCTTTCTTTTGCAGGCTCGGACAATTTTTCTTCCAATGGCCTTTCTCATGACAAAAGGCACATTCATCTTTACCAAGTCTTCCTTTTGATGAGATCTACCTCTCCTTCCTTTATGTTGTGTTTACTGACGTCCCTTATGCACAATGCCTCTCAGCCGCTTCATTCCTCGCTTTTATCTTTCTTTCTAATTTCATAACTATACAAAGTTAAGTACAAACTTCCTTAAAAGACACTTTATCCTTCCCAACGAGTAAGCTCGTAATAAGATGATCAAACTCATCGTGAAGCGGAGGCTAACAACATCAAGGCTAAATCTTCATCTTTAAAAGTTTCATCCATATTTAACAAATCTGCTACTAATTGATTAAAGCAAGAATGGTCGTTTTATTGTAGTACTGGAAGGTATTCAAACCTAACAACTTCTTCTTCAACAGAGCCGATTTTGTCCACTCTTTTCATGAATCTTGTTCTCCAACGCCTTCCACAACTTACTACTGCGGATGTCTCCTTCACGAACGTGTACTTTTGTTCTCTTGAGAGATACGAACGGATTGTACCACATGCCAATCGGTTGATATTTTCCACTCTACTTCATCGGCTCCATCCGGTTTCTCTTCTTCAACGGCGATGTCTGACCTCGCTGAAACAGAGCATCTAGAACTTCGCCTTGCCACACGCCGAAATGACCTGGTTCCCATCAAACTTCTCCACCTCGAACCTCGCGTCATCACCGTAGTTCGCTTGACGTGGATGACCGGCCTTTGTTTGAAAGAAATTTTTCTTCCGCCATTTCTTCAAATTTCAACAACTAGCAACTATATTCCAATAGCAAACAAACGGAATACAAACAAATGCCTAGGTAGAAAACCTTCTACCGATACCAATTGTCGTGGGAAAATCGGGTATATTTTCCCTATTCTAGAGTTACTATTCACTTCATGATTTAAATGAATAGAACTCAAACTAACCCGACAAAATAATGCTATTGGAAATATAATGCTAAAATAAACTAAAACAGATATTGAAACAGAAATATTAAAGCGTAGAAAAATAATAACACCAGAAATTTAACGAGGTTCGGTATAAATGTTACCACAGGTCGCCAAGGCGTCGTCGACCACTTCCACTATCTCCAAATGAATGAACTTCAAAATTACAACTAATCGGGAAAAATTGAGCTAATCAATTACCCTTACAAAAGAGAATAAGATTTACAAATTTTGGGATGTTTACAAATGGTGAAGGAGGGCTTTATTTATAGCCCCAAATCCAACACCCATCTTCATTCCTAACCAATGTGGGACTTTTCTAATTTTCTCACTAAGGAGCAATATATAACAAAAACATTTATTCTAATTTTATCTATAACCATAAATCTTAAACGTTAAGTCATAAATCATATATCTTAAACTCTAAATATCAAATTCTAAACACCAAAACTTTAAATTCTATTTAAAAAATAATAATTTTAACCTTAAATTTTAAATTCTAAACCCTATACCTTAAACACTATACCCTACTATATCATATATTTTGTACTCTAAACACTAAACCCTATTTAATAAAATAATAACTTTAAATTTAAATCTTAACCCACAAATCTAAGCTTAAACCCTAAACATTATACACCTTAAATCCTAAAACCTAAAACCCTAAATCTTAAAACTTATTTTAAAAAATAATAATTTCAATCTTAAATATTAACCTTAAACCCCAAGACCTCGAACCTCAATCATATATCTTAAACCCTTAAATCCCATACCACAAACCTTAAAAACCTATTAATAAAAATAATAATTTTAATAATATATTTTATTTTTAAGTAATAATTATTTTAAAAAATTATGATTTAAATAATGTATTTTGTTCGACGAAAAAATAATAATTAAATATTATTATTTAAATTTTATTGAAAATAGAGATATTAAGGTAATATACAATATTTTTTCATTTCATTTCAATTGTAAATTAAATATTGCAATACTTATTCTTGATTAAATCAAATAATATTATTTTCTTTTCCTTTTCCTTTTCATTCTCATTTTAATTAAATCAAACATTCATTATAATCGTGTTAAAGGAAAAGATTATTATTTGGGTCTTTGTGTTAACATATGATAAATTTTGTTCGGCACAAATGCGTTTCCCCCCCTGCCATAAGAGCTTTTTATAAAATATCATAAACATAAACAAATCAATTATATGACCAATATTTTTTCTCGAACAAGGAAAATCATATGACCAACATCAATAATAAAGCAATGTAAAATTATGTAAAACGCTTGCGCGAAGGGGAGAGAATGCTAGGTGGAACCGTGAAATAGACATTAATGAGAGACAGAAGTATAAAGATTGTAGTTAGGGGTGTTGAAAATCTTATTAGATATGAAGGAATGGGCGTGAGATGTTAGATGAGGGTTATCTTTAATATCTATAATTATTTCGTACGAGTTTTAGTTATATGTGATTAATAATTATCGGTAATAAGTTAATAATAATTTTAATTTTAAAAAATTAAACCTTAATTTCATTATTATTTTACTACATTATTTAAAATTTTGATATTAATTTTTATTTATTAATTATATACATAATTTTAAGTCAAATAAAAGATATATTAGTAAGGATAAATAAAATTTAATCTAATTATTCTAAGCATTATATATTTTATTATTAAAAATATATTTTATTATTTAATTTATATGTATATAAAAAATAATATTAATATATGTTCAATTTTAATTAATTATAATTTTAATATTACAATAATCATCATCGTAACACAATTTATCGGATACGATTATTTAAAAAATAATCTTCAAATTTTTACGATTAATCACAAAATTATCAACAATTAAATAATTATCCTTAAATACAATAACATGAGATTAACACATGAGTGGCTCAAAGATTGCAAATTCCTAAGTCGAAGTATGATAATGGGCATTTAAATATTTTACATATTACAATAATATAAATAAAAGTAATTACTTTTATTTTATATAACATATAGCAAACAAACGACTAGTATATATTTCCGTTTGTTGTCACCGGTAGGCGATTTTCCTCGGATGATAAAAACAACCAGAAATATATATTTTTAGCCAAGTTTTTCCAGAAATAAAATTATTAAGGATCGCATATTATTAGAATACAAAAAATTGTCCCACGCTTAAGAAAGATAATATTTAAGTAACATAAATCTCACGTTCTTTTATTAAATGAATGATATTATTTATAAACTTTATATAAACTTTATATATATATATATATACTTAATTAATATACAAAACTAGAAAAGTATCCAAAGATAAATATTTCCGATATTTTTTAAAATAAATATTCTACTCAAACACCTTTAATTAAGATTTTAATTTTAAATCTTTTATAAGATAAATAGATTTTATGTTGTTGAGTCATAACTCATGGTAACTATTTTATATTATATTTTTTGTTAAATATAAAATACAATAAAATTAAATAAATACTTATATATTTTTAAAAAAATTATAAATGATGAATTAAAACTAGAAATGTAAATAACGTTTAAAAAATTAAATATGAAAAAGCTACGATGTTCAATTAAATTTTATTATTAAATAATATGATCATAAAATCTTCTAAAAAAAACTTTGATTTTTTTTATCAATGTATTAATAATTGTTTTCTGGAAAAAAATATTATGGAAATAAAATAAAAAAATTAAAACGTTTTACAAGTTTATATCTAAATAGAATATATATATATATATCCAAGATAAAATTTAAAAGTTAAAATTGACATTTTTAATAATAAGTATGATTTTTTTATACAATCTCAATTAATTTAGAAAAAGAAAGACAACATTACAAAGGAATAATTAAAAGGAAAATAATTTCACAAAATTTATTACTTCATGATAAATTGTTCAATGTATAGATTTATTTTTTAAATTAAAAACTAAGAGTCAATTGATATATAACGTTTATTTTTAATTAATTAATAATACATAAAACAATATTGAATTAAAAACATATTTTTTTTCATTTCAATATTGTTTAAAACTTTCGTTGCAATATTATATTTATGAAAATATACATATGTTGATAAAAAATTGGTTCTAGTCAGAACTTAAGCCGACCCGCTTATTGCTTATGGAAGTAGACAGCCTCTCTTGCACGAACACATAAATATAGTTAATACCACAAGATGACGACCCTAATTGTCAGAGTAATGTCATATTCATTATATTATGATATATATGAAATAATATATAATTTATAGATTGAATATAAATTTAATAATTTAAAATGATGAAATAATTATAATATAATTTATTTATAAAAATTAATTATATTATATCATATAAATTAATATATATATTAAATTATAATAAAAATATTTTTGTAATTGTTACTAAGAATATGATACTTTTTGCAACCACACATCAGATATTGGAATGACTCAACGTCAACGAGGATAAGGAAGCCCCGGCCAGCTTCTGTTTTAGACGGCTTTGGCATTTAATTAATTATGTTCACATGTGACCGGGAATCATATTCAAATCAAACCGATCTGATATTCATTCATTTATTTAAATTATTATATTATTATAATAACTTTTATTATTTTATAATAAAAATATATAAAATATTAATTATATTTTGCATGTTTTAGGCCACACAGATAGTTAATATCAAAATTTTGCATTTCATCGATAACAAATAGAGCTAAAATTTAACGTAAGTGTAGCTGACTATTCATGTGTCATCTCTATCCATACCAGGTCTTTTTCATGATTAAATAGAGCTAAAATTTGCCATCACAAGTTAAAAACATAAAGTATTAACGAGAAAATTATACTATTTTCAAATTTAAAATATAAAAAATGATTTTATTGATAATGAATAAACGAATGTTTACAAACTATTTATACAAAAGAAAAACAAAATTGTAATAATTAAAAATAAACACAATTATGAAAAGGTATGTCCTTAGACAGCCTATTTTTTCCCACCAAGCTGCTAGTTGTTGCTTCCAACTGGTATGTTAGTTATCATTAGTTGGATCTCAAGTTCTTTAATATTCACCCTCAAGTTGGAATATATGTTAATTATTACTAATTTGTTAAGTAAGCTTGAGAACTGTGGAAAACTCAGGGATTTGGTAAATATATTTGTTGGTTGCTCTAATGTAGAGATATAATAAGTTTTGATCATTCTAGCTTGAATCTTTTATCTTATTAGTTGGTAATCGATCTCTATATGTTTGGTTTGCTCATGAAACACTGGATTTGATGCAATGTGAAGGGTTGATTGATTGTCACAATATAACTTGGTTGGTTGGGAGTGTTTGATACCCAAATCATCCAAAATGTATCGTGAGACTGTATTTTGTTCCTTTGTCTTCCAAGAAATTAACGAGTTTCCAAGAAACATACAATATCCTGTGGTTGATCATTGTGTATCTGTGCATTTTGCCAAATCTGCATCACAGAAAGCATTTAGTTGTAATGAATTAGTTGCTGAGAAAAAGAGGCCTTGCCCTGGTGTGTTCTTGACATATCGTAGCACTCGTTGAGCTGCTTCCAAATGTGGTTGATGTGGTTTATCCATATATTGACTGAGAATGTGCACGACATACACTAAGTTGGGCCTTGTGATGGTCAAGTATATTAATCTCCCAACAAGTCTTCGTTAGGATGTGGGATTACTGATGAATTCCCCTTCAACCTTGCTGAGAGATAAATTTTATTCCATAGGTGAATTAGCAGATTTGGCACCAAGATAACCCATGTCCTCCAATATTTCAAGTGTGTGCTTGCCTTGTGACAGAATAATTCCCTTCCTGGAACGTGAAACTTCTATGCCCAAAAAATACTTTAATTTACCGAGATCTTTAAGATTGAATTGTTTCATGAGATGATTCTTAGTTTCTTCAATGTCTTGTACATTGTTTCCTATTATGATTATATCATCTACATAGACAAGAAGAGTAGAGAAGGAATTACCATGGGTTCGAAAAAACAATGAGTGATCATACTTGGATTGGTTAAAATCAGCTAACTTAAGTGTTGTTTATAGCTTGATGAACCATTGTCGTGAGGCTTGTTTGAGTCCATACAAAGATTTGTGTAGCTTACATACTCGTGTTCCCCCTTTCCTCCGAATCCAGGTGGAAGGGACATGTAGACATCTTCATGAAGATAACCATAGAGAAAAGCATTGTTGACATCGAGTTGTTGAAGATGCCAATTTTGAATAGCAACAATGGTAAGAAGAAGTCGAACAGTGACAAGTTTGGCTACTGGTGCAAAAGTTTCTTGATAGTCAAAACCTTCAATCTGACTGTATCCTTTGGCCACTAACTAAGCCTTGTATCATTCCACAGAGCCATCAGGATTATACTTGATTTTTTAGACCCATTTACAACCAACTGGTTTCTTGTTTGGAGGAAGTTGTTGAAGCGTCCAAGTGCCATTAGTTTCAAGAGCATCCAGTTCTTGTATCATGGCAAGCCGCCATTTTGGATCGTTGAAAGCTTCATCAAATGTGTTTGGTTCCCTGAGAATGGAAATAGAAGTAGCAAAGGCACGATGTGCAGGTGATAATTGGTCATAGGTAAGTACATGAGATAAATAATGAGAAGTACCTTTGTCTTTGGACGATGTTGAGTGAGATGAAAGGAAGGACCGATAAGGCAATGAAGCTTTTACATGATATTTTTGAAGGTAGTTAGGAACATTGGTGGATCGACAAAGTCTATGTCTGACTGGTGTTTGAGGAGTTATGTGTGGTGGAGAAGTTGATGATGATGTTTCTGGAGATGAATTTTGAGGATGAAGAATGTCTGAGTCGATTGTTGGAAGGATAGATGGTGTATGATGAAGTGATGTATTTGGATTGGTTAATTGACGAATGTTAGGTATGTCATCATAAATAGTATTTTCTGATGGAGTGAATAGAGTTGGAGTGTTGACAGCGGAAGTGAGATAAAGAAATACATGTTCATGAAAGATAACATCATGAGACACTAAAGTCTTGCTTGTTTCCAGATTGTAGACACGATAACCTTTTATCCCAGATGGATACCCAATGAATATGCATCTATGTGATCTAGGATCAAACTTGGTGAGTTGATCATGATGTGTGGACACAAAACAAAGAGAACCAAAAACACGAAGATGTTCATACCTAGGAATTTTGTGAAAAAGGATTTCAAATGGTGTTTTACCCTTGAGAATAGGTGTTAGAGTACGATTTATGAGGTATGTGGCTGTAAGAATGGCCTCTCCCCAAAATTGTTTAGGGAGATTAGCTTGGAAGAGTAATGAACGAGCAACATTGAGAAGATGATGCTGTTTGCGTTCAGCAACACCATTTTGTTGAGGGGTAGAGACACAACATGCTTGATGAAGGATTCCTCATAGAGAATTCTGGTCCATTGTCGCTACGAATGATTTTAACTCTAGATGAAAATTGTGTTTCAACAAGATTGATGAAGGTGGTAAGAAATGTGCATGTATCAGATTTAGCATGTAAGAGATATACACATGTGCATCTTGAGTAGTCATCAATAATAGTGAGGAAATAACGTGCTCCATTAAGTGCTGGAATGTGATAGCCACCCCAAATATCGACACGAATAATTTCAAAAGGTGCTTTTGTATTGATGGAACTTAGAGGAAATGGATTACGTGTTTGCTTAGCTAATGGACAAATAGAACAATCACTAATGGAACAAAAAAGTGTGTTGATGGAAATAGAAATTACACGCAAACTGTTATTAGATAAATGACCAAGTCGTTGATGCCACAGATGAGAGTTGGTGGAAGTAGTATTTGAAACGGAGAAACATCTAGCCTTTTTAGAAATAGTCAGGTAGTAGAGTCCTGCTTTCTCAGTTCCCATCCCAATCGTCTTCCCTGAGCATTTGTCCTGAACAAAGCACACATTATTAGTGAAGGTGACGTGGCAAAATGTAGTTTGAGTTAGTTTGGCTACTGAAACTAAGTTTAATTTAAAGGAGGGAGGGAACACACATGACATTATAGAGTATGAAATTATTTGAGAAATATACAGTGCCAATATATGTGACACGGGCAAGAGAATGATCAGGTAAATGCACATGCCAATTAATGACTGGAATGTTGGAGCTCATAAGGTTTTGGGAACAGACCATGTGATCAGTTACCCCTGTATCAAAAATCCAACGAGTTTTTGAATGGAAAACAGTTGCACATAATGTGTTACCTGAAGAAGTAGTCACTTGACTTGTCATGCTACCTGATTTGGATTGATTGAGAAGTGTAAAGAACTCTTGATATTGGGTAGATGTAAGGTTATAGGATGGTGTCTTTATGTCAGAGTAGCTTTCATGAAAGTCAGTATGATGAGCTTTGAAGGGGAAGCCATAACTTGTATTTCTCTTATCTTGAATTGCTCATTTCTTCCGACATATGTTGATGTCATGTCCATTCAAACCACAAAAATTACATTTGAGATGCTTTCGACAGTTTTCAAAATTGTGTCCATTGAGACCACAAAAATCACATTTGAGGTGACTTCGGCAATTCTCAGAATTATGGCATATATTGTTGCCTCGATTGCACTTAAGATGTGGGTTCCTTGGTGGGTAATTTTTGTGAGGATATTGTGGATGACTATCTCTGGCAATAAGTGCGGCAACTTCTGGCATCTTTCCTATGGTTTGCGTGGAGACAGCTCTCAGCTTTTCATCTTGAACAATAAGTGAATATACCTTATTTACTATAGGTAAATGTTCCATGTGTAAGATTTGTCCACGTACTGATGTGTAAACTGTGTTAAGCCCCATAAGCTTTTCAATTTGGTATAGTATTCTCCAATGCTTACACCTTCTTGTATGCAATCATGGATCTCTTGCTCAATGTAGAATAGGTGCACATTGTTGGTGTGCGAAAAATGTTCATTTAGTTCTTCCCATAACTCATATGCAATATCATTATATATGACACTTTCTGCAATTTTGGGCGATATGGTGTTGAGGATCCATCCTTTGACAAAAGTGTTGCAGCGAGTCTATTGTTTGATTTCTGCTTCAAAGTTTGTTGATGGCCTTTTGATTGTGCCATCAATAAATCCTTCTTTGTTTTTGGTTATTAGAGCCATGGGCATCGCATGACTCCAAATGTGATAATTTTTTTGATTTAAGGATTAAGCTACTAGAACCATGCCTGATTGGTCTTAATGGTGCAGATATAATGAATGGCTAGGGTCATCATACCACTTTGGTAAAGTATGGTTGGTATTGGTAGTTATAGACATCATTGTTGAGTAAAATAAATTGAAAGAACGCGATAGGTTTAAGTGTGTTTTATACAATAATGATTATTTATGAAACAAATAATGAACTAAAATATGCTTTATCTTATAGAAAATGAGTCAAGGATTACAGAATCAGAAATTTTAATTGCAGAACCGGTCGGAAAGTGGGTGAACTGGCGTCTAGAGTGGCTGGAACGACGGTTGCAACGGTGGAGCACTGAACCAGATGAAGATTGAACCAGACTGGATGGAGGACTGAACTGGGTGAACGATGCGTCGTTTACTTCAAAGGCGCACGAACGACGTGTCATTGGAGTCATCTTCCTCAACAGTTGGCGCGTGTGACTACGACAAGGCACGTGGATGGGTATTTTGGCTTCAAATTAATTACAGATTGTTCGGATTCTTCTGGATAATATGATGGGATGAAATTAAAATTATTTTGTGAATCGAAATTGATTTTGAAAAAAAAAACAAAATGAGGAAAAATAAATAAATTCTGTGAGCTGAATTTTATGGGAATTATTTCCTAAGCTCTGATACCATGTAAGAAATGGTTTTATTGATGATAAATAAACGAATATTTACAAATTATCTATAAAAAAAAACAAAATTGTAATAATTAAAAATAAACATAATTATGAAGATATATGTTCTTGGATAACTTATCTTTCCACACCAAACTGTTTGTGATTGCTTCCAGTTGTTGTGTTGGTTATCAAAGGATTGATCTCAATTTTTTAACATAAAAGAAAATTATATTATTTTTAAATTTAATTGATTAAAAATTTTATACTATCCTATAAACTAAAAGGAGTGAATAATTAATTTTTATAAAAAAAAAGAAGGAAAGCAAAGGTCGAATTCGAATCCTCAAAAGCCCGCGAATCCCAATGCTTTAGGCTCTTTTTAACCTTTTTGCCCATTTTCTCAAACTAGTGCCTTCTATTCCTTGTATTCTTTGGGCTCCAAGAAAAGTGGGATAAATTAATATTTGGTATGGCGCGCTAGTTTTTTTTTAATTGATATTATTGGTATGGCTCTCTCAAAAGGCAGCATAAAACATACTGCGTTTAGAAATAAATAATTATTGTCGTAGTCGTCGTCGTTTTCTTTTCTTTTTACTTCTTTCTATATATTTGAACACATTAATTGATAATTAAGAATAATAATATCTTAAAATATATAGAAAGAAAGAAAAAGACACTAATGTGATATTATTTAATATCATTATCCAAGGATTCTTTGATTCCAAATGAACCCACAAATTATGAGTACATAAAATACTTGACCATCATTTCAAATTATCATTTTTTCACTTTTTTCGATCGTTTATTTTGTTTCTTTTTGGTCAGCTTTCAGTCTATGTAAAATCTATGAAGTCATTTGTAAAGGAAAAAAAAATAATTTCATCTGTTTACACAACCAAGGAAAAAGGGTATGAAACTACATCAAATAGAAAAAGGTGACTAACGCAACCAGATTCGCCTTCGTTAAACCTATTACACCAATTTAATTAAGTTATTAATTATTATTTTTTACAAATTTGTTATTTATTATAAAAAATGATATCATAAAAATAAATCATTAAATTTTAAATTTTTATATTAATTTTACGGTCATTGTTGTCAATAAATAAAAAAACAATATATATTTTATAAACAAACGTGTAATCTCATTAAAACAGTCCTTTACAGTGTTAATCCAAGATATATTAGTAAAAATATCATCTCAATGCTAACATTAAATAGCCCCTAAGGCTAACCCAAAACAAACATTAGATAACCCCAATGCGTTCCCATTAAACTTATGAGCTACTATATTAGCATCTCAAAAATTGAACAAACTAATTAATATAACTCATCATAATACTTTGAATCTCATCTACTAAGTTATCATCAAATGTAATGCCAGTCACCTTACCTTTTATATTACTGCAAATTAAGAATCAATCTCAAAGAGAACATTTATAAAACTTCTATTCTTAGCACAATCAGCAACAAGATAGAGGGATTGCAATTATGTCGTTAAAATAGATAAAACTGATTTAAGAGGAGTAATACAAGAAAACACTACTTGCTCAAACACCTCTCTGAACACAACCCCCATGATCCCTTGGCATCCATTCATTGCAATATCTACATTAGCTTTAAGCTTACCTGTACTTCCAAAAAAAAAAAAGGTCCTAAACGAGCAAATTTTCGTTGTGTTTAGTATTAAAAGTGAAACTTAGTCATTAGTATATTAGTCGATTCCAAAAAAACTTATGCGGTGTCAATCACCCATAGAAAAATAGATGTAGTTGGTTGAGTAAGGAATAAGGAATCATTATCCCACCCAACCTGAATGCATTACATGTAGGGGTAATAATTTATGCTATTGAGTGTGTTTGAATTAATCCAGTTAAAATTAATTCAACTCTAACTCAAATTGTATTTAATTTGAGCTAATTAAAGTGGGTCTAAACCCACACCATGTACAATTATGGTGGCATAAATGAGATTACGTTAGTTCAAATTGTTAATTTCATATTTTTTTTCATCAATTGTACTCTTTTTTAAATCAAAAGATTTTTTTAATGATATTAAAGATCATAATACAAATATCATTAAGGTTATAATCATAAGAATTATACGTTCTGGTTATTTTCGTGGATAAAAAAATATATGCATGTAAATTTTTTTAAAATTCGTTATCAAGTCTATAAAACAAAGTTGATAAATGTTAGAAGTTCAAATAGTTATACTTCAGGTATATCTTTTATAAATATGACACGTAAGATTGTATTCATGTATTCAATAACACATGTCCATTAAATTTAAATTATTTTTACCGTTAAAATATTTATTTAAATTTAAATTAATTTATGAAATTATCGATTAGATATTTTTTAAATATGTTTCAATATTTGTAACATATGTAATAAAAAGATTAATAAGAATTTTAATAGAATTTGGAAGATTAAGTCTAAAATAATTTAATACTAATAATATTAACTTATTATTATCACCTAATCGTATAAAGGTTAAAGTGAGGTTGCCGAAATAAGTGTGTATCGAACTGTTACCGAATGTCCTATCATTCAAACATTATCAAGTAAAACAATCTATACCATATTTTATAATTGAATAATTTAAGTGTCGTAAAAGATGAAATTTAAATAAAAAATTTTATTGGGAAATGTGACTTGTCACACATTGATTTTTTACATTATTTTAAAGAGGTTTAAATAGTGAAGAGTTGGCTATTGGGATTGAATCGCACGAGAATACATTTTGTGGAAAGGAGAGGCTTAAGAAATGTGATACCACACACGCCAAGACGTAGCGTTGCCGCTCGCCGTTCGTCCGTACTTAGGCAGCCGAGTCCAAGTCCGAGTCCGAGTGCGTGTGCATGTGCGTGATGTGGTATTTTCTTTTTTGGTATAATATTTTGTTTAAGGAAAATTTTTCCACTTACAAAATGGTTGTTATATATATATATATATATATATATATTTTTTTTTTTTCTCAGAAAAAAAATGAAAATGACCGTTATTTTCTTTTATTAAGAATATGGCCGTTTGTTTTATTTATTCAGAAAAAGAGCCGTTGCTCGTATTTATTCATAAAAAAAATATATCCGTTATCCGTTACTCTTCATTACTCAAATTGAATTCGCCTTAATTCCCGCATTACTGGTTTATTCATAATTGCTACCACGGTTTCTAAAATCTATAAAGGAGGGTCAGCATTTCATTTGAAACACAACAATCAACAATCATCTCCTACGAAAAAAAATTCTCTCTACAATTTCTAAGTTTTTTTTTTAGTTTTTCCAGCAAGCAAATTTTTCAGGTGTAGCATTCCGGTCTTCATCGGTGCGGTGAAGTTCGAGCGACGCAGATTAAGATTTTGGTCGTTTTATCCTGGGACGACGGTCAGTGTTGTGTCATGCACAAATTAGGCAAAGCTAGCGAAACGTCTTAAAAAGCGACTAGTCCGCGACTCAACCCAACTGATTTCTTCAAGTTATCGGTAATATTGTTCCTACTTGCTTTTTATAAACTTGCTTGACAATTTTAAGACGTATTCAATCACTGCTTCTCTTGAAATGATAATCATTGATCTAAACAAACCATTTTCGCTTTTGAGGATTACACTTTAAAAGATGGAGACAAAAATGTTGTTTTTCTTAACCATGAAAAAGTCGTTTATGCTCTTACCTCTGAAAAAACCAATACAGTCCAATCCTCCTACCAGAAAATTTGAAACTAAAGATTTAGACGCCTGGATTGAAAATGATTTTCTATGCAAAAACTATATTCTTAATGGTTTAGGCGATGATTTGTATGATTATTATAAGCGTGATAAGTCGCTAAGGAAATTTGCTATAAGCTTCAAAAGAAATACGATGAGCGTGATGCTCGGTACTAAGAAGTATGTTGTTACAGTAGATACGAAGTTTCAAAATGATTGATGGCAAATCGGTGGAAGCTCAATCATTTAACCGGCAGAAGATAGCACACGAAATAACTTTTGAAGGTATGGCTTTAGATGAACAATTTCAAGTAGCTGTTATAATTACCCCCTGCTTGGAAAGATTTTAAGAATACACTTAGGCATAAAACTAAGGAATTTTCTTTAGAAAGTCTTATAACCCGTTTAAGAATGAAGAAGAAGCTTCGAAAACAAGACCAAAGAGATGAAGTACTCGTAGTCTCAATAATAGTACCAATAAGAAACCGTCTACAATCTACACCAACCTAAAGGTAGAAATATGAAACCTCCTAATCGTAGTTATAATCAAAACCGTAACCACCAAAATAGAAATAGAAACTATCCTCCCCTCAACCCCCTTAAGGAATAACACATTCATGTGTTATAGTTGTAATAGACCTGGCCACTTGGCTAGGAACCGCCGAACAGAATCGCCCCGCCCACAAAGCGAACCTTCACAGAAGATCAACTTATTGCTATGATATCTGAAGTCAATTTTGTTGGTGGATCCGAGGGGTGGTGGATAGACACTGGTGCTTCTCGCCATGTTTGCTATGATCGAGACATGTTCAAATCCTATTCTAATTCTGAGGATAAGAAAGTGTTGCTGGGTGACTCCCACTCCACTAAAGTTGCTGGTACTAGTGAGGTGGTTTTGAAGTTTACCTTTGGAAAGACTGTCATCTTGAAGGATGTCCTGCATACTCAGATGAGAAAGAATTTAGTTTAGGGATATCTTCTTAACAAAGTGGGTTTACTCAAACTTTAGGGGATGTTTTATATACTATAACTAAAAATAATATATTTGTTGGGAAAGGGTACGCCACTGATGGCATGTTCAAATTAAATGTTGAAATTAATAAAACCTCTTCTTTTGCTTATATGTTGAGTTCCTTTAATATTTGGCATGCTAGACTTTGTATGTTAATAAACGTAATAAGAACATGAGTAGCTTAGAACTAATTCCTAAACTATCTTTAAATGATTTTGAAAAATGTGAATTTTGTAGTCAAGCTAAAATAACCAAAACATCACATAAATCATGGTTAGAGAATCCAACCTTTAGAATTAATTCATTCGATATATGTGAACTTGATGGAAATTTAACAAGAAATGGAAAATGCTATTTTATAACTTTTATAGATTAACGTTCGGATTACACTTATGTATATCTAATGAAAAATAAAAGTGAAGCATTTGATATGTTTAAAATATTTATGATCGAGATTGAAAATCAACTTAACAGAAAAATAAAAGGTTTCGAAGTGATAGAGGCAATAGAATATGATTCCAATATCTTCAATGACTTTTATAAAACTCATGGAATCATTCATGAAAAACTGCACCTTATTCTCAAAATGAATGGCAAAGTCAAAGAAAAAATAGAACTTTACCGAATCAGTTGTTGCAATTTTATTAAACCCTGACCTTCTTGGTGGGAGAAATTTTATTAATGCCACTGCCATGTAAATAGAGAGTTTCAATCTACAAATAAAATTTCACCCTATGAAATTTTGAAAAATAAGAAACCTAATTTAACTTATTTTAAAACTTGGGGTTGTTTAGCCTATGTTAGAATCCACGATCCTAAAAGAAATAAACTTGCTAGTAGAAGCGTATGAATGTGTATTCATAGGATACTGTATGAATAGTAAACTTATAAATTCTATGACTTAAAAGATCGTGTAGTTATAGAATCAAATGATGTCACTTCCATGAATATAGGTTTCCACTTTAAATTTAAGAATAGTGGGGGCTCGTTTTCTTAGTAGTTTACCTATAACTGTAACTAGTGAACAAACCGAAGAATTAAACACCGAAATTAGAAGAAGTAAACGAGCTCGAACCCTTAAGGATTTTGGGTCCGATTTTTATGCTTATACCTTAGAGGAAGATCCCCAAACTATTAAAGAAGCATTATCTTCTTTAGATGCCAACTTATGGGAAGAAGCCATAAATGATGAAATGGACTCAATTGAGTATAATAAGACTTGGCATTTAGTTGACTTACCTCACAGTTGCAAAACCGTTGGATGTAAATGGATACTAAAAAAGAAATTGAAACCCGATGGTACTATTGAAAAATATAAAGCTCGTCTTGTAGTTAAAAGATATAGTGCAAAGTGGAAAATGTAGATTTATTTGATACCTTTTCACCTGGTTACCTTAATAACTTCCATACGTGTACTTTTCTCTCTCTGCTTATCCATGATTTAGTAGTACATCAAATGGATGTTAAAGCGCTTTCTTAAATGGTGATTTAGAAGAAAGAAATTTATATGGATCAGCACGGCGTTTTGTTATCCCCAGGTCAAGAAAATAAAGTTTGTAAATTAGATAAATCTCTTTATGATCTAAAACAAGCACCTAAGCAATGGCATGAAAAATTTGATAATCTAGGTTATCTGCATTGTGGATTCAAAATAAATGAAAGTGACAAATGCATTTATTATAAATTAGAAGATAATATTTGCGCTATTATATGTTTATATGTGGATGACATGCTTATTTTTGGATCAAATATTTATGTTGTGAATAATGTCAAAATGTTGTTAAGAGCTAATTTTGATATGAAAGATCTTGGAGAAGCGAGTGTAATCCTTGGTATAAAAAATAAGCTAGGAATCAAAAGGGAATTTCTCAGATCAATCTCACTACATTGGTAAGATCTTAAAGAAATATAATTACTTTAACTGTAAACCCTTGCATGTACTCCTTATGATCCTAGTGTAAAGTTGTTCAAGAACAGGAGACGATGTTAGACAACCGAGTACGCGAGCATCATTGGTAGCTTTACGTTACGCTACTGATTGCAGACCAGGACATAGCTTATGTTGTGGGACTACTTATGTAGGTTTACCAGGTAGACCTAGTATGAGCATTGGAATGCTATTGAAAGGGTTATGAGAGATACCTTAAGAGCTATGAACCTTGGATTACATTATAAAAAGTTTCCATTGTTTTAGAAGGATCTGACGATGCATTGGAACACTTTATCGAAGACTCCAAAAGCAACTAAAGTGGCTATATTTTTAACATAAGTGTTTGTCAAGCTGGAAGTCTAAGAAAGCAAACAATATTGGCTCAAATACAAATGGAGTTCGAATGATAGCACTAGCTAACGCTGAAGTGAAGCGGTCGGCTAAGAAGTTTGTTAGTGAGATCCCTTTATGGGAAAGACCGATACCATTTGTCTTGATCCATAGCGATAGTCTGTGCTATTGCAAAGGTCGAACCGTTACTACAACGGTGAGGCATTGCATATGTCGTAGCATAAAATCTTGTTAGAGAATTTCTCTCAGCGAGAAGCGGGAAGTGGATCACGTGACGTTCGATGAAAATTTGTGAGATCCTTTGACGAAAGGATTACTAAGAGACGGTTTTCAAAACCTCAAAAGGAATGGGATTAATGCTCTTAGAATGAAGAGTCAACATGATGGTAACTTGAACTTATGACTAGAGATCCCAAGAAATAAGTTCAAAGGGTAACAACAAGTCGTGAAGTGATATGAGATGTATCATGCTATTAATCAAATCTCATTCTATATTGTTAGAAGCATGAAGTCTAAGCGATAGAGGATGAGTTATTTGTTAAACTCTTAATGAGTTTTATACTCTATGTGGAGTGGAGTACATAGCTACAGGAGTACTCTTGATAGACTCACCTATGTGAATGTGGAAGTGTGGCCGCTTCCTATGAAACTTTTTTGGGAAAAATTTACTAGAGCGTTCACTATACTGGGATACACGTGTATGGCCGTAAAGCACGGGCTTTTTCGAACTATACCTTGGGAAGGTTGTGTGTGTGATAATTGTTAGAGATAGAGTTCAAAACTACGAGTTACTCTAGTATATTCTAAAGCATCAACACTATGCAAAGGTTCAAGTCGATAGACACCTTTTCGCTTATGCACAATCTTATAATTTTAATTGATTGGTTGCTCGATGAAAAAATTATTTTTATATAAAATTCAAGTGGGGGATTGTTGGAAAAGATGAAATTTAAATAAAAAAATTTGTTGGGAAATGTGCCTTGTCCCACATTGCTTTTTTACATTATTTTAAAGAGGTTTAAATAGTAAATAGTTGTCTATTGGGATTGGGCCCCAAGGGGCACCCACTTTTATGGAAGGGGAGAGGACCTAGGCAAATGTGATACCACACACGCGCACGCGCTGCCGCCTACGCCGTCTGACCGACCGTCGAGCCGAAACAGCCGAGGCCGAAATGAGCCGAATCCGAGTCGTCCGAGTCCGAGTCCGATGCGTGCACATGTGGTGAGGTGGTATTTTCTTTTTTGGTATAATATTTTTTAAGGAAAATTTTTCCACTTACAAAATGGTTGTTATATATATATATATATATATATATATATATATATATATATATATATATATATATATTTTTCTCAAAAAAATGACCGTTATTTTCTTTTATTAAGAATATGGCCGTTTGTTTTATTTATTCAGAAAAAGAGTTGCTCATATTTATTCATAAAAATATCCGTTATCCGTTACTATTCATTACTAATCACAGTTACACATTTCTTAATTCCAGGACATTACCGTTTTATTCATAATTGCTACACGGTTTCTAAAATCTATAAAGGAGACTCTCATTTAAAACACAACAATCAACAATCATCTCCTACGAAAAAAATTCTCTACAATTTCTAAGTTTTCTTTAGTTTTCCGAGCAACAAATTTTTCGTGTAGCATTCAGTCTTGTCATTGGGTGAAGTTCGAGATGTAGATTAAGATCAAAAATTTGTTTATCCCTGGGGACTACGAAATACGTGTTTGCTTGCACAAATTGGGCAGAACCGCGAAACGTCTTAAAGAGAGCGACCTAGTCCGCGACTCAACCCAAGAAGTTACTTTCAAGTTATCGGTAATATTGTTTCTACACTGTTTTCAAGTCATAATATAATTCAAGATATATATTCTTAGAAACCCAGGCCTAACTCTGAACCCAAAAGCCAGCTTGTAAGTTAGAGGATTGTCCAGATTTATAAGGAGCATTGTTGCCTTACTCTTAGCCAATGTGGGACTTAACATCCCCCCTCCACATCGGCTAGAGTCCGGATTTACGACACGGTCCGGATTTACGGCACGAGGGCCGATGGGAGTACGTGGAAGCCAAGAGCCTAACTCTGATACCATCTTAGAAACCCAGGCCTAACACTGAATCCAAAAGCTAGCTTGTGAGTTAGAGGATTGCCCAGACTTATAAGGAGCATTGTTGCCTTACTCTTAGCCAACGTGGGACTTAACATATATCATGAAATTACAATATTTTAAATTTAATTTCAAGTTAACGAGTTAATTCGAAACCAATTCAAATTTTTTCAAGTTATTTGAATTACTTCGAATTTAATTTGATTTTAATTTTTCATTTTAGATTCGATTTTATCAATCTAGTTGCTACGAAAATTACCACCCCTCAGTTACAGGATACTAGAGTTTGGGATGCTGTTATTATTTCACTTGCTGGGCCTATTGAATTGTTGTGATGGTGTATCGGCGGAGAGTCTATAGTAAAGCATCCGCTTGGTTTCAACAGTACAATATAAGCTTTCCTTGTTTGCTTTTGTTTATGTTAGAAATAGTTTCTATGAGAAGTAATTTTAGAATAAAGTGCTTTCGGAAGAAGAAAAGCACATTTATGAGTATTGGAAGCACATGTAATAGATATTTTTTGTTGTTGAATATATCAAGAAATATATTTTTTTAATTACTATCAAAAACGTTTTTACATAGTACAAGAGTTATCCACCCTGTGGCAAACAATTGAAAACTCAATATCTGAAGAATTATTGGAGTATGTAACTTAGCAAGTAACATGAGATTGTTGTCCCTACCTTAATTAAAGTTTCATAAAGTTTACAATTTCATAAGAAGTTACACAAGTTTCATGTATAGAATTGATGTTTCGATGAACATTTTTAAAGCTTTGACTTCGAACCAGTCACAATGCATGTTTTTTACCTGTGCCATGCAGTACCTGGCCTAAACATTAGGTGAAACTATGGTTCTAATGAAGAGGAAATTTACATCCCAAGTTATTGAAAGTCGTAGGTGTAATCTCTCTCTAAGCCATTGAAGTCCCAACAGTAGGAATTAATGATATTTATGGTGCATGATGATAATTATTGACCATTCTAGCTAGTTCTTGATATGATTTCTTTTTTCCTTGCAGTTGTTAAACCAGAATCGTCACCTAACCCGTCACGTTATCTCGTAAAGCATAAATAGATACTAGAGGTTTGCAAAGTAGATAAGTTATTTATTATTATTAGTAGATTATATTTCAATTAATTAAATTATTTGTTTTTATATTCCATTATTAGATATTTATGTTTTTAATAAGGTGAGCTATATATGCTCACATTTTGATAATTTCTTTTTATTAATATATAAATTTTATAGATAAAATAAGATATTTGGTTATTCTTATCTTAATATATAATATTGTTGTTATTATATATAAATGATATAATATTTTAATTTTTAATTTTTTTTATAATTATCTATCGTTAAAAAATCAAACTTAACTTAACCCAATAAGATTTTATTAAGTTAATTTTTGACTAAACTTATAAACTGTTTTGTTAACAGTGGATAGGGTACAATAATAATTAACATTTATAATATAAAATTTAATTTTATTTATAATTAATTTGAATCGTATGTAAAATAAACTCTGAGTCGGAACTAAATTAACCCGGCCCTAACAAATTTATTCCGATTTTACCCATAATTACGTACTTCTTCAATACGAATGAATAATTTCGATGCGTGTGTATGACTTTTCGGTTTTCATGTTACATCAGCTGCAACAGGCAGCAACCTTTAAGGCTTTTTATATCTTCCATTCACAAACTACTTTTTATTGTCGGTTGTCTTCTAGTACTTATGATTTCTTCCATTAATGTTTATAAAGGCTCGTCATTTTTTTTTTCTTTCAATTGAGGAATTTAGAATCCCCCTTATAGCAATATATGAAATGACAAAAAAATTGGTTTAATTGTAAAGTGTGGATATAAATTTTTAGACTAGTAATTAGCTGGGGTACAACTGCTGGTCAAGTTATAAGTTCCAATGATATTGGGAATTGCGCGCAGAAGTTTATAAGTAGGTGTTATTTGTATAAGTTATGGTGTTTTTTTTATAATTTAAGAATAATTTTATATATTTTCTTGTTTTCTTCCCACAAATCCTTGTCATTCATTAGTAACATTAATTAATTTATTTTCATTTTCATTGGATGATATTGATGGATAATTCATGAAATTTAATTATTGAAATTGTCGATTCCTGTTCTGGATAAGATTGTAGTGCTATCCACAACAAATTCAATATATATAAATAATTTCGTTTTCTTTTTCTTTTTCTGCGTAGACAGACTGTTAGATATATATATATATATAGCATAAGTTTCACGACCAACCAGTCCAGAAGAACTACTGTATCATCTGCTTCCAGTGTCCAAAATACATTACACAAATTGCCCATTAACTACTGATTTTGATTTTCTGAAGATTAGATATTGTGAAAGTCAGACCTTAATTAAAAAGGAAAAAAAAAAGCAGGAAATCTAAGATGCATGATCCGAATTTGGTTACATTTTATATACCAGATGCCTTATAACTTGATCAAGAGTTCATGATGCTAGCTTACGGTAATTATCTTTTCACTGCTTCTGTTGGTTACTATATTTCATTTCAACATTTTTGGTACCGTATTTATCTCTTCCTAGCGATGTGGTCCTTTTTTTTTTTTTGGTAGAACTTATGTGGTATGTGGTAGTTGAAGTCAATTAGAGGAGGCATAACCTAGCTACTACCAGGTGAAGACTATATGTACACAAATATATCATGGAATTTTGATAATTTTCATTTTACAAAGTGAATATGTTAATCACATTGTATTATATTGATTCAATTTACTTATCTTATTATTATATATACTTTTTCGTTATTTTTTGTCATTTTTAATTTTTTTTTTTTGGAAAAAAACTTGGTAGAACCAATTTAAATCTAAGCAGCAAGGAAATGTGAATGTTTGATGACAAAAATGTCAACAAATAAAAAATGTTTTTAACTACTAAAGAATCTAATAGTGCACCAATCTAAAAAAGAATGATGGTAATAAATATATATCTGTTGAAAAACCAAACATATATAAAAGTGGAGTATGAGAAAATGGAAATAAAAACATTGTGATGAATATTAAAAAATATATTACCAATTTATAAACAGGCCACAACACAAAAACCTAGTAATACAATAAACTCTAATAGAAAAATAAGTAAACAATATAGTATACTTTATTACTCTTAAATTAATAAGAAAACACAATATTTTATATTTATTATTTACAAAGTTATCTAATTTATGAAAATAAAATTAAATTAAGCATGTTTCACTTAATAATTTAAAAATAAAATTAAATATCTTTCATTTTAAGTCACAAATTCAAACTATATAAATTATGGTTTATATCTTTAAAAAAATAATAATTTGAAATCAAGTGGACTTATAAATGGTAAGTTTATTCTTCCCTTAAAAATTGAACTCAAATGCACTTATAAATGGTTAAAAAATTAAACTCAATTAAACTATAGTAAATAGTTAGTTGGTTTAGATTAATAGTTTTTTCTTAGATTATTATCATGATCTTAGTTATTTTTATCTAAAATATCGCGTATTAAGTTCTTATTTATTTTTACTTTAATTATATTATTTATAAATAATTGTGCATTTATATATATATATATATATATATATATAACAATTTAAACTTTCACCCAAGCTAATAGTTTAAGAGTTTTCAAGTTTAGAAGCACAATTAATCTAGGTGATCCACAAATAATGTGCTAGTCTCTGTTTCAGCTACAGCTTTCATATACATTTAAAAATGAGTGGAGTGGATCCCTGAGTATTTAGCATTCTTTATAATTAATAAAGTATTTGAGATTAAACTAAATATGATTCATGCGGGTTTCATACTATATATCTAAATTGTCATAATACTGCGCAGGTTTATCTTATGGCTTTACCGGTACTTGAAACACGACCTTTTTTCTTTTATATTTTTAAATTATAACTAGACACTCATACGTCTATGTATATATATATATATATATCTGGCATATATTATCACAATGTAAGACACTTAATAATCACATACTTATTTTCTTTTACATAGCCTAAAAACTAAGATGTTGTGTGTTAATATTGTAAAAAATAATACACGAAAAAATAATTTAATAATGAAATTATTTTATTAAAATTAGATATATATATATATATATATATATTTAAATAAATATAAAATTTAAATAATAATAATAAAAGCATATGTATTAATGTTTTTAAGATAATTTTTTTGTTCATTGTGTATGTTTTAAAACGATAAATTTATCTTCCATGATACAACGATAAATTTATCTTCCATGATACAACGATTAAACAATAATAAACTTACACCATATTTTATTATTTTACGAATTTTAAAGTGTTCAAATTTTATTAAAAAAAATATAACTATAAAAAGAAAATATAAAACAAAAAAATATTATTTTTTCCTTATATTTTTCCTTTTCCTTAGCTGTTATTAATTAATTTATTTTATCTAGAAATGTACATTTTATTATGTAAAGACAATGCAGGCTCATTATTCGAAGGCAGTTTCTCTTGGTATATGATATTTGGACGTTACTGAAACTGTTTATTGCCTGG
The DNA here is from genome assembly GCA_033030585.1 of Hippophae rhamnoides. Classification (NCBI taxonomy): domain Eukaryota; kingdom Viridiplantae; phylum Streptophyta; class Magnoliopsida; order Rosales; family Elaeagnaceae; genus Hippophae; species Hippophae rhamnoides. Next base: position 61,589,695 of record CM065428.1, on the reverse strand, counting down.
CTTCCTGATTCTCTGGCACATGATGAACAAGTTTCATATTTGATATATATATTTTTCGCATAGGATTCCTCTGTTTCTTTAATCATCTAATTCTATTTCAAGTTATTGCATAATGATATTCAACTACTGTAAGTCCGTACGTCTTATATATGCAAATTGTCTAGTATACTAGTCGTGAGATTTTCTCCATATATTATTGATGATGAAGCTAATATTTATGTTAATTTGCTCCTAAGTGTACGTATTGTTGAAATGTGTTGTTATCAATACGATTTTTATCTATTTATTCATTTGATCTCATCATCTCATGCATGCAGCTATTACTATTTTGTTGATTAAGAAAAATGTCATAATTAAAGGAATTTTATTATTATTATTATTATTATTATTTCGAATAACTAGAGAATTAATTAATGTGGGGTTTTTATTTATTATAATTAAAACATTCATACATATATTATTGATGGATTCCAAACTATTGTAGTATGTAGTCCACTTAGTTATTATGATTTGAAATTATGATTTAATTATAAGAAAATGGTTGCCATTAATTTGAGTGCATAAAGGAATTTAATTTCTTATTATTATTACACAGATTTTGAACATTCAACAACTTTGTTTTATTACCACATCATACACTTTATGAACAGCGATAGTATGACGGTCACCAACAACAAAATTAAATCCAATATCGAGTGGTTCGGTTGATATTGCACACTGAAACTTACAATTCAAACTTGCAAACCAACTTTCGAAGTTGGAACTGTAGATTCTCTTTACTAAATGTACTAATTAAACGAGCGTTTGCTCTTGATACAAAGTTGCTAGCTATATCCCAATAAAAGTATTATTAATTTTACATAATGAAAATGGCTTAAATTTGTTATGCGCATAATTTTATTCGGGAAAAAAAATGGATAATTAATGTAGTAGGTATGTACGAGGCAGTTGAGCTACGTAACAATGATATTGTGGATAAAACATTACTTATATATATAGAGGATGTTAGGCATAAATAAATTTTCTTATAATTATTTAATATTTTAATTTCATAATTATTAGGTTAGGTTAGGTATAAAATGTTGTATAATATTTTAAAATAAATACTTTAATTCATTAATTTTTGAATTAGATATCTATAATCTTATTATTTATAAAATTTAGACACTATATTTATTCAATTTTTTATACTTTGAATGGATTAGAATTGCTCATTCTAATAAATTATATGACCAAACGTGTTTATTTTTTATAATAACATGATCCAATTCATAAATTACAAGAATAAATTACTAATTTTTGAAAAGTTATAAATTTTTTTTTTGTACATAACTTAATAATTATTTTATAACTATTAGAAGACTTGTATGAATTTTTTTCTCTATATTACTAAGAAACTATATATTGTAACCCATATGGAATTAGGCAAATTGTCAAAGGGAATAGTTGGGGGAAGGGAAATAAAAATGTAGAAGTCAGCAGGTTTTAGTCTGTTCTTAGAAATTAAGCAATTAACAATAGGATGTAATGAAGGAACTAAGGATTTAAAAATAATAATGTAACAAGGAAAAGGACATATACTGAACGGTAAACAAGAAGGAAAACCCTAATATTAGTTCACAAGTAGTCACAAGGGACTAAATTAAAAGACTATCTGAATGAGACCCTACCTAAACAGCCAAAACCACCGGTCCAAGTCAACCTTAATTTTTTCAGTTCGAACACAGTATCCTTCATCCTCTTTTAGTTCTCATCCCCACACAAGTATATCTACACCGGCCATTTGCTTCCTTCCCTTAGTTGCTCTCTCTCTCTCTCTCTCTCTCTCTCCCATCAATTAAATATCTTTATATCAATTAATCTCAAAGTAGTAGTATTATTTTGTTTAATATTTAACAAGAAGTTATAAGCATTGAAATGAGAAAACCTTGTTGTGATAAAGAGGGCAATAACAAAGGAGCTTGGTCTAAACAAGAAGACCAAAAGCTTATTCATTATATCACTACTCATGGCGAAGGCTGTTGGCGTTCGCTTCCCAAGGCTGCAGGTAATTTCTTAATTTAAAGACTCCAAAATATAACCAGCTGTGATCTAACAGCTAAAGACGTACGTAGGTGTTATCACGCAAAAATACTATTTCTCTATTTCATTTCATCAATTATGATCCTAAACTTATTTTATACATCTATAAAATTCATATATATATATATATATATATATATATATATATATATTAATGTTAATTTTTATTAATATTAATGATTGGATGGGCATTTAGTTCGCATATACCCAAAAACGGAGAATATACTGTTAGAATTTGAGACCAGAAAGAGGTGTGGTTGCATTTAGAGACCATACATAATAAACTCATTTAAGAGTAGTTTTATTTTATGAACTTTCAGGGTCTAAGTATCAGACGATATTATGAATCATTATTTTATAGTTATGATTCAACTAGTAGATCACATTTATTTTTCATAGATGTTGTCAGATATTGAAGTCATTTTTTTATCAACATCAATGATTGATATATTTCTTATTTCCTGTGAATTAAGAATAAAAAACACACCATTAGGACCTTAGACCATTACGAGATGTGGTGGCCTTTGGTCCTCAAATATTTAAGTGTTTCTTCTTGTGATGTAGAGAGATACAGAGAGATATTTAAAATAGAGTATGAATCTTAGTGTTTATAGTTGCGGGAAGAAGTTGTTTTGTGTAGAAGTGATTGTTTTTAATGGTGAACATTTGTGAACATTTATAGGATAAACTTATCTATAGTGATAAACTTACATTTAAATATCATAGTGTTATCCACTTGATTATCTTAATATCGGATAATTAAAGGTTTGAATGGTGGTTGTATATCATGTTAGATATTTAATTGATATTGACATTTATCTACTCACTCAATGCTAATTGGACTAACTTGCGAGTAATTTTCTGACTATGATCTATCATATTACATCACTTGATGTGAACTATTTTACACCCAATAATATATATTGTTTCTATTAATTTTGTGCTTAACACTCCCTTTTTTTTGTAATTTGGTTTTTATGTAATTTTGTTACTAAGTTTTGATCTTGTGTACCTTAATTATATAGGTTTGGATAGATGTGGTAAAAGTTGTAGACTAAGATGGATTAATTATCTAAGGCCGGACATTAAACGTGGTAACTTTGGTCAAGACGAAGAGGATCTCATCATCAAGCTTCATGCCCTTCTTGGAAATAGGTAATTCCATTTGTAAATTCTCTTAATTATAATTAATAAATATATAAAAATATAATTTATCATCTTTCTAATAATTTAAATTTTTTAAAAAATATATTTTTCAACAAATTTTTAATATAATATTAAATTTGAAGATATTATGTTCATGACCCAATAATCTTAATTATTAAGTTAAAAGTGTTTGAATATTATATAGTACATAAAGTCAATACTTATGAAAAAAAAATAAAAAAAACTATAATTAATCTTTTTCTTAATAAATTTAAGATTTTGGTGGATTTTATTTCTCACGAGACTTCTAAAAATATTTAAAGTAAATTACTTTTTTTATTTTTATTTATAATACTAAAAGTATAATTTGATGGACTTAATTGTAGGTGGTCACTCATAGCTGGGAGGTTACCAGGTAGGACAGACAATGAAGTGAAGAACTATTGGAATTCTCACATTCGTAAAAAACTAATAAACATGGGTATTGATCCCAATAATCATCGCCTTAACCAGAACAAACCTCCTTATCGACCATCTGATCATCAAGACAAGATATCTGCTAGTGAAAATACTTTTGGGTCAATAATGAATAATAATAATAATAATAATAATAATAATAATACTTACAAGCTGCCATTAATGAAATATGAAAATTATGAACGTAAAGCTGATTCAGATGCTGCAAGCTCCCATGATGATGAAGCATCAGGTCCATCTCATGGTTTGAATCTTGAGCTTACCATTGCCTTTCCTCCTCCTTCTTTCTTCTACTTTTTCAATTAATAATTGTATTGTTTATTTTTCTATGCTATTCATAAAAATGAGCACTTACACACACATATATATCACAGTTATATCTAAGATGTAATTTTATTCATCTTATATACCGTATTTATGTATGAACACTGTCAGTTATATCTAACTGATGTAATTTTATTCATCTTATATACTGCAGTTATGTATGAATACTGTGCAATAAAATAGACATTTCTTAAGGAAAAATGATGGTTATAGTGCATGACTTTTGCAAAATAACTACTTTAGTATTGTAATCATTAGTTAACATAGATTAAGTTTTATAATTTAAGAAAAATAATCAAATTTATTCAATTAATATATCATCGTCAAAATTAAGCATTTTACTATTTATTAAATACATCAATTTCAGTCACAGAAGTATAAACTTAGTAATCTCAAGTTACAATAATAATAAAAATTTAGAAAATAAAGATTCTTGTGTAACAAAAAAGGTTGGAAGGTAGTTTATCATGATATAAAGGGGAATAAAAAAAATTGATTTTAAAAAAGACATAATTTAAGAATATTATAAGTTTTATAAGGGCCAAAATTGATAAATTCCATTCCAAACCTATGATGAAATAGATCACGGATCTTTTACATGTATTATTTTGTCTTTTAAACTAAAAATTAGGATTTGAATTTATTTATTTTTAAAAATTATGGGACTAATTAGATACAATTAAAAAATAATGTAATCGATCAATTGTTAATTTTAAAAAATAATGAGACTAATTAAATCTTTAACCTTTATTTAAATAATATAATATAAGCTTAACTATTAGTTAGTCTTCAAACTTTTAATGAATTCATACCTAGTTTCATAAAATATCAAATGTATGATTTATTCTCAAATTTTATAACTTTACATATATATCTCTAAATTTTGAAATCATATAATTTAGTCTCAAAAATTTATATATATGTTTTAATTAGTTGTTCAAATATCCATATATGATTCAAAAATTTTATTGGTCGATAAAATATATATTTATTATTCAAAAAATTTAAACTTATTTATAAATATTTAAATATTTAAAAATTAAATCATATAAATTAAAATTTTAAATAATAAATTATATGTTTTAATTTTAGTTTATACCAATATTATATTTTATCCTATAATGTAACCGAGTCCGGAAGAAGAGATAAAACCATGCATAGAATCTTGCATTTGTAATAGAGACTACCATCCACTGGGATCAATGAGTTACCTTAGGAATCAATTTGCCAAGGGCCTAAATTAATTAAAGTAACTTTTGGGAAATAAAAAAAATAAGTCACACATTTATAAAATTACTAATGGTGGCATAAGTTTATTAATACATGAGTTTTTTTTTTTTTAATATTGAAAACATCCTCTTCATTAATAAATGAGTTAATCTCAAACTCATGGCACTATTGGCATATCAATCCAAAATTCAGTCTGTCCAAACAAATGGGGGTGGTGAATTTCTTTTTCTTTGTAAGGATTGGGTAGCTTTTAGAATTGATCATTGAGTTACTTGTTCCCATACAAATGAACAAAATGGGAGACTTGAGAGCCAACAAAGAAGAGTTCTTGAAAGTGGTATCACATTCTTGCAAAATGCTCATATACCAGCTAGGTATTAAACATATACTTGCAGAACTGTGGTCTATACCAAGAATAGTTTACCAGTTAAGAGTTTAAATTTTTTGACTCCATATTACATGCTCTAAAACAGGCCATTTGGTTATTATTTTCTTAAAGTTTTTTGCCGCCTATGCTTTCCCTGCATAAGATCTTATAACCAAAACAAAGTAGACCCTCATTCCATACCTAATATTTTCCTTGGATATGCAGGTTATTTATGCCTTGATGTCAAAATAGATAAAATCTATACCAGTCGTCATGTTACATTTCATGAAACATCATTTTCCTTTGCCTCTCACAGTAATGATTAGTTATCAGCTAACACTACTAATAACGTCTTATCTCTTTTTCCACCACCTACCTCTCTTACTACACTAGTTCTGTCTCCTCTCATTTCTTGTTATTGTTTCTCAGCCACTCTTACCTTGTTTACCAATAACTTCGCCTCAAACTCCTTTTGAAACAATTTCTCCTTTTATACTTGTACTTGCTTCTATACTTTTCTTACGCATATCTATTCAAAAGCATTGTTATTTTTAGGATCCGGATCCATTATTCATTCAATGGAAACTATTGTTGGATATTCTCCGGATAAAAGTCAGAATATTGTTCTTATGGGCGGGTTAAGAAAACATATACCAATTACAAAACCTGCTTTTTTATTAGGGACACTTTCTCTTTCTGGTATTCCCCCTTGCCTGTTTTTGGTCCAAAGATGAAATTCTTAACGATAGTTGGTTGTATCCTCAAATAATAGATAGTTTCACATTTACCTCTACCCCGTCTTCAATTCAACTACATGTTGATTTACCTTTGGAATTTGTATCAACTCATTCTTCCTCCTCATATACAACAAATTTACCACTTATCTCACTAGAGTTAAGACATGTCATCTACCTGTTAAAAGTATGTTTCAAGCCTCACCAACTTTTTCCTATGACCTTACTAAACCAAGGAGTTATAAGGATGCCCTTAAACACCTTGACTGGTTGAAAGCACTGAAAGATAAGTATAATGCCTTGTTGGCCAATAATGCTTGGGAACTTGTTCCCATTAAAAAGAGTATGAGGATAATTGGATGCAATGGGCCTTTAAAATTAAAAAAAAACTGACTAGTTGTCTTGAGAAGTTGAAAGCTTGTTTGGTTGCTAAGGGCTTCCACCAAATTGAAGGAATAGATTACTTTGTAAATTTCAGCCCTGTGGTCAACCATACAACTTTACGTTTGGTATTATCTTTAGAACTGTCTAAGGGTTATGAATTTCAACAATTGGATACCAAAAATGCCTTTTTGAATAAAAATTTAGAGGATGAAGTATACATGGCACAATTATCAGGTCTGAACAAGGAGAGGGACCGGTGTGCAAGCTGCACAAAGTTCTATATGGCTTAAAATAAGCACCTAGAGCATGGTTTCAAAAACTAAGCTCTTGTCTTCTTCAATGGGACTTTAAGAAATCAAAGGTAGATGTTTCTATGTTCTTCAAGCACTCCACTGATTATGTTCTTATTATTCTTATACGTGTTGATGATATTCCGATCATAGGGTCTGATTCGAGCAAAATTGGTGATGTAATTTGACAACTCAGTAAAACATTTGCACTCAAGGCCAAATTTCCTATTTTTTGGGATTGAAATTCTCAAGACAAATACTTGCCTACATTTGTGTCAAAGGAAGTACATCTGTGAGCTTCTAAGAAAACATGGCATGGTCAAAGTTAAACCATTACCTACACCTATTTCTTCAAGAGGCTACTTGTTAAAATATGATGGTATTATTCTTATATGTCCAGTATAGTACAGAAGTGTGATAGATGTTCTTCAATACTGGGCTATCATCATACCAAAAATTGCTTTAATTATTAACAAACTCTACCAATTTCTAGCTTAACCTACAGACCTCCACTGGAAGGTAGTAAAGAGAGTTACATTATCTCAAAGGAACATCTAGTTATGGTGTGCTAATGCACAAATCAAATCATGCAGACTTAGTGGCTTTCTCTTATACAAATTGTGGAGGTAATTCTGAGGACAGAAAAAGCACAGGGGCATATTAGGTTAACTTTAGTGATTCACTGATTTCTTGGATGTTTGGGAAGCAAGGAATGGTGTTACGTTCCTCGATTGAGTTTGAATATAAAGTTGTGTCACTGTGTACTACAAGTGTTCTTTGGTTGCTATCCATTCTAAAAGAACTAAGGGTATGACTTGATCAAGTTCCAGATAATGTAAGTACACAATACTTGGTAAAGAATCCAATAATGTATTCTGTGTTTTTCCTTATCCAAACGGGTTTTGTAAGAAAATAGGATTTCATATTGAGCTCCAAATATACGCTGGCGTTTTAACCAAAAGAACTTCTCGTGTAATTCATGCCTTTTTGTTTTTATGACCAGAAATTCTTTCTTGATTTCCATTTCAAATTGTTCTCTGTGGTAGATCCAAAGATGTGAAAGTTGATTTTCATTTTGTGAGAGAACAAGTGACTTATTATTAGTATTATATACAATGGGTAAACAAATATACATATAGCAAACAAGTAACACAAGGATAATAAAAGTTTATTTCCACGAAAATTATATTATTAGAAAATAATTTTAAAACTAAAATATAAAGATCAATTTATTGTGTTTTGAGAAAAAAAAATTAAAATAACTAAAAATAAATAACAAGTATCTAATTAACTCAAAATTAACAACTAAAAAGATATATGAAAAAATATCTAAATATATTTAATCTATTACTTTTCTAAGCATATAAATTACTAAAATCTCCCCAATATAATTACCATTCAATTGAATCTAATTTAGTATGTATTTCTCTCTCAAGTAAACTATACATCATATAGTAATTAACCTAATTACACTCTCGTGTAAATTAAAGTACATATTACTCATTAAGTTTATCAATTATTGATCATATACATAAGAATCATACATTTATGTTTAAAAACTATGCATGTTATTTAATTAAGACAAATAATTAAATAATTCTCTCACATCTATTTAGTTGCCTCTATAAATCAATTGTGATTAAAAAAATTAATAGCATAAAAATCAAATTTAATATTATATAATTGAATTGAAATCATAATTGGGAGAAAAATATTATATCATCATATGTAAAAAATTAAGTTCTTAAGACTTCTAGATTAATAAATTAGTTAGACATGATTGAATTCATAAATATCATATCTTTTAATAAGAAAGATTTATAAATTAATGAATAAAATAGAAGAAGAATAGATACAATCAATATTTTGAATTGTAGTACCAATCTCTTCTTGAATTTCCACCAAATTATATCTCATCTTAAATTTCTTTATCTCTTTTTGGAACCAAAAAATGCTAAAGCAATTGTAAAAAAAAATAGATGCTTTCTTTTTTGATGTAATTACGAGATTAAATTAAATTTAGATGAAAATATAGAACGTCATATTAATTCTAAATCAAAGGTTGAGATGAAAAAGAAAAATTAAACAACTTTAGCCAATTGGATAACGATATGAAGTGAACAAGTGTGTGACATGTGATGGGATAGAATGGTACTTGTCAACGTGGGTTGAGTCAGTTGGGACACACAACAAGTTCTAATTGATTCCTTTTCATTTGTGTTGCAACACATGGCATTGACTACATTAGTTGGTACACACGGTGTTCCAATTGGCTCTTTTTTACTTACATGACATCCATATGTCATATTTTGATTGATCATTTATTAAATTTTTTATAAAATCAATTCAAAAATTATATTTTTATCCTCTTTCATTAGAGATTTATATTTTAATATTTTTAATTCAAAAAATATTATTTATTGAATAAAAAGAATAAAAAACACATAATTGAACTGATAACTTTACTTTATTAGAATTATCGATAACTCATAGGAAGTTGCAAATTAAGCACATATATGCAAATAATCAGGTAGCAAATGTGCTTATTAAGTCAATTACCTCTAACAACTTCCATATTCTGTGCAGCAACTTATGGTCTGTAATCAACTTGAGTTTGAAAGGGAGTAAAGGTTAATAGAGTAACTACCTTAAAGGATAATATAGTAATTGTACACGTCATAAACTGTAACAAACAATCATCTTACATGTATACTTGTATTAGATAGCCAATGAAATATTATGTAACCGCCTCTGCTATAAGAGCGATGAGTACTCACACATTTCAATCATTGAATTCAATTCTAGCAATTATATTTTTCTCCGTTGATTAATTCTCTCATCTCATATTTCGTCTAAGTATTTAAATATAAATTTTTAAATTATTTTTATTATAATTAAAAAATTGATTTTAAAATGTTTTATAAAGTGGTTTTTATAAATATTTTTAAAATAAATAGTTAATTAATTTATTAATTTATTAATTTAATGATAAATAAATATATAATAGTAATTATTTATGAGCAATATAATCTAAATAAAATATAAATATGACTGATTTAATACGTTATTGAGAATAATTACATAACTTTATTTAATAATAAATCAAATATAACATAATAATATATAAAATTATTCAATTAATACTTTTACTTCCTAAGAAGTTCATCTCTAATGAATGATATACATAATTTGATTGAACTTAATAAGAATCTTTTTGCTAAAAAATATTTTATTTTAACTGATTATTGTTTTTTTAATTATTATAAGATATTATATATATGATATCGATACAAAAATTATCAAGTCAACAAATATATGATATGTTTAATTATAAGTGAATTGATCGAATATTAATTAAATAAGTAATTATAAATTATATGAATTGTTACACTTAATGTAAAAATAATTACATTATACGAAATAATTATTCATAAAAAATATATTTATTATATAGATATTTTGATATTTATAGGTGTAAAAAAAAGTATTAAAAAAATATATGAATTTATTCAATTAATATTTTTACTATGACAAAAGTTAATCTTACCTAAATGATAGACATAACTTGATTGAATTTAATAAGTATTATTTTCTTAAAAATAATTTATATTAGGTGACTATTTTTTTTAAATTGATATGAAATGTGATGATATCGACATGAATTTTTTTATTAATTCAATAGAAAATATGATCTTCTTAAAAATGAATTGATCGAATATTCATTAATTAATTGATAATCATGAACCGTATAAACTATCGCCCTAATGTAATAAAAAATAATTGCATTATATGACATAATTATTCCTAAAATATGTATTTATTATATATACATTTTAATATTTATTGGTGTAAAAAATGTATTTATTATATAATTTTTTTAATATTTATTAGTGTAAGAAAACTAATAAAAGTAAAAAAAGAAGGTGAGTTTGGTTGTAGATCAATAAAAATATGATATGATTACAAGCGAATTGATCAAAAATTAGATAAATAAATAATCATGAACTTTATGAATTATTATTCTTAATAATTACACTATTTAAAATAACTATTGATAAAAATATATTTATTATTTTAACTTATTTCTATGAAAAAATATTTATTATAAGAAGATTATGATATTTATTTGTATAAAAAAATAAAAAGGATTGGGTTTGATCGTTGACCAAATATAGTCATTTTTTTATATATAAAGATGATAACATTGACATCATTTATAAATCCCTTGTATTATTTTTAATTGTAGTGTATATATATTTTTTATAACGTTAAACAATATGTGTTTAATGCATATTCAAAAATTAATGTATGTGTTTTTTTTTTCTAATATCAAAGTATTTGATTTTTGAGAGGTTAAAAATAAAATTAATTGAATAAATATATCACTTAAAAATCTAAAGAAAAAATTAACATATGGTTAGCTATTGTAATTGTGTTAAAAATAAAATTCAATTTATAAAAACATTTGATGCTATTCTCTTAAAGCTAATCCAATAAAATTTCATCCTTATTAATTTATAGAGCATGTTTGCTTATGAAAAAAGGTATTTAAATTACCCGTAACAGTTACCTTTTATTTATTTACCTTTTAATTAAGGTACACAAATTAATGTTGGTAATTAAGTACTTACTGATTTGTCATTAACTTGATTCCCTTAGAAAGACTCAGTATTAAATTCATTGGAAAAAAAATCAAAACTTATCTTCTTAAATTAATTTTTTTAAATTATAAGTATTATTTAATTAACAAGAAATTTTAGTAAAAAAAAAACTATTTTATTCCTTTTTCAAAATAACTAGTTATATATAAATTGATGATTTAAATATGATAAATATATACTAATATTAATCATCAAATAATAATCGTTATTGTGTAAATTCTTTATTTTATAAAATAAAATAAAAAATTAATTTTTTAAATATAAATTTTTAATTTACTTTTATTGTAATTGAAAAAGTAATGTTAAAATAATCATTTTAAAATAGTTTAAACTCTTAGAATAAATAGTTAATTAATTTATTATTTTAATGTGAATTAATATATAACAGTAAATATTGTATGAGTAACGTAATCTAAATATAATATAAATATGGGTGATTTATTACGATATTGATAATAATTTTATAATTTTGTTTAATAAATAAGTTAAATTTAACAGAATAACATATGAAATTATTTAATTGATATTTTTATCATGTAAGAAGTTAGTCATAACTACATGAATGATAGATATGATTTTATTGAATTTAATAAGTATTTTTACTTAAAAATAATTTATATTAACTTATTATTTTTTTAATTGATATGAGATATGATATGATATTGATATAAAAATTATTAGTTCAATAAAAAATGCTCTACACATAAGTGAGTTGACCGAATATTTATTAAATGGATAATTATTAACTACATGATATATCATCCTTAATATAATGAAAATAATGTCATTATACAAAATAACTATTCATAAAATTATATTTATTATATAGATATACAAGAAAAATATGATATTTTTACAAGTGAATTGATCGAACACTTATTAAATAAGTAATTATTAATTATATGAATTATAACTCTTAATGTAATAAAAATAATTGTATTATACTAAATAGTCATTCATAAAAGTATATTTATTAAATAATTTTTTTATATTCATTGGTATTAAAAAATTAACAAAACAAATATAAAAATATATTTATTATATATTTGTTTTAATATTTATTAATATAAAAATAATAAAAAATTAAAAATTCTTAGTTGATTACAATTATCAATTTCTATATATAAAGATATAAATAAATAGAATGAAATTAAAATAATTTAATTTCGATTCTTATATTTTTTTAATTTCTTCAATTTTTGATCCATCGTTTTTACTATTCTTTTCAAATTCTATTAAAAATTATTCAAATAATTTTTAGTTACCGTAATGTTTTTTTCTTAGAAGATTTTACGTAATTTTTGAACTTTTCATCATCCAAACAATGTACATTTAATCTTATTCGATGTAAATCAAAGAATGCACATTGTTACTAAGGATGTTACATGGGTTTGGATGTACAAGATTATTCATAATGTAAGTTTGATTTTTTCTCAATTAATTTTAAGGATAAAATTAGTATCGAGTATTATCAGATCATGAAATAATATTTTTAAAATGGATACATTTATATTGATATTTGTCTCATCTGTACTCAATATATATTATATTAATTTAATTAATTTATATATTTATTAAAATCATTTTGATTTTGGATATTATTTATTATTCGTCCCATCTCGTTATCCGCGGATAAAAATTGTCTTCAAACTATAATGATTTTAAGATAATTTCGTATACAAATTTTACGTAATGATGTGAAAGAAATTTTTTGTTGTTAATAATTTCTTAATTTGATACCCATATTCTTGCCACCAATTTCTTTCCAAGAGTCATCTCATTTTAGAAAAGTTAAATATGTAATATTAAAAATCAACGATTGTATACTCATGAATGAGTAGTATAATATTTTCTTGAAATACTAAAATTTAAATTGAGAAAATTAAATTTATTATTTTTATCGAAAATATATTTTAAATTTATATTTTTTAGATAAAATAATACACTTTATTATATTTTAAAAAAATGATAAAAATTTATTATGACCAATCTTTAATGTAAAATAAATCAACTTAATTTAAATGAATATTTTTTTGTCACGACGTAGCTTCCATAAGGTGAATTACATTGAAAATTTATTATGATCAAAGAGCCTTAATAGTACCATTTAGTCTACTTATGAAGTACATAGATAATTTATTACGATCAAAGAGCCTCAATACTACCATTTAATCTATTTATTCTTGTAGTTTAAAAATATATATTTTTATACTATTAGTTTTTAAAAATGATCAATAAAGAACAAAATTAATTTTTGATCATTTTTAATTTAACTTATTACATGAATTCGTTAGAGTTATCGTTTTAATTGTTATTAAAATTATTCAAAAACCACCCAATACTTTAGTGTGCTATTATCTCTATCTAATTCTATTTTTTAGTTTTAATTTTGATTTCATCATCACTTAAATAATAATATTTTATTAAAAATTTGAATTTTATCCTTCTATGATCTTTTTTTTTGTAATTACAACATGACAATAAAAATCCTATTTTTTATTTTAAATGATTAATAGTCACTTAAAACCTAACATACAAGGCTTTAATAACCCTTTTTTCTTTATTATATGTTTGTGTTTGTTTATAAATGTTACACCAATAAAAGATAGAAATATAAACAAAATATATAATTTTTTTTTAATCTCACTTTGCTCTTGTAATTTCGTGTTTCTCAATTATTATTGACATATGTAAATTTTTTTAGTTGATGAAAGCCTAATTTATCAAGATGTCCGTATGTAAAAGAATGCTCCTATGGATAAAATAAAAAAAAAATAAAAAATGTAAAAGAATGCCTAAAGTCTCAATTTGACGGTATGACAAATATGCAAAATAACATGCACTATCAAAACTCAACTCACTTTCTTTTGACATTGGCACCATATATACATTATGTATTGACTATTAGATTGTGGGTATTTGTGTCATATGTACAAAATGATACTAAATTATTAAAATAAAAAAATTATAATACTTTCTACTCATACTCACATCATATGTGATATTCACTTATAATAAAAGTTATATAATATACTACTTGATCTCATCTAACAAGATGTTATTTGAGTAAGAATACATGAAAAAAAAAACTTTTTATAAATACTGAGGATATAAAAAATTGATAAAAAATTAATCACGTGCTATAATGCAATAATTGATTTCATTTACTTTTACCATCGATCGATCAAAAAGTTTTGTCGCAATGGGGCTGAATGTTCCCCATACTTTTGATAAAGAATCTTAATACAACTTGCTCAATTTCACACCGTATTATTTGACTGTTGAACTTTTTGTACCTTCTTTAACTACATAATTTGAAATTAATTATAAGATTTTGTGACATGACAACCCAATATAAATAGAAACATCATCTTTAAGAATCCTACAAAAAAAAAAAAACCCAATTAAGCATTTTACGAAAGAGAAAGAGATGGGTAACAACATAGGAGGAATAAATAAAGCAAAAGTGATGAAGATCAATGGAGAAACATTCAAATTGAAGACTCCAACAAGAGTTATGGACGTGGTAAAAGACTACCCAGGTCATGTACTTTTAGATTCTGAGGCTGTTAAGCATTTTGGGATCAAAGCTAAGCCATTGGAACCACAACAAGAGCTAAAGCCTAGAAAAATTTACTTCCTTTTAGAACTGCCCAAGTCTCCGGAACAAAAAGTTACCAGAAGAGTACGCTCTGGCATTCACATGAGTGCTAAAGACAGGCTTGAGTGCTTGATGCTTTCCAGGAGATCTGTATCTGACCTTTCTGTTATTGGGCCGTCGTCTGGAGTAGTAGCTGGTGGGGCATCTGGTCCCATTTCTAGTCCTGTTAGGGTGAAATTAAGACTACCAAGGACCCAGGTAGCTAAGTTAGTTAAAGATAGCAGAGATGAGGTTGATGTGGCTCGGAAAATAATTGATCTTTATATTGAAAATGGTGGTGAGTATAGTGACTCTCTGATGCTCCAACGTGAGGAGCGTTTCAAGCCAAGTCTTGATGGCATTAAGGAAAATTACAATGCTCGAGAGGTAAAACTTTTTCTTTTATTATTTTTTTTTTTTGAACTTTTTTAAATTTTTTGATTTAGGGACACTTAATTAGAATGGTAATTTTCGATTATTCAATTAATTTTAAAAATTACCCCTCTATTCTTACCGCAAGCAGATACTAGTTCAAAAAATTAATAATAAAAAGGAAATACCATAGAATATTAATAACAAATAAATTAATTTCATTTTAAATGCTTGAAATGGTTATTTGTGATATTGGCTCGGTGAAAGAAGTTTAGACTATGCGATTTAATTAGTCTAATTATATTTGAATTTTACGATGTAAGTAAATGATATTTGCGTTTTGATTAAAACTCAAAGCTTGCTGTGTCAATGTATATCACATAGTTTATTTACTTTTGGGAGATTTTTTAAATTTTTTGAAAATTCTACTTTTACAAAAAAAAAAAAAAATGTGTGATATATATTATAAATTACAACGTAAAAATGGGATTATATATATTATATGTTTGTGGTAAATTAGGTTAAATATATAATTGTATGTTTTTGTTAGATACGTATTAATTTCTTATCGACTTGGATTGGATTGAGAAAACTAGATCTGTAATTAGTTTGAAAAATAAAATCACAGTTCATAATTGAAAATGTCAAAATATAGGTTTAAAGTCACCGGACATATTTATGTGTTAGTTTTAATTATTTATCGAGGGAGGAACAACCCTACATTTAAGTCAAACCATCGAGACTAGTTATGAACGTTGCGTTGAAAGAAAGATGCTCATTTTACACCGGCTCTGTATTATAAAGTTTATTACCTATTTATGAATTTATTTTATTTTATATTTGTTAAGTCCTACGTTGGTTAAGAATAAAGCAACTGATGTTTTATAAATTTCAATCCTCTAACTCATTGGTTTTTGGGTTGAGTTAGCTGTGTTTAAGATGGTATGGTATCTTTCTTGGCCAGATCTTTCATCTACGCCGTCGTCATCGACTAGCCGATGTGGATGGGGGATGTTAAGTCGCGTTCTTAAGATTAAAGCAATCTCCTTATAAGTCTAGGTAATCATACAGCTCATGTTTTTGGGTTGATTAGCGCAGGTTTAAGAATATTGTTTATTAAGTTGATAATAAGATATTTTTTAATAATAAATAAAATAAGATAAACAAAGTAAACATTTTTATTAATTATTGTTTTTTGTTAAAAAAAAAAATAAGACGATAAGTTATTTAATGTATTTTGTTTATATTATTAAGTTTTTTTTTAATTATTTAATTTTTAAAATTATGTAATTAAGATATGATAATTTTAAAAATCGCTATTAAATTCTCGAAATAATACCAACAAAATAAGGACATTTGTACTCAGACTTATAATAGGACAATAAAAGAAGATGTGACATAACTCCTACCACACTAATTTGCGGTGGATTTGGATGGGCAGGAGAGC
This sequence comes from Hippophae rhamnoides, assembly GCA_033030585.1. Taxonomy (NCBI): domain Eukaryota; kingdom Viridiplantae; phylum Streptophyta; class Magnoliopsida; order Rosales; family Elaeagnaceae; genus Hippophae; species Hippophae rhamnoides. Next base: position 61,572,541 of record CM065428.1, on the reverse strand, counting down.
CTTTTGATTTGACATTTTACGGCAAAGAAACTGACGTAAGTTAGGTTACCAAAATTATTATATTACAATTCTTTTTAATAATTAAAATTTCTAAAATATTTTTAATAAAAAAATTATAAATGAATTAAATTAAAAGCCAGAAGTTGATTTATTTATTTAATGAGGGTACAAAGTTTTTTATTCTAAAGCCGTAGACCTTCATTTATTAATTATTATTTATATACAATAAATAAATGTAACCTTTCAACACCTAAGAAAACCACTAAATTATAAAGAAAATTTAATTTAGGATTCATATTTCAATTCTGTGTTGTTACTCACTCTTTTATTGATTGTCTGTCTATTCACCGTTATATTAGGATGTTTTTTTTTTTGTCAGAAGATGAGGATGTTTAATTAGGTTAAATATTTTTTTTAGGTTCGGTTGATTTAACACAAAATTATCTAGTTTTTTTTTATATACATAAAGATATTAAAATTTTTTATTAAATTATATCACATTAATTAATTTATATAATTAAATTTAATTACTATTAAGTAATATATTATAATTTAAGTAAAATAAATATGATAAAAATATTTTGTGAACTTTTTTATACGGAGAAAAAAAAATCAAACTACCAAAATGTGGATCCCACGTAATACTATTGATTATACCATTTTTTTTGATTCATGGCGAAGATTATGGTAATCTTGAGATGGTAAAATTATTAGATTGATTATTTATTATTTTTTAAGTATATTTTTATTAATTAAGTTTTTTTATTTTATTTTTATATCTCATGTTTCATATCTATTTTTTAAAAAAATTATATTCATATTAAATTTTATTCAAATTACTTCCCATATATATAAAGATTTTCAATACACTTTTGACAAGTGTGAATAATAATAAGTTTATGCGTGACAATTTGTGAGTGTTTTTTTATCATATCTGGTTAATTAAAATACAGTACATGTGTAATTTGAAGATGAATATAGGACATTAGTGGCAATTTAATACATGTGGAGTATTAGTAAATTTAATTAAGTGAAATAGAGTGGAAGTTAATTCAAGGTATTTGTATAAACATGTGATGTTGTCGTGACACACTAATGCCAACACTTTTTTAATAATGTTGTTTGTATTATTTGATGATAAAATGTCTAATTTACCTTTTCATTAAAGTTACATGAGCTGCTAATTGTGAAACCTTATGAATTTTTTTTGTTAAGTTGAATTGAATTTTATAAAGTTAAAAGGTCACCCATGAAGCTCTATCTAGTTTTTTTTTTCTTTTTAATTTAAATAATAATTTTTTTTAATTTTATCTTCTAAAAAAAATTTATTTTAAAAAAATTAGATTTAATATAACTTTATTGATTTTACTTTAGGTTAACTTTAATGATGGTAATAAAAAGATTTATGTGAGTTTTATTATCCATTTAATTCGATACAATAGTCCATTAAATCTAATTTTAAAAATTATTTTTTTGAGATAAAATTAAAAATATCTATTTATATTTAAATTAAAAACTGTATAAAATAAAAAATAAAAATTGAAACATCGAACCCCTTCTCTCTATGTTCCCTTCTCTTATGCCCGTCCCCGTCCCCCTCTCTTCTTCGCTCTTTTTCCCGCACTTTCCCTCCTACACACTCTCTCTCTCTCTCTCTCTCTCTCTCTCTCTCTTGTTATATCGCACCTCATCGGAAAGTGAGCTTTTGGCGTCCAAATCAAGAACCTACCCATCTAGTTATGTCTAGGATTTTTTTTTTCATTTTTAATTTAAATAATAAATTTTTTTAATTTTATTCTCCGAAAAAAAAAAACACTCATTAAAAAAAAAATAGTCTTAATTGACTATTTTATTAAATTACAGGAGGAGTAATATAATTCATCTGTCTTTTTTACACTACAATAAAAAAAATAATTTTAAATACAATTATAATATATAAAAATAAGATCAACCATAGCTAAATGTGTGTAATGAGGACTTTAGGTGCGATTTTGGACCTAACTTTTGAGAATTTTTTAGGTACTCTTGGACATCCATGTTGAAATATAATAATAACTTTAGTACTTAAAAAGTCTTTAGGTACACTTGTAAAATCGTACTAAAATCTCTATAGGTATGGTTACTTATGGAAATTAAGTATAGTTGTTGATTGTAATTAAAACAGATACCTATAAATGCTGTAGTATATGGATGAAGTCAACCCTATCTAAATGTGGATGCTGAGAACTTTAGTTATGGTTTTGGGAGTAATTTTTTTAGGTACAGTTGGACACCCATATTTAAAATAATAATTATTTTATACAAATATATTTAAAAAATATTGGATATTAACTCTTAATTCAAGGAGTAAAACAAGTAATCATTAATTCAATGAGTAAAATAATAAATCCTTAATTCAAGGAGTAAAACAAATAATCCTTAATTCAAGGAGTAAATCAAGGGATGCTTAATTCAAAGAGTAATTGAAGGAGTAAAATTTCCTTATAAATAGCTATACAATTGTAATGAAAACATGAAAATAATAAGAGCTCTTTTATGTAGAGTTATTTCTTGTTTTTTCAACATGATATCAGAGCAGGAAAATTAACTTGATTCTACTTTATTATTATCTTAGCATCTTCAATCTTTGAAATGACGGAAGACATAGTAGTATCGAGAAAGTTTATCGCTGCTTTCCTTCATGAATATGCATGAGGTGGATGTCGACCAAAATCAAAGATTAAGCTCGATCTTGTTGAATGAGTTTAATTACTTACTTGGTCAAAAGCAGTGTGTCTGGTTCTAGGTGGGAAGCGTCCAAGTTGGGGTTAATAAATGGAAGCTTGATCGAAGTACGATGTTTCCTCACCAACCTATGAATCTTGGCTTAGTAAGGATCGGTGGTTATGTCTTAATGGCTTCTAAATTCCATGGAACGTAAATTAGTGAAATATTCGGTTTCAACTGCATACCAACTACATGGGAGACGGTCGAGAAATGTATGGCCATAAAACAATCTTTGCCACGAGTTTTCAATTAAAGAAGGACATCTCAATCTGTGACGAGATGCTAAGCCTTTTGTACAACTCTTAGGAAGATGAAAAGTACGTGTGGAATGAGTTAGAAATATATCGTCTCATTACAACCGATGTGGCTGCTACATTTAAAAAGAAGCGAGGAAGAAGATAAGATATTTCAACTTCAAATGGGTCTCGATTCAACATAATGAAGATATACGATGCCACATACTGTGAATATCTTGAACTTCCTTCCTTCACCAATGTATGTGCGACAATTCAACGTGAAGAAGTAAGGAGGAAAGTCATGAACAACGAGATCTGATGACTAGTGCGCGAAGCGAAAGCATATCTAACTAACGAGAAAAGTACAAAGTGGAAGCATCCAAACTTGAAGTGTCGACACACCGCAACTATACTGCCATATTAAGCGACATGTTGGATTCTACATCGAAATTAAAACACGATTTTATAAAGGATAAGGGTTTACGAAAGTAGATAAATCGACGCATTAATCGTAAATCATGTACTCGCTCTACCTTTAATGATCCGATCCATTCAAAAACTTCACAAAGCCGTAAATTGAACTTATGAATGAGTTTATGTTGTATCTTCAAAACAAGACAAGGAGGAGTTAGAATTAAGCGTGTGGATAGCGTAGAAGAAGGAAACTGGCAAAGACATTGCTAGGCAAGTTGTCAGGTTTCTTAGCGATACAAAACTCATACCACAAGGGAACGATGCAAGGTATCATAAAAGCCTTTAAAATCGCTTCTCTTAAAATAAATATATTGCATGATTTTTGGGTTTGTAGATTCAAAGTGCCATTGGTCGTATGACAAACCATGTTTCAAAGTCTCATAAGTTTGAAAAATTAGCAAATCCTTCTCAAGTTTCAATTGCAAATGGTGAGAATGTAAAGGTTTTAGGAAAGGAAAAAATAAAATTAATGTCGATGAAATCGAGTCAAGGTTTTATATGTACCTTCCTTTCCGCTTCCACGTACGTAGGAAAAATCACAAATACCTTGAATTGCTTAGCCATTTTTTCTCCTCATAATGTCATTTTTCTCAGGATTGTGCCACCAAAAAGACGATTGGTGAAGTGGTTTTACTTAGATGGTCTCTATTACATATCCAAGAGCAACTTGTAGGGTTTCAAGCCAAGTTTAACCCTATCCAAGATAATCAATCGTGGCATCAACGTTAGCTCACCCTTCTCTACCAATTTTGTCAACTTTATTTCCAAACTTAGGAAATGATGCAATTGTACGTGAAACTTGCCACTTGTCTAAAGCCATCAGATTGCCTTTTAATTCTTCCTTGTCTAATAGTAAATGTTTTGAACTAGTTCATTCGGATGTATGGGGACCAACTAATGAATCTTTTGATGGTTATAAGTATTTTGTGATTTTTGTTGATCATTTTTCTCGAGTCACGGGTTATATCTTTTAAAGTCTAAGAATGAAGTTATGGAAGTATTTAAGGACTTCTCATAACCTTGTTAAAAATCATTTCTCCTCAAAATTCAAACCGGGCGTCGACAATGGCACCGAATACATGTCCTATATCATGAAACAATATTTGAGCATTCATGGCATTATGCATCAAACAAGTTGTGTTGGCACACCTCAACAAAATGGTGTAGTGAACGCAAAAACCGACTTACTTGAAAAAACTAGAGCATTAATGCTACAAATGAATGTACCAAAAAGAGATTCTCGTCCTGAGGGGTTAGCAATTTACGCCTACATCATCAATAGATTACCAACCGAAGTCTTGATTTCAAGTCTCCCACAGAGGTAAATGAAAGGAAGGAAAATTAATCTCTCACACCTTAGAGTCTTTGGTCGTATCTGTTTTGTACATATTCAATCTCATCATCGAGATAAATTGGATCTATTTGTTAAATGTATTTTTCTTGGTTATTCATCTACACAAAGAGGATATAAGTGTTATGATCCCCAACTTAGGAGATTAATTGTGTCTAAAGATGTTCGATTTTATGAAACTAACCGCTTTTTTCAGCAAGTCACATGAAATCACAAGTCAAAGCGGATGACATCTTGGATGTGTTTCCATTACCAAGAATCGAACTTGAGGCTCTGCACAAAAACAAGATCCAAACCGTACCAACATTGATACATCTCTTCTTGAAAGTAACAATGAATGGTCTCTTTTTAATGGTACACTGCATTTAAGACGGTGATAATCAAGATGATCCTCACAATATGGTACAAGATGTGAACGAGTGTGAGATAACTCTCCTGGCTCCACGACGTAATCCAATGCGTGTTAGGCAACCTCCCACAAGACTTCAAGACTTTGTCACCTACAAACCCACGCATCCCGTCTCAAATTATGTGTCATATACAGTGACACCAACCCACGTACCGCATTCCTCAAGACGTGTATATCGAGTTACAAATAGCCTCAAAACTTTCATGTAGGCTAATAGCCAAAAGGTGTGGAAGGAAGCCATGCAAGAAAGAACTTAAAGCCCTAGATCAACACAACACACGTTGGAGATCACCAAACTTTCAAAAGGCAAGAAAGTCGAGGGTTGCAAATGGATTTATAAGCTAAAATTCAAGTCGGATGGATCAATTGAGAGGTATAAAGCAAGATTGGTGGCCTGGGATTCACTCAAACATTCGAGGTGGATTACAAAGAAACATTTGCACTGTTGCAAAAATGAACACGATAAGAGTGCTGCATTGCGTGGTCAAAACAAGGGTGGTCCATGTACCAAATGGATGTGAAGAATGCATTCTTGCGTGGTGATCTCAAGAAAGTCTATATGAAATTGCCACCGCATCCTCCAGAACGAATCGGATTTAGTGTGCAAATTGCACAAATCCATTTATGGTTTGAAACAGTCCCCACGTAAGTATGCCAAGCTAAGCTCGGGCTCGCTAGTGTTGGTTTCAAAAGCGGCAATGCCGATTCTTCACTATTTTTTTCAAGGAACTATGGGAAAATTGGTCAGGCCGATTATGTAGATGATCCGATAATTACAGGGTGATAATCTTGCCGACGAGATTTTCAACCTCAAATAGTCCCTCGGACAAAGGTTTGCAATTAAAGACCTTAGGATATTGAAGTACTTTCTTGGTATAGAAATGGCAACCTTGCCTGAAGTGACTCTTTCTTAACCAAAGGAAATATGTCCTAGATTTGCTCGAGAAGCTAACATGAGTGATGCTAAACGGCCCATTTACCCCTCTCGACAAGAGCTCAAACCTAGCTTTGGGCGGCACGCTTACTCACGGATATAAGTTCTTACCAAATTTCTTGGTTGGTAAGTTGATCTACCTAACAATCACCGGGACTGACATCACATACGTAAGTATTGTGAGCCAATTCATGCGACTCCCGAACACTTGAGCATTTGTACCCTTGTTAAAAGGATCTTTACGCTATTTAAAAGAATCGACTGGGTCGTGGTATCATCGTGAAGAAGAATGACAACACACAAATCATAGGGTATTGTGATGTTGATCGGGCGTGGAATGCACTGATCGTAAGTCCACCACTGACTGTGACATTTGTCGGTGGAAACTTGGTCACATGGAAGAGTAAGAACCCATATCGCGATCAAGTGCCGCTAAGTATCGCGGATAAATGGCTTATTGCGTGTGAGTTGATATGGCTTAAAGGTCTTATGTGATTTATGTGTTCCTACAACTCTTCCTATGTCGCTTATTTTGTGACAATCGTGACCCGTGCATATAGCATCAAACCCAGTGTTTACGAGAGGATCGAAACACATTGAAGTTGATTGTCATTACATTCGTGAACAAGTTCAATCACATAGTGATCTGGACATTATACAAGAAGCTTCGACCAGGCGGTGACATCTTCGCCCAAGCCGCCGCTTCTCATCGATTTCAACGACTTTTGCAAGCTTGGATCCATAAACCTTTTGGATCGGCGAAGGGAAGTATTGGATATTAGCTCTTAATTCAAGGAGTAAAACAAGGAATCCTTAATTCAAGGAGTAAAACAAGGAATCCTTAATTCAAGGAGTAAAACAAGGAATCCTTAATTCAAAGAGTAAAATAAGGAATCCTTAATTCAATGAGTAAAATAAGGAATCCTTAATTCAAGGAGTAAATCAAGGGATGCTTAATTCAAAGAGTAATTGAAGGAGTAAAATTTCCTTATAAATAGCCATACAATTGTAACGAAAACATGAAGAAAATAATAAGAGCTCTTTTGTGTAGAGTTATTTCTTGTTTTTTCAACAAAAAGTCTTTAGGTATGCTTGGTCAATTATACTAAAATTTCTATAGATATTATTAATTATCTATTTTAAATATAGTTATTAATTATACTTAAAATTAATACGTATACATACAATAATATATGTTACGGTTTGTTCTTTATCATTAAACATAGCTAAAGACTTTTTATGTACGGCTAAAAACCATGCCCAAATTCTAATATGAAATTGAGAATATATATATATTCTCAAGTTATCTTAAACAATGGTTACAATAAATTGTTATAAATAGAATTGTTTAGACTCGTATTATTTCTTTTTTGATTAAAGTTTAAACTTGTTACCCCAAATTCTAATATGAAATGTTATTAGAAAATATATTAATATTCATTTTATTAAAATTTTGCAGAAGCAGTGAGTTTTATTCCAACGAATGCAAGAAGGAGAAATTCAAGTAGGTAAAGCCTCCTTATGGCATTCTAGCTACTACTTAGTTAAAGCATAAAACAAATACAACCAGCTTAATTATATGGAATTTCACTTATGGTGTCCTTGAAATGTACACACACTAGCTACATTGCTAAATCAGTCTTTGACAGTTGCTTAGTTATATAAAAATTAGCTCTACTTAGAGTCGGATTTATTTTATTTTATCAAGTGTGAGTCTCATTGCTTGTACTTACAATTTTATACCCAAAAAGTGTTACATGGTTTCATAAAATATAAGCTTACATATTACTAAAAAGAACAGTAGGCATGTACTCTCTGAATGGAGATAGAATTAAGAAATTTTAAGGTAATATATTACTCAAAAAGATTACTCGTAAGCAAGGACTAAAAAAAGACTGTGTACGGAAACATCAACAATGGTGGGAATTGAATTTTTCTTCTTCTTCTTCCTTGTTTGGTGGAAAAATATTAAAATACCAATAATGTCCTTTAGCAAGACCTTCAATCTCCTTTTGAAAAGAAAAAGTTTTTATCTTTCATTTTTTTTTTAAAATCAAAATGATATATTTTTGAGAATTAGGATACTAAATAATACCACCATTCAAGAACTTGGAAAACAATCAATATCAAAGACAACAATAATGAACCACTCTCATTTATTACTTTCTTCTATATTTCCATTGAATTTTTTCATTGAATATTTAGTCTTTAGCCAGATTACTCTGTAATAATAGAATTATCCAAAATTTAAAGATGGGTAGAATTTATTTATTTAAAATGATCTATTTTTTTTTGCTAAAAAAAAAGAAAAAAGAAGAAGAGACAATTAAAGTTAGAACTTCAGATCCTCTTCGGAATTCTTTTGAAATAATTGGAGTGATCTTTTACAAATTGAAAGATTTAAGAATGCTTTTTTTTAATGTATTTATAGTTTATAAGAAAAGTTTATCTATAACAAAATTTGCAATAGATAGATCAATTATCACTGTAACATTTTTGTGTATATCTCAACCTCTAAAATTATTTAATTAAAATTTGTTATATTAATTATATAAATCACAAATTGTCCCATTGTTCATGATGTTACAATTTAATCTAGTAGATGATCATCCTCATGGAGGAGGTAGGGAGCGCACAAAAGGAGATAGACCTTCGGTGTAATTACCTTAAGTGAAGGCCACCAAAGCTGGATTTTGGGTAGGTGAGACGAAGAAATTCTAAGTTCATACCACTACAACGATCTATACGAAAGGAAAGTTTTGTTGATGCCTTCCTATTGAGAATGAAAAATAAGAAAGATTTTTTTTTTAATAGGAAAATTTAGTCACGTAAATCTTTTATTTTGTTGAAATTTGTTGATTGTTAGGTACGAATTTATAATAAAAAACTCATTTTAGTTATAAGATCAATGAAGAAAAAATTGATCATAAATTTGAAGAGTATTACAAAAAATTTGTCACATTAATTATATTTACCAATTTTTTTTGTTTTATATATTTTGTTGTATTTATGTAGTGTTAGACATTAACACCTTATATGTTGTATATTTATTAAACAAACCATTCCTATGTTATTTATAAACAGAAAAATATATGTATAATGAAAAACAGAAATTGGTGAATTTGGGATGGTAGGTAGATCGAATATAGAATAATTTAAGGGCCAAAGTAGAAGAATAAATAAAGGCAGCCATAGGCTTTTTTGTAAGTGACGCAGAGATGTCATATTCCAACTTTGTTGTTGTTGGAGAAACAAAATGGAATCTTGATTTGTAAGCTTGAGCTTCTTATTAGTACAATCTTTATACCTATCTTCAATTATAAGTCCCCAAGTAATAATTTTCTTTTATATATAGGAGGCTAAATTTATGCGTAAAGGACAAAGATTCTATGAACTTTTTTTTCGATAGACAAATTAATGCCCATAAATATATATATAACATTTTTTATTATTTAAAAAAAAAACCTCATATGCCAAGGATGGGCAAGGAAATCTGACTCAACAAATTTATATAGATATGTATATAGTCTCCTTTAGTGGTAGAATTAGAAAGTATTTATTAATCGAACCATGATACCTTCCTTCATAAAAAAATTTCTTTGTAGGAGTGTAGTTTTTATGTATATATGAAGTAATTAATATACAAAATAGTTTAAACATGTCATTTCCATCAAATGTTTGAAGTTTTTACGTGATCAAAATTTCCCATAAAAAACGTAAGACCAATTATATAGGAAATATCTCAACTCAAAATATAATTTCTAGTTATATTTATTTATTATGAAATTAAATATAATAAACTTAGAGTTATAATGTTTTTTTATTTTGATAATCATTAAAATAATTATAATTTTAATATTTTTAATTTAATTATAAAAATATTAATTTTAAACAAAATTTATTGAACATAACCATAAACTTACGTAAATGTATAAGGTTTTTAAAATAAAATATGGTAAAATGGTGATCAAAGAATGGGTATGATGATCCAAACTTTACCATAACACACTTATGGGATACTTAAAATTCTATTATAATACTATAAGTAAATAAAACATTATATGAGTGTAATTTAAATTCCAGTCTATAGTATAAGGAAAAATAATCATACCACTTAAACTACCAACGAATGCAAAATAAGTGTGTTATATTTTAATAAATAACTAAACAATAATAAATTTTTAATAAAAGCAAAATAAAAATAAAAATACGACGTATAAATAAGATAATTTCTCTTAAAAAATTAATAAAAAAAAGAATAAGTAATAAACAAATCACACCTAAGATTTAGCGACTATGGATATATAGTATTAAAAAAATAAAAATAAAAAAACTAAGAAAAAGAACAAATATTTGCTACTGATAGAGATAATATACACTCAAGAAAACATAATAATTAATAAAATGAAAAGAAGAGCAACAAAAAAAAGAAGTTGAGAACTTCTCCGATCGTTTCATTAAGAATAGATGAAAGAACCATTAACTAGTTTTATTATGCATGTAGAACAAGGTTTCTTATTTGTATTTTTTTTTTTGTTTTAACAGCGAACGTTTCTGTATAAATAATTTTAAGTAAAGATTTTAATAAATCATTTACAATCATTCATTTTAGTCTATTTAACAGTAAATATTTTATTTTAATAGTTACTCATTAAATTCAAATTTTTAAATATAATAATATTTATATCATTAATTTGGGATTATCTTATAATTAAAATAATTTATTATATATAATTGAATTTTTACTATTTAAAATAACTGTGGTAAAAGTTACTAAGTAAGCTTTAAACATAATTAGCTAATAAGTAAGCTTCCAAAACTTGAACCTCATCGGTTCATCCCACTCAAGCCTACTACAAAGCCTTCGCTAATGGTACGTCTTGACGACACTGAGAAGAAAATTTATTAGTATTTTATTTTATTTTTTGGGCAAAAAATAAAAAATTATAAAAACTTAATAGACATTTATGTTCTTAATAATAATTTGATAAATATTCTTTGCTTTATTCTTATTACTTTAGAGTATTTTACTTATTATATTATTTATAATTAATGAATTATTTTAATTATTTAATATGCTTTTTATATTTATTTTATAATTTTAGTTTCAAATGGATTCTGGCTCCTCTCATGGCCAAAGAAAAATAAAACCGATTAATTAAATAACAAAAATACTAAAACTAATGCCTTACGAATTTCGATCAGTCGATCACCCTTTTACCTTTATGCGATTTTCCATTTAGCTCATCACATCATATATTCCAATAATACCCTTATGCTCTTTTCTATATTCCCTCTTTCAAAATCCCACAATTAATTTTTCTCGGTTCTTATTTCTTTATAAAACGACAGACAAACACTGAAATCCCCTTAATCTAGAAAATGAAAATGACCAGTTTGCATCAACAACTTGTTTATGCAGTTTTCTTGTTGTTCATCTGGGGTTGTCTTTCAAATAGTGATCATAGTGTAGGTGTTAAGGTACAGCTAGAGAAAACGTCATTGATACCTCAGGAACAAGTTGCTACTGCTAATACTGAAATAAAGTGTGGACCATGCCCTTGTGTTGACCCCTGTGTCCAGCAATTTCCTCCCCCACCGCCACGGCCTCCGCCATCACCGAAAACTCAAAAGCATAAACCAGCAACGCAGAATTGCAATCCAGTAATGCCACTACCACCACCTCCTCCAAGGTTTATTTACGTGACAGCTGGTGATCCGGACAATTCGTACCAACCTGATCATCATGACAATTACTGGAATTATTATTCTGGTGCTGGACGACATGTCGTTCTGGGCTGTACTATGTTGCTCCTCCTATTTTCATGTATTGCTATGTTTGGAAGACTCTGATACAGAGCAATTGTTTCCTTACTACTGTTTTTTTTTTTATCTGAATTGGGTAATTATGTGGTTGAAAGGAGAGAAGGGTAGTTTTTGTAATCTATTTTATGATTATGCATACCAAGGTTTATCTTAGTTCACACATCGGTTCAAGTGTTAGTTAGAGTTAAGTCCGAATTTTTAATGTGATATCCAATAGTAATTATACGGACATCCATTTTCAGTTAATAATGTCGATTATCTCAAGACAAAAATGAAAAATTAATGCGGTGAGCGTGTATCTAACACGCGACATTCAAATCTTCGGTATGACACTCTCCAAACTCATCCCCACTGTGTCAAACATGAAGATTTACCCATTTTTGTTATAAAATATAAATATATTCATTATCATAATTATTAAAAATAAATATTTTAATCTTATAATTATTTAAAATTATGTAATTTAATTTTAAGATTAACATCAATTTTTTTTATATACTAAAATGCATTATTTTCGTACATTGTGAAATTAAAGTGACTTATTTATAAATAACAAGATTAAATTAATCTTTTTTACTTAATAATTTGAACCCCCACAGTCTTTATCTTGTTAGTAAATTTTTATACAAAATTATTGGAGAAAGTTTTTGTAAATTTTTTGATTAAAATTATGAAAATTTTAATAAATATTTAAAAATATTATAACAATTTACTACTTATTTTTTAAAATTAATTATATTATTTATTTCTTACAAAAATAGATGTATTTTGTATTTATTTTGAAAAATAAATTAAGAATTATAGAATATTTATGCAAATTGTTTTAAATAATTATTTAAATTTATAATTAAAAAATATAAATATTTATGTTTAATAAATTTTTGACCAAAAAAACACTGTAAAATTAAATGATCTGAAAAAACGCTTAATGTTAAATTATTTTAAAAAATAAATAAAATAATTGATTAATATTATTAATTGATATTTTTTTATATCGATACTTTATTGATATTATTAATAATAATATACATGGATACGCGAGACTTTTAAAATATGAATACTGTGTTTACAATACTAAAGATATTTTCATTATCAATGATTAGTTTTATTAACGAAAATAGTCATGTCATAATTAAAATTAATAAAAAAAATTTAAATAATATTTTTTAAATTTATAATTATAAAAATAATATTTTTATATTTATCTTGTATATTTTTATTATTAAAAGAATATAAAATATTATTTTATTTTAAATATTATCTAATTAAATATAGTTTATATTTAACTAAAATAAAAACATTATTTCTTAAGTTACAGATCCTTTCATAAAAAAATTCGTTGTAGGAGAGTAGTTTTTATATATATGAAGCAATATACAAAATAGTTTAAACACGTCGTAAATATAGGGCGAGACAATGATTTTCCATTGAATGTATGAGGTTTTTATGTGTGCTCCTTAAAAATCAATTTTATAATAAATAACTCAACTCAATATAAAATTTCAAATAATAAACTTAAAGTATATTAATAGTTATAGTGTTTTATTATTTTAACTTAAAATAATAAAAAAATTTACACATCATACAATAATATTTTTTTAAATTAAAGTATTAATTTAATAATAAAAATATTACTTTTAAGTAAAATTTATTGAACATAATCACAAACTCACATAAATATATAAAGATTTTTAAAACAAAATATAGTAAAATAGTGATTAAAGAATGGGTAGGATGATCCCAACTTCACCAAATACTACTCGAGGTAGCATAAAAGATGATGAGAGGCCTTTTCTTCTAACTCAATCTTTCCCGTAGCAAAATTTTCAACATTAAATGTACCAAGAAGCACATGCTTTAGAACGAAAATACTACAACAGATAACAGATGGATGACATTTTTATTTTTGTAGCTTTAGAAGGTCTGTGACTATAGATGTGGTGGGTCTTGCTTTTCATTCACTGTTACCAATTATCCCAATGTATATAAATCAAGTTCATACTATTACAACATGCTTTTGCCTCATCTTGCTCTTAATTTCTTCGCCAAGATGTTCAAAGACGGTTTTCCTAACGATCCATCAAGAAAATTGGATATTTAGTAGATATGTACAAATGAGTTTAACAACATCCAATATAAAGTAGAACAACATGAAAAGTCCATAAAGAACAACATCGGATCTCAAGGAGATGAAATCTTTCCAGACGAAAGAAGATACAAACTCTGACTATTTTACACAGTTTTGATTACGATTTTTTTACAAACAAGCTAACAAAATATGATTTTGACAGCATAAAGTTTCCAGTTTATTGACATTACCAGTCACTCGACAACACCAGGACGGCCTGGACTGGCATCCATCACTGCATTCTATTCTCTTTCCTTCTTCTGATTATACTCAGGAAAATTTTATCTCACAAAAACACCATTTAAGGAAGACAAACCTAATAAACCAAAAGAGTCACTTTAAAGAAACTTTAGGCGTACAGCTGCTGATTTGAAGATCAGCTGGTGTGCATACCAGAGCCCTTTGCTGCAAATGTCTCAGGCTCTGTTCCATGCTAACTTGAACCATTTCAGCTAACATCTTCTTTGCTTTACTGGACTGATCATCTCCATCTATCTGAGATATAATGTTGCAGACAATATTCTCCAGTGTATCAGCTTCAAGCTCAGATCTCTGGTATGGAGATTCCCTCAGTAACCGCAGGAGGATCTGAGCTTTTTTCTGAGACTTGGGCGTTCCTTGAACCGTGAGCTCAAGAAGTCCGGGGATTACACCTTCTCTAAGAATTGGTTCTCTATACTTGCACCGATCATTCTCACACATTGTTAATAGTGCACCAACGGCATGTTCTCGACTCTGAAGAGACCCATTTTCTAGCACCTCAACAACTGCAAGTATCCCACCTTCTTCAGAGGTCAAGGCAATTCTGCCCTCATCAAATCCCACCAACAATTCAATGAGAGCACAACACTTTTCTGCTGTTTTTGAAGATTTTTTACAGGTTTTCAGAATATTAACAATAGAAGGGACTGGCTTTGTTTCAAGAATGATGTTAAGATTATTCGGATATGTTGAGAGATTAGAGAGAGCCATAACAGCATCCACCCTTGCTTGAGTACTTCCTTGTCCAAGTATTTCCACAAGAAGAGGGATGGCACCAAAAGCACTTATGACTGGTTTGTTGGTTATGGAAGCAGATAGAGTAAGTAAAGATGCAGTGGCATGTTCCTGTAGGTGTGAACTCGGTGACTTCAGGAAACTAATTATCGGCTCTAATGCACCAGCTTCCACAATTCTGATCTTGTTCCTACAGAATAATAGGCAATCACATTCTTAAGTTATTGTTTTATTACAAAATAGTCCTCCAAATTTCTTGATTTTTATTGATTTCTCCCTTGTAAAAATTTCAAATAGTGACAAGGGATATGGTTGTTATTTTTTAAACATGTTGAGGTTTTTTTTTGTTGTTCTATGAAACCTGGAGAGATATTTGTAATTCATCCACAAAACTCCTTTCATCGAACAGACATATAAACTAAAAAGGAAATCCTTCTATTCACTAGAATATCTTTCTAGAACATAAAGCAAGGTATGCTCATGTACAAAAGGATACAATACAATTAGACAATTAGTCAATTATTCCACAATAACCACCTTTTTTGTTTCTTTTTCTTTTGTTTTCTTTTCTTACTTCCTAAAAAAATTTAAAAAAAAACAAAAATAAATCCTTTAAAATTTATAATTATGACTAATTTATATATTTTTACTATTAAAAAAAGTCGGATACATTGTTTTACATTTAACGTTATCCAATTAAATACGATTTAAATTAAAATAAGGTTATTTAGACCATTCCATGTAAAATATTTCATTTCCTAATAGAAAACTGATTAAAAAAAGAGAGAGAATTAAAAGGAGAATTCTCCTTTTAATTCTCTAAGAGTATTAAAAAAAATAGTTTTAAGTTCTCACTTTTCATTATAGTTGTAAATTGAAATGAGATGTTAATAAAATTTATGATACAATTTATTAATTTTTAAAACACATCTCATCTTATTTCACAATTTTTAAAAATATGATATGGTAAAAAAATATAGTGATTGAGATATATTATTTGTTTTTAATATGCTTAAATGAGATAAGTAAGAATATAAAAATAATAGAAAAATGATAAATGATTATCTATAAGCTTAATAAAAAAAATACAAAAATTAAACCTATTAAGTTAACATCTAAATTAAATGAAATGAGATGTATTGATATTTAAATAAAACGAGATAATATTATATCATAAACAAACACTAAAGAAAATATAAAATAAGTACATTTTGTTGAGTTGGAATTTCTCTACAACAAACAGAAACTTTAATCATGCTATTATTACTTCAAGGGGAAGATTAATAAAAAAAAGTTAGAGAAAAGCGGAACAGGTAGAGTAACATGTGAAGCAAAGAATACCCACCCTTCCAATCCCAAAGGGCTATTAAATCATAAAGCATCAAGTTTTATCAAAAGGTCACAGGAAAAAGCATTTAACTCTTCAATGATTTAAACAAAATCACGTAATAAAGTCTCTAAACCATTAAACCAATACAGTTCTTTTCTTTGACTGTTTTATTCCAATTAGTCCCTACTCCCTACTCCCTAATCAATATTATTGTTAAATCAAATCAAATCAAAATTTTAAAATATTTACATCTAATCAAGCCTTCTACTTCATCATAGATGTAATAACCACATCTTTCCTGGTCCAAAACTGATGAAAATTCCTGGCCCAATTCAATCAAAATATCTTTGAAGTTTATTACAGTTTCTATTTCTCTGAAAATGATAAATAAGTTAAATATTGAATAGAATGATTCTTCATATCATCTATGAACTTCACATGTGTAAAACTTTCTTGTAAAAGAATCTGTCCAGAGTAACTAATGGTTGGTCTCGCACAATTGATATAATAGTTGTTAAAATTGTTGGTTAACAAACTCTACAAACTCTGTCAATAGAAAATTATTCATTATCTGCATCAAATTTATAACTATTGCAAGAAAATCAAAACATCATATCCATACACGAAAATCTACAAAAAAAAAGAAGATCATAAACGAAAATCTATTAAAAAAACATTTCCTTGAGAAAAAAACGCAGAAAGAGCTAGATGTGAGAGACATACTTTTCGTCTTTGACGGCAAGGTTGAGAAGAGCTCGGAGGGAAGCCTCGTGAGCCTCAGGCGAATCATGAGTTCGAAGCATAGATACCAACGGTCCAACTGAATCGGAGAGCAATCGGCGACACCTCTGAGACGTCTTTGTTAGGCGTCGGATTTCACGAGCCCCTTGGAGCTTAGAATAGAGGTCTTTGGATTGGACAAGCTTAAGGGCCTGAATAACGGCCCATGATGAGCCCGAAATCAGTCCAGGAGAGTTGTCGGCCTCGGTGTTTGTGTCGGTGGAACAGTGACTCTCCAAAGAGGATGAAGATGAACAGTTTTCCATCGAGCTATTGGGAAATTTATTACAAATTGTATAGATATAGTTGAAAAAAAGAAAGAAAGAAAGAAAGACCCAAATGGGTCTGGTTTTTTGAAAGACGAAGAGACTCAGACTCAGAGACACAGAGAGACAAAGATATGACTGAGGAGACAAATAATACAAGAGGTTGAGAGAGAACGAAAGATAGAAAGATCGGTAGTGGTGACGTTAAGCAACAGTTTTAGACCATTTAAATATAAATGAAAATAAAATAAATAATATATAGACTGCGATTTAGGAGTGGTCTGTTTATTACTTTATATTTTTCTTTTAGTAATTATTATGGTTCGGTATTTTGGGAAATTTTTTTTTTTTAAAAAAACAAATTTTTCTAATGACCGCATTTTGTGCGTGATTATAAAAATATCATTCAATCTTTGTATATTATTTTTATATTAATAACTTTTATAAATATTATAAAAATATAATAATCATGAATTATATGTGCATTGCACGTGTGACACTAAAAACTCTAACCCTAACCCTGTTTTGGCCTCACCAATCTCGCCGTCTTCCTAATCTTAATTTGTGGATTCTCCAATCTCAACCTCAATATGTTCTAAGTAATCTCTCGAGGAAGCTGCAACGACCATTTTCGATGGAAAATCAAAAATTGCAGCCGAGATTCTTACGCACCTGACTCAAGTATCAAATCAAAATGCTAAAACCAGTTCGGAATACAGAGTGATTCATTTTATAGCCTCTGCTTTGAAATCGCTTGTTAACCCAACTGATAACCTCTACCAATAGTTTCTAAATTCTTTAGAGAACAAGTTGTAAGGTTCACATAGTTGATTTTGATAACAGTCATGGTGGTCAATTTGTTCATCTCCTTCACGATCTCGTTGCGTGTTGTCAAAATGGTTTATCATCATCGCCTTTTTCTCAGAATCGATGATGAATCTTCTTAGGATTGGCCTTCTTCTAGGGGAGTAAGTGGCTAATTATGAACATTAGGGTAATTTGATTTTGTTTAATTAATTAAAACGATGATATTTTTATAATATTTATAAAATTTAATAATAAAAAATTAATAAAAAATTTAATAATATTTTTATATACTTGAATTGAAAATATCTTTTATTAAAAAAAGTTTTTATAAAGAAAAAAGAAAATATTGAATTGATTTGAATTTTTCCGATAACCGAAAACTTTAGAAATATAGTATTTTGATATTCATATCAATGCAATGAAATTTAGAGATTATATATATATATATATATATATATATATATATATATATATATATATATATATATATATTCATAAATTTAAGTAAAATCACAAAATATTTTAAAGAAAATGATACGGTGTGTAACTTATTTTAAACAGTTTATTTTAATATATTGATAATATATTATTTTTATGTAATTATTTTAACAAAAATTATTTAAAAATATATTATTTAAATATTTTTAATCATGTAAATTTTATAAAAAATATATAAATTATTTAATTTTTAAAATTAATATATAAAAGAGAGAGCGGAAATAATATCTAATATATTATACTCATGCTTTAATTGAATATTTGACGGTTGAGCCAACTTGGAGATTGAAGATAGAAGATTGCTCGTACGTCATTCCTATAGAAAATTCAGGAAAAACTGATTGTTATAGGATAGAAAAGTGGGAAGATAGAATCTTGCTATCTCACAAACAGTAAAGAGAGGGCAGACTTAAATTCAATATTAGTTAGCACGAAAAAGTCTTAGAGGATAAAATCGTTATTTTTATTTCATATAAAAAAAAACCTTTATACACGTTTGAATATCACTTGTATGATATTAGGTAACATAATTATTTAAAAAATTAATTATTTTTTAATTTTTAAGATAATTTTACTATTTGTCATTACCTAAATAGTTTAGGTATAAAAATATGTTTTTATTATTTTTTATTTTATTAAATGATAATATTTTTTATTTATTAAAGATATGTAAAAAATTAAATTTATATGTATTTTTTATAAAATAAAGGAGATAAAATATATTATTTAAAAATAAAAGGAATATAATAAATAATGTTTTTGAAAAGAAGAAGTAAACACATGTATCACTCACCCCATTTTTTTTATCAAAAATAAAAAATAAAAAAGTAGTATGTCTATAAATAATACTACATTTCTCAATGTGTAACTATTAAATTAGGGTAAATTTTTATTTTGTATGAAATTTTTCATTTATTATAAGTTTTTTCTATCAATTAATTAATTGATATATTTTATGTATTTAATTTTATATTAAATAAGTATTTTAATTAATAATTTTCTTAAATTTTGATAAAATAAATTACAATTTGTTTTTAGGTGAAACCAACTTGTCTCAACCTAATTGGATGAAAAATTAATAATTTCTCAATTCAATCACTAAAAATGACTTATTATATATGAATACCAATTAAAATTACCTAATTAATTTAAAAATGGAAACATAAAAATACTAATTTAATAGAAAAATAAAATAATAAATTAATATAAAAATGACAACATAAAATATCAATTTTATAGAAAAATAAGATAATAAATTAAAAATAAGTTAAAACTAATAGTAAGTAATAGAACATTTACCCAAATTATTATTAACTAATAATATAAAATCATATGTATGGGAGCATTATTGTATATTATGTATTAAAATTATCTCATATTTATAATTAATATAATAATTTTTTATTATACTTATCTATAATATTATATCATTTAAAATATAAGATATATAAATTCTCGTACCTAAAAAGTCTAAAACCAAAGGTTCTGGAAGGGGGCCGGATTGATAGGAACGTAAATTCAAGCAAGTTGGGTTGGGTGTTTTGAGTTTTAGACTTGGTTGGATATTATAAAATAATAATATATAATATATATATATATATATATATATTTATAAAATTTAAATAAGCTTCAACTTTGGATGGAACTCGTAATATAGTATCTTGTCTTAAATTCAACCCTAAAAATATTAAAGTGAGCCTAACTTAGACTTAATTGGACTAAGTACCAAAAAGTATTTGAATTTTTGATCAAATCTCACGAAACTTACATCTATATTAGAAGGTTGAACGATCGTATTAAGCATTTATTTAGTTAAAGTAGAACAAATATTTATACCTAGTCATATATATTTAGAAAAAAAACAATACAAATAACTTATTTATAATTTATAATATTACATAACTCATTCACTAAAAATTATTATGATATAAAAAAATTACATATTCATCTTCACTATTATATTCTATAATATTTCTTTTATAAAATAAAAATAAAATAAAATATTTACTTTAAAAATATGAAATTCTAAAAATGGACATTTTACTATTCCTTTTATGGTATTACTGGATATCAGTAGATAATTCGTATCTCTAGAAATATTAACACCGGAATTTGGTAGGTACATTAACATTTTAGTTCATGATATATATTATTTGGGAATTGTATGTGAATAGCTAGCATTATATATGGGATTAAATGTGAATGTCCGTGTGATCTTATTTTAAACGTGCACGTGGTCTAGTTATACTTTCTCAGTAAATTGCATATTATAAATTTGTTTGAATTTCTGTTAAAAATAAAACCGAATAAAAAAAATGGTTTAAAAAGTATAATAATCTATCCATTCTCGTTAGATCGGGCAGATAGATTTATTTTTTTTAAGTATTGTTTTTGAAAATTTTCAATTTTTTTATAAGATTTGTTTTTAATAAGCAATGATTATATTAAATTTTATATTTTAATAATTAATTCAAATTATAACTTAAAATGATTGATTTTTTTAAATAATAAATAAATAAATATCATGTAATTCCGTTTCAAATTACTAACATCACAAATTCTAAAAAGAATTTACTAATTAATTTTATATTATTTTAAATATAGATGGTAAATAAATATTTAATTTAAACGATAAGGTTATGAATTAATTAGAAAAAGAGGATCGGGGATCAGAATTTGGAAAACTTGCATATATGCATGTGAAGTATGTGATTTATTTTTTATAATGATTTATACTATTTAAAATAGCATTTTCAATTGTCCTATGCCATAATTTTTTTTTGTCCAAATTGCTATATTTACAGAGTGTGTGTAAGTAAAATGAAATTAGCAATAAAAATTAACTATTAATTTATATTTTTTAAATAAATTATAATTGTAAAAGAAAAAAAATAACTTTTCAATGAAAATTAGTCACTAATTTATTTATCTTGCAAACTGTCTCGCTAAGGGTGATGGTAAGGGTTGTAGCAAGCTTGATAGCGAACTAGTTGACGAGGTGTTAAAAAATCACATTTTTTTGTTTCTAAAAATTATTGAGTATACTTTATAAATACTAGCACTAGAAACGAACTAAACACACGTGATGACGTCTATTCGCTCGCAAGTTTACTTGTCAAAAATTAACACTTTCAACTTAATATGCACACTATAAATATCAACTTCGTAGGGTGTGTAAACATGCTTACATACAAAGTGTATTTAACTATAGGCGTGTGTAAATTATTGATCCACAATATCTAACCTTACATAGGGGATGATAAAAACACTAAGTAAAATATACAATTTAGAAGACTTCACTCTACACCTAGAACATGCATACACGAAAGAAACATGTACTATGTAAACATATCATATAGAAACAACGTGTAGTCAAATCACATACTATCATACTATCCCTACACAGGTACATATCAATAGTCACAACTTTTTCAAACTTTATGCTGTATTTCTCTTGAATACATACAAGTCAGATAATAATATGTAGTGTAATCTTATATTCACAGCCCATACAACACATTTTATGGCAACAAACATATAGTTATGTTAAGAAACCTTTCTTTCTTTTTTAATATTGAAAATCAAAGGTATAACCTTATATAAGGGAAAGAAATATAAATATGCTATAATTTTAACACTAATGTAACAATATAGATAAAATCAAAGCAAACACAATAAGATGCAATACATATAGTCATGTGAAAAAGACAGGAAAAAAAACACATAGATAAAAAAAACACAAAAACAAACTGAATATACATACATATGTTGTGCATCCACACAACAAAAGCTAAGATATGAATAACAAGTGAGAAACAATTACTAACTTACTAGTAATGATAGCAAGTAAACACATAGGTATATATATAAAATCAATGATTGCATACAATCCATGTAACATGTTATACTAACAGTCTTATTTACGTATGGCCCATACAACGTGATGGTAAAGAAAAAATAGCACTACATGAATGTGTAGTATAAAAAAAAACTCACAAATGGGACAAACAACATGAAGTAAAACAAACATAGACCTTCTCTAGATAACAAGCAAAAGACACACACCTCTCTTATTAAAAGTATGCATGTAATACAATAAACATGTTATGCATTATACTCGTAAAATCTGCATTTACACATAGTAGATGACAAGGAAAACAGAAAGAGAGAGACAAACTAAACTTATTTAATAAATTAAAGGGTTTGTAAAGGAAGAATAATACATTCTGTTATAAAGCTCCTTAATTTAAGGAGCAAATTAAGGAGCAAAACATGGAGTAAAACATGGAGCAAAACAAGGAGCAAAACATGGAGCAATTCATGGAGCAATTCATAGAGCAATTCATGGAGCAAAACAAGGAGCTTAATTCAAGGAGCAATTGAAGGAACCATTAATTTAAGGAGTAATTCAAGGAGCAATTTTCCTATAAATAGATGTGTAATTGTAATGAATTAATCATCCAAAGTGTTCATTCCAATTGAGAGAAAAGTTTTGTGAGAGAAAATTGAGAGTGATTTTCTTGGGTGTAATTGGGTTGTGAGTTGTGAGTGTTGTAAACACCTTGTGTAATTTCTCCCCTTTCAGTAAAAAGATCTGTGACGGTCCGAGACGTAAGCAAGAATTGGCCAGAACTCCGTTATCAAATTTTGTGTGTTATTTTTCTATTCTTGCTTTCGTAAATGCGGCTTATTGGGAATTTGCGTTATTTCCCAACATTTGGTATCGGTTTATTGGTGGTGATTTACATCAATTTTACGCAAGAAATAGTCGGGAAGCGATCCGAAGGAAGTCGAATTTTAGTGGGAGCAATGGCGCAGAATGAAGGGTGAAACTCGAGAAATTTGATGGCACTGATTTTGGGTTTTGGAAAATGCGGATAAGAGGATTATCGTATCAAGAAATCTATATCAACCTCTGCAGGAAGAAACCGGAAGCTATGAAGGGAAGAAGATTGGAATCTTACAGACGGTGAAGCCTCGGAGTTATTCGATTGACGCTATCCGTAATGTTCCCTTCAAAATAGCAAAAGGAAAATACCACGGCGTGTCTTATGGTAGCTCTACTCGATATGTATGAGAAGCCGTGACCTCGAAGCAAAGTGCACTTGATGAGGCGTTTTTCAAATTGTGGATGAATGAAGGCGCGTGGTAGCTTCAACATCTCAGTAAGACTCAACACATTCCACAACCCGGTTGAGTTCGGTGAAGTGGGTCGATGAAGAAGTACGAGCTTTAATACTTTTATCTTCTTTACCCGAGAAGTTGGAATGCTCTTGTCGCGGTTGTGAGTAGCTCGTCGGGGAAGCAATAAGTTGAAATTTGACGATGTTCGTGATCGGTTCTCGGTGAAGAGATCCAGACGTAGAGAGTGAGGTGAATCGTCAACTTCTTCGGTTTTGCATACGAGTCGAGAGGAAGAAATTCAACCAAAGGGGAATGGACGCGAGACATACTACCGAGGTAGATCAAGGACGGAGGTCGAATCCGGGAATCTAATAATTCCCGTGGCTCGAGAGACTATCAGTGTTGGAATTGTGGAAGAGCAGAGACACTTTACAAAAATCGGTGCAAGAGTGCACCGAAGGGACAAACAAGTGAAGGCGAGAGGCAAATGTTACTTCCACCTCTGGAGAGACGATGCATTGATATCTCTTTTGGAGGCAAGGAAGAATCTTGGGTGTTAGACTACGGAGCATCGTTCCATTGCTACTTCACAAAAAGAATTATTCAAAGAAATATATCCTAGGAAACCTTGGAAAGGTATATCTTGGTGATGATCAACCATGTCTTATTATTGGCAAAGGTGTAGTGAAGATTAAGTTGAACGGATCTGTTTGAGGCCGAAGGATGTCGGGGCGTATTCCCGATCTCAAAGGAACTTAATCTCGGTGAAGCGGTTGGCCGGTGAAGGCTACACTACTGATCTTCCATGGTGATGATTGGAAGATTTCAAAGGGTGCAATGACAGTTGCTCGAGGTAAGAAAAGTGGCACTCTTTACATGACAGTAGAGGCACGTTGTTCAATTACAGTTGTAGCAAGCAATGAAACACCAAATCTGTGGCACCAGAGACTAGGCCATATGAGTGATAAGGGGATGAAGATTATGCACTCAAAGGGAAAACTTCCAGCTCTACAGTCTACGGAGATAGACATGTGTGAAGATTGCATACTTGGAAAGCAAAAGAGAGTCAGCTTTCAGACAAGTTGCAGAATCCCAAAGAAGAAAATACTAGAGCTTATTCACTCTGATGTTTGGGGACCAAGGATCGTCTCATCTATTGGTGGGAAACAATACTTCGTGACTTTCATTGATGGTCACTCTCGGAAGGTATGGGTTTACTTTCCTAAAAGCATAAGTCTGAAGTATTTGAGGCTTTCGGAAGATGGAAAGGTATGGTGGAAAATGAGACGGGTTTAAAGATCAAAAGCTCAAGGCAGGTAATGGTGGTGAATATGAAGACACGGATTCAAAAATTTCTGCTATGAGCACGGGATCGGAATGGAAAGAAGCTGTGCCGGGCACGCCTCAACACAATGGTGTGGGCGGAGCGTATGAGCCGAACGTTGACGGAAAGAGCCGGAAGCATTCGATATCGGTCTACCTAGAAACAGTGCAGGCGAAGCGATCGACACGGCGAGGCACTTGATCAGCAGAGGCCCATCTGTTCCATTGGAGCGTAGAATACCGGAGGAGGTATGGAGCGGAAAAAGAGGTGAAACTATCACATCTAAAAGTTTTCGGTTGTGTAGCATTTGTGCATATCGGTGATCGAGGCGAGAATAAGCTTGATCCCAAATCCAAAAAATGAACATTCATTGGCTACGGTGAGGATGAGTTTGGCTACCGCATTTGGGATGTGAAAAGAAGAAAGTTATCAAAGAGAGATGTGATTTTCAACGAAAGGGTGATGTATAAGGACATGCGCATAAAATATACGCCCGATGACTCGGGAAGCGGAATGAGTCGGTATTTGCGAATGCGATGATGTCCCGGATACTTCCGCAAACGAGAACCAATTGTAACAAGTCCTCGGCCCGGAGGAACTTGTTGGACAAAGCAGTACCATGACATTCAGACCTGCCATGACCTCTTACTCGGCTCATGTATTGAAGGTCTTACCGACCTCACGTGTGCCTAACGGAGATACATGAACTATATGTCTTGGCCCGATGGAGGGGAGGCACAGATGCTATGATGAAGCTTGTCGGACTCGAAGATTCCAACAAGTGGGAGCTTGCTATGAAAGAAGAAATGAAATCTAAAATGAGACGGGCATGGGAACTAGGCTGAGGTTACCTATGGGGAAAGAAGGCAACTTTCCATGACAAATGGGTGTCTTAGGGTGAAAGAGGCGTGATGGTTCCAAAGAGATACAAAGCCCACCTAGTTGTCAAAAGGATTTCCAACGAGAAGGGAAGGAGTTGAATACAGACGACATTTTTGCTCGTTGTGAAGCTTAATACTATCATATATCAATAATGAGCATTGTAGCCGTCGAAGATCTTCATCTTGAGCAGTTGGATGTGAAGCGCATTCCTTGTGGAGATTTAGATGAAGAGATATACATGTACCGGCCAGAAGGTTTCTCGAGAAAGGGGAAGAAGAACATGGTGTGCGGAGTTAAGAAGAGTTTGTATGGCTTTGAAACAAGCCGAGACAATGGTACAAAAATTTGTGAACTTCGTACGAGGAAGGTTTCAAGTGCAATCTTGATCATTGTTGCTACTTCAAGAGATATAGGTCCAGTTCTATCATTTTACTACTTTATGTTGATGATATGTTAGTAGCGAGGTTCGAGATATGGATGATATTAAAAGGTTGAAGCGGCGATTGTCAAAGGAATTTGACATGAAAGACTTGGGTCAACCAAAGAAAGATTCTTGGAATGCAAATCACAAGAAATAAGAAGAAAGGATCCTTGCGGTTATCTCGAGCGAGTACATCAATCGTGTTTTGCAAAGATTCAACATGGGCGATGCGAGCCGATTCAACGCGCCGGCCGGTCATTTTCGCCTATCGGAACAATCCCTCGGACGAGGAAGAAGAGAGAATTCATGGCTAAGGTTCCTTATGCCTCGGCCATTGGAAGTTTGATGTACGCAATGGTGCATGCGAGACCCGGACATTGGCCATGCGGTGGAGTTGTTAGCGATTTATGTCAAATCCGGGGAAAACTCATTGGGAAGCGATCAAGTGGATTTTAAGGTATGCGAGGCACCGAGAAAAGTGCTTGTACTTTAGGAAAGGAGAGTTAAAAGTACAAGGGTACGTAGGACGCAGACTTTGGAGGTGAAGTTGATCACTAGAAGAAGCACCGCCTGGGAATTATATATTCTTGTTGGAACTACGGTACATTTGAGTTGGATGTCACAAATACATAAAATTGTCACTCTACATCACTTCTGGAGGTTGAGTATGTAGCGATGGCGGAAGCTAGTAAAGAGATGATATGGCTTCGAGGTTTGTTAATTGAGTTGGGATTCAAAAAAGAGAAGAATGTTACTGCGTAGTGATAGTCGAAAGTGCAATACAACTTGCGAAGAATTGACATTTCATTTTAGAACAAAGTATATTGGACTTCGTTATCACTTCATCGGATCTACATTGGAAGATGATGTGTTAATACCGGAGAAGATTCAAGGAAGCAAAAATCCATCAAATATGTTAACAAGGTGGTGACTATTGTGGCAAGTTGAGCTCGACTTCGGTTGGTATACTAAATAACAAAGACTAGAAAAACTCTTTGCATTGATCAAGGTGTGAAGATAGATTGAAATCAGTCTTCAAGTGGGAGATTGTTATAAAGCTCCTTAATTTAAGGAGCAAATTAAGGAGCAAAACATGGAGCAAAACATGGAGTAAAACATGGAGCAAAACAAGGAGCAAAACATGGAGCAAAACATGGAGCAATTCATGGAGCAAAACAAGGAGCTTAATTCAAGGAGCAATTTAAGGAACCATTAATTTAAGGAGTAATTCAAGGAGTGAATTTTCCTATAAATAGATGTGTAATTGTAATGAATTAATCATCCAAAGTGTTCATTCCAATTGAGAGAAAAGCTTAGAGAGAAAAGTTTTTGTGAGAGAAAATTGAGAGTAATTTTCTTGGGTGTAATTGGGTTGTGAGTTGTGAGTGTTGTAAACACCTTGTGTAATTTCTCCCCTTTCAGTAAAAAGATCTGCAGTAGGTCCGGAAACGTAAGCAAGATTGGCCGAACTCCGTTATCAAATTTTGTGTGTTATTTTTCTATTCTTGCTTTCTCATAAATCTGACTTATCGGGAATTTGCGTTATTTCCCAACACATTCAACACAAACATCCACATGTCCATTAATTGATGATGCATTTATATAAGAGTATGGCTCAATTTTTAATGTCATGCACAATGTGTGATATTCAAACATTATTTACTCTATATGTCATCAAGATATGTTTATGTAAACCAAGTATGTACAAATATATACTCAAGTTAAACCAAGCTTTATATGTCTACGATTAATCTATCTCCCTACCAACGTAAGTGACAACTTAGAAGAAATCAATAGATCTTTCAAAGTTTGTAATGATAGATTGAGGTAAGTGTAGGGAAAATAAGACATTTAGGCTTAATCACATATTTGGTAGATCTAAAATACATGATTGTGATAAATCCAAAATACATAGAAATCTGGGAAAAACCAATTAGAAGACTTGGGTTCTCTAAATTTTCCTTGAGCTTCAGCTTGAACAATGCTAGTTTTACTAGTTTTTTATCTTTCATCTAAGACACTTAAATCATTAGCTTTCATACTATAACATTTTAGTCATCTTTAGCATTAAACTGCGACATTTAGTTACCTTAATTTTTATATAATCAAGGTTAATTACTTAGTCCAAAATAACAATGAACTTGTAAAAGGTTTTAAGAAACATTATACTTAAAACCTTAGCTAGCTACAAAGGCTCAAGCAATTGTTATAATATTACCCAACTTTTTTTGTACCTTGAAGAAGAAGCTAATACAGTCATGAAGTGCATTAATTGATTCTTAATTACAAAAATAATTTTATTTATTGTTTTTTACTGTTGGTGTGGGAGATCAAAATAGAATGGATAAAGACTAATTTGTGCCAAATGCTTTGGCGGTATGGCCTTATATATATATATGTCACATATAAGAGTAGTAGTGCTTAAGCCTCCCAATAAAATACATGATTGTGATAAATCCAAAATACATAGAAATACAACATTTAAGGGTCAGATATATATTTAGCATTTTCCCAAGAGATTAATCCAAATTATGTAAGGTACTCTTTAGATTTAGAAGAAAACATTAATGAAATCTGGGGCTAATTTCTCTGCAATAAGATCTCCAATAATATTACATAAAATTATACGTACTTAAGTTACATGATGATCGATCATCAACATAAGTACATAACTCCCTCTTGTTCATCCTCACTTACTTAATTCAGAACAAAGATTTTCCTTGTCTGAAAGTTTTCATGTTAATTTAATATATTAAAACCTACAAACATGTCCTGTCATATTCTAATTATTATTGCTTTAAATTCCAGTCGATCAATATCTAGCTAGCTAACTTTGATTAGCTTCAAGTACTTGTGTCTTTCTGAGATGAATTAAGGATGGCATCAATGGCTTCCTTCACTTGAGGAATACCAGGAGGTTTCCCACCTTGTACTGGCCAAAATTCATCTGTTGCCAACACCTGAACCCCCATATGTGTATCAATTAAATGTATCCTCCAATTTTTATATCATCGTGTTGTTAAATTGATTTC
This sequence comes from Hippophae rhamnoides, assembly GCA_033030585.1. NCBI lineage: Eukaryota > Viridiplantae > Streptophyta > Magnoliopsida > Rosales > Elaeagnaceae > Hippophae > Hippophae rhamnoides. Next base: position 61,542,957 of record CM065428.1, on the reverse strand, counting down.
ACTTTTAATCCCCTTAAAAACATACTTTTATCAAGTCATAAAAAAATATGTTAAATATATGCTTCTCACGGTATGAAAAAAATATGTTCAGCGATTGTGAGAAAGTTAAAAATAAAACTACCTCCGTCAAGATCTTGTTATGGTATACACTTAATCTAATAAAACAATATACCAAAATGTTCTCTATCTAGCTTGCTTCCAAAAGTGCACTACCATATATATTTCCTACCTTGATTTGCAGCTGAAGAAACTTGACATAGCTAATAGCTTTTTCCAACATAGTTACCAAATCAACCTACATAAAAATGAATCAACAAATTAGAAAGAAAGAAAGAAAGAAAGAAAGAAAGGGAAAAAAAAATGGAAAAAAATTGTGCACCTTGGAACAATTAGGCACCAATTCTTGTAGAACCTTAAGCCTTTCACTGATCCGCTCTCTTCGATTCTGAAAGACAAACATTCTATTTTAATTAACGAACAAAAAAACAAAACTCTGTTTCCACTTTTCCTTTGTCTGCTTTCGAACTTTATTATCACAAATTAACTGTCCTTAATTAAGACAGAAGCAAACCTTGGCTGCATTACTTTGAGGGTCCTTAGATGCTGCTTGTGTGCTTGATTTGGGTTTTGGCTTATTCTTGTTTGCACCATCAGTACATTGCTTCTTAGAAGCTTGTGTACTTTCTCCCTATTAACAAAAATTGAACTTTAATAACTAAAATTCAAAATAAAATGTGAAAGTAAAAAAAAAAAAAAAAATACCATATTGCTATAACGCTTATGGTTTCCTGATGAATCTTGTATTGCAGATTTCTCAAAGCTATCAGTAACAACCGTAGTTTCTGTGTAAAACCAATTACGATTTGATTCATGATCTTCAATATTTTGGTTGATCATCATCTCTTTTGCAGTAATGTTTATGCAATTATAGTTACTTGAATTAACTGCTTGAAAGTTAGGACTATTAATATTCTGATTCCATTGGTAATTGTGAAGCTGACTTTGGTCAAAATTAAGAATGGACTGAGTATTACTACCTTTGAAGTTTATAACTGACTGAGCTTCCTCACTAGATTGAGTACAGTTTGTTGTAGCTGCCTGAAAAATAATGCCTTTTGAATTTGGAACCTCTAAGCTTGGATTTTTGTACAAAGCAGAAGAGTGGGTAAGAGTTAAATTCTTATTATACTCACTTGTACTCTTTTGCATATAATCTGATACCTGATATTGATCCAACCCATATGAAAAAAAGTTATGGGACATTCTCTCTTTGGCTAGCGAGGACATTTTTGAGAGAAAAAGAATATGAAAAGGCTAAATTGGTAAGTAGCAGAGGCTTATGGACAATGACTATAAGTCTGAAAAATCCTATTTGTAGGGATTCAAACCAGTGAATATTAAATTAAGGATAAATTAACAATTATATCATTAAATTATCGTGAAAGTCGTAAATATATCATCTAATTTTATCGAGTAATAAAAATAATATTCAAGTATTATTAACGATATAAATCTATTATTATTCTTGACAAATCTACGGTCTAATTCTTTTTTATTAGTACAAATATATCACCAATTTTTTATTAATAATATAAATTTATCATCAATTTTTTTATTAATTCTACAAATCTACCACCGAAAATATGACATAATAGTATATTTATACCATTAATAATAGCACTTATATGTTATTTTTACCATTCAAATGAAATTAACTGGTGTGTTTATAATTTATGAAATAATTAAATAATATATTTTTTAAATTAATTGAATAATATATTTTATGGAAAAATATAGGAATTAAAATGAGTTAGAGAAACTAGGTAGAAAGTCTTAATCGTCATGGGAATAGAGAAAAATAGTAATAATGAATTGATGTGAGTATTGGGATTGTTAGCTGGCAGAGAAGATATGAATATATAGATTGGAATTGTAGAAGAAGATTAATAGCTAAAGACAGAGCAACAAAGCAGCATAAGGCTCGCCTGATCTATCGCCAACCCACGTCGACTTTATGATTGATATCCCCAATTTATTCATTCATACATTTGAGATTTAAGAGAGTAAGTCTCTTCAATTCTTAGAATCTTACGTAGCTTCCTCCATATTTCTTAGATTTAATGGCATAAAATAACTCTTTAAATTAAATTCTTTATATTTCTTATAATACTTTGCATATTCAAAATTACAATTCACATATATTTTGTTTTGTTTATAACGTAATTATTTTAAGGAATTAAGGTAAAATTATTTAAAAAAAAATGAATCATATAAAATATAGAAGTATTTTTTTTTCTTATCATGGAGGCACCAAGTGGACTTATTCACTATTTAATACTATAATTTACATTCCATGTGTGTGTAATCTGCTCATCAAATTCTAGTTTCATGCATAATTTGCTGTTATGTAGCTTTAATATTTGGTTTTAATTATATCTTAATATACATTTTATATATACTGGGTTTTAAACTCACACCTATTGAAATCATAAATATTACAGCATGTTATTTCGAATCCAACAACATATACAGCAAAGAAATATAAGACACGATCTTAAAGGTGTTTTCACATATTAACTAAAACATAATTTTCAAACTAAATAAACAAAACAAAACAAAACAAAACCACAGAGTATGGAAAAGTTAGGAACAATTTAATTATTTAGTATGACCCTAAATAACATATTTTTCAAATTTGGACCAAAGGTTGATATAACCTCATGTACAACTTTTTTTGTTTTTTATTTTTTTGAGAGTATATATATATATAGAATGTTGTGGGCGGAAGCAATAAATAGCGGTATATGAATATATCAAAGCAATAAAATGAGCAACGCGAGAATTTACGTGGATTCGTGATTCGCTGAGTCACGGGAGCGGCGTGAATATTATTTGGGCTGAGTAGGAAATATCTGAGAATACGGATCTGATTCATATTATAATATCTACCAGTATTTCCCAAAAATTCACAAGTATTTTCTCTCTTTGAGTTTTGCTTATACTCTCTCGATTTTTTCGATTTTTGCCTTGTTAACTGTCATGAACTCTTCACTGTTATAGATGAAGAAAGGCTCCCTCACTAAGTGTGCCATAATTTAAGCCTTAAATTAGTAGCATTTAATTTCATAAATTATGCCACTTAATTTCCTTAAATCATACCTGACAAATTAGGCCCTTAATTTCCCTAAATTATCGCTGCTGTAATTTGTTACTTTTAGAGCCAATATTCAACAATCTCCACCTTGGCGAAAAAAGTTCATGCCTCGAATGCGCTACAGCGCACAAGCTTCGAGAGATGTTGATCGGGATTCAGCGGTGTTGAAACTTGATCCACTGTAACGCTTCCTTTGTAAGCATGCTCTGAGGGTTATCTGCGATTCGACTACAGGTATAACATTCCGCCATCGTGACGATTTCGAAAAAAATGAAATCGAACATCGATGTCTTGGTGCGACAGCTGATGAACTTGGTTCTTTGCGAACAAATGGCCTTTCATTTGTCGTAGAAAACCTCCCGCGTTCTTGAACAATACGATACCCAAATCCTTAGTCGGCAGAAAGCCATATAGCTTAACTTTAGATATGCTTACGGCAATATACTGCCGCCTGCATGTAGTAGACAAAGCTACGATTGGCTGATGTTGATCTCCCGACAAGCCGGTCCTCACGCCATTGTGAACACATAACCAGGTTGTAGATCAGCCAGCTTTATCGAATCTCGGCGTAGTCGAATCCACGTATCGACTAGGTGTTTTACCTTGAGTCTTGTCTCTGCGAACTTCAAAACCAATATCCACAGTCTTATAGATGTCTGGTAGAATCCACTTGCTTGCCGGTGTCCTTTCCCCGGATTATGCATGTCTGTTCGGCTGGCTACTAACGGCGTGGGAAAAATCGGGTCTAGTCTGAAACCATTGCATACATCAAGGCACCAACGGCATTTGCATATGGAACACGTTCCATTTGCTTCTTCCTCATCGGTGGTCTTGCTAGGTGACATTAATGCAACTGGCGAAAGTGAGGAGCAAGCGGTGTATACTTGCGGTTTGGTTTTTCATCAATGTCAAACCTTTGTAGTACTTTCTTGAGATCTTTTGGTGTCCAGACGGTGTACTTGTAACCCTATCTCTTGTGATTTCCATCCCGAGAATTTTCTTAGCTTCTCCAAGATCTTTCATTTCAAATTCTGAACTCAATGAGAGCATGATCTGTCGATCTCGCGCCTTGCTCTTAGATGTCTGATCAACGTATCATCAACATATAAGAGCAAATAAATGAAGACCGAATCTTGGAGTTTCCAGAAAGTATACCTGATGATCAAGCCCGACTACGCGTGTACTTACGCTCTCGATGAAGCTATCAAAGTGCTTGTACCATTTGTGTGGTGATTGCTTCGAAGCAGTAAATTGACTTGCTCGGCTTGCAAAACCCGATTCTCTCGTCGCGGAATTTTGAAGCCATCAGGTTGAGACATGTAGATTTCTTCGATTCAAAGTACCGTGGAGAAAAGGCTGTTTTGACATCGAGTTGAGCTAACTCGAGATCAGTATTGTGCTACGAAAGCCAATAGTATCCGAATAGATGAATGCTTAACAACGGGTGAGAATACCTCGTTGTAGTATTCCTTAACTACGAGCGCTGGCCTTTTGCTACCGGTCGGCTTTGTATCGATGTTGTCTTTACCAGGAGCACGCTTCCTTCTTGGCGTAGACCCATTTTGCAACCAATAGTTTTCTTTCCTTTGGGAAGTTGAACCAAGCTCAAGTCGATTCGATGTGAGACTTCATGCTTCTTCATCCATTGCCATTTTCACTTGTCTTATCAATTTCTTTCGAAGCCTGCAGCAAGGTGCATGGGACATCATCATCGATGCGGGAAGTGTGAATGCTACCGTATGTCGTGTGTATGCGGTAGGCCCCATGCAATCTCCTTCTCGGTCGAGTAGTGGCAATAGATTCTGGCGATTAATCGGTAGTGATGGTGAGAGAACACTCCACTCGATTGAGATCTCTTCTTGATCATCAATTTCATCTTCACCACGATCGGTAATTGGTCGCAATCTTTTACCGGATCTTAGAAGTCTCGAAGCATCGCCTAGAAAGAGTATTTGGACTTTCATTCTCTTTCTCTGAATTTGTTTGTCTCGGTATGTAACGGTCGTCGAATGTAACATCTCGACTTAAGGCGATCTTCTTGGATTCACCACGCGAAATTAAAATCCTTTAACTCGCTTCCTTAAAGCCAGAAACTTGACTTTCTTTGCTCTCGGATCAGATTGGATTCACTAACATGAAAATATCTGAGGACATCCAAATATTATGATGAATCATGTCAGTAGCGGGTTGTCGGACCCGTACCTCTTTAGGAGTTTTTCCATCTAATGCGATCGGGAAGTCACATTGACTATATGAGTTGCATATGACAAAACCTCGACCAAAATGCCTTGCTTTCAATTTGGAATGAGATAGCATACATCGAACTTTCTCAACCAAAGTCTGATTCATTAGATTCTGTGACTCCATTCTGTTTGTGGTGTCTGAGGCCGAAAAATGTCGATTATCCGCTTCATCTTGACAAACTTTAAAGAAAGGATCTGATTTATACTCGCCACCGTTATCGGTCTGAGCCTTTTAATCTTCACTCAATGCGAGGTCTCGATCATTTTCTTCCATTTAAGAAAGATATCCAGCTTCATCTTTGTGACTCGTAGTGTATATCCAGGACATATCTAGAGAAATCATCAATAAAAGTCACAAACCAACGTTTACCTCGAGTGAAGCATTCTTGGAAGGTCAAACATCCGTGTGAATATAATCAAGAGATCCGCTTAGTACGATGAATGGCGGTCTTAGAATTTGACTCTTGTTTGTTTTCCACATGGTTACGATACTCGCAGAAATCAAACTTTCCAGTCTTGGCACCTTTCAAAGAACCGCTTATTAAGCCTTGCAAAGCTCTTTTCATGAAAGCGTGCCACTAGCGCGTGTGTGCCACGACGGAAGAATCATTTGCCTTTTCTTCAGAACTACTTGAGACACTGTCCTTCTGTAGCGTACACCCGTCTAGAAATACAAGTTCGCGCTTTCGAGTACCGCCATTGCTACAAATGCACCTCGTACAACTTTCAAGACTCCGTTTTCCAATGTTACCTTGTAGCCATCAGAATCTAGAATCCTAAAGAAATAAGGTTTTTCTTTAGGTCAGAATATACCTTACATTTGTAAGTCGTTTGATTGTACCATCGTGCATCTTTAGTCGTATTGTTCAGATCCGCTTTTGTCGACGTGAGCATTGTGCGTTGCCCTAAGCATAACTCTCCGGTGAGCTCTTCAAAACTCGAAAACCAATATCTGTTTGGACACGTATGATAAGAACATCGAGAATCGAGGATCGGCTTATCCGAGTAGGTTTTTGATGATGGTAGAAAGAGTTTCGATTCTTCGTCTTCATCGGCGCCGTACTGACATTTGCATTTGACTTGTCCTTGTTTGGACAATCTTTCTTCGGTCTGCCACTACGGTGACAATAGGCACACGCTCGTCCTTGCAAGGGCGTCTTACGGATATTTCTCACCGGACTTTGATCTAGATTTCCCATTATTTGATCGCGGATTTTTTTGTTGTTAGTCACCTCATTTGCCGTCAATGATCTTACGATATTGAGTCTCTGTGATCGTGTTGATCCTTCTGTAGGTCACTCGTTATTTACCAAAACATTTGAAACATCTATGAACTTAACCTCGTCCTTTCCATATAAACGGGGTTGTGGTTAAATGCTATGCTTCTCGAGTAATGAATTCAACAATAATAGCTTTATCTTCATCGATAATTTCAACATCTAAATTTTGCGGATCGGGTACCAAAATTTTATTGAAATTATCTAAGTGCTCATGTCGTAGAAATTACCTTTCTTATGCGGAAACGGAAAAGTTTCTTGGTAGAGTCTGTTCTCAATACTTTTCGTCGTGTATTTGTCATACCAGTTTCTTCCGAGGAAGCTAGGCTACATTCTCTTTCATGACAAAGTCACGATCTTTTCTAAGCACGGTCGAATTGTGCCACAAGCTTGTCGGTTGACATAATTCCAATCTTCATTTGAATAATCTCCTGGCCTTAGTCTCCGAGGCTATATTAGATCCTTCTCGAACAATAGATCTAATACTTCACATTGCCACATGCCAAAGTTATTTGTGTAGTCGGAATTTCTCCACCTCGAACTTTGCGTTGGACAACGTAGTTCTTCGAGTAGAACTTGGTTTGCCATAAATTCTATGGTCGACTTGTTCACCTTCTTCGATCTCTCGGCCAGCCGTACAAGCGTGAGAAATTTTGCACTTCTGACTTAAAACGAGTGTTTTCCAAATTTTATACCTTATTTGAAAAAGCGAATTAGTAGTTTAATTTGGAATGGTCGATTAGCTAAGAATAGATCAAACTCGGTTGAAAAGCGGATGAAAAAACGGACCAACTCGGTCCAAATATTACTAGTGAATGAGTTGACTCGGTCGACTTCGGCAAGTTGACTTCGATTCTTTGGCGTGACGGGATGGCAGCTTACAGGCGGTGATTACGACTTCGGGTTTGAGCGATTCTTTCAGGTGCGTTCGTATCATCAAGAGCTTCGATTTGATATATATCTTGCTATATTTGGCTCGATACCAATTTGTTGTGGGCGGAAGCAATAAATGGCAGTATATGAATATATCAAAACAATAAAATGAGCAACGCGAGAATTACGTGTGGTTCGGCGGTCGCTGGGTCAGAAGCGAATGAATATTATTTGAGCCCGAGTAGGAAATATACGAGAATACGATCTGATTCTCACTAATAATATCTCTCAAGTGTTTATAAAACTGCAGTATTTTCTCTTTGAGTTTCTTTATCTTCTCTCGATTTTCGATTTTGTATTCTTGATCATGGCTCTTACTGTTATAGATGAAGAAATGCTTCTTTACTAAGTGTGCCATAATTTAAGCCTTAAATTGAGCCGCGATTTCCTTAAATTATTACCAATAATTTCCTTAAGTCATCTGCAAATCATGCACAAATTAGTATTAATTTCTAAATTATCTTGGTAATTTATTCTTTTAAATGATATTGACGTAGAATTGATACATATGAGTAATATTACAACTTTAGACATTTATCTCTAATTTATAAATAAATCAGGAACTAAGCTATGGTAGTTAAGCCACTACTACATACTAAAAGGTTTCGTCGGTTTTTAAGCAATTAAAATAATGGTTTTTGCAGGTTAAAAAAGAGGATGAAATAAAAATTTCGCATCTTGTCGAAAACCGGCTCAAAATTTTAGGCGGTCCAACAAACACCGCAGTTTTTTTTTTTTTGAAAAAACCCAGTCCATAATTTTTTAGCCGGTTCCCGAAAACCCATTGATTTCATAAGAAATTAGACTTATTTCTTATTAATAACATTACTTTTTTATGATTTGTACTGATTTAATCACTGTTTTGAACTAAAATAAGTAACAGACTGTTATTTAAATGATAGTTATAAATTCATGCGTCTTAAGTACTAGTTCATGCCCTCAAATTAGCCAAATTATAGAGTACTAAGTAAAAATTGTTATAATCCATTAATCACTTAATTTATTGGGAAAAAAAAAGTTTCCAGGGAGAATCCAGGTGTCTGTACCTTATGATAAGGTAATGCTATAATTAGTATTGCAATGACAGTTTGTTTCTGAATTATTGTCATAATTAACCAGTCAACCAGAAACATTAATTGAGCTTATCATTATTAAAGTACAATTAGGAGCACAAATTAAATTTCACCCATCTGAATCCACCTTTAAAATAATGAACTTAAAAAGTTTAACTATTCCGGTCTTTACTATAATGAAATCTGGAACCACATGCAGAGGAAAGAATTAAAACAAAAGTTAATTAAAGAAAACTTTATACATCTCAAATTACTAAATTATTAATGAGTACAGTAAACGTATATAAAATATATCTAATAACAAAATGTCACCCAAATATAATTATGATATATTAATGAAGTCAAAATTAATAAATACATAAAGTATTAAAACTAAATTATAATATTGATTTGCCCATCAAACAGTAAAATATAAATCTTTTTGGGAAATCAAAGAAGATCATTATCCAAGTGTTTTATTTCTCATCATTAAATTAAAAGGAAGCGAAATTGATCTAACCCACGTTTTGTCGGAGGGAATGAAATAGAATCAAAATTGATTCCTTCCATTTTGTGTGTTTGGTTGGACGGAATGTAGGACGGAATGGAATCTGATTACTAAAAGAGAAGGAATCACAATTCCTTCTCCCACCTTTGTTAATCATTATTCCATTCCCATCTAAATTTTGTTTTTCAATTTTACCCTCACTTAAAATATAACCTTAAATTCAAATCCCAAATTCTCAAACCCAAAATTCCAAAACCCTAAACCCTAAACCCTAAACCCAAAATTCCAAAACCCTAAACCCAAAATTTCAAAACCCTAAATCCAAATCCTAAAATCCTAAAACCTTAAACCCTAAAGCCTAAACCTTAAAACATAAATCACAAAACCCTAAAACATAAATCCCAAATCCCTAAACCCTATACCCTAAATCCCAAATTCCAAATCCTAAAACCCTAAATCCTAAACCCCAAATCCCTAAACCCTATACCCTAAAACCCTAAACCTTAAAACATAAATCCCAAAACCCAAAACCCTAAAACATAAATCCCAAAACCCTAAACCCCAAATTCCAAATCCTAAAACCCTAAACCCCAAATCTCCAAATCTCTAAACCCTAAACCCTAAACCTTAAAACATAAATCCCAAAACCCTAAAACATAAATCCCAAAACCCTAAAACATAAATCCCAAAACCCTAAAACATAAATCCCAAAACCCTAAACCCTAAATTTCAAATCCTAAAACCATAAACCCTAAACCTTAAACCTTAAAACCCTAAAACCCTAAACCCTAAATCCAAAATTATAAAACCCTAAACTATTTTTAGAAAAATAATAATTTTAACCCTAAACCTTAACCTACAAATATAACCCCAAATCCTAAATTCCTAAACCCTAAATAACACATCTCAAACCTCAAAACCATAAACCCTATATAGAAAAATAATAATTTTAATAATATATTTCTTTTTAATTAAGTAATACTTATTTAGAAAAATAATGATTTCAATAATTTATTTTTTCTAACGAAAAAATAGTAATTAAATGACATTATTTGAACTTTACAACATGTAGGGGTATTAAGGTCATTTACAGCCTTTTTCATTCCATTCCAGTGGCAAACCAAACACTATAATCCTAATTCGGAGCTTGATTCCAGTGGTCAAACCAAACAAAATTCTTTCCTTTCCATTCCGATTCCGATTCCGATTCCGATTCCATTCCACGAACCAAACGCCACCTAAAGGAGTTGGCATTGGAATAACTTGCAATTCCTTGTCTCAAGGAGCTTCAAGCTTATATACCTTGATCTTGGAAACTACTGTTATCAATTGTACAGGTCATGTATAAAGATATGTACGTACGTATCAAACTCATTTTAATGTGTAATTACAATTAATGATTTTTATAACGGGTAGAATGCATAATAAAACGTATAGTCGGTTTCTCAATTGAGTTAATTATGATTAGTAATTTATTGTATTTAATAATAATTAAAATCATTTACATATACTGGTGTAAAATAGTTTATATAATGTGATTTAATATAAGAAGTTTTAATTACTAAATAAATTATAAGTTAAAACAGTAAACGTCTGATAATATAGAAACATCAATATCATTTAAATATTTTAAAAAATACACGATTAGCATTTAAACTCTTAATTATCCTACAATAAGATAATTAAACAGATAAAACTTTAATATTAAAGATAAATATATCATTATAGATAAGTGCAATCAATAAATATGTTTTTTTCTATACATATTCATCGTTGTCCACCATTAAATATAAATTCTTAACTTGACGCATCTTTATAATTAAATATAACTAAAAACATTAAGACTTATACTCTTTCCAAATATCTCTACAATACAAGGAGATACATTAGTCTCATCTTTCTTACCACTTAAACTTACTTAAACATCATAGAATCAAAGGTCGCCACACCTCATAGTGATCCAAGGTCTTAAAAATGTGTTCTTTATTTTCAGATACACAGAAAGCAAAGATGCATCCAATCATCGATCTTTACAAAAATTGTTATAAGCATTTGACTCTTTATATAGGAATGAGTATGCTCTACTAGTTGAATCACAACTAGAGAGAAAAATATTTTGAGTGTTCTCTAGCATTCTAAAATAAGTGGTTTTTGAAGAAAATTCCATAAAAGTTCAGAAGAAAATTGTTCCAAAAGAAGTTCACTCTATACTAGGGATGGGCAAAAAAAACCGCGGGTTCGGTTATCCGAACCGGCGGTTCGGTTTTTAACCGGTAAATTTCGGGGACGGTGACGATTTTGGGTAAAAACCGAATATGAAACAACGGTTACGGTTATACTAAAAGCCGTACCCTCCCGTATCCGAAATTAATTATATTTAATTAATTAAATTATATATATATATATATATTGGGTTTTTTTTGGGGATTTTTTCATAACTGTCCCGTCCCCGTGCCCATTCCTACTCTATACGGTCTTTAAAGATCACACATTTATGTCCTTTCAAGATCAACCTCTTGACACGGAAAACCAAACTTCTATAAGTGATAATGAAGTTCTATCTCATGTCCAACAAGATGTGCACTCACCTATATAGGTTCCAAACCTCTCACCTCCACGGGGGCCCATGTAGATCACCGAGAAAAGGCACGGAAAGAGGTCTTCCTAAACACAATGGAGAATGTGCTCCATTCTATCTTGGAACGTCTACTAAGGCCATAAGCCCTTGAATCAGAAGACGTCCTTGTAGCATCTTCCAATGCCTATAGTGCATTAGATCTGGCCTATAGTAATACAAACTCATTTTAATATGTAATTACAATTAATGATTTTTATAACACGTAGAATGCATAATAAAAAGTATAGTCGGTTTCTCAATTGAGTTAATTATGATTAATACTTTATTGCATTTAATAATAATTAAAATCATTGACATATACGGGTGTAAAATAGTTTATATAATGTGATTTAATATAAGAAGTTTTAATTATTAAATAACTTATAAGTTAACACAGTAAACGTCTGATAATATAGAAACATCAATATCATTTAAATATTTTAAAAAATACACGATTAGCATTTAAACTCTTAATTATCCTACAATAAGATAATTAAACATATAAAACTTCAATATTAAAGATAAATATATCATTATAAATAAGTATAATCAATAAATATGTTTTTTTCTATACATATTCATCGTTGTCCACCATTAAATATAAATTCTTAACTTGACACATCTTTATAATTAAATATAACTTAAAACATTAAGACCTATACTCTTTCCAAATATATCTACAACACAAGGAGAGACATTAGTCTCATCTTTCTTACTACTTAAACTTACTTAAACATCATAGAGCCAAAGGTCACCACACCTCATGGTGATCCAAGATCTTAAAAATGTGTTCTCTATTTTCAGATACATAGAAAGCAAAGATACATCCAATCATCGATCTTTACAAAAATTGTTATAAACATTTGACTCTTTATATAGGAATGAGTATGCTCTACTAGTTGAATCACAACTAGAGAGAAAAATATTTTGAGTGTTCTCTAGCATTCTAAAATAAGTGGTTTTTGAAGAAAATTCCATAAAAGTTCAGAAGAAAACTGTTCCAAAAGAAGTTCACTCTATACTAGGGATGGGCAAAAAAAACCGCGGGTTCGGTTTTTAACCGGTAAATTTCGGGGACGGTGACGATTTTGGGTAAAAACCGAATATGAAACAACGGTTACGGTTATACTAAAAGCCGTACCCTTCCGTATCCGAAATTAATTATATTTAATTAATTAAATTATATATAAAAAATTAATTATATATATTTAATAAATTAAATGATATATATATTTCGGGTTTTTTGGGGGATTTTTTCATAACCGTCCCGAACCGTAACTGTTTTCGGGCGGTTTCGGGTATAGGTTTTTAAATTCGGTTCGAGAACGGTTATATCAAAAATCGTCCTCACCCGTCCCTGTACCCATTCCTACTCTATACGGTCTTTAAAGATCACACATTTATGCCCTTTCAAGATCAACCTCTTGACCCGGAAAACCAAACTTCTATAAGTGATAATGAAGTTATATCTTATGTCCAACAAGATATGCACTCACCTATATAGGTTCCAAACCTCTCACCTCCACGGGGGCCCATGTAGATTGCCGAGAAAAGTCAGTAAGGAAAGAGGTCTTCCTAAACACAATGGAGAATGTGTTCCATTCTATCTTGGAACGTCTACTAAGGCCACAAGCCCTTGAATCAGAAGACGTCCTTGTGGCATCTTCTAATGCCTATAGTGCATTAGATCTAGCCTATAGTAATACAAACTCAGGTTGGAAGCACAACCCATCTCGATGAAGTCTAAGTCCATAAGTCAGACATACAACTTTGACCCATAAATTCCAAAGTTGTCCACTTACAAAGGCTCAAACTTCATACGTCTGTCCATCTTGGACCACTTAGGACCTGCTCATCCTGACCTATATGAGTATCTTAAAGCTCATTGACAGGACCACTCTATCCAGGCTAGTTAGGGAGACAATTTAACCTTAGTGGCCCATGACCACCATAGGGACAATCAACCAAAGAATGTATAAACAATCATTTATCCCACCATTAATTGGTTAGCTGTCTAATTACAAGAGGTACAACAAAAATTGAATAAGGGTAGAGTCCTGAACCTTGCTGTTTCTAATGAGTCCTCGTTCACTCCGAAAGTCATAGTCATACCACTCATAAATCAATTCAATATGCCCAGTGTGGGCTCCTTTGGTGGTAACAAGGACCCACATGAGCACCTTGAGAATTTTAAAGGTTGGATGGACTTTTATGCTTATAGTGATGCAATCAAGTGTTAAGTCTTCTAGCATACCCTTATCGAAAAATCTCAAACTTGGTATCATAACCTTAAGCCCAAAATAATTGGTACATTCGCTAAGTTTGGAAAGCAACTCATTTCCTATTTTTTTTAGCAAAAATAATAAGACCGAAAAGTAGCACACTTGATAACTCTACAACAAGGGAAAGATGAGACCCTAAAGGATTTAGTGGGTGTGAGTGCACTACACCAAGATCTTTGCCAAGAACCTCTTTGGAAGGACATGGTAGAAGATTTTCCAACCATATATACGAAGGCCATTCAGTTGGTGAACAAGTGTTTCAATGTCGAAAAGATGTCCAACAATAGGAGAGTCAGTGACCTTCCCACTAATGAAAGCACAACACCACCACTTGAGGTTATGGATGAGCGTAGACTCTCAAGGAATAAAAGGCCTTCTTAGGACCACAGAGTTGAGAAAAATAAGGAATGAGGTCCAAGCTATACTGGCCCAAATTTATGTACTTATGCACCCTTGTTAATGCCCAATGAAACCCCCTTATGCAAGCTGAAAATCAATGTATAATACACTAGCCCAAGAAAATTAAGGACGATGGACAAAATAAAGATCAATATTGTAGGTTCCACGGGGACTCAAGGCACTTAACTAAAAAGTCTCGAGATTTGAAAAATGAAATTGAGAACCTCATTAAGAGGGGAATTAAGAGATTTGTCCAAAATGGAAGACCAAAACAATGACAGGTCTCTCCACAAAGGGGACCAGAACATTCTCCCATATAGGAAGTGAGAGAGATCTGAGTCATCATGGGTGGTCCTGTAAAAGAGAACTCTAATAATGCATGAAAGGCATATATCATGGAGGCCTACTAAGAGGCATTTCACATCATTTTTATGTATGGCTTAAATAAAGATCCTAAGTTGACGGGCTCATAAATAACTTTTTCAGATAAGGAAGCTCGCAAGCTACTTCATCCCCATACTGATGTATTGATAATCACCTTCCCAATGGAAAATGTAAACCAGTATAGAAATCTAATTGACACTGGAAGCTCAGTTGACATCCTGTTCTTTGAGGTATGGAAATCTATAAAGCTCACTCATCTACTAAGCCCAGTGACCACCCCATTAGTGGGATTCTCCGGATCTTCAATGACTCTTGAAGGATGTGTGACTCTACCAATAAAAATAGGGAAAGACACTAATATGAAAACATTCATGGTGGACTTCCTCATAGTAAATTTCCCATCACCATACAATGGGATTTTGTGACGACCATTCCTACATGTAGCTTGATTCCTGCATGCAACTTTAGTTGTGGCCTTCACTTACTATATTACCCTAAATTATCCCATAGAAAGTAGAACTAGAATAGTGCTAGGAGAACAAAAAGTGGTCGAGGAATGCTATGCCTTAGGAGAAGGATGAAACAAAAATAAAATCCCAAGGGACAAAAATAAAGTGTACCTTATTAGTCTTATTCTACTTTTTCTTCATTCAAAAGGGATACTTCTACATTTAACTACTAAAAATTATGCTTCATCTATATTCATGGAATTCAGCAAAGACGGGGGAAGTCTAAACTATAAAGGAACTGATAGGTGTGGACTATTAAAACCCATATGTTAGTATTCTTAAGGTTATGAGTTACTACAACTTATGTGCCTCATCTCTACATGCCATGCTTGACCTTTGAATAGGCAGTAACTATGCCACAGGTTGAAGAGTTGGTATGGCTTATGCGCCCCACCTCTACGAGTCATGCTTGACCTTTGAATAGGAAGAAACTACATCACGGGTTTAAGAGTTGCTATAATTTTTAAGCCTTACCTCTATGGGTCATGCTTGACTTTTGAATAGATAGAAACTATGTTCTGGTTTCAAGAGTTGCTACAACTTCTACACTTTATCTTTATGGGGCCATGTTTAACCTTTGAATAGAAAGCTACTACACCCCAAGTTCAAGAGTTGCTATAACTTTTTCACACCATCTTTATAGGTTATGATTGACCTTTTAATATGAAACAACTATCCCTTAGGGTTAAGAGTTGCTACAACTTTTGTGCCCTACCTTTACAGGCCATGCTTAACCTTTGACAAGGCAGCAACTATACCCCAGGTCTAGGAGTTGCAACAAATTCTACACCTCATCCATGTAAACACAGATTTGCTCAAGTTGGGGACCTTAAATCTCCAACTCTGGTAGTTGATAAAAAAATTGTTAGGCATGAAAAGATTGCAATGACACTCATAACATGATGGAATAATCCACCCAGGACTACAAAAGTTTTCTAAGCCTCAAGATTAAATTCTTTGATGACTTGAAAAACTCAAGCATATCGAGTGGTATACTAGTAATACCTTAATTTAAGCAAACCACCGTTACTTAGATGAAATGAAAACAAATCATATGAAAGCAACAAAGTCTAAGCATAAGCCTAGTGGGTACATGGCCAAATTGAAAGTGACTAAACTAGCTAATGAAAACATAACAAACTAGGTTAGCATGAACCCATCAAATGGCAAATGGCTGGACATGACACATGTGGCCCGATGTAACATACATGAATAGACATGGCACGTATGTCCTAACATAGCACACATGGCTAGACATATCAAACATAGCCATACATGGCACATGTGGCTGGATATAGTGAGTATAACTAAACATGGTATACATGGCTAGAGACATATGTGATTGGACATAAAATGTGTGGTCAAGTTACGGAACATATGCATGGACCCGTGTCTTTCTAGACCATTATGGACCCATTTTTTAACAAGTACATACCATCATTTACCAAAGTAGTGGATCTGATATCCAAACAAGAGAGGTGCTCAAGGAACACTCTTCATCTCGAAACAGATGAGATCACTAATAGACCTCATCAAAGAGTTTCTACTAAAATATAAAAGTAGAGTATAGAACTCAAAGATGAAAAAATGGTGAAGCAACAAAACATACATGCATATATATATAAAGCCATCAAGTACATGCACTTTGGTGGGAATCATAATAAAAAGAACACAAAATAGTAGCCTATTGATCTTTATATCTAGTCATGTTCTAAGAATCATATTCTTTTGTGTCAAATTCCTCCTCTGATGCCTCAAGACCATCACTGATAGATTCATTATGACCCTCCTCCTCCTAATTAGAAGTGATCAAACTATGGTGGGAGGCCTTCTCTTCCAAATCTAGAAAGATAGTGATGGAAAAGGCTATGTGAGGATAAATCAACCAAAATTACCATTTTGCAATTTCAAAACTATAATCCCACACGTCCAACGTGTCTTAAGTCTAGTCATCATAATCTATATTCCACAACTGCACTTACTCTAAGTGTCTCCATCTCAACATTTAGCCTATGTATTTCCACTCGAGAAGAACGAAAGGTCGTAGATAACTCCTGAGTTAGCTCTTTCTATTAGGCCAAAGTACTATCTTGAGCTGCTAAGATAACCTTGGATGCTGTCATTGATGTTGCATTAGCCAGTTGGGATACACAATCTAACTTTTAAACTTTTTCTAAATCCCACTTCATCTCGCGGCTGGTAAGCTCAGCAGCATCTTGAACCTTAATCACCTTATGATGCTTCTCCTCTATGGTAGCCAACCGACCTTCCAAATCAACATGAACCTTAACAACATAGTCCAAATTTGAGGTAATTGTTTTGGCTATAGCAACAAGATTGTGCAAATATGAACCACTAAATTTTGTAGATTCTATAAAGCCTAGAAAATTATGGGGTGTAGGTGAGGTCGAGAGCATCCAAGTCCATATCTTGTGAACTTATATCACTTATAACCAACATTGATAAAACCTCGAAGGGTATTTATAGGGACTCTATCCTCTTAAGAGGTGTTCCAATGATAGTCATTCTAGAGGTTATTTTTTTTTCCTTTTTGAACTCATGAGCTACGAACCACTTTGGTATGTAAAAGAGCTTCCCCTTGACTGGACTTATTGAGCTCAAAGCAAGACGATGTCACTTTGCTTCATAGATAAGACTTATTCCGTACTTGCCTCAAAATATGGTTAGTATAAGGTATAAGATAAAACCAACCATAGTTAAAGATATCCTAATTTTGTTCCTTCCATGGGCAACTCACATCCATATTCCTTCCAGAGCACTGATAACTGTATTTTATATAGTTATTTTCATCAATTTTAGTAATGATAATTGCTATGTTCTTTTAATATTTAGTTAATTTTTGTTAAATAAATTAATATTTTCCTTTTATGTGCTAAAAATACATTTTTAATAAAATTAAATAATTTGTATCGAAAATGTACTTAATTTCATATTTTTGTTCACAAATTTTATTTCAGAAAATATAGTTTCTTAATTAAAATTTATAAAAATCGAAAATATAATTTAAATTAAATTTGGGCTTAATTATAATAATTTAAAGTTTAAAAATTTAATTTAAAATTAGCAAAGGGCTTAATTGTAATTTAAGAAAGTTCAAAATGTAATTTGGATTAAATTTGTGGGTCAAAATACAATTAATGGAAGTTTAATTTTCGCGCAGGAGAGATGAAGTCCACGCGCAAGATCACACTCGCCCAACATGGACCGTCCGATCAAAGACGCAACGGCCGATTCGCGCGTGTGAATCACACCCAACCAAAGCGAGTGGCTCGAGAACTCTGCGTTTTCACGCGACTCGGTGCCCGAGTGGGGCCCACCGCCGCGCCGGCGTGCGGTGGGACCCAAGTGTCCGACGCACGTCTCCCAAAGGGTGTTGTTCTGTGCGGCTGAACCACGTGCAATCGTTCTTCCAGCGAATTAAAGTCTTCCACGTGTCCCAATTTCCCCTTGAACGAATCATAAGAGGACGCGTGGCACATATCGGTGAACGCAAAAGCGCAGAATCTCGCCCTCATTCCAGTCGTTGCCTCACTTTCTCGGCGCCGAATCCCGTGCTTCATTCTCTGCGTGCGCCCGTTCCTTTCAACGAATGAGATGCGGCCACGTGTCCCACTATTTGTTTCAGCGAATCAGACGCTGACACGTGGCACACACAATGAATAAAAAAAATGCAGAAATGGCTCCTTATCTTGCGTGAATTAAAATAAGTTTTTGATTTTCGCGTGACCGCGGATTTTAAGGGGAATGTCGGGGTTTTATTTTCGATACAAATTTTAACGCGTGTATGATATTTTAAATATTTTTGATATATTTTTTTAGCTATAAATAGGTGATATTATGATAGAGTTCTGTAGTGTTTGGGGCTGGACGGTGGAACACGCAGAAGCCATTTTTGGCTTCTGTTGTGTTCTACATGTGCCAAATATTTACGATCTGAGTTGTGTTAATTTTCCTTTCTTTCTTCTTCTAATTTTTCAGCATCTGGTGTAATTTTTATTTTAATTTTAATGAAGTAATTTAATTTGTCTAGGGTTGCATTTGATCTGAATTTATGAAGCTTTGATTTTAATTATTTTTTTGAAAGATTTATAAGACGTTCGATTTGTTCATTCTATTTTGTGCTTAATGCTTTTTGATTATTTACGAATTTTATCAAAACGATTTGTGGCATAAAAATAAACTTGAGAAATGCATTTTTGTGTATATTGCTCATAAATAGAATGACATGTATGATGAAGGATAGGAATATACCCTAATTGTATGTGTGACCATTTGAGAACTTAGAACTTAATGAATCTTATTAAATTTAATTCTCATAGAGATATAGTGAATTAATTTAACGAGGTGTGTTTATACGGAGCTCGGAAGAGATGTATGAATAAAAAAAAAGTTTTCGGTTGACAAATTAAATGTACTAAAAAATATAAATCAAAAGAAAATAACATGATTTGAGTGGATTAGTTTGGTGAAAAATTGATATCCTAGAGTTCTCTTATTTTCTTTTTACCTTTTTCTTAATCATCGATTGTTTTGGATAAAATCAGAGAGATACAATTTTAGTACTCAACAAACTATAGTAACAAATCTCCTTGGGAACGATACTTTACTTACAAATCTTTATTACTTGTGACCGTGTATACTTGCACGATTTATGTGTGTTCCAAAACACACAACAATCACCCAACAAGATAACCGTATCTAGTAATAGTTGAGGGAAACTGGGATAGAATGGTATCAACATATGCCAAAAACTTCTACACTATAGATAGAAAAAGAAGTCTCAATTTAACAAAGAGATGATCTACAGATAAAGTGACCCTACCTAAAATTGGGTTACTCCAAGTAATGCTCGAAACTTAAGGTATCAATCTTATTGATTTTGGTATATTAAAGATATCCTAATTTTTTTCAATAAAAGATCTATCATCCAAGAATGGACCTTGTTCATAGAAAAGAAAGTGCAGTTTTCTTCATCAGAACCCAATTGATACTTAGAAATACCAACCAGGATAAAATCTAAGTCTTCATCCCAAGAAGAATTAGTCCATGATAAACGAGAATCCAAACAACCCCTACAAACAAAATTGTATGGTCAAGATGATCTGGAACCATCGCCCGACTCAATGCGTACCCGATCATCACTACGTGGACTCAAGCCACCCACATCATGGTTAGACACCTAATGATTAGACACACCATGGATAGTCAGACCATGGTTGGACACACCATGATTGAACACACTAGGGATGGCTAGACTATGGTCAAACCTTTCTTGGTCAGAAACACCATGGTCGATTGGACATGGGTCCCCTACTCCTTCGTTGGTCCTTCACTCGATGACCACCTTAGGCAACCCATCCTAGCTCGTGCTTACTCATCCCCACAACAGCCACTAATGACCACATAAGAGTGGACTTAACACCACTAGTGAAGTTTAGAAAATAGTGAACCAGATGGTGATAGAATGGAAAAATAAACCTTCTAGCCCATGTATCCAAGACTAGCAAGTCTAAGGGACTGATGTTGGGTGTAAAATAGTTCACAGTTAGCGTCGAGTCAATAGATAAGAATTAGTATCAGTTAAATATCTAACATAATAAATAACTAGTATTTAAAATCTTAATTATATGATAATGAAGTAATTAAGTAGATAAAACTTCAACATTAAAGATAAATCTATCATTATGGGTAAGTATCATCAGTACGTATAGTTTCTCCTATAAATATTCATCATTGATCACCATTAAACATAACTTCTTAACTTGACATAACGCCATGACTGAAGATAACTAAAAACTCTAAGATATATACTCTCTCCCTATATATTTTTGCATTTTTTTGCATCACAAGGAGAGGCATTGGCCTCCTCTTTCTTTTCACTACCCGGACTTACTTAACCATCGGAGGGCCAATGGGTGTCACATCCCATGATTGTCCAAGGTTCTAATAGTGTGTTCTTTGTTCTCAAGTACATAGGGAGTAGAGATGCATCCATTCATTAGTGTTGACAAAAATCGGTATCAACGATATATATATAGCTTTCAAATTGCCTATCTCTATGTATGATCAATGATATAACTATATATTTATTCACGGGTGGTAATTTCTTACACAACCTGATAACATGATATGAGATTGATCTGAACATGAAGTAACCTGATACGATATAATACGAACCATTTTAACTTATTTTTAAATGGTTTAAATACGACACAATAACTCAAAATTAACCCGTTAAATTAATAGGTTAATATTATTTTATTCATTAAATATAGGACAAACACAAACCGACGCGATCCAAATGAACTTATTAAGTCATATTTGGCTAAAATAACATATATTTATTGAATTTTTTTGAACTGAAAACATGATAACCCAACAGGAAACAACTCGAATCCAAAATGACCTGATACGATAAAAATATTTTTATTAATGGGTTAACCGTTATAACATGATTTTTTATCAAATGGGTAGACACGATTGAAACGATTTGTACCTCTATATTTATTGTAGGTTTAACTACTCTTTCGTCCCTAACCTTTATCATATATTAATATTTTGATCTCTTAACTTTTTTTTTTGTAATATTACGCTCATTATCTTTTTAAATTTAACATATTTATTCCAAATTTAAATATAAAATACTAAATATATTAAACATTAAAAGTTAAGGGTTTGATTAATGCAAAAAATTAAATTTTTATCATGTTAATTATAATTACTACAATGTAATTTAGTGTAATTTTTAAATTTATACTAAATACATTCCATAAATTTTTGGGACCAAGAATGAAGTTCATCTTTTATTATATATTTAAGTCACATATTTAAAAAGAAAACATATTTTAATTTTTGTATATCGTTAAAAAAATATATGTTCATTTATTTTGTAAAAAAAATAAATATTTTTTCATGAGATTAAAAATAAAACTTTATGTATCAAAAAGACTATATCATGCTATTAAATTTAAATATTATCAATCAAATAATTTTATTAAATAATCTAAATTTTTAAGTAAACAATATCCAACCTTATTATATATATATACGTTGGAATTTTTTTAATTTTTTTGTTTAAAGGTGCGATAGACGTGGGATATTTTTGTACGATGATCAATTCTATTTCCGTAATTTTTACACAATATATATATTACCAAAAAATTAAAATGTTAAAATTATTTGAATTTTTATAATAATAAAAGTAATATTTTAATTGTATTAAATAACGTTAGAAATATATATTAGATTTCTTTAATATTAAAAATATATAAAATTAACATAAAATTAGTTACTTTCCTTTTTTGTTTTACATACATAAGACCTGAAAAGCAATATTGCATTTTGTTGAATGAAACAGTTATTGTTGACATCACCCAAAGCAATATTGAAGTCACATAATCATCCTCATCACCTCATTAAATGCAGAAATATATATTCGAAATATCTTTGCTGTTTTAAGTTTACACATTTTGGTTTTAATTTCTTTAAGTTTGTTAGGCTATGCTATGGTTATGACTTATGCCGTACAGCAACACCCAAAACTATGCTCAAAATGACGAAAAAGTTATGAAACTTTTAATCGTTTTTCAACAAAAGCAAAAGAAAAATACTGTTACATAATTGAATGGTTGTACAAATTTTATATTTATTTTAAAATAATATTTTAATTTTATATTTATTTTTATAACAATTTAATCTTATTTTTATTATAAAATGATTACATAAAATAAATAATATTTTTATTTAATTGTTTCTTTAAATCTTTCGATTACATTTACTTATGTTAAAATTGTTTTTACACGATGTAATAGAAAATTAATTTTATTTTTATAAGATTATTTTTTAATAATAATATGATTAAATTATTAAAAATATATATAAAATATTATTTTTATAATAAATAATAGACATTGACCATATTATTGATGTTACTATACTTTATTTTTTCTTTACCAAACCTTAAATCTTTTACCTTAACTTTAGGATCATACAACCAACAGGCCACAGGATTGGTATGTTCCTTTACGTAACGTGGGTGTATCATGTATTGCATGTCTAGCTTTTTAACTATGAAATTATGGACTTTGTAAAGTATCTGACACCTTTTTCACATTTTTTAAAGGGATAAAAAATTTATAACTAATATATATTCTCCTAGTAAAAACTTTCATTTAATTATTAATATTATATGAAAAATTTTAATTTATTATTTTTAATATTTTTTTATTTTAATTTATTATTTTCAATACTTTTTATTTTAATTAATTTTTATTTTTTAAATATATTTAAATCAACTACTTCTTGAATTTAATAAAAAAATTTAAGTTACTTATTCAACATGTCGTGAATAAAATAATAAAATTATAATTTTATGTGATTTAAATTATTCGAGTCAAATTTTTCACTATAATAATGAATTTAAAAATATTTTAATAATAAAATTATTCAATGAAACAAAAAAAATATATTAAAATTGATAAAATAAAAAATTTCATATATTATTTAATTAGGAAAAAAAATATTAAAATCAACATTTACCCTTCTCTTTTTCATGGAAAAACAAATATATGCTCTGACAAGCTAGAAGTGTAAAGTATAGTTATCCTTACAAGCAAATTGCATGCATGAGATCTAAAAGGAAGATAGAGCTTGACAAGTCCCCACCGGTTATATATATAAAAGCAACAGCACCATACCAAATTGAATTCACAGCTCTAGCTAACACTTTCAAAGAACAATGGCACCAATTCTTCACTTTCAAGTGGAAGTTAGTGAGGCAGAGCTAATCAAGCCAGATAAATTAACACCAAGTGAATTCAAGTACTTATCAAACATTGATGACCAATTAGGCCTAAGAAATCACATACCCTTTGTGCATTTCTATCCACCAAGCAAAGTCATGCACGGTCATGACCCAGTTGTTATGATCAAACGAGCCTTGTCTAGAGTTCTTGTCTACTACTACCCTGTAGCTGGCCGTCTTAGGAATGGTAAGAAGGGCAAGCTTATTGTGGATTGTAATGGTGAAGGGGTGATCTTTCGTGAGGGCAATGCTGATATCAAACTGTCACAATTAGTTGCTGGTGGTGGATTGAAGCCACCATTTCCTCAATGGGATAAGTTGCTAGTTGATGATATTTGGGGAAGCAACTTCATCACTGATTCACCTTTGCTTCGCATGCAGGTTTGTATTCGTTACCACACTGAAAATAATGTCCCAAAATAACACGTATAAGTTTTATGTAAGGTTAATTTAAACGATTTAGTCTAATAATTATTAAATTCAGTATAAAGGTTCTAAAAAATTTGAAACAAAATCATAATAATCTTGTTATTGTGTATAAGTGAATATTTTAATCTTATAATTTTTGAGTTAATCAGTTTAAAGACCTTTTCTCTAATATTTTATCATTTATATATGTTATTTTAATATAAACTACCATCCTAATTAGTTAATAAATTGACTAAAACTTGACTATTTTCTTGTGTTACATGTATGGTATATATTTCACCAATGTGTAAGGCAAATACTCCAACACTAGATCTGAGGATTCATCCACATAACATTCAACCAACTCAACAAGATGACGATGATAACACTCTCAATTGAATTATAGCTTTGTATTAAACACTTTTATTCAACATTATTTTTCCCTTGTTAAGTATCCTTGTCCCACATCGACTATGAACAATGCAACAATATTGCTTATAAATTTGGACAACCTTTAACTTAATGAGATCTTATTGGGTTGAGTTAGGCTTAAGTTTTTAACATGTTATCAAAGTTGGGCCTAGTATCTATGTGTTTGGACCTAATTAGACTCTACCACAGTCTCACCGTGGCGCTAATGTCCACCTTTGTCCGCCGTGTGGAGGGAGGCTGTTAAGTATCATTGTCCCACATCGACTATAAACAATGCAGCAATGCTGCTTATAAGCTTGGACAACCCTTAACTTAATGAGATCTTATTGGGTTGAATTAGGTTTAAGTTTCTAACACCCCTATCTTTATTCCTTTTTATAAATTGTTATAATGAATGTTGGTGCAGGTTACAAAACTAGCTTGTGGAGGCTTCGTCTTGGCTTATACATTCAACCATTGCATTTGTGATGCCTATGGTGCTTACCAATTCATAAAGGCTATGTCAGAATTCAGCACCAACCCAAGCCAAGCTACTCCTTCCTGGTTACCATCTTGGGGAAGAGAAGCACTAAAACCTCGTTCACCTCCCACCATTTCCTATCCCCATATTGAGTACCAAACATCTCCTAATTCTACCAATATTACCTATACTGAAACTGACTTCAAAGCCATGACTCAAACTTCCATGTATCTCTCCCGTATTGATATATCATCACTAAAAGATCAAATCAACGGCCAGAAAACTCCTACCTTCGATGCCATAGCTAGCTGCCTCTGGAGAGCAAGAACTAGAGCTCTTATCAACCCTGAATCCACCACAAGACTTCTATTCCCAATTGACACCCGTATTAGATACAAACCATTGTTATCCCAAGGTTATTATGGAAGTGCTGTAGTGTTCCCTTGTGCCATTACTAAGGCAGTAAAACTTGTTGAGAAACCATTAAATTATGCAGCTAATTTGATTTCACAAGTGAAAAGAGATGTCACTTCTGATGAATATCGAGCTTCAGTTTTGGATTTCATTGAGGTAAATGGGCGTAAAGGGTTTTGCTCCGAAGGAGCTTTCGTGGTTTCAGATATGACCCGTATGAGGTTCATAGATGTGGATTTTGGTTGGGGTCAAGGCTTATATGGTGGACCAGCAAGAGCTGGAACAGGAGTGGTTCCAGGAATGGTAACTTCTGTTATTACACACAAGAATGAGGAGGGTGTTGAAGGAGTATTGGCTTTGGTTTCTTTGCTTCCAGAATCTGTGGAGAGGTTCAAAAAGGAGGTAAGGAATGAGGTTGAATGGGTTTCTTCAAATAAGCACATCTCTTCACTATGAGAGAGTGAATAATGAATAGAAGTAAAAAAATAATTGCAACACCTATTATCTTCCTGAATCTCTAAGTACCTCAGAAAATCAAAAGGAATGAAAAGTCGATCAAAGTTATGTTTTGGGTTATCACCAAGTACCCTTCAATTATTCATCGAAGAAAATGAGGATATAGAAGTTGAAAATTTTAGCTAGCTAGCTAGTGACACATCTATTATATACGACTATGCTACGATATGTAGATAACAACAGCATATAATCTTGAAAATGGTTTAAGCTTCAAAATCTTCATTTACTTTAATCAAACGCAAAAGAGATATTAATCTGAAAACTTGTTTGGAATTTTTTTTTTGCAAAATTTGTTCACTGTCTTTACACGAGCTTCTTAGTTAGAACAAGATTGAAATTACTTGTTTTCTCATCCTTCTCTTATACACATCATCCCTCGAAAACAATTTACTGCAACAGTCTTTTCACATTAATTAGTGATACATATGATAATCATTTTAATTTTTAATTTTTAATTTTTAATTTTATATTTTATATTTTTTGAAAAAAATTAAAATAAAATTTATTGATGATCAATTTCTAATTTCAATTTTAGAAAAAAGAAATTAAAAATTGGATATACTTATTTAATAATTAATTCTTAATTCTTAATTTTTAATTTCCTAACATCTAGAATTCAATTTTAAATTTATTTTTGATAAAAAAATTATTAAATTTAGACTCTTTTATCACTTTGAGTATGATCAAACATGATTGAATAGGATTGAGTTATTAAATTTGAATGTCAATAAATAGGATTGAGTTATTAAATTTGAGTGTCAATAAATATTTAAAAAAATATAAATACAATTCTAAAACAGAGTTTCAAAATTTAAAAAATAGAAATTAAAAATAAGTTATCAAACATAATTAGTTTCAAAATTTAAAAAATATAAATTGAAAATAAGTTTTCAAACATAGTTAATTTCAAAATTTGTAAAACTTAAAATTTGAAATTAAGGATTAAAAATTGAAATGAAAGAAAAAAAAAGTTCATAGATGATAGAGATCTGCAAAATCTTATGATCAGATCCATTTAAAATCTTACTCAAAATAGAAGCTAGGCATTAGAATGAAGAGTCTTTCGTTTTCTACTTACCATTCTTCTTTGTTTAAAGAAGGTGCTTCTTGATGGAGTTTTTTGCTTCGTTTGTAGCCTTTTCTCAATTTTATCTTGACTATAGTTTCTTATCCATAGCTCCTCTTGAACTCTTTTCTTAGCTCCTCTTGAACTATTTTCTTAGCTTTATTGACTTGTTGGTGTTATCTATGCATCTGTAGCCTTTTCTCAGTTTTTGATCCTAATCTACTATTTACTTTCCCTGGAATCAAAGCCCTATCTTTATTCGCATTTATCAAACTATCAGGACATGCTTATGATTACATATTCTCTTAAATAGAGCTCCTTTGTTATCTGCAACACACTTCAGCTATATTTTTATTCTCCAAAATTGTTTGCCATTTGGCGTTTGTTCCTTTGAGCATCGTTTCACTTCCCCAATATAACTTGTTTCACGCGAGCTCCTTCATTCATTGCTTTAGCCTTTTTATGCCATTTTCTTGTATAGATTGTTTCACCTCAAGAAGCTCAACAATCTAATGCTTCTTGCAACTCAAATATTCTATACTATACTCCAACTTCTTTATATAGCTTCTGCTTACTATTCCCCTATAAATATCCACCCTTCATTCTTCTATATGTAAATATCATCTCCTTTAAAGTCCATTTAAAACTAAAACACATCTTTATAATAATAATGGTTGCTCAACCTCAAGTTATCCCTGATGAATGTTAGAGAATGTTATAAAGCTCCTTAATTTAAGGAACAAATTAAGCAGCAAAACATAGAGCAAAACATGTAGCAAAACAAGGAGTAAGCACATTGAGCTTAATTCAATGAGCAATTCAAAGAAACATTAATTTAAGGAGTAATTCAATTAGTGAATTTTCCTATAAATAAATGTGTAATTGTAATGAATTAATCATCCAAAGTGTTCATTCCAATTGAGAGAAAAGCTTTTGAGAGAGAAAATTGAGAGTAAGTTTCTTGGCTGTAATTGGGTTGTGAGTTGTGAGTGTTGTAAACACCTTGTGTAATTTCTCCTCTTTCAGTAAAAAGATTTGCAGCAGGTCTGGAGACGTAAGCAAGATTGGCCGAACTCTGTTATCAAATTTATGTGTTATTTTTCTATTCTTGCTTTCTCATAAATCTGGCTTATCGGGAATTTGCGTAATTTCCCAACAATTGGTACCAGAGATATTGGTGGTGATTTCTATCAATTTTCTGCAAGAAATAGTCAGAAACGATCCCGAGGAAGTCAAATTTGAGTGGGAGCAATGGCCGCAGATGAAGGAAGGGTGAAACTCGAGAAATTTGATGGCACATATTTCAGGTTTTGGAAAATGCAGATAGAGGATTATCTGTATCAAAGAAATCTATATCAACCTCTCTCAAGGAAGAAGCCAGAGGCTATGAAGGAAGAATATTGGAATCTTCTAGACAGACAAGCCCTCGGAGTTATTCGATTGACGCTATCCCGTAATGTTGCTTTCAACATAGCAAAGGAAAAGAACATGGAGGGTCTTATGAGAGCTCTCTCTAATATGTATGAGAAGCCATCAACCTCAAACAAAGTGCACTTGATGAGGCATTTGTTCAATTTGTGGATGAATGAAGGTCTATCGGTAGCTCAACATCTCAATGAACTCAACACAGTCACAACCTAGTTGAGTTCAGTGGAAATTGAATTCGATGAAGAAGTACGAGCATTGATACTTTTGTCTTCTTTACCAGAAAGTTGGAATGCTACTGTCACGGTTGTGAGTAGCTTGTCAAGAAGCAATAAGTTGAAATTTGACGATGTTCGTGATCTAGTTCTCAGTGAAGAGATCCGACGTAGAGAGGTAGATGAATCGTCAACTTCTTCAGTTTTGCATACAGAGTCAAGAGGAAGAAATTCAACCAAAGGGAATGGACGTGGCAGAACAGACTACCGAGATAGATCAAAGGACAGGAGGTCCAAATCCAGGAATCATAATAATTCCCATAGCTCAAAAACAATCGAGTGTTGGAATTGTGGAAGAACTAGGCACTACAAAAATTAGTGCAAGAGTGCACCGAAGGATAAACAAGTGAAGGCAGAGGAAAATGTTACTTCCACCTCAGGAGGAGACGATGCATTGATATGCTCTTTGGAGAGCAAGGAAGAATCTTGGGTGTTAGACTCTAGAGCATCGTTCCATGCTACTTCCCAAAAAGAATTCTTCGAGAAATATGTCCCTGGAAACCTTGGAAAGGTATATCTTGGTGATGATCAACCATGTGCTATTATTGGCAAAGGTGTAGTAAAGATTAAGTTGAACGGATCTGTTTGGGAGCTGAAGGATGTCAGGCATATTCCTGATCTCAGAAGGAACTTAATCTCAGTGGGACAGTTGGCCAGTGAAGGCTACACTACGATCTTCCATGGTGATGATTGGAAGATTTCAAAGAATGCAATGACAATTGCTCGAGGCAAGAAAAGTGGCACTCTTTACATGACAGCAGAGGCACGTTTTTCAATCACAATTGCAGCAGGCAATGAAACAAAAAATCTGTGGCACCAAAGACTAGGCCACATGAGTAAGAAGGGGATGAAAATTATGCACACCAAAGGAAAACTTCCAGGTCTACAGTCTGTAAAGATGGACATGTGCGAAGATTGCATACTTGGAAAGCAAAAAAGAGTCAGCTTTCAGACAAGTGTCAGAACCCCAAAGAAGGAAAGGCTAGAGCTTATTCACTCTGATGTTTGGGGACCAACAACTGTCTCATCTATTGGTGGGAAATACTACTTCGTGACTTTCATCGATGATCACTCTCGGAAGGTATGGGTTTACTTTCTAAATCATAAGTCTGAAGTATTTGAGGCTTTCAAAAGATGGAAAGCTATGGTGGAAAATGAGACGGGTTTAAAGATCAAAAAGCTCAGAACCGATAATGATGGTGAATATGAAGATACTAGATTCAAAAATTTCTTCTATAAGCACGGGATCAGAATGGAAAGAACTGTGCCAGGCATGCCTCAACACAATGGTGTAGCTGAGCGTATGAACCGAACGTTGACAAAAAGAGCCAGAAGCATTCGTATATATCAGGTGTACCGAAGCAGTTCTGGGCAGAAGCAGTCAACACAGCAGCTTATTTGATCAACCGAGGCCCATCTGTTCCATTGGAGCATAGAATACGATAGGAGGTATGGAGCGGAAAAGAGGTGAAACTATCACATCTAAAAGTTTTCGGTTGTGTAGCATTTGTGCATATCAGTGATCAAGGTAGGAATAAGCTTGATCCCAAATCCAAGAAATGCACATTCATTGGCTATGGTGAGGATGAGTTTGGCTACCGCATTTGGGATGACGAAAAGAAGAAATTTATCCGTAGCAGAGATGTGATTTTCAACGAAAAGGTGATGTATAAAGACATGCATAAAATAGACGCCAATGACTCAGAGCAGAATGAGTCAATATTTGCATATACAGATGATGTCCCAGATAGTTCGCAACAAAACCAATTGTAACAAGTCCTCAGCCAGAGGAACTTGTTGGACAGAGCAGTACACATCATTCCGACACACCACTACCTCTTACTTGAGCTCCTGTATTGAGAAGGTCTTCTCGACCTCATGTTCCTAACAGGAGATACATGAACTATATGTTGCTGACTGATGGAGGGGAGCCTGAATGCTATGATGAAGCTTGTCAGACTCGAGATTCCAACAAGTGGGAGCTTGCTATGAAAGAAGAAATGAAATCTCTCATCTCCAACAGACATGGGAACTAGCTGAGTTACCTATGGAAAAGAAGGCATTTCACAACAAATGGGTATACCGGGTGAAAGAGGAGCATGATGGTTCCAAGAGATACAAAGCCCGCCTAGTTGTCAAAGGGTTTCAACAGAAGGAAGGAGTTGACTACATTGACATTTTTACTCCCGTTGTGAAGCTTAATACTATCATATCAGTATTAAGTATTGTAGCCATTGAAGATCTTCATCTTGAACAGTTGGATGTGAAGACTGCATTCCTTCATGAAGATTTAGATGAAGAGATATACATGTACCAACCAGAAGGTTGCTCAGAAAGGGGGAAGAAAAACATGGTGTGCAGACTTAAGAAGAGTTTGTATGGCCTGAAACAAGCCCCGAGACAATGGTACAGAAAGTTTGACAGCTTCATGCACAAGGAAGGTTTCCAAAAGTGCAATGCTGACCATTGTTGCTACTTCAAGAGATATAGGTCCAGTTATATCATTTTACTACTTTATGTTGATGATATGTTAGTAGCAGGTTCAGATATGGATGATAATAAAAGGTTGAAGTAACAATTGTCAAAGAAGTTTGACATGAAAGACTTGGGTCCAGCAAAGAAGATTCTTGGAATGCAAATCACAAGAAATAAGAAGAAAGGATCCTTGGTGGTATCTCAGGCATAGTACATCAATCGTGTTTTGCAAAGATTCAACATGGGCGATGCCAAGCCAGTTAGCACACCCTTGGCCAGTCATTTTCGCCTATCCAAGGATCAGTCCCCTCAGATAGAGGAAGAGAGAGAATTCATGGCTAAGGTTCCTTATGCCTCAGCCATTGGAAGTTTGATGTATGCAATGGTCTGTACGAGACCAGACATTGGCCATGCAGTGGGAGTTGTTAGCAGATTTATGTCAAATCCAGGGAAAACTCATTGGGAAGCAATCAAGTGGATTTTGAGGTATCTGCGAGGCACCACAGAAAAGTGCTTGTACTTTAGTAAAGGAGAGTTAAAAGTACAAGGGTACGTAGACGCAGACTTTGGAGGTGAATTTGATCACTATAGAAGCACCACCTGTTATATATTTTCTGTTGGAACTACAACTATTAGTTGGATGTCATAAATACAGAAAATTTTCACTCTATCCACTATAGAGGCTGAGTATGTAGCAGTAACTGAAGCTAGTAAAGAGATGATATGGCTTCAAGGTTTGTTAACTGAGCTGGGATTCAAACAGGAGAAGAATGTTCTGCATAGTGATAGTCAAAGTGCAATACACTTGGCGAAGAATTCAGCATTTCATTCTAGAACCAAGCATATTGGACTTCGTTATCACTTCATCAGATCTCTATTGGAAGATGATGTGTTAATACTGGAGAAGATTCAAGGAAGCAAAAATCCAGCAGATATGTTAACAAAGGTGGTGACTATTGACAAACTGAAGTTGTGCTCAACTTCAGTTGGTCTGCTAGAGTAACAAAGACTAGAAAAGATGTTGCATTGATCGAGGTGTGAAGACAGATTGAAATCAGTCTTCAAGTGGGAGATTGTTGGAGATTGTTATAAAGCTCCTTAATTTAAGGAGCAAAACATGGAGCAAAATAAGGAGTAAAACATGGAGCAAAACAAAGAGTAAAACATGGAGCTTAATTCAAAGAGCAATTCAAGGAACCATTAATTTAAGGAGTAATTCAAGGAGTGAATTTTCCTATAAATAGATGTGTACTTGTAATGAATTAATCATCCAAAGTGTTCATTCCAATTGAGAGAAAAGCTTTTGAGAGAGAAAATTGAGAGTAAGTTTTGATGAGTGCTCAAAAAGCACTAAAATAACCATGATTTTATGCACATTAATTGATTAAAAATATATATATTTATATGTTTTATCATATATTTATATAAATTTGTCTTTTTCGGAATCACGGGTATTTTTATTGTTTTTCAGGTATTTTGGCTTAAAAATGCAACTTAAAGACTCAAAGAGGAATACTGGAAGCAATACATCACAAAATATTAATAAATAAATGCGTAAAGGTCGAAAAATATGGAAAAATTGGACAAAATGGGTCAAAAAGGTCAAAAATGTCAAAACGTAGAAAAGCAGCGCCGCCACATGTATCCAGTATGTGGCGGCCCATGTCGCAGCGAGTTGCTGACACGTTCATCGCAGCGGGTGCTGGTTATCTGTTCGCTTGTAGCGATAACGACCGGCGCGGGCAATGTTGACAGCAGCGGCGCTCGGCCCAAATAGCCGCCATCCGCCGCCAACGTTTTTCACCCCATTTTCCGCGTGCGGCAAGACCCGGTGGATGATCGACGTCATTGATGACCTCAGATGTCCATTACACGTTTTTTAATTTTTTAATATTTTTTAAACATTTTTTATTCATTTTTTCTCTATCCTCACTTTATAAATACCCCCTTCCATACACCTTAAAAACCTCAAAAACCACACTTTCTCTTTCTTTCTTTCTCATTTCTTGGTTTTTAGTTTTTTTAGTTTTTCTTATGTTTTAGCTAGTTTCTCTAGATTTAGAGTTCTTCCTTTTTGGGAAGAACTAGTTATGTTTTTGTAATAATTTAGATTTTTGATTCGATAAATGGAAGTGCAAATTCGCTTGGAGGTTTTCTATGACGGGAATAAGCGTCGAAATTACGTAAGGATTTTATTTTCTTTGATTATTTTTATGCTTTATTCTTACATGTTATATTTAATTTATCGTGATTAAATTTAAGCTATAATTGTTGTAAACATGATATAATAATAACGTTGTTATCTTACGAAAATATTAAATAGGTAAAAATCTCTAAAATGAATTGATTTTATTTTTATTC
This sequence comes from Hippophae rhamnoides, assembly GCA_033030585.1. Lineage (NCBI taxonomy): Eukaryota > Viridiplantae > Streptophyta > Magnoliopsida > Rosales > Elaeagnaceae > Hippophae > Hippophae rhamnoides. The sequence continues at coordinate 61,508,943 of CM065428.1, read as the reverse complement.
AAGATTTTATATTAAGAATAATGTTAGAGAAATATATTATTTTTCAAATTACAAACTTAAATCACGAAAATTAGATTTTAAGGTTTAGTTATCGGTCACGATTTAGAGTAGTCTTTCTTTTATTTGATAATACAATCATAGGTAGTTAGAGTGAAGCTACATTTCAAAAGTTTTATAAAATTATTATGCGAAAATGTATTGGCGACGTGTTTTAGGTAGTGGTTTTAAAACTTGAAAGTTAGTACTCGGATAACTAAATTGCTTAGGTTTAATTTGGAAACCTTGAATAAAGTTTAAGTATGCAACCCACCAAGGTGGCGTTTAAATGGTTCAGATTTTCAATCTGTAGAAAAAGGAATTAATTTAATTAACCAAAATTAGTTATCAACCCTATAGGTGTTAATTGATTTGTTTAGTTAACAAAGAATATCTAACTCACCAAAGGTGGTATTCATACAAAGGGAGAATCGATAAATATCAATTCATATCTTTAATAACGCAGATAATACGAGCGTAATTAACTTGGTTATTATATCCATAAATACTCCATTATTTATAAAAGATAAAATTTGCAATGAATGTTTATTGAATCTATGTTTTAATTTTGTTATTAGATTAAAAATACAAAACCCCAAAATATCGTGCGACAGGATGTTTAGGATTTAATTTCGTTTTTAAAAGTTTGAATAATAAATTAAAAACCACGCATACATTCCTTAGATCGGCGGGAGTATACCTTATCATTTTCTACGAAATGATTCGGTACTTGACTGGAGAGTTTTACAAATATTAAAACCAAAGTATTTGCGAGAATCGGCGATCTTGAGTTTTTCCATCAAAGTTTTAGCGGCGGATTCTTGTGGATAGCGTCAAGTTTTGGCGCTTCTTGCCGTGGATAAGCATCAAGTTTTTGGGATTGCTTGGGATGGCATCAAGTTTTTAGCGTATTAGCGGAAGGAATAAGCGTTTTAATTTATTTATCAAAATTTTAAAAATATTTTTGTATTGTAAATAATTGTGATTTTTTTAAAAAAAATAAATAAATAAATAAAAAATTTAATCAAATTTCAAATTTCATAAGATATAATAAAAAAAAAATAAAAAAATAAAAAATAAAGAAATAAAAAATTTTAACTATAGCATAAATAGTAAAATTTAGAAATTTTAAATTTGAAGTAAAAAGTTTTTACTATTAATGAATAGTAAAAAAAATATATTAAAAAAAAAGAAGAAAATTTTTAAATAAAAATTGTACCGTGAATAATAAAATAATTTAGGAATTTAAAATTTGAATAAAAAAAATTACCGTTCATAAATAGTAAAAAAAAAATTAAGTTAATATGAAATAAGATAGCGTGAATAGTAAAATAAAATTACCGTTCGTAAAAAAAATAAATAAAAAAAAAATTAAAAAAATTAAAAAAAAATTAAAAAATTAAAAAATAAAAAAATAAAAAAAATAAAAAAAAATAAAAAACCAAAATTTTAATTTTTTTTGAGTTTAATTTTTACTATTTTTTTAAATCATAATTTTATTTTATTTTTATTTTCTTTTACCTTTTTCAATTTTTTTTATATTATTTTTTATTTTTCTTTTTTTTTTAGCTATTTTTTTTTCTTCTTGATTTTTTGTTAACTTACTTAACTTAATTTTTCTTTTACTAACGTAATTAACTTAGATTTTTTTAACATGAACTTAGGTTTTTACGTAAATTTTCATTAACTTAATTAACTTAGTTTTTTTTTTATTTTACTTCACTTAACTAAATTAACTTAGATTTTTTACTTCACTTAACTTAATTAACTTTTTTTTCACTTAACTTAAATAACTTAGATTTTTTTTAACTTAACTTAATTACTTAGATTTTTTAATTCACTTAACTTAATTAACCTTTTCTTTAAACTTAATTAACTTAGATTTTCATTAACTTAAATTTTTATTTAACTTAACTTAATAACATGAAAAGTAAAGATCTAAGGGAGTTAAATACAGGAGTAGTTTGCGCTTTGTCAAGCCATCTACTGCAGAACGTTGTTTCATCTAGGAGGATGGTTTTTAAGGAGCCTTGTCGCACCACCGTTCTTTTCCTGGAGCATTTCTTAGGATTATCTTGATTATGTTATTTAAAAAAACAAAAATTTTTGAACTATCTCCAAAATTTTAAAGTTTTAATTACAATCTAAGAGCTAGTTGCTTTGTTTAATCTAGATACAAATTGTGTTTTTATGCCTTAATTATTTGATTTGTACTAGATGTGGGTTATCTAAAACTCAAAATATGCCTACAGTTTTAAGTACTGAAAGAAATCTGAAAATCGATAGAGGCGTAGTGAAAAAAGTATAGGTAGACAACCTTGCCTTACTGCAGGTTTGATTGACTCATGATGAGGGGACATTGAGTTTACTTAAAATGCAATCCCAAGTTATGTCTTCTAAGGCGTTAAACTGTTAAAGCGGCGGATGGGAGGCAACCCATCATTTTAGGTAATTTTCTTTTATTTCTTTTATTTACATGTGAATAATTTTTAAAATTGTTAAAACTAAAAATATTTGTTGAGATGTTAGAAGTTAACAGTGATTTGTCTGTATACACTTTAATGATGAATATGATGGATGCACCTGCATTTTCCATTACTACTTGCACTTTCTCAAGAAATAGGTAATCTTTCTTCTCTTTTCTCTTTATCTTTAATTTACAGTTGTTACATTGAGGACAATGTAAGTTCTAGGTTGGGGGTGGTGAAAAGTTACCATGCTTAATTAAAAAAAAAGTTTTAACAATTTAAAAAAAAATAAAAAAAAATAAAAAAAATTTTTTAAAAAAAAATAATAAAAAAATTTCACAAAAATTTATCTTTTCTTTAAATCAAATTTAAGTAAATAGTTAAGTCTTTTGTACTGTTAGATTAATTTTTTGAAAACATATCATGAAATATTTTGTAATTATTTTTTATAATTAGTTAGTTTTTGTCATAATTAGTATTTCTTGATAAGATGTAGAAATTATATTAAACCCAAAATCGGTGTTTATGAGTTTTTTTTAGTGGAGACTACCTTTGTAAGATATAATTTGAGCCTAATTTCCTTTATTCAGAGTGAAATATATATTTTTCTACTCCAAAACACATTTCTTATTTCTTCAAATTTTTAGATGATCTACATAGGTATTAGCATTGAATGTATGAATTTTTTTCTCATTTTAATAGAGTATCATATATTTTTTATTATTATTTTTTTGCTTAGATTAAATGATTTGAGTAGAAGTTGATAGTATATGCTTATATCTCATTTATGCGTGACTACTACAAAAGCAAAGACATATCCTGGGGTTACCTAAGCAGATGAAGCAGAAAAGCCACAAAATTAACCACTACCAAAATCCAAAATATGTCTGATAATGCATTGGGTTGACTTCTAAAATACATATATTGAGAAATATCTTGAGAAAAAAAATAGAGATAAAGAATATATAGTATAATCTACATACTATAACCCAGCATTGCCTACACAAAGTTGTGAGTAAAGGCTAATTACAAAAGAAGGATATAGGAAATAATTCCCTAAAAATTCATTGCACTCTCTTCATTTGTAAAGGCATATATCTTGAAATTCTTTCTTAATGAGTTTGATTTATGCATGAAAATAATTTTTATATATGATATCTTTATAATTTATACATTTGTTTCCTTTCATGAGATCAATGTTAAAATAACACTTTGAGCCTTTATTCTTTATACATATCTGAACATATTAAGTTTCATTTCTATACATCAACTCTTTCGCATATAAATTAGTATGAGTGTTTGAACCCATAGGATTCATTGTTTTGAGAGTATTGACTTGTGAGGAATAGAGTCGAAGCGAATTCTGATTCATGACACTGAAAATTGGGTGAAATTAAATTGATACATTTTTGATATGAAATATGAAAATGATTTTCGACTAATTATTATAATAAATCATGATTGTTTAAAGAGATTAAAATAACTTATGCTTGAGATTTTAATTATGATCTTAAAGGAGATTAAAAAGTATGAGACATTTTTGTGAGATGTTGATAATTTGTGATTTTGTTGTAAATTTAATTTTTAAGTTGTTCGTTTTTATTGTTTCTTTTGTTTTTACATTTAGTACAATGTTTGTGGGTATCATTCTTGAAAACCCTCACGAGACTCAAACTCGTCCCACTTTAGGGGCAAACCTAGGGGTTTAAAGGCTTGTTGCGTAGGCTAAATGCAATAGTTTCAATCCACGAAAGTGATTTAGGATAGTTTAATTTTTAGTTTTTAAACCTCTTGCTAAGGGACTAAAGGTCGGATCAGAGGTTGTGATGAGTGCTTTCAAAGCACTAAAATAACCATGATTTTATGCACATTAATTGATTAAAAATATATATATTTATATGTTTTATCATATATTTATATAAATTTGTCTTTTTCGAATCAGGGTATTTTTATTGTTTTTCGAATTATTTTGGCTTAAAAATGCAACTTAAAGACTCAAAGAGAATCGGAAGCAATATATCACAAAATATTAATAAATAAATGCGTAAAGGTCGAAAAATATGGAAAAATTGGACAAAATGGGTCAAAAAGGTCAAAAATGTCAAAGCGGAGAAAAAGCAGCGCCGCGCGCCGTACGCGGCCCGGCCTTGTGCGGCACGAACTCGGCTCGCCCAAATGCGTGATGCTGACGTCGCGTGCAGCCTGCCTGTGATCACATCGTCGGCCTGCGCCGCCTTGATGCGTACAGCCTTCTTGTAGACGGGTTATTCTTGTTCGCCGCAACGGCGGCAATAACGCGCTCCTCAGCGCCCAACGTTTTCACCCCATTTTTCCGCTGCAGCTGACCTGGCGTCATCGCTTCGGCGTCATTGATGACCTCAAAGATGTCCATTACGTTTTTAATTTTTAATATTTTTTATACATTTTTTATTCATTTTTCTCTCTATCCTCACCTATAAATATCTCCTTCCATACACCTTAAAAACACCTCAAAACCACACTTCTCTCTAACTCTTTCTTTCTCGTTTCTTAGTTTTTAGTTTTTTTTAGTTTTTCTTATGTTTTAGCTAGTTTTTCTTATGTTTTAGCTAGTTTCTCTTAGATTTAGAGTTCTTCCCTTTTTGGGAAGAACTAGTTATATTTTGTAATAATTTAGATTTTTGATTCAATAAATGGAAGTGCAAATTCCGCTTGGAGGTTTTCTAGCAACGGGAATAAGCGTCGAAGTTCTGTAAGGATTTTATTTTCTTCTGATTATTTTTATCTTTATTCTTACATGTTATATTTAATTTATACGCGATTAAATTTAAGCGTGCTAGTAATTTGTTGTAAATATGATATAATAATAACGTTGTTATGCTTGAGAAATATTAAATAGGTAAAAATCTCTAAAATGAATTGATTTTATTTTTATTCAAGATTTTATATTAAGAATGTTAGAGAGAAATATATTATTTTCATTACAAACTTAAATGCGAAAATTAGATTTTAAGGTTTAGTTATCCTGGTGATTTAGAGTAGTGCTCTTTTATTTGATGGTACAAATCGCGGTAGTTAGTGAAGCTCTATTTCAAAAGTTTTTATAAGAATTATTATACGAAAATGTATTGGCGACGTGTTTTCGGTAGTGGTTTAAAACTTGAAAGTTAGTACTCGGATAACTAAATTCTTAGGTTTAATTTGGAAACCTTGAATAAAGTTTAAAGCTGTCTAACACCCAAAGGTGGCATTTAAATAGTTCATTTTCAATCTCTTAGAAAAAGGAATTAATTTAATTAACCAAATTAGTTATCAACCCCACCCGTAGGTGTTAATTGATTTGTTTAGTTAACAAAGAATATCTAACTCCACCGAAGGTGGTATTCATACAAAAAAGGGAGAATCAATAAATATCAATTCATATCTTTAATAACCTGTAGATAATACGAGCAAGCATAATTAACTTAGTTATTATATCCATAAATACTCACTTATTTATAAAAGATAAAATTTGCATGAATGTTTATTGAATCTATGTTTAATTTTCTGTTATTAGATTAAAAACACAAAAACCCCAAAATATCGTGACAGGATGTTTAGGATTTAATTTCGTTTTTAAAAGTTTGAATAATAAATTAAAAACCACCTACATTCCTTCCTTAGATCGACCTTGGGAGTATACTTATCATTTTCTACGAAATGATTCGTGCACTTGCGAGAGTTTTACAAATATTAAAACCAAAGTATTTGCGAGAATCGGCGATGCCGGTTTTCGCTCATCAAGTTTCTTGGCTGTAATTGGGTTGTGAGTTGTGAGTGTTGTAAACACCTTGTGTAATTTCTCCTCTTTCAGTAAAAAGATCTACAGCAGGTCCAAAGACATAAGCAAGATTGGTCGAACTCCGTTATCAAATTTATGTGTTATTTTTCTATTCTTGCTTTCTCATAAATCTGATTTATCAAAAATTTACGTAATTTCCCAACAATGAAGTTATTGGTGAACTTGTAATGCAAGCTCAACAACTTACATGTTCTATCCATAAAGTAGAGCTCGATGAAAATATTGAAGAAGCTGTGATTTCTGGCTCTACCAAACTGATTGATAGAATTATCTCTAAACAATAAATTTAGAAATACCAAGTTGTTAATGCCATCAATAAAGCTTGGATTCTACAAGGAGATGTTTTCATTTCTCAGTTGGATAGATATAAAAACATGTTTTTCCTTCCCCTTTACTTCACCTGAAATGGCATACTGGAGTTTGACATGTCAATAATCATCTGCTAATTCTTAAAGAATGGGACCATACCCTTACTCTTCAAGAACTAGACTTCAACTCTACAGCTTTCTGGATACGTGCTTATGGTATCCACTTTGCTGGTATGAAGAATACTAATGCTGCGACCTTAGCCAATCTTGTTAGTAAACTAATTCAAATTGAAGAATGTGATGAGAAGCTATTAATTTCTAAAACTTATATATGAGATTCACAGTTGAAATTCAAGTTTACAAACCTTTGGGTTCTAGTTGTCTGGTTACTAGAAAGTGTATTGATGGTTCAACTTCTCCTAACAAAAAAATATGGATTGAATTTAAATTTGAAAGGCTACCTAGCTTCTGGAAGTCTAGTTAACCATGGTACAAAAGATTGTTGTTTAAAGGATGGAAAGAAGTTTCAACTGACTCAAAACATTTTTGTACCTACCTACGGTGAGTGGCTTAAGGCAGGGTTTGATACTTACTCACCCATTGCTTTATTCTGGATTAACAAACTAGCTCCTCAATCCATTGTTGGTCCTTCCAACACTCATTTTTTCAACCCATACAAGATGGTGGTCAGGTTCCTCATAATCTCAATGATCAAGACAATAATGCTTCTTACTCTTTATCTCAAAAAGAATATTTCTCACACAAGGATGAACGAATCCATCAAGAGATTCAAATCGTTGTACATATAGCTCGTGCTTCTGATATTAATTCTTTTACAACCTTAGTTCATTACAGGTTATCTAATTTTGGTGAAGATTTTCTGATATATATAAAATGCTATCTCAGTTTATTGGTTTTGATATTTCTATTTGACAAATATTATCATTTTTGTTAATTATCAATTGTTTCATGTATTTTTGATTTGTTTCTGTACAAGAGTGTTGATCTATGTATACTAAAGAATGAAATCTAAATGCCAAATTTGGGATTAAATTCATAACTTATTTGCTTCTTTATGTTATCTTTTGCCAATGGTCGGAGATTTTAATGATATTATTAACTTGTCTTAAATTTTAAGAGATCAACATGTTTGTTTTAATGAAAATTATTTAATCAATTTTATAATTTGGGTAGTAATGGATCTAAATTTATTGTAACAAAAGAAATGAAATTAATTGTTTTCATAAATGACTTGGTTGTGTTATTGAAAATCCAAATTGGATTCACACTTTCCCTAAAGCCATGGTATATCTAATGATCCTTTCTATACTTTTGATCATGTTCCTTTATTGCTCCATTTATATAGTTTACATGAAATATTTTCTTAAGGATCTTTTAGATTTATGGCTACTTGGCTAAGGGTTAAAGATTATGAATGATTAATTCAGAGCACTTGGGTTCATCATCATTCATAAAAGAAGACATGCATAAATTAAAGACTTTCTTTGGAATTGTTTGTTTGGAATAAGGATCATTTTGATAATATTCAAGGTAAACTAAAGATATTTGAAACTAAATTGAAAGATATTCATTCAAATAAATCATCTTTCTTTTAACTCAAATTTTAAGAAATCTATTTCTAAGGAGTCTGATGAACAATTAACACAATGGAATTCTTTATGGCATCAAAAATAAAAAAAAATTGTGGATTAAGAAAATAAATTGAAATATTAAATTCTTTCATGTTTCTACTCTAATTAGAAGAAGAATAAAGTTTATTCCTACTTTGAAATTATCTTATAAAATTCTATCTTGGGATCATACTTTAATTGGAAACGTATTCGTTCGAAATTTTGTTAATTGTTTCAAGTCATCCAATCCACCTCCTTATGATTCATTATACACGTTATTTAGTTTAGTTGTTTACGAGGATCAAAATGATTTAGTAAGTGTTTCTTCTCCTTCTAAAATTAAGGAAGCACTATGTAACACGCATTCTTTGAAAACTTCTAGTCTTGATAGTTTTTAGCCTTTATTTTACAAACAATGTTGGCATATAGTTATGGATGACTCTATGAAAATAATCATCAGTGTATTTTTCTACGTGAATTTTTTATAAATTTTAAACGCATTACCAATCAAAAGCTTCCATGTGAACACCACACAAACAGCGGAGTCGATCGAGCAATCCACATGGATGCCACGTAAGCAAAGAGGGTGATAACATAATGATGCGTGTTCCCAATGATGCAGCATCATGCCATGTGTCAACACGACGTTTATTCTGAGATGGTCACGCAACCAATGTCTTACCACGTGTCAAAAATCAATTTGTCCATTCCTTCTGATATCGCGCCACATCGTCTGTAACTGCAAATCATGTCTCACCATGTGGCACTAGCTCAGTAGTCCTCTTGTACCATGTGTCATGCGCTGATTCACCCTGTAAAACTCCATGCCACGTGTTGCGTTCTTATTGGTTGATGCTATTTTTTTTCATCTTAACCCTTAATCTGAAGCTAATCTAAGGGTTCATATTCCATCTGAGCCTAATTTAACCATCTAATTGCCCCATAAACTCTAATGAGCCAAAATTAACATAATTTTTATCAAATTTTGGAGCCAAGAAAAGAGAAAAATACAGAAAAATTCAAAAAAATATACAATTTTCGTGAAGATTTAAGAGGAGATTGGTATTGCAATTCAAGGGATTGATTGTATTTTTTCTTCTCATTTCTTTATCAATTTTTGTCTTTCTTTATGAAAAATATGAGTTTTATGAATAAAATTATATCTAGTTAATTTATTAATCTAAAGGTCTTACGAACTCAATTTTTAACATGTAATAATCTAATATTTTACTTCAATTATGATTTTAATTTTATTATATTATTTAATCTAATTTTTATGTTATTAATTTTTTGGCCAATAATTGATCTATAGAGATAATTAAATAAATTTGTGATAATTATTTAATTATTTGTATTGATTAAATAATATAAATAGTTTCTATGTAGAGATATATGATTCTTATGTACGTGATCCATAATTGATGCAATTAATGAGTACTATAAAATTTAATTGGCATGAGAGTATGATTAGCTTAATTACTATATGGTGTGTAATTTACTTGAGAGAATAATACATACTAGGTTGGATTCAATTAATCATGTAATTAATTGATAATTATATTAGGAGGATTTTAGTGATTCATATGTTTAAAAAATTAGAGAATTAAGTATTCCTACATATTTTCTTATATATCTTCTTAACTGTCAAATTTGATTTAAATAATTATTGCTATTTATTTTTAGTCCTCTTAAGTTTGCTTTCTTAAAACATAAAAACACAAAACAAAATTTATTTATTTTAGTTTAAAAATTAGTTTCAGATAAAATAATTTGCGTGGAAATGATCTTTTTTTATTTTTATATTACTTGTTGCGATATGTATACTTGTATATTCATTGAACACAATTCATATTCGATCAGATAGTAATAAGGTTGTTAAAGAAGTATAACTTTTCTTTATTTTTGGGTGCCTCAAGCAAAGTTAGAATTCTATATTTATTTCGCTTTTAATAAAAATTTATAATCCAATTGAAATTAATTATTATAGACCCATTAGTCTATTGCTGTTATCTATAAGATTATTTCATGAATTCTAATCAAACTCTTAAGAGGAATTTTAAATGTTCATATCCCCTTTTCAAATTACTTATATTCCAAAGAGATGTATTGATAAGAATATTTTAATTGCTCGAGAGGTGACTTCCACGATCTTTAAGAAAAATTCAGGAAAAGGGGATCTTATGGCAATCAAAATGGATTGACAAAAGGATTATGATAAAGTGGAATTGAACTTCTTAATTCAAATAATGAGAGTTATGGATTTTTTCTAAAAATTTCTCTCTTATTTGGAAGTGTATTTTCATGATGAGCTTTTCTACCCTTCTTAATGGTTCACTTTTTGGTCTTTTTTTAGTGCAATGTGAACTTCAACAAAGTGATCTTTTTTTCCCTTTTTATTCTTAATTGTAGCATACTATCTATTTAGAATGATCTCAATAGTTAAAAATTTGAATAAAAATTGCCAAAAATGTCACTTTCATCTCTTATCTAATTTATGTCGATGATATTATTTTTTTTATGGATAAATTTGTCTAAAGTCACAAATTTACAACAAATTTTAAACAGATATTGCTTATAGTTTAGTATATTAATTTCCAAAATTCTATTATTTTCTTTTCCAAAAATGTGTCTACTTTTTTCAAGCATCAGTTATGTAGTACTCTTCACGTATCTAAAAGTATTGATCTTATTATATATTTGAGATATGTTTTACCAATCGGGAAAAAGAAAGAAGAATTTTAAAGTCTTTTGAATAAATTAAAAACTTGTCTAGATAGTTGGAAAGCAAAGTAATTGTCACAGGTAGATACCATCATCAATTTTTTCCTATAAAACATTCACATATATTCCATAAGTACCTTTTATTTACCTATTGGCATTTATCACTCTACTAAAAGCATTGTAAGGAAGTTCTAATTGACTTGTAATATTAATAAGCATTATTATTTATCTCTCATATACCTTATAACAAAATTTGTTTTTCTAAAAATTATGATTGTCTTAGTATTAGACAATTTGAAGATTTTAATATAGCTATGTTAGCTAAAGCAACTTGAGATATTCTAAAACAACCTCATAAGTTATAGGTCTAGGTTTTTTGTGGGAAATATTTACTACAATATTTTTTTCTTAATGTATTAGCAAAACCTCTTGTTTAAAAAAGATGCACCAAAAGATTGTATTTTCTTAAAAATAAGAAACAATTCCAATATCAATATTTAAAAAGATATTTGGATTCTTAGCGTCTCAAACCTTACCTGCTTTATTTTAAAACAATCCAAATCCTTTAATTCAAAAGGTGATTGATTTGTGTATTGATCATTCACATTTAAATTTGAATGTGACCTTTTATTTCAAAATTTTGAATTAAGCATTTCTTATCTAATTCGACATCTTCAACCACCTACTCCAAACGTCAAAGATTTTTTCTAATGGTTTGACATTGGTTCTAGACATTTTTTTGTTAAAGATATCTATAGGATTATAGTGGTTAAGAAAAAAATTCCAATCAAAAAAGCTTTAACAATTACTTTGGAAAACTAAGATGTATAGACTCTTTCTTTGGAATATACTTTCTGGTACTTTGGATACCAAGAAACATTTGAGTCGTTTATTTAATCTTTGAGAATTTGTTTTGTTCTCTATGACACAAAGAGTTAAAGAACGAAGAACATTTATTAATTAAATGCAATATTCTTAAATCTGGGTGAAAATATGAGAATTGAAACCTTAATTAAAAGTTTATTAAAATATTGAACATTAACACTTACATTCGTCTCATTCTAAAACCTCTAAAGCTTCTTATCCCTTCTAATATATCTATGCAACTTTTCACACGCACGGATGTCATCATACTTGAAAAACTGAAAAACTTCTGTGGTTACAAAATAAGATTTTATTTAAAGGTTACATCTTATCTATTCACTATATCATCAATGATATTACTCAACTAATCAATCATTTTAAATATCTAATATCAAAATATTCTCATTCTTAAGAATTAGTGGATGTTAGAATTTTAATGTTATACCTTCACAATGAAAAAATTCACCTTTACGTATGACAATACAACTTTGATGCCACTTCGCACAAGGATTGTCACCAATTAATTTTAACATGTTTGATCATTACGAGAGATTGTGATATGTATGGACAACTTCTTTAATAGTTCATTCGATGGAATTTGCTGAGATCTTGATTTTTTTTTACCACCATTCAATATGTCATTAAATATAAGTATCTCATTTTATATATATAAAAGGAGATGATAAAAAAATTGTTGATGTTTTTAATAATATGTCATATAGGGATTGTCCTTCATGAGGTATGGGTATAATTTGATTCAATCAATCGTTGCTCCATCACTTCTCAACGATCTCTGCCAAGTAGATTCAACACAAAACAATGAAATAACTCATAACTTGATAAATTGGTATATCAACTTAAAGGAAATATCAAGCTTGATGAGTTACCTATGGACATTAAAAAAGGCTATCAAACAAAAGATTGAGACAACCATCTTATTTTGTAGTGGCAAAAAAAAAAGCACTACAAAATCTTTAATAACAATGGCTAGTTTGAAGGAAAAGTCTTAATAACCGAAGGAGACAAAAAATAGAAAATACCTAGTGTAAAGTGCAGGACAAAGGGATATTTAGATAGGGATGACAATTTCAACTACTATCCAAAACACAAACCCAATAAGATGTAACACAGTATTTTTTAATTAAAATTACTTAACTTTTTTTGTGCATATAAAGATAATGAAATTTCTTATCATTATCAATAAATAAAAACACAAACACAACATGCATAAATTAACACCCATTTATTTAAGTCCTCTTAGACAAGTCAAGAAACTTTTTTTTTATTTTTCCTCACCTTTCAATAGAATGGTAATTTAGACTATGACCTAAAACATGAATCTAACACGATCAATAAATTAGTTTTTAGCTAGAATTAATTATTAATTCTTCTATGGTTATAAATATAAATAATTTTTTTCATTATAAATAAATAAATTAACTAAAAATAATTTATTTTTTTCTTCATATTATTAAAAAGTACATGAATTTGAACTAAAAAAAACAACATGCACAACATGAACACGCACAAACTACCATCCCAACCTTTCAAATGGTCAACTTTTACAACTTGATGCACTTAACCCCAAAATTGGGAGACTAATGTGTCCCAAATTTAAACTGCCCAATAGCCTTTGTAACTTTTTAGCTTTCAACTTAAACACTTTATTCTAAGAAAAAAATTAGTACACGTTAGTCTCCTAGTTTTGGGTTGAGTGCATCAAATTCTGAAGGATAAAAGGTAAATACTCCACTCTAACTATGACCAAAAGGTACAGAACTCCACTAATTTTTGGATGAGGCACTACAAAATCCACTAAATTTAGAGTGAGGCACTAAAATGGACCATAAGTCCAAAACTTCAAAAATTGTCAAAAATAGAATACATGAACACACAAGTACGTTTTAAGATGTTATATATTCCTAAATCAATTGCAACTCAAAAAATATGAAATTAGATAAATATGAACACATAGAAATTGATATAAAAATACAAAACAACTCAAAAAAAAATTACACACGAGTTCACGTGTTTCATTTATGACATTTTTTGAAATTTATGACTTTTAGTCCACTTTTCAATAGTTAGTAAACTTGTATTGCTCCCACCCAAAAATTAGTAGATTTTTATACACTTTGATTATAGTAGTAAACTATTGTTACCATTCATCGTTCATACATGAAGTCTTCATCAAGAGTGTGATGCCTAACAAAACATCAGATGTAGTTGATCTAAAGCTAACTCCATGCAATGAGGTTTTTAGTTCATTGTGACATTTAACAAGGATGCATGAACCGTCTCTTATTAAAAAAAATTAAAAAAATGCATTAAGTAGACACTTCATATTATTATATCATACAAAGGATTGTTCAAAGAAAAAATTCTTGCTAAAACCCAAGATGTCGAGCCAAGTACATACCCGATGTTTCTGTTCATTGTGCCACTGAACAAGGTGTTGGCAGATTCATAGGCAATGCATTAACTGAAGACCTATAAATTGCACAGGAACAAAACACAAAATAAATTTTGGTTAAGCACAAGAAACCACTTTACAACTAATGAAAGCTCTGCTTCAAAACACCCAAAGAAAAAAATAATTTAAAAAAATTAATAATCTCAAAAACATCTTTCTTTCAATTGTTTGCTCCAGAGAGGGAAAATTGGAGCAAGAGAGGTAGAGCTAATGCCATTAGAAATCAATGAGACAGGAGCCAGAATCAGACTATATATAATGAGCAAAACACAAACTTCCAGGGACTGGGAGAAGAAGATGCTTCGAAGGGAAGATAGGTTTGCAGATATACATGAAGTCTTCCTGAATAAAAGAGCTTGATTATGTGGAAAATAAGGAGATACAAGCATGACTTTCCAGTTCGAAATTAATGCTTGCCATCAATAGTGCATAAGGAGAACCAAGGGATGAAAGGGGCAAAAAAAACGTACTAACAAACTGTAATAAGCTGGAATGTCTTCAGTCTAAGTATTTAAACATATGGAAAACGAATAAGAATGTGATGCTCTTTTTTATTAATGAAAAAAATGAGGTACTACATATAAATGTTCTAGCAATAGAACATCTAAAAGAGCTAAAAGGAACTTAGATCCTATGGGCAACAATATAAGTATTCATCATCAGGAAGAACATCCCATTTGTCCTGATTGATTTCTTTGTTTCACGTATCTTTCATGTCATATGTCTATGATGTTCTTGCAATAGAATTATACACATTAAGCATGAATGCACAGGAAGTAATTACAAATTATTGTCAGCAAAGAGTTGCTTAATTTTGGGATCTGTGTGATACAAAACCAACCTGAAAATGATGCCAAAGTCTCAAAAAAAAATCCCTTGAATTATATTAGAGTGATATCTATCATTAGCTGCAAAAAACCCAAACATGAAGCAAACATGTATAAAGAAAATAGGGCATGGAAAACTAAAACTCACTGGATATCAACGCATCGTTTCTTATTGGCCTTCTTCTTGTTTTTACGCCGTCTTTTTGCAGAACATGAACCGGCAGTCTGCTCAGAGTGTACAAATTCTATTGGAAAGCTAATAGTTTGGGATGCAGGCACGGGAAGATTGATATCTCCAGAAGACGGTCCAGGTTTTGGAGGTCTCCATTCATGTCGTGGTGTGATATTTTTAGAGGACTCCCTAGCAGAATACATTTTGAGTTTGGATTTGATAATCTCTTCAATTACTGTTCGAATGTCAGAATTACCTGTAGGATCTTCAATACAAGAAAATAAATGTGAACTATACAAATGGATACACATCCCAAAATGATATGAAAACAAACCACTGTGACTACTGATGTAGTAAGAATACCTAGAAGTGACCGAATCACAGTGCGAGCTGTCAATTGCTCTGCCTCTTTCTTGCTTCTACCTACACCACCGGTGTAATGTCGACCTTTGAAAACCAAAGATGACTCAAATGCGGGCAGCAACCCTTCATGTTGAACAGTGTTGTAAGTAGGCTTTTCCAATTTCACCTTAATGGCAAATTCATGCAAGATAGATTTGCAAAAGACTGTCTCCTGGACAATGAAGAAAAATAGTTAAATGAAATCATCATACCACAAAATCAGTGTTTTAAGCAATAAAGATCATCTATTATCAAATTATTGACGGAAACATTTGCACCCATATTGCCATAACCTTGCACTGAGCTATTTACTTTCTTCTATTCTTAAATGCCAATAGTAGATAATAGAAGCACAAGTTTCATAACAAAGAGGAGGTTAATTTTACATCTTGTAAGAACTTTTTGTTAATGCCTAGAAAACTACAAAAATAGAAGATGCACAATAAAAATGAAACAAACCTCATGAATTGGAGGGAAAACTTCAACCTTTGTTTTCTTTGATATATCTTCCAATGCAAGTCTTGCAACATCCTGTTCTGCTGCTTTTCGATGTAAAAAGGTATTTAATGAAGTATAGCTTGATCCATTTACAGTTACTGTTGATCTAAACTTTGGAAGATGTGCAAATCCCTCATTGATGGTTCGATATTTAGGCAGTGCTAGGCCTGACTTTTGAGCATAATGTTGCAAACGACTTTTGTGCATCAAGTATTCTGACCGTCCTTGACTTGGATCGATTAAATCTATTAAAACTATAAACTATTACATGTATCTGATATATTACACAAGCAATAACCAGTTTTAAACCAAAGGCATGCTATACTAATAAAAGTAGATCAAATTTTAATTCTATTGCAACAGACACCAATTGTAATCAATGTCATACATGCAAAAGAATTAAATCAGGAAACATCTATGCCAATAGTGAATTTAAAGATGCTAAACAATAAATTTATTCATCTGGTATGAAGATACACTAATTAAACTAGATGTGCATTGCATAATGCTGTTTTCCCCATGGAAATAAAATCTACCTTAAGATTATATAACTTATTTACACAAACTCATAACAAGAGAAACGATCTAATTAATATAAAACAGATCAAACAAGAACTGAATGAGGACTGCCAGCTTCAAAAATGGAAATCCAAGAAGCAACTGACAAAACGATCAGTTGTATTTCACCTTTAGTTTAAAATAGCTGTACTTGATATTCAATACCATCCACTATCCCTTTTTTTTCTTTTCTTACCTTGTTAATTTATTAAATTCCAAGATTCTTTCACCAATTTCACACGGGACCCATTCATATAATAAAAATATTAAAAAAAAATTGTTTATAAAGGAAACAATATTATGATCCTATTGTATTATATGAAAGAATAGAAAGTTTGCAACAATAAAATGACAAATTAAATGCATTCCCAGAACTTGTTAAGCAACGACACTTGCAAGCACTCTTTCAATTGCTAAGATATACTCCACCAAGTCCCTTAAATTAATGATGTCTCCAAAGCCCAAATGAAAAATGAAAAATTAATAGACCTTTGAGTAGAGTCCACAATCTCTCATCATTGTCCTAAAGTATCCTTTCATTTTCTTCAGTCAAAAATAAAAATACCCAAAGCAATGTCATAACATCTCATGTCCATTGTTAATCAGACCATAATACAAAGAGAAAGCAATTTACTTTCCTACTGAACAACAATTCCTATTCAACATATATATGAGAAAATGACATTTATTTTCTTACTATTAGAAACACACTTACACACACAACCAAAGAGAAAGCGATAAGTTAGTCTGGTCAGACAACTTGAAAATAACAGGGATGTCAACAACAATTGACTCGCTCCTAATGTTTCTTGAAATGAAGATCATCAGGATGCGAAGAACTAAAAAGATTTAAATAAACAGCTCTTCCCAAACTTGGTGCAGCCGAAACAGCTTTAAATGATTACTGAAAAAACTTCCTTTACTTGAGATACTATGAGCTAGTATTTTATAGTGCTTGGAAGAAACCAGAAACTTTTTTTCCATCTTATAGAAAGAGAACCCCATATTCGCCGCTACAGTCTTATATTAACCACCCGAAATACTGAGTAGTTCCATGTCTGTCCCTTCCCTTATATCTTTAACTAAGTTCTTAATTTTGTTCTTTATAACAATCCAAATGCAGAAGGCAAGCAACTGAATAAACACAAATAATTAATAACATGCATACACGATTTAGCCATATTCGCATCATTAATTTGATAAATGTAACTCAATGCGTTAAAGCTTACACACCTATAGTAACCCCCAAAAAAATTGAAATTTGGAAGTCAAAACAAGGAAAATGCAACACCTGAAGGAATCATCGACGAAGCAAACGATGACGGTGCTAGAGATACTGACAAAAGTTTCTGTTGACCATCGGCAGGAGCAAACAAACCCGCCATAGACGGAGCTGCTAACGGAAAATATCCTTGACGTACGGCCGGAGGTTGATTAGCAGGCGGTGTAGGACATGCAGTTGCATTTGGGAGTTGTGGTTGAGGAAAATCAGAAATCCGCTGTTTCATTTCCAGGGTTACTAGATAGGTCGTGGCTCCACGATTAAGAGATTAAGCAGAACCAGCTCGGCATCTTCGAGTTTCGAGTGATGGGCCAAGTCTAAATTTCACTCTAGGGTTTTTCTTTTCCTTTGATTTGTCTTAAATGCGATTGTAAATTGGAACAGCATATTGTTGTTTCTTTTCTTTTTCTTTTCTATTTGTTGTTTCTTCTTTTTTATTATAATAAATAATAGTAAAATTACTGTATTTAAATTATCGAATATACCGTATAAGTAAATATGAAATTAACGGTAGTACTAAAATATTTGTGGGTGTATAGAGTGTTTAACAAAGTTTTACGTCACAACACTTCTTAAAGTTTGATCATAGCAATAGAAGAAATAATAATTCTTCAATAATAATAAATATTAAATCTTGATTGTAATAATTTATAAAATAAATTAGAAACTAGCATTTTCAGTAAACCATAAATAAAATAACAAATAATTACAAATTTTAAAATAAATTAAAAATATAGAACAAAATACACTAAAAACAACACATGTATCAACAAATTCTACAAAGAGACAAACAAAACAACTATGCTAGAATAAAACAACTTAGAGGAACAAACCAACGTAAGAAGCAAGCCAAACAAATCATATCATCATCCGAAACTCTTGTGACTATCGAGAAAATTGGTAGAAATTACACAAAAGGAAATACGTTGGATGCTAAAACCTTATTTTTCGAAGACAAAAAACAAAAACAAAAAAAAGATAAAGGTGTAGAGAATGGGTTGATAAAAAGAAAGAGAAGAAATGGAAAAAGATGTGTCATGGTGGGAAGAAAGAAAGAAAGAAAGAAAACCTTATTCTCTCGAAATGATTCTAAAACATCATTATGTTTCAAAACTGTGTAATAATATTATCATTTAAAAATATCATTAATAAATATTTTTTTTTATAACATTAACAATCTTCTTATACTAACATTATCAATGCACTCAAAATTTACCAATCTCACGTTATCAAATAATTCCAACCAATACAATATTTATGGCACCTTTATTTATTTATTTATTTTTGTCTTTTTCCTTTTATTGGATTACTTAGTTCCAAAATTGCTCAGGAATTGGTTGGATTAATACAACATTTTGGAATCCAATTGGAATGATCTAATAGTCTCTACTAATATTATAACATTTTTTTTATTTATATAATATAATTTAATAAAAAAATATAATTTCAAAAATAAATAGTGTTGTATTCGTAGGATTTATATTTTAAATTATATATAAATCATGTTAATATATATTAAAATTTACATGAAATTAAATAATAATTTTCTTTCTTCTCCAATGATGATTTCCTTGTTGGAAAACATTGAATCCCTAAGATCCAGAAGACTCCCTCAAAATCAACGTGCCTCAAAACAAAAACTCTGACCGAATAATATTACATCAATAATTTTATTTAATATGATATTTTTTTGATATTAACATTACTTTATTGGGAGTACAACGGGAAAGATTTGTAAAGAGATAAATGAGAAGATATTTTATTTGATGAAATAGAAAGGCAGGGGAGGGGAGGGGAGGGATTTTTTTAATTAAAAAAATTAAATTTTATCCCTACAAAAATATCATATTTAAAAAAATTGTATTAATTTAACCTAAGTATGAAATTACATAATTAAATAAAATTACATGATTATATGTACCCAAAATCCTTTTTCTTTAATTTCATAATGTAAAAATATTAAAAATATGAGTAACAAATATACGGTTGATAAAAAGCTTATTTAAAAATAAACAATATTTAGTTAATAATTTTAATAAAGTTTTTTTCTTTCTCTAATAATAAACCACCATAAAGACTTTAAACAATATGTTTCCTACCGATTTTTGTTCCTTTTAGACAATTTCTCTTTTTTTGATGTCATCTAAAAAAAATTTAAAAATAATAAAAAATAATATACTTTAAATTTATAAAAATAAAATTACGTGTAAAATATTTAATACTAAACAGATCTAAATAATCGTAGTTCAATCTGAAAGACGTTTAATATAAAATTATTTGCTATAATTTTTTAATAGAAAAAAATATGTATTGGTCACAAAGAGTATTATTTTTATAGTTACAAATTTTAAATGTAATCTTTTTATTATTCCAAAATATTTTGTCAAGTTTTATGCTAATTTAAAAAAAATGTTTATATATATATATATTAGATAAAATCATATAAATTTAATTATGATTATTAATTATAATACATTATGTTACTTATAATAAATAATTTTTTTTTCACATCCATTACGATAGAGTTGTGAAATATGTATGTAATATATGTTTTGGAAAATAACAACTTATGGTTTCTCTTTTTTTAATCAAATGTTTTAAATTTTGAAAGTTCTTTACCTGTTATTTAAGATTGTTATTTTTTCTTGATAGAACAAATCTATGCTAGGATTGTCCGGTCAAATATAAGAATATAAATAGGAAAATAGGAAAATAATTTTATAGTATGAGATGTAACAATGATAAAGATTGTATAATCTGTCTTGTTCTCGATAATTACATACCATATTCTAACAAATATAAGAAAAGAATAATTTTTTTATAGATTTAATTACCTTTAAACATAACCTAATTATAAATCATATATTATATATTTTATATTTAAGTTATACATTTATTCTATTATAACATCAATATTTTTTGTAAAAATTATTTAAATTAGTTATTTAAATTTTAAAAATATAAAATCTTATAATTATTTTATAATTTATTATTATTATTTCAAACTATTTTTTAACAAGATTTTATCGATATTTTTCAATATAAAAGAATTAGGTATGTATATGTATTTTATTTTAGGTGACTAATTTTCTAAATCACTTTGTTTGTATTATTAATACATTTTGGATTCGATTTTTAAATTTTAAATACTTTAATCACATAATTTCATAGTTATTTGACTAAAGCGTCTATTTTTTAAAATAAAAAAGTTACAATTTAATCACGTACTTATAAAATTATGTTACTAAGACATAACAATTTTAAAAATTAAGTAACTAAGATGTATAAATTTTAAAAATCGAGTGATTTATCGCTTGTAAAAACTACATGACAAAAGTGTTTAAATGACATATTTATAGGATAATTTTTTATTTTATTTTTCTCTTTTTCACATAAATATTATTTATTGATTCAAAATTTAATTGTTTATTATAAAATATTTTTTATTTGCTTATTTTTTATTTATAATAAAAATAAAAAATAATAATATTTAAAATATTTACTTAAATTTCGTTCTACATTTGTGGGTCTACATTCCTATTAGGATTCCTAATATATCCTTGTAAAGATTTTCGGTAAGAATTGAGAATAAATTTTAAATCTTAGACTAAAAATAGGGAAACAGAGAAAGAGTCATCACTCCTTGTAAAGTTTTGTTTTGCTTTATCTCATCCGCAATGCTATTTAAAAAATCATTTGGTGAATTTTGTTAAGAGTTTGTAGAAAATAAAAGGAAAACACATTTTTTTCTTTTTCAATTAATTAATCTTTTGGCAATTATGGGCCTGCAATTATTTATTTAAGCTTTACAAATGTTTCCATCCATATAAGTAATATTTTTGAGTATTTTAATTACTATAAGAAAATAATCCTACATTTGCTTATAATTTATTTTTTGTTGTCCGTACTCAAATTATCAATTGTGTAATTAGTTATAAAACTAAGATTTAAGTAAAGGTGCATAAGCATAAACTAAAATTTAAAAAAAAATTATAAATAAGTAGATAATTTTTATAAAATCTAAAAACCACAAAATTTATACCGAATATTATTAAAAATGTGACATATTAAAACAAATTATTATGAAATGTAATGATGGACATAATTAGGTTAAATAGTTTTTTTGGTTCAATTAAGTATCTAAATCGACACGATCAATCAAAAATTATTATAAATGAATTGCATAAAATATAATTGAATGGATAATCCATAAATTAGTTAAGTCAAATAGTTTAATTTAAATTTATCTTAATTATTATCCTGTTATTTTAGTAAAATTTGATCATTTTATTTAAATAAAATAATTAAATTTAAATATTTAATTGAAAGATTGTTAACTTATAATTATAATAAAAATAAAATAGCAGGTAAACATTATCATAAGTTTTAATAGTTTGAAACCTAATCAAACTAGAACGAGTGGAAAACCAAAATTGACCCAAAAGGTTCGGTTTATATATGATCGGATAGATTCTTTATATTTATTATGTTCACTAAAGGAATCAACTATAATGTGATATATGGAATATTTGGATTAAAAATACTCATCATATCTTACCCGTCTCTATATTAATGTTTTTATATGGAGGTGTGTCAACTAAGTTCAACATCGCAATCCTCTACTAAAAAAAAAAAGAAAGAAGAACCATTAACTCATTAACAGCCTGTATACTTTAATCAAATACATCTATACGTGTAGTAGTAATATATAATATTAGTGGGATACTTTCATATTTAAGTATAAAGTCAAGATATGGAGCAGAGTTAAAATTAAAATTAAAATAATTATCAAATTTTGATGATTAAGTGGTATTGAGTAGTGTAATTAATCAAGATATTTTCCCATTTATGTGTACTCTGCCCATTCCCAGTACCTCATCTATCTCACTCTGTGTTTTGCCCTGCTGATGAAATTCTGAGCAATATTTTATGATATAAATTATAGTAAAATCACAGAGTAAAATACTAGTATTCATTTTCTTGACATGTAATTAACCTCCACATCATCAGTTGTATTAATAGTATTAAATATACTTTTCTAAAATTCTATTCTCTACCCACCCTGCTTCCTGCAAGCAAAGCAGAGCTCACTTTTTTTTCTTCTTTTTGGGTTATCTTTCTTTGCTTTTCTTAATCTTTTGGTTTCTGGGGGTTCTGTGCGCACTCATTAAGATTTGCCTCAAAATGGGTTTCTCTCAACGCACTTACACTCACTCTAGAAAGCCTCCTAAGGTCCCAATATCAAGTTTTCCATTATCTTCGTCTACTGTTGTCAAACATCACTTTTGTCACTACAGTGATCTCATATTAAATCCCTTTTAAATAAAATTGTGGGGACTTGGTTTGACTTGTTTTCTTCTCCCTCATCGACGGCGAAGCTCCGTCCAGGGTCAGGCCACTGGTGGCATCGGTGAGAACAACATTGACAAGAATTTGGAGCACAATAAAGCATGGTTGCTGGCAGAGTCGGGTGACTGTGGTGCAGAGTTTACTAATGCTGACCCACGTTCAGTTCACTCGCCTTTTAGCTTTAGTTTTTGCATCAGTTCACTCGTCTCTTTAGCTTCAGTCTTTGCTCTCAAGTTGAGCTTGAGTCGTTTAATATAAGCTCAGCTAATGTGTCAAGTTTTCTTAGATAAGTTTCATGATGTGATGTCTAAAGGTGTTGTTTAAACGTTTTGGATTACAAAATTGAGCTGAAACATGACATAAGAACACCAACAATAAGTCCTTATCAAATGGTAAAATCAAAGTGTCGCAGCGAAAGCAACGTGATGGATGATGCGCTAAGTTGAAAGGCGGAGTTAGTAGTCCTTAGTTGACTAAGTAGTCCCTTGTTTAAAAGGATTAAAAAAAAGATCAAGCATGATGTCTTGGATCAAAACCTCCTTATCCTCATCAAGAAAGGAAAAACAAGGCAATTTTGGCTGAGTAATGGACTACTTTACACCAAAAAGAATCGCATCTACGTGTTAAAGTGGGACAACTTGAGGAAAAAGCTAATCAAGGAGTGCCACAATTCATTGTGGGATGGACACCTAGGAATGAGTCACACCCTTACCTTAATCAAGTCTATTTACTATTGGCCTCAACTACGTGATGATGTTAAAGCCTATGTGAGGACTTATCTTGTATGCTAACAAGACAAGATAGAGCAGCATGCACTCGAAGGTTTGCTAGAACCGCTGCTTATTCCAGAGAGACCATGGGAGAGTGTCTCAATGGATTTCATCACTTGCTTGCCAAAATCAGAGGGCTTTGGCAACATTATAGTAGTCATTGATCGCTTCAGCAAGTATACAACATTCATACCTGTCTCAACGGATTGCACGGCGGATGAGACAGCACGATTGTTCCTCAAACATGTTGTGAAGCATTGAGGAATTCTATCCAATATCGTGAGTGATCGAGACCCACGATTTACTGGCAAGTTTTGGACGAAATTGTTCAAGTTGTTGGATCAGACTTGAACTTCTCTACAAGCTTTCATCAACAAAGCGATGGACAAACAGAACGTGCCAACGCATTGTTGGAGCTCTACCTTAGACACTTTGTTAGTGCCAACAAACATGATTGGGCGAAGTTGTTGTATGTAGCCCAATTCTCTTATAACCTACAGAGAAGCGAGTCCACTACGAAGAGTCCACTACGAAGAGTCCACTACGAAGAGTCCACTACGAAGAGTCCCTTCGAGATCATCATAGGATAGCAACCCATGACTCCTCAAGCTTTGGCCACAAGCTATGAAGGGAAGAGTCTTGCTGCCTTTAAATTTGCCAAGGCATGGCATGAGCAGGCTGAGTTAGCCCAAGCCTATTTAAACAAGGCATCTAAAAAAATGAAGAAATGGGTTGACAAGAAAATGAGGATGGTGGAATTTCAATAAGGAGATTTGGTCTTTGTTAAATTATTGCCCTAACAATTCAAATCTCTACGGAATGTTCACAATGGGTTGGTGCGGAAGTATGAAGGGCCATTTCCAGTCCTCAAGCGAGTCGGTAAAGTGTCCTACAAACTATAATTCCCTCTAAAGCTTAAAATCTATCATGTTTTCATGTAAGCATGCTGAAGCCTTATCATGGAGACAAGGAAGACACAAGTCGAGGAGAATCAAAGAGGGCGCCTACCATAGTAGTAACCTCCTTTAATAGGTAAGTGGACTCTATCTTGGCATATCGCCTAATTCGGTGAAGGAGAGTATCAAGTTATCGGGAATACTTGGTGAAATGGAAGAATGCCCCAAACATAGAGGCAAGCTGGGAACCTAAAGACTCTTTGTGGCAATTCAAAGATTACCTAGAGAGGTTCAAGCTTGAAGGCCCGACGAGGGCATCGCGAACTTGAGTGGGGGAGGGTGTTACGTCCCACTTAAATTGCCCCTTAAAATCCAAATAAATGGTGGTTGCCTAAAGGATCTAGATTTTTCAACATGGGAAAGTTCTAGAATGACCTAGAGATGTCTAGAAGGAACTAGAGTTAGATGGACTTAACTCAAGTCTCGAAGACTCTAGAATATTTTAGAGTACGTTGGAAGGTGTCGGAATATTCTAGAACGTGTTGGATGGTTCATGAAGGATGTGTAAGTCTCTAGAAGCTTACGGAACATCTTAGAACTTACATGAAAGAATTAGACAATCCTAGAAGACTCTAGAGTTGGCTAGAAGGTCCTAGAACCTTGTGGTATGGTATAGATAAAACTAGAACACTCTTGTACATTCTAGACTTAGAAGAATATAGAAAGTGGTGACATAGCTTTAAGCTTGGAACCACACTATAAATAGACTCATTGGTCTTCATTTGTAATCATCCTTGGAAATCTCGAGAAATTGTAAGATAATATCTCTCTAGAGTAATACAAAACATTCTTTACAAACTCTCTTTAGTTATTGTTTTGCTCTTGAATTCTTTCAATCTCTAAGTCTCTTTCTAATCTCTTTGGAGAGTTTCGTTCTGGTAAAAGGCAAGCTTAGTGCAACGGACCATGTTAAGTACCGCACGATTGCTATTTGAAATTTAAGATCGTGACAAACGGTTATGTAAAAACAAAGAATATCCATCAAACTCGGTATGTTTGCTTTAGTCTCTCATTGCCTTAAAAAATGAATAAAGCCTCAAATTAAGGTAAACCAATTATGTGTAACACGATATGGTAGTGATACACCAATTTTATTATGATTTATGAGCCGACTATTAATCATTTACATTTATTTATTTATTTGGGTAATCATTTATCATGCATAATTATTAAAATATATTATTTATTTTTTAAATTTTATATATAAATCTTCATTTTATAATTAAAATGAAAAATTGTGATTTAAAGTATATAATTAAAGTTCTAAAAATTTGAATACTAAATTAAATATTTTAAAAGTTATATGAGGTGATGACTTCGTATCAATCAAAAATCAATTATGATTCCCATGCATTTGACTTTTTATACAAATTGATAGATCAATTGTAATTAGATATTTATTAAATTTATTCTATTAAAATTGAACAATTGTCCAATAATCGAGACCCTGATAAGCCAAATTTGACACATGTCTAATTTGTCGGAGTTTGATTAGTCATTAATCTTACTTATTGAAAAATTAAAGTATTAAAATAAAAAATTATTTAATTATATGTATTCATTATCTTTTAATTAAAAAATTAAAATAAAAAAAGCAAAAGATAGTTGATTTTAGGTTAATATATTTTAAAAAAGAAAAATAAAAAACTTAGTATCATTATAATAATTATTTATTAAAAATGAATTAAAATATAAAATTAAAAGTATATTATGTATTAATTTTTATTTTTTTTAAATTATATTTAGTATAAAAATAATTTACTATATGTATTAATAAAATTGATAATTATAAAAAAATTATAATAATTATTTATTATTATAAAATTAAAAGTCAAATAAATATAAGCTAAATTAGTACAATTAAAAAATTGTTATTAAAAAAAATATAAAAGTAATCTCTTTTTACTTGAATCTGTAATTTATAATACGTTCAATATTTTAAGAATTTAATACTTCATATTTTCTTCTCCTTCATATTTTAATTTAAAATATATTGTTTAGTCAAACATGTAAATATATAATCATTTTGATAAGTATAAAATTTAAATGTTTTAAACGATAAATGAAGTATTATTTAATTAATAAATTTTAAAATTATAAATGTCATTGAATATTGTTGTTATTATTTATGGTTTCTTATGTTTTAATATGTGATTAATTTTTATATATTTTTTTGTTTTACCTTAATAAGAGTTTAATTCTTTTGTACCATTTTTGTTGTACCCTTATATATATTATCAACATACATCAAATATGTGAATAAAAATAATCAAAATATAAATTATTATAGTATAAAATGTAAACTTTTTATCCATGTTTTCAACATTAGTGGCACACAAAATAGTATATCAAAAGTAAAATGATGATTTGCTTCCTATTTTTAACTCACTTTGATATATTTTTTTTTTATTTTTTGCTTTATGTATTATAGATTTTTTGAGTTGATAATATCACAAAATCTAAAAAAATAAAATTTTACAAATTTAAGACATCAAAAAATTAAATAACAATCCATTAAACTCCATATATTTATAAATTAAATTTTTATATATAATATAAATTAATTTTACTATATTATGATTAATTATAATAATTTAAATTGATTATTTTCAAGTAAAACACACATTTTATTCGCTAATCTTTCAAGAGAACAGACATATAAAATACATTATGAATCGTGATATTTTTGAATGAAGAGTGCATTTGATAAGCCTTTATCTTACAATATGAACTCAGCAGAATGCATACAAAGTTTGATACAAGTACAACTTCGGTTTCTACTATAATTTCCAACACACTGAATTTATGCCACAACCTTAAGCATGGCATCCAACACGGCCTCTCTAGTTGGCAACGCTGGTATTGCACCTCTTTCAGTCACGGTTAATGCCCCGCAAGCATTTGCAAACTTGAGGGCGTCTCTCAGTTCATCCTCTCTCTGTGAGTTATACCAAAACATAATAAGATCACTTGAATAGATGGAAAACTGTAAAACTGAACTTGGCAAAGATATTGGAAAAATGCTACTAACACAAACTTTTGTACACACACTACTCTTATCCAATCATGTGTCATAATTATTTTAAAAATTGAATAAATAATTCAATTTTCTAAATATTATTGACACATAACATAATATAAGAAATATGAGTACCCTTAGCATTCCTTTTCAGCACAAGAAATCAAGAATGACTTATTCTTAATTATGAAAGGAGTCAGTAATTAACATTAGTTTAATTGAAAGCCATTTTCATCTATCAATTTCTTTAACCCTATCCAAATTATGCACTATGTTTTTTTTTCGTATAATGTAACAAACGTGTTTTTTGCATGTTCAAAAATGTAATGCACACACATATATATATATATTTTATAATGTAAAAAACATTTCTTTTTAAGGGGATCAAAAGTGAAACCATATGAATAACCGAATCATATAAAAATTCAAGTGATCAATATTTGGTTATTTGTTGTTCCTACTTTTCTATTTTTCTTTGTAGGGCTTTCTCTAAGATTTAAGCATTTTGGGCCTCAAGATCATAATTTATTACTTTAATTCCATATGGCATACATTCTTGGGATTTGGCATATATTCTTGAGTATGTAATTCCATTGCATAATATAAAATATAAGCAAATGAAACAGAAAAAGCATGAAGAGCTACACTCTAAGAATTACCTGAAGTAAGGAGAGGTCAACAGCTAGTTGTGAGAGTATTCCAGCTACAAATGCATCTCCAGCACCAGTTGTGTCCACAGCATCAACTTTTATACCCTGGGCTCTTCCACTAAAATCCTGCAAATAGAATTATAGCATACAGCTTCATATTATAATCACATCGAAAGGGAACAGCCACCACAACGTCAATGTTTGATGAAATAATAATCCATGGAAATTTTTTCAAGAACATGTTGAGTCCCACATCGACCAGGGAAGCCAGCAATGTGATGGTTATTAGTCTGAGTGGCCCCTTTCTTGATAAACACATTTTGAGGGAAACATTGGGCTGCTTAGCTTTCAATTTGGTATCAGAGCAGGTCCCTGGTGCGATGAATCCCCTTTGGCTCCTCTGGCACAGTTCCCCCGTCTTTGCGGTGTTCCCATCCGATATGAGGGGGAGTGTTGAGTCCCACATCGACCAGGGAAGCCAGCAATGTGCTGGTTATTAGTCTGGGTGGCCCATTTTCTGATAAGCGCGTTTTGAGAGAAACATTGGGCTACCCAGCTTTCAATTTGGTATCAGAGCAGGTCCCTGGTGCGATGAATCCCCTTTGGCTCCTTTGGCACAGTTCCCCGGTCTTTGCGGTGTCCCCGTCCGATGTGAGGGGGAGTGTTGAGTCTCACATCGACCAGGGAAACCAGCAATGTGCTGGTTATTAATCTGGGTGGTCCCTTTCCTGATAAGCGCGTTTTGAGGGAAACATTGTGCTGCCCGGCTTTCAATTTGGTATCAGAGCAGGTCCCTGGTGCGATGAGTCCCCTCTAGCTCACCTCACAGTTCTCCGGTCTTTGCGGTGTCCCCGTCCGATGTGAGGGAGAGTGTTGAGTCCCACATCGACCAGGGAAACCAGCAATGTGCTAGTTATAAGTTTGGAGAGCCAATTTCCTGATAAACGTATTTTGAGGGAAACATTGGCCTGTACAGCTTTCAATTGAACTGTCTTTCATGAATAGTAAAGCTAGATGTTACAGACAGGAAAGAAATCGGAAGCAGGCTTTTCGGGTTTCAATACAAGTTATTTAAGGGCTTAAACATATCAAGACAATAGTCCAATAAAATGAACACGATGCTGGCAATGAAGACAGAAACCCATTCTCTATCTTATGGTTTCTGCTTCCCTTGGCAAAGAGACAACATCAAATTTTATCAGCGTAATCAGATTAAAGTATATCTCACTGATAAGAACTTACTATCAAAGATATCTTGTTCTAAGATGAAGAACATCCACAAAGCTTATTCATATCTATCTTCTTTGAAAATCATGCAAATGTAATCTGTGGAAAGAATGGGCTAATTTCCTTACAAGTCCATTATTTGTCGCACCAACAAAACGTCTAAATTACCCAAAGTCACTTGATTTTGGATTAGATTCCATTTTTGACCAAAATTGCTCGGAGATAAGGCTTACCACTATTATTATAAGACATTGCTTTGTCGTGATAAGCCTTATCGTGACACTGATAAGGCTAGTACGGTTTCCCAATACTTTCCTACATTGAATCAATGCCTTCTCACATTAGGTCAATGTCTTCCACAAATTCTATTTTTTTTTAACCAAAATTGCTCGGAATGAAGACTTACCACTGTTATGGTAAGATAATGCTTGTTGTGGTAAGCTTACCACGACACTAGATGCTTACCAAAATTGCTTGAAGGGAAGGCTTATCATTATTGTAATAAGGCATTGTCTTGTTGTGGTAACGCTTATTATGATATTGGATAAATTTGCGGTAAGGCATTACCTTGTTGTGATAAACCTTACCACGATACTGGATGTCTTCACACAATAGATCAATTACCATTCCCACACTTACTGGAAAATTCACCAAAGGCCGACATTGATTGTCGGAGCTCTATTCATGACTATATAGTGTAAGAGTATTTTGGTATTAATATTATATGTGTAAAACATAGGGAAGATGATTATGATAAAAAATATATTTAGTTACAAAGTCCCTGGTAAATCATTCCCTACAAAACATCATTGACTAAACATACAGCTGACGTTGATTTGTTACTCTACAAAGAGACTTTCAGTAAGTTGTTTCTGCTTATCATTCCGTGGCCATTAATTAAATAGCTGCTGTTGAAAACACATTTATAGAGGGGACTCACCTTGGTGTAATACCTACAACCATCTGGACCCTCAGTGACAAGCAGCAATTTAAGATTTGGATGGTAGAGTTTGCGAACAACATTTTCATCATATGGATCTTCTCCATTTGTTAGAAATGAAATCTCCTCTTCACTTATCTGAAATTGTTTTAGTTGAATTCATCAGACTTGGCATCTCCATTCAGTTATAGCATTCTGCCCTCTGCTTCCTAGAAGAAACAACCAAAGGGAAAAGAAAAAAATGTGAACCCAGAGTTTACATTTTTGGACTGTCATCTACCTTGATAATATCAGCAGTATCCCATATGCTCAAAATTCCTTCTCTGGCACTCTCTGCAGAAGGCCACAGTGGAAGCCTTAGGTTTGGGTCATACGACAGAACCACACCGGCATCTTTAGCAGCTTTTGCAGCAGCAATGTGAGCCGACTTGCAGGGTTCTGTAATAAGACTTATAGAACCATAATGAAATATTTTTGCCTGCCATAGGAGGGAAAATAACTCATCCAACTTTCTAGAAAATTTTCAATATGCCAAATGATACGCATTATATATGGTATTAGGATCAAATAAATATAATAGCTCGTTCAATTTATTAGTTAAAAAGTCTTTTGAATTGAAAGGTTACAGTTACTTAACATAAATGACTGCATACCTTCCTAATCAAACCAAAATCAAGTTCAGCTTCTTGAAGCAGCATGTCCGCACTAGGATTACGATAAAACATGAACTCACGTTCCCCGTCACTCCTTAGTGTAACAAATGCTAAAGCAGTTCGTGCAGCAGGATCAAACCGTATTCCTTCACTGTTCACATTATTCTCCTTCAAGATGTCAGCAAGCATGTATCCAAATTCATCTTCCCCAACCTGCAATATTGCACGAGCATGAAATATATATAATAAGATACAAAAGGTTTGTTTCCATATCCTTTTTGGCAATGCAATGCACAAATCTAAACATAATTTTTCTAAGACAAACAAAAATTAAGAATGATTAGTTACTGTAAGAACTATGCATGTTAGTTATTTTCGTGGACAAAACATTTGTTTGTAAATTTATTTTTAACCTCGTTATTAAGTTTATCAAGAAAAATCGAACAAGTGCTCAAATTCCGAATAGTCATAATTCAAGTATATTTTTTATAACTATCACACATAGTATTATACTCATACATTCAATAACACGTGTTCATAACACTTTGAATTATTTTTGTTACTAAAATGTTTATTTAATCAATTTATAAAATTACCAATTAACCTTTTCTTTATTGTGCTTCAAAGTTTTTTTTAATAAGATGTGTTCTAAATGACATTTTACTGTATTAAGGTTTTTAATGGGCTTTAGATAATTAATTCCCAAAAAATTAATCCCAATGTTATTAGATTATCGTTATCACCTATATATACATATTAGGGTTAAACTAATTTGTGAGCCAAAATTATTAACTTAGAAGCACCGGTGGGTATCGGCAAAAGAGCAACCATAGTAATCATCTCGAAAGACATATAAGCATTCAGTTATAAAAGAGAAGAACCTTTAAACAATTAGTAATATATGAGTATAAAGTACTAATAAAGAAAAGGGGAGAATTGGCACAGTGATCAAAACAATTTGTGATTATTTGATCATTGCATAGTCAAGAAAATCAATTAATATTATTACAATGGCTGTGGGAATTTTAATGGACGGGAGTTCAAAGTAAACTAGGTAATTGAACCTTTTAGTCGGTTTTGTTTTTAGATCTATTTGATTTTCTAAACTCGTATGTTTATTAGCTTGTTTGTATTATATTTTCATGTTCATATAGCTTCTTCTTAATTAAGTACTTATATGTTTAAATCAAATAATTTTGTGTGAGATCATAATTATTTGATTTAAAAGAAATTATTTTTATTGAACTTGTACTTAATCTGTTTACTCTAAGATTTACTAGTTGATTTAATTTAATTGATATATGTTTTGAATCATCTAGTTAGAATTATTTATTATTAAATCTGTTCTAAAACATACACATGTACTTGTATTTTTTGTACTAACCCTAGCAGTGGGTTGATCCGTGAACGTGTTTGATTAGCAAGGAACTAATTACAACATTGGTTTGTATACCGCTCACGCTAATCTTGAAAACTATGAAGAAAAAAAACAGGACTCGTAAGTTAGATACAGTGGGACAATATCTTAAGGAGGGTAACATAAGGCCAAATTTGTACTTGAATGTTTGGTTTTCATAGTTGAAAGTTAGATGGTCCGATGGATCGATAGTTTTACTCTTAGGTCATGATTATGCCTAAGTTGTTTCCACTTAAAAATATCCTGTGTTATTTTCATTTTTTACACTTTACTATTTACACGCAATTACATATCTAGATGTTTTGTTTAAATTACAAAATTTATAAAATTTAAAAATAACCTATTGAACCCTCTAAGCTTATCCATTTTAAAACTCTCAATTACAATTAGAACAGAACTTTCCTTTGTTTTAAAGATAAATGACCATAGAATAAATCCATCCAAACATTAGTGATAAGCTCCTGAGGACAAACCCCATCCCTCTCTTCCCATGCAAGAAAAGAAATAAAATAACAGCAATCTCTACGGAATTTTCAATGCAGTCTGACCCAACTGTGATGGGCAGAGGATCTAAAGTAATCCAATAAGTTTTCAGTTGCCCAGCCATGCTACAGAGAAACCCAGATTATTGTGTATATTATTAGTTTGATATAAAAGGAATATTTGATGTTTCTTGAACTTCTCTCTTCAGATTTTGGATACTCCAGCTAATGAACATATCATATTTTTTTTTTTTTGCTCCGTCTGGCTCAAGTATTAGTTTGATAAAGTTTTCAGAACAGGCCAAGAAAATTTGGATGGCTTAATTGACGGTCTATTAATGGATATAATAAGGTGACTGAACTTTACTCCATTTGATCCTGCTTGATCCGCTCATAGTTGCTCGACTAAAAAGAAATAAAAATTAAATTTGATGCAAAGTTGATCTGTGCAGCGGAAATAAATAAAAACTAAAAACTAAGATCACAAGTTGGACAAAGTGAGAAGAGCAGTTTAAATCAAAACGAAAATGTTAACAGTTAGTCACTTAGTCACTAAAACATGAAAATTAGAGGTGCACTTCTACCATATGCATAAAACCCTTGTTCAAGAAGAAGACTTCAGATATTAAATGGCTTTACCTTGCCAATAAAAGCTGATGAACCGCCCAGACGAGCTATACCAACGGCAACATTAGCAGGTGCTCCTCCTGGAGCTTTCTTGAATGCAGGTGCTTCAGCCAATGACAGTCCACTCGTAGTTGGGACAAAATCAATTAGCATTTCCCCAAAACAGACAATAAGGGAGGATTCATTTGTTTCAGGCAACCCATCTCCCGTATATGCTTTTCCTGAAATATAACAAAAGTTTGTAACAGAAAGTTCAGATCCTATGAATAAAAGAACAATGATACCTCGTATAACGAAATAGTACTAGTAAGTAGTAACCGTCAATGTTTATTGGTTAAAAATTCTCCCAAAAACTATAGATGAAAGATGACTCAACAAATCTTATATAGTCCAACGATGATATATTTACTTTTCGGCCCATGGCTTTAATTTCAACAAATTGGGATTTGAACTAGGATTAGCCACTCCGATACCTTATAGTGTGTTAGTCAAAAGCTTTAGATGATGGGCCAACATATCTTATATAGTTTATCATTGCAATGATCAGGATGAAATTGCTCACATTCATTGAACACTGCCTGATTAAAAGAACAATTTTTCTTTTCTTTTGACAAAAGCTCTTAAAAGTAAGACATCAATAATTAACAATATGTGCCAGATTCAATTAAGTTTGAAGTGTAGTTTGATACTCATAATAACCATGTGCTTTTCAATCTAACTCTAATTAATATGGGACATTAATTACCTTTAATATCCCCTCAAATTCAAAGTATGAGTATCACTTAGTATTTTTAATTTATTTTATTTATATTATATTCCATTGGGTCTTTTTTTTTTCCAGGCTCATTTCAAATTTTTTTATTGTGAAGAGAGGTGAAAGGTTTTTGATCCAATCGATCGAGGCTCTGATACCATATCAAATCTATAAGAACCATGAGCCTTCTAATTACAAAATTGTTAATGGATGGAAACACTCCTGATCCTTATAAACTAGCATATGACATTGATCACCTGTAACAATTTGAGCACATCTTCCACCGGTTGCATAGCATGGTTCTTTCTTGCAAAACTATAAATACCCATCTCAGATTTGGGGAAAAATTATCTATCTAATAAGAAGCGGGAAATGCCAACAAGTGATTGTCAAAATAATCCCCATTTTAGATCTTAGGGCGAATCAAGTCCAACCATACAACACAAAGCTACTGAAAAAAGAAAAAAACATTCAAGCCTATACAGCACAAGCTAACCAAAACTCTTCTATCTCCTAAGATATCAAGGTGAAGCACGTAACATAAATACAAAGAAAACCCATTTTCTAATCATACTGGCAGAATTGCGAACTAAGAGTACCTTGCACATTCAATCTGGAAAAGGAAGAAAGTCGTGGACAGGAAAAGAGAGACGCTTTGGCAGTCCGCTGGTTAAAACTCACCGAATTACGAGAAAAGGAAGCAACAACAGTGAAGCTGAAAGCACTCGAATGAAGAGCCATAAGTCAAAAATAAATAAATTTCTAACTCGACCTCAGAAGAATCTAAAAATTCTTCTCGATCATCTAAAAGCACTTATGCTCAGAAGCAGTTTCAATAGTGGGGAAAAAAATGGAAAATCTAAGTAGCTGAATATGTTAAGATAATGGAAGAAATAGAATGGTGCGGAAGAGAGCAGTGTTGGAAAAGCAGCTGATGAAAGTGGAGTGGGGGTTCCGATGGACTTAATGGCCTTAGCTGAGAAATCAAGGGGAAGAAAATGTAGTTCAGTGAGTACTGAGTGTGTTTTATTCGGCTGTTGCATTATATACAACCAATTAATTTTTTCTTGCTTTGTTTACTTGACAGGTGGATGGTGACTTGAAGGTGATAAAACCCTTTAGTTACGTTTTTATTTAATACGTTAATTTCTTTTTTCTACATTTTAGTATATTTTTTTATTATAATATATATACACTTTGATTTATTTTTACACAAAATTGTTAAAATTATATTAAAATTTCTAACCTCTATCACGTAGGTAATTTGAAAGATCAAAATGGTATTTTTTAATCAAAAAATATTGAGAAATTAAAATCCTCATCTTCTTCGTCCCTGGTTCCCATCTTTTAAGATCAATTGAATGAATTTAGCAACTGTTTTCTATTAGTACGTAAAACTGTGGGAGAGATCACTAAAAAAAAGTAAAGTATTATTTTAAAGACTTAATTCTCACGTAATTCTCTTATATTATTTTAATTATTTTTTAATAAAATATTATTATTTTCTATCGTACGAATCTTTAACGATGATAAAAGTTAAATTAAACATGATTTTTTTAAAAAAATAACAATAATAAAATTTAAATAAAATGTTATTTTAATAGTATCATTTAACAAATATTAAAATTGAATTTTTTGTGAATTTTTTTTATTAATTATAATTTTATTATTATTAAAGATTTTTATTTTAATCATGTTTAATCACTTAACATAAAGATAATAATATTTTAATAGAAAAATCTTTAAAATGATATAATTTATTTTTAATTGACCATTTTTACAAAATTAATGAATTAAATACCATAATTTTTAATTTAAGAAACTAAATAATATAAATAACCTAATTTAAAATACTTCTATTAAATAAAATTTCTATTTTAAACTATGTTTTTTGTTATACAAATTATTTAAGGAAAAAATATTGAAAAAGAAATAACAGTAACAAGATTGAGAGTTGAAAAAAATGAGTTAAAAAGGAAAAATAACAATATAAAGATAGAAAATGAAAAAATAAAGATAAACTAAAAGAGAGAGAAAGAAAGGCGTATAAAAGGAGAAACAGAGAAAAATAAAATTGTTAAATTTACTTGGATAAGCAAAATAAGTAGGTTTTGGTGTTCACGTATATTTATTTTGATAATTTTATATAAAATGTCTACTAAATAATATTATGTTATTTTTATGTATTATTTTTATTAATTTATTAATAATTATATATAAAGTTTGAGCCAAGTGTGTATATTATAATAAAAATGATATTAAAATATATGTTTTATAAGAATGAGACTAAATTATATATTTTAAGTTAAAAATAAGACTAAAAATAGGTTATATTCAATTAGAGTCACCATCTACCTTATCAGTAAAAATCAAAATATATAATTTAAATAAAAAAATAATACTTTAAATAATTAATAATCAAAATTGTTAAACAAAGACTAAAATTTTTTCTAATAACATGCAGAAAAATTTAAACTTTAATTTTTTAATTATAATGTTATTCGATCAACGATTTAGTTACCTTAATTAATATAATGATTGTTTTTTTTTAAACTTCGTATTATATTGTAATTTTCATATCTTACACTTAATAATAACAGATAAGTGTTGTCACCCACAATTGAGCAAAATGGTATGAAAAAATGGTAAGTTTTTGATCGACTTAATATGATAACAATTCAAGAGTAAGAATAGATAGCAAGCCCACCTCGAGAACTTCTTATTTTTCAATGTAAGGGTATCAAACTCTTTACACATTTTGACCAAGACGACTTCATCTGATCTGGTGGGCATAAGATTGATAAATTCATCCTAGGAAGTTGGATCACACATGACGAGTTCATTGAAGCCTAAAAAGTTCACAAGATTAACGACCTACCTTTCGCCTGTTGTGATCGAAGCGAAAGTAACAGATGGCACTGGAGTATAAAAATTGGTGGATTATAGGAGCACCTTCTCACCGCATTCTTACCCTTAGGCACAAACTTCCTCCTTTTTTGTCTTGGAGGGGGTGGTTGGAGTTTCTTGGTCGCGAAATTGTTAAGGATGTTATCCAGAGATACAGGTCTGAGGTCCATGTTTGCATAACAAAAGGCAAAACATGGTTAGTTGAGCAATAACATGAAAACAAAATGGAATTTTCTAAAAGGGTTATAACCTTTGGGTATCTACTCAAAATTAGAGTTAAACTTAATTAGAATCCTCTTACGCTTAAGCTCTTTTTCTTAGGCGCAAAATGCAACTTATGCACCACCTTAGTTTGCAACATACTTGGCCCTAGGCGTATCATACCAACAGTAACCAGCCTGGTCTCCGAGAGAATGTCATCCCACGCGACTGGTTTGGGCAAACAATTCTAGAGCTTAGACAGCCTATACTTCGCCTATTTACTTAAGGAAAACACATAAAAGCACGACCTCTTAAAAATGGCCTTTACATTGTCCCGTACCAGAGGATTAAGTTACTCCCATCCCAAACTCCCTGTTACCATAAACATAAAAAAAGATCTACTTTCAATTTATGTCATTGTTCGAAAGCATAAAATTCATATCTCGATCCTGTTTAGACGACATATATATATATACCGTGGGTTTGAAGGTTTTTGTTTAAGGTTGTATGCTTTTTTGAACTTAAGCATCATAATGCTCACGTCGAGCTCTTTTCCAAGTAAGATAATACAAAGTAGATATCTTTACCCATTGAAAAGTAGATAACTAGGATTTATTTGAGTATGTCTAGAGAAATAAATAATGACACGAGGAAGAAGAAAACGCATACTCAAGAAAAAGGGTTTTTCATGAAAAGTAGTCCAACCCTCAGGAGAAGTATCGCTATGAAGAACTACCATATTGTGAATTTGGATTTGGATAGTCTGGAGTTATAGGTAGCACTTAGTTTAGCTTAATCTTCCAACCTGAACTCATATGGTATAGGTTCGAAACTCCATCCTTTAATCTTATAAGTCGATTTGTCTTTACCTTTCAACTCGAGTCTTTTTACGCCAAACTTGAGAGAGCATAATACTAATCGAAGTGGGTATATAGATTGGAGTGATTGTTAATGCTCAAGGTTTGCTTCCTAAAGGTATGGATACTGGCACATTTTGTGAACAACTTGAGTCTCTGAGAACTCATATCAAGAGTTGAGCCCAAAGTTTTAAAACCCAAATCCTTTAGAGCTTACAGATTCCTCATCGCTCTCATAAGCTATAGCATTATATGTTGTGGAGATGTTCCTAAATTTCTTATCAGACATGTTTATTATAAGATCTTAAATTTAGGGTTAACCTTTATAAAAAGAGTTACAATAGGTAAGGAGACAAGTTTGATAAAAAGTACATGAATATAAAATGTAACGATATGAGCTAATAAAAAAAATTGACCTGAAATAAAAGAGATCCATTAAATTCGATCGAAGAAAAAGAAACTTGTACTATCTTAAGAAAAATCAAACCAATGAACGCTTATAGTTGAACTATTAATGAAGAGATTCAGGTAATAAATGTAAATAACAAGGATAAGGTGATCAAGCGTCTGGGATAGAAAATGATAGCAAATGGGATCCTCGAGATTGTTGACTTGTTTTATACTTTTTTGTCTCCCACCACACTTTTCAAACTCAAAAATAAAATAAAAAACACAAACAAATAAATGTGTGAATGCCACACATAAAAATGGAGACTATGTTCGAATAAGCTAAATACTCTTCCACCTGGATGCTTGCATTCGAACTAAAAGAGTGGGGGATTCGATGTTTGGATGTATCCTACGTATCTCTATCAAGGAGATGACCAAATTAGTATATGTATTGTTTAAGAGCATACCATATTAGTATAAATATTGTTCAAGAAGATCGAATGTATTTAATAATTTATACTTATTTAAACGTATATTTTAAAGTTGATCTTTGTAAATCTACGTGGATTCATTAAACAATTGCCACAAGTATTTATCCCCTATATATACTTAATGGAATGCTAATAGTCATCATTATTAATTGAATATTTACTATTTCTTTCTACTTTCTCTCTCTAAACTAGATATGTCCTCCAACATATATGAAAGTCTAGATTGACAATAAAACGTAAACTTAACGGGTATAAACATGACATAAATTATTATATCTAAATATTTAGATAAAATAAAATCATTTTTTATAAAGATTTAGATGAAATAAAATCATCCCATGGCAAAATTTAGATGAAATATCACTAATATATGTATTTATTTAAAATAATTAATAAGAAAACACGAAGATAAAGGAAAATAAACCTAAAAAGGAGCTTATATAAAAATAGATAATTTAGTGGTAGCAAAATAATTAAATTCTTGAAGGTCTTCGAGGAATAAAAAAATAGAAATGATTGCT
The DNA here is from genome assembly GCA_033030585.1 of Hippophae rhamnoides. Lineage (NCBI taxonomy): Eukaryota > Viridiplantae > Streptophyta > Magnoliopsida > Rosales > Elaeagnaceae > Hippophae > Hippophae rhamnoides. The sequence continues at coordinate 61,468,672 of CM065428.1, read as the reverse complement.
TTTATTTCAATTTTTATTTTATTAGAAAATTATATATATATTAAAAAAATGTTGGTTTAGCTTTAAAATTTACTTCAAAAAATATTTGGGTTATGAAATAATTATCTTAGCCGCTATAAATTTCATTATTTTCTTTAACCAATCAAATTAATCTAAAGAGGTTAACAATTTTAGTATTTTTTATCGAGAATAATGGTGATCTCATATATAATTTAAATATGAGATAATTAAAGACTTTTACGTTATTTTACTCTTAATATTAATTTTTTTATATCTCTAATTTATTAATAAATAAAATAAAATAAAAATAAATAAATAAATAAAATCTCACATAACACATTCTTTCCTTCTCCTCTCTCTTACTTTTTCCCTTTATTTAATTTTTTTATTTTACAGGACTCCTAATATTCTATTTTAATTTTTATTAAGTTTAAAGTCATTTTAAAAGTTTTTTTTTGAGAAATTAATATTTCATTGATTTTAATAAAAATACAACAACAATTAAATTAATAAAATAAATATATATCAAATTATCAAAAAAATAATAAAATCATTTGTAGCATGATTTAAATTTTCTTCTTTAGCTTGACAATTAATGTCTTGAAATATTCACATTTTGAATTGCATAAATACTTAAACAAGAAGATTTGGATCTAAATATAAAAACAAAATAAACCAAAATATAATAAAACAAATCTAAAATCACCACTAGATTGAAGTCTACGCGAAAAACAACACTAGATCAAAATTTAGGTATAATACATAGATTATAGTATGTATTTATTGGAATAAATTAAAGAAATTAAAGATCTACCTAAAAAAGAACTACTACGATAAGAAACTCTCTCTCAAATAAGAAATTAAAATAATAGACACCTAAGTTTTGTAAGGTTGTATGTAAAGTCATTTTATCAAAACCTTCTATGAATATATATCTTAAATCATATATTTCTTTTTTGATAAATCAATTGTATTAGATTATTTTAATTTTAATAATATATTTGTAATATACTATGTTTCTAAATATTAAAAATATGAAATTTATAATAAAATTATTTTAAAAAACCAACATAATTCATTTTAATTCTTAAAGCCAAATTACATTAAAACAAGGGTAAATCATTAGAGAAATATTGAAAGAGAGAAATTTTTTTATTTATTTTTCATTAAATAAAAAAGAAACAATATAAGAGTGAGATTCAACTTTAGATCTAAGGTTGTGAGGACGAAGAGTCGTACTTCCTAGACCACAAAATATCATTTGAAAAGAAGATTACATAATGTATGATAATTTTTAACAAAATTTTAACAATATGATTAACTCTATATTTTTTATAAAATATGGTACCTATAAATTTTAAGACTAAATTATTACTTTTTATCATTATAAGATATATAATATGGTGTCTTTTTTTTTACCTAAATATAATGCACAATTTAATGAAATTTAAATTAAATAAAATATAACACTACTATATATTTCAATTATATCATAATTATAACTAATATGAAGTTTTTTCATTAGATATAGTTATGTGAGCTCAATTTTATTTACCAATAATACAGTATCATATTACTTATAGTAAATAGACTTTTCCAATAAAATATATAATTTATCTTCGAAATGCGGTTGACATACTTTTTTTCCAAAGTGAAAATACTTCCATTAAGTTGAATTAAGATGTTTAAATACAATAAAATCATAACAGATAATATATTACATCGCATCAAGGCTTGACTACCCAAATTGGTTTACTTGATTGCCTTATAATGAAGAGTGACTTGTGATAAAAAAAAGGACTAGTTTTTAAGATAAGTTGCTAATGAGATGGACTGAAATTCAAGCCAAGTATTTTTTGAACGGGTTGATGGAAAAAAAGAATAGTATAAAAGGGTATACCAAGTTGATATCATCTGAAGAAAAATTTGGCTAAGTTACTTGAATGGGTAAAAAGTAAAAAACCAAATATTACTATTTATAAAGGAGGATGTAAGTTGAAATATTTACCCATTAAGATCCAGATTAACAATGGGAATATTCCCTAGACTTCCTGGATTCCTAGATGTTAAGCATAACACGCATGAAGGGGTCTTCATCCAAATGACCTTCACGACCCCAGCTATTAAGATCTTGTTGTATTTCTTTTCTTGTTATTAATGACCTAACCATTAGGTTGATGGGTCAAATGACGTAGTATTCCCTTGAATTCTCAAAATTAAGGGAATAAAAGAGTTAATGTTTGGTATTATCCAAGTAACAGGTACACAATCCTAACAACTTGAGATACCTCGCTCATATGATGAAAGTAGCACTTAGTTAGCATCTCATGTATAGCGACCTGATCTTTAGAAATGACCAAGAATTGATTATCAAGACCTGATGACTAAGATCTGATAATCAAGACCTGAGGATAACGACCTGATTCTATATAAAATTACTTTGGCAACTCAAAAAGAGCGCTAACCAATGTAACCTTGACACCTATCTAATATGTGCTATATATATCTCCCTAGTGAGATGAATAGATGAATCTAATCATAATTTTACATTTCACACTTCACACTTCATGAAAACCAGTACGTTTTTTTATCATCAAGTCATTCTTCATCAGACTTACAACATTCAACCATTAGGTAATTTCTTCCTCTATTTCTTATTATTAACCATGTATTCTAATAAGGGAGAAGATATAGACCATAAGGCTCTTAAATTTGTGGTCATAGGTTTGAGCCCTATGGTGGGTACTAATTATTTGGAGAGATTATAATGTAGTTGGGTTTCTAGAGAGAAATGTGAAATATGATCATATCCCTTTATTCATCTTGTTAAATGTACTCCGAGAGATAAGATGGAGATAATATGGAGTATGTATTCTCTGTTTTCTCTTCTTCTCTACAACACTATAATACAATCTATTTATAGAAATACAAAGTGTCCACTAATTCTATGAATAGAACAATTTAGTAACAATAATGAAAATATAGCTTGATTTGACACTAACTCTACAAATTGCAACCTTAATAATATTCTACGAAAATCTACACTCCCACTTGAGTTGGGTAATAGATATTAATCATTCCTAACTTGCAACTCAATTCTTGAAGATTGTTCGAGAGTAATGCTTTGGTAAGGATATGCAATTTGATGTTTAGTAGATGTATATAGTAGGTCTACAATTTTTTCATCTATCTTTTCTTTAATGAAATGACGATCAATTTCTACATGTTTGGTTCGATCATGATGAACCGGATTTTTCGCAATTCTTATTGCGGCACATTGATTTGTCGCGATAAATCTTGATAGGGTTCCGAGAGTCGTGAAGTCCGGGTTCGTTGAGTAGCCTTTCTTAACCACATTCCTTCACAAATCCCGGCGAGCCATGGCTCTAAATTCAGGCTTACCGCTTGAGCGACTTCTTGATTGTTTTTACTTCCTTGAAGTTACAAGGTTTCCCACAATGTATCGATATCCAGTGGTAGATCGCGATCCACTATAAACTGCCCAAGATCATCGCAAAGACTTCAATTTTCTAGTGAGATTCTTACTAAAATATAATCCTTTTCTGGTGTCATCTTGAGATACCTGGTATACGATAGGCCGCTTCCATGTGTTCTTGCATGGACTTTTCATAAATTGACTTACAACACTTGAAAAACCAATATAATACAGTGTGAGATAGGTAAATGAGTTTTCCCACTAATCTTTGATCGACCTTTGTCCACAGGTGTACTATTTTCTTTGATTCAGGTTTTATTGTAGAATCCATCGGTGTTTCTTGGTTTACACCCCATCATTCAGTTTCTTTGAGAAGATCAAGTACATACTTCCTTTGAGATATAGATATGCCCCTTTTTGTTCGTCTTACTTCCATCCCTAGAAAATATTTGAGATTGCCTAGATCTTTGATCTAAATTCCTTGGCAAGGAATTCTTTGAGTTTATCCATCTCAATTGTAGAATTACTGTTAGAACAATATCATTATCTGATTCAGGATAACTGATGCATCGTTGGAGAAGTGTTTGACGAATAGTGTGTGATCGATTGGCATTGATTGTACCCGTATCTCTTAGGAACTTTAGAGAACTTATCAAACCAGGCACGTGGAGGCTGTTTCAATCCGTATAAGGATTTCTTAAGTTTGCGGACTCTATTGGTTGGAACAGAGATTCAATTCCGGTAGGAATGTCCGTAGACTTCTTCTCGAGATCACCATTAAGGAATGCATTCTTGACATCTAATTGGTGAGAGGCCAATCCAAGTTAGATGCTATGGAGAGAAGAACACGAATAGTGTTGAGTTTTGCTACGGGTGCAAAAGTCTCCCGATAATCAGCCCGTATGTTTCGAGTGAATCCTTTAGCCAGCAAGGCGAGCTTTGAGTCTTTCTAGACCTACCGTCTCGCTTTGTGTTTGATTGTAAAGATCCATTTACATCCAACGGTTTGTTTTCCCGATGGTAGTTAAGCGATCTCCCAAGTCTTGTTTTTCTCAGGGCACCGAGTTCTTCACGAATAGTTGTCTTCCATTCGGTATCCGAAATGCTTCGTACGAATAGAATTTGGAACCTCTATTTGATCGAGGTTGCTGATAAATGCCTTATACCCTGGTGAGAGATTTTTATAGGAAATAAAGTTGTAGATGGGGTGGTTTGTGCATGATCTTACACCTTTCCTTATAGCAATTGGCAAATTCAAATCATTAGGAGGTAATTGATAATATGAGGTTAGGTGGTGTTACCTTGTGAATTGTCGGAGTGGCCTGTACTCGGGTTGGATTCCTGGAATGGCTCAAGATATGCTCGGTTCTCTGCTGTTTCTTGAGTTGTTTTCCTTCTAGAGTAGACAAGGAGATCATTGTTTGGGACAAGGAAGTTTGGATCTGTTGGTAGAGAATTTGAGGATTCATTGGGAGTAGTAAGAGGATTTATTTGAGATATTGGGTCACTTTCTAGAGGTTGTGAATAGGATTTGTGGGAGACCGAGTACTTATGATATTCGAAAAGTGGTATTCATTGGCTATGTTCTCCCTGAATGATGATTTGGAATAGTACGGATATTGTTCAAAAAATGTGACATCCGTTGTATTATAGAATCGTTTGTGATAGGAGAAAAACTTTGTATCCTTTCCTCGGTATGATGAATACCCTAGGAATATGCATTTTATGGCTCGAGGATCAAGTTTGCCACTATGATGTACATACGGACACAAGCTGTAACATCCAAAAATTTTAAAGTGGAACATGGGACACGATTTTTGTGTGTGGGTATGACTCAAGTAGAGTATTGATAGGTGTTTTAAATAAGAGGACACGAGATGGCATCTATTGATAAGATAGGTAGCTTGTAAAACAATCCCCCCAAAAATGTTGAGGGACATGAGTTGTGAACATGAGGATCTGGCGACCTCGAGAAGATGCCTATTCTTTCTTTCGACCACCCAATTTTGTTGAGGTGTGTCAACACATGAGCTTAGATGAATGATCCCGACTTATGAGATAATCGGTAAGGGTGGAAGTGAAATATTCTTTAGCATTGTCGATTTCAATACCTGGATTTTTGTTTGAAATTGAGTTTGAATCATAGTATTAAAATTTTTAAAAATTTGACATGCTTTGATTTTTCTTTCATTAGGAATAACCAAGTGGTTGAGTATGATCATCCACAAATGAAATGAACCAACGTGTCCCCTGTGATGTTTTTGATTCGAGAAGGTCCCCAAAATATCGGTGTGAATTAATGAGAAAGGATGTGATTTTTATGTGGAAGATGAGGATATGAAGTTCTAACATGTTTTGAAAATTGACATACTTCACACCGAAAAACTGAATTTTTATTTCTAAATGATGAAGGAAAAGTTTACGTAGAATACTTGAAATTAGGATGACCTAAACGATAGTGATTCAACATGATTTCACCATCTTTATTGGACTTAAGGTTTAACAAAGCTTTATTCACGATTAGAAACTTCGGATAGAACTTGGTGGGCTTGTCTTGTTGAAGGTTCTTATTGAGAGATAGAGTCCCGAGCATTCCTTATGTACTGATCATCTTCCCAGAATGCAGTTCACGAAATTCACATAGGTTATGAACAAATTTAGCATACAATTTTTATCACGGGTGAGTTTAGTAATTGATACAAGATTACAATCAAGTGTAGGAACAAGAAGGACGAATACAGAATAAAGAGTTTGAAATTTTGGCTGAACCAATTCTGTTACTTTGGATACCGAACCATGGCAAGTAATTCGGACCGTGTGTCGATGCGGTAGAATTTAAGATTTATGAGAAGAAAGCATCACCCGTCATGTGTGGTGCAAGGAATCAACAATCCACGTGGTCTCATAACGTTTCACATTAAGCGTTGAGTGTTACGATTGAGCCAGGTAAGCGAGATGATGTGGTCAAGGATTGTCCAATAATTTAGGAGAATCAATGTTTCCTTGCTAAACAGAAAGCGGTCGGTTGACTCATTGCCTTGAGATTTGAGGCAATTTTTCCACTCTTTCTTTGTTGATGTCTTTGTGTGGCCAGGTGGTTTTCCAATCGGTGGGCTTACCATGAATTTTCCAGGGTTTCCTTAAGTATGACGGAGTTTACGACAATGATCACGCCCAAGGTCTTCCACGACGGAGGACGGTTGTACGTATTATAAAAGTGCCGATGGCCTCGAATGGCAGTGCTGAATCCTTCTCCACTCGTCACGAGAAATGGTAGATTGAGAACCCATCATCAGATTGAGGACCCATCATTACTTTCTTTCGACTCTCCTGTCGACGGACTTGAGAGGCTTCACGAATACCGGGCAAAGGTTTTGTGCGAGAATTACGCGCACATCATCAAGAATCTTTACGAGTCCCGGTAAAAATTTGAAAACCCGTTTCTTGTCAATAATCTGTTTGTAGATCGAATCTTTGTCTGGACAGTCCATTCGTGAACCTCGAAAGAGATCTAATTGTTGCCAATGTGAGTGAGAGAGTTAAAGTATTGTGTAACCGACAACTCTCGCCCGGCGAAGATCAGGAGGATGCCTCGATCTAAAATAGGATTCGACATATTATCGAACCCGGAATAAGTGTCTTTGGCTACATCCCATATTCCTTTGGCGGTTTTGTAGAAGAAAATTCTCTCCCGATTTCGTTTGTCATGGAATTGATCAACCAAGACATTACCATATTGTTTTGATTTCCGTATGTTCTCCGTATTGTAGATCGTCTTTGTTTGGGCTAACGGCGCATGATAGGTAATCATCTTTCATTTTTCCACATAAAAACATCATGACGGATTGAGACCACTGAAGATAATTGTGCCCATTTAATTTGTATTTGGTGATGGGCATAAGACTATTGTCCGTGGAACGAATTATAGGTTTTCCCGTGGCCATTTGTTGTAATTGTAGATTATACGTGGATTGAAATTTGTGTTTTTTGTTTTTTTTTTTTTTGAATAATCTGTTGGCCAAGATCGAGCCGGGTTGGCTCACCGGGTCGGGTAGGGTTTTACCGGGGCTGTTATATATTAAATGCGATTTTACTCACAGAAACAAAAAAACAAACACAAAGCCAGAATGTATTTACCGCAAATGAGACTTACTATAGATGGCGATGATGATGATCGCGCCGACGATGAGGAGATGGTCGGCGATGGGCGAGAGATGGAGCAATGACGAGAAAATGGATTTCTACTTGTCTCGGAATGCAATAGAAAATGGATTTACGCTTCTGTTTTACTTCGCTTTACGGATTTCTCGCCTTTTTTACGGATTTACATTCTGGATTATAGCTTTCTAGATTTCGGTTTTTGCTTTTAGGATTTGATTACGATTTCTCGGATTTACTCGGATTTCGTGATTTCAGGATTTCGTGATTTGATTTCGGATTTCGTGATTTCGGTGTTCCTTGGGCATGTAATTGATATAACATAAAATTGGATTTACGGATTTGATATGCTCGATACAATGTTAAATGTACTCCGAGAGATAAGATGGAGATAATATAGAGTATGTATTCTCTGTTTTCTTTTCTTCTCTACAACACTATAATACAATCTATTTATAGAAATACAAAGTGTCCACTAATTCTAGGAATAGAACAGCTGGTAACAATAATGAAAATACAGCTTGATTTACACTAACTCTACAGCCTGTACAACACTAATAATATTCTATGAAAATCTACACATCTCACTAGGGAAGTATATATATAAACTATTAAACAAGTGTCAATGTTACATTGGTTAGCGCTCTTTTTGAGTTACTAGAGTAGTTCTATACATAATAAAATTGTTGTCCTCGGGTCTTGATCATAAGATATTGGTCATTTCTAAGGATCAGGTTGCTATATACGAGTTGTTTCTCCATGGTATAAGATGCAAGATCTTAAATGCTAACTAAGGATTAGAAAATTTTAAGGCCCCACGATAGGTGCCAATTTTTTTTAGAGAGATTCTAATGTTGTAGGGTTTCTAGAAAGAAGTGTGATATGTGAATTATGATCAAATCTTCCTATTCATCCCACTAGGGATGTATATATAGCACTTATTAGACAGGAATCGAGGTTACATTGGTTAACACTCTTTTTAAGGTACCAGAGTAATTCTATATAGAATCAAGTCGTCATCTTTAGTTCTTAGTCATCAGGTCTTGATCATCAGATCTTGGTCATTTCCAAGGATCAAGTCGCTATACATAAACTACTAAACGAGTGTTATCTTCATCATATGAGCGAGATATCTCAGGTTGCTAGGGTCTCGTACCTGCTACCTGGATACTACCACAAACAAAAATCTTAACCTTTTTTATTCTCTTCAAATTTGTGCTATTGAATTCTACATGGTATCAAAATGAACTACAAACTTCTTGGATGAAAGATCACAAGCTTAAACCACAAATTTTTCGTCTAAAAGATAATAATGACTCTTCGAATGTAACATAATTTAACAATCAGACTATTGTTCGATCCATACATACTAATTGAAGTAAAAATATTATAATGAAATTACATCATCTAGTTACATTTCTCTACATTTAGGCTTGTGTATTGATTCACTTAAAATATATAATAATTAATTTGGTGAATTATTCGATTATAGGTAAGTTTATTATATATTAGTTTTGTTATTTTAGTGGTATCATAATTTTATTAAGTATTTTTGTATCTTTATTTTTAGATATTGTCTTAATAATATTCACATTTAATAAAAAGTATTAATTTGATATAATTTTTTATTTTATTTAGAATTGTTCACAGATGTATAACACACATTTAGTAAAGAGTATTTGTTGTATTTTTTTATTATTCCTTCTATTATAACATTAAATATGTCTTAATATGTTTTGATTCATTTTGCACTTTCTTATCTATCTTTTTTCTCTATCATCTAAAAATTCAATGACTTCATTTATATTCTATTTTATTCCTATTGGTAAGCTTATATTGAGCTTTTTCTCCTATTGTTTCTTCTTCTTCTTTTCCTTTTTAGCATTATTCATAATTCTAAAAATGATAATAAAAAATAATACTCGTTTAAGTTTTAAACAAATCATTGACTTAATAATCTTTATGATATTAATGTTGCTTATAATGGTAGGATACATATTTGATATTTATGACTATATATACAAATTATTATTTGTTTTAGCTCAATCTAAATTTTTTGGTACAAACGTCAAAAATTGTATACTACATACTATATTTTTATACAAAATTCAAAAATTATAGATTTTATTCATCAAAATAGAACTTGTATAACTTTCATACAATTTGATGAACATTAATAATCAAAATATATTTTTAAGTAAAATTATTGAGTTATTAAATGATAGTGACAGAATATAAGTTAAAGAGAAAGTAAAACGAGTGGAAAAATTAAAATATATACGTGAAGAATAAAAAATAGTTGGTAGAAGAACCCATGATGTTCTGATGGATGAAATAATAAAACATTCTTTATGTTCAATAAACTTATACGTGTAACATGCCTAAAAAAAGTAATATATTTTATAACAAAAAATTAAATAAAATTAATATCTTTTTATTAATGTGTATATCATTGCAACGTTAATTTAAAAAGAAAATATAAAAAAAAATATCGAAAACTTATGAAACCAATAAATACCAAACATCTCTTTATTCCTTTCCTTCTTTTCGTTCCTTTACTTTATCAAAGATCAAAGGGTGGAATTGGTTCTTTTCGTTGGACTATAAGTCTACAATGAGCTTCTAGTATAATTAAGACTTAATTTTTTTTTTAATTTCCTGATGCAATAAGTAACCGAAATATTAAAAAAACTTCAAGAAAAAAACGAAACCATAAGTCCAGAATAATTTTTTTAATAAAAAATTTTGTTTTGGAAAATATCAATATCACATAATTTATATATTTATATTTTTTATGTTGTGTTACATAAATTATTTTTAAAATTAAAAAATAATTTATTTTGGTAGGTAATGTTTGCATGTGACATAAAATTAATGTTTGTCCTTCGTTGTTATAGGCAAGTGCCGACTGCCAGTGACAATCTTGTTTATAAATATCTTTAACTCTACGCGCTTCTTTTGAAAACAGTCAAAAAAAGAAAAAAGAAAAAAAAAAGGAATTAAAACACTGAAATTATTATCAAGTCACGCGGGAACAGGTTTGATATTTCTAAAAGGAATACCAAGATATTTAAATTTAAATTTTAATATATATATATATATATTAATATTATTTAAAAAGTAATTATTTTTAAATTTTAAAAATAATTATAATATATGATAAAATATAAATACAATGATAAAGTTATTATCACACTATTTTTTTTATTAATTTTAAATTGTACATATTAAAATTAATAAAAATATATTAAAATTATTTATATGAATATTTTTATTAATTTTAAAATTTATATTAAATAAGTTATGAAACCGTATACAAAATCTCTTTTCCAAAGCAAATGTCTCACTTCTTTTTCGTTTCATCCCATCAACTTCCTCAACTACGATCTTTTTTCTTTAAAATTATAATTTTCGGTAGCCGAAATCAGTTTATGTTGTCACGTGTCAACATACTAATCGAGGATTTTATATGACAAACGGCTCCACTTGAAGATTTTCGCCGAAGCCGATTGATGCCTTTGGTAAAAGAAAATCGAATCAAATTCTCAATTTGACGCGTCAAAGTATAATTGCTACCACTATAAATAGTAACATACACACACCAAAACAAAGGGAAGACTACTCTTCTGAAATAAATTAATTAATTAAAGAAGATTACTACTGCCTTTTCTCCCTAGCTAGTTCTCTCGATCAATGGCGAAGAGTGAGGTTTCGATGCAAACTTGCTCGTTAGGAACCATGGATGATGTGAAGAAGGTATTTAACAAGTTCGACAAGAACGGCGATGGCAAGATCTCAAGTTCTGAACTCAAGGACGTGCTGAGTGCGCTTGGTTCGGATACTTCCTCCGATGAGGTCAAGAGCATTATGGTCGTGCTCGACAAGGATGGCGATGGCTACGTTGATCTTCAGGAGTTCGCTGAGCTTCATGTGAATGGATCTGATGGTGATCATAGCTCGAGCAAGGAACTTCGTGACGCTTTTGATCTTTATGATCTGGATAAAAATGGTCTCATCTCAGCAAGTGAACTCCATGCTGTGCTCAAGAGATTGGGAGAAAAGTGCTCTCTCAATGACTGTCGTAAGATGATTAGATCCGTAGATGCCGATGGCGATGGCAACGTGAACTTGGAGGAGTTCAAGAAGATGATGACTCGCGCTAATTGAAATTTATGGTAGACTTTTCAAGGTGGAGATCATCTTAAAAGTGAAACATGCATTTACTATGGTTTAAATTAATGTAATTTTAGAAGTATCATTAATTAATTAACGAAGTTAATTGTTCTTGTACATAAAGCTAAAGACTCTCTCTATATCTCAGATTTGCGTTCTTTCATGTTATATTGCTAGTTTAAAGTATTGTTAACACAGTTCCGTTCTTCAGATTATAATTATTTATTAGTTGATCATGAATAGAAAACCTGCGATCCATCTTCGTTAACGCATCCCCTCTCTCTCTCTCTCTCTCTTTCTCTCTCTCTCTCTCTCTCTCTCTCTCTCTCCCTCTCTCTCTCTCTCTCTCTCTCTCTCTCTCTCTCTTTCTCTTCTCTCTTAGCTAGATTTGCAGTTCTCTAGCTCCATTTAGGTAATTCCGACTCAGAGTCAGAATGTTGGTGTAATTAGGATTCAGTAGTTGAACTTGATTTTTCTTGTTAATGCAGATTTCCTTCGTTTAGTTATACTCTCGTTGGTCTAACGGAAAATGTATAATGCAAATTTCATGTGGTGATCGTGGATTGATAATCAATGGTTCAAGTAGATGAACAAAAAAATTAAATATAAAAAGGCAAGTGGCGCATTGAATACTGCGGGATTAGGTTTTGAACAACTTTGTGGCCTTTAGTTGGCCTAATTGTGAGAAGCAAATAAATAAGCGCATTTTTGACAGTAATCAAGACCTTGTGAATTGTGAATTTGTGATAGGTGTAATTTTCTTTTTTTCTTTTTCAGCTTGTATTTCAATTTCTTTTAACAATGAAAATATCTAGCCGATTGAAAACGTAAAAGATTCTACTAAAGCAATTGCATTTAATCAAATGTTGTTCAATTGTAAATGTAAACTATAATTTCCCAGAGTATAATATTTTGATGGTAGGAGCAAACATTAAAATATTGAAATTTATCAAAATATAGAAACTTTAAAATTCAAAATTTTATTTCTTATAATTTTTATACAATTCAGTTTATTTATTTATTTTTAATTTTTAAAAATAAAACTTAAGTTATTTACTTTTAAACCAATTATATTATACTAAGAATGTGTCATTAAATTTATAAAAATTAAAAATATCTTCACATATCAAAGATGAATAGTGTTATACATATTAAATTAAAATTATTATATACATTAATGATGTAATAATTATTTATTAAATGTAAAATTAATGATATAAGATGATAAAATAATTATAAAATTAATTAATTAATAAAAATAAAAATAAAAATATAATTACTTTGTATAAAGAAAAATAATTTAATTAGAAACGGTTTAGAATGCGCATGACGGTTGATAAAATATTGAAAACTGTTGGGAAATTGACATGACCTGTTTGATGCGATACGGAAGTAAAGGTAGAACTGGAATTTTTGATCATGCTGATCTCAACACGGAACTAGGTTTCCTCACTTTGCTTGTACTTTTAGACGGCACTTTTCGTTTTGAACAAGTTCTCGTGGAGTAGATAACATTTATGTTGTTAGGTGCCTATTCCTGCCGGTCTAGTTTGCTTGTTTATTAATAAAAGGACAAAGTGTACGTCAGCTGTCCCACCCCCTTTATTTTTACAAATTAAATTTTTTATTATATTTATAAATATTTTAATATTTTAAAGTAATTTTAATTTTTTTTAAACACTTTATTTTTTATCATCTCTTTTAATCTTTTAAAATATTCTTTCTTCGAATATTTATGGCTCTCTTGATAATAAATTTTAATTTTTTTAACAAAAAAAAAATAAAAATTAAAAACATTATTAAAATATCTAAAAATATAATAACAAAATTATTAAAATATATCAATTAAAAAAATAACTAATATACATCATTTATAAAATTAAAGTTAACAAATTACAACCTTATCCTTTAATAAATTAGTCATAATGCATTAAAAAATGATTTCTAACTAACTGTATGCATCGATTAAGGGTTTTAATTAATTTTTTAAATATAATTTTATTATATATCAAAAGATATAATTTAAATAAAAAATCATCAACTTAAATATATTAGTAATCAAAATTATTAAAGTAAAATTAAAAACCTTTCTAAACATATTAAAAAAAATTAAATTTTTATCTTTCGATCTATTATAAAATTGTTCAATCGAATATTTAATTATTCAAACACGCATAAATGTTAATAATTAAAATTAATCAATTTTACTATAATTTTAATATATTATCCTCTTAATTAATATAGATAATTAGCATAATAATTTTTATTATTATTAAATAAAAAAACATACTATATCTATTTTAGTTTTAATATTAATTACATTTTAGTTGTTAAGCACGAAATCAATAAATAGAGGTATATGAATATATCGAAGCGGTAAAAAAACACAGAATTTACGTGGTTCGTTAATTTACTTAAGTCTATGGGAGACAACAGATATTATTGAATTGAGTAGAAAATATACAGAATACAGATACAAATTTCCTTATTAATAATATCTCTCAAGTGTTTTCCAAACTTATAGAAAAAAACTCTCAAACTCACTAAGTATTTTCTCTCTTTGAGTTTGCTTATGCTCTCTTTTTTTTCTGATTTTTGCCTTGTTCTTTAATGCATGAACTATTTCCTATTTATAGACGAAGCAAGGCTTCATTTCCCTAAATTGTAGGCTTAAATTATGCCACTCATTTGTTACTTTTAGAGCCAATATTCAATATTCAAAAATCTCCACCTTGGCGAAAAAAGTTCATAATGTTGCCTCCAAATGCGCCCTAGGCGTTCTAAGCTCGAGAGATGTTAATCAAGTTCAAGCAGTGTTGAAACTTGATCCCTGTAACCACCTTTGTAAGCATATCTACAATTCTGACTTTCTGGAGTATAACATTCCCTTCATCGATGATTTTTCGAACAAAATGAAATCGAACATCGATGTGCTTGGTGCGACCATAATGAACTTGGTTCTTTATCAAACAAATGGCACTCTGGCTGTCGTAGAAAACCTCCACGTTCTTCTGAACAATACTTAAATCCTTGGTCAACCCGAGAAGCTAGATAGCTTCTTTAAATGCTTCTGTTACAGCCATATACTCTGCCTCTGTAGTAGACAAAGTTACATTTTTCTGCAATATTGATCTCCAATAAACTGGTCCTCCTGCCATTGTGAACACATAACCAATTGTAGATCAACGCTTATCCAAATCTCCAGCATAGTCAGAATCCACATATCCGATTAAGTGTTTGTCTTCAGTCTTGTCTGTCTCAAACTTCAAACCAATATCCATAGTACCATAGATGTACCGTAGAATCCACTTCATTACTTACCAGTGTCCTTTACCCAGATTATACATGTACCGACTCACTATACTAACAACGTGGGAAATATTAGGTCTGACGCAAACCATTGCATACATCAAGGCACCAACGACATTTGCATATGGAACATGTTCCATTTTCTTCTTCTCGTCGGTGGTATTAGGTGACATCAATGCACTCAACTGAAAATGAGGAGCAAGCGGTGTACTTATTGGTTTGGTTTTTTCATCAATGTCAAACCTTTGTAGTACTTTCTTTAGATACTGAGTCTGTGTGAGACAGACTGTGCTTACAACTCTATCTCTTGTGATTTCTATCTCAAGAATTTTCTTAGCTTCTCCAAGATCTTTCATTTCAAATTCAGAACTCAAAAGAGCTTTCAATTTGTCGATCTCCACCTTGCTCTTAGATGCAATCAATATATCATCAACATATAAGAGCAAATAAATGAAAGTACCGTCTTCGAGTTTCCGAAAGTATACACAGTGATCAAATTGGTTATGTATGTACTTTTGCTCTCTCATAAAGCTATCAAAGTGCTTGTACCATTGTCGCGTTGATTGCTTCAAACCATAAAGTGACTTGCTCATCTTGCAAGCCTGATAACTGTATGTTATACAGTTATTTTATTCGTTTTATTAATTATAATTGTTATGTTCTTAATGTTTTTATTTAAATTTAATTTATTAAATTAATATTTACTATTAGTTTTAAAAGATATATTTTTTAAAAGAAAATTGAAGAATTTGTATTGAAAAAGCACTTCATTGTAAATAATAAAAGTTTGAAAATATAATTTAAATTAAAAGAGTGCTTAATTGTAATTAACAAAAGTCTAAAATATAATTTGAATTAAAAGAGTGCTTAATTGCAAATATAAAATGTTTAAAATATAATTTGAATTAGAAAAGGCCTTGATTGCAATTAACAAAAGTTTAAAAGTTAATTTGAATTAAATTGGAGGGCTAAATTGCAATTAAAGAAAATTTGTTTTTTCTACGTAGGAAGAGGACCACATGTACTATTATCAATATGCAACACACACCGTATGATCAGGCAATCAACGGTGATGATCAGGCGCGTGTAAGATAGACGCGACACAGGCGATTGGACCCGATTTTCTAGATTACACGCTGCACAGAGTGCTGAGTGGGGCCCACATGCCGTGTAGGCTGGCGTATAGGGTGGGGCCCACATATCTGTACAAGAACCTCTCCCCTCTGACGCGTTCCATGTAAACTACGTGCATCCTCTCATTTCACCGAATAAGAAGCGGCAACGTGTCTAGATTAATCTTCTAGCAAATCCGATGACGACATTAATCTCTAGCAAATCCGATGACGACATGTGGCATGCGTTTGGTAAAATGAAAATGCACAAATGGCACCCACTTTCCAGCTCGTTCTGCGTTACCCATGTGTCTGCTACAAGATAAAAGTCTCGTGCGACGCGTTCCATGTAAACTTCGTGCGCCCTCCCGTCCACCAAATACGAAGTGGCCATATGTCTCCTTATTCTTCCAACCAATCATCTGGCGACATTTGGCATGCATTTTGTGAAATAAAAAATGCAGAAACGGTGCCCTCTTTCAGCTGATTATTTGTTGTCTCCACGCATGTTTGCTTTTTATTATTTTCCATGTATTTTTGTCCCTCATTACATGCATTTTGAAAAAAAAAGTAATTGTTTGGGGTGATATAATTTAGATGAGAGGAAAGATGTTTTTTTTTTAGTTTTTCATTTTTTCAGTTCACTTTAATTTTTTTTAGCTTCTTCTTTGCGTGTTCTCTACAACACGCATAAACTTTTCTTTAACTATTTATGTAGTTATTTTGTTAGGAAATAAAGAGAAAGAAGACACCGAATAAGAAGAAAAGGGAAAAAAAAATTTTCATTGAGGAATCGTCAAAGAGTTTCTCCTAATCTTTTTCTTTTAAATTTTATTTCTCTGAAATGTCTGATTATTGTTGTATTGTAATTTTAATTTCTACTATGAACTAATTTATTTATTCTAGGGCTGTAGTGTAGCTTAAATTATAAAACATGAATTAATTATTTTTGAATGATTGAAGGAGAGGTTTTAAGTTGTTTATTTTATATGTGCTTAATGTTTTTTATTATTGGAAGATTAATTGATGGATCTGTGACACTTAAAAAACTTGGAAAAGGCATTTTTTTGTGTTGCTCGTGATAAAATAACATATTTATATAAGGGATATAAATATACCTTTATTGTACGTGTAACTATTTGAGAACTTAGAACTTAATAAATCTGGGTGAATTTAATTCTCATAAGAATATAGTGAATTATTTTGCCGAAATGTGCCTATATGGAGCTCGGAAGAAATATATAGATAAATTAGGAGTTCTTGGTTAAAAACTTAAAATGCGAGAATATAAATCAAGAGAAAATAATATGATTCATGTGGATTAATTTGGTGAAACTGCAATCCTAGAATTTTCTTATAAATTGTTATAAAAATTAGTTATTCAAACTGCATCAAACTATCGACTTTTGGATAGAATCAGGTTAAAATAATTTTAGTAATTAACGAACACTAGTAACAAATCTCTGTGGGAACGATATTTTACTTATCATATTATTACTTGTGACCGTGTATACTTGCACGTTTTCATGATCTCTTAAAGAGACAACAAAGCCTAATTTTCACGTCCTGGAACTTTGAAGCCATCGAGTTAAGACATGTAGATCTCTTCGTTCAAAGTACCGTGGAGAAAAATTGTTTTGATATAGAGTTGAGCTAACTCGAGATCAAACTGCGCTACCAAAGCCAACAGTATTCTAATAGATGAATGCTTAACAACAGGTGAGAATACCTCATTGTAGTCTATTCCTTCTTTATGAGCATATCCTTTTGCTACCAGTCTGGCTTTGTATTTGATGTTGTCTTTACTAGGAACACCTTCCTTCTTGGCATAGACCTATTTGCAACCAATAGTTTTCTTTCCTTTGGGAAGTTGAACCAACTCCCAAGTCTGATTCTGATGTAGAGACTTCATCTCTTCATCCATTTCCATTTTCCACTTCATATTATCAACTCTATGCACGACTTTTCTGTAAGTGCATAGGACATCATCGTCAATTACTGGAAGTGTGAATGCTACCATGTCTATGTATCTGGTAGACTTCCTAATCTCCCTTCTCGGTCGAGTAGTGGAAATAGATTATGGTTGCTGATTAATCGGTGGTGATGGTGAGAGAACCTCTACCTCAACTAAGATATCTTCTTGATCATCAATTTCATCTTCACCACGATCGGTAATTGGTGCAATCTTTTCTGGATCTTCTGGAGTCTCAAGCATTACCTTAGAAAAAGGATTTTGGACTTTCATTCTATTTCTCTGAATTTGTCTGTCTCAGCATAACAGACTCGTCGAATATGACATCTCGACTTAAAATGATCTTCTTGGATTCACCACACCAAAGTCAAAATCATTTCACTCCATCCTTAAAGCCCAAGAAAACAACTTTATTTGCTCTAAGATCCAGTTTGGATTCACTAACATGAAAATATGCAGGACATCCAAATATTCGCAATGAATCATAATCAGAAGCAGGTTGTCCAGACCATACCTCTTTAGGGGTTTTCTCATCTAATGTAGTCATAGGAAGTCTGTTGACTATATGAGTTGCATATGACAAAGCCTTAGCCCAAAATGCCTTGCTCAATTTGGATTGAGATAACATAGATAAAACTTTCTCTACCAAAGTACGATTCATTCGTTTTGCAACTCTATTCTACTATGGTGTACGAGGAACTAAAAAATGTCTGATTATCCCTTCATCTTGACAAACTTTGAAGAAGGGATTTGATTTGTACTCGCCACCATTTTCAGATCTAAGCCTCTTAATTTTTCTGCCTATCTGAGTCCCCATACATCCGTGTGAATATAATCAAGAGATCCCTTAGTACGATGAATGGTAGTGCCGAACTTGACTCTTGTTTGTTTTCCCATTACACAATACTCACAGAAATCAAACTTTCTAGTCTTGGCACCTTTCAAAAGACCTTGCTTCATTAAGCCTTGCAAAGCCTTTTCACCGACATACCCTAAGCGCATGTGCCACAGGCAGGAAAAACCATTTATCTTTTCTTCAAAACTACTTAAGACAACTGCTCTTCCTATAACTGTACTCCCATCTAGGAAATACAAGTTCACCTTCCGAGTATCCTTTATCGCTACAAATGCACCTTGTAGAACTTTCAAGACTCCATTTTCCAATGTTACCTTGTGACCATAAGAATCTAGAACACCTAAAGAAATGAGGTTTTTCTTTAGGTTAGGAATATACCTTACATTTGTAAGTCGTCTGATTGTACCATTGTGCATCTTTAATCGTACTGTTCCGATCCCTTTTGTTTGACAGGCATTGTCGTTGTCCATAAGCAAAACTCCTCCATCGAGCTACTCAAAACTCGAAAACCAATGTCTATTTGGACACATATGATAAGAACATCCAGAATCAAGGATCCACTTATCTAAGTAGGTTTCTGATGATGAAACTGAAAAGGCTGATTCTTCATCTTCCTCAGCCTTCTATGCAACATTTGCATTTGACTTGTCCTTGTTTGGGCAATCTTTTTTCGAGTGCCCTTTCTGGTGACAATAGGCACACTCGTCCTTCACAGGACGTCTTCTGCATGACTCTCCTTTGGACTTTGATCTGGATCGCCTCCTATTATTTGATCCGTTATATTTTTTATTGTTCATCCTACCTTTGGCTGCCATCAATGCTTCTGATATTGAGTCTCTGTGATCATGTTGATCCTTTTTCCGGTACTCGTTATTTACCAAAACATTTGAAACATCTACGAACTTAACCTCAACTTTTCCATATAATAGGGTTGTGGTTAAATGCTCATAGCTCTCAGGTAATGAATTCAGCAATAACAAAGCTTTATCTTCATCGATAATTTCAACATCTAAATTTTATAGATCGGCCAAAATTTTATTGAAATTATCTAAGTGCTTAATCAATAAGGGTACCTTCCCTACACTGGAAACGGAAAAGTTTCTTCTTCAAGTAGAGTCTGTTCTCAATACTTTTCATCATGTACTTGTCCTCTAGTTTCTTCTAGAGAACTGCGGCTACATTCTCTTTCATGACAAAGTACTTCTGATCTTTTCCTAAGCACAATCGAATTGTTCCATAAGCTTATCGGTTGACATAATTCCAATCATCATTTGAATAATCTCCTGGCCTGGTCTCCAAGGCTATATTAGATCATTCTCGGAACAATAGATCTAATACTTCACATTGCCACATGCCAAAGTTATCGGTGCCGTCGAATTTCTCCACCTCAAACTTTGCGTTGGACAACATAGTTCTCCGAGTAGAACAACTTGGTTTTCCAGAAATTCTAAGATCAAAATTTTCACCTTCTTTGATCTCTCTTTTATCAGCCATAAGTGCAAACGAATAACAAAAATTTTACACTTACAACTTAAAATAGTGTTTTTCCAAATTTTATACCTTATTTGAAAAAACAGAGTTCGTGGTTGAATCCAGAATGGTCCAATTAGTTAGGAATAGGTTCGACTCAGCTAAAAACAGATGAAAACTGGACCAACTCGGTCCAAATATCACTAGTGACTAAGTTGACTCAATTGTTGGCAGCAGCACTCCGGTGACTTCTGGCAGTGATTCTGACTTCTGATTTAAGTGATTCTGACTTCTGATTTAAGTGATTCTTTCATTGTTGCGTTTGTCTCGTTGAGAGCTTCGATTTGATATATAATACTGCTATATTTGGCTTTGATACCAATTTGTTGTGTATGGAAGCAATAAATAGCTGTATATGAATATATCAAAGCGGTAAAATAATACAGAATTTACGTGATTTATAAATTTTTCTAGGTCCACTGGAGGCAACAGATATTATTGAATTGAGCAGAAAATATACAGAATACAGATACAGATTTTCTCACTAATAATATCTCTCAAGTATTTTCCAAACTCATAGAAAAAACTCCAAAACTCACTAAATATTTTATCTCTTTGAGTTTGCTTATGCTCTTTCATGTAAAAAAATTTCCAAATAATATTACCCTTAATTATAAGCGAGTTAAAATTTTACTTGACTAGCCCTTAACTTAAAACATATACAATTAAATATATTATGATTAGAAAAAAGTAATTTACTAAACCCATTTCTTATTTTCACTGCATATTTAATAATTTTATTTTGATTAAAAATATCATTTTATCTTAGATATTTTTTTAAAAAAACTAAATTATTTTTAATAGTGTTTAATTGATTTTTATAATTGATAATAAAAAAATTGTGATAATAGTCACCTTTTATTTTTATTTTGTTTAATCAAAATAACTCACCTTTATTAAACTTGTAAGTTGTGTAACAGTTTTATTTGAATTGTACTATTATCAATCCAACGTAACTTTAAAATAATGCCCTATTTATATATGTTGCAATCTATTATTGGGATTACATACTTTTATCGTCAGTCCTTACTTTTCGATCTGAACCATTGATTGATTCGAAACTAAATCTAATCTTACAGATAAACTCCATTCCCTCCCCTTAATTCAAGACAAAGTCATATTAGTCGCTTGATACAATACATTTTAAAATACATCATTAACCATTTAGGAAAAAGACTCAAACCTTCGTGAAGATAAATTCTTCATCTTTACCATCAAACTACTACGATGATGGGCAAAAATGAAATTACAAGTAATCAGAGAGTTGAACTTTAGACCTCATATCTAAAGATTCCTTTTTCCACAAAATCGAATCACATCCAATATCAAAACCCCGTCCAATACAATTTAGGAAAAATTATAACAAACACCCCTAAAATTTTATAAAACTGCAAAAAAACCCATCAATTTTAAATAATAGACAATTACAAACCCCTAAGTTATTATTGTATTACTTTATCCTCCCGTAAACATCTTCAATTTTTTTTTCAAACGCCCCTCTACAAGGAATGTATTGTGTTTTTTTTCCAAAACTTGAAAGATCTTTTTGTTATTTTAAAAAACTTGAAAGGAGATCCTTGTAATTTACCCTACGTTTTATTGTTTACCACTACTATTGTGATTTGGCAGTATGCAGAATCCTTTTGAGTCTTTGACCACGTTTTTGACTTTAGTATGCATTTTTTAAATATCATACTTTAGAGGGTAAACACCTAGAACTTGTCTAACATATTTCTAACCAGAGCTTTGTTAGTCTACTATAATATATAAAGCTTACGTTAAACATACATAAATGCTCCAGAATAACTCATTTTGCGCCTACTATCTGAATGAATTCAACTCAATAACTTCATTCTTAACACCTGTCTGAAAGAAGCCAAAAGACAAATATCTTGGCTTCCCAACACTAGTATTCCCCTACAAACACGCCCCCTTTCTTTTCTTTGATTTCCTTCCACGAGATTTAGTGCTCTTTGACGCATCTATTGATGATTTCTTTTTCTTGGTTTGCTGTTTCGGGGCCAAAGATTCTACCCCATCAAAATCAGTGTCGCTCAAAGAGCCTTCTTCATCAGAAGTGAGAACTAGGTCCTCTACAACATCTTCATCCACGGCAGCCTCTTCTTGTTGTGTCTTTCTCTTCCTTACTCTCTTCTTATTCTCTTCTTTTGGCATTTTATCCCTGTAAACCAATAAAATTTCCATATAACAAGTGTTGGAAGAAATGCACAATAAATATAAGCTAGAAAGAGAGAAGTCTGATGGCCATACTTGGATTCAGTTCCTGGCAACCAGGAAGAACTAAAGACAGCAGCACCTTCGTCATTTCTATTATAATCCTGGTCATCATCATCGTCGTCTTCATCATCTTTTGATATTTTTTTACCAAAGATGGACGAATTCTCACCAACGAGAACACTGTATATACATGCATATCAGAAACGAATCCTAGACATGAAAACTAGAAGCAAAAAAAGACACTAGATAAATAACATGAGGTCAAACCTAGATTCCATTAAAGAATCATTTCTTTGTTGCGCTCTCTGGCGTAGAGTCAAGATATACTGTGACAGAGAGCTGATTCCCATTTTTTTCTCATCCTATAACAAATACAAGATTTTTGAGTTTTATAGAAGAAAAAAATATATTGAATCATACAGATGACAACACACCAAAGATCTAAGAAAATGAATGTATACCATCAAACATCATCAAGATGGTTGATCGACTTCTCAAATTGCATTTTTCATTCAGGGTGAAGCTTTGTGACACAGACCACTACATATTGATGATCAACAATAACCAACATTCAAAATCACGTGCACAACTAAAGATCTCTTAAGAAATACTCTTACTATTTCTTGAAAATAAATGACTCAAGAATTAGTCACAACAACTCGATCTTATTGCAAGACTTCGTGAATAGATTACTGAAGAAAAAAGAAACCTCATGTGAAAAAGTGTTGCAACTTTGTTTCTCTTTTTCTATGCATGCAACACAGCAACAGTGCAACTGACCCTAGCGGTCCACCAGCCAATGATTGTACCATAGCAAATAGACTCTTATGTCAGCCAGATAAATTTAAATTAGTGAAACATAGTAAGCAACCTATTAAAGAAAGAAATGCCAAAATAATTTCAAAGCCAACTGTATCATGCATAGTTGTATGTCCTAAAAATTCTGCAACTTCAACAGTACAATCATCAGTGTGCCTCTTTGCCAATGGTCAATAACAAATTATAAGAGCAGCAAATAATATGATGGCAAGATCGGCACACAGGAAAAAAAAAGAAGTGTTTGTAAGTATGAACCTCAAGAAATGATGCTGATGCAGGATCATTTGGCAGAAAAGAAATGGATGCTCGCCTTTCATTTGTGAATTCAGAATTGGCCTGAATCTGAGACCCAAAAAAATAAACCATGAGCTGCATTAGCGTGACACAAATTCACTGCCACAAGTAAAAATTCCTTTGGAATACATCAATAAAATGAAATGCAAAATATTTCCCACCAATCAACCTTTGCCACCGGCCAATGGTAAATTCCTACAGATTAATCAGCCAAAATATTTCCCACCAATGTCAAATCAGATACATATCATGTTCAAGCAAAGCACAATAGTCACCATCATAATTAATATACCTGGCGTATTAGCTGCCTCACTGCTTTTCGAAATCTCTCAGCTTTGGTAGATTTACAAAAAGCACGCAGTCGTACAATTGGAATGAAAGACATCTCAAAGAAAGCAACAGAATAGCTCCACTGGGCTAAATGTTCAGCAAGCTCGTCAATAACAGAATAAACACATGCTTCTTGAAATGCTCGGGTCTTCAGGGTAGGCTTGCTAACCTGGAAAAAATAATCCCCATTCTCATTAAAAATACAGTCCCAAAGGTAAAATACAAAGGGTAGTTATTGCAATATACCTTCAGTACTGTACGCAGGTCAACTGCTTTTCCAATGCCTCCAGTTGGGGGACTCTTCAGTTCTTTCATTTCCAGCATGTCCAAAAGGAGCATAGAAACTGGTATAAAAGTGCCAGTAGAACTCGCAATTCGGTTTAGCATTCTAACACATCTCAATCTGAGAGGGAAGTATCTGGCAGTTGGAACAAGGCGAGCCACCCCAGTAATTATTTGAGTTAATGGATAAGCAAGGTGTCTGAAATCATCTTCTAATCCATAGCGACAGATAGCTCCAGTCCATAGCTCTAGGCAGTTCATGAATTTCCACTCATAAACCTTCCGGAATGCTTCCTATCAGACATAGTGGAAAGCAGCACAATGAATGTCACAAACACAGTCCCAAGGACAAAGCTGATTTACTTTTATGATGGAAAAAGAAAAATGTTTCATTTCAGATATAGCTACAAAGAGTAAATACATAGGCTCCAATACAATTGCAAAAATGTTAGCATGACAAGAAACCTATCCTTATGTTCCATTAATAAGGCCATACACATTACTCCAATACCTTAGTTCTGGTATTAAGTGCCTCCCGTAAAATCATTGCTAATTGCCGAATGAAAATAAATGCATGTTGATATGCAGTTGGAAGATCTACACCAAAAAGTTCAATGACACAATTCCCAAGAAACTGGATATGTTGTAACTTCATTGCATTTACAAACTGGCAGTTCAATACATAAGCTTTGTATATTCCTTTAAAGCATTCATCCAGGCAATCAGATCCAAGCCGAACGCATACATCTCTTAAGAACAGAAAAGACACAATAGGGAGGGCACCTCCACCTGTACCCCAAAAGTGGAGGGCAACCTGAAGAAAGTAGAGTAAGATATTAGTCACTTCTTTTCCAATAAGGAACAACAACATTTGAAAACCAAATGAAAAATATCGATGAAAGAAATTTCTTGAGCATCATAATGTCGTGTTAAACATAAGAACTACAAAATAAAATCAAATACTCAACCTAAATAACATATGCATTACATCTACACAAGAAAATGAAATCAAAAGTGATGGTAAATGCTTGGCATGAAGAGAAAAGGAAAGTTTTTCATACCTTAATGTACTTCCTTAATAGACTAGGGAAAGCAGCCAAAAATAAGGAGGAATATTTGATTCTACGTAAAGTAAATGATATCATTTGCATGTCAGTCATTTGATTCAGAACATGCAAGGAATTTCCAAGATAAGACTTCAGTAGATGGTTGTAGCTCTTCCATTGCTTTGTGCTTATAAGATCCTGTATTGTCTCTTTTTTCCCACCAGAAACTGGAAGCTTGAGCTGTTTTCGAAGTATTCCATCCATTTCACTCAGTACAAATATCATTATTTTATTAAAAACACTGCTCGACATAATACTAAATTTGTTTACGGATTCATCTCCACCATCATCACCATAGTGGCAAGCAGTGTGAAAAGCTTTCATTAGGGATCGAAGAGCTCCAATTTTTCCATTCTCCCTGACTGAGTTTTCCCATGAATCAACCATTTCGGTAGTTATGACCTTTTTAGATGGTTTTTCTTCTTTCCCTACAATATTGTGTCTCTCACTTTCATCAACTTGTATGTTGTCATCTGCTCCCATTTCTGCTTCCACATCAGTGTCAATATCATCCTGCATAAATAGTAAAAAATTAAGCATTACTTGGAAGATGTAACACCTACCAAAGGCAAGTAAAGAAACTTATACTCACATTGACATCTTCATCATTGAACTGTAGAAGTTCCTTATCATTTTGTTGTAAGAATTCGTAAAATTCAGGATCCTACAGAAACAATTATTGATGATGTTATTGCCAAAATTCTAAAAAGAGCACAGCTATTTAATGCAGGCAGATATTTTTTAAGCCTGAAACATGGACCACGTAGCATTCATTGACTGGCCACTTTTTGTTTCACTGCAAACTCATAAATGCCTATATAAAGGTACACACCCAGCATGGCAGAACGTTCCGTGCTAATTAAAGTTTTCCTTACAAAAAAAAATATATTCATTAAACCCACATCCTTACTGAGAAACTCAACCAGTGCAGATAGTTGACACTAGAAGATGCATGTAACAGGTAAAAACAATTGTTTGTCTAAGATGACAACCATGAATGAAGCAAAATTAGGCATTCCTCTACAGAAATTTTATATCCGTCATTTTAATTGCGTAAAAGATGGCAAAAATTCTAGCTCTAGATATAAAAAAAGCCATGTAGAGAGTTTTAAACTTGCACAAACAATGAGGTCTTAAAGCCTTTAAATAGTAAGAAATAAGATTTGTTATAAAGTGTGGATCACCAATTGAAGTTCAACAATTTGGGATTGGTTTTTTGAAGATAGGACCTCACTATTATACCATATCAGAAAGTGTTGGTCTAAAATCCAAAAGTTAAAGTTGTTAGATATGAGCCAATATATCTTATTAGCATTGCTCATTTTTTATACAGAGGTCTATAAGAAATAGAATGTACCTTTACTCACTGGGAAGTGGAAAAAGAAAAGAGTTCTTTAGTGTAGAATATTTGCTAGGGCATTTTTATTATAAAATATGCCAATTAAAAACATGCATTTTCTATAAACCAGCCATAATTCATCCCCCAAAGTTGTTTCAACATGAAAGATTTCATTTATGAACAACAATTAAATTTGGAGAATCAAGAGTTAGTTCTACCAATAAACATCATGGGGATTCAGAGCAAACTACAAAACCAATTAGTCTGTCCTCTTTCCAAAACAAAGCTACAAGCCTATAAGTGACTAAAAGTTTCCACCAACATAACCAAAATTACACAAGGACAAACACAGACCCAAAAATCCAAAAAAGAATGAAGATTACTATGAATGTCCCCCAGTTTGCACTCTGAAAATCCCACTCAACTAAACATCTGCAAAATCTTATTACCAATTTCTATTTAGCTAAGGATAATTACTTAGCACTTGATTTAACGACAATAAATAGTTTCCAAGATAAGTAAACCATCAACTTCCAAGAACATCAAAGGGAATGCTACACACTCAAACATAACTTTTAAAAATTTCAGTCATCTAAACATTCCAACTCGTGAAAAAATAATAACAAACAATCAGTACCTCTCCATCATTCATATATACAAAAAGCCTAACCTTTTCTTTGAGCCTCTGCAGCTGGTCCACGTGCTCTTTAGCTTGACTGCCAGAATTTGGAAGTTTCTCAATCTCAATCTCAGTTTCATTTTTATTTGCATTATGCTTCCGAACCTTGAGTTTCTTTACTAAAATAAACAAATATAGCAAGTAAATAGCTTCATATCAATTCAGCACGTAAAAACCATAAAAAATCTAGAAAATTCAAAAAAACTCATGAAGTTATCATAACATAGAAACAAAAGCTAAATATAAATGGTGAACAGAAGGTAAAGAAAATAACCTGCATCTTTAGCACCCATGGCAAGATAAAATAGTTGTGCTTTACTTCAAAGGGGAAATACAAATAGTTTTATATTGATATGTAAAGACTAGTTTTCTTTCCTCTAAATTTTTAGCAGTAGCATCAGTAATAGAATATCTGGGCTTTTTGTCTTTCCTGAAACAAATAGAAAAGACATATGTATCAACTTGGATGATGGCCTCAACAACAGTACCAAAAGGAAAATTTCAGTAAATTTGGGTGCAATCCATAGCATTTTAATATATCAACAAATCAACATACCCACTAGCAAAGCACAATATCATAGCCAAAGAATATAGAATATGAATAAGCGCGATGTACATGATCGAACAAAACAGGTCATATATAAATTAATAAATCTTAAGTTGATCCAGCAAGAATGAATCTTTAAGTGTTGGGTCAGTTAAAATGAATTCTCAATCCCTTTACAGAAGTATAAAGAACAACCAAATATCGGCTAATATCAAGGCTAATTTATTCTCGGTACTCCTATTAGCAAAATCTCGCAACCCCAACAAAAGAATCTAAAAAGAAAAACGCAAAAGCCCATAATTATCTTACTTGCGGAGAATATATACAAGAGTTCAGGGGCGACTAAAAGTTTGTGAGGTCCTTGAAAGCCAGCTTGAATTATATTGAAAAGTTGATAATAACACACTTGAATGATTCAAATACATAAAGCACCATATCAGATAATTAGACTAGCTAATATCACGCAGTAGCGCACATACAAGCTTGGTTATTATAAGCATACAGAATAAAACTGAAACCATTTAATCAATATAAGACAGAGGCCAGTTACATAGATCACCTATTACAAACTAACGCCAACAAAACAGAGTACTTGACGGGCGAGAGAGTGAGAGAGTAGACAATAGAGACTAATGCCTTAGTGAATGGCCGGCGGAAAAGGAGCTGGAGTATACTTTGACGGCCGGCGTTGCTGTGGAAGATGGAGAAAATCCATTAGGGTAGGATGGTAGTTGGTTGGGTCTTTTGCGGTTCTCTCTCTCCCTTTTTTTAAGTACATGGTAATTAATTATTTATTAAAAAATAAAATTTTAATTAATAATTAATAACTATATTAATTCTAATTCTAATTATAATATTATTTAATTATTATTTTTAATTTATATGTTTTTTTTTCTCGTTTCATTTTTTTGCTTTTTAACGATTTAATTTTTAAAAAAAATTACCGATTTGAACTATATATATGAATTAAAATAAATGGTAAATTGTAAATTTATCAAGTGAATAAATACATAAATAATATTTATAATTACGGTTGTAGTTTGGAGTTACTAGTGTGAAGTCTCTTAACACTTAATAATTTTATTTTATTTTACAATTTAGGAATATGTTTAACATCTTTTACTTTAAAAATTGAGTATAAATAAATTAAATACTTGTCAATTAAATCCAAAATTATAAGTTTATTCTTTATTCATCCAAGAAAAATAAAGATTTGGTATTCAAAAGCTTAAAAAATAACATATCTTATAGTAATGTAAATATGAATGATGAATTATTAATCTTATTAGTACAAAATTTTAAAAAATTCTTAAAAGATAAGAGTCAACAGAATAATCGATTTAACAAAGAACAATCCAATCATTCAAGGGATTGAAAGTCAAGAGAAATCAAGCCTCTTAAATATGATGATAATAAAACTATGCCTACTAATTCTTAATGTTTTACTATTGGAGGCTTTGATCATATTTCTGGAGAGTGTACGAACAATAAAAAGAAAATTGAAAAAGCCTTTAATGTCACACTTAGTGATATAGAAAGTGATTAGGATCATGTTAGTAACTCAGTAGATGATGACACTAACTATCGTGTCTTCATCACAACTACCAAAGTACACCATAATGACTCTGACTATAACTCGAATGAAAGAAAAATGAGAGAGTAAACTCTTTCTCATACTATCTAAATTTAATATATCGAATTACGATAAATTATTCATGGATTGTCCATGTGCTAGAAAAGAGAGAGATAAAGTACTTGTTGAAGTAACTAAACTTAATGATATCATCAATGTTTACAAAGCAAATTCCTCTAGCTTAGAGAAAGATAAAAAAGAATTGTCTGAACATATTAATGCTCTAAATTTGAGTCTTGTAGAACCCAATCAGGAAAACAAAAAGATTAGGTAAGAACTTGTTATTGCTAAAGAGATTGTAAGAAATTTGACCATAAGTGTTGAAAAATTGATCAAAGTTCTAAACTATGGAAAGTCACATGGAGATAAAAGAGGTCTTGAATACATAGATGAAGCAAATTTAGTTTTGTTTCCATCTGTCATCATTGTGTTAGAAAATGACATATTAGGCCTAAGTGTAGATTTATTTATACCTATGATTCTATCATAAATACAAATGTTTTTAGGATACCTCAAAAATTTTCTAAACATAAGAACTACACAAAAAGAGGAACCTAAGAAACTAGTAGCTCAAACTTCCAAAATTAAAAGATGACGGGTTACGAAGTACGAGTTAAAATACTCTGTGGCTTACACATAGTTTAAAGTTAAATAAAATACCGTATGGTATTTTGACAATGGATGCTCTAGACACATGACTAGGGACCGTTCTTTGTTTAAAACCTTCAAAGAATACAATGAATGAACAATTATCTTTGGTGATGATAAACCATCTAAAATGGTTGGGAATGGCTTATTTCAAATAAAGGATATCTTTAAATTTGATGAAGTTTTATATATGGAATGACTTAAGGCAAACTTGATTAGCATAAGTAAAGTATGTGATAATGATTTCAATGTGCAATTTACGAATAATCACTGCATTGTAACAAATCGAGAGGATGAATGTATGATTAAGGGAAATAAATCATATGATAATTGTTATTGCATTGACATATCACCTATAATAACATGTAACATAGTTATCAATAATTCAACTACCTTATGGCATGAAAAGCTAGGTCATATGAAAATTAAAAATTTGGTTAGGTTAAGTAAAAGTAAGACTTTATGTGATCTACCTATTCTCCCAAAAATTGAAATACTTGTATGTGGACCATGTTAATTGGGTAAACAAACTAGGACCACCCATAAAAAGATCTAGAGTATCAATACAAATATAGTATTGGAACTGATACATATTGACTTCGTAGGTCCTATGAGAATCAAAAGTATTAGAGGTAAGAAATATATCGTAGTTGTAGTAGATGACTTTTTCTCGCTACACTTGGGCATACTTTCTTAGATGCTTTTGAATTCTTCGTCTCATATTGTACAAGAGTGCAGGTTGAAGCAGGTGACAGAATAATAACCATCAAGAGATTGAGAACAGACCATAAAAAAAGTTTAAAATACCAAGTATGCTAACTTTTGTAAAGAACACGGTATCTTTTATGAATTCTTTGCTCCCATTACACCTCAACAAAATGGAGTAGTTGAAAGGAAAAATATGATATTTTATGAGATGGGAAGAGTAATATTGTATGCAAAGGAAGTCTCCAAAAGGTTTTGGGCTGAAGCTATAAACACTACATGTCACAATATAAATCGTGTATATCTTCGCCCGGGTACAAACCAAACTCCATATGAGATATAAAGAGGTAAAAAACCCAATCTCAAAATTCATGCATTTTTTCGGAAGTAAATGCTACATATTTAGGGATCGAGAATAGTTGGATAAGTTTGATTCAAGAAATGATGAATATATATTTCTTGGTTATTCCCTAAACAGTAGAGCCTATAAAGTCTTTAACTGTAGATATAATGTTGTTATGGATGATAC
Organism: Hippophae rhamnoides; assembly: GCA_033030585.1. Lineage (NCBI taxonomy): Eukaryota > Viridiplantae > Streptophyta > Magnoliopsida > Rosales > Elaeagnaceae > Hippophae > Hippophae rhamnoides. The sequence continues at coordinate 61,436,977 of CM065428.1, read as the reverse complement.
AGGTAAGAAGATTATAAGTGAAGAAGTTGATAATGAAATAAATTTTACAGCATCTCAATTAACAATAACCAGTGACACAATTGGGACAAAAGAAGAGGAGCTTGAGGAAAAAAAAAAAGAAAATAAGAAAGAAGAATCAACCTCATAAATGATAAATCCAACCCACACTTCAAAAAATCATCATATTAAGAATATTATAGGAGATCCTAATGTAAGCATGGTAACAAGAATAAAACAAATAAGTGAGATGATCTATTTATGCTATATTTCACAAGTTGAACCAAAAAATGTGAATGAAGCCCTTAGGGATGAATTTTGAATAAACGACATACATGCTGAGTTAGCTCAATTTGAAAGAAATATGTGTGGATATTAGTACCTAAGCCTAAAAATAAAAATGCTATTTGAACTAAATAGGCGTTAAAAAAAATCTGATGAGCATGACATTGTTATTAGAAATAAGGATAGGTTGGTATCTCAAGGCTACATGCAATTAAAGGGAGTTGACTTTGATGAAACATTTGTACATGTAACTAGGTTATAGTCAATTAGGATTTTACTTTCTATTGGTTGTCATATGAAATTCAAATAGGTGTCAAATTTTCATTTTAAAATGGATTTTTGAATGAGGAGGTATATGTAGAATAACCAAAAGGATTTGTTGATCCAAATTTTTTAAATCATGTTTACAAACTTAACAAAACTCTTTATGGTTTGAAGCAAGCTTCCCAAGCATGGTATGAGAAACTTACCAAATATCTCTTAAACAATGGATTTATTTGAGAGGGAGTTGATAAGACCCTATTCATCAAAAGGAGTAGTGATGAGATCTTCATCGCTCAAATTTATATGGATGACATAGTTTTTGGATCTATATCTAGTACACTAGTGAATGATTTTGTGCATGTTATGACAAATAAATTTGAAATGTCCATGGTAGGTGAAATGACTTTCTTTCTTGGTTTGCAAATCAAACAATCTCATAATAATACATTTATTTCTCAAACCAAATACGCCTGCAATCTTGTTAAAAGGTTTGGCCTTGAAACTAGCAGACCATTAAAGACTCATTTAGGTACAAACACAAAAATTACAAAGGACACTCAAGGTAAAAGTGTTGATAAAACCTTTTATAAGAGTATGATAGATAGTTTACTTTACACCACTACAAGTAGGCCTGATATATGTTTTAGCATTGGTGTGTATTCTTGTTATCAAGCTGACCTTAAGGAATCACACTTAGAAAATGTAAAGAGAATCATCAGATATATTTTAGGAACAAGTAGTTATGGTCTATATTTTACTACTAACACTACTTATGAAGTAAATGGTTATATAGATGTCGATTGGGAAAACAATTAAGATGATAGGAAAAGCACATTAGGTGGTTGCTTCTACGTTGGGAACAACTTGGTATTCCAACACAGTAAAAAAAATTCTCTCTCTTTCCAATTAAGGTAGAATACATTGTTGTAGGAAGCACTTGCATACGAATGTTTTGGATGAAAAACATGTTCAAGGACTACGATCAACCACAAATGCCCTTATATTGTGATAACTCTAATGCTGTATGTATTTCTAAGAACCCAGTTTAACATTCTAGAACTAAGTATATTGACATTAGGCATCACTTTACTCGAGAATTAGTTGAAGAGAAAGTCATACCACTTGAGTTTGTACCTATCGAGAGACAATTAATTGACATATTCACCAAAACTATGGACACTAAAAAAATTGAGTATCTTAGAAGTGCTTTGGGAATCTTTCCCTCAAATTGAATTCCAAATTTTATTTCAAAAAGAGAAAGAGAAATAGAAAGAGAGAAAGAGAGAATAGTATAATTTTTATGAGGCCAACACGATATTAGACTTATTTAACACTTATATATAACCTTATTTTTAATGACTTAACTCATTTTGATAATTATTGTATAAATTATTCTATAATTTTGACTTATGCACACACATATTCTTGTACATATGATGATCGATGTTGACATAACTTATTCACACACTTACGAACACAAATATATGTTATGCTTGAAGTTTATGAATTCTCTTAAAAGACTTTACAACTTCAACTAATTTTAACTTTAAAATTGTGTTGAGTTATATTTATTACTTTCTAAAATTTTACCGTATATATGCATCTAGTATTAAGAGAGCTACCTACTATGATGTATAAAGCTAAAACATTGAGTAAAGAGAACTACCTCACAACTAGTGTGAAAGTCATCATGTTAGGTTTATGCATGGTTCGTGCAAAAATTAAATGCTTATAAAACTTGTACTTGGCGTGCATAAAAAGAAAGGGGTAATAGAGGTTAAAAATAAATAAATCATCTACCTCATTTATAAAATAAAGATAAAAAAATTTAAGTAATCGTTTGGTAGATATATTTTATTTTGTAAGATTGAAGACTCAATAATAATTTTATATGATATGTGATATTTTTTATTTTGAGTCTTTCTTGATTGATCATAAATGATTTAATTGTTATATTTGTAGAGTTTAAACATATATATTGTTTTTAAGTAAATGTTAATATATCATTATATATGCATAGTGTATGAAGTGTGAATTTTCTACTCTAATTGTTTATTTATACAATAGATAGTCAAATTTTGAGGTTTAACAAAATGATAAAAAAAATGATAATTTCTCGATTGGTTGTGTAATCGTTTGTGATTAAACAAGTTTAATATCTTATGTAGCTATTTATGCAAATTTATATAGTTTCTTCTTGATTAAATTTTTATGTTTTTAGATTAAATAAATTTACTTGTGATCATAATTATTTGATTTGATTATTAAAATTTAAAAAAAATATTTTTATTAAACTTGTAATTAATCTTTTTATTCTAATATAATATTTGTTATTTGATTTGATTTAAGTGATATATGTTTTGAATCATCTAATTATAATTATTTATTATTAAATTTGTTCTAATACCGATGGTTTTTCTATTAAGTGTTGTGATTTAAGTTGTTTCTAACTAAAAATATCGTAAGTTATTTTTTTTATTTTTATATTTTATTTTTACAACCGATTACATGTCTAATTGTTTCGTTTAGATTATTTAATTATAAATTAATAAAAATTAAAAATAATTTATTCACGTTTTTAAATTAATTAAATTTATGTTTTATAAATTTTGAATTTTCATGTAAAAAATTATCACATCATATTTATTTAAGTTATTATTTATGGTATTTTATAAATTTTGAATGAACATATAATGTAAAATATATATATCACATCATGTTTAAGTTATTATTTATGGCTTCTGCGGTTCAACCTTGAATCTTTTTTTTCTCAAGTTTATCATGTCTCTTAAATAAAACTTTCAGGTTCCTTCTCAACTTTGAATAAAATTAAGTAATTTCAAAAACAAGAAATAAATATTATCGACAATAATGAGCAAAATCTTAAACTTCTGAGCACCAGAGCCATACGCTGGTTTCGCTTTTTTAGAACATGGCAAAGTTTTGACGGGTTAGAGACAAGTAATATATAATAAAATGACATGTCAATTTTTCGGACATTAGATGTACATTTTATGTTATTAACGGTAGGGATTAAAATATCGACAAAGCTCAGCTCAGGATCCAACCGCATCCCTTTTCTAGTCCTATGGATATATCTATAGCCGAAAGCTACCAAGCAATTAGCCTTGGCCAGGCGGTTTTCGTCGGTTCATGCATTGCAAACCTAGCCCACCTCTTTCCAAATTCGTATTATTATTATTATTTGTAAGGAAAAAATAAAACAATGGCACTGTTTTTTTGTTAGTAAAATTATTATTTAGTTTTTTTTACTTTAAACAAATATTCATTAATTTTTTATTTATAAAAATAAATTATTAATAAAAAATTTAAAAAAATACTGATAAGTATATTTGTGTAGTCTATTACATCCTACCAAATAAAAAAATATAAAAACAAAACCGATAAAGTAGTCACAATCTTTTATTAACACTTTTGATTGTATCATTTTCTAAATTGCCCTTGAAGTTTGTTATATCTTCAGTTATGCCTCTGGGGTTTATAAAATGTCACAAATGCCCTTGTGTTTTAATGGTGTTAATTCTCCATCCATTACTATTTAAATTATTATTCCTTGGCTCTGATACCATTTTTCGAGGGATCGATAAATTCTTAATCTGGAGTTAATATTGACATAGATGAAGATCTTTGTGTATTTATTGATGGTAATAATTTATCTAAAAAAACTTATTATTTTACTATATAAATCTAATTTTAACCGTATTCGCTTTACAATTGCATAGTATGTTATGTTCTTCATTATGTTGGTTACTTAATTCTAGTCCTGATTCCATTAATTGTCTTTTAAAGTTAAAAATTACTCTTTCATTTGTTAAGTCTAATAGTTCTAATTTATGTACTAGTGATTCGATATTCATATTATCTTAAAAATAAATTCTATTTTCCTGTTTAAAATTATTATACCTTGTAGTAAGCGAATATTTCAACATTCAAGATTCTTAATCAGCTTAAATTTATAATCATCATACCTGAAATTAATGGGTCCACCACTTGATTTTCCCTTTCTTCGTTTTCTTTGTTGTTACACTGGCATGCCTACCGCTTACACCTCAACACCTTTCACGGTAATGGTAAGCTTTCTGCATCCTGCATACGGATGGTGTCCAAAAGTTGACTTACTAAAGAAGAGTAATAGAACTCCATTTATTCAAAATATAATAATTATTACAACTTAAGGCTAACTAAGAACCTTGAAAGGGTTACTTAGCCGCTCATAATTACTGGGTACAACATTGTTGGTTATGGGTTTCCTAAAAGGTTTTTTCTATTTGAGAGTTTCAGAGTAAAGAGCTCTGGGTTTTTCTCGGTTTCTGTGTGTTTTTCTGTGTTTTCTCAAATGATAATAAGGGTTCCTTTTATAGAATAAGGAATCCCTATTTACAAGACCAAATTTATTATTTTACCCTTGCTTTAATAATTCATCTTGCTTTAATAATTCTTCGCTTTAATAATTTCTTCCGTTTTAATAATTCATCCGTTTTCCCGATAACCGTTACTTTTTTCCTTGGCATATGCCGCCTTACAAGCACGCGGGTCTACATCTTTATTTCTTTGTAGTCTTCTCGACAATGCTTTTCTTAATTTTCTTTGTCATTTTCTCCTTAATTGTTCCTTTGATGACGTTGATGATGACGCATCTTCATCTTCTCGATCTTTGATGCAGAATGCACATGGTCTTTGCGGCCTTTTTGGCGTAGCAAAAATACTTTCCTGGTTTCGACCAATTTCTAAGTTGTTGCAAATTAAAATTGGTTTCATATTTGGTGATTTTTTCACCATCTTCTTCGACAGAGCCAATGCTGTGTGAGATGATGATAACCTTCTTGGTTGAATAATTTACCTTAATCTCAGAGAATTGTCAATCCTTCCGAGTTCATAGTAAATACGACTTAGCATTTGTCCTCTTAATACACAGAGTTCTTCTCCGCGTTGAATTCACTTTTCCTGGAAGTGCCGCTTGGTTTAGGAACCTCTACGTTTGTGTTGGAAATTCCTATTTTGATGAAGTGGTAGGGACTAATACTTCCTTCCTCATTCCACCATTAATGAACTAAAAATTGAGATAAACAAAGTTTATCACTGCTTTAATTTTTCTTCTAAAATTCTTAATTGCTCTTTTTAAAATTTTCTCGGAAAATAATTTAATTCACTAAATTAATTCCTAGATATATATTTTCTATTAATCCTCGCATTTAAATGCTTTATACACAAAAATTGGATCACTCCTTCCAATATATTGAATTTACTACCATAGGAATTCTCTTTCGTAGTATAGAATTTCATATCTTCAATATGTTCGGGTAGATTTTACGGCTAAATTATAGAACTTAACCATTGTTGTTTATTAAGATTTACGTATTGTCCTTTTTTCATCTTCGTTGGGACCAGTAGTTCTAGAAGATGTTTCCCTGAATAGTACTGAATGTTTTGGTATTTTTGATGTCTCTGGTGGAGATGTTTCTTTGAATATCATTGGAGGTCTTGCTATTTTTCCAAGGTTTGTCACCGCTTTGAGTCATTGTCATTGTGAAATGCTACGTAATAATTTCTTACTATCTCTGGAGTTATTAGTTTTGGTGTTTTGTAGTTGGCATAACTTCCTTCAGCCTTCTACATTCATTATGTGAAGGCTCATGAGTTACTCCACCAAATCCTAGAATAGATTTGCTAGCCGCCTTTGATTGTTATAAATTCCTCGGTTTGGGCCATTATAGATCACATAAACTTTTTTCTCGTTTCTTCTTTTTCTCGCTTCGTCGCTAATTGGGTTTAGAAGTTTTTTGTGAACCGTTAGGGTTCTTCCTTTTAACAGATTTCTCATCCGAAATTTGTTTTGAACATTTAAGTTCTTCCTTTTTTATCGAGAGATTCCTATCCGAAATTTGTTTTGAACATTTAAGTTCTTCCCCGTTTTATTCTCCGTCTCTCGTAAGAGATTTCGAGGTATAGCAACTCGAGTTGTTCTTGTAGGATTTTTATCTCCTTTTCTTTTATCTTGATCTTAATATCAAGTTGCTCCATTCTATGATCATAAAAATAGTTATAAAAGCTAATTCTCCTGGTGCAGAGGCATCGCCCAAGCTATTTTTATGTCTGGAAGATGTTCAACGTCAAAATTGTAAATGGATTGAACCATTGTTGCCATCTAATTAGTCTTCCTTGTTTATAATCTTCTCGCAATATTAGTTCTTAAAAAATAACCAAAATTCTTGTTGTCTGCTCTAATAATGAATCTAGAACTTATGACATATATTGCAAATTTCTTAATAGCTTTTTTAACAAATAAGTATTCCTTTTCATTACTATGATAATTTAATTTTGGTCCTTGAAAAGACTGGATGTGTATCCTAAAGATATTCATCTTTGTCATCTACTCTTGCTTTAAAATTGACCTGCCTCCCCACGATATTCTTGTGGAAGCATCTGTTTCAATTATCATTTTATCATACGGTCCTGGATGGTATAAAGTTGGTAAATTTTTTACTTTTGCTTTTACTCTATCCATATATGAGTATCTTCTTCTCATTCCATTTCTAGACATAATCTTTTTCAATTTTGCTTGTAATGGTTTTCTCATTTATGCAAGTTTCTTGACATAGGCTTACTGCGTATGTTAGACATCCTAAAAATCTTTGTAATTGGTTTTTATCTTTTAATTCACTAGGAAAACCTTGAATATTATTTAATATATGGGGTTGTAGATTATGTTTTCCATCTTCAATCTCCAATCCTAAGTATTTGATTTTTTGTTGAGTGCGATCTTGCTTTTCTTTTAGGAGTACAATGCCTTCCTTTCTACATTCTTGTAATATATTGATAATATCCAAATAATGTTTATTTAATTCATTACCTAAACCAAAATATCATCTATGTAAACACAACAAATATATTGTAATTTCTTAAAAATATTATCCATATATCTTTGAAAAATACCTGGGGCTTGTTTTAATCCAAATGGTATTACTGTCCATTGGAATTGTCCTTGGGGGCAACTGAATGCTGTTAATTTTTGAGATTCTTCATCTAGTCTTATTTGCCAAAATCCACTTTTGCAATCGAAACTTGAGAAGTATTTCTTTCCTTTTATTAGTGATAGTAATTCTTCCTTTTTTGGGATGAAGTATCCATCATCAATTGTTTCTTTATTAAGTGCTTTGAAGTTTATTACCATTCTCTTTTTTGCCTTCTTCTTTTCTCACTTTTTTCAACCAAAAATCTTTGGACTAGAGTGAGTGAATTACTTGGTATTATAACTTTTAATTCCAAAAGTTCTTCAATTTGTTTTCCAAATTCAATCCTATCTTACGGAGTATAAATCATTGGTTTTACTCTTATGATTTTGTTATTAGATCTCTTAATTTTATGTTGACTATAGTTTTAGATTTATTTATTTTTGGATCCAAAGGATTTTCTCGAACTTACTTGTTTTTAATAATCTTCTAATGCCTGTTAAGGCTTTATCTTCCCGTATTTCATTGAGAAAAGAGTTTTGCTTTTCTTCTATATCTAATGAAATATTTTCTAAACAAGGTTTTTGTTTTCTTTGATCTTTTCTCTCACCACGCTGCTTTTTATGTTGTTGCATAAAAGTTGGGTTTGAAGACAGTTAGAGCTTTTCTTATTTTAGAGACATATATTGTATCTCCTTCTAAGGTTGTAAGGCTTATTTTGTCAGAATGTTGTGTGAATGGTTGATATAAATTTAAGAAGTTATTTCCTATTAACAAGTTCACACCTGTTTTCTGTTGATATATAGTAGGAATATGAAAGATTTCTCCTCCTATTATTATATCAAGATATCTTTAATACTTGATTGAGTTTTATTGTAGTATTATTAGCAATTCTTACAATTAAATCTTTAGGTGCTTGTTTCCAGTTGTCTTCTGGAAATACATATTTACTAGCTACACACATACTAGCTCCTGTATCTATATATGCATGTAAATGATAAGTGTTATAACCTTTAAATTTTAGTCCTACTTTAATGTAAGTACTATTTGGATTTGTAATACTATACAAATCATTCATTTTCTGAAGAATATTCATGATCTGAATATTCATATTCTGAGTTAGTTATTTCTTCTTCAGTTTATTCTAATAGATAAATACTATAAGTATCATCTATATCAAATTCCTCAATTGGTTCTAATTCCATTTTGAAGGCTTCTTCTAAGATTTTTGCTTTCTGTGGAAATTCCTTTTTATGTTGAAGTCTACTTGGACATTCATTTGCATAATGTCCTTCCTCATTACAGATCCAACATTTGCATTTTTCTTTCTCAAGTGGCAATAATTCCTTTTTTCGGATGGTTTATAAACCTTTCTTCTAAAATATCTTTTCTTATAATTTTCTTTATTGAATCTCTTTTTATATTTCTCGGAAATTTTGTTTTCTAAATTTATATTTTTAAATCTTTTATATTTTTTATATTTTTTGTTTATAAGGTTTTGTATTGCATCCATATTTTCCGGCATTCTAAAATCTCTTGTATCACAAACAAATTTTATCATTTCCTCTTATTTGTTTGTATTCTTTTCTTTCTTGGCATTTTATAATGATCCAATCTCTAAGACTTCTTATTCTTCCTCTGAGTATCCGTTTATAGTTTCTCTATTCCTTTGTTCCCAATTTTCTGTTAAAGTTTTATATAATGTTCCTGGTAATTTTTGAAAAACATTTTCTTTATAGGTTGTTTGTATAGAGGTGGTAATTTATGGTAATACATTTCATATTCACAAATAAAAGAATCTATATAACACATGTTACAAATTTCCATTTTTGTTAGATGACATTTGAGCCATTGATTTCATTTTCAATTGGATTCGGTGATAGTCCTTCCTTTATCTTCACCAATAAATTCTTTGTATATTTCATTTATTACCGTATCTAAGTATTCTCTTCCTGTGGTAGCATTTCCTTGCATTAATAAATGTTGTTGATCACATTAAGTTTGAAAACCAAACTTTCACATTTCTGTCATTTTGTGCTATAAGAACTCTACAAATTGAAGGACTTGTTTGGGTAGTTGGAGAAGTTTGTATAAGGACGCCATCCCACTAGACCATTCATCTAAAGCTTTTTTCCTATCTCTTATACAATCTAAATTTAGAAGTTCGCATTTATAGTTATCTTGGAGTTTAAACTACGGTGGAATATTTCCTCTAGTTCCCCAATGCAACCCTTCCTCCATTTTGTGTGGTTTGTCTTTCTATATGTAGTATCAGTTCTTGATCTTTGTCTACTTCTTTCTTCCCTACGTGGGTGGGATGTTTTCTTCGTAAGGGGACTGCAATGAAATTGGTTTCATATGACCTTTGTGGTCATGTTTTTCTCGGTTCTCAATCATTTCACCGATTATTGTCATATCATCTTCTTCTTTGTTAGTACAAAGTTTTCCAATATAATGTTCTTCTATTTCTTCGTTGGTTAATGTTAATAATTTGACCAATGTTTCTATATTTCTATTTTCACGGTTCATAAATTCTTTTTCTAATTTTTTCCTATATCCCATCAATTTGGAATCATCTCTTTACTCTTAGATTGTTCCTCATTTTTTTCTTTTCTCATTTCTCGGGAATCCGAGAATCGATTTCCTCAAGTGGTTCTTCTTTTAATCCTTCTAAGGGATCGTATTTATGATCTATCTTTAGATTGTAATACATCTTTCCCAATTAAAATTCTTTATGCATATTTTGTTGTAGTTTATTATAACCACATATTCCTTATTTCCTTTAATAGTTCTCTTTGTATATATATTATTTCTTGTAGATATTTTGTGTTGATTCTTGGACTAGATGCATTTCTCTGTTAATAATTGTATAGTTTCAAATAGTGTTACTTGATTTTTTGCCACACCTCTTGAGGCTTCCATTTATTTCTAAATTCATATTTTTATTTTTTTCTTTAAACATGATTTTTTCCTAATACTGTAATCAAGAACTAACGCTTTCATTATTTTAACTTCATTTTCTAGTTTTTTAACTTCGTTGATTTGAGGTTTTTTCTTCGTGATCTAAAAAGTAAATCTTAGTATATTATTACTTTTTCTTCCTCTTATTAAAGGTTTTTCTTTAATATCTAATTTCCATTCTTCAGGTATTTCAAAAATCATAATATTTCGGGTTTTATTATTTGTCTTAATTCTTTAAATTTTTTATCTATTTCTATAAATTCATTTTGTCATCATATATCAACTATTATTATTTGTTAAAGTTAATATGTTACTAGATAGTGTATTGAAAATGGATGATTTCCTTAACTTTCATTAAATCTCCTCTTTCAAATTCATAAGCTAGACTTAATACTTGGTTTAAATTTTTATCTTGTATATTTATAAAGAAATCTAGGATATGCAAGAAATTTTAATTTTTGGTATCCTAAGTTTCCATGGATCATTCCTAATAAACATCTACTGTTTATTATTCTATTGTTTAATAGAGCTATTTTTATTGGTGTATCTATTCCTTCTCTAAAATGGGCTTTTATTAATATTTGGATTCCTCCTAAATGAATATATCCAATTTTTTCTTTATCCTTTCTAGGAATTTTTGATAATTTGTTTAATATAGTCTCTTTATTAATTAATGGTATATTATATCTTCCTTTTGCATCTGTAATTTTAATGCTTATTTCTTTATTACTAATACCATAATAGATTATATTTTTTCTAGGAAATATTTTTCTTAATAAAAATGATGGGTCTTTAAATCCATATCCTTCTTTAAGATTTAATTTTACTTTTTGAATTTATTCAAATTTCTTTTTACTTATTACCATTTCCTGTGAAAAACATCCTGAAATGTCTTCTGTTTCTATATCTAATATTTCTTGGTTTATTTTTTCTTCTTCCATATATATATATATATATATATATATATATATATTTTAGGGGTATTTCTGATAAGTGTTAGTTTTAACTTCTGTTATGTTTTCAAGGGTATTTTTGAATTTTTTAAAACCTGAAGGGTATTTATGAAGATTCTTTAAATCTTAGGGTATTTTTGATCTTTTCCCTTCTGATTATTAAATATTTATTTTTAATAATATTTTTATATATAAATAGATTAAATATAATATTTTTAAAATTAAATAATTAAATAATACTGGCTGTGCGGACTTGAGCGCAGCAACAACTATGTTGTGATTATGCGACATCTGAGTGTACGAAGCCGGCCAAAACTAGGTTACGAAGACAGACTTGGGAGTTCATCAAGCTATTCGATAGTACATCATTGCAAATTTGGTTTTCGAAAAAGGTAAAAACGTCATTTCATTCAGCTGATGCTCAATTTGTTGCCAATCCAATGCTTCGTTTAGTTTACCGGAGACTCTTAAACGAGAAGCCCAAATCTTTAACATTTCGCAATGGCCGCCAATTTTCTATCACTATGTCCGGATCTTTCTCAGAAATCGCTAATTTCACTGATCCAGAGTCTTCTACAGTTTCTTACCTCCAAAAATCATGTGGGTTGTCTTTAGATTCGGCTATTTTAGCTTCTAAGAAGCTCCAGATTGATTCCACTCACAACCCCGATTCAGTTCTTGAACTACTGAGAACAATTGGGTTTACTTCTACCCACATCAGAAGCATAATCACCAGTCGTCCTTCATTGCTTTTAGCTGATTTTGACGGTAAACTTAAGCCTAATGTCGAGTTATTTCGATCCTTGGGGCTTTCAGGCACTAGCTTTGTCAAATTGCTCAACAAAGACCCGCGTTTCCTTGAAAGGGATGCGTCGTCAATTGTTGAGTTCTTTAGAGTTCATAGTTTCAGTGACGGGCAAATAAAATCCTTAACTATGAAGCGTCCAGCCTTGTATTATTACAATGTATCCAAGACTTTGAAGCCAAAATTTGATTTTTTCAGATCTATGGGTTTTACCAACCTTGAGATCGCAAGATTCTTATCCGTTGAGCCTTATATTCTAGAAAGAAGTTTGGAAAACCAAATAATTCCTTGCATCCGGGTGCTAAGGCAGGTTCTTGGCACCGATGAGAATGTTGTAAAGGCAATAAAGGCTTGGTGCATTATCCTCGAGTATAATTTGGAAATGATGCTTTTGCCAAACATATCTATGTTAAAGAGCCTAGGTGTGCCTGAATCAATGATTGTGAAAATTCTTATTATTAATCCAAGAACTCTGCTTTTGAAGATGGACCATTTAAAGGAAATTACAATTGAAGTTTTCAAATTGGGTTTTGACCCCAAAAATCTGTTATTTGTATTAGCTATTCGTTCCATGGCAACGACGACTAAGAGAAAATGGGAGAAGAAGTTGGAAGCTTATTGCAGTTTCGGTTTGTCAAAGGATGAGATTTATTCTGCATTCAAATTGCAGCCTATGTGTATGCTTACTTCAGAAAAGAAAATCAAGAAGTTGATGTCTTTCTTTATATACAGATTGAATATGAAGCCTTCAGTTATTTCCAAGAACTCTAATCTTTTACTGCTTAGTTTGGAGAAGAGAATTATACCAAGATGTTCAGTTCTGCAACTTCTGATGTCAACAGGTTTTATAAAGGAAGATATCAGTCTTGTTGCTATGCTCCGAATGACCGAGAAGAAATTTGTGGACAATGTTGTGAAGAAGTATCAGAAAGTGCTCCCAGATGTTGTTCAAGCACACCAAGGCAAGATAGAATTTCAAGGATTTCCAGTACTTGTAAAAATGAAAAATATTTGTAGGGAGCAGTGACTTTGAATAGAATTGTAGAAGGATATTTGCTCGTTATGAGTTTTTGTTTTTAGGATCCTACCCCAGATCCCATTATGTTCACCCTGAGCTCCTCCTTAATTTTGTTGGATGAGTTGAATCAAAGAAAAAAAAATCTCTTCGGATTTTTCCTGTTCAGTTCATTTGCATTGACCACCTCATATGATACATTTTCTTTTGACAGTAAGTTAGATTGGAAGTTACATTTTAGAGCCCGGCCGAGATAACCGTGATATTATCGGTCCATTGACTGAATTAAATTTTTCGTTTCTTTTGCTTTTCCATTGAGGATTAATGCATCAATTCAAAATATACAAGAGCCTTGATATGTCTTATTCTACTGTACTCATGCTAAATAGGATGATTCTATTACCTGATAAACTAAAGAGAAACTCAATTATTCAGTCGAGAGTATAAATTATACCATTTGTACGTTTTTCTTACATCTTTTGTTCCATCTTTCATGATCCAACTCTGCCGTTTATAGACAAACGTGTAAGAAAGGAGGGAACTTTGAGTTCTTAAGCCACCAGACAGTTTATGTTGAAGAATGGATGTCTTGACTCTTGAGGAAACAATAAAGCCATTTGGCTGATTGTTTTGGAATGCGCTTGAGATCATTTGTATAGTCCACATAATAAAGTCCAAACCTTGCTGTGTAACCCTGTCCCCATTCAAAGTCATCAAATAAACTCCAGTAGAAGTATCCTTTCACATTTACGCCATTTCTGTTATGAAAATGAAGATCAAACAAATTAAGCAAGTATTGAACTTGAGCTCCTCAAGCTTCAAAAACAGCTTAATATTTACTCAAGTTTGAAAATTTTGGTCTAAGGACAAAAAGGGAGAGATTATATATCTTTGCATGACTGTGATGGCTTACTTCATTGCACAACGGATTCGATACAAATGTCGAAGAATATTTATAACTCTGTGAGGATCATTTAATGCCACATCAAGTCCACGAGTATTGTCATTTGCCTCTGTAATTCCTGCAAGTTTTATGTATAATTACAATTTATGCTCTAAAATATGCATAACATGCATATAAAGTATACATACCATTCTCAGATATGTAGATTTTGGGGGACTTATAGTTATTCTTCAAGAACTCTAAAAGCTTCTGCAGCCCAATTGGGTAAATGTAGATGTAACCACTGTTTTCAGCCTACAACATTTTCAAGAAATGAATAAGAAATCAAGTTTTTTTTATTAATATAATTGTGTTAATATATATATATATATATATGTTCCTTACTTTAGGACCAATAGGAATGCCATCCCTTTGAACTGCAACAATAAACAACATGAGCCATATTAGAATTGAAATAAATAAACAAATGAAGTTAACCTATTAAGCTTTTTAGTTCTACATATATATTAATTTGCCACATGAACAACAAATTCTCAGAAGTGTAAGAGCAATTACATTCTTCTGTTGCTAAAGAGTCTGTGCTGTAGCGGGGTGGTTCCATTGGACTTGCACTCTTACCATATCTTGCAGTGTAATAATTTATGCCAATAAAATCAAAAGAACCCTTTACCAAATCCCTCTCTTTCTTGGTGAAGATGGGTAGTCTCTTCTTAACAAAAGCTTTCATACTCTTTGGATAATCTCCATACACTAGTGGTTCCATATACCTAATAACATAGCAGTATAATTGCACAACTTGGCCACAGAATATAGTTAAGGAGATTTTGATATTTTTTTCTCGCTTCAATTAGGAGCATTCATTCATTTATTAGGTTCATATATTGTTGGAGAGATTTTATTTAACTCGAGTTGTTTCATATTCATAACTTATGTGGCAGATAATGACCAGATGTTTCATATAAACCCAATGATCATAGCCAATAATAATCTTCCACCTATTTTGTAAACATGTAACAACTTGATATAAAAAGATTTTTTGTTTGCTCAAAGTAGGGCACAACTTACCATCCAATTCCAAAGTCCATAAGCCTTTTGGTTGCAGATTTGTCTTTTGGTGAATCTGAATAAGGTTCAATATATTCTCCTTCGAGACTGATTCCAATTTCTCCTCTTTGTTTTTTCTACAAAATATTAAAGATAAATATGTAGAAACCATATTCATAAATAGTTAAATGTGATATTTGTTCAAGGATATCCTTACTTGAAATTTCTCTCTGTAGAGGCTAACAACAGTGGCATGAGCAAGTAGAAGATTGTGACCAACAATGTAAGGCTCAGTAGATGAGTTACCAGAAGCACATGGAGCTGCTATCCATGGTGGTGAACACCTCCCTGGCGCGGCAAGTCCGAGGTCATAACCAAATTTAGCAATAATTGCTGGTTCATTTATAGTCATCCAATTCTTCACTCTATCTCCAAATGCTTTGAAACAAATTTCACTGTAATCCTTAAAATCATTCCTGTCAATGAGACGATAGAATTATGATTCAGCAATCCTGAAGCTTTAATTTTTCTTTTATTTTTTATTAGGATGGAGTTATGAAAAGAGTATGATGTATAGGTGTTTACACAATGGAACGATCTCTAAAGCCTCCATATTTGTCTTGCAAAGCTTGTGGTGAATCAAAGTGTAATAAAGTCACATGGGGCTCTATGCCTACATAAAAAGAGGAAATTAATGAAGGAAAACTAAATATTTAGCAAGGTTGAAAAATAACATTAAAATTCAACTTAATTGTAAACCCCAATATTATTAACATACCATTCTTGACTAATTTATTAATTAGATTGTTGTAGTGACGAATACCCCTCTTGTTCACTTTGCCACTTACAGATCCATCTATAATTGAAGGAAACAAATTAACTTTTTAATATATAGACAACAAACTCTTTTAGAATTGTAGTAGTAATAATAACTCATAAACCAGAGAAAAACAGAACAAGCAATGTATAGTTAAAGTTCTTACAGGGTAAAATCCTGGTCCAAGAAATAGAAAATCTGTAAGAATCAACTCCAAGGGCCTTCAAAAGCTTCACATCTTTCTGCAATTGCATTTATTTTGGTAAATTATGACTCAGTTGGTTGAGTCTAACCTCTCAAAGTAGAGGGAGAAGGATCCAATACCACTAATCCTCTCCCTTCCCCTACACCCAAAGACTGCTTGTCGATTGAACTAATTTCTTTTCTTTTTTTTTTTGGAAAATATGCAGAATTAGAACCTTACATTATTTGTAATCAGAATTGGACACTCCATTCATTAGTTAACTATAACTTATTCAACTTTGTGTGTGAAAAATAAGAATATTGTTAAAAAAACTCAAGTTAAAGAAGTCAAATTTGATTTTTGGCTAATACGAGAGTCATCAAAGTATATAACCCGAGAAATTCCTAAATTTTGAAATTTCGATTTCAATGCTCAATATACTCACCTTGTATCGTTTATATGAATCGATGGCTATAGACATGTTAGAGTTGTCTGCAATTATTCCTGAATGTAAAGGAGGAAATAAAGAAAAGAAAAATGATTGACTTTTGCTAGTAGATTAAGGTAACAAGAAAATAAATAGCAAGAATAGGTTTTTTAGAACCTGGGTTTTTCTTAATGAAGTTGTCCCAAACACTAGGCCCTCTTCCATCTTTATTTACTGATCCTTCTATCTTCATCCATCAAATTAAAAATATTGGTTCATAACTTTATATATAGATGCTAATTTAAAGCAGAAAAAAGATAAAACACAAATTAATTAATTAAAATAGGGTTAAATATTATTATGTACCTGTGGAGCAGCAGTACCAACTCCAAAAGCAAAATCACTTGGAAAGTCAGACCTTTTAACATCTAATTCTTTAAGGTATGGTGTATTTAGCAACCCTTTCAAATTGTATTCAGCATTTACTATAACTGCAAAATGTTTATTATCAGCATTGTAGTAGTGTCTTGTGATTTTACGAGTGAAATATATTTTTATTGCATTTCAATTTTAACACTTTTTTTACTTAACAAAAAAAATTTAGTAATTTTAGATTAAGTTTAAAAATTAAATTAAATTGAATAGTATAAATCATAATCAATGTGTAAAGAAAACTTATTTTTTTTTTGAATTATTTAATTCTTTAAATTTTAAAATGTAACACATTTAATCTAATATCTTTAAATTAAGATTAAAATTATTAAATATAAGTAATTACTGTATAAAAAATTACAAAATTTATGTTAATCAATCAAAAATATCAAAAGTGATAAATTTCTATAAATCATGTTGATTTTATTCATAAATTTAAATTTATATATTATATATTTTCTTGAATAAAATTAAAGATAAACGATGACGAATCAAAATTTAATTTATACGATTACAAAGTTAATTTAAAATAACGCGTAAATAAATGAAACAATCATTTTGAATTAAACATATGGTTTTTAATTAACCACTATCATACAAATTCGAGAAAAAAAGTATTATGTTGTATAATATTAAAAAAAAAAAACTAATAAGCTTAATCAAAACAAAAGAAAATAAAGGAGAAAAAGAAATTAGAAGATAACAGACCTCGACATGACTTAAACAGCAATAAGTAGGCTAGGAAAATAATGGTTGAAATCCCCTGTAAATTCCTGGATGAGAGTGAAAAAGGCATGGTCTCACCAAACAAAACACCTTCTTTGTAAACTGGATTCAGAATTATTGTATGGCTTCTGATATGGCTGCTGCGGAATTTCCCAAAACAAAAACTCACATCGACTCAAGAGACTAATAACTACAGTTTTATTCGTCAGGGTTTTGACCATAATGTAACAGTTTCCTTGAACCTAGGACTCCATTACATGCCTGGTCATAATTAGTTTCGTGCATATATATATATATATATATATATATATATATATATAGAGAGAGAGAGAGAGAGAGAGAGAGAAACTTTTGATTTTTGATTTTTATAATTAAAATGTGTGAGATATATATAATTAATTTGTATATAATTGAATTATATGGTGAGAGTATAATTGTTCGATGCATGCAGTAGACAATTTTTTATTCAATGACCAGAAAGGGACACTCATGGAAAAAACATTTTCCTCCTAACAAACAACGAAAAATATGGTAATCGTTATTCAATGTATTCATTCTTGAGTTAAGTGAATCACTCCAAAAAAAAAAAATAACATCGATCGTTATTAAAAAATATTCAAAATATGCCTGCTGTTTATAGAAAACTAGCAAATATGTACGTAATTTACACGTGAATAATCTTATTTTATTTTCAAATCATATTTATTAAATTTACATAATAACAATAAATTCTTTTTATGTAATTGAAAAATTATAATTTGTAAATATGAAAAAATAAATTTATAATTACTAATAATTTTAGTTTCTAATAATCTTGGAAGCGCAACGAAGTTATAATTTTGCATAATAATTAGGATTTATAACTATTTTTTTTAATGAAATTAGGCCTTTGAATGAAAAATAAGAAGAATCCCTCTTTATTATCCTATTATAAACATCACTATCACAATTTAAATTGAACTCGTTTATTTTCTTAGCTAAATCTAGAGTAATTAGTTATTATTTTTTAAAAAATCAAATCCTTAAATATTAATCATTTTTTTTAATTATAATTAAAAAAACTCATATTGAGAAAATATGTATAAGTAATGAAAACTATTTTTATCTTTTTACAAATTGTATTTAACATATTTGAGTTTTTTTCCTTTTTTTTTTGTAGAAATTACAAAAACTAATACTCATAAAACTTATAACAATAAAAATATTATCTTAATAATATTGAATGATATTCAATTGAATTGTATTCAATATTAAACATATCGATTAACACTGGTTTAATTTAAAAGTTATTTAATTGAATGATATTCAATGTGAAATGATATGTTGATTTTTTTTAATAAAATATATATATAAATTAAATATTAGTGATATTATTTTTGTAGATAAAATTTTAAAGGTAATATTTTTTTTTCTTTTTTATAATTGTCAAATACTGGACTCGATATGCAGATTGAAAGTTCAGGAAAGGAATTGCAAGAAACAAAAGCTGCAGTCCACAACAGATTAATATAGTTTTACAAAATTGTAGAGAGTTAATTATAGCCTTTAAATGGAAAATAAGAATATTCTTTTATTCATTTTATATTTTAACAATTGTAAACACCAATTTAAATTAAACTTATTTATTTTTGAAAATTTAAATTAATGCTTCTCCAATTGAAACTGCTTAACCAAAATTAAAATTTTATACATTAAAAGCTAAAACTTTGTTTCTTTGATTGGCATTTAAATTCATTTATTTGAGACAACATTTTCTTTACTCATTATTATTGAAAGTCTTTTCATTTCTTACTTAATTATACATTTATGAAATAGTTCTTTGAAATTTATATGTATTATATAATTAAAAGTAAAATTATATTTAAATAGTTTTCATTCAATATGTTTATTATACCGATTAAATGATTCAAACTTGATTGCATTAAGCATGAGTTTATATTTAATTGAATCCACCAAAGCTCTAACTTGTTAAATTTGTATTAATTATGTAGATGGTTAATAGATATAAATAATAAATGAGGTTACAGTTTTAAATATTTTGATTTGAACATATTTTTCCTCCTCTTTAATGAAATGTTATTACAATTAAATTAAAAATGGTATTAAACTTCTTGAATTTTTTAGATTTGTGGATATATAGATGTAAATAATAAAAGAGGTTATAAATATAGCTATTTTGAATATAACATTTGTTTTTCCCCTCCTCTTTAATGAAACATTATTACAATTAAATTAGAAACGTTATATATTCTTTGTAGTAATTTATCTTTATAAATTTTCAACAAAGATTTTTTCATATATTTTTTCAATAAGAGTATTCCTTCTCCTTTTTTTATCTATTTATTTTTTTTTGTATCTAGGATTTATAAGAATGAATTTAAAAGAACTAATTAAAATTTAATTCAAAAAAGCAGCTCAAAATCTAATATTTTCAAAGATTGAAAGAGTTCATATATAAAAAATTAAAGTATTATTATATTTTATTTATATAGAAGATAAAAATATATTATTATATTATATTAATAGATATATCATCTTAATCCCACAATAAACACTTATATTCTTTTATAATGGAAGAATTTTATAATTATATTTGTTTATAATTCTATCTATAACATAATCAATATCTAACAACATATATTTAATCACAAAATTTTTGTAAATCATAATAATGAATTTTCATTTCAAAAACTTGTGCAATTTAATTTAACATAATAAAAAATAAAAATCAATTCGTGACAAATCATTACACGTGTAATCTTACTATAAACAAGATTATAAGAAATTAAGATATAAGGAACAAGCAACATCTTATATATTTCTAAGATATATTTTTAAAAATCATAAAAGAAAATGATAAAAATTGAACAAATAATTAACTTGGGATTTTTCCTCAAAAAAAAAAAAAGATAACAACTATTATCAATATGAAGTGATAAATTTTTAGTGCTATAGCTAAATAGCCCAGCTAACTCTAGTTAATAAGAATTTGATAGTCTTAATATCCAATTATTTTTTATTTTGTTCATATTTAGAAGGGGAAAAAAACTATGAAACATGAATTTTAAATAAAAAATACACAAAAGTAAATGTCTTTTGAATTTCCTTCCTTATAGTTTTACTTTTCATTTTTTTAAATTGCAATAATTATTTGGTTGGGAAAATAGAATATTTATTTTTAATGCTTATTATTAAATTAGCTATTTGTGGAAGTTAATTTGAAGTCTTTAAAAAATAATATTGTTAATATGAAATGATAATTTGGTAGCGCTATAACTAAATATTCGAGGTAACTCTAACCAATAAGAATTTAATAGTTTTAATATATCAATTACTTTTTCAATTAATTTTTTTATTATTTTTGTTTAAAAAAACTACGAAACATGAATTGTAAGTCAAAAATATACAAAAGTAAATGCATTTTTAATTTCCTTTATTTTAGTTTTATTTTTCAGTTTTTTAAAATGCAATAATTATTAGGTTGGGGAAATAGAATATATATTTTTAATGCTTATTATTGAAAGAGTTATTTGTGGAACTTAATTTGAAATATTTAAAAAAATTAAATGCTATTAAAGTAATAATTAACACATTGCATTTTGTAAAAAATAATGTATGTATGATGGGTATTTTGGATATTTTAAATCAAAGTCATGAAGTGAATTGAAGTTATATTTATCTAGACAATAAAACTAAGGGTATTGTTGCGTTTTCATTATGAAGAGGTAAACTCAATCTTTTATAGAAGAAGTAGATGTATAATTTATTCTATTTATATAAAATTTGAAATGTTATTATTAAATTCACTAAAATAAATAGTATCTCATCTCCAGAGTTCTACTCCCATTGCCAACAAAATTCATTTCATATCAAATTACATATTCGAATCACAACAATCATATCCATTTTGTCAATCCTTTTATTTAAGGAGAGGCGATAAAATTTGAGAATACAAGAAGGCATCAACTAGTCTTCGACCCCATACCAGATTTGGCGTGATTGCAAACCTTGCCAATAACAAGTGCAAATGAACGTTCAAACTATAATTCCAACACATATGATGCTGTAATGAGCTCATATGTGTATAATTATTGTATTTGTTCATAAAACTAACTCCCTTAATTTAAAATCATAAATATTCGCTTTCCTCATATTTCTTTCTAGCTTCATGAGTTCCTTTCTTGGAAAAATTACACTTTCATCTTTGGCATCATGGCTTAGTAAATTCTCAAAAATTTATAATATGGCAAGAAATTTTACATTGCAAACAAATTCAGAGGTCGAGAAACTACCTTGCCCAAGAAGGTATCGCTATTGGAGAGCAAAACAAAGCCATTTACCAACTGTTTTCTTAGTCGAACTGACACCGAGTACAAATGTTTTATTAGCATAAATTACAATACCAATGAGCTTCTCAAATACCCTTCTCAAGCATTGCACGAACTCTCATTGGAAGACCATAGAGCCGAATAAAGCCAGCAGCATCAGCTTGATCATATATGTCCCCAGTTTCAAATGATGAAATGTCCTGCCTGTATAGACTAAAAGGACTCTTCCGACTGGCAACATTAACAGAACCTTTGTACAATTTTAGAGATACCGAGCCAGTGGTAGTCTTGCTTATTTGCTCCATGAAGGCATCCATGGATTCGCGAAGGGGGTCAAACCATCTACCTGCATACACGAGTTCGGCATATTTAAGAGCCAGTGAGTCCTTAACTTGCATTGATTCTCGATCTAGTGTTAACGACTCCAGCTCACGAGCAGCAGTGAACAAAATGGTACCGCCTGGAGTTTCATAGACTCCACGACTCTTCATACCAACAAACCGGTTTTCAACCATGTCAATACGTCCGATTCCATGCCTCCCACCAATCTTGTTGAGCTCAGAGAGTATGGATGCTGGTGATAGCTCCATACCATTCACTGAAACAGGAATCCCTGAGACAAATCCAATTTCTACGTATCTGCAAAAATGTAATCATGATAAAGAAAATGTGTTTATATAGAATATTGAAACATTGTACATAGAAATTGAGGTCAAAAACAAGTAACTAACTCAGGTTGATTGGGTGCATCTTGTGGATCCACTGTCAACATGAACATATCCTTTTTCGGCTCGTTTGCAGGATCTTCCAAAATGTCACCCTTCAATGATACAAATACATGGATATACATCAATAAAAGTCAACAGGAGGTAAAGAAATAATAATGGGACCAACAATTTGGGAAGGACATAGGATAATTTAGCATGTATTAGTCAAAAAGCAAAAAGCCATGTGAAAGACAAACTTTGTCCTACAGATTGCTTCGAAGCATCCTTAATTTGAAAAATAGTTAGAAGAAAAATATTATTCAAAATTTTTAATTAAAATTCCATTCTTTAATATATGCAAAATGTTGTTGCAGAGAAACACATACATCAATATAAAAACACAATTTCAGAATCAATATTGGGTCACCAAGTATAAGAAATGCAAGGACAGTATTGGCATCTAAATATCTGATGCAACTAATGGGTAATAGAAACCACGTATCAATCATGACACATGGAAAAGCATGTTTAGCTATCCGTGGATCTCAAGAGGTGTTCGGCAGCACAAAATTTTACTCCAAGCTACAACAACTGGAGTCTCATCCTCCCCCCTCCCCCCTTCCTCCCTCCCTCCCCTCTTTCTGAGAACTAAAACTGGAGTATGAGAAGAAAACATAATCTGCAATACAAGGCTGACATGTCAACTAAAATCAGTGAAAAGAAAGGTAAATTACCTCATGACTAAGGTGCCACAAGTTCCCATCTCTGCTGTATATGGATTTCTTTGTAACTGGAACAGGGATATTATGCTTCTTAGCATATTCAATGGCATCTTCTCTACCTGTAATATCCCACTCTCTCCAAGGAGCAACAACATTTAGTTTTGGATTTAGAGCAAAGAATGTAAGCTCAAAGCGAACCTGAGAGGGCATGATAGAAAAAAATCAAAATAAATACTAGCAATGTCGCCATAAACTCATACTCTAAGGAAATTGCAAATTGTACCTGATCGTTTCCTTTCCCTGTGCAACCATGAGCGACAGCATCAGCTCCAATTTCTTCAGCAATGTCCACCATGGCCTATTGTTATACAAAATGCCCGTTAAACGAAATATGATAGCAAAAAGAACTACTGGGGAAAGGCACTTCACATATAAGTGGGAATTAAAAAAGAGAGCCTATGTGATCTTGGGAACATAAAACACTTTTTATAGCATTAATGATGTTGAGTTTTTGTATCGTTATTCCCTTGACAAAATTTGCATCAACCAATGTTGTATATGCAATTCAAAGCAACAATTTGGCACAAGAACTGAGTACTGAAAATTACCTTAGCAATAACAGGGCGAGCCATTGAAGTTCCCAACAAGTATTTTCTCTCATAAATTGCACCAGCTCGCAAGCAAGGGAATATGTAATCTCTCACAAATTCCTCTGTTAAGTCTTTCACTACTAACTGAGAGGCACCACTTGCCTTGGCCTTCTCTTCCAAGCCATCCAATTCCTTTACACCCTGCATATTCAGTTTTAATTGCAAGTTAGCATGTAACAATCAATCATTGAAATTAGGAAGAAAAAACATCTAAAAAGTAAAATTCATAAAAATGGAATTAGTTGGTGCCTCATTACTTGGCCAACATCCGCAGTAAAGCAAACAACTTCACAACCATAGTTCTCCCTGCAATGGAAAATAAAGAGAAACTAATGCTAATTGCAAAGAAAACGTTCAATAGCACAATATCAAAAAGTTACACTGTGAAATAGTCTTTAACATGCACCCACGTATTAATAATGACAGTATGATGCTTATGCGAGTATTACAAATTAGAGGCATACTTTTAGTCTTATACCACTTTTAAATACACAGCTTGGTATAAGCATGGCTCCAAAAATTGGATAACTTGTCGGTTGAGAAATCTAAACATGTTTTACATAATGAGCAGCGCTTGTAGAATCGAATTTTAGGTCAGAGTTACGCCCTACTTGAATACATTTAACTATCAAGGTCATTTTAACTGTAAGACACAAAAGAGTGACATACCTTAGCCATGGAACGATGACTGATGTGTCTAAGCCACCACTATAAGCCAGGACAACCTTATTTAACTTGCCACGTAAGCCTCTCTTGTTTGTAGCTTCAGAAATTTCTGATTCCGTATAACTCGGTATAGCTGCTCTAACAACTGCATTTCAAGGGAAAGAAAAAAAGGAGGAGAAATAAATACAAAAAAGTTACATTACAAAGAGGGCAAAATATATACGCATTATAATACTAACGCAAAGCAAGGAAACATCCAATTAAAGAAGGAAAAAGGGTAATTCAATCCTCACCTTGCTTCTTATGTGATTTAGCAACGGATACATTACTAGCAATAGCTCCAAACGCATGCACTTGGAGATCACTTTTTCTAGAACCCAACTGGGAAACATATTATTTATCATAAACATTAGCAATAACCCAAAAAGTCCCAAGTAGCAGATCAACCAAAAAATAAAGCGAACACTTTTATTGAGTAAGAAAGCTTGCACATGAAAAGTTACTTTACCTCAGAGGCCGAATATGATTTTCTGGTACAAGATACTCTGTTACGATAAAGCAAAGAAGCTGCATGTAGTCAAATTCACTAAATAACCTCAGAACAAATGATCATATAGTGATAAACAGAGGAAGGAAAAAACAACAACTTTATTTCAAGCGAAACATCCAAAAGAAGTTTGATCGTAAAAGGAATCGGAAATCCCAAAGTTAGCGGTCAAAACGCTCAAAATGTACCATTCATGTTACCAAGGGAAGTGAGAGCAGTGGATGAGCAAGGGGAAATTGACTTCAACTGCGCCATTGTTGCAGTACCTGACTTGACGGTCTCTTCTGCTTGATTTTCTGCCTATGTGTATGTCTGCTTATTTAGGTGTCCCTATCAAAAAACGTTTGCTGTGTTATAAACTAGGGTTTCAGTGAGGATACGGGGAAACTCCTGACTTTATTATATTTTTACGTACATCCACTACTTTTATAAAAAAAATATTAAATGCTCTCCTTTTACTTTTCTACCGTTTTTATACCAAATCGAAATTAGTTATACTATAAAGTTAATTGTTATTTTTTAAAAATTATTATTTAAATATGTAACTTTACATTTTTTATCAAAATATTATTTTATTTTTATAGTTTAATTAAGTTTGTTCTCACTATACTCTAGAATTTATTAATTTTATAAATATTTAATTATTTAATATTTTTAATTAATTTAAAATTATAATTATCATATATAAATCTAATAAAATCATTATATCATTTCTTTTCATTGTTAGTATTATGTTGCAATTAATATATATTAACTTGTTCAAATCTTAATAACCTTCTAATAACTTGTTGCAATTAATAACCTTCTAATAATAGTGAAATATTTGTACGTGTACATAGTATGATATTCAAATTAAACTTAAAAAAAATAAAAAAAAGTGTAATTTTATTGAATTTAATTCATAATATTAATAATTATTATAATTTTAAAAACTAATTAAAAACTTTGAAGAGATTCTTAACTGTTAATAATTTATAGAAACATAGCTGATAAATGAATAATTTTAAGAGTAAAGAGGTTGTTATTGATGAAGTTGTATTCAAAAATCGAAAGTAAGAGTTCTTTTTAAAGGACAAATAATTCATATTTATAATAGTGAGAAATTATTGTTTTATCAATGCATTAATAATTTACCTAATTTTTTACTTTTAGTTTTTAAATATAAGTCTTTCATTTCCTTTGCATGATTTACTAATTGAAGGTGTAGATTCTACATTTTTTTTTGTCATTTTTTACCAATATTTCTTTTGATGACATAAACGATAATACATTTTCATCTTTTTATTCTCTAACGAAATAAATACATTTGCGATCTTTAGTGATTTTCATGACATAAAAACAAAACATCTTTTATATTTCTTGATAAAGTTTTAGATTATTATTACTAAATTTTGTTTTAAATTTATTTATTTTTTTATTATCTTTTTCAATGATGGTCATATGATTATAATCTTACTAGTAAAGTAATTTACTTTAACTTTAAAAAAATTACCAATTATTTTTGATTTTATAGTAAATTTGATTTAATATTCATCCTTTTAAATTACATAGTTCATCTATATTAAATTTATTTTCTTAAAGTGCCTTGTTTTTGCAATTTACCTATTAGTTTTTAAAATCTCTAATTCGATAAAATGGTAAAAATTACTACAATTTTTTTCATTTCAGTTTATAAGTGAATTAAAAATTGGAGATAAGTACGCTTGTTATCTACTCGGATCTTGTTTTTAAAGTTCTTAATAATTTTTTAGAAATCTTCAAAAAAAAAAATTTAACTCATCTAAATTATTGTAAAAGTTTAACAACATAAGAAGTGTTATTATTATTATTACAAATTTTAAAAATATTAATTTTACTATTTTTCTTAATAAATTTCACATAATGTATGGAGACAATAAACACTGTCTACCAACCTAGAAGCACTTAAAATTGAGTGCCACAACCTCACTCACATAAGGTGAAAGGAGTCTAATTTGCACGCATAGCTAACTATGCTTGTATTTGACTTATGAAGATCAACCAGTAAAATTTAAATAGTTACATGTCATACTGCTGCTAAAATCTGTTGCTTATTATGATGTTTACTTATTAATTTCACTTTATAGGAACAAATAATACTTACTTTAAAAAGAGATTTTATCTTGAAAATTTGGCTAAATAATATCTGTTTGAACTTTTCTTTTTTCAAAAATAGAAAAAAAGATACATTTTTAATAAAAAAATAAGGGTATTGGTGCTCCATATCAATCCATGGTTTTTAAGTTTACTAACTAAGTTCAACTAAATGGTTCCGATTCAATCGACATGAAAATATACCTTCGTTAAAATTTAAACGTAAAATCTTCTTTTTAAAGAATTATAATATGTTAATTTATATGTTAGTTATAAAAATATAGAATTTATTGTGCCTCTAAATATTTATGTGATGCTTTATAAAAAGAAAAAAATAGTATTTATAATTTTTATCTATTTTTTAATAATTTATTATATGTTTTGATCAAATTATAGTTTATTATGTGTTGTGGTTCAAATTGCTACTATTTATATAAAAATAAATACCGATTAATATATAAAAAAGATAGGTAGAATAACGAACTAATGTGCAATCTTGTTTAAAGCTTTTGATGATAATGAACAAATCTTGTTCTGAAATTATACAATTCTTCAACAAACCATACTGAAGGATCAACATGAGGATCACGGCTTATCTTCCTCTATTGCATTGCTGTATGCATGACAATTCTACACACATTCACAATAAAGAAAATAACATTTTGACAGATTGTACCTTGCACATAACATAGAATAGTCACACAAGAATGAGTGTATTTGTAATATTTTTTGGACCTAATTAATGAACCAAGCATAAGTGTAATTTTTATTCATATTGTTGTAAATGGGACGGATGGGATGGATTTGATATCTCAATCCTAATGCTAAATATTTATGGTGCAAGGTAAGGATTCTCTCCCAAGTTTCGAAAACTTTGAATGGATAAGGTAATTTCACTAATAATCTATGTTCAAAAATTTATGCTAAAATAAAATAAATTTAAAATTATTTTTATTAGATTTTAAATATAGGGTACATATTATTAAAAAAAATTATAACTAAATATATAAAAAAAATTATATAACTAAATATATAAAATATTTATATAAAATTCTAAAAAACGTAGTTTCTTTGATAGTAATCCACTAACCAACCTCATACATATATATATATATATATATATATTTCATTCCTAAGATTAGTTAAAAAATTAAATTTTCTTTACGGTCACCGATGGAAATTTTTTACAACACTACTCTCATGGTATGCTTCAAATTTTTAATTAAAAAACATTAAATAATTTATTTGTTATACTTATACTTGAATTATACTGTAACGAAAAAGTTAACAGAAAAGAATCACGCGTATGGTAAATGTTTGCCACGTGCGAGTGATTGTGAGGGGTCTGCCATGTCATCCCTTCGCACCGGAAGGGATAAGAAAGATATTTCTGAACCTTAAAATCCTTTGTTAAATTCCTTATGCTTTGTTATCTTTCTCACTCAATCATTTTCCCGCTCCAAACTAAGCTAAGCAGCAGGCGATAAATCTCCGGCCCCAGTAGTAAAGTAAAGGTTTTGGAGTTTTGAGTCTCTGAAACCTCCCAAGACACATGCAATTAGGGTTTTTGGGAGGTTCACCTTCCACCCATTCAGCTACCTATATACCAAGCTTGTCGCCTGTAATGGCCGCTCTTGGTGCTCTTTCGCTATGTCCTTGTAGCCTTTTTTGTCGTCCCAAGCTTAGAACGCATCATCTTTCATGTTCTATGGGCTCTTCTGCTGTTACTGGTATCTCAATCCTGATATTTTATGCGTTTGCTTATATACTCTATTTTTTTGTTCATTTTGATATTGTGTTTGGTTTCTGTAAAATAGCAAAACGAAAACACTAATTTGAAGTTTTTATGTTTTTTTATGAAACACTATTTTGAAGCTTTATATACTCTTCTATTTGGATAAGATATAAGCTGTTTTTGGTGGAGGTTTTAGATTTTATTGTGCCAAGTTTTGAAGAAGAAAAGGAACACGGTTAATTTCCTAAGAATGAAAAATAAATGGAGATTTTAGAATTCTATCATCGGTATGCTGTCTTTGTATATATGCATGTACATATATGGCCATTTTTTGTAGGGCGTTCTTTCTTTACTGCTATGACATCCTTGAAGATGAAGATTCATACAAAGCTTGATGGTTTTGTGTTAACATGCTATGTTTAGGTACGCCTAATTCTAATTTAGCTCACAAAAAGTCACGAAAAGCCGAAGGACCTCGAAAAAGTATGGAAGACTCTGTTAAGAGGAAGATGGAGCAATTCTATGAAGGGTCTGAGGGTCCTCCACTGCGGGTTTTACCAATAGGTGGCCTGGGTGAAATTGGTATGAATTGCATGCTGGTTGGAAACTATGATCGCTATATTCTTATTGATGCTGGTGTCATGTTTCCAGAGTAAGTTTTTCTCTACATATTGCTCCAATCATCAAACCTTTCTTGCGGACAAGATTTGTTTAAGTCATCCACTGTTTTTATTCATTGACATTGAATCATTTGTCATTTTATCAGCTATGATGAGCTTGGAGTTCAGAAAATCATACCTGATACAACATTTATTAAAAGATGGCGCCATAAAATTGAAGCAATTGTCATTACACATGGTCATGAGGATCACATTGGTGCGTTGCCTTGGGTAAAGTTTCCATTTGCTCCTTAGAAATATCAATTTGTGTAGATACTAGACCTGTCGTTTGAATTTCTAATATGGAGCCTTGTGGAAAGAAGTTTGAAATAGCCCCCACAACTAGTATTAATGCATTATGTGTAATGGTTGTTAACTAGGTGCATGTGGGGTAGGAAGGAACTAGGAACCCTCATTTTCTTGAGATATAGGTGTCTTGGTGATGCTGTCACTAAACATGTTGTTGTAAAGGCATCCATTTATTTATGTTGGTAGAATTCACCTAACGCACTCTAAAAGGTTATTTATGAAATCATATGTAATTCTCAGGGTTACTACCTGTGTGACTGATCATATGTATAATGAAATCAAGAGTTTTGAATTCACCTAACGCACTCTAAAAGTGAGAGTAATTCTGTAATGTAAGATTGAGAACATTTTATGCTAGTCTATTAAGTTAATGGCCGCACATAGAAGCCAACGTCTTCTAATATGGTTGGCAAAGACTTGGCATATCTTAAGGAATTTCCTGGTTCGAAACCCCATAGAATATTAAAAAAAGGCTCCACATAGAATGCATTACCCATACTTGGTGGAAACGTCAAGAACATTTCCTTGTATTCTTGAGTTCTTTCCTCGGTATTTAAAGAAAGATCATTAAGATCTTGGTAATTTAATAGTGAAGATGTTTTATTTTATTATGTATATAATATTGAAAGCTCTTTTTATATGATCCTTTTGAAGATCTTTTTCACGTTTCTCCAACAGGTCATCCCAGCTTTGGACTCCCACACACCAATATTTGCATCATCATTTACCATGGAGGTACTTGTTGAGTTACATGATTTTATTTGATGGTTCTTTAGGATCTAGCTATGCTACCAACTAATATTTTTGAATCCAAGGTTGTAGGAATCTTTTTTTTTTGTTTATGAATTATGATGACATTTCAACCAATGCTTGTTAGTGTGTGTTTTTAAATTTTAGTATCTAGTTTCCATAATTTATATACCCGTTACTATTGATATACATATCGTTCACTAATCCTTTTCTATTGTATCTTCTTTTATAGTTTCTTTATTCCTTATGGTTAAAATTTAATGCTTATTGTTTAACAGCTTATTAAAAAACGTCTAAAGGAGAATGGAATTTTCGTTCAATCCAGACTTAAGGTGTTTAGAACAAAGAGGAAATTTATGGCTGGGCCATTTGAAGTAGAACCTATACGCGTGACCCATTCTATTCCTGATTGTTGTGGATTAGTACTTCGTTGTGCCGATGGAACAATTCTTCATACAGGGGACTGGAAGGTAAAAAATATTACATGTACTTTGTAGCCACTATACTTTCTTCTCCACCTGTATTAAAATATTCATACTTGACAGATTGATGAATCACCATTGGATGGTAAAACTTTTGACCGTGAAACCTTGGAGGCACTCTCTAAAGAGGGAGTAACACTAGTGAGTTTCTTGCTCTTGAATTACATAATTGTGTTTTCTTGTAGCTGTTGCTTATCAATTGAAGACAGTAGTCTTTGATCATGCAGGAGTTTTTCATTTTTTGTGACAGGAATTATAGCTTATATTCCTACATGATCTTATAAATAAAGTTTGTGTGGCCATCTTTCTATCCGCATAGGATACCATGATGTAAAACTAGGGATTTTCATTTTGCCTACGGCTGAAATAATTCTGCTGCCTCCCCTCCTAACTTTCCTTAAGTTGCATATACATAAGCATCACTATAATTATTTCGGCTTATTGATAAATCTTAGAGTCTTACCATTTTTCTAGTAATTGGATACCAAAATGATTAATATATGAGTATTTAACTTGTATACCTCTCTCTGTTACACAAAGGAAACTTTTTTCCTTATATGCCATGTTATTCCCAATTGTACGGTTCAAAAACTAGAGTATCTTGCTTGTTGTACAATTGGGCAATAAGTGGGCGTATAAGGAAAAAGTTGTATTTTTGCTAAAAAGTAGGTATATGGAGCAATTTTCTTTTTATATATTAGTCAAAATTTGTGTAAAAAATAAATGTTTATCATTTAGTGTGCATCACTTTTCAGATGATGAGTGACTCTACAAATATACTCTCTCCTGGAAGGACATCGAGTGAATCTTCTGTAGCAGACGCATTGTTGAGGCGTATTTCAGCTGCTAAGGGGAGGGTTATAACCACTCAGTTTGCATCAAATATACACCGCCTTGGAAGTGTGAAATCTGCTGCTGATTTAACTGGTCGCAAATTGGTAGGTTTTTCCAAATGCACGCTAATGCGACGTATCTTCTTGATATATGTGCTTCATAATTTTCTGTAATACTCTCTAAAGACAAAATATGCTTAAGCAGTTATGATTGTCTAAATTCTGTAATAGGTTTTTGTTGGTATGTCCTTAAGGACTTATCTTGATGCAGCTTGGAAGGATGGAAAGGCACCTATTGATCCATCAACTCTGGTACTTTGCATAAGGACTGTCTTTTCTAGTTTCTTCATTTTTAGTTGGTTATATTTGTTTTCCTTTAATTTTTCTTTTTGGGATCTTGAACAATTTCAATATTGCATGATGGGCAGAGGAAAAACATTTGATGTCCAAATTTTAGTTTATTACTGGTTTAGATAGTGTTTATGGCTATATATAAGAATTTTTTGTTAGACAATTTATGTTACTGGATTCATCATTAAAATTCTGAATTTGGGTTGGCATATTGTCATCCTGTTCTTCTCTTTTGATAAGAGTTTTTGAAATGGTAATGAGTTTACTCTTCCCAACAGGTAAAAGTGGAGGACATTGATGCCTATGCCCCAAAAGATTTACTTATTGTCACAACAGGCTCTCAAGTAAGTATAAATATCTAGATTTCATCAGTAATTTTGTTCTCTGATTGCAATAATGTTACCAAATCAGTTTTTTTGGGCATGTGACCATGACTGTTATTGTGTCAGGCAGAACCACGCGCTGCTCTGAATCTTGCATCATATGGAAGTGGTCATGCTTTCAAGTTGACAAAGGAAGATATAATACTGTACTCAGCTAAGGTGAAGAATATCATTTTTCAATGAGTTAGTTTCTAACTAAATTTTATCGAAATTTTTTTTTACAATTTGTAATATCTGGATTTCCTTAAAGGTACTTTGCTTTATCTTCAAATTGTTTTAGATCTATGTATAAAGCATTTATTTGTTGATTTGTCTCTATATTCTTATTTCTTAAATTTAGAATATGTTGTTTCATTTGCACAGCTCTTTTTTTTTACATACATAATGAGCTCCTTAGCAGACAAGTCAAATGTTTCAAAAAAGTGTTTGATGTATGATACCTCAAATTTTTATTTTTTTAATAAAAAAATTAAGCTCTATATTCTGATAGCACATTGAATTGGAAAAATGCATGCGCGATGATTGTATCAGTTAGGTTATGTTCCTTGAGGAATTGGGTGTGGTTTTATAAGATTGGTCTAGTAATTCTTCAGAACCAGTAGAATAAGAATATGGGAGGAGAACCAGTGGTTGTGGGATCTGCTGCAAGTACAGAAT
Source organism: Hippophae rhamnoides (assembly GCA_033030585.1). Lineage (NCBI taxonomy): Eukaryota > Viridiplantae > Streptophyta > Magnoliopsida > Rosales > Elaeagnaceae > Hippophae > Hippophae rhamnoides. The sequence goes on along the minus strand of CM065428.1, from coordinate 61,403,301 downwards.
CAATGGAAGAGAAAGTAATAAGCCAATGTGAAGCAGGAGTGGTAACGAGATGTCTAGAATACCAAGATTTCAACATGAAGCCAAAGCATCAAGCAAGGACAATTTTTTTGTATATTTATTCCCATTGGCACATTAATCATAAATGTGATATGTTTTTGCTTTCTAAAATAGTAATACTGTGGCTAATTAGTTTCTTTGGAAATCGCCAATTGTATCACATGTGCCGAAATCAGCCTAAGTGCTTGTGGGGATATTGAACTCCTCATGTTTTTGCTTTTACTTAGAATTCTATTTATTGGGATTAAATTTAAAATTTTGCTATTGAAACGCATTGGACTCCTATGCTGTGAATCTTACTTTATTATATATATATATTTATAGGTAATCCCTGGTAATGAATCCAGGGTAATGAAAATGCTAAATCGCATATCAGAGATTGGATCAACTATAGTTATGGGAAAGAACGAGGGGCTGCACACATCTGGCCATGGATACCGTGGAGAATTGGTAATTCTTTTTCTTCTCAAGATTCACTTTTATTTATTATTATTTTCTTTAAGTTGTTAATAAATGAAATACATAGAAGATTTATTGTGAACCACATCATAGACCACATGTCGAAGCTGCCATGCATTTGAATGGATCAAACTGCTAAACTCTCTGTTTTTCCTTCTGTTATTATTGGTTAAGCTATGGTTTTATTACTAATACATTCACTCATTTAGCAGTAAATTATTTTTTCTTTTTTGGATGTTGCAATTTGCTACTTTCTTTTGTACATCAATTACTTTACCTTTTTGATTTAATTGTTAACTACAAATTTGAGTTGATTGAATCAAATTGAAAATATATGAAAAAAGAAAAGTTGGTAAATTTCAATTAAAGTGACGCCTTTTAGCATGAATAGAAATGTAAAGTGTGTTATCTCATCTCATTTAGATTGTAATCTTAATGAGCCTAACTTTAAGTATATATTGTATTTTTTTTCTTATTAAACTTGCATTAAAAATAATAATGTATTATATTTTCTATTATTTTTTGTATTTTTCTTTCTCATTTAGGTTCATTAGAGACAAATGAGATATCCCAATTAGTATTGTCTTATTACTCTCCCATCTCATCTCATTAAAAATTAAGTGACACATGTTGAAATTGGCTTTGAAAATTAATGAATTGTACCATGAATTTCATTAACATATCATCTCAATTTACATCTCTAAATCTGGAGATAGAATTAGTAGGGTTTTTTTTATAATAATTATGATTGTTTACTTTAGATTATTTTTCAATAATTAAACAAACAGCATATTCCATAATCATTTTTAATTGTGTTTCTCATATTTACTTATAAATCACTTTCAAAATATTTTGAATTACAGATGTTGAAATAAAATTTATAATTACAATTGTTCTTACTTTACTTTTTTGAAAAAAAACAGAAATAAAAAAAAGCGATCTTTGATTATTTTTATAATCACACATTGGTGATTAATTTATTACAAAAGAATCAAAAATCACAAAATCAATTGCTTAGCTAAAAAAATCATTAATAATAATTGCTATTAATCATGGCCTTAGTAATGGATGCCCCTAAAGTTGCTTCAAGTAGATGGGGCCACTGTTGACTAGCATTCATATCATCTAGGTTTAATCATATCTCCTCAAATAGGTGATACATGTAACTTAATCCCCAAAAAAATCTTCTAAATTTTTTCCAAAGAAAAGTCGAGACATTCTTACATTTCATTAACTGGAAATCTGATATTTTTTTTTTGCTACTTCTATTTGGTTGTATCTTATATCTTCAAATGGAAAATGATAAAGAACATTTATTTTTTAAAAGGAGGAGGTGCTTAAGCTCGTAAAGCCACAGCATTTTCTGCCCATACATGGAGAACTTTTGTTCCTCAAAGAGCATGAGTTGCTGGGAAAATCAACTGGCATCCGGCACACTGCTGTAAGTAATCTTTAGTTATTTTTCATTTTTCGTAAAACATTTTCATTTTATGTTTTCTGTGAGAGCAAATGTTTCATCCAGTAATGCTTTTTTATTATCAGTTTCTTTACTTTTTTACACCATTGCCCTTAAAATTTTACTTTGTTGTCATTATCTGACCTATCACTTATCATAAGATGAAAATTATTTTGCATCAGGTTATTAAAAATGGGGAGATGCTTGGAGTTTCTCATTTAAGAAACAGAAGAGTTTTGTCAAATGGTTTTTCCTTCCTTGGGAAAGAGAATCTGCAGGTTGCTCTCCCTTGGATTTTTTTCATCATTATCGTTATCCATCTTAAGAAGTAAACAAATGATTCAGATAAATATACCTTTTTCTGTTGCAGTTGAAGTATAGTGATGGTGATAAAGCATTTGGTAGTTCCAGTGAACTTTGTATCGATGAGAGACTAAGAATAGCAACTGATGGCATTATAGTGGTTAGGTTGGTAATATCTTTGATCTTATATTGAAGTGCATATGGCTATCCACTATCATGATACCTTATATCTTCTTTTGCAGCATGGAAATTTTGCGTCCTCAAAATATTGATGGTGTTAATGACAGTAGCTTGAAAGGAAAGATAAGAATTAGTACACGATGTTTATGGCTTGACAAGGGAAGACTTTTAGATGCACTCCATAAAGGTGCTGTTGCTGCTCTTGCAAGCTGTCCAGTAAATTGTCCTCTATCACACGTGGAGAAAACGGTGTCTGAGATATTGAGAAAGTTGGTTAGGAAGTACAGCGGTAAAAGGCCTGAAGTGATTGCTGTTGCTGTGGAGAACCCTGCAGCAGTTTTGTCTGAGAAGATCAGTGCAAGGCTATCTGGCAAATCTGATGTTGGTTTTGAGATGCCAGCACTAAGAAAAGGCTTTGATGGACATCGAGATAAGAGTAGGCCTATTAGAATGCCAACAAGTGCAAACAAGGAAAACTTAAATTTGGAAGGTTATTGCCGAGTCTCTCTGAATGAGTTTGTACGCCGTTTAGATGCATGCTTTGTGTCCCTCTGATTCAAATCATTCTTTAGTTATACCTATGGTTCATTTGATGCATTTATTATTTATCATTATTATGGAGTTTGCATAGCTTCAACCCAGGCCAAAAAAGGGGGAAAAGGGCAAGTCTCCTTTTCTAAGCTAATTATGGTTCCTATTGCAGGTGATGATATTGAAGCCATAGGACTACTACCTGAAGAGGAGACTGCAAGTTTTAATTCAGACAACCTTCCCTCCTTTTCAGGCAAGTCAGATGAGTTCTGGAAATCATTCATTGACTCATCATTACCAAATGACAAAGTAATGGTACAAGACAACAACTATATTCCCCAACAAAAACAGATATCTGAGCTTGAGAGAGATGGTACCGAGAGTAAGGAAAATCCAAATTCTAAAGCAAAGTCTTCCAAGTCTGTCAAGCGCAATAAATGGAAACCTGAGGAAGTTAAGAAGCTGATTAAAATGCGTGGGGAACTGCATAGCCGATTTCAAGTTGTGAAGGGGAGAATGGCTGTCTGGGAAGAGATATCTAACACTTTGTTGGCTGATGGGATAAACAGGAGCCCAGGTCAATGCAAATCGCTATGGACATCTCTGGTTCAGAAATATGAGGTATGCTGTCCTTCATTGTGTAGCGTGTTTCTTGTTTACGCATCAAGATGGCCTTGCTGGTCTACGCCTTAGTTCCTGCTGCTATTTACTGTGTTATGTGCTGATAAATTAATACACCCTTCTCTTCCTAAAGCAGGAAAGCAAGAGTGATAATAAGAAAAGACTGACGGGTTGGCCTTATTTTGAGGATATGTGTCAAGTTTTGTCTGATAATGAGACAATTGCTTCAAAATGATTGGAAGAGGAGAAAAGTAACATTAGGAAATTTTTAATAGAGATTTTGCAATAATTTCTGTAAAGCTTGGTCATTAGGGACCTATATGATGATTTATCAGTGTCAAGATCATACTTCAAGAGATTCTTGCTGCTGGTAGCATGCTATATCAAAAAAGTGACAAATCAGGGGCAGGAATGGATTATTTTCGGTAACCAAGTATGTTTATAAATTTTGTATTTTGTATTTTTTTTTTTTTTTGGGGGGGGGGGGGGGGGGCAGGGGGAGTTGGAAATTAACTTTGCTTTTTATATTTTATTCTTCTGGAGAACGAAAACAGAAAACTCCCCACATTTCATGAATTTAATTTTCTTCTCTTTCGATCATGATATATACCTTCGATTTCCTTTGTTCTTGTTAGCTAGATCATTGTAGAATAGCTATATTTCAAATGTTTCAGTCGGCTGGGTTCATAAAGTTCAATTTTAACGTGTTCACCAAGTGACATTGGGCCAAAATTTGTTAAGTTGAATCGACTAGTAAATTTTGAACTACCCTTGGATGGGAAAAATCAAAGTAGAGTGTTTTATGGGAAAATGTCGTTCCACCACCCTTTTTACGTGTTCATAATGACTTCATTATTAAAAGGAAAAAGATCAAAAGTATCCCTAAGATTTAAAGAATCTTCAGAAATATCCTTCAGGTTTTAAAAAATTCAGGAATACCCTTGAAAACATAACGGAAGTTAAAACTAACACTCATCAGAAATATCCCTAAGGTCATATATAAAAAAAAAGTATGAAAGAGGAAAAAATAAACCAAGAAATATTAGATATAGAAACAGAAGACATTTCAGGATGTTTTTCACAGGAAATGGTAATAAGTAAAAAAAAAATTGAAGAAATTCAAAAAGTAAAATTAAATCTTAAAGAAGGAGATGGATTTAAAGACCCATCATTTTTATTAAGAAAGATATTTCCTAGGAAAAATATAATCTATTATGGTATTAGTAATAAGTAAATGAGCATTAAAATTACGGAATCTGAAAAGGAAGATATAATATACCATTAATTAATAAAGAGACTATATTAAATAAACTATCAAAAATTCCTCGAAAGGATAAAGAAAAAATTGGATACATTCATTTAGGAGGAATCCAAATATTAATAAAAGCCATTTTAGAAGGAATAGATCACAATAAAAATAGGCTACATTATTACAATAGAATAATAAACAGACAAGAATCTTTATTAGGAATGATCAATGGAAACTTAGGATCTAAAAAATTAAAATTTACTACATATCCTAGATTTGCTATAAATATACAAGATAAAAATCTAAACCAAGTATTAAATCTAAACATGAATTTGAAGAGGAGATTTAATGAAAGAAGAAAATCATCATTTTCAATACATTATCTAGTAGCATATTAACAACAAATAGTCATAATAGTTCAATATATGGACAAAATGAATTTATAGAAATAGATAAAATTTTTAAAGAATTAGGACAAATAATAAAACCAGAAATACTAACTTGATTTTGAAATACGGAAGAATGGAAATTAGATATTAAAGAAAAACCCTTAATAACGGAAGAAAAAGTAATAGCGTACAAGATTTACTTTTGTAGATCCCGAAAGAAGAAACCTCAAATCAACAAGAAGTTAAAAAACTAGAAAATGAAGTTAAAATAATGAAAGCATTAGTTCATGATTGCATATTGGGGAAAAATCATGTTTAAGGATAAAATAAAAAATATACATTTAGAAATAAATGGAAGCCTAGTAGGTGTAGCGAAAAATCAAGCAACACTATTTGAAACTATACAATTATTAACAGAAGAAATGGATCTAGTCCAAGAATCAAACACAAAATATTTACAAGAAATAATAGATATACAAAGAGAACTATTAAAGGAAGTAAAGGAGTATGGTTATAATAAACTACAACAAAATATGCATAAAGAATTTTCAGAATTAAGAAAAGATGTATACAATCTAAAGATAGATCATAATTATGACCCCTTAGAAGGATTAAAAGAAGAACCACCAAGGAAATCAGATTCTCTGATTCCCAAAAATGAGAAAAGAAAAAATGAGGAACAACTGAAGTAAAGAGATAATTCCAAATTGATGGAATATAGGAAAAAATTAGAAAAGAATTTATGACCCCTGAGAATAGGGATATAGAAACATTGGTCAAATTATTAACATTAACCAATGAAGAAATAGAAGAACATTATATTGGAAAACTTTGTACTAACAAAGAAGAAGATGATATGACAATAATCAGTGGCCCGATTGAATCGAAAAATATAACCCCAAAGGTCATATGAAACCAATTTCATTACAGGTCACTTATCAAGAAGAAACATCTTGTCCCAGCATGGGAGGAAAGAAGTAGACAAAGATAAGAACAACACGATACTACATATAAGAAGACAACCACCTAAAATGGAGGAAGGGTTACATTGGGAACTAGAGGTAATATACCACGAGTTCAAACTCGAAGATAACTATAAATGCGAACTCTAAACTTAGATTGTATAAGAGATAGGAAAAAAGCTTTAGATGAATGGTCCAGTGGGAGGAGCGTCCTTATACAAACCTTGACTACCCAAACAAATCCTTCAATTTGTAGAGTACTTATAGCACGTAAAATGACGGAAATGTAAAAGTTTGGTTTTCAAACTTAACGTGATCAACAACATTTATTAATGCAAGGAAATGCTTCCACAGGAAGAGAATACTTAGATACGGTAATAAATGAAATATACAAAGAATTTATTGGGAAGATAAAGGAAGAACTATCATTGAATCCAAAGTGAAATGAAATCAATGAAGCTAAATGGCATCTAACAAAATGGAAATTTGTAACATGTGTTATATAGATTCTTTTATTTGTGAATATGAAATGCATATTACCATAAATTACCACCCTCATAAAAAACAACCTATAAGGAAATGTTTTTCAAAAATTACAAGAACATTATATAAAACTTTGAGAAAATTGGGAACAAAGGAATAGAGAAACTATACCGAGATACTACAGGAGGAAGAATAAGAAGCCTTAGAGATTGGATTATTATAAAATGCCAAGAAAGAAAAGAATACAAACAAATAAGAGGAAATGATAAAATTTGTTGTGATCAAGAGATTTTAGAATGCCAGGAAAATATGGATGCAATATAAAACCTTATAAACAAAAATATAAAAAATATAAAAGATTTAAAAAATATAAATTTAGAAAACAAAATTTCCAAAAATATAAAAAAGAGATTCAATAAAGAAAACTATAAGAAAAGATATTTTTAGAAGAAGGTTTATAAACCATGCGAAAAGGAATTATGCCGCAGGGGAAGAAAAATGCGAGATGTTGGATCTGTAATGAGGAAGGACATTATACGCAAAACGAATGTCCAAGTAGACTTGACATAAAAAGGAATTTAAAAAAGGAATTTCCACGAGAAAGCAAAAATCTTAGAAGAAGCCTTCAAAATGGAATTAGAACGATTGACGAATATGATATAGATGATACTTATAGTATTTATCTATTAGAAGAAACTGAAGAAGAAATAACTAATTCAGAATATGAAAATTCAGATCATGAATATTCTTCAGAAAATGAATGATCTGTATAGTACTACAAATCCAAATAGTACTTACATTAAAGTAGGACTAAAATTTAAAGGTTATAACACTTATCATTTACATGCGTATATAGATACGGGAGCTAGTATGTGTGTAGCTAGTAGATATGTATTTCGAGAAGACAATGGAAACAAGCACCTAAAGAATTAATTGTAAGAATTGCTAATAATACTACAATAAAACTCAATCAAGTATTAAAAGATCTTGATATAATAATAGGAGGAGAAAACTTTCATATTCCTACTATATATCAACGAGGAAGCAGTGTAGACTTGTTAATAGGAAATAATTTCTTAAATTTATATCAACCTTACACAATATTTTGACAAAATAAGCCTTACAACCCCAGAAGGAGATACAATATATGTCTCTAAAGTAAGGAAAGCTCTAGCTCTCCAACCCAACTTTTATGCAACAACATAAAAAGCCGCAGTGGTGAGAAAGACCACCAGCAAAAGCGAAACCCTGTTTAGAAAATATTTCATTAGATATAGAAGAAAAACAAAACTCTTTTCTTAATGAAATACAAGAAGATAAAGCCACCAACAGGCGTGAGAACTATTAAAAGCAGTCAGTTCAGAAAATCCTTTGGATCCAAAAATAAATAAGACTAAGACAAAAGTCAAGATAGAATTAAAAGATCCTAACAAAATCATAAGAGTAAAACCAATGATTTATACTCCAGAAGATAGGATTGAATTTGGAAAACAAATTAAAGAACTTTTGGAATTAAAAGTTATAATACCAAGTAATTCACCTCACTCTAGTCCAGCATTTTTGGTTGAAAAAGAAGCTGAAAAAAGAAGAGGTAAAAAGAGAATGGTAATAAACTTCAAAGCACTTAATAAAGAAACCATTGATGATGGATACTTCATTCCAAAAAGGAAAAATTACCGTTAATAAAAGGAAAGAAATACTTCTCAAGTTTCGATTGCAAAAGTGGATTTTGGAAAATAAGACTAGATGAAGAATCTCAAAAATTAACAAAGATTCGGTTGCCGAGGACAATTCCAACGATGTGTAATACCATTTGGATTAAAAGCAAGCTCAGGTATTTTTCAAAGATATATGGATAATATTTTTAAGAAATTACAAGATATTTGTTGTGTTTACATAGATGATATTTTGGTTTTCGGTATGAATTAAATAAGCATTATTTGGATATTATCAATATATTACAAGAATGTAGAAAAGAAGGCATTGTACTTCAGAAAGAAAGCGATTACTTGCTCGAACAAAAATCAAATACTTAGGATTGGAAATTGAAAATGGAAAACATAATCTACAACCCATATACTAAATAATATTCAAGGTTTTCCTAGTGAATTAAAAGATAAAAACCATTACAAAGATTTTAGGATGTCCACATACGCAGAAGCCTATATCAAGAAACTTGCAGAATGAGAACACCATTACAAGCAAAATATAAAAATATTATGTCCGGAAAATGGGCCAGAAGAAGATACTACATATATGGATAGAGTAAAAGCAAAAAGTAAAAAAATTTACGTTTATACCATCCAGATAGGATGATAAAATTATAGTTGAAACAGATGCTACACAAGAATATTAGGGAGCAATTCTGAAAGCAAGAGTAGATGACAAAGATGAATATCTTTGCAGATATACATCGAGGGGTCTTTTCAAGGGCTGGGACCAATTAAATTATCATAGTAATGAAAAGGAATACTTAGGCTGTTAAAAAAGCTATTAAGAAATTTGCAATATATGTTATAAGTTCTAGATTCATTATTAGAACGGATAACAAGAATTTTGGTTATTTTTAAGAACTAATATTACGTGGAGATTATAAAGTTCAAGACTAGTAATTAGATGGCAAATGGTTCAACCATTACAATTTTGACGTTGAGCATCTTCAGACGTAAAAATAGCTTGGTGATGCTCTTACCGAGAATGGCACCTGCTAACTATTTTTATGATTGCGAGAAATGGAACGACTTGATATCAAAATCAAGATAAAGAAGAGGAGATAAAATCCTAGAACAACTCGAGTTGATATACCTCGAGAAATCTCTTACTGAGAGACAGAATAAAACGGGAAGAACTTAAATGTTCAAAACAAATTTCGGATGAGAAATCTCGATAAAAAGGAAGAACTTAATTGTTCAAAACAAATTTCGAATGAGAAATCTCTGTTAAAGGAAGAACCTATGAGTTCCACAAAAAAACTTCTTGGGCGGAACAAAGCGAGAAAAAGAAGAACGAGAAAAAAAAGTTTATGTGGTGTTATAATGGCCCAAAACCGAGAATTTATAACAATGGCGGGACTAGCAAATCTATTCTAAGATTTAGTGGAGTAACTCATGTGAGCCTTCACCAACAGAATGTAGGCTGAAGGAAGTTATGCCAACTACAAAACACCAAAACTAATAACTCAGGAGAAATAGTAAGAAATTATTACGTAATCTTCTACAACAACAACCAATGCTCAATGACGGTATGACAAACCTTGGAAAAATAGCAAGGCCTCCAATGCTATTTAAGGAAGCATCTCCAGGAGACATCAAAAATAACAAAACATTCGGTATTCGGAGAAACATCTTCAGAACCACTCCGATGAAGATGAAAAAGACCAATCTGAAATCTCAACAAACAACAATGGTTAAGTCTATAATTTAGCCAGGAAAATCTACCCGAAGAGCATGTGAAGATATGAAATTCTATACTACTGAGACAAGGAATTTCCCCAGTAGTAAATTCAATATATTGGAAGGAGTTGATCCAATTTTTTGTGTATAAAGCATTTCATGCGAGGATTAATAGAAAATATATATCCGAGGAATTAATTTAAGTGAATTAAATTATTTCCCGAGAAAATTTTAAAAAGAGCAAATTAAGAATTTTAGAAGAAAAATTAAAGAAGGTGATAAACCTGTTTATCTTAGATTTTTAGTTCATTAATGGTGGAATGAGTAAGGAAGTATTAGTCCCTACCACTTCATCAAAATAGGAATTTCCAACCTGTAGAGGTTCCTAAACCAAGGGTACTTCGAGAAAGGAATTCACTTGTGAGAAGAACTTCTGTGTATTAAGAGGACAAATGCTAAGCGGTTACTATGAACTCGAGAAAGATTGATAATTCTCTGAGATTAAAGTAAATTATTCAACCGGTAAAGTTATTATCATCTCACACGAAGATGGCTATGTCGGGAAGAAGATGATGAAAAAAATCACCAAATATGAAACCAATTTTAATTGCAACAACTTAGAAATTGGTCAAGAAACGGAAAGTATTTTGCTTCTATGCCAAAAAAAGGCCACCAAAGACCATAGGTGCATTCTCTGCATCAAAGATCGAGAAGATGAAGATGCATCATCATCAACATCATCAAAGGAACAATTGGCGTAAAACGACAAAGGAAACTAAGAAAAGCATCGTGAAGACTTACAAAAGAAATAAAGATGTAAACCCTACATCTTGGTCGGCGTGTATGCCAAGGAAAAAAGTAACGGTTATCAGGAAAAGCAGATGAATTATTAAAAGAAGAAGAATTATTAAAGCAAGATGAATTATTAAAGCAAGGGTAAAATAATAAATTTGGTCTTGTAAATAGGGATTCCTTATTCTATAAAAGGAACCCTTATTATCATTTCTAGACACGGAAAAAAAAGAAAAACACAGAAACAGATAGAAACCCAGAGCTCTCTACTCTGAAACTCTCAAATAGGAAAAACCTTTTATATCTAGAAATCCAGAACCCAATAATGAAATACCCAGTAACTATGAGCGGCTAAGCACCCTTTTCAAGGTTCTTAGTTGGCCTTAAGTTGTAATAATTATTATATTCTAAATAAAATGGAGTTCTATTACTCTTCTTTAGTAAGTCAACTTTTGGACACCATTCATGTACGGATGCAGAAAGCTTACCATTACCAGGAAGGTGTTGAGGTGTAAGCGAAGGCATAATGCAGTGTAACAAAAGAAACGAAGGTAAGGAAAGGCAGTGGTGGACCCATTAAATTCGGGTATGATGGTTATAAATTTAAGCTAATTAAGAATCTTGAATGTTGAAATATTAGAAACTACTGAGGTATAATAATTTTAAAACAGGAAAACATAATTTATTTTTAGAAAGAAAATAATATGAATATCGAATCACTAGTACATAAATTAGAACTATTAGACTTAACAAATGAAAGAGTAATTTTTAATTTTAAAAGACAATTAATAGAATCAGGATTAGAATTAAGTAACCAACATAATGAAGAACATAACATACTATGCAATTGTAAGGAATACAGAAGAAAATTAGATTTATATAGTAAAATAATAAGTTTTTTAGATAAATTATTAACACCAATAAATACACAAAGACCTTCATCTAGGTCAATTTTAACTCCAGATTAAGATTAAATCGATCCTCGAAAAATGGTATCAGAGCCAAGGAATAGTGATTAAATAGTAATGGATGGAGAATTAACACCATTAAAACACAAAGACATTTGTGACATTTTATAAACCCCAGGGGCATAACTGAAGATATAACAAACTTTAAGGACAATTTAAAAAATGATCCTTATTAAAATCACGATTAGCTAGTTGAGAAATGTTAAATGCACAATATTTACACACAATATATATATATATATATATATATATATATATATATATATATATATATATATATATATATATATTTGACTAAAAGTTTATATATAATATTTAATCTATTATAATTACAATTCAAAAATGAGCCTTGATTGCATGATTTATACAATTAAGTCTAGTTTAATTTGACATTTGACATTATATATATACATATAGGTATCTATGTTAAGGAATTTTAAGTCTTATATCGATGAAGTTGGGACATTTTATAATCTTGAAAAAAAATTTACCTTATTATCTAGATTTTGAGATAGATTTAGGTTTTAAAACTTTCTCTGGGCTCTCAGATATCACCTTCACCCCCTTTCACACCTCAAGATACAAGTGCGTTTTAGCACAACCTTAAATCTCATCCTCGTTAACGTGAAAGAAGAATGTTAAGGAACTTTACTTTACACATCGACCAAGAGTTAAGATTCTATGCATCTTATAACTTGTGTTTTAATATAGAGTTTAAACTTGATTTAACTAACAATATATATATATATATATAAATCATTGCTCATTTTATTAGGGATTGAATCTACACTCTCAATTATAAAAAAATAAATTAAAAATTGATACAAGGTTATTTTTCTACCTAAAACATTATATTCAAGTTAAAGATTGTTAATTTATATACCATAAATTTTTAAGAAATACCTTTTAAAATTTAAATAAAAAAAATTTCCATAGTGTACATGCACAAATTAGAACACATATCATGCCCATGGTATAAATTAGAGAAAGTAGTTACCATATCCAACCAACCAAAGAAAAAATACGAAGTCTATTAATGCTCCAAAGTCAGTTTTTCTTCTGAACAGTTAAGCTTAACATACTCTGTTTGAAAATTATTTATTTATGATGTATTTTTATATCTATAAAATTTAAAATTAATGTAATTTTTTTATTAAAATAAATAAATATCTAATAAAAGGTAAAAAGATAAAGTAACTTTATCGGTAATAAGTATAATCATAGATAAGGAACAATATATTCTCTGTTTCTACGTTTTTTTCTAATAATTTTTATAAAAAAAATAAAAATTACATTTTTAACTTATAATTAAAAAAATAACAATTCTTATATCTAATTTATATAATTATTATTAAAAAATCTAACATATAATTTAAACGATGTTTAAATTTAATTATAGTTATTTTAACTCGTTCAATACTATTAATATATTATTTTTGTTGCTATAAATTTTGAGCTTATATTTTTTTATAATTTTTCTAAATTTTTTCTCACCTAATAAAAAAGTAATCCTAAAATATATTTTGCTAATGTTATAATGATATTTATATTTTCAAAATCTTAGATAATTAAATAATTAAATAAAATATTTAATTTGTCTGATAGTATTTTTTTTTTGAAGATATTAATTTCCTAAAAAAGAGTAATTTTATACACATAAAATTATTATATATATCATATAATATATTAATTTTAAATTAAATGTAAAGTTAAAATTGTGTTACTCTTACTAGCAAGGGACCAATTAAATTATAATGTGTATTATTTGCATGCATCTAGTTATAATTAAAAAAATATTTTAATAATAAATTAAAAAATAATAAAAATAACATATCTAATATTAATTTATATAAATTTTAATTTAAAATAAATTTTCTTGGGCACCATTTTAGTAATTTTATAAGCAGCTCCGTAAATTATTATTTTTATTTATGAAAAATTCTAACTCTGTGCTCCAATAATATTCGATAATCACGTCAGCGAAAGTGCAAAACTTACAGAAGTGCTGATAAACTTTAACAACAGTTCACAAGGTGCTGATAAACTTACAGAAGTGCTGATATCAAAAGAATCTTTTCGCATGTAAACACTCCTTTTAATTTGGATTTTTTTTTATTTTTAAAAAGAGACATTTTAGTTTTCTTTTTATCACAAAATGAAGAATGTCAATATGTGTAAACTGCCTTAATATGTAAGAATGGCAAATTGGAGATTTAATAAATTAATGAATCTTTGTACTGGGGATAAAATTAATGAGTAATTTAATGAGTAATTTAAGGAGTGATAACTTCTTAATTTAAAGAATAAATCAAGAACCTTAATTTAAGGAATAAATTAAGGAGTAAATCAATATCATCCTTGATTTACTGTTTAATTTATTCCTTAAATTAAAAAATTAGCACTCCTTAAATTACTCATTAAATTACTCCTTAATTTTATCTCCAATATTTTGTTAACAAAAATGGAAAAATGAATTTAAGGAGAGAAAAAAAAAACTACCCAATATGCTATCTTATCTTATCCATACTTAAAAGATCAAAATCTCTAAATCATATTTGAGTTTTTTTTTATTTTTTTTGAGTAATCACGTATTCTTGCTATTTTCAAGTAAGCTTTTAACTTTATTTGAATCTCAACATTTTAAACAAATAGTTTTTGAACAAGATGTTTATTACAAATCTATAACCACTAGCATAGTTTCAATTTTCTTCTTAAACTTTTAATATATTAAATATAAAATATAAAATTAAAAAATTAAAAAATAATGGGATATGCCTTAACAACATAGAATTTATTCGAACTTATTTAAATTCTAAAATTTAAATCTTATTTACGGATATATATAAGTTTCTTTTAAAAAAATTATATTTTATTTATTTGAACGAAAAATTAAAAAAAAATTAAATTAATAAAATAAAAATATATTAAATCTTTTACGTTTTAAAAATTAGTTTTATTGTAAAATAATTCCTTAATTCTCTTACATTATAAAAAATAAACTTTAATTGTTTACTAAGTAATAAATTACATTATAAAAAATAAACTTTAATTATTTATTAGGTAGTATGATATTTTGGTATTTTATTTTCAATAATTTAATACATTAATTATATTTTTTAAAATTAATATATTTTAATAACATTACTATTACATTTTAAAGCCTGTAGTTATTTCTTGTAAATTTTATTATTATTTTTTTGTTAAAGCTTAGGTAGAATTAAAATGTATATTACTAGCATGAGTTCAACTAGTAGATATTTGAAGATAAAAATATCCTAAAAAGTTAAAAAATATATATAAAAAATAAAATAATTAAAATTTGTGATTAAAATATATACAAATATAAAAGAACATGACTAAAATATATTAATTTAAAATAAAATTATTAATATATTTAATTTGTTAAATTAAAATACACTTAGTTATAATTATTTTAATAAATTATCTTTAAAGTTTATTAAAAATAAAAAAAATAATTTATTGTTGTATTAAATGTTAATAAATATTTAGATAAAATATTGGTAGATGGTGTATTCCGACCGAAACCCCAACGTGTATTCGCCAATGACTATAAGTTGCTTCTTGAATCTTTAAATTTCAATAAGAACCCAAAATGTGGAAGTCTCTCACAACTATATTAGGGAGACAAAAAATAAAATAAATAAAAAAGAGTTCATAAAAAGTTGACCAACCAAGTCAAATATTTTTACTTTTAAGAGTGCTCTACCTAAACACACCCTTCTCGTGTCTTCAGCTTGGGATGCTTCATCTTCGACCCTACTTCAGATATATATATATATATATATATATATATAATGTAAAATTTAATACGATATTTTAATAAATTTAATATAATATTATTTATTATTGTAAATATTATTCAATTATTTTTTAAATTTTAAAACTATTATTAAATTTTTTATTATATATTAAAAATTAAAATGAAATATATGATATAAATGATTAAAAAAATATATTATAATACAACATAAAGTTAAAAAATTAATATAAATTAAAAAAATGATTTAAAAAATTTTAAAAAATATTGTTAAATTTTTTATTACATATAATAAATTAAAATTAAATATATAATACAAAATAACTAAAAAAATATTAATATAACGTAAAGTTAAAAATATAATATCAATTAAAATAACGATTTAATAAATTGTTAAATCATTTCTAGATCTTTTAATAATATTAAAATATTGATAATAAATATATGTATTATTATTTTGAGATTATGTGTCTTGATTTTAAGATTCTTCTTCTTATTCCTATACATATCCTTAATTACATTTCAAATAAATTTTAATAGTTTTAGATTAAATATAAAATTCAAATATTTCAATAATAATATATATGTTATATACTTTTAATTAAATATAAATTTTAATTTATAATAATAATTATAATATTTTATTTAATAAATTATTAATATTTTATTTAAGAAATTATTAATATTTTATTTAATAAATTATTAATATTTTAATTAATTAATTAATTAATAATAATAATAATATTTAATTGTTTAATTGATTGAATATAATAATGGGTAAAATAAATGAATATATTTATTAATATAAATTTGATATTATAGGTTAAAAATAAAACAAAATTTAGGATTAAGAGGTGACTTAATTACCACTTTTATACGTAGTTTATGCGATTTTGCTTTTATTATCTCGAAAAATGATTAAAAGAAAGCGGCATAAAGAAACCACAAACTGATTAATAATAGTGATCAGTGACAAAATTGCAGTAATCGGTTTGTTTAGGTGATGTGTTTCGTTTATTTATTTAATTTAAAAACATTATTATTATTTTTTAAGAAAATATTGATAAATAATAAAATTAATTTTTTATTATTTTTAAATTAAATTTATTATATGATTAACAAATTATTAAACTGTCCTTCTAAATTTTAATATCAAAAATATATTTTTATAGATTTTATTTTTTTTTCTTATTCTATTATCCTTTCGAAATAACAATTAGACAAAAAAAAATTATTTTTTATTTTAAATAATTAATAATCACTTCAACTTGAGCCTTATCTATGTGATTTTAAAGACCCTTTTTCTTTAATAACGGTAAGAGGGGGAAAAGTTGGGTAATAAAGGAATTGTAGCAAGTGTATCATTTTTTTTATTATAAATTGATTCAACTTTTTTTCAAAACACGTACATAACACACGTTAGTTCGGTTACGTTTTAGACGAAGTATTGAAAATTTAGAACATAGTGTATATTTCTTTATATATAAAAAAACTAGAAAATTTGTTCAACGAATAGCGGTCGCTTTTCTTCTTCGTTCTTCTACTTTCTTTCTTCTTTTTATTAAACTTTTATGCAAATAAACATAAAAAAAATTATATAATAAATACATTTTAATATTTTTTTTTATTTTTTTATGCTAATAAATTTTAAAATATCTATATAATAAATATTTTTTAAATAATATAATTATTTTTATTAATAATTCATATAGTTATTAGAGTTAAATTAATATACTCATACAAAAAAATCATGTTTTATTGGATTAATAATTTTGACTTCGAGATTATATTGTATCTTATATTAATTAAAAAAAATTAATTAATTAATATAAATTATTTTTATATCATGTATATATTTATTTATTATTAAAATAATAAATTAATTAAATATTTATTTTAAGAGTAAAAAGAAACTTAAAAATTTACTTTTTTTTTCTTTTATTTTATAAAATAAGAAATTTAAAATAATAATAATTATTGTTTAATGATAAATATTATTATATATTTATTACATTTAAATTATGACGTGCATGAATTATAATCGTAATAAAAAGATGATTAACAAGAATGGGACAATATGGAGTTCCATCCATTTGTTTCTCTCTAGAAAACTCTGGGCAAGTTCTGGCCACTATCGTAGATATGGTTAAAAAAAAAAAACTCAAAAAGTTAAACGCGGAATCCCCCAGCACATAATATAAATATTGGTTGTGAGAATGTTTAATCACCCAAGGACCGCCAATAGATTTTGAATTTTCTTGTTATTAGTTCTGCAACATTAGTTTCTTTCTCATCTTTTGGTCCTTTGCTAGAGTATCGATATTTCTCTTTTTTCATTTCTCAAAACATCTCTTGTCCTGTTTTTCTATCGAATATCGAAACTTTAATACATTTTGTAGATACCCAAGTGATAAAATAAGGCAATCTTGTAGCCAGAATGAGAATTCAGATGGAATTTAAACGTGTTTTTAATTACTTTGATGAAGATGGTGATGGGAAGATTTCACCATCGGAGCTAAAAAATGGACTAGGCATGATGGGTGAAGAGCTACTGCTGAAAGACGCAGAGGTTGCAGTAGAAGCATTGGATTCAGATGGAGATGGTTTCTTAGAAATGGAAGATCTTGTTCAATTATTGGAAATTGGAGGAGAGGAAGAGAAAATAAAAGATTTGAGGGAAGCTTTTGGGATGTATGATATTGAAGGATGTGGGTTCATTACACCCAAAAGTTTGAAGATGATGCTTAGTAGATTAGGGGAATCAAAGTCAATTGAAGAATGTAAAATGATGATCAATAAGTTTGACTTGGATGGAGATGGAGTGGTCAGCTTTGATGAATTCAAAGTTATGATGCAGTGATGCTCTGTGCAACGCTAAATACTGATTGTGAATTTTTGTCACTAGTCTATTTTGTGTTTTTGATTAATTGGTGACGTGGAGCTTGAAATATTTCACAATTATGTCGAAAATTTTCGTTGAAAACGCCAAAGTCAAACGTCTTTTTAAATAAAATAAACTCTCTTAAAATTGTATTATTTTTTTCATATATTTTCGTTACAATTCTATAGCTATATACAAGAAAATTTACTCATTTAATTACTTTTTGAATTAAACATTCTTTGATTTACTCATTGAATTAAACATTCTTTGATTTACTCAATGAATTAAACATTCTTTGATTTACTCCTTGAATTAAAGATTCATTGTTTTTTTTCCTTGAATTAAGGTTCTTGATTTACTCATTCAATTAAGGAGTTAACACTCCTTAATTTACTCCTTAATTTTATCTCCAATACTCATTCAATTAAAGTTTATGGATCTAAGTTTGCACAGAAGTCGTTGAAACTCATGAGAAACTAAGACAACAAAAGGTAAAACTAACAAAAATGATGATTGTGATAGTAAAAAAATAAATAAATAATAGAAAATGTTGTTGTCGATGTGAGACTTTTCTTTTTACAACAAAACTTCCCCTCCACATCAGGCATGTATGAACTGCATTAGAGATTTAATCCATTATCGTCAAGGGTTTGGTTTCAATATGGGACCTTTCCTTTTACCATAATACTTCTCATCCACATCAGGTAGGTAGAAGCTGTAGGAGAGATTTAATCAATCATCACCAAGAACTTGGTTTTAATGTGATACATTTTCTTTTACCACAATACTCCTCCTCCACATTAGGTAAGTAGAAGTTGTAAGAGAGATTTAATCCATTATTGTCAAGAGCTTGGTTTCAATGTGAGACCTTTTCTTTTACCACAATACTCCTCCTCCATATCAGGTAAGTAGAAGCTACAAAAAAGATTTAATCCATCATCACCAAGAAATTTGGTTAAAAAAAACTAGAACAAGAAATCGCTCTGATAGAGTACCAAATGCATTTTGAGACATCAGAAACTCTGCTCTCGAAAGTAGAGATAAAATTACAAGAGTTACAAGTATATGCTATTTCGGTAGAGGAATAACAATTTTTTAGGAATATCGACTTGCTCTGATACCATGTTGAAAATTTGTGTTGAAAACGCCAAGGTCTAAAGGTCTTTCTAAATAAAACAAACTCTTTCAAAATTGTATTATTTCTTTCATGTATTTTCATTACAATTCTATAACTATATATAAGTAGATTTACTCCTAGAATTACTCTTTGAATTACACATTCCTTGATTTACTTCTTGAATTAAGGATTATTTGTTTTTTTCTTTAAATTATTCCTTAAATTAAGAATGACAACTCCTTGATTTACTCTTTGAATTAAGGAGTTAAAACTCCTTAATTTTATCTCCAATAAATTATTTGTATTTATTCACTTATAACAATATTTTATACTTCTTTTCATAATTTTTTATTTATACTTCATTTTTACATTTAATTTACTAGTTTTATTTATATATCTATTTTTTAATAATTTAAATTTTATTATGTACCATCGAGATATATTTATTTATATTAATATTAAAAATTAGAATATAAATAATTATTTTAAATTTTAAATAATTATTTTGTAATATTCTGATTAATTAGTTGACTTATTAATCAAATAACATAACTTTTATAAATATATGTATTAAATAAGAAAATAGTTTAAAATATAAGTAATTAATTGTTTTGATATTTTATAAAGTTTTATAAATAAATTCTATGATTTTGATAGAGTTTTCATAATTTTATTAAAAAAATTCAAAGTTTCTTTCAACAAAAACTATATATTCGATAATTTTATAAAATTTAGATCAATATCGACGTTTTAAACCTCGACACAAAAAGCAACAATAAAACCTAACATACAACTTTCAAACAGACGTTAAATGACCAGCAACAAAAACTACTCAAAGTATAGCTACATCCTCAATAGTAATCAAGTAACTGCAAACGAAAACATTATCAGCCATAAAGCTAGAAAGAAGATATCAATTTCAAAGATATTTCAAAAACTCACTAGCTTTATCCAGAATGGTAAAGAGCAAGAGAAGGTTGTTTCAAGGAACAAAAGTACCACAACCAACAAAAGAAATAGCAAACAAGCCTCAAACCAAAACAAATCACACAAATACTAAACAAGCAGAGACAATTTCTTAAAGACTTAAAAGGAAACAAAATAGAGCAAACAATAGTACTGAGAAGAAAAAACTAGCAGACACCCTTCAACCAGATTACAAACTTAAAGAGCAAGTTCTACATTGGTTTTCTCCATATCAGCTTAATCTTTATCCTCCTCACAGGCCTCCATTGGCTGCTGACTTGTACCATCCTTGGTTGCTAAGATAACAGATATCATTCAAACTCTTCCTCCTACGCTTACCTATTTTAGCACAAGAAACCTCACTAGTCTTCCCCATTGCCTTTTCTCTACCACTACTAACAATGCCATTCTCTTTTCCTCTCTGTGCACCTTTTCCACCAACTTTCTTCACTACCGGTGACTCCCAGACCCAAACACAAGACCATCTGGTTCCTTCTTCAACCCACCATGTTAAACATGCAGAGCACCTTTATATTCACATCAGCTTCAACCATTCACCAAACTGAGCATGTTTCCCTTCAAGTTCAATAAAAGCATTAGTAGCACTCTCAAAGAACCTACTTTGGTGTGTAATTTTCCCACAGTATTAACAAAAACTAGGTAACATCTCGTACTTAAATTCAACCCAAGCATAGTTACTTGTGAAAGATCCAAACCCTTGGTATTAGAGATCGTGAAATATCAAGCAGAATTGCACCCTAACTAACCTTAATAATCCACTAGACAAGGAAAACATATCTACCTCCATTATCTGTCAAATAAATCTCGTGCTATATTTTCCTTTATATTTATATATTTTATTATTATAATGTGATAAAAATATTTATTTTATATTTATTAAGAAAATATTAATTTTTTAAATTTTTTATAGATTTTTTTATGATTTTTATTTAATAGGTGGATTAACTTAAAAAAGAAGATGATGTATTTAGTAAACTATCACAACTTATCCCACCTTTTGATACATGGTGTACATTAATTCTATCTCTACCAAATACCAACAATTTTATTTAAATCTTTCAATTTTTATCTCTTATAAATACAAAATAACTCCTACAAAATAACACCTACAATTAGAATTAACAAAATCAATACAACAGTTTGCAACAAGAAGCAAAAAGAGATCAAGAGCACATCTATGGTAACTTTTATGGGTCTATAGGTTTTTCTTAATATTTTTCTCTATTTAGTTTCTTATGAGTATAATGATGTTTCTTGTAGAATTCATATCTAATTAAACTTCTAATGTAATTGTGTACAATTTTAAACTCTAGATTATAATTTAATTAATTTAATATTATAAACAATTTTAATTTTAATTCTTGAATATTGATGTAATTGATTCTAGGTTTATATGACATCACTATACATGTATAAATTAGAGTGACAAATTAATTTATTTCATGAATGTATTTATATATAGTTTAAAATATTAATATCTAATCGTTAATATTTCTATTCAAAGTGGTACTTTAAGACTACTGTTACCAATATAATTGAATATTTTCGTTAAAAGTTAAACGATTGTTATAATCTTATTTAGTTTAATTATATATTTTTTAGATTTTAATGAAATGAATGAATTAAATCTAACAAACATATCTCTAGGTTATTTAAGATTTATGTTGATTAATAAGCGAACATTTAATCAATTGTATGGTAAGAAAAGATAGAAAGCCTTAATTGGACATAAACTTCTAAAACTAAAGTTAAAAAATTAATAATGATTTTAGATTATGAAAGCGATTTAGAACCTAAGAAATTAATCTAAATTCATGACATCGTTAATAAAATTGTAGGTTAATAGTAAAGATAGTTTCGTGATCACATATCTCTCATAATTCTTTTATAATATTATTTTATTATTTTAAGTTACTATTTTTTGTTAACACTAACAAGTTAATAAGTAATAGAAATTGTTACTGATTCTCGTGAATACAATAATCTTAATTCTTAAATTATTTATCATTTGTATTTGATCACATATAATTGCGTGTTATGAATTGTGTCAAGTTTTTGACACTTGTAAATGATCGAGTTGATCAACACGAAAACTCAAATCCTCGATCTCCAATTAAAAATAGAAACAAGAGAAAGAATGATGCATCAAAACAAAGGACTAGAGAAAAATTAGGGTTTAAGAAAGTGAACTAAATAGAGAGAGATCGAAATAAAACTTTTACACAAGTGACAACTGCTTTTGAGGCACAACTTATAAAACTGCACAACTATTTTAGTCAGCGCCTAACTAATCATGTTCAGCCACTTAATTCATGAAACACTATCTGATAAATGAATTTTGGGAAAAAAATTCTCCCATCTCCGTTGAGAGAGATTTCAGTTATAATTGTAATGATTTTATGATATATAATAGTAATCTAGAATTTTTGAATAAAGTACAATCAAGGAACAATTGTGAGTATTTGGTTTCCGGTTATAATTTTAACTCATCAAAATGTGACCAATAAAGGGAAAATCGTGAAAATAACGAGAGTTCAATATTTTAACCTTAAAAAAGTTTACAAAAATACTAATTTTTTTAAAGATACATCAAAAATCTTGTTATTTTTAAATAAGTATAATTTAATCCAAAATGGGCATAAAACAAGTTTGATCAAATTTGATCAATTTTAACAAATATAAAACATTAATGAATAAGTTCTTTTTTTTAAATAATAAACTTAATATTTTATCATCATCAATTCTTATGTATATTCTATTTCACTTTTAAATATATATATTTTTTTAAAATAATGGTATATATATATATATATATATATATATTTGTTAATAATAATGGTCAGATTCGTGTTACGATGGTTACTCTAAAAGGATTGATATGGGCTCAAAATAATTAAGATCCTATCAATATCATTATTGGCTCCTAAAAGAGGAAAGAAATACTCCGCTTCAACAACTAAAAATCCAAATCTATTCAGTTCCAACCGGCCAACCCTTTTCTTCATTAACATGCCGCCGAACTTTGTCATAATTTTCAACGCCATTGTTTCCAATCCATCACTCTTACAGACACACACTCCAGCCTTTTCTTCAGATATTATCACTAAAGTTATCAATTTTAAAGGAAAAAGCTGGACCAAATGGTGTTGTGCCAAAAACGAAAAGGACTCGTTGTTACGTTTAAGCACTGAGCACCAAGCCGATGCTACAGACAAAGCAATTTTTTTTTTTTTTTGTAATGTCTATACCACAGCAACATTAGGATGATATATAACTTTATTATAGGAAATAAACAAAATGGAGCCCAGCACAAACAAAACTAAGCTGTATCTCATCTTCTATTGACAAACTTGGAACCAATGCCTAAAAACTGGCAGTGAAAGAGAAGATCTGCTTCACATACAAAGAAAATAGTACATCTACAAAGGACACATGCGATCACATTTTTCCTATCTGGAGGGGCTACACATTGCCACAAAGAACGGTATGCTGATATTTTCGTTGCATCAACACCAAGTAAAGCAAGGCTGTGAGCATATTCCTGGTGGAGATATGTAAGAAATATATTCATGTCATCAAAGGCTATATATTTGCCAGCCAATAAATATCTATCACTAAGCAATCATAATGAAAAATAAGAGGAAAAAAGATAGAGAAATACAAACAGAACAGAAATATAGGGATACTTAAAATACAATCATACCTGAATGTCAAGGAACAATTGCATACAGATCTTGTCAGTGTCGGACACATTGTTATCTGTGACATCCGAGCTTGCTCCAGCTCGCCTTTGTGCACCTTGTCGTATTCTCTGGAGTGATGACTCCGTTTTCCTTGCCTGACCACAGTAGGATGTTAAAACTTTCAATGATATAATGAATGTAATTTGCATGGTGATCATGAAGGTACTTGGACACTTACCACATTGACAAGATCGGAAGCTAACTCATAATAGCGGTTAGTTATATCTGTCACAACGCCAAGCAACAATTCTTCTTTTGTTTCCTCTGTCAAATATAAAGTAGCTTGTTCACTATCCAAAAATGCCTGAAAGTTATTTATATATCAGTACTATGTGCCATGATAAAGCTCTCTCTAGAGAATTTATAAAGCTGAAAACTACAATCTTGAGTCAAGTGTCGATCTTAAGAGGACGTAGCATCCCTGCCACGTAGGGAGAATGCCTAATAGGAAGAGGTTTATTAGTCATCCTGTAAGTTGCTGTTATTCCCTTCAGCTGCCTCAAATCCTACATTTTTGAACAAGACAAATTAAATGAATGAACTAGACTTGCCATAGACAAATATAAATAGACATGCAGAACCACCATTAAATTCAAGTTCAGTGTAAGTCCCAATCACATGGAAAAATATTACATTCTGTTGCAGCAATTTAACATTTACTAAAAGGGACATTACTCATGCACCCTCATTTCATTTGTACAGCCAACCAAGAATATTTATCACTGGTCTTTGAAGCTGTTTTTATTTTACAGAAAAATTACTTCTCATCTCTATTTCTTAATATTAGATCCCTTTATATATACATTTTTATGCCTAATATACTGCTGGAAGTTATTAGTATACAGCTGTAAATCATCCTGAAAATCAAGAAACTAATATACTAAAAACAGGGGTTGGTTCCACCCTGAAAATACAGAAACCGCTTCTCTTAAAATCGTGGGTTGGTTTCACCCCGGATATCGAGAAACCGACCATACTCCTAGGTTGATTTCTCTACACTCCCCTCAAGAAGGCAATATATGTTTTCCAAACCAAGTGCTACATTTAACTCGTGAAATTAGGTCGAAACAAAGCTTTGGTTAAGATATCTCAAGTACTTGTTGCCTAGATGGAACATAGTTGAGTGGAGATCATCTTGCCTTCAATTTTCTCACCGATGAAGTGTCTATCAATTTCCACATGTTTAGTTCGATCATGGTGGATTGGATTTTTGGCAATTGCAATTGCTGACTGGTTGTCACATATGATTCTAATATATTCTGAATGTTCAACCTTGAGTTCGTATAGCAGTTGTTTTAGCCAAATTCCTTCACAGATGCCCAAAGCCAATGCACTAACTCGGCCTCAAGACTACTACGTGCTACCACCCTTTGCTTTTGCTACGCCATGTCACCAAATTTCCCAAATAAATGAGCAATATCCGGGGATGTGGATTTTCGGTCACCAGGAGATCCACCAATCAACATCGTATAAATTTCCAATCTCCTATTAATTGTTTTCGAATACGAGCCCCTTTCCAGGGATCCTTCTTCAAGTATCTTAGAATACGATGATCGCTTTCCAAGTGATCAATCGATGGGTTGCCAAGAAAGCGGCTAACAACACCGACCGAAAAACTTATATCCGGACGTGCATGTATGGGTCAAATAAATTAACTTACCTACCAAACGTTGATATTGCCCATGGTCGCCTTGCCAATTCATCGGTTCGAGGCATTAGTTTGGTGTTAGTGGTCCATGGGTGTTTCAACAGGTTTACACCCACTCACGCCGCCTCACGCAAGAGATCTAGAACATATTTGCGTGAGAAACCGAGATTCCTTGGTACTACGTGCCACCTCCATCCCTAAGAAATATTTCAAATATCCCAAGTCTTTAATCTCGAATTCCTTGGATAATAGCATCTTAAGTCTCTTATTTCTCCTACATGATTTCCTCGTAAGAACTATATCATCAACATATACAATCAAAGTTGTGATTCTCCCATCTCTACAAGTGTTTGACAAATAAAGCGGGTCTCGTACGTGTCCGAGTAGTATCCATCCCTGTTTCGAGGACCTCGTGAATTTTTTCGAACCACGTCATGGTATTTGTTTAAGTCCATATGTGCCTTTCTCAACTTGCATACCTTTCCTCGTGTATCTTTAGTCTCAAAGCCGGTGAGACACATCCATGTAAACTTCTTCGATCAAATCTCCATTTAAGAATGCGTTCTTGACATCGAGTTGAAGTAGGGGCCAATCCTCATTAACTGCGATGAGACAAAGAAGACACGAATCGTGTTAAGTTTTGCTGTGGAGCAAAAGTCTCTTGATAATCAATTCCATATGATTGGGTGAACCCTTTAGCCACTAGTCGAGCTTTATATCTATCGATATTTTCATCTCCGCTTCGTTTTGCTGCAGAATATCCATTTACAACCTATTGTCTTCTTTCCAAGTGGTAGCTCGTTAACATCCACGTACCATTCTTTTCAAGTTGCATTATATTCTTCTAAGATTGCCTTGTGCCATCGAACTTTTGTGAGCTTCAATGATGCACTAGGAATCTTGATGTTGTCTAGTGGATGTCACAAATGCCCGAAATTTTTGGGGGACAAATTTGCGTAAGAAATGTAACTTTGAAGAGGATGTTGAAAGTGCAATGATCGAACGCCTTTCTTCAGGCATAGGAAGATCTAACTCAGGGTCGAACCAAGTTTTAGACTAGATTCTCGTTTCATCTTGTAATCTTTCGATTCGGGCCTGGTTCAAGAGAAGCTTTCTTGGCTGATTTCGTGCGGGCAAGTCGATTTCTCTTTCTTTCATAAACTTTTATGGCATCATTAGGAAGGAGAAGATGTCTAGGATAAACAGAGGAGATTGACTGTGTTTGGTTTCAAGGAGAATGCAGAACGGGTATCGGGGAAGAGGACAAGTGTGGAGGAAAATGAGATGATAAATTCGGCTCAACGATGAGTGATGACCAATCCTACCCCGCAATTCATTAGTGTGATTCTCCCTTGAATTGCGTAATTAGAATAGAATGGAGTTTCTTCGAAGAAAGTAACGTCCCATGGAATGGTAAAACTTACAGTGATGGGAGAGAAACATTTGTAGCCTTTTTGATTGGGCCGAGTAACCAACAAAGATGCATTTATTGGCACTGGCATCAAGTTTGCCACGATATCGTGAATGAATATGGACAAAAACAAGACAACCAAAAACCTTTGAAAGGAATTGGTGACACAAGTCATGAGGTAGAATATCGACTCAAGCATTTGTAAAGGTGAATGAAAGTCGAGAACTCGAGAAGGCATTCGGTTGATTGATCAAGTGTGTTGCGCAAGAATGGCTTCACCCCAAAATTTTTTAGGAACATTGGTTTGAAAAAGTAAAGTTCGGACAACCTCAAGTATATGACGGTTTTGCGTTTGGCTACACCGTTTGTTGTGGTGTGTCAACGCAGAGCTTATTGTTGACAATACCACGTGATTTGAGATATCCACTAAGATCTAATTAAAGAAATCCCTAGCATTATCGCTTTTAGGATTTGAATATTGGCATTGAACCGTGAGTTTGGATCATGGCATGAAAAAAGTGAAAATATGTGCTTGGTTTCAAATTTGTCTTTCATAAGAAATGTCCAACATAATCGAGTATGATCATCAACTAACAAGAAGAACCATCGAGCACCAAGACATCGAACGTGACATGGTCCCCAAATGTCACCGTGAATGAGGAAAAAGTGGTGACTCGTTCGTGCGTGGTGAAAAAGTGTTTTTTAGTATGTTTTACCAATCGACAAACTTCACAATGAAATAAATTGGGATTTTTATTGATAAATAAGGATGGAAACAAACGTTTCAAATACGAAAAATTTGGATGACCTGTAGACGAAATGCCACATCATGATTTCACTTTCCTTATTAGTACGACTACGAGACTTAAGATTATGACTCAATTGACATTGATGACTAACACAATGGTTTGAAGGAGTGTTGATATCAAGCACATAGAAGCACGAATCAAAGACCGCCAATCATTTTCCCGAGCTCAAGTCCCGAAAAACACAAGATTTAGCCAAGAATTTAGTTTCACAAGTTAAAGGTCGTGATTTAATTTACTAATTGATATGAGATTGCAAAGAAAATCCAGGCACAAATAACACGTATTTGAGAATGAGGTTGTTTGGCAGAGGCAAATGGTCCCCTGCTCCGACTACTTGTGGCGCGAGTACCATTGGCGACACACACCGTTCAAGTCCTTTGCAAGGTGAATAGGTTGGAAAAGTGATTGATCACTTGTGCGTGATTAGAGGCACCCGAGTCTACTATCCAAGACGGAGGAGGGAAATTTTTCAATGCTTTGTTGAATTGACCGGGAAATGTGCGTGGAGTTATTCCCGGCCGCTATTAAATGTGGTTTGATATTTGCCTTTGTATAAGTCATTGGAGTAAGTTCTAACTGTTCCTTAGTGAACGGGATAGGATTACCGTAAAATGCACTTGAATTTGTAGGTCGAGTTTGTACCGATGGTTGGAGAGATCGAACCGAAAAGACGGCAAAATAAATAGCTCTCTCGAGAGGTACCGCTGCGAAAAGGAGTAAGCAGAAACATTAATAGTCGCACCGTTAAATAGACCACCAAAAGGATTATGTTTAAGATAGATCAAGAATGGATCCAAGCCCAAAATGTCAATTTCCCATATTGCATTCGGTTCGTTACTTGTCTCCGAACCTCTTCATCCATGTCATCTTCCAAAGGTACTAAGTACATTTAAACTTTCACTTTTTTCATAGCTCTCATGCCCAAAAGTCAAACTCGAAAGTTAGAAACCGAAAAGGTGCATTCCTTACTCGAAAGTATTTGACATCATACTAGGTGAACTTACGTAACTAGTTGAACAAGAGGCTAAGAAAGACGGTTAGCTTACGAGCCTAAGGCTCGATACCACGAAGTCGTTTTTATTTTAAAAAATTACTTCATCTCTATTTCTTAATATTAGATCCCTTTATATATACATTTTTATGCATAATATACCGTCGGAAGTTATTAGTATACAACAGAATCATCCCGAAAATCGTGAAACTAATATCCTAAAAACGAGGTTGGGTTCCACCTCGAAATACAGAAATCCGCTTCTTTAAAATCAGGGGTTGGTTTCACCCTAGATATCAAGAAACTGACCATACTCCTAGGTTGATTTCCTACCGTCTTACCTCAACAGACTTCTCAACTAGTGTCTCTACTATTATACTGATAACCATAGGTACCAAATCATTCAATGATTTTCCACTGCATAAAATACCCTGTTTTACAAGATCAAGAACATTGGCAGAGCAGGAAGAAAGAAGCTTCAGAACGTGCTCCAGGTAATATCCACAAATTTCAATCGCCAGATAGTTTACATCATAAATGATCTGCAAACATCAATTTTACATATATTATAATATGGTAATTTCATTTTTTTATGGAAAACAGGAAAAGGCAATCCATGTACTTGTGAGGACTTTATCTTACTAGAGATACATATCAGGTGTTGTAATGCATGTGATAAAACTTGGACTTAAAGTAAGACTAAATACTTCTAAAAAGAATGAGTTAGTGCATAGTGCACAAGTCAAAGAACACTATATCAAGAATAATTAGAATGTGTTAGATAGTTTAACAGTTTGTTATTTCATGCTGTTAGTCATGTGGTTAGTAAGTTTCTTATCATTGGTAATCACATGTGGTAAAGTGTAATGTTAGTTTGTTATCATATGTAACGCTATAAATAGCTTGTGAATGCACTCTTTGTACGAATGTTTTCTCAATCAATAGAATTGTTATTCAGCCAATTCCTTCTTCTTTTAACTCTCTTGATCGCACTGCTCCCCTATCAGCTTCAGATGGTATCAGGGCCCTTTTAATGGAGTAAACTCCACAAATACCAGTCAATACCAGCTCCGAGTTACTGAACTCATCCATGAGCTCCTTAACTCTCTCAGCTGGAAATGCAGCAAAGCAAAATTATCCAGTAAATCCTAATTACACAATTAGGTTGGATCGAAGCAATTATCTCCTCTAGAGAGAACAATTAAAACATGTTATTCGAATCTATAATATGCAAGATTTTATCAACGAAACCTCAAAAACTCCTCCACAATTTGTTCGCAAATCAGATCGAGACACGACACTGGTGATAAATCCAGACTATGATATTTGGGATCAACGTGATACAGTTGTAAAAAATCAGATCTACAAATCTGTTAGTCAGTCTTATCTGAAATATTTGATGAACAAGAAAACAGCAAGTGATTACTTGCTAAGCTTGCAGAAGGTGTTCTCTGATTTTTCACAAACATACTTGTTGTAACTGGGGGATCAAGTTATGTATGCTCTTGGTGGCCTAGGGTTTGAGTACATGGCGTTAATCACGAATATCACTCTTTCTAAACAAGTACCACAAATAGGAGTGTTCACAACTATGATAGCTCAAGAGAAGCAGATTGAAAGAATGAGTCTCTCAACTTCTAACAATGCCTTTGTTCAAGCCAACTTTACTAGGGCCTCAGTATAACTCATCTACTAATCAGTGACACCACAACCTAGATCTTCTTCAAAACAAGGATCTGGTTCACAAACTGCATGTCTTATTCCCTCACCTTATACACAAGATTTCAGGCCTCGAGGTAATGTTCCATCACAATAATTCAAGCCAAAAGGAGATAAAAGTGGAGGTTATCAAGAAAAATGCCAGAGAGATCATTCTTCTTCTAATGTGCCTTCATCGGCAACATGCTCTTTCCTAACTATTTTTCTGTTTAAAAATTTGGAAACAAAGAGAACTCTACTCACGAAAGGAACTGAAGGAGGACTGTACAAATTCTCAGCCCTGTCAGATAAGTCTTTTTCCTTCACCATCAGCACACTTAGTTGAATGTAATAAGACTCTTGTTAGTAGAGCTATATGACATGACAGATTAGGTCATCCACATCAATTTGTTTTAGATCAAATTTTGTCTACTTTTGATTCTCATGCTCATATTGCTTCCTGTTATAAACTCTGGATCCTGTCAGATGAGTAAATCTCACAGGTTACCATTGAAGCATGTACACACAAGATCAGCCAATGCACTCAATATTGTTCATGCTAATATTTAGGGTTCCTCTCCCATACTTGCTGTTTCTAGTGCTCGATTTTTCATCTTATTTGTTGATGGTTACTCTAAATATCAGTGGCTATATTTGATGCAGTCTACGGATCAAATTTAAAACATTTTTATTCACTTTGAAGCCTTCATTGAAAGGCAGTTTGGTAAAAATCAAAGAACTCCAAAGTGAAGGAGGAACTGAATTTCTTAAGCTTTCACCCTTGCTCTTTGCTAAAGGCTATCATAAAAGGATCTCATGTCCCTATACACCTTCACAAAGTGGTTGAAAGAAAGAATATATATATAGTTGAAACTGATCTCTAACTGCTGCTACGAGGAAGTGTGCTTCTCAAATATTGGAATTGTGCTTTTGGAACAGCTGTCTATCTCACTAATTGAATGCCTTCCAATACTTTGCACAATAAAAGTCCATATGAACTTTTATTTCATTCTTTACCCACCTACGATCATCTTAGGGTCTTTCATTGTTTGTGTTATACCCTTTCTTCGTCCCTATAACTCAAACAAACTAGAATCTCGTTCACTTCCTTATATATTTCTAGGGTATCACACTAATTACAAGGGATATGTCTGTCTTGAACCACATTCTCCAAAATTGTATACATCTACTCATGTTACCTTTGATGAATTTACTTTCCCTTTCCTATCCTTTCCCAACATTACCGATCTTTCTTCAGATTGTTCTTCTTCTAGTTCTTCGGAATTGTTTGTTCAAATTCCAGCTTTCCAATCTGTCAATACTACTGTCTCCTCATCTAAATCTTCAGTGTCTTCTACACCTACAGATTCACTTATCACTTCTGTTTCTAATCCCGCTTTAGTTTCTAATCCATCACCTTCTCATCCACCATCTATTTCTTTTATACCTGTGTCTACCACAAATATCCATCCTATGATCACCCGACTTAAAGATGGCATACAAAAGCCTAAGGCATACATTACAGCATTTATTGTGGAAATACTTCCAGAATCTAGTAATTACAGTGCAGCTACCAAACACCCTAAATGGGTTTCTGCTATGCGTACAGAATATGAAGCATTACTTAGTAATGGGACTTGGGACCTTGTTCTTCCACCTCCAAATGGGAAGATAATAGACAATAAGTGGGTGTATTGTGTCAAACTTTTGCCTGATCGATCCTTAGACAAGTACAAAGCTAGACTTGTAGCTAAGGGTTATGAACAAACCAAGGGAATTGATTACTCAGAAACTTTCACCCAGTTATCAAGCCCACAACAATTTGCATTGTATTAACTCTAGCACTTTTCCATGATTGGGAGGTTAGACAATTGTATATAAACAATGCATTTTTCAACGGAGAACTAGAAGAGGAAGTATATATGTCTTAACCTTCGGGTTTTGTTCACCCTAAAAAAATCATATTATGTTTGCAAGATTAAGAAAACTCTTTATGGGTTAAAACAAGCCCCTAAGGCTAAGTTCAAGAAGTTGAGTTCTTGTTTGTTGCAGTGAGGTTTTAAAATTTCCAATACAAACAATTCTATGATGACTTTCAAACAAGACAAGGATATGATCATTTTCTTCATCTATGTAAATGACATTCTTGTGATAGGAAATCCACTTCTCATTTAGAAAATGATCACTGATCTTCATCAATTGTTTGCCTTAAAAGACTTTGGGTCCCTGAATTTCTTCCTTGGTTTAGAGGTTGATAGAAGAGTAGATGGCTTTCATCTCAATCAATGTAAGTACATTCAACTTCTTCTTGATAAAGCGTCTCTTAAAGACTCTAAACCAACAACCGTCTCTATTTCCACTACCACTACTTTCAAGTATGATGGTGATTTACTTGAAGAACCCACATTTTATAAAACGTTGGTAGGGGCATTGCAATATTGCACAATGACCAAGCCAAATGTTGCTTTCATGTGAATAAATTGTGCCAGTATCTTCACTCTCCCTCTTCTACTAGGCATTAAAACATCTTTTGAGGTACCTCAAGGGTACTCCTACCCATAGGATAATGATGAAAAAGCTGATAATCACAATATTGTTTCCTATACAGATGCAAATTAAGCCTCTTGTCACAACGACAGGAAGAGCATTGGTGGACATTGCATCTATCTCAAAAATAACCTGGTCTCTTGGGGGACTAGGCAACAGAAAATAGTTTCCCGATCTTCCACTGAATCAGAATTCAAAGCTTCAGCAAATACAGTTTGTGAAGTGATCTGGGTGAAAAGAGTCCTAAATGATCTTTCCTTCACCTCTTTTGTTGCACTAGTTCTTTAATGTTATAACCTGAGTGCAAGTTATCTTGCTAAGAACCCAATATTCCCTGCTCGAACTAAACATGTGGAAATCGACTTCCATTTCATTCGAGAAAAGATGATGAATAATGAACTCAGTTGAATACACTCCTTCCAAAGAACAATTAGCTGATATCATGACCAAAGCTTTGCCTTTCACTCGTTTCCAAGATCTTTGTGTCAAGCTCACTGCTCTTCCTCGAGCATGAACTTAAGGAGGGATGTTAGACAGTTTAATAGTTTGTTATTTCATGCGATTAGTCATGTGGTTAGTTAGTTTGTTATCATTGGTGGGCAAGTGTAGTGTTAGTTTGTTATCACATGTGACTTTATAAATAGCTTATGAATGCACACTCTTTGTATGAATGTTTTCTCAATCAATAGAATTGCTATTCAGCAAATTCCTTCCTCTTCTTCTTGCTCTCTTGATCGCACTGCTCCTCTATCAGCTTCACAGAAAGTAATATATTGTAAATGAGGGCAAATTGTGTGACAAGAAAATGGAGCATACACAAACAAAATCGTCTACCGCAGCTGAAATAGCCCACTCATGTCCTCTATTTGAATCTGTGTTTCCCATCTTCCGAGCAGCCAATCCAGATGACACCCAATTTGAATATCTATTAACCATCATATATAGGAGTCATCATTAACAAAATAAAACATTAAAATGAAACATCGTACTCTATACTAAATCCCAACTGACCTTGAAAGAAGCTGCAAGGATAAACGAAGAAACTTGTCAGCACAAGAAAGGACAAGCACATCTTCTCTCCAGCAGGATTGCAAGCAATCCATCAAAGTAACACTTTGTTTTAATGTTAAACCCCGGGAACCTCCTGCACCGGAATGTGAATTCTGAATAGGGACAAGATTAGGCAAAACTAAAGCAGAATCAAGAGTCCCTGCTATCTCCTGAAACCTGAGGCAATAACAATGATGAGAGCAGTACACAATAATTAAACAATTCTATTCCGTGTATTATGTTGGTACAACCACCCCCGGCATTTGCATTGAGTACCTCAAGGAGAAGTAAACCCCAACATTCCATTGCTTCATGAATTCATTATAAACCGGTTCTGCTCGAAATTTAGTAACTGCAGATCTGGAGGGACAGTAGCCTTGCACAACAATTAGATGTTACAATTATAATGAATAAAGTTAACTCACATGTATATCTAAAAATATAGTCCACAAAAACCAACAGAAAGATGCATCAAATAAATTAACAAATACCACATTCTTACATTCTGAAGGTAGTTTTGTGATCAGTACCTTCTAGATGAGCCAAGAAGTCAAGGCTTGACTTGTAATTTTTCAAGAATTCTTTAGGCCTTCCAGGAGAAAAAGCACCAGGTTTTGCCTTTTGGATTGCTGAGAGAACCTCTTTGAGAACTGAATTGGCCAAGAATTCAAATACGTGCAAAAATGAATTTTCTGAATGACACAAGCATAAAATGGAATGTGAGATGAAGTCAAGTCAAGACTTTTAACAAGTACGAAATGACATTTTTAAATTATAACCGAGTTTTTAATTATGAGGGGAGATTATAACTGGGAAGTATTGATAAGGGGGGATCACAAAGAGAAAATCACAAAATCAAATGATAAATAAAGTTAAGAATGACTTCATAGTGTTGTTGGTTCTTTTACATTTTCTCCCATGGTGTTGTCTGACTAAAAACTTACAGATCTGTCCAATCTTAAAGAGTTGACCATAAAATGCAAGCTTCATCTAAATTCTAAAGCTCGCATACATTTGGGAAACAAGTAAATAGAAAAGCTTGAATATGCCAAAGAAAATGCTCGCAAACAGCAGACAGCTAGTGCACAAAAAAGAAGCTACAAGCACCATAACATAAGATGATATAAAATCGAGCAACTCTAGATGTTTCTACAGAAACTTGATGATGGACTGCTTACAAAGACCATGGTAAAATTCGATTCTCTAATACTAATGCATAAAAATCACGCAGAACATATGTTGAGGACAGTAATAGTACCAATATATATTTACGGCAGAATAACACCTTATGATGACTTACAGATCAATACAATCTTAATGAGATGAGAATAAAACCCATACTTTATGTAAAAAGCTTAAGCACGTGTAGGAAACAAGTAACATAACTTGAATGAACCAAAAAACATGTTCGAAACAAGTAGCATAGCTTGAATGAACCAAAAAACATGTTCGCAGACAGAAGGCTGCTAGTGTTCAGAAAAGAAGCTAAAAAAATCTAAAGATGGTATAAAATTGAGCACTTCTGGATATTTTACAAAACTGTGATGTTAGAATGCTTAAGGAGACCATGTTAAGGAACGACATAATTTGGTCCAGACACTAGTGCATAAAGATCATGCAGAACATGGGTTGAGGAAAGTAATAATACAAATAATAGATTTAAGACAGAATAACACATAAAGATGACGGAACCT
Source organism: Hippophae rhamnoides (assembly GCA_033030585.1). NCBI lineage: Eukaryota > Viridiplantae > Streptophyta > Magnoliopsida > Rosales > Elaeagnaceae > Hippophae > Hippophae rhamnoides. The sequence goes on along the minus strand of CM065428.1, from coordinate 61,367,105 downwards.
TTATAGAAACCCAAGTACCATTATGTAAACCTCGGCTATGCTATATGAAGTAAAATATTGAGAGCAATACCTTCAAAAGAAATTTCTAACAAAAATATGCAGTCTCTATCAATGCATTTTTTTATTTCCAGATAATCAGTCTCAAGTTCTTCACCAGATGACACAGTAGCCACAGCCAATGGTCCATGTGGAATAACTTTCTGAATAAGTGGAGCCACAACAGTAGTACGGAAAAGTTCTTCTGCATTTCTAGTGTTATCAATGGAAGCATAAGCATGCAAGCAATTGGAAATTGCATTTTCATCTCGGTGTTCCAATCCATCTACAAAACAATGTCCCAAGCTAGCATCTAACAATTGACTGGCACTTTGAATCCTCTTCTCCAAGTTCTCAATGAAAGGAAGGTTCTGTACTGGCATAGTTAGAGAGAAAACCGATGAGCACAGGTTGTAAATCTCCTTTATACATTTCTGAACTCATTGAACCTTGGCCATGTTCTCTTGGAAAATACTAACTTTAATCTTTGTTTCTTTTTCTTTTTTTAAATTCTCATGGAGATATGCCACATAGACAATAGCTGAACCAGAAAGAAAATAAAAATAAAAATTAAGGGTCTATTGGAGGGATGCATACTTAGGCTTCTAATCAAACACATTTAGAAATCCACTTAGTAAAACTGTAATTTTTACTTTTCCATGTTTCCACTTCTGAAACAAACTGTACTTCAAGAATCAACAATTGAAGAACAGCACAAATTTGTCAATCTAAGTGTGTGCTACAGATTCTTTGGCAAGCCTTCACAAAAATATAATAAAAAGGAAGCCACCAATGGTTGAAGGTGAAGAGAGCAAAAGAGACCTGTGCATGAACATTATAAAACTTCAACCGATTCATCTCACTGGCAATTCTTTCCAAAAGCATGCTCTGAGTCTCTCTAAGGTTCATTCCATTTTCAACATGTTGTAAAGGGGTTCCATTGCTTATAGAATTCTTCTCTATCAAATTGACGTCTCCATTTAACCAATCAGCTGGGACACTTGGCAACTCCTTAATTAGTTTCTCCACCTGCACTTTTAGGGACTTTCATACGCAAATGGAAATAGAACTAAAAACTACACAGGTAAACTAATGGAGACGAACAGGATTCAAGCAATTAGGTAATTCCTACAAAAAAAGGATCCAAATTTCAATAAGCTAAGCTCTAGAAAACAGCCAGCTCACATTCAGTTCTCTAAATTTCAAATTAAACAGGAAAATCAAAACCAAACCTTTGAAACAACATGAAATGTGTCAAGCAAAATCTCCAATAGCTCTATGGCCGCGGCAGCCTCTGATCTCTGTTTCAAACGGTTATTCAAAGCCACAAGCGATCCTTCAATTAATTTCCTGAAGTGAACATTTTTTTCTCGGAGCTCGAGCAATGGGGCACGCATTCGCACTACAGCAGCGTCTACATCGACGAGTTTTGTACTAAGGTTAACAAAGTCACCGTAATCACGGTTGATCAGATCGATAAGTTCGTGGTTGAGAGAAGAGAGGTGGCTTCGAAGCTCGGATCGAAGAGTGTCGAAGGGAACGAAGGTTCGGAGCTCCGATATGTAAGATTCAGAATCATAATCGGGGGAGATGAAGAGGTCGGGCTTGAACCAAAGTGGATGGGCATCGAGTGGAACCGAGAAAAGGTCCGTGGCGGATCTAGGTGGTGTTTGGATCGGATCCGCCATTGGTATTGAGATTTTTCCTTTTCGCTCTTATTGCCAAGAAAATGGAATGCTAGAAACAGAGGAAAGACTCAGGTCATCGGTAACTTAGGACGACAAGTGAGGATGTACAAGTAGAAGATGAAAACAGCTTTTTAGTGTAACTGGTCTGGCCCATGTAAAAGCCATATCGCTATTCAAATCTGCGCGTTTCAATTTTAATTTCACCTTTTTTAAAAAAATTCAAATTAGAGCCATTTTTTTATTGATATTTTCAACCAATCTGAACAATATAGTCTTTGATTTGGGAAAATGTTCTAAAAATAAAGTATATTTTCTCTATTCTAAATAATTATTATTTACTTATGATTTAAACGAATAGAACTCAAACTAACCCGACAAAATAATGTTATTGGAAATATAATGCTAAAATAAACTAAAACAGCTATTGAAACAGAAATATTAAAGCATAAAAATAATAATACCAGAAATTTAACGAGATTCAGTATAAATGTTACCTAGGTCCTTGGGCGTCGTTGATCACTTTCACTATCTCTAAATGGATAAACTACAAAATTACAACTAATTGAGTAAAATTGAGCTAATCAATTACCCTTACAAAAGAGAGGAAGATTTACAAACTTTGGGATGTTTACAAATAGTGAAGGAGGGCTTTATTTATAGCCCCAAATCTAACACACATCTTCATTCCTAACCAATGTGGAACTTTTCTAATTTTCTCACTAAGAAGCAATATATAACAAATCTCCACCTTAGCAACTTAGAGGTTTTAAATGATTTCTTCAATTGCTAGATCAACGACGCCAATGCCAATTCAGATTTGTAGGATGTTAATCAAGTCCAAAAAATGTTTGAACTTGATTGTTGTTACCACCTTGGTCATCATATCTGCGAGATTCTCTGTCGTACTAATCTTCTGAACTAGTACTCCACCTTCTTCAATAATCTCTCGCACGAAATGATAACGAACGTCAATGTGCTTTGTACGTGCATGGTAGACTTGGTTCTTTGCTAAATGAATAGCACTCTGACTATCACAAAACACCTTAATATGTTTTTGACCAACTCCCAAGTCTTCAAGCAAACCTCGTAACCAAATAGCTTCCTTCACCGCTCAGAATCGCCATATACTCTGCCTCTGTAGTAGACAAAGCAACTGTGGACTGCAAGGTAGACTTCCAACTGACTGGTGCTCTAGCAAGAGTAAACACATAACCAGTAGTTGACCGACGCTTATCTAAATCTCCTGCATAGTCAGAATCACAATATCCGATTGCACATTGACCAATGGTATTATCCTGCTGAAATACTAAACCAACATCTACAGTATTTATAATATACCGTAGAATCCATTTCACAGCCAACCAATGTCTTTTACCAGGATCATGCATGTACCTGCTTACAACACCAACCGCATGTGAAATGCCAGGTCTTGTACACACCATTGCATACATCAAGCTACCAACTGCATTTGCATATGGTACTTTTGCCATATATTCTCGTTCTGCATCATTCTGAGGAGATAATTGAGCACTAAGCTTGAATTGAGGAACTAGCGGAGTACTTACAGGTTTTGTCTGTTCATTCATACCAAAACGTTGTAGTATTCGCTTCATATATTTACTCTGGGTCAAACTAAGCTTCCCCTTCTTCCTGTCTCTACTTATCTCCATACCGAGAATCTTCTTGGCTTCTCCCAAATCTTTCATCTCGAACTCCTGACTTAGTTGAGCCTTCAACTTTTCAATTTCTATTTGACTCTTCGATGCAATCAACATATCATCGACGTACAATAGGAGATAGATGAAAGACTCATTTTGTAGCTTGCAAAAATACACACAATGATCGTGTGTGCTTCTGGTATACTTTTGTTGCAACATAAACTGATCAAATCGTTTGTACCACTGCCTTGGAGATTGCTTCAATCCATACAATGATTTGTTCAGCTTACAAACCCAATTCTCTTTACCAGCAACAATAAACCCTTCTGGCTGAGACATATAGATTTCCTCTTCTAAGTCACCGTGTAGAAACGCAGTTTTCACATCAAGTTGAACTAGTTCCAAATCAAATTGTGCTACCAAGGCCAACAAAATTCTAATGGAAGAATGTTTTACAACTGGAGAAAATACCTCATTATAATCGATTCCCTCCTTCTGAGCGTAGCCCTTAGCCACCAACCTTGTCTTGTAGCGAATACCATCTTTGTTAGGAAATCCATCTTTCTTTGCATACACCCTTTTGCATCCAATTACCTTCTTGCCTTTAGGTAGTTGTGTCAACTTCCATGTTTTATTCTTCTGAAGGGACAAATGTTCTTCATCCATGGCTTCCTTCCATCTTTCAACTTCAGGGCTTCTGATTGCTTCTTTATATATGGAAGGAACATCACCATGCACAACTGAAATTGCACAGGCCACCGTATTCTTAAACTGAGCAGGTAGGTCTTCAAAATCCTTGTATCGAGCAGGTACCTTGACGTTTTGTCGTCGTGGCCTATCAACTGCAGTTTCTTCTTGTTACTGTGGAGGTTCTTGGGTTAAAACATCTTCATCTGATTCATCTTCTGTCAATGGAGGATCAACTTCTACCTTATCTTCACTAACTGGATTAACAATTTTGCTTTCAAACTCCACTTGTTTCGGAGTTTGCTCCACCTGCTCTAAAGTGCCATCAATCTTCTTAGTTACCTTTCTCAACAATGCAGATTCATCAAAGGTAACATCTCTGCTAAAGATTATCTTTTTCGTTTCAAGGCACCATAGTCGATATCCCTTAGAACCAGAAGGGATCCCCAAAAAAATGGCTTTATTGGCTCTTGGGTCCAACTTTGATTCTGTTACATGGTAGTATGCAATTGAACCAAACACATGTAAGAAATCGTAATCTCTAGTAGGTTTTCCAGACCATACCTCCATAGGCGTTTTGCCTTCAAGAGTAGATGATGGTAGACGGTTGACGAGATGACATGCATATGTCACAGCCTCAGCCCAATACTGCTTGCCTAAACCAGCATTTGACAAAATACACCGAACCTTTTCCAGCAAAGTCCGGTTCATACGTTCTGCAACTCCGTTTTGTTATGGTGTTTTTCGAATAGTGAAATGTCGCACTATCCCTTCTTCTTCACAAACTTTCATAAATGGATCATTTGTGTACTCAGTGCCATTATCAGACCTCAGACGCTTAATCTTTTTACCAGTCTGAGTCTCGATCATCTTCTTCCACTTGAGAAAAATACCTAACACTTCATCATTTTTCTTCATTAGATACACCCAAACTTTTCTGGAGAAGTCATCAACGAAAGTGACATAATAATGTTTGCCACTCATGGATGGAGTTCTTGTTGGCCCCCATACAGCAGTATGGATGTAATCCAAAATGCCCTTTGTATTATGAAGAGCCTTGCCAAAGCTTACTCTTTTCTCGCTTCCCCAATACACAATGCTCACAGAATTCCAACTTGTCGGTTCTCGCACCTTTTAACTGTGCCTTGCTTTACTAGAATCAGAAGCTTTTTCACCAAAGATGTCCCAAACGCATATGCCACAACTTGGTAGTTTCTAAATCTCTTTCTTCATCCGAAATCGCTGTTGATCTTTGTCCCAATAACCGTACTACCAAGGTAGTAGTACAGGTTATTCTTCTGAACACCTTTCATCGCCACAAGTGCTCCAAAAGTAACCTTCAATGCCCCATTTTGTATGGTCACAATGAAGCCTTTTGATTCTAAGACTCTCACAGCAATGAGATTCTTCTTCATATCTGGAACATAATGAACATCTGTCAAGACCCTCGTTGAACCATCTTGATTCTTCAAACGAATTGTACCGATTCCCAAAACTTTGCATGGATAATCATTACCCATGAAAACAACTCCACTGTCTAGTTCTTCAAAGTTAAAGAACCACTCCTTGTTAGGAGACATATGAAAAGTACATGCTGAATCAAAAATCCAATCACCAGGATGAGATGATGTTGACGAACCAACCAATGCAAAATCTGAATCTGAATTGCTTTCAGCTACACATGCATTAGATTGTACAGCTTTTTCTTTCTTTTGCAGCTTCGGACAATTTTTCTTCCAATGGCCTTTCTCATGACAAAAGTCACATTCATCTTTACCAAGTCTTCCTTTTGATAGAGATCTACCTCTCCTTCCTTTATGTTGTGTTTGCGGACGTCCTCTTACAGACAATGCCTCTGCTGCTTCTTTCCTGCTTTCTCTTTTATCTTTCTTTTTAATTTCATAACTATACAAAGCAGTACAAACTTCCTCAAAAGACACTTTATCCTTCCAAATGAGTAAGCTCGTAATAAGATGATCAAACTCATCAGGAAGGAAGGTTAACAACATCAAGGATAAATCTTCATCTTTAAAAGTTTCATCCATATTTAACAAATCTGCTACTAATTGATTAAAAACAGTAATGTGGTCGTTTATTGTAGTACCTGGAATGTATTCAAACTGGAACAACTTCTTCTTCAAATAGAGCCGATTTTGTTCACTCTTCTTCATGAACTTGTTCTCCAACGCCTTCTACAACTTACTTGCGGATGTCTCCTTCATGAACGTGTACTTTTGTTCTCTTGAGAGACACGAACGGATTGTACCACATACCAATCGGTTGATATTTTTCCACTCTACTTCATCTACTCCATCTGGTTTCTCTTCTTCAATGGCGATGTTTAGACCTTGTTGAAACAAAGCGTCTAAAACTTCGCCTTGCCACATGTCGAAATGACCGGTTCCATCAAACTTCTCCACCTCGAACCTTGCATTCATCACCATAGTTCTGCTTGACGTGGATGACTGGACTTTGTTTGAAAGAAATTTTTCTTCCGCCATTTCTTCAAATTACAACAACTAGCAACTATATTCCAATAGCAAATAAATGGAATACAAACAAATGCCTAGGTAGAAAACCTTCGGCTCTGATACCAATTGTTGGGAAAATCGGGTATATTTTCCCTATTCTGAGTAGTTACTATTCACTTATGATTTAAATGAATAGAACTCAAGCTAACCCGACAAAATAATGCTATTGGAAATATAATGCTAAAATAAACTAAAACAGCTATTGAAATAGAAATATTAAAGCAAAAAAATAATAATACCAGAAATTTAACGAGGTTCGGTATAAATGTTACCTAGGTCCTCGGGCGTCGTTGACCACTTCCACTATCTCCAAATGGATGAACTCCAAAATTACAACTAATTGGGCAAAATTGAGCTAATCAATTACCCTTACAAAAGAGAGGAAGATTTACAAACTTTGGGATGTTTACAAATGGTGAAGGAGGGCTTTATTTATAGCCCCAAATCCAACACCCATCTTCATTCCTAACCAATGTGGGACTTTTCTAATTTTCTCACTAAGGAGCAATATATAACAGAAAAGATGCAGCAAAATAATACAATAAGGTGATGTGTCGGTAAGAGGTAACGGAAATGATTTCTTTCCATTTGTATATTTGGTTTGACTGAACGTAGGATACATAATAAAATCGATTATTAGAAAAGAAAGAATTGTGATTCCTTTTCCCCTTTAATAATCATGATTTTATTCTCATCTTAATTTTTTTTATTTAATACTCACTTTAAATATAATCATAAATTCAAATCCCAAATCCCAAATCCTAAACTCAAATCCCAAAACCTTACAACCTTAAATCACAAATCCTAAACCCTAAAACCTTAAATCCCAAATCCTAAACCCTAAAACCTTAAATCCAAATACTAAACCCTAAACCCTAAATCCTAAATCCTTAAATCTTAAAACCTAAACCTCAAATCCCTAAACCTTAAATCCCAGATCTCAAATCCCTAAATCCTAAACCCCAAATTCCAAATCCAAAACCCTAAATCCAAAATCCAAAATCTTAAATTCTAAAACCCTCAACCATTTTTTTAAAAAAATAATTTTAACCCTAAACCTTAACCCACAAATATAGTCATAAACTCTAAACCCCAAATCCCAAATCCCAAATCCCAAATCACAAACCTCAAAACCCTAAACTCTATTTAGAAAAATAATAATTTTAATAATATATTTTCTTTTTAATTAAGTAATAATTATTTGAAAAAATAATGATTTCAATAATGTATTTTGTTTGACGAAAAAATAGTAATTAAATGACATTATTTGAACTGTACTGAATGTAGGGGTATTAAGATAATTTACAATTTTTTTCATTCCATTCTAATGACAAACCAAACAACATTGTTTCCTATCTATTCCATTTCATCTCGATTCCAATTTCGATTTTGATTTCATTCTGTGAATCAAATAACACCTAAAGAAAAATCATACTACTAACCCCTCCAAAAACTATTTATTATCTTACTATTATTGTTATTTAAAAAATATATTATTGCCAATATTTTAGAATCTTGAAATTTTTTATAAACTTATACCCTTTTACAAAGTAATTTTAATTGAGTTAATTTATTGATTATCAATATATTTAATAGATATACAAAAGTAAAATTGTTCTTTATTTTATTAATTTAAATTTTTTGAAAATTTAATTTTAAATAATTTTTAACATAACATCATAATTAAATAACCATTATTATTGAATAATAAATATTTAAATTATATTATAAATAGATTAAAAATCTCAATTCCTCTAATAAAAAAATTCCAAACAATTTATTGACACAATTTGAATATATGTTTTACATATATTTTAAATTTATTTTATAATATAAATTTATTCATAAATATAAATATCCACTAAATACATATTATTTATTATATTTATAATTGATTTATATGTTACAAAATTATAAAAAAGATACTCAATTTATTAAATATGTATATATAATATGAAATAAAAAATATTTTTTTAATAAATATTATTAAATAAATATTTTTAATAAAATATTAAAAAACAAGTGGATTATGTTATTTTAAACACTGTTAAGTTTTGTTTCGCAAGTATGTTAAATTAATTTATGATAATAGTTTAATTATTTAATGATTGATTTAAAAAAATAAAATCAAATAATTATGAAATTTTTTATTAATAGAAAATATTGGCAAATTGGGGTTAAAATTGGGGTTTTCATTTCTTTTTATAGCAATGTCCTGAACTTAGAGTCATTTTTCAGGGATGATTAAATTAAATAATATTTATTTATAAATTAAATTATTATTGTACAATAATTAATAATTAATTATTATTTAAATAAATAAATTATTTTGAAAAGTAATAATTAAATGTCACATTACTATTTTTGCTAACAAATGCTTTTTGTAAATTAAAGGGTAGAAATAATAAAAGAAAAAACAATAGCCAAAGATAAAGTTCAATCAGGATCCCGACTTGCGTTGATCAATAAGAACTGAAAAAACAAGCCCGGAGAGGGCAAAGGAGGAGAAAAAGAAGAAACGTACAAAGAAAAATAAAGGCAAAATGCCGAAGAGAACAACACACACTTACTCGAGCGAAGACGCAGCTCCAGATGGACCTGATTCTGATCTTTTCGTCTATTACTGCAAGCACTGTGGATCTCACGTTCTCATAACTGGTTTTCTCTCTAGACTATGCTTTAATCTTCAATTTCTTTTGAAACTGATACTTAGATTCAATTCTTATAGAAGATAGAACTGTAATATCTATTGAAAGATTAAAATGAAAGAGGGTCGTTGTTGAACTCCAAACCTAGTTTAATTTTGTCCAATTTCTTCGAAACGATTCCAAGAACAGAATCATATCGATCTCATTTTTTTTTTGTAATTTTATTGGCATGAGCTAAAACAGATGTATTTGGGCAGCTTTTGTTTCGTTTAATTTGCAGTTAAATTACCATAGACGGCACTGGTTCAATAGTTTGTCGACATGTTGTCTTTTTTACGACTTGTACTTTAAATGATTTCTGTTGTTTCCATACTAAGTATGTCTGTTATAAGATACCCAGTTGCAGAAAATGCCCAGAAGGAAGACTGATAAAGCTCACGTATTGGACAAGCAAAAACATCTTGCAAGGTTAAACGTTAACGAGGCAGGCAAAGTGCTTTTAAAACGGTAATTTTCTCCACCTTTGAATGATACTCAACATTTTTCTAATGATAATTACATATGATTGTGTGTACATGTTAGTTTATAGACATCTGCATTTAGTTCTGACAATAAGCGATTTGTTACGAGAATCAAGATCTTAGTTTAGAATTAGATATCTGTGTTGGTTTTGATGTGACCTAAGCTCATTCACCATTATCTTTCTCCCAGGGGTGAAGGAAAATTGGAGAAGCAGTTCAGAATGAACTGCATTGGTTGTGGCCTTTTTGTTTGTTATCGATCAGAAGAAGATTTAGAGTTTGCTTCTTTCATTTATGTTGTTGATGGTGCTCTAAGTACGATAGCTGCCGAAACAAATCCACAGGTAGGAGAAACTTCACAAATGTACATTTTCCCTAGCATCTGTGAACTTAACCATCAGATACTAATTTTAAAGCTCTTTGTTAGAAAGTATATTGATACGTAATATGGGATTTCAATTATTCGCCATGTTGGTTAGGAAGAGGAATTTCACGGTCTTTGTATTCCTTATTTCAATTGTCTCTTTCATTTGTAAATGCTAATTTTTCCACTCACTGTGAGCATCTCTTAAATCTTTCATTTGGATTTTACTTCACATGATTTATCCACGCATGTTCTAGGATGCCCCTGTGCCACCTTGCATATCACAGTTAGAAGGAGGACTCGTCCAAGTGGCTATAGAAGTGGAAGATCGTGCACAACGCTCAGCAATCACAAGTAAGATATATTCTTTTCTGGTAGCTTTTATAGCTGGCAACAACTATCTAGATCTAGTGCCAGTGTGCCAATTACTTTTTATAGCTCTGCTATATTGGGCTTGTTGTGTGCATAAGGTTGCCTATTGAGGCTTCAAATGTATTGTGAGGTGCTACTATTTTTCACAACTATAGTTTGCACTTTGCTGCATTTATTGGTGCAAGTCGGTAGAGTACCCTTTTGAAGTTTCAAAAAATCCATTTCCCCTGTTGTTTATGAGTGATGACTGCAATTCTGCCCCTAGTTCACTCTTAGGTGGCGTTTTGTTCGTGGAATGGAATCGGAATCGGAATCGGAATCGGAATGGAATGGAATGGAAAGGAAACAATTTTGTTTGGTTTGACCACTGGAATCAAGCTCAGAATCAGGATTATAGTGTTTGGTTACCACCTGGAATGGAATGAAAAAAGGCGTAAATGACCTTAATACCCCTACACGTCTTTGTAAAGTTCAAATAATGTCATTTAATTACTATTTTTTCGTCAGACAAAATACATTATTGAAATCATTATTTTTCTAAATAAGTATTACTTAATTAAAAAGAAATATATTATTAAAATTATTATTTTTCTAAATAGGGTTTAGGGTCTTGAGGTTTGGGATGTGTGGTTTAGGGTTTAGGGATTTAGTATTTGGGGTTATATTTGTAGGTAAAGATTTAGGGTTAAAATTATTATTTTTCTAAAAATAGTTTAGGTTTTTAGAATTTTGGATTTAGGGTTTAGGGTTTTAGGGTTTTAAGGTTTAAGGTTTAGGGTTTATGGTTTTAGGATTTGGAATTTGGGGTTTAGGGTTTTGGGTTTTGGGATTTATGTTTTAAGGTTTAGGGTTTAGAGATTTGGAGATTTAGGGTTTAGGGTTTAGAGATTTGGAGATTTGGAGATTTGGGGTTTAGGGTTTTAGGGTTTAATGTTTAGGGTTTAGGGATTAGGGATTTGGGGTTTAGGGTTTTAGGCTTTGGAATTTGGGGTTTAGGGTTTAGGGTTTTGGGTTTTGGTATTTATGTTTTAAGGTTTAGGGTTTAGGGATTTGGGGTTTAGGGTTTAGGGATTTGGGGTTTAGGGATTTGGGGATTTGGGTTTTTAGGATTTGGAATTTAAGATTTAGGGTTTAGGGATTTGGGATTTATGTGTTTAGGGTTTTGGGATTTATGTTTTAAGGTTTAGGGTTTTAGGATTTAGGGTTTAGGGATTTGAGGTTTAGGGTTTTGGGTTTTAGGATTTTAGGATTTGGATTTAGGGTTTTGAAATTTTGGGTTTAGGGTTTAGGGTTTTGGAATTTTGGGTTTGAGAATTTGGGATTTGAATTTAAGGTTATATTTTAGGTGAGGGTAAGGTGAGGGTAAAATTGGAAAAAAAATGTGTAGATGGGAATGGAATAATGATTACCAAAGGTAGGAGAAGGAATTGTGATTCCTTCTCTTTTAGTAATCAGATTCCATTCCGCCCTCCATTCCGTCCAACCAAACACGCAAAATGGAAGGAATCGATTCTGATTCCATTCCATTCCCTCCAACCAAACGTGGGGTTAGTTTTTCGCATCGTGAAACACTTTCATGACACTTCCATGACCACCTCTGCTATCCAAAAAACTATTTCGAATTGATGTTTCCCAACAAGTGGTGGAATGTTATCCTTCTTATTAAACTACATGCGACAATCGGCGCTTCTTAACTTGTTTGTATTCTTGTAGAAACAGAGATACATGTACACTTACTATTAAGAAACTGCCACCATATTTTTTGCACCGGGGATCTTCTCTCTATTTTCCTGTTGCAAAATCTCAAGCATTTTGAAAATCTTAGCACACTGGTATTTTCTTGGCAATAACATTTCACAATTATGCTCATTTTATCCATATCCAAGGAGTAAATGCGGATGATGTTCGGGTCAGTGTTGCTGCACCTGCAGCACGTGGAGAAGCTAACAATGAACTTTTGGAGTTCATGGGCAAGGTATTTGTGGGAATTGTACCCCATTTAAATTTTTTTGGTCACTGAATTATATCTTGGTCCTTTTCACCGTGTTTGTCATTCTATGAGGATTATCATAAGTCTTAATAAATTTGCTTTTCATACAGGTATTGGGTCTTAGATTAAGCCAGATGACTCTTCAGCGGGGATGGAATAACAAATCAAAACTCCTCGTGGTTAGTTGAGCAAAATTTTACACTCGTGGTCATTCTGTATGTTTGTGGGTTCATGCAGAATCCTTGTTCCACCTTTTTTCTTTTTTCGGCATTCATTTTTTTTCCTGGATCGTATTATACTGCAAACTTTTCTTATTATAAGTCCTTGCAATTTGGTGCTCAAATTTTTATAACTGAACTGGTTGCGACATATCACATGCGGGATGAAATACTGGAAAAATAAAAAATAAAGGAAAGAATGAAAGAAAGAAAATATAGGAGAAAAAAAGACAATTAGTGTTTATTAGCAAGTGGTAGATGCGGATGCTGCTTTGCTTTGAATATAGTGAAGCACCTCTTCTGAACCCGTTACCAAACTGCCTCATGATTTTGTGAGAAAGGGGCGATAATATTTGCTGCTTTTTTTGTTTTTAAATATAATGTGATAAAAAGGTACGTTCCAATATTTTATAGTGAAGGATATCAGGTCTTACTCGATTGGAGTGCATAAGTCCCATAGTTTTTTATTGGAGTACATAGTTTTTGTTGTTTTCATAAAATTAACATTAAATTCCTATTTTAAATATTGATGACCGAGAAATTTAACTAGATTCTATGATTTGTTGGTCATGTGACCAAACTAATAAGGGTGTTTTAGACCTTAAAAGTAAATGACTAGAAATACCTACATAAATTTGGTCATCTGATTATCAAATAACGAAGTTTGACTTAATTTTTCCATCAATAGTCAAAATAAAGTTAATTTTAGGAAAAAATGTCACTGAGGTCTATTTTTTTTTTTAGTAAAATGTGCTTATTAGTCATTTTATTTATAAAAATGTACTTATTAGTCTTTAATCTTATAAAATATGTGCTAGTTAATTTTTTTATTTATTAAAAAGGAGTCAAAAAAAATTTATTGATAAAAAAAATTTAAATAGATATTCGTAGATATATTTTTATCATTTATTTGCATCCTATCAAACGAAAAAAAGATTGCAAACGTAATTAGTGGGGATATTATTGTCTTTTACCACTATCTTATTTTGGAATATTCTTGATAATTTAATTTTTAAATAAATCTAAAATTATTAAATATTCTTCTCGTAGATAAATGGATTAAATGTTAATATTCTTCTTGTAGATAAATGGATTAAATGTTACATTCTCGAATTTAGGAAATTAGATGATACCTTTTGTACATGTAAAAGGACCACTGACATTCTACTTTTAAGTTTATGAAAGCAACGTGATCCACTAGCTATGAAACTTTTGGCGCTTCAATTATGTCAGCTACTAATGCCCTTTACCCATATTTTTTCTCATTACTCGAGATGAATCATAGAGTAATTGCTTATTAATTTATTTTTGTTTAGCTAAGTAAGTGCCCTGTTATTTCAGGTGGAGGATTTGTCTGCCAGACAAGTGTATGAAAAGCTTCTAGAGGCTGTGCAGTCATAAATCTGCTTCTTTAATGCAACATGGTTTTTAAATTCAGTAATAACTAAAAGCAATATTTCAATCCGCTGCAAAATGAATCATAGAATTTTTAGTACAAGTGCGGATATTTGTATTCATATTCGGAACAACATCAAAAACTTACAAATTAGTTTCGTATCTTCTGAGCAGCAATAATACCCTGAGTAACAACTTATATGAACGTATACTAAAAAACTTAAGTTGATGACATTCAATGCTTCACCGAAAATACTTTGGTTTTATAAGTATGTTGGTCATTTGTCTCACTCTACCACGATGCCTATTCAATATTGATTACTTTGGGGATTCTGGTCATCTACTTGTTTTTTCTTAATTAATTTACTGTTGTATTTTTCACTTTAGTCATTACAAATAAATAAACATCTAAAAAAATAAATTAGATATGAAATGAATACTTGTTACAGAAAGTAAAATGAAAACAATTAGATGATCTATTTATTATTATTATTATTATTATTATGAGTGCTAGTAAATTTCATACAGAGGATATATGGTTTGGCAGATTAGTGGGAAATCTAACTTATTGATGGTGAAAATTCTTCGGTAAGCAATGTTAATTTATTTCCTGTTACAACGAACTCTTGTTGGAATTTGAAGTTGATCTTGTAGGAATACATATATTACATGCAAGTGAAGCTAATTGAATGTAATATATTATTCATTACTGTTAATTTTATAGCACTATGGTACTTTGAGAATATTTAGAAGATTGCTAATTTATATTTAACTATGTTTAATATATAACTTAATATATTATTTATTGTATATTGTACTCTAAGCTTTTAATTGTGTTGGAATGTTGTATCTGATAGACTTTTTGTAGCCCATTTCTCAAGTTGGAAATTAAAAGGTCTCATGATCATTTCGGCCATTTCACAGCTTGGATATAAATACCCATTTAGAGTTTTTTTAGAGCAACGCATTTTCATATTCTCACTTGTTCATCTGGTTCCCAAGAGTAGTTTCTTTCTTCTTCTACCTTTCTCTGATTTTCTTTAAGTAATGTTGTGTTTAGCTTTTGTAAATATTTGAGAATTCTTTACTTCTGATTTCGTATTAATTTTTCAACCTTTATAATTGTTTATTTAATTTATGTCGGTTAATTTCATGTAAATGATGTACGTTATTATTATAATAGTGGCATTTATTCGATTCTTAAAGCAAATTAATCCATGATCAAGCCAATAATGTGGGTGGTGTATACTGTATAGTAAGAGTGTTCATTTTTTTTCTTCTTCATTAATTTAGATCACAGTAGATATTAGCTTCCCAAATAAACGGATGTAAGAAAGTTACAGGTCAATCAAGCTAGCTATCCTGCTGACGAACCATCAGTAGCCATGGTCAAGGAAAGTACAGAAGTAGTGACTTAAGTCCAATGCTACTACTATACAGGAAACACCAATACGATTGTAATTGATTGATCGATTGACCTAAAAAGGAGAACTATTGGTTACTCTTCCATTTAGAACTGCTTTTTACTCAATACATGTGCTATGCCGTCCCTAACATATCGAATCATCGATCGAGTTCAAAACAACCCCACAACTTGTAATTATTGGATCATGATTCTTGTTTATAAAACTTGTAGGATAATTGAATTAGGTTTATTTTTTTTTTATCAAAATTGTCAATATTATCAACTTTTGTAAAAAAAAAAAAAATCTGGTACATAATTATATATTAAATATTGTTTAAATTTAATTAGGAATAAAATTTTTGTTGTAATCAATTTTTAATTTTCTTATCTTTTTTAAAACTAAAATTTCTCTTAGATGTGGATTTTGCCTGGATTCTCTTTATCGAGCAAAACAATTATCTAAAGTTGCTGAACTGTACCATCTCTTTCAAGATACTTTACATTTGCTGAACTGTACCATCTCTTTCAAGATACTTTACATTCGATGAACTGTACCATCTCCTTCAAGATACTTTACTTCCACTCAACATTAAGTCTGTACATGAGAAGAGTGTTACGGACACACTATTATTATTATTATTATTATTATTATTATTATTATTATTATTATTATTATTATTATTATTATTATTATTATTATTATTATTACATTGGGAGAGGGTAACAGAAATCATTCACATAAATATGTAAAAGTAATTTTTTAAAGTTTATTATTCGAATATTATTCTATTTTTTCTTTTTATTACTATACATATTCATTATTATTCTCAATATATTTTTTTTATTCTACTATTTTACTATTTTTATTAATAAAACTCTAATAAAATAATAAATGTATAACCTTATTTTTATAAATTTTTAAAAAATTATATTAAATAACACCTAAAATTTATATATAATAAATAAATAAGTCACTATTAGAATAAAGAATATCTAAGTCGTTATTTAAAATTGATGTGCTTGTTAAACAACTTAAAAAATAGAATCAATTGACGTGACAACCAACGCATAACTAGTAGCGTCGATTGACATAGCAACTAATGTATAATTAATAGTGTCATTTTTGTAAGTATTTTTATAAATTATTTTATACTTATTATTAATATTTTATATTTTTATTTAATTTTTGTAAAATTTTTTATTTTTATTTTAATGTATATTATTTGTCAGTGATTATTCGTATTTTTTTAAATTATTATTATTACATGAATATATAAAATATATATTGTTAATATTATATTAATATATTGTTATGTATATATTATTAATATTATATATATTGTTAATACATTTTGTCTTAATTAAGATATGTATTTTTATTATCATTATATCCATATATATATATATATATATATATATATTAATAATATTATAATAAGTTTATTAATTATTTAAATTTTATGTATTTATTTTTATACGATGGTTTGATGGATATTTTAATAATTTATAACTTTATATATAATAATAATTGAAATGTATTGGTGATTAATATATTTATATTTTATTATATACATATTTAATTAATATGTTTAATATTATCAATAAAAAATGAACAAATCTTAGATGTTAAAGTGAAGAATTAAATAGGATTATATTTATGGAGTTGAAACTTTCTTGAAATTTGCCCGTAAATATAATAATAATGAAAGTAGTATGATTCGATCACTATGTGTTAAATATAAAAAAGAGAAATTTCATAATGTTGATAAGGTTAAGTATCAATTTATTTATAATTTTATTCTTTTAAATTATAAATATTTGTATTATCATGAAGAAAAAATAAATAAGAATGCGAGTGAATTATATACATATTATTAAAATAGATACTCCATACATAATTTACAAATAGAAAATATGTTTCCTACTATTGAACATGAACTACGTAAAGATGATATCGAAACTTTTAGAAAACTTATACAAGATGTCGAAAAAGTGCAAGAAATATATCCTTATAGTATTATATCTCCTCTAAAATGTATTTTTTTTATAGAATCATTTTAAAGTCACTCATAATTGGTCAAATAGATGTTACAAGATTGTAAAATATGCATGGAAGGAATATAAAACTTTTAAATTAGCCAAAAATTATGTGTTTTCATACTTAGAACTACTTAATGAAGTTTAATTGCACCAAATCCCTGAAGATCACTCTTAGATTGAACCCCAAGTATGGAAAGACTTCATAGATTAAACGTATAATTGAATTTCAAATTTTTAGGAAAGAAAATCAAAATATACAAATGCATAATGTTCTTCTTAATTATATTGGGAGGTCATCATATTATGAAGTTAGACACAAAATGATAATATTAAATTGTTAATTTATAACTATTTATACATTTATTTTTCTCTAATTTGCGTTAATAAATTGGTCAATAAATTTATTTAATTTATGTAGAAAGTTGAACTGGGTAGATCGATTACCCGAACTAAATTGTATATAGAAACAAAGAAGTCAAAACTAATGAATAAAAGAAAGAAGAACAATTTAATAAGTTAGTTAGTAATTTAACTTGATACAAGTTCGTATGATTTTTGCTTTATTACTTGTAGAAAACTATTCAAGAAAAAATTAACAAGGGTGAAATAATCGAATAATTAGGAAAAGATACAATATATTATGCATTTGTAAGCATTCTCGTCATGTTAGAAGAGGAAGCCAATATGATAGTTATATAGAGTTTTTCAATATTTCAAAACAAAGGTCTAAGATGGTCAATAAAGAAAAGTTGAATAAAGTTTAAGAATAATTTCACTCTTTTAAGGCCACAATGTTAAGTGAGATTGCAAATTTAAAGAAATTTCAAAGTTTTCAAGCTCAATCATAACACATGTCGGACATGCCACCATACTACAATCAAGGCATGCCCAATTGTCCAAGCATATCACTATCCATACTAGGTATGCCACCATCTATGTTAGGCATGTCATTCATGCAATCTTATGGCCAACATGTATCTTTTATGAGATATAGTTATCCTATCGTTCCCCTAATATACCAAAAATGCTGATGTAATCAAGTAGCAATTCAATGTCTCCAATGTAATATGTGCATTCTTACCATCTATCACATGAATACTTTGATGAGAATTTCCTTCCAATAGCTACCCCATATGTGAGTTCTGCTCTATTTGATGAATCATTTATGGTAAAATTTAAAGCTTATGTAGACAAAATATTATTAGAATGGTAACACAATTTGTGGTAAGATTTAAAGCTTATCATTTGATGAATCAAGTTTTTACAGAATATGAAGTTTCTGTTGAAAGATCCATAAATTAAAGACTATGTTGCTATTAGAATGGTAACACAATTGAGAAATGATCGAATGATTTATAATAAATTTTTACCAAATTACTGTCAAATAGTAATTAATCAATCATTGTTCCATCAATGTCCACTATCTATGTCATCTGATGCTACCACAGTCCAAGAAACTGTTGAAAATATGTGACTTGGTTGTCAAATCAAGTTGTGTTAAATTTGATATGATACTATTTATTTTACTTAAATAACATTATTTTTACTATTATTATATTATTATTCTTTTATTATTATTAACATATATAATACCTCTTCTTTAGTGTATTATTCTAGAATTGATAAGTATAACACATTTAAGAGATGCAAAGAAAGTATCTCGTGGCAAATTGATGTCTAGTGGAAAAATATAATTATGAATATGTTATAAATTTCATTAGAAATCTTAGCTCTTTGATGATTATTATTGTGAGTAAGAATACCAAAAATGATGGATGAATTGTGACACTTCTTAGAGAAATATTTGACATAAACATTGGACAGTCATATATATTGACAAAATAAATTATTATATTTATATTATCTAATTATTTACATATATTTCTTTTATATAGGACATGATATTAAAATACGGTAAAACACGAGTCATTAACATGAATAAAATTGAAATTTAGTACGAAATTATTTAAGAAAAAATGATTAAGAAAAATATTATAATAAAAATTTATTTAAATGAATATTTTTATAAAATAATGACAATAATTAAATATTAAAAAAATAATTTCATATTAATCATCATTTTTTTATTGTTAAAAGATCAATTTTTAATAGTGTTTTAATAACTTGATATGAAATAATAATATTATTTGTCTTTAATTGATATTTAAAAAAATGAGATATTAAAATATATATTTTTTAAATTCAAAGATTAAATGCACTTTAAAACTTAGTAAGAAGAACTTAGTTGAAAATTTTCATGATGATGATGATGATGATGATGATGATGATGATGATTATTATTATTATTATTATTATTATTATTATTATTATGTTATAGTGATTTTTTTATTTTTTATGGTGTACTCAAGTACTTAATCGACACACACAAAATGTGTGTAATTAATATGTAAGTATATGTATCGCAACAAATAATATAATGATAAGAAAAGATTGTACTCATAGAGATTATTTTATTATAAACTAATTTTTAAAACTAAAAAAAATTAAAATTAATTTTTTATGTATTTTTTTATTTTAAGGAAATAAAATTAAAATAACTAAAAGTAAATAGCAATAATTAATTAAATCAAATTTGGTAACTAAAAAAATATATGAGAAAATATCTAAGAATACTTAATCCCACAGTTTTCTAAATCTGTGAATTGTTAAAATCTTCCAAATATAATTATTAATTAATTATATGATCAATTGAATCTAACCTAACATATATTTCTCTCTCGAGTAAACTATACATTATATAGTAATTAATTTAATCACACTCTCATGCTAATTAAATTGCATATTACTATTAAGTTCATCAATTATGAATCACATATATAAGAATCATATGTCTATACCTAGAAACTATGCATGTTATTTAATCAAGATAAACAATTAAATAATTCTCTCAAATATATTTAATTGTCTCTATTCATAAATTGTTGGCAAAAAAGTAATAGCATACAAATCAGATTAAACAATATAATTAAATTAAAATTATAATTGGAGAAAAATATTATATCAATAAATTGTTGGCAAAAAAAGTAATAGCATACAAATCAGATTAAACAATATAATTAAATTAAAATTATAATTGGAGAAAAATATTATATCATCAAATAGTAAAAATTGGGTTTATAAGATCCGTAGATTAATAAATTAACTACGCATAATTGTATAATTAATCTTCTCTTAAATCTTCATTAAAATTGTGTAGTATCTCTTGAATTTTTTGTATTTTTTTCTCTTTTTAGCTCCAAAAATTAACCAAAATTATGCTAATGGAAGACAATTAAGGTTTATGGAGTGATTATGGGCTTAAATATTGTTTAGGTGTAATCTAGATTGTTAGATCAAGGGCTACAATCAAAACAATCAAAACTAGTAGTTTTAGTCAATCACAGCGCGACACGTAGCATCAGAATTAACTGGGAAATCAGGGAGTGACGCGTGGCAGGGAAAACCAATCAAAGTCAATGCTTGCTGAGTCAGCGACACACGACGTGACGTGATTCACAGAAACGGATGGTGTGGTGCATTGGTGGAGCGCATTGAGCAATGGCATAGCGACACATGGCATGATACGTTGATAAATTTTCGAACTCGAATTTAACAATGTGCTGACACGTGACACACGTTTCATCCTCCTCACACTTAGTGTAACGTGATTCGCTCTCCATGCTTACGTGGCATCGGTGTGGCTTGCCTAGTCAGCTCATGTGCTTGCGTGATATGTCACATATCAATTCTTGATTGGTCTTTCGTTAAAATTTTCTTAAAATTTTCAAAATAATTTAAAAATTATATTTTCACATCTTTTAACTAAAAAGCTTATATTTTAGTATTTTTTTTGCCATAAAAATACTATTTATTAAATAAAACAAGAAAATATTAAGTAAAAAATGTATTAATAATTCTATTTGGTTAAAATTTATTATAAAAAAATTGAGCAAAATTAACGTGTTTAACACTAGTAAAAAAAAATCTTATAACATAATCTTTAAAATAGACTGCATAACATATATAGCTACTTTAACACATTATAACCCATGTATGACACTGGCGTATATATTTTACTCGGGTTTTTTTTCTTTTTGCACATGCTTGGTCGTCATTTATATATTTTGGTTCATTGCACAAATCAAAGTACGTCTTCGTTGATAATATATATATATATATATATATATTGGTTCATTGCACAAATCAAAGTAGGCCTTCATTGATAATATATATATATATATGTATTTTCTTCTTATTCTTCCAAATTCAATCTTTCAGACCCTTTATTCTTCCAAATTCAATCTTAAGAACGTTTTATGTGAAATTATCAATTAGGATGGCATTAATGGTCTTATTGTTTTCCAAAGCAAAGCTAAAATTTGATACTTCCAGTGAATAGAATAATTAGAATAATTTCTATGTTCAGTAAATAGTTTACAAGTTTGGTCAGTGTTTTTTTTTTCTTCTAATTAATGTATATATAATCTATTTATGTACATGTTTTATTTTTAATTTTTTTTAAAGAAAATCTACTTTTTTATTTTAACATGAGATTAAAAATTCAACTCAAAAAGTTATTTCGTACAATTTAACAACGGGGTACTTCTCTTTCTGTCGTTATCTCAACAGTTATAAGATACAATTTAACATCTTCTTCGATTCAGTTCCAATAATTTCTTCAACTCCATACGTGTTTGTTTTTTAAAATGTATGTAAAATAGATGATATTAAAAAAAATTAAAGATGTCAGTATTTTAAATATATTATATCAAAATATAATATTTATATTTTTTTTATAGTAAAATATCATCAAATTTTAATCACTATTAAATTATCATAAAAATATTATTTTTTGATAAAATATTTTGGATATTATAGATAAGATGAAGAGTTAATTTAGCTTTTTTGTTTAAACCAAAAATGTCATTTAGTCATCTTAGTTATAAAATGTGTTTTGAGTCTATTGTTTGTATTTGTAATTTTTTATTATTAAAATTCATAAAATAAAATATTTAAATAATTTATTTTATAAAAAAATAATTAAATAATACTTTTTTTCTTAAAAAAAATTATTAAATTACACACTTTATTATAACCTGAAAGATTAAACAACATATTTAAAAAAGTAAAAGTAACTTTATAATATTTTGTTCCGGTGAATATTCCCTGTAATATATTATTAAAATATAAATCAATAAGTATAATCAATTTATCACAACACGTGTTATAATAAAAATATTTAATTATTTATAACAATTAATAGGATAAAATAATTTATTTAATTATTCAATTTACTATATGTTATAAAAATATATTTTAGTTAACTAATCAATTTATAAACTATATAAATTTATAAACATTTAAAATACAAATAATTAATTTTTTTAATATGTGTATAAAGTTTCATAAAAACAAAGGTTAATACTCCTAATATAATTTCATAATTTTTATGATATTCTAGAAAGTTTTTCATCAATAAGATATTTTTGATATTTTTAGAAAAATTTATATCTTTCCCATTATAGACGCTTTAAATCTTGAATAAAATCACACGTGATGATCCCTACTTATTAAATTCAAGTGTTCTTCTAGCAAACTGACATGTCTCTTTCATTGTCGGCACTCAATTTTGATTCGTCGATCCTCTTTTTTTATTGAATTTATTTTTTTCAAATCAAACTCACAAGCTTGCAGGAGAAAAACAGACAACAGTTGCGGTTTAAACACGTACGTTTGCATTTTTATATATATATATATATAAATCTAAATCACTTTTACAAAACTATTCTTAATATTTAAAATAAATAATATTTATTGTTCCTTCTTTATTTATTTTACAATATTACGTTAATTATTTACAATTAAAGGTACGTAGAATATAATTGGGAAGATATAAAACATATATTTAGCAAGTTTATTGGTAAGTAAATCAATGGAACCCTTTAAAAGAATGTTAAGTTTTTTAATATTATTTTTTATTTTATTTTTTTCTTCGTTAAAAATAAAGAATTATATTCTTCTTGAAAATAAAGAACTTAGCCATTATTGATATTCAGTATGCATAGTGGGTAATTTAATGGTAAAAATTAATGATTTTGATTTCGTATAAATGATGTTAGATTGTAAATATCCTTTTAAAAAAATAATTATTTTAATCTTATAATTTATAAATTATTAATTTAATTATTATAGAAATAAATATTTTTAATTATATTTTTATTAAAATGAATATTTATAAACAATTTTAAAAAATAAAAATAATAAAAAATTCTTATACGTCGAACTAAACTACTGGTTGAAATATTCGAGACCTATATACCGAAACATTAAAATTATGGAATTTCCATAATATATAGTTCAACAACAACAACAACAACAACAACAAAAGTAAGAAAATACTAATTAAAGTATATGCTAAGTAGAGAAATTCCACTTTAATTAAGGGCATTTACGTTGTTATTCATCACTCCTCCTTTGAACAAAGACCTTCAAACCACCAACCATATGAGCGGTTAATAACGGAATATAAACCGGCCGGTCCGAGCACAATGGCTTAAACTCAAACCGCTTCAAGACAGAAGCCACCACATACTTCATTTGCGTAAAAGCCATCTCCTTCCCAAGGCAAACCCTTGGACCAGCTTGAAAAACCGGAAACTTGAATGGGCTAACCGATTCACTAAACCATCTATCCGGTTTAAATTCAAAGCGATTTTTACCCCACAATTCCTTCATCCTTCCCATTCCATAAGGAAAATACGTGACTCTATTCCCTTTCTTCACAAAAGTTCCATCCGGTAAAACGTCATCGTTTTTAGCATGTTTAGAGTCCCAAGCCACCGGTGGGTATAGCCTCATAGACTCACATAAACAAGCCTTCAAAAACTCCAAATCCTGCAAAACTTGATAATTTAAACAACCATTACTACTTTTAAGTACACTTTCAATCTCGTTCACCAATTTTTTCTCAATATTTAAATTCTGAGAAAGTAACCAAAATAGCCAAGTCATGGCTGAAGAAGTTGTGTCACGACCAGCCATAATAAAACTTATCACAATGTCTCGTACAACCTTTTCATCGTGTCCAGCTAATAAAAGTCGTGACAATAAATCACCACCCAATTTCATTTCTCCTTTATTTTCTTTAACAAGTCTTTTCTTTTCATTCATTATATCCAAAACTGACCCATGTACAAGTTCAACGTTTTCCTTGAGAGTTTTCTCAGACCCAAATCCCAAAAATCGCTTAATCTTCCAAACAAGAAAAACAGGAGCCATTCCTCTTCTAGCACTTATTTCCGAAGCCATATCAAAAGCTTTTACTAAATCCGGTACGGGTCGTGACAAATCCAAACAACACGGGTCGGTTCCTAATGAAACCTTACAAATAGTATCGAAAGCAAACCTTTTAAACACGTCTTGCAAATCCAATACTCTTTTATTCTCGGCAGCTTTTTCCAACAAAGGCACGAGTCTTTCTTTGACTTCATCTTCGAGTGTTTTAACAACGAATTCTCGTAATGACTTGGTGCTAAACTCATGACTTGCTAACTTGCGCTGGGTGTACCATAAATCACCGTCAACGTTGAAAATGCCACAACCGAGTAAATCACCGAGGATTTCAGTGAAGGGTTTTCCCTTTGGGTAGTTATTGAAATTGGTTTTGAGAATGTATTCAACATTTTCTGGGTTTGCAGTCACAATAGTGCGTCGAGCTCCTAAACGGTTGACGATTATCGTTTGTGTTGGTGAAATTGTTAGAAGCTCAGTGTACCAATTCAATAAACGACGTCGGTTTTTGTAGAAAGAGATTAAGCATCCGATAATTGGGTACGAAACAGGGCCGTGATTATCAGAGTAATGTTCGATGAGTTTTTGGAGAAATGGGAAGAAGAAAAATAAAGTGAAAATTAGGAGAGAAAGAAAGAAAATAGAGAGGAAGATGATAAACATGATTAGCGTTAAGGCTGAAATGGATGACTCAACTTTTTGTTTTTGGTGCAAAGAATAAATGGAAGTTTGTTTCTGGGGAATATATAAGAGAGAAGCGGTGGGATAGGTAACATACAAATGAGAGTAGAGTGATGTCAGTTCATACGTGTGCACATACATATACACGATGAACTTTTACTTTTGATTAATTGTGTTAATTTATGTTTTATTTTCATGGATCGGATTAAATTTTCATCAAATTTAGTTTAAATACTCCGGAAAAAAAAAATACGTTTGACCTGTTTAGTTAGTTCGAAATTAAATTAATTACGTATATTTATAATATTGTTAACGTTATTATTATGACTTGATAAAATTTGAAACATATTATACATTATTATCTTTGAATAATAATATAAACTGATGTTGTTAATGTAAATTTTGTTTGGATCTTTTGTGATTGATACATTATTTTTTCATTTTTATTGTTTCACGTGATAATATTTTTATTAATTAGTTTTAATATTATTAAAAATAATTTTTAGTTCATAAAAAAAATTCAATTATCCATTCAAGTTAATTTAAATGAGTTTGTTTCTATTTAATTTAATTTTAAATTCATTTTTAATAACTCAAATTAAATTCAATTAAAACGGGATTAATTCTTACCGGCCTTAAATGTGATGAATGAGGTGTAATATCTCTTAATATACTATTTTTAGAGAATTTTATATAACTTACCTTTATTGATGATGTTGATAAATTTTTTTTTTTTTGTAGATTTTTTTCTCTGTATTTGCTTATAAGAGTAATGTTTGGTAGTATTACAACAGTGCCGACTTATATATATATATATATAAAGTTAGGATTATTTAAAATATATATTAAATAATAAATATGACACAATATTAATGATATATATTCCATATTCATTAACCTAACCTTTATCATTTTCAACTTATATATATATTGAGTTACATTTTATGTAATTATTAATAATATATTTTTAAAAATATCAAATCATATTATATATTGATACATCTAAGTTAAGTTTTTTTTAAATATCTCTGGTATGTTTTGTTGGTTTTAAAAAAATAATAATAATACTTATATATAAATAAATATATTTATATAAAATAATAAATAAATCACTATTACAAAAAGAGATTTTAAGTTAATTTTAAGTTATTTTTATACAAAAATCAACTTATAATTAATTTTAAGTGGGTACATTGAAAGACCGACTTAAAAGATTAAAAAAAAAGCATCGGTTTTACATGTCAATCGACGATATGCGTACAACCGACGCTACATCCTACGCGTAGCATCAATCCTAAATATCAACCGACGCTACCTTAATATATATTTTCCTTTTATCTCTTCTTTTCCCCATTTTTAGATAGAATCGTGTTGTTTTCTCTTCTCTATTACCATAAAATCGATCGTCCTCCTCGTACTCTTTCTCATTTTTCAATCACCTTTGGCCACCAATTTTAGCATTATTTAGTGGTTCTTATTCATCTTTAATTTTTCTTCTAGATCTATTATTTTTTTAGCATAATATTTAAAAAAATTATACTCATTCTCCTTCCCTTTCTCACTTACCAAACACCATTTTTTTCTTCATTTCTTTCATTTTGTCACCTCATTTACTTTTTTAAGTATTTCTATGAATTATTTTACAATTATTATTCATATTTTTTTTATTTTAATAAATATTATGAGTATAAATTTTTGTGTTATGTAGATTGTGTATTTTTATTCAAGCTTAGAAGAGAATGAGATATTTTATTCATTTGTTTATTTTAATAATTTTATGTATGTAAGTTTTTGATATATATTAATATATTTTAAAATTAAAATTTTAAAAATTATTTACATGATATATAATATAAAATATATTTTTATTTATAGAGAGATATTTAAGAACAAATAACCAAAGGTGAAATAGGCAAACAGTCAAGAAAAGATGTGATATATCATGCATTTAGACGTGAGCATCCTGGTCGTGTTAGGAGAGAAAACTAATATGATTGTTATATTAAATTTTTAATATTTCAAAACAAATGCCCCATATGATCAATAAGGAGAAGTACTATTAAATTAAAGAACAATTGAACTCTATTAAAGTCTAAGAATTAAGTGAGATTGTCACTTTAAAGCAATATCAATCACAACACATGTCAGGCATGTCCCATTGGCCAGACATGCCACAATTCGTGCCATCTATGCCATCATCCATGCCACACATGCAATCTCATGGTGCCCAACCTATATCCTCTATGAGATATAGTCATCCTATTGGTCCTTCATTTATGCCAGGAATGTAGATGCAATCAGCTAGTGGTTAAATATCTCCAATGCAATTTGTACATTCTTACAATTTGTCATATGATGAATGTTTTGATGAGAATATCCTTCCAATAGCTATCTCACATGAGAGTCATTTTCCATTTGATAAATCATTTGTGGTCAGATTTAAAGTTTATGTATATAGTCCAATATTTTTATTGTTTATTATATATTTTATTTATTATATATAATGTTTAATTTTTTTTACAGAATATGAAACTTTTGTTGAAACATCCATCATCTACAAACTATATTGCTATTGGAATAGAACAATAATTAAGCGATGATCGAATGATTCATAATTATTATTTGTCAAATTATTAATGGATAATAATCAATTAATCATTTCTCCATTATTGTCTAGTACATTGTGATGCTACCATGATCCAAGAAACGGTTGGATAATAGGTGGTTTAGTCGTCAAATAAAATTGTGATAAATTTTAATCTGATAATATTTTTGTTACTTAAAATAAAACTTTTTTACTACTAATATATTATTATTCTTTTATTGTTACATTTTTGAATTTTGTGGGTTATATTTTAAATAATTTTCTAACTTATTCAAATATTAATAAAAATTCATTTTAAAAAAAGAATATATACAATAATAATATAACATTATTATATAATAGTATAATAAATAGAAAATATACTTTGCAAGGAATTACTTACGATAATTTGAAATACTAGAAACTAAAATTCACAGTATATCGCAAGTTTATTACTAATATTCATGATAAAAATATTAAGCTCAAAAAATCCTTTAAATTCAAAAATTAATAAATATAAAACGATTACCAACATAAAATTAAAATAACCTAATAACGTTATTAGAGTAAAAATAATTATTTACACTCTAGAAGACATGATTGAATTTAAAAAATAAATTGAAGAACTCTTTGAATTAAAAAATCATGATACCAAGTAATTCAACTCACTGTATTACATCATTCTTAGTCGAAAATCATTCTTAGTCGAAAAAGTAACTGTAAAAAGAAGAAGAAAAAAGAGAATCACATTAAACTACAAAACATTGAATAAAGAAATCATTGATGATAGATACTTTATTTAAAACAAACAATAATTATTATCATTAATAAAAAGAAATAAATACTAAGTTTTGATTGCAAAATGGATTTTGGCAAATAAGGCTAGACGAAGAATCTTAAAAATTAACGACATTTAGTTGTCCAAAAAGATAATTTTAATGAATTGTGGTACCATTTAGATTAAAACAAGTTTTAATGTATCTTTCAAAGATATATGGATAATTTCTTTAAAAGATTATAAAATATTTATTGTGTCTATATATATGATATTTTGATTTTCATTAGTGAATTAAGTAAATATTATTTAGATATTATTAATATTATACAAGAATACAAAAAAAAGACATTGTATTCTTTGAAAGGAAAACATCAATTGCTCAACATAAAATTAAGTATTTATGGTTGAAAATTAAAGATAAAAAACATAATCTACAACTTCATATACTAAATAACATTCAAGATTTTCTTAATAAATTAAATGACAAAAACCAATTACAAAAATTTCAAAGATGTTTGACATATGTTAAATCATATATCAAGAAACTCGTACAAATGCGAAAACCCTTCCCAATAGCTTAAGCTTTTGGGAGAGTTTATTTTCTAACAATTTTTAACATTTTTTGAGGAGATTAATTATGATTAGCATAGAAGAGAGGCACAAGGGATCTAAGAGTTCAAGAGATTAGACATTGTATCATTTCTATATCTATGTATGCATTCTTCTAATACTTTTATTGCATATAAAAGCAACAAAATGGAATTTATACTCAACTTCACCTATATTTTGATGGTTGTCTCGTGGATAAGAAACGCTGTGACTTTCAAAAATGAAAAGCTAAACGTTCATAAATTTATATTATTTCTTAGAGCTCATTTTTTTAAATACTCTCAATTTCTAAATCAATTTAATCAAGAAATTCTTATAATACAAGAAAATCAAGTGACGAGGATTAACAAATAGTGAAAACCACATTTTGGGATCTTTAAATTTAACTTTATGCAATTTTAAAAGAAAATGAAGGTGTTATTGCAGTTAATGCTAGAGATTCCTATACTAATGTGGTTAACATCAGGTACAAATTGTTAACATTATATAGTCTAGAGGCTATTGAGACTTGAGTGTTATCCATAGCTATTGGTTTGGCTAGAACAATGTGGTTTCATACTGTGCTGATGGAAGGATACTTTAAATATATGATAAATACACCTTTAAGAGATCCTAATCAAATTTCTTGAAAAGTTAAACAATACTCAATTAAAGTATTACCTCTTAGTATACCACAATGGAAATCAAAAGGAATTTAGTTTTTTTATAACTTGAATTGCCGTCTGAAATTGTAGACTAATCAAATTATAATTAATAATTTTTTACGAATTTACCCAAAAAAAAAAGAATAATATAATTTTCCTTTTTTTTTATCAAACGGAGTGGGAAGATTTGAATTTCTAAAGTATTATATTACTAAAAAATATGGCAGGCATTAATGTTATATGTTTTAAGATGTAAAACGTTATCTTTCTACTAGAGTAATGAGTAATGTACATAAATTAACATTTAACAAAACATCTGACAATTTAGACATTTAAAATGTGCAAAAGTATTCAAAAGACTCATACTAATATTAAGATTAAAGTTTGTGTCGCCTAATATATTTAATATTTCTTTTTTAAATAAACAGGGCACACATTTATATGTAATATTGTTTTAAATTTTCATTTTTCTTGGCCAAAACATTTATAAATATAAGTAGTGTATCTTTTAAAAAAAAAAAAAAAGTCTTGCAAATATTATTTCTAAAGATATCCAAATATACTCTAAAAGAATTCACAATTTTTTTTTAGTATAATGGTATATGTTTATCGTGAATACTTAATCAACTTACATGTGTACATAATAAGCATTAGAAACAAAATGACCCATGTTTATTATAATACATGCGATAATTTAAGTATAACTTTTTGGATTAAATTATATTATAATTGTTTTGTATTATATTTTTTTACTACGTATATAATATAAAATGATAAAATTTAAAATAAATATTCTAATAAATTAATTTATATTTAAAAAAATATTTAATTTATTTTATCTAGTTTTCTTCTTATCAAAATAATTTTATTTTAAAAATTTATTTCAATATTCATTTTATTTTAATATTTTTCTTACATTTTAGAAATACTTAAAAAGTCAAAAAACATAATTTTAGAATTAATATTTTAAATAGATTAATTAAAATGTTGTTTATACCTATATGAATTATTGGTATTAAATTTATGTATAATTATATAATTTTTATTCTATATAATACAATATTATTTTAAATTCAAATACATGATTACTCAAAAATTATTCTTGGTAAAGTTTTTGGTTATCGGAGAATGTGTAATTTTTAAAGAAAAGTAAATTGAAAAAAAATGATAGCAGATGTATATTAAATAAAACTATATAAAAATTTATTAAATTATTGATAGGTATTTATCAATTCACTAATTATAAAAAAATATATTAAAATTTAAAATTTTATAAAATATAGAAATCGAACAAGTGAATACACAATTACTTATTTTTTTGAGTTGTTATATATTCTCTAAATTGATTATAACTCAAAAAATATAAATTTAAATAAGTTTAAATACATGATAATTTATTTAAAAATATATAAGAACTCAAAAAAATACGTATATATTTATTCATATGAATCATTTATGATATTTTTTATTTTTAAACTTTAGGTATATTTTTTATAATTAATAAACTTATAATATCCTACTAAGATTTTAATATATTTTTATTAACTTCTTCTGTCGTGTATAAATTTATACATAATATATTTATATTAATAATAACTATAATATATCATGTATCCGAATCTTTTAAAAAAATAGATATTTTTTTTTATTTTTAAGTTATTTTATTATGTGACGTATTTTAATTGATAAAGTTATAAATTTGTGTATTATAATTAGCATTAGTGTAAGAACATTCGCCATTGGAATTTTATTTGGCACATTTCACTTGCGTACGATTAGACTAGCTCCCATTTATAAATATCATATCAGTATGATACTTTTTCATGCTTGGACAAAGTCCAATAAAATCTTGACACTTATAGCTTTCCTAACGAATTAATAATTATAGTTTTAGTAGATATTCATATCCTTAAGGTTGAACGCAAAGTCTTATATATATATATATATATATATTGAACGCTTAGTCCATAAAAGAGCATTTTCAATAACTAATTTCCAATGTATATAACTAAGAAGAATAAAAGAATGACAACAATTAAGCACGAGCCTTTTAAATTCAAAGAATGTGATTTGAACACAAAATTGAATGGAAATGTTACTTTTTTGTAACTTAAGGAAAATGTACTATCAAAATAATTAATTAATAAATTAATTGTGTAGAATAAATACTAATAAATTAATTGGTCTTGGAATTAGAGTTCATACAGCATTGAACTTATGCTGGGCGGCTACATGGTAACGTGGGACATATGCAATATACTACTTTGTGATCTTTGATATATTTTTTATTGAAAAATTTAACAATAAAAGGAAGAAAAAAAGTTCTTAACATATTAAAAAGGCTATAATTATGAAAAATATATACCTGTATATATTATTACTTTAATTAAAACTTATATACTTTAATTATTTTACTATTATATTTACGTATAATATACATATTTTAAATCAATTTTAATAATTTTGATCACTTTATTTTCTTTACGTTTTAAGATATTTTTCCATTCAAATATCTATCTTTTTTATTAGTAATGTTTTTAATCCAACTTAATTTTTTTTAAAATGATACAAAAAAATAAAAATTTATAAAAAATAAATAATAAGACTAAAATATATTAATTTTAACTAACCTAATTAATCCACTCAATATATAAAATTCAAACAACTAAAATATCATAATAATATATAAAAATCAAATAATTAAATATCATAACAATGTAACTATTCTAAACTAAAATTTTCAAAGTACTTTTGAAAACGTTGATGGCCTTCTTGTATGTTTTTTATTAGAAAAATAGATATATTCTAAAATATGAAATTAATCTGCCTGAAGCTTTTGAGTCTTCATGTATTTATAATATATTTTTTAGAAATATTTGAGGTGATACACCAATTTCTGGAGATTTGTTTGTGTCTCTCTTTTAAAAAAAAAAAACAAACAAACTCCATTTAATAAGTTTTAAAAATATTTTAAAATCGATAATTTTTTGAATAATTCTATAAAAAATTTATTGAATACACGTGAACTTGTATTAAGCCTTTAAAAATTCTAGTTGAATATACTTTAATTTTAAAACTTTCATAAGATAATTAAAAGTTTTAATTGAATACTTAAAGATAGTTAATCTATAAAATAATATATAGAGATATATTTTTGAAATATCTTATTTAACAATTAAATTATATTATAATAATAATAATAATAAATGACTATTATCCAAAAGTAGCGTCGGAGGCCATTGTAAAATATTATGATTATATTTCTGTAATTTTCTGTAATAAGATTTTTGTACAAATGTATAGTATTTGTATACAAAAGGAAATGAAAAAAAATAAATTATAACAATATTAATTTCCATTATTATTCTTGTATGATGATTATCTACCATAATTTCTGTAATGTTTTCTACTTATTGTATGCCATATTACTCATATGATAACAACAATCACCACGAGACATGAGGTGTTACTATAACTTCAAGTATCAGGACCTATACGACGTTTTTGGTTGATCTATCTTCTTAAAAGCATTAAAACTCATTTGGCAGGTAATATTCCCCCAAGTTATTTATAATATTTAATCTATTATATTCAAAACATATTATTTAATTATTTAATTTTATAAAACGAGTTAATTAATGATAAATTATATTATTTTAATAATTTTTTATTTAAAATATTATTATTTTCTGTAAAATAATGAAAACTTGATTAAAATATAAATTTTTAATAAAAATTAAAATTAATATGAAATAGTTTTAAAAAATAAAAATTATTTAAATATATATTTTAATTTTAAAAAAAATATTAAAATAAAATAATAATAATTAACAAATATTTTTTGAATTTTTTTATGATAACTATGAATTTATTGTTATTAAATATTTTTATTTTAATCGTATTTAATCATATAATAAAAATATAATAATATTTTAATAAAAATTATTAAATTATATAATTTATTTATTTAATAATTAATATATTTTTAATATATCTTTTTAACCCTTTCTTAAAGTATCTACGTGCTTACCTTCAAACGAATGTGAATCTTCATGATTTAACTGTTTTCACTTTTCGGAAAAAGTTGTACTTACTGCATCCTACAAGTTATCAAAATGTAGACTAGTTGAACTGTTGAAGTAATAATTGCAACCTTTGTTTCAATTCTCTAAGTTGTTCATGATATAATAAAAATCAACATTTCTTTTTATCAAAAAGTTATAGTTATTATTTTTTTTATGTTTAGAGTTATGAATTTTTTTTCTTTTATATTATAAGTAACGATTGTAATATAAGAGTTTTAATAATTCATATTTTATTTTTTCATCATTTATATATTTTTAAGCTTTATAATATTAGTGATAATTATTTATTTTATTTTTTATATATTTTTAAATATTAGAAACCTATAACTAATTAAATTCAATAAAATTTGTTTGAAATAAAAATTGTCTAGATTTATAAACGATAATATTATAAAATTTTATTAAAATTAAATATTATTTGAATATATAAACATTAATATTGCATTTTCTTAATCGATATGGAAGAATAATATTTAACATTAAATTTTTTAATATTAGTGATAATTATTTGTTCGTACACCATTATATATTTGTTTCTCCTTATAATTATATCGAGTATGTTGTAAATTGAAAAGTAAACTTAATCGACTTGAAAATGATAGGTGTAATCAATCATGTAGCCTTGTTCAAGAGTCAAGACATCACGAAAGAAGGTACAGCATTAACAACGCCGCAATTGGAAAAAGAATGCGTAAAAAGCCACATGCGAAAATAAAAAAGCAAGCACGTTTTAATGAACGTAAAATATTTCCCAGCTGTAGTTTTACTTGCTCTTAAGATAAATTGCGTGCGGTGAAGTCGTTCTACAAATCCTGCTGGTCCTAGTCTGACTCTGACCTAATAGTCCCTGAGTTTTGTTTGGTGCTCTAAGGAGTACTTTTTTATACGATTATAATTGATACATGTATACTTATTTATTTAAATAATAAAATTTATTTTTTAATATATAACTAATTATTATATTAATTATAAAAATATCAATACGTATAATAAATATATTTTTTTATACCCTAATTCCATAAAATGTAAAATAAATCAATATAATTGAAATATTTGAATTTAGTTTTTGTTTTTTTTTTCTTTCTCCTTTTTTTTATTTTCCTTCCAACGCAGCCTACGCCAACGTGAATCGCCAAGAAAGATATAGAGCAAGGTTAAATAACGATTTAACGTCAGACGCGCTATTAACGCATACGTATAACCCTATTTATGCGTGATCAGAACAACAGAAGATGTCATAGCATAAAGATAAGATGTCAAATAAATGTCATAGCACAAACGTAGCATAAATAAATGAAGCAGAAGATGTAAATAAATGTCATAGACATGTCAAAATAATACAAACAGAAGTACAAGCAAGTAAATTACAATATCAAATATAACTTAACATCCCCCTCAAACTCACGAGAAGAGAAACAATCAACTCGAGTTTGGAACTAATTTTGAAATCTACCTGGTAGACGCATTTAAGTAAGATGTCACCGCTTCGACCGCGAGATTGATTCGAGACAAACAAATTGCTCGTTAAGAATACGACGAACAAAATGACAATCAATCTCGAGCATGTTTTGCTCTGTTTCATGAAATACATTATCGCGAGCAATCAATAGCACTGATTGTCACAACATTAGTGATAGTATGCGCTGGATCGAGTAACACCCATATCATAAGTAAACCAACCGAGCTAAAGAAGTTCTCGAAAGGTGTCGTCAAAGAGCAACGATATTCACCAAGGGTTATGGATCGAGAAGTTGAGAGATTGCTTTCGCTTCGTCACAAGATATAAGAGAGTTTCCAAGAAAGAAACAATATCCAAGTATAGAGCGACGATCGTCAGGTCACCCGCCCAATCAAGATCGTAAAGTAGGCTGAAGAAGATTAGACTATGTTTCGAGAAATGAGACCGTGAAACATAAAGGTTTTCACGTAGCGAAGAACGCGAAGAACCACAAAGATAACGGGTGCATCAGCGGGAGCAGTACATGAATTGACCAACTGTATTTAACAAAGATAGGCAATGTCGTGACGAGCGACCGCGAGATAAACAAGGTCGCCTTACTAGTTGTCGTATAACGTGGCATCTCGAGAAATAGTACCATCTAATGGAGTAAGTTTGACATTGGTTTCTGCAGGTGTTGATGCAGCTTTACAATCAAGAAGTGCCACTCGATTAAGAATATCCCAAGAGTACTTTGCTCGGTAGATAATATCCTCGAGAATCGACGAGATTTCTAAGCCCAAGAGAAATGGAGACGCATCAAGGTCTTTCATTTCAAATCGATGACTCGTAAACCGCTGAGATCAATAATTCCATTGTGAGTCATTCCTGCTATAATCATATCATCTACATAAAGGAGTGTATGTTACACCAGCGAGTCTTCCGAATAAAGAGACCGGAGTCATAAGAACTCGAAGTGAAACCAAAGTCAAGAAACAGTGAGCTGATTCTCATAAACCAAGCTCGGCGAGCTTGTTTGGAAAGGCCATGTAGAGCACGACGAAGTCCGCATACTTGATGAGTGAATGAGTTGTATCCGTGAGAGGTTTCATATAAACTTCCCGCCATGCTCTCCATCGAGAAAAGCATTTTTTGACATCCATTTGAAACATGTTCCAATTTCTGGCAAAGAAAGAATAAGAATGATACTTCGAATCGTAGTAGTCGAGCTGTGTGCAAAAGTTTCTTCATAGTCGATTCCATATTCCCGTGTAAAACCCTTTGCAACCAGACGAGCTTTATATCGTCTCCACGTAATCTATCCGAATGAGTTTTGATTTTGAATATCCACTTACAACCAATCAAAGATTTATTAGATTAAGATCAACAAGATCCCACGTACGTGCTTTTGTTAACGCCGTAATTCATCCGTCATAGCTTGCCGCTAATAAGTGGTTAGTAACTAGCTTCTCTATAGTTTCGGGGTTCATGAGACAAAATAGCAGAGAAACATCGTAATCACGAAGATGAAAAGTGAAGACTACTTACACGAGTGTAACGACGGTTGATGACTCGACAATCGTAGCTGGTCTTCGTAAGATGTTGTTATGGTAGGATCGCCAGTAAGGAGCATACATCGCAGAGTAAGCCGTAGTAGACGATGCGCAGGGTAATGGAG
Organism: Hippophae rhamnoides; assembly: GCA_033030585.1. Classification (NCBI taxonomy): domain Eukaryota; kingdom Viridiplantae; phylum Streptophyta; class Magnoliopsida; order Rosales; family Elaeagnaceae; genus Hippophae; species Hippophae rhamnoides. The sequence continues at coordinate 61,329,765 of CM065428.1, read as the reverse complement.
CAATGTCCGTGAGGAAATAAATCAATAGTCGGTCATTAAAACGAGAGCAGGTAGAGATGAGACATGAAATGAAGAACAGAGGAAAACATTTTTATGTTCCCAAAAGATGACATGACGAGAGATGCGCAATCGTTTAGAGATGTGGTCCCAACAACGATAGCCTTCAGGCTCTATTCCATACCCTAAGAAACAACAAAGACGAGAACGAGGTTCTAATTTATTATGTTCATGCAGGTGAAGAAGAACACAACAGCACAACCAAACACTTTCAGTAGTTCATAAGATGGAGTAAGTACCATATGTAGACGCTCAAGGGGATTGATCAGTGAATAATAGGCACGTGGAACACGATCGATGGTATAAACATGTACCGAAGAGTCAGCTTCACCTCCAAAAGCGTTCAGACAAGAACTAGAAACAGGAGAGTACGAACAAGATAAGAATATGTCCGTGTTTTCGTCACCTCTTCCATTTTGTCGAGATGTGCCGTAACAAGAATATCGAGAAAGAGTCCCATTTTGTCGAAGAAAATTTAAAAAATTTGTTTCTTTATATTCCATAGCATTATCGCCTAAGCACTTTGATATTTTGAGAAAATCGGGTTTTAACCATTCGGGCAAAATCATAATAAATTTTGGGTAATTCAGATCTATGTTTCATGAGAAAAATCCACGTGGAATCTTGAATAATCATCAATAAAAATGACAAAATAAACACATCCTCCCATAAGTAGACGCGATGGGACCCCAAACATCGAATGAATTAAGTCAAACGGGAGACATGTAAGTAGAATCACTTTTATTAAAACATAAAGGTGTTGTTTTTCCAATTGACAAGGCAAACAATTTACATTATCGTAAATAGAAACAGATCCTAATTTACCGTAAGATGCTAAGGATCTAAGACGGCCCCATGCACGTACGGCCTGCAGACGAGCACGCCATGCGCTTGACAGAGCTGGCAGAAGCAAAGAACGGCGCGAGGAGAATCGCGTAGTATTTAAGGTTGATAAGTTCAAATAATCGGCCCAACCTTACGCGCCTATCCCAAGGATCCGTCTCCGTCCGTGGATCCCGCACATGACAAACTGTAAGAGGAAAAAGTAATAGTAAGACCAAGTTCACATAATTGACAAACAGAGATAAGATTTAGTAAGGCTGGGAATATGAAACGGTCGAAAGTGACATGTAAGACGTGGAAACTTGTCCCACAAAGATTAACATGCATACGTGAACCATCGCGCTTGAATTAAAGGTTCGAGATGGAAGATTGGTGCTGGGAGCAGTAAGATGTGAGTATCATGAGTCATATGGTTACAACAAGTAATCAAAATACCATAAAGATTTACCCGACGTGAGTAGACAAGCGCAAGAGGAGAAGCATTACTAGATCGTGAGAGAACATGTTTAAGACCTTCAAGTTCTCGAGCAGTAGAAAGTAAATTTGTCATGATTATCCTCAAGTAGCAGCGGTGATACGAGTTACTATTTTTACCCTCGAAGCATAAGCCGAGAGGATTCCGAGAGGAATATCCGAGAGGATTCCAGGCAGGAATGGGCCGAGAGGATTCATGAGGAATGCCGAGAGGATTCCGAAAGCAATCTTATTAAAGTTGTCCCTGACCCTTCAGGACAATATATACATACCCGAACGGGACATGAAGAAGCTCATGATCGGGGCTGGATGAAGGTGTTCTGATGTTCAAGTCCTCTTTAACCCTCAGTGCGATAAAAAGGGGTGGCAAGAAATGTAATCAGTACGATGAACTTTGAAAACCCCCATCCGAGTTTCTTCAGTAGCGAAGCTTGGTCACAGCAAAGATCTAAGGATGGAAAAGGACTCCGGCGGGAGTAAGGAAGCCCTAATGTGTTCAAATCGATCACGAGAGCCACGAGAAAATAACAAGACGTCAGATTACGTAAGTTTGCAAACATCTCAAGATCAATCTTGTCATTCAAGTTGGTTCGGGAAAGAGCGAGTTTAGCCGATCCCAAATAGTACGCATTTCCTGCAGAGAAATTGGTTAATGGTTCGACGCCTTTCTGGGCGTTGGTACAAGAGTTGTTAAAAGTTGATATTGGTCACAACTGGCCAGAGTAAAGCGAGCCTCAAGAAATTCCCAAACTTTTCGCGTTGTCAAACGCCCAAATTCACCATGAACGAGGGTAAAGGTGTTAACTGAACCGTGTAATAATTTGACGATGTTTACTCTCCCGCCTTCAAGGCGATCAAAGAACAAGGAGTTGTTTTCAGCTTGGACGGGTATGTAGATATCACTGGGCTATGAAACGCCATAGTCAAGGCCCTTTCAAGAAACTTTTCATTTGTCAGGCCTGTGCTAGGTAGTTAGTATCACTGGCGGTGGCAGAGATTGGTTTTAGGATATCATTTCTGGCCCATTTTAACGAAATAATTATGAGATATAAAGCAAATATATAGAGACAAGATAAAAAGGAGATATCCTTAAAAATAAAATAAAAAGAGTTTGGAAACAAGCTTGGAACCTGGCGAAAGGCGAGCCTGGCCGAGTGAGAGCCCGAGGCCGAGGAGAGCCGAGTCGAGTTGAGCCGAGGCCGAGGTGAGCTGGCCGGGAGTGAGCCGAGCTGAGGCGGTAGCCTGGCCGAGGTGAGTTTGCCGAGGCGAGCCGAGTTCGAGCGAGGAAATATAGGCACTTTGATAGAAATTTTAGAGGTATACGAGAAAGCTCGATACCACGTGGAAGAGTATAGAGATAAGAAGAAATAATGATTTAACGTCAGACGGCTGCTAGAATGTACATATGTAGTAACCCTATTTATAGATCAGAATAACAAGTGTAAGACAAGTGTAGTACAAGTATAGTACAAGTGAAATAGCTGAAGTTGTAGCACAAATGTAAGTACAAGTGAAATAAGGTAGCATAGCAGTAAGACAAGTGAAATAAATGTTTAGTGAGTCAAATAATACAAAACAGAAGAAGATGTCAAGAATTACAATATCAAATATAACTTAACAGTAACTATAAAATTTGGGGGATTATATATTATAATTATAAATTATTTAATAATTTTTTATTAAATAAAATTATAAAATTTTAATATAAATTTGAGATATATAGATTTTTCATAATAGATTATATCCAACTCAAGATTAAAAATAAGTAATAATAAATTTTTTTCCAATTATTTCTTGTTTTTATGAATAAATAATATATATATCATTTGAATATAAATATAAATATGATCAAATTATTGAATTTATAATGCGTTTTCAAATGTTAAACGTCTAAAATTTAAAATATAAGAAAAACACTTCTATTTTATAAATAAATTTGTCTATATTTACATAGTATGCATATTTTTTTATTTTTTTGAATAAATAATATATATATATATCATCTAAGTATAAATATGCTCAAATTATTAAATTTATAATGAGTTTTCATATGATAAATATCTAAAATTTAAAATCTAGGAAACAAAATTATGTTTTATAAATGAATTTGTTTATAATTATATAGATATTATATCTAAAATTTTATTTTCAAAAAAATAAGAGAAGATATATGCACTACTACAATATGTACTTTTAGTCTCGAAATTTTAGCCTCCGTTCTTTTAAAAACCGAGGCCATAAGTTTTTGGCCACAGTTTGATAAAAACCGAGGCTACAGTGTATACATATAGCCTCGGTTTTTTAATAACCGTGGTTATAAGTTAAATTATAAAAAATATGTTAATATTAAAATACTGTATGTAATTAATTTAAAAAAAATTCAAAAATTAATTTATAATTTTTTAATATTTCTTTATTATTAATTTAATTTAATTTAATGTATTTTTATTTCTTATAATATATATATATATATATATCATATGTTTTTTTCTCTCTCTCACATATTTTTCCTCTTTTAATTTTCTCAATGTTATTTCAGGTATTCGCGCATTTTTTCATCTTTTCTCGGTGTTATTCCAGTATTTCTGTGACATTAATATATATATATTAATATATAATTTTTAATTAATATATATATATATATATATATTTTAATAAATATAAATATATTAATATATAATTTCTAATTAATATATATATATATATATAAGAAATAAGAAATTTTTACGATCGGCTTGTAGAAGTCTAATATATATATATATATATATATATATATTAAGAAAGCGTACGCGTGTATCTAATTAATATTAAGAAACGTACGCGTGTAATCGTTTCTTTAATTCTCGACAATACTAGCGTGTCGGACGTCTCTCACGATATCAAATCCGTGATCTCTCCCGACAAAACAGCCAAAACCGAATCTCTCGCAATAGCTTCAAATCCGTCGTTCAATATCCGGATCATCGTCGCCTGTCCTTGGCACAAAGCCGATCATCCTCGCTTTCCAACACTCTCGCTTTCGTTCCTTTCCGTGAGCTTCTTCTTTTCTCTTTATTTCTTTTTGTTCATATTAGCACTCATCGTCGGCCATTTGTAGTGTCGTCGCTGGCCCGTAGCTCCTGGTAAGTGTGATACCACTGAATTTTACAATATCAATTCATATGTGCTGATTCTTAGTAGATTATTTATGCGTATAATACATTTTAGTCAGGGTTATTTTTTTAGTGTTATACAAATCCATCTCCTGTTATCTAATAATTGCCTCTGAATTATTTTTTCATTGTATTGCATCAGATTTGAAACATTTTTAGGGATTTAGGAATGGGCTATTGGTGCTGAGGTTACCTTTTGGAAGAATGTTTATATACGTGTGAGATGAGCCTATACAAATTTTCATTTGCAGAAAAGCTAATGGATTTACAAATTTTCATTTGCTGAGTTTATATTTTAGAAATATGTTTAGATTTTCATTTGATGAGTTTAGATTTTGGTAAATAAGTGTACTTTTTAATATATTAGTTACATTTTATGTTTGGCTTTCTTAGAAAAGGAAAAGTAAACAGAGGAATAAACTTGTTTTCGATGTTTAATGCTACTTTAATCTTTTACGAAAGCCCAGAAATAGTGACTCAGTATTCCCAGTTGTCATGTTTTATCCATTAGAGTGTTAGACTTGTTCATTACTGGACCAGTAGCTATAAGAAGAATCTTTGAGAAGATTTAAAGTTTTGGTCTTTTTAGGTATTTCATTGGTGCTTCTTATTATCTCGGCGACCAAAATGGTTATTCAGTTTTTTGGGTTTTATCTGAATCTTAGTAATTGACTATATGAATCCTCAATAAAGGGACAAAATTGATCTTTTCTCTTTCCGTCTGTAGTTTTTGTTTGTTAAAATGCAGAGCACTTTGTCACTTTTTATTCATCTCGGACTTTCCTCCTTCACTTCTTCTTCTTTTTTTTTAATTTCTTTTTTACTTAAATTATTTTAATTACACTTCTATTTTATGCTAGAGTTCTCTTATGAGGTGATTTTTAAAAAAAATACCTTCAACAGTCTTGTTGATTGGGAACTGAAGGAACTGAAAATGAAATTCTCTCATAATGTATCCCCAACTGTCTACCTTTCATTGTATTTTAAAATTTCTTTAAAATTTTATTTTTGAGAATAAGTTGCTGAATTAGTAACCATTTTATGGCTTTGATCAGGTTGTTTCTTCTTTTTTTTCTGTCTCCTTTGTAAAATCTTCATGTATTTCATAAATTGCATGAATGGTCACGATGTGCTTGGTTTTATTGAATGACATTTTGCATTACTACAATGATATGGTTGCAATTTTTTTATTGTCACAGGTGTCTACTCTTACGATGATGGTGACCTTGAAGAAACTTGCAAGTATGGGATGCCTTTCTTATTTTTACCATTTACCAAGCTGAAGTATTTGGCCTTTTTGGCCGGATTTATGCGCTTTCAAATGGAAATACCCTCTTCTTTGGAGAAACATTGGCATGCTTACAGAGGTATAATTGAAAAATATGTACTTTTTTTTGGTTATTGAAAAATATGTAGTTGTTATACTTGAATTTTGATGCTTTAAAATTTTCCTTTGTGAAGCTATATATGATAGGATGATAATGGAGATTAATACGCCAAATTGGATGTTGGTATGCTTATACTAGATCTTTGTTTTTATGAAGGGGAAATTAATACATGCGACGAGGACAAAGATTTTGAAGAAAAACATTATTACAATGGGACTTACTCTTTTCACATTGATTTAGATTGTAGACTAATGTTAGCAGCTTTAATTAAAGTTGTTTCGTGTATTTTTATATTTTGGAATTATTTAATTAGTTAGTTTTTATTATATGTGTTTTATTAAACTCTTAATGTAATAACTTTTTAAATTTAATATAATTAATTTTAATTTTTTTAATTTATTTTTGAAAATTTAGTGTAATAATAATTCATTTTGATTATCTATGGTCTCGGTTATATATGAAGACCGAGGCCGTAGGTGCTGCACGTATGGTCTCGGTTATTGAAAAACCGAGGCCGTATGTGCGACTATAACCTTGGTTATGAAAAAGCAGGAGCCGTATGTGAACTTTATGGCCACGGTTATGAAAAACCTAGAGGCCATGGGTCCATGTAATATGGCCTCGGTTATATAAAGCAGGAGCAATAAGTCTACCTATGGCCTCGGTTATTAAGCCAGAGGCCGTAAAAATACTATGGTCTCGGTTAAAAACTGAGACCATAGGTTATGACTTTTGGTCTCTTTCACTTAGGCCTCGGTTCTTATAACCGAGGCCATAAGCACATATTGTAGTAGTGATGCCTCCCATAATTTATGTACAAATCTATGCATGTTCATATTTTTATCCAAAAACAAAACATAATCCAAATATTTTATATTAACCATTTGCATCTTTAACTTTAAACTCGATTTAGTTAGACTTTGTCTAATATTAACCTACAATTAATTAAATATTGTTCCATGTTATTAAATGATATTTTTATTATAATAAGTTTTAATGATATTTGAGAACCGAGATAAGTTGTTAAATTTTTATAAGGAAAATATCATGCACATGATTATTTTTAAGATGCATATGATATTACTTTACCTTCCATTTTTTGAAAAAAAAGAGGTAATTATTAATGCCTTTATTAACCGTTAGAAGCTTTAGTTTTATTACTTTTTATTTTTGTATATTTATTCTATTCTATTTATTTATTTTTTATATATTTTTAATTTGATCGTATGTTTGTATTATAAAAAAACTATAAAAATTGACAACATAAGAAAAAATAGAGTGAATAATTCATTTTTTTCAAACGAAGAGGTCGATAAGATGACACCATATGTCCCTTTAAACATTCATGTACATGTCATGTGACCTTAAACGATCTATATATAAATGTAACATTATCATTGTATGATCACTTTTTCAAAATAATATGAATACATTGTTGATAAAATAAGTATATAAACTAAATATTATTTTATGAATAAACATAAGATCAATATGATCATTCTCCCAATTAATATTTATATAAAAGAAATTCTTAATTTATAACGCAAAATGAATTCTTAAATTTATCTCAACTAATAATCAATTATTTTGTAATGTATTGATATATGTTATTTGTGAATGTTGTGAGTCTAAATTTGAACATGTTATTGTATATGTGTGATTTAGTGTGAGAATGTGTGTTTGTTATTTAAAAAAATCTCAACTAATAAAACAAATTATAAATTGGATGAGTTATACATATGATCTTATTATTTCAAATTATATATTTTATTCTCTTTATTATTTTGTCTTATGTTGGTCTCTTTGTTTTCTATTTTTTCTATTTTTGTTCTATTACTTTTTTATTATAGTTTTATCCCTTCACTTTATAATTTTTACATATTTAGTCTAAAAATTTTAGAATCAACTTGAAAAATATTTTTAAAAAAAGGTGAGGAGATTAAAGTATTAAAAAAAAGATCAAAGTATAATTTTTTTTTTAAAATGACTAAATTATAAAGAAAAAAAGAAAGGATACTAAACTCTAAAATGTGAAGAAAAAATTGACAAAAACATAAAATAAAAAAGTAAGAGTATGAAAGTGAAATTTGAAATAATAAAAGGGGACCATTAATTTATGTTGTTAGTAATGTACTAATTGAAGTTTCGACGTGTAATTTAAAATTTAGAATTTAGAGTACACATCACTTAATTAATGGGATAGCAATTAGGGTGTTACATGTAGTGCTATTAGCAACAACAATAAGAAATTCATAAAATTGCATCCGACAAAATTATAGTGTGAATTAAAATTATGATATGCTTTGTAATAGATAATATTGCGGTTGAAGTAAGTTTGTAATAATAGTGTATGAACAATATTACCGATAATTTGAAAATAACTGCTTGTGTTGAGTCGCGGACTAAGTCACTCTTTTTAAAACGTTTCGCGACTCTGCCCAAATTTGTGCAAGCAAACACAGCCCCGTCATCCCCAGGATAAAATAGCCCAGAATCTTTTTTCTCTATCTTGGAACCTCACTGTACTCATGAAGACCGAAATGCTACACCTGAAAAATTTGTTGCTCGGAAAACTGAAAAATAACTTAGAATTGTAGAGAGAATTTTTCTAGTGAGATGAGTTTGGAGATATTGTTTTTTAGAAACTGAGTGTTGAGGCCCTTTATTTATAGGTTTCAGAAATCATGTGGCAATTATGATAATAACGGTAATGTTTAGGAATTAAGAGCGTAACAATCATTCTGAGTAATAAAGAGTAACGGCTATTTTCTGAGTAAAGACGAGTAATAGACATTTTTGTGAGTAAATACGAGCAACGACTATTTTTCTGAATAAAGAAGAAAAACGGCCATTTAACGGTCATATTTTGACAAAAGAAAATAACGGTTGTTTTTTTGAGAAAAAAAATATATATATATATAACAACCATTTTTCTAAGTGGAAAAGTTTTTCTTGTAAAAAAATTATTTTTCCAAAAAAAAAACAATACCACCTCACCTCACACACACACACACGCACACGCACACGCACACGTACTCGGCACGACCGGTTGGTCGGACGGACAATGGTGGCACGCACGCGTGTGTGGTATCACATTTGCCTAGGTCCTCTCCCATTCCACTAAAGTGGGTGCCCCTTGGGGCCCAATCCCAATAGAAACTATTCATTCTTTATACATTTTTTAAATATTATAAAAAAACAATGTGAGACAAGGCTTTACTAATTTTTTTTATAAACTTGATCTTTTCCAATAATCCCCCACTTGAATTATATATAAAAATAATTTGCATCGAGTAACCGATCAATTAAAATTATAAGATTGTGCATAAGTGAAAAAGGTGTCTATCGACTTGAACCTTTGCATAGTGTTGATGCTTTAGAATATACTAGAGTAACTCGTATTTTTGAACTCTATCTTTAACAATCATCACACACACAACCTTTCCAAGGTGTAGTTCAAAAAGCCAGTGCTTTACGGCCATGCACATGTATCCCAGTATAGTGAATGCTCTAGTAAATTTTGCCCAAGAAATTTCCATAGGAAGCGGCCACACTTCCACATTCACATATGTGAGTCTATCAAGAGTACTCTTGTAGCTATGTACTGCATTCCATATAGAGTATAGAACTCATTAAGAGTTTAATAATTAACTCATCATTTTCTATCGCTTTAGGACTTCAGGCTTCTAACAATATAGAATGGGATTTGAAAATAACATGATACCTCTCATATCACTCCATGACTTGTTATTACCCTATGAACTTATTTCTTGGGATCTCCAGTCTATAAGTTGTGTTACCATCACAAGTGACTCTTCATTCTAAGGGCATTAATCCCATTCCTTTTGAGGTTTTGAAAACCTTTTTCTCTCGGTAATCCCGTAGAGAGACATTCTCTAACAGTACTATACTTAAGATGTATCTATCGTTTCTTGCCGTTGTAGTAACGGTTCTGAATCTTTGCATTAGCCGCATTACTATCGCTATGGATCAAGACAGTTGGTATCGGTCTTTCCCATAAAGGGATCTCAGCTAACAGACTTCTTAGCCAACCTTCTTCACTAACAGTGGCTAGTGCTATCATTTCAACTCCATTGTATATTGAACCAATAATGTTTGTTTCTTAGACTTCTAGGAAATAGCTCCACCAGCTATGTTAAAAATATAGCCACTAGTTGCTTTGGAGTCTTTTGATGAAATGTTTCAATCTGCATCGTTGTATTCTTCTAGAACAACGGGAAACTTTTTATAATGTAATATAAGGTACATAGTTCTCTTAAGGTATCTCATAACCCTTTCAATAGCATTCCAATGCTCTACACTATGTCTACTGGTAAACCTACATAGTAGTCCCACAACCTAAGCTATGTTTGGTCTAGTGCTCGCACAACGTAAGCTACCCATGATGCTCGCACACTCAGTTTGTCTAACACTATCTCTGGTGTTCTTGAACAACTTTACACTAGGATCATAAGGAGTACATACAGGTTTCTAGTTAAAGTAATTATATTTCTTTAAGATCTTCTCAATGTAGTGATACTGATCTAGAGAAATTCCCTTTTCAGACTTAGTTATCTTTATACCAAGGATTACACTTGCTTCTCCGAGATCTTTCATATCAAAATTAGCACTTAACAAAGTTTTCACATTGTTCACAATATGAATATTTGACCCAAAAATAAGCATATCATCCACATATAAACATATAATAGTGCAAATGTTATCTTCTAATTTATAATAAATGCATTTGTAACTAGATTATCAAATTTTTCATGTCATTTCTTAGGTGCTTGTTTTAGACCATAAAGGGATTTATCTTGACTTGGGATAACAAAACCTTCAGGTTGATCCATATAAATTTCTTCTTCTAAATCACCATTTAAGAAAGCAGTTTTAACATCCATTTGGTGTACTACTAAATCATGGATAGCAGCAAGAGAAAAAAGTACACATATGGAAGTTATTCGTGTGACTGGTGAAAAAGTATCAAAGAAATCTACATTTTTCCTTTGCCTATACCCTTTAACTATAAGACAAGCTTTGTACTTTTCAATAGTACCATCGGGTTTTAATTTCTTCTTCAATATCCATTTACAACCAATGGTTTTGCAACCAGGAGGTAAGTCAACTAAATGCCAAGTCTTATTATACTCAAGAGAGTCCATTTCATCATTTATGGCTTCTTCCCATAAGTTGGCATCTAAAGAAGATAATGCTTCTTTAATAGTTTGAGGATCTTCCTCTAAGGTATAAGCATAAAAATCAGACCCAAAATCCTTAAGGGTTCGAGCTCGTTTACTTCTTCTAATTTCAGTGTTTAATTCTTCATTTTGTTCACTAGTTCTAGTTATGGGTAAACTACTAGAAGACGAGCCCCCACTATTTTTAAATTTAAAGGAAAACCTATGTTCATAAAAGTCACCATCATTTGATTCTATAACTACATGATCATTTAAGTTATAGAATTTATAAGCTTTACTGTTCATAGCGTATCCTATGAATACACACTCATATGCTCTACTAGTAAGTTTATTTCTTTTAGGATCAGGGATCTTAACATAGGCTAAATAACCCCAAGTTTTAAAATAAGTTAAATTAGGTTTCTTATTTTTCAAAATTTCATATGGTGAAATTTTATTTGTAGATTTAGGCACTCTATTTAGCACATAGCAAACAGTTAATAGAATTTCTCCCCACCAATGGGAAGCAGCACCAGAGTTTAATAAAATTGCAACAACTCATTTTGTAAAAGTTCGATTTTTTCTTTCAGCTTTACCATTCATTTCAGGAGAATCAGGTGCAGTTTTTTTATGAATGATTCCATGAGTTTTATAAAAATCAATGAAGATATTAGAATCATATTCAGTGCCTATATCACTTCGAAGCCTTTTTATTTTTCTGTTAAGTTGATTTTCAATCTTAGTCATGAATATTTTAAACATGTCAAACGCTTCACTTTTATTTTTCATTAGATATACATAAGTGTAATCTGAACAGTCATCTATAAAAGTTATAAAATAGCGTTTTTTATTTCTTTTTAAATTTCCATCAAGTTCACATATATCAGAATGAATTAATTCTAAAGGTTTAGTTTCTCTAACTACTGATTTATGTGAAATTTTGGTTATTTTAGCTTGACTACACAAATCACATTTTTCAAAATCATTCGAAGATAGTTTAGAAATTAGTTCTAAAGTACTCATGTTCTTGATTATACATTTATTAACATGACAAAAGTCTAGCATGCCAAATATTAAAATAACTCAACATATAAACAAAAGAAGTGGTTTTATTGATTTCAACATTTAATTTAAACATGCCATCAGTGGCGTACCCTTTCCCAACAAATATATTATTTTTAGTTATAGTATATAAATCAGCCCCTATAGTTTGAGTAAACCCAGTTTTGTTAAGAAGATAGCTTGAAACTAAGTTCTTTCTCATCTCTGGAGTATGCTAGACATCCTTCAAGATGACAGTCTTTCCAGAGGTAAACTTCAATACCACCTCACGAGTACCAGTAACTTTAGTAGAGTGGGAGTCACCTAGCAGCACTTTCTTATCCTCAGAATCAGAATAGGGACTTGAACATGCATCGATCATAGTAAACATGGCGAGAAGCACCAATGTCCACCCACCACCCCTCGGATTCACCAACAAAATTGACTTCAGATATCATAGCAATAAGTTGATCTTCAGTAAGGTTCGCATGTGGGGCAGGACGATTCCTATTCCGGCAGTTCCTAACCAAGTGGCCAGGTCTGTTACAATTATAACACATGAATGTATTATTCCTTAAGGGGGGTTGAGGTCCATTATGGGCATGATAGTTTCTATTTCTATTTTGGTGGTTGCGGTTTTGGTTATTATTACAATTCTGAGTTTTCATATTTCTACCTTTAAGTTTCAGAATTGTAGATGTGGGTTTCTTATTTGTACTGTTATTTGAGACTAAGAGTATTTCATCTCTTTGGTCTTATTTTCGGGCTTCTTCTTCTATTCTTAAACGGGTTATAAGCTTTCTAAAGAAAATTCCTTAGTTTTATGCCTAAGTGTATTCTTAAAATCTTTGCAAGCATGGGTTAATTTATCTATAATAACAGCTACTTGAAATTGTTCATATAGAGTCATACCTTCAGAAGTTATTTCGTATGCTATCTTTTGCAGTTCGTGTGATTGAGCTTCCACTGATTTTCCATCAATCATTTGAAACTTCATGTATCTACTCACAACATACTTCTTAGTTCCAGCTTCTTCAGTATCGTACTTCTTTTGAAGTGCTTCCCAAATTTCCTTAGCAGACTTATCAAGGTTATAATAATCATACAAATCATAAGCTAAACCATTAAGAATATAATTTTTGCACAGAAAATCATTTTGCATCAAGGTGTCTAAATCCTTAGTTGCATCGTTAGTAGGAGGAGTAGACTGTATGGGTTTTTCAGTAGTAAGAGCATAAATGACTTTTTTCATGGTTAAGAAAATTAACATTTTTTGTCTCCATCTTTTAAAGTGTAGTCCCTCAAAATGGAGTGGTTTGTTTAGATCAGCAGTTAGCATTTCAGTAGACATAGCAGATTGAATACGTCTTAAATTTTTTGAAGCAAGTTTGTAATAACAGTGTAGGAGCAATATTACCGATAACTTGAAAAGAACTGTTTGGGTTTAGTCACGGACTAGGTCGCTCTCTTTAAGACATTTCGTGCAAGCAAACACAGCCCTGTCGTCCCCTGGATAAAACATCCCATAATCTTTTTTCTCTATCTCAGAACTTCATTGCAATAATGAAAGCCAGAATGCTACACCTGAAAAATTTGTTGCTTGGAAAACTGAAAAATAACTTAGAATTGTAGAGAGAATTTTTCTAGTGAGAAGGGGTTGCAGAGATTGTTTTTTAGAAAATGAGAGGTGAGGCCTTCTATTTATAGGTTTTAGAAACCATGTGGCAATTATGATAATAACGGTAATGTCTGGGAATTAAGAGCGTAACACCCATTCTGAGTAATGAAGAGTAACAACCATTCTGAGTAATGAAGAGTAACAGCCATTTTTTGAGTAAAGATGAGTAACAAAATTTTTTGTGAGTAAATACAAGCAACGACTATTTTTCTGAATAAAAAAGAGAAACAGACATTTAACGGTAATATTCTGATAAAAGAAAATAACAGTTGTTTTTCTGAGAATATATATATATATAATCATTTTTCTAAGTGGAAAAGTTTTTCTTGTAAAAAAAATAAAATACCACCTCAGCTCACACACGCACGTACACGTACACGCATACGCACACGCATGTGTGGTATCACATTTGTCTAGGTTATTTTCTCTTCCACAAAAGTACGTGACTCTTGGAACCCAATTCCAATAATCAACTATTCAATATTTATACATCTTTTAAATATTATAAAAAAGCAACGTGTGGTAAGTTTTTATTAATTTTTTTTTATAAACTTCATCTTTTACAATTATTTAACAATAAAAATCATTGTTTAAATTTTTATTAATTGTCCACGTGGCTTTTAAAATAGCGTAGAAAATATGTACTTGGTGATGGAAAAATAAACAATTCTTTGAATTTATTCGATTAAATTTTTTGATACATTATCTTGAATTCAAATTAAATTATATTAATAGATTTTATAATCAAATATTATTCGTATAAAAAATTATAAAATTTATTTAGATTCAAATCAAATCCAAATTTACATAGTTTATAATTCGATACAGATTAGAATTAAATTATTATTAAATTTATATATAAATATATATTTTTATTATATATTATATTTAAATATTATACGTACTAATATTACATTAAGTTATTAGTTTAACTTTAAAATAAATATAATATTAAATCTCTATAATAATGTAATAAATCAAAACATATTCTTCATCATATTATTTTGATCCTCTTATTTGTCATAATAAATAATAAATTTTATTAAACATGTATCAATTTAAAATTTAAATGTTTGATATATTGTGTTTTATATATGATAATAATTTATAAATAAGTTCTAAACTCATTTTAATTTTATCTTATCATAAAATTCTAATTTATTTAAATTTAAATTGATTAAATTATTTAATTAAATTTAGATTAAATATTTTTCAAATTTAAATTAATAAAAAATAGATTATTTTAATTTGTTGATCGCTATTACTTACATATGATGAGTATTTTAAAATAATTATAATCGATAATGTTTAGGTGAGATAATTATTGTAATAAATAAAATGTGATTAATCGATAAATAATAAAAATAAACATTAATTTGAATAATTAGATTAAATTTATATTTTAATTAAAAATATGTATTAAATAAATAAAAGATAGATATTAACGCAAATATTTTAAATAAGTATTAAAAATAATAAATGTAATTAAATCATAAAAATTAATATTTAATTATAATCTATTATTATTATTTAAATATATTTAAAATTAACGTAAAATAGTTATCGTCCTTAACAATCTGTACGACTGTAGATACCCGTGGTGTTGATAAGTGGATAGCGAACTTCCAAAACGTTTTATAGCATCAAAGGCTAATATAGTCATCGTAGATAGGTCCGATCCCCCTTTTTGTGGTCGGCACTTAAATCGAATGACCGACAACTATGCTCATCTCTTTTAGCCTGTAACATGTTTTATCCTACCTTTTATTACTTTTCCTTCATTTTTTTTATGTTAGAAAATTATTTATTTATTATTAACTGTTTTTAATGTGTTGCTTTAGCTATTCTTTGATTATTTAAAATTTGTTGGAGAGATTTCTATAAGTTACATGTGATGTAATGAAATTTTCATTAGTCTATTACGTTATAATTTAAAAGGTAAATAATTATAATCAATACGATTTAATTTAAATCATAAATATTCTCCTATGTTATATTTATCTTTTATTAATAATAATAAATACATACACATATATTATTATTTATAATTTAAATAATATTAAGATATTATTAGAGACATTAATTAATGTTTAAATAGGTAATGATGTTCCACGCAATTCGCTAATTAATTACAACTTTTCTATTAAGACTCGATTTATTTTTGTCAATTACGAAAAATTAATTGAGACATGTCCGGAAAATCGGGTATATTTTCTCTATTATAAGTAGTTACTATTCACTTATGATTTAAATGAATAGAACTCAAACTAACCCGACAAAATAATGCTATTGGAAATATAATGCTAAAATAAACTAAAATAGATATTGAAACAGAAAAATTAAAGCAGAAAAATAATAACACCAGAAATTTAACGAGGTTCGGTATAAATGTTACCCAGTCCTCAAGGTCCGACCACTTAC
Organism: Hippophae rhamnoides; assembly: GCA_033030585.1. NCBI lineage: Eukaryota > Viridiplantae > Streptophyta > Magnoliopsida > Rosales > Elaeagnaceae > Hippophae > Hippophae rhamnoides. Next base: position 61,313,531 of record CM065428.1, on the reverse strand, counting down.
ACTATCTCCAAATGGATGAACTCCAAAATTACAACTAATTGGATGAAATTGAGCTAATCAATTACCCTTACAAAAGAGAGGAAGATTTACAAACTTTGGGATGTTTACAAATGGTGAAGGAGGGCTTTATTCATAGCCCCAAATCCAACACACATCTTCATTCCTAACCAATGTGGGACTTTTCTAATTTTCTCACAAAGGAGTAATATATAACAAATCTCCACCTTAGCGACTTAGTGGTTTTAAATGATTTCTTCAATTGCTAGATCAACGACAACAATGCCAATTCAGATCAACGACTTAGTGGTCATCATATATGCGGGATTCTCTGTCGTACTAATCTACTAAACTAGTACTCCACCTTCTTCAATAATCTCTTGCACGAAATGATAACGAACGTCAATGTGCTTTGTACGTGCATGGTAGACTTGGTTCTTTGCTAAATGAATAGCACTCTCACTATCACAAAACACTTTAATATGTTTTTGACCAACTCCCAAGTCTTCAACCAAATAGCTTCCTTCACAGTCTCTGTAACTGCCATATACTCTGCCTCTGTAATAGACAAAGCAACGTAGATTTCGCGAAATAGGTAGACTTCCAATCGACCGGTGCTCTGAAGAGTAAACACATAACCGATGGTGACCGACGCTTATCTAAATATCCCGCATAGTCAATCACAATATCCGATTGGAACAGACATTGACCAATGGTATTATCCTCAATAAATACTAAACCAACATCTACAATATTTATAATATACCGTAGAATCCATTTCTGACCCAACCAATGTCTTTTACCAGGATCACGTGCATGTACCGCTACAACACCAACCGCGTGTGAAATGCGGTCTTGTAGACACACCATTGCATACATCAAGCTACCATGCATTTGCATATGATACTTTTGCCATATATTCTCGTTCTGCATCATTCGAGGAGATAATTGAGCACTCAAGCTTGAATTGAAGAACTACGGAGTACTTACAGGTTTTGTACCGTTCATTCATACCAAAACGCGTTGTATTATCCGCTTCAAATATTGACTACAGTGAAACTAAGCTCTCCCTTCTTCCTCGTCTCTACTTATCTCCATACCGAGAATCTTCTTGGCTTCTCCCAAATCTTTCATCTCGAACTCCCGACTTAGTTGAGCGTCAACTTTTCAATTTCTATTTGACTCTTGATGCAATCAACATATCATCGACGTCTGATAGGAGATAGACGAAAGACTTCGTTATTTCAGAGTTTGCAAAAATACAAACAATGATCGTGTGCTTCCTCGGTATACTTTTGTTGCAACATAAACGATCAAATCGTTTGTAGCCATTGCCTTGGAGATTGCTTCAATCCATACAATGATTTGTTCAAATTTTACAAACCCAATTCTCTTTACCAAGAATAATAAACCATACAGGTGAGACATATAGATTTCCTCTTCTAAGTCACCGTAGAAACGCTTTTCACATCAAGTTGAACTAGTTCCAAAATCAAATTGTGCTACTAAGGCCAACAAAATTCTAATGGAAGAATGTTTTACAATGGGAGAAAATACCTCATTATAATTAATTCTCCTTCCGAAATACGGCTCTTAGCCACCAACCTTGCCTTTACGAATACTAATATCATATTTGTTAGGAAATCCATCTTTCTTTGCATACCCCCATTTGCATCCAATTGCCTTGCGCTTTAGGTAGTTGTGTCAACTTCCATGTTTTATTCTTACGAAGGGACAAAAGTTCTTCATCCATGGCTTATTCCAACTTTCAACTTCAGGGCTTCGATTGCTTAACTTTATATATGGAAGGAACATCATCATGCACAACCGAAAGTGCACGAACTCTTGTATTCTTAAATTGAGCCAGGTAGGTCTTCAAAATCCTTGTATCGGCGGTACCTTTACATTTTGTCGTGGCCTATCAACCTGCAGCTTTCTTCATTACGTGGAGGTTCTTGGGTTAAAACCTCTTCATCGATTCATCTTCTGTCAATGGAGGATCAACTTGGCTCTTATCTTCACTAATCAGTATTAACAATTTTGCTTTCAAACTCTACTTGTTTGAGGTTTGCTCCACCTGCTCTAAAGTGCCATCAATCTTCTTAGTTACCTTTCTCAACAATGAGATTCATCAAAGGTAACATCTCTGCTAAAGATTATCTTTTTTTTCGTTTCAAGGCACGATAGTGATATCCCTTAGAGCAGAAGGGATCCCAAAAAATGGCTTTCTTGTTCTTGGGTCCAACTTTGATTTTGTTAAGTACGATAGTATGCAACCGAACCAAACACATATGTAAGAAATCGTAATCTCTAGCAGGTTTTCCAGACCATACCTCCATAGGCATTTTCTCTGAAAGAGCGAAGAGATGGTAGACGGTTGACGAGATGGAATGCATAGGTCACAAATTTCGACCCCGTCTTTGCCTAAACCAAAGATTTGACAACATACACCTTTGAACCTTCTCCAGCAAAGTCCGGTTCATACGTTCTGCAACTCCGTTTTGTTGTGGTGTTTTTCAAATAGTGAAGTGTCGCACTATCCCTTCTTCTTCACAAACTTTCATAAATGGATCGTTTGTGTACTCAGTGCCATTATCAGACCTCGGACGCTTGATCTTTTTACCAGTCTGAGTCTCGATCATCTTCTTCCACTTAAGAAAAATCCCCAACACTTCATCCTTTTTCTTCATGAGATACAATAATGTTTGCCACTCATGGATGGAGTTCTTGTTGGCCCCCATACATCAGTATGGATGTAATCCAAAATGCCACTGTATGAGAAGCGGTACAGAAGCTTACTCTTATCTCTTCCCCGATACACAATGCTCACCCAATTCCAACTTAGGTTCTCGCACCTTTTAACAGGCCTTACTTTACTAGAATCGTAGAATCTTTTTCAGCAGATGTCCCAAACGCATATGCCTGACTTGGTAGTTTCTAAATCTCTTTCTTCAAGAACCGATCTTTGATGTTGTCCCAATAACCGTACTACCAAGGTAGTAGTACGGGTTATTCTTCCGAACACCTTCATTGCCACAAGTGCTCTAAGTAACTTTCAATGCCCCATTTTGTATGGTCGGTTAAAGCCTTTTGATTCTAAGACTCCCACAAAGAATGATTCTTCTTATGTCCTGAACATAATGAACATCCGTCAAGACCACTGGTTGAACCATCTTGATTCTTCAAACGAATTGTATCGATTCCCACAAAACTTTGCATGGATAATCATTACCCATGAAAACAATTCCACCGTCTAGTTCTTCAAAGTTAAAGAACCACTCCCTTGTTAGGAGACATATGGAAAGTACATGCCTTTGAATCAAAAATCCAATCACCAGTGATGAGATCTTGACGAACCAACCAATGCAAAATCTGAATTTGAATTGCTTTCTACACATGTATCGATTGCAATGACTTATCCTTTCTTTTGCGACTTCGGACAATTTTTTCTTCCGATAGCCTTTTCTCGCTGACAAAAGGCACATTCATCTTTACCAAGTCTTCCTTTTGATAGAGATCTACCTCTCCGTTCCTTTATGTTGTGTTTGCGGACGTCTCTACGTACAATGCCTTTTCTAGCTTCATTCATGCTTTCTCTTTTATCTTTCTTTCTAATTTCATAAATATACAAAGCAAGACAAACTTCCTCAAAAGACACTTTATCCTTCCCAACGAGTAAGCTTTCGTAATAAGATGATCAAACTCATCAGGAAGGGAGGCTAACAACATCAAGGCTAAATCTTCATCCTTAAAAGTTTCATCCATATTTAACAAATCTGCTACTAATTGATTAAGCGTAATGTGGTCGTTTATTGTAGCATTCTGAAGGTATTCAAACCAACAACTTCTTTCTTCAAATAGAGCCGATTTTGTCCACTCTTCTTCACGAACTTGTTCTCCAACGCCTTCCACAACTTACTCATGCGGATGTCTCCTTCACGAACGTGTACTTTTGTTCTCTCGAGAGACACGAACGGATTGTACCATGCCAATCGGTTGATATTTTTCCACTCTACTTCATCTCGCTCCATCCGGTTTCTTCTTAGCGATGGACGATGCAGACTGTTGAAACAAAGCATCTAGAACTTCGCCTCGCCACACGCCGAAATGACCAGGTTCCCATCAAACTTCTCCACCTCGAACCTTGCGTTCATCACCATAGTTACGCCGACGTGGATGACGGCTTTTGTTTGAAAAAAAAAAAATTTCTTCCGCCATTTCTTCAAATTACAACAACTAGCAACTATATTCCAATAGCGAACAAACGGAATACAAACAAATACCTAGGTAGAAAATCTTCTACTCGATACCAATTGTTGGGAAAATCGGGTATATTTTCTCTTATTCTAAGTAGTTACTATTCACTTATGATTTAAATGAATAGAACTCAAAACTAACCCGACAAAATAATCTATTGGAAATATAATCTTTAAAATAAACTAAAGCAGATATTGAAAGCAGAAATATTAAAGCAAAAAAATAATAACACCGTAAATTTAACGAGGTTCTATAAACGTTACCTAGGTACTCTATGGCGTCAATTAATTTACACTATCTCTAAATAGATGAACTCCAAAATTACAACTAATTGAGCAAAATTGAGCTAATCAATTACCCTTACAAAAGAGAGGAAGATTTACAAATTTTGGGATGTTTACAAATGGTGAAGGAGGACTTTATTTATAACCACAAATCCAACACACATCTTCATTCCTAACTAATGTGAGACTTTTATAATTTTCTCACTAAGGAGCAATATATAACAAGACATCACGGCGACACCCCCGGTGTTACTGTCATAACTCAACCACTTACCAAAAATCCAACCAAAGTACTTTCAGTTATTTAAAAAAGATGGATTCTATAAATAGTTAATTTTTTTCAAATAATAATTAAAATTAGATAAAAAAAAATTGAATAATTATTGAATTATTTTATAAACGGAACTTTATTGAAACAAATGTTTACGCACAAAAAAATTAAATTGAATCATAGTAGAAGATGTAATATAAGAAAAATGATAAACCGTAAAATATAATAAAATTATAATACATGTATGCATAAAAAATATAAAATTAAAATATGTATTTTTGATATATAATTTTTTATAAAAAATCAAAAATTAGTTCACAATATAATTATTTTTTATATATTAATCAAAGATTTACACACGACTATTAATAGAAATTATAATACATGTAAAAATATTATAAATAAAATAAAATTATAATTTTTATAAATTTTGTAAAAGCATAAAACCATTAACTAACCAACTATATTGATTTTATAATTTTTAAAATTATATTAAACTAATCAATTTATAAATAAAAAAAAACATAGATTAAATTTGATCTTAAAATCGGTAGGTTAGGAACCCTGATTAAAGTCTTCAGAGTCATAATCATACCTATATAGACATGCATTATCCGGGAATAGATTTTCAAATCGGAGAATATCCATCAAGTCTCATCAAGGATCAAGTCTCATCCCTTCTAATTAACTCAAAGGAAATATTTAAAGTAGTAGCAGAATAAAAATTAATGTCACTATCTAATTTCTCACAAAACAATAAATGTGAAAGCTTCGCACTGCCACTTGATTATGACTATTTGCCTAATTAAAAAAAAAAAACGACAAAGAACTACACAGTGTAATAATTGACCTTACATGCTGGTACTAGTAATTATCAAAATCTTGAACGATATCAAGTACACAACTCCTGACCACAGAAACAAAAAAACAAAACAAAAAAAAAACGAAAGCTAGATTTTTTTTTAAGTTTAATGAATAAGTAATTAATCTTTAAATTTGTAGAAAATAAGTGAAAATAAATATTAATAAACAAATAAGATATTACATGATTCTGAAAATCAAAAGGTAGATTTACCTAGATTTGTCTATTGGGAGAAGAAATAAAATTGTAACACTTAGACTAAATATATTATAAAAAGAGAGATAAATTTAAATGATTAAATGTGTTTATATTCATGAATAATATATCTATTTATAATATATTTATAAATACAAGTATCAGTTAATTTATATATATAATGTATATATGTAATTATATGTAACGAGAACATGATTAACCTAAAAATATAATGTCCGAGAGATATAAGTTAAATATTATTCGTATTGTCAATGAGTTATTGTTATGATCGATTTCGTGTTGTTGTTGAGCTTTGTTTGTTTAAGGTTCGAGTTATCATTGAATTTAATCTGTATAAAGTTCGTGTTATCATTGGGGCTTGATCTTTCTAACGTTAGAATTGTCGAGTTATCATTGGGTGAATATCCAAACAATAAAACGTAACGAAGACAAGAATAAGCTATAAGCAAAATATAGAGTTTTGATATGGAAAAAAATACATGTCTACATACTACAGTCACACATGCATGCACAAAACTAAAGCTGCCAGTTATAAAACATGTCATAGCATTAGTGGTATACTAGTATCGTTGAAATTAGTACTACTTCGTTTTTTATTTTCAGAATTATATTATCATTGTCGGTCCACGCAAATACGGCGCCGTTTTTTAATTGGTGAGACGTGTGAACTAAGAAGACAAAATACTCACAACTGATTAATGAGTTGATTAAAAAAAAAACAAAATAGGGTAAATGAGAGTCAACCACTTAGCTAAATGGAAGGGAGATTTTTATATGAATTTATTTCATAAATGATATAAATAATTTTTTTATTAATTATTTTATATTGACGTATTTATTTATATATAAATATTAATAATATTTTTTAAAAATTATTAAATTTTACTAAATACTCACACATCTGATCCTTGTAGAAAAATTTCAAAGTTTAGAGATAGCTTTGTATGTGTGGTTAGTAGTTTTAGACCTATTGTATAGGGGTATTATTGTAATTTTTATTTGTTTTGTATCAATTGACGTAATTATATGTAATAATTGAGTACATTTTTTTTAATCAGATGTGTTATTAATTGTTGTTAAAATTTAATGCAAATATATATATATTTTTAATCATATTAGATGGTATTTTTAGCGTGGCTTAAACTTATTATCACATCACAATTCACAAAGCTGAACAATTATTTTTTTATTTTTTTATTTTTGTGCTGCCGACCTTTTTTTTAGTTTTTTAGTACTTTTTAATTCTTTTTACTTTCAGTGAAGTTTATTTTACTGCTCGGGAAAAAAAAATTGTAAATTCTTTAATCAAGTTTATTCTTAGCCTCTACTTATTCTTCTTTCCCTTCCCCTTTTTTTCTAATTTGAATTAGGTGTAAGAAATTAGCTCATCCGAATAATGGGTTAAGTATCTTAGGATAACATTAAGATATTTTAGTTGTTTTACTTTAATAATAAATATTTAGATCACTTTTTCATTAAAAATTAAATAAATTAGTTATTTTTTAAATAAAATAATCTTATTTTATTACTAAAAACTTATAATAAAATATATTTAATGAAATAAAATTATCATTTTAAAAATTTTCCTCATTTATATTTTTCATTTTTGGCACAATTTTTATCTATAAATATTTTAGACTATCTTTTCTCTATTTTTTTATATTTTTTTTATCAATCTTATCTGTTATCTCCATAATTGAAAAAAGAAAATGGATAAAATATACTGATCATCAATCCAGTTTTTGCTCCAAATTAATATAGTGGTTGATATATTATAAATTTTAGCTTTATATGTTAGAATTAGCACCAAATTGAACCAAAAACTTTTACAATATTAATTTTATCTTATTAAATATATTATATTTTGTGAGAAATTTTACTAATAAAATAATTTTATATTATTTGAAAGGTGATTAATATGTCAAGATTTTGGACAAAATAATTTCAAGAACCACCATCCCGAATAATACCCAAAAATAATTCCTCATATTTATAGCCATGGATGGTTTTTATAGATGTTTTATTGAATTTGATGAAAAATTTCATAATTTACAAAATGTGGATCAAATTATGAATTTAAATTTTAAAATTAGCAAAAATTTGATTAATTCTTCGTATTTTTTAAATGTATAATACTCTTTTGATACATGTGTCAAGATTTTGGAGTGAGCAACGAAATTAAACTATTTATTTTTGATCAATTCAAATATAATCTAATATGAATATATTTTAAAAAATTTCAATCTGAATATGATATGATGACGTAATCAATCCGAATTGATTGGATTTTTTCGAATTGAATAACATCATATTAATATTGAAATTTATTTATAAATTATTATGATATATAAAATATGATATACACAACATTTAAATTTTAAATTGATGTATTTGTAGCAAAAATTATTATTTATAATCATAATTGAGAAAATTAAAAGAATAAAAAGTTTCTCTATAGATTTATTAAATTAGTATAAATATTTATATTTATTTTTAAACTAAAATAGTAATATAATATAATTATGATATGTATAATATTTAAATTTACTTCATTATAAAATAAAATATTTATTTATTTATAATTTAATAATAATTCAGTCAAGATCGGATACAACGCATTATAAAATCTATAAAATCGAGTCCAATCTGAATCTGAATCTAATTCGATTACAAAATTTATCAATTAAATCTTAACTACATTTACAAATCAAATTAAATTTTTTAATTTAAATGAATTGTATCATATTATTTGCACCATACTATATACAACTTTCGTTTTTAATAATAAAATATTTTTTAATGCACATGTACATGTAATATTCGAATTTAGTTAGAATATATGAATAGTATATTTATTTTTTAAAAAAATAATAAAAAGGTTTTTTTATGAATAAAACTAAATCAGTTTTTTTTTAATTGATAACTGATTTTAAAGTCCCACATCGACTAGGGATCGCGTCCACGCTGCGCATATAAACAAGGACAATCCTACATCTCACAACCTGGGTTTTGAGATGGAGTTAGGCCTAATTTTAACATGGTATCAAAGCAGGTTACCCGGTCGGTGCAATTGTTTCGCCACTGGTGAGTGATGTATTCCGCCACTTGGGCTCCATAAGCTCAACATCCCCGTCGGTCTCAAGGGGACAGACCCTTGCCGATGTGAGTGGGAGTGTTAAAGTCCCACATCGATTAGGGATCGCGCCCACGCTGCGCATATAAAGAAGGGCAATCCTCAATCTCACAACATGAGTTTTGAGATAGAGTTAAGCCCAAATTTAACAACTAGTTGTATCATATCCATCTAAATTAATTAATCCATTTAAAATGAATCATGTTGGAAAGTTGGTTATGTAAGTAATGTGTAGATCGATTACTAAATTTATAATATGTGCAGATTAAATTTGAATGTTAATTGAAAAAAAATGGTAAGGTTTGGATATGATATACATCGATCCCTATTTTAAATATTATTAAAGGTCAAATATGATATAATTATTTAAATTATTCTTCCCAGTGTTCTTATGATAATAGTTATTCATTTTTCATTTAAAATCATAAATACAAATCATACTAAATTACTGTTTTAACTAAAAAAAATATAATCATTCAAATTGAAGCTTCCACCAATAGGCGAGCCGGTGAGGGTGAGATCCAAGAAATGAGCGCTCTAATAATTGAAATGTACTTTCAATTAAGTATATGTGCGGTAGGAAGGATTTTGGTTCGTTATTGATTTATTTTATAATTAACTTTGCGATTTAAAAAAATAAAAATCTTAACAGTCCTATAAACTCTCAAAAATCAACATTAAACCAACATACAAGGTTTGTTTGAGAGCATTCAGTTTTACAGTTTTTACCTATTATTTTTTTTAAATAAAACAAAAATAATATACTTCAAATTTATAACCATAAAAATAACAATTTTTATAACTAACTCATATATTTACGATATTAAAAAATATTTAATATATTATTTTATATCAAAAGTCATTTCAAATGAACTAAAATCATTTAAACGTCATCTAATTAGAACTCGTTCAATGTTATTAGATGTTATTTTGTTGTTATAAATTTTACCGGTATTTTTTTTATTAATTTTTCAAATTTCTTTAAAAAATTATAACCTAAAGATTAATAATATACTATATATTCTCGTACTATTATTTCAAAAATGATTAACTTTTTAAAAAATTAAAATTGTTTAAAAAATACTTAAAATATGTATTATATTCCAAATAAATATGCACCGAAACAAATCAATAAAGATCTTTAAAATGTTTGTGATTTACAAACAATTAAAAAATAAACCTAATATATAACTACTAAGAAAAATTTGCTAAAACATGTTTAATTTCACGACAAAAAATTATTTATTTTGCGTTCACTTAGAAATTAAAATTTAAAAAAATATAAATATATTAATTAATGTGTATAGATATTATAAATATAATATAATTAAAATATATTTATAATAAATATCTTTAACCGACTCAATTAGGTTTTTTTAAAAAAAAATTATGATATATATGATGAATCCACCTATAAAAAAAATTTTGATTTAGGTTTTGTTTGGTTTGAGTCAGTTACGCGACTTTTGAAAAAATATATATATATACCACCCCAATTTTTAATAATTGAAAAAGAAAGTGCTTCAATATAATTACATGCGATGAATTATGAACGTGCATACCAATATTGCAAACTGTATTATTTTACCTTCCGGATTATTAGCTGATCACTTGAGCTAATTTGTAGTTGCTCACCTTAGGGTGATGATTTCTAGATATTAGAATTCTCATTGCGCATAAGCAATTAACATATTTTAATACCTATGATCTAAATCCTAATATTTTTAAAATTAAATCCTGAAGTTGAATTCAATCAACCTATTATTAATATGGTAGCTGCAAAAGAGTGGTGACTCAAATTCACGTAGGCATGTTGAAAGTGAAATTCGAAATGTTGGTGTATGTTTGAGTTGTATCCAAAATATTAAGGAAAATTATATAAAATCAACTATAAAAATAACATCTTAATAATATTAAACACGATCTGATTGAACGATATTCAACGTTAAATAAATTTAAATAATCATAATTCAACTTAAAGAGTATCTAATTAAACAACGTATAATGTGAAATTAATTAGTGTGATTTTTTAATAGTAAAAATAAATGACTTAAACATAGTACTATTTAAATATTTTTGATGTTACAAATTTTAATATGTATTATTTTTAATTTTTTTCAAATATTAATATAATATAGTCATTGAATCCTAAATCTACTCTTTTATACTTTCATTAAGGTCCAAAACCTATTATGCCCATCTAATGATTTCCTCCAACTAATTATAAATAAAGTTAGTAAATAGAAAACAAGAGTTTCGACTTTCGACCCGACAAGAGTTGAGAAGAAAGTGGAGGGGAAGGGACACTTCTCTTAATGCAAAAGAGTTGAGAGGAGAGTGGAGGGTAAGGGACACCACTCTATAATGCAAAAGAGTTGAGAGGAGAGTGGAGGGCAAGGGACACAACTGTATATTGCAAAAAAGTATTGAAACTTATGCGAAACAGCTAGAGATATGGGCTCTGGGCCCAAACTCCAGATAAATCTCTGGTCAAGTTTTTCTTCTCTTATTTGTATTAAGTACTCTATGTCGTTTGTACTCGAGACTCAACAATAGAGAAAAATTTTGGTAAACTGGTTATATGTGAGAAAACATGTACCCTTTTGCGGACGGAAGAGTCTTGAAAGAGACAACTCCCATTAAAAGCTGCAAATGTCTTTATACGAACTACAAACACGAACATTTCCATTAGCATTTGATTGATAACCAAAAAAAAATAACCTATGATCCGTTCTAGGCTAACCCAAAAATGCCTTTATCAGAAAAAAAGAATAGAAAATTAAGAAACTACTTGTTAAGATTATACGAAAAATCATACAAAATGAAGTTTTTAGTCTAAAGTCTACGAAAAATCATACAAAGTGAAGTTTTTAGTCTAAAGTCTAGACACCTAAGTTTCATCTTAAAATATCAATAATTCCCGTAAAACAGTAGCTAAGTTAGTTACATCAAAATATCAAAATCTATGCTCGTCTAAATAAGTGCACGTTGGCAACAGATCTTATGAATTCGTTCTTAATCACTGGCACTTCTGAGGCGTGCAATCAGTTCATCCTGCATAATGGAACAAACATAAAACATCGTTAATCACCAAGATAAAATAATAATAATAATTGGATCAAATATGAATTACCAAATTCAAAAATAAAAAAAAGGTGTCAGATTCTCTAAAGTTAACAAGTAACATTTACTGATCATACTTGTTCTACATTTACCTTCTTTCCCTTTAATGAAAGACCTTTTCCTTTCAGCAGCACACGGAGTCGCTCCACAGTCAAACCCTGGAAATCCCTACTAGATCCTTCACTGGTTGATCCCTCTTCATGATCAAAAACAATTAAAACATAACTTAGAAAGAGAATATATCAACATGAGAGATGTTGAAAAGGTCTTAACAATTCCCAATTTTCAGTAAATATCAAGGCTATGCAACCGCTCACTCACTTTACTTAGGACTTATAGATAAAACTATTTATTAGCAAAGAAAAAAACATCAGATAAAACCTATCATCGTTTATGTAAATCTATGCGACAAATATAGAGAACTAGGAAAAGTTAAATCATTTACGAGTACCCAGCGTACAAGTTTTTACTTATTACCGAGCATATGCAGTTCATACAAAACAGTTTTGGGTATTGGACTGTATATACACTAGAATCAATTATTGCAAAGGATAATCAACTATATTAATATGAAGACGTACCAATATGATTGCAAATACATTGCAGCCAAAGCTATATAATAGTAATTAAAAAAAATTGAGGATAAATTTGTCCCATTAGTCCATTACCACCAAAAATCAGAATTTTATACCACAGGAAAATGTAGAAGTTGAATTATTATTCTATAATGGCATGATTAGTGTAAAATGTAACATATCAGATAAGTTACTTTATAATCGTATTAAGTAAAATCATATTGAAATTATAATATAATTAATTTATACAGTGTTTATTGACGATATGTATAATATAGTTGTATAAACATGATAAATATTTTAACAAAATAATTTATATTTAAAATAGTGTATAATTTGTTTTATATTAGATCTAAAATAGGGAAAATTGATTCATCTTTTCATTAATCCTAATAAAGTGTTTATACAAATATGTTGATTCTATTTAAGAAAAGATAATAAACACAATCATAAATACAAATATTTACAAAATAATAATAATAAATATATAAATATTCTTAGAATAATTCTAAGATGTTGTTTGGTTGACTAGAATGGAATGAAATCAGAATTTATTTCTTCTAATTTTATGTTTGGTTTGGTTGAATAGTAAAAATGAAATAAAATCGATTCCTAAAATAGAAAAAATAAGAATTCATTCTCCCATTGGAACGATGATTTCATTCTCATCTTAATTTTTTGTACTAATTTTACTCCAATTCTAAATATAACTATACACCCTAAACCCTAAGCCATAAACCTTATACCCTAAACTCTAAATCCTAAATTCTAAATCCCAAATTCCAAGCCCTAAACTCTATTTAAAAAAATAATAATATTAACCATGAACCTTAACCCACAAATATAATCCTAAGCCCTATACCATAAACTCTTCACCTTATATCTTAAACCCTAAACCTCAAACTCCAAAAACCTATTTAAAAAGATAATAATTTTAACCCTAAACTTTAACTTACAAATATAACCTTAAACCTTAAACATTATACCTTATACTCTATATCCTATACGCTAAATCCAAAAATCTAAAACCCTATTTAGAAAAATAATAATTTCAACTCTAGACCCCAAAACTAAATCCTAAACCCCAAACAATATTTAAAAATAATAATTTTAATAATATATTTTATTTTTAAGTAATAATTATTTTGAAAAATTATGATTCCGATAATGTATTTTGTCTGATGAAAAAATAATAATTAAATAATATTATTTAAATTTTAATAAATATAGGAGTATTAAGATAATATAGAGTATTTTCCATTCAATTCCAATTGAAACCAAACACTACAGTATTGATTCCTTATTTGATTCCAGTAATCAAACCAAACAATATTATTTTCTTTCCATTCCCATTCCAATTACATTCCGTGAAACAAACGTCACTTGGAAATAAATATACATTTCAATTCTCCCCTCAAGTTAGAGCATAAATATCACAAATGTTCAAGTTGGGTAGTAATGTATGGAAGGAACTCCTTGTAATAGCATGAGTCATAATTAGGAATGGACGTGGGAACAGTTATGCTAATAACAATAATCACATGTTTCGAATATATTCGAGTAATAACCGTTAATTATGAGTAGGTAGCAATTTTCCCACTGTTTAACCATCTTATTTTTTAACATTTATTCAAAAATATATTTAATTTTAAAAAATTAAATCTTAACATAATTCTTAATCTACTATATTATTTACAATATTGACATTAATTTTTATTTTTTAACTAATTTCAAACATGTTTCTAAGTAAAATAAAAGATATAAAAATAAGAATAAATAAAATTCTATCTAATTATTTCAAGTATTATGTATTTTGTTATTAAGATTGAATATTTTATGTAATTATATGTATATAAAAGAATAATGTTAATATATGTTTGGTATTGCAATAACAATTTTAGCCCCAAGTCTAATCAATTATGGTTATTTTTGAAAAAAAAACTATCGAACTTATGCAATTAATCACAATTTCAGTTATTTACGATTGAAATGCTCATCTCTAGTCATAATAGCAGCTAGTTGATCGATGCTTTTGAGGTATAGCGCTTTACTGACACTAGCATCCAAACTATCTTTGATATAATTCATGCATCCAAACTATCTTTGATATAATTCCTGTCAAGTTCAATGTACTTATTTTCGTCATGTTGCACCATATTATTAGCAATCTCAATTGCTGGTGTATTATTATAGAGTAAAGTCATAGACTTCTTAGAACCAAAACCAAGCTCACTCAACAAAATCTTTAACTAAGAAACCTCCGTAATACCATGATGAAGAGCACAGTACTCAACCTTTGTACTAGACAACGATAACACATTCTCTTTTTTACTTTTCCAAGTCGCTAAATTTCCTCCAATAAATATTAGGTATCCTAAAGTACACTTTTTATCCATCTCAAAATTTGTAAAGTCATAATTGGTGTAACTTATAATGTCTAGATGTCCATGTTTCGAAAACAAAATACCATTACCTGGGAAAGATCTCAAATAGACCAAAATTCAATTCAAAGATTCGATGTGCCGATCACTAGGAATATGCATTAACTGACTTACTACACTCACAACATAAGATAAATTAGGTTAAGTATAACTCAAGTAAATTAATTTTCCTACTAATGTTTGATATCTTTCTTTATTAGTTTGATCAAGTTAAATAACTAAACCATGATTCACTTCAATAAGTGTGTACAAAAGTACAAGCAGAATTATCTGTCTCAATCAAGAGATCTACTATATATTTTCGTTGAGAGAGAATCCTGGTTTAGATTTAAAAATTTTAATACCTAAGAAATATTTCAGATTTCATACATCCTTCATTTCAAATTTTTGGCCAAGTAACTGTGTAATCTTTCTATCTCACCAACATTACTACGTGTAATGATCATATCATCAACATAAAACAAAAGTAGGGTAATATCATTCCCATTTCTTTTATAAAAAAAAGTGTGATCTATTTGAGCCTATTTAAAACCATATTCCTTCATTGACTGCCTCAACCTGTCAAACTATGATCTATATACACCTCCTTTGATAAATCTCCATGAAGAAATGTACTACATATGTCGAATTGAAGTAATATCCAATCTAGTGTCACAACAATTGAAAGTATAACTCGAACAATAGTCATCTTGGCAACTGGAACAAATGCTCTTAATAATTAATGCTATAAGTTTGAGCATATCTCTTAGCCATTTCTTCAGCCTTATTTCTCTCCCATGTTCTATTGAAATAAAACTTGACAATGAATATCTACTTACAATCCACAGTCTTCTTCCTCTTTAGTAATTTGACCTATTCCTAATTACAGTTCTTATAGAGGGCATTCATTTCTTCAAACATATCTGTTTTCCACTTGGGATCTTCAAAAAGCCTCTTGAAAATGACTAGGGAACGCAAATAATAAAGCATAGGGCACATGCCACCTTAAGAAAATAACGGTCCTTATGCTCTGCTACGCCCTTCTATTATATTGTATAAGTACATGTTGTCTGGTGAAGGATACCATGATTTTTAAAAAAGACAATAAAAGACTCATTCAAGAACTCATAACCACTATCAGAATAAAAACCTTAATTGACATAAGAAACTGTGTGATAATCATTTTATAAAATTTAGGAATAATATGAGTAACATCACCCTTAAATTTCAACGAATAGATCCAAGTGACTCAAGGACAATTATCAATAAAATACAAAAAATAATTATGACGAGAGGTAGTAGAAATAGAGAAAGGACCCCCACATATTAGTATAGACACAAACAAAAGGAGCAAAAATTTTATTAGAACTAATTTTGAAAGTAGTCCTTCTATTTTTGGCAAAAATGCTTTGTTAACAAATTAAATTGAAAACATAAATATTAGGAAATAAATGTTCCAAATAAAAAACGATGGATGTCTTGGACGACAATACCATAACATAAATCTTGCTCTATCACTTCCTTTATTTACATGAAAACCACAACTATGATTGTCCGATCATTCTCTAAGTAATAAAGACCTCCTCGTTTTCTACCAATGCGAATCATTATCTTTGTTTGATTGTCCTAAAATACACAGTGAGTGAAACAAAAAGTTATAGAACAATCAAGATTCTTAACGAGTTAACTAGTTGATAACATATTATTCTTAAAAGTGGGTGCAAATAGAATAAAGGATATAGAAAAAATGGATGATAGTGAGACACTATCAGTTCCCAAAATTGACATTAGTATCCCATCGATAACCTAAACAAATTTAATATGAGATGATGTTAAAGAATCAAAAATAGATAGGCTA
Organism: Hippophae rhamnoides; assembly: GCA_033030585.1. NCBI lineage: Eukaryota > Viridiplantae > Streptophyta > Magnoliopsida > Rosales > Elaeagnaceae > Hippophae > Hippophae rhamnoides. The sequence goes on along the minus strand of CM065428.1, from coordinate 61,296,535 downwards.
TTGGTCATATGATCAGTGGCTCTTAAATCAATAAAACAAGTGTCAGAAACAAAAGAAATAAATACGAAACTAAAATAACCTCCTTAAGTAGTTACTCAAGAAACCTAAGAAGCAAAGGCAACAACTAGAGAAAATTTCTTTTTTCGCTCAACTTGCTTAAATTTGTACCACTTCAAATAGCCGTGTTTCTTCCAACAAACATCAAAAGTATGATTGAAATTATTACAATAGGTGCAAAATCAAGAACCAGAGTTCGCAGAAAGAGGATCTAAATATGGCTTATTTCTTTGGACAATGAGTGCTAATGGTTCATAGTGGTCCTCAATACCCATCGTGGCTTGCCTCTGTACTTCACAATGGACCAAAGAATAAATGCTTTTTAGGCATAGGAAAGTTGAAATAGCCAAAACTAACTATTAACTTGATTTAAACTCTTATTTGAACCAACCAAAAACATATAAGCATGATCCTCAACAATACATTTTCTTAGTCTTTCAATATCAACAGCACATGCCATATTATTGGGTCTACAATAATCCTACAAGAAGATTGCGTTCATCTCATTATAATATTCCACAAGAGATCGACCATGCAAACAGAGTTAAAAAGAACTCTTCATTAACTCATAAATCTATAAAGAATCGTAAACATCTAGATAGCTTTTTCTCACTACATTTCTTTTGCAATTCTACACTGAACAAAGACATCAACTTATCTGTTATAGAGTTAATAAGCCATGATTTTACCAAGGCATCTTAACTTCCCATTTATCAGAAGTTCATCATTGTTTGGGATAACTTTACAACCTATGATATAACCTTGTTTCTCCCTACCAACAATATGCCTTTTCAAAATCTTAAACTAAATATGATAGTACCATACAATTTAATATTAATAGAGGATGAATTATCACGAATAGTAGTAGAAATAATTTAACTATTGGACAGGGCCTACGTGTTTGAAAGTGGATCTATTTGATCCTTAGACACAATAGTGACAATTGTATAATACTGTTGATTTTTTTTTCTCGATAAAAACATATCTGAATTCTTATCTGTATCATACTATTGAACATTTCTTTTTCTTTTTTTTAATCTTATTAAATAAAGATAAAGTAATAAATATGTTACTAACAAGCAAAAAAAAACCAATTCGAAGCGACACAAAGACCAAATGGTGTTGAACAATAGGGAACGACTACGATGTGGGAAACGATGGAGATGTGGAAAGACAACGATGATGGCTATGGCTAAGGAACCTGACGAAAACTATATGAAAAGAACATAGAAGAGTAGAGTATGATGGAAACTTCAATGGCAATAGAATCCGACGAACGTCGTCGCGTCTGTTGTTAGAATAAACGTTGTCAATGCTAGTCAAGAAAGGGCTTTAATTTTTTTTCTTTTTTCTTTTCCAGCTCTGATACCAAATTAGATTTAGAATAGGGAAAATTGCTTCATCTTTTCATTAACCCTAATAGGATATTTATACAAATATGTTAATTCTATTTAAGTAAAGATAATAAATACAATCATAAATACAAATATTTATAGAATAATAATAATAATAATAAATAAATATTTCTAGCTAAGAATAAATGTAATAAATATACATTTTAACTTATAGTTTTCATACTCATCAAAATAATTTCATTATAAAAATTTATTAAGATCAATATTGAATTTATATTTTATATTTTTTTACATTTAAAATAAAAAATAATAATTTTAATTTGATATGGAAAAAAAGTCAAAAACATAATTTTGTAATTGAAATTCAAATAGATAAAATTCAATGTATAGTACGATTTAGACCCACATTCCCTAATAGATCAAAATATCTACGTAACCGTACAATTTTTATTATATACAATATGATTTAACTTAATAGCTAAACGTAGAGATGTAAAATGGGTGGTTTCATTTCATATCATGCCTCATTTAGTATCTTTAATAGATTCATGGTATAACATTGTCTCATTTCATTTAAATACAAACCCATCTCATTTAGATTATAACCTTAATAGACCTAACTTTAAAAATATTATATCATTTTTCTTAATAGACTTACATTATAAATAATCATGTATCATATTTTCTATTTTTTAATTCTTACTTGTCCCATTTAGACCCATTAGAGATAAATAAGAAATTTCAATTAGTATCATCTTAATAACATCTCATGTCATTAAAAATTAAACGAGACAAGATAAGATGAGCTTTGAAAATTAATAAATTATATCATTAATCTCATTAACATTTCATCTTAATTTACACCTCTAACCAAAACGCATGACTATATTTTATACTACATAACAAACATGACGTAATTATCATATAACTATTTACGACTAGGAAGATAATGTTCTAGTTATCCAAAAGTTATGACCCACTCACTTTAACTAAATATACATTTAACCATTTTGATTTGAAGTCCCAACATAGCATATACATGTTATAGCATGCCAGTTTCTACGTAGCTTTTATATATATACATGTCTAGTTATATGTGCAGATTATACATTGATTAATTTATGTAGTGTATACACTAGTTGTATGTACAACATGTAGATGTTAACACCAACTATTTTATAGCCAATTTGATTATATACAACCATTGCATGCTATTTAGGACCCACACTGCCACCTTTTGTCATTTTTGTGGCTAAATAATACAAATTTTCAGTCAGTTAGAACATATAATGTCTAAACAGCCACCGCAAAAGAACTAAGGGACGTAACTCACCTTGTTTAGAACTACTCTGGCTATTGGCTCTCTTAACTGAGGCCCTGCTATCCATTATTCTTTCAGCAGTCCTAAAATAAGAATGTCACAGAGATTGTTGAGACTCCTAGTAAAATTTTAAAGAAACTAAAAAAGAAAAGAACTGCAAAGTAAAACATGTTTATTAAGGGCTTGTTTGATAACCATTTCAATTCCTAATTCTCAATATCAAATTTCAAATTTTACAAATTTTGAAATTATGTATGTTTGATGACTCATTTTCAATTTCTATTTTCTAAATTTTAAAACTCAATTTTGAAATTTAGCCAAATTTTGAAACTAAAAAAAAGGTCAATTTTGAAATTGAATTTCTATTTTTTTTAATTTCTTGACACTAAAAACTAACAACCCAATCATACTCAATTATACTCAATTATACTCAAACTTATTCAAAATGATTACATAACCAAAATTTAACGAAAACTTTATCAAAAATAATTTTGAAAATGAATTTTAGAACTTAAAAAGTTGAAAAATTGAAAAATTAATAATTGATTATCTAACAAACATATCCAATTATCAATTTCTTCTCAAAATTGAAACTAGAAATTGATTATAAAACAAATTTTATTTTATTTTTTCCCAAAATTTATAAAATTGAAAAATTCATTTCCAAAATTAAGAAATTGAAATGATTGTCAAACATGACCTAAGTAAATTAAAATGTGCAAGAGAATCTCATCAAGACAACCAGTGATAGGCTGGTAGCCCATTTTAGACTTTGGTAAAATTACCTCTTCCTAGAACTTTCAGCTACACCTGAACCCTTTCCATTCTTCGAGCTGGACTCGCTCTTCTTGTTCCTAAGTGTAAGTGATCTAATCAATATATTCTGTTGATTTGTTTTTATATGTTGACCTTCTGGATACACAAGGACAATATGCCATTAGCTAAAGTCTTTTTGATTAAACCAGTATCATGTAAATATTTTGTCGCACTTAATAGAAAAAAAAACCCGGATAATATTAATCATGTGAACTGTATCAATTAAGTTGGCATTCATCTATAAGGTTCAAATAATTCATTTGATGTGACGCATGGTTAGTATGACATAATCGCACTTATTTTAAAGTGAGAGAAAAGTAAGAGCGTATGTATCTATAAGATAATACGGAAATTGGACATTCATATAGATGAAGTTGGGAAGAAAAATGGGCTGCAGATTTGCAGTAAATATGAAGGATTCTTAATAGTCCACCAGCTAACAAAACAATCCTAGGCATTTTACCACTAGGACCTTTGTGGCAATCTGAGCACTCATAACTTCATAATTTTCATCACCACCAAATCTTTCAGGTAATGTCTTGGATTTTATAAAATTTGTTTCAATTGGATAGACTTGAAAACACCATGTGAATGATATGAAAAGCCACATATTGACAAACAAATATTAGGCAAACAACACTGCTTACACAAGGACAATGAATGAAATACAAACTGCACCGAATGAAATAGACTGTATTGCTTAACAAACAAAGCATTTCAAGCTTTTGCAGAAAGTTCAATGCACGGTACCTGGGGGTGATGTGCCATGACAACAAATATAAACTCTCATTCCACCCTGCACAAATTTATCAGCAGATAAATTCCAAGGAAAATAAATCTAAAGAGACAACCAATCTTATGAGGAAACCATCCATCATATTCCAAGTATTATATCAGTCGTTTACAAAGTTCAGTCATTAGGAATGTGCCACACAATCTATAACTCTACAAATAGACATGTCTAAGACAGCCAAAACAATGCAGATTGGTTCAAACAAGTCAATGGTAAAAATCACTTTCAATAAAGAATTAAAGTTTCATGTTACCTTAATTTCCTAATCTCCAATGCTAATCACCAAGGATTTTCATTAAAGTAAAAAAAAAACAGAGCAGTCATCATAACACAAAAAATAAGCAAATTACGAGATTAAAAAAAATAATTATTGGTCTAGTTTAAGATTGGAGGAGTGCTAAGGACATACAAATTTGCAACTATTTTTACACCCACATCCTTCATGTTGTGACATATGACAGTATTATCTAGAAAATGGATCATTTTTTCAATTTCTAAAATAATTTTGACACATAAAATGATATAAGAGGTGTGTGTGCAAAAGTGAGGGCGAATTTGTGTAATAATAGCATTTGTCTTAAGCATTAGACATGTTTATCTGACAGATTGAATTGAAAAACCAATTTCTTATTTGAGTTTGAAGTTTTGTACAGATCACAAACCAGACAAAATTATGATCTCTGTAATACCACATTCAAAACATGTGTAGAGAGTACATAAAATAGAACGGTCATTCTAGCTATGTCAGGTACATCCTACCATTTTAGCATTTTATATCTTTATAAACTAATCTTTATCTTTCATTTTAATTTAAATAACTATATAGGACTAGCATGCATAGTGGGTAGTGGGATGTGGATCAGATTTTTCCCGAAATAGAAATCAATGCTGAATGAATTTTACATTGAATGAAGCATCTTTTACTATATAAAAAATGAAGATACAAAAAACAAAAATTGTAATAACTCCAATTAATTAATAAACAAGTAATTATTTTTTATAATTTTAAGAGTCCAAGAAAAACCCACAATCTTCGTTACAACTATGCAATCTTTAGTCTCGACTGAGTTCAAATAAGTTTCAACTTCAGCTCATCGAATAAGAATGCAATAAAATCCGAAACGTCTAAACCCTATAATGTCTCACAGATTTCCGAGTAACTAAAGAATAAGCTCCACAAAATAAACAAATTCAAAGGGAACTAAAGTGTACAGAGTAGCGGTAAAGTGAATAAACGAAGAGATCACCGGATTTGAAGAGAGCACGGTGGAGGATAAATGACCCCGAGAAGGAAGATTGGCAAGGAACTTGGAAGCACCCGAAGCCGTTTGATTTGAATCGGACGGCTGAGGAATAGAGCCCTCCATGGCCCCCGAAGAACCCTCGCGAGGGAAAAGAGTTGCGAGTCAAATCAATTGTGGGTAAAAACTTATCGTCCAAAACTTTCTGCTCCGCTATATAGACGGACTTGAGTTTTGACTAAATAACATTACCGCTCAATTTATATTCGAGCACACGGCCGTGTTGGGTGGGTGACGTAAATGAATCGTCAATCTTATAAATAAATTTTTAGGGATCAAAATTTTATTCTACTAATTTTAAAAATTAATCAATTAAGTTTAAATTTTTAATTTTATAAAAATAAAAAATGTAAAAATAATCTTTTTTTTAATATATAGTTATCATTTCATCCACTTATTTTAAAAATATATAATTTAATTATTTTAGATGTATAATTTATAATGATAGAAGACAAATTAATATATTTTATATTAAAATAATATAAATTTAAATGTAAGTAACTTTTTAAGAATTATTTTTGTACATTCAAATTAAAAAAACTAAGAATTCGTTGCAACCCAAGAACCCCAAACCCAAATAAATACTAATTGAAGCTAACTTCGTTATCTAATGATGTGAGAAAATGAATAAATTTCATCCATGAAAAAATGAATAAAACTGAAAAAGGCATAATCAATTTGAAATATAAACTATAAAGTTAAAGTCCAAATTTATAAAAGTTCATCGAAAATAACAAACTATATTACAAGAAAAAAAAATAGACAAAGCTAGGAAAAAAATATTAAAAAAAAAACAACATTACCATGTTAAGAAGAACAAATGATCAAAAGAGAGTATACATATAAATTGAGAAAAGCTTAGATGTTGACACTATCAGATTTCTAATGCTCTATCAGATTTCAAACAACGTAGATGTTGACACTCATTTTAAGGTCAAGGTTTTTTTCTCCCTCTTTCAATCATCTCTGAGATCCCCCTCCTCCATCGCCTGTGATGTCTCTTATTTGTGTTTAATTTTTTTATTAGGTTAGTTTTTTTTTTTTTGTGGATTTGAGTTAAGTTAGTTACTAAAAATATAATACATTAAAATAACTAAAATATCAGCACAAATAAATTTCAAAAATTATTTATTCTCATAAATTATTAAGTTAATAAAAATTGTTCTTTTAGGTGGATAATTGATAGTTTTGCAACCAAAATAACCTCTTTACACCAAATTTATTCTCAAAAAAATACCAAATTTAAAAAATTTAGAATTAATTAACTTGTTTTTAAAATTAAAGGATTAAAATAACTCACTCTAAAATTGCAAGATCAATGTATCCTTCCTTAAAGTTAAGTGACTATTTTATCCAAAACCTTTTTGTTCCCATAAACTTTCTCATATTTGGCAAAAAAAAAACATGAGAAAAAAATCACATCAAATGACACTCATTAAATTCATAATAATAAAAATTATTAAAATAATATTAAATGATATAATTGAATCGAGTTAAATATTAAATGATCTAAATAATCGTAGTTTAATTTAAATAATATTCAATTAAATGATATATCTAATATAAAATGATGAATATACATAAATGATGTAGAATCTTATTAAAACGTTTATAATCAATTTTATTCGTCTATATTATAAATGTTGTCACAAAACATTGTAAAATTATTTATAATACAATTCAATACAGTTTATTTCAATAAAATTATATTTAATATACATGATACGTTGCATAAACATCATATAATAGTTGCTAAATACTGATAATTGAATATCAAAATAATAGTTAGTAACAAATGGACCTTAATTAAAAAATAATGATAAAATAGTTATTCTCTTTTGAAGATGTTTAAATAGGATAATAATTAATCTTAATATTAAGTTTATTGTTGAACCACTTAGAGGTTCTATTCTGATTTTTTGACTATTAGTGTGTATTATATCGGACACAAGGTCATATGGTTAGGAGTGATAAAATTTGAGATTTATTAGTGTCCATAAAAGTGAGTAAGGAACTTTTGGCTTAAGGTATCTGTGAATTTACATGAGTGAGTTTTTATGATAATGTAGACCCTAGATATATTTATTTATAAGTAAAATAAATATAATATTTTAAATAATTAAATTTTTATCACGTTTAAAATAAGTTTTCAAACAATATTAAGTTTTAAAAAAAAATCAAGTTAAATATATGATTTTTTAGCCATTTGGTAAATTGTCACGTGTTTTTTATATTATTTTTAATAGAAGAAGTTGTCGTTAAATGTGTCAAAGAAGTTATATTGGTTCAAACTGTTTGCATTTAATTTATCTAATTTTTAAATGAATTGAGTTGAATTGAATTCATTTTTATTTGAGCTAAATTGCGTCTCTCATGGACAACTCATTTTTTTTTGTAATCATTTTTTTTTCAAAATATATTGACTTGTTTAATTTTTCCATAAGTTTATGTTATTAAATATATTGACTTATTATTTTTGTTGAAATCATCTTGAAATTTTAAGGTATTAATTTTATAAATGTTAAATATTGATATGATTATTACATTGTAATTAGTTAAATAAAGAAATTAATGATTCAAAAGAAAGAAAAAAAGTTTATTATTTGGATAAAAAATGTTAAAAAATATATTTTGTCAAGTGTTCAATAAAAGAATTATTTTCATAAAAAAAAATTACTAAATGAATTGGTTAGCTGCTCATTTAATTTCATAAGTATAATAAGTTGAGTTTTTTTAGCTCATAGGCTTAGTGTGTTAACTTTAAATGAATTAGGTTGAGCTAAGAACTTTGTTTGACACCTCTAAGTGACATATATATCCCTCAAATTAGATCATTTGCATCGTTTAGATTATTGTATTAAAAAATTTATTTTTCTATCCTTTAGTTATAGAAAAAAAATGGTTAATAAAAGATAAATTATATTATTTTAATAATATTTTAATTAAAACATATTATTTTATATCAAGTAATTAATATATGATTTTATAATAAATATAACCGAAAATTTCAATATGAAATTATTTAAGAAAAATAAACAAAAATAATATTCAAACTTAAAATTATTTAAATACATATTTGAATTTTAAATAAAAATTAAAAATCAATGAAATAATAAAATAATAAATTAACATTTAATAAAATACAAAGAAAAATATTTTGTGAATTTTTATATTAATTACACTTTACTATTTTTAAATATTCTTATTTTAATTATGTTTAATTATTTTACATAAAATAATGTAATTTATCTTTAATTGATCACTTTTTTATAATTAAAGAAGTAAATGATATTATCTTTCATTTAACAAAATTAATGACAAAAATGATTCAATTTAATTTTTTTTTATGAAATAACTTTTATTTATGTTATTTATTTAAATTTATATTTATTTTCGTAATTAATAAAAATTCATTACTTAACTTTCATTGAAACAAATCATGTTTAATGCTCAATATATTTTTTTTTGTTCCGTACTATGAAATTTATTAAACGCCTATAATTATACTATCACGTAAATATTTAGAGTATAAAGGTAGCTTTTGTAACATTTTGTGTATTTATTACAAGAGCAAAAAATCAATATTATAAAATTTGTCATATAATATAAATTAGATCGCGGCTAACTTAGCAAGCTAAAGCTATTAACCATAGATGTTATATTTTGGATAATAAAATATTTTCATCTTATTATGCTATCACAAGATTATTACAAATAACAAGTTTTATTATATAAACACAATAGTTAATAATATAAAACACGAAAAAATGTTAAAATACACGAATTTATATATAAAAAAAATTAAGCATCACCTAAAATGTGACCCGATTGAATTATCTTAAAAATATATAATTACCAACTAATTTATTTAAATACATAAAAAGTACGATAACCGAGTACCAATTTTGAATGTTTAATAAATAATTATTTAAAAAAAAATTATATTTAAAATTATTATAACACGTACTTGATATATAATAAGTGTTAATTGCCTCAAAAATTTGTGTGTAAACTAATTTATTTAAACATATAATAATTACGTGACTCGAATATCAATTTTGAATGTTTAAGTTGCAGTTACATAAAAATTAATAATTTTTTATATTTAAAATTATTGCAACACTTATATGTAATAAGTGGTAATGCCTAAAATTTGTATCATTTCATCTATAACAACTTTCATAACAACTTTTGTTAAGTCGTATTTATCCTTATTTTTAACCAAAATTTTATAAAAACCACGTACTTTTAAATATATATTTAAAAAATAATTTTTTTAAAAAATACATTTTATTTAAATTATATTATTAGTATTATTTACATATCAAAATCTTATAAATTCTTTTATTTAAGGTATTAATCTCATTTTATATTTATTAACTACTAATCGAAAAGCATCTAAATTAATACTTATTTTCTTTTAGTTCATGTAACTTACTCTTTTTACGTAAGTTTGTGGTCATTTAGGTCCTATAATTATATATTTTATACATTTTAGTTATATAATTATTGAAACGATATCATTTAATCATATAATTTAAAAATATAATCAATTAAATTAAAATTTTAAATTATTTTAAAAATAAAATAAAAATTATAGATTTTAATAATAAAAATATTAAAAAATGCACCAATCTCTCACACTTTTTTCATTATTGTTTTATTAATAAAAAGTAAAATTAAAAAATTAAGAAAGAAAAATAGTGAGCATGAGAGAAAAAATGGATGGAAGAAAAAGAAAGAGTGAGAAAGTATGAATGTGAGAGGAAAAGAGGGGAAAAATGACAGATTGATATATCTTTTATTTTATTAATCAAATATATAATTTTTATTTTATTCTTTGAAGAAATATTAATTTTTAAAAATTTTAAATTAATTGATAAAGAGGGGAAAAATGACAGATTGATATATCTTTTATTTTATTAATCAAATATATAATTTTTATTTTATTCTTTGAAGAAATATTAATTTTTAAAAATTTTAAATTAATTGATAATATAGAATTAAAAAAACTCATTTTAATAATTACAAAACCAAAATGTACGAAGACTATACTTACATTAGGGATGAACAATTAATCCAATGAATCAATTTAAATTGAAAAATATGATTCAATCTATCAGGTTTAGATCATATTGAATTGATAAATTTTAAAATCGAATCGAATGTAAATTAAAAAGTATATTATCCATTTAGATTGACATATTTTATAATTTGTTGTATCCGATTCATACCGAATTACCATTAAATTATATATATATATATATTATTTTATGATGTATTATATTTAAATATTTTACACTATATAATTATATTAGATTATTATTTTAATTTAAAAATAATTTTAAATATTTATAATATTTAATAATTTTAAGTATATACTTTTTATTCTTTTAATTTTAACTATAAATATATTAATTTAAAATTTAAATATTATATTTTATATATTATAATAATTTTAAATAAATTTTAATATCCACGTTTTGAAATATATATATATATATATAGATTTAAGTTATTTCAATTAATTATATTATTAAATTAGATTCAAATTAATTAAAAATACATAATTTATATAACCTGTTAATCATATCTACGTGAATCGAATGATTCCATACCATTGTTTAGAGTAACTTAGCGCTGATCCACGCGATAAAAATAGATTTACATCATACAGAGCAAACAATGCGCAAAGCTATTTACATAGCGCCTTAGAATACGATCACCCATCCCTGTGGGCTGTGGCTCCCATTGAAAACCGGATAAGCTTCCCCGCTTAAAATAGTGTTTCTAAAAATATATCGGAAGTTTTGCATAAAAAAAAAAAAGAGGAAGTGAAATCTTGACCCAAAATATAAAAGCGATATCGGATAAGCTTCATTGAATACCACGTCACAGATAGACCATCCCAGTAATGTTTGACTCATCTCAGCCATACACGTGTACTTACCAACCGCCTTTAAAAGTGCCTTATCAAAAAGGCAAGAAATCTCGTGTGCTTTTATTGTTGGTGCACGGTAAAAAACATGAGGTGTGGTACATGTGAGAACTAGCTTTAAAGAGTAATGCTTCGGAGTTAGAGATCCAATGTTTGTCTCTTTTCAGGGCAGTCAGAAATAAGAGAATAGAGAGAGAGAGTGAGTTATTGGAGAAATATAGTAAGAAGAAGAGAGAAGTGGGTGATCATTGATCAGTGAAAAAACATAAATGGTTGAAGCGGCTATGCTGGTGGAGGAAGGGAGTCCAAGGAGCCCAGAGGCTAAGGTGGGGATGCAAGTAGAGGATTTGTGGGATGTACTCGAACCACAGCTCAGTCCCACTGAGAAGCTTAATGCTTGTTTTGAGAGCATCCCTGTCTCTGCTTTCCCTCCTGCTCCTCCTGATCAAGGTATTTGAATATTCCTAGTTTTTTTGTAAATATGTTTATAAGATTGATGTTATATATATATCCCGATTTTGATTTTTTTTTATTTGGGTTGTATATGTCTATGAGAGAACTGGGATTGAGGGGGCTTTGTTTTGTGTGGTTCCAAACAGTGTATGATTATTTCCAACCACTTTTTTCTTTTTTCTGATATTGATTTATATATTTTTCTCTCATAATTTCGTATCATATATCTACTAGAGTTTAATTGGTTGTGGTTTTAGTGGATCAGCGTTTACTCTAATAACATTTATGGTGTTTTCTCTGGGATGTTTCTTGGTCTAATATTTATAATTTTATTATAAGCAGTGATTGAAATGAAATCAGACACCAGTTTGGCTGATGCTGTGCAAATATTGGCCCAACACAAAATTCTTGGTGCACCTGTGTTGAACGTTGATGCATCTGAGGATGCCACTTGGATTGACAGATACATAGGCATTGTTGAGTTTGCTGGAATTGTTGTGTGGATTCTGCATCAGGTAACCAAACTAATCAGCCTTTTTGCAGAGTCAAAGTAGCAGGGGATTCAGCTTATGTCTTTAAATGTTCTGTCAAAATGAATTTCATTAGTGTCTTTAGTTTACCCTTTCCCATTAAGGGTTTGATTTGCCGTTTTTATTTTTGTTAATCAAAATCAGGAGGGGACATATGTTTTCTTCTATTTCACATATTTTCTAGTCTTTTTTTATGTTTGTGTCGTAGACATTAATAACATGACGTATTATGTTCTTCATGACAGTTGGAGCCTCCATCTCCAAGGAGTCCCGGTAGTGGAACCGCTCTTGCAGCAGCAGCAAATGGAATGATTCCTGCTCTTGAACTTGGAGGCTTAGACCTTGAATCTACTGCAACAACTGAAGGAAGCTTTTTTGAGGCTCTGACTTCATCTGAATTTTATAAGAACACCAAGGTTATATATATTTCTATACTTGATTATTGTATTGCGTTGATCTAAATAACTACAATCATGAACCATTTCAATCTTGCTCAATAAATTCCAATAATGTATTTAAATATATACCCAGGTTCGAGATATATCAGGGTCATTCCGTTGGGCTCCATTTCTTGCTCTACAGAAATCTAACTCGTTCTTGACCATGCTCTTGCTGCTTTCTAAGTACAAAATGAAGAGTGTTCCTATAGTTGATCCAGATGAAGGAAAGATTGATAACATTATTACACAATCTTCTGTTATTCACATGTTAGCAGAATGTGCTGGACTTCAGTGGTTTGAGAGCTGGGGAACCAGAAAGCTATCTGAACTTGGTCTGCCTGTGATGTCTGCTAATAACATTGTCAAGGTGTGTTGTGAGTGTAACTGTTTTTATTTAAATATGTTTTCCTCTAGCTGTGAATTCCGTTTCAACATTTATTTGTTATTGTGTGTTATCGTTGTCAGTTTTTTCTGTTAACAATGTTCTTGCCTATGATAATTATTTCTCCATGACATCAATAGTTAGTTACTAATGAAATTTAATAAATCCAATGCCATTAGGAGAAAATATTCATTTGAAAGTGTAGAATTTTTGAGATTTTGTTCTCTAAAATTAAGGAGTAATTGCTTATTTTATTCTTGTTGTAAAGACGAGGATTTGAGTAGCTATTATAGGTTTTAGTTCTCTTGTTTAGTGTAATTAATTTAGGAGAATATTTTTCATGTATCCCTTAATTAGTGGATGATTTTTCTACCATCTCCGTTATTTATATTGGTTGTACCATTCATTTGGACTAGTGAAGAATTTCAGTTCTCTCAAAAATCTTCATGGTATCAGAAACCTCCTCTCTCGTGACAAAGTACGGTATGTACCTCCAATTTTGAAATAGGTCCCAATGGAGGATCAGGGAGTAACAATCTTCTTGTCACAAGTCATAAATTGAATGGGCATAATTATCTTTACCCAATCTGTCATGATGTTTGTACGTAGAAAAGGAAGAGATTATTATCTCATTGGAGTTGTTGTCTCACGAAAAGAGGATTTGAAATTTGAAGCATGGTAATGAGAAAATAATATAGTGATATTTTGGTTGATAAATTTTGTGATAAATGAGATTGGTGAAAATTTTCTTCTCTACGGAACTGCAAGGAAATATGGATTGTTGAGAGAAAAACCTATTCCAATTCTGAAAACATGTCTAAATTGTTCGAGGTAGAGGGCATTCTGCATGATCTCCGACAAGGAGATTCATCTGTTACTCAATATTTCAACTCCCTCACCCAGTAATGGAAATAACTGGACCTATTTGAGGTTTATGAGTGGAAGTGTTCTGGTGTTGAAACCATGTACAAACAGATTGTTGAAAAGAAGTGGTGTTCAAATTTATTACTAGGACTTAATAAAGATCTTGGCGAGGTGTATGGAATAGTCTTGAGACAAAACCCCTACCAAGCATTCGTGAAGTCTTCTCTAAAGCCGCAAGGTGGGGAGCCACAAGAAAGATAATGGATTCTATCACCCTGGCATCTAAAGAAGGGTTTGCTCTTGTTGTCTAAAGATTTCAACTATCACAAAATGATGATAGCAAGTTTAGAAAGGGACGAACTTGGTGTCTACATTGTCGCAATCCTTGTCATACTAAAAATGCTTGCTGGAGGATCCACGATAAACCTGTTGATTGGAGACCATCCTCATCATGACTTTCCAATGACAGAGAAAGTCACAGTACCAAATTAAAGCTTTGTCAAGTCTTAATTCCAATAACGATGGTGAGATCATGTTAAGACGCTATCGATTAGGTCATCTAAATATCATGTACTTGCAAAAAAATTTCTTTTTATTATTCAAGAATAGAAGTCCAAAGAGTTTTCAATATGAAATGTGCCAATTCTCAAAGCATGTGAGAAATTCATATCGTAATCTTCAATACAAAAAGTAACATATTCTTTCAATGATCCATTCTCATATTTGGGGTCTCTCTCAAATTAAAAACATAAATGGAACACGATGATTTATTTCATTTGTAGATGATCATACTCGAATCACTTAGATATTCTTTATGAAAGAAAAATCAGAAGCAAGTCAGGTATTCTAAAACTTCAACACCAAGATTCAAACTCAGTTTCAAACGAAAATCCAAGTGTTGAAAATTGATAATATTAGAGAATAATTTGCTTAAGCTCTTGTGATCATTTGTTAAGCCATAGGATTGTTCACCTAAGATCGTGTGTTGACACTACAACAAAATAGGATAATTGAAAAAATGATCATACATCTTTTTGAGATAGTTAGGTCTTTCATGTCCCTAAACAATTTTGGAGATAAGCATTTCTTATTGCTACTTATCTTATAAATAAAATGTCTTCTTGAGTGCTAAATTTCAAAACACCAATCAGTATTCTTCTTGAATTCTATCTAAACTTCCGAGTTGTCTCAGAGGTTTATGTCCATGCATACCAACAAAATAGAGGTAAACTTTATCCCAATTCCACTAAATGCAGATCCTCTGAACAACATCCATACTATTCCAAAACTATTATTTAGTGGAGAATTTAACTAATGAATACCTGTTTTGGGACAACATGCTTATTGAGGTACATCTCTTGTTCGAATTCTCAACAATTCCCACAACTTTAGGCTTTAACATTTTCCATCAATCATCCCAAACTCTTGGTCACATAGGACAATCCACTTCCTCAAACCGAGCCACTAAATAATCCAAGCAATAGTCTAGATGACCCCATTGAATCCTCAACTTCTTTGCCAAAGATTCGTCACATTTCACCTGTTACAAATAGTGAAATTCGTGTCTATTCTAAAAGAAGGAAATCTCAAGAGGGAGTAGAGAACTAAACACACCTTAAGCAAGTCCAGGAGTCTTATACGGATTCAAGCTTTCCTAACAACTCCCAAGATGACTTAGACTTGCCAATTGCACCGATAAAGAGTGTAAGATCATGCACAAGACATCTTATTTATAACTTTGTTTCTTATAAGGGTTTTTCTTCAAGACAAAGTACCTCTGTCAACAATCTTCATTTAGGAAGCCATTCAAGTATCTGAATGTAGGGCAATAATGCTATAGGAGATCAATGCCTTAAAAAAGAACAAGACTTGGAAACTCATAAAGCTACCATCAAGAAAGCGAGCCGTTGATTGTAAATGCATCTTTATTGTCAAATACAAAGCAGATGGAAGTGTTGAAAGATATAAAGCTTGTCTTGTAACAAAAGGATTCGCCTAAACATATGGAATTGACTACCAAGGAAATTTTGCCCCTACGGTAAAACTAAACATTGTACGCACTCTCTTATCTCATCTCTTGCATATAATTTGGATTGGTCTGTTTACCAATTATATGTCAAAAATGCATTCCGTAATGGAGATTTTGAAGAAGTGTACATGGACATCCCTCTTGGATTTGAGTCTCCCGTTACAACCAACAAAGTTTGCAAATTAAAGAAGTTCTTTTATGGATTAAAACAGTCTCTACGTGCTTGGTTTGACCTGTTCTCTAAAGATTAAAAAGATACGGGTACACTCAATGCCAAGAAGATCACACACTGTTCATCAAACACTCTTTTACATGCAGAATATCTATTTGAGTTGTGTATGTAAACGACATCATTTTGATGAGGAACTTTGCTGAAGAAATGGTCAAACTCAGAGCTCTTAGTTAAGGAATTCAAGATCAAAGACTTAGGAAATCTTAAGTATTCCCTAGGAATGGAAGTGGCTAGATTTAAGAAAGATATTTTTGTCTCTCCACGCAAGTATGTCTTGGATCTTCTTAAGGAAACTGGGATATGGTGTAAGTTAGTTGAAACTCCTATGGACTCAATAGTGAGACTTGGAATTAAAGAGGACAGTGTACCTGAGAACAAAGATTGTTATAAAAAATTAGTAAGAAAATTCATTCATCTGTCACGCACCAGGTCTGATATTGATTCTTTTGTCGTCATTGTGAACCAATTTGTGAAAAGTTCCACCAAGAAGCATATGAAAGTTGTCTATCGGATACTTAGGTACCTCAAGATGATACATGTAAATGATTATTTTTCAAGAAAAAATCTAACAGAAAAATTGAAGTTTTCACAGGTGTCGATTGGACAGGTTTTATAATACACCACATGTCTACGACAAGGTACTGAACCTTCTTATGGGGAAACCTTGTTTCTTGGTAGAGTAAAAAGCAGTAAGTGGTCTGTCGAAGCAATGTTGAAGCTAAGTTTAGTGCATTGATCCATGGAATTTGTGAAGAAATGTGGTTAAAAAGACTTCTTAAAGAATTGTGCATATTTTAGCATGTTTTGTGATAATCAAGCTGCAATAATTGCTAGAAATCTGTTTCATCATGATAGAACCAAATACGTTGAGATTGGTCGTCATTTTATCAAGGAAAAATTAGACGATGGAATCATGAACCTTCTATACACAAAAACTTGCCATCGGATGCCGACGTTCTCACCAATACCTCAAACAACCGTTGAAGAAATAAGCTGTAAGCTGGAATGATTAATATCTATCTTTAAGCTTGAGGAGGAGTGTAGAATTATAACATTTAATTCTCCGAAATTCAGGAGGAAATTAAGGAGTAATTGCCTATTTTATTGTAATTAATTTAGGAGAATATTTTTCATGTCTCTTATTTTTCTGCCATCTCCACTATTTATACTGCTTGTACCATTCATTTGAATTTAGAGAATAATTTCAGTTTCTTTCAAAAATCTTCAGGAAGAGAGTTTTCCAGCCTCTATTGATTTTTTAATCTAATTTCAAGCAGTAACTTGCCAGGGATTTCCCTTGAGGAAATTGAATGTTTAAGATGTGTATGTCTATGACATATTTAATGCTAAATTTACCTCTTCTAGGTGTATGAGGATGAACCAGTGCTCCAAGCATTTAGGCTGATGCGGAAAAAGAGGATTGGAGGCGTACCTGTGATAGAAAGTAGTGGTACTAAGGCAATTGGTAATATAAGCTTGAGAGATGTCCACTACTTGCTTACTGCACCAGATATCTACCATGAATACAGGTTTATTGCTGAACTTGAAACTATTACTGAGAAATATACTTTGTAACTACTGCATTATCTTCTTTTCACTACTGGAATGCTAAAGGACTTTCTAAGAAGCTCAGTAAGATATGAAGAATCTTATAAACGACAAGATTTCCCCAAAATTCTTAATCAATGTGGGAGCTACTGCTTCTTTCCACACTGAATCGGTAGCCCTTCTTATAAACTTCTGATGCAGTTTGGTATCGCCTTTCTTAAGCTTGACCTTGTTTAGTTGGTAAGGGACTTGGGGGTTTATCAAAATTTGGCTATAAGTCATCTGAATTTTGAGCGAGTAAGTGTTGCTTGGCATGGTGGTGGATTTTTTTTTTCAGTTGTTATAGCAGCAGTTAAGTTACATGTGATACCCTTGGAACTTAGAAAACTGATGTCCCACTTTTCATGCACAACTCAGCGAGCTTGTGAAGTTAAATTTCATCTGCTTATTGGATCACTTTACATGTTATAACAGATCTATCACGGCAAAGAACTTCCTGACAGCTGTTAGAGACTATTTGGAAAAGCATGAAGAGGCATCACCATTGGTAAAAGATATGATCACATGCAAAAAGGATCAAACAGTCAAAGAGCTGATTTTGTTGCTAGATTCCAAGAAAATACACAGAGTATATGTTGTGGATGGCAATGGGAACCTAGAAGGGGTAATTACACTCAGAGATATAATCTCAAGACTTGTTCATGAGCCTCGTGGCTACTTTGGTGATTTCTTTGATGGTGTGCTTCCATTGCCCACAAACAGCAGGGTTTAATATGTGTTACCAACAATAATGAAGGTCTGGAGCAGTTTCCCGGTGAACTCTTCACTTTTTTCCTTTCTCTGTATGTTCCCTTTATCTTATGTTTGCACGTGTAATCGTAGGCACAGTTACCTGTAAGTATTTATCTGCCGTTCCACATGGACTTGGTTTTAATTCTGTACATTTTAACTGTTCACTGAATTCAGCTAGTCTGTCTTTTGTCCATTAAATCTCTGGGAGTTCCTCTTTGATTTTACTATCTTATGGTTGATTGTTTTTGAATCATAAAACTTAACGATGTAATTTCATTGCAGCAAGCAAATAAATTCTCCATGTCCATAGTACAAAGCTGTTATCTTCTTCTCGTAGGATGGCAACAGTTTTGCTTTGAAAAATTTCAACAGCATTTCAAAATCATTACTCAGGGGCCGAGTGGCGAGTTCTATCAAGTTTATGGCGCAGACATGCGCTTGGACTGCCAAATCCGAACATAATGTGTAATTATCGGTGAGCAGGTACCACGTGCCACTTTGCAAACTACATGGAAAGAGTGTAGGACATAAATGTCTCGTAGCTAAAGGACATAAAGTAATAGAATGTATAAAAGGTTTTTTCCCATCAACTGAATTGTTTTTTATTTATTCATCAATTTTTAATATAGTTTGGAGGAGGTCTTGATTATGCCAGGTAACTTCATTGTTGAATCGCAAGCGTTACATTTATATGATATATAGAATTTGTGATGTCGAAACAGTCAGGTCAGTGATTCCATTATTCATAGGAACATCGCAAGGCACAAAGACAGCATAATTATCACTATTTGATTACTCCAACTTGTTCAATCGTGGGAAAAGGGACATGACTAGCTAAATTTGTTCCTGCTTCATTTACTTTGAAAGAGTGTAGGCTCAACCAGTTGGTTCCCAATAGCTTTTCATTAACATGCATATGCGTTTCATAACTCATTTAATTTGATAATGTTGGTTGTTTTTTAGCATCACGTCATTCTTCTTTCCACGAGAGCGAACGACAGGAACATCGTTTTTCCCGATATCGATGATATAGAGCAGAATAAAAGATGAAGTAATACAGTTATAAACTAGTAGTGCACCTTGTCTCTTACTATTAACGTAGAAAAATGTTAGGAAAATCATAAAATTAATCTCTGAATTTTTTATAACAATTAAAAATATTACTTATAATATTAAATTAATACTATTCTCGATTTAAAATAAGGGTGCTATTTTTTTATTATGAATTTTTTGAGTTTTATTTTAAATAATTTCCAAAAAAGTTTCTAACTTCCTGCATGTTTCTCATAATGAAAAGTAGAGATCTGCTCCAGATATTGTTCTGAATTAAATGATGGTTTAGGACGACGTGACGAACCATAACAAGGGACAAATACACCTCGCAAGATTGGATATTATTTCTGATATTTTCACCACCGGAAACACTTTATGATATTACTACATTACTTAATATCATTTACTTATCATAAATCTAAAATTTCTTTAAATTTGAATGAAATCTAATAAATAAATCTATCCACCAAATTGATATTGGTGCTTGCTTTAATTGTATTATATAAAATTACTCTTTCACACGAGCTACTTGCTGCTGGACGTCACAAAGCATGAGCCGCCAATGCTTCTTTGTATATTTCAATTTAAATTTATTATATTTCTTCACACGTATTATATATCACGTATTCAACTGCTCTGTTTGGAAAGTAGCTAAAAAAATAATAACATTTCTATATATTACAATCATAATTCATATGATAATTTTCCATTAGATATAGTTATATAAACTAGTTTTTATCAATAATATTAAGCTATGTTACTTATGATTTATTATAAACATGTGACAAATAACTTTTCAAAGAAATAACTATATAAACCCAGTTTGAGCAGAATTCTATGAGAAAGTCGATCACTTTACTACATAAATCTTAATTCTAATTTGGAGGAATCAGGTCCATCCTTCTGACAAAGTTAATAAAGATAGCGTTGATAGAAACTATATTAAAAACAAAAAATATAATAGAGAAAGAAGAAAGGGGAAGCATATTTACCTCTCCCATTTTAGTTGCCGAGTTAGTAAATACTTAACAGCTACATTTACACGCTGAATGCCTGAATTTGTGCAACTTACGAGAACACTTGATGCTAAATTGGTGTAACTTAAGCTTCTAGGTCGACGGCATGTTGGCATGTTCACTTGGATATGTAAAAAGATCTGAAATTCGATTTTCAGTCATGAGTATAAAAAGAATAGTTATTTTAAAAAAATAATCTATTACTCCATGTGAGGTAGTCAAATATAACCATTAAATCTTTTCGGCATATTATTTAAACTGTAGTCTTGTTCATGCACACCAAAATCCAAATCATTTTTCCAGCTAGAAGGTGAACTTGACCAGTAGAATTCATACCAAGCTTCTCTACGGTTCCATTTCTTGTACTTCATAATTTAGATTATGTGCAGCAGGTTTTAATCAATTAACTAAACACTGTTTCTTTTGACAAGACTGCAGAGCTTTCATAACAAAGCATGGTGATCGTGCAGTACACTTTCTGATCTTCTAGGTGCCTGAATGCATTAGTTTTTAACTAACATAACTCATAATCCTGTTAAGAAGAAAGAGCAAAACTAGCAGGAAAAAAACTGAATCTTTTTGAGCATTACAAATTTACAGAGTAGGAATGGATTCTTCTAATGCAGACACAAAACTTAATGAAGCTAAGGACAGCAACGTTACTCCAAAGCTGCTAAGGATTCTTTGGAATAAAATACATGAACCATCAGAAACCACATAAACAAAATCTACATTATGTGAGAAAAACATGTACAAAAGTAAATAGCTTATCTGCCAACTACATTCAACCTGAGATTTCATTCCAACTAGTCCTGGTGAAAGCAAGGTGCTTACCTGTTTAAAAGAGCTCTTATCTTATGAATTTTTTCTTCTAAGATGGTGCAGAACAGAAGGTGTGCCTTCAAACAAATCAAGCAAATAGTTTTCCAAATCCTCTGGTGTGTACTTTACGTATTTCCCGGCATTCCTTCCACCCTCTAGCTGACTTCCAAACCTCCCCATGAATGAACGATAAGCGGGAATCACCTTCTCTGATATAGAAATTCGAAGCTCTTCCCGAAGTTGAGGATCAGGCACTTTCCACCCTGTCTGAATCCTATATGTTTCCTCAAAACACGCATTGAAATTCTTAAACCTTTCCTTCAAAGCCAACTTGGAGGCATTGCTTGTACTTCCACCAATTCCTTCATCCTTCAAACAAGACAATGTCTTACTCCAAGCAGCTCGAAGATAACTTGTAGCATATTGTCGAACTTTGCCACGGTGCTTCCGTACCCAATGGTCTCCTAGAAGCTTACCAAGTTCAGAATCTTTCACTTTCTGCACAATATACAGAATATTGTTCATTAAAAATATGTATTGCATAGCACTATCCTCGTAAAGCTTCGACTTTTTCTCAAGATTTGCCTCCAAGGTTGATATCAACAACAACAATCGGCATGCCACTGGAGATGTGCCCTCTAACTGTGAATCACTGTCTCCATCATCAATTGTCAGCTCCTGTGTCTCATCATCCTCATCCTTCAAAAGTGAATTCAGGGTATCACTATAATCCACAAGCAGTCTCACATAGTTCATTACATACCGAGTTAAGGGATGAATTTCGCAGCTTAAAATTGGTTTCTTCGATGCTTCACCTTGAACAGCATTCTCAAACTCCACAAACGTTCCCTTGGCTGCATCTCCCATTCCAGCTAAAACTCCCTTAGCTTCATTAGGCACAAATTCATCACTAACCATATCTCCCAACTCCGGCAACACATCTGCCAAAGCATCATACATGTCCAGAATCCTGAACAGCTTCTCCGGTGACCGCTTTCCGATTGCCACAGCTTCTCCAAAATTCAACAACTGCATCAAACATCCTTTGGCAGTCTCATTGAAACAAATTTCCTTTGTGTCTTCAGACTCACCAAAAATCTGGTCGCACAGCCTCCTCTCACCACTCAACAAAACCCTCACGGAAATCTTCACGGCTTGTATCCACTTCTTCATCTTCTCATCCAGAGATTTCCACTCAATTTTCTGAACTTCCTCAATGCTCAACTTCTCAAAACCAAGAATTACAAGGGACTCCTCCAAAGCATCACGACGAACACTACTGTACACCTGAACACACTCTTTCTCATATCCAGACCGAATCATTCGATCAGCAATCGCTTTCAACTCAATAACCGCATCAGGTAGGATCAAATCGATACAGATGTCATCCCCCAAGCTCGCCCCACGCTCATGGAATCTTCTAGCACTGGATCCATCGTGATCAACCTCACCAAAGCTCTCAAATTCATCATCAATTTCTCCATAGTTTGAACCGAAGGACAGCGAAACCCTACGGATCGATCCGTACAGGTAATCGGCATCAAGAGGGACAGTGTTGCAGATGAGGATGCGCTGGAACTCGTCCTCTAGCCGAGACATAGCAAGCTGGATGGCGTTTTCGGCCCGGTCCATGAAATCGTTGTTTGACTGGATGGAGACGTTCTCGAACAAGCCCAATATCTCATCAACGGCAGAGAGATACTCGGAAGCCTCATCAGGCGAATCCTCCCAGGGAACTGGGTGTCGAGAAGATTCAGAGTTTGAATCCCAGCGCAAAATAACCTTCTCGGCACAGTCAAAGCGATCCTCTTTGGACCTAGAATCATCGTCTTTGACCAAATGAGTGAGATTAGATAGACGGTTGTCGAAGCTAGAGAAGATCAAAAGCATATCTTCTCGAACCTCTTTAGGAGTATTGAGACTCTTGACGATCTGCTGAGCCGTAGCTAAGACTCGATCCTCGCCGCCACCGTTCAGACTGGTGGTGGTGGTCATCTTTTGCGTGTATCTATGTAGTCAACTAGGGTTCGAAGGTCAGCGAAGACGAAGACGAAAGGGGGTGTTTGGTATCGGGAATATAATAGATTACAATAAAGAAGCCTTAAGGTGGGGAACTTGGTCTTGGTGGCGGCGATGTGGATAAAATCTTATTATGGGTTTTTGGGGTTTTCAGTAGCGAAGACTTTTTAGCCGGTCGTGAGAAGAACTGAGAAATGGGGACTTTTTTTGCCGGGTTTTATACTTTGTCTTTGTCTAATCTAAACATAAATGCAGGAGTGATTTCCGTAAACGATCAGCTTTTCACCGAGTTATTATTTGAGTATACTCCCGTCATTTTTCTATGCGAATGTTTATTTTTTCAAAATATTAATTAATTTAAAATATTATATCATCATAAATTTTTACTTTCACTGAAAAAATTAGAGTTCGATAATGTTAATAAACATAATAACTGTATACATTTAAAGAATAATTATTAGTTATCAACAAGTATCAGTTTGTTTATCTACTTTTTTATTTTTAGTAATTATTTAAAAATATATTTAATTAATTAATTTTAATTATCATTTTTCAACTATTTAGTAATTTTTTTTAGTAAAATATAAAATATAAAATTAAAAATAAATTAAATTCAATCTAATTACTTTAAATATATAGTATTTTATTATTAAAATTATTTTTTATGTAATTATATGTATATAAAAAAATAATATTAATATATATTCAATTTCGATATTATAATAACCATCACACTTGATGCCTTATCGATTATTATTATTTTTAAAGAAAAATTGTTGAACTTTATTGAATAATCATAATTTTAATTATATGTAATTAAAATATCCATCTTAAGATGAGATATTTCTTTCTTTCTTTTAATTAAAATTCATGTAAATTTTCATTAATAAATAATAAAATTCAAAAATAATAAAAAATAGAATACAAATAAAATTCCAAAAAGTTGTCAAACCAGTAACTATATTTTACAAAAATTGTGACCCATTAACAAAACGACATCATCAAATAAATATGATTTGACAAAATTACCCATAATTCATTATTAGTCCAACAATTCCTACTCAACAATCATTTAGGATCGCAAATATCAAAACAATCACTTATTTACTTGATTATTTCTTAACGATTAAACGAAACAATATCATTTAAAGAAAACTACACAACAAGATGAGTAATCAATGAAAATTAATCAAAAAAAGAAAAACAAATCGACAAAAACATGCAATTGAAATAACAATGAACAATTATTATTGAATGAAATTTAAAATGGATCTTGAAAAGCTAGAGCAAAATGACGAACAAGTGAAACCAAATCTTACCATACATTTATAAAGCTCTAAGTAACATAATTTTAATAACATAGAGTAATATAATTATTATAGTATACTTAATTGATAAATGTCAAGAAAAGTCCATTCTAAATACCTTACCAAAGTATGTGTAAGATTTCATTTAATATCAAGGTAAGTCTTATCACAAAAGAGGATGCATTATTAAGATATTGATAAGCGTTCTCTCAAATTTAACTTGAAAAAGGATGACACATGTAAGTCTTATTAGTGTCTAGACAAAACTTACCATGACAAAAAAAACCTTACCATAATAATGATAAACCTTCTCCCATGTGTCATTTGAAAAAGGATGACATCTACAAACCTTCTTAGTATCGAGTTCAGGCTTACCACAATAGGAACAAAACCTTACCGTAATAATTATAACCTTATCTTAGGGGTTACTTGAGAAAGAATGACATTTTCTTACTGTTGATAAGCTTTCCCTCGTGACAAAATTGTCATAAACCTAAAAAAAATATAACATTGGTACATGCAAGCCTTCTCAGAATAATGTTTCCCTTAAGTTCCACTTGAAAAATGTTGCCACATGCTTGCCTTATCATTGTCAAGATAAGTATTATAACGACAATGATAAGCCTTCTCTTATGTGCCACTTGAGAAAGGATGGCACATGTAAACCTTCACACTATCAAGGTAGGACTTACCTTAACTTGAGAGAGCCTTACCATAATATTGATAATCTTCTTCTTAGGTAAAAATTGACACACAATAAAACATGCATGTCATATTCAAGGTAAGCCTTACTATAACAAGGTAACACCTTTCCACGATAATGGTAACCCTTCAGTCCAATCTCTTGAAATGAATTCAACAACTTTATGTACCACAAATCACAGTCATGTATGATTTGGCTTATTGCGGCAAGGCACAACCTTACCACAACACGAATAAACCTTCCCAAGAAAAAAAGAAGCATGAATTCATGCCTTAACTTTGTCATGATAAAGCTTACCAATATAATGCACAACCTTATTATGTCATGAATAAAACTTACACAAACAAAAAACAAACATGAGAGTATAAATTCTAAAAAAATTACAAATGCAACACCCAAAAAACTAAAAACAAATAAGTGAAGAACTACAAATTAAAAAGATAATAAATCAAAAAACAAGTAACTAAATGAAATACTTCAAAAATCAGAGAAATGACAATAGATAATAATGAACAAAAGTTGAAAGTAACTTCATTAATGGCCAAATGAATTAACTCTAAACAAAATCACAACAATACGTTGTAAAATCAACTATGTGAGAGAGAATGTCATCAATTACGTAAGTAATGAGATGAAAGATAAAAAATA
This sequence comes from Hippophae rhamnoides, assembly GCA_033030585.1. Lineage (NCBI taxonomy): Eukaryota > Viridiplantae > Streptophyta > Magnoliopsida > Rosales > Elaeagnaceae > Hippophae > Hippophae rhamnoides. Next base: position 61,270,116 of record CM065428.1, on the reverse strand, counting down.
ATAAGTAGTTGTAATGTCGAGGACTTTTACATAAATTTAATGTCCTAAGACAACGTTGTCTGGTGATTTTGATAATAAAAAACTAAATAAACATAAAAAAGACATATGTTTGATAATTTGGACACAAAAATCATACTATTCACATACAAGATCAATAAGTAACCTAAAATAAAAATAAAGTGAAGTTATCTAGTAGCATAACCTTTGTTATTCGGCTCAAAAGAAAAAGGCATTATGTAGTTAGATCTTATCAAAAAATTATTTTCCATGAAAGACGATTGCATTCTTGTTTTTTTCAAATTTGTTACCGAATACAAACAAACAAAGATGAGCATGTAATCCATGAGCTTAAAAATTTAAACAAGTAATCAAAACTCTATTGCTTGTTGTCTGACACAAACATTAATTATAGTGTTTTAGGAGATTTTTTTTTTATAACATGACAATAAAAATATAAGTGTGAGATTATATCATTTTTTAATTATATATAGAATAACCTAAAGATACTACAACCTACATTCCTCCTCTAAAAAGTCAAATATGTAAATCAAAGTGGTGCAACGTTAGTGAACCGTGGTGATGGTTCGGTTTCGTCGGGCGAATACGTCGATTCAGCCAGAACGAGGTTCTTGATGGAAAAACCTTAATAAAGTATCGGGTCCTACTCCTTATTAACTACATACAATTCGGATACAATGCGAGAGAATAAGTGTGAGAAACCAGTGAAAGCATCGAACAGAAAATTCATTGGAATTCCCGTGTAAGTGCTGAAATTTGATCAATGGCAGGAGGTATGTTTTCAATCCAATTTTTTTTCTGTTGCATTTAAATTATGAGTTTATATGGTTTTATGAATGTTTCTGGATTGAATTGAGACTCTAACATTTGGTATCAGAGCCTCTTGAAAACAACTCTGTTTTGCTCTCTTTCACGAGAATTGAAATTTTGGGTTTTTTATTTTGATTGTTTTTGATGCATATGGAAATTATAAAGTGTTTCAATATTTATTTTTGAGTGATTCTGTAAAATTAAACTTGCAAAACAATGAAGAAAATAAATCCAATTTGCCGTGGGTATTTATTTCCTTCATTAATTAAATTTTTGTTTAAAATGAAGTTTTTACTTAAAATTAAGATCATGAATCACTCAGAAATTGAATTATGAGAATTTTGATAAAAAGAGTATTTGGATTAGTCATAGGAATAGAAAGATCTGGCAGGAGTATCCGTTAGTGTAAAGCGAATTAAGTATTGGCTAGAGGTTGAAGATGAAGTTTTATTTAAAAAAAACAAACTTGCCTTGTCAGGGAATCAAACCCAGATTACACGAAAAGTTTTGCAATGAACTGACCACTTGACCACAGAACCCATTTTGCTATGTTGTGTAACATGTTATTTTTATATAGAATTAGAAGTTAGTTTTATTAAAAAATCAAACATTTGGATTGTCTCGGACTTAAACCTTGGTCTCAGGATTGAGAATTCAAGGACTAGACCAATAGGCTACAGCATATTATATGTATTGTTTGTGTAATATTTTATATATATTAGATATTTAATTTTATTAAAACAAAATAAATATATATATATATATATTGATATATATAAAATAATTCTGAATATAATTTAAAATTATGTTTATCATATGTATAATATTTATTATACATGTTATATTTATTTAAATAATTTTTTGAGCACATTAAAATTTTATTTAAATACATTATGCTTAAATTATTTGTTTTGGGTATTTATATGTATAAATTTTGTAATTAATTATACATATAAAATTGAGTTAAATAATTTATGCATAACGAAATTAATTTTTAATGGCTCTTATGGATTTAATTAGTGCTTATATTATTTAATTTTTCCTTGTATAATTTATTGTCATTTTAAGATAAATAATATTTGCACATTTGAAATTAAATTAATATTGCTTATGTTTTTATGCAATAATTGAGCATAAGAATTTAATTAATATTTAAGTGATTTATATAGTTTAATTAATTAGGGAGTAACCACAAAATCTTTAATTAATTAAAACTATAATAAATTTTATTTATGATCACATTTAGAAACTAAATATTAATTGTAATTAATCATATGTGATATAATAAATCTTATCCCACAGAAATTTTATTATATTTTGTGTGATTAATTAGGATATAATATTAAATTATATTTTCTAATTTACCCACAGGGATTAGGAAAGGGAACATAATTTGATAGTTTTATCGTAAAGTTATGATGAATTTAATTGAATTAAAACTTTGTAGCCCATGACGAGTTTTATGTCGCTGAGATTCATATTATTCATGATTTACATTGGTAAAGAATGATTATAGTTTAGGTCTCCAATTTTAATAAGCATATAATCTTTAATTGCAGCTTCTACGACACTGTAAATTTCTCACGATATCGGTGTGATATTCCGTCCCGAAAGGGGATAGCTATAAAATATGGAAGGAAAGAATTCTCGCTTGATTAGGGTGGATGGATATTGATTATGCTATTAGGAAAAACGAACCACCTAAAAATTACTCAAATCGAGTACTCGAGAGAATATCATGCTTTATGAACAATGGGAACGATCTAATCACCTTAGTATGATGTTCATTAAGACTAAAATCTCTGTGGTATTCGGGTTCAGTTGATCACGTACCAATGTTGAAGACTTGCTAAAGGCCGTTGATGATCAATTCGTCACTTCAGATAAGGCTTTAGCAAGCACCACTTATTATGAAGTTCTCTTCTTTAAGACTCACCGCGATTAATGAAAGGTGTGCGCGAGCACATTATGCAAATGAGGACATTGCGGCTCGACTTAAGCATCTCGAGGTTGAGATGTCGGAATCCTTCCTGGTGCTATATCCTTAACAACTCTCCCACATCGGTATGGGCCATTCAAAATCTCGTACAATACGTAAAGATAAATGGTCGATCAATGAACTAATGACCATGTGTGTTGAAGGAAGTGGGGCTTGTTATGGAATTTGGTGAAAGTGCAATGTTGGCTCTGACGTGCAGGAAAGGAAAATCTCGATACAAGCGTAAAGGAAAGGGGATAATTCCACCTCGGTGATATTGAAAGAATCCAAGTGTTTCTTTTGTAAAAAGAAGGGACACGTGAAGAAGGATTGTATCGGATTCGAGAAATGGCTTGAGAATAAAGGTAATCCAACCTCGTTTGTTTGTTATGAATCTAATATGGTTAATGTTAATGTTAACACCTGGTGGATTGATTAGGATCTACAATCCATGTTGCAAATTCCTTACGGGGTATGCAAAATCTAAGGAAGGCTTGATGGGAAGTGAGCAATACATCTTATCAGGTAACAGATGGGCTCAAAGCGTGTGGAAATTTGTAGGGACGTGTAGTTTGATTTTAAGTAGTGGTTTTATTTTAAAATTAGAAAAAGACCTTTTATGTTCCAAGTTTCTCTAGAAACTTGATTTCAATTTCAAGACTTGTACCTTATGGTTATTCCTTTCACTTTTCAAACATCTTTCAATTTATTTAATAAATGCGATTGTGTTGGGAATGGTATTTTGTCTAATGGTCTTTCTTTGCATTAATTTACAAAATCATGCCACTTCATTTATGCGTGTTCAAAATTTGGCATTAAAAGGTGTATTATTGACGATGACTCTTACATTATGGCATAGGAGATTAGGACATATCTCCGTAGAAAGAATTAAAAGATTAGTTAAAGATGGGTACTTAGTACTCACAGATTTTAATGATTTTGAGACATGTGTGGATTGCGTTAAGGGAAAGCGGACTAACAAGTCAAAGAAAGGTGCCAATAGGAGTTCAAACAAATTAGAAATCATACATACGGATATATGTTGTCCAAAAGCTTGTGGACATTAGTCGAAATATTTTATCACCTTTATTGATGATTTTTCTCGATATATGTATCTCATATGCTTCGCTAATAAGAGCGAAGCATTGGATGCCTTAAAAGCTTTAAGGTTGAAGTAGAGAAACAATGTGGAAAGAAAATAAAGATCGTGAGATCGGATAGAGGTGGTGAATATTATGGTAGATACGCGAGAATGGACAAGCGCTGGTCAGTTTGCTAAGTTTCTTGAGAATATGGGATAGTTGCCAATACTGCATGCCTGGTTCACCGGACAAAAATGGTGTATCGAAGAAGAAACCGAACCTATTGGACATGGTGCGGAGTATGTAGCAACTCCAATCTTCCTAAATCCTTGTGGATTGAAGAAGCTTTAAAGGCAATTTGTGTATATATTAAACCGAGTTCGACCAAATTTGTCTCGGCGACACCATTTGAATTATGGAAAGGTTGGAAAGCAGGAGTTTGCAACGTATGCGCGTTTGGGGATGCCCGTCACGAGTGAGGATTTATAATCCACAAGAGAAAAAGATGGACCAAGGACCATTAGTGGGTATTTCATTGGATATCTTTGAGCGATTAAAGGTTATAGATTTTATTGTCCATCTCACCATGACATTAGGTTTGTGGAATCAAGAAATGCAAAATTTCTTGAGAATTACTTGATTAGTGGGAGCGATCGATCCCGGGCATTGGTTCTAAGAAAGATCATTCGGATGCTCGATATGCCACTTCAAGTAATGGGTGATCGTTATTGTTAACAACATGCCTCGAGTACACGTACATGTTAAAGAACCAGTCTTAGAAGTACCATTGTTGATCTGATCCAATAGATGTTGAAGTTCAACAGATCTTCAAGCTTGTTGAACAACATGATCTGCTCCTCGAGGATAATGTTGATGCAACATTAAGAAGATCTACTAGAGTAAGGAAATCATCGATACCTAATGATTATGTTGTGTATCTCTGAGAATGTGACTATAATGTTGGAGTAGAAAATGATCTGAGACGTTTTCACGAGGCCGCTGAGTTGAGGTTTCGAACTTATGGTACAATGCCATGAAAGAAAGAGATGGATTCTATGGCGTCTAACCGAGTTTGGGATCTCGTCAAGTTGCACGATGGTGTGAAAGCCATTGGATGTAAATGGGTCTTCAAAACAAAGAAAAGACTCGAGGCAACATTGAGAGGCGTAAGGCAAGACTCGTTGCCAAAGGATTCACTGAAAAGGAAGGAATCGACTACACGGAGACATTTTCTCCTATATCTAAGAAAGATTCACTTCGTGTGGTCATGGCATTGGTTGCCCATTTTTGATTTGGATTTGCAACAAATGGATGTGAAAACGACTTTCCTTAATGGTAACCTAGAAGGAAGAGGTTTATATGAAACAACTTTGAAGGATTCTTCTCAGTGATGGCGGCATTTGGTTTATAAGCTTAATAAATCCATATATGGATTAAAGCAAGCCTCACTTGTCAATGGTATTTGAAATTCCATAACGTCATCGCCATTTGGTTTTGAAGAGAACGTCGTGGATCAATGTATATACCAGGAAAGTTAGTGGGAGTAAGATTTGTTTCTTGGTGCTATATGTGGATGATATTTTGCTTGCAGCCCGATGATAGGGGTTTGCTACGTGAGGTAAAACAATTCCTCTCTAAAAATTTTGATATGAAGGATATGGGTGAGGCATCTTATGTCATTGGCATTAAGATCCGTAGAGATAGACTTGAGGTGTCTTGGGTTTGTCTCGGGAAACCTATATCAATAAAGTTTTAGAGATTTCGGATGAAGGATTGTTCGCAAGTGTTACTCCCATTGTGAAGGGTGATAAGTTCAATTTGGACCAATGCCCCGAAGAATTATTTTGAAAGAGAACAAATGAAAACCATTCCATATGCTTGGTATTGGAAGCCTAATGTATGCTTTCAGGTCTGCGCGGACGACAATTACTTGTTGTTGGGATCTTTAGGAAGATATCGAGTAATCCAGGTGTTGACCATTGGAAAGCTACAAAGAAAGTGATGAGGTACCTACTGAGGAACCAAGGATTATATGCTCATGTATAGAACAAATTGATGAACTAGAAAGTAATTGGCTCTTTCCGATGCGGACTTTCACGTGTATTGATTCAGAAAATCAACATCTGGTTACATTTTCATGCTTTCCGGTGTGTGTCTTGGAGGAGTGCGAAATAGTCATTGTTGCTACTTCCACTTATAGAGGCGAGTTCGCATCATGTTTTGAGGCCACGTCACATGGTGTATGGTTAAAGAGTTTCATTTAGGGCTTAGAGTAGTTGACTCTGTTCTAGACCATTAAGATTATCTTGTGATAACTTTCAATGCTTGTATTTATGGCTAATAACAACAAAAGTGGTAGTCGTAGTAAGCATACTCGACATTAAGTACTTGGCTATAAGAGAGCGTGTTAAGGAAAAGAAAGTGGTCATTGAGCGTAAGCATTGAGTTGATGATTCTTGATCCTTTGACTAAAAGGCGTGCCACCCGATGAAATTCAAGGATCATGTAGAGAAAATGGGAATTGGTTCCACTTTGGAAATGTATATATACAATTAATTAATGAAACTCTTAGATATTGTGATATTTTCTCATATTCACGTGCACCTTAATTTATTAGAGAAAATAAAGATATTTTATTGGACGAGAATAAATATAGGATTTATTCATTAAGTTTAGTTACCACGTAAAGTGTAGTACTTGAGAAACTAAATACATTGTAATACATGGAAGATAATACTGATTCTTGGGACCTATCACTATGATTCATGTATTTTGTTACTCAAGAGAATTTCGCTTAACGTTTGCACCAAGTGGGAGAATGTAAATCAAAGTGATCTGGCGTTAGTGAGCAGTGGTGAGTTGGTTCGTCCGAACCGTTTAGGTTCCGAAGCGAGCGAGATTCTTGATGGAAGAACCTTAATAAAGTATCGGGTCCTCTCACTATTAACTACATAACAATTCAGATACACCATCAATACGCAGAGAATAAGTGTGAGAAACCAGTGAAAGTATCGAACAGAAAATTCATTGGAATTCTCGTGTAAGTGCTGAAATTTGATTAATGGCAGGAGGTATGTTTTCAATCCAATTTTGTTTCCGATGCATTTAAATTATGAGTTCATATGGTTTTATGAATGTTTCTGGATTGAATTGAGATTCTAACAAAATATTCTTTGTTTATTATTCAATAGTACAAGCAAATAACATGTTTTTAAAAATAATTGAATTAAAAATTAAAATGAAATTATTTTTTATTTTATAAATTTAAATTTAAAATTTAAAATGATTATTAATATGACTAACACTCATTTCAAAATTAATATATATTAATACTAAATCAATTTGTCTAGACTATAAGAACAATAATAATTTAAGAAAATAAGTTTATATGTGTTAAAAAACATAATTATTTTAAATTTTTTATATTATCTCCTACTCGTAATTATTATACGTTGTTAGTAGGAAACATTGGCATGCTCTCTAATAATTAGTCCTTTTTATTAATATTTTTTCATTCAATTATGGTGTTTATTGCTTTCTTGAGGGAGAATTTAGGCTTTTCAATTCTTAAAAAAAAATCATTCATTATCTAACAAAATAAAATTTATGTTTTAAAAAATAACAAAATTAGTATTTTTAAATAGATCACAATTTTTTAAAGTTTGAATATGATTTTTGTTTAAGTTTTTGAAATTTTTTTGTATTCTTATTTAAAAAATATATTTTAAAATCTATTTATTTGTAAAAATGGGTAATGTAATGATAAAAATTAATTTTTTTTATCTAATTTATTATTAAATATTTAAGAACAATACATATAACATATGTTATCTTTTTTTATCATGGAGTACTTCCCAAAAAAAAAAACTTCATTGCTTAAAAATAATTCAGATTATACCATTATTTATTTCCATGATACTACTTTTTGTAATATGATGCATCAATTAAGATGCTGATATACTTTAAATAGTTAAAAATTTGTGCAGATTTTAAAATTTGGTAAGGAATTTAAGAACTTCACGTGTTGTTATTGACTTGAGTTGAAAAGGTAAAAACACATAAATTATTAGAAAATTTTGAGTGTGATATAAGAATTGATGAAGATTTTTTTACACGTATAAGAAGTGTATTTAATTAATATTTTTAATAATATAAATAGATTTTAAAATCTAGGGTATTCAGTTAGGTTCTTAAATATTATAAAAATTATTGTAGTCAATTAATATTTTATAAAATATTAAAAATTTGGATATATTAAAAAATGCATTGATTTTAAACAATTTTAAAACATGAGAATTTTATGAAATTTTTAGTTAAAATTATAGATAATAATTGTTTTACTCAATTTGTACCCAACCCAAGCATTTTAAATATTAACTATTATCATTATAAATCTTAATGAATTAAAATCCATGTCAAGTCAAAAATTCTTGAAAAGTTTGATAACTTTTTTGAAAATTTCATCATTACTTAAAATCTATAAAAATCATAAATGATTACGTCATTTTTCAACCCAAAAGTTAATAAAAATAGTTAATTTTTTATTTTAATTTTTATTAAATATTATAGAATATTACATATGTAACATGAATATTTATATTTTTTTTATAAATACCTACATACAAATTGATATTGTAAAATTTTGTATAATGTTCAAGTAAGTGAGACATTGAATCTTAAAAAGTAATTAACATCAAAAACATTATATTAATATATTTCTTAATAAATATGAAACATTTTATTTATACACTAATATTTTATATTTTAACCTATTTTTATTATATTGTAATTCTATTTAGGTTATTTATTTACTTTTTTCAAGTCATGCATTTTCTTGATCTATTGATTGATTGAAACTCTGATATCATGTAAATTTTTGTATAATGTATAAGTAATATGAGATATACAATCTAAAAATGTTAACATAAAAAGAATGTGAGTTTTATACTGTTTATAAACATTACACTAATATATTTTTTAATCAAATTGAGACACACAAGTATTGGGTAATAACTCTTCTATTATCCTCGATTAATTATGACATTAGCCTTTTCATCCTAATACTTTTTTATTTTTTTTAAATTATTAAAATATCATTTAAAATTTATAAAGTAAAATATATTTATTTATTGTGTTTATCATTACAATGTAATAAAAATAGGTTAAAGTACAAAGTGTTTTAAAATGTTAGTATATTTGGGTCACTTGTTTTTTTTTGTAAGGTCATACATTCTTTCAACCTATTGATTGATTTAAACTCTAATATCATGTAAATTTTTGTATAATATATTAACAATATGAGATATTCAATCCTAAAATGTTAACATCAAAAAAATATAAATCTTATACTACTTATAAACATTACACTAATATATTTCTTAATCAATTTGAGACACACAAATATTGGGTGATAGCTCTTCTATTATTCTCGGCGTGTAATCATAGAGGAAAAACATTGACATATGAATGTAAAATTATACTATAATATCAATAATTTAGAATAATATGAGCAATTGATTTATTATTTAACAAAAATGAAAAACCATAAGATTTTTTTGAAAAAAATAATCAAGAATGTCTATGATGTTTCCATTTTCTTTAAGAATGTCCCCTAACGTTTAAAAAAATGTTTTTAATGATCCTAAAATTAGATATATAATCAAAAATAATCTCAGTTAATTTTCATCTACATATTTTTTAAATTTTTTAAAACTACTAAAATATTCTTTAAAAATTATAAAGTAAAATAAATTTAATTATTTTTATTTATTGTATTTATCATAACTAAAAATAAAAATATATAATAAGTGAAGAAATAAATAGAAATTAAAAATTTATTTAAATTAAAAATAAACATAAAAAGTAAATCTTATTATTTAATATGTCTCTTATAAATTAACTAGGTTTACAAATTAAAATTTTACTTTTAATTTACTTAATATAATTAAAAATTATTTATCATTCATACTAAATATAGTTAAAAAATTACTTTTTATTCAACAAATAAATTATGTATTTATAATAATTGAATAATTTTTTTTATAAAATGAAATATCAATGTTTTTAAACATTTATAAATTCTTCATCTATAAGATCTTAATTACTTGGATATGAACTATTCGTTTTTAAATAACATATACAATGTTTACAAATATTTTTTTTATAATTTAATAAATAACAATTTTTACATTATATCAACAAATACCTATATTTTTGAGTTACATCTAATTTATTAGAATTTCTCAACTTATTTAACTTATTAAAAAAATTTAACATTGCACCAACAAATGACTACATTTTTGAGTTACGTTTAATTTATTAAAACTTTTTCTCAACTTATTTAACTTATTAAAAAAATTTATCATATAATATCATATGTAATAGTTATTATATTAGAGCTATTACTTACATCTTCTGTTATACGGTACATTTTTAAGTCATTTTCTTCCTTTCAATTGGGCATTTTTAATAGAAAAAATGGTTATCAAAGTAACGGAGGTTAAACCTCGAGTGACCGTTAGCCCTTTGGAATATAAAAAGACTTTCTTTTCCATGTTGCAAAAGGGGTTATATAAGAAGAAGTTAAATTTTAGTTAAATATATAATCAAATATTATTATTTAATACGTATGATTAAAATATTATTATTTAAATTTATAAAAAAATAAAATTAAAAATAAAAATAACAAGAAAGATTAACATATTAAGTGTTGGATGATGTTGAATGTTAAAAATAATTATTAAAATGAAAATTCTAACTCCCTTATTAATACAAGTAAAATGATAAATTTAATTAAAAATATATCCAAAAATTAATTTTGTAATTTTTCGACCGTTTTCTTAAAAAACAAATAGAGGATAAAAAAAAGATATTATTAAACTACGTTGCTAAACTAACTAAATGATATAAAAGAGAGTAAGGTCGCTATTCATTCTTTTTAATATGGCCTTGTACTTATCAACTAAAGTATTTTTGTATTATGTTTATAGGTAATTCAGGTTGGGCTGCACCTCGTCTTAAGGATCCTACTTTATCATTGGACAAATTACGTGAAGGTTATCAAGAGGTTTGTTTTTGTTAAAGAACTTGAGATGCATCTGGTGACAACCAACACACCAGCTGGAAGCAGCCACCAACAACTTGGTGGGGAATGATAGATTGTCAAGAACATGCTTCTTATAATTATGTTTATTTGTAATTATTGCAATTTTGCATTTCTTTTGTATAAATAGGTTGTAAACATTCGTTTATTCATTATTAATAAAACCATTTCTTACATGGTATTAGAGCTTAGGAAATAATTCCCAAAAAATTCAGCTCATAGAAATTTTTTCTTTTTTTTCCTCAATCTGTTTTTTTTCCAAAATTAATTTTGATTCACAAAATAATTTCAATTTCATCCCATCATATTATCCAGAAGAATCCGAGCAATTTCCAATTAAATTCAAGCCAAAATAACCCTCCACGTGCTCATATGCGCCTTGCCTGAGTTCACCGGCGTTCCACGCGCCTCGCCAGAGTAACACGCGCCAGCTGTTGAGGAAGACGACTCCAATGACACGTCGTTCGCACGCCACTGAAGAAAACGTCGTTTCGTTCACCTGGTTCGATCCTTCATCCGGTCTGGTCCGGTCCGATTCGGTCTTCATCCGGTTCAGCGCTCCACCGTTGCAACCGTCGTTCCAGTCACTCCAAACGCCGGGTCACCAACTTTTCGACCGATTCTGCATCTGAAATTTTCAGTTTTGTAATACTTGACTCATTTTCTATAAGATAAAACATATTTCAGTTCATTATTTGTTTCATAAATAGTCATTATTGTCTAAAACACATTAAATCCTATCCCATTTTTTTGAATTTTTCACTCAAAAATCATGTCTGAAACTACTAATGAAATTCATACACAATATTATTGCAAAAATTACCCACAAATGAACTCACATCTCAGGTACAATCGATACAACAATATAGGTCACAATTCTAAAAGTTGTCGAAGTCATCTTAAATGTGATTTCTGTGGTCTCAATGGACACAATTATGAAAATTGCCAAAAATGCCTCAAATGTGATTTCTGTGGGTTGAATGGACATTACATCAACATGTGTCGGAAGAAAAGATCAATTCAAGATGAGAAAGATGCAAGTTATGGCTTCCCCTCCAAAACTCACCATACTAATATTCAGGAAAGCAACTCCAACACAAGGACATCATCCCACAACCTTACATACGCTCAATATCATGAGCTTCTTACCCTTCTCAATCAAGCCAAATCAGGTAGCATGGTAAGACAAATGACTACTTCTTCAGGTAACATATCATATGCGAATGTTTTCCATTCATAAACCCTTTGGATTCTTGATACAGGAGCAACTGATCACATGGTCTGTTCTCAAAACCTTATAAGCTCTAGCATTCCAATCACTAATCGACATGTACATTTACCTGACCATTCACTTTCCCATGTCACACATATTGGCACCGTACATTTTTTCATTAATTTCATACTCCATAATGTCTTATGTGTTCCTTCCTTCAAATTAAACTTGGTTTCAATAGCCAAACTAATTCAAACTAAACTTTTTCATGTCATCTTCACTAATAATATGTGCCTTGTTCAGGACAAATGCTCGGGGAAGACGATTGGGATGGAAATTGAGAAAGTAGGACTATACTAACTGACTATTTCGAAGAAGGCTAAATGTTTCTCTATTTCAAATACTACTCCAACCAACCCTCATCTATGGCATCAACGACTTGGTCATCTATTTAATAACAGTTTGCATGAGCTTTCTCTTTCCATTAACATACCTTTTGTTCTATTAGTGATTGTTTCGTTTGTCCACTAACTAAGCAAACTCGTAATCCATTTCTTTTAAGTTCCATCAAAACAAAAGCACATTTTGAACTAATTCATGTTGATATTTGGGGTGGCTATCACATTCCAGCACTTAATGGAGCACACTATTTCCTCACTATTGTTGATGACTACTCAAGATGCACATAGGTCTATCTCTTAAACACCAAATCTGATACATGCATATTTCTCACCACCTTTATTAATCTTGTTGAAACACAATTTGCATCCAGAGTTAAAATCATTCGTAGTGATAATGGACCAAAATTCTCTATGACCGAGTTGTTTTCTAGCAAAGGAATCCTACATCACACCAATTATGTCTCTACCCCTCAACAAAATGGTGTTACTGAATGCAAACATCGTCACCTTCTCAATGTGGCTAGTGTATTACTCTTCCAAGCCAACCGCTCTACACAATTCTGGGGAGATGCCATTCTTACAGCCATATACCTCATAAATCATACTTCAACACCTGTTCTCAAGGGAAAAACACCATTTGAAATCCTTTTTCACAAAGTTCCTAAATATGAACATCTTCGTGTTTTTGGTTCATTTTGCTTTGTGTCTACACATCATGATCGACCCACTAAGTTTGATGCTAGATCACATAGATGCATATTAATTGGGTATCCATCTGGGATAAAAGGTTATCATGTTTACAATCTAAAAACAAGCAAGACTTTAGTGTCTCGTGATGTTATCTTTCATGAACATGTCTTTCCTTATCTCATTTCCGCTGTCAACACTCCAACTCTATTCACTCCATCAGAAAATACTATTTATGATGACATACCTAACATTCGTCAATCAACCAATCCAAATACATCACTTCCTCATACACCATCTGTCCTTCCAACAATCGACTCAGACATTCTTCATCTTCAAAATTCATCTCTAGAAACACCATAATCAACTTCTCCACCACACATGACTCTTCCAACACCAGTCACATATAGGCTTCGTCGATCCACCAATGTTCCTAGCTACCTTCAAAAATATCATGTAGAAGCTTCCTTGCCTTCTAGGTCCTTCCCTTCGGCTAACTCAACATCGTCCAATAACAAAGGTACTTTTCATTCTCTATCTCATGTAATTATCTATGACCAATTATCATTTGCACATCATGCCTTTGCTACTTCTATTTCCATTCTCAGGGAACCAACCACCTTTGTTGAAGCTTTCAACGATCCAAAATGAAGGCTTGCCATGAAACAAGAAATGGATGCTTTTGAAACTAATGGCACTTGGACGCTTCAACAACTTCCTCCAAACAAGAAACCAGTTGATTGTAAATGAGTTTACAAAATTAAGTATAATCCTGATGGCTCTGTGGAACGATATAATGCTCGGTTAGTGGCCAAAGGATACAATCAGATTGAAGGTTTTGACTACCAAGAAACTTTTGCACCAATAGTCAAACTTGTCACTATTTGGCTTCTTCTTTCCGTTACTGCTATTCAAAATTGGAATCTTCGACAACTCAATGTCAATAATGCTTTTCTCTATGGTGATCTTCATGAAGATGTCTACATGTCCTTTCCACCTGGATTCGGACGAAAGGGGGAAACACGAGTATATAAACTACACAAATCTTTGTACGGACTCAAACAAGTCTCACGATAATGGTTCATCAAGCTATCAACAACACTTAAGCTAGCTAGTTTTAACCAATCCAAGTATGATCACTCACTGTTCGTCCGAACCCGTGGTAATTCCTTCTTTTCTCTTCTTGTCTATGTAGATGATATACTCATAATAGGAAACAATGTACAAGACATTGAAGAAACTAAGAATCATCTCATGAGACAATTCAAGCTTAAAGATTTCGGTGAATTAAAGTATTTTTTGGGCATAGAAGTTTCACATTCCAGGAAGGGAATTGTTCTGTCACAACGAAAGTATGCACTTGAAATATTGGAAGACATGGGTTATCTTGGTGCCAAATCTGCCAATTCACCTATGGAACAAAATTTATCCCTCAGCAAGGTTGAAGGGGAATTCATTAGTAATCTCACATCCTATCGAAGACTTGTTGGGAGATTAATATACTTGACTATCACAAGACCCGACTTAGTGTATGCCGTGCACATTCTCAGTCAATATATGGATAAACCACGTCAACCACATTTGGAAGCAACTCAACGAGTGCTACGATATGTCAAGAACACACCAGGGTAAGGTCTCTTTTTCTCAGCAACTAGTTCATTACAACTAAATGCTTTCTGTGATGCAGATTGGACAAAATGCACAGATACACGACGATCAACCATAGGATATTGTACGTTTCTTGGAAACTCACTAATTTCTTGGAAGACTAAGAAACAAAATACGGTCTCACGATCAAGTGCAGAAGCAGAATAACGCTCTATGGCAGTAGCATGTTGCGAAGTAACCTGGTTACGATACATTTTGGATGATTTGGGTATCAAACACTCCCAGCCAACCAAGTTATATTGTAACAATCAAGCATCCTTTCACATTGCATCAAATCTAGTGTTTCATGAGCGAACCAAACATATAGAAATTGATTGCTATCTAGTAAGAGAAAAGATCCAAACTCGAATGATCAAAACTTATCATATTTCTACATTAGAACAACTAGTAGATATATATACCAAATTCTTGAGTTTTTCACAGTTCTCAATTTTACTTAACAAGTTAGGAATAATTAACATATATTCCAACTTGAGGAAAAATGTTAAAAAACTTGAGATGCAATTGGTGACAACCAAGAATGATAGGTTGTCAAGAACATACATCTCTTAATTATATTTATTTATAATTATTGTAATTTTGTTTTTTTTGTATAAATAGTTTGTAAATATTCGTTTATTAATTATCAATAAAATCATTTCTTAAGGTTTTAGTTTTGAAGATTATATTTTCCCCAAGTATGTGTTTAATGAATCTTTAATTCATTACGTGTTTCAGTCATACATTCCAGGTCAAGAATGCTGAGCGGGATGTTGTTCGAATAACTAGAGGTCAGGATACTGGCGACATATTCTATCAGATTATTACAGGACTAAAGCGGGCTCTTGCTAAAGCTCAATCATCTGCTTCCCAGAAAGAGCAGCAAAACGAAGACACCAAACCTTCTGGAAGAGTCCCCTGCCAATGAAGCTGGTCATTCTAATTCTCCCAAAAGTGAATATCAGAGCACTACGGAGAGAGATGAAGAAGAAAACTCGAGTGAATCAGAAAGTAGTTCATCTTCTGGCTATATAAGATTTTGATTGGGTTAACAAGTTCAAATTATTTTGCGTATGTATTTCATATGGTCATTATATTTAAAGTTGTCAGCAGATACGTATCAACCTTTTTGAGAGAGGACTGACCGACTGAGTAATGTTCAGAAGATATATTTTCCTTAACGGGTGCCTGCATGCGAGTCTTTGTAACGTTTAGATTAGATTATTTTATCATATTTTGGAATTTTAAGTTAGATTTTTATTTTTATTTTTAAATTATTATATTTAGTTATTGATAATATTGTTCTGTAAATAGGGCCAACTAGTGTACATTTAGATCATATTGAGATATGAATTGATTATTATTTTCCCCCTTACATTTGTTTTTTTTTCTTCCAATTTCCATTTACCTTATCTTTAATACTAAATTGTTTGAAATTTCTCCCCCTTTAGTCTATTTCTCTCCCCCTACTTCTCTTCTCGTTCCACACACTTTGCTATCATATTTTTTTCTAAATTAAATTTCTCTTTTTCCCTATTGATGGATTAATAGATATTGGATATTAGCTCTTAATTCAAGGAATAAAACAAAAGAGCTTAATTCAAAGAGTAAAATAAGGAATCCTTAATTCAAGGAGTAAAACAATGAATCCTTAATTCAAGGAGTAAAACAATGAATCCTTAATTCAAGGAGTAAAACAAGGAATCCTTAATTCAAGGAGTAAAACAAGGAATCCTTAATTCAAGGAGTAATTCAAGGAGTAAATCAAGGAATGCTTAATTCAAAGAGTAATTGAAGGAGTAAAATTTCCTTATAAATAGCTATACAATTGTAATGAAAACATGAATAAAATAATAAGAGCTCTTTTGTGTAGAGTTATTTCTTGTTTTTTCAACATGTTATCAGAGCAGGAAAATTAACTTGCTTCTGCTTTATTATTATCTTAGCATCTTCAATATTTGAAATGACGGAAGACAATAGGATCGGAAAATTTGAAAGTTCATCGGTGCTTTCCTTCGTGAATATCATGAGGTGGATGTCAACGAATCAAAGATTAAGCTGGGTCTTGTTGAATGAGTTTAATTACACCTTGGTCGAAGCGGTGTCTCTACAGCTACAGAGTGGAAGGTCGAGTTGGGGTTCATAAATGGAAGCATCGAAGTACACGATGTTTCCTCGCAACCTGTGAATCTTGGCTTAGTGAGGATCGATTGGTTATGTCGTGGCTCCCAAATTCCATGGAACGTAAATTAGCTAAAATATTCGGTTACTGCGAATTTGCATACCAATATGGGGAGACGGTCGAGAAATGTATGGTAGTCAAAACAATCTTGCCTGAGTTTTTCAATTAAAGAAGGACATCTTAAATGTGACAAGATGGTAAGCCTTTTGTACAACTCTTAGGAAGCATGAAAAGCATGTGGAATGAGTTAGAAATATATCGTCCTCATACAACCGTGTAGCTCTACACTACGAAAAAGAGCGGAAGAAGATAAGATATTTCAACACGCTCCTAGGTCTCGATTCAACGTATGAAGATATACGATGCTACGTACTCGTAAATGCGAACTTCGGCTTCCTTCGCCCAATGTATGTGCGACAATTCAACGTGAAGAAGTAAGGAGGAAAGTCATGAACAAGGATACAATGGCTAGTGCACAGGGCGAGAAAGCATATCTAACCAACGAGAGAAAGTACAAAGGAAGCATCCAAACTTGAAGTGTCAACGGTGCAACCATACGGGCCATATGAGACACGTGTTGATTCTACATCCATAATTAAAACACGATTTTATAAAGGATAAGGGTTTACGGAAAGTGAATCATACGCACGCACCGTGCAAATCATTATACGCCTACTGCCTCAATGGGTCTGATCCATTCCAAAAACTTCCTGACGAATCCAATTTGAACTTATGAATGAGTTTATGTTGTATCTTGAAAACAAGACGAGAAGGAGTTAGAATTGTGTGTGGATAGCGTAGAAAGAAGGAAACTCGACGGCATTGCTAGGAAAGTTTGCAAGTTTCTTGCGCGTATACAAAACTCGTACCACGAAGGGACATGCAAGGTATCATAAAAGCCTTTAAAAGCTTATTAAAATAAATATGTTGCATGATTTTTGGGTTGTAGATTCGGGTGCCACGAGATAATATGACAAACCATGTGTCAAAGTCTCATAAGTTTGAAAAATTAGCAAATCCTTCTCAAGTTTCAATTGCAAATGGTGAGAATGTAAAGGTTTTAGGAAAGGAAAAAATAAAATTAATGTCAGATGAAATCGAGTCGGTGGTTTTATATATGTACCTTCCTTTCCGCTTCCAACTTGTTTGTAGGAAAAATCACAAATACCTTTAATTGCTTTGCCATTTTTCTCCTCGCAATGTCATTTTTCGGGATTGTGCCACCAAAAAGACGATTGGTGAAGGGTTTTACTTAGATGGTCTCTATTACATATCCAAGAGCAATCCGAGAGGGTTTCGAAGCCAAGTTTAACCCTTTATCCAAGATAATCAATTGTGGCATCAACGTTTAGCTCTTATACTCCACCAATTTTGTCAACTTTATTTCCAAACTTAGGAAATGATGCAATTGCATGTGAAACTTGCCACTTGTCTAAAGCCAACTAGATTGCCTTTTAATTCTTCCTTGTCTAAAGGGCTAGTAAATGTTTTGAACTAGTTCATTCAGATGTATGGGGGACCAACTAATGAATCTTTTGATGGTTATAAGTATTTTGTGATTTTTGTTGATGATTTTTCTCGAGTCACATGGTTATATCTTTTAAAGTCTAAGAATGAAGTTATGGAAGTATTTAAGGACTTTCATAACCTTGTTAAAAATCATTTCTCCTCTAAAATTCAAACCTTATGTCGATTAATGGCAAGAATACATGCCCCATATCATGAAACAATATTTGAGCATTCATGGCATTATGCATCAAACAAGTTGTGTTGGCACACCTCAACAAAATGGTGTTCTTTGAACGCAAAAGCAGGGACTTACTTGAAAAAACTAGAGCATTAATGCTACAAAATGAATGTCAAAGAGATTACGGTCCCAAGGGTTATAATGACTACTTATATCATCGATAGATTACCCGGCTGGAGTCTTGGATTTCAAGTCTCCAGAGGTCGTGAAAGGAAGGAAAATTAATCTCTCACACCTTAAGCTTTCGTCAGACTGTCTTTGTACATATTCAATCTCATCGTCGAGATAAATTGGATCCTAGAGTTGTTAAATGTATTTTCTTGGTTATTCATCTACCTGAAAAGGGATATAAGTGTTATGATCCCCAACTTAGGAGATTAATTGTGTCTAAAGATGTTTGATTTTATGAAACTAACCACTTTTTTCGGCCAGATCACATGAAATCACAAGTCAAAGGGATGACATCTTGGATGTGTTTCCATTACCAAGAATCAAACTTGAGGCTATACAATGACAAGATCCCGGCCATTGCCAACATTGATACATCTCTCGCTGAAAGTAACAATGGGCGGTCTCTTCTTAATGATACACCGTGAAGATGGTGATAATCAGATGATCCTCGCAATATGGTACAAGATGTGAGCAGGTGTGAGATAACTCCTCGTACTCCGTGACGTAATCAATGCGTGTTAGGCAACCTCACTGAGACTTCAAGACTTTGTCACCTACGAAACCCACGCATCCCGTCTCAAATTACGTGTCATATAAGAAAGTGACACCAACGCCGCGTTCCTCGTGACATATCGAGTTACGGTGAGCCTCGAAAACTTTCATGAGGCCAATGGCAGAGGTGTGGAAGGAAGCCATGCAAGAGAGAAGAACTTAAAGCCACAGATCAACACAACACACGTGGAGCATCACCAAACTTCCAAAGGCAAGAAAGTCGTAGGTTGCAAATGGATTTATAAGCTAAAATTCAAGTCGGATGAATCAATTGAGAGGTATAAAGCAAGATTGGTGGCTCGGGGATTCACTCGAACATTCGAGTGGATTACAAAGAAACATTTGCACTGTTGCAAAAATGAACACAATAAGAGTGCTGCGTACGTGGTCAAACAAGGGGTGGTCCGTGTACCAAATGGATGTGAAGAATGAATTCTTGCATGGTGATCTCAAAGAAGAAGTACTATATGAAATTGCCACTCGGGCATTCTCAAAGCGATGATTTAGCTAGTTTAGTGTGCAAATTGCACAAATCCATTTATGGTTTGAAACAGATCCCCGTGAGCTTGGTATGCGAAGCTAAGCTCGGTCGCTAGTATTGGTTTCAAAGCAAGAATGTTGATTCTTCACTATTTGTTCGGGAACTATGGGAAAATTGGTTGTCTGATTTATGTAGATGATCTGATAATTACGGTGATAATCTTGTGAGATTTTCAACCTCAAACTTCCTCGGACAAAGGTTTGCAATTAAAGACCTTGGGATATTGAAGTACTTTCTTGGTATAGAAATGGCAACCTCGCCTGAGGACTCTTTCTTAACCAAAGGAAATATGTCCTAGATTTGCTCAAGAAAGCTAACATGAGTGATGCTAAACTAGCCATTTACCCTCTTGCTTGACAAAGGCTCAAACCTAGCTTGAAGGGCACGCCACTGCGAATATAAGTTATTACAGTATTTGGTTGGTAAGTTGATCTACCTAACAATCACCGGACCGACATCACATATTCGTAAGTATTGTGAGCCAATTCATGCACTCCCGACACTTGAGCATTTGACCCTTGTTAAAAGGATCTTACGCTATTTAAAAGGATCGGTGGGTCGTGGTATCATCGGCGAAGAAGAATGACAACACACAGAATCATAGGGTATTGTGATCTTGATTGGGCGGGGAATGCAATCGATCGTAAGTCCACCGCAGCTACTTGTACATTTGTTGGTGGAAACTTGGTCACGTGGAAGAGTAAGAAGCAACCGTGGTATCGCTAGATCAGTGCCGAAGGCCGAGTATCGTGCAATGGCTTATTTGCGTATGAGTTGATATTGCTTAAAGGTGTACATGTGATTTAGGTGTTCCTACAACTCTTCCTATGTCCTTATTTTGTGACAATCGAGTGCATGCATATAGCATTAAACCCAGTGTTTCACGAGAGGACGAAACACATTGAAGTTGATTGTCATTACATTCGTGAACAAGTTCAATCACAAGTGATTCAGACACATTATAGAAGAAGCTTCGACCAACTGGCTGACAACTTCACCAAGCCCTTGGCTTCTCATCAGTTTCAACGAATTTTGTCCAAGCTTGGATCCATAAACCTTTTGGATCTAGCTTGAGGGGGAGTATTGGATATTAGCTCTTAATTCAAGGAATAAAACAAGGAGCTTAATTCAAGGAGTAAAACAAGGAATCCTTAATTCAAGGAGTAAAACAAGGAATCCTTAATCCAAGGAGTAAAACAAGGAATCCTTAATCCAATGAGTAAAACAAGGAATCCTTAATTCAAGGAGTAAATCAAGGGATCCTTAATTCAAGGAGTAATTGAAAGAGTAAAATTTCCTTATAAATAGCTATACAATTGTAATGAAAACATGAAGAAAATAATAAGAGCTCTTTTGTGTAGAGTTATTTCTTGTTTTTTCAACAATAGATAAGATTGAATGGTGGTATAGAGCACTACTTTTGAGTTCTGTAGCATTATTAAGAAAAACAGTATATTTTTCATTGATAAAATTAATATGACTTAGAACAAGTAGTCTTTTGGAACGAAATGAAACAAAATATATCGGAATGAAAGTAAACAAGGTGATTGTGGCTGTTGAGGTTGCATGAAATCATTAGTAATCTCCGGGAATTTTTTTAAAATAAATACTAGTAAGAGTTTACAAAATTGCAATTGCTGCGAATTTCGCCTTTGTTCTGGTCAGTAAGGTCTTGAACATTGCCAAGTTTGGCCATCGATACCCCAAACTGTTGATAGAAAACAGAGGGTTGGGAGCTTAAAGCATAGACGATAGGTGAAGTTCTTGGATCAGAATAGAGCAGTTGATCAGTGGATAAGAGTCCCATCTTCTTTTCAAGATTTTTGAAGTACTGGATATCAAAGTCTTTTGGAGTTATAGCATCAAGGTTAACATAATCCGAAGCCCATCTACATTTTCTCCTCAAGAAGTTCAAATACTTTTCATCAAGAGAAGGATCTGGCTTCCCAGTTCCACTGAAGTTAAAGAGTCTGTGTTGTATGGAACCACATGATGACCTCCCAATGGTATGTGCCCCTATAAACCAATTCAACATTAATTGCATATTTTAGTTTTAAAGGCATGTTATTGTTTTTTTTGTTATACATATAGAATCACTTAACAGTATGCAACAATGAGTAGACATACAAAACAATAATGTACCTGAGAGAACAACTAAGTCAAGAATATTAAGTCCTCGTGATTGAAAAAGTTCAAGCAAAGAAGTGATGTTCTCATGACCCATTGGAACCATTTCAGCTTCCTTGGCAATGGAAACTCGGCCGTCTTTCCTGCCATACGAGACCATCCAGTATGGACCTCCAATGAGCACGGTTGCATCTCTTGAGGCTCCAGTCAATATGTCTGCACAAGAAACTGTTTTGGGACACTTTTTTTCAACTTCTTCTTTGATATCATCAATTAATTCAAACCCTTTTAAGGTCTTGCTGCTTCTGGCTGTCCTCTCACTTCCTTCATGGTTTAATAGAATGGAGGCATCACATCCCTACACATAAGTAAGTGGATGTGTACTTATTAAGAGTCGGGAATAATGTTTTAACTTCAAGCTGTTATTATTTGATTAATAAAATTGACCAAACCTGCTGTTTTAACGTAACTGCAATAAGAAGAAAAAAAATCCTTGAAGATGCTCCTTTTGAGTTAAAAAGTCAACAAATGTATACATATGGCTATAAGGTTCGAGAAGTTGGGTTCGTCCTAGGTTAGCAGCTTATCATTTGATAGTATTTTGCAACCGTGGGCTAACTTTATGCTTCGATGGGATCATAATACGAAGAACACTAATATATAAAACATTGGCATCTTGGTTTGGATTATCATTACTTCAAACGTCTAGCATTTTTCATAAAGTTTGGAGGCATGATTAGTGTAAATCTTACCCTGACAGCACAGTCATGGAAATGCAATCTCAAGAGGCTAGCAGCTACTGTATAATCCTTCTTGATCCATTCTTTGACTTTTTTGTTTATAATGGATTCAAGTTGTGGGCAGCTCCTCTGATAGTGACCAAAGGAAAGGACATCGTCAAAAAATGGAAAATTCTCTGACAATGTTGGGACCGTTAGAGTGAAATCCCCAGTTGATTCAACACCATCATCAGTTGCTTCTTCATAGGTTGAGGCTGAAACTAAGTTGATAGCAAGAAGGAGAGCAATGGAAGAAGCCCAGAAACGCTTCATGATATTGTTGTTTATATGTGTGTTATCAGACAATATAATTTGAGTTAATTTGGTCTGGTCGTTTCAAAATGTGGAGCTGTACATGAATTGGTGGACTTGAATTTATTTATATACACCAAGAATGGGATATATGATATATTAAAATAATGTTAGATTGATAAGTTTGATTATTTATTTGTAAGTTAAGGAGTACGTGGGACGCATCCCTTCAAAATGGAGATATTTGAAGACATGTTTGCACGTACATTGTAAATATTCCAACTAATAACATATTCTGGAATTTCCTAACAAATTAATCTCATACATGCTGTGGATTATAACTTTAAATTGCTTAGAAGACATACACAGCTTTCTGCTATATTATGGATTGACCCGATCGTTAACCCGAATCAAACCATTACCCCTATTGGTTTATTATGCCAAATTACACATTCCCTCCTCCTCCTCCTCCTCCTCCTCCTCAATAATTAGGTTGATTGTTCATACAAAATTTGTGTCTAAGACAGGAGATGAAAAAAAAAAGAGTGTCATTTTATTTCAATTGTTCGATCTTGTTTTTTTTTCTGTAAACAATGGATAAAGTTTTTTTTTTAATTAAAAAATATTTATGAAGTAAAATTTTAATGGAAAACATCCCTTTCTATTTCTCGTCTCAAATAAAAAAATTTCCTTCATAGGAGGGAAATAAATCTTTGCAAGGCATATCGAGTATCCCACTGAACAATGAGGATCCCAAACAGAGATGAAAATCTACATAATATTTAAATATTATTCATTTATTTTTATTGATTTTTTATTATACAGATAAAAGTAATAAAAAAACAAGTTGGTGATAAAAAAATTTGAGATAAAAAGAATTTTTTTTTAAGATAATGATAAATAAACATATGAAAAATAAAATGTATATAATTAGGAAAAAGGGCACTAGGATAACAACTTAAAAAAAATATAAAATTCCATTAATTTTTATACGGAACATTACAATTTCATTAACTTTAAAAATATATATAATAAGTATAAAAATAAAAATAAAAATAAAAAATGGACACTAAACAAACATGTGCGTATTTTTTTTAATTATTATGTTTCTAAATCAATTTTTATATGTTAAAAATTATTCAAGTTTATATGCTATGAAATACAATTAATTTAAAAAAACATATAGCAACTCAAAAAATATATACATGTGTATTCATTTGCTCTATTTTTAACTTCTACTAAACTTTTTTGTACTTTTTCAAAAATAATGAATTTTTTATACTTTTATTATAGTTAATGTTTTTTTTCTACCCGTTGAAAAAAAGAAATAACTCTACACAAAAAAGCTCTCTAGTTTGTATTATTATTTTTAATATTTTCATTACAATTATATAATTATTTATAAGGAAATTTTACTCCTTTAATTACTCTTTAAATTAAGGATTCATTGTTTTACTCCTCGAATTAAGCTCATTGTTTTATTCCTTGAATTAAAGACTAATATCCAATACTCCCCCTCAAGCTGGATCCAGAAGGTTTATAAATTCAAGCTTGGACAAAAGTCGTTGAAACTGATGAGAAGCCAAGGGCTTGGTGAAGATGTCAGCCAGTTGATCGAAGCTTCTTGTATAATGTGTTTGAATCACCTGTGATTGAATTTGTTCACGAACGTAATGACAATCAACTTCAATGTGTTTCGTCATCTCGTGAAACACTAGGTTTGATGCTATATGCATGGCTGCCTAATTGTCACAAATAAGGACATAGGAAGAGTTGTAGGAACACCTAAATCACACAGAAGACCTTTAAGCAATATCAACTCACATGCAGTTGAAGCCATTGTACGATACTCAGCTTCGGCACTTGATCTGGCGATGGTAGTTTGCTTTTTACTCTTCCATGTGACCAAGTTTCCACCGACAAATGTACAGTAGCCAGTGGTGGACTTACGATCGATTGCATTCCTTGCCCAATCAGCATCATAATACCCCATTATTTGTTTGTTGTCATTCTTCTTCATAATGATACCATGACCCACTGATCCTTTTAAGTAGTGTAAAATCCTTTTAACAATGGTGAAATGCTCAAGTGTCGGGGAGTGTATGAATTGGCTCACAATACTTACAGAATATGTGATGTCAGGTCTGGTACTTGTTAGGTATATCAATTTACCAACCAGTCGCTGGTAATAACTTATATCCGTGAATGGCATGCTCTTCAAGCTAGGTTTGATCTTGCTGTCAAGAGGGGTAATGGCTACTTTAGCATTGCTCATGTTAGATTCCTTGAGCAAATCTAGGACATATTTCCTTAGGTTAAGAAAGAGTCCCTTGTGCGAGGTTATCATTTCTATACTAAGAAATTACTTCAATATCTCAAGGTCTTTAATTGCAAACCTTTGTCTGAGGATCTGTTTGAGGTTGAAAATCTCGTCAGCATTATCACCTGTAATTATCAAATCATCTACATAAATCAACACAACCGATTTTCCCATGGCTCATGTTCAAACAAATAGTGAGGAATCAGCATTGTTGCTTTTGACACCAACACTAGTGAGAACTGAGCTTAGCTTGGCATGCCAAGCTCATGGGGATAGTTTCAAACCATAAATGGATTTGTGCAATTTGCACACTAAATCTAGTTCATTGCTTTGAGGATGCCCAGGTGGCAATTTCATATAGACTTCTTCTTTGAGATCACCATGCAAGAATGCATTCTTCACATCCATTTGGTACATGGACCACCTCTTGTTTACAGCCACGAAAAGTAGCACTCTTACTGTATTCATTTTTGCAACATGTGCATATATTTCTTTGTAATCCACCTCGAATGTTTGAGTGAATCCCTGAGCCACCAATCTTGCTTTATACCTCTCAATTGATCCATCTGACTTGAATTTGAGCTTATAGATCTATTTGCAACCCACGACTTTCTTGCCTTTTGGAAGTTTGGTGATGCTCCATGTGTTGTGTTGATCTAGGGCTTTAAGTTCTTCTTGCATGCCTTCCTTCCACCCCTCTTGGCTGTTGACCTCATGAAATTTTTGAGGCTCACCGTAACTCGATATAGTGCTGAGGAATGCGGCATGGGTTGGTGTCACTTTCTTATATGACACATAATTTGAGATGGGATGTGTGGGTTTGTAGGTGACAAAGTCTTGAAGTCTTGTGGGAGGTTGTCTAACACGCATTGGATTACGTCGTGGAGCAGAAGGAGTTATCTCACAGTCGTTCACATCTTGTACCATATTGTGAGGATCATCTTGATTATCATCATCTTGGAATTTGCCATGAATGCTCAAATATTGTTTCATGATATTGGACATGTATTTGGTGCCATTGTCAGACTTTAAGGTTTGAATTTTAGAGAAGTGATTTTTAACAAGTTTATGAAAGTCCTTAAATACTTCTATAACTTCATTCTTAGACTTTAAAAGATACAACCATGTGGCTCGAGAGAAATCATCAACAAAAATCACAAAATACTTATTGAAAGTTTATAAACAAACCAGTCAGACATGCAATCGTGTGTAAATATAAGTGCAGAAATAAAATAATAACACACGATATTTTTAGGTGGAAACAACCTAGACCACAACCATGGCCTAAGAGAAAAACCACCGGTCCACCGGACCACCTAACTTTCCACTATGAAAAACAAATGTTCAAGTACAAACTCGGTCTTATACTACCCTCCCTAGGATACTGCCCCTATGTAATTTACTTACGAATCCCTGCTCTGTTTTCACAGTTTCCAATATTAGCGTGAACGGTTTCAAGACAAACATTCCAATAAGCTTCCCACAAATCAGATAGTTCACAAGTCAATTGCAAAATAGTTAGCACAAAAACACAAGTGCCCGTGTGTATTCTAGAACGTATTTAATAATGAATAATCCTAACTAGATGATTCAAAACATATGTCATTTAAATTAAATCAACTAGTAAATCCTAGAGAAAAAATATCAAATACAAGTTCAATAAAAATAACTTCTTTAAAGATTAATAATCAAATCAAATAATTATGATATGACAAAAACAATTATTTGATCTAACAATTTAAGAACAAAAATAAAGAAGAAGCCATAAGAACATATTATAAAAATATCATAAAATAATTAGGCTTATTAATCAATCAAACATAACCACCAATATTTGATAGATTAACTAAATAAAGAAGCCTAAAGAATTATGATCTTATATTTGCAAAACAAGAGAGAGAAATTAAGAAGATTAAAATAATACTCTTGTGTAGTTAATTGAAACAATGAGCAATGAGTTTTATTTATAGGAAAAATTAAAACCCTTAATCCTATATAATTGATAAATATATTTTCTATTACAAATATGATTAATAATTCTCATTAATTAAGATAACTCTCATTTAAAATAGATTTCTTTTAAAATATATTTTATGCTATCTTTTATGATAAGGATTTCAATATAATTTAAAGTATATATTATCTAATTACTTTTAGCATATCTTATTTTAGAATATATATATCTTACTTAATATCTTTTAACATATCTTATTTTAGAGTATATATTATTTAATATCTTTTAGCATATCTTATTCCATATTTTAGCACTAAAAATAATTTTAGATTTATAAGCATGTGCTATTAAATACATAAATATAATCCTATGTGTCGTAGTTATCAAAGATATACCCAAAGTATAATTATCTAGAACTCGAGCATTTGTTTGGCTTTTCTTGATAGACTTGATAGTACGCCTAAAAACAAATTTACAGATAAATATTTTATCCACGAAAATAACCAACACTCATAGTCTTTACACTTATAACCATCAAAAGATTCATTAGTTGGTCCCCATATATCTAAATGAACTAGTTCAAAACACTCACTAGCCCTAGATAAGGAATAATTAAAAGGCAATCTAGTGGCCTTAGACAAGTGGAAAGTTTCACATGCAATTGCATCATTTCCTAAGTTTGGAAATAAAGTTGACAAAATTGGTGGAGAAGGGTGAGCTAAACGTTGATGTCATAATTGATTATCTTGGATAGGGTTAAACTTGGCTTGAAACCCTTTGGGATTGCTCTTGGATATGTAATAGAGACCATTTAAGTAAAACCCTTCACCAATCATCTTTTTGGTGGAACAATCCTAAAAAATGACATTGTGAGGAGAAAAAATGGCTAAGCAATTCAAGGTATTTATGATTTTTCCTACAGACAAAAGTTGGAAGGGAAATGAAGGTACATATAAAGTCGCCTACTAGATTTCATCTGACATTAATTTTATTTTTTCCTTTCCTAAAACCTTTACATTCTCACCATTTGCAATTGAAACTTGAGAAGGATTTGCTAATTTTTCAAACTTATGAGACTTTGACACATGATTTGTCATATGATCTGTGGCACCTGAATCTACAACCCAAAAATCATGCAATATATTTATTTTAAGAGCAGTTTTAAAGGCTTTTATGATTCCTTGCATGTCCTCTTATGGTATGAGTTTTGTATCTACCAAGAAACCTGCAAACTTGCCTAGCAATGTGTCGAGTTTCCTTCTTCTATGCTATCCACACAGTCAATTCTAGCTCCTCCTGTCTTGCTTGGAAGATACAGCATAAACTCATTCATGAGTTCAGTTGGATTTGCTGTGAAGTTCTTAAATGGATCAGGCTCATTAGAGGTAGAGGCAAAAACATGATTTGCACGGTGTGCAGTACGATTCACTTTCTGTAAACTCTTATCCTTTATAAAATTAGGTTTTAATTCTGGATGTAGAATCCAACATGTGTCCTTAACATGACCTGTATAGTTACAGTGTTGACACTTCAAGTTTGGATGCTTCCCTTTGTACTTCCTCTCATTGGTTAGATAGGCTCTTACCTCAGGTGCACTAGCCATTGTACCCTTGTTCATGACTTTCCTCCTTACTTCTTCACGTTGAATTGTTGCACATACATTGGTGAAGGAAGAAAGTTCAGTATTCATGAGTATGTGGCATCGTATATCTTCATATGTTGAATCGAGACTTGATAGAAGTTGAAATATCTTATTTTCTTCCGCTATCTTTCGTAGCAGAGCTACATCAGTTGTATGAGGATGATATATTTCCAACTCATTCCACATGCTTTTCATTCTTCCTAAGAGTTGTACAAAAGGCTTGCCATCTTGTTACATATATGAGATGTCTTTTTTTAATTGAAAAACTCATACATCATTGTTTTGACTATCATACATTTCCTTGACCGTCTCCCATAGTTGGTATGCAGATTCAGAGTAACTGAATATTTCAGCTAATTTATGTTCCATGGAATTTAGGAGCCATGACATAACCAGCTGATCCTTACTAAGCCAAGATTTATCGGTTGGTAAGGAAACATCAGGTACTTCGATGCTTCCATTTATGAACCCTAACTTGAACCTTCTACCTAGAGCCAGAGACACTGCTCTTAACCAAGGCAAGTAATTAAACTCATTCAACAAGACTGAACTTAATCTTTGATTTGGGTTGACATCCACCTCATGCATATTCATGAAGGAAAGCACTGATGAACTTTCAGCTTCTGATCCTAGCGGCTTGTCTTCAACCATTTTAAAGATTGAAGATGCTAAGATAATAATAAAGCAGAAGCAAGTTAATTTTCCTGCTCTGATACCATGTTGAAAAAATAAGAAATAACTCTACACAAAAGAGCTCTCTATTTTGTATTATTTTCTTCATATTTTTATTACAATTGTATAGCTATTTATAAGAAAATTTTACTCCTTCAATTACTCTTTAAATTAAGCATTCCTTGATTTACTTCTTGAATTAAGGATTCCTTGTTTTACTCCTTGAATTAAGGTCCTTATTTTATTCCTTGAATTAAGTTCATTGTTTTATTCCTTAAATTAAGGTCATTGTTTTATTCCTTGAATTAAGGACTAATATCCAATACTACCTTTCACCCTAATTTTATAAATAATCTCGTTACAAACAAGTTCAAATATTATGAACATAACATTTAAAAAACACATGATTTTAAATATTACATTAATTTCAATTTTGATTATAAAAAATCTTTCCAAACCCTTTTCATGACCCACATCCACCAACTTTCCACCATTCGACCACTTATACTCCTCGTCGCAACCCACCAAAAAAGAAAGGAAAAAAACAAAAAAACACTACAACACATATCAACTCTCCACGCTTCATTCTCAGTTTCTCCCTCAACCTCTATTGACATCATCATTTTCATTAATACTTGGATTCAAAATTCCTTTGTAATGTTAATTTGGAATTGTTCGGTGCTGATATTTAGAGCCATTTGAATTAATTCAGAAGTCATATGATACTTTGTGCTTGAATGTTTGTTGAGGAATTTGAAAATCAATTATGAAAGTTATTGTACTCTTCGAAGCAAATTGGGGGCAATGACTTATTTAGTTCTCAACTTTAGTGTAGTATATCTCTAATCCATTTCTCTTGATTTCTTTTCCATTTTTATATTATGTTAGACATTTTAGGGAAATTGCATTAGAACAGAACCCATTTCAAAAATTTCTTATCTTGATTATTATTCCTCACCTAGAAAACCTCATGTTCTTAAATATAATGGAAGTGAAGATGAAAGAGTCTAGCACACGATATACAATCAGGGTAAGGAGATGCTGATTCCTAAAGACCCATCCCAAACTCGTTAGCATCAGAAAGTAAACATGTAACAGATATATAACAAAAGTAATATAAATTAAAGTAGATATATTAATTTGAATACAGATGATATTCAAAAATCAATAGGTATGTAACAAATTATAAAAGTTTTGTAATAAGAGTTTATATCTTAGTATGTTGGAAAATAGATAATAAAAAATCATTTTATACTAGCACAATAGCACATCATACACAACAAAAGATGTAACGAGGTGATTTCAACTGAACTCATCTGGGTTGTGACTATGTTGAGTTCATTAATATATTAAGCTACTAATGTGCCTTCCGTCATCTTCAAATTGAACAAATGTCTCATCAAGTGCACTTTGTTCGAGGTCGATGGCTTCTCATACATATTAGATGGAGCTATCACAAGACCCGTCGTGGTCTTTTCCTTTGCTATGTTGAAAGTAATATTGCGGGATATGTCAATTGAATAACTCTAAGGGCTTGTCTATCTAGAAGATTCCAATCTTCTTCTTTCATAGCCTCTCGCTTCTTTTTTGAGAGAAGTTGATACAAAATTCTTTGATACAGATAATCCTCTATCTGTATTTTCAAAAACTCAAAATCTGTGTCATTTAATTTCTCGAGCTTCACTTTTCCTTGATCTATGTCCATTGCTCTCACACAAATCTAACTTTTTTCGGATCATTTCAAACTATTCCTACAAACCACAATAATTCACTATTAACGTGAATAACAACCTTGCAGAAAATTGACAGAAATCACTACAAAAGCTTAATTTAATAACAGTTATTGTAAAATTATGCAAATTTTTGATAAGTCAAATTTATTAGAAAACAAAAATAGACAAAATAACATACAAATTTGATAACAGAGTTCAATTAATTTTGCTTACGTCTCAGGATATGTTGTAGATCTTTTACTAAAAGGAAGAAATTATATTAAGTGTTTACAACACTCACAACTCATAATCCAATTACACATAAGAAAATTACTCTCAATTTTCTCTCACTAAAACTTTTTTCTCTAAGTTTTTCTCTCAATTGAATTTTGATAATTTGATGATGAATACATTACAATTATATATCTATATATAAGAATATTGACTCATTGAATTACTTCTTAAATCAAAGATTAATCCTTAAATTAAGGTGATTGGTATAATTTATTTTAAAAGTAATTATTCAAAAATCTCAAACATACAAAGTATTATGAAGATTCTTTTAAGCAATGGACTTCTAATCACATTGAATATTTCCTAAAATAAATAGGTATCTTGAATTTGGCCCAAAAAACAAAAGGTATCTTGAATGCTATCATAAGCCATATAGATTTGTTTTGAAGCTTTTCCTCTTGATAAGATCACTTTTGCCTGTAAAAAGTTGGTATCTAAAAGAAGGATTTGTATGTTGAGTAATATTTAGAATAAATAACTCTAAATTTACTAATATTAGATCTAAACAAGTAAACAAACTACTTGTATTATACCCACTATAACACCTTACAAAGGCAACTCACAAATTGAAGAGAAATAGAAATACTCAAAGAGAAAGCTCTCAACTCATACTCAAAGTAAGAATACAAAGACTTATTTGATGGAATGATTAAACCAAATGCAAGGTAGGCTATTTATAGTCCTCACCATGCAATCTACACCACACAAATATAAAACTAAGAAATAATCCTAACCACACAAATCTTATCTACACATTTATCTTTTCTATAACCTTCAACTACTTCATTTATTTCTACAACCTTCAACCACTTGTATAGCGGTAACAAACCCTCGATATTCGAGTCTCAAACCATGAATAATTATTCTCTTTATCCTCGTTTCCCCAATAGAAGCTTTTGGATATAACTCTGAAATTCCGCGGCATAATGACTTTATCTTGTGAAAGTATTGGGAAATCGTCATGTCGCATTGCGCCATCGATAGTAACTCATTCTCCATAAGTTACAATCTTGTATCATTCTTCTTTGAAAAGAGCATAACAAGAGTGTCACATGCTTCCTTTGGTGTTTTTGCATCCCAAATATGCTCCAACATTTCTTCTTCAATTGTGGTCTTCAAAGCAAACATCAGTTTTCCTGCTTTAATTTTTCACTTTCGCAAACATCGGTCTTCAACAGTGCAGTAGGTAAGAATGATACAAGAGTGTCACTTCAATTGTGGATCTTGAATGCTATCTTGCACTGTTGATTGTGTAACTTCATCACCACCAACAACCTCCCACAAGTCTTAACCTTGTAGGTAAGACTCCATACATGTTGCCCATTTGTTATAGTTTTTGTTGTTGAGCTTCTTGATTCCTCCAATTACTTGAAGATCACCCATCGTGTCGGCAAGACTTCGACTATACCGAACAAGCTTGACTAATAAACTTGCAGAGTACCAAACTCCTCACGACTCAAGATAACTCCAATAAGAACAATCCCTGACCGTCCCGCTCTGATACCAATTGTTGAGTAAAATTTAGAATAAATAATTCTAAATTTACTAATATTAGATCTAAACAAGTAAACAAACTACTTGTATTATACCCACTATAACACCTTTCAAAGGCAACTCACAAATTGAAGAGAAATATAAACACTCAAAGAGAAATCTCTCAACTCATACTCAAACTAAAAATACAAAGACTTATTTGTATTTGATGGAATGATTAAATCAAATACAAGGTAGGTTATTTATAGTCATCGTAATGCAATATACACCATACAAATATAAAATTAAAAAATAATCCTAACTACACAAATCTTATCTACAATCTTCAACCACTTCATTTATTTCTACAACCTTCAATCACTTCATTTATTTCTACATCTTTTAATTATTATGTTGGTGTTGATTTTAAACATTTTATACTATATTTTTACATATATGTTAAGATTATGTTTCTTTGAGACGAAAGAAAAGTAGGATCCACTGGAATGTCTCATGTAAATTGAATTTGATGTAGGCGAGAGACCAAGAGATACACTTAGAACACCATTTCTATAAAATAAAATTAAAAAAGAATAAGAAGAAGAGCTTATTATTATAATATACTTTAGTAGCATGTGAGATGTATGATAATATTTTAATGTTCACAATGCGTAAAAAAACTGCCCCTAAATCATATGCTTAATTGCTTGTAAATTTACTACTACTATAGTATTAAAAAAAAAACAAACCCTGAATTTATGTTTCCTTTCAAGAATGCAAAATTATTATAAAGTAGATAATATGGAGTTGACTTTTTGCCTAAATAAATTAAATGCATATTCACGAGGCATATACTCGTTTGCGAAGCCAGAATTCTCGCCGTACAAGTTTAAACCATTAGCCTTAGTAGGAAAAATGATAGACCATTAAGACAAGTCAACAAACAATTTATAAAAATTTTTCTTTCTAGTACATCATTTATCAATATTTTGAAAATAAATTTTTTCTTTTCGTCATTTTTTTATCTAACTAAAAATGATTATATTTTTGATTATTTGATAATAAAATTTATGTTTATATAAATAACATAATTTATCTTAAAAAAAGGATTAAATTATATATTTTTTTTAAATAAATAAATTAAAATATATTTTTATAAAACTATAATATAATTAAATTTGTGGTTGATTTTTTTAAAAAAATAAAAAAAGACAAATACACGTTGCATTCAAATAATAAAAAATAATCATAATTTTTTAAATAATTACGTCTATTCGATTATATTTATTAATAATATTATATCATGTTATTTAAAATTAATCTTAAATTCAAGATATTTATATTTTTTTCAATAAACTTATATTTTAAATGATAAAAAATTTGTAATAACCACAAAATTAATTATCCGTGTGTATTACAACTTGTATATAACTATCTTATATATATATATAATTATAATTAATGGATAATTTTTTGTTGAATATATATTTAATAATATTTATAAATAATATTATATAGATTATTTATAATTTATATTAAATAATTTATATTAAACTTTACTCGGCATATATATGGTTTTTCTCTATAATATGCCTTATAAATTGTGGACGAGGCTTCAGCCTTATTACCTAGCTACACATGGCACCGCTCCTGGCGTATAGTGTTCCCCCACAAGTTCCTGGCAGTTTCCACCTACGTAGATTGGAGAGAAAAGAAGGACCACATTCACACAGACTTTGATTGATCTGATCTGAGTTTGGGAGCAAGACTTTATTGGATTAATCGAATAATAAATCAAAATGTGATCATCACTCATCAGTATTCAACAATACATAGGACTAGCTATTCAAACTAAAAATAATAAAAAATGCAGTAAGGAATATAATATACAAAAAGCTCAATTGCGACAAGTTTTTTTATGATAGAAAAAAATAAGTTCGATTATATTGTACAATTATTGCATATCATATGACATATTGTTAAGCAACAACTTAAAGTAAAAAAAAAAAAAAGTATAATATAGAAGTAGTCAAACGAAAGGTTGACTAAAAGTGTTAGAGATGTGGAGGGATGGTGATAGACTTATTTGGCCGGCCTTGACCTGCACTTTGGCGTTAAAAACAGTGCCCTTTTCATGACTAACAACAGAGACTAGTGGAAATGGAGGTCCTGAAAGTTGCAGGGCTATTGGTGTTTGTAATGCATTTGGTGTCCGCTCACACTGTACAAACAGGTGATGGGGTACAACCACTATCTAATATTGCCATCCATCGGGCAGTTTACGAGCTTCATCAAAATGCTTCCATCAAAGCAACTCCTCTCCTTCTTGGAACCAAGGTAATCATAAACACCCACTTCTACTATTAGCTATAATGACAGGATGGTTTTTTGCTTATGAAAACTGTTGATTTGAATTCATTGATATACAGGGGGAAGATTCTGAATGGGTCACGGTGAAGCTAAAATTCCCAAAGCCTTCTCCAGATGGTTGGGTTGCGGTTTTTTCTCCTGCAAATTTCAAGTAACCCTTTGATTTTTATCATTTTCATATACTAAATAAACTTCAAATAATCCCAAAGCATGATCTATTCACAATTTTATGCATATGCATATCATGATTGTTTGTTGCGTAGTGTAGAGTTTTGTAATTTAATTTTGTCCTTACATCTTGTGTCAACAGAGAACGCATCACAATTTTGTTATTATTTTTAATTAAGATAATAGATTTATCATGTTCATTTTTTATAAAGTTAGGAGCTTTTGTTATTCTTTTTAGATCATTGCTTCCACAATTAATAGGTATAGAAAATTAAAGTACATTTTCGTCAAGAATAATAAAATTATATCATTTTTTTCTAAATCATATCTCAAAGACTAAAGAGATGACTACATTGTACAGCTCATCTCCATGTCCAAGTCCAAGTGATGAATCAAGGCAACAGGCTCCTTATATATGCTCTTCTCCAATAAAGGTGCATGTTATTTGGATATATATATATATATTTTAAATCAAGACTTGTCTTTCTATGAACATATTCATGAACATCATTGCAGTACAAGTTT
This sequence comes from Hippophae rhamnoides, assembly GCA_033030585.1. Taxonomy (NCBI): domain Eukaryota; kingdom Viridiplantae; phylum Streptophyta; class Magnoliopsida; order Rosales; family Elaeagnaceae; genus Hippophae; species Hippophae rhamnoides. The sequence continues at coordinate 61,233,697 of CM065428.1, read as the reverse complement.
GCCAATGAATCCAATGCTCGTTATTCGAAGACAGGACGTGCGGTTTTGAAATTTAATTTGATCAATCAACGAGCAGATTTTTCATTTGCGTTATTCTCAGGCGGATTGACAAATGTGCGTCCTTATCATTTGCAGCTTTTTTCTCTTCTTTTGTCTGAGAACTTTATATATTCTGATATTGCATTGAGTCATCCCACTTCTTTCAAGATTTAACAGCAATTGAGCTTTTGTGTAATTCTTTTTTCTCTTATGTGCAGCCAAAACTTGTAGCAATTTCTAATTTTGTAAGTTTCGCAAATCCAAATGCACCCCTTTATCCTCGTATTGCTCAAGGAAAATCTTGGAATGAAGTAAGCTTTCTTCATATTCATCAAGTTCACATGTCATAATTGTATTGTTAAAATGTATAAAATGATTTGTTGGTGTGTTCAAACCCGTGCAACCCCAATTGTTGAATTTAAGTGAAAATTTAAAAGTTGGGTCATGTAGGTTGTATGCACTACTAATTGTTAAAATGTTCTACTTTGATGAATGAAGATGACGGTGACCTGGACCAGCGGCTATAGCATTTCAGAAGCTGCACCTTTTGTTGAGTGGGGTCTGAAGGGAGAAGCTCAGACTAAAACTCCAGCAGGAACATTAACTTTTAGTCGTAACAGCATGTGTGGTATCAATCATATCACTTACATTTTCTTCTCCTGCATCTTGGAGAAAGTTCTGGTTCCTTTTTTTAAAAAAAATATATATTATCAAGTGAAAGTCCACAAGAAATCTTAAACTTGATAAAGAGGTTCATGTGGTAATTATCTGCAGGTCCACCGGCACGAACAGTTGGTTGGAGGGATCCTGGTTTCATTCATACAAGTTTCTTGAAAGATTTGTGGCCAAACTTCGAGTATGCATCTCTATAAAGTTTATAAACTGCAAACATCAATCAACGTAGTTTGAGTCTTTTTCTCTAAGGCTGTGAGTTTATGATCTTATTTTGTTTGTTCAGGTACTCTTACAAGCTTGGTCATAGGTTATTGAATGGTAGTTATATCTGGAGCAAAACATATTATTTCAAGTCATCACCATATCCAGGGGAGGACTCATTACAGAGAGTTGTTATATTTGGTGACTTAGGAAAGGTACAACAAGATAACTACAAATAGAAAAATTGAAAATGAACAATAAATTATAATTAATATTTTATTTGGACTTGGGAACAAGTATAAATTAATGAATGCTAGATAACCTGATATAATGTACATAAGTTTGGCTTCTTGATATATGCTGAAAATAGACAATCTTCTCCATGTTTCAGGCAGAACGTGACGGTTCAAATGAATTCAATAACTATCAACCAGGATCACTCAATACCACAGATCAACTGGTGAAGGACCTAGACAACATCGATATAGTTCTTCACATTGGAGATATTACCTATGCAAATGGCTATATCTCACAATGGGATCAGTTCACTTCACAAGTGGAGCCTATTGCATCAGCTGTTCCATATATGATTGCAAGGTTGTTGTATAAGTATTTTTAATATGTATTTGTGTTCTGATTGTTCTTTTATACACACACACACACATATATATATATATATATATATATATATATATATATATATATATATATATATATATATATATATATATATATATTTGCAACTTACATGAAGTATAAAATTCAACAGTGGCAATCATGAACGTGACGTACCAGGGACAGGATCCTTCTATGACACTAATGATTCAGGTGGTGAATGTGGCGTACTTGCTGAGACCATGTTCTATGTTCCTGCCGAAAACAGAGCTAAGTTTTGGTAATTAGTCTAGTTTCTTATGTGAATTATTTCAATTGATTGAGAATAAAAATATGTATGCATTCAACATCAAATTAGCAAGTATGAGAGTACATTAAAGAATTAAGGGCTCAAGCAGTACATTTATTATTCCAAAGAGGCGTTCTACTCCTAAACTTTTCCACTAGTGCTCATTTAGTACATGAATTTTTGTAAGGGTGCACATTTAGTATACTTGTGTTGGGAAATAACGCAAATTCCCGATAAGCCAAACTTATGAGAAAGCAAGAATATAAAATAACACACAAATTTGATAACGGAGTTCTACTAATCTTCGCTTACTGCCTCCGGACCTATAGATCTTTTTAGTGAAAAGGGAGAAATTACACAAGGTGTTTACAACACACACAACTCACAACTCACAACCCAATTACACCCAAGAAAATTACTCTCAATTTTCTCTCACAAAAGCTTTTCTCTCTAAGCTTTTCTCTCAATTGGAATGAACACTTTTGGATGATTAATTCATTACAATTACACATCTATTTATAGGAAAATTCACTCCTTGAATTACTCCTTAAATTAATGGTTCCTTAAATTGCTCCTTGAATTAAGCTCCTTGTTTTACTTAATGAATTGCTCCATGGTTTTGCTCCTTGTTTTGCTCCATGTTTTACTCCATGTTTTACTCCATGTTTTGCTTCCTTGTTTTGCTCCTTAAATTAAGTGAGCTTTATAACAATTCCACTAAGACCGATTTCAACTGTCTTCACACCTTGATCAATGCGAAGCTTTTCTAGTCTTTGTTATTTAAGAGACCAACCGAAGTCGAGCACAACTTCGCTTGTCAATAGTCACCACCTTTGTTAACATATCTGCCGGATTTTTGCTTCCTCAATCTTCTCCAAGATTAACACATCATCTTCCAATAGAGATCACGATGAAGTGATAACGAAGTCCAATATGCTTTGTTCTAGAATGAAATGTCAATTCTTCGCCAAGTTGTATTGCACTTCGACTATCACTACGCAGTAACATTCTTCTCTTGTTTGAATCCCACCACTAACAAACCTCAAGCCATATCATCTCTTTACTAGCTTCAAGCATCGCTACATACTCACCTCAGAAGTGGATGAGTGACAATTCTTTCGTATTTGTGACATCCAACTAACAAATTGTAGTTCTCCAACAAGAATATATAACCTGGGTGCTTCTTCTGGGTGATCAACTTCACCTCCAAAGTCCGCGCCTACGACCCTTGTACTTTTAACTCTCCTTTACTAAAGTACAAACACTTTTCTCAGTGGCCTCGCAGATACCTCAAAATCCACTGACGCTTCCCCAACGAGTTTTCCCGGATTTGACATAACCGCTAACAACTCCTAACGTACGGCCAATGTCCGGTCTTGCTGCACTACCATTGCGTACATCAAACTTCCAATGAGGCATGAGGAACCTTAGCCATGAATTCTCTCTTCCTCTCGTCTCGAGTGACCGATCCTCGGATAGGCGAAATGACTGCCGGCGGTGTGTTTAACCGGCTTCGGCATCGCCCACGTTGAATCTTTGCAAAACACGATTGATGTACTCCGCCCGAGATAATCGCAAGGATCCTTTCTTCTTATTTCTTGTGATTTGCATTCCAAGAATCTTCTTTGTCGGACTCAAGTCTTTCATGTCAAATTCCTTTGACAATTGTCGCTTCAACCTTTTAATATCATTCATATCCGAACCTCGCAACTAACATATCATCAACATAAAGTAGTAAAATGATATAACCGGACCTATATCTCTCGAAGTAGCAACAATGATCGCATTGCACTTCCGAAACCTTCCTCAGGTACGAAAGTCACAAATTTTTTGTACCATTGTCTCGGCTTGTTTCAAAGCCATACAAACTCTTCTTAAGTCCGCACACCATGTTCTTCTTCCCTCTTTCTCGAGAAACCTTCTCGTCGGTACATGTATATTTCTTCATCTAAATCTCCAGCGAAGGAATGCGCTTACATCCAATTGTTCAAGATGAAGATCTTCGATGGCTACAACGCTCAATACCGATTCCGATAGTATCGAGCTTCACAACGGGAGCAAAAATGTCGCTAGTCAACTCCTTCCTTCCGTTGAAACCCTTTGACAACTAGGCGGGCTTTGTATCTCTCGAACCATCACGTCCTCTTTCACCCTAAGACACCCATTTGTCGTGGAAGGCCTTCTTTCCCATAGGTAACACTAGTTCCCCATGTCCGTCGAGACAGAGAGATTTCTTCTTTCATAAAGAAGCTCCCACTTGTTGGAATCTCGAGTCCCACAAGCTTCATCATAGCATCTGTGCCCCCTCCATCGGGCCAAGAACATATAGTTCATGATCTCCCGTTAGGCACACGAGGTCTGGTAAGCACCTTCTCAATACGCGAGCCTGAGTAAAGAGGTCGGCGTGTGTCCGAATGCCGTGCACGTTTGTCCAACAAGTTCCTCCGTCGAGGACTTGTTACAATTGGTTCTCCATGCGGAAGTATTCGGGACATCATCTCGCACCGCAAATACCGACTCATTCTCCGCTCCGAGTCATCAAGGCCTATTTTACGATGCCCTTATACATCACCCTTTCGTTGAAAATCACATCTCTCGTTACTGATAACTTTCTTCTTTTCGTCATCCCAAATGCGGTAGCCAAACTCATCCTCACCATAGCCTAACGACTCAGGCATTTCTTGGATTCGGGGATCGAGCTTATTCCCCGCTCGATCACCATATGCACAAATGCTACACAACCGAAACTTTTAGATGTGATAGTTTCACCTCTTTTCCGCTCCATACCTCCTCTAGTATTCTACGCTCCAATGGAACGTACGGGCCTCGCTGATCGGGCCGGCCGTGTTGATCGCTTCGCCTGCACTGTTTCTAGACCTGACCGTATACCGAATGCTTCGGCTCTTTCCGTCAACGTTCGGTTCATACGTCGCCTACACCATCAGGCCGAGGGCGTGCCCGGTACGCTCTTTCCATTCTAATCCCGTGCTCATAACAGATTTTTGAATCCGGGTGTCTTCATATTCACCACCACATTATCTGCTCCGAGCCTGATCTTTTAAACCCGTCTCATTTTCCACCATAGCTTTCCATCTTCCGAAAGCCTCAAATACTTCAGACTTATGCTTTAGAAAGTAAACCCATACCTTCCGAGAGCGATCATCAATGAAAGTCACTAGTGTTTCCCACCAATGATGAGACGGTCTGTCCCCAAACATCGAGTTGAATAAGCTCTAGCCTTTCCTTCTTTGGGGATTCTCGCAACTTTTCCGAAAGTCGACTCTCTTTCGCTCAAGTATGCAATCTTCGCACATGTCTATCTCCGCAGTGACCGTAGACCGGAAGTTTTCCCTTCAAGTGCATAATCTTCATCCCCTTCTCACTCATACGGCCTAGTCTCGTGCCATAGATTCGTGTTTCATTGCTCACGTAACCGTAATTGAACAACGTGCCTCCGCCGTGCATGTAAAGAAGGCCACTCTTTCTTGCCTCGAGCAACTGGCTATCGCACCCTTTGAAATCTTCCAATCATCACCATGGAAGATCGAAGGTAGCTCTTCACCGGCCAATCGCCCCACCGAGATTAAGTTCCTTCGAGATCGGGAATATGCCCGACATCCTCGCTCCCAAACAGATCCGTTCAACTTAATCTTCACTACACCTTGCCAATAATAGCACATGGTTGATCATCACCAAGATATACCTTTCCAAGGTTTCCTGGGACATATTTCTCGAAGAATTCTTTGTGAAGTAGCATGGAACGACAAGCTCCGTAGCCTAACACCCAAGATTCTTCCTTGCTCTCCAAAGAAAGCATATCAATGCATCATCTTCTCCGAGGGGAAGTAACATTTGCTCTCGCCTTCACTTCGTTGTCCTTCGGTGCATTCTTGCACCGATTTTTGTAGTTGTCCGGCTCTCTTCCACAATTCCAACACTCGATAGTCTTCGAGCTACGGGAATTATTGTGATTCCCGGATTCGGGACCTCTGCCTTTTGATCTACCTCTGAGCCGGGCTCTACCACGTCCATTTCCTTTGGTTGAATTTCTTCCTCGACTCGTATGCAAACCGAAGAGGCCGACGATTCACCTCTCTACGCTCTGATCTCTTCATCGAGAACCAAATCACGAACATCGTCAATTTCAACTTATTGCTTCCCGACGAGCTACTCACAAACCGTGACAAGAGTAGCATTCCAAATTTCTCTCTAAGCAGAGAAGACAAAAGTATCAATGCTCGTACTTCTTCATCGAATTAATTTCCACCGAACTCAACCTGGGTTGTAACCGTGTCGAGTTCATCGAGATGTCAGCTACCGATGCGCCGTCCGTCATCCATCCGCAAATTGAACAAGCGCCTATCAAGTTGCACTTTGTTCGAGGCCGATGGCTTCTCATACATATCGAGAGAGCCATAAGACTCCATCGCGGTCTTTTCCTTTGCTATGCTGAAAGCAACATTACGGGATAACGTCAATCGAATAACTCCGAGGAAGCCATTCCGTCTGTAAGATTCCAATCTTCTTCCTTCATAGCCTCTCGCTTCTTCCTCAAAGAGGTGTTGATATAGATTTCTTGATACGTATAATCCTCTATCCGCATTTTCCAAACCCGAAATCAGGCCATCAATTTCTCGAGTTTCACCCTTCCTTCATCCGCGCCATCGCTCCCACTAAAATCCGACTTCCTCCTGGATCGTTTTCCTGATTATTTCTTGCGTAAAAATTGACAGAAATCACTACCAATAGCTCATACACTTGTTTGGAAATAACGCAAATTCCCGATAAGCCAAACTTACGGTAGAAAGCAAGAATATAAAATAACACACAAATTTGATAATCCAGTTCGGCCAATCTGCACACGCCTCCTGACCACAGATCTTTTTACCGAAAGGGAGAAATTACACAAGGTGCTTACAACACTCACAACTCACAACTCACAACCCAATTACACCCAAGAAAATTACTCTCAATTTTCTCTCACAAAAGCTTTTCTCTAAGCTTTTCTCTCAATTGAATGAACACTTTGGATGATTAATTCATTACAATTACACATCTATTTACAGAAAATTCACTCCCGAATTACTCCTAAATTAATGTTCCTTAAATTGCTCCTCGAATTAAGCTCCTTGTTTCGCTCCATGAATCGCCTTCCACATGTTTTGCTCCATGTTTTACTCCATGTTTTGCTCCTTGTTTTGCTCCTTAAATTAAGGAGCTTTATAACAACTTGACCCTTTAATCCTTACATTAAATGTTCGAACTTAGTTCACTCGAAAAGTTACCTAGAGATGATGTTTCTACCTGATAGCTATGTTTCAATTTGGGCTAGTTTTTTGTAATATACAAAGTTCAAAATTGGTATAAACATTCCTAGCTTCTAGTAAAACAACATTGTGGATCTTTTTGCATATAGGTATTCAACAGATTATGGGATGTTCAAATTTTGTATAGCTGACAGCGAACACGATTGGAGAGAAGGTTCTGAGCAGTACGAGTTTATTGAGAAATGCCTAGCATCAGCAGATAGGCAGAAACAGCCTTGGTTAATATTTGCTGCCCACCGTGTTCTTGGCTATTCCTCCTCTTATTGGAAGGATGGCTCATATGGGGAACCCATGGGAAGGGATAGCTTACAAAAGCTATGGCAGAAATACAAAGTTGACATTGCTTTTTATGGTCACGTTCATAACTATGAAAGAACATGCCCCATCTATCAGGTAAGAAGCAGGAACATTTAGTTATTATTATTTTTATTTTATGAAAGAACATGCACCAAGTAGTGTCTAATATATACTATCATGTCTGGGATGCAGAACCAATGTGTAAATTCAGGAAAATCTCATTACTCGGGCACGGTGAACGGAACAATCCATGTAGTTGCAGGAGGGGGAGGAAGTCACTTATCAAGCTTTGGCCCAGTGCAAACAAGTTGGAGTCTTTATAGAGATTCGGATTATGGTTTTGTGAAACTAACAGCATTTAACCACTCATCACTACTATTTGAGTACAAGAAGAGTAGTAGTGGCAAGGTCTATGATTCTTTCACTATCTCAAGGGACTACAGAGATGTATTGGCTTGCGTACATGATGGCTGTGAACCAATCACTTTGGCTACATGAAGCATATCATTCACTTTTTTTTTTTTCTAATGTACAATATTCTCATATAATATTTCACTGAAACATACACTCTAGCTGCGTAACAGCTTCCAAATCATAATAAATAAATAATCTTGCTTGCTTGTAGTTATAAATTATGAGTTTCCTCTTATTGTACTCTTTTCACATTTTCTTTTCTTTGAATATCAAAATCCTAAACTCATTATTGTTTTACGCATGTAAGAGTAGTTAGAAGCATTTTATTTAATCTGCAGAGCGATTTAAAGCCCCTTACCCAGTGTTAATTATGTTATTTTGAAAGTTAACAGATATTTGTTTTTAACTTGCATTGTGAGGCTTAAAATGATAATAGTATTCTTCATTTGAGTCTTATTGATTCTATGTAATATTTTACTGTTCATTTTGATAAAATGATACGTTTTTTTTTTATAATTTTGAGACTGACAGAAGATCGCTAAATAACTTGGGAAATATACCAAAATATTAGTATGGTACCTATGATGTACCATCCCCGAAATCGCTACAGTCGTGTTAAATATCATTTTAGTAAGAGTAATATGCTTTCTGTATGATGTTGTATGCTTCAGTTTAAGATTTCTTTATTTTAGTAACATTACAATTTAATTTTAAATATACTTATTATTTTTATTATTAAAGTGATATTTTAATATTATTTTTATTTAAAAATAAGTACAAATTTAATATATTTTTTACATTAAATTAAAGATTTACCACACTTTAAGTATTAAATTAATATAAATTTGATAAATTTTTTACATTAAATTAAAAAAATTGTATTAAATTAATAATGATAATATTATTAATTAACATTTTAACTAACAAATCCTAAGTTTACTATATATTATTTTGCAAAACGTCTCGCTTTTAACAAATATTTTTAGTACTAAAATTAAAATATATACTCAAAATAATTAATGGACATAATAATTATTATCATAAAATATTTTGAGCGGTGATATTATCGTAATTATTTTTTATCAATAATAATACTAAAATGTAATTGATTATATGATTAAAAAAATTAATTTATACATTTTTGTAATAATATTAACAAAAATAATTATAAAAATATGTTATTAATATATTATATCAAAATTATAAAGATATTATAAATATAATAAAATATTATATACATTATGCTTACAACCATAAAATTTATTTATTATTAAAAAATATTATTATATATTACAATATATCACCGTAAATAATATTATCTATAATACATTAAGATTTTAAGATACGTAGCATTTTATATTATTAAAAAAAGTAATAAATTATGTAACAATCGATCGTTCTAATAGTAATAACTCAAAAAATTAGAAAAAAAAAGTAACGGTAAAAAGTGAAAAAAACAAAGAAAAAAAATGATAAAACGAGGAGAACGTGTGATATTCTTTTTTAATAAAATAAACAACAAAAAGAAGAGACCTCGTATAGAATGAAAAGAGATATAATGAGATTTTATTCAATGTCTTTTTTTATTATTTAAAGCAATATATTTGTTTAATATTCTTTTAGAATTTCTTAATCACGTTTGATTTTAGTTAATTTAAAAAATAATAAATTTATATATATTAATAATGCAAAATGTATTTATTGATTAAATTGACATCTAAAGCTTAATTTTATCATTATAATTTTTTTATAAAAATTTATTTAATAATAATAGTATTAAAATATAATTAATATTAATATTAAAAATAAAATATATATTTTATATATAGTTAGAATTATTTTTATTAATATAAAAATAAAGTTTTTATATTTAAAAAAATTAAATTATTAAAAAAAATTAAATTATTAAAAAATAAATACTTTCAATAATATTATATTTTGTTTTATGTGCTTTTATTTAAATTTCAATAATTTGAGGCAATCATTCACTCTGGGTTTCTGACATAATTTCACGTGGACTTTTAAATATCGCACAAATAGAAAATGATGATGTACTTTTCTCCTTTATGTAAGAGAAAGCTTTTATTAGAGCGCATCATAACCACACACTTTCTCAACAAATACATTTTTAACGTGATTTGAAATTTGCACATATCTCCTCTCTAAATCAACTCTCACTTTTTTCGCTGCCATCGACTTTATTTTTTTTAGTTAAAATAAACTTTAAAATTAAAATTTTAAAATATTATTTATACCTACATTAATATAATAATTTTTTTTTATATATTTTAAAATTAAACTTTTAAATATAACGAACATGACTCAAATTTATGATTTTAATTGTTTCATTCTATATTTAGGATTCGACTATAAAATTATAACTAACTTTTTTTTAATTTAATAAATTTAAAAAGAGTAAAATTTTAAAGTATTATTTATACATGGTGATAATATAATTTTTTTCCTTTTTTAATTAATATAAATTTAAAAAATTAAGTTTTAATGTATCAATTACACATGTAATAATAATATTGATACTCTTAAATTTATACTATAAATTTAAAAATTAAAATTTTAAATATAATACATATAATTTGAATATACTATTAAATCATATTACATGCTAGCTAGTAATGGGGAGGTTCCAACTAAGTAATCATACCACAAGAGATAACATACCTTGTTTAATGTTTAGACATATCGGACCAAAGGGTATTTCCTCCCGATGAAGTACTTACGACCATGGATACATCCTTTCAACGACGTACTCATGATCTAAGTACCTCTTTAAACGAGGTACTCATACTTAGGGTATTATTGGCTTGAGAGCAAGTGACAAGTTGGTTAAAAGTGATCTCAATAAGAAACAAAATGATTTAGATATTTCATGTGTATAGGTGTGACCTGAAAGAGTGAACCTATTCTTATGTCAGTAGAAGTTAGAGATGGTCAGATGGTCACACCACTGAGATATTAATGCATATAGGTCGAAATGCCTATACATATGTACCTCATTACATATTATAAATGATCTGATTATATCTCTAACACTTTTTCTAGAAATAATGTAGTACTTGTGATTCTTCAAGCAACCATAATGCTAATACCAATACTTGAACTAATATTTTTGAATGTGTCACTTTATACTTAATACTTGAATATAAAATTATAACAAATTTTTTCTTTTAAGTTAATATATTTAAAAAATTGTATTTTTAAAGCACCATTTATATATTATGATAGGATCAATACTCTTAAATTTATATTAGGAATTCACAATTTGATTTTTAAATACAATTAGTACAATGACATTATTAGGAATGAAACTTATGCTTTGGAATGTGACACAATATACTCATTACTTGACTTGAAATTATGTTTATGTTTATACTTATAATTAGATTTTAACTTATCACTAGGGCTTCAATATTTTCTATTTAAATAACTTTATGCCTATTGTTTTCTTTAACCAAAATTGCATCAACTTTTGCAGCTTAAGTTCTCTCTTTAAATATATTTGGCAAAATCATATTTTGATAGACTTTTTCCTTAGTTAATCTAGAAAACATCTTGTAATTGTATTTGATTAATCAATAAGTCTAAATTATTTGTGATCATATGCTTAATCATTTGTTTTAGGGTTTGCTAGTGATTTTGTTTTTATCTACCAGATTATTAAATCATCTAGCTAAGATTATTTATTGTTTAATTCGCTCTAGAATACACTTTGTATTTGTGTTTTTATAATAGCTTTTAAGGTGTCACCTGAATGAGTTCGATAACTTGTGTGACTCAAGTTTATCGAAAGGTTGTTCTAGATTCAAACACATTTCTTGTGAAGGCTATGAAAGAAAGCACATGTTTGTAAGTAGGTTACTTAGGGACATTATCTGCAACAAGTAGTTTGAATCCTAACCTTGTAATCGAATATATTTTCATAATGGATAGTGAGGAGATCAGGTAGATCGGTAGTTTTCCTCATATGTTATTGGTGTGACTTAGGTTATTTTTATCTAAAAATCCCGTGTGTCAATTTCTATTTTTGCATTATTTTATTTACAAGTGATTACATGTTTAGCCATTTATGAATTTTTAATTTAGTATATTTTTATAAATTACCTATTCTTCATTTTTAGTTAATTAGATTCGTAACTAAAAACTTTGAATTGATATCATAACGGGTCACTAAATACAAAGGGTTTGTATGTAACCTAAACTTCCTTTTTTAATGGGTCTAATTATTCATACTGTAAGGCTCGTATGAGAGCTTTTCTACGTTCTATAAATGTGAGTGTTTGAAACTTTGTTATTTAGGATTGAGAACAATTACAATTACCAAAGATAATGTTGTCACTCTTAAGTTTAAGAACAAATGGACCATTGAATATAAGAACGATAGTAACTGGAATAAAAAATGTATAAATATTATATTTAATGTTGTGTCTGCCGACAAATTTTGTCATATATTTTATATTGAAACTGCCAAACGTGTTTGAGATACTTTAGAGGTTGACCATAATGGAAACATTTAAGTTAAAAGAACAAAACTTTACATGTTAGGTACTAGCTTTGAAAATCTTAAAATGGAAGAGTCTGAAACCTATTTTGAATTTTATATCAAATTATACGATATTGCTAACTCATTAGTTAATATTGGTGACAAAATTGAAGAATTTAAGTTAATTCAAAAGATTCTTTGTTCTTTACCAAATCGCTTTCATGCAAAGATCACTGTAATTGATAAAAACAAAAATTTGGACACCATCAAAATTGAGAATATAGTTAGTTCCATTCTCACTTTTGAAATGAACTTTCAAACTCCTACAAAGAACAAAGGTGTTATTTTCAAAATCGTCATGAATAAAGATGGTCGCAATGATGATGAAGAGTTGGTACTTATAGTCAAAAGATTAGAGAAAATCTTTAATAGAAAAAATTCTCAAAGTAAAGGACAATCTTAGGGAACTTAAACTTGTGAGTTTCAAAGGTAAGAAATCTATGTTAGAGTCTCAATTCAATCCAGAAACATTCATAAAACTATATGAACTCATAATTTAAATGCAGCGAAAAAAAAATTGGATTGAAAACATACCTTATGTCATTGATCAAATTTCAGCACTTACACGGGAATTCCAATGGATTTTCTGTTCGATGCTTTCACTTGTTTTCTTACACTTATTCTCTGCGTATTGATGGTGTATCTGAATTGTTATGTAGTTAATAGTGAGAGGACCCGATACTTTATTAAGGTTCTTCCATCAAGAACCTCGTTTAGTTTTGGAACCGACGTACGGTTCTGACGAAACCGAACCTTCACCACGGTTCACTAACGTTGCACCACTCTGATTTACATTCTCCCACTTGGTGCAAACTTTAAGCGAAATTCTCTTGAGTAACAAAACACATGAATCATAGTGATAGGTCCTCTAAAAGCGAGTATTATCTTCCATGTATTACAATGTATTTAGTTTCTCAAGCACTATACGTTATGTGGTAACTAAACTTAATGAATAAATCCTATATTTATTTTTGGTCCAATATAAATGTTCTCAAATAAATTAAGGTGCACATGAATATGAGAAAATATCACAATATATAAGAGTTTCATTAATTAATTGTATATATACATTTACAAAGTGGAACCAATTCCCATTTTCTCTACACGATCCTTGAATTTCATTGGTGGTATGCCTTTAGCCAAAGGATCAGCAACCATCAACTCCAAGGCTTACGTGCTCAATGACCACTTTCTTTTCCTTAACACGTTCCTCTTACGGCCAAGTACTTAATGTCGATGTGCTTACTACGACTACCACTTTTGTTCTTAGCCATAAATACAAGCAGCTCGAGTTGTCATAATATAATCTTAATGGCCTAGAAATAGAGTCAACTACTCTAAGTCTTAAATGAAACTCTTTAACCATACACCGTGTGATATGACCTCAAAACATGATACGAACTCGCCTACTTATAAATGGAAGTAGCAACAATGGTATCTCGCATTCCTCCAAGACACATGACTCCACCCCGAGCATGAAAAATGTAACCAAATGTTGATCTTCGCGGAATCAATACAGCCAGGAAAGTCCGCATCGAGTAGCCAATTACTTCTAGTTCCATCGGTTCGCCTATACACGAGCATATAATCCTTGGTTCCTCAGTACCTCACTTTCTTTGCATCTTTCCAATGGTCAACACCTCGATTACTCTGATATCTCCCTAGCATCCCAACAACAAATGCAATGTCAGGTATGGTGCAGACATGATCATACATCAGGCTTCCAACAGTTGAAGCATATGGAATGGTTTTCATCTGTTGTCTTTCAAAATCGTTCTTTGGGCATTGGTCCAAATTGAACTTATCACCCTTCACAATGGGAGCAACACTTGGTGAACAATCCTTCATCCAAAATCTCTCTAAAACTTTATTAATATAGCTTTCCTGAGACAAACCCAAGACACCTCGAAGTTTATCTCTATGGATCTTAATGCCAATGACATAAGATGCCTCACCTATATCTTTCATATCAAAAGTTTTAGAGAGGAATTGTTTTACCTCATGCACAAGAAACCCCTATCATCGCGAAGCAAAAATATCATCCACATATAGCACCAAGAAACAAATCTTACTCCCACTAACTTTCTAGTATATACATTGATCCATGACGTTCTTTTCAAAACCAAATGAAGTGATGACGTTATGGAATTTCAAATACCATTGACGAGAGGCTTGCTTTAATCCATATATGGATTTATTAAGCTTACAAACCAAATGCTCACCATCACTAGAGAAGAATCCTTCAGGTTGTTTCATATAAACCTCTTCCTCTAGGAGTTACCATTAAGGAAAGTCGCTTTTCACATCCATTTGTTGCAAATCCAAATCAAATGGGCAACCAATGCCATGACCACACGGTGAATCTTTCTTAGATACAGGGGAGAAAATGTCTCTGTAGTCGATTCCTTCCCTTTGAGTGAATCCTTTGGCAACGAGTCTTGCCTTATGTCTCTCAATGTTGCCTTGTGAGTCTATCTTTGTTTTGAAGACCCATTTACGTTCAATGGCTTTCACATCATCAGGCAACTTGACGAGATCCCAGACTCGGTTAGACGCCATAGAATCCATCTCTTCTTTCATGGCATTGTACCATAAGTTTGAAACTTCAGAACTCATGGCCTATGAAAACGTCTCAGGATCATTTTCGGCTCCAACATTATAGTCACATTCTTGTAGATACACAACATAATCATTAGGAATCGTTGATTTCCTTACTCTAGTAGATCTTCTTAATGTTGCATCAACATTATCCTGAGGAGCAGGATCATGTTGTTCAACTGGTTGTTCAACAATGTAAAGACCGTTGAACTTAAACATCATCGGATCGGGGATCAACAGTGTCATGTGGTACTTACAAGATCGGTTCTTCAACATGCATTTGTACTCGGGCATGTTGTTAACAATAACGATCAGTCCATTACTTGAAGTGGCATATTGAAAGTATCTGAATGATCTTTCTCAACTAATGCCCGAGATCGATCGCTCCCCACTAATCAAGTAATTCTCAAGAAATTTTGCATTTCTTGATTCCACAAACCTAGTGTTATGAGATGACAAGAAAATCTATAACCTTTACACCGCTCGACATATCTAATGAAATACCCACTAACGGTCCTTGGGTCCAAATTTTTCTCTTGTGGATTATATATCCTCACTTCAGACGTGGTGATAAGCATTATTTTATAGCTTATTTTCATCAATTTTAGTAATGATAATTAAGCTATGTTCGCTTAATATTTATTAATTTTTGTTAAATAAATTAACATTTTCTTTTATTTGCTAAAAATACATTTTTAATAAAATTCAATAATTTGTATCGAAAAATGTACTTAATTTCAAATTTCTCATTCACAAATATAATTTCACAATAAATAAGTATTTAATTGCAATTTATCAATGTTGAAAATATAAATTAAATTAAATTTGGGCTTAATTTTAGTTATTAAAAGTTTAAAATTTAATTTAAAATTAGTAAAAATTTCAGTATTGCAATTAAACAAAGTTTAAAATGTAATTTGAAATATATTTGTGGGTGAAAACATAATTAAAAGAAGTTATTTTTCTACGCAGGGAGAGAAGCGCCACGCTAAGATCACACTCGAAACGCGACCGTCTGATCAAAGGATCAACGCCCGATTCGCGCGTGTTCACCAAGGCGAGCCGGAGAGTGGGTACAGAGATATTCTTTGTGCAGGCTGGCATGCCAGTGGGCCCCACGTGTCGCACAGGCCGGCGCCAGAGTGGGACCCACATGTTGGCTGCGCAGATTTCCCCGAGGCGCATCTCGCATCGCCGATCTCAACTGCCAAATCGGTCCGCGTGGAACCAAGCCATTGCAGACCGAATCAACCGTTCGTAGCAATCGTGTGTGACGCGTTATGCAGTAGTGCATCCTCGCTTACCGAATAAGAATCTACCACGGTGTCCCACTAATATTTAGACAAATCAAATTCCGACACGTATTTACATAACGCGCGCGACCGTCACGCTGGATCACGCCGTTTCACCGTTTGCCTCGATTTCGCCCTAATCCGATCCGTGCCGTTCCTACGTGCGGTACTTGTTGTTCAATGATGGCGTACGCCACGTGGCCACAGGGAATCTTGCAAGTTAATCGTATTTGACACGTGGCACGCACAATGAATTAAAAAAATTCAGAATCGGCGCCCTGTCTCACGCGTGAATTAAATAAGATTTTCGATACGAAAATCGATACGCGTGATTTTTTGTTTTTTCGATAAAAATTATTACGCGTTTTTGATAAAAATATAAAATAAAAATGTAATATTTTAGATGTATTTTTTAGCTATAAATATGTGATGTTATGATAGAGTTAGAGAGTTTTTTTTAGTTTAGAATTTTTGTGGTGTTCGGTTTTGGACTGCAGAACACGCAGAAGCCATTTTTTGGCTTTTGTTGTGTTCTGCGTGTGCCAAATATTTTCGTTTCTTGATGTTTTAATTTTCCTTATTCTTCATCTTATTTTTCAATCATTTGTAATTTTAATTTTAATTTTATGAAGTAATTTAATTTTTCTAAGGTTGCATTTGATCTAAATTTATTAAGCTTTAATTTTAATTATTTTTTTTTAGATTTATAAGACGTTTGATTTGTTCGTTCTATTTTGTGCTTAATGCTTTTTGATTATTTACTAATTTTATCAAAGCGATTTGTGTCATAAAAATAAACTTGAGAAATGCATTTTTGTGTATATTGCTCGTAAATGTAGAATGACATGTACGAAGGATATAATATACCCTAATTGTATGTGCAGGTCCATTTGAAAACTTAGAACTTAATGAATCTTGGTGAATTTAATTTCATGTAGACATAAATAATTAATTTAATCTATGTGTTTATACGGGCTCAAGAGATGTATGAATAAAAAAAAGAAGTTTTCGCTGACAAATTAAATGTACTAAAAAATATAAATCCAAAGAAAATAATATGATTGGAGTGGATTAGTTTGGTGAAAAATTGCAATCCTAGAGTTCTCTTATTTTATTTTTAAACTTTTTCTTAATTAACGATTGTTTTGGATAAAATCAGAGAGATACAATTTTAGTACTCAACAAACTATAGTAACAATTCCTCGTGGGAACGATACTCTACTTACAAATCTTTATTACTTGTGACCGTGTATACTTGCACGATTTTTGTGTGTTGCAAAACACACAACAACGGGCATCCCCAAACACGCATATGTTGCAAACTCGGTTTACAACCTTTCCATAATTCAAATGGTGTCTTTGAGACAGCCTTGGTTGGAACTCGGTTTAATATATACACATCCATCTTTAAAGCTTCAATCCACACGGATTTAGGAAGATTGGAGTTGCTAAGCATACTCGCGCACTACGTCCATAGTGTTCGGTTTCTTCTTTCCTTACACCATTCTCCGGTGAACCCAGGCATAGTTGTATCAACTATCCCACGTTTCTTGAAGAAACTTAGCAAACAAACCAAGCGTCATTCATTCTCGGTGTATCTACCATAATATTCGCCACCTCTATCTGATCTCACGGTCTTTATTTGCTTTCCACATTGTTTCTCTACTTCAACCTTAAAGCTGAAGGCATCCAATGCTTCACTCTTATTATGAAGCATGTAGATACATATATATCGAGAAAATCATCAATAAAGGTGATAAAATATTTTTGACCTTGAATGTCCATGTCTGGACAACATATATCCGTATGTATGATTTCTAATATGTTTGAACTCCTATTGGCATCTTTCTTTGACTTGGTAGTCTGTTTTCCCTTATTGTAGTCCACACATGTCTCAAAATCAAGAAACCCAGAGTACTAAGTCCACCATCTTTCACTAATCTTTTAATTCTTTCTATGGAGATATGTCCTAATCTCCTATGCCATAACGTAGAAGAGTTATCGTCAATAATACACCTTTTAATGCTAGCTTGAACACGCATTACATGAGTGGCATTATTTCGTAAATTAATGCAAAAGAAAGACCATCGTACAAAATAACATTCCCAATACAATCAGATTTATTAAATAAACTAAAAGATGTTTATGAAAAGTGAAAAGAATAACCATAAGGTACAAGTCTTGAAATTGAAATCAAGTTTCTAGAGAAACTTGGAACATAAAAGGTCTTTTCTAATTTTAAAATAAAACCACTACTTAAAATCAAACTGTACGTTTCCTACAACCTCCACACACGCGATGTGAGCCCATCCTTCACGGATAAGATGTATTGCTACTTCCCATCAGCTTCCTTAGATTTTGCATACCCTTGTAAGGAAGTTTGCAATATGGATTGTAGATCCAGAATCAATCCACCAGGTATTAATATTAACATTAACCATATTAGATTCATAACAAACAAACGAGGTTGGATTACCTTTATTCTCAAGCCATTTATGGAATCTGATACAATCCTTCTTCATGTGTCCCTTCTTTTTACAAAAGAAACACTTGGATTCTTTCTTAATATTAGTCTGAGGTGGAATTATCCCCTTTCCTTTATGCTTGTATTGAGATTTTCCTTTCTTGTACGTTGTAGCCAACATTGCACTTTCACCAAATTCCATAACAAGCCTCCTTCCTCTCGAACACACAGTTATTAGTTCATTGATTGACCATTTATCCTTATGTGTATTGTACGAGATTTTGAATGGCCCATATTGATGTGGGAGAGTGTTAAGGATATAGTGCACCAGGAAGGATTCTAACATCTCAACCTCGAGATGCTTAAGTTGAGCCGCAATGTCCCTCATTTGGATAATGTGCTCACGCACACCTTTCACACTGGTGAGTCTTAAAGAAGAGAACTTCATAATACGGGTAAGCTTGCTAAAGCCTTATCTGAAGTGACGAATTGATCATCAATAGCCTTTAGCAAGTCTTGAACATTGGTATGCTGATCAACGGAACCACGAATACCAGCAGAGATTTTAGTCTTAATGAACATCATACTAAGGCAATTAGATCATTCCCATTGTTCATAAAGCATGATATTCTCTAGAGTACTGGTTTGAGTAATTTTAGGTGGTTCGATTTTCCTAATAGCATAATCAATATCCATCCACCCTAATTGAAGGAGAATTCTTTCCTTCCATATTTTATAGTTATCCCCTTTTAGATCGGGAATATCACAGCAGATATCAGAGAAATTTACAGGTTGAGAAGCTGCAATTAAAGATTATATGTTTATTAAAATTTGAGGCCTTAACTATAATCATTCTTTACCAATGTAAATCATGAATAATATGAATCTAGTAACATAAAACTTGCCTGTGGGCTAAAGTTTAAATTCAATTAAATTCATCCTAACTTTACGATAAAATTATCAAATTATGTTCCTTTTCCTAATCCTTGTGGGTAAATTAGAAAATGTAATTTGATATTATATCCTAATTAATCACACAAAAATATAATAAAAATTCCTGTGGGATAAGATCTATTATATCACATATGATTATTACAATTAATATTTATTTTCTAAATGTGATCTTAAATAAACTTTATTATAGTTTTAATTAATTAAAGATGCTGTGGCTACTCCCTAATTAATTAAACTATATGAATCACTTAAATATTAATTAAATCTTTATGCTCTGTTATCGCATAAAACCATAAGAAATATTAATTTAATTTCAAATGTGTAAATATTATTTATCTTAAATTGCATATATGACAATAAATTATACAAGTAAAAATTAAATAATATAAGCACTAATTAAATCCATAAGAGCCATTAAAAAATAATTTCGTTATGCATAAATTATTTAACTCAATTTTATATCTATAATTAATTACAAAATTTATACATATAAATACCCAAAACAAATAATTTAAGCATAATGTATTTAAATAAAATTTTAATGTGTCTAAAAATTATTTAAATAAATATAACATGTATAATAAATATTATACATATTATAAACATAAATTAAAATTATATTCAGAATTATTTTATATATATATATATATTTATTTTGTTTTAATAAAATTAAATATCTAATATATATAAAATATTACACGTGGCACAATATATAACGTGCTGTAGCCTGCTGGTTTGGTTCTTGAATTCTCGGTCCTGAGACCAAGGTTCAAGTGCCAGACAATTCAAATGTTTGAACTTTTAATAAAACTAACTTCTGAATCTATATAAAAACATTCTGTTACATAACAGAACGGCCTCAGTGGTCAAATCGATAGCTTGTTGCAAACATTGCAGTGTAATCTGGGTTCGATTCCCAGACAAAGCAAATTTTTTTTAATAAAACTTCATCTTCAACCTTCAGCCGAGTCAACTTGATTCGGTTTGACTTTAACGGATACCCGGTCGTATATTTCTATTCCGGCGATGGAATCCATCATTTTTTTTATCAAAATTCTCAGAATTCGATTTCCGAGTGATTCATGATCTTAATTTTAAGTAAAAACAACATTTTAAATAAAAAGTTAATTAATGAAGCAAATAAATACAATGCATAAATTGGATTTATTTTCTTCATTGCTTTTTCAAGTTTAATTTTACGTAATCACTCAAAATCAATATTGAAATACTTTATAATTTCTATATGCATAAAAAACAATCAAAATAAAAAACCCAAAATTTCATTCTTCGTGTTCACGCATACAAAATGTAGTTGTTTTCAAATGGCTCGATACCAAATGTTAGCCTCAATTCAATCTAAACATTCATAAAACCATATGAACTCATAATTTAAATCCAATGGAAACAAAATTGATTGAAAACATACCTCCTACCATTGATCAAATTTCAAAGACTTACGGGAATTCTAATGGATTTTCTCGATACTTTCATTGGTTTCTCACACTTATTCATAGATTGATGGTATATATCCAATTGTTATAGCTTAATAATGTAGAGACCGATATTTTTTATTAAGGTTCTCAGATCAAGAACCTCATTTGGTTTCAGACCGATGTATACGGTTGATTTAAACCAAATCATTACCACTTGCTTCACTAACGCCAGACCACTCTGATTTTTAAAATCTAAACTCATTAGAACTCGATACTTTAAATATATAAGTTATGGTCATTTTGCAATTTACTGTACCAACAAGAAGAACAAAATTGGAAAAACCTTTAATGTTATATTTATTGAATCTGAAAGTTACAATGAAAATTTAGTTGAATTAGAAAAATGTGATATCAATTTTCGTATATTTATTATAACAATTGGTAGACAATCATATATTTATTATAACAATTGGTAGGCAATCACGTAAGTATTATGTTGATTCAGAGAATGATAAAAGTTACTCTAAATTTCTAGTGATAAATTACATAAGTATTGTTTAGTAAGTATTATGATAAATTACATAATAGACTTTCTTTACTAAGTATTGTTTAAATATTGCCTTTAGCCGTTAATAGACTCTGTTTGATTTATGTTAAAATAATATTTGCTATAATTAGAGTATGATTCCTCGTTCAAATTCGAATATGTAATATATTTTTATTTAATGAAAGAAAGGGAACTTAAGTAACTCTTATAAAAAAGTTAAAAAAACTCTGCTTAAAGATAAATATAAAATATAATGTAAAAAAAAATTAAAAAATACTTACAGTAATAAATCTTATTTGATAAATGTTGATAGAATTTGTGTGTTTAATAAGATACAAATATTAAAGTATAACATCACTAATTAATATTAATAAATAAATTAAAGCTAATAATAATGCCATCTATTAGATATATATAATACACTTATTAGTATAATTTTATGTTTAACTCCACTCAAAAAACAAAAAAAACAAATATTATTTTTCTTACAAAGTTAAACTACATTTGTTCACACATAAAAAAAATATTTTTTGCGCTATAATAATAATTTTTTTATGTTATAATAAAAAATACTTTTTTTTATTAGGATTAACATTGAAGCTCTACTAAGAGTTACAAAGGGTCGTGTCATTGAAAAATAAAAATTATTAAATTGGTACATATATATCTTATTGTTATATATATTCACCTATATGTCATTTTTCATTTTGAATGATTTTATTTAATTTTTTTATTTTAATCACATATATAATTATTATTTTACAACAAGATAAGATATCTTAAAGACTATTTTATATACTTAAAAATAAGATAAATTTTTTTAAAAATATTGTAATTTTTATCAAATGAGTACATTAGTTACATAATTATTGAGTTATATATTAAATGTTCCGTAATTTTATAAAATTAACACTCTAGTTCTATGATTTATTAGTTAAATATTATCAGTCATTATATTATGAAAAATAAACAATTTTAATTCTATAATTTATTAAAATAAATACTTATTAATCCATTAAAGCATTAAAAGTGAGTAATTATAAAACATAATTTTTATAAATAATGAAAATAAAAATATCACATTTAAAAATTACAAGACTAAAGTTCTTATTTGTACATAATAATGAGATCATTATGATATTTATTTTAAAAATTATAATTTTTTTAATATTTAATACAATAATTATAAAATTAAATTATTTAAATTAAATAATTATAGAATATCATATCTTTAATTTTATTAGTAATTATATTTGCACAAGGTAAGAATTTTTGTACATCTCAACCAAAGCAAGTAATATATTCTCTCCATTCACTTTTTCACATCTCACATCCTTGATTTCATGTGATCTAAGTAAATGCTATATATCACAAATTTCTAATAAATACAAATACATTATGAATAAGTGTGAGTGCCATAAGCAGATTTGCCACGTCGATAAGTGGAAGTCACTTTTCTCAAAGCTCTAAAATAGATTAGGTTTTTATCATAGTATCCCTTTATAGTCACTTTTCTCAAAGCCCTAAAATACATTCTTGTACGTCGTGTCATGATCGTCTTCTACGTGATGACTCAAAATGGCACCCCTCCGTGATACACCTTTTGATTTATTTTCTTTCTTATTCTTTTTCTATATAAGCAAGTAATGTGTTTCTTATAAAGCACACCAAGACATTAACGAGAGGGAAGCTAATGATTTCTTACAACCCAACATATTTGCTTTCCTCTTCTCTCTAGTTTTTTTTTTTCTTCCAATTTTCTTGCTTTTTGGTTAGCATTGGCTAAGAAACTGAGAGAAAAGTATAGTTCTATTTAAAAAAAAAAACGAAGTGAAAGTTGCTGAGTGTCTAGCTAGTTGAAATATTTTAATTATTAACAGCCAAAATGGAAAGTAAATCAAAATTTCTAAACAGAACCATTTTCGTTTTGTTGTTTTTGTGGATGGGATTAGCTTCAGCTCATTTGGGATCTTTGGATCAGCCACTATCCCAAATTGATATCCATAAAGTGGTTTTTGCCCTCCAAGAGTCTGCCTCAGTTAAAGCTAAACCCTTTGTTCTTGGCTTGCAGGTTAGATCTTGTTTACTTTCATACATTTCTTTTTCAAATAGCTTTTAATTTGTTTTAAATAAAATAAAATTGGAACTGATACAGCAAATTAAATTTTGGAACGTAATTTTTTGAGTTCATGTTTAGCCCTCCCCTGTTTTTGATTGAGAAATTTATTAAGAAAAAATATGGAGAGTATACTTCAGTCTGTATTTGAAAAAATAGCACGATTTATCTACTATATTTTTATTATTAAAAAAAATTACTTAAATTGAAATACAGTCTAAAAAGAAGTTCTATTCTCAGATATTTTGTTTATATTAAATCTAAAAATGACATAACTAATAAAAAATTTAATATATAATAAAAAATGATTAAAAAGGAGAGTATACTTCAAACTTGTATTTAAAAAAAATAACACTATTATCTACTGTATTTTTATTATTAAAAACAATTACTTAAATTAAATATACGGGTTCTATTCTCATATATTTTGTTTATATTAAACCTAAAAATTACATAAATAATAAAAAAATTAATATATAATGAAAATGATTAAAAAGGAGAGTGTACTTCAAACTTGTATTTGAAAAAAATAGCACTCTTATCTACTATTCATGTATTTTAATTGTTAAAAAAAATTACTTAAATTGAATTACAGTCCAAAAAGACGGTCTATTCTCAGATATTTTGTTTATATTAAATCTAAAAATGACACAAATAATAAAAAAATTAATATATAATAAAAATATTAAAAACACAATATATTTTCATTTTAGGATCTTATTTACAAGAAATGATAATTAAAAAAAAAATTAAAAAAATTTAAAATTTAAAATTAAATCTAAAAAAAAAGAGATAAATTTAAATATTCTTTATTTTTAAAAATAAGAAAAACATTTAAAAAAAATATAATTTACTATAAGATAAATAATAAATAAACAAATATTAGTGTTACAAATGCAAATGAAAGTAACAAGTAACAAGTAACGTTTCAAAATAGTTAATTTTGATTTAATATCATAGTTGTATTTGACAATCGAAACTATGATCTTCTCACTGTATGATCTGTGAAGAAGTATTGGCTCCATCGTGTAGGTCGCATAGTTAATATATTGTTGCTTAAAATAAGTTCCAAGGTTATCTTTATGTCCACCACTATATTAAAGTCTTAACTCTGCTGAACAGTAACCGAAGAAAATGATATCAGAGCTATAAAATTAATATGCTTACTTTTAAAAAAATTAAAAGAAACTTACAAACCTTACAAGATTAAAAAAAAATCTGTAAAACCTTACATAATAGGAACCGTATAAATTTGTGATAAATCTAATTTTAGTTCATTTGGGCAAAATCCCATCAGCTTTAGTTCATTTTTGTTAAAATCTCTAATTTAACTTATTCAATAATATATAACTTTCTTTTTATTGATACAAAATTTTGGGTATTAAAATATGTAATAACTATTCATGGATCCATTTCATATGGATAGACTGGTTTTTCTATTTCTAACCTTTTAAGCCTTGATTGTATATGTTTTCTATCACCTTTTTTCTTATTTATTTTTTTTTATATATAAATACTGTTAGAAACTCAGGGCTAACTCAACCTAATAAGATCTCATTGAAGCTAAGAGGCCTTATGTTAGCTTACGCTTGTCCTAATCGACACAGAATAAAGATACTTAATAAATTCCCCTCCACACTACGGACAAAGCGGACACATTACGCGAGATCGCGATAGTTCAATTAGGCCCAAACACATGTAGACATTTCTAATACCACGTTAAACTCAGCTTTAACTCAACCCAATAAGATCTCATTGAAGCAAGGGTTTATAAGTTATTTGTTGATTGTTCCTAGTCGATGGGACAAGGATACTTAATGTTTCTCCACACCTACGGACAAAGCGTGATATTAGCGCCACTACGAGATCAGAGAGCCCACCAGGTCCAAACATATGTAGATCAGACCACCATACCACGTTAAACTCACGCCTAACTCAACCCAATAAGATCTCATTGAAGTTGGCATCCAAACTTATGTTAGCTTTAATTGATTGTTTCCTAATCGACAAGTGACAATGATATTTAACAAATACAAATATAAATAAATATTCATACTATAAAATAAAGATTTAATATGGTACAATTCTCCTTATACGTTGAATTTTAATTTTAACCTCTTTTAAAAAAATTATTTATTATGAATATATGTTTTTTAACATTATAAGAAAAAATATATATATTTTTTATTGAAAAGTTTAAAAATAAAACTAGTTAAATAACTAGATCATTTATACACAGAGTGTAAAATAAACTACGAGAATATATGTTATAGAATTGAATACATTTTCGGTATTTATAAATATGCTTTGGACACATTCACGTAATATAATTTGAACATGTGTTAGGTACCTGAAGTTAACATTGTATAATGCTCTTAAACCAAAATTTATTCTGTACAAGTAGTTATTCTGACCTCTTGTGAGCTTGTGAAACTGGAAATTCATAATTTTGTTCATGATACAGGGTCAAGATACTCAATGGGTAACTGTGGATATATATAACCCCAATCCTTCTGTGGAGGATTGGGTTGGCGTTTTTTCTCCAGCAAAATTCAAGTAAACATACTTTTCTGTTCATCTAACTTTCTATACTCTTCTCTTATAAAGATTATGATCAAAGCAAAAATTCTCTCCCTCGTTGGTACACACCTTTTAGTAGCATAGAGTATTTAAAAAATTTTAAAAAAATAGAAACGTAATCTTTTAGCACTTGGAAAAAAATAATACAATTTTTTTTTTCGTTGGGGAAGGGGGTTATAATATAATGGGTCATCAAATAAGTAATAATCTAGTTGATTGGAACACATGCGTTGTACATTGATACTTTCTAGACAGGATGTCAGGAATTCGAATCTTGACGGTCTTTGATCTCCATGTTAACGAGATAACATCTACGCCAGTAACACTCGATCGATACTCTTATAATTATCAATGATCTAAAAAGTATGTTATTGTCCCTAATCTTGTTAAGATTTATTATTGACAAAAAAAAATAAAATAAATAATAATAAGACCGTGTGTCATTCTACAATAGATCTACTATACATTACATGTTTTTCTTCCTTGAAATTTATGCAAACTAATTCGAACCCTCTAATATTTGTTTAAAAAACTATTAATTAAATAACTACCCTCAAATAGGATGAGTAGTTGTGTAATTACATACAATGTAAGGTATAACTTGTTGAAAGTCAACACCAAAATAATAATTGAAGAGGTAAAGAAATAAATGAAATAGTTGAAGTTTGTAGAAATAAATGAAGTAGTTAAAGGTTGTAGAAATAAATGAAGTAGTTAAAGGTTGTAAAAATAAATGAAGTGGTTGAAGGTTGTAGAAATAAATGAAGTGGTTGGAGTTGTAGAAAAGAGAAGTGTGTAGATAAGATTTGTATGGCTAGGATTATTTCTTAGTTTTATATTTGTGTGGTGTAGATTGCATAGTGAGGACTATAAATAGCTTACATTGCATTTGGTTTAATCATTCCATCAAAAACAAAGAAAAAGCTCTTAACTTACACTCAAACTAAGAATACAAAGACTTATTTGAGATTATGACATTTCCACTCGATGTCAAACATTTGTATCATTTGTGCACATGATTGTAACCTAGTTGTTGGAAAATTACGTAAATTTCCGATAAGCTAGATTTATGAGAAAAAACAAGAATAGATAAAATAACACACAAATTTGATAACGGAGTTCGGTCAATCTTGCTTACGTTTTCGGACCTGCTGTAGATCTTTTTACTGAAATGGGAGAAATTACACAAGATGTTTACAACACTCACAACTCACAACCTAATTACATCCAAGAAAATTACTCTCAATTTTCTCTCACAAAAGCTTTTCTCTCAATTGGAATGAACACTTGGTTGATTAATTCATTACAATTACACATCTATTTATAGGAACATTCACTCATTGAATTACTCCTTAGATTAATGGTTCTTTAAATTGCTCCTTGAATTAAGCTATATGTTTTGCTCCTTAATTTAAGGAGCTTTATAGCAATCTCTAACAATCTCCCACTTGAAGACTGATTTCAATCTGTCTTCACACCTCGATCAATGCAGCAACTTTTTTAGTCTTATTACTCTAGCAGACCAACTGAAGTTGAACACAACTTCAATTTCATGGCAAGCTCCCACTTGTTGGCATCTCGAGTCTGAAAAGTTTCATCATAGCATTCAGGCTCCCCTCTATCAGTCAACAACATATAGTTCATGTATCTTCTGTTAGGTACATAAGGTCGAGAAGACCTTCTCAATATAAAAGCTGGAGTAGGAGGCTGTGGTGTGTTGGATTGCTGCACACTGCTTTGTCCAACAAGTTCCTCTAGTTGAGGACTTGCTACAATTGGTTCCTTCATGGAACTATCTGGGACATCATCTGCATCTACAAATTCTGACTCATTCTGCTTTGAGTCGTATGTGTCTGTTTTATGCATGTCCTTATACATCACTCTTTCATTGAAAATCACATCTCTGCTACGAATCACTTTCTTGTTTTCATCGTCCCAAATGCGGTAGCTAAAATCATCCTCACCATAGCCGATGAAGGTGCATTTCTTAGATTTGGGATCAAGCTTATTCTTGCTTTGATTACTAATATGCACAAATGCTACACAACCGAATTTTTTTAGATGTGATAGTTTTACCTTTTTTATGCTCCATACCTCCTCTGGTATTCTGTGCTCCAATGGAACAGATGAACCTCGATTGATCAAATAAGTTACCGTGTTGACTGCTTTTACCTAGAATTGCTTCTACCCAGAACTACTTCGGTAAACCTGATTGTATACGAATGCTTTTGGCTCTTTCTGTCAACATTCGGTTCATACGCTTAGCTACACCATTTTGTTGAGGCATGCCTGACATAATTCTTTCCATTTTGATCCCGTGCTCATAGCAGAAATTTTTGAATCTGATGTCTTCATATTCACCACCATTGTTAGTTTTGAGCTTTTTGATCTTCAAACCTGTCTCATTTGCGACCATAGTTTTTCATCTTCTGAAAGCCTCAAATACTTTAGACTTATGCTTTAGAAAGTAAACCCATACCTTCCGAGAGTGATCATCGATGAAAGTCACGAAGTAGTGTTTTCCACCAATGGATGAGACGGTCGTTGGTCCTCAAACATCAGAGTGAATGAGCTCTAGCCTTTCCTTCTTTAGGGTTCTTCCACTTGTTTGAAATCTGACTCTCTTTTGCTCTCCGAGTATATAATCTTTACACATGTCTATCTCCACTAACTGTGGACCTGGAAATTTTCCCTTTGATTGCATAATCTTCATCCTCTTCTCACTCATATGGCCTAGTCTCTGGTGCCACAAATTTGGTGTTTCATTGCCTGCTGCAACTGCGATTGAATGTCTCTACTTTCATGTAAAAAGTTTCACTCTTCTTGCCTCCAACAACCGTCATTGCACCCTTTGAAATCTTTCAATCATCACCATGGAAGATTGTAGTCTAGCCTTCACTATCCAATTGTCCTACTGAGATTAAGTTCTTTCTTAGGTTGGGAATATGCTTGACATCTTTCAGCTCCCAAACAGACCCGTTCAACTTAATTTTCACTACACCTTTGCCAATAATAGCACATGGTTTATCATCACCAAGATACACATTTTCCAAGGTTTCAAGAGACATTTCTCGAAAAATTCTTTCTATGAAGTAACATGGAACGATGCTC
The DNA here is from genome assembly GCA_033030585.1 of Hippophae rhamnoides. Classification (NCBI taxonomy): domain Eukaryota; kingdom Viridiplantae; phylum Streptophyta; class Magnoliopsida; order Rosales; family Elaeagnaceae; genus Hippophae; species Hippophae rhamnoides. The sequence goes on along the minus strand of CM065428.1, from coordinate 61,204,187 downwards.
CAGAGTCTAACACCCAAGATTCTTCGTTGCTCTCCAAAGAGCATATCAATGCATCATCTCCTCCTGAGGTGGAAGTAACATTTGCTTCTGCCTTCACTTGTTTGTCCTTCGGTGCACTCTTGCATTGATTTTTGTAGTGCTCGGTTCTCCCACAATTCCAATACTTGATAGTCTTCGAGTTATGGGAATTATTAGGATTCCTGGATTTGGACCTCCTATCCTTTGATCTACCTTGGTAGTCTGTTCTGCCACGTCCATTCCCTTTGGTTGAATCTCTTCCTCTTGATTCTGTATGCAAAATTGAAGAGGTTGATGATTTGTCTGACTCTCTACGTCGGATCTCTTTATTGAGAACCATATCACGAACTTCGTCAAATTTCAACTTATTGCTTCCTGACAAACTACTCACAGCCATGACAGTAGCATTCTAGCTTTTTGGTAGAGAAGATAAAAGTATTAATCCTCGTACTTCTTCATCGAATTCAATTTCAACTGAACTCAACTGGGTTGTGACTGTTGAGTTCATTGAGATGTTGAGCTACCAATGCGCCTACCATCATCCGCAAATTGAACAAACGCCTCATCAAGTACATTTTGTTTGAGGCTGATGGTTTCTCATACATATTGGAGAGAGTTGTCATAAGACTCACTGTGGTCTTTTCCTTTGCTACGTTGAAAGTAATATTACGGGATAACTTTTGGCTTCTTCCCTGAGAAAGATTAATACAAATTTTTTTGATATAGATAATCCTCTATCTTTGGATTATTTTTGACTATTTTTGCAAGCCATCGTTTATTATAACACAAAAGCTCTAATATCAATTGTTGAGAAATCACGTAAATTCTCAATAAACCAGATTTATGAGAAAATACAAATAAATAAAATAACATACAAATTTAATAATGGAGTTCGGTCAATTTTACTTACGTCTCCAGACCTACTGCAGATCTTTTTACTAAAAAAATGGGAGAAATTATACAAGGTGTCTACAACACTAACAATCCAATTACACCCAAGAAAATTATTCTCAATTTTCTCTCACTAAAGCTTTTTTCTTAATTAAAAAGATCATTTGATGATAAATTCATTACAATTATACATCTATTTATAGGAAAATTCACTTTTTGAATTACTCATTAAATTAAAGATTCTTTAAATTATTTCTTAAATTAAGCATTGATTTACTCCTCAAATTAAGGGTGATCATTCCTTAATTTACTTTTTAAATTAAAGGTGGTCACTCTTTGATTTGTTACTTTGATTAAGGACATTTATAAACATCTCTAACAATTATCACATGTTCCAGCAGTAGCCTTGCAGCATAAGTGTTGTAACCGCTTAGGCCTTCCAAATCTTTTTATCACATGTATCAGCTTAGAGATCTCATTTGATACTAGTTTTGTATCAGCTGCCATGCTTTTCATTTCTTGTCATCTTCATTTTGCTCATCCAATATCTCATCCTCTAAAATAGTGTTAACATACAATAAAATATACAGAACTTTATTTTCCCCCGAAATGAGGTAGTTTGTTTGAACATGACAGTTCATCAAGTTGTCCACCCGAAGGTGATACAGAACAAGAAGCTCCATATATATGCTCTTCTCCAATCAAGGTGTGTATAAGTGAAATCATAATATTATAATAAAGCAAATTGGCTTAAACTTGTCTAACATATAAGAATTGTTTCAGTTCAAGCATGCAAATTCTTCAAACTCAAATTATGGCAACAATGGGAAAACTACTTTGAAGTTCAGGCTAATAAACCAGCGGGCAGATTTTGCTTTTGCATTATTCTCAGGCGGGTTTTCAAATGTGTGTAACTGATCATTTGTGCTTTATTGTCAAATCTTAAGCAACGGTAGCTCTAGTTTTCTTACCAATGATATAACTGATTCAAAATTTTGAACTTTGCAGCCGAAACTGATGTCAATTTCAAACTCCATATCATTTGCTAATCCTAAAGCACCAAACTTTCCGCGACTTGCTCAGGGAAAATCTTGGGATGAAGTAAGTTCCACTGCGCATCATATTTCTTAAATATGTTCTTTCTCGTTTTTTAGGACAAATTAAATGTGCAAAATTATGTATTATGGTGCAGATGACAGTGACTTGGACAAGTGGATATAACATAGATGAGGCAGTTCCATTCGTTGAGTGGGGTATGAAGGGACAAATTCAAACAAAATCCCCGGCTGGAACATTGACATTTGATCGGAACAGCCTCTGTGGTAATGATTTTATCCCTCCCGTTTTTATACGATTCAGTTATTTACATAGTTTCACTTTTAATCCTCTAAAAAACATTTGTTTTGTATGTTATGAGAAAAAATATCTAGACCGTATTTTTGAACATGAAAAAACATATGTTTTTACGTTATTAAAAAACAAACATATGCAATCAAACATATGGCATGGATCGGAAAAAAAATACTTCATGTGACTTTTGGAAAGTGGACTCCTAATGACTTTTCATAATGTGGGTTTATTTTGCTATTCAGGTGTTCCAGCACGCACAGTTGGTTGGCGTGATCCTGGTTTCATACACACAAGCTTCTTGAAAAATTTATGGCCAAATTCTGTGTAAGCATTCATAGACATACCTTATTTGTCATTTGAAATTGTATACTTTTAAAATAAAATCTAACATATTTTATTTTGGTTGTTATTGTGATTTTAATTTCAGGTACACTTATAGGTTGGGTCATCTTTTATTCAACGATTCATATGTGTGGAATAACAAAATCTATTCGTTCAAAGCATCTCCATATCCTGGGCAAGATTCATTACAGAGTGTCGTAATATTCGGTGACTTGGGAAAGGTAGATAAATAATCCCTGGTTTTATGATACGTAGTTTCTATATCTGCTTCTGTTTATTAGACATGTTTAAAAGTGTTTTTGACAATAAAAAAAGGCTTATGTAGAGTGTGTTTAGTGTTTACATGTTTCACATGTGATTAATCCAAAACCTCCAATATGAATAAGGGAGAGCGTGATGGTTCAAATGAGTACAGTAATAATCAACCAGGTTCACTTAACACAACAGACCAACTCATCAAGGACTTGAAAAACATAGACATAGTATTCCTCATTGGAGATATGGCATACTCAGATGGATATATTTCAGAATGGGACCAATTCACAGCACAAGTTGAGCCTATTGCATCGGCTGTACCTCTTATGGTCGCAAGGTTTGCATCAACTCTTAATTAGTGTGTGAAATTTTAAGCAGTCATAGTAACTTTAATTATGACATAGGTTGAAGAATGTTAATTTGATTCCTGCAGTGGTAATCACGAACGCGATTGGCCAAATTCAGGTTCTTTCTATGACACAAATGATTCAGGTGGTGAGTGTGGTGTGCCTGCTGAGACTATGTTCTATGTTCCAGCTGAGAACAGAGCTAAGTTCTGGTAAATAATTTGTACTGCTCATATAATTCTCAAGCATTAACATTCATATATTGTTTGATGTTTCTGGGACATATCAATACTATAAATTATACTTCTTTGCATATGCAGGTACGCAATAGATTATGGTATGTTCAAATTCTGTATAGCGGACAGTGAACATGACTGGAGGGAGGGTTCAGAACAGTACAAGTGGATTGAGAAATGCTTTGCCTCAGCAGACAGACGTAAACAACCATGGTTGATTTTTGCAGCTCATCGACCCCTTGGATATTCTTCCAACTCTTGGTATGCTTTAAAGGGCTCATTTGAAGAGCCCATGGGAAGAGAAAACTTGCAGAAGCTTTGGCAAAAATACAAGGTTGACCTTGCATTTTATGGCCATGTCCATAATTATGAAAGAGTATGCCCCATTTATGAGGTATGATTTTTACTTTCTTGTAAGTTCGCTCCAAAACTTCAATTTCTAATAATAGAGTTAGTGAATAGCACTGCCCATAAAAATGTTGAATATTGGCTCTAAAAGTAACAAATTAGTGGCATAATTTAGGGAAATTAGTGGCCTAATTTGTGGCATGATGATTTGTGAATGATTGTGGCATGATTTAAGGAAATTAGTGGTATTTAATGAAATTGTGGCTAATTTAAGCTTAAATTATGGCACACTTTTAGAAAGGAGGCCTTTCTTCATCTATAAATAAGGAAGAGTTCATGCATTGAAGAACAAGAAAAATCGAAAAAAATCGAAGAGAGTAAAAACTCAAACAGAGAAAATACTTGTGTAGTTTTGGGAACACTGAGAGATATTATGAGTGAGATACGTATCCGTATTTCGTATATTTCCTACTCGGTTCAAATAATATCACGCCTCCCGTGACCTAGGCGAATGAGAACCACGTAAATTACGTGTGTTCATTTTATCGCTTTGATATATTCATATACCGCTATTTATTCTTCCGACACAACAAATTGGTATCGAGCCAAATATAGCAAGATATATATCAAATCGAAGCTCTTGACGATACGAATGCAACGGTGAAAGAATCGCCAAATCGGAAGTCGGAATCACCGCCGTAAGCTGCCGAATCCTTGCCAAGAATCGAGTCAACTCGCCGAGTTGGACCGAAGTCAACTCGGTCACTAGTGATATTTGGACCGAGTTGGTCTGTTTTCATCCGTTTTCAACCGAGTTGGATCTATTCTTAGCTAATTGGACCATTCCAAATTCAACTACGGACTCCGTTTTTCAAATAAGGTATAAAATTTGGAAAAACACTGCTTTTAAGTCAGTAAGTGCAAAATTTCGAGTTATCGCGTTTGTACTTATGGTGATAAAGGAGAGAGATCGAAGAAGGTGAACAAGTTGACCATAGAATTTATGGCAAACCAAGTTCTACTCGAAGAACTATGTTGTCCAACGCAAAGTTTGAGGTGGAGAAATTGACGGCGACAAATAACTTTGGCGTGGCAATGGAAGTGATCTATTTGTTAGAAGGATCTAATATAGCCTTGGAGACTAGGCCAGTGAGATTATTCAAATGAAGATTGGAATTATGTCAACCGACAAAGCTCATGGGTACAATTCGATCGTGTACAGGAAAAGATCGAAATCTTTGTCGTGAAAGAGAATGTGGCAGCTTCTCGGAAGAAACTAGAGACAAATACATGACGAAAAGTATTGAGAACATCTACTTGAAGAAGAAACTTTTCCGTTTCGATAAGAAAGGTAATTTCTATGATTGAAAGCAACTTAGATAATTTCAATAAAATTTTGGTAGATCTGCAAAATTTAGATGTTGAAATTATCGATGAAGATAAAGCTTTGTTGTTGTTGAATTCATTACCCGAGAGCTATGAGCATTTAACCACAACCCCGTTATATGGAAAGGATGAGGTTAAGTTCATAGATGTTTCAAATGCTTTGGTAAATAACGAGTACCGGGAAGAAGGATCAACATGATCACGGGAGACTAATATCGGCGCTCGACGGCCCAGAGGTAGGACTATGACAAAAAAAAATGCGGCGGATCAAATAATAAAGGGGAAATCTAGATCAAAGTCCAGCAGGAGAGTCATCCGTAAGACGTCCCCGGCGAAGGGCAGTGTGCCTATTGTCACTGCGAGAAAGGGCCTTTGGAAGAAAGATTGTCCAAACAAGGACAAGTCAAATGCAAATGTTGCACGAAGGCGATGAAGATGAAGAATCGGCCTTTTCGGTTTCATCATCAAACCTACTCGGATAAGTGGATTCTTGATTCTCGGATGTTCTTATCATATGTGTCCAAACGGAGACATTGGTTTTCGAGTTTTGAAGAGCTCGATGGAGAGTTGTGCTTATGCGGCGACAATGCTGTCGCCGACAAAGGGATCTAACAATACATTTAAGATGCACGATGGTACAATCGACGACTTACAAATGTAAGGTATATTCTGACCTAAAGAAAAACCTTATTTCTTTAGGTGTTCTAGATTCGATGGTTACAAGATAACATTGGAAAATGGAGTCTTGAAAGTTGTAGTGCATTTGTAGCAATGAAGAATTTTCGTAAAGGGCAAACTTGTATTTCTGGGGTGTACGATTACGGGAAGCGGTGGTTCTCAAGTAGTTGAAGAAAAGGCAAATGATTCTTCCCGCTTATGGCACACGCGCTAGGGCATGTCGGTGAAAAGGCTTTGCAAGGCTTAATGAAGCAAGGTCTTTTGAAAGGTGCCAAGATCGGAAAGTTTGATTTCTCGCGAGCATTGTGTAACGGGAAAACAAACAAGAGTCAAGCTTCGCACCTGCCATTCATCGTACTAAGGGATCTTCTTGATTATATTCACACGGATGTTTGGGGACCTTCCAAGAATGCTTCACTTGGAGGTAAACGTTGGTTTGTGACTTTTATTGATGATTTCTTCTAGATATGTCCGGATATACAGCATGAGTCACAAAGATGAAGTTCGATATCTTTCTTAAATGGAAGAAAATGATCGAGACTCGAGACGAGCGGGAAGATTAAAAGGCTCAGATCTCGATAATGGTGGCGGTATAAATCAGATCCTTTCTTTAAAGTTTGTCAAGATGAAGCGGATAATCGAGACATTTTTCGGTTCCTCGTACACCACAAATGAGAATGGAGTTGCGAGAACGAATGAATCGTACTTTGGTTGAGAAAAGTTCGATGTATGCTATCTCATTCCAAATTGAAAGGCATTTTGAAATTTGAGGCTTTGTCATATGCAACTTCATATAGTCAACGGACTTCCCTGCGGATCGCATTAGATGGAAAAACTCCTAAAGAGGTATGGTGGACAACTGCTCTCAGATTATGATTCATTGCGAATATTTGGATGTCCTGCGTATTTTTCATGTTAGTGAATCCAAAAGCTGGATCAAGAGCAAGAAAATTTGTTTTCTTGGGCTTTAAGGAAGGAGTTAAAGGATTTCGACTTCATGTGGTGAATCCAGAAGATCGCCTCTTGTCGAGATGTTACATTCGACCTAATCATTTATCTTGAGACAAACAAATTCGAGAGAAAGAGAATGAAAGTCCAAATACTCTTTCTAAGGTGATGCTTGAGACTTCGGAAGATCCAGAAAAGATTGCACCAAATACCGATCGTGGTGAAGATGAAATTGATAGTCAAGAAGAGATCTTAGTTGAGGTGGAGGTTCTCCTCACCATCACTACCGATTAATCGGCGGAATCTGTGCCACTATCGACCGAAGGGAGATGGAAGCCTACTACATACGTATACGGTAGCATTCCGGTGACTTCCGCAATGATGATGATGTCCCATGCACTTACAGGTGTGCAAGAGTTGATAGTATGAAGTGGAAAATGGCAATGGATGAAGAGATGAAGTCTCACATCGACCGAATCGAGCAGGAGTTGGTTCAACTTCCCCAAAGGAAAGAAAACTATTGGTTGCAAATGGGTCTATGCCGAAAGGAAGGTGCTCCCGGTAAAGACAACATCGTATACAAAGCCGTACTAGTATGGGCGTCGAGAAGAAGGAATAGACTACAACGAGGTATTCTCACCGTTGTTAAGCATTCATCTATTCGGATACTATTGGCTTTGGTAGCACGGTTGATCTCGAGTTAGCTCAACTCGATGTCAAAGCGACTTTTCTCCATGGTACTTTGAACGAAGAAGAAATCTACATGTCTCAACCGGATGGCTTTAAAATTCCCGGGACGAGAGACCGGGCTGCAAGTCGAGCAAGTCAATTTACGGTTAAAGAATCACCGCGACAATGGTACAAGCGCTTTGATAGCTTCATCGAGAGAGTACACACGTAGTCGGTTTGATCATTGTGTATACTTTCGGAAACTCCAAGACGGCGTACCTTCATTTTATTTGCTCTTATATGTTGATGATATGTTGATTGCATCCCAGAAGCGAGGTGCGAGATCGGCGTATCATTGAAGGCTCTGTTGAGTTCGAGAATTTGAAATGAAAGATCTTGGAGAAGCTAAGAAAATTCTTGGGATGGAAATCAAAAAGAGATAGAGTCATAAGTACACCGTCTCGTACGACCGCAGATCTCGAAGAAAGTACTACAAAGGTTTGACATTGATGAAAAAAACCAAACCAGTAAGTACACCGCTGCTTCCTCACTTTCAAGATTAAGTGCATTAATGTCACCTAGCACCACCGATGAGAAGAAGCAAAATGGAACGTGTTCCATATGCAAATGCCGTTGTGCGCTTGATGTATGCAATGGTTTGCACCAGGACACGATATTTCCCACGGCGTTAGTATGGTGGTCGCATATGCATAATCCAGGGTAAAGGAAGTGCAGTGAAGTGGATTCTACGGTACATCTAGTGCTTTGTGGATATTGGTTTCAAGTTTGAGAGAGACAAGATCGAAGGTAAACACCTAGTTGGATCATGTGGATTCTGACTATGCTGGGAGATGCGGATAAGCGTCGATCTACAGTTGCGTGTTCACAATGGCAGGGAGGACCCGCGCTGAGTTTGGAGATCAACATTCAGCCAATCGTAGCTTTGTCACTACAGAGAGTATATGGGCCGTAAGCATTCAAAGAAGCTATATGGCTTCTGGGGTTGACTAAGGATTTGGGTATTGTTCGAAGAACGCGGGGTTTTACGCGACGGCAGTGCCATTTGTTTGGCAAAGAACCAAGTTCATCATGTGTCGCATCAAGCACATCGATGTTCGATTTCATTTTGTTCGGAAATCGCTGATGAAGGGAATGTTATACTCCAGTAGAATCGCAGATAACCACCGGCAGACATGCTACAAAGGTGGTTGCAAGGGGATCAAGTTTCAACACTGTCAACTTGATCAACATCTCTCGAGCTTAGGCGCCTCAGTGGCGCATTTGAGGCCGACGTTATGAACTTTTCGCCAAGGTGGAGATTGTTGAATATTGGCTCTAAAAGGAACAAATTAGTGGCATAATTTAGGGAAATTAGTAGCCTAATTTCAGTGGCATGATTTGTGGAATGATTTGTGGCATGATTTAAGGAAATTAGTGGCATAATTTAAGGAAATTGGTGGCCTAATTTAAGGCTTAAATTATGGCATACACTAGTGGAAAGGAGCCTTTCTTCATCTATAACAGGAAGAGTTCATGCATTGAAGAACAAGGCAAAAATCGAGAAAAATCGAGAGTATAAGCAAAGCTCAAAGAGAGAAAATACTTGTGAGTTTTTGGGAAACACTTGAGAGATATTATTAGCGAGGAAATCTGTCCGTATTACGTATATTTCCTACCTCAAATAATATCTGCCGCCTCCCGTGGACCATAAAATGGCTTGAACCACGTAAATTCTGTGTGTTCATTTTATTGCTTTGATATATTCATATACCGCTATTTATTGCTTCCGCCCACAACAAAAAAGAGTCAGGTTAAATGACAAGAGTAAGGGCGTGTTTGTTTATGCTTATGTGACACTGTAAAAGCACTTTTGATTGTTAAAAAACATTGTCGATAATGAAAAAGCCCTTTTGGACCAAACAGAAATAAATTGTCAGAAACGCCTTCAAAACTCAAAAATCACATTTTGTGCTTGCTTTTTAATGAAACCGTTTTCTTTTCTTTCCTGAAATAGCTTATGTCTGAAACCACTTTTGATAGAAGTACAAGCAAAAGACCCTAAAAAATACTAAGGTCTTGTTTGGATGTGCTTCTCTTAGAAGTGGATTAAAATGAAATGCTTTGGTTAGAATTGGTTTTAAGAGAAATATTTAGGTATTTGTGATGAAAATATTAGAAGTGGTTTTGAACTGTAGTTCTTTGATAATTATTTTTTTATTTTTATAAAAACATGCATTCAAATATGTTTCTCTCAAAAGTAAATATTACGTATTTTTCTTAAAGGCATAAGTAGTACTTTTCAAATTTTTGAAAGCACTTATGATAAAGACCGTTAAATATGCCTTTGATTTATTTGAAAGCATTTTCAATCAAAAGAAGAAACGGTTCCAAATGTATTCTAAGTAAATGTATGGTAATAATGTTTCATTCTTTATCTTTGATAGACATTAATTTCAATCTCTTAAAAAAAGAACATTTTTACATCGAGTGTGCAGAACCAATGTATGAACGATGAAAAATCTCACTATTCCGGCACTGTAAACGGAACAATCCATGTTGTGGTTGGAGGTGGAGGGCATAAATTGAACCAATTCAGTGAATTGATCCCTAATTGGAGTGTTTACAGAGATATTGACTTTGGGTTTGTGAAGCTGACAGCATTCAATCATTCATCTCTACTCTATGAATACAAGAAAAGCAGTGATGGAAAAGTGTATGATTCTTTCACCATTACAAGGGAGTACAGAGATGTCCTGGCATGTGTCCATGGAGGTTGTGAACCAACCACCTTGGCAACTTAAATCATTGTAACTTCTTTAAAATTAACAACGTATCATGTTGAATAGAAGAGAGATTATCAGTGATGTGATTCTCTTTTATGATGATCTTTAATAAAACTAGTTCTAGAATGTATTGTTCATCTACTTTATCTGTGTTAGTTAAAATCGAGATGTCTTAAGTGTAGCCTTTTCGTTCATAATCATCAACTTTGAGTTTCTACAAGACATGACAACATAAGTGCTGCAAAAAAAAAAAATAATAATTTCTTTATTTCAATTTATAAAAAAAATAATTAATATTATCACACGTAAATACGTTACTTGAGGTATATAACAATTTTTCAAATTTGACTATGTTTAAAGCTTGCAAAGAGGAGAAATAGGGAAATTGGTTTGGTTTAATACCTTCATTTTCAAAGTAGCCTTGTTCGTTGCCAGAACATTATGAATTTGAATTTTTTTTTCTAAAAAAAAAAATACTAAAAATTGAACATGTAAAAATACAAAAGGACACATTGACTAAAGCAAAATAATGAAATAAAAATCCAAATTACTATTAGTTTGTATATATTCACCAAAATCAAGCAGTGCATTGAACTAAATAAACAACAAATATAGATTAAAAAAATAGATTTTTAAAAATACGGAAAGTAAAAAACACAAAACCAATTCATATTTGAAATGAAAAAAAAAATCTTCCAAATTCAAATTGAATGTGTTCTTTTATTTTTATTTTTATTTTTACTTTTTAATACATTTTACTTTTTTTAAAATTAATTTTTATAATAATCAAATTTTTAAGTTTGTATTTTGTTTTTTAAAATATGAAATTTAATTTTGAGACACAATTAGTTGAAATTGAATAGAATTTTAAAGAAATTAATCTTTTTACGTCTTATTTAAATGAAATTGAATAGAATTTTAAAGACATTAACCTTTTTACATCTTATTTAAATGAAATGAAACCTACATGTTTTAAAAACATTAATACAAATTATATAATCGGTATACACACTAGGGTAGGGTGTCCACCGATCCGGTTCGGTCCATTTTTGGGGAAATTTTTTTAATCGAATTGGACCGGATAGGTTCAAATAGTTTTAATTAATACAAACTCGACTAGATCATTTGATTTATAAAACTGTTCGGTTCAATTCGAGTTTTGATTTGATTCAATTTTTGGACACCTTTAATGAGAAATAATATGATAATTTTAATATATTATTAAATCGGTTCAATCAATTTAAAAATTAATACATACCCTTGTCGAACTCAACCCCGTCAGGATTTAATAATTTGAATTATTTTTTTTTAATTTTTATTAATTAATTAATAAAAATAATATTTAAAATAATTAGTTGAATTTTTTATGTTATTTAAGATAAATAATTTTGTATAAAAAGAAAAAATAAATAATTATAATCTATAAAATTATCAATATTTTAGTTTATTTTTATTTTCGAGAAATGTAATATTTTAATTACTATTACTTTATAAGATAAAAAGTCTTAGATAATTAACCTATAAAATAATAATTATTTATGTTATTTAAAATAAATAATTATAATCTACGTTATTTTCATTATTTTAACTAATATCAATATTAAATAAAAATAATACTTAATCATTATTATTCTAAAACATGTAAAAAATTTTGTCCAAAAAAGAATTATATGATATGATTTAAAATAATTATAGTGGGTCAATATATAGTTATCAACATTTAATATATTAATAAATTTATTAATTAATTATAAAAAATAAAAAATTTAAATAAATTATTCAATAGATAAGAACAATAGTAGTAATTATTCAAAAATTGATAAGGTATAATTTGGAATTTTATATATGATATAGATAGACTATAAAAGTATAAATATAGATAGATTGTAAAATTAGATGATTGTTTTCTATAGAAATGATTTAGACAAATATTTTTATTAAATAATCTTGATTTTTGAATAAATATAATTTAATTGTATTTTTAGTTGGAATAAAAAAATCTTTCATTTAAGAATACTAATTAATTTAAAATTTTATATTTATTAGCATATATACCTTTAATAATTTTATCTAAAAATAACTATAATTTATCAATATTATTTATTTAAAAAAATATAACAACTTAAATATAATTTGTCAATAAGCTCGATAAAATTATAATAAATATGTAATTATAAATAAATAAATTAAAAATTACATATATAATATATTATATTGGGTACAAATTACTCAAATTTAACACAATTTTGTTTTTGCATTCACTTATATTAAGTTGTGATTTACAAGGAAGGTTTAGAGATAAATTTATTATTTTAAATTATTAAAATAACTAAATATAAAAATTATACAATATTTTATAATTATTAATTTTATTTTATCTTACATAACTTATAATGGTGACTAAATAATCCTATAAATTTATTTAAATTGAAAAATTTAATTTGTTACTTAAAATCAAATTGGATTAATAATTTTTATAGTTGAATCAACATCAGATTAAAAATTATACAATCTGTTTAAATTCAAATCGGATTCAAATTAACATATTTTATAATATATTGTATCCGTTTCGAACTAAATTACTATTAAATTATAAATAAACATATGTTTTATTTTATAACGTGTTATATTTAAATATTATACATATCATAATTACATTAAATTATTATTTTAGTTTAAAAATAAACATAAATATTATTTTAGATTCAGATTGAATGGAATTAATATATTATTAGATCAGATTTTAATTAAAAATCTTTAAATTTAATTTAGAATAATTAAAAATAAATTGTTTTCGTATGTTGTTTACATCCGATGACTAGTAACTAGTAACAAATAAAGAAAACATAAAATGAATTCAAAATATATTTATAAAAAAAAATACCCAAATCCTTAAATTAATATATTCAATAGCATTTAAAACTTCTTACAAAAAAAAAATAGCATTTAAAACTTTTGTTTTATAAGAATAATTTGGTCATTCATACAAAGGAGACAAAAGAAAAAGTGTAGCAGTAAAAGTAAAAATAAAAGAAATAAAAAAGAGAAAGGGAACTCAGGAAATGATAATAGAATAGACTTTTCTAGTAATAAATAATAATTATAAAAAAGGTTTATTTCCTCGATTAGAAGCGGTCAAATTTGTCCTGATCCAATTATTAGTGACTACCAATTGTGGGATGCACGAGATGGTATAGTATCTTGTTTTATATGCATCAAGTTGTTAGATCTGAGGGGTGAAAAAAATACATAACAGTTTCTTAGATCCCACTTTGATTTGTTTTATATAATCAATAATGTTTGAGCTTAATTTAACTGGACTGAATGATATTGCTAAGTAATAATATTATGATTCTTCGGATGTAATGTCTTTTGGTTTGAAACTTAGAATCATCTTCCTGTTTGCATTGAATTATACAATTTTCTTCGTATCTTTACTTTTTTATACCAAAGAAGCTAAATTTAATTCATAATCAGAGTTTATAAAACATTAGCCAACAAGGGTAGCAAGAAAACAATTACATAACATATTTTTAGATGATACTGTCTCCATAACACATCGGGGACAAGGCCGTCTCCAATCTATTTGATGATCAGAGCATGTCAGAGCAAACTTGGAGGGCATCTGGGCATGGGCAGCAGAATTGGATTGCCTTGGACAGTATCACCAACACACCTTGTCCATTGTGTTTGTAGTTGTTAAGATGGCATGCACAAATAGCCCCCCAGCTGCAAGACATTCACCACCAAAATGAAGAAAATTGACAGACAAGAGAGAGTCTATTTCCACAATTAAGCTCCAAAATTCAGCAGCCATATCATAGTATCTAATTTAATCAATTGTTTTCATCCATTTTGGAACGATTAGATTGAATTAAATCACTGGATCAATATTGTAATTTATGTCTTTTCAGTTTTTTTTTTAATTATTTATTACAATATTTTCTTCATAATCATTATATAAATATTTGATATAAAATTAAGTAAATTATATAACAATAATCTTGCAAACTATCACAATTTGATTGTATTAAATCTTAAATTTAACTTACATACAAAATTAAATTTAAAATTAAGTTAGAAATGTGAATGGAGAAAATTCATTAACATTAAATCTTTTATCAAATTTACGAGTTAAGTGAATAATCAGAAGATGTATCATGAAAAGTAATAAAAAAACAACTTCAATTTGTAAGTGACTAACTTTGTTAAAGAATCTGAGATCTCGATGAAAACCAACACACCAGTTGTAAGTAGCCACCAACAGTTTGGTGGCAAAACATAGGTTGTCTAAAAACATGCATCTTCGTAATTATGTTTATTTTTAATTATTACAATTTTGCTTTTCTTTTGTATAAATAGGTTATAAAAATTCGTTTATATATCATCAATAAAACCATTTCTTACATGGTATTAGAGTTTAGGAAATAATTCCCAGAAAATTCAGCTCACAGAAATTTTTCTTCTTCTTTTCGCATTCTCTTTTTTTCCAAAATCAATTTCGATTCACAAAATAATTTCAATTTTATCCCATCATAATATACAGAAGAATATGAGCAATCTCCAATTAATTTCAAGCCAAAATAACACCCCACACGCTCACACGCGCCAACTGCTAAGAAAGACGACTCCAACGACACGTCGTTCGCGCGCCTCTGAAGCAAACGACGCGTCGTTCATCTGGTTCGGTTCTCCATCCGGTCCGATTCGGTCTTCATCCAGTTCAGCGTTGCAACCGCCATCCCAGCCACTCCAGACGCTGGTTCACCCACTTTTCGACCGATTCTGGAGCTGAAATTTCCGGTTCTGTAATCCTTGACTCATTTTCTATAAGATAAAGCATATTTCAGTTCATTATTTGTTTCATAAACAATCATTGTTGTCTAAAACACACTTAATCCTATCCCATTTTTTTTTAATTTTTCACTCAAAATCATGTCTGAAAATACCAATGAAATTCATACACAATATCCTTACAAAAATTACCCATAAATGAACTCACATCTCAAGTGTAATCGATGCAAAAATATCGACCATAATTCTAAAAGTTGTCAAAGTCACCTTAAATGTGATTTCTATGATCTCAATGGACACAATTATGAAAACTGTCGAAAACGCCTTAAATGTGGTTTTTGTGGTTTGAATGGACATTACATCAACATGTGTAGGAATAAAAGGTCAATTCAAGATATGAAAGATGCAAGTTATGGCTTCCCCTCCAAAGCTCACCATACTAATCTTCAAGAAAGCAACTCCAACACAGGGACACCATCCCATAACCTTACATATGCTCAATATCATGAGCTTCTTACACTTCTCAATCAAGCCAAATCAGGTAGCATGGTAAGACAAATGACTACTTATTCAAGTAACATATCATGTGCGAATGTTTTCCATTCAGAAACTCGTTGGATTCTTGATATAGGAGCAACTGATCACATGGTCTGTTTTAAAAACCTTATGAGCTCTAGCATTCCAATGACTAATTAGCATGTACATTTACTTGACCATTCACTCGCCCGTGTCACACATATCGGCACTGCACATTTTTCCAATAATTTCATACTCCATGATGTCTTATGTGTTCCCTCCTTCAAATTAAACTTGGTTTCAATAGCCAAACTAACTCAAACTACACTTTGTCATGTCACCTTCACTAATAATATGTGCTTTGTTCAGGACAAATGCTCAGGAAAGACGATTGGGATGGGAACTGAGAAAGGAGGACTATACTACCTGACTATTTCGAAGAAGGTTGAATGTTTCTCTATTTCAAATACTACTCCAACCAACCCTCTTCTATTGCATCAACGACTTGGTCATCTATCTAATAACAGTTTGCGTGAGCTTTCTCTTACCATTAACATACCTTTTTGTTCTATTAGTGATTGTTCCATTTGTCCACTAGCTAAGCAAACTCGTAATCCATTTCCTTTAAGTTCCATAAAAACAAAAGCACCTTTTGAACTAATTCATGTTGATATTTGGGATGGCTATCATATTCCAGCACTTAATGGAGCACGTTATTTCCTCACTATTGTTGATGACTACTCAAGATGCACATGGGTCTATCTCTTAAACACCAAATCTGATACATGCATATTTCTCACCACCTTTATTAATCTTGTTTAAACACAATTTGCATCCAGAGAAAATCATTCGTAGTGATAATGCACCAGAATTCTCTATGATCGAGTTATTTTCTAGCAAAGAAATCCTGCATCACACCAGTTGTGTCTCTACCCCTCAACAAAATGGTATTGCTGAACGCAAACATCGTCACCTTCTCAATGTGGCTCATGCATTACTCTTCCAAGTCAACCTCCCTAAACAATTCTTGGGAGATGTTATTCTTACAGCCACATACCTCATAAATCGTACTTCAACACCTATTCTCAAGGGAAAAACACCATTTGAAATCCTTTTTCACAAAGTTCCTAAATATGAACATCTTTGTGTTTTTGGTTCCCTTTGCTTTGTGTCTGCACATCATGATCGACCCACCAAGTTTGATGCTAGATCACATAGATGCATATTAATTGAGTATCCATCTGGGATAAAAGGTTATCGTGTCTACAATTTGGAAACAAGCAAGACTTTAGTGTCTCGTGATGTTATCTTTCATGAACATGTATTTCCTTATCCCACTTCCGCTGTCAACACTGCAATTCTATTCACTCCATCAGAAAATACTATTTATGATGACATACCTAACATTCGTCAATCAACCAATCCAAATACATCACTTCATCATATACCATCTATCCTTCCAACAATCGACTCAAACATTCTTTATCCTCAAAATTCATCTCCAGAAACATCATCGTCAACTTCTTCACCACACATAACTCCTCCAACACCAGTCACACATAGGCTTCATTGATCCACCAATGTTCTTAGCTACCTTCAAAAATATCATGTAGAAGGTTCCTTGCCTTCTTGGTCCATTCCCTTCGTCTCACTCAGCATCGTCCAAAGACAAAGGTACTTCTCATTCTTTATCTCATGTACTTACCTATGACCAATTATCACCTACACATCGTGCCTTTGCTACTTCTATTTCCATCCCTAGGGAACCAACCAAATTTGCTGAAGCTTTCAATGATCCAAAATGGCGGCTTGCCATGAAACAAGAACTGGATGCTCTTGAAACTAATGGCACTTGGACCCTTCAACAACTTCCTCCAAACAAGAAACCAGTTGATTGTAAATGGGTTTACAAAATCAAGTATAATCTTGATGGCTCTATGGAACGATACAAGGCTCGGTTAGTGGCCAAAGGATACAGTCAGATTGAAGGTTTTAACTACCAAGAAACTTTTGCACTAGTAGCTAAACTTGTCACTGTTCGGCTTCTTCTTACCGTTGCTGCTATTCAAAATTGGCATCTTCTACAACTCGATGTCAACAATGCTTTTCTCTATGGTGATTTTCATGAAGATGTCTACATGTCCTTTCCACCTAGATTCGGACGAAAGGGGGAAACACGAGTATGTAAGCTACACAAATCTTTTTATGGACTCAAACAAGCCTCACGACAATGGTTCATCAAGCTATCAACAACACTTAGGCTAGTTGGTTTTAACCAATCCAAGTATGATAACTCACTGTTCGTCCAAACCCGTGGTAATTCCTTCTTTGCTTTTCTTGTCTATGTAGATGATACAATCATAATAGGAAACAATTAACAAGACATTGAAGAAACTAAGAATCATCTCATGAGACAATTCAAACTTAAAGATCTCGGTGAATTAAAGTATTTTTGGGCATAGAAGTTTCACATTCCAAGAAGGGAATTGTTCTGTCATAACCCAAGTACGCACTTGAAATATTGGAGGACATGGGTTATCTTGGTGCCAAATCTGCCAATTCACCTATGGAACAAAATTTATCACTCAGCAAGGTTGAAGGGGAATTCATTAGTAATCCCACATCCTATCGAAGACTTGTTGGGACATTAATATACTTGACCATCACAAGGCTCGACTTAGTGTATGCCGTGCACATTCTCAGTCAATATATGGATAAACCATGTCAACCACATTTAGAAGCAGCTCAACGAGTGCTACGATATGTCAAGAACACACCAGGGCAAGGTCTCTTTTTCTCAACAACTAGTTCATTACAACTAAATGCTTTATGTGACGCAGATTGGGCAAAATGCACAGATACACGATGATCAACCACATGATATTGTATGTTTCTTGGAAACTTGCTAATTTTTTAGAAGACTAAGAAACAAAATATAGTCTCACGATCAAGTGCAGAAGAAGAATACCGTTCTATGGCAGCAGCATGTTACGAAGTAACTTGGTTACGATACATTTTGGATGATTTGGGTATCAAACATTCCTAACCAACCAAGTTATATTGTGACAATCAAATAGCCCTTCACATTGCATCAAATTCAGTGTTTCATGAGCGAATCAAACACATAAAGATCGATTGCCATCTAGTAAGAGAAAAAATTCAAGTTGGAATGATCAAAACTTATCATATCTATACATTAGAACGACCAGCAGATATATTTATCAAATTCTTGAGTTTTACACGGTTCTAAAGCTTACTTAACAAGTTAGGAATAATTAACATATATTTCAACTTGAGGGGAATGTTAAAGAATTTGAGATTCCATTGGTGACAACCAACACACTAACTGGAAGCAGCCACCAACAGCTTGGTGGGGAATGATAGATCGTTCAAGAACATATCTCTCCATAATTGTGTTTATTTTTAATTATTACAATTTTGTTTTTCTTTTATATAAATAGGTTATAAACATTCGTTTATTCATCATTAATAAAATCATTTCTTACAAACTTATTAATATAATTTTAATTCTTTTAAAAATATATTATTTATATTATAAAAAATAAAAAAAACATAAGTAGATAACATATTTTTTAATTCTTGATTAAAAATAAAACCCTATGAATAAAAAGAATATTATTTTGTAAAATTAAATCTAAAGATATCTTTAAAAAGTAACATATATATAAAAATATAAATTTATTTAATTTTGACCATCAACTTACATAGAATAATAGATATTGTAATGGAATAATCCATTCGAATTTAAAAGAAATCCATATTTTTCTAAAATATTTTATCTTATTCTCTTATACAAAACATTATTTTTTTATTAAATTAAATTCTTTTTTTTATTTTGGTTTGTTTTTATTGTCTTCTTTTGATGTGTCAAGGATATTGCTTATTATAGGCAAAATTACCTGACCAGAAATTATACAAGTAACTAACTAAATTTTAATACAAAATATTTTTTTTTATTTAATTAAAATTTTCAAATGTGATTGTAACTCAAATTTTTATTTTCTTTTACTTACACGTTTGCTGGAACTACAATTTATTCCCTTTCGTATACGTAAACATGGTCTTACTGTTAAATATGATAATTGCGACCGAACGAAAGAAATTGCCCATGGCGGCCCGTGGAAATACATCGGTTTGTTGGCAAAGGTATCATTTCTTGGCAACTTGCAGTATAATAATCTAATTTACTGTAATCATTGCAATTTGCAATGTTCTATTATATTATTGTATACATGCATCTTGGGGGAGAAATGGAAAGGGAAGTGTTGTGGGCGGCGTTGGTTTTGCTAGTCTAACTTGATAGGGTTTGAAACGTTGAATCTATCACAGTCAAGATTAACTTGAACTAGATATAGCTTTTCCTATATAAGCAAGTAATGTGTTTCGTCTAAAAATACACCAACTCTTTAAGGAGAGGAAGCTAATGATTTCTTAAAACCCTGCAAACGTCTTTTCTTTTGTAGTTTTTCCATTCCAATTTCTTGTTTTTTTATTGGGATTAGGTAGCAAGCTGAGAGAAATTAAGGTATTGTCATAATAAGAAGATCAAGTGAAGTCAAAATTGCTGAGTTTCTAGTTGTCATAATTTATTGACTGCCAAAAATGGATAGGAAATCATATTTTCTAAACAGAAGTATTGTGGTTTTGTTGTTTTTCTGGTTGGGATTGACTTATGCTCAAATGGGATCTGTGGATCAGCCACTCTCTCTGATTGGTATCCATAAAGTGACTTTTGGCCTCCATGAATCTGCCTCTGTTTTAGCTAATCCGTTTACCCTTGGCTTGCAGGTAACATATTCTTGTCTGTTTTTGCTTACTTTGACCTTCTACTTTCATGATATTTGATTCTTTCAATCTGTTGTATATGTCCTTATTCTGATTTCTTTTGGTTTTGTGGAGCTGAAAATTTCATAGTTTTGATTCATGATACAGGGTCAAGATACTCAGTGGGTGACTGTGGATATATATAACCCCAATCCATCAGTGGACGATTGGATTGGTGTTTTCTCTCCTGCAAGTTTCAAGTAATATACTTTTCTGCTCATCTAAGAAACAATTTTCCCCCTCTTTTTTTTTTCATTTTTACAGGATTTGTGACTTAAAAAACAACATGCACAAAGAAAAAAAAATCTAGCTATCATTTTTTGTGGCCAATACTTTCCTTCCTAGAAACTGAAGTAGTTTTGTTTTAACTTAACAGTTCATCAAGTTGTCCACCAGAAGGTCTTATAGAACAAGAACCTCCATATATATGCTCTGCTCCAATCAAGGTGTGTATTTGTGAAATTATAGCATTATAACATAGCAATTTAGTTTAAACTTCTCTAACATATATTATTTGTTTCAGTTCAAGTATGTAAATTCTTCCAGTTCAGATTATGCCAAGAATGGGAAATCTACTTTGAAGTTTAATATAATAAACCAGCGGGCTGATTTTTCTTTTGCATTATTCTCAGGCGGGTTGTCAAATGTGCGTAATTGACCCTTTTTGCTGTTTTTTCAATCATAAGCAATGCTCTAGTTTTCTTACCATATAACTAATCAATATTTGAACTTTGCAGCCAAAACTGGTGTCAATTTCAAACTCCATATCATTTGCTAATCCCAAAGCACCAAACTTTCCTCGCCTTGCTCAGGGAAAATCTTGGGATGAAGTAAGTTCTCAAATCTAATGGTATATCCTGCTTACCATTAATGCATCATATATGCATATATTTCTTATGTTCTTTTTGTATTTGTAAGATAAATAAAATGCTTAAATTCTTGCGCAATCTGGTGCAGATGACAGTGACCTGGACGAGTGGATATAACATAGATGAGGCGGTTCCATTTGTTGAGTGGGGTATGAAGGGACAAATTCAAACAAGATCTCCAGCTGGAACATTGACATTTGATAGGAATAGCCTGTGTGGTATGATTTAATTTCTATCTATTTTTGTTTTATTACTACTATAATATACAATAAAACTGTCTTATTCATAGATTGATTTTTCTTTCATTTCAAGTGGGTTTACCATTTTGGTTCCCGCTAGTGGAAGGAATACTCATTTGTGACTTACGGGAAGTAGTCTAAGATTAAGGAAAATAAGCTCCTAATGATTTTCCAATGTGGGTTTTATTTTGGTATCCAGGTGCACCAGCACGCACAGTTGGTTGGCGTGATCCTGGTTTCATACACACAAGCTTCCTAAAAAATCTATGGCCAAACTCTGTGTAAGTACTGACAAGTTTTCCATAAACCTTTCAAATTTTATAGTTTTAAGATAAAATCTGATGGTGGTCAATGTGATTTTGCAGGTACACTTATAAGTTGGGTCATCTTTTATTCAACGGATCATATGTTTGGAGCAACAAAAATTATTCGTTCAAAGCATCTCCATATCCTGGGCAGGACTCATTACAGAAAATTATAATATTTGGTGACCTGGGGAAGGTAGAGAAGTGATTTTTTTCCCTTGATGATACTTAGTGATGCCATTGCGTCTGTTTACATCTTTCTGGCAGCGTGGTATATGGATATATGATTAATTCAAAACCTTCTGTGTCTTATAGGCAGAGCGTGATGGTTCAAATGTGTACTATAATAATAATCCAGGTTCACTTAACACTACAGACCAACTCATCAAGGACTTGAAAAACATAGACATAATATTTCTTATTGGAGATATGACATACTCAGATGGATATATTTCACAATGGGATCAGTTCACAGCTCAAGTTGAACCTATTGCGTCAACTGTGCCTCTTATGGTAGCAAGGTTTGCATTATTCTATCTACACGTGAAACTTTAAGCAATCATTACTTATGACATTGGTTGAAGAATGTTAATTTGGTTCCTGCAGTGGTAATCACGAACGTGATTGGCCGGATACAGGTGCCTTCTATGAGAATAATGATTCAGGTGGTGAGTGTGGTGTGCCTGCTGAGACTATGTTCTATGTTCCAGCTGAGAATCGAGCTAAGTTCTGGTAATTAAATTGTACAGCTCAGAACTCTCAATCACTTTCATATCTTCTTTGAAGTTTCTGGGACCTGTCAATACATAAGTTATACTTCTATGCAAATGCAGGTACTCCACAGATTATGGGATGTTCAAATTCTGTATAGGTGACAGTGAACATGACTGGACGGAGGGTTCTGAACAGTATAAGTGGATTGAGAAATGCTTTGCATCAGTAGACAGACGTAAACAGCCATGGTTGATCTTTGCAACTCATCGACCTCTTGGATATTCTTCCAACTCTTGGTATGCCCAACAAGGCGCATTTGAAGAGCCCATGGGAAGAGAAAACTTGCAGAAACTTTGGCAAAAATACAAGGTTGACATTGCATTTTATGGCCATGTCCATAACTATGAAAGGATATGCCCCATTTATCAGGTATGATTTATAGTTTCTTCTGCGCATACGTAAGTTAACTCAAAAACTGCAATTTATTGGAAAGTATTTGAGTCCATATTGGAAAAGTAATCATCCTAAAAGATTTGAAGTTGGTGGATAAAACTACCTATTGCAAAAATCAGCTCTCATCGCTAGAGGAAATGACAATAAATAATGTGTGATAATAATGTTTCATTATTTTACATTTCATTTTAAAGAAAGAAGAAAAAAACCTTTTTACACTGATTGTGCAGAACCAATGCGTCAGCTCTGAAAAGTCTCACTATTCTGGCACTGTGAACGGAACAATCCATGTTGTGGTTGGAGGTGGAGGGCATAAATTAAACCAATTCAGTGAATTTATCCCCAATTGGAGTATTTACAGAGATATTGACTTTGGGTTTGTGAAGCTGACAGCATTCAATCATTCATCTCTCCTTTATGAATACAAGAAAAGCAGTGATGGAAAGGTGTATGATTCTTTCACCATTACTAGGGAGTACAAAGATGTATTGGCTTGCATACATGATGGTTGCGAACCAACCACCGCAGCATCTTAATTCATCCATTCTAACTTCTTTGAATGCATTATGTTAGGTAGAAAAATTAATTATCAGTGATGCGATTCTGTTTTATGTATGGTGTTGCATGACGATCTAAGTAATGAAACTAGTCTTGAATTGTTCTATATCATCAACTTCCTATTTAGGTTAAAACTGAGATGTTTTAGTGTGGACTCCTTGTAGACATGAACTTTGAGTTCCTACAAGACAATGAAATCCTGAAATCCTTAGTATCCAAATGCAAAGATTATTGCAGCTTTTGAGTACCTCCAGACTAATAATTTATCCTTTATCTAGGGCCTCGCTAATTAGCTATCACCTCAAGTAAAATGTTGAATATATATATATATATATAAGACAATTTTGTCTCCCAAGCTCTGGTTTGCTTGTGTAATTTCTGTAAACTCAAAAAATTATGCTAGTTTCTATAAATTACTTGAAGTGTTCAACAATGGCAATTATTACCAAAAATATTATTATCTTTTATCTTTTTCTTGTACACCCAATTGGGTGTGATGATTGATTTATCTTTTATCCATAAATAATTATTAAGACGGTAAGTGTTGCTACCTGATTTTTTAAGTTCTTAAAAAGAACAGGACAATGTAAATTGCACGAATTCATCTCTGAATTATTTGAACCTCTTGAGGATTAATGTTTTACACGTGGTATTGCTAAATGTGAGGTAATATATTAATTAGGATCTATACATTCGTGTATTAAGTAAATAGTGTTTTTTTCACTAATAATTCTATTCTATTTGTATTCATGGATTATAAAGTCCATTCACATGTAATTTTATATTTTTTTAAACATGAGTTTCACAATTAAATGAGGTAGAATTTATAAGTATTTATGAACATGTAATTTACTATAATTTATTTTTTATTAGAGATACGTTATAGATGAGATTTTAATAGAAAATATCAATAATACCCTGTTTGTATTTTATTCATAAATCTTTTAATTTTTAAAAAATATTAAAGATGATATTCAATTTTAATTTTAAGATAACAATTATTTAACAGAATTTTAAAATAACAGTTATTTAATAATATTTTTATAATATCTTTAATTTTAAATTAAAATATTAAATAATCAATAATATTAAAATAATAAAATAAAAATAAAAAATGAAAGTTACATCTTTATATTGTTCAAATATTATAAAGCACAAAATAAAAATAAATAATTAAATTTATTTTTAATTTAAAAATATATACATATGTTTTACTATGGATAACCTTCTTCTTATTTGTTTTTAAAGGGGATCCCCAGTAATAATAATAATAATAATAATAATAATAATCATCATAATATATTTTTAGTAATATTATATCATAAATATATTATAATTATAATTATAAAGAATATTATAACTAATTATTTAAAATACGTCATAAATTTAAAATATATTAATTTTTTTTAATATATTTAAGCTTGAATCATCTTTCATGTTGTTACTATCGATACATGCTATAAGATCACAAATCACGACGAAAACCACACATTTATCATATGTGCTGAAAGCTACGACCAATAATGCACAAAAATTAAAAAGAGAAATGAAAAAAAAAAGTAATGATGCACTCCACACAATTTTATTCGCTTTCCTTCGACGGAAACGAATGATAAATTTACATAAATTTAAATTTATTTTTATACTTTGTTTTTTATATTATAATGCATATTAATATTATTTTAAAAAATAAATATATTTTAAAATTATTGAGATACATTATGACGTAAAAATATGTATATAAAATTAAATATAAATTTGTATGGTTAATATTGTTTCTCTTATCCGGTTTGGCCATAGGTGCAGTTATGGTATTTAAGGGATTGGAACTATGTACGTTTTTAACTCTTTTTTATATTTATTACAATTTTTTAATAAGTTATTATTATTAGTGAGTATAATTAAGATTATTTTTTTAATTATAATTATGTACTGTGATATATATGAAACTAAAATTTCAATTCAACGTACACGAATCAATTTAATTTAAAATTTTATTGATTTGAATTGATTTTTTTCTTTTACATAACTAATTAATATTACACTAGTTTAATTTTTACTTTTTTTAACTTTAAACTAACTAAAAATCCAATCAATTCAATTTATTTCTTTTATTATTTTTATTTTTATATTCTTGTTTTAGATTTATAAATTTCATATAATTAAAATTTTTAATCTATAACTTACATTTTATTTTTCTTCTTGTAGACTTGTTAAGTAAATAACATACCTCAAAAAACTTATTCACCGTATCGGTTTAAATTAAACTTTAAAACATATTTCATTATAATGTTTATGTTTTATGAATGTGTTACAAACTTATATTTTAGCTTCTAGGCGAAAGCTTGAAACATGGGTGAAATTTGGGTTTTTATATGCTTACACCCATTTTTCATTTTGTAATAGATAGTGTGTATTAAAGATTTGAATTTTTATGTCTTATTTAATTAATTATTGTTATATTTCAAATTTCATATAAGAGGACAGTATTTTTCATTTAATGTAATATTTTAAAATTAAATTTTGTTTTCTAATTTATTCGTGTGAGATAGTTTAGATATTTAAGTAAAATCTATACAAGAACTTATAAACTAAGTATCATTTCTTCTTTTCTTTTTTATATATGTAAAATACTAACTATATACACTACTACAAAACATGCATACGATCTCGGTTTTTAACCGTGGTAATAGGTTTATAGCCACGGTTATAAGAACCGAGGCCTAAGTGAGAGAGACCGTAGGATGTACCTATGACCTCGATTATCTAATAACCGAGGCCATAGATACACCCTATGGCCTCAGTTTTCTAATAACCGAGGTCATAGGGTATACATAAATTTTAAAAAATATCCTATGATCTCGGTTTTTTAATAACCGAGGCCATAGAGTATATATAAATTACAAAAAAATACAATAATTAGTAATTATAATATTAAAAATCAATATAAATTACAATAAATTTATTAATTCAAATATTAAAAATCATATTATATTAAAATTAAAAGTATAATTATATTTGAGAGTTTATTATATACAAAAAAACTTAGTATTATAAACTAACTTTTTAGTATTAATTACAAACATGGAAAAAAACTTAATATTAATTACCAACACTAGCAGTGTCAATGTACCAGCGCAGAGCACCAATAGTAGGGAGATTTAAATCTATTTAATAACAATAGTACCAACAATAATAAAGTGTTTTAATGCTTACCAAAGACTTGATGCAAAGAAGGCACTTATTGGTATTACACATGTTGTATATCTATCACGAGAGAAATTATTTTAAAATTTTGAGATTGCATATCAAGGAAAAAACTAAAAACAAACATAAAAGCCATTGAAGGATCACAACAAGAGAAAAAAGCTATCACTCACATTTCAAAAGTCATTTTGACTAGTGTTACAAGCTATAGGTTGAAAACAAAAAAATGAAAAACAAACATTTCATCTTAAGACAACTCAACAATATAACACTAACTTGTATGTAACATAGGAAACCTCACTACATTTGACTAAAGTAGCATGCCAAAGACTAGTGCGAGCACCACTGTGGCAAAGACCACACCTTCGTAGCGCGTAACCAAGACAAGACTAGCGTATTTCACGTGACACCACCACAACGCTCCAAAGACTAAAGACTACAGAAGACACCAAAGACTCCGAATTTCATCCTCATTTCCTACATCTTCTCGCTTTCTCACAAGTAGACACAATGTATAATGCAACGCATCAAAGACCAACAAACACATTACCCTTCCTTCAGTTGTGGTTCTCTGCTTTATTTTAGAATTTAATCACCATAAAAATCAATGAAAATGAGTAACAAAATATTACAATCTTATACATAAAACCATTACCGCTTCCTTCTGCTTTGTTTGTGTTCTATGTTTTAGAATTTAATCAATCAAAGAAATCAAGGTATCAAAAATATTACGATCTTATACATAAAACCATTACTCTTCCCTTTGCCGCAAAATCAAGAAAAATGCGCTAATCCTATACATTGTCTAATTATCAAAGTTACAAAACACGTGATAAGATCCCTAGTTACATTGTCTAACTGAATTTTCCACATGATAAGATCCCACCTCCTCTTCCTACCGCAGTTAAAGATCCGAGAGTTATAACTACGAAGCCGATAAGATCAAGAAGAAAGAAGGCTGCAATAAGTCGAGGAGGGACTAACTGCAGGGAATCGAGAGCGACCGGAGATGAAGGTAGTAGGGTTGAGAGTTGAGATCGACAGGGCGCACGGTGAGAGAGAGAGATTGAGAGAGGCGAAGGCGAGTGGCGAAAGCTAGCGACAAAGGCGAGACCGAGAGCTGCGATTCTGGAAATAGTGAAAGTGAAAAAACCCTAATGCAACGCGTGAATCGTGATAGGAGCCGAGGTAGAAGGTAAAGGGTTGAGAGCTTATGAGATCGACAAGACAGACGGTAGAAGGACCAGAGATTGAGAGCGACGAAGGCGAGATAGAGATGCGAGAGCTACGATTCTGGAAACAGCGAAAGTGAAAAAACCCTAATGCAACTCGTGAATGGTGATACTGATATATATTTTAGGAAAACAAATGGGAGATATGCTGGTGATATATATATATATTAATTAGAAATTATATATTAATACATATAAGTAATATGAATTTAATTATAAAGGAAAAAAGGAAAAAAGAAGAAAGAGATAAAAAAAGTGAAAAAATTTGATATATATATTATAAAAGAAATAAAATACATTAAATTAAATTAATAATAGAGAAAAATAAAAAAATTTAAAGTAATTTTTTATTTTTTTTAAATGAATGACATATAGTATATTATTTCATTTCGGTTTTAAAAATATTAAAGAATTTATTATTTTTATTATAATTACAGTTATTTAATAAACGTTGTTATATAAATTTAAATATTTTTTTATAGTTTAACCTATAGCCATAATTATTAATAAAACCGAGGCTATGTATATACACTATGATCTCGATTTTTATTAAACCGTGGCCAAAACGAGGCTAAAATTTTGAGACTAAAAACATATATTGTAGTAGTGATACTATTTAATTATTTGTTAATTATAATTTATAAATACATTGTCTTTCATGTTTTTACCGTTAGAGTTTACATCGTATGAACAAACTTTTGAATGATTTGGATATAAAATTTAATAAATTTTACTAGATAAATCATTACTATTTATTTTTTTCATTTACTTAATTTTTAAATTTTTTTGTACTATATTATTAATATAAATAATAATTTTATATAAGTGATTGAAATCTAAATATTTAAATTTAAAAATTATTATAAAATTAATATTAAAAATATTAAAAGTTATAATACAAGAGTTAAAAAATATTAATAAATAGAATTTACCGGTAGAAAAGAGAGAAAAATTTCCTTACTCAACTCATACCAAATCAATAAAATTAGTTTGGATTAGATTGATTTTTTTAAATTTATTAGATTAAGTTGATTATCATTTTTAAAAAAACAATTATATTAAATTGATTTAAATTTTAATCTAAACCCAAATCAATCCATAAGTACACTCCCACTTAACACAATTTGGTACTTTCTTATTGAATTTTTATTGATTTTGAAAATTAACTATAAATTTTAATTAAAAAATTAATATTAAGATATAATAAATTTAAAATCATATTTTTTTAATATAATATATTTATTTATATGATTTTGGGGTATGGTTAACTCCCACTTAACACAATTTGGTACTTTCTTATTGAATTTTTATTGATTTTGAAAATTAACTATAAATTTTAATTAAAAAATTAATATTAAGATATAATAAATTTAAAATCATATTTTTTTAATATAATATATTTATTTATATGATTTTGGGGTATGGTTAATTTTTTTTTTTTAGGGTGTTCTTCAAGTTATAATTTAATTTATATAAAAATTAAAACCTTTATATTTATAAATTATTTGGTAATAAATAAAATTATATTTAATATAATAAATAAATATAAGATATATTTTAAAATATAAAAGATAATATTAATTATTTTATTTTTGTTTATTTATATATAAAAATAAAAAAATTATTATAATAAGAGAGATTAAATATCTTGTTTTATATAAAAAGTTATAAATTTATCAAAGCTAGGGAAAGTAAGCATTCTCAGTCCTCCTATTTAGCCTGAATGAATGCCACATCAGTAATTCAATTCCTACGTTTTGTTTTTTTGTTTTTACCGTAGTACTTGACTGAGGACTGAGGACTGAGGACTGAGGACTGAGGACTGAGGACTGAGGCTATACCTCAACAATAATAAATTAAAATTAAAATCTGTGCTCAATTCTATAAGATACCTGACAATTATTCTATAAATTTTGATATAATGACATGTGAATATATATAAGACAAACACGTTTATCATTAATTATTTTATTATTATTATTATTTATAAATAATTTAGTTGATAAATGTTACGTCAATATCTACCCCTTACTCCGGCGATGGCCCACCGACCCCATCTACCGACAAAGAGATATGGACCGTGAAAATGAGTGAAGCTATAATTAGATAACATCCAAGAAATAATTAATACACACGTTTTTGAAATGTGCTGCAGACCTGCAGTAGCATGACCATCATTTATATACCGTACCGACAGACACTTGAAGTTGTGGTATATATTATTATTTAAAATAATTTTTTTAATTTACAATTAATTAATATATTAGCTATGTTATTTTGATAATTTATGATAAATTGTTTTTTTTATCTGGATTTTTCAGTAAAAAATTACTCAATCTTATTAAAATATTTGATAATATTATATTTCAGATAATTAATGTAATATTTTCAAAAATTAAATATATAATATTTTTTTTAAAAAAAGAATATAATATAATCGTTGTGAAGCATATATCCAATAACAAACTCTCCCCATCATGCTTGATCGCTTTATAAAATCAAAGGCAGACGAATTTTCTTCCCAATTTTATTGGTAAAAATTTATGGCAATCCAGTTCTCTGCATATAATGTTAAAGTTTATTGTAATTATGAAGAAACTGCCAATATATAAAATGTGAATATCATTGGGAATATTCGATTTCCATGATATGATATTTAGAACTTGGAAGGGCTGTCAATTTCTAACAATTTAAATCTAAATTAGTACTGATTACAAATTTTTTTTATACCCACTTCAAAAAAAAAAAAAAAGCGTGTGGTAAACCTAATAATGGAAAAAAAAATTCAATGATATCTAAAAAGTTTCAACAGAGGTATCGTCAACCTATTGATGAAGATATCAAATATATCCTCTTATTTGAACGAAATTAGCCTGAATTAAATGAATTGTAAAATTTAGGAGCAAAAATGTAAATTTATAATTAAGTGAGGAATTGTTGGTAGATAATATTAAATCCGTTTCTTCTTTTTTTTTTTACCATGACAACAGGCCATCTCTATCAAACTTTTTACGGAATCAAACAATATTGTTTGGTATTAAATATGCAACGAACATACGACCTAATAGGTACAGGTACCCCGCTAGGATATAGCGTGAATATAGAGCTAACTTAACAAAATGTCTGGGCCCAACGAGCTTGATAAAGCGTACAATCCAGTCAACAAAAGTACTTCGCCACAAACTGTGAGGTCTTGGATGTCAAGACTTGGTGAAAACTGTGATATCACGACGTGATTATTGTCCTCCTTCTCCATGAGCGGCCTGCATATAACAACCTCCATTTTTTTATGTGTAAAACTTATAACGATTTGCTTTCTATTTAAACTAGTTCGTGTACAATTTTACTACACATGTAACCATGTATACAGATCGCTTATACGTATCTTGTCACGTGCGTAGGGTGTCATACATATATATACCCCTTAAATGAGGAGAATACATGATCTATTCATTTGTCTATATTTCCAATTCTCTCTAAAAATCACTAGAATCCATATTTCCACTTCGCATGTCGCATATCTCGCAAAATATTAAAGCGATCAATTCCTTAAAGTTTGGAGCACATGTGGGGTAAGGTTTTCACCCTCTCATGTTGCATATCTCACAAAATATTAAAGCGGTCAATTCCTCAAAGTATCGAGCGCATGTGGGGTAGGGTTTTCACCCTCGCATGTCGCCTATCTCACAAAATTTATGCCCCATGATTGGAGGAGGAGTCCCCTGACCCCCCCACTCGAGATGCGAAATATGCTCGTGATCATGCTTTGGGCGTTTTATTTCATACCCCCAAGTGGGGACAAGTCATTTGACCTTCTCACTTGAGATGCAAGACACCCTATTGCCTCTTGATTGGAGGAGGAGTCCCCTGACCCCCCCACTCGAGATACGGCATGTCTTATGTCCCGTGATTGGAGAAAAAGTCCCTTGACCCCCCACTCGAGATGCGAGATACGTCCTATGCCTCGTGATTGGAGGAGGAGTCCTCTGACCCCCCACTGGAGACACTAGATGTGTTTTAACATGGTAAAAATGTAGGTATTATTGAATGATTAGCTCATAATCTGAAATACGTCTTAAAGAAGAGACTTAAGTTCCAGGGCAAACTACTACTCTTATGGAAGCGCATGTGAGGGGTTGGATATTTCACCCTCGCATGCCACATCTAACCGTGGGTCAATATTTCACCATGACGTATTATATCTGAATGTGGGCTATTAATCTCTTCTGACAAGTTCCATCGCTTCCTTCGAAAGGGACCTCAGTTCACCCCACTACTTCGGTATTAGAAACAATATAGACATAGCAATTCACATATTTTTCATTAGGTAGAGCATTTAGGTCCCTAGTTCATTGGGATAGTTAGGGTATATGAGCCATCTTTCTGCTATAAGGCGATACTTTACTCTTAGTTTGAAAATATCATATCATAGTGTAGTGTAGTACAATAAAAGCCCCACTTTTCAGGCTACGTGACAAATAAGGGCATAGATATATGACATCCAATAGCAAGGCCATCCACCTTCCTTGTTCATAAGGATTACTTAATTGTTCCTCTGTAACAATGGAGTGGCATAGTAACATTCGCCTAGCGACCTGAGAGTCGAGACCTGAAGACCAAGATCTTCATGTCAAAGTAAACGACCTGGGTTACCTATGCATACAAAACCTAATCAAGTAACTCTTATATGACGGCTTAATTATGCAACGTTTATATGATGATCAAGTAACACTTAAATGATGGCTTGATTTTAGAGTTAATAACGAAACCCGAGGAGAGCCTGAAGGGGTAACCCTTCAAGCTCGGATTAATAATAAAAATACTTTTAACAACTTGAAAACCTCACAAATAAGGGAGTTAATATAACATTTGGTATTATACAAATATCAGGTATGCTACCTAACGACCTATATCACATCGCTATAGGATAAACCACATCTTTTCATGCCATGAGACATGTTAAATAAATTTAAGAGGAAGAAATTACTTAATGTGAATATAAGTCATTTGAATCTCGACCTAAAAATAGAGAATAAACTGGTTCTCCCTTTGACATCGTTAAAAAAATGAACTAAAAAATAGACTAAGTATTTTTTAAACGGACAGACAGAGCGAAATAATAGGAAAACACTTAACAGATTGAAATTCTCTGAAAATAAATTTAAGTTAAAACATATGGTAAAAATAAATTTCTTCACTATTTATAAAGTGAGTGGGAAGCTGAAAGGTTTAACCAAAAAATCAAATTATTTAAAGGAATATTATTTGTAGCTAAATAAATTTGCGGCTAAAATTGTATCGTCTGAGTGACCGTTATTTACTTAGATACATTGAATCGATTAATGTGAGTTATTTAAATTAAAATAGATGACCATATATTATTCCCTTGGCTTCTCAAAATCAAGAGAATATGGCAGTTAATGTTTGGTATTAAATATGTAAAGGACATACGACCTAATAGGTACAAGAACCCTGCTAGGGTATAGTGAGGATATAAAGGTGGCTTAACAAAAGGTCTGGGCCCAACGAGCTTGATAAAGCGTACAACCCAGTCAACAAAAGTACTTCACCACAAAATGTGAGGTCTTGGATGTCAAGAATTGGTGAAAACTGTGATATCCCGACGTGATTAGGGTCCTCCCTCTCCATGAGCGACCTGCATATAATGACCTCCCTTTATTTATTTGTAACGCTTGTAACGATTTGCTTTCTATTTAAACTAGTTCGTGTACAATTTTACTACATATGTAACCATGTATACATGTCGCTTATACGTACCTTGTCACGTGCGTAGGGTGTCATACATATATATACCCCTTAAATGAAGAGAATACATGATCGATTCATTTGTTCATATTTCCACTTCTTTCTAAAAATTATTAGAATTCCTAACCAGAAAATTCTCTCCAAACAAGTATAAAAAGGAAAAATGTTTGAAGAAAAAATAAAAATACAAAGAAAGAAATAGAATAAAAATGTAAGAGTTGATATTTCAAATTTTCCTTGATTCTCATTTTTCTCTTTTTGATGCTCAATCATTCAAATCATTACCGATAGGGGTGAGCAAAATATTCGATCAATCCAAAAAATCTGATCAAATCCGATAAAATTGAGTGGTTTCGATCCGAAGTCGGATCGGATTCGGATTGGATTTTATCAATCCGCTCGAATTCAGATTCGGATTCGGATTAGAAATATTCAAATCCATATAATCCGATCTGATCCGATATATTTAATATATTATTTAAATATATATATAATAATTAATAAATCTAATTACTTAACCTAACCTTACCAGCTGTCGTATCTCTTATTCTTAACACAAAACCTAATATATTTTTCCAACTGCCTCCCTGCCTCCATTCCTGGTTTCAAACTTTCAATCATGCTTCTCTGCTTCTCTACTACTGCTCATGCTTCTCTACTACTGCTGCTCTTTGTTTGTTGTTCTTCATCATCCTGAACATAAGGTTATATTTGTTTGAACTTTTTTCTTTTTTCTGAATTTTGATTTCAGATCTAATATTCAAATGTTTTGTTTTGGCTGCTATTGATAGTTATTGCTTTTGTTTCAAATGGATGTGTGAAGCAATAAGCTATCTAGAACATACTGTGTGATTTATGATTTTTTTATAGTAATTTTCAAGAGCTATGAGATGAAATTACGAGTCTGAGTGAAAATATGATTGTATTGTAGAACAGAAATTGGATGACATTATAAGAAAATTTTGAACGATCATAACTTTGTGTTGGGAGGTCTGTTTTGGACGAATTGTTTTATGATTCCATATAACTTTTCAATATCTAGGCACTCCAAACTGTCAAAGACAATTTGTCCAGAGTTTTTCCCCAAAAAATGCTGTTTTTCATGCTTTAATTGAGTTACAAAAATTTTTAAACTATTTTTAAAATATTGAGGTCTATCGTAGCTTGGTGGAACAAATGTTAGCATTGTAGTACATCATGGTTATTTACATAATTATAAAAATCAATATCATAAAACATTGTTTTATAAATGGTGCATGTTAATTGAACATTTCATTCGTATTATTAAATTTTTAGTTATATTATATATAAATGTTCAATACATATTTTAAATCATATGAAAGGAAACATGTCCAACATCACCCCATGTCTATGTGCACGTTTTTACAATTATTTATTGCAAATTTTTAATATTTTTTTCTACAACTATACATATGGCTTTAGATAAATATAATGATATACTTTATGTGATTGAAGAATAAATAAAGATGAAAGCGCAACACAACCAACTTAAGAAGAATATTCTGTAAGTACTCCAATTCCTGATCTATGCATTGCTTCTAAAAAAGAATGTAAAAAAGTTTCCTCTAGATCTAGTAGTGAAGCATGGGTTCATTTTACTATAGAAGGGGTAGGGCAACATCGCAAAGCTATATGCAAATATTGTAAGAAACAATATAAGTATGTGTCAAGAAAATCTGGCACGTCAAATTTGCTTGCACACATTGCCATTGGATGTGATAAGTTTCCCGGTAGAGTTCTTAAGAAACAAAAAACTTTAGCTTTTCATAAGGAAGGAAGTCTTGTACCTCACAGTTTTAATGCTGAAAGATGTAGAGAAAAATTGGTAAGGATGATAATAAAAGATGAATTGCCATTTATTATCGTAGAAGGTGAAGGATTTAAGGAGTTTATTGAAGAATTACAACCTTTGTTTAAAATCCCTTCTCGGTGGACTATTGCAAGAGATTGCTTGAATTTGTACGTTACTGAAAGAGTAAAATTAAAAGAGTTGTTGAATAGAACTAGTAAAAGAATATGTCTTACCACTGATACATGGACATCTTGTCAAAATTTATGTTATATGTGTTTAACTGCTCATTTTGTTGATAATGATTGGAATTTACAAAAGAGAATCTTGAACTTTTGTCAAGTTACAAATCATAAAGGTGATACACTTGGTAGAGCGATTGAAGCATGTTTGTTAGATTGGGGCATCGATAGGATATTATGTATTACAGTTGATAATGCAAGTTCTAATGATATTGCACTTACTTATTTGAAAAAATGTGTTAATGGTTGGGGTAATGCAATTTTAGAATCAAAACATTTGCACATGCGATGTGGTGCACATATTCTGAATTTAATTGTTGATTAGGGTTTGAATGAGTATAACATATCAATAAATAAGACTCGTGTTGTTGTAAGATACATGAGAGGATCACCAATTAGACTACAAAAATTTAAGAGTGCTGTTGAAATGAAAAAACTCTCTACTCAAAAACTCGTTTGTTTAGATGTTACGACAAAGTGGAATTCAACTTATTTGATGTTGGATTCTGCAACTTATTTTCGAAAATAATTTGAAAGGTTAGAGATCACTGATTTAGGGTATTATCAAGAGTTTTGTCGAGGTGAAATTAAACAAGCTCCGACTATAATGGATTGGGATAATGCTAGATATTTTGTCCAATTTTTGAAAGTTTTTTATGAAGCTACATTAATGTTTTCTGGATCTTTATATGTGACTTCTAATTTCTTCTTGGATCGTATTTGTTTTATTTATGATCAACTTGATATGTGGAGTAAATATGAGGATTATATTATGATGAAGATGGCTAATGATATGAAGGTAAAGTTTGACAAATATTGGGGAGGAATATCTAAAATGAATATGATGTTATTTGTGTCTGTTTTACTTGATCCTAGGCATAAAAAGTGTTCTTTACATCTAAGTTTGCTAGAATTGTGTAATGGAGATGAGATTGAGGCGTCAATGACTTCAAAAAGGGTAAAAAAAGCTTTGGGAGATATATACGAGGAGTATCATAAAGCGTATTTTCCCTCAAACACAAAAGAATCTTCTCAACCTTTAGAAATGGGTACAGAAGGTTTTGGTTTAGAAGCAGATGCATTCCAACTTTATGCTTCTCGTAAGAGAAAGCATTTAAAAGAAGTTCATACTATGGAAAACAAATCTGAAGTGGAAAAATACTTACAAGAAGCATTTGTTGATATGGATGATGAGAAATTTGATCTTTTAAGTTGGTGGAATGTTCATTCCTCAAGATTTAAGATTTTGTCTTTGATAGCTTGAGATGTACTGGCCATAACGATATCTACCGTAGCATCTGAATCTGCATTCTCTATTCTCTATTGGTGGTCATACAATTAGTCCATACATGAGTTCTTTATCTTCTAAAACTGTACAATCTTTGGTTTGCACTCAAAATTGGATTCGTTCATCTCCAATCATTAATATCCAAGAGTCACTTGATGAAATTGAAGCTCTAGAATCAGGTATATTGCATATAACTTTCAAAATATATATAGATTTATTTGTTATCAAATATATATTATTATGTTTATTAGCTCATTATTTATGTATATTTTTAACTTTTTAATTTTTCATAGTGCAGATATTCTTGATGTTATTGGTGACTTAAAACTTGAATGATTATCAAAAAGAGTTATTGTTATTAATGTTTGTAGAGTGAAGTTAATTTATGTAATTGATATTTAATTTTTTAGATTTAAATTATTACTATGTATATTTGGAGTTAAATTATGTAATTGATGTTTAATTTTTTCTTTTTGATTATTTTTGTTGAATTATATTTAATCATGTTGTTACCTACTTTTTTAATTTGTATGAAAAATATTTTTATTTTAGATTTATTTTATGTAATTTTTTATTTTATATGTTGAAATTATATCAGATTTTGATTTGTTCGGATTGATGTTTATATCGGTTCAAATTGGATTGATATTTCATAATTTGATTATTTATGTAATTTTTTTAATAGATTTAAATTAAAATTTCAAATTGAATAATTTTCGGATTGGATCGGATTGGGATTGACTTAAAATTAGCAAATTCGGATTTGTTCTGATTGGTATGTACAACAGATTGGATTTGGATTGTATAATTGTCAGATCAGATTGGATTTGAATTGACTTAAAATTGACGGATTCAGATTTGTTCGGATTGACATGTACAGCGGATCGAATTCAGATTGAATAATTCATAATTTGCTTTTAATTGGATCGGATTCAGATTGACTTAAAATGTACGTTTTCGAATAGATGCTCACCCTTAATTACCGATATTAACAATTGAAATAACAATGATTAGTCTTTTTATAAGCCTAAGCTCTACATGCTTCATAATTATAAAAGATTTGTTAAAAAAATATAGAAGTTTTCTTTTCTATTTTTTTTATTGAAATTTAGTATAAGTTGATTTTCTTAATATTTATTTAGATTTAGATTATATTTAACAACCATAAAATAATAATTAAAATATAAAAAAAATATTTTAATACTTATTAATTATTATAATTTTATTTTTTATTAAAATTAAAATATATATTTAAATTAAATTTTTTAATTATTTAATATAAAATAATTATATTTTAATATAAAATTAATAATTTTATTTTTAATATAAAATATTAAATAAATTTATAAAAAACATGTATGACATCTAGTACAAGTGATGATATAAGGTGATGTTTATTTGTTTGTGTTATAAATTCAAAATAAAATAAAATTAATTCTTAAAAAATAATGAATCATGATTATATCTTCTTTTTAGGAATTATGATTTATCATTTCAATATAAAATTTTAATTTTATCCTAGTTTTAAATATAACCATAAACCATAAATCCCAAAAACTCTAGACGCAAAATTATAAACTCTATTTAGAAAAATAATAATTTTAACTCTAAAACCTTAAATTGTATTTAAAAATAATAATTTTAACCCTTAAGCTTAAATCTTATATCTTAATCTAAATCTCAAAATCTCATTATCTCAAACTCTAAAACCCTGAAATCATAAATTCTATTTAAAAAAATAATAATTTTAATAATATATTATAATAATTTTAATAATGTATTTTATCTATTGAAAAAATAACAATTAAATGATATTTTTTAAATTTTATTAAATATTAAAATATTAAAATAATATATAATATTTTTATTATATATTAACTATAGATTAAATACTGTAATTATAATATTATTTTATTCTAATAATTAAATCAAATAATATAATAATATTATTATTTTCTGTTGTTGTTATTATTATTATTATTATTATTATTTGATTATGTTAACCAAGAGGGTGGCTTGGCCAAACTCATATGTCGCATCTGTTTTTTTCCCATACACGAGTCGTATCATCTCAAGTTGTCCGTTTTACACCCTATTGTCACGACCTTAATTTCTCAAGTAGCGATCGTGCGGCACTTAGCTCGGTCCGTCAAACTAAGCCTGCCTTTCAATCCGAAAATGGAACTCCAAAGAGAGTAGTGAGAGATTTGCAAAGAATGCTTTGTATTGCTCTAGAGAGAGTTTATGATACAATTGCTAAGAATTCCCAAGGATTTTCCAAGATTTCCCAAGATGAATGAAAATGAAGACCAAGTGGTCTATTTATAGTGTGGCT
Organism: Hippophae rhamnoides; assembly: GCA_033030585.1. Classification (NCBI taxonomy): domain Eukaryota; kingdom Viridiplantae; phylum Streptophyta; class Magnoliopsida; order Rosales; family Elaeagnaceae; genus Hippophae; species Hippophae rhamnoides. Next base: position 61,164,763 of record CM065428.1, on the reverse strand, counting down.
TCTAAGCTTAAGAATATGCCACCACATTCTAGATAATTCTATGCCTAGAATATACAAGAAGGTTCTAGGTTTATGTACATTGTGCCACAAGGTTCTAGGATCTTCTAGCCAACTCTAGAGTCTTCTAGGTTTGTCTAGCTCCTTCATGCACCTTCCGGGATGTTCCGTATACTTCCAGCAGCTTCTACATCCTTCCGGGACGTTCCGTAAGCTTCCGCGGCTTCTACATCCTTCCGGGATGTTCCGTAAGCTTCTAGCGGCTTCCCGAACCATCCTGCGCATTCTGGGAACGCTCTAGCCCATTCTTAGCACTCTCCGCCAGGCTGTAACATTCTAGATCTGCTCAAGCTCGAGTTGAGTCCGTCCCAACTCTAGCCATTTCTAGACTTCTCTAGACAACTTAGAACTTTTCATGTGTCTTAGATCCTTTAGCCCAACATTTGATTTTTAAAGGGTCATGACGTGACACCCTCCCCCACTTAAGTTCGCGACGCCCTCGTCGCGCCTTCAAGTTGAAACCTCTCTATAACATTTTTGAATAGCCACAAGGAATCCTCGGGTTCCCAACTTATCTCTACATTTGGGGCGTTTTTCCATTTGACCAAGTATTCCCTATAACTTGGTACGCCCTTCATTTGGATCAAGTCGATCCGCCCAAATTGAGTCCACTTCTTTGTTGAAGGAGGTTTATGTCGCAAAGAGGCGCCCCTCTCTTGGATTCTCCCTACTTATGTCTTCCTTATCTTCACGAAAGGATTTTAACATGCTTACATGAAAACAGGATAGATTTTAAGCTTCTGAGGAGTCAGCACTATATGACACCTTATCGACTTTCTTAAGGACAGAAACGTGTCCCTCATATTTCCGCAATAACCCCTTGAGCGAGCCTTCCGCAGCGACTTCAATTGTTGGGCAATAGTTTGACAAGGACTAGATTTCCTTCCGAAATTCACGACCATCCTTCTTTTCTTTGTTAGCCCATTTCTTCATCTTTTTAGATGCCTTATTCAGATAAGTTCTGGCCAACTCCGCTTGCTCACGCCAGCCTTGGCAAACTTGAAAGCAGCAGGCTCTCACCTTCATAACTCAGTGGCTACATGGTGACGAGGAGTCATGGGTTGATTCCCCATGACGATCTCGAAGGGACTCTTCGGGGTAGACTTGCTCCTTTGCAAATTGTAGGAAAATTGCAACTTAGCCCAATCATGCTGATTGGCACTGACAAAGTGCCTAAGATACAACTTCAACAATGCATTGGCACGTTCTGTTTGTCCGTTACTTTGGCGATGAAAGCTTGTGGAGAAATTCAAGTCCGATCCCAACAGCTTGAATAGTTCCGTCCAAAATTTCCCCGTGAATCGTGGGTCTCGGCCACTACGATAGTGGAAGGAATTCCCCAATGCTTCACAACATTCTCAGGAACAATCAGCCGTCTCATCCGCCGTGCAGTCCGTTGAGGCAGATCATGAATGTCGCATACTTGCCGAAGCGATCAATCACCACGATAATGCCGCCAAAGCCCTCTCGATTTTGGTAGGCAGTGATGAAATCCATAGAGACACTCTCCCACGGTCTCTGGAACGGGCACGGATCGCAGATCTCCGGTGTACGTTGCTTTGTCTTCCCCTTTCGACTCGCCGCATCACCATGCTTCGCCGCACAACTCGATTTTTCCACCGGCCGTGGCTCATTATCGGGTCTCTGGTCGAGCTCCAACTCGACTTTATGGTTCACCTCCCTCCTCGAGGTAACCGTTTGGGCGAGTGCCCCACGCATCACCCCTCGGGATTCATCCGGGTAGCTTGCACCTCCGTTGGCAAGCTCGACTTTGGGCGACACCTCAAATATCACCTTGTGAGACTTATCTCGGCAACTCGCACGTCCGTCAAGAAGCTCCTGGCCGCGACGCCTCAAACATCACCTCATGTGACTTATCTAAGGCAACTTGCCCTTCCGTCGGCAAGCTTGGCTTTGGCGACCTCCTCCTCGTACTCTTGAGATGGTCGTAACTCTCTTCGTCCTTCTTCAATCCCCGATTTGAAGTGCCGAGAGAGTTTGGGTCGGCGTCATGGCCCCGTCCGCTCTGGGACCACGCAAGCCTTCTCAACCATCCATGACGCACACGGAGTTCGAGTATGGCACCAAGAAAGCTCTTACCGGTCCAAGAACTCCACGCCGAATACCATCGAGTAGCCACCCATGCGCGCCACCGATAAGTCCACTTCGCTCCACGCACCAAGATCGACCTTAACTCCGCGAGCAACTCCATGTAATGGTAATGCCGCCGAGTTAACCGCCTTCGCAGAACCCCTCCATTGACAACCTTTAGCCGAGTCGCTTGCTTCTTCCACCGAAACAAAGTTGTGAGATGCTCCCGCAGTCGACCAACGCTTTGGCGACCTTCCCGTTAATGGTGGCATCCACGCACATTAAGCCTTTTGTGGTCTTTGGCGCTCGCATCGCACCAAGTAGGCGCAAAGAACCCATCTTCGCACTTCGCGTCCGATTCGCTTCCATCCCGGCCGCGATGGTGGAAGCAACTAAGGCACTCAAGGCCTTCCTCGGGACATTCACGTGCCCAATGCGGTCCGTCGCATATAAAGCACGGCCACCCGGCTTCGAGGGCATTCCCGATCCTCCTTCTCCTTCCCCTTATCCCGTGGCTTGAACGAGAGTTGCCTTTGTGGTTTTTGAACCTCCCGACTTTTGGTACATGGCCTCCATTACTCTTCTCTCCACCAAACTTCTTATCCGTGGCTTCGAGCCCTCCTGCTCAGGAGTAGTCGATAAAGCTTTCTCGCGGTCGCACGGCCGAAGATAAGTCTTGGACACCACGTCGCCGAGCTCAAGGTTAGCCCACGATTGGAGACCGTCCATGAACAAGAATAGGCATCCTTGTCACCGTGTCGGGACTTGCGCAAGGTCAGAACTCCTTCACATAATCCCCATGCTACCCGTTTGCTTCAATCGGCCGCAACTCCACCCTTGCCTCCTCCTCAAGATTTACAGTGGAAGAATCGCATCTTGAATTCCCTTTTGAAGTCATCAAAGGTATCAATCGTGCAAACCCCCTCGTTGCACATCTCCACGTTCCGTCTCCACCACAACATCGCAGTTGTCGATAAATACACGGCTGCAAGCCGACCTCACGTACGGTCCGTTACGCAAAGAGCCTCGTAGTATTGTTCTAGCCCCACAGAAGTCATGTCCACTTCCTGGCGTTCCTAACGCTATCAAGGTCTCTGGGTTTGGGAACATCCACCCTCTTAGCCTCAATTACGTGTGGTCGCACTAGTTCTCGCGGCCATAGCCCGCTGGGACATGTAGCTGATCACCACCCATATCCTCCATTCTATGCAATACATTAGCAAGTTCTCTTTGGACAAGATTCCTTACCTTGGCAAGTTCCGCCTTTAACCCATCAATCTCTTGCCCAATCCACCATCTAGCTCATTGAGTGACATCTTAACCGCCGCATGGATTTCCACATCCCTCGGCCTCCAAGCCATCGCAACGCTCCTCTAAGTTGTAACCCGATCAAACACCCTCCCCTAAGTCAGCCGCGCACTTCCCACCGTGCTTCCAAGCCAGAAAGCAAGTCTTTCGACTCTGGCTCGAGATTCCTCGGCTTTCTCCGCACTTCCTCACGGCCACGTTCCATTGGTGGAACGTCCATGCTTGGTGTAGCTGGGGCGGTGTTCTTCATTTTTGCCAAAGATAGAGATACTTTAACCCGCTCTGATACCAACTGTCACGACTTTAATTTCTCAAGTAGCGATTGTGTGGCACTTAGCTCGGTCCGTCAAACTAAGCCTGCCTTTCAATCCGAAAATGGAACTCCAAAGAGAGTAGTGAGAGATTTGCAAAGAATGCTTTGTATTGCTCTAGAGAGAGTTTATGATACAATTGCTAAGAATTCCCAAGGATTTTCCAAGATTTCCCAAGATGAATGAAAATGAAGACCAAGTGGTCTATTTATAGTGTGGCTTCTAAGCTTAAGAATATGCCACCACATTCTAGATAATTCTATGCCTAGAATATACAAGAAGGTTCTAGGTTTATGTACATTGTGCCACAAGGTTCTGTGGATCTTCTAGCCAACTCTGTAGTCTTCAGGTTTGTCTAGCTCCTCTTCACGCACCTTCCGGGATGTTCCGTATACTTTCCAAGAGCTTCTACATCCTTCCGGACGTTCCGTAAGCTTCCTAAGGCGGTTTACATCCTTCCGGGATGTTCCGTAAGCTTCTACGGTTTCCCGAACCATCCGGCGCATTCTGTAACGTTCTAGCCCATTCTAGCACTCTCCACAGCGTTTCCAGAACATTCTGTGGTCTTCAAGCTTGAGTTGAGTCCGTCCATTCAACTCTACCATTTCTAGACGCTTCCTGGGACAACTCTAGAACTTTCCACAAGGCTCTTAGATCCTTTGCGCAGCCCAACATTCGGATTTTGAAAAGCAGGCCAAGTGACGCGACACTACGGCCGGAGATAGGCAACGTTGCCCGCTTTATAAATTTTATGGAAGGGCATCGTTCTCTTAAATGCGTGATAAGTAATAATAAAGCTTTTAAAGGTTTATTATTATAGTTGCGTTTTTCTCCGTCATTCTCACTGATATTGAAATTATTTATTTATTATAAAGATCGATGGTATAATAGCTTTAATTATTAAACACTATATTTTTTATTTTGTTCTAAAAAAAATTCATTTGATAATTACTCATTTATATTATTTTCAACCAAATATAATTTTTTAACCATTAAGAACAATATCAATCAATACTTACATACAAAGCTAACTAGATTTAATATGTTATTTAATCCAACCATTTAAAAGTACAAGGTAAATGGTTTTTAAGGTACGAATGGATAGCAAATTTTATAATATTTTAATGATACATGTAGATAATAAAAAATCAAATCAAAATATTTCATTTAATAATTATGCCATCAAATTTATAAGATTATATAAAATTAACATAAAATATAAATGCTTTAAAATAGATTTATAAAATAAAATTTTACCTAATATAATTAATAATTAAAATAAAATTTTAATATTAATGTTATAAAAATAACATAAATTATATATTTCAATATTTACGTTAATCATATCAATTACAAAATATTTTTCTATAAAGATTAATTATGATAAAAAATACGTAATTTTATTGAATATGAATAACAACTTTTAATAGGAAAATTACATAACATAAATCAACAAAAAAATAGCTTATTTTTTTAACACATTTGAGTGCTCATAGTAACCATAAACAAGAACGATTCAAAAATGACCTAACAACCCAACAAATCTAATCAAGGATTTATCCTAAAGTATGACTAACTAAATTAGAAAGAGTCTTAACAAACACTCCCTTAAAATAAAATGTTGTTTTAACAATTAGTGTAACAGATGTACCTCTTAGACACCAAGCTGCTCACAAAGACGTTGAAAGGTTTCCACTTTCAATGGCTAAGTTAGCGTACATCTACAACTTGATCATGTATACTACAAAACATCGTTTTAACGGTACCTTCATTAGTCAGATCTCTTAAGAAATAAAACCTCACATCAATGTGCTTATTACGGTTGTGCATCATTGGATTCTTAGCAAGTTTTATGTCTAAGATATTGTCACACATGATGGTTGTTCCTCCTTGTGCATACCTTATTTATTTTAAAATTCTTCTCATCCAAATTGTTTGACAAGGACAACTAGCTGCTACAATAAATTCGGATTCAATAGTGGACATTGTTACAATTGGTTATTTCTTTGAGGACTAAGCAACAACAGTATCATTCATAATAAAAAATATCCAGAAGTGCTCGTTCTTTCTTACAATTCTCCAGTATAATCACTATTCGTGAAGTCTACTAGTTTCTCAACTCCTCATTTTTAATACAAAATTCCATAGTTAATGGTTCCTTTCAAATACCTAAGAACCCTCTTTGCAACCTGATAATGTAACTCATTTGGACTTGCAATGAAACGAGTAATTAAACTTACCACGAACATTAAATCAAGATGAGTAGTTGTAATGTACATCAAACTACTAACTATTTGTTTGAATTATGTTTCGTTTACCTTGACTCCTCCTTCATCTTTATGCAACTTGTGGCCCGATACAATAAGATTGCAAACTGAGTTACTGTCTTCCATGCCAAACAGTCTAAAAAATCTGTGGCATACTTTCTTTGACAAATATAAATTTTGGTAGGGCTTTGCAATACTCCAATATAAAAAAAACCTCATTTTTCCCAAATCTATCATATCAAACTCCTTTTGCATTGACTCTTTGAAGTTGTTCATCATCAACTCATCATTCCTAGTATAAATAAGATCATTAACATATATACTGATAATGAGTGTTTTTCCTCCATCGTTCCTTTTGAATAAAAGTGTCTATTCACTTTAGCTTTTCTCGAACCCCTTTTTTGAAAAAATAAGACTCAATATGACTAAACTAAGCTCATGGTGCCTACTTTAAACTGTATAAGGATTTGTGAAGTTTATAGACCATCTATTCACACCCCTTTTTCTCGAAACCTTTTGGTCAATCTACATACACATCTTCATTTAAGATTTCGTGCAAAAATACAGATTTAACATCAAGTTGAAATATTGTCCAACCTCATTGAGCAACAAGAGCTAATACCATTCATACTATGTCCATTCTCGCCACTAGTGAAAATATTTCTATATAGTCTATCACATGCTCCTATGAATACCTCTTTGCCACTCAGATTTAACATCGAGTTGAAATATTGTCCAACCTCGTTGAGCAGCAGGAGCTAATACCATTCATACTATGTCCATTCTCGCCACTAGTGCAAATATTTTCATATAGTTTATCCCATGCTCCTGTGAATATCCTTTTGCCACTAGTCGTGCCTTAAATTTTTCAAATTCACCATACTCTTTCAACTTCGTCTTGTAAATCCATTTGACATTGATTCTCTTTGCATCGATTAGTAATTCAGTTAGTTCCCAAGTTTGAGTTTTTTCAATTTCTTTGATATTGGCCTCCATTTTGTACTCTTTACTGCCTCTTCAAAACTAGTAGGGTTGTTGGGATCCACAAAGGCCATATTCAAAACGTTTTCATCTTTAAAAAGGTCTTCGCTTGAAACATAATTCTTAATTCATGTTGGTGAAGCTCTAACTCTGCCCTCCCTTGCTTTTGATTCTTCTCTATTGGCAGTATGAGTTGTGCCAATGTCAACCTCTAAAGTCTCCATTTCAAATGCCTTTTCTTCTTCACTTTCTTCTTCATCTTAATTTTTCTCTCCATTAGCACTGACTTCTTCATCTTCCTATTCCAGGTTCATAATCACTTCTTTTTGATGACTTGCATTCCAATTCCATAAAAAGTTCTCTTCGAACACAACATCCCTACTTATTATGATCTTCTTTGCATTCGGATCATACATTTTGTAACCCTTGGACTCGTCACTAAATCCAAGTAATACACGGCTCACACTCTTATTTTCAAGTTTTGTTCTCCTCCAATCTAGAGCATGAATGTGCCCCATACAACCAAATACTCTAAAGTGTTTTACAGAAGGCTTCTCACCACTCCATGCCTCTTCTGGTGTCATCTCCTTGATGGCTAATATAGGAGATCGATTCAACATATATATTGTCCACTTCATAGCTTCAGGACAAAAGGTTTTAGGAACTATTGTTTCAAACAATATTGATCTCACCAAATTCATAATTGTTCAATTATTATGCTTGGCTACACCATTTTACTATAGAGTATAAGCCGTAGTCATTCGTGTTTTTATCCCACTCAATTTACAAAACTCATCAAATTATGCAGAATTGAATTCCCCTCCTCTGTCTGTACGAAGGCATATAGTAGATAGACTACTCTCTTTCTCAACTAACATCTTAAAACACTTGAAGTAAAAAAATGCTTCTGATTTTTCTAAGAAATATACCTATGCCTTTCTTGAATAGTCATCTATAAAGCATAAGATGTACCTCTTTTGGCTGTTCAAAGTTGGAGTAATTGGGCCACATATATCTGCATGAATCAACTATAATTTTTGAGTAGCTCTCTATTGACCTTTTTTAGGAATTGGATCATGATGTTGCTTACCTTTCATGCAGTCCTCACACACAACTGTGGATGCTGGAAATTGAGGTCGGTCTCATTTTCTTAAATTAAAGTGTTCTTAAACCCTTATGACTGAGGTGAGTATATCTATAATTCCATAAATGTGCTAGGTTCGATGTAGTGGCCTGGAAGCATGTTTCCTTCTTTTCCCAAGCTCGAGCAAACAATATAAACATCCTATTTGTTATCATTTTTGTTTGGATGATCAATCCCCTAAGTGGATGGTAAATCCAACACATTCATGATTGAATCAAAACAACCAAACCTCTTTCCTGTAGTTGACCTATACTCAAGAGTTTGTTCTTGAGTTCAGGCACATAAAACACATCTTGTATCACATGATTTACTCCACTTACATTCAGTCTTATACTGCCATTTCCAAGTACATTCATCTTCTTGTTGCTTCCGAGTTTCACCATCTTTCGGAATGCTCCATCTAATTCTTTGAATGTTTACTTTTCTCCGGTCATATAGTTGGAGCAACCAGAATCTAGAAACCAAGCTTCTTCATTATGTGCAGTAACTTCAACACATGACATGAGTAGCAAGTATTTTTCTTCATCAAATTGAGTAAAGTTTACCTGTCTGTCCAATGATGGACATTCATATAGGTAATTACCGAGCTTGTGACATTTGAAGCATTTAATTATGGCATGATTATAGCTTTTTCTTCCTCTTTCCCTTCCACTATAAGTGCTCCTGCCACGTCATCTATCTCCTATGTTGTTTCTCACTTCGACTGTAGCTTTTAGGGCTTGTTATTCACCATTAGAATGCCTTCAAAACTTATGTTCGTGTACTAACAAAGAACTTTGAATTTCATCCACAGAAAACAATTGATGTCTTTTGACTCTTCTATGAAGAACATAATAAAGTTGAATTTTTCAGTGAATGTGCGCAAGATCTTCTCCATGATCCTGATAACCTGTATATCTTCTCTAATATTTCGCATGCCATTGGCAACTAACATGACTCTGGAAAGATAATAAGTGACTGACTCACCGATTTTCATTTCCAACACCTCAAATTCCTTTTGAAGAGCTTGTAGTTGAGCACGCTGAATTCTTTCATTACCTTGATACTTTATCTTCATTGAATCCCACAATTGTTTGGCAGTGTCTTTCTGAAGAACAATCTTCAAAATTGACTTGTCGATTGACTAGAAAAGGTAACCTTTAACCTTCAAATCTTTTAGTTTCAATTTTGATAAGGTTGCCTTTTGCGCAGCTGTCAACATCTCTTCTTTGGTAGGTTTAGAATAACTGGTTTTGACAAGACTCTACCATTCTTTGGATTTGAGCAGATTTTTCATCAACATGTTCTAGTAATTGTAGTCGTTATCAAACTTGGGGATGCTTAGTAGATTCTGACCTTTGTTTATCATTGTAAAAAAAATACTATTTCCTCTCTCTTTCTAAATGTTTCCCTTAACCTTGTGTTTTCTCTCGTTGTGATGCCTAACTTCTCTCAATTAGATTCATTTTTCAAACTCTGTTACCAAGTGTAAAGATTAATTATGATATAAAATGCACAATTTTATTGAATCTAAAGAACATCCTTTAATAAGAAATTACATAACAGAAATCAACGAAAAATAGCTCATTTCTTAGCATGTTTGAATGCTTGTGATAACCATAAACAAGAACGATTCAAAAATGACCTAACAATCCTACAAATTAAAATTTTTATCCTAAATCACAACTGATTCAATTAAAAAAAGTCTAATATTTTCGTCTTTCTTCCAAAAACATAATCATTTACTATAATCAACTTTTACACTAATCAAACTAATCAAATCAAATGAATGAAGTAAAATATACATTTTAAATGATATATTTACGTGTATATAAATAATCTTAATTTAATATAAATATTAATAATATATTTTTAAAATTTTTAACTATTAAAAAATTTATATTTAAAAACATATACATCATAATTAAACAACACATCGCTATAAATGTGAAGTTTGGGAAAAAAACTGTCAAGTACCACCATGATTTCCCATACACAGCCAACCACGCATCTGTCTCTCTTTTATGGGTCCTACCTTCACTCATCGTTTAAAATAAAGGATATCTTAATTTGTTTGATTAAGCTAGAGAACAATTCATTTCTTAACTTCTCTAGCTACTTGTAGATAAGTTAGAACATTATAGATTGTTTAATTGTAGATAAGTTAGAACATTCATTTCTTAACTTCTCTATCAAATTTTATTGTTCTCAAGTACCATAGATCTGCAATTTGTTTCAAGGTCTACAAGTGCTAATTGGTTCAAACAAATAGCAATTAAATGTCCCCATGGTTTATATATATCTCTAGCTTTTTTCAACATGTTAGTGTTATATTCCTTCCATTGAATGCTATTAGATCCTGCTTCTGCTTCAGGGTTGTATACCACTTAAATAGTTTAGATAGTGAAATTAGAATAGAATTTGTAAACGTGCATATTTTGTTATATTATCATTTTTATCTGTTAAAAGAGTTTGTTCCATTTTTTTCTTTTCCATATCACAATTAAACTTATATAGGAGTAAACTAATAAAATAATGTAACATCAATATTAGGTTATTTGTATAAATTTATTATTTATTTTTTAATTATAAGAAATTTATCATCAAAATTCTTATTATTTTTATGATAAATCTACCATCAAATTTTTTATAAATGTTATAAATTTATCATCAAATTCTTTATTTATTGTACAAATATATTACCAAAATTATAACAATAAGGATAGATTCGTAACACTTGTAAAAAACTTAATGATAGAGTTATTACAACAAAAAAATTTATTTACCGTAAAGAATAATAATCTATTAATAAAAATAATATAATTTAATAATAGTATCATTCAGTTGCAATTAATTATGATTATAAAGTTGTAATACATATTTCATTAATTGTGATAATATTATTAATATTTTTAATTAATTATTATTAAATTAAATTAAATTAATGTTAATATTCATTTAACAATAACACCGTATCAATGACGACACAAAACTAGTATATAAAATAACAGTCTATCGTATAGGTAAAAGATCATAAGCTTCTTTTAACTATAATTAAATTTCTCAACTAACTTGTAGATTTAGCAATGCGAAATCACGCATATGATGATATTGATATTGTCATATACATGTACGTATATATTAATTAATAATGACTTTGCACAATATAATTTAATATATGCATAATTTTTTTATAAAAATTATCTTTTCATGTAAATAAAACCTATGGTCTTTAATAGAAAAATAAAGCTAATATTTCTCTCATCACTTTTGTTATATATGCAAGTGTGTATATATGTAGGTAAATTTATAAGAAAAGTCATAAATGTATATAAACTAATTTAATTAATATTGTATGTTATATGTTAGGTTTTTTGTTAACAATTTTTTTTAGAAGTTATTGAAGTATTTAATATATTATAATTAGTTTGTATTATTGTATATGTAAATTTATGTATCCTTAATATTTTACAAAGTTTTACATTTTTATATACACCTATTTGTTACATTTTGATATTAATTAAAATCTTTTTACACTTGTCTTGATACATTTTTATTTTTGTTTATATACTTTCTCAAAATATAAATAAAAAAATTTAAAATTTATTTTTTATATTAAAAATTAAGTAATTTGTTTAACATCACCATAAAAAATGTCACATTAATTTTAAAATTGTGTTTAAAAATATATTTGATTTGGGGAATTGTTGCTTTAGGCACAACAAATCCCATTATTTTTTGTTAATTGATTAAATTAGTCTTAAGAAGTTAAAGAATTTTTATTGTTAGATAAAATAATTGATTGAATTTTTTTTTTGCACAAATCTATCACAAAAAATATAAAAATAATGATATATTTATATCTCTTATAAAAAATTTAATGGCATAATTATTAAGATACAAAATTAAATAATAAATTTATACTTATGTTGTAAGTTCAGTCGTATTTTGTTAATTATGTAAGTGTTTATGTTTGGTAGTCACTAAAGTTCTTATTTTCTTTTATACAGGCAACTTACATGCGTCAAGTTGTTTTTTTCTTCTCTTTTTTTCCTTCCTTTAGGTGCAAGGTTTAATTAAATAATAACGATGCTATACATACAACCCATTTTAATTTACCATAATAATAATAATTTATTAATAACAGTATATTTTAATAATAGTATCATTCAATAGCAATTAATCATAAGGTTGTGATATATAATTCATTTATTTTATTATAATAATAAAAAATTAATCATAACAATATCATTATTATTTTTAATTAATTATTATTAAATTAAATTAGTATTTAATATTCATTTAACAATAACATCATATAAATCACGCCACAAAACTAGTATATATAATAAAACTGTCATATATGTCAAAGATCATAAGGTTCTTTTAACTATAATTAAATTTCTCAACGAATTTGTAGATTTAGTAATGCAAAATTTCGGATATGATGATATTGAAATTGTGACGTATATATTAATAGTATTATATGTTGAAAATCAACACCAAAATAATAATTGAAGAGGTAGAGAAATAAATGAAGTAGTTGAAGGTTGTAGAAATAAATGAAGTGGTTGAAGGTTGTAGAAATAAATGAAGTAGTTAAAGGTTGTATAAATAAATGAAGTAATTGAAGGTTGTAGAAATAAATGAAGTGGTTGAAGGTCGTAGAAAAGAGAAATGTGTAGATAAGATTTGTATGGCTAGGATTATTTCTTAGTTTTATATTTGTAGATTGTTTATGACTATAACAAATACCAGCATTTGGTTTAATCATTCCATCAAAAACAAATAAGTCTTTGTATTCTTAGTTTGAGTGTAAGTTAAGATCTTTCTCTTTGAGTGTTTGTATTTCTCTTCAATTTGTGAGTTGTCTTTGAAATGTGTTATAGTGAGTATAATACAAGTAGTTTGTTTACTTGTTTGGATCTAATATTAGTAAATTTAGAGTTGTTCATTCTAAATTTTACTCAACATTATATATAATGGAGGTACGTATTAATTATTAGTAAGATATAAAGTTATAAATATAATAAGATGATAAAATATAATAAATCCACTTATTAATTAATAAAGAACCAATTAGATTTCACAATATAATTTAATATATGCATAAAATTGATGAAAATTCTAAGAAATATGGTCTTTAATAGAAAAATAAACTAATATTTTTCTTATCACGTATGTTGTACATAAAATAAAAAATATATAAATTAATTATTGTATATTAAGTGTTGGGTTTTTTTAACAATTTTTTTAGAAGTTATTTGAATATGTTATATGCTATAATTAGTTTGTGCGTGCAAGTATAAATTTGTGTATTTTTAATATTTTACAAAATTTTATATTTTTATATTAACATATACAATTATATACACACATATATAACATTTTTTTACATGTGTCTTGTTACATTTTTTTTGTTGTTTATATACTTTCCTAAAATATAATTAAAAAATTTAAAATTTATTTTATATAAATTTTTTTATTAAAAATTAAGTTAATTTATTTAAAATTACCATAGAATATTAGATTTAAAATTGTGCTTAAAAATGTAACTTGAAATTGTTGTCTTTAAGTACAATAAATCCCACTATTTTTAGTCGATGAGCTAAATTAGCCCTAAGAAGTTAAAGAATTTCTATTGCTTGATTAAAAAAAATTACTTTCTAATATAAAAAAATAAAAGGCAAAATTTTAAATTCTCTAAACCAAACCTGAAATATCTTAGTCATGAACACATTTTAAGAGTAGAAAAACGACCTATATATTATTTCTTTTTTAAGAATAAATTTAGAATAAATAAATATAAATATAGTTTTTAAGTTGCTTTTCCATCCTTTTTTGCATATTAATAAAAAAATTATTGCTTATTATAAAATTATAATTTAATATAAGTCTCTAATATAATAAAAGTGGTTATTTAATAAAATGAAAGAAAATTATAATTTTATATAATTAAAAATGAAAATAATATTAGATAATAAGATATATTTTAATTTTTGATAAGTTATAGTTATTGTTATCTTAAATATACTAAAATGACATTACTTGTTAATATAAAAAGAAAAATTTGGATAAAATTTTCAAAAAATTAAATTGCTATATATATAATAATAAGAAGAAGAAGAAGAAGAAGAGAAGAAGAAGAAATAAGATGCATAAAAATTAAGAAAATTTGTAGAATTAGACTCCATGATGTTGACAAATTTTATATCCTTATTTTCTTTATAAAGTATGGGATACTTTTATAAAATATTTTTCAATATATCTTTGCTTAGACAAAAAAAAAAGATAAAAGAAAAAAGAAGAAGAAGAAGAGAATATATATAAGTTACACAAGTAAATTAAATAATAATAACATAACAACCAAACTATTTAATAGTTTGAAAATTTTTACAAAAACAATTTTACGAATGCAATAGTAGTAATAAATAATAAGATAAGATTATGCATATTAACTAATTATATATATATATAATAATTACTCAAATTTTTTTAAAATATCTAATTCTAAAATAATTTTTTATTGAATCTTTACCGCTATAATAAGACATTCATGGTGCGTAAAAAAAATTAATATAAAACAATGTGAAATAAAATAATATCAAATATCAAATCAACAAAATTCTTAAGATAACAAAGATTAAATTATAAAATTATAAAGTAAAAAAAAAATAGAATAATTGAAAACTTGCTTGATAATAATTTTGATTATAGATTTTTAATTTTTTTTCAAGTGATTTTTCAATCAAGTATATTTGATAACGATTTCTGATTTTAATTTTCACTTTTTTAAAGAATCATTATCAAAATATGAGATTATTCATAAATATTTAAAAACAAGATTTTTGATTTTTGATTTTTACCAAACATTTTTTAGAGAATAAATCAAGTCTTACGAATTTTATATTTATAAATATTTTAAAAAAATTATTAAAAACATAAAATTTATAAATAATAACAAAAAAAATTTCTTTATTTTTAAGTTCCAAAAAAAAAATATAAATCACAACCAAACAACTAATAAGTAATTTTTGATTTTTTAATCACTAGATTTAAATTGTTACCTAACACATTGATGATTATTTTTATAAAAAAAACATAAATCATAAATTAATTAATTAATAATAAATCGTAAATTAGAATTTTTATCTAACAAGAGATTGAGTTATTATATTATTAATATTTATGATATACCGGAATATTTAAAAGTATTTATAAATCAAAATTAAAATTCATTTTATTAACAGAAAAATATTACATCCGAATGAGAGAAATAAAAGTATACACACCTTTTATCTTTTGCGTTCCATGTACTTTCAAACATTTAATATTGAATTCTCTTTTTGAACACAAAATAAATATTATTTTACAGCCTACAACAATAGTACTTTTCATCTTTTACTTAAATTTCATAGTTTAATTCTTAACATAACATGAAATAAATTTAAGAGGGCTAAATAAAAACAATAATAAATAGTAATTATAGTTTCGATTATGACTTTCTGCAAAGATGCCAAGAAATTGACACCGATTAAATCAAAGTATGTGATCATTTTGTTCTATTTATTATTAAATTTATGGGATATTTTTTTTTAAATTACAAAAATAAAATTTATAATACAAAAACTTTCACCTTAAAAACATTGAAATGTATTTAATTAGATGATGTTAACTTTAAATAAATCTAAATAATTATAGTTAAATTTCAACGATATTTAAAATAAAAATAATATATATATTAATTTTTTTAATTATTAAAATATATGAAGTAGATATAAATAATGATATTTTATGATTATAAGTTTTAAATATATTATATTTTTAATTTTTTATTAATACATATAGGATATTTATAGACACCAAGTCTTAAAACAATTCTTAGGAACCAAGAGAAAAAATTATCCCATGATAAAGGAAAAAAATAGTCCCAAAAGGGAAATTAATACACTTCATTTATCCTAAATAAAATTATAACACATTTTTTTTCATAGCAATTGAAAAAAAGATTAAGGTAATACAAGAATTGAAACTAAAAAGGTCTCATAAGACATTACATACACATATCATCTTCTTATTGGATAGATAGAGTTATATATTTTTTTAATATGATTTCAAAATTTTAAGTAAAATATCCTTGATATTTAAAATAACTAATATTTTTTTTTAGTTCATGAGAAAACTTATACCGAGCTTAACATAAGCATATGAAAAGTTTAGTCTTTTATTGTAAATTTAAAATGATAAATAGGATTAAAATACAATTATGATGCTGTATATTTTAAACAATTCATGTACTAAATAAATCTATAAAACAATTTTAATTTTAAATATAAATATTGACCAAAATATTTTAAATAAAGATATATATTTTTTAAAATTGGCTAATTAAAATAAAATATTCACATGATTAATTAAACCTAAGAATTAATAAAAAAAAATAAACCTAAGAAACCATCCTATTTTGAAATCAGTTAAATGATGAAAATGATAGAATTGCTTGTGTTACCCTTCTTTGTATCAATAGTTGATATTTTGTTGATGTTTAAATTTCCTTTCTTCACTATTTTATACAACTCAAACAGTTTAAATATAATCAATTATCTCAATGATTTGAGATAATTGATTATTAATATTTATATCTTTAAATTTAAAGGTATAAATGTTAATAAATTTAAAAAATTAAATTAAATATTAATTTTTAAAATTAATAAAAACATTAAATTATAATAAAGAAAAGTATTTGTTATGATTGATTAAAAATAATATTAGATTTGTTATTCAAAATAGGAGATACCTAATTTAGAAGAAAATTCATGGAAAGTGGTTTACTATATTTTCAAAGATGGAGGTGCCTAAACTTGTTTGAATAAAGAATAGGAAAATTAGGTAGCCTAATTTTGTTGAATGAAGAAATGTTTGGCATATGAAATGAGAACTTGAAGGCTATAAATATGGCTTCATTTCTTCATTGATAATCATCCCAAAAATAGAGAAAAGCTTGTATGAGAAGTTTTGAGTGGTAGAATTTTGTGGGAAAATTCTTCGGGCTTGTAGTACTCTTGTCTTTCGTGTGTAGAAAATTACCGAGAGTGTGGTTGTAACAATTTTCCACATAGTGAATTTTTCTCCTGGTTGTCTTTTGACAACGAAAAGTGGTTTTTCTCTAATTTGGAGTTTCCACTATAATTCTCATGTGCAGTATTATCTATTTCTCTTGTTATTTGATATTCTTCAAAGGAAGATATTGGGAGGGAGAATTTGTGATTATACCATTTTATCCAAATTTCCTAACAACTCGGTATCGAGTAGACAATTTCAAAGAAAGAATGAGAAATGTCGTGAGTCAAGATCGACATTGAGAAATTTGATCAGAGAATCAATTTTGGTCATGGGCAAGTACAAGTCAAAGATTTGTCGATCCAATATGGGTTACACAAGGCGTTAAAGGGAAACCGCCATACATTCTTGGTATCGAGTCCAAAGAAACCAATATAAGTGATGAAGATCGTAAGATCTTGATCTAAGAGATGCAGTGCAATTTGGCTTTGTTTGGCCAAAAATATTCTTGCAAATGTGCATGGAATATCTACAAAGAACTCTAGGAAAAGCTCGAGGAATTGTATCAAGAAAAAGGCGTTTCAAATCGTGTATTTGAAAGAAAGGAAGCTTTCATACTTTGCGTATGAATAAAGCAACTATTACGTCGACCATCTAAGTGTTCTCAATGGTATTGTCTCCGAATCGAAACCACTGGAGTTAAACTTGATGATGAAGATATAGATTTAAGGCTCATCCGGTCTCTTCCATCTTCATGATCACATGAAACCTATCTTGATTCATGGAAAGGAGAAAATAATTTTTTCGAAGTTACTAACAAGTTTGTTTCTCGAAGAAAAAATTTGATGGTGAAAGAAATGTTTCACCAAAACTCCACGGTAGTTGTTTACAACCGAAAGAAAAACAATTTCATGAAAAAAGAAGATAGCATGGTCGTGTGGACAATCTGGGCACCTCAAAAGAAATCGTCCAAAGGGTCGAGCCGATCCCGCAAGAAGCTCAAATACCGACCGTGACGCTAATAGCATGTCTGCTTTCAAAGACTATACTGACGCTCTTTGAAAAGAGCGTGTACATCCTCACGTACGCCGCTAGTCTCTAAATATTGCCATGAAAGAAGGTGTGTTGCATAGCGGGGTCCATAAGTTCGCACACGGCATTGGCTTGGTATGATGCGCAAGGTGTGTGGTGGAAATGACGTCGATGGGCGATGATCCCGGGAAAAACCAAGTGTGAGGTTGCAGACCATAAATTTCAAAGAAGTTTTTTTTTCGATACGAGTCGATGTGAAATTCTTAGAATTGGTGATTAATTCTAAGTGGAGTACTCTTTATGGTGGAGTATGATAATTCTCTGCAGAATTATGATTGTCGAATAGAGTGTTGTAGTGGTAACCATGTTTATTTTTAATCAAGGTGGAGATTGTTATGATCGATTAAAAATAGTATTAGGTTTGTTAGTCAAAATAGGAGGTGCCTAATTTAGAAGAAAATTCATGGAACGTGGCTTACCATATTGTCAAAGATGGAGAGTGCCTAACCTTGTTTGAATAAAGAATAGGAAAATTGTGTAGCCTTTAATTTTGTTAAATGAAGAAATGTTTGGCATATGAAATGAGAACTTGAAGGCTATAAATATGGCTTCATTTCTTCGTTGATAATCATCCCAAAAATAGAGAAAAGCTTGTATGAAAAGTCTTGTTGAGAGAATTTTGGGAAAATTCTCTTGGGCTTGTAATTGCTCTTGTCTTTTCGTGTGTGAGAAAATTATCGAGAGTGCTGGTTGTAAAAATTTTCCACATAGTGAATTTTTCTCTATTGTCTTTTGACAACGAAAGCTGTTTTTCTCTAATTTGGAGTTCCACTATAATTTCAGATTACAGTATTATCTATTTTCCTTTATTCGATATTTTTAAAGGAAGATCTTGGGAGGGAGAATTTGTGATTATACCATTTTATCCAAATTTTTTAACAGTATTGTGTTAATTCAAATTAATTTAAATCATTTGATAAATATATCTATCTAAATTTTTTAAAATTGAAAACGCTCGCCGGCCGACCTCGCTCAGACATGTCTCCCACCAAATTAATCACGTAGTACATGAGATAGAGAACAATTACAGAGTAGTGCAATAATATTCACCTTCTTGAGTTTATAATGTTACATCTTCTTGAAAAAAATTACAAAATTAATCATTGTAATAAATTTAAAGAATTATTTTAATCATAAAATAATTTAAATTATTTTTAAAGATGTTATTATAATTTAAAATTTAGTTAATAACTTTTAATATGAAGAAAAAAATCAAATAAATTGATCTTTTATCCTAACACGATGACCATATATATATATATATTATAAGCAATTCATTACATTTTATTATTTTAACTGTTGATAGGAATTATAAGGAGTATTAAAAAATTATTATTTCTAATCTCACCGATTGAGAAATAATAATGTAATAAATTATTTTAATGGATTATATTCCCATACATGCATGTATATATAAATAATTTACTATCCTTTTAATTTAGTGTGATTAGAAAGTATTTCTTGAAATGAAAAAGATACGAGCTTTACAGTGATACTTGTATGGTGAATTAACCAATATATTTTACTTTGAGTTTATATAATCAAGTGAGGTGGAATTTAATTTGTATGAATTAATTAATAATAATATTATCTTGTAATTTATGAGTTGCATGCATAATAACACGGACATAGCGCGCACCTCACCTTTCCTATAAAAACCCACATTGGTGTCTCACATAACACACACGCACTTACCTGGCCAGATATATTGAGGATCGGAAGAGAATTAAGCTCTTATTTTCCACTGGCTTTATCTTTTACTTTTCTCAATGTCCCCAAAATAAAAACATAAACTCTAATGAATGTGGGATTCATATATCCCAATAAGTTAGAAGCATAATTTTCAAATCGCTCTTCTTAGAGGATTGAAACCTATCTATAAACAAACTACATATATATATATATAGAGCTCTAAGTAGTAAATTTACGAAAATGGAAAAGAGATTTGATGAGTTGAAGAGAAGATATGGGTTTTTTGTGTATTTGTGGTTGGCGAGTTTGGCATTACAAGCATGGGCTCATAATTCTAAATTTGGGGAACAACCACTTGCCCAGATTGCTATTCACAAAACCACTCTTGCCCTTACGAACTCTGCCTCTATTAAAGCCTCCCCTTTTCTTCTTGGCTCCAATGTAAATTAATAATTATTTAATATTAATGTTTTTCCTACCTATTATTTCACTTTTTGCCACGTATAATGCATTCAAAAACATATATATTTTTAAATAATAATAATAATAATAATAATAATAATAATAATAATAATAATAATAATTCTGATTGAATCTCCTAATTTGCAGGGTGAAGATACTCAATGGGTAACAGTGCAGCTAAAGTACTCTGATCCCTCCGAGAATGATTGGGTTGGTGTTTTTTCTCCGGCAAAATTCGAGTAATGTTCCCTCTTTTGTTTTGTTTTTGTTTTTGTTTTTTATAACTCGATTCGGGATTTTTATTTTATTTAATAGAAATTGAACTGTGAGGAAAAAAAACAATAAATTATTATGTTCTAGCTCAATAATTAATCTGAGCGAGCATTTTTGGTTTTGAATAGCTTATAGAATACTGATCTGAATTGTTATTAACTGAAATAGTTGTATTTTTTTATTTGGTAGCTCATCAGAGTGCCCACCAGTCAATGATCCAAAGGAACAAGAACCTTACTTGTGTTCTGCCCCAATTAAGGTGTGTACACATGAGCAGTACTGCATGTAATCTATGTAGTTACATGTTATAAAAATACAAAAGCAGTTAATAATATTACATAAACTTGTCTGATATATGTGCTTTTACTTAATTCTACAGTACAAGTACGCAAATCATTCCAATCCAAAGTATATGAAGACTGGAATCAATACTCTCAAGTTCGAGCTGATAAACCAGAGAGAAGATTTTTCTTTTGCATTATTTTCAGGAGGGTTATCAACTGTAAGTTAAGTCACTTTTTATATATGTTTCATCAACATATTGCATATCTCCTTTGACATATTGTGTTATCTTGAAAATTTCATATCAAATTCCTAGTGTAGCACTAATAAATCAACTTTAAAAAGTAGTACTAATTTTTCTATAATACGTCAAATTTTGCAGCCAATATTGTTGTCAGTTTCAAACGTCATCAAATTTGCTAATCCAAAAGCACCAGTCTTTCCTCGTCTTGCTCATGGGAAGTCTTGGGATGAAGTAAGTATTCTAGGCTAATGGTTTCCTCTTCTTTTTTTTTAAATAAAGTATAAACAAGACACACACAAAGAAAGGCAGTGAGAGTAGGTATAAGTTGTTGGGAAAATCGGGTATATTTTCCTTTCTAAGTAATTACTATTCATTTATGATTTAAATGAATAGAACTCAAACTAACCCGACAAAATAACGCTATTGGAAATATCATGCTAAAATAAACTAAAACAGATATTAAAACAGAAATATTAAAGCAGAAAAATAATAATACTAGAAATTTAACGAGGTTCGGTATAAATGTTACCTAGGTCCTCGGGCGTCGTTGACCACTTCCACTATCTCCAAATGAATGAACTTCAAAATTACAACTAATTTTGAAAAATTGAGCTAATTAATTACCCTTACAAAAGAGAAGAAGATTTACAAATTTTTGGATGTTTACAAATGGTGAAGGAGGGCTTTATTTATAGCCCCAAAACCAACACCCATCTTTATTCCTAATCAATGTGGGACTTTTCTAATTTTTTCACTAAGGAGCAATATATAACATAAGTCAATTCTGGCTAATGTTCTTTATAAATTACAATTGTTAAATAGCCATATTTTATTGATGTACTGTGAGTGTTATAAGATTGTAATTTTTTAGACGGATGGATAGCCTTCTATTGACAATGATGAGCCTAAGATTTCAAAACAAAAAGTAAAGAAGTAGCTAATCTCAACTACATAATTAATTTGCTCTTGATATTTGTACGATTTTAGACTCATTCACACATCTAACATGAACTTGTTCAAATAATGTTGGATATTGTATAGATGACAATAACCTGGACGAGTGGCTATAACATTGATGAGGCAGTTCCATTTGTTGAATGGGGCATGAAGGGACAACCTCTAACACGATCACCAGCTGGAACTTTGACATTCGATCGGGGTAGCATGTGTGGTATGTTCCATTCCTTCTATGTTATGACTTAAGTGCATCTACATAATTTACTATTATATCCAATTACCTTGATGCATTATGTTTGCATATGTCTCATATGGTTTAAGAAGTTAGGTGATGTGTTTATAAGGGGTGGACACTCTCCAAATAACATGACGTGTTTTGGTGTTTTTCCTTAAAAGTAAAACCGTGAGATCATAATGAACTGTCAAGTTATGACCATTGATCCTCTGAACTTACAATTATGGATTAAAACAGAAAATCTCATGTTACGTGGAGTAGATCTCGTCCCGTTGTAAGTAAACGGATTAACCTTCCTATAACAGTTGGTATCAGAGCCATCATCATATTAAACCATGTGGGATTACATTCTTGAGAAGACGTAAGACTATCTAAGTGGGAGTATATGATGCAGAGTATCTACATAAATTACATATTGTTTAGAAAGCTAAGTGGTGATGTGCTTATAAAGAGTGAGTACTCTCTAAATATCATGACTCGTTTTGAGGTTTTGTCCTAAAAGTAAAGTTGTGAGGTTTTGCTAAATTGTCAAGTTATGACTGTGGGTCTGCTAAACTTGTAGTTATAAATCAAAATAGACAATCTCATGTCACGTAGAGTAGGTCATATCCCGTTGTAAGCAAAAAATGTCTATATTTTCCTATTTACTTAAATAAAATCCTAAAAATGATAAAATAAATTTTCACATGATATGTTGAGAAGGAATGGATGAAAACATGTAAAGAAAGTAAAGTAATTGTGATAATGAAACTTTTGTTGTATCGATGCAAAAATTGATTTGGTTTAGTTTAACATAGGCAAATAAGAAGATCAATTTTGTAACAATGTTGTTTAATGTGATGGTTCATGATCTCCAACCAAAAATTAAGACAATTAGAAGCATGCTGCATGCATGATGAGGAATTCATCTTTTCTAATACAGGAGGACCTGCACGATCAGTGGGTTGGCGTGACCCTGGCTTTATACACACAAGTTTCCTGAAAGATTTGTGGCCAAACATGGAGTACACTTACAGGATGGGTCATTTTTTACCAGATGGCTCATATGTTTGGAGTAAAAGATATTCTTTCAACTCATCTCCTTATCCTGGACAGGATTCATTACAGCGTGTTGTAATATTTGGAGACATGGGCAAGGTAATGTAGAGAATTAAACTAACTAAACATTTTTATCTAGACATGCATGGATAAAAGATTAATTAGCATTATTTCAATAATTGTTTTATTTCAGGCAGAACGTGATGGTTCAAATGAGTATAGTGATTATCAACCAGGTTCACTAAACACTACCGACCAACTTGTAAGGGACTTGGCCAACATAGACATTGTGTTTCTTATTGGAGATCTTCCATATGCAAATGGTTACATCTCACAATGGGATCAATTCACAGCACAAGTTGCTCCTATTACATCAACTGTGCCTTTCATGATTGCAAGGTTAGTGTGAACACTTTGTCAAGTTTAAGCTGTGTTAATCACTATTTGGTGATATGATATTAATTATGAATTGTTTGATTTGGGTTTATGCAGTGGTAATCACGAGCGTGATTGGCCAAATTCAGGATCCTTCTGGAACACTCGTGATTCAGGTGGTGAATGTGGAGTGCTTGCCGAGACTATGTACTATGTCCCTGCAGAAAATAGGGCCAAATTTTGGTAGTGAAACCTTGATAACCTTGTTCATTAATTTCAATAAAATTGATTCTCTTTTAATATTTATAGAAAGTTGAATTTTGCAGGTATTCAACAGATTATGGGATGTTCAAATTCTGTATAGCTGATAGTGAACATGACTGGAGGGAGGGTTCAGAACAGTACAAGTGGATTGAAAAATGCCTTGCTTCAGCAGATAGAAGGAAGCAACCATGGTTGATATTTGCAGCTCATAGACCTCTTGCCTATTCCTCTAATGACTGGTATGGTCAAGAGGGCTCCTATGAAGAGCCAGAGGGAAGAGATGGGTTGCAAAAGCTTTGGCAAAAATATAAGGTTGATATGGCATTTTATGGTCATGTCCATAACTATGAAAGAATATGCCCAATTTACCAGGTATGAAAAATTCACTTGTCGGTGTACGTCCTTGGTTTCACTGCATTTACCACCTATCATGTATTGTTATGTCATTGTTTTTGGACCTTTATTAATTAAAACCAGCCGTCTAATAGTAATAACTTTTTTTTTTTTTGTTCTTTTTCAACTTTCAGAATCAATGCGTAAATAAGGAACTATACCATTACAGTGGGACAGTAAATGGAACAATTCACGTTGTCGTTGGAGGAGGGGGGAGCCATTTATCTCAGTTTGCTTCATCAATTCCCAATTGGAGTATCTACAGAGATTATGACTGGGGCTTTGTCAAGCTAACAGCATTCAATCATTCATCTTTACTCTTTGAATACAAGAAGAGCCGTGATGGGGAGGTGTATGATTCTTTCACAATTTCAAGGGATTATAGAGATGTCTTGGCTTGTGTTCATGATGGTTGTGAGCCAACCACCTTAGCTTCTTAGTATTGTCCTACTTTATTAATTAAGTTCCTTAGAGCATATTAATCTTTATAATAATAATTATGTATGATCCATGATGCTCATTGGAACAAAATAATCTTGCAAGCTATATATATGCAGCTATATTAATGTATGTCAATTAATAAATAATTCAAAATAATGTTGTTTATTTGATGGAAATCTCTTAACTCATCAATTATACATATATATATAGAAACTATTTAAAATAATACCCGTATAAATATTGAGTGATTTGAGTTAGCCTAAAAGGATTTTATATTTTTTTTTATAAATTTTAAAAATATTATATTTATTATTTTTTTAATTAATTATCTTATAATATAATAATATATATTCTATTGAATACTTTAGAATCCATCCAATATAATCCCGAAACAAGTCAGCACCTCTAAATGTTATTCTTTCACCTTTTTCAATTTTCATGAATTTCAAAGAAACAAACTCCATTGATTTCAAAGAAATCACTTGAACTAAAAAAGAAGGAAAAACTACCATCCTAGAAAAAAGAATTTGGCGAAAAGAGAAATCATACATACAATACATACAGATAATAAACAAATAAAGAAAAAAAAAGATGTTAAAATGTCTTACATTGATTGAACATGAAGTATCAAACACATATATAAACGAGTGCAATATTCCGTCTCATAACCTGGGTTTTTAGATGGAGGTAATCCCAAATTTAATATGGTATCAAAACAGGAAAAACTTAACTTGTGACACGCAGTTGTAAACCCACCACAGTCCATCGATGAACTATCGATGTGAAGATGAGTATTAAAATATCCTACATCAATTTGACATGAAATATCAAACACATATATCTTTTATTGCCTTAATTTCAAAAGCACTATTCTTAGATCAAAAACCATGAGAAACAGACTTTTAGCTCGTTTAGGATTGGTTTTCAGAAGCACTAGTCTTAGATCAGAAACCATGATCGATCAAAACAGTTTTTTAGCTCGTTTATATTTGATCGATCCAATATATATTTTATTTTCATCACATTAATTAATTGTTATTCGCAACAATATGCAGTAAATATAACCTTTGTTTTTTTTTTCTTTTGGAAGAGAAGGTACTAGTCGTTTGGATTGAGTGAAAAGTGACACCCGAATTAGATAATATATAAACCTTTTTCTTGGCCCAATAATATCTTCTTTTTTTTTTGGTAAAAAAATATAAAAACCTTCATTAATATACAGAAACCAGATACAATCTGAAAAATCATAAGGATCTAATCAACACAAAATAAGTAAACAAAATCTTAAGACTCTAAACAAAACTACCATTTCTGTTTTTAGTACCCAATAATCAAAGGCTAATCGATAAGGCTAGTAATTAACTAGCATATATACCAAGAGAAGAATCCATAAACCTCCAGCGTTATCCAGCTAATGAAGGTAATGAACATCCTCCAAGCATATAAACACAACAAATAGCTACCACTAAACCAGTTGAACACAAAACAGATAAGAAAAGCATAGTATAAAATTAACAAACACCAAAACTATTTATTCAATATGTCAATCAGAAATTAAAAAGAAAATAATTTAAATCTGTTCTTTTTTAAAAGACCCCATTATATCATATATCATTGTAATTAACTTCTACTAGAAAGCTGATAAAATTAATTTAAAAAAAGAAACTAAAGAAAAAAAAAAGAATAGATTTTGAAATTTTATTTCTAAATTATTGATTGAGATATTGAATAATGAATTTTGGATGAAAAGAAAATAGTGTTGGACATTTTTTTATTTATTATTTTTAAATTTTATAAGAGATTTTAAAATAATAAATAAAATTATCAATTTTAAAAAATAAAAATATGATTTTATTTTAACATTATAGGTACGTACAAGTCACCATACAAGAGAATAAGTAACAAAGAATTTAATCCGTTAGATTTATGAATAATTAATGTTTGGATCGATCAGATTAAGATTTTAATATTTTTAAAATTAAAATAAATAAAATATTTACATTTGAAAAAAATAGATAAAAATAATAATATAGAAATTAAAATATATATAATATTTATATAAAAACGAAAATAAATTAGGAATTATAATATGAAAACTAAAATAAATGTGATATTTACTTAGGCTGAAAGAAATATAATATTACGAGAATGAATGGTACATTTAATCCTACCTAGTACATTAGTAATAACTAAGTTAATTTGATTGTATCTCTCCCTTTTTTTTTATTTTTCGTCTCAAATTAAAAGTACCAACAAAAGTTTTCCTTAAATAATTTCATAAGTAGTAACTTTTGAGAATTATCGATTGAAAATAAAGGCACACGACTTTTATAAAAAAAGAAAAATTGGTTTGGAAAAATAATATTTATAACTCTTTAAAACTTGTAATAAGATAAATTATATTTATTATATCAATTTCTTATATTTAATATTATAATCCAAATTACACATTAAATATAATACATGTTAATTAGAGAGAATATTTTTTTATTTAAGTGATATTTTTATTATTATAAAATTTAAAAAATTATTATATATTTAAAGTAATTTTTCAAATTCTTCCCTGGTCTGTATAACGTAACAACGCCTTTGATAATAGGACCCAAAAACAGACACACTCATATATCTAAGAAAAGCTTAGTTGTAGAGCATGATGAAGAAATCATTGTCCTAATTAAATTGACCTCCATCACTTCCTCTAATGGCTCAAAGCTGATGAATGGAAGCACACCCACCCTTAAAAGTCCCACCAATTCTCAAACTTTCACATGCTCCATACCTATAAAACCTTCAACTTTCGTCTATAAAGCAATTACCTTAGTTCCATATTATATACAAATTTTATGGTAATATCTTGAAGACAAATACATACCAACAACATATATAGTTTTAGAATCCTTGTATCCGTGGGACTATAAGGTCACTCAACAATATCAATATAATTGTATAAAAATAATATCGATAATTTATTTAATAAATTAAATTTTTATAAGAATTAATGATAAACAAATTTTAAATACTATAAATTTTGTGTTAAAACCTAATAATCTTACTAACAAACTTACTAAGGACATAAACGTGAGTACATAATCTCTATAAAGTAATATAAAAGATAAAATATTGAATTTTATTATTACAAATTAACTGTAAAGTAAGTCTATTTGGCTAGACCACTAGAGGTACGTTAAGCTCCGATTAATATATTTCTTACATACAAGGCAACTATACTATATATATATATATGAATACTAGGGCAATTAACTAGGCCGGTTATGCTATATATGCCATTAACCGATCATTTTATAGCTAGCCTTCCATTGTACGTTATGACTGTTACGAGAATAGGGTGAATTTTTGTTTGTTTTATGCTCATGTGTGGCCATAATCGTAAGTGTATAAATTACGATACAAGATTTTAATAAGATTAATGAGATAATTTATTAATTTTTTAAATTTATCTAATCTTTATTCATTTAATTTATAATGAGATAAAATGTTAATAAAACAGTACTAATTGAGATATGTCATTTGTTCCCAATGGATTTAAATGAGATAAATAAGATTAAAAAAATAAAAAATATGATAAATGATAATTTATAATGTAAGTTTAATAAGAAAAAAATGATACAATCTAAATAAGATAAAATAAAATGAGATGATATTTAAATAAAATGAGATAATATTATAATATGAACTCATTAGAAACATTAAATAAGACAACTTATTTTAGATCTCTATATAGTGTTATAGTCTACATTTGATCAAGTATGGAGTAATAGATGATGATGGTTTTGGGAATGGTTCGTGGTTCAAATGATACAACTATTTACTTCTACCATTATGAACCCATATTTGAATCCGAATTGTATAATTTATCTTTTATTTAATAAAAAAATCCTTTAAATAATTTTAAAAAAATAGAGTACAATTTATAATTTTACTTTTATAAGGTTGAAAAGAAATTATCTAATGTCATTGGATGACATCAAGGATGAATTTCATATCTTGCATTTTAAGGAGTGTGTATATAGTTCTTTTCTTTTCTTTCTCTTTCTCTCTTTTTTTATTGTCAAAACAAAAATTTATTATCAAAACAATCAATTACGGAGCTAAAATAGATCGATCAAAAAGCACACTCTCTAAAACAGCCCTAGGCACCATACCTAAAGAATTTATAGTTTCAGCATAAGTTAAACAATGCTTTGCTAAACCTGTTGAATTCAACAAATACTGCAAACCATTCAACATGTACTGCATCGATGCCAAATACCTACCAATATACACGGCGCCTACAAAGCAGCTGTAAACCATGTAATTCAATCGTGGTGGTTGTTGAAATAGTAATTAATATTTGTCTATACAAACAATATACATACCCGATTCAAATTAAGAAAAAAAATATTGAAGAAAATGTTCATTTCTTCTTCTGATTGTTTCTTCAAATATTGATTTCTTCATGGTATCAGAGCCAAGTCGTTGCTGTATACAAATTTGAAACCCTTATTCTCTAAAACAGAGATTTCTTTCTCTGAAAATATTTGTTCTTGTGAATTTTTTTTATTCAAACACTTGTACAAATATTAATTACAAACATCATTTTTGAAGCGATATTTGTCCCACCTAATTTTACCAGATTACTCTAAACACAATTCTGAACATTTTGGTAAAAATAGGGTAGAAGAAAAGTGCACCACGAGCCCCCATGCGCTAACTGAACGTGCCGTCACACGCCATCTGGAGGTTGAGGATGATGACGTGTCATTCAGCTCGGCTCGAGGGCGTAGCCGGCCTGCACCTCGGTTTGGCTCGCGGACGTAGCCGGTCCGTATCTCGATTTGACTTACGGACGTTTCCGGCCTGCATTCGGTTCGGCTCAGGTTGGTTCGGTTCACTAGTGGTTCGGTCTGAACCTAGTTTTCTCAGTTTTTCACAGTTTTTTTCATTTTGGTCGGTTCGGTCCATTTTAAAGGTTTGAACCCGGTTTTATGGTTTTTTATCCGATTTCGTTCATTTCTTAACAAAAAAAAACCACTAAGTGAGTACGAGTTTCCTTCTCCATAAGCTGCTGATATACCTAACCAATCGTTTGCAAAGGATGTTCCAACAATTGAACCAGCCATAAAAATACTTTCATCACGTCTTAACAGAGGTATTCCTAAAGCCATGTATGAACTTGAGATTTCTAGTAAAGTCAAATATCCCATGAGTAACTATATGTCTAAATATCGTTTGTCAAAATCAAACGTATCATTTGTGAATCAATTATCTACTGTATCTATTCCTAACAGTGTGTAGGAAGCTTTAGCTGGCCCAAAATGGAAAGATGCTATGAATGAAGAACTAAGATCCTTAGAAATAAATAGGAATTGGGAACTTGTTGATTGTCCACCAATAAAGAAAATTGTTGGATATTGATGGATTTTTTCAGTAAAGTATCAAGCAGATGGTATGATTGAAAGCTATAAAGCAAGATTGGTGGCAAAAGGATACACTCAAACATATGGGATCAACTATACAGAAACATTTGCACCTGTAGCCAAAATTAACACTGTTCGGGTCTTGGTATCTCTAGTTGCAAATTTAGATTGGTCATTATATCAGTTTGATGTAAAAAATGCCTTTCTATATGTAGATTTAATTGAAGAAGTCTACATGGATTTACCACCAGGAATCAAGAAATCCAAAATCCATGACAAAAAGGTGTGCAAATAAAAAAATTCACTGTATGGATTGAAACAATCCCCAAGAGCATGGTTTGGCAGGTTCACAAAGTCAATGAAGTCATTTGGCTACAAGCAAAGCAATTCAGACCATACTTTATTTCTAAAAAAAAGGGTATGGTAAGATCACTGCACTTATTGTATATGTTGATGATATCATAGTAACAAGAAATGATCTTGAAGAAAGGAAAGCGCTACAAACTTATTTGTCCAAAGAATTTGAAATGAAAGACCTTGGTTCCTTAAAATAATTTCTTGGGATTGAGTTTTCTCGATCAATAGAAGGAATCTTCTTATCTTAAAGAAAGTATGCCTTAGATTTATTAAAAGAAATTGGTATGTTGGCATGTCAACCAACTAATACACCAGTATAGGAAGGATTAAAGTTATGTATCAAGGTTGATCAAGTTCCAACAAATAAAGAAAGATACCAAAGGCTTGTTGGAAGGTTGATGTATTTGGCACACACAAGACCATATATTGCCTATGCTGTAAGTATTGTCAGTCAATTTATGCATAATCCTGGAGAACAACATATGAATGCAGTTATTGGTATTTTGAGGTATTTAAAGTTTGTTCATGAAAAAGGAGTATTGTTCACTAAAAACTCAGCGTTTTCTAGAATTGAAGTATATACTGATGTTGATTGGGTTGGATCAATAAATGATAGACGATCTACATCAGGCTACTTCACTTTTGTAGGGGGAAACCTTGTAACATGGAGAAGTAAGAAACAATATGTTGTTACCCGTTCAAGCACAGAGGCTGAATACAGAGGCATGACACTTGGGCTTTGTGAGGCCTTGTGGTTACAATTGCTCTTAAAAGATTTGGGATATCCTGCTAAAGAATCAATTAAGTTATTTTGTGACAATAAAGTAGCATATGATATTGCTCATAATCTAGTTCAATACGATCGTACAAAACATGTTGAAGTTGACAGATTCTTTATTAAGGAAAAGTTAGAGGAAAAGTTATTGGAATTACCAAAAATTAAGTCAGAAGATCAATTGGCTGGTATCCTCACTAAAGCAGTCTTATATCGAGTATTCACAGAAGTTTCAGTCAAGTTGGGTATGAAAGACATCTATGCACCAACTTGAGGGGGAGTGTTGAATTCAACAAATACTACAAATCATTCAATAAATA
The DNA here is from genome assembly GCA_033030585.1 of Hippophae rhamnoides. NCBI lineage: Eukaryota > Viridiplantae > Streptophyta > Magnoliopsida > Rosales > Elaeagnaceae > Hippophae > Hippophae rhamnoides. Next base: position 61,132,948 of record CM065428.1, on the reverse strand, counting down.
CTGTATCGACGCCAAATGCCTACCAATATACACGGCGTCTACCAAGCAGCTATAAACCATGTAATTCAATTATGGTGGTTGTTGAAATAGTAATTAATATTTGTCTATATAAACAATATACATACCCGATTCAAATTAAGAAAAAATATATTGAAGAAAACGTTTATTTCTTCTTCTTATTGTTTCTTCAAATATTGATTTCTTCAAAACCATCGGCCACTAAGTTTCCTTCTCGCTTAATCCACCGCACATGACATACAACAAACGAAGAAATCAAATTCTCAATATCCTACAACACGGGTTCTAGCTGTTGGAGATTGTTATAAAGCTCCTTAATTTAAGGAGCAAATTAAGGAGCAAAACATGGAGCAAAACAAGGAGTAAAACATGGAGCTTAATTCAATGAGCAATTTAAGGAACCATTAATTTAAGGAGTAATATAAGGAGTAATTCAAGGAGTGGATTTTCCTATAAATAGATGTGTAATTGTAATGAATTAATCATCCAAAATGTTCATTCCAATTGAGAGAAAAGCTTTTGTGAGAAAAAATTGAGAGTAATTTTTTTGGGTGTAATTGGGTTATGAGTGTTGTAAACACCTTGTGTAATTTCTCCCCTTTTAGTAAAAAGATCTGAAGGAGGTCCGGAGACGTAAGTAAGATTGGTCGAACTCTGTTATCAAATTTGTGTGTTATTTTTTTATTCTTGCTTTCTCATAAATCTGACTTATCAAAAATTGCATAATTTCCCTACACTATCATCCAAAAATCAACAACAGAGAGTGTATATAGTTTACAAATTCGTATTATGCTAATTAGTTTCATTTAAAAAAAAAAATCTCATGATTGTCTAGCGTTCTAACTTGGAAAAATGACATAGGTAATTTTTTTTATTTCAAACGGTAAACACTCATGTTGAGTGTTGATGTGAGGTTTGAGATTTAAATATTAGATTTTTAACTAAAAACACCATAATTTATCAATTAGACTATGAAATTGTTAGTAAAATATCAATGATAGTCATGCCTTAGTAGACAGTAAATTATTTGCATATTGTATTTCTTTGTGACTTAAAAAGTAAAAGTCTTCCGATTGATATCCAAATATGCATGAAATAAAAACTAAAATTACAATGCATCAAAAGTGTGTATTTGCATTAGTTTTAAACTGACTTAAGCAAACCAACTCAAAATGATGCCGTCATAGATTTTTGCATCGATGGTAGGAAAAATGCAAAATATTTTTGTGTCAAGTTAGAAATGAATTTAAATAAAAAAAATTTCATTATTAAAATTATTCTTTTTAACATACATCGTCATTATTTATCCATCTAAATATGATCGTTAATATTATAATTATGTTTTATGATAATTATTTTCGTAATTATTTGTCTGTTATTTTTTAATCAGAATATTATTATTTTTTCAAATGATTAAAATACGAGTATTTAATAATGATAAAACTAAAATTAATATAAAAAATTCATAAATATTTATTTTAAATATTGTCTATTTTTCTTAAACTATCTTATATGAAATTTTACTTTTATTCACCTTAAAGATTCATATATTAATTACGTTTTAATTACTTGATTAAAAATAAAAAATATTTTAAATAAAAAATTATTAAAATAATATAATTTATTCTTGATAATTTTTACAAAACTAAATAATTAAATTACACTATTTTAAATCTAAAAAACTAAAAGAAATAAATAATCTAATATAAAATAATTTTGTGATACCTCAACCTATATAACATTATAATTGTACTATGTAAGCATATTTTTATTTTGCTAGTTTACAATGTAAACATACTTTACAACTAGCTATATAATTACTTGCATAAATTGTTGTACTCTTTCCTATAAAGAATTTGTTGTATATGTAAAGTCTGTCAGAGAGTCATGCAAAAGTTGGCAACGAAAAAAAATAAAAAAAAACTTGAAAAAGTAGTGCATAAAATAAGTTAAAGGACAAAAATGAACTTGAATCATCATAATATACCACCTGCACTCTCTTATAATTTTGCGTTATATCTTAAATGACCACATGTTGTCATATTTGTCTTAAAATCAAATGTGATCCATTTAACTTTATTTGTATAAAATATGAAAATAATATATTATATTCCTTTCATTAAAGTTAACTAAATTATTATAATATATAATTAACAAGTAAGTGAAATCTACTACTCTGATTATAAATAATGTAAGTGTCTAACTTAAATTATTTTTTCTATTAAAAAATAATCAAACGTTTTGTGAGATTATTAAATTTTAGACTTGAGCCTTATTTGATGGGCCGCGTTATTAGACCTGATTATGTAACAATAAAAACATATGGTGTTTGGTATGTTCTTTGCTTAATAATGATAATATATGTGATTATTAAAATTTGAACTAAAAGCTAGTAAAATTATAAAAACTTCACTTATAATAATTATCATAATTTTATAATTGATTTATTAATTATTTAAAGAAAAATAAATCTAATTATTTTAATTAACAAATAATTATTATATTATTCGTGATATAAAAATAAATTGTTATTAATAGAAGTAATAGTACGATTAAAGAGTTGAGTTTAAGTTGTATATTATTGTTAAGTTTCCTTCGGTTTTACATCGATTAGTAGTTCAACAACATTATTGTTTATAAGTTTAAGTAATCCTTAACTCAAAGAGATCTTATTAAATTAAGTTAAATCTTAGTCTCTATATCAGAGTTAGCTCTTACTTGATCGACAACTTGAGTTTTATTCTTAGTAGTCTCACTGTACATTTGTGAGATCACATCTGTTCGTGTGGAAGGAACTATTAAGTTTTCTTCGATCACACATTGGCCAATAGTTCGGTAATAATATTGCTTAAAAATTTGAACAATTCTTAACTCAATAAGATCTTATTGATTTGAGTTAGACTTGAGTTTCTAACGATTACAAAACTTACGAACTACGAAGACTCCATGCTACAATTTGAAACTATCTTTCAAAAATTGTTGCAATCTTCTTCTTTGGTGTTATTGTTTCTTAACCGGATGAGAACTTCATTGAGTGAGTTCCTGGACATGAATTTTTTTTCCTTTCTCTTTTTACAAATATTCCAAATGCATCTAAAGCTTTTTTATTAAAAAAATAAATAATTTGCATATGAAGCATCGAGTTTGATATGGGTGGTCTTTGTAGTTCCTGGGATTTTTGCATTAATTCCAAGTTTGAAATTTCATGTTTGCTTCGTTCAATCCTTTCAATTATTTAGCGTCTTGTCATAAATTTTGTTTTGGGTTTTTTCCTGAACGTGGGTTTGCAATTGCATTCCAATTCAAAGTGAAATGATTAGGGCCATGATGGATCGTATAAGGACTTGGAAAATTTGATGGTGATTCAATTATCATTAAAACTCCTCTTTATTTTTTTTAAAGGAAGCATAATTTCAAACAATCTAACAAAACAATTAAAATTGCGTGGAGAAAACTTCTCTTTATTATTTGGTTGTTGTTTGCCCTGATTTTTATTTTTTATTTTTTATGACATGTTATTATTTAAAATTTCCTTAATATTTTTCGTCTTTAAATTGAATATTTTTTTTGTCGTTGGTGGATGAAATTAGGAAATAGAATACCAGTTTAATATCTGATTGATTTTAATTTTTATATGATTTTAATTTTGATGATTTGAAAAAGAAAAGAAAAAGTCTTTAATTTTAATATTATGTTTGATTATACCATTAATTTGGTTATCTTTTCTAAACGTAAGATATTACCACAACATTATATACTATTTAGTTTAATATAATTCAATCTAAACGTATTAATCATCTACAAGTAGGTCAAACAAGTTACTAATGTCATTGTATGATAAATACTTTGCAGACAAACAAAATAAATACAAAAGCCCTCTCAATCGTAAGGAAGTGCCATTCTTTCAATCTTTATTTTTTTAGTAAGAAAAAATAAATACTAATATTCATATAAGTGTATCAACAAGCCAAGAACAATATTAAGGAAGTGCCATTTTTTTTTTTTTTTGGTAAATTAAGGAAGTGGGGTTTCAAAATAAAGCGAGCGGCTGATGTATTTAGATGTGAAGAGTGAACAATTTGCTGCACAAGCGGCAGAACTATATGCTCCAAAAGGTTCTGATATAAACCTCCCACTCACATGATGCTAGATGAAGAAAAAAGTTCATCTAAAATAATAGGGGCCCACTAATCTAACGGTTCAGATTGGCAGATGTAATAAACTATAATCCTTAGCCTCATTCACTCAACTAGTCTGTGCACATCCCACGTGCCGTACTGCCCATAGCGTGGGCTGCTGTGATAGAAAGCAAAGCCCTTTTTTTGTTCTGAGGGCCGACAACCCAACCCTACCATATAATCCATCTCCAAAAAATTACAAAACTTGTAAAAATGGAGAAAAAGAAGAAGAAGAAGGAGATAAAAGCCCTCTAATTCACACAGCGCACGTGAGACTCTAATTATTACACTCTCACAAGCCCACGACTCAATTCTAATGTTTCAGAACGATAAGAAAAAGCTAGACCATAAAAAAATAAAAATAAAAGAGGAAAATAAAAATACATGTGAAATACTAAAACAAAAAAAAAAGAATTATTGTGTGTTGAATGTTGGTGTAATTTAATATTATTAAAATGATATTATTTATTTTTTTTAAGATTATTTTCACGTAAAGTTTTCTCCAAATTTCTTTAAGGTATAAGTATTAAAGAATTAATGTTTGTTATTGTAAAAAATTTAAATAATATAAACATCACTTTGTTTCAACGAAGTGATTATGCTTAATTTTTACGTTTGAATTTAGATAAAATGAATTGATATTAATAAGCTGTATGTGCAACGTTCACGTAAGTTAATTGATTTAGTTTTATATGTTACTTTGAGTTGAACACGTATAGAGTGATATATATATATATATATATAGAATGAATAATAATTATGTATGAATTAATAAATTATATATTCAATTAATTTACTCTATCATACTTCATATGAGTGTATAATTATGTATGACACTTATAAGATTGAATACTTATACATACTTAACACATTTCACTGATAAAAAGTCCAAACATTTATTTCTCGTATACTATTACATCAATAATTTCTAAATAATTGATTATATAAAAATATTTACCTAAGTAAATATAAATATACATAAATTTAAAATTAGAAAAAAAATTCTAAAAGGACGTTATTTTTAAATTTGTATTTCTAAATTTTCATTAATATGTTTTGGACTAGCTATCTCACCCCCACCCAAGGACTTTTTTTTTCCCAAAATACCCACCAACTTGAATCCTGGCCGAACTAAGAGAGAAGGATAAAATTTGTCATATGAGAGTCTGAAAGGTGGTTAATAAAGCCATTATGCTTTGCAAGCATGGGTAGAATAGAAATTTTGGAAAGTCTATTTGTTTATAAACAGGCTGTACAAGCTAGTTTCTGCCACCCACAAAGGAAAGCCCTCTTTTATGCTCTACATTTGTGAATCAAGTTCCTTAGTATCTTCTTCTTCTTCTTCTTCTTCTTCTTCTTCTTCTTCTTCTTCTTCTTCTTCTTCTTCTTTTTGTTAAAATCTAATGGAAGATAGCCACCAAAAGGAGTTACAATTGCTTCCGGCTCCACAATATTCTTTACCCTCTTCATCACTACCGTTGGATTGGTTTAAATCAAACAAGTCTGAATCGTTCAATCACCGTCGACATAATCAAGGAGAGTCCTCTCAAGTGCCTATAGACCTTCAATTGTCAATCAGTTTAAGACCCTTTTGCGAATACGACGATGATGATGAAGACGAAGAATTGAAGACGGATAGTGGTTGTTTGGAGGCTTTGAAATGGGAAGCAGCTGAGCAAATTAGATTAGCTACTATGGAGAAAGCTTATGCTGAGAGGTTGAGAGAGATGACCAAGAGAGAAATGGATTTGGCTCAGTCCGAGTTCGCACGTGCGAGACACATGTGGGAGAGAACCAGAGAAGAATTGGAGAAAGCTGATATATTGAAAGAAAGATCCACGCGTCGGATTGATTCTACGTGCATGGAGATCACTTGCCAATCTTGCAGGCAAATTTTTTTAAAGCCATAGGAGAAAAAACAAATAAAATTAACAAAACGAAAAATATTCTCCATACTTGCAAAGATAATGGCTTTCCTGGTCATATCAATTGAGATCTTTTATTGTATTTATTATTTCTTTTTCTTTTTCATATTTTTAATTCGTGACATTTAATTAGAATTTTGAGATTTTTTTTTCTCGAAATTAAAATAAAGGCAATATATAATATAATCACTACTTAATTAAGTCGTGTCATTTATAACAAAGGATTCAAAAAAAAAAAATGTGAACTATCTTTTTTCTTTTTCCAATATCGTGATGGGTGTAATGATACGTCGATTATATTGTTCCTTTGGTGATTATCATACTTTCTGCCACGAACTAAGTTGGTGCATTTTTCAAAATTTTCGAGACTTGTAGATAATGTACGTAAATGATTACTACATATGTATTTGAGCGGAATTATTGGTTATATATAGACAGGAAGCCAATCAATACGGGGAGAGTAATAATAAGATCAGGTAAAAAATAACGCGAGCATTTTTTTTTCTTTCTAATTTATTACATTGTATTATTTTTTTAAAAAAAATAATAGTTTTAAAATTTATAATAAAAAAATAACAATAATTATATTCATCTTATATATTTTATATATTAAAAAAATTAATACATCATTTTATTTTAAAAATCGTTCAAGTTATAATCATTTAGACCGATTTAATGTTAAATAACATCTAATTAGAATTCAATTTTAATTTTTATTGTTATAAGTTTTAAAAGTAATATTTTTTATAATTTTTCTTTTTTTTTCCTATCATCAATCAATAATTTATACTTTTGTACAATGATATTGTAAATAGTAGATTTATATAGAATTTACAATATTATTATACAAAACTCTTAATATTAGTCCATATACTAATATTGTATTTAAAGTTTTTCTAAATTTTGGACTTGGAAATGTTCATTATTCCAGTCACTTTGCATGCATGCGTGTGTATATATATATATATATATATGAAATTAGTTAATAATAATCAATAGTAGATATGCTATCACAATTTAAAATTTAAATTAATTAATAATTTTTAAAAAATTAAATAACTCAATCACATGTTAATCCAGCAATTAAGATTAAGAAGATTTATCAAATCTCCTCATTGATATAATGTTTTCCTATCTGTTAGATTAGGTTATTGTTAGTCTTTAATTTTCTTAACAAAATTAAATATATATATATATATATATATATATATATATATATATATATTCAAAGTGAAAAAAATAACATTTTATAAATACATTTATATTTGAAAATTACATCTATACTTTAAAGGTTTCGATATCTATACATATTGTTCGTCACAATGTTGACAAAATATCAATATGGAAAAAAAGTTAATAAAATATCAATTAATAATATAAATATTATCGATAATGTGTATAATATTGATAAAATATTATTTATGATTAATTTTATTTTTTTAACATAATTTATCATTAATATCTTCATTTAGTTTTAATAATCATAAATTTATTAATTAAATAATTAATTTTAATATTTTAATTACTTATTTTATATTTTTTTGTTTCATCATTAAAATAGATATAAAATATATTTATATTTATATGTATTAAATAAGATCATTAATTTAAAAAATAATAAGTAATATTTGATCGTTAAAATTTATTAAAATTTTATTTGTTTATAATTTTTGTAATTTTTTAAAAATATTTTTATTGATTGTATTTTTAAAATATCTATAAAATTTAGAAAATTATGAATGAAAAAGTATTGAATTCCACACAAGAAAGTTATTTATAGATAGAAGAAAAATTATTGTTTTATTTAATCTATCAATTATAACTATGTTATAAAAAATTGCCGTCATGAACGGATGCTTAAATTAATAGCAATTAATCACATAACACTCGCAGTATAGTGCCTTCTTCTTAATGCAGATTTGACACATAACAGGTTGTCGCACTTATTAAATATTGATATTATTTTATTTTTATTTTTTTGGTAGGGCTTATGTTACAAGTTTTTGCGTGATATTTTAAAAATATTTAAATTATTTAAAATGTAGATTTAAAAAATATACCTATATAAAAAATTCAAGCTTATTATTTTAATCTTTTAATTTAATTTTTATTTTTTTTCCTTTTTTATCTATCTTATTTTTTTAATATTTAATGCTTATAATTTAAGTTTTTTTAATATTTAATGCTTATAATTTAAGGTTTGTGATCTAGCTAGTGTTTAAAGTTTAAAATTTTAATATTTAATATTTAGTAAAAAAAGAAATAAGAATAAATTTTATATAAATATATAGATGCATGATAAAAAGATAAGAGAGAATTAAAAGAGAAAAATAGAAGAGGAAGGAGAGAATAAATTAATATAAAAAAATTAGAATGATTAAATTAATTTTTTTTTGCATAAAAATAATTTTAATTAAATGATTATATTTTAAAAATATGAAAACCACCAAAAAATTAATAATAAATATTAAAATAATAATATAGATGTCATACTATTCCCACAATTGTATATAAAAATAAAAATATGCAAATAAAAGATATTTATCTAAAATATATTTAAATTTTAACTATCTTTACTTATATTTTGAAAGTTTACAAAAAATGTTATAATGTCTATAGACTTTATAGTTAATACTATTAATATCTTTAAATCTAACCATGTTAATTTTTTTATTCATATTATGTTTTTTTATTATAAATCTGATATCAAATTATGATTTACTTTTTAAAGCTAATTGTTGTTAATTTTTGGATATTATTAATTAAAGATAAATCTTTAATTTTCTTATTATAACATCTTTTTATTCTCATTTTCTCATTTTCTCACTTACCAGTTTTATGAGTATTTAAACTAATATTTAAACATTCAAAATTCTTAATTAACTTAGAATTATAATTATCATGCCTGAATTTAATGAATTCACAACGATATTATTTTTTACCGTTTGCTTTTTTTATTATACGTAGTATGTCTCAACATGCATAAACTTTAATACATTCCTATTAATGGCAAAACCTTTGCATTCATATATATTATAGTGTCTAAATTAGACTTACTAAGTAGAAACTTGTGTCTCATTTTTTCTATGTTTCTCAAATGAAAATAAGGGTTCTTTTTAGAGCACAAAGAATTCATGTTTAAAAGATAAGAGTTACTATTTTATCCTTACTTTAATAATTCATCTGCTTTACTTTTTTCGGCTTATCAATTTCAACCATTGCTTTTTCTTATCACATGCTATCGACTAAAGATGTTGGTACTATGTCATTATTTTTCTTTGTCATATTCTGCCGATAGTTTTTACGTTTTATTCTTTGTTGTTATTTTCTACCGACAGTCCCTTGGATAACATTAATGATAACGTATCTTCATCTTCTCGATCCTTGATGCAGTTAATGTACCTATGAACTTTGATGGCTTTTTTGGCATAGAAGTATAATGCATTACTTGTTTCTTGAAAAATTTTAGGTTATTGTTATTAAAATTTGTGTCAGATTTGGTGAATTTTTCACCATTCTCTTCAATGATAGTCGTATTATTATGGGAAGTGATGATGACTTTATTGGTCGAGTAGTTTACTTTGATTTCATTATAATTATCAATTTTTTAAGTTTATAGTAAATTTGGTCTATCATTTAACCTCTTAATACATCGAGTTCATATGTATTGCATTCCTTTTTAGAAGCATCATTGTTTTGAAAACTTTTCTATTTGTGTTGGAAAACCCTAGCTTGATAAAGTGGTAAAGACTGATTCATCCTTTCTTATTTCAGTCCATTAGTGAACTGAAAAATCTAAGATAAATAAGGTTGTCACTTGTTTTTATGTTCTTCTTGAAAATTACTTTTTTGAAATTTTTTGAGAAATAATTTAATTCACTTAAATTAATTCCTAGATATATGTTTTATATTAGTTCTGTTTGTAAACAAATATTGGATCATCTCATTCTAAAATGTTACATTTACTTCCTGCAAGAAATTCTTTTTCTGTAATATAAAACTTCATATATTTTATATTTTCCTAGGTAAATTTGTTATAGAAATTCAACTATTGTGGTGTGTTGAGATTTCTATATTAGTTCTTTTCATCTTTAATAACTAATGAATTTTTGGATGATATTTATGTAAATAGTACTAGAGGTCATACTACTTTTCATACAGTTGTCAACCTATTTGGTGCTACTAACTGTTGTTGTAGTACTTTAGAGTAATTCTTTATTATCTCATCTATAGTTATTAGTTTTGATAATTTGTAATTGACATAACTACCATCAAACTTTATTCTATTGGAAAAGGTTTTATGAGTTATTCCATTAATCCCAAGATTAGATTTATTTGCTTATATGTAGTTATTATAAATTCTTGATTTTGGGTCATCATAAATCACATAAGTCTTTTTTTTCTTAATCAAACTAATTGAGATTTTACTTTTTTATTTTAAAGACGTTACTCCCTTTTAAACTATTAGGCTCTTCATTCTTATCTTGAATTCTTTCTTTAAAATTTTTACCTCTTTAAATTGAATTTTTGATGAGGATTTCTCTTTAGAGTTTTGGGACTCTAGGAGTTATTTTGAACAATCAAGTTCTTTTTATTCATTTCATGTCTCCATAAGAGACTTCTTGGGGTATAAAAGATCGAGTTGTTTCTAAAGAATTTTTATTTTCTTTTATCTTGATCTTAATATCAAGTTGTTCTATTCTTGTAAGAACAAAAATAGTTAAACGGGTCAATTCTCTAATAAGAGCATCTACTAAAATATTATTGTTTTCTAAAAGATGTTCAACATCAAAGTTATAATGGTTAAACAATTGTTGTCATATGACTAATCTTTCTTATTTATAATCACATGCAATATTAGTCCTTAAAAATAACCAAAATCCTTGTTATCAGTTTTAAGGATGAATCTTGAACTTATGACATACATTCCATATTTCTTAATAGTCATTTTAACAGCTAAATATTCTTTTTTGTTACTATAAAAATTTAATTCTATGAAAAGATCCTGATGTATATCTACAAAGATATTCATCTTTATCATCTACTTTTGCTTTCAAAATTTCTCTTCAATATTCATATGAAACATTTGTTTCAATTATCATTTTATCATCCGAACCTGTATGGTATGAAATTGGTAAATTTTTTATCTGTGCTTTTATTTTATCCATATACATAGTATCATGTTCTATTCATTCTCAGACATCATCTTTTTCAATTTTTCTTGTAAGGGTTTTTGCATTTTTGAAAGTTTTTTAATATATGTTTTAGCATATGTCAAACATCTTAGAAATATTTGTCCTTTAATTCACTAGAGAATCCTTGAATATTATTTAGTAAATAAGATTGTAGATTATATTTTCCATCTTCGATTTTCAACCCTAAATACTTAATCTTTTGTTGAGCAATTACTGATTTCTTCTATGAAAGTACAATTATACATATGTTATAAGTATGTGATGTGATAGTAACTCCAATTTATTACTGTTTGGAGAAGTGTTAGTGTGTTAGGGGTTATAGTAAGATGTTAGAGAGAAGATAATACTTAGATCATTTATTCATCTCATCAATGAGGTATATAATAGGTAGATATCAACATTACATTAGTAGATATTCTGTTCAAGTTATTATTGTCGACTTAAACATGACATTTTATAACAATAACCAATTTACCAAAGAAAGGTCATTGTCCTAGCAACCAGGTCGTTGTCCCAACAATCAGGTCACTAGAGTTACGCATCCCTTGTACGGATGTGGAGTAGAAATGGGGAAAGTCATCAGTTCATTTTATCTCAGTGTCTACTTGGCTAGGTCAGTAGGTGAAGGTAATGCTTCAAAAGGACTCAAACGATCTGTTACTCATCAGTGCCTGGTTGCCACACAAAAGGTTCTTGATATAATCTGCTATATACAAGCTAAGTGATCCAAGTTTCTAGGGTTGTGCACCCCTCTACATGTAACATACATAACATTAACTTTCCTACTTTTAAGCTTTTGGGAAGTTTAGGGAATATGTTAGGACATTAATTCTGATTTAACTCACACAAACCATTCATCTTCTATTATCATATGAATTCCTCTATAATATAATAAGTTTTTAACTTTTTAACCCCTGATGCTTCTTACTTAGCCAAATTTTCTCCAGATAAACTCAGCTTGGTATAACCTTTTGCATTACAACTCTGCACAGTTAGCCTACTGAATTCACACTTAATTTGGAATTCAGTCCATTTGAATATCGACTTTCTAGTTGAATTAGTCGGCTTACTACTATGAGGTTGCTAATCAACAGATCTACAACTTTATTCATCAACTAGGTAACTTTTTGACATTTTTCTTCTTTTTTACAAAGTATTCTGATAAAGGGAAAGATATAGCTAGCTCGACACCTTCCAAAGGATGTCCATCTAGGCCAGAAAAAAAGTATTCCATTAAGGATAGGAACACCTCAAGAAGGATTTGGGAACTTAATCCACTTTCTAACAAGCTCATAACAAGTAGAGCAACCTCTTGAAGCCTCCATAGATAGTGACGAACAATTGACCAGAACAGATGCTCCGATTAAGAAGAGCATCCTAGCATTTCCCGTTTCGTCTAGGTCACGCCCAGTCTCCTCATCATCTTCGTAAGGACCAATGACCATTATTGGAATCCCCACATTTACAATGGAAAAGGTACCTTGCCCCAAAAAGGAAGGATGATAACAAGGGTGAGCCCACCCATTAAATTAAGCACAAGCATCAGATCAAAAAATGCTAAGAGATCTGACTGTCGACAACTTGGTAGAGATAAGGCATAAATATGACATCCCACCCTACGTGGGAATGATGTTGGTAACACACCACTTATGTGATGTCAATGATCTCCCAAAAGGGTGATGGGTGATACACTTGGCACCTTTTAAAATAGGACTTCGATGCCCGCTCCCCAAAATGGTGGCTTATGCCCTTAATACTTTTGACATTAACCTTGCCCAAGTCAACCCCAATGGATGGAAAACTCTTCTATGTCTTTTAGTCATTGCGGATGAACATGGAGTGGACGTGACGATTAACAAAATCAGGTGTATGTATTTTCTGAAGAGAAACGACCTAGAAAAAGATAAGGCATATATATCAGCGTCGTTGGACATGGGCTACAATTTAAACTCCCTGTAGTATGGATGGAAGGATAAATATTTTTATATACTTCGAGATATTTGGGGTGATGAGATTGAATTTTTTGTCTGTAGCACCTAGAACTATCACTTCAGCACAACTCAACCCTGTGCAAGTGAGCTAATCAATGGCTTAGGTCCAGATGGCAAGGAAAAAACTAAGGATGATCAATTTTCAAAATACTGAAAACGAGAGCTATAGAGACATCTTAAATGTAGTTCGTCTGAAAAAATTCAAGGTCTAAAGGAACTATACTAACGAGTATACAAATTGTCCCTATATAACAAGGTAATAATTTTTTTGACAATTTGGATTGTTTAACTGATTGTTCCTTATTCTTGTAAGTATGGACTACTCAAATGTAGACTTCGAGGACCTGATTAGCACCTCAGGTGTTCGAGACTTGATACCCACATACCCTCGGCCCACCACAAACTCACCATCTCTCACAGGAGACTTCACTCCTTGGACAATGAGCCAATCGAGGTGCCTTTACTACCCATAAAGTCGAGCTTGCTCAACTTGTTCTCTTTAGCTCCCCAAGGTCAAGGACTCTAAGAAAAAGAAAGTAGGTGAAGGTAATGTTCCCAAGAGACTTAAACGATCTATTATTCATCCGTATCATGTTGTTATACAAAATGTGCTCGATACAAATAGGGTAATTATTGAAGATACTTTAATTTTATCTCCAATAGTAATTAAGGTCGTTAGGATTGTGCACCCTTCGTAACGTACCTAACAATTACTATTTTATGACAGTGGTTGATATTTAAAGGTAAAGTTTTATTTACTCGCATAATGCAATATGAAATAACACGAAAAAAAGGGAAAAAAGAATTCTAACCTGATATATGTAGTCGTTCAATGAAAACTGCAATTTAGCTGTTTAGGCAAAAGGAGGAAAAAAAGCTGCAATTTAACTGGAGGTAAAGATATTTTATTAATTTTTTATTCTAAGGACTAAGGAGGTAAAGATGTTCACTAGTGATTTTGTGATTGATACTTTGGTGGAGTAGTCATATCCAATCCAAAGTGTATTCAAGGTGTTAGATCCCAGACATGGGTAGTGGGTGTTTGGTGCTTGATAAGCAAAAGTTAAGAGGTTGAATACAAGTGGATACAGCTATCCCTGTCCTCTCTCTCTCTTGCAGATGAATCGCTTGCTTGCTTGCTTTTTGTTCGGATTCATTTGCCTTTCTATCCTCATCACAGGTTCCTGATCTGACCTTTTTGTCAGATTTTGACCATTCAATGTCTCTGTCTTAATTTTTAGTCACTGTTTAAAATTATTCTTTAGAAAAATGTTAATGTAATTCCAAACTAATTAGCCAAAGAAGTTTTAATTAATTAGCAGCAATATCTGTAGTTATAACTAACATGTATATATATAACCCAAATACAATTAAGATAGTCGATGCTGCTTACAGTTCTAAATTTTATACTGTGTATCGAGAGATTCAATTTTAAAAGATTAAGTATCGTATTATTAATTATAAATATTATATTAATATATTTTTTAATTATTTTATATACTAATATCTCCTTAATATACATTGTTTTAAAGTAAATTTTATATTTATAACTTATTTTTATTATATTCTAATTTTATTTAATTCACTTATATTTCTTTCTTTTAACAAAATATTTATTTATTTATTTTTAACTTTTTTTCTTTTAACAAAATATTTATTTATTTATTTTTAATTTTTTGTATGATTTGTGTGTAAGATCATTAGATTTTTTCTTGTTCTATTAATCAATGGAAACTTTGATGCGTAAATCTTCTATGGTATATAAATAATATGACACATCAAATATTAAAATTTTAACCTAATAAAAAATAAATTTTATATTATTTATAAATACTACGTAAATATATTTTAATCAATATGAAATATTTTATTTTATACACTAACATCAACTATTCATGTATAGTTGATCATGAAATTAAGGTGAAGATTACACAAGTATAGTAGGGGCAATAGACTAGTAAAATAGAAAAATGAAAGGGTACGTAAAGAGGAAGAAAAGGTAAATAATCTTGCAATTTAGATTAATTATTGGAACCCTTTATCTATTTAAATGCTAGAATCTTCTTAAGTAATCATGAACCTAATTTATTTATAAAATCATAGACAGCTCTAATTTCTTAACCAATTGAAATTCTTTTTTTTACAATATATCGCTCATATGCAGGTGTTCATCTTTCAGACAACAACATTTACATCGCCTTTTTTTTTCTTGATTGATTAATTTCTTGATATTCAAGTGTCCCATAATGACAATCTTTATCTCAAAAGGGTAGGAATTATTATTTTGTTTTAGTGATATTGCAAATGCAAATTGGATCAGTGATTGATCATGATTTGAACCCAGTTTGAGTTACATAACATTACTTTGAAAACGATGACAAACAAATTAAAGTTCTAATTTCTCCGACATATGTGACCACTACCATAATAGAGGCTTGTCTTTTATCTTTGATTTGGATACTACATTTGAGGAACATATACGAGGACCATATATAAATTGAATAAGGGAAGTCGAAAAAAGCACTATAAAGATGCATGTAGGGCATATGGTTTGTCCAACTATCAAAACAAAACCTTAATATTTTGTCCTTTCACGTTTGTCTTCTTATGATCTTAGAATGATACCATTTTTTCTGCACAGAGTTGTATGTTAAATACTTTAAATTTAAAACAAATGTTAAAATAATGTAAGTTAAATACGTACTATAGAGTATTGTGAATTAGGGTGGGAACCCACACCCAAATCTTAAGAATGCCAAGAATACACACCGTTTCATCTCACATTTCACTCAAATATTTGTTATCTCACGAGAACATAAAATAGGTAAAGTGCAGTTAAGTAGGCATTTAAATTCGTTTTTTTCTTCCCAAAATCAACTTATAATGAATTTTAAGTTACTCTGTTGATAAACTGATAAAAAAAATTATAAAAATTAGCGTCGGTCATATGTGTCAATCAATACTACGTCCAACGTGTAGCGTCAATTGACACGTAGGATCGATACCAATCACGCGTATCGTCAGTTTTACGTGTCAACCGACGCTACGTCTTAGTGTAATGTGAGTCCTATTTGTCAATTGACACTACATTATTTTTCCTTTTTATCTTATTCTCTCCCCATTATACCAATAGTATGCTCGTTTGTTTCCCTATTCCTAACAATTGAAAAACCCGACCATCTTCCCTTATTCTTTCTCATTTTTCGATCACTATTTTTGGCATCATTTAGTGAGTTTTTTTCTCTAATTTCTCTTCTAGATCCACTATTTTTTAGTATAATACTAAAAAATTTCATACCTATTTTCCTTCACCTTCTTACTTAGCAAACACCCTTTTTTCTTCATTTATTTCATTTTCTTACTTCATTTACTCTTGAAGATGAACTACATGAGGATGATCCTGAAACCTTTAAAAAACTTCTAGAAGATACCAAAAACTGTTGTATCTAGAGTGCAAGAAATACACTAAAATGTGAGGATTTGTTCATTTGTACAATGTGAAGGCAAAAAAATGTTTTTTTTTTGACAAAGGATTCACATAATTACTAAATGTACTAATAAATATGTTTCTTGAGGGTAACTAATTGTCATCTTCAATGTATGAAGTAAAGAAATCTCTTAGTCGATTTGGCATATAATATCATAAGATTCATGCTTATCCAAATTATTGCATTATTTATATAAAAGAATATAAGACATTAGATGATTGTTCAGTGTGTAAAAACTCGAGATAGAAGCATGCTACAAATGAGCCAACACCTAAGAAAGGTATGCCTACAAAGATTCCTCGCTTTCAAAGGTTGTTCAAAAGTAAAGAGACATCAAAGATGTTGACTTGGCATTTAGATAATCAATCTGATGATGGGATGCTACATCATTCTTGTGATTCTCTAAATTAGAAAGTAGAAGACAATTTATTCTTTCAACTTGCATCTGATCCACGCAATATTCATCTTTCCATTGCTACTGATGGAATTAATCCACATAGTTCCCTTAGTAGTAGATATAGTGTTGACCAATAATTATGGTAACATACAACCTTCTTTCCTAGTTGTGTATGAAAAGAAAATTCATGATGTTAACATTATTGATCTCAGGACTGAAACAACCTGGAGTTGATATTGATGTATATTTGCAGTCTCTAATATATGATATAAAGACATTATAGAATGATGGTGTAAGTGTTTACGATGCACACAAAGAAGAATCATTTAACTTGAAAGGGGTCCTGTTATGGAAAATTAATGATTTTCCTGCCTATGAGAACTTATTAAGACATGCAACAGAAGGTTATATGGGATGCTCTATTTGTAGTGATGACACTTCTGTAACTTATCTTGTTTACGGATGAAAGATTTCTTATAAAAGATATAGAAGATTTTTTTCCATCTAGACACAAATTTAGATACCAAAAGAAACCTTTCGATGGTAAAAAAAATCATGATCCTACACCAAGACCTTTGTGAGGTGTTGAGATATTAAGGTAAATGAATGGTATGACATTCAAACGATATGAAAAGATGAAAAAAAGAATACTCACTAATGGAGGAAAATGAAATAGGTCAATTAATAAAAGGGGTGAAAAGGAAAATGTTAGTAAATGAGTAGATTACGATTGTTGGAATAAAAAATTAATATTTTGGGAATTACCTTATTAGAAAGACATACGCATTCGTCACATCTTAGATGTCATGTATATTAAAAAAATGTGAGAGCTTGATTAGTACATTACTTAATATACTTGGAAAAATGAAGGATGAAATTAAAGTAAGTCTGGATTTAAAGAAAATGGGCATACAACTTGAATTGGCACCAAGGGTGGAAAATGATAAGAATCAAACATACTTGCCACCAGCATCATATACAATATCAATAAAAGTGAATGGTGTATTTTGTAAATGTTTTTCAGGTGTGCAAGTTCCTGATGGTTACTCATCCAACTTAAGAAATTTTGTGTCTATCACCAATGAAAAACTTTATGGATTAAAATCACATGATTATCATATCTTAATGCAAATATTATTACCATTTGTCATTAGGTCAATTCTTTCCAAACATGTTCGATTATCAATAATTCATCTTTGTTCATTTTTCAATACAATAGGCAAGAAATCTATATCAATTGACAAGTTAAACTCTTTACAAAAGATGTGAAGAATTTGTGTCTACTTGCAAAATATTTTCCTCCTTTTTTTATATAATGATTCACTTGTGTGTTCATTTAGTTTGATATGTTCAATTGTGTGGTCCTATTTACTGAAGGTGGATGTATCCTTTTGAGAGATACATGCAAGTCCTTAATGGATATGTAAATAATAGAAATTCTCCTAAAGGATGCATGGTGGAACGTTACATTGCTGAAGTGACTATTAAGTTTTGTTCTAAATACTTTAATGGTTGCACTAAAATTAGGAATCCTATGCACAAGTTATTCTTAGAATGTTATATGAACCAAATAGGTAACTTTATGCTCAGTGGCAAGAAGAAATTATTTATTGATTACACTCGATGGGAAAAAACACACCGAATTATTTTGGTAAATAATAATGAGGCACAATCGTACATAGAGTAAGTGATGACAATTTTAACCTTTTAATTTAAAATAAATTATTATTTATTTAATTATTAATGATACCTAATTGATATATCTTGAATAACATTACAAAATGCATTTAAACTTACTAAAAATTGATCCTCATTATAAAAAATAAGGAGGAGAAAAATGATTGTATAATGAACATAAGCGAGAGCTTATTAATTGGTTTCGCAACCATATAAGTGTCACATACAACCATGGTGCCCAACCTATATTCTTTATGGGATATAGTCATCCTATTAGTCCTCCATTTATGCTAGGAATGCATATGCAATTAGGTAATGGTTCAATATCTCCAATTCAATCTGTGCATTCTTACCATTCATCACATGATAAATGTTTTGATGAGAATGTCCTTTCAATAGCTACCCCACATGGAAGTTCTCATCCATTTGATAAATTATTTGTGGTAAGATTTAAAGCTTATGTAGATAGTATATTATTTTTCTTTTTCTTTTTTATTATATATTTTATTTATTATATATAATGCTTAAATTTTTTTACAGAATATGAATTTTTTGTTGAAACATCCATCATCTACGGACTATGTTGTTATTGGAACGATACCATAATGAGAGATAATCGAATAATTCATAATCAATATTTTCCAAATTATTGACAAATAGTAATTGATCAATCATTGTCCACTACCTATACCTTTTTATGCTACCACAATCCAAGAAGCTGTTGAACAATATGTGACTTGGTTGTCGAATCAAGTTGTGATAAATTTTGATATGGTATTATTTTTTTACTACTTCTATTATATTATTATTCTTTTATTGTTATTAACATATATAATACATCTTATTTAGTCTATTATACCAAAATTAATAAGTACGATACATTTAAGAGATAAAAAGCAAGTATCTCATGGAAAATCTATGTCTAGTGGACAATCATCGTGCACTAAGTCATTCAAGAAGAAGCCATGAAAAAAGTATAGTTATGAATATGCTATAAACTTCATCAAAAATCTTGGCTCTTTGATGATTATTGTTGCAAGCAAGACTAGCATAAATGATGGATGGACTATGCCACTTTCTAGAGAAACTTTTGGCGTAAATATTAGGAAAACATATATTTTGATCGAGTACATATTGCAACTATTTGAATTTCAAATGATCGATATTTAAATATAATTTAAATGTGGACAATGTGAGTCCTCAATCAATAAATAACTTTCATTTATGTTGAACATATAATTATATTTATATTATCTAATTATATATATATATATATATATTTTATATAGAGCATGTTATAATCTACTTTAAGCTAATCACCTATCACATTTAGAAATGTTTTATGATTTATCATTTGTCAATCAATATCAAGAGCATGATGTTAGTATATGAGTTAAACAATTATGTGATAGGGCCTTAACATTTCATAGAAATTAGAAGTTTATAATCCCTTGGCCACTAAAGTTTGAACAAGGCCAAGATCATTACATATTGATAATCCTTTATCTATCTGGAAATTATGTTTGGTACTGTGACTCAGCTTCCATATAATTGAGTAAATACACAAAAATAGTTGTTAAAATGTAAGAGTTATAGTTAGTTATTTTTCTTCTATTGTTCTTTGTAATATTTAATAAATAACTAATTGTTTTAAACTTTGATAGAACATGGAAGCTGCGGAACAAGAGTAGGGGTATTGCCCTTAAAAAATCACATAAGCTTATATGGAAAAACATTATGATATGTATAAACGAACATTAATAATTGAATGAATTTTACTATTGAATAATGAAAATGTTCGAATATGAAAAGCCATGTACACTTGTTTTTTGTAGGTTCTACAAAAAAATGATGGAGTCATGTGTGGTTATTTTGTCATGAAATTTATGAGCAGAAATCATCTCAAATATCAATATTCCAATTAAAGATGTGACAATCTCTTTTACTGATATATTTTTTAACATATATAAGTTATTTTGTAAATTCGTGATATTACATTCTTATTTTGAATTTAAATACATATAATTCTTTGGTTGAAACAAATCTGGCTATGATATGAAATTTTTTGATGATTTACGAGAATAATGGATAGAACACATGTTTTAAATTATAACATCACAAGAAGAATCTGATGATATTTAATAGCATAAGACAATGTATGAAACAAGTCAAGAATGTTGTATGAAAATGACCGAATGATTTGGTCTTATGATTTCTTTTTATTTATAGACTTTACAAAATACATCAAAGCTATCTATGGACACCTATGGACAGCTGTGGGTAGTTATGGACAGCAGTGGACAGCTGTTTATGGACATTTTGTGGACAGCCATGGATTGTTGTCTATAGACAGCTATTTATGGACAATTATTTACAGGTAAATAGACTATAGACAGCAGTTGTGTACAACTAAATGAATATGAACAACAAATTATAGCAAAGTTTTTATGGACAGATAAGCTGTCCATTGACAGCCCCCCTCAAATTGATGCGGGTTGATCAATAAGCATCAATTTGCGACTTAGGAAGCAATGTCGATGACGAGTGAGAGACTTGGTGAAGATATCAACAATTTGTAGTTCAGTAGAAATATGTGGAAGAGTGATAACACGAGCTTCAAAGGCTTCACAGATAAGTGACAGTCGACTTCAATATGCTTTGTGCGCTCATGATAGATCGGATTGGTCGTAATCTGAATAGCACTTGTATTATTGGCATGTAAAGGTGTAGGATTGGTCTCAGAGAAGTCTAACTCAGTTAGCAAACCTCGAAGCCAAATAATTTCAGAACAAGTAAGAGACATTGCTCGATACTCACATTCTGTAGATGACTTAGAAACTCTGTCTTGTTTCTTACTCTTCAAGGAGATCAATGCATCACCTAAGAATATGCACCAACCAATGATGGAGCGAGGTGTATCAGTATAGCCAGCCCAATCAACATCGTTATAAGCAACAAGACGAAGAGAATTACCTGAAGGAAAGAATAAGCCATGGGTAGAAGTACCATAAACATAGCGTATGACTTGACGGACAGCAGCCAGATGAAGATGACGAGGATTCTGAAGAAGTTGGCTGACTTGTTATACAACAAAAGAAATATCTGGTCTAGTGATGGTGAGATAGACAAGGCTACCTACCAATTTCCGATATAACCTGGGATCAACAAGTAAGTCACCTTCCTCTTTGTGAATATTGACATTTAATTCTATGGGAGTATCAACAGAGGTAGCTTCCTGTAGTTCAGCTGTAGTCACCAAATCACTAGCTTCTTTGTGTTGATTGAGGGAAATACCAGTGGGGCTACGATGCACCTCAAGACCAAGAAAATATGTAAGAGACCCAAGATCCTTCATATGAAAAGATTGTTAGAGATGGGCCTTGAGCTGGACAAGTAAAGTAGAATCAGAACCAGTGATCACAATATCATCAACATAAACCAAAAGGACAACAATGCCCATGTCTGATTTTCAAAGAAATAATGAAGTGTCATACTTGCTCTGCATGAAAGAAAATTGTAATAAAGTGGTTTAAAATTTTTCAAACCATGCCCGTGGAGCTTGTTTAAAACCATAAAGAGAATGACGAAGTTTACACACATTGGATGTCGGAGAGGAAAATAACCCTAGAGATGGCTTCATATAAATACATTCTTTAAGATCTCCATGAAGGAAAGCATTCTTAACATCCATTTGATGTAATGGCCAATCATTGGAAGCAACAAGAGTTATTATCGTTCGAACAGTAGTCATTTTAGCCACAGGAGCAAAGGTCTCCACATAATTAACACCATATTCCTGTTTGTTCCCAAGGACAACAAGCCAAGCTTTATAACGATCCAAACTTCCATCAGAGCGAACCTTGGCTGAGTAAACCAATTTGCAACCCAGAGGAACTATAGTGGAAGGATAAGACTCAATGTCCCAGGTGTGATTGGCCTCAAGAGCAGCAATTTATTCCTGCATAGCTTGGCACCAACAATCATGCTTGACAGTATGTGAGTAGCATGTGGGAATATCAAAATTGGACAATGCAGTAGTAAAAGCTGAAATAAAATTGCTAGAAGCAAAACCATACCTATCAGGGGGTACAGACACTCGAGAAGAGCGACGTACCAAAGGCTCTGAAGATGCTGCAACTGACTGACTTTGGTTGATGTTAGGATCAGATATCGGGTGAGCCACCGGAAGAGACTATGGACATGATTGTCTTGTATATACCATTCTTGGTTTGAAGCGAGAACTGTTTTGAGGAAGAGCTAAGAACTGGTGCTCAAAGGAGGGAAGGACTACAGTAGAAGAATAGGGCACATAAGACACAGGAAAAAAATGTTGATTTTCAAAGAAAATAACATTCCTAGAAATACATGTACGATGTAATGTAGGATTATAGCAAACAAATCCCTTTTGACACATATTATATCCTAAAAATGCACATCTAACAGATTGAGCAGATAATTTATTTCGCTCATGAGGTGGTAAATGAACAAAACATACACAACCAAAGATACGAAGATTATCATAATTAGGTTACTTAGTAAATAAATGAAAATAGGGAGATTCTATGTGCAAAACTTGGGAAGGTAAACGATTAATCAAGTGAGTAGCAGTCTTTAGAGCCTCAACCCAGAACATGGATGGAACAAAAGATTCTAGCAAGAGAGTACGTACCATATCAAGAAGATGACGATCTTTACGATCAACTATTCCATTTTGTTGAGGAGTAGCAGGGCATGAACGTTGACGAATGATACCTTTAGAAGCCAAAAATACCTTAAACTCAGTGGAAAAATATTCACCACCAGAATCTATGCGAAATGTCTTAATATTTGCAGAAAATTGATTTTTAACATATGCTAAAAAATCGATGAAAGTACGAAAAACCTTAGATTTAGAGCGAAGAAAATAAACCCAAGTGAATCTACTATGATCATCAATGAAAGTTACATAGTATTTAAATTTTTCATGTGAAGTAATCGGGGAAGGTCCCAAACATCACTGTGAATAAGATCAAAGTAGTGGGAAGCTCTACTAGCATGCAAAGGAAATTGAAGAGTTTTGCTTTTACCAAGTTTACAAGAGTCACATTCAAAAGGTAAAGAAAAACGTTCTTTATTACCAAGAAAGCCCGAGTTCATTATATGAGATAAAACTTGAGTATTAGGATGGCCTAAACGATGATGCCATACTATACTTAGATTAGAAATATTATTACAAGCAAAAGACTCAATAGAAGGAATTGGATAAATTGCTGGAATAGGTAAAAGTAATGGAAACAAACGTCCCACTTTAGGTCCCTTCACGATTGGCTCCCCTGTTACCTGGTCTTGCACAACACAACCATCACCAGAAAAGTTAACAGCACAATTGTTATCAACTAATTGACCAACAGAAATGAGATTTGTAGAAAGTTGAGGAGCAAGAAACACATCAGTAAATGTAGAAGAAGCATTTCCAACAGCTTTGATTGGCAAAGAACTACCATTGGCCGTCTGAATAGTAGATTGGCCAACATAAGGCCGAACATGAGACAAAGTTGTGGGAGTATTTGTCATATGATTAGAAGCCCCTGAGTCTACATACCAAAGTGTAGTAGAATTTTTACCTTGAAATCCCATTGCAGATAATGCTGAAATTAGCATCTGTTGCACCATTTCAGGAGTGCAGTAAGTTGCTGCAGGAGGTGGAAGATTAGGAGAAGCACCTGAGGAAGACACATGTGCTACTGGAGGAACAACAACAGAGGTCTGAAATGCTTGGGCCTGACGATTCTGGGGACGAATACGACATTCTTTGATAATATGACCCTTTTTCTTGCAATAAGAACAACATTTTTTAGGACAATTGGCAGCAATATGCCCATATTCTTTGCAGCAGAAACATTGCATATTTTTAGAAGGCATAGATGATCCATGCCTTTGGGCTGCATAAGCCATACTTTTCGTTGTGGAGTTGTCGTTGTGGAATTGCCATAAGATTGTTTCAGAATAGCTTGAGTACTTAGACGTTGTTCTTGACGAAGTAACTCATCAAAACAAATATCTAGAGAAGGAACAGGAGAAATTGATCACGCTGACTAGTCCTGCGAAGATTTTGAATAGTTGATATAGCAGCAACAGGAAGATTTTTTGTAACTAAATCGGCATATTCATGCCAAAGCGTCAAAAATGTCGAGTAATAATCCTAGATGGAAAGACTACCATGTTGGAACATACGAATCGCATGTTCCAACTAAAAGCGACTAGCATCATTGTCTTGATGATAAACTTTCTTCAAATAATTCCACATGGAGTGAGCAGAGCAATGAGCCATCAAGTTGGTGACGATATGTGGTTCCACCGAACTAAAAAGCCAAGACATGATTTGAGCATCAAGCACAATCTAAGAAGGAGAAGACATGACTTCCTTAGAGTTGACAGTATCATATGTTGGTGTAACATCTGTGCCATCAATATGGCTCCAAAGGTCTTTTCCCTTGAAGAAAATTTCAAACTGGAAAACCCAGGTAGAGTAATTTTTTCCCGTAAACTTAACACACACTGGTGCAGTATCCATTGCAAGTAAATACAACCCGAGATAAGGACCTTAAATAGAGATTGCCGAAGAACACTTGTTTTGCAAAAAAAATGCTAGAAAGTATCAATGAAGATTTCCTCAGAAATATAATGCTGAAATTAAAGAAACCGAGAAAATGACTTTAAACAGAGATTTCCAAAGAACACTTGTTTAGCAACAAATGCTAAAAAAATATCAATGAAGATTTCCTCAGAAATAGAAAACTGAATTTTTTTTCTCAAAGAAGCTTTGATACCATGTCAGAAACAAGTCAAGAATGTTGTATGAAAATGACCGAATGATTTGGTCTTGTGATTTCTTTATATTTATAGACTTTACAAAATACAACAAACCTACAAATACCAAATACGACAACATGATGACAATTGTGACTATTTATGACAAATTGTAGACAATTTATAGACGATTGTGGACAATTTGTTTATGGATGGACAACCATGGATTACTGTTTATGGACAATTATTTACAGCTAAATAGACTATGGACAACAGCTGTGTACAACTAAATGAATATGGACAACAAATTATAGCAAAGTTGTTATGGACAGTTAAGCTGTCAATGGAACACAACAAAGTTGTTATGCACAGCTAAGCTATCAATGGAACGCAACAAAGTTGTTATGGACAACTAAGATGTCCATTGACAAACAAACCGTGGTAATTTTTTTAATGCTTTAATTTCCCTATTCCTGTGTCTCCGAAGTTTGAGCTTATTTGATGGATGTTTATAGGCTCATGTATTTAGGAGAATGAATTGTTGTATGGATCTATTTTTCTGCCCAAACTTCATCTCATCTCATTGGAAAGTTCCATTGTCATTATGAATGAGATATTGTTGGTGATTCCAACAACAAACCAAGCTTTATCTCCTTAAAATAAAGTGAAAATATCATAAAATTCATGATAAAAGAGGCGTCATCACTTTATTTGTAATTTAAGTTAAATATATATATGTATTGTATATAAATTATTTTTTTTTTGTAATAAATTTAATTCTCAAATAATTAATTAATATTTAAGTTTTTAATTATTTGTAGTATTTAAAAACTCTTTTAAATATATTTCGGTTTTTTTGTTATTATGTGATGTAATAAAGATTGAAAAAATGAGCAAAATATTCGTGAATTGATTTTAAATTTTAAATCCTCTTATTTTAATTCAATTAATTTAACCGAATTAAAATAAACTTATTATACTAGTGTTAGTAATACGTAAAATAGTGTTATTGTTCATTTTGAAAAAAAATGTCGTTTTAAGAAAAAAATCTGCCAATACATGACAAAAGGTGTTTATGAAGTCTGCATTTATATCCGACAATCAAATCTTTAGTAATTTTCTTTTGATAAGCTGTAGGACGCACCACAAGCTTTATATTAAAACACAACAACCAAATAAGATAAAAATTAATTGGTTTCATTTAAATCCATCATATAAAAAATAATTTTAATTTCATCTTTTATATATCTTTAGAAGATCGAGAACGTTTAACAAATACTAGAGTAGTTGATGGGATATATGGATGCATGAATATAATATAAATCACTACCCGTGAAGTTCTGTTTCATATACATGGACTTGGTGTAGTAATTGATATATATATATATATATAGTACAGAAAGAGGAAATACAATATTAATCTCCAATCAATTAATCAATTACAAAGCAGAAAAAGAAACAGAGCTTTTGAATGTAGGGAATTCAAAGTTCAGGCCTCAACGTGGGGTTTTGAACTCTTGCATTCACATCAATTTTAGTGAATTCATTCATATTGGTCTAGTACACTACTGGTCCCACTTATCGATTAACCAGTAGTTTGTTTGTTTGTTTTTATTTTTTTTATTTTTAATAATATCAAACATATTGCACGATGATTTGAAATAAAATATTTACCACTTTTTTAAAGAATATATCACTCCATATATACCACTAAGCAATTATTCTACTTTATACTATTCACATGTTATAAATTTAATTACCATTTATATTTTAATGTAATAACTAAGTGATTTTGCTGCTTGCTCACGTTATTGAACGTATTTTTCTTCTTTTGTATTACTTTTTATACCAGATTTTTAGTAGTAGTAAAATTTAAAACTTAAAGATTTATTCTCCGATTATTAAAAATACTTTATTTATATATATATATATATATATATATTAATTATATTCTTATACATAAACCAATTTTTAATTAAAAATAATTTTATATTTTTGAATAATACACAGATCACGTAATTATAACCTTATAGAACGATTTATCTAATCATTTAGTTGAAATTTAAAAATATATGGAAAACTTGTGAGATATTTGCAAGATGCCATGTTTTATGTTTTATCGTGCTTATGCGTTTAATGATTTTTGATCCACAAATGTGTTTCATAATTACTTTTTACAATTTATAGTTTTTATCATATAATGTGGTTGAAAACTTGAATTCAAATTAAAATATTTTTAAAGATTTAATTAGAAAGTATAAATCTTTCAGGTATAAAGTTTTATTTTAAAATCTATTATAAAGGTTACATTTATTATTTTTTCATATAACATAAAAAAAATATTTTTATATTAAAACATACAATGCATATATTTTTTTTTATAATATCAAAAATATCATTACTACAAAAAGGGTATTTAAGTCGATATGTAAAGTCGGTTTTTGAAAAAAAATCGAATTATAATGAATTTAAAGTCGGTTCGATGTAGAATCGACGCTATCCACGTAGATAAATTCTTTTTTCTCCTTTCTTCCCCAAACAAAAACTATTCCAAACAATGCATAACTCTCAAAAACCTATAACCTCCTCCATTTCTCCTTCCATTCTTTCTCATTTTCTGTCCACCTACGACCACCAATTTCAGTGTAGGTTGGTGGATTTTCTTCCTCTCTAACCAATCTTCTAGATCTCCTATTTTTTTTAGGGAAATATTCAAAACATTTATACTCCTTTCTTACTTACAAAACACCATTTTTTTTATTTCCTTCATTTGTTCTTGTAAATATTTCTATTAATCCTATGCACTTATTATTCATATTTTCTGTTATTATGTGTTATTATTTATGTGTATAGTTTTTTGTATTATATATGTAGATTTGTATTATAACATCAGAAGAAGAATATGATAATCTTAAATAACATAGAACAACATCATGATAATTTTTCTACTATTAATTAATATTTTATTTTTTAATTATTTGTATTATTTAAACTATTTGTTAAACAAATTTTGTTTTTTTTTTTGTTATTATGTAGTGATTGAATACAAGTTTTAATTTGAGTATAATAGAAAATAAATAAATTTTATAAAAAAAAAATAAAGTCGGTTTTGTAGCGGTGTATATATATATATATTTTTAAAAGTGTTGGTATTTTTATCATTTATGGAGCTATGTTTACATCCTCCGGATTCATTAACTTCGTCAAATAAGTTGGAATTAACACTGCTGGTTATTACTTTAACATTAGTGGCTATCGGGAAGGTGATGAATGATGCAGTTTTTTTATTTTTAAAATAACTCCGAACTTGGACAAAGCTGCTGCGTATCTATCCAACTCATTTATGGAATTTAAACAAATTCTCATTCATGATATGAATGCACCGTAGTGAGCATATGATTCTAAGTGATGGAAAAAGTCATCAATAATTGGTCTAAACCACCTCATGGAGTTATTAAATTTAATTTTGATTCTAACTATGAAGAAAATTCTTGCATGTGATATATATTTTTGTTGTTACTAGAGATGAATTTGAGAATATTGTCGGTATTTGGAGTAAACTATTGCAGGTTTTAAATGCTGTAGTGGTTGAAGCAAAAGCTATTTCCTTAGCCATTGGTTAGGAAAAGGTAAGATGCGGATTAAATTTGTATTAGTTGAGGAAACTTGTAAAGCACTAATTGATTGTATCATAGAATATTTTGACCAGATTTCATGGGAGAATAAGCGAGGTCATTCCATGAGGTAGCTAAATGGTCTTCTTTCTTGGATCACAAAGAGGGTAGTTTTAATGTCTTGACATTCCATCTTTATTCATTCATATAATATTGTACTTACAGAACTTTAGTATGAATAATGGTTTCTGTTTTCTTACCAAAAAATTAGAATATTTTTTTTTAAAAAAACAAGTTTTTACTGCTTTAAGAAAAAAGTAATACTTTATATATCTTTTAATATTTTTAATAAATATAAAGATTAATTATTATATTTATAAAATGTTACTGGTATTTGATTTAATTTCTAAAAAAAATGTTGAAAATAAATTAGTAAAGTTTAATTTAAAATTTGCTTCAAAGACTATCATATTTCAAGGTGATGATATTGGAAAAATTATTACTATTATTGAAAAATATATTCATTTATTTTTATTATTGTTTGATGAGATTCTAAAGTTATAGAATTTCTAGAGAGAAGTGTGGAATGTTAATAATAATTAAATCTTTTATTCATCTCATTAGAGAAGTATATATAGCACCTCTTAGATATGTGTCGAGGTTATATTGACAAGTGCTCTATTTGAACTGCCAGAGTACATTAAAAAAAGTAGTTCTATACAGAATCAGGTCGGTGTCTTTTGGTTGCCTCATACGAGCCACTTGAGGTCTTGTATGCAAAGAGGTGATCTAGGTTTTTAGGTAGGTTGCTAATATCAGGCTTTTTTAGTTAGGTCAAGTCTTGGTTGATTGCTTCTCAAGGATCAAGTCGTTATATACGAAGTATTAAATAACAACATTACCTTTACCATATGAATGAGGTACCTCATGTCGATAAGGTCGCATACTAGTTACCTGGATAATACTAAACACTAACTCTCATATTCCCTTGATTTCAAGAAATTAAGGAAATATTTATGAACCAAGTAAGGCCTTCAACTTTTCCAAACAAGATAAACTCCCCTAACAGATGTATAGATCCCTTATGTGAAGTAGATAATCCTCATGTGAAATAATGGGTAATTTATTCTATAACATTCAAACTTGGACTCCTGTATCATTTCCAAGAATATTAGTCCATACATTGAATACATCTGACATTAACTTGACCCAAGTGAACCTTAGCTAGTGACAAATGGTACTACACCCCCTTATTGTTGCAAGAGAACACTGAGTAGTCCTTACAAACAAGGAGGTGAATGGTCCTAGAAATTAGAGGGCATACATCTAAGCCCTTATTGGTCATGTGTCGATACTAAAACTCCCCAATTGTGCATATAGTAGGGAAAAAAAGTAGTTGTATTTTACAGGTGACATATGGGATAACGAGGTAGAGTTTTGAGTTTGACATACTTGGAATGACAATTTGAACATAGCCTAACCTCGTGTCAGCGAGTTCCTCAATAGTTTAGAACTTACGTTCATTTATTTTTATAGGCGTGATTTATAAAAAGGTAGATTTTGAAGATCCGATCGATGGCTAGTACTTATGACCTATAGCCCATAATGCCAAGGACTAGTTGAAATATTTTGCCTTTACGGACTAAAGATTTAGTTGTCTAGATGATGAACCTATTGAAATTCCCTTTCTAGCCCAAATCAATTTGTCAAACATTCCTTGCTCGTCCTCCTTATCATCTCTTGCTACAAATTCAAAGAAGAGGGAAATAGGTTTCCCACTTCCTAAATCAAAATCATAGGCCTATAACGACATTGAATTTGACGAAGTCATTTTGAAGGACATCATGGTCTTGAACACTGATAACATATCAACGAAGGCATTTTTAGGTGGCACGAGCTAATGAGTGACCTCTAATCATTTCAAATGTGATGCTGAACAAGATAGGGCTATGAAAGTCTATAAGGTGGAATGGTCCTCCAACGGAGAGATGATGGCTAATCATCTCTTAGAGGTAAGATCACATATAAGCTTAGGCTTCATTACTTTACTTTATTAGAAACTTTATTTCTTCATGTTGCTATTTTCTAACACTTGTATTGTGTTAGGTTCTAGCATTGGCTATAGAATATGAGATTTTCCTTAGTGCACAAAAATGCGAGGAACGTGACAGTTTCCTATAAATAGGGAGGTAGAGAAAGGCCTTAGAGGATATTTAGTTGGCTATCCAAATTGATTGATAGCTTAAAAGTGGAGTGAGCTTAATGATTGGTAGTTTGAAAATACAAGCCAAGAAGTAGGACTTGATTATTCCTTACTATACCTTGACGTGGTCCTTTCAAAGTAGTAAGGGTAAAGCACCTTCTACAAATACCTTGGTTCCCCCTCTCTTTTAGAGGAAATGACCCCGGGAGGTCATATTGTAAGATAGGTCTAGGATTCTTCCTCATAATATAAATCTTTGCAATCCACTATTAAGATGTTAATTAATTGTTGATACAATGTAAATGCCTATTGTAATAGAAAGATGTTTCTCATATACCCAAACACCTTTTAAAGAGCAAAAAAGCTTGCAAGGAATCACCTTTCATAAGTGTCAAGGTGAACTAGGGACCTCTATTCCCTACCCCACTAAATGGAGAATCTGCGGATTTTCACATCTATATCGCTTCTAACAACAAAGTAGAGAGACAAACATATGTCCTTTTTGAATGAAGTGAGGGAACTTGTTAGAGGAAATTATGAGCCCACATGCAGAGGCGGCCTTATCCAATAAAGGAGGTTAGGCTAATGGGCTGGACATGTTATTTGTAGAAGAGGTGTTTGGTAACACATATGTTGAGGACAACCTATACCACCTCTTTAAGTGTTCTGTTAATTGCTCACCCAATATGAAGCTTGCAAAAGAAAGAATGTGAGTATCAATAGCTTTCTGGATTCAAGGCTTGCTATAATGCTATTCAATAAGATTTGAAGGATGTAGGCAATGATCTATTTCTGATAGTAATTACTCGCATCCAAACCTTTGAATATATGATATAATGATTGGGAATATTTGCATTAACTTATTGTTTTCCTTTTGCACTTGTAACTCATTGTAGCAATTCTTTATGCAATTCAAATTTGTTTTTTTAGATGTGGATTTTCTTATTAAAGAGAATATCCACTTTTGTGAACTCATGATTCTTTATTAGGATGGGCAATACGCCTCTTATCTCGTATCCTAAGTGGGGGGTCCATTTGGCCATTTCACTCCATTCTTGGGGGTTATCACATTAATTTTTTATGAGATAGGAGACATGCAAGGGTGAAATTCAATTGTACCCCCACATGCGTTTCCCAAAGAGGGAATTCACATTGGTGAACTTAAGACCTTTTCTTAAAATGGGCAACACGCCTCTTATCCTGCATCCCAAGTAGGGGGTCCATTTGACCACCTCACTTTGTATATAGGGATTATCACGTTAATTTCAAGATATAAGAGACATGCAAGGGTGAAATTGAATCATACACTTCCCAAAGAGGGAGTCTACATTAGTGAACTCAAGACCCTTTCTTAGGATGGGTGACATGTCTCTTATCTCGCATCCCAAGTTAGGGTATTCATTTGGCCACCTTACTCTGTACTCAGGGGTTATCATGTTGATTTTTTGCGAGAATTCTTCAATAGAGAATATTTTTCTTCCTTAGGTTAAGGGTTTGCTTACATGGCTTTACGCCTATATCCAAATTAGATGGGAACCATTTGGCCTTTTCACTCCAAATGAGGAATATATAGTTCCTCAAGTAATGAAATTATGTGGGTGATCGATTCAAGATATCTGCCTGTTTATATTTGAAAAATGCAATGATCACAAACATAAATAAAGTTAATAGGTCATACCTTATATTTATGATGTGTCGAAGGTTATATATGGGAAAGCACCTTAAAGACATTCCTCAATTGTCGAGTGGTGCCTCGTTGATAGAAGGTACATTACTGGGAGGAGGCATTTATTGATAATATGATACCTTGTTGATTAAAGGTATCTTGTTGATAAGAGATACCTCATTGGTAGGAGGTACTTTATTGATAAGAGGTGTCTTGCAACAAGTTGCACTAGCTCTTCAAAAGTCATCTTGTCATCTAATTTCAATTATTGCACCTACAACCTCAGTAGCAAGCTCTTCTATCAAGCTAACATGTTGATAGGGGACCATTTAAAGGGCGCTCACAATGCTTCAATCCTATAATTAAGGGCTTATTCTTTTTATTGTTGGTTTTACTATAATGGAAGTTACATAACTATCTATTTTTAATTCTCTGTTAAAAGTAGTACCAATCATTCTATACTTTGGTCGGCCAACAATGACCATTATTCTTTTACACCACTTCGTTTCTCTCTCAAGATACATCATGCAATTTTTAGTCCTTTCTAGCTTCAAACTAAAACACAACTTAGCCCATTTACAACCCGCGACAACATCCCACTATTTTCAACACCGAATAAAATTGCAGCCCAGTCCAACAATTCCAACACTGGGCCTTGAATGTTTAGCACACCACTTCAATCTAGCCCGTGACCCATTGCATCGTCATCACTATATTGAAGCATATAACTAGTAGTAGAGGAACGATAATGTTTACTGAGCATTGGTAACTCATCGTCTCTAAGAAACTAGTGTAAAAATTATCAAGTTATTTACCTTGGTCAAACCAAAACCAGCTCTTAACTTACTTAGTCTATACCAGCAATAACACCTCAACAGCCCCCGATTCATCCAGGCCACACCAGCGTTCAATTTTGATTCATAGTATATTCAAACACTACCTTCCCATTTTTCAATCCAAGCTATACCAATCCATGACTCGCCTTGTTCGGTTAGAAATGGTTCCCAACTTACAGATATTTTTTTTGGCAGGTTGAATTTGATTGACTCGGAGCTTAGGCTAGCAAAGAACCCAATGACATTATTTCTATTTGGTTTGTGTTAGGCCTATATCATGCAGTCTCAATCACTATAGCTATCCTTTTGACAGCTCCAATCGATTAGCCCAATTCATTTCACTTTAGAGGATGATAGTTCCTATCATGCAAGATGATGATATAAATCAATACAAAAATCAAAAACATAGTCCATTCTTCATCTATAAAAATCAATCAAAAAACCACTTCATCTATAAAAATCGACCCAACGTAGTCCATTCTTCACCTATGCAATTAGATATAGAAATCAACCCAATATAGTCCATTCTTCATCAGTTCATGCTAGGTTCAACCCTTGGTTTTCTTAATCTGCATCAGCAAGAACTCCACTTGTGGTCTTAACATAACAACCCTTGGCTCGGCTATCCCACATAACACTCAATCTCAACTCATAGTTCATATGAGATCAACCTATGGATCTCCAAATTTGTGCCAGTAATAGATCCTAGTTTACAGATTAGGAATATACCTTTTTTAGGTCATTCTTCTTTTTGGTAAGAGATTTAACGTTGGAATCCATCTTAATAATCCTCTCAAGTAACTCGTTACACAGCCCATAAATTTCCTTTGTAACTATATTGAAGTCAAACTAGTTATAGAACAAACATGTTTTTTACAATTTGAGCTAGCTCATCGTCTTAAGTTTCCAGATGACATCCCATTTTTGAAAAGCCACCTTCAATTTGATTTGAAAAATCTTTGATTAAAGATGTCACCTTTTCTTTAACTTTATTGTGAGCTTTCATTAAAGATGTCACATTTTCTTTCTTTATTGTGCCAACTTCACCTCACACACCCCACGTCCCATATCCTTTTTAGTTTAGCCCGTAACCCTCATTACATGTCTATCTCAGGTATACCTTCAAAAATGATATTCTAAATCCATTGTTCAAACAACGCTGCTTGTCATAAGAAGTACTTTCAAAGATGTAACTAACCAAATTGGTAGTCTACGCAATTGTTCTGGCTGCGTCATTGTGAACTAAAATTGCATACTATCGTTGACTAGAGGCAGAGTGATCATATTCCAAGCCGTGATATCAGACTCTGATGAGCCAGGACCAGCGTGGGTCATCATTGGGATCAACTTCTAAATTTTGGCAAATGAGGCTATTAGCTATTGGAGGCGAGATTGTGGGCTAACCATATTGAGCGGATTGAATGTCCTTCCGACACAATATGTTTTTCCAGGATATTTAATATTTAAGGTCTCAAATGCTAATTATGAATTAGAAAGATTTAAGGCTTTACGATGGGTGTCATTTGTTTGGAAAGGTTTTAGTGTTGTAAGGTTTCTAGAGAGAAGTATGGAATATAAATAATGATAAGGTGTTGAGGTTATATTGACAAGCATTCTATTTGAGTTGCTAGAGTACATTACAAAAAGTAATTCTAAACAGAATCAGATTGTTGTCCTCTGGTTGAGGTATATGAACTACTTGAGGTCTTTTATGCAAAGAGATGATTCAGGTTGTTAAGTAGGTCGTTAATATTAGACCATTTTTACTTAGGCCAGGTCTTGATAAATTGCTTCCCAAAGACTAGGTCACTATATACGTAGTGATAAATGACTATATTACCTTTACCATATCAACGAGAATCGTTAGGATCGTATACATGTTAACTAGATAATGCCAAATAATTATTAATATATATTATTGTCATTATTATCGGATAAAGTGATCTTTAATAAATTTAAGGTATTTTATTTTCTTATACTACTTGATAAAAAAAATTATAATTTTCACTAAAAATAATCAGAAATAAAACCTCCTAGAGTGCTACCATCGTTGGGTGAATTGTACAAATGTCTCTGTTCCATACGTCCTAAAGCTGTTAAAGACTGCATCGTGGGTGCGAAATGGATGAGAGAAATTAGAAGATAACCGAACAATTACAAGACCAAAGAAGCGAAGCAATGGGAATGATAAAAAGAGTAAGACAACAACTCAATTCGAGTACTGCAAGGCATCTTATTCCTGCCTAATTTTTAATTCTTGTATTTAATATATATATTTTGGATGATTATACTCCCCTCCTATAGGGTTTATTATAAACAGAAAGCATAAAAATTCAAAATTTCCATTGATCTTGTTCTAGATTAGCGTACGAGAGCTTCACTAGCAAGAGTTATATTCTACAATTTTTCTTTGTTTCATTAGCAACCAAACAAATGGTAATTGTCTAATGAAGCATCTCGAGGATCATTAATTGGATGTTCAAGTGACATCCATCATGAACTCAACTATGCAAATATTAGTAGTTATGAGAATAATAATAGCCATTATGTTAATTTGAGTTTTATGCCTTTTTGATCTACACCATACAAATGAGTATCAGGTATATATCCCATTCAGGATTCTTTCAAGCTACGGTTGCTAGCTTGTCTCGGTTCGATGTTACCTCTTCTTTATCTATGGGAGGCATATTCTTATGCAAGTACCATTAATTTGAATGATTCAACAGGTATTAGCTCCCTGTTTATATAGAATGTGAATTTGATATTTGGTTCTCATGGATAAACTTGATGCATGTAAATTATCGCTTACAATATGCTTATCTTGTGACTCAGTTGACCGAGCTGGCCAACATTCTCTTACTCATAGCAATATGAAGTGCTCCACTGGTGTAAGTAGGACGTAGCTAGAAATTCTGTTCAGGGGCACGACGTGTGAATTCGATGATAATAATGAATGATTTTGGCATCACGTACATGAGTGATAAAAGTAAAAATAGACTATTTCTTCGATCAAATTATTACAAAATATTGTAAAAAAGTTAACCATAGATGTTACAAAAATTTAATAAATTTTAATATTTTTAAATATTAAGTAACTAGTGTTACATGTTTATAAATACATAATTTCATCTAATTTAAATAAAAATTCAAAACTTCGTAATTTAAGTTCATTCAAAAGTGTACTCTTTTGATCCTCTACATGATAAGCAAGGTAAAGAGAAATGATAAGATCTTGGCATCCCTTAAGATTTGTTTTACTCTTCGTTCTTCAAGAACACTTAAGATTTGTTTTACTCTTTGTTCTTCAAGAACACTAACTTGACTATCTAATAGATGTGCATTCTTGAGTTAAAATTAAGAAGACAAGAATGACGTGACTACATGGTAGCATATTTTCAGTAAAAATGTTTTGATGAAATTATTTACAACAATAAGGTCACGCCATCTCCATAAGAACATAGAAAAGCATATCATAAGAAGTTCAAAGCAAATAAATCTTAAGATTTGATAAGAAGTCTCGTGTCAAAGAATTTGCTCCTAAAATTACAATAAGTAGTGACATTAAAAGAAGCATGGGACATCATTGCAGGATTAATTAAAAATGAAGATTTAGAAAAATCTTTTATTATACTCAATGTATTATGTGAGTTCGAAAAATAAAAAAAAGGAGAAAAAAAAGAAAAAAACATAGAAGACTGAAATGATGTGGAGTAATTACTCAACAAAGAACAAGAGATACAAAATGAGAATATAAATGTTGGAGAACCTAGTGAGGGTAATCCAATAGTAATCAAGGTACGCAAAAATTGACTGATTAAACATAAGAGTAGCAACATTACAACCGAGGAGAATGAGAAAATAACAATTTAAGAAATTGACAAGAAGAATAATAAAGACAAGGTACATGACTTACCATGTTCAATTGAAGGAAAAAAATTGTATTGTTCAAAGTTAATTTACTACGCTAAGTAGATAATGGAGCAAAATGGAGATTTAATTTGCAACACAATCTCAACCAATCTAAGTTCATTATTAAGGAGCCAAAAAACTGTGAAAAAGAATTATAAAGTGATAGAGCTATTATCAAGGGGGAACATCGACAAACTACCACCATTTTTTTCCTTATATTTTGAAAGAGTTGGTGCTGAAAGGGAGTGTTGAAAGAAATATTATTAACTCTTTAGAATACTCTATTCTAAAATAATAAGGAAAAATATTTTATTCTAAAATAATTCTTATTAATATCTTTAATGTATCATTCGTAAAATATCTCAAAAATTAATAAATTGTAAAATGTCTTAGAATCCATTAGCTTAGTCTATCCACCTACATATATATGATTTATATATATGGGTTGTATTATGTGTGTATAGTATGTTGAGGAATTGGCACTTGCGGAAGCGAATATCAGATCCAATTTTGGTTGCACAAATTAATAATAATGGGTAACAACAAAATAAATAAGCAGTAAGAAATTAAATGGCACACAATGATTTAAGTGGTTCAACTTTTCAATATGAAAAGTCTACTCCACTGACGACGGCACACAGAGGAAAATCCACTAATAATCAAAAGGAGATACAAACACCAATTTTCAGAGAGCTTCACAAATTATACCAAAATCCAAAATCAACCCACAAAATATCACTTCTAATTTACTGGTAATATACAGCAAGATAAATTAACAAACTTGCTATTAAATAAAAATATTACCATACAAATTTGAGAGAAAATAATTAGCAATCCTCAAGGACATGAAAATGTGGAAGGGAAAAACAACTTCTTCTTCTTCCAAATTCTGCAACTGCTATATCTCACTGAGTTTTCTTTATTATCTTCTTCATTGTTTCTCTGGTGGTTTCTCTCGTAATTTCTTCTTGTTGTTTTTACGGTGGCCTCTCACTCACGCAGGAAGGGGTAATATATATATATATAAGCTAGGGTACAAGCTAGGAAACAATAGGTGGGCTTATGGGCTTAATTTGTTTAATGGGTTTGGGCTTATAAGTTTTGTTTTGGGCCATTATCTGAGAGTGGAGCTTGAGATAGACGATTCTGCTCATGATGTAGTAGAAGAGAAACATGAGCAACCATACAGTATCGCTAAGGGTAAAGGAATAAGAGAGATTAGGCATACTCGGTACGCGGTCTGGAGACTTAGTTTCTTTTGCATTAATACATGGCGAGTACATTGAGGTGCGCTGAACCTTAGTTATCATGAAGGCATCCTTGTGATGAGTCGGTTCGGTGGTTGGTTGCTATGAATGAAGAGATTGAATCACTTCATAAGAATCATACATGGGAATTGGTGAAACCGCTAAGGCCCAGGAAGATTGTTGGAAACAAATGGGTCTTGAGAAAAGGAAGGTATACACGAGGTTGAAGCTAGGAGTTGAGGCACGTGTTGTTGCAAAGGGATATTGTCGGAAGAAGGTATTGACTTGATGAAGTATTTTCTCCTTTTGTGAAACATAGCTACATTCGTGTGTTGCTTGCTATGGTTGCGTTGTTTGACTTGGAATTAGAGCTTGATGTCAAGACAACCTTACATGTAGTGAGCTTGAAGAACAAATATATATGCATCGACCAGAGGGTTTGTTGTTCCCAGGTAAGGAAGATCATGTTTGTTTATTGAAAAAGTCTTTATATGGTGACGATCTCGAAGCGATGGTATAAGTGGTTTGATTCTTTTATGATTTATCATGGTTACTCTAGGAGTGATTATGATAGTTGTGTTTATCATAAAAGATTCCATGATGGTTCATCAATTTATTTGTTGCTTTATGTTGATGGCATGCTTATTGCTTGAGAATAAGTCCGAGATTCGAGAAATTAAAGTCTCGACTTAATGGTGAATTTGAGATGAAAGATTTGGGTGTAGCGAAGAAAATTTTGGGCATGGAAATTTACGAGGGGATAGGCAAGCGTGCAAGCTTTATTTGACTTGAGAAAATTTATATTGAAAAAAGTTCTTGAACGTTTTGGCATGAAAGATTCTAAACCTGTCGTGAGCAGATTATGTGCAT
This sequence comes from Hippophae rhamnoides, assembly GCA_033030585.1. NCBI lineage: Eukaryota > Viridiplantae > Streptophyta > Magnoliopsida > Rosales > Elaeagnaceae > Hippophae > Hippophae rhamnoides. The sequence continues at coordinate 61,092,945 of CM065428.1, read as the reverse complement.
TTTAGGCTTTCTTTGGATTTGTCATCACGGTCAAAGAAGAAGAGCGGTACATGTCTCGGGTTCCACGTATGCTAATGTTGTTGGCGATTTGATGTATGCAGTATAGTACGTACTCGTCAAGGACATTTCACGTACGGTTAGTGTTGTGATGATATATGGGTAATCCTAGCAAGGTCATTGGCGAAACAGTGATGAAATGAATACTTCGATATTTGAGAGGTACATCTAATTTTGGTTTGGTATATGATGGAAGTTCTATCTTTTGGTTGCGGTGTTATTTGTTATGTGGATTAGATTATGTTGGTGATCTGGATAGAAGAAAATCTCAACCAGGTTATGTTTTCACTCTTTCTCATTGTGCCATTAGTTGGAAGGCTACTTTCTGATCTGATTGCTTTGTATGCAGTGATAGAATATATGGCGGCCATTAGAAAGCGATGAAAAAAGCCATTTGGCTTATAGGTTTGGTTTGTGATTTGGGTTTACAACGGGATATACATGTTGTATTTTGTGATAGTCGAGTCGCGATACACTTGACTAAGAATACTATGTATCATGAAAGAAAAAACACATTGATGTCGAATATGCCGTTCGTGACATTATCTCTCGAGTGCTATTGTTGTCGATAAGATCACATTCTGAGAGAATGGTGATATGTTAACCAAACCAGTTCCATTTAACAAGTTCAAGCATTGTTTGGACTTGATTGGTATTTGTAGAAGATAATCACCCTTCGGGGTTTTGGACGACGGTTATTTGATAATCCGAGGAATCACCCTTCTGAGGAATTTAATTTGTTTAATGGGTTTGGCCTTATAAGTTTTGTTTTGGGCCATTATATTAACATAGTATGTGAGTTGAGAGCATAAATTACGTCGTATATGAGTTGTGTATAAATGAAGTGACGACGTGCATGAGTTGAGTATAAATGAGATACGTGTGAGATGTTATAATGTTAAAAATGTGATAAAATGTTATTTAGTAATAGTATAATATTAATTTGTTAAAGCATTTGGCTTTTACATTCGTGTTTTTCTACTCAACTGTTTGCAGCTCATACGGATCTCTTCCATGGCTTCTGAAGATTTTGGAGGAAACGTGCATTCTGGAGCACCTCCTCCTTGGCTGGAAGCTATTGAAGAAAGCCAGGTTGATGTTAAACTAAAACCAGTCTTGAGTAACCTCCTTTCTTATTCAAGCAAGTCAGGGAAGTCCAAGAAATTGAATCCAAAACTTGTGAGCGCAGCTTGGGCTGAAAAGAGAAAGATAGAGATGGAGATGGAAAAGAGAGGAGAGCTTTTCAAGAGTGACTTTGATGCAGACTGGCTTCCCAATTTCGGTAGAGTTTGGCAATCAGGTACACAGAGGGATTCTAGAAAGGAATTTGAGCTGGTGAAACAAAAATTGCCTAAACATGAAAGTCAATAATTAAGATACAACCTTATGCTGGTAAACGAATGGTGAGATCCTAATTTCCACTTATCTTTAGGCTTCCATGTATTCGTGACTAAATAACAAATTTAAAAAAAGAGAAAAAAAGTAATCTAAGTCTTATATATTTAATAAAAATACATTTTAAACTCGTATCTATTAGTTAGGATAACTCAAGTTCATTAGCTTTACAAAAAGATTAAAAAAATTAGTAAATTTTTTTCTTTTTTGAAAAATATGTCAATTATGCATTTGACACATATCACGTGTTATTCACGCATTTGACACATGTCGCGCATGACTAATATGTTTTTAGAAAATGTATTTCTATAACCCGTTTTATTAATGTAGTAGATTTATATTATCTCATCTTATAGATATGAATTTAAATTACATTTTTGTTAAAATTAATAAACGTAAGTTATCTTTCATTTAATTAAAAAATTTGATTATTTTTATTATTTATTGATAAATATCTTTTTAACCTTGTAACAAAAAGATGTGAAGGAATAAATTTTATGGAAGCGATTATGTTATGCAGGCGACTGAGACAATTATACTGTGATGAATCAATGCATATATCATATTTTTCCTCCATAGCTCCAAATTAGTTAGATCCGACCGAGCCATAATTTCGTAGGGTGACTAAAGCTGGAAAATCTGCCCCTATTGTTTAATTAATTTAGCATAGTGAACATAATTCTTCTTCTCGGTTGAACTTCTATATGGTATTCAATGCATATTATGCACGTCCTTCTGGTAACTCAACATAATTATGTGACTTGTTACCATATATCAAGCATATTGCAAACAATAAGGATGAGATTATTTGTTGGCCTTATCTACGCTCTGATTTATTATAGGTTAGAAAACATCTATTATGATAAAATCTATTCATATTGTATAATTTGTTGGTCAATGTTTTGGGGTTTTATCCTATTCCAGAAGAAATTTTATGCCAGCTATGTTCATCAGCTTATGCAACATAAATGTTGGCCTTTTTTTTATTCTCAATGAACCCACACCTACTCTGCTCTTTGAATCAGCGATGTCTGTGTCCCGATTGAATAGACAGATGGTAAAAACAACACGAGGGAAATGGTCATATTAATGATAGCAGATAAAAGCAATATAGTCTAATAAAATAAATATAAAAGCAAGATATTAGATTCATAATTTATAAAAGAAGTCACCAACTTGTCAAAGTTTCGAGTATTTGACACTTTTAATACACTGTCTCAGCGGCTAAACTATGTAATAGACTATAGTTGCTAATGATTCATGGATTTCAGAGTTTCCACCAGATTTCTTTTCCTCTTTTGGGTTGCTATGAAGATTTGAGTCCGTGAAACCACCTGATCTTTCTGAACATTGGTTGGCATTCTATGCCAGTAATAGAGGCAAGTGTCATCTAGTAATTTGTTCAACTGCAGAAGGGAAAAAGTTTGAAGATGGAATGAGCCTGTTTTTGTATATTTTTTCAATAGAAATAGAAGTAGCGTCATTCGATTTTAAGTTCTTCGGCATGACAAAACACTGTTGAACTTGAAGGACCTCTGATCCTAAAATTCCACAACTTCTCCTTGGAAGAGATCAAGTTTTCATCACACAAAAACTCCCAAGAAAACCATTTCTCAATCATTCTATCAACATCATGAACTAACACATCTGTCACATTTCCTTTTCTTGCTAGTATACTTGCAGTATAGATTGCTCCCATTCTCCCTGGTGCCTCTGGTGCATTTCCTACAGGTCCATCCACCAACACTACATCCCACATGGTATCATAAACTTGTTGAGGTAAACTTGTAAGTGCAAGCCCACATTTTGATACTTGAAGCTTTCCCGAGCTTGGTAGACAAGAGGGGTTTTTTCTTGCATTCTCTAGGAGCTTGTATGCCTCTTTGGCAGGCATTTGATACTCGACTTTGTACATCCTAGTGGAGTTAGAGTTTGTGTTGATTTTTCTTAACTTATTTGGATCATCCTCCAGAAAAATTGTGGTGCCACCGGCATTGATTGATGCGAGAGACAGGTACTCAGGTTCCATGCCGAAAACGAGGAGGTTGCAGGGAGCTCTTTGGGTTATGAGATTTAATACAAGTTTGAATTCCTTTTTGGTGAGAGGGGCATTTTGATTTTGAGAAGGAGCTAGTGTAACTGAATCATTCGTGCATGTTGGAGAAGAAGAAGAAGAAGAAGAATAACATGTTTCTTGAAGAGCAGGGAAAAAAAGAGACATTAGAGGAGAATATGAACTCACTACAACTCTGAGAAATCTGATGAAAATCATGGATGATAAAATCATAACAATAATAAGGATAAGTTTCTTCCCTGTAAACTTCATTTTTGTGGTTGCCCTGCAATATTTTCAGATTAAAGGCAGGTATTGTTGTCTCAGGTGCCAATGAAGATAAAAATCAAATTGAAGGAGTTACTACAGGACGGAAACAATGGAATTCTGGGTTTTTTTAGCACATCTCTTTTGAAGGTTTCATGGTATGGGATTTAGGTGCTTTATGTTGTTATGCAGATGGGTTTTCTTGAGTGACGTAGAAGGAAAGGCTTTGCTTATTTTTAAAGTGTATCTTGATTTTTATCTTTTTATCTCTTCATATGGAATTCTCAGTTTGCTACCTAATTTCTTTGTTGCAACGTTGCATTTGATTAGTGAAGCTGCCCATGTCAATTTTGAGTATATTTCTTATTAATATCTTTACACTTTTAATATATATTTTTTATAAAAATAAATAAACAAAATTATTCAATTCTACCGTAAGGTCGTACCTACTCAAGATTCTCTTTAATTTTGGGATGGTGAATGGAATCTTGGAAATTTTAAAAAATATTATAACTTCATGAAAAACAATACATTTAAAATTTATAATTATAAAAATAACATTATTTATATTAAATTCATACATTTTTATTATTAAAAATTTCTATTATATCATTTCATTTTAAATATCGTTTAATTAAACGCTGTTTAAATTGAATTATTATCATTTATACTCGTTCAATATTAAACTTTATTTATTTAGATTTCGTTTAATATTATTGGAACGTTATTTTTGTTATTATAAGTTTTAAGTGAGTTATTTTTTACAATTTTCTTAATTTATTTTTCAAGTATCTTTATAATTAATTATACTTTAATATTATTATTATTCAATAAAATTTTCATTAATTTAAAAAAATTGTGGCAATAAAAAATCTAACATGGTTAATTTTTTCTTTAGATGAATTTTGGATCTTTAGATGAATTTTGGACTGTCGGATGTTGAGAATTGCAATCTAAGAAAGTATGTATTAATAACTATCGTATTAACATTCTAGAACACTAGTCAATTAGTATTCAATGTTTGGAAAATCATTTTAGTGTAGACGAACTAACTATTGTGATTTTCGAGACAATTGTAAAAAGAGTTAATGAATGGTTGATCGAAACACGAAATGTATACAATGAATATGTAAATATATGTAGCATAATAAATAATATAATAATAAGAAAATATCGTTCTTACGAAAATTATTTTATTAGAAACTAATTTTTAAAACTAAAAATAATAAAAATTAATATTTTTGAAGTTTTTATATTTTAAGAAAGTAAAATTAAAATAACTAAAAGTAAATAGTAATAATTAATTAAATTAGATTTTGTGACTAAAAATATTTATGAGAAAATATCTAAGAATACTTAATCTTCCAATATTCTAAACATGCAAATCGTTAAAATCCTCCGATATAATAACAATTAATTAAATAATCAATTGAGTCTAACCTTGCATGTATTGCTCTCTTAAGTAAACTACACATCATATAGTAATTAATTTAATAATACTTTCATGTCAATTAAATTGCATACTACTCATTAAGTTCATCAATTATGGATCACATACATAAAAATCATACATTTTTGCCTAGAAACTATGCATGTTATTTAATCAAGACAAACAATTAAATAATCCTCTCAAATCTATTTAATTACCTCTATAGATAAATTGTTGGCAAAAAAAGTAATAGCATAAAAATCAGATTAAATAATATAGTTAAATTAAAATTATAATTGGGGTAAAATTTTAGATCATCACATGATAAAAATTGGGTTCATAAGATTCCTATATTAATAAATTAATTGCACATAATTGTGTTCATAGAGTTCATATTTTCCATAAAGAAAGATATAAAAATTGATAAAAAAGAGAGTAGAAAAAAAATATAATCAATCTCTTGAATTGTAGAATTAATTTCCTTTTAAATCTCTACCAAAATTGTGTCGTCTCTTGAATTTTTCTCTTTTTTTAGCTCCAAAAAATGACCAAAACTATGCTAATGGAGGTCAATTTTAGGGTTTATAGAGTGATTTGGGGCTTAAATAAAGCTCAAGTGCGATCTAAACCGTCAGATCAGCTTTAGATCAAGGGCTATATACGATCAAAACAAGCACAAACTGATAGTTCCAACCAATCACAGCGCGATGCGTGGCATCAAAAATTAATTGGGCGAATCAATGAGCAATGCGTGGCAGGGGAGACCGATCAGAGTCAACGCTCGCTGAGTTAGTGACACATGATGCGACGTGATTTAACAAAATGGATGGTGTGGCACACGGGTGGAACTAGTAGAGCAATGGCGTAGCCACACATGGCATGACGTGTTGATCGATTTCCGAACTCGAATTGAATGACGTGTTCACATGTGGTGCATGTTTCGTCCTCCTCACATACGGTGTGACGTGATTCGCTCTACGTACTTGCCTAATCAGCCCCTCTGATTGCTTGGCATGCCACGTGGCATTTCCTAAATAGTGTTGCGTTAAAAATTCATAAAAAAATCTAAAAATTATGTTTTCACCCCTTTTTCACTAAAAAATTTATATTTTAATTTTTTTGGCCATAAAAATATTATTTATTAAATAAAATAAGTAAATATTAAATAAAAAAGTACGTTAATAACTCTACTTTGATAGAGTTATCAATGGTTGTTACCGAATCAAATTATGAATACAAAGAAAAATTAAATAAAACTAACTATAAACAACAATCACAGACGTAACAAGCATAATATAACGATAAAATAATAATAAATCAACACACAAGATTTAGCATGATTTTTTTTCAAAATAATGGAGCTTACATTTACAACCCAAACATCTGTGCAATATTTCACTATAAATCAAAAAGGATTACAATCTATGTTATTCAATAGAATTACAATCATATACTCTTTTCTTCATACAAGCATCAGTCGATCTCATTTAGCCCCTAAATTTCACACTTTCTAATAGAGATATATTTAAATTGTAATGCTTACAATGGATTTAATAAGAAAGACTAATGTTTTAGAGGAGCTTAAACCTAAAAAGTTTCCCAAGAACACCAAGATTTATTCCCCACCTTCAACAGAGAAAATCATTATTCTCACTTGATCATTTTTTTCTCTATAAACTCTTTAAATTCTTATTTTCTCTCACAACTGATTCTAGGGCATAAATGGATGCTTATACACCCCTAGGTCATTTACAAAAATGCACATTCATTTTCAAGTCTCTATTTGCAGATTCTCATGCTTATTCTCGTCTTTTGTTGAGAAAATTTATCGGTTCAATTGATTTAACCCTTGCTCAATCGATCAATCCATTAAAACTGGGAATCAAAAAACTGGACAGAAACTAGTAGATCGATGCACGATCAAGTAACTAAAAAATCATTCAAATCTTCATATGCAATGCTCTTAGTCCAACCTTTGATGCTTAATTACCCATAATAGTAATCAAGCATCCCGTGAATTTACATCACATATTATAATTCTCCACCTCAATGCTAATCCTTAGATATAACCATCGCTTGTGGTCCTCCACCACCTTTCAGTTGCCAAGAATAGGTGGTCACTTTCACCAAGTAACACCACTCAACCAAGAAAACAAGTTCAATATCCGTTGAGTCTTCGCCAATGTGATTTGTCACCAACTCCACCTCAAAGTATTCTTCAATAGCCTCCCAAATCAACCACATCAACCATGAAGCTTTATTCACATCCACCAACTCAATAATCCATCTCACCACTGTAGAATACCAAGCCTCAATAGGTTGTTCCATGATTTTATAGCTCATTAAATCAAATACAATCATGAATTTAAAAACCACACAACCCAATATATCAAACTTCATAGAAACAAGTTGACCACACACATGACCAACTCTAATCGTACCTTCTAGGTACATCAATAATATACTCTTTGCATATTCTAAGTTTTTCACATCAAGTGAATCCAAAAACTTTACCATCTTCACATCCAAATTAAAAGTGATAGGAGATAATGCAATAAACAAGTCAAAGTGTTGAATCATGATACCTTTTTTTTTTACAAACTTTGTTGCACTAACATTGGCCTCATATCTTGACAAATCAAGCTCAGGTGCACTATCTTTTAATGTTCTTTCCAAATACTCTTCATTATTACTCATATGTCTAGGGACAAGTACTTATGCTTCGTTATCATACAGAGAACTCTTTTTATCATCTATGACCTCATGCCATATGTGGGTATCCTTCTTACTCATAACATCTATAGAAATCACTGACTCCACACATAATATATAGGCAAGGTCTAACCTTCTAGAAGCCACATTGTCACGATGAACTCGATTTCTTTCTATAAATAAATCACCAACTAGCCCAAATAGCTCGATTGGCATAATGTCGATTACAATCTTTGTATCTTTTTGAGAATGTTCTTTATCATCACTAAGTCTCTCTTCTGATTACCTATGCATCTCCACTAGATTTCTTTGCACATATTCTAATTTCTCCACCTCATTACAAACTTGTTTTGTCAAACTTGGTGAGCTAATGGAATCCTCATAACCAACTTGTGAAAACACCACATCCTCTTCAAATGTTACATCCTTACTAATGATGCACTTCTTGCTATCATCACACCAAAGCCTATAACCATCAACATCACTTGGATAACCTAAGAATGAACATTTCAATACCCTCTTCTCCAACTTTCCACACCCAACTAGTTCATAAGTAACACAACTAAAAATTTTCAAATCGACCTATTTCAATAGACGTCCAATCCATACTTATTTGGGTGCCTTGAAGTCAAGAGGCATTGGCACTTAAAGAGAGCTTATTAATAAGATAACACCTTACATTCCTCTTTGCTTCTTGTAACTTAGATTGAGAGTGAATTTTATCATTCAACTATGTGCTTTTATCACCTCCTTGATCACTGGTAAACAATACATCACCTCTACCACCGTTATCGAGATGTATACTTTTTGTCTTCAAATCCAACTCTTGTGTTCTCAAGTGAGAGACTACTTGCTCCAATGAGATTATATATCTTTCATACTTAAGCCTTATCTTCACTTCACAATATATGACTCTTGTAGATTATGTAACAAGAGATATGCAAGATGCTCATCACCAAGATCATCTTCAATATTGGAAAAGTCACCAGTAATCCTTCAAAAGTTTGAAAGATTAGACTACAAGCCCTTTGATATGGAATTGTTCTTTCAAATTAAATTTTTGAGATAAAGTATTTTAAGTATAGATCTCATCCAATCTCTTTCATATACCCTTTGTAGTCACCCCACCTTGCACCTTACAAATAACATCATCATGTAAATGTAAATAAATGGAGGTAAAAGTTTTCACTTCCAATTCCTTCTTTTGAAAATTTTTGAACTCATTCAAAAACTTCAAATTACTTTCTAAGAGTTACATTAATTTTTTTGAACCAAGATGTTCTTTATCTTTGCTTTCCATATGTAAAAGTGATCAAAACTATCCTATTTCTCCATCTCAATTTTACTCATAATTGATTACTCCAAAATTATCTTCAAAAAAATTTCTAACAACCTTCACAAAACTCATACCAACAAAACTTTACAATAAATTACAGAATTTAGCAATACACAAACCAAATCCAAGCTGAAACCTTGGTTCTGATGCAACTTTGTTGTGATTTTTTGATCTTTTTTAGGCCCATATAAATAGAGTTACCTCATGAACAGTTGTTATCCAATCAAACAATGAACACAAAGGAAAACCAAGTGGAAACTAACCGTAAAAAATAATCATATATACAATCACACTAATATAACAAAAAATAATAATGAGCAAAGGAAATAATAAATCAACATATAATATTTAACGTGATTTTTCTCCAAAATAATAAAGTTTGGATCCATAAACTAAGCACCTAAGTAATACTTCACTATGAATCAAATAAGATTACAATCTATGCTACTTAATAGTATTACACTCATCTACTATATTCTTCATAAAGGCATCGTAAAATCTCATTTAAGCCCCAAAAATACCCTTAAGCCTCATACTCCTCAAATGAAGATATACTTAGATTCTAATACTTACAATGAATTGAATAAGAAAGAACAATACCTCAAAAGAGCTTAAATCCAAAGAGTTGATCAAGAACACCAAGTTTGTTCCCCACCTTCAATGAAGAAAATCACTATTCTTACTTACCTCTCTTTTCTCTCTAAGCTCTCTAAATCTTTATTTCTCTCACAAATGATTCTAGGGGATAAATGGGTGCTTATACACGCCCCCTAGGTCATTTATCAAAATGCACATTCAGTTGCAAGTTCTCATGTGTAGATTTTCTTGCCAATTCTTATATTTTCTTGAGAAAATTTACCAACTCAATTGATCGATCCATTAAAACTAGGAATTAAAAATGGAAAGAAACTAGTAGATCGATGCATGATCGATTCCTATCTCAATCAATTGAGTAACTCATAGATTATTCAAATCTTCATATGCAATGCTCATAGTCCAACTTTTGATACTTGATCACCTATAATGGTAATCAAGCATTCTCATGGATTTACATCACATATTATAATTCCCAAAATTGTGTATATGTGTTAAATAAAAAATCATGTTCTTAGAAATGAACTAATATTCATTCCCAAAACTATATAGTTGTTAAATAGATTATTCCATCTCATCTAATGTTTTTAATGTATTCATAGCTTAAAAATGTTTCATCCTATTTAAATTTCATCACATCCTACGTCATCTTATTTAAAGTTGTTAGACTTATAATTATTATATATAATCATGCTTATTATTGATAATCATATTTCATTTTTTTCATTATTTTTGTAATTTTTGTCTCATTTAAGCTCATTTGATACAAATGGGATAACCTTATTATGTACCATCTTAACCCATTAAAAAATAAGTGAGATAAAATAGAATGAGCTGATAAAATTCATAAATTGTACCATGAATTAATAGGACATCTTATCTTAATTGACACCTCTAATATACAATATATTTAATTACTATATATTTTTTCTATCTTTTCAGTTGAAATGATTTTATAACATTCTACATGTTTTGCCTGAAGTTACTTAGCAACTAAACAACCAAAATCTAAAAAAAAATATGTTGAAGATTGTGAAACTGGAACATGAATTGATATTATAAATCACAATCTCGTATATATGGAGTAGATTAGATTGGTAAGCAGTTACAATTTATAAACAAAGAGCACACAATTGAAGTTTATATTAATCCATTATTCTTCTTTTCAAATTTTATTTGAATAGTTATCATTTGTCAAATTCTTTTTAATTTTCCAAAACTATGCTTCTCTTTGATTTAGGAACTCCAAAGAAATACCACAAGTGTTAGTAACTTAAGCCTTTATTTTGTTACACAAGTGAAAAAAAATCCTAATTGTTGTTTTAAGAGTCATTCTCCTTTCTCAATTTTAGGGTTTCAAACCCATCATGCCTTCTTGCCTCCATCTCATTGTGCCTTCATCCTCTTCATCAGTCAACTCCGTTCATTGTTTCCTCTCTCTCGACTTTGTTTTAACTTGTTGTTTTCAGTTTCAATAAATCTCATTTTGTCTCAGTCGCCTTACTCTATTCCTTTGCCTGCTCAGCTACCACGCATTTTATGGTCCTTTGTAGTGGGCTTGCTTCGCGATAGGTTATCTTGGTGGTGATGGCTTACTCCTCGACACTGATTTGCTTTACTTGCTCTATTTTGTCACCTCATAGGCATTTTAAAGGTTGTTTATCTCCAGTACTGGGGAGGTTGACTATGCTGATATTGTTGCTACAAAAAGTTTGAGTGTTTTTTTTTGTGTTATTATTCTGCAGTTTTAGTTTGTTTTTACAACTTGTAGGTATTTTGGTCTTTCTCGATTAAAAATAGGTTATATGATGTTTTACTTCTTGTTGTTTTACTTATTGTTTACGGTTAAGGTATTTCTTAAAATGCTTTTAAAATAGTTTTTGGACTATTTTGTGAATCATTGCAATTAAGTTTTATTGTCAATTACTATCGAAGAATTCCTATTATGTTACAATTAAATATTAATATGGGTTGCATATGAAGCTTTTGTTAAACACTTGTATATATTCACTTATAAATATCTTAGTATTATACTGGTCTTGATTTTGTATCTAGATATATGATATATTTAATAGTTTGGATATTATTTCAGATTATAATTTTATTTCTTATCCAATGAAATTCTAACGCTTATTATAAAAAAAACTTTATTTTGTTGAGAATAATTCAACATCCTATATTTATTATAAAAATAATATTTAAATTTTATATTAATTTTTTATTACAATTTAATCATGTGTATAAAGTTTTTTTTTCATTTTTCTTTTCAACACAAATATTGTTTTAAATGAAATAAATGCATTTGGAAAAATGAAATAAAAATAATAAAAAACATAAAAAAAATTAACTTGTGTTGTTATTCTTCTAGTTTAACATTTTAAAGACTTGGTTTTCAAATTATTTATATCACGATATTAAAATATACTATCTTCAAACTCCAATAAACCCTGTGATTAAATTATAAATATTAGGCATGTAGTTGCAACAAAAAAAAAAACTAGAAATGTGTCACGAGTATGTAGTCACCTTTCCGATTTTGGGCCAACTTTAAAATAGTGCTGCCTCACATTTCTTTCACATAGGTCCCTTGCATGTAGTTAAACACGTGCAATGTGATTTTAGCTATGCAAACCTACAAACCCATGAGTCATGACCTCCTGTTTTACCTCAGAATTATGACAACTCAAACTACAGCCTCAAATTGAAATTGAGTCGTTTTGTTAAGCTTTATTATTATAATTATTTTATGGAGGATTTGTTAAAAATTGAGTCGTTTTCAAGAGCAGGTTCATGGAAAGCACGAACCAAAAATTCAACCAAAGAGCAAAACTGTTAGGAGTAATAATTTATTTTTCTTTGAGAAAAATAGCCAATAGACGTTATTGATGATTTAATAATAAATTTGAGCAGTTGGTTTGAAACTGAACTGAAAGTGCTGTATACGGCAGCTGCATTGTTTTGTTCTAGGCTGGAATGTATTCGTTTCCTACCTATTCTTCTCATTTATGCATGCACTCATACTGTCACTTATGCCCTTTTATTTTATTTGTACAATTGCATATAAATTATTCATTTCTATGTCTTCGTCCATATCTTACCTCTTCTATTAGGCATCTTTAAACGGCATCTTCATATATACTTTGTGCGTCTGCTTAATTACGCAACATATATACACATGAGTGAGCAACTTTTTTTCTTCAAAAAAAAAAAAAAAGACATGGATTCGAAACCCATATCTCTTAACTGTTCAATCAAATTGAATTCCAATGCATTAGATTAATATATTTAATATTACTGGCTCCGATCTAAATTAATATATCTAATATTTATCATTTACAGCCATAAAATAGTTGTATTTCAGAATAAACTTCACATTATATCTTTCTCTCACTTTAGAATTTATCCATTGTTTTAAGCACTAACCACTGACGTAATGACACATAGTAATCTTGAAATGCATTATAAAAATTGAGAACTGGTTAAAATTTACATATTACTGTAATACTTTTTCAACGAATAAAGGCATATAACCATGCTATGGTCATTGTTGGTTACTTTTCTCTGACGACTGATGTGAGCTCTTCTTATTTGTTTAATAACCCTAACAAATAGATCCACAACTACAAGAAGAAAGCTTCAGCTAATTATTCTGGCTTGGTCTTTCTCTTCACACCTTCTCTGCATCTTCCTCCATTTCTTTTTCCCTCTTCTGTTGTCTTTGCTAACAAATTATTTCTTTTCCCAAAGCTCTCTGTCTCACTTCTAAGGCAATAGAGATTTTGTGTGGTATCTTGATTACATCTTTGTACATACATACACTTCAAAGTTAAAACCTTTAAATTTCTCCCTATATCATCTTGTCTTCTAGTATTGTAGTAGTAGTCCAAATTCAGTTTTTGAGTGACTTTAAACAAATTTGTGCAGCCCTTTGAGAGGTAGAGAGAATTAGTATATGGGAAGGAACACTGACAGAGAGATTGTTACTGATGCAGAAAAAAAGGTGAGTAATTATAATAATTTTTTTTTTATTTTGGTGTGACTTGTTTGCACAAAACTTGTTAATTTTAGAAAGGGAAAAAAAAAGAAGCTTTAACTGCTTAATGTTACATGGAAAAACAAAATAGGCTGCAATGGATGATCAGTCCAAAAAATCTTTATTTGCTTCAATTCATAAACCACATACAGAAGATGGTAGGCCAAGGAGCATGGTTGTCAAGGTAAATAGAAATTGGATTCTCAAAGTCTTATTTGGGAGTTATTTTATTTTATTTTTGTAATTTAATTTGTGGGATTTTGATACATAAAATTTGATTTATTAACAGAAAGTACATACTGTGATTCCTGCTCATATTATAGCTGAAGCCATATCAACACTTCATGATGATGGTTTAGGCCTAAGATGGTCAGGTCCAATTACACCAACAGAAATGGAATATGTTGAGAAATATGTGTTGGCAAAGTATCCACAATACTCAGGTCTTGTTGAAGGAGAAAAATTTGATCTCTCTAGCATTTGTATAAATGATGACTCATCTGATCAGCCTAGTCCTGATAATAAGCAAAAAACTCCAAGAGGAGGTTTTAGAGAGCCTTCATCACCCTCATTTGGAAGCAATCTTCCAGAGTTGGATAGAACTCAATTGGAGCCATCAAGGTTGCTTGATATACTCACAACAAAATCATCTTTTCCAGGTAGTTTCATCTCAATTCCCGAGATTCAAGTTCGAAACAAGGTGTTGAAGCACTGTGGGTTGCCTGAGAGTGAATACCTTGTTCTCTTCACACCAAATTACACTGATGCTATGAAGTTAGTAGGAGAGAGCTATCCCTTTTTAAAGGGAAATTCATATATGACTATTATTGGAGAAGAAGAAGATTGCATAAGGGAATATGCTAGTTTTAAAGAGGGTAGAGTGATTTTAGCACCAGAGACTTGGTTGGATTTGAGGATCAAAGGCTCACAACTTAGTCAGTATTTTAGGAAGAAAAGTAAGTACAAGCAAAAGGGATTGTTTGCTTACCCTGCTGTTGTTGATGGGACTCATCATTCATTACATTGGGTATCAGAAGCCCATAGGAACTCATGGCATGTTCTTCTTGACGCAACTGACCTTATCATTGGAAAGGATCACTTGAATCTTGTCCTTCATAGGCCTGACTTTATCTTATGTAGTCTGGATAACACTCATGCGCAACCTTCAACGATAACTTGCCTCTTGGTCCGGAAGAAATCCTTTGATACTACTACAATGCCTTCATCTCAGCTCAATTAATGAGTTGTATTTACAATTTATCAGTTGTAGAATACGTTTGATTTCTATAAGCAAATAACAGCTCTTCTTATTTATCAAAATTGAAAACAGAAACTGATGCATCTGAAGAGCTATTAGCCTTCTGTCATCAACATAAGATGCAAAGGAAACACAATAACGTTTAGCTCTATAATGTGGTGGTCTGTGCATGTGTATTAAGTAAGTCGAGTTTAAATGACGATTATAAACAGTTTGTTATACATAAACTTTTCGACCAATTCAACGAGTTCAGACATGCATCTCACAATCATACTTGGGTTCGAAAAGGAAAGTAAATTCCACTTCTCACATATGTACCAAAGAAAATGATTCTTAAGAGTTTGATGTCAATTCGAAGTAGAAGTCATTCACAACAAAATAAAAATAAAACAACCCAAGTACTAGTACATCTGCTAAGAGCTTTTAACATAACACAGAACAAAAGTTTACAGATAACATAGAAAGCATAACTGGTTACAGAGCTAATATATTTGTCTCCCATCACCTTCAGTGATCATATCTTTAAAGGCTCCACCACTTGGAATCATAGGCAACACATGCTCTTGATGAGGAACTATTACATCCAGTAAGTATGGTCCAGGTGTGTCCAACATTTTCTGGATTGCTGCTCTAAGTTCTTCCTTTCTTGTCACACGGGCAGCCGGTATCCCACAAGCATCTGCAAACTTCAACATGTTGGGAAATATTTCCGACTCGTTCTCTGGATTCCCAAGGTAAGTATGAGCTCTGTTAGCCTTGTAGAACCGATCTTCCCATTGAACAACCATACCCAAATGTTGGTTGTTCAACAGCAGTATCTTAACCGGCAGATTCTCCACCTTGATAGTTGCTAATTCCTGAACATTCATGATGAAACTTCCATCACCATCAATGTCAACAACGACTGCACCAGGATTCGCAACAGCAGCTCCAATAGCAGCCGGTAATCCAAACCCCATAGCACCTAATCCTCCTGATGTCAACCACTGGCGAGGCCTCCTATACTTGTAAAACTGAGCTGCCCACATCTGATGTTGGCCAACACCAGTACTAATTATTGCATTACCACCAGTCAATTCATCAAGCACCTGTATAGCATATTGTGGAGGAATAGCTTCTCCAAAGGTTTTAAATGTCAATGGATACTTCAACTTCTGCTCTTTTAGCTCTTCCCTCCAAGCTGAAAAATCAAATTTATATTTAGTTCTTCTTGCCTCCAATATCCTATTCAGGGCCTCTAATGCAATCTTAATATCAGCACAAACAGACACATGGGGTTGCTTATTCTTTCCAATCTCAGCCGAATCAATATCAACGTGCACAATCTTAGCCCTGCTAGCAAAAGCCTCAAGCTTCCCTGTAACACGATCATCAAATCTCACTCCAAATGCAAGCAGCAAATCAGATTTATCCACAGCATAATTAGCATAAACAGTGCCATGCATTCCAAGCATTTGAAGCGAATGTTCATCAGTCATAGGAAATGAGCCAAGACCCATCAAAGTACTAGCAACTGGGATCCCAGTAAGCTCCACGAACCTTCTCAACTCTTCACTTGAATTCAAACACCCTCCACCAACATACAAAACTGGCCTTTTCGACTCGGATATCAACCTCAGAATCTGCTCCAATTGATTATCATCTGGTCCTCTAGGCAACCTAGCTAAATATCCAGTTAATTTAATCGGTTGATCCCAACTGGGTACCACAAGCTGTTGCTGAATATCTTTAGGTATATCAATCAAAACAGGGCCAGGTCTACCAGAAGTTGCTAAGAAAAACGCTTCTCTAACAATCCTAGGAATATCTTCAACATCAAGAACAAGATAGTTATGCTTAGTGATAGACCTCGTTACCTCAACAATAGGGGTCTCTTGGAACGCATCAGTACCAATCATTCGTCGGGGAACTTGCCCCGTAATGGCAACAACGGGCACGCTGTCGAGGAGGGCATCCGCTAGGCCACTGACCAAATTGGTAGCGCCGGGACCGGAAGTGGCAATACAAATGCCGGGACGGCCAGTGGAGCGCGCGTAACCCTCGGCAGCAAAGATGCCACCTTGCTCATGGCGAGGTAGGACGTTGCGGATGACGTGGGAGCGCGTGAGGGCCTGGTGAATCTCCATGGAAGCGCCACCAGGGTAAGCGAAGACGTTGGTGACACCTTCGCGTTCGAGAGCTTCGACGAGGACATCGGAGCCTTTTCTGGGCTGGTCAGGAGCAAATCGGGAAATGAAAATTTCGGGATCGGTCGCGGTGGGGGCAGCGGTGAGAGTAATGGCGGGAATGTTGGTGGAGGAACGTGGGTCGTTGGATTGAGAGAGAGAGTTGGAGATTGTGAGGTGGCGGCGGAGAGGGAAGGTGGGTTGAGATTGGGAAAATGAAGAAATGAATGACTTGAGGGACTTACCAGAACAAGAGGCCTTGGTGAAGAAGGGGGTTGAAGGAGAGGGAGTAGTGGCCGCCATTTGAGAATTTTGCAAGTGAATGTGTTTTGGGAGGTGTGGTAGACTCGGAGAGGATTTGAGTGGTGGCCAGGAGAGGAGATTTTATATTGTTTGTTTGTGACAGATAGTTCTAAATTACGAAATCGCCACTTATTTCGTTTAGTTGCAAATTGAACTGAACGTATGACCTCAGTGCCGTGTGTTGTGATGAGATTGGACCTTAAAGAGAGAGAAAAAAAATACAAAATCAACCATGGCCACAAACCAATTTGTTTTAGAGAAAATTAACATATTATTTAAAATCCTTTGTTTTTACCTGAATAAAATATTTTTGATAATTTTATCTTTCTTTTTATTATCTTTATTTTATAAATAAGTAAGGATTATAAATTGTTTTATTAAAATTTATAAAACTTACTAATTAAATTTTTTTAAATTTTTTTTATTTTTATTAATTTTATTGTTCTAATATCACTTTTATCGATTAATTTTTTAATATTAGTTATTGTTAATTCTTATATATTATTCATTAAAAATAAATATTTAATTTTTTCTTTAATACTTTTTTATTATCATTTTTTTATTTATCAGTTTTATGATTGTTATGAATAAATATTTAAATATTTAAAAAATTTAATTAACTTAAAGTTATGATTAACATGCTTGAATTTAATTGATCTATCATGTTCTTTTCTTTTAATATTCATCTTTTTTTATTATACTTATTATGTCTTAACTTGCTCAAATCTTAATATCTTATTAGTAATGGTAGAGCCTTTTACATCCGTATATATTATGATGTCTCAATTAGACTTACTAAGAAGTAGAAAAAAAGTAAAAATATTCAATTTTATTCATAATATTAATAATTATTATAATACTAAGAGACAACTAAAAACCTTAAAGAGATTCTTAATTGCTAATGATTCTTAGATATATAATAGTTAGATGAATAATTTTTTGGGATAGAAAGTATGCTCTTATTCAAGTTGTGTCCTTCTAATAAAAATAAGAGTTCATTTTATATAGCAAAAAATTCTTGTTTACAAAACGAAGAATCACTATTTTACTCTTATTTTCATAATTCATTTATTTGTTTTATACTTTTGGCATTCGATCTTAGTCATTTCTTTTCATCCGCATATGTTGCCAATTAAAGACGTAGATTCTATATCTTTATTTTCTTCTACCAATAGTCCTTCGTATTTATTCTTTCTTGTCGTTTTTTGTTGACAGTTTTGATGATATAGATGATAATGCATCTTCATCTTTTCGATCTTTTATGTAGTAAATGTATTTATAATCTTTAGTGATTTTTCTAGCATAAAAGCAAAAAAACTTTCATTATTTCTTAACAAATTTCTAAGTTGTTGAAATTTGCCTTAAATTTGTCTTAAATTTGCTAATTTTTTCGTCATCCTCTTCGGTGAGAGTCATATTACTATGAAAAGTAATAATGAATTTATTAGTTGAATAATTTACTTTGATTTCAATAGAGTTGTCAATCTTTTTGAATTCATGGTAAATTTATTTTAGCATATGGTCTCTTAATACACATAATTCATCTATATTGAATTCTTTTTTCTAAAAGTAACATTGGCTTAGAAATTCTCTGTTTGTGTTAGAAATCCCTAGCTTGATAAAATATTAAGGACTAATACAACATTTCTCATTCCAATCTATTAATGAGTTAAAAAATCTAAGATAAATAAACTTGTCACTTGCTTTAATCTTCTTCCTAAAGTTCTTAATAAACTTCTTGAAGTTTTCAAGATAGTAATTTAATCCACTTAAATTGATTCTTGGATGCTCAATAAGCCCTGCATGATATGCCCTATAGACAAAAAACGGATCAACTCCTTCAAGAATATTAAATTTATTTCTTGTAGAAAATTTCTTTTCTGTGATGTACAATTTCATATATTCAATATATACTTAAGTAGATTTCATGTCTAAGTTGTAAAGGCTAAGTCGTCGTGGTTTCGACAAATTCTTGTTGATATTTTTCTTCTTCAATGACTAATATATTCCTAAGGTTATTTCCTTGAATAATATTGATGGTCATACTACCTTTATTGTTTATGTGAATGGTGCCTTTTTGAATAGTATTGGTGAGTGTACTATATTTTTTAGAGTTTTTAATTTGCTTGGTGATGTTGGTTGTTGTTGTAATGTTTTAGATTAGTTTTTTATAATTTCTTTTGGAGTTATTAATTTTGGTATTTTACAATTGACATAATTGCTTTCATTTTTCTATCATGTTGGTAAAGCTCTATAAGTTATTCCAACAAATTGAAAATCCGATAAAATGGAATAAGGGAAAGGGCTTTGATCGCAAAAAAAGAGAATAATAGATTGGGATCCAAATACCCTTAAAAAAATTACCTAATAAAAGTTACAATGCTAGAAGATGAAAACCTAAAAATCTCTAAAAAAAGCCAATTAATAAAAAGAACTAGAAGAATAACACATAAGGATCTAAAAAACTAAATTTTTGATAAGGATTAAGTTGAAAAAAGAGACTAAAAGTAAAATATCAAACTCGATAAAACCACCTTTTTCAAGCAATAGAAATGTGATCAAGAGAGAAATAGAGACTCTTTAAAGCCTTTTATGAAATAAAAAGGGTTATATTATATATAACATCCATCTTAGACTTATAAACTTACAAGTGATTACATTCTATTTAAATAACATCCATCTTAGACTTATAAACTTACAAGTGATTACATTCTATTTAAATAACCTCATTACACAATATATATATTCAACCACTCTTTTTTTCTAATTAATTACTCATATTTTAATACTATGATATATATTATTTGACAAACTTTTATTCTCAATAATAAACTAATATTTTTTATGCTAGTATTTATATATATAGAAAAAAATTATTTCAAGGATAGTCATTCCTATGAAAACTACAGGCAACTTCAGAGCATGTAACTCGAAAAGATTAATCTTGAAATGACTTCCAAGTAGCATTTACTCTATATTTGCTAATTTAGTAAACTATTATGAGTGCATGTTTAGTTGAATGAAATGAAATCAAAATTAATTCTTTATAATTTTATGCTTTGTTGGATTGGAAAGTGGGAATAAAATATAAAAGAAAGGAATTAGAATTTTCTCTCCCCCTTAAGGAATCATGATTCTATTCTCATCTCAATTTTTTTTTTCAATTTTACCCCAATTCTAAATATAATCTTAAATCTTAAATTCTTAAACTTTAAACCTTAATCCACATATATAACTCTAAACCCAAAATCATATTTAAAAAATAATAATTTTAACCCTAAATCTCAAATCTCAAAACACTAAGTCCTAACCTATTTAGAAAAATAATAATTTTAACTATAAACCTTAACCCACAAATATAACCTTAAATCTCAAATCTGTAAACCCTAAACCCTAAATCTCAAAACCCAAAATCCTAAATCCCTAATCTCAAGACCCTATTTTAAAAAAATAATTTTAATAATATATTTTATTTTTAAGTAATAATTATTTAAAAAATAATAATTAAATGATATTATTTAAATTTTACTAAATATAGAAATATGGAGATAATATACAGTGTTTTACATTCTATTTTATTTGTAAACCAAACACTATAATACTGATTCTTTCTTTAATTTTAGTGATCAAATCAAACAAAAATATTTCATTTTCATTCCGATTCTCATTTCATTCCGTGAACAAAACATCATATTAGTTCTATTTTGAAGATTGTTAGTTTGCTAAGCAGGGAATAGCAAAACGTCCCATTCAACAAGTTCCCTCAGATATCTCTCCATTTTCTCACTTTCCTTTCCTTTCCTCTTATTTTTCTCCTTTTCTGAGTTTCCAAATAGCTTTCATTTTTCTGAGCGTTCAAGCTGATAGCATATTTGTATTCTATATTTTGTTAGATGAACTGAACAATTCTAATAGTCACATTAGATATTCAACACATAATCCAAAGATATGAATAGATTTCAGAGAGCATCCCACCAAAAAAACAAACAATTACAATTAACACTAGTCTATATCGCAAATTCATCATTCGATATAATTATACGAATCTGACTATACTTGTTAATACTTTATCATATTATTTGAATATCATCTCAAATTTAAAATATATAGAATCTTCCAAATACAATTAGAAAGGAATCAAAATTCCAACTGACATCTACGTAGCTTGATATCTTCCTTCAAGTTCAAGCTACATAGCACATCATCTTCAAATCAGTCGCTTCAACTGTAAAGAATAATCAAAAACCAAGTTAGATGGAATTAACCATATATTACACGCTTAATGATATAAAAAGCAAAGGAATAAGTAAATAAAGCACACGAAAACAGATCAAAGAAAGAAAGGGAAGGGAGGGAGAGATGGGGGGAGGGAAGCAGCAGCAGCTTGCTTGGGGAAGTACACAAATTTAGAAATACGGGCGGCAAGTTATAACCTTTTTTACTCCATAAATTGTTTTATTTTGCTAAGAAAGTTAAGAAGAAACAATGCTACTTGACAAAATGTTAGTTTTATATGATTATCATCTTACCCTTTATCCCAACTTTAAATTCTAACATGAACATAAACTCCGATGAAATAAACTCAAATAAGTTACAAATATATTCATTGCCAGAGAAGAAGAAAGGGAAACAGTATGCAAGTTCCCGTAGTGGAAATTTGACCGTTGGCATCAAGACTCTCTAAGTCAAGGCTAGCCTATTACCTTTGTGAGCCTAAAACATAACCCTGTCCAAATATCATAGTACTCTTTGAGAAAATAACAACGAGAACTACTCTTATCGAGTCTCGCACGCATGCAACTTCATGATTGCTTTTTGCTATCAAGGTTACTCAAACAAGACGCTCATCCCATGGTAAGGTTCCTCGTCGTCTAGTCATTATATTGCACAACTGCTCACTTAACTATACAGGTCACACATATTGATAGCAAATAGTACAACAATATGCCTAGATTTAGTTGGCTCTCCATTGCTCTTTTCGGGTATCTTCGTAACACCCTCAAATAGAAAACTTGACACTAAGAACCAACTTCTTGTACCCCTCATGCACATATACTCGTCTCTTAGTATACTTATACTCAAGCTAACACACATGTAAACTTATTCTCAACTCAACTAAACAAGCATGTCTTACATACAAGTAAGTTCCATTCACACAAACTCACATGTTACTCAAGTGCCATTAACTCCTTGATCAATGCACATCCCCACTCATCATCACCGTCATGAGTGTTGTTACATTTGCAATGTGTCTTGTTTTGAACAACGTTACCTTACTAGCATGCCACTACTCATCGATGCACCATCACTTGTGCAACATCGCCTACAAGGCATACCGCATTCACACAAAGTTATCATCACATGCCCACATCGAGTAAACCTTCAGTATAGATATTCCCTCTCATGTAGTCTCCCACGTGGGAATTCCACACACTATCGACCTTTTTGCATCAACAATACTGTCCCTAAAACTCCATGTCTTAGAGAGACATTAACGCACCCGCATGACATAATCAATACCTACTCCATGGGCATTCTCTAACTCACATATAGCTTACTTAGCACACCATGCCCACGGATGCCAAAAATGATAAAGAGCTTAACACCATGCCTCTTCCTAAAGAGCTCTTAGAGCATTTTCTTATATATAAGGAGAAAACATCACTTTGCGAGCGAGGAGATATAAGTCTAAAATAATTCAATAATAATTAATTTGTCAATTACCAAAGTGCCCCTTATGCAGACCACAACACATAGCATACGTCATATATGACATCAAAGTATGTCTACAAGTTCAGGTCACCTGCTTCTTGCATAAAAATGCAATAAGGAGATTTAGATCTTACTTGTAATCAACATCAAACAAAATCATTACTTTACTCCTAAAATACGGATAATTGATGGACCAAATGTTTCAGAAGATAAAAGCACGAGAAAAATAAATCACGAAATAAACCCAAGTGCACAACATCATATACTTTTTTCCCTGATAGAATAAAGGGGATAAGAAATAAGATAAAAACTCCCAAAAGCAATTTCCATGATTTCTACTACACGGTATCCCAACTTTTACAGTTTATAAACCTTAATACTATGCCAAGGAAAAAAAAACAAAAGAAATTCAAATACAAAGTGTCAGTCCATATAAAAGTTAAGCCAATCAAACTTAATGGACCTCACTCACCCTTAACATTCAATACTCGATAGAAACAAGCAAAACCACATCACAACATCAAAACAACACAAACTATAAGCAAATAATAAACCAAAGTAACTAACCGTAAATCAAAGCTATGTGTTTGCTAAGCAGCATAGAATTGTAAAACCCACATGAAAATTTACCTAAAAAATACAGAAAAATCCAGTTTCAGAAAAACAAAGCATACCTTTGACCATCAAGATTCCCCTGCCCACTACTGCCACCACTTCCATACGATCCGTCGTCCGTAGTAGTTTGCCAGACAGATTGCCAAGCCTGGGACGGTGGCTGCACATACACACCCGAGGGATCCATGGCCGGTCGACCAATCATCATACCAGCAGGCGCACCAGCCGGGTGACCCATGGAGGGGTAATAGTAAGGAACGCCACTAGCAGGAGCTCCAAGCATGGGACCAAGCCCAGGCTCGTCCTTGATCTCATCTCTGGGGACAATATCGACCAAAAAATCAAAAATATCAGTCCGGGTAATAGCCGCAGCGATGTCGTTTTTCTGCAAAGTTCTGCGCTTGTTCTCCTCAGCATGAAGCCAAGAACGAATGGTGAGCTCGAGAATGAAGAGCTCGCAGGCCTTAGCGAACAAGATGGGTGCTTCGGCAGATATCATGCGAACATCCTCATCGGCCTTCATGATCTTTTTTATGCGAGCCAATGGGAGATGATGGTTCTTGAAATCATTGACTTGCTCAATCTCTTGGCGTTGGTAGGACCAAAAGCCTTGAAGTTGGACTTGTTGTTGTTGAAGGAGATGGTGATATTCAGGTGGTGGGTGCGTTGGGACTCCTGGTTGGGTTGGTGGGTAGGCAGTGGATTGGGCGTTGATGGTATTGTTCATGATGTTGTCCATTTCAGGTCTTTTGAATTTTGGCAAAATTGACCAATTGGGTGATTTTTTATTGGAGGAATTTTAGGGGTTTTGAATCAGAGACAGAGAGTGGTTGATTTATTTCGTGTTTTTGAAGAGGACGTATGAGATTTGACAGATTTTGGGTGGTGATAAGTGATTGCAGGAGTTGGAGATGGAATTGGGAACAGAGAGGAGCAGCTGGGATAAATATTAAGATAACTGATAAGGCGTAGCCTTCCTGCCTTT
Source organism: Hippophae rhamnoides (assembly GCA_033030585.1). NCBI lineage: Eukaryota > Viridiplantae > Streptophyta > Magnoliopsida > Rosales > Elaeagnaceae > Hippophae > Hippophae rhamnoides. The sequence goes on along the minus strand of CM065428.1, from coordinate 61,068,031 downwards.
TATTTTATTTTATTTTATTTTTTACAACTCAATTTACATACATGTAAGTACAACTGAAACCCTATAATTTTAACATGTTTTGATAAATTAACTAAAAAATATATTTTTAAATTTAAAATATTAAATTATATTAATTTTATAATATGGATGATTTCTACTGTTTATTATTATTATTATTATTATTATTATTATTTGGAGTTTTTGACATAGTCTCATTGCTAGGGGTAAGCATGGTCATTATGTTCGGGTTATAAACATATTTATAAACAAAAGAAACTGTTTGTGAAAATAAGCTATTTTGCCCGTTTGGTGGTTTAAACTTATACTTCTATTAAATAAAATTAAAATTAATTCAATCTTAAAAATTACGAACAATAAATAAAAATGCATAAAATATAGGATGAAAGATACCAGAATGATATTAAGTATAACAAAAATATATATATAAAATTTTTAATTTTTAAATAGTTCATAATTCAATTAATTATAAAAAATTATAATAAAATATCAAAATAATATCAAAAATAAAATATGTGAAGAAATATATGCATATTTTTGAGTTAGTATAAGTTCTATTAATTAATTATAATTCATAAAATATAAATTTAAATAAATTTTAACATATAATAATTGATTTAAAAATATATACATATATATTCACATGTTTTGTTTTTAATATTTTTTTATTTTTAAATTTTTAATATATTTTTTCTATGTACTTATAATACCTCGTATAAAACCTAATAAACTTCTAGAGATTTTTGTTATAAATAGCGTCCTTGTGATACTTTTTTCAATGTAAATTATTTCCATTTTTACTTATTAATTAATGATATTTTTAAATTAACATTGTATTTTAATTAAAAGAATAAGAATATTTATTAATGTACGTCGTTGTTAAGAAATGTTACTGTATTTAACTTCAATATTAACATATACTATAGACATTAGATAGAGATACAATACTTTTCTTTTAGCAACAAAATATATATATATAATTTCAATTAAATTATAATAAAATGGATGAAGTGTAAGAATAGTCTACTAATTACAATTAAAATATACAGAAATCTAATAATTTTTAAATATTAGACTACAAGTCTAATAACTATTAAAAATAGATAAAAAATTCTATATTTTAAAAAAAACATAAATAGATCATTGAACACATATGTCTATAATTTTTGAGTTGATATGTGTTTATAAATTAATTTTTATATGTTTAAATCTATTCAATTTCATATTCTTTTAATTATAATTGATTTATAGAATATATAATAATTCAAAATATACGTACAAGTGTGTTAACGTGATTTATTTCTTACATATTTGAAAGTTTGTACTTATTTCTTACATATTTAAAAGTTTGTACTTCTAATTCACTTTTCAATAGTTATTTAGTTTGTAGTATAACATTTAAAAATTAGTAGATTTTTATATAATTTATCATAATTAATAAATAGATGCTATCATTTTATTTAATACACATGTGTATATTTTTTAAGTTGTTATGTGTTTATAATTAATGAACATATATATTTTTCGTTTGAAACGTTTGATTTTGTTAATTTTTTAAATGATAAAGTATCAAAAATATCATTTTGTTTAGATAAAATTTGTTATTTGACTCATTTGTTTATATTTTTTGATATGTATACACATAACAAATTTAGTATTTAACAAAAGAATTATTCAAATTTTTTAATAAGAAATTTTCTTTCAAAATTAAATAAAAATTTATTTTCTAATATATAAAGTAACGTATTAGATAATAAAAATTTAATTTAAGTTTTATAAAAAATTTGTTAAAAAATTTAAAATTAATTCATTAATTATATTATATATTTATTGAAAATTAAAAACACGTATGCCTCAATGTATAAATCGACTTAAATCACATCTTATAAACAAAATACTAAATAACCCCTAAAGCATCAATAAATAGGTATCCATGACCAGTGTCCCATTTTTAAATGTTAGAACCTAAACCAAACTTACTGTTTACCGTTTTGTGAAAAACCAATACATAACTACCTACAAAACCAACAAAATTTGATTGGTGTTTGGTTTGGCCCTCAGTTTAGTGGGTTTACGGGCTTTTTGCCCACCCACCTACTCGGTTTACTTTACTTCTCTTTAGCTATATATATATACAATTCATTTATATTCCTTTTACAAATCAGATAGAAGCAGATAACTTTTGTTGAGGTTGGTTTGAGAAATTAACTGAGTATAGTTCATTTCTGCAAGCTCAGAAGAAAAGGTCATGCAAATACTGCAGAAAAAGAAAAAGTCGTATTATCATGATTCATAACAAAATATAGCTTAGTTGATACTAATAAATAGTATTTATGTTTTTTTACTTTTATTTATTTTTTTCAAAGTTCATTAATTGCCGTAATAGACAAAATCATGCTAAATAACATTTTTTTGCAGAAAGAAAGAAACAAAAAATGTTTGTCCCCTAGCATTTAGTACTACTAGCTAGAATTTGCTATTTTCTGAGGAGGAAAATAATTCTCTTCAAGTATATATGTGCTCAGAACTGATGACCAGTTCTTTTCAAAGCTTTGGCCACTCAAATGCGAGATTTTCCATAGAGTTGGGTGTAAACCCTCCTAGTTCGGTAAGAAAGGATCAAACTGAATACTGTTGCAATAAGGCACATTCCTGACAAGATTCCAGAAGTGAAGGCATAGCATATTTTGCCCTCACAAGTAAGGGAGTCCTCCTCTTGAAGAGGTTTCATAAGCATTGATGGTAAATGTTGTCGTTTTAGAGCAGCTTGTTTCGCAGCATAGTAGTCGTAGATGCCACTAGCAATGACTTCTGAAAATATAAGAGAACCAGCAGGATTTGCAATTGTAAGGAAATTATACAAGGCCCCAAAACTCTTTAGCCCAAATAGTTCTGAGGCTGCAGCAGGCAAAATTGCCCAGTGAGCACCATATCCAAATCCCATCAACACAGTCAATACATAAATTTGTCCTGGCCATCCCATAGCATAATAGAAAAGACCAAATGCCATGATCACCTGAAATATAGCCATGGTCACCGGTCTTGGATAGACAAAATCTATTATGACAATTTCAGAGATGTATCCACCACCAACGCGACCGAGGAAGTTCCAAATGCTAATCATGGAAACATAGATACTTGAATCACTATAACCAAGTGATTCACTTATCTGGCCAAGATTATCAATTACTGTCAAACCTGATCCAGCTGCCAATAGAAGAGAGAAAAACATAAGCCAAAAGTCTGCCTTTCTTAATGCTTGTAACAAAGTGAAATTTTCGCCTCTACGTGGTCCCCTCCTGGGCTTGACTCTAATAGCTCCATCTGCAGCTGCTTGCAATAGCTTTGCCTGCAATTGAGCAATTCTTTTTTGCCTTTCTGAAACTGGAAGTGAATCAACTTCTGGAGGCTTTTCATCTTCAAGCTCACTAAGGATAACCTCATTTGTGTCTTGTTCTGATATTTCACCTTCTTGTTTGTGTGGTTCAGAAAGCAGGCTTTCCTCTGTTGAAGGTCTTTGTTCCATAAAGAAAACTAATATAATGGGGATGATAATTGGAAGCAGCACAAGAATGATTAAAAGTGCTGCTAATAGTGTCACCAAAGTTTGGTTCAAGTTAACCAAATCCTCAAGTATCAATACTCCTAGCAAATAAGCTGCAAGAATGAGGCAAACACAATAAGTAAATAAGAAGCTGGAACTATCAGATGGCCGAACTTGTCTGTGACCTCCTACTGGTCTAACAATGAACATTAGAGCAATCACAACCATTGATGGACCAACTGCAACCATAAAAATTAAGGACGCTTCATTCGGAGCATTGAAGATGGCATAAATCTGTGTCAAAATTGCACCACTAAGCCCTGCGAATCCTTTTAGTATACCAACCACAGGACCACGACTTTTGGGGAAGTTCTGCACACAAGAGACTAGAGCTGCCGTGTTGAAGAAGGTCTCTCCATTTGTTCCCACATATATACAAATGCAGAGCTGCACGTTAAAACTTAATCAGTAGGCAAATGATTCTAACATCCACTCTAATTCTAACACTTTTTCTTCTTTTGGTTAGGCATTTGTAGTTTTTCCATGAAGAAAGGTATACACATCTACAAATTATTTTATCACATGTCATGTTAGAACAATTGTTTAACTTGTATGTTCGTCATGTATTTTGTCAAATATGACTGATTTTTTAGCATATGAAACATCAAGGAATTATGATTGAGGTTACTACTGATCTATACAGCAATATACCAGACATACGCAGCATGAACTCCAGGTGAAAGATGAGAAACAAAGACAGAAACAGAGATGAGGTATCTATTGATTAAAAGGGGAAAAAAACTCAGGTTTCAGTAGGGAAATAAAACAAAATCTTCATAATTAATTAAACTCACCACCCACAAAGGCATGGTAGGCAATCTTTTCGTGACGATAAGCCAAAGCAATCCATACCCAAGAAAATTCTGTAAAGCTCCGATGAGAAAAAGCCCCCAAGTGGGTAAAACCTCACATAAGCTTCCAGCAACAAAACCAATAGCATCACCCAGGTCCTTGGCTACAGCCAAAAAGGCCAATTGCCTCTGACTGTAACCCATACTACTCTTTATTATAGGCGATATGCTCCCAAACAAGTACCCAATTCCTGCCCAGGATTGAACCCACATTGCACATACAAACACCAGCCATCTGTTGTTGATGAAAGCCTTGATTTTCTCCTGAAACCCAAGCATTCTCTTTTATATCAATCTGGATCAATTTACATCACATTTATACGATTTTGAGATCTTTTTTGGGTTTCAAAATTGAATTTTGCTTAGACCATTTTAGTCCTTTGCTTCACGTTATCTAAGTAGTTAATTGGTTTAGGGAACGACAAATAAGCAAAACAACCCGAGTCTGACTAATTGCTAACCAAAGTCTATATCTGTAGCTAGATAAGATATTTAATTATCACTAACTACCTTAATACATCGCTTCAACTCCTTTCAGTATTATTTACTGACGGAGAGTTGATGTGATTTTTTTTTTTTTAGTGCGTCCAAAATTGCTCAAACAAAAGAGGTATTAATTCACCCATCTTCACTTGTCAATATGCATATTGACGATAATTTATGATTTAATCTTTACATGTAGATATTAGGTGATAACATTCATATCATCCATCCCCTTGATGGTAACAAAAAATTACGTTAATGAAAAAGAATATTAGTGCATCTGCTTAACAGTGACTTCATTTTACCTACCCAAAAAAGTGGTATCAGTTCCTTTGGGAAAAATGTCCCTTAAATTCTACAAGTTTGATATAAGATTTTGGACTGATTAAAACTCATAGGGAAAGTTAAGGATCTGTCCTTGTTACAATTACGTGCAAAAAAAAAAAATCTCGTGCAATGAGCAATTAGTCATTCTTATTTATTTATTTATTTTTTTTTGGCTAATGTGAGCGATTAGTCATTCGTATGAACGTTAGGTTTCACCACTAACGTTTCTAGAAGATATCAGCGTGAATTTTGAATCAAATGTGATTGGAATAAGAAAATAATATATTTACAATTCTATGATTATTAACAAAATTATATTTTCAATTAATATAGCTATTTTTTATTTATTTATGATAGATAATTATATTTTCTACATGCATATATTCAGTTATCAAAATAAAATTAACAAGAGATGTGCTTCTTATAAATTGTAGGCGAGACTTGAGAGTCAATGTGAGAATCTTTTTTTTAATATTTCTGTATGTACCTCTACTTCTTCTAACAACTTAAAATAAATAAATAGTTTTTCAGTTAAAAATATGCGAATCATTAAACAGTGCCACTTGAGTGATCATAATAAAAACTCCTACTACATCTAATTTGATCTAAATTTGTCTCATTCTTAGACTTATTTATTCAAAAGACTGATTAAACAAGAACCTACCAGTCACGAGTTGCCAACAAAAAACAACCAACCAATTTTCATGTTTCAAGACACTTCAAATAGCATCTAAATAATAATACAAATTTTGTAAAAATGCACGTGTTACCATGGTATAAAAAAAATGGGTATATTGAGATGATTTTATAGCATTTACCTAGCCAGATGTTACATTTTAGGTGCTTTTAAGGATTAGCATCGAAACAAAGGCTTTATTTAACTTATCTCAGATTCAATTATCTCTAATTCAAGTATCTATGATAGCTCAAAATTGGTTTGTAATCCAGTGTCGAGAATTTAAGTAAATTTTCGATAAGTCAGATTTTTTAGAATATCAAATAGATAAAATAATACATAAATTTGATAACGAAATTCGGTCAATCTTGTTTATGTCTCCAGACTTGCTGCATATATTTTTATTGAAAATGGTAGAAATTATATAAGGTGTTTACAATACTAACAACTCACAACCCAATTACACCCAAGAAAATTGTTCTCAATTTTCTCTCACTAAAATTTTTTTCTCAAAGTTTTTCTCTCAATTGGAATGATCATTTGGTTGATGAATTCATTACAATTATACATCTATTTATAGGGAAATTCACTCCTTGAATTTCAAAGGGTTCATTGAATTGCTCTTTGAATTAAGCCTTGATTTACTCCTTAATTTGTTTCTTAATGTTCTCCTTAATATTTTCCTTAAATTAAGGTCAATTATTTAACAATCTCCTACTTGAAGACTGATTCCAATCTATCTTCACACCTCGATCAATACAACAGTTTTACTAGTTTTGTTACTCTAGTAGACCAATTGAAGTTGAGCACAACTTCAATTTGTCAATAGTCACTACCTTTATCAACATATCCACTGGATTTTTACTTCTTTGAATCTTCTCCAGTATTAACACACTATATTCCAATAGAGATCTAATGAAGTGATAACGAAGCCCAATATGCTTGGTTCTAGAATTAAATGTTGAATTCTTTGCCAAATGTAATGTATTTTAACTATCATTGTGTAAAACATTCTCCTCTTGTTTGAATCTCAATTCAGTTAACAAACCTTGAAGCCATACCATCTCTTTACTAGCTTTAGTCACTACTACATACTCAGCCTCTATAATGGATAGAGTGACAATCTTCTGTATCTATGACATCTAACTAACAGTTGTAGTTCCAATAATGAATATATAACCGGTGGTGCTTCTTCGTTGATCAATATCACCTCAAAAGTTTGCATCTACGTAACCTTGTACTTTTAACACTCTTTTAATAAAGTACAACACTTCTTTGTGGTTCCTTGTAGATACCTTAAAATCCATTTGACTACTTCCCAATGAGTTTTCTCTATATTTGACATAAATCTGCTAACAACTCTCATTGCATGGCTAATGTCTGGTCTCGTACAGACCATTGCGTACATCAAACTTTCAATAGCTAAGGCATAAGGAACTTTACCCATGAATTCTCTTTCTTCCTCCGTCTAAGAGGACTGATCCTTGGATAGGCAAAAGTGACTGGCCAAGGGTGTGCTAATTGGTTTGGCGTTGTCCATGCTGAATCTCTACAAAACACAATTGATGTACTCTACCTGAGATAACTGCAAGGATCCTCTCTTCTTATTTCTTATGATTTACATTCCAAGAATATTCTTTGCTGGACCTAAGTCTTTCATGTCAAACTCCTTTGACAATTGTTGTTTCAACCTTCTGATATCATCCATATATGAACCTACTACTAACATATCATCAACATAAAGTAGTAAAATGATATAATTGGACCTATATCTTTTGAAGTAGCAACAGTTGTCAGTATTGCACTTCTGAAAACCTTCCTTGTGTATGAAGTTGTCAAACTTTCTGTACCACTATCTCATGGGTTGTTTCAGGCCATACAAACTCTATTTAAGTCTGCATATCATATTCTTCTTCCCTTTTTCTGAGAAACCTTCTAGCTAGTACATATATATCGCATCATCTAAGACTCTATGAAGGAATGCAATCTTCACATCCAACTATTCAAAATGAATATCTTCAATGGCTACAATACTCAACACTATTATGATAGTATTAAGCTTCAAAACGGGAGCAAAATGTCAGTGTAATCAATTCATTCCTTCTGCTGAAATCCTTTGACAACCAGTTGGAGTTTGTACCTCTTAAAACCATCATGCTCATCTTTCACCCAGTACACTTATTTGTTATGAAGTGCCTTCTTCCCCATAGGTAACTCAGCTAGTTCCTATGTTTGGTTGGAGATGAGAGATTTCATTTCTTTTTTCATGGCAAGCTCTTACTTATTAAAATCTCGAGTCTGACAAGCTTCATTATAGCATTCAAGCTCTCCTCCATTAGTTAGCAACATATAATTCATGTATCTCCTATTAGGCACATAAGGTCGAGAAGACCTTCCCAATACAGGAGTTGGAGTATGAGGTTATGATGTGTCGGACTTTTGCATACTGCTCTGTCCAACGAGTTCCTCTAGCCAAAGACTTGTTACAATTGGTTTCGTTACAGAACTATCTGGGACATCATCTGCATCTGCAAATACTGACTCATTCTGCTTTGAGTTATTGGCGTCTATTTTATGCATGCCTTTATACATCACCCTTACGTTGAAAATCACATCTCTCTTATGGAAACTTTCTTATTTTTTTCATCCTAAATATGATAGCAAAACTCATCCTCACCATAGCCAATGAAGGTGCATTTCTTGGATTTGGGATCAAGCTTATTTCTACCTTGATCATTGATATGCACAAATGTTACACAGTCGAAAGCTTTTAGATGTGATAGTTTTACCTTTTTTCACTTCATACATCCTCTGGTGTTCTATGCTCCAATAGAATAGATAGGCCTCAATTGATCAAGTAAACTGCCATGTTGACTTCTTCTGCTCGTGCTCATAGTATAAATTTTTGAATTTGGTGTCTTCATATTAATCTCCATTGTCGGTTCTAAGCTTTTTGATCTTTAAACCTGTCTCATTTTTAACCATAACTTTCCATCTTCTGAAAGCCTCAAATACTTCAAACTTATACTTTAGAAAGTAAACTCATACCTTCTAAGAGTGATCATCGATGAAAGTCACGAAGTAGTATTTCTTACCAATGGATGAGACAGTCGTTGGTGCCAAAACATTAGAGTGAATGAACTCTAGTTTTTCCTTTTTTGGGGTTTTACCACTTGTCTAAAAGCTGACTCTCTTTTGCTTTCCAAGTATGCAATATTTACACATGTCTATCTCCATATACTATAGACCTAAAAGTTTTCCCTTTGAATGCATAATCTTCATCCCCTTTTCACTCATGTGGCCTAATCTCGGGAATATGCCTGACATCTTTCAGCTCCTAAACACACCCGTTCAACTTAACCCTCACTACACTTTTGCCAATAATAATACATGGTTGATCATCACCAAGATATACCTTTCCAAGGTTTCTGTGGACATATTTCTCGAAGAATTCTTTCTGTGAAGTAGCATTGAACGATGCTCTAGAGTCTAACACCAAAGATTTTTCCTTGCTCTCCAAAAAGCATATCAATGCATCATCTCCTCTTGAGGTAGAAGTAATATTTGCCTTTGCCTTCACTTTTTGGTCCTTCGTTGCACTCTTGCATTGATTTTCGTAGTGCCTATTTCTTCCACAATCCTAACACTCGATAGTCTTCGTGCTATGGGAATTATTGAGATTCTTGGATTTGGACCTTATGTATTTTGATCTACCTCGGTAGTCTGTTCTTCCACATCCATTCCCTTTGGTTGAATTTCTTCCTCTTGACTATGTATGCAAAACTAAAGAGGTTGACAATTCACCCAACTCTCCACGCCGAATGTCTTCACTGAGAACCAAATCACAAACATCGTTAAATTTCAAATTATTGTTTCTTAACGAGCTACTCACAATCGTCACAATAGCATTCCAGCTTTCTGGTAGAGAAGACAAAGTATCAATGCTCGTACTTCTTCATCAAATTCAATTTCAACTAAACTTAATTGGGTTGTGACTGTGTTGAGTTCATTGAGATGTTGAGCTACCGATGTGCCTTTCATCATCCATAAATTGAACAAATGCCTTATCAGATGCCCTTTATTTGAGGTCGATGGCTTCTTATACATATTGGAGAGAGTTGCCATAAGACTCGTCATAGCCTTTTCTTTTGCTATGTTGAAAACAACATTGCGAGATAGCATCAATTGAATAACTCTGAGGGCTTGTCTGTTTAGAAGATTCCAATCTTCTTCCTTGTAGCCTCTGGCTTCCTTTTGAGAGGTTGATATAGATTTCTTTGATACAGATAATCTGCTATCTGTATTTTCCAAAATTTGAAATCTATGTCATCGAATTTCTCAAGTTTCACCTTTCTTTCATCTCCGGCCAATACTCCCACTCAAATTTGACTTTCTCCGGATCGTTTCTAATTATTCCTACTAACCACCATGTATTAAAACACCTCCGTCAACAAACTAATATCGTCGAAATTTTTTTTACTGTTCATATAATTCACTATTCATTTGAATAGTAACATGTAGAAAATTGACAAAAATTACCACAAAAACTCTAATACCAGTTGTCAAAAATTTGCGCAAATTTTCGATAAGTCAGATTTATAAAAAAGTAAAATAATACACAAATTTGATAACGGAGTTCGAATAATCTTGTTTACGTCTCCGAACCTGTTGTAGATCTTTTTACTAAAAATGATAGAAATTATACAAGGTATTTAAAATACTAACAACTCACGACTCAATTACATCCAAGAAAATTACTCTCAATTTTCTCTCACTAAGGTTTTTTTCTCTAAATTTTTCTCTCAATTGGAATGAGCATTTAGTTGATGAATTCATTACAATTATATATTTATTTATAGAAAAATTGACTCCTTAAACTTCAAAAGATTTCTTGAATTGCTCCTTAAATTAAGTCTTGATTTGTTACTTAGTTTACTCGTTAATTTACTTCTTAAATTAAACTCGATAGAATCTTCACCTGAAATTCCACAATTTATTAAAATTTTGGAGTCTTTTATGCTTTATCTCGTTTATTCAATCTACTGTCGTTTATTTTGATTAGTTATCAATTACCCATGTGCTTGAGCTGATTTTCCAGCCTTTTTAGCAAGCTGAGCTGGAGGCTATTTTGTCTTTAGCATGACAGTTTTCTTGATATAGTATAGTTGATGTTTAGTGTAAGGTAGATTGAAATTATTGTAAAGCTTATAAGCTATTTGGACTTGGTACTCACGTAATGAAGTTTTTCCCTCCGGTTAATTTGAACATAAACAGTTCAATTCATTGATTGAATTTTGAGTCATTATATCAGAAACAGCTACTAAGCTACCACCCCACGGCCATGAACCCAAGTTGAAATGCTACTTATGTTATGTTTCATTTATTTAACAAAAAAAAAAAGAGAGACTCAAGTGATTCTTCTTTTAAAAAAAAAATAATAATAAATATTGATGGTACATAACTATCACATGTTAGCATGGTATTAGAGCAAAGGCAAATGGCTACTGCAGAGCCAATTAACTATTTGGGCTATGTAATATAGACTCTTTAAGATATTGGGGTTCATAAATTTTTAGATATGGATATCTGGGTGTTCTTATTATATTTTAAAGTGACAAGAGAGTTTCGTTTATTTGTGTGTACCCTTACCCACAACATGCAAATAAGATGCTCAGTGTTACACAGTATCAAGAGAGATACTGAGGAGTAACGAAGCAAAGGGAGTTGATGAAGAAGATGACCCATCACCTTGACATCCGTTAATGTCTGTTGATACCCTCCCTTCCCTCCGCTCATTTTAACCATTAATAATTAGTAAAATAAAAAGTTATATATTAATTACCTTTTTGATTTAGACAAGTGTCGATATGTCCGAGTGGTTAAGGAGACAGACTTGAAATCTGTTGGGCTTCGCCCGCGCAGGTTCGAACCCTGCTGTCGACGGTTATGACGTTAACGCATAATCTAATTGTGGTTTTAGTTTTAGGTTCTTTATTTTTTTGTGTAAGAGAATTGATTCTAGATTGCCATTATTTTTTCAATCCATTTTATTATGTGCATGTACGCGAAATCATATACCTTATTTAAGTTTTTTCTCAACAGGTATTTTCAGATCAACGTGTCTTTATACCACAAGTTGTTTTACAAACAATGGGAGATCTTGTGTATATTTGACTTACTGAATATGCTTAGACAATTTACTGTTTGTGATCAAAATAGTCAAAACCGTTTGAAACGGGATGAAATGTAATTGGTTCAGCTTCCACAGGAGAACAAGATGAAGTTGAGAAGTTAGAAGAGCAAGCATCCGTCCTAAGAAAGGTAAATTCCAAGTAGTTTATGTGGTATTTTATGAAATACAGCTTGCTTTTTCAAGTTTAATTTCAACTGGATGCTTAAGAACCTTGTACCTACTTCATATGAATAATCTTGAATCAACTGTGATTAATTTCTGTGGAATGTGCTTCTAAATGTAGGAGCTTGCAAAGAAGAACGAACATCTCAAGGTTCTACTAGATCAGCTACGAGATCTTATTATTGACATATCTACATGGCAGAGCCCTTATTCGGTCTATATAGCTGCATAGATCTTTAAAACTAGAAATTTGGTCCCTTAAAGCACAGAGCACGTGGTGATGATTCTTATTGCATTTAACAATCTGCAGCTCTTGGAAATTTGCATTTGGCAACTGTTTTCAAAGACTGGTTTCAACAACAAATGAGACAAAATAGTGGTAGAGAGAAAAGTTGAATTTGAAACATTAAGCATCTTGTAAAACCTCTCATGTTTGACTTTATAAATGAAGAGTTTGTTAACACCTAATTTCAAGAACAGTTTTTTTTAGGTTGATTTTGTGAAAGAAAGTTTCTTTTGATAACAATCATGGCAAGATATCTAAATCTTTTTTTATCGTGTTAAAGACCTAGACTCGGATGAGGACATGACCACTGTTGTATAAACATGAAGAAATTAAGAAAGAAGCTAAGACTGTATTAGTTATGGAATGAGGATCTGGTTGTGAGGGATGATCTCATATCTACAATTGCTGTCTCATCTGCCCTCAACTTTATTGCCTCTTTGCTTGCTCTTATGAACCTTGAAACTGCCTCTCTTGTGTACTCATTAGCTTCCTTCACACTCATCTTCTTGCTCATTTCTCCTGGGAAGCTGCTCAAGAACTGGTCACCATTAAGTACAGCAGCTAACTGTACAACCTCACTTTGAAACTCTGACAACCCCCTGTTCTCTTTAGCTTCTGTACTTCTCAAAGGTATCACATCTGGCAAGTTCTATGCAACACATGCATTTAAGGGGTTTCATTTTATGTTCCTAAGAATTTTTCTTTACATCTATTATATAAAAATTAAGGCAAAATTTAGACAGTATATTATGGTAATAGGACAACTGATAGATACTTGGACAATCGATCCTTGGAGCATTCAATTCCCCCACAACATGCTCAAATGTGCCAGCCCAGGCATCTCTGTGAGTCAAGAAGTTAGAAGATAGGTTTAACATCTTCTTGTTGTGGGCGGAAGCAATAAATAGCGGTATATGAATATATCAAAGCGATAAATTGAACACACAGAATTTACGTAGTTCGGCAATTCGTTTAGGTCCACGGGAGGCAGCAGATATTATTTGAACTGAGTAAGAAATATACAGAATACAGATACAGATTTCCTCACTAATAATATCTTTCAAGTATTTCCCCAAACTCACAAGTATTTTCTCTCTTTGAGTTTGCTTATACTCTCTCTGATTTTTTCTGATTTTTGCCTTATATTTCAATGCATGAACTCTTCATTATTTATAGATGAAGCAAGGCTCCCTTTCCCTAAATTGTGCCATAATTTAAGCCTTAAATTAGACCACTAATTTCCTTAAATCATGCCACAAATTAGACAACTAATTTCCCTAAATTATGTCACTAATTTGTTACTTTTAGAGCCAATATTCAACAATCTCCACCTTTGCAAAAAAGTTCATAACGCTGCCTCCAAATTCTCCCTAGGCGTTCTAAGCTCGAGAGATGTTGATCAAGTTCAAGCAGTGTTGAAACTTGATCCCTGTAACCACCTTTGTAAGCATATCTGTAGGGTTATCTGCAGTTCCGACTTTCTGGAGTATAACATTCCCTCCATCGACGATTTCCCGAACAAAATGAAATCGAACATCGATGTGCTTGGTGCGACCATGATGAACTTGGTTCTTTGCCAAACAAATGGCACTCTGGCTATCGCAGAAAACTTCCACGTTCTTCTGAACAATACCCAAATCCTTAGTCAACCCGAGAAGCCATATAGCTTCTTAAGTACAATGCTGACCATTGTTGCTACTTCAAGAGATATAGGTCCATTTATATCATTTTACTACTTTATATTGATGATATGTTAGTAGCAGGTTCAGATATGGATGATATTAAAAGGTTGAAGCAGCAATTGTCAAAGGAGTTTGACATGAAAGACTTGGGTCCAGCAAAGAAGATTCTTGAAATGCAAATCATGAGAAATAAGAAGAAAGGCTCCTTGAATTAAGCTCCATGTTTTACTCATTATTTTGCTCCATGTTTTACTCATTATTTTGCTCCATGTTTTGCTCCTTAAATTAAGGAGCTTTATAACAATCTCGAACAATCTCTCACTTGAAGATTGATTTCAATCTGTCTTTACACCTCGATCAATGTAGTAGCTTTTCTAATCTTTGTTACTCTAGCAAACTAACTAAAGTTGAGCACAACTTTAGTTTGTCAATAGTCACCACCTTTATTAACATATCTGCTAGATTTTTACTTCCTTGAATCTTCTCCAGTATTAACATATCATCTTCCAATAGAGATCTAATGAAGTGATAACGAAGTCCAATATGCTTGGTTCTAGAATGAAATGTTGAATTCTTTGCCAAGTGTATTACACTTTGACTATCACTATGAAAAACATTCTTCTCCTGTTTGAATCCTACCTCAGTTAACAAACCTTGAAGCCATATCATCTCTTTACTAGCTTCAGTCACTGCTACATACTCAGCCTCTATAATGGATAGAGTGACAATCTTCTGTATTTGTGACATCCAACTAACAGTTGTAGTTCCAACAGCAAATATATAACTGGTGGTGCTTCTTCAGTGATCAACTTCACCTCCAAAGTCTGCGTCTACGTACCCTTGTAATTTTAACTCTCCTTTACTAAAGTACAAGCACTTTTCTGTGGTGCCTCGCAGATACCTCAAAATCCACTTGACTGCTTCCCAATGAGTTTTTCCTGGATTTGACATAAATTTGCTAACAACTCCCACTGCATGGCCAATGTCTGGTCTCGTACAGACCATTGCGTACATCAAACTTCCAATGGATGAGGCATAAGGAACCTTAGCCATGAATTCTCTCTCTTCCTCTATCTAAGGGGACTGATCCTTGGATATGCGAAAATGACTGGCCAAGGGTGTGCTAACTGGCTTGGCATCGCCCATGTTGAATCTCTACAAAACACGATTGATGTACTCTGCTTGAGATAACTACAAGGATCCTTTCTTCTTATTTCTTGTGATTTGCATTCCAAGAATCTTTTTTGCTGGACCCAAGTCTTTCATGTCAAACTCCTTTGACAATTGCTGCTTCAACCTTTTAATATCATCCATATTTGAACCTGCTACTAACATATCATTAACATAAAGTAGTAAAATGATATAACTGGACTTATATCTCTTGAAGTAGCAACAATGGTTAGCATTGCACTTCTCGAAACCTTCCTTGTGTATGAAGCTATCAAACTTTATATACCATTGTCTCGGGGCTTGTTTCAGGACATACAAACTCTTCTTAGGTCTGCACACCATGTTCTTCCCTCTTTCTGAGAAACCTTCTGGCTGGTACATGTATATCTCTTCATCTAAATATCCATGAAGGAATGCAGTCTTCACATCTAACTATTCAAGATAAAGATCTTCAATGGCTACAATACTCAATACTGATCTGATAGTATTGAGCTTCACAATGGGAGCAAAAATGTCAGTGTAGTTAACTCCTTTCTTCTGTTGAAACCTTTTGACAACTAGGCGGGCTTTGTATCTCTTGGAACCATCATGCTCCTCTTTCACCCGGTACACCCATTTGTTATGAATTGCCTTCTTTCCCATAGGTAACTCAGCTAGTTCCCATGTCTGGTTGGAGATGAGAGATTTCATTTCTTCTTTCATAGCATGCTCACACTTGTTAGAATCTCGAGTCTGACAAGCTTCATCATAGCATTCAGGCTCCCCTCCATCAGTCATCAACATATAGTTCATGTATCTCCTGTTAGGCACATGAGGTCAAGAAGACCTTCTCAATACAAGAGTTGGAGTAAGAGGTTGTGGTGTGTTGGAATGTTGTGTACTGCTCTATCCAACAAGTTTCTCTGGCTGAGGACTTGTTACAATTGGTTCTGTTGTAGAACTATTTAGGACATCATTTGCAACTACAAATACTGACTCATTCTTCTCTGAGTCATTGGCATCTATTTTATGCATGTCCTTATACATCACCCTTTCGTAGAAAATCACATCTCTACTACGGATAACTTTCTTCTTTTAGTCATCCTAAATGCGGTAGCCAAACTCATCCTCACCATAGCCGATGAATGTGTATTTCTTGGATTTAGGATCAAGTTTATTCTTGCCTTGATCACTGATATGCACAAATGTTACACAACCAAAAACTTTTAGATGTGATAGTTTCACCTCTTTTCTACTCTATACCTCCTTTGGTATTCTATGCTTCAATGGAATAGATGGGCGTCGGTTGATCAAGTAAGCTATCGTGTTGATTGCTTCTGCCCAGAATTGCTTCGGTAGACCTGACTGTATACGAATGCTTCTGGCTCTTTTTGTCAATGTTCGATTCATACTCTCAGTTACACCATTGTGTTGAGGCGTGCCTGGCACAGTTTTTCCATTCTGATCCCGTGCTCATAGCAGAAACTTTTGAATCTGGTATCTTCATATTCACCACCATTATCAGTTCTGAGCTTTTTGATCTTTAAACCCGTCTCATTTTCCATCATAGCTTTCCATCTTCTGAAAGCCTCAAATACTTTAGACTTATGCTTTAGAAAGTAAATCCATACCTTCCGAGAGTGATCATCGATGAAAGTCACGAAGTAGTGTTTCCCACCAATAGATGAGACGGTCGTTGGTCCCCAAACATTAGAGTGAATAAGCTCTAGCCTTTCCTTCTTTAGGATTCTGCAACTTGTTTGAAAGCTGACTCTCTTTTGCTTTCCAAGTATGCAATCTTCGCACATGTCTATCTCCGTAGACTATAGACCTGGAAGTTTTCCCTTTGAGTGCATAATCTTCATCCCATTCTCACTCATGTGGCCTAATCTATGGCACCACAGATGTGGTGGTTCATTGCCTGCTGCAACTATGATTGAACAACGTGCCCCTGTTGTCATGTAAAGAGTGCCACTTTTCTTGCTTCGAGCAACTGTCATCGCACCCTTTGAAATCTTCCAATCATCACCATGGAAGATCGTAGTGTAGCCTTCACTGGCCAACTGCCTCACTGAGATTAAGTTCCTTCTGAGATCGGGAATATGCCTAACATCCTTCAGCTCCCAAACAGATTCGTTCAACTTAATCTTCACTACACCTTTGCCAATAATAGCACATGGTTGATCATCACCAAGATATACCTTTCCAAGGTTTCTGGGGACATATTTCTCGAGGTATTCTTTTTGTGAAGTAGCATGGAACGATGCTCCAGAGTCTAACACCCAAGATTCTTCCTTGCTCTCCAAAGATCATATCAATGCATCGTCTCCTCCTAGGGTGGAAGTAACATTTGCCTCTGCCTTCGCTTATTTATCCTTCGGTGCACTTTTGCATTGATTTTTGTATTGCCCGGTTCTTCCACAATTCCAACACTCAATAGTCTTCGAGCTATGGGAATTATTAGGATTCCTGGATTTGGACCTTATGTCCTTTGATCTACCTCGATAGTCTGTTCTGCCATGTCCATTCCCTTTGGTTGAATTTCTTCCTCTTGACTCTGTATGCAAAACTGAAGAAGTTGACGATTCACCTACCTCTCTACGTCGGATCTCTTCACTGAGAACCAGATCACGAACATCGTCAAATTTTAACTTATTGCTTCCTGACGAGCTATTCACAGCCGTGACAGTAGCATTCCAACTTTCTGGTAAAGAAGACAAAAGTATCAATGCTCGTACATCTTCATCAAATTCAATTTCCACTAAACTCAACTGGGTTGTGACTGTGTTGAGTTCATTGAGATGTTGAGCTACCGATGCGCCTTCATTCATCCACAAATTGAACAAACACCTCATCAAGTGCACTTTGTTTGAGGCTGATGGCTTCTCATACATAGTGGAGAGAATTGTCATAAGACCCGACGTGGTCTTTTCCTTTGCTATGTTGAAAGCAACATTACGGGATATCATCAATCGAATAACTACGAGGGCTTGTATATCTAGAAGATTCCAATCTTCTTCCTTCGTAGCCTCTAGATTCTTCCCTAAAAGAGGTTGATATAGATTTCTTTGATACAGATAATCCTCTATCTGCATTTTCCAAAACCCGAAATCTGTGCCATCAAATTTCTCGAGTTTCACCCTTCCTTCATCTGCGGCCATTGCTCCCACTCAAATCTGACTTCCTCCGAATCGTTTCTGACTATTTATGTAAACCACCATGTATTAGAACAGCTCCGTCAACGAACAAATATCGTCGACAAAATGTCACTATTCACGTAATTCACTATTCAGGTAAATTTCATAACGAAGTTCGGCCAATCTTGCTTACGTTTCCGGACTTGCTGCAGATTTTTTTACTGAAATGGGAGAAATTACACAAGGTGTTTACAACACTCACAACTCACAACCCACAACCCATTTACACCCAAGAAAATTACTCTCAATTTTCTCTCACAAAATCTTTTCTCTCTAAGCTTTTCTCTCAATTGGATTGAACATTTTGGATGATTAATTCATTACAATTACACATCTATTTATAGGAAAATTCGCTCTTTGAATTACTCCTTAAATTAATGGTTTTTTGAATTAAATTTCATGTTTTGCTCCTTGAATTAAGTTCCATGTTTTGCTCCTTGAATTAAGTTCTATGTTTTGTTCCTTGAATTAAGTTCCATATTTTGCTCATTATTTTGCTCCTTAAATTAAGGAGTTTTATAACAATCTCTAACAGAGAAAACAACAAAAAGTAAAATATTTTGAGAATTATTAGTGTTTCTTGAAAAGAAAATACTCTAACCAGAAGTACATGAGCCCCGATTCTTTTCAACACCTTCAACAGTGGTACCGATTGCTTTTCCTTTCTCAGCTGCCCTTTCCATTCAGAAATAGCATCATGTAAGCACTTTGTTATATCAAGTAAAGCAATGACCTCACAGTTCTCCACAACAGGTAAATGTCTGAATTTTCCTGAAGACACAATAATTACTAACATAATAAAAGTACAAGATATTAGACAGAGAACACTAGATAATGACAAGAAAGTAGATGTAGTCTCTAAATTTTGACCAACCTTGTACCATCTTCTGTAGGGCTTCCCCTGCAAGAGTGTCTGAAAGAACAAAAGCTGGGTTCCTAGTCATGACTTTGGAAACCGGAGTCTCAAGATTAAGCTCACGAGCTACAACTCTCATCGCTATATCTTTCAATGCATAAAGAAGTGGATGCATAAAAAAACAAACAGTAGGAATTAGACTATGCTTATACAAAAGAATTAAAAACAGTATAGCATCAAGTGCGCCTTCGTACATTAATAACCGGAAAATTTAATTTCACAAATTATACATATTAATTACTTTATTTTAAATTATTACATTTTAGTTATCTTATTGTTACTTTTGTATACACTTTAATCATTTTAGACCAATTTTAATGATTTTAATAACTTTTTTTTTGAGACATTTTACTATCCAAACATTTACAAATCCCTTACTATATCAAATTTAAATTTTTCCACACAAAAAATATCCTAAAATACTAAAATTGGTAAAAAATGATTTAAGTGTTCAAAATTGTAATAAAATGATTAAAATATACAAATTTTAAGAAATGTAATTAACGTACTCAAGTTGTAAAAATAAAGTGATCAAATTGTCATGTTATCCTTAATAATTTTCCCTTTTTTAATGTTTTTCCATCAAAGAGTTACATCCAACCCGATCTATACGGTATGCAATAATGCTATGGGAACAACATTACATGCTTTATTAGAATGTCACATGGTGAAATAGGTATGAAACTCTTCTCATACAAAATATTTCCTTACTGAAAATAAAAAGCTACTTTTCATAGAAGCAATGTGGTTAGCCATTGAAAAATATGTTAAAACTTATCTTGAATATATTATAATGATCACCTACCAGATTTGAAGGAAATGAATAAATGTTTTCTTGAATGTAAACTATAAAATTTTGCTCATATATCTACTCGAGCTACTACATTGTTAGAAGAGTTTCATAGGCTCAATACTAAGGAAAAGTTTACTATCAACCAACCATCTCAATTATGGATTTTACCACATATAAACAGCTTAAAGGTTAATATGGATGCTGAGATTTCAACAAAAAATAACAAAGTAGGCTTTGGTTGTATTATAAGAGATGCAATTGGAAAAGTCTTTGGTGTTATGGTTGATAATATGGTAGCCTCTCTTATCCTTTTTAACGTTTGAATTACATGTAATGTGACGAGACTTATTTTTTAACTTGGAAGTAGGTTGTTAAGATATAATATTAGAGTCTGATTCACTACTGTTCAACATGACAATAATATAGGTTCCAAATTAGTGTTGAAAGATCATATTATTGAAACTATTTGACAACTGGTAAGTAGTGCTCATTCTTTTTTCTTGTGTATATTATCCTTGAAGAACAAATAGTATTGCTTATAATTTAGTAAGTATACTTTATCTTGTAATGATTTTGAGACTTGATTTGAGGAAACTCTTGATTGGTTTTTTCCGACTTTAGATTTTGATATGAATTCTATTACTAGTTAACAAAATTACATTTTTTCTTCCAAAAAAAGATTTAGTAATAACTACCTAGCTAACCGAGCATATTAGTTTAGAATTACGTCGTTTTCACCACAAAAATGTCTAGCTTTCTTCGTTAGGAATGGGTAAAAAAATTGTGAATTTAGTTATCTGTGATTATCCAAATCGATGGTTTGGTTTTTACCCAATAAATTTCGATGATTGGTATCGGTTTGTATATAAACCGAACATGAAGTAACGGGTACG
Organism: Hippophae rhamnoides; assembly: GCA_033030585.1. Taxonomy (NCBI): domain Eukaryota; kingdom Viridiplantae; phylum Streptophyta; class Magnoliopsida; order Rosales; family Elaeagnaceae; genus Hippophae; species Hippophae rhamnoides. The sequence goes on along the minus strand of CM065428.1, from coordinate 61,046,801 downwards.
ATTCGGTTACGATTATACTGAAAATCATACACTCATGTATCCAAAATTAACTATATTTATTTAATTAATTATATATTAAATTATAGACCTAACAATTATATATATTTAATAAATTAAGATAATGTTTTACAATTCATTAACCTAGTAATTTAAATTTTCATGTAATTTGTGTTTTCTTTCTCCTTATGGTATCCAAATATATCACTTAGAAAAGTTTTTATGGTAGGAGTCAAGTAGGACAAAAATAATTATTTAGCTATAAACATTCTTTCCCATAACCTTAATTATTGAACATTGTTTTCCAAAGCATGTTTTAAGATTTTAATATTAATCTATCCTTATAAATTGAGCCCATGTAGTTCAACTTTTATAGTATATTGTACTTTTTTATAATTTATTTCGGTTAATTATGTGCTTGAAATGATCATGGATTTACTACCACCAAAATCACCATTTGTTTTGTCGAATTCAAAATCATAAAAAGTAATTAATGAATTATTTATCTTACATCTCTAAAGTATATTTCATTTATTAGCTGCAAAAACTAAAAATAAAAGTTGAGTTCATTTGAAGAAACGAGCATATATATATATGGAGATACTAAACCCTGCAGTTAGGGGCTTCTACACAATCTGGATTCAGATTCATTGCTGCAATGAAAAGTAACACATCTTGATACATTGCGTGAGAAATGGATTGCAAAGAGAAAAGAGCTGAAATATAAAAACGTAAAGTAATGCATGAACTTATAAAAAATGCTTTCTATAATGGAGTAACTAATTATATATAAATTCCTATTGATATGATAATATGAGTGGACTATTCAGTTTCAACCTCATTGAGCATTTTAATTAATAGAGTGAAATTTTAATACAAAGTTGAAAGAAAATTAAGGCTAGCTAGCAATGTTGGATTGGGCACCAATTTTGATAGGGTTGATGTTGTTCATACTTCTATCACCAGGCCTTCTGTTCCAGCTACCAGGAAACAATCGTCATGTTGAATTTGGAAGCTTCACAACCAATGGAAAGGCCATTCTCATACACACACTTATTTTCTTTGTCGTCTTTACCATTCTCATATTGGCTGTTGGTATCCATATCTATACCGGCTGATTAATATTTTTATACTACCCTCGTTTGCTTTTTTTTTTAATAATAATATTACTTTTCTTGGATTAATAGGATCAAATGTATTTTGTTTTTTTACACTCTTTTTTCCGCTGTTTTTTCTCATGTGACTGGTCTTAAATTTTCCGGCTATACATATTGTAACTTCTTTTTTGTTATGTTTCTGTTAATGATTCCGATTGACTTGATCGGAATATTATCAATAACTTTGACTTGGTGATCAATATACTAAGATTGTTTACCGTTGACTTTAATAATTCATGGCTTGCTTAGAATCTGATGTTGATCAATGCTAACAAGTGGTAGTAATTGGCGTCGTGCAATTTTGCTTTTATTGAACGCATTCTTTTTGCTCTTCGGACTGAAAAAAAAAAGAGAGAAGAAAAAATGTTGTAGCAAATATATATGTCGTCCACCAAAGTCATTCTTGAATAATGGACTATCAATTATTTTTATAATTGTATCTAATTTTTCTATATAAACTAGCACCGGTAACCAAGGCACACTATAAAACATAACATTTTTTAAAAAAAAATTGATTAAAGATATTAGTTTTTCTATAAAACATAACATTTTTTAAAAAAAAAAAATTGTTTAAAGATAGTAGTTTTTCTTACTATTAATAAATAAGATTTTTGCTAAATATAATTTAAAATTTATCATATTGCTAAAAATATGAATATTTGGAAGAAGAAAAAAAACGACAAAAAGCTAATTGACACAATTAAAAACCTTGTAAGTTGCCTTGTAGTTGACTAATTAACACCCTTGTAACTTATTGAGTACGAGAAAAACCAAAGAGATTAAGTCTATGGATTTTGATACATTAAAAGATAAGGCATTTTAGTTCATAATTTCACAAACTCGTCCTTAATGATAAAAAAAAATTGAAAGGGAATAAACTTTTCAGCTGGTTTAAATTAACGGGCAAATAGATTTGGACCCTAATGCACACTTTTGTGATATGAGGTAGTTAATTGAGCTCCATGCGATCTGATCTCGAGAATTTTGTGAACCAAAGCATGTCTTAAATTGTTTAAAATGTCGAGTGCTAGTTAAAGATACATGAAATGCAGGGTTTTCTAGACTGAATTGGCACAGAAGTTCCCATTAGCATTGCTATACCTCCAAACAATTAGTTTGAAGAAGCTTGAGTAATTCTTAGCTGCTTAAATATAATAGGTTATGTAAATATACAACTGTCTGCAGTTAAACTTTTGTAGCTATTTGTCCAAAAAAAAAAAAAACCTTACGTAGCTATTTTGGTAAGCTTTTAGTCTTTGGTTTTCAATGCTAGAAGAATATACAGTATTGTGATGCGTAGCCTATATTCAGGAGTTAGTATTTTTTTTTTGTTTCCTTCCCAAGTAACTCCAATATCAGAGCAAAATGAAGGAATAAAAAAACACAGAAAATTAGTAAATCATATCTATATTTTTCGGTTTGAAGAACAATTCATAGCAAAATAGCAAATGAGATTGATCAACAATATTGAAAAGCACAAGAAAGAAAAGAACCAACGAATTGTCTTCAACCAACTAACAACACGAAATCCCCAATATGAGAAGTGCAAAAAAGAAACTATACCCGACATTCTTGATTGACAAAAAGGCGCTGAAAAATGATAAGAAAGCCACCTGAAAGGCAACGCAAATGCGTGGTGTTGCTTCCGAACGCCAAGGAATCCCCTCCTTCGGCGGTGGCGAACCACCATGCGTCTGATTCTGCTGCAAAGGTTTCGGGAACTTGTCGAGCCCATTACCGTAGGCATTGTAATCAAGAAGCCGAGCAATGGCATGAACTGCAACAGAGTCGGTAAGATATGCGTCCGGCTGAGTAATGGGAGTGTCATCAACTGTGAAATTGGAGTGATAATTGCTTGTGACAATGATGGACCGACCTGGAAGCAGAGTGGGTAGTCGAGTGTTGATCTTGAATAGCAAAAGCTCAGAGAAAGTGAGGCGCTGGGGAATAACATGGTAGGGAAAGACGAAAGGATCAGAAATTGAATGTGGGTTTTCATCAGTGTCCTGAGGAACGAAAAGGGTCGCACTCAAAGGTACTAAAAGTGGGGAAGTGCCGGAGATAACTCTGATCCAGTCACCAAAATCGCCAGATCCGATGAGGGTATCAATGACATTGATGACTTGTTGGGACGATGGCGGTGGTGGGATGGTGTTCGTTGTAGGGCTCGGCGGAATCGCCGTCTGGATTATTGGCGATGTTGTTGAAGTTATCGGCATGGTTGGGATTGTTGGGGTTAAATGGATTGGGGGAGGGGTGAGGAGGGTAGTGTTGGAAGGGATTGGAGATGGGGTATGAGACGGAGGGAGCGACCGTGACCGTAAGTGATGCCGACGGTGATGGGACGATGACGTTGACGGTTGTGATGGTGATGACGGCGACGGAGTGATATGGGTAGGCGTTGTTGTAGTGGTAGCCAATGTTTGGGAAAGTTTGAGGAGGAAAAGGAAAAGAATCCATTGATGAAGGTTTATGGCCATGCAAGAGAAAAGAGACAAGTAAAACAAAAACTTGAGCTGTTAAGCAATGCTAATTCTGATGAAGTATTGGGCTGAGTTTATGATGCTATTGCGTAAAGCATAGGCTAGGTAGTTGATGAAAGAGGTTTTTTGCTTCTTGTTTTTCTTCAATTCATGGTTGCTCTGTTTTAATGGATTTTGAAAACAGGGGAGATATGAGGCGGTGTTTTAGAAACAGATCAAAGATCGAGCGAAGATTATATATATATATATATATATATATATAGGTCTTCTTCAACTGAATTTCCCGCCAAAATATCTTATTTTTATTCTCCTTACTCTTTTTTATCTTTTCCCTATTATTATTATTTTTTACTAATGTTCCAATTATTTATTTAATTATAGAAAATTATATTTTTCTATAGAGCATGATTCAGAATTTGTACTGTGGAGCTCGTGGATTTTGAACTCGGTAATTCAGGAGGTAGTCTAAGTTTGGGGGAAAGAAATTTTCAAAAGCTTTTATATTATATTTTATGAAAATAATTTTATTTGGTGTCAAATTAGTCCTATATTTTTTAAAAAATATATAATTTAGTTTAATAATTTTTTAGAAAAGTTATTTTAGTTTAATAACTTTTTAAAAATTCAATTTTAAAATTAAATTTTTTCGATGATAAAATAAAATTTTAATTAAAATATAAAAAAAAATTAAAAAATATTTTTCCCTCCTTTAGATCTCTCTCCCGCACAAACCACCACTGCCAACAAATCAATTTCAAAGACCCATCACCGATTAGAACCATCGTAAATCTCCACCAATAACATAATATTTTTAAAATCATGTAATCGTCTCTCGTAACATTCAACATTAGGTGAGAGTTGTACCATCATCATCGTCGCATTTGAATCATAAAAAAACCTTAATTTTTGTGATGATATATCACTAGTCACAGAAACCTATGCCCAAACAAGCCATATTCAACTCATTCTTCTTACCTTATTATGTTTGGTTATTGTTAGGTAGAGTGAATATTCGGTGGAGATAAGAATCCCTAAGAGATCAAATATATTTATTTTTAATAATTTTATATATTTTAATTTTAAACCTTAAAAAGCGAATTTTTGTAAAATCATACTTAAATTGGATTTTTAAAAAATTAATAAACTAAAAATGATTAAATAATAATTTGAGTGACTAAACTTTTAAAAAATTTCATTAGCTAATAAAAATTTACCTAAAAATTCATAATTTTATATTCATAAATATCAAAATATTCATATAATACAATTTAATAAAATGAAATATGATTTGATGCACAAGAGTTTTGATAACATATGGATATAATATGTTATATCTAGTGGATCATCAATTATATCCACGTGTAGATTTTTATGTAATCTGTTACATCCATCCTAATTTTAATGATCAATCGAATGTAACTTATTACGTTTAGATCTATATGTATCTTTTTATATAATCTATTATATATACTATATATTCGATAAGTTATCAAATGTAATTTATTATGTCTATTTATATATTTATATGTAACATATTATATTAATCATGTGATTATCGATTATGACTTTCGAAACACTAATAAAATTATTGGAATTATGATTGGATTATCGGTAATAGTTATCGAAGATGTATCGAATATAAATTTAATCTTATTTTATTAAAATTATAAAATGAATTTTTTTTTATCTTTTTATTATATAATTTAATATAAAATTATAAGTCTTTGAAAATGTAATTCTACTAAAATAAAATCAATTAATTTATTAAAAATAAAGTTATTTAGCTAAAAAAAATGGTCTTTTACAACTTCATTTTTGGCTGAATTTAACTATGTTTCCCTAAGCCCATATTTACTAACTCCCAAGTCCGAAATATCTCTACTCCATTTCCAGTCAGCAGTTGCCTGAGTGGCCTCCTCCACAGACTACAGCTATACTCCATTGAAGCCGAACTCTAAGACCCTCTCTCTCTCTCTTTGCTAATGGCGGCTCTAGCACGAATCTCGAAGAAAGGGCTAACAGATTGGGCAATTTCAGCCCACCACTCCCATCTACATCGAGGTTTCGCGACCGAAGCGGCAAAGGCCATAAGGCTATCGGAGGATAGAGTGAAATGGGACTACAGAGGTCAGAGGAAGATAATACCATTGGGTCAATGGCTACCGAAGGTAGCCGTCGATGCATACGTGGCGCCCAACGTCGTCTTGGCCGGTCAGGTCACCGTTCAGGATGGAGCTTCTGTTTGGGCCGGATCGGTCCTCCGCGGTGATCTCAACAAGATCACTGTCGGATTCTGCTCCAATATCCAGGAACGTTGTGTTCTTCACGCCGCTTGGTCCTCACCTACAGGTTACTGATTTCCTTATACTATGTCTTTGATATTATTAGGGTTTGGAATTTAATTGTTTTTTTTTTGTAATTTGGGAAACTCGATTCAATTTGGCTTTGGCAAAATGTGGGGCTGGAAATTTTGTGTTATATTATATTCTCAGTATAAATATCTGGTTTTCAATTCGGAATACATTTATTTTCCCTCTGATCCTATCGGGAGTGACATGGCTATTTAATTGAAGTGGTTGATGTGGAATATTTAGTGGGTAGCTGAAAATTGTAAGCATTTGCTGGAATTTGTGTTAACTTATTACTAGGTTTGGTACTGTGCTAATGCAAGTTGATGGGTTTAAGTGTCACTTGGGCATACAAGTACTTTAGTTATTTAAAAAATAATTGAATTCATTTTGTCATCTAGGGGTGAATGGCGGATCGAAATCGCATGTTTTTCAACGATACTAATTCGATTTTATCTGAATTAAATTTGAAGATTTTTAATCTAAATAAGATCCGATGATGTAATCAATTCAGACTTAAATCCAAACAGATCGGATAAAGTGAGATTGATGTAGAAATTTATTTATCAATATTGTCGTATATAAAACACGATCTATATAGTATTTAATTTTTAATTGATGTATCTTTACCAAAATTTATTAATTATAGCAGAATTAAAAAAATAAAAAATAAGAAGTATGTTTGAACAATTATTAAATTATTATAGAATTTAATATTTATATTTATTTTTAAACTAAAATAGTAATTTAATGTAATTGTGGTATGTATAATATTTAATTATAATATATTATAAAATAAAATATGCATTTATTTATAATTTTAGTAGTAATTTGGTATAGATCGGATTAAGCAGATTATAAAACTTGTCTATCTAAATCCAAATGGATTGCATACTTTTTCATCTAAATTTGATCTAATTTTAAATTTGTTAATCTAATTTGATCTGAATCCAACAAATTGTATTAGATTTTTAAATTTGGACGGATTGATCAGATTATTTAAACACCCACTTTGAACAAACCAATTTGATGGACGACGAGTTCATTGGGCTTTTCTAAAGTAAAGTTTGAATTTTCTTTTTTTCTTAAATGAAAAAATAAAATAATAAAAATAATAATAGTTTAGTAATGGTTTACTTTGGTGGCTTGCTTTTGTTATTATTTAGATTATGAAATGGTTAAGGGATTTGGTTATTATGTTAATCTAGTCATTTTGGTCATATTGCTCTTGTTTATGCTTTTATTCTCTTTAGTTCTTACTGTTAGGGATGGTCTAATTTACAGAGAGAAACTAAAGAGAAATTAGAGTTTTTTTGGATGTGTGAATCCCTTAGGGAGTCCATGTATATATAGAACATTAAATGTATATGTGTCGATTACATAGGACGTACACGTCATAGCGTGTCAGAAGGGTATAAGAGTAAAGCAAAGTATATATAAAGCTTGAGATCGACCACACCATAGCTCGGCTTGGAGTTCGGTCTTCCAACACTAGGGCTCCCACGCGTAGGCAAGTTCATACCACTTGTGTCGTGGTGCGGGCACATGTGACTTCTCCTGAGGCGACCTCGCCTAACAAATCGGTCTTCCATTTGGGTCGGACTATTAAATGGATAGAACTCGGGTCAATCCGTATGCCCAAACATCTATTCCTTCTACACTTTCAGCTCGGACTCTGAATAGGGGTGGAAGAGTATTGCACGAGTAGGAATCTGAATCGTTCAGTTCCTCCAATAAATGCTTGTCAGGTGATTAGAGAGAGAAATGTGGACCTCTTATAAGGGGAAGCCTAAGCCTCTCCTCACTTCATAATCTCCTTCACATCAGACAAAAATTAACCAAAAACGCTCTGTCGCCTCAACTAGAGCCATATAAATTTTTTTGTTCGGTGGTAAGAAAATCAGTTCGACATATAGTTTACTTGTTTGGGATTTTACGAAAAAGTCTTCGAGTCTAACAATTTTTTACTTTCTTTTCAGGTCAGTATAAAGAATCGTTCTTTTTTTTATTCCAAACTCGACCCTAGGTAATTCTCATTTCTCATGTTTTTACTTGTTTATGTTTCGTGATATTTTGTAGAGATTATGCAAAGAGAAAAGACTTCGAGCTCGTTCTAGAATAGCCCACAATATCCCACTTTTTTTGGTCAATCAAAAAGTGACGTCATAGGGTCTACCAACGAGACAAGCACTTAGAACGAAAGGGAGCTATCCTTACCCCAACCCTCTACCTTCACCTTTCGCCCACAGGTCATACCTACAATTAGGTTAAACGTGCCTTAGACTCAAATATCAGTCCCGAGATCATGGAGGAAGAAAGTAAGGAACAAAAAGTTGGGGAGTCTATAGGCCATACCAAAGGTTGAGCAATTAAGGTCAAAATCAGTGGACTGTCACCTCAGGACGAGGAAAGGATAAGGAGAACATACGACATTCTCTCCTCGGTTCAAATAATGATTCTTATGTCGGGAGCTCTTTATAACGACTCACCTCCAATTGGGTGGACAGTCTTCCACAAGAAGGCTTTATAGTTGGAGTCCAATTTCCTTTGTACCTCTATATAAGAAATTTTTTAGGGCTAGAACTCAGCTCGCATCGGGTCAATTAATGCCTAATAGATGGAGGTACCTACTCTGCCTCGCATCGATATGCAGAGAGCTCGGGGTGGAATTGGAGATACTCGAGTGAAGCAAAACCCTACAGACTCGATGAGGGTCTATATGTCAATAAAGTAAAATCGAGGCATAAACGTGGCCCACCCCGAGAACGAGAAGAATTGGAAAGAATATTTTTTCAACGTCTCAGGTTGGTGGGAAACTCCAAGTAGTAACGTGAGGTTAATAAGGAGCACCTAGGTTGATACCAAGGTCATGATAAGAAATATGGGCTCTTTCATCGCGACCTTGAGTGAAGAAGCGAAGCAATAATTGTGCTGGGACATCAATTACCACGAAGTTGGTTTATAGATCCCTGGCCGTGACAAGAAAGACCACAATTCCAATTGCATAAGTGGTGTTACTGTTAAATCCCACTAACGGTAGCTCTTTCCTTACTATGTCGCCTTTTTTATGCCTAAGGCCCTTGTTGTTGACAAAAAAAGAAGATCAAAGGAACTGTCGGTGTCGATCATGATTTGACAAACATCATAGGATCCTATCCTCAAGGTAGGGTAATTACCAGGGGGTCTTCGTGGGGAGATGAGGTCTCGTCCGGTGATTTCAGTTAAAGACCTGGCCTTTTCCATATTGTAGACGTGCTGAGAGCCACACAAGTCTCTAGCATACCTCTTATGCAAGTTGTTGGAGATCCCACTGAGCCCGAGACCTCCATGTATGGCGTGAATAGTCCTTACATTGGACCCATTATAAGGGCACATTTCTCTACCTAAGGGAGCAAGCTACCTCAATGTTTCACACTTGGGTTGATGTCCTGTCCCTCTACTGCTGGTCCCCACGAAGTCTTTTAAGTACTCTCTTGCTAGCAGATCATCTATTTCCTTTTTCAAATGTCCACAATCTCTTGTTTCGTGGCCCACATCCTTGTGAAAAGCACACCATTTAAACGTGTCCCTGAGAAAAGTCCTCATTTTTGGAGGCAAAGTATATATAATGCTTGAGGTCGACCACACCATAGTTTGGTCTGGAGGTCGGTCTTCCAACACCAGGGCTCTCACGTGGCTTCTCCTGAGACGACCTTGCCTAACGGACTAAGCTTCCAAGTTGATCGGATTATTAGATGGATAGGACTTGGGTCGATCCATATATCCAAACACTTACCATTTGGTTCATGATCAACTTAGCTTTCCATATTTGAGGTATATGATTTCCTAGATTTTCGTGCATAATACTTTTGTGCTAACACTAATCATGAAACATCCTACACAATTGCAGTTCCAATGTTGATTGTTTTACTGATAAGCATGGACAAATTCCTTTCTATTTTAACATTTATTTTATTTCAACAAAAACTCTATTTATAACTTGTTGTAATATTACAACTGATGTGCAGTGGTTAAGAAAAGCGGACCGAACTATCTTAACTAATAGATGATTTTCACATCGTTTATGACATTATAATAAGTTATTATAAATAGAAATGCTCTAAGATGTGCTGGTTATATCATGTGCAAGGCAATTTAAGGCTAGAATATTAGTTTTTGGATGTTCGAATTGTATACTTTGAATGCATTTCATGGATATTGTGTTTAACCAGTGCATTATTTTTATTTAAATTTGATGTGCCTTTTGTCGTGGGCGGAAGCAATAAATAGCGGTATATGAATATATCATAGCGATAAAATGAACACATAGAATTTACGTGGTTAATTCGCTGTGTCCACGAGTCAAATAGATATTATTTGAACTGAGTAGGAAATATACAAAATACAGTACACAGATTTCTCACTAATAATATCTCTCAAGTGTTTCCTAAAACTCACAGTATTTTCTCTTGAGTTTCTGCTTATACTCTCTCGATTTTTTTCTCCGATTTTTGCCTTGTTTTTCAATGCATGAACTCTTCCCTATTTATAGATGAAGAAAGGCTCCCTTTCCCTAAAGTGTGCCATAATTTAAGCCTTAAATTAGGCCACCAATTTCCTTAAATTATGCCACTAATTTGTTACTTTTAGAGCCAATATTCAACAATCTCCACCTTGGCGAAAAAGTTAATAACGCCGAAGCCCAACGCGCCAGCGCTAAGCGAGAGATGTTGATCAATTCAGCGGTGTTGAAACGATCCTTGTAACCACCTTTGTAAGCATATCCCAGGTTATCTGCCCGACTTTCTCGGAGTATAACATTCCCTTCATCGACGATTTCCCGAACAAAATGAAATCGAACATGCGTGTGGCGTCACGATTGATGAACTTGGTTCTTTGCCAAACAAATGGCACTCGTCGTCGCAGAAAACCTCTCACGTTCTTCCGAACAATACCCAAATCCTTAGTCAACCCGAGAAGCCATATAGCTTCTTTGAATGCTTCCTTGTGTACCCATATACTCCGCCTCGTAGTAGACAAAGCTACAGGTTGATCGCAATGTTGATCTCCAACAAATCGGTCCTCCCCGCTATGCGAACACATAACCAACAGACGACGCTATCCGAGATCTCCAAGATAGCGTAATCCACATATCCAACTAGGTGTTTACCTTCGCCCTTGTCTCTCTCAAACTTCAAACCAATATCCACAAGTACCATGATGTACCGTAGAATCCACTTCACCGTCACGTTGTCCTTTACCCGGACATGCATGTACCGACTCACCATACTAACAAATGTGAAATATCGTGTCCGGTGCAAACCATTTGCATACATCAAGCGCACCAACTGCATTTGCATATGGAACACGTTCCATTGCTTCTTCTCATCGGTGGTTAAAGCTGGGTGACATTAACGCACTTAATTGAAAGCCGGGAGCAAGCGGTGTACTTACCGGGTTTGGTTTTTTCATCAATGTCAAACCTTTGTAGTACTTTTCTTCAGACATCGAGTCCGTGTCGATAGACCGTACTTGGTAACTCTATCTCTCAGTGATTTCCATCCCAAGAATTTTCTTGCTTTCTCCAAGATCTTTCATTTCAAATTCTGAACTCAAGAGAGCCTTCAATCTATCGATCTCCACCTTGCTCTTAGATACAATCAACATATCATCAACATATAAGCGCAAAGAAACGAAGGTACCGTCTTGGAGTTTCCGAAAGTATACACAATGATTAAACTGACTACGTGTGTACTTTTGCTCTCTCACGAAGCTATCAAAGCGCTGTACTCATTGTCGCGGTGGATCGCTTCAAACTCGTAAATTGACTTGCTTGGGTTTAAGCCCAATTCTCTCGCCCGGAATTTTGAAGCCATCCTATTGAGACATATAGATTTCTTCGTTCAAAGTACCACGTGGAGAAAAGTCGTTTTGACATCGAGTCGAGCTAACTCGAGATCAAACTATGCTACCAAAGCCAATAGTATCCGAATAGATGAATGCTTAACAACGGTGAGAATACCTCATTGTAAGCCTATTCCTTCTTTACGAGCATAGCCTTTGCTACCGGTACGGCTTTGTATCCGATGTTGTCTTTACCAGAAAGACCTTCCTTCTCGGCATGTACCCATTTGCAACCAATAGTTTTTCCTTCGTGGGAAGTTGAACCAACTCCCAAGTTCCGATTCGATGTGTAGACTTCATCTCTTCATCCATTGCCATTTTCCACTTCATACTTTCAACTCTTTTCGCACGCTTCTCTCAGAAAGGCACAGACATCATCATCAATCTTGGAAGTGCGAATGCTACCACGTTCGTAGACCGGTAGGCCTCCTAATCTCCCTTCTCGGCCGAGTAGAAGAATAGATTCGTCACGATTAATCGGTAGTGATGGGCGAGTAACCTCCACCTCAACCGAGATCTCATCTTGATCATCAATTTCATCTTCACCACGATCGTAATTGGTGCAATCTTTTCTCGGATCTTCCGAAGTCTCAAGCATCACCTTAGAAAGAGTATTTGGACTTTCATTCTCTTTCTCTCGAATTTGTTTGTCTCAAAGATAACAGTACTCGTCGAATGTAACATCTCACGCAAGACGATCTTCGATTCACCACACCAAAGTCGAAATCCTTTAACTCCTTCCTTAAAGCCCAAGAAAACAAATTTTCTTTTGCTTTGGATCCAGCTTGGATTCACTAACATGAAAATACGCAGAGACATCCAAATATTCGCAATGAATCATAATCCGTAGGGTTGTCGGACCATACCTCTTTAGGAGTTTTTCCATCTAATGCAAATTGCGGGAAGTCTCGGTGACTATATGAGTTGCATACGACAAAAGCCTCGGCCCCAAAATGCCTCGCTTCAATTTGGAATGAGATAGCATACATCGAACTTTCTCAACCAAAGCACGATTCATTCGTTCCGCAACTCCATTCTCAGAATGGTGTACGGCGAACCGAAAAATGTCCGATTATCCGCTTCATCTTCGACAAACTTTAAAGAAAGGATCCGATTTATACTCGCCACCATTATCGATCTCGAGCCTTTTAATCTTTCCTACTCCGTCTCGAGTCTCGATCATTTTCTTCCATTTAAGAAAGATATCCGTAACTTCATTCATCTTCGCGACTCATAGTGTATATCCGCATATCTAGAGAAATCATCAATAAAAGTCACAAACCAACGTTTACCTCCGTTGAAGCATTCTTGGAAGGTCCCCAAACATCCGTGTGAATATAATCGCAGATCCCTTAGTACGATGAACGGAAGTGTCGAACTTGACTCTTGTTTGTTTTCCCATTACACAATGCTCGCAGAAATCAAACTTTCCCCTTGGCACCTTTCAAAAGACCTTGCTTCATTAAGCCTCCTGCAGCCTTTTCACCGACACGCCCTAAGTCAGTACGTGTATGTGCGGGAAGAATCATTCGTTTTTCTTCGTAACTACTCGAGACACCGCTCTTCCCGTAATCGTACACCCATCTAGAAATACAAGTTCGCATTCCGAGTACCCTTCATTGCTACAAATGCACTCGTACAACTTTCAAGACTCCATTTTCCAATGTTACCTCAGTAACCATCGTACCTAGAACACCCAAAGAAATAAGGTTTTTCTTTAGGTCGGGAATATACCTTACATTTGTAAGTCGTCCGATTGTACCATCGTGCATCTTTAGTCGTATTATTCGATCCTTTTTGTCTGACAGTGCATTGCCGTCGCTTCATAAGCACAACTCCTCCATCGAGCTCTTCAAAACTCGAAAACCAATGTCTGTTGACACATATGATAAGAACATCCGAATCAAGGATCCACTTATCTCGAGTAGGTTTTTATGATGAAACCAAAAAGGCCGATTCTTCATCTTCATCGACTCAGGCAACATTTGCATTCGACTTTTCCTTGTTGGACAATCTTTCTTCCAAAGATGCCCTTTCTCAAGCATAATAGGCACACTCGTCTTACAGTGCGACGTCTCGGACGACTCTCCTCCTGACTTTGATCTAGATTTCTCCTCATTATTCGATCCGCCGCATTTTTTTGTCATAGTCCTACCTCTAGTCACACAATGCTCGATATTAAGTCTCTGTGATCACGTTGATCCTTCTTCCCAGACTGCTATTTACCAAAGCATTTGAAACATCTACGAACTCCTAACCTCATCCTTTCCATATAACCAGTGGTTGTGGTTAAATGCTCATACCTCTCGTAATGAATTCAACAACAACAAAGCTTTATCTTCATCGATAATTTCAACATCTAAATTTTGCAAATCTACCAAAATTTTATTGAAATTATCTAAGTCCAATCATAAAGGGTACATTTCTCAGACTTTGAAACTAAAAGTTTCTTCTTCTGGCAGTAGTCTGCTCTCAATACTTTTCGTCATGTATTTGTCCTCTAGTTTCTGCAGAATCATGCTACATTCTCTTCATGACAAAGTACTTGATCTTTTCCTAAGACCCGACAGTTGTGCCACAAGCTTTGCTCGGCCGACATAATTCCAATCTTCATTTGAATAATCTCCTGCCTAGTCTCCAAGGCTATATTAGATCCTTCTAACAATAGATCTAATACTTCACATTGTCACATGCCAAAGTTATTTCGCGTCGTCGAATTTCTCCACCTCAAACTTTCATGCGTTGGACAACATGGGGCTTCTTGAGTAGTAACTTGGTTTGTCATAAAATTCTGGTCAACTTGTTCACCTTCTTCGATCTCTCCTTTATCGCTCATAAGTACAAATCCGATAGCATGTAAATTTTGCACTTACAACTTAAAACAGTTGTTTTTCCAAATTTTATACCTTATTTGAAAAAACGGAGTCCGTAAATCAATTGAATTTGAATGGTCCAATTAGTTAGAATAGATCCAACTCATTTAAAATGGATGAAAAATAGACCAACTCGGTCCAAATATCACTAGTGATCGAGTTGACTGTCCAAACTCGGCGAGTTGACTCCGACTGTCGGCATCGACTTCTAAGCGGTGATTACGACTTCCGATTTGGAGCGATTCTTTCACCGTTGCATTCGTATCGCCGCAGAGCTTCGATTTGATATATAATACGTTTATATTTGGCTTCGATACCAATTTGTTTGTGCTAAGCAATAAATAACGAGATACATGAATATATCGGCCGATAAAATGAACACATAGAATTTACGTGGTTCTAATTCGCTCAGGCCCACGTGAGTCAAAGAGATATTATTTGAATCAAAGAGAAATATACGTAATACGTATACATTTCCTCATTAATAATATCTCTCAAGTGTTTCCCAAAACTCACAAGTATTTTCTCTCTTTGAGTTTGCTTATACTCTCTCTGATTTTTTCTGATTTTTGTCTTGTTTTTCAATGCATGAACTCTTCACTATTTATAGATGAAGAAAGGCTCCATTTCCCTAAAGTGTGCCATAATTTAAGCCTTAAATTAGGCCACCAATTTCCTTAAATTATGCCACTAATTTGTTACTTTTAGAGCCAATATTAAACACCTTTGATTAAGTTGGTGAAATTTATAATTGTTTTAGTGGTATTCTTGTGGAGTTAATATTAGATAAGTGCACATATTCATTTTTTAAATATGCTGTGAAATCTATCTTATTTACATTTTCTTTTCCGATCTCAGGTCTGCCGGCAGAAACATCTATTGAGAGGTTTGTAACAATTGGTGCCTACAGTCTCTTGAGATCATGTACGATTGAGCCAGAATGTATCATTGGTCAGCATTCAATTCTTATGGAAGGGTCTTTAGTTGAGACTCACTCTATATTGGAAGCTGGATCAGTGGTTCCTCCAGGAAGGCGAATTCCAACTGGTGAACTTTGGGCTGGTAATCCAGCAAGGTTTGTTCGTACTCTTACCCATGAAGAGACCTTGGAAATACCTAAACTTGCCGTCGCAATAAATGATCTAAGCAAAGAACATTTCATGGAATTCCTTCCTTACTCAACAGCATATTTGGAGGTTGAAAAGTTCAAAAAGACATCGGGGATTAAACTTTGAAAGCCTTATTGCCATGTTGACATGTATCTTTCATAAAGAGGCGTTGCTTAAGAAAATAAGCAATTTGTTTTCTAGTCTTTGTAAGATTTCTTTTGACGGATCCCGAAAAGTTTTAGTTATAGGTACAAGGTCCCCATTAGAAAGTTTTAAGTCGAATGATATGTTGGGAACGTAAGATGAGCAAGTTTTGGTGTTGTTTTCCTTGTAAGCTATCTTCCTCTTGAGCCATCTTTGTTTTCTATTTATACGAGGAATACAAATGATATGAGAGGGGGGTATGATTATAATTTCTTGAACTTGTCATTTTCATCTGTAGTTTGCCTGGCTTTTCAAATATAGACTAAGATAAATTCAAAATGATGTGCCATAATTTTATTGTTAATTATAATTAGATTTACATATTTGTATCAAATAAAAAACTATTATGTAGGTTGTAGACTTGTAGTTGTGATATATAATAATGTTGTTTCAAAAAAGCTTAGATTACACTATGAAAAGGATCAAGGAACCTAATGAAACCAATTAGTGTAATTTGAAAATTTGGCCAACTTGTTAACAAGGAAATGGTGCACGAAATATAAAAATAGTGATCGCCTAAACCTTGTGGTGTCTGCACTAAAAAACGAATCTCATTACTTAAAAACACAAATAAAAAGGTATATCAACCACTGAGCCATTAAATTACATATATTCATTTACATCCCTTGGTGTTAAAGTAATGGTACACTTAGATAAACAAGTAATTAGCTGGGAATTATTTGTTTATGCAATATAATAAGAAAGTAAATCCCTCTGTTTTCTACAAGTCATTGGGCCATTCATAAATTTGGATTACTTGATTCATCAATTGACCTTCGTTTATATATCCTCCTTACCCAGCATGGTATTTATCCAAGAATTTTTTTTCAAATCAAATTGAACGGCCTAATTAACATTCGAAAGTGTAAGAAAAGCTATAACTAAAAATAAAAAAAATGGCGTGTCTTGGTTTGATCATCAAAAGCAAGGCAAAGATAATATAGAAAGAAGACACAGTCAGTCCATTACAGCCGGTGGAAATAATGAAAATGAAATTATGAGCAGCAAGGAAACTTCTTGTAAGTTTATTGTGACCAAGTCATAACACTTGTCACTGTGGAAGACCTTATCAGAGATTTTATATAGTCCTAAAATAATATTCCAGTATTTTATGAAAGAAACAAAAGATATTGACATCCCAACCATTACTTCTTCCTTCTTATATACCCTCAATACCTACCATTGTTCTAAAGTCTTCCCTTTCCCATTCTTTCATATCAGAATAAAAAGATACAAGGGTGGTGAAGAGAGAGTATCTTAGAGGTGAGTAAATTTGTTTTCTTTCTCCTATCAATTGTGTTCTTGTTGTAGTGAAACGGGGATGTTGGAACGGCTCAATCAAATCAAATCTCCCTTGGAGTTGGGTCCTTTAATTTGATTGAGCCGTGCCAATATCCCATTTTTCCTGTCTAATACAAAGAACATGATCAAAATCATTTTTTCATCTAGAATTTCTTAATGCCAAAATACAAATTGATAGATATATATTATAAAAACCATCTAAACAAATTCGTATTTTGATTATAATTATATAATAAATTAAATTCTTTTTGATCATTCCATATTTAGACATTATCATGATGTTGGTAAAATATACCTTCACGTTGTTACCAAGTTTTTTATGACGGCTTGTCAAATTGAGATCGATTGATTAGACTTTATGAATTTAGAAATGTCTACATCGATTAATAAATTAAAATTATTGTTTTTAATTTTTTATTCAAAAAAATTCGATCTATTTCGAACGAAATTTTATCAAATAAGGGTCTCATTTCTTTCACTTTTTATCGTTTTATTTTTCTTTGATCGTTCTAGTTCTAAAACACTTGCAAAACAATAATTAAATAGATAAAGGGTATTTGGAACACATAATATCACCATTCTTTGTGTAAAAATTGCTATTTATAATTAGCAAATGACATTTCCTTTCAAAAACTATCACTATCCTATGTGAAAATTGAGCCTTGGGAAAGTAGTCAGGTTTTTTCTTTGTATATATGTACATTCTTAAATCCTTACCTTGTCGAAGAGCCATGTGATACTCCAACTAAAACTAGGCAATATCAAATATCCCTTCAAGATATTAAAAGAGTAACCTCTGACACTCCAATGGTGATGGAGTATATACATGACATGTCTTTGTAAATAGTATATATACAAGGAGAGATCGACGAGCATCAATGACGTCTGGGACTTCTTCATTAAATTTTATAGCGTCATATACAATTTACTTTCTATAAAACACTCATGTCAAAGGAGCCCCAAGAAAGTTCTTCAAATAGAGTAAGTGTCTATCATCACCTTTTTTTTTAATCTTAAATAAAAAAATGAATAATAATCTTGATATATATATAGAACAAGATTGATATATTCTTTGAGAAGTTTAAATCTTAAACTCTAACGTTTAAAATCTAAATTCTAAATTCTAAATTTTAAATTAAAAAAATACTTAAAATATCGTAAAATATATCACTCATTTATAAATAAATAACTAAAATATATATTTTTTTAAAATTATATCACTTGTATAGGCCCGAACCAAAAAAAAAAACTGAAGTATATTAGGAGATTATATAAAGTTTACTACTTTTTTTTTATCCCTTGTACATCTGAAAATAATTAAAAGATAACGAAAAAATGTTGCTTCACTGGGGAACTCTGGCAGTAACATTAAAATGATATTTCAAGTTATAGTTTCAATTTTCAAATCATTCAAGTTTGTAACTAAAAAAAATTAAAGGAAAAGGTGAAAAGTACTTTTCATTCTCTATCTTTTATAAATTGTTTTCGCCAGAAGCCCACTTAGGCCCAAATATTTTGTAGAAGAGGGCCCAAGAACGATTACGAGGGATTAATAATAATTTTTAAAAAACAATTAATTAATCGCTTTCTTTTTCCAAAATTTGTATGAATATCGAAATTTATCGTTCAGCATCAGCAGTTCACTCCGTGTAGGGTTTATTGTCCTTGTCAAGTGTTGTGTGCTTGTCGTCAGTATTAAAATATTGTGAAATTGTGGAAGTAGGAGGCAATTGGTGATGGACGGCGAGGAGTTGACTGAGCAGGAGACTGCACTCTACGATCGCCAAATTAGGGTTTGGGGAGCTGACGCTCAAAGACGGTAAATAACTAGCACTTAAAAAATAAAAATTATTGCATACATAATATTATTGGATGTGCTTCCATTTTTTCCAAATGTCGTTGTTCGATTTCGCATGTGCTTTTGATTTTGTTGTTTCAGACTGAGCAAAGCTCATGTATTGGTATATGGAATGAAAGGGACCATTGCAGAGGTAAATGTGGAGTTTCTGTATATCTTGTGGTTGATTTTATTTTTGTTACATTTGTTTAGTTACTGCTTGGTATTCCCCCAAACACAGAATTTGAGTTAATACTTTTTTATCTGTTCGTTACAATTAATCAGACTTTGTTTTGGATTTGGGTAAACATGTACCCTTTGGTTGAGTAGTTTTGCAAAAATATTGTGCTGGCTGGTGTTGGTAGCTTGACTTTGGTAGATGATCGGGTAGTGACTGAAGAGGTGCTATCTGCTAACTTTCTGATACCTCCTGACGAGAGTGTATATGGTGGGAAGACTTTGGCTGAGCTTTGTTGTGATTCTCTCAAAGATTTTAATCCAATGGTTCATGTTTCTGTAGTAAAAGGTTTGCACCTCATTTATCCATAGTGCCCCCCTTTAATGTTATGTTTATATTTCAAAGTCGGGTGAAGTTCCGTTGTTTTCATATCTGAAACTATGCTCTTTCTGGAGTTGAAGTATATTGAGTACTTTACATTAATTTAACTGATAACCGAAATTGAAAAGAAAAAAAATGTTTTCCATCTCAGGTGAAATTTCGAGTTTTGGTGAGGAGTTCTATAGCAAGTTTGATGTTGTTGTTGTCTGTTGTTGTTCACTGACAAATAAGGTACTGGGATTACCCTTAGTATTTAGTTTTGAGTCTTTTGGCTGTTGAAGGATGCCTTTTCTTCTTTCTCAGAGCCTTGGATTTTTGACAATTCTCATGCTTGTGACATTCTATTCAATATTTTTCACTGCCTGCATTTTTCTTTTAACACTCCACTGCAGAAATTGATAAATGAAAAGTGCCGCAA
Organism: Hippophae rhamnoides; assembly: GCA_033030585.1. Classification (NCBI taxonomy): domain Eukaryota; kingdom Viridiplantae; phylum Streptophyta; class Magnoliopsida; order Rosales; family Elaeagnaceae; genus Hippophae; species Hippophae rhamnoides. Next base: position 61,026,631 of record CM065428.1, on the reverse strand, counting down.
TTTATCAAAGCGTGTAGCATTTTATGCAGTTGATTGTAGAGACTCCTGTGGTGAAATATTTGTTGATCTTCAACTGCACAAATGTTCAAAGGTAGTCCTTCGTTAAATATTTGAAAGTTGTACTCTCTCTTCTTCTTTTTTCCTTTCTTTCAAGGACTTATGATGATATTTTATGATAGAAGCAATGAACATTGTTAGTCATTTCTTTGATCTATTTTGACAGAAAAAACTTGAGGAAACTGTTGAATGTCAACTGCAATATTCGAGTTTTGAGGTTTATGATGATTTGTTATTGTTATTTTTATATTTTTGCTGTACCTCTTTACTGTCTATAGATAATATCTTGTTTTGTACGTTTGTTTAAGGAATCAATTTCAGTACCTTGGAGAACACTTCACGGGAATCACGAGAAAGTTTCAAAGCTGTACTTTGCTATGAGAGGTGTGATAATTTGTAGTTACTGATTATAAGGTGCTGTTTCTTTTAGAAAGAGAATATCTAAGGAATTTAAAATGATTCTTTTCATGTGGTGGTGTGGAAAAGCATGCATTGGGACATGGTTATTTCCACTCCTTCAGGAACTCAGCAATTCTTCTGCATGCCTCACATTTCTTAGAAACATAAAGGAAAAAATAAATAGATTAAGCTTTTTTAATGATTTTCATAATAAATACTTAAAAGCAACATGTTATTTATTTATTTGCAAAGATCATTTATATCCATGAAAGACAACAAACTTTCTCATGTTGCAGTTATAGAACAGTTTGAAGAGGCTGAGGGACGAAATCCTGGGGAAATTTCAATTGCAGACCTTCCCAACGTTCTGACGGTGAAAAAGGAGCTTTGTGAAGCACAGGTATGGTTCTTTAATTTTGAGAGTTTGTGTTTGTAATACTATCCACCATCTTCTTAACCTGCTTTTGTGATAATATAAAATTGCAGTCACTTAATGAATCACATATTCCAGATGCCATTCTAGAAAGATTGTTGGCCAGTGAAAGAGAATTTCCTCCAGTTTGTGCTATTATAGGGGGCATCCTTGGACAGGTGTAAAATCTTTTGTTTTTCTGCTGTTGTATCTCGTAATTACTTTATTTTGACGTAATTATTTGTCTCTCAGGAGGTTATTAAAGCTATATCAGGCAAAGGGGAGCCCTTGAAGAACTTTTTCTTCTTTGATGTTATGGATGGGAAGGGCGTAATTGAAGACATTTCAGTTTCGTAACCATGGAGCTAAGGCAAGCAGCATTCTGTCGGAAGTGTGGATACTGTTCCCTGATCATTGAAAGTAATTTAAAATGTGAGTGAGTTATAAGCTCCAGGTGGGAAATTAGAGAACTCCGGTGAAAGATCTATTGTAGAAACTGACCCCCTCTTTGTGCAACAGACATTTATTGTATTAATGCTTGTGGAAATATGCCGTTTTGGATCTTTATTTGTCAATTACATTTTCACTTACAAGGCCGTTTTGCTTACAATTCCTTTTCTTCTTTTTTAATTGTTTAATTGAGAACTGCTATATTACTTTGATAGGCTGGAGAAAATTTGTGGGCATTCCCTCTGTTGTGCATGATATAGTCCTTGTAACCAAAAGTCGCCTGATAGTATTTATTTATGACATTGATTTAACCTGAAAATTCTGGTTAGAGCAATATAAAGATTTCTCCCCAAGGGCAGGAACGTAATTGTGAGTAGGCGGAGATGAACTGCTTTTAGCATTTCATATACTTTAGCTAGAGCTGGAGAACTTGTATTGCTGGTGCATCCTTTGTACTGCATTGAATAGCATAAGCAGTTTGCATCTTTCTGCATTGGCCTTGCTTATGGTTTTATTTCATTGATAGGTTTTCATGGCCAATATAGTACAGGCACCAAGATCTGACTGTAAGAGCCCAAGAAAAAGGATCTCTCTGGGTTGATGAGAACTAACTTTTTCCGGTAAAGGCAAAAGAAGGAAGTAAAAGAGACGAAAAAGGATCATGTCATTCTTGCTGAACCGAATATGATATTCTCTTTGGATGAAATAATAACTGATAACTTAACCTAATCGACCTAAACTTAGCAAAAACAAACCTATTTTTGGTTTTAAAGTTTGGCAACTGAAATCGAATTACATATTATTAATGCATATATTATATATGTTTATAATTATTTAATTCATTCGAAAAAGTTAAATAATTTATGTTTATTTTAAAAAAAGTTTATTATGACTAATAAAAAATTTAAATTATATTTTGTTCTATAATTTTTTAATTAAATTATTGAATGAATAATAAATATTATTTATTAATTTAATATTAATATAAAGTATAATTATTTAAATTAACTTAAAAATAAGTATATCTAAACCGAAAATCGAACATATCAAATTGACATAAATAAGTTGATTAAATGTTCTCTAATTGATATTTTATAAATCAATTTTGATTTTTTATTTAATAAATATATATATATATATTCTATTAGTATTTTATATCAATATCGAACCATATCAAGTCCTAATATTCTCCCACAGATGATTATTAAAGAAAATAGTTGATACAAGTAATTATTTATTAAAAGGAAAACAGTCAAGATTTTACGTGAAGCATTTTATGTTACCAAAATTTTTAAAATAAAAAATATTATCTGAAATATGTTTTAATCTTGGAGTTTGTATTTGAATTTTTTTAAAATTTGAATATAAGTGTTTGTTATTAAACTTAAAAGTTATTTTTAGATATCAAATAATTTAATTTGGATAAAATAATTTAAAAAACATGAAAATAACATTTGGTCATTTTCTAATGCACAAATATTTTCAAAAAATTTATTCAAAATATTTTTATCAAATACATATTACTTAAGTTTTTTTCTATTAAAAAAATTATTATTAAATTTTATATCAAATGGATCCGTATATTTTCTTTTGTTCGCATTTAGAAAGTTGAACCGCAATCGTTCCGAGGGGGGGGGGAACAGATGAGAGGAATTATTGGATAATTTTAGAACAAATTGATGCGATAGTGAGAAATAAAAGGGACGAAAAATCTGTGCATATATATACACATAAAAAAATTACTATGTTCTTTGTGACAAATCATGGGCGCCATTTCTTATCACTTTTTTATTATGTACATATTTTCCCTTTATATTTAATTGTACAATGAAATGATGAATAGTGGTACTAATAATATTTTTATATATAATAATTATATTCACATAGTAGTCACAAACTACAATTATTGAAGAATGTATAGGCACAAACATGATAATATGTTTGTGCATGGGACATTTATTTCAAAAAAAAAAAAACATAACAGTTACCGTTGCATGGTTTTTGAAATTTATTTTAATTTAATCCACGGAATACAATGCCAGAAAAGTTAATCGGGCCGTTCCCGACCCATTCAAATATCTTTGTTTAAATAGATGAAATAAATATTTAAAGTAAAAAAAAATCAATTAATATAAAAAGTACATATTTATCTTTACTTGAATTTACTTAATTATATGAAATTATTTATTTAAATATATTTTTTATTAAAATATAAAAAATATTTGACTTTTAGAGGAAAATTTTAGAAAAAATCACGAAAACAATAGAAAATCTATTAAAAATATGTAATTTTTTTATAAAATATTAAAACAATCAATTATTTTTATTTTAAATTATTTTTTTATTTAATACATGTATTTTTAAATATTTATATTAATGAATAAATTAATTAGTTAAAAAGTTTGAAATGATTAAGTAGATTATTTAATAATATTGATTATTATAAATGAATAAATCTTGACAATATGGATAGAAATTTTATTAATTATTTATTTTTAAAATAATCATAGTTAAAGGATATAATAAATTTTAATATTCAATACAATATACATATTATAATATTAATATAAAATATTAATAAATAAAACATGCATTCAACGCTACAATAATTAATAAATATCAAAATCACTAAAACCAAAAATAATTGCTAAATTTATTAGTATCAAAAAATTTATCTTGAAGGTTCAATGACGGAAAATGAATACACAGTATCAATGATATTAGTCAAAAAATATATATATATATATTTTAAAACTATAATGTATCAATATTTTTTATAATTTTATTATAATTTAATCAAAATTTATAAATATTATGATCGTAAATATTTTCATATTGTTTATAATTTGTATGTTCCATTTTGTTAATTAATAATAACATTAATATAATTTTAATTTTAATAAATTTAATAGTAATTATTTTTAATATTTTAATAAATTATATGTGTATATATACAAATCAAAATCACAATTAATATTTTTCTATAAAATTAGTCTTATCTTTTAAGTTATTTACATTGAATATCATTTTAATACTATTATCACATAAAACAAGTATCACGTCCAATAAAAATTCTAAAGTAATATATCTATTTATATCTGACGATATATATAGTGGCATGTACGACCGAGCTAGTACAATTGGCGTGCTTGCCGTGAAGAAAACACTTTTTTATGGAATAGGTGCATGTGTTCATGGGCCTCTGCAAAAGATTCGGCTTTGGGTTGGTACCAACCTCGACCATCACGATAGACTTTTATTAGCGAGTTATACTGTGAAAAATCTTTTTATATATTATTTTAAATAGAAACATCTACTTGTATATATAAAATTTTATTTGTGAAAAATATTATTAAAAATTAAAATATAAATAAGTATAATGTGATAAAACATTATTGAAAATATAAATTTATAAAAACATGTTATATCAACATGTTATAAATTTTTAATGTAACTTAAATTTTATCTTTTTGTAATCTAAATTTTATTTTTATCTATATTTGTAATACATTAAATATACATCTATTTTTGTATTTAATAAGTTATATTTATTTTAATTTTTGTATATAACATGTAACAAGTTATATCAATATCGATTTTTAAATATAACATGTTACATTTATTTCTAATAAATTCATTGTTGGTTCATTGAAGATGGAATATGATACATTTTACTCTACATTTGGATATAAAATTGTATATCTATCTCTAATAAAATCGTCATAATTTCAATAAAGATTTAAAGTGTTATATCAAATTTTATCTTTCCAATGTAATATGTTATATTATATTTATATTTAGATATAATATATCAATAATAATATAATTTTATAATTATATGATTAAAATATATTTATAAATTAATTTTTAAAATAAGAGTTTATTATCTGATAAAAATAATAAGAATTATTAAGATTATCATATCATATAATCGTATATCTATATACCTAATGGATATTAAAAAAATCATATCATTATATATGAAAAAATTTATTTGTTATAATTTTATAATAAATAACAAATGATATAGGACAATAATTACGAGAATATATAATTATAAGCTATTGTATCTATTATCATCCCACAAATTAGAACATATTCACGTAAATGCCCAATCAAATATTCACACTTGTAACCTTTTTTCTTAAAATGATGTGGTTTGGCTTGTGTCTATAGTCGACGTCTAATTTTCCGTGCATCAAAGTTACTGCTTTATCCCTTATCTTTCAAGCACTATTATAAAAAGTCCAAGATGAAATTGTATTTTCGTGCACGTGGACCACATGCGATCCACTTGATGGAGCTGAGTCTGCTCCCAATAAAGGTAATTTGGATGATCTGCGGCGGGCATTTTGAAGGTTTTAGACTAACCTATGTTAATGTCCGTACTTACTATATCCGTACAATCAGAAATTATTTATTATTTTTAAAATATATAATAACTTTGTATTTTAAATCAATAAAATTTAAATTTAATATAATTAAAAAAAAATATACCCAATAGAAACCGAAAAAAAAGCAATTTTATTAATGTACAATATATTAAAAATGTAATAAATAATGCCTCTTTTACAAATGAGCTGATAGCTTCATCTCTAAAGAAGTTACATACTTTTCAAGAATAAAACTAAGTTCAAGCTATTAATAACATTTAAAGGCTCAATTATTTAACAAATCTAGTCAGATCATTCTAAAAATTTAACACGTTGTTTGGGTAAGAAAATTTTATAATTTAATGAAAATAATTAATTTTTATATGTGTTTTATTATTAGCTAGTGTTTAATTTATAAATGCAAGTCATTTTAAATAAAACTAATTAGTAGCTAATTAAGCCTTTTAACAATGTCAAAGTTAAGACACTAGCAATTTTACATATTCAAAAACGGAAGAAAATAAAAAGAGGAGTAAATATATATCAGATAAAGGGCCATTCGAAAATATAGGTTCACGAGGTTACAATAGTTCTTTTTAGCTCGAAAACTAAGGAAATAGTCCTTCAAATATAACGAAAAAGTAGCTAGTAAATCTGAATCAGTAACAACATTTACCATGTACGTTAAATAAAAAGCAAGTCTGGGTGCAGACAATTTAACATCATATTTTAGATTTAATAAAATTTAAAAATAATAGTTAATCTTTTAAAAAAAAAATATCCAATATAAGACGAAAACAAAAATCAATTTATATTATAATTATTATTAAATAGAACCATAATCAAAAAATTATAATCAAACATTAACCGAATTAAACTTCGACTAACTCAAATAACTCCAAAAATATCAAAATGAGTTCAAACCATCTAATTAACGTGAAATCAAATTAAAATTGTTACTATTTTGTAATACATGTATAAAATATTATCAATGATAATATGAATTGAAATTTTACTAATTATGAAATATAGTATAAATTATTTTAAATTTTAATGTTTGAATGATGATGTAATACGATATTATTAATGTATATTTTTTAATTATTGATTAATTATTGTAATATTATTTTTTTCATCTTTGATATTTTATGTAATAATATTTATACTAATAAATTTTAATATCATTAAAAAGAATTTAAGTAACTAAAACAAATTCAATTAATAATTTAGTTAATTTCAACAAATATTTTTGTTTTTTTGTTTTTTGTTTGTGTTTAAATTTATATTTATAAAATTATATTAATTTGGTGGTGTTTGGTTCGTGGAATCGAAATCAGAATCGGAATCGGAATCGGAATGGAATGGAATGGAAAGAAAACAATTTTGTTTTGTTTGACCACTAGAATCAAGCTCAGAATCAGGATTATAGTGTTTGGTTTACCACTGGAATGAAATAAAAAAAGCTGTAAATGACCTTAATACCCCTACATGCTGTAAAGTTTAAATAATGTCATCTAATTACTATTTTTTCGTTAGACAAAATATATTATTGAAATAATTATTTTTCTAAATAAATATTACTTAATTAAAAAGAAATATATTATTAAAATTATTATTTTCTAAATAGGGTTTAGGGTTTTGAGGTTTGGGATGTGTGATTTAGGGTTTAGGGATTTAGAATTTGAGGTTATATTTGTAGGTTAAGGTTTAGGGTTAAAATTATTATTTTTCTAAAAATAGTTTAGGGTTTTAGAATTTTGGATTTAGGGTTTTAGGTTTTTAGGGTTTTAAGGTTTAAGGTTTAAGGTTTAAGGTTTTGGGTTTATGGTTTTAGGATTTGAAATTTGGGGTTTAGGGTTTTGGGATTTATGTTTTAGGGTTTTGGGTTTTGGGATTTATGTTTTAAGGTTTAGGGTTTAGGGTTTAGAGATTTGGAGATTTGGGATTTAGGGTTTTAGGGTTTAGGGATTTGGGGTTTAGGGTTTTAGGATTTGGAATTTGGGGTTTAGGGTTTTGGGTTTTGGGATTTATGTTTTAGGGTTTTTGGGTTTTGGGATTTATGTTTTAAGGTTTAGGGTTTAGGGTTTAGGGATTTGGGATTTGGGGTTTATAGTTTAGGGATTTAGGGATTTGGGGTTTAGGATTTAGGGTTTTAGGATTTGGAATTTGGGGTTTAGGGTTTAGGGATTTATGTGTTTAGGGTTTTGGGATTTATGTTTTAAAGTTTAGGGTTTTAGGGTTTAGGGTTTAGGGATTTGAGGTTTAGGGTTTAGGGTTTTAGGATTTTAGGATTTGGATTTAGGGTTTTGAAATTTTGGGTTTAGGGTTTAGGGTTTTGGAATTTTGGGTTTGAGAATTTAGGATTTAAATTTAAGGTTATATTTTAGATGAGGGTAAAATTGGAAAAAAATGTTTAGATGGGAATGGAACAATAATTACCAAATGTGGGGGAATGAATTGTGATTTCTTCTCTTTTAATAATCAAATTCTATTCCGTTCTCTATTCTGTCCAAACAAATACACAAAATAGAAGTAATCGATTCTGATTACATTCCATTCTTTACAACCATGGAGTTAATATGTGCTGATACAGATTCCCAACCCACGAACTTGCAGCGATGTATTTAATATTCATTATGGTTTTTACTGAATTGAATAGTCAGAGTTCAGCAGTAACTTTTCTTTCTGGATTAAAGATTTAAAGCCTCACTTAAATCACTATTTTTAATGTGACTCGTTAGTAATTAAAGCTTTTAAACCCTCGTTTTCATTTAGTTCAGGTTAGCTTAAGAGTAAGAATTTTTTTTAAGGAATATTATATAATTCATATATATTGAAATCCAATCCTAATTTTTGGTTTTGAGTTTACTATTAATAATAACTTTTCTTTTTCTTTATTAATTTTTTTTTTGAATAACAGTCATAAAGTTAAATACACTGAGAAACTAATCATTATTTTTGTAGCATATAATAATAAATTAATATTATAGATTAATAAAATATAAAATTAATATAATTTTTTTTAAAATAATTTAATTAATAAAAAATATACTCTATAGATAATACCATTGAGAAATTATTCATTATATATGATAATATTATCATAATTATAATTAACTTATTAATTTTTCAATTACACATTTACATAGGTTTAATTAAATTTATAAATAATACTACACTATACTAATTATTATTTATCATAAATTTATAATAAATAAATTTTTTATGCTATTTAAAGATTGATGAGGTGGAGTTTTGCTGTTATTTTACAACTTTTATTTTTATAGGAAAATCAAAAATTCTATTAATTGAAATAAAAAATATTTACAATATTATAAATTATAGAAAAAATATTCAAGACAGATTACCTTCCACATGTTCTAAAAATAATTGAAATTTATTTTGCTTAAAAGTAAGTAAATTTGCGTAGAATATGAAATATTTTATCAATAAATTACTTTGACTCCCATGAAACTTGATTTTAATTTTTTCCACTAAATACTCTATTATTTCTTCCATTATAATATCCACGAAGAATCTATTATTAATACCTATATATAGCCGCTATTTTGCAACTTTATTATTGCGAAATATTCATGTAACTTTCTCTTACAACTGAGTCACTGCACTAAGCAACAAACACATTTTATCATGACTTGGTTGGTAGTTGGTATATAAATTGGATTTGTTACCATCAATACAAGTCACTTAATCTGTAATTATATGTAAAAATATCTTAACATTGTTTTATATTTTAATAAAACTTGCCGTAAAATAAAAATATTGATATATAAAATAATGTTTTTAAAATGTGTTAAATGATATTCACGAATTTCGATTGTTTTCGTGAACATTCCAAGAAGTGTTTAGGTAAAATTTACTATATATTTACGGTTACAAATCGCATATCACACTTTAATCTTAACAAATATTAACTAATAATAAAAAAAATAATGTAACAATAATAAATTTAATTACGATAATATCATTATCTAAAAAAATAATATTAATTAATAAATATACTCTAAAATATTATAAATACGATAAATATAATATTATTCAATTGTTAGAATTTGGAGAAATGTTGCAGTATTTGCTGAAATTAGAAATTAGAGCGAATTTCATTAAGCAAATTGAGATGTACTATATATTTTCGTGGCTTTCGAGCTTAGGAACTGCATTAGTGTAGAAGAATGCAGTTGGATGTTTGTGTAATTTGGTTACTGAAGATGAAAGTACGAAGCTTTTGGTTGTTAAGGAAGATGGAAGGAAAATTTAAATGAATTCGCGATTTTGAAATATCAATTTCAGAAAAAATTTGACAAATATTAAAATTTCAGCTCTATCGAGTATCGCGTTGAGGTCGAGTTAATTATCTATCTTATAACTTAAATTTTAAAATAAAATTAAACCTAAATTTAGCCGTAATAACCAAAGAAAATGAAAGAAATTATGATTTTGATAATCTCTATATTTGATATTTTAAAATTTCTTAAACTAACGGTACGTGACTTTTAAAAGTTAACTTTGATAGAACTTCTTACAAATGATACTTATGGTATTATTATTTTTAACGAGAGAAAATCCAATAAAATGGACGGTAGAGATCGAAGGACCAAGTAAGTGAGCGAAACAATGCCAAAAACAGGATAGATTTATGGCAAATTCCTATAATGTCTAATTTCAAATTTTAATGTAATCTACAAGCAACATTTGCCTCGAGAAGACTCTCATGGCACGTGTCAGCTATAAAATTAATGCACGTCATGATTTGATGATCATGATGGTGATGATACAATTGAGTGAGAGAGCCACTTTGCCTAAACACTGCAGAGAAAAATAAAAACTAGAGACAAACAATAACACAAAAGAAAGAAGCTCTTAACTTCATCATCTCACCAAGTTCTCTACTTCAAGCCAATATTGCAATACTAAGCTAATGGGAGAGGTCGTCAAAGCATTCACTCTGTTATTTTTTTTCCTCCTTTTCTAAGTTGTTTCTGGTATTTCAATGATTTTATTTATGTTTTTGTTGTTATGAAATCTGGGTTGGTGTTTGTTTAGGAAGAAAAGAAAGCAGAGGAGAAAATGCCAGAGGAAGCAGAGAAGCCAGCTGAGGAGAAGAAAGAAGAGTCCAAAGATGGAAAGGAAGGCAAAGAAGAATCTACTGCTGCTCCTCCATTACCACAAGAAATCGTTCTCAAAGTCTATATGCATTGTGAAGGTTGTGCTCGCAAAGTTAGGCGGTGCCTAAAGGGCTTTGAAGGTTTGGACATCTTTTGTTTCTCGGTTTCCTTTTTCTTTCTCAGTGGGTGAATTAAAATTCTTAACTTTTATGATCCTTTATATTATGGAGTTTAATTGAACATGAGATTGGGTTTCAGGGGTTGAAGATGTTGTAACAGATTGCAAGTCTCACAAAGTGGTGGTGAAAGGGGAAAAAGCTGATCCTCTCAAAGTTCTTGCCAGAGTTCAAAGGAAGAGTCACAGACAGGTTGAACTTCTATCTCCAATCCCAAAACCACCACCTGAGGAGGAGAAAAAGGCTGAAGAGAAAGAGCTGCCTAAAGCAGAGCCAAAGAAGGAAGAGGTTTGTTTAAACACAGTTTTAAAAAAAAATCAAATTTTTATCAAGTTTGTCCATTTTCTGATAAATTTGATGTTTTTCATGGTTACCAAAGATATTATCAATTTTTTATTGTAAACTTGCAGCCTCAGAATGTCACAGTGGTTCTCAGAGTTCACATGCATTGTGAAGCTTGTGCACAAGAAATTAAGAAACGTATTCTGAGAATGAAAGGTGTCTGAAAGATTCCTATTTTCTTATTATTATTATTTTCCTTCGAAAGTCACAACTCCCGACCGGCCGTTATTTCTTTGATTCGTCTCTCATTTATAAGCTGTCGGAAATCATGCGATTCAAGCTTCAATGACTTTTCCATTTGAAAATTTTCAGCATGAATCCTTTAGAAAAATGCATAACTGTTTTGCCCAATTCTTAATCATGCATGCAATGTATATCTAACCTCCCAATTGAGAGAGCATCAAAATATTAAATTTAATTTTGAATCACTTGAAGGAAAAAAAATGAAATTAAAAAACAGAGATGATTCCCTCAAAACAAACGGTTAAATCAGTATCAGTACTTTCTTTTTTGTTGAATATAATATTGGAATTCCTTGGAGTCCATTCACTTCCATCCAATTAAACTCAAACCCTTAAAAGCCAAATGCCACTACTCGCCATTTCAATTTCACATTTTTATATTGTTCAAATTCATTCTGAAATATTTTTTTAAATGAAAATATATTAATAAAAAAGCAGAAGTGGAATCAGCAGAAGCAGATCTAAAGAGCTCAGAGGTGACAGTAAAGGGTGAGTTTGATCCACCTAAGCTAGTGGAGTACGTGTACAAGCGTACTGGGAAGCACGCGGTGATTGTAAAGCAAGACCCAGTTACCAAAAAAGAGAACGAGGAAAACAAAGATGAGGCTAAAGATGATAAAAAAGCTGAGGAAAAGGAACAAGGTAACAAAGACAAAGAAGGTGCTGATGGTGGTGGAGGTGAGTCTACATCAGAAGAAAACAAAGAGAAGAAAGAAGCTGAAAATGAAGCAGAAACAACTAAAGCTGTTGAGCTTATTAAGAAGAATGAGTATCACTATTACCCTCCAATGCATGCTATGGAGATGTATACTTATCATCCTGCTCCGCAGATCTTTAGTGATGAGAATCCAAATGCCTGCTCTCTTATGTAAAAAGTTACAACTGGCAAGGGTATAATGGGGAATTGGAAAATTATGTTTTATTTTACAAAATTGTGAAAATGGGATTTGTGATTTAATGCTGTTTTGTTCTGTATATCCTGTTCAACATATGCAAACTCTCTAGGCATGTTTTCTTTCTTTTATGAAATGATCCACGGTTAAGATGTAGAATTTTGTTAGGCAGCTTCTTCTTCTGTTTTTTTTTTCAGTAGAACTTTATTTTTAGTCATTACTTGTTATATGTAATTTACTATTATATATAATTATCAAATTATTGGTAATTTTACCATCAAAAAATAATTGCTAATAAGATATTTTAAACTCCTATATTCAACTCAAAAACCAATCCTAATTTACATTAAATAGATTAAATATAATTATATTGAATTATATTATATTTATTTTATATAATATTTAGTACAACACTATAACATAGTAGAATATAATTAATAAATATTTTCATAGAAGAATTTATATTTAAAATAATATTTTTTATTTTTTTATCTATAAAAATAATTTTTTTATGAATATTTAATTATATTAATATTTGAATTATTTTTATATTTTTTAATTTAAAAATTAAAAAAATAATTAAAAATCAAGATATATAATTTTATAATTAAAATATTATTACAATTAGACATCATTATATAATTTTTATTTTATATAATATAATTTCATTTTATAATCTAATTATAAAAAATATATACATTGAAAATTATTCGTTAAAAATCTTAAAAAGTGTCTGATAAACATACCTATATGTATTAAATGAATGAAATTGTATTATATTTTTAACTTTAAAAATTAGTATCGGAAATACAGCTTTAGAATGTATCATTACATAACAAATACGTACCTAAGTCGATAATAACAAGTTTCTAATTTCTTTTTGTCTTTTCATCAACTTTATTTTTTTATCTCGTTTTTAATTCAATAGTAAAATATAGGATAAATATCGAAAAAGATATCAATTCATTAGTACATAATATAATTTATGTATTTTACGAATCTATCTAATATCTTGTATTTATTTATTTTTTATTGGAATAATAATGTGAGATATTATAATGAAATATCTCGTTTTGTTTCAAATTAATTTAAATGATTAATAAAATTATAAAAAATAAAACATTATGTATAAAGACCACCAAGCCATTAAAGATAACTTTTAAATAGAATCTAATTAAAATAAAATAAGATAATTTTAACTCATAAATATAATACATACACACAAAATAATATAACTATATATAGTTTATTCTATGCTATTCCTATTTTTTATTTTTTTATTGAATTGCTTATGACTTTTATTTTATTTTCTATTTTGCGAATTTTCAATTTCAATTCCAACACACATGATACACACCCTTATGAAATTTGTACATAAATATGTAGAGGTGGTTATAAGTGTAAGTATTTTACACTGATATATAATGTTTTTTTTTGTTTTTCTTACTTTAGTTAATAATATAAATAATATATAAATTTTGTTTTACACAAATTTATTACTTTTTGGAAAATAATAAATAATATATAAATTTTGTTTTACACAAATTTATTACTTTTTGGAAAATAATTCATGATTCCGTCCGATGTTGCAGAAATTCGCCACTAAGAACAAGATAAACAAGGCACGGGAAAACATAAAAGGAAAGAATTTAATTTTAATTAACATAGAGTGTCATACTGTAAATCATTTCATGTTATTCATAGTCGTGTAATATTTATTTGTACTGTACTTGTTGTGTGTGTTTATCTGCCAAAATGTACCTATTTTTCAAAACTTAAATCAATTAAATTATTGTTAATAAATTTTAATACTTTAAAAAGCACAAATAATTAATATTTATTTATATTATGTTGGGTAGCGTCGTGTTTGTGTTATGATAGTAGATTATCATTCTTTATTTCTTTCTTTCTTTTTTTTTTTTTGAAATATATGAGAGTAGATTGTCAAACCTAATTAAAATGCAGAGATACAGAACGGTTGCTTATTAATTAATTTTTATTATGTTTAAAACCATTTATATATATTAAAAACAATAAGGTAACTTTAAATCTAAACGGTTAAGCGTTTAATATTTAAATTTTAAAATTTATAATATATAGTTTAACTATGTATCTTAGTAAGTCAAAAAAAAATATTTAAAATATATATTTTAATTATTAATCTTTTGTTTTTAAGTATTTTATTTTCAACGGTAAATAACAATTATATAATAACAAACTCGAACATATCCTACAACATTATATGCTATTTATTTCACAAGTAGTACAAAATTGTGACTACCGAACCAGACGGCCCTCCTAGTCATGACCATGCATGCTAATCACAAACGACTATTTATATGTTAATTTCAATTTGTTTTTTATTCGAATTTTGTGAATGCGTATTTCCGTCTCTAATTTTCTTTCGGTTCAATCACATCTACACGTGATTTGGATAATTTATTTTAAATTATGTAATAATCTCTATAATCATAACATCTTATTTAAAAAAATTTAAAAATTACATTAAAAATAATTTATCATGATTCATTAATTAATACATGAATAAAGAGAAGCCGATAACTACTCTGCTCTTATCTTATCCAAATTTGGAAACAGTGGGACAGTGGACCTTAAATCGATCAAAATATGAAGAAAAAAATTATAAATTAATCAAATTGAACCAAAATTAATAAAAAGAGACAAAAACAAAAGATACCAAATCAAATAATTAGCACCATAATTTTGTGAAAATGGATGCAATCATACGATCATACAATATCATTTCATTTAGAATTTTTTTTTTTCATTTTAGATTTACACATTTTTATTAGTGTTAATTGAAAGCTGACCAACCCAATATTTCTTTCAAAATGCGCTTATCAAGAAAGGGGTCACCCAGACTAATAACCAGCATCCCTCATCGATGTGGGACTCAACACTCCCCCTCACACTGGACGGGGACGAAGGCCGCCGATAGTCGGCCAGGAAACCACTAAACACCGCGGAACTCAGGGGAGTGAGAGGGGACTCATCGCACCAGGGACCTATTCTACTATCAAATTGAAAGCTGGGTAGCCCAAATGTTTTCCTCAAAGCGCTTTTACCAAAAAAGGGGTCACCTAGACTAATAACCAACACTCGGCTAGAATCCTTGGTCGATGTGGGACTCAACATAATCAGCACTCGGTTGGTATCCCTGGTCTATGTGGGACTCAACATTCCCCCTCACATCGGACCGCAAAGACCGATAGCCGGCCGGGAAACCACCAAACACCCGGGGACTCAGGGGAGCCAGAGGGGACTCATCGCACCAGGGACCCGCTTTGATACCAAATTGAAAGCTGGGCATCCCAAATGTTGATGTGGGACTCAACACTTCCCCTCACAACGGAAGGAGACGAAGGCCGCCGATAGCCATCCGGGAAACCACCAGACATCGGGGAACTCAGGGGAGCCAGACGGGACTCATCGCACCAGGGACCAACTTTGATACCAAATTAAAAGCTGGGCAGCCCAAATGTTTCCCTCAAAACGTGCTTATCAGAAAAGGTGTTACCCAGACTAATAACCAGCACTCGGTTGGTATCCCTGGTCGATGTGGGGTGGGGTGCCCAATGTTTTCTCTCAAAACGTGTTTATCAGAAAAAGGATCACCCAAACTAATAACCAGCACTCAGTTGTCATCCCTGATCGACGTGGGACTCAATAATGTTGTAACTTGTAATCTCTCTCCCCCTCTCTTTATCTCTCTTCCGCTCAATTTACCCATGATGTATGTGTTTGATGGCTTGTAATGAAAGTAGAATTCCGTTACGACAAAGATGTGGAGCATATTGAACCAAATAATAGGAACCTAGAGTACATTAATCATTAACTACTATATTTTAATGAAAAAATATATAATTATTATCAATTTTTGATGTATCTTGGCTGGATACGATGAAATATTATAATTGGATAAACGCTGTGTATTATGATAATTGTATTTTTTATATTTTTATGATATATTTAATTATAATTTATTATAAATTTAATAGTAATTATATGCTATAGCTCATATACATAAATTATATAATATATACTACTTTTTTATGTTATAAATTATGATATTAATATATAAGATAATTATTAACTAAAATATTAAAACTTATTTTTTAGCAACATAAATGATAAATAGACTTTTATTGATTATATATATATATATATATATAATTAAAAAGTTAAAAATGTTATGATGGAGATGCTATGCCAACATCACAATAGTTGATTAATACGACTCAATCAAGAGTCTTATATTTTGTTAAGTTTTCTTCAGTCTTACATCGGTCAGAAGTTGGACAGCAATCTTACTTATAAATTTAGAAAAATCTTAATTCAATGATATATTATTGGATTGAGTTAAGTGTGAGTTTCTAATATAATATCAGAATTAGACCTGACTTATTCGATAATTTAGATTTTGTTCTTAACAATCTCACCATAGTTTTATAAGATCACTTATGTTAGTGTGCATAGGTTGTTAAGTTTTTTTAAATCACACATCGACTAGGTGTTTATCACCAATATTACTTATAAATTTAAATAACTATTAACTTAAAAGATATATTATTAAATTGAATTAGAATAAAATTTCTAAATTATTAAAAACCTCTCAAAAGCAAAGCATGTAACGTGGTGGTCCATTATGCACGAGATTCCTTCTCATATGCTATTTTCATCATTCCAGCTAGAGATTTTTGTATTTCGTTTCTTTTGGTCGGAGTAAAAAAAAAACAAAGGGTTGTCCCACAAAAGCATTCACCCTCTAATTAAAAGTATATAATTTTTTTTTCTATAAACTGTTAAATAATTTTGTCCATGTATTCTTATTTTCTTTAACGATTAAATAATGACTTTATTGCTGCTTTAAGGTTAAATCTGACTAGGTACCCTAAAGCTGAACTCGATCATTGAAATTCTCTTTTTGGCAATATATGTAGCTTCCTAATTTCAGTGCAATATATGTAGCTTGCTCTCCTGCTAGCTTTATGAGCGTGAAGTTCCTCTATGTCTCATTTACAGCAATAGAGAATTAATTTTATCCTAATTCTAACTAACCCTAATTGAAAACCATTTCAACAAAATATAAAAAGAATAATACTTGCCCATGATAATAATCAATAATAGTTAACATTGTTGGACCGAGAGAAGAGGGATGGTAATTGGGGATGGACAGTGTTTAGGCTAGCGCTATATATAATGACTAAATATGTCATTTTTGAGCAATTCCAAAGCTAATTAGCAGCCTATACTCTTTTGTTATGAGTGATGTGTATATTAATATATTTCTTAACGTGAAACATATTTTTTATATCTAGCTATAATAACACATAAATACATTTACTTTAATTGCATATAAAAAACCTTTTTTCTTTATTTATGTACAAATAATAGTATTTCATTACCAATATCATCAATACATACATATCTCGACAATTAAAAGATAAGGTCGTCCATATTTTTGTCTTTGTCCATGTCAAATTCCATTTCTATTTTGTCTTTTACTTGCCAATCAAGCAATTACTTCATGTCATCGTTTTTCATCGTTTTCTCTATGGATTTTCTAAAGATCCCATCGTCATTAAGTTCACGTACACACTAACATAGAACGTAGAATACTAAGACCGTTTACACCAAGAACAAATCTCAAACAGAAAATACAAGAAGTTTCACATTCTCAGCAACAAGGATACAGTACTGATACAACAATTAATGAAAAAGTAATACATATTTTTGATCATTCAGGGAGGAAGTTTTATCTGGTGAAAAAATATCCACGAAAGAGTCTTGAGCCTTCTTATGTCTTTCTTCTTTGACAATATCCAAAATATCCAAAATTGGTTGCTCCAATAGATGCATCCATGAACCTCCAAGTTGAAAAGAACCTTATTTAAAAATTTGTCATTTTCAAAATTTGAGATTGCTCTGTGTATAATACCTTAATTAAACACCAGTAAAACAAAACACTAAACAAAAACCAACAAGCAAAAAAGATCTTAGAAATAGCTAGATACTTGCACCGATCACAGGGGAAGAAAGTGATTGAGGGAAGGTTTGATGATGGTGATGATATTGACGTAGATGAATATGATAGAGGCTTCGTAGGAATCAGCTGAAAATGGAAAATGAAAGGCAGAGGACAAAGCCCTAGTAGAGAAGAAAGAAAGATTCTCAAAACGTAAATAATATTTTTATTTTTATTTTTATTTGAAGCTATTTGATTACTTTATATGTGAAATAAATATATCTTCAACTTAACCCCCAAGTTTTACACACAAAAAAAAAAATAGCACTCAAAAATATTTGTTTATTGTTTATAAATTATAGTTTTCAATCCCTTTGAATCATAATTTTTTTTTTTTAAAGAGAGTTGAAAGTTAATGTTTCATTAAGAAAAAAATGTAGTGAATTGTAATTAAGGTATTCTTATTAACCTTAATTACAATTCACTACATTTTTTTTAAACAAAAATAATAAATTACTTATTTTTATTAAATAAAATAAACATTAACGAATAAGTTTAAAACTTAGTTCCAGTAATATTTGAGTGTCATAATATTATGAATTCAAATCAATCCTATAATTTAATTCCATAACGTTTCAAACCAGCTATTAAATTAGTAATTATTGAGCCTATTTAGGAGCATTAATACGGTAACAACTATCCATCTAATTAAACAGTATTGAGGAGGCCATATATTATTGGAGATTAATTATACTTAATACTTTTGTTAGACATGCAGCAGTAAGCACTAAACAATAAGTATACTCTCTAAAATCTCATCATGAGATTTTGGAGATTGGTTCGATTAAATACATCAATTTATTGATTCGTTTAATTTAGTACACATATTTAAGAAAACATTTCAGTTAAATTTAATTTCAAAATTTTATCTTATGACATACATGTGACTATAATTGAGAAGTTCTTATGTGTCTTTAAATTATTTTAAAAGAATTATTTACTTTCCCTTTTATTTGTTCAGTTTTTTTCCAATTCTCTCGACGCTAAGTATGAAAAATAAAAAAGTTAATTAATCTAAAAAAGAAAAATAGGAGATTAAAGTTATTTATTAGAAAATATTTGAAATAATTTATATATTATAATATAATTATCTCATTATTATTAAATAATCATATAATTATTTAACATATAACAATAATGTATAACTAATACTACAATAAAATAAATATTATTATCCTTATTTATGTATCAAATTTTTGATTTTATATTTAATTTAATAGTAATAAATGCTAATATGACATCATTTACACACGCTTTTATCTATAATTTTATATTTTATCATATTTGATAATTATTTTTAAAATTATAAAAATATTCAATTATCAGATATTATTTTTTAATGATATTTTTTTCAATTACCAGATATTATTCACATAAAAAAACGTAATTTATATAGTATCACTCATACCCCTGTTGCCTCAAGCTTTCTTGCAAATTGTGCCACGTGTCTGAAAGATTATTATGATGAATTTTTATATTAATCAAGTACAGGAATAGTTAATATTTATTGATAATTTTAAAAATATATTATTCATATTTATATAAAATAAATTTTTTAATATATTCATGTATAATAATCGAGTGAATAGGAACATGGTTAGGGTAAAAGTGTCTTTGTCATGAAAACTGATAACGATGAGGCGTGTATGGAAAAATGACGTAGGCAGAAATTTTCCTAGAAAATTGCTGTTCGTTTTTTTTTTCAAATTAATAATATTTAATGTGTTTTCTATTTACCTGTCCTTTATTTTTTTTTTTTCTTGTTTGATACTTTTAATATAAAAATATCAAATTTTGAATTCGTTAGAAGAGAAATAGAGTATAAAAACCTTGAGAATACATATGGCAGAATTTGTCACTCAAAAATACATAAAAAGTAACGGTTGTACGTTATGTTAAAAATAATGTAAATTTAAATAAAAAAATACATAATTTTATTTTCTCAAAAGGTTTTATCACACGTTATTTTTATAAATTTATTTTGAGATTTTCAAATAAAAAATGGTATAATTTTGCAAAAAAGGAGAAAATATAAACAATTATAGGTACACATAACGATCAACCCATGCATAATTGTCACATGAGTGTGACAATTTATCTTTTTTTAAAATTTATTATTAATTTTTTTTATCTTAAAAAATTTTATTCTTATCCAAAACAAGTCACAAATATTACAATTGTTGTAAAAAGAGTAACATAATTCTCGATTTAGGGTATTTAGAAAATATTATTCATAACAAACCCATTAAAAATTACATAAAATTATTTTTTTAATTTTTTGAACAACATAAATAATTTAAAGATGTACCATGTCAAGCTTCATCAACTCATTAAAGAAAAAAATATTATAGATTATTTTATCATATAGACGACGAGAATGTATTTATATGTACAACTTTAAATAAAATTTTGAAATGTATATAAAGAGATGGATACAATGGAATTAATTTTGCAATCATATAAGTATTATTTACAGTTTTGTTTTGTAGCTTCACTTTCATTGGAATAGTGATTGATTCCAATGAAATTATAATCTTATATAAGAATGGCATGCAGCCACAAGAGTGTAGGTAGTTACTAGGAGAGTCTATCACGGAATTATCTTATCATCGATCGTTCATGACGCATATGGATTAATGGATTATTTCTGTGCAACCTTCTCTCTTAACGTCAGCTACGTAAGTGAGTAATGATGCTTTTTGTCCTCGTACTGAACGGAAGCTCTGCTGATGAAATATTATTTATTGGTTATATAATATGTTATTATGTGATATTATAAAGTAATTAAATTTAAGATTAATATAAATTTTTATTATAAAAATAAAATAATATAATCAATAACTACGCTCACTGTCTTCTCAATGGACAAGTTGGAAACGGGTCCTACAATATCGTCCCATTTACTTTTCAGGTCGAGCCACGTGACCCCCTACTTTTTTCCCACGTACCTTCTTTAGAAAGGATGCATCATTCACTTTGTGGTAACGTCGATATACCACGGACAAAAATTAAAAATATAAAAAATATTTTTCAGTTCAATAATAATTAAAGTTAATTAAAATAAATAATAATTTTTTTATATATAAAATATAAAATATCTTACTATGTTTTTAATAATAATTAGTAATTAGTAAAAATATAAAAAATTAAATTAAGTATTAAAGAATGAGATACATTAAAAAATTTATCATTATCAAAAATAATTTTTTTTAAATATATATATAATTTATTATAAAATAAATAACAAAAAAGGAGTAACATACTATTAATTAAAAAAGAAACAATTATAAATAATCTGTTAAAAAATTTCCTAAAAAATAAAAAAAAATTGATACATCCATTCAAGAGTATTCCAAATATTAATAAAAATTTATTTTAAAAAATAAATTAATATAATAATAAAATTATAAACATAAAATATGTTTTATTAAAAATTATCCATAAAAAAAATAAGATACTAAGAATCAAAATTCACGATACGCTCTAAATTATCGTTAATATTAATAATATAAATTAAATAAAATATTAAGTTTAACCTTAAAAGATGATATTTAATTAAATAAGAAAATTATCTTAGCATATTTCTCACAATAAATAATAATTAACAAAAAAAATATTAAATCTTTAAGAATGAGATATATTCAAAGATTTATTGTTCTAAAATATAAGAAAAATATTTCTAAAAAATATATATAATTTATTATAAAATAAGTAATAAAGTAAAAGAAATATATAACATAATATTAATCAATAAAGAAAAAATTATGAATGAATTATCAAAAATATTTAAGAAAAACAAAATTGAATATAATTATTTAAGAGAAATCTAAATATTAGTAATTATATATTTTAGAGAACTAATTGATACAATAATAAAATTAATACTCTTAGATAATAAAATATGAATGATTCATGAAAACCTAGTATATTAGAAATTAAAGTTTACAATATACCCTAAATTTTTCATTAATATTAATAATAAAAATTTAACCAAAAATTAAATTTAACCTATGAATTTAAAAGATAAAATTTAATGAAATAATAAAATTATCCATTTTTAGTACATAATGTAATAGAATATTTATTAATAAACATCCATAATAATTAAATATATAGATAAAATGAATTCATATAAATAGATAATAATTTTCAATAAATTAGATAAATAATAAAATTGAAAATATAAATAGACTTTGAAATACATAAAAAAATGAACTTATATATAAAAGAAAAAAAATGATACCATGGAAAAAAGTAATATAATAAGAAAAAGTAACGTATCATAAATTCATTTTACAAATTATTAAACAAAATTAAGTAAATAAGAATTAAAACGAGAAGACAAAATAAAATAATTCGAACAAAAAATTAAAGAAATAAAAAATATTATACATGAAGTAATAGGTCAATAACAAAAAATTGATAAATTATAAAATAAAAATCTCTTAAAAATTTCAAAAGATAGATTATAAAGAATAGAATTAGAAAATATTGATACCTTAATAAGGATATCAAATAACCAAAAAGCTACCATGAAAGCCTTAATTCTTTTACAAAAAAAAAACATCTATAAAATATAAATAAAATCCAATAATAAATTCTTAAAGAAATAAGGAAAATAATTGTGACAAAATGTTATAACTAGATATTTTAAAAAGAGATATATTAAAAGAATCAAAAGAAGAAACATTAAGAATATCTCATAGAATGATTTCCCATCATGAACAAAAATCTATAATTCCAACACAATTGAGTATAAAAATTTATAAAAATAATTTATGAATCTTACAAATAAGGATGCATGAACATTCGTAAATTTAGTAACATCAACAAATGAGTAATTAAAAAAACTTAATAAATAAAAAATATGTTCTAATAAAGTAGAAGATAATATGACAATTATGAGTTAACAGATTTTAAACTATAAAAAACACAATAATATTCCTTATAATTAAGGGAGAATTTTCTAATCCTCACATAAATTAAAGGAATAGGTAAAAACTAAATGAACATGAACATTCAAATAGGATAAGACAACAACCAAAAATGAAAGGAATGATTATAGTAGAATATTAGATGAGATATATAGCATTAGAATTCAAATTTCAGGAAAACAATAATAAAAATGACTATATAAACCTAGATTGTATTAGGGATGGGAAAAAAACAATAGATGAATGTGTTAGTACAATGAGTATATTAATTTAGACATTTGATACAACTAGTACAAATTCATCAATTTGTAACAAATTATTAAACCATAAAATGACTCAAAATATTAAAGTATAGTTTAGTAATCTACATTATCATATTTATCTTAGGATGCAAGGAGATTCTACAACAACAAAATAGTATTTAGATAAAATAGTAAATAAATTATATAAATAATTCATAGAAGAAGATAAATGAAATCATATTATTAAAATAAGTGATCTAGAAACAAATGAAGCTGAATGATATTTAACAAGTATGAAAATATGTGACATATGTCACATAAATTCTTTTATATGTGAATATTAAATATATTACTAGAAGATACTAAAATACAACAATAATAATTTAGGAAAATATTTTGTCAAAAGTTACCAGAAACAACATATAAAACTCTTGAAGAAAATTAGAGAAATAAAAATATTATAACAATATCAGATACTTAGAAGGAAAGAATAAAAGAACTAAAAGTTTGTATAATTTTACAATATCAAATAAGAAATAAATATAACTATGCTAAAAGAAATTCTAAAATATGTTGTGATAGTAAAAAATTTCAAATATCATAAAGGTATGAATGTAGTATAAAACCTTACAAACAAAAATAAAAAAATATAAAAGAATCTAGAAATATAAATTCAGAAAACATAATTTTCTAAATATAAGAGAACATATAACAATAAAAAATATTTTAGAAGAAAATTTCATAGAAAATAAAATTATTATCCATGAGGCAAGAAAATTGCAAATATAAGATATGTAATGAGAAATATCATTATGTCATGGAATGTCCTAATACTTTAACTCATAAAAAGGAATATAAGAAAATTTTAAAGATACTAAAACAAGCCTAAAAGATAGAAGTATAATCCACAAAAGGACATTGATGAAACACAATCACTATACTTAATAAATGAAACTAAAAAAGAAGAAGAAGAAAATGATTTAAAGGACATATCTAAAAATGGATAACATATACAACATAATTAATCATAATAGCACTTACATAAAAATAAGATACAAATTCAAATGATATAATATATGTCATTTATACGTTTATATATATATTTTTTAATTAAATAATAAAACAATTAACCTTAATAAGTTTATAAAACAAAATGATATTATAATAGGAGTAGAAAATTTATATATTACTATTATATATCAATAGAAAACGAGAACTGATTTTTTAATATTAAATAACTTCTTAAACTTACATCAATAATTTACACAATATTAGATAAGATAAGTATAACAATATTAGAAGGAGAAACAATATATATTTTAAAGGTTAAAAATGTAAATAGTGTGTTATCAAAAATTTTTGTTGAACAACATGAAGAATGAACACATGGTGAGATGTACGAAAAACAAACCACATATAGAAAAATATAATACAAAAGGAAAAATTATTAGATGAAGAGGATCTAGGATTTAATAATCAAGAAAATATATTTTTAAAAGAAATACAAGAAGATAAGAGGTTATTGAAAATAAATAAATTACTTAATACAGTTAGCTTAAAAATCATTTAAATTTAAATAGTAATAAGCTTAAATACATATCAAGTATAAAACTAAAAGACCTTAATAAGATTATAAGAGTACAACATGTAGTATATACTCTGGAAGATCGAGAAGACTTCAGCAAACAAATTAAAGAATTCTTAGAACTAATAGTAATTGAACCAAGTGTGAGTTCACACTCAATCTTAACATTTTTAGTAGAAAAAAAGCTTAAAAAATACAAAGAAATAAAATAATGGTGGTAAATTTTAAATCACTAAATAAAGAAACAATATATAATGAATACTTTATCCTTAAAAATAAGAGTTATTGACCTTAATCAAAGAAACACAATATTTTTCAAGATTTGATTGTTAGAGTGGATTTTGACAAATTAAATTAGATAAATAATCTCAACTATTAAGAGTCTTTAGATGTTCACAATGACAATTTCAATATGTTGTTATACTATTTAAATTAAAATAGGCACCAAGAATATTTGAACCATATATGGTCAATATTTTTAAAATATATCATTCATTTTGTTGTGTCTATAGTGATAATATATTAATCTTTAGTGATAATATCAACCAATATTATCTTGACATATTTAAAATACTAACAAGATGTAAGAAATAAAGAAAAATATTTTATGAGAAATAGATAGTACTAACCCAACAAAAGATCAAGTATTTAGGACTTCAAATAAAAAATGAAAAACAATACCTTCAATCTTATGTACTAAATAATATATAAAGATTTTTCAATCTCATTACTAACAAAAATAAATTGTAAAGATTTAGGATGTTTGACATGCACGAAAGCATATATAAAGATATTAGCATAAATGAGAAAATTGTTACAAGCAAAATTTAAGATAAATTATGTTTAAAAATAGACTGATTAAGATACTCAATACATGAAAAAGGTAAAAGCATCTTTAAAAAATTTACCATTACTTTTTCATCTAGGACTAAATGACAAAAATGATAATAGAAATAGATGTTTTACATAAATATTGAGAAGTCATATTAAAAGCAAGAGTATGTGATAAGGATATATATTTGTGTAGGTTTACTTCATGAGTTTTTCAAGGAACTGAACTAAACTACCATAATAATGAAAAAAATATTTAGCAGTAAAAATACAATAAAAAAATTTGCTATATATGTAATATCATCAAGATTGTTTGTTAGAATAAACAATAATTTTTTTGGATATTTTTTGAGAACTAATATTGTATGAAATTACAAATAAAGAATATTAATTAGATAAAAGTAGTGGCTTAACCATTATAAATTTGATGTTGAACACTTAAAAGAAAAAAAATTTGTTTAACTAATGCTTTAATTAGAAAATTAGCCCCACTAATTGTAGGAAATATGAACAATTTTGACATATAAATCAAGATAAAAGAAAGTGAAATAAAAGTTCTTAAAGATCAATTAGAGATTTTATATCTCAAAAATTCACTCATAATTGAAAAACAAGAAGAGTCTACTTCTCTAACAAAGAAATGAATTAAAATCTCAAAGGAAGAGAATAAAACCTTAGAATTGACCAAAAGAGAAAAGGGTAATTCCTCAAAAGTTTTATGATCTGAAATCATAGATTAATAAAAATCTCAAAGAATCAATAAGAAAAGGAAAAATATTATGTTATCTACAACATACCAGCCCTAAGAATATCTAAGAGATGACCGGAAGTAAGTAAAACAATATCTAGATTTTTCAGTATAACATACAACGTATTTACTAATATAATTGAAACAGAAGTAAGTTTTGTTAATTTCAAAATCCATAAGCTTCTGAGGCCCAATGATGTAGTAGCCACCTTAGAAGGCAACAATGCATAAGAAATTAAAAACCAAACAGCTGCAAAAAGAAAGATATAAAGACCAATAATCTTTAGAAAAATAGATAATTCATTTCTTATCACTGAGGAAGAAAATGAAAGACAAAGAAACATAAACCTAAGCCAATAGCTAAGTCTTTATAATTTAGCAAAAAAATAAAAAAAAAATCAATGTAAAAACCAAGAATTTTTTACAATAAAAAGTCCATGGATTAAGAAAAAAACCAATCACATGTAGTAGATTCAACATTACTCAAGGAGCAAATTGAAAGCTTGTTTATCAATTATTTTATTAAGGTTGATTGAAAATATTTACCCAAGTAATAATTTAATGAAATTAAAATATTTTTATGAAAATTTTAAAAAACCATTAATTTTTTTAGGAAAAAAGTAAAATTAAATGATCGTTTAATATTTTTAATATTTTTTAGTTTCATAATGAATTTGCATAAAGAAAAGCCTTTCATCCTTTATCATTTTATTGAAATAAGAATGACATTTTCATCAAAAATAGTATATCGATCCAAGGTTTTAAAAAAAGAAGAGTTTGATGACGAAGCTCTTAACTAGGAAAGAGTAATAATGTTGAGTTAAATATACTATAAAACCAAAAAAATAGGAACACCCTAGGATAAATTATTCCACTAGTAAGATCATAATAATCTTATATAGTAACTCGAATATAATTTAAGAAGATATTGAGAAAATTGTAAATTATGAAGCATCACTCAACTGCAATGAGTTAGACATGGCTAAAGAAACCAAAAATGAATTTTAACAATTGAAAAAACAAACAAACTCAGGACCACAAATGACTTTATTGTATAAAGGATAGATGGATCCACACCTTCGGTATCAAGAGGAAAGATATAGATAAGTAATTTTTATTGAATAAGTATCACCATAAATTTTTAAAATGAAGAAATATATAAGATAAAATGTAATCATTTTCCTTTCATGTGACTTTATTTTAAAAAATGAGATAAAAAAAAAGATGTAATATTTATCCTTCTATGTGTCTTTAGGTTAGCTGTGTAAAATAATTGTTCTTATTTCTATAAAAGGATTCTTATACAATGTAGAATGGCGTAGCAATTTCTAACTATAAAACTCAAACATTCTATTTACTTAAAAAATGTGTGAACAAACTCAAATGGAGTAAATTAAAGAAAACTAATATTGTAATGATCTTACTTCCTTAATGAATAAAAGTTTATTTTCACCAAAAATTAGTATTTTTCTTATATCTTAAATAGAAGTATGAATACTATCATTAGTTGAAGGTAAGAAGTCATTTCTCCCCATTAAGAATGTGAGTTTTATGATACGGTAACCAAAGATCATACACGAAGTAGCAAAAGAAGAAGATAAATCAATATTTATTAAAATAATATAATATCAAATACAACTCTAAATTTTGTTTGTTAAAAGTAATATTTGTTTTACTATTAGCTATGGACTTATCATGTATATTTTAGTGGTACGAATTTAAGTATATATTTGTAAGTGAGTCATCGTATATTAGAAAAAAATATATCTATTTCATTTCATACCATCAATTATAGGAAATAAAATATTTTTTTTTCATTTGTATACAATAATTATATATTAAAATATTTTTCATCCACCAATTGAAATTTGAACCCTAAAATTTTCAATTTAAAATAAAATATTTTTATTACATCGTATATATATTTTTATGTACAATAATCAATTTTTATTGGAATCTAATATTTGTTATTTTTGTGATCTAACACATGTAAAATATTACTACAATTAATATTTTTGTATGTAATATATTATATGATTTCTATCTTTGTAAGTGAATGTAACATGTTATATTTATCTCCAAAAAAGTTATCAAAGTTTTAATGAAAATGAAACATATTATATTTAATTCTACTTTTATATTTATGGAGTAAAATTTTAAAAATTTATAAAGTTAAGTGAAAATTTAGTAAGTTTTGAAATCAAACATACATTTTAACCATATTTTTAATATATTCTAACATGATTAGATTTAAAGAAAAGTGGGCTTCTTGTGTAAGCCGAACCCATTAGGTGCTACTGGCGGCTCTTTTGTGGTCACGGGCCTTATCGTGCTATGCCGAATTCTCCATGAGTCATACTGGGCCGGCCTTTTGACACCTCATGATAGCCATCAAATGGTAAATATTCACTAATTTAGATATTGTTTGGTATTTTATAATTACTATCACAAAAATGTACTGGAGGTTAAAGAAAGCAAAGATTCGTAAAAATTCAAATTTATCTTAAAATTCAATGTATTTGGAACATAAGATATATACAGTCAGAAAAGTAACAGAAGATTTCTCACTTTTTTTCTTCTTTTTTTTTAACTTTGTTACTTTCTCGTTTAGTCGCTTTTGGAACAGTGGATGTGCTTGATTTAAAATAAATAAAAAAACGGTGTTTATGTCAATGCTGCAGGAAATTTTTTGGATTTTTTTTTTTTGTTCAGAAAATGATATGAATTTTATGAATATTGATCTGAAATAACTCAATAAGGTATCATCAACCTTACATGTTTTGAATTGATTCGAAGCATTTATATGTATTTTCTTCTTTTGATGAACTAACTGAATCCATATCTGATACTCAAAACACAACTCATATGTCTTTAATTAATTTAACAAATCTGCTTACATTAAGCAAATAATAATAATAATAATAATAACAAATCTGCTTAATTAAGCAAATAGTAATTTAACAAATCAGTAGTCCCTCACTGATTCACTGGCTTCTAATCTCATCAACTTGTTGACCCTTGCAATGAAGTCATCAGCCCTTTTATTAAAATCCTCATTAGGCAAAGTAATCTCTAATTCTTTCTTCACATCCAGTTTTTCCTGAATCCATTGTTTTCTTTCTTCTTCTACATCTTCTCCATTATTACTCTGCTTCCTTTCTACACTATAAATTTCCAAATGTTCAATTTTATTTTCTTTTGGAGCATAAAAGTTCTGAAAAACCTGACTTATACTGATATATTCATTATGGTAATTCTCACTATGTCGACGAGAGTAAAATATTTTTGATTCTCCAATAAGAGCAACAACAATGAGATTTCCAAATATGAACATAAACTTGGAATTGAAGAAAAAACTTGAGATTTTAGGGACATAAACAAATACAAAAAACTTCATTGAAGATGAGAGGTAGGGAAGCCAAAGAGGAATAGAACACAACACACTACAAGTTAAAACTGTTAAAGAATAGAATAAGACATTGTTCACAACCTCATTCCTCTTGTACTTTTTTACTGCTTGTATCTTCTTTATCTTGATCACATCCATTTTCAATGAGGAAGATTGATTTCATCTAGCTGAACATAAGGGTTTACATATAGTTGATTATATAGTATAGAAAATAGGGTTAGTTTAGTAATATCAAACCTCTTCACATGTCACTATGAAGCTTCTTCTTTTTTTTCCCTGTTTGAGAGTACTTTTAACAAAGCTTTAATGGGAGATTGATAAGTTTCACTTTACTCTTCTTCTTTTTTTTTTCAATCCAACTTGTGCTTCAAATTGCCTTTTATTTTTTATTGATGTTAAAAAAAAATATTTTTGAATTAATTTCTGAAGGTAACCACTTGCATTAGGACTTCTAATTCCATGTACATAACAGAGTGAGTTAGATTTACTTTCTAGCTTTATAGTAATGGAAAAAAATTAGTTTATCCCGACGTTACATGTTTGAGAAACAAAAGTTCAATTTTTTTATTTTTTTTAAATTCATTAATATTGTTAAGTTATATTTGATATTATAATTCACTTCACTCGTACTACACTTCCACTATTTTACTTGTACTACACTTGTACTACATTTGTAATACACTTCCACTATTTCACTTGTACTACACTTGTAATACACTTGTTACAATCCTATAAATAGTGTTTTCTATGTACATTCTAAACACACCAATACAACATTAAATCATTTTTTCTTCTTATCTCTCTATACTCTTCACATAGTATCAGAGCCTCTCATATACCTCTAAAATTTCTATCAAGCTCTCTTCCTCGCTCCAAACCCGGCCACCTCAACCCAGGCTCACTCCAAACCCGACTCATCTCAACTGGCTCACTTAAACCCGGCCACCTCAAATTGGCTCACTCCAACCCGGCTCATCTCCACTTGGCTCATTCCAACTCGGCTCATTCCAACTCGGCTCACTCCAACCCGACTCACCTCAACCCGGTTCCAGGCTTGTTTTCAACTCCTCTTTTCATTTTTAAGGATATCTCATTTATACTGTTTCTATATATTTGCTTTATATTTTCTCCATTATTTCATTAAAATGGACCGAAATGATATCCCAAAACCAATCTCTACCACCCTTGATGATACTAACTACCTAGCCTGGGCACAAGCAATGAAAAGCTTCTTGAAAGGACGCAAGCTATGGCGTTTCATAACTGGTGATATCTCTATACCCATCCAAGAAACCACTGAAAACAACTCCTTATTTGCTGATCGTCTTGAAGACTGGGAGAGTAAACATCATCAAATTATTACCTAGTTCCGTAACACCACTTTACCCTCCATTCATGGTGAATTTGGGCGTTTTGACACTGCCAAAGAAGTTTGGGAATTTCTTGAGGCTCGCTTAACCACAACAGATTTGGCCAACCAATATCAACTTTTAACAACTCTTCATACCAAACGCCAAAGGGCTGATCAAATCATTAATCAATTTCTCTCTGAAATGCATACTATTTGGGATCAACTCGCTCTCTCTAAACCAACTTGGATGAACAAGATTGATGCTGAGATGTTTGCAACTTACCGTAATCACCAGCGTCTTGTTATTTTTCTCATGGCTTTCCATGATCGATTTGAACCTGTTCGGGCTTCCTTACTCCATCGAAGTTCTTTTCCATCCTTAGATACTGCTTCGATCGATTTTCTCTTTGAAGAAACTCGGATGGGGGTTTTCAAAGTTCATCATACAGATTCTGTTCTTGCCACCACCTTTTATCGCCCTAAAGGAGATTCTAAATAGGACTTCAAACATCAAGGCTGCACCTACTGTCACAACCCCAATCATGAACTTCTTACATGTCCCATTCGGGTATGTATATATTGTCACAAGAAGGGTCCAAGACACTTTAATAGAGATTGCTTTCGGAATCCCTCTCAGTATTTCTCACGGAATCCCTCTCAGTATTTCTCACGGAATCCCTCTCAGTATTCCTCTCGGAATCCCTCTCAATATTCCTCCTGGAATCCCTCTCAACATGCTTCAGGTAAAAATAATAACTCATCTATCACCGCTGCTGCTTTTGAGGATAATCATGACAAATTTATTTTCTCTACTCAAGAACTTGAAGGTCTTCTTAAACATGTTCTCTCACAATCTAGTAATGCTTCTCCTACTGCCTTGTCTCTCACATCAGGTAAATCTTTATGGTATTTTGATTCTGCTTGTTATAACCATATGACTCATGATACTCACATCTTCTCTCCCACACAATCTTCCATCTCCAAACCTTTAATTCAAACTGCCAATGGTTCACATATGCATGTTAATACTGTAGGACAAGTTTCCACATCTTCTATATCACTTTCTAACACCTTTCATATTCCCAACCTTACTCTAAATCTTATCTCTGTTGGTCAATTATGTGAACTTGGTCTTACTATTACTTTTTCTTCTTCTGGTTGTCATGTGCAGGATCCACAGACAGGACAGATCCTTGGGATAGGCCGTAAGGTTGGAAGATTATTTGAACTTATCAACCTTCATCTACCCAATTCTCCTCACACTTCCGTTGCTGCTTCTACCACTCCTATCAACCTATGGCATGCTCGTCTAGGCCATACGTCTATAGGACGTCTTCGTCCCTTAGCATCTTCTGGTAAATTAGGATATCTTTCTATTTCTGATAATGTAAATTATTTGCCTTGTCAATTGGGAAAACAACCTGCTTTATGTTTTAATAAAAGTGATTCTACTTCTGTCTCCCCTTTTGACTTAATTCATTCTGATGTTTGGGGTACATCCCCACATCCTACTATGGGGGGATGTGTTTATTTTGTCATTTTTATTGATGATTATTCAAGATTCACATGTATTTTTTCTCATGAAATATAGATCTGAATTACCCAAAATTTATTATGATTTTGCCCAAATGGTTAAAACCCAATTTTCTCAAAATATCAAAGTGTTTAGAGCTGATAATGTTATGCAATATAAAGAAACAATTTTTTTAAATTTTCTTCGACAAAATGGGACTTTTTCTCAATATTCTTGTCCTGGCACATCTCAACAAAATGGAAGAGTTGAGCGAAAACACAGACATATTCTTAATACTATTCGTACTCTCCTCATTTCTAGTTCTTGTCCTAAACGCTTTTGGGGTGAAGCTCTTACGACTGTTTATACCATCAATCGTGTTCCCATGCTTATTATTCACAATCAATCCCCTTATGAGCGTCTCTATAGTACTTCTCCATCTTATGAACTACTCAAAGTGTTTGGTTGTGCCTGTTTTGTTCTTCTTCACCCTCATGAACACAATAAATTAGAACCTCGTTCTCGTCTTTGTTGTTTCTTAGGGTATGGAATAGAACACAAAGGCTATCGTTGTTGGGACCCTATCTCTAAACGATTGCGCATCTCTCGTCATGTCATCTTTTGGGAACATAAAATGTTTTCCTCTATTTCTTCATTTCATGTCTCATCTCCTACCTCACTCTCATTTTTTAATGACCCAACTATTGATTTATTTCCTCCTGACATTGCTCCATTACCCTCACCATCGTCTACTACGGCTTCTCCCCATGTGTCTCCGCTCCTTCGCCGATCCTACCATAACAACATCTTCTGAAGACCAACTACCTGATTGTCCAGAGTCATCACTTCGTCGTTCTACTCGTGTAAGTAGTCTTCCTTTTCATCTTCGTGATTACCAATGTTTCTCTACTATTTTGTCTCATCATGAACCCCAAAACTATAGAGAAGCTAGTTCTAACCCTTATTGGCAGCAAGCTATGACAGATGAATTACAGGCATTAACAAAAGCACATACATGGGATCTTGTTGATCTTCCATCTAATAAATCTTTGATTGGTTGTAAGTGGATCTTCAAAATCAAAACTCATTCAGATGGGTCTGTGGAACGATATAAAGCTCGTCTGGTTGCAAAGGGTTTTACACAGGAATATGGAATCGACTATGAAGAAACTTTTGCACATGTAACTCGACTCACCTCTGTTCGAAGTATCATTGCTATTATTCTTTGCCCGAGATTGGAGCATGTTCCAAATGGAAGGCAAAAATGCTTTTCTCAATGGAGACATGAGTGAGGAAGGTTATATGAAACCACCTCCTGGATGCACTCATTCACCTCATCAAGTATGCAGACTTCGTCGTGCTCTCTATGGCCTCAAACAAGCTCCTCGAGCTTGGTTTGCCAAATTCAGCTCTACACTTACTGACTTTGGTTTCACTTCCAGGTCTTATGACTCCGGTCTCTTTATTCGGAAGACTCCCACTGGTGTAACACTTCTACTCCTTTATGTAGATGATGTGATCATAACCGGGAATGACTCTAATGGAATTATCGATCTCAAGCAGTTTCTGAGTCATCAATTTGAAATGAAAGACCTTGGTCGTCTCCACTACTTCTTGGGCCTAGAAATCTCATCTGATTCTCAAGGATATTATCTCTCTCAAGCAAAGCACTCTTCCGATATTCTTAATCGTGCTGGCCTTATTGATTGTAAAACTGCATCAACACCTCTAGAAACCAATGTCAAACTTACTCCATTAGATGGTACTATTCTCTCAGATGCCACATTATACAGACAACTAGTAGACAACCTTGTTTATCTCACAGTCACTCGTCCTGACATTGCATATGTTGTTCATCTGGTTAGTCAATTCATGTCTGCTCCACGGTCTACCCATTATACTACGGTTCTTCGCTTTCTTCGCTACATCAAAGGCACCATGTTTCATGGTCTCCATTTCTCCAACAAGTCTAATCTTCTTCTTTCCGCCTACTCTGATGTTGATTGGGCATGTGACCCAACTGATCGTCGCTCTACCACTGGATATTGTTTCTTTCTTGGAAACTCTCTTATATCTTGCCAAAGCAAGAAACAATCTCTCACTTCTCGATCCAGCACTAAAGCTGAATATCGTGCTCTTGTTGACACCACTCAAGAACTTCTTTGGCTCCGTTGGTTACTTGCTGATATAGGTGTTCTCCAATCAACTACAACTATCCTATATTGTGACAATCAGAGTGCTATTCAGATTGCTCACAATAATGTATTTCATGAACGAACAAAACATATCGAGATTGATTGTCATTTTGTTCATCAACATGTTCTTTAAGACAATGTTTGTCTCAAATCAATATCCTCCACAGATCAAACAGCTGACATCTTCACCAAATCTCATCTACCAGGTAGATTTCAAGAATTAGTTTCCAAACTCAAGTTGATTGTTTCTCTTCCTCCTTGAGTTTGAGGGGGGATGTTAAGTTATATTTGATATTGTAATTCACTTCACTTGTACTAAACTTGTATTATTTCACTTGTACTACACTTCCACTATTTCACTTGTACTACACTTGTACTACACTTATACTACACTTGTTACAATCCTATAAATAGAGTTCTCTATATACATTCTAAACACACTAATACAACATTAAATCATTATTTCTTCTTATCTCTCTATACTCTTCACAAATATAATTCTTTTACCATTTTCATGTTAAACCCTGACGTTTATATGAGAGAACAGATTATGAAGATACAGAAAAAAATACACTAATTGATGGACTATGCGAGGCAGAATTTTAAGTATTTTTTTTATTAATTCTTTGCTCTAAAATTATGTGACTATTGGAGTAGTGTGATTTCTTCATAATCAATATGTAACCCATTTGAAACGTTTATTCTTTTATGTAAAATTAATTTTAAATTGAAAAAAGCAATTTCTTTGATTATGTGTAAAACAAAAACTTTTATAGAATTTGGAATCATTATTTGTGTTTTTTTAAGAGATAATTTTGAATAGATATTTCAATTACTAGATAAAGATTTTAAAATTACTTTAAAATTTATCCATTTAATCCTGTAATTTATGATTGGATAAATTTAGTCTCTTAATTTATAAAAATAAATATTTTTTTAATTACGAGATTAAAGTGAATAATTTTAAGTTATTATAGAATTAATGTACTTATTTTTAATAATTATGAACTAAATGTATTTATTTTTCATAATAATAGTATTTATACTACTGGATCTAAGAATAACAAGATTAAATTAACAATTTCACGTAAAAATGATATCGTTACCTCATCTTTTTAATTACTTTTTAAAATAATTACTAAATTGCTGTAACTTCAAATAATTTTATTACAAGCAGTTAAATGCTTCAAATTCTAAAATATTCGTATCCAAACGGACCGAATGTATATGTATCTGATTCTGAGTATAGTGATTCATGTAAAGCATTCTTTTTAAATATTGCAGCTTTATTTGGAATTGTGGTTAAGGTGACGCAGATCAAAACTTCTGATCTTCATAACATTCTGTATGGATTTGTATCTGATATCGAGTGTGACGAGGTAACTGAGCATACCAACACAAAAGGATAAATCATTATCATATCCATTTAGGTCAATTACCTCTTCTTGACAAACAGCAAAATAAAGAAAATTTAAAATCATATAAATCTCTGTCACTACCTCCTCTTCACAAACAGAAAAATAAAGAAAATAGGAAATCATATAAATCACTCCCACTACCCATCAATTTGATATTTTTAGAAATTTTTAGTAGCAAACTTTCTCTAAAAGTTAAATTATTGAAATAATTATTAATATTATTTTTATACATCTATCAATACTATAATTCACTGATCGAATATTATTGAATCTTGAACATAAAACTTCTAATTCTGATAACATGTTAAAAGTTATTGATTAACCATTATTTCAATAGTTTAAGTTACTAGTAAAAATATAACATTTTATTTATATATCTAGCACAAAGAATTGATTTTAATAGCTTAAATTATTAGTAAAAGTATAACATTTTATTTATATATCTAGCACAAAGAATGCCAAAGATTTATTGGGCTTTGAAGATATTGCTAAAAAAGCAAAATTAACTGGTTTTTCCTGATAAGAGAAAAAATAATATTAACTTTCCATGATTTGTTAGTAAGATTACTTATTTTTCAAATAAATATATATTAAAATAATTTTTTTAAAATTTATAATAAAAAAATATATATTATTTTAATAATACGATGAAATTTAAGATTGAATGAATATAATTGATGTAGTTTAATATAAATTGTATAAATATCATTTAATGTTAAATGATGATATTGATTTTTATTAATTATAAAAAAAAAGATATATGAATGAAACAAGAATTATTATTCTTATAATTACAAGTTCTTAAAGTATTATTTTTAATTTTTTTAAAAGCTTTGATTTTAATTCTTGGTTTTTTTTTCAAAATTAATTAATACTGCTTGAATATTATCTTACATGACAGTATCTAAAATATACATATAAAAGCAATCTAGACGGTTTAAATGGAGATAAAGTGGTTTGAGTTGGTGAGTTCCACATATATCTTACCTCAGAAATGCAACAAACCTGCATTTTTATATTGCAAATTAATGTTGTCCTTTATAATTTATAACTGTACCATTAAATTAGTAGTGCTTGTGTGCTATTAAATTACTCCACGTTTTATTTTATTTTTTAAATTCAGCCCACCTTAAAGAACTTTTACACTAAGTATAGATTAACTTAACAATAATGTGAACTAACCTAATAATAAAGAAAAGTGGATTGGCTCTAATAGAAGATATTTAATGCACTGTAATGTATGTTTTATACATTAAAAATTTAAGTTTTTGAATTGAGTAATGGTTGATAACTCATATTTTAGAATCATTTCTATTGGCATATCTATTTATAGTTGTAGAAAATTAAAAACAGTTTACTTATTCTCTCCTTTCTTTTTTTTCCTTAACTTATACTAAGAAATGTATTCATGTGACCATTCTTCTATGGAGGAATTTCAATATAAAACTCTACCATTTTATTATTATGGTAGAACTGTGAAATCCCTATATTTATGTACAAAACAAAAATTTTGATAGGAGGTTTTACATATGTTTAGAGATAATTGCATTTATTTATTTATTTTCCTCCTAAAACTTTGAGGATTAGGTCTCTTATGTTTAGAAAATTGTGTTTGGAGTGCACTATTATTTGTTCAAAGAATTCAAATTTCTCCAAATATGATAAGAGTATATGTGTACTTCCTCAACGAAGTGAAAACATGTTCTGTTTCTTGAACAATATTAAGAATGTGAAACTGGTTGTTCCGACATAGCATGACAAATTGCCACAACTTGTCAGCATGCACAGTACATTACGACACAACATGAGACGCGAGGGAAGAAAAAAAAATGGGTACAACATAACCCATGATAGGGAACGGGTCAGGCCGTATCAATCTGTTAATTTGAAATTAAATTGTAATTAAATATATATTAGATATATTTAGTTCAACATTTCAACATTAATGATAACGTAAATGATTCATTAAAATATTTCAACACTAATTAAAATGTTCATTATTCTAATAACCTTTAGAAATCCAGAACAATTTATTTTTTTCTATATATTTATATAATTATTTTTTTTATTTTTTCTTAATTAAATATTAAAAGAATTTATTTATAATTTTATAAATTTTATTATAATATTTACTATTATTTTAATTTCACTGCTAAAATAAATATATTAATAATATTATTATTATTTATATTAAATTTCATTTCTGTTACAATTCTCTTTGTTAGAAACTTGTGTAAATTTGTATATATTTTAACACTCATGTCTAGCTAATACAACTTATATTATTATAACACGTTACAAAATTATTTTAAAAAATAAAAATTTATATATTTTTATTAAAATTAAAAGTAATTTATTTTTTTAAAATAATTTAATCTAAATGATTTAGTTACAATCATTTGTATGTTTATTATTCCTTTTATTCCGTACTTCACATTTTATTCTTTAGAGCAAAAGAGTAGTACTAATCATCCATTTAAATCTATTCATATCGGAGGCTAGAAATATAATAATTTATTGTCTCAATAAGAAAATGATCGAAAAAATAAATAATAATAAAAAAATATTTCAACATCATTTTAATTAAGCTATTATATTACAATCAGATATACTCATTTAAAATTGATAAAAGTGTTATTTTACTTATTATTTTCTCAATTATTTAACTATCAAAGCACATTTATTACCATTTTTTTTAATTTTAATTTCATTTTTTAATCTTCACCTAATAATAATTTTATAACCTTTTTGCCTTTTTACGATAATAACATGACAGATAAATTTATTTTCTATTTCAGAAAACTATTAATCACTTTAACCTTATCTTATATAAGATATTTCCGACAATATTTTTCCTCTCTATGAAAAGTTATATATTATTTTTGAAAAAAGTGATTTGATGTTTTTTTGTTAAACTTGTTACTTGTTTTTTTTTAAATAATGAGTAATTTTATTACTAAAAAATTTATTATACTTATTTTTAAACTCATTAACCTAAATCTTAATTTGTAAACTCATTAACCTAAATCTTTGTAGCAAAAGCATAATTTCTCATTATCTATATGCCAAAGCAAAAGTTACCATGAATGGCTTACTTCCCAGACGAAAAATTAATACATTCCTAAATTACTTATAATACTAATTTATATATATATATATATATAGTGAAAAATAAAAAAAAAGTTACAACTTTCTTCAATACTCTCCTGAAATGCATTAACACATAACTACTGCTATTTACATGGAAGAGTGTACAAAAACTGTAATTGATTTTAATTCTCAACTTTAAAGATTTAATCAAATATCTCAATGATTCTCTCTATCTTTTTTTTTCATTAGACTTTTCATTAACTTAACATGTAGACACACAATTAGATTAATTGAGTTAAACATATAAATTTAATTGGTAATATTCTCATTAATTTTTTTTGTCGATCTTCGTATCTAAATTTTATTTTGATGGATTACGATCAAATTGATTTATATATATTTTTATGTAAAAATAAAAATAAAAATAAAAAAAATAACTCCTAACTTAGAGTATATATTATAAGTCGTTGAGGAGTAAACTGGATGTTTTTTAAGATCTTATATATTACAAATATATGTATGATAATTGTAGTCAACTAAGAGTTTGTCATTAACTGTAAATCTAATTATATTTATTAATAAAATTATTGATATTTATCTCAATTTACTTTTCCTAATTTTAGTTTATGATCAGGTACTTGGTATTCATATTTAATACTGCGGCTAGATCTGAAATTTAGTAGTTCATAGTATCAATATTAAAGGTACAAATGATGTTTTTTTTTCACTTAAAAATTATTAAAAAAACAATAAAAATAATATCAATAAAATTTATAATTATAAAAAATATATATTTTATACTCATCTTATATTTTTTTATTATTAAAAAAAATTAACACATCAATTTATTTTAAATATCATCTAATTAAATTATAATTATTTAAATTCGTTTAATTTTAAACAAAATTTAATAAAACTTTTTCAATATTATAAAAATAATGTTTTTTGTTATAAATTTTAGAAGATTTTTTATAAATATTTTAGCAAAATCCTCGATTAGTATGGCTAAAGTTAACTGAAGGTTTGATTTTTCATGACAGTTTTTTTTTTTTTTTTTGGCATTTCAACTTGGTTGATTGCATAATGTCATAACATCACTTAAATTTATCGTGGGTACTTAACTATCAGAGAGCAAGAAGAACGGTAACATATTATTTGTATTTAAAAAATGTTGGTAATATTTCTTTAAATAAATTTATAATATTTACATAAATTTCATTTTTTAATAATTTTATATACACTTAATAATCCTCACAACAAAAACCAAAATTTCATTAACTAAAAGGATTTTGTGAACTAGAAAAAGTCGTAAATTTCTTTTGAAAATGTCATAGGATGAGGAGAAAATAAGTCCATTAGCTTTTTTAAAATAAATTAAAATCCATGTTGTTCTTTAGAAGTAGCGTTTGAGTCCATTTGATTTTTGTGTGACGTACTAAAAGACAACTTTCCTTTATACAATTATCAGTGAAATTCGTATACAAATTGTCTCTTTCCCGATAATATAATTAATTAGAATATTAACTGATTAGTATTTTTTTCCGATCAAATAAATTTATTAATATTAAAATTTATTTATAAATTATTATCATTTATAAAACAAAATATATATATATATATTTAAATTTTAAATTTATATTTTTAATCACGAATAAAAATTATAAACATTTATTTTTATTTTTAAATTAAATAATAATCTAATCGTACATATAATATCTAAATATAACATAAAATAAAATAAAATATATATTTATATTTATATTTTTTTAAAAAAATATTATTATTATTTTTAATCACAATTAAGAACCAAAAATATACCTTAATAATAATTCAATCTAATCAATCCAAATATAAAATTTATCCATTCAATCATACTCTAATAAATCAAATTAAATTACACGATTTAAACTAATTTATCTAATTATTTATCCAAACTACTTCTAATTGAAGAACAATGCCACGTGCTACAATCGTAATATAAATCTCATGACTGGATGAGAAATAAGAGTGGTGGAACTCACTAACAACCAATTAATTTATTACATTTGGACCGACTGATTTTAAAACATACAGCATTTTTCTTTTAAGTGCAGCATGCAAGTCATTTGCTTTTAAAAAAATGGAAGTATTTTAAAAAGTTGTAAATTCTAGTGATTCACTTAAAAAAAAAATTGTTTGTTTTAAAACTTGGAAGTAACTTTTAATATTAAACTTCAAATAAAAACGATTAAAATGTTATAATAATTACCGAAATATTTGTTATAATTTAATCATAAGT
Source organism: Hippophae rhamnoides (assembly GCA_033030585.1). Taxonomy (NCBI): domain Eukaryota; kingdom Viridiplantae; phylum Streptophyta; class Magnoliopsida; order Rosales; family Elaeagnaceae; genus Hippophae; species Hippophae rhamnoides. The sequence continues at coordinate 60,984,521 of CM065428.1, read as the reverse complement.
ATAGTTGGTCTGTGGCTAAAATCAGATAATAGATCGATATAATAATATCTATCGACCAATTCGAGCTCGAACCTCTGAGAGTTAGTCAGAAAAGCAATAAATTACAGAAAGAGAAAAGTTGTACATTGCTTTAAATTTCTTCATCATAATCAATTAAACATTAAGTTAAAGTTACATCATAAGGTACAGATTTTGACATATATCAGTACTCAGTAGTGTCAAGTAAAACACACAGATTATCTTGCATTCTTTTAGTAAGCTTCATGCTCCCCCTATTTTGCAGTCAAAGAAATTATAATTATTACTTTAATTGATAAATTAAATAATTAATTTTAAAATTTTAAAAGAAAACCAAGTAAGAGAAATTATTTTTATTTTAAGTTAATAAAATAAAGACAATACTTTCTTGGGGTTGATGAAATCCACAAACTTGTTCTTTCCCTTGGCACCTTGAGAAGAAGTTCCATATTTCTTGAGTTTTTCCCTCACAAAATGCTCATATAAGTAAGCTGCCCCTTTGAACTGAGGCAGAACCAACCAAGCCACAAACACTAGTTTCATGTCATACCATATTGGTATCCTATAAACCCCAACACCAATAATCAATTTGTATATATAATTATATTTTTATTATATTATTTGAAAGAAAAAAAAAAATATGTATATATCTACCACTCTAAGAGGGGTTGGAGAACCATTTCCATGAGAGTGAGAAACGAGTATAAGATCCAATAGGCAAGCCACTGCTCATCATCAACTTTAGATGTGCTCTCAATGGCCATAACAGATGCATATCTACATTTTCAACATTAACAATATTGTTCCCCAAAACAAAACAAAAAACACAACAAACCCATATAAATTAATCTCAGCTAAAAAAAACAAAAACAAACAAAAAAAAAGTACAAAGAGAAAAATAAGGAAAGTTTTTTAAGGAGAGAAATCTTACAAGGGGTAAAGTAACATAACAGAGGGCCTAAAAATACAAAAAATAAAAATAAAATGATAATCAGATTGACAAGTAACAACTTAAATATTAGGGAATAGTTCAAATTTTCATTGGTTAAAAAAATTTGTATACATACCCAGCAAGTGAATGGAGTTGTGTGAGCAATGTCCACAATTTTCCCATTTTTTTTCTCAGTATACTTTGAGAGGTTGAGGCAGAAACAGAGGAAGCAAAATGCAGAGACACTATATAGCAAAAGAAATATTGGTTAGAAAGAAGGGGTTTGAAGAAAAGTTTGGATCTTTGAAACAATGTTGTGTTGTGTTGTGTATTTATATTATGAAAATTAATAAGGGAATAAGTAGGCACGTGGCAGTATCAGATTCTGCCTTAAGAGCGTCGAACTCGCTTTAGCACCGTCCAAACTCCAAACCCCAAACTGATCTAATGCTGTGTTTGTTTCCGATTTGCTTTCAATTAATTTGATTAATCAAATGCATTAATTGCTTTGTGCTTTACCCTATGTACAAGCCACGTGTTCATGGTCTAGAGTGACACAAGGTCGGTGACACGTGTCACGTGGTTCTTCAAATATTTGTACGCTCGGACAGTATCTCACTCCATTTTGTTCTCTTTCGTACAGATAAACTATAAATATATGTCACCACTTATAGTGTGAACTTTTTAAATTAAGTATATAAATTACGTTCGATCTATTCATGATCGATGTACATCAAGAGGTGTGAATAAAATTATATGATAAATCTAAAAAAGTTTATGTTTCCAATCAAATCTAAAAAAATTGAGTAGTTTTTATACAAAATTTGATAAAATTTAGATTAAAAATATTTAAATTTAAAAAATACAATTAAATCTGATACATTTATATATTATTTTAAAATATATATATATATAATTATTAATAAACTTAACTTATTAAACCTAATAGAGTCCCGTACATCTTATCTCTCCCTAATTTTTTTTCAGCTCCCTCTATCCTTCTCACTGCATCCATTGTTGGTTTCAGGTTCTACTCCTTGTCGTTTTGCTGCTCCTACTCTGTTATCGCTCGCCAATCGTTGCTCGTTGATCGTTGTTCGTCAGTCTTTGTTATGTCGTTGCTGCTTATTGTTCGGTGTTCGCCTATTATATGGTCTTGTTTGTTGTTTGCTCCTTTCGCTTTTCGTTGTTCTTCATCATCTTACACATAAGGTTATATTTGTTTGAACTTTTTCTTTTTTTGAATTTTGATTTCAGATATAATATTCAAATGTTATGTTTTAGTTGTTATTTATAGTTATTGCTTTTGTTTCAAATAGATGTGTGAAACAATAAGCTATCTAGAATAGATTGTGTGATTTAATGTTTTCTTATATTAATTTTCAAGAATTATGAGATGAAATTACGAGTCTGAGTAAAAATGTAATAGTATTGTAGAATAAAAATTGGGTTACATTATAAGAAAACTTTGAACGGTCATTATTTGTGTTAGGAGATCTATTTTAGACTATTTTTTTTATTCCATAAATTTTTCGATATCTAGGCACAACAAACTACAAAAAGGCAATTTCTCAAGAATTTTTCCCCAAAAATGTTGTTTTTCATGCTTTAATTGAGTTACAAAAATGTTTAAGCTATTTTTAAAATATTGAGCTCTATTAATATTGAACAATCATGTCCAACATCACCCAACATCTAATGTAGCATCTGAATCTGCATTTTCTATTGGTGGTCCTACAATTAGTCAATACTTTGATTTGCACTCAAAATTGGATTCGTTCATCTCCAATCATTAATATCCAAGAGTTACTTGATGAAATTGAGGCTCTAGAATCAGGTATATTACATAAAACTTTCAAATATATATTTTGAATATCTATAGATTTATTTGTTATCAAATATATATTATTATGTTTATTAGCTTATTATTTATGTATATTTTTAACTTTTTAATTTTTCATCATGCAGATGTTCTTGATGGTATTGGTGACTTAAATCTTGAATGATTATCAAAAAGAGTTATTGTTATTATTAATTTTGGAGAGCAAAGTTAATTTATGTAATTGATATTTAATTTTTTGGAGTTAAATTATATAATTGATGTTGAATGTTTTTCTTTTTGATTATTTTTGTTGAATTATTTTTAATCATGTTATCATCTATTTTTTAATTTGTATGAAAAATATTTTTATTTTAGATTTTTTTTATGTAATTTTTTATTTTATATGTTGAAATTATATTAGTGTTAGATTTGTTCGGATTAACATTTATAGCGTTTCAGATCGGATTGATACTTCATAATTTGCTTATTTATATAATTTTTTTAATAAATTAAAATTAAAATTTTGACCATATTCGATCGGATTGGAATTTAAAGTATATTCAGATTGAATAATTTTCGGATTAGATCGGATTGATTTAAAATTAGAGAATTCAGATTTGTTCGGATTGGTATGTACAACGGATTCGGATTCAGATTGACATTTAAAGTGGATTCGGATTGAATAATTTTTGGATCGAATCGGATTCAGATTGACTTAAAATTCACAATTTTGGATTTGTTCGGATTGACATGTATAGCGGATCGGATTTGAATTGAATAATTCATAATTTGCTTCGAATCGGATCGGATTTAAATTAACCTAAAACTTGTGGTTTCGAATCGATGCTCACCCATAGTCTCTATGGATCAATTAATTTAAATTTAAAATGTTTCAATGTGTATATATGAAATCTATAATGCATAAAAATAAAGATATGTTCGATATATGTTTGGTGGAGTTTGATATTTTTTTGGCTTAAAAATATTCTTAAAAAACACAACTAAAAACTAATATTATATTTGTATGTTTTGTTTATGAAAATAACTCGTAGTCACGTAGACCTTACAATCACTTTGTTTGTATATTTTGGTGACAAAACCTCTCTATCTTTACATAACGTTCTTAGAAATTATTATTTTTTATCATATCGCACACTCTAACATTTTACTATCTAATTTGTTCGTCCTAATAACTATTACGATTTAACATTTATGTATTAGTATTTTATTTGGTAACACATTTATTAGTTTTTAAAAAAATTTATATTTATGAAAATATTTTTTAAAAAAATAATTTTAAATTTATTATCATAAAAATAATATTTTTACTATTAAAATAATATGTATTTTAAATATTTTTCAACTTAACATCGTCTAATTAAATTATTATCATTTTAACTCATTTAATTAGATATTATTCGATATTATTGATTAATTTAAATATTATTTTTATTATCATAAATTTTAAAAAATATTATTTTTATTATCATAAATTATAAAAATATTATTTTTTATAATATATTAAATAACATTATATACACAAAATAATTTATTAGTATTAGATTTAATGTTACTATTATTAATTAAATTGAATATTAAATTTAAAATATAATACCTTGGAGAAGTTGTATAAACATATAAAATGATTCCGTGCAAAACGTTTTCCAGACACCGCAAGTATATTGGTAAGAATTTTACAATTACGATCATATATCATACAATTAAGCCCTAGTTAAAACCGACAAAAGAAGAAAACTTGCACATAAAACCAAGTTACGCAATTTGTTGAGTGTTTTCTTCTTTTGATATGAATAAAAGTTTATTTGATGGTATTTTGTCATCTTGGTTTCTTGCAAATATTAATACATATTTGTTTTCTTTTCTTTTCTTTTTCCTTTTTTTATAAAATTATATATTTTTTATTCATATTTAATATATATATATATATATATTATAAATTTAAAATAGTTAATTCTTATAAATTCAAAACAATTATTTTACATTAAATAAAATTACTAATGAAAATAAACAATAACCTTTTAAATCTACAAAAACGAATTCAATAAACTCTAGTTGTTATATAGATATCCCTTTGAGATAATTCTAATTTGTTTTCATCCAATTTGTTTTCATGAAAATTTTATCTATCATAACATACTTTGTACTATCATACTGAATTATGTACAATATCATACGTAACTTTATTATCACAAACTATTTTGTACGAGTTGTTCAATAACATAACCCAAATCTTGCAAAAACGGTCTTAACCATAATGCTTCATAAAGTAAATTTAGTAAACCTCTGAATTTAGCTTCTGTACTTGGACGAATTACAATATTTTGTTTTATGCTTTCCCATGTCACAATATTACCTCCCACGAATGTGAAGTAGCGAGAAATATATCATCTGTCACCTTTATCACCAACACAGTTTAACCCAATCGACATCAATACATGTTTCTATACTTTAATAATATGTATTTTTAGTAAATAATTCTTTTTCCTGTAGCAGAATTCATATACCTCAAAAATATGCATAAATGTATTTATATATTATTTTATATAATTATGCATAAAATAATTGATAATACTTAAAACATAAGTTAAATTTGGTCTATATTAGACAAGTATTACAATCTCCTTACAAGTTTTTGGAAGCTTATTTTGTCTATTGGTACCTAGTTAGTCTGAACACACAATTTTAAGTCTTTGTATGATTGTGTGTTAATTGGTTAATATGTTGACATACTCATCTATTTTAGTAGATTTAAGGTATATTTTTTTTGAGATAAAAATATTTTTTTATTAGATCGAGATACTTCAATACCAACAAAATATTTTAGATTATCTTGATCTTTTATTTTAACTATAAGGCCTATATTTCGTTAGTCATTTCCTATAACAATCATGTCATCCACATATATATGAGTATAGTGATCTTATCCTAGTATTTTTTTTGAAGAAAATAGTATTATATGAATTGGTGTGATGGCAGCCAAAGTTAATCATAAAAGTTTGTAAACCTTCCAAACTATGCTTTCGAAGATTGTTTTAGTCTATACAATGATTTCTTTAGTCTATATACCTTACGATTGTACCTTTTTTGTATCATGAATCCCAGTGGATGATCCATGTAGATTTTTTGGATAATTAACAATGTAGAAAAGCATTATTCACATCAAATTGTTGTATTGATCAATCCAAGTTATTAGTTGTAAGGACTATGAGTGTTGGTTATTTTCGTGGATAAAATATTTACTTGTAAATATTTTATTAGGTCTGCTATCAAGTCTATCAAGAAAAGCCAAACAAATGTTCGAGTTTCAGATAATCGTATTCTAAGTATATCTTTTATAACTACGGCACGCAAGATTACATTTATACATTTAATAATACATGTTCATAAATCTAAGATTATTTTTAGTGCTTAAATAATGTTTTATATGTCTTAATATTTTTAAGATATGATTTAAAAATATTTTTTATTAAATCTTTAAATAGGTCTTGAATAATGAAGCCTAAAATATTCTAACTCTAATGCTATTAAGTTATCATTATCTACGTATATATACCGATAAGGTTAGGCTCAATGTGTGTGTTTTGAAAAAGAAAAAAAGAAACTGTTGAACTGCGAAAGAAAAAAAAAGTGGCATCAAATTATGTCGAAAAGAAAAAAAAATTCATCATTATCGTTAGCCAAAGAATGCAAGGCAAGTTTACTAATTCAGAGTCATATATATACATACATACATACATACATACATACATACATACATACATATATATATATATATATCGAAGGTAAATTTATATATTCGACGGCTAAACTTATATAATAATACATATATATGTATATATATATATATATTGATTTATAAGAAGAGATATTAATAAATACAATCATAAATTAATTATTTTTTTCTTTATAATATTTTAGTAGTTAAATTTTTATATGTTTTAATCTATTTATTTTTCATATTCATATAGTTTATTATATCATTAGAATCTTACATATTTAAATCTAATAATTGTATGAGTAATCGTGATTATTTGATTTAATTATTAAATATTAAATAAGTTATTTTTAGTGAATTTGGGCTTAATCTTTTTGGTCTATAATTTTATAGTTGATTTGATTTCAATGACATATATTTTGAATCATCTAGTTAGGATTATTCATTGTTAAATCCATTCTATAACACACACTTACACTTGTGTTTCTTTTTGTGCTAACTTTTTTTGCAATTGATTTATGAACGATCTGATTAGCGGGGAGCTTATTGGAACGTTGGTCTGGAAACCGCTCACGCTAATTTTAGAAACTATGAAAACATAAGAGAGGCTTGTAAGTAAAGTACATTGGGATAGTATCATAGGGAGGGTAACATAAGATTGAGTTTGTTCTTGAAAATTTGATTTTCATAGTGGAAAGTTAGGTGATCCGGTGGTTTTTTTCTTAAGTCATTGTAGTGGCTTAGGTTGTTTCCACCTAAAAATATCGTGTGTTATTATTTTATTTCTGTATTTTATTCTTACACGCAATTTCATGTTTGGTCATTGATGAGCAGAATATGGATTGCCAAAAACTTTGATGCTATCTCCGACAACGGCGCCAAAAACTTGATGAACGAAAACCGGCATCGCCGATCCTACTAATAGTTTGGTTTTATATTTATAAAATATCGCAAGTGCATGAATCATTTTGTAGAAAATGATAAGTATACTCCCAAGGTCGATCTAAAGAATGAATGTATGTGGTTTTTAATTTATTATTCAAACTTTTAAAAACGAAATTAAATCCTAAACATCCTGTCATGATATTTTGGGTTTTGTGTTTTTAATCTACTTACATAAAAATAAACATAGATTTAATAAATATTTATGCAAATTTTATATTTTATAATAGTGGAGTATTTATGGATATAATAACTAAGTTAATTATACTTACTCATATTATTTAGGTTATTAAAGATATGAATTTATATTTATTGATTCTCCCTTTTTTGTATGAATACCACCTTTGGTGGGGTTAGATATTCTTTGTTAACTAAACAAATCAATTAACACCTATGGGTGGGATTGATAACTAATTTGGTTAATTAAATTAATTCATTTTTCTAAGAGATTGAAAATGAACCATTTAAATGCCACATTTGGTGGGGTTAGACAGTTTAAACTTTATTCAAGGTGTCCAAATTAAACCTAAGAATTTAGTTATTCGAGTACTAACTTTCAAGTTTTAAAACCACTACTAAAAACATGTTGTCAATACATTTTCAGATAATAATTCTTATAAAAACTTTTGAAATAGAGCTTCACTCTAACTACCGGGCGATTGTACCAACAAATAAAATAGCACTACTCTAAATCAGACCGGATAACTAAACCTTAAAATCTAATTTTTCATATTAAAGTTTGTAATGAAAAATAATATATTTCTCTCTAACATTTTTAATATAAAAATCTTGAATAAAAATAAAATCAATTCATTTTAGAGATTTTCACCTATTTAATATTTCGCAAGCATAACAACGTTATTATTATATCATGTTTACAAATAGCCAGCATAGTTAAATTTAATCACAGACAAATTAAATATAACATGTAAGAATAAAGCATAAAAAATAACTGCAAAGAAAATAAAATCCTTACAGAACTTCGATGCTATTCCCGTTGCTAGAAAACCTCCAAGCGGAATTTGCACTCCCATTTATTGAATCAAAAAGCAAATAAATTACAAAAACATAACTAGTTCTTCCCAAAAAGGGAAGAACTCTAAAACTAAGCAAAACTAACTAAGAATAGCTAAAAACTAAGAAAAAAACTAAGAAATGAGAGAAAGAAAGAGAGAAGATAATGTGTTTTGATGTGTATTTTGAAGTGAAGAGAATGTGGGTATTTATAGGTGAGGATGGAGAGAAAAAATGGGTGAAAAAATGGTGAAAACGCATAATGCAATTATGGAGGTCATTAATGACGTCAGCATGACGTCATGGGGGCGACTGCACGTGAAAAATGAGGCAAAATGGCATCGGTTGCACGGTTCATATCTTATAAACTTTGAGTAGCTAAAGATAATAGAACACGAATTGTGTTTATTTTGACTACAAGTGCAAATGTTTCTATGTAATCAATCACACAGTCTTAAAGGTTTCCCTTTACTACTAGTCTTACCTTAAATTGTTCAATTGTGTTATCATGATTATGCTTCACAGTAAAAATTCACTATCATCCAATTCGTTTCTTTCTTAGTAAAGGATTAACTAGTTCCCATGTTTCATTTTTTTTGAGATTTCATCTCCTCATTCATAACTTATTTCCTCTTAGGATCAACTAAGGCTTCCTGCACACTATTAGGTATATATACAATAGATAATTAATTGATAAATGATTGATTTTTTTTACAAGTGATGTATAGACATATAATGGTTCATGAAATATTTTACTTTACTGGACAATTAATGTTCATATGTAGGTTTTAGAATACCTCTAGTGACGCATTGTGGTAACTATCTCTTAGATGACTTAGACATTATATAATGAATATCCTCAGACAACGATTGATTTGGTGTATCAATTAGGAAAAACTTGAACGATATGTTAGAAGTTTCCTGGCTTTTTGGATATTCATGTCCATTTAGATCTAAGTTTTGATCAATATATTCAAACTCATCCACTTCTACACTTATTGTGTCATTGTATAAGGTATCACCACTTACATCCAAGTTTTGACCATTGAGACTCAAATAACTTACATTTTGTTCAAATACTTCCATCTTATATTTCTTCAAGGTTGTATACAAGAGTTTGAATTTCCTTAAGATACCCTCCTGAAAGTCAGACTTATAGAAATTCATTGTATCTTCATGAAAGACAACATCTATAATGATAAACATACATTTAGTATAAGGATGATAACATCTATATCCTTTTTGATGAATACAATATCTGACAAAGACACGTTTCAATACACGAGGCATTAACTTACTACATTGGTATTTGTAAAGATGAACATAGGTAACACATCCAAATATATAAAAGATAGGTTTGAGACTGTTAGAGCAATAACAGCTTCTGCAAGTGTTTGGAAGGGTGTTTCAAAGTCGAGGGACAAGATATAGCACGATTGATGAGATATGTAGTTGAGAGAAGAACTTTGTCCTAGTAGTATAAGGGTATGTGAGCCTTGATTAGGGAAGCACAAACAACTTCCAATAAGTATATATTATTGCGTTCAACAATACCATTTTGTTAAGGTGTATTCGTACAACTAGTTTGATTATTTGAGCCATAAGAGTCCAAAACTTGATGAAATTCATAATTATGGTATTTTTTGCTATTATCACTTCACAACACTTGTATTCGGGCATTGTACTAAGTATGAATAGTGTTATAAAATTTATGTAACAACAACGTAACTTCTAATGTAGAATTCATCAAACACAACCAAGTCATCTAATACTATCATATATAAAAGTAACAAATCAATGTGACCTTCCTAATATGGGAACTTTGGATAGTTCCAAACATTAAAGTGAATAACCATAAAAGAAACTGGGTTTTTATTTAAAATCAAAGAAAATGAATCACCTTGACCTTTTACAAGTTTATACATATCACATTTGAAAGCATAAATATCCAAATTTGTAAATAAATTAGGGATTTTTTTAAATAACCAAATGATACATGTCCCAAACGTAGATGCCAAAGCCAAGTCTCAATTATTTTCTTTTGTGAAATAGTGCTATCTAGTGCTAAAACTTATTATAATTTGTTAGAAGTTTTTGACTCCAAGTTTAATTAATACAACCTCATTTTCTTAACACCATAATCAATTGTTTGTTGAATTTGAATGACAAAAAAATAACAACATAAGATAAGGTATAAGTGATTTGAGATACTAATAGAAGGTAATTATAATCTAAAAATTGAACAACTATCATAAAATCAAGGTGTTAAGTATTAGTCATATGTTATAACCCTTCCTCGATAATAAGGGTGGTATTACTATTGTTCATGGATACATAATTTTAAAAGGATAAGTTAAGGGTTAGACTTGTCTAACATCAAATGTCATATGATAAATAGCATAAAAATCAATTATCCCAATACTATTCAAAACAAGTGTATAAATGTTTAAGATATTATCTCCATTTTAGGTAGTGGTGACCAATCTTCATGTCAAAAGAGTGCCATCATCTTCCTTTGTTTAAGCAACAGTTATAATAGGCGATTGTTTGGAATTTCAATATCGTGTTGGGTCCCATCAATCTGGATATACACTAAGTTTAAGCAACAATTTTTTGAATGGTTTTTTTTATTGTAATGAGTGCATTTGTATGTAGGTTTGTTTAAACCTTTGGAATTCTTCATATTGGACGATTTTGGTCAATCTTGTGACATTTGACTAGGTTAATGGTGGAAATCATAGGAGAAGCTTCAGATTTCTATATGTCCTCATTTAAAGTAGTAGATCGTATGGTCTCATAACAGATTAAGTAATGAACATCTTTCAGACTTACGAGTCATTCACAAAGTAAAATCTCTCGTCAGAGTTAATTGATCAAAAAATTTATCAAATTCAATAAGAAATATGTGTACTTGGGTTCTCTCAATGGATTGTCGGTGTGCTATAATATCTTCAGAATCCTTCATAACCATAAACAAAATCACGATTATTTAGTTCCCAAAATATTTCTTTTAACACCTAATATTATATTGTCTTGCTTTGTTGAGAAGGCTTTCTAATGCAAAGAATATACATATCTCATCATTTTCATCATAAAACGTGTAGTGAGTATACAGAGATAACGCTTAGCATTTTATTTTCTGATTTTTAGTATACTATTTTTCATATCCCTTGTGTGACATAGTAGGTGAAACAATTTTGTCCATAATATGTGAGAATTTTTCTTATTCAATAATACGTAACTTTATCAATTGAGATCACACATTATAATTTATTTTAGTAATTAAAATGCTCATATTAAAAGAGCCCTCGGACTAAACAAAAAACAAAAGAGTAAATTTGGTTAACGTGGATTCAATTTGTTCAATTATTTTTTACTTTTTTCTATTTTTTTAGATTTCAGGAAATGTAAAAAATGTTAAAAAAAACAAAATTAGTCTCTCCATCTATAACCCTTTCCAAAATAAAATAAAAAAATAAAGCCCAGAAAAAGGCTAAAGGTTTGCCTTTCTTATATTAAACTGAAATAAAATGAAGGCTGAGAATCAACAAATGCATTCAATGACATAAAGGGTTATGGAAGTTTCGGTGAAGGTGAGTGAGTTGGTGGAGTGTCAGGTGGCTAATGGGTTAAATGGCCAAGTGAGTTTCGGGTGGCTGGTGGTTGGGTTTTTTTGGTGAATCTGTAAATGGTTTTTTGTAAATGGATGGGCTGGCTTATAAAGAAGGTAGCGAGGTAAATTTTTCTGTAGTTGCTTTTTTTTATATAATGCATTTCATATTTTAAATTTATAAATTATAAAATAAAAAAACATTAATAACATAGAAAATTACTTTATTAAAAAACTTTATTATTTATTTTAAATAAAAATAATCTATCGATTGATCTACAAATCAATCATTTTTTTATTATATTAATATGTTTTTATTGATCTGTATCGTAACCTGATTTAATTTAAAAATGATATTTTTTATATGTTAGGATCATATAGTGTAAATATTCATTGAGTATCAACCTAGCATATTTTTTTATCATTCATAATCTCGAGGAGGCTAGCACTTGCCAATTGTCACTCGTTTCTTTGGTTTTGGTTTATACACTCTAGTTGAAGCAAAAAGCATAAATACAAGAAAAAGGTTCGCAAGGATGGGTTCCGACATTCAATATAGTGAAACCTTGGACGATGGCAATCTCATGCATACATGCCTAAGATGTAATCTAAATCTTGTAGGTTAACTCACTTTTAATTAACCAATTCTTAAAAATAGTTTTTCCAAACGCGCTTATGAATCATTATTATTGAATAACACTCAAAATATTAATGATTAAAAATTTAGAAAATATTTTTTTCAATTGAAAATTTGAGTTTTGAAAATGGTAGTCTTTCTATATTTTTTAAACTAGTTTTCATTTGAAAAATGATGTATTTATAAAGGCTCTTTGGCTACCAAATTCTTCATCAAATACATCAATAAACTCTCGTGAACTATATCGACGTGAATTATATCGACAATGATAATAGCTACCACAATGAGTTAATAATCTTTAGAATGTACCAATCAACAGTTACCTCACCAATAAGTTAACACATACCTCGACAAGTATTAGAAAAACTTAGTTGTATGTTTCAATAATTTGACTGATAATTTTTAACAAATGCACACAAACTACTAATCTCTTTTAACACAAACTCACAACTTAATTCACATGAATCTAACACAGTGATTTGTACGAAATTATCTCATAATTTTCAAATTCTAATGTAACGTAACAATTTAACTACTTAGAAATATATATATATATATATATTTTAATAAAATTTTAATAATATTAAATTTATATCACCATCAATAATATTGTTGCACCACTCATGTTCTATAGAATTATTCAACTGATTAGAACGTGTATTTATTTAAACAGAGAATACCAAGTTGGAATAAGGGGAGCTTTCATTAATTTTGAACTAAGTTGATACTTTGGTTCATACTAATAACATGAGAGAGGGGTCGGAGAAATTGTGAGAAAATATATATATATTTTTATGATCGTGTATCTTTTAGTTACCTATATTTTTAAATTGCTATTAGTTTGAATTAATATATCAACTTGATTGAAAAATAATTAATAATTTTACAAGTTAGCACATAATTTGAGTTAGTGAGAGATCAAATCACTTTCTAAGTTAGGGTTACATTAGATTTAGATAAGAAATATAGAATCTGTTTAAATCTGAATCATATTAAAATGGATAGATTTATTTATAATCTACTCTAATTAAAACTAAATTAAATTATAATAAAATTATAAATAAATACACAATTTATATTATAAAAAAATAACGTGTTATATTAAATATTATATATACTGTAATTATATTAAATTACTAAAAAAATCACTAAAAAACAAAATATAAATTTTATCTCAATTGTAACTATAAGTTTTAAATTTTGTTAAAGATGTATTAATTTAAAATTATAATATATATATATATATATATATATATATATATATATATATATATATATATATTGTGTTATGTTTTATATTAGTTAAAGTTTAATGGTTTAAATTTAGATTAAAATTTTTGTAAACTAAAATCAGATTATATCTAAACGGATGAAAACATGCATTTCAAGTTAATTATTAAATCATTTAAGAAATTTAGTTAGCAACTATCTGTTAAAGTAGTTAAAAACTTTATTACAATTTAATCATATATATATTTTTTAATATTTATTCTATTAAATTATTTAAAAGATTTACATTAACTTTTACCTTTTAATTTTTTACCATATTTTTTAAATAAAATATACAAATATAAATACAAGAATAGATAAAGTATAATATAATTATTCAAAATGTTATACGTTTTAATATTAAACATGTATTTTTTATATATAAATAAAAAATAATAAAAATAATATTCTTATGCCAACTCATATATTTTTGCTTCAAAAAAATTTAATACTATATTTTACATTAAATATCGTTTAAATTAAATTACGATAATATTACAATTATTTATATTTATTTACATTAAAGTATTATTTTTATAATTATAAATTTAAATATTATTTTTTATAATTTTGCAAACTAATATTCATATACATGTGATATAAATTAACTACAATCTCTGTATAATCATTTTTATCTTACGTCTAGTGAATTAAAGTTATTTAAAAAAATCATCAAAATTTTATAAATAATTATAATTTTCATCGACGGTTAAAATATTCGTTACTAATAATAAGCTCAAACTAATTTTTAATGGCACAAAAGATAAGAAGAGAAGGTTTGTTTTGGCAAGTGCCAAAGCCCGCTTTCTAAAATTTTGGCATGAAAATTTGAAACCCCCATCAAAAATACAACAAATCCCTCCATTTTCCCCAACCGCGCGCCGAGCCTAAAACCGAATTTTTTTTAATTTTTCGCTCAAAAATTTGATTAATAATCTCAATTCATATAACCTCCTCCTCTTTCAACTCACTCTCAATTTTAAATTTTCAACCTGGTCGAAGCTCCGTGATTCCTAGGGTTTTCTTTTTTCTTTTCCCCCAAATCCCTAAATCTAGGGTTTTAGGAACATCTCAAGTCCTATTTATTTATGAATTAATTGTACTTTTTGTTTCTGTAATTATGTCGTCCGAGGTCCTAGACGAGAAGAAACCTGAAAATGAAGCCCCTATTGATGATAAGCCTGACGTAAAAGTGGAGGAAGAAAGTAAAGCTGAAGCTAAGGAAGAAGATAAAGAATCAAAAGAAGGGGTTGAAATAAAAGAAGAAAAAGTTGGAGAAGAAGACAAGAAGGTCGAAGAAAAGGACAAAGAGAATGAAAGTCTTACAGTTGATTCTGAAAAACTGAAGCCGCAAGAAGAAACGGAAGAAAAATATAAAGAAAACGAAGCAGAACAAAGTGATGAAGATGAAGAGGACGATGCAGAGGAAAAAGAAGGTGATGGAGTTGACACGAAAGGTAAGAAGGGTCGAGGGGGCAATTCAAAGGAGCAGGGTGTGCCTAAGAAGCGTAACCGTGAATCAGGAGAGGAGAAAAAAGAGCCTGTTACGCCCAGTACTGAGAGGCCCACTAGGGAGAGAAAAGTGGTCGATCGGTACTCTGCGCCTTCTACTGGTAGGTCGTCTTCGAGTAAAGGATTGTCTATCGAGAAGGTACGGTGTTTGAAAGATTTCATTTGTAAGTTAATAGCATGAATTTTTTCCCCATGGTCATTGTGCCGTTGTGTGGTTTCAGGGTCGCGGATCGCAGCTTAAGGATATTCCTAATGGTGAGATTCGAATTCTTGAATCCTCGTTAGGTGACTTACGTTTAATATTATGTTTTTAAAATGATGACAAGTTCCCTTTGTGAGTCCCTCTTACATTTAAGAGGAAGAAAACACAAACAGAATAAGCAACCACCACCAGAGTGTATCTAACATTGATACTAATTATTTCATAAATAAGAACCTTTGCCTTGTAGAAACATCAACACAACAAATAAGTACAGGTTAATTTGCAAAAGCCAAAGTAACAATTTCCTTTGAAGAAAAATACAAGGTCGCAGAAAAATGAGACATCTTAAAAAATATTGTGATATTTTTCTAAAAGTGAGCGACAAAATAAATGAGTTTGGGAAACATCAGTGTGACACTATTTTGGATTTATCTCAATTTGTCAGACGCTTCCTCACTTTGTACCCATTAATCTTATTAGCAAGAAATATTTTCTAGTTTGTTCGCGACTTTAGTCCAAATTAAATGGTGAACCACGTTAAATTTCTACATATTATTCTACTCATTAATTCATTTTCGGTTCTTTACCCGTCATACAACAACTTGTAATTGTCCGGTCTAGTAAAATTTTTTAATACGCTTCTACGGTCATAAAGATAGACTTATCTTCCACATCGTAAAAGATTTTATTAGGTCCCAGTATTTATTTACGTAAAAAGAAACACACCTAAAAAAAATATCAAGCCAAAGGTAGATATCGAGAAATTTAGAACGGCAATAATAATTTCTCTTATGGCAGCGAGGATGAAAGATATTCTCATTCAATTGAAGTCCATAAGACGTTGGAAAAGAAAAGAAGGTAAAGAATCACCGAGGAACAACGGGAGGAAATAGATGAGATTGTAGCTAGTACAATTCGCCTAAATCTCTCAGACAGTTGTCTTGCAAAAACATTGAATCAAAAATCAAAGATCGGCGTTAAACACTTCGGGAGACTCTAGAAAACGCAGACATGTCAAAGTTAACCTTGGCCAATAAATTTTATTTCAAAGGGCTGTTATATCGACGGAAGGAAGATAATGCGAAGATGATGCAACATGTTAGTAATTTCAACATCAAGCTTTCTACTTAGCAAGATTTAATGTGAGTTTCGCGATGAAGAAAAAGTCGTGATGTTATTGCATCACTACCTCATCATATAATCATATCACAATAACTCGACTTATGCAAAAGACAAGATGGAGTTCAAGTTGTTGTAGAAGCCTTGTTCTCATACGAGAAACAAAACAAGGAAAGAGATTTAAGCACAAGCCCTTATCACAGTCTGCAGGGGCGAGACCGCATAAAGTTAACAAAAATCGAGAAGAAGAGCAGGCAAATCAAACAAATTTGCCAATGTCAATGCCATCATTGTTAAGAAAGCGGTCACATTAAGAAATTTTGCTCGGTGTTCAAGAAGGAACAAGAAATGAACACAGTGCAAAGTAACAAAAAGGATGATAAGACTCGCGATTAGCAAACAAATACCATGACGAAGTTCAATATTGTTTATGATGAAGATTTTGTCAATCTTGCATCACACAAGATCAACAAGGATTGATTGATAAAAGTGCTACGCTCACGCTTACATCACGAGAATTTTTCTTATCGTGACACCTCGTAAGTTTTGTTGTTAGATAATGAAATGAAGGTCCGTCACCAGGTAGTAGGTAAAGCGGAGACGCTTGCTTGGAAACAGAGAACTAACCAGATTATTACGATGTCGCATATTCTAGATACGCATCAATTTGATCTCTCATCAGGCCGACTTGCAAATGAAGGATATTGTAGCCCTTCATTTATGACAAATGGAAACTTACAAAAGGCTCTTAGTAGTGGTCGTGAGTAGAAGATACAACTTTGTATATAATGCAAACAAACTCTCTATCGACACAAAGAAATGCCATGTAGAAAGATAAGGTACCGAAGCACATGGCATAGCACTACGCAATGGTGAAAAAGGTTTGACAAGTTTCAGCCAAAAAGAAGATATTGTTCGAATGGATGAAGTACATTTGGAGAAACGTGTTCATTGGCACAGAAAGCAAAATAGGGTTGCTTCAAGAGCTTCCTCCTTCCGCACGAATAATATTTTAGATCCGATTCATTTAGATTTACGTAACCAATGCCAAAGTCACTGGCGGTGCTCAATACTTTGTGACTTTCATTTGATGATCATTCAGGAAGATGGTATATCTTCTAAAGACAAAGGATCGTGCAGGGATGTCAAAGAATTTCATGCCTACTGAGAGAAGACACTGGAAAGAAGGCTGTGGCATCCCATTAGTACAATGGTGGAGAATATGACTGGACCTTTCCACGCTTATTGCAAAAAGCATGGTATTCGCATCGATGACACCTCCAAAGACAATCCGCATTGAATGGCTTAGCTAAGAGGATGAATAGAACTTTGATGGAGAGAGTTAGATGTCTACTCACATGCAAAGTTGCCTAAAACTTTTTGGGGTGAAACCATACTCACCGCATACATGTGTTGAATCTTTCACCTCAGTACTCCTCTCAAGACGGATGTTCCAAATAAAGCGTGGTCGTGAAAGGATGTTTCCTATGATCATCCGCGAGTGTTTCCGCAAAGCTTTTGTTCATATCCCCAAGGAAGAGAGATCCAAACTTGATGCCAAAACAAGACAAAGGTATTTTTTATTGGCTATGGTCAAGATCAATTTGGCTATAGATTTTACGATCCACTGCTAAAGAGACTTGTCAAGAGTCGTGATGCTATATTTGTCAAGATGAGACCATTGAAGATATTATCAAAAATGAAGATAGATGTTCCTAATTCCAATGGTGACTCATCGATTTGGAATTAATTCTTCCAACATCGGCCAAGACAAGTTGAGATGAAGACCAGTGTTTATTCACCGATGAAGATGATGCCCCAAAGAAGTTGGTTCTCAAGATGAGAGAAATAATGATGTTCATTATCCAAGACTAACACCTGCGCTTCTCTTGTTCCAATCGAGAAGAAGTGATACAGAGGCTACCTCTATCTCATATCCTCCGTATGAGTATGTAACTTTCACTGGGGAGAACTCCGAGAGTTATGAAGAGGCAACGGATGATGAATCCAAACAAAAATGGATTAAAGCTACGCAAGATGAGATGAAGTCCTCGTACGAGAACAAAACCTTCGAGTTGATAAGGCCGCCCAAAGGGAAGAAGGCCTTGAAAAATAAATGGGTGTTCAGGTGAAGCATAAGGACATGGGGCCTAAATCCGCGATACAAAACCAGATTTGTTGTCAAAGGATTCACCAAAGAAAAGGTATTGACTTTGACGAGATTTTCTCTCCAGTTGTAAAAATGACATCCATCCGTGTCAGGTTAGGGTTAGCAAAGAAGTCTTGACTTAGAGGTTGAGCAAATGGATGTCAAAACTGCCTTCCTACATGGTGACTTGGAAGAAGAGATATACATGGAGCAGCCAGAGAGTTTTCATCAAAAGACAAAATGAATTCAACAGAGTAGAATAATGACACCAGAAATTTAACGTGTTTCACCCTTTAATTTGGGCTAAGTCCACGGGACAAACTCCGAAAATATTTCTTCCACTAATAAGATTAATGGGTACTAAGTGAGAGGCAATACAACAAATTGAGATAAATCCAAAATAGTGTCACACAAGTGTTTCCCAACACGGGGGGTCAACTTCTGGGTAGATTATGTTGTTCAAGGTAGCTTCTTACTTTTGCTTCTGGGGTCAACTTCTGCTATGAATAAAGTTTGTGTTAAATTATTGTTTTTTAGATTTATTTAAATGATTTTTTTTATTTTTTTAACCAAAATGCCCTTGTGTTTCCCAGAAGTTTGCATAACTTTAGAATACAATTTACATTGAATAAAAAGTTATTTACTTCAGTTCATTGCTTGTTACAGCTGCCTGGGCTATATTTGTCTTATGTTTTAAAATGTTGCAGTGGCATTCAAGCTTGCTAAGCGAAAGCCTGATGACAACCTTCAATGGCTTCATACTGTCCTATTTGGAAAAAGAGCAAAGGTGAGTGGGTATTCATGTTGTTCTGAGTGTTGGTTTATAGAGTTGTGTTCTGCTTGACATTCTATGTCAATAAACTGTATTAAGGTTAAAATGATTTTAAGTATCTATTTGGATTGATTTTTTCTTTCTTTCAATTGTGAGTGTTTTGCAGGCTCATAGTTTAAAACGGAACATAGGCCAATTTTCAGGTTTTGTTTGGATTGAAACTGAGGTACTTTTAGTTTTTATTGATTTACTAAACTGATGTTTGTTTTCTTCAATTGCTAAGCGTGCATGTGTCTTTTATATAAATAGAATATTTTTGTGTGGTGCTATTTTTCCTCATGGCGTTATTTCTTGTCTTGTCAGCAAGAAAAACAGAGGGCAAAGGTTAAGGAAAAGCTTGATAAATGTGTGAAAGAAAAATTGATAGATTTCTGTGATGTGCTTAATATACCAATTAGCAAAGCCAGCACAAAAAAAGTAAGCAGATGCCTTCAAGTTTTTTTTGCATTTTATGGATAATATAAACATTTGAATGTTCAATTATCTAATGAGTCATTATTGCAGGAAGAACTTTCTGTAAAATTATTGGAGTTTCTGGAATCCCCCCATCCAACAACAGATGTTTTGCTGGCAGATAAGGAACAGGTTATATTCTATTTCAAGTAATAAGTTGTTCATGATGGATGTTCAAGAGCCATGTGACTCATGTCAAATGTAATTAACACATTTTTTATGAGTTTCAGAAAGGTCAAAAGCGCAAGAAGAAGGTTGCATCAAGCAAACCTTCTAATTCTGGTGAAGCCTCTCCTGAAACACCTCCCAAGGTATGTGTGATCTGTTGAACTAAAAGGTTAAACAAAAGTTCATGAAAATGAAACAACACTCTTTAGTCTTTATTTTGATTTTCCCCCTTGTGTACTGATGTTTTCATAACAGTGGAGGTATTTTGTGAAACCTGATATTTTCAAATCTTATCTGTTGCAGTGTTTTATTTGCTTGTATATCTATTATTGAATTGTCATTGTTTTATTTCTTCTCTTTCCTTGTCATCTAATTCCTTGACTTATGAATTCACTACTAGCATCTTTTTGTTTCCTATTGACTTGTTTCTTTTTTAAAACAATTACAAGTGACTTTACTATAGTGTAGGATGGGTGTTTCAACTACTGTACTTGTTTCTGTTGGAGAATTTCTGTTTGAACTATAAGTCATTGGAAACTTCAAAGCATTGTTATGTATACTTATTTAATTTTAAACTTGAAAGTTGGATAGTATCATCCATTGCCTAACTCAAGTTTGTACACTGGTGATTAAAAGTTGGTTATCAAAGTTCTACCTTGTAAATGGAAAGCTTGCAGCTGTATAGCAATTTGTTTTTTTGGATGGAGTGTGGCAAGTACTTGAACATGTACTTCGTATAATATTTAGGACCGTGTAGCAAGTACTTGAACATGTACTTTGTTTAATATTTAGGACTGTGTAGCAAGTACTTGAGTGTGTATTCATACAGTGTTTATGATTGTGTAGCAAGTACTTGAACATGTGTTTCATGTAATATTCAGGACTCTGGCAAGAAGAATATTCATTTCTTATAATGTATAGGACTGTGTAGTTGTCTCGACCATTTTTCCGCCAAAAGAGTTTCAAATGAACATTGAAAACTTAGTAAAGAGGGTTAATTTGTATGCTTCTCAGTACTGGGGCAGAATAGTGTCATTTGGTAGTTCCATAAAAGATATGTCCTTATTACCTCCTACATGCGTACACATGATATCTACAAAGTGCATGGTATTTTTATAGTTTTGTATAATATGGTTGGTCTAACAGAAAATCTTTTGTATCTTCATGGATTTCTTTTTTGATATTTATTATATGATTTGGTGGCATTGAACTGTATTCCAATTAAAAGTTAGTGGTAATTTCTTTCCCTTTTTTATGCACCGTGTGTAGTATATTATTTTCATTGTTCACTTTGTTCTGATACTTAGAAACAAAAGCGGACTCCAAGTGTGGGAAAAAAGCAAAAGGATTCAGCCAAAGCTCAAGAAGAGAGCACTGACAAAGTTGAGTCATCAGATGCAAAAAATGATTCTCAAGAAGATGACAACACAGTGCACAGAGAAAGTGATCACGACGATGAAGAACAAAATGATCCCTTGTCGAGTCCTGAAAACCCACCCCAAAAGGCTACAAAAGAGGGGTCCAAGTCTAAATCAAGGGTTAAGTCAACATCTGTTAGTAGGGATTCCCCTGCAAAATCCATAAAGGGACAAGCTGAGTCTACCGAGAAATCTAAACTTTCTTCTAGAAAAGGTGCAGTGGATGCTGATGCATCTGCAAAATCACAACCCAAGAAGAAATCTGCATCTAAAAAACCTAAGGTGGAAAAGGAGAGTCATAAGGAATTCAATGTAAAAAGGGAAAAAAACAAAAGGGCAAGCAAATTACTAAGAAAAGCTTCAGCTAGGGATCAAGGTACCCTTTTTATTGTGTGAGTTTTAAAATGGATCTAATAAGCCTAGGAGTGAATGGGTTATTTTTAAAATTTATTAATTTATAATTTAGTAACATCAATAAAGTGGTTAGACATTCAATTGTGTATAAATATTAAAATGTGAAAATTAAAACAATATATGATATTTTTAAATGTAAACAATTTAGGTCACAACCATAATTTAAGAGTAAAATTATATTTTTTATTATTAAAAACAAATGTTTAAGTACAAATTTAGTCGTATGTTATCCTTTTTAAGATATCGTCACAATGAACTTAGTATGTGAGCTTCTTTTTTGTTTTTATAGATTTCAATATTAGTGTTATTTAAATTAATGTTCTAATTAGCTCTTTGTCAATTGGATATGTTCATGTATCAACTTACTATTAGGATTAGTATATAAAATGTATGTGTTTGTTTATGTTTTAAAACATATGTAATAATGAATAATCCTAAGTATATTATTCAAAACATATATCAATTAAATTAAATCTTACTTAAATAAGATTAAATACAAGTTTAATAAAAATAGTTTTTTTAAAGTTAAATAATTAAATAAAATAATTATGATTATATATAAAATTATTTTATTTAAACATACAATACCTTAATTAAGAAATATTTATATGAATATAAAAATATAAAATAAATAAGTTTAGATTTATGTTACCATAATCATATGAATATTTAAGATGAGATAATTAAGTTCAACCTAAAATAAAGAGTAAAAGATTTGATAAATTAATTGTAAAAACTTTATGTTCTTGAAAATTGTGTTGTAGTTTTGTGTGTGAATTATAAAGATAAATTATGTATTTAAAGAAAATCTAAATGTGAAAATGTTACTTATATGATGTGATAAAATGTAATAAGAAGTTATTATCTTATTTAGACTAAAAAGCTTGTAAAACAAGACAAAATTGTCCAATTTTTATCATGGCTATATCCCATATAAGTGGGATGAATCTCTCTTTAAAAAAAGTTATGCCAATATAATATGTGTTCTATCGATCTAAGGTGGGGTTTTATCACTCTTTCCAAACAACTCTTTTTTTCAAAGTTACACTTAGTTTGACATAATAGAGACATCTTTTTTTCAAAGTTACACTTAGTTTGACATAATGTTTTTAGGATTGTTTAGAGATTAGTTTAGAGGGATTGATATTTCTACTAGAGAGTATTGATCTCTCTTTAAAAAATCTTATAATTCAATCATGCAACATTCTAATTGATTCAACCAAAATTTTATATTAAATGCACTTAAATGTTTGTAATAGTTCTTGAATATGAGTTATTTAAATATTATAATTATGATGTTATATATATTATCTTGATTCATTTTGTGAATATATGTTATCCATAGTTTTAAAAGATATATTTAAAGTATGAATATTTGGAATTCTTATATTTCTTCTATTTTACTTTATAGACTTAATAACAATTATATAAATAAGTTATATGTAAATATTTTATCTATAAAAATAGTTAACATTCTTAGTCTTTATATTTTGTATCCATAAAATAAATTGCTAATTGTTCTTGTTTAATGATCTCTTGCATTTAATCCTTGAGAGTCATTTAGATATGCTTTTCCATACGATAAGATTTCTAGAACTTTAAATTTTTTTCAAACACTTACTAATAAATTGAGAAAAGTACTTGACTCTCTTCCATTACTGCTGAAAGTAATTAATTTGATCAATTGGTGAATTATTTTACTTTTGAACCATATCTACACTCAGTGGAGAGGCATATCCAAATCTAATTTATCATCTTTACTTTCATAATGTGTTGAAAATTACAAAGGCCAAAGGTCAAGACCTAAAGGCCTTATCAAATAAAACAATCTCTCTTAAAGTTGTATTCTTTCTTTCATATTTTCATTACAATTCTATAGCTATATATAAGGAGATTTACTCCTTGAATTAAGGATTCTTTGTTTTACTTCTTGAATTAAGTATTCCTTGTTTTTCTCCTTGAATTAAGTATTCCTTGTTTTTCTCCTTGAATTAAGTATTCCTTGTTTTTCTCCTTGAATTAAGTATTCCTTGTTTTTCTCCTTGAATTAAGTATTCCTTGTTTTTCTTCTTGAATTCATCCTTAAATTAATGATGATAACTCCTTGATTTACTCCTTAATTTATTTCTTAAATTAAGGTTCTTGATTTACTCCTTAAATTAAGAAGTTCACACTCCTTAATTTACTCCTTAATTTTATCTCTAATGCTCTCACTCAAGCTGGATTCATAAGGTTTATGGATCTAAGCTTGCACATAAGTCGTTGAAACTGATTAAAAGCCAAGGCATCAAATGTAAAACTAACAAAAAATGTTACGATAGCAAAAAAAAAAAACAAAATTATTGTTGTCGATGTGTGATCTTTTCTTTTACCATAATACTTCCCCATCATGTCGGGCATGTAGGAGTTGCATGAGAGATTTAATCTATCATTGCCAATAGTTTAGTTTCAATGTGTGACCTTTCCTTTTACCATAATATTCTTTCTCCACATCAGGTAGGTAGAAGCTGCATGATAGATTTAATCCATCATCGCCAAGAGCTTGGTTGCAATGTGAGACCTTTCTTTTTACCATAATACTCCTCCTCCACATCAAGTCGGTAGAAGTTGCATTAGAGATTTAATCCATCATCGTCAAGAGCTTGGTTTCAATATGTGACCTTTCCTTTTACCACAATACTCCTCCTTCACATCAAGTCGGTAGAAGCTGTATGAGAGATTTAATCCATCATCGCCAAGAGCTTGGTTTCAATGTGGGACCTTTCCTTTTACCATAATACTTCCCCTCCAAATCGGGCAGGTAGGAGCTATAGGAGAGATTTAATCCATCATCGCCAAGAAATTTGGTTTGAAAAAACAAAAAGAATAAGAAATTGCTCTGATATAGTGTCAAACGCACTTTGAGCAAAGGAATAACAATTTTTTTAAAAAGATCGACTTGTTCTTATACCATGTTGAAAATTTGTGTTGAAAAAGCCAAGGCCAAAGGCCTAAAGGTCTTGCCAAATAAAATAAGCTCTCTTAAAGTTGTATTTTTTCTTTCATATTTTCATTATAATTCTATAGCTATATATAATGAGTTTTACTCCTTTAATTAAGTATTCCTTGTTTTACTACTTGAATTAAGGATTCCTTATTTTTCTCCTTGAATTAAGGATTCCTTGTTTTTCTCCTTGAATTAATCCTTAAATTAAAGATGATAGCTCCTTGATTTACTCCTTAATTTATTCCTTCTTTATTTACTCCTTAAATTAAGAAGTTCACTCTTTAATTTACTCCTTAAATTACTCATTAAATTGCTCCTTAATTTTATCTCCAATATAATTACATTTAATTAGTGTGGTTTTAGTTTTATATAAAGTAGATATTTATAGGCACAAGATGACTGTTTGAATTTGATTTGGTTTATCAGATAATCAGTAATATGAATAAGTTTCTAGGGTCCTTTTAATTTTCTTTATGCATTACCGATGGCTTAAAATTCATTCTTGTATAGCTAAAGGTAAAAATAGCAAGAAGGCCAAGTCAGAGCCCACCAGAGAGGAGTTGCATACAGTAATTGTTGATATTCTAAAAGAAGTAGATTTCAATACTGTAAGAATTTTTTGCAGCATGAAATTTTAGTTGGATGGCTGAAGTGCTTTTCATTAAAGAATAATCTAATGTTCTTTTCTAAATGGTGCAGGCAACTTTGTCTGATATTCTGAGGCAACTAGGTAAATATTTGTACTCTCTTTTAATTTGTCAAATGAAAAACTAGAATGAAATTTCATATTGAAACTTTTCCAATCTAATTTTTTAGGCACTCACTTTGGAGTGGATTTAATGCATAGAAAAGCAGAGGTGAAGAAATTAATTACAGATGTGATTAATAACATGTCTGATGAGGAAGAAGAGGATGAAGCTGAGGAAGATGCAGAAGGTGGTGATGACGGAGAGGATGATAAAGACAAGGATGAAGATGATGTTTAGTTCATAAGTCTACCATGAATCCTTAGTGTGACTACACAAGATGACAATTGTGGATGTGCAACCAATTAATCACCTTTTGCATAGGCTCAATCGGCAAAGTCAGTGACTGATAAATAACCTTGCCTCTAATGGCCTTTTCAGAAGGGAAATAAAAAAAAATATACATGTTTAGTTGCGTTTGTAACTCTGTACCGTAGAACCTTTTTGTATTCTTAGTTCAGTCGTAGTATTTAGCCCTTGAGTTTTTTACTACCATAATAAAAATAGTCTAGCTGCATTTAATATTTATACTTCTTTGAAAAGAGATGTGAATTTATTTTTTCATCCCTTTTGTTTGACTACAATGTTCTTACTGATTTGTTCAGATTTAATTTGTAATATAAACATGTCTTTGACTTATTATCTATTGCAAGTTCGTTATTATGTTTAGGAGTAAGGCTGCTTGAAGCCTTTGCTTCACATAATTTGCTAAATGACCCTGCTACAGTTAACTGTTTAATATCTGATGAGTAAAAATAGATGGTTTATGCGATATGTGCCTATAATTATTATGTCCATTTTCTCTATTGTATTTATATTCTCAAATAAACAAAAATGTAACAAAATCTGCATGATGCTTGGACAAACATAAAGGAAAGGAGCATGTTCAGAGAGCTCTGTATGTTCATTTGCTGAAGTGAATAACACTTGGACATATCTCAGTATCATTTATTTTGAAAATGCCATTAAAATATGGATATAAACGAAGTTACATGAATAAACAAACTCTATGATGCGTGGACAAAATCATAAGTGAAAGGAATATGAACTGAAAGCTTTATTCTTTCATATGCTGAAGCAAATAACACTTTTAAAATATCCGAGTATCTTTTAGTCGGCAAATAGCCATGAGATGAACTTCTATTAAACAGTTTGCTTTTGCACATTCCATTAGACATTACATTTCATAACTAAGCAAATTGAGGGGATTCCATCACATTTCCTTACACATAGAAATTACATTTATAACTAAACATTCCATTACCTCCATGGTTATATTAGGTGATTCCAAACAAAAATCAAAATTAAGGATTGACCATCATCCTCTTGTTGGAAAATTACGCAAATTTTCGATAAGTCAGATTTATGAGAAAATAAAAATAGAAAAATAACACACAAATTTGATAACAGAGTTCTGCCACGTCCATTCCCTTTGGTTGAGTTTCTTCCTCTTGACTCTATATGCAAAACTGAAGAAGTTGACGATTCACTTGACTCTCTACGTCGGATCTCTTCGCTGAGAACTAGATCATGAACATCGTCAAATTTCAACTTATTGCTTCCTGACGAGCTACTCATAGTAGTGACAGTAGTATTCCAGCTTTCTGGTAAAGAAGACAAAAGTATCAATGCTCGTACTTCTTCATCGAATTCAATTTCCACTGAACTAAACTGGGTTGTGACTGTGTTAAGTTCATTGAGATGTTGAGCTACCGATGCACCTTCATTCATCCGCAAATTGAACAAATGTCTCATAAAGTGCACTTTGTTTGTGGCTGATGGCTTCTCATACATATTGCTTCTCATACATATTGGAGATAGCTGCCATAAGACCCGTCGTGGTCTTTTCCTTTGCTATGTTGAAAGCAACATTACGGGATAGCGTCAATCGAATAACTCCGAGGGCTTGTCTGTCTAGAAGATTCCAATCTTCTTTCTACATAGCCTCTGGCTTATTTCCTGAGAGAGGTTGATATATATATTTCTTTGGTACAGATAATTCTCTATCTGCATTTTCCAAAACCCGAAATCTATGCCATCAAATTTCTCGAGTTTCACCTTTTCTTCATCTGCGGCCATTGCTCCCACTCAAATCTGCCTTCCTCCGGATCGTTTCTGACTATTTCTGCAAACCAACGTATATTAGAACACCTCCGTCAACGAATAAAAATCGTCGACAAAATTTCCCTATTTACGTGAATAATAACCTTGTAGGAAATTGACAGAAATCACCACTAAAAGCTCTGATACCAGTTGTTGGGCAATTATGTAAATTTCCAATAAGTCAGATTTATGAGAAATTTGATAACGGAGTTTGGCTAATCTTACTTACGTTTCCGTACCTACTGCAGATCTTTTTACTGAAAGGTGATAAATTACACAAGGTGTTTACAACACTCACAACTCACAACTCACTACTCACAACCCACAACCCAATTATACCCAAGAAAATTACTCTCAATTTTCTCTCACAAAAAGATTTTCTCTTAATTTGAATTAACACTTTGGATGATTAATTCATTAGAATTACACATCTATTTATAGTAAAATTCACTCATGAAATTACTCGTTAAATTAATGGTTCATTAAATTACTCTTTCAATTAATCTCGTTATTTTGTTCAATGAATTACTCCATACTTTACTCCTTAAATTAAGGAGCTTTATAGCAATCTCAAACACCTCTCAAATCCTAAACTACTAACACATCTTGTAATTAAGATATATATACACAACGTAGCAATTAAAATAAAATACACAATCTTTAATTTCTTCATTTTTTCTTCTTCTTTGAGTTTTTGCTTCTCTTACTCATTCATATTTAGCTGATTAAACAAACCATTAACAACTACATCGTAATTATCAGAAAGTGCATGGTTACGCTATCTAAAAAAATCACAACCACAACCTGTAATGGATTGAAATTGAACTCTTCTACCCAGGTTTTGTTTCATCTTAAGAACAAAAAACATTTTAGTAATTAATAACCAAATCATGTGTATTGAATTTAATAACTAAATCGTGTGCGAAATATAATATCCAAATCTCCAAAAATGCCAAATTAAATTTGTATATCTGTTTGTAGAGACAAATTTTAACAAACAATCAACACAAATGAAATTTGTCTTCTCTGGTAAATAACCACTCTTAGTCATTTTATCAAGCATCACAAATGCTTCCCTGTATCTTCCACTTTCGCACAACATACAATCAATTTGGGGCTCAATAACAGAGGGTTGGGGATCAGTAAATTAAAAAGGGCTTTTTAAATTTCGTTCAACACAACACAAACATACAAAACAATATCATCTAAATCACCTCAGTGCAAACTAAAACCTACTACCGGGATTTTGCATTGCTCATGAACACAAGCATTTCGCAGTTCTCCAACAATAGCAAACATGTAGAGTCTCACAAGAGGCAACTTCTTTCATAGAACGATGTTATTTGAATATATTTTTTAGTATAAGAGAGAAGGAAGGAGAAGTAGAAAAAAATGGGTGCTTTGTGTTTCGAAACCTGCAAAAGCCAAAAATTACACTAAATGCAACTAGAGGGCATGCAATAGGCAAAAAGGAGGTGAGTTGATATTTTTGCCCCTACCTAAATTGTCACAAGTGGCTATTTTTGATTGTGTGTTCAAAAATGACTAATCCGAAATTTTATAAACATTTTGAATACTGAATTGAAATTATTTCAAAGCATGATCAAATTATGAATTTTTTGTCAAAACTTGGATGTTACAATGGTATATAACCCTAAAATTTACTATGAAATTGTCTTGAAAAATCAACATAATCTATTTACACTCTTAGAGTCAAATTATATCAAAACATGGGGGAAAATTATTGGTAAACTTTGTATGAGTAGAAGTTTTTTATCTCAACATATACATTTTGATAAGAAGATAAAATGCTTATCACATGTTTTAAAATGTTTGTTTTTTTACATTATTTTAAAAATAAAACTAACGTTATATATTTTTTATAAATTATATGGTTTGAGATATATCAACCATAAATTTCAAGAATAAAATATATTTTTTAAATAATCATAGTATATACAATATCGTATAATCTTATTAATAAAATAAGTGAGTGAATACTATACTTTATTAAGATGTTTCAATGAACTAGTAAATCATTAGAAATTAAAAACAATTCATTATTCATGTTTGGAAATGGCGATTCTAAAATGGAGCACACACGTAGATATATAAAAGCTTTCCTGTTTTAGCTATCAAAATCAACCATACGTGAATAATTTTTTGATCAGAAAGAATATTTCAAATCAAAATTGATTGAACGGTATAATCTATTGGATATGGTGTGTAAAGATAAAATAAACTTAATAAATTAGAATAATAATATTAATAATTTAACGTGATTAATCCTTTAATTTGGGTTACGTCTGTAGGATAAATTTTGAAAAATAATTATTCTATTAATCAATGTGTATAAAACGAGAGGTAATACAATAAATTGAGATAAATTTAAAATAGTGACACACAAGTATTTTTTCAAACTCATTATTTTATCGTATATTTTTTTAAAAAAATACCTCAAATATTTTTCTAAAATATTCTCTATCATTTTCTCACACATACAATACGATTTTTCATCAAGTTAATTGTTTATTTGGATTTACTTTAATTCTCTTCTTTTTGGTGTTTATCTCTAAGTCAAAAATATTACTTATCATTTATGTGTTCAAAAATTGGTCCATCAAATTTTAATCATAAAAATATTTTTATTTATTTATTAAATTTGTGAAATATTATTGCACATGATCTTTATTTTCTTTTTCTTTTCATGTGAGCGAAAACTGCGTAACCGTATTTGTTTTGAACTTGTACGTAAGCCACTATGAGGTGTAATGCAAAAGAGAACTATTCGCTATATAGCACTCCATGGAATATAAGTATACCAAGTAACCGAAAATATAGTATGCCTACCACATTCAATGGAATATAAGCGTACCAAGTAACCAAAAATATAGTATGCCTACCACACCTAATTACTTCATAATCACTCCTCTGTTAC
Organism: Hippophae rhamnoides; assembly: GCA_033030585.1. Lineage (NCBI taxonomy): Eukaryota > Viridiplantae > Streptophyta > Magnoliopsida > Rosales > Elaeagnaceae > Hippophae > Hippophae rhamnoides. Next base: position 60,953,502 of record CM065428.1, on the reverse strand, counting down.
GCCAACCTTGCAATGTTTTAGTTCAATAACCAGTAGCCTACCTCGCTACCACAAACCCAAATGAAAAGCTAAGCATAAATTACTGAGAACAATAGATCACTGTTCAAATTAAGACTCACATAAAAATAATAAACAAACAAAAAAGAGAGAAAAATCAGATTTATATTTTGACAGCCGACTTTTGGTAGCTTTTGTTAAAAAAAAACAATTTATCAGTGGTATATCTGAAAATTAATAATAGATTGAAAAAAAAATGTTTTCTATTATTTTAACTAATTATTAGAGGGTATAAATGAATTGTTAACGAGTTTAAGATTTTGAAAAAGTTGATGTTTAATACATGTTAATCGAGTAATTAGATCTTAGTATTAAATCTCTATATCAATCTTTAATGTTAATTTAAAATTTTAAGTTTGATAAGAATTATGGAAGAAAAAAAAAATTCAAGGAAAGTTTAAATGATGTGGCTTTAAGATAAAATATTGTTTACACTTTAAAAATATCTTAAAAAATATAAATGAATTGTTAAATATATTTCTCACGAACTTTAATTTTTTTGAAAAAATCACTTCTTCAACTTTAATTTTTGAAAAAATCACTTCTTCAACTTTAATTTTTGAAAAAATCACTCCTACACTAATAATTATTATCTGTCAGATTACTTGTAACGTAAAGAATCGTTATAAGTAAAATGCCCGACGTTTGTCTCGTTCAAAAGCCCATCAATTTAATTTATCATATTTGCCTAACAACAACTACCTCCAATAAGGAAAGAAAATCGGTCAATTTCATATTAAACAAATTTGTTGACTGAAACAAGTTATATTCAAATTTTCTCTCAAAGTTCATCTATTTAACTCCAACTCCATTCCATAAAAAAATACCAATGCCTCCATCTTACTAGTTTCATCCAGAAGTGAACCAATTTTTTTCTGATCAGAAACCTCTATCATTCAGGTAGAATTACTTTTTCTCATTTATTGAATCAATGTTATGTTTATACTTAATAGCTAAATAAATGTTTTACTGGTGTTCATTCTATGTGAATGTCTGACCTGTAATTCTCCCATATTATTAACCAATGAAATGTATAATAGGTTTTGGGATAAAGAAGATAGATTTCAAATGGAGAACAACAAAAGACTTGAACTCTGTGTAAAGCAAGAAGAACCAACTTTGGTAACTCCTGCAGAGGAAACAGAGAAGGGTCTCTACTTTCTCTCAAACCTTGATCAGAACATTGCTGTTACAGTTCGTACTATATATTGTTTCAAATCTGATTCAAGAGGAAATGAGGAAGTTATTGAAGTTATAAAGAACGCATTGTCAAAAGTACTTGTTCATTACTACCCACTTGCAGGAAGGTTAGCAATCAGTTCACAAGGAAAATTGATAGTGGACTGTACAGGGGAAGGAGCTGTTTTTGTTGAGGCTGAAGCTAATTGTGGTATTGATGAAATTGGAGACATAACAAAGCCTGATCCTGTTACTCTTGGAAAGTTGGTCTATGATATTCCAGGTGCCAAGAACATCCTTGAGATTCCTCCTCTGATTGCTCAGGTTGGTTTTCTCTAAACGGTTTCTTTTGGTTTAGGGTATGTTTGTTAATGCTTTTATGATCTTGTAAAAGTGCTTTTGACATCAAGAAAGTGACTAAAATGACTCTAAAATCTAAATCTTAATTAAAAATAAAATATAATGAAAGGCCTATGTTTATTCTTTTGTTCTCACTAGTATGGTGATGGCAATCTTGTAACCACAGGTAACTAAGTTCAAATGTGGTGGATTTGTTCTTGGATTATGCATGAACCACTGCATGTTTGATGGGCTTGGAGCAATGGAATTTGTTAATGCATGGGGTGACACTGCTAGGGGATTACCTCTAAGAGTGCCTCCATTTATAGATAGAACAATACTCAAATCTACAAATCCACCAAAAGTAAAGTTTCCTCATGATGAGTTTGCCGAGATTGAAGACATATCAGACACTAACAAACACTACGGAGAAGAAATGCATTACAGGTCATTCTGTTTTGATCATGAGAAGCTTGAGATAGTCAAAAGAAAAGCAATGTCAGATGGGTCTCTTGAGAAATGCACTACTTTTGAAGCACTCTCTGCTTTTGTTTGGAGAGCTAGAACTAGGGCATTGAAAATGAAATCTGAACAAAAGACAAAGCTTTTGTTTGCAGTTGATGGACGTTCAAGATTTGAGCCACCAATACCAAAGGGCTATTTTGGGAATGCAATTGTGTTAACAAACTCACTTTGTAATGCAGGTGAGCTAATTGAGAGACCAATTTCATATGCAGTGAAGTTAGTACAGAAAGCAGTTAATATGGTTACTGATGATTATATGAGATCTGCCATTGATTACTTTGAAATAACAAGGTCTAGGCCTTCTTTGGCTGCAACTCTCTTGATTACAACTTGGTCAAGACTGTCTTTTCACACTACAGATTTTGGATGGGGAGAGCCTATATTGTCAGGGCCAGTTGCTTTGCCTGAAAAGGAAGTCATTTTGTTCCTTTCTCATGGAAAACAGAGGAAAAGTATTAATGTACTATTGGGCTTGCCTGTTTCTGCTATGAAGACCTTTCAAGACTTAATGCAGATAATTTGAAGATAGAAAATTTCTCATATTATTGTTGTTATTATTTTTAAATTATGGTTTCAGACTTTCATTTATCAGCATTATAATTGTTGTTGTAAATTGAGCTATTGGTTGTAAGATGGATTGAAGTTTCTAAATTAAGTGGGAGAAAAATTACTCTGTGGGAATAAGAAGGGCAATAATAGAATCATAAAAGAAAGTTTATAATGTGTATCCTATTTATTTATTTTCTCATAATTTATTATTTTATTTATTGTCTTTTATTTCCCTTTCATTTGCAGAACATGTACTTCAATTGCATTATAAATACTTCAAGATAATATTCCTTGGTAAGCTACTCCAACTGTTCTCATTGGATTTATTCACAAAAGTGTCTTAATTAGTTGGTGGGAAGAGGACAGTGAATTAATGGCCATATTTTAAACGTTAACCCTCTTTTAACAATTTGCTAATAAAATCCTAGTTATTACAAGCTTATTGTTAATATTGGATCCGAAACTTTCCATTTAGATCCCTAATTTATAATGGTAATAACTAGCCAAGAGCACATGTATTTATGGGGAACTGCCAGTATAACTTATGTATTTGTACAACTCATGTATTTGCACGTGTGGGTGAAGTTTGATTTCAATATTGAAATTATTGGAGAAAATAACATTTATAATAGTTTTTACATATGTAATCACAAAATAATAAAATTATATCAAATTTATATATTTTTATTAAAAAGATATTTTAACCCTAAAATATTACTTTGAACACCGTTTAAGTTAAAATTTTGTCAATTAAATTCGTTTAATTATGAAATTTTACAAATTAAACATTGTGAACTTTTACAAATTAAAATTGTTCATTAGTATGTTATTTTTTGTTATAAATTTTACATATATTATTTTATATAATTTTTTAAATTATTTTTATTCAATATAATTTAAATGACGAGAATTATATAAGTATATCTTCTTAAAAATAATTACGCTGCTTACTTATACACAACTAAAATCTTATATCTTTTATCTTTTGGTGTATAAATGATCGATTATTCAATTATTTACACTTTTAATTTTTATTAAAAAAAAATGTATATTTATACTTATGTTATGTTATAAGAAAAATAAAAATATGTATTTTTTATTTGAAAAGAGTAAAAAATGAAATTTCATGTATAAAATATTATTACATATAATTAAAGCTCTTGAGGTAAAAGCTGGCTCACATATATTCATTTTTTTTTTAAGTTCAGGGTATAATATATATTCATACGAACTCAAGTTTGTGTACAATAAAAATTCAATTTTTACTTCAAATCCGAAATTTAGTTTCCGATATCGTTACTTAAAAATTTGTATACAACAAAAATGATTTGATCTTGAAAGAAAGAAAAAAAAATTGTGTATGTCGTAGACTGCTCAAATTACAAGAAAATCACAGAAGCAGCAAAAAGAAGCTATAGCTAAGTAATGTTTTCATATACTGACTATGATTAATATACATTCAAAGATTCATCTTGATCATGTGCGAGGACTTAAGAACCTATATTTGTGGTGATCATGCACCATTAATGCTAGCTATTGTTTGGACGATTATAACTACTATTTATAATATTATGATCATCATGATCACTAGTAATGGTTTCTATATCAGCTAGAACTTTGTAGAAGAAATCAACCTCACAAGGAAGCAAAATAGGACCTTCACTGCAGAATCCATATTCCATTTCAGCATCCTCTAGAAGCATCTTGAACAAGGGATGATTAACTAACTCTGTCCTTACCACAAATCTTTGCTTTTTTGGACCAACATATACTGAGAAACATCCTTCTGGAGCTATTTGTGATTTTTGTTGTTTCTTCTCCAACTCGTATTTCTCAACATCACCCAGTGAACGACACCGTTTCCATCCCCTTAAAATCTTCTTCAATTTCAATTTAACCACTTCCATTAATGTTTTTGATCGATAAATTGTTTAATTTACAAGCAAAGAAAGAACCATATATATATAAATATATTATAAATATAAATATAATATTATTTCCAAGTAATAATTAATTATTTGTCAACGACGCAAAAGCTGATGGATTTTGAAAAGAGAAAGCCGACCACTACTTCAATTCTTCAACGCTTGCTCATGCAATGGACAAAATCTCAAGATAAGAAAAAGAAATGCAATAATTATCCACATAATTTTTATTTTATTTTCTTCTTTAAAGTCAAAACAACTCATGCTAGTATAGAGGAATTGGGGAAGAAATCATCGAAACCACCATTATTTGTAATATAAAATACAAATAATTGTTTATTGAAACTTAATTATAATCACAACAAATTTTCATGGTTGTTGTAATTGTGTACACGTACCAACACGTGCGTTTTTGTGGAAATTAAATACCTTAATTAGATGAGCTAAGCTAAAACTTTTAGAGAAAACATATATATTAACCGAACCTGACTGACTTAATAGAAGAACACCAGGAAACATCAAGAGATTAGTGTGATAAAATTTCATCAGCAGTGTAGACTTGGAGGAGTATGTATGATGGTTTGGCGGCCACAAATTGTTTGTGCCTTTTGGTTCTAGGTCTAATGATCGAGCATCTTAGAAGTTACGTTTGTTCTTCTTCTTTTATATATAAAATAACCCAGTGGTGTGATTGTGATTGTGATTGTGATTGTGATTGTGATTGTGATTGTGATGGGTTACACCACCTACTTCATAATTTTTTTTTCTATTTAATATCTTTTATCGATAAAATTACAATAAAACTATTATTATAATATATAAGTAAATAAAATAAAATAATTAATATAATTTTTTTATATTTAAAAAAAATATCTTATACTTATCTATCATATAAAATATATCTTTATTTTTTATAACACAAATTATGATATATGTAATTAATTCTTTTATCCATTTTATAATGCAGTGGTTATCGAAGTCCTTTTGCTTTTATAACTTTTTTTTTCACGATAGACACTTAAGTCACTTGTAAATAAAAATAAAACATGTTAGTTATTTTTTATATATTTTATTAATAATTTTTTTTTATAAATTAATAAAATATATTTAAGGGAAAATTATTTTAAGATATATATTTTATTTTGATGTTAAATTTTTTTATTAATAAAATAATAATATATTATTTTAAAATTAATTAATATATTTTATTTTTATTAAAATAAGGATTTAATTTACTGTGTAAAAGTAAAGTAATTAAAATATTTTCTTATAAAAAAAACAAATTGACCTCCTAAATACTTAATCCATTTTATATATAACCTTTTATCCATGATATAATATGTAACTGGCTTGCACAACTGTGAATAAGCTAGGTTCATTAATTAATTATAGTAGGTTTCAATGGAAAAATTAATAAAAATTTATGATTGGCACACAAACAATCGGTACATAGCACAGCCGAGTCATCATACATCTACATTTTTTTTGACATAATTAAAATGATTTAAACGTTTTAGATATTTTTAAAAATTATCTTATATATTTTGGATATAAAACATATTTAATACTCAATTTAGTGCGCACTTCTTGTTAAAGATAAAAAAAAAAAAGTTATCAGTGAATGCTTTAAATTTCCTCCTTAAGTTAGGGTACTTACAGGTGCTTCTTTTATGTTACGTGACATAGTTTTTAATAATGCTACATGATTTAAATTGATATTAATCTCAAACTTTTGATAGATTAAATTTATAAATAATATCATCCAGATCTAAATAAGGAAGAATGAAAATGGATTTACTTGTAAAATACTACAATTAGATTGGAATTATTACAAGTTATTATAATTATACATAGAATATTTATTTATGATATAATTATAACTTATATAATAGATAATTATTCATTAAATTAATATATTTTATTTTTTAAATTATAATTAACTGTAACATTAATTATAATAATACAACTATTTATGATAAATATACATTTTCTCTTATATATATATGGATCTATTTTGATTAAAAATATGTATAATATATGACATTAATTAACAAATCATCATAATAATACCATAATCTAAATCAATAATATAAATTAATGTTATTATATTTTAAAATTTGATGAATAACTATTAAAATCAATAAAAAAATTAAGAAAAAAAACAAATCAAATTAAATAAAAATACATATTTACTATTAAATGAATTCAAATCAATACTTGTAAATGACTTGTTAAAAACATTTATACGACAACACTTAATATATATAATCAATCTTCTTAAATTAAGATATTTGATTTAATTTCATATATTCATATCAGATTGAATTGATAAATTTTATAGTTAGATTGGATTCAGATCGAAAAATATATAATTTGTATATATAATTACTATTAAATTATAAATAAATATATATTTTATTTTATGAATATATTTAAACATTATATTATTATTTTAGCTTAAAAATAAATATAAATATTTATAATAATTTAATAATTGTACATATATATTTCTTATTCTTTTGATTTTATTAATTGTGATTATAAATAATAACTTTTGTTATAAAGATATTAGTTTAAAATTTAAATGTTATATATATCATATTTTATATATGAATAATTTATAAATAAATTTTAATATTAATCTGACTTTATTCAATTTGAAAAAAATTAATCTTTTGAGATTCGGACTGATTATGAATAATTATATCATCATATCAGATTAAATTAAAAATCTTCAAATCTTCAAATCTAATTCAAATAAGATCATATTCGAATTAATCAAAAACATATATTTTCGATATACTACTTAGACATATATAACCAAACAATATTACATAATTTTTTACTATCTTTTTATATATATATTATAATATTAAGTAATATTTTACTATCTTTATCTCAAGTTTGAGATTTAAAAAAATTGATAATATAATAAGATATTATGAATTACCCCCACAATATTACATAATTTTTTAAGATCTTTATCTCAAGTTTGAGATTTAAAGAAATATGGTAATATAATAAGATACTATGAATTACCCCACAATATTACATATTTTTTTACTATCTTTATCTCAAGTTTGAGATTTAAAGAAATTGGGTAATGTAATAAGATACTATGAATTAACCCACAATATTACATAATTTTTTACTATCTTTATCTCAAGTTTGAGATTTAAAGAAATTGGGTAATATAATGAGATACTATGAATAACCCCCACAATATTACATAATTTTTTATCATCTTTTATCTCAAGTTTGAGTTTTAAAGAAATTGGGTAATATTTTGGTCACATTATTATATCCCATATTATTGCTTAGAATAACTTAAAAAGTATAATGCAGTTTTACGAAGAAAGAATAATAAAATTATACTTGGCGCAAGACAAAATTGTAATAAAATATAATTAATTACTTCCCTCTAGATTTAGATACCATATACTGTGTAATTGAGTACGTACATAGTGAAGGCTCAATCTAACTGGGGAAGGGACCTACTTTCTAATTTCTGCTAAATAGCATCGTCAACCAATCTGCTGTATATGCGACATCATGCATATTGGTTGTTGAAACAACTTGCTGACAATTTCAGATCAATGACTGTTCTGGCGACTTGCTTCTAAATCATAAACTCAGGTAAAGAGATAAGGCCTCACATGCATGTTTTGACTATCTTTATCTGTTTTCTACCATTGCTCTTTTTTTTTTCTTTCTTTCTTTTCTTCTTTGTTACCTACAAAGTTTGATCTCCTTAAACATACAAGTCAAAAATATACACAAGGGTCTGTATGTTAATTTTATTTTATTTTGTTAAGAATGAATACTAAAGTTCCATTTTTTTTATTAAAGAAAATTAACATTATGATTTAAACTTAAGTCTAAGATTATGATATGTGTAGTCAAACCACCTACAAATCTCATAAATTGTATGTTGATTTTTCTTTAGTTCAATCCACAAACACTTTCGGGTGGGGGCTGCATGTCAATCATGGAGGTAATTTTAAGTCTGTATTAGACTATTGTAAAGTATAGCAAAGACGTATAAAATATTTTGATATTATGGACATAGACGACATTTTACTGTTATATGTATACAACATATTTTATTGCAAGCAATTCCTGAAAAAACTAAAAGGGTATTAAGAACAAACATGCTCTCTTTGCGTTAGCATGATATTATAATTAATCTTTTAACCCCTCATAAAATAAAATAAAAAATATCATAATTTAAAATTTTGGAATCTATCTGGAATGGGATACAATTGAAAGTCAACGAAGTAAGGTGATTCCATGTTTAAATACGTGAGCATGATACAAGAGATTAACAGTAAACATGGAGCATCTTAAGGGCACAACAATCCTAACAAAATTATACTAAACAAACGACGAGTCCTGTTAATATGGACTGTGCCTATTTTTCTTACGAGACTTTGGCAACTTCATAACCAGTGTGCTTGATGTCCAGGATTGCTGTGAGTCCGAAGATGCATCAGATGACCAGCAACACAAACGGCCATCTTCTCCACCAGTCCACCCAAAAATCCCTTGGATTTGGACAGACTTGCTGCAAATTTTTGACATAGGCAAGACGCACCTAACAACGTCTGTATGTCCACTCGCAAGCACTGCTTCAGGAGAACCTATCGCTCCAACTCCTTCACAACTTACAGGAAAGTAGCCTAAGGTGCCCGTATTAGTACCACCAACCACCCATAATCGATCTTCCTCTCTTGAGTAATGACAATCAACAAAATAATCAACCTGCAAAACACACAGGGTAGCTGGTACTTCACCAAAAATAAAATTCTATGGAAGCCATTGCTTGCTACCCAGGCAATGAAACCTGTCACTTGTATTCATCATCATTGCAATAAGTTACCATTGTAAAGAACTAAAATCCAAATTGCCAATATAACAAGCCACTGTGGTGATTGAATTTGTCTGATCCTCATTTTCCCTATCGAGTGTGGTGCCGTTTTAGTCATTTTGTTTATGGTTTTGGGATCGATCTTGTAAAAGGTATCATTTAGTCCTTTTGGTTATGAAAAATGAGTCATAGAAGGACAAACTTTACTTAAGCACCAATATTTTAATATTTTTATCATTTAAGTAGACCTTTTGATTTAATAAAGGGCTATTTTGGTTACTTTATGTGTTTCCCTCCTAACCCAAAAAACTTGATCCTCTCTTTATTTTTGTTGCTTTTTTAATTAAATTAAAATTTCCACTTTTAACCCTTAAAAAATACACATTTTTCTCACATGATTGATCTAAATTCAAATTTAATAATAACATATTCAAGTTTGTCCTTCATCATCACCTTTTTAACAATCAAAAGGACTAAATAACACTTATTTAACAATTAATAAGACTAGATAATACCATTTAAAAACAAAAGTAATACCTTAGGTATTACTTAAAGCTTAATCAAAAGGACTATTCTGACCATTTTTCGTATCAATAAAGTTGGTGCAATGTTTTAAAACAAATATTGAATATTTAAGATTCTAGTGAATTCTATAAATCAAGTGCTCCAAACTATCAAGTTAAATGAAGTGGTTGTTAAAAGAAGAAAGGAAATTACAAAAGAACTTACATTATCAAGAGTCCAACTTTTGGAAGCTAATGAACGGGCATCCTGGAAATTTGCTTCATTTCTCGAGTCTTTCCAATCCCAAATACTACACGATACCAGTAAAAGTTGGGTCAAAAAATCAGAAACTGAAATTTATCTTTGGTTGTGTTGTAGATTTTGACAAATAATGTTATAAGCCATTGCTGGGAGATATTGGTACCTTAAAGTTTCAATATGGCTCAAACACCAAAGCTTTTGATACGTCTCTCCAAAGAATCCCACTCTCCCAATTGAAGTTTCTACATTAATCACCTGAAAAGTCACAACTATAAATGTTAGAGAATACAATAACAAGCAGCTTATCACACAATGAAACCAAGCAATCAAGAAATCAAACAACAAGAAAGATTTCACTCTTTACACAATAGTTTTGAGCACCAAATGCATGCCAAACATTGTCAAACCAGGACATAGTTTTAGGGGTCCATGGTCAATGAGCAAATATTTGAGATTTGGCATGATAAAGTCCTTTGAAAATGCTACCTACACAAGGACTATCAAGGATCTCAATTTTCTAAATTAAAAGAAGGCTTCAAGATTCAATATTAAGATAAATATTACTACTGTTAAACCAAGAGTATAAGTAGAGTGGGAGATAAACTAGACACATCCAAATTCAAAAGAACAGATGGGAAAAAAATCCAGAAACTTACTGATTCAAGATTATCATCATCGTTGATGTCTCCACCTGTATCAAATATACATATCAGTCCATCGACAGAAGCAGATACAAGCTTGTTTACGTGATTAGGAATGAAGTGTACCTGTCAACAACCATGAAATCGACAATACAATTTAACTGTGGCCCATAAAAAATGATGCAAAATGAATTTTCTACATGATGTCCACCAAGTACTACATAAATCATTCACAGTAAATATAAGGTTATGTCAAGAAAAGAACTTTTGACAAATATTTACATATTAAATATGAGTAACGCATTCATGTCTACAGCTCTACATAAATGATATAGACAATTGTACCTGAGAAACAATTGAACTTCATATATCAAGTTTCGATTAACAAGAACCACTTGTGCAACCTAGAGGTTAAGGTGTACTGACATACTTTCCTCCTTAAATTTTCTCTCATTAAATATTCCATTTAAGATAAGATACCAGCTGACAGAAGAAGGCAGTTACATGTGTGTTGTAGTTCCAGTTGAAACCTCCAAAATTTCACTTTAATGAAATTTTGAATTTCACAATGACCATCGACAATTTAGCCTCGAGCAGTCAAAGCATGATATTTCATATAAAATCTCACCAATTGCAGAACTACTAGTTCGTATAGAGAACATACCTTACAGGTATAATCATATCTCCTTGGGACTCAAGAACAAAGACGTGCAAGCACGCCTATAATTGTATTCTTTTCAGATCTAATAACACCTCTATCAAGTCCAATCAACCTAGAATAATTTCTTTTATAGCAAAAGGTCAAAACCTCCCTTAGGGAATAGAATTTATCAACTCCAACCTACAATTTTGTCTACATAAACAGTTTCTAGACATTGGTACCTTTGAAGTACTCATATTCTTGTTTTGGAACTCTATTTTACACTTATTCTCAACTGATACCTTTGAAGTACTCCTATTTAGGTTACTGACACTCATTTTGGTCAATTTCAATAATAATCTCAATGAATTAGGGTACTTCAAAGGTACAATTACATTTACAATTGATCAAAAGGAGTACCAGTAACCTAAATAGAAGTACTCTAAAGGTATTAATTGAGAATAAGAGTAAAATATGGTACCAAAAATAAGAATAAGAGTACCTCAAAGGTACCAACCTCCGGTTTCCAATAGCAACATTTATATTATTTGATGGCAAGCTGAGAAACAAATAGGTATTTCACTGCATGTTCTCATAGATAACAAGGTTCTATAAGCAGATAAATGAAAACAGCTAAACTCTTACAGTCATAACACCCAAAAACCTAACCTGAGTAACATCATCCATATGAGATTCCTCCAGACATGCAACTTGCTTCTTGTTCCTCCAATCCCAAAACAGTATCTGAGCATAATAAGTCAATAATCTAGAATCAATTAACACAATAGTACAATGCAAACAAAATAAAAATCATGCAAAATAACACTTTGAGCATGCTATTCTTTGATGCATTACTCCAAAGCAAGTAGACACTATCCTGAGTGAGAGAGAAGCGTAAGTAGGGGGAAATAAATATATTACTTTACGTCCTAAAATAAACTTAATATAGAAACTACCAACTTTACTTCCTTACAAAAAGGAAATAAATAAATAGACAAGCACCAATTTACCCCTTTTAATTTGGTTTATTTTTGAGCCCTTTTTTACCAAAAAGGGTGTGCATACTCAATGTACGATTGTACATCATAGATGTTTACAAATCTGGTCTAAATTTCTAGATTACTCATGTTTTAAGGGGTCAAAAGTGGACTGGTTGCATAGGAGGTCAATAAAGAATCATGACCTAAATTACATCCATACCTGAGATTTGCATCCAGCAGAAAGAAGGTTGTCAGTGGATCCTCCAAAGGAGAAGCTAAAGATCTCTTGAGAAGAACCAGCACTAAAAAGTGAGACCTGCAAAATTATTAATGCATGTAAACATGAAATAATTTTAACTAACATTAATTGCATAAATAATTAACATAAAAGAAAAGGCAATGTGTTTGCAAGTGTTGTGCTCTTTAATGGGTTAAAAGGGGACACAACGAAATCGGAAAATCAAAAGCATCCCACATGCATTCTTAAGCATGGGAATAGGCATAAGACGATAGAAGTCCAACCTGTTGGTATGTACGCGTATCCCAAGCTCTAATGGTTCCATCAGAAGAGCAAGAGTGCAATACATGAGGTGTTGATGGACCTAAGAAAGAAATATGGTTTAAAGTTGAGGAATGACCCTTGCACTCTCCATAGAATTGACCAGTCTCCGGTGAGTATAGCTTCACTATGTTTGTAGATAATGATACCGCCATGGAAGTCCAATCATTCCTTTCATCCATAACACTCAAGCATTTAAATCCATAGAAAAAGAAATTCAAAAACCCAAATAAATCTATCTCCTGTGTAAATGAAAAAGTAACTAGAGAAGGTACTATCATATATGTAGCTCACTTAGCACCTGAGGTACAAAGAATGGAACATCGCGCGCCAAATATCAAAACCAAACAGAAAAAAGATTTAAGGGGATGATCGTAAAAAGGGAAAGGAATAAATAAAATAAAATAAACTTACTTGGGGACTATCTGAAAAACATAGTCGCCTCCGAAACTTGTTTTGATAGAATTTTTCAGTCCGAATCGTTTGTCAGAGTTTGATTGAAGGCTGGAGTGAGACTGCTGCTCCACATCCATGTCCATTGTTTCCATGCCTTAACTCACTCTGCTTCGTTTTGCCGCCAAAAGGGTTTGCTGGCGATTGGCGACGCAGACTTGAGAAACTCAAAACTAAGAGAAACAGTACAGGGAGGAAAGGCAAGGGGCTAACGTGCCAAACAATTCCAAAGGGTTTTAGATATCTGAGACTAAAAAAAAAAAGTTTCAATCCATTTTGACCAATGTTGGACCTTGAAAAAGCCCAATAGGTTCTTACCCTAAGAAGAAATCACCGATGGAAACAGGCAAGAAAATACTGAAGTCTGAAAACACCCCTAGTTTTATTCTTTAACCTCGTCCTTTTCTTTCTTCACCCACCCGTCATCCCTACGAAAATAATTAATAAATTTTATCGAATAATAAAAATAATATTAAATTATTATTAATGATTATTAAAAATAAACGTGAATTCTTTTTTAAATAAATGTATATATAAATTTACCTACTCAAGGTTGCTTTTTCAAAAAGTACACAATTTTGTAGATGGATGATAAAATATGCAATTGTTGATTTAGTGATTATAGTAATGAGAATTGCTTATATAATTATAACGGTCTTAAAATATTTTAAAAGTAACAACTTAATCTAGATGTTAACTTTGATAATTTCATTATTTGTGAAGTAATAGATACAAATATATAGTTGTTATAATAAATCTATTTTCCAAGCTTTTTATTATTAATTAATGTTTACCACAAAAATTCTTATTAATGATACAAATTTATTACTAATTTTTTTATTAATCGTAAAAATATACCATTAAAAATATAATTTAAACATTAAAAAATAACTTAATAGTATATTTATACTATATATATTATTATTAAATACTATTTTATCACTCAATATAATTAATTAATATATTTATAACTTTATTAATAATTAAATAATATATTTATTAATTTAATTAAATAATAATAATAAATAAAAACCTTCAGTTTCAATATAACTCTAGTTTAATTTTTAATCTTTCAAAAACAATATATTTTATTATATTATTAAAAATATATTTAGTATACATTATATTATAAAAATTTATAATTAAAACTTAGAAAAATAGTTAAATATAAAAATATATTATCTTTGGTCTATCTTGTTCACAGTGTCTCTAATGTAATGTTTGTTGTTTACTTAGTAAAGAAAATTGAGGATGAAATTGATTCATTATAATTTTATATTTATTTGTGTTATAAATTGAAAATAAAATAAAATTAATTTTTAAAAAAATAATAATTTATCATTCCTTATGAATCATGATTCAATTCTTATATTAATTTTTTGTTCAAATTTTATATGTATTCATAAATATAATCTTAAATTCTATACTCTAAATTCCAAAATTTTAAAACTTAAAAACCTTAAAACCCAAAACCAAAACCATATTTAGAAAAAATAATAATTTTAATAATATATTTTATTTTTAAATAATAATTATTTAAAAAATAATGATTTCAATAATGTATTTTATCTAATAAAAATAATAATTAAATAAAATTATTTAAATTTGATTAAATATAAAGATATTAAAATAATATATAATATTTTATAAACTAAACGTATTGATTCATTTTTTTATTTTAATAATCAAATCAAATAATATAATAATAATAATAATAATAATAATAATAATAATTTTTACTTTTCATTCAATTACATTTGTATTATTGTTTTCGTTCAATTTTTTAATTTGTAAAACAAACTTCACCTAAAGTCAAATCTATATATATAAAATAAAAAGTTGTAAAAATTATGAGTTTTGAATTTCGAAAATAAATTAATGTAATTTAATTATTTTAGGAAACGTTATTACGTTAAAAAAATTAACAGCTGAGATAATTTTATTAAGAATATACAGTGAAATAATTGGAACCCGTTATTTTAAGAGTGTTTTTCTTTTCCTCCAGGTAACGGCGTTTACTTATTTTAAAAAAAAAACTTGTAATTGCTGAACACAGTTTTAAAGCATTTTTCTTTCAAAACTACCCTTTTAAATAGATCATTTAAATGCGATCTAAATAACTAGAAGTGGTGTTATGACATGATTGTGGTAAAAAAAAATGAAAAATAAACAAAAATTTAAATAACAGTAATATATAGCGGGAAATAAGGAGGGTGGCTGAGCACATCTATTCGCCTTTAATTGTCTCTTCTATCTTATAGTATTTATTTCATAAATAATTTATTTAATATTTCATAATATCTTTAAATATTTCAAAAGAGAACATAAAGTAATAAAATACTAGTATAAAAAATATATTTATTATCTATTAATTAACATCTATTACCTTATATATATATATATATGTATGAATTGCTACAAATATTTAATAATAATTTTGCTTTAATTTTTTTTTATAATTGAGTTTTGTGTTGACTTAGGAAAAAATTACGGCATTTTTTATTTTTATTTTATGTTTAAAAACCTTATTTTTAAAGAAATCTTAACGTCAATCAATTTGAAACAGATTCAAAAATTTAACAATTTGGTTCTTATTTGTCGAGTTTACCGAATAATTGAATATTTTACACATTAATAATAATCTTTTAGTCCTTTCGATTATTATTATTATTATTATTATTTTCAATGATTCCGTTCAATAACCTTTCATTTATTTCAATTATTACCATTTGTATTTATTAAAAATATAGGTTTTAATTTTTTATCTCTTAAATATGTTAATACAAATTTATTATTTTTATAAAAAATATTATAGAAGTTTATTTTATAAAAATAATAGATTTATATTGTTCTAATTTCATAAAAAAATGAGATAATATAAGTCTATTATATTTACAAAATGAATTTTTAAGATATTTTTATAAATATAATGGATTTGTATTGTCATACTTAATAGATATTAATTTAAATTATAATTTCGTTAAATATAAAATATTTGGATGATCATCGTACTTTTTATTAAATAAAATATATACAATTGGATCCATATTATTAAAATAACACACTAATAATATTTGTTAATAATGAAAAAATGAATTTATATAATGAATAAATAATAGATAAATTAATTTATCATACCAAATATCGAATCAAATTTATGTCTTTTATGTCTAAATAAGTTAATTTTAGTTTTATAAATATAAAAATTAAATCATTATGGGTAGTTATGATTTTAAAATTATAAAACATTGCTTAATCAAATTGAAATATATATTATTAATACTTATGTTTATTTTTTAATTTTATATATTTATACGTTTATAATTATATAATTTTAGTTAATTTTTTATGGAAGGTGAATTGATTTATATTATTTTTATTTATAATTTTTTTAACAGATAAAAAATCTAAAATATTTTTTATTTTTAAATTTTAAATAATTATCCATAGTTATAATTTAAATACTAATATATAATTTTTTAAATTAAATTATGTATTAAACCAGATGTCTTACTTATGAATAGATGTATTTTTTAATTTTTTTTATTTCAGTAAAAACAACTTTATTCATCAAAGTAATGTTATACACACATAGCATACTCTTTATCATATCCCTTATATAGCTTTTTTTTACATCAAACATCTTTTATTATATGGTGTAAAAAAAATAAAAAAAATAAATTTTTTTTATTAAAAATTAAAATTAATCAATCATCTACTCATTCATATTATATTCTAACAACTCATCCAATAATTGTAACCATTAGCTTATTTTCTCCATATTCTTGATCTTTATATCTTTCTTTTATCATATTTTATTTGATAAAAGCTATTTTCATTTTAAATTTGATATAATATAAGATGATAAAAAATGATAAAAGGGATAGTAAAATAAAATAAAATGAGATAATGGTAATAACGGTTAAAAAAAGAGATGGATACTACAGATAAGTTGATATTCGTCTAACTATAAATTCAATAAAAAATAAAATTTTAAATTTAATGGTAGTAACAATTAAGGACATAGATGAATATTATAAATAAATTAATGTTAGCTTAATGATAAATTTAATAAAAAATACAAGTTTAAATTATTTTATAATAAATAGAAAGAATTAATGAACTTAAAAATAAATAAAGTGATATTAAAATAGTAACGAAATAATGATAGATGTTGAATAATTTTTGAAATAAAATAAGATGTTTTTATATTAAAATATATAAAAATAAATTATTATGTAAACATAAAATTTTGTCTTTTATAATTAAATTATTATTATATTTTTTATTAAATAAAATAATATTAATATATTTAGTTAAATATACGAATTTAAATGTAAAATTTTGTTTGATAAGAGTAAATAAAAATAAATAAATTGGGCAATAAATCCATAAATTACAAAATCTCCCGTTGATTAAGCGACGATAATTAACCGCCATTTTCCGCATCGCGGTTGGAATATCTGCACTTACATAATTTATTTCTCAGACAGCCTTTGGTGGTCCGCCATTGGTTTTACTTTCGCACAAATCTCAAAGACACCAGTATCGGAGGGTCCAGAAACTTGTTCGCACTAGCAGTACGCCAGCTCATCTTCTTCATTGATATGCAAAATAAAGTTCCTTTCTGAATCTCTCTTGCAAAATAAAGTTCCTTTCTGAATCTCTCTTGCAAAATTTCTCCTCTCCCTCTGTCTGTCCGCGAAGCCATGAACTCTCGTGTGAAGCAAGAACTGGCAGAGACGACGAATGCTGTCGATCCGACTCGAGCAGCCGATATTCCCGATTGGCCTTTGTCGGTTATTGATCTCGATAGCAGCAGCAGCAGCAGCAGCAGCAGCAGCAGCAGTGATTCCGACTCCGACGGCGATAACGGCGTCGTTTCGGCACTTGCCTTAGGAGGTTTGATGAAGAAGAGGAGGTTGAACGAGCCCGGACCAATTGTTCCGGTCGAGTTTCCTCAGCGTCGACAGGAGATTGTGCAGACGCGCCGGGATATGAGCGTGAATTTGACTTCTGATAACTGTAAGCAGTTTTGGAAGGCTGGAGATTACGAGGGACCTCCTTCTGGCGATTGGAATTCTTCCTTGGGTAATTTAATAAATCTATTCTTTTTGCACTCATTTTCCTTTTAGGATGATTTGTTTGGTTTTCTGGAATACCAAGAAGGAAAAAAATTGAAAAAACAACTGGTGTTCCAACTTTAGGGTTGATAAATGTATGCGATCGAACGAAGCTTGTTCTTGGGTATTATCATGTGGTTATAAAATACTCTAATTATGTGAATAAATCCTGCATTTTCATGGCTCTCTGTGTGTTATTTATTATACGGGAAAATGCTAAAACTGTTTGTTAACACGAATTACGATGTTCGCTGCTTATTTTTCTGGCGTCTCTTCCTTTCTACGAACATCTAGGACTCTACCATTTCTGCATTTCCTTTACCTATATGCTCTTGAAACCGCTGTCACCTATGGTGTTAGTAGACTTCCAAACTGTAATTTTTAAGTAGGGTTGTTACTAGAGGTGTAATTTGAGGTGCAATGTAAACTAGGTTCATGAGACAATTTATTAATTTGAAAATCCATCTTATATTATCTAACTTAATTTTTGAGTAATTGAGATATCTCATTTATCCCTAATGGACCTAAATGAGACAAGTAATAATACAAAAAAAACATAAAATATGATAAGTGATAATTTATAATGTAAGTTTAATACTAAAAAATGGTATAACATATATTTAAAGTTAGTCTCATTAGGACTATAAAATAAATGAGATGAAATAATATTTAAATAAAATAAGAGAATATTGCACTATGAGTCATTAAATATACTAAATGAGATATGAGATGAGATGAGATGAGATAACTCACTTTACATCTCCAGTTGTTACCTTATTAAAGCAGTTCTAACTTACAAAGGTTTTCTTCTTCTTCTTCTAAATATTGTGATTTCTTAGGGGGCATTGATCATGTAAGGGTGCATCCTAGGTTTCTTCATTCAAATGCAACCAGTCACAAATGGGCACTTGGAGGTATATCATTTTATCTACTGTATAGGTTATGATTCTTTATCGTATTTCCATGGTAATTTGTTTACTTGTGCTTTGCTGCAGCATTTGCCGAGCTTCTGGACAATGCAATGGATGAGGTATGTTCCACCTTCTTATTTTTTAGATTTTATGCATCTACTTTCCTGGATCTGTGCATGTTTTTTCATTGTAAATTAAAAAGTGCTTGCATTTTCTTCAAAGTTTTCAATGTCATTTTGATATCAGGTGCGCAATGGTGCAACATATGTTAACATAGACATGCTTGTGAATAAGGAAGATGGGAGCAAAATGTTGCTGATTGAAGGCAAGTATTTTTTTTTAATAAGTGGTTGAATGTAAGGGTCAGGGTACTGGTTCTGTAATTTTTGGTTCAATATGCTTTAGTCTAATAACTTTTGAAGGGAGTCCCATTGGTTTTATAATTAAAAAAATTGGTCCAAAGGGTAATTTTTTATTTTTTTATTTTCAAATGTACAGTAAATTGAGGCATTTTCGATATTTCTAATATTTTGAACCAAAAAAATGAAAAATAAAAATGGCATTTAGCGTTGTCCCCTTATCTATTTTCAGCTTCTAATCCCTAACCTCCTTCTTCGACCATCTGTTTTCACCATCTAATCCCTAAACCCCCTCTTCTTTGACTACATTAACTAGCAACCATTCTTGCCTTTAGAGCTGCAAATTTGTGGAAGGATTCCTAACATAAATATTAAAAGACAATACAATTGATTTTATTATTAAAATTGATTACTAATTATTTTGTGATTGTAAATATCTTAATTTATTATAGCTTGTTTGAAAGTGATATAAAGTTTTCATAAAGCTGTTAAAGAAGGAATATGTGATTGGGTACAAAAAACACAAGTTGAAATTAAAACATGGTTAACACGACACAACAAGATTGTCACCCATAATAGCCAATATAAATTTCTTAGTTGAATTTTATTAAAATCAAACACCTGATTCTGGCAATATTGGACAATGTCCCCATTTTTTTAATACAAGATTAAGCATCGTCACTTAGATCCAGACCTGAAGTTGAAGACTTCCTAGCTTTGAGACATGTGCCTCTTTAAAATTTACTACACTGAATTGATTTTCACGATCCTTGTAGAGGTGATCCATTCTCAACCCATATATGTTGCTGAAAACAGATTTGGGTGGTGGGGGGTTAGGGATTAAAAGCTGAAAACAGATGGGGGATGACGCTAAACGTCGTTTTTAATTTTTATTTTTTTTGGTTTAAAATACTTGAAAGTCAAACTCCTTCCTGCCCCCTCTGAAGCTGGAATTGGGGGGGGGGGGTTAGGGATTAAAAGCTGAAAACAGATGGGGGATGACGCTAAACGTCGTTTTCAATTTTTATTTTTTTTGGTTTAAAATACTTGAAATACCAAAAATGCCCTCTATTTACTGTACATTTGAAAATAAAAAAAATAAAAAATTACCTTTTGGATCAATTTTTTTTAATTATAGGACCAATGGGACTCATCTCAAAAGTTACAGGACTAAATTGTATTAAACCAAAAGTTACAACACCTTTACAACTCCTAACCCTGAAGGTGATATTTATCATATGATCTGTTAACTTATTTTCCTTGTCCCCTGAGTTCTCAATTGAAAGGAAATGATTCAATTTTGTGGATTTTGATACCTGATACTTTTTATCTTGTGCAGTAACTTAGTTTCCTTTTCTAAAATATCCTGTGATCATAAAATTTTAATGAAAATGAGAAGGATGGCATATGTGGTTAGTTACTCTGAGTTTGTTCTGTTATCTTATTTGGAATACAGCTGCAAAATGTCCTACCATATACTCATCCCTGAAACAATAGTGTTTTCTAAACTTTTATATGTTGACATTATATTTAAATGCTTTCTTCAACATAAAATGCAATGAATGTAGTTGACAATGTGCCTTGTTGATGTTGAATTACTCTTTAATAATTCAACGGAAGTGCATAGTTTCATTTTTCTTAGTTATAATTTTCTACTAATAGAATATTGGTTTATTTTTCAGATAATGGTGGTGGGATGGATCCAGACAAGATGCGACACTGCATGTCCTTGGGCTATTCTGCAAAAAGCAAACTTGCAAACACCATTGGACAATGTAAAATTTGATTTTAACAAAGAAGCTTATGGACTTTATTTGTTCACTGTTGAAGAGCTGTTAAATTATTTTTTTGCACAGATGGAAATGGCTTTAAAACAAGTACCATGAGGCTTGGAGCAGACGTAATTGTGTATTCACGTTCTTGTGGAAAAGATAGTAAAAGGTTTTATTTCTATCCGCTTGATGTTATTATCATAAAATTTGCTTTTTCATTATCCATGGTTTTTCTTTGAAAAATCTGTATGGCTTTTGGACTGTGTAAGTATTTCAAAGTTAATGGTTTTGTGGAGCTCTTTGATATATAAGTTGTGATTGGTTTCCAACTATTTTGATTGTAAAGAAAGACCGTATCACAATTTATATACTTTCTTTCATTCATTTCCCCCTCTTTTTTGCTTTGCTACATCTCTTTTTCATTTAGGTATTCAAGGTGCAAAACATACCTAGCTGGGTTTCCACTGAAATAAAAAATTAGTTCTTCTCATCAGTATTGGTTTATGATTATTTTTAGTTTTTATTGTTGAAATGATTATTTTTTTAGTTGTTATTTTGTCAGAATTATTATGCATTATATATTGTGGAAAAGGTCAGATTTTATTTGCTACTGTTGGTTGTATTTGATTAGACGTTGAATTAATACTCGTAAAATAAGCATGTTCATAACATTTTACCTGATGTGACTCCTATGTTTTATCGTCTTGCATTTTTACTCCTTCAAAAGAAAGTTTGGCTTGAGTCTTGACTTGTTCTTATGATATTATGTGCTTTTGAAACTAATTGATATCTGCCATATTTTTTGCAGTGTCACACAGAGCATTGGACTTCTATCTTACACATTTTTGAGGAGCACAGGGAAGGAAGATATTATAGTTCCCATGGTAATCGCATTTTGTTTTGGTCTACTTTAATTACTGTAAATTTAGCACAATTATTTTCTCGTATCTAATAATGGGTTAGCTCTTAGATGTCTTTTATATTAAAGTTTTAATTTCATTGGTAGTTTTATTTTTGTGCCTTTGTAACTGTTCCAGACTGAGAGAAGCAGTTTGGGAAATTAGATTAATTATATAGTGATTTTTCCTATTAAGTGAGCAACTGCAATGTTAGGCAGTTAAGAAATTTGTTGAGTAGCTTTAATTTTTTTAGTTCTGCAATAAGTCATTTCTCTCTAAGTTTTCTTATTGTTGATTAGTATAGCAGCCTCTTCATAAGATTTTTTTTTAATCGTGTTGATTTTTTGCACTGAAATGTGAAGCTTGACTACAAAAGAGAAGGAGAGCAATGGAATAAGCTTATACGCACTTCACAAGATGATTGGGAGAAAAATGCTGAAACTATAGTTCAATGGTCTCCATTTTCCAATGAAGCAGAACTTCTACGTCAGGTGATTTACTCCCTTCTAGTTCAATTAATAAATGACTATCAACTTTAGTTACATATTAAGCCACAAAAGCTTAAAAAACCTGTTATGTCAATCATAATAGCTTTTCAACATTTTGAAGATATATCTATTCACCAATCTTGCATAGTAATCATTTTAATTTGATTATTATTTGTGACATCATAATCTGTCATTAACTTTATAAAGGAAAAATGGCAACAAACTTGGGGAACATGTGAAGTTATGGCAAATTTAAAATAAAAGAGTGGAAAATATTAACTTGAGGTTGAAGTGGCTTGGCTTGGTAGAATTGTAATCTTTCTCATGGTCCTTGGTAGAATTAGGATGTATTTTTCTTATTAAGATTGGGGAAGGAGTGGTGCCAGAAAAAGATTAAGAACGCCCTTAACAAAAGATTACTAATTCAAAATCTTACAAATATTAGAAACTCCAAAATAACATGTTTAATATAATTGTTATTCTCCATAAAAAAAGTGTCATGTGTATGTTCCAACTTTTGTGGAATATAGTGTTGCATTCTTAACTTTTATGGTACATGCTGTTATCCTTTTTATTATTTCTTAGCATGTACTTGGAAATTCATTTTATTTCAATTTTTAACTTTTTAGCTTGTGAATCTTTCTCATTAAATAGTTTTATGATAATATAACTTTTTACTCGATTAAGTATTAACATTGACTGATATTCTTCCTACTTCATAGTTCTCTACAATGAAAGATCATGGAACTCGAATAATCATATACAACCTTTGGGAGGATGATCAAGGACAACTAGAGCTTGATTTTAATGCCGATCCACATGTAAGTCTGTATAAAAAATTATCTGCCATTATTTCTTTATTGTCAAGAATATAACTTTAGTGTTTTTGGAGAACAAAAATCAGGATATTCAAATTAGAGGTGTTAATCGAGATGAAAAGAGTATACAAATGGCCAAACAATTTCCCAATTCTCGGCACTTCTTGACATATCGACACTCACTAAGGGTAAGCTATATCTAATGAACTCTGCATTGTTATCAAATTTCAGTCGTTCTTACGTTTTTTTTCATCATTTACCTGTGAGATGTCATCTATTTAAGTTGATAAATTTTTTGGGGTTGGTTATATCAAGTATTATGGAATAAATAAAACAATATGTTTTATTGTTTTCTGAATTGATTTCAATTATGTACACGCCTAGGGTTTATATAATACACACAGAGAATCGAAATAAGGATAAAAAATCTAAACTATTATTTACCGTTGATATTTTCCCTCTAACTGATTCATTCTCTATTATTTGAACTTTGAATCCCTGATGATTCAGTATTCTACACTCTCCTTTAAGTTGGATCATAGATATTAATCATGTCCAACTTGTTTATGAAATTATCGAAACTTTGACGTGGAAGTCCTTTGGTGAAGATATCTGTCGTTTGTTCATGTGTGGGTATGCAGGTTATGCAAGTGATGTTGTTCTCAACTTTTTCTTTAATAAAATGCCTATCTACTTTGATATATTTGGTTCGATCATGTTGAATTAGGTTGAGAAAGATGTTGATGGCAACTTATTATCATAATAAACTTAGTAAAATATTGACTTTTACTTAAAGTTATTCTAGGAGTTTTTTCCATCATAGTTCTTCACAAATCCCCCGTGTAATTGCTCGAAATTCAGCTTTAACACTTGTTAGTACATTTTGTTTTTTGTTTCTCCATGTTACTAGGTTTCTCGAAATGAAGGTATAGTACCAAGTACCAAGTTGCAGATCTCCTGTCTTCAATTGAACTTGCCCAATCGTCAATCGAATAAACTTCTATTTTTCTCTCTCTTGTTTTTCTAAAGTGTCATTTTATTATGGAGCCTTTGAGGTACTTGAGAATTCTGGACACAGTTTTTAGGTGAATTTCTTTCGAAGAGTGCATATGTTGACTCACTACACTAACTAAAAATACAATGTCGGGTCTTGTATGTAATAGGTAGATTAATTTTTCCACCAAGTCTCTGATATCTCTCTTTTTCTACTGGTTTTTCATTATTCTCCATTTTCTTTCTTGTGTCAATTGGGGTGTCACTTGGTTTGCTGCCGAGCATATTAGTCTTCTTTAGGAGGTCAAGAACATATTTTCGTTGGGAGATACTTGTATCTTTCTTTGACCTAGCAATTTTCATCATCAGGAAAGATTGCATTTGTTCTAAGTTTCTTACTTCAAACTTAGTAGCAAGAACCTTCTTTAGTTTTTCAATTTCGGTTAGATTATCTCCTGTAAGTATTATGTCATCTACATATACAATTAAGATTGTTTTCAACCCATCTCAGGAATGCTTGAAGAATATCGTGTGATTTAACTGTTCTTGTTGATAGCCTTGGCTTTTTATTACCTTCACAAATCTATCAAATCATACTCGGTGATTGTTTAGTTTGCTTGCCACATTCCGTTTGTCGTTTTCACAAAAACTTGGCGATAATGTCATGAAAATTTCTTCATCTAATACCTCTTTGAGGAAGGCATTCTTGATATCCAACTGTTGGAGAGTCCGGTCCAGGTTTATTGATAATGATAGCAGTACCTGAATAGTATTTAATTTTGCGAATGGAGAAAATATCTTGGTGTAGTCTATCCTATAGGTTTGAGTATACCCTCTAGCAACTAGACGAACTTTGTACCGTTCAACCATTCAATCGACCTTATATTTTATTTTAAAGACCCATTTGCACCTAATCGATTTCTTACCTCTTGGTAAATTTACCACATCTTAAGTTCCATTTTTTCTAAGGCTCGCAATTCTTTTGTTATTGCTTCTTTCCACTTGGGAATGTTTCAAGCCTCATCGATATTTTTTGAAATTTTGATCTTATCAGGGTTGGTATTGAAAGCATGGAATTTGGGAGACAGTTTCATACGACACAAATTTTGATATAGGATGAGAGGTACAATATCGAGTTTGTTATTTCAGGGCAATGGATAAATCATCAGTAGAATTAGAGTTACTTGGATTGAAAGAAGGCTTGAGGTTGCCTAGATCTATTATCGGGTTGGACTCTCTTAGTGTGTCAAGTATGAATTTCCCTTTGTACTTTGATTTTGGCCTCTTTGAATAACAAACATCTCCTTGTCCACTTGTGTGTCTACATCTCCCTTTGAGCTTAAATTGTTTTCTATAAATGACACATTAGAGTGATGTGGCATAACAGGCTCAGGGTTAGTCTTTAAAATGGTACTGGGATCTGGAAAAGGAAGATCAAAGGAACAAAATTGATCTTCACTCACATTCTCCCCATGTAGAGTAGTAATGGAAGAATAGTACGGTGTGGTTTCAAAGAATGTCACGTTAAGACTAGTAAAAATAATTTTTGTAGAAGTATCATAACATTTGTACCATTTATGAGTAGGAGAGTAGCCAATAAAAACACATGTGAGGGCTTTAGGGTCTAGTTTACCACGATTATGTGAATGAATGTGTACGAATGTTATACAATCTAATATTTTAAGTTGAATGTCTTAAATAAGACGAGAAGTTAAACAACATTTTTTTAGATTTTTAATAGGTGTTTCGAAATGAAGAACACAATTGAGCATTCTATTTATAAGAAGGTAGATGTCAAAATAGCATTTCTCTAGAACATTTTTGGCATATTATGAGTGTTCGAGCAACTTTTATGAGATGTTTATTTTTTCGTTCAGCAATCCCATTTTATTGTGGTGTATATATATATGAAGTTTGGTGAATAATGCTATGGGTTTTAAGGTAATCTTTGAGGGAATTACTAACGAATTTGGTTTTAATATTAGTATGTAATATTTGACTTTGGGTTTGAAATTGTGTTTGAATTATAGAGTGAGAATTAATGAATACAGTTTTAACATCAGTTTTATCTTTTAGTAAGTATACCCAACATATATGACTATGATCATCATTAAAGGTGTTGAAACATCTTGCATGAGTGCGATTTGGATACCAAGACGGTCCCAATAACTCGTTATGGAATATGGTGAATGGCTTAGAAGGTGTGTAGTTAGACTTTGAAAATGAGGTGTGATGGTGTTCGGCAAATTCACACATTTCACGTTACAAATAAGATAATTCTTTATTTTGAATAAAAGACAGAAACAACTATTTTAAATACTAAAAATTAGTGACTTATTCTAAAGTACCCCAATAGAAACTTATTATTTTTAGGGATAAATGTAGAATTACAATTTGCAAACACTATTCACTCATATTAGTTGTCTCAAAGTAGTAGTCCTTCACTCTCTTTAGAATTGCCAATCGTTCTCTCGATGATAGGTTCTGAAATATATATGATGAAAAAAATTTAGCAAAGCATTTTGTACGACCTATTAATTTACTGATAGATAATAAATTGCATGATAGCTTTGGGACATGAAAAACTAATTCAAGAGTGATAGAGTCAATTTTAATAATATTTTCCCGCAATTTATGAAAGAGTATCATCTGTAATTTTCACTTTCAAATTTCCATGACAAGGTATATATGAAGAAAAAAGGTGATGTTTGTTAGTTATGTGATCTTATGTGTTAGAGTTAATAATCCAAGGAGTATTTATTTCTGACGTCGTATGAAAAGCCGTTATAAAATTACTTCTATGAGCTAGCGAGCCAGAGGAAACAAAAGTAGAAGACTTACCTGATTGAAATTTGGAAAACATCTTATAAAGATGTTCCATTTGCTCAGGGTTGCATGTTTCATTGGAAGTGGATGGTTCGCTTTGCAATTTTTCATTTTGATCAATAGAGACCTGATACCCTCGTTTTTTGTAATTTTGCCTTGGTTTTCAGTCCACTGGTTTTCCATGTAATTCCCAAAATATGTCTTTTTGTATGACCAATTTTACGACAATGGTCGCATCAGAGCCGTTTTATTGTATTATTTTTTTATTTTGGGGCCTGTCCAGTACTATTTTGTTCTACGAGACAAGAGTCCATGTGGCTTATTTTCAATAATAAACTCACATTGCCCAAAAGAATTATTAAGGCCTAATCTATGGTTCAATGGTTGAATCTGGCCACGGCCCGATACCCCAGTAAAACCATTTGGGGTTCCACGACCAATGTTTTTATTGAACTCATTCTTCAGCCCTAGCGCCACATACCATTTCCAACCCCAAAGCCTCTGGCCAAATCTTCGTTCAACATCACCTTACGACCCTTTTCTTCACGACGCACCTCTAAGGAATGCTTTCCTCATGATGACAGAGTTTGGCTGTGGATTCTACCTCTTACATCATCAAGGTCTCTGTTAAGGTCAGTCAAAAATTTAAAGACCTTTTCATTCTCTATCTTGGTCTTGTACCTCATGTTGTTCGCTATACATTCCCATTCCTTTTGGCCATTTAAATCCAACTCTTGCTACAACGTTACCATTCCACGTTATAATTAGTCACGTTAAGGGTCCCTTGCTTCATTTGCCATAGGTGGGTCTTAATTTCAAACATCTAAGAGAAATGTCTAACGTTGGTAGAAAGAGATAGGTTTTTCCCATCGAATGCTTCATGGAATGGGTCAGCTAAGAGATGATCATGAGTTTTCAGCCATCCACTTCTGAAGATTGGTCCGACTGTTTGGTTTTTTAGTGTTATTGGTGAGGTAACCCATCTTTTCTTATCCCTCAATTATGAGCTGAACAAATTGGGCTCCCTTGTTCTAATTCTTCCCATTAAGTTTCTCGACCGTGAGTTGGAGTATAGAATTATCAACTCTACAGGTGTGTGGTTATCTCCTTTGTCTCTTTGTTGGTATGATCAAAGGGATGGATTAACATGTGTTTTCCTCCATTTTCAATGAGCTTAATGTCACGTCCCGCTCGAATTGTCGTGCAAAATCCAAATAAATGGTGCTTGCCTAAAGGATCTAGACTTTTCTATATGGGAAAATTCTAGAGTGGTTTAGAGATGTCTAGAAAGGCTAGAGTTGGACGGACTCAACTCAAGCTTTGAAGACCCTAGAATGTTCTAGAGCATGCTGGATGGTGCTAGAATGGGTTGGAATATTCTAGAACGTGCCAGATGGTTTATGAAGGATGTAGAAGCTACTGGAATGTTAAGGAACATCTCAGAACCTATAAGCTTAGAGCCACATTATAAATAGATCCATTGGTCTCTATTTGTATTCATCCTTGGAAATCTTTGGGAATTTTTAGCATCTTGTAAGATAAACTATCTCTAGAGCAATGCAAAACATTCTTTTCAAACTCTCTTTCTAGTCTCTTTGGAGTTACATTCGGATTCAAAGGCAGGCTTAGTGCAACGGACGGTGTTAAATGCCGTACGATCGATACTTGAAATTTAAGGTCGTGACATTAAGCTCTAATAGAATAAATGAAACAATATGCTTTATTGTTTTCTATATTGATATCAAATATGTATACTCCAATGTTTTATATAATACACGTTGAGAATCAAAATAAGAATAAAAATTTAAACTATTATTTACCGTTGATATTTTTCTTCTAACTGATTTATTCTCTATAATTTGAACTTTGAATCCTCGATAATTTGGGATTTCCACAAGTATTATTTATTTGGGATTTCCACAAGTATTATTTATTAAAATACATAAAGGAATAATTTAAATTGGCAGGAAACATAAAGTAATAAGAAAAAAGAAAAGAAAAATTACAATTTGGATTTTTTTTGTTATCCGAGCATATATACGAGTGTTTAAATTTCATAGAATAAGCTTCTTTCTAGTTGTATTATTTTTCTGATTGTATTTTTTTTTAAAACTCCAGAGCTATGCATCAATTCTCTACTTGAGGCTTCCTGTAGGGTTTCGAATGATCCTTCGTGGGAAAGATGTAGCACACCACAACATTGTAAATGACATGATGATGTCTCAGGAGGTTACGTATCGGCCACAGGCAGGGGTAGATGGAATCCCAAAAGATTCAAGTGTAATGATTCATAAGGAAAACCTTCTGCTGATTTCATCACTTTGGCATTGTTTTTGATAAGAAACAACATGATTTTAAAGATAGATACAAAAAGTGGACAAGCAATCCATTCAAAAGAAAATTCTAACTATAAGTTAGTCTAATCTTTTACAAAACCCATCCCATTATCTTAAGATAAGCAATTTCCCCAATTATAATTTTTAAGAAAATGAGAATAGTTTTTAAACTCTTTTGAAACTGAATCCCACAATGAAGCCAAAAATAAAACTTTATCCCATAATTGCATTTCTAATTTAAGATAATTCCCTTTGGCATTTCTAATTGCATTTATTTAAATCTTAGATGGTTGCTGTTGTCACCATTGGATTTGTGAAGGATGCAAGATATCATATCGATGTTCAAGGATTCAATGTCTATCACAAGAATAGACTGATTAAGGTACTTTTGGTGTTTAGTTATGATTTTCCTGCCATTTATAGCATTGGAAATATACCATTCTGCCTCTTTTTAGCAGGCTTTGCTCTAGAATTGTTCATTCATAGCAGTTCTGTGGAACTTGGCCCCACCCCCTTCCCGATAAAAAAGAAAGAAAAAAAAGCAGCAGCATTGTGTTTTACATATTTATTTATTTTTGTTAAAAAGCATTGTATTTATTTTTCAGAATGATATGTTATATTTCTTTGTCCATATTTTGGGTCTTAGATTATTACCACAACTGATTTAGGGTGAGATATACTTGAGTATTGCATCAGTGAATAATTGAATATATTAGAAAGGCTGGTCACATGGATGCTTATTTTTGTTAGCCATTTTGGAGGATTTGGAACGCTGCAGGAAGTGATGGCCGTGGAGTTATAGGTGATATTTCAGCTTTCGAATTTTCTTGTTTTATTTGATTGCTGGTTTTTCATTTCTCATGCTCTTATTCTGCTGACAGGTGTCTTGGAAGCTAATTTTGTTGAACCTGCTCATGATAAACAGGGTTTTGAACGTACAACTGTTCTTGCAAGACTTGAGGCAAAACTGGTGCAGATGCAGAAGAATTACTGGTTTGAAGTCTTTCTTTCATCACTGAAGTTTCTTTTCACACTCTTTTGATTATTTCTTTTTAATCACTAATGGCATTTATCCACTTTCTTCAAGGACTACTAACTGTCACAGAATTGGCTATGCTCCCAGACGAAACAAGAAATTTCTTTCTGGCTCTGCAGATAGAGGTGTCACTCTTTCCTTTTTCTACTTTTTGATTACCATTTTGTTTGGTCTTCCTGTCAAATGAGATGAGACTTTAATAGTGACAAAGTGTCAACTTACATAAATGTTTGTGCAGAAACTTCTCCTGATCTCCTCCCTCAAGCTTCACCATCTAAAAATATTGGCACTAAATCAAGAAAAAAGAGTCCACTCTCAGTTTCAGACAAATTTAATTCCCACTCATATCAGAACCATAGAAGAAATATTTCAGAAAGAGCTGTACCCAGCAGAGGCAAGGATACAATAAAGACCCCAACAAAATTTAGGAGAAGATCAAGTTCTCCTGAACCATCATCACCTTCTGCTGCAAAAAGTAGTGATGATGATATGCATATTTCCATACCTGAAAAGCAAGCAAATGGCAGTAGCCAAAAGGCAACTCTTAGTAAGAAAGCTTCTTGGACACAGTTTGTATTTGACTTGTTCATCTTCATATATACCGAATACTGAAATTGTGCCTCAGGTGGAAGAACTCAGCAGAAAGATTTCACGTCAAATCAAACTACTGTTCAACAATGTTCTCAATCTTTCTCAAACTTTGAGGTTATTTCTAGTCAAAATCCTTAGGGTTTTGTAACTTTCAGAGAGAATAAAGGCTTATTTTTTGGTAGAAAAAAATAGTGAAGGGATGCAATTTCATATTTTCCAAACTTGATTTTTTTTCCTTCCAGTTTTGAAAATATTAGGGTTTATAAGTAATTTTCCTTTAGAACTATTGTTTTTTTATTTCCTCTTGAGGATTTGGTTGTAGTGAGATTTACTGAGTACGTCCTTGCCCTTTAGGGATGGCAAGAGTATTTGGTTTTTGTTTGAGATTACAAGTAATGGTTTTTTATTCAGGGACCTGCCATTTCAGAATCTGATTTTATTGTTCTAGAGAAGTTAAGAAAAGAGAACAGTGAACTGAAGGAAAGGTACATTTTATAATTTTTGTAAAAATAGTGTTGTTTCTGAGATACTTCATGATCCTCTGCATACTTATAAACTCTATTCCTGGCTTCCTACATCATTCTTTTTCCATAGATTGGAGAAAAAGGAATTAGATACTTTAGGTGATATGCTGCAGGAATTGCAACGTGAAAGAGAGAAGTGCAAGTCACTTGAAATTGAGGTGCGTCCTGTTCCTTTTGTCCTCCACAGCTGTAGTAATTGTTCTTGTTTAATGAGCTGACGTAATGCCTCCTTGCATTGTACGTATTTCATCTATTATTGTTTCGTGATAATCTTTGCTGTCTTGTCACGAAAACCTTGAAAGAGTTGGTTTCAGATTATTAAACCAATACTCCTCCCCCCTCCAAAAAAATAAATAAAAACAATAAAGATAAAGGAAAACGAAAAGGAAAAGGAAAAGGAGAACACCTAAATGTTTAATATGCATCAAAATGTTTGTTTTTCAATCAGCTTCAAGCAGCAAAAGAGAGGATTGATGAACTGAACAAGGAGCAAGAGAGTCTAATAGATATTTTCTCCGAGGAAAGAGAGAGACGGGACAATGAGGAGAAAAATTTAAGAAAGAAGCTGCAGGTAACCTTTGTCTTGTTTTGCTCCCGCTAATATTAAGGCTTTTTTCTATTGAGCCAATTTTAACAGAACATGATGTCTTATGTAGGAAGCATCTAATACCATCCAAGAGTTGCTGGACAAAGTAACGCTGTTGGAAAAGATCAAATTTCCAAATGGAAAGTAGATCAATGAAGGCAAGTCTACCACCATCTTGGTTACCTTCGTTTTTCGGGGTGATAATGTAAATATGGGTTATCACTTGCGTGTTATCCTTTGGCTGAATCATATATCAGTTTCATGATGTTATGTAATTAGGCTTCTTTAAGAGCTGACTAATATATTACAATTTCGGAGTTGAGTTGTCAAATTCCTTGCTATTGTTGTACCTGCAATCCCTTCACTGATAATTCTTCGTTATTTTGATGTAAAAGAAGAAATAGTAACTGGGGTCGCTGCAGGCTTTGAATAGTTTACTATCTCAAATGCTTGTATCTGTGGCGTTAGCTGATGTTTTCTCATAGGGGTGCCATGTCGCACTCTGCCCCAGCGTCCCTTGGAGCCTAAGATAATTATAGGGGTAAACCTAGGCCGGATTTGTACTTTGACAGAGAAGTTCCATTTTGTATATTTTTTCTATTGGAGTATGGGATATGCCTATCCATCAGATTTATATAAAGTTTCAAATTCTTGCCCTTTTTGTCTTTTCATTAACATGGGAGTTAACAGTTTAGTAAGTAGGAATCTTAAATACGGTTGCTTTGGAGATGTTTTTAAGAACACAAAGGGTGATGTATCTGGCTCTGCCAGGGATCGGTTTTTATTCGTGTTTTTGAGTATCATGGTATCACCCATGTTTATTTTTTAAGTTCTATTAACCATGTCATATTAAGTTGACGGTCCTTCCAATGTTTGCCATACATACAACATGATTCACTTAGGTTTTATTTTGGCTTGCTAATTTTCGTCATTTTAGGATAGTTTAAATTCAGTAACACATGCGATAAATGTGGGTAGCTTGTCCTGTGTGTATGAGGTTAGTAAGTTGAGTACATTATATTAACTTTTGTGAATTTGAAAGCTAGGTGAACGAAGTTGTAAGTTTATGGACATTAGAAGGATTTTAGCCTTTTTAAATGCTTTTTTTTTTTACCTTTTAAACGTATTCCCAAATATCATGTATTATAAATTTTTCTTTATACACAATTATTTAAAAATGAGTGAGGTATGTATCATTTATTATATTTTATTTTTATTTTAAAAAATGAATTGTTTTGTAATATTAGCAGTATTATTATGCTAAAAAATATTAACAATTATTGAGTTCTTGTCTTATATTTCAAATTTTTTACAAAAATAATTTATTTTCTTGTATGATCCATTTATGATTTATTATACCGCTTTTGAAAAACACGAGTTGTGACCGACGGCAATTTTATACACTATGGGATATGATATAATTTTTAAAAAACTTGTGAGTTGTGTTTATATATATATACATAGTAATATATCAAAATTTTATAAAAATAATTTATTTTCTTATATGTTCAATTTTGACTTATTATACCGCTTTTAAAAGACACGTTACTGATCCATTTTAAATTTTATGAGATATGATATAATTTTTGACTAGGTGTTTCATATCTTTGGATGAGTAAGCTGGTCAAGATATAAAATAACATAAGTGTTAAGTTTCTTTCAGTTCTACATCGCCAAGAACAAGACATCAAAATTGCTTATAAGTTTAGTCAATCCTTAATTCAATGAGATCTTATTAGGTTAAGTTAGGTCTAAGTTTCTAACTTGGTATTAGAGCTGAGCCTAATTCGATCGGTGACTTGAGTTTTGTTTTGAACAACCTTAACGTGGCTTTGTTAGACAATCTTTGTCCGTGTGGAGGGAGATTGTTAAGTTTTCTTCAGTCACACATCAACTAAGAACAAGGCATCAAAGCTGCTTATAAGCCTGAACAATTTTTAACTCAATGAGATTTTATTAGGTTAAGTTACACCTAGGTTTCTAACAATAAGAATTCATATATGATGCGTTAAAATTCCATTTTATTTGATACACAAAAATCCATTCTTATGTCTAAAATGTTATAATATATATATTTGTAAGTGAAATCCAACTTTAAGCATATAAAAAAAAAGAATGTAGAGTATAATTGGTCACTTTTTTAAAAGATAGGTTTTATTTAATTCTTTAATTTAAAAAAATATATTTTTAAATACTTGATAAAGATAAATAAAAAAATAATTTTGTATTTGTATGACACATATTTTACAAGTAAAAAGATTTAAAAACATATTTTTTTAAGCTTAAAAATTCAACATTACATTTTAGAAAAACATCTTTCCCTTTGTGAATTTATATCTAGTAACATATTAATGCATATATATATATGCTAATGTATATCTATTTACTTTAGGCATATCTATATCTAGTTACTGTATACATATCTAGTTTACTTGTAACTCCTATATAAAGACACCATGTATATTCATTTAATCATATAATATAATACAATAATTAAGTATTTTTAACATGGTATGAGAGGTAGGCCTGGTCTCTATGTGCTTTGACCTTGGGCTCTACCACAGTCTTACCGTGATGCTAATGTCCACCTTTGTCCGCCGTGTGGAGGGGACTGTTAAGTATCCTTGTCCCACATCGACTTGAGCAACACCATTGAGACTTGTTACCATCGCAACAAATCAACTGTTGTTGTTGCTAATACTGAGCCTACTTCGTTGATGCCTTCTAGTTCAGCAGAGTCCCAGTCTTTTGGATCCACTATCAACCTCACCTCCACTGAACTACAGAAGATCATAACTCAGGTTGTTCAAATGGCTGGTAATGCATCTATTTCCACTATTCTCTCAGTTCTGCCCAGTAAGTCTCAAACTTGGCCTTTTGACTTTGCATGTTGTAATCACATGACACCTTACTCATCTTTATTCTCCAAACTTGACCCTGCACCATATTTTCTTAATATATATATATAGTTGATGGTTTCACCATTCATGGGAATAGTTTAGGTTTTGTTTCGACCTCTACCATCTCTGTTCCTGGGGTTTTCCATGTACCTGACCTATCCTATAATTTATACTTTGTGGGACAATTAGCTGAACTACAATATCGCCTTATTTTTGACTATTCTGGGTGTATTGTGCAGGATCCGAGGACGGGGCAAGAACTTGGGACCGATCCTAGGGTCAGGCATATGTTTCCCGTGAACAATCTTTATCTTCCATCTATTGCTCCTACCTTTGTTGCTGCTGCAACTGCTGCAGTTTCTTTCTTACCTTATCTCTCACTTTGGCATTCTCATCTTGGTCATGCCTCATCCATTCGGGTACAACAATTAGCTTCTAAAGGTCTATTGGGTTCTGTGTCCAAAGACAATTTTGATTGTACTTCATGCCAGTTAGGAAAACAACCAGCTTTACCTTTCAATAATAGTAAATCTATCTCTAATAGTAATTTTGAGTTAATTCATTCTAATGTTTGGTGATCTTCTCCTATTAGTAGTATTGGTGGATCTCGATATTTTTTTTATTTTTATTGATAATTATTCTTGTTATAGTTGGATCTTTCCAATGAAATCTCGTTCTGAAATCTTACCAATATACAGTAACTTTGCAAAAATGGTTGAAACATAATTCTTCAAATATATCAAAACTTTTCGATTTGATAATGCTCTTGAATATACTCAAAATGTTTTTCAAGCTCTGTTACACTCCTATGGCACTGTACATAATCTAACCTGTCGAGCAACCTCTCAACAAAATGGTCAAGCCGAAAGAAAACTTCATCATATTTTTGACATTGTTCGTGCTCTTCTTCTTTCTGCCAAAGTTCTTGCCCCGTTTTGGGGTGAAGCTGCCCTTCATGCTGTCCATTCCATTAATTGCATTCCAAGCATTGTCATTCATAATCAGACTTCGTATGAGCGCTTTTTTAGGTCATCTCCTGACTATAATTACCTTCGCTCATTCGGATCTGTCTATTTCATTCTTCTTCAGCCTCATGAACACAACAAACTTGATCCTCGATCTAGACTTTGTTGTTTTCTTGGTTATGGTGAAACTCAAAAAGGGTATCGATGTTATGATCCTATCTCACACATCGTCTTCGTGTTTCCCGTAATGTTGTCTTTTGGAAACACCGCTTTGTTGAACTTTCTTACTTTTGTTCTTCCCTAACTAATTCAAATGTTTTAGAAATCTTTCCAAATGAGTCTCATGTTCCTTATACAGATACTCCTAATCCATCTTTGGACTTCACTATTCAATCTTCAGATATTTTTGATGATTATTCTAGACAGGTAGTAGAAGAACAGGTTAATAATGAGCTACCCCACCTTGAACATAGGTCCCCTGCTCCTGCTTCGCCTGAAGATCCTCCACAAGATATTCCACCTCTCCACTCAACCCGGGTAAGATCCATTCCTACACATTTACTTGACTATCATTGTTACACTGCTTTTGCTACACTATATGAGCCTCACACCTATCGTGAGACATCTACTAACCCTTCTTGGCAGATTGCAATGAAAGAAGAAATTGATGCATTAACCAAAAACCATACTTGGGATCTTATTATTCTCCCTCCTGGTCAGTCTGTGGTTGGTAGTAAGTGGATCTATAAGATCAAGACTAGCTCTGATGGGTCCATCGATCGCTGCAAGGATCGTCTTATAGAAAGAGGTTTTACACAATAGTATGTGATTGATTATGAAGAGACTTTTGGTTCAGTTGCCCATATTTCCTTTGTTTGTACCCTCTTAGCTGTTGCTGCTGCTAGTAAATGAGACATTTTTCAGATGGATGTTAAAAATGCATTCCTTAATGGGGATCTGCATGAATAAATCTATATGCAACCTCCTTCTGGTCTTTCTGTTGAAACAAAAAAGGTTTGTCGCCTTCGACGTGCACTTTATGGCCTTAAACAAGCTCCACGAGCATGGTTTGCCAAGTTCAGCTCCACCATTCTTCGCTTGTGTTACACTACCAGACCTTATGATTCTGCCTTATTTCTTTGTCGTAATGATAAAGATACCATTTTGCTTCTTCTATATGTGGATGATATGATCATAACTGGTGATGACCTCAATGGTATTCAAGAACTCAAGGATTTTCTTAGTCAGTAGTTTGAGATGAAAGACCTTGGACATCTCAGCTATTCTTGGGTCTTGAGATCACTCGTTCCATGGATGGTCTTTATATTACTCAAGCTAAGTATGCATTTAACCTCTTATCTCAAACTGGACTCACTAACAGCAAGATTGTTGACACTCCAATTGAACTTAATGTGCATCTGACACCATCGGAGGGGCAACCATTGTCTAATTTACAGACGATTGGTTGACAGCCTGATTTTATCTTACAGTTACTCGTCCAGACATTTCTTATGCTGTTCATCAAGTGAGCCAGTATCTATCTACTCCACGATGGACTCATTATGTTGTTGTTTTGCGTATTCTACAATACTTGAAAGACACTATCTTCCATGGCCTTTTCTACTCAACTCAGTCTCCATTAGTACTTTGTGCATTCTCTAATGCTGATTGGGCAGGAGATCCCACTAATCGCAGGTCCACTATAGGTTATTGCTTTTTCCTTGGTTCTTCTTTGATTTCTTGGCGAAGTAAGAAACAAACCTTTGTGGCCCGTTCCAGTACTGAAGTAGAATATCGTGTTCTTGCTGATAACACATCTGAGCTCATTTGGCTACGATGGCTCCTTAAGGATTTGAGTGTGTCCACATCCTCTACAACTCCCCTTTATTGTGATAATTAGAGTGCCATTCATATTGCTCACAACGATGTCTTCCATGAACGGACTAAATATATCGAGATTGATTGTCACTTTATTTGCTCTCATTTTGTCCATGGTGCTTTCAAGTTTTTCCATGTTTCCTCTAACTATCAACTTGCAGATATCTTCACTAAGGTACTTACCAAAGGATGCACTCGTAATTTGGTTGACAATCTCAAGGTGATCTCACATCCACCTTGAGTTTGAGGGAGGTTGTTAATGTATATCTAATAACATATTAATGTATATATATCTGCTAATGTATATCTATTTACTTTAGGCATATCTATATCTAGTTACTGTATACATATCTAGTTTACTTGTAACTCCTATATAAAGATACCATGTATATTTATTTAATCATATAATATAATATGATCATTAAGTATTTCTAACACCCTTAAAAAAGAAAATTTTCAAATGGTTACGTTGGTTGTTGAAATTGAATAGATAACAATTGGCCAATAGTAAATACCCAAACATCGAAGAAGTTCTGCAAATATTTAATCTGACCTGAACATTTTCGTGAGTCTAGGTCTTCAAACAAGTTGTAAGAAATACAGAACCACTAAAGACACAAATTCTATTTGTAAAGATAAAAGATAACCTAAAACATGAAACGCCGAAAAGTCCTTATGTTTGTACCTGTAGTGAACTTCTTAATATAGCTAACACCATAACCTAAAATAGGAAAGGCTGCATTTATATGATTGAAACCATTCCTTGAGAAGGAAAATGCAATGTTCACCATTTTCTTTACAGAGTATTTCTTTATAAGATATTATTAACTTTTGCTATTTTACTAGGGCCGACTAGTCAATGGTTATTGTGATTTGTGACCATGTGAGTGTTCATAATTTTTTTTAAGACAATAAAAAACTTACATGCACCAATCATGTATGTGGTTGATCTATAGTATCACCTCTATACACATCAAGTTATGGATCATTTGCCTATATTAATATTATGTTCTTCTTTCCTATATATAATGTTGGTACTTGACATATTGTTTATATTGATGTAAGTGAACAAATACGTGAAAGTTTATGTAAAATTATATAAATATACTTAAAGTTATTTATAGTAGTTGTAAGGGACTTAAAAGTTATGTCCCAAAGTATAATGCAAGCTAGTAATAGTAACTCAAATTTTTATAAAATATTGATCATCCCAATTTAATTTATATAAGATTTTGTTTGAATATATCTAACACTCTTACGCTCAAATAAAAGCCATCATGATTTAACTTTCTCTCGATTGAATATATGTATTATCTTTATTTTTACAGTATGTTTCAAACACAAAGATATCCATTATCTTTTTGTTTTATATCGTGATTTAACACCTTGTTTTATACAAAGAAGTCTTGTCATTGTACTGACATTAAGTCTTGAGATTCACACATAACAATTAATGAAAACCTAGTTAAAACGTGTATCGAGTTTAAGTATTTGGATCCCACAATGAGTCTTGATTTCAAGCTTTGATAGATTCCAATAGGATTTAAATTTAAATTTAGGGACATACCACTTAGAGCATGTTAATGTTCAATCTATCTAGGATTAAGAGATATCACTTCCAAGCCAAAAAAAAAAAAATACAATAACCAAGAATCAAAGTAGGATCAAAGTTAAATCGATCATGCAACGCGTAATAGCCCATCCTAGGATAATTTTATATTATATATTTACAATGTAATATCAACTTTGCATGCAATTTTTGGGATATAAATATAATGGATAAAGTAATTTTTGGATAAGTTCATTAATCACGTCGTTTTAATCATATTTATATTATTTTTTAACATTATTTATATTGTTTTTATGTTTTAATTAATATATTAAAAATTTATTCAATACTTTCATTTTTCCTTATTAATAATAATAAAAAATAAGTATGATATTTAATAACATGTAAAAATTATTGATAATGTCTTCTTTTTTTATAGAATTGGAAATAAAATTCGTTATTTTATTATAAAAAAAAAGACACACACGCATATCTATACTCATTTCATATCGTGCCATTAGTCCAAAGGCAGCTGCCCAATAACTTCACCATTAATTAGCTATACATACGGTGCAAGTCCCGTAATAATAATACCCATGTTATTGTGCGTGACTACGTTTAAGTTCTTCCAATAATCTAATAACATCAACTTATACTTTCATATATATTCTACAAAAGGGTACACTTTCATGGTGGAAAACTCTAGATATCTTATTATAATTATATTTTCCCTGCATCTTTAGTTAAAAATAATATGCACCATTCATAAATAATTTTAAATTACACGTAATTTAATATTAAAATCTATATTTCATAAATCAATAAAAATTTAATATCTAAATGAGATTTATAGCACACTTAAAACAAATAAAATTGTTCTAGTTTTACTTATCATATCTATTAAATTGAATCATGACATAAACAAGATTTGAGTAATTGTAAAATAAATATAAAAAATATTATTATTGTATGTATAAAATAAAATAAATTAGTTATTGATTTAATATAAAATTAAGATATAAAATAATTATAAAATGATTTAAAAACTGAGATTGAATTGATGTTAATAAAAAAACAATTTATTATTATAATGAAATAAGTCAAATAACAAACTTTACTGTCTTGTGGTCAGTTCTATATATGTACACGCGCTCATGGCATTTCTCTCTTTTATCTGGCTATTTGTATTTTACAATCAAGAATAAATATTAGAAATTCATTAATTATTATCGATCAACTTATTAATTTATTTTGTAATTATTCAATTAAGTATTAAAGTTTTTTAATCTTTTAAAAATGAATAATTTATTTCTAAAATTTATAAATCGATAATTATTAATTTTGATATTACGAAAAATGAATACTTTTAATCTTTTAATTTATTAAAATAAATATTTATAATTAATCAAAAATATAAAAATGAGAACATGTATTATATAACTTTAATAAATATCAAGTTTATAAACGTTAAATTCAAAAAATTATTAAAATAAAATGTTTATGTAAAGAACTTGTAATTTATTTTTAAATTAAAATACAGTTAATTATATCATCATCAAATCAATGGTATTATTAAAAATAGTTTTATTATTATTTTTTGTTTTTTTTTAAATATAATAATTTTATAATCATTTATTGTGCCATAATTTACCTTCAATTCTAAATAAAGCACAGCAAAATTCCGCTAATAAAAATAATTTTTTAAATAAAATTTATTTACCATTTTAAATAAATAACGAAATAAGTTAGCTTACGTAATAACTATCTAATTAAAAACACACTTTTATTAAATTAACAAACTTCCAATACTCTTTATCATTCAATCCTGAATTCATGCATACGTATATATAAAAGTAATAAATAAAATAAAATAAAAAAATGAAAGTAATAATTCATTTTATCATCATTAATAGAGAGTGAAAGTAATAATTCATTTTAGCATCATTAATAGACCCCACCCCACCCCACGTGTAAGTGGAATTCTTAACCCATTTAGCATTAAAGTTAAACTAACCTTCCCGCTATATATACATGCAGTGTGCACAAAACCCTAATCACCTCATTTTCTCTATTTCATTCTCTCTCAGTAACGAAACCCTAATTAAGGCCCTATTATATATTTAGCATTAAACATACCCACAGACTCTGTATACATGTATGTGCTGTATCTATATCTGTGTAAGTCTTGTGCAATAAATATTTTGATAAAAACGATCAGCTTTAGTGAATTGAGGTGTTTTGTCATTTATGGCTTTTCACGATTTGCTCAGCCGTTTGTGTCTTTGAGTAGTAAGCAGTATGAGACGGTTTCTATCTGCATGTACTGTAATGTCTCATGTCTGCCTCGATCTGCCTTCATCTCTCTTCGCTTTTTGTTGTATTTTCACTGCTATTTGTACTACTACTACTCACTGCTTTGTCCACTGAATCTTCGCAGTTAATTCCGCAGTCAAACTATTTTTTTCTCTTTCTTTCTATAATTTTCCCGGAAAAAATAAGCTTTAATTTCCTTTCTTTTTTTTTTTCCAGTTTTGTGTTACGTTTCTCTAGAAATGCTACTTTTATCATACACGCTATGCACTTTGTTCTCCTCGAGAAATTCTCATTTCTGGTAAAATCATTAGCTGTTGATTGAGAATCGAGATTTTTAGGTTTTACACTTGTAAAATCTCTCTCTCTCTCTTTGTTTTATTTATTTATTTATCGTGTTTCGGTTTGAATCTTATTGGTCATTAACTGTTTGGCCTTTCTCTGCTTCAGATGGCTGTAGTTTCCTTACTCAATGAGTAACCTACCTATAGTCTTCACTAGCCCGTGAGTCTTCGGGACTGTAAAGTCAAAACTACTTTTTCTTTCAAATCGACGACTCATGTTTGCTATCTCGTTGATTGAACTTGCTTGATGTGATGTTGATTCACTTTCCTATTTAACTCTCTTTCTCTCTCTTTTTTTTAATTCTTAGTCTCTCACTCGCTCTACGTCCAATACAGGTTCTAGCATCTGATAGAAGGCTCTTCAAACCACGGCGATTTAGGCTAGTCCTAAACGATTTTTCGCTTTAAATCATCGATCCTTCACTCCGGTACACGAGTTTAGGACTTTTGGTTTCCTAAAATGGTGACTCGTCGAATTGCTATGGCTACAGCGACGTTGTCTTTTGGAGTATTGCTAGTGTTGCTCGCGTTTCTCAGTGGTACGTGTACGGATATTTGGAAGTTACCAGTGAGATTCACACGTTATTATTCTCTTTGATTTTTTTTAATTGTTTTTCCTTATATTTTGTAATTCGGTGGGTTGATAATTGGTATCTTTTTTTTTTTTTTGTCTGTTGGTCTTTCTTTTAGGGACATAATGGGTTACCTTCTATTTTTTTTCCTTTCTAACTTTTGCTTTGTTTATTATTCTTTCCTATTATAATTTCAGGTTTCTGTAGCGATATCAGTTCAATGGTACCACAGTTGCTCATTTCTGAAACAAGGAATAACACGTCCGTAGCAAAACACCGCAAGCTTCTTCGTCATGGTAAGGAATAACTGTGCTTTAGGGGTTAGTTGCTATTGATAATTTGTTCTAGATGGAGATCACATAAGATCTCTGAGGTAGGGTGGGTTCTTTTTCGTACGGATTTTATTCCGAAACTTTCTGAAAGGCTTGTTTTGACGTCCAAATTTTGGTATCAAATAAATGAATACTGAAGTATAATTGCTCAAAGGGTATGAGCAGTTTTAAGGAGCACACGCCTTTTGTCTTATTAATGGTTGATGCTAACTTGCACCTTTAGCTAAGTGGTACCCGTCCTCTATTTTCTTATTTTTATAAATTAATTTACTTGTTATATATTTTGATTTTAAATTTAAATTGTATAGAATTAAATGTTAATAAAAGTTGTCAAAATGTTTAAATAGATAAAGGTATTTTAAAAAAAAATTAAGAATAGAAAATAATGTGATTAAGAAGATTAAAATTGATCTAAAATAAATAAAATGTTTAAAAATATAATAATAAGTTGATTAAAATAATTTGATAAAACGCTATTCTAGTTCCGGTAATCTTTTCTTTCAGTTTAACAAGCTTTTCTCATTCAAGGTTTTTTTTTTTTTTTTTTTGAGGATTATTATTTATAATTTCCCATTATTTTGTGAGGCTAAAAGGAAATTAGGTGTCTCTAGACAAGAAGAAGTAGAACTTGCACTTAAAGTTAATTAAATGTT
Organism: Hippophae rhamnoides; assembly: GCA_033030585.1. Taxonomy (NCBI): domain Eukaryota; kingdom Viridiplantae; phylum Streptophyta; class Magnoliopsida; order Rosales; family Elaeagnaceae; genus Hippophae; species Hippophae rhamnoides. The sequence goes on along the minus strand of CM065428.1, from coordinate 60,909,258 downwards.
TTCATTGAATTTTCATAATAAATTAAAAATGCAACTGAAAAGTAGAATGGTACAGAAAAGGCAAGGGCTCAATGCCCTGTCTCTAGTCTCTCTGTGTTGATATTTGTTTGTTTTTGACATATAGATCTTGTGAATCACCTCTAAAAAAGCGTGTTTTGTGTGTGGACGTCTCCCATTGGTTGGCCGGTGGGCGTCCACGTTTGTATGTGTAATTAGATGCAAGTTTACCAAATTGTTTTAGTATTTTCCATTTGTTTCTAGCATTTGCCGTTTGTAATATTAAATGCAAAGTTCTTTAAATAATAAATACTAGTGTTTAAGTAATTGAATATTTTATCTAATAATATAATATTCATTAATTTTAAAAATAAGAATAAAAAATATTCTAGTAATAATAATAAGATTTAATTACATTATCATTTAGTTAAGAATAAAAATATATGTTAATTTTTTTTATAATGTAAATAAAAATATATTTTTTAAGATATGTTTTATGAATGGATTAAAAGAAAAATAAATTGAATAATTAAATTATTTATGCGATACTAATCTAGAAGATAAGATTAAAGATCTAATCTTTTTCTATTCGAGCTTAATATTTGTTTATGTTAAACTAATGGAATGTATTTTTTTTTAGTAAAAAACTATAGGAATGTAATATGAGGGCCCCTATAATGGACCCTCTTTCTAAAGTTTGTTATGTGCATGTTTTAAGCAGATACGGTGGTGGAACCGAATCGAATTTGGGGAGAAAAGTGTAGCAAGTCAGATATAGTGATTAACCAAGGTCCCACTGCCCCATTACCAAATGGAATTCCCACCTACACCGTTGAGATCATGAATGTGTGTGTCACTGGATGCGACATCTCTGGCATTCATCTAAACTGTGGCTGGTTTAGTTCAGCCCGTCTAATTAGCCCCAAGATCTTCAAGCGCATTCATTACAATGATTGTCTTGTTAACAATGGCAAACCCTTGGCAAATGGTGGTACCCTTTCTTTTCAATATGCTAATACTTATCTTTATCCTTTATCGGTCTTTTCATTAATCTGCTAACCCTTAACAGTGATTAACTTTACAAGACAAATCATAATCATGTAAAAACACCCAAAGCAATATTTGGTCGCTAATTTTAGTTGGTAATACGCATTTCACTTATTGATTTGCTTAATTGGGTTTTGAGTTTTGTGCATGGTGAAAAGGTCTTTTGGGTTCAAATTGATGAGCTGATGAGAAAAGGCATCGTATGTTGCTAAATGGCGTGCAATGGTCTCTGGGAAGATCCGTTGAATGTTCAGACGACGTCACTTTTTTTAGTTCTTAATGTAAATAGTTATACTAAAAGAGAGCTTACTTGTACAGGGTCGAGAGATTAAGATTTGTTATATAGGAAGGTAACGTTGTGATTGTTTCTCTTAAGAGATAGAGTTGTTTTTCTCCTGACGTGTTATTGAACCTTGTTTTCTAGACATTATACCACATATTAATAGCAATCAATAATGTGTACATGAGTAATTGCTTGACCCTTTTGCACTTATTTTTCTACATTTTAATTTTTCGCATGGTAAGACAGCACATACACTAGTACATCTATACTCACAATCGAATGACATGATTTACCTAAGAGAAGCTGTGACCTTTGAGTATGATAGTTTGTATTGCCAAAAGCCTAATTAGATGTTTTTGTGAAGTTTATTTTGTTCGTAATAGATCATAGCTTCATTTTCGAACCCAAAAGGTAAACGAATCATAATTATAAGTTGTAAAAATTGTACCAAAAATAAATAAATAAAATTGAGAATCATATGTAACAACGTATATGATATACTATCCTTTGTGGGGAGGATTATGTAAAATTAAGTTCAAAAGTACAAATTATTTAAAGGTGCAATCTATTTAATAATCTTAAATTTAAAATGATGTTGACTTAATTGTGTTCATGTCAGTGAACGTTGGTTGTATAAGTATTGGAAGTAATTATTTACGAGAAAAAAGTTAAAAATATACAAATTTTTACATATTTTTTCCTAAAGGTGAGTTACATGTTAAAATTATCTATAAAAACAAATCGATTATTTATTATGTCATATGAAATAATTAAATTTGTGTATTTTTAGCATTGATTTATTTTAAAAAAATTACAGTGCTAAATCATTAAATTTTTTTTTTGGGTAATATATAAATCATATATATTCATAACCACGAGTTTGTAACTTGGAGGCAATAAGTAATGGCAAGTGCTACACATTTGAACTTAAAATGTATCCGAAGTAAGGTACTTCCATTATATTTGAACAGGTCTATTGATTCAAAGAATCATTTTCTTCTATAATTTTAGCAAAAATAAACCTCTTAGAGACGGTCAGACGGTTAATAGACAAGGCGCAAACATCCCGTGGAAAAAGCGCCCATAAAGCATCATTTTTGGCCAACCCAAGCTAAGTTGTCATGAAACAGTCCAGCATAGATCCAACCCAAATGAGATTGGGTTTAAACCAAATTCACCAACTGCCAACAAAGTGAATTCCTCCATCAAGTTGTAGATAGCAAATTCGTTTTTTTTTTTTTGGGTTCACAAATACAGTAACAAATTCGCAATGTTGAAGTAAAATTAGAGTCCTAGACTCGACACTCTTGAGTCGACTTTCTTTTTGTTTCTTATCTACCCAAGAGCAACGAGGCCACCACTACGGCAGAGATTGAGATAGTGAGCGAAAATGGCTAGCTCTACATCTGGGTTCGTTGGTATTGGACTTTCTTGCTCTACTACCAAGCTTTCTCGGAGACCCATTTCTCGCTTTTCTCAAACTTTTCGTCGTTTTTGTTGCATCGATATGACCGTCTCAGTTGACGAGAAGAAGAATTTCACACTTAAGAAATCTGAGGAGGCTTTCAAAGCAGCCAAGGTACATTCACTGTTTTTTGTTTGTTCTGTCTTGTTTTGCTGGCTACTCTTGATATATAAAATTATGCTCTTAATTTGGAATTGGATTTCTGTGACGAATCTTTTAGTACATGTAGACATTTTTGTTTGTCTTAGACTCGTAGTTGCCTTAACTTACGTGACTGCCTGGAGTTTTAATTCGAAATTGCCTTGTCTGTTCTTTAAGTTTTTGCCTCTGGAATCTCGTTCTTTGAGCTTTAATTTGGCGGTATCAATTTATATAACAATAAATCCGACTGTAGATTTTTTGTAAATCTTAGGTTATGGAAATTGGTTACGAAAGTAATAGGTGTTTTAAGAAACTTCTTATTTGAGCTTAAAAATATGAACTTGGACACGAGTATTTGAATAAGTAATGAAAGTCTAGCAAGTAGATGCATTTTTCCTTGAAGAGGAGCATTGAAAAATCAATCAGTTTTTTGTTTTGTTTTTGGTAGCTAATTCAAGATGTATTTCTATTTTGGAAACACTGTAGCAAAAATCATTTTCCCTTCAGAGGAAGATTTAGGATGCTCGGAATAAGTGGCCGAATATCTCATACATGAACTTAACATGTTAATAGTCAGGCCAAAATTGAAATGATTAGTCATATTGCTTTATAATTGTGATGTTGTTTATTGAATTAATGTTTAACTGAAGCTCACTAATGATTTATTCACACAATGCTTCTTTAGGAGTTGATGCCTGGAGGTGTAAACTCCCCTGTTCGTGCATTCAAGTCAGTTGGTGGACAACCTATAGTAATTGATTCCGTCAAGGGCTCTCACATGTGGGACATTGATGGCAATGAGTACATTGACTATGTCGGTTCTTGGGGACCTGCAATAATTGGACATGCAGATGATGAGGTGACATTCTGTCAGTTGTATATAACATGCTGATACCATTCAGATATATTACCTAATTTTACTGTCTGGATTCTATCTGCTCTCTCTTCCATTTTTTGTTGTTTCTTCTTGTTTTGAGACTAAGTAATCTTTTTAGGGCACCTCCTTCGTTTATATTTCACTGCTACAGATATAAAATGTCAAGTGTTTTAAATATTTTCTGCATTATGGTTATGATACAATATTTTAGGCCTCTTTTCTTTCCCCAAATACTTTCTTACTTGATCGTCCCTTTGGTATTGTAGATGTTTACTTATTGGTTTAGGCTTCAATACGTAGGAATATGACTGGTATATGCTTAAGTGGGATTTAAGTAGAAAAGAAAAAGTGAATTAATAAGAGAGAAGAAGTGGTAGTTCCAGTAGACTTTGTGCACAAGTAGAAACAAATGTTAGATACTCAATTCAATCCAGAAACATTCATAAAACCATATGAATTCATAATTTAAATGCAGCGGAAACAAAATTGGATTGAAAACATACCTCCTGCCATTGATCAAATTTCAAAGACTTACGGAATTCCAATGGATTTTACTCGCTCGATGCTTTCACTTGTTTCTCACACTTATTCTCCACGTATTGATGGTATGTCAATTGTTATGCGAGTTAATAGTGAGAGGACGATACTTTATTAAGGTTCTTCCATAAGAACCTCGTTCGGCTGAATCGACGCATTGCGAACGAATCATACCGGTTCACTAACGTTGCACCAGCTTTGATTTACATTCTCCCACTCGGTGCAAACGTTAAGCGAAATTCTCTTGAGTAGCAAAAAACACATGAATCATGGCGACAGGCCCCAAGAAATGGTATTATCTTCCATGTATTACAATGTATTTAGTTTCTCAAGTATTATACTTTACGTGGTAACTAAACTTAATGAATAAATCCTATATTTATTCTCGTCCAATAATATATATATATATTCTCAAATAAATTAAGGTGCACATGAATATGAGAAAATATCACAATATATAAGAGTTTCATTAATTAATTGTATATATACATTTACAAAGTGGAACCAATTCCCATTTTCTCTACATGATCCTTGAATTTCATTGGTGGCGTACGCTTTAGTCAAAGGATCACAATCATCAACTCGGTCTTACGTGCTCATGACCACTTTCTTTTTTCCTTAACACGTTCTCTTATGGCCAAGTACTTAATGTCGATGCTTTACTACGACTACCACTTTTGTTGTTCTTAGCCATAAATACGGGCATTCGAGTTATCACAAAGATAATCTTAATGGCCTAGAAATAGAGTCAACTACTCTAAGCCCGAGAAATGAAACTCTTTAACCATACACCATGCGATGTGGCCTCGAAACATGATACGAACTCGGCCTCGTAGTGGAAGTAGCAGTCGATAATTTGTTTCAAGCACTCTCCAAGACACGACTCACCGTGAGCATGAAAATGTAACGAGATGTTGATTTTCGTGAATCAATAAACAAGAAAGTCCGATCGGAGTAGCTAATTACTTCCAAATTCATCGGTTCGTCCCATACGAGAAGCATATAATCCTTGGTTCCTTGTAGGTACCTCATCACTTTCTTTGTGACTTTCCAATGGTCGACACACGGATTACTCGATATCTCCTAGCATCCCAACAACAAATGCAATGTCAGTGCAGTGCGAGACACGAGCATACATCGCTTCGGCAGTGAAGCATATGGAATGGTTTTCATCTGTTCTCTTTCAAAATCATTCTTTGGGGCGTTGGTCCAAATTGAACTTATCACCTTCATTGATAGGAGCAACACTTCATGAACAATCCTTCATCGAAATCTCTCTAAAACTTTATTGATATAGGTTTCTGAGACAAACCCAAGACACCTCGAAGTCTATCTCTACATGGATCTTAATGCCAATGACATAAGATGCCTCACCCACGTATCCTTCATATCAAAATTTTTAGAGAGGAATTGTTTTACCTCATGAAAGCAAACCCTATCATTGGGCTGTAAAGCAAAATATCATCCACATATAACACCAAGAAACAAATCTTACTCCCACTAACTTTCCGGTATATACATTGATCCACGACATTCTCTTCAAAACCAAATGAAGTGATGACGTTATGAAATTTCAAATACCATTGACGGGAGGCTTGCTTAATCCATATATGGATTTATTAAGCTTTACAAACCAAATGCTCACCATCACTAGAGAAAATCCTTCGGGTTGTTTCATATAAACCTCTTCCTGCAGGTTACCATTAAGGAAAGCCGTTTTCCACATCCATTTGTTGCAAATCCAAATCCAAAATGGGCAATGCCATGACCCTTCATAGAAGTGAATCTTTCTTAGGGATAGGAGAAAATGTCTCCGTGTAGTCGATTCCTTCCCTTTGAGTGAATCCTTTGGCAACGAGTCTTGCCTTATGTCTCTCAAATGTTGCCTTGTGAGTCTTTCTTTGTTTCAAGAACCCATTTACATCCAATGGCTTTCACACCATCGCAACTTGACGAGATCCCGAGACTCGGTTAGACGCCATAGAATCCATCTCTTTCACGGCATTGTACCATCGCTCGAAACCTCGAACTCATGGCCTGTGGAAAACGTCTCAGGGATCATTTTCGGCTCTAACATTATAGTCACATTCTTGTAGATACACAACATAATCATTAGGTATCGGCGATTTCCTTACTACAGTAGATCTTAATGTTGCATCAACATTCTGCGAAGGAGTAGGATCATGTTGTTCAACTAGTTGTTCCAACAGTTGTAGGCATCCGTTGAACTTCAACATCTACTAGATCGGGATCGACGGCTGTGGTACTTCCAAGACGGATTCTGTCAACACGTGTTTGTACTCGGCGTGTTGTTAACAATAATGATCAGTCCGTTACTTGAAGTGGTACATTGAGCATCTGAATGATCTTTCTCGTAACCAATGCCTTGGGATCGATCGGCTCCCATTGTCAGTAATTCTCGAGAAATTTTGCATTTCTTGATTCCAAAATCTAGTGTTGTGAGATGGACAATAAAATCTATAACCTTTAGACCGTTCGGCATATCCAATGAAATACCCACTAATGGTCCTTGGGTCAGCTTTTTCTCTTGTGGATTATATATCCTCGCCCAGACGAGGCATCCCAACGCGTATGTTGCAAACTCGGTTTCCAACCTTTCCATAATTCAAATGGTGTCTTTGAGATGACCTTGGTTGGAACTCGGTTTAATATATATACAGTAGTCCTTTAAAGCTTCAATCCACAAGGATTTAGGAAGATTGGAGCTTGCTAAGCATACTCCGCACCATGTCCAAAAGTGTTCGGTTTCTTCTTTCGCTACACCATTACAGTCTCAGTGAACTGGCATAGTTGTAATTGGGCAACTATCCCACGTGTTCAAGAAATTTAGCAAACGGACCGGGCGCTTGTCCATTCTCGGTGTATCTACCATAATATTCACCACCTCTATTACGATCTCACGATCTTTATTTGCTTTCCACATTGTTTCTCTACTTCAACCTTAAAGCTTTTGAAGGCATCCAATGCTTCGCTCTTTATTATGAAGCATATAGAGATACATATATCGAGAAAAATCATCAATAAAGGTGATAAAATATTTTGACCTTGAATGTCCATACGGACAACATATATCCGTATGTATGATTTCTAATATGTTTGAACTTCTATTGGCACCTTTCTTTGACTTGTTAGTCCGCTTTCCTTAATGCAAATCCACACATGTCTGAAAATCAAGAAATCTAGAGTACTAAGTACCCACGTCTTTCACTAATCTTTTAATTCTTTCTATAGAGATATGTCCCTAATCTCCTATGCCATAACGTAGAAGAGTCATCGTCAATAATACACCTTTTAGTGCTACTTGAACATGCGTAAGCGTTATGAGTGGCATTATTTTGTAATTTAATGCAAAAGACCATCGAGACAAAATACCATTCCCGAAACAATCGATTTATTAAATAAATTGAAAGATGTTTCGAAAAGTGAAAGGAATAACCATAAGGTACAAGTCTTGAAATCGAAATCAAGTTTCTAGAGAAACTTGGAACATAAAAGGTCTTTTCTAATTTTAAAATAAAACCACTACTTAAAATCAAACTACGTGTCCCCTACGGCCTCCACATGTGAGCCCATCTGCTACCGGATAAGATGTATTGCGGCCACTTTCAGCTGAGCTTCCTTAGATTTTGCATACCTGTAAGGAATTTGTAACATGGATTGTAGATCCAGAATCAATCCACCAGGTGTTAATATTAACATTAACCATATTAGATGGGTCATAACAAACAAACGAGGTTGGATTACCTTTATTCTCAAGCCATTTCTCGGAATACGATACAATCCTTAACCGTGTGTCCCTTCTTTTTACAAAAGAAACACTTGGATTCTTTCTTAATATCGACACAGGTGGAATTATTCCCTCTTTATGCTTGTATTGAGATTTTCCTTTCGTGCGTTGTAGCCAACATTGCACTTTCACCAAATTCCATAACAAGCCTCCCTTCCTCTTGAACACACATGGTCATTAGTTCATTGATTGACCATTTATCTTTATGTGTATTGTACGAGATTTTGAATGGCCCATATTGATGTGGGAGAGTGTTAAGGATATAGTGCACCAGGAAGGATTCCGACCTCTCAACCTCGAGATGCTTAAGTTGAGCCCATGATAATGTCCCTCGTTTGTAATGTGCTCGCGCACACCTTCACACCTTGGTGAGTCTTAAAGAAGAGAACTTCATAATAAGGGTGCTTGCTAAAGCACTTATTCGAAGTGGCGAATTGATCATCAAATGGCACTTGTGAAGTCTTGAACATTGGTATGCCGATCAACGGAACCACGAATACCAAGAGAGATTTTAGTCTTAATGAACATCATACTAAGGCGATTAGATCGTTCCCATTGTTCATGTGCATGATATTCTCTCGAGTACTAGTTTGAGTAATTTTAGGTGGTTCGTTTTTCCTAATAGCATAATCAATATCCATCCACCCTAATTGGTGAAGGAGAATTCTTTCCTTCCATATTTTATAGTTATCCCTTTCGGATCGGGAATATCACAACGATATCGTAGAAATTTACGAGGTTGAGAAGGCTGCGATTAAAGATTATATGCTTATTAAAATTTGAGGCATAAACTATAATCATTCTTTACCAATGTAAATCATGAATAATATGAATCTAGTGACATAAAACTTTTGGGCTAAAAGTTTTAATTCAATTAAATTCATCCTAAACTTTTCTACGATAAAACTATCAAATTATGTTCATTTTCCTAATCCCCGTGGGTAAATTAGAAATATAATTTGATATTATATCCTAATTAATCACACAAAAATATAATAAAAATTCACTTGTGGATAAGATTTATTATATCACATATGATTAATTACAATTAATATTTATTTTCTAAATGTGATCCTAAATAAACTTTATTATAGTTTTAATTAATTAAAGATCTTTGTGGCTACTCACTAATTAATCAAACTATATGAATCACTTAAATATTAATTAAATTCTTATGCTCAATTATTGCATAAAACCATAAGCAATATTAATTTAATATCAATTGTACAAATATTATTTATCTTAAATTGCATATATGACAATAAATTATACAAGCAAAATTAAATAATATAAGAACTAATTAAATCAATAAGAGTCAAAAAAAAAAAAAATTAATTTAATTATGCATAAATTATTTAACTAAATTTTATATGTATAATCAATTGCAAAATTTATACATATAAATACACAAAACAAATAATTTAAGCATAATGTATTTAAATAAAATTTTAATGTGTCCAAAATTATTTAAATAAATATAACATGTATAATAAATATTATACATATGATAAACATAAATTAAAATCATATTCAGAATTATTTTATATATATATATATATATTTGTTTTGTTTTAATAAAAATTAAATATTTAATATATATAAAATATTATACACTAATAACATATATTGTGCTGTAGCGTGTTGGTTTGGCTTGTGAATATATTGTCTTGAGACCAAGGTTCAAGTCTCAGACAATCCAAATGTTTGAATTTTTTTTTTTTTTAATAAAACTAGCGTTGATCTATAAATATATTACATTTACACAAAATAACGTAACGGCTAGTGGTCAAGAGTGGATAGGTCATTGCAAAAATTACCATGTCATCTGGGTTCGATTCTGACTAAGCAAAATTTTTTTTTTTTTTTTTTAATAAAACTTCATCTTGACCTCTAAATTTCGGTCAATACTGACCAGTTTTATACTTAACGGATACCCTTGGTAGTATCTTTCTATTAAATGACGATTTTAATCTTTTTATCAAAATTCTCAAATTCAATTGAGTGTTTCATGATCTTAATTTTAAGTAAAAACTTCATTTTAAATAAAAAGTTAATTAATGAAGGAAATAAATACCCACGGCAAATTGGATTTATTTTCTTCATTGTTTTTCAAGTTTAATTTTATTAATCATTCAAAAATCAATATTGAAACACTTTATAATTTCCATATGCATCAAAAACAATCAAAATAAAAAACCCAAAATTTCGGTTCTGCGTGAAAGCTTGAAGCAACAGTTGTTTTCAAATTGCTCACGATACCAAATGTTTGATACTCAATTCAATCGAAACATTCATAAAACCATATGAATTCATAATTTAAATGCGGCGGAAACAAAATTGGATTGAAAACATACCGCCAATTGATCAAATTTCTCAAGACTTACACTGAATTTAAATGGATTTTTCGTTCGATGCTTTCACTTGTTTCTCACACTTATTCTCAACGTATTGATGGTGTAATCTGAATTGTTATGCAGTTAATAGTGAGAGGACCCGATACTTTATTAAGGTTCTTCCATCAAGAACCTCGTTCGGTTTCGGAACCGACGTACGGTTCCGACGAACCGAACCGTCACCACGGTTCACTAACGTTGCACCACTTTGATTTACAACAAAAGCATCAATATTTTTGCAGGAGGGCTTGAGCTATTTAAAATAGGGTGAGGTGTCGTAAAGGTTCCTTACATTAGGAAATTTGTATGAATTAGTCCTCTAAATTATAAAAGGTACCATTTAGTTTCTTACATTTTGTAAAAGATACCAAAGAAGGATAAATTTCACTATTCAATCCATATTTTAATAGTTTTATGATAAAAAATTTACTATTCAATCAATATTTTATTAATTTTTATGATAAAATACCAAAACAAAAAGTCATTTTTATTATTTCTTTATTTATCAATCAAATAAAGTATTGAGAAAATAATTTTTTTTTTCAAAATATTAATAAAAAATAGTTTTTGTTCTTACTTGGCTATGCGACGTATGTGACATTTTCTCTTTAAGATAATAATAATCCTTTACAAGTTACAGTGATGCACGAGGAATTTATCGTTGAATGGTGTACCGGCCAACCCTCTAAAAAATATCCCATTGATGCTGGATCGTTACATCCACTTGCATTTTCCATAGAGTATAGGACGGCACTTTCTTAATACCTTAAGCATTTTATTTTCTTCTACTATTTTTAAGAGTCAGGGATTGGCACTTGCCTGCAGGTACTTGCAGCTCTTGCTGAAACAATGAAGAAAGGTACCAGCTTTGGTGCACCCTGTCTTCTTGAAAATGTTTTAGCAGAAATGGTGATCTCAGCTGTTCCAAGCATAGAAATGGTTAGATTTGTCAACTCAGGAACAGAAGCATGCATGGGTGTGCTTCGTCTGGCACGTGCTTTCACTAGAAGGCAGAAGATCATTAAATTTGAGGGCTGTTATCATGGCCATGCTGATCCATTTCTTGTCAAGGCAGGTAGTGGTGTTGCCACCCTTGGACTACCTGACTCACCTGGTGTCCCTAAAGCAGCTACTTTTGATACTCTAACAGCCCCCTTCAATGACATTTCAGCTGTGGAAAATCTCTTTGAGACACACAAAGAAGAGATTGCTGCAGTAATCCTTGAACCTGTAGTTGGAAACTCTGGCTTCATTCCTCCTAAGCCGGACTTCCTTAATGTCATACATAATGTCACTAAGGAGAATGGTGCCCTCCTTATCTTTGACGAGGTTATGACGGGATTCCGTTTGTCTTATGGAGGAGCACAGGAGTATTTTGGCATAACTCCTGATTTATCGACTCTTGGGAAGATCATTGGTGGCGGTCTGCCTGTTGGTGCTTATGGAGGAAGAAGGGAGATTATGGAAATGGTAGCACCGGCAGGACCCATGTACCAGGCTGGAACTTTGAGTGGTAACCCAATGGCAATGACCGCGGGAATACACACTTTAAAGCGGTTGAAAGAACCGGGAACATATGATTACTTGAATAAGATTACAGATGAACTCGTTCAAGGTATTTTGGATACTGGGAAGAAGGCTGGACATGCATTATGTGGTGGATACATTGGTGGCATGTTTGGTTTTTTCTTCACACAAGGGCCTGTTTACAACTTTGGTGATGCAAGAAAGAGCGACACTGATAAGTTTGCAAGATTTTACAGGGGATTGCTGGAAGAAGGTGTGTACTTAGCGCCTTCACAGTTTGAGGCTGGATTTACAAGCCTGGCTCACACTTCAGAGGATATTCAAAAGACCATAGCTGCAGCGGAGAGAGTTTTTAGGCAGATTTAGAATAGTATCTTCTGCTTTTTATGTATTTGTAGTAGCACAAGCAGATGCAATGTAGAGCTATGTAGTACTAAGTATTAAACCCGTTCCTGAAATTTAAGTTTTTCGTCATCTGATAATGGTCCATTCGGTACAGTAATCTTAGGCCCGAAGGACATTTGGTTTTAAACCTAAATCTAAATTCTAAAGTAATATTTTTTTAATTTTTAATTTTATCTTTGAAGTTCAAGTGTACAGAATAATGGGTTTCATGTTTATCCTCTCCCGGGCAGTGCCGAGGCATTGAATAATTGCTTTAATTTTTACAATATGGGGTAGGGTGTGATTTGTGGCAGAAAATAAGAATAAAAGTAGCAATGGTTGATCAATTATGACCAAAGTGTATATAAATCCATTACTTTTTCTATTTAGCATTACAATACTAACAGTTGAAAAGTGAATTAGAAGTTAAAAACTTAAAAAAATAAAAAAATTTAAAGATAGAGTGTGTTAACACATGATCCGGGCATGAAAGACTTTTTCACTTTATGGTTAACAGCAATTAATAAAAAATAACCTGAAAATCATAAATCCCTAAAAACATCCCTATTCCCTCCGAGAAAAAGAATCTGGACAATTTAGAGAACAAACTAGTTGCAGAAAAAGGAAAAATGGGTATCAATTTTGGTATTTGATGGAAAAGAAAAAGGAGAAATGGGTACGAACCCGTTGCTGAACATGTACAAATGGGGTTTGGTTCTGCTTTACAATTTCCACTGGCGGGAAGCTGTTAATTATAATAAATTCCAACACATACCTTGATATTTTTTTAAATTTTAAATGACTTATAATACTTTCAATTTAAAGTTTTAAATGACTTATAACACTTTCAATTATAATTAATAGAACATTATTACCATTCATTCCGTAAAATAACTTGTATATATTGTTCATAAATTAATTAGCTATATAAAATGTCAACCTGTACGACGTACATTTATTTTGAAGTAAATTAGTTACTTTGAGGCAAATTAATTTATGCACAACATATTATTTTGGATCCAAATTTTGAAGGCGTTTATTTTAAAACATGAATAATTATACCTTTGAATTTATGAAAATATATGCAAGCGTTTGTGCATAAAATAAATTTTGCATCTCCACGCTTTCAACAATATCAAATTCATTCAATAATAAATATATTGAATCCATCATAAACACAGCTAGCATTGCTCCTTGTCTAGGAATGAGGATCTTTACAATAATGGGCTCTATACAACTTGTTTTCTGCACAACCATCTAAAGAATAGACACAACAAAGGCAAGGACGAAACTGAGAGGCAAAGATAGCAGACAATTTGCAATGGGGGAACTGGGAACTACAAGACCTCAAACATAAGCCTATCAACAATGTGACAAATAGAGACAGCCTCTCTAAAAATCATAAGATTCACCACCTGCTTGCAACGTATACATGGCTACTTCAACAACAGAAATGGCATATGCCATTTTAGTAGCCAGCTAGCCGTAGCTACGTTAAGCACATGTTTACACCGTATTTCCTTTTATAGTATGGAACATGAGCAGACAACTGTCCTGGGTGATTCATCAACCATTTTTTCTGTTCAGGAAAAAAAACACATACACACATACACAATAAATTTCAGCATCTGCTTAACAGAGTCATTAATATAACAAATATTGTATCTATGTTTAGCCACACAAAAAAAATCATTAGCATATAGCAGGAATCTTAGAGCCAGAGATAAAATGCTTATACTGTAGAGTTTTCGTAATTTTTTATTTTTTATTTTATTTTTTTCACAAATAAAACAATATTTGGGGTTGTTTGAACTGGTGGCTAGAAATGAAGAGTAAGTAATATAACCAGATCATTAAGTGAACCACAATTTTAATACTTACTTCAACCTATGGCTTAAGAATAATGAACTTTTTTTTAACTGTACCGATTACCAGACCTATAAACAATCTGTGAGTCAAAACTATCCAACAGGTATGTTCAGTGTGACACAGATCTCTAACTAAAAAGCAAATGTTAAATGCAGCGTTTACAATGTTTCACTTTGGATTCCAACTTTTCATCCAAATATTTAGCATATGATCATATAAACGGCAAGTTAAATAAAAGCAATGTATACAGAACGAAAACTTCTATAACATTAATGCGGCATAAGTCACCTGTTTTAGCTTTTGATAAAGATGGCTGTACAACAACGTGCATAAAGATAGCTCCACCAGCAATAGAGTCACCAAAGGGTAATTTACATTGACCAACGGTCTTGCTGTTTTCCAAAATTTTACCAGAACTTACAAGTTTTACATCATTTGCAGTCTTAGGTATGATTGTTTTTCCTATTGCAAGAATTGCACATTCAAAAAGTTCATTATCGGATCAAAAGAATAGATAAAATAATATTAGAATGGGCAAAATTAAATACGTCAGATGCAATAAAGATTAGAATATTTAACTAATTAATCGTCAAACCTAGTTTTTTTTTCTTTCAATTACATGGTTAAAAGCTTCCATAACTAAATTATAGTTAGAAACGAATAATATTTAAAAGCAACACAGCTAAACTGACAAACAAACTTCAAAACGATAATGAAGTGTCTCTTATGGAAGACTCAATATCTTATAATTTCCCAATCCATATAATTCAAGATGTGGTGAGCTCATTTGGAAAAAAAGTTTATCAACACATTGAATTCCTTTCAATGATACAAACTATCAAAAATCAAGCAAAACTCTGATTACTCAAAGCGCAAAAACGAATAATAAGCATCGAAATAGTAATCAATCCAACTAATTTTTTTTTTCTTCGCATTAATTACACTACTCATACGATTACGCCCGTAAATGTGACTCGATCTCAAACATTGCACATGTCCAAGTGTGCTACAGTTAAGCTTCTTGATAAATCCAACTAATTTGTTAAAAACATTTGGAAAAGAAAAAAAGAGGGAAAAATAAGAAAGAAAAGAAAGCAACCTTTGGGCCATTCGTCAACAATCCTTTGCTTAAGTATGTCAACAGTGGAGGCCGACGAGTACCGGAACGGTCCGATATCCGACCCATCGGACAATCTGAACTTTATGTCTATCAGATCCTCCTCGGGCATCTCAGACTTTTGACTTTTAACCCTCAATTCAAAACTCTATAACCTCTATTTTCTTGTATTTTGCTACTATGCTCCTCACACGTCACTTGGAGTTCATCAGATCAAAACCTAGAATTTTTGTGTAAACCCAGTCAAAGCTCATAATTTACATTAAAATCAAATACAAAGAAGAAAAATTAAAAGCTGGGTTTCCAGAGAGAGTAGCGGACCATTGCTTTGGGTAGTTGGCGATCAAATTAAGGAAAAATTCCCAAGGTTGTCCTTTTGCTTCCACGAGTCGGTGTATTTGTTGGTGAGCTAAAGGAGTAGTCGTCAAAGCACACCCATATGAATATGCGTGGAACGTTTGGATAAAGTTACTTTAATAATTATAATTATTTTATATTAATTTTGGTTATATTTTTTATTTTATAATATTATTTAAAATAGTGATATGAATTTTTATTTTTGAGTAAAATAAAAAAAATATAAAATTAATAACAAATAAAATTTAATTTAATTATAAAAAATATTATGTATTTTGTTATTAAAATTATTTTTTATGTATATAAAATAATAATATTAATATATATTTAATTTAAATTAAATATAATTTAAATATTATAATTTATGGATTACTATTATTTTAAAAAAAATTATTAAATTTTTAATTATAATTACAATTCATGTTTAAAATGTCCAGCGCATCCAAGAGTTCGAAGACCATGCGCTTTAAAACGACGTGGTTATAAATGTTTGGTTTGAAAATACGACACCGTTTCAAAAGCTAGGGTCCTGTCTGCTTGTCCTCCAATTCCTAGAATCCTTGTTTTAGGACCTCTAGCGTCTTCAAAAATTCCATTCAAAATTAGTAGGGAAGATGAAGCGGAAGCGAGAAGCAGAAGGGAAATCATGGAGATCGTAAGGCAAACCCCTGCTAACCCTCTTGAGCGAAATGACAATATTTTTCGAAACGGCAACTTTATGTAAACGAATCTTCAATTTTGTTTTGTTCTTCAATTTTTTTTTATCTGCTGAAGAAACATAAGTGTTTTTTTTTTTTTTTTGAGAAATGAAGAAACTTAAGTTGAAAATGATAAACTTTAGCTGCAATTTTGCAGGCGCACGCCACGTCATACCTTACTACTTTGAGTTCATATGTCATGTATGCTAGTTATTGTCTGTTTTGCTAATTTTGGATGATGTAAAGCCCTTAATAAACCCCTAACTGATTTTGTGACTTTGATCCATGTGGGTTACAGGTAAAGAATTGTTGGGCAGGGAAGACCATAGTGGATATGTTTGCTGAAGAGTTCAAAGGCCAACCATATGATTATTATGTATGAATTTTTTCAATTTACTCTCTTTCCTAGCTTAGACATTTTAGCTAATAATAAGGGGTATGCTTTATACTTTGTTAGAAATATTGAATGATTGTATTGTATTTTGTATCTTAAGGAATATACATGGTGTCTTTATATAAGAGGTACGAGTAAACTAAATGTGCTTAAAGCACATAACATGTATATCTATTAACATATATGATATATATTAACAGATATACGTTACATTAACAGATATACATTAACGGTCTCTCTCAAACTCAAGGTGGATATGAGACCAGCTTGAAGTTATTAACCAAATTACGAGTGCATCCCTTAAGAAGTGCCTTGGTGAAGATATATACAAGTTGATCGTTGGAGAAGACGGGGAAAAGCTTGAGAGCACCATGGACAAGATGAGAAGGAATAAAGTTAAGGGTTGTCCAGACTTATAAGCAGTATTGATGTCTTGTTTTTGGCCGATGTGGGATAAAGATACTTAACAACCCCACTCCATATGGTGGACAGATGTGGACATAAGCGCCATAGTGAGATTGTGATAGAGCACAGAGTCTAAGCACACATAAACCAAGAGCAAAGCCCTGATATTATGTTAGAAACTCAGGCCTAACTCAACCCAATAAGATCTTATTAAGTTAAGGGTTGTCCAGGCTTATAATCAGTATTGCTGCCTTGCTCCTAGTCGACGTGGAACAAGGATACTTAACAACCCCCTTTCACACGGTGAAAAAAGGTGGACATAAGCGCCACGGTGAGATTGTGGTAGAGCCCAGGGTCCAAACACACAGAGACCAAGGAAAGAGCTGTAATACCATGTTAGAAATATTGAATGATTGTATTGTATTTTGTATCTTAAGGAATATACATTATGTTTTTATATAAGAGGTACAAGTAAACTAGATGTGCCTAAAGCCCATAATATGTATATCTATTAACAGATATGATATACATTAACAAATATACATTAATGGGTTTTGCATATGCCTTTGTTTATTTATTGTTAACTTCATAATCTGAGTTATTATTTATGAAAGTATGATATAGGTTTGGTATAGGTCAGTGCAGTCAAATGTGGAAGAATACAAATCGATGGTAAGATGGTGCTTGTTTCTTATATAGTTAAATCCTCTCAAAAGATAAGTGACGTAGCGAAAGCTTATGAAGAAGTAGGGTTCCACCTACTTCTTGGAAAATCGTTTGAATCCGCAGACTTAGAAAAATAAGTATCAAAAAGAGAATTTTTTATTGAAATAAAAGTTGACTTACAATGAAAAGAAAAAAGCCTTTATATAGGCTACAAACTTAATTCGACTAGGAATATAAATCTAGGAAAGAAATAACGAAAATAAGAAAAGAATATTAAAATTTCCAAAAATAGGAATATTCAAATTAAAAGTATAAATCAAAAGCCTTAAACTTAAGTAGCAATCTATTCTACATTAGTCTCCTTTGCTTGAAAAGAACTCGACCTCTAGTTAAGTAATTGAGAAAAAGACACATAAGGAGATTGGTATTCAAACAAGTCGGCAACATTGAAAGTAGGGGAGATGGTCATATCTGCAGGAAGATTCACAACATAGGCATTGTCATTAATTTTCCATAGAATCTAGAAAGGATCATATTTCTTATCCTTCATTTTGTTGTAAGTGCCCATTAGGAGTCACCCTTTACACAAATAAACCATCACTAGATCTCCTTCTTGAAATATTTGAGCCATTCTTTTTTTACCAACAGTCGTTTTGTATTTGGCATTAGATTCTTCCAAAATATTTTGCACCTTTTCTTGAATAGCCTTGATATGATCCGCCATATTTTTTGCCGCAATACTTAAACTTGGAAGTTTTGGCAAAGGAACCAAGTCTAAAGCATGGCGTGGAGGACAACAATAAACAATTTGGAAAGAGTCTTCTTAATAGACCGATTTAGCGTATTGTTATAAGAAATTCAACCTGTGCCAAAGCAAGATCCTACTATTTTGGCTTCTCATAAAAAATGCAACGAATTAAGTTCCCAAGAGCACAGTTCACCACTTTCGTTTGACCATCAGATTGAGGATGACTTGTGCTACGGAAATTAAAGGATGTGTCAAATCACCTCCATAAAGTCTGCCAAAAATGACACAAGAACTTAGTGTCCCTATTTGAAGTGATGGATTGGGGAGCCCCATGCAAATGAAAAACTTCTTTGAAAAACAAATTTTCCACATGCACTGCATTGGAGGTCTTTTTACAAGCAATAAAGTGAGCCATTTTGGAATACCTATCAACCACCACAAATACAGAATCAAATCTGCGTCAAGTTCGTGGAAGGCTCAAGACAAAATCCATGGAAGATCTCCTAAGGTGCTGTTAGAATAGGCAAAGGTATGTATAGGCCCATGTTTAGGATTGGCCTTTTGAAGCCTGACTAATAGGGCATTGTTTAACATAATTGCCAATGTATCGTTTCAATTGGGGCCAATAATATCTCTCCTCAGCAAGAACTATTGTTTTGTCACACCCAAGTGTCACCCCAAGCCACCACTATGTAACTCACGAATTATCTGATGTTGTAGTGAACTCCTCATTATACACAATTGGTTGCCTCAAAATAGATATTCCTCTTGAATATGCATTCTGTCAACGGAAAGTCCGGACTCACATTTTGCCCAAATATCTTGAAAATCTTCATCGTTGACATAGAACTCCTTAAGAGAATCAAACCCAAACACTTCATTCCGCATTGCAACAAGCAATAATGCCCTCCTACTTAGGGTATCAACAACCCAATTTAATTGACCCACTTTATGCTTCAAAGTGAAAGTGAAGCGTTGTATAAAAGAAATCCAAGGAGCATGCATCTAGTTGACACTATTTTGGCTATTGATAAATTTCAATGCTAGGTGGTTACTGAAAAAGACAAACTCCCTCTGCACCAAATAGTGTTCCCAAACTTTCAAGGCGCGAAAACAACATACAATTCAAGCTCATAAGTAGACTGGCGAGCTTCGCTAAGCTTCTCGCTGTAAAAAGCAACCGATCTGCCTTCATGAGAAAGTACAACACCAATGCCAACTATAGAGGCATCGTACTCTACTTGAAATAGTTTGTTAAAATCTAGTTGTGCTAAAACTGGAGCAGATGATAACTTTTCCTTGATTAGTGCGAAGCTCTATTTAGCTTCCTCTCCCCTATGGAATTTTCCCTTCCTCGTGCATTAAGTAATTGGTGCGACTATCTAGCTAAAATCTCTAACAAATCGCTTGTAAAACGTTGCAAGACCATGAAAACTACAAACCTTGCCCACTGCATGTTGAGTTGGCCACTCCCTAATGGCACAAATCTTTTCTTCATCAACTTTAATCCCATCAGCACTCACCACAAATCCCAAAAATAATAAACTATTGGTCATAAAGTTACACTTCTTTAAATTAATATAGAATTTATTTTGTTGTAAAACTGTTAGTACTTCCCTCAAGTGCTCAAAATGGTTAATTTCATTCCAGTTATAAATTAATATATCATTAAAATACACCACAACAAATTTTCCACAACAACAAATTTTTTTGTGAATGGTTTTAATACCTGGTTCATGAGCCATATGAAAGTACTAGGCACATTGGTGAGTCCAAAAGACATCACTAACCATTCGTACAACCCCTCTTTGGTCTTAAAAGCAGTCTTTCATTCATCTCCAAGCCTAATCTGAATATGATGATACTCGCTACGCAAGTTAATTTTTGAAAAGACTTTGGATCCGACCAACATGTCTAGCATATCTTCTAGTTGAGGAATAGGGAACCTATATTTAATAGTGATCTTGTTAATTGCCTGACTATCGATGCACATGTGCTAACTGCCATCCTTCTTTGGAACTAACAAGGCTGGCATTGCACAAGGCTCATGCTTTCCTGCACCAATCCCTTCCTAAGCAACTCTTCTACTTGCTTTTATAGAATCTGACTTTTCTTAGGACTCATTCGATAATGTGGATGATTAGGTAAACTGGTTCTCGGTATGAGATCAATGTGACGCTATATGTCCCGCATAGGAGACAACCCATCAACTCCTTTCCAACTGCTACAGCAAAACTTTCTCCAGATTCCTTAGTTTCCTTTGTGAATTTGCTTCCACCCACTAGAAATACCGATTTTCCCTTTAACTTCGATTCAACAATAGAAAATTCCTATTTTATAGGCCCTAAAACGACCTTTAGACCTCTTTTCATGAAAACATATACGTTATCGCAACTCCCGTATATAGCATCCACTTCGAACTGTCATGGTTGACCCAAAATAATATGGCAGGCATCCATCTCCACAACGTCACACACGACCTCATCTGCATAATTCTTTTCAATTGAAAAATTAATGTGACAGATTTCAGTTACCTTCACTTCAACACCCAGTTTAATCCAACCAATCTTATACGGTGAAGGGTGTTTCTCAGTCTGCAAGCCCAACTTAGCAACCATTTCTTTCGACGCATATTGTCACTACTGCCATTATCGATAATAACCTCAAAAATCCTTTTGTTCACAGTACATTTGGTTTGGAATATATTGTGCTACTGAGATGGTTCTACCAACTTCGATGCTAACAATAGTCGTTGAATCACCAGAGAGCATGACAATAACTCCCTTTTGTTGCCACCCGTTACTTCCTCTTCATAAGTGTAGGCTGTTTCATTCTCACCCTCCTCTGCCTCGAATCTGCCATCTTCTTCTGTCTCCACTAAGTTTACTGTACCCGTTTTAGGACACTAGTTGGAACGGTACCCTGGACGAGCATAAGGGTTGCGAGGTGCCACTTCTGGTGGAACAGTATTGACTGGTTTTGTTTGACCTCCAATGCTCTACCTGTCCCACTAGTGGTGTAAGATAAAAGGTGGTTGAGTCATTGGGGGTTTTCCTTTATTCACTGTAGGACGGTTAGAATCAAAGGAATTTCTTGCTACACCCACTGCCTTCGATCTGTCCAATTGAGTTTCCGCTTTAATGGCTAGTGCAACGACTTTGATTAAAGTGTAGACTGTTTGCATTGCAACTCGATCCTGTATAGCCCAACGAAGTCCCCCAACAAACCTAGTCACTTGTTACGCATTTGTTTCCAATAGATTATTACGCGACGATAGCCTATGGAATTCCTCTAGATAAGTCTCGACTATCCTACTACCTTGCCTACAATCCTAATATTGTTGAAACAGGATCTGCTCATAATTTGGAGGTAGATATCTCAATCGTAATAGTCGTTCATCTTAGCCCATGTCCGAACCATCCTTTTTCCTTGTTGCATTCATGTAATTTGCAACTGCTCCTACCAAGCAGAAGCTCCCCCATTAATTTGTATGCGATTAATTTCACTTTTTTATCTTCAGGGATGTCCATATAATCGAAAAATCGCTCGACTAACACCAACCAATCAAGAAACCCCTCGATCCGAAGTTGGCCATTAAAACTGGACAGGTCCATCTTCATACGAAAGGCCTGTTGATTTGGTGCCCCTTGGTAACTCCTCTGATTATCTCAGAATATAGATTCATCATATTCTTCATCCCCACTCAGGTTATCCTCATAGGCTAGTTGTCTATGTGGAATCTCCGGATGGCATTCACGAACAACTTTCGTCCTCTCTAGAAAAGGTTTGCGATCCATAGGACCGTCGTTTCGTTGATTATTCTCTATCGTCAGTCTAGCAAGAGCCGTTTGGATCTCTCGCAGTGCTTGTTGCGTCTCACGTTGAAAGAGTCAAAACTCAACCCCTGTAACCATATTTTCCTCACAGTCACCGCCGTCAAGGACTTCACGCTCATTACGTGTATTTTCCATCTGAATAGGATTAAACCTACTCTGATACCAACTGATGTAGCAAAAGCTTACGAAGAAATAGGGCTATGCCTATTTCTTGAAAAATCGTTCGAATCCACGAACTCAGAAAAACAAGTCTCAGAAAGCAAATTTTTTATTGAAATAAAAGTTGACTTACAATGAAAAAAAAAACCTTTATATAAGCTGCAAACTTTAATTTGGCTAAGAATATAAATCTAGGAAAGAAATAACTAAAATATGGAAAGAATATCAAAATTTCCAAAAATAGGAATATTCGAATTAAAAGCATAAATCAAAACCCATAAACTTGAGCAGCAATCTATAAGCCACTTCTTACACAGGTTTGTTAGTTAATTGGCTATTCCCTTTTTCGCATTTTTGCTCAACTCTTTAGCAAGAACACCCCTTTTCCCCTTTACTAAGGGAAGTATATTCTTTGCTTCACTAAAGTGGTTTTCTTAGATTACTTTGTGCTGTTTATTGTTGTCGGACCTTGAAAGGTAAGAAAATAGATTTTTAATTGGCTTCATCACCCTTGAAATGAAAACTGTATCTTTGAAGTTACCTAGTTTGTAATTGATGTCATAAAGTTTGTAGGCAGGAACCACCAGTTATGGCTTGGGTTGTCACAATTCTACAGAAAGATCAAGACTTACTGTTTGTAAACCTGCATCTGTTCCAGTAAGTCAGAAGTTTTAAGCAATGCCATTATGCATGATCCTTCCAGCATTGTGAATTCGTTACTATGGTACACATTTAAACATGTGGCTTTGTTGCATTCTTGATATTTTTGTTGCTTATATTTTGTCATAGTTCTTGATTGGAAGGCTTGATATTCCATTGTATGCTTAATCTTCTCTATTTGCTTTGCCTCATATTCGTGAGTTCCACTGCTATCAGGTTCATCCTCGTGGTCAATATCGTAATAACGCAGTGGTTGGCATACTTCAGGCAGAGCATGGCTTAGCACCTCTGTTTCGTATCCATAATACAAAACATTACTCTTTGGAAGCAAATGTTTGAAGTTTAAATAGATACGGGTAAAGGGCACCATTAGTCCCTTACTTATAATTAGTGGAGCACTTTAGTTCCATATTCAAGTAGATCACTTTATTAAGTGACTCATAGACAACTCTTTTTTCTCGACTTTTTTGGCCAATAATCAAAATATAAGATTTATGTGTGTAGTTACCAAGAAATGACTAAATTTCTCAACTTAAAAAGTAAGGGACTAAAAGTGCTCCACTAGCCATTAATAAAGGACCATCGGAGCCCTTTACCCAATAGATATTAATAATGCAAGGGTCCTGGCTTTTGGTTTTTGTTGTGGATGTGTTATCATTTTATGTTATATGTATTTTTTTTCTTTCTTTCTATTTAGATTTCTTATGTCCTTGACATGTTATATCAGCAATTCATCGCCTAGATCGCTTAGTTTAAGGGCTCCTTATCTTGGTCAGAAATGCCTCAAAAGCAGACATTTTTAGACAACAGGTAAATCTACTGAAATTTTGGTTATGTGAAATTTACAGAAATAAGTACTTGGTATGATTCTCAGATTTCTGTAAATATGGAAATGCTTGCTATTTGAATTAAATGATAACTTAATTTTTTTTCCAGATTGAGGGAGGGAAGGTGCAGAAACAGCATGTTGCTTGAGTCCTTGGGGTATTTTCCGAGCATGAGATACATTCCTTTATATCTGGGTAACTTGTGTGTGCATGAAACATACATGTGTCACTTTTTCCTGCTCATGCTGCACCATTAGTGCAGCAACTTCCCTTCGTAGATCTAATGTTATTGGGTTGACTTATTTATAACTGAGCCTAAAGTATTAGGACTCATACATTTGAATTAGCATATTAGAGACCAGTACTGAGCACTATAACTTATATGTTTGGTCTTGAAGGATTCACCCATCTGCAGCATAAAGTCAGCTTTATTTGAACATCATATGGATACAGTAGTGCTTTATCGTTTTGATGATTGGCAGTTTTTTTCTTTTCTTTTCTTCCCAGCAAGTTGTTGATATTAACATGAACTATAATACTCACAAAGGAAGGAGCATTGCAGGGGTGAGTCTTTGCCGCTTATACTGTAATACCCATTAATAAATGAATTAAGATTTTGATCTTTCGTCAAATTTTTATCTATAAGTTACATATATAACATGTTAAAAGAATCTGATCAATCTGTAAAGTGTAAACCATAAATTCATGTTTGCATTATCCTAGAACTTGTCTCCTCTTCTAAAATAAGAAAATTAGGGATTGAAATTTGAAATGAGGAAAGTGCTGAGCAGCTAGAGTGGTTCCTGCGCATGATCTCTTGCAGCTTCAGTTACCACGTTGAACTTTTGTGTTTAATTTTGTTTGATTTTTTTATGTACTGTTAATTGGTTTAAAGAAGTTAGAAATTTCAAATGATATACGAAAAAATATGGCACCATATACTGAATCCAGAAGCTTATCTTGTTTGGTAGGAGGGCAAGGTAGGGAAAGCTGCTCGTATCAAATTCACTAGGCTTAGTACCAATGGAGTTCATAGCATTGTCCTGTGTGAACCAATTACTGAGAGAACCCATCAAGTGAACCAAAAAATGTTTTCTTTTTTGGAGGGAGATACTAGAGTCTCTTTTCCCTTCCTGATTCCGTCTGGTTATATAAATCTTTAACCTTTTTTTTTCTGTTAAAATTGCATCTTATTTCTTCTTGAGTCCCACCCTTCTTTATTGATGCATTTTCATTCATTTAATTTTCTCAAGGTTTTACACTTCTACTAGGGTGTAGATTTATGCTTTACATTCTTCCAATAATTCAAATGATTTGGGATGTAGGTCACATGGTTATCTGGCTTTGGGTTGGTTTGTTTTTGATTTTACCAACTTTAAGGTACCCAATCTGATTTTTTTCTTGATGCAGATACGTGTCCATTTGCAATGTTTGGGCCACCCAATAGCCAATGACATGCTTTATTTATTCGAAATTTTTGCTGATCGCTCTACTGAAGGAATGAGTGCTGATAGAGCTGCTATCAGTTCAGGCCATTCTGTGAAGCCTGGTTCTTAACAAACTTGTTCAAGTGAACATGAAGAAAATTGCAGTGAAGAATTCAGCATTGATACCTTGTGTTCAAACTGTCCAAAGGGGTAAGGCATATACCTTTTATTGAATCATGTATTGATGTTCAGACATTTTGCACACATCTATGAGGTTGTCTCCAGTAATATTTTAGATGTTAGAATATTTTTTTCCCCAGTAATAGAAATTTATAATCCTCTCAGTCTCAGTATTATAACCAATTAGGGTTATTTCTGTTCATTGTCACCACCATTTTAATATCATTAATTGGAAATCATACTTTGGTCTGGAATAGTCTAGAAACGTGACACTAAAAAGAGACAATTTAGTCTTTAAACTCTTAAAGTATAAAGATTAAAGTGTATAACTTTTTTAAAAAAGTAAGGATCTAAGTCTCCCGGTTGAAAGTTATATCTAAAAACATAAGTTTAGAGACCGCATTGTTACTTTTTCCTATCTTATATATCTGCTATGGCAGTTACCTAAGTGTACAATTTGCAAAACATACAGGGTAGTTCATTGTGATAGGAATTCCTACACCAAAAATAGTACTATATATATTAAGTTGCGATGTATTGTTTTGCTTATTATGGTATTTTTTACATTATGAAAGTTACCACTCTAGATAAAATAAATAAATTTTGCCAATCGTACCCAATGCTGATATGATGGTAATGAGGAGGGTCTCCGGCTACATTGTCATCGTTATTCTGGGCCTGAGTGGCTTTATGAATGCCCAAATCGAGATTGGGCATCGATTAGCTAATCATATATTCTTTCATTTTGCTGAAGCACGTTCACCAACTTCTTTATAAGAAAAAGGAAATTGTTTCCCGTTTACGTAGAATTTTGAAAACAGAATAACTGAACAAGTATTTTTCATCTGAGATTTATAAGCTCATTCCTAAACAATGCTTACAATGACCATATGATACAGAAGCTGGGTACACAACTACACACATCTCTATTCACCTGGATGGATTTTAACATGCCAAGCTTTTTCTCTATCTCATCTTTTTCATAATTAGATTAATATTTAACAAGTTTTTTTGAATAAAGTACACTAAAATTTCTATTATGGACTCAATTATGTGCAAGTTTTATTTGGTCATTTGCATCAAATGGTTGGTTGAAGTTTACAGGTTATATGAGTAGCAATATTTTCATTTGATCCATGGAGATGAATTTGGATCTCAATTAAAGCTTGCCTTGGCTTCAAGTTATTTTCTCTAGAAAACGAACTCACAACTGTTACTAGAACTTCTAGTAGAATTCATGGTTACATAATTGATAGATACATAATGGTTCAGAAGATCTAACCCTTCATTTTCCATATTTGCGTGTTAGCATATTATTAGTATTTTTATTATTATTTGTTTTTGTTTTTTTTTGGCTTAGGATGATTGTTGATTATTAGAACATTTTCAGGTATAATGTATACCTGTAATCTGGGAATTCCAATTTCTAATGCCACTTGGCTTTGCACTAGCCAATGGCCATCACAGGTAGAGTATGCTCAAGTACACAGTGACACAGTCATGCTAATGATTCAATCCTAGTAAATAATAAACAAATTTACAAAAATCTATTGATTTATTGCATTTGTTTTGTTTGAATTATTTTTCGTTTAATTTATATCACCCAATTCGTAAAAAGTTTTATTTATACGATTATGTTAGTCTTCATCGAACGGCATCACAAGTTCTATTCCAAATCTATCATTGATGTGTGACACTGCTGGATGAAAACTGACTGAATAGTATAAATGAATTTGTTTATGAATTAAATGGTATAAACAAGACGAAAAATAGTTTAGTAATATGAATGAAATTAATACACTAATTTGGTGCTGTTTTTATAGGTTTACTCTAAATAAAAATAAAATTAAAGAGTAATAATAAGATACTTGTTTTTACATAATTTACACCTAGTTTCTCAAGAATGAAACTATTAACTGGGTGATTAATATCACTTTCACTCATGCATGGAAAAGAGCTTAATAAATTATAGTTTGGGTTAATTGTATTGTGATTTATGAATAGAGAATAGAAAAGTCTTTACGGTAGGAAGTGTCATAGCAAGATCGGTCGCCTTTATCTATGGGGATAATAATCGAAGGCTATCTTATGCGTGTGTATACGTACCTAGAAATTGACTAGTTAGTGGCTTATATGCATGCCCTTAACGATTCAGATTTTAGAATCCCAGGCATGATTGTTAAGAATTAGTCCAAGGCATTTCTTTAACCTTGTTAAGATTTGATGTTGACTCTTGTTGTTTTCTTAATTTCACTTTTGTTGTTAAGAATTGTGGTTTATACTAGCTGACTGTTACAATATTGGTTGTATGGTGAGAAAAATATGAGGAATTAGAAATTAGATAGAAGCAATGTTCAAAAAAATTTTAAGAATTTTTCTCTCTCCTTGTGTAACTCATAAATAGGATAATTATATTGTAACAATAAAAATATATAAAATATCTATCATGTCTCTAAAATTAGTTATATTGTAATGTCAATGTAATAAATGAAGTTATCATTAATGAAAAATAATTGTGTTAATATTACTCATAATATATTGCATTATTTGATTCATTTCCTTTATTTTTTTATCCCTTGTATTTTTTTCTTTACAAAATTCCAAAATTTATCCTTTAATTTGCCGATTTCAATATTATCAAATATCAAAGTGTCATGTTATTATTAAAAAAAAAACATTCAAAGTACCTATTAAGATTCGAGAGAATCTGAGAGATTCTTCACTGTGTAGATTCAGGGTAGAACTGTCATATTCTCCACTCCACTTGTTTCTTATTTGGTATTGGTTAATGGACTATGCACCCTTGCTAGTTTATTTATTTATTTTTTCATTATTTTTATTTTTATTTTTAAAGAGCCTATCTAGTATGGGGAAAAGGGTTGTCCTTCTGTAATTTTTAAAGAACGGACAATGTTTCCAATACCAGCTTACTTGAGGATAGGCTTACAACTCCATTAGCTTTTAACAAGAAACACACAATATCTTGTTTATTTTTTTATGGGATGATGTAATGGAATGAAAAAACAATGGGATATAAAGAGTTTTCACACTTTTTATCTTAATTATAAAAAATATATCTAAATTAAAGGTGTTTAATTTGACAAGTATTAAAAATTGAATAAATTTAAATAACTAAAGTTTAAAATGAAATGATGTATTAGATTTTTAGTATAAATATATGAGATGATGTATTAGATTTTTAGTATAAATATATGAGGTAGATATAAGATGTGTTATTTTTGAGGTTATAAGTTATAAAAATATTTTTTTGTTATTTTTCTAAGTAATTAATTTGTATTTATTTTTTCTTCACTAAACACAATTTTGTATATATTTAGCTCTGCCATTTTCATTGTTTCTTATGTCGAGCTAATTGCTAGAAAACTAGAAATGTACCTGAACCAATATATATATATACACCCAGTAATGCTATGTTAGTTCCGTATTTTCTTCTAAAATATATGGAAAATACTTCTTTAGATTAAGTTGTCAATTTATCAAGTTGATAATAAAAGTAAAAATTTAATATAAAATTATTTAAGAAAAAATTAATAATATTACTATTTAAATTATTTAAATATATATTAATATTTAATAAAAATTAAAAATCAATAAAATATTAAAGTAAAACAGTAGTAATGTTTCTTCTATGATCTTTTCCTTCACAATTTCATTACCAATTATAATAATATCATTTGCAATATTATTATTTGGTTGCATAACAAACAGAGTTCAGTTCTGGGCACACCATTGATCCAAGTTCCACAATTTCAATAATATGTTCTGTCAAAGCTTGAAGCTTTTGAGGCTCTGCAGCTAACACTTGAAGCTTAGGGCCCTTCCATCAGCACTTTCTTAGCATTTTTGTACACAACGTATAGCACCATTTGAACGATCCCGAAAAGAAATCCAAGTATATTTGGAAACTGTAAGTTGAACTGAAAAAAAAAAGGTCATAGATTATATAATTAGAGAAATGAAAAATATAAAAAACTAACCAGATTAAACCACGAAGGAGATGATATTGCCTTTAATAGAAGCCAAAGATCAAATTCAATAAAAGAAGGAAAAAAAAATGTTAGTGCAGGAGTAGTAATTAATTAAAAATTGGACGATTTAAAATATTAAGATGAATAATGAAATTAAAACGCTAGTTACCTAAGAGGCCGAAAGCAAGTGTCAGTGAATGGTGAGCAGAAATTATGAACTTTCAATAACTAATTAATGAAATTCCAAAATAAATATGAGATGAATTAATTAATGTATGAAGTCTAGCTATTTTCTTCTCTCTCTCTCTCTCTAGCACTTGAGGCAGTGTTATGAAGTAAAAATATTGCAATCACTTTTTTTCTTTTTAAAATACAATTGATTTGTGAGTACTAATAAACAAATGAAGTGAGGCTTTTGTATCACCTTAAATCCAAAAAAAAGTTGAAACTCTTGCTTGGCGTTCCTTTCCAGTTGTAATAGATCAACTTAATCCTTACAGGCTTTTGTATCACCTATATCCCTAATTGTCAATATTTAGTAAGTTTAACTTCAACAGAAACCCCCCTTCCACTAGCTAAGCCTTGCTTGCTACTACTATTCCTAATACATTCTCAAAATTCTTGGG
This sequence comes from Hippophae rhamnoides, assembly GCA_033030585.1. Taxonomy (NCBI): domain Eukaryota; kingdom Viridiplantae; phylum Streptophyta; class Magnoliopsida; order Rosales; family Elaeagnaceae; genus Hippophae; species Hippophae rhamnoides. Next base: position 60,878,841 of record CM065428.1, on the reverse strand, counting down.
GTCCCACTAATGTTTTTTCTCATGTGTTACCCATTCACATAATGGTTTTAAGGTTTACACCTAATAATACTTTAGTGTTACAATAATTTTATATATATTTAATTATTGTATACATCAAGTAACGTATAAGTATTAGATTTGATGTTAAATTAATAGTAAAAACGCTTATAAACAAAAATTTAATCGTATCGTGTAATAATGTGTATTGATTGTGATTTAAAAAAAAAATTCTTAGTTATAGGGATTGATGATGCATCAATTTATTGTTTACTAATAGTTACAATTCACATTACAAGTTAAGAGTGTTTTATATAATTCATGTAAATAATAAAGTTAAAAACAAATAATTGTTACCAACTAACTTATAATACAATAATATATATTTATTGTGAACGTGTATATAAATTTTATCGTGTACGTAAATATATAAATATTATTTAAATAAAAATTATCATTATTTTTTACGTCAAAAATTTATGAAATATTATTCCTAGTCAAGATGAATAGACTTTTTGTATTAGTTTTGATAGTAATTAACTAATTGGCTTGCCAAGGCACCCAAATGCTTAATGTTATAAGCGTATATTATTAGTTGGAACATTTACAATGCACTTTGAAAATTTGTATAGTAAGTAATTATCAAATCCCCAAAGTTAAACCAACAAGGTTAAGACTCGTGGACAATAAACTCAACTTTGAAGATATTTGTAATCCATGCAAGAATTTATCATTTTTCCTTTAATATTTCACTAACTTTTGACTCATTTTGTCCGACACTACGAAGATTTGAACTTCTTATACCAATTGTATATTCTTGCTTTGGATAATTTGTAATTTTATTTTAAGAAAGTCCTTATGTTTTAATTCCAATAAATTAACTGAAGTTCTACTAACAAATAAAGTTAATTTAATCTTAAAAAATTAACTCAATAAATATATATACATAACACTCTTGAAATTTATAATAATAAAAATAATACTCAATAATATTGAACAAATTTTAACTAAATGTCATATAACATTTAAGAGTTTAAATAATCGTATATCAATATAAACAACATTCAACTTGACGTTAAACAAAATACAACGATGTGTTTGACTTTTTTTTAATAGTAAAAATATATAAATTAGATATAAATAATATTATTTTTATAATTATAAATTTTAAGAATATTATTTTTATTATTTTCTACTTAATTTTTATAGTTGACTTAGTAGCCAACGTTATCAAATTCGAGTGCTTGATCAGAATTTCCGTGGACTTGTTTTAATTATCACATGCCTGTCACGTTGTCTTACATAAATTAATTGAAGTAATTATTATAAAAAGTAAAGGTTTCATTAACAAATATTGAATTGCATTCATGTTTAGATGTAAAGAGGTAAAAATAAAAGTTACACAGATTACATAAAAAATAATATCATGATAATGTTTATAAAAAAATAAGTTTAAAAAATAATACTACTATAAAATTTATACAAAAATGAGTTTTTTTTTCTTCATTAAATTAATTTTTTAGGATAGATATTTCGTAATGTTCATGGAATACAAAAAATTAATTTAATCTTAATTGTTCCATTTTATCAAAAAAATACGTGAGTCAAATCTATAAAAAAAAAACAAGTGGCTCTATATTTATTAAATTAACATTTTGGGATTAATCATAGGAATTATAGAATTCGTTAAAATTAACATGTCATCAATACTTAACCCGTATTGTTAAATTTTTAACATTGAGCTAAAGGTACTGTTACAACTCATAAATAAAGCATTGTATTTTATATAAAAAAAAATTAAAAAAAATATCCTATAATATGTTTTTATCAATATGTATACCCATAATTTTAGAGAAAATTGTACATAATTGATCTTCAACAGTGAATAATTTGTGTTTGATCTATGGCTAAACTTTTAGCTTTCAAATATTTAAAAAATTTAAATTTTTAAAACTTTGAACATAAATCATTAAATTTTTAAATCGTATGATTTAATCTCAAATTTATAAATATTTAGATTTAAGTCTCATAATTTTGAATCATAAAAATATATATTTTATTAATAAAGTTAATATCTATAAGTTTTGAAAATTTAAATAATAAATTATATGTTTTAAGATTTTAAAGTCCTACGTGAGAATCTAATAAAATTTTAGAGACTAATGTTGTTGTTTAGTCTTTTAACTTAATTCCATATTATTCTTTCAAGTTAAACGTTTTTTTTTTTCTTCTAAGGAATTTTTCACTTTTAACTTGAGCCATCTTGGAAAACTCATAAAGTTTAGTAAATCTTTTGAAAGTTACTTGTTAATTATAATAGGAATTTTATGTACTATAAACATGCTTAATTAAGAATAAGCTGGTTTCATTTTGGAAAAAAGAAAATATTAGCATAACATTGACACAATAATAGATTTTATTGACTTAAGTTAATTTGTATTAGCTAGTCTTTGAACAAAATTAGTAATATCGGATAAAACAGAATACCATATTAATAACAAACTAATTTGTACGGTCAAATTGTATGAAACTATTTAGTACGTACAATCCGAGCTTTTTTTTTAATAAAATAATACCAAATACTTATCGAATACAACTATTCCGTACTATATTCATTTGAGTAATGATTCTTCGTAGCATTAGTATTATTTCATTAAACAAAAATTGTATTTACAATAATTTATTATATACTAATAAATTATGTTACATAATGATTGATTAAATATATATACATATATACATGTATATATATATATCTAAATTAATAGATAACTTACCTGTAATTTAATATTAAATTTTCTTTATTCTTCTATCGGTTAAAAATTCGGTAATAATGTTGTTTATAAGTTTAATCGAACTTTAATTCAATAAGATTTTATTGGTTTAAATTAGTTTTAGATTTCTAACATAATATCAGAGTTGAAACTGATTTGATTGATAACTTAGTTTTTGTCCTTAAAAATTTTACCGTAACTTTGTAAGACCACTTCTGTTTGTGTAGAAGAGACCATTAAGTTTCTTACCGTCTTATATTACCTAAAAATTTGACAAAAATTTGGATAATTTTTAATTCAATAAAATCTTATTGGGTTGAGTTAAGTTTAAGTTTTTAATGATAAAATAATTGTAAATAGAAGTGATCTTAATTTAATTAACAGAGAAAAAAAAATCATAAATGTCAATCATTTAAACCAAGCACCGTCTCAAGTTTAAAAAGTGTTCTCTAGTTTGCCAAAACGAGTCATCGCTCAAAAAACATTGTAACTCCACAGAAGTATAATAGTATAATTATTTAATGATTTGTAGTGTTTTTAGGTGTAGCACACTTCTTGCGGATGTAGATCTTACATGTGTCACAAAAATAACAAAGATTATAATTATATTTAGATCATTAAGTTATCTTGACAATTATTAGAAGTATGAAAATGTAATTAGATATCATTAAAATATAAAGATTTATTAGATTTATGCTATGTAAATATGGGAGTGTAATAAGTATTTTCTGATATTATATAGTTAAAAATGGTCAAGCCAATAAGGAGGAAAGAGGCTCCCGGCCCATTGAAACACTTCCTTAAATATTGGAGTGGTACCAAATACAAAATAACATGAAAGCATTTGATTAATTAACGAGGAAAATATCCTAACCAACCATATTAATTAGGATTGAAATCGGTAAGGTTTTGATAACAAATGATTTAAATAAATAAATCATAATGATATTTAAATTAAATTATTTAATAAATATAAAAATTAATAATTAATAATTAATACTTAAGATTAAAAAATATATATAATTAAATATACTGTTAGATTATATTTATTTAAAAATCGACATAATTTAGTAAAAATATTTAAATTATTTATATTAGTAAATGTTTTCTATTGAAAATTGATTTATATGAGGTTAATAAAATAATCATATAATATATTAAAATGCTAATTGTTAAATTGGGAAAACTTAGAATTGATTTCAAACAAATATGATCGGCTGTGTCTGAGTGCTGAATGCAAAATAAAGAAACAAAATGTTTAATAACTATCACTTTTTGAACAACATTTATTAATTTATTTTTCTGAACGACAAAGATTTGTGTATGGAAGGAAGAAGCCAGCACAATCACGTGAAGATAATAGAATAGGATATTAAGCAGCTATTATTTGTTGCCCACTTTCTCTGTTTTGAAATTGAAAAAAATTAAAATAATATATATATATATATATATAGGGAATATTCTTGCTAGGAAGCTTTTTTTTTTTTTTTTTGGGATCGAATTGATAGGAAGCGTTCAAGTTAAAGTCATTGACTTAAAGATACCTAGCTAGCTAAAACATAGAGGGGCATTTTTAAACTTCTTTATTTTCTCTGTTTCACCTTCCCCTTTTCAGGATTTTAGCAGTTTAATTATTTAAATGATTTGAAGATTCTTCATTGAAGAGCAACATATATATATATATATATATATATATATATATATATATATATATATATATATATATATTGGTGAATGTTTGAGGATATATCAAGGTTGAAATTAATTTGGGTGGATATTAGCTATCCTAGCTATCTTTTTTTTTATATTAACCCCTAACTATCTTTTTGTATATTAATTTAATCACAAATGCTTAATTAAATTGCAATGTTAATAATTGAACCAGCTCGAAAGGTTCAATTAGATATATATATATATATATAACCCCAATCTTGCGTCCGAACTCTGGCTCAAATGGACGTTCCTGCTTTCTCATAATGTGAGAGACTACATGCGAGCGTATCTAGGTTAAAGGAAAATGGGAGAGATTTTGTGCAAAAAACCTTTTTTTAGTCCTTACAATAGGGAAGGCATGTTTGACGATTTAGATCTTTCCCTGCTCAATAACATAGCATATTCGAACAAATAATGGAGTTTAGTATTCAATTATTCATAATTTAATTGTTGGTTGGTATAATTAATATTGCTACAATCATTTCGTAAATAAAATTTCATTTTAATCTTATCTATGTTATGCACCTACTTTATTTAATATAATTTAAAAATATACTTTTTACATGATTTAAAATACAGTGTAAATAGTCTTTTTATAACCTATAAAACATATGTTTTTTAAAAGTTAAAAAATCATATATATAAACTAGTCATATAATAATAATAATAATAACCTGAGTTTTTTAATTATTGTAAGTAGTATTTACAATTTTTAAATACTTTTTATTCAAAAAAAAATGATTAAGACAATTATATAATTAATTTTAAAGTTACTAGATAATAATAATAAAAATATATATAGGAGACACATCTTATAAAAAAAAAATCAAATTAATGTATAAACAAACACAAAAAAAAAATGACACAATTAATTGCAAACTCTATGGTGAAAGTGATAATTTTTTCAAAGTTACAAAACCAAATCTCATTACGTGACATTGAGGAGGACTTCGTGATACATTTATCAATCTTCTATCGACTTAAAATTTTGGTGAAATTGATGACAATAGACATACAGTACCTTCTTACATAACTAATTAAACATACATTAGTTATTAAAAATTTGAGTGCCAAATCCTATGGAACCATAGAATTGAGCCATTAAACTCCATTCTCCATGACGAACTCTCGGCAAGTTGTTTAACAACACTCAACGGCTGTTCAGCTGGTTACATTTAAGTAAAACTGAGTGCAATAGAAGTTCAAAAATTATTTATACATTAACATGTTGTTGTTAATAAATGATGTAATATTTAATTATTAATTTAAAAATAAATAGATTTTTACAAGTTATGCATTACTTTGCATGTTCCAATTGGTCTGTTACAAGTTGTAATTTGTATAGCAACCTAGGTGATTATGATTGGTTTGTGACAAATTAGAACTCTAATCTGAATATTATTAATTAGCTTGAAATAGTTCTCTGATCAGTAGTTTATTTTCTTTCTTTTGACGTATATAATGCAAGCGTGTTCTTTCAATCAGTGATAATTCGAGAACTATATAGGTAAAAAAAAAAAATTAACTTTCCAAAATTTCATACATTGTTTGTCAAACTTATATGCATTAAACGGTACTGACAATAAAAAAGAAGAAGATTGATTTACTTAATTTTTCTTTAAAAATTAATTACCTGCTTTGTAAACACTAGCATGAACTCCATAATTTAATAATTATATTTATATTTAAAAATTAATAAAAATAAGTCACACTTTTGTAGAGTTATATCTCATTAGCTATAAATAGAATTACTGAGTAATTATACATCAGCAACACTATTACAGATTCAAGTTGCAGAGTACTCTTCTTCTTCTTTTTCTTTTTCCTTTTCCTTTTTTAATTTGTTTGGGTAAAAGTTACAAATCTATTACTTTAGAAATTCATACAATTCTTGTCTAATATACTAGTATTCACAAGCTGAGAAAACATTATTATTTCATTAAAGCAAATAGAGAAAATAATATAAAATAAATACACAGTTCAAAGCTACCTTCTCCTCCATTTGGTGACGATAACAAGCTTACAAAGTAGCTAGCTATTAAACATAGCTGCAAATTATAACTTAGAAACAAAGTTGATATATCTATGAACTGCTATATATATAGCTCCCACCCTCTTACACAAATTTAGATAATAATAATAATAATAATAATAATGGTAAAATAAGAACCTGAGGATCTACGTACACCATTGATCCCCTACATGTTTACAATGTCATAATAAGGTACAAAGAGAGGGAAAGACAGAGAAAATAAACAGCTAGACAAATATACCCAACAGTGTAGCTAGAGAGGAGCAACTTGGGGGTCGTCAATATTAAAATACATTAATTCCTTCAAACTGCTTAGTTTTAAGCTTTTCATTTCACAGCTGGTGGAAGTTGAGGTTGTATGAAACTACCCATGCCTTTGTCTTGATTATGAGCAGTACTATTTCTTATAACCATGGATTCCTTGTTTTTATGACCTTTGTCTTTCTTTTTGTTGATGTGATCATCATCATCATCATCATCATCACTACTATCTTGATCATTATTTTTGTTGCTTATTTGCACTTCAGCAATAACGTTTTGATCATGAGCGTTCAATTTGTCAACATCACCTTTGTGTTGTGGTAGTTTTTTCTCCATATTTTTGTGTTTATTCTTATAGAATAGATACAGTCCCATCTGAACCACTCCAAAGGTGAATCCCAGAACATTTGGCAGCTGTTATAAAATTTACTTCAAATATTATAACTATAAAAAAATAGCGAACATGATATATATCAAGAGAATCATGGAGGACTGAAGGATCATAAAGCTTACGTACAACATTATGAAGATATGTGTCATTAGAATATATAACCTTTTTTTTTTCTTTTCCCTTTCAGAACTAGCTTTATAAAAAATAAAAATAAAAGCTGACCCATAAATCGCTTTAAAGTAGTGATAAATACTGGCCCTTTAAGCTTATAATTAATATCTAGGAGCATATAGAGAGTATATTGTCTTGAGACCAATTATTAAGAAGTTTTCCTTTTAATATTCATTTAAAAAAAATATTTATCCTTGTAAGAAAAACATATGTGAACTTTATTTTGGAACGGGTAAAAAATATAAGTTTTTTACTTTATATAAAAAAACATATATAGATTGTTGTAATTAAGAAGTTAGAAATAAAACTAAAGGATAATATTATGAAATTAAATCTTAATTTTTTACCGATACCATGCAAGTAATTATAAATGAAATATGGAGTTGGAATGTTGTTTTGCTTATATAATTATACAAATTAATTAATTAATTAATTGAGTATAGCTGAACTAATTGCTATATATATGCAGCGCTTCCGTAAATACTTTATTTTCCTTTTTAACATCTACTACTCTAGATGAGAGAGCTACGATATATCTTGTAAAAAATAAAATCAGAAATTATTCATGAATATTTTTTTAATGTAGAATTTGTGTTAAGTATAAAAGTGATAATATATTTATCAAAAAAATACAATTAGAGGTTTGCTTTTACTAGCTAGCAGTAGGAAAAAAAAATTGAAATAAGTGTATATTATGAATATGTTTTTTTTTTTTAAAGTATAAAAGTAAAACAATTTAAATAAATTAATTAGATAAAGAAAAATATTATATAAAAGAGTAGTAAAAAGGAGTTACCGCTACGTAGAAATCCTTGAGAGAAATTCCATAAAGAAGCCAAGTAACAGCACTGATTGTGAGGAACAAGGATAAAGGGAAGGGCATGTACTCAACGCTCTTAGTGCGTATGACCACTCTCTGAGCAGCAATAAGATTAATAGTATTAAAATTTGAATTTAATTAATAATTTTTTTTTTAAAAAAAAGGTAAATATATAACATATAAAATTATATATAATAGGGAAAATTCCGAGAACAAATTAAAGAAAACGGAGAGTAATATTAGTTATATATAAAAATCTTACAATGATACTGAGAGGTGCAGCAAAGACACTGACAGAGAAGGCAACACAAATTCCACCAAGAATTTTAACTCGAGTTGGTCCTTTGGTTAAGAAGTAAGAAAGAGCAAGAAGAGAGAAAAATCCTAAAAAGTTCAACAGAAAAAGCAGCCTCAAAGTGACAACCTGCAATTAATTATATAATTAATGTCAAACAAAACAATCATTATATCAAAAGATAATTTTAATTGATTCGAATCTGTAACTTAAAACAACCAGAAAAAATTAATGAATAACAACAAAACAATCGTTTGTTTGAAACAAAATTAGACAAGATATATATGTTAAAGAGATTAGAGACAGAGGTTAATAGGTTAATATATATATATATATATATATATATATATATATATATATGATGTTTTAAGTATATACCCTGGCTTTTTTATTTGCATAAGCAATGTGCAAGGCAATGTAGACAGTCTCAATTACACAACCGAAGCAATTAATAGTGATGAGAAGCATTTCATCACCCTTAATATAAGCATAGTACAACCACATGGTTGCACTGAACAGTGCTACAACATATGGTACTGATTGAAATCCTTCAGTTGATTTCTTCTTTATGATCCTGTAAAATGTTGGCCTGCCAAATTCAATTCAATTATATATATATATAGTCACTCATTAGCTAAGTACGTAGTTACAAAAATATTATTTTATAATTATATATTTATTAATCAAGGTAATTGATACTTACACGGGAGCAAGGAAAACCACAAAGGACGTAATGTTACCTATCAATTAATATAATTCACAATAAATTAATTAATAAGAAAAACCAGAGTCATGAGCAGGAGGAAAATGAAGTTACTCATGATAGGATAGGATAGGATAGGATAGGATAGGAAGCTGCTAATGTACATGTTAAATTACCTAAAATACCAAAAATGAAAACCAAGAGATGATCATGATCCATGTCTGTGTTTTTGATGGGTTAATTTCTCTCTGATCCCTTTCTCTCAATTTAGAGCAAAACAGGAAACTGAAAGGTAGAACAGCTTTGGAAATGAAGGCTACCAAGTTTTTAGACTTCTGAAATCCAAGCCTACCACGAACTTCAAAACTGAATGGGGTGTTATATTTATAGGGGAAGGAAATAATGAGAGATGGCTGCTCTAAGTTAGTAAGTAAATTAATTATTCCATCAAAATATTGAAAATAATAGTTTAGTGCTCTAATTTATTTGTTTTAAAAAATTATTACAACTTACAAGTAGTACCCAAAAAAAAAAATTAACTATCTAAGAAAATCATTAGGTATACGTGTAACCATTTAATTAATCCACCCACGTGTATGTTAAAAAATTAAATAAATAAACTTAATGTATAATTAATTATACTTTTAATTAATTATATCATATTATTTATGAAAGTTTATTAATATTAATTAATTAAATATTTAAATATTAATTAATAGATATTGATTATTTATGATTATAATATTTATTAAAAAATTTAAATAAATTATTTTACATGCATAATCACATATTATAAATTTTATCATATCTTAATATTTCCTTTCAAAAATTAAATTTAAGTATCAAAATATATACTCTACACTTAATGTTGAACCCTTTTACGTTATTTTTTTAAATAATTTATAGATTTATATGTCTATAAAACACGTCCTAAAAGAAATCTACTTCAACAAATATTAATGAAAAATAAATTTACTTAAATTTATACTTATATTAATTATAATATATCACATATAAAATAAATTTTATAAGCAATTTTTTGTTCATTTATTATTTCTCATCATCATAAACCAAAATTGCGACAAAAAAAATCATTAAAAAATACCACGTCGACCTCGGTCATTGAATTATTATCGGAGGAATGATGATATCATAAATTTTTTAATTATATTAAAAAAAATGTTTAATCTATTTATTATTTTAAATAATAATTTAACCTTTTAATTTTAAAAAAATTATAGTATAAAAAAAGAATAACTATTTTTTTTCGGTTATTTTTTATAATAATTTTTTTTAAAAAAATTAAAGCGTTAATTTTTCTTAACGAAAACACTAAAAGTGACCGTGTTGCATTTGCCTCTTTACTATTTTGCCAGACTTACGTTACAGATCAAGAAAGGGTTTTTTAAGCCTGGCAAGCAGCAAGCTCATGCCTAACGTCTACTTCACATGACAATCCCCTCTTTACCACATGCTTTTTATTTTCCATTTGAAATTTAATTTATTAACTTCTTAAACCCATTTCTGTACGCATCCCATTTGGCAGTACATACATTCACATATGTACACAATCGCCACAAAATCAAAAGACTAATTGTCTTATCATTACTGATTAGTGCTGTGATTTTCCAAGCTATTATTAACCTTAGCGAATGACATGTGTAGAACATGTCATAGCATATCAAAACTACCTGCACAAATCTTTTTAATAATATAAAGAAAAAGTATTGCAATATTTTATAATTATATTTTATTTTTTATTAGTAAATTTTTATAATTATATTTTTCAGTTTTTTATTAGTAAATTTTTATAATTATATTTTTCAGTTTTTTTTCCTGTATTTACAGAGGTAATAATATCATTATGTTAATATCACTACCATAATAAAAAAAAAAATTACTTTTTCTGGTCTCGTATCTTTTGACCATACGCGTGAACAGAAGAAATTCAATGGAAACTTTTAGTGATTATTGTCCAAAGTGGAACGCTTCCATGTCATGAAAATAGTATGTATCTACCATCTACTGCGGCATATGAATAATGTTTAAAATCCCTCCACCTCTCAATATGCGTTCTTCTTTAATTAAACTTTATTAGTATATGAATTTGTGACTAAATTAATATAAAAATTGAAAAGGTATTACTTTTTATGGGTTTTGTTGAAGCCCTTCTTTATGTTCAACCAGGTATAAAATTGAATGGCTCTATAATTATGTGTGGAGAGGTTTTTGTCTTGGTGAGGATAGGATAGGTTCTATTTTTTTAAAATATATTAATTTAATTTTATTATTTTTATCATATATTATAAGTTTTTTTATTATAAAAAATAATATATTTAATTCTATTATCATTAAAAATAAATATTTTAGTTTCATAATTATTTAAAATTACTTATTTTAATCATATAATTAAAATGTAATTTTTACACTACAATTTTTTATTTTTCATAAATTAAGCAACTAAATTGATAAAATTATAAATAAAAGAATTAAATTAATCTATTTTATTTATTAAAAGTAACTTTAAAATCTTTATCTCTTTTTTTCTTAGAAAAATAAAATAAAGAAATTTACGAGGTATTAAATATGTTCCGTTCGATGGTGATATTTTTTTATATGTAACTCTTACGATTGAGATTATTATTACATCATCTTTTATTATTTTTATAATTAATTTATTGTTAAATTTATAAATTGTTAAAAATAATTTTTATTTTAATATATTTACTTTATATAATTAAAATTTATTACAACTTTTTTTAATAATTTCTAAAATTTGTAATAAATATATTATAAAAAAATAATGTGTCAATAACTTAATCCTAATTTACTCCTAATATTAGTAAAGTAATTAATGTTTTTCTTTGACTAGCTGTAGCACAGGTGATTAAGGTTGCGGCTGTCCTACATGTGTTCTTTTCAGCTTAATGTTATTTAAATGAAACACTTTACTTATTTACGTATAATAAAATTTAATCAATAATTATAAATTTATTTCCTTAAATAATATTTTTTAATATTTTAATAATATCATATATAACTATTCTATTTAACTCAATTCTTTTTTTAAGGTGATGTTTGGTTCGTGAAATGGAATCGAAATCGAAATCGAAATCGGAATGGAATAGAATGGAAAGGAAATTATGTTGTTTGGTTTGACAACTGGAATCAAGCTCAGAATCAGAATTACAATATGTGGTTTACCACTGGAATCAAGCTCGGAATCAGAATTACAATGTATGGTTTGCCACTGGAATGGAACGAAAAAAACTATAAATTATCTTAATACTCTTACATTTAGTAAAGTTCAAATAATGTCATTTAATTACTATTTTTTGCCAGATAAAATACATTATTGAAATCATTATTTTTCTAAATAATTATTACTTAATTAAAAAATATATATTATTAAAATTTTAAATAGGTTTTAAGATTTAGGATTTAGGGTTTTGAGATTTGTTATTTGGAATTTAGGGTTTAGGGATTTAGGATTTAGTGTTATATTTGTGGGTTAAGGTTTAGGGTTAAAATTATTATTTTTCTAAAAAGGGTTTAGCGTTTTAGAATTTGAGATTTTGGATTTAGAGTTTAGGGTTTTAGGATTTGGGATTTAGGTTTTAGGGTTTAGAATTTAGAGTTTAGGGTTTAGGGATTTGAGATTTGGGATTTGGGGTTATAGGGATTTGAGGTTTAAGGTTTAGGAATTTGGGGTTTAGGGTTTTAGGATTTTAGGGTTTGGATTTAGGGTTTAGGGATTTAGATTTTGGGTTTAGGATTTTGGGTTTTGGGTTTTAGGTTTTAGGTTTTGGGTTTTGGGTTTTGGGATTATATTTTGGATGAGGGTAAAATTGAAAGAAAAAAAAATTAGATTGAAATGAAATCATGATTACTAAAGAGGAAAAAATTGTGATTCTTTCTCTTCATTCCGCCCAACCAAACACACAAAATAGAATAAATCAATTATGATTTTTTTCCATTCTCTCCGATCAAATATCACCTAAGTAGCAATAGCTATTCAAAGTAGGGATCAAATAATTTACGAAACAAATTACTAATAAATTAATTTTTTAAAGCTTGCATTCATAGCAATTTCTTCGAAGTAGCTTATTTATTTAATGTTTGATTCACATAATAAATAAAATTATTAAAATATTAATAATAATAATTTAATTTAATTTAAAAAACATTGCTGCAAGAAAATAAAAATAATTAAAAAATAAAAAATAAAAAAATTTAATTGGTTATCATAATTCTTTTTATAAAAAAATTTCATCTTTTATCAAATATGTACAATTGACATATATTTTTTAATATAATTTATTATATTCAAAAAATATAATATATATATATATATAATTCGCGTATATTTTTTAATATAATTTATTATGTACAAAAATATAATATATATATATATATATGTATATGTGTGTGTTTTTTAAAGAAAGTAAAAATAAAATTATGATAATACATATATAATTGTTTTGTCTTCTAAACTTATAAAAATGGGGAGAAAAATAAATGACAATACAAACAAGGAATACTTTGGTATGTTATTGGGATAATTATTTAATAAAAAATATGTATGTAAATTAATATTTATATAATAGTACATAATTAATATTTATATTTAATTTTAAATATAATCGTGATATCATATTATAATTTAATTAAAAATAAAATTAAAAAATATATATGTATATTAATATTATAAAAGTTGATTCTGTTAATTTTTGTTCCATGAAATTTAAAATTTCAATTCATTTAATATAAATAAATTTTTATAATTTTAAAATTCAAAATAACCTATTTGATAACATATTGATTTATCGGTTTTTCTATCTCCGTACGGTTTGGTTTAATTGCTTTAATCAGGCTTAACTAGCAATCCACTTGAAATCTAACTTATATATTATCCTGTTTTATACAAATTAAAAGATAAATATGAGTTCATAATTTGTCAAAAAATAAATTTACGGGAACGAGAATTTGAGCTGAGAAATTTTTATCAAACATTTATTAACTACTACAGTGGCTCAAACATTTATAATTTGTCCACATGATACAAAGGAAGTCATGCATTCAAAGTTTGTAGTCACCGATTTGTGAAAGAGAAAAATAAATTATGGTATTTTATTTAATGTAAAAAATAATATTTAGATTATATATTTACTTTTTTTTTTAATATTTTACTCTTATTATTATAAAACATGACCGTATAATAAAAATGTAATTTTTTAATTTTTAATTTTAATTTTTTTAACTATATTAAATAAAAAATATCATATCTTAAATAAACAACAAATAAAATAATTAAAAAATATAAAAATAATTATTTATAATTATTCACACTTTTTAATAATAGGATTAAACTATAAATAAAAATAAGTATATCACATAATTATCATATTTAAAATAAATATAATATCTTTATAGTTACTTTCTTTGGAATAGAAATAGAAAGTAACTTATATATAAAATTATAAGTATATTATTGATCTAGTATCTTTAAATAAATAAGTGTTTTAATATGATAATTTTTAACTAAAACATTTTAGTATCATAAATTTAAAAAATATATACTTTGGTTCAAAAATTATGCATTTTAGTAGTAAAATTTTATAACTTTGAACTCTTAAAATATATTGTATATTTTATTAAAATTATGAAATTAAAATATATTAATTAGAATCAATGTAATTAAAATACTCATTTTATAAAAAATATTGGATTTGTTGTGTAACTCAATTAGTAATTTACTAACAAATACAATAATAGTCTCTTTGCACCTCATTCTCCCATTCATCTTCAATTTTTATATATTAATTTTTAATTGATTTAATTGAAAATTAATTTTTTATGGCTCTTACCACACATTGTGTATATTGTTTTTCATAAAATATAAAATACATATGTTTTTTTTTCATATTTAAAAATATGATCTAAATATTTTTAAATAACGTAAAAAACATTTTTTTCTTTAAAAGAAGGTTAAAAGTAAAATTATGTATATAACTAAATGATATAAAAATTAAAAGGTTTTTAATTTCTATATGCATGTTAGCATAGTCAATGTTAGAAATTGTCAATGGTGTGAAGTTTTTGTATTTATAAGCCTTTTAAAGTATGCTAAAAACTTATACAGACACGGAAGAGAATTAAACAAAATAAAAAATGTGAGAGAACTTTTTTAGATTAAATTATTTATATTATTTAATCACTTATATTTAAAATAATATTATTTATTGTCTTAATTATAAAAAATAAAAATAAAAAATAAATTATATTATTTTAATATTTTTTTATTAAAATATTATTATTTTTCTTACAAGTGATTATACACGATTAAAATATGAGTATTCAAAATTAATACAAAAAAAAATTCACAAAATATTTGTGTTAATATTTATTTATTGTCACTATTTTATTTTAATGTTTAATTGTTTTTTAATTTTTATTAAATTGAAAATAACTTTTGTTATTCTTTGTTATTTTTTATAAAAATAAAAATCCAAATGACACCCTTTTATTTTAAATGATTAAATGATTCCTTTAACTTAATGTAAGAGATGTGTGCGGTAATTTTTTCTTTATTTAAATTACTTTATCCTTGAATTTTAATATTAATGATTTTTTAAAAAAATAATTTCATATTAAATATAAAATTTATATATGTTAAAGAATCATATTTTAATTGTGTTTTAATAACTTGACATAAAATAATAAAATTTTAATAAAAACTATTGAAATAATATAATTTATTTTTAATTAAATTATTTTTTAATAATTAAAAAATAATAAATAATATCATTTTTAATATAAAAAATTAAATAAGACAAAATAACTAACTACCCAGAACAATATTTATTTGACTTATTACTATCTGAATTCGAGTGTTGGTATAACACCTTTAATAATATTTTTATTTGTTATTTTTCAAAAATAATTATATTATTCATACAAATATTAAAACGTTTATAGTAATATTAAAACATATAAATTCACTTCCGAGATATTAAAATTTAAAGGCATAGTTTTCTTGCTTAGTAAAGTTATTTGTGTATTTTTGGTTGGAAGTTGTAACAACCGAACAAATTCCCACCGATTAAAATTTTAGTTTTTGAGCATAATTTATTTATTACTCTTAAAATATATTTATTATTAATTAAATTCTTTTATATCTCTCCCTTGTATTAATTATTATTTTTAAATAAAAAACTATATTAATCTTAAATATCATTAATCTAAAATATCAAATCATCACATATCTTAGAATCAATAAGATGATATTATCACTATATAAATTATTCTGGTAACAAAGAAAATTTCATCAATTACAATTTATCAAATTACGGTCATAATAAATTATAATTAATATTATAAATAATTATAATAATAAAAATATTGTAAATATCATTACACTTAAATAAAATTATAATTATTAAATATCAACGGTAATTATTTAAACAGTACAATATTACGGGCCTTAGAGGTATTATTAATGTCGATTATAAAAATTTTAATTAACTATATTATATCACTTATTTTTGTTATTAATACTTTAAGAAAACAAATGTTTTTTTTACATATATGTAATATTAATAATACGTATTATTAAATTGCTACCACTTTTGGTATTGATGCAATTAAAATATAAGAAATATTTATTATAATTATATAATTAGTTATATTTTATTATCATTATTTGAGTATTTATTAGATAAAATTATTACTAATAAAAAAATATGGTAATAATAGATTAGGACAATATTTTACCTTATTAAATTTGGAATAAAAAATGTAAATCTTTGCGTAGTTATCATGAAAATAATAAATAATAAATTTGAATTGGTAACAGTTTTAATTTTAAATAATAAATTATTTGTTTCAGTATATATATTAGGATCATTGTTATTCTTAATCTAATCAAAAGAGTAAGAGA
The DNA here is from genome assembly GCA_033030585.1 of Hippophae rhamnoides. Lineage (NCBI taxonomy): Eukaryota > Viridiplantae > Streptophyta > Magnoliopsida > Rosales > Elaeagnaceae > Hippophae > Hippophae rhamnoides. The sequence goes on along the minus strand of CM065428.1, from coordinate 60,861,745 downwards.
AAGAGATTTTTAAAATCATCTTTATTACCGGATCAAATTATAATGTTGCCTCATATAACACTTAAATTCATCTGCTTAAAATTGAGAGTAATTAATTGATATATTTAGTATTTATAATTAAAAATTAAACAAATTTAAATAAAAGTTATTAAATAAAATATATATTTTAAATAAAAAATATTTACTTACCAATAATATTATTTATTAATTATTAGAGGTTTTATTATGATTCATACAAGATAAAACATAGAATTCTTTTTGTCTTTTTTGATTATGATTTATGTGAAGGTAAGATTTATAATTGTTTTTGTATTTTAAATAAATATATATATATATATATATATATATATATTAAAATTGTATCTTTTTATTTCGAAATATGTTATTTTTTCTTTTGTTTTTCTATTAGCACGTAGTTGTGAACAAATAATCATATAAATTCGTTTAAATAGAGAAAATATATCTGATTTGTTAGATTAAAATTAAATTAATAAATTTTATAGTTGAATCGAAAATTATACAATCTAGTCGAATTATGATCGAATTCGGATTAACAGATTTTATAATATATTGTATCTTATCCAGACCAAATTACTACTAATTATAAATAAATATATATTTTATTTTATAATATATTATATTTAAATATTATTCATATCATAATTATATTATTTTATCTTAAAAATAAATATAAATGCTTATAATAATTTAATAATTTTACATATATACTTCTTATTCTTTTGATTTTTTAGTTGTAATAATAAATAATAATATTTGTTACAAAAATATCAATTTAAAATTTAAATTTTTTTATATAGTGTTTTATATATGATAATTATTTATAAATAAATTTTAATATCAATATGACTTTATCTGATCCAAAAAAGTTTGATTTGGTTCGAATTCTAATTGATTCGAATTGATTATATCATTCGATTGGATTCAAATTAAAAATCTTCAAATATATTCGGATTGGATTTGAATCGGAAAAAAAATAAGCAATTTTGATTCGATGATCAACCCCTGTTAGTATGGTAAGTGTGATTTAATATAAATGAGTTTTGGCTTAAAATGCTAACTGAACTCGCATATATTAGTTTTCTAAATCGAAACAGAAATTGATCTATAAAATATCAGTTAGAGAATATTTACTAACCTATTTATATTGATTTGGTATATTCGATTTCATGATAGACCTACTTATTTTTAAGTAAATTTAAATAATTTCACTTTATATTGGTATTAAATTAATAATTAAGATTTATAGTTTAATAAATAATTTATTTAAAAAATTGTATATTATCATTTAAAGTGTAACTGTAAATCAATTTTCAAGTAGGAAATAACTTTTAAAAATGAGTAAATTATTAAGAATAAAAAGTTATTTAGATTTTTTATTAATTATATTTTTTTTTAAAATAAACATAAAAAAATAATAATATATATTTTTTACCTTCTCAAATGATATAAAAGTCTAATATAAAGATATATAATATATTTACTATAAATGTATAAAATTAAAATATAAATATATATTAATAAGATGTACATTAGTTCGGTTAAGTATCAATTTGTAAATTTTAAAACCTTAACTAATTCGATATACGTCAATTTTTGTATTTTTAAAATTAAAACTAATATATTTAAACTTATAACTTAGAAAATTCGATCAATTTAATTTTGTTCAACTTAAGTCAGATAATTTGATTTATTGATTATTATGTACATATTTAATTTAGATATAAATACTTACATATTAAATATTTTATGGTTAAAATTATGAATACGACTACTATCACTAAATTAGTGGGTGATGTGCACCAATTGGGATATATTTTTAAGTACTTGTTAAGTCCCACATCGGTAAAGAGTTAGATAATAGTACTGCTTATAAGTTTGGGTAACCTTCTAACTCACAAGTTAGTTTTTAGGTTCAGAGTTAAATTTAAGTTTCTAAGATGATACTCTTGGCTTCTTCACTCCTATTGTTGCTCAAGTGTTTGGCGGCGCACTCAAGGCTAAGGCTCGCTCACCACGTACCGACTAGGACTCACCCCAACCAATGTGAAAGGGGATGTTAAGTCCCATATCAGCTAAGAGCTAGGTAGTATTGCCTAGACTTTATAAGTCTGGGTAAACCTTTAACTCATAGGTTAGCTTTTGGGTTCAGAGTTAGGCCTGAGTTTTTAAGATGTCATAAAAGCTAGGCTCTTGACTTCTTCATATCATTAGTGCTCAAGTGCCTAATGGCACACTCAGGGTTAAGGCCCGCTCATCCTGTGCCGATCAAGACTCACCCCAACCGATGTAGATGGGGGATGTTAAGTCCTACATTGGCCAAAAGTTAGCCAGCAGTGCTGCTTATAAGTCTAGACAACTCTATAACTCACAAATTGATTTTTGGATTCAAAATTAGGCCTAAAATTTTAAGAATACAAGTACATTTTGTTGGGAAATAACGCAAATTCCCGATAAGCTAGATTTATGAGAAAGCAAGAATAGAAAAATAACACACAAATTTGATAACGGAGTTTGGCCAATCTTGCTTACGTCTCCAGACCTGCTACAGATCTTTTACTCAAAGGGGAGAAATTACACAAGGTGTTTACAACACTCATAACTCACAACCCAATTACACCCAAGAAAATTACTCTCAATTTTCTCTCATAAAAGCTTTTCTCTCAATTGGAATGAACACTTTGGATGATTAATTCATTACAATTACACATCTATTTATAGGAAAATTCACTCCTTGAATTACTTCTTAAATTAATGGTTCCTTAAATTCCTCCTTGAATTAAGCTCTTTGTTTTGCTCCATGAATTGCTCCTTTTTTTGCTCCATGTTTTGCTCCTTAAATTAAGGAGCTTAATGACAATCTCCAACAATCTCCCACTTGACTAATTTCAATATGTCTTCACACCTCGATCAATGCAGCAGCTTTTCTAGTCTTTATTACTCTATTAGACCAACTGAAGTTGAGCACAACTTCAGTTTGTCAATAGTCACCACCTTTGTTAACATATCTGCTGGATTTTTGCTTCCTTGAATCTTCTCCAAGATAACACATCATCTTCCAATGTAGATCACGTGATAACAAAGTCCAATATGCTTGGTTCTAGAATGAAATGCTAAATTTTCACAAGTTGTATCGCACTGACTATCACTACGCAGTAACATTCTTCTCCTTGCTTGAATCCTGTACCAATTAACAAACTCAAGTCATATCATATCTTTACTAGCTTCGCCATCGCTATATACTCACCGTAGTAGATAGAGTGACAATTTTCTATATTTGTGACATCCAACCAACAGCTTGTAGTTCCAACAAGAATATATAACCTATGGTGCTTCTTCGGTGATCAACTTCACCTCCAAAGTCCGTTGCTGCACTTTGTACTTTAAACTCTCCTTTACTAAAGTACAAGCACTTTTCTCGGTGCCGCAGATACCTCAAAATCTACTGACCGCTTTCCCAATGAGTTTTCCCTAGATTTGACATAAAACCGCTAACAACTCCCAATCGCACGGCCAATGTCCGGGTCTCTGCATACGCACTATCAAGGTACATCAAAATTCCAATGGACGAGGCATAAGGAACCTTAGCCATGAATTCTTCTCTTCCTCTATCCGAGGAGCATCGATCCTCGGATGTTAGGCGAAAATGACCCGCCAATGCGCTACAACTAGCTTGGCATCGTCTACGTTGAATCTTGCAAAACACGATTGATGTACCGCTCGAGATAACCGCAAGGATCCTTTCTTCTTATTTCTCGTGATTTGCATTCCAAGAATCTTCTTTTGCCGACACAAGTCTTTCATGTCAAATTCCTTTGACAATTGTCGCTTCAACCTTTTAATATCATCCATATCTCGAACCTCGCTACTAACATATCATCAACATAAAAACAAGAAATGATATAACTCGACCTATATCTCTCAAGTAGCAACAATGATCAAGCATTGCACTTCGAAACCTTCCTCAGGTACGAAGTTCGTCAAACTTTTTGTACCATTGTCTCTGGGTTGTTTCGTGCCATACAAACTCTTCTTAAGTCCGCACACCATGCTTCTTCTTCCCCCTTTCTCGAGAAACCTTCTCGTCGGGTACACGTATATCTCTTCATCTAAATCTCTACGGGCGAACGCAGTTCACATCCAACTGCTCAAGATGAAGATCTTCGATGGCTACAATACTCAATACCGATACGATAGTATTAAGCTTCACAACGGAGCAAAAATGTCAGTAGTCAACTCCTTCCTTCCGTTGAAAACCCTTTCGACAACTAGGCGACTTTGTATCTCTCGGAACCATCACGCCTCTCTTCACCCTATGACACCCATTTGTCAGGGAAGTTGTCTCTTTCTCATAGGTAACTCACCTAGTTCCCCATGTCTCAAGTCAGAGATGAGTAGATTTCATTTCTTCTTTTCATACAAGCTCCCACTTGTTGGAATCTCGAGTCCGACAAGCTTCATCATAGCATTCGTGCTCTCCTCCATCGCCGCCAACATACATAGTTCATGTGATCTCCCCGTTAGGCATACGAGGTCGGTAAGACCTTCTCAATACGTGAGTGGAGCAAGAGGTCAGGGTGTGCCCGAATGTCATGGTACCGTTTGTCCAACAAGTTCCTCTCGCCGGCGACTTGTTACATTTGGTTCGCTATAAAGTATCTGGGGACATCATCTCGCATCCGCAACATCGACTCATTCGGCCTCGCATCCGCAAATACCGACTCATTCGGCTCTAAGTCATCGGGGCGTCTATTTTACGTACGTCCTTATACATCACCCTTTCGTTGAAAATCACATCTCCGCTACGATAACTTTCTTCTTTTCATCATCCCAAATGCGGTAGCCAAACTCATCCTCACCATAGCCAATGAACGTGCATTTATCGGATTGGGATCAAGCTTTATTCCTCGCTTGATCATTAACATACGCACAAATGCTACACAACCGAAAAACTTTTAGACGTGATAGTTTCACCTCTTTTCTCGCTCCATACCTCCTTTGGTATTCTACGCTCCAACGGGAACAGTACGGGCCTCGCTTGATCAAGTAAGCCGCCGTGTTGACTTTCTTTCCTCGCCCGTAACCTTCGTAGACCTCGACCGTATACGAATGCTTTCCCGCTCTTTCCGTCAACGTCTCTGGCTCATACGCCGCCTACACCATTGTGCCGAGGCATGCCCGGCACGCTTCTTTCCATTCTAATCCCACGCTCATAGCAGTAAATTTTTGAATCCGGGTGTCTTCATATTCACCACCATTATCGCTCGAGCTTTTTGATCCGTAAACCCGTCTCATTTTCCACCATAGCCTTTCCATCTTCTCGAAAGCCTCAAATACTTCGTACTTTACGCTTTAGAAAGTAAACCCATACATTCCGAGATGGGATCATCGACGAAAGTCACTAAGAGCGTTTCCCACCAATACGAGACCCGTCGTCCCCAAGCATCAGAAAGTTGAATAAGCTCTAGTCTTTCCTTCTTCGGGGATTCCCAACACGTCCGAAAGCCGACTCTTTCGCTTTCTAAGTACGCACCCGCATACGTGTATCTCCGCAGATTGTGACCCGGAAGTTTTCCCTTCGAAAGGCATAATCTTCATCCCCTTCTAACTCATATGGCCTAGTCTCTCTGCACGTATGTGTTTCATTACTGCCACAACTCGTAATTAAACAACGTGCCTCTACCGTCATGTAAATAAGTGCCACTTTTCTCGCCGAGCAACCGGCTATCGCACCTTTGAAATCTTCCAATCATCATCATCGAAGATCGTAGGTACCCTTCCTTCACCGGCCAACTACCCCACCGAGATTAAGTTCCTTTCGAGATCTGGGAATACGCCTCGACATCCTTCGCTTCAAACAGATCCGTTCAACTTAATCTTCACTACACCTTTGCCAATAATAAAGACATGTTCGATCATCACCAAGATATAGCTTTCCAAGGTTTCCAGAGACATATTTCTCGAAGAATTCTTTTTTGTGGAAGTACGGAACGACGCCAGTAGTCTAACACCCAAGATTCTTCCTCGCTCTCCAAAGAAAGACATCAACGCATCGTCTCCTCCCCGAGCGTGAAGTAACATTTGCCTCTCGCTTCACTGCTTGTCCTTCTGCACTCCTTGCACCGATTTTCAGAAGGTTCTCTGGTTTCTTCCACAATTCCAACACTCGATAGTCTTCGAGCCAGCGGGAATTATTAGATTCCCGGATTCGACCTCTCTCCTTCGATCTACCTCGTAGTCCGTCCGCCACGTCCATTCCCTTTCGTCGAATTTCTTCCCGACTCAGATGCAAACCGAAGTCGACAATTCACCCGACTCTCTACGCTCTGGATCTTTTCACCGAGAAACCGCACGAACATCATCAAATTTCAACTTATCATTTCCCGACGAGCTACCACACCGTGACAAGAGCATTCCAACTTGCCAGTAAAGAAGATAAAAGTATTAACGTCGTATTTCTTCATCGAATTCATTTTCCACCGAACTCAACTGGTGCGACCGTGTCGAGCTTCACCGAGATGTTGATACCGACGCGTCTTCATTCATCCGCAAATTGAACAAACGCCTCATCAAGCGCACTTTTTTGAGGTCACGGCTTCTCATACATATCGAGAAATGGCCATAAAACCCGGCCGCGTGGTCTTTTCCCTTAAGGCATACAAGGCAACATTGATGATGGGCCACAATCGAATAACTCCGAGTGCATTCTGCCTGTCTAAGATTCCAATCTTCTTCCCTTCATAGCTTCGGTTTCTTTCCGAGTAGGTTGATATAGATTTCTTTGATACGTATAATCTTCTATCTCGCATCTTCCAATACCCGAAATACGTGCCATCAAATTTCTCGAGTTTCACCCTTTCTTCATCTCAAGTAGCCTATCGCCCCACTCAACCGACTTCATCCGGATCGTTTCTGACTATTTCTGTAAACCACCATGCATTAGAACACCTACGTCAACGAACAAATATCATCGACAAAATTTCACTATTCACGTAAATAGTAACCTTGCAGAAAATTGACAAAAATCACCACCAATAGCTCTGATACCAGTTGTTGAGAAATAACGTAAATTCCCGATAAGCCGCATTTGGCGAGAAAGCAAGAATAGAAAATAACACACAAATTTGATAACGAGTTCTACTAATCTTGCTTACGCCTCCTGACCGTCCGCAGCATCTTTTACCGAAAGTGAGAAATTACATGCTGCTTACAACACTCACAACTCACAACCTAATTACACCCAAGAAAATTACTCTCAATTTTCTCTCACAAAATCTTTTCTCTCTAAGCTTTTCTCTCAATTGGATTGAACACTTTGGATGATTAATTCATTACAATTACACATCTATTTATAGGAAAATTCACTCCTTGAATTACTCCTTAAATTAATGGTTCCTTAAATTGCTCCTTGAATTAAGCTCATTGTTTTGCTCCATGAATTGCTCCATGTTTTACTCCTTGTTTTATTCCATGTTTTACTCCTTAAATTAAGGAGCTTAATGACAATCTCCAATACATTTCTACTAATCATTTTGTTCTTTGAATATCTAAATGTATCAACGATGATCTCAATAGGGTTATTGCCTTCCTTTGGCATATCTTAATTATGTTAATACATAAACTACTCTAAAAAATTAATATTGTTATTTAAATTTTATTGAATCAAATTTAATTAGTTTTCTAATTGAGTTAATATTTCATGAATATCTAATTTATATTTTATTAAAAAAAATATTGTTTTATTTAAAAATAAAATTATTATTATAAATATTATATTTTTATAAAAAAAAATAAAAATAAATATTTTTTAATTACAATATTTTTATAATTATAAAAATATAATAATAAATAAATATATTTAGTTAAATGCATGAATCGATGTTTAACTCGAGTTGAACTTTCTAAACGAAACACCTGATTAAATTATTAAATAAAATACTAAACTGCTCTTCGTTACCACCACTAACTACATAATTGACACAAGAAATGACCAACTTTTAACGAAGAAAATAAAAAAGAAAGAATACGTGGCAAGCAATTTATATCGGTCACCTGTACACCAAGGTTTGTTTGGTTTTTGTCTATAATGGTCATTTTCTATTCAATAGTTTATAAATATGTTTATTTGTGTTTTAATTTAGAAATATGCTACCCATTCAACAATTAACAGGTCATTTTTTTTTGGTCTTTTTCCAGTTTTTCATAAACTTTATTTTTTTCTCTTTTTCTCTAATCACCATTTTTTTCATCTCCTTATTTTCTAAAAAAATCAAAAATAAAATATTATCTTCGACCAACTTTTAATAAATAATAATTTATATTTATATAATAAAAAAAATATTTTTATAATAAATAACTTATCAAAATTTTATTATAAAATAATTTAAAATAATAATAAATTATAAAATTAAAATTATTAAAATTATTAAAATTATTAAAAATTTTACTAAAATAAATTATAGACATTTTAAAAAAATAAATTATTTAAGATTAAAGAAATTAAAAAATAGATTACATTATAACACATATCTTTAATATTATTATAATTTTATTTATTATTAAGATAACAAATATTTATTAACAATAATTTAATTTAAGTATTAAAATATAATTAATTAGATATAATTTATTATATTAATAATAAAAATAATTATAATAATATTATATTATATAATATTTTCACACAAAATTTGTGATATAATGTTCTCTTTTTGTATTGTATATTGTAAAAAGTTGTAGAGAGAGACTTCACAATTTCTTTTAATAATTTAATTTTTTTATGAATATTATTTTTTATATCATAATTATAATTATTTATTATATTTAATAATAATGTATTATATTATTTAGGTTATTTTTATTATAATAAGATAAATTAATGTTATAAAATTTTGCAAAACAATTATGTAAGTTATAGTTTATTAAAAAAGTTATAGTTTTTATGTAATTTAATTATTCTTTATTATACATCACATTTTTTCTCTCTTTTTTTCATTTGTTTTTTCTAACTCCCATTACATTTTCTCTCTCATTTTTTTTAATTAGCAAACCCATCAATTACGTTTTTTTAAAAATTAATTATTTTTGTCTTTTTCTTCTCTCTCTTTCACTAATTTCCATAAACTTGTTTTTTTTAAAATATACCCATTCACCAATTTTTAATAAATAATAATTTATTTTTATTATAAATAAAAAATAATAAAATAATTTATATAAAAATAATAATGTATTATATTATTTATGAATTATCAAAATATTTAGCATATCATTTTCAATATATGTATAAATTTATATTTATTTTATTATAAAATAAATTATTTTTTATTTTTTAAAATAAAATTTTTAATATATGATATGATAAAAAAGATTTATGTATTTAAAATTAATTATAAATTTATAAGATGTTAATATTTTTTTTATATTTATAATAATTATGTTTTATAAAATAGAACTAATATATCTTTTTTTTAAATAGAATTGGTTAAAAATTTTGTTTTCAAGTTTAATGTAAGATTTTGCCTATTTTTTTAAAAAATCCTACTTATGTCCATTTTTAAACTATTGTCTAAGAGTTGTCTTTTATAGGCAAAACCCCGTCAAACAACGCTAATTTGATGAGTTTGTTGGTAACATTAAATTTTTATCATTTAAGAATGTTCACGGGACGAATGTTCACTATTTTTTATATAGTTGTTCCGAATTAAATTATAAAATCTATGTTCTATTTTTACTTAAAATCAACCCCGTCTCTAAAATTTATATGTTAAAAACCGAACCGCCGGTTCGAATAACCGTGGATAACCGAATTCGCGATTTTTTTTGCCATCCCTATTATCATTTTTCCTAATGCTTTTTACAGATAATGGTACACTCGTTTATACGAAATAATCATAATTATTTTACATTAATTTTAAATACATTTTATTAATAATTAATGGTTATAAATTGATATCAATTTCATTATTATTTAATCATGTTTATTATTTTTAATATTTATTTTAATTATATCTAGTTAAAAGATTAAATATTAATTTAATTCTTAATTTATTATATTATTTAAAATATTGATATTAATTTTTATTTTTTAAATATCTATTACATATTTTTAAATAAAATATAAAATAAAATTTAATATAATTATATAAAATATTGTGTATTTTAATATTCAAATTTTATTTTTCTATATAGTTAAATATATATAAAATAATAATATAAATATACGTTCAGTTTTGATTAATTGTAGTTTTGTTATTACAATAACCATCTTTATCTCACACTTTATCGATTAATGTTATTTTGAAGAAAAAAACTATTGAATTTTTATAAATAACTACAATTTCAATTATTCAAAATTAAAATATCTAATTATACTTGATACTCTAAGTGCCACTTAATTTATTTGAAGGATTTGTTTTAGTTAGTGATCCTGCTTTAAAATGTATTAATCTTTGAATTTAAATAATAAATTTGAATCATATACTAAATATCATGTAATCTTTAAAAAGAATTGTGTTATATATAAAAAAAGGGAAAGAAATTATTTTAAGGATTTAGGCTGCTAATAATTCCATATTTTTTTACTAAGCATTCATTTTAATTGTATTCAAAAACAACACCGGAGATTTAATTGTATTTACTATATATATGGACTCCTAACAATAAGAAATGTAAATGTATACTCCATTTTCATTTAAATGGAGAATTGGAATCATTATAATTTTATTTTATTTATTAAAATATTATAATATAAATAGTTAAAATATTTAAAATAATTAAATAAACTATCTAATTATATAAATTATTACAAATACATGAATCTTTTTGTTATTACACTATAATCAATCAACCTTATCTTATATATATAATCGATATTTGACAACTTTTGTTGGTACTTTAAGGACAATATTCATAATATATATATGGTATTTTAGTTTAAAAATAACATTTAATAATAATTTAATAATAATAACAAATTGACAAAAATTTTGACAATTGTATTTTTATTCATTTAAAAGATATAATTATCTTATTTTAATATTAAAATATTTAAAATACTAACAATATCGTGATACCATCGAACAATATCATCAATTTTTTTAAGATTTTTCTAACGGTCGTTACAATCTCATCTTTATTATTTATAATGAGAAATGTAAATGTATACTCCAAATTGCATCTAAATTGGAATTAGTATATTTAAATTATCTCTATTTTTTATATCTTTTTTAAATCTTATTTTTAATTGATATACATAAAATATTTTTATTTAAGTTATTAGTATATTTTTTAATCAAATTTAACCATAATCACGATAAATTAGGGTAATTCAGATATATCAAATATTAATAATTAATGTTAAAATTGACTATATATATATAAATTAAATTAAATTAAATATTTGATATATATTGAAAATAATAATCAATAATAAATACAATATAAAATCACATATCTCTCAAAACCAATAAGGTTATTTATTTGTTTGACTTTTGACATGTAAAGTATTACTTTAATTATTAATTAATCAATCATTAATTTCATTGGATAAATTACCATGTAACCTAAATGAATAATTTCCTCTATAACCAACGTAGTAATGCTAAAAACTTAACTAGTTAATGTATGTAATTCTTAATTATTTTGTTATATATCATGAAATCATTTCTATTCACATACATTATTATGAGAAATATATTCTTTTTTTTTATTTAGATAATTTATATTTATAAATTAATTATTTATATATCACCTAGACTAGAGCACGTAGAAGATGAGAGGTATGATATTAAGCTAGAAACAGTTTTTGTTGTCAATTAATTTCTATTGTTGATGAATGATCAAGAGATGCTAGGTTGTTTATAAATAACACTTGTCTAACTTTGAAAGCCTCGAAATAAAAAAAAAACAAAAGTGAATTCCAAAGACGACAACATAATGACATGATTTTGTGTGGGAACAATAAAATATGGTCACTAGCTACATAATGGAAATATCTATTTATAATAAGTTAGTTATAATTGTAATGTATATATAAAAAAAATTATGATCTTAACATATATTTAATTTTTTGTGGCAATGATTGGCTTTCCCTTTAAGAAAAAGAAACAATTTAGCTGGCAGAAAGAAATATATATATATATATATATATATATATATATATATAGAGAGAGAGAGAGAGAGAGAGAAGACAGTAGATCAAAAGAAGGGTTTCTAGTTGCAAAGATATATGATTTGGAGAAGTATAATCTTTGACGCATAATAGTTTATGAAAGCAAAGAAACGTTTAAGCTAATTTGGAAAATTCTTTTGAAACTAGCTAGCTAGTGAAACAAATTATTCTAATCTGTATATTGCCCAGTATTTTGTAATATTAAAATTTTAATTCACAAATATTCTCTATTGTATATGTACGTATGTCAGCTGGATCATGGCTTCAAGTATTTTCCATCCAAATTAATTTAAAAAAAAACAAAATTATCATAGAATTAGAAAATTAATCATGTTTGTATCAATAATAATACGAACACAGTATGATTAATTAATAGAGTAAGTGATGTGATGTGATGTGATTGATTCAAATATATGTATATAGTTGTTCTCTTTTTTTTAATTTTATGCGATAATAATGAAGTTGATACGCAATTTCTTCACCTTTTTGGAGACTCACGTATTCATTTGGGCCACTTCTTGCTCTGATATGAACTAGTGGCACCGCTCAGGCTCTTTCTGTATTTGAAAAAGGAAATTTGAAAAAAGATCTTTGTAATTATTGCTTGATATCAACTTACAAGTAGCTCCTGCAGCCTCCAGCATATGAATAAAATTCAGTTCAATTACTTTTAGCCTTTTTCTCTTGAATTTAAATTCTCCATGAGGATTCCATGCAAAACTTTAAACTGAGAAACATGGCATGGCGGTACAGTAAGTTATGTGGTTGACTCTTGTGTGCATAGACAGAATCAAGACAAATTTTTCAAATGAATGATTCAGAATTTATTTCATATAGAGATTATAAAGATTAATCAAATTTTTATTATTATCATGATAATATTTTTATTATAAATAATTTTAAATTATTATTATTATCATAATAATAATTTATTATAAATAATTTTATTTAATAATAATATGAATAAAATAAATATTTTATAGTAAGAATAAAAAAATTAATTCGAATAATATCATTTCTAATTTATATTTTCGTTAGCTTAATTATTTTCTCGTTTTGCACATTTAACATTTATGGATGCACATTGGCGGGCCGTAATTTAGGGATATGTTAAAAATTATAATAAAAAATTAATTAATATTAATCTCAATTTAAATATTTATGAAATAATAACTAAGTGATATATTTATTATTCTAATTTAATCAAAACTTATAAATTAATTAAATTAGATTTAAACTATTCTTAGTGAAATATTACAAAATACTTATATTTTTAAGTTTAAGAAAGAATAACAATAGATTATATAACTTATATAAACGATATAACTACGTATAAATTTTAATAGGATAATCATAAGATAATATAATCAAATTAGTTTTTTGTCTAGTAATTTTCGTTATAAAAAAAATATTATAAGATCAAATTGTTAAATAATAATGGATTATATAACTTATATAAACTATATAATTACTTATAAATTTTAATATTAAATTGTTAAATAATGATTGATTATATAACTTATATAAACGATATAATTACGTATAAATTTTAATAGGATAATCATAAGATGATATGATTAATTTGGTTTCTTGTCTAGTAATTTTCGTTACAAAAAAAAAAGTTTCATCTATAAAAATTTAATGCAAAATTGTTAATTATATATATAAAAAATTACTGTTCTTGTAAAATTACGAAGATGGTGAGAATTTTATGTTAAATTATATAATTAATGTTATGAATAGTTGATTTTTAAAAAAATTAAACTTTTTAACCAAGTTGATTAAATTAAAATATAAAGAAATAAAATTATTATTTATTTAAAAAAACAATTAAGGTGCCTTTATTATATACTCTAATAGCGTATAATAACTACGAAGTAGTTTAGTATAATAGGTAAGAGACAAAATTACGATTTTGTACATATTTTATATATATTAACATCAATCGAGTTACCAGTTAACCTATACTAAAACTGGTATAAACTCCTTCAGGTTTGAGGGAAGTAGTATTAATCCATTCAATTTATAACTATGTCAATATATATACACACACCATATTGTGGTCGGGATAAAAACTGTATGTTTTTTTTTTCTTAACAATATTATTAGGAAATGATAATTCTCACTTTAACAAATCATAATGTTACGGTGAAGTTTACGAGAATATATCATGAATATCTTTATTCATTGCTTAAACATAATATTTTTATATATTTATTATTTTTTCATAATTATTTTTTATATGAATCATACTTACTAAAAATTTACAATTTAAACATCGAAGTTATTGAAATTTGAACACATAATATCTAACTTTTAAACTATATTAGAAGTTATTTGGTAACAAATTCTTTAAAAAGAAATTAAATTATTACAAGAATAATCGCCAATATTTTTATACCTTCTATCACGTATCAAAAACTTATAATTTAACGATTAATGTTATTAAGTTTGAACGCATGATCTCCAACTATAATATTATTTTAAATTTTTTTGTAGAATTTACTCTACTAAAAGCTTAAATCATTGAAAGAACGGTCAATAATATTTTTACACGTATATCATTATGAACTTTTATAAAGCAAATACTGTATGCATGTTTACTGTATATTCAATGAAAAATTTATCTAAAAGTTTTATATTAATACTATATATAAAATTAAAAATCACATTTAATATTTTTTTAAACAAAATTATCCCTATATTTTAACCTGTTGATATTGCATGTACTTTTAGAACATCCAATAAAGACTATAAACATGAGGATACAGTAACAATCATATTCAATATGAACTCTAATAATATGATAAGAACTATACACGTTATGATGAAATAAGTAATATATGTAAATAATACATATTTTATAATAAATAACATGTATCTTTAAAATAATTTAAATTTTAAAAAAATATGATTATATTTTAACATAAAGTGATATCTTGAGCTTTATATTTAAAAAACTTATATATATATATATATAATTAATGTAATTACCGTATTTTTTTTATTCATAACAAAAAAATAATAATAATAATAAATAATCTTCCATCAACTTAAATTTTGTAAGAATAGGTGAACCACATCCTCAGATAATATCAAATCAAATCATGATTACGTATGTGAACATTTGGTGTTGAAATGAATATGAATAAAAGTTATTATGGATGACCAAAAAAAAAAGCATCCCTAAATTTTGGATTTTGATCCCTAATTAGTAACAGCTTGTTCAATCATTGAGTCGTATATTAATTATTTTGAAAACTTTATATAGCTGTGATGATAAGTTTATATATTTAATAATTCATGATGATTTATTTACTTTTTATTAATTTTAATTCTTAAGTTTAGTTTATTTTTGAGATTCATCTAAATTTTATGTTAATTAAGTTTAATTAAATTATTTTTAAATGAGTTTGGCTCACTCGGTAATGAACTGATCACTAATTTACATTTTTTTTAAAATAATATATATATATAATTCAGTTTAGAAAAATATTAAGATAAAAACTTTTATTTACATTTTTGTAAAACAATAAAAAATATAAATACTATATTTTAAGTGTTTTTTAATAATGATTGTGATAATTATTTTTTGATAAATTCATTTTATCATATAATATCATGAGTTAATTTGGATTCACCAGTTATCTAAATTAGATTAATTTAACTCATTAATTCATTAAAAGAACCTTAATAGGCTCATTTAACACTAATATTTTGTATACAAATATGAGATTTTATCAATATCCTTCTGTATTATATTCCAATCAAGAAATTTTACATATACATGATAAAATAAATTCATTTGTTAAAGTCTCACATCGACTAGGGATCGCGCCCACGCTGTGCATATAAACAATGACAATCCTTCATCTCACAACCTGGGTTTTTAGATAGAAGCAGCCAAATTTAACATGATATCGTAACAGTTATGGTCGGTGTAGTTGTTTATGGCTGGTGAGTGATGCGTTCGACAACAGCCCATGTTTTAACATCCTGTCGGTCTCGAGGACAGACTACGCCAAGTGAGGAGTGTTAAAGTCCCACATCGACTGGAGATCGCGCACACGCTGTGCATATAAATAAGGACAATCCTCCATCTCATAACCTGGGTTTTGAGATGGAGTTAGGGTTAAAGTCCCGTATCGACTGGAGATCGCGCCCACGCTAGGCATATAAGTAAGGTCAATCCTCCATCTCACAACCTGGGTTTTGAGATGGAGTTAGGTCCAAATTTAATATCATTTTTATAAAAAACAAAAAAACTGATGATTTATATTAATAGAAAATATATTATATATTATATATAAATTTACCCATAACGAGCCACAATCTTTTTCGCAATAATAATAAGTTTTTAGACATTGAATACATCGAATGAATCCTGCAAAAACTGTAGAGAAAATGATATTAAACAATTGTTTTATTTTTCTATATAAAGCAAATATTTAATATTTTCTTTGTTTATTTTTTTAATATTATAAATTTTAAAAAAAAGTCCAATAATTTAATAAGGTTTGATTGATATGCATCTTTATATCTCTTCTTTAATACAGCATGCAGCTAGCAGATGATGACATGACTACATGTGGCTAAAAATAAATATATTTGTAGATAAATAAAGACGAAACCTATCACAAACGTGTGTACTGTGTAGATAGATGAAACTAAATCGGTTGGCTGCTTTGGCAAGAAAATCCAAGTTACACTTTAATTTGATATTATGATAAATAAATAAAATAAATAAATAAAAAGCAAACCATATCACTACACTATATTGGACATCACATAGTTGGATATGGGCATATGGTTCACATTTTCCACTCACTTTCGTTTCATTATGCTTTTTCATGCCTAAAGCCTTATATATGTCTTTACTCACTTTTTATTTATTTATTTATTTATTATTATTATTTATTTATTATTATTATTATTATTATTATTATTATTATTATTATTATTATTATAAATTGTAAGGCTTATTATAAGGCTATTATAAGGCTTCAAGTACCACAGCCTTATAATACATTCATAATTTTTATATTTTCTTAATTCACATTATTCTCACTTTAATATGCCTGCCTTCTACAAATATCTTCTTAATTTTAATTAGTCTTTTAAATTTTATTTACAGTTTAAATCAGCCCACAAAGTAATTATTAATAAGTTTTTTTTTATTTAGTTTAGCCTCGATCTTGTTTTGAAAACAAATTATCTCTTAATTTGTCTAGTAATTTAGTTGTAAGATTTTATCTTTATTTTGTTTCAAGTTATAAATTCGAAATACACAAAAATAATATTTGTATGCATATTGATTTAGTTGTTAATAATAAATGATAATTGAAATTTTATTTTATCAAAAATAAAAAAAATTAGTCCTATATATATATTATTTAAATTTAAAGGTGTATATGTTTACGTTTTTTTATATATATAACACTATTAATAGTAAAAATATAAGTCATTAATGGTAGAACTTATGTTAGAAATTGTAAAAAAAAAAAGTGACTTAATAAAATTAAAATATATAAAATAAGTTAAAAATATAAAATAAAGAGTTTTGTAAAAGATAAAGAGAGCGGGATATTAATAGTAATTAAATAATTAAATAATTGAAGATAATATTATAATAGGGGTTATAAAAAATAAAAATACCTTGACCGATTGAATTAATATTTTAAAATTAAATAGCAATGGTTATATAAATTTTGCCAAACTCATTTATTAATTTGATAGTATTCATTTTCAACTCCTTTAAAAAATAACATATTTTCAATTCTCTTATACATTTTAAACATATATTCTATGCATATTTTTAATTTTATTTTTTATATATATAAACACATTTTTAAAATATAAAAAATATTATTCAATATAAAATAAACTTAAATAATCAGCGATAAATATATATTCAAAATATTTTAAAATATATGTTTAATGTAATTATAAAAATGTGTTGAATACGCTCGTTAATACATCATTAAAAAAAATTGAGCACGTTCTGTCGGAATGGAAATAAAAAACAAAAAAAATAAAATTGATTTGTGTTAAATACGAAGGGGGCAAGTTATTGTCGGGTAATAAAAAAAAACAGTATAAATCTTATGTTTAGATCATTGATTACTAGGACCCTCTTGATTTATTTTTATGATTTGATTTACTTACTCTTTAATATTTACACTTTGGGGCCCTAAATTTTTAAATTTTTAAATTTTAGTCTTTTTTTTTTTTAACTTTTGTCCCCCTTATTAATTTTATTCTTTTGTGTTGTTCACCCTATATTAAAAGAAGAAAAAAAGTAGGTAATCGCCAAATGAAATTATGAAGACTAAGATTGTTACAGTTAATTTCTTATCGCTAATCAGATCTTGTTTTTGGTTGTTGCTTAAATCTTAACTTTTAGTTTCTTTTGTATATATGTAGATGTGACAAAACAGAGTTGACATAAGGTGGCGATTTAAAGAACACAAAAGAGGCACAAAGTAAACATCAGATGGAACAATGAAAGGTTGAGGTTATATATATATATATATGTATATATATGTGTATGTATGTATATCCAGCCCAAGTAAAGCGAACTCCGGATACATGTTATCCCACGATTCTATAAAGCAATTCTACAATTATCGTTATAATAACTATTTTAGTTTCAAAATTGATTAAATTTTTATGATTATATATGATCGTTAATTATGAAGTAATAATATTACTATTGCATGCATGAAATATGGGAGAAATTTACAGTAATTATTAGATATTAATTAGATAATGCAATGAATTACCGTCAAAAGTAATATTTTCAATCCCAAAATGTTAATTTTTATTATAATGCTTATAATTTTTATTATAATATTATATTTAATTAATATAAGACATTATATGTATCATTTTCTCAAAATGTTAGTGTTTATTTCTTATTAAACATATCTTTTATATTTTTAATTTATTTTATTATATCATAATTTTTTTTATCACTTATCTTTTTTATTTTTAAAAGATCCATATAACTAGAAAAATATTAAATAAACTCATATTATATATACGAGGAGGGAAGGTTTAAGGTTTTTGAAACTATCATTAAAATTGTGATGTTAAATATATAAAAAGCATGATTAAATTTAACCTAATAAATATACACTATCATAATTTTAATAAACTTTAATATTGATTTAATCTAATCAATATTAAACATTACATTCATCCATTATCAATATCTAAGTCCTCGTTTTATGCTTTTTATGTTTGGGAAGACAAGTTTAACAGAAATGCTAGCTTATCTGCTCTTTGATTGATTTTAAAGAAAGCAAAGCAAAGCCACATCAATCATGGATGCACTATGAATGAAGCATATATACACACTTATCCTTAACTTTTTCTCCACAATAAAGTTAGTCATGATGTCATGCAATTTTTCATTAATTGAAGTGTCTTTTTTAATTAATTGCTCAAAATGTCAATAATGTCCTAGCTCTTGGCTGTGCTACCTTGATATATTGCACTTAATTAAGAATCTTAAAAATCTTACTGAAATTAAAAAAAAAAATCAATAATGCGTTTTTTCTTCTTCCTTTTTTTTGGATTTAATCGATAATATGTGGATAAATACACAATTAATATACCATTAATAAGATTAGGGTTTATTCATGCTTCTGATTGTTCTCCCATTGCAGTCAATCAACTTATTTGACAACCAGTTTTCAAAAAGGGCAAAAAAAATTCCTGTTTGAATAGCTGCTATGGATTGTAAAGCAACACCCACTTTTCACACAAAATAATTATGACAATATAAATAAAAGGAATGGTAGTAGCGCATATATATATATATATATATATATGATATAATTATTTAATATATAAAATTTAATTTTTAACGTGTTTTTCAATATGTATATATATATATATATATATTTTATATTAAAAATATATTTTTTTTTGAATGTTTTGAAATGCATTTCATGTGTCCTTTTCATAACGTAAAAGCAAAAACAATTTAAGGGGACTAAATATAAAACCATATAAATATTTGTAATAAAAACTCTAAGTTATATTTTTTGTAAATAAAAATAAAATATTTAAAACTTATAATTATAAAAATAATATATTTAAAATTTATAATTATAAAAATAATACACATTATATCTAATTCCTGTATTTTTTGACTATTAACAAAATCTCACACATAATTTAGTTTTTAATAATGTCTAATTAGGTGTCGTTGAACGTCATTTAATTTAATATATTTTAATATTATTAAGATATTATTTTTATTTTTATAAATTTTAGGGTTTTGTAATTTTTTTAACCATGAGAATGAATTAATACAATTAAAAATAGATAAAAAAAAACGTGTACACATACCATTTTTATATATTTATATATATATTCCTGTATACTATTGTCGTTATCATTAATCATAATAATCATTGTATCAATCCTTATATATATATATATATATTCCAAATAATAACTCTCTACTTTATGTAAGGTAAAGGTCCCAATTAAAATATCTAACCTTATTTTTATTTTTATTTTTAATATTGGGAGAACAAAGGTGGTTGATATCTTACTAGTATATCTTCAAATTATCATTCAGTTTGTATTATGAAAAATGATAATTACTCAAAGATGATTAAGTCAAGAAGGATAGTAATATAATATTAAGCTTTCTAACAACCTTTGAACAATAAAGAGCCACTGGTTCTATGGTGTAGTGGTTAGCACTCTGGACTTTGAATCCAGCGACCTGGGTTCGACTCCCGGTAGGACCTATATTTTTGATATGACACAAACAAACAAGCCCATCAATTTAGTTTACTCATAATGGAGTTTCATGTATTGTATTGTATTGTCTACTATTCTTTTTTTTGCTTTTAGGATTAAGGATGGTTTTTGCCTTTATGATCATGGAGGTAAAATGGTTTTCTTCACTTTGATCTTATTAAACGAGAGTGACAGAGGAATCAGTCTCAGTTACAAGTAAATTCACATAGAGCCTTAAGTTAAGAATTACCTCACTCAACCACACCGTGTCAAATTTTTATTGGCTCTCTCATACATTAATTTTATTATCAAATTAAGTAAGAAGACCCACATAAATTAAACAAAACATTTAGTAATAATGCAATGGATATATATATATAAGTTTTCCAAATTTTAAGTGGGTGGCCAACTTATAACAACTGTGGGCTAATTTAGAAGCCTACTTCGTAAATGTCTAGTCCCTAAGTTTAGCCCAATGAGGAACTACTGGACTAGCCCATAAAGAAACAGAAAATGTATTGATCTAAATTTCCAATAATAAGAAGCTGGTCAAGATTTAGGTTTCCATTTAATATTTAATATTTAAAATTTATGATTTAGAGTTTAAATATCAATATATAAATATTATTAATAATTTAATATTTTTTTTTATTTTAAAAAATGCATTCTATCTAATGAGTTATTAGTTTTGTTTATTTTATTTTTAACTATAAATATATACGTAAGTGGAGTCACGGTGACTGACCTTGTTGGTAAATTATAAATATTAAATATATAAATAAATAATTAGTAAAATAATACCCAATAATTCAATTACGTAGTTGATGATTAAAGAAAAGTAGTAGCTTAATTTGAAGATAATAGAAGATAATCAACCTCGTGCATATTGCATTGAGCCTTTTACCAATTACCAATACGGCTATGAGTCACACCAGTCGAGAATAAGGAAATGCAACTGGTGAGAGATAGATATTAATTTTCAGAATATGAGAAAATATTAATCCAAATGTGTGGGGGGAAAAGTCCACTCTTTCTAATTGCCTTTTTTTTTTTTTTTTATAAAGAGCTGTCTCTCTTTGACTCTTCTTTTTGTTTCCTTTACCTTTTCATTTTCTTAGAGGAGAAATAGAAATGTATTCGGCGCAACATCAACAGCAACTGGGTTCGGAATCTGCTGCCGGAGCCGTCGATGAGAAGGAATTAGTAAGAAGTTATCGGACTTGGAAAGGCAGCAATGTAATTTTATCTTCCTTAATTCTCTCTCTCTCTTTTTTTTTTTTGCTTTCTCAGAGGGGTTATGTTTTACTGGTGTTCTGTTAAAATTAATATCTAGTCTTGATTCTCATTATTTATCATCTGGGTTTGAAGTTTGATGTTTGGTTTTATAATTTTGGAATCATCCAATCTTTTCTTATTCCTTAGTTGCTGAATTAAAGAGGTTTTCACTTTTTTGGTTGGTGAGAATATTGTCCTGTTTTTAACTTTTAAATGGTTGAAATGTGTTGATTTCAAGTCAACAATTGGATAAATGTCATAGCTTTACAGAGTTGAATTCATTGATTTTGCTTTGAGGGTGCTTGAGCTTCTGTTTGATTTTCTACACATAGTTCGATTTTCCATTTGTGCAATAGAACTATTGAAGTATGGAATAGTTGACTAAATTTTCTATTTTAGGACATTTTCTTCATTATTCTGAAAGCGTTCATGCCTCAATTCTGCGTTAGCTACGCAGTTTCAACAATAGGCTTTTATCAGCAGCAGCAGCACTCCTCAGCCAAAAAAAGAAAAAAAAAATCCTTCTAAACCAAACAGGAAAAAAAATTAATTAATTAATTAATTTTGCTAGAAGTCCCTTTAAGGATCGAAAAGAAAGTTCTGAGCTGGAGACACAAATAGATGTTTTCTTCTTAAATCCAAATACAAGCAAACAGACCCTAAATCAAAGATATGACTTTAGATTTATATTTATGATGTGTGGTTTTTTTTTCCTTACATATTTTTGGTATTATTTTTGGGTATAATAACCTTTCCTTAGTATAATGGCTGTGTGTTTTACGGAGGAAATTGATATGTATCACAAATTTTAGATATATTTCAAATGACATGCTATAGTATAGTATTATTGATATATGCACTCTAGTTCACAAGAAACTCCCATAGAAGTTAAAATTGTAATAAATTTATAATATATAGTAGTGTCATTTTATTATACATGCGCAATTGCGCTGTATCATCAAATCCATGATTCGTTGTTCAACCATGCAGATCTTTCTTCTTGATGGAAGGCTTATATTTGGACCGGATGCAAGATCGATTCTATTAACTGTTTCCCTCATTACAGCTCCTGTTGCAGTTTTCTGTGTGTTTGTGGCCAGAAAACTGATGGATGATTTTCCAAATCATTTGGGCATATTAATCATGGTTGTTGTCATTGCGTGGACGTTATTTGTAAGTATTTTCTTCTAAAATTTATACCATGGTTTTAAATTTACCTACATGTTCAAAAGGAAGAGGTCTTAATGATACTGCAGTATTGGTTAACAATTTTACACTAGCTTAATTTAACAATCAAACGTATTTGTTTTTCAGGTATCGATTCTTCTTATGCTAACCTCAGGAAGAGATCCTGGTATAATACCTAGAAATCTTCACCCCCCAGAGCCAGAAGGCTATTATGATGAAAGTATCCATACAGACACTCCACAGTTGCGTTTTCCACGAACCAAGGATGTAGATGTCAATGGTGTAACTATTAGAGTCAAGTACTGTGATACCTGCATGCTTTATAGACCCCCGCGATGTTCCCACTGCTCAATTTGCAACAATTGTATACAGAACTTTGACCATCACTGCCCTTGGATTGGTCAATGTATTGGACAGGCAAGCAAAGTTTCACTTATTATTGTATAATCCAAACTAAATTTTTTCAGAGAACCAAATTGCTTTAAGGGAGCCTTGATGGTATTCTATTCATGATTTCCCTCCTTCATTTGGCTGCTTTGCTTGTTCTCAGTAGATGGTTATTTATGGATGCTTCAGGCTATCCCGCCAACAGTAATAACAGAGTAGATACATTTTGGATGATTTAATTTGAAAAACTGTGTTTCATTAAGTATAATAGTATCAAAATGATTCGTCACCAAAAGACTAATGAATTCATTTTTTGATAACAAATTTACTTAAGAACAAAGGGTATTACACATCATAAAAGCTTTTTGTTGAAGTTACAAATATTTTATCTAACTTCTATTAAAATTTCCTTTTCCTGCAGCGAAATTACCGGTTCTTCTTCATGTTCATCTCCTGTACAACTCTTCTTTGCTTATATGTACATGTGTTTTGCTGGGTCTACATCAGAAGAATCATGGATGGGGAGGTGCTATCAATTTGGAAAGCAATGATTAAAACTCCTGCCTCGATTGCACTTATAATTTACACTTTCCTCACATTCTGGTTTGTGGGTGGTCTTACCTTCTTCCATTTGTACCTCATTAGTACAAACCAGGTAAAACACTCTTTCTAAATTTTGACATGCGAAATTTCCAGTGTTTTAAACTCACAAACATCAATTATTGGTATTATTATGATATTTGTTCTGAAAATCCTGCATTAATCTTCACACTGCTTTACAAAACTGATTAAGTGTGCGCATTGCCAGTCTACTTATGAAAACTTTAGGTACAGCCATGATCGACAATTTAATCCATTTAATAAAGGGGTGATTTCCAACTTCATGGAGACATTTTGCACCATCATACCTCCATCTAAGAACAATTTCAGGAAAAAGGTTCGGGTGGAATCTTTTATACCACCCGGTACGCTTGGGGGTAGCTTTAATGATCACACAATGGGGAAAGCAAATGGTGACATAGAGATGGGAAGGAAGCCAGGTTGGCATGACACATCAGCCGAAGCAGATGATCGTGAAGAACATATCAGCAATGATGATGATTCACAAAAGGACGATACACTGAACGTGATTGAAGTATCCACAGATTTAAGTAGGATTCACCCCTTGGAGAGCACAGAGAGACATGGAGTCTCACACTCCAGGCGTTCTAGTTGGGAGAAGAGAAATGAAAACTTGAATAAATCAACTGAAGATTATACAGATGAACATAGTGAGTCAGACCTCAGGTGATGAAACAGAGACGGAGAAAAATATGTACAGTTTTGGATTGATGATGATTAGACAATTTTCCTAGAGGTTCATCCGACAATACCGTATATGCCAATAAGTATCGTAAAAAGTTGTGATTTTTTTTTCTTCCCACTTTTCCACCGTCATTCACAAACGCTAATTGCTTCGTCCTTTGCCGGATCAATAAGCTTACCAAAAATTTGAATTGCTAAAAATATTCAGTCACTACATCATGTTAGAGTCTTATTTCCAGATTGAATCAGCCCTAATAGTCACATGCCGAAATAAATCAACTTGCTCGATACTTTCTTATTCTTGTAGCTTGAATTATTTAGCATAAACTTGCCACCTAAGTGGTGAATCCCCAGGAAATATGGTTCAAATCAGTAGCTTTAAATTATAATTTAATATAAAATTACTGATAAACTAATCGATTATGAAAGTTACAAAAATATCATCTAAATTTATGGAATTTACAAATATAACACTAAAATATCATAAATATTACAAAAATACTAATACAATTTATGATACTTCTGTGATATATTTATAACACAAAAACACCTATTGAATTATGCAGATGATAATAATTCTGTAACTTCTGTAACATTTATGATATTTTAGTGTTATATTAGTCATATTAGAAAATTATATGTTTACATATTTGTTAGTTTATCTAAAATAATTGTTAGCCAAAAGGGAAATTATTAATTAGATGATGGTTATATAACTCTTAAGACAACTTTAGAAACGTATTTGACAATAAGAATATCAATTAGATGTTCATCCTTACAATGGCTTCATGAATACTTGGCACTACATGCTCTGAAAACGTTTCATGATTATGGCACTCAAATCCAAATAGCGACGAGCACAATTTGAAAGGCAACTTTGTTCACTGGAGCTGAACTTGTTCCCAGGCGTCCCAGTGATGCATTTATCCCAGCAGACATTTGTAAGTTTTGCCACCATCTCATTGACCATAGCTCTTTGTTTTTCTTGCTGAAAAGCAACAATAGATGTATGTTTTCATTGTACAAGGTATAAGATATTTTGCGTGGCAAGTTGTCTTTGCAAAGCTATACAAGATTAAAAATGGTGAAAACAGAGCAGATACCACTAGTAATACATTCACGATAACAACACATCACACCATCCAGATGACATTCATAAAAATAACAAAAATTAAGGATAGCATGAATGACTTCAAGTGTACTATAAAAAGTCTGTCCATAATAAGTCGTCCAGAATTTCATTTTCAAAGGAAAGACGATTATCTAATATTGTAATTGGCAATTGAAACTTGAAAAACTATTGTCCCAAAGATAACAAGAAGATAAAACAATGTAAGGTGCTAAAGATCACATGGAAGGCATAAGAGGGACTGCATGAAATGCTTAGGTAACATAAGGCTTCCTAAAAGGGTACCAAGTTAACTTTTGTAGGATATACAAAATCAAAACCAAGGTTTACTCATCCATAGTTGCTTTGTTAGCATGTATAAAACATGTTATATAGTGCAGAGTGGAAACGACAAATACAACTTAAGAGTCACATAGCTTTCACATAATTGCCCATAATAATAAATAAATAAATAAATAATGCAGAAACAACCGAGGATTGCTATTTTAACATAAACAAAATTCCACTGCTCAAAGTCTTCGAGCATTCATTTTCTTTCCATAAAGAAAACAACTTGAGAAAACTAAGTGGTAACGTGACATAAGCCAAAACATCAGCTTTTGAGCAGACCAGTGGAAACTTAAGGAGATCCAAAATCATAAAACCTTCAGCTATTAAACATAAAGGCTATCATGACTTTAACACAAGGGACCTTAACATTACTCCAGAAAATAGACTTACAAATAGATTGCGGGTATACCAAATTCCATATTAAAAAGTTAAAAAAAAGTAGAAGGGTTAAGGTAGAGTGGGAAACTATGGTTCCACATCAACAGCATATATCGTAGAAACTAAAAAAAATAAAAAAATCATTTCTATTACTCTGAAATTCATAAATGTACTAGTTAATGGTGGGCCATTTCGAGTAACTCCTCAACCTGGAGTTTCACCTGAAGAAGTAGGGGTAGTTGCTGAATCTGATCGAATTAATTGGGTCATGTAGGAACAAGGATCAAAAATCACAAATATTCCAAGAGTTATAAATGAGTGAATTTTCCGTTAAACTTTCGAATATCTTTGGGATGAAAAAATCTCATGGAATACTAACAAGAGGTAAAACCTTAAAACGATATGCTCTCAATAAGTCCGTTAGGGTCAGTTTCTTGTATGAAGCTTCAAAAACCTCTAATTCATTATAATCAAGCAGTAGAATAACTGAAAAGGAGATGTTCACATTTTGTAGACAATAACCGAAGATTTGATTTTATTCTGCTTCAAAGTACTCTTATTTTCTTCTAGAGTATCTCTGGAACTAAAGGAATGACAATAGAATTCAGAACTTACGTTGATGAAGTTGACAAGTTCGGGGTTTTCAAGAGCTGAAGAGTCCATGGTGGTTCACAGTTGCTAAGACACTCTAATTCCTCGATTTTGAAACAGAGTGGAACGACGGTAAACCCTAACCCTAAAATAGCAGGACCGTCTACCGAGAGTAGTTTCGGCCTTGCTACAGTTCGTTGGAAGTTTTGAAACGGCCTAGCCCATTATATATTTGTGTAAGAGGTGTAATATCACATATTAATTATGATATTGACGTAATATGTTTATTTTTTTATCAATTTTACAAATTCAAAAAAGTTTATAATTTCGTATCCATAAGTATTAAAATATTTTTATAACATAATTTAATAAAATTATATTTTATAATATCTTCGCAGCAATCATGAGGTTGTAAAAAATAGAGTTAGATAGTATCATGTAGTTATCTAAAATTTGATGAGTGTAACATTAAATCATTTTTTAAAATTTATATAATGATAGTATTTTAATATTTTTATTATATAATTTAGTATATAAATATAAATTTTAGAAAGAATTAATGTCATTTAGAAAAAAAATTGATAAAATTATTAAAAATAAAATTATTTCGATAAAATATTATTAATTAATTATAATATTATTATTAAATTTATAATAAATATAATTGATTCTATATAATGAAGTAATATTTTAACATTAAATATTTCATTAATTTTATGAAATTTGATATTTAATTAAAACTTGGATATATTCTACAAAAAAGTAAATGAGTCTCGACAAAGAAAAAAAAGTTATCCAATAATATAATAAAAAGAAAAATATCATATAAGTCTCTCATATTAAGGGTTAATATGCATATAATCTTTTAGATTTAAAAATGTGTTTTTTAATCTCTTCATTTTAAGAAAATAAGTAAATTAAGGATAAACAATATTATTTTAAACATTTTTATTAAAATATTATTCTTTTTTGTGTGAAAAAAATTACGTTAAAATTTAATCATTTAATAATGATAAAATGATAATAATATGATTTTTTTACGAAACATTTATTTTAATAACTTTTTTTTAAAATAAAAATGTATTTAAATGATTTTATATTAAAATATTATTATTGTTAATTTTTTTAAATAATTTCATTTAAATTTCATTTTTATATTTATTAATTACTCATATTTTATTACGTTTCAATTACGTGTCATTAAAAATAACATTTTAATAAAAAATAATAAAAATAATATTAATTATTTTTAATTAATTTATTTATTTAAAATTGAATGATTATATAACACATTTTAAAATCTAAAAAACTAAATAACTAAATGCATATTATGACTTAACATCGTAGACAACCACCTATATTTATAAAAAATATAATTAAAAATAATAACTTATATTAATTAATCACACTCAATTCATAGGGATTAATATAAGAGGCAAATATCGGACAATGTTAGAAATAATAAATTATTTTAATTATGTATAATATTACGATCAAATTTAATATAAATTTTTAAAACTATGTAACACGTGTTATGATTTTAAACTAGTTCACATTTCACTTATTCAAACGGAAAGGTTGAAATACAACGAAAAAAGAAAAGAAGCTTCAATT
Source organism: Hippophae rhamnoides (assembly GCA_033030585.1). Lineage (NCBI taxonomy): Eukaryota > Viridiplantae > Streptophyta > Magnoliopsida > Rosales > Elaeagnaceae > Hippophae > Hippophae rhamnoides. Next base: position 60,832,601 of record CM065428.1, on the reverse strand, counting down.
TCTACGGGGTTTGGTACTTTTATAATATTTTTGTTTATTCTATAGATTTATTATATTTTGAAATGGTTATCTTTTAATATCTACAATATAAAAAAATATTCTTATTTAATACTTATATTTTAAAAATAATATTTAATTTAATTAATTTTAATAATAACGGACATTAAACTTTCATTTTCAATCATTTATGTTAGGAAAAAATAAAAATTCTAATTAATTATTTTAATAATCTTTTATTTAATTAATTTCTTTTATTTTGATTGATTCAGTAAAAGGTAACTCTCTCACAATGACTATTATTCAATTGCAATATCTGCTTCACCATATCCATTGGCATAAACATGGCATCACTAACATCAATAATAATTTATTTATCTAAAAGTTTAAAATATTGATTTAAGTTAAAATATCGAAATATAATTTTTATAAAAACATTGAATATGTAGTTATTGTAAATGAAAATTTTAAAACAATTACAAAAATTATAAACTTTTATCAAAAATATGAATTTTTTTTATAAAATATCAAAATAATCAATTATTTATATTTTAAACTAATTTTTTTATTTAACGCATATATTTTTAGATACATAAAATATTTATATTAATCAATAAATTAAAATATTATATAATAAAATTTTTTTGGACTAAATAATGCAAAATAAGTAATTAAAATGTTTAAAATAATTAAGTATGTTGTATAATTTTAACTATTATAAATAAATAAATCTCAACAATATAAAAATAAATTTTATTAATTATTTATTTTTAAAAATACTTATATGTATAGCAAACATGTTACAAATAAGTTAAAATAGAATATAGTATCTTCTACAAAAATGAGAAAAAAAATTGAATTAAAATGATTTTTTAGAAAGAAGAAAAAAGAGAAAAACAAATTAAGAATTAATACTTTTGATATTTTAACGATAATATTTATAATATTCATAATATTTTAACAAAAAAAAAGATATTTAAACAATATTTAACAACAATAACATTTAAGCAACATTTTAAATACATTCTTGATAATTTTGTCATAATTTAACAAAAGATATGAATATTGCATTTCGATGTTAGAATTTATAAAAAAGAAACATTGTTGCAAAAATATTGATGATATATGATGAGTGCTCAAAAAGCACTAAAATTACCATGATTTTATGATCATTAATTGATTAAAAATATATATATTTATATGTTTTATCATATATTTATATAAATTTGTCTTTTTCGGAATCACGGGTATTTTTATTTTTTTTCAGGTATTTTCGCTTAAAAACGTAACTTAAAGACTCAAAGAGGAATACTGGAAGCAATACATCCCAATTATATTGCTAAATAAATGGGGCAAGGTCATCAAATATGGAAAAATTGGACAAAATGGGTCGAAAAAGGTCAAAAAGGAGAAAATCGCGCGGAGCTTGACCCCCAGCGCTGCGAATGCTGATGCATCCATGCGCCTACCTCACGCCTTGTAGCAAACACCATTTCGCCCATTTTTCACGTCGGCCCATGACGGCGTCATCTTGGCGTCATTAATGACCTCATCATTTCCATTACAGCGTTTTTACATTTTTTAACATTTTTTACTCATTTTTTCTCTCCGTCACCTATAAATACCCAGCTTCCCTTCACTTCAAAAACACACCTCAAAAACACTTCTCTCTTCTTTCTTTCACTCCATTTCTTAGTTTTTAGTTTTTTAGTTTTTCTTATGTTTTAGCTAGTTCTTGGTTTTAGAGTTCTTCCTCTTTGGGAAGAACTAGTTATGTTTTGTAATTTATTAGCTTTTGATTGATAAATGCAAATTCGTTTGGAGGTTTTAGCAACGGGAATGGCATCAATCTTGTAAGGATTTTATTTTCTTTCTTGATTATTTTTTATGTTTTATTCTTGTTATATTTAATTTGTTTGTGATTAAATTTAAGCTATGCTATTATTTATGTATGGTGATATAATAATAACGTTGTTATGCTAAATATTAAATAGGTAAAAATCTAAAATGAATTGATTTTATTTTTATTCAAGATTTTATATTAAGAATGTTAGAGAGAAATATATTATTTTTCATTACAAACTTAAATACGAAAATTAGATTTTAAGGTTTAGTTATCCGATCCGATTTGAAGTAGTCTCTTTTATTTGTTAGTACAATCGCCTAGGTAGTTAGAGTGAATCTCTATTTCAAAAGTTTTTATAAGAATCATTATCTGAAAATGTATCGACAACATGTTTTACGTAGTGGTTTTAAAACTTGAAAGTTAGTACTCGGATAACTAAATTCTTAGGTTTAATTTCAACACCTTGAATAAAGTTTAAGCTGTCCTTGCATGAAAATTGGCATTTAAATAGTTCATTTTTCAATCTCTTAGAAAAAGGAATTAATTTAATTAACCAAATTAGTTATCAACCCCATTTCTTAGGTGTTAATTGATTTGTTTAGTTAACAAAGAATATCTAACTCCACCAAAGGTGGTATTAAATACAAAAAGAGAGAATCAATAAATATCGATTCATATCTTTAACGCACAAATAATACGACGAACATAATTAACTTGGTTATTATATCCATAAATACTCCACTATTTATAAAAGATAAAATTTGCATGAATGTTTATTGAATCTATGTTTATTTTTCTGTAATTAGATTAAAAAATACAAAAACCCAAAATATCGTGACGGGATTTTAGGATTTAATTTAGTTTTTTAAAAGTTTGAATAATAAATTAAAAAACCACATACATTCCTTCCTTAGATCGATTTTGGAGTATACTTATCATTTTCTACGAAATGATTCGCAGACTGCGAGTTTTATAAATATAAAACCAAAGTATTAGCGGTGATCAGCGATCTTGGGTTTTTCATTTCATCAAGTTTTTGGCAGATTGCTTGGGGATGACTCCGTTGGGGGATGGCATCAAAGTTTTAGCGAATCTAGGTCTGCTTCATCAAGTTTTTAGCGGATTCTTGAGAAAGGAATAGAGTTTTTAATTTATTTATCAAAATTTTAAAAATATTTTTGTGTTGTAAATAATTGTGATTTTTTTTTTGTAAAAAAAATAAAAAAATAAAAAAATTTAATCAAATTTCAAATTTCATAAGAAATAATAAATAAAAAAAATTAATTATAGCATTAATAGTAAAATAATTTAGAAATTTGAAATTTGAAGTAAAAAGTTTTTACCGTTCATGAATACAAAAAAATTAACAAAAAAGGAACATTTTAAAATAAAAATTGTACCGTGAATAATAAAATAATTTGGAAAATTAAAATTTGAATTAAGAAAAAAAAAATTTACCGTTCATGAATAGTAAAAAAAAATTTACCGTTCATGAATAGTAAAAAAAAAATTCAAAAATTTTAAGTTAAAAAAAAACAAATTCAAAAAAAAAATAAATTATATTGTAAATAGTAAAATAAAGTTACCATTCATGAATAGTTAAAAAAAATTTAAAAATAAAAAAAAAATAAAAAAAATTCTAATTTTAAGTTGTTTAATAAATATAGTGTTAATAGTAAAATAATTTTAGAATTTGAAATTTCGAAAAAAAAAATAAAAACAAATAAAAAAAAATAAAAGTTTTTTTTTACTTAACTTAATTAACCTAGATCTTTACTTTAATTAACTTATATTTTTATTTAATTTAACTTAATTAACTTAGATTTTCATTAACTTAATTAACTTAGATTTGTTTTACTTAACTTAACTTAACTTTTTTTTTTTACTAACTTAATTAACTTAGATTTTTTTAACTTAACTTAATTAACTTATATTTTTTTTAATTCACTTAACTTAATTAACCTTTTCTTTAAACTTAATTAACTTAGATTTTCATTAACTTAAATTTTTATTTAATTTAACTTAATAACATGAAAAGTAAAGATCTAAGGGAGTTTTGTCTAGAAGACTAGTTCTTGGGCGCTGTCTGCTTTAGTATTTCCTGGGAGCGTTGTTATGCAGGAGGATGGTTTTTAAGGGCACTTCTTTCATTTATTAACTTTCTAATGTTTCTTGGTTATCTTGATTATGTTATTTTTTTTCTTAAAAAAAACAAAAAAAAAAACATAAATTAAACTACCTCCAAAAATTTAAAGTTTTTAATTATAATCTAAGGAGTTAGTTGCTTTGTTTAATCTAGGTACAATTATGTTTTTATGCCTTAATTATTTGATTTGTACCTAGATGTGGGTTCTAAAACTCAAGTATCTTATAGTTTTAAGTACAAAAGAAATTTGAAAATAAATAGAGGCATGACCGAAAAGTATAGGTAGACAACCTCTTTTACCTGCGAAGGTTTGATTGACTCAATGATGAGGGGACATTGAGTTTACTTAAAATGCAATCCCCAAGTTACGTCTTGCTAAGACGTTAAACTAAGCGCTGGATGGGAGGCAACCTATCATTTTAGGTAATTTTCTTTTATTTCTTTTATTTACTTAATTATTTCATTTTAATTACATGTGAATAATTTTTAAATTGTTAAAACTAAAAATATTTGTTGAGATGTTAGAAGTTAACAGCGATTTGTCTGTATACACTTTAATGATGAATATGATGGATGCGCATGCATTTTCAATTACTACTTGCACATTCTCAGGAAATAGGTAATCTTTCTTCTCTTTTCTCTTTATCTTTAATTTATAGTTGTTACATTGAGGACAATGTAAGTTCTAGGTTGGGGGTGGTGAAAAGTTACCATGCTTGATTAAAAAAAAAGTTTTAACAATTTAAAAATAAAAAAAAAATTAAAAATAAAAAATATACTTTTTCATTTTTTGTGTGTTTGGTTTTATTTCTATTTTTTGTGATTTAGTAATTTAAAAAAAAAATTCTCACAAAAATTCTCATTTCTTTAAATCAAATTTAAGTAAATAGTTAAGTCTCTTGTACTGTTAGATTAATTTTTGAAAACATATCATGAAATATTTTGTAATTATTTTTTATAATTAGTTAGTTTTTGTCATAACTAGTATTTCTTGATAAGATGTAGAAATTGTATTAAACCCAAAATCGGTGTTTATGAATTTTTTTTTTAGTGGAGACTACCTTTGTGAGATATAATTTGAGCCTAATTTCCTTTATTCGGAGTGAAATATATATTTTTTCTACTCCAAACACATTTCTTATTTCTTCAAATTTTTAGATGATCTCTATAGGTATTAGCATTGAATGTATGAATTTTTTTTCTCATCTTAATAGAGTATCACATATTTTTATTATTTTTGCTTAGATTAAATGATTTGAGTAAAATTGATAGTATATGCTTATATCTCGTTCATGCGTAGCTATAAAAAAGACATATGCGGGGTTACCTAAACCAAGATCAAACAGAAAAGCCACAAAATTAACCACTCACCAAAATAAAAAAAATGTACAATCTGTATACGTGGGTTGACTCTCTAAAATATATATATTGAGAAATATCTTGAGAAAAAAATAGAGATAAAAGAATATATAGTATAATCTACATACTATAACCCACATTGCCTACAAAGTTGTGAGTAAATGCTAATTACAAAAGAAGGATATAGGAAATAATTCCCTAAAAAGTCATTGCACTCTCTTCATTTGTAAAAGGCATATATCTTGAATATATAGTATAATTTACATACTATAACCCACATTACCTTGCGGGCATGGCATCAAAGTTTTTGGCAATCCCGATTCTGCTTATCAATATAATCAAAATTTTCACCACTACTAGCAACGGTGGCAAATACTACAGATAATTGTTATGATTCCCACAAGAGAAAAATTTCAAACTTCAAACATAACCGATCCTAATTTATTTATTTATGTTTTGTTAAAAAGTTCAATTTTTTTTATTTTCTCTCTAGGTTGTATCCAAGTTTTAATCCAACTTGTTCATTTTCCAAGCCATTTTAATGTTTTATTTATATCAGGTTGTTGAATAATAACAACTAAAATATTCTGTTGACAAAAATAATTAGATTTAAGAATGTTACAAAAATGTTAAAAGCAATAAGGGTCACCCACGCTCAACGATAATTTGATGAAGGAACATGAAGGGCGTGGAACATTAAATTCATGAATATCTTGCTATCCACCTTGGTTAACTATTTAGAAAGGAAATAACATTTAAAAATTAATTAAATGAAAGGAAATTAAAATAATTAATTAATTTTTTTCTTTTATGCTTGCTTAAATAGTTAAAAATAGGGTTTAATGTTTGTTACTATTAAAAATAATAAAACTAAAATTTTCAAAAAAATATATAGGTATTAAATAAAAACATTTTTCATATCATAGGTATTAAAAGAATTTTCTTTTAAAATTGTTTGTAATATGCTTAGTTCAGTGGAGAGAACAAGGCATCTCGGGATATCCACGTGGGGTTCAGAGTTATAGTGTTGATGTTCCACACCGATATACGTTTACAATGGAGCGGTCATAGCCTGACACATGTTTTTTTAACTCTACCCAACTCTTGAACCCAGGACCTAGTTATTAAGTTGAACTTGGAAAGCAAGCTGGTACCATCAGACCGTCCTGTCTAGTCAGGAACTAGCTTAAGCATCAACACCCTACCCCTGAGCCCCACATGGATATCTCGAGATGCCTTATGCCCTCCATAGAGCTAGGCGTGATACAAAGATCAAAAGACTCCCTTTTTGTTAAAGATATCTATGTGGGGGTTCAGGTGGATGGCGTTGATGCTCCACACCGATCTATGTTCACGATGGCGTGGTCATCGCCCATCACATATTTCCTTAATGCCTTCCTTGCTTCGAACCTATGACCTACCCATATAGCCACATATTCTTGGAAGTTGGTACCATCTGGACTATGGTACCAACTTACTTCCTAATAAGGTCTTAAGGGTTAGAATCCAGGATCGAAACTTGGGGAGAGCAAAATAAACATGTGTCAGGATATGATCATCCCATTATGAATATAAATCAATGTAGAGCATCAACGTCAGAATCCTGAATCCCACGTAGATATCGAGAGATCGAAGAACTCCGATTCAAACAAAAACATAATCAATTTATAAAATATTTGATGAAATATAAATATTGAAAAAATGATAAGCCTATTTCTCTAAGTTAGGTGTGAATTTAGTTGTACCAAAAGGTTAAATTAAACTTTTTAATTTCTTTTTTATACTGTACAAATAGTAACTTTAAAAATTTTAAATAATAAAAATAATTTAATTTATTTGAATTTGTAAGAACGAGAAATACTATATGTATATATATTTTGATATATATTTATATTCATGTGAATTAAGGTATGCATCCATCATAGTTTTTTTAAAAGATGAAAAACTTTTATAATTTTAAATTTATCATATAATATATGTTAAAAATTTAGGTCTAATTTAACTCAATAAAATCTCATTAAATTAAGGATTATGCAGGTACAATAATTAATATAAATATAAATTTATGTACCATTAATATTGTTATTGTAAGATATATACAATAGAGTAAAGAAAAGATACATTATTATAAGTTTTTAGGACAAAGGATATATAATTTTCTCTTTTTTAAGGCATATTTTATAAATCATAAATTGTATATTTGGCAAGCAAGTTACTAGGTTCACAATTATTACCTTCTTCGTATTTAGATTTTACTTTATATATTTAACTGAGATTTTTATTAATTTTTAATTAAATATGTTTGTTAATAATTATGTCTTATTATTTATTATAAATAACGTGGTTAATAATTTTTCATAAAGAATTTAATAAGACTTTTAATTTTTTATTTTTGTTTTCATTTTCAAGAAATTAATAACATTGCTAAAGATTAAATGAATCTAATCAATTTATAAAAAAATTGGAAAGATAATGAATCTATTTTCCAATATAAGGAGGGAGTTGGACATTTAAAAATAAAAAAGTCCAAAATACCCTCAATTTGGATAATTGGACAACATTGTCCTCTACTTTCAAGCTTTGGGATGAAAAGTCAAAAATATCCACATTTAAACACATTATAACCAATTTTTTTAAATTTATTATTAATGGATTATGTTATATCATAATAATTGGCTTTTTTTATTTCATACTTTCTTATAAATAAGATCATTACCATTTAAAACCATTTTAAAGACTATTTAAAGTAATCAGTCGTTACTAATTTTTTACATCTTCTTTAATCGTTCATGCTTTAACTCAGTACTAAATAAGCAATAATTAATTTTTTAAATGAAAATGGTAAATATATTTTATGTTTTCATTTTGTAAGTTAAATTAATTATTCATTAGGGATAATGATATTTACAGAACTATTTTAATTGTTACTATAAAAAAATGTAAGATTTTTCTAATGTATCCCTATTATATTTTAATACCATTAATATTAGATAAAATTTTATCAATAAAAAGTTATTAGTATAAATGTATGTTTACCCTTCATTAAGCTTCAAGGGAGAATTTTAGGTAGCGTTTGGTTAACAGAATGAAATCGGAATCGAAATCAGAATGAGAATGGAATGTAATTGAAAGGAAACAATGTTGTTTGGTTTGATCATTGAAATCAAAGAAGTAATCAATATTAGAGTATTTGGTTTGCCATTGAAATGGAATGGAAAAAACTGTAAATTATCTTAATATCCCTATATTCAATAAAGTTTAAATAATATCATTTAATTATTATTTTTTCGTCAGATAAAATATATTATTGAAATTATTATTTTTCTAAATAATTATTACTTAAAAAGAAAATATATTATTAAAATTATTATTTTTCTAAATAAGGTTTAAGGTTTTAGGATTTGGAATTTAGGGTTTAAGATTTAGGGCTTAGGGTTTAGGGTTTAAGATTTAGGGGTTAGGATTTTGGGTTTTAGAATTTAGTATTTGGGATTTGAGGTTTAGGGTTTAGGAATCTATGGTTTTTAGTTTTAGAATTTTGAGTTTTGAGATTTATGGTTTTGGGTTTTAGATTTTGAGATTTGAGATTTGAGTTTAGTGTTATATTTAGGATGGGGTAAAATTGGAAAAAAATTGAAATGAGAATAAAATCATGATTCATAAATGGAGAGAAGGAATCATAACTTTATAAATTGATTTCATGTTTGACTCCTTTTTCGGACTAATCAAACACACAAATAGAATTCTTTTACATTCCCTTAAACACAACATTAGTTAATGTAAGGAATATTTTTAGATATTTTTAATTGAGTGAGGCCACCCATTTAACCCATGAAAATTTCAAGTATTTTCATAACCCAACCCGTCTTGTATTTATAACTTTTTGAAATAGTGTGAGACGAAATGGTACGCAGTCCGAACAGAAATCCTTAATGAGCTTGCCTCTTTTTCCTTTATTTTAATGAATAAATGTCAAAGGGAGAGGAAATTAATAGCATGAAGAATACTAAATATATACGACTTTAAATTTCATTTTTTATGTGATAATCATATAGATTTTCATATATCACTTAAAATTTTACAATAAATTAATGTATTTTATATGTTACTTTGTAGTTATTAAATTAATATTTTTTTCTCAAATAAAAGTTAATAATTAAGATTGACTTAGAAAAATTTTAAAATCTCATATGATAAATATTCAATTCTTTTCACACATATATCTATATCATAATTATTTTTTATATTTACAATTACAAATACTTAATTATTTAAATAAATACTTTTTTTTAAAATAACTTACACAATTGAATCCCTAACATCTAGTTTGAGCGTTTTATAGGGATGGTTTGGTGAATCTTCTAAATTAATTTTCTAATTTGATTTAGCTATCCAAATTGTGAAAAAGCTATCTTTTTATAGTATTCATAAAATAAATTTTATTAATAATTTTCAATTTCATAAAATAAATCTTCTTATAGAGTTAGTAAGAAATTTTTGTCATATTTGATAAGAAGTATGAAACATTTATTCTTATAATTATATTAATGTAAATTACAAATTAAATAATCATAAAAATAATTCTAGTAAAAATTATCATCTTATATTTTTATGTTGTAAAACTTATACAAGTGTATTTTGCATTGTTAAATAAATAAATAAAAAATTAAAACCTGAAACTTTAATGAAAATTATTAAGTGTAATATATAATGTCCATGCTAAAAGTTCTGCCATCAAAGTTCCAACCAATAAATTTCTTTATACACAATTTTTAGAGAATTTCTTAATTTTTTTTTATTTAAAAAAAACAATGAGCCACGAGTCCACAACTCTCAAGTATTTCAGATAGAAAGAATATCATGCTACGGGATTAGATGAAATTAATGATAATTAGCTGAGAGGGGCCTTAGTGGGATGGGCTTTATATATAATGTCTCATTATATATCGTATTGTACATGTCTCTTTATGGGATATGGGACGTGCCAGTTTTGGCACATTTACAGCTCTTAAGTATTTTTTTAGATGGCCTTGGTGTAACTTTAAAGCTTGAATTAGATGAATGTCATGCATATTATTTTTGGTTTAGAATATTGGCAATGATATGGTTTGAGTTTATTTTAAAATATTTTTCAAAAAAATATTAATTACATTATATATTATCCTTTGTTTTGATGGAGTTTCTTGAAAAAGCAACAAAGCTTTGATCATCATTGCAATAGCTTCACCTATTATTATTGTTATTATTTTGTACAAACTGTGTCTAATTTTTGTTTTTTTGTTATTAATTATCTTAAAAATTTATGTTGTTTTTCAGCAAACTCGATGTTGAAAAATTAGTGTTGGAAACGTCAAGACCAAAGGCCAAGGCCTAAAGGCCTTTTTAAATAAAACAAGCTTTCTCAAAGTTGTATTCTTTCTTTCGTATTTTCATTACAATTCTATAGCTATATATAAGGAGATTTACTCCTTAAATTACTATTTGAATTAAACATTCCTTGATTTACTCCTTGAATTAAGGATTCATTGTTTTACTCCTTGAATTAAGGATTTCTTATTTTTCTCCTTGAATTAAGGATTCCTTATTTTTCTCCTTGAATTAATCCTTAAATTAAGGATGATAACTCCTTGATTAACTCCTTGATTTACTCCTTGAATTAAGGTTCTTGATTTACTCCTTAAATTAAGAAGTTAACACTCCTTAAATTACTCATTAAATTACTCCTTAATTTTATCTCCAATACTCCCCCTCAAGCTGGATCCATAAGGTTTATGGATCTAAGCTTGCACAGAAGTCGTTGAAATTGATGAGAAGCCAAGACAGCAAATGTAAAAACTAACAAAAAAAATGCTGATTACGATAGCAAAAAAAATAATATTATTGTTGTCGATATCCTTCCTTTTACCACAATACTTTCCCTCCACATCGGGCAGGTAGGAGCTGTAGGAGAGATTTAATCCATCATCGCCAAGAGCTTAGTTTCAATGTGGGACCTTTCTTTTTACCATAATACTCCTCCTCCACATCAGGTAGGTAGAAGCTGTAGGAGAGATTTAATCCATCATCGCCAAGAGCTTGGTTTCAATGTGGGACCTTTCCTTTTACCACAATACTCATCCTCCACATCAAGTCGGTAGAAGCTGTAGGAGAGATTTAATCCATCATCGCCAAGAGCTTGGTTTCAATGTGGGACCTTTCCTTTTACCACAATACTCCTCCTCCACATCAAGTCGGTAGAAGCTGTAGGAGAGATTTAATCCATCATCGCCAATAAATTTGGTTTGAAAAAACAAAAAGAATAAGAAATTGCTCTGATAGAGTGTCAAACGCACTTTGAGCAAAGGAATAACAATTTTTTTTAAGAAGATCGACTTACTTTGATACCATGTTGAAAAATTAGTGTTGGAAACGTCAAGGCCAAAGGCCAAGGCCTAAAGGCCTTTCTACAAAAAACAAGCTTTCTCAAAGTTGTATTCTTTCTTTTATATTTTCATTACAATTCTATAGCTATATATAAGAAGATTTACTCCTTGAATTACTATTTGAATTAAACATTCCTTGATTTACTCCTTGAATTAAGGATTCCTTGTTTTACTCCTTGAATTAAGGATTCCTTGTTTTACTCCTTGAATTAATGATTCCTTGTTTTATTCCTTGAATTAAGGATTTTTTATTTTTCTCCTTGAATTAATCCTTAAATTAAGGATGATAACTCCTTGATTTACTCCTTGAATTAAGGTTCTTGATTTACTCCTTAAATTAAGAAGTTAACACTCCTTAAATTACTCATTAAATTACTCCTTAATTTTATCTCCAATACTCGAGCATCAAGTCTCGTATAATGAATAAATAAATATTTAAAATTAAAATGCTTGAATATCTTTAAAACTAATATTAATATTAATATAGAAATGAAAGAATTCATCACCTTAGTAAATAATTAGAATTAATTGCTATCATTTTAAGTGAATCAATAATTAATATAAATATTGAAACTAAATTTATCATAGTCGCATTCATACCCTTAAGGCAATCCTTTATCCCAAACATCTTGACTTTCAAGTAATCTAACAGCTATATATATATTTATCATTTCAACTGTTCTCTACATTGCAGAAAGGTGTGTCGACTCGTGCCTGCATGCTCATGTCATATGCCCCATAATAGCAAAAAATTAATTGTTTATTAGGAAGTTTTTACTATTTATTTTGAACACCACGAAGCAAAAGTTCAATCAAGTTTTGTTCCCTTTTATTGTTTAAATGTAATTTGATGATGCTTTATCAATATTTTAGGTGGGTGTTGATGAATAGTTTGTGTGTGATTTTTGGTGCACTATTTGTAGTATGGCTCTGATACCAGTTCTTAAGAAATTTGGATAAAATGGTATAATCACAAATTCTCCCTCCCAATATCTTCCTTTAAAGAATATCAAATAACAGAAAAATAGATAATACACAACACAAGAATTATAGTGGAAACTTCAAATTAGAGAAAAACCACTTTCGTTGTCAAAAGACAACCAGAGAAAAATTCACTATGTGGAAAATTGTTACAACCACACTCTCAGTAATTTTCTCACACACCCAAAAGACAAGAGCAATTACAAGCCCAAGAGAATTTTCCCACAAAATTCTCTCACTCAAGAACTTCTCATACAAGCTTTTCTCTATTTTTGGGATGATTATCAATGAAGAAATGAAGCCATATTTATAGCCTTCAAGTTCTCATTTCATATGCAAAACATTTCTTCATTCAACAAAATTAGGCTACCTAATTTTCCTATTCTTTATTCAAACAAGGTTAGGCACCTCCATCTTTGAAAATATGGTAAGCCACCTTCCATGAATTTTCTTCTAAATTAGGCACCTCCTTATTTTGACTAACAAACCTAATATTATTTTTAATCAATCATAACATTATTTTCATGCAATATACCATGTGAAATGTAATTAGTTGTAACTGATTTACATGTGCTGCAATTGTATAAATAATAGAACTATACATTTTACAAAAGACCAAAAAATGAATTGCTCAATTCTCTCTCAAATCCTCTTTATCTTTCTTATCTCTATATCCTATTTCATTTCATGGAATCATAGTTATGATTGAAACTCTCATAAATTGCTCGAGTTCAACACCATCTACAATAGCTACTTTTGAAAATCAAAGAGTGTTATCCACTAGACATGTTATCTTGCTACAAAACATTCTTGTTAATCCAAATTTCTCAATCAAAATTGATGGAACAAACTTCTTGATTTTGAGTGAACAACTTAGGCATGTCATTTGTGTATACGTCTTGCAAGGCTTCATTAAGGGATCAATGGTTGTACCTCATAAATTTATTAAGAAAATAGTGCAACTCTCTCTTGGTGATACATAACAAACTCAAAAAATTCTTGAAACAAACCTTGATTACGATGATTGGGATATTGGAGAAAACATTGTGATAAGTTGGATTTATAGCTCAATCACTCCCAATTATCTCAAGTATCTAATTGGTAAAAGGAATGATTCAAATGTTACTTATTAGAGAAGCCTTGGAAAAGGTGCGTTAAACTTTTTCTTTATAAATTATAAAGCTTCAATGGCAATTGCAAACATTGTAGAAGGATCCATGGCTATAGAGAATTATGTTAGCACTATAAAGAACCTTGTTGATCACATAATGGATGCGGATGATAACATCTCTAATAGAGAACAAGTTCTTTATTTCTTAATGGTTTAGGTAGTGAATGCAATTGCATCATCACAAATATTATACAAAATAAGAGAGTTCCATCACTCAATGAGGTCTTCATTTCCTTAAAAAATCATGAGAATTAACTTGAGTGTATGAAAAAAGCCAATTCTTAATTGGTAGAGGCCAATGTTGCCAGATTCACTCAACCATATCAACCATCTAATTTTCAATAGTTTAATCAAAGGCCCTAACCATCTATCAATAATTCCAATAACAATGGGTATCAAACCCATCATTCCTCTCACAAAACTATAGTCAACATCAAAATCAACAACAGACTCAAAATCTAAGTCATGGAAATGGTGGAAAAACCTCTTCCAAGTACAAAGGTACTTGTCAAATTTGCAAAAAGCATAGGCATAGCACAACCAGATGCTTTTTTCAGGATTATGAGTCTACTAATACTTCGAATGCCAATTCAAACAACAATAGAGCCTTTTAAATGTATCTTTTACTGGTTCAAACTCTAAATGGAATGATGAATCTAGCAGTTAGTTCAATCATCAAGATTCTCAACAATAATCACAATTACAATTTAGCAATTTTTCATTTGCTAATGATTCCCCACCAGTGGTATCTTTCATTCTAGTTCATAATGCCCTGAGAATCTTGATCATTCTTAGTATCTTAATATCGAAACAATCATCACTTAACAAGTAATAAAGATATCCTTATTGATGCCAAGAAATATATAGGTCATAAAGTTTTTATGCTAGGAAATAGAAGCACTATTCCTATCACTTTCTTTGGAGGTGGTACTCTAAAAACTAGTGATAATAATTTAAAGCTATGTAACATGCTTTTGGTACATCAATTGGATAAGAACTTCACCTCTATAAAGAAATTATGCATGAATAACAACGTGGTGGATGAGTTATTTCATGACTCCTTTTGTATCAAATAATTACAGTATGAAAAAGTCTTGCTAGTTGGTGGTATTGATCAGGGTTTATACAAGTTACCTGAAAGAGCTTCTATATCATCACATGTATCTAGTAGGTTAATTTCTAATATTCCCTCTAATGTTAGTTGACATAAGATGAATACCAGTACTATGTATCCCTATATATCACATGTTCAATGTCATCACAAGAAAGTAGTAGATGGAAAACTTTGGCATGATAGGTTAGGACACCCTCATGATGAAGTTTTCAAAACTGCGTTGAAAGTTAACAACTTGAGCACAAAGCCTGTTTTATTGTCTGATGTATGTATTGCATATCAATTGAGCAAATCTAACAATCTACCCATAACAAATGTTCATCAAGGATCTAAAAAGCTCTTTGATATAGTCCACGTCGATGTATAACGTTATACCTGAGTAGAATTAGTTGCTAGTATTAAATACTATTTGTATTTGTGGATGATTTTTTTAGTTTTTCTAGGCTGTATGTCATGTCATAAAAAAGAAAGGCTTTACAAATTTTTAAGCATTTTGATACATTGATATGAGTATAGTTTGAAACATCTATTAAGAAATTGCAAGGCGATGGTGATCGAGAGTTTAAAGATCTTGAAAATTTTTTATTTCAAGGAAGTTATATGAGAAGAATTTTATGCCCTTACATCCCTTCTCAAAATGGTATGGTAGATCACAAAGGCATGTTACAAAGACTAGTCTCTATCTCTTTACTAGAGCTGCTTTGGAATTATACTATTAGGAGTATGCCTTTTAAGTATGCTATACATTTGATAAACAAAATACCCTTAAAATTTTTGAATTCATAGTTAACTTTTGAACTATTATACAATAAGCCTCCTGAATATGGTCATATTAGGACTTTTTTCTACTTATGTTACCATATCTTAGGCCTTGTAACTCCATCAAACTACAACCTAAGTCTTTACCATGTGTCTTTCAAGGTTACACTTCTCAGTAGAAAGTATACAGGTGTATAGACATTGTGACAAAACATATGTACATTAGCACTCATATAGTATTTCATGAAACTTCTTTCCTTTTCTTAACCATCAGTTATTTACCTTCCTAATCTTAGTCTCATTTTAATACAATCAGTCCTACACCACTTCACTTTATCACTTTACCTTTTTCTGAACCTACCTATAATGTTTTCTCTCGATCTATACCTACTGCCCCTATTGACTATTAGACATTTTCTTCAATACCTTCATCTCATCACACACCTTTTTCTCTATCATTTTCATCTTCTACTTTACAACCACACTTAGTATCTCCTTCTCTTTCTATACCTTCTTCTTCATACCATTTTTTATTACAAAATGGTTCCTTCTCATTTTAGCCTACATCCTTACTTTTTGGCTTTCAAGTTTTTAATAATGATGGCATTAACTTGTCTATCCAACTTCCTTCTCTTAGTCAAGAGCTTCCATTACATGTCTTAAATCCATCTACTAATGTTCATCTTATGACCAGAAAATCCAAGCATGGAATTGTCAAGCCTAAGGTCTTAAATGTGCAACTTATTTTGCTTGAACCAAAGATTATCTGTGAGGAACTGCAATGTCCTAAGTGGTATGATTCTATAAAGAATGAGTATCAGGCCCTGGTTGCAAATAACACTTGGCAACTGGTTTGTCCATCTCAAGGTGCTAAGATCAGTTGAAGGTTGATAAAATCCTAGAATGATACAAAAGTAGGCTAGTTGTAAAGGATGATCAAACATATGTCATTAATTACACAGAGACTTTCATTTCTATGGTTAAAACAACAACAATCATAGTAGTCCTTACATTGGCCTTGTCATATAATTGGGTAGTGAGACAACATAATGTCAACAATACATTTTTGAATGGAGTCTTGGATAAGGATATGTATATGACTCAAGCTAATGGTTTTGTTGATCAGTGTAGAACCCATTTTGTATGCAAACTACACAATGCATTATATGGACTCAAGTAGGCTCCAAGAGATTGGTTCATAAAGCTCAATAAATGTTTACTAAAATGGGGATTTCTCAACTTTCATTATGATATCTCTATCCTGGTGTATGCTAAACAATCTATCTAGTTATATTTATAGTATATGTCAATGACATTATCATCATTGGAAGTAACTAGAAGCTAGTCCAAGCTATGATTGACAAGTTACATAAGACATTTTCCTTGAAGGATTTGGGGAGTTTAAGTTTCTTTATAGGCATTGAAGCTGTGAGTAGTTATAAAGGGTTTCATTTGTCTCATCAAAGATACATTCATTAGTTAATTGAGAAAGCTCAATATTTGAAGCAAAAGTAACGAATACACCTCTTTTTTGTGGTAAAATAATCTCTAAAACTGATGGTCAGCCATTAGAGGATCCTTTTCTTTATAGATCTATCATTGGTGCACTTCAATATTACACTCACACATATCCAAATATATCATATTCAATAAACAAATTATGCAAGTGTTTGCAATGTCCTACTAATGTGCATCGATATTATGCTAAAAGAGTTCTTTGATTTCTCAATGGCACCTTTAATCATGGCCTATTTTTGCAAACGAGTAACCTTTTGCAACTTAGTGCCTACAATGATGTAGACTGAGCTTCTTCCCTAGACGACAAAAGGATCATTGGTGGCTTTTGTGTATTTTTGGGTCATTCCCTGGTGTCATGGTCATCTAGCAAACAATGTAGTGTCTAGGTCCTTCATTAAGGCTAAATTTTGATCATTGGCATAGGTAACAACTATGGTAGCATGGATGGTAAAATTTATAAAAGAAATCCATGTCAATTTGCTAAGCCTTTTAGTTCTTTTCTGTGATAGCATTAATGTTAGCTATCTTGCTAAAAATCCTATCCTTCACTTGGAACGAAGCATGTGGAAGTCAATTTTTACTTCGTAAGGAAAAAGTTCAAGCTAGTGAAATAGTGGTTGAGCATGTTTCTAGTAAAGAGCATATAATTGACATAATGACAAAATCCCTCCATTATTAACATTTTCAAAACTTGAAAATTAAGCTCACAATTCTTGAGAGAGCTTGAGCTTATGAGAGAATGATGAATAATGTGTGTGGTTGTGAGTGTAGGTGCAATACTAGTAGTAATGTGCAACTAATCGCTTCCATGCAATATGCCATGTGAAATGCAGTTAGTTGTTACTGATTTTCATATGCTGCAATTGTATAAATAACATAACTATACACTTTACAAAAGATCAAGAAATGAATTGCTCAAATCTCTCTCAAACCTTCTTCATCTTTCTTTTCTTTATGCCTTATTTCATTTCAAATGTATATATTATTCAACTAGAAGCTAGATAAAATGCCATTCCAGTGATTATTACTATGTTAGAAGGCTATAATAGTTAACATTCTCAAATTGGTTTCAACAAATTTGAAGAATAAAAAAAAGGAAACGAGGCTATAGACATGAACGTAGTGAGGATTAATGTTCCAGGAGGGTACTACTAGTAAACTCAATAGTAAAAACGGATAATTTTTGCACTACTTGAATGATTATAGTAAAAATTATGATTTTTTTGATTGAATTATTATAAAATAATATGAAAAAAAGTCATGGTTGATATTTTAAAAATTTAATTTTTAAAATATTTTTGAATATTACACCACAAGTATTATATATCAAACGTGTATTTTATTCCATTTAAATAAAAACTCAAAACTACATAAATTAAGTTGTAATAAGATTAAATAATATAGTTTATTTAGGCAGATATACAAGAAAATAAAAAAAATAAACAACATAAATTATAATAAATATGTAAAAGAATTTATATATATGAAAGTAATATAGATAAGATTAATATTACATAGTATATATAACAATAAATATTAATATAATTATATGTGATATAACACACAATAATGAAACTGTAGGTGAGCTAAAATACATTATTTTTTAAGAAAATGTTAGAAAAATTAAACTAATAAATTTAAGAAAAATAACAAAATTACACATTTAAAACTTATAATTACAAAAATAATATCAATTTTGTCTAATTCATATATTTTTATTATTATAAAAATTATGACTCCTTATTTTACATTGAACGTCATCTAATTAGACGTCGTTCAAATTGAACTACGATCATTTAAATTCATTTAATGTTAAACTCTATCTAATTGTACCCGTTCAGTATTATTGAGGCGTTCTTTTTCTTATTATATATAATAAATTTTAGGTGTTATTTGATTTAATTTTTTTAAAATTTATAAGAAGATGTTAAACAATTATCACTTTGCTAGAATCCAATAAGTAAAAGTTATATAATAGTAGAGTAAAATTATATAATAGTAGAATAAAAGTGAAAAATAGATGGAGAATATAAATGAATACGTAATATAATGAAAAAAAATAATATTCAAATAATAAATTTGAGAGATAAAATTACTATGTATTTTTATAAAATAAAGATACACATTTATAAGTATAACAAAGATAAAATCTATATCGAAAAGTTGAGGGGACACTTGCCCCCTCTTACTTAGTTATATTTGTAATGAAAAAATAGTAGACTAATTTACATTAAATTTTAAGAAAAAATGATTATTAAGTTCGATCAAATGGTATTTATCGTGTTCATATATATATGATTATTTCTTAAATAACAATAAAATATTAATTAAAAAATGTATTTATGTTATAATATTATATTTAATTTATTTATTAAATAAAATTATATAAGTATTGTGAAAATAATATTAAATACATTTATATTTATACCGTGTTTGTTAGGTTGCTATCCAAATTTATCACATTTTGTATAAAAAAATTAAAAATTAAATCAAAATTATACTATAATAGTTAAAAATAAAATGCTATTTTTTCTTTCTTTAATTTTTGCATCTTAATTTGATAAGATCAAATACGTTAAATTTGAAAAGATTACTAATACAATATTAAGAAAGAAAAAAATTGTGGGATCAAAAAGTAAAATTCAAATTAGTTTAAGTATCAATTGTTAAGCCTTAATTTCTTTAATCTAAACGTTTATTAAAAAATTAACTACTTGTCTATAAATTATGTATCCAACTTTCATGTTCGGACATATTTAATCACCAAAATTATTTTAGTGAATTTGATAATATGGCATTTTAATTTAATCAATTTGATATATCCATCTTTAAAATTGAATGAAAAAGTTTCTTATGCTTTAAGCATTTATATCAGAATATATATGCAATAGTTTATTTCTTTACGTGTCAAACTTTTTCTTACTTAAATGAGATACATTTAGTGTGGCATCTCTGATAAGTAAAAAATATTTAAATAAATGATTAGTAGATACAATGCTCCATCTATTTTCTTGATCTGATGTGTAAAGCAGGAAAAGTATAGCGAATGAGTAATGATTTATTGGTCGACAACTTTATATGTGCTAATTTTATATTAGTTACTTTATATATATTTAGGTGTACACTTAATATTTAATATATATATATATATCTAATAATCAATATATAATTAATACGTTAGTGTGATTCATGTCCCACCTTCTAAAAATAGAATTATTAATTAAAATTTTAATAACACATAATTTTTTTAAAAATAAAATTATTAATTAAAATTTTAATAACATATAAATTTTATATAATGTAAAAATAACATAACTAATTTAATTTTAAAATATTAACTCAAAAAGAACATAAATATGATATTAATATATTTTTTAATTAATATAAAATATTATTTTTATAGATTAATGGTTAGTTGGTGATAGAATAATGACTCAAGTTAATATCATGTAACAATAATTACAAGAATATAGAATATAAAGATTTAAAAATTAAAGTAATATTATTTTTTTGTATATTTAAATTTAAATTTTTATTTATTATTATTAGTTTTAACAGACACACCAACATTAATAATTTTCATAAGAAATACCAGATCAACATAAATATCAAGCTCTAGAATGCTTAAATAGTATTGTTAAATTTGAAAAAACAATGTTATTTTTCGAGAGAGAGAGAAAAAAGTCTAAGAACAAAAGGATTGTTTAGATTCATTGTAAAGTAATAAAAGAGAAATTATTTGAGAATCTCTTGTTAGAACTTTTTGGGACACTAGTTTTATTAAAGAAATTAATAAAAATTTAATTTAGAAATATATTTTTAAAAATGTCGCCTTGGATAGGTTGCTGTAACCTTAATTAATCCCCTTGCAATTGCATCCATATTTACATAAAGTTATTTAACGTATCTAAACCGTTGATTTTATATTCATCTAATATGATTTGACAATTCGTTCGGATTGAAACATCTTACCGTAATCGATTTAATCACTTTTCATATCTGATCAATCTAATCCGTAGATTATTCGGATAGTATCCGATCAATCCGCTTAATCCGATCAATAAAATTAATTAATTCTATTTTTGTATTTTTAAATAAAAATTATAAATTTTTACATAAAATTATTTAACTTAAAAGAAACATTAAAAAATTAAATAAATATATATTAATTATATATATATATATAATTAATTTTTATTGAATCGGATCGATCCAAACTTAACGGATTAAAAAAAATTTCATCAAATTCTATCATCAAATTAAATCAAATCGAATAAAAAAAATCAACAAATCAGATAAAAGTGATTGGATTTTTTTTTACAACCTTATATTTATATACGTGTGTAAGAAACAAAACGTACTGGCTTTGACAAGTGGACTTACTGAATAAGCTTTGGTCAACAATGCAAAAATGAAAAGCAACCTTCATCTTCGCTACGAAGGAAAGTACCAATTCCCAGATCGAAGTTGACTATAGCTTTGTAGTGGTTTACTTCTTCTTTTTTTCTTCTTTTCATCAAAGAATGACTTTTCATTTTGAGTTTCTTTTTAGTTTTTTAATTATCTTAAAAAAAACCAAAAATACAAATTTACACTTATTTATATTAGTATTGATTATAGCGTGATAACTAGTGACAAATTATTATTATTTTTTTTAAATTATGCCTAAACCAATTAAGCCTAATCTGTTAAAGAAAAACTTTAGCATAGCATGCAATCTCAAAAAAAAAAAAAAAAAGATGGAATAAGCAAATTTTAATGAATCAACATCATGTGTTAGCTTTATTTATATTTCTTATTTTTATTTGGAGAATCAAATTTATATCTCTTCCCCTTTTTCTTATAACTTCAATTATAGATCAATAATGGTTATAGCAGAAGTATATATGGTCCATGGTATTTGCTTTTAATTTGATGGAGCATCTGATGCATGTGGACTCACATTTGACCGGAAAATCAAGTTTCTTCTTTCATAGTATATTGTTATCTATTAATTTATAAGGAAAAATATTACATGTATATATGTTTCGATTAATTATCAATTCACATGTAACTATATTTTTGTCCTCCAATCTTAGATATTCACATTTACGTAACTTCGTGTTTCCGATATATTATATTTGAACCGATATAGATATAACATATGAGTTCTTTAACATTATCCCAATTTTTTTCATTAGAGTCTATATTTCCAAATACAACAAAGTCTTAATTGAAAAATTAAGCTAGTCTCGTCAACAACTGTATTATATTATTTAGTAGATAATACTTTTGAGTATTATTTGTACCCTACATGTTATTCTTTTAATTGGTGTTTGATTAAATCTGTTAAAACTCAGGCCTAATTGAACCCAATAAGATCTCATTGAGTTAAGGGTTGTCCAAACTTATAAACAGTTTTGCTGCCTTATTCCTAATCGGTGTGGGATAAGGATACTTAATAGCCCTCCGGCACACGGCGGACAAAGGTGGACATTAGTGCCACGGTAAGACTGTGATAGAGTCCAATTAGGTCCAAACACATAGAGACTAGGCCCAGCTTTGATACCATGTTAGAAACTCAGGTCTAACTCAAACCAATAAGATCTTATTGAATTAAAGGTTACCCAATCTTATAAGTAGTTTTGCTGGCTTATTCCTAATCAACGTGGGACAAGAATACTTAACAAAATCAATCGGTATAAAAAAAATTCTTCAAAATACATGGAAGAATAATAATTGTTAAAATTCTTGATATAATAAAAGAAAAATATTTTATATCCTAATATTTATTCATAATAAACATTATTTATTCATACTACATCCATCTAACCTAATGTTACCGATTGTAGCATTTTCATTAGCAATGATGTTGTTGGTATCAACCATGTAATCATGATCGGTATCAAAAGAGTTGAATCTTTAACCTCGCGTAGTTAGAATATTTGTCTTTTATCATCTTAATCATTAACATTTGAATTCTCGATTAATAAATCTTTCATGGAAGTTAAAATGGGGTTTTCCAAATAAAAAAGTAAATATTACAACATCATAAATTTGAGAAGGAGGTGAGAATTTTGAAAGTATAGTTTTTAAAATCAGACTAAAAAGTAACCATGGTTTAAAAAAAAATCTTGCTAATTTTTTTTGTCAGTGAGAGAAACACGACTTTGGAGAGTGACAGTATATAGAATGTAAAGAAATTTATGCATCATTCCATGCATTAATGGGCTTTAAGTTCTAGCTAGCTATTTATGCGTTTGATTTTAATTTACATTTGCCTTCTTGTGCAAGTAAAGTATTTCATTGCCTAGCTAAGTTTTCTCCAAACTGAGATGAATTAGTTACTTAATAGGAGAAGTTTATTGTAAGGGACGTTCAGCCTAACAATAATTAAACACACTCCTTTATACACTCCATGCATTTCTTTATTTGAATACATGTGTCATCTTATATTTTTCAAAAGGTGTATTTTTATTTAAAGAAAACTTTAATTTCATAAAGAAATCATACATATCAATTAAGGAAGTGATTGAGTGTATGAAAAAATATATTAGCATTCATCTTCTTTATATTATCCCACGTGAAGTATTGCCAAAGGCAAAAAAAATGATATCAGTAAACCATAATGATTAATATTATAATTATTAG
Source organism: Hippophae rhamnoides (assembly GCA_033030585.1). Taxonomy (NCBI): domain Eukaryota; kingdom Viridiplantae; phylum Streptophyta; class Magnoliopsida; order Rosales; family Elaeagnaceae; genus Hippophae; species Hippophae rhamnoides. The sequence goes on along the minus strand of CM065428.1, from coordinate 60,808,658 downwards.
TTGCAATACTAAATGTTTTAACTCTAAGTGTGCACTGAGAATATAGGAGTTTAAATATGCAGGCTCGTTTAATATAAATTAACGTGATGTAATATGTTATTTAAAAAAAATATTTTAATTTTTTTTAATTATTATTAGAAAAAGTAAACCTTATATACACATGAATCAATTATTTAATTAATTTCATTTTTTATCTTTAATATAAATATATATATATATACATTCTATTACTTTTTGAAAAAATATATATACGTGAAATACATTTTTTATGTGTGAGAACATGAAGGAAAAAAAAAAACAGAGACGGAAAACGAACAATATTAAACAATTGGGGAAAAAACTTCATACTGTTTTATTGTTGACAAAGTCATGTGTTTCCATATGCTTATATTTATGTTGCAATATTCCTCCTTTCTCCACTCATATATAATCTCATATCCAGCTTACTGCGGAATTTATGTCCTGCAGCTTCCTCTGGTTTCCTGTAGACTACATGTAGGTACACAAAATTGGGTTACTAACTTCAACTTTCTCTCATTAAAGTTGACAAAAAAGAAAAAAAATATATATATATTGTCTTAATTAAATCTTCTAATGGACAAGCTCAACATTTTAACAAATGGAATGGTTAGATTGCCTCCTGGGTTTAGATTTCAACCAACTGATGAAGAACTGCTTTTTCAATATCTAAGACGCAAGGTCTTTTCATGCACTTTGCCAGCTTCTATTATTCCTCACTTCAATATTTCCAACTTTGATCCTTGGGATTTGCCTGGTTAGTGGCAATTAATTATACTTTTATTTTCTTCTAAATAATTAAACTATTTGTTTGCATATAGAATTAATTCATGAAATATTCTACTAATTATAGGATTGTGATGATTAATGTCTTATGAACTGCTGCCGAAGATGTAGACATTATTCATATAGTTATATATATGTATGTGCTGGTATGTTTTAAACTTCTTTTTTTTCCTTATTTTTTTTAATAGGAAATGTTCATAAAGAGAAGTATTTTTTCAGTAAAAAGGAAGCTAAGTATAGGAATGGAAACAGAAGCAAGAGGACTACAAATAGTGGGTATTGGAAGACAGTTGGGTCTGACAAGAAAATAAAATGTTCAAAATGGAATATTAATGATGACATGGTAGGGTTGAAGAAGACTCTTGTTTTCTATAGAGGGAAGTCTCCTCATGGCACTAGAACTTATTGGGTCATGCATGAATATTGTCTTGTCATCTCTAGAGAAATAAAAACTTGCTCAGATATTCATGTTCAACAAGTAAGTTCTATGTTTGCAATTGTATTAATATGTCTCCCAATTAAACTGAAAGAATTGGGGGAGTTTTACACTCACTTTTTTATCCATTTTTATTCATATTTTAATTAATTCTTATTACGAATTAATAACCATACCTTAATTTTTTCAGTTTTCCAGTATTTTTTATTTAATATTTTAATTTTAATTTTAATTTTATTAGAAACAAAAAAAAGTGGACCATATTCTTCGTGAAGCGGATGTGTTGGATTTGAAAATTTTTGTTTTTTCAAAATTTTAAAATTAGAATAAAAAATAAAGCTAACGATGAAACAAAATTAAATTCAAAAACTTAATATTTAACATTTAGATATTAAAAACACTTCGTGTCTCCTTTCAAACTTTTTTTTAAAAAATATATATGTTTATTATGTTATAAAAAAGATATATATATATAAATTAAGTGGGTTTAAAATTGAAACTGTATTTATAAAAAAAAATTATGATATGTAATTAAACTTATTAAAAAAACATAACACACGTTTCTCTAAAGATATTGCTTACATTTTATGCAGATTATTTCTGTGAGCCAAAATGAAAACTGGGTTCTCTGTCGCATATTTATGAAGAAAAGAAATCATGAGAATATTGATGATGGAACTATTCAGAATTACAATTATAACGATAACAAAGCTCAAAATGTAGGGCTGGTTAATTTCATGACTATGGGAAGCAAAGTTCATACTGGTCCTGTATCTTCTTCTTCTTCATCTTCTGGTAGTATCACTGAGGTATCTTCAAGTGAAGCAAAGAGTCCTACCTGTAATTTACACTAAATTAATTATTAACAATAAAAGCCATTATTACTTGACCCAAAAAAAAAAGTCATTATTAATTTCCTTTAAATGTTCATCGTGTACGTTTAGATGTTTACTACGTACTCTTGGAATCGATGTATATATGTAACGTATGTATCATTAAGGGAAGAATATATATTTTCTATATAAAATTATTACTTCCTATACAAAGCAAGTACTAAACATTGATTCGAATTTTTTAAGTATAATTAACTCGTATAAGTTTTAACATGCAACTTAAAATGATATTATGAGTATGATATTATAATTTTTAATTAGTAGGTAAAAATAATCAGCAACATATTTCATAATAATTTATATTAGGTATTTTAAAAAAAATAATTTTTTTTTAAAACTTAAAAAATAATATAAAATTGATAATTATTTATAAATTTTAACTTTTTAATTTTTTTTCCTATACTTATACATGCAACTCATAATCTTTAATTTACTCTCTATAAAAAAAAGTTAGGTAAAAATCAAAAAAATCAAAAAATTGAAATCTGATAAAAAACATTTAACAATTTATGAATTACTTATATTTTGATAATTATTTATTAAAAATTAATGTCAAAATAAAAATCAAAAACTGTGATCAAATATAAATAATTATTAAATCATAAAAATAATGAATCAAAATAGTTATTAAAACACATCCTAATTTAAGCAAGTAACAATTTATATAGATAAATGGCAATAACGGGTAGCCGTTGCTTTGTTAGCGTTGAGTTCTTGTCAAATGATACAAACTGGGATTCAAACCGACGTTAATTTCTAGTTCTTACGTATATTTAATAAAACAGTTGAATTTAGTCGTAAATAGTATTCTATTCTTACATGTTAAAGTTGAAAAATAATTCATTATTTTAAGATTACTTGATAATATGATGGTTTAGTTAAATAAAATTTAATATTAGTATATATTATTTAGTGTTAAATAAAATTGTATTTTATATGATACATAAATGTAATATATTTTTTAAAATACAAAATATTATATTAATTGTTTTACTTTTATTTATTTATTTATTTATTTATATATAATAATAATAATTTTATTAAAATGAGAGGGACGATTAAATATTTTATTTTACCTTCAAAATGATAAAAATTATACAGTAGTAGGAAAAATTAATAACTTACCCCAGTCCCCTAGTTCCGCTCCTATCCAGATTTTACCATGAACAAGAAACACAACATTCGAGTTCCTAGCCATTTGTGAAATCAAACAAGCTTTAAGCACCGGGTGCTTAGATGTTATGATTGATTAAAAATAATATTAGGTTTGTTAGTCAAAATAGAATGTGACTAATTTAGAAAAAAAATCATGGAAGGTGCCTTACTATATTGTCAAAGATGTAGGTGCCTAACCTTGTTTGAATAAAGAATAGGAAAATTAGGTAGCCTAATTTTGTTGAATGAAGAAATGTTTGGCATATGAAATGAGAACTTGAAGGCTATAAATATGGCTTCATTTCTTCATTGTTAATTATCCCAAAATAGAGAAAAGCTTATATGAGAAGTTCATAAGTGAGAGAATTTTGTGGGAAAATTCTCTTGGGCTTGTAATTGCTCTTGTCTTTTGGGTGTGTGAGAAAATTACTGAGAGTGTGGTTGTAACAATTTTTCACATAATGAATTTTTCTCTGGTTGTCTTTTGACAACGAAAGTGGTTTTTCTCTAATTTGGAGTTTCCACTATAATTCTTGTGTTGTGTATCATCTATTTCTCTGTTATTTGATATTCTGCTAAGGAAGATCTTGGGAGGGAGAATTTGTGATTATACCATTTTATCCAAAATTTCCTAACAACTGGTATCAGAGCCAATTTCAAAGAAAGAAGGAGCAATGTCAGAAATCAAGATTGACATTGAGAAATTTGATGGGAGAATCAATTTTGGCTTGTGGCAAATACAAGTCAAAGATTTGTTGATCCAATATGGGTTACACTTAAAGGGGAAACCAACCCTTCTTACTGGTATTGAGTCCAGTAAAACCAATATAAGTGATGAAGATTGGGAAGATCTTGATCTAAGAGCTGCAAGTGCAATTCGGCTTTGTTTTGCCAAAAATATTCTTGCAAATGTGCACGGAATATCTATGACCAAAGAACTCTGGAAAAAGCTTGAAAAATTGTATCAGGCAAAAGGTGTTTCAAATCGGGTGTATTTGAAAGAGTAGTTTCATACTTTGTGTATGAATGAAGGAACTATTATGTCTGACCATCTAAGTGTTCTCAATGGTATTGTCTCTGAACTGGAAACCATTGGAGTTAAACTTGATGATAAAGATATAGCTTTAAGGCTCATATGGTCTCTTCCATCTTCTTATGATCACATGAAACCTATCTTGATTCATGGAAAGGAGAAAATAATTTTTTCAGAAGTTACTAGCAAGTTGTTTTCTGAAGAAAAAAGGCGAGTGGTGGAAGAAATGTTTTGCCTGAAAACTCAGCATTGGTAGTTGACAACTGAAAGAAAAACAATTTCATGAAAAAGAAGATAGTGTGCTGGGGGTGTGGACAATCTGGGCACCTCAAAAGAAATTGTTCAAAGGGTGGAGCTGATTCGGCAAGAAGCTCAAATACCGACGGTGATGCTAATAGTATGTCTGTTTTCAAAGACTATAGTGATGCTCTTTGAAAAGAGCGTGTACATCCTCATGGCATGCCGCTAGTCTCTAAATATTGCCATGAAAGAGGGTGTGTTACTGGTAGCGGGTCCACAAGTTTGCACACGGGTATTGGCTTGGTATAGATGCAAGGTGTGTGGTGGAAAGAATGTCGATGGCTGATTAACTCTCGGGAAAACCAAGTGTGAGAGTTACACCATAAATTCAGCAAGTTTTTTTTTCGACATGAACCGATGTGAAATTCTTAGAATTGGTGATTAATTCTAAGTAGGTGTACTCTTTATGGTGGAGTATGATAATTCTCGGTGTAGAGAATTATTACTGTTGGAATAGACTGGAGTATGATAATTCTCGGTGTAGAGAATTATTACTGTTGGAATAGACAGTGTTATAGTGGTAACCATGTTTATTTTTAATCAAGGTGGAGATTGTTATGATTGATTAAAAATAATATTAGGTTTGTTAGTTAAATAGTAGGTGCCTAATTTAGAAGAAAATTCATGGAAGGTGCCTTACCATATTGTCAAAGATGTAGGTACCTAACCTTGTTTGAATAAAAAATAGGAAAATTAGGTAGCCTAATTTTGTTGAATGAAGAAATGTTTGGCATATGAAATGAGAACTTGAAGGCTATAAATATGGCTTCATTTCTTCATTGTTAATTATCCCAAAATAAAGAAAAGCTTGTATGAGAAGTTCTTAAGTGAGAGAATTTTGTGGGAAAATTCTCTTGGGCTTGTAATTGCTCTTGTCTTTTGGGTGTGTGAGAAAATTACTGAGAGTGTGGTTGTAACAATTTTCCACATAGTGAATTTTTCTCTGGTTGTCTTTTGAAAACGAAAGTGGTTTTTCTCTAATTTGGAGTTTCCACTATAATTCTTGTGTTGTGTATCATCTATTTCTCTGTTATTTGATATTCTGCTAAGGAAGATCTTGGGAGGGAGAATTTGTAAAAGAAAGGTGGATATGGAAAATTAGTTGGTTATTGCGATGCTAATTATGTGGGAAATCATGACACGAGGAGATCAACAACTGGATATGTGTTTAAGCTTGGTTATGGAATAATTTCTTGGTGTAGCAAAAGACAACCGATAGTATCATTATCAACCATTGAAGTTGTGTATCGAGCAGCGACAATAGAAGTTCAAGAGAGTACATGGTTGATACAGCTAATGAATAATCTATAACAACTAATAGCTTATGCAGTTCTATTATACTATGACAATCAATCGACAATTTATTGGCAGAGAATCCAATCTTTCATGCAAGAACTAAACATGTTAAAGTTCACTAACACTTTATTAGAGAAAAAGTTTTGCAAGAAGAAATTTAGATGAGACAAATCAAGACAGATGATCAAGTTGCGGACTTGTTCACAAAAAGCTTAAGTATTGGTAAGTTTGAAATATTTTGCCATCAACTTGGCATAGTAAAAATAGTGAGAGTTGGTGTTGAAGAGGAGTATTGAAAATCAACACCAACCCAATAAATGAAGTGGTTGAAGGATGTAGAAAAATAAATGAAGTGGTTGAAGGATATAGAAAAGAGAAGTGTGTAGATAATATTTGTGTGGCTAGAATTATTTCCTAGTTTTATATTTGTGTGGTGTAAATTGGATGGTGAATACTATAAATAACATATCTTATATTTGGTTTAATCATCACATCAAAAACAAATAAGTCTTTATATTCTTAGTTTGAGTAAGTTTAGAGTTTTCTCTTTGAGTGTTTATATTTATCTTTAATTTGTGAGTTGTTTTTAAAAGATGTTATAGTGTCTTTTATTATGTGTATAATACAAACAGTTTATTTACTTACTTGAATCCAATATTAATAAATTTAAAATTATATATTTAAAATTTTACTAGAAATTTACATCCAACTACATGCTTCTTTTCCTCTCAGGAATATTAAAATGTCAAGCAAGAAATTACTATAATGGAACATAAAGTAATTTAAGTAATTGTAGATTTGTGGCATAGGTACTGTTAGGCTGCTTTTCAAATACTATTACCATCTAAAGAACCAAAAAAAAATAGCTTTAGGATCTTTTTGTGCTCTTAAATGCTAGTTGAGATATTTTCATTTTTGTTTAAGTACCTAAATGACAAGGTGTAACTATGTTAAGTCTTTAAGACCGTAGCTTATATCAAAGTTAGGCGGAGAAAAACTTATGTAGGACTTGATATACCTACAGTACTCCTCTTTCAGTCATTCAACAGTGTCAAAACCTTCCATGCAAATTTTTGTCAGCCGAGCCATGCCATTATAGCCCTTGGAAATTGGATTCTTACCATTATAATAAGATGAAACTATTGACACCCTCGTCCCTATTTTATTGGGCTGTACATGACACTTCCAATACCCCAAAAAAAAAAAAATAGAATGTGAATAAATGTAAGTAAAGTGGAAAAAGATAATCGCTTACAGAGTTCAAAACAATAGAGACGAGAACAAAAATTGCAAGATGGTTGAAGATGTCTAGAAGAACTTGACCCTTTTTCAACTAATATATAGTTAGCTACAAACAATCAATCACTACAGAGCATATAGCTGTGTTTACAGGTTGAAATATTGGTGCATTGATTATCAAAATTAAGTTGCATAACCGTGAGCTCTTTATTTTTAACAACCAAAAATGTGAAAAAAGGAAGTTCAATTTTGTTTTTGTTTTGTCATTATATGAAATAAATTCGATTTCGTTGTTTGTTAATTGTTACAAAAATGCAGCTGAGCCGTCCCTTTCAAATTATCATCCAAAATCAATCACTCTAAAATAGCTTTCTCTGTAACTAGCTAACAACATTGGACTATGGCTATGATGTTTTTCTTTCAACAATTTGTTGGGAAATAACGAAATTCCTGGAGCAATGATTTACGCAAAGTTAGGAATGTAAAAAAATAACACACAAAATTTGATAACGGAGTTCGCCAATCTTCGCTTACGCCTTCTGACCGCAGATCTTTTTGCATCAGTGAGAAATTACACAAGGGTTACAACACTCACAACTCATAACCCAATTACACCCAAGAAAATTACTTTCTCAATTTTCTCTCACAAAAGCTTTTCTCTAAGCTTTTCTCTCAATCGAATCTAACACTTTGGATGATTAATTCATTACAATTACATATCTATTTATAGGAAAATTCACTCCTTGAATTACTCCTTAAATTAATGGTTCCTTAAATCGCTCTAATTAAGCTCATTGCTTTTGCTCCATGTTTTACTCCATGTTTTGCTCCTTTAATTTGCTTCCTAAATTAAGGAGCTTTATAACAATCTCCAACAATCTCCCACTTGAAGACCGATTTCAACTGCCTTCACACCTTGATCAACGACGCCTTTTCTAGTCTGTTACTTCTGTGCACTAACCGAAGTTGAGTACAACTTGAGCTTTGTCAATAGTCACCACCTTTGTTAACATATCCATTGATTTTGCTTCCTTGAATCTTCTCCAAGATAACACATCATCTTCCAATAGAGATCTCAATGAAGTTGATAACGAAGTCAAGCTTGGTTCTAGAATGAAATGATGAATTCTTCGCCAAGTGTATCGCACTTCGACTATCACTACGCAGAACATTCTTCTCCGCTTTGAATCCCACTCGCTTAACAAACCTCGCCATATCATCTCTTTACTAGCTTCAAGCATTACTACATACTCACCAGAAGGATGAGTGACAATTTTCTCGTATTTGTGACATCCAACTACCACCGTAGTTCCAACAAGAAATATATAATTCGGTGGCTTCTTCTGTGATCAACTTCACCTCCAAAGTCTCCAAGGCCTACGCACCCTCGTACTTTTAACTCTCCTTTACTAAAGTACAAGCACTTTCTCAAGGTGCCTCGCATAGATACCTCAAAATCCACTCGATCGCTTCCCAATGAGTTTTTCCCTGGATTTGACATAACCGCTAACAACTCCCACCGTACGGCCAATGTCCGGTCTCGCATGCACTATTCGTACATCAAACTTCCAATGGCCGAGGCATAAGGAACCTTAGCCACGTAATTCTCTCTTCCTCCCTCGTCTCGAGTGGAAACGATCCTCGGATAGGCGAAAATGACTAGCCTGCGGCGCGTTTGAATCGGCTTGGCATCGCCCATGTCAATCTTTGCAAAACACGACACGTACTCGCCCGAGATAACTGCAAGGATCCTTTCTTCTTATTTCTCGTGATTTGCATTCCAAGAATCTTCTTTGGCTGGACTCAAGTCTTTCATGTCAAATTCCTTCGACAATCGTCGCTTCAACCTTTTTAATATCATCCATATCCGAACCTCGCTACTAACATATCATCAACATAAAGTAGTAAAATGATATAACTGACCTATATCTCTCAAGTAGCAACAATGATCAAGATTGCACTTCGGGAAACCTTCTCAGGTACGAAGTCGTCAAAACTTTCTCGTACTCATTGTCTCGGGGCTTTGTTTCTGTGCCATACAAACTCTTCTTAAGTCCGCACACCATGTTCTTTCTCTTCCCTCTTCGAGAAACCTTCCTCGGTGGTACACGTATATCTCTTCATCTAAATCTCCACGGGAATGCGCCTTCACATCCAACCGTTCAAGATGAAGATCTTCAACTGGCTACAATACTCAATACCGATCTCGATAGTATTGAGCTTCACAACGGAGCGAAAATGTCGTGTAGTCAACTCCTTCCTTCGTTGAAACCCTTTGACAACCAGGCGGGCTTTGTATCTCTGGAACCATCAGCGCTCCTCTTCACCCTAAGACACCCATTTGTCATGGAAGGCCTTCTTTCCCATAGGTAACTCACTGGGCTTCCCATGTCTGGGAGAGACGAGATTTCATTTCTTCTTTCATACAAGCTCCCACTGTTGGAATCTCGAGTCCGACAAGCTTCATCATCGTATCTGTGCTCCCCTCCATCACCAAGAACATATAGTTCATGTATCTCCGTTAGGCACACGAGGTCGAGAAGACCTTCTCAATACGGGAGCCTGAGTAAGAGGTCATGGTGTGTCGGAATGTCATGGTATTGCTTGTCCAACAAGTTCCTCCACCCGAGGACTTGTTACAATTGGTTCTATCAAGGAAGTATACTGGGACATCATCTCGCACCGCAAATACCGACTCATTCCTCGCTCGAGTCATTAGCGTCTATTTTATGCATGTCCTTATACATCACCCTTTCGTTGAAAATCACATCTCCGCTACGATAACTTTCTTCTTTTCGTCATCCCAAATGCGTGGCCAAACTCATCCTCACCATAGCCAATGAATGTGCATTTCTTGGATTTGGGATCAAGCTTATTCTCGCTGATCACCGATATGCACAAATGCTACACAACCGAAAACTTTAGATGTGATAGTTTCCATCTCTTTTCTCGCTCCATACCCTCCTCCGGTATTCTATGCTCCAATGGAACAGATACGGGCCTCTGCTGATCAAGTAAGTTCGCCGTTGGCCGATCGCTCGCCTAGAATTGTTTTCTAGACTCGACCGTATACGAATGCTTCGGCTCTTTCGTCAACGTTCTTCATACGCCCGCCTACACCATTGTGCCGAGGCGTGCCCGGCACAGCTTCTTTCCATTCCGATCCCGTGCTCATAGAAATTTTGAATCTCGGTGTCTTCATATTCACCACCATTATCGCTTCTGAGCTTTTTGATCTTTAAACCCGTCTCATTTTCCACCATAGTTTTCCATCTTCCGAAAGCCTCAAATACTTCGTACTTACGCTTTAGAAAGTAAAACCCATACCTTCCGAGAGCCGATCATCGACGAAAGTCACGAAGTAGTGTTTCCCACCATAGATGAGACGACGTTGGTCATCTCAAACATCGAGTTGAATAAGCTCTAGTCTTTCCTTCTTTGGGGATTCTCGCAACTTGTCCGAAAGCCGATTCTCTTTGCTTTCCAAGTATGCAATTTCGCACATGTCTATCTCCGTAGACTGCACTGGAAGTTTTCCCTTCGAAGGCATAATCTTCATCCCCTTCTCACTCATATGGCCTAGTCTCTCGTGCCACGATTGGTGTATTCGTGTTTCATTGCCTACCTAACCGTAATTGAACAACGTGCATCCGCCGTCATGTAAAGAAGTGCCACTTTTCTTGCGCTCGAGCAACGTCATCGCACCCTTTGAAATCTTCCAATCATCACCATGGAATATCGTACATAGCCTTCATCGGCCAACCGTCCCACCGAGATTAAATTTCTTCGAGATCGGGAATACGCTCGACATCCTTCGCCTCAAACAGATCCGTTCAACTTAATCTTCACTACACCTTTGCCAATAATAGCACATGGTTGATCATCACCAAGATATACCTTTCCAAGGTTTCCTGGGACATATTTCTCAAAGAATTCTTTTTGCGAAGTAGCAATACGGAACGATGCCCAGAGTCTAACACCCAAGATTCTTCCTCGCTTCTCCAAAGAGCATATCAATGCATCGTCTCCTCCTGAGTAAGTAACATTTGCTTTCGTCTTCACTTGTTTGTCTTTCGCACTCTCGCACTAATTTTTGCAAGGTCCTGCTTCTTCCACAATTCCAACACTCGATAGTCTTCGAGCTATGGGAATTATTAGATTCTCGGATTCGACCTCCCGTCCCTTTGATATACCTTTAGTTCCGCTTTCTACCACGTCCCATTCCCTTTGGTTGAATTTCTTCCTCTCGACTCGTATGCAAACCGAAGTTAAGTCGACGATTCACCCGACTCTCTACGCCTGATCTCTTCACCGAGAACCAAATCACGAACATCGTCAAATTTTAACTTATCGTTTCCTCGACGAGCTACTCACAAGTGCGACAAGAGCATTCCAACTTTCTCGGTAAAGACAAAAGTATTAATGCTCGTACTTCTTCATCGACCACTTCCACCGAACTCAACTGGGCGACCGTGTCGAGTGTCGGTTGAGATATCGAGTTACCACGCGCCCTTCATTCATCCGCAAATTGAACAAACGCCTCATCAAGTGCACTTTGTTCGAGGTCACGGCTTTCTCATACATTGGAGTAGAGCCGTCATAAGACTCCACCGTGTCTTTTCCTTTGCTACGTTGGGCAACATTACTTTAGATACCAATCGAATAACCTCGGCTTGTCATTCGTCTGTAAGATTCCAATCTTCTTCCTTCATAGCCTTCCCGGTTTCCCCCGAGAGGTTGATATAGATTTCTTTGATACGTATAATCCTCTATCCTCGCATTTTCCAAAACCCAAAATCTGTGCCATCAAATTTCTCGAGTTTCACCACCCTTCCTTCATCTCGCGGCCATCGCTCCCACTAAAACCGACTTCCTCCTGGATCAAGTTTCGACTATTTCTGCGTAAAATTGGATGTAAATCACCACCAATAGCTCTCCGATACGCTACTGGGAAATAACGCAAATTCCCGAAGTCGATGGCGAAAGCAAGAATAGAAAAATAACACACAAAATTTGATAATCTGGAGTTCAGCCAATCTTGCTTACGCCTCCTGGACCGCCGGCAGATCTTTTACCGAAAGCGAGAAATTACACAAGGTGTTTACAACACTTACAACTCATAACCCAATTATACCCAAGAAAATTACTCTCAATTTTCTCTCACAAAAGCTTTTCTCTCTAAGCTTTTCTCTCTAAGCTTTTCTCTCAATTGGAATGAACACTTTGGATGATTAATTCATTACAATTACATATCTATTTATAGGAAAATTCACTCATTAAATTAATGGTTCCTTAAATTGCTCCTTGAATTAAGCTCATTGTTTTGCTCCATGATTTACTCCATGTTTTGCTCCTTAATTTGCTCCTTAAATTAAGGAGCTTTATAACAATCTCCAACACAATTCTCAAAGCTCCTACATATAATAAAAGAACATCTGACACAGAGAAAAGCTTTAAATCATGCAAACAACAAGGTAAAAGAAGGAAAGATTATTTTGACAAGATTATAAACTTATTATGGCAAGCAATTTAGGAAATTCTATCTGATCTATACAGGTTTAAATGAGATAAGAACAGAAAGCACCCAACATACTTAACAATACATTAGCATTAGTAGCTTCTTACCAGTTACATAATTCTATGAGCTATTAATGTGTTCTCTCTTATCACACCTAAATATATGACTTTCCGAATGTCTTTTTTACTTTTCTGTCAGATAGAAAACACTTTAATATCACCAGTCAATCAAAGTTTACATTCTATTCAACAAGTTATATAAAAGAACGTAATGATTTTAACAGATAGCACACAACTGTGTAATAATATAGAAGATATTATATAAATAAAAGCAAACTGTGATGTAATAATACACATGGCAAAACCACTGTTCTAATAGATCATGAACGCAGCTGATTCTGGTTCATGAGAGAGTGTATCACCACCTCAAAAGTACAAACTTCACAACATTCTTCATGACAAGTATCAAACCAGCAAAAGAAAAGTGCATACAAGAAGGAAAATAAAGTTGCTCAACATATATAGATATGTAGAATACCTAATTTGAAGGGAAAGTAGAAGAGAGGAACTTGTCATCCTCCATGAAGATTTGCAAATTTTTGGACTTCATTAAGAATGCAATTGCTTCTTCATCAAATTCCAGAAGAAAGCCGACTTTGATCAGCTCAGAGAGAGCATCGATGTGGTCTCTGTTCTCCCACAAGACACCCTCAGATATTACTTGAGAGAAATAAGTACCAAACTCAACAATATGTTTAGGTCCTTTAGACCTATCCAACCTCTGGGCAAAAAGTTTGGAACTAGCTCGATCCCACCGTATCATTCGAGTTGCTTTTACATTCATGTGCTCTCCAGAAGATAATGAAACATTATAGCTTACAGTAATTGGTTCGATCATCTCAATCACAGTTATGGACAGAAGCCCTTGAACAGCTTTATGCCTTTTGTCTGCTTCCATATCAATGGAAGGATCAGCTAGAAAACCAAGAATAAGCTTCAATAAACCTTTCGGAATGAAAATTCCCCTTGAAATTTCAAGTTGCTCCTGTTGGAAACCATTATCTAAAGGCATCTCTTCCTTCTTCACAGATTCAGAGATTGTTTTAACGCCAATGTTCTGAAAATGTTCAAGCAATTTATTTCTGGGCAAGGAAGGCAAGCTTGGCTGAGGGTACCACACAAAAATTGGGTGATTAGGATAACACTGTTCAAAAAGATCCTTCAATTGAAGATCATCAGCAATGAAAACATCACACTTGCTGTGCAACGCTATTCCATCAGGACCTTGACGAACTGGAACTTTCAACAGCAAATCAGCAGGTCTCTTCTCTGTGTTTGAGTTCCATTTTCTGCTAACAAACTTCCAAAACTTGCAGCACTCATCATTTGACAATAAATTCCCTGAACTCTCCCAGAATTTCCACAGCTCCAAGTAATCATCAATGGAAGGACTGGATTTCACACCAAAAGCAAGGGAGAAAAAGACAAGCAGACTGTGCTCATAATAATTTTCCAAAACAATAAGTTTTGAGGAAAAAAGGCCGTTCTTGTCAGATACAACACATTGATCTGGATTGACCCATCTCCCACAGTTACTACCATTTGGGATCCAGATCCTTCTGGAAGCATCACTTTCTGGCTCCCACTTGAATACGCTTAAGTACTTGTAAATCCTTGAAATTACAGAAATCTCTTGCTGTAAACAATCTAAATAATTGGCGACCAAAGGACATCCTTTCTCTACATCAATAATTACCCCTAGGGCACTGAGCTCTCTTTTGTAGGATGCAATGTTAGAACCATAAAACCCTTCGTCAATAAAAGGACCATCTGATTGTTTCAAATACGAACTCCATTGAGAGTCAAACAATAAGCACTTGTCAGGAGACCTATAACCAGCATGTGTCTTTAACCATGCCTTGCTCAAGAAAGTCTTCGGAAAAGAGTCGTTTTGTTTCTGCAACAAGTCTCGGATGCAATTCAGCAAAGAAAGTGCACTTTCGACTCCAATGCAGCTGGGGTCCTGTTGTAGATAAAGACAATTTATCACAAACTCGGCACCATCCTTCATATTAACAACAACTCCCATCATCTTAAGGTCGTCCTTATATCCATATATGTCCTTACCATACCAATTGAAACTGTCATCGATGAAGGGGAGAAGAGTGATGCGAGAGATAGATTCCCATTCAGGACCAAAGAGAATGCACTCACTAGGAGGTCTAAAGTCACCGAGTCGAGTTCGCAACCATTTCTCTTCACGGATGCACTTCTTAAGCTCTGAAGGGAATTTTTGAGATCCTTTTAGCCCTCTATAACATGAAAGAAATGAGATAACATTTTCTTTAGATATGGACTTATTCGATGCTTGGCCCTTAAAATGAAATGCAAAAGCTTTAGCTGCTTCCTCAAAGTCCATCATCACCCCTATTTCTTTTAACTCATTTCGGTAGGGAAGAAGTTTGTTGCCATAGAAATTTTGATCAATCAATGGGTGACCGCTGAAAACACGAAGAAGGCATTCCCATTTCGTGTCACACAAGAGACTTTCAGGAGGTGACTTGTACCCTGCGATTGTCTTTATGCATTTTGTACTTTTCAATGCCTTCGCGATCTCACCTGATGATTTTGGAAGGTGACGCATACATTCCAGTAGTAAAAGAAAGGTATCAACCGTAAGAGAAGACAAACATGATGCTGGCTTTAAGTGGTCTATGACAAGCTGGTGATTTACAGTGGAGGAAACAACAACACCCAGCAACCCAAGTTCTGATCTAAAAGAAGAAATTTCCCCCCCTAAGTAATCTTGATCAATAAAGGGAATATTGCTAATTTTCTCTGCTACTCTCCATTCATCACTGAACAGGACAGTCTCAGATGGAGACCTATCACCTCTGTATGTCCGTAACCATCGACCTTCCCTTATGCTGCTGATGAATTCATCGGCGGCGAAAAATTTGACCCTCAAAAATTTGATGAAATTCAGAATTGAGAACACATTATTTTTCGTAAATGTGGAGGAACGTACTAGAGACTTGAGACGTTTACCAATGAATGCACACGCTTCGCTGTACTCAAACATGACTCCAACTGTTTTCAGTTCCTCTTTGTACTTATTGATATCACCATAATAGCTCTCATCAACCAAGGGAATGTCAACAAGGACTGACCCATTTTGCAAAATGTTTCCCAATGATGAGGTTAGAACAAATGATTGTGAAGGTGGCCTGAAACCAGGACAGCCATCCAAAGTGATTTTCAGCCAGTTACCTTCCTTTATGGATATCAAGAACTTCTCTGGAATGCAAGATTCTTTCAGGTAACGAATCCATTCTAAAAGCAAGAATGCATTTTCCTTGGTGAGTGGCCCAGACACAGTGGGAATCCGAGCATTGGGGGCAGATATAACAGGGACATCTGAAGCGCTAGCATATGATTTCAGGAAACGTATCAGCTGCATCTTGGGCGTATATTCACCAGCAAAATGACCAGGATTGAAATAGTCCTCTCCTAACTCAACATAACCTTCATCTTTCCATAAGTTTGAAACAAGCAACCCTACCCACTTGCTTCCATTGGATGGGACAAGAACTCTACCATTGCTCCTGGAAACATATCCATTTCTGTCAACAAGAGGCATATTGCTAGCCAATTTACTAACGTCAAAGAGATAGTGCTTTGACAGCGAATGATATAAGAAGTGAGCAAATGAAACAACATAACTTCGATTGCAATTAACAAGAATCTCGTTGAGTAGAATTGCATATTCATTTACATCAACAAAGACAACACCAACATGGTCTTTAAGCCATTCCATCATAGTCTCTCTCTTTAGGAATAACCAAATAGCTTGCTGTGTGATCTCTGGAATGAAATAAAAATTGGTAACAGATCTGAATTCCCTGTTGCAATTGATTAACCAAGATACTTGACAAGACTGACGAGACAAGTACACAAAACTCTTAGTTTTGGATTCATTAATGCTGCACAAGGATACATGCCCATTCCGATCCCCATGTTTGATCAATGGTATATGGAGCATGTTGGTGGAACAAAATATGGATTTCCAGTTATCAGCAACAAACAGAAGAATTTGTAGATAAAGATCCTCTGAAACTCCCTCTACAAGATTGGAACCCTGGATGCACCTAGCATACCATTCACTGCTAACAAGTTCAACTCCCAAGAAATTGAGTACGTGATCATACTCAATTCTGTCAAATGAATGACTCAAAATGTATTTACCATGGGAAGAGAGTCCAGACAAGCTAACCCCATTCTTCCTAGCTTTGTTAATTAGACTCCAAAAAGCAGGCATTATTCTACCAACTTGTTTTGGTTTACAGAAGACCTTCTGCCCATCAACTGGCTCACAGGGGACAATTTCTTCTTCAATTAGCTTTGCCCTGATTGCTTCCCTTACGTCATTCAACTCCTGGTAGCTAGAGTCGGTGACAGGTAAGAATCTGAACATGGGAGGCAGATTAGACATGGGTGCATCTGCTGTAGTTTTCACCAGTGAGATGAATGCATTAATAAATGCAAGAGACACACATCCAAGAATTCCTTGGTTCCACTTGTTATCTAAGGGGATAGCTTCCCTGGAGGATGCAAGCAAAAAATCTGCCTGAATAATAAAGGGAAAACTTGTGACCATCTCTGTGGGAAGGAATGCATAGATCCCTGGTGAGTGCCCTCCTCTAAGAGTGCGCTCCCCTTGTGGAAAAGCTAGTGTGATCACCCACTCCTCCACTCCGTTTCTCCTATCCACCTTATATTCCTGCGGCACAGGAAACCTTTGCTTCCACATATAGTAGGTGCATGCTGTCTCTGACTGAGCACTACTTTCATCAGCAGCAAGATGGAGCGTGTAAGATTCAGCGTCAAAGTTCTTCCTCTGCACAAAATTAGTCTCGCTTGAAATGGCTATAGCATTGACAGTGTTCAGCCTCGGATCCTCATTATCTTCTCTCACAGTGAGGCACTTAATCTTTGACAAGAACAAAAGTATTTCAGGATGAATACAAGAGAGCTGCGCCTTGACAGGCTTGACTTTATCAGGCTTCAGAGGCAAGATCAGGAATGTAGTGGGAAGTGCAGAAGTAGAACCATAAATCTTTTTGACTTCTGATAGGATTGGGTTTTCATCAACCCATTCAGGAACTATATAACCAAGACCGCAATGATGGCAAGGTTCCTCATTAAAACATATCTGATATCCCTTGCTGAAAATGTATGGTCGAGCTGTTATCAAAAATACACTCTTGAACCCGATTCCTGCAATAACCAAAGGTTTGTATCAGTGATATATATATATATATATATATATATATATATATAGAGAGAGAGAGAGAGAGAGAGAGAGGCAAACTAGGCTCTTCTACTGTATGTTGTGTATCATAAGATTAGACATCCAAACAATATCAATGTCACTTTATTGTTGTAATTACTTCTGGAAAAAGAATTAAAAAAAAGTGCAGACCACTTAGCAATGAATGGAAAATTTTCATTCATGAAATGTGGATTATACAATGGGTGGGGAATAATATATTTAATTAAATTTCTATTAAAAAACAGATTATGAAACTATCAAAAAGGATCATTATTTAAAAAAAAATTGTCTTTTAACATTTAGAGACCATTTAGAAGAGAAAGAGACCAAGACCGATAAGGAAAAGAGAAAAATTGATTTAATATAATGGAATTAACTAGAATGAAACATTAGAACAACAAGAAGAAAGTGGTTGAAAATGGAAGAAACTTCTTTAAATGAACATATGCCCTTAAAATATTTTTACTATATTTTTATATATTATAATGGATGGAGTGCTCTAATAGTCACTTTCTTTTAGAAATGTACTACTTTAGTCATTTTGCTTTTAATTAGTTCACCTCAAATCACTTTAATTTTCTATAGCAGCAAATTGATTTCAATTTATATTATTTAATTCAATTAGAGGAAAAAATACACATGACAAGGGGTATTGGTTGGAAATCAAACAACTCCTTCATTTCCCATCAATTTTAGGTTTTTTTTCTTGAAATGTTTTTTAACTCTACAATCTCATGCTCACAAATACCTCATATTATATGTAATTTTTTTATAAATAAAAAATAAACTTTTCAAAGCTACTTAGATCTAGGATTTTTTTTGGGTCAAATATAGTGCCTGAAAGGGTTATATTTTACTTATCTCCACTTTTTTTAAACCAAATTTATTAATTAACCCTTTGCAAGTATGGTATGTGAAGCATCATGTGACATTTTTTTCAATTTGATCCTATTAAAAAGTAAAGTGACTTCTTAAATGTAAAGTGATTAAAATGATCTATTTGTAAAAAAAAAAAAAGTGACTATTAGAGCACTTCATCCTAATAAAATATTGTAAAATAAATTTAAATTGTTCTTCCATGACCTCTTTTTTATAAAGAAATGAACCTAAAAACCATTTTTGTAAACAAGAGTATTAAATGGTCAATGACCTAAAAAATGAGACCCTATAATAAAACAGTGAAATGGTGCACCTATCTCACAATGCCACCAGTCATAGTAATTAAAAAAAAGAAGATAAATGTTTAATATTACAAGTTTTTGATGATCTCAAATGACGAGTTAACTTGTAATCAGTTCTTTAATTCTTTAATATTGTTAAATAGTAAAATCATGTGAACTCTTTTATACAAGAGTCGATTAAATCTCAAAATTTCATTTGATTATAATCACAATGATATATAATAATTCTCTTAAAAAAAAATTATCAAGATTTTTTTCAAACAAATATACAATCATCATACATGGATAACAGATCAACTCAAAGAATATTAAAGGTTAAAAAGATAGAGATGAAAACAAAAGGAAGCAAGTGATTGAGTTACCTTTCTCCCCAATATAACCACGTTTTCTGTTGCCTTTCTTAGTGGAGCGTCCAACACTGCATATAGAGTCTACGTTTTTTTCAGAAAAGCCTTTCTCATTGTTGAATATCAGCAATGTTGCTGGAGCTCCCATTTCCGTTATGTCCCGAGAAGTTATCACAAACTCCAACGACGGATCCACTCCATCGTCGTATTCGTTATCCTCAGCATTCTACAAAAAAAGTAAACAATATCCATCATCCAAATTGAATTAACTAAGCAAATTGATATTCATGTACTTTTATACATTTTGGCAAATAGACACATCATGAATAATAGAAGTATAACTCAATTTGTATCAAATTATGGGATCACGGGTATTACAGTCTATTAGTTAGTTACTAGTCACTTCTGTATAGCTGTATATATAAATAAACTGTACTTTATATATTAGGCATTAATTCATTTCATTCAATAACATCAGAGTATTTTTTTTTTCATCTCTTTTCTCTTACTGAAATATGGTATAAGAGCCAAGAGATCAAGAAGATCTTGATAACTCTTCAGTTTGAAGTAGGTCAGTATTCTGTAACTCATTTTGTTCCACCGCCCTCAATCAGCATGAATTTTTTGATTCACTTGGATAGATCCAATTACTTAGTGTGGCGTGAGCAGATATTATATGCTATCACTGTGTATGGACTAGAATACGTCATTAGTTGTAGAATGTTCCAAAGGAAAGACACCCATCAGTTCTAAGTGGGTATGTCGGGTGAAAATTTTTCCTACTGTTTTTTTTTTTTTGGATAAATACAAGTCACGAGTGGCTGCTAAAGGTTATAATCATAAAGAAGACGTGGATTTCAAAGAATCATTTCTCCAATTGTAAAACCACAAACCATTAGAGTGGTTCTCGCTCTTGCCTTGTCTCATTTTAGGTCTCTTAAACAATTTGATGTTAATAACGCCTTTCTTAATGGCGAATTAAATGAGGAAGTTTATATGGTACAACTTCTTGGGTTTAAAGACCCTTTATGACCCAATCATGTTTGTCGTCTCAAAAAGGCGTTGTATGGATTAAAACAGGCTCCACAAACCAGGTATCAAAAGTTGTATGGTTGTTTGCTAGGTTTGGGTTTTCCTAATTCTCGGACAAATACGTCTATATTTGTGTAGTATTCTTCTTCTCGTATTACTATCCTTTTTGTATATGTCGACGACGTTACCCTCATTGGTAGTGATACTGCGTATCTTAGAGAGTTGGGGTTCTTTTGAATAAACAGTTTGCTTTGAAGGACTTAAAGTACTTTGGGCTATTACTTGGGTATTGAAGTGCAACATACTTTTACTAGCCTTCTTCTCACTTAGAAGAAGTATATTTCTGAGCTGTTGTCTTGTTGTAGTCTTGAGAATTCCAAGTCTGTTGCAACTCCCATGAAGTCAGGTACTATACTGTCTCATTATGATGATGAGTCTATTTAAGATCCTTCCCTTTTTTGTAGTGTTGTTAGTGCACTTCAGTATTGTGTTATGACTCGTCTAGATATTGCTTTGCTGTTAGTAAGCTCTACCAGTTTCTTTAATCTCCATCTGATATTCATTGGTTGGTTGTGAAACGCGTTTTGCATTATTTGAAGGGTAGTATCACACATGGGTTAATGTTGCATAAGTGTGATGTTTCTAATTTGAATCTGGTTGCTTGTAATGATTCAGATTGGGTTGGGCTAGCAGTTGTGATGATCGTCAGAGCACGTGTGGATATTTGATATATTTTGGTGATTCATTAATTTCTTGGAAATCTGGCAAACATTCGATTGTTTCACAATCTAGCATTGAAACTAAATACCAAGCTTTGTTTGTTGTTAGCCTCTTCGGATGTTATTTGGTTTAAGTCTCTTTTGTAGGAATTTCATCATCCACTTACTCAGATTTTAGTTTTGTATCGTTGAAAATCAACATCAACTCAATAAATAAAGTGGTTGAAGAAAGTTATTAAAAATCAACACGAACCCAATAAATGGAGTTATTGAAGAAATTTTTTTTTAAAAGAAAATCTAGAAAGAAGTAGAAAAAAGAATGCGATAATATTTGTATAGCTATAATTATTTTTTAGTTTTATATTTATATGGTGTAGATTGTATGATGAAAACTATAAATATTTTACCTTGTATTTGGTTTAATCATCCCATAAAAAACAAATAAGTTTTTGTATTCTTAATTTGAGTGTAAGTTAAGAATTTTCTCTTTAAATGTTAGTATTTCTCTTCAATTTGTGAGTTATCTTTGAAAGGTGTTATAGTATATTTTATTGTGAGTATAATACAGGTACTTTGTTTACTAGTATACTAGTTTGGATCCAATACTAGTAAATTTAGAATTATATATTCTAAATTTTACTCAACAATTAGTATCAGAATGAGATGGTTAAGGATCATTCTTAATGAACTATCTTGAGTTGTGAGGAATTGGCTACTCTGTAATATCGAGGGTTTGTTACCGCTATACAAGGATGACCAACACAACCATCTCTTGTTGAGTTTGGGAATTGGTTGGCCAGTCAAGAAGTTATGGCTAAGCAAATGGGAAGAATCTCGCTAAAGGGTGAGAAAGAAGGGCTCTACACTAGCAAAAGTAAAGGCACTTTCAAGCGGTACAATGGTAATGAATCTAACAAGGATGACAACAACGTAAAAATCTCTCACAGAAAGGGAGGCTTTCGTGCGAGGAGAGCTTAAAAGAATCACAATAACAACATAAAATTTGATGGTGAGTGTTACATCGGTGGGAAGATGGATCACATGATAAAAGATTGTTGGAATAAGAAAAAGTTTGTTGAAAGTAATACAACTACTTCTAGTTCTAAGGAGAATAGCAAAGATGGTTGGGATGCCGAAGCATTATTCGTTACAACTGTGAAAAATCATTACTACAATATATGCTTTTGGTCTTGAACATTTAGCCTCGGTTTTTAAAAAAACTGAGGCTATAGATATACCTTATAGTCTCGATTATTTAAAAACCGAGGCCATAGACATACCTTATAGTCTCGGTTATTTAAAAACTGAGGCCATAGCATACCATATGGTCTCGGTTATTAAAAAACCGAGGCCATATACATAACTTATTAATTTTTTCTCATTTACACCAAATTAAAATCAATTTTTTCCACTTTCTCTTTTTTTTCTCTTTTTTTTTCCTCTCCTTTTTTTCCCTCTCTTTTTTTCTTCTTTTTTTCCCTTTCTCTTTGGCCATCCTCGCTTAGGGTTTTCGTACGTAGCTAGCATATATATAAATCCTTTTCAGAGAAAGGAGTAATCAACCCTCTCTATGCGTCTCACCTTGTTGTCTTCGTCTCGCCATCCTAAACCATCAGGTTAGATTCTTTCTATGTTTTGTGCTTCGTTCTTGTTGTATCATCCTTTAAAAACAAGCACAGAAATTAGATCTGAGTAAAACTTCAGTTTTTGGTTCAGTTTTGGTTTGTTTTTGTATCATCCTTTAAGAACAAATCCAGAAGTTAGATTTGAGTAAAGCTTCAGTCTTTGGTTCAGTTCTGGTTTGTTTTTAAGACTCTCTTTTGTCAGTGCTCTGCCTACTGTTGGTAAAAAATCAATCCCACCTGTGACATCTTTCAATAAGGTTTGAGTTTATCCTTTACCCGTTTTGAATATTTGGTTTTCTGGAAAATTTAATATGTATTTGTTATTTTTCTATGGTGGGTTTTGACAACTGATTGATTCTTTGGTCAATCGTGTGAATTTCTTGCTGAATGATGTTGATGAGGCATTAATCAGTGCTTTTCTTATGTTGTTGAAAGCCAAAGGAGAGACTTACGAGGAAGTGAGTTATTTTTTCTATTTTTTCATGATATACTTATATTTATTTTTATTATTATTATCCTCATATTAAGTAAGCCCCATTCAGAGATTAATATGCATTGTGGTTGGTATTATGCATAGAGATGTTTAGACTTAGTGAAATTGATCATTTGTGAAATTTTATAACCTAGCAAATTGTTGGCTTGGTAGGAGCAATGATCGATCACAGTGTGAAGATAGAAGGCTTGCATGATGCAGTAGATATAGTTGGAACAAGTGGTGATGGTGCAAACACAATAAACATATCAATAGGGGCTTCTATACTTGCTACATATTGTGGAGCCAAAGTTGTGAAGATAACATCCATATCCATTGAATATGTGACTATTGATGTATTTCGCTTTCATTAATTTTTTAACCAACTTTTCATTTTTCTGGTGAAATCTTTGACTGGTTTTTTTTTGTTGCAAAGAAAATATAAGAGACAGAAACACTCCCTCATCATATTTATAACGCTTGAGATAGGAATGAAAGAGAGACCTAACTGTTTTGTTTTTATTACTATTGTTTTATTTTTAATTATATTTATTTTCCTTTTATGCTAAAAGGACTAATTTGATTGTTATTTTTCGTTCAGTTCCTGCACATGTTTGGATGAACATCAACCAATATTAGTTTAATTAATCGATGGATTTGATACTTTTGGTTTAAACAACACTTCAATTTTCCTTGGGATCCTATAAAGATCAGCTGGCCAAATGTTATTTGATGGAATGCATAATTCAAGTCTTTCATGATGAATATCACTTACAAACACTTGATATGCTTTTTATGCATATCAAGTGTTTGAAAATAAACCAGAATAGACCTGAGAGAAGTAAGTCATTTTACTATTTGACTTCTCATATAAATTCTTCTGTTACGATAAAAATATATATAAGTTTTGTTGTTGATTATAGTTTTTTATGTTTATACTATTGCAGTGGTATTTTTTCTGTTGTTTATTATAATTTTTTTTTGTTTATACTATTGCAGTGGCATTTTGTCGGCAATTGATGTATTCTCTGGCCATATATTGGTAGGGGTAAGTCAATGCTCATGCTTCAATTTTCTTTTATTAGCTTTAGATGCAAATGTTATAATTTTCTTATTTAAGGTAGTTTTCAACTCTCTTGATTTTGTCTTGATCTATCCGTTGATGTGATTATTTTAAAAGATCAGTTAATATTTTGTGTGATAACATTTGGGTTGGTGTTTTCAGTTCATGATCTAAAGCTGATTTGTAATTTGTTAGGTGAGATGTAGGGTTCTATCTACAGCGGATAATCGATTTTTGTGATCTTCGACTGCATCTAGTTGAAAATAGTTAGCCTAGACATTCTCTTTTAGCATATTTTATCCATATTTTGGGAAAGAAAGTAACTTTGGATCTAAGTAATGTGCTGGCTAACGCTTTTTTGTCTTCTTTTCATTCCATTTCAGCTGACTCTTCTTTGTCTTTGTTTACATGTATATTTATGCATCTGTCTCTTTTTTTTGGCAAGCTTGACTTGTTATTGAAACAGTGTTGATCAAAATATCAATGTCCTGGTAGAATTGTTAGGATGCACCATTACAAGCCCTGAAAGCCTTTTTGTTTATGAATATGTTCCAAATCAAAGCCTGCATGATTACTTTTTCAAAGGTACTATTGACTTTAAAATCTGTTATATTTTCATGTATGGCTACGTTCTTTTCTTTTACTTATTCCTCTTTTGATTGTTGTTAAATTGATTGTTATTGGTACTATTGTTGTTAAATTGATTTAAATCTCTCTACTACTGGTGCATCGATGTTAGTTCTGCTGCTTTGCTACTCTGCGATCTTTGGTGTTCTTATTTGTTAGTCTTCTTGTTGTCTTTGTTAGTCTTCTTGTCTTGTTGTTAGTCTTCTTGGCGTTGTGATGGTGCTGCATTGTGCTAGTGTTGTTCTTTGCGTTGTCTTTGGTCTTTGGCAACTATTTGAGTCTGGTAGTCTTGGTCTTTGCGTTGTCTTTGTGCGTTGGTGTTCTTTGAAGGTCTTTGTCTTTATTCTTGTAGATGGTGTTGGTAATACTAAGTTTTTTTTCATGTTTGTAATTAATACTAAAAAGTTAGTTTGTAATACTAAGTTTTAATGTGTTATTAATAAATTTATTGTAATTTATATTAATTTTTAATATTGTATTTTTTTTAATTTATGTATACCATTTGGCCTCAGTTATTAGAAAATCGAGGCCATAAGTATCCCCTATGATCTCTCTCACTTAGGCCTCGATTCTTATAACCTTGGCCATAGACCTACGACTACGGTTAAAAACCAAGACCGTATGTATGTTTTTTAGTAATGAATGTTGGCAACTCTATTCTTGAGAAAAGTGCAGATCATGATCTGCTTGTTGAATGAGATAAAAAAACAACTACTAATGGTTCAACCAACAATCAGTGAGAAGAGACAGATACCTTTGCTTGGAAAAGAAAGGCCAAAGATGCTCTGGGATCTCACAAGCCTATTCCGCTTTCACCACAACGACTTCTGCCAAAACTAAGATATATTAAGCTGGCAAAGACAACTGTGGGAAACCCTCCCAACTCAAATCCTTCCTTTGACAATCGCTTAGACATCACAAAGTTATCAGGAAATAGTGAGGAGGTTCATTATATCCAAAAGAAAAAGGATATGTTTAGGCCATTTTTGTTGGATATAGAAACTGGTAATCATGATCAATGGCATGATGAGGAAAGAGACACCAATTCCTTTTTGTGCAAAGATCACTGGATAGATGGAGATAAAGAGCTTGGTGATAAATGCCTGATGGACCGTTGGACAGAAAATTCAAACATGAAGCACTTTGGAGAAGAGCATCGTGTTCCATCTAACCGGTGGACATACCTGGGTAACAAGGATTTCAACTATAAACAAGGCACCTCTTTTGCAAAGTTTGATGGTGACAGAAAATCAGATAGATCAACAGGGAGATCAGGTTATGATAGCACAATATTTGATGTTGCAATTGACGGTGGCTTCGATGGCACCTTCAAAATAACAAACGAGTCAGAACAACCTAACCCTAGCCCAACCGATCTTGCAGTAGCAATAAAAGAGGAATGGCAATGGAGGAAGTGGATGAGAGGATTTTTGGAGGAAAGGTGCTACAGTAGTATTGATCGATACTTAGGGTGAAAGATATGTGGAACTGAGTAGATGAAATTTCAAGCAAAAGCATTAGAAAAAGGTTACTGATATTGTAAAATAGTAGAGAGGACTATTCAAAGAATACTAAGACTGATATTTAATGTAAGAATCGAATTGATATTATAAAGAAGAATTATAAGAGTGAGAAGGCTAAAATTGCTACATATAGAGGACCTAACAAATGGCATTTCTTTGAACTACTTGATGAGTTAATTGGTCCTAATGCAAAGATAGCGGAGTTTGTTAGGTTTGGTGATGAAAGTGAACAATTGCAAGCCATGACAGAAATGAATGGGCAGTGTTGTTCTACTAGGCCCATGCGTGTTGGACCTGGTTCCAATAAGAAGCCTACTACCACACAACAAAGTGGTTCATACCCTAATACTCAAGGAAACCAAGCCGAGAATTATCTAAATAATACAACAATTTTTGTTGATGGTTTTGATCCAAACGTTAGTGATGATATGCTAAAACAAGCATTTGGTCAATTTGGTAAGTTAATTCATAATAAAATACCAGTTGAAAAAGTATGTGGTTTTGTACAGTTTGTCGATAGGAAAAATGTTGAGAATGTAATTGAGAGTCTGAATGAAACGGTAATTGATAAGCAAATTGTTCATCTTTCATAGGATCACACCTCAGAAAAGAAGCAGTGAAAAATGGGTTAAAATAATCAATGGAATCAGAAGTCACATTTAACAGTTGGAAGGAATCAAATACAAAGTGGCAAATGGATGTGAAGAACGTTTTTCTTCATAGGAAATTGGTGTTGAAGGGGAGTGTTAAAAATCAACATCAACTCAATAAATAGAGTGATTGAAAAAATTTGTTGAAAATTAACATCAATCCAATAAATGGAGTGGTTGAAGAAGTTTTTTTAAAAAGAAAATCTAGGAGTATGTAGAATGTGATTATATTTGTGTGACTAGAATTATTTCTTAGTTTTACATTTGTGTTATGTAAATTGTATGGTGAAGACTATAAATAAATTAACTTAATAAGTTTTTACATTCTTAGTTTGAGTGTGAGTTGAGAGTTTTTTCTTTACATGTTATATTTTTCGTCAATTTGTGAGATAATATTTTTTATTATGTATATAATATAAATAGATTGTTTAATTGTTTTGATCTAATATTAATAAATTTAAAATTGTATATTCTAAATGTATCGTGACAATATAATGATTACTTATCTTAGTGCAAATGCAAGTACAAATGCAAATGCATGCTCGTATCAAACACATTGAGATGATTTTCATTTTATTCACTATTTATGATGATCAAATTGCAGATACTTTAACAAATCCATTATGCGAGCCTCGTTTCCTTGGTCTTAAACACAAACTTATGTTGCTTCCTCAACCATATGTACGAGGAGATATTAGAAATATAACTTAATTTGTATCAAATCATAGAACCCGCTGGTATTGCGGTCTGTTAGTTACTTACTAGTCACTTCTTTATAGCTGTATATATAAATAGACTCTATATATAGGCATTAATTCATTTCATTGAATAACATCAGAGTATTATTTTCATCTTTTTTTCTCTTACTGAAATAATACATGAATGAGTGAAAATGGAAGAATACAAACCTGAATGAGTTCCATGAGGAAGTGAACATCCTTGGCATAAAGTTCAGCAGAGAGATTTTTGACGGCCTGATGAAGATCTTCGGTGAGAGGGTTGGGTTCCCCCCCGATTGAGAACTTGGTCTTTCGAATCGCTTGTACGTGTTCTTTTGGTGTAGCCATTGCAAAAGCAGAGAACTCGAATATATATCTTCAAAAGATATTAACACAGATACAGTAAGTAGATTTCACAGATAGACTAGGAATGAGAGTGAGGGAGCGAAAGTATGCGATTGTTAATATATGAAGGGAGTGAAATTGCCGAGCAAGTTTAAGAACTTCGTGGCTAAGTTTAACGTACACAGTTAAAAGTAATAAACCATCAAATTAAAGGAATGTGTTATAAAGAGGGCGCGATGTACGAAAAAAGCACTTTCCCCGAGCCTCGCATGCTGATTCGTCGAATGGTCTTCATCTTTATTTTTTTTTTTCTCCCTTTATTTTTAATAAATAATTATTTTTTAAAAAGTTATATTAATTTAAAATATTATAATATTATATAATCTAAAAATAATAAATAATTTATCTTTTATTTTTTCGAATTTTCATTTCCTAGACTATAAATCATCTTTTTCATTTTTGAATTTCATTTAAAAGCTTGCTGGCTAAGTTATTGTACACATTTAAAAGTAATAAATCATCGAATCAAAGGAATGTTATAAAGTGATCAGAGAAAATAAAATGTTTAATGCATAATAAGTTTAAGAATTTCTTGGCTATGTAATAAGTTTAAGAATTTATTGTACACAGTTAAAAGTACCAAATGATCAAATGAAAGGTTTGATGGGATGGTATTTATATGTTTTTTGTCGTTAAAAATATATGCTTTATGCTATTTAAGATTGTTGTGTAATTATTTTTATTTTTATTTAAAAGTAAATAAATTAAATAATTAAATTATATGAAAATTGAAAGAATATTTAAATAACATATATTTTTTTAAAATTAAATATAAACAAGTCAAAATGTGATATTAAAGTCTACACATGTTTGAAAATATGCAATGCTGTACGGAAAAAACAGTCTCCACGAACTTGGGCGCTGATTCGTCCACAAAAAGTCTTCGTCTTTGTCCTCTTTTCTTTTATTCAACATTTCATTTACTAGAGGAAAAGCGTTTTAATCCTGACATGGGATGCGGACGTTTTTATGGTGCATATCCACCCTACGCCAATTCATTTAATTTCTTGTCGAGTATGATCGATATATATATATATTTTTTTTTAATTTCATTTATGAACGTAAACATAATAAGCTTAATCTTATCTATTTATTTTTATTTTATTTTTTTATGATTCAAATTTTAGATCATTTTACTTTTTATTCTAAAAATATATATACATCGTAATTTTTAACATAAAAAAATATACTTTTACATTATATAAAAATAAAATATATTTAGTATGTAAAGAGAATTAAAAATAAAATTTAATTCGTAAAAATAAGATTATAATATATAATTAAACTAATTTTTTTCAAATAGTTAGTAAGATCTAAAACTTTGAAAAAAATATTAATTACACATTTTTTTTTACATTATATTAATTAAGATGAGTTATATGGTAAAAATAACTTTATAAATTATTAAGTTATTTATATTTAAAAAAATATCAAGTATGATATTATAAATAATGTGAATGTTAACTTAATTAAATTTAGTATTTTTTTTAATTTTGTAATGTTTCAAGTAAGGATACTTAATAAAAAAAAGAACTCAAAACTTTATTTTCAAAATTATTATATTTTAATAAATAAGTTTTAAATTAAAATTTTAAGTTTTCATTTTTTCAAATTTTTTTTTTTTTTTTTGAGAAAACCTTTTTGGGTGCAATTTTATTTCATAGACTTAATTTTTTACATCACTTTTAGGGGAAGACTCGTATTCACATTTCGAGATTTGTGGCTTCTAAAGGAGTTATGCATCACCTAAAACTCAAAGTATAAACCTCTAGTTTAAAAGGTCACAATGACTCATCATATATAGTACATTTTAATGTGCTACCTCTCGAATGGCTTAGACTCATTAGATAACATTATTTAATATTAGACTTAATAAACTTGATAAGAAAATCCTTATCTCCTCGAAGTACTTGCTAGAAGATCTCATTTTGAGACTTAGTCAAAACTTTCCTTTTTAATCACGTTGATTAATGCTAATTGGTTGAAGATTATGGTCCCATACATGAAGTTAGGGAGCAAATTTCTTGTTAGCTTTACAGTTCCGTGTTTGTGTTTGTGTTTTGCTTTAAAGTTTAGGTTTATTAATTTGATGTTGTTTTGTCAAAGTTTTAAAATAGAATTAACTTTTTTTCTAATAAATTATTGAATTTCATTTGCATAATTCACAAATTTAAAAATTAAACTTTTTTTTAAGTATCATAGAAATTATAATATCTTGCAACCTTGTTATTTTATATGGATATATTTACTTGTATATAATAAATAATGATAATATATTTTAAAATTATTAAGACAAGTGGTATACTTATATACCTATGTATATACACTTGATTAATATAATTTTTTTTGCATTTTCTGTATCAATATGACATTGTTTGTCATTGAAAGCCATTTTTGTTCCAATTTAAATGATTGTTACAAGATTAATTATGTTTTATGTACACGATATATAGAATAATTTATAAAATTATTTATTTTATTGTAATTATATTCACAATGTATGAATAACGATAAAAATATGTAAAATTTTAGACATAATTATATTATTATTCATAAATTATGCTTATTTATTAAATATGTTTTTATTATTACTTGCGAGTATAATTAGAATAAAATAAATATTTTTATAAATTATTTAAATATAATTAATCTCCTTTATTTTAATTTCTTTGATTTTATGGGAATTAGAGATGCGTGCGAAGAAAAAACTTAAGACCAACCATATCTTCATTATTGATTCAAATTAAGATGAAATTTAAATTGCAATTATTTGTAATGCATATTTAATAATTAATACTGTAATTTAGAGTATCACTAAATAAATAGTCCCTTCTTCTCCTTTTTTTATTTCTATTATACGTTTTGGACATTTATTTTTCTTATGATATTAACCACTTATTCCTAAATTTTAATTAGTTAAATCATATAGTATAATTTTTTTATAAAAAAAAATTATTTTTATCATCCACGTAGTGTACATTTTTTATTTTTCATATAATGTAAAAATTATATGATGTTTTTTTTATGACGTAAATTAATTTCATCTTATGCATAAATAACTTACTAATTTATATTGTTTTATTTTTAACCATTGATAAAAAATATATCTTAATTTTCTTATCACATAAAATTACACATATTTTTTATAAAAAAAAAGTATATGTTGTTTTATATTGTAATAAAAATAATACATATTTTTTTCAAAAATAATTAAAAGTAAAATTCAATATATCTTTAGATGTTATATCATATAACTAAACTAAATTAATTTCAGCTAACCCAACTCTTAAAAATGTGTATTTAAATATGTAAGTAATATATATTTGGATATATAAATAATCTAATTATTTAAATGATTTATTTTTAATTCATATTTTAATTCATAGTAAAAAATATATTTATTTTTTTAAAATAAATAAAATTAAAATTATATATATAAAATAATCATATCATATAATTAAATCTAATCATAAATCCGTATTGGGGGCACAAATGATACGGTGATGGGGATGATTTAATAGTTATTGGCTCAACGGTATCAAAACAAAGAAAAATTAATTTAAAATGGTATAATACAAGTGGTATTTAATAATTAATAGTGTAATAATGTTGTGAATAGTACTATTATAAAAAGTTGTGAAACTGTTGGAAACATGAAATTAATTTATTTTATAAAATAAATATTTTTTAATATTTATATTTATAAAAATATATTTATTTAAAAATCTAAATTAAAAATATGTGTTGTAGTATGTTTAAAATATAATAAAATATCAATAATTTATTAATAATTTTTTATCACAAAATAATTTACTAATAGTCGAAGTATACAAAATTTTATTATTTTAAGTCAGATATTATAAATTTATTAATTATTGAAAAATAAATTAAAAATATAAAACTTTAAAAAATATTTGCGATAGAGCACATAAATATATATATATATATATATATGTATATTTTTTAAATTAATATATATTTTTTAAATAAATTGTTACTTAAAAAATATGAATTATGATAAGTTTGAACATAACAATTAATTTAAAAACACATGAAAATTAAAAATATGCATATATGTTTCTATTTATGATTTTTTTAAGTTTTTAACATGTCATACACTTATTTATAATCAGTAAACTTGTAATATTTCATTCAAAATTAATAATTTTTTATACATTTTAATTATAATTAGTATATTATTGTTACCATTCATCCTCTAAAATATATACAAATAATAAATTTATATTATTTTATTAAGTATTAAAAATAAAATTAATTAATAAGTTGATTTTGTAGGTAAGATAAATGTTAGGAAAACATATATTTATATTTATTTTTGCACTCATTTTATTTAGATTTTATTATGTATTAATATTATTTAAAAAATTAAATTATTTTTTAATTTTTTTAAAATAATTAGTGTAATGTTTATGAGTGTTAACAATATTAGTAAATAAAATATTTGAATGTAATTTTAGTTTTTAGGTGTATCTTTTAAAAATATTTTCAAGTAGAAAAAACTATTAAGCTTCAACAATCACATCTCAGGTATATTTTTATTTATGTGTACGTTATATTTCGTATTAAACATATAAGAACATTGTGCATATAGGTTACTCGATTGATTGAACCATGTCTAAATTGATTGAGCTTAATTACTTGGTTGTATTAATTTTTACATAACTAGATCGATAAAGGAATTAATATTTGATCAATCAAGTACTAGATTGATGAGCAGATCAATCCACTTTGAAAAGTTTGTAAATTACGGACCTAATTAACCTAGATGGGGTGAATAAGTTATTTTTAATTTTTACCAATTTATAATTTAATAACCTAAATAAAGCGACGAGACATGTAATCGTGTGTAAATATAAAGTACAAAAATAAAAGAATAGCACACGGTATTTTTAGGTGGAAATCACCTAGGTTACAACCATGATCCAAGAAGAAAACCACCAGTCCACCTGACCAATTAACTTTTTACTATGAAAAACAAATGTTCAAATACAAATTCGGTCTTATGCTACCCTTCTTAGAATACTACCCAATATACTTTACTTACGAGCTCCTATTATATTTTTAAAGTTTCCAATATTCGTGTAAGTGGTTTCTAGACCAACGTTCTAATAAATTTCCCATCAATTAGATACATTCTCGAATTAACTGCAAAATGGTTAACAAAAAAACACAAGTGTCCATATGTGTTATGAACAGATTTAATAATGAATAATCCTAACTAGATTATTCAAAACACATGCCACTTAAATCAAATCAATTATTAAATATTAGAGTAAAAAAATCAAGTACAAGTTTAATAAAAATTAACCTATTTAAAGATTAATAATCAAATTAAATAACTATGAGATGACAAAAATAATTATTTGATCTAACAATTTAAGAACAAAAATAAAGAAGAAGTCATAAGAACATATTATCAAAATATCATAAACTAATTAGATTTATTAATCAATCAAACATAACCATCAATATTTGATAGATTAACAAAATAAAAAAACCTAAAAAATTATGATCTTATATTTGTAAAACAAGATAGAGAAATTAAAAATAATAGAATAATGTTCTTGTGTGGTTAATCGAAACAATGAGCAATAAGTTGTATTTATAGAAAAAATTAAAACTCTTAATCATATGTAGTTGATAAATATATTTTCTACTACAAATAGGATTAGTAATACTCATTAATTAATAAGACTTTTATATGATTGATAAATATATTTTCTATTATAAATAAGATTAATAATATTTACTAATTAAGAATACTTTTATTTAAAAAAGAGTTATTTTAAAGCATATTTTATGTTATCTTTTAGACTAAAGATTTAAGTTATAATTTTGAGTATAACTTATCTAATATTTTAGCATATATTTTATTATTTATTTTAGCAACAAAAATAATTTTAAATTTATAAATATGTGCTATTAAATGCGTGAGTATAATCATATGTGTTATATTTATAACAGGTATACTTGAAGTACGATTATCTGAAATTCTGACGTTTCTTTAATTTTGTTTGATATACTTGATAACAAGCTTAAAAAAAAGTTTACGGGTAAATATTTTATCTACGAAAATAACCAACACATATAATTCTTATACACTTAATTCAAAATGAACTAATTATTTCGCTAAATCGATCTAGATCGATCGAGGATCAATTAAACAGCTAGGTTTTTAAGTTTAACATAATACATAATTTTTACGCGAACCAACTTGTTTTATTACTATATTGTTGTTATATTTTAAAACTCTTCTAAATATTTTTAAGGATAATTTTGTAAGAGACCTTTTACCTGACGTTTCAATGTTATTTACTCATATTATTGGCTCATAATTTTGTTAAACACACATAAATATTATTGTGCTTTAAACTAATTGTTCTAAAATTGTTAGTTGATTTTGATTTATATGATATATTTGTTAAATCATCTAATTATGATTATTTATAATTGAATTTAATATATAATATACATTTATACTTGTATTATTGTACTAATTTTTCAAGTACAAATTGTACAAGTTTAATTAACTAACGTGATTCGAGTTTACGAGGATGTTGGTTCGGATTCGAACACATTTCTTGCGAAAACTACGATGAAAGAAGCGGATTGTAAATAGATTACTTGGATAAATTATCTTATTGTATAGTTTGAATCTTAGATTTGTAATTAGATTTTTTTTTCTTAGTATATAGTTAGTTGATTTAAAGAATTGATAATTTTACTCTTACATCATTAATTTAGCTTAAATTATTTATATCTAAAAATATATTGTATTAATTTTTATATTTATATATTATTTTATCTAAACGAGTGTGAATGTTTTATCATTCTACAAAATTTTTAATTTATTATTATTTTTATGTTACATTCACACACACTTAGATTAATTAATTGGGTAACTCAAAAAAAAATTTCAATTATGATCCATAACATCGTAGAAAGATTATAAATATAGAAATATATGCACAAAATTTATTGATATTAAATTTTTAAAATGATTGTGATACATAATTACGAATGTAAAAATATATGCCTAAAATTTGTTAATGTTAATGTTACTGGCGGAGGAACGGAAAAAAGAAGAAGATTAAACTTTTAGATTTTTTAGATTAGGTCGGCAAAAATTCCCCTCAAGAGATAGCAAAGCATGATATCGATGTGTTGATGGCGGGGAGTGGGAAATAGAAAAGACCATCTCTCCTTATTCTCCTCCTATCTCTCGATTTCATTTGGGTTTTCATCACTCTAGTATTGGGGCTTTAAGCTAACTGAAAAATGGTAGACTTTGGTCGGGTTCAGAAGGAGCTTCAGGAGTGCAGCAAAGACGTAGAGAAGTCAGGTATCAGAGTCAAGCCCAGAGACGGTTCCAGTCTTTCCTGTCTCGTTGGAGCCATTCCTGGCCCTATTGGCACCCCTTACGAAGGTGGAACTTTTCAGATCGATATCACATTGCCAGGTTCATTCAATTACCTCGATTTCCCTTTCCAAACTTCATTTTCTCAGTCAAAACTCTAAACACCTTCCTTTTAGTTTAAAAGCTCTTGGGTTTTTATAATTCATTCAGGTTTTCTTAGCTAAAAAAAATGAAATGAAAGGAAAGGAAAGAAAAAAAGTTATGGGTTTTAATTGGTCATGAATTGTACCTTTTTTTGGGTTCAAAATAAACAAATATCATTCAAATGCCACTAATTGTATCTTATCTGCAGAAAGAATTAGTGTAATTTTGGTATTTCAGCGTGCTATTTATTCTCATTCTCGTGTTAAATTTTGGGGAAAGTATGCTTGATTGTGTTATTAAAATACAAACTTGTTTCGACAATGGAAGTTCCACTTTGTATTTTGTGTTTCTAAGTCTGTGTTTCTTACTTGATTTTTTAGCTTGAAACTGTGAAAATATTATTCCGTGTCTTAAGTTTGTGTTTCATTACGAGTTCTATTCTTGCAGATGGATACCCTTTTGAACCCCCCAAAATGCACTTTACAACCAAAGTTTGGTAGGTACAAGTTATGTTGAAACTTATTTATCTATGTTTTTTTGTTGATTCGTTTACCATGGAGGGCGAATACTGTTGTGCATGATATCTACAAGTCAATGTTGCTGGTGAGTGATAAGGATTGAAGAGCATACAACATGATAATAAGAAAATGCACTTGGAATCCTGAGTTCTTAATATTTTTAGATTGTAAGTTGTTGTCATTCATTAATTGGCTTAGATTAGATATTCATGCTTCTTAGGCTTTTGACTTTGTTATTGAAATGGATAACATTTTCAGACCAATTAGTGAATTACTGCGCAGCATGAAATCTGGAAGTAGGAAAATGATGAGTTTTTGAATGGTGAATCAATGGACACATTTGAAATCCTTATTTATATTTAATGCCTTTAAAGCAAAATCTAGTTATCAAACAGAAGCCTTGCTAGAGGAGTCGGACTCTTTCTTCCTCTTCTTCTTTTCCTTCCTTTGTCCCTTATTTTTTAGTTTAGGAAGTGTTGATCTTACTGTGAGTTTTATACTGAATTCCATGTCGCAATGCAGATGGCTGGTAAATAGCAAGATTGAATGAAAAGATATATCACATGTAGAGGTGGAAATTGAGATGAGATGTTAACGAGATTCATGAGATAATCTTTCAATTTTCAAAACCTATCTCATTTTGTCTTACTTAATTTTTAATGAGATAAGATGATAATGAAACAATATTAATTAAGATGTCTCATTTGTCCCAAATAGGTCTAAATGAGACAAATAAGAATACAAAAATATAATAAAATGATAATTTATAATATAAGTTTAATAAGAAAAATGATATAAGAAATGTTTAAAGTTAGGCTCATTAGGGCTACAATGTAAATTAGGGCTACAATGTAAATGAGATGAGATTGTATTTAAATAAAATGAGACAATATTGCTTCATGAGCCCATTAGAGACACTAAATGAAGCATGAGATAAGATGAGACAGTCTACTTTACATCTCTAATCACGTGTAAAAATAAGCTTGACAGATTGAACCTAGTAGTTATATGTAAATATATCCCTAAGAGATTTGCAAATAAATTGAGAACAGCACAATGAACATTAGATTGTTTTGGATCAGACAACGAGTAATGAATTAATCAATGTTGTTTCATACATAAATGTGGTTTGCTAATATCCCCAAATGAGGTCACGTGGCTTGTCACTGTATGTCGATATCATAATGGTGTAATAAACTTGAAGTTATGCCGAAAGATGCTTCTTAGTTTTTCACATGTGACTAGTACATGTTGTTTATGAGATGAATAATGCTTGCATTTTCTTGTATCCTCTATTGCAGGCACCCAAATATCAGCAGCCAGAGTGGTGCTATTTGCCTGGATATTTTGAAAGATCAGTGGAGCCCAGCTCTGACATTGAAGACGGCTCTTCTTTCTGTACAAGCATTACTTTCTGCTCCACAGCCTGATGATCCTCAAGATGCTGTTGTGGCGCAACAGGTTTCATATGCCGCTATCCTCTATCCCATAATAATCTCTTTATATGCTTATGTGGCACTAATTCTCTCTTAATAGCCTTTTTCTATTGTTATTACAGTATATTAAAGACCAACAGACCTTTATTTCTACTGCTCGATACTGGACTGAATCTTTTGCCAAGACATCATCTCTTGGGGTTGAGGAAAAGGTAAGCCAAGTTCTCCTGATAAGTTCTGATGATAAATTTTGCTCATCTTTGAAAGATATTCTACATGTTAATTTGAATAAAGTAAATTTTGGAAAAGGTACAAAAGCTTGTAGAAATGGGTTTCCCTGAGGCTGCAGTGAGAAGTGCTCTAGAAGCTGTCGGTGGGGATGAGAACTTGGCTCTTGAAAACCTTTGCTCTGCTTAGAGCCTGCAATTGCCGCTGGCTGGTTTAATTCTTTTAAAGTGCAAGCACCACCCATTGTCGTTTTGGGGACAGGTATCCAGGCGTTATACTCATAGACGGTGATATCAAATAGAATGTTCCAGTTTAGCTTTTAATTTTCTTTCATTTCAAATTGTTTTGAAGTTATTGCAAACTTTGGCGTTTAAACCCTAGTGGTTTGTTTGGTCATGACATGTGTATCTGATGTAAGTTGTAACTTCATCCATTGAAACTATCTTATAGACATCCAACTTTTGCTACAGGAACTAGCCGTGCTATGCCAATGCATGGCGTTATTCTTAACCAAATCGTCCTCCACCAGTCCTTTATCTTGTGAGTAATAGTAAGGCAGTGAGCAACAACTAATAAGGTTGTTTCTTATGTGAGTAGATGTCAAAAGTGCTCACTTTTTCTTTTTTTTTTCCGATTTAAAAATGCTCACTTTCTTTAAGTGCACTATTGTTCATTATGGTAAACAAGCTTAGAAAACAATCATACGTGAAATGAATTAAACTGCGTGAAAATACATTTTTATTTTGAATAACTTGAAAACTAGAAGACAGATCTAATAATAATTAAAAAAGAAGAAGAAGAAGAGAAAGATTAGCAGATTACACCCACTCGTTTTCTTAAATTTGTTGCTCTAAGCTTTAGAACTTCTTGCTGTTACATTTTCAAAGTGATGCTCAGACCAGACGCATACTAACTTTAAGTGGATAACGAATTGGATCAAAAACAGACATTTGAGGAAGTATTTCAAGGAAAATAACTAAAATCAAAATGTCGTCTGCTTTCAAGTGCATTTAGATTTAGGTAGTTGCTGTATTGCTGATCGTAGAAGCTGTAAACTTGATTTTTTTTTTCAAAGCTTTTTTGTTTGAGTAAATAGGTTTTTTTACTACCAAGGAGTTTATAAAAATATGAATTTTTTTTATTACTTTTAATATCATTAAATTTTTTAAATGTTATAAAGTATAATTTTTTTTTGTTATTTTTATAGTATTAAATTTTGTAAATGTTATAAAAATAAAAATATCATCGATTTACATGTAATTTGTTGTTAACGATTGAAATTAATATTATTTTTATAACTCTTAAAATTTAATTATATAAAATTGATAAAAAAAATTGACGATACTTTAACATGTAAACAATAAAAAAATTTAATGATATTTATTTAACAACCTCAAAATCTGTGCAAATTATATTAACATGAAAATTCAGCTTCTTTCCTGATAAAAAATCGCAAGCAGTTTTCAATGGAGATGGCAATTTGTGTGTTGTCTTTCCTATAATATTTTTATCGACACAAAAGAGCGAAAAAATAATTTGCATTGAATTAAGTTGGCTTCATATTCGTAGCCTGATATACAATTGTGCTTTTTGGGTAAAAAAACTGTGATTCTAAGAAGAATATATAAAATAAGAGATGATAAATATTTATAAAATAATGCAACAATTCTTTATGTGTTAATATTTTATAAGTTGGGGCATGATCATGTACCCAATTTTATAATATATTAATAGTAATTCAAAGTAACGTAACAACTGTTCTAGAATCTTGACCCTTAAATATTTTTTTTTTCATTTTTTAACTTTCTTTTTCTTCTCAACGTGTGTTTAAGGCAGCTTAGCTTGGAGGTAATTTAGATGTACTGATATTTAGTTTATTTGTTTATAGTTTTTTTTAAAGGTTTCTTTAATTTAAAAAAAAAATACTAAATAAGAATAAATAATATTATTGAGATAATATTTTAATATTAATTTTATTATGATTAATTTTGTTATTTTTTATTTCCTCCATGTCAAATGAATAGCAATCCAGATACCTGTCTTTCTTAAATATGTTTATTTTAATTTTATTTCTATCAAATCGTCTTCTTCTAAAAGAGAGAAAAGTGTAGTAAAGGTTACTTTGTTAATCATTTAGGGATTGTTTAATACATTGTTTAAAAAATATGTTTTTAAATTTATTTATTTGTGAAAAAGGTATTAAATAAGGATAAAATTAAATTTTTATCTAATTTTTGGTTAAATATAATAGAATAACACATGATACATACATGTTTTTTTATAGATATATATTTAATGAAGTAATTTTAATTAAAAAATTACTCAATTTTTTTAATAAATCTTTTATCAAATTAAATTAAAGTTTTATAATGTTATGCTTAAAATGATTGTATTAGAATTGTTAGTTGATTTTGATTTATTTGATATATTATTAAATCATCTAATTAATGTTATTCATTATTAAATGTATTATAAAACACATATTTGTACTTGTATTATTGTGCTAACGTTTCAATTACTTGTGTAATTCAAATTGTTGGAATGTTGGTCTAAATCCAACATCTTACTTGTAGAGACACTGAAAAAAATGGAGACTTATAAATAGATTAATTGGGGTATTATATCAGTGGTTAGTTTGACTCATATTCTTGTAATTTAAAATTATTTTCATAGTAGATAGTTAGATAGTTTGGTAGACTGGTAATTTTCCTTTTAAGTTATTGGTATAGCATAAATTGTTTACATTTAAAAATATCTTGTGTTATTTTATATTTTACATTACTTTGTTTACACACAATTATATGCTTGATTTTGTGTAAAAATTTTAATTTATTATAATTTTGATTATTATCTATTAACACTTTAATTAATTAAATGTATAATTAAACATAACCTCTCAAATGTAAATGTCTTTGGCTGATCAAATTAACAACTACCTAGTGCCCATATTAGTTGGACTCTTTTGTTAATATTGTGCCTTTAGTTTGGCCTAAAGATTGTTTGTAATGTTGTAAACTCTAAACAAAATGATATATGAATGAATTGTAATTTATTCAAAGTAAACTATTGACTTATATAAGTCTTATAAAGAGATAAGATTGAAACAAAAAAACAACCAATGTTGATCCTAGAAACATGGTAAGTGGCTAAGGAAGGGGTAAACTCTACCTACATATCCTAATAAATAGGATTTATTAATATAATCATATTTGACAATTTCATATATGTCACAATGCTTCAACTCAATAACTTCATCTTTGGTCAAATCATGTAAGAAATGAAATTTTACATCAATGTGTTTGTTGCGTCCATGCACGACTGTATTATTGGATAGATTAATGGTGGAACTATTGTTACATAGCATAGTGGTACATTTACCTTGAGATTGGCCAAGATTTTCCAATACTCTCCTCATCCATACCTCTTGACAAGCATAAGAGGTAGCTGCCACAAACTCTGCTTCAATAGTGGATAGAGCAACTATAAGTTATTTTTTTGAGAACTAAGACAAATTTTTCATTAAGTAGAAACACATAACCATAAGTGCTTTTCCTTTCATCTACATCTCCTTCATAATCATTGTTTGTATGTGCTATCAATTCTCTATTACTTTCCTTTCGATAAAAAATTCCCAAATCCACAGTACCTTTCAAGTATCTTAACACCCTTTTTCGCAGCTTGCAAATGCAATTCAGTTGGACTTGCCATGAATCTACTAATGAGAGACACCACATATATCAAGTCTGGCCTTATTGTAGTTAGATACATGGGACTTCCAACCAATTGCTTATACATGGTAGAATTCACCTTGGATCCTTCTTCATCCTTTATTAGTCCAATGCTAAGAACGATGGGATTCTTCACACTATTACTATTCTCCATCCCAAACCTTTCCAAAACATCTTTTGTATACTTTCTTTGACTAATATAAATACCTTTAAGATTTTGTAAGACCTCCACGTAGAGAAAGTATTTCATCATTTCCAAATCAATCATATCAAATTCAAGTTTCATAAAATTCTTGAACTTAACAAACATACTTTTATCATTACCAGTAAAAATTAAATCATTGACATATAAGCTAACAATCAAAATTTTACCTCCATCTCCTAGTTTTAAGAATAATGTGTGTTCATAATTGCACTTCTCAAATCCTTTTTTAACAAAATATGCTTCAATCCGACTATACCATGCACGTGAGGCTTATTTAAGACCATATAATGCCTTCTTCAATTTTTACACCTTATACTCTTCACCTTTCTTCTCATAGCCTTATAGTTGCTCAACAAACACTACTTCATTTAGCTCTCCATGCAAGAAAGCGCTTTTGACGTCAAGCTAATACACACTCAAACTATTCTAAGCTGCTAAAGTAATTATCATTTGAATCGTATCCCACCTAACCATAGGAGCAAACACCTCAGTATAATCTATGTCATGCTACTATGTATATCCTTTTGCCACCAAATGAGCCTTACACTTGTCAACCTTGCCATTTTCATTGAGTTTAGTTTTGAAAACCCATTTTACTCCAATTCTCTTCATTCCTTTAGGCAAATATGCCAGCTTTCAAGTCCCATTTCTTTCAATTGCTTCTATCTTCAAGTCCATTGTAGCTTTTCAAAGGTAGTCGGATATGAAGTTTAGGTAAACATAACCAAATTTTTGTGTTCAACTTCTTCTTCTAAAAATTCTCCCCCACTCACATAATCTTCCAACCAGAACGATTCTCTTTTATTCCTCCCTTCTGGTGAGCTTTCTTCAAATGTTGGATAATTCTCTTTAAGTGACTCACTTAAAGATATGCTAACCTTTCCTTCAAATTCTTCTTCACTTTGATCATGTTGACTTCTTTCTTCATTACTATCTTCCCACTCGAGGATATTAAGTCTTGCCTATTCATTACTTATTCCCTAATTCCAACACTCATTTTCTTCAAAAACCACATCTCTAATTACAACTATTTTCTTGGATGATAGATCATAAAGTCTATATGCTTTAGATTCTTCACTCATCCCTAGGAGCACACACTGAAAACTCTTATCATCTAGCTTCTTTCTCTTACTGTTTGACACATGAACATGACCAATGCATCTAAAAACCCAAAAATAATCAACATTAGGTTTGACACCACTCTAAGCCTCTTTAGGAGTTATATATTTTACTGCTAATATGGGACTTCTATTGAGCACATATGTTATCCAATTTATTTCTTTTGGCAAGAAATTATTTGAAACTTGTTTATCAATTAACATACTTCTAACCATGTTCATGATTATCATCTTCTTATGCTCAACTACCCCATTTTGTTAGAGAGTGTAAGTTGTAGTGAGTTGCCTGCTAATACCATTGGCTTTGAAAAAGACATTAAAATCATGAGAGATGAACTCTCCACCCCTATCTATACATAGACAACAAATAAAGGCTCATATCTCTTTTTCCAAAAGGGTTATAATTCTTAAAGATAAGAAAAACTT
Organism: Hippophae rhamnoides; assembly: GCA_033030585.1. Classification (NCBI taxonomy): domain Eukaryota; kingdom Viridiplantae; phylum Streptophyta; class Magnoliopsida; order Rosales; family Elaeagnaceae; genus Hippophae; species Hippophae rhamnoides. Next base: position 60,765,109 of record CM065428.1, on the reverse strand, counting down.
TAGATTTTTTGATAAGAAAATATATCTGCATCTTACGACTGTAATCATCAATAAATCTTATAAAATACCTCATGTTACTATCGGAGATAGGTTTGATGCGTCCACAGATATCAGCATGTACCAACTGAAGTCTTTATGATGCTATCTATAAAGTCTTTTTTAGAATTGCATCCTTGCGTTGTTTTCCTACCATGCAATCAGTGCATACTTTGGATGGTGCCTTCAATTGTGGTAACCCTTTCACCATTTTCTTATAATGCAATGTTCTTATACCTTTGAAACTTAAATGTCCTAATATGTAGTGCCAAAGGTGAGTATTGTCTTCAAGAATTGTTTGGAAGAAAATGGGAGCTTTCGACAAAATTCTTGCTGACAATATGAACATCCTATTTGCGTAATGAGACCTTTCTTAGGATGATATACTCTACATATTTCATGTTGTATCAAAATAGCTACACCTATTTCTTGCAATTGCCATGACTTAATAGATTGTTTTTCAACTCAGGTATATAAAATACATCAATGATTACTTAGTAACTCTAGAAATTTGTAACCTAATGTTACTCTTTCTCAACACAGCCATCTTGGAATTATTGTCGAGCTTTACAAATTTTTGGAACTCCTCATCAAGATCTAAGAACCATTCCTTATTTGCACACATATGATTGCTACACTTTAAGTCAAGAAGCTATACATCTTCTCTCATTGATTGATTAATCTCCATATATAACATTAGCAACATTTCTTCTTTCTCCTTCTCTCATTTAGAACACTTATATTGATAGTTCACTAATTGATGGCACTTATAACACTCAATTATAACTTTGTTGAATGGTTGTTTCCCTCTTCCTCGAAAGGTTCCACAAGCTCGATTACCTCATCTTCCACTAATTCTATCATTATAGGTCACCTTTAATATCTGCTCATCTCTTCCATACCTGTTCATCCTCTACTCATGCACCAGTAAGTTATTCTGCAACTCATTAATGGTTAATGTGTCTAAGTTATTATACTATTCAACCAAACATACAACATAGTTGAACCGTAAGGTCATTGATCTCAAGATATTTTCAATGATCACCATTTACTCTATGTTTTCACTATGAATTTTCACCTTGTTTGCTATAATGAGCGTTGTTATAATGAGCGTGTAAGAAAAATATGCATTAACACACTCTCCCTTTTTCATCTGTAAAACTTCAAATTCCTTCCGGAGAGCTTGGAGTTGTGCTCTTTTGACTCTTGTGGAACCTTGGTAGTTCTATTTCATAGAATCCCAAATGTGTTTGGCAGTGTCTTAGTTGAGTATCATCTCCATTATAGTTTGATCAATGGCTTGGAACATATAATTTTTTATCTTCAAGTTTTTTAGCTTATGGTATGTAATTGATTTTTGTTGTGTTTCAGTAAGCTCTACTCCTTCTGCTAAAGCAGGGATACTAGTCTCCACTAAACTCCAATACTCCTTTAAACGAAGAAAATTTTCCATAAGCATGGACCAATGCTCATAATAGTCATTAAACTTAGGAATTCTAGGTTGAACGAGGTTATTTTCAACTACCAAATTTTGATTCTTTCACTTTTTCTCCTTTGAAGAAATTGCGGTTTCTTTTTTTCATGTCCAATGGAGACAACTGTGATGGGTTCCAAGATGAAGGTAATGCAAAAGGATGGCAGCCATCGTTTTTTTAACACTGGTATCAACACAGAGAAGCTGGGTATCAACATAGAGAAGCTGTTGATGTCACAATGACTATTGACGTTGGGGAGTTTTGCAAGGAAATGTGTTGTCTTTGTTGTTGAACATGAGTTTAGATGATAAGAAGGTTTATTTGGTGGTTGCGGGTAGAGAGGTGATCGATTTTGTTTCCTTTTTTGTAGACCAACGAGTTATTTTTTCATTTACTAGAGCAATAAACTTGTTATAGAAGAAATGGCTTAGAGAGAAATAAAAAAAAGGCAAAAAGAAATAGAGAAATCACCGACCATACTTCTTCTAATCAAGCTCATAGTGCACTCTCTAGACTCTTATACTGGTCTTGATAAGCGATGACCCTTTTTTTCTTCTTTTATTATTATTATTATTATTATTATTATTGTTTTGATACCACATTGTTGTAAAATCTAAACAAAACAATATCTGACTGAATTGTAATTTATTCAAAACATATTATTGGCTTATATAAGCCTTACAAAGAGATAAGATTGAAACAAAAAACAACCAACATTGAACAATTAATCCTAGAAACATGACAAGTGGTTAAGGAATTGGTAAACTCTACCTACTTATCCTAATAAATAGTATTTATTAACATAATCATATTTGAAAATTTTAGATATGATTCTAACAACTCTTAACATGTAATTGATTGCCTTGTATATTATTATGTATACATTGTTTAAAATATGGTGTTGCCTTCTAGAAAGAACATGATACAATATGATAACTTAAAATTAATTCAATAAATTAATATTTTAATATTATTTTATTCATTAAATCTTACACGAATATAAATCAACTAGATTCGAATGAATTTATTAAGTTATATTTGATTAAAATAACATAATTTCTTTTGAATTTTTCGAGTCGATGACATGATACTTCGACCTAAGATGACTCAAAAAACGAAATAACCTATTTATCAAATAGATTGACATGATTGATATAAATTATCACCGTTATTATCATAATATATTATTTTTTAACCATAATATTAATTTATTCTAAAAACTAAATACATGTTTAATAAAATTGTGAGGGTAAGAAATAAAAATACAGACAATAGTATCTTATACAATTTTCCAATAAAAAAAACCCCACTGAGACCAATCAAGTTGTTTCTTCGTTTTGTTATTACATTAACTAATAACTTTTTTTAATTACATTAAAAATACATCACCATACCATTAACTAATAACCTTTTCTTTTGATTTTAATCGACATATCAGGATGCCAAAAAAAAATCACATTCATTAGCTAGCTTGGTTTGACATTTTAATAAACTTGACGTCTTGACCATTGACTTAATTTGTTTTTTTAATTCCATTAAAACTATTCTCCATTCAACTCATCCATTTGAAACATCAGAAAGCCAGATATTTCAAAGGTGAGCTTTGAAATGAGACTCACTTTAAGGGAAGATTGAAATATTTTAGTACTATACAGAATTAAATTATAGAGCTAGAAAATAAGTCATTAACTTGCAAATAAAATGCAAGGTTTAAAGGAAAAGAAAATTCAAATTTTAAGCAAAAATTAATTCTGAATTCTTTTGTTGGTATTTTGGAGAAATACAGAGTGATAATTATTGATAATGTTTAAAAGCTTCTGGTATCTCTAATGAAGTCAAAGAAGCCAAATTATTACAAATTTGGCGATCCAAACATCACTTATAACAAGTGGGAGCCGCGGACTTGGCCTCGAATTGTGTAAGGGACATCCCGTATAAATTTAATCTTAAAAATAGAGCGCATGAATGACAATAACAAATATAGATTATTTTTTTAATTAAATTATTGTGAAAATAAAAGTGGATATTTACAAAAAATTAATAAAATTTAATATTTTTAATTATTAAATCACTAATCTTATATTTTAATTGTGTGTTTTTATTTAATTTAAAAAAAATTAAAAATGATATGAATTAAGTTATAAAAAAAATTTAATTACATAAATCAATATCTATACAAAGTAATAGAAAAATTAAACAATATAAACTATAAAAAATAAATAAATAATTTAAATAAGTGAAGAAATGGATAATTACAAAATTACATTATATAAACAATAATTAATAGTTATATAATTATATATAATTAATGATAGAAAAATTAAATTAATCAAATCGAAGGTAATATATTTTTTATCTTCTATTATTAATAAAGATTATATAATATTAAAATAAAAGTTAAAAAATATATAAAAATATTAAATAAATATCTAATATTATAAAATAAAAATATATATTTAAATAATAAAATTAAAAGATAATATTATTATGTATTTTTATATAAAATAAAAAAATTTGTAAATACAACACTAATTTTTTTTATAAAAAAATTAGGAGGGACTACGTGTGGCTCCGTCCTTAGCCGTAAAACTTTAAAAATAACAGATAAGTTGATGGACGTATTGCCAACTTTTTAGTCATGAAAATATATATTTGATGAAAAAAAAACAATCAAAATAGTTTTTAGGGTTTATAACAATATTGAAATTTTGTTTCATTTTATATAAAAAAAATTAATTTTTTTCTCTATAAAAGTATATCTATATTCTTATTTTGTTTACGTACGAGTAGTCAAATTTTTATTTCATTCATACATAAATATATTTTTATGATTAAATTTTACTATATCATTTAATTAACATTAATTGAATTGACGTGATAAATAATTAAATGATGTGATAAAATTTAAATAGGTGTCGTGCATGTTAATTAGTTAACATGTTAGTATTTAATCTCAAAAATATATTTATATGTAAACAAAATAAGAATATTGATATATTTTTTATGATACAAAAATTCAAATTTTTTTTATATAAAATAAATTAAAGTTTGAAGAAATTATAAGGTATTTAAACATTAATCTTAAGAAAAACATAAGGCTAACTTGAAAGAAATAGATAGAGAGTGGGAGCAGATAATATGTTGCTATATAGGCTAATATATATAACTTTTAAGTATACACAAATTATAAAAACTTAAGTATATTTAGGTGTTATGTTATAAAAAATTAAATTATTAAGTGATATATTTAATTATTTTTTATTATATCTAAATCTCAATAATTTAATTTAAAATCTGATCGTGATTAATGTATCTTATTATAATTCTCAAAATTTGAATTTATGATTTATCAAAGAAATTAAACCCTTTTAACAAATTTTATAAATCTAGAAATATATAACAAATTTTTTTTTCACGAGATAACTTTGATAAACTTAATATCTACATTTATAATTTTAAAAATAAAAACTTATTATCTCTATCATATCTCCATTCTTTTAGGTAGTGTGTCAATCTATATTTCTTGTATCATTGATAATTTTAAAGAAAGATAATCTATTATAAGTTATTGATTGATACTTAAACTCGTAAACAAATACCTTTTGAAATTGAAACTATATTCCTCATATCCCTCCTTCAAGATAACAGTGATATTTGTATTCACTCCAAGCCAACTAACTAAACTCTCCTAATATCGGTCAATTCAATTTGTTTTGCTATTTATTCCACCACATAAGTAGTTATACATTTCTAATCTGACTATGTAATTATAGTGGAAAGGACAATAATAATAATAATAATAATAATAATAATAATAATAATAATAATAATAAAGGGTCGGTGAGATTTAACAAATTGTCATGTTGTTGGTAAGGCTTTATGATGATTGTCATCTAAACATCATAAACATGAAATGCCGTACTACTGACTATAATATTGAGGTTAAGTCTTACAACAAATTGTGCCCAAACCTTTACCACAATCATGTAACCTTAACCATGTTTTGTGCTATTTTGTTGTTTTTGGTAAAGGATTTACCACAACTTTGTAACGCCTTACCATTAAATTTTTTTTTCTTTACTAGTAAGGACTTGCTATGTAAAAAGCGTAGGTAAAAATGGCTAATTTTTTTTTAATATATTCATAAAATAAAAATAATTATCAATATTTTTAATATAAAAATAAATTCAATATTGATTAAATAAGTTTTTATAATGAAATTATAGGGTATAATAAATAATTTTGGTCATTTTTTTTACGAAAAAAACCTTGTAACTTTTTTTAAGGGTTAAATTCATTTTCAACTCGCAGGTAAATTTTCTCGAATTTGGAAAGCTGCCCGAAACTTAAAAAAGCTAGAAATTACTAGCTGGTATTTTCTTTTTCTTTTTTTCTTTTGAGAAAAGGGCTGTAAATGTCATTTTACTCGTGTAGGCGACTGATTAGTAACTAGTCATATAATAATATTTGTGAAATTTCCAAGCTCATAATGTAATTCTTGTAAAATCTTCCTGTCATCCTCATTTGACTTTTTCCTGGTTTTGAAATATGAATGCAAGCTCAATATGCTAGACAAACTAGACATTGTGTTCGTGCATTAAAATTAAATTCAACAACTCTTTTTATTGGGCTAGCTTTACCCTTTAGAGACTGCATATATATTTTCGTTTCTTTTATATATCCAAAAGAACATAGACAGCAGTACTTTGCATGTGTCCCCCCCCCCTCTGCATCAAGAGATATGTTATTGTAAACTACTTTCTTTTTTAGACTTGCTAGATCTTGATTATTAATTCTCGTGTGTTATATTTATCCTATCTTTTTTTTGATATAATAATAGTGAACTTTTTACACAAATAATACTAAACTCATATATTTCAATAAATTTACTACAGTTAAACTAACTAGGTAACTATTTGTGGGGCACGTAACTTGACGGCAAAGGGTTGGGAAAAAAAAATGTTAAAAATCCATAGCTTTCTTGAAAAGGTTTTTGACTTTTTAGTTTCTCCATTTCATGGCGTCACAATTTTCTATTCACTCTTCTTCAGTATCTTACTTCTCTCGCTCCTTATTATTATTATTATTTTTATTATGTATTGAGCGCTATAGCTATTACCATTTACTAACACTAAATCACTTATAGTAATTGTGTAATTGTGTATTAATGTATGCTTATAAAATGAATTTTTGTTTTCTATTACATTATATGCCCATTCTGGTTCCCAACAAGGGCAGCAGTCTAGCAGACTAGCAGTAGTGTAAATATATGCCAAAATAAAGGGCTTATTTTTAAAACTGATAAGGCAGGTATCGAAGTGTACTGCAAGTAAAAGACACTGAAAAGCCTTGGTTATCTTTTCCACATAACTAACACCCCATCACTCTTCCGTCTTTGATCCAAACACTCCGGTGGATTCCCCCTCACTCCCACTTATCAACTCTGGTACTCTGCTATACATTTTTATTTCTTTATACGACACCGTTTAAGTTTTTATACTTATTGAGCTCTTTGGTGAACCCCTCTAGTCGTTTCAGCGGTTTTACTGGCGGATAACTTTATTTTGCTTCATTCCGATGCATCGCCGGCCAGGCTCTATTGTGATTTCAGAGATTTGACGGATGGGTTGCGTGCTCGGCACCAAATCTGCCGAAGATAGCCGGAACCACGCCGGAGTTCTGCACTGTCGCCGCGATGTCGAGGAAACTGGTGGTTCAGGCAGGGATGATGCTGCAGTGAGGGTGCGGAAACAAGTGACAGAGAGACAGAGAAACGTTCGTACTGGCGATTTTCCGGTGATTGAACGCCGCAAACCGAGGCATGACTTGAACCAGCAAGGTTGGCCTTCCTGGCTGTTGGCCGTCGCGGGAGAGGCGATTCAGGGTTGGACTCCTCGGCGGGCCAACACCTTTGAGAAGTTAGCGAAGGTTGTGGGAATGTGATGATTGATAAATGTTTAGTGACGTCGGTACTTTAAGTTATGGGTCCATTTGAATTCGCCAAGTTCAAGTTATGTTTTCTTTTTTTTTTTTTACAGATTGGGCAAGGAACTTATAGCAATGTATATAAAGCTAGGGATTTGATATCTGGGAAGATAGTGGCGTTGAAGAAGGTTAGATTTGATAATTTGGAACCAGAGAGTGTGAAATTCATGGCCAGAGAAATTCTTGTGTTAACAAAGCTTGACCATCCCAATGTGATTAAGCTTGAAGGTCTAGTTACCTCAAGAATGTCTTGTAGTCTTTACTTGGTTTTCGAATATATGGAACATGATCTAGCTGGACTTGCTGCTTGCTCTGGGGTAAAGTTCACCGAGTCTCAGGTAAATTTCACCCGGGTGATTTGGAATCTTGAAGCTTATTATATCGACAATCTTCATTTGCGTTTGCCTGTTATTGAAAGTACGATGTGAATCACTTTCATTTCTTGCTGGAATTTAGGATCTGAGATGGATTTCGGCGTGTTGTTTTTTCTGTATTTGTTTGTTGTGTTTGTATGTTTTATAACTTTCATTTTCTCCAATTGGGTTCTTGAGCTGATGGCTTGACGCTGTTATATTTGTCATTTTGTTTTCCTTGTTGTGATCCTCGATGTTACTGGAAGATATTCCTTTTCTTTATTGAGTTCCATGTCTAGTGGATCGTATACTGGAGTCTATGGTTTTTATAGCGTTTATTCTGGATTTAGCTTTGGAATACTGGTGTGTTTTTATCTTTTATGTGCATGCCCAATTGCCAATGCACTGAACTTTCGATGTTCGCATCAGTTTATAAAGTACAGATAATTGTAAGAGATAGGGCTTGCTTAGAATGTGCTGAGTTGAAGAGATATGCTTCAGAAACCACTAATATTAATACTATTCTGCTTATGACTGGGACTTGCACAATACGGATTGCTGCATTATTGCTGGAAAACTGTTTGTCTGACGTGTCCTGCCTTGTTGATAACTGACCATTGGGCTCTTCTCTTGTACATTCTAAGTGATATATATGCTGATTTGTCTTCATATATTTCTCTCTGTCAGATCAAATGCTATATGAAGCAGCTGCTGTCTGGGCTTGAACATTGCCATAATAATGGTGTTTTGCACCGTGATATCAAGGGCTCCAATCTGCTTATTGACAATGATGGAATTTTAAAAATTGCTGATTTTGGATTAGCTACTTTCTTGGATCCTGGTCACAAGCAACACATGACTAGTCGAGTTGTCACTCTCTGGTACCGTCCTCCTGAACTTCTACTTGGGGCCACTGCTTATGGAGTTGGTGTTGACCTGTGGAGTGCTGGCTGCATCTTGGCAGAGTTACTCTCCGGCAAGCCAATAATGCCGGGACGGACAGAGGTAGTGCTTAAATCCATTTAGATAATTAGATAATTAGATACTGTATTGTTGTACTCTTAAGCTTAGTAATTCAGAAGAAATATCTTTGGGTTAGTACTTTAATTTGAGATTGAAATTTGGTTCATCTGATTAATGGATTCTGAATAAGTTTTTAGTCGGGATATACTGCATATGAATTTTCTTGTTTATGCATTGAGTTTCTTTTGTGGAGACCTTGACAAGCAAGCAGTAGGGAACATAGTCCATTTAATAACCGACAATGAAAATTGGCTGTGAATGGTTTGCTTCTTCCTGTTATGGTAAACCCAATTACTAATAGGATAAACCTGTAGATGACATTCTATTTTTTGATTTCTTCTTGGTGAAAGTGTTAAAGGACTCCTCACCTCACCAGACTAGCTGGTAACTTGGTATTTAGGTTCTTTTAGTCATCTCGGTATATATACAAGTATATTATATGATCAGTGTTGAGTATCGTGTAATAGGAGACTGTTTGTTTATTCATTATCTGGTGGTGTCTTGGTTTGTTAGTTAACAAGGTCATTTTTTTCTCTCCCCACCCTGTATTGGTCATTTTGGTTGATGTTAGCATCTGCTGATGAAATTGTAGATTTCTGCTTGATAAACTGTTAAAAAAAATTTTCTGGTAAGGTTGAACAGCTGCACAAAATATTTAAGTTATGTGGCTCTCCATCTGAGGAGTACTGGAAGAAATACAAGTTGCCAAATGCAACACTTTTCAAGCCACAGCAACAATACAAGTGCTGTATACAAGAAACATTCAAGAATTTCCCACCTTCTTCTCTACCTTTGATTGAGTCCCTTCTCTCCATAGATCCTGATGAACGAGGGAATGCCACAACTGTCCTAAATAGTGAAGTGAGTATTCTTTATATGGAGGTTTTCTAGTGATATGCTCCCTTTTAAAGTATCTTCTTATGAGATGTTCCTTTACAAAGTGTGGTCAATAAAAGGGAAAAATGTAATGTGTATTTCTTTATGCGAAATATTTGACTACGTGACTTTGTCGTAACTAAATATGTAATGTGTATTTTAAACTGGCTGCAGTTTTTCAGAACCGAGCCTTATGCTTGTGAGCCATCAAGTTTGCCAAAGTATCCTCCCAGCAAAGAATTGGATGTAAAGTTACGAGACGAAGAAGCTAGAAGGTTTCAGATTTCTTTAGTTGTTTCAAGTTTTCTATTTGGGTGACTCATGTAGGATAATATTAACAGATGCTATCTGTTTTTGTCTATTTCAGGCAGAGACGTCTAAGTGGAAAAGGTAATGTGGTTGATGCTGCAAGAAGAGTGAAAGTTCGTGATTGTGTTGGTCGGGCAGTTCCAGCTCCAGAAGCCAATGCAGAGATTCAAGAAAATTTAGATGTATGTAACCTAGTATTTGTTGGGTGTCTCACTACATTTAGTTTGTTTAGTTTTAAGCACTGGCTATCCTTTTCCTAAAATTTGACCTAATAAAAGATGGGCCTGCGCTTCTTTTCTTATTGTTCTAACATTTCTAAGTAGTGGGATGGTAGACATATGCTTATCTTCAAGGTTTTTTTTTTTTTGGGGTAGGAGCTTATCTTGACAATGTCCAATTCAATGAACAATAGTTTTATTTTGCTTTCTTTACCTGCCAAGTTTGTTAAATATAACATAATTGTGGCAAAAGGTGTTACGTATGTTAATTTCTCTGGTTAGGTTAGCATGAATCCTTTATTTTTTTGGTGTAATATTTCATCTGATCATACACACACACATGTAAGCAAGTGTTTACATACAAATGAAGAACACGGTTGTAACATCAATTATGATGTCCATTTGATATTTTTGACTGATTCTTTCTTAATCCATGTTTGTTTACTGATATCCAGAGGTGGAGAACTGTGACGCAAACAAATGCTAAGAGCAAGAGTGAAAAATTCCCACCTCCCCATCAAGATGCAGCAGTTGGATACCTGCAAGATACATCGCATAAAGTTCCTGCATCATTTGGTGCCCCTGATACCTCTTTTGGCTCATCAATTTTTAATTCAAGATCACCAGGATCTGTTAAGAGTAAAGGGGCTGCTGGAGGATCTTCAAGGACAAGGAAGACCAACAAAGACCTTCAAAGGGCTCCATCCCGGAATTTCATCCGTGCACTGAAACCTTCTTCAATAGGGCTGTCCATGAATCTGTTCTTTAAGGGTAATTAATAAATCTAGCGTTTTTGCCAATCAAATAATAGAGAAACGGTCTTAGTCTTATAGTCTCTTGTTTTTTCTTGACAAAGTTGTTTCTAGGTAGGTTTTTTGTCGAGCTAAGCTTGGTTTTTAAATTTTGTCTTCCTGGTAGTTAATCAATAACTGTTTTATCATATATTCCACGAGGAGACTGACTTCTACATCGTGTCCTGCTTCAGTTGTACAAGTTTTGGAAGTAAATGCTGTCAGTATAGAAATGTAAATGGGTTGCCAGCTTTATATTGTTCATATTTGGTTTCTAAAACTGTTGTTTACAATGTGGTGAATGATTGTTCCTTAAAGGTGGCCTACTGTAAAATTAAGCCCTCTATCGTATTAAAATTATAGGTTTTAATCAAATCAAATATTATTTGTTAAAAAAACTATTATTCATTAAACTTAAACCATTTGCACCAAAGAAACAAGTAGGGGAAAGAAAACACAGCAAAGCAAATACGAGAGTGCAACTTTATCTGACTAATAAGTATATACATCTGCAATTAAGTCAGTACCTTACGTAGATCTTGGTAACCTTTCATGAAAAAAAAAATATAAATAGATGTTCATTTTTCTTTAGTTTCAATTGGTGATGTTGTATTGATATGTAACGCATGTAATAAAAATATATAAGGAAATTAAGTAAAGTATAATCTTTAAAATTTATAATAACAAAAATAGTATTATAATAATAATGAATATGTTAAATTGTAGGGATTTAAATTATTGTAGTTTAATTTAAAATAAAATATTATATTTTTATAAGAGTAAAAATATATAAAATAAATATAAGTAATGTTATTTTTGTAAGCATAAGTTTTATAAGTGTTTTAAATTTTTTGGAAATTTATTTAAGGAAAGATAAAAATGATTCCGATTCACATTCACCCTCCTTTGCCTCGGCCGAGTAAATGATTCCAATTCTATAGCTACCAAAATGTGCAGTGTTGATTTTACGGTAGAAGCAAAAGAGAGGTCCGGTGAAAGCGAAGGGCATGAAATTCCAATGCCAAGTTTGACATTTCCAATTTAACAAAGCATTTTTTGTGAAATAAAAAACAGCCGCAACTTAAGCCACTGGTTTATTTATTTCGGTTTGGCAATAAAGAGAGATATTGGTTTCTATGGTTAAAATGGTAGCCACCCTCCCATAAAATTAAGGCTAATTCCTAAAGTAAGAAATGACCCACAAAATATTGTTTTCAATTTTGGGAGGCTTATATAGAAACAAATAAAGCAATCATCATCATCATCATCATCATCATCATCACTACCCAGAACCCAACATTATCCATAAACGCTTAGTTCTGTGGAAAAAGAAGGAGAGAGGCGCATTGAAATGAGAAGAAAGAAGAGAACTTTAGAATTATATAGAATGAAAACAGAGGAATAAAGTGTTCATGGGTTAGTTTTGACTTTTCAAACTTTCGTCTTTTCTTAGTTAAATATTCTTTTGGAAAAATTTAAGAAGCTTAGCCATACTTGCGCTTTCTTACATAATCCTATCTTTGCTTGGCTCTAACTTTATGAAGGTATCGGCATTAAACTCTGCAAAGATTTTTTTTTTGGTTGGGTTGCTAAGGAAAATCGACGAAAAGAAAATAAACCCAGTTTTTGTTCTTTTCTATCTGGTTTTTGGATTTCGTGGGAATTTTCTACGTTCAACCAAAATCGTTGTGGTTTGCTCAGTAAGTGGAAGTTCTAGTCTGTAGAAGGGTTTATCTATGATTTTGGTTTTTAGTAGGATTTTAAGCGATCAATGTATTATTGTCCAAATTGTTGGAGTTTGTTGAGCTTTTATGATTTTGCCTTGAATAATCACCTGAAAATTGGAAGTAAAGGGCATTTCGTAACTCTGTTTTTGAATTGGACCTGGTTCTGATAGTCTAATAGGCTTTTTGACATCATCATTGCTGTATATCATTCATATTGTTTCGAGTATGTATAAAAAAAATTATAGGGTTTGAGGTGAATTTTTAATTTGTGTTCTTTAAATGATGGGACGAAAACATTGATGATGAAGTTTTGACAAGTATTCAAGTATCTTTCTTTTTTTGTGTCTTTGACATTATTCTAATACCATAATATAACTGGGATAACATTTCCAGGATGATGTATCAATTTTCACAAATCCAGGACATTTCTAGTTCTACTCCTTTGGAGGTCATGTTCCCTGTTTTAGTCGTAGCCTCTAACCCTAGATTGGAACTAGAGATTCGATCCTTTCTTGGTCGAAGCCGAAGCATTTAAAAGGCATAAACATGCAAATTGTTTGTGTATACGAGTCCACTTACATAAGGATGGGAAAATAACGTGAAGAAGCTAACCTGAGTAAGGACCTCAAAATTTAGAAAAGAAGTTAGATACTAATTTTTGAAAAATGGGCTTGCCTCAAGTGTCATCTGGCAGCATTGTAGAGGAAATTGCAACTTCACTGAATATATTTGCACCAAATCCTCCTAGAATGCTGGGCATAAGTAGTTGTGATTTGAATGGAATGCATGGAGGAAATACAAGTGAATGTTTACCAATGGATTTGCCATGCTCTTCTTTTAGTCGGTTTCAAGAGAAATGGATTACTGATCTTGCAAAGGATTCAGATCTTTCAAATGCACATAGAGAGGGTAAGTCCAGCATGCATATGTTGAATATTAACTCTGCTAAGCATCATTGTTGGTCGATTATGAAATCTGGACAGAATACTCATACCTCCGTTCCTCTTAGTGTGTGTGATGCAACTGAGGCCAGCAGATCAATAGCAAGGAAGCGTTTATTGTCTCCTTTAAATGGAGTGCTTCTCAATGGTCAATTTGATGGTGACTTAATAGACATAGCTGGTGGTGTTTATAGAAGTGGTTCCTCGGGAGGTAATGGCAGCAATTATAAAGTTTCTAAGGTTCCACAAAGTAAGAAGGCTCACATTGATGACCCTAATTATTTAGGCATTCCAATTAGATCCTCATCTTGTTACCTTACATGGCACAACTCACTATATGGTAACTGTCTTTTAGACTCCATTTCTTTTACTGATGGCCCTTTACTTGAGAACACAAAGTTGCAGCCTACGAACCATTTTGTTTCTTCATCTGGACCTCCTGATGAAACAATCAAGGAATGGTCACCAACTAAGCCAATAGCCATTCCTCTTAAAGATGATATATCTCCTTCACGATTATCTCCTCTTGGCCCAAAGTTTCCTGAAAGACCAGAATCTGCAGTAACATTTACTGATTTTATGGCAAATCCGAATGATGATACTATAACATTAAAGGACATAGAACAGTCACTTGAGGGAACTGTACCAGGGTCTTTGTCTTTGTTTAGTGGGGGCTCTTCGATGATGGAAAGTCATACTCTGAAGAACAAGTCTGACCTGTACACTTCTGAGAGTAATGCTTGTATGACAAAGCATTGGAGTCAGCATTTAACCCTTACTAATAATAAAGGCTCCAAAGCTTGTAGAACTCTGAGTGGCCTACCAGTACAGAAGTCTTTGGTTGGTTCATTTGAGGAATCCCTGTTGTCGGGACGGTTATTTTCTACTAAACTTAACAAGGTTAGTACTTTATCTTCATGAAAAAGTAATATTTGAATTTTTTATTCACTGTTAATTTGTAGTTTTGTGTTCTGGTATTTTTTTCTTCACTATAATAGTTGACTGTTTGCAAACTCTCATATGCAGAAAATTGATGGTTTTCTCGCTGTTATGAATGTCACTGGAGGCACATTCTCACCGAGGTCACGGAAACTTCCATTTACAGTAACCAGTGTGGATGGAGATAACTACTTACTGCATTCTTCATCAATAGATCTTGGCGGAAGTGTTGAATCAAACAATGCTAGAAGCCCAAAGATGAAAAGGAGCCTTAGCATTGATGAATCACGAGTAGAAAACTGCCGCCTGCGTATTCCTATGAAAGGACGAATACAACTGGTATTCATACTTGCTTTCTTTTTCCATGTATTCTTTTGTGTACGTTGGATTTAGAGAGCAAGAATTATTTTATTCTCTGTGCTTTTTTTCTTCTTCTAAAGAGGTGGTGCATTTACACATTTGAACATGTTGCATATTACTATCATTTTAGCTGAGAACTTCAAGTTTTTATTATAAGGTAATGACATAAATATGTGAACTTCTGTATAAATAATTTGCATCTGTTTCTTCCAATTGTGTCAAGAACAAGTGGTGGTTTCTAACCAGGTAATATCATGTTTGTTTTTGTTTTGTTGACAATTGCCAGCATAAAAGCTGTAAAGTTAGGAATAAGTTTATTATGCAGGTGATAATAACATGGAGTTCAGTCAGTCTCTGTGCTATCAAGTCTTGGACAATCTTTTAGTTGCTGGCAAATAGATTTTTAGCTAATATCATGTAGTAGGAATAAGTGTGGATTTCTTACTATGATTTACTGAACTTTATTTGGCAGGTTCTCAGCAATCCGGAAAAGACTCCTGTCCACAGCTTCTTTTGTAATTATGATTTGAGTGACATGCCAGCTGGTACAAAAGTATGTTGAAATATAAGTGTCTTGTTTATAATCTATGTTGGCTCCACATTTATTAAAAACAATATATGGTGGAGAATGATTCTCTTCACCCATTGAGTTAACCTTTTGGATCCTGCAGTCCATAACATAGAAGTAAATATTTCACAACATGGGATTGCAGAAGATTAGCAATTTATAGTAGAAGGATTTTTTATAGAAAATGCTTCTACCAGAAATAACTAAATACGGGGTTTTGGATATTCTAATGTTTCTTCTTTCCCTTAATAAAGGTTTATTCATTGGATAAATAACGTTACCAGTAGTAAATAAAATGTTCTTGAACAGAACCTTGCATCACAAATACAATGAAACCCGTTGATTCTTGGTTGTTATGGTCCGTGCGAGATGCTTTCATATGCTGAAATTTATATGGAGCATGATGGTTTTTGTCCTATTTTTTTTTAGGTTGAGTGAAATTCTTATGATGTATTTCTTTGTCATTTTCATGTCATTACAGACTTTTCTTCGGCAAAAGATCACCCTGGCCTCTTCTAGACCTGCATCTACAGCTAGGATTGAAGAGCATAGAGACTCTAAAGTAGAAAATGATTCTTTGGTTCTGAATGCAAGTCATTCTTTGCAGCTTGGTGTTGATAATGTGGATTCAAGTGAACATGTAAACGAGAAAAAAATTGCTCAAAGCATTTCAAAAGTCAGCAAGGATACTACTAGTGTTGGTGCACTACGGTATGCTCTGCAGCTCCGTTTCTTATGTCTTTTGCCGAAAAAAAGTGCAAGGGCATTGCAGAGATGCAAATCTGATCCCTTATTTGTACCATCAAGAAATATGGAAAGTGATGGGGAACGTCACTTCTATTTGTACAATGATTTGAGGGTGGTCTTCCCTCAACGCCATTTAGATGCTGATGAAGGCAAGGTATATTTATCTTATATTGATCTTAATCTAAGTCTAGTAAAATAATTTATCATATTTGCCTTGTAATTTTGAGATCATATTCTCACATCATATATTCTTGTTGTTCCCAAAAGTATTTGAAACATGTTTGCTTTTTTATTAGAATATCCTTGTGAGTATGGAGTTCAAACATGGATTTTCTCTATGGTAGTTATATATTATGGAATCTCCTTTTGTTTTAGGCCGGGAAAGAGAAGTATAAAAGACAGGAATAGTTCGTAATCTTGGTTTCAGATGTCCTATCTGATAGTTTCTGTTTTTTACATAATGCAGTTGCATGTGGAATACCAGTTTCCTTCAGATCCTAAGTATTTCGACATAAGCTATTGATAATCAGTATATGATTCTCTCTTATTTGAAGATAGTCGTGTATATATTTAAGATTTTGTACATATTTGTAAATTCACTTTCCTGGAATGCATCCTTTAGGCCATTGCCGCCATATAATTTGTTGATGATTATATTTTCTAATAATTAGTTGATTTAATATATATTATATATGTGAATATAATGAGTTCGAACCTGAGTTTCTTGTGGAATAATTGCATAAATGTACCTTTCATACTTAGTTTGGCTTGGAATGCCGTTGTTTTAACTCTAGTGTTTGTTTTATGCATCATGTATTATGTTATCTAGATTTCATTTAGACTAGGTTTAGGTTAGTCTATAATTTTGGTTAAAGAATCAATAGTGTAGCTCCCTTCATAGAATTGAATGAATTCCTTTATCGAAACCAGTTTCCACTTCCTTGTTAGCTACAAAATAGGCCATTTTGTTTTTGAGGGGTTGATAAGGAAGATAGACTTGTTATTCGGTTAAGCTCAAAAAGACCTACTTTTTATTGAATTTTTATTTTTTAAAGTATTCCGGGGCAGGGGTTCGAAGAGTTTGTTGAAACTGAATAATACTAATTTCGTGCTTATCTCAATCTTTGCCTTACTTAGAGTTAGAAGGAGGGCTCTTTAGATTTCTGTTTTGTGTGATTTTGTAAAATGAAAATAATCTGTAAATGTCACTATGCCAAACCATATTTATTTAACTGAGCATGTGATTTGTTTGTTGTTGGTCATTGTTTGAAACTAGTACTTTGATCTTCATCTTAAGCTAGCTAGAATGTAGAATCTTAATAGATAGAAACCAACGGTGGATTTAGGGTGTGTTAAGGTGAGGAACTATATATAGTAAAAAATAGTATTAAGTACTTTTCGGTTTACTAATTTTTTAATTGTAAAAAAATATTATATATATATATATATCACATTTTACTTAATATATGTGTAAAATATTAAGTTTATATTGAGTTATTGAGTGTTAAAAGTCTAAAATTTAAAATTTACGTAGGACATAATTATATTTTTTTACATATAATTTATCTATAATTTTATAAATATTACAATTAAATTTTTATTTATCAAGAGTTGAGGTGGGACATGTTCCTTCCTCAATTATGTATAGATTTGCCTCTAATAGAAACTATATACATGGAAGGATAACTTACTTGTAAGATTTATGAGTGTTAGTTATTTTTGTAAACGTAAAATAATTTATAGTTTCGTTATAAGTTTGCAAAGTCGAAGAAACATAAGAGATTTAAATAATTGTACTTCATGTATATCTTTTATAATTATCACACATAATATTACATTCATGCATTTACTAGTACATATTTACAATAAGAATCAAAATAACATGTATCGTATCATAGTCATAGTACATCAATAACTCGTATTCATATATTGTTGTATACATATTTGAGTGTATTTCATATAGAGTTTTGGTTTATTCAATTTTGATATTTCATGATTGAGTTATAAGTTTTTTTAATTTTAGGGATCAATCTCTCTCGTAGACGGATTCATTTTACTCTAGATCCATCTCTAAATGATCCTCAATTGATCGTGTCAAATTTAATAACTTTTAAAAAGGAGGTATGGAGAGAAGGATCGATCCTTACCTGAGATAGATCGATTCTCTATCTCGTTGGTGTAACTTAATTTTGAGAGAGATCAATCTCTCTAATGAGAATTGATCGATTTTATCTTGTTTTATGCGCTTTTTAATCCCAAATAGATGCCAACTGCTTGTTATATTCTACCACATTAGATGAGTGACATTTTTCTATTTAGGTTTTTTTAAATACGTTATTTGTCTCTTATAACTAGTTATTTAATTGGTTTTACTTTTAATCCTTTCTATAAAAGAACATATATTCATTTTCTTACTATCGTAAAAAAGATATGTCAATTTCCTTTATAAGAAAAATTAACATATTTTTTTTCTTTTTAAAATGGGTTAAAAATGAAACTTCATGTATAAATAAGTTATATTATGCAATTAAACCTAAAAAATTAATATTTTTTTATGGATTTAATTAAGTTTAAATCCAAACTATTTGTAAGTAATATATTATAGATTTTATCTTTCATCTTTAAGTTATGTTTATTAAAACATCAATAATATTTTTAAATTATTTCAACTATTTATTTAAATTTTAAAAATCTAAACTCTTATAATTATTTTTATTATTTCAAACTAGTTTTTAACAAAATTTTATCAATTTTGTTTAATATAAAATAATTATGTATTATTTTTGTATATATATATATATTTTCTATTTTACATTAATATTATTTTTTATTATTTATTTGTTTGAATTTTTTTTTCTTTTTACGGTTATAAAATATTTATTATTGGTTTAGTTTTTTTTATATAATTTTTCTTTTATAATAAAAATGAAAAATTATTAAAAAATTAAAATATTAATTAGATTTTTAATATATCATTTAAATGATTTTAAATGAGAATAGAAGAGAAATGAAAAGTTACGCATATGCTCCATCTTGTTTCTAACCCTAATTGAAACAAAGAATTTGATAAAAAAAAAAATTTATTTTATTTCTTTAAATTGATACAATTCACTTTAATACGTACACATCCATTAATTAATTAATTGTGATAAATTACAAAGAATAACATTAGAATTCACTTTACAAACAAACGTGATAGGCTTTTAAATTAACATAAGAAGAATAATTAGGTGCTAGAAAGCAACATGTTCTTAATTTAAGTGAAAGGTACTGTTTACTCTTCATTTAATTAATTCAATTTTTAAATAATAGGTAAAGGAATCTTATTATTTGTTGCAAATTAAAACAACCCTACTGTTTTCTTCTTTTGTTTCATTTAGTAATCTCTTTTAATTTAATGTCGACGCTTTTATGTAAAATTTCATAGGAGTACGTGTCTTTTTTGGAAGATTGAAACGTAAGAGTTAATAGCGATCATCAATATCACAAGTAAATGCACCACCAGAAAATGACACTACTAAAATGGTGAAAGAAAGATATACAGAGAAGGAAAAAAGAGAATTAATATCACTTGACAAAGATTTATACAGAAAGAAATGAGACTACTTGTTCATATTCACGAAAGATTAAGGAGACACGCAAACACGAATATGCCAATTTAATTGCTGTGTTATTTTTTACGATTACAAATACTTTATTTGATAATAATATATATATTTTTTAATATTTTTACTCAACCAAAACATGAACAATTGTTTAATATTTAAGTATTGAAGATGTAAACGAGTTAAAAAAAATTTAAAATTTAAAAAAAATAAATTTATTTTAATACTCCAGAAGATTATTATTATTATTATTATATTATTATATAATTAAAAGATAAAATAAAAGTTTTCTTAATTATGTATTTAATTAATATATTTAAAAAATTACAATTTATAAAATGTGATTGAAAAAATTATAAATGAGACTCTTTATTTTATTTTATAATTTATAATGCGTTTAATATTTTAATTTTTTTTTTAATATTTTTAGTAATTTTTTTCTTCATAATTTTGAATATAATATCTTGAGATATTAATACATATATATTACCTACAAGTAAAATGATATCAAAATAATTCTCTCTTTATATATTTTAGTGTTTAATTTATTTTATAATTATATATTCAAGTATATAGTTATTTTTGATAAACGTGACATTTTTTTAAGTGTTTTGAGTAATATTAAATGAAGTTTCATTTAATTAATATTAATAATTTTTTGGAATAACATTACGTATTTTTGAATTATTTTATTTTTAAATCGTTACTTTGAATTTTTAATATTTGTGAAAAAAATAAAATATCTAAATTTAAGAAAATAAAAAACCAAACTATTAACATTAAATTTTTATATATTATTTATATTATATTTCAAATTAGATTCTTTTATGTAAAACGCATATTTTATTGACAAATTTTGATTAAATACACTACCAAGTGGACGATTGTTTTTAAATTAAAAATATGTGTACAAAAAGCAAATATAAATTCATGTGTATTTAAGTTTATTCATGTACCAAGAATTTATCTTTATCTGTTTCGCATTAATGATAAGTAAATTGATAATTAAAATTAACATAAATTTAAGTATATTTAACATCTGTTCATATATATATATAACATAAGTCATCTTTTTCCAAAATTATTTCGTATTAATGATAGGTAATTCGATAATAACTAATTCCAAAATTCAACTAATCAAAGTTACAAGTTATGACCTAATTTATCGGTCAATCACCCCCGTTTCAAATCAACAAATAATTCACCTTTCCTTTTTTTTTTTAATCAAAAAATATTTTGCCTTTCCTGCCTAACCATTTATTTAAATAATTTGAACAACAGATCAAAAACTTCTCTTATAACACCGAACAAAAGACGAAACCAAAACCTAAATGGGTAATTAATTATAATATATTTTACTATAAAAAATATAATAAAAATTATAAATTACACATGTACATAATATATTATACACAATATTTTTTTATAATTATTTTACCATATTCTAAAATTTGATATATTATTATAGAAGTATAAAATACACTTATTATTTATGGTTTTTTTAAAAAAATAATTAATTTAAATTGAATTTTCATATAATAATTGTATAAAATTATATTTAACTTTAACGTATGAATCAATCACTTCTAAAAAAAATTTAATAATCAATTCGAATATCGATAAAGAACTAACAAAAGTTAATTATTTAAGTAATTAACATTTAGCTTTATTATATTACAATTAATATAACAAAAATTGTAAATACAAATTTAATTAGTGTAGATTTCTTTTTCCTTATTCATCTTAATAGTGGACTAATTAGAATTCTTTCTTTGTGTTTTTCTTTAATTGTTTTTTTTTTCATCTTAAGTGTTTGGTGATTGAAATCATTATAGAAAGCATTTCAAAATATAATACATTAATAAATACAAAATTTACTAAATTTATTGGATTTTGAATATAAGATTAATATAGAGAAAAAATCCAAGTTTATAGTGAACAATTTTGTTTTACATTTTGCATTAAATATGAGCATAAATGTTGAACATGAGAAGCAAAATTGTAAAAACTAGGAGATTAAATTATTATTTTGTGTTATAATATCATAATATTTATTGTTACAATAGTTTTTGTTACTATTCTAACAATATTAAAATTTTATCTCTAGTATTAATTACACAATAGTATCATTTCTATTAGATAAAATTGTGTATAAAGAGTTAATTTTTATAATAATTACAATTTATATCATAATAATATTGATATTTTTACACAATTATAATAAATATAATAAAATATTTACATAATTATAATAAATATAATAAAATATTTATGTACACGGAATAGTTTCTGCTATGCAAAATCCCAATTAATGTGGTGTAAATAATTTTGAAGTTATAGTCAAAATACACAAAAAAAAATCTTAACTTTTTTTTTAATGCCAATAATTGATTTCATTTTTACTTATAACACATTTTTTTTATAAAAATTAAAAATCAAAATAAGTGTGTTTTATCACGTACATTTATGTTCAATATTAACCTTATTTTAGTATTTATAATAAGGAAAAAAAAATTGTACATTAAAATTTTTCCCATTTTTCATTATTAAAAGATAAGTCATACACACTGGATCATTTCCTATAAAGATTCCTCGTTTTATCTCATCATCTATAAATGCTCTTCTTACTAGTTACTTCACACTCTTTTTCCTGTCCGTTACCTTTGCTTGAATAGCTTGTTATAGCTTTTCTTGTTAATTATATTTCATATTTCATATTTCATATTTCCTCTATTTCAACTCTGTTTTTGCTGTGTTTTCTTCAAATTCTAACTCTTCCAAACAATAATAATGTCAACAACAGAAGCCAAGTTTCATCACCAGAGCTCACCTCTGAAAACCCAAAAGTTTTTCTTTGCAGCCCAAATTTGCTTGAGAATTTTTGCAACAGCGACAACATTGACTACCACATGGGTGGTTCTCACCAGCAAGCAAACCACTCAAATCTTTGGCATGAACTTTGATGCCCGTTACAGTTACTCTCCTCCTTTCAAGTGAGTCTACAACAAGTTAAAAAAAAAACCCAGTAAATAAATATACACACATATACATTATTAATTAAATTCAATTAAACTTGCAGGTTCTTTGCTTATGTAAATGCTGTTGTTTGTGCCTTCTCTCTCTTCTCATTGTTCCTCATTTTGTTTCTTCGCCGTCTTTATTCCAACCCTTCCAACTACTACTTCTTGTTCCTCCATGATTTGGTGAGCATTTCATTTTCCTTCTCTTCATGAAAATTGATGTAAAAATTTAACATATATTGGTAAAGACTTGAAAAAAGCTCCCACTCCAGTTATCGTTGATTATAACATGTAATTAAAACAATTTGTTTTTTGATTAATTTTGATAAGGGTTGTTTGTTTGTTTGTTTGTTGTGGTTGTTGCTAGTTGATGCTTTGTTTTGTAATTGGAGGATGCGGAGCTGCAACGGCAACAGGGTATGTGGGAAAGTATGGGAATAGCCACACAGGTTGGGCACCAATATGTGATCACTTTGCTACATTCTGCAGCAGAGTTTCAATTTCTGTTATTTTGTCTTACTTGTCTATGTTTTTCTATTTCATACTTACCATTATCTCTTCAAGTAAAGCTAGACAAATTCAGGTAAATTAGTGTCTTCTAGCTCAATTCAAGTTTATTAATGATAATACAAGATGATAATTGAAGTTAGTGATAATCAAAACCTTCATCCAGCTACTACCTTCATTACTTCATTGTCGTATGTTAATATATACAGGCAACTTTGGAAAAAGAATAGAACAAATGCACATGATTCAAATTTTAAAAAATAAAAAGCAGGATTTGCATTGAACTACGTACCAAATTAGCTAGTTAGTTGCTTGAAGCTACGGTCTTAAAATATTGCATATATATAACCAGGGACGGTTATAATGCATGTTTTGGAGGGGGCATGGCTACCCTAAATTTTTTATAAGTAAATTGTTTTTCTTTAGTTATATAAGGGATGATGGCCCCTTTAAAAGTAATTTTATTTTATTATTAAAATTATTTTTTTAATTTACTAGTTGATACATTCTCTTAATAAATTAATAATCAATTTAAATTTGAAAGTTAAGAAAGGGAAAATGTAAATAATATTAATCTTTGAGGAAAAAATATATTTTTATCAAATAATTGACTATGAGATGATTTTCATTTAATAAACTATAATTCTTAGATTAAAATTTAAAGTAATAAATTTTATTTTTGAAAACATTGTAAATGATTAACATAATTCAATCATAATTTTTATTTAATTAATTAATCCTTCTAAAATTTTCTCCTGGTTCCATGCGTGGATATAACCATCTTTAGGTAACCATCAAACAGTAACAGAGTGTATCAGACAACATACAAAGTTCAAATCGAAAAATTAAGGAATTGCCACATATGTATAAGAAAGTGAAGTAATAAAAGTGAAGTAATAACACATAGGAGTGTTCATCGGATCGAAATCGTTAAGTTTATGCTCATCCGATCCGATCCGATCCGAACATCCGATCGGATTGAAGCATCCTAATCCGCAATCGATCTGATCAAATTTTATATCCGATCAATCCAATCTGTAAAATATTCGGATAGCATCCGATCAATCCGACCAATCCGATCAATAAAATTAATTAATAATATTTTTGAATTAAAAAATTAATTTTTTACATAAATCATAACATGAACTCATTTTAATTAAAAGAAAACTTAAAAAATAAAATAAAAAGATTAAAATAAGACTAAAATATTCAAACTTATATAAAACAAAAATAACACAATTAAATAAATAACGATATCGATTACAATAGTTATTTTAATAAATTTAACAATTTATTTAAACAATAAACAAAAAGATAGTTCACAATAATCTAAACCTAAATTAATTTGAACATTTCAATCTTTAATATCCATTGACCATCTTAAAAATAATATTATCTTGAATCTTGAGAACAATAGCAAAAAACTTCAATGTGTCATCGTCATCACCTATTAGCCATAATTTAAAAAATATTAGTAAATTTATAACTAAATATATATAAAATAATATATGAAATACATATAAAATAAAATAATAATATATCGTACTCAATCAAGGGTTATATCCTTAATGTCTCTAAACATATCTACAAAATAGAAGATACATAGAAAGTGATGAGAATATTAAATCATAAGAGAATGATATCAATTACTAATGAAAATTAAAATAATATTACCTGTTTCAATTGCTTCAATATCATCAAGGGAATCACGAATGTTAATTATTGGTGATGATCGAATCCAGTTCTGAGTACAAATAAGTGCTTGGACAGTTTTTGGGGACAATGAGCTTCTAAAAGAATCAATAACCCTCCCCCGTAGAAAATGCAGACTCAGAAGCTACAGTTGATATAGGCGTAGCTAAAACATCTTTGGCAATCTTGGAAAGAACCTTGTATCTAGATGAGTTCACCTTCCACCAACTTAAAAGATTAAAAGACTCATCATCCACATCCTCACATGTCTCACCCAAATATTTATCTACTTCAGTTTGGTTGTCTATCTTTTTGCATCTTTGACACATTTTTTATAACGATCCATCCACAGTGAAAATGAATCAATGTTACAACTATCCACTTCTTCTGTGTCTAAAGGTTGTGAGCATGTAGCTTGGACATTTGCAGAATACAAAACTAAATACTGATCAAACATATTATTCAAAGTTTGTCTAAATTTTTTCATCATATGACCAACCATAATATCATCTTCGTCACACAAAAGATCCAAGCAAATTTTCAAACCTTGTTCCTTACATCTTGGATCAAGCAAAGTTGCAATAAATAAAAAATCATTCATCTTATCTATACCTCCCCAATATTTATTGAACTTTATTATCATTTCTTTTGCCATTTTGCTTAACAAAAATCAGATTTTCACACCAAAAACTCAATTGGTTATGTATGAAACAAATTTGATCCAAAAATAAATTTGAAGTAACATATACGTAACCGTAAAAATCTCAATGTTGTATCATAAAATATTTTCAAAAACCTCACAAATATGTGAGCATTAGACCAATCAAACATATCAGGAGTTTTGCAACTATCATTTCCAATGTTGAACTCTTGTTTAAATATCACATCATCTTCTTCTAAACGCTCAAAAGCGTTCTGAAATCTTATTGCAGCTTCTAACATTAAATAGGTGGAATTCCATCTTGTTACTACATCTAAACATAAAAGTTTATTAGTATCAATCTTCTCGCTTCTGCACAATCCTTAAATTTTAACAACCTTGAAGGTGATCCTTTGACATATTTCACAACTTCTCTTATATTACTTATGCTTGAATCATGTTCTTTCAAGCTCTCTTTCACAACCAAATTTAGAATATGAGCTGCACACCTCATATGCATATGTTGACCATCTAGTATTGCACCACCCCAATTGTTCACTTTTTTACGCAAGTAAGAAACTAATGTATTATTTGAGCTAGCATTATCCACAGTAATAGTAAATATCTTATCAATTCCCCAATCTAACAAGCATTGCTCAATTGCTTTCCCAAGAATATCACCTTTATGACTAGGAACTACACAAAAATTTAAGATTCTTTTTTGGAGTTTCCAATTATCATCGATGAAGTGAGCATTGAGACATATATAATTCAAATTTTGAGCAAAAGTCCATATGTCAGTGGTTAAACAAACTCTTTGAAATGATTTAGAGAAAAATTCTTTTAATTTATCCTTTTCCTTTAAGAAAAGACTCAAGCAATCTCGTGCAATAGTGGTACGAGAAGGAACTTGGAACCTTGGTTCTAAAACTCTACTATACTTCTTAAATCCTTCATTCTAAACATGACTAAATGGCAATTCATCAACTATAATCATTTCTGCAAGTGCAAGCCTACAAGCCTAAATACTGAATGTGTGTGCAACAAGTACACCTTCTTTATTGTTTGTGACATTTTCAAAAGCTAAAGTTTTTTGCTTCTTCTCATATCTACCAGGAAATAATTTACATTGCATAGCAATATGAGCATTTAAGTTTGATGTACCAGACTTGCTGGATACATACACATACTCCCTTGAACAATATTTACATCTCGCCTTACGATCTAAGCCTTCACCCACTATATCAAAATGTTTCCAGGCAGAAGAGGGAGGTTTAGAAAACTTTCACTTACCTTTTCCATCATAGCTATCTATAGAAGGTTCAGGCTTGTCATTCAATGCTAGATCTTTAGTTTCTGGTGGAGCATTTTGTGGATTTTTATATTGATTTTCAACATCATGGGTAGCGCTTTTGCACTTCCTGGGGTTGCAAGTGGACTATCCATAGTAGAGGTATTTTTTTCCATCTAAGATAAAGTGAGACACAATCAACTTAATGCAATAAACACATTCAGGTAGAAAATAGTTGTTATAATGTAAAGAAGCAGATTTACAACCAAAGTAATACAATTTCTCATGTTCCTCCTATAGATAAACAAGAGTAGACTAATGTCAATCTCAATTTTAGCAGCAAACTTCATACTGATATAACATAGTAAACAAAAAAATTTTTCAGACCTCATCAAATTAAATTATCAAAATGTGAGCCCTCTAATCAAAAATATATAGCTTAGATAGAAGCATATAGATTTACAGAGAAATTAACATACACTGTTATATATAAAAGTAATATGAAACTTACATTATTCTTATACTAACATTTTAAAATTAAGTGTCTTATGTTACTTAAACATCATATAAAATTTACATGATATTAAATCTTTAATCAACCAATAAGCCTAAAAAGAAAAAAAAAGAATTAATGGTTCTCCTGCAAAAAATACATAGATCTTGTAAAAAGAAATAAAACAAATGATTAAAATACAATTAGAACATAATAAAATAAAATTAAAAATATTAAGTGTACATTCACTTTGATAATGATGTTAATGTATAAAAAAATAGTTTTAGATTAGTTAAAAAAATATATAAATAATGTTAGATTAGTTATAAATGGTATGAAATTTAACTTATTATAAAGTTAAAACTTTTAAAACCGAATAGGTTATGTTACTTATAAAATAGTGTTATATAACACCACTGAGATGATTCATCGTACATAGTTTCTAGTTTTTAGGAAAATATAGCTTTGAACATCCCAATTGTCATTATAAGAAATTTACATATAACATAGTGCCGAATTGGATAGAAATTGGACTAAATGTGCTAAAGTAAGTTTTTAGTGTTAAATACATTTGTCCTTATTTATTTATTTATTATTAATACTACTACTATTGTTACTATTATTATTAAGGATATTATTATTATATTTACTATTGGGAGAATAGTGAGGGTACGAAGAGTAGTTCTTCATTCTCTCTTTCATAGTTTCTATTGGCTTTTAGTTGTGCTAGTATATATAGTCTCCATCATTTTGATCTTTTCCAAGAGCTTAGAGTTACTTAATGCAGTCATCAATCCATTCATACCTTTACAACAAATAAGAAGCAGAGAAGCGAGCAAGGGCTACAGTTAGATGAACAAAGAAAGCAAGAAGCAGAGAAGGAGGCGATGATGATAGAAAGAACATAAAAAGAGAGGCGAGTGTTAAGGAGAGAAGAAAGAATGAGCAGAAAAGAAGAGAAGGAGAGAAGGAGGAGCAGCAGCCAAGTAGAGTAGGGAAATAGAGAATCCTGAGATAGAGGCATGGAGCAGCTGGGAAAATACTTAAGTTAAGAACTGAGAATACTGAGATAGAGGCAGGGAGCAACTGGGAAAATAATTAGATTAAGAATAGATATACGGGTAAGGTTAGGTTAGGTTATAATAATAATTAGGTTTATTAATTATTATATATATATATATATTTTTAAATAATATATTAAATATATATATATATATATTTAATTTAATATATATATATATAATTAATTTTGGTCGGATCGGATCGGATCGGATGAATCGTAGTGAAATCCGCCATCCGATCCGCACTTAACGGATGGAAAAAATTTACATCCGATTCGACCATCGGATTGGATCGAAACGGATGAAAAATCAAAAGATCGGATCGGATGATCAGAGTTTTTGCACACTCCTAATTATTAACACAAGAAAAGAAAGAGCAACCTTACTTCATATTTTTTTATATTTGGGATTAGGCCATCGAAAAGTTTACCAATCCATAGAAATTAAGTAAAAGAAAAAGTTTTATTAGGCATTTCAAGAGGTTAGAAGAGTTGAATATTACCGGAGGGGAAAAAGCAGCAATAGAGGTTAAAACATTAGTAGGCATTTCAATAGCTTGTTAAAAGATTCTACATCAGGTTTTTTTTAAAAAAAAAAAAACATAAACGTACTTAAACGTATACCTGATAAATTTATAAAAATAAAATAATAATTAATAATATTAAAGAGATATAAATTGATTATATTTAATATAAAACAAATTTAAATGATTGTATTTCAATAGATACTAAAATAATAAATTAAAGTTTTAGTTTTTTGAAAAAACAATAAAAGATAAGTCAAATGACTTACTTAGTCTATTTCTCAGCATATGTTATAAAATTAAAAATCCTCTTTAATATAAATTAACCTAAATGATTTTTAAGAAAATTAATGTAACTATTGGTAAGAAAACATGCAAATATCAATCTTATATTTTTATATAAAGCTACGTGACAAAGATATGTCAACTATTCAACTATTTTTTTTTTTTTAGAAAATGATATATACCATTAAATAGAGCAATAATTGTGTAACTACAGAAATAGTTATTAGATATATGTTATTATAATTTATATTGCATTTAATATTAAATTTGATGATTACAATCTTAAAGGTAAATGATGGTGGCTTTCTATCATTACACAAATTCAAAATAGAACTTTCATATTTATGTTTCGAATATTTACCATCTAACAAGCATACTGAAACTGTTTTTGAAAAAACTACTGCTCTAGGAGCCATAATTATTCTGTCTGCATGCCCCCATTTTGCTGCGTTTACTTTAAGGCTAGCCAGGTACCCTATCAAAGTATAAAGAGCTTCCCTTTTTAGAGTCTCTTTTAAATAGCCTATAACTACACTGAGCCAAAAACTTCAAACTTTTTGAATGTTGGATAAATACATAATCCTTTTCAGTTAATGCTTTATTTTTTAACTGCTTTGGGGTATAACCTGTCTGTATTGACTTGTTATTTGAGATCAAGGCATTATGCAAATTCTTACTATTCAACAAAATAAAAAATGAAATAATACTTATCGGCCTAATGATTTAGACATGGTCTGACCCAAAAAGATAATAGATCGTCTAAGAATAATAAAACAATACAGGGAAATTCTTATTTTAAAAACATAAAGCTGAGTTTTATAAAATACTTTAATTTTTCAATTGATTTAAAACATACCTGTATTATGAGTTTTGAATAAACTCGAACCTAATTTCATCTAAAAATTCAAATTGTGAGATAAATAATTGTCTAAATTTATATGTGTAGCGAAAACCTAATACATGATCAATATGAGACTTAACAATACTTCTCTACATCGACTGGTGGTCTTGGTCGACACTTAATTGGACAAAATATACCTTTGAGCACACCACCAATCTCTTGGGCACTGATAGAAAGTTAAAGAATTAACTTTGATATCATGTTAGATTTGAACCTAATAATTACATCTCAAAACTCAAGTTGTGAGTCAATATAGGTTCAGGTACAACTTTTATGTGCAGTTGTAAGTCTCACAACGGTCAAGTACTAGACTTTCGTTATACATATAAGTTTGAACAATCTTTCATCTCACAACCTAAGTTTTGAGACGTAAATAGTTTCAAGTCTAACATGATATCAAAGTTGGTTCCCTGGTTTCTTCGCTCTCATCGACACTCAAGAGCTTAGCGGTGTACTCACCCTCGAGTTTCGTCCATTCAGTGCCGACTAGGACCATCAATCGATGTCAAAAGGGTTGTTATGTCTCATATTGATCAAGTACTAGACTTTCACTGCACATATAAGATTGAACAATCTTTCATCTCACAACCTGTATTTTGAGTTGTAATTAAGCTCAAGTCTAACAATATTCAATTGTTTTTAGTTTTGAATATATTTTGAAATCTTTTGTCTTTGCACATCTTATTAATGAATATTTATGCACTCCTCGGTTACTACTCATATTTAAATTACAAGGTAATGCATTCTCTATTTTTGAACAGCCTATTTTAAACACATTCATGTGTGAACACCTTATTTTAAACACATTCACATGCACTCTCCAAGTTTAGAACTTATTTTAAAAAATTAAAGCCATAATAATTGCACGCTCCTTAATTTGTAATAACTTATTTTGAGTTGAGGGGATTGAAATGAAATTAGGTTAATAAAAGGGATACATCATACATGGTGACTGAGTTGACTGGCAATAAAAAGTAATTTAAGAGTATTAGAGGTGTTACTTATTACTAATGTAATATTATCCTCAGTTTTAATTCTCTTTCTAATTCTTATTGCATATAATTTTTTTCAAAAAAAAAAACACTAATTTTAAACTTAAATTAAATTTAAATAACACTTCATAACATGCTATAATAATAATAATAATAATAATAATAATAATAATAATAATAATAATAATAATAATAATAATAATAATAATAATAATAATAATAATGAATTTGTGACTTCATTAATTTGTGATATACTCGCAAGTACTACCAACTACAAAGATACACATTAATTTGTGATATACTCGCAAGTACTACCAACTACAAAGATACACATTAATATCGACATAGTTTGACATGAGCCAATAACTACAAAGATTTTTATCTTCCAATTTACATGCTTCTGTCATTTAATACTAATTACTAGTTTGTACCCTCCAACGTTTTTAGGCTTGCCCCACAGAAAGAGATGAATAAAAAAACTCAGGTTCATTAGCCTCATAAAGTTGTGAAATATAATGCCATTAAAATAAATTGAGAGATGGTATGAAAAGAAGGTTATACTTGATTTACATTATAGCAATGGTTCTTTTTTATATCTGTTTTTGCTTAACTATTAACTTGAGATAAATTAATATAAAATAAAATAAGTAATAATATTATCACGATAATTTTTACTATTATTATATTAAAAATATATAAAATATTTATTTTACTATTAATTATATCTTAATATAATAATTATTAATAATAATATTTTATTTTATTTTTTAAATATGCTACCCAATAAAATTGAATGCATTTCATTACTATCAAGAAAATTCATCGTCTGACACTTCAAAGAATATCTTGAATGATGTATTTTCTTTTAAAAAGTCTTTTCATGTAAAGTTGTTGCACAACTTAAATGACAGACAATGATAGATTTAAAAAATATATATTTAATATAATTTATTTTATAATAATATATTAATAAAAAATATTTAATTACCTTAACTAATAAATAATTATATAAAATAAATTGATTTAATAAAAATAATATTATTTGTCTTCTACATCTCGCGTCTGTCGCACATTTTTTTTTTTTGCACAACAATAAATGTCGCTGCTATAATTATTAGTTTTATTTTCTAATTATTCTTTATTTTGAACATCATAAATTATTTTATAATGATGGCCAATTTCAGCTTAATATTAATAATAATAATGATCATGATTCAATAAATTCAATTACAGAGGGAGGTGTACCAAGCGCATAGCTGTCTTCAATCCTTACCAAACAAGGTATTGACAATGCTAATAAAACAAAGGTGATTGTACAAATTGCCATTTAAAAAGAAGCGCAAATATGGTTAGTCTACAACCTATCTCCTTCGATAGCAAATGGAAAGGATTATTAAGCCAATCAGCTCTTTGCCAGTTTTAGGTGACAGCCAACACCACTTAGCAATTTCAGGCAAGGCATAGAACAAATGCACATGGTCATATAACAAATGCACATGCTTCATTACCACATGTTCCCCTTCCTCAATTAAAACCACCTTCTATCGAACTACCAAATTTACTCAATCTATAGTAGAGTACCAATCTCAGATACTACTTTTATGCCAAACCAACGAATCATCATCAATAAATAAATGTATCAGTTTCAGACCCTTGAGTACTAATACTAGGAGAATTTAAAACATTTTACTGACATCATTATACAAGGAAATAATTGCTGTGATAGATCCAGTTCTTTCTTAGCCATCAATATCAGGTACTCAACAGAGAAGAAAGTAATCTAGGATTGGATGATGTCACATGGATGTGTCTCACCCTACTTACAGGCATCTTTACCAAACTAACCAAGGACTTCACAGGCATTGACAGAAGACTTGATTTATGTTACGATCAATGTACAATGTACAAATGCAAAAATATAATCTCACTAAACAAATTGAACATTATCATACATTATTGGGTTCCTAAGGAGGAAAAAGAGCAGATTCCAAACCAATTAGAAAATTAGATCCAAAACCTAAATCACAACTCTACGTAGATGTTTGTTTCAAAACAAATAAGCTAACAAATGTTTCCTACCACAAGTAAACAGCAATAATCAAAGGGAAAAACGAAAACAAATCAGTAAGCACAATATTATTATACGTACAGATTAATAACTCATACTTTGCTCCTATACTCTGTTTTGACATCCAAGAGTGTGCGTCTCATCTTTAAGGTCTGCTAAAAACACCCCAAATCTTACCACGACCAAGGCTTTCAAAGAGCTTCTTAGAGCCCTCCACATTTGTCTCAACAAGTTTCTGCAAATATACATAAGCCCCGGCTGCGATCATCTGTTTCCTACACTTGTTTGAATGGACAAGCGAGGCCAATAAAGAAACAGGGTACCTTTTATCCAAGTTATGAATTTTAGAATCCAATAGCTGAACTGCGCTCACTATTCCTCTTTCGTCTTTCCTAAAAATTCTTCTGTTGCCAGCATATAAGGATAAATTTGACAAGGCCTTTGCAGCCGCTTCTTTCTCTTCAGCAGCTTTGCCATCCAACATTTTGATTAGAGGACCAATACAACCACATTCACCCATCTCTTTTCTCGTCTTTGTGCAGAACCCAAGCTCATAAACAGCTCTAGCAGCTGCAATTCTCACACCCAAAACCCCACAATTCAGAACATTCACAAGCCGAGCTATAAACCCATCTGAAACGATAATTTCACCAATTGGTGGATAAGAAGCCAAGTGCCTCAACAAATCAACTGCTCCTTCAAGACTTCTCACTGATGGTGGTGAAGAATCCCAGAAATTCTTCAAACACTCAACCCCACCTTCCTTAACAACCAAAAGCTTCAAACTTTCGTCTTCAGAGACCAAATTACACAAACATCCAATTGCATTCTCCTGCGCTAATGCAGTTCCTGAACTTGCAACCCCCAAAAGCACCACAATCCCATTTTCCTCGATAAAATTCTCTCTAATTTCAGAGAAACCGGCAAGATTTCTCAAAATCCCAGCAGCTGAAGCCTGTGAACCGGGCGTCCCAGCCTGACAAATCTCCAACAGAGACGAAATTCCACCTCTAGACCCAATTGCACGCGCGTTCTCTTTTGAAAAGCTCAGACACTGAAGGGCAACACAAGCTTTCTCCTTGGCAAACCCACTTCCACAATCCAAAACCCTAAGCAAATGATTTAAAAGCAACAAACCCTCGGCGACCAAAACGTGTTTGCTACTATCCACCACTGAAATCCTCGAAATCGCAGCAACTGTCTTCTCCTTGGTCTCCGTAGAACTCGAATCGAGCAATCGAACCAACACAGGAACCACACCTTGAGCCACAGCAATCATGACATTCTTATCGTCCACTTGTAACAATCCCAAAAGCGAGTCCATGGCCGAGTTCCTCGACTCGGCAGTACCAATCTGCAACCGAGTTATCAAATTCCTCGACTCGAATCTCACCGCCTCCCTCTTCGAAGACCCAATAACAGCAGCATCTTGAAGAACCCCACTGCGAATCAAAATTTCCGCATCTCTAACGTGGCGATCAAGCTTGGCTAAAACAGCGTCGAGATCACTCTGGGTTCTGAGCTTGCCTTCAGAAAGGGTGAGGCTCTGACACTTGTTGGCGAGCGAAACTACGTCGTTGAGAGTGAGGAATATGGAGCGGAGGAGATCGAGAGAAAGAGGGTTGGTGGTAGAGAAAGGGAAGTCGGAGAAATCGGAGAGCTGGGTATGGAGGTCGTCCAGCTTGGCCCGTATTGAAGCCCATTTGCCTTTGAAGTTGTGAACATGAGGAATTTCTTCGAAAATAGAACAGAGGGTATTGGTTGAAATGGTGATTAGTTCGCTTTCCGGTACTTTCATGGCGGGGATTTTTCTACTGTTGAATCGGAAAGGCAAATAAAAAGGGGAGAAAGGAGAGAGAATTTATAGGTTCAATTAGAGCAAAACCTAATCAGTATCTTAGTCTTGCAGGTAGAGATAAACAAAGAGAGAGAGAGAGAGAGAAAGAGAGATTTAATGCTGAGTAGGATGTTTCGGCGGAAAAGAGCAACGATGTTCACTGTTCTGTGACTCTAATGACGGAGGAAAATATCTATAAAATATTGATATTTTAATATTACGAAATTATTTAAAATATTAATTTACTCAAATATAATAATAATGATTAATATTATTTTTGTATTAAAAAACTATTTTTTAAAATTTTATATTATCTATATAAATTATATTAAACTTAAGAAAAAAATAAATTTTCCACGTATATAAAAATAAGAATTAGTATGAAATAATGAGAGAAATATCATTTTAAAAAATCATTTAACTAATTTTCAAAAAATGAGTTATAATTTATAAATGATAAAAAAAATTTAAAAGCATTAAAATTGATTATTTTGTATAAATGTTAATTTAGTTTATAATATAAATACTATATTTTTGATTTATCAAAATTTAAAAATATAAATTTAATATTTTATGACATATTTATATAATTATTTTGTAATTTTATAAAATTACAAAATAATTTAAGAAAATATCTAAAAAAATTAACATATATTATTATTATAAAATTTAAAAATATTATTGAAGATATTTTAAAAGTAATATATTCATTTCGATATCTTAAATTTACAAAAAACGTTAATAAAAATAAAAAAATATATATGATGAAATTTTTATACATCAGTTGGGGATTGGTTAGCTTAGTAGGAATATAATTCAATTTTTAGTATTTTTTTTATTTTTATTTTTCAATTGGTATTTTAATTGTACTCTAGGTATTAATTTGATAAAAAAAATTCAATTTAACATGTATATTAAATTGATATTTATTTGGTGCATAATTTTTTTATTATTAGGAACATAATTTAATTTTTAGTACTTTTTTTTATTTTTATTATTCAATTGGTACTTTGATTGTAATTTAGCTATTAATTTGATGAAATTTTTTTCCATTTAATATGTATATTAAATTAAAATTTATTTTAAAAAATTTAATTAAATTCGAATTGTAAAGTAAGAAACCCCAATTAATACCCCCTTCAATATTTACATGGGGATGGAAAAGGGGAGTATGTCACACGTGCACCTCACGCTGTATCGCTGAGTCACTATATCTTCCCGCCAGTTAGTAGCACCATTAGTGCGTTAATTAATAATAACGAATATGTGGACTGCATGTGGAGCGAATTGATATATATTTCTTTGTTGGAAAAAAAATTGTGACTTAGTTTTGTTTTTGTATTGAGTTATATTTTCAAATATTTGAGGTAGATATATTTTTTAAACAATAAAGAAAGGAGAAATAAAAATTGAATACTTTCATGGAAAAAATATAAAATTATCTAACATCTTATAAAAATAATAATCTACTATACTAATTTATACACATATTCGTTTAAAATAAGATGATTTTAAGGATATTTTTTTAATTATTTTTTTACTTTCTTATACATTTGTAATAAAAAATTGTCAGATTATGAAAAGAAAATAAAATAAGATAGTAAATTGTTGATTTTTTTTAATAAACCATAAACAAAACATATTGAAAAGATACAATATTGTTCTACTA
The DNA here is from genome assembly GCA_033030585.1 of Hippophae rhamnoides. Taxonomy (NCBI): domain Eukaryota; kingdom Viridiplantae; phylum Streptophyta; class Magnoliopsida; order Rosales; family Elaeagnaceae; genus Hippophae; species Hippophae rhamnoides. Next base: position 60,728,177 of record CM065428.1, on the reverse strand, counting down.
AAATGAAATATTAGAAATGTTTCATTATCTACTTATTTTTTCTTTTTTACTGATATCTTGTTTTCATATTCATATGTAAGGATTATGATTTAATTATGTATATATTAGAGTATTATATTTCCTTCCCTCTCAAATCATCAAATTCAAATTTTTTATTATTTTATATAGTTCAAAAAATAAAATTTTATAATTAAAAATATATTTTATTTTAATTTTATATGCATCATCAACATAAACAATATAAATATATATTATTTATGGATTATATCTGATATAAAAAATGAATTTATATATTTTAATTTTTAACTATAAATATATAATTATTTATTAATGTAAAATATTAAATCCTTATAAATTTTTCGAAATTTCTGTAGTGTATATCCGTCCGTCCCTACAAACAATTAGATTAGATGCATGTAAAACCCCATCCCCGTCCCGTCACATCCTGCTCCCTTGCTCTTCCCCGCCCAATGACAAACCTAGTAATAAGACAGGTAGTGCGTTGAGTCTGCTTGGGTCGTAAAACACACGCCCATTTCTATCACGTGAAAACTGCAAATCTTATACCTACTTTTATTTTCTAAAGCTGGTATGATAAAATCTAAAATTGTATTATTATAATTATTTTTTATTAATAATATTTTTTTAAAATATTAATATAAAAATATTAATAATTACAATGTTAAAAAATTTAAGGTAACATATTTTGTAATATAAGTAAAATAATACTGTTATAAAAATAGTTTATTAATTAAAATTTTATTCAATAATAATAATAATATTAAGATATAATTAATATTAATAGATATTTAATAATAACACAAAAATAATAATTTTATTAGAAATGTTTTTATTATATTATTAACAATATAAACTATTTTATTATCCTTAACTATTTTTATTTAAAAAACTAATTATCTTAATTTTGGACAATTTAAACATGCATTTATTTCATTATTCTTATTAAAAATATATATTTTAGTTATAGGTTTAAATATTCGCGATTATTTATATTATCGATTGATTTTTTTTATCAATTTTAAAAACGAATACGGTTTCGAGTATATATTTATTAAAATAATTTTAATTTTATGTATTATTTATTATTTATCACATTAATACATAAAAATAGTTCCCAAATTATAACGTTTTTAGATAATCTTAAATATAAATTTTATAATTTAATTTAAAAATAATTATATCAAATACTATTATAATCCGTCCGTGCATATTCCTAATTTTCACCGCTTAACAAATTTGCATGGAAAACGATAGTTTGACTCTAAACATAAAACTTTTTTTTATTTATGAATTCTATATTTTCCTCTGAATACTAATTTGATAATTTAAAAAGTTAGGAGGTGGGCCTCATAACCCTTTTCAATTATACGCTGCCTGCCTTTTTCTTGCATTTTAAAATTATATGTAGTCTGAGTGCAAGTGCAGTACAGCACAGCGTAAGTTCCAAAGTCGCTTCGTCTTCTTCACAAACTTCACATGCGGGTTTTCTTCTCCTTCATGTCACAGCTCTCATTGTCACTCGAATACTATTATCGTAGGGAAAATGCCATGTTCTATAATATACTTTTTGATCAGTAAGATATACAGTGTGTTTGTATAGAGTTTTATGTGTTATTAATTCTAATGATTTTAAGGAAAAAAAAATATGTGTTATAAGGGATGAGCTAACATATAATCCAAAATATATGATAAAAATATAATTTAAATTAACTAAATTATTATAATAATTTATATAAATAAATTGTTATATATATATTACTTGAGATTTTTTTAACAACATGATTGTTAGGATAATTGTTAAAGTGGCTCTATTGATTAATATTTTAGACTCATATAACTTTTACCTTTTTTTCAATCAATTCTTTGTATAATAATAAGATAGCATAATTTATTAAAATGAATTTATATAATAATTTTTAAATTTTAATTTAATTATTTAATATATTTTTATCCTTTTTCTCTTAATTTTAATATAATAATGGTAAGAAATTGGTAACATTACTCCTTATTATCGCATTCCATACGCCAAATCATTTGTCAAACTGGCTTTTATTTTCTTAACTATTCAACCCACCAGCTTCCTAAATAATTTAATCGTCGTCGAGCCTTTAAATAACTTCCAAATTATTTGGTCTACGGTTTTGACCAGCTTTTCTGCGTGAACTGCAATTCTGTAAAACAAAATTATTTATTATTTGTAACGAATGTTATAAAAACGGGTGTGTCATTAGGAAATTTTTTTTACATACCATATTTTAAAATAGGATAAAGGTCAATAAAAATTATTAATTAGATAATAATTATATAAAAATTTATTAAGCATTAAATGACATAATATAAATTTATTAAGATTTGTATCATATTAAAAAAATTATGAATTTTTAACAAAAATAAAATAATCATTTTAATAACCAATAACAATAATTATCTTAAAAATAAAAAATTCTTAAATCTTAGATATCATTTTCCTTTATCCTTTTGTAAGGATTATATATGAATTGAAGACCTAATTTTTTATTTTTTATATTTTTATAAAAATTAAAAGTTAAGATGATTTTGATATATTACTTTCATTTTCTTATTCAATGAATGATTCTTCGTGATTATGGGTGCTAAAGTGGGTTTATCAAGCCGTATGTCATTTTAGCTAGTATATTATGTCGATTTATGTTTCGTACATAGATCATATCGTGTCTAAATTCTTGATCCTTGAATTTTATCATGTTGTATCATACTTGATCCGTAGGATTGTGCTGACAGGTTGACTCGTAGAAATGAGCGTGGGAACAAGCGAGGATGGTTAAGCTAATAATTATAATCACTAATTAATTTTGGGTACATTCAGGTAGTAGGTTGTGAATGGATAATAGTTTTTTAACATTTGTATTAATTTTAATCTTTTAACTATTTAAAATATGTTTCTAAATAAAATAAAAATAAAAATAAATAAAATTCAATCATATTATCTAAAATATTATATATATATATATATATATAATAATATAACTATATATTCAATTTCGTTTAATCACATTTTTGTTATTATAATAATTATTCATATTTTACTACTTATTCGATTTCGATTAACCATAATTTTATTATTATAATAATCATTTATATTTGACGCTTTATTAGTAATGATTATTTTCAAAAAAAATCATTAAAATTTTCTATATAACTATAATTTCAATTATTGACAATTAAAATGTTCATCCCTGCTAGCACAAACTATGATTATTTAATCTAAAAATTCCTACTAGCACAAACTATGATTATTTAATCTAAAAATTACTAATGTGGGAGTTAAACTTCTACTACATCTAATATATACATGCCTTAATTAGCATTTGACCTTATACACTGTATGTATTAATAGACATACGTATATAACTATTCTATATTTTATTTGAATTAGATTTTAGGAGAAGCGAGAAACAACCGGCTTAACACGTTACGTGATACAGGACATTGGTTGTATCATTTTTTTTACTCGCGTGTCATATTAAATATTAAAGTGGATTGTGTCGTACTGGCCTGATAGACCAACGAGCCTAGTGCTTAATGTTTTGGTCTCACCCTTATATTTGATGTTTTGGTCTCTTTCTTTATATAAAATAGTATATTTTAGTCTCTTTATTTTTATAAAGTACATTATTAGTTTCTTCTTTTAGGAAAAAAAAAACAAATAAATTTAATTTTTTATACATGCTTGTAACATGTATGTTTAATAATAAATATGCATTGTCATTTAATGAAATGATAAATATTAAGAAAATAAAAATTTACCCACATCACTCATATCATGATAAATTAAAGAATTATATTTAAAAATATTAAAATAATTTATTTTTTTAGATAATTATGTTATATGGAACCATATACATGGTATACATGCAAAATTATATGCAAATGTGTAACAAGTAGGGGTGTTTATCGGTCCGATCAGTCCAATTTTGGGGAAAAAAATTAATCAGATCGGACCGTTTATATTACTTAGATTGAATCCTTTGATTTATAAAATTGTTCGATTCGGTTTCTGGTTTGGTTTGATTTTTGGACACCTTTAATAAGAAATAATGTAAAAAATTTAATATATTTATTAAACTAGTCCAGTTCAGTTCGATTGGTTTAAACCGGACCGAACCGTTTGATTTGTAAAACCGTTTGATCTTATTTGATTTTCCAATTTGGTCCGATCCGGACCGATTTATGGACACCCATAATAACAAGTGTAGGGATTTTTTAATAGATAAGAAAAATTACTTTTTTATCCCTTTTAGTTTTTTCTAATGGAATAAAATTATCTACATTTTAAAAAAATAGGGGATTAATATAATATTAACATAAAATAAGAAAACTAATGTACATTTTCTTAGAAAATGTAAGACATTTTTCAAACATTTTTTGCTTTATAAAAGGGATACATTTGATATTTTTTTATACGTCTCACTACTCTCGTGATATCATCTTGGGTGTGAAGATTGTTGATTACCGTCAAACTTGTACTTATATATTAATTATAGTAGTATTTATAATTAAAGTTTTATTTTAAATATCAATAATACGATGCAATATAAAAAATATATGTTACATATTTAAAATACATAATATAAAAAACATATTTTTTATAGGATTTAAACGCGAGATCTAGTAAATAATTGAGATTTATAAAATTTAAATAAATAAATTGATAAATCTATTATTAAAATATTAAAAAAATTACAAACATATTATCTAAATTTTTTGAGTTACAAATATAATATAAAATATCATAAATATTAGAAAATTACTATACATATAACATCGATGATATTTTTGTAAGATTTTTGTTTACATATATAGTATTAAAAGATCATAAATTATGTTGGGATGTTATGTACGCACTATTTATCGTACTTCAATGTTATATTTATAATTTAATAAATTCATGTGTTTATAATTTTGTTAATACTTTGATGTTATATTTATTATTTTATTCAAATTGGAAGAAAATAACTTTGTAAACGATGAAAATATTAACTTTCAAAATATTATATTATAATTGATATATGTGTAAATTTAATATAAATATAACTAAATTTAATATTTTCATGTTTTAATTCGGCTTGATTACTTAATTAACGTGATCAAAGAGTAACCAATAATTCCTGGAAAGCATCATACTAAATTATCTTAGGAATTTAAATTTAAATTTTATATCATATATAGCAATAAGAGAAAAAGTCTTTAATATAACGCATAATATGTGTGAGTCTCACATGTTGCGTGAAAGTTGAAGTATTGAATACTTTTCTTGGGTAATACACTAAGATAGGAGACACATTTACACACTAGTATACTTAGAAAAAATTTAGCTGGGAAAAAATTGTACGTATTTTATAATATTATATATAAAAAATAAAATTCATTAAAGATAATGAATTATAATTCAATAACATAAAACATATTTTAATTTATATAATTTTTATGATTCAAATTTTTTTTATTTACATATGTTTGAGGTTTTAAAAAAAAATACTTTTAGACGAAAGGATGCAAATATAATTAAATCAGTAAAGTGAAAATATGTTACATCATTATATATTAAAAAATTAATTTTACGATAAAAGGAGAGTAATCATTTCTTTATCCTCAAAAATTATCAAAAATAAGTTGTCGTTATTTCCAACATAATGAATGAGCATCATAACACTTTAATGATTTTGTTTTTATAAATTTAATATATTAATCATATTTTTTAAAATTATTATACTTTAATTACATTAATATTGATTTTTGAACGTTTCAATCATTTTTTGTCAATTTTTTTAGAAAATTTCTTGTTACTAAAATTTAAATTGAATTAAAATAAATATTAACAATAAGGGATTTACAAGTAAATGTTTGAAGTTAAAAAAATATCTCAAAAATTTAAACAAATAAAAAATAAAATAAATTAAAATTATCAAAATTTATCTAAATGACTAAAGCATCTATATTTGATTAAAGTTAACTCAATTGTAATTGTTTAAATAAATTATTTTTAAATTTTATTAGAAATAAAGAAAAATAATAATTTATATGTAAATTAGGAGTTAATAAATTTTGGAAAAAATCACTACTACAATACATATATATAGTCTCAAAAATTTTAAAAACCAAGACAAAAATCCTATGGTCTCGATTATTTAAAAACCGAGACCATAGACATATGTTATCAATTTTCTCTCATTTTATATTAAACACTAAACTTTTGTATCATTTTTTCCTTTTTTTACACTCTTCAACACTCATCAAACCCTATATTCAATCTCCACTCTTCAAAGCCATCCCAAAGCAACCCTAGCTCAGCAAAAATTTCCAAGGGTTGATGAGCACGCCATTCTCGACCGATCTTTGCTAGAAGTGTATATGCCAGTTTGTAAGAACGATGAGGTTTAGGTGGTTCAAGGCACATACAAGGGTCGGACGGAAAGGTTGTTTAGGTCTATCGTCGCAAGTGGGTCATTCACATCGAGAGAATCAATCGTGGTTAGAAGGAAAACTAGCAACTATTCTCGATGTTTTTTGAGAATCAGAAGGTGGTTCCTTCCTAAAAAGCCGGGTTGAAAGAGTTTAGTAATAAGAATGGATATGATCTCAACAGAAATGGCGATGGGTTTCCTTTGATTTTGGATGTGCTGGAAGGAGGTCAGCATCTTCGAAAGTAGAATCTTTATCTAATTTAGAATCTCGAAACACTTGCAGAACTTCTTCATCGTCTGTTGTTGGTGGTTTGCCTTCACTGGGCAGGTTGCTATCAGAACACGACTTCCTTATATTTAAGTCTCAAATCCTTTTCCTTTTCCCTTTTAGTTGACAAACTCCATTTTTTTGGTGTTCTCATGCTAGGGTTGTTCCTGCTTCCCAAGCATCCAGTAAGTAATATAGTTGTATGATAAATCTCTTTGTAGTCTTTACTTCTTTAGTTGAAATTTATTTATGTTATCTACATGCAACACTTGATACATTTTAGAATCTAGATAAGAGTAGTGGTTCGACAATTTCTAGTTATGTTGTTGCATTAATTTATTTTCCTTTTTTTACTTTCAGTCTTCTACATTAGGATTGTTTTTTGGTAATATGCTAATTGCCATTGTTTAGCCTGGTGTTGGTGTTGGTGCTTGTCATTGTCCTGGTGTTTTGTGCTGGTGTTGGTGCTTGGCCTAATGCTTGGTGATGGTGTTGGTGCTTAACGTGGTGCTTGGTGATGGTTCTTGGTACTGGTGCATGGTGTTAGTGTCGGTGCCTGGTGTTATCATATTCTTGAAATCATCACATTCTATTCTACTCAACTTCTTGGTCCAAATTACCATTGCTAAAGTTTCATTTAGATTTATATGCTAATTGTTAGTGCTTAGTGCTTTTTGCTTTCTCATGTTCACTCTGTTTCATTTTTTATCTTTCAAAATTTAAACCAATAAGTATGTTAGCCCTTTGAATGGTTTCAATTGTGATTAAATATACATATATTGCATATTAAACTTCTCTATTGTTGAATTATAGTGTAACTTAGGTGGTGTATTTTACTTAATATTCGGTTTGCATATCTATGAAACTAAGGAAAAAAAGCGGGAGGTTAGAAGAGAGAAAAAAGCAAAAAAGGATGATGTGTTGGATAAGGTCGATAGTCTATCTTCACTTTATATATTGTCATGTCTATATAGTTATTTATTTTGTTAAAAACATGAGATCCTTGTAGATTTTGGACATAGTCATAGATAAATTTTCTTCAATATGTCCTTTATTTAATTTAAAACTTGTTAGGCATAATGATGTTATTTTTTACAACTATGCTTATTTGGTTTATATAAATATGTAAGTCCTAAAAGGTTTGCATATGACTATGATGATTTGATTTTCTCATCACATATGATTTTTAGTTTTGTATTTGTTTGCACATACCATAGATACGAGACAAAGAGGATAAACACAATAACGCAATAGCGTACTAACGTACCAACACTAATACGAATGCATTATTTATTACTTTACATGGATGTATTTGCTTGCATATAGAGTGTTTCATTTTATGCAACCATTAATAATATTTTTTAAAAAATTATTAAGATGTATCAAATATTTTTTTTTATACTAAAATAGAACCCTTAACTACTTTTATCTCACATGAAAACTACTTATATATTTACATAAAGTATCAATTTTTCCCTTATTGATATATTAGGGTCATAAACCCTCGTCTCCTTTATCGGATCTCCAACACCACATGGTTTAGGAACATCAAACAACATAGAAAACAAGGAAATTGATTACTTCCGTCTTATTTCCATAGAAAAGCTAGTACTTGATATATAAGGAAAATTATCAGAAAATCATTCATTAATTGCCTCTTTTTCATGCTAATTAGTTAAATACCAAAGCACTCAAAACGCGAAAATAAAATAACAAATTGTCAGCTCAAAAATTAATAACTAAATACCTCATGCAATAATAATAATAATAAAAAGAAAAAAAAAAGAAAAAGAAAAAAAAGGAAGAAAAGAAAGAAAAAAGCTATTAACGGCATTAAACTTATAATAATTAACAAAGGACAGTAAGCAATGTAAACTGTGAGAACTAGCCCAATACTCCTCCATCAATTACCTCTGTTTCAAAAGAGCTCGAATCCATAAGAGAAGATAGTGTAAGGGCCGCATCAAGAAGAAAATGCTCAGTCAAGTCAGCTATATTAAAGGTAGGTGAAATCTATAATGGGAAGTTCAATTCAAAATATAAGCATTATCATATGCTTGTTTGATATTTTGAATGTGAAGTTTAGATTAAGATTTGAGTCGATGAGAATTTGTTTAAAGATCATATGTTGGATTGAATGTTATTTAATAATTTTATGTAAAATTGAATACAAGTTTTCAAAATAAATTTTCTGTTTTTTTAGTTTTATACATATCCAAATCTGTTGTGTTGAATTGGATATATATATCATTTGCATGAAGAAAAAAAATGTTGAAAATTAGTGTGGAGAACGCCAAGGCCAAAAGCTAAAGCCTAGGCCTAACCAAATAAAACAAGCTCTCTCAAAGTTGTATTGTTTTTTTTCATATTTTCATTACAATTCTATAGCTATATATAAGGAGATTTACTCTTTGAATTACTCTTTGAATTAAACATTTCTTGTTTTACTCCTTGAATTAAGGACTCCTTGAATTAAGGATTCCTTGTTTTACTTCTTGAATTAAGGATTCCTTGTTTTACTCCTTGAATTAAGGATTCATTGTTTTACTCCTTGAATTAAGGATTCCTGGTTTTACTCCTTGAATTAAGGATTCCTTGTTTTATTCCTTGAATTAATCCTTAAATTAAGGATCACAACTCCTTAATTTACTCCTTGAATTAAGGTTATTGATTTACTCCTTAAATTAAGGTGTTGACACTCCTTAATTTACTCCTTAATTTTATCTCCAATACTCCCCCTCAAGCTGGATCCATAAGGTTTATGGATCTAAACTTGCACAGAAGTCGTTGAAACTGATGAGAAGCCAATGCATTAAAGGTAAAACTAACAAAAATGATGATTACGATAGCAAAAAAAAATATTGTTGTCGATGTGGGACCTTTCCTTTTACCACAATACTTTCCCTCCACATCGGGCAGGTAGGAGCTGCAGGAGAGATTTAATCCATCATCGCCAAGAGCTTGGTTTCAATGTGGGACCTTTCCTTTTACCACAATACTCCTCCTCCACATCAGGTAGGTAGAAGCTGTAGGAGAGATTTAATCCATCATCGCCAAGAGCTTGGTTTCAATGTGGGACCTTTCCTTTTACCATAATACTCCTCCTCCACATCAAGTCGGTAGAAGCTATAGGATAGATTTAATCCATCATCGCCAAGAGCTTGGTTTCAATGTGGGACCTTTCTTTTTACCATAATACTTCCCCTCCATATCGGTAGGTAGAAGCTGCAGGAGAGATTTAATCCATCATCGCCAAGAGCTTGGTTTCAATGTGGGACCTTTTCTTTTACCATAATACTCCTCCTCCACATCAAGTCGGTAGAAGCTATAGGAGAGATTTAATCCATCATCACCAAGAGAATTTGGTTTGAAAAAACAAATAGAATAAGAAATCGCTCTAATAGAGTGTCAAACGCACTTTGAGCAGAGGAATAACAATTTTTGTCCAAGAAGATCGACTGGCTTTGATACCATGTTGAAAATTAGTATCGAAAACGTCAAGGCCAAAGGCCTTTCTAAATAAAATAAGCTCTCTTAAAGTTGTATTGTTTCTTTCATATTTCCATTACAATTTTATAGCTATATATAAGGAGATTTACTCCTTTAATTACTCTTTGAATTAAGGATTCCTTGATTTACTCATTGAATTAAGGATTCCTTGTTTTACTCCTTGAATTAAGGATTTTTTGTTTTACTCCTTGAATTAAGGATTCCTTGTTTTACTCCTTCAATTAAGGATTCCTTGTTTTACTCTTTGAATTAATCCTTAAATTAAGGATCACAACTCCTTGTTTTACTCCTTGAATTAAGGTTCTTGATTTACTCATTAAATTAAGGTGTTGACACTCCTTAATTTACTCCTTAATTTTATCTCCAATAAAAAACAATTCTGATGCCCTTATTATTTGCTTGAATAATTGGTGGATCATTTTTCAGTATTTTATGTATTTGATTTAATTCTCTTAAATAAATTTATGCCCTTCCAGCCAATATTTTGAAAACAAGTTTTTTCTTCCTATTTTTTTCTAATTTACGCACAGTGCTCTTATTAGGAATGTGTATTTGACATTTTGTTCAATTAAGGGATGTAAAATTAGATATTTGTATGCATTTAGATCCAATAAATCCTAGTAAAATTTAACAAGTCACATAGAATCCACCCTTTCGAATCATACCTAATTGTAATTTGAATGAGTTGGAACAATATATACACTATGTTCAATTTGACAATAGTAAGTGATTTAGTGTTCGATAAAAATTCAATCAATTGAACAATTATTCAATTTAGTTAGACAAGGATCATTAGTTGATAAAAATCCGATTAGATGATCAATTGTTTAATTTAATTGAATATGTGTTAAACTTAGTTTCGATGCGTAAGATACCGATCGATCAAATTCTAACAAATTAGATAGCTATGTAGTTTAATTGGACATGTATCCGACTCGATGCGTAAGATACAAATCAACTAAAATCCAATCAATTAAACAGTCCTCTAACTCTAGTCAATCAAATTAGATAAATATTTAGTTAAAATTCAATTATAATTGATAAATAAAAAATAAAGATATGTTTATACGTAAAAAGTCAAGTAAGAATTTAATTAATTTGTGATCACGAGAGCATATAACACTATTTTGAGAAATTATATAAAATTATATATTTAAATTTTATAATAATAAAAATAATATTTTAAATTAAATATGTATATATACTATATAAATTTTTTGTGGAGATTTTTTTATTGATTTTTTTTAATAAAAGTATATTATCTAGTAACTATAAAGTTTTAGTGTGATGTAAATGTCATTTTCTCAAAAATCATTAATACAAAAGACTATTGCCATCAAAAGTCAACATGATCTGGAACTGAACTTTTTTTTGACAATTGACTTCAAATAATATTGACGCTATATAACTAAGCAAGTTATATTTTTATATGGATTAATGCTTTAATTGTCCTACTTTCCATCATTAAAGGAATAAATTTACATTACATAGAAAAGTTCATGTATATTTACATGTATATATCATGGACAAAAGTTCAAAATAAAATTCCAGAATAATGATATATAATTAAACCCTATTTGAATTACTGGTCATGACGAGCTGATAAACCAAGAAATCTTTTCTGGTTAATTTCCTTCGTGTGAACAAATGTTCTAACTCCAGCTTAGAAATTTTCATCCAACATAAACAAGAGCTGAAAAAAATGCTTCTAGTTTTCTCTTCTTTTTGCGTTTGTTCTCTTTGGAACTTATGGATTCTGTTTTTACTTTTGCTTGATTGACTGTGAGCTTAATTGGTGTTAGACTATTAGGTTTTGAAGACACTGATTAACCGTTCTAGTAAGAATATTATTATGCTCCAAATATATATATACCATCGTTTATCCAAACATCATAATAAATAAGTGTTTTCCACAGGTAAAACCGAATGGCTTGAAAATGGCATTTATAACCGTTCTATGTTTTCTTATACATGTTATTTGTAATTACACAATTTAAGATTAATTAAGAGTTAAAAAACTAATTATTTTAAAAATTTATTGAGATGAGTGTAAATAATATTTTTATACATGTAACTATATCTAATATAATTCATGGTTAGAATTAGATAAATTTATCATTATATTTATATTTATATTTATTATTCTGTGACGTATTGTAAAATTTTATTGAAAAATAAATAATTTTTTTTAATTTATAAAATTATTTAGTCACTTATCACACTATAATTAACGTAAGTGAACATTTAAGTATATCTAGTATTACTCTTACGCTCATTTTGTTGTTTCTACGGGTTAGCTTTCTGTTGTTTGCTTGAAAGTTCTTTTTTTTATATATAATTTTTTATTGGTATTTTATTCGTTGAATTAGGGGTATGCGCCGATCTGTTTGGGGCTTGAGGATTTCTATACTCGTTGTTTGTATCATCCCATTCAGGTTTTGGACTCATTTCCTTGACATTGCACAAGTTTTTTTTTTTTTTTTTTTTTGTGAAATTGGAAAGGTATCGATATGAACTCGATGATCATCTTAACTTGTGCTCGAGTCAACTGAAAATAAGTTAAAAGGGCTTTATTTTACTTTGTTCTTCTTTCTTGCTCATCCTACTGGCCTTGAATTTTTCAGTAAAAATGTTTGACTTAACTTTACATTATTGGCTACATAATTGTACATAAATCATTTTAATTTTACCCGACAATAATGAGAGCCAAAACAACAATGAAGACTGTGAAGTGAACTAGTGTTTAAGAACATCTCGAAACCTTTATTTACTCAGCTTGGAATTTGGAGGTGTCTGGCTTGTATGCTTCTGGGTTAAGTTTCAAGTTATGACAATTGGAGTAGTTTATATCAAAGCTTTTTGTAAACTAAGATCTTCTGAAATTATATTTGTGTGTCTCGCCAAAATCTTTTGACTATTACTATCTCATATAGGGCTTAGAAATCTAACCCTGCAGGACTGCTTTGGTCGGCCAATAGCAAGTGATCATGATGCTTGGTTTGATTTTGGTTGAGCGCAGCTGTAATGATAACAAGAAGACACTAAAGTGAGTCCTCTGTTACGTATTCCAAACTTACCAAGTTGTAAGCCTATTTCCAACTACTTTTGGTACATCTATTGCCGGCATTCTAGTTTTGTTGTTCTCTTCTTTTTGGTTTTGCATTGTGCCAATTGTGCTTTGCAGTTTGCAATCTTTTTCTATTTAAAATTATTTAAAAAGTAATAATTACCTTGATCCGTTCAAGCATTATTTGGATTATTTTAGCTGCATGTATTTGTTGGATTGCTATTATATGTTTTTTTTATCTCGCTGACGAACCTTAACGATAAGTAGTTGTCTTAGCCTGGGATCATACAATTATCTAGACTTTGCTGCGTCTGATGAATGTTGCACACCTCTAAATAATCGAGACACTACAGAAGTTTTCCCCAAGCATGTGTAGCCCTCGTGTCGATGGACGTTTGCATATGCTTCTTTTTTTGGCCAACTTTTGCTTGCTACTTGATAGTATTGGGTTTAAACCAATGAATTTTTGTATTTGTAAGGACTATGAGTGCTGATTATTTTCGTAGATAAAATATTTATTTATAAATTTGTTTTTAGGTTAACTATCAAGTCTATCAAGAAAAATCAAACAAATATTCGAGTTTCATATAATTGTACTTCAGGTATATATTTAATAACTACGAAACATATGATTACATTTATACATTTAATAGCACATGCTTATAAATCTGAAATTATTTATAGTGCTAAAATATGGAATAAAATATGTTAAAATATATTAAATAAGATATACTCTAAAATAAGATATGCTAAAATATACTCTTAATTATAGTGAAAATCTTTAGCATAAAATTTATTTTTAAAAATTATTAGATAAGATATACTCTAAATTATAGTTGAAATCATTGTCATGAAAGATAACATAAAATCTATTTTAAATAGGAGTTATCTTAATTAATGAGTATTATTAATCCTATTTGTAATAGAAAAGATATTTATCAATTACATAGGATTAAGGGTTTTAATTTTTCTTATAAATAAAACTCATTACTCATTGTTTCAATTAACCACACAAGAACTTCATTCTAATCTTCTTAATTTCTCTCTCTTGTTTTACAAATATAAGATCATAATTCTCCAAACTTCTTTATTTAGTTAATCTATCAAATATTGGTAGTTATGTTTGTTTGATTAATAAGCCTAATTATTTTATGATATTTTTTTAATATGTTCTTATGGTTCCTTCTTTATTTTTGTTCCTAAATGTTAAAATCAAATAATTGTTTTTGTCATATCATAGTTATTTGATTTGATTATTAATCATTAAAGAAACTATTTTTATTAAACTTATGCTTGATTTTTTTTATCTTTTTACTCTAGGATTTCTTAGTTGATTTAATTTAAATGACATATGTTTTGAATCATCTAGTTAGGATTAATCATTATTAAATCCTTTCTAAAACACACACGGGCACTTGTATTTTTGTGCTAACCATCTTGCAATTAATTTGGGAACGTTTCTGATTGGCGAGAAGCTTATTGGAACATTGGTCTGGAAACCGCTCACGCTAATATTGGAAACTGTGAAAACAGAGCAGGGGCTCTTACGTAAAGTACATTGGGATAGTATACTAGGGAGGATAGCATAATACCGAGTTTATACTTAAACATTTGTTTTTCATAGTGAAAAGTTAGGTGGTCCGGTAGACCGGTAATTTTCCTCTTAAGTCATGGTTATGACCTAGGTTATTTCCATATAAAAATATCGTGTGTTATTATTTTACTTCCGCACCTTATTTTTACACGCGATTGCATGCCTGACCGTTTTGTTTAAATCATTAATTTATAAATTGATAAAAATTAAAAATAATATTTTCACCCCTCTAAGTTAATCAGGTCCGTAATTTATAAACTTTCAGTATTGTTCAACCAGAAACTACCACATTGCAAGAAGAACCGGAGGTTTTTGTCACAAACTTGTTGGGAAGCTTGCTGCTATTGTGTTCGGCATGGGTTATGTAACAAACTCTACCATCCTTCCTATCCTTATAGGGAAGGTATGTTGGCTAATTTGCTTAAAATGCTCTTATTTCTATGAGTATGCATTAACATCTTTCTGTTTCATGCTTTATCTGCAAGGTGTATTATTAGCGATTCATTGAATCATAACTCGATTGACAATGGTGCTCGTGAATCGGGAGCTACAAGTCGAATTTTCCAACACAATGGTACATACTTTTGAGTATGAAAGTCATTTATCTGAGGTCTTATTCCTTGATAAACTTTATTTGTGTACGATGGTTTATTTTTGTTGGTAAAATGTAAGGTGGTTTATTCTTCTATGGTTTAGTGCCATCACACCTGGAGAAAGTATTGAAAGAGAAAATTACTGAGGGACAACCTAGGACACACAGACCATGGAAGAAGATTGTGTTGGGCACAGCGGGTAAAGATAAAATGAATTCAACAGAGTAGAATAATGACACCGGAAATTTAACGTGGTTCACCCTTTAATTTAGGCTAAGTCCACGGGACAAACTCCGAAATTATTTCTTCCACTAATAAGATTAATGGGTACAAAGTGAGAGGCAATACAACAAATTGAGATAAACACAAAATAGTGTCACTGAGTGTTTCCCAAACTAGCTTCGCCATTTTGTCGGCTCACTCCTTTTAGAAAAATATCCCAATATTTTTCTAAGATATTCTCTCCCACTTTCTCTGAACACTATTTTTCTTCAAAGGAAATTATTCCTTTGGCTTTGCTTCTTCTTCTTGTTTGTTGTGTTGATGTTTCTCAAAGGCAAAGACATTGCCTATTTATAAAGCAAAATTGCATATCAATGTTAGATGCACTACCAATTGTGATTGTACCTACCATTTGTGGTTACTACCATTTATGGTTGCACTATACCATTGGTGGTTTGTACCATTTGTGTTTTCTTCCTCTTAAATGTAGGAGGGACTTACAAATCTCCTCCCGAGCTACGTAGAACTCATGATCAATGACTAAGCAGCGGTATTGAAAATTTTGTCTCGGGAGAATTTTTGTTAACATGTCGATCCATTTTCTTACAGATGGATCTTACTCAAGTTGTAATAGCTTTTTCTCTATTACATCCCTAATCGATGATATCTCACATCAATATGTTTTGATCTCGAATGAAATAGAGGCATTGCTTTCAAGAATGGATAGCAACTACGACTATCACAAAATAGCCGATAAGCTTGTCTTGTTGCAACCCGAAGTTCTTTCAAGAACTTTTTCATCCATAGCAACTCTTTACATACTTCCGTTGTATAAACTCTACTTGTAGTGACAATGCAACACATTTTGTAACTTTGATTGCCTTGACACTCCTGCCGAAATGTAATTAGGTAACTTTGAAGTGGATTTTACCGGAATCCACATCCTGACCGTATATGCATCTGTGTATCCAACTAACACGGGTTTATCATTTCCAAAAACATAGGCATATTTTGGAAGAACCTCGAAGAAAGATACGAAAATCCATTTCACTTTGTAGCCCAATGTTCCTTTCCAGGATTTGAAAGGAATCTACTCTGATTCAAGCTGCGTAGGTGATATCTGGTACGTATGCAACCATGGCGTACATTAGACTTTCAAGCTGAAGCATATGGAACCTCTTCCATCTCTTCCTTCTCTTTGTCAATACGTAGAAGGGCTCTATTTAGAAGTTAGCTTAAAGTGATTAGCAAGAGGACAACTAATCGCTTTAGCTTATTCATATGAAATCTACTGAAGTACTTTCTCAATGTACTTCTCCCTGTGACAACGTAATTTCTTGGCGTATGTCTCTAATAATAGTCATGCTAAGAATCTGTTTCTTGGTCCTAAGTCTTTCATGAAAAAAGACTTACTCAACTGTGTTTTCAAGTTGTTGATTCGGAAATATTTCGATAGCAATCAACATATCATCCACGTAGAGCAAAGAATAATAAAATCATCATTAGACAATTTACGCACAAAAACACAATGAGTGCAGTAGTCTTTTGTAGCCTTGCTCACATGCCAGACTGAACTTCTTGTACCATTGTCTTGGTGCTTGTTTTAAGCAGTAGAGACTTTTCTTCAATTTGTAGACATAATCTTCTTTTCCCTTTTTCTTTGAAAACCCTACAGTTGCTCCGTATATCTCTTCTTCCAAGTCACCATGTAAGAAGCGGTTTGACATCCATTTGCTCGACCTTGAGTCGAGACTTCTTGCTGCTAACCCTAACCTGACACGAATGGATGTCATTTTTACAAGCCGGATAGAAAATCTCGTCAAAGTCAATACCTTTTCTTTGGTTGAATCCTGACAACCAATTTGGCTTTGTATCGCGGATTGGGCTGTACCATGCGCCGCCTGAACATCCATTTATTTTTCAAGGCCTTCTTCCACTTTGGGCAGGCTTAGTCAACTCAAAGGTTTTGTTCTCATACAAGGACTTCATCTCATCTTCGTGGCTTCAATCCATTTTTGTTTGGATTAGGTCATCCATGGTCTCTTCGTAACTCTCTGGTTCTCCACGTGGTGAAAGTTACATGCTAAATCGGAGGATATGAGATAGAGGGTTGTCTCACTCTATCACTTCTTCTTAGTGGAACATGAGAAGCCACAGTGTTGATGTGGATAATGAATATCATTATTTCTCTCATCTTGAGAACCAACTTACATGGGGGCATCATCTTGTCGGTGGATAAACCTGGTCTTCATCTCTGACTTGTCTTGGCACTTGATGTTGGAGGAATTAATTCAAATTTGATGGGTGCGCCATTGGAATTAGGAACATCTTTCTTCATTTTGATAATATCTTCAATGGTCTCATTTTTCAACAAATACATCACGGCTCTGACAAGTCTCTTTGTAAGCCCCGGATCGTAAAATCTATAGCCAAATTGATCTTGACCGCCAATAAAAATACCTTGTCTTATTTTGGCATCAAGTTTGGAATCTCATCGCATGGGGATATGAACAAATGCTGACCAAACACTCTTCATGAGAGATGATCATGGAAACATCCTTTCACGACCACGCTTTATTTGGAACATCCATCTTGAGAGGAGTACGGGGTGAAAGATTCAACACGTACTGTGTGAGTATGGTTTCACCCCGAAAAATTTTAGAGCAACTTTGCATGTGAGTAGACATCTAACTCTACTCCATCAAAGTTCTATTCATCCTCTACCGACTAAGCCGTTCAAGTGCGGTGTCTTTGGAGGTGTCATCGATGCGAATACCATGCTTTTTGCAATAAGCATGGAAAGGTCCCTAATGTATTCTCCACCGTTGTCTGTCGGATGCAACTTGCTCGGTCTGTCTCCAGAGGCATGAAATTCTTTGAAGACATCTAGCATCCGATCCTTTGTCTTTATAAGATATACCCACGTCTTCCTTGAATGATCATCAATGAAAGTCCGCAATGGTATTGAGCACCGCTGAGTGACTTTGAAATTGGTCCACAAATCTGAATGAATCGGATCTAAAATATTATTCATTCGGAAGGAGGGAAGCTCTTGAAAGCAACCCTGTTGCTTTCTGCTAGGCAAATGAACACATTTCTCTAAATGTACTTCATCCATTCCAGGCAATATCTTCTTTTTGGCTAGACTTGTCAAACCTTTTTTTCACCCGTGTAGTGAGTCTATTATGCCGTAACTACAATTCCTTGTATCTTTCTACATGGCATTTACTATGTCGGTGGAGAGCTTTGCTTGCATTATATCACGAGTTGTATGCTTCTGCACCTCTAGCCACTACTAAGGTGCCTTTTTAAGTTTCCATTTGTCATAAATGAAGAAGCTACAATATCCTTCATTTGCAAGTTTGCGCCTGAGAGATCAAATTAAGGCGCGTATACGGAATATGCCTAACATCCTTGAGAAATAGTCACGGTTCGCGTTCTCTGTTTCCAGCAAGCGTCGTGCCATATTACCTTTGTGACCTTCATTTCCCGTTCTAACAACACCAAAACTTCCAGGTGTGTATGATGAGAAAAATTCTCTACGCGATGTAAGCGTGAATTTATGCACCAATATCAATCACCTATTTGGTCTCGTGTGATGCAAGATTGATAAAATCTTCATACGTAAACGATATTGAACTTCGTCTATGGTATTTGTTTGCTGCATCGCCATTTGATGTCGTCCTTCTTTGTTACTTTTCCTTTGTTCGTTTCTTGTTCCTTTTTGAACACCGACAAAATTTCTTAATGTGGCCTTCCTCTTACGGTGATGGCATTCCAACATTGGCAAATTTTTTGATTTGCCTCTACTCTTATACGGGTTTTTGTTCTTTGTCACGGTCTCCTTCCTGCACGACTACTGTGATAAGGGCTTGTGCTGAATCTCTTTCCTTGTTTTGTTTCTCATATGAGAACAAACCTACAATAACTTCAAACTCCATCTTGTCTTTTGCATAAGTCATAGTTGTTGTGATATGATTATATGATGAGGGTAGTGATGCCAATGACATCATGACTTTCTCTTATCGTGAAAACTCACATTAAATCTTGCTAAGTGAGAAAGCTTCTTTATTGAAATTGCTAACGTCTTTGTCGTACTCGCATTATCTTCCTTCCTCATCGATATAGCTCATTCCACAAATAAAATTTATTGGCAAGGTTAACTTTGACATGTACACGTTTTCTAGAGTCTCGTATTTCTTTATGAGTCTTGCAATTTTTTGATTCAATATTTTGCAAAACACTATGCAAAGAGATTTAGGCGGATTGTATGCTTGCAATCTCATCTATTTCCTCCCATTGTTTCTCGGTGACAGTTGCTACCATCTTTTCTTTTCCCGACGACACCTTATGTATCTTGTTGAACGAGAATATCTTTCATCCTCGCTTTGCCGTAAAGAGAAATTATTATTGCCATTAAATTTCTCAATATCTACCTTTTGGCTTGACATTTTTTTCATTGTGTTTCTTTTACGTAATCAATACACCCTGGACCTAATAAAATCTTTTCGATGTGGAAGATAGTCATCTTTGCAACCACATGGCGTATTAAGAATTTTACTAGAACCAATTTCGATACAGGTTGTTGGGCAGCGTCGGGTAAAGATAAAATGAATTCAGCAGTAGAATAATGACCGGAAATTTAACGTGGTTCACCCTTTAATTTGGGCTAAGTCCACGGGACAAACTCGAAATTATTTCTTCCACTAATAAGATTAATGGGTACAAAGTGAGAGGCGATACAACAAATTGAGATAAACCCAAAATAGTGTCAGTGTGTTTCCCAGGCTTCGCAAACTACTTTTGAAAAATATCCCAATATTTTTCTAAGATATTCTCTCCCACTTTCTCACACAACATAATTTTTCTTCAAAGGAAATTATTCCTTTGGCTTTGCTTAGCTTCTCTTCTTGTTTGTTGTGTTGATGTTTCTCTAAGGCAAAGACATTGCCTATTTATAGGCAAAATTGCATATCAATGTTAGATGCACCTACCATTGTGATTGTACATACCATTTGTGGTTGCACCTACCATTTATGGTTGCACCTACCATTGGTGGTTGCACCTACCATTTGTGGTTCCACCTATCATTGGTGGTTGCACCTACCATTTGTGTTTTCTTCCTCTTAAATGTAGGATGGACTTACAGATTGTTGATGTTGTAGAGGGAATATACAGTATGGAAAGGGGAGTTCTGCAAACTTCCGGACATTGTTGCAATATGCAAGAAGTATAAGGTCTTAGATTCATTCATGATCTTAAGCTTTTGTCAGTTACTGACAACATCACAACTAAGCTTTTCTTTATATTATATTTACTATGTCTTCAAATAGGCGTATATTATAGTTACTATGTATTCAAATAGGCGTATATCTACTTGGATGAGGCTCATAGGATTGGAGCAGTTCGAAAAACTGGAAGAGGCGTCGTGAATTATTAGTGGTCGATGCAGCTGATGTAGATATCACGATGGAAACTTTTACAAAATCATTTGGAGCGTGTGGTGGTTACATCGCTGGATCCAATTTTTTTTTAGGCAACTTTGTTCAACATAATGTGATACTACTGCGAACAAGCATTTCATGATATGATTTTATAGACTCAGAAGTTGACTTTTTAAATTTACTTGTATTTTAGGAGCTTGTACAGTATCTTAAGTACAGCTGTTCTGCCCACCTTTAAGCAACATCAATATGACCACTGGTTCTGCTATGAAGGTCATTCTTGGGGAGGATGGAACTGTTGTGGGCGAAAGCAATAAATAGCGGTATATGAATATATCAAAGCGATAAAATGAACACACAGAATTTACGTGGTTCAGCCCGGTCGCCTAGTCCATATGAGGCAGAGGATATTATTCAACCGAGTAGGAAATACAATGTAATACGGTCTGATTTTCTCACTAATAATATCTCTCAGTGTTTCCCAAACTCACAAGTATTTTCTCTCTTTTGAGTTTGCTTATACTCTCTCTCGATTTTTCTGATTTTTGCCTTGTTCTTCAATGCATGAACTCTTCCCTATTTATAGATGAAGAAAGGCTCTATTTCCCTAAATTGTGCCATAATTTAAGCCTTAAATTAGGCCACCAATTTCCTTAAATTATGCCACTAATTTCCTTAAATCATGCCACAAATCATGCCACAAATTAGGCTATTAATTTCCCTAAATTATGCCACTAATTTGTTACTTTTAGAGCCAATATTCAACAATCTCCACCATGGCGAAGTCTCAAGCATCACCTTAGAAAGAGTATTTGGACTTTCATTCTCTTTCTCCAAATTTTTTTATCTCAGCATAACAGACTCGTCGAATGTAACATCTCAGCTTAAGATGACCTTCTTGGATTCACCACACCAAAGTCGAAATCCTTTAACTACTTCCTTAAAGCCCAAGAAACGGCTTTTGCTTCACCGGATCCATTGGATTCACTAACATGAAAATATGCAGGACATCCAAATATTCGCAATGAATCATAATCGGTAGTAGGTTGTTGACCATACCTCTTTAGGAGTTTTTCCATCTAATGCGATCGGGAAGTCTATTGACTATATGAGTTGCATAATGACAAAACCTTTCAAAAATTCCTTGCTTCAATTTGGAATGAGATAGCATACATCGAACTTTCTCAACCAAAGTACGATTCATTAGATTCCGCAACTCCATTCGTTGTGGTGTACGAGGAACCGAAAAAATGTCTAATTATCCCTTCATATTGACAAACTTTAAAGAAAGGATCTGATTTATACTCACCACCATTATCGTATCTCGAGCCTTTTAATCTTCCTAATTGTCTCGAGTCTCGATCATTTTCTTCCATTTAAGAAAGATATCCAGAACTTCATCTTGTGACTCATAGTGTATATCCGCATATATGTAGAGAAATCATCAATAAAAGTCACAAACCAACATTTACCTCAGTGAAGCATTCTTGGAAGGTCCCCAAACATCCGTGTGAATATAATCAAGAGATCCCTTAAATACGATGAACGGCAAGGTGCGAACTCCTGACTCTTGTTTGTTTTCCCATTACACTCGCAGAAATCAAACTTTCCGCCTTGGCAACTTTCAAAAGACCTTGCTTCATTAAACCTTGCAAAGCTCTTTCACCCAACGTGCCACAAGCGTACGTACACTGGGAAAGAATCATTTGCCTTTTCTTCAGAACTACTTGAGAGAGCTGCCCTTCATGTAACTGTACACCCATCTAGGAAATACAAGTTTGCCTTCCGAGTACCCTTCATTGCTACAAATGCACCTCGTACAACTTTCAAGACTCCATTTTCTAATGTTACCTTGTAACCATCAGAATCTAGAACACCTAAAGAAATAAGGTTTTTCTTTAGGTCAGGAATATACCTTACATTTGTAAGTCGTCTATCGTGCATCTTTAGTCGTATTGTTCCGATCCCTTTTGTCTGACAGGCATTGTCGTTGCCCATAAGCACAACTCTTCCATCGAGCTCTTCAAAACTCGAAAACCAATGTCTGTTTGGACACATATGATAAGAACATCCAGAATCAAGGATCCACTTATCTGAGTAGGTTTTGATGATGAAACTGAAAAGGCTAATTCTTCATCTTCATCTACCTGCGGCAACATTTGCATTCGACTTGTCCTTGTTTGGACAATCTTTCTTCGAATGCCCCGTGGTGACAATAGCACACTCGTCTTCGTGGGAGACGTCTTACGGATGAATATCCTACGGACTTTGATCTAAATTTTCCTCATTATTCGATCCGCCAGATTTTTTGTTGTTAGTCCTACCTCAGTCATTCGATCAATCGAGACAGTCTGCGTGATCATTTGATCCTTCTTCCCAGACTTTCGTTATTTTACCAAAGCATTTGAAACATCTACGAACTTAACCTCATCCTTTCCATATAACGGGGTTGTGGTTAAATGCTCATGCTCTCGGTATTGAATTCAACAACAAAGCTTTATCTTCATCGATAATTTCAACATCTAAATTTTGCAGATCGGCAAAATTTTATTGAAATTATCTAAGTGCTCAATCATGTGGGTACCTTTCTTGACCGGAAACTAAAAGTTTCTTCTTCAAGTAGACTGTTCTCAATACTTTTCGTCATGTATTTGTCCTGCAGTTTCTTCCAGAGAAGCTGCTACATTCTCTTTCATGACAAAGTACTTGATCTTTTCCTAAGCAATTGGCCACAAACTTGTCGGTTGACATAATTCCAATCTTCATTTGAATAATCTCCTGGCCTAGTCTTAAGGGCTATATTAGATCCTTCTCGTAACAATAGATCTAATACTTCACATTGCCACATGCCAAAGTTATTTGGCCGAATTTCTCCACCTCAAACTTTGCGTTGACAACATAATTCTTCGAGTAGAACTTGGTTTGCCATAAATTCTATGGTCAACTTGTTCACCTTCTTCGATCTCTCCTTTATCACCGTAAGTACAAACCGATAATATAAATTTTGCACTTACAACTTAAAGCATGTTGTTTTTTCAAATTTTATACCTTATTTGAAAAAAAGGTCTCTGTAGTTGAATGCGAATGGTCCAATTAGCTAGGAATAGATCCAACTTAGTTGGAAAGCGGATGAAAAAGCATCAACCTGGCCCAAATATCACAAGGATCGAGTTGACTCGGTCCCAACTTCGACGAGGTTGACTTTCGATTCCCAGTAGGACTCCTGCAGAGCTTTTGGCGGTGATTCGACTTCCGATTTCAGCGATTCTTTCACCTTGCTCGTATCGTGGCAGACTTCAATTTGATATATAATACCGCTATATTTGGCTCGATACCAATTTGTTGTGGGTAGAAGCGATAAAATAGCGGTATATGAATATATCAAAGCGATAAAATGAGCAAGCACATTAATTTACGTGATTACACCCGCCTAGGTACACGGGAGGCAGCAGATATTATTTGAACTGAGTAGGAAATATACATAATACAGATACAGATTTCCTCTCTAAGTGTTTCCCCAAACTCACAAGTATTTTATCTCTTTGAGTTTGCTTATACTCTCTCTGATTTTTTTTTATTTTTGACTTGTTCTTCAATGCATGAACTCTTTCCTATTTATAGATGAAGAAAGGTTCCATTTTTCTAAATTATGCCATAATTTAAGCCTTAAATTAGGCCACCGATTTTCTTAAGTTATGCCACTAATTTTCTTAAATTATGTCACAAATTTGGCCACTAATTTCCCTAAATTATGCCACTAATTTCTCTAAATTATTCAACAGGAAGTAGTAAAGGTTGGAATTTTGAAACGATCCATGTCCTTTCGACTTAACTTTTTTCCTTTTGTTTGATGAATACGAGACTTGTTCCTTTTTTGGGTCAGAGAAATACAAGACCTGTTCTAAACAATGCATACCAGGTTCATTTTAGTAAATTTATCCTCCCTTTTTTTTCCCATTAGGTGCCCAGAAACTTGCACGTATCTGTGAAAACAGCAACTTCTTCAGGTCAGAGCCGCAGAAAATGCGCTTCGAGGTTCTTGGGGATAATGACTCTCCTCTAACCCCAATCCCCATAATGCTTTACAATCCAGGTAAAATTCTTGCTTTTCAATGGAATGTCTTAAGCATGATGTGAGCTAATTGTTGTTTTTCCATTTTAAAATTAAATACTATATACCCCACTTCCCATTAAATACTACATCAAGTAAGAGAACTGATGATACTAGGAGTCTGGGATATGTAAGTTATATTAGCACATAACATTTGTTTCTTTTTCTATGTTGCGTGGCCACAAGTATAGCTGCTGTGACGGTTTCTTTTCCAGCTACATCCCTACTTCGGGCCAGGGCACGTATTTGCATATCTTCCTCACATTCCAGGGAAAATCTTCTTAAAGGTCTATAGGTATGTTTCAATTGCAGACCTTGTTGATGTATACCATAGTTTCAGTATTTGACGTATTGAATGTGAGATCACTTTGGCGATGGAATTTTACTATTTGAAGGTTATCAGTAGAGTTGGTGACTTGGTGAGCATAAAATACTTCCCAGCTGAGCTGAACAAGCACCACCACCACCACCAAGATGAAGGCCGTATCAAGACCAAATAAACAAGTGTCCTGCATCGATCAAGTGTTTAAGTTGTCATAGCATAAGATGGCATAAATTTTGTAAATTTCATATACATATTGAACTGATGAGATGCTCAACCTCAAACATCCATTTATATTATATACCTCTTTTCCACACGAGTGAACCACATGCTCAATAATACAATTTTAGAGTAGTTGCCAATCATTTTACCAGAACAATATGTTCCAATCAAAATTAAAAGGATTAAACTACAGAGATAACAGTTGACGTCAAATAATGTTGACCGCAATGGTAGTGATGACTGATGAGCCAGATTCTCTGAACTGATCAAATTTCTTCATATGAGGAATGTTTTAACTCCAAGTCTCCAACCATCCCGTAAACAAGCACCGTTAGAAAACAAGGATTATATAACTTGTAACAAAAGCTAGGCAGTCTTCTCATGGCATAATCTTCCAACTTGGTCTCTCAGCTCAATACATTTCTAAACCGCAAAATGGAAGAAACGGAAAAAGATTCAACAAGCCTTCCATTAATGAGTGAAAATATAGATGCACATAAACATTTACAGAACTTAATTCCACTTTGTCATCATATACAAACATAAGAAATGATAACTAGCGGCAGATCCCAGCAGAAATGAAATTGAGGAAATGCGTTTCAAAACACTTGATCACATTAAACTGCTTATAAAAGTGTTATGAACACACAAAAATATAATAATAAACAGAAAATGTAGTATTATCTTTCCCTATTCCCTACCATACAAGGGCAAAACAACTAGACACAATTACCAAGTTGGTCATCAAGAATCCGGTTAGGATTAACTACTTCATTAACTCCTAGAATATACTCTGAGCTAATCACATTATTTTCTCTCTCTACCAAATATCGAGTATTTGTTCTTTCCAAAAATAAAGTTATAATTTCTTTGGTTTGGAGTAGCACATTACATACTACGGAATCAATGAATAATTTCTCTTAACTACATAGCTAACATAATAGTTAATACAACTCCATCTCTTGAAAGCTGTTCGACTCAATTGCAAACGGAATACATGAAAACTTGAAAACATCAAAGCAGTTATTGGAATGCTCAATTCAGATACGTTTTCAAACAAATAAAAGGTATTGATAAATGCTAATTGAGCACATTATTACAATCACATCATTCAATGCATGACATACCTTGAAAATTATTCTTTGGAGATGTTCTAAATCGTAGGTCTATTGTGACATATAATGATTTTTCTTAAAAAATAAATTTAAACAATCAAGCAGGATTGGTTGGTTTGAGTGCATAATGCGTCCAAAGTTATGAGAGGAAAATGCTTGGAGCATCGTTAAACCACTCAATATCGCTTATTGTCATATGTCTAAAGGTTTTGTGTATTTTTCTAAATTCTAATTAATTGTCAGATTTATATCCTTGGAAGTGGTTTTGCTTCCCCACTTGTGCTATACATTGGTGAAATCAGCAATCCTCTTAAGTCATTTCCATCAAGAAGAAATTGCAGAATGGTATAGACTAGAGTAGTCTACCACAACGATTCTTGAGAACATATATCGTATTCATATATGTCTCATATGTTCTCTTAAAATATAACGCAACAAAAAATTCAAAGGAAGAAACTGGATACTACCAAGTTAAGAAATTCCAAAAGCTCAAAACATTTGCACTTGAGACAAGCACTTACATTGACATGGCAGAGAATTTTTTCTCCCATCAACGATAACTACATTCAGCACCAAACACAAAATACAAAATTCATGAGAACCCTTTACCAAGCTTCTGAATTGCACAAAACATTTTCCTTCTGGAACCAACAGCATTTATTCCCATATCCTTAAGATCTTCCAAAGTTAACAGAGGCAATACCTCATCATCCACCTCATGTATTTCAAATACAGGGGCATATCTACCTAAGCCCAATCCATTAAGCCAAACCCTAACCCCATCTTCCCCACTACACTTCCACTCCCTCCCATCAGTATCGGACGGCCCAGATAGCTCAACCCCATCATGATTGTCTCCTCTGGCCTCTGAAGCCCTAGCCCTAATAGGTCTCCGATTCCCATGATAAAGCACTTCCCTTTCATTCCCATGCCCATCAACTGCCAAATTTTCAAGGGATTGAATTGGGCTTTGCTCTTTCAAGAGACTTTCCGAGTTCTCAACTTCAAAATCCCGATACCCATCATCTATATCCTCTCGGTGTCTGAATTTATCATCCACGTAGGCCTCATCATCGACCTTAGAAGATACCCAATTGGATCTGGGCCTCTTAGTGCCCATAGAACTTCGTTTGTTGGAGTCCTTAGCCTTCCAGCTACCTATTGCCAAAGTCTCCAAATTGGCCTCGTGTTCCCTATCGTCCGCCTCTAGAGTGTCAAGAGGGTCGGACCCAGAAGCACCCGACGAACCGAAATTGGTTAAAGGTCGAGTCTTTGAGGTTCTAATGGAGAAATCTTTGGCGTTTCGATGGTGATGATTATCGATGGAAAGCTTCCAGTGCTTGTTATTACGACGATTGTGGGAATCATATGGCTGGTCTCCTCCGATATCACCTAATCGGACACTGGGTCTTCTTTGACGCTTCTTCCCGACGGTCTCCGACGAACCCATTGCTGGTGTTGTTGTAGCTACTCCTCCTCCACCGCCGTTTACCTGACCTTCAGGTGGCTGTACCTCCGCCATCAAATTATGTTTTGCTAATTTTCTTTTATTATTATGAAAAAAAAACTGCCGATAATGGAGAAAGAGGGAAGAGGAAAATGCTGGTAGTAGCACAAACAAGAGCGTACTTTTTGGTGGGTTTCAAAAGGATTCAGAGATCGTAAGAGAGAAAGATTGAATGTGGGGGCTTTTGGGGAAGAATGTTGGAAAAGTTCTGTATCTGTGTTTGTGGCGTTAGGAGGCCAACCCATGTGTCTCTTCTGCTTTCGCTATATATATTTGTGTAAAATAAAATGTTCAGTGCCTACTTTACTCCGTCGTGTTTATCCATTAAATTGGATAGGAATTCCTATTTTCTGTTTCCGTTGGTGCTCAATTTTCCCTGCTTTTCGATTCTAATAATTTATTTTTCTCCTTAACAACGAAAATTTATGGCAAACAGTATGATTGATAAGAAGTACTTTTTAGACTATATCTTGATTCAAATCCTCCTACTTATCTCGAATCGTTTGATCAAAAACAAATGAAAATTTATAAATGTTTTTCCTATTTGCATATGGAATTAAGATTTATGTTCACTTATTTAAAACACCAAAAAAAATATCACTTATTAAAAACTTCCTTAAATAATCGGTACGATTTCACTTGTTCAATAAATGAGACGGTATATTACATTAAAAAAAATGCAGATCTTATTCATCAAAAATAATTCTTAGTTTTAATTTATTTTTCAGTTGTAATTACTCTAGGGCACTTTCTGTACTGAAATTTGAAGCATATTGATAATTCAGATTTGAAAAATGAAATAATTGGAAAATGGAATAACCTTTTTCTTCGTATGCACTGGATGAATTATTTTAAGAAAATTGAAATAGAAAATAAATTAATTTAGGATAAGGTGATGAAAAGTTTACTTATATTAATATGTTTATATCAATTAATTTATATTTTATAAAAGTTAGTTAAATCTCACATTATTTATTTAAGTACACTCTTTTTATTGCACGTATAAATTTCAACAATCATTCATCTAATAACTTAAATTTTGAGGTACAATTAGACTCAAGTTTAACATGTTATCAAAGATAATTCCCTAACCCTTCATCGAATCTCGTACTATAAATCTGAATTGTGTCGTAAATTTGAACTCTAACTAATATAGAGTGGAGATATTAAGTTTCACATTGACTAAAAATATTTCTTACGTTGCACGTATAAACTTAAACAATCTTTTACCTTATGACTTAAGTTTTGAGGCAAAATTAAACTCAAGTCTAACAAAAGTTAGTACAAAATCACAAATTTTATTATTTATTTGATATTTTAATAGTTTTATTATAAAAATTTAACAATTCACTCCATATTTTAATAATTTTAATGATAAAATATTATAGTAAAAAAGTCATTTTTATTATTTTCTTATTTAAAGTATTAAGAAAATAATATTATTTTATTCAAAATATTAATAAAAAATATTTTGTATTTTTTTCTTATTTACAAAAATAAATTATCAAATTACAACTAAATGACTCCTTTGACTTAATAGAAAAATAAAAATAAAAGAATTTTACTAAAATATCCGGTCATGAATATGAAAAAAGAGCCAATTATAAAATGTTTTTGATTTTATTTATAGAATAATTTTGTAATTAATATCTTTTAATGTATTTATAAATCATGAATAAGTTGACGATCCTCTCTAGCTTATAAGAATTAAGTTCCAAAAAAAATCAGTAATAAATTCCAATATTTATGTGATCCTAATCCCTGAAGCTCATAATTGAATGAGAATCTGGTAATATAATTCTCATCATTGAGAACTAAAACGGTCTATGTTTATTGGTTATGTAACTAATGATACAATCCAACTTATTTTTGATGTTTTTCTTATTTACAAGTTTAATTCTTTCTTTTTTTTTAAGTTTGCTCTTTCTTTGCTGTTTACTGCTTAAATGAATATTTTGATCAGGGATATATTGGAGACAAAAAGTAGATCATAATTTTGATTGCGGACCTCATAAATGCAATCTTCAAGAGGCTGGTTGCTTGCTTGCTTGTACGTGCTTTACAACAACATCAGCATTTTGAATGGCCTTCGGCCTTAAGGTGTAAATAGAAACACAAGATCAAACATCCAAAATGTCCAAAAGAGGTCTCTCTCTCTCAATTTGCTTTATTCATCAGCACACCTACAGTGGAACCATCAATAAAACACGTGCTATCACGCAATAATAAAACATAAAATTACAATTAAGGTGTTGGAATGATGTCACATTTATTACAAAAGACGAGCCAATCAGATGACCGATGCCGATCTTGGACGAGAGAGGAAGTTGGCGCTGCAGCCATTCAGTAGAGGTTTCTTCACCACATCAACAAGATCCAAAGTCTCCTTGGCTTCAAGGAAGCTGGAAAAATATGACCTTGGAACTTATTATTAAAAAAATATATATTTAACCAGTGGAGAGCAACTTAAATTCAGTGAAACGTCACATTAAGGACAAAGAATCCATAGAAGCATAATCTTGAACCTATTTGGTGCTTAATGCACCAAAAAGAACAACCATGCATTGAAAAAGAATAATATAGGAAAAGAAAACCCTTAATCCTTGTAGACCTATGCATAAATGGATCTACAAACAGGCCTTATGCAGAAGTTATTTTTTTACTTTTGCTTTCATATGAGAAACTAAAGGCTAGTTGCGTGGAACGACTTTCCTGATCAACAAATTCAAGTGAGATAGTTGTCACAACTTTAAATTTTAAATAAAGATCGTGCGATACTTAGTACGGTCCGTTGCACTAAGCATATCTTTCAATCCGAATGAAACACTAGAAAGATACTTAAAGATATAGAGGATTAAAGAGCAAATCAAGAACTAAAAAGAGTTTGTAAAGAATGTCTTGTATTGTTCTTTAGAGAAGTTATCTTACAATTTCCCAAAGATTCCAAGGATGATTACAAATGAAAACCAATAGGTCTATTTATAGTGTGGCACCAAGCTTAAGACAATGCCACAACTTTCTAAATCCTTCTATGTCTAAAATGTACAAGATTGTTCTAGTTTTATCTACAACATGCCACAAGGTTCTAGGACCTTCTAGCCAACTCTAGAGTCTTCTAGGATTGTCTAGTTCTTTCATGCAAGTTCTAGGATGTTCCGTAATCTTCTAGAGACTTCTACACCCTTCATGAACCATCCAACACGTTCTAAAATATTCCAACCCCTTCTAGCACCTTCCAGCACATGCTAGTATACTCTGGAACATTATAGAGTCTTCAAGGCTTGAGTTGAGTCCATCCAACTCTAGCTCCTTCTAGACATCTCTAAGCCACTCTAGAACTTTTCTATGTAAAAAAGTTTAGATCCTTTAGGAAACTACCATTTCTTTGGATTTTAAGGGACATTTTGAGCGAGATGTAACACCCTTCCCCACTCAAGTTCACAACGCCCTCGTCACGCCTTCAAGCTTGAACCTCTCTATGTCATCTTTGAATTGCCACAAAGAATCTTCAGGTTTCCAGCTTGCTTCTATGTCAAGAGCATTCTTCCACTTCACTAAGTATTCCTGATAACTTAGTACTCTCGTTCGTCGAATTAAGCGATCTGCCAAGATAGAGTCCACTCCTCTATCAAAGGAGGTTACTACTACGGTGGGCACCCTCTTTGATTCTCCCCGACTTGTGTCGTCCTTGTCTCCATGATAAGGCTTCAGCATACTTACTTGAAAAACATGATAGATTTTAAGTTTCAGAGGGAGTTGTAGTTTGTAAGACACCTTACCTACCCCTTGAGGATTGGAAATGCCCTTCATACTTACGTACCAACCCCTTGTGAACCTTCCGCAAGGACTTGAACTGTTGGGGCAATAGTTTGACAAGGACCGAATCTCCTTCATGAAATTCTACCATCCTCCTCTTCTTGTCAGCACACTTCTTCATCTTTTTAGACGCCTTATTTAAATAGGCTCGGGCTAACTCAGCATGCTCATATCATGCCTTCAAAAATTTAAAGGCAACAAGACTCTTCCCTTAATTGCTTATAGCCAAAGCATGAGGGGTCATGGATTGTTGTCCCATGATGATCTCGAATGGACTCTTCATTGTGGACTCGCTTCTCTGCAGGTTATAAAAAAATTAGGCTACATCCAGCAACTTAGCCCAATCATGTTGGTTGGTACTAACAAAGTGCCTAAGGTAGAGCTCCAACAATGCGTTGGCACGTTCCATTTGTCCATCGCTTTGTGGATGAAAGCTTGTGGAGAAGTTCAAGTCTGATCCCAACAACTTGAACAATTTCATCCAAAACTTTCCAGTAAATCGAGGGTCTCGATCACTCACAATGTTGGATGGAATTCCCCAATGTTTCACAATGTGCTTGAGAAACAACCATGTCATCTCATCCGTAGTGCAATCTACTGAGGCATGTATGAATGTTGCATACTTACTGAAGCGATCAATGACTACAATGATGCTGCCAAAGCCCTCTGATTTTGGCAAGCAAGTGATGAAATCCATTGAGACACTCTCTCATGGTCTCTCTGGAATAGGCAGTGGTTCTAGCAAACCTACAGGTGCATGCTGCTCTGTCTTGTCCTATTGGCATACAAGACAAGTCCTCACATAGGCTTTAACATCATCTCGTAGTTTAGGCCAATAGTAAATTGACTTGATCAAGGCAAGGGTGCACCTCATTCATGGGTGTCTAGCATATAGTGAATCGTGGAACTCCTTGATCATCTCTTTTCTCAAGTTTCCCCACTTTGGCACATAGATGCGATTCTGTTTGGCATAGAGTAGTCCGTCACTCAGCCAAAATTGCCTTATTTTTCCTTCCTTGATGAGGGCAAGAAGGTTTTGAGCCAGGGCATCATACTCTAGCCCTTCTTTGATCCTTTCTAGTAAGGGACTACTTGGTCTACTCAAGGCTGCTAACTCTGCCTTTCGACTTAGCATATCAACCACCACGTTTCTACTGCGCCACTTTGGACTCATTGTTGGTGGTCTTGTGTCAGGATCTAACTCAATTTTGTGGTCCACCTCTCTCCTTGAAGGTAACCGTTCGGGCAAAGCCTCACACATCACATCATGAAACTTATCTAAGACAACTTACACTTTCGTCGGCAAGTTTGGCTTTGGTGATGCCTCCTCATCGTACTCCTTTAAGATGGCCAAGTAACTCTCTTTATCCCTCTTCAATCCCTTCTTGAATTGAAGCACTGAGAGAACTTGGGTAGTAGGTCTGGTGGTCCTCTCCGTTGGTACCACACAAGCCTTTGATCCATCCATGATGCACATGGAGTTTAAGCATGGCACAAGGAAAGCTCTAACCTGGTCCAAGAACTCCATGCCGAATATTACCGAGATGTCATCCATAGGTGCCATTAATAAGTCCATTTGGCCAATCCAAGCACCAAGACTAACCTTAACTTCAGAAGCAACTCCTTGGAAAGGTAGTGCTACCGAGTTAACTGCTTTGAGAGATCCTCCTCCATTGATAACCTTAAGACCGAGTCTCTTTGCTTCCTCTAATGAAACAAAGTTATGAGATGCACCTATGTCAACCAAAGCTTTGAAAACCTTCCCGTTGATGGTTGCATCTACGAACATCAAGCCCTTGGGGGTCTTTGGGGTGCTTTATAATGCACCAAGTAGGTGCAAAGAACCCATCTTTGCACCTTCGTGTTGGGAAATAACGCAAATTCCCGATAAGCCAAACTTATGAGAAAGCAAGAATATAAAATAACACACAAATTTGATAACGGAGTTCGGCCAATCTTGCTTACGTCTCCGGACCTACTGCAGATCTTTTTACTGAAAGAGTAGAAATTACACAAGGTGTTTACAACGCTCACAACCCACAACCCAATTACACTCAAGAAAATTACTCTCAATTTTCTCTCACAAAAGCTTTGCTCTCTAAGCTTTTCTCTCAATTGGAATGAAAACTTTGGATGATTAATTCATTACAATTACACATCTATTTATAGGAAAATTCACTCCTTGAATTACTCCTTAAATTAATGGTTCCTTAAATTGCTCCTTGAATTAAGCTCCTTGTTTTGCTCCATGAATTGCTCCATGTTTTGCTCCTTGTTTTGCTCCATGTTTTACTCCATGTTTTGCTCCTTAATTTGCTCCTTAAATTAAGGAGCTTTATAACACTTCGTCCATCTCACCTCCATCTTGGTCATGTGTTGAGGCAACTAAGGCACTTAAGGCCTTCCTTTTCGGACATTCACGTGCCCAATGCATTTGTTGCATATGAAGCACGTCACACGGGGCTTCGAGGCACCACGATCCTCCATTTCCTTTCTCTTATCTCGTGATTTGAATGAGGAGCCTTCTTTTTTATTTTTGGGACCCTGACTTTTGGCATGGCCTCCTCCACTCTTTCCTCCACCAAACTTTCTATCTTTGGCCTTTGAGCTCTCTTGGTTTGTGGAGTAATCAATGAAGCTCTCTACAACCGCAATGGCCAAAGATAAATCTTGGACACCATGTCGCTTGAGTTCTAGATTAGCCCATGATTGAAGACTATCCATGAACAAGAATAGGGCATCCTTGTCTGATGTGTCAGGGAATTCTAGCAGCAATGTTGTGAACTCCTTCACATAGTCCCTTATGCTACCCGTTTGCTTTAATTGTCGCAATTGACCCCTTGCCTCCTATTTAGCATTTACAGGAAAGAATTGGACTTTGAACTCCCTTTTGTAATCATCAAAGGCGTCAATTGTGCATACCCCTCGTTGCACATCACCATGCCTCCATCTCCACCATAGCATAGCAGTGTTAGACAAGTACATGGCAGCAGTTCGGATCTTGCTGGCATGGTCCGTTATGCCATTAGCCTCAAAATATTGTTCTAGCTCCTATAGGAAATTCTCAACCTTCCTAGCATTCCTAGCACCATTGAAGGTCTTTGGCTTGGGAACATCCACCTTCTTGGCCTCAATGATGGTGGTTGTGCTAGTTCCAGCGACCATAGCCCGCTTACAAAGAGCTAGGTCACCACCCATATCCTCCACACTTAGCAACACATTTGCAATTTCTCTTTAGACTAGATCTCGTACCTTGGCAAGTTCGACCTTTAACCCATCAATCTCTTGCCTTAACCCACCATTTAACTCGTTAAGTGACATCTTGAATGCTGTATGGATCTCCACATCCTCGGCCTCCAAGCCGTTGCAACGTTCCTCTAAGTTGTCCACCCTGTCGAACAGCTCCCCTAAGTTGTCTTGCGCATTCCCAATACTTGCTTCTAAGCTAGAAAGCATGTCTTTCGACTTGGCTCGAAATTCCTTTGGTGGTTTCCAAACTTTCTCACGCCTACGTTCCATAGGTGGAACATCCACGCTTGGTGTAGATGGGGCATTGTTCTTCATTATGCCAAGGATAGTAATGCTTCAACCGAAAGCTTTGATACCAAGTATCACGACCTTAAATTTCAAATAGAAATCGTGCGGCACTTAGCACGGTCCATTGCACTCAGCATGCCTTTCAACCCGAACGAAACACTCCAAAAAGACTAGAAAGAGACTTACAGATTTAGAGGATTCAAGAGAAAAGCAAGAACTAAAGAGAGTTTGTAAAGAATGTCTTGTATTGCTCTTTAGAGAGGTTATCTTACAATTTCCCAAGGATTCCAAGGATGATTACAAATGAAGACCAATAGCTCTATTTATAGTGTGGCACCAAGCTTAAGACAATGCCACAACTTTCTAGATCCTTCTATGTCTAGAATGTACAAGATTGTTCTAGTTTTATCTACAATATGACATAAGGTTTTAGGACCTTCTAGCCAACTCTAGAGTCTTCTAGGATTGTCTAGCTCATTCATGCAAGTTCTAGGATGTTCTGTAATCTTCTAGAGACTTCTACACCCTTCATGAACCATCCAGCACATTCTATAATATTTCAACCTCTTTTAGCACCTTCCAGCACATGCTAGTATACTCTGGAACATTCTAGAGTCTTCAAAGCTTGAGTTGAGTCCATTCAACTCTAGCTCCTTCTAGACATTTCTAGGCCACTCTAGAACTTTCACACGTAGAAAAGTCTAAATCCTTTAAGCAACTACCATTTCTTTGGTTTTTAAGGAATATTTTGAGCAGGGCGTAACACAGTGCTATGGCCCCCAAAAAAATCTATTATAATCCCAACAATTTATCCTTTGACTGTGAGTATGTAAACTACAAGATGTATGTATCAAAGAACTTACAACATTCTAAACAAAGATCTTTAGGTTGAAAAGGCAAGACTTGGATGCTCTTGATTAAATGTCGAGCACCCTTTTACCATCCACCGAGCAAAACGTAGAATCACAGAGAATTTCAGTTCAAGTTGGATTGTTTGGCAAAACCTGTTCAACTTGGCATGGTGCAGAGCATACCATGATCAGGGTATACTCTAATGGATACATGGTTGTGCCTCTCACATATTTCTGATGACTGATAGCAACCTTTCTAATATTTTCCATGGGCTTTCTTTTAAGTTGATTATTTTTAATATAACAGGTAGGCAGCTGGTCTCCAGATCCTGCTCCAACCCTCCTATAGACAAAAAGAAAAGAAAAACAGATTTTCAACTTGATATTTCTTTTAGCAGGCTAGCCAACCTTACAAGGGAAACTAGGTAACCTAACTATTATTGCATCATTTAAGAGCATTTCATAAAGAACACACCTCTCACCTTTACAGCATGTGCAATGCATACAAAACCTCAAAATTCTAAAGCTACTGGCTAACCTGATATTTGAAAAATGCAGAGGAATCTGTGGGAACTAAGACTTGTATCAATCGGTGAAAATATAAACTAAATCTAGAAAATAAATTTTTGGGCAAAGTCAAAAATGGCAATAGCTGCAATCTTTCAAATAGAAAATATTATTGAAAACAAGAATAAATTTTATTTACCTTAACAATGCAATTCTTGCGGCTCTAATCATACCACCGTCTAGTACCTATTTTACAACACGGTTTGGACCAGCCCGCATGGGAGAATGGATTTTGATAAGCTTTAAGAATATCAAATATGTTGGTGTGTGCTATAACAGTGGCAGACACAAATGCTCGATGGAGTAAAACATGGAGCAGACAATAATATTAGTGGAGCCATAAAACCTGGATGTGCAGGTTTTTATGGTTATTGTTTAATTTTTCGTTTTCCTTATATACATTATAAACTCTTGTAAAAACAGAACAGAAATAATAATGGAATACATCTGATGATTATCAGAAAACACAATGTTTTGACAAAACAAAAGGTATCAACAAACAATACTTGAAAAAAAAGGAGCAAATTATGAAAATTATATTGAGCTAAGACACCAAGGGATCCTTTTAGTTATGGTTGCTTAGCAATTATTGGAATAGTTGACAATTCAGGAACAGAATAATTCTAGACGATGGAGTTTCTTGCTTGGTTATAAATTTCCTCACCTCTGGAAGCCAATAGGTTGGTTTAACATTCCCAAGTAATTTCATAATAAGACTTAGTCCGTTAGTATGCACCTTAGATTGTATAGAGAGGATCATTAATCATGATAAAGACACGGAAGGGAGAGAAAACTTACTCCTAAACACTCCATTATCTAGTAGTATGTCCTACCATGCAAGGTAGTGTGACCTTGTCGAGATTCAGAGAAATATCTAGTTCCGATTGTTAAATTCCTTTATTAGATAAATATATTCAAATGCAGAATACAATTTTACGTAGAAGATATATGTTGTTGAGGGAAGAAAAAAAATTACTACCATTCTTTATATCATGTGTCAACAATGAAACCATACATATCTACAGAATCACAAATTGAGAGAACAAAATCAAGAACCTTGAGCCCAGTTGTTTTGGCTGCAGAACCAAAGGAAGCAGCAAGCATGAG
Organism: Hippophae rhamnoides; assembly: GCA_033030585.1. Taxonomy (NCBI): domain Eukaryota; kingdom Viridiplantae; phylum Streptophyta; class Magnoliopsida; order Rosales; family Elaeagnaceae; genus Hippophae; species Hippophae rhamnoides. The sequence continues at coordinate 60,689,860 of CM065428.1, read as the reverse complement.
ATATACACAGGATTTTTTATTGAATTTTTTTCTGCAGAGCATTAAATTAAGGTGTTAGGGGAGAAGCTGGCACAAACCAATGTAAAAGAACCTCTTTTTCAAAAAATCAATATGTAAACGTTTTTTTTTTTTATGAATAAATTATTTTCAGAACTAAAGAACATTTATGATATGTCGTTATAAGAATGCCAACTTAAATCTAAATTTGAAAAGAAAGTACGAGTAAAGGCTCCATGACCTGATAGAATCAAAAGTTTGATACTGATAGTATCACACAGACCTTTACAGGTAGGCACGGCCGGAGAATGGGAGCGAAAGGAATAGGGGGTTGTCTTGTTTTGTAATTTGTAAAGGAACTTTCTGTTTTCGAAAAGTTCATTTGTTAATTGAAATCTCATTTATTATCGTATCTTTCGATATAATTTTCGTTTGTTACACAAATTCTTTTAAGACATTAAGGAGAAATAAATTTTTAGATAGGAATCTAAATGTTACACATATTTATTTTTTAATTTTTATTTATAAATTAATTAAATTGAAATCTCTTTTTTAATTTTAATTTTAATTTTTAATTTATTTTAATTTTTAATTTTTAATTTTTAATTTTCCATGTCATATTGTTTGGACACGATTATTTCACCAAAAATAAAGAATCAAAATTACATTCTAATTTTCTAGAAAACTGCAAATTTTCGTCAGAAAATGAACTTTCAGAAACAAAAAGGTTCATTAATAAATAAAACATTATATACACAGGCATGAAAAATTCTATGCATTTTGATAAACCATCCAAAACAATATACAAAACCGAATCATCTTGTTCATGACGTCATGAATTGTTATTTTTATTAACAACACCTCCTTCCTTGATTCTGCAGAATTCACAAATTTAAGCTCAGTTGTAAATACTATCATCAGACTTCAAAATAAAAAAAGGTGAAAGGTTTCTTTACCATCCAATTCAACAACTTTATTAAGTGCTTCGGCAGAACCCCTATTTAGAAGAACTTTTCCTCCCAACATGTTCTATTGGAACAGAAATGAAAGGATAAGATTGTTGAAATTAACACAAGTTTCACGTAGATTGAGAATCGAGTTTTTGCTAAACGAGGGTAATACTCTATCTTACAACTTGTATTTTGAGATGGAATTAGGTCCAAAATTAACATGGTATTAGAACCGATGACCCGGTCGGAGACACACTTGACATCCGATCGATTGAATAAGGGAGTAGACCATTGTCGATATGAGAGGGAGTGTTGAAATCCCAATCGGTTGAGCATCGATCCTTCGTTGCGCATATAAATGAGAGAAATACCTAATCTTACAACCTGAGTTTTGAGATGGAGTTAAGCCCTAAATTTAATATGATATCAAAGCTTGGTTACCCAGTCGGTTGAACAAGGGGATAGACATCTTATCGATGTGAGGGGAAGTGTTGAAATTAACACAAGTCTCACATCGATTGGAAATTGAGTTTCCGTTGCGCATATAGATGAGAGCAAGCCTCCATCTTACGACCTGGGTTTTTAGATGGAATTAGACCCGAATTTAATATAGTATTAAAACCGGTAAAGGAGTGTTAAAGTCCCACATTAGTTGGACATCGGTCCTCCACTACGCATATAGATGAGGCCTAACTTCATTTTAAAATCTGGGTTTTGAGATGAAAGATTGTCTTCATCTATATATGCAGCAAAGGACCGATGCCCAGTCGATGTGTGACATCAACAAATATGACTTTTTCATAGAGGGAGAGAAAGAGAGATCATAAAACAAAGAAAACAGGATAAAAGCAAAACTAGACCTAGACGGGTGCACCATTTTCTCTAAAAATAGCATCATAAGTGACACAAAATCAACAAAAAACACAAAGAACACAAGCACTTCCTGAATCTCCCTTCCCTCCCTTGTTTTATTTAATGAATTTCTGTTACAAAATATTTTTCACTCATAAGATCTTATAGATGAGCATCAATCTCGTATCTGAAGTACATCAATGACAAAGATGTCAGTAAATCCTGGAGAAAGGTGGTGCTATTCTGGCTTTTGTGTTGTTGCTACGGTTCCAAGGATCTGCAACGTCTCTAGTCCCAGTACATTCCCGGCATTTTAAGGGGACGATCTCTTGAAAGCGTGTCAATACTGCACTCGAGTTGGTGCGTAGATATCCGTCATGACTTGCCAAGTAAGTCATGAAAAATTGCACTTGAAACTCCCTTGGTTAAAATATCGACTAGTTAATCACGGTTCGCACAAATGGAAGGGAGATGGTATTCTCTTCTAGATTTTGTCGAATAAAGTGTATGTTCACTTACATGTGCTTTGTACGATCATGTTATGCCGGATTGAGATATGGCAATTGCCACGCTTGTTGTCACAAAAGAGCCTCGTTTCCATCACTTGGACGAAACCAAGTTCAGCAGGATTCTCGTTAACCAAATTAACTCTATAACCGCTTTAGTGATGCCGAATAAGCTTCGACTTCGGCCTTAGAAAGGACTACCACCTTTGCTTTTTACTTCTTCATGTTACCAAATTACCTCAGCGAAGGTAAAATATCCAAAAGTGGATTTTCGATCTGTGATGTCTCTGCCGATCAGTCGTATACCGCACTTCCACTTTCTTGGGTGTTCATTTTTCTTGAAGAAAATTCCTATACCTGGAGCACCTTTTAGGTACACGAGAATTCTAAACACGGCTTCCATATCTTGCTTCGCTTGGAGGCGTGCATGGGCCCGACTTACTAAACTCCTGACATATGCTATATCTAGTCTAGTATGAGACAAGTAAATGAGTTTGCCCACAATCTTGGTATCTCTCTTTATTAGGCCGGTTCTTGAGTCGGAAACTCACCTAACTTAATGTTTTGGACAACGGGGGTATCGGCGGTTTTTGTAGTCGAAGCATTCCGATTCGATTAGCAAATCTAGTACATATTTCCGTTGGGACAAAGATATACCTTGCTTGGACCTTACCAGCAATAAATGAGAAAATATTTCGATCCTTTAAGTCCTTCATTTCAAAATCTTTAGAGAGTCTCTTAACTTCAGACTTTCTATCTCATCTAGATCATCACTATGATTATCATATTGTCTACATAAATAATTAAGACAACTATCTTTTCATGTCCGTTCTGTAAAACAAAGTATGGTGAATCACTTTGAGAATACCGTATTTTCTCATAGCCTTCTGAGAATTTTACAAACCGTGCTCACAGGAGATTGTTTTAACCCGTATAGTGCTTTTTCCAATTTGCGAGACCAAGCTTGTAGAGACCACATGAATGAGTCGTACACGGTGGAATCTCCGTATAAATCTCTCTTCAAGATCGCGAGTGAAGGAAAGCATTCTTTACATCGAACTAATGCAAAGGCCAATCAAGATTAGTCAAGAGATAATAGAATTACGATGGTATTCAACATTGGTGAGAAGGTTTCCTGATAATCAATACCATATGTTTGTGTAAACCTTCTAGCAACTAATCTAGCTTTATACCGGTCGACCAACCCATTTGGACCATACTTTACAATAAATACCCACTTACAAAGCTCACTATACTAACTTTTAGGAAATGCAAGTTATGGCTTCCCCTCCAAAGCTCACTATACTAACTTTTAGGAAAAACTGGCCACATAAGGACATCGTCGCTGACCTTACATCAGTCGATATCATGAGCTTTTTACACTTCTCAATCAATCCAAATCAGGTAGCATGACAAGTCAAGTGACTACTTCTTCAAGTAACATATGTACAAATGTTTTCCATTCAGAAACCCGTTGGATTTTTGATACAGGAGAAACTGATCACATGATCTATTCCCAAAACCTTATGAGCTCCAGCATTTCAGTCATTAATCGGCATGTGCATTTACCTGATCATTCCCTTGTCTCTGTCACACATTTTGTCATTGTACATTTCTCCAATAATTTCATACTCCATAATGTCTTGTGTGTTCCCTTCTTCAAATTAAACTTGATTTCAATAGCCAAACTAACTCAAACTACATTTTGTCATGTCACCTTCACTAATAATGTGTGCTTTGTTAAGGACAAATGTTTAGGGAAGACGATTGGGATGAGAATTGAGAAAGTAGGACTCTATTACCTGACTATTTTGAAAAAGGTTAAATGTTTCTCCGTTTCAAATACTGCTTCAACCAATTCTCATATATGGCATCAACGACTTGGTCATTTATCTAATAATAATTTGCGTGTAATTTCTTTTTACATCAACACACCATTTTGTTCCATTAGTGATTGTTCTATTTGTCTACTAGCTAAGCAAACTCATAATCCATTTCCTTTAAGTTTCATCAATACAAAGGCACATTTTCAACTAATTCATGTCGATATTTGGGATGGCTATCACATTCCAACACTTAATAGAACATGTTATTTTCTCACTATTATTGATGACTACTCAAGATGCACATGGGTCTATCTCTTACATACTAAATCTGATACACACACATTTCTTACCACCTTCATTAATCTTGTTAAAACACAATTTACATCCAGAGTTAAAATCATTCGTAGCGACAATGGACCATAATTCTCTATAACATAGTTGTTTTCTACCAAAGGAATCCTCGTCGCCTGGGTTGTGCCTCTGCATAAACAAAATGGTGTTTCTGACATAGCTCTTGTCATCTTCTCAATGTCGCTCGTGCATTCCTCTTCCAAGCCAATCTCCCTAAACAATTCTGGGGAGATGTCATTCTTACAACCACATACCTCATAAATCGTACTCAAATGCCTATTCTCAAGGATAAACATCATTTGGAATCTTTTTTCACAAAGTTCCTAGGTATGAACATCTTCGTGTCTTTGGTTCCCTTTGTTTTGTGTCTGCACATCATGATCGACCCACCAAGTTTGATGTTAGATCACATAGATGCATATTCATTGGGTATCCATCTAGGATAAAAGGTTACCGCATCTACAATTTGGAAACAAGCAAGACTTTAGTGTCTCGTGATGTTATCTTTCATGAACATGTGTTTCCTTATTTCACTTTCATTGTCAACATTCTAACTCTATTCACTCCATCAGAAAATATTAGTTATGATGACATGCCTAACATTCGTCAATCAACCACTCCAAATACATCACTTCATCATACATCATATGCCCTTTTCTCGCAATCGACTCAGACATTCTTCATCTTTAAGATTCATCTCCTGAAACATCATCATCAAACACGCACCCACGTGTGACTCGCCGAAACACCAGGTCGCGTAGGCTTCGCCAATCCACCAATGTTCCTAGCTACCTTCCAAGTATCGTGTAGAAGCTTTCTTGCCTTCATCGGTCTTCAGCTTTGTCTAACTTCGGCATCGTCCAATAACAAAGGTACTTCTCATTCTACATCTCGTATACTTACTTATGACCAGATTATCACTACTCGTCGTGCCTTGCTACTTTTTATTTCCATTCTTAGGAACCCGACCACCTTTGTTGAAGCTTTCAACGATCCAAAATGATGGCTTGCCATGAAGCAAGCTGGATGCTCTCCCGAGCTAATGGCTTGGATGCTTGATAGCTTCTCAACCGAAAGAAAGCAGTTGGTTGTAAATGGAGTTACACAAAATCAAGTATAATCTTGATGGCTCTGTGGAACGATACAAGGCTCGGTTGGTGGCCAAAGGATATATTCACATTGAAGGTTTTGACTACCAAGAAACTTTTGCACCAATAGCCAAACTTGTCACTATTCGTCTCCTTCTTTCCGTTGGTGTTATTCAAAATTGGCATCTTTACCAACTCAATATCAACAATGCTTTTCTCTATGATGATCTTCACGAAGATGTCTACATGTCTCTTCCACCTGGATTCGGACGAAAGGGAAACCGCAGTATGTAAACTACCTGAAATCTTTGTATGGACTCGAAACAAACCTCGCGATAATGGGTATCAAGCTATCAATGACACTTAAGCTAGTGGTTTTAACCAATCCAAGTATGATCAGCTCCTTTATCGTCGAACCGTGGTAATTCCTTCTCTGCTCTTCTTGTCTATGTAGACGATATAATCATAACAAGAAACAATCTACAAGACATTGAAGAAACTAAGAATAATCTCATGCAACAATTCAAGCTAAAAGATCTCGGTGAATTAAAGTATTTTTTGAGCATAGAAGTTTCACGTTCCAAGAAGGGAATTGTTCTGTCACAACGTAAGTACGTACTTGAAATATTGGAAGACATGGGTTATCTTGGTGCCAAATCTGTCCATTCACCTATGGAACAAAATTTATCCCTCAGGAAGGTTGAAGGGGAATTCATCAGTGATCCCACATCCTATCGGAGACGTGTTGGGAGATTAATATACTTGACCATCACATGACCCGACTTAGTGTATGATGTACACATTCTCAGTCAATATATGGATAAACCACGACAACCACATTTTGGAGCGACTCAGCGAGTCTTTATGATATGTCAAAACAACAGGGCAAGTCTCTTTTCCAGTGACTAGTTCATTACAACTAAATGTTTTATGTACGCAAAATTGGGCTAAATGCTGCACGGCCTTACGATCGACACGTGATATTGTATGTTTCTTGAAAACTCACTAATTTCTTGGAAGACTAAGAAACAAAATATGGTCTCGTGATCTAGTGCGAGTAGAATCTGGATTACATGTGGCAATGACACATTGCGAAGTAGCACTTGGTTCACGATACATTTTGGATGATTTGGGTATCAAATACTCGGCCAGACCAAGTTATATTGTGATCAATAAATCTTCACATTGCATCAAATCCAGTGTTTCATGAACGAACCAAACACATAGAGATCGATTATAATCTAGTGAGAGAAAAGATTTAAGTTGGAATGATCAAAACTTATCATATATTTACATCGGAGCAACCAATAGATATATTTACCAAATTTTTAAGTTTTTTATAGTTCTCGAGCTTACTTAACAAGTTAAAAATAATTAACATATATTATAACTTGAGAGAGAATCTTAAAAAACTCAAGATACAATTTGTGACAACCAATACACCAGCTATAAACAAACAACAATGGAATGGTGGGAGTAACAAGCTGTCCAAGAACATGATATCTAATAATTATATTTATTTCAATTATTATTATTTTTTCTTTTGTATAAATTAGATCATAAATATACGTATATATTTCAAACCTTATAAGACACCCGGGCAACTATACCAACAAATATATAGTTTGTCATTTAAGTACAGTGACAGAATCAATTTCACTCTGCTTTTAAACGATGAACGTTATATTTATCAAAATTATTATGATACTTAGAAGAGATGTTGCAAAGGGGCTTTAGGTGTTCTAATTCAATAACTTATATTTTAGTTTAAGTAAAATCTATTAATTTATTTTTTATTTTTTTTACTTTTTATATTTATTTAAAAAATTAACTTTAATTTATATCATATATAATTTAAATTTTTAATTATTTTAAAAAATAAAATTAAAATTAAAATGATAAAAAAATTCACTACTTTAATAATACTATGATATTATTTTTAATATATTTTTTATCCGTATTTTTTAGTTGATATTTTATTAGTATATTATTGTAAAAATATATTTATTTAATATAATTTATTATTTAATTAATTTTTTTTACATATATAATAATATGTGTTACATTCAAGTAACGTATTCGAATAATTAATTAATTAAATAATATTATATATGTTAACTGTGTTTTGTTTTTGTAATTTTAGACCCCTTGTCTTGATTACTCACATCGGGTGACACTAACAAACATGGATGGATTAAAAAAAATAATGGATCTAAAAATTTTAAATAAAAAATATTATTTTTATGGGATAAAAAAACTAAAATTACTTTCAAACTTCAATTTAGTAAACTTGAAAAAAGGACGAGTTGTGTTTTGCATCTTTTGAGTCTCCTCTGTAGATATTATAAGAAAGTTTTTAAGATTTAAATAGGTGTTAATTTTTTTTTAGATTTTTATTACTTTTAAAAATTTATAAGGATATATTAAATAAAAAATATACATCTAATAAAATAAAAATAATTATTATATATTAATTTAAAAAATTGTTTGTGGTCAGTATCTCTGCTACCAACCAATTGGGTCTAAGATTTCATCATTTCAATATTATTTTTATTCCTTTACTAAGTCATTTCACCTTCATTTTACAATATATTCTTCTACAGAATGACACATATACTTAAGACATTAGAATATGGTGGAATAGGATTATTTGATTAATTTATTTTTATAAAAATAAAAAATATATAAGAAATTAAAATAATTATAATTAATATGGGCATATAAAAGATACTTTATGAGATTTTCTTAGTATTTTATTTTTATATTTTAAAATACATAAAATTTTGTAACAACATTTATGTGATATTTTCAAATGATGTGATGGTAAAATATGATTGAATATCACAATTAAAATAACAAAATTATATTCATTAAAAATTTGCAACACAATAATCCTGAATCTAAATAAGTTTCGTGATGTATAAGTTTTAAAGTTTACGTTGATATTATAATGCGTGTCCGACGAGTCAAATATACTCCTTCACTTTTTTATTTTTGAAAATTTAATTTTTAATTTTTTTTTTTGGCACAATTGATTAATTTAATATGCTACGTTTTTTTATCAACATAATCTTTAATCTTGTTAAAATTTGAATGTTTTCGTTAATTTGTATGACTAAATTAATCCAAGCAGTAGAACATATATGAATTAAATTAATCTAATTAGAAAAAATATATCAGCAAAAATAAGGTAAATTGAATTTTTTTTTAATTTTTAATATCAATAAAAAATAAATCTATAAAATTATTTTAATATTTATTTATTACATTTTTTATTCAAAAAAATCTATTAAGAAACTTATTTATTCCCTAACTAAAATCATTTACAGAAGAAAAATTAAATACAATATAACCTCGTTTATTTCTTTCATTTTTTTATTAAAAAACATTGAGATTAAGAATTTACTATTTTCTTTAGATAAAAACATTTAATAAAAATAAAAAAAAAACTCATATATTTATCACTTATAAGAAGATAAAGTCTTGTATTAAAAACTAAAATAATTTTTTACATAAAATTTCATAGATTTAAAAGTAATTAATAAGAAATATTATATTATTAACAATATTTAAAAAGAAACCAAATTAAAAAAAATAGAGGGCAAAATTGACCTAAGGAGTGATCCACTCCAACACATTAAAATACATAAGTTTATAAATATGATTTGGCTTGGATTAATAGTGGACCGATAGAACTAGATAACTTGATTCATATTACATCTTTTTAAAAGATTTACCTAATTTGGGAGCAAAACCTTTCACTTTTTTTTGTTTTAAAATCATATTATTTACTATTGATATGCATAAAAAAAATTGTCATAGATATTAAGTTACTTGTTATATATGTGAAGTTAAAAATATAATTATATAAAAGATAACTAAGTAATTATAAAATTATTTTCTAATATATATAGATTATATTCTGATTTTCATTACATTAATACAACTTTTTTAATTATTTGTAATTCAATTACCTGTAAAAGTAACTTTAATAACATAACAACTTGTAACCAAGAGAAAGAGAAAAAAAATTGATAGATAATGATATTCTTTTTATATAAATTATTATTATAAAAATATTTTATTAATAATAATTTGATCAAATAATAATAATACTAAAATATATTAATAATAAAAATTATTACAAAATAACCATCATCTAATTTGTTATATAATGGCTATTTTTCACACTACATAAAAAGTTTCAATTTCTAACTACAATTACTAAATAATATAGAGATGTACAGAAAAACAAGAGATCTATAAAAAGACTTGGTGTTATTTGGACGGTTGTGTCTGTGTCTGTTTTCTTTTTAATCATCCCTTGATTTTGGTTGCCCTTTATTAACGTTGACAGGTGGCCACTACATACTATTGGAATAGAAACCAAACAAGTGGATGAATACTGATCACAAATATATTTTAGTTTATATAATAAATTACTGTACTTGTCCATATATATAATTTTCCACAGTGTCGCAGTGCGTTTGGTAAGAGAATCCCTCTTCATTGAAATATAATATTTTGATAAAAGAGAGACATCTCAGCTCCTCTCAGTTTTGGGTGATTTACTGTTTCAAGGAGCTACAATAGAAAATTTAAGGTAAATACATGAAAACATGTAATTGTAAATGGAATATTTATTTTATATTATTAAATTATACGATTACATGTTATTATAGATTAATAAAAATTGTAGACAGAAAATTATCTCATTTGATTAATAATATATTAAAGAATATTTATTAATATTTCTCATAAAAGTATTCAAAATATTAATGGTGTATTTATTATTAATTATATTTTATTATCATTTAATTATTATTTTAATAATAACAATTTTATTTATGCAAATATCTATACCTTATAAAATATATGTTATTTTAATAATAAATTACTATATTAATGTTATATTTATTATTATAATTATATTCTATTATCATTATTAAATAAAATTATTATTTTCACGACAATAATTTTAATTGTTAATTGTGTAAATATTCATACCTTATAAAATATATGTTAATAAATTAATACAATCTCTACTCTCAATCTAATTTTTGCTTGCTTATAGTTTAACAAAGTTTTTATTTTTAAAAATAACTGATTATTAAATTATTGGGTAAAAAAATTTCAGTTGTTATAGCTTTTTTGTCATTTTGACTACGGATATATAAATTTCCAAATAACATAGACAAGGTTGATTAGGACTCACTGTATTTTCTGCCTATCTGTATGTTAGTTGTTGCTGAACCCAGTTGGACGGTGAAAGTTTTGTCTTTGGTCGTCGACATCCCATAATAGACACCCATTGTCCTGAAAACAATTTTTTTTTTTTTAGGATAAATAAATGAGTTTCTCTAAATTAATTTAATGAGGAAAAAAGAGAGCCACAAAAATAGTGTGCAGTTCAGAAGTATATACATGAAACAGAGCATTTGGTTGCTGTGCTTGTTCTAGAAAAAGTGAAGTGGAGCTACCCAAAAAAGGGTAATTGGTAACATTATGAGAGTAAACTGTATCAGCAAAAGCAGTGGGTTGCGCAACTTGGGCTAATAGATTGTTTTGTGGCACAGTAGATGGAATTGGTGATGCTATTTTACTCAGTCTCTATACATTCAAGTCAAAAACAGAGGAACTATATCAGTTTTGGCTAATGAGAATAAACAAATAAAATAAAATCAAAGATTAATAGATCTTGGTCTATACCTCTGGTTTAATCATCAACGAATCTAGATCCATCCCAAAGTCATGAAACATGGGATTCATTGAAGTAAGTTTCATTGAAAGGAACTGAAATAACAACAGAGATAAATTTTAGCAAACAAAAATTAAAAAAAAAATAATGATAATTTTAGCAAATACATAGTTCAGTGAGAAGCACTTTAATTTCTTGGTACCTCTACTTGATTTTGTAGGGACTGAATATAATTGATCATCTTATCCAACATGACGGCCTTTGCAGTTACCTATTACCCACAAGACCATAAGAGGCTGTAAAAAAACTGAAAGAAATCGTCCGAGAACATCTAATTTTGGAGAGATAAATTAAAGAGATATTAAAAAAATGAGAATCAATTGGGATATTTTGATAATAGTTTAATGTAATGTATATATAAGATATTACAACATGTAGATTACGTAGTTATACATCATAGAATGTCATATAAATAAACATTAAAAGCGTAAATTAATCTAAGATCGCCCATATTTTAAGACCGAACCAATAAATGATCATTTGGTGTTTAGACTTGAGAATGTTAATAAAATCTAGTTTTTAGGCTCGAGTTATATTCAAGATTCGAGCAATCCATAGTCGAGTATTATAAAAAAAAAATCGTGGGTGATTTTTTTAAAGGAATAATCTTATTTTGTTCTCTCCTACGTTAACACTTATATTTAAATTATTGATATATATATTTTTTTTAAAATTCAAAATGAATTAAGTAAACTCAAAGTATTTATTTTTCATTAAAATTGTTTAAAATATATTAATGTGTTAAATTCAAAATATGGATTAAAAGTAACAAAATTCAAATATACCAATATAGTTTCTACGAGAAGCAATATAACTTGAAGAGGAGGAGAGCAATGTACCTTGTCACAGCCCGGAACGAGTTTCTGTAGCATTTTCATCTTCTCGCTAATTTTTTCTCTTCTCACCTAAAATTCATTGCAGAAATGATTTAATTAGATGTTGATTATCACGTGACAAAATCTTATTGGTCAAAATATAACTTAAATGCAACTATACATTGGGTTGTTGTGAATGCAATCCCACCAACTGATATCTCAAAAAATTATAATTAAACATGAAAGGAAGGGGATCATGGGATTTTATTTTTAGATATCACATTTAGTAGGTACGAAGATGTCACGTAAATATTAGAAAATTTTAAGGATAAAATTGGCTTTTTAAGGATAGATAACCCCACTATATTAAAAAATAAAAAAAAAAAAGAAACTGAGAGACAACTCCGTTGCAAATAACGAATGTTACCCTTTCTGCTAGGCTGTGGCTGTCAGTTGCCTGACCCCTCTTTGCTCTAACACGAATGTAATATTTTGAAAGATCTTCTTTAACTTCTGCCTCGTCAATTTCATCGGACATAAGCTTCTTCTCCTCTTCTTCATTTTTTATGACATTATGGGACTTTTTCTGCTTCTTGGGTTTGCTCTCCTTATGGTCCTAATAAGAGCACCAACGGTAACGTAGCAGACAAGGGCAAACAATCCATTCGAAGAATATGGTAACAAAGATACAATTTTTTAAAAAAAAAAAGAGAAAAAATTATAAAACAACCCACATACATCTGCATAAATAAAAATTGAATCTTGAAAACTTTTCTCCAATCTTTAAGTAGTTTACCTTAGATTGACCATTTCTATTCTTTCTCTTTTTATCCATGGGGATCACCTTTTGGATGACCTGTTCTCCACTTTCAAGCTTATTAAAAACAGTTGAGGACTCTGTGCTCTGTTTTTTTGTCACAGAAAGCTCATTGTCACTCAGAACAACCTTTGAGCTGTAATCAAGATAGCTACTTTCATGGTTTCTCTGATCAACAGGAACTTCATAAAAAGTATTAGATGGGTAAATTTGAGGGGAACTATAGGTATTTTTATTAGCTTCATTCATGAATCCTGATACCTTAATGGGAGCGTTTGGCAAGAAAACAGAGTCAATTAGAAAAGAATAGTGAGGGAATGAAAAGGCTGCCATCTGACGAGAGAAAGCTTTGGGTCTTTAGAAATAGAAGTTTTCAAAAGAAAGTGAGAGAACAGAGGGATTTGAAGGCAACGAGAAATACCGGTCAAGAAAAGTTGGTCTGTGACAAAGTAGAAACCAGGCTTATATAAAGATTTGGTGGATTTTTGTTATATAACTTATTAGTGTAAAATTATAAAATTCACTTTGTTTTACCAACGAATATGAGTTTTGTATTTGAGTATATAAATAAAACCATTCGTTAATACAACATCTTAAAATTTATAATTTTTTTTATTTTTTATAAGAGTAATTTATTAGTTCAATTTTATTCAATTAGTTATAATTTGGAGTTAATTCATACGAAGATAATGGAAGTGATCAACGACGTTTAAAGACCTAGGTAATATTTATATCGAATCTCATTAAATTTATGGTGTTATTATTTTTCTACTTTAATATTTTTGTTTCAATATTTATTTTAGTTTATTTTAACATTATATTTCTAATAACATTATTTTGTCGAATTAATTTGAGTTTTATTCATTTAAATCATAAGTGAATAGTAACTATTTAGAATAATAAAAATATTACTGATTTTCTCAACATTTGGTATGAGATCGAATGTTTCTACTTAGTCATTTGTTTGTCTTCTGTTTGTTTTTTATTGAAATATAGTTACTAATTATTGTAATTTAAAGAAATGACGGAAGAAAATTTCTTTCAACCAAAGGTCAATCATCTATGTCAGTTAGAACTATGGTGATGAATGCAAGGTTCAAGGTTGATAAATTTGATAGAATTGATCATTTCGGCATGTGGCAAGACGAAGTTCTAGATGCTCTATTTCAACAAGGTCTAAATATCGCCATTGAAGAAGAGAAACCATATAGAGTGAAAAAGTATCAACCGATTGGCATGTGGTACAATCCATTCGTGTCTCTCAAGAGAACAAAAGTACACGTTCATGAATGATACATCTGCAAGTAAGTTGTGGTAGGCATTGGAGAACAAGTTCATGAAGAAGAGTGGACAGAATCGGTTCTATTTAAAGAATAAGTTGTTCCGTTATTACAATAAACGACCACGTTATTGTTTTTAATCGATTAGTATCAGATTTGTTAAATATGGATGAAACTTTTAAAGATGAAGAATTAACCTTGATGTTGTTAGCTTCTCTTCCTGATGAGTTTGATCAACTTATTACGAGCTTACTAATTAGAAATTATAAAATATCTTTTGAGCAAGTTTGCACTGCTTTGTATAGTTATAAAATTAGAAAGAAAGATAAAAAAGAAAACAAGAATGAAGCAGCAGAGGTACTGTCTGTAATAGCACGTTCACAAACACAACATAAAAGAATGAGAGATAGATATCTATCAAAAGGAATGCTTAGTAAAGATGAATGTGTCTTTTGTCATGAGAAAAACCATTGGAGGAAAATTATCTAAAGTTGTAGAAGAAAGGAAAAACTGTGTAGTCTGATACACGTGTAACTGAAAACAATTCAAATTTAGATTTTGCATTGGTTGATTCGTCAATAAGATCTTATCGTGGTGATTGGATTTTTGATAAAACATGTACTAAATATTACATGATTGTGAATAAAATGTAATTATTCAAATATTTATTAGTGTTGTTTTTAGTAAAAGGAATAAATATTTTTTAGAATTATGTCTTTGAAAGTTTATCTTAAAGCCGTAGAATTTATGTTATACTTTAATTTTTTATGTCAATTAAAATTATTTTTAATAATTTTTAAAATTAATAATAAATATATTATGATATAAAAAAAAGGTGAAATAATACTTACATTATGGAATGAAACCTGGTTACTAAAGTTTTCATAATGGGCGGATGGGTTAAGAAAGGGCACGTGAACTCCCAGACTCTAGACCAAATTTCCTTTAGGTATAATATATATATATATAATTAAACGTATATCTTAGATTTTAATTTTTATGTTTTCGATATAACAATAAACTTAAATATTTTATACATACATACATATATATATATATATATATATATATATATATATATATATATATAAACGTATATCTTAGATTTTAATTTTTATGTTTTCGATATAACAATAAACTTAAATATTTTATACATATTTATATATATATATATTTAATGAAAATAAATTATATTATTTTAAAATATTATAAAAAATAATACTCTTAAAATTTAAAATAATAAAAATAATTTCTATTGAATCAAATTTAATTAGATGATATTCAATATATTTTAATTGAAATAATATATTAAAATTTTTAATAATAAAAATATATAAAAAAATTAAGTATAAAAAAATATTATTTTTATAATTATAAATTTTAAATGTCATATTTTTATTACTAAATAATGTATTTTTTTAATTAAAATACTAAATCTCTCCCGCAATTTAATGCATGTTATTGAAATGAATTGGCAAATGATTGATTTTTTCGAATTCGCTAGTATCTATAAATTAAATAGATAAATCTTGAGCCATATCGATTTTTTAAGTTTGGATGAAGCCTTTTATCACGTTGTTTATAAAAAATGTTATTAAATCGTAAAATTAATATTTTATTATTATTTTAATAAAATTGTTCTTGTAAATTTTATTTATCTTTTTATATATGTTTCCTGCCAATGAAAAATTTCTCACTCAGGTTAGCATCATCGATATCATATATAATAATTATTGAGTAAGTTATTTTATTAATATTATAATTTAATTTTTTTAACTTTTTAATACTTATTATTTATATTATATATTGGTATCTTATTATTACTCATATTTAAAAGAAATATTAATTTAATATAATTTTTATATTAATGTGAAGATTTATCTTATTTTAAGTATTAAATCAAATTGAATTCATAAATTTTTTATAATCAAATTAGATTTAACTTTAAAAGTATATATTTGTTCAAATTTATTACGGATAATAGATACTATAGTCCATTGTAATTAAATTTAAACTAAATTATTATTAAAATTATAGATAAATGTATATTTTATTTTGTAACATGATATATTTAAATATTATACATAACATCATTATATTAAATTATTTTTTTAATTTAAAAATAAATATAAATATTAGATATCTATAATACTTTAATAATTATACAAGCATAATTTTTATTTTTTTAATTTTTTTAACTGTAACTATAAAAAATTTAAAAATTTTGTTAGAGATATACTAATAAATCTTTAAATTTGATCAATTCATTATAACGTCAGATAGAATTCGTATTAAAAATATTCAAATTTAATTTAAATGAAATCAAATTTATACCAATAAAAATTGAAAATTTCGATCTATTATTGATTCCTAATCACTATTTACATAAGATTAATTATAAAATTGAACATATTTATAAAGAAAACTCTAATTAAAACAACAAGTTAGGAAAACAATTCAATAAAAAAAAACAAAGATATCTAACAAATAATGAAGAACAATATTATATTTATGAAATAATATATCGATAATTGATTACATGTAAAATTAAGAAGGTAAGATGATAAAGTAATTATGAGATTATTATAAAATAAAAATTTGAAAAAATGAATTATATGGAAAAAAAAATAAAACTTATTATTATTAGTCTTAATAATATAATGTGAAATTTCTATTTATAAAGTTTTCAAAATATAATATTAATTTTAAAATCTCTTTTTAATAATATATTGGATTGAATTATATCATATAAATTAATGAGTATAATAAATTGTAATAAAAATGTTTTAAAACTAAAACAAGGTTAAGAGTAATTTTTTTCTGAACTAAAACGGGTTTAAGTGTTGAACGAAGAGTAGGGTCAATTCTTTTTTAAGTAGGGATTACGTAAAGATTTCAAACATTGAGACATTGAGAGAGAGATGTTAGCATGAAAAATCATCAAATTCATTCATTTGCTAAATTGTATTCTTCACTCACAGCCAGGAGGTCTCTGTACGCAGCTTGAAAAACACCAGTCATATAACTCGAGTAGACTTACAAGTCGTTTATATATACCAAACATAATGAATGTTATTAATTTATTATAATACTTTTTAACATAATAGTTAATATTTACGAAGTTTATGACAGAGAAGGGTGTTTTTTAGTTAAGTTTAATGAGTTGAATCGTGCAAATCATAAACTAATTTATTGAAAATTCTAAAAAAGTAAAACAAGGAATAAATAATATTTATAATTTTGTTTAAAATAAAGTTATTAGTATAAATATTATCCTTTGAATATTCTTTTATAAAATAAAAAAATAATATCTTTTGATTATAATTTTTCATAACAATATTATTATAATTATAAAAATATTATCGTTAACATAATCATTTTATTAAATGAACTATCTAACTAATTAATTCTAGAGATATCAATAGTTTGGGGGTGGGAGAAAAGAGTCTATCTCTTCCTAGGTTCATATACTTTAGAGAAGATTCAAAAAAATCAAATGTATGGATACAATTAAAAGAAATTTTGGATTTATTATGTTTTTGGGTTGAGTACCGGAGCTGTTGTGGCTTTAAATATTATATGGTTTACATAATTTAATTATTTCAAAATAACATATAAATTATATATAATATAAATTAAATATGTATTTTTTTTAATAATATATCTAAATTAAATATGTATATATATATATATATACAACATTTATTTTAATACGTTATTTTATAAATAATTAGAATGTATAGGTGATATTTTGGTAATTCGAACTATTTAGTGGATGCCAAAAACTTAATTATGAACTAGCTATAAATTAAAAGCATGATATTTATTTAACCATGTAAAATATCAAAAGTTTGGAGATTTAAAAGAACGTAATTATCTTATATATATAAATTATCGATAACTCAATTGTTATTCATATTTTAAAATATATATATTTTTTATAAATAATTATTTTGATAGTTTTTATAGAAATTCAACGTGATCGTATTTTATTTTATAGTTTTTATTGTATAATAATAAATATTAATATATTTTTACATCAAATATATTCTTTATGTATATTTTTTTAATTTTATATTATTATCTTTAGATAATTATTTTAATCACGTTAAAAGTGATAGTTCATGATTTTATATCTACCCATTTAATAAAAAAATTAAATTATATCAATTTATTTATGAGTAAATTATATTTGTATTAAGTTAATCATTTTTGTATCTTTTATATCATATAAACTAAAAAAGTAAACTCATATACATTATTTTTATTTTATGTAAAAATGACTTATAAAAATGCTTACTAAATTCATCCAACTAATGTTTATTCTGTTCATATGGGATTACCTCTCTAAATAATAAAAATAATAATTAAATAAATTCATTTATTTTTTCCTATTATATTTCACTTATTTATTAAATAAAATTATACAATTTTTATTAATATTGTGTCAAATCACTCATATTTATTCATCTTTAAATTATACATCGACACGAATTATCATACTTATTTCTTATAAAATAGTTGAATAATATTATATATATTAAGAAATATATCAATGTTAGATTTGATATTAAACTAGGGATACAAGGTATTAAAATAATTATAGGATCACTTAATAATAAATATCGATTATATTGTGTGGTATGAACTTATGCTTGCATATATTTAATTGTAATAAAAATTATATTTTTTTTAAATAATTATTTTAAATTTATTTTTCACTAAATAACAAAATCAATTATTTATTTTAGTGTTATTCATCCATACTTAATTTAAAAAAAATGTGAAATCAATTTATCATGTTATAATAATAAATACAGCTAAAAAATTATATTTATTTATTCATTTAAATTGAATAATTTTAATGAAATACCAATTATTATCGAATAATCAATATTACTATATAAAGGGCAAAGCTAACATGATTGAGGTATGATACGAAAACTAATTCAATAAAATTTTATAGTAATATATAATTTTTAATATTTTTAAAAATAAAATAAGAAATTTATTCTTTTTTATTATAATAAAATTATTATTATTATATATAAGTAAACAAAAAAAACTAATATAATATTTTTTATTTTAAAAAATATCTTACATATTATATAAAATATAATTTTATTTACTATCAAATAATTTATAAGATAAAGTTTGATTGATATTGTTACTTATATTAAATAAATTTTGATTCCGAACTAACTTGATTCTCCTAAAAATATTATCATGACTCCACTTTTTATTATGAATAAACAAAAAACACAATTAATTATGACCTAAAAAAGAGAAGGAAAAACATAATTAATAAGGGGGAAGGAAATGACGTAAATTAATAGTTATTTTTAGAGTATGTATCGATAAGAAACTTTAAATTAATATAATATAAAATTAATACATTAACTTTTTTTTTTAAATATATAAATATCTAGTTCTACATATTATAAATAAATTAATTATATTGTTTGTTAATATATTTTAAAAATAATAAATAACTCATCAAAATATAAAAGTATAAGTGTTTATTACGCAAGATCTTCCTTTCACTGATTTAGAAAAAGATATTTAAGTCGATATATAAAATTAATTTTTGTAAAAAATTAACTTATAATTAATTTAAAATCGGTTTAGCACGTCAATCGACTCTATGTCCACTGTGGATAACATCAATTGACACGTAGAACCGACACATGTGGATAAATATTTTTTTTCCTAGACATAAATTATTCCAAACAGTGCATAACTCTCAAAAACCAAAACCTATTCCACTTCTCCTCCACTCTTTTTTATTTTTTAGCCATTTACGACCACTAATTCCAGCGCCACTTAGTGAGTTTTCTTCTTCTTTGATTAATCTTTTAAAAACCCTATTTTTTTGAGCAAAATACTCAAAAAAAATTATATTCATTTCTCACTTACAAAACACTATTTTTTCTTCATTTTGTCACTTCATTTATTCTTTTAAGTATTTCTACACCCATTTATTATTCATATTTTTTCTGTTATTATGTGTGTTTATTTATGTGTATAAATTTTTGTATTATATATGTAGGTTTGTATTATAACATCGAAAAAAATATGTGACCACCATAGTAATTTTTCTGCTATTAATTAATATTTTATTTAAACTATTTGTTAAACATATTTTTTTCCTACTATTATTTAATTATCAAATACAGGTTTTAATTTGAATATAATAAAAAATGAATAAATTTTGTAAATCGACTTTAAATTTTAAATTATTTTATTTAAAATCGGTTTTTAACCGACTTTAACACTTCTTTTTGTACTAATGTTTCCATAAAACAACGGTGTTTGTGCATTTTTCCAACCAAATTTAATTAATATTTTCAAGGATTCTACACCAATACTCTATCTTTAAACAATTATGGATAAAGACCTGGTTTAGCCTTAATTGTTAGTAGTGAAATGGAATTATGGGAGAAACAAGGATGAATGTATGAAATAGGTTTCAAATTAATAATGTATTTCAACAATCTTTCAATTTTAATTATTGAATGGCATTATTGGCTTGAATCAAAGGATTGTAGAGTGCTTCGATCTCTTTCAAAGTATAAATTAAAGTTAAGAAAACATGGATCCTGGTGTGGAAGAAGCCAAGAACATGGGTAGTTACACTCTAAATTTTATTAATTTAAATTTCCTTTCTTTGCTTCTCTTTTATTTTGTTAATTTTGTTTTGTTTTTTTTTCTTTTCTTCTCCTTCATTCCCTTGATTTAAATATAAAAGAGTTAATATAATGTGACTCACTAAACTAGGTGTCACATTTTAACACACGTAGATTCGGAGTGATATGCATTACAATTTTGTATGCATATATAGTGTTATTATTTATTAAAAATATTAAATTAATTATTAGAATATTTATTAATAAACATAATTAATATTATAATAATTATATATTAATGAATTTAATATTAATTAATTAATATAAATTATTCACAGCTATTTCTTTCACCAAAAATTTTAAATATATTTTAAGATATACCCATAAGTCTATTATCTAAATTCTAAGTTCATCACAAACTCTCTTAAATTTTCTTTGATTTTAGTTTATC
Source organism: Hippophae rhamnoides (assembly GCA_033030585.1). Classification (NCBI taxonomy): domain Eukaryota; kingdom Viridiplantae; phylum Streptophyta; class Magnoliopsida; order Rosales; family Elaeagnaceae; genus Hippophae; species Hippophae rhamnoides. The sequence continues at coordinate 60,668,543 of CM065428.1, read as the reverse complement.
TTTTAGAAATTGACTTAATCATAAGAAACACTCACTAATATCATTCATTGTGATGTGATTTATTTTAATAATTTGTAGGTTTATATGTTAAGAGATAATACAATCTAATAACTTTAATAATTATATTATAATACGTAAAATAATGCATGTATCAAATTACTTGTGATAAAAAAAATTCAATACCTAAAACGTAAAGATACTAATTAAGAAGATTAATCTACCTAAGCACAAAAGACATTTAAGCTCTCGGAATAATATTATATAAAATAGAAAAAAATGTCGTGGAATCGTTTTATTTTTATGAAAGATTGTTCTTTATGAAAGGTAGTGTTTTAAAATAATGGTATTTGAAATATGTAGTTTTATTTTGTATCATTTTGTTTGATTTCATTCATTTTAAAGGAAGTTTAAAATTTTCAAAATAATACAAAAAAACATCATAGAAGTTTATTAAATTTAATCTTTTAAATTAAAAACAGTGTTATTTAGTCTTTAATTTTATAAAAAAGATTATAAGGATAAATCATATTATTTCAATGATTTTTTTTTGTTAAAATATTATTATTATTTTATTAAGTTATTAAATCTAATTAAAACACGAGTATTTAACAAAAATAAAATCACAATTAATATAAAAAAAATTCTTAAAAAAATTTGTTAATTATCACTATTTTATTAATTTTTATTAAAAATTAAAATATATATTTAAATAACTTTTTGTTGAAATTTTATTATTATTATTATTATTATTATTATTATTATTTTAAAATATTTCATATCAAATTCTATTTTTATTAAGCTTTAATTATTTAACAAAAAAAATTAATATTTTAAATAAAAATTATTAAAATAATATAATTTATTTTTAATTAAAGAAAATATTATATACAAAATATTGTACGTCCTTATTAATGTTAGATCTCGTCGTTACTTCTAACCTTTTTCTTTTTTTTTATTAAAAAAGAAAGAAAGTGAAGATTACTCCATTTTATCACATATATGTAATAACATTGTATGTAATATTCTCTCCATTAATTTGCTTTTTTTATGAATATAAAGTAATAAATAACATTATTTTTAATTTGAGTGATTAAACGATAGAAATAATCTAATCTAAAAAACTTTTACGACATTTTACCTTAAATAATAAATTATAAGATTATATGATATGATAACTCTTTATTAGTCAAAAATCATATATGACACATTTTCACTTATTTTTTTTTACATAAATTGATAAAAATATTATTAATTTTAATTAAATATTTTTCTAATTTAATCTATTAGAATTAAAATTTCTGTCTAATTAGTCTGAGCTTGATTAGTCGAAATCGAGTTGGATATATGTTCAATTAAATTGAAAAATTATCTAACTAATCGGATGATTATCTCACTCATCAAAAATGAATTGAACATATGTCCTTAAAGTAATGTCCTTGGTTTTTTAGTTAAATATATGGTAAACTTTGTTATGTCAAGTTGAATATATGTTCAATCGTGTGTTTATTAAAGATATAATAAGAGTAATTATAAAATTATAAATTAGAGATATAATCTAGAATAAAAATAATGATAAATGATTATATGTTATTATTATTTAAAAAATAAATAAATTTATTAATTTTTAAAATAATTTTAAGTACAAATATTGGTACGCATATGAATATTAACACTTTTCCTCTTTATAAATCATAGGTTTGCAAATTATGTTATCAAACACAAGGGTAAAATGGTAAAGTTGCTCTAATATTTTGCTTATGTAAAGTTGATGTGGTCGTGCCTATCTTGTTACATCCCGACACAGTGAAGCTCGATGAATTTTCAATTTTCATAACGGACAGAAAAAGTACAGTTGTATGTGCGTGTATTAATTGTACCTGATTATGTACTATTGGAGGCAGCTAGTTACTTGTATTCATATTACGCCATTACTAACTATTGCAAATTAGCTCGCTAAGTTTGGAGATAATTATATAATCATAATTATTTTTTATTAATTTTTTATATATTTAAATAATAATTATCTATTATAAATATAAAATAATTTCTTTCGATTTAATCATATTTTTTTATTTATTTAAATTATATTTAATTTAAAATTTTAAAAATTAAAATAACTTTTACTCTTTTATATTATTTAAAATATCAACATTAATTTTTATTTTTAATAATTTTAGAACGTATTTTTAAATCAAATAAAAATATTTAAAAATAAAAATAAATAAAATTCAATCTAATTATTTTAAATATTGTATATTTTATTATAAAAATTATATTTTTCTTATGATATATATATATAAATATTATTAATATATGTTTGAATTCTATTAACTAAAATTCCAATATAATAATAATTATTACTATTTTAAGTTATTTAAAAAAATTATAAATCTTTTATAAATAATTATAATTTTAATCATTTAAAATTAATATATTCATCCCAAACACCATGTAGTATGTAACAACCCGAATTAAACCACCCTTTTTAATTATTTTAAGTATCATTATATATATACATTGATAGCAGAGTTGTCGATTATTTTTTTGTGATGGGGTAAATTCAGGTGATGATTATTTAGTTAGCGGTAATGATACAGATAATAAAATAATAAATAATAATGTATAATTTTAGATAAGATAATAATAAATAATATATTCTTTCAAATTATATTCATTATTTTAGTATATATATATATATAATATTTTTTAAAATTTAATTACATTAAAATTTAAAATAATTATAAATAATGTATTATATATTACATATTTGATCATTAATTTATATTTTTATTCTTTTAAAACATCAATAAATATTTTTATAAAAATTATTTAAATTCTAAAAATTCTAAAATCTTAACATTATTTTATAGTTCAGATTTATTATTTCAAATTATTTTGTAGCAAAATTCTATTTATATTTCATAATATAAAAAATTATGTAATTATTGTTATAAGTTATGTTAAGTCAGTGATACCACTATTTCATTTTTTGATTTCTTCTTTTAGCTAGTTAGATTTTGAGGTTTTATTTAATTGGTATGTATCAATTTAATATAATTTGTCTTTTAATTAAAGATTTTTGTACATGTATAATAATATAATTGCGATTTTAAAGAATATTTTTGGATAAATAACGAATTTATTGTCTCAAAATATCATTAATTAATTTATTATCTAAGTATTTATATTACTATATATACGAAAAAATCTTCAATTAAATAAAAAAAATATACAAAACTGATAATTTTTTTAAAATGTGAATACCACTACCACAACCAAAATCTAAGTAAAAAGTGATAACAAAAATAAAATGATAGCATCACAAGATAGAAAATTCCTTCTTATTTATATTTTATTTTTTTGTCAATTTATTTTTATTATTTATTAGTTTAAATTTTATTTTATTTTTTGTTATAAAATATTTATGATTGATTTAATTTTTTATTTATAATAAAAATAAAAATAATTATTAATTATTATTTTTTTTTAAATAATACTATGATACCTATTTTTTATTTAAGAAATTATTTGAGATGTTTGATATATTTATTAGGATGTAAATAAATTTAAAGTAAGAGACGAAAAATGACAAAAAGGTCACTGACTCCAACTCACCCTAATTGAAAACCCTGACTCAAAGCGTTCCTAAAAAGATGTACAGCACGCATTGAGATAATCCTAGCTTGATTACATATGTAGCTTGACAACGAACTGGGAAAATTAGATTTGCGATTAGAACAAGAGATTGATTTTTGAGTTGAAGGATTTCGATCAATCCAATATGGTAGGCAAGCAAGCAAGCAAACAAATAGGTTGCTTTAACATAAGTAAGTTGGAACTTCAATTCACATCTAGCAAAGGAAGATCAATTTGAATTTGGTTTTACTTACCCCACATTAATTAAAATCACTTTGATAAACGACTAAAGCATTTAATTGATTAAATTGTCACGTACTTTGCCCTTACACAATACCATATATATATTATTTTATTATAAAAATATATAATAATAATTTTTTAGGTTAAATATGTTGTATAAAACATGTATTTTTAGTTTTATGTGTGAAAAATGTATCATTAAGTTTATTTATTTGTAAAAGAATATTTAAAGTAATGATAAAATTAATTTATATTTATTTTTTTAAAATATAATTAAATAATATATATAACACGTATATATTTATGTTTTTTAACATGTATATATGTAAAAAAACAATAAATTCTTTTAGAAAGTTTTTATTTCAAATATAATTAATTTTTTTTAATTTAATATCTAAAGTAATAATTTATTTTTATATATGTATCAGTTAATTTTATTTTTATTTGATATATTTTTTAAATAAAGAGACATCAGAATATATTTATTAATAATAATAATAAATAATATGTAAAGCTTAAATTAATATATAATTAAAAAATAAAATAATTCGTTCATGTATAATATATTTTAATTATTATTATTATTAAATTGTAACTCATAAATTTAACGTGATTAAATTAGTATAGTCATCTGTCTACGTGTCACAATTGATTGGAATTCATGCATATCAATGAAGTTAGTATCGGTGTGGATGACAGTGTGAACAATGATCGTAGGCATGAAATGAAGTATTAAAGAGTACTATTCACAGTATTATAATTTTACTTATTTTATTGGATTAGTTGTGATTGTCCTTCCTTTGAAAACAATTTAAAGCAGTTGGAAAAATTATTTATTACTATTAAATTATAGAAAAAAAGAAATATTTAATATCTTTTATTTTATTTATGTTAAAATATCATTTAAATTATTTTTGTAACAGTTTTATTTTATTGTTATAAAAAAAGTTATCGTATAAAGATAATTTTTTTTAACTATAATAAATAAAAACTATTATAACCCAAATAATATACCGCTGAAATAATTAAAAAGAAAAACAGATAATAATTTATCTATTATATTTTAGTAACATTAAACTTACACAGTTAAAAAAATAAATAATAAACTTCAGCCTTATTTTTAAAATAAATAATAAATACATTTATGTTCACATTTTTTAAATTATATTATTTAATTATTACATCAATTAAAATATTATCGATGGAAATACCAATGAACCTCCACTATTTGAACTCCAGTAATATTTGTAACTTGCATTTGCGTGTTAAATTTAGCTAGATGTTTCAAATTACGGGACCAAAATGAACGTCTCTATATCGTTTCCGCATATAGGTTTCCATTTCAAGGTGCAATCTTTGCTGGAGTTTGGGCCACATAAATGGCAAAATTGACAGCTGTATATGTTATCAGCCAATCATCTCAAATAATCACATCTCTTTCACGAATTGAAACAATATTAATTGTGTTGGGTCCTTCTAAACGTACGCCTGAAATATACCATTCCATTAATTTTTCGTCCATAATATCTAGAAATTAAAATTTACCGTTTTGATTTTCAAAATTTAAAAAATATTTACATAAAATCCCCAAAATTTATTTTCCATTTACTCAGTCAGCTTAAACCCACATTATCAGCTTCCATTAAAACAATATTACTCACCCTGCAGCTACCCAAAAAGGTTGGGTGGTGGCATTGGTGTGTAGTACTGTTTCAGTGGTAAGATAGGTGCTATTAAGTTGAGGAAGATGAATAATAATTTTTTGGAATGAAACCCAAAATCAATAAAATTTAACTTTTTTTTTTTTAAAAAAAAGAAGAAATATTTTGAACGAAATACCAACGAAATGATATATATATGTTGAAACTTTTGAATATTTCAAATAAATATAATAATTTAAGTAAAATAATATTTATATTATCATTAAAATTTATTATTATATAAATAGTTTCGTTATATTCTATTTATATATTTTAAAATTAAATAAAGTAAAATCTTTAACCTAAAAATTTTAAATTAAATATAGTATATTTAATAGATTATAGTCCATTAAACTCATTTTATATTAATTAATATTATTTTTATTGTTAAAATTAATAATGATATAATTTTATGTTATTTTTACGTCATTATACGCTATAGACAAAAAAAAAAAAAAACGTTCCGTGATCTCTAGAACCTAGTTTCCGTAATGCAATGCGGCTCTGCCTAATCAATTCTAATTAATTTATATGGAAACTACGTTGTTTTTAATATTGCTAATTAAGGAATAAATCTAAAGAAAATAAACTAATTTAATCACTATTTAATATTTTAATTTCAAAGTTATCTTATTTATATATTTATTATATAAAACATAAAAATGAGTTATCTATATTATAATAACATTAATAAATCATGTTATATTAGCTCATTTTCTAAATTTAATTAGCGTGATCTTATCAAACCCATCACTCAATTAGGTGATTGTTGATGCAGGAAGTGTGTAATGAAGTAACATATTTTGCAATCAAATAATATTTTTTGGTTTAAACATTAAATTGGGGTGGAGAATTGAATCTTAAATTTTTAAATTTTGATTATAAAAATCATAATCTTACTAACTGAATTATTAAAATATAAGAAAATAATAATAATAAATTAATTAGCTATCCTTCCAACGTGACTTATAAGCAATTAAAAAAAAAACTTATACAATGTTTAAAAATATTTTACATAGTAGTTAGACATTAAAATTCATTCTTACATTATTTTAAATCATGCGCTTGAGTAACCTTCATTTTCATTTGACATTAAAATGATATACTTTGCCCTTACCAAGAACATACCTGTATTTATTTGTAGAGGGAAACGTGTAATACTTATATTCTCGTTAGATAAAATTTAAGTATAATATTTATAAAATTATAAATAAATTATACATGTAAAATAAAATCATTTCTTATTTTAAATTTTTAATACTTAAAGCAAAAAAAATCAATAATTTAAATACATTTTTATTAAAATAGCATACATATAATATCTTTTTTCAATTAAAAATAAATAATAATGAAAAAAATAATTAATTGTTTTTTTATATAATTATTCTCCTAAATATAAATCCTAAATATGTCTTACCTTTTTAATAATTAAAGGTGATTAGATGGAAGTTCTTGCAAGTAAACAATATTTGAGTATTGTAGAGTTGATCATGTTACACGTAATGGGTGATTATTTGTGTGAAAATAAAGATTGATGGACATATTTTTAATAAAAACGATACTACGTATATACTATAAAATAAAATAAAATAAATAAATAAATAAAAGAAATTTTGATGAGATGGTTCCATTTGAACACATTTTTAATACGTGTTAAAGTAAACTTTGTATTTTATATGGTTTAAACAATAAAAAATAAACAATAATATTTCACAAGATGTCATCTAGTAGAGTGATAAATTATCACACTTTGAATCCTGATATCATCAACTAATTTAAAAAAAAAATTAAATGATTGTTAGTATGTTTCAACATTTGATTTAATTTTTTTTTATAAAAAAATGAACTAAAAAGTAAATAAAAAAGTATCAAAACCATCTATTAGCTCAATTAGTTGGGTATTTTGTATTTTTACATTTAATTACAGAGAGTAAGTCTACAATTATCTATTTATTTTTCCAATAGTATTATGTAGTGTTGAGACAAGTTTCTTAATAACAATACTGAAACAATATTATCGGAAAAACTGGTATGAACTACTTGGGTTGAGTCGCGGACTAAGTCGCTCTCTTTAAGACGTTTCGCGGCTCTGTCCAATTTGTGCAAGCAAACACAGCCCCATCGTCCACAGGATAAAACAGCCCAGAATCTTCTTTTTTCTCTGTCTCGGAACTTCACTACATTGATGAAGACCGGAATGCTACACCTGAAAAAATTTGTTGCTCGGAAAACTAAAAAATAACTTAGAGTTGTAGAGAGAATTGTTTGTAGAGCGAATTGTTTGCTGAGATTGTTGTATTGTAAATGAGAGCTGAAGCCTTCTTTTTATAGGTTTTAGAAACCATGTGGAAATTATGAATAAAACGGTAATGTTTGGGAATTAAGAGCGTAACGGCCATTCTGAGTAATGAAGAGTAACATCCATTTTCAGATTAAAGACGAGTAACAGATATTTTTGTGAGTAAATACAAGCAATGACTCTTTTCTGAATAAAGAAGACAAACGGCCATTTAATGACTATATTCTTAATAAAAGAAAATAACGGTAATTTTTCTGAAGAAAAAATATATATATATATATATAACAACCATTTTTGTAAGTGGAAAAGTTTTCCTTAAAAGAATATTTTACCAAAAAATAAAATACCATCTCACCTCACACACACGGACTCGGACTCGGCTTGGCACGGCCGGTCGGTCGGACGGTGGCAGCGGCGGCACGCGCGTGCGCATGTGTGGTATCACATTTACCTAGGTCCTATTCCCTTCCACAAAAGTGGGTGCCCCTTGGGACCCAATCTCAATAGCCAACTCTTCACTATTTATACCTCTTTAAAATAATGTAAAAAATCAATGTGGGACAAGGCACATTTTTCAACAATCAATTTTTTATTAAATTTAATCTTTTTCCAACAATCCCCCACTTTAATTTTATATAAAAACAAATTTCCATTGAGCAACCGATCAATTATAAGATTGTGCATAAGCGAAAAGATGTCTATCAACTTGAACCTTTGCATAGTGTTGATGCTTTAGAATATACTAGAGTAACTCGTAGTTTTGAACTCTATCTCTCACAATCATCACACACACACAACCTTTCCAAGGTGTAGTTCAAAAAATCCTGTGCTTTACGGCCATGCACGTGTATCCCAGTATAGTGAAGCTCTAGTAAATTTTGCCCAAAAAATTTTCATAGGAGGCAGAAACACTTCCACATTCACATAGGTGAGTCTATCAAGAGTACTCCTGTAGCTATGTACTCCAATCCACATAGAGTATAGAACTCATTAAGAGTTTAACAATTAACTCATCCTTTTCTATCGCTTCAGGACTTCATGCTTTTAACAATATAGAATGAGATTTGATAAATAGCATGATACATCTCATATCACTTCATGACTTGTTATTACCCTTTGAACTTATTTCTTGGAATCTCTAGTCTATAAGTTGGGTTACCATCATAAGTGACTCTTCATTCTAAGGGCATTAATCCCATTCCTTTTGAGGTTTTGAAAACCTTCTCTCTTGGTAATCCTTTCGTCAAAGGATCTGCCAAATTTTCATCAGAACGTACATGATCCACTCTTACAGCTCCCGTAGAGAGAAATTCTCTAACAGTACTATGCTTACGACGTATCTGTCGTCTCTTGCCGTTGTAGTAACGGTTCTGAATCTTTGCAATAGCCGCGGTACTATCGCTGTGGATCAAAACAGCTGGTATCGGTCTTTCCCACAAAGGGATCTCAACTAACAGACTTCTTAGCCAGCCTGCTTCTTCGCTAGCAGTGGATAGTGCTATCATTTCAGACTCCATTATAGATTGAGCCAATATTGTCTGTTTCTTAGACTTCCAAGAAACGGCTCCACCAGCTATATTAAATATATAGCTGCTGGTTGCTTTGGAGTCTTCTGATAAAGTGTTCCAATCTGCATCGCTGTATCCTTCTAAAACAACGGGAAACTTTTTATAATGTAATCCAAGGTTCATAGTTCTCTTAAGGTATCTCATAACTCTTTCAATAGCATTCCAATGCTCTATACTAGGTCTACTGGTAAACCTACATAGTAGTCCCACAACATAAGCTATGTCTAGTCTAGTGCAATCAGTAGCGTAACGTAAGCTACCGATGATGCTCGCATACTCAGTTTGTATAACACTATCTCCTGTGTTCTTGAACAACTTTACACTAGGATCATAAGGAGTACATGCAGGGTTACAGTTAAAGTAATTATATTTATTTAAGATCTTCTCAATGTAGTGAGATTGATCTAGAAAAATTTCCTTTTCAGACCTAGTTATTTTTATACCAAGGATTACACTCGCTTCTCCGAGATCTTTCATATCAAAATTAGCTCTTAACAAAGTTTTCACTTTATTCACAACATAAATATTTGATCCAAAAATAAGCATGTCATCCACATATAAACATATAATAGTGCAAATATTATCTTCTAATTTATAATAAATGCATTTGTCACTTTCATTTATTTTGAATCCATGTGAAATAACTAGATTATCAAATTTTTCATGCCATTGCTTAAGTGCTTGTTTTAGACCATAAAGAGATTTATCTAATTTACAAACTTTATTTTCTTGACCTGGGATAACAAAACCTTCAGGTTGATCCATATAAATTTCTTCTTCTAAATCACCATTTAAGAAAGCAGTTTTAACATCCATTTGATGTACTACTAAATCATGGATAACAGCGAGAGAGAAAAGTACACGTATGGAAGTTATTCGTGTAACTGGTGAAAAGGTATCAAAGAAATCTACATTTTCCCTTTGCCTATATCCTTTAACTACAAGAGTAGCTTTATATTTTTCAATAGTACCATCGGGTTTTAATTTCTTTTTTAGTATCCATTTACATCCAATGGTTTTGCAACCAGGAGGTAAGTCAACTAAATGCCAAGTCTTATTATACTCAAGTGAGTCCATTTCATCATTTATGGCTTCTTCCCATAAGTTGGCATCTAAAGAAAATAATGCTTCTTTAATAGTTTGGGGATCTTCCTCTAAGGTATAAGCATAAAAATCAGACCCAAAATCCTTAAGGGTTTGAGCTCGTTTACTTCTTCTAATTTCAGGGTTTAATTCTTCAGTTTGTTCACTAGTTCTAGTTATAGGTAAACTAGTAGAAGACGAGCCCCCACTATTCTTAAATTTAAAGGGAAACCTATGTTCATAGAAGTCAGCATCATTTGATTCTACAACTACCTGATCTTTTAAGTCATAGAATTTATAAGCTTTATTATTCACAGCGTATCCTATGAATACACATTCATAAGCTCTACTAGCAAGTTTATTTCTTTTAGGATCAGGGATTCTAACATAGGCTAAACAACCCCAAGTTTTAAAATAAGTTAAATTAGGTTTCTTATTTTTCAAAATTTCATAGGGTGAAATTTTATTTGTAGATTTAGGCACTCTATTTAGCACATAGCAAACAGTTAATAAAATTTCTCCCCACCAATGGGAAGCAGCACCAGAGTTTAATAAAATTGCAACAACTGATTCAGTAAAAGTTCTATTTTTTCTTTCAGCTTTGCCATTCATTTCAAGAGAATAAGGTGCATTTTTTTCATGAATGATTCCATGAGTTTTATAAAAATCATTGAAGATATTGGAATCATATTCGGTGCCTCTATCACTTCGAAACATTTTTATTTTCCTATTAAGTTGATTTTCAATCTCAGTCATAAATATTTTAATGTCAAACGCTTCACTTTTATTTTTCATTAGATATACATAAGTGTAATCTGAACAATCATATATAAAAGTTATAAAATAACGTTTTTCATTTCTTGTTAAATTTCCATCAAGTTCATATATATCAAAATGAATTAATTCTAAAGGTTCAGATTCTCTAACTACTGATTTATGTGAAGTTTTGGTTATTTTAGCTTGACTACAAAAATCACATTTTTCAAAATCATTTAAAGATAGTTTAGGAATTAGTTCTAAGCTACTCATGTTCTTGATTATGCGTTTATTAACATGACAAAGTCTAGCATGCCAAATATTAAAAGAACTAAACATGTAAGTAGAAGATGAGGTTTTATTGATTTCAACGTTTAATTTAAACATGTCATCAGTGGCATACCTTTTACCAACAAATATATTATTTTTAGTTATAGTATATAAATCAACCCCTATAGTTTGAGTAAACCCAGCTTTGTTAAGAAGATAGCCTGAAACCAAGATCTTTCTCATCTCTGGAGTATGCAGGACATCTTTCAAGATGACAGTTTTTCCAGAGGTAAACTTCAATACCACCTCACCAGTACCAGCAAATTTAGTGGAGTGGGAGTCGCCCAGCAGCACTTTCTTATCCTCAGAATCAGAATAGGACTTGAACATGTCTCGATCATAGAAAACATGGCAAGAAGCACCGGTGTCCACCCACCACCCCTCGGATCCACCAACAAAATTGACTTCAAATATCATAGCAATAAGTTGATCTTCGGTAAGGTTCGCCTGTGGGGCATGACGATTCATGTTCTGATAGTTTCTAGCCAAGTGGCCAGGTCTGTTACAACTATAACACATGAATGTGTTATTCCTTAAAGGGGGTTGAGGTCCATTTTGGGGAGGATAATTTCTATTTCTATTTTGGTGGTTGCGGTTCTGGTTATTATTACGATTTTGAGTTTTTATATTTCTACCTTTAGGTTTCAAAATTGTAGAGGAGGGTTTCTTATTGGTACCGTTATTTGAGACTACGAGTATTTCATCTCTTTGGTCTTGTTTTCGGGCTTCTTCTTATATTCTTAACTGGGTTCTAAAGAAAATTCCTTAGTTTTATGCCTAAGTGTATTCTTAAAATCTTTCCAAGCAGGGGGTAATTTATCTATAATAACAGCTACTTGAAATTGTTCATCTAAAGTCATACCTTCAGAAGTTATTTCGTGTGCTATCTTCTGCAGTTCGTGTGATTGAGCTTCCACTGATTTGCCATCAATCATTTGAAACTTCATGTACCTACTAATAACATACTTCTTAGTTCCAGCTTCTTCAGTGTTGTACTTCTTTTGAAGTGCTTTCCAAATTTCCTTAGTAGACTTATCAGAGTTATAATAGTCATACAAATCATCAGCTAAACCATTAAGAATATAATTTTTGCACAGAAAATCATTTTGCATCCAGGAGTCTAAATCCTTAGTTGCATCTTCAGTAGGAGAAGTAGACTGTATTGGTTTTTCAGTAGTAAGGGCAGAAACAACTTTTTTCATGGTTAAGAAAAATAATTTTTTTTGTCACCATCTTTTAAAGTGTAGTCCCTCAAATCGGAATGGTTTGTTTAGATCAGTAGGTAACATTTCAGTAGACGTGGTAGATTGAAAGCGTCTTAAAATTGTTGAGACAAGTTTGTTAATAACAGTACTGAAACAATATTACCGGAAAAACTGGTATGAACTGCTTGGGTTGAGTCGCGGATTAGGTCGCTCTCTTTAAGACGTTTCACGGCTTTACCCAATTTGTGCAAGCAAACACAGCCCCGTCGTCCCAGGATAAAACAGCCCAGAATCTTTTTTTTTCTCTGTCTCAGAACTTCACTACACTGATGAAGACCGGAATGCTACACCTGAAAAAATTTGTTGCTCGGAAAACTAAAAAATAACTTAGAGTTACAGAGAGAATTGTTTGCTGAGATTGTTGTATTGTAAATGAGAGCTGAAGCCCTCTTTTTATAGGTTTTAGAAACCGTGTGACAATTATGAATAAAACGGTAATGTCTGGGAATTAAGAGCGTAACGGCCATTCTGAGTAATGAAGAGTAACAGCCATTTTCAGATTAAAGACGAGTAACAGATATTTTTGTGAGTAAATACGAGCAACGGCTCTCTTTATGAATAAAGAAGACAAATTGCCATATTCTTAATAAAAGAAAATAACGGTTATTTTTCTGAAGAAAAAAAAAATATATATATAACAATTATTTTTGTAAGTGGAAAAGTTTTCCTTAAAAGAATATTTTACCAAAAAATAAAATACCACCTCACACACACGGACACGGATACGAACTCGGCGACGGCCAGCCGTGGTAGATCGGACAATGAAAGACGCGTCTTGCGTGTGTGGTATCACATTTGCCTAGATCCTCTCCCCTTCCACAAAAGTGGGTGCCCCTTGAGGCTCAATTCCAATAACCAACTATTCACTATTTATTCCTCTTTAAAATAATGTAAAAAATCAATGTAGAACAAGACACATTTTTCATCAATAAATTTTTTATTAAATTTCATCTTTTTCTAACACGTAGTTTAAATAAGTCAATTACTATCACATATAAAATCAAAAAGTACGTATTCGTTCACAAGAGTTTCATGCTATGTTATCGACCATTTTTTATTAGATTTTATAAAACCTCCGATTTATAGTAATAGATGTATAAATAACTTAAACCTTTTAAACAAAATAGTTTTTCTATAATTTTTAACACATTCTTACAAATTATTACAGATTTTGACCATTGGAACTGTATTTAGTATTGTCTTATTTTTTTCAGGGGTCCAAGTAACTTCAAATTATCTTAATTGATGCATTAATATAATTTAAATTTTATATTATTAAAATATATGATTTTAATATCTTAATTCAAATGTTAGTAATTTTTTTAAGTATTTTGAATGATATTTATTATTTTTTTTAAAGTTAAACACACATATCCTATATGTTACATTAGATAATAGCAAGATTTGATTTTTGCTCAAAATTATATGAGATTTAAGGTGGAAATCAAAGTGCATGAGCCCCTTGCTGTTGGTTGCATGATCCAAAGGAAATGCATGCACTTATCTCCATCCTTTTCAACTTCACATTAGAAAACCTGGGTTGAATTTAAATATAAACAATTATTTGATTTCTATACACACAAAATTAATAATATTTTTATTAAATAAAATATACATATTTTGACTCACATTATCAAACTAATATACTAGTAGTCTTTCATTTAACAAAAAATACATTAATGATTTAATTAAAAAAATTAATTTATAGAATATCAATTTTGTGTTTATGAAAATATTTATTATTTTATATGTTCTTTCATTTTTTTTTTCATTTCATTACAAAAACAATTATATCCATCCTATCAATCATGTTCACCTTCATCATCTTCTTTGTCCTAACTCTGGTACCATACCAATTTTTGCTCACTAATCATCATTCACTATTTGTTACAAAACAACCCAAAAATATAATTTTATCAAAATTATAATTAGGCAATCACAAACTCATTTGAAGCATCATCTTTATCAATAAATACGACTATCATTAGCTCATTCTTTCCAATTTTTTGACCCCATTATCCTTTTTGAAACACCTTGTTTTTCTATTTGAGATACTTTCACCTTAAGTTTGATAGAATATAAGATAGTCAAAAAACATGAAGAGGTGAAATAAAAAAATGAGCTAGTAATAATGATAATCAGGGAAGAGATGGGTACTACAAATACGTCGATAGTGGTCTAACTATAGATTCGGTAAAATTAATAATACAATTTTGGATCATTCTGTATCAAATAGTGAAAACTATTCAATCAATAAAGGAATAAAACGATATAAGAGGTAAAAATAAGATGATAAAGAAGGTTGACGATAATTGATAAGATGGTATGAGATGTTTTTGTATTGAAATAGAAAAATATGAGAGAATATACATATAATAAATATTTTTATAAAGATAATTATCTTCCTATAAATTAGTTTATTTTTTCAAAATTGAATAATTATTGTACCTTTTTGTTAAATTAAGAGACTACTAACATACTAATTTAATAATATGAGCTCCGATGTATACTTTTTGTTTAATAATAGTACTACTAAAATATCCGACACCAAAAAGTAGTATTCTAAATTACTTTTACACTATAACACACCCAAAAAAAACTTTTGATGTTGTCTCAGATATCTACTAATCCATTTATATTCTAAATTACTTTTACACTATAACACACAAAAAAAAAACTTTTGATGTTGTCTCAAATGTTTACTAATCCATTTACGGTGAATGCCTTCATGATGGCTTTGATGCATAAGCTCCCATTTCCCATTTTCTGGTTAACAAATGTATTGGAGGCCACAATCATCCACAAGAATTTTTCTAACCAAGAGACACCTATGCTAAGTGGACCTTCTCACAGAGCTCCAAAGAAGCTAAGTACCCGACAACTTGCTCTCAACTAGGGATGAGTACGGGGACAGATTTTAATATAATCATCCCCAAATCGAAATATAAAATCTATCCCTGAAACTGCCCGAAAACCATTGCAGTTCATGGATGGTTTTTTACCCGCATATAACAGTTCGAGACAGTTATTAAAAAAATCGAAAAACATCATTTTTCAAAATCCTATTCAATTGAGCTCCTTTTGGCTATACAATCAATCTAAGGACAAGTATATTGAACTTGTCATCTCAATTTGTTATTTAAATTTGTTATTTTGAGTTTATGATAAATTATTTAATAATATATATTTCTATGAATCTAGATAAGATTAAATACATATAAATAAGAAACACAAGATATAAATAAAATATTCTAAATTAATACAAATATTGAAAACTAATTAAATAAATTTAAGAAAACTTCAAGTACAATAAATCAAAACTTTTCTCTTCTAATTATTCATCAACAGTACGTATATCCTCCAAAAATCAAACATATAAAATCACTTTTATAAACCAAAATAATAAATTGATTAATCAATATTGTAAATTGTTTACCTCAACATCATCTTCTACAATATTAATAGTGGAAGCGGATGAACCAAGAGCTAACATATATGAATAAATTATAAAATATTTGAATACACAATTAAATAATTAATATATAGTACATAAAACAAGTGTTAATAAAATATAATATGTACAAGTATTAAATATATAAACTTATACCTTGTTTATGAATACTAGCTCATAACCAATCTTGAGTACACATCAAAGCTTCCAATATGTTTTCTTTGAGTCTACTACGATGTTTGCTCATTACTCTACCACTTGTGCTAAATGCAGATTTTGAAGCAACTGTGGTGACCGGAATAGCGAAGATATCTCTAGCCATGTCATACATTATTGGATACTTATGTTTGTTACACTTCCACCAAGACAATATATCAAACCCTTCGTCCAAAATTTCTACATCAACCTCCTCTAAATAAGAGTCTAACTCAAATTTCAAAGATCTAGCTTTATTTTGCATTAATTTTCATTGTTTATACTAATTTATACCAATATGATTAAGAACACTAGTACCTTTTGAACTTTGAGATGTATTGGAGCGTGTTGAAAACTCCATTTGTTGACTCTCTTCTAAAATTTGTTTATTTTGGTACATATTTATCAAATCATAACAATTTCTTCTCATCTTTTCAATTTCAAAAATGGCATTCTCTCCATATATTCTTGGAAAATAGAATTCAAGATAATTCATCTTAAATCTAAGATTCAAAATAACTCCTATAGCTACGACAATATTAACTTCTTGCCAATACTTATCAAATTTTACAAGCATGTTTGAATGGATAACCTTTTGTATGTACTGTTAAACGATATGTCCCATTCCTTGTATCACCTCCTAACCGTTTTCCGCAATAATTACATATTGCCTTCCATATCGCATTAATTTTCTTCCTATCAAAATGAACCCATGCTTCAGACTTTAATTTGGCCTTCCCATCTTCTTCCTCACTACATTCATTTGATGATTGATTTTGTGTATTTTCAGGTGAAAATGTTGATGTAAGGAGAGGAACATTTGTATGTGATCGGCACTTGAAGTTCCACCACTTGTTACTTTCACATTAAGTTCAATGTCATTTAATCCTTGAGAGGATTGTGGTGAAAAATTCTGAAAAAATAACTTTCAAAGTTTAAATTCATATATAAAAAATATACATATACTTTCTATTATCTCACGTTACCTTTTCAACATATTCACTTGTCATGATATTTAAAGTCTCTGTCTTCTTCACAAATCTCTAACTTTACAAGACATGATAAAAAATTATCATCGTACTATATTCCATATTCAATATGAATCGATAATAAGATTTTACCATATACACTATGAATCGATAAAAGAGTAGCACTAATCTCATAACAGGGAGGTCCATACACAAAAAGAGTAGTCACTTTATTTCATATACATTATGCCGAAACTGTTCTGAGTCTCTTGACTAAATCTATCAAAACACAAATCAAATAAGATTTTACCATGATTACTTAAAATGGTAGAAATTTTTGTGACAAAGCAGAGTTGCCAATAGCCATGTTTCATAACAGGAAGGTTCATACATAAAACAGAATAGTTAATTTATTCCACATACACTATGAATCGATAATACATTGTCCAGACTCCAGATGACTTCAGACATTTAAATATATGTTAGATTTAACTAGTTCTGCTCAAGAAATAGAGTAGCAAAAATATCATAGAAGCTCAAGAAATAGAGTAGCAAAAATATCATAGTAGTGAGATCCATACACAAAACAGAGTAACAATGTATCATCCATACAACCACCAAGAGATTTGCTTCATACGGGAAAAGGAAACACTTATTTGATGAGACCACGAAGAAGAAGGGATAGCAAGCCGGCGACAAGTGTACAACCGAGAACGTTAGAGATGACCAGTGAGAGAGACGACTGAGCGACTGGACTCAGTGACGCGGTGCAGTGACTGGCGACGACGTGGTGTAGTGACTGGCGACGACGTGGTGTAGTGACTGGCGATGAGACGTAAGGAATGGCGACGACGTGGCGCAAGGATTAGCGATGAGACACAGGAACTATGACGTGACTCAATGACTAGTGATGACATAGCAACTGGAGACGATTGGAAACGACGTATCGACTGGCGACTGGACTCGACGTCTCAGCGACTAGCGATTGGCGGCTGGCGGCTGGCAAGAGAATTGAGTAGATGCGAAAAAACTGAGAGAAATTGAGATTAAGAAAAAATAGAGGCGAGAGAGTAGTTACTAGTTAGTGACAAATTAGGTTCGTTTATATATTAGGTTAAAACAAGTAAACCCTAATTAATATATAATTTATTTAAATAAATATTATTAATTTTGGGTATGGGTGGGTACGGTTTTGAGTATAACCGTAATCGAATCGTACCTGCTCCTTTATGTTTGGTTTTTATCCTAAATCAAACCCGTTCCCCAAATTAAACAGTTAAAAACCAAACCGATGGTTTTTTGCCCATCCCTACTCTCAGTTGCTGATCAAGGGAGTCAAACTTCATATTCTGTGTATCAAAAATAGATTTTTTTTTAGGCTGAACGAATTCATAGAGGTGAAAAAGTGATTCATATGGCTTAAGTATCTGTATTAATACTTTTGTGGTTTCCTGCAAGAATGGAACAAAAAGTTCGATGAAAATGGCCTAGAGAATAATTTACTTCAAAATTCCAACACAAATGCTCCAATTGAATGTCCATATCAATATGAACCGACCAAACCAAAAACTGAGTAATTCCCAAATCTCGAGCATTGCTAATGCGATTATGGGGCAAGACAGTTTTCAGACAACCTCAATTACAAAACTTATTATGGTTGAGCTTTTTTCTTTTACCAAAACCATCACAAAGAAGGTGTTTCTAAACATATATGCTCATCCAACATTGCACAATACTCAACGTCTTTCACATCAATTGGCTGATCCACCATATCACTCTCAGCCTGTAATTCCAATTTATAAACCAATCCAAAAATAACTTCCTAAAAAGAAAAAAATGTTTGCTAATCATTTAACATCCTAATTAGAAGAAAAAAATCATTTATAATTTCAGAGGTTCTTTTTCTGAATCTAACTCTAACTCTCTCTTTTGTTTGAATGATTCACTAATAAGTGTGCAGGGAGTGGCCGATCTAATGGATCATCAATTTGACAGAAGAAATGAGGTTATTACTATTTGAGCCAATATTGTTACTCAAGGCGAGGAGGTGGCCCGGAACATGCCCCCAATAGGCATGGAAATCTTAATATGGAATGGTCGAGGTCCTACCTAAATGTAAGGTGAAGAAAATTAAAAAGGTTAGATGCAATCACATTTGAAAAATTCATCAAATAAAAAAAATTTGTATGTAAAATTTGGCTAGCTACGTGACTAATTTATGGACACATAAGAGATAGACAATGCTTTTGTCTGAGAGAGAGACACCAAATAAGAGAAGTAAAGCAAAACCAGATGAATAATTTTCTTTAATGAAAAATAGTATTGTGTGTGGGAGAGATTGGGAAAATGTTTTTTAGAAAAATATTTGAAATATTTTTTTAAAAAGGGAGTGACAAAATAGTGAGTTTGGGAAGCACTTATATGTCATTATTTTAGATTTATCTCAATTTATTGTATTGTCTCTCACTTTGTATTCATTAATTTTATTAGTGGAAGAAATATTTTTCAGAGTTTTTTCCGTTGATGTAGCCCAAATTAAAAGGTGAATCACATTAAATTACCAGTGTCATTATTTTATCTATTAAACTTATTTTATTTTTACCTACTATACCCTAATAATTGGTATTATAGCTGATCTAGTAAAATTCTTAATATGCTCTGTGGTTGCAGCATAGACTGATATGACACATCAGAAAAAAATTTATTAGGTCTAAGGCGTATTTATTTATAAGAAAAGAAGCACAAAAAAAATCAAGTTAGAAGTTAGATATTGAGAAGTTTAATGACAATAATAATTTCTCTTTATGGAAAAGAAGAATGAAAGATATTCTCATTTAACGGAAGGTCCATAAGGTATTGCTGATGAAAGAAAAGAGGGCAACAATCGTCACCGAAGAACAGTGGGAGAAGATAGATGAGATTGTAAACAATACAATTTGTTTAAATCTTTCAGACAGTGTCTTGCAAAATAATGAATCAAAAAATTACAAGACTGCAAAAGAAACACGAGAGACTAGAAAACATGTACAAGTCAAAGAACCTTGCCAATAAAATTTATTTGTGGAAGGAGCTATATTAAATGACGAAGAAAGATAATGTAAGTATGATGCAACATGTTAATGATTTCAACAATAAGCTTTATCACAAAGTCCAGAGGAAGGAGACAGTACAAAGAACAAAAACCCGAATCAAGAATAAAGGTAAATCAAACAAATATGCCATCATTGTGAGAGGAAGGATCATATCAAGAAATTTTGCCAAATGTTAAAAAAAAGGAAACGAACAAAATCAAAACAATGAAGAATGATGACAAAGTAATGATGAGAAAACGAATACCATAGACGAGTTCAATGTTATTTATGATGAAGATTTTGTTAATCTTTCATCAGACGAAACCGATTGAATGATTAATAATGGTGCTACAATTTACGCTACATCGTATAGAAAATTTTTCTTATCATATATACCTAAAAGTAAGTCTGAGTGTTGTTAGAATAAAAAATAAAGGCTTGTCAAAAATTATTAGCAAATGAGGTGTTTACTTGATTGGATACAAACTTAACTTTTTGAAAAAATCATATAATTGTCATAGAATATATACCAAGTAAGTAGGCATATAGCTAATTAAGTAAATATAAAACCAACTTTAATTTCTATTTAATATTACTTATATTTACAAAGTCACGTTATATGTTCAGTATTTGTCTATAACAATCAAATATAATTAATAACATTCATGTAATCTAATTCAATAAATTTATCAAAAATAAGATATATATATATAAAATTAATACTCACATAAATAATTTATATCATTAAAATTATAAATCAAAATCATCCTACCAAATAGTAAAATAATCAACAAGATTGTAAGTAACCTTCATCAAAACCACAGCCTAAAACATATCATGATTTCAATTAATTCAATCATGTGAATTACTTTCTGATCCAAGTCTTGAACCACGAAAACTTTTAGTTTATGCAAGTAATTTGTACCACACATTGATACAAAATAAAAGAATTCAAAAACAGTAGCAAAATTGTTTCCGCGAGAATATATTAATATTCATAGCTAGAAACAGTTTGAAACCAGAAATAATAAACCTTTTTTTCTTCTAATAAATCTGACTAAAACAACGGAATAAAAATCGCCGGGGCAATAAATAAGAAAACTGAACAGTGAAAGAAAGCACTAAAGAAAAAAGAACAATTAGAATATTGCACATACTGTTCCAATCGACAATTAAGGTTATAAAACCATGCAGAACAAGATTAGTAAGTAGACATAAAATAAACCAAGAACCCGTAGCATTAAAGACAATAAAATAAGATACATCGTAAGTATTAGCAGCAAAATCAACAATAACAGTTTAAGAAAGCTAAATTTTTAATTTGTTTAATAGTGAAAAAATTATATTAAGATTACGAGAAAAAACACATAAAAAAATAAAAATATATTATTTTAAATTTAAAATACACAAAGATAAATATATATAAATTGTAAATATAAAATTTAAATACATTAAAAAAAATGATTGAGATTCGTGTATTAAGTAATGTTTTAAGATAATTTTTTCATTTATTATGAATATTAGAAAATTTTAAAAAATTATCTTATATAATATAATTATCAAATAATCATAAAATTACATTATATTCTCATTTATTATCTAATAAACTTTCAAGTATTAAATTTTATTAAATTAAATTAAATATAAATTGAAAATATAAAAAATCTTTTTTTTTCGTAATTATAAAATTATTAATTCTGTGATGAATTATTTCTAATTAAATAAAATTAATTATTTATCAAAAATATAACTATTCGGCTAAAAGCTAGTCTTTTACTCCTTTCCATTTTGTTCGCATGGCCCAAGGTCCAACTTGCATTCAATCCAAGTTCTCAAAACCTGTATTCCCTTTTTCTTTTTTTATCTTTTTCTTCTTTTGTTTTTTCTAGGTCAATTCCCTTAAACCCCTTCATTCCGAATTTCGTGCAAGTGTTGTAGGGTTTAAGGCCAAAGCTTCAATATGCAGACTACATGGTGAATGATTTGCCTATCCATGGCCGTTTTGGGCATACGATTTACGTGCCGATCCCATTTACTTATCCGTGAGCCTCTTTTTTACTGCGTACGCAAGGCAATCTTCTATACGTGTTTACATTTATTCAAGTTATACATGTGTGTGTCTGTACGAGCGTGGATGGTGGAAATCAACAGTTTAATTTGATTTTTATTTTTCCCTTTTTTTTCAGGTGAAATCATGCCTAGTGTCAGCAGTTCAGGATCTTGATGAGCCAGAGAGTCTTGTGAAGGAGAATAATACTGATAGTTTGGTTCGTGGGAGAGGCAAGTGACCGCCTCTTAAATAGCTTACTCATTTTTATATTTTGGGATTGTAAATGATCGACCTTTATAATATTTAGGGTGTGAAGGGGATGGGATGGTGCTAGCATGGAAGAAGATGAGTTCGAAAGAACTCGGAATTGGTTCTTCTATGATAGCCAGGCCTACGAGAAAAGTTCTTAATGGTCTCAAGAAAAAGGGTTATCTTTTTTTCCTCGTTCACTCTGCTTGTTGAACTTTATCTGCTTGCAATAATTGACATCTGATCTCATTGTCTTAAATCATTGACGCTTAGCATGTGTTGCAAGTTAATTATAACTCATCAAAAGGTATTCTTACATATCGGATTTGTTAACATGTATCAATTGTCATAAATAAGTCAAAAATGCTGTATTAAAATGACCGAATAATTGGACTTGTGAATTATCTCTTTTATAGAGACTGTACAAAATAATTCTATACATGGAAACAAATCATGAAATAAATGATAGACAAGATTGGTCGTGATCTGAATAATACTTGTATTATCGGCATTCAAAGGTGTAAGATTGGTCTCAGAGAAGACTAACTCAGCAAGCAAACCTCGAAGCCAAAATTTTAGAACAAGAAAGAGACATTGCTCAGTACTCAAATTCTGTAGATGACTTAAAAATTGTCTTATTTTTTACTTTTCCAGGAGATTAATACATCACCTAAGAACACACATCAACTAGTGATGGAGCGATATGTATCAATACAACCAACCCAATCAGCATTGCTTTATAGCATTTGAGTAGCACGTGAGAACATCAAAATTGGACAATACATTAGTAAGAGTTGAAATACAATTGTCAAAAGAAAAACCATACCTATCCAGGAGTACAAACACTCGAGAAAAGCGATGTACCAAAAACTCTAGAGGTGTTGCAACTGATTGATTTCGGTGCATGTTAGGATTAGATATCAGATGAGCTATCAGAAGGGACCGTGGACGGGATTGTCTTGTATACACCATACTTGGTTTAAAATGAGAATTGTTGCTCAAATGAGGGAAGGACCACAGTAGAAGAAGAGTGAACAACTAAAGATACAAAGTTTATCGTAACTAAGGTGCTTAGCAAACACGTGAAAATAGGGAAACTTTATGTGTAAAACTTGGGAAGGTAAACAATTAATAAAGTAGCAGTCTTTAGAGCCTCAACCTAGAACATAGATGAAACAAAAGATTATAATAAGAGAGAACGTACCATATCAAAAATATGATGATTTTCGTGTTCGATTACTCCATTTTGTTGGGAAGTAGCAGAACATGAACGTTGATGGATAATATCTTTTGTTAGAGATGTTAGTTATGTATTAGGTGTCTTAGTTGTGTATTAGGTGTATATCACCTAAGAGTGTCCTTAACTTTGTATATAAATATGTAGTGTCTTTGAATGAAAATTATAAGAGTGAATTCTGAGTTTCACATGGTATCAGAGCATTTGGGTTACAAAATTCGGAATTTTTTTTTCCTGTTCAAATTAAGGATTGATTTTGGGTAAACACAAATTAAGATTTAGTGCATTTTTGGGTTCTAACTCGGAACACCCATTTGGAGTGCACATTTTTTCTCATCATCGGCACATGGAGGAAGCCCAACTGTCGATCGGCCAAACTCCGAAGTTCGGTCGCCAGACGAGCCGTGAGTGAGCCACACGCGCCACCGCGACTTTATGTCAACTTTCCATGCTCCGGCGCGTGAAAGCGCGTCTTTGTAGCAGTTTTCTCCGGTCGACCTCGTGTTCTCCGATATTCCCCTGCGTTATCTGCGGTGGTTTGGCACTCATCGCTTGTGATTGTTCAGGTTTGAGTTCTTCCAATTTTGTGTTCTTGTTCGCTGTGTGTTTGGTCGCTTCTACTGCTGTTGGATTTTGTTTGTTCATTTGTTCGTTGCCTTGTCGTTTGTAGGAGTTATGGTTGAAAAGAAATCTAATGTTGTGACGGATATGGTGCCTGTGATGTCTAAAATCACAGACCATAACTCAATGGCTTGAATTATTTGGCTTGGAGCAAGACCATTCAAATTTTTTTGAGAAGTATCGACAAAGATACTCATTTGACTAATGATCCTCCTAAAGATGATTCAAAGCAGACATGGTTTTGAGAAGATGCCTGCTTATTTCTGCAGATTTGGAATTCTATTGAGAGCAATGTAATTGATTTGATCAATCATTGTGAATTCGTTAAG
Organism: Hippophae rhamnoides; assembly: GCA_033030585.1. NCBI lineage: Eukaryota > Viridiplantae > Streptophyta > Magnoliopsida > Rosales > Elaeagnaceae > Hippophae > Hippophae rhamnoides. The sequence goes on along the minus strand of CM065428.1, from coordinate 60,643,492 downwards.
GAATTGATGGATTATTTGGATTTCTTATATTCTGGTAAAGGAAATCTTTCTCGCATGTATGAGGTATGCAAAGTATTTTACTGTGTAGATAAACAAGATCAGTCACTCACGAATTATTTTATGGAATTTAAAAGGACTTATGAGGAGCTCAATAGTTTGATGCCTTTTAGCCCTGATGTAAAGGTTCAACAAAGCCAACGGGAACAAATGGCGGTTATGAGTTTTCTTGCCGGTCTTCCCTCTGCTTTTGAGATTGTCAAGTCCTAGGTTTTTTTTTTGTTCTGAGATCTCCTCTTTACAAGAGGTGTTTAGTTGAGTACTTCGTACAGAAGACACTTCACCTCCACCTGTTCAATTAAATGGTACTTTTTGTCAGCCAAAGTAATAATTATGAGCATGGATGATAACTTATATGAACAGAAACAAAGGAGGAGGCTTGCACGAGTTTGAAACTCAACCACAGGACTTTGGAGGTATTGTATGTCATTATTGTCACAAACCAGGACATACGAAACATGATTGTAGAAAGCTTCAGTACAAGCAACAAAAAGGTCACTCGGCTCGGCTCATATTGCATCCACTTCTGATACTTTTGAAAAATTGATTCTTATCTCTGCAGATGAATTTACCAAGTTCTCACAGTATCAAGAATCACTAAGGTCTTCATCACCTTCTGTCACTGCTATTGTTGATTCAGGTAAATCAAATACGTGTCTCCTTTCCTCATCTTCCAAATGGGTTATTGATTCTGGTGCCATAGATCATACGACATGTAATTCTAGTATCTTTTCTACTCTTCAGTCACACATTTTCACTTCTACTGTTACTTTAGCCGATGAGTCGCCATCTCGTGTTCTTGGGTCTGACACAATTGCTCCCACCCCTTTGCTTCCTTTGTCGTCTGTCTTACATTTACCTAGCTTATTCTTTAATTTGATCTCTGTAAGTCAGCTTACTCGCAATCTTAACTGTTGCATCTCATTTTTTCCTGATCATTGTTTATTTCAGGATCTTATGACGAAGAAGACTATTGGTAAATTACATGAGTCTGGAGGCCTCTATATTCTTAACACACCAATACCGAAATCTGTTGCTTGCTCTGGTGTAACCTCTCCTTTCGAGGCACATTGTAGACTGGGTTATCCATCTCTTCCTTTACTTCAGAAACTTTGTCCTCAGTTTAGTAAGGTGTCTTCATTAGATTGTGAGTCTTGTCAATTTGCAAAACATCATCGTCTTAGTTCAAATCCAAGAATTAATAAACGTGCTACTGTTCCTTTTGAATTAGTTCATTCTGATGTTTGGGATTCTTGTCCTATTTTGTCTAAACTTGGATTTAAGTATTTTGTTACTTTTGTGGATGATTATTCTCGTGTAACTTGGTTATATTTAATGAAAAGTCGTTTGAATTGTTTTCTATTTTTTGCGCATTTTATGTTGAGATTAAAACTCAATTTAATGTTTCAATTCGTAATTTGCAAAGTGATAATGCCAAAGAATATACATCAGCTTTGTTTCAATCTTATATGGTTCAAAATGACATGCTTCATGAAACTTCGTGTGTTGATACTCCATCTCAACATGGAGTGGCCGAACGTAAGAACAAACATCTTCTCGAAACTGCACGTGCCTTGTTATTTCAAATGAATGTTTCTAAACCTTTTTGGGCCGATGCAGTTTCAACAACATGTTTTCTTATTAATCGCATGCTCTCATCTGTTCTTCATGGTGAGATCCCTTACAAAATTTTATTTCCTAATAAGTCACTATTTCCGATTGATCCTAGGATATTTGGTAGCACTTGTTTTGTTCGAGATGTTCGTCCGCATATTACTAAATTAGATCCCAAGTCTTTGAAGTGTATCTTCCTTGGTTATTCTCGTCTCCAAAAAGGTTATAAATGTTATTGTCTTAGTCTTAACAAATATCTTGTCTCAATTGATTTTACTTTCATGAAAGACACACCCTATTTTTTGTCTTTTCCTCCTCCTACACGTCAAGAGGAGGATGATGATTTGTTAGTCTATTCTATCACATCATTTGAACTTGTCTCTGATCCAGTTCCTGTTAAGCCTCCTATAACTTAAGTCTACTCCAGACATAGACCTTTTGATTCATGTCATGCACCTGCTCCTTCTCCTTCGTCATCAGATCCAATCCAAAACGATGATCTTCCTATTGCATTACGCATAGGTAAACGTCAATGTACTTATCCTATTTCTTCTTTTGTTTCGTATAACTGCTTGTCGTCTTCCTCTTGCTCTTTTATTGCCTCTCTTGATTCTATTTCTATCCCTAAAACTGTTCACGAAGCCATATCTCATCCTGGTTGGCATCATGCAATGATTAGGGAAATGAATGCGTTGGATGACAATGGTACTTGGGACTTGGTTGATTTACCTTCGGGGAAACGGGCTATCGGATGCAAATGGATGTTCACAGTTAAGGGTAATCCGGATGGGTCAGTTGCTCGATTAAAAGCCCGTCTTATTGCTAAGGGATATGCTCAAACCTATGTAGTGGACTATTCTGACACTTTCTCTCCTGTTGTTAAATTGACCTTTGTTCGGTTTATTTCTATGACAGCTACTCATCATTGGCCTTTGCATCAACTATATATCAAGAATGTTTTTCTTCATAGTGATCTTCAAGAGGAGGTGTTTATGGAGCAACCTTCTGGTTTTGTTGCTCAGGGGGAGTCTAGGCAAGTTTGTCGTCTTTGCAAATCTTTGTATGGTTTGAAACAGAGTCCTCGTGTTTGGTTTGGAAAATTTAGTCAAGCTATAGAAATGTTTGGTATGATGAAAAGCAAGTCTGACCATTCTGTGTTCTACAAACAATCAGAAGCTGGTATCATTCTTTTAGTTGTGTATGTAGATGACATTGTTATTACTGGAAGTGATATTACAGGAATTTCATCTCTTAAGTCTCTCCTACATACTCAGTTTCACACGAAGGATTTGGGGATGCTAAAGTATTTCTTGGGTGTTGAAGTCATAAGAAGTAAAAAATGTATCTTTATATCTCAGAGAAAATATGTCCTGGACTTATTAACTGAGACAGAAAAATTAGGAGCAAAACCTTGTAGTGCTCCAATGACTCCGAACATCTACCTTATAGGAGATGGGGAACTCTTTAAAGCTTTTGAGAGATATCGAAGGGTGGTTGAAAAACTGAATTACCTTACCGTGACTCGTCCAGATATTGCATATTCGGTCAGTGTTGTTAGCCAATTTATGTCATCCCCAATAGTTCATCATTGGGTAGCGTTAGAACAAATTTTGTGTTACTTCAAAGGAGCACCTGAACATGGTATATTGTATGCAAATCATGGACACACTCATATTGAATGTTTTTCAGATGTAGATTAGGCACGTTCCAAAGTGGATAGAAGATTCACATCAGGCTATTGTATTTTCATCGGAAGAAATTTGGTCTCATGGAAAAGCAAGAAATAGAATGTTGTGTCACGATCGAGTGCGGAGTCAGAATATAGGGCTATGACACAATTTGCGTCTGAGATAATATGGATATATCAGCTCTTGGATGAAGTAGGTTTTAAAACTTCAGTACCAACGAAATTGTGGTGTGATAACCAAGTTGCTCTTCATATTGCTTCTGATCTTGTGTTTCATGAGCGAACTAAACACATTGAAATTGAATGTCATTTTGTTCGCGAGAAAATTCAACAAAGTTTGATTTCTACAGGATATATGAAGACCGGAGAACAACTAGGAGATATCTTCACGAAAGCTTTAAGTGGGATTCGGGTTGATTATTTTTGTAATAAGTTGGGTATGATTAATATCTATGCTCCAACTTGAGGGGGAGTGTTAGAGATATTAGGTGTGTATTAGGTGTCTATCACTAGTTGAATATATTAGTTGTGTATTAGGTGTGTCTCCTAAGAGTGTCCCTAACTTTGTATATAAATATGTAGTGTTTTTGAATGAAATTTATAAGAGTGAATTTTGAGTTTCACATCTTTAGAAGCCAAAAATGCCTGAAACTCAGGGGACAAATATTCGTCACCAAAATTTGTGCTTAATGTCTTAATATTTGTAGAAAATTGATTTTCAACGTATGCTAAAAACTCTGCGAAAGTATGAAAAACCTTAGATTTAGAGCGAAGAAAATAAACTAAGTGAATCTGCTATGATCATCAATGAAAATCACAGAATTTAAATTTTTCATGTGAACTAATCAGGAAAGGTCCCAAAACATCACTATGAACAAGATCAAAGTAGTAAGAAGCTCTACTAACATGCAAAGGGAATGAAAGAGTTTTACTTTACCAAGTTTACAAAAATCACACTCAAGAGATGAAAATAACGTTTTTTATTACCAAGAAAGCCTGAGTTCAATACATGAGATAAGATTTGAGTATTAGGATGACCAAGACAATGCCACACCATATTCAGATCAGGAACATCATTACAAACAAAAGACTTATTAGAAGAAACTGGATAAAATGTTAGAATAGGTAAAAATAGTGGAAAGAAGCACCCAACTTTAGGTACCTTCGAGATTGGCTCCCCCGTTACTTGGTGCTACACAACACAACCATCACCAAAAAAATTAATAGCACAATTGTTATCAACTAATTGACCAACATAAATGAGATTCGTGGAAAGTTGAGGAGTAAGAAACACATCGATAAATGTAGAAGAGGCATTTCCAACAGCAGTGATTGGAAAAGAACTGCCATTGGCAGTCTGAATAGAAAATTGGCTAACATAGGGCCGAATATGAGACAAAGTTGTGGGAATATTCGTCATGTGATTAGAAGCTCCCAAGTCTACGTACTAAAGTGTAGTAGAATTTTTACCTTGAAATCTTATCACAGATAATGCTGAAATTAACATCTGTTGCACTATTGCAAGAGTGTAGTAAGTTGTTGCAGGAGGTACAAAATCAGAAGAAACACTTGAGGAAGACTCATGTGCAGCAAAAGTCGCTGTTGGAGGATCAGGAACAGAATTCTGAAATGCTTGGGTCTGACGATTCTGGGAACAGATACGATATTTTTTGATAATATGACCCTTTTTCTTACAATAAGAACAATATTTTTTAGGACAATTGGTATCAATATACTTATATTCTTTGTAGTAGAAACATTGTAGATTTGTAGAAATCACAGGTGATCCACGTCTCTGGGAAGCATTAGCCATAGTTACCGTTGCGAAACTGTCATAAGATTGTTCTGGAATAGCTTGAGTACCAAGATGTTGTTTTTCCCTGGGAATCGATTCATGTTCTGGGCGTAGCTTCATAAGAAATTGATCATGTTGGTTAGTTTTTTGAAAATTTTGAATAGTTGAAAGAGCAACAATAGGAACATCTACTGTAACCAAATCAATATATTCATGCTAAAGAGTAAAAATGCCGAGTAATAATCTTGGATGGAAAGACTACCGTGTTGAAATATGGAAATCTCATGTTCCAACTGAAAGCGATAAACATCATTATCTTGATGATAATTTTTTTTCAAATAATTCCACATGGATTGAGTAGAACGATGAACCTGCAAGTTGGTGATGATATGTGGCTCCATCGAACCAAGAAGCCAAGACATGATTCGAGCATCAAGCACAGTCCAAGAAGGAGAAGACACAATTTCCTTAGATTTGTCAGTGTCGGATGTAGGTGTAACATCCGTGCCATCAATATGGCTCTAAAGGTCCTTTCCTTTTAGGAAAAGTTCAAACTAAAAAGCCCAAATAGAATAATTTTTGTCCGTAAAGTTGACACACATTAGTGTAGTGTCTATTACAAATAAATGGAACCCAAGATAAACTAAAAGACATATTTAAAAGAAAATTAAAGGAACCGAGAAAAAGACCCTAAACAAAGATTGTCGAAGAATAACACTTCAGTAGAAAATATCAAAAAATATCGATGAAAATTTCCTTAGAAATAGAATACCGAAAAAAATTTCAACCTTGTTTTGATATCATGTCAAAAATAAGTCACAAATGTTTATGAAAATAACCGAATAATTGGCCTTGTGATTTATCTTTATTATATAGATTGTACAAAATAATTCTATACATGGAAACAAATCCTAAAAAGATGAAGTAAATATGGACAATAAAGCTAGCTGTAGACAGCTATGTATATTGACAGTAAAGTTGTCTATGTATAGCCATGGACAACTAAAATGAATATGGATAACTAAATGAATATGGTGAGTAAAACTTTCCTGTGACATCAATTACCTATTTGGTCACATGAACTTATATACATGGGTAAATAATCTATACATAGGTAAATTATCTTTCGCATGAGAATCATTGGTCAGCTTATATAGCTCTTAAATTGTTATGATGAATTGGGCTAAAAATGCTGTCCAAGAAGCATATATTGGGGGAAAAACCCATAAATGTCACGAGATGAATTTACAAGTTAGATTAATAAGCTGTTTCTGCCCCTTCTATGGCTATTATGGTAATGAGTTTTTCTTCTTGTGATCCCAAATTGTCGAAAACCGTAGTATTTAGATAATTTTTCGCTCACTTGCAGGTTATGACGTTTACCTTGTAGGAGGATGTGTACGGGATCTTATTTTAAAGCAAACACCAAAGGACTATGATATAATAACTTCAGCTGAACTCAGTGAGGTTTCACCTGGTTCCTATCTTAGTGTTGTGATAGCATTGATGTTATATGCTGTGTGTCATATCCTGCTACATTGAATTGTAAACAATCTAACTTATTAATAACTGAATGTAAGGTTTATACCTTATCTATAATTCGAAGACAGACACTTCTATAGCAGTAATTGATTCCAAGATCTTGGAAAATAGTAGCCCCTTCATATGTGGATACTCCTGACATTATTACCTATTACATTCTACAGTTTTGAAGCATAACTAAATGATTTACAGCGGGTGAAATTAATAATGGTCTTGACGAGCAATCATTTTTCCTTTTGTTTTATCTCTAGCTCATGTATTCGGGCTGGTTCTATCTTCTTCTACTAGAAGTTATATTGACAGACTCAATCCATCTGCAATTTAGGTTCATTTTGGCATTGGTAGCTAGGATAGGTTGTAAGAAGTAAGAGTCTGACCTCAAAGCTTCAGATATAAGAGAATAAGCAAGTAATTTCTAATTTAAGATATACATCCAAATGGATGACAGTGGTTCTTGTTTGTCACATCAAGCTGGTTTAACCATACTTACAAATTACAAAGGATCAAATTAAGAATCTAAATTTGAAGTTGGTGGAATTCTTTGTATTTGACTTTAGCATTTATGCAATGTCTTGAAAAAATCCTAGCGTGACATCCATGTCTACTGATAACATTGGTAGGTCAGAAGAACATTTTCCTGGTGTCAAATAGTAGGAAAAAGATTTCCTATATGCCATGTGCACATTGATGACACCATTGTGGAGGTTTGTCATTCCTTTTTCCCGTCTCTCCTAAAATTTATAAACATATTGTCTACAGATGTTAATTTGGTTGTTTTCTTATGCAGTTTTGACTTCCATCAAACATACTTTTGTTTCTTGTTCTGATTAAATCCATACCCATTGCAATTAGGTTTCCAGCTTTAGCACGTCTGCAAGAAGATTTAATGGGCATTTGATCAATAATTTTACAAAACCTGTTATCAATGATGAGAAGGATTTCATTCGTTGGAAGAATTGTCTGCAACGAGACTTTACCATTAACGGGTTGTTAGGCAATGCTTGTTTACTCTTGTTTATAAACGCACCAAGTTTTTTTTATGTATATCATTCACTTCAGCTGCTTTCATGCCGTTTCCAGATTGATGCTTGATCCATATGCAAAAATAGTGTATGACTACATGGGAGGAATGCAAGATATTAGAAAAGCCAAAGTGTGCATTTATTCTTGGCAGTTTTGGTTTTCTTAATTTCTTTAAAATAGCTGGTAACAAACATTGTCCTTACATCACCTTCTGTGGTCATAGGTGCGTACTGTGATTCCTGCAGAAACTTCTTTTCAAGAGGACTCTGGTGAGTTTTCCATTTGCAGTTTCATGTTTTATTAATTAACTCATAGATCAAGTTATTAGTTATTACACAGTGATGAAAATTTTAATATTTATAAAAGTAACTTCTTTTTTTTGGATATCCTATGCAGCTCGCATTCTACGTGGAGTTAGAATTGCTGCCCGGTTAGGATTCTGTTTATCGAGAGAAACAGCATATTCTGTCAAAAGCTTGTCTTATTCAGTGTTAAGACTTGATAAGGTAGTCAGCATTTATACCATGTGCAATTTTTTCCCTCTTAACCTTGACATGCATGAAATGCTTCTTGATTACTCTTTTACTTTTGCAAATGATGTAGGGAAGGCTTTTAATGGAAGTGAACTACATGCTAGCATATGGTTCTGCTGAAGCTTCTTTGAGATTGTTGTGGAAATTTGGACTTCTAGAAATACTTTTACCTATTCAGGCATGTACCTCATCTTGAATTTTTTTTCCCCAGTCCTTATCTTTGGCAGTACTTTTGAGTTCAGTACATTTTTATTGCAGGCAGCATATTTTGTTCAAACTGGTTTCCAGAGACGTGACAAAAGATCTAACATGCTTTTGGTAATTATCATTACATAATTTTACATTTTTGTTGAAATTAATTTCTTCACTATTTCATGATATATTTATTTGATTTTTTTTTCGAACTTGTGTAAGAACACTTGAGATGGCAGTTAGAATACTCGGTAAATTTGAGGCTTTATGGCATTTTTAATGGCCAAATCTCTTTCTAGTCTTATGCAAGTAGTCAAATAATTTTTTTCCTGGGTAGACAGATCATTATATGTGCATGACTTTCTCAGTTTATGTAATCTTCATCATGAGTGGACACAGTTCTGTTTCTCTCGTGATATTACTATATTTTTTATTGTCCACATTAACTTGTTTAAAGGATTATAATTTATAGTTTTAAGAAGTCTGAGGTTGTCTACCTATGTTTGGTTAATTTCCAGACTCTGAGGCCACAACTAAGTCCTAATCATATGCACTCTCCATGTATCTATTTTCTTTGCACTTGATCTCTCCATAAATTTTCACAAGAATCTAGGACTTCACATTCTAAAAAAAGCTTCTGCTTGCTTTTCAACATTGGAAATTTTGGTCATGACTTTGTCAAGTTAATAAGTTAGCTTTTTCTTGGCTACAATTCATGAAGGTCTGGGACCTTAAAAGCAAATAATATGATTTGATTTTACATTTTATCTACAGATATTGTTCTCTAATATGGATAAGCTTATGGCACCTAACAAGCCATGCCATAGTAGCTTATGGTAAGATCTTTCTTCACAAAGTTATATTTATATGTTAGCTTTATGCCATTAAATAGTGAAGAAGGTAGTGGATAATCCATTTAGACTGCTTAATCAATTTATGTGGTATTTTGCTTTGGTAGCCATAATGCATATGCTACTTGTTGCTTCAAAATGATCTCAGAAGTCAGGAGTTCTTTGCCATTTTTATTGTATACATGTCAATTACTGTCTTTATGGAGATGCCATATGAAGTTCACGAGAGCACAATCATGCTATACTAGATTTTTTGAAGCAAATACTTTTGTTGTCTTCAATACCTATTTGTGTTTGAATTTTTCAAATATCACTCGATGCTGTGGTGATTTTTGAGTAGTAAATAATTTCATTAGATTTATTTCTCTTAAATTTGAAGATTCACTTCTTTTGTTTTGATAAATTGACTATTATTATGATTCAGCGCTCTACATATTAAGTGAAATCCTATTGAAGAATATAAATTTACGTAGTTCTTTTTTGTGTTAGTGATACTTGGAAACATTTAATCTGTTTGGAAATTGAACAAGGAAAAATAGGAGTGAACAGTTTTATGCTTTCAGGGTCGGGCTTTTAGCATTCCATAAAGCATTATTTGACAAACCTAGAGATCCTTCGGCAGTTGCTGCCTTTTGTCTTGCCCTTCACAACGGGGGAGTTATCTCAGAAGCAGTAAATATAGCTATGAGGATATCAAAACCACATGATACAAGCTTTAATGAGTTATTAGAACCTCAGAATTTGGACTTTAATGTATTGACAGACGAGGTTATGGATCTTGCAGCATCGGTTAATCGAACTCTCCGTAAAATGACTGATGAGCAATTTGTATCTCAGGCCATGGCAGGATACCCTAAAGCACCTTACTCAGATCTGGTGAGGGCTTTACTACTACTATACGATGTTATGATGCTATGATGTTATAATGCTATTAAACTGAATTCTTCTATAGAGTGTAGTAACATAAAGTGTTCCAGATGCTATTAAACTGAATCATTTGCCTGATAATTCTCTACGAATATAACTTCAGACAACTCATGTTGCATTTTTGTTTTTTGTTTTAATATAATGCCTGATCTTTTTATCCCATTTCAAATGACAGGTCTTAATCTCACTGGTATTATACTTGAAGACCGGCAGGATTTTTGAGTGCATAACAGAGGCTAAGAAGGAAAGATGTACATCCAAGAAAGGCAGGGAGATTAACTATGAGTCGTTAGGTTTAGGACAAATAGGTGAAGTTCGGCATGTTTTCGCAAGGATTGTATTTGATACCATTTACCCTCTTTCAACCTAAATCATGATTATACACAATGGGAAAGTATTTTATTTCACTTTAAATACAATATGAAGTGAGATTCTCCCTTCGACGTTTTTCATTTCTCAATTGTTTTATGTATTGCTCAAAGATGAACTCAATTCAAAGCATTTTTACGATGGTGGACCACTGTATCACCCATTTTCACCCATATATTATAAAATCCAACAGCCTTTGTTGAGATTTAAAAATATTAAGTTCTAACCATACAAAAAACCATTTAATTTAAGGAAACAAAATCTATCTATATAAATCGATTACAATTAATGACGAGAAGTAATTCACTTGGTATAACATACCAGTGAGGCCACCTAAAATTATTATAACCCTAATTAAGTGACCCAAATGGTTGTTCCAACTTATTAAGGGAAGTATCACTTAACCAATGCTTTGGGAAAATCAAATGGCAGGGAAGACACCGAGGAGGAGTTAAGATCTTGATGTACAAAACCAAATGTGCGAAGCACCTGATTATCTGCAAAGGTAAGAGCCTTTTGCATTCCATTCCAACAAGCTTCCCAAGTATATTGAGGATTATGATCCCCAGTACATGGCTCACATCCAGTGAAGTGAGTAACAAAAGGCCTTCTCATTTCTTTCAGATACTGCTCTCTTAATTCACCATAATAACCACTCACTTTCTCTGCATGCCTCCTCCTCAAGATGGTCAATTCTTTTTCAATCTCCATATACTTCTTTGTAATGTTATCAAACTTATCCACAGTTCCCAGCCAATACCCTTCAAAGTTATAATCACTCTCTAAATAGATCTTGCCCGCCCATTTCTCTCCTTCTTTTAAAAGAAGATAAATCAGAGCCGACTGATCATCTGATTCAGGATACAACTTGTCTTTGAACATTGACCTCTGGGTTTGACCCCATTGTTCATAATCTGAGCTTTGAGGTCCCATGCTTGCCCATTTGTCTATTAAGTCCATTGACCATTGACAATTACGAATCAAAAACACCCCAGCATTTAGACCCGTCCAGCTTTTTTTATCATATATCTCATTTGACCAACCATGTACTACAAGGTTGTGATTTTCATACTTCTTGAATGGAAGCTTAAACTCCATATCAGTGAAAATTGCATCAGAGTCTACCCACCAAATCCATTCAGCTTCCGGATGAGCTAACATGGCGGCTCGAACTATTGGGTACTTAGCCCAGAAACCTGTCAAATTGGGATGTAGCAACAAGTTGTTGTAGAAGATATCATAATTATGAATACGACAATAGTCCAGTTTGTTCTTGAAGAATCTGAGAAGCAAATGATCTCCAACTGGGTTTTGACAAGCAGAGAACTGAGAGCCAGTGACTAGCAGAACACGATCCTCTGTTTTGCTAGCAAAGGAAGGGTGATACTTGAGCCAATTTTTTCTCTTCTCATCCCAATTACCATTGAAAGGTTGCTCTAAAGAATAGCTCAAGTTTGGATCATCGTAGAAGGTAAGCTCAGGTGAGTCAAAGTCGGAGTTGGAATTATGTGTCTCTGTTCTGGAACTTGTTTTAGTGATAATGGTTTCAAAAGGAGTAGGAATGTAATTTAAGTAGGAGATGAGAGCCCAAACCAGGGAAATAGATAGAAAGGACCCTCCAAAAAAGAGAAACCCATCTGTTAAAGTAGAAGAGGCTTTGTATAGAGTACTGCGTTTCGTAGAATTCTGGAAGTGAGATTGCTCTGGCAAATCCATTTCAAGAGAGCTCTGTTTTTTTCACTCTTTCAAAGGAACCTGTTGTTTTTCCTGTAGAAGGAGAAGATAAAGATGGTAATACCGGTGTGGTTGTGATCGAATCAATAAAGACAGACAGTCTCCAACCCTACTAATAATGTCATTTAATATTTTTAAAAATAATTACTGTACTCATATTTTACACATTAAACACCATATGCTAAATAATTCAATCCCAATTTCATTTGGGTTAGACTAAAAAGTTTTCTTAATATTAAATTTCGAATATTTTTACAAAAATAATATCAATTTTATTATTATTATTATTATATTCATAACATTAAATATTTTAAAATTAAAAATATATAATCAACCTCAAATATAATAAAAATTAATCACGTTTAAAAATATATTTTAAACTCTAAATATATCTCAATTAAATTTATAGTAAACCTTTGATACTATTCAATTTTTTAGGATATTATGATATTTCAAATATGATTAAGGTTAGATAAATTTAATTTATTTATATTTTAAGTCATTGAAAGGGTAATTTATCGTTTATATATTTTATGTATATATTTATAATATTTAAAAAATTTAATGATATAGATATAAAAAAAAATATTTTTATAATAACTTTTAAAGTTACGTATATAAAAAAATCAATTTACTTTAAATATACTTTTAATCTCTATTTTGTTAATTATAAAACAATTTAATCACTTTTCTTTTAATTATAAAATAATTTAACCGATATTCTTTCAATAATTTATTTTTTATTGTTTAACCATAAAATAATTTAATATATAATAATACATTTAGATATATATTTTAAATAATATTTTTATTATTATAAAAAAACCATGATAAATCAATTATTGAACTAAAAAATTGAGACAGAGAGCTGTAAAAACTAATTAAGGCAAAAAATGTGAGTTGACATAAAATATATTTTTAGACAGCATTAATTGCTCTATTTTTGCAAAAGAAGAAATAAAATGCCAGGAAAAAAACAAACACATTTGGGTAAAAAAGTAAGTTACGTTGTTCCATTTATTTAAATTTAGTATCAAGATGTAAATTTTTTCATTCAAAATAATAAACATTAAATTACTCTATTATTAAAAATATATTTAATCCAATTTTATTTACTACTATTTAAATATTAATGTTTTTAATAGTAAAAAAAGCCGTAAAAATTGTGTTGATTGGGGACGGGACAACCTAGACTGTGCTGATGAAAAAGCATGGGAAACCAAAAATAAAATAAAGTACTCTTTTTTTAATTTTAGTTTTTTCAAAAATAACTTGTTTTTTTTAGTAACTATAAAAATTATATTATTTAAAATATGTTTATATATCATAATTATAATTTTTGTGATGTTATATTTATATGATTTTAATTATATTTATTAATAATATTATCATATATTATTTATGATTTATTATAAATATATGATAAATAAATTTTTTCTATTATTTATATCTATTTTTTATTTAAAAAGAATCAAACTTATTATTTTGTATTAAATACTTTCTAATTGGACATATTTGAAGTTGAATTGTAATTATTTAAATTTTTTTAATATTAAAATTATTAAATTAAATTTTTTTTAATATTAATAGTTATTATTTTTTTATAAATTCTATAATATGAACCATGTTAATTAATAAGTAATTGATTAAATTAAATAAATTGTTTATATTCAAAAAAATACACCAATATAAAATAATAAATAAAAAATTCTCTTTATCATCCATTATCATATTATTCGAATATAATATAAGGATGATTATAATACTGAGTACTGGCACACTAATTAAGCTTTCTTGTGTAAAAGCAAAAGATTAATTAAAATAACGTGACTTTGATCTTAGTAAGGGGACATGAGAAGGAAAGTTTAGGAAAATGGTATCCTATGCCTGGGGAAAAAAAAAGAGACTTCATAAACAAACTTTAATTTTATTTATTTATTTTTACAAGAGAAGAAATTTTAATTTTTTGCTAAATAGAAGAAACTTTAAATATAGGGTATTTATTTGTTAAGAAACATTAGGTTTTAAATGAACTCGCATAAATACTTATAAGTATCAAAGTGTATTATTATTACAATATCACGACTGTCTAACCTCAAACACATTTTTTAACTAATTTTTTCATTATTTTTGATTAATTTTTCCTACCAAAATGTAATTATCATTATAGTTATGGTAACACGTTTTACCAATTTACCAACTAATTCTTTCAGTTCTTTTGATTAATTTGCGTCAATTATAGTTTAATTTTTTTTTTGGTAATTTGAAAATTAAAAAGTAAAAAAAAAATGAAAGGGAAATTATTTACTCGGACTTGAGTTCAGTAAAATCTTGATGATTAGTTGGAAATTAAAGATTTTGTATGTAAACATTTGAAATACATAATAAAGATTTAATTTAATTTTGAGGTGGTGCTCTCATCAGTCTTATTAGTTATTGTTTTAATAAAATATTCAGTGATTGTTTTTTCTAAAAAAAAAATTCATTGCAATTATCTTATAAGTATTACGTTGAAGAAATAATCAGAAAAAAAAAATATTTTCTGATAATATTTTATTAATTTACATCGGATATAAATTGGTTTACAGATTGTTTGTTAAATTCAACAATACTTTTACGTTTTTCTTCAATATATTCTACTTTTGTGCTTGATTGATGGCTTTCATTGACCAGTGAGATTTACTATTTTGCATTTTTTTTTTGTAATCGTTATTTAAATGTTGTACAGCAGCCACGAAACTGAGCAATGTAAACTATTTTTTTTTTTATGAATTTATAAATAAATGAAGTGCGAGAACCCCTAAAAGTATAGATTCTTAAAGTATAGATTTTATTTTTCCCTTGGAAATGCAGACCCATTGGATCAGTAAAATCTTGGACCGTGTTCTTCGTAAAATGATATGCACCTGGTGGTTTCAAGTTCAATTTGCACGTGGCTCTTATAAATGCTATGCTTCAGTTTCACTTTTCTCACCTTAGGACTGCTCTGATGTTACTGTCATATAGTGAGAAGAATGTACAAAAGCGGTTTCGGCTAATCCGCAAAAATTGGGGAGTGATGAGTGGTGAGATAAGATTTGATCAACCAAAAGGTCTACTGGAAATAATGTCCATAAAAGATTTTAAATTGAACCCGAAGGAACCGTTTGTTATAACCCATCCCTGTAATTGAGATGATGTGATGTCCCATGGATACAACTTATAAATTATGTAGGTTAATTCATGTTATCTCACTTATTGATTATTAAGTTGAGATGTTACGTAGTATAAAACAAAACAAAAAAAAAAAAAAACACATGACTTATCATAGATGTATTCCAAGTATAATTTTTATCTTAGAGTTACGTTCATATATTCACGAACACAATACACAACACTTAAAATTATATTTTTGCATTGTTTGATCAATCGAAGTATTGAGTTGATCGATCAAAGGTCGTCAATCGATCAAGTTCGATCAAACATCCTTAGGTTAACTTCTAAATATGGTTTATTGTTGTTAGATCGATCGATCTAAGACGAGTTTGATCGAGCACTCTCAGCTTAGAATTTCCATGTTGGTTGATGATTGTTAAAATATCAAATACTCAACTATTAATGAGTATTACTAATTTCTTTTGAAATTAAAAATATATTTATCAATTATATAGGATTAAAAGTTTATTGTTTCTATTGAGATTGACTCGATTTATAAAAAGAGAAATTAGAGAAAAGTCAAAGAATTGTTTGAGAATGTATAGCCACCCCTAGCCCAACACCATTAAGTTATGTGCCCCATTAACAAATACCTGCCAGGTCAACTTTTCCTTTTGATCCACACCACATACTTCTTCTTGTGCCTCATCACCAGTGTCTCACTCAACTATGACTAGCCATAGCCCAATGCCATTGAAGTTATACGTGCCATCAAAAACTACCTGCCACATCAACTTCTCCTTTTGATCCATACCACATACTTCTTTTTGTGCCTTATCACCAGTGACCTTTGGTGTTTCATTGAACTCAACCACAAACTCAGCCACCGCTTGTCCCTTGAGGGCGATTCTAGCCATGCACTTGATGTCGTAATCTCTCAACTCTATGATGATTTGTGCCAATCTCCTTGTACTTGCTTTGGGCATCTCTTAAGATTTGGTTGATGTAGTAGACGGGGTGTTAGACCTTGTTTCTTTCGATTAGGAGTACATCACTGCAAGTTTGGGAGACCACAACCAAATATAAATAAAGCGTTTCTCTTGGGATAGGGTTGACTAGGAAATGAGGTTTGCTCAAGTATTGTTTGATTCCTTCAAAGACTCTGTCACAATCCTTGTTCTAAAAAATCGATTTGTTCTTTCTAAGCATCTTTAAGAATAGAAAACACATGTTCATACATTTAGAGATGAATTTGTTCAGTGCCATTATTCTTTTGTTCAGTTGTTGAATCTCTTTCAGATTGGTAGGAGGCTTCATGCTTACTAAGGAATGTATCTTATTTGGGTTGGTCTCAATCCCTCGGGCAGATACAAGGTATCCTAAGAATTTTCCTGAGGCAACATCAAAGACACATTTCTTAGGGTTAAGTCTCATACCATACCATGTTGTCCATATATACTTTTAAGTTTTTTCCCAACTAATCTACAAACATTTTATTGGCGAGGTGTTGATATGTGGCCCCTACATTCTTCAACCCAAACAGCATTTTGGTATAGCAGAAGGCCCCATCCTCGATAATGAAAGATGTTTTCTTCTCGTCTTCTAGGTGTATTACGATTTGATAGTAACCATAATATGCATCTAGCAAACTCATTAATCCAAAATTGGCAACGACATCAACCAACTGATCAATACTGGGAAGAGGAAACAATCTTTGAGGCATGCCTTGTTTAAGTTTGTAAAGGCCACACACATACGGGGTGACCCGCATACTTTTTTCACCAACACCACATTTGATAACCAAGTGAGGTAGTTCACCTCCTTTATAATCTCTATCTCCCTAAAGGTGGTGACCTGACTTTTAATCACCTCATTCTTTACCTTATGAAACTTCCTCTTTCTTTATTGGACAGATATAACCTTTGAATTAGAATTTAACCTATGGGTTATGATCTTTGGGTCAATCCCAGGCATGTCTGCAAGGGTCCACCCAAAGATGTTGGAGTTTGCTAGTAGGAATTGAGATAGTTAATCCTCCATATCTATTGTCAAATCCGCACTCAACGTTAAAAGATGACTATCCCTCTTATCTCCCATTGGTAGGTCTCGTATTTCATTTGAATTGACAGATTATGCTAGAAATTTACCTCTTAGCCTAATTTAAAATGGGTCTTGCTTTGGTTGCTACTTGGGAGTGACCTCCTTCATGGTGGCATTATAGTAGCTCCTGGCCTTTTCCTGGTCTCTTCTTATCTCCTTCGTACCCTCCTTAGTCGAGAATTTGATGACTTGATAGAAGGTGGATGAGACCACTTTCATCTTGTGTATCCATGGCCTACCCATAATGGAGTTGTAGTGAACTGGGACATCAATTACCACAAAATTTGTCATCACTATTGATCCTTTGGCCATAACAAGTAGTACTATGGTCCCAACTGCATAGATGGTGCTATTGTTAAATCCTACCAGGGGTAGCTCTCTCCTTAATTACAATGTCAACCTCTTTTACGCTTAGGCTTATTGTTGTAGGTAGAAAAAGAAGATCCACCAAGCTCCCAATGTCAACCATGATCCGGAAAACATTGTAGGACCCTATTTTTAAAGTGATCACCAAGGGATCTTTGTGATAGGACGAGGTTTCGTCCTTCTTAGTGAAGGTGATCTCCATAGGGGACCTTGCTTTTTCCAGATTGTATATATGTGGGGATTTGCACAAGTCTCTAGCGTACCTCTTATGCAAGTTATTGGCGGTCCTACTGATCCTAGGCTCTCCTTGTATGGTATGGGTAGTTCTAATGTTGGGCTCGTAGTGGGAATCTCTCCCATTACTTGATGGAACGATTGGCTTCAATGTTTCACGTCCAATTTTTCTCCCTCCTTCTCTGTTGTTGCTTCCTACAAGGTCTTTTAAATATCCTTTATCCAACATATTCTTTTTTGAGGTGTCTGTAGTTTCTCATCTTATAGCCCACATCCTTATGAAAGGCTCACCATTTAGATGTGTTCTTAAGAGGAGCTCTCATTTTTTAGGGCCATATGACATTTAGCTTCTTCTCCATTCTTAATACTACTTAGGCCAGACTCACTCTCAAAGGTAGTCCCCTAAAAGGAGACAGTGACCTTTCCCAAGGTTCTCTATCCCTGGACCATTGGCTACTCACTCTATTATTTGGCATGAAACACTTGTTTTTATTGATCCTGTTGTCTTGGTTTTCCCTATCAGAACTTATCCTCTTTTTTCGGTGCAACTTCTGCAGTTTCATAGACATTCTTAACCAGACCTAGCTCTCTTTCAAAATTGATGAATTTCCTCGCCTCTCCATATGCTTCCTCTAAAGTTTGAAGGACCATCTTGGTTAGTTCTACGAATAACTTAGAATCCCTTAGGATACCCTACCTAAAGGCCTATATTGTAATAGAGTTGGGGCAGTTGGAGATCTCTAGTTTTTCTTCTCTGAACATTTACATATATTATTCGATACACTCACCCTTTCTTTAAATGATTTAGAAAAGGTGGTGTAACTCCTTCCTCAGTGGCTTGTTGCAGGCATAATTGGTGATAAACAACTTGGGAAACTGTGGAAATGAGGTTATAGTATGAAGTTCCATGTTATTGAACCACTTTTAGGCGTTGTCATATAGAGTGGTAGTGAACAACTTACACATCATGGCATCTCTCTTGTCCTGTTATGAGATCTTTAGTCCCTAAATAGTCCGATCACTTGGGAGCACTGAACTTAGCTGGTGACTCATCATTCTCTATTTCATCATAAAAAGGGGAGAGACACAATTGTTTGTAGTCCTTATCCACATCATAGGGTGCTTTACCCTTTTTCTTGACTTTCATTGGTCCTTTTCAGGGCCTAGTCTTGCTTTCTATTAGCTTTTTTCAATGCTTGAAATCGCGCTCCCAGCTTTTTATTTCTTGTAACCACTGCTCATTACGAGGTCCCACTGAACTAGAAAAGGGGTCACCTTTAACTTCATATTCTCCCTGGTTAGGGTCAAGCACAACACGATCTGGTTTGTTTCCACCAGCTAGGTCAAAAGTTCGACCTTGAGAGGCTCACAAACCCGATTGTGACCATAATGTCCTTTTTTCTATTCTGGCCTCCTCGAGTTCTCTTCTTAATTCAAGAAGTTGACGATCAAACTCTTGATGAGGGTCAGTTTCTATTCTGGCCTTATCATAGGTTTGAAAGATGTTATCTTGTGTTACCCTTGCCTCCTTATTTACTAGTCTCAATTGTCCCTTAACTTGCATTCCTACCATGATGGTTATGATTCTAAGGGTACGTGGAACATGTGTTTAGTCTCTCAAGCCTCTCTCAGAATTTGGGATGAATCCTTACAAATATAGGGTTAGAAGCCAAGGCTCGATCTTCAAATCTACCCCATGATGGGTGCCAAAATGTTGGGATTGATTTGATTTATAGAGAGAGAAATTAGAGAGATGTTAGAGAATTGTTTGAAAATGTGTGGCTCTAGACTCATATATATATAAAGTATTACATGTACACATGTCAATTACATAAGGTATACACATCAGCATGTCAGAGGAGTATAAATGTAAAAGAAAATACATTTAAAGCTTGAGATCGACCACTGCATAGCACGGGCACAAGCATGTTCTTTCCGACGGCTCAGGCTGTTAATTAGATTAAGCTTAAGGTCAAGCTATATATCCAAACAGTTTCCTACAAATAAAACTTATTATCTATAGATTCAATTACTACACAATACATATATCTGAAGAGTACAAATCTACAGGGTTTCAATTTATATTTTTCTTGAAATAATTCATAATCATATAGCTTCTTATTAGGACTTTCTAATGCTTACATCAATTTTTTACATATGTAATCATACTTTATTGTATTGACTATTTAGATAAATAAGAGTTATGTATATTAATCATGTTCTTAAATCCCCTATTTTAATATTATAATAAATTTTCTTTAAATTGATTTTGATTCGTGATTCTATTTGCTTAAGATTTATTTATTATAGGAATTCATTTAAGACATATACTGACACTTCTAATTATGTACTAACTCTAAATTGAAACGTTGGTTTGAATATCGTACTCTTTATTTTTAAAATCTATAAAAATAGAACAACTTTTAGTAACTAAAATATATTGAAATAGTATCATAAAGAAGATCGTATAGATTGAATCTGTACTTATATATTTTATTTATATAATAAAAAGATAAGTGGTACGTAGAAAAATGATTTTTTTCGTAAGTCATAATTATGACAAGTTATTTCTACTTAAAAACATAATGTATCATTTTTATTTTTTTACGCTTTACTATTAACATGCGATTATATATCTAACTATTATATTTAACTTACATTTTTAAAAGTTGTTAATTTTTAAAATAATCTATTCATCTCTTCATTTAGGATTAATTATTCCTTTCATGAAATTTCGTATAATAACCTTGAATCCATTAATTACAATATTAAATAAGATAGATTTAAATAAAATTAAAATTTAAAATCATTAAATAAGACACCCTATCTTACTTCCATCTCAACCCCCCTGCCTAAGAATGGTTTGCTATTTAGGTATACCTGAGATAACTCACAACAATTCCATGGTCTATATGCCTATTTTCCTGTAGTAAAGTTGATGCCCTGTGACTATGAATTTGCAAGTTTCAAGTCATAATTGAGATAACTATTAGTCATCGCTTATAATACCCTTTCCCCTGTACTAAAGTAGACTCGGCTTTGACAAGAGAAAAAAAAATCAAATAAAGATCTAGAGGACTATAAATCTAGGACTACAGATGATGATGTCCTTGAAAAAAATTCGAAATAGCTTGTTAAAAATAAAATTCACATGAAAGAGAAGCTCTTTCAAAAACAGTGCTCTCTTGAGAGTTTCCATGATACTGAATTGAGCTACCACCGCAGTTACTCTTGAAGTACAATTTTGTTAAAAAATAAAAAAAATAAAAAACTAATTGACACACAACTAAAACGTTATGAACACAAGCTCAATAAGTGGACAAGAGGAAACATTTGATTTCAGATACTACGAGAAGACGAACAGTATAAAAAACAAGGAGCAATGCTTGTGAATTTTAACCATAGTTTCAACGCCCAACCATCCATTAATATAACAAAATACACACCAGGACCTACATTTGCATGCTCCACATTCCTCAAAATTAATAGTAGGACAGGATCTTAAAAAATCACCTGAAATAAAAAACTGTACATGTACATACTGCTGCCTCAATATCCCAACACAGAATTCTAGGAGCACTAAAATAAGCCCCACAGTCTTAAAACCCATGATCAGCCAACTCCAAGCCACCTACAATATCGGACCTACCCTATCCCAATCAAAAAACTACAACCATGATTCCATCAGATACAAGGTGGCAAAAGAGAATGAAAGAAAAAAAGAACCTGCTTTCTAGTAAATCCCAAAGCAGCAAAGTATAAAGACGTATATCTAGAGAAACAAAACCCAATAATATATTGCTTCTTGAACATCTCTTTATTTCTCTTTGGTGTTGCCAATTTGTCATATCACTTTATGCAAAAGTAGAAAAACCGCCACAATAATTTCCCTACACAACCAGCATGACATTGCATATTCTCCTAGAATTTCAGTAACCAGCTATTCCTGGTAGTACCACTTGGCTCTGCATCAACTTTGAACGGACTCAGAGTTCATATGGTGGTCACTATTAGGAACACCTGTAGGCATGGACCGCCGAGTAAAATCCAACAGCAGCTGTCTTTGAGGCTCATCAGTGTGAGGAAGACTTGCACGTAAAAGCTCCACTGGCATTTCCTTACTAATAGCTCTGGCTGAATCAGCTCCGATAACAGCCACATTTGGTGGGCCCTGCATAAGCAGAGACTGCATTATACCATCATATTTGTTTACACAATACTTGATTAGAAGACCAAAGAATTCATTGAAGGAAGCCTGCCAAAGTGCCCGATTAGTAGTATTATAATTGCTAGCAGCATGGGGGTCTGTTAAGAGTTCAGTTGCCCTTTCAAGAACCGACTTTAAAATAATTGAAGCTCCATCCCCCGCCGAACTTCCAAGTGGGCGAAGTGGGGGTTGCTCTGAGGAACAAACCACAGCTGCAAGACAGGCACTAAGTGCACCAAGATCCATATCAAGAGAACAGGCTGCAACAACCTTTGCAAGATTATTTGTTGTTTCCGCTGCTCCTGTATCAGATGGGAGGCAACCAAACAAGAACCTTAAATGTCGGAAAATGGCCATGCAAACTATTCGCATGAGTTCCCCACCAGGGAAAAGAAGTTGAAGGTAGCGTGCAAGTAGCTTCCGTCCCTTGGGCAGAGAAACTATTCTCAAGAATACAAAGTCGTCCTTAGCAACAAGCCCAACTGTATTATCCTTTTTGCCAAGTGGGTCAACCAATTGAAGTGACGCTGCAAGTCCTTCCATCAAAGCCTGACGCCTGCGCCTCAACTGATTTCCAGCATCTTGGAGCTGATTGAACTGCAGGAGACGATCAATATCATCTACATCAAGAAGAAGACAGAGTCCATCCTCAATTGTAACCCTCGCAGCAAGCATTGGCTCCTGTTCTAAAGGTTTCTCAACTGCTTTCTGTTCAGTGTTGCCAGGACCAATTGTATCAGGAGTGTCAACTTCAAGAAGAGGACGGGGCCTACGTATTGAAGAGAAAGGAATCCTCCCAAGAGCATCAACCTGGAGAAAAGCATGTGGCTCTGTATTAGCACGTGCTCTGGGAGGAAGATCCCTCAACTGAGTTGGGCAAAAATGATGCCTCAACTTTGCACCAGCAGCTTTTCTAGAAAGACAAGTCTGGTGGTAATAATCATCTACATATGGATCATTACTATGAGTTTGAGCAAGCTGCATTCGAAGAATATTTTCAATTTCATCAGCTGACATATACTTAGACCTGAAATAAGGCCATCCACCATCACTCTTGTGACTACTTGTATCAGAACCCTGCTGAAGAAAACACAGATTATGCCTACCTCTCAGAGCGAACTTTGGTCTTTGCTCCCTCATATCAGCCATACCCAACATTGCCTCGAAATTGTTCATTAAGGGTGGTGATTGAGAAAGATGTGGATTAAATAATTGGGACTGCATCCCTGACAATTGGTTAAATGATGGCTGAACCGGATGGTGCACTCTTTGTTGCTGATGAGTCATTAATTGCGAAGGCATAATCCCATTTTGATGAGACAACTGTTGTTGCAATAAATTATTCATTAAATTAGAATGATCTCCAGAATACATGCTAGGCTGATTAACCCATTGGCTCGAAGGCCGACTATTGACAGAAATCCCAGGAGCATTCTGGGGAAAATTCCCACTAAGGCGAGATGCAGGCAGCAACCCGGTCAATTGAAGATGAGAATTAGAGAAGGGAGACATGTTTGGTGATAATCCTCCCCGGGGTCCTGCAGCAAGATATGGATTATTTAAGTGACCTCCTTGCTGGTTTGGTGAAGTCTGCTCAGATCTGTCCCCTGGGGGAGGATATGAAGTATAGGATGATTTTGGCACCCGAATAGGCTCACTAGAAAAATTCTGGAGTTGTTGTGATAGTTGTTGTGGTTGCTGTTGCTGCTGCTGCTCAGGGTACGAAGATGTTCTATACAAATAATTTGACTCTGGAATGCAAGCTGCAGAAAATGGCAGGAATTGTTGTGGTTGCTGCTGCTGCTGCTGCTGTTCAGGGTATGAAGATGTTCTATATAAATGCTTTGCCTCTGGAATGCAAGCTGCAGGAAATGGCTGTGAAGACCGTGGCTTGCTCCCAAGAATGCTATCAGAATCAAACATTTGATGGTCAACCCAATTAGGGTACTCTTGGGCCCATTCTGCAACAGATGAACCTGAAAAGATCATTGCACGATCAGTAAAAGTAGCAGAAAAATCAAATTTATGAGAAACACCCATAACCACAAGGTCCCTAATCAAAACAATCAACTTTCAAAGAGAGAAAAGGGGGAGGAACAAAAGGCAAGAGGAAGGAAGTTGGCTTAGAATTTCAAGCATAATTTAGCCTGTCTCAAGATGAAAAATGTACACAAATGAGGTTCAATAAGTCCTCCTTTTGAGGCTGCGGGGGAGGCTCATGGTGGATACTCTGTCTGTTCAAGGGTTGGGCCAACAGGCTGCTATTGAGATGGAGTGAGGTAGTTTTGGTTGGCTAATCTCTGTTGAAGTACCTCTGGAGTGGTTTCTTGTTTGTTGTGTTGGTGGATTTATGTTTGTTTGTTTTTGGTTATTGCTAGCTTGATTTGGTTGGATCCTTATCACCTAGCTTGATAATAAGCTAGGAAAGTAACTAACTATGCTAATGGGGTCTTTGTATTACTAGCATTGGTGCCAGTTAATTGTCAAGTTCTTAGGCTATGCTTATTGTGCAGCTGATGTTGGAAATTAGTTCAGTGCCAAGTTCTTTAGTCTGTCAAGTGTTAGGTATGTTTGTTATTTGAATCTGTTTGAAGTTCTTGTTGAGTCTATAGTTCTTGTTAACTGTGTTCAATGGATATTCTGACGGAAAAAACAAAGTCCCTTTTTGTTAATGGTTGCGGAACACTACTAAAGTGATTTGTTCGAGTCCAATGACAAAGTAATTCCAATGGCCCCTTAATCGTTCCGGAAAAAGGACGGAACTGCCCAATATTTCAATGGCATGTTGTGATGACACCATGCAACACATGTCAAACATTTTTCATGGGCAAAAAAAGATGCTAAGATATAAAAGATTTTTTCAAGTGAACTTCAACCAGCTAGTCCGTAGCATGAGTGATCTCATAATGTTTTCGTTAATTATAAGTGACATCAATCCATATAAAACAGTAGGGGAAAGTGCAGTTCACTTAGGTCAGTTTTTCAGCTAATCACCAAACTAAACCGATCTAATAGTTAAAGAAAAAAATGGCCTTAACCAATAGACCTTATTCTAACCAAACCAAATCCGACTTGCCTCGTAAATTTGGTCGGTTCAGTTATTGAGTTCGAACCTATTACTTTTTTCCCATTTTATTATTTTCCCCTAATTTCTAATGAGTGAAAACCCTAACACAATATGCAAACACAAATACGACATGATCCAAAAACAACTAGTTTAGAATTTCATTAATTTTTTTTATATATTTACATGAAAATAATTATCTAAATTTTTCACTATCAACTAACATGAACACAACACAATTGACACCCTTTTATTAATCCACCTTCTTATATCAACTTTAAATGTTGATAAGATAAACGAGAAAATAAAATTTTTAATATTTAAAATAAAATCTAAAACATAAAGTAATTAGAAGATGATGCAATTAGTACCATAACGAAAACTTTATAGAAATTACATGTATGCAAGCATATTATGTCTAAATTCAACTCATAATTTAACATAAGAAAATAGGGAGGGACAGCAGAAGACCCCCAGATGAAGTTAGTGCTTCCCTAAGATTTTAAAAGGTGTTTTCTAATTCCTCAAAGTTTAAAAAAATGGACCAATTAAGTACAAATAATATTATTTTAATGATTTTTCTATTCAAATGTTATTTTCTATTTAGTGATCAAAACGCGATAAAACACAAGCCATTAAAAAGAAAAATTAAAATTTAGAATGAAATTATTTAACAAAAATCAATAATAATGATATTCTAACATGAAATTATTTAAATACATATTTTTATTTAAAAGAAAACAAAAAAAATTAAAATAAAAAGTGAAAATAATCTAATATTAAAACGAATATTTTGTAAAAATTAACTATTAATTTACCATTGTTAAAGCATCGAGTTGTAATTATGTTTAATCCCTTAATACATTTGTCCTTAAAATAATATTATTTATCCTTAATTGAAGAGCTAAATGCACACTAAGACTTAATCTAAGGGACTTGACTAATACGTTTCTCAAGAAAACAATCATATTTCAAATCTCTCAAGTATAACAATTTAAAGTTGGAATTCTATAGGTTTAGGAATTATAGTTTTATAATCTGTATGTAGTGGAAAAAGTAAACATAAATCTATATTGTAAATAAAACAATTATAAAAATATGCAGTGTTGAAAAAGGTGATTCCGAGGCGCACCTTGAGGCTCACCTTGAGGCAAGGTGCACAAAAAAAGCATCAAGGTTATAGCCTCTAATAAAATATATGAGGCTTACTCTTTTTTCTTATGAGGTGCAAGCCTTGAGGCGGCGGGAGACGGATGAGGCTTAAGCCTCATAAAATTAATGTGATATTTTAAAGGGGTCGTGGGTTACCCATTACAACCCGGCTCGAGTTGATTAAATAAATAAGAAATTAGCAATTTAAACACAAACTAAAAAAAAGCTCAAAAACTCAAATCATGCACGAACCAAATTAGAACATCTTTTTTTTAGTTCTTCTCACGCTGCCTCTAAAGCTTCCATGTTTGTTTTGAGTTCATGATGTTATTGTGAATTTCAATGCTTTCTCAATGGCTTGTGCATTAATTAGTTTGGATCTTGAAATACATGTAATACAATTAGAAACCATGAAATATTAATTAGCTTTTAGCTATTACTCATCTCTCTTCTTCTTTACATGGTGGTTAAATTTCATGTTTTTTTTTCAAAGGGGAAATATTCCATAATTGGATTAATTTCTTTCAACATGCCACCAATTCTTATATACATATATATACATACATACATATATATAACATATATAGCACTATTGTTTAATTAGAACATACTTATAGCTCAAACCCGTGTCTAAAGCATGTATAGCAAATGTTCTATTTGAGCTACACCTCTATAATGGTTATGATATTATTTGCTTGATTGTTTTTTATTTTCATAATCATTGGGTTCAAAATTGTTATTAGGAATTTAAGATCATTAGGTTTACAAAATACATATAAATCCCTTTTGTCATTATTTATAGCTTTTTCAAGGGGAAATATAATTGAGAAATTCAGGAAAAATATAATAATAAATCAATAATGGATGAATATAATTGCTTATTTTCCAAACTTAAGAGGTGTTCATGTTTTTGTAGTTTTTGAAAACCTTAAGAGCGTTTTGTTGTAAATTTATCTTGTTATAATTTATATTTTGAAGTTTAAGTTTGAGACTTACCACCTTGAGGCTCACACCTCGTTTCATTGGAGAAAAATGCCTCAATACCTGAAATAGCCTTTTACAACACTGAAAATATGTATAACTAATATATCATTCAATCAGTTCACTTTTATCAGTTTTCATAACCTAAAGCCAAAACCGACCTAACTTCATTATTTAATGAAGAAACAAAGTAAACAAACAGTTCAAACCTCATATAAACAGAAAAAATCAGCTCGATTTGGTTCAGTCAGTTTTTTTGGCTTATCAATTAATGTGCCCACCCTATAATCATAATCACAATGTATGCTGGAAAAGAGAGTTCCTAGGATATTACTTGAGCAAATATCTACTGCAACACCCTTCCCTAATTTTACCTTAACAATTTATGGAATCAAAGTTTCAGTATTAACTAGAATCAAAAAGGAAGAATGGGCCAATAGTTACATTTTAAAATGTATTTTAATGAGTGTTCAGGTTTGGGAAAATATTCTAGGACCATAATATATATTAAAAGAAATTTGAAAAAGATTCATGGTACTTGTACTCACTCTCTCTGGATCCCTTATTACCGATTACCCCTGTGCTTCTTGGTCCACTTACATCCTTGCTCAACTGCAAAAGAAACAGGCAATAAAATATGCACTAGAGAGAAAAAGCCTGACAATACTGATAGACCGTCAAAAATTAATGACGAATATCATCACCATTGCCGAAGCAAATAGCAAAAAAAAATAATACTTGAGCAACAAAGTATAAGGGTTAAAATGACTCTAAGCCCTTTGCCATCAACTTCACTAATTATATAAAATTTGAAAGCTCAAGAACAATGCAATATTATGACATAAACATGGATCAATATTCATGAATATACCGATACGGAAAATAGAGAAAAATCTTTTTTGTCAAAATACCTCTAAAAGATCTTTCTTTCTTTTTTCTTTTTCCTTTCTTTGTTGATAAATTGACAAATATTCAAAAAAATAGTGTTAAATGTTGTTTTTTTTAACACAATATCAAAGTTTATATGTGAACTTTCAATTTCTAATATATTTTTTAAAGTTTTACTGAAATTTCCATCAATATCTTTGATATTCTTAAAAAATAAAGTGTAGATAGCTCTATAAATATCGATATTTAATCCTTGGACATACGTAGCATGTGACAATCATCAATTACTTGAGTTGAAATCCCTTGAGATTGGGCAAGACAGGGTAAGGCAAAACAGAAGGATTGTAATGGTTTGTAAGTATGGATTCCACTCTAAATGGTATGAAGTATTTTGGGTGAAAGTCTAAGAGCAAAACCATACGATTCTAAGCCCAAAGTGGACAATATCATACCACATATTGGAGTGGAGAGCTACAGATGGTATCAGGCACAGTTTTAGGGAGAAACAATGAACTATAACATACTTAATGCCAATTCAAAAGGTCATGTCTAAAGATGTTAAAAGATCAATAAGAAAATAGGCCATGCCCACACATTTTTTTTAACGAGAGAACCCAAAGTAAAATCAACTATTGTGACTTGCCAAGCAAACTTCACAAAAGGTAGATTTAAGAAGTCAGGCCAAATGACTTGGACATAAATCTGAAATAAATAATATTCTCTTTTAAAGAGAGATTTTGTGCTATAGCCTATTGGTATATGACCAAAAGTTCTGAAGGTTATTGATGAAAATTGAAAAACACCAGTGGCCACAACCTTTTAAGTCTCCTAATAAGCCGTCAAGAAAGATTCTGACACCCAAATCTGATAACAAAAGGTTCCTCTTGAAACAGTAAAACTTGGATAGCTCATCTAAGAATAGTAAGGAGCATAACTTCTATATATATCACTTCGAAAGGCAAATCAATAAGCTAACCTTCGAGAAAGTACTGGCTAGATCATCAATATCAAATAGAGACCTTAAATCCTCATCCTACAAATCAAGAAAATAAAGTCAGTGGCATCCATGTGAAATTTAAAAAGAAAAATTATTAGTAATAATCATGCTAACAAGTCAAGTGGCATCTCTTGTTACCTCTCCTCAATACATATAAGAGAAGTACAAAGAACTCAAATATCTAATTGCAATAGAAAAGAATGTTGAAGGAAATCTAAAATTCATTGTTTTAAACATTGCTGCAAGATCATTAGCATCGAAAAAAATTCACAAGGAAATAAAATTTAAGTAAAACTATAATTAAATAAACAAGCAATAACTACAAAACAGATACCACAATATAAAAATTCAATAGCAAAATATTCATTGTGACGATTCGTTATCCAAAATTAACACAGCCACAACCCTATGATTCTACAAAATTATCAATGTAAGACACTCTCAGACATAAAATTTTAAGAACCCTCTTAAATATCTACACAAGGGCAATACCTCCACCACCAACTTAAAAAAGGAGACATTATTATTACTTCACTTTTAATTTAGTAGATGAGATAAAATAAACCTAGGCAAAAATAGAAGATGAGCAATCAATGTCGCATATAACAGCATTTTAACAAGAGAACGTACATTTGCTATACAAAAATTATAACAACATTAGGTAAAAGTCATCAAGAGCAACTGAAATGAGATATTATCTTGTTTTGAGCAAAACAAAAAGCATGTTAGACAGACCGGTAGCAGTGAAGCATATAATCCCACCAATAAACCATTTGAAATACAAGTAGAGTACTGCAAAAGGTCTCACATGTAGCCAGTAAAACGAAAAAGGCACAAACAGCAACAGAGTAAAAGATATAGATACCAACCACCAAATATAATATGGAAAGCACAGTTACATGAATCAACTTAAGAAAGGAAACACACAGTACCTCTCCTTTATCATAGAGAAACTCCTCATCAAACTCATCTGAAGGCAACTCCTCACCGTCTTCTAACCCACCCAACTCGACTTCTTCAACCACATCTTTGCCAAAGAATGCATATTGAGATGCGTCAAATAGCGAACCATCTACAAAAGGAAACAACTCAAATCAAAAGAAGAAATCAACATTACGAAGGACAGTTCAACTTTCAGCTCAAACGAAAGAACTCATCACTCGTCAAACATATTTCAATTTGAATGCAAAATAAATGGGTTACGTGACATAGACAATGGGTTACAAAACATTGTTCAAACTAACGACTATCAAATACCAAAATTGCAATTTCTAATCAATTTTTTTCTCAAAAGCCAAACGGTTGCTAAGTGTAACTGGGATCTATAGTTTACAGCATTATAAAGAGAAGAGAAGGGAAGGGGGCGCGGGAAGGGGACTCCGTATACGACGTAGTAAGAGTAATTGCGAACCTTTCGAACTTTCTCCGAATTGCTTGAGACCTTGAGGATTGGGAGCTTCTTGAATACCAGTCCCGCTCCCAAAACGTTCCATATCTATCTATAGCTTTATATACTCTTTAAATCAAATCCAAAATCAAACGATAATAATAACTGTTTCCAGGAGACCTAAACCCTAAAGAATGAACAGCTACAACTAAGAAATAACGCCTCCTGAATTATTATACCGAGAATAAATGAAAACCCTTTCAAGTGAAATTTATATGTTTTCTGCTAGGTTGGTAAAGGAAAGATCTATACAGTAATTCATAAGGAAAGCTAAGTTCTTATTTTCTGTTTTCTCTCTCTCTCTCTCTCTTTTTTTCCTCTTTCTAATTTGGCTTTGAAAACAGGAAAAATATAAAATCAGAGAAAGAAAAGGAACCCTAAGGAAAAAAGATAACGATTACGCCAAGATTTATTTGAAGGAAAAAAGGACACCTATATATAATAAAAAAGGGGACAAAGGACGGTGAGTGAGATGACCTTTTTGTCAAAATAATTTTATTCTTCTAATTACTTTTGATTCTTTTTGGCTAATCATTGTCATGGTGGTAGTGATTTATTATTAAAAAAAAAATCAAAAATTGTCATGGTGGTGAGTTA
This sequence comes from Hippophae rhamnoides, assembly GCA_033030585.1. NCBI lineage: Eukaryota > Viridiplantae > Streptophyta > Magnoliopsida > Rosales > Elaeagnaceae > Hippophae > Hippophae rhamnoides. Next base: position 60,612,000 of record CM065428.1, on the reverse strand, counting down.
CTGAGTAGAAATGACAGCTTAAAAAAAAATACTCTGGTAGATCGAGACTTTTCTGTATTTATAATTAAACTATTATGATTTTTTTTTTATCAAACAACAAAATATTAATTTTATTTAATAATATTTAAATAGATGTAATTTTTTTTTTAAATTTACTCTACAAAAATAGAATGAAAAATCAATTCATAATCATACCACAAACTATTCTAAGTAGGCCACTGATAGTCTCGTGATCGAAAAAAACCATTGTATTAACCTAATGTATTGACAAACAACCTTCAATCATGCTTAACATTTATTACAATTGTTTCAAGATCAAAGAATTAAGGATTGAAAACCATAACATTTACACATTTCTATATGAATAATCATAAATCGTTAGTTATCTGTGCAAGTAAATCACGGCCACTCATTATAGATCTAGATCACTTAAAAAACTTTATAAAAATACATGAAAATACTATTGTCAAATAGTTAAAAAGGAATATACAAACATAACCTAGCTAAGATATTACCCGCACTATTATACCCATACAACAAATGAGTAACATTTTCGACATAAAAAAATAATATAAAAAATAGAAAACAACTTTAATAGAACTCCAAAATACAATAAGAAATTGTTGAAATTAATACAATATCATATAAATGTCATATAAAATGAAGAATCAAGTGATTCCGATAAATCCTTTCGCACCCAAAAATAAGGATATTTCATACCAATAATAATCAAGTATCGGTCTATAATGCCATTTTTTTATAAATACATATAAGTAAAGTGTGAATTTGTTAAGATACGATAACACTACTTAGTTATTATTGTCAAGTTAAATGTAGTCTTTAAAACCTAAACTACTAACTTTAGGAACTGTACATAATTTTTGCAAATATAATAAGTGAATTTTTCTTAAAACAGTTATAAAATTCCACTAAATTTTTGCGTGGCTACCACAATATTATTACAAAAGTAAGAAGGGAGAACAAAGCCTTGCATAGTTTAATTAAGCATAGCACATATAACATATTTCAAAAGAACATATTTCCTTAAAAATGAGAAATACTTATAGGCCCAATTTTGAATTTTTTGATGTACTCTACTCAAAATATAATTAATTTGTTACCATTTTGCTCTATCATAAAGAGATGAAAATCTCATATACTTCCCAAATCTAAAGATACACCTAATTTCTAAACAATTCTAAATTAACTTTTATTGCTTGAACAAGTATCATGATTGTAGAAAGTGATTAAGAGGAAAAAGATAAGCTTACAATCTTGCCATAAACATTTTCATACTCTTTAAGGACAGCTTTCAAATGCTTTACTTCACCTAGAACATTTTCACACAAAAATAAGTGAATTATTTGTGAAAAAAGATGAGAGATCAAGGGGATAATTACATTCACTTTTAACCCACTGATATAACCAGTAATTTCTTCCTTTTGTAAGAGGTATGAGAGAACTTCAACAAAAACAAGAAATAGAAAATGTGATAAATGATCACCTTGATGCAAAATCTATTTTGGCTTAAAAAAACCATTAGCTCACTATTGACCATACATGAGTAAGAAACAATGACATCAGCAATGATGTCATCATTTATTGCTCCGCATTTTCACTATTTTTAATCATTTATTTACCCATTTTTTCTTCCCCTCCTCACTTATAAATACCATCATTCTATTCACTTCAAACTACACCTCAAAACACATCTTCTCTTTCTTTCTCTTCATTTCTTAGTTTTAGAGTTCTTCCCTTTTTGAGAAGAACTAATTATGTTTTTGTAATTTATTTTCTTTTTGATTCAATAAATGGAAGTACAAATTCCGTTTGGAGGTTTTCCAACAATAGAAATAACATCAAAGTACTATAAGGATTTTATTTTCTTTACAATTATTTTTTATGCTTTATTCTTATATGTTATATTTAATTTATCTATGATTAAATTTAATTTTGTTGTTTGTTTGTAAACATGATATAATAATAATGTTGTTATGCTTGCGAAATATTAAATAAGTAAAAATCTTTAAAATAAATTGATTTTGTTTTTATTCAAGATTTTATATTAAGAATATTAGAGAGAAATATATTATTTTTCATTACAAACTTAAATCTGAAAATTAGATTTTAAGGTTTAGTTATCTGGTCTGATTTAGAGTAGTGCTCTTTTATTTGTTGGTACAATCACCCGGTAGTTAGAGTGAAGCTCTATTTCAAAAGTTTTTATAAGAATTATTATCTGAAAATGTATTGACAACATGTTTTCAGTAGTAGTTTTAAAACTTGAAAGTTAGTACTCGGATAATTAAATTCTTAGGTTTAATTTGGACACCTTGAATAAAGTTTAAACTGTATAATCTCACCAAAGATGGCATTTAAATGGTTCATTTTCAATCTCTTAAAAAAAGGAATTAATTTAATTAACCAAATTAGTTATCAACCATACCCATCGGTGTTAATTGATTTGTTTAGTTAACAAAGAATAACTAACCCTACCAAATGCGGTATTCATATAAAAAAGAGAGAATCAATAAATATCAATTTATATCTTTAATAATTTAAATAATATGAGCAAGCATAATTAACTTAGTTATTATATCCATAAATACTCCATTATTATAAATGATAAAATTTGCATCAATATTTATTGAATTTGTATTTATGTTTTTTTTATGTTATTAGATTAGAAACAATAAAAACCCAAATATCGTGACAGGATGTTTAGGATTTAATTTCGTTTTCAAAATTTTGAATAATAAATTAAAAACCACATATATTCCTTCCTTAGATCGACCTTGGGAGTATACTTATCATTTTCTACGAAATGATTCGTGCACTTGCAAGAGTTTTATAAATATAAAACCAAAGTATTGGCAAGATCGACGATATCGATTCTGTTTATCAACTGACACGATGAGTGACCTTCAAGTAGATGGAGGAATCAATAAGCTCAATCACAAAAACTATAACACATGGACAACATGTATGGAGTCTTACCTATAAGGTCAAAACCTATGAAAGGTTGTTGGTGGTGGCGAAGTTACACAACCCACAACGAAATATGCAAATGGTATCTTGTGGAAGTGAAAAATTAAAGTAGGCAAAGCGATGTTTACTTTAAAGACTACAGTTGAAGAAGAAATGTTGGAGCACATTCGGGATGCCAAAACACCAAAGGAAACATGAGACACTTTTGTTACACATTTTTCAAAGAAGAATGATACAAGACTGCAACTTCTCGAGAACGAGTTTCTATCGATGGTGCAATGTGACATGATAATTTCCCAGTACTTTTCACAAGGTAAAATCATTATGTAGCAAATTTTTAGATTTAGCTCTGAAAGCTCCTATTGAGGAAACCAGGATAAATAAAATAACTATCTATTTTTGAGACCTAAATATTGAGGGTTTATTATCGTTATATAAGGATGGTAACACATGCATCTCTTGTTGAGTTTTAGAATTTACTAGTCGATCAAGAAGCCATAGTTAAGCAAATAGGATAAGTCTCGTTGAAGGGTGAGGAAGAAGCACACTACAATAGCAAAAATAAAGGCACTTTCAAGCGGTACAATAGTAATGGATATAAAAAGGATGGTGACAAAGGAAAAATTCCTCAAGGAAATGGAGGCTTTCATCTAGGGGAAGCTTGGAAGAATCGCAGTAACAGTAAAAATTTTGATGGTGAATGTTACAACTGCGAGAAGATTGGTCACATGGCAAAAGATTGTTGGAGTAAGAAAAATTCTTTTAAAAGTAATACATCTACTTCTAGTTTTAAGGAGCATAGTGAAGATGGTTGGGATGTCGAAGCATTATTCGTTACAGAAGAAGAAGAATTAGCTTTCACGGCTACAATTGTGAAAAATGATGGCAACACTACTCTTGAAAAAAGTACAGATCATGATTTACATGTTGGATGCGATAAAAAGAAAACTACTAGTGATTTAACCAACAATTAGTAGGAGGAGACAAATACCTCTACTGGGGGAAGAAAGGCCAAAGATGCCCAAGGATTTGACAATCCTATTTTGCTTTCACCATAGTGGCTTCTGCCAAAGCCAAGAGATATTAAGTCGGCAAAAACAACTATAGGAAACCCTCCCAACTTAAATACTTCATTTGGAAATCGCTCAGACATCACAAAGTTATTAAAAAAGAGTGAAGAGGTTTATGATATCCAGAAGAAAAAAGATGTGTTCAGGCTATTATTGCTGGATATAGAAACTAGTAGTCATAATCAATAGCGTGATGAGGAAAGAGACACCAATTCCTCTTTGTGCAAAGATTGTTAGAGAGATGGAGATAAATAGCTTAGTGACAATCGCATGATGGACCGTTGGATAAAAAATTCAAACATGAAAAACTTTAGAGAAGGGCTTCGTGTACCATCTGATTGGTAGATAGATCTAGGTAACAAGGATTCCAATTATGAACAAGGCACATCTTCTGCAAAGTCTGATGGTAACAGAAAATCAAATAGATTGACATAGATATCAAGTTATGATAGCACAAGATTTGATGTTGCAAAGGATGATGTTATTGATTATGAGATTCCATAGGAGGAAGATGATGAGATCCATTTGCATTCTTCGTCGAAAAGTAGATCTATAAAGTCATCTCCGAGATTGAACGGTCTAATAATGGCATCAACGACATCTTCCAAACAAAAAATGAGTCAGAACAACCTAACATTAGCCTTGTCGATCCTACAATAGCAACAGACTAGGAATGGCAATGGAGGAAATGGAAGAGAGGATTGTTGGAGTAAAGGTGCTATAATGGTGTTGATCGATGCTTAGGGTGAAATGTATGTGGAACTGAGTAGAGAAAATCTCAAGCAAAAACATTGGAAAGAGGTTGCTGATATTATGAATAGTATAGAGAACTATTCAAAGCATCCTAAGACCGATATTCAAAGTAAGAATCAAATTGATACTATGAAAAAGAAGTATAAGAGTGAGAAGGCTAAAATTGTTGCAAGTGGAAGACCTAGCAAGTGATGTTTCTATGAACTACTTGATGAGTTGATTGGTCGTTGGATCCAAACATCAATGATGACATGCTAAAATAAGTATTTAGCCAATTTGGTGAGTTAATTCATAATAAAATACCAATTGGGAAAACACATGGTTTTGTACAGTTTGCCTATAAGAAAAATACTGAGGATGCAATTGAAAGTCTGAAAGAAATGATAATTGGTAAGCAAATTGTTCATCTTTCATGGGGTCACACCTCAGGAAACAAGTAGTGGAGAGTGGGTTAAAATAACTAGTGGAATTAGAAGGCACACCCAACAGTTGGAGGGAATCAAATGTAAAGTGACAGATGAATGTGAAAAACATTTTTCTTCATGGAGAATTGATGTTGAGGGGGAGTGCTGAAAATCAACTCTAACTCAATAAATGGAGTGGTTGAAAAATGTAGAAAAAAATAAATGGAATGGTTGAAGGATGTAAAAAATAAATAGAATGGTTGAAGGATGTAGAAAAGAAAAATGTGTAGAATGTGATAATATTTGTGTGGCTAGAATTATTTCTTAATTTTATATTTGTATGATATAGATTGCACGGTGAGAACTATAAATAACCTACCTTGCATTTGGTTTAATCATCCCATCAAAAATGAATGTCTTTGTATTCTTAGTTTAAGTGTGAGTTGAGAGCTTTCTCTTTGAGTGTTTGTATTTATCTTTAATTTGTGAGTTGCCTTTGAAAGGGGATATAGTATCTTTTATTGTGGGTATAATATAAATAGTTTGGATCCAATATTAATAAATTTAGAGTTGTGTATTTTAAATCTTACTTAACATTACCATTAACGAGTCTCATAGGGACGAATGCACTTTAAGTAGTGCTAATAACATGACAAGCTACCTTAAACGATTCATCAAGATCTTAGCATTATCTTGTATATAACATTATAGAGACTTCGATATAAGATGAGACATACATCTTGGATTTACAAGTTTAGGCGATAAAACTATATGATTGAGGTTTATTGAAGAAGCCAAGGTTTTATAATGAAAAAAATCAATTGAATGGACAACATCAGCATAAATAATATCCCAATATTTTTGAAAAATAAAGAGGGCATACCATTAGAACTTGATGCTTTGGTTTGTTGATTTGGAAAATTTCTCATAGGAAACAAGTTTGATAAGTCCTCATTTTATGTTGCTGTTACCCAATTAGAAACACACCCTAGCATAAATTTGGGGCCATCTATACAAGCTGTCAATTGGAATGTCGAAATAAACAATAACAACCCATAATTTTCGTAATCGTTTGCCAAACCTCATCGTTATCCTCATACTCCACAATAATATCTCGTCAATGTCGTTGGGCTACCAACTCGTGGAACAAATTTGTGTTTTATCACTTTTCCTCGACCAATCTACCCTTGCCTTTTCGCATCAGTACCATTCTTCCTCAACACATACATTCTTCAACATTGTGTAAGTAATAACTAACTCATTAGAATTCAATTGATCATATTGTTCCAAGGACAAAAGTGTGGCTCAACTTTTGGTATCTTCCATTTGTATTGTAATTATTATCATGTTTCTAGGTAATTAGGCACTGTTGACATTGAGCAATTTTCAACTTAATTCGATACCATTTGGACCCCGAGCACTACATAACCCAAGCATCTTGAATTACTTTATTGTATTCAAGTGACACATCTCATCTTCGTTCAAACTTGAATTGTTGTCACCCTTGACTTGTTATATCAAGGTGAATAATTGTTGCATAAGGAAAAGTTTCACACCATTCTCTAGTTGGAAGAATTTTATCATTTCATTGTAAAATTTGATTCTCACCATTCCTTTTATTACTCCAAGTAAAAATAGGTTTGATAAAACCTAAATCTACCAACCTGACATCATCAATAAAACCCTAAAAAATCCTCCATTGAAGTCTATGATCGCACAGGACCTCCAAGTTTCTCACTATTAAAGACTGTAATCAAAATCTCTAATTAATACCACCTTCTCACTTAATCTTGTTTATTGCTCTATATTGCATGGCTATTGCTATTCACATCGAATTGTATCATCACAACTTACATAAACACCAAAGCCCATCCAAGGTAAATCTTGATCACTTTTAGATACTTTGAGCTCAAAAATATAAGAGGCGAAAAGCCAAATAGTCAAATCAACATCATCTCTCCATAATACACATAAGTTATCGCTAATATTAATGGAATCCACACCTTACATATTTTGCAAACCAGTGTCGCTTTTAAAGTGTTGAATATCATGAACTTGGTGTTTCGTTTTCAAAAGAACTACAATTTTTTAGGATTGAAATTGTATAAATTCTTTAAGCTCTTGAATCGTCAAGGGATTCCCAACTAAAATGCTCATTTGGGCAAATGCCGTTTTGGGCCTACTTTCTCCACCCTTCCAAAATCACATACCCTCTTGAACAACTGCCATCACCACTCCGAGCACTTGAGTGTTGCACAGAATCTCATGTCTATCTCCCATTAATCCAATCTATAGTATGTTGTCCCATGTAGGACTAGCATATTTCTTGATAATTTACAAATTTGGATAAGGCTTATGCGTGAGTGAGCTATGTCATCTGGCCTTTGCATTCCCAAGCTAAAATTTTCCATTGGGCTGATTTGGAGTGCTAGTTTTCCCTTTGTTGATACCGTGGCTAATGGATTGTCACAGATGTGCACATCTTGGTCCATTGGGCTGCTTGGTGTCACGTCCCACTCAAAATGTCCCTAAAAATCCAAATGTTGGCTGCCTAAAGGATCTAGACACATGGAAAGTTCTAGAGTTGCCTAGAGAAGTCTAGAAAGGGCTAAAGTTGGACGGATTCAACTCAAGCTTGAAGACCCTAGAATGTTCTAGAGCACGCTGGAGGGTGCTAGAATGGGCTGGAATATTCTAGAACATGCCGGATGGTTCGAGAAGGATGTAGAAGCCGCTGGAAGCTTAAGGAACATCCCGGAACGTGCATGAAGGAACTAGACAAACCTAGAAGACTCTAGAATTGGATAGAAGGTCCTAGAACCTTGTGGCATATTGTACATAGAACTCTCTTGTATATTCTAGAGTTAGAAGGATCTAAAAAAATGTGGCATACTCCTAGGCTTGTTGCCACACTATAAATAGACCTATTGGTCTTCATTTGTAATCATCTTGGAAATTCCTAACAATTCTTGGGAATTCTTAGCATTTGTAACCTAAACTCTCTCTAGAGCAATACAAGCATTCTTTGCAAACTCTTTTTATTCTCTTTGGAGTTACATTTCGGATTCAAAGGCAGGCTTAGTGCAACGGACGATGCTAAGTGCCGCACGATCGATATTTGAAAGATTAAGGTCGTGACATTGGGCTAGAATCTATTAAATCCATCTTCCTTGCTTTACGTTGCTACTAATCGAGTTAGTCATGTGCGAGTAGCTCACTTTCCTGGACAGCTGTTGCATCTACATTGACATTCATGCGAGAATCATGCATCCCGCGTCCAACATTTTTGCTTATTAGTTTGGTTTCCTTGTTCTTTTGAAGCAACCAGCTGGGAATGGGAATTTTCTCCACAATCACCTCATTTCCTTTTCTATCTCCCCACCTCATTGATTGCCCAAGCAACAGTGACACAAGTGGATTGTCTATGGTTTCTACAATATTTCATGCATATATAGCAATTCTGATTTGGATAGGTAAAGCCCCATATTTCCTTAATATTAGGGAGGCCATGTGCAAAGCTGGTTTGGCTCGATCGCAAAATAATTCACATAAACAGCTTTTCTCAATTAACTAACGACATACAAGGCATTCAGTTAAGAGTCCATGGCAAATTATAGACTCAATACATTCAGATATTTATATACGAAAATACAAAGTTAATTTTATTGTTATGTCTAACTTAATTCACGTTAATCTTGAATTACATTAGTATGAAATAACACTTGATTACGTGCTAACGTTGATTTTATTGTTTAAGTTTGTTCTTTGATTTTCAATTAATTAATAAGTTAATGCAAATTATTTTTTTTTTTTGTCAAATAAGAGTCTCCCTGTGGAGAACTGAACATTAACATTTTCACATCCTTAGCTTTTTCTGATTCTTAATATCTCTGATTTTAAATAACCACGTTTTGTATTTGATGAACTTAAGTTATGATTTATACCTACAAACAAATAACAAATGTTTGCGGAAACCTAACAACAGAACGCTAAGTAAGCATAATGAGTCTATAAAAGTTACACAATCTATAAGGAGATAGTCCATAAAAGTTACACAATCCACAAGAAATATCTCCTTTACTTTTAGAATTGGTCCATGCTTATAATATTATGAACTCGTTAACTAACACATACTTTTTTAATTTTTTTTAACATCGCTTCTTAGTTCAACACATTAACACTTTCATTTTCACATTTAAATCTATGTTTATTTAAAAAAACTTCATACAATTTTATTTGAAGAATAAAAACAAACAATCTATAAGTCACTTATAGCATACATGTAACTTCCATTGTATGAGTTTGTAACCAAATACACATGTTTACATATTGAATTCCGAACATCATAAATTATAATGTCAATTTCTTTTATTTTTGTGATTATATTGGATAATTCAAAAAAAATAAAAATTTAATTACACGTCGTAACTTATTTATGTATAAAGTTTTATTTTTAATCGTATTTACGAAGAAAAAAAAAACACGTGTTATTTTTTTATTAAATGATATTAAAAGTAAAAGAAGATGAGTAATTATATCATTTATTCACATGATTAAAAAAACAAAAAAAAATGTTATCCATCCATATTGTTTAGTTGTTCTGCCTCACTACACAAAGCTACGTAAAAACCTAAAACAAAATCTTCTCTTTCAAAATTGGTGGAGATATATATTAATTGAACCGAAATTGTTGCCTTAATTGTTTAGTGGTATATAATAAAACAGTCACTTTCACTACCCTTGATGCCAAGTCAGTAAGATTCTTAATGGGTACCTTTGGACTGTTTCTATTCCTCTAATTGATTCAGCCAAAACATTGATTAAAGTTCACCGATATCACACACTTGGGTGACATAAATATCCTGGGGTTGGATCTACGAAACTGTGGGCTCGTACCCATGGGTAGCCTGACTTGTGACAATTGCCTGTGTGCATGTCGGTCTGTTTCACTTGAGAAAATTTAGCCCCCACCCTTTTATTAAAAACATGATTTTTAAAACTATCGCTACTAGTTGTATAAATTATAAATAATGTTTCACTTGAGTTCAAAATACATTATCTCAAAATTAATTAATTACAAGTTAGCACCCATTACCTTTGTTACTAGGTTATTTATATATGGTGTTTGTTTATTTCACTAAAGAAAACGTTTGGTTCCCATTATACCCCACTCTCTCCTTGGAAAACAAAGACTTTGCACCAACTTTCCCTCTTTTTTGAGTATTCATTAAGCCTTGTATATATGTGCAACATCTCTTTCTACAACTAATATTAACTCCTCTCAATTAAGTCTCTTCATTTTTCTCTCACAAGTTTCCTAGTTTTCTTTCTAACTAAAATTAAAGACTAGAGATGAAGAAAATCAACATGTTACTGAGGAAGTGCAAGAGTTTGTCAAGACAATTGGGGAGATCATCATCATATTGCAGTGTAAGGTCTAAATCTACAAGAGAAGATTTATGGGTTAATAGTAGTAAAATGCATGATGATCATGATAATCAAGAGGGTTACCAAACAATACTTGTGGGAAGGGCAAGAAAACGTTATGTCATAAGTTCTAAGTACTTGAACCATCCTTTGTTAAATGCTTTAATTGAGAAATCTAAGCAAAAAGATGGGACAGAGGGTGTTTTGGTGAATTGTGAAGTGGTTCTATTTGACCATTTGCTTTGGATGCTGGAGAACACTGACCCAAATCTCAGTTCAGAGTCGTTGGAAGAATTGGCTGCTCTCTATGTATAACATGGAGGTACTCTGACACTCAGTGATGTGATCTAATGAAAAGTTGGTTAGTGTTGTTGTAATATGTTGAGAATGTTATCAGATTAGGGGTTTGGCAGAGTCAAGTAATTATTTGTTTTCTATTATTCATGTACTAATGTGGTCTCTTAATTGTTGGTTCTTTTCTGCTCTGTTGTTCTAACTCATTCAATTTTGATGGATGGAACTCTGGTGTGATTACCATAATTGGGGTATTAATTCACAGGCTTCTATCCATTTTCTGCTGTATTTGTTTTTTGGTGCTCAATTATAAATAAATCTTACAGTAATTTGTGGATATTTAAAGTGGGAAAAATACCTTGCCATAAAATTAAATCTATATTTTCATGTCAAACCTTTACAACTTGACTAGGAAATGGTTAGCAAAATTTTTGCCCAGTCACTGGGAGTTAAACTAGCTCTAACTCTCGAAGTATTTAACGCTATAACCACAAGCTTGCGCTGACTACTAGTAAGGTATGTTTAGCGTATATGGTGTAATTTGTGTAAATTTGTATATTTAATAAATAATATCAGCCATTTAATCCTTTAAAGTTAAAAATAAATAAATCTTATACTAATTATATATAATACACTACTATATATGTTTTAATAAATGTGGGTCATTTTTTTATATAACTCTTTGATGAAATATTTTATATTTTTAACTAATTTTTATTATATTTTAATTTTATTTTATTTTTGTAATCTCCTTTTATGTATACGAGATCTCTTAGCTTTTTTACTTATTACTCAATAAATTTTACATAATATATAAATAATAAGAGTTATCAAATTTTAAAACATTAATTTAAAAAATATAAATTTTATAATATTTATAAATATTATATTAATATCTTTAAAATAATAATAAGAAATTAATTTTAACCACTTATTAAGCTAATAATTAAAGTATACATGAACAATGAATCTTGTTATAGCTAATGAGTAGATATCTTCACCAAACAATATCACTTTCAAGACACATCAACTTTTATTATGATTTTTTATGATTAAATATTGTTTATACATTTTTATTTATATAATATTTTTAGTTTAAACTATATTATTATTATACTAATTAAAAACACGTGTCTTTCACTTAAATTATTCTACATATTTTAATTTTAATTTAATTAATTTTTACTATATATTAAAAAAAACACATAACATTATTACATATATCTCTATTTTATAAGAAATTCACTTCACTTATGATATTATTAATAACTTATATAATTGATAGTTTAATGTCTATAAATTCTTTTCACAAATATAAATAAATAAAAAGGACAATAATATTCATTATCTTAGAAATTAATGATATTTTTATCCAAAAAAATTAAAACTTGATTTAAACTTTTATATATAATATAAACTATATAATTGATTAACTGAACTTTGGATCTTTATTAACGGCCCATCACCAAGTGACCTGATGGTAAAAGTACTAACTCATATTTTCTTGAACTGTGAATTCGAATTCTCTCATCATAATTTAAAACAATTAGCTAGTAAGTATGTTGTGTATCTCAAAATGGATTATATAAATTGGAAAGAAAAAATAAACTTTATTAATTAGCAACCGAATAATCATGGCGTGTACAGAGTTTTGTATTATTGGTTAAAATTGGCGCATATACGGCCGAATATGGGGAGATATTTTGGTGTCACGGCCTGTATTCTCTTTTAGCTGTGAAATATACTTGCTCTAAGAAGAAGAAAAAAAGGTAAATCTTTTGCTTCAAAGAGTCAATATAATCCTAAAATTCTACTGTAAGACGACATTCGTAAATTATCTTGGAATATGGTTTCCTGCACCAACAGCTTCATGTCAATATAATTAAACAGGTATATTGTGTCGTACCATCCATGTTTCTAATTTTCTAATGAGTTCATGATTAAAGTACATCCCATCACAGTTTATCTCATCCCATACAATGACCTAATGTTCACGAATCTTGATTGAGCCAGAGAAAGTATGCTCCTTCCCTTGCTGTCAATAGTTTCATGCACCTGTGTAAGATAAGTTCTCCAATGAACTTTTCTATAAAGCATAAACCACAAGATTATGACTGACACTTGATATTCCAATACACTGATGCTGAAGGCGGCACACTAAAACCATCCTTTATACTTGAAAAAGATTTAACTATGCAGCCTCCTAATTGGTTTCTTATCCCAGAAAAACAGAAATTTAAAGCAGTACACCTGAACATCTTTGTGAAACGAAATATGAAATAGTCATTGATAAAAATGACTCAGTGCACATACAACTCAAACTAAGCCCAATTGATAAAAATGTGATGCAAAACATTAAATTAGTCATTAACCCCAGAGTAAACATTACAAGAGTCTAAATTAGACTCCTGGAGATGCCATTGATGCTAGATCATTTAAAAAATAGAACACAAAATATAGATGGATACATAACTCCCAGTTTCCCAGATCATACATAACTTAAACTAATTCACAACAGGCAGATAGAACACCATGAATCCCCATGCAGGTTCTTTATTGGTTGGATGTTCGTGTGTATGTAAACACTCCTTCAGTTATCATGTCTCCTACAACATCACAAAAACAATAGTTAGATGTAACTTGGAAAAAAGAGTTCCCAAGCATATAGCTCCTAATTAATCTACAATGCAGCACAAACCTTGTTCCGATTTATATATCAATATTCGCTCCCATAGCTATTTTACATTCATATGTATCCTATTCTAACCATTCTCGGTTTCTCACCAAACTAAGATAGGATCCAGTTTCTTCCTCTATTATTCCAGCAACATACCAAAAACATATCTTTTTTCTGTTTCTACCTAAATTTTCGGAGTCTATAAACAAATGAGATCACTTACATCTAACTACTATCTAACTTTACCTGCCTGAACCCATCTTTCAGTCCCTCAATCCTTTTCTATAACAGGATCAGAGAGAGAGAGAAATCACAATCTCAGATTAGGATCATGTCAAGTTATCTAACCGGTAGAATGAACTCTCGATTTTATTCATAAAAACAGAGAAGTACAGAACAGCAATACACTCTGTTGTGCCCAAATAAAAGCCTTTTTATATACGCTATATCAGAATGTCTTTTCATAGAGAGGATCAGGGACAAAGAAATGAAAATGTAACATATTAGCAATTTAGTAATTAGCATACAATCTTACAGTCAATATGGAATGCAACATTTCGATAATAAAATATAAAGCAAGCACCAAGTTTTTGGTTTGATCTTTTTTTTTCTGTTGTATAAAGTTTCGTTTATGTAACATGGTAACATGACTACAACTTTTAGAATATACACTTTTCAGTTAATTTTGCACGTTAATAGATTTCTAAACTAAGCATCCACTTTCAACGGATTAATCCATGGGCAATATGTTTTTCTATAGTACCGTAGTACTGAGAATTGAAACATCTATAGACTCAAATATTTTATATGGAGTTTATTTACTCCCATAACAAACTCGAAATCTAAATGAAGCACACCTATTTGATTTGCAGTTTCAGGATCGAACCAATACAGCAATTTAACATTCTAAGTGATTAAATTAAAGAAATCCGAAACCATTCAGATGGTGAAGAGAAAAAGCTAAATGCCTGAGAAGGATTGAAATTCTGATAATGAACAGACTCCATCGGATGGAAGAACAAAAAAAATGAAAAATTATTCAATAAATTGAGAAGGAAAATACTAAGGGGAAGAAATCGAAGTAGGCAGAGAGAGGTAATACATCGGATGAAAGAGTGTGACGATGGATAAGAAGATCTCTCCAGACGAAATGAGAAATAGCAACTTCCGATATCGAAAACCCTAAGCTGACCACAATAGGCGAGTCCTCAACATCTCTCTGTGCAATGGGAAGATTATACTTGGACTGATCTTCTTTCTCAGTTTTTCAGCGCTTGAGTACAAATAATTTTGTTTGGCTAAATAAAATTAATCAGCGTAGAAGCTATTGACGGTAGGAATGAATATAGCGCTTGAGTACAAATAATTTTGTTTGGCTAAATAAAATTAATCCGCGTGGAAGCTATTGACGGTAGGTAAATTTTAGAGTTGGGTAGGTTTCCGCTAAAATTTGAACATGGACGAACATGTAAGATTATCATAATTATATTCCTTTGAACTCAAAATTAATTAATAATTAATATTTATTGATTTTTCATGTAAAAAAAATTAAAAAATTTGAAAAAATATTTTTTTAGTATTTTTTTAATAACTGTATCGAATCGTTACTGACGGGTAAAAAATCTTTACCTAAAAATTGTATCAATTTTTAGGTAAAGATTTTATAATTCTATTTGTTAGGATATACTCGTGGACCCGTAACTTTTATACAGTGGGTGATACTTAGATTATACCTCCAAACTGAGTTACGACGAGTTCCTTTCGTCTTTTCCAAACTTCGAACCTTTGATTAAACCCTTAAGTACACAACTTCTATGAATCTGTAGACTTAAGAGCCTAGTCACAGGTTCGAAGCTGGGAAAGGGCGAAAGAAATGTGTTATAGCTCAGTTTGGATATGGAGTTTAAGGACTCTCTACTGTATAAAAGCTACGAGCCCACGCAAATAGCTCTTATAAAAATGCATCATTTTAATGTTAGGATAATACTCGTGGACCCGTAGCTTTTATACAGTGGGGGTCGCTAACTTCACCTTCATTTCTGATGAGTTCATTTCGCCTTAACGAGCTTGTGAGGACTGCCCAAAGTACGCGTGGTATTAAATATGTAACGGTGTCTGACTTAATAAGTACGTATGCAGGATATAGCGAAGATATAGTGTTGGCTTAACAAATAGTCTAGGCCCAACGAGCTTGATAGAGCGTACAACCCAGTCGACAAAAATACCTCGTTATCAAGCGACGAGGTCTTGGATGTCAAGACCTGGTGTAAACTATGATATCCTGACGTGATCACGGTCCTCCCTCTTCGTGAGCAACCTGCATATAACGATCTCTTTTTATTTGTGTGTAACACTTGTACCGATATGCTTTCTATTTTTTACAACATATGTAATCACGTATACAGGTTGCTTATAAGTACCTTGCCACGTACGTAGGATGTCATACATACATATACCCCTTAAATAAGAAAAATACAAGATCTATTTATTTATTCATATTTCCTACTTCTTTCTAAAAATCACTAGAATTCCTAATCAGAAAATTCTCTCCAAACAATTGACATCTTAATTGGTACCAGCTTCTATGAATCTGTGTACTTAAGGGCCTGGTCACAAGTTCGAAGCTTGGGGAAGGCGAAAGGAACTCGTCGCAGCTCAGTTTGGAGGTGTAGTCTAAGGATCCCCACTGTATAAAAGCTACGGATATACTAGTATATCCTAACACTATTCAAGAATAATTATATCAATAATCGTTTTCGTTAGTACTCGTGTCCATCTCTAATTAACGTTGGGAAAAACTACGTGAATCCTCGTTTAAATATTACGGGTAGAGCCGTAAATGAGGCGACATAACGGGAATTCCTCTCCGTTAATTTTATCATCTATTTTTATTTAAAATCTCATTACAAACATATTAAATATTCATACTAATAAATAAAAGCTCATAAATACATGTATTTGAAAAATATTTTAAATATTATTTTTTGTGTTATTATAAAAGAAAAATTATAATAAAAATAAATTAATAATAAATATTTTGTAATAAAAAAATTAATTTTTTAATAAATAATAAATAATATTTATATAAAGAGAGAAAAATAAAATATATATAATCTTTTGATATTAAATAATATGGATAGAATATTTACAAACTAATTTAAAATAATATCAATAAATTATAAAATAATTATAAAATTTAAATAACTAGTTTAAATAATTTTTATAAAAAACTATTGATGTTTTATTATAATAAAAATATAAAATATATTATTTATAATTGATTTGATTTTAGATTTCATTAAATTCATAAAAAATAATTAAAATATTAAATTTTATATATTTATTAAAATAAAGTATATAATTTTAAAAATAGATTATATATTATAATTTTTATCCATATTTTATATTTTAAAATATAGATCTTTTTTCATCATTTATTTTATTATTCTTATCGTTACCTCCAATTGAATAATCCTCTTGGATATTTATTTTATTACAAAATAGTCTAATTTTTGGTTCAAGATAGAGATTTTTCTTAAAAGAATCGGGTGTTTTTTTTACCTAGATAAGAAATTTAATAAATTAATTAAAATTAAGTATTAATCAAATCTTGTGTTTGTTATGTAATTAAATATAATAAATTTAAAATTTAAAATTTAAAACAATTAATTTTTTTTATTTTATTAATTTAATAATAATTATCATCCTATTACATTTTTATAATTGATTATTAATTTATTAATAAAATATTATTTTTATTTAAAATTTATTTCATTTAATTCTAAATTCTTAAAATTTAATATATTTTAAATAATTATTAAAAATGTAAATTAGGGTAGGCGAGATGAGAATTGGTATCAAAATTGACATTTTTTTCACAAATATGAATAATTGACATCCCTAATAGAAATGTGGATAATTAATTAGTTAATTTTTTTATTATACATAAATTACTAGCTATTAATTTAAAGTTAAACTTTCTGCGTATTTAAGTTTGTATGTTTTGAGCCGCAAGCATTAATAAGTTAATTTTTAATATCTTGTAAAATAAAAAAATTTAAGAACAATAATAATAAAAATAGAAGAGCACCAATATTATTTATATATATATATATATGAAAAAATTACTAAATAACCTATTTATGTTTAGAAAGAATAGAAAAATATCTCTTAATTTTTTAAAATAGGTAATTATATATTTTCAATTATTTATTAAATTTATTGATTTTTATTTAAATTTTTATAAATAACTATTTTGAAATTTTTTAAAATAATGACAAAAGGAGGAACTATTGTTATTTTTTAAATATATAAAATTATTTCTATTCTTTCATGCATCTGGATGGGGACATAATAACAACTTAGAAGTCAATGTTGCAATGAATAAGTAAGTGATATTAACTTTAATGTGTTAATAGATATTTTAACATGATGATTGTCTTGAAAATATTATTAAATTTTAAATTATTATAAATATATTTAATTTTAATTTTTATGATAATAATATTATTATCATTAATTTTTCAAAAAAAAAATTATTTTATTTTTAATAATATTTATATGATTTTTTCATTAATTTTTGATAAATTTTAAAGAAAATAATATTTATATAACATATTTTAAAACTCATCTATAATTTAACATTATTTTAAAGTTTAGTGATATTTTATAACAACAAAAATTATTCTTTTTTTAAATTTTTATCAAAATAAATAAAAATTAAACAGTAATAATTATATAATTATAGGCACATTTTTAAAAAAATATTCGGAACAACACTTTAATATTTTTGTTCCGTGCGAATTGCGATGACTCTATTTTCATCCTTAATTTACATATTTTTATTTTATTTTATTTTTTTTTACTTTCCACCCTCGTTATTTTAAAAGGATGAGGATGAGTAGACTTGTAACATAAATCTATGGTTTAGTATTTACCCATCATTAATGGGGTAACTGGGAGGCAAGGCTGGCTTTCATGGGTCTCTACAGCAACTATCACTCTGCTGCTGGATACAAGGCAAATTGGAAAATACTGCAGCTTTTCGACCAGATTCTATCTCTATTTTTGACAGATAGTCTCTTTGAACGGTACCTTCTATTTTCTGTTTAGCATGTCATCTCTTGCTGATCAGTGAGTTCACCTACTCTTACCCTTGTTCTTTCTGTATCATTTTATCATTTACCCCGCTATATGTTCTTTGGAACTAAAATTTCATATTAAAGTTTGTTGCTTTTTGTTTCTTTCGCCCTCTATGTTTGCCATCGGAACTAAAATTTTATATATCAAATATCTAAATTCTGTTACAAGCCGTGATTCAATGAATTCTCTTTTCTGGTTAGGCTGTTCAATAATTTTAACTCAGATGCCCCTTCTTGAAATTCCCATAATTTATTGTAAATCTGCTTCGCTATTAATAGTGTAAATTATTGATTTTTCTTTCTAGCGAAAAAAAATTGTTAAGGTTGGAAAATAGATGGGTCAAGTTTTCTCGTTCCATCTGACTTTTGCTTCATTGTTGAATGAGTTATTCTATAGATTTCAGACTCTCATTTCCTCTTTTGTTTCCCCGAGAAACACTTTGTCATTTACCCTACTGGGGTGATAATTCTGCATTTATTGGGTGTTATGTGGATGCTGGTAAAAGCTTGTGTCTTTGGGGGATAATCGTGCCTGTTAAGGATAGTAATATTGTTTGGTAACAAAAGAGGTAGTGATTATGTTAATACTGAGTATGATTGTACGACCATAACAACAACGTTATAACTGAACAATGGGTTTCATAATCAACATAATGTTTCTGTATTTGTCTTCATGAAGGACATAGTGGCTTTGTTATCATGTTTTATTTTATTCATTGTTCTCTAATTACAAGGCGTGCCCATTTCTTGTCGTGTCTGGTACTTATTAGCATTTCTGGAGAGAAGCATAAACTAGGGTTTTATTTGCTCTATTTGGATTTTTATCATGCACAATCATCTTTTGGGAAAATTAACGGGTGATAATTTATGGTAAAGAAGGAAGTAGTCATCAGAAGGAGAAATACACAAATACTTGCATAAAATAATAATAATAATTGCTACAAATATGAAATATGAGATACCATTTTCCGCTTGGGATTACAATTTACAAGCAGGTACTTATGTCAGCATTAGACTTTCGGAATTATTTGCACTACTTTGGAAATTTATTGAAATGTCAATTCTTCATTTTTGTGAATTAAAAGGGATTGCATGAACTCTAGAAAAATTAATAGAAATGTCATTCGTAGTAGTTTATGGTTTGATGGTAATTTTTTTGCTACAGAGGTCATTGTTTAAGGATGGGATTATTACCAGATAATTTTGGCATTGTCTAGAGCTCATTGTTTCAATTGGATAAGTGTTTCCTTAATTTTTATTTGTTTTCTCAAGTCTCAATGTCAATTTCTCCTTAATTAAAAATGATAAAATTGTCCAATAAAAATGCTCAGATATGGACACAACCAAATTTGCTCTATCAATAGGGCTACCTTTTTTTAGAGAGATAGCTTTAGTTTTTGACGTATGGCAACGGATTCTTGTTTTCTTTTTCTTTTTTGTTGCAATGATGCAATGCTAAATCTAGCAGCTCTGTCTCCTCTTCTTCTTCTTCTTTTGGTTTATTTGTGTCCATGCCTACAATTGTGGCTTAGTTCAATATTAGCTATGTTCTTTAGGTGAGCTAAAGATGGAACCGGCCAAATTCAATGCAAAATTGCGTTATGGTGGTTCAACACCATCAGAAGAATCAGCTTTAGACCTTGAGAGAAACTGTTGCAGTCATTCTAATCTACCTTCATTGAGTCCACCAACACTTCAACCATTTGCATCAGCTGGACAACATGGTGAGAGCAGTGCTGCTTATTTTTCATGGCCAGCCTCAAGCCGATTAACTGATGCTGCTGAAGAGAGGGTTAATTATTTTGCCAATCTACAAAAGGGGGTCCTACCTGAAACCCTTGGCCGGCTGCCAAAAGGTCAGCAAGCAACCACATTGCTTGAACTCATGACAATAAGGGCATTTCATAGCAAGATCTTGCGTTGTTTTAGTCTTGGCACAGCTATTGGATTTCGTATTCAACAGGGTGTGTTAACAGATATACCAGCTATTCTTGTTTTTGTATCTAGAAAAGTCCACAAGCAATGGCTTAGCCCTATCCAATGCTTACCCACTGCACTAGAGGTTAGTAAGGGATAGTTGTTCTGCTCATGTTTTAAATTATTTTTATAAGAGAATTCCTTTCGTGGAATTCTGTTGATATTTACATCTTGTTGGGGATTCATATGTGTTATTTAATCAGGGCCCAGGAGGCGTATGGTGTGATGTGGATGTGGTAGAGTTCTCATATTTTGGCGCTCCTGATCCAGCTCCCAAAGAACAGTTGTATACAGAGATTGTGGATGATTTGCGTGGTGGTGATTTGTGTATTGGCTCAGGTTCTCAGGTTTAATTAAGTTCCCTTCAATCCTCAACTCTTACTTTTCAGAAACCATGAATGGAAATGTTCTCTATTTGTTCAACAATAGTAACAAAATACATCAATGTATAGCTTTGTTAATCAACCAGAGGCTCTATGTATTCTATGAAGGTTTCTTGTGATGGAAGAGGCATTGAGAAAGGTCGATGAGTTAATTATTGTTAATACTGAGGCTTATAGTTTTAATGCCACAAAAAAATGATGCCTATATTATTCACTAACCTCTATTGATGCCGCTACAGATAAACTGCTTTTGTTTGTAATCTTATGAAGTAGAATGTTTTAAAAGCTAATGAGCTTTCAGTTTGGGATTTTATAAAGAGGTTTCCAGTCATTGAGAAAATAGTTGAAAAATAAAGAGCTTTGGTTATGTAAAATGAACCCTGATATTGTACACATCTGATCATTGATTGAAGTGGTCATCAGGACGAAATTAAGGCGAAAAGTGAAGGAGGGTGAGCCTGTCAGGAAAAGAAAAAAAATGAAATCCCATGTTATAAATAAAGAAACAATCTAGATACACAGGAAACTAGAGGATCATAGTCTGCTCGTGAGAGTGAGATTTAATAAATGAAAAAACTGTTAAGCTCAATTATATAAGAGTGCTCTAGAATATTTCTGTCCAGGGAACCTCTTGAAATATTTTTAGCTGCTTTGTGTTCCTCGATGTAAAATTGCATGTTTGCTATATGGACCCATAGATTATACAATCTTGGAGCACTTTCATTTACATATAATTTAACCAAGTTAGTTTGGTCAGTTTAAAACCTTATGCATTTAAAATAGTAGGCTTTGAATTCTTTATAATGCACACATATCTAGCGACGTTTTGCTGTAATTGTATATTTTTATGGCATTATAATATGTAGGTTTTGATGTGACATTTATGTAACTTTGATTCTCCAGCTTGTGCCCGTTTAATGCTTAGTTCAATGATTAATTTCTTCTATACAGACAACAAACTGAGAGCAGCTTAGCTGTGTAACGAAAAGCACAAAATATTGAACAGCCTTTTCTAGTGGAAAATGATTCATTCAATATTCATGCTCCAATGGAGTACTGAACTGGTATTCCCATATTTCCTTTTACTTTGCACCAGGTGGCTAGCCAGGAGACATACGGAACCTTGGGTGCTATTGTGAGGAGTCAAACTGGCAATCAACAAGTTGGCTTCCTCACAAACCGGCATGTTGCAGTTGACTTAGATTACCCCAATCAAAAGATGTTTCACCCTCTTCCTCCAACCCTTGGACCTGGGGTATATCTTGGTGCGGTGGAGAGAGCAACATCATTTATCACAGATAAACTTTGGTATGGTATCTTTGCTGGAATGAACCCAGGTAATGAGGTTCTGGATCACTTCTAGATATGCAATTACAATTTTTATTGCTTTAACTTTTGGTGACAAGCAATTTGTTAGGAGGGCTTATTTGTTATCTGGTCATGGGCTCTGTTTCAACTTCCAAGGCATAAAACTTGCTTTGTGAGATTTTGGTTTCATGGTTTTCTTCTTAATAACTTTCTCAAGTGAACTGAAAACACCAGAGAAACTGCTTAAACATTTTCAAAATACAGACACTTTGAAATCTAAGAAAGCCTTGCAAGAAAATAGAGAACAATTTGCAGAGGGATTACTGAAGAAGCAGCTGTGACATTACCTAATCCTTGCATGCTTTTCATTGTGCAACAATTCAGCTGTGACATTATCGAGCAATTTACAGTGTTCTTTTCCTTGTGTACTTGCCCTCTATCATATGAATTCTCTTGCTGTCAGGTGGCATCTATCAGTTGACTTTATTTAGCAATATGCCTTTCCTCATTTAGTTTGACTACCAATTTATTATGCTACCAAGTATTTGATCTATATATCTCTTATCTGTGTCAATATTGTAATGTGTTGGAACCTTGTCTCACTGTCGTTTTTGTCTGGCCCTCCTTGCATCGTATGCTAGTTACCTTGGATTTCATTGCTGTTGTTGTGTTGCATCAGTTACCTTCTTAGCCAGCTTCCCCCTTTTTCTGCTCAGCTTTATAGGTCTCCAATATGATGTAGTTCATTACATTATAGAGAGGACTGTGGTTTGATTAGGGGACAGCATGACATAGTTTTTGTTTTTTGGTCAAGGACAGCATGACATAGTTGGTGCTTCAAAAAATGCATTTGGATAGGCTCATTTGTAATAACTAAATTTTCGACAGATGCTGTTTCGAGTATCGTATTCATGGGTAAAATTCAGCATTATATCCATTTGTTTTAGTCATATTATCTGAGTAATCATTTCTTTGTTTTTTTACCTTTCTTTATGAAAATTAAATGTGACCTCGAACGCTGGAATGCCACTCTGCTACTATTTATGCCAAAACCATTTTTCTTGTTTGGATGATATAATTTCGTCCCCCTACTAACAGAGAAAATGTGACCACCTCTGGAACATCAACCTGCTAGTGCCTGTTGTACTTGGGGGGAAAAAGAACAAGAATCAGAAGATCTCTAATGTTACTCTGTCCATATTTATTCTTGAGTTCTATGGGACTATTTCTTCATAGTAGATTTTCATAATTTATAATTTTGACAATAGTCATCTAGACCCTGTACACGTGATTTCTTGTTTGTACAGAGACATTTGTGAGGGCAGATGGGGCATTCATTCCATTTGCTGATGATTTTGACATGTCAACTGTCACTACATCTGTGAAAGGTGTTGGAGAGATTGGTGATGTGAAAATGATAGACTTACAGTCTCCAGTCAGTAGTCTTATTGGAAAGCAGGTGATGAAGGTTGGAAGGAGTTCTGGCTTGTCTTCTGGAACTGTACTGGCATACGCCCTTGAGTACAATGATGAAAAAGGCATTTGCTTCCTGACCGATTTTCTTGTTGTGGGTGAGAACCAACAGAGGTTTGATCTTGAAGGAGATAGCGGAAGTCTTATAATGCTAAAAGGTGAGAATGGTGAGAAATCACGTCCAATTGGAATCATATGGGGTGGAACTGCTAACAGAGGTCGACTTAAATTAAAAATTGGCCAGCCTCCTGAGAATTGGACGAGTGGAGTTGATCTTGGGCGCTTACTCAATCTCCTTGAGCTTGACTTGATTACAACTGATGAAGGACTCCAAGGTTTGTATTTTGATGAATCTCTTTGTTCCTTCCTGAATTTATTTATTGTATCCTAGTTCACTGTCATGTTGGTTTCTCTTATCTGCATGGTGATTGTGATCTTTTCCTTCATGTTCGTAACCATGGAGCTTACTGTAGAAATCTAGCATAATTAATTGCAAAAATATTAGGGCAAACCTACAAAATAGGCTTGAGTTATATTAATATTTACAATGCAGTTTGAGTTAGCATTATTATTTCATAATTTTTTTTAATTCCACACACTTGTAAGCAGTACACGTGTCTGGAATTTCTACATAACTTGTTATACTTTCCCTTTTTCACCATCTACAGAGGGACATATCTTCAGACTGTTCACTTTTTTTCAATATTCACCTCGACATAACTGGCACCTACTTGTGTGGAAATCACACACATTTATGACATGTTAGAAGTTTGTGTGGACAAACCCATCTAACTGTCCCTTTCCACCCAGTATGTGATTCTACGCTCCTAACTCTACGTTAAATATGTCACTTAACTCGTCATCCTTTATGAAATATGCCAAAACTAGACCCAAGCGAGTTGATTTCCATAAAACAATCTAGTGTGTAATTTAGATAAACATAAAAAGAAGACCTATTTAGTACTGATATATGTTTCCTATTAAAAAGTGATGTGATTCTTTGTTAATGACACATATAGTGGCAGTAAAAGAGCAGAGGGCTGCCTCAGCAACAGCTCTTGGGTCTACAGTTGGGGACTCCTCTCCTGCTGATGCAATTCTTCCAAAAGAAAAGGCTGAGGAGCAGTTTGGGCCTTTAGGTCTCCAAATTCAGCATATCCCTTTAAAAGTACTCAAACCCAGCAGCCCAGTAAGGAATCAGTTACATATGGAACCTGAGTTTCACCTTGAAGAGGGCATCAAACGAGCTCCTAGTGTTGAACACCAGTTTATTCCTAGCTTTACCAAACGGTCTCCATTGCATCAGAACAACATGAAGGACAGAGTAGTTTCCGAGAATCTTTCTTTGCTAAGAAATGGCTCCGATGATGATGTCTGTGTCTTATTGCAGTTAGGGGAGAGAGAAGCCAAAAGGAGGCGTTCAGACCCATCTAGTGCTGAAGAACCAAAATGAATTTGGTCTTTTTCAACTGGTATTAGAAGAGAGGAGAGTATGGAAAAAAAAAGGGTTGAACTTCATGGCCTCAGCTCAGGACAATTAAGCTATTTTGCATAGGAATGATGCTTTGTTGTTACTTTCTAGGTTGAAGCTCATGTTTTGATGTTGTAAGTACAAGTTTTAGCTGAAAGAGCAACTACGAACTACCGAGTATTTGTATGCAAGCTGTATTGGTTTTCGATTAACTTAATCCGAAGGATTAAACCTGTGTAATTAAAGATGTAAATTGTGATAAAGATGTTTTCATTATTCTGTAGTACTATTTATTAACTTTAATTACTAATTCTATGTTGTCTCATTTATTTTTTAAGGGGTTAAAGATAATAGAATGGTACAAAGGTAGGATATCTCACTTGTTTTAAACGTCTTTTAAATAAAAGAAGTAAAATTACAAGAATGAGAAACGTGAAACATTATGTATAATATGTAAATTTAATAGAAAAAATGATTGATATATTTAAATTAATGATTTTTTCTTATTTAGATTGTATGTTGTGATTTTTAATAAAATTTTATTTTTTTTAAAAGAAAAAATATAAGATATTATTGTTTAAAATAAGGTACTTTAGATTCTGATTCTTAGGAGTGAGTTGTGATGGGATCATTTTCTAAATTGCCCTTGAAGTTTGTTATATCTTTAGTTATGCCCCTGGGGTTTATAAAATGTCACAAATGCCCTTGTGTTTTAATGGTGTTAATTCTAATTCTTATTTGTCAATATTATTGGCTCTGATACCAATTTTTGAGGGATCAGATTTAATATTAATCTGGAGTTAAAATTAGCGTAGGTGAATGTCTTTTGTGTATTTATTGGTGTTAATAATTTATTTAAAAAAGCTTATTATTTTCTTATATAAATCTAATTTTATACGTATTCGCTACGATTCATAGTAGGTTATGTTATTACATTATGTTGATTACTTAATCTAATCACGATTCTATTAATTTGTCTTTTAAAATTAAAAATTACTTTTCATTTATTAAATCCCAATAGTTAATTTATGAACTAGTGATTCGATATTCAAATATTATTTTCTTTTTAATTATTATACTTTGTAATAATGAAATATTTGACATTAAGTGCTTAATTAGGCTTAAATTTATAATCATGAATTTAATGGGTATGTAGTCTTAAACTACATTCGTCTTAACTTTTGTTACACTGTTATAGCGACTACCTTCTCAACGCTTTTGCACGTAATGGTAAGCTTTACGCATCCGTCTGTGAATGGTGTCCAAAAGTTGACTTACTAAGGAAGAGTAATAGAACTCCATTTATTCAAAATATAATAATTATTACAACTTAAGGCTAACTAAGAACCTTGAAAGATTCTTGTATTTCATGGCTCGGGATGCAACATTGTTGGTTATGGGTTTCCTAGATATAAAAGGTTTTTCCTATTTGAGAGTTTCAGAGTAGAGAGCTCTAGGTTTCTTTTGGTTTCTGTGTGTTTTTACGTTCTTTTTTTACGCTAAATACGCGATTGGGTTTAGAAGTTTTTGTGGCTATTGGTAGGTTCTTCCTTTAACAGGGATTTCTCATTTGAAATTTGTTTTGAACATTTAAGTTCTTCCTTTTTTATCAGAGATTTCTCATCTGAAATTTGTTTTGAACATTTAAGTTCTTCCTATTTTATCAGAGATTTCTCATCTGAAATTTGTTTTGAACATTTAAGTTCTTCCTGTTTTATTCCTGTCTCTACGTAGAGATTTCTCGAATATAACCTCGAGTTGTTCATGTAGGATTTTTATCTCCTTTTCTTTTATCTTGATTTTGATATCAATTTGTTTCCATTCTGAAATTATAAAAATAGTTAGAGGTCTTAATTCTACAGTAAGAGCATCAATGACTATTTTTATGTCCTGGAAGATGTTAAATCAAAATTATAATGGTTGAACCATTATTTGCCATCTAATTAGTCTTCCTTGTTTATAATCTCTATGATATTAGTTCTCGAAAAATAACCAAAATTCTTGTTATACGTTCTAATAATGAATCTAGAACTTATAACATATATTGCAAATTTCTTAATAGCTTTTTATGACTAAGTATTCCTTTTCATTACTATGATAGTTTAATTACGGCCCTTGAAAAGACCTTGATGTATATCTGCAAAGATATTCATCTTTGTCATCTACTCTTGCTTTAAGGATTGCTACGATATTCTTGTGAAGCATCTGTTTCAATTACCATTTTATCATCGGTCCTGGATGGTATAAAGTTGGTAAATTTTTTACTTTTGCTTTTACTTTATCCATATATAGAGTATCTTCTTACGTCGTTTCCAGGACATAATCTTTTTTCAATTTTGATTGTAATGGTTTTCTCATCTCGCAAGTTTCTTGATATAGGCTTACGTATGTGGACATCTAAAAATCTTTGTAATTGATTTTTATCTTTTTAATTCACTAGGAAAACTTTGAATATTATTTAATATATGGGGTTGTAGATTATGTTTTCCATCTTGATCTCGATCCTAAATATTTGATTTTTTGTTGAGCAAATCTTGCTTTCTTTTGAGAGAGTACAATGCCTTCTTTTCTACATTCTTGTAATATATTGATAATATCCAAATAATGTTTATTTAATTAAATTGCGAAAACCAAAATATCATCAATGTAAACCTGACAAATATCTTGTAATTTCTTAAAAATATTATCCATATATCTTTGAAAAATACCTGGAGCTTGTTTTAATCCAAATGGTATTCTTGTCCATTGGAATTTTCCTTGAGAACAATGAATCTTTGTTAATTTTTGAGATTCTTCCATCTAGTCTTATTTGCGAAATCCACTTTTGCAATCGAAACTTGAGAAGTATTTCTTTCCTTTTATTAATGATAGTAATTCTTCCTTTTTTGGAATGAAGTATCCATCATCAATGGTTTTCTTTATTAAGTGCTTTGAAGTTTATTACCATTCTCTTTTTACCTCTTCTTTTTTTGACTTCTTTTTCAACCAAAAATCTTTGGACTAGAGTGAGTAGAATTACTTGGTATTATGACTTTTAATTCCAAAAGTTCTTCAATTTGTTTTCCAAATTCAATTCTATCTTACGGAGTATAAATCATTGGTTTTACTCTTATGATTTTGTTAGGATCTTTTAATTCTATCTTGACTTTTGTCTTAGTCTTATTTATTTTTGGATCGAAAGGATTTTACTATTTATTGTTTAATAGTCTCTTGATGCACATTGGGGCTTTATCTTCTTGTATTTCATTAATAAAAGAGTTTTGTTTTTCTTCTATATCTAATGAATTTTTTTCTAAATAAGGTTTACATTTTTGTTGGTCTATCTCTCTGCATTTTCGCTTTTTATGTTGTTGCATAAAAGTTGGGTTGAAGATTAGAGCTTTCCTTACTTTAGAGACATATATTGTATCTCCTTACAGGTTGTAAGACTTATTTTGTCAAAATATTGTGTAAAAGGTTGATATAAATTTAAGAAATTATTTCCTATTAACAAGTCTACACCTGTTTCCTGTTGATATATAGTAGGAATATGGAAGTTTTCTCCTCCTATTATTATATCAGTATCTTTTAATACTTGATTGAGTTTTATTGTAGTATTATTAGCAATTCTTACAATTAAATCTTTAGGTACTTGTTTCCAGTTGTCTTAAACGGAAATACATATCTACGCAGCTACCATCTTATTTCACTCTGTATCTATATATGCATGTAAATGATAAGTGTTATAACCTTTAAATTTTAGTCTACTTTAATGTAAGTACTATTTGGATTTGTAATACTTATACAAATCATTCATTTTGAAGAATATTCATGATCTGAATTTTCATATACGAATCAGTTATTTCTTCTTGATTTCTTCTAATAGATAAATACTATAAGTATCATCATATCAGATTCTCGATTGGTTCTAATTCCATTTTGAAGGCTTCTTCTAAGATTTTTTGCTTTCATTGGAAATTCCTTTTTAAATTCCTTTTTTATGTTGGAAGTCTACTTGGACATTCATTTGCGTAATGTCCTTAACCATTCTGAGATCCAACATCGCATTTTCTTTCTGAAGGGCGATAATTCCTTTTTTTGGATGGTTTATAAACCTTTCTTCTAAAATATCTTTTCTTGTAGTTTTCTTTATTGAATCTCTTTTTATATTTTTGGAAATTTTGTTTTCTAAATTTATATTTTTAAATCTTTTATATTTTTTATATTTTTGTTTATAAGGTTTTATATTGCATCCATATTCTGGCATTCTAAAATCTCTTGTATCCGCTGACAAATTTTATCATTTCCTCTTATTTGTTTGTATTCTTTTCTTTCTTGGCATTTTATAATAATCAATCTTTAAGACTTCTTATTCTTCCTCTAAGAGTATCTGGTATAGTTTCTACATTCCTTTGTTCCCGATTTTACGTTAAAGTTTTATATAATGTTCCTGGTAATTTTTGAAAAAAACATTTCCTTATAGGTTGTTTGTATAGAGGGTGGTAATTTATGATAATACATTTCATATTCACAAAATAAAAGAATCTATGTAACACGTATGTTACAAATTTCCATCTTTGTTAGGTGCCATTTAGCTTCATTGATTTCATTTTCACTAGATTCGGTGATAGTCCTTCCTTTATCTTCCCGATAAATTCTTTGTATATTTCATTTATTACCGTATCTAAGTATTCTCTTCCTGTGGAAGCATTTCCTTACATTAATAAATGTTGTTGATCTGTTAAGTTTGAAAACCAAACTTTTACATTTCTGTCATTTTATGTCTATAAGAACTCTACAAATTGGAAGGATTTGTTTGGGTAGTTGGAGAGGTTTGTATAAGGACGCTCATCCCACTAGACCATTCATCTAAAGCTTTTTTCCTATCTCTTATACAATCTAAGTTTAGGAGTTCAGATTTATAGTTATCTTGGAGTTTGAACTCTGGTGGTATATTACCTCTAGTTCCCCAATGTAACCCTTCCTCCATTTTAGGTGGTTGTCTTCTTCTATATGTAGTATCGAGGGTTGTTACGATCTTTGTCTACCCTCTTTCCTCCTATGTGGGTCAGATGTTTCTTCTTGATAAGGAGTAGTAATGAAATTGGTTTTTTCTGACCTTTTGGGGTTATATTTCCTGATTCTGAATCAGTTTCACTGATTATTGTCATATCATCTTCTTCTTTGTTAGTACAAAGTTTTCCAATATAATGCTCTTCTATTTCTTCATTGGTTAATGTTAATAATTTGACCAATGTTTCTATATCCCTTTATTCTCGGGGTTCGTAAATTCTTTTCTAATTTTTTTCCTATAATCCATCAATTTGGAATTATCTCTTTACTCTTAGGTTGTTCCTATAATTTTTTCTTTTCTCATTTTTGGGAATCGAGAGAATCGATTTCCTTGGTATTCTTCTTTTAATCCTACAGAAGGGTCATAATTATGATCTATCTTTAGATTGTATACATCTTTTCTTAATTCTGAAAATTCTTTATGCATATTTTGTTGTAGTTTATTATAACCATACTCTTTTACTTCCTTTAATAGTTCTCTTTGTATATTTATTATTTCTTGTAAATATTTTGTGTTTGATTCTTAGACTAGATCCATTTCTTACATTAATAATTGTATAGTTTCAAATAGTGTTGCTTGATTTTTCGCTCTACACCTACTTGAAGCTTCATTTATTTCTAAATGTATATTTTTTTATTTTATCCTTAAACATGATTTTTCCTAATATACAATCATGAACTAATGCTTTCATTATTTTAACTTCATTTTCTAGTTTTTTAACTTCTTGTTGATTTGAGTTTTCTTCTTCGTGATCTACAAAGAAAGTAAATCTTAATGGTATCTTATTACTTTTTCTTCCTGTTATTAAGGGTTTTTCTTTAATATCTAATTTCCATTCTTACGGTATTTCAAAATCATTAGTATTTACGGTTTTATTATTTGTCCTAATTCTTTAAAATTTTTATCTATTTCTATAAATTCATTTTGTCCATATATTGAACTATTATGACTATTTGTTAAAGAATATGCTACTAGATAGTGTATTGAAAATGGATGATTTCCTTAACTTTCATTAAATCTCCTCTTTCAAATTAAGCTAGACTTAATACTTGGTTTAAATTTTTATCTTGTATATTTATAGCAAATCTAGGGTATCTTTGTAAATTTTAATTTTTGGTATCCTAAGTTTCCATGGATCATTCTAATAAAGCATCTTGTCTGTTTATTATACATTATCTAATAAAGCTATTTTTATTGGTGTATCTATTCCTTCTACAAAAATGGGCTTTTATTAATATTTGGATTCTCTAAATGAATGTATCCAATTTTTTCTTTATCCTTTCGAGGAATTTTTGATAGTTTATTTAATATAGTCTCTTTATTAATTAATGGTATATTATATCTTCCTTTTGCATCTGTAATTTTAATGCTCATTTCCTTATTACTAATACCATAATAGATTATATTTTTCCTAGGAAATATCTTTCTTAATAAAAATGATGGATCTTTAAATCCATCTCCTTCTTTAAGATTTAATTTTACTTTTTGAATTTCTTCAAATTTCTTTTTACTTATTACCATTTCCTGTGAAAAACATCCTGAAATGTCTTCTGTTTCTATATCTAATATTTCTTGGTTTATTTTTTCTTCTTCCATACTTTTTTTTTATAACCTTAGGGGTATTTTTGATGAGTGTTAGTTTTAACTTCCGTTATGTTCTTAAGGGTATTTTTGAATTTTTTAAAACCTGAAGGGTATTTCTGAAGATTCTTTAAATCTTAGGGGTATTTTTGATCTTTTTCCGTTGTGATGTGATGAAATAATTTTAAATTATTAATCCATTAAGAATATTAAGTGAGATATAAAATAGGTAGATATAATTCACTTCATCTTTATGTGTAATTTTCTTTTTTGGTTCAAAATTTGTGTAACTTTATAATACATTTATTTTTTCAAAACTTTATAATACATTTTTTTTTCAAAACTCTACTCTTGATGAGATGAGTTGGGATGTGATGAGATAAATTTAAATTATTAATCCATTAAAAACATAAAGGCAGACATGAAATAGGTAGAGACAACTCCCTTCATCTTTATGTGTAATTTTTTTTTCCAAAATCTTTGTGTAATTTTATTACACATTTTTTTGTTATGGTTTTCCACCCTTCACTTTCATATTTAACACAATTTAATTGTTCATTCAATTTTTTTATATTTTGATTTTTAGATACATTTTTAACTTAATTTCTAGCACATATTTTTAAAAATAATTACATTATAATAAATATTAAGAATATGTATTTAAATTATAAGATAAATAGTCATTTAAATCCATTATTTTTAATAAAAATACATTTTAGATTTGTAACTATTAAGCGAGTCAACACAAGTCAGCTATCTTTACAAAAATCTTACAAAAATTTATTTTATAAATGTAATGAACTTGTATTGTTTCATTTTTTTTTATTTTTTGCAAATGTGTAACAACATTAGTCTATTACTTTTACAAAATTGACTTATGTAATCTTTTTTTTTATAAAAATAGTGAACTTATATTACCTTAATAAATATTTGACTAAAATGTATTTTTATTAGTGGTGTTCATCAGATCGAAACCACTAATTTTATGCTCATTTGATCCGATCAGACCATCCAATCAGAATGAAACATCCTAAAACGCAACCGATCTGAGCAACTTTCACATCCGATCAATTCAATCCGTAAACTATTCAGATGACATTCGATCAATCCGACCAATAAACTTAATTAATTATATTTTTAGTATTTTTGAATAAAAAATTTAAATTTTTACATAAATCATAACATAAAATTATTTCAATTAAAAGAAACCTTAAAAAACCAAATAAAAAGGTTAAAATAAGACTAATATGTTCAAACCTATATAAAACAAAAATAATACAATACGTCAATAACGATGTCGATTACAATAGTCATTTTAATAAATTTAACAATTCATTCAAATAATAAACAAAAAGATAGTTCACAATAATCTAAACATAAATTAATTTGATCATTTCACTCTTTAACATCCATTGACCATTTTGAAAATAATCTTGTCTTGAATTTTGAGAACAATAGCAAAAAACTTCAGTGTGTCATCACCTATTAGTCATAATTTAAAAAATATTAGTAAATTGATAACTAAATATATATAAAATAATATATGAAATAAAATAATAATATATCATACTCAATCAAGAGTTATATCCTTAATGCCTCTCAACATATCTACAAAATAGAAGATAATAGAAAGTGATGAGAATATTAAATCATAAATCATAAGAGAATGATATCAATTAATAATGAAAATTAAAATAATATTACCTGTTTCAATTGCTTAAATATCATCAAGGGATTCATGAATGTTAATTATTGGTGATGATCGAATCCAGTTCTGAGTATAAATAAGTGCTTGGACAGTTTTTGGGGACAATGAGCTTCTAAAAGAATCAATAACCCTCCCCCCGTAGAAAATACAGACTCAGAATCTACAGTTGATATAGGCGTAGCTAAAACATCTTTGACAATCTTGGAAAGAACCTTGTATCTAGATGCGTTCACCTTTCACCAACCTAAAAGATTAAAAGACTCATCATCCACATCCTCACATGTCTCACCTAAAGATTTATCTACTTCAGTTTGGTTGTCTGTCTTTTTTGCATCTTTGACACGCTTTTTATAACGATTCATCCACAGTGAAAATGAATCAATGTTACAACTATCCACTTCTTCTGTGTCTAAAGGTTGTGAGCATGTAGCTTGGACATTTGTAGAATACAAAACTAAATACTAATCAAACATATTATTCAAAATTTGTCTAAATTTTTTCATCATATGGCCAACCATAATATCATCTTCATCACACAAAAGATCCAAACAAATTTTCAAACCTTATTCCTTACGTCTTGGATCAAGCAAAATTATGATAAATAAAAAATTATTCATCTTATCTACACCTCCCCAATTTTTATTGAACTTAGTTTTCATTTCTTTTGCCATTTTGCTTAACAAAAAATCTGTATTTTCACACCAAAAACTCAATTGGTTATGTATGAAGCAAATTTTATCCAAAAATAAATTTGAAGTAATATATACAGAACCAGAAAACCTCAATGTTGCATCATAAAATATTTTTAAAAATCTCACAAATATGTGAGCATTAGACCAATCAAACATATCAGGAGTTTTACAACAATCATTTCCAATGTTGAACTCTTGTTTAAATATCACATCATCTTCTTCTAAACGCTCAAAAGTGTTATGAAAACTTATTGCAGCTTCTAACATTAAATAGGTGGAATTCCACTTTGTTACTACATCTAAACATAAAATATTATTATTATCAATCTTCTCTTGCTCCGCACAATACTTAAATTTTAACAACCTTGAAGGTGATCTTTTGACATATTTGACAACTTCTCTTATCTTACTTATGCTTGAATCATGTTCTTTCAAGCCATCTCTCACAACCAAATTTAGAATATGAGATGCACAACTCATGTGTATATATTTACCACCTAGTATTGCACCACCCTAATTGTTCACTTTTTTAAGCAAGTAAGAAACTAATGTATTATTTGAGCTAGCATTATCCACAATAATAGTAAATATCTTATACATTCCCCAATCTAACAAGCATTGCTCAATTGTTTTCCCAATGATATCACCTTTATGACTAGGAACTGCACAAAAATTTAAGATATTTTTTTGGAGTTTCCAATTATCATCGATGAAGTGAGCAATGAGACACATATAATTCAAATTTTGAGCAGAAATCCATGTGTCAGTGGTTAAAAAAACTCTTTGAAATGATTTAGAGAAAAATTCTTTCAATTTATCCTTTTCCTTTAAGAAAAGTCTCAAGCAATCTCGTGCAACAGTGGTACGAGAAGGAACTTGGAACCTTGGTTCCAAAACTCTACTATACTTCTTAAATCCTTCATTCTCAACATGACTAAATGACAATTCATCAACTATAATCATTTCTATAAGTGCAAGCCTACAAGCCTCAATAGTAAATGTGTGTGCAACAAGTACACCTTATTTATTATTTGTGACATTTTCAAAAGTTAAAGTCTTTTTCTTCTTCTCATATCTATCAGGAAATCATTTACATTGCATAACAATATGAGCATTTAAGTTTGATGTTCCAGATTTGCTGGATACATACACATACTCTCTTGAACAATATTTACATCTCTCCTTGCGATCGAAGCCTTTACCCACTATATCAAAATGTTTCCTAGCAGAAGATGGAGGTTTAGAAAACTTTTGCTTACCTTTTCCATCATAGTTATCTATAGAAGATTCAGGTTTTTCATTCAATGGTAGATCTTTAGTTTTTGGTGGATCATTTTGTGGATTCTTATATTGATTTTCAACATCATGGGTAGCGCTTGTACTTCTGGTGGTTGCAAGTGGACTATCCGTAGTAGAGGTGTTTTTTTCCATCTAAGATAAAGTGAGACATAATCAACTTAATGTAATAAACACACTGTGTAAAAAACAGTTGTTATAAAAATGCTATCAGATAAATGAAATAACAAAAACAACATATATTACACAGGGAACAAGACAACAGATTGAAAGCGATGTCAATAAGAATAGAGTCAATAAAAAATAAAATTAAAATCAACCCAGATCGGGGGTGAAAAAAAGAAGACATGTCGAAAAAAATTGTGTATATTCTATGAGACTAATCCAAAGGGAAAAAATATATTATATTCATATTAATCTTAGATTTTATCATAACAGGACTAATACCATTGACATAACACCAAAACCAAATGTTCAAATCATTAGATGCAAAACTAGAGATAGAAAACCAAAGAAGTTGAACTCAGAAATCCCATGTTACTCAGTTTCAAAAGTTATCATAAAATCTAATTAATAGACCTCTGTAACTGTATCTGATAACGAATAAAGAAAGAACTCAAATGAGAAAGTAGTGACGAGAAAAAAAAATAACGAACAAAAGAAGAGGAAAAAATGACAAATATTAACAAAAAAGTTGACAAATAGCAAATAGAACACAAGTCATACTACCAGCCAAGTCTCTCTTTCTAATTTATATATCCTCCTTTAAAATGATACAGAACCACAAACAAAATCCACTTAGTTTTGGTCTTAAATAAATGAACTTATCGAGAAAAACTTCCATCCACAATATTTAAATTCACTCAAATCAAATCCTTAGATGGAAAGACTTCTATTATCACTTTCAATCATATACCAGATGATGAGCAACAAGCCAGAGAGAATTCAGAATGCTTAAGTGTGCGACGAAAAATGGAAAGGAAAACATAATCAAACTACGCGAAAGAAAACATACAGCGACGAAAACCTAAATATATATATATATATATATATATAATTTAATTTAATTTAATAATTATAAATAAATATAATTAATTTCGATCATATGAGATGGGATCGGATGAACCGTAGTTAAATCTACTATCCGATTTGAACTTAATGGATGAGTTTTTTTTTCATCCGATCCGATCTGATGGTCGGACCAAAACCTTCAAAAAATTAACAGATTGGATCGGATTATTTGCACTCCTAATTTTTATTAAAGCTATTAGACTTAAGATACCTATATTCTTAAAGAAAAATATGAAAATTTCTTAAATATATATAAAAAGTTTGTATCTTTTCAAATAATGTATGTTATTAATATATATTTTTGATTATATTTATGAAAATATGTGTTGGAATTTATATCCTAAGTTTAATAACTTTAACAAAAATATATTTTAAATATGTATTTATTAGATATGATAATAAAAATGTACTAATTTTATAATAAAAAAAGATCTAATAAATCAATTTTCAAAAAATCCGTCAATTGTGTGTGGTGTCAAATGCATCAATAACATGTGATAAGTGTCAAATAAGTAATTGAAATATTTTTCAAATATTAATTTTTTTTATTCTTTTCATAAGTATAATAAATTTTTATTATTTAATTTAATATATATAGAACTAAAATATTTTTTAAGAGATATTATTTTGTATTTTTTTATATGTTGACTTAAAAATTTACAATTAAGTGAGAAATGATCAAATAATGAAAAATTAAAAAAAATTACATTTTTATTTGCAAGATGGAGTTAATCAAATGTTTTATTATAATTATTTTATATTAATTTTAAATATATTTTGATAATAATTACTGGTTATAAATATATAATATTTTTTTATTTTTTAATATTTATTTAAAAATATATTTAATTTTAAAAAATTAAATATTAACATTGATTCTTATTTTATAATATTATTTAACAACGATATCGATATTACGATATCTTAAAAAAACGAAGTAAAGTTGCGGATTTTTAAGTATCCCGGCCCAAAGCTAACATGAAGGAATATAAATAGTTACGTTAAGATGAGAGAGTATAAAGTCTAATATACCCTTACGTACTAGTATATCATACATTCATACCCCTCTCGCTCAAGCTTTCTATCTATCTCTAATCTTCAAAAGAAAAGGATTCGAAAGATAAATCCTTTTCATCCCTGAGCAA
This sequence comes from Hippophae rhamnoides, assembly GCA_033030585.1. Lineage (NCBI taxonomy): Eukaryota > Viridiplantae > Streptophyta > Magnoliopsida > Rosales > Elaeagnaceae > Hippophae > Hippophae rhamnoides. The sequence continues at coordinate 60,574,088 of CM065428.1, read as the reverse complement.
CAATGGCACTACCCGTTACCATGACTCTTACCGGAGCTAGTATCAGCAACCAATTTTCCGACGAGTTACGCGAAGTGGGTGCTTACCAATCGAAGCTATTTCGAAGTTGCCCCAAGTTTCCTCCTTTATGTCGGTTAAATTGCGATTGTTTTTGGCGAGAATCTAGAAGAAGCAAGAGCTTGGACTTCCAATTGAGAAAGTCTTTAATTTTACGTTCCGCCCAGGGTAAAGAAGCTGAAGATGGTTTTCTTCAGGTGACGTGTTACCTTTTTTGGGTTTGCTGATTCACTCAAGCTCTGTTTCAGTTTTGAATTGTGGACTCCCTAAAAGTTGAAATATGAAAGAGTACTGAAATGCTTCAATTTAGTTTATTTACTTTTTATATTTTGGGAAACTAGTTTAGTTTGGTTTGGCTTATGCTAATTTATGTTTGTCATGTTTTGGTTGAATATGAAAGGGGAAACTTAATATTGAATAAAAGAAGTAGGTTTCGAGATATTTACCATTTAATTTTCTAGACTTTTGGTCTTTTATTTCATATCAAAGAGGGTTAAAAAAAGGCTCTAATTGCATGCTCTAATTTATGCCGTGTGTATAGGCTGCTGCGCTATGCCACTATGTAATTTTGAAACTGGAGTGCTGCTATGTGCTAGCTCCTAGCTGAATCAATGATGTGATTCTTTTTGCAGAATATGAGTGAAGATACCGATGAGATGTTTGATCACTTGTTTGATAGATATGGAACGGTGGTTTTTAGCAGAAATGACAAAAAGCCTCCCAGTGCGGAGGTTGATGATGACGCTGAAAGCTTATCATGTGAGTTTATCTTAAAATCAACTAAATCTATATATATATATATATATATATATATATATATATATATATATATATATATATATATATTTCTTGCTTGTTTGTTGTTCCTCCCTACATAACCTTATATTTCATGAGTGACTGTTTCTTGTGGAATTTATTCATTAGTATAGATAGAATCATGGAATTTGAATGACCCGCGTACCACCTTAGGAGGAACATGAATGTTCAATCTGCATTGAGAATTTGAGGTGGAGGAAACTACTTACCAAGTTGACAAATAGTAGTATCCCATCCATGTAATGCCGTTTTTCAAAAAAATGAAATTTTAATGATTGGTGGATCAAAATGTTAACAATACAAATTTATCACACAAAAAAAACTTTTTATTTGATCTTTATTTCACGGTTTTTTGGGTTCAGTCTAGTTTGTCTTTGTTAGTCGTATGCTAATTATTTTAGGTGGATTTCTGCTTTGTGATTATTATAATCTGGCTGTATGTATGTCTTTATGTTGTAAACTTCTAAATGCTCTATATTTCCTGCCTTTTCTGTAGTTTCTGTAGCAATCTTCCATGTAATGCTGTTTTTCAAAAAAATGAAATTTTAATGATTGGTGGATCGAAATGTTAACAATACAAATTTATCACATAAAAAAATCTTTTTTTTTAATCTTTATTTCACGGTTTTTTTTTTTGCTTTGCCCAGTTTAGTTTGTCTTTGTTAGGTTGTATGCTAATTAGTTTAGGTGGATTTCTGCCTTGTGATTATTATAATCCGGCCGTATGTATGTCTTTATGTTGTAAACTTCTTAATGCTCTATATTTCCTGCCTTTTCTGTAGTTTCTGTAGCGATCATCCATGTAATGCTGTTTTTCAAAAAAAAAAAATGAAATTTTAATGATTGGTGGATCGAAATGTACAATACAAATTTATCACGCAAAAAAATCTTTTTTATTTGATCTTTATTTCATGGTTGTTTTTGCTCAATCTAGTTTGTCTTTGTTAGTCGTATGCTAATTATTTTAGGTGGATTTCTGCTTTGTGATTATTATAATCCGGTCGTATGTATGGTTTTATGTTGTAAAATTCTAAATGCTCTATATTTCCTGCCTTTTCTGTAGTTTCTGTAGCGATGGCCAAGGTAGCAAGTGACGTGAAAGCTGCAGATATAAAAGTCCTCTTTGTGAAACCTCTTGTTTATTGGACTCGGTTTTTTATTATTGCCACAGCATTTTCTCGCCCTCAAATCAATGCAATTGGGTATGAACATTTATTTTAATTTATATTTTTTTATGATTGATTGGTTTGCTGAATAAATTAGCTCAAACTTCAATATTTATGATGGCAAAGTTACTCTATGCACAGTTGGTTTTTCAAGTGCTTAATCTAGCTTTCCTTTTTTGTGCCCATCTATTCTTTCATTCAGCAAATAAATTACAGTACCTGCTGTGTACTTGTACGGTTCCCCCCTTCCTTCTCTCCTCCCTTTAGCTAGGTTGTGCATGCATAGCCTTGGACAACCAACAATCTTGATTTTCCTTCATAATTTAGCTATGTTGTTGATGCAATTTAATCATATATAAATAATCTGTTTAATTCTTTCAATTATAGGACCAAGATAAGAGATCTTGCTGAGCAAAAGTATGGAAAAGTGCCTTCTGGTGACTCAAAACCCAACTCATGGACCTTGTTGGATTTTGGTAATTCTTTCTCTTCACGGTGTATGACACTTTAAATTATGTGTGCTTTTTTTTTCCTTTGTAACTAGACATGGAAAGTGGGATATAACTATACTTGTCTAACACTAACCCTTGCCTTTGAATTTGAAATGATTCAACGTTGTATTGTTTAATTGAGTAGTATTAGTAAATTTTTGATACAAATTGGCTAGTCTTTTACGTATAGAGGTCAAATATATCATAAATAAACTTTTTTTGTACTTGTAAAACCCTAAATGGCGTAGAAGGCTCTAAATCAAGATAAACTTTGGAAAGGAAAAACCAACTATGGACTAGTCCTTTGAAACCAAACTATAGAGAGAACGCTGTCATCACAAAATTAATAAAATCAACAACTAACTTGCTCACTCCACTATCTTTGCCTATAACAGAACAAAGCACATGCGCTCAACAACATGCTGAATGCCAGTTCACAAAAACAGACAAAAAATACAAAACTAATTAAGAGTTCACATGCCATGCATGCTTTAGGGAAAGAAATATACTAAAAACAATAAAAGGAATAAACGACAATGGTAAACTCCATATGATACACACAAGCACGCTACATCACTAACTTTGGTGTGCTTGAGTAGATTGCAAGAAAATAGTAGCAATGATAAATTCTTACGATTTACGACAAGATTTCCATTCTAAGATAATCTCGATGAGGAGATCACCTTTGTACTGCATGTTATATAGTCAATTTTTGACTGCCAAAGGCTTTTGATCTAGGAGTTGTAGATATTTAGCTAAAACAGTACCTTTTCTTTTTTATAGAAATTTTTTTTATCAACGTGATGATTCTTTGTGTATGGATTTAATCAAGCACATCATATTTGGTATGATCTTTTGATTACAGGTGACGTAGTAATTCATATATTTCTTCCAGAGCAGCGAGCTTTGTACAACTTGGAAGAGTTCTATGGTAATGCTAAATCCATTGAATTGCCTTTTGAAAACCAACCACCCTTTCGACGCTGACAAAATATTTTGTCCAACCAATTTAAACACTTGATGCTAATGGGTACGACCATTTGGTGGTCTTTGAAGCACTTTCCTTTGGATCAATATCAGCTTTGGCCGAACTCACACTGCAAGGTAGGGATATTTCTTAGGGCTCAATCTTGTTTCCGTTGACCAGGTGATCAAGCTGTGCAATATATCTGGTATGTTCAGTTTTTGTGCTCGCTCTGCATGCTCTGTAGATGGTAAGTTAACTATAGACACGTGGTTTGGTGCAAGTATTGTTTAAACTCTATTTATGATTAGGATTGTTGGAGAGGACACCGTATTGATTTGGGAAATTTAACGGCGTTTGTAGTAGTAGTAAAAACTGCAACACCGTATTAGGGTCCAGTTCTCTTGATATACAGCAATAACATTATATCTACTTAATTAGTTTTATTTAATAGTTACAGTTATCAAATGAGTTGGGTTGATTAAGTTCGTTTAATTTCAATTCATCTTAAGTGAATTGTAGTTTATTTTAGTTCATTTATAAGTAAGTTTAGCTTGTCAGTTCATGATCAACTTATTTAATTTTTTTTATTGAACTTATTTAAATTATTTTAAATATTTAAGCCATTTTCAATTTCTAATTTTTAATTCTTGAGTTTTAGAATTAAATTTTCAATTTTAAAATATTTTTGGGAAAAAAATAAAAAATTAATTGATAACCAATTTCTAATTTTAATTTGGAAAAATAAAAATTAAATATTTGATATTAATTGTTTGATAATTAATTCTTAATTTTTAATTTTTAACCTTTTAGTTTGGCTTAGTCTAACTTTCTATAAATAATTTAAAATTACAAACCGTAAATTTCGTAAAAAAACTAAAATTTTAGAGCTTTCTAATGGTACATGAGATGATTCATAATATTTTGTGAGGTGTTACAATTTATATTTCAAAAAGGAGTCTAAATTGTTCTAATTTTGAACAATCATTAGTAAATTAAGTATGTTTTTATAAAAAATTTAAAATCATAAACCGTAAAACTTCTATAAGTTTCTAATGATATATGAAATAGTTCATAAAATTTTATAATTTAATAAATTTTTATTTTAAAATTAGTAAAAAAAATGTTCTTTTGAATCTGGACAATCATTAGTATGTGCATAACTTTCTATAGAAAACTTGAAACTATAAACCTTAAAATTTATTAGAAATTAAGCTTTTAGAACTTTCTAATGGTATATAAAATGATTTATAAAATTTTGTAAATTAATATAATTTATATTTTAAAAATGTTCTTTTGAATCTAAACAATCATTATTGAAATGTGTATCATTTTCTATAAAGAACTCGAAAGTATAAACATTAAAATTTTGTAGAAATTAAACTTCTAGAGATTTCTAATGATATATGAATAAATCATAATATTTTTTAAATTAATACAGTTTATTTTTCAAAATTCTTTAATAAAATATTAAAAATATTGAATAAAATGATCATAATTTCTCTAAAAAATTCAAAATTTTAAAATGCAATATTACTTATAGAATAGATTATTTGATATTTTCAAAGATATATAAATTTAATTATTAATTATTATAATTTAAAATAATTTAAATTGCAAAATTGAGTAAATAATCATCTCTCTAATCTCAATCATATTGTATAATTTTTTCAAGTTATTATTTATCTTAAAATTTTATATTTATTGGGATATTTTAATATTAATTTAATTTAATTTTGTTTTATTTTCAAAAAATCAATCATTATTTTTTTATTTATTAATTTGATTAATATTAATATTTTTTTTGTCTATTTTGTAATAATAATTAAAATTCTGTAAATTTTCATTTTATCTCTTATTTGTTATCTTTATAATTCAATATATTCTAGTTGAACGAGATAATGAGTTATTTATGAACCCATTCTTATTTAAATTTGTGAGCTAAGTTAATTATATTTTTCTTAACTATCAATTCAAAGGGTAAACTTTAAATAACCATGATTGGATATTTAAAAGATAATACAAAATTTATCGAACTCATGAGTAAAACTAATTAAGTAGATTGAACAAGAGTCTACCGTCTGTTTACAAGAAAAGGAACGTGCAGTTTGCCAGTATTAGAATTAGAGAGCAATATTATTTAATTAATATATTCTAAAAACCATAGTTAAAAGACTATTTTGAAAATTAATTAAAATATACATATTATTTCTCGTCTCAACAACAACAGCAGCCCAACACCCAGCAGCAGCAAAAAGCAGCAACACTACACGGGAAAAAAAGATTTTTTTTTTTTTTTTACTTTTAAACAAATAAATCTAATAATATATATATATATATATTTATAATTATAATTAAATACACTTACCATCCTTTCCAAAAGTCTTCACCTCTAGTAGTAGTAGTAGTAGTAGTAGTAGTAGTAGTCTCATTTGGAACAGTTTGGTAATTATGGGCAAAACCATGACCATCCTTAGAGGGATAACCAATTGGTGGTGGTGGTGGTGGTGGTTGTTGTAATACATGGACACCACTTAATTCATTCTTATAACACATTTCCACTACTACTTTTGTTGATGGAGGATATTCTATTGCTGCACGTATTTAAATGAAATACAATAATAATATGATCAAAAGAGTAAAATATTGTACAATGACTCCAACCTTAATTTATTTCTCTGAATTCTATATAATAATTGTATGACCAAAACAATTAAAAAGAAAATAGTAATTATATAGAACTAATATGCTTAACTGGTTAAGGTATGGAAGAATCTTTATATAGTTATTATCAGTTTCAGATATCTATCTGCTAATTAACAGCAAAATTAAAATGAATGAAAATTTGTTTAGGGAAATTACTGAACGTAAAGTTAAAACAATCAAATCTCTTAGGTGAGCACTAATTACCAGAAGATTGACGATCCTCGTGACTCATCTTGCTTAAGCTAAAAGAAAGGTGGTTAATTACTGAGAATTAATTAAGCAAGGAGGACAAGCAAGTAAATAATTAGAGTGTTTATACATGCTAACGATATTGTAATAATTTATTAACGATAATTACATTAAATCATAATTAATATTACGAATAAAATATACATTTTAAATATTTTTATTATGACAATATAAAATATATATATATATATATATATATATATAATATTCATGTTGAAAAATGATAAATTCTGATAGCCATTAAAACAAATAAAACAATTAAATAAGCATATGTTGGTGGCTCTTGGTGGATTAGTGAGGATAACGTGGTCGGTTTTCTATGCGTTAATTATCTCAAAGAGACAATTGACGATTCTAACTTGCATTAATAGTAGTAGTATGCATGCTTCTTGGTCGATCAGAATTAATTTTCAAGTTTGTTCATTAATTTTTTTGGAAAATAAGTGAACATGAATTATAATGGAATTAAAAGTTTAATCACAAAGGATTTTGAGTTACATAATAAGAAAACTTAAGCTAACACGAATTCTACATGAATTTAAAAAACCCTAGTTTGTTGAATATATCTTTTTTCTTTCTTTCTCAAAATAGAATGCACAAAACATATCAATCTCTTTCTCTCACACGTAAAATAGGTACTTAATTGTATATATACATGCACACACAGTTATGAATACGTGCATACCCATACTATATAAGCCATTAAATCTTTTTCTCTAACATTTTTTTTTCAATAACTAGAAAATAAATAACACTAATTATTTATAACTCTAACTCAATTAATACTCTATCATAAAATGTATTCGTTATGCATTAGAATATACATAATAATTTAGAGGGTAAATTATAAATATCTACCATTAATTCCTATAAAAATAACAATCACATCCCTTTATCTCGTTATTATTTCAAAAAAAATTTAAGAAATATATTTGAAAAGAAATCAATTAAAATCAATAAATTTGAGGGAGGATTTTATAATAAAATAATAACTGAATGGATGTAATTGCCTTTTTAAAAATAAATTAAGGAGTATTTTTACTATTTTTCAAACTTAAAAAGGGGGTTCTTCCCTAATATATAATATATCTCTACTTTATAAGAATTTTACTTGAAATGTAATATTAGCAATAACTTGAATAATAGATAGTTTAATGTTCATAAAATTATTTTTTTAAAAAAAATTAATTACATTATCTTAAATTTTAAAAATATTTTTTTCCAAAAAAAAAATTCAAACCATGATTTGAACTTTCAAATGTAATATAAACATAGATATATTGTGCGAATAATAATAGAGTATAACACTACTTTAAAATACAGATGGGTTCAGTTTAATATACAGATTTAAAAGATTGGACTGGGCTTCCTTAAGGGTCCACTGGATCGGAAGATGTAAGGTAAAGCATTTTATGGGCAGACACAGGATACAGAGGTATTAGCTTTTCATATCTTTTCTTTTTTCCTTTCCCACTTTAAAGTTAGAGATAAACATATGATGTTTCGGTCATTTTTTGGTCCGAAAACCTAACTCAATCGTCCTATTTAGTTATAGAGCAACCAACCTATTTCGATTGCATTGGTTAGATTGCACGTTCATTTAAATAAATTTATCAAATTCAAAAATTTCTTTCAAATTAAATGTTGAAGCAAGTTTATAAAAACAGTGTAGGAACAATATTACCGATAACTTCAAAGAATCGCTGAGTCGCTGACTAGGTCGCCTCTCTTTAAGGCGTTTTGCGCTCGCTTCAATTTGTGCAAGCAAACACAAATTGCCGTCTCCCAGGGATAAAACAAATGTTCTTAATCGCACTGCCTCGTAACTTCACGACTGATGAAGACGGAATGCTACACGGAAAATTTGTTGCTTCTAAAACTAAAAAGAATACTTAAAATTGTAGAAGCAGTAGAGAATTGTTTTCGCAGGGAGATGAGATTCTTTGATTGACGTGTGTTAAAATGAGTCGAAACCTCTTTTTTATAGGCTTTAGAAAACGTGTAGCAATTATGAATAAAACGGTAATGTCTAGGAATTAAGAATGTAACGACCATTCTGAGTAATGAAAAGTAACGCCATTTTCAGTATTAAAAGACGAGTAATCTGATATTTTTAGGGACTAAATGAAAGCAACGGCTTTTTTTTCTCAATTAAGAAGACAACTACCATATTCTTAATAAAGGAACATAACGGTTATTTTTTCGAAAAAATATATATATATATATATATATATATAACAACCATTTTGTAAGTGGAAAAATTTCCTTAAAAAGAATATTTTACCAAAAATAAAATACCACCACTCACACACGCACACGCACACGCACTGACGTACGGTAAGATGTACCCGGCATTTCGGACGGCGGCGATGCCATATGCGGCGGGCTACAAGGCTGTGTGGTATCACATTTGTCTGGCCCTCTCCCCTTCCACAAAGTGGCGCCTTGGGGCCCAATCCCAATAGCAAACTCTTCACTATTTATACCTCTTTAAAATATTATAAAAAAGCAATGACAAGGCACAATTCCCAACATCTATTTTTTAATAAATTTCATTTTTTTTTCAACAATCCCCCACTTGAATTTTATATAAAAAATAATTTTCATCGAGCAACCGATCAATTAAAAATTATAAGATTGCGCATAAGCAAAAAGAGTGTCTATCGACTAACCTCAGATAGTGTTGATGCTTTAGAATACACTGAGTAACTCGTAGATTTTGAACTCTATCTCTAACAATCATCACACACACAACCTTTCCAAGGTGTAGTTCAAAAGTTCCGTGCTTACTACGGCCATACACGTGTATCCCAAAGATAATGAACGCTCAGTAAATTTTGCCCAAAAATTTCCACAGGAAGTTTTACACACTCCACATTCACATAAAGGTGAGTCTATCAAGAGTACTCAGTGACATGTACTCCCGCTCCACATGTAGTATAGAACTCATTAAGAGTTTAACAAATAACTCATCCTTTTCTATTGTTTCAGGACTTCATTGCTTGTAACAATATAGAAATCCAGATTTGATTAATAACGCATGATACATCTCATATCACTTCACGACTTGTTATTACCCTTTGAACTTATTTCTCGGGATCTCAGTGCATAAGTCAAGCTTACCATCATAAGTGACTCTTCATTCTAAGTGGCATTAATCCCATTCCTTTTGAGGTTTTGAAAACCTTCTCTCGTAATCCTTTCACAAAGCGATCCGCCAAATTTTCATCGAACGCATACATGATCCACTTCATCGCTCCCGCTGAGAGAAATTCTCTAACGGTACTATGCTTACGACGCACCGTCAGTTTTTTCCGTCAGAGTGATTCTGAATCTTTGCAATAGCCGCGGTATTATCGTCAGGATCAAGACACGGTGATATGGTCTTCCCATAAAGCGGATCTCACTAACAAACTTCTTAGCCCTAGCTTTCTTCACTGGGTACAATACATATCATTTCGAGACTCCATCAGTTGATTGAGCCAATATTGTTTGTTTCTTAGACTTCCAGGAAACACCCACCATTTATGTTAAAAATATAGCCACTAGTCTTTGAGTCTTCCAAAAGTTGTTCCACCGCATCCAGTATCCTTCCAAAACATGGAAACTTTTTATAATGTAATCCAAGGTTCATAGTTCTCTTAAGGTATCTCATAACCCTTTCAATAGCATTCCAATGCTCTATACTAGGTCTCTTGGTAAACCTACATAGTAGTCCCACAACATAAGCCATGTACGGTCTAGGTAAATCAAGAGCGTAACGTAGCTACCAATGATGCTCGCATACTCGGTTGTCTAACACCGTCCTCCTGTTCTTGAACAACTTTACACTAGGATCATAGAGTATGCCAGTTTACTAAAGTAATTATATTTCTTTAAGATCTTCTCAATGTAGTGAGATTGATCTAGAGAAATTCTCTTCGCACCTAGTTATTTTTATACCAAGGATTACACTCGGCTTCTCCAAGATCTTTCATATCAAAATTAGCTCTTAACAACATTTTGACATTATTCACAACATAAATATTTGATCCAAAAATAAGCATGTCATCCACATATAAACATATAATAGTGCAAATATTATCTTCTAATTTATAATAAATGCATTTGTCACTTTCATTTATTTTGAATCCATGTGAGATAACTAGATTATCAAATTTTTCATGCCATTGCTTAGGTGCTTGTTTTAGACACAAAGTGATTTATCTAATTTACAAACTTTATTTTCTTGACACGGGATAACAAAAACCTTCAGGGTTGATCCATATAAATTTCTTCTTCTAAATCACCATTTAAGAAAGCGCTTTAACATCCATTCGATGTACTACTAAATCATGGATAGCAGCGAGAGAGAAAAGTACACGTATGGGAAGTTATTCGTAGAACTGGTGAAAAGGTATCAAAGAAATCTACATTTTCCTTTGCCTATATCCTTTAACTACAAGACGAGCTTTATATTTTTCAATAGTACCATCAGTTTCAATTTCTTTTTTAGTATCCATTTACATCCAATGGTTTTGCAACCGTGAGGTAAGTCAACTAAATGCCAAGTCTTATTATACTCAAGTGAAGTCCATTTCATCATTTATGGCTTCTTCCCATAAGTTGGCATCTAAAGAAGATAATGCTTCTTTAATAGTTTGGGGGATCTTCCTCTAAGGTATAAGCATAAAAATCAGACCCAAAATCCTTGGTTCGAGCTCGTTTACTTCTTCTTCTAATTTCGGTGTTTAATTCTTCGCTTGTTTCACTAGTTCTAGTTAGTAAACTACTGTAAGACGAGCCCCACTATTTTTAAATTTAAAGGGAAACCTATATTCAGAAAGTCAAGATCATTTGATTCTATAACCACGATCTTTTAAGTCATAGAATTTATAAGCTTTACTATTCACACGTATCCTATGAATACACATTCATACGCTTCTACTAGCAAGTTTATTTCTTTTAGGATCGGGGATTCTAACATAGGCTAAACAACCCCAAGTTTTAAAATAAGTTAAATTAGGTTTCTTATTTTTCAAAAATTTCATAGGGTGAAATTTTATTTGTAGATTTAGGCACTCTATTTAGCACATACAGACAGCTTAATAAAATTTCTCCCCCACCAACTGGAGGCGACCAGAGTTTAATAAAATTGCAACAACCGATTCAAGAAAAGTTCTATTTTTTCTTTCACTTTGCCATTCATTTCAGGAGAATAAGGTGCTTTTTTCATGAATGATTCCATGAGTTTTATAAAAGTCATATCAAGATATTGGAATCATATTCTGCCTCTATCACTTCGAAACCTTTTTATTTTTCTCGTTAAGTTGATTTTCAATCTCACTATAAATATTTTAAACATATCAAATGCTTCACTTTTATTTTTCATTAGATATACATAAGTGTAATCTCAATTACCATATCTATAAAAGTTATAAAATAGCGTTTTCCATTTCTTGTTAAATTTCCATCAAGTTCACATATATCGAATGAATTAATTCTAAAGGTTCGGATTCTCTAACTACCGATTTATGAAGTTTTGGTTATTTTAGCTCGACTACAAAAATCACATTTTTCGAAATCATTTAAAGATAGTTTAGGAATTAGTTCTAAACTACTCATATTCTTGATTACGCGCTTATTAACATGATATAGTCTAGCATGCCAAAATTAAAAAGAACTCAACATGTAGGCGTAAGAAGAAGTTTTATTGATTTCAACATTTAATTTAAACATGCCATCAAGTATGCACTTTCCCAACAAATATATTATTTTTAGTTATAGTATATAAATCAGCCTTCATAGTTCGAGTAAACCCAAACTTTGTTAAGAAGATATCCTGAAACTAAATTCTTTCTCATCTCCTGAGCGCAGGACATCCTTCAAGATTTACAGTCTTCCAGGTAAACTTCAAACCACCTCACCAAGATCAAAGAACTTTAGCGGGTGGGAGTCACCCAAAGAACACTTTCTTATCCTCGAATCGAATAGATTTGAACATGTCTCGATCATAGCAAACATGGCGAGAAGCGCATGTCTACCCACCACCCTGATCCACCAACAAAATTGACTTCAGATATCATAAAGAATAAGTTGATCTTCGGTAAGGTTCGCCCCATGGGCGGCGATTCTATTCCTCAGCTTCCAGCCGTGGCCAAGTGTCTATTACAACTATAACACATGAATGTGTTATTCCTGCTGGCCGAGGTCCATTCCGAGGATAGCTTCTATTTCTATTTTTGGTGGCGGTTTTGATTATTACTACGACATGAAGTTTTCATATTTCTACCTTTAGGTTTCAATTATAGAGGAAGGTTTCTTATTGGTACTATTATTCGAGACTACAAGTACTTCATCTCTTTGGTCTTGTTTTCTAGCTTCTTCTTCTATTCTTAAACGGGTTATAAGACTTTCTAAAGAAAATTCCTTGGTTTTATGCCTAAGTTGTATTCTTAAAATCTTTCCAAGCAAGTGGGTAATTTATCTATTATAATGTACTACTTGAAAATTGTTCATCTAAAGCCATACCTTCAAGTTATTTCGTGGTGCTATCTTCTCAGTTCACGTGGATTGAGCTTCCACCGATTTGCCATCAATCATTTGGAACTTCACGTATCTACTAACAAAGATACTTCTTAGTACCAAATTTTCCTAGGTGTCGTATTTCTTTTCGAAGTTGCTTCCCAAATTTCCTTAGCAGACTTTATCACGCTTATAATAATCATACAAGTCATCACTAAACCATTAAGAATATAATTTTTGCAGAGAAAATCATTTTCCACTGGGCTTGTCTAAATCCTTAGTTACTTTTCCAAGAGAGGATTAGGCTTGTGTTGGTTTTTCAAGAGTAGAAAGACGTAAACAACTTTTTCATGGTTAAGAAAAACAACATTTTTTGTCTCCATCTTTAAAGTGTAATCCTTCAAAACTGGAATGGTTTGTTTAGATCAGCTTAGCATTTCGGTAGTAGCAGTAGACAAAACGCTCTTAAAATTGTTGCAAGTTTATAAAAACAGTGTAGAACAATATTACCGATAACTTCAAAGTAATCGGTTAGTCGAAGTCGCGGACTAGGTCGCCTCTCTTTAAGACGTTGCTGCTACGCCTTCAATTTGTGCAAAGAAACACAAATTGTCGTCCCAGGATAAAATGTTCGTAATCGTAAGCTTGCCTCAACTTCACCAAGACTGGACAAGTGGAATGCTACACGAGAAATTTGTTGCTTAAAACTAAAAGAATACTTAAAATTGTAGAAGTTGTAGAGAGAATTGTTTTCGTAGGAGATGAGATGATTGATTGATGTGTTAAAATGAGGAATTTGAAACCTTCTTTTTATAGGCTTTTAGAAAACGTGGTAAAGCAATTATGAATAAAACGGTAATGTCTAAAGGAATTAAGAATGTGACCGTATTCGAGTAATGAAAAGTAACGGCCATTTTCGGATTAAAGATTTAGTAACGGATATTTTTCAGACTAAATACGAGCAATCATTTTTTTTTCTGAATTAAGAAGACAACTACTAATATTCTTAATAAAGGAACATAACTTATTTTTTCAAGAAAAATATATATATATATATATATATAACAACCATTTTGTAAGTTGGAAAAAATTTCCTTAAAAAGAATATTTTACCAAAAATAAAATACCACCTCACCTCACACACGATTGACTTGGCCAAGACGCATCAAGACGGCACGCTGGCTTTGTCGGGACGGCGCATGACATAAGGCTACAGGCGTGATCACATTGTTTGCGCCCTTCCTTCCAATTAAAGTTTCGCATTTTCGTACTAATCCCAATAAAGAAACTCTTCACTATTTATACCTCTTTAAAATATTATAAAAAAGCAATGTGGGACAAGGCACAATTCCCAACATCTATTTTTTAATAAATTTCATTTTTTTTTCAACATTAAATATATCTAAAATTAAACATACTTAATAGACAAATTTAATTAACTTAGATCTTAAATATTAATATAAGATTTAATTCTTAAATTACATATAATATACATATATGACTAATATGATATGTTTTTTTTAGTATAATGGTTCGTCTTGATGTTCACATGATATTTTTTAATAAAAAAGTCAAAATTAAACTAATTTATTTGATTTTTAGCGAGTGGATTGAATCGAACTTATCGGACCAATAAAAATCGACGCAAATGGTTGCGTTGATTTGTTTTAATATTTATGTACATCCAATTTAAAATGATTTTAAGGTGAATTCCATAAAGACAAATAGCATAGAAATTCATTTACAAACATAAATATATAACCATCATTATTGTAGAGCAATGTCATCAAAAGCTTCATTGTGACGCACACAAAATCAAGGTTTAGGAATACTATTTATAGTGTACATGAGTTGTATAATCTTATTTAAGAAAAAATAAATAAAAAAAATGAAAAAGTAAACCTATTTATACCAAAAATTAAAACATCAAAATATCAAATAAATTGTTTAATTAAACTCAATTCATTTAAAATTAGTTCAATAATCAAGTATGTTAAAAAATTTAACTCATGATTTTAAATGAAAAACTTACTTCCTTATTTGATAAAAAAATTTATTAAATATATTTGTTTTGGTTTAATTCTTTTGAAAAAGAATATGAAAGAAATGTATCTGTTATAATAAAAAAATATTATTATTAATTTTAATATATAATTAAAATTTATAAAAAAAAATCATAATACCATAATTTAGGAGTTAATATTGTAGATTTTTATTTATAATAATAGGAGTGCCTTTTGTATAGATGGTATTTAGATAGGGTGAATTTATAATTTTATGTAATTTTTTTATTTATTTACCTTTTAATAATTAATTATTTTAAAATAATTTTGATGAGTTTTATAAAAGAATTAAATGAACTTTCTATGAAATTCAAGATAAATTCATGTAAAGATGAGTTCTATTTAATTTTATTTATTTAAAAATTATATAAATTGAATTGGATTAAAACTTTTAAAATTAATAAAATTCAAGTAAGATGAGCCAATTAAGCTGACTTTAAAATTTTAAAATAAATACCTTTTTAAAACCTAAACCCTAAATTGGCGAATTTAACATCAAATCTCGAAAATAAAAGTATAGAATGTATAAGAGAATATATATTTTTCTTTAGTGATTTGTATAAGGATGAGCACCCATGTTTACTTTAATATTTTTCGAGCAGTGTGTATTATAATTTTTTATTTTTTAACAAATGATAAAAAAACTAATAAACGACACATTTTATAATTTGATAGTTTATTGAAATTTAATTAGATAATACAAAAAATATAAACATAATAATTTCATTATATATTTTTAATGTATTTAAAGTGCATATACAATCTAATGAAAACAATAAAAATGCATACAAATAACAGATATGGATGCAAAGATAAGTGTATATAATTTCTTCCTAAAAACATTAAATAGTTAAGAAAAAATATATTTTCTATAAATTATTTAATTATTTACCGGTTAAGGTTCCCACTAAGAAAATATATATATAATATATAATTTTAAAAAATTAAAAATAAAATTTTATATAAAAAAACTTTTATGGCATAGAATTAAAAAAAATATATTTGCCAAAGGAAGCAGGATCTTGGAAATTGGAAATTGAAAAGTTAATCTTGATATTGCAATCAATTGAAAAGTCAAGTATCATATGGACTATGGAGGGAGGTGTTATTTATTTTTATGGGATGAGTAAATAATTCAAAAGTATGAAGTATGAACGGAGGTGTTATTCACTTTTATGGGATGAGTAATAAGTTGCTTTAAATTGAGATGTTTTATTTTATTTTATTTTTTATATTTATAGTAGATTAAATCTATAGATTTTGTAGTTAGATTCGTATTCAAGAGTTATATTTGAATTGGATGAATATATTTTATAATTTATTATAATTTGATTTGAAATTATAAATAAATATATATTTTATTTAAATATTATAATTAAGATAAATTATATTTTAATTTAAAAATAAATATAAATATTAATTCTTTATAATAATTCAATAATTATCATGTTATTATTTTGATTTTCTTAAGTATGAATATAAATAATAAATTTTATTATAGATATAAAAATTTAAAATTTGAATGTTAGATATATTTTATATTATTTATGACAATAATTTATAAATAAATAAATTTTAATGGTAATTCAATCTTATTTAATTCATTTTTTTTAATATACTTAAATTTAAATTTAATATATATCACTTGATCTTCAATTATATTTAAATTTATAAAAAATAAATATTTTTAATCCACTTATTATTGAGTGATTCTTATGTATATTTTTCATAAATTATATTATATTATTTTGTATAAAATATTAAATTACTTTTTAAATAATTATAATAATTTTAAATTTTATTAATTTAAAATAAACAACCATGCTTACATCAATTGTAAAATTGATTACATAAGCAATTTTACTAAGGAAAATGTTAATCCTACATTTGAAGTTAAAAAGATGTACATGGATTAGATTAAATTATTTATAATATTTGATTTTTTAATTTAAATTATAAATAATATCATTTAATTATTTATGTGTATAAAAATATATTAATTAATAATAAATTATTTTTATATTAAAATATTAAAATATAATTTAAAAAATAAGATTTTAATAAAATATAATTTAAATAATATATTATGTTTTTAATTAATATTTTTTTACAACAATGAGCCTAAATGATACTCATTTTAATATAAAAAATTAAATAGAACCAATGATCTAAATATAAGGAACTTTAAGCTTCCATTCCTTTAAATTAATATTCTTCTAATTTTTAATTTAATTATTTAATTATTTTTTATTTTAAAAATTATATATATAAAAATAACACACTTTATGTTAATATTATACATTTTACTATTAAAAAAATCTAGTATATTATTTAATTTCAAATGTCGTCTAATTAGATAGAATTCAAATTAAACTACGATTATTTAAATTTATTTAATGTTAAATATAATTTAATTGAATATTGTTTAATATTATTAGAATAATATTTTTATTGTTATAAGTTTTAGTTACTTTATTTTGTAATTTCTTTTAATTTTAATAGTTTATGTTAAATGGTAACATGCAGTATAACTCTATAATCATGATTTCTAACGTTACTCTTTGAAATATTCACATAGCTAGCATTACTATATTCGTGTAAAAATAAATAAACTTTTATGAAACTATGTAAACTTTTTTTATTACCATAACTCATAGTAAAGAGAGAGAGAGAGAGAGAAATGAAAAACAGAAATGAAAAGGAACTATTTGTTACCTGACAAATACCTACTTCTCTTGGTTACAGCTCTGAGTGAATTTATGGTTGCATGGAAAGGAAATGTCGAGATCATTGAATAGTGAATTCGTACAAAAGAAAAAGGTAGAATTAATAATACACATAAATTTGTATAAAAACTTACACTTAAGCCAATAATTTTATTTTACTTGTTTTATTTATACAATTCAACTTAGATACCTTTAATTCAAATAAGATCAGAATTTCTTAACTAACTCATGCCAAACGTTTTTAAATAATTATTTTAATTTCTTAAAAATAATTGACTAATGGCATATAATAATTATTGATTTGAATTGAAATTTCACTGTAAATTTGCAAAACTATGTGTGTTAGCATTATTCTTTTTAAAGAAAAAAGAATTGAATGTGAAATTGACTTGTCCTTTTGGTAGGAGAGGTTGTAATGAGACGCACAAAGAGACGCTAGGGTCGGCCAGAAACCATGAAAAACTGCATTGGGAAATGTAATAAAACAATTTTCCAGGTACATCACTCACTACTTGTCATACTATATATATATATATATAGCCAGCCTATTTCCAGTTCTTACTTCTTATTTTCATCTGCTGATGATCTCATTCAATGTTTGGAATTTTCATGTTTGAATGGTGGGGTAGTATTTTTTATTTTTTTTAATACTGAAATTACATTAATCGCATACTATTTCCTTTCCATATTAAATTGTAAGGTAGAGAATAAAAAATATGATACGTTGATTTTTAAAAGTGAATATTAGATACAATATGATTCCTATTAATATTAAGTGTTTATTTTGCTCTCATTCCCTATTTTTGAATTATTATAAAAATAAAGAATTAATATCAAACAAACCCGTAACTTATAAATAACTTTTTATTATACAGGGTGTTATGCATTATAAGTTTTTTAATTATTTATTTTAATTAATTTAGTTCGATAATTATTAGATTGGATACAAAATGTTTTATAACTTTTAAAATAAATATATTAATCTTATAATTTTTAAGTTAAATATTTATAATCCGATCATTTATGAAAATTAAGTACAATAAGTCCTCATTTTTATATTTTTGATAAATTAAACGTGTTCATTTTAATAAATTAAATTATTAAAAATACTTAATTTTTATAATAATTAGATTATTAATATTCAATTCATAAATTACATGGTAAAAATGTTCATTTTTAAAAAATTATAAAATATTTTGTAATTAATCTAATAATTATGGAATTAATATGCTCATATGATTTCTAGGACTTTATTCTCCTATTTTATAAGGGTGTTAAAGTGGGTTGTGCCGTACTAAGTAAGAGTGTCCAAAAATCGGACAAAATCAAATTAAATTGGACCAGAACAGACCAGATCAGATCGGGTCAAACAATTTTATAAATCAAACGATTCAGTCAAATTCATATTAACTAAAATTATTTTTCTAAAGGTCTGATCCGTTTATACTAATTTTTAAATCGATCGGATCGGACCAGACTATTATAAATAATATATTAAAAACTTAATTTAATGAAGATGTCTTATATAACAAAATCGTTCGTACTGCGGAACGCAAATCGATTTTACTCTTCCAAACCCTAAAACGTTATCTGTATCCTAGCCGTCTCTAGCACCAGCTAGTCGTCTTCGCCTCCAACACCAACTAGTCGTCATTTTCTGACCTCTAGTCATGTTATCTACGAACGAAATATGTATGCGAAGTCTCTTTGCTCTAGGTTTTCTCTGCATTAATAATAGAATCCCTTAAAGCTTTGAAATTGATTCATCATAAGAACATAGTCATCTATTTTTCTGGCCAATGATAATTAGGGAGCTACAAAGTTATGGTTATGGTGAAGTGGGTCAGGACTTGCCTCGTTGAGTCTTCCACCACGTGTTCAACATCCCCATTATAATTCCTTACTTCATCAACCTCTATGTTTGTTTGTATTTCCAAAATCTTTTAGAGATAAAACCACAAAAAGAAAAAAAGTACTTTTTTTAGAGAAAAAATTTAAGGTCTAGTCTTCGTTAATATCAATGTGACATAAAATGAAAGTAAATTTTTTTTTTGTTGCATTAAGAAATAAGAATGTTGATTTGAAGAAAGCTTTAAGTGGGAATCCAAAAAGGTTTTTTTTCAATACCTCTATGTTTTTTTTCGATATTATAAATATTGTTAATCCTTGGAGACCTACACAAGATGAGTAAAAATAAAATGGGGATTAGAAATTAAGACAAGAGGGAGACATAGACATAGGAAGAGAACTTACGAGTTCAAGAGAAGTGAACCACAACTAAATGACATTGAACCTGAAATTCATCTAGAGGAAATGGAAAAGCCACCATAGAATTTAAATGACTCATATTTAAAAAGAAGAATAAAAGTAAGTAATGTTGACCCTGATAAAAAATCTAATATGAAGAAATTAAAAAATTTTAGGTAAGAAATATGGAATCATTTTTTATTTATTTTACCATATGATGTGGAAAATCTTAGAGCTATATGTCATTATTGTAATAAAAGTTATGATGCACATCACATAAGGAATAAAACTACTTCAATGATATATCACTTCAAAAATATATGTAAGAAGATTCCAAAATAAGTATATAGAGGACAAAAGATGTCAAGTTTTCAAACATAAATAGGAAAGAGTGATACGAAAACTCATAAATTAGTTATTTTATCATTTGATGTAAAACGAATTAGAGTTGGTCTGGCAAAAATGATTATTATTGATGAATTGTCTTTTAGGTTTATCAATATTGAGAGATTTAAAGATTTTATAACTAAAATTTATCCTAAGTTTTATGTGCAATCTCGTCAAACAATTTCTAGGGATGTGCTTCAACTTTATTTAGATGAGAAAAAGAGATAGAGAAACTTTTTCTTAAGTAAAAAGTTAAGAGTTTGCTTTACTAGTAATTGTTAGACTAGAGTTCAAAATGTTTATTATATTTGTATAAGCACAAATTATATTGACAAAGATTGAAAATTAAAAAAGAGAATTATAAATTTTTGTGAAGTTGAGAATCATAAAGGTGATACAATTGGAAGAATGATAGAAGAGAGTTTGTCTGATTAAGGTATATGTAAGGTGTTTACCATAACTCTTTATAATGCTTACTTAAATGATATTATTGTGTCATACTTGAAAAGAAAGCTAAAAAATTGGAATGATGGACTTGTTATGAGTGAAGATTTTTTTCATGTGAGATGTTGTGCTCATATTTTAAACTTGCTTGTAAAAGAAGGACTTAAAGATCTTCACAATACTATTATGTGTATTCGTTGTGCAGTAAGATATGTTAAATCTTTTCTTTTGAGATTACAAAAGTTTAAAATGTGTTATATTAAGGAAAATATTGAGTCCAAATAAAATGTGCCTACAAGATAGAACTCCACATATCTAATGTTAAAATCTTCTCTAAATTTTTCAAAAGCTTTTGATCGTCTTGAAAAAGAAGGAGAAACAAGCATTATTTTTTATTTTCACGAGCAGCGATCGAGTGGTGGGCCTTTAACATTAGATGATCGGAAGAATGCTAATGTTTTTGTCAAGTTTTTGAACACTTTTTATAACTTTATATTAGTATTCAGTGCATCTTTATCTTTATGTACCACATCAAATTTATATTTTACAAAATTGCATAACATCAAATACTTACACGGTGTGGTTCTGATGATGAGTTGTTGAAAATACAACTACTACAATGAAAACAAAATTTGAGAAGTATTGGGGAAATATATATAAGACTACTAAGATATTGTATGTTGCATTTTTACTTCATACAAGTTACAAATTCGAGTATTTGGCATTCCTATTTGAAGATATTTTTGATTTAAAAATTGTTAAAAAATTAGAAGATAATGTCAAAAATACTTTGATAGATATGTTCGAAGCTCACTATAAGTTAATGCATGAAAATGATTGTCAATATAATGTGACTCAATCACAAGATGTAATAGGAATGATTCTTTCATCTGATAAAGCAAGAAAGATGAAATTTCTTAAATACTTTGAGGAAAAAAATAGTTTAAGGTTGAAAACTAAGGTTTTGAAATATTTGAACACTTTATGTGAAAATGTCATGTTGGATAAGTTTAATTTATTGACATGATAGAAGGCAAATTCTTTTTGGTATCTTATCATCTCTTTCATCATATGTGATATGTTTAAAGTTCAATTTTCAACTGTTGTTTCAGAATCAGCTTTTAATACAAGATGACGCATTTTTTCATTTTAAGAGTTCTTTGAATCCTAAAATCGTAAAAGCATTAGTATGTAGTCAAAATTGGTTATGTTCTTCCATCAATAATAACTATATCAGTTTACCAGAATACAATGATTAACTCAAGATTTATGAAGATATTGATTTAAGTAATTGTAATAGTTAAAAATTATTTTTAATTTTATTTTTAAATATTATTACCTAATGATATGTGATTTTATTTGCTTATAGAGTTCATTAAATACAGTATATTGATCATTTATGATTAATATTGGGTAATTTTCTTACTGTTTGTCAAATAATTAAATACAAACTCATGAATACAATCAAAAATATTATTAAATGTAAGTAAACTTGTGAATATAATCAAAAATATTATTAAAAGTTTCTTACCGAAGGTACTAGTTACTGCGGAGCAGGTGATCTTTACTGATTTTAGCTAGCATGATCTGTATGCCGTAGCCCATACACTGGCTGTTCTTGAAAGGGTATATATATCAATTACCATTATATAATACTTAGTAGAATTATTGTATGCACAATTTAATAGTGATTAATAGGCCGTGTCATATCAAGTCGGCATGTTTAACACCGATACTATTATGTGCTAAGCTCTGTCGTTGTCTTGGTGCAAAAGGGACCCATTCAACAAAAATGAATGCAATTTCTCTGTCACTTCTTCACATTCACAACACCAATAGTTTTTGATAATAAAAGCTAATGTGTCTCTATATCTAAGAATTCTAAGCACAAGTAAGGTATGTTTCTAATACAAGAAATAATGATAGCTCAACAGACCACATCACTCCATCAGGAAACATCGCTGGTCTATTAAGAATTGTCAAAAACAACTATAAATTATTGAAGTTTTAAAAGCCCTAAAAAGTTAAGTGATCGTTTCAATTTATTTTTAGCTTTACCTAGCTGTGAAAACCATATTCACTGAATATAATCACCTAACCTGCTAAAAAAAAAAAAAAATCTTCCGTTTTTCTGATGCATCATGATTTAATATTTCAATTGACAGTGACAAATGAGATATATATTCAAAGTTTGGCTTTACATGTTTTGTGGAAGTGATGAATAAGATTCCCAAAAGGAAAAACAAAGCTTTAAAGACAGAGAAAGTGAGAAAGATGGTGTGAGATTCTCATAATGTGAGACAGAGTAAAAAGTGTGAAGATATCACATGTAAGACTTAAGACAACTCTGCACTAACTTTAAGTTAAATGGAAAGAAAAAGAAAAAGAAACCATATCCACAAGTCAAGGTACAATATTATTTCAATAGCAAACAACTTGTCCTTCTAAAGGGGTCAAGCACAAATACTTATGATCTATCCCTATATTTCTATCACTCTTTTTTTGGATTTTTTTTTTCTTGTCTTATGGTATATAAATAATATTATGAGGTAAAATAATTAATAAATACGTAAATCTTTATACCAAAAAAGCAAAACTAATTATATTATAAATCAATTCATATGTTAATAAAATAAAAATGATTAACATATGAATTGATGATGTATACAACAAAATTTGAAAAAAAATAAAATAAAATATAAAAAAGCAAAAGAAAGAAAAAAGTGGGCATAATTAAGCCACTTTTTTTTTATATATATATCATAGATATATTCAACCATATTATCTATCATAACAACGTGCCTCTTGATCAATCTAAGCCGTCCATCCAAAATATATAGCATCGTTTCTCCTTTTGCAATAAAAAGTAATTAAACAAAATATAGACGTTGATATATATCACACTATATGTGTGTGCGTTGTGAACCATTGTAGATGTTATGATTGTCTATAGTTTACCTTCTTTAATTTGTTCTTCTTTTTTCTTTTTTCAATTTCTGTGGTGGTTAAACCAAAGTATGGCCAATACGGTTGGGTAGATGTGAGCAATAATAGAGCTACATTGAAAGTGAAAGGTGAAGAAGAGAAGGGGAAACGCACTCTTAAGCTACTTTACATCTACTCTTCTTCCCCCCAAGGCATCTCACTTTGTCTCTTACAAGTCTTTTTTTTTTTTCATAATCCTTATCAAGTTTTATATATGAAAAAGCCAACTCTCTACAAAAAAAAAAAAAAATTTATATTTGGTTCTTTCATTTTTGGTTTTAGAGAAATATCATTTTCTTTCAAATTGCATGTCATTTCATTTAGAAGCTCTTTTTTTTTAAATAAAAGGTATAGTGTTATTTTATTTTTATTTTTTCATTTTTTAAAAAAATCAAAACTCTTTTGCTAATGTGCTTGAATTTAGATCCAATGTAATAATTTTTTTACTTAAATTTAATCATTTAGGATGACTTTAAACCGTTTACTTATTAGTTTAAATTTAAATATACAACATTTTTGTTCAATTAACTATATAAAAATGCTTCAAAAATTATAATTTAACATTGGGTCGTATTTTTGATTTATTAATTTAGATTTACTTGGTATACCTTTATTTTGAATTGATTAAATAATTTAATATAAACGTTGTGTCTAATCTATGATAGTTTAAAAATAATTTGATATGTTTTTTTTTAAATGAAAATTGCGGTCTACTTTGCAATTCAAAGCAAGTAAATTTTTGGAAATATTAATTACGTCATGTATTGGAAATGCATATTATTATTATTTGTTATTATTTGTCGCCTACGAATTACACGTATTAGTCTATGTCTGCACGGTCTGCCCATATATGCAGCATAATAAAGTAATATTATTTATAGTGTTCTTTTTGAGAATATTAGTTTCTTTAATTTTATTTTATTTTTCTGATATTACTATTATAGTTAAAGGATCGTGAAAAACAATTTCATACTTATTAATTACAATTTTTTTTTTTACTTTATTAAAAATTATAGAAATTTTAGTGCTATTCATTCTGTTATATTTTCTATGAATATTATTTTAAAATTTACCCATGTGGTTATGTTCTGCAATTATAGATAGATTCAGTATTTATAATGCCAGTGGTCAGATTTGTTAATAATAATAATAGACACGAATATTAAGAGTACTACTTTGAAAAACAAATATTAAATATAATTATACGGTAATGTATGGAATCTATATTTTATAAACATAAAAAAAAACATTGCACAGCACACATTAAATAGAAATTAACTTTATGTTTTCGCCTCTTACAATTTTATTTTTTTAGGTGACACTGGGTGCAAGAATACATGCATTAATCAATTACTTGTGATGTGTCTACTTTAGTTGGCAGTGTACGTTATTCCCCCACTTACTACTATATCACAGATTTATTTGTCGTTTTGTCTGCTTAGACGAAGCTATTGGTCTACTATTTTCTTATTAAAAATGATTAGAAATAATTTTTATTATCGATATTATTTAATAAAAAATCTATTGATAAAATATCTTTATATTAATAATAATTTGTATTATAATACTATTCCATTCTAATAATAATTATAAGAGATTTTGGAGTATTGCTTAAGGTTCGATATATAAGCATTGATCGAGAATACCATTATCATTTTAATAGAAGCATTAAAGGCTGAGGTTACGTTTATAATAATAATAATAATAATAATAATAATAATAATGTTCACATTACCTTGTCTTCCTTTTACGAAGCCAAAAAAGGGTACCATTTTATTGGGAAGAAGGCTGCATCTTATAATAACAATAGGTAATTAAAAAAATAAAATGTGTAAGTGTATAGCTTATTGTCACGACCTTAATTTCTCAAGAATGCGATCGCAAGTCACTTACCTCATTCGTCAGTATCGTTTCGTTCTTCAATCCGAAGAACTAACTCCAAAGAAGAGAATAGAAGAGAGTTTGCGAAGAATCTTTGTATTCTTGCAGAGTTTACGATACAATCGTTAAATTAGAGGATGAATAAAACACACCAAGCCTTGCCTATTTATTTATGAACAAGCCTCAAGAGATGCCACATTCTTCAGATCCTTCTAAATTTCTGTACATACAATAGCAGAGTCACATGTACAAGTCGCCACAGGTTCTGGGACCTTCTATCCCATTCTAGAGTCTTCTAGGTCATTCGCCTCCTTCACGCACCTTCCGGACGTTCAAGCTTCCAAATGCTTCTACATCCTTCCCGAACCATCTAGCCGATTCTAGAACGTTCCAAATTTCATTCTAGCACCCTCTGTGTGCTCAGAACATTCTGCAGGTCTTCAAGCTGAGTCGAGTCCATCCAACTCAAATTTTCTGGGACTTCTGCAGACAACTCTAGAACTTTCCACGTGTCTAGATCCTTGGCACCAAACATTTGGATTTTAGGGCGGTAGGCGGGACGTGACACCCTCCCCACCTTCAAGTTCGCGACGCCTCGTCGCGCGCCTTCAAGTTGAAACCTCTCTATAAAGCATCTCTAAATTGCCACAAGGAATCCTCGTGTTCCCAACTTGTTTCTTCTTCCTGGGCGTTTTCCATTCGACCAAGTATTCCTTATAACTTGGTACGCCCTCCGCTTCGGATCGCCGGTCCGCCGACCGAGTCCACTTCCTTATCAAGGAGGTTGTCACCGCGCAGAAGCTCTCTTCGATACTCCCGACTTATGTCATCCTCGTCTCCAGTAGTAAGGTTTTAGCATGCTTACATGAAAACAGGATATATTTTAAGCTTTGAGGAGTCAGTTGTAGCTAGTATGACACCTTACCAACTTTCGAGGACAGGAAACGGCCCCTCATACTTAGTACCAACCCCCATGAACCTTCCGCAAGGACTTGAATTGTTGGGCAATAGTTTTAGGACCAAATCGCCTTCCCGAAACTCTACCATCCTCCTCTTCTTGTCACCCCATTTCTTCATCTTCTTAGACGCCTTATGCAAATAGGCTCAGCTGACCGTTGTTTCACGCCAGGGGCAAAATCCTTGAAAGTTGTGCTCTTTCCTTCATAGCCAGGCGCAAGGCGAGGGTCAGGCCGTCGCCCCATGACAATTTCGAAGGGACTCTTAGTGGTGGACTCACTCTGATTATATGAGAATTGGGCTACATCCAATGCCTTCGCCCAATCCAGTTGATCGCACTAACAAAGGCCTAAGATACGCTTCCAAAGAACGCATTGGCGCGCTCCGTTTGTCCGTCACTTTGTGGATGAAAGCAGGGAGAAGTTCAAGTCCCATCCCAACAAATTGAAATAGTTCCGTCCAAAATTTCCCGTGAATCGTGGTCTCGATCACTCACGATATTGGAAGGAATTCCCCCAATGCTTCACAACATTCTTGAGGAACAACCGCGCCGTCTCATCTCCGCGATCGGGTCGAGGCAGGTATGAACGTCGCATATTTGCCGAAACGGTCAACGATGACAATAATGCCGCCAAATCCTCGATTTTGGCAGCAAGTGATGAAGTCCATGTGAGACACTCTCCCACGGCTCTGGGAACGGGGCAATGGCTCTAACAACCCACCGGGTGCGTGTTGCTCAATCTTGTCCTGGCCGGCATACAAGACAAGTCTTCACGTAAGCTTCTACATCATCCCGAAGTCGAGGCCAATGGTAGATGGACTTGATCAAAGCAAAGAGTACGCCTCATTCCTGGGTCCCGCCCATAACGAATCACGGCACTCGATAAGCTCTTTCCTTAAGCTCTCCCCATTTTGGCACGAAGATTCGATTCGCTGCACATGTAGCAGTCCTGTCACCAGGCCCAAAATCGTCTCGTCTTTCCTTCCTTGATTTGTGGCAAGGGAGGTTTCTGGGGTGCGGCATCACGTCCAACCCTTCTTTGATCTTATCCAAGAAAGACCGCTTGCCATTACTCAAGGCCGCTAGTTCGTCTTTCGCGCTCGGCCGCATCACGGCACCACACGGGCCCTCACTGGCTTGTATTCCAACCTATAGTCAAACTCCGCCAAGAAATCTTGCCACCGAGGCTTGCTTGGGGACTCAACTTCTTTCGAGTCCGAAAGTAACTTTGTCGCCACATTGTCCGTCATAATAACAAAACGAGAACCCAATAAATAATGTCGCCACACCCTTAGGCAAATGAATGTACGATGGGTCATTTCTTTTTCTTGTACGATGCAGTGGGGCGCTGCTCGTTGTCATTTGAGCTGCGGGCTCTCATAAGCTATCGGACGTCCTTCCCTCGCATCGGTACTCCACCAATGGCGAAGTGCATCCGTATGCAGCCTCGTATGTCTTGGTAGGTCCTGCACAAAGCACCGCTGGTTCTTCACTACGCCTTCTAACCCAAGTCTTCAAACGAGGCTCATTCATTTGTCCACTCCCAAGCCTTGTTCTTTTGCCAAGTTAAATGAGTGTTTCTTGGTCTCGGCCGAGTAAGACTTGATAAACCTTCAGCAATAGCTTCAATACCCAAGGAAAGATCTTAATCAGGGAACCCGCGAAGCTCGTCCTGGACGGCTTTCACCTTAACACCATCCATCGTCGGTTTCCATCCACATCCTACGCCCTGCAACATCATCGCCCGGGCAAAGGAACATTTTTCCTTCTTGACGTATAGCTCATTCTCCTTCTCGGACCCTCGAACACCCTTCCCAAATGCTCTAGATGTTCTTCCAAAGTCCATTTATATATCACAATATCATCAAGATATACTACCACGAACCGATCGAGGTAGGGATGGAAAATCTTATTCATGAGTGCGCAAGGTGCAAGGGTGTGCATTAGTAAGACCGAATGGCATGACAAGGAACTCATAAGCACCATACCTTGTCACACAGTAGTCTCGGGGCTCATCTCCTCGCTACGCTGCACTGGTAGTAACCCGATCGCAAATCCAACTTTGTAAAGTATCTTGCATTCCCCAATTGGTCGAACAAATCGGCACAAGTGGGATAGGATACTTGTTCGACGGTGATCTTGTTTAGAGCCCTATGAGTCACTGCACATCCGCAGCGAACCATCCTTCTTCTTTTGGAACAACACCGGCACCAAAGGGGGCTTTCAAGGTCTTATAAAGCCTCATCCAGCGATTCATCAAGTTTCCGCAATCTACCAATGGCTCGAGTTCGCCATCCGACAGGTAGGGACCATCAGGGTGGCCTCGGTGCCGAGTTCCAACTCTATCTCGTGGTCTACCTCCTCCTCGAGGTAACCGCTGGGCAAATGCTTCCCAGCATCACCTCTTGGAACTTGTCTAACATACCAGACTTCCGTTGGCAAGCTTGGCTTTGTTGACACCCTCTTCATCGTCGTACTCTTTAGATGGCCAAGTAACTCTCTCTTCGTCCCTCTTCAATCCCTTCAATTGAAGCGCCGAAAGAGCTCGAGTAGTGGATCTCATGTTCTCTCTCGGCTACCACACACGCTTCGAGCCATCCATGATACATGAGCGAGTTTCGGCACCAAGAAAGCTCTAACTCCGGTCCAAGAATTCCATGCCAAATACAACCGAGAAGTCGTCCATAGCGCCACCGACAAGTCTACCCCGCGCCCAAGCACCAAGCACGACATTAACTCCGCGAGCGACTCCACGTACCGGTACTGGCCGCCGAGTTGACCCGCTTTGAGCAGAACCCCTCCATTGATAACCTTCTGCCGAGTCTCTTTGCTTCCTCCACCGAAACAAAGTTAGCGAGACGCACTGTGTCGACCAAGGCTTCGCGACCTTCCCATTGATGGTTGCCACTACGTACATCACTCTCGGTCTTCGGCACTCGCAACGCACGTAGCATGTGCAAAGAACCCATCTTTGCACCATCATCCGACTCACCTCCATTCGACCATGTGGGAGGCAACTAAGGCACTCAATGCCTTCCTCTTCGGACATTCACGTGCCCAATGCGGTCCGTCGCAAAACGAAGCACGTTACACGGGCTTTCGAGGCATTCCGATCCTCCTTCTCCTTCCCTTTGTCTCGTGGCTTGAATGAGGAGTTGCCTGTGATTTTGGAGCTCCGACTTTGGCATGGGCCTCCATTACTCTCTCTCCACCAAACTTCTTGTCGTGGCTTCGGGAGCTCTCCTTGCTGCGAGTAATCAATAAAGCTTTCTCGTCGCAACGGCCGAAGATAAATCTTGGACACCACGTCGCGAGCCTCAAGGTTAGCCCACGATTGGAGACCGTCCATGAACAAGAATAGCATCACTTGTCGGTTGTGTCGGGACCTCCAAAGAAGAAGGTCAGTGAACTCCTTCACATAATCCCTTACGCTACCCGTTTAACTGCCGCAATGCATTTCGCTGCCTCTCTCTCTTGACCGAAGAATCGACGCATCTTGAACTCCCTTTAAAGTCTTCAAAGGTGTCACGTGCAAACCCCACGTTGCACATCTCCATGTCTCCGTCTCCACCACAACATCGCAGTGTCCATAAGTACACGGCCGCATAGCTTCGGATCTTCTCACGTGGTCCATGCCAAGAGCCTCAAAGTATTGCGTTTAGCCCCCATAGGAAGTTGTCCATTTCCCCTCGGGCGTTCCTAACGCCGTTAAAGGGCTCTGAGCTCGGGGAACGTCCACCCTCTTAGCCTCGTTGGCGGTTTGCACTTCGCGCCATAGCCCGCTACATGGGCTAGATCACCACCCATATCCTCCATTCATGCAATACATCATGGTAGTTCTCTTTGGACAAGATCCGCACCTTCGACAAGTTCGGCTTTCAACCCATCAATTTCTTGCCTTAGCCCACCGTCTTCCAGCCTGCTGAGCGACATCTTTATCACGTACGGATCTCACATCCTCGGCACTTCCAAGCCATCAGTAACGCTCTTCTAAGGTTGTCTACTCGGCACAAACAGCCTCCTGGGCCATCGCGCACTCCCAACACGTGCTTCTAAGCTAGAAAGTATGTCTTTGACTTGGCCTCTAGCTTCTTTCGATGGTTCAGGGTTTCCTCACGTCCACGTTCCATGCGGAACATCAACGCTTGAAAGTAGATGGACCAACGTTCTTCTTATGCCAAGAGTAAGATTGCTTCAACCTAAGGCTCCGATACCAAATGTCACGACCTTAATTTCTCGAGTAGCGATCGTGCCACTTAGCATCCTCGTCGTACTAAGCCCCGCCTTTCAATCCGAAAATGGAACTCCAAAAGAGAATAGAAAGAGAGTTTGCAAAGAATGCTTTGTATCGTTTGCAGAGAGTTTATGATACAATTGCTGAAGAATTCCCGAGGATGAATACAAATGAAGACCAGAGTTGGTTCCATTTTATGTGTGCAGACAAGCCCAAGAGTATGCCACATTCTTCAGATCCTTCACCTCTGAGGGACATATAAATGACAGAAGTTCACACAAGCGGCTCTCTGGACCTTCTATCCCATTCTGCAGTCTTCTAGGTTCGTCATTCAGCTCCTTCCACGTACCTTCCTCCGGATGTTCCGCAAGCTTCCGCCGCTTTACATCCTTAGAACCATCCCACATTCTGAATTCCGCCCATTCTAGCACCTCTAAATGTGCTTCTAACATTCTGTAGTCTTGGACTTGAGTTAGTCCATCCAACTCCAAATTTTCTACTTCTACAGACAACTCAGACTTTCAGTCAGATCCTTGGCAGCACAAACATTCGTGATTTTGTTAGCTGCATGTGACGTGACATTACTTGTAGAAGGTAAGCATGCAAACACAACAGAATGATGCATCTAATTTTGTAATTTATTTAATTATTTTTGAGGATTTATTCAAGGTCACCAAAGTCCAATATATATATATATATATATATATAAACATCCATTATAATAGGCCTAATTATACGAAAAATTCTATTTTTTTTTACAAAGTTTCATTTTTTATTGAATTAGGTTAAAAGTAAAATTAGATAAATAAATGGATTATTTATGTATTTGTAGGTAGTAAATAATAGTCACATAACTAATAGATGAGGTTAATTCAAAGTTGATAATGATTTGTTAATGTATTGGAATGATTCATTATATACATAACTTATTATTAATTAATTTTTAATCATTAATATATTTGTTTTTTTTTCTTCTAAAAAATATATATATTGCTCTAACTTTGTACAAATTATTTATTTAATATATTGTTTTTTTAATGATAATAGCCTAACTCTATATTATTATTATTATTATTATTATTATTATTTTCATTAAGTACGAGTTAATAAATGTAGTAAAACAAAAAAGAAGAAGAAGTATATACGAGTTAATAAATAAGCTATTAAAATATTTATGATTTTTTTTTAATAAAAATACATAGATTTTCAAGAGAGCTAATCTTCAGGGTCAAACATTGTGAACTAGGTAGTTTTCTAAGAAATATCATATTAATGAAAGGGCAGCTAATATCGATGTAAATAAAGATGATGAATTTTAATTTTAAAAATGAGAAGAAAAAAAAATTAGTTAGTTAGGTACGATTTGATAGACTTGGCCGATTTATTATATTGGTATTCTTCATGAAAGACAGATTTGGTAAAATAAAAAATAAAAAAGACTTGTCAAAATTTAGCAGCAAGAAATTAGCCCCCGAACGTGGGATGGATTCAAAATTTCATGCAGTAGATCAAATCTTAATTTAGTTAGGGAAAGGTTGTTTTGTTGTAAAAAAAAAATTAAAATGTTATTGTTTTCACAATAATACATAAATTAAATTAGATTAAAGATAAAAAGTAACGTATCTTTTATACAACTTTATATATATATATTTTTTTTCCTGTACTCCAAACTCTGACACAAATAATTTGTCAATATTTAAAAAATTATTGATTTAATAATGTTTCTGTTACTCACTTTAAGACGTGTGAATTGGTCTATTCAATTATCAATGTAAATTACTGATAAATAATAATATAAAAAAAACTATCAATAATAATGCACATTTTGTGTGATAATAATGCTCATTATATTGGTAAACCAATTTGATAATCTAAACAAGTCCGTACAGTACAGATAAGAGACAACAATTGAATTGTCGGTTTTAATAATTTTCTTTATTTTCTAGATTTGCAATAAAGAATGGGCCAGTGGCATCACGAGTCACGACGACTAAGGAAAGACGAAAGGGGTATGGAGCCCAATGCAAAAGATGGACCATATGATGTAAAGAAGACGAAATTGATGATAAAGCACAAATGAGATGGACGGCTATGATTTTGCAGTGGAAGAGTGAAAACTAATAACAGAGGTTTAATTTGGTTAGTTGTATTGGTAATTAATAGTTTTTTTTTATTAGATATAATTATATTAATTAATGATTTTGAAATAAATTAATTATTAATTTTTATGTATGCATGAAACAGTCCAAATAGAGCCAAACGTTGCCCATGCGCTCAGCCGTGAAATAAGCTGTCCTCGAACAGTTGAACTCCCAAAAACAAAAACTACAAATTTAGGGAAACTTGAGTGAAATAATAAAATAGATAAATAGCTTGCACGTTTGAGTTTTGGGTGTGTTGGGTTGTATAAAAAAATAATAAATAAATATGATGATGATTTAAAAATTATGAGAAAAATAATAGTAACGTATATAAAAATTACTCCTTTTCTCTCTTCTATCATCAAGTGTTAAATAATGCAGACCACCAAATTAGATTGATACAATACCTAACGTTAATTTCTTCTGTTCGTAAAGGAAAAATATATGACGTGGCTCCTTATTTATTTCCATGTTGCCACTACTATTTTTAAAAGATGAATTTACTTTCAAGAAAATAATATTTACCACTAATAACACAAAATAATATAGATTTTATTATATTAAACAAATAAAAATTAAATATATTATTTACAATACCTATTTTACCAGTGACTAATCAACAAATTTCATAACGTGTCATTAATAGTTTATATTGTTGTATTATTATCATAAAATTTTATACATATTTATTATAAAAAATAATATTAGCAATTGTTATAACAAAATAAACTGATTAATAAGTAATGTAAATTTGTATGTTAGCATGACTCGTACTTCTCATATTTTCCAAAATCTAACGTACACAAGTTCTTGTTAGCGGGTCCCACATCATCCTTCACGTTCTTGAAGGATCAGTAGTTTAATTTGGTTTTGGAGTTTAGCTGGGTCAACGTGGCAGTAGCATGCAGGCCCCAGCCTGCAGTTTTTACGTGGCAGATGCCGGGTTTTGTCAGTTATAAAATCTCCAATTACCTCATGGTTTCATATGTTTTTAAACTTTTACCATCTTTTGATTAATATTTTTCCCATAAATGTTATTTTAACCGGAAGAAAAAGGTAGTAGTTGAGATAAACACGTGAATATATTACGGAAACGCCCCTAAGAATTTGCGCAAATTACGAGATGACCGGAGCACTGTTTTGTTTATGAATGAATCTATTGGTAGACGAGTAAGAGGAAACCGGGTCGTTTCTGGTAACGAAATCCGAAAATAGAGAAAACCCAAACTATTAAAATAAATAATAATAATAATAATAACTCAGACGTATAAGATATCTCACATATATCTCTCTCAACCTTTTTTTTCTCTTTCTTTATAAATCAGCTTTATTTATGGAATAATTTATTTATTCAATTTTAAAATATTATTTATTTACTCCCTCACTATAAACCAAACCCTTAATAAACCCCACCATACGATCCTCAATTGCTATTTCGCAAGACATTTTGTTCATGTTATCGTGTACTTTGTTCTCTTGCTCTCTCTGTTTTATATCCTATCTTCTCATTATCTAAACAAAAACCAAATACCCTCAACAAAACGCAATCAAGAAAGAAATAACAAGAAATTTAGCCACAACGCTTCTTCTACGTATTCAAGGAAGATTTTTACAGAGAATCAGAACAAGAACTTAACAGCAAAATATCGAATCTCTTGATTTCCATGGCTGTCGAAGCTCGTCACCTAAACCTCTTTCCTTCACAACTCATAGCCAACAGGTATTTCATTAATCTAGCTCATCTCTCTATTAAGCTATATCACTTTATACAATTTTAAAACGTTCCTGTCTGACCATGCAATTAATGGTGGGGTCTTCTTGATTTTCAGAGAATTGATGAATTCTATAGAAGGGAACACTAACCAGTTCAATACCCAGATGGGGTATGGAGTTCCATTATCGGAAACCATCACGACCGACACTCTTTTACCTGCATACAATTCTGTCATGAACGAATTGGTTCCTCCTAAGACGGCTAAACAATCCGATAGCTGTCTCACCTACAATATTCCCACTTTCTCAAGAAAGCGCACCAGAGACTCTATCCATCCCTTCATCAACTACCCAACTCAACCAACGAACAAGAACTGCGATTATTTCTCTTTTCTAGGCGAGGACATTTCTCTGCAAGTCCAACAGCAACAATTCGATGTCGACAATCTTATTTCTCAACATGTACGTACTAAAAAAAAATCGATGCCATAATTTATTTGGATGTTAATTTCTTTTCGAACTTGTATAATCTAACATGTACGTTCCTAATTTTAGATGGAAAAGGTGAGAATGGAGATTGAAGAAAAGAGGAAGATACAAGCGAGAAAGATATTGGAGGCAATAGAAGTGGGGATGATGAAGAGGCTCAGAGCCAAGGAAGGAGAGATAGAAAAGATGGGAAAATTGAATTGGGCATTAGAAGAGAGAGTCAAATCATTATGTATGGAGAATCAGTTATGGAGGGACTTGGCCCAAAACAATGAAGCCACAGCAAATGCTCTGCGGACAAATCTGGAGCAAGTTCTATTGCAAGTCAGGGAAGACCGAAACTGTGGGCAAAAAATGGAAAACGATGCACCGTGTACCAATCCCCTAATGGACGATGCCCAATCGTGCTGTGGGAGCAGTGGCGACGAAGAGTTGGGCGAGCACATGAATAACGTTCTGGAAGGGATAAACATTAGAGACAGCAATCAAAACAAGGGCTGCTTTAACAACAGATTGTGCAGGAATTGTGGGAAAGAAGAATCAACCGTGTTGGTTTTGCCGTGCCGGCACTTGTGTTTGTGTACAATTTGTGGTTCTTCGCTTCACACTTGCCCAGTCTGTAAATCCACGAAGGACGCCAGTGTTCATATCAACATGTGTTGATCCCAAACTAGAAACGAAAAACAAAAACGTTCATTTTCAGTTTTGTTTAAATGTGCAATCCCAATTTTTGAATTGGATTACCCCTTTGTTCATAATGAATAGTACTTGATTTTGTTTACAAATTTTTACCCAGATTATTATTCATCGCTTCTTTGTATATTTGGTTTTGCGTATTTCTGGTTGCAAGTTCTGCTCGTTTGTTTGAAACTAAACTAGAATGAACTGAAAGGCCAATTTGCCCCACCATAAATTGAATCGCCGTTCTTCATATGGAAAATTAGAGAAACAAAAGTAAATGGTATGTCAAAAATGAAATTGAAGCTATTTACTAACGAATTTGCTTACTGTTTGTTTTCGTTTTCATTTTCCGGAGTCTTGATACTTGTGGATGCTGTTAGTTAATTAATTGATATAAGAGACGGATAATCTTTGCGCATCTTAACAAGATGTAAGGTCTTGGGGCGCAGACTAGCATAGCTGGTCGTAGTTTCGTAGTCATGGCCAAAAGGCGTGACTCAAGGATTATGGCTTGGTTTTTGTGAGTTTGAAATGAAAAAATCAATATTCCGTGGTAAACAAAATTTATATAATTTTTTTTTTATTTCCTTGTTGTGGGACCCGATGCGCATCTAACCGATAGGTAAGTGTTTTTAGACCATCTAGGTAAATACATATGTCGCGTAAAAAGCACGCGCGATCTTTACATCTTGGAGGTCAACGTGGGATCTAAAAAGTCGACAGGAGTGAGGCAAAAAAGCTGACACGTCGGACGCGCGCAATTGTCGCTGTTACTATCAGTGCCTGCAACGGCCAGTCTCTTCTTTAGCTTTACACAATTTAAGAGAAAATAATCAAAAAAAGGAATAAAAATCGCAAACTACGAAAAAGTCCAAAGCAGCTTCAATCACTTATTCACGAGCTCTCCCCACTAGCACCGATGCGTAATGGCGTAATCAAGACGACGACGTGTAAGCTGAAATAATGAGAAGATCCGAAGAAAACAAAATACGTAATGGGAACAATGAATAATGTGGTGGAAACTGAAAAGAGTCACTTTACATTACAAAATCAATCACATAAGCATAAGCTGTTTGGATTTCGAGGAGGTGCGGTTGTTGAAAGTGCTACGTTCTATGCACGTTACTGTATGTCCATCTTTTATCTCTTTTGGGTCATTGTCAAAAACTTGGGACCACAGCATCAACATACGTCCACCAACATCAAATCATATCTACTCACATATATATATATATATATATTTATTTATTTAATTATATTTCAATTATCACTTGCTAATGGAGTTTTACTATCTTTGTACCTTTGTTGGGTTACATAAATAGAAGACCTACAGGGTGAAACAGTGAAAGACAGAATCGATGTGGGATTCCGCCTAAATCTGGACGCTTTGCAGTAGTAAATGGATTAAATTTAGGTGAAATAAGATAATATTGTTTAATAATGAGATATATATTTTATTTGATTGGGTGTTAAATGTTTAATTAGATTACTTGTTTAATTTGGATTGAGCATGTGTTGGCAGGTTTTTGTTTTTTTACTTTGACCAATATTGGGCAGTAAAGTTTTGATTATTTGATTCACCGGAAGGGTAAGTCATAATAGTCAATTATGTGACAAATGCAAATAGGTTGTGAATTATGAATTGTGAAGTGGTGGGTGGTAGTATCTTTGGGTATTCAATGAACTCTCTCTGTAAGAATTTTAAATTATTTTGCCTGACACTGTTTTGACAGAGTGGAGATGGCCTTTCATTGATAGGGACCCAACAAATGAAGTGCGAAAACGAAACAACAAAT
The DNA here is from genome assembly GCA_033030585.1 of Hippophae rhamnoides. Classification (NCBI taxonomy): domain Eukaryota; kingdom Viridiplantae; phylum Streptophyta; class Magnoliopsida; order Rosales; family Elaeagnaceae; genus Hippophae; species Hippophae rhamnoides. The sequence goes on along the minus strand of CM065428.1, from coordinate 60,536,390 downwards.
AAACAAATATAATATAATATGCTTGATTGTATATTAGATTTATTCGTTAAAATCATTAATTTCTAAATCTTAATATATATTTTTTTTTTTTGCTTTCTTTTTTAATAATAAGTACCAAAGGTCCATATGTCAATCTTTTCTAGCCACCATTGTTTTTTTACCACAACCCAAAACTTCAAATGCATTATTATATTTCAAATATTGCTTAATCTTTCATAAGATTGAAGTGGTTTTAGTGCAATATTGTAAAAATATTATTTTCTTTGTTGCTTATTTTGGCATCCTAATTATTAATATATGTTTTGATGATATATATATATATATACCTCTTGGCGCTAATAAAGGAATCAAAGTGAAAAGCTTAGTCAAAAATGAAGCACACATGATACTTATAGCTAGATTGAAAATCTACAAACAAAATTATTCCAGCAGGAAATGTTTCAAGTCAATAATGAAATGGAAAGTTTTAGCCATTATTAAAATTATCTGCCTACTAAAATATAAAAAAAGATTAATCTAACAGTTTTCCAATTCATAATGGTGAAAAAGAAAGTTTGACATACCATTTGCGTTATTGTATGACAACCGTGTTATAGCACAATGATCATCGAATACCTATTATATATTGTTTTATCCTTTTAGGGATAAACTCCTTAAAATGGACACCTAATTGCTATCCATCATTTCGTGTATAAAAAATCAAAGCTTTGTATATATATAACTATTTTCTTCTTGAAAAATAATAAAAATATTACTATTAAAACTTATAATCATAAAAATAATATATCTTATATCAAGTTTTTATTTTTTTTAATATTAAAAAAATTTCACACATTATTTTTAACGTTTAAAATCATTTCAATTTTATCAAGGTCATTTAGATCATTTTAATTTTGAACTTTGTTTAATTGAATATTATTAAATATTATTAAGATACAATTTTTAAAAATGTTAGAATTTTTTTTAATTCTAAGTTAAAATTAATAGTTTTTTTTATTAAACTATTCAATACACGTGTTACACAACCTTTATATTAGATGAAATTTGAGCATACCTTATTTTTATTATATTATTAGTTAAGTACTAATTATATTTTTTTATTATTTTAGAAAGAGTTAGTTTCGTAGATTTAATAATTATTTAAATAATTTGATTAACTTAAATTCTAACGTAATATTAGAGATAGAAATCACTTGTTTAAAATCCATTGATTTAAATTGTTGAATCTCAAATGTTTGATTGATCTGGTTAATTGAACTAAGAATTGTAGTAAAATGATAAATAAATAAAAATATCATCGATGATTATTTCAATAACTTATTCTTTTTAAGAGTTGATTCTTAAAATAATTAACATTTTTTTTTGTTATACATCACAAAGTCTAAATACATCAATTATTATTTGATGTATAAAAAATTAACATCTTGGTTTTATTTGAGAACAAGTTCTGTTAGGAATACTAGGTTTAGATGTGGAGAATTTTCCTATTAAGAGAAACGAAGGCTAAAAACTAAACTCATTAAGAATTTTCATTATGGAAATTGGAAAAAAAATGCATTTCTCTTTGAATAACATATATATATGAACAATTGTAAATTTCTCACCGTTAGAAATAAATAAAATATTAAATTCTTTTATTTTCTATAGAAAAAAATAAGTTGTACGCAACTTTTTAAGATTCTAGAAATATAAAAAGAAAATCATTTTAAGTCAGAATACATAAGAGATCAATTTATGAATTTAGGAACCAAAGACCATTCAATCACTTATGACTTTTAAAAAAGAATTGTACAAATTAATGCTGTGTGGTATAATCCCTTCGTATCCGAAAAAGAGGCAATAATGCGAGTCACCTTCTATTTGGGCATTTTCTATAAAAGAAAAGAAAAACTGTAAAAAATTGGAGAGCAATTTACAAACTCACAGCTCGATCCCCTTTTTTTCAATGGGGAATATTCATAAATCCATTAGATATTAGAAGGAGAAGGAGAAGAAGAAGAAGAAGAAGAAGAAGAAGTTGTTCCAAAATGCTTTAGGTGTCAATTTAGAATTCAATTTTGAGTAACCAGATCAGACTTAAAGTTTTTGTCCAACTAATGAACCAATTTTGGAACAACATGTATGATTTGGAACGACATATACTTTGGAATTATGGGGTCCACAAAACAGATACAAAATGCCAAAATTAGTATTTAATGAGGAGGGTAAACATGTATATCACATAATAATGAAGGATTTGATTTTTAGTAAGATTGGATCTATTGGGCCCACTTCTACGGGCCCTTCGTGTATGTTTACCATGTGTCCCTTTTTGACCGGCATGCCCTCCATAACACGTGAATCTGATTCCCACTTAAGCTCCTACCTTCTCTCTCTAATAATTATTATTATTTTTTTAAATATAGTTATGTAAATAAATTTACACTGCATATAAAGTTCGTAAGAAGTAAAATTATTTATTAACATAAGATAAATTATATTGTAATATATATATTTTTATAATTCTCATTAATTAAATTAAATTAATTAATTAAAAAATGTATTGCTTGTTTTTGGAGTAAATAGATTTATTTATTCTTAAAATATATACATGTATAGCGCAAAACTGTCACAATCTAACATATGATAACAATCAATATATACCATCTCAAATTAATTGCTCCTTTATGTATTAGGAGAAACTATTGATTGTTCATATCGAATATTGGTAACGTGTTTGGTATATGTTAATGTTATTTATGTTTAGCTTTAATATCGATGGGAGTGTGTTGTATTTTAATTTTAGGATAAATTTTATAATTAATTTGATAAAAAAATATATATACGTTAATTATTTTTAAAGTAATTAATAACTTCTTTGAATATTTATGTATTTGATTAGAGATTTAAATTGTAATGTGATTTTAATAAATTTTATGAAATAATCTAATAATTTTTAAAACTTATTTAATAGATGAGATTTTAATTAAATCGTACTAATTATGATATTATATTTATTTTTAAAAGGTTTAAATAAGATAATTAAAAATATAAAAATAAGAAAAATTATTTAAAATTAAATATATTAAGAATATAAATAAAATAATATTAAATCATGATCTAATAGCATTACATTACTTATTGATATCATATAAGTTGGATTTTTTTTTTTTTACTGGCATGCTATAATGATTTATTTATTAAATAATCAAAACACCTTCTTTTTTTTATTAAAAAGAAAAGTCCAATTTTTAAAGTATTTCTGCCCAGGAATCTATTCAGAAGTTAGCATACACATTACCTATAAAAGAAATAATAGTTTTTTGGAGTTTTCCTACAGATAAAATGGAAGAGAAAAGGAAATTAATATTATTTTATCATATAGCATTATGATGGCCACTAATGGACATAATCTTTGATGTGGAACTATCTGTGGGGATTCTTTTTCTGGCTTGCTTTTGAACAATCCTAGATCACTTAAACTATATAATTGTATTTTTTTTTTTGAGTAATTATTTTTTATAATAATTTTTGTTATTATAATAATAATAATATATATATAATTATTTTATTATTTTATATTAATTATTATTAAATAAAATATTTTTAAGTTAGTAATAGTTTAGATTGTGATAATATGATTTTTTTATTTTTAAGAATAAATAAATAGAAAATGCTTTCCCGGATTTTTCCGAGTGTATTTATGTAATCCATTATTTTCCACGGACTTTAGGCAGATGACAAAAATGTAGACATAATTAGATCATTTTTGAAGAATGTTCCTATACTCTGGCCCTAGTATTTTATAGGGAAAATGTGCTATAAGAGTTATAATAAAATATATATTAATATAATAATTATTAAAATAAATGTATTAATTTTTATAATTTAAAAAAATTAGTTAATTAAATTCAACTAATACTAATTTCTTAAAATTTATAACATATTCGTTCACATGTGTATATATACACGTTAATTTCTTTATTTTTAATTTGATATATTAATAGAATAAATCAATACAATATATATATATATATATATATATATATATTAATTTCTTTTAATATAATTTGATAGTTGAATAAATTGAATCGAATCAATCCAATTGATTCTAACTTTTATGGTTTTAGAATATTTTTACAACATTCTATAATTTTTTTTATCAATATTAACATATAAATATTTGATATATAACAATTTAAGTAATGAATATCACATTATTAACGTAAATATTACAATTTAATAATATTATAATATTAAACTTAATATAAATACAAAACTAGTGAAAAATATTAAAAAATACTTTAATGACATTATAATCTTCAATTAACTTTACAATTTAAGTAAATAGAGATAAAATATAAAATAAAAATCTTAAAAGAATAATATATATAAATATATAAATATTATTTATTTATAATCGGAGGTGATAAGCCTTTCAAATCTATTAAATGATTCAATATTAATGTATTAAGAATCAATCAAATTCAATTAACATTCTCAAAATTTGACTAAATATTTTGTTGGATACAAAAGTTTTATACTACTCAAAATTGATTAGGTAAAGATTGGATGGTCTCCGAGCAACAACTATTCACTCAATTTGATGTCAAATTTAAAATTATTTGCTTGTGTTTAGCATTATTGTTGTTGGTAATAATAAGTAGCTTTCCTTCTTAGTTTACTGCATTTTTTCAATTGGTTCTTCTTTTTTTTTCCTATTTAAATAAATATTATTTGCACTTGTTTATGTATCAATATATATACTTTTTTATTTAATTTATCTTTTGATAAAACATTATTTGTATTCACATATCATATTTTATACGCATTCGATGACACTATCAAAATGAGAATTTATACAAAATAGCCAAAACCATTCAATGCGACAATAATGGGTCACAGGTCAGGTCACTTATGTATAGATTAAGAAATTGACCTATTAATTTTGGATAGGCAGAGCCTATCTAGTCGTCCAAGTTATAATTGAAAAAAGCAATATGTTTTCAATATATAATTGTCGTGTGCGTTTCAAATTTCCTGGGCTACATAAATAAATTAGCTATTTAAAGTAGTTTTATTTTTAATTTTGTAATAAAAATATTTATTTATTTTGTATAATATTAAAAAAAAATTCCTTTACGTTATAAAAAAATAAAATATATATATATATATTAAAAAAGAATTAAAAATAAAATATCATATATAATAAAAATTATATTATATATTTAAATTTTTTAAATTTATCTAAAATGGGTTCAATTATATCCAGATGGTTATGGCAGTTTCATTTGGTGAAATTTCAATAGCATTTGTCATTTGTGTTTAACATCGAGATATCAACTTAAAAGTATATATATATATATATAAGATTCATTTTCACGATATGTCAGATGTCTGTGTCGTATACTTTGTCTTTTGCTCGAAAACAATGTACAAAAACTATTTAAAAACATTTTTTTGAGAAAAATCATAAAAGATAAAAAAAATAAAAAAAAAATTATAATAATAAAAACAAAAACTTAATAACAATGTTTAATATTAAATAAGTTTAGATAATCATAAATTAACGTAAATGTCACAAATTATAAAGACAATACCAATTCTTATTTTATTTAAGATTTCAGATGTTTTATTATTGTAACTTTTTTTTTATTGGAAACTTAGGAAAAAGTGTGATTCATATTTTGTAAAAATAAAAAAATAAAAATGATAGATGTAAATGGAATGAGTAGTGTGATTGGAAATGAAGGTATGTTAAAAGACAAATATATATCATCTTCCATTTATTGGTTTGTTTCAACATCTTACCTTAATTTATGATTAATTATAGTTTAAGCAATTCAAGCGTCAATAGGCGACATTATTAAAAATATCAATATAAAATATTTGTTTTAAGTCATTGACCTAAGGGTGATTACAACATGCTCTCAAATTATAAAATTAGTCTATTATTATTTATTATATTTTGCAATCCACAACCTAATACATACATGATACAATCACATTTGACAATAATACTTATATAAAATTTAATAATTTAATTTGCAAACAATAATATTGATCGTGGTTGATTTAATTATTATTTTCCCCCAAATATCATGGTGGGTATTGTAGAATAGATATTGCATCGAAGCAAGGCTTAGTGCGTACTTTCAAAAGTGGACCCCATTGTACCATCATAAGACTTATTCGATAGTGACGGTGCAACATTTGATAATTTTATTTTATAATATGATATTAAATTATTCTATTAAAATAAGTTATAATTTATAGTATGGAAAGGAAAAAAAAAAAGTTAAAAAAAATGAGCATGGATCAGATAATTGGTATTGTCAAAAGGGAAATTAAATATTAATCTTGTCAAAGATGTCACACCACCGCACTTTGGAATCACCCAAACCAAACCAAACCAAACCAAACCAAACCAAAAATGTGTAATTTATACACTTTGAATCAACTTTTTAATTTCACCGGTTCTTGCCTCTATTAAATAATATTTATTCGACGTAATTAATGCGTACAAGATTCTATATATATATATATATATATTGAATTTATCGTTTTTATACTATATTTAATATCAATTTTAAAAACAAAAATATATTTTTAATAATTTAAAATATTGATATTAAATATACTGTTTAAATCTAATACATACATGATACTAATCAAAATAACAAATGACACACTTGACCCAATGCTTTAATCTTCTACTCAAATAAATGAGCAATGTTATATAAATAATATAATCGTGATAAACCAATGAGATATGATAATAATATAATTGTATTTATCAATATAATTAATAGATTTTTTTAAATAAATATGTTGTTATAAATTCACATAATATAATTAATAAATTTCTTTAAATAAATATGTTATTATAAATTCACATAATCACATCAATATAATAGTGTGTTTCTTTATTTCTGTCTCATCGTTTTAGTTTTAATATTCGTTTAAAAATTTTTTTTTATCACTTTACATCCAATTTTACAACAACAACAACAACACAAAAAAAAATCTATTTTCAAGGATTATGTCACTTAAAACTTAAAGTTAGAAGATTGTGACAACCATTGTTCCTATAACTTTCTAGAAAAAAAAAACTAGTCAGCATTTTTACCTGTACCTAGGCACTAGTAGAGGTAGCTTTTAATTTGAGATATGTTGGCGTAAACAACGAGTATGTAAAAAAAAAAAAAATTGTTATATCATATGTCTTAGTTTTCTAGAAAAAAAAAAAGAGAAGAGTAAAGAAGAACAAAATATGTAAAAATAATGGGCATCCATCCAAACAAAGAGGGGGGGGGGCATAGATGATGGAGAATCCTCAAAAAAAAAAATTTTTTCTTTCTTTCACTTGTGAAAAGAGGGGATCCCATGTGTACTAACTCCCCCCATCATTTTAGAATTGATTTTGTTGGTTCCTTTGTTATTATGTACTAAACTTATTCATCTTTAAAGCAAGGACCCCACACTGGCCCATTTCACAAGTCACTTAAGAATTTTGTAATTGTATATATATATATATATATATATATATATATATATATATATATATATATAAGAAGACCCTATCTATCTCTTGGCTTAGCTATGTCAATGTATTTGGACCCATTTGTAACTTTTATTATTATCAATTATATTAATCACATATCTAAATAAACCCCTTGGCCCATCCATATTCCTACCAAAGTATAATTGATATTCTAACTCATTTCATTATTATTATTATTACTTATTAACTTTTGAGGCTAAATTAATAAACTAACTATCAAATTATTAAAAAAATTACAAATATATAGTTTATAATTATTAGGTTACAAATATGATGAGAGTAACGGGAAGTCCTATAACTTTCAAGAATTAAATATTTTATTCTCCTTTTTTTATCAAAATATTTTAATATAATAACTTTTTAAAAACTATATACTTTAATCATAAATTTCAAAATTATGATGATTATAATCATCTATTTATTTTGGTGACTAAATTCTATTTTTTCTTTTTTTTTAGAATAAATTGTATATTTTTTTAAAATTATAAAACTTAATTGGTTGAAGCTTTTATTTCTTAAAATTTATGATACTTATGTTCATCTATTTTGAGATTAAAATAAATATTTTTTAAAAGTACGCTGATTTGTTTAAAGTTAAGAAATTATTGATATATTTTTTTTAATATTTATAATATTTTGTTATTATATTTATAAGACTATAAATTTAATTGTTTCGTTTTGAACTTTATTAATATTTCGATGATACGTTAGCTTTGCTTTAGGTTGATAAAAAAAGTTGTCCTTACGATATAGCTTAGCTTTCTCTAATTTCTAGCTAGCTACTTCATATATATATAGTAATATATAGTAATATTTCTAGATACAGGGGTGATGGTTTCTACTAGTTTTGTCCTTTTGATAAAGTTGGGTGGGGTCAGATGCGAAGATAAGAATCCATAACATCCAAAAATAAAAGAAGATCGATATATATATATATAAACCATATTCGAGAGTAGAAATCTTATTTTACACAAACGAACATTTTTGTTTTAATTCTTAAGTCTACAAAGCTTGGATTTGGATGGAGTAAGACTAAAGTTAGGAACGTTATGTATTGCAATTTTGAATCAATAAAACCCCACTTAGGATGTAAGAATATTGCAAAAGACTAAAAGAGCATCGAATAAAGAAACACAAAAGCGTAAAAGGAGTGATAACTGTGACAACTATTCTTTCTTCTTTTCTTCGTTATATATATATATATATAGAGAGAGAGAGAGAGAGAGAGAGAGATAGAGATAGAGATAGAGTGTGTGTGTGTGTAAACATCAGCTTATTCCACCAACATAATAAGTATACGCATGTGGTGCGATCAAATTTAAAGGTTCTTGAATTGTGGAAGCTAATAGAGAAATCCAACTTCTTCCTATCTTTTGTTAATTAAAAGAATATATATATATATATATAATTTGTGTTTTCTCAGTCTTCTTTCTTTCTTTCTTTAGTGGGAACTTTGTCTAAAAAGTGCTAATATTTTCTTGTAGTTTACATTTGGTACCACTAAAAAGCTAATCACTTAAATCATTCAATCATGTTGTTTGTTTATGAGATGAGTGTTAGTTGACACGCACTCACCAAGCCCTACATACACAATGATATATAATTTCCATGTAATTAAATGGTTTACATAGTAACAAAAGATTTAATTAGTGTTTTTTTTTAATAATTAAGCCTCTCTCTTTTTTTTAACATATGTTTTCTAAATAAGTTACATACTCATGTAATTAATCACTTTTTAAGAGATTGATGTAGCTAGCAAGATGGATCATTAATCATCATGCGGGTAGTGTTCGATCACCAATTCCTTATTGCTAATAACACCATTTACTATAAAGTCCCATTAATCTACTACTTAACTATATAATTACATTATTATGTCTGATCAACAATTAATATCAAAGACATTATCAATTTACATAATGTTAAATATTGAATCTATTAATTAAGATCAATATCATTTCAATACAAGTTGTTGGCTGGTCCAAGTTTTACGTGGATGTGTATTAAAGTGAATAATCTTTCCTTTGTGTCATAATTCTTTTTGCCAAACAGTTCAAATATATAATATAATGCCAAATCAGCATGCGCTTTAGTTTTGCTAATCTTAATATTTTTTCCTATAAACTAAGCACATGCTATTTTTCTTGGATCATGGGATATATACTTTATTATTACTAATTAGTTATTCTTTTGTCTTTTTATAAGATGGTGAGATCTTTACTTTAATTGGAATTGATTTTGTACATTTAAAAAAAATAAAAAAAATTGTTTCGAACGTATTAAGATTAAAACGTTGGTAATATTCTTGATTTATATGCAATACTTTTTTTTTAGTTAATAACGCATTGATATAATTTTAATAACATTTTAAAATTTTATAAGTTTTACATAAATTTTTAATTATAATATCCTCTCTGTTTTTTTTAAATATTTTTAGATATTTATGTTAACACCTATATATTTAATCCTTGCTATTAAGTAATAGAAAAATTGCAATGTAATTAAAATTGATACTAATTGCATAGGATTTAATAATTATTAAAAGGGATATTTGTAATTAAAATTGATACTAATTTTTTATTATATATAATAATTACACGGAACGATTAAATTTATAAATAATACTATTATCACATCAATTATTATTTATCTTCTTTTTTTCAAATACCAGATGAATCAATAAAGGCCATTGATTGTGCCGTGGTCATTTTGTTTATTTCTCATTTCGGTGTGTTTTTTGTGTGTATGATCTCTCACTCATACGGATCGGAAGCAGTAGTTATCTAGATTTATCTCATGGGTCCAACGAAACGACGACGATGACTGTGCCCAATATATTACAAGGCCTGATACTGGGCCCAATTTTTAATATTTCATGCTTTATTAATACGAAAAATATTAACTAACTTTAATTCAGTCATATCTAGCTTTTAACTTCATATATTATAAACTGATACTGATGGCAATGGTAGAAGGTAGACAAGTGGCCACCCATGTCGTCTAAATCTTAGAACATGAAGACGAAGTATTAACCGAGCTCCGTATAATTCATTTTATTTGAGCTCCACTTTTTTTTATTTTTTCACTATGAATAATCAATAATATATCATTTTTCATTTGGTATTCGAAAAGAAAAGAATTAGAAATCTAATAACTCAAAAGAATATAAAAATTCGACTTGTTAATAGCGTAATAAAGATGATAAATAAATAAATTGTTTAATATCTTAATTTTAAAACGCTTCAAAAGTATAATTACTCCATTTAATAAATCAAATTCAAATATTAAATCAATAACATTATAAGATAAAGTAATTTTTTTTTGAAATATACTAAAAGTATTTATAATAAGTAAAACATAAAATTAACTTTATCGACACCTTAATATTCATTTGTATTATTTTGAGATAAGAATTGCATTGTTTTTAAAAGAAAATAAAAACTTATTCAATTTGAAAATAGATACATTTTTCGATTATATAATCAAAATAATAACATGGATAATATTTACCTTGTTTAATATTTTTTATTTATTTGTATTTTTACAAAAATATATTCACATCTTTAATAAATTTTATTGATTTCATAATTTTATCTCTAAAAATATGCTCGGTAAAAAAAAATAACATATAAGATTTGCTTGCATAGATAAGCACCAAATGAATAACGTGTATAAAGCAAAGATAAGATGTTTAGGCATATTGCCCCACTAAAATGGGTCCATATTAAATTATTTATATCTTTCTCATATATACCTATTTTCCTATCCATTTAAAAAGTTACTTTGGCTTTTTAAATGGGACTGCCAAAATCATAAGTGGGAATAGTTTGGGGGTGGAAAAAGAGATTGCATTAAGTGATTTGATTTTAGAAAGCAAAAACTTAGGCATCCTAGGAAATCTGCAGAGTCACTCAAGCTTGAAAGAAAATTAGAAAACTTCATCATTAGCTTTACTAATTTGTTTACAATTGAAAGAAAGGTTTACTTTAGTGGGTTACTACTTACTAGTACACCACTCAGGCTACATATAAATTAAAAGAGAATAAATTGAGGAGGCAAAAATCATTCTTTTCCTACTTAACGCTTTCATAATGTTGTATAAAGTGGGATTTAGGTATATATCATTTTAGGTTTGGATAGGGAAAAAGAAAAGAAGAAATTCTATTTCACTCAAATAAAACACCCACTTACATCATTTGCTTATAGGTGTCCATTGGAATTGGAGCATATTTTAAGAATTCATGTGATGCCCTTAAAAGTGCACTTTGAGACACACAAGTTGTACTAGCTTTACTGATTCGCAACCATCTTTCCCCTCTTTTCTAGTCCCAGTTCTATATAATTATATTGTTGGAAAAGTTATGTATTTTTTAAAACTGATAAAATTCTATTTTGTTTTGTTTGTTTGTATAATTAAATTAAATTTAAAAATAATATTAATATTATTATTTTCATCTAAATATTATAATCAAAAAAATAATGATATATATTAAAATAAAATTTTTAAAATTATATAAAAATCAAAATTAGAAATAAAGTTTTTAAATTTTAAATAAGATAAAATAATAATAAATAATTATGTAAATTTATGAATAAAAAAAAACATTCCAAATATAATCGGGAAAGGTGTAACAGAAATAAGGATTCACAATATTATTAAAATGTTTTACGTCGAATCAAATACAAAAATAATATTTGTTAATTTTTTTTCTCCCACATTGGATAAGAGTTTAGTAATAATGTTGTTAAATTCTTATACGATGTGTGATTAAAGAAAACTTAATAGTATTATTCGAGCTCTATTCTTTGTCTCTATATGCTTTGACTATGTACTCTACCACAGTCTTATTGTGACGTTTATGTACATATCTATTTGTCGTGTGAAAATGATATGTTAAGTATCTTTATATTAAATCGGTAAAAAACAAAACATTAATACTACTTATAATATTAAACAAGCATTAATTTAATTATATCGTATTAAGTTGACTTAATCATTTCTCATTATAATTCATTTTACTTGCAATTAAACATAAATAAGTTTTAAAAATAATTGGTTATACATATTTTTACTGTTATTTTATCATAATGTATTTCTTTAGATCTTATAATATTTATTAATTTTATTAATAATATTTTATTTGAAGAAATATTTTTTCTGTTTTAAAAAAAAACTAGAAGAATATATTTGTAATTGAATATTTTATTATTATACTACCATAAAGAAGAGAATTGTTTTTGTTCTTAATAACGGGCAATCCCGTGAGAAATCCATTAAGTTACATATGTGAAGCTTATTTGATTGTGGAATAAAAAATATTTCCTTTAATTTATATTTAATTCATTGGTTTTATTTTTACTTTTAAAAATATATATTTATTATATTATAAAAAATATATGTTTGATATATATATATATGTTAAATGTATATGCATCTCATTATTAAAAAACATATATTTAAAACCTTAAAAAAATTCATCGTAAATAATGAAGATTACGTTATGTATGTATTCTAATATAAAATCTAAATTTAAAGAATTTTTTTATGAGGTTGCCTTGTAATTTAATTAATATAATTTTTTATTTAATTAAAAAAAGATTTTAATTTATTTTAAAAAAATATCAAATAAAGTGCTTACCTTAGTGAAGGGGATAAGTAGTTCAACAGCTTAATTGATCATCATGTCAGGTTTCAGTGGTCCTACTGGTCAATGGAAAATGAGTGCATTGATGAGGACAGCTTTTGAGATAGATATGACTAGATGCTGTTACTTTACCTAATTGGATTCCCCTTACAGCTTGGAACTCATTGTCCATTACCTATTATGTCAGTAAAAATAGCCTAATCGCTACAAAATTGTCATCATTTTAAATATGGTGCTAGCATTTTATTGGTTTGAATAGATTTATACATTATGATAATTATAATAGGTCACTTTATTTTTTATATGAGGAGTATATATTAACATTTATATTTTTTTTAATAATAAAATTTCTTACCGACTTATAAAACTCATCGGCTTAAATTTTTTAAATGATTTTAAAGTTTATTACATAAATTTTATCAATGTCTAGAAAATAATATACTAAAAATAATTTAATAATAAAATTATTTTATTAAAATTAAAAAAATATAAATATAAATTTTAAATAATAGATAATTTAAATAGAAAAAATAATAATAATCGAACAATATGTATCAAATAGTGTTTTTAATATAATTTTTTCGTTCATCGTTAGTGTTTGATAACGATGAAAATTTATCTTTTAAAATATAACGATTAAACAATAATACACTTACGTCAGAGTTTATTATTGCATGAAATTTAAAATTTACAAAATCTATTAAAAAAGCTAACTCTTTATAAAAAATATACAACGATTTTTTTTTCTTTTACCTTTACTTACACAGCACTTTTCTTTTTCTTTTTATCTTATTTTCTTTTCTTCTTTTTCTATTTTCTTATAAGCTTACTCCATTTCAGTCTGCTTTTTTCTTTTTTGTTTCTACTTCGTTTTATTCTATTTTTATAGAAAAATAATACAAAAACGAAATATAACATAAATAAGAAGATAAAAAGCTTGAAATAGAGATACAAAAGAACAACGCAAGGAATTAATTTTCAGAGTAATAAAAAAAATCAAAATTAGAGGTAACAAAAAAAATTAAAAGGAAGGGAAAAGGAAGAGAAATGAAAATGAAAATTAACAAATATTTTTTAACACTCCCACGTGAATAAAAATTAACATAGATTTTAAATCAATTTTTGACACAAAAATATAATCAAACAGATAAAAACCTACATAAGATAGATAATATATTTACCCTACTAACTAGTGAGTAGATGCGATATCTTTGAACTGTTCTGACGTTTAGGTAAGAGATAATATACTTCAGACAATAATCTTTCTAGACATATTTCAATTCTCACGATTATATTCGTTTTGGCTATGAACATGTCTCATTCTATGAGAGTCTATAAATAATTGAACCCTATACAATTATATTTCAAAGTGGTCTCACTCCTCCATCACATAGATGATCTCTTATCTATACAAGTAATCCGTATACTCAACTCAATATTCTTTTCATAAGAGATCAACCATATTATCTTTTGACTTCACATAATCAATAAAGATAATATTAATTCAAAATAATTGTCGAATAGTATAAGGTATACATCATATATGTTTAGACTTACCATTATACATATTGTTATGTGCCTTGCCAATGGCAGATTGACTATCATAATGAATACATATTATAGGTACAAGCTTCACCCACTTAGAAATATTCTCTACAATTTTACGTAGTGATAACTTAAATAATTTGACATAAATTTTCACTTCTCAACTTTAACTTTAATCTAATTTTATTTAATTTTTATTGATTTTAGATTTTATTATTATTATTTAAATTTTATTATAGGTTTAAAGATAATGAATATCCAAAATTTTAGAAGTATATAATATAAGAACTCTTAAATTTAAATTAAGATGTTATATATATATATAATTTTTCTAGATAAAATTGAGATTAATGTAATTTTTATATTTTTCAAAAATAATTTACTAATCCCTGAGAACAATACTCTTCTTATTACTATATTATAAAACTATGATACTATATACTTGTAGTTTTGCACCGATCATGTAGCCATTCGACTTATTCGCCACATTTATTCAAAGCGATGAACTCATATTATATCGTGGATCTAGCAATGCATATATGTTTAAAGGACTTTCATGAAACAGCTACCCCACACAGTATGTCCAATTTGCATCATTATATCATTCTAATACAACTCGATATCTTGTGTAGTGTAGTACATAACTATGCATATATCTTAAATATATAAGTAGTCTTGTAATAACTTTATAGTGATTAAATCTTGAATTACTAATATATCTACTTAGTTTACTTACATCGTAAGCTATGTCTGATCTCGTACAACTCATCAAGTACATAATACTTATTATCACTCTAAAATATTCTAGTTGAGACATACTCTCACTTTTATTCTAAAATAAGTGTAGATTTACATCTATTGATGTTCTCACAATTCCAGAATCACCTTTGTTGAATTTCTTGAATATTTTGTAAACATAATGACATTGACTTAGAACGAGATCGGTTGATATCCTAATTCCTAGAATTACATAAGTAAACTCCATGTCTTTCATATCAAACATTGAATTCAACATAGATTTAATAGTTTTGATAGTTTGATAATTTGATAAATTGATAATTATTATCCATAATTAACATGTTATCAACGTAAAACACAATATAACATCACCATATTCTATGTCTTTGACAAATAAACATTTGTCGCATTCGTTGATTTTAAAGTCATCTATTCTCGTTACATTATCAAACTCTTTATGCTAATATTTTGGTGATTGTTTCAAACCATATAATAACTTCACTAATTTATAAACATTTTTCGTTTACCCTAGGCATGAAAAACTTTTGGGTTTAAAAATGTATATATTGATATTAAATTAACAATTTCTTATTTTTTCAACTTGATTATATTTTAACAAATATTTTCAGAATTATAAATTAATAAGAAAAATAAACTAATTTAAAATCTTAATAATGCTTAAAGTTTAATGATAAACTTAGAATCTATGTACATCTTTTTAAAATTTATAAGATTTTTGTGCAACATTCGATAATTACATGATTTTTGAATATTTTTATTGAAATTTATAAGACTTTTAGAATCATTTCATCATTTTTTTTCTCTCTCTTTTTTTTTTTCTTTTCCAAATCACTAGAACTAGTCCAGAGACTCTTATATTGAAATTCGAACTTAACAATGGAAATGTTGAACAAAAATCAAAATGGTTGTAATAGGGAAAAAAAAGTAAATTGGAACAACAAATGTAAATATGTAATGTCCTACAAGTCTTAATTGGAATTCTTTGTACACTTGGATGAGTAGGTAAAAAAACTAATGAGAATGACTGCCTTGGTTATGTAAAAAAAAAATTAACAAGAAATAACTTGCAACGTTTAATGACGTTTTACTATCAATTAACCCAAAAAAAATCGCAACTTTGATAGGAAATGAAGTAGAGAATATAACGAATAATATTTAGCTAGGAAAATAAATATTCAGCTTATTTAATTTCATGAAATTTATTATGTAGAAACATTTCTGAATAAGTGGAGCACAAAACTGATAGAATATGTACGTAACTACATATGAAACATTCCAAAATAATTTGATAGCATCAGGAATCCTGATTCAGGTCCACTTGCAAATAAATATGAGTACCAATATCCTGCAATTGGGTTTAAAAAAACCAACCACAAAAATTCTGTAGAAAAAATGTCAAATATTAATTAAAAAATATACTAATATAATATTTTATAAGTAGTATCAAATTTAACTTATGACATTCAAATATAACTGCAGACACAGAGGTTATAAAATATTCCAAGTCTCGCCGAAGAGGTAATTGCTTATGACATTCAATGAGCCAAAGGTTAATGTCTTATTTCTCTTTAAAAAAAATTTTGTTAGTAATATAACTCAAGTAATTGATAATAATTTTACTTCTAATTATTAGTTTGAGTTATTTAAAAATAAAATTTTTGAGTTTATTGTTAAAACAAATAAAAATAACCTAAAAATAAAAAAATAGTAAAAAATTATTATTTATGAGATAAAATAACGAAAGATTTGTGATAATGGAAGTTGTTTATGTTGGGCACAGCGGGTAAAGATAAAATGAATTCAACAGAGTAGAATAATGACACCGGAAATTTAACGTGGTTCACCCTTTGATTTGGGCTAAGTCCACGGGGCAACCTAGAAAAGTATTTCTTCGCTAATAAGATTAATGGAGTGCAAAGTGGGAAGCGTCTGACAAATTGAGATAAACCCAAGAAATAGTGTCGTATGAAGTGTTTCAAACTCATTTATTTTTGTCACTCAGAAAAATATCACGATATTTTTCTAAGATGTCTCGCATTTCTTACACTGACACTTTATATTTCTTCAAAGGAAATTGTTCCTTTAGGCTTGCTTTACTTCAACGTTTGGTGTGTTGATTGTTTCTGCAAGAGCAAAGACATTTGCCTATTTATGAAAAGTGCGTATCGATGTTAGATACACCTGCACGTTGTGGTTGTTACCTACGAATTTTGTAGTGCACTTCTGGTGATGGTTTACCCTGCCATTGGTGGTTACTACCATTGGTGGTTACCTCTACCACTTGTGTTTTCTTCCTCTTAAATGTAGGAGGGACTCGCGAAAATCTCCCTCCCGACTACGTAGAGGGCTCGGCCAATCCGGCTGACTAAGCAGCAGGTATTCAAAATTTTGTCTCGGGAGAATTTTTGTTAACATGTCGATCCATTTTCTTACGTATGGATCTTACCGAGTTGTAATAGCCTTCTCCATTACATCCACAATCGGTGATATCTCGCATCAATATGTTTTGATCTCGAATGAAAGGAGGCATTCTTTCCAAGATGGATAATAACTACGACTATCGCAAATAGCCGATAAGCTTGTCTTGCTTGTAACAAGCTCTTTCAAGAACTTTTTCATCCATAACAGACTCTTTACATGCTTGAATTCTTTGCTATGAATTCTCTTCGATAGTGGACAATGCAACACATTTTTGTAACTTTGATTGCCGTGACACGGCTCCCTGCGAATGTAATCAAGTAACCTGAAGTGGATTTTACGGAATCCACATCACCGACCAATATCTGCATCGTAATATCCAACTAACACGGGTTTATCATTTCCAAAACATAGACATATTTTGGAAGAACCTCGAAAGATACACTGAAAATCCATTTCACTGTGACCCGATGTTCCTTTCCGGGATTTGAAAGGAATCACTCACGATTCATTGCGCATGAGTGATATCGGCCGGGTACAAACCATGGCATACATTAGACTTCCAGCTGAAAGAGCGTATGGAACCTCTTCCATCTCTTCCTGTTCTTTGTACGTAGAAGGCTACTGCTTAGAACTTAGGCTTAAAGTGATTAGCGAGAGACAACTAATAACTTTAGCCTTATTAAGTATGAAATCTGCAAGTACTTTCTCAATGTGCCTATACTCGCAGTGACAACCATAATTTCTTGGCGCACGTCTACAATAATACTCGTGCCAAGAATCTGTTTTGTTGGTCCTAAGTCTTTCATGGAAAAGACTTACTGTTGCGTTTTCAAGTTGTTGATTAAAATATTTCGGCCAACTGATCAACATATCATCCACGTAGAGCAAAAGAATAATAAAATCATCATTAGAGAATTTACGCACAAAAAACACAATAGTGCGAGTAGTCTTTTTGTAGCCTTGCTCCCCATGTGACTCGAACTTCTTGTACCATTGTCTTGGTACTGTTTTAAGCTAGTAGAGACTTTTCTTCAATTTGCGAGACATAATCTTCTTTTCCCACTTTTGATGAAAACCTACAACTGCTCCATGTATATCTCTTCTTCCAAGTCACAGCGTGTAGGAAGGCGGAGTTTTGACATCCATTTGCTCAACCTCGAGTTAAGACATGATGCTAACCCTAGCACGGTACGAATGGATGTCATTTTCACAAGCGGAGAAAATCTCATCAAAGTCAACACCTTTTCTTCATTTGGTGAATCCTTTGACCCAATCGGCTTTGTATCGTGAATTTGGAACTATGTTCTTCATTGCCATACAGAACACCCATTTATTTTTCAAGGCACCCCACTTTGGGCAGTTTGTATTCAGGTTTGTTCTGTACGCAAGGACTTCATCATCTTGCATGGCTTGATCCATTTTTGTTTGGATTCGCCATCGTACCTCTTAACCGTAATTCTTAGGTTCTCATCAGTGAAAGTTACATGCTAAATCCAGAGGATATGAGATGAGGTCGTCTGTTCATCTACTCGATGGAGCAGGAGAAGCCGCGGTGTTGGTCTTGGATAATGAACATCATTATTTCCCACTCATCTTTAGAACCACTTATGGGGGCATCATCTTGTCGGTGGATAAACCTGGTCTTCATCTCCAAACTTGTCTTGGCTTGATGTTGGAGAATTAATTCCAGATCGATGAGTCACCATTGGAATTAGGAACATCTTTCTTAATTTTGTTAATATCTTGATAGGTCTCATCTTAACAATAACATCCGCGACTCACGACAAGTCTCTTTACAATTGGATCATAAAATACATAGCCAAATTGATCTTGACCATGCTGCCAATAAAAATACACTTATCTTGTTTTGGCATCAAGTTTGGATCTCATCCTTGGGGATATGAACAAATGCTGCAGCCAAACACTACATGAGATGATCATAGAAACATCCTTTCGACCGCGCTTTATTTGGAACATCAATGCTTGAGAGGTACAAGGTGAAAGATTCAACATACGTATGCACAGCTGTGAGTATGGTTTCACCCCAAGTTTTAGGCAAACTTTGCGTGTGAGAGTGGACATCTAACTCTGCTCCATCAAAGTTCTATTCATCCTACTAAGCCCGTTCAAGCGTGGTGTCTTTGGAGGTGTCATCGATGCCAGAATACCATGATTTTTGCAATAAGCATGGAAAGGTCGGTGTATTCTCCACCATCGTTGTCTGTCAGGATGCCTTTAGCTTCTTTCTAGTCTGTCTCTCAGGAGGCATGAAATTCTTTGAAAACATCTAGCGCGATCCTTTGTCTTTAGAAGATATACCAGCGTCTTCCTTGAATGATCATCAATGAAAGTCTGAAAGTATTGAGCACCCCAGTGACTTTGGCATTGGTCACGTAAATCGAATGAATCAGATCTAAAATATTATTCGATACTGGAAGGAAAGCTCTTGAAAGCAACCCTATTTTTCTTTCCTCTGGCAGTGAACACGTTTCTCCAAATGTACTTCATCCATTCGGACAATATCTTCTTTTTGGCTGAGACTTGTCAAACCTTTTTCACCGTGTGGTGATGTCTCTTATGTGCTTCGCACTATCTTTTTCTATGGCATTTCTTGTGTACATGAGAGTTTCGCTTGCATTATATACAAAGTTGTATGCTTCTACTCAGCCTCTGGCCACTACTAAGGAGCCTTTTCTTTGTAAGTTTCCATTTGTCATAAATGAAGGAGCTACAATATCCTTCATTTGCAAGTCGTGAGAGATCAAATTCGCGCGTATCTAGAATATGCACGACATCCTTGAAATGATGCGGTTAGTTCCGTCTGTTTCCAAGCAAACGTCTCTCCTTTACCTACTTACGCTTTGTGGACCCGTTTCCCATTCTAACAACACCAAAACTTCGAGGTGTGTATGATGAGAAAAATTCTCTCTGTGATGTAGCGTGGTATGCTGCAATCAATCACCCAATTTGGTCTCGTGTGATGCAAGATTGACAAAATCTTCATCATAAGCGATATTGAACTTCGTCTATGGTATTTGTTTGCTCATCATCATTTCTTGTCGTCCTTCTTCGTTACTTTGCCTTTGTTCGTTTCTTGTTCCTTTTTGAACACCCAGGCAAAATTTCTTAATATGGCGGCTTCCTCTTCTGAGTGATGGCATTCAACATTGGCAAAATTGTTTGATTTGCCTCTGCTTTCTTATACGGGTTTTTTGTTCTTTGTACGAGTCTCTCCTTCCTCTGAACTCGTGATAAGGGCTTGTGCTGAATCTCTTTCCTTGTTTTGTTTAGCATATGAGAACAAGGCTTCTACAACAACTTCAAACTCCGTCTTGTCTTTTGCATAAGTCGAGTTGTTGTGATATGATTATATGATGAGGGTAGTGATGCCATGCATCCATGACTTTCTCTTCGTCGCCAAAACGAAACTCACATTAAATCTTGCTAAGTGAGAAAGCTTCTTTGTGAAATTGCTAACATCTTTGCATCATGCTCACATTATCTTCCTTCCTCATCGATATAGCTCCTTCCACAAATAAAATTTATTGGCAAGGTTCTTTGACATGTACACATTTTCTAGAGTTTCCCGTGTTTCTTTAGCGGTCTTGCAATTTTTGATTCAATATTTTGCAAGACATTGTACGAGAAGATTTAGGCGGATTTATCTAAGCAATCTCATCCTATTTCCTCCCATTGTTCCTCGGTGACCGGTTGCTATCTTATTTTCTTTTCAGCCAGCGCCTTATGGACATACATTGAATGAGAATATCTTTCATCCTCGCTTTTGCCGTAAAGAGAAATTATTATTGCCATTAAATTTCTCAATATCTACCTTTTGGCTTGACATTTTTTTTCCGCTGTGTTTCTTTTTTCTGTAAATAAATACGCCCTGGACCTAATAAAAACTTTTCTGATGTGGAAGATCGATACATCTTTATGCGCAACCACAGGCATATTAAGAATTTTACTAGACCCTGATACTGAGTTGTTGAAGTACGGCGGGTAAAGATAAAATGAATTATGACAGTAGAATAATGACAGGAAATTTAACGTGGTTCACCCTTTGATTTGGGCTAAGTCCCGGGGCAAACTCGAAAAGTATTTCTTCCTAATAAGATTAATGAGTGCAAAGTGGGAAGCGATACAACAAATTGAGATAAACCCAAAGATAATAATGTCGCCTGAAGTGTTTACGAGCTCACTATTTTGTGCTCCTTTTAGAAAAATATCCCAATATTTTTCTAAGATATTCTCTCACTTTCTTACACCTGACACTATATTTCTTCAAAGGAAATTGTTCCTTTGGCTTTGCTTACCTTCAACTTCTTGTTTGGTGTGTTGATTGTTTCAAAAGGCAAAGGCATTTACTATTTATAGAAAAGTGCGATATCAATGTTAGATACACCTACCATGGTATGGTTGTACCTCCACCATTTGGTGGTTGCACTACCATTGTTATTTACCTCTGTTGGTGGTTGCGCTTTTCACTCTTGTGTTTTCTTCCTCTTAAATGTAGGAGGGACTCACAGTTTATTCAATCTCTAACTTTAAATTTAAAAAAAATCAATATTGTTTGATACGTTATACATTTTCTTTTAATGCAATTTAGTAACTTTTAATTTAATTATACAATCTTAATTGTAATAAAAATCACAAGTTGTAATAAACTCACAATTTAGCAATGATCATATAAACTTAATAAATTAGTTAATTAACTTAATTTATAACATACAATATTTTGATATTTAAATATATAATTAGATACGTTCAAAATTTAAGAATTAAATCTAAAATAAATCATGACATTAAATTAATTAAAATATATTATAGGGCTTAAAAATTGCTCATAATTTATATTAAATATTTAACAAAATTCAAAAAGAGGAGAGAAAAATTTAACAGTGGTACAAAGATTGATTTTTTTGTTAATTTTTCTCTCAATTCTTGTGACTTTTGGCTACTCCCTTTTATTCAAGAGGTGTTGTTTTGGGACTTAAATGAAAAAAAAAAGAGAGTAAATTTTTATTACTAGATTAAATCGAGACTACAGATATGCATATTCATGTGTTGCAGAGTGAGAAAAATGGATTGGGCTTGGAAGACACGAACACGGGATGAATGACACATGTCATATAGAGCAAGAATGGGTTGGGCTTTGTTTTATTCATCCACATACTTTTTTAAGTTAATCTACCCGATTTAAAAAAAATCCATAAAAGCAAATTTCTAAAAAATTGAATATTTTTTATATTTTTTCAATAAATAAAATAAATAATTTTAATATATAAAAACAAAAAAATAGGTATAACTTTAAAGGAATTGATAACTAAAAATTTGTATAAAATAACTTATTAATTTAAACTCATTCAATATATAATATGATTGTTTAATTATTTATTAAAAACACCTAAATATATTAAATCTCTCAATGTTATTAATCTCAAATCAGTTAACCCATAAAAAACATTAAAAAATAATAAAAATAAATGAGAAGTTATCTCAATAATATAATAATAATTATTATTTTTAGAAAAAATATCATACTTTTAAATTAAAGATATAAGATAATTCAATTACATAATCAATTATAATTAATAAAAATAATATAAAAAAAATTATTAGAAATAATTATGTTGTCGTTCATCCTATATGTTGTCCCATATAGTGTTAAAATTAATGTATTGACTATTGGTTGAGCAAAAAAAAAAAAAAAAAAAAAAACTCCATTATTTAGCTGTTATTTCTGTGAGTTACCTCCATTGTTGGCACGTTGCAGTTGATTTGCTTCATGCTTCTGGTAAGTACACATTTGCCATATGTTGTTTCACTCTATTGTATTGGATTAGCGGAGTTCTTTTCACCCATATACATTCACTATAATTCAGATCATTTTAGATTTCTGATGTTGTTTCACTCTATTGTAAACTAATTAAAACAAATCACTATTTATTAACAGTGAAATCATCTTCAACATTAAAAAGTGTTAGACAAAGTACTATTTATCAACAGCGTAAGCATCTCCAAATAGTAAAATTTAGTCCATAAAATGGGAGTTTTTCTCAGTTTAAAAACACGCCTTTCATGAACCAGAATTCCCTTTCCTTCTGAAGAAAACTCCGTTTGCTTCCTTTCCTCAAAAACTTTTATAACTGTATCTCCTTCCTACTTAAGCTAATATCTCTTTTATGATCTTGAGAAATCTTTCTAATACTGTTTGAAATATATAAAACTTCCTTCTCAATATTCTTTTTTTTTTTTATCATTTATGGCTGGTTGGTTAAACCGCCTTATATTATTTGTTTATTTCAATATAGATTTGTTTTTTACTCTTCATATCCTTGTGTCGATTCTTGGTATTAGAGTCTGGGGTTGGAAGGTTACTACATATTATAGCACTTTTTAGCTTACTGTTTAAATTTTGTTTAAACTTGTGAAGTTGGCACAAACATTAAGTTAAAACAAAAATTATACGGTAAAAAGATGAGTTCTATTTTGTCTAAAGCCTGATTGTTCTTCGTCTTCTCTTGTCCGCAGTAAAACCAAGAAAGTGGTCGGTAATGAAGAAATCACTTGCGAAGATTTAACTAAATATATTGATTATTGGAAAATGCCTAAAATCCAACAGGATCAGATTTATTATACCAACAAACTAAATTTCTTTAAAAAACTAATTCTTCTATAAAAACGGAGGAAATTCATATTGAACCTTCTTTGCCTTGTGAAACTTTTTACTTATTTTCTCCAAACTTTCAAAAAAATCATATAAACAAAGGTTACCGATATATCCATGTTGGCTTAATCAAAAGTTTGTTTAAGACCTTTGACCCGGCTAGGTCTTAACAATTCCCTTCAAGTTGCCCTAAGAGATGCCAGGTGTAAAAATTCTCAGCAATCTTTTTTAGGAATAGTTGAAACCAGTCTCTGTCAAGGTCCAATCTTCTTTGATTGTTATCCTGATGTTACTGTTTCCTTGAATGACAAAGACATTTTAAAATCACTTATTTTACAAATTCAAACCCACAATTATAATATGTTGAAAGGATCTATCCCGTTTGTGTTGATTGTTCGTGTAGTTTATAAAGCCATGATTTCTGCAACTAACACTAAATACAGATTTCATAGGAAAAAGGGAGAAACACCCACCTTTCAAGTAGATATCTCTAGATCTAATAAAATCATACCAAATCCTATTGAGTGTAACCAAATTCTTGAACGAGTAGCCCAACCTGGGTCGGAAGAAATAATACCTGAGGAAAACACCCATCTTAAAAATGTATACCCAGCAATGTCTTGAATAGAAAGCAAAGATAAAGAATCACCGACAAAACCCATCTATTGTTCAAAATCTATTATCACCTTGTCTGAATCAGGTAAACCAAAACTGAACAGGATTCCCAGTCTTATTATAAAATAGTATAAATTCAGAAGTGGATTAAGTCCCTTACTGTATCTTCAGAAATTGTTACAACCGAGTTCCAAGAAAGTTACAACCTCTTCAAAACATTCCAATTCCATAGAAATTTAAAATACACGTTTGCTGCAAAAACTGAGTAAGAATATCTGAAGATCATGTAGCTTCCTCGTACTCTCATCGGCCCTCGTACCGTAAATCTGTATTAAGTCACATATTGACTAAAAGTAAGACAATAATGTTTCTTATAAGTATGTTCAATCCTTTAACTCACAAGCTGTCTTTTGAGTTAAGAGTTAGACTTGAGTTTTCAAGACTCTTGAAAAACAAATCGGATTCATGCAACATGTTGTCCAATATTTATTCCTCAAACATGTCATAACTTTAGTGTAACTTGCTGATGGTAACGAAGATTATTGCTTTGGGATTTTCTCCTATTTTAATTCAAATCCTTTGCTTTTGTAATTGATATTGATATGAGTAGATGCTGTTACTTTAAATAGGGTTTTGTCATCGTTTTAAATATTCTATACATTATGATAATTATATTCCCGTCACTTTTTTTTTAGTTAAGGAGTGTATTAACATTTTATTTTATTTATGTTTTCTATTATTTTTGTCTTAAATTTTATATATTTTATTTAAGCAAATATTCATCGCTTATATATTTATATTTGTAACAATAATTTTTCTTACTTGACTTATAAATCGCATCGGCTTATTGTATTGTTTAGTGCCCATTGTCGTGTCGTCGTCTGTCATATTCATAATTTATTAACACGAAAAAAATTAGCTTTTTCAGTCAAATCTAGCTTTTCACTTCCAAGTATATTAATTTGATAAAGATGGTAAAGGTACAAGGTAGACAAGTGGCCACCATGTCGTCTAAATCTTAGAACACGAAGACGAAGTATTAACCCAGATCCGTATAATTCATTTTATTTGAGGTATTTTGCTGCCATTATATGTTCCGTTGGGTTCTTATTTTTATTTTTCTCACATTAAATAATCCATAATATGGTATATTTTTATTTATTACTTGATGCGAATTCTAAAGACAGAATTAATTTAAAAACCCATAACTAAGGAATAGTAATTGATTGCAACTTTAAAAAAACAATTTTTACTAAAACCTCTCAATGCGTCGCAAGGTATTATCATAACGAATTCAAGTATTAAATTAAAAAATACACGAAAGAAAATAAAACATAAAAAATCTAAAATTAATTGAAATAAATATATCGTTTCCTAAATTAAGTTTTGATTGTAATGTGTTTTCTAAAACGAATTTACTCAAAATACAAGCATTAAACCTTAATAGCAACCCGCTTTTTCCTAAGCCTCTCATACATACATATTTTCCCAACAGTTTTTGGTTTTACTATTTAGCCGCCTATTTTTCTTTTTCCTCAAATTATTTTGAGATTTATTATCTATTCGTAGGCTTAATAAAAAAGTTCTTTTAGATCATCTTAAATATACTAATACATGTAAAAAAAATATATTTAAATACAAGATATAATTTTAAATTTATGAATATATATTATTAAATTTATAAATTTAATTTCATGTATCCTTAGTTATTAGATATAATTGAATTACATTTATCTTTAACTCGAACAAATTTATATGTATTTATATCTTTAATTATAATATTTATAAATAGTATTAAATTTATCTTTAATTATAATATTTATAAATAGTATTAAAGAGTTAGCTGATTCTAAAAAAAAAGAAAAGAAAAACATTAAATGCTGTGAGTTATGCATGCAAATATATTTTAATTATTTATAAGAAATTGTTATTTTCAAAAAAGAAAAGAGGAATCAGTTGAAAAGAAGCTCAAATGTTGGTGTATGTCGTTTTAGTCAAAATATTGTATTTCTCTGATAATTATCAGTATATTTCATTATTATTTCTGTTCTGTTTTTTACAAGAGTTTACAATATATGTATATAAGGAAAACGAAAATTAAACAATAACCATAAAACCTGGATGATCTACTCATATTATTGTCGGCTCCATATTTTACTCCATTGATAATTTGTGTCTGCCATTATTATAGCACACACCAACACTCCTCCTCAAGTTGGTGCATATATGTCTCTTATGCCCAACTTGTCAAGTGAGTTGTAGAAGTTTCAATGCATGATTTCATGTAGTATATCACCAATTGATTTTCTGATTTAACAAATAAGCTTAATAATCTTTTCTTCAAGATTTTGTTTGATTTAAGTTGATCCACTTCAACGCGTGCTTGATGCGATCATGTTGAATTGGATCGCGACAGATACGAGAATTACCGCTTTGTTATCACAAAATAAGTTCATTTCGTAGTTGTGAGTAACACCAATCTCGGTTAGGAAGTTTTTTTCAACCAAAGCGAGCTCACATATTCCTCGACCATTCCTCGAAATTCACTTTAGCATTGATAAGGCAACTACATTTTGTTTACTTCTCGTGACAAGATTGCTCTCCACGAAAGTAAAGTATCCAATGAAGATTTCCTATCCTTCATATTCCCCGATCTGAATCAGTATATCCAAGGACTTCCAATCGACCATTCTTTGAAAACATAAGTCCTTTCCAGGAGATTTTAAGTAACGGCATTTCGTACGACCGCATCAATACGGTCTTCACTGGGGTCGTAATGAACTGACTCACGACACTCACATCATAAGCACATCGTCGAGCATGAGATAAATATACGAGTTTACCTACCAACCGTTGATATCTCCGTTTATCCGCCGGTACTGGGTCCACATATTCTCCGAGTTTATGATTTTGAACCATTGGAATATCGACAGTTTACAATCTAGTAGTCCCGCCTCCGTCAAGAGGGTCCGCAGTATATTTCCCTTGGAAAGACATACGCCTTGTTTTGATCTTGTTACCTCAATACCTAAGAAGTATTCGAGCCTTCCTAAGTTCTTCATTTCCAAACTCGTTTGACGGTTGTTCTTGAAGCTTAGATTTCTTCTTTATCATCCCCCTCGTAATGATCATGTCGTCTACATAGACTATATGGTACGTTATCTTCCCTAATCGATGTTTTAGGAAAAATAGTATGATCGAGTTGCTTTGTTTGGAACCCATATTTCTTCATTGGCCGAACTCGACCTACCAAACCACTCTCGAGGTAATTGTTTTAGTTCATACAATGCTCGTTGTAATCTCATATACAGCTTTCTTTTCCCGATGTAACAAGGTATATCCCAAGTGGGATATCCATATAAATCTCTTTCTTCAAGGTCACCACGAAGGAAGGCATTCTTCACGCTCAGTTGGTCTGAATGGCCAATCTAAATTTCTTTGCAAGAGATAACAAACTCTCACGCTTTTTAGTTTAGCCACAGTTGAAGGTTTTCTTGATAATCTATCCCATGTTTCGTGTATATCCTTTTGCTACAATCTCACCTTGTAACGATCAACTAACCCATCTACTTTATACTTAATGGAGAAAATCCACTGCATCCTACCATCTTTCCTCCTCGAGGCAACTCGCTTAACACCCGTGTGTTATTCACGTAGTGCCTCAAATTCCTCTTTATAGCAGCCCATTTTGGATCGTATAAGGCTTCTTCAATGCTACTCGGAATTTGACACGAGAGAAAGGTTGTGGCAAATGCCACGATAGGTTCCGATAACCTGAAGAGATACATAATTTACTATTGGATACTTGGGTTGTCGTTCTTCTCTTCTGAGTATCGATTGGAGGTTTACCCCGATCGTGTCCGAAGGTAAAACATAACCAACAGAGATGTATCTATAGCATTAGTCCGTAAAGGTGTGATAGGATAGCTTAACTCGGAGGTTCTCACAGTGAGGATCGTGGGTACCAGAGAATGGAGGTACATCAACCACTTCATCTTGGAGATTCAATTACTACTTGATTCTTGAAGTTCAAGCTCGGGTCTCAGATCACGGGCTCCATATTATTGTAACCATCCGAGTATGTTGGACTCGTGTATAATATTTCAACATCAAGCCAATTTCATTCTTCACCATAACTCTCCTCGAAGAGTGTAATTGGATACTAGGTGATGGAAAAAAACATTCTGATCTGAGAAAGTGACATCCAATGGTAGTATAGTTTCTTTTAGTAATTGGATCATAACATCGGTACCCTTTTTGTACACCATACCCCAAGAGAATACACATCGGACAAAGACATGGATCCAACTTAGTTCTGTTGATCTTTATGGAGGTGGATAAAAGCAACACATCCAAAAATTTAAAGGCGGCATCAAAATAGTAGGCAAAAGATGATCGTATAACATCTTTAACGGAGTCACGAAATTGTAAGGTATTTCATGGGCATTCGATTCAAGATACATACAGATGAATAAAAGATTACCCAGATTTATTAGGCATATGTGCACCGATTAGTAAGGCATGAGCCATTTATAAAATATGCCGATTTTTTCTCTCCGTTGATCCCCATTCATTGTGGGATCAGAACATGAGGTTTCTGGAGAATACCACGGTTGTCAAAGTATGTCCCAGGATTGTTGACAACATACCCTCCATTATCGACCTAAGTATCTTAATTTTTTCGTAAAATTGTGTCCAACCATGGTGTGAAACATGTGAACGTAGCAAATACTTCATATTTATGTTCGAGAAGGTAAATCCATGTCATTCGTGGTACAATCATCAACAAAAATAACAAACCAACGATAATAGATGATGTAATGACCGGGAAGGTCCCCAAACATCGAATGTACTAAAGCAAAAGGAGTCACTTTTATTCACGCCATAAAGATAAGACGCCCCATGACTTTTTGCTAGGATACAAGTATCACATTTGAAATCTGAATGTGTGATATTTGAAAAATAAACTAGGAAGTAGTTGCTTTAAATACCCGAATGATGGATGCCCAATCTACGATGACATAGCCAAATATGTCGTTTCCTTGTTACCAAGAAGTGTTTTGCATGTGATTAGCCTCTTCCCGAACCGAGGTCATCCACATAATATAGCCTCCCTCCTAGTACCACGCCCAATGATATCCTAGAGAATATCCTGAAGGCAAAAGAGTAGAATACATCAAGACACGCTTAAGATTCAAGTAACCGACTTACGTACATTAGTCGGTTTGACGTAGGTACAAGTAAAGTATTAGATAATGATAATGAAGCGAGGTGGGTCACCGTTCAGCTCCCGTAATCGGATAAGTGACCCCATTTGCATTGGCAACACAGCTCCGTCTTGGTCGAGTTGTATTAGGAGAGAGATCATTCGGGTCAAATGTCACGTGATCCGTAGCTCCGCAGTCCGTAATCCACTCCTCCTTATCACTACGCAGTAGATGTGAAATACTTTACTTGAAATACATGGATCCTGGGAAGATTCACCGAGAAGTGCGGATATGAGGCGTATTGGTAGCCACGGTCAGCTTGCTGGTGTCCCGTTTCTTCCGTGCTTGAAAATCATTCCACCATTCTCGGATACCCAGCGTAGTTTCGCGTTTTCACGGGTGTGTTTGGAGTTTCAGAATGGCCACATTTCATGTCAAGAGACAGGTGGATTTCCATGGATTTCTTGCTACACCAAGGAAGTTCCTATTTTTGGTATGGCTAGATTATGGTGTCCTCGACCCCTTTAAAGCCAGCCCCTTCTCCGTGTCGTATCTACACCTGTGATCATCACGGTCTCCTGACCTCTTTCCCGACGGACGAATCCATAGGCTTGTTCCACCGTGGGGAATGGTTTGATCTGAAGCCATCACTTCGAGTTTTATCCAATCTATCATCAAGTCCATCGAGGAAGGTATACACTGATCTTCCCGTCGATGGAGTTGTATTTTTGTATATCAATTGCACACTCCATTGGATTAGGACAACGAAAATCAATTTCACGCCACAACCCTGAAGGTCATTGTAGTATTTTTCAATGGATCCACCCGCTTTCTGCACGAGTGACTCGAGCGAAGATTATACACTCGAGACGTGTCACGTCCCATCATAGTAAGTAGCAGCCACCGAATCCCAAAACTATTTTCGGTTGGGAATCGATAAAATTTGCAATTAACCTGAGGGGTCCGTTGAATTGATCAACCATCCTTTCGACAATAGCATTTTCAAGACGCCATCTCTCCTAAACGTAGTGGGTCGGTTTCAACGAGGTTGAGGAAAGTCCCATTAATATATCCTGGGCTTTGTCTTTGCCAGAGATATACATCTCCACCACCTGGGACCATAAGGCATAATTGGATCCTCCCAACTTGATACTAATGGGAGCAGTCGACGCTTCAGTTGACGGAGGTTGTGAGCTGATCTAAGCTCTAGTTAAAACTTTCGTCATTTTCGCCGTCAAATCTTCCAACATGAAATTGGTAGTTATAACCCTAACCCTAATTCTCTCGCAGAGGCGTCTTTCTTCCTGCGCGATTTCAATAGATTGGTCGAGCGTAGAGAAAAAAAAATTTCCTTCCAAAGTCGCACAGTTTCCCTGCGTTCCTCAGCGCAGCTTCTTCTGCGCGTTCCAAACCCAAAGAGAAGTTCTAAACTCGCGCAGTTTCTTCTCAGCCAAAATCTCGCAGCCCTCTTCTTCTCCTTTTCTCTCAGATTCTTCGCAGTGGCGCTCTTCTTCGCAAATGCCTCTTCTTCTCCTCTCGCAAACCGCTCTCATCGGGTTTTTTTCCTTCATTCTCTCGCTCCAAATGGTAGTTTCAAGAACACAAAGACCACCTATTCTATTATTCTGGGGAACTACATCGCCGTCGGCTGCAGGTACTGGTTTCCAAGGAACTGCGCTAACGGATGTTGTGTCAGAGTACTCGGCTTCCAAACGGGTCCGACCTTCTTTCTACGGTTCTTCGTGAGTTGCTGCTGCGAATCCTCGACTCCTTGTAAGTTGTAGATGCCGATATTTTTTAAGTGTAACCCGTAATCTATTGAATTTCTCGAACAAATAAACGTGGAAATAACTATCTTGCTTTCATTTCTAGAAGCCGCACATACGTTTCGGTTTGAAACGGCTACAAGAGCTGAATATAAACCAGAAATCAGAACTCAAAAAAAACGAAAACTGGCAATCTGATCAGTAGCCACACCGTAAACCGAATCGTAAATCGAATTCAAATCAACCGAAAATCAAGAATCAGAATCAAAAAATGGTAGTTTCATCATAAATCAGCAGGTAGTTCATTAGTTAGCAATATCATGCTCTGATACCAAGTCAAAATATTGTATTTCTCTGATAATTATCAGTATATTTCATTATTATTTCTGTTCTGTTTTTTATAAGAGTTTACAATATATGTATATAAGGAAAACGAAAATTAAACAATAACCATAAAACCTGCACATACAGGTTTTATGGCTCCACTAATATTATTGTCTGCTCCATGTTTCACTCCATTGATCATTTGTGTCTGCTACTGTTATAGCACACACCAATAGTTTTGTCTAAAAATATAGTTTTTTTTGTTACCAGAAACAAACTTAATCTAAATATTTATTGTAATTGATTGATATTTAATCTAAATATTCAATCTTTTTAATTCAATTATTATAATTAACAATATCATAACTAATAATTTAACAATAATCATATACATATAATTGTTGAAAATAATACACAGAAACAATTAAAGAATAAAATTATCCTATTAAAAATAAATAAATATAAATTTTAAATAATATATAATTTAAATACAAAAAAGAAAATAATAATCGTATCATTTGTATTATACAATGTTTTTAAGATAGATTTTTTATTTACGTGTGTATTTGATAACGACGAAAACTTATTTTAAAAGTACAATAATTAAACAATAATAAACTTATAACTTACGTGTTCGAACTCTATTAAAAGATCGTAACTCTAAATAGAATAAATACAACAAAAACAATTTATTTTACCTTTATTGTACCTCTTTTTTTCCTTTCATTTCTTTTCTTAACTTTCTTCTTT
This sequence comes from Hippophae rhamnoides, assembly GCA_033030585.1. Lineage (NCBI taxonomy): Eukaryota > Viridiplantae > Streptophyta > Magnoliopsida > Rosales > Elaeagnaceae > Hippophae > Hippophae rhamnoides. The sequence goes on along the minus strand of CM065428.1, from coordinate 60,503,145 downwards.
TCTACTTTCCTCTAATTTTCTTTCTCTTTTCTTTAGCTTTTTTATTGTTTTTTTTTCTCTTTTATAGAATTATATAGAAACAGAATATAACAAAAATAAAAATAGAAACGAAAAATTAAAAGCTTGAAACAGAGAAATGGAAGAGCAGCGGAAAAAATTATTTTTTCGAGTAATAGAATAAATCAAAATCAAGAGAAAAGAAAATTGTAAATTGAAATTTTTATTCAAGATTTTCTAACAATTCCTCACGTGAATAAAAATTGACATATTTTAAATGAAATTTTGACATGAAAATAGAGTTAAATGGATTGAAAACTGTATATGATAAATAAGTAATACCTTTTGAACTTTTATTTGTGAAAATATATTTACCTTATTGATTGACCGGTATAACTTTTCTACATGATAACACCTTAGAAAGAATCTTTTTTGACACTCAGTTTTGACAGAGTTTTTAAAGGTTTAATCCCTAAACAATTCTCTTTTAAAGTAGCCTTTTTCTCTTTTACATAGATAATTTCTTATTTTTTAAAGTAATCCGTACAGAGTAACTCACATACTCTCTTAGATATTCTTTTTATAAGAATGTGAAAAAGCCTTAACTTACTGTGTATTTTATGAGTATAACTGTTTTCATCATAAGAATAGACTTAAACCCTCACATTGATCTTATTAAGTCTTTACAATTAGATTATTGCTTTGAAATTAGATCTTATGATTTCCAACCAAATCCTTATTCATTTATGAGCTTCATTTACATTCTTTTCCACTACTTATAAACTAACTCTCGATTTAACACTTTAGTTAAGGAATCGGCTATGTTATCTTTTGAATATCATATTCAATAGATATAACCCTAGTTAAGAGTAGTTGTCTAATGATATTATATTTATGACGTATATGTTGAGACTTACTGTTATGTATATTGCTCTGTACCCTACCAATAGTATATTTACTATCAAAATGAATGCATATTGTAGGTATAAGCTTCACCCACTTTAGAATATCCTCTACAAAATTACATATCCATTTGACTTCTTCGTTACATTTATCCAAAGCGATGAACTCAAATTTCATCGTGTATCTAACAATGCACGTCTATTTAGAAGACTTCTATGAAATAGCTGCACCACCCAGTATGAATACATATCCATTGGTAGACTTTGAGTTTTTCATATCAGATATCTAATTTGCATCGTTGTATTCTTATAATACAATTGAAAATCTTATGTAATGCAATTCATAACTACGTGTATATCTTAAGTATCTAAATAATCTTGTAATACCTTTCTAGTTATCAAATCAAGGATTACTAATATATCTACTTAGTTTGTGTATAGTGTAAGTTATGTTTAGTCTCGTACAACTCATCAAGTACATAAGACTTCCTATCACTCTAGAATATTCTAGTTGAGACACACTATCACTTTTATTCTTATATAGATGTAGATTTACATTTATTGGTGTTCTCACAATTTCAGAATCACCCTTGTTGTATTTTATCAACATAATGACAATGACTTAGAATGAGATCGCTTGATATTCCAATTTTTAGAATTACATTAGCAAGTCTTATGTCTTTCATATTAAACCTTGAATTAAACACAGACTTAGTAAATTTGATCATTTAATCATTACTATACACAAGTAACATGACATCAACATAAATACATAAGATAACATAACCATCTTCTTTGTGTTTGACATATACACATTTTTCACATTCATTGACTTTAAAATCATTTATCCTCATGACATTATCAAATTTTCCATGCCACTATAAAACATCACCATCTTCTCATGACATTACCAAATTACAGACCTTTCCTTCTTACCCTTTGTATGAAAAACCTTTTAGGTTAGTCCATGTACATTTATTCACCTAACTCTCCACTTAGAAAGGCTTTGTTTACATCCATTTGATGTATTTCAAGATTTCGTAGAGCTACCATAGAAATTATCATCCTTATTGATATTATTATCATCATAGGAGAATAAGTTTCAAAGTAATTAAGGTAATGTTATTGTTTGTATCCCTTAATTACAAGTTTGGCTTTGTACTTATCAATTGATCCATTTGGTCTATGTTTCTTGTGAAAATCCACTTAGATCTTAGTGTTTTACTACTTGGAGATAAATCAACTAGTTTCTAAGTGTGATTTTGTATAATAGACTCAATTTCACTATTAATGGCTTCTTGCCATGGAGAACCTTTAGTTGAATTCACAGCCTTTTCATAAATTCGAGATTCACTTTCTAGCAAGTAGATTAAAAAATCTGGACCATAAGATGTTTTTGTCCTACCCTTCTTGTTACGTCTAAGTTCAACCTCAACCTCTTGTTTATGTTCTTTTTTTTACTATCTTTATTCAGAATCACATACATTTGTTTTGATAAACTTAATTCTCTTTGAGATTTTTCTGAAAATATATATTCAAAGAATGATACGTTCTTTGATTCCATTCTCATGTTATTGTGTATGTTTGGGATTTTTGATTCATACACAAGAAACCAATAAGCATTATTATTATGTGCATATCCAATGAAAATGTAATCCATTGTTTTTAGACCTATTTTTATCTTATTAGAAATAGATAGAACCACTTTACCCTATTGTACCGATTTCGACACGAAATGACTTTGACACCGGTACGAGAATGTATTCGATCCGGTAAAATATTTTTGGACACGGTTGAGGAAAAAAGCTAACAGAGATGAAGAAAGAGGAAGAAAGAAAAAGGAAAAGAAGTTGAGAAAGAATAAGAAAATAGAAGAGAAACTGATAAAGAAAAAGAAGAAAAGCTGATAAAAAAGAAGAAATGACGGAGAAGATGCAGCCAGATGAAGCGATAGAGAAGATGAATCCGCTGGGCTCGGCTAGGCTTGATCAGTGGAACTTTATTTTAATGCATAGTAAAACATATTTTTTTAATATTATCAATGGGAGAAACTTTTTATTTTCTTCTTTCTAATTAATATTTTCATTTTCCTAGTGCAAAAAGTTACGTGTATCCTAATTCTAATTAAATAACCGACCATAATAACTTTTTATGTTATCACAATAATAATATAATATAAATTATATGATATATTTTTAGTATTAATTATAATTCAATATCATAACTATTGTATAAATTTATCATTAATAAAAAATTATTCTAACAAAAATAATAATTTAATTGTAGCAATATTATCACCTTAAATGATTTTATCATTTTATAACCCATTAATATTAAAAATGTTATAATTAAATTGTTAGGTTTTATTGTGTTTTATAAAAGACTAAAATTAATTTTCTTTAATTTTAATATAACAAAAATATATGGTTTTGTTGTTTTATATATCTTGTTTTATTGGTTTAAGTTCTATTCATACTTATTGTTTTCATCTTGTATTTTATGTTTTAACTTTTAACAATTTCAATACATGATATATATATATATATATATATATATATAATATTAATATATATGTAATAATATATTTAGACACATATAAAATTTGGAATAATATATATTTAATAATAGTGTCCAAAAATTGGACATTTTATATTCTTGTCGATGTAAACATACATGTATCTAACATTCATATGGAGTATGAGTAACCTACTGTTATAAAGCTCCTTAATTTAAGGAGCAAATTAAGGAGCAAATTAAGGAGTAAAACATGGAGCAATTCATGAAGCAAAACAAGGAGCTTAATTCAAGGAGCAATTTAAGGAACCATTAATTTAAGGAGTAATTCAAGGAGTAAATTTTCCTATAAATAGATGTGTAATTGTAATGAATTAATCATCCAAAGTATTCATTCCAATTGAGAGAAAAGCTTTTGTGAGAGAAAAATTGAGAGTAATTTTCTTGGGTGTTATTGGGTTGTGAGTTGTGAGTGTTGTAAACACCTTGTGTAATTTCTCCTTTCGGTAAAAGATCTATGATGGAGTGGAGGCGTAAGCAAGATTAGTAGAACTACGTTATCAAATTTATGTGTTATTTTTCTATTCTTGCTTTCTCGTAAATGCGGCTTGCTCGAGAATTTACGTTATTTCCCGACAAGCCCAGTCTGGAGCTATTGGTGGTGATTTCTGTCAATTTTCTACAAGGTTACTATTTACGTAAATAGTGAATTATGTGAATAGTGAAATTTTTTTGACGATATTTGTTCGTTGATGGAGGTGTTCTAATACACGGTGATTTACAGAAATAGTCAAAAACGATCCAAAGGAAGTCATATTTTAGTGGGAGAAATGGACGTAGATGAAGGAAGGGTGAAACTCGAGAAATTTGATGGCACAGATTTTGGGTTTTGGAAAATGCAGATAGAGGAATATCTGTATCAAAGAAATCTATATCAACCTCTCTCAGGAAAGAAACGAGAAGCTATGAAGGAAGAAGATTGGAATCTTCTAGATAGACAAGCCCTCGGAGTTATTCGATTGATCTTATCCCGTAACGTTGCCTTGGCATTAGCAAAGGAAAAGACCACGGCGGGTCTTGTACAGCTCTACTCTCGATATGTATGAGAAGCCATCGACCTTAAACAAAGTGCACTTGATGAGGTGTTTGTTCAATTTGCGGATGAATGAAGGCGTATCGGTAGCTCGACATCTCGATGAAATCAACACGGTCACCCGGTTGAGTTCGATGGAAATTGAATTCGATGAAGAAGTACGAGCATTAATACTTTTATCTTTGCAGGGAAAGTTGGAATGCTCTGTCACGGTGAGTAGCTCGTCGAGGAAAGCGATAAGTTGGAAATTTGACGATGTTCGTGATCTGGTTCTCGGTGAAGAGATCCAGCGTAGAGAGTCGGAGTGAATCGTGCACTGGTTTGCATCAGAGTCGAAGGAAGAAATTCAACCCAAGGGAATGGACGTCGCGAACGGACTACGAGGTAGATCGAAAGGACGGAGGTCGAATCCGGGAATCCTAATAATTCCTATAGCTCGAAGACTATCGAGTGTTGGAATTGTGGAAGAAGCAGGAGCCTTCTGAAAATCAGTGCAAGAGTGCACCGAAGGACAAAGAAGTGAAGGCAAAGACAAATGCTACTTCCACCTCAGGGGGAGACGATGCATTGATATGCTCTTTGGAGAGCAAAGAAGAATCTTGGGTGTTAGACTCTGGAGCATCATTCCATGCTACTTCACAAAAAGAATTCTTTGAGAAATATGTCCTCGGAAACGTTGGAAAGGTATATCTTGGTGATGATAAACCATGTGCTATTATTGGCAAAGGTGTAGTGAAGATTAAGTTGAACGGATCTGTTTAGGAACTGAAGGATGTCAAGCATATTCCCGATCTGAGAAGGAACTTAATCTCAGTGGGGCAGTTGGCCGGTGAAGGTACAGCTACGATCTTCATGGTGATGATTGGAAGATTTCAAATGGTGCGATAGCCGGTTGCTCGATGCAAGAAAAGTGGCACTGCTTTACATGACATCGGAGGCACGTTGTTCAATTACGGTGACGAAAGCAATGAAACACCAAATCTGTGTAGCAGAGACTAGGCCATATGAGTGAGAAGGGGATGAAGATTATGCCTCCCAAGAGGAAAACTTCAGGTCTACGGTCTACGGAGAGAGATATGTGTGAAGATTGCGTACTTGGAAAGCAAAGAGAGTCAACTTTCAAACAAGTTGCAGAATCCCAAAGAAGGAAAGACTAGAGCTTATTCAACTCGATGTTTGGGGACCAACGGCCGTCTCATCTTTTGGTGGGAAACACTACTTCGTGACTTTCATTGATGATCGCTCTCGGAAGGTATGGGTTTACTTTCTAAAAGCGTAAGTACGAAGTATTTGGGGGCTTTCGGAAGATGGAAAGCTATGGTGGAAAATGAGACGTGTTTAAAGATCAAAAAAGCTCGAGTAGAATCCCAGGTAATGGTGGTGAATATGAAGACACGGATTCAAAAATTTCTACTATGAGCACGGGATCGAGAATGGAACCGAGCTGTGCCGGGCACGCCTCGACACTGATGGTGTAGGCGGCGTATGGGCCGAACGTTGACAAAAGAGCCGAGGAAACGTTCGTATGCGGTCGGTCTCTAGAAGCAGTGCAGGGCGAGAAACAATCAACACGGCGACTTACTTGATCAATGAGGCCCATCGTTCCGTTGGAGCGTAGAATACCGAGGAGGATGTATGGAGCGGAAAAGAGGTGAAACTATCACATCTAAAAGTTTTCGGTTGTGTAGCATTTGTGCATATCGGTGATCAAGGCGAGGAATAAGCTTGATCCCAAATCCAAGAAATGCACGTTCATTGGCTATGGTGAGGATGAGTTTGGTTACCTCATTTTGGGATGACGAAAAGAAGAAAGTTATCCCGTAGCAGGAGATGTGATTTTCAACGAAAGGGTGATGTATAAGGACATCGCCAAAATAGACGCCTTGATGACTCGGAGCGAGAATGAGTCGGTATTTGCGATGCATATGATGTCCCGGAGATACTTGCAATGAGAACCAATTGTAACAAGTCCTCATCCGAGAGGAACTTGTTGGACAACGATACACGGCATTCCGACACACCACCTCCTCTTACTCGACTCGCGTATTGAGAAGGTCTTCTCGACCTCATGTGCCTAATAGGAGATACATGAACTATATGTTCTTCGGTGATGGAGGGGAGCACGAATGCTATGATGAAGCTTGTCGGACTTCGAGATTCCAACAAGTGGGAGCTTCTTTATGAAAAAGAAATGAAATCTCATCTCGACGGGCATGGGAACTAGTGAGTTACCTATGGGAAAGAAGGCAACTTCCTGACAAATGGGTGTACCTGGTGAAAGAGGAGTGATGGTTCAAGAGATACAAAGCCGTCTAGTTGTCGAAGAGGTTTCAATAGAAGGAAGGAGTTGACTACCTTGACATTTTTGCTCAGATTGTGAAGCTTAATACTATCGAGATCAATATTGAGCATTGTAGCCATCGAAGATCTTCATCTTGAATAGTTGGATGTGAAGACTACATTCGCCGTGGAGATTTAGATGAAGAGATATACATGTACCAACCAGAGAAGGTTTCTCGCAAAGGGGAAGAAGAGCATGGTGTGTAGACTTAAGAAGAGTTTGTATGGCACGAAACAAGCCTCGAGACAATGGTACAAAAATTCTGACTTCATGCCTGAGGAAGGTTTCCGGAAGTGCAATCTTTGAACATTGTTGCTACTTGAGAGATATAGGTCAGTTATATCATTTTACTACTTTATGTTGATGATATATTAGTAGCGAGTTCGGATATGGATGATATTAAAAGGTTGAAGCGACGATTGTCAAAGGAATTTGACATGAAAGACTTAAGGTCCAACAAAGAAGATTCTTGGAATGCAAATCACAAGAAATAAGAAGAAAGGATCGCTGCAGTTATCTCGGGCGAGTACATCAATCATGTTTTGCAAAGATTCAACATGGGCGATGCCCGAACGGTTCGCACCCTTGGCCGGTCATTTTCGCCTATCCAAGGATCGGTCCCTCGGACGGAAGAAGAGAGAGAATTCATGGCTAAGGTTCCTTATGCCTCGGCCATTGGAAGTTTGATGTACCTTGATAGTGCATGCGAGACAGACATTGGCCGTACGGTGGGAGTTGTTAGCATATTTATGTCAAATCCGGGAAAACTCATTGGGAAGCGATCGAGTGGATTTTGAGGTATCTGTGAGGCACCACGAGAAAAGTGTTTGTACTTTAGTAAAGGAGAGATAAAAGTACAAGGGAGTACGTAGACACGGACTTTGGAGGTGAAGTTGGTCGTAGAAGAAGCACCATAGGATTATATATTCTTGTTGGAACTAAATTTCTGTTAGTTAGATGTCACAAATCTGAGAAAATTGTCACTACATCACTTATAGAGGTGAGTATGTAGCGATGGAAGCTAGTAAAGAGATGATATGGCTTCAAGAGTTTGTTAGTGAGATGGGATTCAAACAAAGAGAAGAATGTTACTGCATAGTGATAGTCGAAAGTGCAATACGCTTGGCGAAGAATTGACATTTCATTCTAGAACAAAGCATATTGGACTTCGTTATCACTTCGTGAGATCTCTATTGGAAGATGATGTGTTAATACCTGGAGAAAATTCAAGGAAGCAAAAATCAGCGGATATGTTAACAAGGTGGTGACTATTGACAAACTGAAGTTGTGCTCGACTTAGGTTGGTGTGCTAGATAACAAAGACTAGAAAAGGCTGCTGCGTTGATCAAGGTGTGAAGATAGATTGAAATCGGTCTTCAAGTGGGAGATTTTTATAAAGCTCCTTAATTTAGGAAAGAGCAAATTAAGGGCAAAACATGGAAGCAGAAACAAGGAGAAAAACATGGAGCAATTCATGGAGCAAAACAATGAGCTTAATTCAAGGAGCAATTTAAGGAACCATTAATTTAAGGATTAATTCAAGGAGTGAATTTTCCTATAAATAGATGTGTAATTGTAATGAATTAATCATCCAAAGTATTCATTCCAATTGAGAGAAAAGCTTTTGTGAGAGAAAATTGAGAATAATTTTCTTGGGTGTTATTGTGTTGTGAGTTGTGAGTGTTGTAAACACCTTGTGTAATTTCTCCCCTTTCAGTAAAAAGATCTGCAGCATGTCTGGAGACGTAAGCAAGATTGGCTGAACTCTGTTATCAAATTTGTGTGTTATTTTTCTATTCTTGCTTTCTCATAAATCTGGCTTATCGGGAATTTGCGTTATTTCCCAACACTTATGTCGTTACACATTTGGTATAGGTTGTTTCACTTTTCACCCATGTCTTAGCTTATGCAGAGAGATGTGTATTGAGAAATAAACTAATTATTGAACATCTATGTAATACATTTTAACTATATATATATATATCCCTTAATTTATTATCAAAATATTAAGCTTATAAGCTGGCTTTCCTTGCCCTGCATTGAGGAAACCCTGAGATAATTTTCTTAGATGTATAAATTCCGATTTTGACAAAGTGAAGGCTACATTTAAAGGCTCTATAAAACTGAGAGTAATGCCTCCTTTTCAACTATGTGATTTTACAAGCTCTAGTTGCCGCTTTATATTATATTATGCAAAAGGTTATTACCTTTTTTTTAAATAATATATTTCTGATTAGGGATTTGAAATAGGGAATTTCTTGAATAAATATAATGTTTTTAGCAATTGTGCACATATTATGTTAAAAATTCTCCCTTTGGTTTTATCAGTTTGAGGCTAGTGATGATCCTTTGTACCAAGTGACAACTGTTGAGGCTATACGAACTCTAGTAAATTTGTACCATACTTATAAGTGGTATGTACTAATTGGCTATTCCCACGTCCTTATGATCACTCAACTTTCGATATGTTGTAGAAATGAACTGTGCCGGAGCCATCAGGAAGTCGAGCTAGTTTCTTCATGCAAGCCTTTATTACGCAGCTAGCTAGAGAATGTTAGAAATATTTAATGATTGTATTCTATTATGTGATTAAATGAATATACATGGTATCTTTATATAGGAGTTACAAGTAAATTAAATATATCTAAAGTAGTTAGATATAGATATGTTTAAAGTAAATAGATATACATTAGCAGATATATATACATTGATATATTATTAGATATATATTAACAGCCCCCCTCAAACACAAGGTGAATGTGAGATCAGTTTGAGGTTGTCAACCAAATTACGAGTGCATCCTTTGGGAAGTGCCTTAGTGAAGATATCTGCAAGTTGATCGTTGAAGGAAACATGGAAAAGCTTGAGAGCACCATGAATAAGATGAGAGTGAATAAAGTGACAATCAATCTCGATGTGTTTAGTCCGTTCATGGAAGACATCGTTGTGAGCAATATGAATAGCACTCTGATTATCACAATAAATGGGAGTTGCAGAAGATGTGGACACACCTAAACCCTTAAGGATCCATCGTAGCCAAAGGAGCTTGGATGTGGTATCAGCAAAAGCACAATATTCTGCTTCAGTACTGGAGCGGGCCACGAATGTTTGTTTCTTACTCCGCCAAGAAATCAAAGAAGAACCAGGGAGAAAGCAATAACCTGTAGTGGACCTGCGATCAGTGTGATCTCCTACCCAATCAGCATCAGAGAATGCACGAAGTACTGAAGGAGACTGAGCTGAGTAGAAAAGGCCATGGAAGATAGTGCCTTTCAAGTATCGTAGAATACGCAGAACAACAGCATAATGAGTCAATCGTGAAGCAGACAGATACTGGCTCACCTGATGAACATCATAAAAGATGTTTGGACGAGTAACTGTAAGATAAACCAGGTTACCAACCAATCGTCTATAAAGAGAGGGATTAGACAATGATTGCCCCTCTGATGGTGTCAGATGCGCATTAAGTTCAACTGGAGTGTCAACAGTCTTGCTGTTAGTGAGTCCATCTTGAGATAATAGGTCAGATGCATACTTTGTTTGAGTAATTTAAAGACCATCTGTGGAACGAGTGATCTCAAGACCCAAGAAATAGCTTAGATGTCCAAGGTCTTTCATCTCAAACTTTTGACTAAGAAAATCCTTGAGTTCTTGAATGCCACTAAGGTCATCACCATTTATGATCATATCATCCCCTTATAGAAGAAGCAAAATAGTGCCTTTATCATTACGACGACGAAATAAGGAAAAATCATGAGGACTAGCAGTGTAACCTAAACGAAGGATGGTGGAGCTGAACTTTGCAAACCATGCTCGTGGAGCTTGTTTAAGGCCATAAAGTGCATGTCGAAGGCGACAAACCTTATTTGTTTCAACAGAAAGGCCAGGAGGAGGTTGCATATATACTTCCTTATGCAGATCCCCATTAAGGAATGCATTTTTAACATCCATCTGAAAAAGGTCCCATTTACTAGCAGGGGCAACAACTAAGAGGGTACGAATAGAGGTAATACGGACAATTGGAGCAAAAGTCTCTTCATAATCAATCTCATACTCCTGTGTAAAACCTCTTGCTACAAGACGAGCCTTGTATCGATCGATGGACCCATCAGAGCGAGTCTTGATCTTATAGATCCACTTACTACCAACTATAGATTGACTAGGAGGAAGAGTAACCAGATCCCAAGTATGGTTTTTGGTTAATGAATCAATTTCTTCTTTCATTGCAATCTACCAAAAAGGGTTAGTAGATGCCTCATGATAGGTGTGAGGCTCATGGAGTGTAGCAAGGGCAGTATAACAATGATAGTCAAGTAAATGTGTAGGAATGAATCTTACCCGGGTTGAGTGGCGAGGTGGAATTTCTTGTGGAGGATCTTCAGGCGGGGCAAGAGTAGGAGACCTATGTTCAAGGTGGGTAGCTCGTTATCAACCTGTTCTTCTACAACCTATCTAGGATAATCATCAAAAATATCTGAAGATTGAATAGTGAAGTCCAAAGGTGGATTAGGAGTATCTGTAGAAGAAACATGAGACTCATTTGGAAAGATTTCTAAAACATTTGAATTAGTTAGGGAAGAACGAAAGGGATAAAGTTCAACAAATAAGCGGTGTTTCGAAAAGACAACATTTTGGGAAACACGAAGGCGATGTGAGACATGATCATAACATCGATACCCTTTTTGAGTTTCACCATAACCAAGAAAACAACAAAGTCTAGATTGAGGCTCAAGTTTGTTGTGTTCATGAGGCTGAAGAAGAACAAAACAAGCAGATCTGAATGAGCGAAGGTAATGATAGTCAGGAGATGACCCAAAAAGGCGCTCATATGGAGTCTGATTATGAATGATTGCGCTTGGAATGCGATTAATGGAATGAATAGTGTTATGTGTTTTGCAACACACAAAAAACGTGCAAGTATACACGGTCACAAGAAATAAAGATTTGTAAGTAGAGTATCGTTCCCACGAGGATTTGTTACTATAGTTTGTTGAGTACTAAAATTGTATATCTCTGATTTTATCCAAAACAATTGTTGATATGGAAAAAGGTAACAAAAATAAATAAGAGAACTCTAGGATTGCAATTCTTCACCAAATTAATCCACTCCAATCATATTATTTTCTTTGGATTTATATTTTTTAGTACATTTAATTTGTCAACCGAAAACTTCTATTTTTATTCATACATCTCTTCCGAGCTCCGTATAAACACACTTCGTTAAATTAATTCACTATATCTCTATGAGAATTAAATTTAATAAGATTCATTAAGTTCTAAGTTCTCAAATGGCCACACATACAATTAGGGTATATTCATATCCTTCATCATACATGTCATTCTATTTACGAGCAATATACACAAAAATGCCTTTCTCAAGTTTATTTTTATGCCACAAATCGTTTTGATAAAATTCGTAAATAATCATAAAGCATTAAACACAAAATAGAACGAACAAATCGAACGTCTTATAAATATATCAAAAAAATAATTAAAATCAAAGCTTCATAAATTTAGATCAAATGCAACCTTAGAAAAATTAAATTAATTCATAAATTTAAAATAAAAATTACAACAGTTCAAGAAAAATAAGATGAAGAACACGAGAAAATTAAAACATCATGTAGCGAAATATTTGGCACACTTGAGAACACAACAAAAGCCAAAATATGGCTTCTGCGTGTTCTGCAGTCCAAAACCGAACACCACAAAATTTCTAAACTAAAAAAAACTCTTTAACTCTATCATAACATCACCTATTTATATAGCTAAAAAAATACATCTAAAATATTAAATTTTTATTTTATTTTTTTATAAAAAATGCGTAATAATTTTTATCGAAAAATAAAAATCACGCGTATCGATTTTTGTATCGAAAAATCTTATTTAATTCACGCGTGAGACAGGGGTGCCGATTCTGCATTTTTTTAATTCTTTATGCATGCCACGTGTCAGCGTCTGATTCGCTGAAACAAATATTGGGACACGTGGCCGCATCTCATTCGTTGAAAGGAACGGGCGCACGTAGAAACTGGAGCACGGGATTGGGGCGCCAAGAAAGTGAGGCAACGGGCCGGAACGAGAAATGATCTGTGCGATTCGCATTCATTGTAAATAGCCACGTGTCGGAATACGATTTGCTTAAATATTAAATGGGACACGTGGCGTATTCTTGTCTGTAGAAAGCGAGGATGCTCGTTGCTACTGTAACCCGCGTCACACACGATTGTTACACGAACGGTTCGGTCTGCGGCAAACTTGGTTTCACGCTGACTCAATCTGGACCGTTCAGAGATCCAACGATCAACGTGCGCCTCGGGAAATGCTACGCCGGCCGGCAGTATGGGTCCACATTCCGACGACGCCGCGGAATGGGGCCATGATCGCACGGCCATGTGAAGGAAGTTCTCGTCTCACTTCTCCCTTGGTCGGGCTTGATGAACACGCGCGAATCGATCCGTTGATCAGATTAATCCTTTGATCAGACGGTCGCGTTTCACGCGTTGGAATAGAGGCGCGTGGCGCCTTAACTCTCTGTGAGAATTTAAACTTTTATTAATTATATTTTTGACTCACAAATATATTTCAATTTACATTTTGCACTTTCTTAAATTGGTTAAGCCACTTTGCTAATTTTAAATTAAATTTTTAAACTTTTAATAATTATAATTAAGCCCAAATTTAATTTAAATTATATTTTCGATTTTTATAAATTGTAATTAAGAAAATATATTATCTGAAATTATATTTGTTAACAGAAATATGAAATTAAGTACATTTTCGATACAAAATATTTAATTTTATTAAAAATGTATTTTTAGCACATAAAAGGAAAATATTAATTTATTTAACAAAAATTAACTAAATATTAAAAGAACATAGCAATTATCATTACTAAAATTGATGAAAATAACTATATAAAATACAGTTATCAAATAGCATGAAGAGGGGCTTCACCACAAAATGGGGCAAGAACTTTGGCAAAAAGAAGAAGAGCACGAATAGTGTACAGAATATGACGAAGTTTTCTTTCGACTTGGCCATTTTGTTGAGAGGTTCCTAGACATGTTAGATGATGTACAGTGCCATAGGAGTGTAACAAAGCTTGAAAAGTATTTTGAGTATATTCAAGATCATTATCAGATCGAAAAGTTTTGATATGTTTGGAGAATTATGTTTCAACCATTTTTGCAAAGTTACTGTATATTTGTAAGATTTCAGAACAAGATTTCATTGGAAAGATCCAACTATAACGAGAATAATCATCAATAAAGACAACAAAATATCGAGATCCACCAATACATGTAACAGGAGAAGGTCCCCAAACATGAGAATGAATTAACTCAAACATACTATTAGAGATAGATTTGTTATTATTGAAAGGTAAAGCTCGCTGTTTTCCTAACTGGCATAAAGTATAATCAAAATTGTCTTTGGACATAGAACCCAATAGACCTTTAGAAGCTAACTGTTGTACCCGAGTGGATGGGACATGACCAAGACGAGAATGCCAAAGTGCAAGAGAAGGTAAGGAAGAAACTACAACAGTTGTAGCAGCAACATAGGCAGGAGTAACAGGTGGAAGATGAAGATTGTTTACGGGAAACATACGCCCAACCCTAGGACCGGTCCCAAGCTCTTACCTCATCCTCGGGTCCTGCACAATACACCTAGAATAGTCAAAAATAAAGTGATATCCTAGTTCAACTAATTGTCCCACAGAGCATGAATTATAAGTTAGGTTAGGTACATGGAAAACCCCAGGAACAGAGAGGGTAGAGGTAGAAACAAAACCTAGACTATTCCCATGAATGGTGGAACCATCAACTATATGAATATTAAGGGGATGTGGTGCAGGGTCAAGTTTGGAGAATAAAGACGAGTGAGGTGTCATGTGATTACAACATGCAGAGTCAAAAAGCCAAGTTGGAGACTTACCGGGCAGAACTGAGAGAGTAGTGGAAAGAGATGCATTACCAGCCATTTGAACAGCCTGAGTTATGATCTTCTGTAGTTCAGTGGAGGAGAGGTTGATAGTGGATCCAGAAGACTGGGACTCTGCTGAACTAGAAGGCATCAGCGAAGTAGGCTCAGTATTAGCAACAACAACAGTAGATTTGTTGCGACGGTAACAAGTCTCAATGGTGTGGCCATGACGCTTGCAATAATTGCAGAACCTTTTACTGCTATGTCTGCAACGATTGTAAAAGCTAGAAGAATCGCCTGATTGCTAAGTTTGCTCAATGGCAGGAGGAGTAATAGCCAAAACATTAAACTTATTCTGGGCTTGAAGGGTTGCAAGTTGAGCTTCTTCTCTAACCAACTCATTTACAACAGTATCAAGAGAGGGATAAGGACTACAATTAAAAAGTTGACCTCAGATTGGCTCAAAGTCCTTGTGGAGTGACATCAAGAACTCATAGAGACGAAATTCATCCCTAACTGTAGCATATTGCTGAGCATCTGTTGAGCATGCCCAAACTGAATCACAAAGGTCAATTTGGTCCCAACGGAAGCGAAGCTGATTAAAGTAGTCATTGATAGATTGCCCTGGTTCTTGTTGAAGTCGATGCAATTCAACTATTAGCTGATATTTCATGGATCCGTGAGTAGTGGAGTACCTTTTGGCCAACATATCCCATGCTGATTTGTCATCATCAAAGCTGTCTAACAGATTGGAGATGGAGGGAATGGAAGTAGTCCGAATCCATGTGAGGATCATGTGATTATGACTATCCCATTCAGTTATGTGACGAATGAAAATAACATCTTCTTCACTTGCTTCTTTAATAGGAATGATAATTGTACCATTACAATAATTCCATAGCATATGACCCTTAAGAAAACTACGCATATCTTGAGACCATGACAAGTAATTCTTGGTCCCTTCCAATATGGTATTAATAAGGCAAGAAAAAAAATCATCCTTTTTATCCATTTGAAAACACAATATGCAAAAACGGATTGCAAAAACGAGATCTATGCGAAAAATGTGGTAGGGTGAACCTGTATTACAAAATTTCGGTCAACGGTCAACGATCAGCAGGTTCTGTGACATCAGTTGGAGGCGATGATGATGTCAGCCCTAGGCAAGGTACTGATGACATCATGAGCAGAGCGCAGCATGTTGGCGTGTCATATCCACACGCAGTTGCTGTTGGAGGCGCGTGAGGGCGCGTACGGAGGATTATGATTGTGATATTCCCACGGTTATGTAGATCGGGTCGCGACGATCACAATGGTATCTGCAGATAGGTTGCTGGGCTAAGATTAACGGCAGCGCACGATTGGACGTGCAGATCATTTGAGTGACGCGTGAGGGAGCGTACGGTGTCCGATGGTTGCGATACTTCCATGGTTGTATAGATTCGGTCGAGCCGATCACAGTGGTATATACATAAAATTTTTCAGAATAATATGCACGGCGGTGATGATGATTGCAGTTGTTTGTATGGTGCGAAACTCCTTAACAACGACGACTGTAGTTTCGGAACCTAAGGACAACGGCTGAAAGACGTCGGAAGTTCAACGATGAATGATTGTAGCGGCTATTGTGACAGCGAAAGCTATAAGGGTTGAGTAACAAAAAAAACACTGCTAGAAAGACAAGAATAGTAGCTCTGATATCATGTTAGAAATACTTAATGATTGTATTCTATTCTGTGATTAAATGAATATACATGGTGCTTTTATATAGGAGTTACAAGTAAACTAGATATAGATATGTATAAAGTAAATAGATATAGATTAGCAGATATATATATATATATACATTGATATATTATTAGATATATATTAACCGAAATTTTTTTTTTAGAGATATCTAAAGTTGAAAGTGTCATTCCATGGTAGTCTGATGTATGTATTGATTGGTTATTCCTATGTTCTTATGATCACTCAACTTTCGATATGTTGCAAAAAGGAACTATGCTGGAGGCAGGAGGAAGTCAAGCTAGTTCTTCAAGTAGGCCTTTATGCTGACCATACGTTCCTTTGTCAACATGTCTAAATACTTTGGATATTATTGGCTCAGGATTTAATCTATGTTGTAATTACAGTTTGCATGCTGGGTTAATCATGTTACCCAGATAATTTTTTAAAATTATGAAAATGTTTAAATCGTTGTAAATATATGTAAAATGTATGAGGTATGAAAAATACTCAAAATTTAACTGACCTTGCACATGCATTTTTTTAATACATAATCACAATTTCAAGTCAAGTCTAGGCTGTAAAAATAAAATAAAATTACAGACAGAGCTCTCAAGAAGAAGAAGAAGAAGAAGAAGAAGAAGAAGAAGGGAACCCAAAAGCCACCATCTTTACCGTACAAAGTTGAAGCCTTTAGCAAGCTAGAAGAAAAATAAAAACTCAAAGATGAAAAAATTAAGAGAACCCAAAAGCTAGTCTTTGAAAAAGATGACCAAGTTCAGGAAAAAAATGTCGGAAAAAGAAGTACCCATTGTCGATTCCATCATCTCTTCTTCTTCAATTGCAAATACTTGTACTAAATTTGATTTAATTTCACTCAATTTCATAACTCAAATACCCAACTATGATAGCAATACCACAGCCAATTAGTCTCTCAACTTCTTCATCTCTTTTTTTTAATAGTTCCTACCTGAAATTCATATTTCAAAAATTCATTTTACCTTTTTTCCCCAATCCAAACATAGGGAAATAGGGGCTTGGTGAAACCGTAGGGGCTCGAGTGAAGGCTTTGGAAAATTCCAACTTAGAGCTCACTAGTAAGGCAAACCAGCTATCCATATGTAGAAAGAGTGCCAAGAATACGAAGACTACGTGGGTTGTATGGATAGATTGTGAAAAAAAGGGGGCTATGCCATGGTCATGGAATATTTTAGGGACAGGGAGTGTACCTCGAATTGGACGAGGGAACCAAATGATATCACTCTTTGCATGTAATATTTAGAATTAGTCATCTTGTTTAAAAAACAAAAAATAACTCTACATAAAAGAGCTTTTTAATTTGTATTTTTTTTATGTTTTTATTACAATTTTATAGCTATATATAAGAAAATTTTATTCCTTCAATTACTCTTTAAATTAAGCATTTCTTAATTTACTTCTTGAATTAAGGATTCTTTGTGTTTATTCTTTGAATTAAGCTCATTATTTTATTCCTTAAATTAAGGTCATTTTTTTATTCCTTAAATTTAGGTCCTTGTTTTATTCCTTAAATTAAGGAATAATATCCAATACTACTCCTCAAGCTGGATCGAGAAGGTTTATGGATCCAAGCTTGGACAAAAGTCGTTGAAACTATTGAGAAGCCAAGAGCTTGGTGAAGATGTCAACCAGTTGGTCGAAGTTTCTTGTATAATGTGTCTGAATCACCTGTGATTGAACTTGTTACCGAACGTAATGACAATCAACTTAAATATGTTTCGTTCTCTCATGAAACACTAGGTTTGATGCCATATGCATGACTGCCTGATTGTCACAAAATAAGGACATAGGAAGAGTTGTAGGAACACCTAAATCACGTAGAAGACCTTTAAGTTATATCAACTTACACGCAGTTGAAGCCATTGCACGATACTCAACTTCGACACTTGATCTGGCGATGACATTTTTCTTCTTACTCTTCCATGTGACCAAGTTTCCATCGATAAATGTATAGTAGCCAGTGGTGGACTTGCGATCGATTACATTCCCTCCCAATCGGCATCACAATACCTCATGATTTATGTGTTGTCATTCTTCTTCATGATGATACCATGACCCACTGATCCTTTTAAGTAGTGTAAGATCCTTTTAACAAGGGTCAAATTCTCAAGTGTCAGGGAGTGCATGAATTGGCTTACAATACTTATAAAATATGTGATGTCAGGTCTGGTGATTGTTAGGTAGATCAACTTACCAACCATCCGTTGGTAATAACTTATATCTATGAGTGGCGTGCCCTTCAAGCTAGGTGTGAGCTTGCTGTCAAGAGGGGTAATGAATGGTTTAACATCGATCATGTTAGCTTCCTTGAGCAAATCTAGGACATATTTTCTTTGGTTAAGAAAGAGTCCATTGTGCGAGGTTATCATTTCTATACCAAGAAAGTACTTCAATATCCCAAGGTCTTTAATTGTAAACCTTTGTCTGAGGGACTGTTTGAGGTTGAAAATCTCATCAGTAATATCACCTGTAATTATTAGATCATCTACATAAATCAGCACAACCAATTTGCCCAAAGCTCCTATGTGAACAAATAGTGAGGAATCAACATTACTACTTTTGAAACCAACACTAGTGAAAACTAAGCTTAGCTTGGCATTCCAAGCTCGTGGGGACTGTTTCAAACCATAAATGGATTTGTGCAATTTGCACACTAAATCCAGTTCATTGCTTTGAGGATGCCTGGGTGGCAATTTCATTGAGACTTCTTCTTTGAGATCACCATGCAAGAATGCATTCTTCACATCCATTTGGTATATGGACCACCCCTTGTTTACAACCACGGACAGTAGCATTCTTACTGTGTTCATGTTTGTAACATGTGCAAATGTTTCTTTGTAATCCACCTCGAATGTTTGAGTGAATCCCCGAGCCACCAATCTTACTTTATACCTCTCAATTGATCCATCTGACTTGAATTTGAGCTTATAAATCCATTTGCAACCCATGACTTTCTTGCCTTTTAGAAGTTTGGTGATTGCTCTATGTGTTGTGTTGATCTAGGGCTTTAAGTTATTCTTGCATGGATTCCTTCCACACCTCTTGGTTGTTGGCCTCATGAAAGTTTTGAGGCTCACTTTAACTTAATATAGTGCTGAGAAATTCTGCATAGGCTGGTGTCACTTTCTTATATGACACATAATTTGAGATGGGATGTGTGGGTTTGTAGGAGACAAAGTCTTGATGTCTTATGAGAGGTTGCCTAACATGCATTGGATTATGTCGTGGAGCAGGAGGAGTTATCTCACACTCGTTCACATCTTGTACCATATTGTGAGGATCATCTTGATTATCACCATCTTCATGCAGTGTACCATCAAGACGAAACCCTTTACTGTTACTTTCAGTGAGAGATACATCAATGTTGACATGGCTGGGATCTTGTTGTTGTGGAGCCTCAAGTTCAATTCTTGGTAATGGAAACACATCCAAGATGCCATCCCCTTGACTTGTGATTTCATGTGACTTGTTGAAAAAAGGGTTAGTTTCATAAAATCGAACATCTTTAGACACAATTAATCTCCTAAGTTGGGGATCGTAACACTTATATCCCTTTTGTGTAGATGAATAACAAAGAAAAACACATTTAATAGCTCTAGGATCCAATTTATCTTGATAATGATATTGAATATGTACAAAACAGATGTAGCCAAAGACTTTAAGGTGTGAGAGGTTAATTTTACTTCCTTTTATGACCTCTAGAGGAGACTTGAAATCCAAGACTCGACTGGTTAATCTATTGATGATGTAAGCAGTTGTCATAACCCCTTGGGACTAGAATCTCTTTGGTACATTCATTTGTAACATTAATGCTTTAGTTTTTTCAAGTAAGGCCCGATTTTTGCATTCAGCTACACCATTTTGTTTAGGTGTGCTAATAGAACTTGTTTGATGCATAATGCCATGAATGCTCGAATATTGTTTCATGATATAAGACATGTATTTGGTGCCATTGTGAGACCTTAAGGTTTGAATTTTAGAGGAGAAGTGATTTTTAACAAGGTTATGAAAGTCCTTAAATACTTCCATAACTTCATTCTTAGACTTTAAAAGATATAACCATGTGACTCGAGACAAATCATTAACAAAAATTACAAAATACTTATTACTATCAAAAGATTCATTAGTTTGTCCCCATACATCTGAATGAACTAGTTCAAAACACTTACTAGCCCTAGAGAAGGAAGAATTAAAAAGCAATCCAGTGGCATTAGACAAGTGGCAAGTCTCACATGCAATTGCATCATTTCCTAAGTTTAGAAATAAAGTTGACAAAATTGGTGAAGAAGGGTGAGCTAAACGTTGATGCCACAATTGATTATCTTGGATAGGGTTAAACTTGGCTTGTAACCTTCTGGGATTGCTCTTGGATATGTAATAGAGACCATCTAAGTAAAACCTTTCACCAATCATCATTTGGGTGGCACAATCCTGAAAAATGACATTGTGAGGAGAAAAAATGGCTAAGCAATTCAAGGTATTTGTGATTTTTCCTATAGACAAAAGTTAGAAGGGAAAGAAACGTACATATAAAACTACCGACTCGAATTCATCTCACATTAATTTTATTTTTCCTTTCCTAAAACTTTTACATTCTCACCATTTGTAATTGAAACTTGAGAAAAATTTGCTAATATGTAAGTAGAGTATCGTTCCCACGAGAATTTGTTACTATAGTTTGTTGAGTACTAAAATTGTATCTCTATGTTTTTATCCAAAACAATCGATGATTAAGAAAAAGGTAAAAAGAAAATAAGAGAACTCTAGGATTGCAATTTTTCACCAAATCATTCCACTCCAATCATATTATTTTCTTTGGATTTATATTTTTTTTGTACATTTAATTTGTCAACCGAAAACTTCTATTTTTATCCATACATCTCTTCCGAGCTCCGTATAGACACACCTCGTTAAATTAATTCACTATATCTCTATGAGAATTAAATTCACCAAGATTCATCAAGTTCTAAGTTTTCAAAAGGCCACACATACAATTAGGGTATATTCCTATCCTTCATCATACATGTCATTCTATTTATGAGCAATACTCACACAAATGCCTCTTCCAAGTTTATTCATGTGCCACGGATCGTTTTGATAAGATTCGTAAATAATCAAAAAGCATTAAGCACAAAATAGAACGAACAAATCGAAAGTCTTATAAATCTATAAAAAAAAATTAAAATCAAAACTTCATAAATTTAGATCAAATGCAACCCTAGAAAAATTAAATGACTTCATAAAATAAAAATAAAAATTACAACATATGCAGAAAAATTAAAGGAAGAAGAAGAAAAATTAAAACATGAAGACACGAAAATATTTGGCACACGCAGAACACAACAAAAGCCAAAAAATGGCTTCTGCGTGTTCTGCCGTCCAAAATCGAGCAACACATAAATAATACACCAAAAAAAACTCCTTAACTCTATCATAATATCACCTATTTATAGCTAAAAAAATACATCATAAATATTAAAATATCATACACGCGTAACAATTTGTATCGAAAATAAAACCCCGACATTCCCCTTAAAATCCACGGTCACGCGAAAATCAAAAACTTATTTTAATTCACGCGAGACAAGGAGCTGTTTCTGCATTTTTTTTATTCATTGTGCGTGCCACATGTCAGCGTCTGATTCGCTAAAACAAATAGTGGGACACGTGGCCGCATCTCATTCGTTGAAAGGAATGGGCGCACGCAGAAACTGAAGCACAGGATTGGGGCACCGAGAAAGTGAGGCAACGGTTGGAACGAGGGTGAGATTCTGCGCTTTTGCGTTCACCGATATGTGCCACGCGTCCTCTTATGATTTGTTCAAGGGGAAATTGGGACACGTGGAAGACTTTAATTCACTGAAAGAACGATTGCACGTGGTTCAGCCACACAGAACAACACCCTTTGGTAGACGTGCGTTAGACACGTGGGTCCCACCATGCACGCCGGCCTGCACGGCAGGTGGGCCCCACTCGGGCACCGAGCCGCGTGAAAGCGCAGAGTCTGCACACATTCGCTTTGGTCGGGCTTGAACTACACGCGCCAATCTTGACCGTTTATGCTTTGATCGGACGGACCACGTTGTACGCGTGGATGTTGACGCGTGGAACTTCTTTCCTGCGAAGACAAATAACTTCTATTAATTATGTTTTCACCCACAAATTTAATCCAAATTACATTTTGAACTTTCTTAAATTACAGTCAAGCCCTTTGCTAATTTTAAATTAAATTTTTAAACTTTTAATAATTATAATTAAGCCCAAATTCAATTTAAATTATATTTTCGATTTTTATAAATTGTAATTAAGAACTATAATATCTGAAATTATATTTGTGGACAGAAATATGAAATTAAGTACATTTTCGATACAAATTATTTAATTTTATTAAAAATGTATTTTTAGCACATAAAAGGAAAATATTAATTTATTTAACAAAAATTAACTAAATATTAAAAGAACATAGCAATTATCATTACTAAAATCGATGAAAATAACTATATAAAATACAGTTATCAAGGTAGATGCAAAAGCATGATTTTCACGGTGTACAGTACGATTCACTTTCTGTAAACCCTTATCCTTTATAAAATTAGGTTTTAATTCTGGATGTAGAATCCAACATGTGTCCTTAACATGGCACGTATAGTTGCAGTGTTGACACTTCAAGTTTGGATGCTTCCCTTTATACTTTATCTCGTTGGTTAGATAGGTTCTTGCCTTAGGTGCACTAGCCATTGTACCATTGTTCATGACTTTCCTCCTTACTTCTTCACGTTGAATTGTCGCACATACACTGGTGAAGGAAGGAAGTTCAGTATTCATGAGTATGTGGTATCATATATCTTCACATGTTGAATCGAGACTAGACAGAAGTTGATATATCTTATCTTTTTCCACTATCTTTGGTAGCAGAGCTACATCGATTGTATGAGGATGATATATTTCCAACTCATTCCACATGCTTTTCATGCTTCCTAAGAGTTGTACAAAAGGCTTTCCATCTTTTTGCATATCTGATATGTCTTTTTTTAATTGAAAAACTCATGCAACATTGTTTTGACTACCATACATTTCCTTGATCGTCTCCTATAGTTGGTATGCAGATTTAGAGTAACTGAATATTTTA
This sequence comes from Hippophae rhamnoides, assembly GCA_033030585.1. Taxonomy (NCBI): domain Eukaryota; kingdom Viridiplantae; phylum Streptophyta; class Magnoliopsida; order Rosales; family Elaeagnaceae; genus Hippophae; species Hippophae rhamnoides. Next base: position 60,479,479 of record CM065428.1, on the reverse strand, counting down.
GCTAATTTACATTGCATGAAATTTAGGAGCCATGGCATAACCACTTGATCCTTACTAAGCCATGATTCATAGGTTGGTGAGGAAACATCAGGTACTTCGATGCTTCCATTTATGAACCCCAACTTGGACCTTCCACCTAGAGCTAGAGACACTACTCTTGACCAAGGCAAGTAATTAAACTCATTCAACAAGACTAAGCTTAATCTTTGATTTGGGTTAACATCCACCTGATGCGTATTCATGAAGGAAAGCACCGATGAACTTTCAACTTCTGATCCTAGAGGCTTGTCTTCCGCCATTTCAAAGATTAAAGATGCAAAGATAATAATAAAGCAGAAACAAGCTAATTTTCCTACTTTGATACCACATTGAAAAAACAAGAAATAAACTCTACATAAAAGAGCTATCTAGTTTGTATTATTTTCTTTATATTTTCATTACAATTGTATAGCTTATATAAGAAAATTTTACTCCTTCAATTACTCTTTAAATTAAGTATTCCTTGATTTACTCATTTAATTAAGGATTCGTTGTTTTATTACTCGAATTAAGCTCCTTGTTTTATTCCTTAAATTAAGCTATTTGTTTTATTCCTTAAATTAAGCTTCTTATTTTATTTCCTGAATTAAGGTCATTGTTTTTTTCCTTGAATTAAGGACTAATATCCAATACATCTTTATATTTTTCTCTACCTTGTTCCATGATCTCTTTTTCATTCTTTGTACTGTTCACTAGGGGTGTCCATAAAACGGACCGGACCGGACCAAACGGTTTTACAAATCAAACGATCCGGTCCAGTTTGTATTAATTTTAAACCGAAAATTTCACATTATTCTTCATTAAATGTATAAAAAATCGAACCAAACCGGACCGAACCATTTTATAAACCAAACGGTTCGATCTGATTAAAGTTTTTTAACTAAAACTGGACCGGACCGTTGGACACCCATATTGTTAACGATAGGGGTGTCCATAAACCGACCAAGATCGGACCAAACCGTAAATGCCAGACCAAACTAGACTAGACCGAATGGTTTTACAAATCAAATGGTCTTGTCTGATTTGTATTTATTAAAACTGTGTTTTCAAATGATCAGAACCGGTTTAATAAATATATTAAAATTTTCACATTATTTCTCATTAAAGGTGTCCAAAAATCGAACCAAACTGGAAACCGAATCAGATCGGACCGGACCAAACGGTTTTATAAATCAAACGGTTTGGTCTGGTTTGTATTAATTAAAACTATTTAAAATGGTCCGATTCGGTTCGATTTGAGTAATATAAACGATCTAGTTCGATTAATTTTTTTCTTCCTAAAACCGGACCAGACAGGACCGGTGGACACCACTAGTTCAACCCCAACTTAGAGATTTATGCATGATCTTCGTCTTCCTTTATTTTCTTTTTTTAATATTTTTTACAGCCCAAAAATGAAATTATTATTGTGTAATTAAGAAAATGCAATGCGAAACACGTTACATTACTTTTGTTAGATAAATCTACGTAACTTAATTTTTGTTTTATGTTGTAATTCCTAAGTTTTAAATATAATTACAACTATATTTTTTGAAATTGCTTGTAAGAATATAAAACATAATTAATACTAGCATGCATAGAAACTATATATTTGAATAATATATTGATTTAGATGGATATTTTATTAGTATTATCTAGTGACAAACTTTAACTATGCGTTTAAATTTTTATAACATTTTAATTAGTAAATTTTATTATTTTTTAGGGCATAAAATTTTAAATTTAATTTCATTTTTAATTTTATTATAATATATTGATTTTAATTGATAAATTTTTTTAATTCATTATTCTTGAGCACCGTATTGCTTTTATAATACAATAAATATTGAAAAACATGTATTTAAGCAATGTATATGATTAAGATTTTAGTGTAATCGAGACAAAATATGAAGATAAATGATTATAATTCTAGTGTAATAAAGACCAAAAATTAAGATTACGTCTCATTTATTGATAAATTGTGACTTAATGATATATATAAGGTTATAGTTTAACATTATAATTGTGATGGTAAAAATTTAATGTGTCACGATTTTTCACAAGATTGTGACCAAATTATGTGTATAATTATAATTTTTTAACCTTAACCATATGTAAAAGTTTATAATCTGTTCCACTAAGGCCATGACTTTTATAACTATGATCATAAGTGATTAAAAATTGTGATTATATACCAATATTATAATAATACTAGATGTTACTCACTCATTTCTATCTTTTAAAGTTTGTTTTCAATTTGAAAATATCTCTTTTCTATAAGCACTCTTTTTAAGTAGATTAATATCATCATTATATTTTCATTGATTTAAAAAAAACACATTTGTGTTTTTTCATCTCAATCTTGTTAAAGGGTAATTTTTCTATATAGATATTAACCTAGAACCTAGTTAGGATGATTTGTATTATATTTATATTTGTGTTGCTTGTGTTTCGTTAAAAATCTAAATCTTTGTCTAAATGGGTTATATTTAAGATCTCAAAAATTATAATATAGTATCAAGATTCATTTGTTTATGAATAGAACATCAAAAATATCAACTTAAATAATTAAATACTTAGTTCGAAAACCTTACAACATAACAAATGATTAAAATTCATGTTTGTCTTCATGTACTAACAAATATCATTAGTTTGATTTATTAAATTTGATTATTTATGTATTTAGATTGATGAGTATAAGAATGCCAATAGAGTTAATGAGATTGATGGATGTTTTTACCTAAAATCTAAACCAAAATATTACATCATACTTAAGTTCGAAACAAAAGAGATGGATATAAATTCGATAAATAAAGATCAGATAATAATGATCCATTTAGAGTTTTGAAAACTAAACTTTAACATATTTTTAAATTACAATAGCTCAAAATATTAAATTTAATAGAAAAACTTTACAAATTTAAAATAATATTATGCATTATTAATATATTTGGTTTTGTTTATGTATAAAAACTAAAATATAATTATTTTTATCTTTACATATATGTAAAATATAGTATTTAATAAAATATAAATTATAATTTCAAGTATTAAGATCGGATTATACCACACTCAAAAATGAATCTAAAATCCAAAATTTTAAATAAAATAATAATTGAACACAAAACATGATTCAAATTTTATCACCAAAAACTGAATTTGTTTGATTATTACCCATGATTACTCGAATGCATAATATTTTTTTACATCTCCAATATTAATATAAATGTAAGTTTCATATTTTTAGATAATAATAACAATATTATAGTTTTAGTTAAAATAAAATTTAATAATAACTATTTAAATATTTTAATAATCACGTGTTGTGTTTTTTTATAGATAAATATTAACGATACAAGTTAGATCAACATTCATGATATAAATAGCCAGGGGAAGACATTCTTTTTTGAAAATTCATCCACCAATTTGAGTTCATTGTCAAACCAAGAGTATACTTTTCTTTTAGAATTTGTTAGTCAAGTAGATATAAAAATTATGTAAAATAATTTAGTAGATTTAGGTTTTCATAATTACAAAATCGACATAATTGAATCAAACTTATTTTTTTAATATATTATTTTTAAATATTTTTTATTTATATATTTATATGTATTAAAATTTCTATTGTTATTAAATTATAATTTTATTAAAATATAGTGTAACTAAAATATTACTTAGAATGTTATCAAAGTAATATCTAACTCTAACATTCTATGTAATATATTAACGAGTTTTTTAGTAATGTATTATTTACTTATCCTAAAACATTTTTTAAAATGAATGCTAGTATTTTTTCATATAGTATGTTTTCTTTGTTTCAATTAAATGAGATTTTATAGCAGTCCTAAACTAATAAATCTTTTGTCTTAAAATTGATCTTATAAGTTAGTTTAAAAGTTGATTTTTAGGATTATATGTCTATTAAGGTTTTGTATTTTACAAAACCACCGAGATAAAACCAACTTGTAAAATGACCCAATCGGCTTACACTTATCTTTATAAATAACCTTTAAGATATTTGTCATTATTTTAAATACAAATAATGTATTACTTAATTTTAGGGATGTTAATTCGTTCGGGTTTTACATGTTCGTATTTGTTTGTGTTGTGTACATTCGTGTTCATATTATCCATTCTAAATTCACACATTTTTTAATATCGTGAAAAATTAAATTATTTTTAGATAATTTATTTATTTATAATGATAAAAATTTAATATTTTTATAAATTCAAAAGAATTAATATGTTAATTTTAGCTAAAAAATAATTCATGTTGCATCGATTTTGGTTCGTGTTATGAGTTATAAACCTTGAATTGTCACACTTATTTAATTGATAAAAAGTTAAGAGTCGAAAATAAATTATAACATAAGTAGTTAAGAAAAATATTACTTATTAATTTAAAATATGTGGATAATTTTATTTAAAATTTTATAAAAGATAATTTAGATTTTTTTTATAGATATAGATATAAATATGGATGGATAAAGATTATGAAAATTATTATTTTTATTTTTTTTAGTCGGTTTGTTTTTAATTTTTATTTTACAAACAAAGAAATATATAAAATTTTCCACAAAAAACATAATAACATAAATATTACATTTTTTTCAAAATAAAAATATACTTTTTTCTTAAATATGACGTTAACAAGTTCAGATATTATAAAAGGTTACACGCGGTTAAATATAAATAACTTGTCAAATTTCCAGATTCGTTGGGGGTCTTGTGATATTTGTATAGTCCTTAAAAAAGTCGGCCTTAGGGTTTTAGGTACCGAACAGAGCGAAAAGCAGTATCAGCAATATCAGCAATGGCGGATAGAGAGCATGAAAGTGGCGTCGTAACGGAGCAGGAGGCGAATAATAAGAATGGAAAACACAAAGGGAAGCATGATAAGCCGAAGCCATGGGACGAAGACCCCAATATCGACCACTGGAAGATCGAGAAGTTCGACCCCTCTTGGAACGACGGTGGCATGCTCGATGTTAGCTCTTTCTCCACTCTTTTCCCTCAGTACAGAGGTATCCTTTTTCAATTCCCACTTCAATTGCATTATTTATTTATTGGTTCCCCGGAAAATCAGTAGTACGAGTTGGTTTGTATGGGCTGTTTAATTGGAGAGTTTAATCTATGGACTTTTGATTAGTTATACCTGCGTTATCACTAATCGGCATAGACTTATAGAGTAGTCTTTAGGAACCAGAGCTTGTGTGTATTTAGTGTTTAGGGAAGGAACATAGCTTCTTTGCTTTCAATTTTTCTATCAATTGGGGAACCCAAAGGTGGATTGCTAATGTTAAAATATTTCAAACCCTCCATATAATCATGAATCAAAATATCCGTAAGTTTTTCAATATACCAACTTATTTGAGGACATCAATAATTGTTTTTAATTTTTATAAATTTTAAAAAAGTTTGTTGATTTCAATAATATGTTAGATATTTCTATATGTTTCAATATTCTTTTTAAATGGTCGGGCTTTTTATGGTCTATAGAATTGGGCTCTTTGCTCTCTATTGGGATTCTATATATGGAGTGCCAATATCAAAAGGACTTAAGTCACAGTTCCATAATATGTGTGCAATTTTACGTACCACCTTGAAAGTATGACACATATACAACTTTAACTCATTTTTACCCATGTTTTCTGCCAGTTGCTCGCTTTTCTTGTTTGTCGATTATTGGTAGTACTTGCAATAAAACACCGCACATGAAAATTGGACTCATCAAAATTGTAATTCTTCTCTATGGTATTTACAAACTTGTGCATGCATATGGCATCTGGAATTCTCAGCATGAATGTTTTTTCCCTATTGGGGGACTTGTAATGATGTGTTAATGCTAAAACCCTTGAATCCTCTATAGGAACACTATATCTATTTTCCCTTTCGACATTATAGTTTTACTTCATTCTGTTTTCATGGAGATTTTAGTGATTTTCTTTGGCAGTGCATTGTGTTGCACTTTCATATCAAACTATCAATGATGCTTGCATTGCCTTTTTCAGAGAAATATTTGCAAGATTGTTGGCCAACTGTGAAATCTGTCTTGAAAGAGTATGGTATTGCTTGTGAACTGAATTTGGTAAGTAATTGGGAGTGTAAGAACTTGTTTATAGAAGTTTACGGTTTGGTTTTCTGTCTCGGTTGATCAACTTTGATATTAAATATCTATTTGATTCAGTCAACTCTATAATTTTGTATTTTTAAGCTTTAGAGCCTTTGACATAGATTTGGGCATTATCTTATTGCATGTTTTATTCTTGGTCAGGTTGCAGGGTCTATGACAGTTTCAACGACCATGAAGACTCGGGATCCATACATTATTGTCAAGGCTAGGGATCTTATTAGGCTTTTGTCTAGAAGTGTCCCCGCTTCTCAGGTACAAACTTCCTCTCCTTTCAGTATTGTTCTCTTCTAAAGCCATATGAACTTGCTATTTGACCTGAGTATTCTCAAGTAGTTCCTAATATATTAATTTATGATTTTTCACTAGAACTCATGTTATACTGCTATGTGCTAACAGCATGGAGACAAAATTGATTCTAAAACATATGGAAGTTGTAGTTTTTTATGTATTTTGTGTCCTGTTTCTATGCTTATGTGCCTTAAGTGGGGAACAAATTTGCTGGGTGTTATTTTTTTAATGGGAGGATTTTAATTTTTGTTGGAACTGGTTTATCTTCTTGACTTGTCCACTTGAAAATTTGGTCTCAGGCAGTAAAAATTCTGGATGATGAAATGCAATGCGATGTCATCAAGATTGGGAGCTTGGTCCGCAATAAGGTGTGTGTTTCCTCTGAAGATGTGCAAAAAAGTGAAATACTTGCTGTTTTAAACTTCTGAATTATTTTATGTTGGTTTATTTGTATGTAGGAAAGGTTTGTCAAAAGAAGGCAACGCCTCATAGGTCCCAACTCTTCTACATTGAAGGTGTGTATAGTTTTGATATTACTTATAGGGATCAAAGTTATTTGTCCTATTTGAATGTGCCACTCTATGGACTAACAATCATGTGGTGCCATGTATCTTATTTCAAAAGAGTGATAATAGGAGAAGAGTCTTAAAATAAGTGGAAAGTTGGTGCTTTTAACTGACTAAGAACACTGATATGGGACCACGTGATTGGTGATACATGTAGTGGAGCACCTAAATGGGACAAATGATTAGTTCATACAGGAAAAATGTATCAGCAACTAATTGTAATGATTCAAATACATGTACTATTAGTTGTATTTTAAGTCTTTTAAAGTGGTGGACTTAATTTCCACATTTCTTTTACTGCAGGCGCTTGAAATACTGACAGCCTGTTACATTCTGGTTCAAGTAATTATTATTACTATATGCATTTTCAGTTGAAAATAAAGTTACGCACGCCCTTTTTTCCTTCCCCAATAAAAACGGGAGAGCCAATTTAATATATTTTTTAACGCTTGTCAATGAATAGGGAAATACAGTTGCTGCCATGGGTTCATTCAAAGGTTTAAAGCAAGTAAGGAGGATTGTGGAGGATTGCATCCAGAATAAAATGCATCCTGTATACCATATCAAGGTGGGTGTAAAATCAATTTTTTTCTTGTATTAATTTAACCTCTATGGTCACTGACCATCTCTCTCCTTCGGTCATGCCCTCCCCAACGTGGTTTCTAGATTCTCATGATGAAGAAAGAACTTGCAAAAAATCCAGCTCTTGCAAATGAAAACTGGGACAGGTTTCTTCCAAAATTCAAAAAGTAAGGGATCTATGACTGCTTCATCTGCTTGCAACTAAAGGTTCCAAAAGGCAAAAACATGTATCGAGGCTGTTGTCTCAAATGAGACAAGGCGTAAGCCTTAAGATGGTGAGAGGTGTAAGCCTCACTTAAAATTGAAAAAAATACATAAAATTATCTTAATATATTATATAGAGTAAAAATACACTAGAGGTTAAGATACAAATCATAAAATGTAAGAATAATATAAATAATTTAGATATAAAGCCACAAACCATATAATAAATGTCTTAAAGACAAGCTAAAATTCAAATGAAGTCACAAAAAAGTTTCAAAATGAACCACAAATAACACACAAAACATGTTTTAATATGTTTGTCATTGTTATTTTTTTTTCTCTTCATCCCTTGAGTCTACTAATTCAAACCCTTACTTATCACCCATAAGTATCCTTGTCACTACCTGCTTTATCATTCGTTGAATTATCATATTTAATTTCAATGTCTTATTCATCTTCATCATCTTTACTTTACCTTCACTCTTGGTATGTGTTGGTGGATTTTTTCTTAGTTCTAGAAGATTCTTCACTTTTTTGGTGTTATGTTTTTTCTTTCCTTCTAACCAAAGGCTCATCATCAAGTTCATTTGTATCTCTTAGTTGTAGGTTTTTTAAGTTTCTATCACCAGTACACCATTCATCATAGCTGTGCTTAATTGGTTTTATGGAGTCCTTTCATTTTTTTCTTCTTCCATATGATGACCATTGGGCTTTTATAAAAAATCTGGACCTAGCTTAAAAACAACAAATTTGACGCTTTATTGTTTCATGAAAAAGGCTTAAGCCTCGTGGTGTCTCAAGGTGTGCGTCTCATTGTAAAAGGCGTAAGTCTCAAATTATGTAGATGAGGCACTAGCCTTACGATCTCCATCAGTCGCCTTGCCTCAAGGCACCGACTCGGTGCGTTTTTTGGAAATATAATGCAAGTGTTAATGATTGTTATTTCTTTTCTTTTGGTGTTTTACTCTTGTTCATGTCCCTCCTTTTCTCTCTCTTTCTCTCACGGTCTCTCTTTCCAGGAAAACAGTTGACAGGAAGAAAGTTAAGACCAAAGAGAAAAAGGCATATACACCTTACCCTCCTCCTCAGCCACTTAGCAAGGTGAGTAGTCTATGCTTTCATTTCTTTCTAGTGAGATGTTCAAATCCCCAAAATTCTTAATAACTATTCATCCTCTTGAAAAAATGACCTTTTTGCCATGTAAAGTATAAGTTATCTGTATGTTTGTTCCTACATTTATTTTTATTTAAACTTTATATCTAGCTTTGGATGGAGCTACTGGTTATTGAAATTGTAACTATGCACAACAGTATAACATAGTAATGCTTGTATAACATTGTACAGATTGACATACAATTGGAAACTGGAGAGTATTTCTTGAATGAGAAAACAAAGTCTGCAAAGAAGTGGCAAGAGAAGCAGGAGAAGCAGGCAGAAAAAACTGCTGAAAATAAAAGAAAAAGAGAGGCTGCATTTATTGCTCCTGAGGTATTTAATTGAAGCTACTAAGCTTCACTTTTTTGTTTTATGTTGTCTACATGTTCTTTCCCTTCCTTCCCCTGACCGCTTTTTCTGTTTCATTGTCATTTCGGTGGTTTGAAATTTTGTATTCTTGTTGCAGGAGCCTGTCAAGCAAGATGGTAATTCTGATCGGGATAACAATGATATGTCTGCTTTAGCCATGTCACTAAAGGTAATGAAATCAGATTGTGGGAGTTACAGTTCATGATCATTTAGTGAAAAATTTCTCAAGTTTTGTATGAGGAGAATTATTTGTAGATGCTAGTAGAGAAAATATTGGTCATGTTAAAACTGTGATTGATATGTTTGAGATCAATCAGACAAGTGTGAATCTACCTGAAATATTGATAATGTGAAATTGAAACAATTGTGAATCTATCTGGAGCAAAGCTCATAATCCATGCATTAATTGTCTACACCACTTTTTGTTATAAGAGGCTAGAATCTAGAATTGATAAGTTGCAATATTTAAAAGGAAGCAAAGGACCACATTTATGGTCATCTATTGGTTTTCCAATGCTTGGTTCTGAAACACCAGCTACCCTCCCGCTTCTTCTTACTTGGTTGGTTTTGCAGGAAAAGGCAAAGGAGTTTGGAAGAAAGAAAATGGTTGAGAACGTCAATGCAGAAGAATATCTCGCTGAATCTGGAGGAAAACCTCCAAAGAAGTCTAAAAAGTCCAAGAGATCGCAGTCTTAGATATTATAGATTGAAAATCAAAGGCTCAAGATATGGTGAGTTGGATAAAAATACATCCGCAAGGTGGCTACTTTGACTTTAAGATGCATAATTGCGTAACTCTCACAAATAAACCTTCATTTTCTTTTTAAATCCTTATTAGAAGATAGTTCCCCCCATTTGCTGGTAAATTAGTTGGTAACTCTTCAGGATAATGTATTCAATTACAATTTAATTTTTGATTAACTTTTTGAAAGAGTTGTAAAATAAATTACTTTTAAAGACTTTCTAGATCTTACTTGGAGTTCTATGTATTGTAATGGGTTTTCCCTCATGTATTTTTATGGATTTATAATATAATAGTTAACCAATAGTATATTAGAGAGGAAATTAATACAAATAGAAATCCTTATAAATGTTTGGTGTTGAGAGAGCATAGCTATGGATTTTTTAAACAGATTAGATTAATTAAAAATCTCAATTGAATCCACTCCCATGAGCAATGAATAATGCCCCTAAAGAATGTTGAAGTTGGGATGGATATTTTAACATATAATGATTAAAATTATGGTTATTAGTAAAAGTTTGATATTTTTTTTTTAAATAACCGGAATTAATAAAATGTGTAGTAGAGATAATTATTATAATATGGTTAATTAAAGTTGAACATTTATTAACATATTTATTTTACTTATAGTTATTTAAAAAAATACATTTTTAATAATAACATAATATTTTGTTAAATAAGATTAGATTATTAAATTAAATTAGATTATATTTATTTTATTTATAAATATGTGTTAAATAATTAAAATATGAATATTAATGTTATAGAGTGAGAATTGTGATAACATTTATATTTTAAATTAAATATTTTAAACCGTTAATGGATTAAAAAATGATAAAAGATAATTATAAATTATTAATGTAACTGAAATCGTCCGTCTCATACTATTCCTAAGCCGAATAGTGTAGAGTTTGTGCCAAATCTCAAATTTAGAGAGAATTTCCACAAAACAGTTTCCCAATCGCATAAGTAATGAAGGACACAAATTTCATTTCCTCTAATAAATAAACTTACTTTTTAAAGAGTGACATTGAATCTATTGATAGTTATTACAGTTTTACGACGTCATTCTCGTTTGAAAAAATTAATTCAATCATATAGTAATTAACAGAGATAATAAATCATATTTTTTTAATTAAATTATTAAATATCTTTTAATTCTTTAATTATATCATCTATTAATATAATAGGTTAAAATTAAATGAACTATAAGTTCCTATATTAATCAAATTAATATGAAACTAGTCATAATTTAACAATATATAAAGACGATTATGGTTTCTAATATACCAAATCAGAAAATATTTTTTCTTCTCTCAATAAGGAATTAAGTCAATTTGGTTAAGAATGATCACAAATTACTCTTCGTTCGTGACAATATTTTCACAATAATAAGTGTTCATTTTCAATGAATCCAAATATATCAATTAAATCCATAAATTCTTAATAACGTGACATGATATAGATACTAAAATTTTAAGTATTATGATTTATGATGTTTGTATCTAGAATCCATTTATGGTTTTAAGTATGATTTAATTTTAATAAGTGATATCAATCATCATTGTTAGATTATTAGGATTTATGAATATTCTATTCGTATGATGTTTGAATATAATATTTATATTTTATATGAAATTTCTTAAATTTTAATATTTTTTTTAAATTTGGAATTAAAGTATCTTCCTTGGATTTTCATATTTTGTTGATTAATTTATTATTTATTTTTTTAAGATAAAATTATCTAAGGTTCAGATATTTAATATGGTTTGATATATCACAGTTTTGATATTTTTTTTATTTTTAAGTGATTTGGTTATCTACAAGTTAGAGCATTTGATTCTTTGTTCATATAAAAAAATATAATTTTTTTATGTGATTGTTATATTATTTTACCTAATTGGTCTAATATTTTTAATTAAATTGATTATAATAACATGTTGTCGAAGCATCCTCTATTGTAAAAAATAATTTAGCTAAAAATATATAGATGTTTGTGTGTAGTTATTTATGCAAGTATGCTTGATCCAAAGGAAGACAGAGTTTGGTCAAATAGTAATGGATTTATGATGATAAATGCATGAAGATTATAAAGATATTTATTATTTATTTTCATGTGAACAACAATTGATTAAAAAAATTGTCGTTTGACAAAAGTAATTGTTAATATTTGATCATTGCACTGAAAGTATCACTTGCTGTTAGTTTCTCTGTCTAAAGATTAAGAATTAATGTTATGCTAGTGAGATGGATCTCCAATTTGATTTATTTGTTCATGTTTTCATTTATTTTTATAAGTATGCATGTTTATTTTGTTCTTTATATAGTTTATACTGCTACTGTTACGAATGTTTCTATCCAAGTTAGTAATGTTATAATACTAAGCGAGATGAACTTCAAAATATGGAAAGAAATCGTGGAAATTTTCCTTAGTTGTATGGATTTGGATCTTGCAATTTGATTGGATTGACCCACTATTATTCCAAAAAAAAAACCCAATGAAGTTAAAATTGAAAAGTGAGATCGGTCTAATCGAATAGGTATGATGATCATGAAACGCTTCAGGCATTTTGAGGCTCTATTATTGAAAGCAAGAGTTCCAAGAAATTCTAGAAAGAAATTGAGAAATGTTTTTCCAAGAATGAAAAGTTAGAGGTGAATAACCTTTTGGATAAACTCATCACGATGAAGTATAAGGGAAAATGGAACATAAAGGATTAGGTTAGGAAAATGTTTCATCTAGTATCAAAACTCAAGTCACTTAACTTGGAGGTGTCTAAGGACTTGCTTGTGCACTTGGTTTTGATCTCTTTTCCTACACACTTTGTCAATTCAATGTGAGTTATAATACTTAAAAGGAAAAGTGGTCCCTCAATGAGCTTATATCTTACTTTGTGTAAGAAAAATAGAGGCATCGTCGAGATAAGACTAAAAGTACTCATGTGGCTTCAACCTCTTAGAATAAGAAAAGAAAGAGAGTTGTGGTTACTATTGAAGGTTATTCTTAGTAGGAAAAATAAAAGAAGCAGGATGTGGAGTTTTCCTACTATTTTTGCAAGAATCATGACACATGAAAAATGAGTTCAAAGTATGTTGCCTAGCATGTAAAGAAGGGTATGCTTTTAGTTTTAGTTTGTTTTGAAGTTAATTTAGCTTCTATACCTAAGGATACTTAGTGGGTAGATTCTGATGCTACTACTCATATAAGTATGTCTATGAGCCAACCACCATGTAATGTTGAAAGATTCATCTTTATGGGCAACGATAATAAAGTTTTAGTATAGGCTATAGGAACTTTAAGATTACAATTAAAAACTAGATTTTATATTAATTTGTTTTGAGACATTTGTTGCACCATCTTTTAGAATGATTTTAATTTGTATTCCTAGTTTGGTCAAATCAATATTTTATTGTTCTTTTAGAAATATTAAAGTTACTCTATCAAAATTTGCATTTTAATGATTCTAGTTCTTTAATTGATAATATGTATATGTTTGATGTTTTTAGTTCCTATAACAAAATATTGAATATAAGTTCCCATGGTACAAAAAAAAATTAAGTGAGATATATGCTATCTTATAGCATAAGCGTTCGAGCTATATCTTTAAGTAGAGAATTTAGAGACTTATGTCAGATGAAATTCTTGAATTCTTAGATTTGACAAACCTTTAAATCTGTGTTGAGTGTATCAAGGGGAAACAAACAGACATTACAAAATTAAGTGTCGAAAGAGATATAAACATCTTAGAGCTTATACATACTGATATATATAGTCCATTTCCTACGTCTTCATGGAATGGATTACAGTACTTCATTACATTCATAGAAGATTATTCTAGGTACGATTGCCTATATTTGATACATGAGAAGTCACAATTCTTTTACGTTTTCAAGTCTTTCAAAGCTGAAGTTGAACTTTAACTTGAAAATAAAATTAAAGGTATCAAATAAGACATTAGTGGTAAGTACTATGGAAGGTACGATGGATTAGGAGAACAATGTTCAATATCCTTTGCAATTTTTCTCAATGAGTGTGGAATTATTCTGTAATATACCATGCCATTTAAATCTAACATGAATAGTGTTATAGAGTAACAAAATCAAACTCTTAAAGATATGATAAGAAGTACAATTAATTACTTCTCCTTACTAGATTCACTTAGGAGAGAAGCTTTAAAGATCACAATATACATCTTAATAGGGTACCGAGTAAAGTAATTGCCAAAATCCACTATGAGTTTTGAACAGGCAAGAAGCTGAGCATTAGGCACTTACATATTTGAGGGTTTCCAATTGAGGCACGACCTTATATGCCACATGAAAGAAAATTGTAATCAAGGACGGTTAGCTACTATTTCATTGGTTATGTTGAAGATTCTCAAGGTTATAAGTTTTACAATCCTAAAACAAAATCTTAATTTGAAATGAAAAATGTGAGATTTTTTAAGTATATTAAGTTTGGGAGGGAAGAAAATATAAAGAATGTTGTCTTCAAAGAAGAATTTGTTATTGATGGTGATCAAGTCTCTATACCTATTGTTATTCAAGACACAGTTCGAGCACTAGATAACAATATTCAAGTTCCTATTTCAGACATTATTCTATACCAAGACAACAATGAGATTCTTCCTCAATCACCACCTATAGAACAAACTCAATAACCTTAAGAAGTACCATTAAGGAGATTTTATAGAGATAGGAGAAGTGCGATTCTAGATGATTATATCATCTTTCTCCAAGAACATGAGGATGATGTTGGTTTAATAGATGATGATCCAATAAATTTATGTTAAGCCATGTGTAGTTATAACTCTCTGAAGTGGATTGATACCATGAAAGATAAGATGAAGTCTATGAAAGATAATAACATTTGGGATCTTACTAGGTTGCCTAGAGGTACGAAACTCATTGGTTGTAAATAGATATTTAAAATCAAAAGAGATTTGAAGGGTAATATCGAGAGATATATGACACGTTTAATCACTAAAGGCTTTACTTAGAAGGTTGGTATAGACTATAAAGAGACTTTCTCTCCGATATCTTTGAAAGACTCTTTTAGAATTGTAATGACACTAGTTGCTCATTTTGATCTAGAGCTACACCATATGGATGTCAAGATTGCTTTTCTCAATGGAGACATTAGCAAAATTATTTATATGGTACAATTAGAAAACTTTGTATTAGGAGATCCAAAGTCTATGACTTTCAAGTTGAAGAAATGCATCTATGGTCTCAACAGGCTTTTCGTCAATGGTATCACAAGTTCCATTAAGTCATTGATGACTGTGTATATCACAAATTTGGTGGGAGTAAATATATTTTTTGTCTTATATATCGATGTCAATTTGCTCGTTAGTAGCGATATAGGCTTATTGCACGAAACTATGAAATTTTTGACGAAGAAACTCAAAATGAAAGATCTTAGTGACACCTCTTTTGTATTATACATTCAGATACTAAGAGATCATTCTCAAGGTATCCTTGGGTTGCCACAACAGAGCTATATTGATGAGGTTTTGAGTAGTTTTGTCATGAAAGATAGTAAACCATGAGACATGTCCTTGGTTAATAGAGACAAGTTTAGAATCAAATAGTGCCCTAATAATGACATTGAAAGAAAAGAGATGCATAAGACTCCCTATGCTTCAGAAATAGAGAGTTTGATGTATGTTCAAGTTTGTATTCATCATGAAATACCATTTATAGTGAAAATTTTGGTTAGATATTTGAGTGATCTAGGTATGCAGTACTAAAAGGCAGCCAAACACGTGATGCACTATTTGGGGAGAACAAAAGACTACATGATCACTTATCAAAGATTAGATAGTTTAAAGGTTATCGAGTTTTTTGAATTTGATTTTGAGGGATATCAAGATAGAAGACACTTCACATTAGAATATATCTTTATGTTGGTTATAAGAGCTATCTCATAAAAATATGCTAAATAGATTCTTATAGCTTTGTCAACCATGATTGTAGAGTTCATTTCTTGTTATGAGGTATCCAACCATAGGATATGGTTATGAAAAAAATTCACTGGATTGCGTGTGATAGATGCCATTGACAGACCATTGAAGATTTACTGGGACAATAACTAGGCCATGCTTTTCTCCAAGAGTGACATAAGCTCAATGAAGTCGAAGTTTATCGACATCAAGTTTCTAGCTGTTAAAAATAGAGTTCATGATAAATAGATTTTCCTAGAAAATATAGGAATTGATTGTATGTTAATAGACCCATTAACCAAGGGCTTAACATCTAATGTCTTTCATATTCACACCACTCATATGGGTGTCATCTATGATAATACCTTTTTTAGTAAGAGTCATTTTTTATGTTATGTGTGTTTTATTGTAGACATTGGCATGTTTTGTTTTCTACATAATAAAATTGATGGTTTATGATTCTATTTCTAAGCTTACTTATATTTTCTATATGCAATTCTCATATTGTATTAAGGACTTTAAATTGATCTCACTAACGACTAGAGAAGGATAAATTGAAAATAGACATGTTTGAGATCACATTGTATGTAATTTCCACGCTATTCATCTATATTTGATCTATGTCATTAAGTGTGTTTAAACATATGGACTGACCTGAAGGTCAGCTCGAACCTACATGATTACATTGAGCTATCAGCCCGAGCCGAAATAATCATACTGAGCTATCAGACCGAGTCTATACGATCACACCAAGTTGTATATGAGATAAGGTCTACATGATCGAGCTGAGTTGAAAGAATACCTTGGATGATGCACCTAACTTAGCACCATCAAGTATGAGGTTGGTTCCAAGAGGTCATATCCCATGTAAGGTCAACCAGTAGCTCGAGCTAGGGTCGACCTTAATTCATAGAATGTTGTACTTATATCCATTGTATCCTTCACTGACACACACATATGTGTATATATTCTATGATCAACATCTATACATGTAATGTCCTATAAATAGATAGACATTTTATGAAATCCACACATTCAACCAATTATCTTGACTTTTCTCATAATTCTCTCTATTCATCAGATTAATCCCAAACAGAGTGTATTAGTACAATGATCATTGCGGTTTGGTCACAACTATATTGTAATAAAAGCTGCTATGATTTTGTTACTAATATATAAGATGGACCAGATTGTTTAAAAAATCTAAGAAGAAATAGCATATAGATATGCGCTTAAAAAACTATCGTGATACAATTAATTCAAGAATATTATATTGTCAAATGAGAGATTATTAAGAACTTATATATCCTATACTAAATTAAGCAACATATTTTTTTCTTAATTATATTAAATATTTATTATAATGTGTTAAAATGATCAAATTTTGATAAACCTCTAAATTGTTCAAATTAATATAGACTAATTAAATATATATCAATTTTTTTTACCTTAATAAGGGGATCATGGTAACACTAATTGAGCAATATATATGAAGAAATTTTTAGTTATAATCCCCAGTATATTAAATCATAAAATATTTTTTATTTTTTCCATCCAAAACAAAGAAGACGTTCCTATTGAAGAATTAATAAGATTTGGTTGAGGTAGATTACAAAGCATTTCTCTCGTTAGTTTTTCATATGTTTGTAATCGATCATCGTAATATTTTCGTGATCGTAATATTTTTGTGATAATAAGTGATCGCTCCTAAGATACAAGTATCTAATCTATAAAATCTTAATAATTTGATATGATATAAATCTTAAAAATTTTAAAATTATGTTCTAAGATGTTTTTATCTAAAATTTATTTAATGGTTCCGCCATCTTTCAACAATCTGAAAATTTACCTCTCGAAAACAAAGCTAGCGTTGCAGATATTCAGATTTAAAAGAGCGCCTAATAAGCAAAAAATAAAAAAATGACCCAGCTCTGAATTCAATAAACTGAAAATGCAGCCTTGAAATTGCTATTTTCAGAGCATATCTAGGCGCTTAAATATGCAATATTCAGCGTTTTTAAAAAAAAATATAAACTTTAACATTAGCAAAAACTACTCTAACAATAGAAAATATTAAGCAAAACAACAAATATAGATTTATATATAAATATCTATTTACAAGTGATCATCAGGGTTAAGGGCAAAGTCCACAAGTACTGATCTAAGCTCATCCCAATTAATATTCCCATATGTGAAGAAGTCATAATTATCTTGTGGAACATCATACGAACAAGTTGAGATTGGATCCCCAGACAATATTGGATGGGTAGCCGTGAATGAGTTGTTGATCATGAATTGGTTGACATTATTATTATGCCAATTATTGATATGTTGTTGATGATCATGATTGATCATATGATTTAGAGCAGCACCAGCAGGCTTCTTCTCGTCGCCATCATCTAATTGGTTGGTCTTCATAGGAGCACTGAAATCAATGTAAGCTTCTCGTCGATTATTAAATTTGGACTCGTCCGTATTACTATCGTTAAAATTGCATTTTTTAAAGGCTTTGTCTGCTGCTGAATCAGTTGTGAACTTCTTGTATAATAAATTTCTCTTCAATATCCGGCACAATGTCCATATTTCCTATTAGTCATACATATATAAAATATTAAAAATCAATAAAATTGAATAGAATTGATAATTAATATTGATAATCATATAACTAATTACGCATTAAATAAGAGTTATTGGGTTGTCTGTAACTGTTTTCAAATAGATCAAACACTTTCCAAGATGTTTAACAATCTTGTTTTCAAAAATTTGAACCATCTTAAAATAATTATTAAAATGACACTCAAAAACACTTAAATTCTTCTTTTAAAACCATTCTTTTAACCAAACCACAAAAATCACTTCTAAAGTAAACATGTCTTAAAGGGTCATAATTAAATTGACTTACAGCTTCTTGGGGTTGTTGATGAATAGGGCTGGCGTTGTGATCGGGAAGACGAAATTCATGCATCATCCAATCAGTTTTGATGCCTTTGCCAGCACTTCCTCTATAATAAACTAATGTCTTTTTGAGTCCAATGCAATTATCATGATATTGATGATGGTGTGATGATTTAGCAACAGTAGTTGAACCAATAACAGGCTTGTCAATACCAGTTGCTTTCCAAAATCCAGAAGCAGTAACTCTATTGGGTCTTATGCTGTTCTTGTACTTTCTTCCTCTTTTACAGAAAAAGTACCACTCTTTATCCACACCTCCTGTAGTCTTACTACTACTATTACTACTCCACGCTTCTGCATATATTTAGTTTTAATTAATTAATTTAATTATGACAAAAATATTACATAAATAGGATGAAATTAAGAGGGAGCTAGCTAGCTAGCTAGGCACATACTAGGAAGATCCCAGGGGTCATATTTGTAAATGTCAATCTGTTGGATGAATTGGATGGTGAGTGGTCTGTTATGAACCTTGCGACGAAGATAAAAATCAATAAGTTCTTCATCTGTTGGGTGAAATCGAAATCCTGGAAGTGGAACTTTCATTTCTTCATCTTCATCATGATGATGATCATGAGGATCAGAAATACTAGTACTACTACTACTACTACTACTACTACTGCTTGTAATATACATATTGTTACTTTCCATGATCTTCTAGATCTCTCACTAAAGCCAAGTACAAATAACCAAAGTGTCCTTTAAAATGCCATCTATATATAGGATATATAATTGTCTTTAAATTTATTTACTAAAATTAATGAGAGAGATAGAGGCATATATATATATATATATCATAAATCTTGTTTTAACTTATTCTAGCAGGTTGGTCAAGTCATGGCTTTTGTCTATACAATTCAACTCGCCTCTTTGGCTCTCTTTGTCATGCCAATTTTGTCTTTTAGGTGGTCACCATTTACGACTTTATTTTATTTTATTAATATTTGCTTTTTCACTACGGCTTGGACCTTATATTTTATAATTTAGATTTTTATTATTTTTATTTTGATATGATCTCTTTATTTTTCTTTAATTTTTATTATTTTGATATGATCTCTTTATTTTTCTTTAATTTTTATTATTTTGATCTCTTTATTTTTATTTTTTATATTTTGATCATTTTATTTTTATTTTTTACATATTTAGTTCAAAATTTGAAATAAATTTAAAAAATATTAAAAAGTAAGGAAACAAAAATGTAAAAAAAGAAGAAGATTAAATTGTAAGGTGAATGTAAGTACAATAAGGGTAAAAATTTAAATGTAAAAGGATAAAATTATAAAATAAATTAAATTATAATATATATATATATATTATAAAAATATCAAAATTTTACTTTTATGAAGATATTATTTACATCATGTATATTTAATAAGTTTATAAAAGATACTAAAATTAATACAAATATCAACTTGAAAATTTTTATTCATATTTTGATGTATTCTTACAGGTTGAAAAAGGGTAAAGTCATAAATGAGTTGGAAGAAAATATTACTTATCATTACCATGACAATTTAGTGACCTAATATAGAGGAATTTTCTCTCCCATAAGGCCATAATAGCTGAGAATGAGAAGTTGTTTGGCGTCTTGTGTCAAAAAGGCAAATGGCCTGTCTAGTTATTCAATTATCCAACTAACATACACGTATAGTTACTCATATATAAATAATTTCTACACAATAATATACACAATAAAAGAACTTTATATGTGTTCGAAAAAAATACCAAGCTATCAAAGGAAATGACTAAACATGATGGGATTTAGCTTAAAGTGTAGATATCTTCTACATAAGATAAAAATCATTTTCTTCAAAAATATTATTGATATAGAAAAATATCGATATAAATATTGTTATTTTGATTTCGATTTATTTTTTCAAATATCATGAAAAATATTAAATATATGGATCATATAGGTGACAAATATCTGTAAAAATTCTATTTAAATGGGTACAATTATTTTATTATTTATAATATATTCAAGTTATATGGATAATAATTTTGTTTTTTATTTTATTTTATTTTATTAATTTTTTTATATATTATAATAATATTTGAGTAAATAAATAAAGATAAATTTAATTAAAATAAGAATATTTATTTATTTATATATGTTTTCAGCGCATGTAATTTTATATATTTCATATCCTCCTTTTTTTATTGCCTATTTCTCATTTAAATTATATTATATTTTATATTAATATTTGTTAAATAATTTTTTTTCTTATATTGCGTTATTTTATATATATATATATATATATATATTATGTATGTTATATACGTTATAAATATGTCATTTAAATGATAAATTAATTTAATTAATAATTATTATTTATTTATATTTATCAAAATTTTATAACTTTTTTTCATATTTTAACAAAAATTTCTTTAAATATTTATATTGATATTATTTTCATAAAATTAAAGTATCATAATTTTCGTCCATCCTAATACTAATAAAAAAAACGTAATTTAAACAGTGGGGGCATTAGTAAGTCCACCACAACCAAACCCCATGAATACATCTATACATACCTCGAAGCTAATTAATAATTTTAAATATATATATATATATTGAATTATTATCGTAATTTTCTTCCGTGGAGGAAATGTCAAATTAGTACCACGCCTATATTTAATAAAGGCTTTGACTTTGACAGTTTAAAAAATAAGCAGTTTAATTATAAAAATCCTACATATTGTATATTTTTTATTAATAAAAATCATTAATCTTATTTTTAATTTTAACATCTTTTTAATTTTTATAAAAATAAAAAATATTTCTTTCTACGTGTCAATACAGATTTTCTACTTAATTAACCCTTTATATTATTTGTAATTTGAATTACACACTCACTTACTACTTAATTAACTATAGCTTTTAAAAAATTATAAAAATAATCGCTATTAAAATTTATAATAATAAAAATAATACCTTAATAACATTAAATGATATTTAATTAGATAATATTTAATATTGAACAAGTCTCATGAATATAATTCAATTTAAAATATATTTAATTAGATAATATTTAATATAATATATCAAAATTTATTTTAATAGTAAAATTATAAGAACTCAACATAAATTCTATTATTTAATTTTATAAATAAAAAATAAGAATATATATTTTTTTAAATAAAATGGGTCAAATTGAATTTAATTTCAATTAATACAAATCATTTAAACATACAACCCAATTTTATTTATTTATGCTATCGGTGTTATTTCAACTGAAATAATATTGACTCAATAAATTTCTCTCAGGCTAATTTCCCATAATCCCCCGTATTTTGCTTTAAAAAAATTAAAATTATTAATAAAAAAATTATCCATCTGATTTAAGGTATACTACTCTCATTATACCACTAAAAGATTTATAGCATGAACAAATTTAAATTTTGTTTTAATTATATATGAAAAATTTAAAATTTCATTTTTTTAATCAATAGACACCAATTTTGAGGGTAAGGATGACAAGGATGGAAGTGTTGATGATATCATTGATATTGTTGTGATAATATTTTTTTTATACATCTTGACATTGAAACATAATATCCATATTTTTTTATCAAATTATCGTGAAATTGTTGAGAACATTGTTAAAATGTCATTTAAATATTTTTTTTACTAAAATATCTTGAATATTGTCACTAAAATGTCATTTAAATATTTTTTTATTAAAATATCTTGGATATTGTCACTAAAATGTCATTAAAATATTGTTAAAATTTCATAAAATATTGCTAAATTATCGAATAAAATATCAATTCTTGATTTATTTTCTTTTTTTATTATTTTTGAGCAATCATTTCAATTCAATTTTTTTCACTTTTATATAAAAATATATTCTTTTTTTTTCTTGTTTGTGTCATGATTGATATACATATAAAATAAATAGGTAAAAGTACCGGTTATTATGTTCGAATGCAAATTAGATTAGTTAAGACTTATACGAACTAATTGATATAAAAAAATATCATGAAACATTGCAGAATGGTTGAGACTTGGATGGTTATTATGTCTTGTAGATAAAAGTATCTCATATCCAATCATTAAACCTCCAAGACAGGGTTTTTGGTGTTCGTAATTTTAATGTTTAGTAATTATTGTAGTTGTTGTATTTAGTTATTATTTTCTATTGTTTTATACTAATGTTATAACGTATATATAGATTGCATTGAAATGTAAGGTTCATTATATCATTCTAATTATGAGTACTTTTAAAAATAAATTATCAAGATTTATTTATTTATAATAATTAATACAATTAGATGGTCTACTTAATTATTTTAAATTTTTAAATTACTTATTCTATAATATTTAACTAAAACGATATATATCTTATTATATACAATATTTTAATTAATTGATCAACTTATTAAATAATATAAATTTTTAAATTTGTAAAAATATATGTATTAAATAAAAAATTAGTTCAAAATATAAGTAATTGATTGTTTTAATACTTTATAATTTTTTTATATTTTTGATAGAATTTTCGTGATTTTTTTCAAAAATTTTGTCAATAATAACAACATATTTGATATTTTTTTAAAAAATTAAATCTTAACATTTTTACTAACATGCATAAACATTTTAAACCTCGGGTAAGATATGAACATTAGAGTTGGTTTAAGGGTAACATACTTCACATGAAGAAGATAATTAATCACTAACTATTATCAAATTACTTGTATTAGTTATCCCCTAAAGATTTTAAAAAACTTTATTAAAGATAAAAGATTATTCGATATTATTATGGCATAAAAATCATTTAAATATATAAATTTATTATAATTGATTAAATTTTAATTATCATTAAATTTATAATAAGTAGAAAATAATAAATGATATAATAGTGTTATAAATTGTTTTCCAATGTAAAATGAAGTTAATCTTTTTTATCAAATTTCTCAACTTAATTTTGCAGGAGATCTTAGGTGGGAATGAATTCATAAAAAAATTAATATATATATATTTTTTAATATTTCGCACTATTATACTCAGAGGAGGGGGAATCAAATTAGTTAATGTTATAGTTTTTTTTTTTCGTACACACGTCTAGAAATTTGAGCAACAGCATGCTAGTTTGACGTAGGAGTAGATATATCGATAAACCAACGGACTTATTTCGCTTTGTATTTGGTTATCATAACGCAAAATATGAATTAATTTAGGTTTTATACAAACATAATAAACATTTTATTTTTTTAAAATATTTTTAATATTACACATCTATATTATTTGTGTTAAGTATTATTGTCTCACATCGACTATGAATAAAACAACAATATTATTTATAAATTTAAATAAACTTTAACTTAATAAAATTTTATTGAATTGAATTAGGCTTGAGTTTCTAACATGTTATCAGAATCAGACCTAATATTTATGTGTTTGGATTTAATTAAACTATATTTTAAATTTTACGTATGTATACTATTTAAAATTTTACTTGAATTAAAAAAAAGTACTTAAACTTGCCAACTCAAGTACGTGAACCTTATTTGATAATTAAAAGTTCTTAAGTTTGAATGCTAATATTAATATTAATATATAAGTGTTTAATTATTTAAAAACAAATATTTGAATTTATTTATTGTATTTACTTTTATGAATAAAAAATATATTTATAATAATTTATTGTATATTAAACACACAATAATGTATTAAAAAAAGAACTTGATTGTTTTAATTATTCAATAAATAGTTATTATATTAGTTAATTTATATAACAACTTGTTATAAATAAAAAATAATATATATCACTTAATTTCATTAAATAAAAGGGCAATGAAGCATAGTCTTCTAAAATTAGTAATTAAAAATAGCAAATTGAATCTACCAAATCTACTTAAAAATATTGGCTAAATGTTCTTAAATCTACGTTAATTTTATATCATAAAATTAATTCAGGAAAGAATAATTTTATATTTCTAAATCATACGGTAAAATAATATAATTTTAGAAAGAAATAGAAGTATTTTGGATCTAAAAATGATTAAAATAATATAAAAATAAAAAATTATATAAAATAACATCCTTAAAATATATAATAATAAAAATAATATTAAATGATAATAAATTTAATTGATTAAAATTCAATTATAATGTTATACAATTAAACAGTATTTAGTATAAAATTCTTATAATAGGTATTTTCTTAATTTTTTAACAAAAATATATTATTTTTATAATTATAAAGTTTGATAAGTCTTATAAATAATTTTTAAAAAGATAATGAAAAACAATTATGACATAATTCTAAGAAACATACGATATAATATAGTCATAGTCAAATAATCGAGAGTATTGACCAAAAACTGTATATTCATGTGGTTGAAATTTCTAGTTGGTTTGAATATTAAAAGAAAAATATTCTATATACACTTGATTGAGTAAGAAATTATTCAAAAATCAATTTACCAGGTCAAGACGAAGGAGCTGATAGTCAAGGACAAATTGAAAATATAAACCTTTAATCTTTAAAAAGAAAAATATCGTTTAAAAATAATATTTAAATTATATATTTATTTTATAATAATTTAATTATAATATCATGATCGAATTGTGTTAGATAAATTTTACTTTAATTTTAATAAATTATAATAAAAAAGATTGATAAAAATTTAAATAAAAACATAAAAATAATTATTATAAAATTTAAATATTATTTTTAAAATAAATATTAGATTTATATAATCACGATCCTTTAATCTTTCATAAATCGAAAAATTATTAACGTAATCCTTGGTCCGGCTTTGAATTTTCTTTCATACATTTCAATCATACCAATTAAATTATAATATATATATATATAATATAATATAATAAAATAAATAGTTATATTTCATTTTAAATTAAAGTGACTTTTATTTTTCCTAATCACTCCTTCAGTCAGGTAATTCGGCTACCGGTCTACCATTTTCCCCTTGTTAAAATGTCAATTCATCATCTATTTTCTTTTACTTACGTTTGATAATTGGTGCCTAAAAACGACTAGTCCACTACTCGTTCTAAAAAGTATTATGAAGTTTGAATCCCAACTTAATTATTAAATGATCGAAAAAAACAAAGATAAATTATTTATAGTATCTTTACGACTAGACGATTTGAAACATTCTCGTAAAAAAGCTGAAAAGTAGTCTATAGAAAAGAAATGTTCCAACAGGTCAGCAGATAATAAATTATTATAACAATTTTTTTTATTAATAATAATTTTATTTAACAATATTAATATTAAAATATAATTAATTTAAAAACTATTTATTAATGTCTCGGACTACAAACTAAAAAAAAATCGAGTTACATTAGAGTTAAAGTTAAAGATAGAAATCTTTTTTTTCGTTTCTAAGTAGTAGAGTGAAACCAAATTTATAAATTTATCATCATAAGTTAAAACAAGTTGATAAAATCTCTTTTTTTTTACGTCATCGTGTAAAAAAGATAATAGATTACATGATATTTTTATCGATTAATAAAAGATTACAATGCAAAAAATAAAATACATATTAGATCTTTAAAACGATTAAAATCATTTTGATAATAATCAATTTGATTTGTTTTATCCAGACAGTATACTGTTCAAGTCCATATAACCCTAAAAAACAGATTTGGTCCAAAAAAAAAATTGATTGATTTATTAATTTACTTAGATTCTCAAATTTTTATTTCATACTAAGCTTTAAACTTTTAAATATGTCATAATAAATCTCTAAAATTTTAAATTAGGTTTTATCTGTTATATAATAATTCCGTATCAAAATGTTAAAGATTTTTAGTTTGCAAACCTTTGTGTGTGAGATAATTCATAGTGTGTGAAGCTGAGTAGTTGTTAGGCAAGGAAGCTAGCTTTGAATTAAATGACGATATCCGCCAAGCCATTTTCCGCCCACCGTGACTTAGTTCTAGACTTGCGTAATATTTACAGTAGAAGGATTTTCCAAATGTTATATAGCACGACTAGATAGATGATCATGGTCATCAAAACAAAAGATAGATTTTCACACTCGTGATTCTCATGGAAGCACACCAACTGTTCTTTCTAAATCCACGAAAACACTAGCTAATAGTCTATTCAAACGACTCAATTTTAATCAGTTTGTTCTTTTCTATATATATATATATTAATCATTCTGAACCAAATCTCTTTAAAAATCTAAAGGATAGTCATGAGCTGCAGGATTAGATATTAAAGGGTTTTAAAACAATTTGATGAATTAGCAACTACGACTTTAGTAATCTTGGCAAAATAATAATAATAATAATAATAATAATAATAATAAAAAATAAAAAATAAAAAAAACATTACGACTTTAGTAACCAAATGCAAATAATCTTACCATACTCTTGGACCATAAATATTGCAGATAATCCAAAAATCAGAAATTTTATACATAATCCAGGATGCAGCACCTTATGATATATACTCGCAAATCAAATTTTTTTTTTTTAATAGAACAATCATGTCTTCCAACAATACTAATATTATGAACTTAGTAATGTTCTCTTTTAGAATATTGTCGAACAGTGTTCACAATCGCATAATAAGTACTAAACATGCAAGCCTAACAATCCAGCTTGGCATATATGGTAATTAATGCATGCTCACATATTATAACAACGCATAGATTAAAAAATATATTGCTAAATTAAAATTATAAATATATTATCTAATTTTATGGAGTGATAAAAATAACACTCAAATATTATTAATGATACAAATTTATTACTATTATGATATAATTATCATCAAACTACTTATTAATGGTAAAAACATATCATCAAATTTTTTATTAATGATATAAATTTAACAATAAACTTCTTATGAGTTGTACAAATCTTACTGAAAATATAAAATAACTATAAAAAAAATAACATAGTAGTATATTTGCACTACTAATTATAATTAAGTGTTATTTTTATCACTCGATATAATTAAATGATACGTTTGTTAAAACAAAAAAAGCTTATGAATAGATAAAGGAATTTGGAAAAATTGCTCGGTATTTATTATAGAATAATTTGGCTATTATATAGCCTTATAGAAAACAAACTTAAACAAGAAAAAAACAACCCACTGATAATGTGGTATAACTGAATCAAATAACTAACCATCCCTTAATAATAGGGACATATGATTGTGTAGAAACCGAACATTAACAACAACCTAACAGCTAACCGAACACTAACAATTCCTTCATTAAACTGAATGCCACTATAAGCCATACTCAGTTTACATCCCTCTCAAAACAGACTTCTAATAGCCCTCGCAGTTTCAAAAAAACATTCAACTTCAGTGGTTTAGTTATCACATCAACCAATTGTTCTTATGTGCCACAATGCACCAACTCTATAGTACTAGTCTCTGTGAGCTCTTAAAGGATATGGAAACCCATATCTATGTGCTTACTATGACCATGTATTATTGGGTTTTTTGAACTATGACCATGTATTATTGGGTTTTTTGAAAATTTAATTGCATAGCTACTATCATAATGAATAATCGTTGGCTTGCCTCGATTCTCACCTAGTTTTCACAGCACCATTTTCAACCATATTATCTAGCATGCACACGTAGTTGCAATGATAAATTTTGCCTCTGTGGATGATAGACTTACTATTGGTTGCTTCTTGGATGACCATTATATTACTTCTGAACTCAATAAAAACACATAACCTGAAGTACTCTTTCTTTCATCTAAATCTCCAACATGATCACTGTCCATTTAAGTAACAAGTTTATAATCTCCTTCCTTCCTATAGAGAATTCCAAAGTTAGTTGTTCCTAGTAAATATCTTAGTACCTTTTTTGTTGCCTATAAATGAAGCTTAGTAGGATTTTCCATATACCTACTAATAAGACTCACCACAAACATCATGTCTAATCGAGTAGCTGTGAGATACATAAGACTACCTATAACCTATTTGTACTAAGTCTTGTCCACCTTAACTCCACCTTCATCCTTCATAAGCTTAAAGCTAGGGACGATTGGATTATGAACATAATTACTTTTTTACATTCCAAACCATTTCCACACAACTAATGCATACTTCTTTTGACTTATAAAAATTTCATCTGATCTTTACAAGACCTTAAGACCAAGGAAATTCCTCATCTTACCAAAATATGTCATGTCAAATTCATCCTTCATGGAATTTTTGAATTCTGTAAACATTAAATGATCATTTCCAGTAAAAATGAGGTCATAAACATAAAGACTTACAATTAATACTTTGCCTTATTTCCTTGTATTGATGAACAAAGTATGCTTATAGTCACACTTCTCAAAACCTTTCTTCATGAAATAGGCTTCTATACGACTGTACCATGTATGAGGAGCTTGCTTGAGCCCATAGAGTACCTTCTTGAACTTGTAAACCTTTTATTCATGTCCTTTTTTGTACATAACTATAACACTGCTCCACAAAAATCTCTTCATTTAACTCACCATATAGAAAGAAAGACTTCACTTCTAGCTGGTAGAGGGTCTAGTTTCTTTGAGCTACAAGTGCTACCACCAAACGAATTATCTTCATGCGCGCTATAGGTGCAAATACTTCAGTATAGTCTACCGCATGTTACTGAGTGTACCATTTTGCTACAAGCTTACCCTTGTGTTTGCCCATTTCTCCATTTTCATTAAGTTTAATCTTATAAATCCATTTCACTCCAACTGTTTTACCTCTCTTAGGTAAATCTTTCAATTCCCACATTCCATTTTTTTATTGCTTCTAGTTCCAAGTCTATAATTGTCCTCCATTTTTGACTTTTCATAGCATCTTTAAAATGAATAGGATCAATAGTTGCAAACATGGCCAAATAAGCTGCATTATCTTGTTCAGGAATGCCTTCTCCTGTGTTATAGTTTCCCATTCCAAGTTGGTGGTCTCCTAATCCTCCCTGTAGATGAGCTAGGAGAGTTGTCTTCAGTCAAAGAATCAAAGAAAAAATTCTCCTCTTTTGTATCTATATCAGCTTCAAGATCAAATTCAATCCCCTATTCAATTTCATCAACCATAGTTGCTTCCTTCTCAGGATCACCCCATTCCAAGTCACACACAATGGATTCTTCATAAGTCTTATCCCAGTCCCAATTCTTGTCTTCTTTGAATACAACATCCCTATTGATGATGATTTTCTGTGACTTTGGATCATAGAGTCTAAAAGCTTTACACTCTTCAATCAAAATAGTTAATAAAAATACCAGAAAATACCTCAAACGAAGTCTTCAACTCAATTACAATTGATGGAGACCCATTCACTAAATAACAAGCATGGTTACAAGATTCAACCTAAAATGATTTAGCCAAACCAGTGTGAAAAGGCATATATCAAGCTCTTTCCAAAAGAGTCCTATTTTTACATTTTGCAACTCCATTTTGCTTTGGTGCATTACGCACAGTGTAGTGTCTCACCATGTCATTTATTTCGCTACCTTATTAAACTAACTCTTACAAAACTCCAAGCCATTGTTAGTCTTCAAACACTTGATTTTCTATACAAACCTTAAACTTTACAAACTTTGAGAACACATCATTCTTGTTTTTCAAAAAATACACCTAGATATGATGAAAGTCATTAATAAAAGTCAACATTTGCTGAACACCACCCTTAAACACAAACCTTAAACTTTACAAACTTTCGTTTTATGGATGAATGTATTGAATTTGACCTTGCGATGCTTTCCATAGACAATGCTCACAAAAATCAAGTTTTTCAATTTTCTGACCACCAAACAAGCCCTACTTGCTCAAAATAAATATTCATGTCTCACTCATATACCCTGATCGCATATACCATAAGCGAGTAGTATCTTGAGTCTTGTTTAGATGAGGACGAAATTAAAACACTACCAATGATAATGCTACCCTGAAGCACATAGAGACCACATGATAATTGTCATTTAGTAACAACTATAACACCTTCACTAATTATTAAAACTCCATCTTCAGCTATGTACTTGTAGGCTTGTGAATAAAAAATTCTCAAAAATATCAATTTCTTTTTCAAATTTGGAACATGACAAACGTCTTTTCAAATTCTAACAATATCATCATACATTTTAATCCAGAATAATACTAATACCAACAACCTTATTAGACAATGTTTCTCATTAATAGATCAATAAGGAACAAACTAATTCGTATTGAGACATATATGGTAAATACAACCCGAATCAAGAGTCCAAATATCTTTAAAAGAACTAATTGATACTAATAGAATATTATCATCATTGGAATTAGAACTATCTAAAACACCAACAACATTATTAGTATTAGAAGACATCGTGATAGATTTTTCTTTACTTTTGAGCTTAAGACAATTAGCTTTCTAGTGTCATTTTTGACTACATTAGTTACATTTTTTTTTCTAGATTTGCCTCTCTTTTTGCTTGACCCCTTTTCTTGAGTTTCAATAAATAACAAAAAAGTTCAAAATTTTGATACCAATTTATTATAAATTAGTAATAATTGAAGCGAAATTCGGATCAAATTTGATTTCATAAATTAATAATAATGAGTAATGATAAAATAATATAACGAGATAAATAAATGATACAAATATTTAAGTAGTTTAACTTTTCAATTTGAAAAGTTTATTTTATTTGATACAACACACCGAAAACATTCCAATATCCAAATCCAAATGAAGAGTAAAAACACCTATATACAAATAAGGCATTAAAAATACTAAACTCTAAATACACTTTTTTTTTTTGTTAATGGAAAACAGTAAATAAAAAACAATAACAATAACTTAAACATTTACGTTGCTGAGCAAATTGAAGAGGATATTTACTGTTACCGAATAATACTTACATTTATTCATTCCTTTTTGCCAAGGGATGAATGGATGTATAGAGTAATGAACAAAGTGGACTTAATATTAATTCAAGAGATAAGTTTAACTACAGGACGTGGCCAAAGATGGGTAAGGATGAGTGGTAATTTTACTTTGATTTCTTGTTCGTCTGGCTTTTTGAGTTTTTAACAGCTTTTTTTATCAACCAAATTCAATGTGTGTACTTTTTGAAAAATGAAGCTGGCGGCTGGAGAACAAAACATATTTATTTATTATGTTTTGTGACACCTTAAATAACAAGTATAAATGACAATCAATAAATAAATAATTTGAAGAGTTAATGGAACAACAAATTAAAATAGGTGCATGCAATAATGGATAACTACAAGCAATAAACAAAGCACTACTTTTAGTCTAAATGCTTACCATTTCGAACAATCAGAGCTCCAAGACCAGTCGGATAGCCGAATAGCTTAGCATCCAGAAAATTATAAAAAGAAAAATTACAGCCATATGATTAAACATAAACATTTTTAGTAAACAGAAAACTGCAGACAGACATACCTTACAAAAGGATATAACAACAAAATCCCTTTGCAGCATCTTTTAATGTCAGCCAGCATCCCCATGTTTGGACACTATTTACAAGAAGATATACGAATACATATTTTATGATTTGCACCTAAACAAAATAAGTGTGTTTTTTTTTTCTATAATCATCACGTATAATATAATAGTTTAAAAAAAGATACGATTAGAATTTAGTTTAAAAATAAATAAATTATAACTTTAAATTTAAAACTCACTTTTTAGCCTATTTTATTAAAAAAAAATGTTACTGTATTTTGCAAAGCATATTTATTATAAACATAAAAATATATTAATATCTTATAAATTTATAATTAATTTTAAATACATAAATCTATATTATCATATCATATATTAAAATTTTTATTTTAAAAAATAAAAAATAAAAAATAAAAAATAAAAATAAATTTATACATATATTGAAAATAATAATTATTTATAATTAAAATATTCATTAATTTTATACAATAATAATAACTCTAAAATATAATTATTTATAATTAAAAAATTATTTACAAATATCGGATGATATTAATTGAATATCACAATACTTTATAATTTTTGGTTTTTTATAACTTCAAAAATTATTATAAAATTGTTTGATTAAAATATTAATAATTTTTATGAAAAATTATTGCAACTCTAAAGTTTTTAATAATTTAAAATTTTGTAATTATTTTAGAATTTATTATTATTATTTTAAGTTAATTTATAATAAAATTTTGATAAGTTATTTGTTATAAAAAATTTTAATGGTTTAAAAATAGGTTAAAATGTGAGTTTTAATTTAAAAATAGGTAAATTTTAACATTAGACTTGAAAGTTCATTTTTTGGTTAATTTTATTTTTAAAAAAAATAAAAATATATATTTTAACCCCAAAACATAATAAAATATTAACATTTTATAAATTTATAATTAATTTTAAATACACAAATCTCTTTTATCATATCATATATTAAATAATAATATAATACATTATTATTATCATTAATTATAATTATAATTATATTTAATAAATAATTATAATATTAATTATAATTATGATATAAAAATAATATTTATAAAAATAATTAAATTATTTAAAAAATTATGAAACCTTTATATCCAACTTTTTACGATACATAATACAAACATAGAATATTATATCGTAAATTTTGTGTAAAAATATTATCTAATATAATCTTATTATAATTATAGAAAAAATTCCTAAGCTTTTTCATTAGATGCCGATATATTTATCCATAATGATAATTAAATTTATAGTTTTTTATTAGATATAATTACCATAATCATAATTATTATAATATTATATTAAATTTAAGATTTTTTTTATAATACGTTTCCATTCAACTTGTAAAAGATGTTAGTTGGTTTAACGTTTGATATTTTAATGATATTTTTATTAAATAAAAATTAAACATTTAAAATTATATTATAAAATTAGTACCTTAGTTCTTTATTTTAAAAAAGTGTTTTGAAAAAAAAAATCAAATTTATAACTACGATATATGGAATAGCAATAATGTATTTACGAGCACATTTTCATAAATATGAAATTATTTTTAGTATTAAAATATTTATTTAAATTTAAATCAATTTATGAATTTACTAATTAACTATTTTTTAAATATGTTTTAATATTTTTAAAATGTGTCATAAAAATAAAATTTTATTATTAAGATATTTAATGGATTTTGAAAAACTAAATCTAAAAAATATTTAACATTAATAGTAATAAATTATTATTAATAGTAATAAATTATTATTTAAAGAATTTAAATCAATGTATATGAAATTTAAAAAAAAAATAATTGATATTTGATGTTTGTTATAGATATTCTCAATCATAAGAAGTTATTATAACATATAGAAGTATCAATACCAATTCTCCCAAAACAACACTTGTAAAAAAATAGATCATATAATTCATTTATTATTCTTTTTTAACATACCCCTTCCAATTACAGATCTGTTGTTGCTCGATCGAGAAGTGAATATGCATCTTTTAATCATTTGGGGATGCTCTCAAATAGGAAAGGACCTATATAAACATGAGACAATACGATTACAGCTAAATAAAAATAACAAGGCCAACTGATCGATCACACATAAGAAAATGCCCGTTCTTCAATATAAAAAATATGTCGCTTCTTTTTACACTTTTCTTTTTTTTTCCTTATGGATGTTTTCCTTATTTGACGTCTAAAAGCTCATTAATTTATGAGTGAATTTGTTGATTCTCTTAGAAAATATGTGGATGGTAATACAACTTAATTCATCTAAGTAAAAAATTAGTGATAAAGGCCCAGAGCGTTGGGTGGAGGCCTGTAAAGTTTCAGACTTTCTTTTTGAGATTGCTTCTAAATCAGCCTATATTTTAAGTTTGTCCGTCAACTGATGAAGGGGCTCATATATCAATTTCTTTTTGCATACTCACTCTTATAAATTACTGGATTTTATTTGTTTTTAAGCGGTATACTAAAAATTACTTAATTTTTTTCTTTTTTGAAAAAATATATATATTTTTTCATCTTGTTTTTAAGTTTTTAATTTAAATGTACACTTGAAAGCCTATCTATAATTGAAAAGCATATGGATTAAATGGTCCTTTTCTTTTAAAAAAAAAAGTTAAGGGACTTTTAATACTCTCTTTCAAAAAAACAAGTGAATTCAATTACTCATTAAAAACAAAACACTTAAAATGACCTTTTTCGTCAACTTTCACAATTTATTAGAAAATAATAAATAAATTTGAAGTAATAATAATAAGTTACTAATAATAAAAAATCAAATACTGCTTTAAACATAATTATACTAATGATATATATATATATAGATACATCATTTTCTTTATTACATAAAAATAAAATAAAAAAACATACTTATAATTATATATTTATCTTTTTTTATTCTAAAAACTTTGGTGTTTTTTAGAATTTATCTTACCTTTATATTATTAATTGTTATTGTTATAATTATTAATTTAAAGACATCATAAATTAAAAAATAAGTAATATTTTTTAACTGATTATATAATATATTTATTAAATTTAATCATTTGTTACTAAAAAGGGTTAAAAAATGATTAAAAGTACAAAGAATAATGAAATTTTTAAAAAATACTCTTGTATAATTATTTTGAATAATATAATACATTGTGTAATATTTATATAAACAATATGTTACAATAACTTTAAAACTCACTCTTAAATTAATAAGAAAATTTAAAAGAAACATAATAAAAATAATATATTTAAATTTTATAACTTTAAGATAATGTTTTTATTTATTTTTATTATTAGAAAAAAAATTTAAACTATTATTTTATATTAAATACGTTAAAATGTAGATAAATTTTAAGTTAAATTTTATCAAATTTGATTAATTTAATATTATTTTTAAGTAATTTTTTAATTAAATAATATATATATATATATTATTATCGAAAAATAATATAGAATTATTTCTTTTTTGTAAAAGTAACGTTTAGTCTTCTAGGTTACAAGGTATGTAATTTAGTTATTTTTTATAAGAAATTTTAATAATAAAATATATTAATTAATATCAATTATTTTTTATTTTATGAATCTATTTTTATAAATAAAAAATCTAAAAATTATTTTTTAACCTAAAAAAACTAAATGATAATTTTTAGCTAAATAATGGAATCAATTTAAGTATTGATTCGTCGTTTATCCGACACCCCTCAGTGTCTTAGCTTCTCAACGTGTTACGGTGTCTATTTAAGCTTTCGGTGGGATTAAGACAGTAAAACAGGGATCCATCTTAGACTAGCCTGCCATTCGGTTAGATAAGGCCACAAGGGTACTATTAGGGGTGAATGTGGGTCATATTTTTATATATTTAATTGTAAAATAATATCTTATTATATAAAATAAAAATTATATCATTATATAAAAACTTAATATTAGGGGCGAATGAACGTGGGTCATATTTTAGTTTGAAATTTTAATTTTAAAATTAAGTGTATTTATTTTTTTTCATCTTAAATTAAAAATATTTTTTTTATTTTAAAATATAAAAATAAATTAAATATCAATTTAAATAAATTTTAATTATAAAAATTATTTTAATAGACAAAAAAAAACTACATAAAATAAATGAAATATTATTTTAAATATAAATTATTTTATTAAAATATTTATTATATAAATTTAACATTGTAAAAAATAATTATAATTTAATTTAATAAAACTCAGTATAATACAGTTTTATTTGATTATTCAGTAGGACTTGAAACTGTAAAGTATATCACCGAAATGGATTTTCAATAATTAATTCTAATGAAAGATAAAGGACATTTGAATTGATTCTAGAGTTTTGAGTAATATTAAACTTCAATTTTCAAGTTATGATGTTTTCTCAAATCTTATGGTAGTTAATGGGTTCTTTTTTTTTTTGTGAATCTATAGCATAGCATGCTGAAGGCAAATAGATTTTGAAAGTTGAAATATATATATATATATATATATATATATATATATATATATATATATATATATATAAATCTTATAGCTTCTTTAATTGTATAGTATATTTTTCTTTGATTTTTTCATAAGTCGAAGGAAGAATATACTATTAGAAAATTTGGATAAAATGGTATAATTAAAAAATTATCCCTTCCAAGATCTTCCTTAGCAGAATATCAAATAACAGATAAATAGATAATACACAACACAAGAATTATAGTGGAAACTCTAAATTAGAGAAAAACCACTTTCGTTGTCAAAAGACAAACTGCAGGTTAATTTACCATGCGCGAAAATCATACAACCACACTTTAATTTTCTTACACACCCAAAAGACAATAACAATTACAGCCCAAGAGAATTTTTCCACAAAATTCTCTCACTTAAGAACTCCTCATACAAGCCTTTTCTCTATTTTTGATGATTATCAACGGAAGAATTGCCCATATTTATAGCCTTCAAGTTCTCATTTCATATGCTTTACATTTCTTTATTCAACAAAAGTAGGATGCCTAACTTTCTTTTTCTTTTTCTTTATTCAAACAAGCAAAGACCTCCATCTTCGACAATACTATGTACCACCTTCCATTTAATTTTCTTCTCTAAATTAGGCACTTATTTCGACTAACAAACCTAATATTATTTTTAATCAATCATAACAATCTCCACCTTGATTAAAATAAACATGGTTACCACTACAACACTGCCTATTTCATCAATATAATT
The DNA here is from genome assembly GCA_033030585.1 of Hippophae rhamnoides. Lineage (NCBI taxonomy): Eukaryota > Viridiplantae > Streptophyta > Magnoliopsida > Rosales > Elaeagnaceae > Hippophae > Hippophae rhamnoides. The sequence goes on along the minus strand of CM065428.1, from coordinate 60,441,907 downwards.
CTCTACACCGAGAATTATCATACTCCACCATAAAGAAAGTACACCCACTTAGAATTAATCACCAATTCTAAGAATTTCACATCTACCATGTCAAAAAAAAAAAAACTTGTCAAATTTATTGCAACTCTCACACTTGGTTTTTCCAAGAGTTCATCGCCCATCGACGTTCTTTTCCACCACACACCTTGCATCTATACCAAGCCAATGCGTGTGCAAACTTCAGGACCCGCCACCAAGAACACACCCTCTTTCATGGCAATATTTAGAGACTAATGCAAGATTCCACGAGGATGTACACGCTCTCTTCAAAGAAAGCATCACTATATTCTTTGAAAACGTACATACTATTACGTCACCGTCGTATTCGAGTCACAGGATCGCCTCTACCCTTTGGACAATTTCTTTTAAGGTGCCCAGATTGTCCACACCCTCAAAGACACTATCTTCTTTTCATGAAATTGTTTTTCTTTCTATTGTCACTACCAATGCTAAGTTTTCAGTGAAACATTTATTTCACCACTCACTTTTTCTTCGTAAAACAACTTGCTAGTAACTTCGAAAAAAATATTTTCTCCTTTCCATGAATCAAGATAGGTTTCATGCGTGATCATAAGAAGATGGAAGAGACCGTACGTAGCCTTAAAGCTATATCTTCATCATCAAGTTTAACTCCAATGGTTTCCGGGCCTCGTAGACAATACCATTGAGAACACTTAGATGGTCGACATAATAGTTCCTTCATTTATACGCAAAGTACGAACCGCTTCTTTCAAATACACCCGATTTGAAACGCCTTTTACTCGATACAATTCTTCAAGCTTTTCCCAAGTTCTTTGGCCATAGATATTCCATGCACATTTGCAAGAATATTTTTGGCCAAACAAAGCCGAATTGCACTTGCAGCTCCTAGATCAAGATCTTCCCAATCTTCATTAGTTATATTGGTTTTATCGACTCAATACCAAGAATAAGGACTGGTTTCCCTTTAACGCTCCAGTATAACCCATATTGATTAACAAATTCGACTTGTACTTACCACAAGCCAAAAATTGATTCTCCCATCAAATTTCTCAATGTCAATCTCGACTCGACATTTCTCGGCCTTTTCTTTGAAATTGGCTCATACCAATTGTTAGGAAATTTGGATAAAATGGTATAATCAAAAATTCTTCCCTCCCAAGATCTTCCTTACAGAATATCAAATAACAGAGTAAATGATAATACACAACACAAGAATTATAAATGGAAACTCCAAATTAGAGAAATCCACTTTCGTTGTCAAAAGACAACCAGTAGAAGAATTCACTACGTGGAAAATTGTTACAACCACACTCTCGCAATTTTCTCACACACCCAAAAGACAAGAGTAATTACAATGTGCTCCCAAGAGAATTTTCCACAAAATTCTCTCACTTCTAAGAAACTTCTCATACAAGTTTTTCTCTATTTTTGGGATGATTATAAACAAGAAAAAACCATATTTATAAATTTCTTCAAGTTCTCATTTCATACGCTAAACATTTCTTCGTTCAACAAAAGTAGCTACCTAATTTTCTTTTTCTTTATTCAAACAAGGCTAGCCACCTCCATCTGACAATTACATGAAGTTCATATTTCATTTAATTTTATTCTAAATTGTGCAATTTCATTTTTTGACTAACAAACCTAATATTATTTTTAATCAATCATAACATATACCACTTGTAAGTTGTTCTAACTGACTTGATTTTTGAGAGAAGTTTTCAATATAAATGATTTTATATAAAGAAGTAATTATTAGGTATTGGATAAAAAAATATTAAAACGAGTAATTATCAAAGTAATTGTATTAGTAATTGATAAAATGGCCTACAAGTCGTGAGGCCATGAAGCGACAAAAAGACATGAATTACAAAATGATGTTCCTGTTACATTAATGTAATACTACAAAGTAAATGATTCATTTTTGTTTGGTTGGTTGGTTTGAATTTTCACTAACTCGGCTCACTGTCAAAAAAATTTCATCATTTGAGTAAGTAAGAGGGTTTGAAGTTAGGTTTGCTTTTACGCCTTGACTTGTATGCAGTTGTGCTTTTGGTGTTTGCTGTCCAACTATCTGCTGAATCAAATCATTCAAATTTGATTTCATTAACCCCACGTTTGGTTGGAGAGAATGGAATGGAATCAGAATCGATATCTTACATTTTGTGTGTTTGGTTAGACGGAATGGAGGGCGGAATAAAATCTGATTACTAAAAGAGAAGGAATCACAATTCCTTCTCACACCTTTGTTAATCATTATTCCATTCCCATCTAAACATTTTTTTTCCAATTTTACCCTCACCTAAAATATAACCTTAAATTCAAATACCAAATTCTCAAACCCAAAATTCCAAAACCTTAAACTCTAAACCCAAAATTTCAAAACCCTAAATCCAAATCCTAAAATCCTAAAACCTTAAACCCTAAATCTCAAATCCCTAAACCCTAAACTGTAAAACGTAAATCCCAAAACACTAAACACATAAATCCCAAATCCTTAAACCCTAAATCCCAAATTCCAAATCCTAAAACCCTAAATCCTAAACACCAAATCCCTAAACCCCAAATCCTAAATCCCTAAACCCAAAACCCTAAAACCCTAAACCTTAAAACATAAATCCCAAAACCCAAAACCCTAAAACATAAATCCCAAAACCCAAAACCCTAAACCCCAAATTTCAAATCCTAAAACCCTAAACCCCAAAACCCTAAACCCTAAACGTTAAACTCTAAAACCCTAAACCCCAAATCTCCAAATCTCTAAACCCTAAACCCTAAACCCTAAACCCTAAACCTTAAAACATAAATCCCAAAACCCAAAACCCTAAAACATAAATCCCAAAACCCTAAACCCCAAATTCCAAATCCTAAAACCATAAACCCTAAAGCTTAAACCTTAAAACCCTAAACCCTAAATCCAAAATTCTAAAACCCTAAACTATTTTTAGAAAAATAATAATTTTAACCTTAAACCTTAACCTACAAATATAACCCCAAATCCTAAATCCCTAAACACTAAATAACACATCCCAAAACTCAAAACCCTAAACCCTATTTAGAAAAATAATAATTTTAATAATATATTTATTTTTAATTAAGTAATACTTATTTAGAAAAATAATGATTTCAATAATGTATTTTGTCTGGCGAAAAAATATTAATTAAATGACATTATTTGAACTTTACAGCATGTAAGGGTATTAAGGTTATTTACAGTTTTTTTCATTCCATTCTAGTAGTAAACCAAACACTATAATCCTGATTCTAAGCTTGATTTCAGTGGTTAACCAAACAAAATTGTTTCCTTTACATTCCATTCCATTCCGATTTTGATTTCATTCCATAAACCAAACGACACTTAACTTAAGTTAGAATTAGGGATTTTTTTATAATTATTATAATAAATTAGTAAACAATGTAGTTTAAAAAAAATGGGTGGGTCCACTAAAATACGGTGGCCACTAGCCATAATGAAAAGTACAAATTGTTGGCAGTTTTTAATAATTTATTTTTATATCAAGTTCTTATTAATAATTGATTAAAAAATAGGTTTAAATATATTATCCAATCATTATATATGTTGTTAAGTAATAATTTAAATTAATTTTTTGTTTGAACAGGTTAACCAGTAAATGTAGCAAATAACTTTAGTCTGGTAATGCATTTATGAATTTAAAATTTAAATTTAAATTTAAAAAAAAACACCCACCTCCAAAGTGAAAATTTTGTTGTTAAATTAATCACTTTAACCATTTAGTTACAAATAAAAAAGAAGCATTTAACCTGCGATTATTATACCCCTTTTCATGGAAATTTTTACTTTTTAATTACACTTTTTTTTTTGTTTTGATATAATTATTTTCAATTAAGATACATAAATTAATACTCATTTTTTATTAATAGAAACAATAATATCAATAAATTAAAATATTTTAGAGATATAATTACTATTAAAATTAACAAGAATATGTAATAATAATTTAAATATAAATATTTTATGTTAAATTAAAAATAAGAATAAAAATATATATATATAAAAATAAGAATATGATAATCTTAAAGGTACTATTATTCTCTTTTCACTACCGTGGTTTGATGGACTGGGCCGGATAATTGTGTCTTTGCAAAACTACAATCTAGCTCAAACTGCAAGAACATCTAATTTTGTCTTTAAAGGCCTGTTTTTAGGTTTGTTGTTACATACAAATAATTTTGCTACATTTAGTTTTGGGTAAGTTTTTGAAATGTTTAAAATGGCTTTATTTTAAGTTTTATTAAAATTTTAATTAATCAAGTCCTGTTTTATAAGTAGTTTTATCATGTACCTTACATCCAAAAAGCTGTATATGAAAAATGAGCTATGGTAGGAATTATAGATATACATTTAAACTAACTAACTTTATTTTAATCTAAAAATAAAAATAAAAAAATAGTTCTAATATCAGGTGGGAAAAAATGTGCCATATATGAATTTAGTTTAAGTGTTTTAATTTTAATCGTGACATTATATAAATTACTAATCAAAGTAGGACACATATATCAAATATAAAATTTTATATCATTTATTCACTTTTTCTAACAAGTATTTGTTGATCATTTGTAGACTTATAATTAAACACATAAATAATACAGAAAAAAAAACTACATTAATTGATATAATAAATCATGTTTTAAATTTAAATTTAAATTGAACGGTTGATGAAAAGTGATGTGATAATAAGATTTATTATTTTAATTTTAAATTATAAATTCAAAAACATAAAGTTTTATTTCATTAAATTTTAGTCTCACTTTTGATTGGTTGAAATTTTAGCTACCACTTTGACTAACAAACTGTAACACAACGTTCCCAACCACACAAAAAAAAATTATGGATTTTCTAGTTCTCTCATCCGAAAGAAAAGCATCCACCACCGACAGAATGTAGGAAAGCTTTTTCAAAGTCAGACGCTCTAAACAATAAAATCTTTACATGTGTCTCTCTAGTTACTAGTTAAAACCATAAATAAAATCCTGATATATATGTTCCTCCAATCACTAGTTAGTGAGAAATTATTAATTAATTATAAACTTAAAATCATCTGATAATCTCTATTAATTATATATTTTTATATATTATAAATATTTTCTTAAAAATTATATAATATATATATAATTAAATTTATTTTTAATATAATTGATTAAGAATATACATATCACTTATTTTAAAATTAATTTAATTATATAACACGAGCATAGTAAAAGTCATAATCTTTGTTTAAAAAGAAAAGAAAAGTATTAAGTCATAGTTTTAAGATAGAAAAGTATTTATTATTATTCATGGAAATTACGTACAAGTTACAAATCACTAAAAAGTCAATACAAGGCAACTCACTTTGAGTAAAATTTTGTGACAAATTCGTCAAAACGTTAATACATGGTAATTATTCTTAGAAAACTAAAGAAAAGTGGATAATATTTAGTAGTCACTAGTACAATATTTTTTGTTTTTTCAGCTAGTGTGCCAAACTTCAGTAAAATATGTAAATAATCTTTAATGAATTAATGTAAAATTACCATAAATAATTAAACTCTAACCTTAGAGATTATCATATCGTTTGGTTAGTTTCTTTAATCCTTTTTGAAATCTCAGTGTATGTCTACCGATATACCCTTGCATTGTAGGAGAGAGGAAAGGAAAGAAAGAATTCAAAGCCAGTTATTAATTATTTTATTTAACAGGCAAGCTTAATTATAAAATCAATATTTGTGGGCTCTTGGCAATAATAATAATAATAAAATATATATATATATATATATATATATATATATATATATATATATAATCGATACTTGTGGGCTCGTTCTTAGATTTGTGCATACATTTGATTTGATCTACTTTGAGTTAAATCAATTTAGTATCATTGATTGATAGCTACATGATGAATTATTTGTATTTTCGTAAAGAAAATAAATAAATATACACACGCATATTATATCAAATGAATATAAAAAGTGTGTTTGCAAAGATGAAGAATCTTATAAATATATAAACATTTTAATTATCCAAAATCATTTCTATTATTTTGTATATATTATTATAATTAATTATCAAATATATTGAAAATTATACATTTTTATATAATAAAATTGCACACATTTAACTTATACAATTTATTCATTATCACACTGAAAATAACGTGATAAAATTTAACTATAACTCCAATATAATTAAGATTTACTTAACAATAGTAACATTTGTTTTACCAATAATGAAATTAATCTCTAAATAAAGCCCTTTTAGTAGTAGCGCACAATACAAGTGATTGGAGTTAGCTATATAATTAATTAAATTAAGCATTCGCTCTCAATGATGTTACTTGTTTCTAAAGACAATTCAACATTGATGATGATATATCATCACCAATGTATAAGAATGAGTACCTTTTGGGAAAATAAATAAATATAAAAAAGTAGAAATTTCTTTATTCCTACTAATCAAAGTGTGTGTTCGTGTGTTGCATTTGTAAGATTGATTCCCATCTTGTCACCCATATCTTATCGCTTGGAATTTAGTCTAAGACTCCAAGTGGTTTTTCTTAGCTTCTTTTTTTTATCACATAAAATTTATGTCTGTACGTCTGCATATAAAGCTCCTAGCAAGATCTTACAAGGGGATCACTAAAAAAAATGAAACAATTATAAAATATTCATAGAATCAATTTAGGATCATAATCAAAAAGCGACATGTATGTGTGTATATGGGTATAGCTTAACAATCAAGTTAACCCAACAAAATAATAACAATATATGCAAAGCAGAATGATAAAAGTACGCTCCTATAGGCCATAACCTCAATCTTTGCTACAAATTGCGAAAGTGTGGGAGGGTAAAAGGAAAAGACACTCAGGTGTTAATTATGATTATGTTGAATTTCATAAGTATTTGATGAAAGAATTCATATCATATGATAGCAGTAGATTAGAGGTATATTTGTTGTCCATGACAACTAGAGAGCTCTAGTATTTGGAGCATTATATTCATCTTCTCTAATTTAAAAATGGATCTTATGTATAATAGGTCTACAAACATACTATATGTAGAGAAAATATGGGAACATCCCTCCCTGCTTAAAGAAAAATGGGTGCACATAAATTAAAACAACACATGAAAATTATATTGAATAATTAGATCCATACAAAAATAACTTATTATGAAAAAATGGTGATTAATTAACTAAATGAGCTCAAAACAAATTTTCCATAAATATTTGATATTGATTTACCAATCTAATTAAGCAAAACTCTAAATGATTACGATAATCTACATAATTAGTGAATAAATTTAACAAACAATCTCACACTTGGATGACATAAGTCATTGATTTTGATAACAAAAAAGTTTATACAATTTATTACACGAAAAATATAAAATATGAATAAACATCCAAAACCAATACCTAATTCAATATGATTCAAAAGCTTTTGATTATGAAAAACATGGACAAGGTTTATTACATAACCTAAAACCATCTACCATGTGACATAAGTTTTAGCATAAAAGTGTGGATTGAAAATTATATGTAATATGGTTAACAAGCCTATTTTCAAAGGTCATTGCATTCATTCCAAAGGCTTTTTGCAATTTTTAACAAGTTTGTTAAGATTAAGTCACTATGTTTCAATGCTTAGTGTCAAGACTACGTCAATATGTCTAAACCCATGATGACATGACATCATCATCAAATGTGCTCATAGTATGGAGATTTTATGGAAATCACAAACATAACTTTAAACAAAAGGGATAATACAAAGAAATAACGAAGGTATTGGCTAATAAAAGTAATAATGGTTTTATTATCTATTAATGTTGTAATTTATTTACTATTTAGTGAATTACTTACTGTTAAGTGATTACCTTAAGAAACTTGAGAATGTTATCATATAGATACAATCTCTATATAAATTTATCTTGTTATATTCATTGTTATACATGATCTGATATTGTGTTAATACAATAAGTGTAAGGTGTGTATGTTTCAACATACTATAAGTGTAACCTTTAATTATAAAGCATTTATTATATATTTGCTTTCTATTTAATATATAATATATGTTATTAAAGTTATCTGTTTTTCATATAATATTGTTTTATATTTTTGCTACGTGAATTATTTTGTTTCTTGCGAGTTAGGTACAACTCTTTTAGGAGTATGCATATCCTTTCCTTGGTAACATACTAGGCCATGGACTCTTTCGATTGGTATCAAAGTGGATGCATTATTTTGGGCTTAACTGTTCTCATATTGATTTTGTTAACTCATTTGTTCATACATACCTTTCTCTCTGATGGAATCCGAAGAGAGAGGCAATGTAGGTAGATATACACTTTTAAATAGGATAAATTATGCTTATTGGAAATCATAAATATGAGCCTTCTTGTGGTTTCAAAGAAACCATGTATGGATAGTACTCGGTATTTTTGGAAATGAAAAAATGCAACTTTTTAGCACCTTATCAATGAGCTCACCAACACCTTTGCCAACACCCCTAGTGAGGTGTGAATTCTAAGCCCTGTAAATATTACATTCATTTCTCTTTTCTTTACCCATCATTTAAAAGCTCAAATTATGCTAAAATTTACACTAAGATTTATATCTATTTTAAAAATTATTTTGAAAAACTTACATTTAAGAGAGCTTTATTTTATGGTTAGTTATCAAATCATTATCCGTGTGAGTACGTGATTTAATTACGTGTCTCTTGTTCACGATTTGATAATTATAGTGGACTATGTATCCTATGAGGTTGTGAGTTGATATACTTCTAATTACTTATTATTGGTTATCAATCACAATGCATTTGGTGGTTAGGTGTGAAGGATAGTCGGGTTCGAGTGTTAAACCAAACAATTGCAGAAGAATCAAGTGAAGAGCTGTAGTAGATAATTTAGGCGAAGATCATGACTAATAAAGATAATAATAGTTTTACTATCTACTAATGTTATAATTTGTTTATAATTTAATGAAATATTTGTTGTTAAGTGGTTACCTTAAACAATCTAAAGATGTTACTATATAGATACTGTTTTTATATGAGTTTAACTCCTTATATCGATTATCATTTAAGAAATGATATTGTGTTAATACAATCCAAATTTAAGGTATGTATGTTTCAACATACTATAAACTTAAACTTTAATTAAAAAATATTTATTATTTATTTATTTTATATACGTTATGAAAGTTATATATTTTTGATATTATATTTTTTTTGTTTTCTACTTAGGAATAGTTTAGCAATAAAAATTAATTATCAATTAAAAATAAAAATGAAAGTCGTCGAGAAGTAACGCTTACGGTTGAAACAAATATCGATTATTTATTAAATATAAATTAATGATTAATTAAATTATTTATTTAAAAATGTGTAAGGTTATAGTTTTTTTCCTTAGGGTTTCAAAATAATAAAATTTAAACCTTTAAATTATTATTATTATTATTATAGCACAAATTAAAAAAAAAAACTAATTATCTTACTACATATAAATAATTAAAGAGATAAGATGATTAAATATTAAAAAAAAATTAAGATTATATAATTCATTTTGCTAGTTATAAGATATATGCTTAAATTTTTGGGGAATAGATGTAATGTTTATTTATATTCTTTAATAATTAATAAATTTTAATTCTAACCATTGCTCTTTGAACTGTAGAAAATTTGTAGTCTTCAATACACTTTTTCGTTACCAACTGTAGAAAATTTGTAGTTTTTCATACACTTTTTCGTTACCAATGATCAGTTGGTCTAGTTGGTATCGTAAATCGATTGATATGTATGAAAATATAAGTTTTGTATGTTGTTATTGACATGCTTTTATACATATATTTTATAATAGTATGTTATTTTTTTTATTTAAAAAAAATAGACCTTTTGGTTTTATTTTTCAAGAATAAAAGTTTTCGTATTTGTTTTGTAAATGTATTAAATTAGAATCCCATCAGTCGCTGCACTTTTTTTCGGTGGTGGACCTTACTGTCACCTCATGTGGGAGGCAAGAAGCTGTAACTACTATTATTATTTATTTTTTTAATTTAAGAAAAACCTCATTAGAGGGAGAATTGTACATGGATGAAATGTTTGATCCACAATTATTAGAGATTATCCAATAACTAACGATTTAAATTAGTCACAGCTTGTAACAAAGGCCTGCAGCCTTTTAATGTTTGAATCAATCCAATATGTTTCAATTCCAAAATCGCATGTAACTCAAATATTTTTAATTGAAGTATCCTTTAATGGGTACTGTTACTCTTCGATAATAATGTCTTTTTTTCATAATATTTTACTAAGAATTTCATTTATGTGATTTTGAGTTTTTTTTTTTTAGTCTAAAATTTTTAGAACCTATTTATAAAATTTTAAAAATTTAAAAACTAAATCATATCGTCTAAAAATTTAAAAACTTATGCGTGAATTTAAATATTTAACAATCAAATCTTATGTTTTAAAAGTTTCAAAGTTTAAGTATGAATTTGGTCAAAAATTATAGACCAATGTTACAATTTACTTATAATTTAGTTAGAGACCTTATATTCAAAACACTTTTTGTTAATGTTATGAGAATATTTTTATTTTTAAAAATATTATAGCACTAAATTGTTTTTGTTAATGTTATGAGAATATTATAGCACTAAATTGTTAACCAAAACTTTAAATTACTCTCAGAATAATTTCTTATGCAACAATAGATAAAACAATATATTCTACCAAAACAAATCTAAGTTCAGCTAGATTTTATGATTTATAAGTTAAAATAAATTGATTTTGATTTTAGAAAAGCAAAAAATGGATTGTGTAGAGTAATTTAAGTTTTTAAAGTTTACTAATTAACTATCACTTAATTGAATTAACTTATATATTAATAATATATTTATTTATTATTTTTATTTATTTATAATACATGTATCACATATATTTATAATCATCTATTTTTTATTAAACTTTAAATCGATTAAAAAATTTGAATAATTTATATTACTCTTTTTCTATGTTAATTAAAAAAATTATTGTAACTAGTAAAAAATTTAAATTACATTTTTTTTAATTTTTAATAATTTATTCATTTTTAAGAATTCTTCTATACTTAAAAATTACATTCTAATTTAAATATCAATATATAATTTTTTAATTGAATTATTAATTAAATTAATAAATTTTATTTATTAATTTAATAATAAGTAACGTTAAATAATTCAAATTGATTTTAAAATAAATAATTTCAAATCACAAATTAAACGCATCAAACATATTAATATTTTATAGGTAGATTTTGTTTTTTTTATTTAATAAAATAATATATATCAATTTAAATAATATTTTAAAATCGTGGCTACTCATACTCTTTTTATTTAACATATAAGTCCATCTTTCATATGCTTTTATATATTTATGGCTGAAGAGATTATTGAATTAATATTTGATAAGGGATATGATGGTCAAACACCGCGTGTTCTAGTGATCTAACAAACAAAGTGAAATAGAATGAATGCTTTTTGTATGCTAAATTAATTTAGGAAGGATCAATCTTTAAGCGTTTTTCTTTTAATTTACTAAAATTGATTTTATTAATATAGATAAACACCAATTAATTTATACCTGAAATTTTTTACTGTTTGGACCTATTCGTCGATAATTTTGTGATGACTTCATCTATTCTTATGTTTTATGTTTTATTTCAAAATTGTATGTAAATAACATATTCAAAACATATTAAGCGGAGTTTATCTTTAATAAATTGAGTTTTAATTACCTAACATAATTTACTTTATAAATAAAATTTTATTTTTAATTATTATCTACACACTATTACAAAAATAGTTATTAAAGTCGGTTCGCAAAACCGATTTTAAATTGAGCGACTTAAAATGTAAAGTTGATTCATCGCGTGAACCGACGCTACATGTAAAGTCGGTTCATTGCGTAAATCGACTTTACCTGTACAATTTATGATTTTTTATTATCATTTTTCATATTATTTAATATATATATATATATATATATAGCATAAAAAACTAAAATATAAATAATAATACAAATAATTAAAAATTTAAATATATTTAATTACTCGATAATTAAATTTATTACAAAAACAAATAATGTATATATATAATACATATAGTTAACTTAAATTACAAATAAAATAATATCGTCAAAGTGTAATTGGATGTGATCGAGTAAGTTTGGTTGTCATAGAATCTTGATTGGCCTTCACAAGCATTATGACAAGAAAACTAGACAAAAAACGAATGATCCATATAACAATTCATATTCCCCTACATATATGAGTACGTAAAACATTCATTAAACAAGCAGAGATTCGAGATAAATTTATATTTATAAACAAATGATTAATAAAGTGCTAATATGAGTTCCCAAAAAAAGTAGGAAAGTATGAAAGTAGGAAAGAGAGATGAGATGTATTATAATATATAAATTTCTTAATTATTAGAATATATATCAAAACATACATAATACAAAACAATTATCATTTTAATCATTTTACAAAACCATTTCTATACAAATTAAAAAATAAGCAACATGTTAGCATGAATATATAAAAACCAATTATTCTAGTTGATTCTAATTCTAAGCATGTTAATATATCATAATTAAAAAGTAATATTAATTATACGTATATAACATTATATATAAGTATATAGGGATTACTATAGTAACATATATAACATTTTAATACAAGTAGCATATATAAATAAAAATAATAATACTATTTACTTTTTAGTTATTATTTGATTTTCATTAATACATATATTATTTTAATTATTGAATTTATACATATATATTTATAATTTTTTTAAGAGTCAATAAATAGCACATATAACTTTTATACCAATATAATTTCTTACAACATATTATTTTTTCTAGTTTCATTCCTTAATAAAATATAATTATTTATATATAAATAAATTTATCCACGTACAGTAAACCCACAACATTTCAGATATTATTTTCACATAAAATAAGTCAAACATAATAACAAGCAAAATAAAAAAAACATACATAACTCAAAATTTTTATACAACATATATATAGAACAAACTGAATAATAAGCTGCAAAATTCTACTTAATAAAATATAATTATTTATAATATATAAATAAATTTATCCACGTATAGTAAATATATATAATCCATCAAACCCATAACATTTCAGATATTATTTTCACATAAAATAAGTCAAACATAACAAACAAAATAAAAAACATACCTAAATCAAACATTTTAACAGAAAATAGGTATAAACATTTTTAATATTTCGCTCAAAAAAATAATAGATCTGAAAGATAATGAGAGGAGGAATATAACTTACAAAACGACGTTGCAAATGGTGGTCAGATGTGGCCGAAAATTTAGAAAGAACGTGGCGCGCACGAGAGAAAATGTAGGAGAGAGAGGAATAAAATGGTTTCTACGTAAAAAATAACCCCAATTTGGATACATTAGGTGAATAGCGTCGGTTTGCGTGAAAAACCAATGCTACACATGCAGTTAGTGTCGGTTCTTCACGTGAACCGACGCTACACATACGGATAGCGTCGGTTCTTCTTGTGAACCGACGCTATTCACCTAATTTAATTTCTTTTCAATTATTATTTTATTTAGACTAGCTGTGTATATATATATATACATATATAGGAATAGAAAAAATAATTACTTTAAAATAATATTTAATTAAAATATATACACAATTAAATAAAGATATATTGTAGATACATATATAAATTTAAATATACAAACAAATAAACAAAATTATATAATTTTTAAAACTAATTGTCTAAAAAAAGGAAAAATGATACATTTTTATCAAACTTAAATTTTAAAGAGTTAAATAAAATAATAATTAATTTTAATTTTTTTTAATTTAAAAAATAGGACGTAGCGTCGGTTGACGTGCCGAATCAACGCTACCAACGTGAATAGCGTCGGTTCTACACGTCAACCGACGTTACGTCACGTGGATAGCGTCGGTTCTACACCGAACCGACTTTAAATTCATTATAAGTCGATTTTTGGAAAAAAACCAACTTTACATAGCGACTTAAATACCACTTTTTGTAGTAATGATATGGTGTCGATGTATTATTTTTTATATAACATAATAACATATATATTTTTAGATGTTTAAAAATACAGTTATTTTTTTTATAAACATAAAAAAACATATGTTTTTAAATTGTTAGTTAAAAATAAAGATAAACAAATCAGTCAAGAAAAACTAAAGAGATAAAATACTTCCCTTAATTGTTTCAAATATCATTCATGTACATGTTCATGTAATGTTTTTAGATAATAAATAATAAATGGGTTCATTTAGAGGATAAATAATTACAAAAACAATCATGCTAATAATTAGATATTTTATTTAAAGATAATGTTAAGACATTTTAAAGTTTAAATTAATAAATTATATTTAAAAATTAAGTAAACTATTAAAATAATATAAAAGAGCATATAAGAGAGATTAATTGAAGAGTTAGCATGATCTCTAAAAGCAATATATATAAGAGCCAAAGGTGGCCGGGCTAAATATATATATTGATAAGAACAGTGAAAGAATCATAATTTTTGTGATGTCATAAAGAAAAATATTTGAAAATATAATCTTTAAAGTTTTATTTTATATTATAACTCTATTATTACCTTTAATTTGTATATTTATTTGAATGAGTTTATGAATAACTCATATTATATTATACTATAAATCATGTTATATAGCAATATTCCATCACAAATGAAGTCTATGTAAAGAAAAAATCAAAATCTAGGGTCTAGTGTTTGGTGGGACCCTCGAAAGATTTCGGTGTTTGATAACATGAATAATTTGAAACGCCCTGCACGTCTCAATTAAAATTATATATTTATTTCATTTTTATTAGAAAAGAAAATATATGTTTAATAAATTTTCATGCATCTTATCCTTACCTTATTTAATATTGAGACATATGTTTAAAAACTAGGAAGAATGATGCACGTTCATAAGTTTTTTGAAATTAATAACTTAAATTAACATACTTTTTTAATGATATTTTAATTTATTAATTTTTAAAAAATTACATATAAATAACTAATTTTATGTTTTTCTTGATTTTTTCTTTTTAAAAATTTTATTTTAAAAAATTACTTTAACAAATATTCATATTAAAAAAATTTAAAATAAAAATAAAAATATTTTTTAAAAATCCTAAAATTAAAAAATATATTTTAAAATTAATTGATTATACTGATTTTTTTTTTTAAAAAAATTAATAAACTAAACTATTACTTATAAATTACTTTGAGTTAGATATTCTAAGCTAGTTATTTGACTTTAGAAAATTAATACAAGATTAATTAATCGGTGGGTTCTTGTTTAATAGTACAAATAGGATTACTTTTATAATTTTCTATATAACGTCTGTTACCACTACCCTGCAAGCCCTCTAATTATCTTCCTTTTATGCTTCTCTGTGTTTCTCTCATTACTTTAATCCTTTTTTGTCCAAATGATCCAACGTTATTAATCAAGCTAGCTAATTTTCTTCTTATATTTTCTAATCCTAACAACCCCAGTTTTTTTTTTCCTGAACTGGGTCTGCTTAATTATTAGTCTCTTCTCTATAGTTGATCTTTCATATTTTACTTGTTAATTTTTCAATATTAATAGCTAATTAAATATAAAAAAAGCTAGCTAATTAGTAGTAGAGGTTTAAGAAAATGAAGGAAAGTGGGAGAAAACAAGGAGGAACAATGTCACCATGTGCAGCATGCAAATTACTTAGAAGGAGATGTGCTCAAGACTGCGTGTTTGCTCCGTATTTCCCAGCTGATGAGCCCCATAAATTTGCCAGCGTCCACAAGGTCTTTGGAGCTAGTAATGTCAACAAGATGCTTCAGGTACTATTACTTCATTAATTTTTTTTTCTTTTTTAATTTCCATTAATCTCTACTACTTATAAGAAGAATTTGATTTTCGTATCCAATTTCTAGTGTGTTATTCTATATGTAAATAGTATATATTACAAACAACACAAGAACATAAATATTTAAAAACATAAATTCTTCTTCCATACAAAACAGACATTATATACACATATTTTATAATTACTCATATAATATAAATTGACACACCAAAACATTTTGACTTAAAAGAAGAAATTTTTTTTTTACTACCAAATCACACAAATCACTTTTAAAAATAATATTTATGAACTCATATACTCTTATTATTTATGTTATTTTTTTAGAAATGATTTAAATTTAAATTTATTTATTTATTTATTAAATCGATAAGATTCGAATTTAGTTACGTAATAACATTAATTTATTAATTTTTATTGTAAATAATATATATATATATATATATATGCATCACCATGAGTGTGACTTGAGAGGAAGGATCAATAACATCTCTTAAAATATTTTATTAATTCCGATTAAATATAAAGTTAATTTTTTTTTTCTCATTTCACTAGTAAGTATACATGTTCTTTTTACATGGAATGTGCCCGTAAGGTATATAATTATTTTTTTAGTGACTGTAGATGAAGTTAACTCCATATGTAGACGAAAGACATTTTCTTTGTCTACTTTCGGTACCACGTGAAGTCATTTTCACTCATAATTCTGAATATCTTTTTTTTCTTTAATGAAAAAATTGAGTTAACGGAGCTCGTGTGGTACCCGTATAGATAATAAGACTTTGCCGCTCCGCTCCGCTCCGTTTTTAAATCACACATTTAAATACACCGAAAACTTTTGATTAAAAGAAAAAGTGAAAAAGATCTCTCTCCAAGTTTTTTTTTTTTTTATTACTTAATAATAAAGTTATCTTCATTTATTTTCTCTTCTTTTGCCATTCATTTTTCATAGCTAACCTGAAGCTTCGTGTTATTTTGCACAAACATTAATTTTCTTAATTGTCAAATTTTTATTCAAGGAATTGTTATTTTATATTAGAAATATTAATTACAATAACAACATTTATTGTATATTTTGTTTATTAAAAAAAATTTAGTATATCTTTGATATTAAATTATTATCATTTGAATTTATTTAATATTAAATTTTATTGAGATAATATTTTTTTTATAAATTTTATGAGTTTTTGTTTTTTTTTTAATTTTCCTATAAACTTTTTCTTCAATATTAATAAAATTTGTTATGTAATTATAATTTTTTTATCACTGTTTTAGTGAGTAAAATATTGTGAAAAGTGTGAAGTGTGCTTCCAAATGTTTTACCTTTACATCGGTTTAGAGAAGTTAGTTACGGTTGGGAGTACCAGATCTTGACGTTAACAAATCTCATGCTTTCGTTTTTAAAAGCAAGCCATCCTTTGTTTACCCTTATGCACTTTTTTTTTTCTTTCATTTTTTCATCAAAGGGCGCGATTGACCAAAAGGAATAGTAGTCAAGCTCATTGTTCTAGAGTATAAAGAAAACAGGATTACAAAAAGTAACTAAATTATTATTATGAAATTAGTTATTAATTAATAATAAATTTATTTAAAAAATAACATAAATTATTATTAATATAATAATAATTATATTCATTAAAATATAATTAATATTTAAAATAAAATAATTAATAAATATATTTTTATTATTATAATAACAAAATTTATTATAATGATATCATTATCTTTTTAAAATAATTACATGTTATAAGAAACTAGCATCGATATATTCATAATTATTTAATTTAATTAATTTAATAACGTATTTATTATATTTAATATAAAATGTTTAATAATTTTTTCAAAAAAATATTACTATGAGTAAATAATAACTTAATTTTATAATTTTTTTATTTATAAAAATTAAATATTATAAATATTTAATTTTAATATTTTTAATGGAATATAATTATTTATTTTAATAAATTATAGAATTAAAATAATTTACGATATTAAAAATTATGTAAAAATATCTTTACCTGGTTAATTCATACAATTTTGTTTAAAAATACTTTTTATTACACTAACAAAAGAAAAAATTACCAAATCATTACCCTTGTAAGAATTCAACAACTAACTTCACTTTCTGACCGATAAAAGATCTTTTAAAAATAAATAAATAAATAAATAAATAAATAAAGCTTAATACTTGAGGTTTTTTTTTTTTTTTGTTCACTCTACACAATTTATATTACTGTAACTCTGTATAGTAGCAATTAACTTTGGTTTTTTAATAGGAAAAAGAAAAAACTAACTTTGGTTTTTTGCTTTTGAGATGTGTTCACTTTCAAAATGACGGCCGGATGTATTGTTATCTGGTAGGGTCAAAGTCGCAGAGGTTTGTCTCACATTAGCCACTACTTTTTTTTCGATAATAAAATTAATTATTAATATTATAAAAATATTTTATTAATTATAATTTTATTTAAAAATAATGATAATATTAAAAATAACATTATCTTAATTAATTTATTATTATGTAATCATGACGCACAGGTGACATCCTCAATAATTCATTAATTTAATTTAGACAAAAAGAAAGAATTGTTTATTAATCTTATCGGTTCTTAGCCAAATATTTAACGAGTATGTTTAGGGGGAAGAGGTATAATACCTTTTAAAAACACCCAAATATTTTAAGTTGTATTATAATTCTCTTAGTTAATTTTAAAAGTACGTATAAAATTAATTTAGATTAATTGTATTATAATTCTCATAGATAAAAGTTATCTATAATATAAATAAGAGGTATATTTATAAATAATAAAAATACTTATTTTTTTTTTAAATTAATAAACTTTCTTATTACATACATATTAAAAATATTTTTATTATTGATAAATTTATCTATTTTTTAAGATGGTATGACTTTCTTACATTTAAATAGTAACTAATAATTAGTAAAATTAAAACTTGTTTTTCTTAAAGTAAGTAAGAAATTTATGTTATATTTTTTTAAAGGGTATAATGTCATTCAAATCATTTTGTTAGTATATTTTATTCAATTTGATTCTACAAGATATACTTAATGTTAGTTATTCTCTTTATAGAAATAGACAATTGAATAATTTTTTAAATAAAAAAAATATTATTTTAAAAGTGAATTTAAGAAATAAAATTATCATTTTATTTTAATAATTTAAAATTAAATATTACAATTTATTTATTTTTTATTTTTTTATTAACTGTTATTTAAAATTTTATATTTTATAAAAATTTTGTGGATAATTTTAGGTATAATAATTTTCTATCCACGAAAATACTCATAGAAGATGGTGTGTTTAAAAATACAAAAAATAAATCATAAAATTTAACAAAAATAAAAATATATTATATTATTTAAATTAAATAACAATTTTACTCCTATTTAAATTACTTTTAAAATTTTTTATTATTAAAATAATATTTTATTTTTAAAAAATTGACTATATAATTTTTATTTTATATAATAATAATAAATTTATAACTAAATATATTATTATATATTTTCATCATATAAGCATACCTTTAGGTGAATTTAACATTATTTAAATCAATGTAATTATATTCATTGTCAAATCAAAACATGCATCAATGTAACTACCTCTCCTTAGATGAAGACATGCATGCATCTCCTGGAATTATTAATAATGATGGTGTGTTTTCGTGTCTAAGTAATATAATTAAAATTTTAAAATAAGGTAAAATTTCTCCAAATATTTTCTTTATTATTTATAATTGCCTTCCCCCACTTTTTATAGTCAAATCCTCAAAAGCCGAATCAAACCAATCCATGAGCTTTCTCAGCAAAAACAACTAATCCATAGAAATAACAGTTACTAAAGCACTTTTGTCTGTGAGGAAAATACTTTTGTCACAAGTGAGACAAAAACTCAATCTACACTACTAATTATATAATCGGCCTTCTATTGTAATGGGTCCCAGTTCTTTTATTTTGTTTTCAATAAAAAAAATTCACAAATGTTATAAATATTATTAATTTTTATTTTATTATAATATTATAATAAAAAATCATTAAAATAATATAACTAATTATTTTTTTAATTAATGAATTAAATGACCAATTATTTAATCAAAGAAATTTTTAAAATATTTTCTCTTTTTCTTTATACCAATTAAACTTATCCACGTGTATGTATAATAGCAAAAAATCTTCTTCAAAAATCAGATAGTAATTTTTATTTTTGGTTTCCAATGATTCAAATATAATAATTATATATATATATATATATAGTTGGATAAAATATGATTAAAATTATATACAGGAATTGCCAGTGCAGCAGAGAAGTGATGCAGTAAGCTCAATGGTGTATGAAGCAAATGCAAGAGTAAGAGATCCAGTGTATGGTTGTGTAGGAGCAATATCATCTTTACAGCAACAAATTGATGTTCTTCAAACCCAATTAGCAATTGCTCAAGCTGAAGTTGTTCATTTGAGAATGCGTCAATTACCTTCTACATCTTCATCATCAATTATTAATCAACCTCATCAAAACAACAATAACCACATTATTAATGGATCATTATCTCCTAATTCTGCCAAGCAATATTTTCCAACTAATTCTCAAAATACTACCAAGTCTTTTTTTTCCATGGACATGGTCGTTGATCAGCCTAATTTGGGAGAGTCTTTGTGGTCATGTTAACTACTTAATTAGTTGTTACTTGCATAAGCCTGCCTTCTAATATATATTTTAATTATCATACTTTACCTTATATATATATGCGCGCGCGCATTAATGGTGTTTCTTTTTTTCTGAGATATATATATATATATATAAGTTATGGCTTTGCTTTATATTGTCTGTTTCATGTCCTCTTTTGTGTGTGTAAGCTTATATAAAGAGAAATCATATATATGTGTAATTATGAGTAGTTGACTTAGAGACAATTAATCATGATAATGTTTAACCATATTATTGTAAATTTTTAAACTTGTAATTATGAGATCAACTATAGTTAATTGATATCATTAGTAGGAATTCGTTGAGTGCTCCTTGCTTGTAGCATATGTGTCTTCTCTTAGTAATTCTAAATTATGCCTCTCATTTCACGCTTAATCATGTTCGTAATCATTCCTCATGTGTCTAAATTTAAACAATATTGCAAATTACAGAACGATGCTTCTTTTTTTCCAACCACAATGGCATCCCTTGTGATATCATTCTTAGAAAGAAAATATAAACCCTTAATGGAAATTTAAAAAAAAAACAAGAATAGTTATTTATATCATGTTTATATAATTTTACTATTAAAATAATTTATTATATTATTTTAACATTGAACGGATTTATTTAATGTTAAACATTTTTAATTTAAACTCTTTAATATTATTGAAGTATTATTCTTATTATTTTAAGTTTTAAGAATATTATTTGTAACTCAAAAGAAAATATTACAAGAAAAAAAAACTTATAATATTATTTTAAATTCTTTTTTGATGAGGAATATTGTTGTAAAGTTTAAATATTTTATACAAAAAAGTCTATTTATATTGTTGTTATTATAGCTATATAATAACATGCAATAATTGGTTAGAAAAAAATAGACATAATTATGTTATTCAATTATCCCATTACATAACCTTACTTGGTAAGCAACAATTTAATGCAAAAAAGAATTAATCAATTATATTTGTTGAAATTTTAATAATTAAGCTGACAATTATCTTCTTTTTCATATCAGCATATCTTCTTTCTTGTCAGGAATTATAGAATACTTTTTATCAATTTAGAAACTGAGTTCCATAACTCAGGCCGCATGCTTAGAGATAACAAAGGTAGAAAAGCCCTAACAAAACAATGAGTAATCTATAGCGGAAAAGAAAACATTGATGACTCTAAAATTACGTTTTATGGGTCGACAGCTGAATCTCGAGAAACCATTACTGGTCTACTATGGGCCTTCCTAGATCTACTGAAATTGGGCCTTAAGGTTTACGAGGTATACAAAAGGGATTATTAATATAAGAATTTTGAATTGATATAATTATTAGTTATAAATAATAATAAAATGGATAAAAATAAGATATCAATTATTAGAATACAAATATTAAACAAGAATAAAAATATTGACTTATTAATAATATTTTATTAATTGTTGAATCTTAAATACTAAATTATAAACCTTTAAACCTAAATTCTAAACTTCTAAACCTTAAATCGATTAGATTTAAAATTATTTTAAGCTTTATAATATACACATTTTATTTTATTTTTTCTAATATATATGTTTTTTTTAACTTTACATTTTAATTGTTAAACATGTTACTTTTTTTTCTTTTTTATTTATTAAATATACCACTTTTATCATTTTTATTATTAAGTATAAATATCTACTATATTAGATATTTTATTCCTAATATTATGTGGTTTTTGGTTTACTAAATGGAATGAAATTGGAATTATTTCTTTTTAATTTTATGTTTAGTTGTGCTAAAAAGTGAAAATAGAATTAAATCAATTTTTAAAAAATAATAAATGAGAATTTTTTCCCTCTTCTTTAAGAATCATGATTTCATTCTGCTTTTTATTTTTTGTTCTAATTTTATCCCAATTCCAAATATAACCCTAAACTTTATGCCCTATACATAAAATCCTATTTAAAAAATAATAATTTTAACCCTAAATCTTAACCCAAAAATATAATCATAAACTCGATACTTTAATCCCTATACCTCAAAAGCCCAAAATCCTATTTAAATTTTTTTAACCCTAAATCCTATAATATATACCCTATACTTTAAACCCTAAATCCTATTTAGAAAAATAATTATTATTTTAAAAAATAATTATTTCAATAATGTATTTTTCTCGATGAAAAAATAACAATTAAATAATATTATTTAAAATTTACTGAATATAAGAGTACTAAAGTAATATACAGTTTTTTTCATCGTAAACCAAATAATGTATTATAGATTCCTTATTTGTTTCTAGTGGTCAATCCAAACAATGATATTTATTTTTCATTTTATTCTATTCCCATTCTAATTTCATATTGTGAACTAAACGTCAACTTAGGATAGTGCATATAATATTTGAGCTAAATTTGTAACCAAATCAATAATGTCGGTTTCGAAAAATTAAAAATCATTCTAATCCTATAAAACTTATAAAATCAATATAAACTGAACTCTTCGGATTGGATTGGATTGGATGAATTGAATTTTGTATTTTATTTTATTTTATTTTTGTTTTTGTTTTTATAATTGGATTTTTTTAAAATATTTTTTTAATAACTAAACAACTATTACATTAAACTTTAGGCTTTAATAATTGATTAAAATTTGGACCTAAAAAGGATTTTGATTTTTTAAAATAATAAATAAATAAATAAAGATTATGTATTCAATTTTAAATTTTAAATAGAATATAAAGTAATACAAGTATTTAATATTTAATTTCATATTAGATTATATGTATAAATAAAAGTTTAATTTAAATAATAAAAATTTTAAAACTGAAAAGTCGACTGTTTGAAGTTAGGCTTAGAGTCTTCTACTCTTCTCTGTATTAGTGACTTGGGGTTAAAAAAATTGGATAAGCTAGGTTAATGAACTAGGCTAAACAAGTAAGAAACGATTAAATAAAATTTTGATAGGTGAAGTGCGTTAGTGTCAAGTGGGTAGAAAAGAAGCTATTAACTTTGTTATATTTTTTTTGACATTTTTATTAAATAAAATTATTGTATTAAAATAAAAAAATATATAATATAATATAAGTATGAGTTATATTAATTCTTGTCAAATTTTAGATTAAATAATCGATACAACCCATAATGGATTGATTCTATAATTTTTAAATACAAATCAACTCATCCAAAATGAGAAAAATTATATAACTTGAATTAGGTTGGGTTTAATATTATTTGGGTTAAAAAATCGGAATGGTCTAAACGGCTAAACCTAAAAAAGGAATGTAGACATGCATGAGGCAATTTGGTTCTTCAAACTATGAACAAGGATCACAACAAAGAAAAATATATAACAATAATACGCACAAAATGTGCAGAAGTAAAGTAGCAAAGTCTTTTAGTTCGGTCTTAAAGGTAGAAAAAGCATAAAGGATAACACAATATAATTTTATGAATGCGATTCTATTTACTTTGAATTAATTATATTTTGCTCATTGTAATAGTGGACATATGTTATTATTGATTAAAAATAATATTAGGTTTGTTAGTCAAAATAGGAGGTGCCTAATTTAGAAGAAAATTCTACGAAGGTGGCTACCATATCATTAAAGATGGAGGCCACTTGTTTTGAATAAAGAATAGGAAAATTAGATAGCTTAATTTTGTTGAATGAAGAAATGTTTGGCAAGATATGAAATGAGAACTCACGCTATAAATACGCTTTCATTTCTTTATCGATAATCATCCCAAAAATAGAGAAAAGTTCAGAGAAGTTCTTGAGTGGGAGAATTTTATGGAAAATTCTCTTGTAATTGATCTTGTCTTTTGGGTGTGTGAAAAAATTCGAGTGTGGTTGTAGAATAATTTTTCATGTTAATTTTTCTCTCATTGTTTTTCGATAACGAAACATTTTTCTCTAATTTGGAGTTTCCATTATAATTTTGTTGTACAGACATCTATTTGTTATTTGATATTCTTCAAAGAAAGATCTTGGGTGAGAGAATTTGTGATTATAACATTTTATACAAATTTCTTAACAACATATATTTTAAATTAGAGATAAAGATAGATCTTTCAATTTGCCTACCAAATCCATAAATTGGCACAATGCAATTCCTGTTGATCTATGAATGTGTAGCTAGTAAAAGTAGACGTTGTTGGTTTGGTTGATATCGGGAGAAGCCCACCATATGTATCAAACACGTTATCCTGTCGAGTATCAGACTGTTGTTGCCAATGTTTTGACCATCCAAGCAATACTGCATTACATATTTTAAAGTATCCAAAAATTTCTGAATGTCGATACTCGATTATCTAGTCCTCAGATATTAGCATTGATACGAATTTTATATTTTGATCCGTAAAAACTAAAAATGGACAATCTTTGTAGGTTGCTTATATCTATCTATATGGTGGCGCACCAACACTTAGATACACAGGCAAAACCTAATTTAAAAGTTAACCCATGAATATAATAATATAAATATTTGTAAACTCAAAATGATAATCATATTTAACTGATGTGACGATTTTTTTTACCTTAATTTACTTCATAATCTATCTATTAAATATATCATTTTAGTAATATATATATATATATATATATAATATGATATATAATTGTCTACATTAATCTTCTTTTAAGTTGTTTACTAAAAAAAAAATTAAAAATCAGAAATTTATTTACAAAATCATATAAGATATATTTTCTACGATTCATTTAAATTTTTAATATAATATTAACGTGTATTAATTTTTTTTAATATATAAAACATGTTACTTTTACTTATTTATTTTTATAAATAATTAATTAAATACACGAATAATATTAATAAAAAAAATATAATAAATAATAATAAGATTTTATCCTTAATATTTGCTAATAAAATCATGAAACTATCCTAATGTTTTGACCATGCACAAAAGAATGTAAATAAAATCAAGGATCTAATTAATATTTAGATCGTTTACCAAGCTTTAAGTTAGGAATGTAAATTGAGATGAGATATCGATGAGATTTATAAGATAATTTATTAATTTTCAAAATTTATCTCATCTTATCTCACTTAATTTTTAACGAGATGAGATAACAATGAAACAATACTAATTAAAATATCTCAATTGTCTCTAATGGATCTAAATGAGATAAGTAATAAAATAAAAAATATATAATAAACAATTATTTCGATCGTAAGAGTTCATTAGATACGTTAAATGAGATATAAAATGAGATGAGATATATAACTTTAAATCTCTACTCTCAATTAATATAAGCATTTTTTTTCTTTTTTAGTGGGGGAATCTATGTGATATGCTTTATGCTTTCTTACTATCGTAAGAATGCATACTTTTATATCTTTTTCCCTTCCTTTGCCTCCAAACATTTTTCAAACGGGAAAACATGAAGATTACTTATGAGAAAACCAGATCTTTCTCCCACCTTCCTTATTTTGTCATATTCAAGCTGAATTTTACATATTGGTGCTATGTAGCATGATGACTTTGCCATTGGATACGAGCGAAAAGACCACGAGTTCAAGCACTACCATGAACCAGCTTTTGCTACAAAAAGCCGACTTTTATAGATTAAATTTTAGATAAATGTTATTGGCGAGTGCATAGTGCATGTAACGGGGTTATCATAAGTATAATTAGACGCACAAAATTATATTAAATAAAAATAAACACTGTAATTTAAATTATAATAAATTTATAATATATAATAATAACTATACTTTTAATATGATAAATTTTAATATATACTTAAAATATTTTAGAAAAAATTACACAAATAGTCACTCAAAAAACTATAAGTACAAAAATAACTCTTTGAATGTAGAGAGATGTGATTATTCTCGTTACAAAAAGAGTTATGGTTATTTTTATTATTTTGAATTCTAAGAGACTTATCAATACAATCTATATCAATTCAATATGTTATCTTCGTCAGCTCGAAATGCTGTCTATATCAATCAAAGATGTTACCCTCATCCGTTCAACATACTACCTATATCAATCCAAGAATGCAATTCATTCAATCTACAAATACAAGTAAGCCAATATATATGTATATGAAATGACTAAATACTAATCCATGATCACACATATCGAACTCATGACACTTAAACCAATAGAATGTACTTTTAAACATAACCAATGATTCGATGCACACCCCAACTTTGCTACATCTTCGTAAAAAAGTAACACATATGCTACTTTTTATATATAAATGAAAATGTTAGGTTAATTTTTTTTATATAAATTGATAAATAGTTTATACAAAAACGAAATCTTTAGAGCCATATTTGATTGTAGCTTCTTATTATTACTCTCTTAAAGTGTACCTATGATCTCAATCATCAAAATATATAATATCTCTTAATTTTATACTAATACAAATACGCAACTCAGTTTGTAAGATACACATATTATTATAATAATACAATGTATTATAAATCATAATGGAAACTAATAACAAGAGTAACAAATTAGTGATATATGCTTCGTAAGAATAAATGATCGCTTTCCCACATAAATAAATGAATTAATTTGCGTGATCTTTGTATTGAGTCAACTGCAATGTAACGTACGACGTACACACTAAACTTGCTATACCATCTTGAAGTCATTCATCGTCGTTATATTTTCAGGTGTCATGTACAACATTATCGATATCATTAATTTGAAACAAAAAGGCCATATCATTAATTAATCGATGTCTAGAAAATTTTAGTAACACATAATGCAATAAAGAAGAATAATTGTATATTTGTATATACATCTATAGTGTTCTATGAGTACATAGAAATAAGAGAGTTTTAACATCCAATTTAATAAATTTAAATTTAATTGGTGGTTGTTTCAATTTTTAAGTATGATCATCACAACCTTGGTTGTTCTTGGCAAATCTCCCACGAACTCTCACTCTCCTGTCAGCTAGGGTTTTCCGACAAGAATACTGTATTTCAACAATTATTTAAAATCAAATTACATAAATCATATTATTAGTATTAAAATAACAAAGGAATAGCTAGAGACAGAAAGATAATTTAATCATGTCGTGTAATTCTATATGTTATGTCAAAAAGTAAAGTTTGGGATTTAATTAAATAATTAATTTCGAAAGAAAAAAGTGACTAATAGATATAAAAGGACAAATTACCTTAATAGTCTTGTTGAAATTCCTTTGGTTTCTCTTTTTCAAGTATCTAACAATTCTTTCTTTCCTCTCTTTATCCGAATACCTCACCACCTTAGTACTTGCGTCCTCTATCGCTTGCATTTGATTACTGGTATCCTGAAAATACTTATCATATGTAAATATAATTTATTAAAGTTTAATGATACTGCATAATTTTCTTTACAAATATAATTTCAATTTTAATCCATTCTATATATTATACATATGTTTTTTCTTATAACATTAAAATTTTGTTTGATATATACACAAACTGAGTCTGATTTCTATATATATATATGTATGTATATCATTAGTATGCATATATAGTAAATAATGAAAAAATAATTAAAATAAAAAAAGGTACCAAATTCTCTGTAGCCACAACGCTGTGAAATGGTGGCTTAAAATGATCAGGACTAAACAATCCACAGCATTCATCTCCAAAATCAAGCACATAATTCTGTTGTAACTGATCATATCCACCCCCAATATAATTATAATAATTATTATTAAAATTATGATCATGAACTCCTTCAACTCCAT
The DNA here is from genome assembly GCA_033030585.1 of Hippophae rhamnoides. Lineage (NCBI taxonomy): Eukaryota > Viridiplantae > Streptophyta > Magnoliopsida > Rosales > Elaeagnaceae > Hippophae > Hippophae rhamnoides. The sequence continues at coordinate 60,413,532 of CM065428.1, read as the reverse complement.
GCAAATAGCCCATATCATCTGAGAATGCTGCATACATGCTGTTGTTGCTGTTTGAAATCCCAAGCAATTGTTCCGGTGCCGCCATTACCAATGATGTGGTATCGGATTCAGGGGATGACTGCAATTGCAAAGCGTGATATTGATCAATCCCAGTGCAGCCATTTTCATAAAACAACGAGGGATTAAGCAAATCTTCACCATTCCACATTGCACAACTAGCTTGAGCCACTACAACTCCAGGATTTGCAGGGAACCCACAAAACTGACTTGCTGGGATGTTTGTCAAGTAATTAGAATAAGATTGGGGAATGCAAGCCATTGACATCAATTACGAAATATAGAGGCTCTCGAGATTTTTTTTTATTTATTTTTTAATTTATTACTTAATTTTGTTGATATTGAGACTTTGTTTGAGGACTATGTGTAATTATATAATATGCAGACAATTATATAGCATTGTGCATATGGCACATGCTTTTTAAGCAACTTGTTCTGCCCGTTTCTGTTTCGGGCAGCTAACCGCCTATGATTACAGTTTCCACATATAACTAACCAAACTGTGTTTATTTAGCTGAGTAACTAATTAAATTGTGTTGTCATGATCACTACTGCTTTTCTAGGCTATAAACGACCAAAGTATTTTGTTAGTGTGAAAGTATGGTTGTTTAATAATAATATTTTCACGCCTAAAATTATTATTTTTTATTAATGAAAATTTTATTTAAGTAAAATATAATTAATTATAAGAATATAATGTATAATTCATAATTTTTTATTATAAAAATAATTATGATAATATATAATTATCTTAAAAATTCATATGCATTAATCCAATTGGTTTTAAAACTGAACTGATAAATCGTAAGGATATAAATTTGAGTATTATCTTGAGCGTTAATATGAGATTTATTCTCTATACTCAAATACTAGATAATAGCGTTCTTAATATATCTCACGCGCAATCATAGAAGTAAAATCCTAACATATAAATGAAAAAATATATTGTATAACCAATAATTTTGGATAATATAAAAAGCTACTTACCCATTATCCAATAAGATTTTATTTTATTTTAACCAAAAAAATCCTTACCCCAATTAATTACCATTTTAGGTCATATCCTTTTAATAATAATAATTAACTTGATTAATTTATTATTTTTCTTTCATAAGTGACAAGATTAATTAACTTCTCATTTTATATATATATATATATATAACTATCTTCTCTAAACTTGTTAAAGTTAAACTCTGAAGTCTGTAAATTAAATTAAATTATTTTAAAATTTGAAGGATAAATTTTTGGCCATGGGTGCTCTATATATTTAATTTGGAAACTCTGTTAATGAGTTAAAGCTTATTATTATTATTATTATTATTATTGTTGTTGTTGTTGTTGTTGTTGCTGCTGATGTTATTTGAGAAACAAATTAAAGCTTATATATGTACTTAGTAGCTAAAGCAATACTGTGTATCAGTAATTTTTAGATTAATACTAATGTAGTGGGTATATATCACCCAAAAAAAAAGGGTAAATATGAATCTCTGCTAATATCAGTAATTAAAGCTTATTATTCTATTTACTGCTGTTTTTTTTTTGTTTCATCTTCAATATTCTTCTTGGATTATTAAATGAAAGGGGTATCAGGTTCATCAAAAAGAGGTTTTTCATAATCTTTTGCTATCTTTGAAAGATTCCCCGCTATCCCATCATGCTACCTAGTCTGGTGTATCAAATTCTCACAATTTCAAAATTGTTCATTAAACATCTTTTAATTTTCCAATGCAGTCGATTCTAGCTCAAAATTTTCTTTTATTTCCTTGAAGTCTAGTTAGTCTCACCTTTCGCTCGATTAAAAATATAATTTCACGGGTAAATTTTATATTTTATATAAAAATTAAATCATATTAATATATAATATTATTTTTAATTTCTATTTTGAGTGGTTAATTATATTAGAAACTTACTAAAATTTTAAATAATTCAGATTTATTATAAAATAAAAATAGATAAAATAACACATAATTTTGATAATATAGTTCAATCAATTTTACTTACATTTTCGGATTTGTAGTGATCGTTTTACTAAAAAGAAGAAATTATATAAAATATTTACAACATTCACAACTTATAAACTAATTATAGCTAAGAAAATTATTTCCAATTTTCTTTCACTAAAGCTTTTTTTTTCTAAAATTTTTTCTCAATTGAATAATTTAAAATATTTATTAGAGTATTCTATTTATAGATACAAAAGTCTTCATTCTACGTGTTTTTTCAACTAATTTTTTATCAATTTTTTTTTTCTTTTTCAATAAAAAAATGTACTATCTATTCAATTTTTTTGAATTGTTGACTTGGTAATTACTCATAGTTTGTTGGTTTTAAAAATACTTTATTTTATTTTATTATTGTATTATATAGTGCATGAATAGATTATTGATTAGTAACTTATGGTTAATAAATTTAAATTAAAGAAGAATGAAACAGTAAAAATGACCTATTTTAAATTTAAAATAAATTTGAATAAAATAATGTAACGTTGTATTATTATTATTATTATTATTATTATTATTATTATTATTATAAGTATAATTAACTAGAAAACGGTAGAATTAACGAGAAAAGGGTGGTGGGTTCTTTTTGTTCAGTGCTTTGGATGTTATTTAATACTTTTATTTAAAAAAAAAGTATTTTTCAGTTTTTTTATTTGTGAAAAAAATATGAGATAAAAATAAAATTTAACCTTTTATTCAATTTTTATTAAATATACATAATAACACATTTGACGCATTTTTATTTAAAAAATGACTCGCTGTATCGTATAATATATCTGTGGTATATTGTAGTGTTAACTAAGTAATATAGAAGATTTAAAGGCGGCAGTAATGATAAGTATCAGGTGCCTCTGTTTGATCACTACCTTTACCATCCCATCAAACAGCTTGGCCAGTATAGATAGCTAGCCTGACCCTTTTGATTGGGCACCCACTTGCATTTCAAGAAATGAAATGGTCCTCTAACAAGTAAATGCATGATTTCTGTGTGAAAAAGATTAATGCAGAAACACGAACGATGGTTTTCCATTTCTAAGTAATTAAAGATATGCCTATCTGCTATCGGTTCCTACTCGTATTCCAAGCAAAACACATTTATAATTCCTAGTTCAATTAATTAGCACTAAATTCTCTAATTTATCAGTTCGTGATAAATTTTTGTTCTGCTATAATCGTTAGAAAACAACCATTTTAATACGGATAGAAACTATTTGACTCATTTTTTTATAGATATATAATAACAATGTTTATTAAGTACGTGCATAGAGTTAATATTTATGAAAAATAATAGATATATAAAATAAATATTAATCATTTCTGTTAATTCCTATATTGGTTAAAAGTAAGACATCAGTATTGTTTATAAGTCTGAACAATCTTCTAAATCATAAGTTGGTTTTTAGATTCAGAATTAGGTCTGAATTTTTAAATTGATATCAGAGTTATGTTTTTGGTTTTTTCACCCCTTGTCGACCATCGTATCATAAATTCGGACTCTAGTCGATATAGAGGGGGATGTTAAGTTTCACCTTGATTAAAAATAAAACAACAGTACTGTTTATAAGTCTGAACAACCCTCTAATTTACAAACTAATTTTTTAGTTCAGAATTAGGCCTAACTTTCTAAATCTTTCAAAAAAATTTAAGAATTTTTGAAATAATTACATTTTTAACTTTTAATATTTGTATCCACTTCAATCCAATTCAATAGTGACATTCCCTATCAATATTGTTGAGATTACAGGCTTGGATTGATAGTATACATTTTAGACATGAGTTAGTCTAGAAAACTGGTGTATCTTACAGATTTCTTTATAATACATATACGGACTTGTAGAGTTGTAGTAGTACTTGCTACTAGAAAAAAAGATTTGAACTTAATTGAGCTTCGCCAAGAAACTTCTTCTCGACCTTTAGAAGCATAAAACTACTTTTCAAATGCAAAACTAATCGACTGAGTGCAATTAAAAGTGAAAATCATAACGGGGCATCAACTGTCAATTTCTTCTCGAACAAAATTTCAAAAGGCATATTTCCTGTCACAAACAAATAGTCAATGTGTAAGTGGTAAACATAAACCTAGGTTGAATCTTGCTTTGAAGATGACATAGGTACAAGAAATGTAATTTCTTAAATTTGACACATTTTGATATAGTAATTTCTTCAATTTAAATATTTTTAGAGATAAATTAGTTAAATTAATACTTAAAAATTAAGTTTATCTAGTCAAACTATTAAACTGGTATACTAATAAATATCTAAGCTAAGATTTTGAATCATGTGATAGATATAGAGCACCCTTTCCTATTTACCAATTCCTATATATCATTAAGAATTGTTTGAATTATTCTGGTTCTATAGGAGTACTGGCACTCGCTCTCTTTAATTTGTTTAAATCCTCCTTAATAGATTTGTCCATCCTTTACCGTACATATCAATTATCTCTCACGCAATCCTTTTTTTTCTTTTATTTGCTAATTCAGTTCTTTTATCCCCTATATCCCTGAGGAAATTCGTCATGTTTCACATCCGAAGATTAAGTAGGCTGCTGAGAATTAATTTTAACATACAGCACACATGCATGCGCGGATCATCTTCACTTGTAATCTAGCATCTCATAAAGCTCTTTATTCCCCTTGTCTTAAATATGTCTCATTTATTCTCAATTTCATGAAATTAACTTGTAAAATTAAAATTCATTAATAACAATTTTATCTAATAATTATGACATTAGTGTAATTAATAATGAGAATATATATAATAAAAAATTCATACAAATTAATTATTACGATATCACGATACTTAACTAATCCAAAGAAACAGGAATATATTGCTTAATTTCCTGCGTACAAATATTATAGTCCTTTGGACAAACTGTTACAGATTTGAATTTATGGCCACTCCATTTCAAGAGTCAAGATCAATATTAATATAAGAATAATAGCATTATTTGTCAAAACAATAGAGCTTTTAATCATAACCTAGCTAGCTAGTTCATTGTTGGCTCCAATACAAAGAATAAAGAAAATGTAAAAGGAGCAAATAGAGAAAGCAAGAAAGAAAGAAAGATTAGATTATGAATAATGTCATGATTCTTGAGAACTAAGAATTAGATTGAAAGCTGGTCAAAGAAAACCAGTCAATTGCAGTGTAAACAGCAGGAAACAGAACAAAACAAATAGAAAAGGGAATAAGGTGACTATCTAAACAATGATGTAATTTGTTAGGAAACAGTTCAGACTGGCATTATAGAATTGAGTCTAGTTTATTCTTCCACAAAGGACAAGACTAACATGTGGCATGTGTAGCTCTGGATCAATGGAAAACAACACTTTATACGAGATAACTTTCGATATATATATATGCAGAGTTATTTATAATCAGAATTGGACAATCACTTGCTAGTTAGTTATAATATTATATTTAATTTTGTGAGTGAAGCATAAGATAAAAGAAGTGATCAAATCATATTTTGTACTAATATGAAGTAAACTAAGCATGTAATAGAATCTTTTCTCAACTTCTTTGTGTTCAATGATATCGAGTTCTGTTAGTTTGATCACTTAATCTTCAGATTGTATGTTGTAATGTTATATTTAATTTATTTATTAAATAAAATTACGTAATTATTATCTATATCGTACTAAATTATTTATTTTTATATTATATTTAAATTTTATTATTCATAAAATAGTTATTATTATATATTTATTCATTATTAAAATATCAAGCTAATTAAAAGAATATTTGTTTTGAGAATATTTATGCAAAATATTTTAACATTATTTTTTTAATTATAATAAAATTAACTTAAAAATTATATTTAAAACTTAATTTTTTTATAAAACAAGAAATTTGAAATCATCAACAAGTGTATTAGCATGGTTCCAAAACTAGTGTGTATATATATATATATATATATATATATATCTACAATATCAATTATTCTCTTTCATTATAAAATTTGTTATATAATCCCTTATATTTTGTAAAAGGTGTTAAAAAAATACAAATTTTATTATACACTCAATATTTTAATAGTTTTATTATAAAAAATTAACTATTTAATCAATATTTTGATAATTTTTATGATAAAATATCATAACATAAAGTCATTTTTATCATTTTCTTATTTACCTATAAAATAAAACATTGAAAAATTTTATTCCAAGTATTAATAAAAATTAATTTTTGTATTTTTTTAATATTTTTTATAAAATTGTATGATTAAATTATACATTTTTATAATTAAATATTATATATATACATACAAGTATTGCATTATATATATATATATATATATATATATATTAGTTTTTTACAAGAAAATATGCATATTAGCTATTTAAATTTAGTAAATATATAGTAATATTAATTAATTAATAAAAATTATTATTACTCTAAAATTATTTATTTTAAAAAATAAAGAAAAAAATCTTTAAATATAATTTTTGTTTAAGTTTCTTTTATTATAATAAAATAAAAAATTATTTTTTTATATAAATGTTTGAAAAATATTTTTAAAATAATTAATTAATTTATTTATGAATTTAATAATATATATATATATATATATAATAATTATTATTGTATTCTTAAATAGTTAATTAATTTATAATTTTAATAAAAATATATACATAATAATTATTATTTTATGAATAATAGTTACAATATTTTGTGATAATATCACAATCTAAATATAAATAATATTCATTTAACAAATAAATTAAATATAATAAAATGTCATATATGAATTTGACACGATAGGTTAAATTTAATAAATTTAATAAATATTTTTATGAATATTTTTTTGCTTAAAAGTAACGTAAGTTAGTTGGTTATTTTTTAATTGATATTGTATAAATGGATATAACATAATATTGATATGAAAAAATGTGAATAATTTAATATAATTATGACTCTTAAAATAATAATTAAAAATTTATAAGGTAAAGTTAATAAAAATAAAATTATTAAATATAAATTATATAATTATTATTTATTATAAAAATATTTTGATATTATTAATATATAATGAAGAAAAAATTAAAATTAAAACTTAAAAAAATTAAATATATATATCACTTATGATTAACAAGCATAACAGAGTTGAAGATGGAAAAGGAATATTATTTTACAATGGTTTTGTGTATGCATTGTTATATATCACTTATGATTAACAAGCATGACAGAGTTGAAGATGTAAAATGAATATTATTTTAGGATGGTTTTGTGTATGCATTGTTATTTGGAATTAAACAGAACAAAGTATCTATCCGCAGTTCAGTGCAATAATAACTTAATGAGGAAAAACAACTTCCGCTACAAATTAAGAATCATGTAACTTATATTTTATTCTTGTACAATCAATTTATTCAACCATCCAGCAAAACAAGCCTATAACATTTTATCGGTACAGTGTTTGTTTGATAAAAAAAAATGTATAATATAATCAATAAACTGAATTATAAATATTTAATAAAATAATTTTTATTATATTTTAAAAATAAAAAAATCAATATACAGAATTTTATAATTAAACATACAAATATAATAAGTTAAATTTTTGATACGAATTATACCAAATCTTATAAATTTTTTACATAATTATATTATTTTTATACTAATTATACAGTTTAATTTTAAAGTTAAATACATGTATAAAAATTTATATAATCATGTTCTTTTAACACTTTGTAACAAATATCACCTAACAATCTAAGAGTATTTAATTAAAATTTTATAAAACCTTTAAAAAATTATGAAAATATAGGTGTACACAATTAAGATTTTTTTGAAGTTAGTTTAATGTACGTAAAAATCCTTTGGTTTTAAATTAGATACTAACATAATTTTATGAATTTTGATAAACTTTCTAATATCACCGTCCAAATGATTTCTAAATATTTTTATTTTTATTTTTTATTATCTACACACTTATTTTCTCTTATTAATTCAATTATTATCAAATAGGATCCATAAAAAATTTATGAAATAAAATCCATTATAATTCATAATTCTATTAAAATAAACCAAAAATCTTTAAAAATTCATAAAAGTATTTTAAATTTATAGCCCTTTACAAACTTTCAAAACCATAAGTGAAATTTAAATTATGTTAGGTTTTGCAGTGTGTTGGTCCAAATAATGTGGGCCATCCATAAAGAAAAAAAAAAGGGAAGAAGAAAGTCTCTGACGCGTCGAAAGAAAATGAATAAAAGAAGAAAAGAAGAAAAAAGTAAAATCTCTCCGTAATCCTATAAGGATGAAGTTTTTGGCTATATAGCCTTAGCTCAATCTCAAACAGATCAAGTGAGAAAACAAAAAAAGAGAGTTGATAGTAGTTTCGAGAAATTTTGAGAGAGAAATTCGTTATAGAGAGAATTAGCAGTAGCCAATTTGGCGAAGTTTTCTCCACAAATCAAGATACATATTTGTCAGATTAGAAGAGATCCAATTGGCGTGAAGGTAATCACATCTTATTATACTAAGTTTAAGCTATTTACCACTTGTCCCATTGCTTGTTACTTATTTTTGAAAGGTTTTTCCACGAAAAATCTGTGTCATTTTTTATTCTATTTCGATTTGGGAAATTATCCCTGTGCTGGAAATATTTATCTCTTTAAACCATCCATTTTTCCCAACAAAGTGGTATCGTAGCCAAGTTATTTTTAGTAAGAGATTTAGACACATATACGCACTATTCATATATACCGATATTGTATCATTCACGGTACTATTCACGATACTATTCACGAGTACTATTCATTGTCGAAAAGTATCAAGTTCGGCAAAACCTGGTGATCGACGATTCAAACGGGAGGAAAGCATTGTGTAATATGATAAAATTAACCGCATTTAATTATGCAATTTGAAGTCAAGACGAGGATCTTTTATACATTAAAGATCTATTAAGCCAATTATAATGCCAAGGAGAAAGAAGTAACCGATGCGTACATTGAACGGGTCAGTTTCAACCGAAGCAGTTGTCGTCAAATCGACAATGGATCGACAAAAGCATTTTTTCAAATTTTTGCTAACGAACACGACGCTTTACGTCTTTGGCAAAAGTCGGAGAAAAATGTACGCGAGGACAACCGCATTTAATAAAGCAAATGGACGCGACGATTAGTCAATTTGAAGTATAAAGACTAAGGCACAGACGTAACATACGAGTGAGTTTGCTGCATTGTAGATCAACTCAACTCTACGGCATTTAATCAGAATGACCGTAGCTTTAGCCATGTTGTCGATGTCGAGTTCTTTACCAAAAAGTCGGATACTCTAGTCAGGCCGCTAGCAACTCAGGGCCCCGACGGGTTTTAAGCTTACCATGGATATGGTAAAAGACAGAATGTTAAACGAAGCAGTCTCGACGAAAAGATGAAGGATATACTCGACATCAAGTCATTATTATGCGTAAACAAGGCAAGAATGGGGATAAGTAAAAGTAAAAATCCCCGTAACCAAAGTCAACAAAGAGGACTCGGCCGAAGTCTAGATCAAGGTACGACATGAAGTTGTCATCATCATGCATGTAAGCCTGGGACACTTCATTCGAGAACGTAAGGTTAAAGGTGAACAATCCGTAAATCGGGGGAGCGTAAAACCCAACAAATGACACCACAACTATCACGTTGCTGTTGTCATCGTCGAGATGTCGACATGTCAATCTTGCATGCCAAGACACTACTGTAGTCGACCAGCGCTTCCTATCATGTCACCTCACGACGGAATTCTTCTCAACCTACACTCAAGGTGATTGACGTGCGTAGGACGTGGGAAATGATGATGCATCAAAAATTGCCTGATTGAAATATTTATCTGTGAGCTCAATTGACGCAGATTACTTCAAAGATGCGAGGCATGTTCTCGATATCCGCCTCAATTTAATCTCTACCGGTATGCATTGATGATGATGGATACAATAATTATTTTGGCTGAGGAAAGGAAGCTCACCAAAGGCAACTGCAATAGCTAAAGGCAAGAAAGATACATCACTCTACATCACAAGCCAAACCTGCAGTAGAGAAGTAAATGCCACAAGGAAAGAAGTTTCTACCGAAGCATGGCACGGTATAAGCGACTTGGCCACGAAAGTGAAAAAGGTCTCAAAATTCTTTCCAAAACGTAGGTTCACAGAATGAAAGGTACACCCTTTCAAACTGTGTTGATCAGACATGGAAAACAACATAGAGTTGCATTTCGTAGTCTCACACCATCTAGAAAGGAAAATATTCTAGATTTAATACACACGTACGTCCGTACAACGAGTTGTAAGTCATTGTGAGGTGCTCACTATTTTCGTGACCTTTATCGATGACCATTCAAGAAAAGTATGGACTTTTGCTTTGAAAACTAAAGATCGTTGCATGAAGTTTTCTGCCAGCCCATGTAAAAGGGAGAGAGAAACCGGCAGACGTCTGCGTGTACGTGCGTATAACGGTGCGGTAGTATCGTGGACCATTCGAAGAGTACCGCAGGTTTTGGCATCGGGGGCCGGAAAAATCAAGTACTCAAAGACACCTCAACACACCAAGTGTCGTAGAGAGAATGAACAGTAACCATCCTGCAGGAAAGAGTCGATGTACGCTCAAATGCAAACCGCCAAACACCTGTGGGAGGCAATGCGGACAGCACGATTTAATCAACCTTTTCTCCATCGGGCCCACCGAACTACGACGCACCGGAAAGAGTTTGACCGGGAGAGATGTTTCTTACAAACACTTGAAAGTATTCCTGGCCATAGAGCATTTGCTCACATCCCAAGAGTATTTAGCGGTCCAAGTCGATGGAAAAGCTAAACAATGTATCTTTGCTGGGATACGCCCACGAAGAATTTGGCTGCATTCTTGGGATCCTATTAACAAAAGGATTGTTGCGGTTGCAGAGACGTGATATTTCTCAAGACCAAACAATCGAGGACTTCGAGAAATCCGAGAACCACAATGATGAAATTCAAGCATCCGGGACCCGCCTCTCCACCAATAAATCCCGATGACGGGAGTCACACCGTACACCGACGATGTCAATCCACCACCGGCGCTCGAACCGTAACAAGTCTCTCGAACAAGTCCAACCGTAAGGCACAGTATGAGATCTACCAGAGTACGACAACCTAGTCGTATATATTCTCCTAACGAGTACGTGATGCTCACCGGCGAGAATCCGTAGACTTACGACGAAGCTATCACCGATCAACATAAGATCGAAATAGTTTTAAAGCCATGCAGTGAAGAAATGAAATCTCCTCGTACGAGAACCACACATTCGACCCGATAAAACTACCACAGTGGAAGAAAAAGCTCTCAAGAACAAGTGTACAGAATCAAAAGTGAAGAGCATAGCTGCAACCACGCTATAAAGCAAGATTGGTCAGGAAAGGATTCGAGTGTAAGAAAGGCGTTGACTTCGATGAAATATTCTCACCAAAGGTTGGTTAAAATGTCTTCAATCCGAGTTGTTTTGTCTGGCAAATTAGTCTTAATCTGAAGTTGAACAACTTGATGTAAAGACCGCATTCTTACATGGCGATCTCATTTAAGAAATCTATATGGGAGCTGTACCGAAGGTTTCCAAGTCAAAAGCAAAGAAACGTTGGTACGCAGACTAAAGAAAAGCTTCAGATGGTCTCAAGCAAGCACCAAGGCAAAGGGTACAAAAGGTTCACTCATTCACGGAGAAAATGAATACAACAGTAACGATTGATCATCGCGTATGCCTTCATCAAGAAATTCTCGATGGTGATTTTATTATTCTTTTGCTTTACGTGCTGATGATATGTTAATCAAGGGGTCAAAATATCGACAAGATTAACAAGTTAAAGAAATGAGTCGAGCAAGTCCTTTCACAGAATGAAGGAATTAGACATGCCAATATTCTCGTACGACGACACCCGCAACAGAAAAAGCAAAAGATCCGCTTTCCCAAAAACGGTAATGTTGAAAAAGTTCTTGAAAGATTCAACACGAGCAAAGCTAAAACCTAGTTGTCCACTTGCAAGCCACTTCAAACTTAATGCGTGAGTCAACGTCCTGCGAGGATAAATCGTAGATGAGCAAGGTTTTATGCATCGCTGGCGCCTAATGTACGCGATTTACGGTATGTATCAGACCGCACATCGCATTACGTTATCGCGCTGGTGAGTCGATTCCTATCAAATCCTGGAAAGGAACATCGGCAAGTACCTGTCAAATGGATACTCGTGTATCTCGTGAGGAACCTCCGCCATCATTGCTGGTAATAATAAACCTCGACAAGGATATACAGATTCAGATATGGCCGGCGACGTAGATACGAGAAAATCTATATCCTGGTACCTAATAACATTTGGAGTGAGTCAAGCCTACGGCAATCACGACAAAAAGTGTATTGCTTTAAGGCATCACGTATGGCAGTACATCGCAATCACCAAGCGTTGTGCGAGATCCCGTGGATGAAAAAATTCCTACAAGAATTGCATCAATCCAAGAAAATTATGTTCTTTATCGCGATAGTGACATGGCAATTCATCTTAGCAGTTAACTCAACCTTCCAATCAAGCGTCCAAACATTGGACGAAGGTATCATCGATTTCAGGATGGTTTCCGAACATAAACTATCAAAGTTGAAAAGGTTCATACCAACGATGTACAGTATACGGCGACAAAAGCATCAGAGAAAACTTGTTATCTCAGTAAAGATCATGCGTATTAAGAACACGTCCCCACATAAGGTAGAGATTTGTTGGTCCAACTAACGCGGCCATCCACAAAGAAAAAAGAGAAGAAGAAAGTCTCTCAAGCGCTACTAAAGAAAAGGAAGAAAAGAAGAAAAGAAGAAAAGAAGAAAAGAAGAAAAAATAAAAATCTCTCCGTAATCCTGGAGTAGGCGATGAAGTTTTCGCTATATAAAGCCTTTTAGCTTCAATCTCAAACAGTGACGTAAGCGAGAAAACAAAAAAGAGAGCAGAGTATAGTTTCGAGAAATTTTGAGAGTAGAAATTATAGCCCAATTTCATGAAGTTTTATCCACAAATCAAGATACATATTGTCAGATTAGAAGAGATCCAATTGGCTGTTACCAGAATCCCATCTTATTATAAATGTAAGCTAATTTTTTGCCTGTTCCGTTGGCCATTTATTTTCAGGCTGCTTTTTTCCACGCAAAAATCTTTGCCATTTTTATTCTATTTCGATTTTAAATTATCCCTACACAATAAATATTTATCTCTTTAAAATCATCCATTTTTTCCAACACAGTGTTATTATTATTATTATTATTAAAATAACAATCACATACACACTTAAAACTAATTTAAATCCACCTAAAATTAATTTGAATCGACGTCTTAGTCAGAAGTATATATTATTTGACTATAATATAAATAATAGTTTTGTGGTGTTATTAAACCTTATAGTAATATTGTTTTTTTTTTGTGTTAATTTTTTGTTCATCAATAAATTTTTTATTTTGTTATAGAACCCAGGGTCCAATTTTTTTTTTTTAAAAAGACATACTTTACTAAGCCCATAAATTTAAAAAATATATTTCTACGGAGTCCATAAATTGAAAATAAAAATAAAAATTTGAGTCATCTTTTAGTTATTTATTTATTTTTAAATATATAAATAAAAATAAATAAAAATAAATATTTTAAATATATAATTATAAAATTACTTCATTAAAATATATCAATTTTAATAATAAAATACCTTATATTTTTTTTATAAAAATTAAGCTATTAAAGTATAGAATTAACCTATTTTAAATTAGGTAATTTTTCAAAGAAATGAAAAAATTATACTTTAAGTCTATAAGTCCATTTATAAAATTCCGAGGTGTAAAAGTAAAAGTCGAACGAGGAAAGGAAGCATCAAGCATCAGCTTTCGGCCGGTTTAGGCGCCGTTGCAACGAGTTCTCTTTTTTGCATCTACTAGCCGTCGGAAACTACCCAGGTCAGAGAGAACCTCTCTCCTTAAATACTTTTTAAGTTATCGGTACTTTATGGTAGTCATAATTCATAATAGTTTAAGAACAGTATTGAGAGAGCTACGAATAAGATGCTGAAAGAGATCCTTATCTTTTTTTCTTACCAAAATTTCGATTTCGGAGCTTGCTTGCAGCCTTTAATGGCAGTGTTGGAGTCGATTTTACTTTCTTGCGCAACTGCGTTCTTAACGTGGGTTTCTTCTTTTTTTAAGCTAAACCCGACTTATGTGTTCAGTTGTTATTTTTATCAGAGGCTGGGATGTCTGTGCTGATTGTCACGAGCTTAGGTGATATTGTCGTGGATCTGCACGCCGATAAATGCCCTTTAACCTCCAAAAATTTCTTGAAGCTTTGCAAGTAAGTTCGATTTGATAATTCAATCATTCTATGTAAAACCCCTTTTTTCCTGCAATCTTTATGAGCAATGAACACGGTCTGTGGTTTTCAAAAACATTCTTTTACTGACTACTACTTCTAACATTTTTGGCCCTATAGGGTTTATACCCTGAATTTATGGGCTATAGACTTGTGTGTGGGGGATAGTTGTAAAGCTGTTCATGCCATGCATTGGCATTTATATATATCAGTGAATCTTAACAGTTTCCATCTTAATGATTGTCGGAAGTTGATCTTCGTAATTTCTTACTTTTGAAAACAAGATATATCTTATTTGAGTTTGTTAAACAGGATGGTTTACTTGTATCTAACCCTGTGCTTGAGCATATTTTTTACCTCTTCTCCATTGTCATTTCTTTTGTTAATTCAGGATCAAGTACTACAATGGGTGTCTTTTTCACACCGTTCAAAAGGATTTTACTGCTCAGACTGGTGATCCAACTGGGACAGGTTCTGGTGGCGATTCAGTTTACAAGTGAGAAGCTTGGCTTACAATAATTACCTAAAACTCTGTGCGTTTAACTTTGTTTTATTTAATTATCTTTTCCCCTTCTAATGCAACAATAGAGGATATAACTTTAAACTTAATTTGCTTTTGCTATGCATATCATGCACTATCTTTATCTTATTGGTATTTTTTTTTGGGGTCAAACTATCTTATTGGTATCTGCCAAGTAAAATACTGCAGTTCTTATTGATGCCAATTACTAATTTCATTTCAACATCTTACTTTCAGATTTCTATATGGTGATCAGGCTCGCTTTTTCGGCGATGAAATTCGTCTTGATTTGAAGCATACTAAGACCGGAACAGTTTCCATGGCTAGTGCTGGAGAGAATCTTAACGCTTCTCAGGCAACTTTACTGATTATCATAACTTATTCTTGTTATCTGTCATGGACCTGTGCCTTGCAAATGTTTGATTTGTTTGTGACAATTGTTTATGAACTTGCCTTTCTTTTCAGTTCTACATTACTCTGCGGGATGACCTAGACTATCTTGACGGGAAGCACACAGTGAGTTTCTTGATCCATCAACATTTTTATAGAAAGAAAGTCATGTAGGCTAGTCATAATATGTTTTTATCCAGTTTATCCAATATCGTGGAATGTGGATACCGTGGTTTTTTTTCTAAAGCATTTAAAGATCATTCATTATCATATTTGATTTATGAATTCCCAAAGAATACCCCTCCTTGTTCTATTTGGGGAGTGGAGTACATCTATTCAGGCTAGTTAAGGGAATTGTTCTAAATGACTAACTGATCTCTATGCCATTTCTGGATCTGAATGTGTTGTTTGACTAGTGATTACACAGTTATTCATTGCAATAATATATTTTCCTCGTGCTTTATTTGTTTTACAAAAGTAAGTTCAGGGCGTTCATGAACTGTGCCACAGCATGGAGGAAATGTAGAATTTATACATCAGAGTTTGTCTTAGTTGATTGAAGCTTTTGATGACGAAATGTTGTTCCTTTTGTTTTCATCTTTCTTCATTATTTGATTTCATGATTGGTGTATGCTGTCCTTTTAGGTTTTTGGGGAGGTGGCAGAAGGGCATGATACATTAACTAGGATCAATGAAGCTTATGTAGATGAGAAAGGGAGACCATACAAAAATATTCGGTATATTATTTTCTGCATTTGTACACATTTCTTAAAATTAAAAGTATTGGTTCGTATGTTCTCTCAGTTCCCAACGTTGTTGCACTCAAAATTTTTTAATCAGTAATCTTTTTTTTAACCTCCTTACATGCACAGGATCAAGCACACCTATATACTGGAGGACCCTTATGATGATCCTCCACAACTTGCCGAAATGATTCCTGATGCCTCCCCAGAAGGAAAACCAAAAGATGAGGTAATGGCTTATTTATTAACTATATGTAGTTGTAAAAGAAACGAGGAGATATGTTGTGTATTCATCCAAATACTTCAACATCCAGATACAACACAACCTGAGATATAACGAGATAAAGAAAATAATTTCCAAATCAGATTGTATGATTTGCTTTATTGACTGTCAGAACAGTACATGAGCCTATGTGAGTATATAAAATTTTACTGGGGATGATAGACTCAGTGGGGAAACTCTGATTTTCATGAGTGCTGGGATGTTGGTTGAACTAGAATATATGGTATTGGGTGGGCTGGAACATCCAATAACCCCATAACAGAGGAAAATTATTTGAACTTGGTCCAAGTATCAATTTAGATCTTCTGTTGCAGTGTTGTTTTTAGGTATAGATTTGTAACACTGTAAAACATTTTTTTTATTCAAGTGGCATATTTTGTGTCTCTTCAAATAGGTTGACGATGATGTGCGGCTTGAAGATGATTGGGTGCCTTTGGATGAGAACTTAGCTCCAGCGGAGCTTGAGGAGCTTCTACGATCAAAGCAAGCTCATTCTAGTGCTGTCGTACTTGAAACTGTAAGCCTGTATTACATGCAAATAATTTTTTTCGTATTTGTTTCTGGTTCAGAAATACTGATTTTGATCAGTCTTTAAGTGTGGCTCCCAATTTTCACAAATTACTGTGTCTGCATTACAGATTGGAGATATTCCAGATGCTGAAATAAAGCCTCCAGATGATGTGCTCTTTGTTTGTAAACTGAATCCTGTCACTGAAGTAAGTGAAACTTTCTCAACTCATACTATGATAATGATGGGAATGTAATGAGTTAAATAGTCATGTAGATGCAGCCTTTTATGCTGATATTAGATGGAAAACCAGTTTCTTGTCTTTCTTGCTGTCACCCCGATGTTAATTTTATATTTGTTAATTTAGGATGAGGACCTTCACACAATATTCTCACGCTTTGGAACCGTGTTATCGTAAGTATGGTTTTTAATTTTTCTACTATTTATTTGATGGATAACTTTTCTTGTATGTCGGTTGAGGTTCTGTCGGATGCATTTCTCATTTGATGTAAACATGGACAGGGCAGAAGTAATTCGTGATTTTAAAACTGGAGATAGTTTATGCTATGCTTTCATTGGTGAGTGTCTTTCTCTAATTTAATATTTCCTTTTTAGTGCTCTCTTTTAATGCAATAATCGTGAGAGTTTAAAGATGATGCCATGGTTAATGGTTTTTTCTTTCTCTTAGCTGGATGTATTAATAGATTATAGATCTAACTAATGGCTTTAGCTTTTTCATGACGCTGACTCATAATTTGGCTGACTTCTTGACAGAATTTGAGAGCAAAGAAGCTTGCGAACAAGCATATTTTAAGGTTAGCTGGATTGTTTAAGGATACTACCTTTTACTAGAATTTGATTTTTTTAACCCCCCTAACATGGCGAATTTGTATGTTATTTTTTCCCTATTTGATTGAAATTACAAATTTTTGATGTGTATTTTTTAGAGCTTTACTTATGGTTGTTTGCTTGGTTTGTCAAATGTTTTATGGCAGATGGATAATGCTTTGATTGATGATCGAAGAATTCATGTGGACTTTAGTCAAAGTGTTGCCAAGTTGTGGTCACAATACAGACGTAAAGATTATGGAAAGGGTAAAGGTATATAGCAAAATTCAGCCAAGCATTTTCTTGTCCGTACTGCAATTCATTTGTTAGCATGTACTATGATTGCAGCTGATTCATTACCTATTGTGATTTGACTTCTATTTTGTTAGACTTCTTGCAACATTTATTCCAAGGGCAAATATATCTTTCCATGGGGCTTTGGTCTTCTTAGTGATAGCATTTGAAAAAAAGTGCACATGTGATCACTTTATTTTAACAAATTGGGTTACATTAATCACTTTGCTTTAAATTGGTATACTTTAGTTGTTTTATTGTTACATTTATGAACATTTTAGCTCAATTTTGGTTATTTTAATCACTTTATTTTTCATTTTTATTTTACTTTTTGAGACATTTTCTTCTTTAAATGTCTACTAGCTCCTTACTAGTAAGGTTTAATTTGATCAAATTTAAGTTTTTTCATAAAAAAATATTCAAAAAAACCAAGATCGATAAGAAATGACTAAAGTATCTAAAAATACAATAGAAAGACGACTAATATGTCTAATTTGTAAAAGTAAAGTGATCAAAATGTCATGCTACTTATGTAATTGTTTTATTTATTTATATCATTTTTTCCCTTACGTTGATAATAAAAAAGACTATAGTAATACCTTACATATCTTAAAGAAAATTAAGTTCTAAAGTCCACTCTTGCAAAGATGGATGCAATGTGATTTTCATGATTTTTATAAGATGTGTTTGATAATGATTTTGATTTTTTAATTAGATATGCTTGATAATGATTTTTTATTTTAATTTTCACATTTTTAATGAATCATTATCAAAGTATGGAGTGATTCTTAAATCTTAAAAAAGATTTTTTAATTAGATTTTAGATTTTTTTTTCACTAAACAATTTTCTAGAGAGTTAATCTAGTTATTTGACTTTTGTAAGTAAAAAATATTTGAAGAAAATGGTTAAAAACTTAAAATTTGTAAATATACCTTCTGAAGTTTTTGAAAAAAAAAACAGAAAATATATAGCATTATTAAATAACTTGTAGGTGATTTTTTATTTTCTTTTTCTTGAAAGTCAGTAAGTAGAAATTGTGATTATTTTTAAAAAAGAATTAAAAATCACAAAATAAATTATTTAATCATAAATCAAAATCATTATAAACATTTTTATTTAAAAATAAAAAAAAATAGATGTAAAGGACCTTGCTGTTTTTTTTCTCTCTCCAAGCAATTGTTGTATAGTCATTGATTGACCAAGTTAAATTAAAAAAAAAAATCTGTGGTTATCTGATTATCTCATTCATTTGGGCTGTTTAGGATCCTTGTTTACACAGTAATTAGTTAATTTATTGATTCATCAACATAACATTCTTTGTATCTGCAGGAAGTGGTTGTTTCAAATGTGGTTCTGTTGACCACATAGCCAAAGATTGCACTGGTGGTCCAGCCAGCAAACAACCACAGAAGTATGTCTTAAAGGAAGATAACACACAGCACGGTGGAGCCAATTCTAGGTAGGCCATCTTTTTACGTAAGCGAGCACGTGTTTGTTTATGCATTTTTGTGTGCATGCCTGTTTTTCTTTTTGTTTCTTTCTTATTTTCTTCTTTCCTTGTCAAACTAATATTTTTATACTAGTTATGAGATGGTTTTTGATGGAGACACTCCAGAGAGCCCAACGCAAGAACATAAACATAGGGGACATTGTCCAAATGATCAGGATGAAAGACGAAAAATTAATGGGGAGGAACAGCGGTCAAGGGATCCAAAAAAGAGAGAATCACATGGTAGGCAAAGTGAGCGTGACAAAAGTAGAGGATACAAAGAGGATGGACTAAGGCGAGAAAATAAGGAAACTCAGCCTCATGGAAACCGAGATGATAGACAATATGAAGAGTGGAACAGTGAAAAGCATAGGGACAGGCATAGAGATCCTGGCGGGGACAAGGTGGGTGACAGGTATAGGAAGAGTTCTGAACATGGTCGCCATGGTGGAAGCAGAGATGGTTGGCATCTTGAAGATAATAGTAGAGAAAAGGATAGGGATAGGAGAAGAGACCGAGATAATGGCAAGGCAGATGAACGGGAATATCAGAAGAGAAGTTCAGAACATGGTCGACATACAGAAAGGAGGAATGATGAAGATTATAGGAAGGCTGCAGATAGAGAGACATACACGGACGGAAGTGAAGGCAGGGACAATAGAAAAAGAAGTACAGATGGTGATGAAAGAGCAGAAAAGAGAAGACAGAGAGATGATAGGAGGAGGTGATTTTATTTATTTATTTAAATGTATGGTTATGGCTAAAGGTAACATACATTACTCCGGATTAAAGTGTCGATTGATTGGCGGGGTTCACAACTGACGTGAAGAATTTTATTTTATTGCAGTTACTTGGCTTCATAATCATTCTGTAACGCTTTTGCATAATTTCTTGTACCTTTATTTACAATCTGTGACACTTTTTCACCTTTATTTAAATCTTGAGAATTTAAACCTGGACTATGAACAATCTTGGCTTTTATCTTATTTATTTAGGTTAGAATTATAACACAACGGTGGATATCTAGAATTGCCACAATACAGGCAATTGAAGGATGAGAAGTGCTGTAGTAATACAAGTCTATGCCTGATAAGTCAATTGTAGCTACATCCTTCAAAGCAGCACTTCAATAATTTGATGGGTTAGTGATCAGAGGTTTACTAACTTTTCGAAAATGAACACTTAGGTTTAATATTTTTTTTTGTTTGTTTAATGCATTACTCTAAAAAAGAGAGAATATAGGATAAATGATTGTTACTAATATATAATGATTCACTTTTTATACAATAAATACACATTATTAAATATATTGATTACATATTTATCATATGTCGGTGATATATGTAATATACTTTAAAAATGACAGTAAAAAAATTAACTATCATATAAGATTTTCGGACAAACTCACGATGGAAACTATGGAAACCGAATTGACTCCCATAATTGTTTTACTATAAATTCATTAAATGCAACCAATCCATCTTTGGTAAAAAGAAAAGTAAGTAGTCCAATCTATAAAAATGCGATTCACTTATGATAACAACAAATAGTTCTATAACTTAATCCTATATTTCTACCTTAAGAAAATGACATACATTCAAATATTGGATAAAAGTGAATACTTTGTTTTCTCTGTAAAATGAGTAACTTCCCAACCGATCCATTCTCGAGTCTCACACACTTCAGCTATTTATACTGCCAAATTCGTTGTTTTGTTAACAAAATTCAAAATGGCTACATTCTCTCAAGTTCTCTTCCATATACTTTCCCTCTCTCTCATTTTCCTCCAAATTTCTAAGCTTGTTATAGTAGGCTATTCCTTAATCCAAAATGAGTCATCAAGCAGAGATCCCAAAATCTTGCATTCAGTGCCTTGAATCTGATTCTCATGCTAAAGTTTCTGACAAACTAGGGATTGTTACTACAATTTTGAATTGTATGAGCAATCATGTTGTTAATTTGGAAACCAACTCGTCACACATTGCTTCTGATTCTAAGTATCAGCCTCTAAGAGATATTTCTGAAGAGTGTAGTAAAAAGTTTTTATCTTCTAAGAAAAAGCTAGTCTCTGCTATGTTCAGTTTTAAGAGAGAAAGTATGATGATGCTGAAAACTCTTTGAATTTCAGCACTAAGTTATGACTATAATTGTCAATCCGGACTTGACAAGTACAAAGAAGAAATCCCAATCACCATCTTCATGAAATTAGGATTTATGAACAACTCTCTGAGGCTGCTTGTAGAATCATTGAACATCTTTGATTGTCATCAGGAAAAAAAAAATATAATTCCTCTTTACTCATCCACCATTATATGATATTCATGAATGGTTCTACTTTCATGTAAGATAAGTTAATGAAATAAAGTTTCAGGCTTTTTTAGCCATAGTTGCTTACTTTTATTTTATTATTATTTTTTCTATACCAGCTAGCCATAGTTGTTTTCTAGTATGTTTTAGTGGATATTAACTTTTCATATGTAATGGACGTATAAAATGAAGGCAGAATGCATTTGGTGCATTTGTACTGAACAATACAACGACAAATGTTTCAGGAGTTTGTAACATTGTAGATGTATTTTAAAAGTTTTAACAATCATTATATTATATGAATAGAATCAATTTCTTTAGATAATTACTTTAAAAACTTAAGTTTTAGGAATAGAAAAACAGATGGATCATCATAGAGATTTAATAGCGATATAGTTTTCATGGATTTCAAGAAGGGAATGAACTTTCGTTCTAAAAATTTAATCCATTGGGTAAAATGAACTCATGTATTCATATTGATATTATTTTATCATTACGAAACTTATTTGCTTTTCATTTCTTAACCGTTCTCCCTCAAACAATACTACTTGACTTTCTTAAGCCCAGATTACTACTCAGGCCAATGCAAATGTCCTTAAATTTTTTACTTCAACCCATCTTATTAATCTAATGTTTCGTGTCCTCTAAATTCAACTTTTAGAATGAAACTATACCACCATGAGATTTTAGATAATTTCATTTTAAGTTCAACAAAAACCACATGTTACAAATTAACTTAAGATACAAATCATAAGATTTGATACCATTGATAGATCAAATATAAATAAATGAACTCTTATCCCAAAATTTTAACTCATAGGATGTGTTTATTCATGTAATATCATCAATAATTTCATTGATATTTTATCGATATTATATTTGATTGTTTTTTACTTCTTAAGAAATAGTATTTCAATTTTATGGCTTAAATTTAATAATATTTTTTGTTTATTTTAATCAATTTATTTTATAATAATAATATATTTTGTTATAATAGTTATTTCTTCGTAATTTTTCTTTTTTTTCAATTATATTTGAAAAAAAAATTTAATATTGTTTAATTCATTTTTTTAATTTTGTTTTAAGAATACAAAAAAAGAAGTCATAAAATTGATTATATTTATTATTGTTATTTTTAATAATAAAAACACTTATATATTTCTCGTGTTACATTTATATATCTAATGAACTTATAATTTAAAATTAAATTAAATCTCAATTTACGTTAACTTATTAAATATAAGTAAATTAATATGAAATAAATTTTAATAAAGTAAAAAAGGTAATTAGATTAGGTTTCAGTTAAATTTACACTTCTAATTTTAGATACAGAGTGGATGTGATTTTTTTTTTTACTAAAAAAATATTACATATGTTTTTAATGTGCAAGAACCTACTACTTCAAAGTAGTCACCTTAATAATATATACCATCTCAATTATTAGCTCAGTCATTTGATTACAATCTTACATATTAGTATAATTTGATGATTTTATTTCAGTGACTCGCTTTTGGCCATACGAGTACATCTAGGATCTACATGACTACCTTCACGACCAATTATGCTTTGTGATTAACTGCTTATGCAAATTACCAATTACCAAACAAATATAAAACTTGGAAAGGAAACGCCTTGTTTGTCTTGATTGATGCAAACACCTTGTTTGTGTTGATTGAAGCAAACTCTTTCTAGTTCTCAGCTCTGCAGCTTTTTCTAGCACCTCACAATTTTCTGAACTCGTACTCTTAATTTTCTTCCCTATTCCTTCAATTTTTTCTCAGCCGCCAAACAATCTCCGAAACCCAAATTACTGATATAATCCTAATTGTCGTAAATGGGTTCCTTTCGCCTTAATTTAAACACCCCAATGTCTCAATCGAGCTGTCTGCGCCGTTTGTTCAATTTAGAGCGAGAATCCCCGTTGATTCGAACAAACGGCTGGAAAGTACCCACAGCAAGCCTCAGCTTGGGGTGGAATCTCCGGAAAATCGGAGCTATTGAAGAGTAAGGAGATAACAAGGAAGATGCGAGAGTTTTGGTGGGTATTAAATAATAGAATATATATATATAAAGTTTTATACGTGTAGCTGTAAGTTCATATGATATATAAATATAAGTGTATCAATGTGACATAAATGGTTAAAATCAAACATGTTTATAGACTAAGGTTGACAAATGACCACCTTATAGTTCGGTCTAGTGGTAAACCCTTTAGATATCGAAACTTAACAAGAGAGTCTCTTCCACGAGTATCTTTGTGGAAGAGGGTATAGTTAGGTCTTTGAGGGTATTCATCTTTCAACTTGGACTGTCATCTGGGATCGGGTTATTCTCTGAAATTAGGTCGGGCTTCAGGTCTATCCGTATGTCCAACATCCAATCCTTTTATTTTTTTAACTCGAGTTATGAACTGAGGTGGGAGAGTAATGTTCGAGCAATGGATTCAAATCGTTTAACTTCTCTAATAAATAAATGTGAGTTGATTAGAGAGAGAAATTCAGGCCTCTATAAAAGGAAATGTTTGAATTGAGCTTCATCTTTATCATTTTCTATACATAAGACAAAAATCAAGAAAAAATGATTTTTCATCTCAACTTGAGCCATTACAAGTTTTCAATTCGGTGGTAAGAAACCAGTGCGGTCCATAGATTATTTGCTCAAGTTTTTAAAGTAAATAATTCTTCAAGTCTAACGTCTTTCTACTTTTTTTTCAGATCGATTTTAAAGAATCATTTTTCTTTTTATTTCAAATTTGATTCTAGATAATATCTTCTTTTCGTACCTTAACCTCTTTTATGTTTTTTGATATTTTTGTAAAGACCATGCATATAGAAGAGACTTCAAGCTTGACCTCTTAGGAAAGTCCCTAATATCTAAGCTTCTCGGATAAGGCAAAGAGTGATAACACGGGATCCTTCTAAGAGGCGAGCTCTTCGAGCAAAGATGGTCTGTCTCAACCATAACCTTCCACCTCTACCTCTTATCCATATGTTGTATCAACTATTAGGTTGAACATGCCTCAAATTCAGATGTCATTTGCTAGATCATAGAGGAAGAAATCAAGGAATCTAGTGACTGGGGAACCCATAGGTCATACCAGAAGTTGGTCGGTCAAGGTTAAGACTAGTGGTTTGTCACCTCAAGATGATGAAAGGTTAAGGAGGACCTATAACATCCCATCCTCGGTTCAAATAATGATTCCAATGTTTGGGGTCCATGATAGTAATCCACCCTCAACTGGGTGGATGGTCTTTCACGAGAAAGCTTTGTTTTTAGGCGTCAGGTTTCCCTTGTACCATTTCATAAGAAGGTTTTTGGCAAGGATTCAGCTCGCACCAGGTCAGTTGATGCCTAATGGTTAAAGGTACCTTCTCAACTTTACATTTATATGTAAAGAGCTCGGTGTGAATCTGGAGATGCCTAAGTTTGATGAAGCCTATGTTTTAAAGCAAAACATCATAGATCCGAGGAGGGTATATATGTTAGTGAAGTAAGACCGGGGTATAAACGTTGCCCTTATTGAGAACGAGAAGAATTGAAAGGAATATTTCTTCTATGTCTCATATCGTTGGGAGACTTCTAATAGTGACATAAGGATAATAAAGAGCACCTGGAATGACACAAATGTGGGGATAAAAAACATGGGTTTCTTCATGATGATCTTAAGTGAGGACGCAAAGCAACACTTTGTTGATATCCAAAACTATTTGTCGGAGTGAACCCCGTGGAAACAACTATTAAACACCTCACGTTTTGTCGCATATGGGTTGATGAGACAAGGTTCAGTGGAGCCCCCTCACATGATCAATAGTAAACCTCGTGTCCCTTTCAAGCTCCAGACCCCTCCCTTAGACTATAGGAAACGATTTGAGGTGGTTGCTAACGATGGTGAACTAGCTCTAAAACTTGAGTTTTTTCTTACTTTTTTTTTACTTGATCCTATAATACTAACACCTTCTCGACCTTGTTTTATAGATACTATAGAGTATGATATCGCCTCTCTTTTTACTCGTCTTAAGAGTAAGGTTGCTTCCGAGAGGTCGAGCTCCTAAAAGACTACACCTCCTATACTAAGGAAAGACTTATCTAAAGGTAAGAAAATGAATAAGTCTTATTTGCAGATAAAATGGGTAATTATATTTTTATATTAATATTACATATAATATGACAATTTTACTCGTGATTCAACGAAAAATAACAAAAGAGAGTACATTGTAACATAAAAAGGATAATTTTTTTATTGCATAATGATTTAGAAGTCTTTTAATACATGCAATTTACACATATATAAAATAGATACAAATAAGATTGGAGAAATAAAAATTATAACTCTTTGAAAAAGAGAGATCTTGTTAAATTATATATGACATATACATCATTACCAATTATTTTTTTATAACAAAATTTATACAAATCATACATAATTTAATATACATAATTTAATATTATAATTGGTTCATAATCTTATATTATACATGATATAACATATATAATTTATAATTATAATTATTTCATAAACTTACATTTAATATTAAATCATTGTGCCAATCATAATTATTATGAATTTGTGATAATATAGTATTGCTAGCGTGTGAAACTTGATCTGAGAAATATAGAAGAAAAGTATTAATTCTTATTTCAAATGATCGTTGCACAGTGCCACGATTCCGAAAACCTTATAGCCGTTAGTACTACGCTCCCTCTCTCGTGAACACGTTCATAAACAAGGGGTAGTATTGGAAACACGCATTTCAAATTTTAATCAAAATTAACCGTTAAATATGAATTAGCCTATGAATCGTCCGTTACAAAATCTCGCTCTTACTCCCAATAATCTCCGACTCCGTCTCTCTCTTCCCCTACAAATTAATGGCCGATGATCAGATCACAAACTCATCAATCATGGAGTCAAAGCCCCTACACTCACTACATCAAATCGCAGAGACTCCAACCCACAAGCTTCTTCTCAAGCAATGGCTTAAAGAAGAAGAACTAATCCTGGGTCGAATCTCCCTCAAAGAAACTCAAATCGATTCCGTTCGTAAAGAGATCACAATGCTCTACATCTTCTTCTTCCTCTTCCATAACACAGTTCTAATCCTGCTCTTCAATGCCTCTTCAAGAGATCCACATGGAATGGCTTGTCGTAGATCTTGGATCCCATCACTTTGCTCTCTTTTATTTTCATTGGGCATCATTTGGGCAGTTCGGTATAAAACAGATATGGAGTTTCACTTGGAGAAACTTTTGGAGAGAGAGAAAGAGGATGGGAAGCTTTTGGTTAGGTGTGTCGAGGAGCTGAAGAAGAAAGGTATTGAATTTGATTTGCTGAAAGAGGTTGATGCGCTGCGAAGAGCTAAAAGTCTGCGTGTTGAAGCGAAAGCTGTGAGGAGATGGTCTGCAAGGGACTTTGTTACCCTCTTCTTCTTCTCAATGTCTTGCTCTGTTCTTGCCTTCACTAGGGTTATTTTGTGTAATTAGACCTTTTTCTTTTTTCATTGGGTAATATATTTTGGGGACTGGTTTAAAATATTCATGAATATTTTAACTTTTTGGTTCAGTAGGCTTGGTAGAAGATTTGTGACGGTGGATACAAGTGAGCCAGGTGCAGAACATTCTGTTCTGATGAATCAACTTCTTGTTATCTTTATTTTCAATTTGATTTACTAAATTGTAGTATTTTACTGATTAATTTTGCTAAAATCAGAGCAATTATATCCTAGTAAAGGACAATATTGGAGCTCAAGTTGCAAATACGCTGTACCTTTTTTTTCAATTGAAAATTAGGAAAAGGGAAATAAAAACGAAGATTGCGAAACCAATAAGCAGACTTATTATACGTGGAAGTAGTCTTACAAGGCACAGTATTAACAAAAAAAAAATTGAACAAACTTTCATCTTCATTCATCAGGGTGGTCATCAGAAAGCAATGGCCTACTGGGTTTTATTAACCGTAATGCGTTTTATTTTCTTTCAATCTTTCATAGAAAGCGGCCATACTTCCACATTCACATAAGTTAATCTATCAAGAGTACTCATTTAGCTATGTACTCTACTCCACTTCACATAGAGTATAGAACTCATTAAGAGTTTAACAATTAACTCATCATTTTTCTATCGCTTCAGGACTTCATGCTTCTAACAATATAGAATGGGATTTGAAAAATAGCGTGATACATCTCATATCACTTCATGACTTGTTATTACACTTTGAACTTATTTCTTGGAATCTCCAGTCTATAAGTTGGGTTACCATCATAAGTGATTCTTTATTCTAAGGGCATTAATCCCATTTCTTTTGAGGTTTTGAAAACCTTTTATCTTGGTAATCCATTCGTCAAAGGATTTGCCAAATTTTCATCAGAATGTACATGATCCACTCTTACAGTTCCTGTAGAGAAAAATTCTCTAACAATATTATGCTTATGATATATCTGTCGTCTCTTACCATTGTAGTAACGGTTCTGAATCTTTGCAATAGCCGTGGTACTATCGTTTTGGATCAAGACAGCTGGTATCAGTCTTTCCCACAAAGGGATCTCAACTAACAGACTTCTTAGCCATCCTGCTTCTTCACTAGTAGTGGCTAGTGCTATCATTTTAGACTCCATTGTAGCTTGAGCCAATATTGTCTATTTCTTAGATTTTCAAGAAACGGCTCCACCAGCTATGTTAAATATATAGCCGCTAGTTGCTTTGGAGTCTTCTGATAAAGTGTTCCAATCTGCATCATTGTATCCTTCTAAAACAGCGGGAAACTTTTTATAACGTAATCCAAGGTTCATAGTTCTCTTAAGATATCTCATAACCCTTTCAATAACATTCCAATGCTCTTCACTAGGTCTACTGGTAAACCTACGTAGTAGTCACACAACATAATCTATGTCTGGTCTAGTGCAATCAGTAGCATAACGTAAGCGATCAATGATGCTCGCATACTCAGTTTGTCTAACACAATCTTCGGTGTTCTTGAACAACTTTACACTTGGATCATAAGGAGTACGTGCAGGTTTGCAGTTAAAGTAATTATATTTGTTTAAGATTTTTTCAATGTAGTAAGGCTGATCTAGAGAAATTCCCTTTTCAGACCTAATTATCTTTATACCAAGGATTACACTCGCTTCTCTGAGATCTTTCATATCAAAATTAGCACTTAACAAAGTTTTTACATTGTTCACAACATGAATATTTGACCCAAAAATAAGCATGTCATCCACATATAAACATATAATAGTGAAAATTTTATCTTCTAATTTATAATAAATGTATTTATCACTTTCATTTATTTTGAATACATGTGAGATAACTAGATTATCAAACTTTTCATGCCATTGCTTAGGTGTTTGTTTTAGACCATTACGAGATTTATCTAGTTTACAAACTTTATTTTCTTGACCTGGGATAACAAAACCTTTAGGTTGATCCATATAAATTTCTTCTTCTAAGTCACCATTTAAGAAAGCAGTTTTAACATCCATTTGATGTACTACTAAAACATGGATAGCAACGAGAGAGAAAAGTATACGTATAGAAGTTATTCGTGTAACTGGTGAAAAGGTATCAAAGAAATCTACATTTTCCCTTTGCCTATACCCTTTAACTACAAGACGAGCCCTTTAACTACAAGACGAGCTTTGTATTCTTCAATAGTACCATCAGGTTTTAATTTCTTTTTTAGTATCCATTTACATCCAATGGTTTTGCAACCAGGAGGTAATTCAACTAAATGCCAAGTCCTATTATACTTAAGTGAGTCCATTTCATCATTTATGGCTTCTTCCCATAAGTTGGCATCTAAAGAAGATAATGCTTCTTTAAGAGTTTGAGGATCTTCCTCTAAGGTATAAGCATAAAAATCAGACCCAAAATCCTTAAGGGTTCGAGCTCGTTTCTTCTTCTAATTTCAGTGTTTAATTCTTCAATTTGTTCACTAGTTCTAGTTATGGGTAAACTACTAGAAGACGAGCCCCCACTATTTTTAAATTTAAAGGGAAACCTATGTTCATAGAAGTCAACATTATTTGATTCTATAACTACATGATCTTTTAAGTCATAGAATTTATAAGCTTTACTATTTACATCGTATCCTATGAATACACATTCATATGCTCTACTAGCAAGTTTATTTCTTATAGGATCAGAGATCCTAACATAGGCTAAATAACCCCAAGTTTTAAAATAAGTTAAATTAGGTTTCTTATTTTTCAAAATTTCATATGGTGAAATTTTATTTGTAGATTTAGGCACTCTATTTAGCACATAGAAAATAGTTAATAAAATTTCTCTCCACCAATAGGAAGCAGCACCAGAGTTTAATAAAATTGCAACAACTGATTCAGTAAAAGTTCTATTTTTTCTTTCAGCTTTGTCATTCATTTCAGGAGAATAAGGTGCAGTTTTTTCATGAATGATTCCATGAGTTTTATAAAAATCATTGAAGATATTGGAATCATATTTGGTACCTCTATCACTTCGAAACCTTTTTATTTTCCTATTAAGTTGATTTTCAATCTCAGTCATAAATATTTTAAACATGTCAAACACTTCACTTTTATTTTTCATTAGATATACATAAGTGTAATCTGAACAGGCATCTATAAAATTTATAAAATAACGTTTTCCATTTCTTGTTAAATTTCCATCAAGTTCATATATATCAGAATGAATTAATTCTAAAGGTTCAGATTCTCTAACTACTGATTTATGTGAAGTTTTGGTTATTTTAGCTTGACTACAAAAATCACATTTTTCAAAATCATTTAAAGATAGTTTAGGAATTAGTTCTAAGCTACTCATGTTCTTGATTATGCGTTTATTAACATGACAAAGTCTAGCAAGCCAAATATTAAAAGAACTCAACATGTAAGCAGAAGATGAGGTTTTATTGATTTCAACATTTAATTTAAACATGCCATCAATGGCGTACCCTTTCCCAACAAATATATTATTTTTAGTTATAGTATATAAACCAACCCCTATAGTTTGAGTAAACCCAGCTTTGTTAAGAAGATAGCTTGAAACCAAGTTCTTTCTCATCTCTGGAGTATGCAGGACATCATTCAAGATGACTGTCTTTCCAGAGGTAAACTTCAATACCACCTCACAAGTACCAACAACTTTAGTGGAGTGGGAGTCGCCCAATAGCACTTTCTTATCCTCAAAATCATAATAGGACTTGAACATGTCTCAATCATAGCAGACATGGAGAGAAGCACCGGTGTCCACCCACCACCCCTCGAATCCACCAACAAAATTGACTTCAAATATCATAGCAATAAGTTGATCTTCGGTAAGGTTCGCCTGTGGGACATGATGATTCCTATTCTGATAGTTTCTAGCCAAGTGGCCAGGTCTGTTATAACTATAACACATGAATGTGTTATTCCTTAAGGGGGGTTGAGGTTCATTCTGGGGAGGATAGTTTCTATTTCTATTTTGGTGGTTGCGGTTCTGATTATTATTACGATTCTGAGTTTTCATATTTCTACCTTTAGGTTTCAAATTTGTAGGAGAGGGTTTCTTATTGGTACTGTTATTTGAGACTACGAGTACTCATCTCTTTGGTCTTGCTTTCGAGCTTCTTCTTCTATTCTTAACCGGGTTATAAGACTTTCTAAAGAAAATTCCTTAGTTTTATGCCTAAGTGTATTCTTAAAATCTTTCCAAGCAGGGGGTAATTTATCTATAATAACAACTACTTGAATTGTTCATCTAAAGTCATATCTTCAGAAGTTATTTCGTGTGCTATCTTCTGCAATTCGTGTGATTGAGCTTCCACTGATTTGCCATCAATCATTTGAATCTTCATGTACCTACTGATAGCATACTTCTTAGTTCTAGCTTCTTCAATGTCGTACTTCTTTTGAAGTGCTTCCCAAATTTCCTTAGGAGACTTATCAGATTTATAACAATCATACAATCATCACCTAAACCATTAAGAATATAATTTTTGCACATAAAATTATTTTGCATCCAGGTGTCTAAATCCTTAGTTACAACTTCAGTAGGAGGATTGGACTGTATTGGTTTTTCAGTAGTAAGAGCATAAATGACTTTTTTCATGGTTAAGAAAAACAACATTTTTTGTCTCCATCTTTTAAAGTGTAGGCCTTCAAAACGGAATGGTTTGTTGAGATCACCAGTTAGAATTTTAGTAGACATGGTAGATAGAAACCATTTTAAAATTGTTTATACAAGTTTGTTAATAACAGTACTGAAACAATATTACCGGAAAACTAGTATGAAATGCATGGGTTGAGTCGCGAACTAGGTCGCTCTTTTTAAGATGTTTTGCGGCTCTTCCCAAATTTATGCAAGCAAATACAGCCCCGTCGTCCCCAGGATAAAACAGCCTAGAATATTTTTTCTCTGTCTCGAAACTTCACTACACTGATGAAGACCGGAATGCTACACCACTGTAAAAATTTATTGCTCAGAAAACTAAAAAAATAACTTAGAGTTGTAGAGAGAATTGTTTGTAGTGAGATGAGTTTGTACAGATTGTTGTGTAGAAATTGAGAGCTGAAGCCCTCTTTTTATAGGTTTTAGAAACCGTGTGGCAATTATGATAAAATGGTAATGTCTGGGAATTAAGAGCGTAACAACCATTCTAAGTAATGAAGGGTAATGGCCATTTTCATATTAAAGACGAGTAATAGACATTTTTGTGAGTAAATTCGAGCAACGACTCTTTTTCTGAATAAAGAAGACAAACGGCCATTTAACGGTCATATTCTTGATAAAAGAAAACAACGGTCATTTTTCTGAGAAAAAATATATATATAACAAACATTTTTGTAAGTGGAAAAGTTTTCCTTAAAAAGAATATTTTTCCAAAACAATAAAATAAAATACCACCTCACCTCACACACACACACACTCGGACTCGGCTCGGCACGGCACGATCGATCGGTCGGATGGACGGCGGCGACGGCAGTGCGCACGCGCATGTGTGGTATCACATTTGCCTAGGTCCTCTCCCCTTTCACAAAAGTGGGTGCCCCTTGGGGCCCAATCCCAATAGCCAACTCTTCATTATTTATACCTCTTTAAAATAATGTAAAAAAAAGCAATATGAGACAAGGCTTTACAATTTTTTTATTAACTTCATCTTTTCTAACAATCATTTTTTATAAACTTCATCATTTTTCAACAAATCATATAAGCGACACGAAATGGTGACCTAACTAAAATAATCTTCAAAAACAATTACAAAAAATAGAGGAGATGTGCGTACAACTAAAGTAAAAAAAATTAGATTGTTCCAAGCAATACATGGAGGTATACAGGAAAGATAGGGGTGGGTTGGATAAGGTGTCCAAATGGGGTGGAGTAGGGATGGAAGGCCATTAGAGAATGGTAGAGGTGAATGTGACTGCGTGGGATGGAGGGTGAATTGTAGATTAGGGATGATCGAGGGAGAATTGAGGATTTTTAGAGTAATCATGTCATGTGAGTGGCATGTAACCTATTTCACGTAAAGTTTCATCCGTTTTTAGCGAAAATTATACATTGTTAGACTTGTATAAGATCGGTGGTGGAAATTTACACACAAAAAGCTTTATAATATATTTATATAAAGTGGTAAAATTTGGTGGTAGGTTATGAAATTTAGTGTATAAGAATTAAAAAAAATATCGAATTAATAATGATACTTGTTTGTATTATCCAGGTAGCAGGTATGCGACCCTAGCCACCTGAGGTACCTTAATCATTTAGTAAAGGTAACACTATCATTTAGCATCCCTCATATAGCGACTTGGTTTTTGGAAGCAAACAATTCAATTCTGATGACCAAGACATGATGATCAAGACATAGCCTAAGTAAAAAAGGTTTGGTATTAGCGACCTACCAATTGTTTGTAATCTTATCATATAGAGGTTGCTCTAACACATCTCAAAAAGAGTGCCCATCCTTATACACCACCCTAACGAACTGGATCATCTCTCTGCATACAAGACCTTAAGCAACTCGTATATCATGAATTAAGGAAAACAATCTGATTTTGTATAGAACTACTTTTTGTAATGTACTCTGGCAGCTCAAATAGAGCACTTGCTAATATAACCTCGACATATGTCTAATATATGCTATATATACCTCCTTAGTAAGATAAATAAAAGATCTGATCATTATTGAATTCCATACTTCTCTATAGAAATCCTAACACACTAGTATCCCTCCAAACAATTGGCACCCACGGTGGGGCCTTAAATCTTTCTAGTCCTCAGTTAGCATTTAAGACCTTGTATTTTTCACCTTGGAGAAAGAACTTGTGTCTTAGGGATATTCATTCTGCTCAATATGGCTAACTCGCCATTTGATACCTAGCAAACTAATAGCCTCACTAGCCTAACTCAAGAATTTGATCTCAATGACCAGATGCATCATTCGTCGCCAATCAGAATAACGTATAGTGATCAGGAACTGGGTCGCGCACGAATATTAGTTAGTGAAGGCGGTCAACCCTCGCTTGGTAATAACATAGCCAAACTAGCCAAAACAATTTCTTAGATTACAAGTTTGACAAGCTATAGCTCTAAAAGTACATCTCTTGGAAAGGATGCCACGTTAAAGAGTCTCCATAGATAGATAACTAAGCTACAACAAGCGTTCACTAAGTCTCAAAGATATAATAAGAAACTTAGGTCTAGGTTGGTACATGAGGATTATTCGGAGGCTGAAAGCTCGTTATATACTCCTAACCCTCCTATATTTGACAGTCACCTACCTAGGATAAGGCGCTCATCACGAAATCTCTACCAATAACGACCTGATGAAATTAAGCCTACCTATAACTCTATCCCCAATCTCATTCCAAGACCTAAATATATGAACCCATTGAGTCATGATCATTTGGCACAACATGTGCCCCATCCACTCCCAGTATGTTCGGGTTTAGGGAATGTTACTACCGTGGGATTCCCACCATCACCCTGTTGTTCGAACGATACTCTTAAGGAAAAATTTAGAGATATAGAGGAGAAAATGTTGGCAAAATGGATGATTGATTCAAAGGATAGGATAAACTAAGACATTGGGGCGACATCGAAAATATGTGTGATGAGTTGTTAATTGACCCTTTTTGGATGCTCTTGAGTTGACAACACCACCACTAAAATTTATTGCCCCTAAGTGCCGCACCTATAAAGGAAAAAAATACCAAATGGCTTATGTTCCTCACTTCAAGATGACCATTGTCGTTGTGAGCCTCCCTGAAAATAAAAGAGAAGCCATATATTGTCAATTGTTCGTACCCACATTCCAGAAGATAGCTCAACAATAGTTGGTTAAGTTTCCACCAAAGAGTATAAAAAGCTATGATGTGTTAGTGAAAGCATTTGTTACCAATTATGCATGCAATAAGCCAAGAAGGAAGGAATCACACCATTTGTTTTTAGTCATCCAAGAGGACGAGGAGACTATTGAAGCCTATATGAGGAGGTTCAAGATGGAAAAGATGGAAATTTTACAATGTCTTGATTCCATTTCCATTGAATATTTTTGCAAAGGTATCAAGCGTGACACTAGCTTGTTCATTGAGTTGACCAAAACCACCTACCAATCTCTGGAGATGGTCTATAAAGAAACCCAAAAGTTTTTCAACATGGAGAGAGAGATGAAGTCTACCAAGGGGGTG
This sequence comes from Hippophae rhamnoides, assembly GCA_033030585.1. Taxonomy (NCBI): domain Eukaryota; kingdom Viridiplantae; phylum Streptophyta; class Magnoliopsida; order Rosales; family Elaeagnaceae; genus Hippophae; species Hippophae rhamnoides. The sequence continues at coordinate 60,378,126 of CM065428.1, read as the reverse complement.
GTAAATAGAGTTGTAGCCAAGTTTATCCTAGTTAAAAGGGAAGAGGATAGAAGGCCTTATGTAGACAAGCACCCTAACCTTTCCCGTTTCAAACCTGTGGTCACACCTAGGGGAAGAACAAGAACCTGGGAAAGAGCGTTATCCTTTTTTAGAGGTCCTACATTGTGTATCTCATTAGTTGAGGCTATGCAATGCATGAAGCATATTAATCATGTCAATTGGTTATAACCTATAAAGGCTCCATTGAGGGACCCTAATAAGTATTGTGCGTTCTATAAGGATACATGTCATTGGACCAAAGATTGAAGACACCTTAAATGAAAAATCAAACATCAACGCTCGGAAGGATATTTGGGGGATGTAATCGATAGAATTGGGAGTTTGTTGGAAGAAAATAGGGGAGTAAATAATCCCATTAACCGAGGAAAGTTAATTCCCCCAAATTTGGCTTCTAAGGGTACAAACAGGCCCAATTAGCCTTCTTGAGGGGATTTTCGTATAATCCATACCATACACGGTGGGCCAATCATATAGGAATAAGGGTTATTCCGGTAACTCCAAAAAGAGGTATGCCTAGGAAGCCAAAGACACGAACTGACTAGTTGATGAGTACTCAAAAAGTACTAAAATTACTATGATTTTATGCACGTTAATTGATTAAAAATATATATATCTATATGATTTTATCATATATTTATATAAATCTATATTTTTGGAATCAAGGGTATTTTTATTGTTTTTCAGGTATTTTTGCTTAAAAAAATAACTTAAAGACTTAAAGAAAAATACTGGAGGCAATACATCACAAATATATTCATAAAATAAATGAGGAAAAGTCAACAAATATGGAAAAATTGGATAAAATGGATCAAAAGGGTCAAAAATTTCAAAAAAGAATGAAATCGCACACGCAGCCATGCAGTAGCGCCGGCCAGCGCACCAAGTAGTGCCAGACAACGCACCCAGCACAACATCAATGCCGCGCGCCAATCTACCCCAGTCTATGCACGTCGCTGCATCCCACACCACCATGACATCAGTAGTATGGCATCATCATTCACTACTCTGCATATTCTCCATTTTTAATCATTTTTTCACCCACTTTTTCTTCCCCTCCTCGCCTATAAATACCCCCATTCTCTTAACTTCAAAATACACCTCAAAACACATATTCTCTTCTCTTTCTTTCTCTCCATTTCTTAGTTTTTAGCTTTTCTTAGTTAATTTTTCTTAGTTTTAAAGGTCTTCTCTTTTTGAGAAGAACTAATTATGTTTTTGTAATTTATTTTCTTTTTGATTCAATAAATTTGAAGTGTAAATTCTGTTTGGAGGTTTTCTAGCAACATAAATAACATCAAAGTACTGTAAGGATATTATTTTCTTTACAGTTATTTTTTATGTTTTATTCTTATATGTTATATTTAATTTATCTTGATTAAATTTAACTTTGCTGGTTGTTTATAAACATGATATAATAATAACGTTGTTATGCTTGCAAAATATTAAATAGGTAAAAATCTCTAAAATGAATTGATTTTGTTTTTACTCAAGATTTTATATTAAGAATGTTAGAAAGAAATATATTATTTTTCATTAAAAACTTAAATCTGAAAATTAGATTTTAAGATTTAGTTATCCGGTCTGATTTAGAGTAGTGCTCTTTTATTTGTTGGTACAATCGTCCGGTAGTTAGAGTAAAGCTCTATTTCAAAAGTTTTTATAAGAATTATTATCTGAAAATGTATTGACAACATGTTTTCAGTAGTGGTTTTAAAACTTGAAAGTTAGTACTCGGATAATTAAATTCTTAGGTTTAATTTGGACACCTTGAATAAAGTTTAAACTATCTAACTCCACCAAAGGTGGCATTTAAATGGTTCATTTTCAATCTCTTAGAAAAAAAGAATTAATTTAATCAACCAAATTAGTTATCAAACTCACTCATAGGTGTTAATTGATTTGTTTAGTTAATAAAGAATATCTAACCCACTAAAGGTGGTATTTATATAAAAAAGAGAGAATCAATAAATATCAATTTATATCTTTAATAATCTAAATAATATGAGCAAACATAATTAACTTAATTATTATATCCATAAATGCTCCATTATTATAAAAGATAAAATTTGCATAAATATTTATTGAATCTGTATATATGTTTATTCTTATGTTATTAGGTTAAAAACACAAAACCAAAAATATCGTGACAAGATGTTTAGGATTTAATTTCATTTTTAAAAGTTTGAATAATAAATTAAAAACTACATATATTTCTTTCTTAGATCGACCTTGGGAGTATACATGTCATTTTCTACGAAATGATTCATGCACTTGCGAGAGTTTTATAAATCTAAAACCAAAGTATTGGTATCGGCGATGCCAGTTTTCGTTCACCACTAGTATACAATATAAAGCCTGAGGGGTTGGTCTATCCTATCATCTTTAAAGGACAAGAGGTCTTTCCACCCTATAAAGATCCTTTGGTTATCACTATCAAAATCGCACACTATGAGGTGCGTAGGATTCTGGCAGATAATGAAAACTCCTCAAATTTACTATATTTATCTACATTGTTGGATATAGGGATAAATCCTAAAGAGATCACGAAACAGTAGATGCCATTGGTAGGTTTCAATGGAAACATAACCATGTCAGTAGGGACCATATCGATCTTAATGAAAGAAGTAGATGTCATTGGTGGGTTTCAATAGCAACATAACCATGTCAGTAGGGACCATATGTTTATCGATCTCGGTGAAAGAAGTATCAACCTTACAAGTTTTGTGGTGTTTAATATCCCTACGTCTTACAATGCAATTTTGGGTCGACCTTGGATCTACAAGATGAAAGCATCCTCCTCAGCATATCATTAACTTATCAAGTATCCTACTGTCAAGGGAATAAATGAGTTAAGAGGAAAACATGACAAGGTAAAGAGTTGTTACAATGCCAACATGAAAAGTGTATTACCCATACTACCGAAGTAGCACGAGTGATGATGATGCCACGAGTGAGGAGACAAACCATGGCAGTAACCCTCGATGATTACGAAACAATTTGCATAAGGGACCCATGAATGGATAAATTTGTAAATCAGTTCAAAGCTAGCCTACGAGTTGAGAGCTTTACTCATTAAATTCTTGAAGGATAATGTCGACCTTTTTGCATGGAAACCAGAATACATGTCTGATATTGATCCTGAAATAATTTCCCATGAATTATGTGTAGATCACACTAGAAAACCATCTGAGCAATAAAAATGGAGGTTTTCCCGAGATAAAAGTGATATCATCAAGAAGAAGGTCAAATTCTTAAAAGGTGTAGGTTGGATTCATAAGGTAGGTTACCCTACTTGGTTATCAAACGTGGTGTTGGAAAATAAAGAAGAGATGGAGCATAGAATGTGCATTGGTTTATAGATCTTAATACCACGACAAGAAAATATTGCTTCCCATTTCCAAACATTGATCAGTTGATCGATGCCATAGCTGGCTTTGAAACGATGAGCTTCATAGACACATATTCCTGCTATTACCATATCCAAATACATCCCAGAGGTGAATAAAAAATGGCTTTCATCACCAAAGAAGGGACCTATTGTATTACAAGAATGACTTTCAATCTAAAGAATGTAGGAGATACTCACCAAAGGTTGGTCAATACAATATTCTAGAATCAAATAAGCCAGAATATGAAAGTATGTGTAAATGATATGATGATTAAAACAAAATGCGCTAAGAACCATATCTTTGACCTAGAGGAAGTTTTTTTCATAATAAGGGACTACAAGATGTGGCTTAACTCAAAGAAGTATGTCTTTGGAGTAACCTCGGAGAAGTTCCTAGGTTATTTAGTATCATCAAGGGAGATAAAAGGCAATTCTAACAAAATCTCAGTCCTAATAAACATGTGATCTCTAGGCTATATTAAGGAGGTCTAACAACTGAATGGTCATATAACTGTACTTAGCCATTTCATTTTTAAGTGTACGGAGAAATGCCTACCATTTGTTTAGTTGTTAAAGAAAAACAAGGCGTATGTATGGGATGCAGACTATGAACAAGCTTTCTAGTCCATCAAGGACTACTTAGGGAAGGCACCTCTTCTAACTAATCCTATTGGAGGCGAGGTGCTACATATGTACATGGCTTTAACAGAAAAAACTACTAGTGTTGTACTAGTGGTTGATAGGGAAGGAAGATAACACCCCATATACTATGTGAGTCATTCCTTGACAAGAGCGCAACATCTATATCCCCTACTAGATAAGGCAACGTTTACCATAAGGATAGTGACATGCAAGCTTAGAGCACATGAGATAGTCATCCTCATGTCACATCCCTTGAAGATTATCCTAGGCAAGTCACATTAGTTTGGTTTCCTTTCTTAAATAGCTATTGGGTTGAGTGAATTCGAGATACATTATAATCCCTTATCAACAATAAAGAGGCAAGCTCTAGTCAATTTTATCACTAAATGGACTAAAGAGTCCACATCTTAGAAAAATGTTATGGTGTTTGTTTCTACTATGATAGTGCCTATCCCCACTTCCAATCTTTGGAAGGCATACGTTGATGGGGAAAATAATATGCACTCCATCTGGAGGCTTAATAGAGTAATGTCTCTTTTTTACTTTCCAAGAAACCAACAATGTTACTAAATATGAGGCCTTGCTATTGGCTTTATACCAATTGACAACTTTGGGAGCTAAAAGGTGTTGGTCCATAACGACTTGCAACTTGTGGTAGACCAAGTCAATGATGAATTTGAAGCTAAGGAAGAAAGGATGAAGCTTTATGTGCAAGAGGTGAAAAAAGCAAGGGTAACCTTTGAAACATTCGAGATCAAATAAATATCGCGAGGGGAAATGCACATGTAGACTCTCTAGCTACTCTAGCATCAACAGTGAGATCATAATCGAAAAAGGTGATCCCTATATTGTGTTCGTCGGGACCAAGCACCAAAGGGGATAAAGGTAAGGATCAAAGTCAGTCGAGTACAAAGTCCTCAATGCACACCTCTTGGCTGGCTCCGTACTTGGAATATCTCATTCATGATACCGTGCTTGAGAAAAAAGACAAGGCACACAAGATCAAGATCATGACAAAAGTAAGAAATTACAATTTTATTTAGGGGGCATTATATCAAAAAAATTATGGTAGACCATGACTGAAGTGCTTACTTATCCTAGAAACTCAAATAGTTTTGAGCAAATTGTATAAGGAATGATGTGGAGCTCACTTTGAGGGAAGAACCCTTACTCGATGAATCATTAGATTGGGCTACTATTGGCCTACTCATATCAAAGATTGTACCAACCACGTCAAAATATGTTATAGGTGCTAAAGACATGCCAATATCCCACACCAGCCAGCCAGTTACCTGAAGTCCATTGTCAACCCATGGCCATTTCAATAGTAAGGGTTGGATATTATTGATCCCTTACCCTTTTCCTTAGGCCAATGAAAATTTCTAATCATACCAATTGGTTACCTTTTCAAGTGGATAAAGGCCAAACCATTGGCAAGAATCCAAGGGATGAATGTGCGAAAATTTATTTAAAAAAATATCATATATAGGTATGGTTTTTCTCAAGAATTGGTCACAGATAATGACTACCAATTCACAAATAAGCAATGGGCATCAAATTGTTACATTCCACCCTTTATAAACCATAGGAAAACGGTCAAGCGAAGTCATCAAACAAAACCCTTATCAACATGCTATGGAAATGCTTGGAAGGGGCGAAAGGCAAATGCAGAATATTTTATTATGATGAATCAACTTCTTGTCATCTTTATTTTCAATTTGATATACTAAATTGTAGTATTTTATTGATTAATTTTGCTAAAATAAGAGTAACTATATCCTAGTAAAGGACAATATTGGAGCTTTGCAAATCCGTTGATCTTTTTTTTCAAGTGAAAATTAGAAAAACAAAATGAAGCGAAACTAATAAGCAAACTTACATATGGATCCTGGTCTCACAAATTATATATACAACAATGAGTACAAAAAAGACAAATGGTTTATGCACACCAACCTCACAAGGCACATTATTAACAAAAACAATTTGAACAAACTTTCATCTTCCTTCACCAATGTGGCCATCAGAAAGCATAGGCCCACTAGATTTTATAGGAAACTTCCCTGCATCCTCCATAGTGCTTGTACTTGCAGTTGAGTTGTAATAGCTATCAGTATCCTTTGTTGCAAAACCGCTCATCAGGGAACTAGTAATGTCATCAAATTTCCAATCCTCCAAGTATCCTGGCCTTGATATCTCTACACTCACTTCAACATCTCCTGAGAGCATTGCCACCGCACGTGACATCGATGGTCGTTGCGTTGGTGATGTTTGAGTGCATGCTAGAGCTACTCGTATCACTCGTTTTACTTCTGCTTGGTCATATTCAGGCAATTCTGAATCGACCATATCAAGTTCCTGGTTGCTTTCATGTAAATTCCATGCCTAAGAAACATACAAAATCATCAATAACAATGTATTGGTGTGAGAAGTGAATTAAATTCCATAGATGAAATTTTACAATGCATAAATTTATTACTCGTACCCATTCAAGCAGATACATCTTCTCTTCTTCCAAACTTGAGTCGGAACTAGGTCTACCACTTACTATCTCCAGCGCCAAAACACCAAAAGCAAACACATCTGTCTTTTCCGTGAGGTGTCCGCGCATAGCATACTCCGGTGCAAGATACCCACTACATCATCATGAACAAAACTATCTGCTTACAAATTACGACTAACAAAGAAGCAAATTGTTGTAAAATTTGAGAGATTAAGTATGGTTCTTCAAGATCTTACATTGTTCCAGCAACACGAGTGCTTATGTGAGTCTTTCTATCATCGTAAAGCTTGGCTAAACCAAAATCTGATATTTTAGGGATAAGATCAGAATCAAGCAGTATGTTGCTGGCTTTTACATCTCTGTGTACAATACGAAGCCTTGACTCCTCATGAAGGTAAGTAAGACCTCTTGCAACCCCCATACAAATGTCAAAACGTGTTGACCAATTCAGATTTAATGTTTTCTTTCCTGCATCAGAGGAGGCGTAGAATACAAATTGAGCATAGGTATTTTATTATTTAAAGCCTATCACATAAATACAATGTGACTATCCTACCAAATAGAGCTTGATCAAGACTGTTCTTTTCTAGGTACTCGTAAACAAGCAGTCTTTTGGCTCCTTCAATGCAGCATCCATACAACTTCACTAGATTACGGTGTTGTACAGCAGATATTGTAGCAATTTCAGTCACAAACTGGGGCTTTCCTTGGTGGGATGTTACAGACAGTTGCTTTACTGCAATAACCCTTCCATCATTAAGTGTTCCCTGTTTGATAGATAATTGTTACTCAAAGAATTAGATGACTAATACTTGTCAACTTATTTGAATCTTTTTCTTTTTCCACTTAAGATGGCAATCGCCGACGCACTCTTAGAATAAGAATTCTTGCAGATTTTTAACATCTAATTCCAAAATGACATAAGCTCAGTTCCAAGTGAGACACAGCAAAGAGATATGAGAATAATTACAAGAACATATTACCTTGTAGACTGGTCCAAACCCTCCCTCTCCCAACTTATTATCAGGATTGAAGTCATTCGTAGCAGTCCTCAGTTCATCAAAACTGAAAGTATAAGGTTTGATATCCATCCCCAAGAGATCTGCAAATCAAACATGAAACACATCAAGGCAATGTAACTGTTTGTTTCACGAAACACATTGGACACAAATTAAAAAGTTTGGCTACTTCAGTTCAGACAAGTGGAAACAGATACAATGATAATACCTTCGTTGTCACGGGCGATAGACCTCTTTTTTCTTTGAACAATACATATGGCCACAAAAACAAAAAGAAAGCCAATAACTCCAACACCAACAGCAATTCCCACAATCAGACCTGTCCTATTCTTTTTGCCGGTTGTTGGAGGCATATTACTGACAGTAGGAGTGAATTCTGTATCAAAAGCAAAGCTTAACCACTAAAAATGATGTAGTTGAAATATTTGAAGACAGCGAAGAAATGAATAAAGCACCTAGATCATGTTACCTGGGGTGGCACTGATGGCTGAAATAGAAGGTCCATAAGTACCTTGAGCAGGTATGCAACAGGTCCCTTTTCCAGCCCAAAAGAGATGGATTTCAAGGTAGTTTTCTGATACTACCTGAGCCTTAAATTCTTTCTGTACAGCACGGGCAGAGACTCCACCAGCCTCCTTCCTTATGTCAAAATTCTGTATAACCCGATTTCCCTAGACAAAGAACATGCAAAGTTTTGTTGATTATGGTCTCTCCAAATCACAAAAAAAACAAATTTTATATAAAAACGCTTCTGGTAAAAGGATAAAAAAAACTTCTAAACCAAACAATTTTTTTTTTAATACAAGTGTTTTCAAGCACATTTTGTGATTCCATAAAAGAAGCACTAATAGAAGTACAATCAAAAGCACCCTTAAACAAACATTTATTTTGTACCTAGAAGTAATATGATATGTACCTGAATATAAATATCAAATACACGCCTTCCTAAACTTTTCCACGTTGGACCTTCTTCAAAAGCTTTTTCCGCAAACTGGAGATTCACAGTGTAATTACCATTCTCAAGTCCCAAACCATAATATCTTAGTGATGAAGCAGAAAGTCTTGCTGTCTGAAATAACTCTGAGTCTAAAGTATTTGTGAATTGTGATGATGAAAAACTTGTATACTGGGGCTTACTGTTCCCAGCGAATAATCCCACGTTACTAACTGCCCACCTGTTGGTGTTTGTAACAAAATATGTAGAAGGACCAAGAGTCTCATTATCTCTCTCATAAAGAGTACCAGTAGAAGTTGTAATTTCAGGACCACCACACTTGACGGAAAAGTTATAGTCTGCTCAAAAAAATTAGAAGCAATTGTTAAAAGTACTTGAAAAGTTAAAGTCACATCTCTTTACTACATTTGCCACTTTAAATAGCATAAATTAAAGGAGAAGACTTTTTTAAGTGTACTTACAAATCCCAGGGCCTCGGTTACAAGGAAAGTTCCGTTGAAGGCAGTTAAACCCTGAGGGCAAAGCACTGAAAGAAATAGAGTTGTGGGGTTAGACGAGAGCTGGATCTACAAAAGAATGAAGAACATATAGAACAAGCTGGATCTAGTATTGATCATGCTAGTACTAACAGATTTTACTAGTTTGCTACAAAAGCAACAAACTTGGAGGTACACTGTTGCTTATTTGAACAATCAGAGAAAGATTGAGTGAAAAGCATTAATTTAAGAATCACAATTAAGTTCATAATTTAGATAATCACCTGCTATTTGAACTTCCTAGAGTGAAGTTGTTCCCAACTAAGTTTCTGCATATCAACTTAAACGTGGTTAAACTATGAAGTTAAAAATAATAATCATAAATTAATCATAAGTTTTCTTTGAATTATTAAAAGACATACAACTGTAAATTATTTTGATCAACCCAAGAAGGAAAGATCCCCGATAAATCATTGTATGACAAATCTCTGCAAGAAAAAGTAAATGTAAGGACAAGTATGGACAAAAAATAAAACAAAAATTGACAAAACCTAAATTCCAAATATACATACATATTGAGAAGACTTGTGTTCTTTTGTCTAGGCAGTGAACCATTTAACTTATTGTTTCCAAGGAATCTGATACAGGAAACACAAATATATCCTTCTTCATCAAGAATTGAAGTTGGAGTTACGAATCATGTCATATAGAATTAAAGTATTGTGTATTACAGAGTAGAGAGGGAACTAATGCTAAAAAGAGAGTCTGGAATCGGTCCGGTAATGTTGTTGAAGCTCAAATCCCTGAAAAAATGACACAATTACTCGATTCAATTACAAGAGATCTTCCAAATACTATACAGATAATTATTTACAAATTGATGAATACTTAATTCATTTTCCCTCATTATGCATCTATGATCAGAAGCTTCTGATGAATGAATATGAATAACTTCTACTAGTAAAGGAACTTGGCCAAAAAAATATGAAAGTTAACAGTTAGGTAAATTACAAGTTAAAGTGAAAACATATCATCATCGGCTCGAGAAAGTATGAAAGAAGACTTACAATTGTGTCAATGAAATGAATTCTCCAATATTTGATGGAAGTGAACCAAAAATTTTGTTATTCCTTAACTCTCTGAAGGATACATAAAGAAGTTGGTATATTATACTTCCAAAAGATACAAAGCAAGAACCATATAAATTTTTTGCAAGGAACCATGTTACTTACAGTATACTTAGAGACTTCATATCCTTAATAAATTCGAGAGAAGAGCTTGCGTTAGTTAAGTCACTCAAACGCCTACATATTGCAGACAACTTTTAGCTCAATTTAAATGTCTTAGTATAGATTTCAAAGTAACTAATCGATATTGATACTTACAACTCTGATAGGGAAGTCAAGTTTGAAAATGAAGATGGTATTGAGCCTAAAAAGGAGTTTCCTTGAAACCTCCTATAGAAACATTTGTTCTCATGAATCAGGCAATTAATTATGGAGTATAAAAAAGTAATTCTACATTGATAAAAGCCTAACTAGATCAAAGACATTTTAGGGCTTCTTTTGTAACAAGTTATGTTTTCTTTTATTTGAAAATAGTTTTATGTTTTCTAATTCATTTAGGGAGGAAAAAAAAAAACCTTATTTGGTAAAAGTTTTGTTTTATGTTTTTATTCTCTCTTAAGTAACAACAAAGAAGAAGAGAAGTGAATTTGGAATTTACCTTCTTTTTTTTAGTTTCAAAAACAATTAAAAGTGTGTAAAAGTGGAACTGAGTTTCTACCTTATTTTAAACTTGAAAATTAAATTAATTACTTAAAATTGAAAACATAATTGGTTACAAAACAGAACCATAATAGCCAACTATGTAAATGAGAGCATAAAAAGTCAATGTAAATTGTCTTACAAAGTATTAAGCTTTGACCAATTTCCTATGAAATCTGGTATTCTTCCCGTGAGCTCATTGTCTGATCCCCACCTGCAAATAAAATCTTGCCTTAAAGAAGACGATCTAGAAGCTTTTTGGTTGTATTTATTAGTATTGAGTCAATCAGGAAAGAAAGAATAAACAACTCTTACAAGGTAACCAAGTTTCGAAGATTTGCAAATGTAGAAGGAATCTCACCACTGACTCCAGAGCTATCAAAATAACTGCCAAGTATACAATTTTAATGAATTTAATTATCTTGCGCATCTAAACTACGAAGAAGTTTCAATAATCTAATAATTATCATAAACAACATAATGAACAAAATAAAAAAACTAATAAAACTTTGTTGCAGTATATCAAACTTACATTTGTTGTAGTTCTGATAATTTGCCAAGCTCAGATGGCAGAGGACCAGAGAAGTTGTTTGAACTAAAAGACCTACCGAATTAACATATAATGTAGAAGATGATTAGGTAAATGCTTGAATTTAGCAAGACCAGAATTTAAAACAATACACTTACAACGATAACTTACAAGGATATCAAGTTAGTTAATTGTCCAAGTTCCTTTGGTAACTCCCCTGACAATGCATTGATGCCAACGCTCCTATTAAAGAAAGATGTTATATAGTAATATAGAAATATTATGTGTTGGTTAGTTTGAAAAAAAAAAGAAAAAATAGTGGGCTTAATTACAAGTATTGCATGCGAGTAAGATTTCCAATCCTTGGAGACAGAGGACCAGTCAAGTAGTTCTGTGCAAGATTGCTGCAATAAACAGAGGAAACTAACCAAGTTAACTTTAGAAACTCATTGTGTGACAGTGACAAGTCTATACCATCAATCAATCTTCGTGAATTCACATTATAAAATAAACCATCTTTCATAAAGCTCATAAAAACCCTACATATTGAAGAGATATGTCAATTCCCACAGCTCTTCAGGAATGGTACCGACAACATCCATTGCATAGATTTTCCTGAATAAAATCGATAATAACATTGTCAGTAGCCCTCCACATGTCTAACAAAATTCATTGATATATTTTAAGATCAAAAGATGGTTGGATCGAACATGTGATCTGAAATGTGTGCGGGTTCTTAATCATTTAGTAAGAGTTAGAAGACTTACAATTGCGTAATGTGACAGAGGGTGTCATTTTGGTAAGAACAGTCACATTTGATGAAAGGGTTGTGAGGTGGGTCATCAAAAGAGGTGGTGTCCACAGCTGCTCCACTGCATGGGTTGCCGCTGATGTTCCATTGATCCGTATTTGCTGCTATCTTCCAATGTCCAAATATGGAATTCAAAGCTCTCACTGCACTAATTATCACATTCAAATGTCATAAAGGGTAAATTTTTGTTTTGGTCTGTTAGGAAAAAAAATTGAACTAAATTAAATTGAGCAACTCCTTTGATTTAATTCAATAGACCATAAAATCCATGTAAACGGTAGCTCTTAAACTAATCAACATGCCTCATGAAAAAGAAAAAAAAAATTTAACTTTCTGTCATGTTTGATTTCTACCATCATTATTGAATTTCAGAGAGAAAGCAACAATGAAAAGAACATTTAATTTGGGTTTCCACAGTAGAGTAAGTAGGTATAGAAATTAACAAAAACAGACCTTCAGAGGGATCAGTAGAAGTACTCTTCTGAGTTTGATTCTGAGCTTCCAACAAACAAGCAAAACCCAAGATGCAGATGGCATAGAAAGTAAAGAAAAAAGCTGATGAACTTCTTTTAACCAACACCATCATCAATACTCTGACTCTCTCTGAGAGTGAGAGAGAGTTTGGATTGGAAGAATATGAAAGGTAAAGTAGGCCTAACTAACAACTATGACCCTCAGCTTCTTCAAAACATATGAGAATTGATGAAAATGATACAGATCGAAAAAGCCTTTGTATATGCATGTTGCGTTGAATATATATTCTATTGGCTGCTCTTCAATTAAACTAAGTTGCATTGTATAGGTGAAACGTCACCGTTTATGGCTTTGAAAGAGTTAGAGCTGATGTCAGCTCAAGTTGAGCACACAATTAAGACTTTACAAATAAAAAAGAAAAGCCACCAACAAACAACTCCATGTTTAATGGATATTGTATTCGTCAACTCGACAATCGACACCACGAGGTCCACTACGCCCAACTTACTATATATATCCACTAGGTATTTTTTTGATGTTTTTGTCTTGGTTGACAGAATTATTAACCGTACTGCGTTTTATTTTCTTTCAATCTTGTGTGTCAAAAATGTAACTAGTGTAAACACAAATTTTTTCTATATATTTTTCTTTATTAAATTATTATCTAATTTTATAAATATTTTCATAATATAAATTATTATCATAATATTATTATTTATGTATATTTAAATTTTATAATTATAAATATAAATTTTAAAAAGAGACGTGTTTGTAGTTTGCTTTGATCAACCCCTAATTACGCCATTCGATGGAAGTCAGATAAGGAGAAACTTTGGCTAGCGTTAGCCTCAATAAATAGCGTTCAAGTAGAGTCTCAATTGAATAGAATATTTTATCATTTCACGATATAATTTATAAATTTCATGAGATTATTTTATTTTATCTTATTTATTTAATGTTGTGTAGTAGATTGCCATGATAATAAAATAGTATATAATAAAATATTTTATTTATTTGATGAGTAAAATTAAAAATAAATAAATAAAAATGAGTATTTATAATAATTATAAATTTATTAAGAATAAATTTAAATAAAATGTGATAAGATTTAATTAGATAAAATAATTTTAACATATAAATATATTAAGAACATTAATTTAAACATAATATACTTTACATCTCTACGTTCACGTAAAGCACATTAAAAACAAATTATTTATCGAAAGTAGGTGAATGAATTTTAAGATGAGTGAATTGAAACAAAATAATTTAATAATAGGAAAATTATCTTAGATTGTTTAGTTATTTGTATGTTTTAATTACTTAAATTTCATAAGAAACACATAACTCATTCAAATATTATAATTTGGGTATTTAATAATTATTTATTGTAAAAAAATGGATACTTTATTTATGCTTTTAATCAAATTTATATTCGTAGGTAAAACATTTATATGTAAATATGTTTTCATGGATATTTTTAGTCAAATCTAAAGTAGCAAAATCGAATAAAACATACAAATTCATAACAATCTCACTATAACTATAATTTCAATTATTTTACACTTAGAATTGCATTTTTACTTCACTAGCATATATTCACATCACAAATTTTTTTTATGATGCAAAGTTTATGTTGGTCGATCGATCTATTTAAGGTATCGATTGAGTTTCGATCGACTTCTATCTAAACCACTTGGGTGACCTTTGTTTTGGTCAATTTTGAATGATTGATTGATCGAGTTTCCTCGATCAAAAAACTAGGAACACATCTCATCATTTATCAATTGATCAAAAAGAGCCTCGATCAATGGAGCATGAGAATTTTGTTTAAAAATCTTACTTTTAACTCAAGCTTAATTATAAAATTACAACATATTATATGCTTTAAAATAATCTCAAAATAATTTAAAAGATATATATGTTATTAAAATTTTTAATAGATCAAAAGTTAATATAGATCTTATTTATACAAAACTACTATTAATTTTATAAGAATATAATATTTTAAAAAGAGTAGTTTTTATATTTCTCTTTGTACCTCCCTAGTTTTGCTACTTATTTCGTTGTCTCAAATTCTAGATAACTTTATTTTCTATTATGATTTTCTAGTATTCTACCAATGTTATTAGATTTTTCATTGCCTAATTTTAATTATGCTTAGTACTTAGTTTAGTATTTATTGTTACTTAGATGAACTTGTATCAAGATTTATTTTTAATTGAAATTCATCTAAAACACACACGAACACTTATGATTATGTGCTAATCTTTTTGTATGGTGTTTTATGAACTTGTTTAATTAGCGAAGAGTTAGTTGGAACATTAACAAAAGGATATATTCACACTAACTTTAGAGACCGTGAAAATAGAGCAAAAGCTCGCAAGAGAGTCACTGTGGGACTTTATTCATTTAAGGGTATTATGAGATCAAGTTTGTATTTGAACATTGAATTTTCATACGGATAGATTAAGTAATTTGATAAATAAATAGTTTTTCTCTTAAGTCATTATTTTTTACCTAGATTATTTTCATCGAAAAATCTCGTGTTATTTTTAATTTCTATATGTTAATACTTATAAGTGATTGTATGTCTGGTCATTGTGATTAGGTTAAGAACTTAAAAACAAAATTTTGATAAATTAAAAAATGATTTATTCACCCCTTTAGATATATTTGGTGGATTTAGAACTTTCGTATATGATTAAAATGTCTTAATTTTATAAATTGGATAAATTATGTATCGTTTGTAAAAATTGAATGATTAAAACGTTAAGTGACTAAACAAAATAACTTACATTGATCACTCTTAAAAATAAATATTGAGATTTTGACATAAATTACGAGTAAAGGATGTGAGAAATATGGTAGAAATCTTATAGCTTTGCTTTAATTGTATAACTTCATGTTTAATCTTAAAATTTTAATTGAAGTATAATTTAAGTATTAAATTGAAAATTTTAGCTACTTGTTTAAAAGAATATTTGAAATTTCATTTAAAAATTGATCTGTTAGAGGAAGGGGAAAAAAATTGCAAAACCCTTAATCTACTATATGCATTATCCACCCATAACTAGTGAAAATAACTTAGAGCAGGGGTTGGTAACTCAAGTTGTGGGTATGTTCCGTCTCTCTCTCTCTGGCCAAGATGGTAGGAATTAGACTAATATATATATACTTAGGTTTGAGTTTAAATTAAAATTTAAAATTAATTTAATAAGACCGATTCTTTAAAAATGAGAATCAATTTAAAACTAAAAAATTTAAAACATCAATTAAATTAGAACCAAATTTTTAGATTCTGATTAAGTTGGGATATATCAAAGAAATTTCTCTTATTTTGTAATCATAAATTTTGTTTATTAATCTTTTTTAATTTTATTATTAAAGTTTATATATTAATTTTATTATAATATTTAGATTTATAAATTTAAATTTTAATGACTTACTTAATATCATTATAAATATACAAGGATTTAAAAATAAAAGTAAATAGAAAATAAACAATAATAACGACTTATCTTATAAAATTTGTTAATTTTTATATCTAAATAACTTGTAATA
Source organism: Hippophae rhamnoides (assembly GCA_033030585.1). Taxonomy (NCBI): domain Eukaryota; kingdom Viridiplantae; phylum Streptophyta; class Magnoliopsida; order Rosales; family Elaeagnaceae; genus Hippophae; species Hippophae rhamnoides. The sequence goes on along the minus strand of CM065428.1, from coordinate 60,361,942 downwards.
ACTTGTAATGTTATTCATATTATTCAAAATCTAATAAGAAAAATATAAAAAGTGAAGTAACTGTAATAAATAAATAATATGTAATTAATTTTTTTATTTAAATTATTTGTTTGTCTTTCTTCTGGGTGATAATGGAGTTGAGTTAGAGTTCAGAGGCCAGCATTTGTTCGATGAATAATAAAAATTGAGAAGAAAAGAAATCAAAATAGAGATGAAAAAACCTAAGAAATTTTTAAAAAAATTTGACGAGCTCCAACGTTGTTTATGATTTTGAAGACACCAGGTGGTGGTTGTAGTCGAGTCTTTATGGTTTTTTTGCCATATTTATTTTCCTTTTCTTTTGATTTTTATTTTTCTCATGGTTAACGATCATTTTATGATATTTAAATCAAAATTAATCAAATTTAAATATTACATTTAAAAATTATGAGATTTAAAGTTACCGAATCTCTAGCATCTTTCACTTTAAAATTATTAATAATTTTAACTCTTGAATAGACTTTAATTATTATTATTACATATTCTTTTTAAAAATTATTATTATTATTTTTTCTTAAAAATATAAATAATATTTCAAATTTTTAAACCACTTTAAAAAAAACTGTTGTGTTAAATATTATAAAACTGAATAAAAAATTATTAAAATTTATTTACATCATTTGACAACATTTTCGATCAAAACGGAACATATGAATTTTCTCAAAAATACGTCACGAGTACGTTACCTACATATTGCAGCCATAATTAATTATCATTTAAATAAATTTGGCATAATGTTCATAAAATTTATCTTTCAATCTGTTTAAATATATAATTATAGCATTGGAAAGATCTTAAATTGTGTACTGTTATAAGTTATGAATGATATTATGTTATGTTAGATGGTAAATCAAGTGATCGTGAATACTACGAAATTGTTACTTATAAACCTAATTAATTATTAACTCAATGATATTTTATTAAATTAAATTAAGTCTAAGTTTATAACATATTATTAAAGTTAGTCACTAACGATATGTTGTCATTACTTTAAAACTCACTCTATAGCACAAAGTTGTAAGCACACCCATGTCTATCGATAAACTACTGATATGAGGAGAGTGTTAAAGGAAATCTCACATCGGTTAGTTGATCGATAATGTTGCTTATAAATTTGGACAATTTTTAACTCAATGATATCTTATTGGGTTGAGTTAGACCTGAATTTCTAACATGGTATCAAAGCTAGGCCCTAGCGGTATGGCGCCACTATCCTAAAACTCACCATGTGGCACAAAGCTATAAGCCTACCCTTGTCCATCAATGAATTTTCGATGTGAAGGGAAGTGTTAAAGGAAATCTCATATCGATTAGGTGATCGGTAGCAGTGCTTCTTATAAACCTGGGTAATCCTCAACTCAATAAGATCTTATTAGGTTGAATTAGGCCTAGGTTTTTAACATGGTATCAAAGCTAGGCCTTAGCGGTGTGGCACAAAGCTATAAGCCCATCCCTGTCCATCGATGAACTGTCGATGTGAAAGGAAGTCTCATATTGGCTAGGTGATCAGTAGCAGTGTTGCTTATAAACCTGGACAATACTCAATGAGATCTTGTTGGGTTGAGTTAAGCCCGAGTTTCTAACATGATATCAGAGTTATACCCAAGCGGTGTGGTGCTACCCACCTAAAACTCAACTTGTGGCACAAAGTTGTAAGCCCACTCCTGTCCATCAATGAACTGTTAATGTGAGTGGAAGTGTTAAAGGAAATCTCACATTAGTTAGGTGATCGGCAACAATACTGCTTATAAACCTCGACAATTCTTAACTTAATGAGATTTTATTGGATTGAGTTAGAACTCGGTTTCTAACATATTATTATCATTTTAGAGATATTCAATTTACAGTTCCAATAAAAAAAGTACCCACATTATATAAGCATGCGACAATATATTTAACATATATTTTTTAAATTCAAATAATCTTTACAAAACATAATTAATACTAATATTATTTACAACAGTATAACTAATTTATATTTACTCACTACTGATAATTTAAGACAATAAATTATCATTTTTATCTTAAAAAAGAAACATCAATTTTTGTGAGAAAGTACGTTAAAAATACAGATTTAACTTAAACTAATAAGATCTCATGAAGTTAAGGATTATTTAAATTTATAAACAATATTGTTACCGATCACCTAATCGATGTAGGAATTTCTTTAATAGTAAATTATTCATAAACATAACTTCAAAGCCACATAAAATTGAAACCTTATTCAGACCGTAATGTATTTATATAGCTTAACGATGTATTTGATTGCACATAACATCATGTGATTTGTTTTAAGAAGGCTCTATAGCTAAGGTGCACATCAATTTTTAAATCCTAATAAAGTAACATTTTTTGAAAAACATAATATGAATAAAACTACAAAATTTAAATAAATAATTTTTATTACACTTACTATTTTATAAATTTATCTCTCAAAAATTAGTTTTTTAACAAAATCATTTCAACATCACTAATCAATGAATAATATGTGTAAATATAAAAAGGATCGATGAATAATACGTGTAAATATAAAAAGGACGGAGTGAGTTCTTATGATATTATAAAATTTTCCCTCATCTAATATAAATATCAACCTACCATGAACTCTCAATCTTATTATATTTAACATAAATTCAATTACACGTAGCATTAATTTTAAAAATAATTTGCTCACATAATGCATTAACCAATTATTTACAGATATATACGAATTTCATCTTAATTACACGAAAATAGAGAATCTCATTCAAATATATTGGTGTAATTTAATTACAAATTTCAGACCAAAAATTAAAGATTCTTTGACATTATATCTTCAAATATATCTACATGTTTCCATACGAACGTTCAAAGAGCTTGCAATTCTTCAATTATAAACAAATACATATCCAAATATGATGATTTCATTGAGTTTGGTCAATTTAGATCAAATCTCCATAATCAAACTCTTCAAAATTAAATAAGTCTTATCACGCTTATCACCAACAATAAAATTTTTTGTATAAGTATCATTCGTAGGATAATCCAAAATCCTTTGTTATTCAAGATTCACCAAAAACTTGAATGTATATTCCAAAAATTACCATAACCTTGCATGAATAAATTTATCAATTTCTCTAACGTACCAAATGATCTACAAGAATGGGCACATGAGAACATAAAACCAAAAAAAATGAAAAATTACATAAGCACATTAACCTAATTCGTGAACGCCCATCAAGAATAGGTAAAACTTGTCGGACAAGAAGTCTTGACGTCTGTAATTATTATTGTGGTCACATCGACCTAGAACACTAAACACATTATGGTTGTTTTAACAAAATAGAAGACATACTTCCTAAGTTTTTAAAACATGAATTTAATAGTATAGATTGGAATTCAAATTACAAATATGCCAAACAAAACAAAAGGTGGGATTCCAATAATTATTCTTTACAACCCCGACCAAACAACTATTACAAAGAATATCTTGAAAAGAATAAGCAAACTTATTTATAGGAACAAACTAAGAAAAATGTTATTTTTAAGTACATCGAACAAGCTGTTTACTCCTCCAAGCATCAAATTACAATACCCATAATTTCCACGTGATTGTACAATACACCACATTAATTAATGCTTACGTTAACATAATATTCAAAAAATTGATACAATTAGGGGTTTATTATTACATCTTAAAGAACCCCTTACACTTTCATTCTATGATGGGAACAAAAAATTGACGATTCATTATCAAGATCTATTTTAATTACAATCTCTTTAAAAGCCTGAAAGATAAGAATTTTTATAATTATTGTTAAAACCTCAATATTCTACTTGAATTTTTTTATAAATATATCAGGAGTATAATTTATCCAATTTATTGCACTCAAGATTAATTATCATTTATATAAATATGTTGTAATCTACTTATAATTTGTCTTCAAATCTATAATTATAGCATTAAAATATTAAAAATTGTGTATTAATTTTGATGTAAATTAGGAATATATAAAATTTTAAGATGATTAAATTTATTTACCACTGATTGTTTTCTATTTAAAGTTATTTTACGAATTAAATATAAATGGCCTAGTTACTATAATTTTCAAGATATTCTATTTACAATTCAAACAAAAAAAAGTACCCACATTATGCGAGCATACGATGATGTATTTAACATATTCTTTTTAAGTATAATATTAACATTATATACAATAAAATCTCCTAAACACCGATAATTTTAACTTTTGGATACACTTTAATAATTATCCCTCATAAAGAATCTTTCACTTTAAAATTATTAATAATTTTAATTTTTAAATACACTTTAATAATTATTTTATAATAATAATAATATCCTTACTAAATTATTATTACATATTTCTTTTAAAAAATGTTATTATTAATTTCTCTTAAAAATATAAATAATAAATCAAACTTTCGAACCACTTTTTAAAAAACTGTTGGGTTAAATATTATAAAAACTGGATAAAAAAATATTAAAACTTCTTTACATCATTCGAAAACATTCTCAGTTATCAAGGAACATTTTATTGGCACAACTTTATACTTAGAAGTAGGTCAACAATAACCAACGAGTTGACCAAAAAATAACAGTGATATTAAAAAAAAATTGAAAATTAAATATATATATATATATATATTTAAAAAATTTAACAATAAAAATAATACTTTAATAATATAAAAATATATATAATTAAATAATATATAATATTAAACGAATTTAAATAATTATAATTCAATTTATACTACTTAAAATAAAATTATATGATAAATTTTTTAATAATAACAATATATATATTTTGTCAAAAAAAAAAGCTTACAGTACTACATATTAATGCTCAATTTTTAAGTTTATTATTCGAGAACCAACAGGGTAGATTGTGACTTAGTTCGATATAAAGACATACAATTGTACATGTTAGAATTATATTTTCTATTAAAAAAGATTAGAATATCACTTCTTAAGTAACTGACAATTAAAATATTTTTTAATCTATTAATAATAAAAATGTATGGATTTATTATTATTTTTATATTTATAAAAGTTTCAAAGATATTATTTATTTTTTTATAAAATTAATGAAAGTCCACCGTTTCATTCTCAAAGTCACATTTGGTTGCATCATATAACTTTACGAGTTATGAACAAGAAAATTAAGCGGGACACCGCAAAAGATTTAATCCACAAAATTTGATGAAAAGGAAAATAGAACTCACACGTTTGAATTTTGAATTCAACGCCTGAACCCTTTAATATTTCCTCCACGTTTGTCTTCTATTTTTTCTAGCCATCTTGGAGCTAACAACTTATTCGGGCAGACTGGCAAAAGGGGCAGTTGTTCTCAAACATATTGAATATTTCTGCAACAAAACTTAATTTATTATTATTATTATTATTATTATTATTATTATTATTATTATTATTATTATTATTATTATTTCGCTTCTCAATCATTAATATATGATTTTGTTTGTTTCTTTTATTATCTTATATATAAATAAGCAAGGTTGGGACTTGTGATCATGGGCATAATAAAGCCATACCAAACTGGCAAACCCCCCAAATTTTCACATTTTTGCTAGAGAAATCCAAACCTTCGTTGAAAAGAAATACTGGTTTCTTACCGTAGATAAATTAAAGTTTAATACCCACTATGGGGATAGAGGTGGATGTATTTAGAGTGAGGATAGAATTTATGTATACGTGGTTTAAAAAAAATGGAAAGATGATGAATGATAATAAATTAATAATTATTGAATTTTGTTTAAACATATATATATATATAGATTTGAAATCTAATTTATCTAAAGCTATCAGATAAATCATTTTAAAAAGATCTCTCGATATCTGCACCCATAATGATACAAATAGTATGAGTTTGATTACACATAATATTTTTGATGATAAAAGTCAAACGTATAGATTGAGTCATGGTGTCATTAACCTCAAATTTTAAATATGATTTTTTTTATTCTCTTAACTCTATGATACACTATAATATGTATTCTCTAAATAAACAATATGTATACATATAATGATTTATATATACATAAAACTCATAAGATATGTATACATTCTATAAAATTATCTTACTTTTTTATAATTTATTTCTATAAATCGAACAAATCTTAACATTTTCATTTTAATTTTTGCATAAGACATTATAATGTATTTAATCGTCAAATTAAGGTGGGATTTACAACTCTCATTGCCTCGTTGATATTTATTGATTTCCTTTATATCGATTATCTTTAATGTTAAACTTCGTTCAAGCGTTATAGTTGGATACAATAAAAAGAATTGATGGATCTGAAGAGCGAGATAATATGGAACCAATGGAATGAATATTAAGAATAAATATTATGAACACCAGCATTTTGAATTTTCGTGGTTGTGGATAAAAATGATTAAAGTTATAATTCATTGCAAGGGTATTTTTGGTAAAATAATAATTTTGTTTTTTAAAAACTATTTTTAATTTATTAAAATTTGTCTTTTTTACATGTAAATAAGAAGGTCTAGCGTAGAAATTAACCCCTGTACCAGTGAGCTAGTTACATCAGGAATTAATAAGACTTTAATCTACATAATTTTTTGAAATTCGACCATTTTTCTCTCACTTAAACAAGAACTCCATCATGATAAAAAAACAAATAGGTGTAAATAAAAAAAACAAATAAGAGAATTACATATTTATTATAAGAATGGACAAATTTCATAATCTCACCAAATTCATTATTTTATATAAATTTATTACCAAACTTTTAAAGTGTAAAAATCTTTCCCTAAACTTATAAATTATAATAATATATTATTTTCATTGACCTCATTACTCTAAAATCTCACAAATCTCCCTCAATTATCCATAATTCATGACTCCTCGAGATGGATCTACGATAATAATGATTGGGTTATGGTGAATCCAAAAAAAGAGCTATATTTGTGGTGGTATATTAGTGGTACCATGGCTAAGAATGTTTATGGGCCTACTATAGGACATAAAAATTGAAAAAAAAATCTAAAATATGATACTATAGTGGATAAATAAACAAAGGAGTGTAGGTGACAAATCATGCTTAAAATGCCACCACGAGTATCATCCAACCTAGAGAAAATCACATGAGTGACTCGAAATGATGACTTGACCAAAACAGCCTTCAAAAATTATTACAAAAAACAGAGGATATATGCGTGAAACTAAAGTTAAAAGAAATTAGGTTGTGACAAGCAATGCATGGAGGTGTATAGGCAAGATAGGGATGAGTTAGGTAAGGGGTCCATATGGGGTGGAGTATAGGGTGGAAGGTGAATTGTATATTAAGGATGATTGAGGGAGATTTGAGGGTTTTTAGAGTAATTAGGTTATTTGAGTTGCATGTAACCTATTTCACATTAAGTTTAGTCCATTTTTAGCAAAAATTGTATATTGTTACAACTTATATAAGATTGGTGGTGGACTTTTACACATAAACAATTTGATGGTATATTTATATAAAGTGGTAAAATTCGGTGGTAGATTATGAAATTTGTGTATAAGAACTAGAAAAATATCGGTATAATAATCATATTTGTTTGGTATTATCCAAGTAGCAAGTATGTGACCTGAGTTACCTCGCTTATATGGTAACACTGTCATTTAGCATCCCATATATAACGACTTGGTCTTTAGAAGCAATCAATTCAGTTCTGATGATCAAGACATGGCCTAAGTGAAAATGGCCTGGTAATAGCAACCTACCAATTATTTGTAATCTTATCATATAGGGGATGCACTAACACATCTCAAAAAGAGCATTCATCCTTATACATCATCCTAATGACATGGATCACCTCTTTGCATACAAGATCTCAAGCACTTTGTATATGACTACCCGATTTCGTATAGAACTACTTTTTGTGATATACTCTGGAAACTCAAATAGAATGCTTGCTAATATAACATCGACATCTTTTTAATAGGTGCTATATATACCTCGCATTGAGATGAATAAAAGATCTTATCATTATTGAATTCCATTATTTTCTCTAAAAACCCTAACACATTAGAATCTCTCTAAACAATTTATGCCCACTATGGGGCCTTAAATCTTTCTAGGCCTCGGTTAGCATCTGAGACCTTGTATTTTACACCTTGGAGAAATAGCTCATGTCTTAAGGACATTCACTTTGCTCAATATGGCCAGCCCGCCATCTCATACCTAGCAAACTAATAGCCTCACTCACCCAACTCTAGAATTCTATCTCAATAACTATACGTATTGTTCCTCGCCAATCAAAACGTCGCATAATGATCAGGAACTGGGTCGCATATGGCCTTTATTTAGTGAATGCGGTCAACCCTTACTCTGAAATAATACAATCGGACTAGCCAGAACAATTTCATGGATTACAAGTTTGATAAGCTACATCTTCGAAAGTACATCTCTTGAAAATGACATCATGTTAAAGAGTCTCCAAAGATAGATAACTAAGCTACAAGTATTCACTAAGTCTCAAAGAGATAATAAGAAACTTAGGTCAAGGTTGGTATATGAGGATTATTCAGAGGTTGAAAGATCGTTTCATACTCCTAACCCCCCTATATTGGACAGTCACCCATCTAGGTTAGGGCATGCATCACGAAATCCCCACCAACAACGACCTGATGAAATTGAATAACAACACTTGCCAACAACTCTAACCCCTAATCTCATTCCAGGACCTACATACATGAATCCATCGGCTTATGAACATTTGGCACAACGTGTGCCCTACCCACTCCCAGCATGTTTGAGTTTGGGGAATGTTGCTATCGTAGGATTCCCACCACTATCTAGTTGTTCAAATGAAACCCTTGAGGAAAAATTTAAAGACATAAAATGTTGGTAAAAATGGATGACCGCTTTAAAGGATAGGAGAAGCTAAGACCTTAAGGCAACATCAAAACTTTATGTCATCAATTGTCAACATCACCCTTTTCATATATCCTTCGATTGAAAGCACCGGTTCTAAAATTGATTACCCCAAAGTGTCCCACCTACAAGGGTACAAAATACCAAGTAGCTCATGTTCTTCACTTCAAGATGGCCACATCCGCTATAAGCCTTCTGATAATAAAAGAGAAGCCATGTATTGTAAATTATTCGCAACCATATTTTAAGAGATGGTGCAACAATAGTTCGTTGAGTTTCCACCCAAGAGTATAAAAATCTTTGATGTATTGGTGAAGGAATTTGTTACCAATTATGCATGCAATAAGCCAATAAGGAAGGAATCAAACCATTTAAGCCTATATGAGGAGGTTCAAGACAGAGAAGATGGAAATTTCACAATATTCTGATTCCATTGAAATTAAAGCTTTTCGTAAAGGCATAAAGTGTGATATTGGCCTATTCATTGAGTTAACCAAGACCACCTCTCGATCTCGGGAGATGGTCTACGAAAAAACCCAAAAGTTTATTGACATGGAGAGAGAGATGAAGTCCACCAAAGGGTGGTAAATAGAGTTATAGCCAAGTCTATCTCAGTCAAAAGGTAAGAGGATAAAAGGCCTTATAGAGACAAAAACCCTAACCTTCCTCATTTCAAACCTGTGGTCATGCCTAGAGGAAAACCATAGACCTAGGAAGGAGTGTTATACCCTTTTAAAGGTCCTTCATTGCGTATCTCATTATCTGAGGCTATACAATACATAGAACGTATTAATCATGTCAATTGGCCACAACCTATGAAAACTCCATTGAAGGACCCCAATAAGTATTGTGTTTTTCATAAGGATACATGTCATAGACTTGAGATTAAAGACACCTTAAATGAAAAATCAAACATCTACTCTCGAAAGGATATTTTAGGGATGTAGTCGATAAAATTGAGGATTTACGGGAAGAAAATATTACAGTCAACAACCCCACTAACCAAGGCAAGTTAATTCCCTTAAATCTAGCTCTTAGGGGTACAAATATGCTCAATTAGCCTCTTCGAAGTGATGTTTGCATAATCCACACTATACACAATGGGCCAACTATGTCGGGTTATTCCAAAAAACTCTAGAAATAGGTATGCCTAGGAAGCAAGAGACACAACCAGTTAGTATATAATCTAAAGCATGAGGGGCCAGTCTATCCAATCATCTTTGAAAGATGGAAGATCATCCCACTCTATGATGATCCTTTGGTTATAACTGTCAAAATCGTACACTATGAGGTGCGCATGATTTTGGTGGATAATAGAAACTCCTTAGATTTGATGTATTTATATTCATTATTGGATATAGGGATAGATCCTAAAGATATCATACAACAACAAATTCCATTGGTGGGTTTTAACGGAAGAATAACCATGTTAGTAAGGACCATACGTTTATCGATCTCTATGAAAGAAGCAATCGTCCTTACAAATTTTATGGTGTTGAATACTCCCATGTCTTACAATGCAATTTTGGATTGACCATGTGTCCACAAGATGAAAGCAACCCCCTCTATGTATCATTAACTACTCAATTATCCTACTATCGAAGGGATAAAGGAGATAAGGGAAGAATAGGACAAGGTAAGGAGTTGTTACAATTTTTTCATGAAAAGTGCATTACCTTTATTATCGAAGTAGCAATCAAAGAACGAAAATCATTCGAATTGGGAGATGATGCCATTAATAGGGAGATAGACCATGGCGATAACCCCCGATGATTATGAAAAAATTTACATAGGAGACCCAGGAATGGAGAACTCCGTAAAAATTAGTTCAAATCTAGCCTACGAGTTGAGAGCTTCATTCATTGAATTCTTAGAGGATAATGTCGACTTTTTTGCATGGAAACCAAAGAATATGTCTGGTATCAATCCTGAAATAATTTCTCATGAATTGTGTGTAGATCACACCAGAAAACCAATTCAACAATGAAAATGGAGGTTTTCTCGAGATAAAATTGATATCATCAAGAAGAAGGTCAACTTCGTAAAAGGAGTAGGTTGGATTCACGAGGTAGGTTACCCCACTTGGCTATTGATGTTGATAGAGTCATGGTAAAAGAAATTATCTCTGATGACTCTAATAGTTATGACTCCTAATAAATGTTAATATGAGTAAAGTTTTATTCCCAAGAAAGTAATCTTATTGGGTCATTAGATGACGAATGAGAAAAAAATAATAATGATGAGCATGATAGTACAAGAAGTAGTAATGATGATGATGGTGAAGATAAGGAAACATAACATTTGTCTTCGGACACAACCGACATTTAAATCCATACATATGTGAAACTAATTATACACATGCTAAACAAGATAAAGACTATATGTATATAGCTTTCGGTCCAAGCATAAGAGTTATTGGAAAGGAATATATAAGTCGACATCATGAAGGATAATTGAAATGCTAGAATAAGATAAGAAAATCATGTATTCAAGTTTATCTTTAATAAGCATTAATATGAATGAAAATAATATCTCAATTAATATAGGTGTATATAATATTTGTGAATTTTTTTAATCAATATTGAAAAAAAATCTAGCAACGTACTCATATTATCTTAATCAATATATTTAAATGATCTCTAACTATATGACATGTCATCAATACTATTTGAATCAATATAACATATCCTTTGAATATTTTAGAAAATCATTTTGGATGTAATTATGATATAATTTTTTAATTTTTTTAATAATAAAGTATATTATTTTAAGTAAAGTTATTAGTTTATTTAGAATGTAAATATTAGTTTGTTTCTAAAATTACTTAATCTGATTTATTTTTCTTTATATTAAATTATAAAAATTCAATAATTTTAAATAATTTTTCATACTTTGTTTTAATTTTACGTGAATTTTGTTCTATCAATAATAATATCTTTATTTTTGTAAAATCAAATTTTTCTATATATCAAGACAGATATTTTAATCCTTTGTTACAAGTCACTCAAAAACTGTTCCCAACAGATACTGAGATACAGCTAGCTACCCATGTGTTTTAGTGAAGCCTGACAACACAAACTACAGATGGGATTTCTCAAAATGGGTCAGGAAGGAGTACACAAAAAAGCTTAAGGTGTGAGGCAAAAGAAAACATGGTGTAACCTCACCGTCAGTGTTTTCTTGTGGCCGCTTGCTATCCAATAAAATAATTGGTTGAAATTTATTTAATTAATTATTTTTCTAATGATATAATTTATTGAAGTTTAAAGTTAGTGACCAGGAAACCTAGCCAACAGTAATAATCCCTAAAATTCAAGGAAAAATAAAATCTAGGCACAGGGAAAAAAAAAAGATTTGCCCTCACTTTTCAGTGAAAGAGAGGGCCAATGCGATTAGTGTTATTATGTAATGGGCCTACATATTTGTGAGTTTTGACCCTCAAGTTCATGGGCCAGACTTCCATTACTTTACAAGCCGACCAACTTGTTAATTTGTAATCAATATTGCTGTTTCAAGGAAAATTCTATTAACATTCCATAAAATTCTCCAAATACATATTTTTAAAATATACATGGAAAAAATTGTCATAAATACCCTAAATAAAAATATTTTTTAATTCTCTAACTTTAAAATGATATTTATTAATCATTTTATTTATAAAAAATGTATCCATTAATCATTTTACTTATAAAAAATAATCACATAATGATTTTTCGATAGATTTAATTAAATATTTTATTAATAAATTATTTTAAAAAACATAAATAATGAAAAGTGTAAAGGGTGTTATAGTCATTTCACTCATCTAATATAAAAAAAATGGAACATAATCGAAAAATTGAACATAACCAAGTCATTACTCACACTGTTACTTTGTTTTCTTTTATTGAAACAAACCAAGCCACTGCCGTGCCATTTTGGGAGGTGCATGAAGGTAGAAGTCACGATGGTGATGGTTTAACAATGGTGTGGCAATGGATTAGGGCTTGATCGAAAATGACAAGGGATTTGCTCGATGGGGGAGGGGGGAGATGTGGGCCGGTGACATTTTGATCATTTGGGTTAGTGAACAGTGAAATGATAATAGATACTCTTGATTTTTTTTATTTAATAAATTCAAAATTATAAAAAATTATTTTTGGCATATTTTTTAAAATAAAAATGATTAAATGATATATGTTCTAATTTAAGGAATTAAATAAAATTTTTTTTTGTATAAGTTAGAAGAATAAATTAACATTTCATCTAATAAATATATCTTCTATACTTTTTATACATTGGGATATGTATTTGGAGAGATTTTATAGGATGTAATTAGATTTTGGCCTGTACCAATAACACAATTGGGCCGAAGCTCGTCATATAGACATTAACAGGAACACATTTGTTAATTATGGATTTGGCGGTGTAATTTTTAAATTTTTTTTTTTAATGTTCCTGTGAATTGATTTTCTATATTTTGCTATAGTATCGTGAGCGTGAATCGCGAAAAGAACTTTCTAAAACTTCATAACTACCATTTGATTTAAAAAGTAAAACAAAGACATAAACGTCATTCAAACAATGACCTTAATTTCTCTAACTAATATTAATTTGTCTTTGTCAAAAAGAAAAATGAAAAAAACTACACACTCATTGGAAGCAAATTAATATTATTGCACTGCAAAAGAAAATAAAAGAACATTATTTATCACTATAGAAGCATGTTATTATTTTCTAATATAATTTCATGAAAATGTTATTTTCTTATTGGAAAAAAGTGGACTACGTGTTCACAAGTCTGGAATCATGTTATTATTTTCTAATATAATTTCATGAAAATGTTATTTTCTTTTTGAAAAAGTGGACTACCTGTTCACAAGTCTAGAAGCATGTTATTATTTTCTAATATAATTTCACGAAAATGTTATTTTCTTAATGGAAACAGTGAACTATGTGTTCGCAAGTCTAGAAGCATGTCATTATTTTCTAATATAACTTCATGAAAATTATTTCTTAATATATATATTTTTTTAGCAATGAAAAATAATATAACAACAATATTATCGATATAATGAAATGTACTGTTTGGATTGAATCACAGACTAGATCGTTTTCTTTAAGACATTTTGCATTTCTTTACAAACTTATGCAAACAAATAAAACATCGCCATCTTTATGATAAAGCAACCTAGAATCTTTATTTTTTGTCTCGGAAATTCGTTGAACTGATTAAGTTCGCAATGATACGCCTCTAAAGTTTATGTTGCTCGAAAAACTTTAAAAACAATTTAGTATCTTATTCTTTTCTTTCTAACAGCTATTGCTTCTATGATCTCTAAGAGAATTGGTGTGTATAAACTCATAATTGAGACTCTCTATTTAAAGTTTAAGAAAATGTGTGACAATTTTGATAAATAACGGTTATGTTTGAGTGAAAAAAGTAACGGTTATTTCTGAGTTAAAAAGTAACGGACAATTCTGAGTTAAAAAGTTAAGGTCATTTTCTGAGTACAAAAGTAACGACCATTTTTTTGAATGAAAAAATAACGGTTATTTTCTTCGTAAATAAGTAACAATCATTTTTTTGAGTTGAAAAGTAATTTTAATTAAAAAAATTCAATTAATAAAATGTCACCTCACCTCACACACGCATACGCACACGCACATGGACACGGCTCGACTCAGCACAACACAGACAGTCGGTCAAACAAACGGTGATAGCGGTGACACGTGCGTATATGAAATCACATTTTGCTAGGTTTTCTCCCTTTCCACAAAAGTGGGTACCTCTTGTGGCCCAAACCCAATAGCTAATCATTTTTACATTTATACATCTCCTAAGTGATGTAAAATAACAATGCGGGACAACGCACAAATTAGCATCATTTGTTTTTATTAAAATTCACATTTCTAACAATCATTCGCTTGAATTTTATATAAAAATAGTTTTCATCGAGCAACCGATCAATTAAGAGTATAATATTGTGCATAAGCAAAAAGTGTCTATCGACTTAAACCTTTGCATATTATTGATGCTTTAGAATATACTAGAGTAACTCGTAGTTTTGAACTCTATCTCTAACAATATTACACACGCACACCTTTCCAAGGTATAGTTTGAAAAGGTCGTGCTTTACGGCCATGCACGTATATCCTAGTATAGTGAATGCTCTAGTAAATTTTGCTCAAAAACTTTCATAGGAAACAGCCACACTTGAACATTCACATAGGTGAGTCTATCAAGAATACTCATGTAGTTATGTACTCTACTCCACATATAGTATAAAACTCATTAAGAGTTTAATAATTAACTCATCCTTCTCTGTCGCTTTAGGACTTCATACTTCTAACAATATAGAATAGGATTTTATAAAATCATGATTCATCTCATATCACTTCATGATTTGTTATCAACCAAATTTTCATTAGAATGTACATGATCCATCTTACAACTCATATAGCGAGAAATTCTCTAAAAGTATTATGCTTACGACATATTGGTCATCTCTTGTCGTTGTAATAACGGTTCTGAATCTTTGCAATAGCTACCATACTATCGAAGTGGATTAGGACAGTTGGTATCGGTCTTTCTCATAAAGGGATCTCAGCTAACAGACTTCTTAACCAGCCTACTTCTTCACTAGTTGTAACTAGTGCTCTCATTTAAGATTCCATCTTAAATTGGGCCAATATTGTCTATTTCTTTGACTTCCAAGAAATAGCTCCACCAGCAATGCTAATCATATAGCTGCTAGTTACTTTGAAGTCTTCTAATAGAGTGTTCCAATCAACATCGTTGTATCCTTATAAAACAACGAGAAACTTTTTATAATGTAATTCAAGGTTCATGGTTCTGTTAAGGTATCTCATGACCCTTTCAATAGCATTCTAATTCTCTATACTAGGTCTACTAGTAAACTTACATAGTAGTTCCACAATATAAGCTATGTCTGGTCTAGTGTAGTTAGTAGCATAACGTAACCTACTAATGATGCTCGCATACTCAGTTTGTCTAACACCGTCTCCGATGTTCTTGAACAACTTTGTACTAGGATCATAAGGAGTACATGCAGGTTGCAGTTAAAGTAATTATATTTATTTAAGATCTTCTTGATGTAATGAGATTGATATAGGAAAAGTCTCTTTTTAGAACTAGTAATTTTTATACCAAGGATTACACTCGCTTCTTCGAGATCTTTCATATCAAAGTTAACACATAATAAAGTTTTCACATTACTCACAACATGAATATTTGACCCAAAACTAAGCATGTCATCCACACATAAACATATAATAGTGCAAATATCATTTTATGATTTATAATAAATACATTTGTCACTTTCATTTATTTTGAATCCATGTAAGATAACTAAATTATCAAATTTTTTATGTCATTGCTTAGGTGCTTATTTTAGACCATAAAGGGATTTAACTAGTTTACAAACTTTATTATTCTTGACTTGGGACAACAAAACCTTTAGGTTAGTCCATATAATTTTTTTCTTCAAAGTCACCATTTAAGAAAGCAATTTTAACATCCATTTGGTGCACTACTAAATCATGGATAGTAGCAAAAGAGAAAAGTACACGTATGAAAGTTTTTCGTGTGACTAGTGAAAAAGTATCAAAGAAATCTACATTTTTCCCTTGCCTATACCCTTTGACTACGAGACGAGCTTTGTACTTTTCAATAGTACCATCAGGTTTTAATTTCTTCTTTAGTAACCATTTACATCATATATGTTTGCAACGAGGAGGTAAGTCAACTAAACGTCAAGTTCTATTATACTCAAGAGAGTTCATTTCATCATTTATGGCTTTTTCTCATAAGTTGGCATCTAAAGAAGATAAAAGCGTCTTTAAGAGTTTGGGGATCTTCCCCCAAGGTATAAGCATAAAAATCAGACCCAAAATCCTTAAAGATTTGAACTCGTTTTCTTCTCCTAATTTCAGTATTTAATTCCTCATTTTGTTCACTAGTTCTAGTTATAGGTAAACTACTAAAAGATGAACCCTCTTTATTTTTCAATTTAAAAGTAAACTTATATTCATAAAAGTCATGATCATTTGATTCTATAATTACATAATCATTTAAGTCAGAATTTATAAGTTTTACTATTCACAACATATCCTATGAATACACATGCATACACTCTACTAGCAACTTTATTTCTCTTAGAATCACAAATCCTAACATGGTCTAAATAACCCTAAGTTTTAAAATAAATTAAGTTAGGTTTCTTATTTTTCAAAATTTCATATGGTAAATTTTACTAGTAGATTTAGGCACTCTAGTTAGCACATACCAAATAGTTAATAAAATTTCTCCCCACCAATAGAAAGCACACAAGAGTTTAACAAAATTGCAACAATTAATTTAGTAAAAGTTCTACTTTTTCATTTAGCTTTGCCATTCATTTCAGGAGTAATTCAATAAAAAAGTTCTCCTTTTTCATTGAAAATATTGTATTCATATTCACTGTCAGTCTTATACTTATCAAGTTTTTGGCACCGTTGTTGGGGACTTGATGTTGTGCTCATCAATTTTTTGGCACCGTTGCGAGAGAAGAATTAGTATTTTTAAGTTATTTATCAAAATTTTGAAAAAAATTTATGTTGTAAATAATTGTGATTTGTTGTTATGTATTTTGAGTTCAAAAAAATTATTTAAATAATGAGCTCTAAAAAAATAATTAATTAATTAAAAAAATTAATTAACTTAGATTTATACTTAACGTAATTAACTTAGATTTTGAATTAAATTATTAACTTAATTAACTTAGATTTTAATAGCATGAAAAGTAAAGATTTAAGAGAGTTCTTTCTAAGATGATGGTTTTTAAGGAGGTTTTGTTCCACCATTCTTTCATGGGAGCACTCTTAGTTAATACTGATATGTTATTTAACTTATAAATTGTAATAAAATAAAACAAAATTTGAAAAATTAAAAACTAAAAAAAAATTAATGAAGCTATCTCCAAAATTTCAAAGTTTTAATTACAATATGTGATAAAATGAGTTAATTGCTTTTTTAGATCTAGGTATAAATATGTTTTAATGACTTAGTTATTTGACTTGTTCTTAGAAGTGGATTTTCTAAAACTCATAGTCATTTCCCTAATTTTAAGTAAAAAAAAATTTAAAAATCCATAAGGCATGACTAAAGAAGTATAGGTAGACAATCTTCTCCTACATGTACGTTTGATTGACTCAATGATATGTGAACATTGAGTTTACTTAAAATGAAATCACCTAAGTTACATCTTACTAAAACGTTAAACTAAGTGTTGGATGAGAGACAACCTATCATTTTAGGTAAAAAATATTTATTTATTTAATTTTTTTTGTTTATTTTAGTTTAATTGCATATGAATAATTTTAGAATTATTAAAACTAAAAATATTTGTTAAGATATTAGAAGCTCACAACGATCTGTTTATGTGAACTTCAATGATGAATAAGATGTATACACCTGCATTTCTCAATTACTACTTCCCATTCTCATAAAGTAGGTAATTTTTCTTCTTTTTTTTCTTTATCTTTAATCTATAATTGTTACATTGAGGATAATGTAAACTTTATGTTAGAGGTGGTCAAAAATTACCATTTTTAATTTCAAAACAATTAACAATTTTAGAAATTTTTATGTCCACATTTTCCTTTTTATTATGTTTGATTTTATTTTCTTTGTATAATTTAGTAATTTTTAGAATTTTAGGATTAGTTTTAAAATTTTCTTACAAAAATTTATCACCTCTTTGAATGAAATTTAAATAAATAGTTAAGTTTTTTAGATTGTTAAATAAATTTTTGAAAACATATCATGAAGTATATGGTAATTAGTTAGTTTTTTTTCATAATTGATATTTCTTGTTAAAGTGTATAAATTATATTACACCCAAAATTGGTGTTTAGGAATCAAATAGTGAAGACTAACACTTGTGAGATATAAATTGAGCCTAATTTTTTATTAGATGATCTCTATAGAACTTTGTATTAAATGTTTGGATTTTTACATCTTAATGAAGTATTATATATTTATTTTTTATTTGCTTAGATTAAATGATTTATGTATAAAGTGATAGTATATGTCTTTCTTCATTCATGCATTATTTCTATTAAAAAAGAGATATATCTAGGGTTCTATATACAAAAACAAACAAAAAAGTCAAAATATTAATCACTCACCTTACCATATAAAAAATGTACAATCTATACATTAGTCTACTCTCTAAAAATAAATTCTCTTAAAAAAATAAGAATATAAGAGAAAGAAAAAAATAGAAAAAAGAGATAAAAAAAATAATAGTATAATCTATATACTATGAGTCAAAAAGTCTAAAAGTTGTGAAAAATTGTTTAATGCAAAAGAAAATATAGGAAGAAATTTCCTAAGGAGTCATTACATTTTCCTACATTTTCTAAAATGCATATTACTTTATATTTTTATTTAATAAATTTGATTGATGCATGAAGGTAATGTATAATATTTTATAAATCCTTACATTTGATTCTTTACATGAGATTAACGTTAAAATAACACATATTAGTTCATTTTCATACATCAACTCTTTCGCATAAATTAGTATGAATGTTTGAACACATAAGATTCAATGTTTTTAAGAATATTGACTTATGAGTAATAAAGTTGATGCGAATTCGGATTCCCAACACTAAGTTTTGGTGAAATTAAATTGATACATCGTTGATATGAAATATGAAAATGATTTTCAACTAATTATTATCATGAATGTTTAAGAATTGAAATAATATATGCTTAAGATTTTAATTATGAAATTTAAAAGAGATTATAAGCAAGATATACTTTTGTATTTTATTTCTTTATTTTATTTTAGTCTTTTAACTTTATTTTAAATTTTAAATAACTTCTTATTTTATTTGTTTTATTTTGTTTTCATTTTTTTTTAATTTTTGTGGGTATCATTACTAAAATCTCTCATGAGACTTAAACTCGTTGACTAGGACAACCTGAGGGTTTAAAGGCTTGTTGTATACGCAAAATATAACCATGTCAATCCACAGAAATGATTTAGTATATTTTAATTTTTAGTTTTATCACTTCTCTTGCTAAGGAACTAGCAACAAGGTGGTTATGGGTTGTTATAAGTAATTAAAAAATACTAAAATTATCATAATTTAATATACTTTAATTAATTAAATAGGTTTATATTTATATGATTTTATCATATTTTATATAAATTTGTTCTTTGGAAATCATATATATTTTTATTGTTTTGTAGGTATTTTCATTCAAAAATAACTTTAATACACGAAGAAAAATACTAGAAGTAATATATCACAAATATATAGAGAAAATAAATAAGAAAAAGTCAAAAAGATGGGAAAAAAAATTAGACAAAATGGTTCAAAATAGTCAAAAATGTCAAAAAGCCTAAACATTCGCGTCAGTCGCCCATCCTCATCAAGTCCCTCGCACACCAACGCATGTGCATGCCCAGCACAAGCTCGCACGCAGTTAGTACATCCCCAACACACGCTTGGCACACACCACGTAGATTTCCACGCATCGGTGCACACACCCGTGTTGTGTCGTGATGCGCACCCATTTGGGTCCAATGCCTAAATGTCACACCAAATGCATGCCTTCCAAAATTTTTGCACCCCATGTGTGTTCTAACATGTCCAAACGCAACCAAATTCAAATTTTGAAATATTTTCTCCTATTTTTTTATCATTTTTCTCATCTATAAAAGGATTATTTTTCCCTTTTGTAAAACACATCATTTTATCAGCTCTATTTCTCTCTATAAAGTTTTTATTTTTTTTAGTTTTTAATTTTTAAGTTATTCACTTTTTAAGAAGAATTAGCTATTTGTTTTATAGATTTTTAGTTTTTGATTCAATAAGCGAAAATATAAATCTGTTTGGATGTTTTCTAGTAAAAAATTAGCATCAAATTAATGTAATGATTCTTTTAGGGAATTTAAATGAATTATTTACATTTATTTTTTTATATTTTATTCTTATATATTATATTTAATTTGTATGTGATTAAATTTAACATGACTGATTAGCGAAATATTAAATATGTAAAATATTTTTATAAAATAAATTTATTTTGTTTTTATTTAAGATTTTATATTAAGGATGTTATAGAGAAATATATTATTTTTCATTATAAACTTAAATCTGAAAATTAGATTTTAAGGTTTAATTATTCGGTTTGATTTAGAGTAGTACTCTTTTATTTGTTAGTACAAACATCCCGATATAACTATTATTTGAAAATGTATTTACGACATATTTTTAGTAATAATTTTAAAATTTGAAAGTTAATACTTAGATAATTAAATTCTTAGATTTAATTTGGAAACCTTGAATAAAGTCTAATTAACTAACTCCTTTTAAAGATATAATTAGATGGTTTGTTATTTTCTTAAAAATAAAGCTAAAATTTAATACTTAATTAATTAATAGGCTCCGTCTTAATATATTAGTTAATTAATATTAAACCAAATAATTTGGGTCTCACCTAAGTACACTTTTATACAAAAAAGAGTAAATCAATAAATATCAATTTATATCTTTAATAACCTAAATAATATGAGTAAACATAATAAACTTAGTTGTTCCATCCTTAAATATTACAGAGTTATTAATTATAAAAATTTGCATTATTTTTTATTGAATCTATATCTATATTTATTTTTATGTTATTAGACTAGGAAACAAATAAACCAAAATATTATGACAAGATGTTTAGAATTTAATTTAATTTTTAAGATTTTGAATAATAAATTAAAAACCACGTATATTTCTTTATTAGATCGACTTTGGGAGTATACTTATCATTTGGTATAAAATGATTCGTGCACTTGTATTACATAAAATGATTTGTGAGAGTTTTACAAATAATAAAACTAAATAATATATGCAAGACTAGTATTGCATATCAATTTTATGCTTATCAAGTTTTTGACACCGTTACCGAAAACCTGATGTTCTGCTCATCATAAAGTTCATTGAGTACGAGACTCAAATTAATGAGCACTTTTTTATGTTATTAAAAATTATAATTGATATGTGAAAGATAATAATTAATTAAAATAATATAATTTATTTTTTAATTTATATTTAATTATTATATCAAAAAATACTCTAACATATAATATAAAAAAATCAATTAATAACATTAATATATTTAAATTTATTTTCTAAAGAAAATATAATAATTGTATAACATATAAAATAAAATATATTTTGAGATTCATTATTTTTAATTGGGATAATAAAAAATCATTTCATGTCGCTATAACATTTTGACCGTAGATAATTAAAATTATTTTTATCTTTAAAGCCTTGATATTTTATCTATAGATAATTATAGATGATAAGACTTGGATGAGAGTGGTTATTATAATATTAAAATTGTAGTTAATCGAAATTAAATATATATATTAATATTTTTAATGTACATGTAATTATATAAAAATATACATTTTTTTATAATAAAACACATAATTTTGAAATAATTAGAGTAAATTTTATTTATTATTAGTTTTATATTTTTTATTTTACTTAAAAACTTATAATAAATGGTTAAAAATAAAAAATATTAATGTTAATATTTTAAATAATATAATAGAGAAATTATGTAACATTTAATTTTTAAATTAAATATACTTTTTAAATAAATATTAAAAAATAATAAATATGTTAAATATATTATTCTAATATACATAAAATTAATGTATAATTATTATGGTTATGGTTATGTTTAAAACATAACTATATATATATATAACTAGAGATATTAAATAATTATTACATATCATCCTATATATGTCCTATTAAAAATATATTCATAAGTTAAAGTTGTTATATTTTATTTAAATTTTATCATATTTCATTTCATCATAATTAAATTTATTTTTAATTGACTCATAATTATTATATATAATCATGTTTCATTTTATTATTATTATTTTTACAAATTTATTTGTCATACTTAATTTAATTTTAGAAAAATAAAATATCTCATTATGTATCATCTTAATCTATAAAAATAAATAAAATAAATTTATAAATTATACCATAAATTAATAAAATATTACATCTTAATTAGAACACATGAAAAATAAGATATCTCATTATGTATCATCTTAATCTATAAAAATAAATAAAATAAATTTATAAATTATACCATAAATTAATAAAATATTATATCTTAATTAGAACACATGTATTAAAAATTTGATTATATATAAATTGTGTGCTTCGATACAATATCATTAAATAATAACACAATTTATAAAATATAAACCATTATTCTATGGGTCAAAAGTCAAAACCTTGACTGCGACTTGCAACAAGTTACCCGGACTACTAAAAAAAACCAATAAGATTCGTCAATAATAGGCTGCTAGCTAGTTGCTTTGTTAATTACGACATTTTTGTGTGGACTTAGAAGTAATAGACTTTTAGTTGAATAAGATAATAATTAACATTTAATTAACAAACCGCTCGCACCTTAAAAAAATAAATCCATTAAGGAGACTGAAATTTTTACTCAACAATTTCGTACAAATATAAATGAGACATTTAATCAACCATGCCCTCGAGTATTTTCAGGGAAGATCAATTTCTATATGAATTAAAACCATCTTCGTACTATAAAATCATTAAAAATTTCACTTTTAATGTAATAAAAATAATTATATTATATAAAATAATTATTTATTAAAAATATATTTATTATATGAATATTTTAATATTTATTAATAAAAAAATTAACAAAAAAGTATAAAATATGTATTTATTATATAGATATTTTGATATTTATTGATGTAAAAAAATTAAAAAAAAACATTTGTCGACTAAACATTATAATTTTTTATATATAACGATATCATAAATAAATTGATCGAATAGTCGTTAAATATATAATTAATAACTGTATAAATTATCGACGTTAATATAATAAAAACAATTATATTATATAAAATAACTATTCATAAAACTGAATTTATTATATAGAAATTTTAATATTTATTGATTAAAAAACTAAAAAAAAGTATAAAATATAAATAAATATTTTGATATTTATTATCGTAAAAAATTAACAAATAATATAAAATATAGATTTTTTTATATTTATTAGTATAAAAAATAAAAAAAAAGACGGATAACGATCAAACTAATTCAAACTAAAAAAAAGTGATTATTGACCCAATATTATGACTATTTATATACGAAGATATAGTAAGTAAATTAATCAATCACTCATTAAATATATAATTATTAATTGTATAAATTATCACCTTTAATATAATAAAAATGATTATAACATATGAAATAACTATTTATAAAAATTTATTTATTATATATACATTTAAATATCTATTAGTATAAAAAACTAACAAAAAATTATATAGATATTTTAATATTTAATGATATAAAAATAAAAATAAGAAAAAAATAATACCGAACGAACTCATTAAGGTTTAAGATATAAGATATATGTTAACCTTAAAAATAATTTAAATTCAAAGAGTCAATACTTATTGGTTAATGTAAAAAATAATAATAAATCTTTAATTAAATTTTATTATTTATTTAATTATCATTATATCAAATAAGTTAATATATATTTTTGTAAAATTGAAAGAATTATAAAAAAATAACAGTTTATGTGCAAATTAGTGTTTTTTAACTAGTGTCAATGATATATTTATTCTTGAAAATATAATTTATACATCGAAAAAAGATTTTTATATAATAAATTTTGTTAATATTTGCATTTATATATATAATATCAAATGTAAGTATTTTTAAAAAATTAAAATTTTAATATTTATAAAAGTATTGATACTATATAATTTTTTTTAGCTTAAATGATATTACTCAATATGAGATATAAGATTTTAATTGTTTGTTAATAGGTGTTTTTATAATTATTTTATCATTATCTTTACATCTAATAATAATCATGTAATTTTTTATTTTTTATTTTTTATTTTTTAAAAAAATATATAAGGGAAAACAACTGTCATAATTACGTCAATAACATATTTCATCTCATCATCAAAAATTATATACGTGTATCTAAAAAGAGTTAGTGAGTTAGTGATATAGATTGGTCGTATCTCATAACCGAGGCTTGTGGCTACCGAAGCCTTGAACCACAACCACATACTTTCCTCCTGAAAAAAATTGGTTTATATCCTAGTGCTTATTTTTACCTTTACTTTAATTTCCAAATTCAAAATAAAATGAAATATTTTGAATTTTATTAATATATAATAATTATGACCAAAAATTGTGCATGATCGAGATGAGATACGACACATTGATTTGATTTAGATAATTTTGGAACGACATAAGAAAAGAAAGGGCTGGGATATTAGTAAACAAAATAAATGAGGTAAGTTATTCAAATTAAAATAATAATGAACTGAAAGAGGGAGAGGTCGTTGAAAATCAACACCAAAATAATAATTGAATAGGTAGAGAAATAAATGAAGTAGTTGAAGGTTGTAGAAATAAATGAAGTAGTTGAAGATTGTAGAAATAAATGAAGTGTTTGAAGGTTGTAGAAAAGAGAAGTGTGTAGATAAGATTTGTATGGCTAAGATTATTTCTTAGTTTTATATTTGTGTGGTGTAGATTGCATGTTGAGGACTATAAATAGCCTACCTTGCATTTGCTTTAATCATTCCATCAAAAACAAACAAGTCTTTGTATTCTTAGTTTGAGTGTGAGTTGAGACAGAAATTCTTCGTACAAAGGAGAATTTGTGAGTCCATTTCCAGATGAAAGAATTTGGCCAATTCAAGCACTTCCTTGGTTTAGAGGTTGATCACACACAAGAAGGAATATTTCTTTGTCAGCAAAAATATTCTAAAGATTTGATAAAACGGTTCGGAATGCTTGAATGCAAACCAATTTCGACACCGATGGAGCCAAATGCCAACGTGTGCATACGTGAAGGAAAAGATTTGGAAGATGCGACAATGTATCGAAAATTGGTAGGCGATCGATCTACTTAACCTTAACTTCGGCGACATTTCTTACGCAGTTAGTGTAATGAGTCGGTACATGCAAAATCCAAAAGCCACGTTTGGAAGCAATTCGACGAATTTTGAGATATGTGAAGAGTACAATTGAATATGGTCTTTTACAAGAAAGGTGGAGACAACAAGTTAGTTGGTTATCGCGATGCAGACTATGCGCAGAGATCAACAATGGGTATGTGTTTTTGGGTTACGGAATAATTTCTTGGTATAGCAAAAGACAACCAACAGTATCATTATCAACCACGAAGTCGAGTATCGGCGAATGGCGGCTCAAGAATGTACATGGTTGATACAGCTAATGAATAATCTACATCAATCAGTAGATTATGCAGTACCATTGTATTGTGACAATCAATCAGCAATTCGTTTGGCAGAGAATCCGGTCTTTCATACAAGAACTAAGCATGTTGAAATACACTATCACTTTATCAAAGAAAAGGTTCTGCAAGAAGAAATTGAAATGAGGCAAATCAAGACAGATAATAAAGTTGTAGACTTGTTCACAAAAAGCTTAAGTGTTGGCAAGTTCGAAGTGTTTCGCCATCAGCTTGACACAGTAAAGATAGTGAGAGTTGGTGTTGAGGGGGAGTGTTGAAAATCAACACAAAATAATAATTGAAGAGGTAAAGAAATAAATGAAGTAGTTAAAGGTTGTAGAAATAAATGAAGTTGTTGAAGGTTGTAGAAATAAATGAAGTAGTTGAAGGTTGTAGAAATAAATGAAGTAGTCGAAGGTTGTAGAAATAAATGAAGTGGTTGAAGGTTGTAGAAAAGAGAAGTGTGTAGATAAGATTTGTATGGCTAGGATTAATTCTTAGTTTTATATTTGTGTGGTGTAGATTGCATGGTGAGGACTATAAATAGCCTACCTTGCATTTGCTTTAATCATTCCATCAAAAACAAACAAGTCTTTGTATTCTTAGTTTGAGTGTGAGTTAAAAGCTTTCTCTTTAAGTGTTTGTATTTCTCTTCAATTTGTGAGTTGCCTTTGAAAGGTGTTATAGTGAGTATAATACAAATAATTTGTTTACTTGTTTGGATCTAATATTAATAAATTTAGAGTTATTCATTCTAAATTTTACTCAATAGAGGTGTATTTGACCCATTATGGAGTGACAAGTAGGTATGTGTAAAATATTATCTGATTTTGTAAATTTAAAAAATTTAATCAATATGTTAAAATTTGAATGATTTTAAAACCATAATTAAATTTCATTAAATTGAAACATTCATAATCCTTTAATTTTGAATCAAATTAGATTTATCCATCATCCATTATAATTTTATCATAATTAATCAAAATAAAACAATATTAATATTATATATATATATATCCTTTTTTATTATATAATTTATCTGAATTTATTTAATTTAAAATCAATTAAAGACTTGAATGTCCCTGCGCTATTAACCCTTTGCATTTTTTAATTAATTTTAAATTTAATTTTATGCATACATTGAGTATAATATTATAATACAATAATAATTTGCATTGTTATTATCATTTTTGTAATTTTATTCTAAATAAAATGGTTATACATTGCTTGTTAATAAAAAAAATTAGAGTAGATGGTAAAAAATAAAAATAAAAAAGCCTAAAATTTCATTAAATGCATTATAAATCGAAATGATTTGAATTAATCAAATTAATTAATATATTAGATTAGATTAAATCATATAAAAATAAATAATTGGGTCAAATTTGATACAAATTCTAAGATTCAATTAAATGATTATATTAAATTAAATAAATCCATAATTGTGCCATAAAGAAAATACTTCTTATTTTAAAATGTAATGTAACAATATAAGTTAATCTTAAGTTTAAATTTTTTTTAGTTACTCAAGTTTTGATTTATTTTACATAAAGTTATTTAATTTTTTTCTATACTCTAAAATATTAACTCTTATTTCATTTACATATGTTTTTTTATCGTTAAATTCTAACACATCAGTTAATTATTATTAATTAATTTACATTAAATATTTAATTAATATTAATTAACTAATATAACATAATTAATTAATATTAATTAATCTATATGATATAACTTAATTACAAAAATTCTTATACTTAAACCTAAAAAATAATTCTAGGTACATTTGTATAGAGAAAAAAAATTCAACACAAGTGTAAAATGAGCTAAAATTTAATTACCTTTAAAGCTAACCTTAATCATAAAAATTTCACATATCACAAAAGGATTTATCCTTCATCCATTCTAACTTACAAATTCGAATTATAGAAAATTTATTTAATCTATATAAAAAAAGTTATAAAAATTAACTTAAGCTAAAATTTTAAATTTAACAAACACTCAAAAATGTTGATAATAGATATAATATATAGAATTTATAAGTTTAAATTTCTCTATTTTAAGTTGGTATAATTGTAAGGATAATAATAATATCACGGCTTAAATTATTATGGTTTGATATAACTCACCTTTATATAAAAAGTTTTATTTTTAATTTTAAAGAAAAATGTATATATTTATTTTTTTATTATATAAATGAACATATACATTTTAATGTTAGACGAAAATAAATAAATATTTTTTAATTGAGAGTTAAAAATGAAAGTATATTAAATAATTAAATTATTTATGTATTAGAGAAAATTATTATTATCATAATAATAATTTATTAATTAATTAATAATAAATATAAAATAGAGATTTTATTGATTTTGTTCCATTTATGTTATTTAAATTACTTGTATTAGTGTTTGTTAATTTTTAAAATTAATATTAAAAGTGGTCTGGAATTAAAAATAAAAAATAAAAATGTCGTAATAGTCCATCCCAATCCGAGCTTGAATTGTTTAGTTTATTCATTTCTTAACATAATTAGAGTAGAATTGGTAAACAAAAATAATTTTATTTAAATATTACAATAAATTATAAAATTAAATTTTACATATATATTTTAAAATAGTATATAAATTTCAAATATATATTTATGAAAAAATATATCTAGTATTTTAAAAAATATATATATAAGATTAACAAATATTTTTTAAAAAATACGTAAATTTTATGTAAATATTTTTTAAAAAATAATATATAAGGTATATATATTTATGAAAAAATATATCTAATATTTAAAAATATATATATATATAAGATTAACAAATATTTTTAAATAAATACGTAAATATTTTTTAAAAAATAATATATAAGATATATACATATATGGTAATTATATAAGATTGTTAATAGATAAAAATAAAATAAGATTTTAAAAATAATTAAAATTAATAATATGAATACATTAAATAAAAAATTATATAGAAAAATGAGTAAAGATAATTAAAAAATAATCTCCCGAAACAAAATAATAATATTATTTAAATAAAATATGGATTATTTTTTATTATACTATTTCATGTAATTAATAATAGTTCTCTTGTAGTAAGGTTAAGGCCTTGGGCTTCGTGTACGGTCTCTTATGATTATGAGTAATGACTTATGACGAGGGGTGGGTCGTTACATTTACTATGGTCGGTGTGACCGTCTGGTCATTCAGAACATTTGTACAAATATTTTGTACGGTCGTTAATATTAGGGATTTTTTTATTTTTAATAAGTTGATCTAAAATAATAACAATCTATTTGTTAATTTTATTAGATTTATTTTTTTGATAACCTAACGTAAGCTTATTACTCGTATAATAAATTGTTGTAAATAACTTTATATTTTTTCTTATTATTTAAAAGACAAGCTTTCTCATACACACAAAATTTTATATTTATATTCCAATAACGACATAATTTTAATATTTACCACAATATAAATAATTTATATAAAAATAAATTTAAATATTACTCATCTTATATATAACAATACATCAAATTAAACTATAAAAAATCATTTAAAATCTTTCAAATTAATATTGTTTATACTTTTTTTTTTTTACTATTTTCTCTATCTTGGCTTTCAACTGTATCCAAACAACTTGCACCACTTTACCCTATATTTCCCAACGTGTGCCACCTAACCTTTTCTAATATTAATTTCTCTTCTTTTTTTATCATCATTATCAAATTAATAACTCTCCTACCTTGCCGTTACTTTTCTCTTATTACCTTTTATACTTTTTTTTCTCTTGGTTTTGGTTTTAGTTTATATATATATATATCCTAATTGATAATTCCTACTTAAAAAAGAACATAAATTAGGGATATTTTCGTACACCAGAAAGGGTATTTTCCATTTTACTATTGATTTGAACCTTGAAATAGAATAATGTGTCCATGTTCCAAATGACGACTAAAGAGAAATTTTAACAACTCTTTTTCAAATTTGAAAGTGATATATTTTCTTGTGTAGAATGTGAACTCCAAAATTTAATTCATATCAATTTAAGATTTTTAATAAAAATATGATTAAAAGCTTAAAGTTGATAAAAAATATTCAAATATTTAAATTTATGATTTTTAATAAAAATATAATTAAAAGCTTAAAGTTGATAAAAAATATTCAAATATTGAAATTTATAATAAGGAGATTAAATTACACAAATTTAAAAAAATTGATTATTATAATTAACTTATAAAAACAAAGTTATTAAAATATCACACTATCCATTACTATCCATTACCATAGTACATTTTTTAAACACAAAAGTATTCCAAATTTATTAAGGGTGGATGTTATCAATGTCGTCAATTATAAGTTTATTTTATAAATCAAAACCAAAACCAAAATCTTATAGTGTGTTTAGTTGAACTTAAAAATAAGTTAGGAATAAAATCAATTTCTAAAAAAGAAGAAATTTTGATTCCTTCTCATATTTTAGGAATCATGATTTCATTTATATTTTAATTTTTTTTTCAATTTTACCCTAACTTCAAATATAACCCTAAACTTAAATCCCAAATCTCAAATCCTAAATCCTAAATCCCTAAACCCTAAACGCTATTTAGAAAAATAATAATTTTAACCTTAAACCTTAACCCACAAATATAACCCAAAATCTTAAATCATATTTAGAAAAATAATAATTTTAATCATAAACTTTAACCCATAAATATAACTCTAAATCCCAAATTCCAAATCATAAAACTTTAAACCATAAATCCTAAAACCCTAAACCTTAAATCATAAATCTCAAATCCTGAAACCATAAATACTATTTAGAAAATAATAATTTTAACCCTAAAATGTAACCCACAAATATAACTCTAAACCCTATATCTTTAAATCCTAATTTCCAAACCTCAAAACCCTAAATCCTATTTAGAAAAATAATAATTTTAATAATATATTTTTTTTTAAGTAATAATTATTTAAAAAAATAATGATTTTAATAATATATTTTTTAAAATGAAAAAATAATAATTAAATGATATTATTTAAATTTTACTGAATATTAAGGTAATATATAGTGTTTTCTATTCCATTCCAATTGTAAACCAAACAATTTAATACCGATTCATTATTTGATTCCAGTGGTCAAGCCAAACAAAATTGTTTCCATTTCATTTCGATTTCAATTTCGATTTCAATTCTGATTCCATTATGCGAACCAAACGACACCTTAAGTTAATGGTTTTGAACTAAACTTATAAACTCTCAAAGATCAATCTTCTAGTTGATCCATAAGATCGATTTGAAGATTTTGGTTATATTATTTTTTATCAAAAAGTAACGATTTTTGAACAATTTTGAGTACAATTTTTATAATTTAATTTAGGAACAATTATATCAAAAACGGTGAAATCCATAACATGACTATCTCTAATTCTATATATATAAAAGATCATCCTAATATACAACTTGGTTATTGTACTTGTGACTGAGAGGTTATAAGAGATCGGGTTATATCAAACGATTTCATAATATAATTTTTTTGTAAGATAATATTTAAAAATATTTAATTTTATTAAAAATTAAGAAAGATTTTAAAATACGCACGATAATATATATCTATATAAAGTGAAGTATGGAAACAAAAACCATAAAAGTGATTAAAATTTAGACAAAAACCTTCGTATAGAAACCGATAAGAAAATATGTTAAAACATGCTTATTTTCCATAAAAAATAATCAATATATATAAATCATTAAATATTATAAAAATTAAAATTTATTTGTGATATAATTTTTTGGTATGACTTTTATCATTTTATAAAATAAAAACTTTCAATTAATTTTTAAAATTTTAAGACCTACAATAAAAAATAACTATATAAAAATATAAAAAATTATTTTAATTTTAAATTAATAAAAAATACCATATACCTCCTTTGAAAATCAATAGTATTTTCTTACACCCTTTACATTGTGATATAACATCCTAACAAGAGTATTTATAGCTCCCCTCATGTTTAGATATAAAATATTAACAAGAGTATTTATAGCTCTCTGTAGCCTCGTATTAAGAGTATTCACAAAAAAAATGTTTAAATATACTAAATATAAATAAAGATGTTTGGATCTTAAAGTTATGAGTACTATATTAATAGGAGGTTACGGGAGCTAGGAGTATTAATTAGGAAAATCAATAATATTTTCTTAACATATAACCCCATTTGAAAATCAATAGTATTTTTCAACAAACCTTTTACATTGTGATTAGGGGTGTGCAAAAAATCCGATCATCCGATCAATCTGATCAATTCGATCCGATCCGTTGATTTTTCATCCGATTCGATCCAATCCGATGGTCGGATCGGATGGAGATTTTTTCCATCCGTTAAGTGCGGATCGGATGGTGGATTTCATTATGATTTATCCGATCTGATCCGATTCGACCGAAATTAATTATATATATTTATTAAATTAAATATATATATAATTAATATATATTTATTTAATTTTTTAATGTTTTTTTTAAATCAAATAATTTTATGTTATGATTTATGTAAAAATTTAAAAATTTTATTTAAAAATACAAAAAATAGAGTTAATTAAATTTATTGGTCGGATTGATCGGATGTCATCCGAATAGTTTACGGATCGGATTGAACGAATGTAAGAAGTGATCGGATCGGTTGCGGATTAAGATGTTTCCATCCGAACGGATGGTCGGATCGGATCAGATGACAGAAAATCAACGGTTTCGAACCGATAAAGAGCCCTAATTATGATATAACATCCTATCAAGATTATTCATAGCTCTTCGGTTGTATTTGGAAAAAAAAATTATGTATTAAAAATTATATTATTTTTATAAATAATACATCAATTAATTATAAATTTAAAAAATAAATTTAAATATTTATGACATTAATAAACTCTTAATACTTTAATACAAGGGCAGTGGAAATGTTGGTCCATACCTGCGAAAGAGAGGAAATAGCATGTGATGGACTCCACTCTCCCACAAAAGTACAGACTGGGGTCATAGCAAACAGAGAATTAATGTCAAAATAAACATTAATAAATTTTTTAAAAAGAAGTGGGTCGGTGTAGAATGGAGAAGGCTCTTCTTTCCATGCGATCGTACGGCAGCACTACGGATGATTACTTTAAAAGAAAAAATTCTGGCACATAAACCAACGTAATTGTAC
Organism: Hippophae rhamnoides; assembly: GCA_033030585.1. Taxonomy (NCBI): domain Eukaryota; kingdom Viridiplantae; phylum Streptophyta; class Magnoliopsida; order Rosales; family Elaeagnaceae; genus Hippophae; species Hippophae rhamnoides. Next base: position 60,328,449 of record CM065428.1, on the reverse strand, counting down.
CGCAAATTTGTCCTTTTTTATAAAAGCATACTTATACATATCACTCGAACCGTTAACATTTTTACCGATATTTCAAAATTATTGTATTATCAACAAAAATATTAAAAGAAATTTGCGAAAATAATAAACAAATAAAATTATGATTTTTTTTAAATATTAAATAATTAACTACTTATTTTTAAATTAATTATTATATTTAATACATATAAATATAAATATATTTTATATTTATTTTAACTAATAAATCATAAATATTATAAATAATATTTTTTTATAATATTTAATATCTTATTAATGATGTTTATATTATTAGTAAATATTTTATTAATATTAAATTTCTTTTACATTAACCTTTAAAATATTAATATTTTATATGTTCAAGAATAAGAAAATAATTTATGTATTATATATATATATATATATATATATATATATATATATATATATATATATATATATATATATGGAAGATTTTTTTTGATATTTTTTTTACCAAACTAGTGTATTTAATTAATAAATTGTATGTTTTTTTATCAAGTATTAAAAATTTAATTTTATTAATTCTAGTATCTAAGAGAATTGTTTTCTTAATATATAACATCAATGAGCCTCCTATGTCATTTAAAAGAAAAAATACTTCCTACTTAAATTGTATTAAAATACAAACACTATTATAATACATATTTTTAGTCTCATAAATTTAATCAGTTTTTTAAAAAATCGAGTTTATTGATGTATTCTATCAATTTTTCTCTTTTCTAACAAACATTAAATTTTTCTACCAATTTTTTTTTCATTTTTTTCTAGTCACGTACCCATTTTTCCCCTTTCATCCCCTTTCTACCAATTGCCTTATCTTTTACCTTTCAACACGAGCACTAGCACAAGCGTGATAGAATTAGAGGTTGGCTCTACGAGCGTGAGGATGGTTGAGTTAGAGAGAAGTACGATAGAGATTTTAGAGAGCGAGAGAAACACACAATAATTTGTAAAAATCTAAGAGTGTGGGTTAAAAAAGATGGACGATTACACAAGGGAGATGATAGACCTTAAAACCTCGTCACTTGGACTCTTGAGAAGAAAGGCGTCCTCGCCAAGATCTGGGTATAATTATGGGTGAACAGCACATGCTTGGACAACCTTATCAATAACAAGTTTTGATGATGTTCGAATCATAACGAGGAAGAGTATGGATGATCCAGGCAGGCCTTTTGGCATTGTGCTTAGTACTATTACTTATTTTTGGCTTATTATTCTTCATTATAGTGTATTTTGATTTCCTCCGTGATGACAATTGTAGAATTCAGATACTAGATATCTATAAAATTTACATATTCTCCCAAAAATTAAAATACCTATATATAGACTATGTTAATTGGGTAAACAAACTAAGATTACTCATAAGAAGATCAAGAGCATCAATACAAACAGAGTTTTAAAATTGATACATATTAACACCATGGTCCTATGAGAACAAAAAGTATTAGAGGTAAGAAATATATTATAGTTGTAGTATATGACTTTTCTCATTACACTTGGTATACTTCCTTAAAGATGAGTTAGATGCTTTTGAGTTCTTCATCTCATATTATACAAGAGTGCAGGTGACAAAATCGTAACCATTAAGAGACTGAGAAAAAATCATGGAAAAGAGTTTGAAAATACCAAGTATGCTAACTGTTGGTGTGTGTTGTTGTGGCAGACACCAATAACTTAGTGGAGTAAAACATGGAGCATACAATAATGGTAATGGATCCATAAAACATGGATATGCAGGAATTATGGTTATTGTTTAATTTTCGTTTTATACATATATCTCAACTATTGTACAGAATATATAGAAAATATAATGAAATATACTGATAATTATCAGAGAAATACAATATTTTGACATGGTATCGGAAGCGGAGATATTGCTAATGAACCACCATTTGATTTATGGCCAACTACCATTTTTGATCTGATTTGCAAAATTTGCATTTCGATTGATTGATTTACGAATTGACAATTTAATTCCGATTTGGTATGGCTACTGATTAGGCATTTTTTCACCTTGTTTTGAGTTCGATCTCCTGGTTTATATTCAACTCATGGCTTTCAAACACCGAACATACGCAAATGAAAGCAAGATAGTTATTTCACGTTTATTTGTTCGAGAAATTCCATAGAAGATTACGGGTTACACCTTAAAAAAATATATATATCAAGATACTGACTTACAAGGAGTCGAGGATTCATGACGAAGGAACCGTTGAAGAAGGTCGGACCCACTTGGAACGGTACTCACGGCGCCGTTGATGCAGTTTCTGGTATAACAGAATAGGTGGTGCTGTGTGGTTGAAACTACCATTTCGAGCAGAGACTGAAGGAGAAGAGCTGTTGTGAAGAAGAGCGCCGCTGCGAAAGAATCTGAGAGAAGAGGAGAAGAAGATGGCTGCGAGATTTTTGGCTGAGAAGAAATGGTGCGAGTTTAGAACTTCTCTTAGGGTTTGGAACGCGCAGAAGATCTTCCCAGTCACGAGAGCAGACGGAACTCTGTTGGCTTGAGAAGCGCGCGACTTAGGAAGGAAGCTAACGCGACCAATGACAACTGAAATCAGCGGGAAGAAAGGGGCTGCGAGAACAGCAAATTAGGGTTAGGGTTATAAGGGTTTTCTCGTTTGTGTCATTTATATAGTATTTGCTTTGTAAAAAAAAAAAAAAGGAAAACTAAGTAAAAAAATTTTAGATTTCATGGGAATCTAGAGATTTAACTACCAATTTCATGTTGGAAGATTTGTGACGCGAAAAATGACGGAAGTTTTCACTGACTCGATCGCCATTTCCACAACCTGCAATCCACCGAAGCGTCATTGCCCCCTATTAGTATCAAGTTGGAAGGATCCAACTATGCCTTGTGGTCCCAGTGTGGTGAGAGATGTATATCTATAGCAAAGACAAGCCCGGGATATATTAATGGGGATTTTCCTCAACTTGTTGGGCGAGCCCTCATTCGGGAGATGGCAAAAAATACCATTGTTTAAGGATGGTTGATCAATTCGATGGACCCCTCCTGATTGCAAATTTTATTCGATTCCCTAATTGCGAAACAAGTTTGGGATTCGCCGCTACCACCTTCTATGATGGGACGGAGACACGTCTCGAGTTGTATGATCTTCGCCGTCGAGTTACTCGTATGAAACAGTGAGTGGATCCATTGAAAAATACTACGATGACCCCTTCGAGGGTTGTGGCAGAAATTGATTTTCGTCGTCCCTAATCCAATGGAGTGTGCAGGAAATGACATACAAAAAATACAACTCCATCGTCAGAAGATCGAGTGTATACCTTCCTTGATGGACTTGATGACGTACTCGACAAAACTCGAAGTGATGTGCTTCAAATCAAACCATTCCTGCGGTGGAATGCACTATGGATCGTCCGTCGGGAAGAGAGTCGAGCAGACCGTGATGATCACAGTGTAGATACGACATAGGAGCGGTTATGACTTTTAAAGGGGTCGAGGACACCATAATCGGATGCCACCAAAACGGGAACCTCTTTGGGTAAGAAATCCTCGAGAAATCCACCATCTCTTGACATGAAATATGGCCATCGTGGAAACTCCAAACACACCCGTGAAAATCGGCTCAAACTCCATGTGGGTATCCGAGAATGGTGGAATGATCTTCAAGCACCTGAAGAAACGGGACACCACCGGACGGCAATTTGTGGCTACCAATAATGCCCCAATATCCCTTACTTCCCAGCCTGAATCTTCCCAGATCCGGTATTTCAAGTAAAGCATTTCACATCTCTACTCGTAGTGATAAAAGAGGATTGGATTACGGACTGCTGAGCTACGGATCACGTGAGATTCGACCCAAAACGATCTCTCCAATACAACCGACGAGACGGAGCCGTGTCGCCAATGCAAATGGGGTCACTTATCCGATTATAGTGAGCTGAACAATGACCTTATCTCCTCATTATCATTATCTAATACTGCTTGTACCATCTCTGTCAAACCGACTAATGTTCGTAAGTCAGTCACCAGGACATGGTGTGTAGTATTGATGTATTCTACTTTTTGCCTTCTACAGGGATATTCTCACCAAGGAGATCATTGGGGCGTGGTACTGGAGAGAGGGCTATATTATGTGGATGACCTCGGTGGGAAGAGCCAATCACACGCAACACACTGTTGGTAACAAGGAGCATGATTGCTATGTCATCGTAGATTTGAGCATCCATCATTCGGGTATTTAAGGCACCTTACTCCCTAGTTTATTTTCAAATATCACACATTCGATTTCAAATGTGATACTTGTATCCCAGCAAAAAGTCATGGGCGTCTTATCGTATGGCATGAATAAGAGTATGACTCCTTTTGCTTTGGTACATTCTGATGTTTGGGGACCTTCCCCGGTTATTACGTCATCGGGTCATCGTTGGTTTGTTATTTTTGTTGATGATTGTACACGAAAGACATGGCTTTACCTTCCCAAACATAAAGATGAAGTATTCGCTACATTTCACCCGTTTCACATCATGATTCAGACCCAATTTTTTGAAAAAAATAAGATACTTAGTGCGATGAATGGAGGGAGTATGTTAATCAACAATTCGGACATACTTGGACAACTACTGGTATTCTCCACGAAACCTCACGTGTTCACAAACCCTACAACAGAATGGGAGTGCGGAGAGGAAGAATAGGCATATTTTAGAAATGGCTCGGGCCTTACTAATTCCGCACATATGCCTAATAACATCGGAGTGATCTTTGTTACTACGGTGTGTATCTCTTTTGAATCGAATGCCCACTAAAGACCTTACAATTTCGAGACTCCATTAAAGGTGTTATCCGATCATCTTCCCTTACCTACTATTTTAATGCTTCGCCCGAATTTTTGGATGTGTTGCTTTTGTCCACCTCCATAAAAATCAAACGAACTAAGTTGGATCCACGTGTCTTTGTCCGATGTGTATTCTTGGGGTATGGTGTACAAAAAAGGTACCGATGTTATGATCCAATTACTAAAAGAAACTATACTACCACGTGGATGTCACCTTCCTTGAATCGAGAATGTTTTTTCCCATCAGGTATCAATTACACTCTTTGGGAGGAGAGTTATGGTGAAGAACGAAAATTGGCTTGATGTTGAAATATTAGACACTAGTCCAACATACTCGGATCGTGCCAATAATATGGAGGAGCCGTATTCAGACCCGAGCTTGAACTTCCAAGAACCGAAGGTAAGTAGTAATTGAATCTCCGAGAAGATGAAGTGGTTGATGTACCCTTCTCCATGCAGTAACGATGATCCTCTGCCGTGAGAACACTCACGAGGTAAGCTATCCTATAACACCTTTACAAACTAATGCTATAGATACACCTGTTGGTTATGTTTTACCTTTCGTACACAATCGAGGTAAACCTCCAAATCGTCGATACTCGAGAAAGAGAAGAACGACAACCCAAGTATCCAATAGCAAATTATGTATCTACTCAAAGATTATCGAGAACCTATCGGGGCATTCGCACAAACACTCTCATCGTGTCAAATGCAGGTAGCATTGAAGAAGCCTTATACGATCCAAAATGGGCTCAAGCTATAAAAGAGGAATTTGAGGCATTGCGAAGAATAACACATGGGTGTTAAGCGAGTTGCCTCGAGGAGGAAGATGGTAGATGCAGTAGTTTTCTCCATTAAGTTTAAAGCGGATGGGTTAGTTGATCGTTATGGCGAGGCTTGTAGCAAAGGATATACACGAAGCTTGTGGGATAGATTATCAAGAAACCTTCTGCGCTGTGGCTAAACTAAAAAGCGTGAGAGTTTTGTTATCTCTTGCAGCAAATTTAGATTGGCCGTTGCACCAACTTGACGTGAAGAATGCCTTCGGCCATGGTGACCTTGAAGAAGAGATCTACATGGATATCCCACCAGGATATACCTTGTTACATCAGGAAACGAAACCGTGTAGATTACAACGAGCATTGTATGGCCTAAAACAATCACCTCGAGCGTGGTTTGGTAGGTTGAGTTCGGCAATGAAGAAGAAATATGGGTTCCAACAAAGCAACTCGATCATACTTTTCCTAAAACATCGATTAGGGAAGATAACGTACTTATAGTCTATGTAGACGACATGATCGATCAGGATGATAAAGAAAAGAAATCTCTAAGCTTCAAGAACAACTCACAAAGAGTTTGAAATGAAGAACTTGGGAGGGCTCAAATACTTCTTAGGTATTGAGGTAACAAGATCAAACAAGGCATATGTCTTTCCTAAAGGAAATATACCGGACCTACTAGCAAAGGCAGGACTACTAGATTGTAAACTGTCGATATTCCTATGGTTCAAAATCATAAACTCGGAGAATATGTGGACCAAGTACCGGCGGATAGCAGAGATATCAACTAAGCAGAGGTAAACTCATATATTTATCTCATACTCGACCCGATATTACGTATGTCATGTGAGTGTGAGTCGATTCATGCACTTGCCCAAGTGAAGACCATATGGATGCGGTCATGCGAATACTTCGTTACTTAAAATCCTCCCCGGGAAAGGACTTATGTTTTCAAAGAATGGTCGGTGGAAGGAAGTCCTTGGATATACTGAAGATTCGGCAGAAATATGAAGGATAGGAAATCTACTCATTTACTTTCGTGGGGCAATCTTGTTACATGGAGAAGCGAAGCAAATGTAGTTGCCTTTATCCAAGGTCTTGAAGCCGAATTTCGAGGAATGGTCAAGGGAATACGTGAGAGCTCCTTTGGTTGAAAAACCTTCTAACGCGAGATTGGTGTTGCTCACTAACTGTGAAATGAACTTATTTTGTGATAACAAAGCAACCATTGTCATCGCTCACAATCCAGTTCAACATGATCGCACGAAGCACGTTGAAGTGGATCGGAACTTCATCAAACAGAATCTTGAAGAAAAGATTATTAAGCTTCCATTTGTTAAATCAGAAGATCAATTGGCTGATATACTCACAAAATCTCGGTTCTGCAAGGAACTTCACAACTCAACGACAAGTTTAGGCATAAGAGACATATATGCACCAACTTGAGGAGAAGTGTTGGTGTGTGTTGTTGTGGCGGTACACGATAACTCAGTGGAGTAAAACATGGAGCATACAATAATGATAGTGGATCCATAAAACATGGATATGCAGGAATTATGGTTATTGTTTAATTTTCGTTTTATACATATATCTCAACTATTGTACAGAATATATAGAAAATATAATGAAATATACTGATAATTATCAGAGAAATACAATATTTTGACACTAACTTCTACAAAGAACATAGTATCTTTCATGAATTCTCCAATGCTATCACACCTCAACAAAATGAAGTAGTTGAAAGGAAAAACAATATACTTCAAAATATGGCAAGAGTAATACTGCATGCCAAGTGAGACTCCAAAAGGTTTTGGGCTGAAGCTATAAACATTGTATGTCTTTGCTCAGGTACAAACTAAACTCCCTATGAGATATGGAGAGGTAAAAAAACCCAATATGAAATTCATCCATGTTTTTAGAAGTAAATGCTACTTACTTAGAGATCGAGAAAAGTTGGACAAGTTTGATTCAAGAAATAATGAAGGTATATTTCTTGGTTATTCCATAAATAGTAATGCCTACAGAGTCTTCAACTATATAACTAATGTTGTTATGGAATCCATAAATATCGTTATAGATGATGCAAGTAAGCAAATTACAAGTAAAAAAATTGGTAGTAAATAAAATTTCAGAACACCTCAATTAACAATGACCAGTGACACAATAGGAACAAAAGAAGAAGAGGTAGAGGAAAGAGAAGAAAATAAGGAAGAAGCATCAACCTCATCAATAATAAATCCAACCCGTATTTCAAAAAACCATCCGATTAAGAATATAATTGGAGATCCTAATGCAAGCATGGTAACAAGAAGAAGAAAACTAAGTGAGGTAACCCATTTATCCTATATTTCTCAATTTGAACCAAAAAATGTGAATAAAGCCCTTAGAGTTGAATTTTGGATAAATTTCATACAGGATGAGTTAGCTCAATTTGAAAGAAATCATGTGTGGATATTAGTACCTAAACCTAAAAACAAAAATTTCATTGGAACTAAACGAGTGTTCAAAAATAAATCTGATGAGTATGACATTGTTGGTGGAAATAAAGCTAGGTTGGTAACTCAAGGCTACACGCAAGTAGAAAGAGTTGACTTTGATGAAACATTTTCACTTGTAGCTAGACTAGAGTCAATTGGGATTTTATTTTCCATTACTTGTCACATGAAATTCAAATTATATCAAATGGATGTTAAATCTACCGTTTTGAATGAATTTATGAATGATGAGGTATATGTGGAACAACAAAAAAGATTTATTGATCCAAAATTTTCAAATCACATTTACAAATTTAACAATGCCTTTTTATGGTTTGAAACAAGCTCCTCGAGCATGGTATGAAAGACTAACCAACTATCTATTGAAAAGGGATTTATTCGAGGGTGAATTGATAAGACTCTATTTAGTAAAATGAGTAGTGATGAGATCTTTATTGCTCAAATTTATATGGATTACATAGTTTTTGAATCAACATCTAGTATATTAGCAGATGATTTTGTGCAAGTTATGACAAATGAATTTGAAATGTCCATGGTAGATGAAATGACTGTCTTTCTTGATTTGCAAATCAAACAATCTTATAATAATATATTTATTTCTTAAACCAAGTATGCCTGCAACCTTTTTAAAAGGTTTGGTCTTGAAACAAGTAGGCCATTAAGAACTCTTTTAGATACCAACACAAAAATTACAAAGAACGTTCAATGTAAAAGTGTTAAGAAAACCCTTTATAGGAGTATGATAGATAGTTTACTTTACCTCAATGCAAGTAGGCTTGACATATGTTTTAGCATTGGTATGTGTGCCTATTATCAAGCTGACCCTAAGGAATCACACTTAGAGAATATAAAGAGAATCATTATGTATATCTCACGAACAAGTAATTATGGTCTATATAGATGCCAACTGGGCAGGCAACCTAGGTGATAGAAAGAACACATCAGGTGGTTGCTTCTACATTGGGAACAACTTAGTATCCTAGAATACTAAAAAGCATAACTTTATCTAATTCTCTACAGCTGAGCTAGAATACATTATTGTAGGAAGCTCTTGTACATAAATGTTTTAGATGAAAAACTTGCTCAAAGACTATACGTATTTCTAAGAACCTAGTTCAACATTCTAGAACTATGCATATTGACATTAAGCATCATTTTATTCGAGAATTTGTTGAAGAGAAAGTAGTGACACTTGAGTTTGTACCTACTGAGAGACAACTAGTTGTTATATTCACCAAAGCCATAGACTCTAAAAGATTTAAGTATCTTAGAAGTACCTTGAGAATTTCTCATTCAAATTGAATTTTAAATTTTATTACCCAAAAAAAGAGAGGAAGAAAAGTAGAATCCTTATCTAGCCAACATGATATTGGACTTATTTAATACTTGCATATATATAACCTCATTTTTAGTGACTCGGCTCATTTTGATATTTATTTTATAAATTATTCTACAATTTTGACTTATGCACACACATATTCTTGTACATGTGATGATTGATGTTGACATAAATTTATTTACATACTCACGAACACACATATGTGCTATGTTTGAAGTTTATGAATTTTCTTGAAAGACTTTAGTACTTCAACTAATCTTGAATGTAACATTATGTTGAGTTCTATTTCTTGCCTTCTAAATCTTTACCGTATGGAGGTACCTAGTATTAAGAGGGCTATCTACTATTATGTGTGAAGCTACTACAATGAGTGGAGAAGGCTACCTCATAATTAGGGTGAAAGTCATCATGCTAGGTTAATGACTCCTTCAAATTTTTTTTTTGCAAAAACGATTGCTTATAAAACTTGTACTTGGAAGGCACAAAAAGAAAGGGCCAATGAAAGTTAAAAAATATATCATATGCCTCATTTATAAAACAAAGAAAAATTAAAATCCTATTTTTGTATATATATATTTTATTTTGTGAGATTGAAAACTCGATTATAACTTTATATGATACGTGATATTTTTTATTTTGAGTCTTTCTTAATTGGTCATAAATGAATTAATTAACATATTTATGGAGTTTAAACATATACACTACTTTTAAGTAATAGTCAATGTGTAATTATATGTGTGAAGTGTGTTTGTGTACCTCTTCTACTCTAGTTGCTATCAAAATTTGAGTTAAAAAATGATGAATTCTCAATTAGTTGTGTTACCATTTATGATTAAATGAGTTTAATACCTTACGTTGTTATTTATAAAAATTAAAAAAAATCAATTTTTTATTCATTTACGCATTCTTTTCTTTTATTACCTTTTTAATTGGTTTCTAAGTTAGAGAGTCATAAAACTTAGGAGGAGTTTGAATTACATTACACTTTTGCATTAATCTTCTTTTACATTGCTCTATCTTTAAGGGAAGCTTAGCTCCATTACTGTGTCCTTTTCGTATGTCGAAAATGGGGAGAAGATAGTGTGTTTCACTCGCATCATTTTCATGTTTTATTTTGTTATGCATATAGGGAGAAAACATATTTAGTTAAGCTTTAGTGAATGAATGCATACTACACAATTATTTTTTACACTACACTTATTTCTATGTAAATTGAACTAATGTACAATGAGGCTTTCAAGCCAAATTGTTATATGCTTTGTTTATGTCATTTCAATTACTTACAGATTTGTCAAGTTACACCAAAGATGTATTCACCGAACCATAGAATAGTTCCAATATGAAATCTAGGACATTATTGTATTTTTATCTTATTTTTATAAGTGTCATGTAGTGAGTGAAATGTTTTGCTACACGAAAATGTCAAAGGGAGAGTTTGTAAGGACTTTGAGTGCCAATTATTTTTATGGACAAAACCTATCACTCATTACAAATACTCGAGTTTTAGATAATTATAATTTAAGTATATCTTTTATAACTATAACATATATGATTGTATTCATGCATTTAACACGTTTTCATAAAGCTTAAATTATTTTTGGTGTTAAAATATTTATTTAAACTTAATTTAATTTATAAAACTATTAATTAAATATTTTTAAGATGTATTTTAAAAATAATTTTTTTAATAATATTAAAGTTTCTTAATGAGATTTGAAAAATTAACCTAAAAATAAATTCACCCCTAATACTATTATTAGTTTATGATTATTATCAATATATATAGATATATTAGGGAGTGGTATGGTGGAATAAAAGTTGAACTGTTGAAGCTGCTGCTGTTGAACACTATTAAGAAAATAGATATACGAGGAGTGGTGGCAATTGAAGGTTAATATGATTCTTCTGTTAATGTATTGGGACAATTCACTTGATTTACTCTAATCCCACGTACAAGTCAACTAGTTCAATTTTGTGTCCATCATCAGAAGAGCGGCGCTTGGACAATCATTATTAAAAAGCAAGTAGTTAATATAAGGTGAGTAACCAATATAAGCTAGGAAAATACTTTTGCGGGGATAGCTTTTGAAAACTTGTTATGCGAAGAGTTTAATGATTTAATAATTATAATATTTTTTTGATTAATGAATTATTAGTAATTTGGGTATAAAGAATTAAATAGGTAATTTAATATAAATTGATATCGTAATAAAGTTATTTATTAGTAAAAAATTTTAATATTTTTTTTTATCTTTATATAGTTTTTTCTTGATTAAATTTTTTTGATATTATTATTCAATTTGAATATTCATTTACAAAAAAAGCTATTTTTATTTAATTTGTATTTAATCTCGTTGTTTTAGAATTTACTAATTGATTTCATTTTAAGTGATATTTATTTTGAATCATCTAGTGATGATTATTCATTATTAAATATGTTCTAAAACACACATGGATACTTGTATTTTTGTGCTAACTCTTTCGGAGTTAATTTGTGAACGTATCTGATTGGTGAGAAGCTTATTGTAACGTTGATCTGAAAATAGTTTAAGCTAACATTAAAAACTTTGAAAACATATTAGAGGCTAGTAAGTAAGATAAATTGGGGCAATATCCTAGAAAGTATAGTATAAGATCGAGTTTAGATCGAGTTTGTACTTCAAACATTTGATTTTTATAGTGGAAAGTTAGGTGGTCTCGTAGACCAATAGTTTTCCTCTTAAGTTACGGTTGTGATCTAAGTTGTTTCCATATAAAAATATCGTATGTTATTCTTTTATTTTTGTACTTTATTATTACATACGATTGCATGTCTGCTTGCTTTATTTAAGTTATTAAAATAAAAATTAAAAATAACATATTCACCCCTCTAGGTTAATTAGATCTATATCTTATAAAATTTTACTCCAAATTAACTCTTTTAAAGAGAGTTTTTGATTACTCTTTCCTAAGAGTTTTAACACCCTTTACTTTCCTTTCTTAAGAGTTACCATAAACACAAGTTGTAACCTCAATCCTTACATTGTTTATTAATTTCTTAGCTATGCCCCTCAATAACACAGATATCTATTCCTAAACATTGAGTCAAAAAGACTATATATCAGTTGAAGTATGTCCTTTCATCAGCATACTTTTCCTCTTAAAACTAATACGTCTATACTACACCTATAGATTCAGCTTTATTATAGTAATTTTATATATTAACATTTTCACTTTAATTATCTTTCCATCCCATTTAACTAATTAGATTCATAACTAAATAAATTGTTGAATATTGGCTCTAAAAGTAACAAATTAGATATATAATTTAGAAAGATTAGTGACCTAATTTAAGGCTTAAATTATAACACAATTTAAAAAATGAGAGCCTTGGTTCATCTATAAATAGGGAGGAGTTTATGCATTGAAGAACAAGGTAAAAATCAGAAAAAATCAGAAAGACCATAAACAAACTCAAAGAGAGAAAATACTTAATGAGTTTGAGAATTTTCTATGAGTTTGAGAAAACATTTGAGAGATATTATTAGTGAAGAAATTTGTATCTATATTCTGTATATTTTCTACTCAGTTCAAATAATATCTGCAGTCTCACGTTGAACTAATCGAATTACCGAACCACGTAAATTCTGTATGTTCTTTTACTACTTTGATATATTCATATATTGTTATTTATTATTTCCGTCCATAACAAATTTATATCAGAGCGAAAATATAACAGTATTATATATCATATTGAAGCTCTCGACAAGACGAACGCAACGATAAAATAATCGCTCAAATCGAAAGTCAAAATTATCGTGAAAAGATGCCGGAGTGTTATTGCCAACAATTGAGTCAACCTAATGAGTTGTACAAAGTCAACTCAATCACTAGTGATAAAAACTAATTGTTTTAAGTTGTAATTGTAAATTTTTTTTTATACTCGAATTCAAAAAAAAATATTAATTTAAACTTATAATTCGATAAAATTATAATAGTATCCAATTCTGAAGTTATATTTGACTAAAAAGTTTTTATTACGAGAATTTCAACTGTTATAGTCTTAATTTATTTCATTCTTTAGGGTTGTCTTTGTTTTTTCTGTCTGTTTTTTAGTATTGTCTTGTGTACGAACTTAATATTATGAACCGGTAGATATGGTTCTCTGAGTTTTGCGTATTACATGAGACTGATGAGGATAAAGAGAAAGCCATTTGAAAGTGAGATCGAGTTTACATAAAAATTAGAGAAAGATTCTAAAAGTAATGCATGCCTAGAATCATAGTTTGTGGATGACACATCTTCCTCTGTCCACAGGATTGTATTGTCCATATGTGCGTGTAGCATGCCTAACTGTTTGTATTTCTCCGCATCTGTATCTGCATATACCACTTTCAGAAAATCCTCACTGTGAACTTTTTTATTTTTGACCTTTTGCTTTAATTTTTTAAGCCAATCCCATCAATTGAATTGAATTTAAAAATATATATTTGATAACTATAAATGTCACGTACTTTTTTTGAAGGTATGTTTTTAGTTTGTTTTCATTGTTAATGTTATAATAGAATATAAAACATTACGATATTAGTAGTATTTCTCTTTCATAGTAATTAAATAATATTTTAAAATGTTTTATTTTTCTTGTATATTTATATAATTATTTATGATTTATATTATTTAAAAATAATAATTTTATTTCATGTATAATTTTATAAATTTTATTATTTATTTTGATTACCTCACTAAAACAAATATTATAAATTTTTCATTTAATTCAATTCAATTTATATTATTATTTTCATTTACGTTTTCATTATAAAAACCAAACAAGAACACAATGTAGAAGAAATACACATCTATATGGTTTTTTTGGTAAGCATAGAAGAAATGCAATTAATTTTGAAAGCTTACGTCAACAAAGAGTTAAGCTAGTCATCAAATTTGTAGCTCAAAGATATAAAACACAGTTAAATATGTAAAAAAGTCTTAATTTGAATTTAAGTTATAAATATATGAATGATATAATTATTTAAAAAGTTATTTATACCTACAATCAGATACACCATGCACGTATCCAGTTAATTTTAAGTGTCCCAATCACAGAATAAATACTAGTGTTATTTTGGCAAGATTAAACAAGTTAGAAAGAAACTTTAAATCTCTTATACTAGATTCTAGTTTTTAAACAGATTTTTAAGGATTGATTGATTTTGATTTATTTCCTAAAAAAAAAAAACACAAATCGATCATTGTGTGTGTTACTGATGTAGTTAATCTTCACTTTCTAAATGAGTTTAGTTTCACACCAATAATATATATAAAATTAAAGTCGTTTTCTACAATTTCTTTTTTTAAATAGATTTTAAAGTATTGATTGATATTGATTTTTTATTTTTTATTTTTTAAAAAAGAAAATTATATAAAGGAAGAATAGTTACTGGTTAACGACAAAAAAATCTACATGTAAAGTTATTAAAGTATAGAATAACATTATGAATTTGTAAAGGAGGGAGACGAGGATAAAAAAAGACAAAAGAAAGTGAGTGAGATGAGATGTGATGTGATGTGATGTGAGAGTAAAGTGAGGAGTCACGGAACTGTACTAGTGCTAACCAACGGATTACGGAAAGTTAAAACCGTCCCCTCCACTCCACGCCTTTGATTGCGCCTGCTCTTCCTCTCTCGTTTCTTGCAACAAATTATCCGACTTTTTTCTAATTTCCACGCCAAGACAATTAATTTAATATATTAATAAAAATTAAATTAATAATGTATGAATAAAGATAAAATATGTAAAATATTTATAAGTAACGAGATACAATTTTTTATACATTAAGTTATTATTATATAATAACTTAATATAACATATAATTATTTATTAAAATAATAAAATTATATATATATATATATTATATGCATGACTCATTTTAATAACAAATTATTTAAATAAATTCTATTAATAAATCATGACAATATTTTTGACGAAACTATTAAATATCTATGTATTAATAAATATAAAAAATTTAATTAATAAATAATTTTTAAAATTAAAAAAATAAACGATTATATTTATTTAAAAATATAAATTATATATATATGTATTATTTTACCCTATATTAATTTTACATGGTTTAGAGGGCTTGTATGACACGCATTTAATATATTAAAAAATTAAAATTAAATTTTTTAGTGAGAGTGAAAGAATACACCATTAATAACTTCACATAAAGATGCCAACATATTTAAAGAAATAATATTAATTATAATGTGTAGTTTATAAATTTAGAAGTTATATTTTAATGTTGAATAATAGTAATTATTTATAGGAGAGAATATACATATTCATCCTATTTTTCATAATGATAGACTTGTTTTCAAAATATAATAATAATTTGTTATTTTAGTTGCTATATAACAATAACTTAATTTATATATATATATATATATTATGAGTTCAAATTATTTAAATAAATAGAATTAATAAATCTTAATAATATTTAGATGGAACTATTAACTGTATAAATATTAATAAATATAAAAATTAATAAGTGATTTAATAATACATATATAATTAGGTTATATATATATATATATAATGAAATAATGTTATTTTACCCTACATTAATTTTTCATGGTTTATAGGACTTTTATGATATGCATTTAATATATTAAAAGTTGTATCGAAAAATTAAAATTATAATTAGGAGTTTTTAGAGAAAACTTAATGTTAATGTTTATTTTTTTCAACATCAATGCATTTTCTATGTAACTAACAATAGAGAGTACATTGTTAGGATATTTGACCATTCCTCTTCGATGTTAATACATTAATTTTTATAATTTTCCTTAATATTTATAGCATTCTTATTCGTTTATGGAGATTCTTATTCAACAATAAACTTAAATATATTCTGATTTAATCAATATATATATATATATTGTATTACGAAGTACTAGTAATGTGGTCAACACGCTTCTATACATACTTGTAAGTTTTCATTCATTAATAATTGTGCATTTATATATACTAGAGAAAATAAATAACTTAATTTATTATACATCTTTTAGAATATTTTATATTAGATGTTATGATGTTTAATTGACTTGGTTGAAAAAATTGTTATTTTAAATGTCAATTCTTATATCAAATATGAGGATGTTAATGACATTAAAAAAAACAAAAAAAAAAAAACATTTGCGCACGTAATTTATTTTATGTCAGCGTATAATTATCTAAATAATATATGAGAAGCTTATAAGTAAACATTATTAATTTAGAAGGAGAGAAATTTAGAAAAAATCGGATCAAAATTAATATTTACGTTGTTATCAAAATTGATAAAACTAAAATTAGACCTCCTAAGGTAAAAATGGGGTTTCAAAAATATTATATTTAAGGTAAAAATGTTTATTCAGGTAAACATTTATGTAAAATAATGATATTATGTAATCAAAATTTAATAAGGAGAAAAACGTCACTTAGCTTCCTTGGTGTAATTTAATAACTTTGTTTAGAAATGATGTTTTTACGCTTCTTATTTATAAAATTAAATTATAATAAATCATTTATTGATAATTTATTTTTTAAAAAATATATTTCAATATTAAAACTAATAAAATATATGTATATCACACAATAAAATATGATATTAGTTAAAGATAAAAATAATATTATAAAATAAATTATTTATTTTTGAAAAATAAAAAAATTACATAAAAAGAGAATAAATTGCATACTTTACATTTCCATTCAATTTTAAATGAAATATAATAGCCAAAAATCCATTCTTAACTTGATATATATTTGGTTCAATTTATAAAAATAATGCTTATAAAGACTAATATAGATAATCTAATTATCTTATTACTAATTATTTTATTTATATTACCTATTATTATTTATAAAGTTCTGAAATTTGTTTAACTCTCTCATTCTATAATTTATCATGTACACCAAATTGAGAAATGCAATCAATCCACAATGTTGAAAATTTATTTTTATGAATTTTAAGCATTGGATTAGATTTTTAGTGAAAATATAATTATGGATGTTATTATTCTTAGATTTGTTGTTCTTTAATATAACTATTAAAATATTTTATTTTTATTTTTCGAAGGAATAGCAATATATAATATAAAATTTACCTTTTTTTTTATAATAAATACTATTATTAATATTGGATATTATATTATTATTAATATCTAATGAGTAAAATAATAAAATTAATTTAATATTTAAAAATATTTAAAGGTGGGAGAGACTAACAAAGAAAAAAAAGAGAAAAAAAACTCATTTAATATAATAGAATTAATTGAAATTAAAAATTAAAGAAAATAAGGAGGGTATAGTTGGAGATTAAGGAAAAAAATTTAAATGATTAGGTGTCTTTAATTATTATTTTTATAAATAAATAGATATAATAATATATTTTATAAATAAAAGTAATAAATAAATTGAATAGTTTTAACGAGCGGATTAATTTAGCCCTTCACACTTTGATAAAATGATGATAAAACTTATTGAAAATCAAAATAGAAAGCATGGCATCAAAATTTCATAATAATTTAATTTAAATAATTTTATTTCATAATTACTGTATTAAATATTAAATTTATAATAATTTATAAAAAAATATCAAAATAAATTTATTATTATACGTAAATAAATTTTAATATTTACGTTTTGAATTTAATAACTATAATTTTATTATTTATAAAAGTTTAACACTACTGTACAAAAATAATAAGATTATAAATATTTAATTTTAATATTAGGTTAAAAATATTTATTTTAATAATTATAAAATTAAAATTGATTATTCTTATAATTAAAAAATTAATAATATCTATTTCATAAATTAAAATTTTTATTTTAAAAATTATAAAATTAAATATATGTTATGTAATAATTATAAAATTAATATATTTATTTGATAAAAATTACTCATACTTTAAAATCTTTCACAGTATAAAAATAAATATAAACATATTATAAATAAAAAAAATGCGAAACATAGAGTTTTACGTTATCTTCCGGTGATAGCGCTCTTAGTTTTAGACGCAGCTCTTGCATGTCCTATAGAAAAATGTAAATTTAAATTATATATTTTTAGAGTATAAATTATGATATGATAATAATAAATAATAATTAATTAAAATAATAAAATAACTTTTTTTAATATATAATTAACTAATATATACACAACTGATAATAAATAATAGAAATTTTAAAATAAAAAATAAAACCAGAAAGGCAAGTAAATGTACCAGCCAAGTACGCCTACCTGTACCTCCCAACCTTCTCTCATCATCACCTTTCCATGTCTTAAATACTCAATACACACAACTCTTTTCCACTTTCTTATTCCCTTTCCTGCCCTTTATATATTCTTCCTTACCTCTCACACCATCCTCCACCCATCTCTCTCTCTCTCTCTCTGCATTTTTTCTTTCTCATCTCTTTAATTTTTTCTCCTTCAGTCTTCACTGATCAGTAGACTTAGAGAGTCCATCTACAAAACTAAAATCCATCGTTATGAAGCAACTAATTCGAAGGCTATCCCGAGTCGCCGACTCATCTCAGTACTGTCTTCTTCGCTCCGACACGCATAGCCGGCCACGCAGAGTAGAGTCTTTCAGGCTCAAAGTCAAGCTCCGGCGACGTAACCACGGTGACGACTCCAACAGGGCGTCTTCTGTCCCTGAAGGTCACGTTCCTGTCTACGTCGGCGACGAGATGGAAAGGTTCGTCGTCAGTGCCGAGATTTTAAATCACCCAATTTTCATCGAGCTCCTAAACAAATCGGCTCAAGAGTACGGATACGAACACAAAGGTGGTCTTCGCATCCCTTGCCACGTGCTTGTTTTCGAGCGCATTCTTGAGGCTCTTCGTCTCGGATATTCTGAGTCTCATGATATCGACGATCTCATCGCTTCTTTCTCCGAATTAGGAACAACTCGCTTGTAAAAAAGAAAAGGGAAGGAAAGAGGAAGCCTCTTTTATTTTTTTTAGTTTCTTTATTTGCATTCCTCTGAGATCTCGGGGTAGATTTTGTAATTCAGAGAGAAGTTGGGGCTTTTTTTCCCTTGATTTTTGTAAATATATGCTTCTCGATTGAAGTGAAACAAGATAAGGAGGAAGAAGATGAAGAATTTAGGTCTCTATTTTTTTTTTGTTTTGTTTGGGCATACAGAACGAAAGTAATTCAAATCAGTGGTTTTTATGTTACTGACACATTAATGATTCAAAACAATAACCTCCATATAAATTTGTGTTTTTGGTTGGTTGAAAACCATGCAAAAAATGTGAACAAACTTATCCGCGATGTTGGAAAATTTTGGTTGAATTGAATAAATATAGTTTTGATTTTATTGGTTTCTTTGTGTTCTATATCAAAGTGAACGTACACATTCTGCTTGCTGTTTCTGTTCTGAATTCTGAGACACCAAACTTGTATTTTTTTTTATTTTTTATAATAATCAAAATTGTTTATTTTAGCTCAAGATTTAAGAATTAAGAAGGTAAGTAACGGCAAGTTAATCGACCGGCGATAATGATGACAAACGAGGGTTTAGTTTGATGAATTTACGGAAATGGGTCCAGCGTGTCTGATTTGGTTTGTAGTTGTAACTTGTAACGTCCGTAACGGGTGTGATTGATGTCTGTCACAAGAAACCCAGGTGGACAGGTTAGAGGTGTAATTTTGAGCTGTCTTGGGTGGCGCATTCACTATTCTTATCGGCGACAGTTAGTGAACACGCTAGAGATTACGCCGTTTCTTTTGAAGGCAATATAGTCATTTAATTATAGTTTATTTGCTTTATAGCTTCAATTTTTTTTTTCTTGGGTTATGTTTTTTTTGACGGTGCAATCCTACGGTTGGGACTGGTGGACCTGTTCGTTCTGTTTGTCATTGCACCGTAAAGAAAATACTAAGCTGGTGGCTTTGGCATAAAACGTACGACAGAGTAATACTACACATATTAGGGTATATTTCCCTACCACAAATTAATTATAATTATAGGAGATTGAATTTGTTTATAATAATTCTTACGTTTGGTGATAATATATATATATTATAATTTTGTAAAATTATTAATAAATATTTTAATAAAATAATTTATATTTTATATAGTATTTAATTTATTATTATATTTTAAAATTTTAACAAATAATTTTAAAATAAAAAAATTAAGACACCTAATTTTAGAATTAAATTTATTAAATTAATTGTTTATTATTATTTATACTTGCATCTATTATTGGTATTAAATTTTTATATAATCTTGTAATTTTTATTTTGTATAATTAGTTTTCATTTTATGGCCAAACACTTGACCGTATAAAAATTATACAATCAGTATTTAGTATTTTGCGATGAAAATAACCTAATGTTTTTTAAAAATATTAAATTAGATGTTAAATTAAAAATATAACGTGTTAAAGTAATTATGTAACTACTTTTAATAACGGTTAATTGTAGTAAAAATAATAGAAATAGCATTTTTAAAATTTGTAATTATCTTATATATTTTTATTATTAAAAAATGTATAATGCATTATTTTACATACATATCTTTAAATTTTTAAAATTTATGATTTAGTTTTTAAATTTTTAAAACTTCACGTATATGTGCTTAAACTTTTAAATTAAATCATATAATTTAAATCCAAAAATTTTAAAACTTTACATCTTAAATTTTTGATTCATAAATATTTATTTTAATAGCCAAATCATGACCTATGTGTAAAATTTTAGAAGTTTAGGAACTAAATTGTAAGATTTAAAAATTGATGGATTTATGTGTAAAATTTAAAAATTTGAGATTAAATCATACGTTTTACAATTTTTAAAATTAAGTATAAATTTAATTAAAATTTTAGAATCAATTATATAATTTATTCAAAATAATATTTCTAGTCCCGGCATATGTAGCTTTATTTGTAAAACAGTAGAATTGTATGGTGTGAGTTTTGAATTTAATAAAAGTATGAATAATTTATTTAATTTTTAAAAATAATTAAAAAAATATTGATAATATATGGGTTGATTTGGAAATGTCATTTACATACGGTATTCCAAGAGAATCGGCTACATTTTGGAAAAAACCAATTCACTTATTTGATTAATTGATTTATAGTACTAAATTAACTATTGATCAGTAACCAACAATATAAATATACGATGCGTAATTGTGCGTATTCAGTTTAATAAATTAAAAAAAGCCAAAACCAAACACCTATTTGTCACCGTGTTGTTGGGTAACTAGAATGAAAGGAAGAGAGAGAGTCCTTTGTCGAATACTGTCAAAAAGTTTGCATGATCAAGTGCTTTAGTTTGAGTTTTTCGAACTTAAAATATACACTTAGTGTTCGATATTTTGGCGTTGATTCTATACAAAGATATATGTTTACAATGAGATGGTTTGTTTAAAGATCAGAACCGGGGTTTGGGGTTTGTAACATCGTGACAGCGAAAAAAAAATACTTGTTAAATTATAAATGTACAACTATAAATATAAATAGATGTAGAACATGAATACTAAAATCTTAAGTCGATATCTTGAGACGAGAAAATTCTCGTTAAAACAACAAATATATATATATATATATGTCATAAATTTTTATATTTCAAGAATATAGTATTAATAATTACATTAAAATGATATTATATATAAAAACAAATACTATCATATGAAAAATGAACGAAGATGTACAACATCTTCTTTTACTTTATCATGTATCTTATTATACTTAATCTTTAATAGGCTTGTAGCAAATAATAAGTTGCGTTCGATTGAGGATGTGTACATTTAGTTAATTATTTTATTTGTTAGATAATTATTTAAATTAATTTTTTTAAATAAATTTGATGAATAAAATTAATTTTTAAATATACAAAAGTTAAAAATGGTTGCATGCATTTAGTTATATCTCTGTTGTATTTATAGCACTTTTTTTATTCGTATTTTAAGATGTTATCTTAATCATAATTCATTAAAAAATGTATTAATTTAATATAATTTTTTATTTAATTATAAACCTTTTACACATATAAAAATAGACGTACGATATTCAAATATTATTTTGATAGAATAAATTAATTAATAGATATTTAGAGGATATTTTTTGAAAATTTATTGATTATCCAAAAATGATTAATTATCATAAAATACCATGTATATATCTCATGTGTATTAATATACAAATAAAAAATCTTTAATTAAATGATAAATTATATTAAATTAATATATTTTTTGAATGAGATATTTCTAAAATATCAACTCAAAAATATAAATAAAGAAATATATTAAAAATAAAATCAAGATATTATTAAAATAATTAATCTAATGATATCAATGATTATAAGAAATTATAGATACTATTATTTCTTTTTATGAGTGGATATAAAAATACAATAACTAATTAACACTGCTAGATCGTACAAATAGTATCAGATTTAAGATGTATTTTTACTCTTAACGAGGGATATTATTATTTATTTATTATTAAAAAATATATATGAAACTTAATTATAATATAAATATGATTAAATTATTAAATTTGTATTGATTTTTTTAATAATAAAATTTAAAAATTTAAATTTAGAGAATATATTTTTATTTTACGCATATAATTTATTTAATATTTTATAAATATTATATTTAAAATTTTATAAGTTAAAAATTGTGAAAGAACACCTTTCCCTAAATGCCCTATAAATTAACCCTTGCCTACAAAAGTTTAATGTTGGATTAAAAAATTAGATTAACACATATCCTATAAAAAAAGAGAAAAAAATAAAATAATAAATAGATAAGACATACGTGCACAAATCAAGGTGTCCTTTCCTCACCTAAAGCATGGCCCAACTTGATTAATGCTATCTAATCAGGATTAGGTACGCTGTGGGTCTACATTTTCCTCTCTTTGCTCGGAATTTTTTGGTAGTATAAGAATAAGTATTTATTAAGATATAAATTAAGTAAAAATAAAAATACCAGTGAGAAAAAGATAGATTACGAATACATAAATAAGCTTAAAGTTATTAATTTATATATTTTCCTAAAAGTATAACTTTTTTGATATTTCAGAATTATTAAAAAAAATTCCTGTTAACTGATATTTGTATTTGTAGAAGTAGTAACATGAATTATCTCACCTTATCAATATTAAACTTTAACATTGATTATTTTATATGGTGAATTAATTCTACATTTTGTGCGTGCTGGTTTAACGAAGATAGCATGTATGCAATTGTCACGGTTGATATCTGCCTTGAAATTGTGTCTTAAAAAAAAAAAAACTTAAAATCTCTTTCTTACTATTTCACTTTTAACTAATCTTTATAAATTTAATTAATCTTTGTTTCCCTCCTTTTAAAAACAATATTAGTCATTGGGTCATACAAAAAAATTTGAATTTCTAACAATAAGTATTGATAATAATTAACTAAAAAAATTGAAGTTCTCTTATTATCTTAAAAAAATAAAGTAATTAATTATATAAGAACCGTAATTTTTTCTTAATTTTGTTAAAAAAGTACTTTTGGTAAGTCAAAGATGTCTAGGTACGTAGTCATTATAAGGACAAGTATGTAATATATATTGCTTAAAGTTAAAGAAGTTGGTAAGATAATATATCTTTCACCAGAATGTTATATATACATGCATGTTATAACACACATATATATATATATATATATATATTAAAAGAAATTTCAAAGTCCAAAGTTTTCAAAAAAGCACACTACTTATTTGCAAAGATCAATATTGATTGGTTTTGAACAAATTGGATATTTGATAAAAGTTTAGGTGAACAAACAATGACAAAGTTCACGTAAAAGGATGTATAGTTCGTACAAAACATTGTACCGCTTTGCCCAATTTTCATGGTTATATTAAGATGACAAGGAAACATTAACTAATGTTATGTTTTCACAAGACTAGATTATATCAATATATATATATATATATATATGCCATAAACTTTGTATATATATATATATATATATGCCATAAACTTTGTATTAAAAGAAAAACAATATTGCATGAGATCCGGTTGTTTCATGTTTTGACATCCTTTATTACTTTTAAATATATATGTTTAAAAATATATACTTTTTTTGTATATATATTTTAAAGTATAAAATTTGTGGCATTTTAAAAAACTCCCATGATAGATTACAAATGGAAGCATCAATATACCATGCTTTATCTTTACGAATTTTTTTGAATCATAAATATTATTATCATTAAATTAAGTTCAAATAAATTTCGTTAAATTGAATATATGTTTAATTTTAATTATAAATTAGTTAGATATCAAAATGGAAAATATGGTACAATGAGATCAAAATTGAAAGAATCGTAAAGGAAGTAAAAAAAAAATTAGTGTAATTTAAACTCTTATTACCACAATTATAACCCATCTTCAATTTTTGAAATAATTGATAATTTATTGAGTTTCACATAGGATTCTAAAAACAAAAAAAAAAAACAAAAAAAAGATAAAGAGAGATTCTTTTATAAGGATTGGGGTATGGTAATTTGGATAGAATAAATTTTATAAACCATTTGTTGGCATTAAAATCACTTTAATAGATAGACTTTTTTTGTTTATAGAATAAATTTTATTAAAATATAAAGAAATAGTATATTTATAAAAAATAATAATATTTGGTAGTGCAATAATACTATTAAGGGTTTTCGGTTTGGATGACAAAACAAATTCTAGACAAAAACAAATAGAGGAATCGTCCTTGATTAACTTTGCTTTTGCATGATTAGGCTAGAGCATTTTTGTCCAAAAGACCCTACCAGGGAAATTAATGGCTGAGATTATGTATGAGCGTGACTATTGATGTACAAAACAAAGACTATAACAATCATTAATTATTTTTTTTTTGTTTTTGTTTTTGAAAAAGCTATCATTAAACAATTTTTTTTTGATGGATTTTATAGTTAATGTAAAGGACACACATAAATAGTTAACCCATTTAAGTATTAAGGGTGAGATTATTTTTATAATTTATTTATTATATGTTAATAAAATTTATTATGAATATTTTTAATAATTTTTAAAATTAATAATAAATATATTACGAAAACAATAGCATAAAAATAATTATATTTAATTATTAAAAGATTCATAATCGAAAAAGATGAAAATATTGGGGAATCTATAATTAAATATGTGTTGGATGGATAATAAATAACTAGCTTCTAAGCAAGCCTAATTTGAGGACAAGGATATAGAAGGCCCAAAAGCATGATGGCATGAGGGACTGAAATGGCATACCACTTCTACTATGTAAACGTCATATGACGTCTTTTTTACGCAAAACATTATCTTTTGATTTCGTACTACTTTTAATGTTGTTTTATAGAAAATTGTATAAGTTTTGACGTAAAATTATATAATTATATTAACGTCAAACTATTTTATACATTTATTCTCGTATAATTATATTTCACATATCAATTATATTTAAAAAATATTTATTATACTAGTTAAAAATATAAAAAATTAATATATCTTTTTAATTTTTCTTTTTTGCTAGTACATTTTTAGACATATTTAAAATAATTATAAAAATTAAATTTTTAACCTTCCAAAATCAGACATACATCAAGTTTTTAAATATACGAAGTAAAGTGTAATGTTTGATTAGATATTAAATTAAAAAAAAATAAGATGTTTAAATAATTATGTGATGAAGAGACCAATTATATATTATCTGAGGAATCATATACAATAAAAAAGCAATTTTTTTTACTTGTAGATCCATATCAAGCTCAGATTTAACATTGCATTTTGTTCTCCTTTCTTTCTTTTCGGAATCTAAGACTCATTTTTTTCATGTTTTTTGTAGTCTTTATAGATCAGCCGAAATATGTGACCAACTTAATTTAATAATACTCTACTATACTATCTAACTAAAGCTAGTTATGCTGCTCCTAGTCACTGGAAACCATATTCAAAAAGACATAAATGTTTGAAAAAACTGATTAAAATTTTGGGGAAATTTATAAATATAAAAATGGTATTTTTTTTATGTTTCGTTTATAAATTTTTATTATTAAAAAAATAAATAACATATTATGTCATATTTAATTTTATTAAATATTATTTTTATTATTAAAAATTTTAAACTATAAAGTTTTAGTTGGACTTGGCAATCTTTTGGACAAATTTTATGCAAGAAAATAAGCGGATATATTTAATTTATTGAAAAAAAGCGTATATATTTAAAAATATTATCAATCAGGACTTTCCTCATTCCACGCTGAAATGTGAATAATAACAACTTTTCCAAGGACTCGTTCGCAAATAAATATACATATATATTGAAATCTATGTATTCTTCATATGAGTTGAATAAATGATAATTGGACGTTGATCATTGACTATCAACAAGTCAAATTGTGATTGGACCAATGGCATTTCACTGAGTGCACTTATGAAAGATCTCCCCAACATTTGCCCCATAGGCCTCTTTAGCCATCTTAATTTGATAATTAAGGAGGTCTAATTGTGTAATCCGAGTACGTGAGTAGGTCAGATGTCATTATTGATGTCTCTAATGTTATGTAATTAATATCTTAGTTTTTTTGGCATGATAATGGGTGTGAGCTTACGAGATTTCTAAAGGTATGTTAGTGATCAAAGTTGTATTGAAAAAAATCAATTGTTATTGTGAAGAGCTATGGGATTGGTCTAGTAAACTGGTTGTATTTTTCTGGTAATCTAGTTTGACCAAGTATGGTCGGATAGAATCTATAAAGAATTGGATTGATTGAAACATAGTTGCTCGATTAGCGAGTAGGTTAGATGGTCTATACGGTTAAAAGTGTCATAGCTTGAGGATCTTGGAACTCGTCTTGGATCTCCAATAATTGTTGTCACGGTGAACAAAAAAAAAAAAAATCACCAGTATTTAAGTATAGTTATTATTTTAGTTATAATATTATTGAATTTTGGTTTCATATCAGTAATATTTTTCAATATTTAACAAATTAACTTTTTATTCAATGATATATTTTTTCGTTTTTATGATTTTGATACTAAATTGTTACCGAGTCTTTTATAATACTAGTTATTATTTATTAAAGATTATTATTTAAAAATAAATATTTAAGTTTTTTTGTCAAAACATTTGTATGATTACACTCATATCAGTGATATCACTAAACCGTTCATCCAAGTCTTTTTTTTCCAATCTTTTATATAATTTAAATATCAAATACTATATATATAATTTTTATAAAGTTTGAATTCTAACATAATACTAACTCTAGTTTCCAATATAACCATTCTTTCATTTTTGGTCGTTGTTTTTGTCTATGAAGAATATCAAGTTTTTGTAACCTTTGCCTATTTCTTTATTTTCTACGTGAATCAAATGTACTTTCTTGATAATACTAAGTAATGAATTAGGTTTCATAATATTTTTTGGGATTATATTTTCTTATTAAGAATTTGTTTCGTTAATTACTCTCATATCATCTTTCTCTTTGTTTGTATAGAGTTTTTCATTATAATGTCTTCTTAGTTTTTCATCTGTTAGAGTTAAAAAAATTAACTAATTTTTCTATATCTATATTCTTTGGATTCATAAATTGTTATTCTAATTCTTTTTTATATTCTATTAAATTGAGATTATAGCTTCTTCTTTATCTTTGGGTTTTTTCTTATTCTTTTTTTCTTTCCCATTTTTAGTTATCAATATATTTGATCTCCTAAATGGTTTTTCTTTTAATCCTACAAATGGATCAAACTTGTAACTTGTGATTTTATTGTTCTTAGGAATGTTATTTATATACTTTTTTAATTCTGTAAATCTTTATGTATGTCTTGTTGTAATTTCTTATTATAACTATATTTTTTTTATTTCTTTTAAGAATTCTTTTTGCTGTTTCATTTATGTATTATGAGGACTTCATGCTTGATTCTTATTGTTCTACTAAAAAAATTAAAGCTCATTATTATTATTTGGTTTTTTAATATGCTTGCTAAGTTTTCATAAAAATCTAATTTTATATTGTGTAGTTTGTTTTTGAACATTATTGGGATAATAATGATGTCATTTTCTTCGTAATATTACGTCATATAGTAATATTTTCATTATTTTTAACATTTTGTTTTAGATTTGTCACATCTTTTTCTATGTTAGAGGTTTCTCCTTTAAGATATATAAACTTAAACATTGATACAATATATTTCTTCATATTATTAGAGGTTTTTCCTTAACATTTAAGTTTCATTCTTAAAGTATTTCAAAGTATGTTAATATTTCTCGTTTTATTATTTATCTAATTTCTTGAAAAAATTTATTTATTTATAATTCATTTTGTCTATATATTGAACTATTACGACTTTTTATTAATGAATATCCTACTATTTAATGTATAGAAATTAATTATTTCATTCTTTCGTTAATCTCATATTTCAAATTTATAGGCTAAACTTAGTATTTGATTTAAGTTCTTAAATATCATTAATATTAATGAAATAGCCAAAGTATGGTGTAAAATTTAATTTTTGTTATCTTATGTTTTCATAATTTTTTTATTTATAACTCTATCGTCTAAGAGTGTTAATTTTATTGGTATGTATATTCCTTCTCTAGGTGATTCTTTTTAAATGAATATATCTAACTTTTCTATTTATCATTTTGGGAGATTTTTAATAGCTTATCAATAATAATTCCTTTGTCAATTAATAGTATATTATACATTCCTTTTACATATATATTATTGATACTTATTTCTTTATTTGTTTCTATAATAAACTACATATTTTCTTGAAAATGTATTCTCCATTCGTAAAAATGATGAATCTTTGAATCCATCTCATTTTTTGGAATTTAATCTTATCTTTTGTATTTCTTCAAAAAAAAAATTTACTAATTACTATTTCTTGAGATTTGTTGTGTTTTTGTTTATATTATTTCTTGATTTTTTTATTTCTATAATTTTTATGTATAAAAATTTACTATTCACTTATGTTAACTTTAACTTTCATTAAGAATATTTATGATATTAGTTTAAAATTTGGGGTATTATTGATATTATCCCATGGTGAATATTCTCCATTTGTTTATGTTAGGAAATTTGGATAAAATGGTATAATCACAAATTCTCCCTCCCAAGATCTTCCTTTGTAGAATATCAAATAACAGAGAAATAGATAATACACAACACAAGAATTATAGTGGAAACTCCAAATTAGAGAAAAATCACTTTCCTTGTCAAAAGACAACGAGAGAAAAAATCACTATGTGGAAAATTGTTACAACCACACTCTCAGTAATTTTCTCAAACACCCAAAAGACAAGAGCAATTACAAGCCCAAGAGAATTTTCCCACAAAATTCTCTCACTCAAGAACTTCTCATACAAGCTTTTCTCTATTTTTGGGATGATTATCAATGAAGAAATGAAGCCATATTTATAGCTTTCAAGTTCTCATTTCATATGCCAAACATTTCTTCATTCAACAAAATTAGGCTATCTAATTTTCCTATTCTTTATTCAAACAAGGTTAGGCACCTCCATCTTTGACAATATGGTAAGCCACCTTCCATGAATTTTCTTCTAAATTAGGCACCTCCTATTTTGACTAACAAACCTAATATTATTTTTAATCAATAATAACAATCTCCACCTTGATTAAAAAATAAACATGGTTACCACTACAACACTGTCTTTTCCAACAGTCATAATTCTCTACACCGAGAATTATCATACTCCACCATAAAGAGTACATCCACTTAGAATTAATCACCAATTCTAAGAATTTCACATCGGCTCATGTTGAAAAAAAAAACTTGCTGAAATTTATGGTGCAACTCTCACACTTGGTTTTCCCGAGAGTTCATCAGCCATCGACATCCTTTCCACCACACACCTTGCATCTATACCAAGCCAATGCCCGTGTGCAAACTTGTGGACCCGCTACCAGTAACACACCCTCTTTCATGGCAATATTTAGATACTAGCGGCATGCCATGAGGATGTACACGCTCTTTTCAAAAAGCATCACTATAGTCTTTGAAAATAGAAATACTATTAGCATCACCGTCAGTATTTGAGCTTCTTGTAGTATCAACTCCACCCTTTGGACAATTTCTTTTGAGGTGCCCAGATTGTCCACACCCCCAGCACACTATCTTCTTTTTCATGAAATTGTTTTTCTTTCGGTTGTCAGCTACCAATGCTGAGTTTTCAGGCGAAACATTTCTTTCACCACTCAGCCTTTTTTCTTCAGAAAACAACTTGCTAGTAACTTCTGAAAAAATTATTTTCTCCTTTCCATGAATCAAGATAGGTTTCATGTGATCATAAGAAGATGGAAGAGACCAGATGAGCCTTAAAGCTATATCTTCATCATCAAGTTTAACTCCAATGGTTTCCAGTTCAGAGACAATACCATTGAGAACACTTAGATGGTCAGACATAATAGTTCCTTCATTCATACGCAAAGTATGAAACTGCTCTTTCAAATACACCCGATTTGAAACGCCTTTTGCCTGATACAATTCTTCAAGCTTTTCCCAGAGTTCTTTGGCCATAGATATTCCATGCACATTTGCAAGAATATTTTTGGCCAAACAAAGCCGAATTGCACTTGCAGCTCTTAGATCAAGATCTTCCCAATCTTCATCACTTATATTGGTTTTACTAGACTCAATACCAGTAACAAGGGCTGGTTTCCCCTTTAACGCCTTGTGTAACCCATATTGGATCAACAAATCTTTGACTTGTACTTGCCACAAGCCAAAATTGATTCTCCCATCAAATTTCTCAATGTCAATCTTGACTCCTAACATTTCTCCTTCTTTCTTTGAAATTGGCTCTGATACTAGTTGTTAGGAAATTTGGATAAAATGGTATAATCACAAATTCTCCTTCCAAAGATCTTCCTTTGAAGAATATCAAATAACAGAGAAATAGATAATACACAACACAAGAATTATAGTGGAAACTCCAAATTAGAGAAAAACCACTTTCGTTGTCAAAAGACAACCAAAGAAAAATTCACTATGTGGAAAATTGTTACAACCACACTCTCAGTAATTTTCTCACACACCCAAAAGACAAGTGCAATTACAAGCCCAAGAGAATTTTCCCACAAAATTCTCTCACTCAAGAACTTCTCATACAAGCTTTTCTCTATTTTTGGGATGATTATCAATGAAGAAATGAAGCCATATTTATAGCCTTGAAGTTCTCATTTCATATGCCAAACTTTTCTTCATTCAACAAAATTAGGCTATCTAATTATCCTATTCTTTATTCAAACAAGGTTAGGCACCTCCATCTTTGACAATATGGTAAGCCACCTTCCATGAATTTTCTTCTAAATTAGGCATCTCCTATTTTGACTAACAAACCTAATATTATTTTTAATCAATAATAACAGTTTATGTTTTAAAAGGTTGGTTTGAATAAGATCGAACTGATTTTGATAAACAGAAATGAAAGCTTTCATAGCAACATTCCTTGATAGCGTGTATGGGTGCGCTCAATATATCTGAATGTTTGATGATTCCCAAATTTTTGTAACAAATATTCACACAATGAGCTTTCTAGTAATGGTCTTGAATTTTTCATAAGATGCACATATTTTGATATATGACCAAAAACAACACACACCAATGGCTATTGGCATGAACTATGTAAGAACCATATATATATGTATATATATATATATACATATATACATATTTGCAAACATTGTAATTAGAATTGTCAATGGGGTAGTATGTGGTCGAAGATCCTTTTCTATTTTTTGTCCGCGATTTAAAATTTATCGTTTATCTCACTTAAAATCATCGCGTGAATATATTGGGAATCTTAGTAAGGAAAGAGGATCCCTTAAATGGAGAACAAACGAAAATTTATGTAATATTTTAAATTTTTATTATAAAGGAAAAATCGTAATAGAAGTAATCTAATAATAAATATTTTGTAATAAAAAATAAAATTTTAAGTCAATAAAGATTAAAAATAAATAAGAAGAAAAATAAAATATATGTAATAATAAATGTATAATCCTTTTAAATTAAACAATATTGATTTAAAATTTTGTTATAAAAATATTTTGAAATAATAACAATAAATTATAAAATAATTATAAGATTTTAGATTTTTGTAATTTAAATAAATAGTTTAAATCATTTTTATAAAAAAAAAATTATTGATATTTTAACGTAATAAATAGCATTTTTTTTAATATTTGAAATTTTTGTAATAAATTTGTAGCTTAATGATATGTAAATTACGTGTGTGTATATATATATACATAAGATTTTGGATTTCAAATCCGAATTACGAGTACGAGATTAGTATTGGTATTTAAAAAAAATATATATGAAGTCTAGCATTACTTAAAGAAATTAAACTAGTTATTTTATGTTTTATTTTTTTTAAAAAAAACTGTTAGTTGTTCCGTACACTAAACTTGTAATAGACATACATGACAAG
This sequence comes from Hippophae rhamnoides, assembly GCA_033030585.1. Taxonomy (NCBI): domain Eukaryota; kingdom Viridiplantae; phylum Streptophyta; class Magnoliopsida; order Rosales; family Elaeagnaceae; genus Hippophae; species Hippophae rhamnoides. The sequence continues at coordinate 60,295,527 of CM065428.1, read as the reverse complement.
CTAACAGCACGGTGAACATTTTTCAAATAACAAAGGCGAAGAAAAATTGGAGATTACAACTGGTTTGGTTCTCACGACTTTTAGACTGTTGGAATCAATGAATTTGGTTAAGTCTTTTATAATATAATTTAATGGACTTTTTCATACTCGAAAATGAAATCAATATAATATAAATATTCTACACAGCTTTTCAATTTGTCCCCTAAGAATATGGTCCTTACAGTTCATCATAAACCAAAGCCAACGTTTCAAGGTTTGATACGTATCTCCAAGAATAATATTATTTTGATAGCTGTGTTTATTATGTGTCAGTAAGACTAACTATACTCCACTTCAAATTACAATTCAATTTAATTAATAAACCTATATTTCCTGAAATATTATTGTCTATTCAATATTCCATGAGACGTGGACTTCATGATTGCTAAATCGAATTCAAGAAATCAATTTTTTTTTTTAAATTTTTAATCTTTAATCTTTAATCTTTTAGTCGTGAAAATTAAACATAAAAAGTTTGTTATAAAATTATGATAAATAATTATTATTTAAAATAATTAAATTAAATTTTTTAATTTATGATTAGTTATAATATAAATTATGATAAATAAAAATTTTCTGAAAAATAATAACAATAATCTTATTATAGAAGCTAATTTGAATGTAATTACGCGTGCCAGTTTGAAAATGTCTTACCTTTTCATATCATGATGATTACCTATCTGTCTGTGAGGTGTGACTGAAAATATTATATCTCCTGATAAGCTAATATTAAGATTCTCGGGAAAATTTGAGTTTTAGTTATAAATTGTTGAATAACGTAATTATTAGAAAAAAGAAAAAAGTTCTTAACAGTCTTAATCTTTATAATTATGGGTAACATATTATTAATTAAATTAAATTAACTACGAAGAATATACTATTAAAAACAAACGCGTGGGATAACAATTAAAGTCCTTGATTAGCGCCCATATGCACATGGTTTCTTCTTGCTTTTGCAGTACATGCACTCACGTTCTGTAACGGGGTTTTGTCTAATAGACTATAGTTTAAAAATAGGTACAAATTGTATTTTTTTGGAAGAAATAGTAAAAATCTTACCTTAGATTTAAAAGTAAAATTTTTAATCAATTTTATTTAAAAAAAAATATATTAATTCTATTTCATAAAAAAAAATAATTATTGTAAACAAAAAAATATTAACATCTTATAAATTTATAATTAATTTTAAATACATAAATATTTTTTTTTCATATTATATATTAAAAAAATTATTTTAAAAAATAATAAATAATTTATTTTACAATAAAATAAATATAAATTTATACAGAAAATCATATGCTAAATATTTTGATAATTTATAAATAATATAATATATTATTATTAATAATAATTATAATTATGATATAAAAAATAATATTCATAAAAATAATTAAATTATTAAAAAAAATTATGAAACCTCTATATTCAACTTTTTACAATATACAATACAAACATAACACATTATATCGTAAAATTTGTATGAAAATATTATCTAATATAATATTATTATAATTATTAGCCTAATTTTTATAATTTATTTTATAATAATAATTATTATTAATTTTGTAATTATTTTATAATTTATTATAAGTTAATTTATAATAAAATTTTGATAAGTTATTTGTTATAACAAATTATATATTTATTATTAAATATATTTTTGTATTTTATATATATAAATTATTTTTATTATTTTTTATTCACTCAAAAATTTATTTATTAAAAATTTATAATTTTTGTATTCGTAATTTTAAAGTTACAAATTCTAATTAAAATATTTTTTTATTTTGTTTTTAAAATAAGAAGATAAAAAAAAAACTTAGCTGAGAATTGGAGGAGATAGAAAAAAAATGAAAAAAATTGAGATATAATCGAAAGAGTAAAGAAAAAAAATGATTTATTACTTGATTTGAGAGGTTAAAAAAAGCTTTTTTTTTTCACAAAATTAACAAAGAGACTTTTTTTAATTTTTTTAACGAAACATGCCTAAACAAAAACCCTTCTGTAATCTCTCGTGTACATTTAAAAACGATGATTTTGTTTTTTTAAATAACTATTCCACGTATACCTAGAGGAGGTCCTTTATAAACAACGAGGGAGATAGGATTTTACATTTAGAATGATTATTATATACAAAATAAAAAAATAATATTAATTACTTTTATATATATATCATTTTAGTAAATATATATGTTAAAATTATTAAATTTTGATAATATAATTAATAATTAAAAGATAAAAATTTAAAATTCATATAAGATATAATTTTATTTTATATATATATATATTAATTTATTTATAAATTTATACTTAAATCTTTATTTGTCAAAAATTAACATACGGTTTGTTATACTCATCATGTACATTCACCATTGTTTACCGCGTTGGGTCGGGGTATAACCTCGATCAAATTTTTTATAAAAATTAATTACATATATTCATATATTCAAAGTTTTTAATAATTTTTTAATTCTAAATTTTTTATATTTTCAAATTTTATTTTATTTAATATTTTTTTTATCTATTTTTATTATTACTATAAAATTGATTCATTTCATCGTTAGAAAAGAAAAAAATATATATATATATATATTTATTAATTTTTTATTTTTTAACTATATAAACTTTTAAATATACTATCAAACTTAAAATCTTAAATGAAATGTTATTTTTTTATATTTTAATTTACTTATATATATATATATTATTAATACTTATTAAATTATTATATATTTTTTATTTTAAATAATTTTTATTATAAATTATAATATGACATAAAAGTTGTTTTTAATTAAAAAGAGTCTATTTTAACTCTTAATATTTTATTAAATTTATATTATAATATATTTTACTCTTAAATATTTAAATATATATATATATATTGTTTATATATAAAAAAGTATAATTCAACCCACGTCTTAATATATATATATATATATATATATATATATATATATATATATATATATATACAAGTATAATTCAACCCATTAGTATATTTGAAACACGGACATCACTCTACAATTTTTCTATTGAAGAATATATCACTGTGTTATATTTGTCAAAGGATATGAGAAGTGAATTAAAAATAAGAGATTAAAAAAGTATATATGACATGCTGTTTGAATTATTTATAGGAATAATGAAAGAGGAATAAAATGAGGAAGTTAAGATCTAAAAAATAAAGCTATAAACTTCGTACAAAACAAAGGAAATATGACATTTATAAATCCTAATAGTGGAGTCACATGCCTAACATTTATTGGACTTTTCTTTTTTTTATAGACACATATATATATATATATATATATTAGAGGGAAAAATGTTATTTATATATTATATTATGTCATAATTATTTGATAATTAAAAAAATAAATCTTTTTTTTAAATAATACCAGCAAATAACATAGTATAAAAAAAAGAGAGTGTATATTATGTATATTGGGTGAAGATATTTCTACAATTAAAATTATTATTAATAATAATGTTATAAATATAAGTGATATTTTTTGTGTAATAACAAAAATCATTATAAAAATATTATTACCTTAATATAATATAAATGTAACGGGAGAATATAAACCACAAGTTCTTAAAAAAGTTAACGAAGTGCACTGTTAATGTAATTTATAGAATCCCAATGTATGCATTAAAAAAGCTAGCTTGGGCTTTTTATAAAATTTGAGTACCTATTCAATTACCGCTCCCTAATTTAATTAGTCATATTGGCATTCTTTTGGAAAACTAATTTAGCATTTTTTTTTCTTCTTTTAATTAATTTAGTATATCTTGGTAATTAAAATGATTTTTTTTTAAATAATAGATAATTTATTTTGATAATAATATTTATTATTTTAAAAATAACAACTTAAAAAAATAAAAGAAGGAGAAATAAGACTAATCTATTTTGTATGCTGCACATTAATTTTCTATGGACAGAAATATACGATCAATAATTAAAAATTATTATATATTTTTTTTGTTAAAATACTCATAAAAATTATTATATTTTTTTATATAAAATTATATATATATATATATATATATATAGAGAGAGAGAGAGAGAGATAGAGAGAGAGAGAGAAAGAGAGAGAAAATGTCATTAATTTTATCCCGTGCAGCCGTGCTATTAATTTGAGGTAATTCGGCACATGGTTTCTGGGTTTAGTACACCTACGAGTCTAGGGCACAAGAGATCCTTTAGTGGTTGAAAATTTGCATTTTAGTTATTAATATTTTTTAAAAATTGCACCAATAGTACCTTATTTATTTTAAAGTTGAGCATAAATTTATTTTATTTTAATTATTATTTAGATATTTAAAATTCATGTGATATAATAAATAAATGGTAAATTTTTCAATATAAAAATATTTACTTTTTTCATTCAAAATCAGTAACTCTTAATAATTTTTATTAATAACAAATTTATCTATTATTTATTTATGATAAAATATGACTTTTTTATGTATAAATTATAATCAAAATAAAATAATTAACTTAAAATAAATTTATTTACGTCTTAAAAATATAAAAATAAAATAAGGTACTTATAATACAATTTAAAAAAAAAAGTTGCTGATATTTCAATCAGGTTTAACATGAATGTTAAAAACTAGTGAATATTTAAAGCAGGGATAGTTTTTGAAACCTGTCGCAGAAGAAGTATTTATGAAGCAGTCAAAACAAAATTTTCTTGTAATTAAGGCATTTTCAATTATATATAATTTTGTGATATTGAAATGAAAATGAAAATGAAAATGAAAATAGAAGATGTATTAGAGGAACAGATAACAGAGTCCTCAATTATAAGTTTGGATACAAACTCAAATCACATGATGAGTCTGACAATAAATCTTTTCACATTCTTATAATTAGAAGATAATTGAAATTATATTATTATTATTCTTCATTTTAATATTTAAATCTTCTTCTCTGCTCAGGTTAAATTATTTTTTTTTTGTAATCGATGTATATAATTACATGATTTTTTATATCGATAAAATTTAAAATTAATATAATTTTTTTTATAAAAAATAAATATACAATAAAAATAATAGAGTGAAATTAATCTGATTGATAAGACTTTAAGAATATGTTTATTAATTTTTAATGGAAATTATTTAGAATATGAACGAGAAAGAATCAAAATAAATATATTGATTCCTTTCGATAATATTTACAAATAATTTGTAAGGATTAAAATAACTAAGAAACATATTATTTTTGAAATGTAAATTAAAAATCCAAAAAGAAAATAAAGGGTATAAAAGTTACATTTTTTAAAACTATCTTTATAAATAAATTATTATTTATATTTGATTTATAATTAATATATTATTTTTATTTTTTAAAAATTAAATAAAAAATTTAATTAATGTGTTGAGTTAAAGAGGTAAGGTAAATGTGCAATTTTATTATGCTAATATAATTTAAAATATATTATTAAAATATTATATTTTTTGAAAGGTAAAATTATCTCAAATTTATATAAAATAAAAATAAAAAAAAGCACTAAAAGCAAACAATCCTAGTGGGATGTTCTGGGGGAAATTTGGGAATGAAAAAGAAAATTTAAAGTTATTTCTATTCATTTTTCTAAGCATTTTTGGTCGATTAAACATGAAAAATGAAGTTATTATTTTTATTTCCTTTTCCAATTCTAATTAGTAAATACACCTTAAGAATAAAGAATAACAACCCTTCTTAAATATATATAGCACTTCTTATTAAAATAATTTTTTTTCTTTATTTATTAATTTTTGATACGTGTTAGTTTTAAAAAATATCACCAACCTTGTATTTTTGAAATCTAATAATTTATATGGTAAAAAAAAAAATTCTTGCAAAAGTAAATGATAAGTGATCCCATCAAATATTTTAAAAATACAAAATAAATGTTTTTGCAAAAGACAAATACGAAAGATGTTGATTATTTACACTAGTGTATTGTTGATCATTTTCCTTGAATATAGCTCCAGCCTTTATTTATTTTATTAAGCTGTGTATTGCTGTTATAAATGCATCATACTCAATTACTCGTACACTATGAAACATTGATTACAGGAAAAAATAAAAATAAAAAACAATATGAAACATTGATGGGCCGGCCCAATTTTACACAAGGCCTTTCACAATTTTGGATGATAAAATTCACTTTAAAAACTTACACATTCCTTTTATTTTTATTTTAAATGATCAAAAATCAACTTATATCAATTTTCTCAAGCAGTTGTGATACGAACAGAATTTGAGAGAGGGTTGAGGGAAGAAAGAAACACAACAGAGAAGAGAGATAATTGTTATGTAATTCTTGTTATTCCCTTGTTGAATTCCTATGACTTTATATACGAATAAAATTGCATCATAATATTTTAATTAATTCTGACATCCTAATTGAATTTGTGGTCCTTCATTTCTTTTTTCTCGCCTGCCTTCTCTGGTCCCCCTGCGGGGCTTAGTTTTGTAATCATGTGCGCCCAACCTTTGCTCACGAGGGCTGTGCTGCGCTTTGCGCCGTTGGGATCCTCTTCGGAGTCTCGCACGTCGTGTGTGCTGCGCCAAGCAGTTCGAGCATTTTTGCTCGTATCATTCCTTCCCTCTTTTAGAATCCTTGTCCACAAGGGTGAAGTTGGGGTATGAGTTGATAAAAAAATGGATTGGAATGCTTGTGAAATAAGTTTCCATTCCTCAAACCGACACAAAGCTGTTATTAATGAATTCAAAATTTTTTGATTCCTCTCAAGAAACCATACAATTGAATCCAATTCAAGTCCAAGATGAACAACTTGATCATAGATTTCATAGCCAAGCACAACATTTCCCATCCAGGCAGCAACAACCAATACACTGGTAATCAAAATGGAATTTGCCTTATTACCCTGCAAAGTTGATTTCCTGAAGCACAATAAGAAACCGTCATACTTTCCTATTTAAGCATATCCAATTCCAAATATAGATCATATGATTAATTCAAGTTGGTATAACCCATAAAAAATTCTATTTGTTGATCCTATGGTGTTACACTTAGACTGCATGCCTACAAGTATACTGTAAATATGAACACTAGAAGCCAAGATGCTTTTCAAATTGACCCAATGTATTACCTGGTCAACCCCCAAATAGCTGGATCTTGCCAAGCCTATGAGCAACCCATGGAAGTGTATCCATCTGGCCGTTTATCTCTTCTTTGCATTTCAATGATCAATCCTAATCCTTTTTCCCAAATCCCACAAATTCCAAAGCCAGAAATCATAGAATATCCCCGAACCAAATCAGGTTCAGATATCCCACTAAACACATTGCTGGCATTAGGCACAATACCCATTTTGGGCAAAGGATAGGGCATAACACAATATCCTTTAAACACTTCTAGGGTCTTGACAGTAAGGTGCAATGCAAACCTTCTATGGTGTGCCTTACCTTCTTGATAGTATACCTTAACCTTGACTCCATCAGATGCCTGATTCTTAACATAATCAAACATAACCATATCCACCAAATAAGTAGACATAATTGATGACTCTTGATATGAATTTGTCTTGACATGTCCATTCCCTTTTGCTCCAAGCATTGGCATGTTGGGAAGTGCTATTATTTCGGATGGCTCACCCAATGTAATCTTAAAGGTAGCCTTGCAAGTAGGTTTATCCCAATATGGAAAGCGTCTTCTAGCATCAGTAGGTGCAACCTGTGTGATTGCCTTATTCCTCTTCTCACCATCATGAGCATAAGTAACTCTGTAAAAACTTTTCATTTTTCCATTCCTAATCCCTTTATAAGAAATGACTACAACTCTTGATTCAGTAGGAATTTCTTCTGTCCATACCCTGGCCAAAATCTTACTAACTGCAAAATTTTCTTGATGGAGGTCTGGGAGGTTCAGCTCAACCAAACAGCTCAGAACCAAAGCTGAGTCAGTTTTGGTGCATATGGTCCCAATAGAGAATCGTTTGGACTGGTCTGAGAGATGAATAGTTTTCCTTTAAACTTCCACTAATGGTGGACTAATCTACTCCTTTGAATATCCTTTACTTTTTGCAAGGGCCAGACATCCAATTTTTTTAAGTGACCAGTCTGATTCAGCTATACGTTTCAACTGTAGCTTAGCCAAGCTATTTGGCTTTTTTGCACAGGCCAATTGTGATTTAGCTTCAGTAAGAGGCTGCTCAGTTTGATGCAACTAAGACTTAGTTATTTCGAGGCTTTCTATGGAACTTGATAGATCCTTTGCAAGGCTATCTTTCTCTGATTTTAGTTGTTGAGACTCTTCCAATGAGAATTTTCCAGAGACAATATTCGAGGCATATCCCAACACTAGATTCCAATCACATTGTTTCATTATTTTAGTTTTTGCGTGAATCCCATAAGGTTTAACTGCAACTTGGTTGACAATCTGTGTAGCCCATCTGTTTAGTTTTTATTTATGTTATTGAATTCTCTCAACCTCTGATTTTGAATTTCTAGCTAAACTGAGGAGCTTTAGAGTGATTTTCTCAACAATCTGTAGGGGCATCTCTTTAACTGAGGTAGAATGGCATGTCCAGGTTGAGAGGACATCAATGGAAAAGCTAAAACAAGTTCGAAGGAGCTGAGACATTAGGTTGGAGTGTTCTTCTTCTAGAGAATCTTTAGCACTCATAAGAACCTCTTTCATGTGCTTTTCACCCCATGAATTTGCCTTGGTACTCATAAGAAAGTGAGATTGTTTGATAGCAACATTAGGTTCTACATTCTTAGACAGCTTGGAATGGAACCCCTATAAGGCAGTTTTCCATTCCTTTATCTGACACAGAATTATCTTCCATGGGTTACAAGAAACGTACTCCTTCTCCACTATTTCTTCAAACACCTTACGCGCGTAAGTAATACCTCTCCACTTTTTGTACCATTTCTTCAAGTTACTGGTCTCAGAAACAAAATATGACTCATACTCAACTTTTATATTAATGGTATGAATTCGAATTTCTAACCTCTCATTTCGATGACTCATCGTTGTTTTCTGAGTAGCTGGGGAAATCCCTTTTTGTGATTGAATATATGGCTTGTACATTAGGAACTTAGAAGGAGTTTCTGTTGGAGAGTAGTCATCATCTTCCTCATTCTCTTAAAGCCCGATGTGGTCTCCATTTTCTTCTTCGTTTTCTTCGAGTTCAGAGTGAGTGAATTTTGGCAAACCCTCGACACCCTCTTCTTTGTGTTCTTTGATTTCAGATTGGGCTGGGTTGGGTAAACCTAGTGCGTGGCTGTTGGTTATAGGGACTAAACGGCCAGAAAATGACCCAATATTGAGCCCAATTTCAAGCCCAAGCAAGAGAGGCTCGTGAGACTTCACTTTGGTGTATGTATAAGTCTTCTTCTCGTCCTTAGGTTCCCCAAGGGATTGGTTTTTACATAATTGGGGATTTATTGATTCTAACCTCGCGTATCCCATGGCCGTTGAGCAAGTCTCTGAGGCAAAGGAACCAGTGAGTGAAGCTTTCCATTTCTCAAAGGTTTCCGATGATCTATTCCTTTGTTTGCCAAGAGAGGTTGCCGGTGGTGAGTTGTGAGCGGCGCGTAAAGCTATCACCTCAACTTACAACGCATGTAGGATGGCATTGAATCTCTCTATATCAAACCCATATGGCACGAAGGAATTATATTCCTCATTAGAGGTCTCTGTGTTGGATTGGTTCCGGTTGTCCATAGTTGGAATCGGCTTTGATACCATTGATACGAACACAATTTGAGAGAGGGTTGAGGGAAGAAAGAAGCATAACATAAAAGAGAGGTAATTGTTATGTAATTCGTGTTATTCCCTTGCTGAATTCCTATGGTTTTATATATAGCCGAATGAAATTGCATGACAATATTCTAACTAATTCTGACATCCTAACTGAATCTGTGGTCCTTCATTCCTTGCTTCTCGCATGCATTCTCACGCCATCTGTGGTCCCATTTTTGTGCTTAGTTCTGTAACCATGTGCGCCCAACCTTTGCTCACAAGGGCTGCGCTGCGCTTTGCACCGTTGAGATCCTTTTAGGAGCGTCGCGCGCCATGTGTGCTGCGCCAAGCAGCTCGAGCATTTTTGCTCGTATCAAGTTGTTCTGTAGGATCGTACTGAACCTTTATGAACAAGTTCATTAGGTCTTATCGAGCTCTATGAATTGGTTCAAAAGCTCCTGGTTTAACCTATTTAATTTAAAAATTTTAGTTATGTAATTATTACATTGAACATTAAGAGTTTTGTAATTTTTTAAAAAAATGTTATAATAGTTTCGTTATTTATAAAAATTAAATACTATAAATTTTTACTTTTAATATTTTTGATAGAGTATAAGTACTTATTATAATAAATTATAAGATTAAAAGTAATTACTTTTTATAACAACACAAGAGTGATAATATCTATATTATAAATTATAGGATAAAATTACTCATTTTAAAAAATTAAAGGATATATGTTACCTAATCCAATAATTATGAGATTATTGTGCTAATTTGATAAAAAATTACGAAACCTTAATAAATTTTTGTCCATTATAAAAATATTTAATGAAAATTTTAACTAAAAGTAAAATTGATTATGTAAGTAGAAAAAATTTTAATTTTTCAAAAAAATTTCTTTTGGTCGTTATAATCTATAAATGAAAGTATAATAAAGAGTTTTAATTTTCAGTCGGTGAAGATTGACATAACGTGCATAATGGATGCATTTTTATGTTTGGCCGGAGTTTGTATTTTGGACAATATTTGTATGGTAGTATGCGTTCGTAATAGAATATTTGTAAGTATGGACAATCCGTTTTCTAACTATTAAATTGATTAATATATTATTATGGTTTAGAAGAAGAAGCAAAAACCCAGCAAAAAGGATAAAATTGTCACACTCCTGTTCCTAAATTCGTAAATGGTATAAATTAAATTTGTCAAGTTTTAAGAAAGCAAATCATTCATTTTCAAGAAGCTTCAAAATTCTTAAGTATCCAAATAAATCTCACATTTAAAATATGTAAGTAATAAATTAGATATAAAGTTGTACTAGATTACTTATAGGTTACTTTTTAAGTCGTAATCTCGAACTCAATAATTGTTATAAAATTTAAAGTTTAATTTGTACTACGTGAATACATATAAATAAATTTTTAATATAAAAACGGATCATATAAGTGACGCATCTGATATAAATCTAAACGAATGATAGTTCCTTTGTTCGTAACGAGAATTATGTGATATTATTCTAAATTCATTTAAATTCTCAAGATTTGATTAAATGAACTTAAGGTATTTAACAATTTGTTAACACATGTATAAATTTAATAGATTGTGAAAGCCCATGGGATGTAACTAAATAAGTGGTCCTTGTGTTGTGTATGGTTAAAGTCTAGAGGATAATGTGTTATTGTTTGAAAAAAAATGTTAAATATATAAATAAAGATTCTATTAAAAAATATGAACAATAAATTAAATATATAATTGAGATGAATTCTTCACTCTAAGAAGTTAACCTTTTATGAAGTGAAAAACAAACACAATTCAAATTATAGTCCACTAAAAAACTCTCTTCTTTTTTACGAGTCTCGCTTAAATTATAAGCCAATTAGGCTATCAAATTGTAACTTTTAGTAAAAAAAAAAACGCTTTTAAATTTTAATAATGACATCTACTTAAAATTGTGATAGGTTTAAAAGAAATATGTTACAAACTTAAATTTGAAATTCGTTACACTTTGTTCGAAAGTAAAGAATTAAAGAAAAAAAAGCCAAAAAGTATTTAATTATAAAGAAAATAAAATAAAAAAGGCAAGTTAAGAATATATTATGTAATTAATCAATTAAACAGCAGCTCCAACAGGAAGTGCTTCCTTAAGCCTAGAGGAACCATAAAGAGTTTCTTCAAACCTGATAATCTCATTTTTGGAGCCATAAGCAACTTGTGTTCTATCATCCAGATTTTGAATCAGCTTGTCTAATACAGATTGATATCCATCACTACTGTAACCTCCAGCTTGTTCAATCAATAAACCCAATGGGGCTACCTCAAATAACAACCTCAGTTTTGCCTTTGCTGATGGAGATGTCACATTTGTAAAGATACCCTTCTCTTTCACAATAATCTACAAGCGGCCATTTTTAAAGGTTACATTAGTCTTTTCATAATCAATTTATATTTATATATTTATAAAGCTAAATATTTATAAATTTAATTCAATAAAGCAATTAATAAAGGGGATGAAGACCTGGTTAACGTCTGGAACCATTCCACCAGTGTATCTCAAAGTATACTTTTCTTTTACGTAATAATCAATCAGCTGTTATTCAAATGGGAAATGAAACAAAAGAGTTAATTAGTTCTAAACATTTATAAGATTAATTAATAATTATTCTTATTTTAAGAGTTTTTTTTAACAGAATTTTTATTTTTAAAAACACCTAATTAATAAATTGCTAAGTATAAATTTTAAATTGCTCTTATTTTCTCTAAAAATATCAATTCCTATTAATAATCAATGAAAATTAATTAAACGAGGAAATTATTAGAAAAATGACCTTGTTGTATTCAGGGTTGTCAAATGTAGCTCTCAAATTTCCAGGAGAGAAGAGCTTTCCTTCCCCAATCTCTGTCGTATCTTTTACATGCTGCCATTTTCCTGTTCAATATTATAATTAATTAACGAACACCACAAATTAAGCAACATTTATATGAAAGGTCACAACTCCATTTATAAATGTAATTACTTTTTTTTCAGTTAACTTTATTTAATAATAACGAAAATAAAAATAGTATTTATTACTTTAAAAATAATAATATTCCTTTTGTTATGTAAATATCAAAATTACTTCTTACAACATCATTACTCAAACTTATGAAAAGACATGAAGTAATTTAAGGTGAATAGTGCATTATTATCTAGACAATTAAAATAAATTTAGACCCTATGATTTTTTTTATTTTCTCTAATTTGATTCAAACTTAGCTCAACATTTTAAATTTTTGCTATATACATATTTAAATTATATGTTGAGTCCCACATCGACCATGAAAACTAAAAATGTGCTGGTTATTAGTTCGAGTGGTCCTTTTTCTTGATAAATGCATTTTGAGAGAAAGTTTTGGTTGCTCAGCTTTCAATTTGGTATCAGAGCAGGTCCCTGATGCGATGAGTTCACTCAAGCTCACCTCACAGTTCCATCGGTGTGTGTCTGTTCTCCCGCCGAGTGAAATCGGTCTTTGCGGTGTCTCCGTCCGATGTAAAGGGAGTGTTGAGTCCCACATCGACCAGAGATACTAGCTGAGTGCTGGTTATTAGTCAGAATAACCTATTTCTTAATAATCGCGTTTTGAGGAAAAACTTTCCTCGACTAACTTTCAATTTTATAGCAGTATTACCTATGTACATGAATTTTTAGAAATTGGTTTTTCTTCCCAAACTCTAAAAATAAACGATTTAAGGCCCAAATTGGATTAAACTTTGGCAATAATAAATATGTTATAATGGTGATGAATAAGCAAATTATTAACCTTCATCAAGAAGAAGAAATTCATGGGTTCCTGGGACATCTTTAAGGGCAAGAACGTAAGTAGTTCTAGGACCATAAATGCCCATAGCTGAAGCAACTTGATCTCTTCCAGTGACCCCTGTTAACTTGTCTCCTGGCCACACCCCAAATATAGTACCCACTGTGAAATTGGTGTCAACTATGCTCGACCCATCTAGTGGATCAAATGCCACACTAAATCCTCCTGTTAATTCACACGAAGAGATGAATGATTGCTTTATTATGAACTAAAATAATTAGCTGAATTCCCAAATATATATTCAATATGCTGACCTTTATTCGGACCTCCCATGTCTTGGAGCTCGGGAACTTCTTCAGAACAAGCGTATTTGCAGAAGTGTGAGTATTTCAAAGCCTACACATTGTTACTCAAACTTGAGAAATCAATTAAAAGTTCAAAAATATAAATCGCCAATTGCTTCTAAGGATCTAGTTGATACTCCAAATTAATGTTATGGTAGTTCAATAGACTAAATCCGACGTACATCAAAAAGAAGCTGGTTGGCAAGTAAATCCACAGCAAGTTGTTCATCTCCAAAGGAATTCACACATGCTGTTCCACTACAAGAAGCTGTCCTCACTTTGAAGGAAATGGTTCTTAGTGCTTCTCCCATGGATATCAACAAGGTAATGAGTCCTTTATCTTTAGTTGACTTACTCAGAAACTCTTCCTACAATCATCAACTCATTAATTCACTTGAGACAGAGCTGATTCCGAGAAAACTTTACAAAAAAAAAAAAAGGAAAATAATAATGAAAAGCAATAAAAAATAACTCTCATTACAACTTATAAGCTCATATGTTTATATTATTAAAAAAATTATAATTTTTTCATTCTATCTAAATTTAACTATGGTGATTTAGATACACTCAACATGCTATTTTTATTGTTATAATTTCAGGGTGTTATTTTATATAATTTCCCAAATAATAAAAAGAAGAAAGATAAGATATATGGCTTTCTTTGTATCTTACCAGGCTATCACCAATAGCACACCTTGGTACTATTGAAGAGTTCTTGCTTCTTAAAACCTTTAGAGATGATTTTGGGACTGTTCTTAAAGATTCACCGAAGAGGGAGCTCGATTTCAGAATCTGTCATGAAAGCAACAAGGTTAATTAAAATAGTAGTGCTACACTTTTCAAGTTGACATCTAAAGGTGTTGTAAAACAGAAAAAAAATATGTACCTTGGAATTGAACGAGGGAGAGATGGAAAGTGGAGACACTAGAGAAGTGGAATGTTGAGATGAAACTTTAGGTAGAAGACCTCCACGGGCATGGCATGCAATGCTAGTCTCCATATTGCTATGTATTCTTTCACAACTTTCAGTGCTTAAACCAAAACCTACAAGGCCTTTATTTCGTTTTCATCATCTTGTTACAGCATCGGCCAGTGAGACTTGGAGTGAGGGTGAGATAATAGATAAGCCCTTCATGTTTTCTTGCCACGTGGCATGTGATATGTAGAAAGTAGAATGAGCTGATATTAATTAGAATCACTCGTGTTTTTGTGGCTCTCCTGCGCCCAATGAGAAGATATGGGAAGATAGCCTACTCCTTGCCCATAATAGTATTTTGCTGATGAAATATGCCGAGATACCAAAGTGTCTTTACAAAACAAAACAACCCATGTCCTGTTTCGCATACAAATTAGTGAATTACATATCACGAAAACTATAAACCCATCAATATTGTTCATTCACATTGCCCAACTTGTACTTTGTTGCTGTGAGCTGTGACGTCAAATGGTTAAAAATAAAAAGATCCCTATTCAATGTTCAATATATATTTTTTAAAACAATAAATAATTCTCAAAAAAATAATATTAAACTGAAACAATATAATGAGATGAGTATAGTAATACATCATGCCAGTTTCTAGGTCGAAGTTCTAAATCTAATTGTTCAAAAAACCATTTTTCTTGATTTTGGGCTTTTCAGTTATTTTTGTATTATGTATAGCTGCAGCGACGAGTGAACCCAATCCAACTCATCCCTCAATCTCTTATTCTCGTTTATGTCTCGAAGAAGCTACTGGATTTTATTAATTATGGAATAATATCCAATAGAAGCATATAATGTGAGGCAAACACTTCTCCTATCTCATCTTCAGTGATTGTACTTGTGTCTTTTTAAGGTCTCAGGTATTCAACTAAAGCAGAAGGCCAACTTGATTGTTTTCTCTTCTTGAAATTTCTTGGTGGGTTGAACGACTTCTGATTGAGGGATGTGAAAGCTTTTAAAGGAGAGAATATAGAAGAATATGCCAGGTTCTTATCAAAAATGAAGGATATGCCAGGTTCTTATCAAAAATGAAGGATATGCCAGGTTCTTATCAAAAATGAAGGATATGCCAGGTTATATGCAATGTCCAAGTTTGAAAGATTTGAATCCATGGTTGAGATAGAAGGATGGTAATGCTCTGATTGAGGATTCAATACCCAGAGGGACTGATGCAAGGGCACCACTCAAATTGGGGTTCATATGCATAAGGTTGATATTTTCTGTACACAATGAGAGAGAGGGGGGTTAGATATTGTACCGAGAAAAGCCAAGACCAGGATGCAGCAATAAAGCAAATTAAATGTGTCAAAAAATCACAAAAATGCAACCATCATAAATAAGCATCCAAATCGATGTTTCAGTATGTTCAAGATCTTTTCAACAAGCTAGAAGGGTAATGATAAAAATCAGGGATTCACTTCACTTTCAACAGACGTCATGAATTCTAGCCTTTTTTTTTTTAAAAAGGACCTATGTGAAGACTTAGCACCCCATCTTGTTCCTTATCCTTCCACAAAGTTAATTGCAAGTAAAAGAAAACGCAGCATATACATAAGACCTTACTGCAACGGAACCTGAAACTTCGCCACCTCCGGCATCATTTTCTAACAGATTTCGGCATTGGACACATTTGTGAGTCCCTCCTACATTTAAGAGGAAGAAAGACAAGGCCAAACCACCACCAACGGTGACAGAACTACAAACGTTGGGTGACAACCACAACAGAGCTGCATCTAACATCGATATACGCACTCGCTTCATAACAAAAGAACGCTCGCTTTATAAACATCAACACAACAAACAAGTACAGGTGTTTCAAGAAAGCCCAAAAGAATAATTTCCTTTAAATAAAAAATAATAATACACAGTAGTTTTATAGACATCAAAAAATATCGCGATATTTTTCTAAAAAGTGAAAGCCGACAAAAATATCGTTTTTAAACGCCGCGACACTATTTTGCTTATCTCAATTATTCAGACGCTTTCACTTTCAGACCCATTAATCTTATTAAAATAAATATTTTCGAAATATTCCGCGACTTAAATTTCAAATTAAAGTACGAACCACGTTAAATTTCCTGCCTATTATTCTACTTTTTTTAATTCATTTTTTTTTACCAATAACGCGCTTCAACAACCCAGATTTGTTCTGCCTAAGAAAATTCTTAATACGCCTATTATTATAAAGACAGACTCCATCTTCCACATCGAAAAGATTTTACAGGCCCGCGCATGTATTTATTTACGTAAAAAGAACATACTAAAAAAATATCAAGCTCATAATAGATATCGGTAAATTTAATTAATAATAATTTCTCTTGCATGGTTTATGACGAAAGATATTCTCATTCAACAAGGCCCATATGCGTCATTTTAAAAGAAAAGTACATGAAGAATCATTACCGGCGAACAACGAGGAAATATTTAGATTATAGATAATTCGCCTAAATCTCTTTGATGCTGTCTTCGCAAAACATCAATCAAAAATTGTAAGATCAAGGTTAAACACGAGACTCTGTAAAACGCAGTACATTGCCAAAGAATCACAATAAATTTTATTTGCCAAGGAGCTATATCGTATTTATGGGCGAAGATAACGCGAGTAATGACGCAAAGACGTTAGAATTTCAATGCCAGTTTTCTCACTTAGCAAAGATTTAACGCGAAGGGCTGACGGTTATAGTGTTCTGACAATGTTATCGCAGATCACTACCCTCATCATATAATCATATCACAACAACTCCGACTTACGAAAAAGCATACATTAGAGTCATTGTAGTTTCGTTCTCATACGAGAAACAAAACAAGGAAAAGAGATTCAAGATGTTCTTTATCACAGTAGCCTAGAGGCGAGACCGCATGTTAACAACAAAACCGGTAAGAAGAAAGGCAGGGCAAATCAAACAAATTTGCCAATGTCAATGCCATCATTGTAGTAAGAAAGGTCACATTAAGAAATTTTGCCTGTGTTCAAGAAGGAACAAGAAACGAACACACAAGTAAAGTAACAAAAAAGGATTTACGACAAAGAAGGATGATGAGCAAACAAATACCATGACGAAGTTCAATATCGCTTATGATGAAGATTTTGTCAATCTTGCATCACACGAGACCATTGGTGATCGATAGCTGCTACATACCACGCTACATCACGAGAATTTTTCTCATCATACACACCTGGAAGTTTTGGTGTTGTTAGAACGGGAAATGAAGGTCCACAAAGCGTAAGAGGTAACGAGACGTCACAAACAGAACGTAACCGTACTATTTCTCGAAGCGATGTCTGCATATTCCGTATACGCGCATCAATTCTGATCTCTCATACGCCGCAAATGAAGCGATATCAGCCTCCTTCATTTATGACAAATGGAAACTTACAAAAGGCTCCTTAGTAAGGCCGAGGTGAGGAAGATACAACAACATTGTATATAATGCAAGTGAAACTCTCACCGACACAAGAAATGCCATGTAGAAAGATAGCCAAGAAATGAAGCATGCATAAGAGACTCACCACAATGGGTGAAAAAGGTTTGACAAGTCTAGCCAAAAGTTAAGATATTGCCTCGAATGGACGAAGTACATTTGGAGAAACGTGTTCATCGCTTGCCAGGTGAAAGCAAAATAGATTGCTTTCAAGAGCTTCCTCCTTCCGTAATGAATAATATTTTAGATCTAATTCATTCAGATTTACGATGGACCAATGCCAAAGTCATCAAAGTGCGCTCAATACACTGTGACTTTCTTATCGATGATCATTCACAAGAAGACGTGGTGTATCTTCTAAAGACAAAGGATCGTGCATGGATGTCTTCAAAGAATTTCATGCCCCTGGAGCAGAAAGACCTGAAAAGAAGCAGATCCTGACAGACAAATTCGTGGAGAATACATCGACCTTTCCACGCTATTGCAAAAAGCATGGTATTCTTGCATCGATGACACCTCCAAAGACACCGCAGCTTGAACGGCTTAGTCGAGTAGGATGAATAGAACTTTGACGGAGAGAGTTAGATGTCTACTCTCACACGCAAAGTTGCCTAAAACTTTTTGGGTGAAACCATACCACAACAGACACGTGTGAATCTTTCACCTCAGACTCCTCTCAAGACGGATGTTCCAAATAAAGCGCGGGTCAGAAAGGATGTTTCCTATGATCATCCTGCGAAAGTTTGCTACAAAGCTTTTGCTCATATCCTCAAGGATGAGATCCAAACTCGATGCCAAAACAAGACAAGCAGTATTTTTATCAAGCATGGTCAAGATCAATTTGCTATAGATTTTACGATCCAATGAAAGAGACTTGTCAGAGTCAGATGCTATATTTGTTAAAGATGAGACTATCAAGATATTATCAAAATGAAGAAAGATGTTCCTAATTCCAATGGTGACTCATCGATTTGGAATTAATTCCTCCAACATCGCTGCCAAGACAAGTCGAGATGAAGCATCAGGTTTATCCACTACGAAGACGACGCCCCATGTAAGTTGGTTCCTCAAGATGAGAGAAACGATGATATTCATTATCCAAGCATCAACACCAGCGTTTCTCCTGGTCTAATCGAGAAGATGACAGAGTCGAGACGACCCTCTATCTCATATCCTCCGCATTTAGTATGTAACTTTCACCCAATTTATAACCTTGAGTAGTTACTTAAGAGGCCGATGACTAATCCAAACAAAAACGGATCAAGCCATGCAAGATGAGATGAAGTCCTCGTACGAGAACAAAACCTTTGAGTCGCCCAAAGCGTTAAGGCCTTGAAAAATAAATGGGTGTTCAAAGGCGGCTACGTAAGGCGACACACCACCGCGATACAAAGCCGTGATTGGTTGTCAAAGGATTCACCAAAGAAAAGGTATTGACTTTGACGCAGATTTTCTCCCGCTTGTAAAAATGACATCCATTCGTGTCAGGTTAGTGGTTGCAGCAAGTCTTGACTCGTGAGGTCGAGCAAATGGATGTCAAACCGCTTCCTACACGCGACTTGGAAGTTAAGATATACATGAGTAAGCTGCAGGGTTTTCATCAAAAGGTGAAAAGAAGATTATGTTCGCAAATTGAAGAAATGTCTCTACGCTTAAAATAAAGCACTACAAGACAATGGTACAAGAAGTTCGGAAATCATATGTGAGCAAGGCTACAAAAAGACTACTCGCACTATCAGTGTTTTTGTGCGTAAATTCTCTAACGATGATTTTATTATTCTTTGCTCTACGGATGATACGTTGATCATTTACCGAAATATTTCTAGAATCAACAACTTGAAAACGCAACAGTAAGTCTTGAAAGACTTAGACCAAAGAAAATGTATTCTTAGCACGACTATTATTAGAGACAGAAAGCGCCAAGAAATTAGCTGTTAACAGTGAGTAAGTACATTGAGAAAGTACTTCAGAGATTTCATATGAATAAGGCTAAAGCGATTAGTTGTCATCTTCGCTAATCACTTTAAGCTAAGTTCTGCAAGTAGCCCTTCTACAGCATGTTATAAGGAAGAGATAAGAGGTTCCATACGCTTCAAGCATTGAAGTCTAATGACGCCATGGCTCAGATACCACGATATCACTCACGCAGCTTGAATCAGTAGATTCCTTTTCAAATTTCGGAAAGGAACATCAATGCAGTGAAATGGATTTTCAGTGTATCTTCGAGGTTCTTCCGTAAAATATGTCTATGTTTTCGAAAATGATAAACCCGTGTTAGTCGGATACACGACGCAGATATACGGGTGATACGGATTCCGTAAAATCCACTTCGTGTTACTTGATTACATTCGTGAGTGCGTGGTCACGGCATAATCAAAGTTACAAAAATGTCTTATATCATTGTCCATCACCGTTGGTAATTCATAAGCAAAGAACTAAGATGAAAGAAGTCATATGATGAAAAAGTTCGAAAGAATCGTTACAACAAGACAGCTTATCGGGCTTATTTTGTGATAGTCGTAAGGTTATCCATCTTGGAAAGAATGCCTCCTTTCATTCGAGATCAAAACATATTGATGCGAGATATCACCGATTGTGGATGTAACGGAGTAAAGGTTATTACAACTCGGTACATCCATACAAAAGAAAATGGATCGACATGTTAACAAAAATTCTCCCGAGACAAAATTTCAATACCACAAGCTAGTCATCAAAGCGAGTTTCTACGAATGGGAGGAGCAAGTAGTCCCTCCTACATTTAAAGAATAAGAAAACACAAGTGAGAGGCAACCACCAAATATAGCAAGAAACTCACAAATGGTGTGCATAACCACAATGGTAGGCAGTATCTAACATTGATACGCAAATTTGCCTATAAATAAAAGTAAATGCTTTCGCCTGTAAAACATCAACACAACAAACAAGACAGGTTTCAAGAAAGCCAAAGGAAAAATTTCTTTCGTTAAAAATAGGTTGCACAGAAATGTTTATATCATCTAAAAATATCGGATATTTTTTTAAAAGCGTTTTAACGACAAAATATCAGCTCGTAAACGCCATGCGCGACACTATTTCTGCTTATCTCAATTTGTCAGACGCTTCTCACTTTCAGACCCATTAATCTTATTAGCGTAAAGAAATATTTTTAGTCATTCCGCTGATCAATTTCAAATTAAAGCACGAATCCACGTTAAATTTCCAGTCATTATTATTCTACTCGTCAATTCATTTTCGTTTTTACCACGCGCTTCAACAACATTATTCTGGAAAAGGTAATTCAAGGTAACCAAGGCTGCCAAGCAAAAAAAAAAAAAAAAACCACATAAACATAAAATGCAAAAAACCTACCGGTCATTGCCCCGGACAACCAAAATTTAATGAGAAAGTAGCCAAACGTTTTACAAATACAGCAGTCTTTTGCATGTTATCTGTCTATCTTCACACATTATCGATTTCAGGGCTTCAGCAACACTTCGCAGTATGATATCTAAGTATGAAAACTGAAACCATAAATCAAAACCTTCATGATACTATGAAGCCCATTTGCATACATCACTGTTTATTACTAAAGTAAACCAAGCACAATATCGGGAAACGAAAAATCGATAAACCATATGCAACCTTAATCTAAATGAAATTGAGAGAGGTTTTCTTCGATCCGCAAGAATTATGGAACCTAAGGAAGAATATTTCATATCAAAATGACCAACTAAAGATCCAAATTAGAGAATCAGAAACTGAGTATGGGAGTGGTTATCTTATGTATTACGAAGAAGAGGGAGATTGAGAACTGCGAACGGAAAAAGAGTGGGAGATTTGACTGGAAACTATTAGTTAGTTAATGGCGCCAAAATGAGCATAGCCACAACTGCGATAACGGAATTCTCGACTGGCATCTATGTGGTATAGGAGGTAGGAGTGAATGAAATTAGTTTAAGTCGAATTCATTTGATTGGCCCATTGGGCTTCTGGTATGGGTCTCTCTCTTTTCCTTCCTAAAATAAAGAAACTAATTTGGTATTTTTCTACGACATTTTAGTTTTTAATTTAGTATGCTCAAGCTTTTTTAATTTCTTATATCTGAAATTCATTATACAAATTTTTTTATATATTTTTTTAGAATAGTTTATAGATTATGCTTTGTTTATATCAATTTTTATTAACATGAAGTAGACTTGTTATCCGTGGAATCTACGAGATAAAAAAACCGTTATGACTTTAGACACTCTTATAGGGTGATCTTCGATCTTACAATCCTTAAGTCAATAAATGTAAGATGTAGAATAGAAGATATATTAATCTCACTCTATTAATATTATACAAAAAGAGTGTTTAACTATAGATTTTGAGATATGATATTATGTTACGCATATATGAATATATACAAGGGAGAAAATAAACCTCATAACTTGTTCTTTTTTTATTAAGATTAAGTTGTTGTAACATTATAGATAATTATCTATTGTATATAATTATTTACTGTAGAGTTCTATTATATGTAGACATTTATTCTTTATTATGTGATAGATTATCCCTTCAAATATATAAGAATAATCATTGAGCCGTTATTCATTTAGGATAACTAAAGTATAATTACTAGCCCTTATCCCTTAGAATATCTACTTATACAGTAATTAGTATCACTTTTTGACTACTACGTAAGATGTACAAAATTACCCCCAATATCAACCCTCAAACTTTCTTGCCCTTAGGCTATAATGTCTAATTGTAATTTCTGTGCATCTTTAAATATTTTTTTAATTTTGTTGACGACTCTGAGCTTACACATGAGTAATTTTTTATCCATTCAAGTAGAAAACTATACACCATGTCTAGCCACTCGAAACGTACACGATGACGCTCTGATGCCGACGATGTCTTTGAATTTTCGATCGAATGTCTAGTTGAAAAGTTACATTAAAGTAAATTTTTTTATCAATGAAGTCAACCATTCACCGAGACTAATCCTTGTAGGATTAGTTAAATAACATTGTCCATTGATTGTGATTTAAAAGGGTGAGTGAGATCAACTCACCACTTCT
Organism: Hippophae rhamnoides; assembly: GCA_033030585.1. NCBI lineage: Eukaryota > Viridiplantae > Streptophyta > Magnoliopsida > Rosales > Elaeagnaceae > Hippophae > Hippophae rhamnoides. The sequence goes on along the minus strand of CM065428.1, from coordinate 60,272,198 downwards.
ATAAATATAAGGCCATCACTTATCACAATTTACAATAATTTCTCAAAGTTCACATCCTTGGGAGGAAAGGAAAATTAAAGAAGAATTCAAGGTAATCCTTATAAACTTTTCCTCAATAATTTTTCTTTAATTATTTTTCTTCATTCATTGTTATTCATTTATTCTTCATAAAGTGTAGGATAGTTATTTTTCATCATCTAAACACTTTGCACCACATGATACTTATATCATACTTTCCTTCACAAGTAGTGATGGATATGGGTCTAGGAAGGTACGTGATCAAGTCTGTCTTTTATGAACACATGTCAACGAGGGCAAGGATTGACATGGATGATAAATCCTCACAAATAGATGAAAACTGGGCGAAGGTATGGTCGATCCACCTTTGGCCAATTTCACCCTGGCTCACCTTTGTTCGGTACCACTCTAGTCAGTAGTGCTCAGGTCGATGATGATCTGGTTTGACCCCAAAAGTGGCAACACCTTGGGTGATGGAACTCAAGGCAACAACTCTATGGGTGGAAATTTCATGGTCGACCACTCAATGGATGACGAAGGCTTCAAGTAGGTGGCGCTAGATGATGCTTCTGGATCATCTCAACATTGTGTTTTTTTAATTCGGTCTATGGGAGTTGTTTGGATGCCCATTTAGTACAAAATGAGTCTTCAAGCAGTGAACACTTATCTTCCATCCCAATAGGTATTCCTATATGCAAACTAGGAAATCATTGAAGTGATCTTGAGCATTTTTAGGTGAACTTATTAGGTTCTCAGATGACTGACCATTATTTGGGTATGCTAAGGACCATGTTCCAAATTCCTAAGTCCATTGTCTTGATTTCTCGAGCGCCAAAAACATTTTGGAGTATCTCTCTTCCTGGGAGAGTTACTCTGTAACGTTCTAACTTGTTTCTTTTTTTTTGTAATATGATGAGCTCAAGATGACATCACTTCTAAGAAGAGAGTATTCATCAAGTCATTTTATCATCTTCTTCCATCATAGTAGAGTAGCGATTAACTTACCATCCTTGAGTAGATTTCTTGTTGGGGCCTAGACTTGATTGTAGTTAACCCACAAGGCATTAGCCTCCCAGATCTAGATAGTAAGTACTTCTTGCAACTTGATATTTTAATGTTTTTAGTTATGGGTGATCAAGTCACCGTACTAACTTTTAATTTCTTGTAGGTATGACATCTTGGCATCCCTTTGGGAAAATGAATAAAGTGTAGACATCGATTCACTTCTTGAGAGACAGTAGCTTAGAAGATGTACCTAATAAAGGCAAGGCTATATAAAAGTTGAAGACTTCTAATAGGAAGATAGCCCTCAACTCAAGGGTGACTATTGTTATGCCAAGTCCTGAGAAGGTTAGGTCCCCTTCCATATCTATTGAATTTTATTTTAATCTTGTGACTAATAAGATTGGTTCAGGACCTATTTACTTAGATGAGAATGTTACGGGTCCATCTAATCCATTTGTTGTCCTAGATATTTTAGAACCTACTAGATCCACATATGATGATTTATATGCTTTAATAAATATTTCATGTCAATTCATCGAGGATCTTAAACATGTTATCATATCATGCCTTGACATTAAGAAGCGTCTGGCAAACGTTGAAGAGGCACTTGGTGAGGTAGTCGGTATTAGAGATACTATTGAGGCTACTTGTCATGAGTTAGAGACTCTGCTAAGGGAGTTAAGGGTGGAACTTACTACAGTTAAGAATATACAAGCTAAGGTCAAGAAGGAGTTGATGGCAAAAAAAAAGAAGTCAAATGTTTGCCAGCTCTCTTGATAGAGGAGCATATCGATTGGACAGAAGAGATGGAGCGTGTTGAGTTATCTAAGGAATTTGGCTTAGTACGTAGTCAAGATCTAGGTTGTGTTAGAGTATCATGATTTTGAAAAATATGTTAAAGATACTTTGGATACCTGGGCTCTTGGTTTCCATATTACGAAGAGGCAATTCAAGAAGGTATAACTTGATATTGTCCTTAATAAGACTATTTTCCTATCTTTAGAGAGACATGTTTATAGGTATGATGTAGTCATCTTCGAATGTGAGAAAGATGGTTTTGGTTATTCTAGTAGCTCAGATAGTTCTAATGACTCTGATGATTCTGAGTGGCTAGAAGATATAGGTGTGGATGGTGTTGCATCACACAATACTTCAGAGTGCAAACATTAATTTTGTTTATCCCTTTACTTTTTCTAATCGTAGGACAATCTAGATTTCATGTATATCCTCACTAAAGTGTATGTACTTAATGGGTTTACTTTTACTTTCAAACTTATCTTTTGTATAGACTTTTATGGGCATCACTATGTCTTTTATGTTACCTTTTATACTTTGCCTCTTCTTACATTTTGTTTTATACTTATACTTTCAATCATTATTTTTGGACCCAACCATTGCCTATATATTTAGGAGGTTGTGGATTATTGAGTTGACATGTGATTGTGAAATGATGTACTAAAGTAAAATGAAACACAGATCTTAGACCTGAGGTATGTGTGGATAAGGAACGATCGGTTACATTCTTGGTTGGTCGTACCTCCTAGTCCTATCCTATTTGGTCGGATAGTGGTTTGATCTTTGACCACACCTTGGCTCCATTGAGAGATTGATGGCTTTAAAGTTTGGGTGCTATTTGACTTGTACCCAAGGCTTTACTTTTTTGTTTGGGAATTGTTGTGTTTGTTTGAAATATTTCTAAGTTGGGAATGACTTGTTGATGAAAGAGTTGCTTAGTTAAGCCCCTTGATCTATCAAAACCCTACATGGAGTACTTGAACTTTGTTCAAGTAGTGCAAATATGAGATAGTTCTTAACTTAGAAAATTTTTAGTAACTGTTATTTTGGAGACTTATCATCTTGCTTATTGAAGCCTTGTAGACCTAAGTATGGATCAAGAATTTAAATATAATTCCTGGACTTAAGGTGGTGTGGTTTGTATGCCATGTCTCTTGTTTAGGGTCTATGGCTAACTCTAGGGCGATAGGAAACATTGTAGGCCAATATTGCTATTACTTGTGGCGTTGGCCATATGAATAACATGTAAATCTTTCGAAAATAATTTTTTTTGTATTGCCTTAAAAGTGTAGAGTTCACATATTGGGATATCTCTTATTCATTGCCTTGGAAGTGGTGTCTACCTTGGCTAAATACTGAGGCTTTTATTACACTTAGTTCCATTAGGTAGTAGTCTGGGTACTGGGGTGCGGGGATGATTGGCTGGGATACTTCTTTACATTAGCAGTGATTAAGGTGCCTTATTTAGGGTTAGCAAACACATTTAGCATCAATTGATCTTCTGGGGGTTACCAAACTCATATATGGTGTAACGAGAGTTTTGGACTTTCTAAGTTTAGAAGTATCTCAGACCCATTCGTGGGGTTGTTTCTTATTCATTGCCTATTAGTAAGGTAAATTTCCGACAAGATATTGAGGGCTACTTAATATAAAGGCAAAGTAGCTCTCAAGCCAAGACCTCTATTTCAAGGTCTAAGGATGATTAAGTGGATGTTAGACTAAGTTAAGTTAACGACACTACCGGAGAGCATGGTGCATCCTTTAAGGTAACTTAGTCACACCCATCTTTTATAGTCTGTTTGGTAGTTCAGACTCCAAGGCGTAGTACTCACCTCTAGGGTGCTTCTTATCCATTACTCGTGGTAGGAGTGCAAACCATAGTTGGGTGGTGAAAAATCTAGAATTTTTCAATCCTAGGTAGCTCAAGCCCACTTTTAATCTAATTGTGGACTTTCTGTTTTTTCAAAATATTTTGAGTGTAGACCTTTGATTTATAGAAAGATATATATATCCTAAGTGCTCCTTTTATTGATAATAATAAATTAAAATTATATAGTAATTAAAATTATTCTAAGAGCATAAATTGAAATGGTAAAACTTTAAGTAAAAACAAAGCTAGTAGGGCAAGCACTTTCTAGTCCTATCTACTGGTAATATTTATTGAGGTGTTGCACGTTTTACGCGTTTGGGATCACAGATCCAACAATTTTTCTAGGTTATAAGCACTTTTTTTAAGACCTGCTTTATTTTGTAACCTTCCCAATTAAGGTCAAGAGACTCTACCAATTTTTCTATGGTTGATTGCGTTGTTTGTTTAAGTACTAGATCACTTGGTTGGAACTACCATGGGTTAACTTAATGGTTGTAGTGGTTGTCCATTCTTTGTTGGTAGGTCTAGATTTAAGGCTAAGCCTTTATTATTACCCTCCAAGTTCTCAGCCTTTATTCTATAATTTGACAGTCCGATTTCAATTAAGATTACGATTTCAGTATTGTAGATGAGGGGAAAATGTGTTTCTCCTATAGCTATCCTAGTTGTGGTTTTGTAAGCCCATAAAACTTCTAGCAGTTTCCCGACCTATGCTTTCTTGCATGTTTGAAACTTTCTTTTCAAGTTCATTTTTATCACTTTGTTTGTAGCATTCATTTGATGGTTGGCCCGTGAGAGTTCAGTTGCAAATAATGCATGTTGGATGTGATATTGTTCATATAAGTACGTTCTTCATTTTTCTTCCTATGAATTGGGTCCTATTATCTGACACTAAAATGTAGGGGACTTCAAATTTACATATTATATTCTGCTAGATGAAATCAATAACTTTATCTTATAAAATCTGAAAGAGTGTGCCAACTGCTACCCACTTGGTGTAGTAGTCTATAACAATAATTGAATACTTGATTCCTTTGGTCATAGGTATTGGGTTAATTAGGTCCAAACCATATATGTTGAAGATTGTCCTAGTACAAGTGAGTACCTTTAACAATTATTACATGTTTTAACCTGACTGATTGCATCTTTGAGTATTGTAGGCCAGTAATACCTTTGCCTAGCTTTTTTATAGGCTAGGCTTCTAGCACATTACTGGTTACCACATACTCCTTCATGGATTTTAGCAAGGACATTGTTAGCTTCATTTGCTGTCGAGCACCTTAATTAAGGGTCATCAAACCCACGATGTTATAGTATGCCATGGATCATAGGAAAGCAAGTGGGTTTGATCTAAACTTTTTTTTACTTGTCTCCTATTCGTTGGCAAGGTTCCACTTATGAGAAAACTCTTAATTGAGTCCATCTTGTTAGTATCAAACTTTGATAAAAGGCTAATCAAGATAGTGATTTGGATCATTCGATCCAGATCTTCATCTATGGTAGAAGCCAAACGGGAAATGGCGTCAACCTGAGTATTTTATTATGGTGGAATGTGGTTCAAAGTCCAATATTTCGTGGTACTTAACAATTTCATAGTCAAGTTATAATGCTCTTATAGGTTGGGTCCTTGAACTTAGAACTTACCCTGTATTTGTTTCATAACAAGCTAGAAGTCGTTGAAACAATATATCTGTTTGGCTTTGGGGCTTTTTCCAAGTTGAGACCTACGATGAGTGCTTTATATTCTACCTTATTGTTTGAAGTTTTGAATAGAAGCTGTAATGCATAATGTAAGGGATCTCCTTCTGTGGTAACAAATATAAGTATAGCTTTGTTCCCATTTTTGTTACAGGAACCATCCACATAAAGTGTCCACATACCCTCTTTTTTGTTTGAAAGTTCATATATAGAACTCTCAGCTAAGACCTGGCTTTTGATGGTGGTACAAGAGACGTACTCAGTGCCAAACTCACTAATTTAAATAGTCCATTTTTGTAAATCGCTAGAGCTATCTAATTTGGGTTTACATGGGGAAAACTATGCTGTGAGCTTGGAAATATGGGCACAGTTTTCTGGCTACTACTATAAATGCAAGGGAATTTATTTATATGCGAATACCTTTGTTTTACATCATAGAGGTACTTACTTACATAATAGATAGGTGTCTAAACTCCGTCATCATCATGTACTAAGGCAATATTAATAGCTATTGGTTGTTAGGTACATGATGAGAACATTACCTGGCTACGAACTAGCTAATAGTTTTGGATTGCTCAAATATTTCTTTAACTCTTCAAATGCTTTCATACAATTCTTATTCAAGGAAAAATTAGATTTCCCATGTAATACCTTGAAAAAAAGTACACATTTGTCAATTACTCGTGAGAAGAAATGATTCATAACAACCACTCTCCCTATCAATCTCTAGACTTGTTTGATAGTCGTGAGAGGTTGCATATCTACTAATGCTTTTATTTTCTCAAGGTTGGACTCAATTTCTCTTTGGTTGACCATAACCCTAGGAACTTTACTAAACCTACTCTGAACACACACTTGTTCGGGTTCAACTTCATTCTATATTTTTTTAAGAATTCCCAGGATTTCATCTATGTGAGTGACATGATCTTTGGTGTGATTACTTTTGACAATCATATCATCCATATATACCTTATTTTACTATCCGATGAGGTCTGAGAACATTTTGTTGACTAATTTCTTATATGTTACACTAGCATTTTTCAGGTCAAAAGGGTATGACTTAGTAACAAAATAACCCCTGGTCTATCATGAAACTCATCTTCTCCTGATTAGTGGCATGACTTAGTAAAAAAATAATTATTGGTTGGTCATGAAACTCATCTTCTCCTGATCAGGGCCCTAGATCCAGATTTGGTTATACCCAAAGTAAGCATCCATGAAAGAGAAAGTAGTATGTCCTAAGATGACATTCATAAGTTGTTCTATATGTGGCAATAAGAAACTGTAGTTTGGGCAAGCCTTATTCATGTTAGTGAAATCTACGCACATTCTCTATTTCCCGTTATATTTTTTGACTAAGACAAGATTGGCTAGCCAATCAAGATAAATACACTTCTATTATATATGCAACCTTCAAAATGTCTTCAATTTCTATTTTCATGGAAAAGTATCTTTCTTGATTATTTTATAGTCTCTTTTGCCTGACAAGTTTAAATTTTGGTTTCATGTTGAAGTAATGTGCTATAATTTCTTAATCTACAAAGCATATCCTCGTGGGACCATGCGAACACATTTTTATTTTTTCTTAGGAATTCATCTAAAATTTCTTGTTCGTTTGGTGGAAATGATATGCTCACATTGATAGTTTCATAAGGCTTATCTTCAGATAAGACTATGAGGTGTATTGGTTCTGCTAGTTCAGATATGAGAATGTGCCTCTAGTGAGGGTCAGGTTCTTAGTCAAGCATAATGGCAGATGAAATGTTGTGTGATGGAAGCAACTTGGGTCCATCTCACACAACCCAATGATGGTTGGCGTGCAAATGTTGTATGGAAAATATCGACATGGCAAGTAGTTCTGAACACATCACACCCTAACCAGTGATATCGATCTCAGATGACTTTCCCTGGCCAACCATTTATGGCCGACGAAGTTGGTCTTGGATGATAATGTTTGGATGGCTAAGTCTTGGACGACTAAATCCTTTGCAACCAAATTATGGACGAAGAAATCCAAGGTAGCCATATCATTAGCGGTAAGATCCTAGGTGGCCAAATTATTGATGGCCAAATCCTGAGTGGTAACATTAGGCCTGGCATTTGGATCATGTCTCAGATGGTCATTTTTCTAGCCAAGCCTTGAATGGTTATAGGTTTGGCATTGTGCACTCTAGGCATTGGAGGATTCCAAATGGATGTTTTTGGGATGATGACTGATCCTGAAGCCTATGGTTCTAGTAGGTACTCTAGGATGGCCTAGAGTGCATCTCTCACCGTCTTCATGCATGCTTAGACCAGAGCTCGCCTTACCTACCCATTGTGGGTAGGCATGTTCAGATGCAACACTCATATAATGGCCTGTTATGTAGTAGGTTGGACCTCCTAAGTACTAGTCGTTGGGGTTTGAGAGGTGGAACTAGCTATCCAGTCCATGAATTTTATAAGTCTAAAAAAGATGAAATTATAAAGCCAAAAGATTTTGGCGTTCTCTTTCTAAAAAAACACTATTTTTAAGGTCCTTGTCTCACTTTTATATTTGTCTTTTATTTCTTAGCAGATCAAGGACTTGGAGAACTTTTTTAAGAGTCTTACAATTTTGTAATTGTTTAGCTAAATAGAGCACACTTCTTTCCCACAAGTAGGATTTGTTCTCTGTAGAATCTACAAGATGAACAAACTATTAGGACATCGAATCACATTGTAGAGAGTGATCTTTGACCTTACAATACTTAAGTCAGTAACTGTAAGATGTAGTGTAAATGATATATTAATCTCGCTCTAGTAATATTATAGAAATAGAGTGTTTAGTTGTAATTCTTTGTTATGAAAAGTATGATATTCTATATTGATTCTAAGATATGATCTTATGTTACGCATATATGACTATACATAGGGAAGAGAATAAACATGATAGTTTATCCTTATCCGATTAGTATTAAGTTATTATAATATTATAGATAACTATCTGTTGTAGATAGTTACTTGTTGTAGAGTTTTATTGTATGTAGTTATCTATACTTTATTACCTGTTAGATTATCTCTTTAAATATATAAGGGTAATTATTAGAATTTTATTCTTTTAAGATAACTAAAGAATAATCATTAAGTTATTATTTTTTTTTAAGATAATTATATTGATTTCATACTTGTACAATAATTAGGACCATTCTTTAATTGTTAAGTAGCATGGACGAAATTATCCCAACATACTTGAAACATAGAAATAAACAATAAAAGTTAGATATTAAAATATTTTAAATATGAAATTTTTATAACAAATAATTATTTATAGGGTAAAAAGTAGTCATATGAGAGACGTTTTAGTATATAAAAAAAATCATTTTGTATATAAGTTGGTTGATAATTAACACATGTATATTGGAAATTGAATTTATAAATTTTCTAAACCATTAATGAAATAATACATTGAATGATACTTATTAGTTTTTTAAATGCAACTAATTTAATAACACTAAAAAATATTTAATATTTGTGACAAATAATTTAATTTTAAGAATATATCAATTTTTAAAATTTTGGTGTTGAGTTATCTGCCTCTTCTCTTAATTTATGTGTTATGTTTTTTTATTTAAAAAATAAATAAATTCATGTAAGTAGATAAAAGTATAGTATATTTGTGAAAATATTCCTCTTAATTTGAATATATATATATATATAAGTAATTAAAATAACATTGATCAAGTAAATTTTGCTTGTTTTTTTTTTATTTTTTATATAGCTGTCAAACAATATCGACTAGTTAAAATTGGCATGTAGCCAACGAGCTTGGTCCCTGGCGCTTTCATTAATTAGTTTAATGCAGCCTTGTCTCATTAATTCATGGTTTTGTTTGTGGTATAGGTTAGTATCATATTATTTCCCACTTAATTGTGACATTAATGGGCACAAAAGGTTGCTTATTTTGTTGAACCATCCACACAATGGTGACGGTGACAAAACCAACCCTACCTGTAGTAATAATAATAATAATAATAATAATAGAAATAAAATAAATATTTTATATATTTTTATTATAACAATAACAATATTATTATCGTTACTATATATATATACAATATATGTGATGAGAAATAAAAATGATAAATTAATAATTAACAACGTTTTGATTGAACTCCGTGTCTGAACTCTAATAACATGTTTGATTGGATAGAATGTGAGTGAGAATATAATTGATTTTATATATTTATATATTTGATTGTCTTATACATTAGAAATGAACTGATATTCATTATAAAAAAAAGAAATAATAATTTCGCAGTCTCTTTTGTAATCCTTATTACATTTATATATCCATTTTTATTTTAATTTTATCATTAAAAACATGCAAATAAATCTTAATCCAAAAAAATTAAAATATTAAATATTATTTTATTTCAACAGTAAAACCTGAAATAAAATATTATAATATTGAATATTATTTTATTATTTTATTATTTTATTTCAACAGTGAAACCTGAAATAATAATATTATTTTTTTAATATTTAATTCTTTTACTATTCCCATTTTTTTATTTTTATTTTCTTTCATTCTCTAAACCAACCCTTCGGTAGGGTAACAGTTACTAAATTGAGATGTTAGGGGGTTTTGATAGATTAGAAAAAATATATACATATATAACTAAATTGAGATGTTAGCGGGGCTATGATAGGTTAGAAAAAAAAATATTTATATATATACAAGAGAGATGAGATTGGAAATTAAAATCTAAATTTTATACCGATAACTGAATCTTTATCCTATAAGAAATAATAATAATGTAAAAATAAGAAATAATAATAATAAGAAATAATAATAATAATAATAATAATAATAATAATAATAATAATAATAATAATAATAATAATAATAATAATAATAATAATAATAATAATAATATAGGTGAACATTATTAATAGTCTCGGCCTAAACAGCGGTATATGATGCGTCTTTACATGTACGAAAGAAATCAATCGTTAACAAGATAACTCTGATTTTTGTGTGAATGGGTAGCTTAGGCAACTTATATTAAAACTACTTTTAACTTGATTGACTGTCTAGAAGCAGACTAAGAATTTAATTGATTAAGGGATCATGCTTTTATATTCTATTTAATGGGAGTCAAATTCCAATTTAGAATAATTAATGACACTATATTCAAAATTAATTGTATATATATGAAAAAAGTGTTAAGATATAAATGTGTGTGTTTTATAGCAGTTCAACTAAAAATTAATTACAATTAAATATTATAGGTACTAATTTTTTAAATAAATTTTATTCTTTTAATTATTAAATTAAATATTATTAATTATTTTTAATTTTATAATTATTAAAAATACAACTTAAGATCTTATCATAATTTAAAAAAACAATACACTTCTAATTTATGTTCCTATATATGAAAGCAAATTTCCAAAGCCCTCATAATTGAAATTGATGAATTCAATTGAAGTATCTCAGACTCAGTTTGATTATATCCAAAATTTAGGCCGGACACTTTGACAAAACGATATAAGTTGGTGAAAGGGGTTGGGTATTGTCTGTTATTTTATCTTTAGGAAAGACACATAAAATTAGTATATTTTATTTTATCTTAAAAGTTATTTAAAAAAAACCATAAAATTTATTCTAAAATATAAGATAAATTTAACTAAGGTAAAATAATAATGAATAATTTTCTTAAACAACATACTTACTATTTTATCGTTATTAATTTTGATGTGTATTTTATTTCATATATTTTTTTTAAAAAAGATAACTAATGTATCATCCATTTACGTTAATATTATATCCTTAAATAATATTAATATTAATTTATATTCTCACCGTCAAAGTCCGGTGTGTCATCGTAAACATGTAGATACAACAAATTTATTTTTTTAAATCGTAGTTATTGTTAAAGTCTCACATCGATTAGGGATCGCGCCCACGCTGCGTATATAAACAATAACAATCCTCCATCTTATAACGTAGTTTTTGAGATAGAGTTAGTCTCAAATTTAACAATTAGGCCCAAATTTAACAGTTATTTTAAACACTCGATTGTTTAGCACAATTACCATTACCTAAATTGAATTCAAAAGGATATGTATCTATGGTCTCACTATATATATATATATGACACATAATTTGCCCATGTGATGATGTATTCACTCTTTTACCAGGGAGAAAGATACTAACCAATTTTGGTCCCCCATGTCTAACATGATAGTCATATTCAACCAAATCCTATAGAATGTATTTTAGTTAATGTTTTGTATTAATTGTATAATTTATTAGAATAAATTGTATATTATTTAATGATATAATATTCTTTTAGTAAAATAATTAAAAAATTAGTTATCGCATTTAAGAAATGTAGTAAATGTTTATATTAATTGGATAGTTTTTTTTAAAATGAGTTTATTATAATTTAATCTAAGAAAATTAATCCATAAATCCTAATTTCTTAAAATTTAGTCTCAATTATTTGTATTTTTATAAATCAACTTAATTTTTTAATTTTATTATTAATTTCAATACAAATGATAAAATTTAAAATATTATGTTATTTTTATAATTACAACTCAAGTTATATACCATTAAAATTAGACTTTAACAATTTATAGATATATATAAAAATAAAAGTAAATTTTTATTGCATGTTTGGGATAAATAAAAAAATCATTCAAAAGACATGTTTATATATGCTTTTAATTTTACGTGTATTATTTAATTTTCAAATTTTTATTTATTTTATTAGTTTAATATTATTGATGATTCAATATTTAAATTTAAGAGAAACTAAAATCTTAACTTAATATCAAAGATATCCTTTGATTTTAAACATATTACAAAAATACAATTAATTAATTTTACCCTCAACATTTTTAAAAGGTTATGAATATTGGTGAAAAATATGCAAATTTCGAAAATATTATTGATATTTTTCTTATTTCATAATAACCCATTCTTGTAGGTATATTTACTCGTAAGTAAGATCATTGTAATTAGGGATGATGTAAATTAGATTTTATATAGTAAGATATCACATGCATACAAAATCTATATGATATAGAATTTTTTTTTTTAAAAAAAAAACTCATGTTGCAACTTAATCCAAATTTGACTTTGCACACATAAAACATTGAATTTAGATCGTTAGGTCTCATGGAAACAATCTTGATAGGCACTATTAATTAATATATTATAGTTTGGAAAAGTAAATGTTATTTGTAGTTGAACAAATTTCATAAATGAAAGATGGTGACTAAGCTTACAAAAAAAAAAAAAAAGGCTACTAAAACGACCCTTAACGCGCCTATGGAGGTAGATCAATCAAATTAACAAAGCATTAATGGAGAAGTGAGGATTTTGATTTTGATTTTGATTTTGAATTAGGTCAGTTATGTACGCCTTAGATGATGTTGATTATTTATTGTAACGGTGTCAATGATATTAACATGATTTAAATTATAATTGATAATAAAATAATTTATTAAATAAATATAATAAAATATTTCTATTTTATTGTATTAATATCATTAACCCGTGTAATACTCGAATAGTCGTTGTCACTTAGGCATTGCCATTCACGTCTATTATAAATGTTTCATTAACTAATTAGTAACTAGTGAAGAAGATCCAATGGATAGGATTGGATACTAGTTTATATTTGTAAAAAAAAAAAAAAAAATTCTCTGTTTGGCTCAATCATTATTAACTCAATATAATAAATTTAAAAATATAATAAATATTTTTATTTTAAGAAAAAAATTAATTATTACTGTATCATTTGCTTCTTAATTTATAAAAACAGGTGGGGAAAAATACTAAAAATAACGAGCAACATCAGTTATAATAACTGGCTGCAAAAAATCCAGAAAGAAAACCTTAACTCGACTTTACCGTTCAACGAACTCATATGCAGTCATTGTCAAGTGTCAACCCTTAAACACACATGCGTTTGCAATTTTGCTTGTAATACAGATTGTCAGTCCCAAAACCAAATTGATAATTGAGGATGATCTCAACACGTAAATTTATATTTATATTTATTTTAATTTTTAATATAATTTTATAATATAAATATAAATATAAATATAAAAATTATTGAATATTTGTGTATTAACTTTTCTCGTTCATCTTAATTTATTACGTTAGAGTTGGTCCCGTGCATCCATCAATATTTATTAATTGTTTTCTTTAACTTTAGCTTTAGCTTTGAACCATTCAACTTCTGCATTAATTTGTGTCTTTGGATCCCAATTTCCACGCGTCTCATAAATGTTGACAGGTTTATTTCCTTCAACTATCATTAATTTTTAAGACCGTGATTATTTGACCAACAAACGAAATTTTTATTATTATTTTTATTTAAAAATAAATTAAAATTTTAATTAATTATTATAAATTTCATTTATTATAACAATAAATAAAAAATAAATAGATACAATGTAACTCCATTATTATAGGATTTCTCCATCAATTAAACATTGATGATCGGATCCTGATTAATAATACTTATATAGAGCGCTATGTATTCAATTGATTTTAATATAGTTTTTTATTCAACACTCGTTAGAATAGTAGAAAATTTAAATTTGAGCCTCATAACTGTAGATATAAATAATATAATTATTTTTTAAAAAAAAATTTTGACTTTAATAAAGTTCTAATATTATTCAACTTTCAACTTTCAAGACTATAAAATTTTAACGTGTATTCGATTAATGTTAATTAATGATATTATCATAATAATTTTTATTATTTTTGTAATAAAATTTATAAAATATCCATTTATTTATTTTTTGTATTAATTACAATTTATTATCATTATTAGTAGATAAAATTATCATTAATGATTTATTCTTATCATAACAATAATTTTCATTATAGTAATTTGATAACCTTAAAATTTTATATTTTTTTAAATTCAGTTACCTTTAAAATGTTATTGATTTTAAATTTAAAACTTTATGGATATTTATAAGCTTAATAAAAAAAATATCAACATATCCACGTCATCATATTATTTGCATGTGTGCATGGAAGTATTATACTTATATTTCTATGTAAAACATCACGATTTTGGTTCTTAGCAAGGCAAAAAAAAAAAAAACTCGCATTTTGGTAGCTTATAAATGATTGAATAGGGCTTTAAACCTAAACTTTGTCCAATGATACGTTGAACTATTGAAGCCATTAATTCAAAGAAGAATTGTACAATTCACTTATGATGTAAGTTGGTACGAATGAAGTATATTTTTCAAAAAATAAAAATAAAAATAAAAATAAAAATAATTAATTAGACTTTCTAAGAAAAAGAACTATGGATAATAGATTGAATTTTCATAAGTCAATGAGCTCTTATTTTAAAAGAATAATTTATTAAGTGAATTGACTTATTCACTTAAAAAACTTATACTTCTATTAAATTTTATCAATATGAACTTTTTATTTCTATTTTTAAATGATTGGACATAATCTATTAGGTAGTATAATTTTTTTTTAATAAACATTACACAAACTTATACATCATTTTTATATCAAAGGGACTCGGCCTCTTAGGAAGAAATGACATAGAATGCACAAAACTTTACTTTTTGAGAAAAAGAAAAATGCTAAAATACACGAATTCTTAAAACAAATAAAAAGCAAATAAAGATATGTTTTTTAAGACTTAGATGGACTCTAAGGTAGATGTTTTTTATTTTCATTTTTTAAGTCCGAATTTTTAAAATTTGAACCTTCTTCTCATTCATAAGTATATGACACACTCTCTTTTACTAGGAGCATAGTAGAATTGAAACTACACTCAAAGAAGTAAATATTATTACGATATAAAATGTTAAAATATAGTTTTGGCTACTATATTCTAAAAGAAAAATAAAAATACTAAAAATAAATATTAGATTTAACACATTAAACCGATCAACCACTTCAACTACATATCAATAAAAGCATGCGGTTCACCTAATTGACATGAAGTTATATGGATCATACAATATTTCAACATCAACAATCATGATATTCTAGCTTTAGAGTTATAAAAAAATATATATGTAAAATTTTCTTTATTCAAAGAAGAAAGAAGCAACATAAAATATATGAGGATATATATGAACAAAAAAGTGTGAATTTTATAAGCTCGATCCATGGCTGCAGCCACTGTTTTTGACCGCCATCAAAATGGACTGTTTTGCATAATGAAGGATATTTTTTTGAAAATCTACTTTTTTTAATTTTCTTAAATTCGGAGGTTATATTAGACTCAAATAATACTTTACAAAGCAAACATGTACCTTCTTTTTTTAATAAAAAAGATAGGAGGATCCTAATGTAAATATATATATATATATATATATATATATCTTTGACGTACGTACCATGATATTTTCATTCTCAACAAATTAATGAGACTAATTACAAGGTATAGCTAGGGAAAAATCATCGTGAGATTTGTATTTTCTTTAAAAATATGTTTAACTTTTGAAAAATAGTCTCTAATGATATTTAAATTATATATATTATCAAAAATAACTTTGGTGTTAATTTTTTTTTATATTTTTTTATTTCATGCTTCTTTTTAATTTTTTTTCTTCTTAAAATACTAAAATATTCTTTAAAATAATAAAAAGTAAAAAAATTATATTTACTTATTTATATGTTTCTTATGATTAAAAATAAAAATCTATACTAGATAAAGAAATACATAAAAGTATAAAAACTTATTTAAATTAAAAAATAGTTCTAAAAAATTAATCTAAAATCCTTGATTTGCTTCGTCACTCATCTTTAATCTTTTTAAAATATTTCTATGTTTTTTATATTTTCCAATTTTTTCTCAAATTGTTGTTATTTATTGATGAAAAATTAGTTAACTAATTTATTAAATTCAGGGAAAAAATATTTTTACAATATCTTATAAAAACAAAAATGTACTTTTTTGGTATACTTAACATAACTAAAAAATTACTTATCACGTTCAAAAATTAGAATACTTGTGTATAATAATTTCATATTAAAAAAATGAGTTAATTATATTTTATTCCAAATCAATATCAATAAACATTACTTCCTTAAAATTTTGTCTCAAAATTTATATTTTTATAAATTAATTTAATTTTTTTATTAATTCACTTTAAATATTAAAGATGAAAATATAATGTTATTTTTATTATTACACTGGGTTATATGTCATTAAATTTATTAAAATGGATCCTCAACCATTTATAGAAAATAAAAAAATAAAAAAGCAACCACTTTACTACATATGACTTGGATAATATGACTTGGGATAAATAAACAAAAAAATTTATTCGTACTTCAATTTTATTTTTTAATTGGTAAATCAGATGTATATATTTTAAAATTATCTGTAATTTTTTTTTCTCATTTTATATTTTATAATATTTGAATAAAATAAAAATGTAACATTTTTATTTTATTATTTTAATGTTATTGATTATTTAATATTTTAATTTAAAATAAAAAAATTTATAAAATATTATAAAATATTTTTAAATAGATTGGGAACATTTGTGGAAGAAAAAAAAATACCAGGATGTTATTGATATTTTGCCGATATAACCATGACAATTACCTTGTTATCCAATGGAATGAAGTATTCTTCGAACAGGAAAAAGAATAAATGAGTTCAACTACCGTTCAATATATATAAATAGTCAGTGGCTGATTTTAATTTGGGGTGTACTGATACTCTTAATTTTTAACATATAAAATTTTAAATTTAATATTTATAAAATTATTGATAAACTACTTAAAAATAAGTTGTATTTTTATGAATTTTAATTTTTAAGTCTTCACCACTCAATAATTAAATACAAACCTAATAAATTGAATAAATTTATACTACATCTTTTTTTTTGGGGGGGGGGGGGGGGGGGGGGCGGTTAAATATATAAAAAAAAAATAAGACATATACTTATAATTATATTAATACCTTATTTTTATAATTATTAAATTGATAATTATAACAATTAAGAAATAAACAGTATAATTTATACTGTTTATATGAAGTCCACCCTCATTTAATATTCTAGATCCACCGCTCTGTAAATCAGGAATGAATGCATAATCATTTACTTTGAAAAAAAATTACAAGGTGTAAAGAAAAAAAAATATGAATAATATTTTTAAAACAACAAGATTATGTGTTTTAATATTAGGTCATGTTTAGTAATCTGTTATAGGAACTTTCATAGATTTTATCGAGGGAAGGAACTTATATATTAAAAGATTTAAATATATAGTAAATTGATTTATGTATTTATAAATTTATATTTCTTTCTCTAATTTCTTTTCTTTTTTGTTTAATGAATTTCAGAATACTTAAAAGATGATTATTGTATTCTTGAATTAATTAAAACTTAAATTTTATATTTTTGAAACCAAAAATCTTCAGCAGGAATCAATTAAAATGTGAATTGAATAAACATGAATCAGAAAATAAAGTTTACATAATTGACTCCCGACTTTATTCAATTTCCTTTCTTTATTAGTAAAACCAGCTTAAAATCAGACATAATTATTAAGCATTAGCTCAATTCTATCCATACATTACATTAAAAATGTTGCAACTATTCTCATAAGTACGTACCAAAAATGCAACAATGATGATAAAAAAAAAAGAGTTGGAATATATAGATGTATTTCAATTCCTATTTCAGGCTAAGAAATTAAGGATGGTGATTGAATTTTTCATTAATGATATTTTTATGTTCGACATTAAAATATAATTGATTATAATAATAATAATAATAATAATAATATTCATTACAGTAGGCCTTTAAATATTATAATTAAGAGAAGTAATTGTGTATAATTCATCCATTCATTCATTATTAATTAAGAAGATAACACACACCACACATCAAAAGGAAATTATAAACTGTTGAGAAAATGAAACTTGGCTGATATTTTTATAATTTTGGTGAAGTGAAAATGATAACAATAATAATAGTCATATAAGATGTTAGGTGGAAAAAAACTTCAAAGAATATGATAAAATTTAATTCTCATTTAATGTTTGTTAGGTAATATTAATGAATTGATCTACTAAATGGCTATAATAAGCTCCCATGCACAGAGACTATTACGTATATCAGTTGAAAAACTGCAGTTGAATGCTCTTTTCAAACATTTATAGAATACAACCGTATTTTTCTTCATCATAATCCCATTTATAATCCATACAATAAATACAAGAGAAATTATTGATTGATTTAAGAGTATGTTATTATTTCATGTAAATAAAATTTAATATTAATATATTATAAAAGTAATAAATAATACATCCAATACATATATTAATTCCTAACCATGTGAGTTGAAGCAAAAAAAAAAAAACCTCTTTTGTTATTATCGGAAAAAGATCAAAAGTACCCCTAAGATTTAAAGAATCTTCAGAAATATCCTTCAGGTTTTAAAAAATTCGAAAATCTGAAAGCATGGAAGTTAAAAGCTATGACTTATCAGAAATCTTTCTAAGGTTAAAAAAAAGAGTATGAAAGAGGAAAAAATAAACCAAGAAATATTAGATATAGAAACGGAAAACGTTTGAGGATGTTTTTAGGAAATAGTAATAAAGCGAAAAAAAAATTTGAAGAAATTCAAAAAGTAAAATTAAATCTTAAAGAAAGAGATGGATTTAAAGACCAATCATTTTTATTAAGAAAGATATTTCCTAGGAAAAATATAATCTATTATGGTATTAGTAATAAGGAAATGGCATTAAAATTACTGAGATGGAAAAGTAAGATATAATATCACAATTAATTAATAAAGTATATTAAACAAATTATCAAAAAATTCCTCGAAAGGATAAAGAAAAAATTGGATACATTCATTTAGGAGGAATCCAAATATTAATAAAAACCCGTTTTAGAGAAGGAATAGATACACGATAAAAATAGCTCACATTAGACAATAGAATAATAAACGAGGCAAGATCTTTATTAGGAATGATCAATGGAAACTTAGGATACCAAAAATTAAAATTTCTTTGCATATCCTAGATTTGCTATAAATATCTGAAGATAAAAATTTAAACCAAGTATTAAGTCTAGCTTATGAATTTGAAAGAGGAGATTTAATGAAAGAAGGAAATCATCCATTTTCAATACGTTATCTGATAGCGTATTAACTTTAACAAATAGTCGTAATAGTTCAATATATGAATGAGAAATGAATTTATAGAAATAGATAAAATTTTTAAAGAATTAGGACAAATAATAAAACCGAAATCTACTTGATTTTGAAATACGGGAAGAATGGAAATTAGATATTAAAGAAAAACCCTTAATAACGGGAAGAAAAAGTAATATCATACCAAGATTTACTTTTGTAGATCCTGAAAGAAGAAACCTCGAATCAACAAGTTAAAAAACTAGAAAATGAAGTTAAAATAATGAAAGCATTAGAATTCATGATTGCATATTAGGAAAAAATCATGTTTAAGGATAAAATAAAAAATATGAATTTAGAAATAAATGGAAGCCTAGTAGGTGTGGCAAAAAATCAAGCAACAACTATTTGAAACTATCTGAATTATTAACGGAGAAATGGATCTGGTCGGAATCAAACCTGAAAATATTTACAAGAAATAATAGATATACAAAGAGAACTATTAAAAGGAAATAAGGAGTATGCATTTATAATAAGCTACAAAATATGCGTAAAGAATTTTCAAAATTAAGGAAAGATGTATACAATCTAAGGATAGATCATAAATATGACCCACTTAGAAGGATTAAAGAAGAAGAAGAACCATGAGGAAATCAGTTCTCGATTCCCGAAAATGAGAAAAAGAAAAAATGAGGAGCAACTGAAGAGTAAAGAGATAATTCCAAATTGATGGAATATAGGGAAAAAATTAGAAAAAGAATTTATGAACCGAGCAGAAATATAGAAACATTGGTCAATTATTAACATTAACTTGATGAAGAAATAGAAGAACATTATATTGGAAAACTTTGTACTAACAAAGAAGAATATGATATGACAATAATCGGTGAAAGCTGATTGAGAATCGAAAAACATGACCCCGAAAGATCATATGAAACCAATTTCATTACGAGTCCGCTTCCAAGAAGAAACATCGACGCGTAGGGAGGAAAGAAGTAGACAAAGATCAGAACAACTTGATACTACATATAGAAGAAGACAACCACCTAAAATGGAGGAAGGGTTGCATTGGGAACTAGAGGAAATATTCCACGAGTTGAAGCTCAGAATAGCTATAAATCTGAACTTCTAAATTTAGATTGTATAAGAGATAGGAAAAAAGCTTTAGATGAATGGTCTAGTGGGATGAGCGTTCTTATACAAACTTCTCCAACTACCCGAGACAAATCCTTCCAATTTGTAGAGTTCTTATAACACGTAAAATGACAAGAAATGTAAAAGTGGTTTTCAAACTTAACGGATCAACAACATTTATTAATGCAAGGAAATGCTTCCACGGGAAGAGAATACTTAGATACGGTAATAAATGAAATATACAAAAGAATTTATTGGGGAAGATAAAGAAGGTATATTTGAATCCGGTGAAAATGAAATCAATGAAGCTAAATGGCATCAACAAAAATGGAAATTTGTAACATGTGTGTTATATAGATTCTTTTATTTGTGAATATGAAATGTATTACCATAAATTACCACCATACATCTGAAACAACCTATAAAGAAATGTTTTTCAAAAATTACAGAACATTATATAAAACTTTAACGAGAAAATTGGGAGAGCAAAGAGAATAGAGAAACTATACCGGATACTCTAGGAGGAAGAATAAGAAGTCTTAGAATTGGATCATTATAAAATGCCAAAGAAGAAAGAATACAAACAAATAAGAGGAAATGATAAAATTTGTTATGATCTGAGAGATTTTTAGAATGCCGAGGAAAATATGGATCTGATATAAAACCTTATAAACAAAAATATAAAAAAATATAAAAGATTTAAAAAATATAAATTTAGAAAACAAAATTTCCAAAAATATAAAAAGAGATTCAATAAAGAAAATTATAAGAAAATATATTTTAGAAAGGTTTATAAACCATACGAAAAAGGAATTATTGCCGCCAGGAAAGAAAAATCACGGATGTTGGATGCTATGCAATGAGGAAGGACATTATGCGAAATGAATGTCAGGACTTCAACATAAAAATGAATTTAAAGAATTTCCCACAGAAAGCAAAAATCTTAGAAGAAGCCTTCAAAATGGAATTAGAACCCGATTGAGAATCGATATGGATGATACTTATAGTATTTATCTATTAGAAGAAATGAAGAAGAAATAATGACTCGGAATATGAATATTCGGATCATGAATATTCTTCGGAAAATGAATGCTTTGTATAGTATTACAAATCCAAATAGTACTTACATTAAAGTATGACTAAAATTTAAAGATTATAACACTTTATCATTTACATGCGTATATAGATATAGGAGCTAGTATGTGTGGCGGAGTAGATATGTATTTCGGAGAAGACAATGGAAGCAAGCACCTAAAGATTTAAGTGTAAGAATTGCTAATAATACTCTGATAAAACTCAATCAAGTATTAAAAGATCGATATAATAATAAGAGGAGAAAATTTTCATATTCTACTATATATCAAAGAAAGCAATTGGACTTGTTAATAGGAAATAATTTCTTAAATTTATATCAACCTTTTACACAACGATACGACAAAATAAGCCTTCTGACAAACCTTGAGAAGGAGATACAATATATGTCTACAAGTAAGAAAAGCTCTAGCTTGTCTCAAAACCCGACTTTTATGCGAACAACGTAAAAGCAGCGTGGTGAGATAAAGACAAAAAGCAAAAAACCTTGTTTAGAAAATATTTCATTAGATATAGAAGAAAAGCAAAACTCTTTTATCAATGAAATACGGGAAGATAAAGCCTTAACGAGGCATTAGAAGATTATTAAAAGCAGTTATTTGAGAAAATCCTTTGGATCCAAAAATAAATAAATCTAAAACTATAGTCGATATAAAATTAAGAGATCACAACAAAATCATAAGAGTAAAACCAATGATTTATACTCAGGAAGACATGATTGAATTTAGAAAACAAATTGAAGAACTTTTTGGAATTAAAAGTTATAATACCAAGTAATTCACCTCGCTCTAGTCGGCATTTTTTGGTTGAAAAAGAAGGTGAGAAAAGAAGAGGCAAAAGAGAATGGTAATAAACTTCAAAACACTTAATAAAGAAACCATTGATGATGGATACTTCATCCCCGAAAAAGGAAAAATTACTATCATTAATAAAGGAAAGAAATACTTCTCGAGTTTTGATTATAAAGGTGGATTTTAACAAATAAAACTAGACGAAGAATCTCAAAAATTAAATGACATTGGTTATTTTGAGGACAATTCCAATGGGCGGTAATACCATTTGGATTAAAACAAGCAGCTCCAGGTATTTTCAAAGATATATGGATAATATTTTTAAGAAATTACAAGATATTTGTTGTGTTTACGTAGATGATATTTTGGTTTTAGGTAATAATTTAAATAGACATTATTTAGATATTATTAATATTTTACAAGAATGTTGAAAGGAAGGCATTGTACTTTCAAAGAAAGCACTTTACTTGCTTTCGACAAAAAATCAAATACTTAGGATTTGAGATTGAAGATGGAAAACATAATCTACAACCCGTATACTAAATAATATTCAAGGTTTTCCTAGTGAATTAAAAGATAAAAACCAATTACAAAGATTTTTGGGATGTCTAACATATGCGAAGCCTATATCAAGAAACTTTAGAAATGAAAAACCATTACAAGCAAAATTGAAAAAGATTATGTCTGGAAATGGAATGAGAATAAGATCTACATATATGGATAGAGTAAAAGCAAAAAGTAAAAAATTTGACTTTATACCATCAGGACGGATGATAAAATGATAATTGAAGCAGGATGATTCTGAGAATATTGAGGAGAAATCCTTAAAGCGAGTAGATAACAAAGATGAATATCTTTGCGAGATACAAATCGAAGTCTTTTCAAAGGACGAGAATTAAATTATCATAGTAATGAAAAAGAATACTTAGGCATTAAAAAAGCTATTAAGAAATTTGCAATATATGTCATAAGTTCTAGATTCATTATTAGAGCAGATAACAAGAATTTTGGTTATTTTTTAAGAACTAATATTGCGAGGAGATTATAAACAAGGAAGACTAATTAGATGGCAACAATGGTTCGGCCATTACAATTTTGACGTTGAACATCTTCCGGAGACGTAAAAATAGCTTGGTGATGCTCTTTACCGGAGAATTAGCACCTCTAATATTTTTATGATTGCGAAATGGAAACGACTTGATATTAAGATCAAGATAAAAGAAAAGGAGATAAAAATCCTACGAGAACTGAACTCGAGTTGCTATACCTCGAGAAATCTCTTACTGAGAGACGGGAATAAAACGGGAAGAACTTAAATGATCAAAACAAATTCCCGAGAAAGCGAGAACCTCGAATAGGGAATCTACATTTAAAAAGGAAGAACTGTGATTCACAAAACTTCTAAACCTAATTGGGCGAGACGAAGCGAAGAAAAGAAGAACAAAAAAAGTTTATGTAGGTATAATGGCCCCAAAACCAGAATTTATAACAAGCGGAATGACTAGCAAATCTATTCTAGGATTTAGTGGAGTAACTTCATGAGCCTTCTGACGAGAATAGAAGGCCATTTTGAAGGAAGTTATGCAACTGAAAACACCCAAAACTAATAACTCAGGAGGAGATAGTAAGAATGATACGTAGTACTACTGACAACCAACGACTCGACGGTACGACAAACCTTGGAAAAATAGCAAGACCTCGATCTTATTCAAAGAAACATCTCTACGAGACATCGAAAATAACAAAACATTGATCTTATTCAAGGAAACATCTTCTAGAACCAACTCGATCGACGAAGATGAAAAAGACCAATCTGAGAAATCTCGATAAACAACAATGGTTAAGTCTCTATAATTTAGCCAAAAAAATCTACCCAAGAACGTATTGAAGATATGAAATTCTATACTACGGAGACAAGGAATTTCCTGCTGAGGTAGTAAATTCAATATATTGGAAGAGTGATCCAATTTTGTGTATAAAGCATTTCAAATGCAGGATTAATAGAAAATATATATCCGAGGAATTAATTTAAGTGAATTAAATTATTTTCGAAAAAAATTTTAAAGAAGCGATTAAGAATTTTAGAAGATAAAATCAAAGCGGATGATAAGCACTGTTTATCTTAGATTTTTAGTTCATTAATGAATTTGGAATGAGGAAGAAGTATTAGTCCACTACCAACTTTATCAAGATAGGGATTTCAAAACAAGAGAGTTCTAAACCAAGGGCACTCGGAAAAGGAATTCAGCAGAAGAACTACGTGTATTAAGAGGACAAATGCTAAGCGGTTACTTATGAAATCGAGAAGATCAAACAATTCTCTTGAGATTAAAGTAAATTATTCAATGATAAAGTTATCGTCATACACTTTGTCAGCATGGCGTAGCTGCCGAGAAGAAGATAGATGGTGAAAAAATCACCAAATATGAAACCAATTTTAATTGCAACAATTTAGAAATTGGTGGTGAGAAATAGGAAAGTATTTTTGCGAAAAAGGCCACTTTGAAGACCGTAAGTGCATTCTCTGCATCAAAGAATCGAGAAGATGAAGATGTGTCATCATCGACATCATCGAAAGGAACAATTGGCGAGAAAATGACAAGGAAATTAAGAAAACGGTGTCGGCGTGACTACAAAAGAAATAAAGATGTAGACCCCACATCTTAGTTGGCAGCATATGCCAAGGAAAAAAGTAACGGTTATTAGGAAAAACAGATAAATTATTAAAAGCAGAAGAATTATTAAAGCAAAATGAATTATTAAAGCAGGGGTAAAATAATAAATTTGGTCTTGTAAAAAGGGATTCCTTATTCTATAAAAGGAACCCTTATTATCATTTCTAGGACACACAGAAATGGATAGAAACCAGTGTTCTCTCTTTCTGAAACTCTAAAATAGGAAAAACCTTTTATATCTAGAAATCCGAGAATCAATAATGAAATACGTGTATGAGCGGTAAGCACCGCTTTCGAAGGTTCTTAGTTGGCCTTAAGTTGTAATAATTATTATATTTTGAATAAAATGGAGTTATTGCTCTTCTTTATTTAGTAAGTCGGCTTTTGACACCATTCGTATACGGATCTGCAGAAAGCTTACCATTACGAGGAAGGTGTTGAGGTGTAAGCGAAGGCGAGGCGTAACAGTGTAACAAAGAAGGCGAGCAGAAGGAAGGCAAGTAGTGGACCGTTAAATTCGGGTATGATGATTATAAATTTAAGTAATTAAGAATCTTGAATGTTGAAATATTAAACTTCTAGAAGGTATAATAATTTTAAAGCAGGAAAATAGAATTTATTTTTAGAAAGAAAATAATATGAATATCGAATCAACTAGTACATAAATTAGAGTATTAGACTTAACAAATGAGAGAGTAATTTTTTTAATTTTAAAAAGGCAAATTAATAGAATCGGAATTTAGAATTAAATGGCAAGCGTAATGAAGAACATGCTTAATCTTATGCACGAATTGTAAGAATACGAGGAAGAAAATTAGATTTATATAGTAAAATAATAAGTTTTTTAGATAAATTATGCAATTTAATAAATACTGAAAGGCACCATCATGTCGATTTTAGCTCAGGATTAAGATTATATCGATCATCGAAAAAATGAGTATCGGTAGGAATAGTAATTTAAATAATAATGGATGGAGAATTAACACCATTAAAACACAAGGATATTTGTGACATTTTATAAACCCCAGGGACATAACTTAAGATATAACAAACTTCAAGGACAATTTAGAAAATGATCCGTTATTATCATAACAAAGTTTCTATTTTCAATAAATTAATAAAATTATGAAAATAAATTTTAAATTTCTCTAATATTAAACTTTTTTCTAAAAAAAATATAAATTATTTATTCCATTAATATACTTGTTTAAATTTATTTAGCAACTAAAAGTTAATTTACATAATAATTATAATATAGTCAAGAATAGAAAGTATATTAATTATGGAATGAATGCCATCAATATAGCATTTATGGGCCTATACTGAAATTTCTGTTCTTACCTTTAAATTAGGAACACAGTTTTGTCAAGGGTGTTAAACTTATTATGACCTAGAATGCTCGGCATCACATTATGAAGAAATGCCACAGTAAGTGTTCAATTAATGGTACTCTGTTTCTAATCAAAAATGAAAAAAAAACCTTAATTTCTGGTAATTTACAAACAAATCATCAAACAAGTATGGTCGAAAATTGTCTTGTTCAGAGTTTTTTCTCTCTCTCTCTCTCTCTCTCTCTTTAATACATTAAAAGACAGAGTACTCTGCCTGTGCAATTAATTAAGATGTCATCCTTATGAATTAAAAGCTCTACCTATATACGTTAAAACTCAACCACGACAATCAAGGAAAAAAAATGCAGTGAAAAATTTTACAATATCAAAATTACCAAAATTACTTAGTTGTATAGATTTATGATCATTGAATAGACTTCATTAAAATTAAAAAAAAAATTGTTACATTTATAAAATATAAAAAATATTAGAAGATATAATGGTACTTAAAATGCTTTTCTAGAAAAAATATCCCAACTTTTGAGTATGAGGAACAATAATGGTCTTTTCTTAAAGATTCTGAGAAAACTTTGCCCAAGTAAGTATGAAATCTTGGAACAATGAAATATATATGTCAGATTGTGAAGCAGTGAAGTTGAGTTATTTTTTAGTTGAACCAAAATAGAAGGATTGTAAGGGTATCCCTATTATTGAGTTTATAATTTTGTATTTGTCATGCATTTGGATGTAAGTTTACTATACAAATAAAAATTGTATGATCCTATAAAAAAAATTATTTCATTAAAAAGTTTGGATTTAAATTGTATTGGATATTTAAATAAATGGGTTTGAATTTTAATTTTAAAATTATGTATATTAATTTTTTATATCCTAAGTTAAAAATAATTTTTTTTAGTTTTAAAATATAAAAAATAAATTAAATATTAATTTAAATTAATTTTTATAATTAAATTATTTTAATAAGTAAAAAAATTATATATTATTTTATTAAAATATTTATTTTTATTTTTATCTAATTATAATATGATTTAATATAATTATATTTATGGTAGATATATAAATTATAATTATAATATGATTTAATACAATTTAATTTAATATCATGTAACCAACGAGAATTGCTAATTTCTTTGATTATGTACCGTAAAATACATCATTATATATTACTGAATTATATTTCATAATAATCACTTTACTTATTTTCTTTGTTGAGTATTTATATTTTTTTAAAAAATAATTACATTAATCATACATTGTATTAATAAATCCTTAAATATTTCATCCCTCCTCTAAAGTGTAGGAAAAAAATTGTATGAATATGGTACATGAGTTATTTATTCTAATAATTTTTTAAAAAAATATTATCAATATTTATATAAAATTAAATCTTTAATATGTAAATAAATGTAACAATCTAAATATCATTTATAAACAAACGTGTCTCATATAAAAATTTATTGGAAAAAAAAGAAAGTAGTTTCACTTAAAAGGCGCACACACACAAATGTGCAACTAGATTTTTCCATGCATACAATTTTTGATCAACTAAATTCGCATGGCACCTTTCAATCAAATCAAATTTAGATTGTAACAATGAGAATGAAATTTCTATCAATTATGAGCCATGCTTGGCAAAGTACAAGAAAATTGGAAACATCTTTTAAATGTACACGACACTATCTATTGCTGAGAAACTATTAATTCCTCAAGGAAGGAACCAACTTGTAACCTATATATCTATACAAAAATCATATCAAGCACAAATAGTACCCTCCAACTTCTCAAATTGTCACGTTGAGATCAATCCTAGGTTTCTTTGTGAGAGGCAATTCAATAGCTGATTTGCATCTTGGACATTCTGGGTTGTTTTTCATTATCAAGACATAAGATAGGCAACTGGGACACCCTGCTGCAACTGGACATATAACTTTCTCTTCATTTTCCTCTTGAACATCTTTTATCGATGAAGATGAAGACGAGTACGATGGTGATGATGACATGGATGACTTCCATAACGACGATGAACGCTTTTTAATTGGATCTTTCTCTGCTCTTTCAAGTGCTGATTTTACCTTATCAAGAGTGCAAACACTTTGGTAGCTAGATAGGGATGTTGATGACACTAACTTCAGTTGTAAGCTAGTTTCATCAAAGAGATTTAATGGGGTCTTCCTTGTTTGTGATGGTGAGAAATTTAAATCCTGTAACTTTGGAAATGTTGGATTGCTCTGTTTGTGTTCTGATATTGAAGTTGTATTTAGAGCATTGCATCTTTGTAGATAGACTTTCCCTGACTGCACCAATTGCATAAGCAAAAACTAATAAACTTTACTAAATTTTATAAATAAATAAATAAACAATAAGAAAAACGAAGTAAAATATAATTAATTAAAAGTATCTCGAGCAGATTTTACTAATATTAAAGCAATATTTCTACTTTTAAAAACATTAAAGCATTAAAATGTAATAAAATATTTAATTATTATGGTATTAATGTTTTATGCTAACTAAATATCAATTCTCTTAATTAATTAATAACCAAATCAAAAATCAAAATTGGAAATATTATTTAATGATTGACGTAGAGATAAGTTTTAAAGAGTATGCAGTGGGGTTAGAAATTGCAGAGCATTCAAGGCATTGAATAAGATCAACATTAAATCAATTGATTACACATCCTCATGCTGTTAAACACTAGTATTCAACATTTAATACTATTTAAGTCATTCTTTAAAACTTTACAATTGATAAGAATGTGTAAAATCGTATTGTTTATACGTTACTTGATATATACTCAAAGAAAATCAATAGGCACGATTTGACTACAGAGAAATTTCAGGTAACAAAATGAAAGAAAATAAAAAAAAGACTAATTTCGTTGTTACATTGAAACCAAAGGTTCAAAGTTCAAAAATAATATATTTATAGAAATCATACAAGATTAGTTCTAAAATTTGATATTTTTCTGCGTTTGGTCGACGACGAATTTTTAAAAAAATCATTAAGAGTGATTAATAAATCTATAAAAATAAGATTTTTGAATAAATTTATGATATTTATTTTTTTTCATTTTCATAAAAAAATTTAAAAAATAAATCTAAATCTTACTTTTATTTATAAGTATTTGAATAAAATGATTAAAAACATAAAATCTGTGAATAATAAAACTTTTTTTCAAGTTTTTGAAAAAAAGAAAAAAATATTATCAAATAATTTTTAATTTTTTTTTTAAATCACAAAATTAAAAATTATAAACAAATATAAATGTGATTATTTTTATAAAATAATAAATACAAATATTGATCCAACAAGTCATTACTTAACA
This sequence comes from Hippophae rhamnoides, assembly GCA_033030585.1. Lineage (NCBI taxonomy): Eukaryota > Viridiplantae > Streptophyta > Magnoliopsida > Rosales > Elaeagnaceae > Hippophae > Hippophae rhamnoides. The sequence continues at coordinate 60,242,315 of CM065428.1, read as the reverse complement.
TGAATTATTGGAATCACTATGCTCGGTGTAATTTTCTCAAAGGCACTAAAAATCAGTTATTTTTGTTATACAAGTTTTTAAATTTCCACATCTCAACAGCTGAATTGATATTCTAAAAACAACTTCTTTAAATCACAATTATTTATAAGAGTGTAAAAACTTTAAAAATATATTGTAGTCGCGATACCATAGAAAATACAAACACCAAATCAAGTCTATTAGAGAAGCATATGCAATAAAAAGTCCAAGAATTCAGAGAGGCCAAATCAAAAATAAAAAGAGTATCGTAATTATCCACCAAATAAAACCATTTAAGGTTTTCTAGGAAAATTACGAAAAATAGTTTAAATTTTCCATGAAAACAAATTCATACAGCTGAGTAAATTGACAAACCTTCAAGTCCAGTCGCTTTTCCCAGCCACTTGGAACCTGTAAATCAAGGTCCAATTCTTGAGAGTCGTTGACAAGTTTAGAAAAGGATCCACCAAGCAAGTCCATAGTAATCAGAGAAGTTGATTTGTCCGAGCTCGATTCGTTTACCACCGTCCGATTCTGATCGTCTTTGTAACTACCGAGAATTCGAACCAGAGAACTCACATCAGCAGCCATCTTAGGAGTTACGAACGGAAACGTAATAAGCTTCGTAAGAAAGGGGATGATAGACAATTTTTTTTAGGACGGAAGAGGGAGCTATATAAAAGGAGTCGAGTAAATATAGCCCGTTATATGAAAAATAAATATTTAATAAAAAACTTTTATTTAATATTTATTTTTGAATGGAATTGTTTGATTATTATATGTAGTTATATTTATTAAGTTACGAGTCGTTATGTTATTTTTTATGAAGTAATAAAATTTATCTTTTTTATTAAATAAAAATACTATATAGCTGATATTTGAATTTGTAATTAAAATAATATAAAAAATTATATTATTTAAACCACAAATCAATTATAAAAATATTTGTAATTAATTAAATATAAAATTATTAATTATAAATTATAAATTATAAAATAATTTTGAAACTATTTAGTAATAAAAGAACCAATTAAATTGTTGTATTTTATAAAAAATAATTTTTATTGAAATATCAGTAACATTTAAGAGAGTACGTAATTGTGTTTTGATTAATTGTTTCATTTAATGCGTGTCTATTTATTGAAGGAGTTGACGTGTTGTGGGATGAGTTGGAGGAGAAATCAAGAAAAGAATGCACCTAAAGTTATGGCAGCATTAAATGCACTTCTTTAATCATTTTATTTTTACTATTTATATTCGTATCAATTTAATTTATTTTTATCTTTTTTAAAAAATATTTTTTAAAAAAACATATTAAATAAAAAGGTTAAAGTTATATGTATTATTGTATGTCACAAGTGTTTAATTGAATGAGAAATTAAAAAAAAATTATTATATAATAATAAAAAATGTTTTTTAAAACAAATTTGTTAAGACTTTTGAGACATGTACAGTTTAAACACGTGCTATTTAATGGTATTTGTTTTTGGATGGCTATATATATATATATATATCACGTTGTTTTCCTTTTTATTAATATTTTTGGCACTTCAATGACAAAATTCTTGTTAGAAAATAATGGTTTTTATTTCATTGTGTATAAAAAACTCCATATATTTCAACATAGGATGCGCCTATCCTGATACGTATATAGTTTATAGTTAGAATGTAATTTAGTATTGATTCCTAAAAAAATAAATGATTTGGTCTTCATATACATATAGGAAGTTTGAGTTTCATCGTACTAGTATAAATAATATAATTATTTAAAAAATAATTTCTTTAAAAATAAAAAAAAATAACTTCTAAAAAAACACTTAAACTTAAATATATTAAAATATTCAATTAAAAAAATTTGAATTTAGCTACAAATATACTTACATATTTTAAATATATTATTTATTTAATTAAAATAATAATATCGAGTTGGTTAAAATACATGCAATGTGTATCATTATCTTTTAGAGAGTAGAGAGTAGATCAAGAGTTCAAATCTTAACAACTTTAGTTCTTCTTATTAGACTTAATCATAACCATATTGATAACATTTGGTAATCTTATAATTATTAATGATAAAAAAATATTGTGTTGTCTTAAATCTTAATGAGATCTTTATAGAAAAAAATAAAAATTATTGTTTTTATAAATTAATGTATTTATCAATTAAATGTTAATGTATCTGGATTGATGTTGATTCTTTATCAACATTACATATAATGATCTATCTATAATTGTATTATCTTTATAATTATAAGATAATATATTTTGCTATAGAAATTATAATATTAATAAATTAATTTATGTATGATTTTTTATTTTATTATTAATTAAAAAAAATTCTTACACAATCTAGCTTTTTTTTTGTAAAATAATATATCAGCTTAATAAAAAATCTTTTGGCTCCGACCTCGGCCATTTTGTTATTAACTAAGATTCTTATCGATTTAAGTTCCAATAAATATACTCTATTATATTTTTATATTTTTGACCAAAAAAAATTTTCAATTAAGATTATATGCAGGTATTTTATATATATCAATTACTTCAATCTTATATTTCACCATTTTTTATTTTAATCTAAATATTTACCAAAAACAAATATTAAATTTTTTATCAATGATATTTAATATGATTTAAATATATCATTTAAGATTTAAAATATGAAATGAATCTCATAATCAATTCAAGCATAACTATTGAGTTCAATATAATCCAAATATTCATAAAGACCTCAATATACATTATTAAATAATGATATTTAATCTTGAAAATTTAACAATGTATTTTTAATAACCAAATTTTTAGAGTTTTGATTATAGTCTAATAAAATTCGTGATAATAATGTATACATATATTCTTGGTTTTTATTAATAACAATACGCATAAATTAAATTACAAAAATTAATTAAATATATAAACAAATTTATATAATCACGATTATTAAATGATCATGATCTAATTAAAATAATAGAGTTCAAGTCTTTTTAAAACAAAAATTAAATAATATATTGTATTATTCTTTATAAAAATAAAAATATCACTTTATAACTTTTCATTTCTCTCTCAATTAATTTCATTATTTTCTCTATTTCTCGTTACACCAAATTTCGCTCTAAATATTTTTCTTTTTTGCCTTCAATTTTGTTTTTGTTTTTCTCTCATTTCCCTTTTTTCCTTCTCTCTCGCCTAATTCGTTTTTTTTTTCTTTTTTTTCAACTTGTCTTCTTATTTTCCTACTCTCTCTCATTTTCCCATTGCGACCACCGTAGCTTCACCGATACCCAGTTTCACTGTACCTAACTCCATCGTACCTGAAAGTTTATAAAATATGGACCTCATTAACCTAGAGGGGGTGAATAGGTTATTTTTAATTTTTATCAATTTATAATTTATTTACCTAAATAAAACGACAAATCATGCAATCGTGTCTAAGAATAAAGTGCGGAAATTATAACACAATATTTTTAGGTGGAAACAACTTAGGCCACAACAATGACCTAAGAGGAAAACCACCGGTCTACCAGACCATCCAACTTTCCATTATGAAAATCAAATGTTCAAGTACAAACTTGGTCTTATGCTACCCTCCCTAGGATACTGCCCCAATGTACTTTACTTACGAGCCCCTGCTCTGTTTTCACAGTTTTCAATATTAGCGTGAACGATTTTCAGACCAACATTCCAATAAGCTCCCCGCAAATCAGATTGTTTACAAATCAACTGTAGAAAAGGTTAGCACACAAATACAAGTACCCGTGTGTGTTCTAGAACGGATTTAACAACGAATAATTCTAACTAGATGATTCAAAATATGTCATTTAAATCAAATCAATTAAAAAATTTTAGAGTAAAAAGATTAAGCCTAAATTCATTAAAAATAACTTTTAAATATTTAATAATTAAATCAAATAATCATGATCACTCATATAATTATTAAATTTAAATATCCAAAATTGTAATCATAAAATAAACTATATTAAATAAAATAAAATAAATAGACTAATAAATATAAAATATTAATCAAATATTCAACTAATATAAAATTTCTAATCAGTAAAGTTCTCACCTTCAATTATATATATATATATATATATATATATATATATATTAATTAACTTTACTTTGCCGTAATAACATATACTTACTTTTTGAGCTTGTTGTTGCCGCCTCTGCATATTTATGGCAATTGCAACTTCAATTTTTCTTTTATTTCGGCAGCTTCTCCGTTTCAGTGTATTTACTTTCTATTCTCCCTTAACAGTCTAACCCTAATGTATATATATATAGATAATAATAATACTTATTGATATCAGGGTTAGGCTTAATTGTGTTTTTTGTCTTAACTTTTGAAAACCCATTAAAAACAAAAACTTAATATTATCTTAAAATATATTATAAAAATATTTAATTAATAATTTCATAAATTAATTAAAGTTTGAATAAATATTTTAACATAAAATATAATTTCAGATTTATTAAAATATGTGATTAAATGCTGTTAGAAATACTTAATGATTGTATTCTATTCTATATTTAAATGAATATAAATGGTGCCTTTATATAGGAATTACAAGTAAACTAGATATATCTAAAGTAATTAAATATATATATCCCTAAAGTAAATAGATATACAATAGCAGATATTAATATATTATTAGATATACATTAATAGCCCTCCTCAAACTCAAGCGTGACACAGACCAACTCCTATTGTCAACCAAATTACGAAAGGCCTCTTTCTGGGAAGACGAGCGAAAATATCCGCAAGTTGATCATCGGAGGAAACAGTGGAAAAGCTTCGAGAGCACCATGGATAAATGAGAGCGAATAAAGTGACAATCAATCTCGATGTTTAGTCCGTCACGGACGACATCGTCATTGCGAGCAATATGAACGGCACTGATTATCACAATAAAGAGGAGCTGCGTAAGATGTGGACACACCCAAATCCCATGAGCTACGGTAACCAAGTGAGCTCCTGTGGACAGAGAAGAAAGTACCCATATTCTCGCTTTAGTACGGAAATACACACAAATGTTTCGCTTTCTTACTTCGCCAAGAAATCAAAGCAAGTACCAAGCGAGAAAGCAATAACTCAGAAGCTGACCTACGATCAGGGATTCTCCTCGCCCAATCAAGATCGAGAATGCACGAAGTAATAAAGGAGATCCGAGGCCGAGTAGAAAAGGCCATGAAAGATAAAGGTTTTCAAGTATCATAATACGCAAAACAACAAGATAACGAGTCAATCGTGACAGTGACATACCGACTCACCTCCGATGAACAACATAAGATATGTTTGGACGAGTAATCGTAAGATAAACCGCATCGCCAACCAATCGTCTATAAAGAGAAGGATTAGACAATGGTCAGCTTTCACGGTGTCGTACGCGCATTAAGCTTCAACCTGAACAAGCCCATTGCTAGCGAGTCCAACAGATACGTAGGTCGATGCATACTTTTCGAGTAATGTAAAGCACTATCTCAGAGTAACGAGTGATCTCAAGTCCCAAGAAATAGCTTAAATGTCCAAGGTCTTTCATCTAAAACTACCGACTAAGAAAATCTCGAGTTCTTGAATGCCATCGGTGTCATCACCGGATATGATCATATCATCCACATATGTACATAAGATTGCCTCTTTATCATTACGATGAAGAAATAAGGTAGAATCATAAGGACCGGTCGTGGTAACCTGCTGAAGGATGGTGGAACCGAATTACAAACCATGCGTCATGAGCTTGCTTTAAGGCCATAAATTGCACGTCAAGGTGACAAACCTTATTTGTTTCAACAGAAAGACATCTGTGAGTGAGGTCGTATATAGACTTCTTCATACGTATCCCCATTAAGGAATGCATTTTTAACATCCATCCGTAAAGGTCCCATTTACTAGCAAAGAATAACAAATGCAAGAGGGTACGAACATAGGAAATACAGCAACCTGAGCAAAAGTTTCTTCATAATCAATCCCATACTCTTTCAGAATTCCTCTTGCTACAAGACGAGCTTGTAGCGATCAATGCACCCATCGTAGCCGAGTCTTAATCTTATAGATCCACTTACTACCAACCACGTATCGACTGCAGTGAGAGTAACAAGATCCCAAGTATGATTTTTGGTTAATGCATCAATTTCTTCTTTCATTGCAACTGCCAAGAAGTGGTTAAGAGATGCCTCACGACAAAGTAGGCTCCGCTGAAAGCAGTGCGGCAAAGGTAACAATGATAGTCAAGTAAATGTGTAGGAATGGATCTTACCCGGCCGAGTGAGGTGGAATGTCTGTCGAGGATCTTCAAAGTGCAGAGCAGAGCAAGGACTCATGCTTTCATGCGTAGGTAGCTTATTATCAAAACATTAGAATTAGTTGTAAGAACGAAGTGAGAAAGTTCAACAAATAAGCTTGCTCCCAAAAGACAACATTACGGGGAAACACGAGACGATGCGAGACAGATCATAAAGATCGATACCCTTTTCGAAGTTTCACCATAACCAAGAAAACAACAAAGTCTAGATCGAGGCTCAAGTTTGTCATGTTCATTAAGTCAGTTAAGAAACGAAACAAAACAGATCCAAATGAAGGAAGGTACGATAGTTAGAGATGATCCAAAAGGCGCCATACGGAGTCTCCATTATGAATGACAACGCTTAGAATGCGATTAATGGCATAAACAAGTACGGGTTAGTAGCCTTCACCCCCAAAACGGGTAGAACTTTCAAGAGAGAGAAGAAGAGTACAAACAATGTCAAGAATACGACAAAGTTTTCTTTCGCTCGACCATTTTCATGGTAGGTTCCTAGACAAAGTAGATGATGTACAATGCCATACGAGTGTAACAGTAGTTTGAAAAGCATTTTCGAGTATATTCGGTAGCATTATCGATCGAAAGTTTTGATATGTTCGAGAATTATGCTTTCAACCATTTTGCAAAGTTACTATATATTGATAAGATTTCGTAATCTAGATTTCATTGGAAAGATCCAACTATAACGAGAATAATCATCAATAAATATAACAAAATATCGAGATCCACCAATACTAGTACGTGAATAAGGCGTCCCCAAACATCGAATGAATCAACTCAAAAATACTATTAGAAATAGATTTACTATTATTGAAAGGTAAAGCTCATTGCTTTTCCTAACTCGATACGAAGTACAATCAAAATTATCTTTGGACAATAACCCAATGTACCTTGTAAGCTAACCGGTTGTACTCCGAGGATTGGGTACCACCAAGACGAGAATGCCAAAGTGCGAGAAAAGGTAAGGAAGAAATTACAGCTAGCTAAAGAAGAATGCAGGGCAGAGCACAGTGAAGATGAAGATTGTTTACGAAACATACGCCCACCCTGTCAGACCGGTCCTGCTTCGCTCTGGGCCCTCGATCCTCGCACAATACACCCATAATAGTCCAAAATAAGTGCTATATCCTAGTTCATCTAATCGCCCACAGAGCATAAATTATGTGATAGGTCGTGTACAATACGGAAAACCCTGCAGAATGTAGTAGAGATCGAAACAAAACCTAGACTATTCCCACGCACGGCTGAACCATCACCATAAGGAATATTAAGCGGACGTGGTGCGCAGTGTCAAGTTTTGAGAATAAAGATGAGTGTGTCACGTGATCGCAACACGTAGAGTCAAACCAAGCTCGGTATTTCATCGGCAAAACCGAGTAGGGTAAAGGGAAAGAGATGCATTACCACCATTCGAATGTACCGAAAGTTACATCTTTCAGAAGTTCCATGCAGATATAGGCCGATAGAGATTCGTAAGACCGGGACTCTATCAACTGTGGCATCAACGGCAGCTCAAGATAGCAACAACAAGAGTACATTTGTTACGACGGTAACAAGTCTCAAATGCGCGGGCTACGACGCTTGCAATAATTACGTAACCTTTATCGCTTCCTGCCCGTGACGATTGTAAAAGCCAGAGGAATCACCGATTACGAGGTTGTTCAACGGCGTGAGCATTTAGGGAGTAATAGCCAAAACATCGAGCTTATTTTGGGCTCGGGCGGTTGCAAGTCGAGCTTCTTCTAACCAACTCATTTACAAGAGTATCAAGTATAGTGAGTGAGGACTACAATTAAGAGTCGACTGATCGCTCAAAGTCCTCAGAAAGTGACATCAAGAACTCAAGGTAGACAAAATTCATCCCTAATAGTAAGATATTGTCGAGCATCTCACGAGCATGCCCAAATTGATCACAAAGGTCAATTTGGTCCCAAAGGAAGCCAAGTTGATCAAAGTAGTCATCGATGGATCGCTCGTCCTCATAGCAGGCGCAATTCAACTATTAACTGATATTTCATGGATCCGTGAATAAGGGAAAGACATCTTCGATAACATATCCCACGTTGATTCGCATCGTCAAAGTTCGCCACGATCGAGATGGATGGAATGGAAGTATTCTCAATCCACAGGATCACGTGGTCGCGATTATCACATTCAATCACGCGACGAAGAAAGATAGCATCTTCTTCACTGCTTCCTTTATCGTGAATACTAATCGCACCGCATAACAATGCCAGAGCATACGTAATTCTTAAGAAAACTACGATAGCTTGAAACCATGACAAATAATTCTTAATTTCCCTCCAATATAGTATAATAGAAAGAAACAAAAGTATCCTTTTTATCCATTTGAAAACACAATATGCAAAAAATAGATTGCAAAAATGAGATCTACTCCAAAATCAAGTGGTGAACCTCTATTGCAAAATTTCTACTAATCTAACGGCCTTGGTCAATCCGGATACCAATAAACGATCAATCAAGTAATCGTGTCAACGGCCGATCGACGAAGACGGCCAAATCTAACCTGGGTATCACGGCCAATGGTCGACGGCCAAGACGGCCAATCTGGCCGACGGCGCATGTGGACGCCGATGAGGCGATGACGACGCCACCATACGCAGTACGATGACATCACTTGAAAGAAAGGCAGCAGTAAGGCTCTGATCCACGCGCAATGGATGTCGTCGAGGCACGCAGTAGCCAGACGGCCTGGATGACCGTGGATACTTATACCTGCCAGATCCGCCGAGCCGATCGCCAGCGGTATCCTCAAGATAGTCATCGCGTTAATATTAACGGCGGCGCGCTGTTAACGACGCCAGCAGATTGGTCAGGCAAATACAAGGCGAGAAGCGCGCGTGTCCCATGGTTGCAATATTTCTACATTGCGGTATATCCTGGCCGAGCCGATCACGTTGGTATATGCAGTAAAAATTCCGTGAGCAATACGCACGGCGGCGCGGTGATCGCGCTTGCTCAGACGCGCGGAACTCCTAACAACGACCACCGTAATTTCGGAACCTAATTAAAACTAACAAAGACGTCGAAGGTTAAACTATGGAATGATCAGCATATCAGGACAGGATTAAGCTATAAAGGTTGAATAACACCAAAAAAGGAAAACACTACTAGAAAGAAAAGAATAGTGGCTTTGATACCATGTTAGAAATACTTAATGATTGTATTCTATTCTATATTTAAATGAATATACATGGTGCTTTTATATAGGAATTACAAGTAAACTAGATATATCTAAAGTAATTAAATATAGATATCCCTAAAGTAAATAGATATACAATAGCAGATATTAATATATTATTAGATATACATTAACAAATGCATGAATGCAATCCTATGTGTCGTAGTTATAAAAAACATACCTGAAGTACGAATATCTGGAACTTGAATATTTGTTCGACTTTTCTTGATAAACTTGATAGCATGCCTTAAAACAAATTTACAAGTAAATATTTTGTCCACGAAAATAGTCAACACTCATAGTCCTTATATGACCTTTCCTACCACAATGATGACAGACAAGCACAAACTTAACATTTTTTTCTACCATAGGTGCAATAGTTCTCAGGCATAAGTAGTAACAAAGTAGAGAGAGTTTAAGGACCTTACAAATGTGGTCTTTGATGTTGAAGGTGTTGACGCTTCATCTATGTATCCAAGACCTCTCTTATCTCCATGTAGCTTTCCATAGTCTAGGACTTTGGTCAATTTTTTAGCACCTATGGTCAAATTCTTCACCGTATCTTTAGCAATACTAAGTTCTTTCCTAAGATTTTTGTTTTCCTCAGTGGTTTCTACAAGTCTCAAATTCATGGCATTAATATTTTCAGAAAATTCCTTTTTATCTTTCTCTAGGCTAGAGGAATTTGTTTTGTGAATATTGATGATATCATTAAGTTTAGTTACTTCCACAAGTAGTTTATCCCTCTCTTCTCTAGAACCTAAACAATCCATGAATAGTTCCTCATAACTTGATATATTAAACTTAGAAAATAAGAAGGAGGAGTTTACTTCCTCATTTTCTTCATCCGAGCTAGAGTCGAGTCATCATGGGCGTGCTTTGGTAGTTGCGGTGAAGGCACGATAGTTAGTGTCATCATCTTCTGAGTTACTAGCATTATCCTGCTCACTTTCCGTGTCACTGAGTGTAGTATTAAATGCTTTTCCAAATTTATTTTTATTGTTTGCACAATCTATAGAAATATGACCAAAGCCCTCACAAGTATAGCATCGAGGACTAGTGAGCTTAGTTTTCTTACCATCATAGCTAGGAAGCTTGATTTCCCTTGACTTTCGGTCCCTCAAACAACTAGATTGTCCCTTATTAGATTGATTATTTTGTTGACCCTTCATTTTCAGGAACATCTTCAATTTTCGTGCTAGCGAGACTAATGACTCATCATTTATATCCTCATCACTATCAAAGATGTCCAATTTGGAACTTTTGAATGCCACATACTTGATTTTCTTGGGATGATCAAGAGAAAGCTCATAGGTTTGGATTGACCCGACAAGTTCATCAATTTAGTGTGTCCACATTCTTGCTTTCCTCTATAGTTGTTACTTTCATCTTGTAGTCACCGTTAAGAGCTTAGAGCTCAAGCGTACTTGTATTGGTTGTGGAACTTTCTCACCAAGGTTAGAGCAAGCATTAGTGATATCACAAAAACGAGCATATAATTGACCAAAAGTTTCTTTGTTTCTCATTTTAATGGAATCAAACTCAGATGTTAGCAATCTCAATTTTGTTTGTTTTACTTGGGAAGTTCCTTCATAAGCAAGAGTAAGTGCATTTCATGCATCTTTAGCAATCTCACAGTCAGAGATGCGACGAAACTCATCCATCGACACTGCATCAAATATTGAACTTAAACCTTTTTGGTTTGCCCCACTAAGGGTGCGTTCTTCAGTGGTCCAGTCTCTTCTTGGCTTTATGATTATTACACCATCTTTTGATACCGAAGGTGGTTCCCAACCATCAAGAATAGCATCCCAGAATTTTTCATCTTGTCCAGTAAGGGTAATTAAACCCATCAAAGAGTGGGGGTCTAACAGATGACCCACCTTCTTCATTCGTCCATAAGTGTTGTGCTGTCCCTAAGGATCAATCTCACTAAGTGTGTCTAGTGTCTACTCTGATACTAATTGAAAGTTTATAAAATATAGACCTGATTAACCTAGATGGGGTGAATAGGTTATTTTTAATTTTTATCAATTTATAATTTATTTACCTAAATAAAGCGACCAATCATGCAATCGTGTGTAAGAGTAAAGTGCGGAAACTATAACACGATATTTTTAGGTGGAAACAACCTAGGCCACAACAATGACCTAAGAGGAAAACCACCGATCCACCGGACCACCCACCGATCCACCGGACCACCCAACTTTCCACTATGAAAATCAAATGTTCAAGTACAAACTCGGTCTTATGCTACCCTTCCTAGGATACTGCCCCAATGTACTTTACTTACGAGCCCCTACTCTGTTTTCACAGTTTCCAATATTAGCGTGAACGATTTTCAGACCAACGTTCCAATAAGCTCCCCACAAATAAGATCGTTTACAAATCAACTGCAGAAAAGGTTAGCACACAAATACAAGTGCCCGTGTGTGTTCTAGAACGGATTTAACAACGAATAATCCTAACTAGATGATTCAAAATATGTAATTTAAATCAAATCAATTAGAAAATTCTAGAGTAAAAAGATTAAGCCTAAATTCATTAAAAATAGTTTTTTAATATTTAATAATTAAATCAAATAATCATGATAACTCATATAATTATTAAATTTAAATATCCAAAATTCTAATCATAAAATAAGTTATATAAATATGAAAATAAAATAAAATAAATAGAGTAATAAATACGAAAAATTAATCAAATATTCAACTAATATAAAATTTCTACTCAGTAAAGTTGCCGCCTCTGCATATATTAATTCCTCATCTTCTTCTAAGTTTGTTTCCCTTTATATTTTGCAACTTCAATTTTTCTTTTAATTCGGCAGCTTCTCCGTTTCAGTGTATTTACTTTCTATTCTCCTTAAGACTCTAACCCTAATGTATCTATATATAGATAATAATAATACTTAATGATATCAGGGTCAGGGTTAATTGTATTTTTGGTCTTAACTTTTGAAATCCCTTTAAAACAAAAACTTAATATTATCTTAAAATATATTATAAAAATATTTAATTAATAATTTCATAAATTAATTAAAGTTTTAATAAATATTTTAACATAAAATATAATTTCGCATTTACTTAAAATGTGATTAAATGCATTTAATACAATTCTATTGTCATTAGCTTATAAATAACATACCTGAAGTACGAATATCCGGAACTTGAATATTTTTTCGACTTTTCTTGATAAACTTGATAGCATGCCTTAAAAAAATTTACAAGTAAATATTTTGTCCACGAAAATAGTCAACACTCATAGTCCTTACAGTACCCATCTCAGTTTTGGTTTCAATTTCTTCTTGATTAGCTCCATCCTTCTCTGTTTATCCATTTTTTATAACTACAAACTCTCAAACTTCGAGCCAATCTCCAGCTACGAAAATGACCTTCGTGGCTCTATCTGTCTTAGCGATAAAACTTATTGGAATATTGGTAACTACCACTATCATTGCTAATGCCTTCTCTTTCTCGCGGTATCGGAAGAAGAATATGCAAGTTTAAGGTTTGTGCAATTCTTTCATATTTGAATGAGATAAATGTTAGTCAATGTTATTGAAGCCCTTAGTGACACTAACTTCATCTAGGATATATTTATTTTGATTGTATCAATATTTCTGGTTGCTTTCTATAGTTGTACCAATATGTTATGTAGTTAGTATTCTCACTCGATGTCTGTATACTTCTAAAGTGGGTATGTGACATAAAAATTTGTAAATTATTTAATATCTCTTGCTATACAAGTCTATGTGTGTCTTATGACCTTTTTTCCTGAATTTTCAAATATATGGGCTATGAGAGCTATCATGGATAAATTGTTTACTCTTCAACCTTTATTTCCTGGTGTTATGTACGTGCATCCATCAAACTTGTAAAAAAGTAGTGATACATTTATTGGTTGTTTAAGTTGGATTATAAGATAGCATTTTTTCAAAATTTTCCAACTTTGGATTAATGCATTAATAGTATTGTTGTTCTTGAATTTCAACTATATGTTAGGTTGTTGTTAGTTATATAATATATATAGATAGTACACTGCTATACCTCAGAAGTTGTTATGCATGAAAATTTTGTGAAATTTTAAACATTTAATTAAGAACTACATATGTGAGACATTTTTTGAGATTCTTTACTTTGTAGTTTTGTCATTAGATAGATCTTTTCATTTAATTTTTTTATTATCCATATGTACTGTTGGTACTAGGGGTGTCTAACAACTGAACCGAATCGAACCGAATTAAATCGGAAAATTGGATTGGATTGGATCGGATCAAATGGTTTTATAAATCAAATGGTTCGGTCCAATTTGTATTAATTAAAACTATTTTTCAAACAGATTGATCTAATTATATTAATTATTAAATCGGTTGAACCGATTTAATAATATATTAAAATTTTCATATTATTTATCACAAACTGTTGATTAAATTTCTCATATTTTAATCAAAGGTATATCATTAATTATATCATATTTATGCATTATTAATGGAAAAAATCGTTGAAAATCGTTAACCAAATCGAACCGAAATGGACCAAACCGTTTGGTTCAATATTTTTAATAATCAAACAGTCCGATCCAATCTTGTCCGGTTAATTTTTTTTACCCAAAACCGGATCGGACAGGATTGTAGACACTCCTAATTGGTATAGTATATTCCTCAATGATTTTTTTCTTTTTTATGGTTTCACATATTTATTTAGGAAAAATTGTGTAAACCAAATACAAGGCAAAGAGCACGGCATACAACCTATGTCGTTTCTCTTTTATTTGAAATACAAATTGGCATGACAAAAAATGAGTACTGGACAGGAATACAAACTGTCAACATTCCTGGAGTCATGGCTGCTGCAGTTGCAGCTTCTAGGGCTAACTTAAAGTTGACAGAAGCCTTCAATCTAGAAGTTCTTAGTACGAGCATAGTTAGCACTACAGTTAAGTGCAACCATGTTGGGAAGATTGCTGGTATGAGAAGATTGTATAACAGCATTGGTGGATTTAATACGGATACCACTACAAGTGGTTTTAGGCTTGGTGGTGGCCTTTAGAAGTTGATTTCTGGAGCGTTCCCTCAATAGCAACAAGCCAAAGATGATTCATTTAATGGGTTATTTCTAACCAAGTTTATGCGTTTAGTTCAACAATTTGTTAATATTGTCAAGAAAGGTGGAGAACTGGACAAGACAGTATTCCATGACACTTGTTTGCAGGCGACAACATTGCATATGTCAAATCTGGTAAGAATGCCATTTTTTGTGCATGTATTGCTAGTTTCTAATTGTTGGAAAATGTTATAAAGCTCCTTAATTTAAGGAGCAAATTAAGAAGCAAAACATGGAGCAAAAAAACGAGCAAAACATGGTGCAATTCATGGAGCAAAACAAGGAGCTTAATTCAAGGAGCAATTTAAGGAACCATTAATTTAAGGAGTAATTCAAGTAGTGAATTTTCCTATAAATAGATGTGTAATTGTAATGAATTAATCATCCAAAGTGTTCATTCCAATTGAGAGAAAAGCTTAGAGAGAAAAGCTTTTGTGAGAGAAAAGTGAGAGTAATTTTCTTGGGTGTAATTGGGTTGTGAGTTGTGAGTGTTGTGAACACCTTGTGTAATTTCTCCCCTTTCAGTAGAAAGATCTGCAGTAGGTCCGGAGACGTAAGCAAGATTGGCCGAACTCCATTATCAAATATATGTGTTATTTTTCTATTCTTGATTTCTCATAAATCTGATTTATCAGGAATTTGCGTTATTTCTAAACAATTGGTATCAGAGCTATTGGTGGTAATTTCTGTCAATTTTCTACAAGGTTACTATTTACGTGAATAGTGAATTACGTGAATAGTGAAATTTTGTCGACGATATTTGTTCGTTGACGGAGGTGTTCTAATACACGGTGGTTTACAGAAATAGTCAGAAACGATCCGGAGGAAGTCAGAATTAAGTGGGAGCAATGGTCGCAGATGAAGGAAGGGTGAAACTCGAGAAATCTGATGGCACAGATTTCGGGTTTTGGAAAATACAGATAGAGGATTATCTGTATCAAAGAAATCTATATCAACCTCTCTCAGGGAAGAAACCAGAAGCTATGAAGGAAGAAGATTGGAATCTTAAGACACGGACAAGCCCCGGGTTATTCGATTGACGCTATCCCGTAATATTGCCTTCAACATAGCAAAGGAAAAGACCACGGCGGGTCTTATACAGCTCTCTCTCCAATATGTAATGAAGAAGTCGTCCTCAAACAAAGTGGCACGATGAGGCGTTTGTTCAATTTGCGAATGAATGAAGACGCGTCGATAGCTCAACATCTCAATGAACTCAACACAATCACAACCCAGTTGAGTTCAGTGGAAATTGAATTCGATGAAGAAGTACGAGCATTAATACTTTTGTCTTCTTTACCAGAAAGTTGGAATACTACTGTCACGGTTGTGAGTAGCTCGTCAGGAAGCAATAAGTTGAAATTTGATGATGTTCGTGATTTGGTTCTCAGTGAAGAGATCCGACGTAGAGAGTCAGGTGAATCGTCAACTTCTTCAGTTTTGCATACAAAGTCAAGAGGAAGAAATTCAACCAAAGGGAATGGACATGGTAGAACAGACTACCGAGGTAGATCAGAGGACAGGAGGTCCAAATCCAGGAATCCTAATAATTCCCATAGCTCGAAGACTATCGAGTGTTGGAATTATGGAAGAACCGGGCACTACAAAAATCAGTGCAAGAGTGCATCGAAGGACAAATAAGTAAAGGCAGAGGCAAATGTTACTTCCACCTTAGGAGGAGATGATGCATTGATATGCTCTTTGGAGAGCAAGGAAGAATCTTGGGTGTTAGACTCTGGAAAGATCGTTCCATTGCTATCACAAAAAGAATTCTTCGAGAAATATGTCCCCGAAACCTTGGAAGGTATATCTTGGTGATGATCAACCATGTGCTATTATTGGCGAAAGGTGTAGTGAGATTAAGTTGAACGGATCTATTTGAGAGCGAAGGATGTCGGAGCGTATTCCCCGATCTCGGAAGGAACTTAATCTCGGTGGAGCGGTTGGCCGTGAAGGCTACATTTACGATCTTCCCGTGGTGATGATTGGAAGATTTCAAAGGGTGCAACGATGAGCTGTTGAGAGGTAAGAAAAGTGGCACTCTTTACATGACAGAGGCACGTTGTTCAATTATAGTTGCGTAAGCAATGAAACACCAAATCTGTGGCAGGAACTAGGACATTATGAGTGAAGGGGGATGAAAATTATGCAGCTCAAAGAGGAAAACTTCTAGGCACTACAACATGGAGATAGACATGTGCGAAAGATTGCATACTTGGAAAACAAAGAGAGTCGGCTTTCGGACAAGTTGTAATCCCAAAGAAGGAAAGACTAGAGCTTATTCATTCGATGTTTGGGGACCAACGACCGGCTCTCATCTATTGGTGGGAAACACTACTTGCGTGACTTTCATTGATGATCGCTCTCGAAAGGTATGGGTTTACTTTCTAAAGCATAAGTCCGAAGTATTTGAGGCGTTCGTAAGATGGAAAGCTATAGTGGAAAATGAGACGGGTTTAAAGATCAAAAGCTCGGGACCGATAATGGTGGTGAATATGAAGACACGAGATTCAAAAATTTCTCGCTATGAGCACGGGATCGAGAATGGAAAGAAGCTGTGCCTATGCACGCCTCAACACAATGGTGTAAAATGAGCGTATGAACCGAACGTTGACGGGAAAGAGCCGAAGCGTTCGTATACAATCAGTCACCAAAGCAATTCTAGGCGAAGCGATCAACACGGCGAGCTACTTGATCAACCGAGTGCCCATCTGTTCCATTGGAGCATGGGAATACCGAGAGAGCTATGGAGCGAGAAAAGAGGTGAAACTATCACATCTAAAGTTTTCGGTTGTGTAGCATTTGTGCATATCGTTGATCAAGGCAGGAATAAGCTTGATCCCAAATCCAAGAAATGCACATTTATTGGCTATGGTGAGGATGAGTTTGGCTACCACATTTGGGATGACGAAAAGAAGAAAGTTATCCGTAGCAGAGATGTGATTTTCAACGAAATGGTGATGTATAAGGACGTACGCATAAAATAGACGCCTTGATGAATCGAAGCAGAATGAGTTAGTATTTGCGGATGCATATGATGTCCCGTATACTTCTACACGGAACCAATTGTAACAAGTCCTCGGCCAGGAGGAACTTGTTGGACAAACGTGCACACGGCATTCCGACACACCACATGACCTCTTACTCCGGCTCCCGTATTGAGAAGGTCTTCTCGACCTCGTGTGCCTAACATGAGATCATGGCTTATATGTTCTTCGACCGATGAGGGAGCACGAATGCTATGATGAAGCTTGTCGGACTCGAGATTCCAACAAGTGGGAGCTGGCATGAAGGAAGAAATGAAATCTCTCATCTCGACGGACATGGGAACTAAGCGAGTTACTTATGGGAAAGAAGGCACTTCACTGACAAATGGGTGTATCGGGTGAAAGAGAGCGATGGTTCCAAGAGATACAAAGCCAGCCTAGTTGTCAAAGGGTTTCAATGAGAAGGAATGAGTTGACACCGACATTTTTGCTCCCGTTGTGAAGCTTAATACTATCGGATCGGTATGTGGTATTGTAGCCATCGAAGATCTTCATCTTGAACAGTTGGATGAAGCTACATTCCATCGTGAAGATTTAGATGAAGAGATATACGTGTACCCGACGAAGGTTTCTCGAAAGGGGAAGAAGAACGTGGTGTGCGGACTTAAGAAGAGTTTGTATGGCACGAAACAAGCCCCGAGACAATGAGAGAAAGTTTGATAGCTTCACGCACAAGGAAGGTTTCCAGAAGTGCAATGCTGATCATTGTTGCTACTTAAAGAGATATAGGTCCAGTTATATCATTTTACTACTTTATGTTGATGATATGTTAGTAGTAGGTTCAGATATGGATGATATTAAAAGGTTGAAGTAGCAATTATCAAAGGAATTTGACATGAAAGACTTGGGTCCAGCAAAGAAGATTCTTGGAATGCAAAACACAAGAAATAAGAAGAAAGGATCCTTGCAGTTATCTCAGGCAGAGTACATCAATCGTGTTTTGCAAAGATTCAACATGGGCGATGCCAAGCTAGTTAGCACACCCTTGGCCGGTCATTTTTGCCTATCGAGGATCGGTCTCCTCGAGAGGAAGAGAGAGGAATTGCGTAGCTAAGGTTCCTTATGCCTCGCCATTGGAAGTTTGATGTACGCAATGGTGCATGCGAGACCAAACATTGGCAATGCGGTGGGAGTTGTTAGCAAATTTATGTCAAATCCAGGGGAAAACTCATTGGGAGACGATCGAGTGGATTTTGAGGTATCTACGAGGCACCACGAGAAAGTGCTTGTACTTGTACTTTAGTAAAGGAGAGTTTAAAGTACAAGGCACGTAGGCCTTGAGACTTTGGAGGTGAAGTTGATCATCGAAGAAGCACCACCATAGGTTATATTTTCTTGTTGGAACTACATCGTTAGTTGGATGTCACAAATACGAGAAAATTGTCACTCTATCTACTACGGTGAGTATGTAGCGATGGCGAAGCTAGTAAAGAGATGATATGGCTTAAAGGTTTGTTAAGCGAAATGGGATTCAAACGGAGGAAAGAATTCTGCGTAGTGATAGTGAAGTGCAATACACTTGGCGAAGAATTCAGCATTTCATTCTAGAACCAAGCATATTGGACTTCGTTATCACTTCATCGGAATCTATTGGAAGATGATGTGTTAATACTGGAGAAGATTCAAAGAAGCAAAAATCCAGCAGATATGTTAACAAAGGTGGTGACTATTGACAAACTGAAGTTGTGCTCAACTTCAGTTGGTCTGCTAGAGTAACAAAGACTAGAAGAGCTGCTGCATTGGTCGAGGTGTGAAGACAAATTGAAATCAGTCTTCAAGTGGGAGATTGTTGGAAATTGTTATAAAGATCCTTAATTTAAGGAGCAAATTAAGGAGCAAAACATGGAGCAAAACAAGGAGCAAAACATGGTGCAATTCATGGAGCAAAACAATGAGCTTAATTCAAGGAGCAATTTAAGGAATCATTAATTTAAGGAGTAATTCAAGGAGTGAATTTTCCTATAAATAGATGTGTAATTGTAATGAATTAATCATCCAAGCTTTTGTGAGAGAAAATTGAGAATAATTTTCTTGGGTGTAAATGGGTTGTGAGTTGTGAGTGTTGTAAACACCTTGTGTAATTTCTCCCCTTTTAGTAAAAAGATCTACAGCAGTTCCGGAGACGTAAGCAAGATTGACCGAACTCCGTTATCAAATTTGTGTGTTATTTTTCTATTCTTGCTTTCTCATAAATCTGGCTTATCGGAAATTTGCGTTATTTTCCAACACTAAACTCTATTTCTCAATATTAGAACATATATCAATTTTGTAGTGTGGCCTCAACACCTTAAATTTAACATTTGTTTATATCATAAGGTTTACTTGTTCTTAAATTTAAAAGTTATTATTTTATGGAAATAAAGATGGATCTGTTTATCTAAAATAATTTTGAAATCTTAAGAGTATTTATTTGTTCTTAAATGATTGCTCTAATGGCAGTTGGTGGCAGCAGTTGCAAGAATGATTATAGCGATAATAAGGTTTGTAATCATGAATTGGGATAATGCTAATGCTTCCATGGATTTACCAGTTAGAAATGAAGTTTTTCTCATTCTCATATTATAACATACTAGTTGTATTAATTCATTTTGCCTATGGGTGTTCTATTATTACATTGAGATCCACTACTTGGTAAATTTATGGGGAAAGTTCCATAAATGGCTTGAATGCATCTCTAATTATAGTGGCATATTACTATATTTTGATTCATACAAGTTAGAATTTTCCATGAAATTTAAGGGTTCATGCAGCTTTTTTATATACATGATACCATACATCAATTATTGGCATTAGATATTGATCATTAAGTGCTAGGCAGAGATGCCGGAAGTGGTTTAGGTCTATGTTGTAATTTAATGACACAATTGAAGTTGTCGTTGCCTATTCAGAGTTGTGGTGCTAGTTGTTATTGCACTCCGGTTGACTAACACATGATTATTCATTATTTGGATATGAAGGGTTTTTTTTGTGATGCTGCTCCTTACCCTTGTAAGTTGACGTGGGAATACTTGTGTGATGAATATGTTATCCAAAATTTAGTAGGGGTGTGGGTACGAGGTCTTCCACAGTTTTTCTTTCTTTGAAATGTGTAGTTTGTTATATTAGTGATTTGACTTTATTAATTGTTTTCTTGATGTAGATGTAAAGAACATATAATTTGTCATCAATTAATATTTTCCATCAAGCCATAGAATTGGTCGTATTAGCATGCAGAGCCAAAGGGGACTGCCTGTACCTTTCTCACGCATGTATATATATTGTTCCCTTGCTATGTTTCCCTCTGAGACTTGGAATTGCAAATTTTAGTTCATTATGGTATTCAATCTATGGCCTCGCTTCTTGCTTTTGATCCCATTTAGTGTCATTTACTAGTTGGGACTCTATCGTTATCTATTTTTTATAATTCTCTACGCTCGTTATCTATCTTTTGCGTTTCTATGCAAAATTCTTGTTTTTTTGTTTAAAATCTACAAGGCTTGAATTCAAAACATCGATAAATTTAATCAGCTCATTTTTTTTCTTTTTATACAATGGAAGAATTAATTTCATAAAATTTGACTTTATCATTTAATCTGATTATTTCTATTAGTAACCTATTTTTTCTTTCTTACAACTCACTAAATTTTTAAATAGTTTATCAAGACTATTAGTATTAAATTTAATATGTAGAAATTTTGAATCACTTTCCTCATTATTTTAGCCAATGTGAAACTTATTGAATTATTCATCAATAGTTACAATAATGCTAGGTAGTTGGTGTCACCGTTTTATTGGTCTTTAGGATTGTCATTATCACTTTTTGAGTTACTAAAGGTAGTATTGAAAACCCTTTCAATTCTCTTCTTTTTGTTGACACACTTAGCTACAAAATGACCAATCTCATTGCATTAAAAACGTTATGGTCTATTGAGTTTAGTTTTCTTACATTCAGAACTCATAGGCATGAGTTCTCTTGATTTATGATCCTTTGTACGACTTAATTGTCAATTACTCTATGAGTTGTTGTGGTTAAAGATTAGCCTTTTGGCTAAGAGTTTTAATTCTTCATCATCCTTATCATTCTAATTATTACCGTTATCAGTCATGATGGTTTTGAAATTTACATCTTTGTGTTTTGTAGGTGTTCAAAAGCTCATTTCAAAAATTTAAAGTGAACCAATGAATTTGTCAATTTTGATGGTGTCTACATCTTTACATTCATCAATGACAGTGATCTTTGCATAAAAGCGATCTGATAATGAGCAAAGAATCTTATAAACTAACCTCAATTCATAAATTTTCTCTCTAAGATTTGAAAAAAGATGTTAGCAATATCACATAGTTTAACATAAAATTCAAAAAATGTCTCATTTTCTTCTATCCTAAGATTTTAAAACTTAGTACCAAGCATGCTAAGTTTAGTTCATTTAACTTGGGTGGTGTCATCATGGATAACTTCTAAAGTATCCCAAACACACTTAGCAATTTCAACATTGAAAATATGACGGAGCTCATTAGATGACAAAACACTAGATATGACATTAATGCCTTTTTTTTATTCTAGTTACTACTAGTTTTATCCTCAATGGTCCATTCATTTATGGGCTTAAGTGTGACTATATTACCTTTGGTAATCATAGGCAGTTTTCAATCATAAATAAAATAATTCACAAACTTTCATCTAAAGAACATAAAAAGGCTCTCATAAAAGCCCTCCAGTGAGAGTACTTAGACCTATCAAAGAAGGGAGTATAGATTGTAGAAGAATCCTCTTTCAAATGATTCATAACAAGGTTATAGGAAACACTAAGTATATTTAGTGATCACTCTGATACTAATTAAAATTTTAAGTTATGAATATGATTAATCAAGAAAGGATGAATAGGTAATTTTACTAATTATGTATAATTAAAAATTATCAAGTAGCTAAACATGCAATCATGTATAAATAATATAAAACAAAAATAAAAACAAATAGCACACATGATATTTTAGGTGAAATCAAACTAGGTCACAATAATGACCTAAGAGGAAAATGACTAGTCCATTAGACCACATAACTATCAATTATTAAAATCAATGTTCAATCATAAAACTAGGTCTTAGACTATCCTTCATAGATAAAGCCCTTAATATAACCTATTTACAATCTATCGCTTCTTTTATAATAACTACAAGATAGGTGTATTGATCCTAACTAATGTTTCGCTCTTTTGAGTGATACAAGTAATAGAATTGATTTAACTAGCACCTAAAAAGTTACCACAAAAAACACAAGTGTAAAATTTGTCCTAGAGTAGATTTATTAATGAAAAACCCTAGCTAAAAAAGATTTAAGATGTAAATAAGATAAATCAAATCATTTAGCAAACCCTAAAATAAAAGTTAAAAGTATAGTATCATAAAAATAAATAGGTTTATTAGTCAATCAAATATAACCACACAAATTTTTATAGATTAAATTAAGAAGAAGTTTAAAGAAATATGATATAGTTTCAAAAATCGTTTTGAGAGAGAAAATACAAAATATTTAGATGAATAGAATGGATGTGATTGCTTAAAACAAATAGCATTATGTTGTTTGAATAAGAGAATTGAAACCCTAATAATATAACATTTCATAGAGCAAAAATAAATAAGCACAATAAGGTAATATTCCAATTTGGCTCAAGTAAACAAAAAGGTTTTAAGTTGAAAACTTACACGTTCGATTGATCCAAACTAAGCTCAATTGATTTAACCAATAAGGTCGATCAATCAAAATTCAATTGATCCAATAATGATTAATAAAAACTCGAGAGTAGGTAGATCGATAACGATCAATCCTCGATCGGTAGAACCTAACTTTGAATAATCCACTTCAATTAAAATTTCAACACGAGAGTAACTAGATCGTACATGGTCGATCCTCAATTAATCTAACATTTTGATTGATTGACCTAACTCTCGATTGATTGACTAACATATATAAACCATATTGTCCTACGTGTAAAATCAATTTTAATTTGTTAAGTAAATATTGTATACTTGAAATATATTAACTCAAAGTTCAAAAATTTCTTCAGCTTAAATAGCAAACATGAAAACGTACCTAAAAACTAATTTACACCTAAATGTTTTATTCATAAATACCATTAACACTCATAAATCTTACACATATAAAAAGTATAAGATTTAAGTTTCAACTATAAGTGTGTGAGTAGTGTAATTATTAAAAAAAACTATATTTTGGATCTTGAAATTTTTAGTCTCATACTTGTTTAATATGGATAACATGAGTGTCTGCATGAAAATAAACCTTAGTCACCAAAGTTATTGTTTGAAAAAGGCATTATGTATTTTGGTGAACTTATTAAGATGAATGCATTAGCCGACAAAGTCAAGGTGCATCCACTTCATTAGTGGATGCAACGTCATTAGGTATACTTAAACGAAATGTTGATAGTGTAACTGAACATACGACTAATTCTAGTGGGGTGTGATGCATACTACAAGATTTAATGGAGAAGGTCCTCCTCACTACAAATATTCTAATTAAAAAGTCCTTAATTGTCATAGGTACAAAACTTCAAGCAATTTATGAAAAAAATTGTGTTGTTTGAAAGGTGAGCTTTAGAAGATATATGGTAGAGACTGATTGCATGATGACCATCAAATATTTCAAGGAAGTATCAAGATGTTTAGCATTCAAGGGTTGATTGTTGATAGTGTTCTTTAGACAACTGTTTCTCTAAGCAAAATGGAATGACTTTATTGTCCTAATTAAGCAACGTAATAGTGTAACACACTTTCTAAATAAACTTGCATTATCATGCTCTGAATCTTTTTTTTTTAGATGGAGGAGTTTCCTCAACAAATGGTGGAACTTATCATAAGGGATGCTTCTCGTGGCAATATTTTTTAGGCTTGTAATTGGTTGTTTCATAGTGTAATGTTTGTTGAAAAATGAGGTTTTTAACCTATGGTTAAATGCTATTTTGAATGGAACCCATTAGGTATAAGTGTGTGAGATTGATTTAGGTTCTCCTCTGTGAGATTTTCGAAATCATATATTTATATGTTTAAAATGATATTAGGGTGAATAAGAAATTGAGTCTCAAAGTTTACTCATGAGAAGGAAAAATATGATTATTTATGTTTGTCCCACGTGGGAAAACTAACAACATATGACATGTTTTATATAGCATTTGTTTTCCTATAAAAGGTAAGCTAGTAGAGTAAGAATGCTCTCTCTACCGCATGCCCACATGTTTTATAGACACGAATGTTGTGTAATTTTGATGGACCTTGCGCGATCCAAATGTTGTTACACGTAAATTTTATTTTCCTTTTCAAAATAACTCTTGTCGGAGAGTTATTTCATGACATTTATTACAGGAATTTCAATGGCATTTACTAATTTTAATGACATTTATTACAACAGTTGCAACAGCCATTGAATGTCATTAATTATATCGATTTTAGTTTTAAGTGTCATATTTGAATGTATGTATAATTGACTTTATAGATGAGGAAACACATTGAAAAAAAACAACCATTACTCTCTTATTTTTTTCCTATAACAAAATATTTTTCTCCTCGTAAGTTTTTATTCTAGAGCTTGATTTTATTGTGATAGAGTACAGGTAAATTCAGTTCCTCGAAATGAAATTTAATGGTATTTAAATTTTGCTATTTGATCGTTTTATCTCGTAAGATATTTTTTCTTTAATCTCAAACACTTGTACGAAGAAAAAATTATCTTAAAGAGAACTTGTAACATGGACTTTATCTTTCTTTAAATTTTCATTCCTTGATTACAATTTTTATTTTATTATTATATTTTAAGTCATTTTAATTTGTATTTAAAATAAAATTTTATTTATCCATTGCATTATTTCATACAATGTTTTATTCTATTCTGTTTTACTGAAATAAAATGAATTTTGATTTTCTAATAATAATAATAGTAAAACATTAGTAAGAGTAAAGTACCAATAGGTCAATTATATTGTTATAATAAAAAATTTGGATTGTCAATTTTTTCCATTTAATCAATTACATGTTAATGTAATTTTTTTTTATTACAGGTTACTTTTATTAGAAAAAATGTTATTAATAATAAATGGTTATAACAACAATAAATTTACTTTGATAATAATATTAAGATTCATTTAATGATGTAAGGATAAAATTCATATCTCTTATATTTTAAATTACATTTTTAAATCATACAAAATATGGTTAAAATTAAGTTTCCCTTAAAATGAAAAAAAAGAAAGATAATATCAACCCATAAATTAATATTATTCCTTAATATGCTTAGCTAAATGACTTGGTACTTCTCCCCTCAAATCCAAATTTATTATTAGAAGTAATTCTCTCCGATTTCGATTTTCCAACCATGTACATGAACATGCGTGAATTTTAATAATTTTAAAAATATCATAATAATTACATTAAAATTAAGGTTATCCAACTTACAATAGAATGATAAAAACTATGTAAAAGTAAATAATATGTTGCTTTTTATTAATTTTATATTTTAATAAAATAATAATAATTATATATTTTAATAAAAATGATTTTATTTAGAGAATTTATATTTTTAAAGAAAAAAATAATGTTAAAATTTATATTTAAAATCTAAAAATAACAAAAATAAATCACTCTTTATTTATCTTACATAATAACCACGTATTTCACCATCATTAATAATTTATGGATAGTTCTACGGTGCTGGCCAAAGTACAAAGGTGAATAATTTTTCCTTTTATCAAAAAGGCATATCACAAATAAAGATGATAAAAGAGGATGCACTTTTCGAGATGCACCTATCCATACATTTATAAATTTTATTAAAAGCCAATTATTCCGGACCTTAATATTTATTAATTTTATTTTTATTTTTGTTTTTATTTATGTAGAATAAATACCAATCTTATCTTTTAAAATTATAATGAAAAAGCATTTTTTGATACTTCATATGGTCGCCACAAATTTCATCATGAAAAAAAGTATGAATTCTCGAATATGAGAACTTGAGGATTGAAATGGGACCAAATCTGGAAGCACGAATATGTACTGTAACAGTATTATTTTGATTAATAAATACCTCAAGATTTTTTTTTTAAATAATTTTAAAATTATTAAATATATTTTATGAAAAAAATTTAAAATAAAAATGATTAAATAATATTTTCTTTAATTTAAGTATTAAATATTTTTTTTGTATAAATAAGGTGAACAAATTTACTTTCCACCTTTATATTTATTAAAAAAAAGTGTTATAAGTGAATAAAAAACTACTTTTATTAATAAATAACTTATAAATTTTATAAATTCTTTTAATTTTAATTTTTAAACTCTTAAACTTCACAAATAACTTATATTAACTGATATATTATATAATTATAATTTATTTACTTCAAAATTTTTTAAAAAACATTTGTGATGCATAGAATTGTTTTTTTTTTTATTCAATTGTATATTTCTTTTTTCACAAGTGGACCAATTTATAGAATCATCTTTCAATCTTTATATAGAGAAGGATAAATTCTTAATTTTAAAATATAAATACCAAATAAATTGTTAAATCAATAAAATAAAGGATTAATTGTATTTTATGTATCAATATATTGAGTTTGATAAATATGTTAATAAAATTATAAAAATAATCATAGAATATTTTAAAATTTTAAAAATATTATATATATATATATATAATTTTAATTTTATTATAATCACGTTTGTAACAAATCCTAATTAATCTTAAAACAAAATAAAAACAGACATCTCGTCCATTTATCTTATTTTTTTACATTTCTCTGCGTGGGCAAGGAATAGAAGATGCAGATTTTCGTGAAAACCCTTACTGGCAAGACCATCACTCTCGAGGTTGAGAGCAGCGACACCATCGATAATGTCAAAGCCAAGATCCAGGTATTCCTTTTCGACCCTCCTATTTCTGAGTCATATGATTTTTCCTACTGATCTGTATTTCCTTGTTTTTTTTATGGGTGTGTTTGTTTTCATGGAAAGCTTGCATAAAGAATAATTTTGGGGGGAATTTTTGAAAAGCGAGTTTTTATGTATTTATCGTTGGGTTTGTAGCTGGTGTGTGTTTGTTCGACTAGTCCATTTTTTGTTTATCATTGCATTTTGTCAGTTCTATTTGTTCTATTTGTCTTCGACATATGTTGTTCTGTGGGTGGATAAAATTTTCTATTGTAATGTTTACTATTGAAACACTTTTAGTTGGAGATAGGGTTAGGTTATCGGATTTGGTCTTTGAGTTGATTGTCCATTATTCGTTGTTGTGGTTCCTGAGTTGGTCTTTGATTTCAGGGAAAATCTTATGTTTAGTGTACAATAATGTTTCCCTTTTGTGTGTATTGATTGTTAATGTGATTATGTGATCTTATTTTTTCATTACTTAATCCGTTTGTTTGATTGGTGGGAAACTTCAATTTGAAGCTGTAATTGTCTTAGGTTTACAAAAGGGGTAAAAAGAATTATAAACATAATCTATACACAATATCCATCTTAAATATTTGGTTTTGTTTCTTGTCTAGTTGTATCTTTGAAAATTCATGTTGTTTTTCTACCTGCAATGGTTCTGTCTTTCCGGGGGACAGGTCCACAACATGCACAGTTCATGCGTTTATGGGACATTATTATCGAGAATTATTATGTGGTCATAGCTCATAACTTTTCTGGAATTAAATTTTATAGTAACATTTTCCTTTTGCAAGGATAATGGAGAATGCAATGCCTTAGTATGTATGCATGCCTATATTTTGAGAAGTTAGGACTGCTTTGAACTATCAAATTCCTGATATGATTTTTAATATGTTTGATTGAACTTTCTGGTCTGTACAATAAGGGTTCAATGAGGAAATTGATTCTCAATTTAGATGGTAAAAATGGCCATTAGAGGCCTTGATTCTCCCATCTGGTAGTTGTTCAAAAAGTTAGGACATATTTATCATTATTGGCGAAAAAGGGTTTCAGTGTTTGGTCCATTTGGATGGAAAAAGGGGAAGTATCGTGATAATAAAACTGACACTAGTGTTTGAAATTTTAAACTTGTGATTCCAGGATAAGGAAGGAATTCCTCCTGATCAACAAAGATTGATTTTTGCTGGCAAACAATTGGAAGATGGTCGAACTCTAGCAGATTACAGCATTCAAAAGGAGTCAACTCTTCACCTGGTCTTAAGGCTCAGGGGAGGAACCATGATTAAGGTGAAGACCCTGACTGGGAAAGAAATTGAGATTGATATTGAACCAACTGATACCATTGATAGGATCAAGGAAAGAGTTGAGGAGAAAGAAGGCATTCCACCGGTGCAGCAAAGGTTTGCATTTTACTTCAGTAGTTCTCTTAGGTATAGCCAAAGCTTAGGTGAACTGAACTTTTCATTTATCTCTGAGTAATGTGTGTTCCACATCTGCTGTATTGGATCAGAATAATTGTTTATTTATTTTTGTTTAATGTCTCTTCTTCTCAGTTTCTCATAATATGATTGGTTTTTGAACAAGATAATGTATTAATACTATTAATTTAATGGTTCTTTTCACCCCCTCCCCTTCCTATCATGTGTTGACTCATATTCTGGTTAATGCACTTGGTTTTTGTCCTTATAAGATTATATTATTCATGAAGGAATCATGTAACTATCTTGAGGAATTTGAGCAATAATTTGGTTACAAGATTGGACTATCTTATTATTTCTGCTGTTGGCTTGCAGGCTTATCTATGCTGGGAAGCAGCTTGCCGATGACAAAACAGCTAAAGACTACAATATTGAGGGCGGTTCTGTCCTTCATCTGGTGCTTGCACTGAGGGGTGGTAGCTCTTAAATATTTTTCTGTTTCAGCAAATCATTACGGCTATACTGAGTCTTGCTACTTGATACACAAAGTGTTGCATGTCTTGTGTGGATAAACCCTAATAGATAAAAGGAATACTATTTTGAGTTGATTATTGTGGACAATTCAAATGCTACATTTGCCTCCTTCGCCATATTTGTGTCTTTTTATCGTTTGGTTCTCTGTGTGCTTTCAACTAGTATATGCTTTAGGCTATTGATTTGATTTAACTTGTGCTTCTAGTAGGGGTGTCAAATGGGTTAGCACGGCACAGCCCGTTGGCCTATCAGGCCGGCATGGCACGACTCTCAGGTAAAAAAGAGCAGCACGGCACAGCTTGTGGTCCACAGTTCATAACGTGATGGGTCAAACCGGCATGCGGTCCCATTTCTATGTTGGATTAAATGGTCATAGGCTGTGCTGGCTCATCAAGCACCGCACAATGGGCACGGCACAGTAAGACAAAACTCACAGGCCGACACGACATGTTAGTTAAAGAGCTACATGCTGTCCCTTCCAATTTGACACCCGTAGCTTATACTATATAATGCAACATATGGAGAAAACTAGGTACTGATTTTATTGAGAAAATTGGACTTCCAAAAAAAACATTCGATCCCTGCATTCTAAATTTTGCATTTCTCTCCTTTTTCAGGCAATAATATAATGGGTGCAAACACCACATTGTTCTGCTTGAACATTTTCAATCTCTCCCTCGTTTTTTTGGTTGCCAAAACCGGTTCCAATTTCTCCGAAGCTGGGGCAATATTCTGCTTCTAGAGCCAAGCTCCCTTTAGGCCCCATTTTTTTTTTAAAGAACAAAACTTAAAGTAGTAATTTGATCATACTTTGATATTTATTATAAATTTATGATATATTTTAAATAACTTAAGAATTATGTGCCTCTAAAGATAAAATAGAAAGATAGAAACACGACGACATATCTTCTTATATCCATGCAAGTTTTTCTCATCGTTAGTGAATTTTTTAATTTTAAACACATTATTTTTAATTTTGATACAATGTTAAAAAAAATTAAGAAATTTATTCTTTTAAAAATTTAAATTGATAGAAGAATATCACTTTTGTACCTTTATACACATTATTTTTCAATTTTAATATATTAACTCTATGGGTAGAAACTCTTAATTTTTATAAAATTCCATCAAAAGTATTCTGCGGAATGGCACTGCTTAAAATATTCTAATTGATAATTCCATATAGGAAATTAATGTTATAATATCAATCACAAATTTTTTTAAATTACCTTATGTTGGAAATGAATTTAAATAAAAAAAATATTTTTTATTATTTTATTACCATTATTTCATAAATTATGTAACTTTCATTTTCATAATTATATAGTCATTATTTTTATAACCGTTATTTTCATAATTATGTAACCGTTATTTTCATAATTATGTGGCCGTTAATTTTATAACCGTTATTCTCATAATTATAAGGATCAAGTATTTTTATGATCATATTTTAATAATTATGTATCCGTTATTTTCATAATTATATACATCATATACATATTTTTTCCATATAAAAAGTAATAGCCTCGCTTTAGAATATAACTTAACAACTCAAAAATGTTCATTTATTTTCATAAGAAAATCAAAGAAAAGAAAAATTCAAATTGTTTTCTCGCATTTCGAGCAATATAATATTCGAGAGGTGTAGTATCTCTGACTTCATCACAGTGCAAAGGAAGTTCGAGAAAAAAGATTCGGGTCGTTTTTATCCCTCGGGGACGACGAGGCCGTGTTTGCTTGCACAGTCGGGGCAGAGCCGCGAAACGTCTTAAAGAGAAATGACCTAGTCCGCGACTCAACCCAAGCAAGATATTTCAAGATATCTGCATATTGTTCTTACATAGTTTTTTCACATATTTGTTCCAACAATTTTAAGACGAATTCTATCTCGCCATGTCACCTAGAAATGTTAATCCGTCGATCTTAACAAAACATTTCTGCTTTGAAAGAACTACACTTTAAAAATGGAGACAAAAAAATGTTATTCTTCTTAACTATGTAAAATGTCGCTTTTGTTTTTATTATTGAAAAACCAACACCGCTTTAATTCTCATACCGAAGCTACAATAAAGGATTTAAACACCGGATAGAAAATTATTTTCTATGCAAATTTTTTTATTCTTAATGGATTAGCTAATGACTTGTACGACTATTATAATTTTGATAAAGTCCGTTAAGGAAATTGGGAAGTACTTCAAAAGAAGTATGATACTCGTAAAAGTCGGAACTAAGAAGTACGTATGTCAAGATACACGAAGTATCAAAATGATTGATGAAAAATCTGGAAAGCTCAATCACACGAATCAGAAGATAGTACAAAAAAATAACTTTCAAGGTAATGACTTTAATTGAACAATTTCAAGTAGTTGTTATTATAGACAAATTATCCTACGCTTAGAAAGATTTTAAGAATACACTTAGACATAAAACTAAGAAATTTTCTTAGAAAGTCTTATAACTAGTTTAAGAATAGAAGAAGAAGTTCGAAAAATAAGACTTAAAGAGATTTAAGTACTCGTTGTCTCAAACAATGCGACTAATAAGAAACCCTCATATGCAATTTTGAAACCTAAAGGTAGAAATATGAAAACTCATAATCATAATAATAACTAAAATCGAATCCACCAAAATAGAAACAAAAACTATCCTCTCCGTAAACCTTAACCCCTTTAAGGAATAACACATTCTACGTGTTAAAGTTGTAACACTTGGCCACTGGCCAGAACCGCCGGAATAGGAATTGTCCTCGCCACGTAGGCGAACCTTACCGAAGATCAACTTATTGCTATGATTTCTCGAAGTCAATTTTGTTGATGGATCCGAGTGGTGCACGGGTGGACACTAGTACTTCTCGCCATGTTCGCTATAATCGAGACATGTTCAAGTCCTACTCGAGTCCGAGGATAAGAAAGTTGTTGGTCAATTCTACTCCACTAAAGTTGGTATGTAGTAGGTGGAATTAAAGTTTACCTTTGGAAAGACTATCATCTTGAAAGATGTCTTCGTATACTTCGTAGATGAGAAAGAACTTAGTTTCAGGATATCTTCTTTACTCAAACTATAGGAGCTGATTTATATACAATAACTAAAAATAATATTTTTTGTTGGGAGCGGTACGCCACTAATGGCATGTTTAAATTGGAATGTCGAAATTGCTTTAATATTTGGCATGCTAGACTTTGTCATGTTAATAAACGCATAATAAAGAACATGAATAGCTTAGAACTAATTCCTAAACTATCTTTGAATGATTTTGAAAAAATGTGACTTTTATAGTCAAGCTAAAATAACAAAAACTTCACATAAGTCAGTAGTTAGATAATCTGAACCTTTAGAATTAATACATTATGACATATGTGAACTTGATGGAAATTTAACAAGAAATGAAAAACACTATTTTATAACTTTTATAGATGACTGTTCAGATTACACTTGTGTATATCTAATGAAAAAATAAAAGTGAAGCGTTTGATATGTTTAAAATATTTATGACTGAAATTAAGAATCAACTTAATAGAAAAATAAAAAGGTTTCAGTTGATGAGAGGCACTAAATATGATTCCAATATCTTCAATGATTTTTATAAAACTCATGGAATCATTCATGAAAAACAAAGACCTTATTCTTCTAAAATGAATAGCAAAGCTGAAAGAAAAAAAATAGAACTTTTACTGAATCAATAGTTACAATTTTATTAAACTTTGGTGTTGCTTCCCATTGGTGGGGAGAAATTTTATTAATTGTTTGCTATGTGCTAAATAGAGTGCCTAAATCTACTAGTAAAATTTGACCATATGAAATGTTGAAAAATAAGAAACTTAACTTATTTTAAAACTTGAGATTGTTTAGCCTATGTTAGGATCATTGATCCTTAAAAGAAATAAACTTACTAGTAGAACATACGAATGTGTATTCATAGGATATGTTGTGAATAGTAAAGCTTATAAACTCTATGACTTAAATGATCATAGTTATAGAATCAAATGATGTCCGACTACTGCTTTAATATAGGTTTTCATTTAAATTGAAGAATAAATGTGGCTCGTTTTCGTTTTACCCATAACTAGAATTATTGAACAAAATGAGGAATTAAACACCGCAATTAGAAGAAGTAAACGAGCTTGAACCCTTAAGGATTTTGGGTCGATTTTTACGCTTGTATCTGTAGGAAGATCCCTAAACTCAGAATAACGAATTTCTCTTCTTTAGATGCCAACTTATGGGAAGAAACCATAAATGATGAAATGGACTCTACGAGTATAATAAAACTTGGCATTTAGTTGACTTACCTTACGGTTGTAAAACCATAGGATGTAAATGGATACAAAAGAAGAAATTAAAACTCACGGTACTATTGAAAAGTACAAAGCTTGTATCAGAGTAGTTAAATGGTATAGGTAAAATGTAGATTTATTTGATACCTTTTCACCAAATACACGAATAACTTCCATATGTGTACTTTTTCCTCTTACTACCATCCATGATTTAGTAGTACATCAAATGGATGTTAAAACCGCTTTTAAATGGTGATTTAGAAGAATAAATTTATATGGATCAACTTTGAAGGTTTTGTTATCCTGTGTCAAGAAAAATAAAGTTTATAAACTAGATAAATATCAGTATGGTTCAAAAATAAGTACCTAAGCAATGGCATGAGAAATTTGATAATATAGTTAACCCACATGAATTCAAATTGAATGAAAATGACAAATGCATTTATTATAAATTGAAGATAACATTTGCACTATTATATGTTTATATGGGATGACATGCTTATTTTTGGTTCAAATATTCATGTCAGAATAATGTGAAAACTTTATTAAGTGTTAACTTTGATATGAAAGATCTTTAGAGAAGCTAGTGTAATCCTTGGTATAAAGATTACTAGGTTCTGAAAGGGAATTTCTTTAGATCAATCTCATTACATTAAGACGATCTTAAAGAAATATAATTGCTTTAATCAGAAACCTGTATGTGACTCCATTTATCCTAAGTGTAAAGTTGTTCAAGAACACCGGCTATCAGACGGTAGACAAACCGAGTACGCGAGCATCATTGGTAGCTTACGTTATACTACTGATCGCACTAGACCAAACATAGCTTATGTTGTGGGACTACTATGTAGGTTTACCAAAGAGATTCCTAGTGTGTAGAGCATTGGAATGCTATTGAAAAGGTTATGAGATACCTTAAGAGAACTATATACCTGATTACATTATACAAAGTTTCCGCTGTTCTAGATGGATACATCGATGCGCATTGGAACACTTTAACAAAAGACTCCAAAGCAACTAGTTGGCTATATATTTAACATAGTTGGGAGTCGCTTTCATGGAAGTCTAAGAAATAAACAATATTGGCTTAATCTACCACGGAGTTTAAAATGATAACACTACACGCTATGAAGAAGCAGGCTAGTTAAGAAGTCTGTTAACGGAGATCCCTTTATGGGAAAGATCGATACCAGTTGTCCTGATCCACTGCGATAGTACCGCGGTGATGAGTGCTCAAAAAGCACTAAAATAACCATGATTTTATGCAAATTAATTGATTAAAAATATATATATTTATATGTTTTATCATATATTTATATAAATTTGTCTTTTTCGGAATCACGGGTATTTTTATTGTTTTTCGTGTATTTTGGCTTAAAAATGCAACTTAAAGACTCAAAGAGGAATACCGAAGCAATACATCACAAATATATTAATAAATAAATGCGTAAAGGTCGAAAAATATGGAAAAATTGGACAAAATGGGTCAAAAATGTCAAAAAGAGAGTGATCACACTGGCTGCCACTGTACCGCCTGGCTCACACAACGCGGGGTTACTCCGCCCAACCGCCTTTCATTCGCTTCACAACTTGGCGCAAAGATCGCGCGCGTTATGCTACAGAAGCCGCGCGGGTTATCGTTTCACGCTACAGAATGCCCCTCCGCGCGCCCAACGCATTTTCACCCCATTTTTCACGTGGGTACGTGGACGCCATGACGTCATTGATGACCTCCGCATTTCCATGACACGGTTTTTAATTTTTTAATATCTTTTTAACATTTTTTTACCCATTTTTTCTCTCCATCCTCACCTATAAATACCCCCCTTCCCTTCACTTCAAAAAACACCTTCAAAAAACCTCCAAATACATTCTTTTCTCTCTTTCTTTCTCTCTTTTCTTAGATTTTTAGTTTTTCTTATGTTTTCTTAGTTTTTAGCTTTTCTTAGTTAATTTCTCTTAGTTTTAGAGTTCTTCCCTTTTTAGGGAAGAACTAGTTATGTTTTTGTAATATTTTAGCTTTTTGATTCAATAAACGGGAGCAAATCTCGCTTGGAGGTTTTCTAGAAACGGGAATAGCGTCAAGTTCTGTAAGGATTTTATTTTCTTTACGCTTATTTTTATGCTTTATTCTTACATGTTATATTTAATTTGTCTGTGATTAAATTTAATCGTGCTAATTTATAATCATGATATAATAATAACGTTGTTATGCCATAAATATTAAATTGGTGAAAATTTCTAAAATGAATTGATTTTATTTTTATTCAAGATTTTATATTAAGGATGTTGAGAGAAATATATTATTTTTCATTACAAACTTAAATCAAAATTAGATTTTAAGGTTTAGTTATCCTGCCTAATTTAGAGTAGTGCTCTTTTATTTGTTGGTACAATCGGCTCGGTAGTTAGAGTGAAACTCTATTTCAAAAGTTTTTATAAGAATTATTATGTGAAAATGTATTGACAACATGTTTTCAATAGTGGTTTTAAAACTTGAAAGTTAGTACCGGATAACTAAATTCTTAGGTTTAATTTGGACACACCTTGAATAAAGTTTAAATCGCCTAACTCCACCAAAGTGCAGCATTTAAATGATTCATTTTCAATCTCTTAGAAAAAGGAATTAATTTAATTAACCAAATTAGTTATCAACCCCACCCATAGGTGTTAATTGATTTGTTTAGTTAACAAAGAATATCTAACCCCACCAAAGGTGGTATTCATACAAAAAAGGGAGAATCAATAAATATCAATTCATATCTTTAATAACCTAAATAATACGAGCAAGCATAATTAATTTAGTTATTATATCCATAAATACTCCACCATTATAAAAGATAAAATTTGCATGAATGTTTATTGAATCTGTATTTATATTTATTTTTAGATAAATATTTATTGAATTTGTATCTATGTTTATTTTTATGATTTTTTTTAGATTATATTTAATTAATCTGTATATATGTTTATTTTATGTTATTAGATTACGAACACAAAACCAAACTATCGTGCCACGACGTTTAGGATTTAATTTCGTTTTTAAAAGTTTGAATAATAAATTAAAAATCACATACATTCCTTCCTTAGATCGACCTTGGGAGTATACTTATCATTTTCTTCGAAATGATTCGTGCACTTGCGAGAGTTTTATAAATATAAAACCAAAGTATTGGCAGGATCGGCGATGCCGGTTTTCGTTCATCAAAGTATTTGGCGATCACGATTCTGCTCATCACGCGGCTATTGCAAAGATTTAGAACCGTTATTACAACAGAAAGAGACGACAGATACACAGTACTATTAGAGAATTTCTCTCTACAAGAGCTGTAAGAATGGATCATATATGTACTGATGAAAATTTGGTTGATCCTTGACGTAAAGGATTAACAAGAGAGAAGGTTTTCAAAAACCTCGAAAGGAACGTGATCGATGCCCTTAGAATGAAGAGTCACTCATGATGGTAACCCAACTTATAGACCGGAGATCCCAAGAAATAAGTTCAACGGGTAATAACAAGTCACAAGTGATACGAGATGAATCATGCTATTTATGAAGTCACAATCTATATTGTTAGAACGTGAAGTCCTCAAGCCGACATAAAGGATGAGTTAATTATTAAACTCTTAATGAAGTTCTATACTCTACGTGGAGCGAGCACGTAGCTACGGTGAGTACTCTTGATAGACTCACCTACGTGAATGTGGAAGTATGGCCGCTTCCCATGAAAATTGGGCAAAAATTACTAGAGCATTCACTATCCCGGGATACACGTGTACGGCCGTAAAGCACTGCTTTCTCCGAACTACACCTTGGAAAGATTGGCGTGTGTGATGTTGTTAGAGATAGAGTTTAAAACTATTTAGTTACTCTAGTATATTCTAAAGCATTAACACTACGCAAAGGTTCAAGTCGATAGACACCTTGCTTTATGCATAATCTTATACTTTTAATTGATTGGTTGCTCGATGAAACTATTTTTATTAAAAATTCAAGTGGGATTGTTGAATGAATTTAAATAAAAAATATATTTTTTATTATTTTATTTACCATTATTTCATAAATTATGTAATCTGTCATTTTCATAATTATAATTGTCATTATTTTTATAACCGTTATTTTCATAATTATGCGATACATTTTTAGATCACTATTTTCATAATTACACAATGTTAATTTTATAACCGTTATTCTCATAATTATATGATCAAGTAGTTTTACGATGACCGTTATTTTAATAATTATGTATCCGTTATTTTCATAATTATACAAGTTACACATATTTTTTCCACTATAAAAAGTAATAAATTTCTGATTTAGAATATAACTTAACAACTCAAAAAACAAGCTTCTACGATTTTCATAGCAAAATTAAAGAAAAGAAAATTGAATTGTTTTCAGATTTCCGAGCAACATAAATATTTGAGAGGTAGTATTCCTGACTTCATCAAGGTAATGAAGTTCTCGAGACGTAAAAGATTCTCAATGCTTTTATCCCTGTGGACGACGATACCATGGTTGGCTTTAAGACAAGTTCAAGTGTAGCCGCTAAACGCCTTAAAGAAATGACCTAGTCCGCGACTCAACCCAAGCAGTATATTTCAGTATATCGGTAATATTGTTCTTACATAGTTTTTTCACATATTTGTTCCAACAACTTCTAAAATATCTTGAAGTTTTGTCCTTTGTATAATTTTGTATCAACTAAAGGTGTATACTGTCTGATTTGATTCGATTTTAAGT
Source organism: Hippophae rhamnoides (assembly GCA_033030585.1). Taxonomy (NCBI): domain Eukaryota; kingdom Viridiplantae; phylum Streptophyta; class Magnoliopsida; order Rosales; family Elaeagnaceae; genus Hippophae; species Hippophae rhamnoides. Next base: position 60,203,751 of record CM065428.1, on the reverse strand, counting down.
AAAAAAAATTAATCGAATCAGACCATTTAATTATTAAAAATATTGTTATCGAACGGTTTGATTCGATTTACTTAACGATTTTTAAAAATTTTATTCGATTTAATTAATGATTTTCAACGATTTGATCATATTTAATTAATGATTTACAATGATTTAATCCGGTTAATAATATATAAATATGATAGAACTAATAATATATCTTTGATTAAAATATATGAAATTTAATGAATGATTTGTGAGAAATGATATGAAAAATTTAATATATTATTAAAATTGGTCTAATCTGAATTGATTGGTTTAAAAATTAATATAATCAAATCGAACATTTTAAAAACAGTTTTAGTTAATATAAACTAGACTAAATTGTTTGATTTATAAAACTCTTCTATGATTTATAAAACTCTTCTATTCAATTCGATCTGATACAAATTTTTAATTTAATTCGATTGTATTTGTTTTTTTAACTAATCTAATATCATAATTTTTTTTAAATGACGGGAAATCCGGAATGCATAGAGTGACAGAGCTAAAAACAAATTTATCAATTTGTAGTTTATTTGAATGTTTGTTTGTCGTTGCCATGATAGAAGCAAAACCAGTTAGCTACATGATACAAGCACTTTTCCTAGCTTGCAAGAGCATATAAATTATTATTATTATTAGTAGTAGTAGTATTATCATTATTTTTTCTTTTTATAAATTAATTACATCACATACATCAAGATATAATCAATATAACGTGACGAGTACATTAGAACAAGATATAATCAATATAACGTGAAGAGTACATTAGATAAGATGACAAAATTATGAGACTAACCTATATTAATTGGTTGGGTTTGTAATAAATCTATAATAAAAAATTTGATTTCTTTCTTTATTTTAATAGTATCTGAGTACTCCTTATGGGGAATTATTTTAATACAACAGTATTATAGAGAATGGGTACATTCTAAAAGAGACATTAACTCAAATATTTCTAATCTACTTATATTTTCTAAAATTTTCTACGTTATTCCCTATGAATTTTCCTTATATCTTTCCTTTTTAAATGTAGTACGTATTACAGTTCTACTGAAATTATTCTGTGTTTTTTTTAAATAAAAGAAATTATTCTTTGTTTAGCATGTTAAAAAGAAAAAAAATTACTTTTTTTTCACGATTTAAAGCATACATTAATTTGTAGAGTACATTTTTAATGATTCTATAACAAATAATTTTATAATTATTTTATCATCTCACGTATTTTTATATTCAATTAATAATAAACACGTTTATGTATATAATAAACATATTCTAAAAATTAATATTAATTTTCTTTTCAACATACTACTAAATTATTTTGATAATATAGATTTATATATATATATATATATATATATATATATTTAGAGTTATATAGTAAAAGAGACATGCCGCCCAACTCAGAAATTATAAGTCATTACAATTTGACAATAAAAAAGCATTTATTAATTTCCATTTTATTTACACAAATAACTCCAAAAGGGAAAGTGGCATTTTAAAGTTGTGTCAAATCAGTACCAAAATGTACTATACTTTCAAACTACAACTCTTGCAAGAAAATCCAATCACTCATGTATTATGACTTTAACACCTACTTGATGTTCATAGCCCAAAAACCCAATCAAAATAAAATATTAGACATATCCCAAGTGTCAATATAAAAGTTAAAAATATTTACATCTAATTTTAACCTTCCTTGTAAACAGAAAAACTTTCCCAATTGATTTAATTTTGTTAATAAAAAAAATATACTTTACCACAAATATGTCTAATAAAAAAATATCTATTAATACAAAAAAGATGTAATAATAATAGTACAAATGAAGAAAAAAATTTATAAATTAATACATTTTATGATTTTTTTAAAACCATTGTTTTAGAATATCATATCCATTTGATTCAAGATCGATTAAATTCTATTTATGATCTATAAGTTAACATATTTAAAAAATTTGACCTTGTATTTTTACATAAAAATTGTACTTTTTTTACTTATACCCTCCTCTTATAATGAATTGTTTTAATTTCTTCAATTAAAAAAACAAGTACTTATTTTTATGGAATGTGGGGTTGAAGTTTGAATTTTTGACTTTTAAACATTATCAAACCGTTACACTATTTCAATTAAATATATAATGTATGAATTAAGATTTGATTCGCATTTTTGACGTAGTAACGTTATAAAATATGACTTTAGAGCCAGGTTTCGTGTTATAATTCCATTGTATTCATTTAAAATGTGAAACAATAAATAAATATGAATTAAATAAAAATTCAAGAAAATTATAACACGGAATTAGACTCAATGCTGGGTTCACAATATCTTCGTTTGAGACAGTATGCGGTTCTTATGACAAAACATTACTATCTTTGATTTTGTAAACTGAAGGCCGTGCCACGTGGCCCCATTTTAGGCTAAGAAGTAAGATTTATGTCATGCAGATGTAATAAACACATATTTTAGGCTAAGTGTTTTATTACTAATTTTAAAATTTTGTCTCCTTTCTATACTCCCACTCTTTCTTTTGACTCTACAAAGATTTGTTAGTCTTTAGGGTCTACAAAGGTTAGTGAACCTCTACTTACTCAAATGGAAAATGTAGTCAAGATTAGGTGCGTAAATTGGAAAAAAGACTTTGTAATGTTAGTTTCCCTACCAAAGAACTTGGAGGATGACTATTGTTAGGGTCTATTTCATATGGGTAGATTTTTTTTTAAAGATAATATATAAAGTTATATTTTTTTTCGTACAACCATATCATTCGAATTTGGATTCATAATAATAGATGAGTTATACCACTTGAACCATAATTTAATTTTAAACAATAATTCGTTTTAAGGAATTGTTTCAATTTATAAATTTCATATTAGTAGATTTTATTAGACTGGTAGTATATATGGAATTGTATCTAACGGAATTAAATGATGGAGAAATTTATTTTAATTAATTAATTAATCTTTTAATCCTCACTGTTTGATTATATTCAAAAGGAACTAGCTTAGGCTGGTGACCTAAATGATACAGCGACTTGTGATAGTTTTACCCCTTGGTGTTCACACCCATAGTATATTTTTAGCCATACCTCTTTCTTAGCTTGTGTATCATTTGTTAATATGTTGTGCATGTTCCATATTTCTGATAACAAAAGAAGCCTAATTAATTAGTTAATTACCAGCTTTGGCTTAAGATCATGGGGGCTAATTTCAATAAATAAAATAAATAAATAAATAAAATATCATATGATGTTAATACATCTCATATTATTCTATAAAATATATAAATTTTAAAAATATATTATTTGTACTTACGTTTTTTTAAAGTAATTGTCCATAACAATCGAGTTTGCAACCCTATTGATATGCTAGTTTATTAAAGTGGGTGTTTAAGGTTATAGGATCAAACCCCCCACTAATATGTGTATACTAAACTTGATTTTGAAAGAAAAAATATATTAAGAATATGTGTTGATATTTAACAATTTCAAATGTTGAACAAATATTGGAGGCTTAAGACTAGGTCATAGGAGGTTTTCATATGCAAAAGAATCCATGTCGTAGGAGAAAAGCTTTTCAAGCCTCTGTCTCTTTAGATCTCTTCGGTTAATTTTGTTGGAGATTTTATTATTGTATGACAAAATTTTAATCAAAAGATTTTTGAAAATATCTTTCTCCGTGATAATGTTTACGTGATTAAGAATATTTTTATCGTTGATTCTCATCTTAGACACATTCTTATATAGCATTATAGTAAATCTTGATCGTGCATTATATCATGTTATTTACTATCAAAGATTCTCGATGAAGAAGGATTATTAGGTTATTATTTAGTTAGACAAAACAATTCTAAATGCAATCATGATGAAACCTTTTTGAAACAATTATGATCTCTTAAATTATTTAGTAAATTAAAATTATTTATTTGACGGTGTGCTTCAGATAGATATAAGATATTTGTTTATAGAATGCATTTTTTCTTTGGATATTATTGTTATGATTGATTAAAAATAATATTAGGTTTGTTAGTCAAAAGAGGAGGTGATTAATTTAGAAGAAAATCCATGGAAGGTGGCTTACCATATTGTCAAAGATGTAGGTGCCTAATCTTGTTTGAATAAAGAATAGGAAAATTAGGTAGCCTAATTTTGTTGAATGAAGAAATGTTTGGCATATGAAATGAGAACTTGAAGGCTATAAATATGGCTTCATTTCTTCATTGATAATCATCCCAAAAATAGAGAAATTCTTGTATGAGAAGTTCTTGAGTGAGAATTTTGTGGGAAAATTCTCTTGGGCTTGTAATTGCTCTTGTCTTTTGGGTGTGTGAGAAAATTACTGAAAGTGTGGTTGTAACAATTTTCCACATGGTGAATTTTTCTCTAGTTGTCTTTTGACAACGAAAGTGGTTTTTCTCTAATTTGGAGTTTCCACTATAATTCTTGTGTTGTGTATTATCTATTTCTCTGTTATTTGATATTCTACTAAGGAAGATCTTAGGAGGGAGAATTTGTGATTATACCATTTTATACAAATTTCTTAACAACTGGTATCAGAGCCAATTTCAAAGAAGGAAGGAGAAATATCAGGAGTCAAGATTGACATTGAGAAATTTGATGGGAGAATCAATTTTGGCTTGTGGCAAGTACAAGTCAAAGATTTGTTGATCCAATATAGGTTACACAAGGCGTTAAAGGGGAAACCAACCCTTGTTACTGGTATTGAGTCCAGTAAAACCAATATAAGTGATGAAGATTGGGAAGATCTTGATCTAAGAGCTGCAAGTGCAATTCGGCTTTGTTTGGCCAAAAATATTCTTGCAAATGTGCATGGAATATCTATGGCCAAAGAACTCTGGGAAAAGCTTGAAGAATTGTATCAGGCAAAAGGCGTTTCAAATCGGGTGTATTTGAAAGAGCAGTTTCATACTTTGCGTATGAATGAAGGAACTATTATGTCTGACCATCTAAGTGTTCTCAATGGTATTGTCTCTGAACTGGAAACCATTGGAGTTAAACTTGATGATGAAGATATAGCTTTAAGGCTCATCTGGTCTCTTCCATCTTCTTATGATTACATGAAACCTATCTTGATTCATGGAAAGGAGAAAATAATTTTTTCAGAAGTTACTAGCAAGTTGTTTTCTGAAGAAAAAAGGCTGAGTGGTGAAAGAAATGTTTCGCCTGAAAACTCAGCATTGGTAGCTGACAACCGAAAGAAAAACAATTTCATGAAAAAGAAGATAGTGTGCTGGGGGTGTGGACAATCTGGGCACCTCAAAAGAAATTGTCCAAAGGGTGGAGCTGATCCTGCAAGAAGCTCAAATACCGACGGTGACGCTAATAGTATGTCTGTTTTCAAAGACTATAGTGATGCTCTTTGAAAAGAGCATGTACATCCTCATGGCATGCCGCTAGTCTCTAAATATTGCCATGAAAGAGGGTGTGTTACTGGTAGCGGGTCCACAAGTTTGCACACGAGCATTGGCTTGGTATAGATGCAAGGTGTGTGGTGGAAAGGATGTCGATGGCTGATGAACTCTCGGGAAAACCAAGTGTGAGAGTTGCACCATAAATTTCAGCAAGTTTTTTTTTCGACATGAGCCGATGTGAAATTCTTAGAATTGGTGATTAATTCTAAGTGGGTGTACTCTTTATGGTTGAGTATGATAATTCTCGGTGTAGAAAATTATGACTGTTGGAATAGACAGTGTTGTAGTGGTAACCATGTTTATTTTTAATCAAGGTGGAGATTGTTATGATTGATTAAAAATAATATTAGGTTTGTTAGTCAAAATAGGAGGTGCCTAATTTAGAAGAAAATTCATGGAAGGTGGCTTACCATATTGTCAAAGATGTAGGTGCTTAACTTTGTTTGAATAAAGAATAGGAAAATTAGGTAGCCTAATTTTGTTAAATGAAGAAATGTTTGGCATATGAAATGAGAACTTGAAGGCTATAAATATGGCTTCATTTATTCATTGATAATCATCCCAAAAATAGAGAAATTCTTGTATGAGAAGTTCTTGAGTGAGAGAATTTTGTGGGAAAATTCTCTTGGGCTTGTAATTGCTGTTGTCTTTTGGGTGTGTGAGAAAATTACTGAGAGTGTGGTTGTAACAATTTTCCACATAGTGAATTTTTATCTAGTTGTCTTTTGATAACGAAAGTGGTTTTTCTCTAATTTGGAGATTCCACTAAGTTTAACGAAACTGGGGCGTAAAAAACTTTAAACCCTGGGTAAGTGATATAAACGAGGAAATTTAGGTAAAAAACGATTTTCCTTAGCTATACCAAATCACATTGTGTAATTTGATATGAGCTTCGATTTGATATATTATAATGGTCGTTTCGATACCCGAGTGAAAAGTTATCTCCGTTGAAAATTGCAACACATATTTATCAAACGTTTCGCTGTTTTGGAAATTGTGAACAACAACCCCTTTCTTTTTCTCTTCTCTTTTATTATTTGAAGAATACATATTTATTTAAAGTATAAATAAACAACCCTAGGTCAGAACCCAAATCTCCTTTATAGCTCTATTGAATAAAATCGGAAGTAAGTTTAACAAAACTGTGGCGTAAAAAACTTTAAATCCTGGTAAGTGATGTAAACGTTGAAATTTGGGTAAAAAAAGATTTTCCTTAGCTAGACCAAATCACATTGTGTAATTTGATACGAGCTTCGATTTGATATATTATAATGGTCGTTTCGATACCCGAGTGAAAAGTTATCTCCGTTGAAAATTGCAACACATATTTATCAAGAGTTTCGCTGTTTTTTAAATTGTGAACAACAACCCCTTTCTTTTTCTCTTCTCTTTTATTTTTTGAAGAATACATATTGATTGAAAGTATAAATAAATAACCCTAGGTCGGAACCAATAGCTCCTTTATAGCTCTATTGAATAAAACCGGAAGTAAGTTTAACAAAACTGTGGCGTAAAAAACTTTAAACCCTGGTAAGTGATGTAAACGTTGAAATTTGGGTAAAAAACCGATTTTCCTTAGCTAGACCAAATCACATTGTGTAATTTGATACGAGCTTCGATTTGATATATTATAATGGTCGTTTCGATACCCGAGTGAAAAGTTATCTCCGTTGAAAGTTACAACATATATTTATCAAAAGTTTCGCTGTTTTTGAAATTGTGAACAACAACCCCTTTCTTTTTCTCTTCTCTTTTATTTTTTGAAGAATACATATTGATTGAAATTATAAATAAACAACCCTAGGTCGGAACCAATAGCTCCTTTATAGCTCTAAGAACACAATTCTTGTGTTGTGTATTATCTATTTATCTGTTATTTGATATTCTACTAAGGAAGATCTTAGGAGGGAGAATTTGTAATTATACCATTTTATACAAATTTCTTAACAATTATGTACAATATGTTATTATTGGGATAATTATTACCTTTAAGTAACTATTTAATCCAAAGTTAGATGAAGTTTTAAGTAAAAGAATAAAAAGAATAAATGGTTTAAATTTATTATTATATATCGTAAAATTTAGAAAGTTAAATGAGAGTATCTTAAAATATATTTTTAACCTTATTGGGGAAAATTTTAGTTCTCATCAATCATCACTATGATTTGAAGTAATTCTATTTTATGGTTCTACAAATTAGTTTGTTGTATTGACTTTAGTCTTTTTTTTGTGTAAGTATTTGATCTTAGTAACTCCTATTCTAATGAATTATTATTAAGTTAAAAAAAATAAATCCATATCAATATATTAGTGCCGTTAAAAAAAAATTGATCTAAAGTATTTTTTTTTATTAAATAAAAAAACCTTATATGAATAGTATTTGCAAGTTTTGATGTTCATTTGGTAAAAGTATTGAAAGAGGCGCAAATAAATCTGTGATCTGAATTGCTAAAAGACTTCTGTAAAAACTTTGCCAAGTATTGTAACCACCACAAGATTTGCAATATTTACTTTACATAGATTACTTAATTTTATTTAAATATTCTATTTGAGACAAATTTATTTTGAATTTCTTCTTTATTAGGAAATTTAATTCCATATATTGGGAATTTGTTTTCTCAAATTTTAGAGGATATGCTCTGCCGTCAGCTTAAATTGAAAAGGAAATCCACATTACTTTGTTAACTTATAATTATAATAAAATATTATTTAAAATCACCTCCTCTCAAATGTTTGACCCTTATTAAATTTTTAACACATTCAAATATTTTTTTTTGTACATATATTTAAAATTATAATATCTTGAGCCCATGAATCAGAAACGATTGTCCAATGATGAAAATACTATATAATACATCTTAAATAATAAACTTTAAATCATAAATATTACTCTTAAATATATATTCAAATTTAAACATATACTTAACTGTATTTAATTTTAAACATACGTTAATCTAAAGATTAAATTAAAAACATTCCATAAACAACATTAATATCAAATATATATATATATATATATATATATATATATATATTATTCATATTCACAAAAAAAATCAAACTAAACCTGATAATTATCTGAATCTTATAACTTAAATAATTTATATCGTTTAATTTTATAGGTAATAAATTAAGTTTTTTTCATATTCATGCAACATTATTTTAATAAAATTAATCATGTAATAATGACATACATGCATTAAAGATGCTTTATTTTTCTTTTTACATATTTCACTTATTCCCTCCCATAAAGAACCATCTCTTAGATTTAGTGTCATTCCGGGTTCTTTAAATAAATACTATATATAGTAGTTTCTTCTCCTTCTCTTGGTTGCCTTGAGTACTATTGCTAGTATTAATTCTCATTGTATCTCACATTTTTCACCTATGGGACAAACTCTTTTGTCGTTTCAATCTTCATTGTCCCACTTTGAATCAACTCAACTTTAACAATAGATAGATTCAATGGAAAGCAACAAGGAACTTTCGAATAGGGTGCTAACTAAGGATGATAGATTCGATAGGGTTTTAAGTATTTGATTAGGTTTACAATTTAATTTATGTTCAGATTTCTTTATTGTGTCCTTCCATCTCTCTCTTATTTATTTAAAAATTGATATTTACATTTTATTATTTAGTTAATATTATTACAAGCCATAGTTTTAAATACTCTTATTTTATTACAAAAAAATTAAGATTTTTTTTTATTTTATGACCAATTTTACTAAAACACTAAGTTAAAAAAAACTTATTTTATATACTAAATGACTAATGTTCACTTGGGATTTATTCTATAGGATCTTGGCTACCCTTTTCCCATTAATTAAAGCATTGTTTTACAAATTAACCAATTATATAATAAATATTAAGTAATTACTTTCTAATCAAAAATTATTTGTATTACTCTTCAAAATTTATAACTATAAAAATAATTATTTTATAACAAGTACCTACATTTTTCACTATAACAAACAATATTAATTTAAAATTTTATATTAAATGTTGTTAATTGAATGTTATTTAAATTAAATCATAGCAAATTAAATCTTTTTAATATTGAATTTCAATAAATTGAATCTATCTTAATAGTAGTGTTTTTTTAATTTTTAGAATGTTATTTTATGTATTTAAAAAAAAACAATTAAAATTAATATAAAAATTGAGAGAAAATATATATCACCGATCAATTCAGGACGGGGGTGCACACATTTGATGAATAACGTCAAAGAGAACAACCGTGGACGGTTGTGATCAAATTGCATCTAGAGTCATTGACTATAATAATAAGTAAAAGAACAATATTGCAATTAATTTATTATTTATTATTTTTTGTGTCCTATTATATATATATAAAAACACATGAAAGTAGTTAAAAACATGATCATTATTATATAAAAATGCTCGATTTTGCCCACTAATTTATTTATGTGTATTGGTAATGCATATATATATATATAATAAGACATTAAAAATGGAATAAATAAATTGCACTAAAAAAATAATATTATCATAATTATTTTATTAATATAATAATAGTATAAATATTATTTATTATATTTTTATAATTAATTGTATATGAATGCAGTTATTGTAAGTGCAATTATGGTTAGATAATTTTCAAATATGAAAAAATAATTTGAGTTGTGCCTATTACTAGCCAAAAAAAATGATTTTATTTGTAGTCATGTACATAAAATAAGAAATATAACATAAATTTTATTCATTTAATATTTATAAATATCACTTAAACGATGACAAAATTATTATTCTATTTAATATGCTAAATATTTTTTTTTAATTTTAATAATCAAATCTTTAAATGCAATTAATTTATTGTTAACAAGTAATTCAAAAATCATAACAATATTTTACACCCCAACTTATTAATCAAAATAATAATAACACTTATCTATTTTTAAATATAATTCAACCATATATTATAATATAAATAATGTGAATGTAAAAATAATAATAGATTTATATATTTTAATATTTTTAATAGTTGCTAATAATTAAGTGTGTGAGAGAATAAGGTTAACAAAAAGTATATACTCAAGTTATATTTTACCAATATTACCTTTCCATTATAATAATATATAATTTTGCTAACATTAATAACATAAGAAATTTAATATTATATCATTCTATGTAGATGTATAACTCTCCAAATTATACTAGAAATTAATTTTATTTATAGCATTAGTATATTTTATTCACATAATTTTCATAAAAAAATATATAAATAATTCAATTTTTAAAATTTAAATACTTTAATAACGTAAATTTATAATTATATGATTAAAATGTAAACTTTAATCGCATAACATTAATGTTATGTTAAACTATTATAATTTTAAAACTCAAGTTATTTATGAATTCTTTACAAAAATTAAGTGACAAAAAATATACTTATGATACAAATAATACAAATAGAATAGAATGACTCAAGCTTTAAAAAAAAGAATAATAAATAGAGACATGGGAAATACCAAACATTTGGAAATTTTTGGTGGATTTGCTATTTATTGCAGCAAAGGAGGAGTGGTCTCATTGAAGGCATGAATCTTGTGGATTTGGATTAATCATAATCTCTTTCCATCTATAACCCATTTCTCTCTCTCTCTCTCTCTCTCTTTTCCCTCTATACTTAAATATATATATATAGTGAAAGACAGAGGAATTAAAAAAATATGTACATGTAGATGAATATTCTAGATCTAGTGAGATTGAGTACTAGTGGTCTTAATAATATATTTAACTAAGACAGTAAAATTGGAACAGATCATCGTCATCATCATCATCATCATCATAGATTAAACAAAATGGGCAGAGGAAGAGCACCTTGTTGTGATAAGAATCAAGTGAAGAGAGGTCCATGGAGCCCTTCTGAGGACTTTAGGCTTATCACTTTCATCCAAAGATATGGCCATGATAACTGGAGGGCTCTCCCCAAACTTGCTGGTAATTATTAAATATCTACTCTTTCTTTCTTTCTTTCTTTCTTTGTGTCTGATATATATGGCTGCTATGATTATTCTATGAATCAATTGTTTTTATATTTTTTGTTTTTTATCGAATAGTTTCTGTTGGGTTCCGAACTTTGTTATTACATATTACAAGGGGGAATTGTTCTGCTGAGACAAACACATGTTGATGAAGCAAATGCATTAAGAATGATATGATCGAGGTTCAAAGTTACCATATGGAGCCAAATGACATTTATGAATTAATTGCCATTCTTTTTTTAGTGTATTTTGGTGTGCATTTAAATCAGCTGATAATTTATCAATCGAAGGAGCATATCTCCTTTGAAGATGTGTGATTGAATCTTATTATTCCTCTTCCCACATAATTTTTTTTTTCAAATTTGTTCTCTAAATTATTAATCCATTTTTCATTAAAAAAATATTAATTACTCTATTTCTTTTTTTCTTTATTATCCAAATACTCATTTTTATTATAAAATAATCAAATGGTGGTAATAACCAATTGAAAAATAGATTAAAAATTCAAAATTTTATTATTATTATTATTGAAAAATTATTTTAGTTGGCACTTGTGGATCAATACTCTAAATCTGAGACTTAAAATGAATACCATATACTACTAGTCTACTTCAATCTTATTCATTTATATTATCAAATGGATATATAATGTTTTATTCAAAATATATTCTGACCTTATTTTTAATGCCTTCATCGTGATTTTTGATAATCTGGTAGATACTCATCACCACCGTTATTATTTCGTCCTCTCTTCTTTCTTTTACACTTTAAATAACATTTCAGTACGTATTTTAAAAAAAAATGGTTATTTATATTATCGGGTTGATTATATAATGTTTTATTTATTTAATTATCAAATAGTTATGAATTTATATCCTTTTTTGAAATAAAAAATACGCACTTATATATCTTGATATACACCAAAATCCCAAACTAAGTCAACTTAAAAGGACTATACATGTCACAAATATAGCGATAAAGACTATTTTTTTTTTCTTTTTCTCTTTATTGGTTGCCAACTTCAACTTATTTTGCCTCATTTATCAGTTTTTATTTGTCGTGTTCAAACCTAATTTATCCTAAGAATTGGAAAGAAGGAGCTCCTAATTAAGGTTACTAGTATTAATTAAACCCACTTTATTTTAAAGAATGTAAATCAAATTTTATTACATGACATTCCAACTCATAATTAACCTTGATTGGTTGTACACTAAAATGTTACACATCGCCTAATTTAGTCATCAGTCAATAAAGATTTTTTTATTATTTTTTGGTTGCTAATTAAAACCACCAGTCAATTAAGATGGTGTTGCACTAAATTCTTGGTGAGTTTGTCAAGCACTGTCTGGCCAAGTTAGAAATATCTTAGGGTTCTTAACAACCTATTTAATTAATAGAAGCCAAGTCGAAATTGATTATTGAAAAATCAATTAGTGCCACTAATCGATCAAAATCATCACATAAAATATCTTGAGAATCTTAATTTGCATGGTGGGTAATGTTTATTTTACCCTTCACCCACTATCACTAATGGTTTATGACGCAACCTTTTATTATTATTATTATTATTATTTTCTCTCAGTGCATTTAATTCAAAATCATAATATATTATGAAGGAGAAGGTTTAAAAAGAATGAGACAGAGGTTTAAGTGCTTATGAATGTAATGATTAATATTTTTACATCAATTATAATAAATCATAATTAATATAAAATAATATTATTTATAAATATAATTTAATTTAATAAAAAAATATTAACTCCTTTATAATTATAATATATAGACATGTAAGAAAATTCTTTTAAGCATACGACTTTTCTATTTGTTTTTATAGGTTTGAAAAGATGTGGGAAAAGTTGTCGTTTGAGATGGATTAATTACCTTAAACCTGACGTCAAGAGGGGTAATTTCACCAAAGAAGATGAAGATACCATAATCAAACTACATGCAGCTTTGGGAAACAAGTAAGATCGATATGTTTAGCTTTGTTATCTTATTTTTTTTCTCTTAATTATAATTTAAATTTTTTAATTTTCACACTTTTATTAGATTTTTTTTAATATATAATCTGATTCATTTACCTTTTAATTTTTATTCTTTGAATCTTTATTTTTACACTTTTAAGTTCAATTAAAAGTTTACGTTAAATTTTAAATGCGTAAAAAAAAAATTAAAAAGATTAAATCATAATAAAAAAGAAGAAGTTAAAGGTACTAAATGATAGTATGTAAAAAGATTTAAGGATTATTATTTATTAATATAATTAAGTCAATCCTAATTGTTAATTATCTTAATTTTATAAATGTGATTAGGTGGTCAACAATTGCATCACATTTGCCGGGAAGGACAGACAATGAGATTAAGAATGTTTGGAATACACATTTGAAGAAAAGAGCATTATCCATGAAGAATTCTGATAAGCCCAAAAGTAGCAAATCAGAAGAAATATTAAAGGAATTATCATCCATAACATCTTCATCCTCATCTTCTTCTAGTTCAATTTTGTCTTGTAATCATGTAAAACCAAGTTCAATATCAAGCCATCAATCAGATGAAGAATCAATTGGCAAGAGATCTAATTGGGGAGATCAATGCAATTTCACAGGCATAGAAAAAATTGATCAAGTAATAAACATGAACAATGATGTTTTTTACCCACAAGACAAGAACAACCTTAAAAAGACCACTACTTGTTCTGTTTCATCATATGATTCAAATAATGCTTCATCAAATACCAGTACTCAAATTGATGTTTCATGGACAGAAGATGAAATGGGAAAATTATTGTTAGGAGATTATGACGATCATGTTAATAACACATTATTAAAAGATGAGGTTAATAAACCAGAAGTTCCATTGGAGGCAGATCATGACTTTTGGAACATGTTGGCTAGTTTAAGTCCCTTACAGCAAGCTAATTCTGATGAATTAGTTCAACTACATGAAGCTAAGGCTGATCCAAAGGACTCAAGTTTTGTTGAAGTTGATAACAAGATGTGGTTTAGGTACTTGGAAAATGAGCTTGGAATATCGGAGGAAAATACAAATGATGATTTTGAATTAACACATCAGCAACTTTTTGCACAAGATCATAGAGCAAAGGAAATAGACCCAACAGAGACTTTTCAGTGTGATCAATCTAGTTTGAATATTTAAGTTTTTTTTTTTAAATTAATTAATAGTTTATAGAGCACTTGATCAACTGTTTCCTTCAAATGTTAGTGGACTTTTCTTGAATTTATGATAGATATAGCTATAGTTAATACTTAAAAGTAGGTATTTCTGAAATTGTATGATAAGGTTGATGTCTCGGCAAATTACAGATTATATAAAATTAAAATACATGAAAATAGAGAATATCATTGGTTTATAAATATAAGAGTAAACTTGTGAGTTCATTATCTTATAAAAATCCATAAAAACTACTGTACCTATTAAATGATATAAAAATCTATCGTTATTGTTTTAATCAATTGATAAACGTAAAATTTATTGTACTTTAAATAAATTCTCTATAAATATTACGGGGATGTAAGTCCTATATAAGTTAACTTAGAAGACCATAAAATTCTATGCAAATAAGTAGGTGGGTTAGAGTCAACCTTCAAGACGATGAAGTTGGAGGATCTAATGAGTATAACGAAACCTTAACAAATGGATGGGTCAAAGTTGGATTGAGTTGAGTTAGTAGATTTTGTCTATAATAAACATATTTCATTCAATACTTTAAAAAAAATTAATTGTATTTTAATTTTAAAAATAGTTAAAATTTAACCTTAAATTTGAAAGCTTATATTTTAGTCAATTTTATTTAAAAATAAATAAATAGAAGATATTTCAACCTCATTTTACAAAACATAATTATTATAAACATAATAAAATATTAACATTTTATAAATTTATAATTAATTTTAAATACAAAAACCTCTTTTATCATATTATATATTAAAATTTTATTTTAAAAAATAAAATATAATTTATTTTATAATAAAATAAATATAAATTTATATATATATTAAAAATGATATTTTAAACATTTTGATAATTCATAAATAATATAATACATTATTATTATTATTATTGTTATTATTAAATATAATTATAATTATATTTAATAAATAATTATAATATTAATTATAATTATGATATAAAAAATAGTATTCATAAAAATAATTAAATTATTAAAAAAAATTGTGAAGCCTCTATATACAAATTTTTACAAGATACAATACAATACAAACATAAAATATTATATTGTAAATTTTGTGTGAAAATATTATCTAATATAATATTATTATAATTATTTTTATTATTAATATAATAAAATATATAAATTATATCTAATTAATTATATTTTAATACTTAAATATAATTATTATTAATAAGTATTTGTTATCTTAATAATAATTAAAATTATAATAATATTAGAGATATTTTTTACAATGTAATCGATTTTTTTAATTTTTTTTATCTTAAATAATTTATATTTTTAAAATGTCAATAATTTTTCATAAAAATTATTCTAACTATTTAGTAAAGTTTTTAATAATTTAAAATTTTATAATTATTTTATAATTTATTATTATTATTTTAAATTATTTTATAATAAAATTTGATAAATTATTTGTTATAAAAAGTATATATATTTTTTATTATATAAATATAAATTATTTTTATTACTTTTTATTTATAATAAAAATAAATTATTATTTATTAAAAGTTAATGAGAGATGATATTTTATTTTTGATATTCTTTTAGAAAATAAGAAGAGAGGGAAATAAAATGAGGTTATTGGGAATTAGGAAAGGAGAGAAAAAAAAAGAATGAGATGTGGAGTTAGAAAAGGACAAAAAAAATGATCATTAAATTGTTGAATGGGTTATGATTTATTTATTTTTTAAATTATTGGATGAGATGTGTTTTAGATTTTTTTTTTAAACTATTGAATAAGATATATTCATTATAGACAAAATCACTTGAGTTAAAATAAAGACATAAGAAGCCAAATATGAAAAATTTATTAAAAATAAAAATCACATTAAAAAATATCAATAAAAACATAAATTTATACGTACATGAATCAACCCGATAAAATAAGTTAAATTCTTAACATACTCTCTCTTTGCATCTCAAAAACCCATAAAAAATTTATGCCTATCAATTTCTGTTACTTAATGATTTAACACTTTTTGTCAAACATTTGATAGTGGCTGGGAGATACAAGATTCTCGTATATGTAATTGAATCAGGATAAGCCTGTTTATTTTCTTCATGCATCCCCTTTTACTAAACAACTTCATAATGTACCGATTACGATATGGTGGCTTTGACAATTGGGGAATAGCTATTTAGACATTTTTCTTACACTTCAACCGATCAAAGATTTTTTCTTAATTTACATGAACTTAACTAGGTCATATTGACATCACACATTAATTAACATATATAGTAACAAAAATGTTTTATATTTTAAATTATAAAATTTGTTAATAAAATAAAAAGAAATCGCAAAATGTTAAAAAAAGTAATAAGAAGCGGGCCTCTATTTGGGCCCAAAGCCGATCCAGTTTAATCCACCTTCGGTTGTCCTAAGAGAAGATCCAATTGTCATATTATGTCACATTTATTATTTTATTTTATTTCGTTTCTAATCATATGCAATAAAATACATACATATTTTAATAGTATTATATTAATATTTTTTTAGATGAATTTTGGATCTAAAATTAAAATTTAATTATAAATTTTAATATATAATGTCAATTTTTTCTTCAAAATAATTAAATAATAAAAAAATCATTTAATCAATATTAAACAAGAAATATCAATTTAACCTAAAATGAATGGAATTAAGAAAAATTAAGAGAGAGTCTCAAAAATATTCTAAAAAATCAAATCCTCTAATGCTTAGAAATATCGTTTTGATATAGATATGGTTTAATGGTGAAAAATAAATTTAAAGATAATTTATTAGCTATTTTCTTATATATGTGATGTATTTTGTAATCTCCTATCAAAGCTTTAAAAGAAAAGTACTTAAATAAAAGAGAGTATGCTCACTCACAAAATTCTTTTATGAAGTTGTAATGTTTCACATGCTTTGACCAAGTATACCTTTGAATAATGTTGTAATTTGCAATCTTTTTAAGCCAATTTTTAGTGTGACACACATGGTTATTTATCTGTAAGCTTGATAACTTTTAGAACAGAGAAGGGGATGTGTAGTGTATGGGAATTAAGAAGAGCTTTTTTTTATCATTTTGTTTAACCAAAGATCGATTCTTCGCCTAATTGTAGAAAACTTACTTTAAAGCTCTTAATCTCTAAAATACTCTTATTTACTTTGATGAAGAAGGACTCTTTTTTATACATGTTTTCAAGATTTTCAATTAACACTTTAGTTGAACGACTAAAAATTTTCAATCAATAAGATAAGTTATGGATGACCAATATGTTTGTTTGTTTGAAAAGGGCATAAATTTTTGTAGTTAAGCACCCCATTGATTCATGAGTTAAATTAAAAGTATCTTGAGTTTCATAAGTGAAAATTAAGGTGAGATGTTAATGAAATTCATGATACAATTTGTTAATTTTTAAAATTCATCTCATTTTATCTCACTTAATTTTTAATGAGATGATATGATAATGAAACGGTATTAATTGAGATATCTAGTTGCGAAGGAATTGTTAAAAAAGTATTACGCAGAGGTGAATTTTGTTGCATCAAACTAAATGTTATTGTAATTAATTAGCTACTATATTTCCTAGACTAAATTATGATTATTGTAGTTTGAGATATGGCTGAAGATAATCTTTTGAAGATTTAGCTTATGTCGAAATAAAGCTAGTTTTAAATTTCAAGTTCAAAGATTTGGGGGAAGTGTAATAGAAACAGGTGTAGCATTTTGGTTAGCAACCCCTAACCCAGTCTTGTGATTTACATATTGATGTGATGATGAAAGTTGTAGTCATTGTTAAGAAATGTTAGACAACTTATCTCACAGCTATAAAAAAAGCAATCATACATCTTAAGTGTAATTACTAATAATATAAATCCGAAGATGGTTGAAGTTTTGAAGAAGTTGACATATAGAGCTCTTTTTTCTCCGGCTGATGCTTCGTAAGAATTTTGTGAAGGAATTATTAAGTGTTTCAGGGCATTGCTTTCAAGTTTACTTCCATGCTCAACATGATTGCTGATTTGTCCTGAAACAAACAAAGCACTTCGATATTGGAATTACTTCTCAAGAAGGTTACTGATATGGTAGTTGGAATAGTCTGCATCTATTAACGCCTTTCAAGGACTTGCATCGATTGACCCTGATCTTGTATGGCTTCTTATAGCATACGTTTATAACTATATGAAGAAAGAAAGTTTCCCTTTATTACCCACTTCAGAATTTCCAGAGATCTCCCGGATTCTACCCCCACCATCATCTTCTAAAGAATTCTTCATGTACAGTTAGCTTCATTCACAAGTATATTGTTATCAAATATACAGTTAAAATTTCTTTATCAAATTAATGTAAATATTTTATTTATTTATTTTTATTTACTTACTCTACCAGTAATGTTGTCCATTTTCTATTGAAGTATCTTTTATTTTAAAAAAAAATATATAAATATACTACTCACACACACTAATTATAACTCAAATCTCATATCTTTTATATATTCAAATGAGTTATATGTCATTGAGTCACAAACTCGTTAACAAATCATATTGTTGGATAATGTAATTATGTATTGTGTCTCAAAGGATTAATATGCGAACTTATAGACTGTAACTGTGTGCTATGTGTTTCATCACATAGGAGTCATGCTTGTGTCCCTTACATAGTCTGTTGTTATTGCTTAAAGTTTTTTAACTTGTATTGTGTGTATATCAATTGCAATTAATTACACTATAAAGCTAGCATTACTATATATAGTGTGTGGTAGTAAAAACTGATATTATAATTCATCAATAAAGAAATATTCATAAAGTATAAGTTGAGGCTACAGTTCAACGATCAAAGTATTTCTTGTTTTCTTATATGTTATCATAGCATTGTTATGGGTGATATTGTCTATGGCTTCTAAGGGTTCATACAAAGAAGTGTTATCTTGTTTATCTGCTTCAATTCTTACACCAAGAAATGATTTATCTCCTACTATTGACAATCAAGGAATTTATGTAACAATCAAAACTTGTGAAGCAATTATTCCTGAGAATCTTGCACTAAGGTTTTTCCTCATCTTTTCAAACAACATTTCATTGTCAATTTGTTTGAATGATCATAACTATCTCATTTGAAGATATCAACTCATGGCGTTTATAACGACTTATTGTTTGAAATTTTTTATTGATGGTTCATTGTAAGGACTAAATCTTTTTCTTGATAAAGAATACCTAATTTCAAACAACCTTTTACCCACTTGGGATCAATTTAATTGCTTAGCTAAAAGTTGAATTTACAACTTAATCACATAAAGGAATGAATGTTATTCGTTTAGGATGCATCTCAGTAAGGTAACAATGGTTGGCCTTCTAGGAAATATTTACCACTTTTACCCCGTCTTTTAAATGGCTAATTGCAGATGTTAAAGAAAGAGAATTTGATAGTTTCGAAGTACATATTGAAAGCAAAAACTCTCTTAGATTATTTGGCTTTAGTAGAGGAAATTGTGCTAGAAAGATAGCTCATTTTGTATATTCTAAATGGACTTTATCCAAGATAAATTTCTTTCAAAACTACTTTCAATATGATTTAGTTTAGACTATCTATTGGAGCTTTACATAGTCAACTAAAGGGTATCGCACGAATATTATTATCAGTTGACAACCTTGATTAAGAAAATTTCATACAAGCCAATGTATTTTTTTCACATAGGAGGTGGTCTTCGAAAATATAACAATGATAACTCTGAGTAACCTTCTCAGTTATCTGAACAAAAAACTATTGGAATTTGCATCAATTACTCAAGCAAAAAAATACTACTAGTAGTTCTAACAATACTACTAGTTCTTCCTCGAATGGAAACAAGAACTTTAAGAAGTCTAAGTTAGACAAACCAGTGTGCCAAATTTGTGATAGAATAGGCCATGGTGTTGTGTCTTGTTTCTTATTACGAGACATATTATAAGGAAAATTTCCAAATGCATCCAATTCTTCCATTACAATGCAAGCCATAGTTCAGGATGAAGGGAATGCATCTAATGCTACTTGGATGCTTAACTTAGGTGTTTGCCACCACCTTATATTTGATGTCACCCAAGTTCCAAATTTTAATCCTTATCTAGGCATTGAAGGTATAATTGTAGGTGATGGTAATAAAATTTTCATTTCTAATGTTGGTTTTGGGGTTTTATAAGCTCAAAATAAGTGTATTCTTTCTGTCAATAATTTATTGCGTACCTCATTTGTTGCATCAAAATTGCTTTCATTTTAGAAACTATATGTTGATAATAATATTCTCGTTGAATTTTATTCTGATTCATTTTCTGTGAAGGATATAACTTCCAAGGAGACTATCCCTTGGGCACTAGTGAAAATGAACTTTACAAAAATAAATGGGTTAGTTGGCTACTTGGATTCATATGAGTCACCTTATTTCCATTTTGCTTCTCAAAATACATTTGTAGACCTTTATTTCAATGTCATTGTAAGATTGGACATCCTTCATTTGATACTACTATTAGGATTATGAGTTTGTATGGTGTTAGTCACAAAGGTATTAAATTTAAGTATATTATTTGTTCTTCTTGTCAAATTTCCAAAGCTCACAAATTACTTTTTTTGCCTGCTAATGAAAAGTTTTCATTGTTTTTCCCTTTTATATTTGGACTTGTGAACTTTTCCATATCTTTCTTTCAAAAAAAAATTCTCTTTTTTGTTGATAATTTTAGCAAATTTATTTGATTTTTTCCTTTATAATTAAAAAATCAAACATCTAATGTCTTCTTGTGTTTTATGAAAATGATAAAAAAAAACAATTAGATGCCTTTATAAAGAGCATTCAAACTAATGGTGATATTGAATTCAAACATATGGTCAAAATTCTTGAAAATCAAGAGGTCCTTTATAAGTGTACATATCCTCGTACTTTTCCATAAAATGGAGTTGTTGAAAGTAGATATGCGATAATTGTAGAAAAAAGTTTGGCATTGTTGTTTCATTCTAATATCCCTACTCTTTTTTTAGCCTATGTTTTTAAGAATGATGTTTTATCTTTTAAATAGATTATCATCTAAAGTTCTTCAACATCATTCTTTGTATGATCTTTTGTATCAAAAACAATTTGATCTTTCTTTACTTAAAACTTTTGGATGCTTGTGTTTTCTACGCTTGAAAGATTATAACAAAACAAAATGCAACCTCATTCCACTGAATGTATATTCATAAGATATGTGCCTAAGTATAAGGGTTTTCTATGTTTTGATATCTTTGGTGTTAAATTTTTTATCAGCAAACATATCACTTTTGTGGAGCATGTTTTTTCTTTCTTTTATTGCTTCCAATTTTTCTTTTAGTGACTCTATTTTGGCTTCTAGTATGTCCTATAGTACTCTTCATGTTCCTTCTTGGTTATATTTTTCTTTAATCTAGTCTATTACTTCTCAATCTTTCCCTAAGCCTTCATTGGTCCATGTATCATTTCTTGTCCATATCTCATCTCCTACACCTTTACAATCACATTTAGCACTTATGTCTGAGACTTAAATACCTCATTTGTTTTTATATCCACCTATTCTAGTCTATTAGCTTGGGTCTACTTCCATTTATGCTTCACTGTTTCCTCATCAACCCATTTAGTCTATTTTTGTTATGTCCTATTCTAAACCTACTTTAGAGTCATTGCCTAGTTCTTTTACTCTTCCCTTCATACATGCCAATTCTCATCTTGTGGTGACTAGGGCCAAAGTTGGCATAACTAAACCTAAGATTTTTACTATACGTAAAGTTATTATTTTATCAAAACCAAAGTCTTATAAGGATTCCTTGAAAACTCTTGAATGGTGCTAAGCTATGCAAGCTTAAATAAATGCTCTATTTCAAAACAGGACTTGGAAATTGATTCAGCTACCTCCTAGTAAAACAACTATAAGTTGCAAGTGGGTTCATCGTGTCAAGCTTAAAGCATATAGAACATTAGACAAGTATAAAGCTTGTCTAGTGACTAAAGGATTTTTATAGATTGTTAAGGTTGATTTCTTTGAAACATTTTCTCTTATCATTAAGTATACCACTATCAAGATAATTCTCACAATACCTTTTTCCAAGAGCTATGAGCTTAGGCAAATTGACATAAGTAATGATTTATTGAATGATGATCTCATTGAGGATGTGTATATGATACAACCACCTGGTTTGGAGCAAGGTGAAGGTTTGGTGTGTAAACTGACTAAGATATTTTATGGTTTAAAACAAGCTCCTAAAGCTTGGTTTTTTAAGCTTAACACTTATCTTCTTTCTTTGTAATTTGTTGCTTCAAAACCTGATGCATTTTTATCATTAAAGATACTCAAGAATGTTATTTTTATAGTGTATATAGATGACATAATTCTTACAAGGAGCTCATCTGTTGTTATGAATTCTCTTATGTCTACTTTGAATTCTACATTTGCTCTTAAGGATTTAGGGGTTTTTAATTATTTTTTGGGTATTGAGATCACATTTCAAAGTGATTTAGTGCATCATAGCTCGAATAAATATGTTAGGAAACTCTTGGCCAGATGTAGTTTACTTGATTCTAAGGTGTATGACACACCAATGGCTTGTGATAAAGAACTCAATAAAGATGATGATATTCCTTTAATTGATACTAGTATTTTTCATAGTGTTTTTGGATGATTACAATACTACATATTAATTAGGCCTGCTATTTCTTTTAATGTTAACAAGCTTTTTTAATATGTGTCTTTTCTAATTAAGGTTATTTGAAAGGTATAACATATTATCACTTTCTTCAAATCCTCACAGCTTATTCTAATACTAACTGGGCATCTTGTGTTGATGATAGAAGGTTTACTAAAGATTATTGTATTTTCTTGACAATAATCTGATTTCTTGGCATATATAAAGACAAAAGGTAGTGGTTTGCATTAATATTGAATCAAAATACAAGGTTATGGCTTCTTTTATATTAAATTGCCTCTATTCAAGTTTTATTTTGTGATAATTTGAGCGCTCAACACTTAACTTATAATCCTGTTTTGTTTGTTCATACTAAACATATTGAGTTAGATTAACATTTTGTTCATGATCAACTGCTATAACATTAGTTAGTTATTGAATATGTTGTCTCAATTGAACAACTTAGTAATATGATAATGATTCTGTTATAACATTAGTTAGTTATTGAATATGTTGTCTCAATTGAACAACTTAGTAACATGATAATGATTTTTGTATAATATATACTGTCTCATAGGATTAATATGTGAAATTGTAGGATATAACTGTGTATTATATGCATCATCACATAGGAGTTATGCTTGTATCCATTAGATAGTCTGATGTAATTGCTTAAAGTATGTTAAGGTGTGATGGGTGAATATTACTTGTAATTAGTTATAGTATAGAGCTAACATTACTATATACAACGTGTAGTAGCAAAAGTCAATATTACAATTCATCAATAAAGAAATATTCATAAACCATAGGTCAGGCGACAAAGCATTTGTTGTTTTCTTCTATGTCTTTACTTTGATTTTCCTTTTTGGGGTTTCTTTTCAATTGATACTTTAATTTTCTTTAAATAATTATACTATCCAAGTTTGAATCTAGAGTTTTTATATATTGGATTAGATTTTCTTAATCTAAAATAATGTTCGTTATTTCTTACATTGGTACATTATAAATTATAATAAATTTATTTGCAATGAATTAATATAAATAATATTTTACAATAATAAATATAATTTCATTTATAAAAATTTACTTAAGAATGGTAATATTAGGACATTTGGTAATATAATACAAATATAACACATATAAGATCAATATTGACAATTTTGATACGACACAAATAAGGTTATTTTATAAATAGATGAATTATACTCAACATTTACTAAAGATCTGAGATAGACTACATCCAATTCCCAAGAAATTTTAGAGGCCGAAAAGTTGGGGAAAAACTTAAACAAATGAATGGTGTGAATTATAATAAGGAAATTAATATTTTTAATTTAATAAACAAATTATATATTTTAATTTATATTATTTTAATTATGAGATATTTATTCCATATTTTTTAAATAAAATAACTTAATACATATTCTTTTAATTATGGAATAATTCAATCCTTATTAATATTTAGTTTTTCTTCTTTTAATCGTGAAACAATTTATTCATTATTATTTTGAATTTACAGCAACCAACGAAAATATATAACATCTAGGTAGAGAGCTAACACATGAAATATTTTTATTGTTCTAAAAAATGGATAATGGGAAATCTGATATTGAAAGGAAAAAAAAAGGGATAAAAAGAGCTATAAACTAATGATATATATTGTCTTTAATGGTTGTAAATTTTTAAAAAATACAGACTAAATTATTACAAATTTAAGAAATAAGTAACTAAATTGTTTCATTTAAGAAAAAAGAATTATATTATTTAGTTATTAAAAAATAAGGATTAAATTGTTCTAGGGATTAAAAATGTACTAATTTAATAGACGAAAACTTTATTATGAAAATAATAATTATCGCTTTGAAAATATGATTAATTTATAAGAATTGTCAAATAAAATGGCTAAAAGAATAATTTTGGGTTTTGTTAGGAAAAAATGTAAATTTATACTGTTTCCAAAAAAGAAAAACTAGGTTTCTTTTACATAGTACAGAAAAAAAATGGATTATCGTCCTAAAAATAGGACTAACTCGTAACAATTGTGAAAGTAAATAAGAATTTTGGGTTATGTTTGGGAAAAACTATAAATTCAAATTGTTTCCAAAAAGAAAAACCAATTTTCTTATATCTGACCCAAAAAAAGAAAAAAATTACCACTTACAAGTTTCTCGCTAGCTATCTCCCTCGGTCAATTCGCAATGGGAAGCGATAGAAAATCGAAGGAGAGGAAAAGCAGGAAGAGAGGCTCTTCTTCAGACTTGGAAGGTACGAGTCTATACTCTCACGACGTTCGATTCCCTAATTCCATTTGGTTTTGTATGGATCGTTTTCGGCTTTATGCTGCTCTCCATAAAACCTACAAAT
Source organism: Hippophae rhamnoides (assembly GCA_033030585.1). Lineage (NCBI taxonomy): Eukaryota > Viridiplantae > Streptophyta > Magnoliopsida > Rosales > Elaeagnaceae > Hippophae > Hippophae rhamnoides. Next base: position 60,178,095 of record CM065428.1, on the reverse strand, counting down.
GAAAGCAAATCGTTTTTAGTTTTCTTATTTTGTTTTGTTCTCTGTTATTGTGAATCAACCCTAATATCGGAGTTTCTTTTCTCTGCTTCTTAAGTTAGAGAGTGATTTAATTATGTTCCCTTTTTTATTTGTTCCTTTTTTCGTACATATTATGATTTTCTTGGATACCCAATCGAAGTTTTGTTTTTATTTTTTCACCTGTTTCTCTTCTCGGTTCCAAACGGTTATTTAGGTAGGTTCTCTATTGAAAGTTATGAACTTTTTTTCCCGTGTTCTGAAAGTTCAGGTGAGGATAGAAGCAAGAGGCCGAGAAAAGTAGAAGATGAGAAGAGGAAAAGCAGAAAAAGTGATAAGAAGGAGAAATCAAAGGACAAGAAAAACTCACATAAACATTCTAAGCGTCATTCTGATAGAGGTATTATGCAAACTTTTAGGTTTTGGACGTTTTTCATTTTTTTACATTTCAAATTTAGCCAAAAATGATACGATACCAAGGACATAATTGATTGTACTATTTATTTCATTGCATGTTGTTTTCAGCTTTATGCGTTAATGTTAATGCCATTAAAGCTACAGTTGGTTTATGCTACTATAATTCCCATTGCCTGTGGTTTTGTTTGATTTCCTCAGAAATGGATTTTGTAAATAGATTATGTTAGCCATGTTCAGTTGTTTCTTAGTGGGATTTTACTGATAAGCTTATATGTGTTTATTTCCCCCCGCAGAAAAGAAATCAAAGGAGAAACACAAGCCTAAGCATCTCAAGGGTGATAGCCACGTGGTAATACTCTTATCTGACACTGCAATTTAATTTTAAATGCTCTTATATATGCAGGTACGCTACAATGCATATATGTATACACATTCTATCTTTGATGATATTAGTGCTACTCTCTGGTCATTTGATGTGTGAAAATGACCGGAAGTCAATGTTTAGAGTCCTTCAATTAGGCCTTCAATTAAACTTAGTATTGAATAAGAAGCTACAAATAAAAGATATTTGGTATTTAGAGCATTAAAGTCATCTGTAGTATCCAACTTGGGACAGTTTGGTGTTTGGTTTTTGGTCTTTCCATTCTCAATCAGTAAGTCATTGTTATCATCATCCTATGCGCGCATTAGGAGTCAAAGGTTAGTAAATCTGGAGAACAGAGACAGATTACTTATGCTACCCAAATGCAGAGTAATATTTTGTGATGCACCAAGATCCACATAACATTTAAGTTTCATATCTATCCAAATACCAACATGCATGCTTGTTTTTTCTCATCAGTTAAATCATTGTTTTCGAAAAGGTAATTTTGTTTGGTATGATAAAGAGAACAATTTGGTTTCATGACTGCTAAATCTTTGCGTAATCAGCCGATGTATGCTTAAATATACTATTGCATCATTTCCTTGTGATTTACTTACAAGAGGAATGCTAGGAACTCATAAATTTGTACCTGCACCATTTAGATTTTGTCATGTGTTAATATTATCTAAAAAAGTGAATCATTTTGTCAATTTTTAAAACAATTATAGCACATGACAAGATATAAAATTCATGGGTGTAAAAGTGTGTCCTGCCCTAAACCTTTCAAATTGGGGCATATCATGCTCATTGTGATATCTTTATCAGATTATTTAATTGGCATCACAAATTATCTCCCAGTAGTGGGCCTACTTTTCGAAATTTTGAACTTCGACGACTTTTTCTGCATCGTGAATTCAGTTTTATTTATAGCATAAGTAACACATTTTGATTCTGAGACTTAGAAATAGGAGTTTCTGATTTATCTGATTATTGCATTTAATAGTAAAACCCTTTGAGTGTGATGATGGTGAGATTTGTCTAGCTGTTGGAGCTTTGATTTGATGATGTACATGATTATGTTATTTCAGGAGTCTGTGATTCAAGAGCTATCCAATGATGACTATTTTTCAAAGAATAATGAGTTTGCTATGTGGCTGAAAGAAAAAAAGAATGTGTTTTTCTCCGACCTTTCATCAGATTCGGCACATGAACTGTTTTCTGACTTCGTCAAGTCTTGGAACAGCAAGAAGCTTGATTCCAGGTATTATGAGGGCATTGCCAGCGGACCGAGGACTGCCCATAAATGGAAAATCAAAGAGTGAAAAAAAGGCTGTAACTGATCCGTCCTTTGGTTTTGCTTTGTATCTATTTTGTTTTCCACTTTATCTTAGATACTATAAGCGAATATATTTGCTTAATTTTATGACCTATTTCCATTACGAGAATACTGTATGAGATATTATAGATGACTCCTGGGGCGTTATTATGGAGGAAATCTTATATTTCACTTGTATGTCCCTCATTAATTTTGTGCTTTTTTTATTTTAATTTTTATCAAAGTGAAGAGTTAAAGATTAATTAATGTTCCTGTTACGTAGAATTTCTCTTTCAATGAGTGCTTTCTTTTTGACATGGTTTTGAACACGTTTAAAAGAATTAATTTTGTAAGTGTATTCAAAAATATAAATCTTACAAGAGTTTCAATAAATTTAGAATGACAAGTTTGAAGAATAATTGTTAATACCATGAATACTATTTTTAAATAATGTTTAAATAAAGTTTATATTTGAACACATTCAAATTTGATAATGAATTAACTAAGTGATAAAAATTGCTTCTCTCTGGTAAGTTACTAATGGTAACTATTAAAAAATAGTTCTTTGTACCTTATTAGGTTTGTAATATTAGTTACAATTAATATTTACATTTTAACGAGAAGAGTTCACGGTTTAATTTGATCTGATTTTGAGTAAAAGAAAAAATTAATTAAATTGGATAGTTTAGTTATTAAAAATGTTGTAACGTAATGATTTGTTTAATTATTTTTAATAATTTAGTTCGGTTAATAATACATAAATATGATACACCTAATGATATACTTTTGATTAAAATATGATAAATTTAATCAACTCTTTGTGAGAAGTGTTATGAGAAATTTAATATATTATTAAAACATGTCCAGTCTAATCTGACTGGTTTAAAAATTAATATGATTGGACCGGTCCGATTCGATCCAATTTTTTTGTTTAATTCAATTTGATCCGATTTTTAGACACTCCTAATTTTATGTCATTATTTTATTTGAACCAAAAGAATTATGTCCTTAGTATTTTATTTTATATTTAGGTGCATGTTGTTAATATAACGATAAAACCACCTGAGTAGAACATTACATAAAGTTTTAATTGTTTTGGTCGATAAAGTGATAACAAATTTGTAACGAATAATATTTTTCGTAAATCTCATACCTTGTGAAAGTCTTTTTTTTTTTTAGAAAAACTTAAATAGAAGCATTATAAAGGTGTTAATAAAGATAAAAACAAATATTAAAATTAGATACAAATTCTTCAAAATCAGATAATCATTCCACCTCAATTAAGTAATCATCAAGTTTAGCTGCCTATAAAAAACATAAAAAAATATTTTTAAAATTTATAATAATAAAAATAATATCTAATAATATTGAATGATTTTTAATTGTATGGTGTTTAATATTAAACGAATCTAAATGATTATAGTTCAATTTAAACATTTAATTGAACCAATTTTAAAATAAAATGATTTGATAGACAACTTTAATATTATTATTTTTGTTATTTTTCTAAATATATACACAACATTCAAAAAATTGAAAACTATCGCTAAAGTGTCATGTAGTTATGCTTCTTAATCTTTTAGAATAAAAAATATTTTTTTCTAGTGTTATTGTAAAATAGGTCATAAAAAACAAAAAAATTAAATTTTAATGAAATCAAAAATAAAATATTATTATTAGACACATGTGATTTAAATATCATTATTTAAGTGGAAATAAAATAAAGATTAAAATTAAAAAAAAGAATAAGATTGAAAGAAAATGTCACACTAAAAGGTTAGATTGTTCTTGAATGGTAAAAATAATGATCAAATCATAATTATAACATATATTAATAAAGTACTGTTCAAATCATACGACAAACTTAATTAAAAAAAATACTTAAAAAAATGATTTTATCATTCTTTTCACTTTACCTAAAAGCAACGTAATAATAAAAAAGATTTTAAACTACAAAATTAAGCAATACAAATTACTATAAAAAGAAACTATCATAATTGTTTACCAAAAAACATTAAACAAATTTATGGTTGTAATAGTTTTGTAAGTTTTTCCATATATATAAACTTACAAAACTATTATAAACCTTTACCTGTGGATTTCTACTACCAATTTTTTAAGTATACTAAAACTGCCACCAACTAACAATATAAAATTTATACGACACCGTGAAATCTGTAAGAGGATCTAATATTTTAAAACAGTGGGCCAATTTATCTCCCAGGTATTCCATCCTCGTGGCATTAACCACCTAATTTATTTTACCTCTCGAATTCTAAGTCAAAAGCGATTTATCGATTCTTGTTGAAATCTATAGTTTACAATTTGAAACATTGAAGGAAGAAGGTTATATAACATAACACCAGCTCGTGATTGAGCAATTAAAGGAAGGAGGTTATACTATAACCTACACCTCCGAAGCGAAAGATTAAAAATGATGTTATAACATCTTTCTCAAATCGTGGCTCTTAATTGTTACTATGGAATAAAGTGCAACTTTTTGACTTTATGGACAGAAAATAACCTAAAAAGGAGGCTATAGGGTTAATACAAATATGAAGTAAAATTTCTTCTTTTTATAATTTATTTGTAATAAATCGTTTAGAGCTAACGAAGAAATTATAAATTTTTTAGTTCTTTGTTTCTAACTATTGGATATTATAATTTCTTTTGGTGGCTTGATGGAAATATGTGTCCAAGATCCAAGCAAGTAATTCCTAGTTTGTTGAGAAAAATTAAAAGACATGTTGAATATTCTCCAAAGCTTAAAGGTTAGGTTTTTGATTTGGAACAAAAAAAATTTGGAGTTACAAGAGAAAATGTCAAAGCTGAAAGTAAAAATTTATAATGCTGCATTGCCTTTCTTATTTAGGGTTCAAGAGGTAAACTTAATGCGACAGGGATGAGGTATTTGGGGTTAAAGTGGTCATGTGTTGGTAATGTGTATTAAAATTGTTGGACCACTTGTATAGTTATACATGTATACTTATTTACTTGTTATAATGTAGCTATTGTATGCTCTTTAGTAACTACCAATCCATGTGTATAATTGTGATAGGTAGATGTTGTTTTGGTTGTTATTACAGTTGCTATATAAGCATTGCATTGGTTTCATTGATCATTCGTTAATAATACTTCTCACTGATATTTTCCTTTCAAACCCCAAGTATTCCTTTGTTTTATCTTTTCGGTTTGTTCATCAATGTATGGTATTAGAGTATTGTGAGATCAACAATGGCTACTCAAGGAAATGTAAGCTATTGTGATGTGTTGTTCTCTTCTCCTTATGTCTTTAACAAATTTTCTTCTGGAAATCGCAACATTAATCCAGGTATTCCAATTCATCATGCTACAGATGCAAATGCAAATCTTGCTTCCAATTTACCTCAAGTCTATGATGTCATAGCATCGAGTTTATCTTCAATTCCTCCTATTAATCTTGCAATTTTCATTAAGCTTGATGATCATAACTTCCTTATTTGGCGCCAACAGATGGTTAGTTATATCACAACTTATGGATTAGAAGGTTTTATCAATGGATCAGTGATTAAACATTTGCAATTTCTTATTAATAGTAGCTTTAATCCTAATTTTGTTAACTAGAATAGGCATAACTTAATGCTTAAGGGATGGCTTTATGGTTCAGTCTCTAAATCTATGTCTAGACATATATCAAGCAAGGCAACTGCCTATGAGTGATGGCATGCTCTCGAAGAAGCTTTTTCTTTGTCTTCTCAATCCACAATAATGAACTTACAGCCATAACTCCAAACTTTCTTGAAGGATGGAATGTCAACTTCTTAATATATCTTAGAAGTAAAAACAATTATAGATCACCAATTGCAGCTAGATGATCTTATGATCTTTATAGTTGGAGGTCTTGGGTCAAACTTTAATTTCACTTTCTTTATTACCTTTATGAATATGAGTGAACATAAACCCTTTAAGAATGCCTTAAGAGGCATGCTTGAGACCTATGATCATATGCTTTCCAAGCAAGGTCGATTATAGCATAATCTGGTATTCTAAGCTTATGAAGCTAATTTATTCAACAAGTATGATTTAGACTTTAATAAAATCTTTCAAGAACGTTAATAGTGCAATTAATATTGCCTAAAATCTTCAATAATTCATTCAACAATAATCATAGATTCCTAACAAGAATAGGAACGACGATAGTGCTTCTAAACCATCATCCAATACTTCTTCAAATCAATCTAATAGGCCTGTGTGACAAGTCTATAAAAAACCTAGTCATCTAGCTAATAGTTGTTTTGTTCTTTGAGATTTTCTCACAAAGAAGAATCTAGAAAGTCATTTTGATGATACACTAACTATTATGCTTGCATCTTCTAGTGTTGATGATCTTGATAGTGTCTGGCTTCTTAACTTAGGTGCTAGTCATCACTTTATGTATGATGCTCAGCAAGTTCATAATTTCTATCCATATACTGTCAAAGAAAGTATGCTAACGGGTAATGGCCAAAAAATCCTTATATTTAAGATTAGGCATGGTAATTTGTTGACTCATAACAATTGTTATCTTTTTCTCAATGCCTTGTTATACACTCCCTATGATGCTACAAATTTATTATCTGTGCATAAATTATATGCCGGTAACAATGTTTTTATAGAATTTCATCCTGATATATTTTATGTCAATGATCACATCCTGAGGAAGGTTGTTCTTCAAAGCACAAGTGAAGTTGGTATCTACAAACTCTATGGAACTATTTAGAGCAACCCTTCCATGAAAGAATCAATTCTTTGTGTTACTAAGACAACATCAAAGTCTCATTCTACATGGCATGACAGATTTGGTAATCCATTATCTACGATAATTAATAAAGTTCTTGCTCAAAATAATTGTAATGTTTTTCTTGTTAATAATAAAGATAAGGTGTTTTTACACACTATCAGTTAGACAAGTCTCATAAACTACTTTTTATCAGCTTTCATTTTAGATCACAGGTCCCTTTTTTACTAATTTTTTAGATCTATGGATTTCTCTTACTGTTTCATCTACTGGTGACAAATACTTCCTTGCAATAGTTGACGACTTTATAAGGTTTTCATGGTTGTTCCCATTGAAATCAAAAAGATCAAATTACTTCAAATTTTCTATTTTTTTTACAATAATTGAAAAAAAGTTTGATCATGTTATTTAATCTATACAAACTGATGGAGGTTGTGAATTCAAACCATTAGTAACTCAGCTAGAAACCAAGGGTTTATCCATCACACTACTTGCCCTCATAATAGTAAACAAAATGGAATTGTTGAGAGTCAACATAAATGTATTGTTGAGATGGGTCTTATTATGATTTTTCAATATCATGTTCCTATGATCTATTGACCATTTGCTTTCAAAACTATTATATACTCTTTTAATCGAATGCCTCCTAAAGTTCTTAATGATTGTTATCATTTTGAGTTGATGTTTAAAAAAATGCCAGATTACATTTACATCAAAATACTTGGCTATCAATGTTTTCCTTATAAAAGGCCTTACAACAATAACAAGCTTCAACCTAGATTAGCTAAATGTGTGTTTATAGGTTATGTAGCTAAGTATCATGGATACATTGTCTTGATTTGAGCAAAAAATTAATATACATTAATAGACATATAGTGTTTAATAAAGCACACTTTCCTTTCTCTTCCAAAGATCAACATTCCAATTTTTCTGTTACACTTAATCTTCATCCAACTATTGTTGCACCTTTCACTATTCCATTAGTTCCTAGCTAGTTTGTGGCATTGTGCCTTCAAATGTGTCATCTCTTCTTCTATATCTCCATTATTTGATCCAATTATGCCTTACTCACCCGATTTTGGTGTTCACAACAGTGGTACATAAGATGACCTTTCTTCTGCAGTTTCTTTGGAAAAAAATTGAGTCTCAATCTCATGAAGTCACTATTGATATTCTTATAGGGGATTTGCTACCTCCATATATGTAGTAAATAGTCATCCCATGTTCATCAAAAGTAAGGTATGGATCTTTAAGCATAATAACTTTCAAGTAACTTTAACTCTACCTTAATCAAAGAATTATAAAATAGCTTTGGAAGTTCTAGAATGGAAGACAACAATGAATAAAGAATTTGATGTTTTGTTAGCAAATGGAAATTGAGAGCTTGTAGTTCTTTCTGTTGGGAATAAATTTATAACATTTAAGTGGGTTTTAAGGGTAAAATTGAAGGCTAATGTGACTCTCAAAAGATACAAAGCTTATCTTATAACAAAAGGTTATTTACAAATTGAAGGCCTTGACTATGGTAAAACATTTTCGCTTGTGTTCAAACACACAACAATTCATGTTGTGCTTAATCTTGCTCTATCTAGGGGTTGGTTTATTAGACAAATTGATGTCAATAATGTCTTTCTTTACAGTAATTTAACTGAGGATGTCTATATGAAACAATCACCTGATTTTCAAATTATTCCAGACATGGTTTGTAAGTTAAAAAAAGGCATTGTATGGCCTTAACCAAGCACATCGTGCTCAGTTTTCCAAGCTTCGTTAGTCTCTACTTGCTTTGGGATTTCAAGCATCCAAATTTGATACATATTTTTTTGTTAATCACCCATCTACATTTATTATGATTGTGTTTGTTTATGTCGATGATAAATTGATCACAAGAAGTAATGCTAAATAAGTTGAACACCCCATTGACAAACTTGACTTCAACTTTGCTCTTAAATACTTGGGTGTGCTCAATTATTTTCTTAATGTTGAGATCAATAGAATTAGCTTTAGTATTCATCTCAGTCAGCACCAATATATTAAGAGCTTTTAGCTTGCACATCTTGTTTAATGCTAAAAGTTGTGGAACTCTCATGTCCTCTAATAAGCAATTAAGTAAACAAGATGGTGATCTTCTATCTTATCCAACTAAATATCGAAGCATTGTTGGGACTTTACAGTATTGTACCATTAACATGCCAAAAATCTCATTTGTAGTCAATAAATTATGCTAGTTCATAGCTCAACCTACCGAACTTCATTGGATTACCACTAAACACTTGTTATGATATCTAAAAGGGTTACCTTCATCTTAGCCTTCATTTTACCAAGTCTTCCTCATTGGATATTTGTGCATATAGTGATGTAGATTAGGCCTTTTACCCAGATGACAGACGTTCTACTTTTTGTGTTTTCATGGGTGACTACTTAATGGCATGACATTTAGGGAAACACAAGGTGGTTTCAAGATCTTCTACTAAGTTTGAGTATAGAGCATTGTCTTTCATTGCATCTGAAGTGTTTTAGATTCAATCTTTGTTAAAGGAACTTCATGTTTTCATTTTTGATTATGCATTTTCATATTGTGACATTCTTAATGCTAAGGCATTAGCACAAAATCTAGCCTACTATGCTCATACTAAGCATATAAAGATTGATCACCACTTTTTGCATGACTTAGTCATGAGCAATCAACTTGACATTCATTTTGTTTCATCTTATGATCAACTGGCTAATATATTTATAAAAGATTTGCCTTGCTCTCAATTCTCCACCTTACGTATAAAACTGATGATTTTACCTCACATTTAGTTTGTAAGGGTTATTAATTAGCTTGCATAGATATACATGCATACTTCTTTACTTGCTATTATAGTGCAATTATTACATGCTCTTTTTGTAACTACCAATCCGCATGTATAAGTGTGGTAGGTAAATGTGGTTTTGGTTGTTATTGTAGCTACTATATGAGCACTACATTGACTTCATTTGATCATTCATTAATAAGACTTCTCACTGATATTTTCCTTTTACACCTTAATGTCACGACCTTAAATTCTTAAGTAGCGATCGTGCGGCACTTAGCTCGGTCCGTCGCACTAAGCCTGCCTTTCAATCCGAAAATGGAACTCCAAAGAGAATAATAAGAGAGTTTGCAAAGAATGATTTGTATTGCTCAAGAGAGAGTTTATGATACAATTGCTAAGAATTCCCAAGGATGAATACAAATGAAGACCAAGAGGTCTATTTATAGTGTGGCAACAAGCCTAAGAGTATGCCACATTTCTCTAGATCCTTCTAGCTCTAGAATATACAAGAGAGTTCTATGTACAAGCTGCCACAAGGTTCTAGGACCTTCTATCCAACTCTAGAGTCTTCTAGGTTTGTCCGACTCCTTCATGCACCTTCCGGATGTTACGCAAGCTTCCAGCCTTCTACATCCTTCCGGACGTTAGTAAGCTTCCGACTTTCACATCCTTCCCGAACCATCCGGTGCGTTCTAGAATACTCAGCCCATTCTAGCACCCTCCAGTGTGCTCTAGAACATTCTAGGGTCTTCAAGCTTGAGTTGAGTCCATCCAACTCCAGCCCTTTCTAGACTTCTCTAGGCAACTCTAGAACTTTCCATGTGTCTAGTTCTAGATCCTTTAGGCAGCCAACATTTGGATTTTTAGGGACAGTTTGGGCAGGACGTGACATTAAGCACTCATCTTCTTTATCTTTTTGGTTTGCTCATAATTGTAAAACCGTTATATACCACATTAAGGATTTCATAGTGATGATATAAATATAACACAATTCATTAAATTGGTAACAATTTATCACATTTAAAATATTAGGATAGAAATTGACAAACATGTAAAAATTGGTGATAATTTTATAGGTTTATACTATAAATAGTGTTGTGTACAGTGGATGTTATGTATGTGCGAATTATTAGTTAATAAAATTAAGTTATTACATCTAAATGTGAGTGATTAATGTGAGTGATTAATGAATCAACTTTTAGTCAAGGATATAATATGTTGTATAAAGAGCGAAAAATTAGCCCCAATCCATTCACATCTTTAGATACATAAATAATTTCTTGATTCTTATTTTCTCTTATTCTTTTGAACTCAGAATTATTTTTTTCTTGTATAAATTCTCAACAAGAATCAATAACAAATAAAAAAGGATGGATAAAAAGGATGATGTATGTTAATTTTTAAGATAATAAACTTTTTTACCATCTAAATCTATTATCTTTATCCATACAATCTCAATTGACATGCGCTGGATAGTTTTGTGGCTAAAGAAAAGATATAAAGAAAGGATGATAAAATAATAATTTTAAACAAAAGAGCACTTGGCAAAAAAATTAAAAACCAAAAAAGGGCCCTCCACAAATTCTTTTAATACAAAATAAGACCCCTCACAAAATGTGGCAGCGGCACGAATTAAAATTTTTCTTTCAAGTTTCAACTCTAGGAGCTTCAAAAGGTACAGTGAACGACTCTCCCTTCTCCTATACCGTCAGATATGCTTAACCATCAACGACCAAGGCGTCTCCTTTCCTACGCTTTCCATGTCAAAATTCCATGTTTTCTTTCCAACCAAAGAAAGCCACTAAGCACACTTTCTTCTCTCTTGAACTTGTGTACTAAAGCCCAACAACTCCAGCAAGTTCATGCCAGGTTCATTCTCCATGGCCTACACCATAACCCAACACTTTCATCCAAGCTTATTGACTGCTATGCCAACCTTGGCTACCTCAGTCTCTCGCTTCAAGTCTTCCGTTCTTTTTTCAACCCAAGTTCAATCCTTTATGATGCAATATTAAGAAGTTTGGCAAAATTTTATGAATTTGATAAGACCCTTTTAGTTTACCAAGAGATGGTCATGAAATCTATTTACCCAGATGAAGATACGTATCCTTTTCTTTTGAGAGCGTGTTGTTCCTTACCAAATGTTGAAAATGGGAAAAAAATTCATGGGCATATCGTGAAATTGGGCTTTTATTCACATGATTTGGTCCGCAGTTCTTTGACGGAATTATATAGACGCTGCTATGAGAAAGAAGGTGAAGTATTCGATAAAAAGTCTCAGTGCAATTTGGATTACTGGAATTCTTTGATTTCTGAAGCTTATCATAGCAGAAATGCTGAGGAAAGTTTTCGACTTTTTGAGAGAATGAGACTGAAAAATGTAGAACCTAATTCAGTTACTGCAATTAACTTATTGAGATCAAGTGTTGATTTGAACTCGTTGAAGTTAGGGAAGTTTGTTCATTGTTTAGCTGTAGTGAATAACTTATGTGGGGATTTATTAATGAACACTGCCTTGTTGTCTATGTACGTCAAGTTAGGTGCTTTACAGGACGCAGAACAGTTATTCAATAAAATGCCAGAGAAAGATTCTGTTGTTTGGAATATAATGATATCAGAGAATTCAAGAAATGGGCAACCCAAGAAGTCTCTCCAATTGTTAAGACACATGGTAAGTTCTGGGGTTAGACCTGATTTATTTACTGCAATTCCTGCAATTTCTTCAATTTCACAGTTAAAAGCTATTGAGTGGGGCAAACAAATACATGCCCATGTGATCAGAAACGGTTCAGATTATCAAGTATCTGTCTATAATTCTCTTATTGACATGTATTGTGAGTGTAATCGATTATGTTCAGCTCAAAAAATTTTCGACATGGTGTCTAAGAAGACTCAGGTTTCATGGAGTGCAATGATTAAAGGATATGTGACTCATGATCAGTTCCTAGATGCTCTTGCTCTTTTTTCCAAGATGAAATATGATGGTAATAGAGTTGATTTTGTTTCAGTAATTAATATATTGCCTGCTTGTGTGAATGTAGGAGCATTAGAGAATGTAAAGTGCCTACATGGGTACTCCATCAAAGTTGGCCTAGATTCGTGCCCGTCTCTTAATACAGCAATTTTTGTCAGCTATGCAAAATGTGGATGCATAGAGATAGCTCGAAAGCTTTTCGATGAAGAGAAAACCACTAGCAAGGATGCAATCATGTGGAACTCTATCATTAATGCATATGCTAAGCATGGAGATTGGCATCGGTGCTTTAATTTGTATGAGCAAATGAAATGGTCGAAAGTAAAACCCGACCATGTGACATTTCTTGGATTGCTGACTGCCTGTGTAAATTCGGGACTTGTTGAGGAAGGGAAAAATTGTTTCAAGGAGATGAAGGAGACATATTGCTTTCAACCAAACCAGGAACACTATGCTTGCATGGTGAATCTGCTTGGGCGAGCAGGGCATATAAACGAGGCCAAAGAGTTTGTGAAAACTATGCCCTTCAAACCGGATGCTCAGATTTGGGGGCCTTTGCTCAGTGCCTGTAAGATGCATCGAGATCCCAAGGTTGCAGAACTTGCTGCTGAGAATCTTATAACTATGGAACCAAGAAATGCTGGAAATTATATATTGCTTTCGAACATATATGCTGCAGCAGGAAAGTGGGATAAAGTTGCTAAAATGAGGAGTGTTCTCAGAGATAAAGGACTGAAGAAAACACCAGGCTCTAGTTGGATAGAGATAAACGGACATGTATGCGAGTTCCGTGTGGCTGATCACTCACATCCAAGATCTCATGATATATATGCCACATTAGGAAACTTCGAGCTGGAAATCAAAGATGCTAGAGAAAAGAGTTATGTGGATAATTTGTCCAACATTGATTTCGTTTAAAGCAAGTTGAAACTTTTTAACGCTGCATAAGTTGCTCTTTTTCCCTTGCCCTTGCCTTCAGCTCAGATCACCACTGTATCAAGAGAAGGTTGTATTTGTGGATGATGATGATCACCATTCACCACTGTAACAATATTTATTTATATCTCTATCCATAGTTGCAAAGGAACAACGTTAGCTAAATGATGTTTAGAGTGTACAAAGATCATTTGAAATCTAAGTGCTTTTTATGCAGTTGGCAGCAAAAACAAAAAAAGCAAGTTCAATGTCTAAGGCCACTTAAAATCTTTCTTTTTTTAAGAAGAGAGATTTTATAAAATTAACCATACAAGTCTAAGCTAGCATCTTCGTTAATAATAGCATCAAAGCAACGTGGAAATTAGGATGGCAAGTCATATGCTGCAAATGTAGTTATATTCAGGGGTTAACAAATCAATCCGTTAAATTATAGAATGATTTGAATCGGATTTGTAACGACAGATTTTATAATTCGTTGTATTCGATTAAGACCAAATTACTATTAAGTTATAAATAAATGCATATTTTATTTTATATTATATTATTTAGTTATATTATTTTACTTTTTGGTTATAAATAGTGTTTTATATAGGATATACTTTACAAATTGAAATATAATATGTGTATTGATATATACATAAAATTATAATAATTTTTTTTGTTTTGTTGATAATAATATATCAATTATAACTAAAAATAATACTCTTATGAAATTAATATATTGGGTTAGAAATTGAATTTTTTAAAAATATTTTTGTATTTTCAAGAAGAGATATAACTAAGATCCACTTTTACAGATCCCACCCTTTTCTCATACATACATATTTTTCTTCACTCTTTTTATAACATACATATTATTTATTATTTTTAAAATATATTTGTTATTAATTAAATTATTTTATCTCTACATCTCCTTCTATTAAATACTTATTTTTTATAAATAAATTATACTAATTTTTAATTTCACTTAACTAAAATAACGTGATCGCATAAATAATTTATTAAAGGAGTGACACCCTACTAAAATCAATAAACTGATCTTTAGCAACATATTTCGCGCATTAAGATTTCACGAACAGAGAGTGCACAATGTTTTCAAATAGCTCTTGTTTGTGGAACTCGTAAAAGATCTTACCCAGCGCTTGGTCTTCAGGCTATTTACTTCGTTTTCCGTTCACGTTCCTCTCTTCGAAGTTCGAACCTCAGTGAAGCACCAGGTACGCTTGTTTTCCATGATAAATTTCTTATTCTGTTTGGTTGCTTTGAAAATATGATAAATACATTGATCATGCGAAATGGGTTTGAACATTTTTCATGAGGGGGCTTTGCGTTATTTATGGATCTCTTTTTGCATTAAGACTGAGCTAACTTCTGCAATACCTGTTTGTTCCTTTTTTTTCATTCAGTTCTCTATTAGAAAAATCGCATTGTTGATTTTTTAGCTCTAATTTCAAGCTTTTTTTCCATTTCCTTGGTTTTGGCCGCCGACCAACTGATACTTTCGTAAGACAGATTTACGAAAATATAACGAAGAAAACAGTGGGAATATAAACAACGGTCTTAGATATATATATTTTTTAAGTTTATTTTTTGAGAATGATTAGTTAGTTGTTGAGAGAAAGAGTGACTAGGTAGGACAGAGTTTGCTTGGAAATTGTTTTCTTTGCCTTTTGGAAACTTTACAGTTTACATAGTAAGCTATATCTGAATGTATTCATGATATGTTTCTGGTTTGCTGATTTCAATTCATTATTGGACCAACCCTATTGTCTACATAAACAAATAGGTCCATATGAAGTTAAGTTGTACAATTCTAGTTACGGAGGAAGACAAAACTTTCTTTTTTAGGAACATTAATTTTGATTTCAATGGTTAACTGTCAGTCATTTTTTAAATCTATGCCAACTAATGCAATCTATTGCATTATTACACTTTCTTTTGGTTAATTGCAAACTGAGAATCTGAGATGTCATTTGTGCAAGTTTTTCTTATATTGTAGCCAATCAGATGGCATCATTAGCAATTATCAAGTCTGGGTGGTTCTATGACGTGTTGTAGTTGCAGTAGACATCTTTTGTTTCCCATCAACTTTAAGCTTTTTTCATATTTTTGGCTTAGCCTTGAATGTAAGGAAGCTAGGAATATCCTTAACAGTCATATCTGTATGAAAACATCGTTTTCAGGATAACTATGAGAATGAAAGGTTGCTGGAATAATAGACATTTTCCTGGAATGGGTGCAATTTTCATGTCAAATTCATCTACAATGGAAGAGTGCTTTGAGAGACAGCTATTTGGACTTCCCTATAGTTTTGCTGATTTTGTCCAACAAGTAAAGGTTGGAATGGTTCTGTTTCTTTTTGAGCATGAGAAGAGAAAGCTCTATGGCATTTTCCGGGCAACTTCAGATGGTAAGATGAACATTATTCCTCATGCATACAGATCAACTGGAAAGCAATTCCCGGCACAGGTACTTGTCTTATAGTGTAATGGTATATCTTCTTCATGCTCGCAAAAGTGGTGAGGGGTCCTCACCAAGCTTATGTATATGTGTGGTACGTGGGTGTGTACGTAACCGTTTATTAAAAAAAACAACGAGAATCTATTTGCAATGCCTCCCTTCTTAGCATTGATTTCATTGTCATTGTATTGTTTTTACAATGTCATGCTTCATTTTCTACAGGTTCAATTCACCACAATTTGGCACTGCCATCCTCTCTGTGAGGATGAATTCCGGGATGCAATTAAGGAGAATTACTTTACCTCTAAAAAATTTAACTTTGGTTTGTCTAGGAATCAGGTTCAATTTAAGAGAAAAACTTCAATTTTTACTTTTGGTTTGTCTAAGAATCAGGTTCAATAATAGTATATAATCCTATGTTTGATGGACCATATGTTTAGATAAAACTAAACCATTTCGTTGCGGTATACATGCAGATCCAAAGGCTTTTATGGTTGTTCGGTTTGAGAAATTTAGAAGCTGAGAAATCTCTAAATTTAAGTCCTGTCAAAAACTGGCTCGACATGAGAACTGCTGAAGACAAAGAAATAGAGGATGAAAGCTTTGATTCCAAAAGTAAATGGTCTGCTGGAAAATCAGATTCTACTGGCAGACAACTTGAAGCCAACCCTTTCCAGCATGAGACTTTTGATTCGTCTTCCTCGCTGAAATGTAATCATACTGCTTCTGCACATGAACTTGATATTAGTCAACAAACTGTATCTGCAAAGGAGCCTGATAACATGGAAACCCTTGGAGATTTTATACCATTAGATTCTCCTGAAAATTCTGATGACACAGAGGATGATATGAAGGAAAAATTTGACACTGATCTGTTAAGATTTTTATATGGTTGCAAGGAATCACAATCTTATGGATCTTTTTTGCCTGTTAAGCTTTTGACTGTCAAGAGTGTGGAAAAGGATAATACTTTTACTGCGTCGAGCTTTGATGGATTTGCAGGACATGGAACTGTTGAAAGTAAATCAGAGGAGGAAAAGAATCAAACTCAGCAAGTTGTAGACTGTGAGTACATTGAATCAGACCGCATTGAGAATACACGAAGCCTTATGTATTCAGATGATCTAGCAAAGAAAACTAGTATCTTTTCTCGGTTGAAATTTAGTTCAAAAGTTAACATACAAGAGAAGAATGGAGGAAACAAAGATGATAAACTGGTGCAGATCATGAAAGAGTATACTGATGCTTTAGCAAAAGGAAGCGGTGTTTTTTCTCGCTTGAATTTCAGCTCAAAAGATGGTGGAAATGAAGATGATAAACTGGTGGTGAAGATTGAGCATTCGGAGACTCAGAGAAAGAAAACTAGTGTCTTTTCTCGCTTGAATTTTAAGTCAAAAGATGATAAGCAAGAAAAAGATGGAGAAGTCAAAGAGGATAAATTGATGCAGAAGAAGAGGAAACTAGTATATGTTTCCCCGTTTTATAGATGAAAATATGATAGCAAATTGGCAATGTTGGCTTCAGATTACAGTTGGAAAAACGCTAAAACAAGTGAGTGTAATCGGTGCATGAAATCATGGAAGACTTGAAGTAGATGCATGGGAAATGGAGTAAACATGGTTACAGTAGATAAATTCTTCAAACAAGAGAAGTGGACCTTACAGTTTGTTTTTTGTTTGCTTTTGAATGTGAACCAAGACAATGGTAGGATGTTATGTAGTATAAACTACAGTGTAGAAGTGATAATGGCAAATAGAATGGAACGTAGCAAATCTGTAAAAGAAAATTTTTAAATGGATTTTTGTGTAACAAAAGGCAGATTTGTCAAAAAGATTTATCTAAATCAGACAATCATTTATGCCGTAACCATTGCATATGTATATAACTTCTTAATGGACTTTGTTTTAACTTGCTGTTTGAACCCAAAATGTAAGTTCCACCTTCTCCAAAACATTCTTACGGGGAATTTTGTTAGAGTCTCAATTCAATCCAGAAACATTCATAAAACCATATGAACTCATAATTTAAATGTAGCGGAAACAAAATTGGATTGAAAACATACTTCATGCCATTGATTAAATTTCAGCACTTATACAGAAATTCCAATGGATTTTCTGTTTGATGCTTTTACTGGTTTTTCACACTTATTCTCTGCGTATTGATGGTGTATCTGAATTGTTATGCAGTTAATAGTGAGAGGATCCGATACTTTATTAAGGTTCTTCCATCAAGAACCTTGTTCGGTTTCGGAACCGACGTATGGTTCCGATGAAACTGAACTGTCACTACGGTTCACTAACGTTGCACCACTCTGATTTACATTCTCCTACTTGGTGCAAACGTTAAGCGAAATTCTCTTGAGTAACAAAACACATGAATCATAGCAATAGGTCCTCTAAAAGCGAGTATTATCTTCCATGTATTACAATGTATTTAGTTTCTCAAGTATTATACTTAATGAATAAATCCTATATTTATTCTTGGTCCAATATAAATTTTCTCAAATAAATTAAGGTGTACATGAATATGAGAAAATATCACAATATATAAGAGTTTCATTAATTAATTGTATATATACATTTACAAAGTGGAACCAATTCCCATTTTCTCTACATGATCCTTGAATTTCATTAGTGGCATGCCTTTAGTCAAAGGATCATCAATCATCAACTCAGTGCTTAATTGCTCAATGACCACTTTCTTTTCCTTAACACGTTCTCTTATGGCCAAGTACTTAATGTCGATGTGCTTACTACGACTACCACTTTTGTTGTTCTTAGCCATAAATACAGCAACTGAGTTATCACAGTATAATCTTAATAGCCTAGAAATAGAGTCAACTACTCTAAGCCCGGAAATGAAACTCTTTAACCATACACCATGCGACGTGGCCTCAAAACATGATACGAACTCGGCCTCCATAGTGGAAGTAGCAGTCAATGACTGTTTCGCACTCTTCCAAGACACAGCTCCATTGGCAAGCATGAAAATGTAACCAGATGTTGATTTTCGTGAATCAATACAGCCAGCAAAGTCCACATCGGAGTAGCCTATTACTTCTAGTTCATCGATTCGTCTATACATGAGCATATAATCATTGGTTCCTTGTAGGTACCTCATCACTTTCTTTGCATCTTTCCAATGGTCAACACATGGATTACTCTGATATCTCCCTAGCATCCCAACAACAAATGCAATGTCAGGTCTGGTGCAGACTTGAGCATACATCATGCTTCCAACAGCTGAAGCATATGGAATGGTTTTCATCTGTTCTCTTTCAAAATCATTCTTTGGGCATTGGTCCAAATTGAACTTATCACCCTTCACAATGGGAGCAACACTTGGTGAACAATCCTTCATCCGAAATCTCTCTAAAACTTTATTGATATAGGTTTCCTGAGACAAACCCAAGACACCTCGAAGTCTATCTCTATGGATCTTAATGCCAATGACATAAGATGTCTCACCCATATCCTTCATATCAAAATTTTTAGAGAGGAATTGTTTTACCTCATGTAGTAAACCCCTATCATTGGCTACAAGCAAAATATCATCCACATATAGCACCAAGAAACAAATCTTACTCCCACTAACTTTCTGGTATACACATTGATCCATGACGTTCTCTTCAAAACCAAATAAAGTGATGACGTTATGAAATTTCAAATACCATTGACGGTAGGCTTGCTTTAATCCATATATGGATTTATTAAGCTTACAAACCAAATGCTCACCATCACTAGAGAAGAATCCTTCAAGTTGTTTCATATAAACCTATTCCTCTAGGTTACCATTAAGGAAAGCCGTTTTCACATTCATTTGTTGCAAATCCAAATCAAAATGGGCAACCAATGCCATGACCACACGAAGTGAATCTTTCTTAGATACAAGAGAAAATGTCTCCGTGTAGTCGATTCCTTCCCTTTGAGTGAATCATTGGCAACCAGTCTTGCCTTATGTCTCTCAATGTTGCCTTGTGAGTCTTTCTTTGTTTTGAAGACCCATTTACATCCAATGGCTTTCACACCATCAGGAAACTTGACGAGATCCCATACTCGGTTAGACGCCATAGAATCCATCTCTTCTTTCATGGCATTGTACCATAAGTTCAAAACCTCAGAACTCATGGCCTGTGAAAACGTCTCAGGATCATTTTCGGCTCCAACATTATAATCACATTTTTGTAGATACACAACATAATCATTAGGTATCGCTGATTTCCTTACTCTAGTAGATCTTCTTAATGTTGCATCAACATTCTCCTGAGGAGCAGGATCATGTTGTTCAACTGGTTGTTCAACAGTTGTAGGCATCTGTTGAACTTCAACATCTACTGGATCAGGATCAACAGCTTATGGTACTTCCAAGACTGGTTCTTCAACATGCATTTGTACTCGAGGCATGTTGTTAACAATAACGATCAGTCCATTACTTGAAGTGGCATATTGAGCATCTGAATAATCGTTCTCAGAACCAATGTCCTGGGATCGATCGCTCCCACTAATCAAGTAATTCTCAAGAAATTTTGCATTTCTTGATTCCACAAACCTAGTGTTGTGAGATGGACAGTAAAATCTATAACCTTTAGACCGTTCGGCATATCCAATGAAATACCCACTAATGGTCCTTGGGTCCATCTTTTTCTCTTGTGGATTATATATCCTCACTTCAGACGGGCATCCCCAAACGCGCATATGTTGCAAACTCGGTTTCCAACCTTTCCATAATTCAAATGGTGTCTTTGAGACAGCCTTGGTTGGAACTCGGTTTAATATATACACAACCGTCTTTAAAGCTTCAATCCACAAGGATTTAGGAAGATTGGAGTTGCTAAGCATACTTCGCACCATGTCCAATAGTGTTCGGTTTCTTCTTTTTGCTACACCATTCTGGTTTGGTGAACCAGGCATAGTGTATTGGGCAACTATCACATGTTCTTGAAGAAACTTAGCAAACGGACCAGGCGCTTGTCCATTCTCAGTGTATCTACCATAATATTCACCACCTCTATCTGATCTCACAATCTTTATTTGCTTTCCACATTGTTTATCTACTTCAACCTTAAAGCTTTTGAAGGCATCCAATGCTTCGCTCTTATTATGAAGCATGTAGAGATACATATATCGAGAAAAATCATCAATAAAAGTGATAAAATATTTTTGACCTTGAATGTCCATGTCTGGACAACATATATCCGTATGTATGATTTATAATATGTTTGAACTTCTATTGTCACCTTTCTTTGACTTGTTAGTCTGCTTTCCCTTAATGTAGTCCACACATGTCTCAAAATCGGTAAAATCTAGAGTACTAAGTACCCCATCTTTCACTAATCTTTTAATTCTTTCTATGGAGATATGTCCTAATCTCTTATGCCATAACGTATAAGAGTCATCATCAATAATACACCTTTTAGTGCCAGCTTGAACATGCATAGCGTTATGAGTGGCATTATTTCGTAAATTAATGCAGTAAAGACCATCAGAAAAAATACCATTCCTAACACAATCAGATTTGTTAAATAAACTGAAAGATGTTTTCTGAAAAGTGAAAGGAATAACCATAAGGTACAAGTCTTGAAATTGAAATCAAGTTTCTAGAGAAACTTGGAACATAAAAGGTCTTTTCTAATTTTAAAATAAAATCACTATTTAAAATCAAACTACATGTCCCTACAGCCTCCACATGTGAGCCCATCTTGTTACCGGATAAGATGTATTGGTCACTTCCCACTAGCTTCCTTAGATTTTGCATACCCTGTAAGGAATTTGCAACATGGATTGTAGATCCAGAATCAATCCACCAGGTGTTAATATTAATATTAACCATATTAGATTCATAACAAACAAACGAGGTTGAATTACCTTTATTCTCAAGCCATTTCTGGAATCTGATACAATCCTTCTTCATGTGTCCCTTCTTTTTACAAAAGAAACACTTGGATTCTTTCTTAATATCAGCCTGAGGTGGAATTATCCCCTTTCCTTTATGCTTGTATTGAGATTTTCCTTTCTGGTACGTTGTAGCCAACATTGCACTTTCACCAAATTCCATAACAAGCCTCCCTTCCTCTTGAACACACATGGTCATTAGTTCATTGATTGACCATTTATCTTTATGTGTATTGTACGAGATTTTGAATGGCCCGTACTGATGTGGGAGAGTGTTAAGGATGTAGTGCACCAGGAAGGATTCCGACATCTCAACCTCGAGATGCTTAAGTTGAGCCGCAATGTCCCTCATTTGCATAATGTGCTCGCGCACACCTTTCACACTGGTGAGTCTCACAGAAGAGAACTTCATAATAAGCGTGCTTGCTAAAGCCTTATCTGAAGTGATGAATTGATCATCAATGGCCTTTAGCAAGTCTTGAACATTGGTATGCTGATCAACGGAACCACGAATACCAGCAGAGATTTTAGTCTTAATGAACATCATACTAAGACGATTAGATCGTTCCCATTGTTCACAAAGCATGATATTCTCTGGAGTACTGGTTTGAGTAATTTTAGGTGGTTCGTTTTTCCTAATAGCATAATCAATATCCATCCACCCTAATTGAAGGTGAATTCTTTCCTTCCATATTTTATAGTTATCCCCTTTCAGGTCGGGAATATCACAGCAGATATCAGAGAAATTTAAAGGTTGAGAAGCTACAATTAAAGATTATATGCTTATTAAAATTTGAGGCATTAACTATAATCATTCTTTACCAATGTAAATCATGAATAATATGAATCTAGTGACATAAAACTTGCCTGTGGGCTAAAGTTTTAATTCAATTAAATTCATCCTAACTTTACGATAAAACTATCAAATTATTTTCCTTTTCCTAATCCCTGTGGGTAAATTAGAAAATATAATTCGATATTATATCCTAATTAATCATACAAAAATATAATAAAAATTCATGTGTGATAAGATCTATTATATCACATATGATTAATTGCAATTAATATTTATTTTCTAAATATGATTCTAAATAAACTTTATTATAGTTTTAATTAATTAAAGATGCTTTGGCTACTCCCTAATTAATTAAACTATATAAATCACTTAAATATTAATTAAATCCTTATGTTCAATTATTGCATAAAACAATAAGTAATATTAATTTAATTTTAAATGTGTAAATATTATTTATCTTAAATTGCATATATGATAATAAATTATATAAACAAAAATAAACAATATAATCACTAATTAAATCCATAAGAGCCATTAACAATTGATTTAATTATGCATAAATTATTTAACTAAATTTTATATGTATAATTAATTGCAAAATTTATACATATAAATACCCAAAATAAATAATGTATTTAAATAAAATTTTAATGTGTCCAAAAATTATTTAAATAAATATAACATGTATAATAAATATTATACATATGATATGCATAAATTAAAATTCTATTCAAAATTTTTATTTTATTAAAATCAAATTCCAAATACCTATATAAAATAAAGTTAGATACTAATTAAAATATAAAAAGTGTTACAGACCAGTGGAAAGTCTCACTTATACCTACCAATAGAGGTTCAATTCTCAGTAAAAACATTTTTTTTTGTTTTAAAAATCAAACTATAAATATATATAAATATAAGTTTGATACAATAAACAATGAAATATTTGTTAAAGTCTTATGCAGGACTTTAAAGTCTTATGCAGGACCCGTGTTCAAGTCCACAAGCAGTATGTTTTTTGATTTTTTTTAATTATTTTTAACTTCATCTTCAACCTCTTTCTATTCCGGCGACGAAATCCAGCGTCATTTTTATCAAAATTCAATTTACGAGTGATTCATGATCTTAATTTTAAGTAAAAACTTTATTTTAAATAAAAAGTTAATTAATGAATGAAATAAATACCCACGATAAATTGGATTTATTTTCTTTATTGTTTTTCAAGTTTAATTTTACAGAATCATTCAAAAATCAATATTGAAACACTTTATAATTTCCATATGCATTAAAAACAATCAATATAAAAAATCCAAAATTTCAGTTCTTGTTAAACAACATAGAAAAACAGAGTTGTTTTCAAACGGCTCTGATACCAAATGTTAGAGTCTCAATTCAATCTAAAAACATTCATAAAACCATATGAACTCATAATTTAAATGCAGCGAAAACAAAATTAGATTGAAAACATACCTCCTGTCATTGATCAAATTTCAGCACTTATACGGGAATTCTAATGGATTTTCTGTTCGATACTTTCATTGATTTCTCACACTTATTCTCTGCGTATTGATGGTGTATCTAAATTGTTATGCAGTTAATAGTGAGAGGATCCGATACTTTATTAAGATTCTTCCATCAAGAATCTCGTTTGATTTCGGAACTGACATACGGTTCCGACGAAACCAAACCGTCACCACGTTTCAATGACATTCTACATTTACAAATTTTACTGGAAATACCCAAATATCGTTTGCCATTCTCAGTTTCATTACATGCTTTGTATGAAGTTTTTTTTCCATTTTTATATTTGATTATTTCATAGTTTAACGAATAATATTGCTTCATTAATGGGTTAAATTACTTGAGAATATATGTTTTTTCATAAAATAAAAAAAATATGTTTTCATATGTTTAAAAATATTATATATAACAATTAAAAAATAATATTATGTAAATAATTTGATTATATAAAAATTAGTTAGTCATGAATATAACTTTTGCACACCCCAGCAAAATTCAACTCATACAGTTTTTACTGAATTCCCATCTTGTTAGTGTATCTCACGAGGCCTCTTAAGAGGACAAATCACTTTCCGTCTCTTTCGCACGGATAATCTTGTACAGGATATGTTGTATACACTTGTTAACATCATCTCATCCTTCTGTAACACATATACCAAAAAATCTTAAGTATAATATATTATATACTTTTTTTATTAATATCGATAGAAGGAAGCTAACTCCCGAGAAACAAAGGGTGTCAGAGAACAAAATAAAATGAAAAGAAAAGGTAGAGGCAAGCATAATCTAGAGGTATTTAGTATCAATAGCAGGTGGTGATTTCTTGGGAAAAACAGCACTTTTAGTCATAGACTGAGGACCAGTACTACCACCTTGATCTCCTTCATTATTAATGTTAGGATGATCATGACGGTTCATCTGAGACTGATCAGTAGAATCATGATGAGTGGTAGCTTTGGCAATATTATGAGCACTTGAGAGGAGATCAACTGGTTCAGAATCAGCAATTTTGCCTCCTTCTAGTGGAGTGCCATGTTTGTAACTCACTCTTATGGCTTCATCTTCATTTAGCCTTGCTTGTGATGTAGCGTATGTTATGTCATCCTTGCTCTTTGCCATTTTATCTCTACTACTGCTTTGAGTTTTTTTTTTTTTTTTATAGCTTCTCTCACTTTAAATGCTCTCCGGTATATCTCTGTTTTTATAAACCGGTTTTGCAGTACGTGGAAGATTCTTTCTAAGGCAAGAGAGACACGTATATCTTAAACTGCCACATGCTTTTCAAGCTTTTATAGTAGTGTTACTGGGTTCGCCATTATATTTTTAGTAGCTTTTTTATTCGTATTTCTTAAAGATATTTTAGTGGTATATTATTTAAAAAAATATTAATTTAATATATTTTTTATATATAATTAAAATATGTATTTTAAATGAAAAATATTTTTAAAATATATTTTTTTCATCCATATTTATTTTAATATCTATTCAATATTATATAAATTATTATTTATTATATAAACAAACTAATCTTACTTTTAATCTATTCAATATCATATAATTTTAAATTTAAAGTTGGGAGAGAAGTTTTTAACAGCGCTAACAAAGTTGGATGCTCCTACTTTTATGATCAAATGACACTTACGTGAACTAATTTCATGATATGATTTTTTAAGTTTAAGAATTTGATTTTACGGAAATTTTAATGTTTAAGACCAACATATTCAAGGATAATTAAATTAATCAAATAATAATTTGAAATTTCTGACGAGAAGATAGATTTATCGTCAAGTTGATTTTTTTTAATTTTCTGTTATTTATAATATTTATTTTTTTCTTTAAAGTAAAGTGAAAAATTTATGAAAATTTATAATATAATTTGAGTTAATTATATTTTATGATACAATTTTTTGTTAAGTCGGTAAATTTTGGCAGAACTCAATAGTTGATGATGACCTTAAAATGTTAGCTAATAATGAAACGGAGATTATACGCAGACTTAGCACAATCACGGACACTGTCGTTTATCACTAGCGTCCTAATA
Organism: Hippophae rhamnoides; assembly: GCA_033030585.1. Classification (NCBI taxonomy): domain Eukaryota; kingdom Viridiplantae; phylum Streptophyta; class Magnoliopsida; order Rosales; family Elaeagnaceae; genus Hippophae; species Hippophae rhamnoides. Next base: position 60,151,808 of record CM065428.1, on the reverse strand, counting down.
GTGGGAAGCTAGCCTGACAATTTGATTGAAGGTGCCTTTCAGAGCTATACCGCATTTCTATGGTCTCCGTGTAAAATGGCTTCGTCACTCTTCACGAGGTCTCTTTTGGGTCATTGCTTTTTTACCTCCTCAAACACTCTAAGTCAAAAGTCCCAAATTTTCACTTCTCTCTTCAATGTAAGTTCTTTGCCTCCTTTTCTATCGTTTTCATTCTGGGTTTCTCCGATTTTTTTTTATATGAGTTCTATTTTTATTTTTGGTTTGTTCGATGATAATATTCTTGTAGCTATTAACCGGATGCTGTTTTTCTTCGGATGTATCTATTTCTTTACTCCAATCCTGAAGTTGATTTTTGAGACTGATATTATCAGTGTATGTGGCTTCCACTTTTGATGATCAAACAATGATGAATACTAAAAGATGGCTTGTGTAATTGTGAAATTGAGTAGTTGAAATTATTTTTTTCTTAGCTAAGAAGCTTATTAGATATTTTCTTACAGAATGATGACGCAGAAAAATTGTTGACAATACTGTTTGCATTAAAAGGTTCAACTTTTTTGGCTTTGGAAAGTAGCAATTGAATTGGCAAACTTTCTCAAAGAATATTTGACCTTGGAATTTTTATAGATTCGGTCTCCAGTCATAATATATTTTATAGCAGAATTAAAAGGTTAACTAGGAATTTTTCGAAATGGTGTGGTTAGTTTAAGCAATTACCCATAGCTTTGTGTCAAAAATAGCTTGACAATTAAGAGGTTTTCATTGTTTTGTGTTCGTGTAGTTACTGTTTAGTTCTTTTATTCATGTCTAATGTATGATTTTACCTATTGCTGCAGAAAAGACTATTTTTCAAAAGAGCAAACCCTGCTTTCACACCTTATAGAACATCTCATTGGGTTCCTCGTGTTATGGTTTCATCTGTAGCTGGTGCAAGGGGTGATTTTTCTACAAAATATGTATCTGTAAATGAGCCTGTGGTTTCTATTGATTGGCTCCAAGCCAACCTCAGGGAACCTGATTTGAAGGTAGTTGCTTTGGCTTGCTCCTGGTATTACTCCCTTTTTGCCCAATCTTTTTGTTTATTTATTTTCTTTTCCACTACTATTCTTTGGGGGTTTACTTAGGGAGTTTACTATTTTCCTATAGCTTGTTTGTCATTTGGTGTTTTAGTACATTATCTATCGTTTTTATTTTAGTTGTTTATTATAGAGTTATTAATGGATGTAATAACTCCTAATGCACTCATTCTTCTGGTCAGTGAATTTCATTCTTAAAAACTGTCATGACTTATGAAACCTGTGGTTGATATTGACCAAGAAGCCATCAGATTTTTCATAGTTGAATATGTTACTAAGTTGATTTAGTGGGTGTGTAACTCATAAGAGGGTCATCTTTTGAAACCCTAAACCGTAGTGCCGGTTATCTATGCTTTTTGTGTAACTTCTATTAATCCTTATTCAAAGTTTTTTTTTCCCTCTCTCAATATAAATTCTGTTCAGGTCTTGGATGCGTCTTGGTACATGCCAGACGAGCAAAGAAATCCAATTCAAGAGTATCAGGTGCCAAACTTTGTTTCTATTTTAAATGGTTGTAATTTTTATGTGTTGCTTGTTCATGTGTTATCATTGTCGTTCCCGTTTCTTTCTCTGTTATAAGGTCTTCAAGTTTTTGCTGTATACCTGCCTCATCTCTCATCCCTTTCCGTGGATTAATATCTTTCCACTTTTTCAGGTTGCTCACATTCCTGGAGCCCTCTTCTTTGACATTGATGGAATTTCAGATAAAACTACAAAAGTGAGATAGATTCCTTTATTTTCTATATTCAGCTGCCATCCTCGTGGATTTCTATTTTATTTATTTTTTGGTTTTGTTTGAGTTTAGTATGAATTATGGAATGCTTAAGTGTTGCTGGATTTTTGTTTATGTTAAAAATTCTCCATGTGCCTGCCCTACCCCTATCTCCCAATAAAAGAGGTCGGGGAATTGAATAATGGAGGCAAATATTGGTTTTAGGAAGGCAAAGTTTTCTTCTTTTAGAATCTGCGGGGAACTAGTATCTCTTTTTAGCATCAGAACTTATCATTTGTCTCAGTGGACTTACCCTTGGTTTAGGTTTTGGCATTTTGATTTGAGATACCTGATAACTATTTTTTGTCAAATTCAATAACTTAATGGGGGCCATATTTTTCTTGATGCTTGATTGTTAAGTAGTTTCAGATAATCCATTATTCTCTTGTTTATATGCTTGTTAACAAAGAGATTCTCTAATACGAGAGTGTGTTTATTTGAATCAGATATAGAAACAAATCAACAAAAGTTCAAAAACTTTCAATTGATGAATTATTTTATGGTGTTGGAGGTTTTACGATGTCAGTCTCTCTCTCATGTTGTGTCTCTTGATTATGTTGAAATAATATTTTGTATTAGTTACCACACATGTTGCCATCAGAGGAAGCCTTTGCTGCTGCTGTTTGTGCACTTGGTATTCGGAACAAAGATGATCTGGTTGTTTATGATGGGAAGGGAATTTTTAGTGCAGCTCGTGTGTGGTGGTGAGTTTTTGCGTGGATATTTGACATCAAACGTCTTAGGATAGTGTCATGTGCTTTTTTGCATTTTAGGTTTCATGAACTAATATACATTGTTTCTTGAATAAAAAGGATGTTCCGAGTATTTGGACATGAAAGAATCTGGGTTTTGGATGGAGGCCTGCCAGGATGGCGTGCATCAGGATATGATGTTGAATCTAGTGCTTCCAGTAATGCAATTTTGAAAGCTAGTGCTGCAACTGAGGCCATAGAGAAAATATATCAGGGACAGGCTGTAAGTTCATAATTTAAAATAAAATTACATATTTTAATAGGACTTGAAAATGTTTTTATAATTATTATTTGATATAATTATTATTTTTCTTTATAATTTCTTATTTTAACTTAACCTGTCAACTTTTACAAGCTTTCCATCCCACTGCAAATATGCTACTCAAATGCAATTCAATTTTATAGGTTGGGCCCGTTACTTTTCAGACAAAGTTTCAGTCACATCTTATATGGAGTCTTGAGCAGGTTGGGTCTCTCTTAAATTAATTAAAGGATGTATGCCTTTCAATGCTAACATAGTTGAGGTTATTTTTTTCCCTCCTTCCTGAAATAGAAGTATTTTCATTATTACAAGTTTTGCCTGTTGATCCACAAAATCCAACCTTGGTTCTTTGCCGTCTCGTCATTTTTGACCGAGACTTGAGCATCCTGAGCTTGGGATTTGATGGATTAGATATGTAGACATCTATGCTTACAGTGCAAAAGAATATGATGGATTTTGTAATTGGATAGATATTGAAATTTCATTATGGTTCCCCCCCTCTCTCTCTTTCTTGACTATGGTTATAACTCAAGCGAGATCAAATTCTGGGGATATTGAGTTTTACGGAATATTATTAGTTTGGAACTTGGGACTTGAGAGATTTTGAGTCTTGACATTATAATCATTGAATAGTAAAGTCTATATTCTTAACCTAGGCTCCATTCTTAATGCAACTCTTTGTTTAGCTTTGTCTTGGTTTATTTCCCCTAATTTATATTCCAGATTAGGAGAAACATCGAGGAAAAGACTCATCAGCATATAGATGCTCGATCGAAGGCCAGGTATTATTTCTGCTTTAGATTAATGCAAAATAAAATGGGATTTTTTTTTCTGTATTACCTTTTCTTCTAAGGTCAAATTTGCACCTATACCACTTAGATTTTTTCATTTGTTAATATTATCTAAAAGCACAAATTATTTCTCCAATTTTCAAAATAATTCTGACACAGCATGATATAAAAAATATGGGTGCAAAAATGGGCCCAAAATTAGGTGATATTAGCATTGTTCTTCATTCTTTTTATTTGAAGTGGTATACAAGTATTATATCTTCTGCTATAAAGGAACATATCAAATTATATGGTGTCATGATGAGGTGATACCGTTATAATTTGTTGGAAATGTGGTCTTGCAGGTTTGATGGAACTGCACCAGAGCCTAGAAAGGGTATAAGAAGTGGTCATGTGCCTGGCAGTAAATGCATTCCATTTCCCCAGGTAATAAATCATCACATTAACATGAAGCACATTGTCCTTTCACAAACTTACTTATAGGTCCACAAACATCTCTGCCTACGTAAAAAACATTTCCTCAATATAAAAAAAGAGTTGGGTTGCTGCTCAAATTTGCATGCCATCAATCAGTGTCCTTGCTGGTCTGGATGAGCTTGGTTTGGTTATTTTCTCCTCTCTGGACCAAAACTAAAATTGTCTTCTATAGTTTCTTCAGTTTTAAGTGAAATTGATTTTTTTAAAATACTTGTGCGGCATGTCATATAATTTCAATTTTTATTTTCTCCATAAGACTCATTTTGGTTGCATAGTTATAAATATGACAGAGTGCAGGGGAAAAAATTATAATAAAATGTGGTTTCTTTTTTGCAGGTTTTGGATGCTTCACAGGCCCTCTTACCAGCCTATGAGCTGAAGAAGAGATTTGATGAAGCAGGCTAGTCAATTTACTTAGTTCTATCAATATCTTTCTTTTTAATTTTTCTATAGAAGCTAACTGTACTGATGAATTTTATGCCAAACTTAATATAATCTCATTTTCTTACTTGCAACCCTTTACCATCATTCGCATTATACACTGAAAGTCCAAAGCTAGGCACAAATAAGAACAAAATGCCCCGGAATATTCTTCTGACAGTGAACCTCTTGACATTTAAAAGCTTGACGTGAAGTATTTCTCGACAATCTTCAAAGTACTTGCCAGTGCATGACATATATATATACACATTAATCCTCCTTTCTGCAGGAATTTCTCTGAAGAGCCCTGTTGTTACCTCATGCGGCACTGGAGTCACTGCTTGTATTCTTGCTTTGGTATGGTCTTGTTTCGCATATTCATATATATTTACTTGCTACATGTATGGATATGGTAGAAGTCTAATATTATTGGAAATGAGATACAACTTTATAATAAAATAAAAATTCTTAATTTTACTTGCATAGTAAGCCTTAAATCAAAGAATTCAAACTCTGTGTAGGAAGAATCTACCATGGATTAGTCCTTCAAAAACAACATTACAGAGAGAACACTCTCAACCAAAATCAGAAAATATTGATCAATTGAGCCTCTCCTTCCACTAACTCTGCCTATAAGTACCACAAGCTATGTGCCCTAACAACCAACAAGCCACATCACACTAACAGATAAAGTACTAAAACAACTAATAACTCTTGTGCTAAGCACATGTTTTAAGGAAATAAAAGTAAGTAAACGACAATAACAACATAAAGTAATTCATGGCTCACTACATCATTTACTTTTTAAGTTGAAAATTTGACTTACATGTAGCACGGAGAGCCTAATACTGTGACATTAAATCCCAGGGACTTCATCGACTTGGCAAGTCTGACGTTGCAGTGTATGATGGATCGTGGATCGAATGGGGCGCACAGTCTGATACACCCGTTGATACTTCATAAATTGTTTATATGATACACCTGTTGATGATTCATAAATTGTCTGTAAGTATGCAATCTAACATCATAATCTTTGATGGCATCAACCCCATGATGGGATTTGGCTGCTTTATTTGATACTCGGATTATGTAACGAAGGGGAAGTTGTATAAGTGTAATAAATATTTGATATTAAGTTTGGAGATGTTTTGAATCATGAATGACCCCTGCAGGTTATTCTGAAGAAGATGTTCTTAGCTCGTCTTTGTGTGTAATCACCATTGCCTTGTACCTTTGTTTAATTGTTGCACTAGTAATATGGAGATGTTTTGAATCATGAATGACCCCTGCAGGTTATTCTGAGGAAGATGTTCTTAGCTCGTCTTTGTGTGCCAACACATGGTTTTCGTACCACCCTTAAAATTGCAGACTGAATTAAATAAGTTACGATTTTGCTGCCAAGTTATATATTTGGGTTCAAGTATTCTGTGAAAAAGCAGTTTAAACAATATTTTAGGTTGATTGCTTGAATCATTCATAGTATAAATATTCGAAGCATATATGATCATTTTCTCTTCCCTTTGCAATTCTTGATTGATCGGCAGAAAATACAAGGTCAAAACATCTTGTACACAAGAAATGAATATTTCTTAATGGTTCATCTGAAAAGCAAATTGTGATTATAGCTACCTCGTTTAACATTACCATAATGCTGTTCATTGTTCAAGATGCTATTGATTTTGACATTGCTACTTAAACATGGATGATCCAATTGCTATATAATTTATGGGTGGCAATTTGTTACACCACACGGCAACATGAAACGAATATATAAGTAATTCAATATGACAATATGATATTGACACGATATTGCATTTTAATAAATAAACTCATCTAGTAAATATTTAATTTTTATATTAACACGAGATGAAATTAACGTGAACTCGATAAGTGAATACAAATATATAGTTGACTCACAAATGGATTACAAACGACAACTGTTTTTTTATTTTTAATATAACATAATGTATTATTATATCCTTCATGTACTGTTAAAATTAATTAGAAAACAATAAAAACCCTTAAGAAAAACTCATTTTTATTATTAAAAGAAATTTGATATATTATTTTACATCAAAATTTATATTAAATAATAAAATTTAAACTCGTTTTATTTTTGTTATGAATTTTTGGAATATATATATATATATTTTTTTCAAATTAATTCTATTAGTCAGACGGAAGATTTCTTTAGTTGTTAGGAGGTCACAACTTATACTGTTTATATATTATAAAATAAAGAGCAAATATGCTATGATCGCGTGGCCTAATGGATAAGGCGCTCGCCTCCGGAGCGGGAGATTGTGGGTTCGAGTCCCATCGCGATCGTAAATGTATTTTCTCCGGCTTTTCACAACTCCCCTGCTCCTATGTTCTGTAAATCTGGACTTCTGGCGTTGTAACCTCCATATCATATTTTATAGTAAAGATGGTATAACCAGGGGATCTCAATATTGTGATGATACCCTGAGATGCTAACATTGTAAATGGCGACCAGCTTTACGTTAACAATTCAGTAGGGAGTAGTTTCACAAGCCAGCATCTGATTCTGATCATGCTATGTGAACTAACTAAAAGATTATGTATAGAGGTCATATTACTTTCAAAGTGACTTTCCATCTGAGCTGGTTTTTTAATTCATATATATTATATATGATAAGATAATGATACATATTTTTTCTGTTCTTAATTTTCTCTAATCTCCTACAACAATAGTAACAACACCAACGACATTCAAATTTATTCCATTAAAGAAGCAGCAGCACATAGCTAGCTAGAGAAAGCAAGTTTCATAATTCTGATCGCGAACTTGATCAATTTAATAAGCTCACGTGGATCCATGGATGACTTCATGGAACTGTAGAACCTGCACTTCACATTAAATTATGTTTATGTAAAATAAAATAAAATAAAATAAGCTCACTAAATAATAAAACTACATGAATTTTTTAGAGTTGATATAATAGTGCATGTGAGGGGCGATATTGGTATTTAGTCATATTTTTACAAATTGAAATATGAATAATAAGTAAAATATATTTTAATCTTATAATTTATAGATTTGATATTTTTAAGATTTGATATTTTTAATTTATTTGAACATTTTAATAATATATATATATATAAAAATTTACGTGTAAAAATGTATTTTAATCTTATAATTTATAGATTTGATATTTTTAATTTATTTAAACACCTTAATTAAAAAATTAATTTCTTTAATAGAATTAAAAATGTATTTTTTTAATAATTATTGAACTTAAAGTATTCATTTTTAATAATTATAAGATTAAGTATATTCGTTTAATTAATTCAAAAATTACAAAATTAAAGTATATATTTTTTATAAAAATAAGACATTTTTATCTATCACATTATATAAATTTACTCTCGTACCTAAAAGCATGAAATCATTAGAATTATTCATGTGTTAATTGATTTTGAAAGTTAGTACAAGATTTGATAATAGTATTTTATTATTTTGATATCATATAATTAATTTTATTAAAATTTGAAATTTACTAAAGATTAACATAACCTTTTATTTTATTATTCAATAATATATATCATTCAAAATTTGGTATAAAAAAAATACAAAAAGGAATGAGCCATTTTATATTCATACTACTCTCCCCATGTTTTGTTCGGCCTGGACTACATATGAAATTGTTCTAGGAACAACCGATAATTCCTCTAATTAATATTAAATATTCACTTACTTCCACACTTGGTTCCAGAAGGAAGAGGTCGACCGCAAAAGGAGGCCATATGGAAGACCTTGTTCATATCAATGATCTGCTCAATTTGTTTGGTGAGTTGCTTACAAACGCAAGGAATATCCACCGTTTTGATAACATTACAACAGGCTTGAGATGGATCAACAGGTGGTGTTCCTCTTTGGACATAGATTGCACATTGTGTTATTAGACCCTGCATGTCTCCTTGGCAACCACCTGTTTGTCCCGTTACTACATTATTCTTATTTCCCCCATACATTATTACTCCGGCTACCACAATGCTAGCCAAAACCAAGTAATTACAACTCCTCAACTTTGCCATTTTTTTTTCTCGATCTTAATTAATTTTCTTCTTACTCTCTTTTAGCTTCTATATTTTGAAATTATGTGTGGATAGACTCGTATGAATTTGGGGTTTATATAGGAATTCTTCGGTTACGCTTTTGCCTCTATTGCCCTGCATTTGTACAAAATAAGCGTTACGGGTAGCTTTGGAAAGTTTGGACTTAAGTGCTTCGTCTTTCATGTGATACCATCACTTCTACACACGAGAATTGGAGGGAGTTTTTCTTGTTTCAAAGTGGACGGTTCTGTTAATACTTATACAGTTTTACCATACTCATATATAATAATTATACTGTATTATTATTAATTTATCACTTTTTATAGTGAAAATTCCATCATTAAAAATCTAATACAAGAGTACATTAGACTGCTCTCTTCTATTCACATGTTTGTAGTATCATATTAAACCAAGCAAAATTATATGAAGACTGTTTTTATCAGCTACGTTTCTACAGTACAAATCGATTTTCTATAATAATCCAAAAACTATACATCAAAACAGGATTGAATGCAGGGGTGTAGAAAACAGGATTCAGGTAGTTCTGAACCAGAATACATGCCCCAGAAAGATACCTCCTAGACAAGGCAACTGAATTTTTTAGTAGACAGTTTGAAAAATTGATTAATCTTCTAGCCTGTTTTCATCTTCATAGTTAAGTTTATAAAAACAAAGGAAACTGATAAATGTATAAAAATATAATTGACCATCCTCCTAATAGCTTAAAGTTATTGAGAGAATTAGTTTAGTAACAATTTCTAACATGATATTAGAACTAGAGATCTTGTATTGAAAGCCCAACAATTCTAATTATTGAATTGAAGTGTTTAACTTACATGTTACATAGAGTCAAGTTGTATAGAAGTGATATATGTATAAAAGTATAGTACCTGATTTTCTTCCCAATAACTTAAACTTTTCAAAAAATTGATTTTTCAAAAACTTATAACAAAAACAAACGCTATCTACAGATCTGCCGCAGAAGAACTTCATCCATAGACTATGTATTACTCATTATGCTATACCGGTAAGAAGAACCTGAGTTATTCCAACTTCAAAGTACACTCCACAGATTAGTATCATCACAGAATAATAATAATAATACTCAAGGGCAAAAAAATTCATTGAGAAGTCCTTTTTTTATTGGATAAAGAAAGTCCCCACTTGAATCCATTGTAATAGTACAGGAAGATGTACAATTGTACAGTCAATCATGTATTTTTTTTTTCGCTAATGGTGTGAGAAGCTATATGATTTTTTTATTGTCCAATGGTTACTTTTCTGCTGGAGGAACCTTGTTTTCGGATAATGCGGAAACTGTCCTCAATCTTTCTGGTGTCTGCATTAACAAACTGCAAAGGGAAAACATTGGTTACTTGCAGGCTAGAGCACAGTTATTTCACTTCTTCGACTGCTTATAGTCCTCAACGTTTGACAATTCTAATAGGGTTAAAGCTAACAAGAATAATGGAAATTAATTCAATAAAAGTTGCTACTTAAACTTGCAATCATACTACATAAGAGATTTGGCAGTTACTGTTTACTGACCTCTAACTTTAATTCTTCCTTTGTCGCATGCCCTCTGAAATAACCATACTTAGAAATTCTTGACAAACTCCAATCATTGTTAACCTGTTCATGTTACAATAAATGAATTTTTCTAATCAAACATGAACTTACAAAATATGACCACAAGTAAACACAGAATGAGAAAGAGTTACGTACATCATTTGAAAACTTATCCAAGGTGAAACCAGCCATGCCAATGACTGTCTGTACTGGTGCACTATAGTTGTTATGATCATATGTGTCAATACCGCTCTTATCTTTTGTAGGCATTCCTTTACATTCACTTTTATAAATCGAGCAGGTCCGTTCGTAGTTATGTACATGACCAAACAGAACCAAATCAACCTATATTTTACCAACCTCAATCAGCAAAAACAGGAAGCAGAATGGTAAAAGGTAAAAAAAACGTAAGTGAAAGTAAAATAGGTAAAATAACTTACTTTGTTATCTAAAAGTAATGGCTCAACTTCGTTAACAAAACGACTATCAACACTGAAGATTCCAGGTGTGGAAGTATACATTGGTCTATGCCTGCAAATAGTTTGCTGATGTTATTAACTTAAAGCTAATCACAGACCTTTGAAAAGGATTAGTTGGATATAAGATCTATTATCTCACCCCGTAAATATTAACCAAGGAGTTTTCAATCGATCAACAGAAGCCATATCTTTTTTCATCCATTCATACTGTAAAATATTGAAATAAATAAATATCCAACAAATTATAAAGATGATTGAAAATGAACTCTGCAATATATAAATGAGACATAGTTTGATTAAACTAATTTACCTGTTCTGAATTACTAGACCAGTCATGCTCGGTAGAGATAACAATGAAGTGAACACTCCCTTGTTCAATGGAATACCATGGCTTATCCTTTGCTGAAGTTGGCATTGAAAAATAAGTCTCATAGGGAACTCCACATTCTCCTCCAGAGTCTGGTGTTACATATACAGATCCAGAGTCTATGTAGTCCCTGTTAAAAAATTAATAGTGATAAATTTTTTAAAAAAAATCGTGTAATATACTAAATTAAGACAGAAAAAATAACTAACTTATTGCCATTATGTAAAATACCTATATTAATATATTATATAATGCATATATAAATATATACGCAAAGGATGTGTTACCAACTAGAAATAATTAACTTCATATAACAATTAGACATTAAGTGATAGGAATGTCATATTAGTACCTCTCATGGTTGCCAATGGCAGTCATGTACGAAACATGAGAGGCAACTGGTTTGATTTGATGAAGAAAAAAATCCCACTCAACCAAAAAACCAGTGGCATAGCTTATGTCTCCAATGTGGAAGATGGAGTCTACATTTCCTGAGTTTACTTCATCAGCCATGGCTTTTATAACTGAGAGAGATCCTGGCTACATTATTCATCACAAGAATCTATTAGATTAATTTTTACATTCCTTACCTCAAACTAGAAGATAATGCTTTACAAATTAATTTGATTTACCTGAATATAATGTTCAGTAGAGGCATCACGGGGAGCCTTTCCCATATCTCCAAATGCCAGAAATTTGAGTTCATCTGATCCTCCTGCTGGTGGAGTCTTGAATTGGATTTCATCACTCCACCCAACTGAATCACTGTATTCAAAAACAATTAACGAAATTACATAAAATAACACTCTTAAAACTTATGATAACAAAAATAACATCTAATAATATTAAACAAGCTCGAATTGGACAGTATTCAATATTGAACGGATCTAAATGGTCATAGTTTATTTTAAATGACATTCAACGTGAAATGATGGGTTAAACTTTTTTTCTAATAGTACAAATATATGAACTAGACATACGAGTATAATTTTTTCGTGTAAATATACTGATAAAGTAGAGAATTTATACCTTCCATATTTATATGAGAATTGGGTAGAAGGTTGAAGTCCAGTCATGAGTGCTGAATGAATGAATCCAGGGTCATGCCAACCAAAGTCACTTGCTGGACTTGCTGCAAAACCTATCAATTTCACAGTTGAACCATAAAGTTAAATAATAATAATAATAATAATAATAATAAAAGGATTTTTTTTCTATTATTTTAAAAAGAAGAAAAGAAAACTCACTGCACATATCATTCTGGGAAAATGTAGTAACTTGTGAAGTCTCTGTTTTTCCATCTGCATAATGTACTTGCTGAGTTTTGTCATCACCACTAACCCATGTTATTCTCATCTGCAATCATAACCCATTATCCTTAACTTATATAAAAATGCACTTAGTTCAAAAAAAATTATAAAAAAGAAAAGAAAAGGAGTGACCACTATTTTTATTTTATTTTTAATTTTGAGTTTCATTCCTCATGATTTTAAGACTTTAGAAGTAGCCCTAATTTGTAATATTTCCAAAATAGTTCCAATATAACCGTTATAGTTAAATACTTAAAAATCAAAAACATTAACGTGAAAAGAAATTATTAATTTAAAATACAGAGAGAGGGGCTTACAGATGATCCAGTTGAATCAATGCTGGAGAGATGTGAATATAAAGGGTTGTTTGGGTTTGCAAAATTCAGAGGTTGAGACCTCGCTAAAATGCAAGGGGTGTCGAATCCCCCACCAAAGAGTACGAATTCAATGTCGGTTCTGATATTAATCACATGAAACGACAACGTACCAATGCAAGTATTAACCTGGCATTTTCCTTTACTATTATATTCCTTGCATTCTTTCTTCTCGCAACTCAGATACCCTGGATCTTTACTCACGTACATTGCCTGCATTTTATATGCTAAGTTTTATTTTTCAAAATATACACGTAAATTATCTAATCATGTAACTTATTTAACTTTTAATTTTTAAAATAAAAAATATATATTAATTTTTTTACTACATTAAAAAACATATATATAAAAACTTTTTTCTTACAACATTTTATATGTTAAAGTTAAAACTTTATATATATAAAAAAAACTATTTGTACGATTAAACTTTTATATATAATATTTGGAATAGGAGGCCAAGTTGTATAGGTTAATGTTTAGAATAAAAAATAATTTTTTTTTCCTGTTGTATTGATATTGTGATACACATAATTTAAATTAAGTTTAGAATGAAATATTATTATTTAACATATTTAATTAAAATAGAAAAAAAATTATACATTAAAATATTAGATTATTATTAAAGTACGATAATAATGATTAAAACGATAACTAAAATTTTTATTAATAAAATTCTTGTGTGAAGTTTAATTAAAAGTTTTAAAAATTAATGATTTAATTATATATAGTAATCTATTTATACATAAAATTTTAATTTTAACTTACATTAAAAAATATATATATTTATTTTTTTATTAAATAAATAAATATATATTTTTAAATAATTATACTACATGCATTCATTTTAAATCCATCCTTTACGACTCTCCCATTGAATACGTTAATCATCACCATAAAGTCTGTTTCTCTTGTCTAAAAAAAAAGGAGGTCTGTTTCTCTAAAATTTCTTCCATAGGTGAGTTTGAGCTACGGATGTTCCAATATTCTAATAATTACAAGGGGTGGAAGAAGAAACCAAAATTCAAAACTCTAGCATACTTTTTTTTTTAATATATATATAATTTAGATAAATTGTATTGATAAATTATAATGATTTCTTGAATAAATTATTTAAAAATATAGATATTAATAAATAAAAAAAACTTTAAAATATTTAATTAAAACGTGAAATATATATACATTTAGATTTTATTTATTAAAAAAAAAATCAGTTTCTTGATGACATCGTCCTGAATCCAATATAATTATCATAGGTTGTAATTAATAACGTACAAGCCATGGTTTCCTCAGACGTAACTCTGTTTGTAACGTTGCAACTAATAACAACTCGATAATTTCTTTAGTCATTCAATTCGTTAATTAATTGTTGTGTTTTGTTGTAGTGCCTAGTTATCTACTTTCTTTAACGTTTTTGTCTTTTATTTTCATTTATATGAATTTCATAAATCAACTAAATCTCTCTGTTTACATTTACTATTACAACTAAAACATTAACTCATATGTGGACACATGTTCCTATATAGACCATCCATCACTTCACGCTCCTATATCCTTTAAATTTTCTCATTCCATTCCAGTTAACGTGGGAAGAAATGGGGAATTAAAAAATATATATATTAACATTAAAGTAATTAAGTATTTTATTTCATAATTTAAAGTTTTTTAATTTTTTTTTAATAAACATATTATTCTAGCAAAATCCAACCTAAAAATAGGATTAATTACCGGAATAAATATCCAATTTGAATGAGAATACCAATTAATGGAAGAGAAAATTCAATGTTAACATGTTTGAGTCATATATTTTCAAAGATTATATAATTATGTCATAATGCAATAACATATTTTTCAATTGAGTGATTAACGAACTTGAGTTAGAATTTTTTTTTTTTTTTACATTAAAACATATTTTTGATGATATAATTAACTTAAAATTGAATATAAATGAGTTTTAATGTAAGAGCAAATCACTAATTTTTTTTATTTTTTTTAAATTTCAAACAATAATCAACATTTATTTTGAGTATATATAGGGTATGGGAGTTAATTAAAAATTTAAACTTAAACCTTTAACTAAAGACACCACTAAAATCTTAACCCATGCATATGTATACTATTTATTGGAAGAAAACAATGAAAACCTATTTAATCTATCAAATAACTATATATATATCTTACGAGAATTTAATTAATTTCCATTGACAACATGAAGGTTGAATATATATTTCAATATTTGTATAGTCAAAGAAAAAAATGATATATAACCATTAATTCAGTATCTGTATACGTACCTTAACCGGATAGTGACAGAGTAGGGGAAGACTGCTAAAATCACCGGTTTCTGAATAAAGAAGCTTATTCAAAGGACAACTTGAGACACTGCATATATATTACAAAATTAATTATAAAATTAAAACAATTTAATCAAATATTTAAACATATAAAAAGAAAAAGAAAAACAACTTATAAATATACTCATACTCAGAATAAGAAGGAGATATCATAGCGACCCAATCACGGTTAGAAGGATGAATTACACCACTAACGGTGACGGTGACATATTGGTCATCAGAAAGCTTATCAGTTAGTGAAGTAACATTGATTTGTATATATGGATTCGGATCAGAGCACTTCGCTAAATTTCGTCGGTTTATAACCCGAAAATCCGATATTGCTGTGTAGTTTTGGTGTTCGGTTTTAGACCAAACAATCAGAGGATGTAGTGTAGACGAAGAAGAAGAAGAAGAACCAGGATCGAACATAACTAGTGCCGAAATGAAGATAATTTTTAAAACCCAATTGTAATTATAGAAGGATCCCATTTTTGAAGAAGAAAGAAGAATTACAAAGTATGAAAATAAATGGACTACAAATCTAAATACGAATTATCAAAAACAATAATTCGAATATTGAGTACTGTGGACGGTTGAAAAAAGATGAAGATGATTTATTATGAGAGTTTGGCCGAAGTGCGGTGGGGTATTTATAGTTTGGCTAATATATGTTTCTTATTGAGGAATTATTATCGGTACTGAGATAGAATGAGAAATTTAAAAATGACAATATTTTTTTTTTTTCGTTTTTTGCACAGTTAAATTTATATTTTTAAATTATTATTAGCATATACTAACACATCAATATTCATCCAGATAATATATATTTTTTATTTCTTAGTTACTTTTGGACATTTTTTTATTTTAATTTCTTATTTTCAAATTTAATCAATTTAATAATTTAGCAAAAACATTAATGAATTTAAATATTTGTCCACCACTCGCTAATCTTGTATTCGTGAAGCTGGAGTGGCATTGGATTAAAGATCATGGGTCAAACCATGTTTCCATATAATATTATTCTTTTATAATAGATTTATATTCTTAATTTTTTATCAAAAATATATTTATATTATTAAATAATATAAAATTTATTAATCAATTAATTCTTAACTTTAAAGTTTCTTAGTTAATTTCATCCAAAACTTTTACATGAAAAAATTTAGTTAAAAAGATTATTCAAAATTATTGTCCATTATAATCATGATTTAATATAATTTTAAGTAAATTTCATTAAAATGGATAATTCAAAGAATTAATATTTAATTAAAGTTGATATAATAATCAATAAATTATTGTATCAAATGGAAACAGATTTTAACTGAACCGAATTTTATAATATATAGGTCCAAATAATTTGGTTTTGATTTTAAAAATGTAAAAAATAAATTTGTTGACTCCATTAAAGTTTTAAAATTTACAAATCTACATTTAATCTAATCGAATTATATATTACTAATACAAATATTATTTTTTTATATAACTTATAAAAATCTAAATTTTATTTTTTTCAATAATTTTCTCATTTTCAAGATTTTTGGTGTATCTAAAAAAATTTTGTTAGAATTAAAATTTTATTAAATATTAAATCTTATTTATTAATTTAACATAATATAGATTAAAAATAATTTAAATTTATTTTAAAAATAAATATATATAGACAGTTAATTGTGCTTATTAAACTAATATAAATAAACTATTATAATATTCTCTTATCGATATTTTATAAATTTATTTCGATTCTTGATTTAATAAAACATTATATGACCATCCGGTTAACTTTTTAATTAAAAATGGACCAAAATCAAACTATATTCATCTTTTTTTTATAAACTTAAAGTAAGAATTGTTTGAGATTTTTTTTTTTGGGATATTTTTCTATAATTTTTTTATTTATGCTAATCAAAATAAATAAATTAAACATTTAATTTGTATATATCATATGGTGCTAAAAAGATCAAAAGTCAATTAAGAAGAATTTACATATTTACCATGTGTTACCTAAAGTTAATAAAATGCAAGACATATACAATTTTTTTCTTAAAAATCCAACCTCTCTTATACTTTTTAAAATAGCCTATAGATTTGATTAGTTTGAAATACTAATTCAATATTTTTATAATAATAAATAATTTATCTCAATTAAATCGAAAGAAAAATATTAAATTTACAAATCATATCAATGTTAACTTATTATGTGATAAAATGATTTTTTAATTTTTTTTTTGAAATAACATATTATAATTTATATGAATATAAATTTAAAAATAAATTATTTCATTTTTTATTTTTTATGTAATGAATTATTCTCGTGAAATAAATAATAATATTATGTTATTTAATATATTTTAAAAACAATAAATAATTATATTATTATAATTAATTTTTTAAATATAGCACGAATATTGCATTGTTATTGGTAATAGTATTTTAAAAGTAACGATAACTCCTAGAATATTAAGCAATATGCTCTAATCATTTAATAGTTTTATATTTTTTTTTTCTCGTTAATTAAGTTGACTTGATGTGATGGATACGCAATGTGTGTGAAAGCTGACTTCTAAAACAGGCCACATATGTTTTTCTTCCTAATAAAACACGCCACATATATTATACACTTTATGCTTGAAATTGTT
Organism: Hippophae rhamnoides; assembly: GCA_033030585.1. Classification (NCBI taxonomy): domain Eukaryota; kingdom Viridiplantae; phylum Streptophyta; class Magnoliopsida; order Rosales; family Elaeagnaceae; genus Hippophae; species Hippophae rhamnoides. The sequence goes on along the minus strand of CM065428.1, from coordinate 60,134,110 downwards.
TTTCTTCACGTATCATATTTATATTATTTATTTTTAATAATATCATCGTCATTAAATTATTATTATTAAAATAATAATTGTATTTATACAAATAAAACTTCATAATTGTATTTATTAAAAAAAACTTTAAAGTTGTCTTTATTTTTAGTCAGCTTTCACTAATAATTTGACACATCCTTCTATATATCTTTTTTTTTGGGTTTGGAGGATACCTTATATAATTAGTTATTTTTTAAAAATAAAAATATATAATTAATTTTTTTATATTATACATTTACGTATATATATTATTATATATATAAAATAAGGTGTTAATTATTACTTAATAATTAATGTAAGTTGTAAATAAAAAAATGATAAATAATTATAGGATTATTTATTAATATAATCAATTAAATTATAAGATGTGAATATAGAATGTAACAATAATTTTTTTTTTCTTTTTTTATTAAATATCCTATCATATTAGGAATTTGGCTATATACTTAACAATGGAGCAAATATGTGCATATTACTATGATTTAAATTCACACTTTTTAGAGTAAGACATCAGACACTTAGACTTAGTATTAGAATACGATATTATATGACCAGTCTATATATATTCTTATAAGATATGATAATTCCTAGATTTTTTCATGGAACAATTAAAATCTCAAATAACAATTGGAGTAAAAAATTCTTAAATTGTTTCTCTAAACAATCAATTCATAAATAATTTTAGAGCCATTATTTTCTTTCTTTCTTTTTTTTTTTACTAAAAACATTCCTTCATTTGCTTTGATTTCATTTATATAAAAATGGATACTTAGATTTGATTTTATGAAGTAATATATATTAATGTTTCATCACAATAGCAATATTTGTAAAATTTTGTAGAGGATAAAATAACACTAAAATTCTAAACGTAAACGATTAACCGTAAAGGAAGGTAAAATTTATACTATTTATAAATATTTATATTCTTTTTATATATTAATAATAATTGTGATATTATTTCTCTTTTTTTAAATTAATTACAGTAGATTTCAGCGAAAGTAGAAGGATTCCAGATCTGCCTAAAATTAGAAAGGTACAAAGTATTTATCAATATTTTAAAATTTTTAAAATATTGCTATTTCTAGAATAATAAATTCTATTATACCATAGCAAAGTTTTAAAAATAGAAACTAGCTAATAAAACTATGAAAATAAGTCTAGCCAATTTTAAACGCTTGTTTTCAATTTATTACTTGTTTTGGTTTCATACATGTTATAACGAGTAATTAATTAACGAAATCTAAAAATATAAAAGTATAAAAGTATCAAAAGAAATTATTATTATTTATCAATTAATTTTTTTAATACAACTTAAATACAAATATAGATGTTTAAATATCAAACATTTTATTTGCTAAGTAAGATTCGTTTAACCACGTCTCTTTGTAACAATTTAAATTTTAAACACTTAAAAATAAGTTAATTAAAAACAATTTAAATTTTATTATAATTGTTATATTGATTTTGTTAATTTTAATACTTTATTTATTTTATGATGTATTATTTTGTATTTATAAGAGAGAAAAATAAAATCATAATGTAAATAAGATTGTTAATATTTTGATTCTCTAAAAAAAAATTAATACATAACACGTGTAAACCAAACAACCAAAGGGACAAAGATTGCAAGAGTGTACGAGCTTGCAGTTAGAATAACCTAAAAAAATAACCATTTGTCAAAAGAAGAATTAGCTATGATGGTTTGCTAAATAGGGGTACAAGTTGGGATTATTTGTCAAATGCATCAATTTCATAAGTTAATTTATTTATCAAATAAAAATTAAAATTTTTTCGTAAAAATCCTAGAAAAATTTTAAAATTAATATTTTTTAATAAATATTTTTAGATCATTATAATAATAAAAAATATATAAATATAAAAGAATTGTATATTAAAATGTGTAAAAAATAATAATTATTAATAACACGCTTAAAATTTATAATCATAAATTAACATATATATTGTGCAACTCATATATTTTTACTATTTAAAAAAATGCTGACACATCATTTAATATTAATGTCATTTAAAATAAATTATAATTATTTTAACTCATTCAATGTTAAATATCATCTAATTAAAATCTATCTAATATTATTAAAATATTATTTTTATTGCTATAAGTTTTAGGAGTCTATTTTTTTTTATAATTTTCCTAAATATTTTTTTTATTATTTAGATTCAATTTAATTTTTAAGGCTTATTTTAATTTTTTTTAAGACTAGGAAATAGTAAATAGTTAATAATATGTAATTAAAAGTGAAAAATAAATTAATTAAGATAAATTGGAAGATTGTTTTTTTAGAAAGTTTAATTTTTTGATTAAAATAAATAAGTAGTATCTTATTAATAACTAATATTAGGCAATATATTTTTGGTAATTTAGAGTGGTATTTTAGTAATAACTAGTATTAGATAATATTATTGGATAATTTAGAGTAGAATTTTAATAATAGTTAATATTAAATAATATACTTTGCGATAATTTAGAATAATATTTTAATAATAATTAATATTAGATACTTTTTGTTAATTTGGAAGGAAATGACAAAGAAAATCAAGATTTTGTCTGCAATGGTAAGCAAGAAAAGAATAAAAAAATGAAGACGTTCGACATTGAGAATTAAATGAGCAGTAGTCATAGATTTAAATTTGGCCTATAAATAGAGTTCTTTAAATGAATTGTACATAAAAAAAAATTTAGAGAAAATTTGTAGATGGAAAGTGAATCTTAATAAGAAGAAGAAAATCACGATCTTAGTGTTAATCTAAAACCCAATTGGCTTCGTGTAGAATCACGACCTAGTGAGTGAAAATATTTGTAAACTCTTTTGTTTATTTTATTACATTTTCATATTTTATATTTTCATGTCTTAATTTCTACAATTAGCTCAACATACAACATTTTACGATTATTCTTTCAACTACACGATAAATCATTTTATTTAGAATAAATATATTAATATGATATTTTTCACTTAAGATTTTAACCACAAATTTTTTTTTTTGTATATGAGACCATGTATATTTTATAAAAAATAATATTACATATATAAGTATTAATCATGAAAAACTTATTTAAATGGTTAAATATTATGTTAAATTGTATTTCATAAATAGATATATGATAAAATATAATAAATAACCTATCCATGAGATTTTTATTACAAGTGCATTGATCATCCATTCTTTTATGATATGATAAAAAGAGTGCATTATGACATAGATGAATATTCTGAAAAGCATATTTCAATGATTAAATATTATGATCAATAATATTTCACAAATACAATAAAATCTAATAAATAAACTTTTTATAAAATTTTATTAACAATGCATTCATTACTCATTTTTTTATATGATAAAAATATCATAATATAATATAAATTCATGATATACAAGAATACTGTTAGATTATGATAACATTATGATATTGATCGGAAAATACGATATATCATTAAGAATATAAAAAAAATGCAGTACAAAACATGTAAGATTCAAAAAATATTATGATATAGTTATGATTATGAAAAGACAATGTAGATTATGAAAAGACAATGTAGAGTAGATAAGATCCGAAAATATTATCGCATAATTATATTCATGAAAATATTATGATATGAACCATATTATAGACACACTCTCCAAGAAACAATGATGATTAATCTAAATATAATTATTATTCTTATTATTGATGTTATGTTTGTTATAAAGCTCCTTAATTTAAGGAGCAAAACATGGAGTAAAACATGGAACAAAACAAGGAGTAAAACATGAAGCAATTTATGGAGCAAAACAAGGAGCTTAATTCAAGGAACCATTAATTTAAGGAGTATTTTAAGGAGTGAATTTTCCTATAAATAGATGTGTAATTGTAATGAATTAATCATCCAAAGTGTTCATTCCAATTGAGAGAAAAGCTTAGAGAGAAAAGCTTTTGTGAGAGAAAATTGAGAGTAATTTTCTTGGGTGTAATTGGGTTGTGAGTTGTGAGTGTTGTAAACACCTTGTGTAATTTCTCCCTTTCGAAAAGATCTGCAGGTAGGTCCCAGACGTAAGCAAGATTGGACCAAACAGTTATCAAATTTTTGTGTGTTATTTTTCTATTCTTGCTTTCTCGTAAACCGCTTTATCGGGAATTTGCGTTATTTTCCAACAACTAGTATTAGAGCTATTAGTGGTGATTTACATCAATTTTTCTACAAGAAATAGTCAAAAACGATCCGAGGAAGTCGATTTAAAGTGGAGCAACGGCCGCGAGATGAAGAAGGGTGCTAAACTCGAGGGTGATGGCACGTATTTTGGGTTTTGGAAAATGCGGATAGAGGATTATACGTATCAAAGAAATCTATATCAACCTCTCTCGGGAAGAAAAGGAAGCTATGATGGAAGAAAATTGAAATCTTCAGCAGACAAGCTCCTGAGTTATTCGATTGACGTTATCCGTAATATTGCCTTCGCCTTCAACAAAGGAAAAGACCACGCGGGTCTTATGGCAGCTCTCCAATATGTAATGGTGACCTCAACCAAAGTGCACTCACGATGAGGCGTTTGTTCAATTTGCGGATGGAATGAAGGCGCGTGGACGCATCTCAACATCTCGATGAACTCTCACACGAGCTCATTGAGTTCAATGGAAATTAAATTCGATGAAGAAGTACGAGCATTAATACTTTTATCTTCTTTACCATAAAGTTGGAATGCTATTGTCATTAGGCCTTGAGTAGCTCGTCAAAAGCAATAAGTTGAAATTTGACGATGTTCGTGATCTGGTTCTCGGTGAAGAGATCCGACGTAGAGAGTCGGAGTGAATCGTCAAGCCGCTTTGCATACGAGTCAAGAGGGAAGAAATTAAACCAAAGGGAATGAATGTGGCGGATAACGGACTACCGAGGTAGATCAAGACAAGAGGTCCGAAATCCGAGGAATCCTAATAATTCCCGCTATGGCTCAAGACTATCGAGTGTTGGAATTGTGGAAGAACCGCAATACAAAAATCGGTGCAAGAGTGCAGAAGGACAAACAAGTGAAGGCAGTAGGCAAATGTTACTTCCACTCTCCCGGGAGGAAACGATGCATTGATATGCTGCTGGAGAAAGCAAGGAAGAATCTTGGGTGTTAGGCTACGGAGCATGGTCCCATGCTACTTCACAAAAAGAATTCTTCGAGAAATATGTCCCTGGAAACCTTGGAAATGTATATCTTGGTGATGATCAACCATGTGCTATTATTGGCAAGGTGTAGTGAAGATTAAGTTGAACGGATCTGTTTGGGAACCGAAGGATGTCGTGCGTATTCACGATCTCGGAAGGAACTTAATCTCGGTGGGGCGGCAATGGCCGGTGAAGGCTACACTCATGATCTTCCATGGTGATGATTGGAAGATTTCAAAGGGTGCAATGATAGTTGCTCGAGGTAAGAAAAGTGGCATTTTTACATGACACAGAGGCACGTTGTTACGGTACGATTAAAGCAAAGCAATGAAACACACAAATCTGGCACTTGAGGAGACTAGGCCATATAAGTGAGAAGGGGATGAAGATTATGCAGCTCAAAGGGAAAACTTCAGTCTACTACGGAGATAAACATGTGCGAAAAATTGCATACTTGGAAAGCAAAAATAGAGTCGGGCACTTTCGTACGTTACTGAGAATCTCAAAGAAGGAAAGACTAGAGCTTATTCACTCGATGTTTGGGGACCAAGCGACCGTCTCATCTATTGGTGGGAAACACTACTTCGTGACTTTCATTGATGATCACTCTCGGAAGGTATGGGTTTACTTTCAAAGCATAAGTCGAAGTATTCGAGGCTTTCGAAGATGGAAAGCTATGGTGGAAAACGAGACGGGTTTAAAGATCAAAAAGCTCGGAATCGGATAATGGTGGTGAATACGAAGACACGGATTCAAAAATTTACGCTATGAGCACGGGATCGTAATGGAAAGAACTGCCGGAGCACGCCTCAACACAAGATTGTGGCTGAGGCGTATTTAACCAGAACGTTGACGAAGAGCCGGAAACATTCGTATACGGTCGGGTCTCGGGAAACGCAATTCTAGGCACGGTCCAACACGGCGGCTTACCATTTGATCAACCCAGGCATCTCTGTTCCATTGGAGTATAGAATACCGAGAGGAGGTATGGAGCGGAAAAGAGGTGAAACTATCACATCTAAAAGTTTTCGGTTGTGTAGCATTTTCAGTGAATATCTGATCAAGGTAGGAATGTTTCGATCCCAACCCAAGAAATGCACATTCATTGGCTATGGTGAGGATGAGTTTGGCTACCGCATTTAGGATGACGAAAAGAAGAAAGTTATCCATGGAGATGTGATTTTCAACGAAAGGGTGATGTATAAGGACATGCGTAAAATGACGCCCAATGACTCGGAAAGCGAGAATGAGTCGGTATTTGCGCATGTAGATGATGTCCCGGATACTTCCGCAACATAACCAATTGTAACAAGTCCTCGGCCCAGAGGAACTTGTTGGACAAACGTGACATTCCGACACACCACAACCTCTTTACTCCGGCTCTTGTATTGAGAAGGTCTTCTCGACTCCTTACGTGCTAACGGAGATACATAGAACTATATGTCATTGATGATGGAGGGGAGCCTAAATGCTATGATGAAGCTTGTCGGACTCGAGATTCCAACAAGTGAGGAACTTGCTATGAAAGAAGAAATGAAATCTCTCATCTCGACCGGTATTTATGGGAACTAGGCGAGTTACCTATGGAAAGAAGGCACTTCTGAACAAATGGATGTATTCGGGTGAAAGAGAGCATGATGGTTCCAAGAGATACAAAGCCCGCCTAGTTGTCAAAGGGTTTCAATGCATGAAGGAAGGAGTTGACTACACTAACATTTTGCTCCCGTTGTGAAGCTTAATACTATCGTATCGGTATTGAGTATTGTAGGCCATCGAAGATCTTCATCTTGAACAGGTTGGATGTGAAGGCGCATTCCTTCATGGGAGATTTAGATGAAGAGATATACATGTACCCGGCCCGAAGGTTTCTCGAAAGAGGGAAGAGAAGAACATGGTGTGCGAGACTTAAGAAGAGTTTGTATGGCACAGAAACAAGCCGAGACAATGGTACAGAAATTTTGAAAGCTTACCTGCACAAGGAAGGTTTCCATAAGTGCAATCTTGATCATTGTTGCTACTTCAAGAGATATAGGTCCAAGTTATATCATTTTACTACTTTATGTTGATGATATGTTAGTAAGCGAGGTTCGAGATATGGATGATATTAAAAGGTTGAAGCATCAATTGTCAAAGGAATTTGACATGAAAGACTTGGGGTCCGACAAAGAAGATTCTTGGAATGCAAATCACAAGAAATAAGAAGAAAGGATCCTTGTAGTTATCTCAGGCAGAAAGACATCAATCGTGTTTTGCAAAGATTGACATGGGCGATGCCAAGCTGGCTAGCACAGCCTTGGCTACCATTTTCGCCTATCCAAGGATCAGTCCCCTCGGACGAAGAAGAAGAGAGAATTCATGGCTAAGGTTCCTTACGCCTCACCATTGGAAGTTTGATGCGCATGATAGTGCATGCGAGACCAGGACATTGGCGCTACGGTGGGAGTTGTTAGCGGTTATGTCGAATCCAGGGAAAACTCATTGGGAAGCGATCAGTAGATTTTGAGGTATCTGCAGGCACCACGAGAAAAAAGTGCTTGTACTTTAGTAAAGGAGAGTTAAAAGTATGCAAGTGCGTGAAGCGAGACTTTGGAGGTGAGTTGATCACAGAAGAAGCACCACCGTTATATATATTGATCAAGTTGGAACTACAATTTGTTAGTTGGATGTCACAAATACGTAAAATTGTCACTCTATCCAACAAGAGGTGAGTATGTTAGCGATGTGAAGCTAGTAAAGAGATGATATGGCTTCAAGGTTTGTTAATTGGTGGGATTCAAACAAAGAGAAGAATGTTTTGCATAGTGATAGTCAAAGTGCAATACAACATGAAAGAATTCAAAGACATTTCATTCTAGAACAAAGCATATTGGACTTCGTTATCACTTCATCGATCTCTATTGGAAGATGATGTGTTAATACCTGGAGAAGATTCAAGGAAGCAAAAATCCGGAGATATGTTAACAAAGGTGGTGACTATTGACAAGCGAAGTCAGCTTTAACTTCAGTTGGTTGAGTAACAAGATTACAAAAGCTGCTGCATTGATCAAGGTGTGAAGACAGATTGAAATCAGTCTTCAAGTGGGAGATTGTTATAAAGCTCCTTAATTTAAGGAGCAAATTAAGGAGCAAAACATGGAGCAAAACATGGAGTAAAACATGGAGTAAAACATGGAGCAAAACATGGAGCAATTTATGGAGCAAAACAAGGAGCTTAATTCAAGGAGCAATTTAAGGAACCATTAATTTAAGGAGTATTTCAAGGAGTGAATTTTCCTATAAATAGATGTGTAATTGTAATGAATTAATCATCCAAAGTGTTCGTTCCAATTGAGAGAAAAGCTTAGAGAGAAAAGCTTTTGTGAGAGAAAATTGAGAGTAATTTTCTTGAGTGTAATTGGGTTGTGAGTTGTGAGTGTTGTAAACACCTTGTGTAATTTCTCACCTTTCAGTAAAAAGATCTGCAGCAGGTCCGGAGACGTAAGCAAGATTGGCCGAACTTCGTTATCAAATTTTGTGTGTTATTTTTCTATTCTTTCTTTCTCATAAATATGACTTATCAGGAATTTGTGTTATTTCCCAACAATGTTACTCTTATTGTTATTATTATTACAACTAATATTTTGCTAATATTTATTATTAATAATATTAATAATTATTTAATTCATGAAATTGTCATCTTTATCATTATATTTATTGTCAAAGTAAGAGATCTTCTATAAAATAAATTTTATACCTGTGATTCTTTCGTAAATTTATACTAAATATATAAATTACCACCTTTTTAGCAAAATTTTACTCTATTTTACTCTTTTGTAAAATAAATTTTATACATGTAACTATTTCATAAATTTATATTAAACCTATCAAACATCATTGGCCAAAATTTTGCTTACTCATTTTTCAAATTATTTTTCACTCATAGGTATAAGTGACAGAACTTGAAGGCCATGTCTTAAAGTTTTGAAATCTATGACCTTGTAATCATATTTTTTAATCAAGTGTTTAATTATTTATTTTTATTTGATTTTCTAGTAATGATATAAGACTTTTTGATTATGAGTTCAGGATTTGAATGATAACATTTGGATTAGTAATTTTTTTATTTGAATATATATTTATTTGAAAATAACATTTCTTATTACAAAACATATTAAGTTTAATGTGAAAAGTATTGCGATATATTTATGAGAATTTTTATCTATAGGATAAAGATTATGTTGGCATATGAATAATATGGTAGACAACAAGGAGATAATAATGCAGAAATTATGTCAGATAAGAATAATAATAGAAATTAATATTGTTATAATTTGTTTCTTTTCCATTTCCTTTTGTATACAAATACTATACATTTGTACAGAAATCTTAGAACAGAAAATTACAGAAATATAATCATAATATTTGACATGGTATCAGAGCAGATTATCTAAAGAAATAAAAATTACGTTGCTACTTATTACAACATAATTTTCTGTTCTCACGATATTGTTTGTTTGGCCAATCTGGTTTGGTAGATCACTTTCTGATCTGGGATCAGGGGTGGTGTTTCTGTTTCGTTTTTTTGGCCAATCTGGTTGACTTTACTCTGTTCGTCTCCTCCGCATCAGTAACTTTGTGTGTTGGACGGAGGGATCCTCCACTGTTTTACCTTCAAACACCGAACAGTGGTTTGAGTTCATATTCAGCTCTTGTAGCCGGTTCACTCTGCATATTTGTCATCAGTTGGTGTAGCTCAGAAATGAAAGCAAGATAATTATTTAACTTGTATTGTTTCAGAAATTCAATAGAAGATTACGGGTTACACTTCAATATATATATATATATATATATATGTATATATATGTATATGCATACAACTTACAAGGAGTCAAGTGATTCGCAACACCAACTCAGGGAAGAACCATAGAAAGAAGGTCGGACCCATTTGAAAACCGAGTACTCACAGCACCTATTGTTGCAGTTCCTTGGAAACCAAGTACTCACAAGCAGTCGTTGATGCAGTTCCTGAGAGTAACAGAATAGGTGGTGGTACCAGCAACAAATGTGCTAGTGTTGTATTCTTGAAACTAATATTTCGAGTAGAGAATGAAGGGGAAAAAATAGTAACAGAGGCAGTTTGCGAGAGGAGAAGAGCCGTTGTGAAGAAGAGCGCTGCTGCGAAGAATCTGAGAGAAAAGGAGAAGAAGAGGGCTGCGCGAAATGGATAAGGAAATGATTTAGGGCTGCGCGAGTTTGGAATTTCTCTTAGGGTTTGGAACACGCAGAAGAAGCTGCACTGCACTCATTTTTTAAAAAAAATTTAGGGTTACAAATTTTTCTATTTATAGTATATGAACGAAGTGTAAAAAAAGGAAAAACGCAAGAAAAAAAAATTAGATTTCATGGCGTAATCTAGGGATTTAACTACCAATTTCATTTTGGAAGATTTGACGGCAAAAATGACAAAAGTTCTAACTAGAGCTCAGATCAGCTCACAACCTCCGCCAACTGAAGCGTCGACTGCTCCCATTAGTATCAAGTTGAGAGGATCCAATTATGCCTTGTGGTCCCAAGTGGTAGAACTGTATATCTCTGGCAAAGATAAACTGGGATATATTAATTGGGACTTTCCTCAACCTGTTGAAACCGACCCCTCATTTAGGAGATGTCATACTGAAAATGCCATTGTCAAAGGATGGTTGATCAATTCGATGGACCTCTCCTTAATTGCAAATTTTATCCGATTCCCAACTACAAAACAGGTTTGGGATTCGGTGGCTACCACTTACTATGATGGGACAGACACGTCTCAAGTGTATGATCTTCGCTGTCAAGTTACTCGTACGAAGCAAGCGGGTGGATCCATTGAAAAATACTAGAATGACCTTCAAGGGTTGTGGCGTGAAATTGATTTCCGTCGTCCTAATCCAATGGAGTATGCGATTGATATACAAAAATACAACTCCATCGTACAGGAAGATCGAGTGTATACCTTCCTCGATGGACTTGATGATAGATTGGATAAAACTCAAAGTGATGTTCTTCAAATCAAACCATTTCCTACGGTGGAACAAGCTTATGGATTTGCCCGTAGGGAAGAGGTCAGGCAGACCGTGATGATTACAGGTGTAGATACGACACCCGGAGCAGTTATGGCTTTTAAAGGGGTCAAGGGACATCATAATCTAATGCCACCAAAAACAGGAACTTCCGTGAGTAGCAAGAAATCCACCATCTCTTGACATGAAATGTGGCCATTGCAGAAACTCCATACACACCCGTGAAAACTGCTTCAAACTATGGGTATCCATAATGGTGGAATGATCTTCAAGCACGGAAGAAACGGGACACCACTGGGCGAGCCGCTGTGGCTACCAATAATGCCTCATTATCCCTTATTTCTCAGGTCGAATCTTCCCAAGATCTAGGTATTTCAAGTAAAGCATTTCATATATCTACTCGTAGTGATAAGGAGGATTAGATTCTAGACTCTGGAGCTACAAATCACATGACATTTGACCCAAACGATCTCTCCAATACAACTCAGCCAAGACAGAGTCGTGTTGCCAATACAAATGGGGTCACTTATCCAGTTACAGGAGCTGGAACAGTGACCTTATCTCCTTCATTATCATTATCTAATACTTTACTTGTACCCTCTTTGTCAAACCGACTAATGTCTGTAAGTCAGGTCACTTCAGATCTTAACTGTGTAGTACTGATGTATTCTACTTTTTGCCTTCTACAGGATATTCTCACCAAGGAGATCATTGGGCGTGGTACTAGGATAGGAGGGCTATATTATGTGGATGACCTCAGTATAGGAAGAGCCAATCACATGCAAAACACTGTTGGTAACAAGGAACGATAGATTTGGCTATGTCATCGTAGATTTGGGCATCCATCATTCGGGTATTTAAAGCACCTACTCCCCAGTTTATTTTCAAATATCACACATTCAGATTTCAAATGTGATACTTGTATTCTAGTAAAAAGTCATAGGGCGTCTTATCCTATGAGCATGAATAAAAGTATGACTCCTTTTGCTTTGGTACATTATGATGTTTGGGGACCTTCTCTGGTCATTACGTCATCGGGTCATCGTTGATTTGTTATTTTTGTTGATGACTTGTAGCAAAAGGATATACACAGAAACACGGGATAGATTATCAAGAAACCTTCTCACCTGTGGCTAAATTAAAAATCGTTAGAGTCTTGTTATATCTTGCGGCAAATTTAGATTGGCCATTGCACCAACTTGACGTAAAAAATGTCTTCCTTCATGGTGATCTTGAGGAAGAGATTTATATTGATATCCCACCAGGATATACTATTACAACAGGAAAAGAAACTGCATGTAGATTACAACGAGCATTGTATGGACTAAAACAATCACCTCGAGCATGGTTTGGTAGGTTGAGTTCAGCAATGAAGAAATATGGGTTCCAACAAAGCAACTCTGATCATACTCTTTTCCTAAAACACCGATTAGGGAAGATAACAACCCTTATAGTCTATGTAGACGACATGATCATTACAGGGGATGATAAAGAAGAAATCTCTAAGCTTCAAGAACAACTTTCAAATGAGTTTGAAATGAAGAATTTTGGAGGGCTTAAATACTTCTTAGGTATTGAGGTAACAAGATCAAAACAAGGCATATGTCTTTCCCAAAGGAAATATACTCTGGACCTACTGGCAGAGGCAGGACTACTAGATTGTAGACCTGTCGATATTCCAATAGTTCAAAATCATAAACTCGGAGAATATGTGGACCAAGTACCAGCATATAAACAGAGATATCAACGATTAGTAGGTAAACTCATATATTTATCTCATACTCGACCTGATATTGCTTATGCTGTGAGTTTCGTGAGTCAGTTTATGCACTACCTAAGTGAAGACCATATGGATGCGGTCATGTGAATACTTCGTTATTTAAAGTCCTCCCCTGGGAAAGGACTTATGTTTTCAAAGAATGGTCAATTGGAAGTCCTTGGATATACAGATTTAGACTAGGCAGGGAATATGAAGGATAAGAAATCTACTGTTGGGTACTTCACTTTTGTGGGGGGCAATCTTGTTACATAGAGGAGCAAGAAGTAGAAGGTAGTTGCCTTATCTAGTGCTGAAGCTGAATTTTGAGGAATGATCAAGGGAATATGTGAGCTCATGTGGTTAAAAAAACTTCTAACTGAGATTGGTGTTGCTCATAACTCTGAAATGAACTTATTTTGTGATAACAAACCAGTCATTTCCATCTCTCACAATCCAATTCAACATGATCGCATGAAGCAAGTTGAAGTGGATTGGAACTTCATCAAACAAAATCTTGAAGAAAAGATTATTAAGCTTCCATTTGTTAAATCAGAAGATCAATTTGCTGATATACTCACAAAATCTATGTCTGCAAAGAGATTTTACAACTCACTTGACAAGTTAGACAGAATAGACATATATGCACCACCTTGAGGGAGAGTGTTGGCATGTGAGTAATATGGCAGACAAGAAGGAGGCAACAATGCAGGAATTATGGCAGATAATCAACAGACAAGAATAATAATAGAAATTAATATTATTATAATTTGTTTCTTTTCTATTTCCTTTTGTATACAAATACTATACATTTGTACAGAAATCTTAGAACAAAAAATTACAGAAATACAATCATAATATTTGATAGATTGGATACAAAAAGTTTAATGTATCAAAGGAAATATGAAGTTTATATTCATGAAAACTTAGCTTGAAATTTAGATGTAATATTCAATTAGAAATATCATGATATGTCGGGGCAGACCCAAGAATATTTCTAATGTTAATAAATTTAGTTGTTTAAAACGTGAAAAATCTTAGGCTTCGTTCCTATGCCCAAAATTAAGTTATTAAATTTAGTATTATTTGATAATTGATTCTGTTTTAGTTTTTATTTTAATTGAAAATAAATTAAGTACTCTTTTTGTTCTAATATTATTTTCTATTTTCATATTTGAAAACATTCCAAATTAAATTTCAAATCTTAGACGCCCCACTTTCACCAAGACTAAAATCCTACTTCTTTTCTATAGCAACTCGCAATAAAATATAATTAAGTTCAGAATATAAAAAGTAAAAATAAGTATAAAAAAACACTTTGATTCTTTATGTTTGGTGTTGGAAAGATGGCATGGAACCCAAGAACCTCGTAATCACTTTTAGAAGAAGAAAGAAATGAGATTTAGTTTAAAGAAATTAATCTCATTAATAAAACATATCAAAATGTTACTCGTACTCAATATTTTCTAAAATAAAACAATAATATTTTTAAATTTTTATTTATTTATTTCCTCCTCCTTTTATGATGGATCATAAAATGGTTGGATAGTAATTATTGATAAAGTAAATTATAGAAACATAACCAATTCCATAGATTGTACTCTTCTTTTCTTAACACCAAACAACAAATGGTAAATATACTAAAAAACTACGACTAACAAAAGTATATATATATATTCCCCTAACAATTCGTGTAGAAATATAAAGAAAAAAAAACATAATTTAACTAAATATGATTTGGATATTAAATAATGTTAGGAGTGCACATCACACAAAAAATGAAAGCATTTGTTTCCACGCATTCTAAATAATTTATGCTAATCAAATCATTACATGACGTTGCTGTAACACCAATACAGACGCTTCACAATTGAAATTTGATGATGCTAACATATCTCCAATGACTCCTAGTTCAAGGAATTCACTCCATGTTTCAAGATTTTCTATTTGTGGGGATTTCAAGCCCTTTCTTCTCCCAACTACAATAAGGTCAAATTCATTCACCACACTTCCCAATATCCTTGTTAATTCTGGTCCATTCATTGTTATATGTTCCCTATATTCTGCATTCTTAGTACCATTAGTTTTATACCTAACATCTTTCAGCATCTCATTGTCAAGTATATCTTCCCATTCAGTAAAATTTTGATCTTTATCCCCCGCAGTAAACCTTATCACAGTTAGACTAAAGCTTTTTGTATCATTAACTACACGCTTTGCAAACATCAAAGCTTCCCTATCATCATTTCCTCCTAAGAATATCACACCAACACGATACAATGTAGATGGATGTCTCAAATGACTACGATCAATAAGAATTGCTACTGAACAAGGAGCTCTATCCAGGATTATGTGATTTAAGGCTCTTATGAAATTGTCTTCAGACTCAATTTCACCGGAAAATGCGTATCGTCTATGAAACGAGAGTACTATAAATGAAATAAGTTTGTCGAGGGCAAGGGTACAAACATCCTCATGCATCAACTTTGGTGGTGAAATAGCTGTAAAAGCTTCTACTGAAACAGCTCCATGGTTTCTTTTTTGGTACTTCATGAGGGCAAAGATAACATTTTCTGAGTAGTTTATGCTTGAGATAATGTTTTTTGTTCCAAGCTTGTATGAAACAAAGATAGGGAAGCTTCCACCTGTCAGTTCAATAAGGTGAAGAGCATAAACTGAAACTTGGTTTTCCTTAGTTGGACAAGCAACATCAAGAAGGTTCATCATACCAGGAATGTGAGCCTCAGTGTGAATACATGTAAGTATACGCAACTCTTCATTTTGTTTCAAATTTATAATGTTCCTTTTATGATAGCATGAATATTTCCTTGAATGATCATGCAAGTAATTCACAAGGATCGGAACAAATGTTGCTAAAGTTGATGCATTAAGTACTAACACTGTAAATGTCTGGTCATTTAAAACCTGTGTTTGAGGAGGTAAGTAATAAACAAACATTAGTTAGTTACATTATTCAAGTAGAATGCTATAAAATAGTTCAAATAATATTAGCTGAGAATGCACTATTAGAGAATACCTCAATATCACGAAGAAAAGAATAGCTAGCCAACTCAAGCACCCCTTTGGTGCAAATGGTCAGAGCAAGTGCGAGAGCATCTTTGAAGTGCATTTTGCAGTATAAAGAGGGTGCCAAACATGTTGCAATTTTTGTAAAAAAAGTCAACACTAGAAGTATTGCATCCATCCATAACATATTCCTACTAGATTCGAGGAATGCTAAATCCACCCTTAGTATGGTTGAAGTTATAAAAAGAGGAAAAAGAAGACCATAGATGTAACATTCAATCTTCTTTGCAAGACTAGATCCTAGTGGTAGCCCCGTTGGTACTGCTAAACCTAAGATGTAAGGTCCAAATAGCACAGTTAGACCAAAGAAATGAGACATCAACGAGCACCCAAAAACCAACACAATGATTGCATAAATATATTCCTCATTCACAGGCCTTCCTGCTGGTGTATTGTTGACAATCCAAAGCATGCAAGGTCGAATAACAAAAAATATTGCAACAAGAAAGAAAGAAAAAGCTATAATGTCCTTCAAGAATTTATCTTGCCCCTCTCTATTGTAAATAAAGTTAAAAGTAGCAGCGCATTGAATTATGAGGCTAATTGTATCGTTTACCAGTGCTGCAGATAATCCTAACCTTCCAATCACTGAATTTATGATATTGAGCTGATCAAGAAGGCAAGCAACAACTGCAAATGAAGTCATAGATTGTGACACTATTAAAAATTGGAGCATAACTTTCTTCTCCTTTAAATTTCTTTCTTTACCAATGAAACGTTTAGAGAGAGTCATTACTCCTTGACCAAATACTGAGGGTAATACTAATGATAAAACACCAATTGCTATGGGTAACTTTCCTGCTTTCTTGATCCTGCTCAAATCTGTTTTCACACCAGTTATGAAAAGAAAGAGTGCATAACCAAATGATGTTAATGTTCCAATGACTTCTTGACTCATAATAGGAAATAGAGATTGTTGCAAAGCCTTGTATTTTAGGCCACGGATTGTAGGTCCAAGAATAAATCCAGCCTAGTTAACATATGGAGAAAAAATAAAGGCCTTTTAAGTACTGTTACCATCACCTTAGTCAATCAAATTTTACATAAACATGAGAAAGAGGCCAAAGACTAAAAAAGGTTCATTAGCTTAATTCTCATGCTATGAAATTTTATAGGAAATTCTTATAAAAATGTTAAGGTAAAATAATATTTATAATACCTGTTAAAATTTATAACTACAAAAATAATACCTAAAAAAAATCCAAAAATTTCATAATAAATATCGTAAAATTGAATGCCATTTAAGTTGAAATCCGATCAATTAAATCGTATATTGAACTCCAACTTAAAATCCGTTCAATGTTATTTGTATGTTATTTTTATTATTATATATTTTAGTTATGTTATTTTATATAATTTTCTATTAATTAATAGGTGTAATGTAATTAGAATAATTAATAAAAACTATCTATAACAAAGATTAGCGCTCTTACAATAACTTGAGAGATAAATAATGGAAGATCGAAACGCTTGAGAATAAAGTGAGAGGCATATGTGATGAAGAAAATGAGAAATACTTGCAACTCTAGTGTTGGTAACAAATCAATGGGACGCACCACTGGATATATATTAGGATTTATGAAATGTTTCCAAATGCCATAGGAGGAAACAGTAGGTGGATTGGTGAAACAAACACTGAGAATGCCTTTGCCTTGACCAGGGACATTCTTGATCATCTTCTCGGATGTTGAATTTTCCATCCTTGTGCTAATTTTGAAAAATTAAAAGAACATGCAAAGCTTCTTCTTTTTGTGCTAAAAAACAGAGAACGAAATGGTTATGAGAATGAAAACAGGGTATCAAATATTTTAAAGCTAAGCATATAAAGGAACGACAGTTTAAAATAGTATAAGAAACTAGATACCTACTAAAGTACAAATAATTATAACTTTAAACAACATTTGTTACCTTTTCATGGACATGAAGCAATACTGTCAAAATAATTGACGATAAGGTCTTTTGCTAAGGCAATTAATGCTTTGCATTTGACTGATAAATATAGAACCTAAGATTTTTTAAACATTACGGGTTGTTATAGAGGAATATCTGTAGTGAAAAAAGCTTACCCATATTTACTATTTTATTAGTTCTATATACCTAATAGGCTGCTCAGGCTACTATACTTATCTCGTATTAAAACTAATTAACACTAATTAACGGGTAACATACCTTATGCAAAAATTATAATTTTGTATAATATATAACTAATATTAAATATTTTAAAATTAAAATGTTAATTTCAAAGATTGTTAATCTCATACTAATTATAAATATCATACTAATATTTTTGTTAACTAATACGAGACACATTTTTTTTCGTTTTAGTACATTTTGTATTTTTAACATATTTTAATTATATTTTAATTCAATTTAAGTCATTTTCTTCTTTTTTTCAAATTTTATGTATTTTTTTTAATGAAAGGCTCATTAGTTTTTTTTCTTTAGTCCATTGATCTACTAAAAATTCGAAACCATATAAATTTTGTCTTTTATATGCAACATAAGATTTTCAATCTTAAAATATTAACTTCAAATGAAAGTAAGGCTTGTAATATTTATAAATATTATATTAACATTTTTTCTTAATTAATATGAGATACTATTTTTATATACTTAAATTCCCTCAAAAAGTGTAGGTCGAAATAAATAATATTGGTTTTACATAGGATTGATAATTTGTGCTTCAATTCGATTGTACAAAACGAATATAAATAAAAAAGTACAAATCAAATTAAATTTGAATCTAATTTGGACCGATTTAAATAACACGAAAAAATTAAGTTTGATTTATAGTTTAGTTAGGACCATCCTCATAATACAAAAAGAAAAAAATAATTATAATTATTGTTATACGATGTTAGTATTATTTTTCTATATGTTGAATTTGTTAGTTTATCTCATGAAAAATTTGATGCCTTTTTTCCTTTTATTTTTATTATAACTTTTTTCATCTTCCTATATAGGCATCAGGGTGTCTAATCTTCTAAGTGGTTTTACTTTTAATCATTTTAAAATATCGTATTTATGACTTATAATATCATTATTTTTTTGTATGTTATATAAATTTTTTCTTAATTCTGTAAATTATATATGTATATCTTATTATAATTTATTATAACTACATCTTTTTATTTTTTTTAATAATTCTTTTTGTGTTTCGATTATACCTTATAAATATTTAGTATTTGATTCTTAAATTAAATCTATTTTCTCTGTTAAAAGTTTCATATTTTTTTATTAATGTTGCTTGATTGTTTGTTATACCTACTAAGCCTCCATCTATTTCTAAGTGTATATATATTTTTAATTTATTTTTAAATGTTATTGTTTTCTTAATATGACATCATGAAATAGTGTTTTCATTATTTGAACTTTATCTTTTTGTCTTTTAACTTTTTCCTTCATAATCAATAAAAATAAATTTTGAGATATTATTATTTTTAATCATATTTCTTTTTCTTCCTAGTATTGGAGATTTTTCCTTGATATTTATGTACCATTACTCCGGTATTTTAAAGTCTGTTAGTATTTCTAGTTTTATATTTTGTCCAAGTTTTTGAAAGGTTTTATCTATTTTTATAAATTCATTTTGTCCATATATTGAACTATTATAACTGTTTGTTAATGAATACCCTATTATATAATGTATTGAAAATGGATGATTTTTTTCTTTCATTAAATCTCATTTTTCAAATTTATAAACTAAACTTAATACTTGATTTTAACTTTTTATAATGAATATTAATTGTAAACTTAGGGTATATTTTAAATTTTAGTTTATGTTATCCCAAATTACCAATGATCATTCATAGTAAAGCATATTTCATACTTATTATTCTATTATATAGTAATGTTATTTTTATGGGTGTATCTATTTTTCTTTAAAATGAGCTTGTATTAATATTTTGATTTCTTCTAAATGAATGTATTCGATTTTTTTTCTTTATCCTTTTGAATTTTTTTGATTAGTTTATTCAAAATAGTTTTCTTGTCAATTGATGGTGTATTATACATTCTTTTTGCACATGTAATATTAATAATCATTTATTTATTACTTATTTCATAATAAATTATGTTTTTTTTAATAATTTCTTTAAATATGAAAATGATGGACCTTTAAATCCATCTCTTTATTTAAGATTTAATTTTGTCTTTAAAATTTCTTCAAATTATTTATTTATTATTATTTCTTGTGAAAAATATCTAAGAAGTTTTCTATTTCTAATTATACTATTCCTTGATTTCTTATTATTTCTTGGTTCTCTATTATTTCTTTTTTATTTATTTATGAAATGTTATTGTTTACTTTTGTTGTATTTGAGGAGTATTTTTGAATTTTTTGAAACATTAAGTGTATTTTTGAAGATACATCAAAAGTTAGAAGTATTTTTTTTATGTTAATTCATTTAAATAATTAATTTTATACCTATAATTTATCATTGTTATGGGATAAAAGTGTCATTAATAGAAATTAATTATGTCAATAACAAATTTAAGAGTAGATTTACAAAAATATTATTGAATTATTGTTTTTGTTTCGTTTATATTACCGAAGTATTTTCTATCTCACTTATACGACTTAATTATCTAAGTTGTTCGAGATCTATCACTTAATTATCTATATTTTCCTCATCTACAACTTAATAGAGATGTAAATTGGATTCTTTCATCTGATCTTATATCTCATTTGGTATATTTAATGAATTTATGATACAATGTTGTCTCATTTTATTTAAATACAATCTCGTCTCATTTAGATTATATTTCTGATGTGTCTAACTTTAAACAAATGTTGCATTATTTTATTGTTAAACTTACATTATAAATAATTATATATTATATTTATTATTATTTTTGTATTCTTATTTATCTCATTTAGGCACATTATAAACAAATGAGATATCTCAATTAGTATCGTTTCGTTATTATTTTATCTCATTAAAAACAAAATGAGATAGATTTTAAAAATTAATGGATTAAACCATAAATCTTATTATCATCTTATCTCAATTTACATCCTTACTGTTAAATTATATGAGTTTTTTTAAATTTATCACTGATTTGTGACGTTGTTAGATAAAGATTAATAGAATGATATAAATGAAATAAATACAATAAGAGGATGATATAAATGAGATGAAAAATAATTTGATGATATTAACGAAACAAATGTAATAATATGATAATATTTTGTAGGTTATTCTCAAATTAACTATAACAATATTGCTACCATTTTGCAGCAATTATAATAACCCCTGCAATAAAATGTTAAAAAGGATATTGATCCAACAGTTGTAATTTTTTCTTAATAGAAACTCAAAAGTTGTAATTTTTTTTCTTGACATAAACGCAAAGGTAATTATTTATTGGGTTGTGAATGTGATTGTTATTTCAAAACAAAATTAATCACGTCGACAAGTAACACTCTCAGCTAGCCAGCTAGGTTTATTAACTGTGAGAAGTTGAGTGGGGGGTGGGGGGTGGGATGAGGACAGAGACGTCATTCTCTTTACTTTTCTTTTTTCGAATTTAAGATTTGTTCTTTATTTTTACTTAAAATGATTAGGGGACGTATCAAAATTTTGATTGGAGAATGAGAACTCCAAAATATATTTTAAACAACTATGTCTTGTGTTCTCTTGGTTATGTTAATTTTATTTTCATAGACTCAAAGTTTGGTAAAAGAAAGAAAGAAAGAAATATATATATATATATATATATATATATATATATATATATATTTTAACGAATTTTTTAAGTTTTACTATAAAAAAAAATTATAAAAAATAAAAACAATGATAAATATTTTATGATGAAAAAAGAATTGAGACAGTAAATAATAAAAAATAAATAAAATTTATATGATAAGAAAGAATAAAATATATATAATAATAAATATATAATTTTTTTATATTAAATAAATTTAATAAAATATTTTTATAAATTAATTTGGAATTAAAAGAATAAATTATAAGATTTTATGTTTCTATAATTTAAATAATTTTTATAAAAAAAATTTATTGATAATTTAAAGGAATAAAAATATAATTTACTGATAAAATATAAAATATATAATATCTAGGAGTAACTTGAATTTGAATTCGGACGTGATTAAATTTATAAAAAAATATTAAATAATTTATACATTATTAAAATGAGGTATGCATTTTTGCAATGGGACGGGATACAATCTTTCGTAGGGATTTGTTCATCCCGCGCACAACTCTCCCTCGCCGCTGCGGCTGCGGTGTCTTCATTTCACCAGTCACCTTTTGCAAGCTCGCTTCACTGGACTGTTAGGCTTCTACATAAGTGGCATCCTCGTCCTCTCTTCTATGTTCTTATATCACCATAGTTTCTCAACCTTTATTTTTTTGATCAGTGTTATGTAATTCTTTTATTTTTGCTTAGCAGGGATTTATGTTGGCTCCTTTTTTTTTAACAGTTTTTTTATCACTGTGTTCGTGATTTTAATGAAAAACCCATATTGCGTTCGAGAACAACAAACATAAAATAAGTTTATGAGTGAAACTTCTTCCAATCTGCTACGAGTGGCCCTTTGCTGCGGCCAAATTTATCCTCGTGACATAAGCAATTTTATTTTTTTCATTTCTTTATTCTAACATGGTCTGAATGCTCTTTGAATTGGTGCATGATGACTCCACATGTTTTTGTTCTCTAAATTTTATGTTATATTTTCATTTTTTTATAAATCTTTTTTGAAATTGGAATATATCCCTTTTCCATTCATCTGATTTATTCCTTGTCTTTTGGTGCCATGAAAGAAAAAGGAAAAAAAGCTTCATTTTTGTTTGATTGTAAGAGACTAAGAGCTGGTTTTTGAAAAGGAATAAAGAAGTCCTTTTCAATCTTCGATGGAATAAGTGCATCTTTATCCTCATTCAATCGGTATTTCTCTTGGCTCACTATCATGTGTGTATGGAATAATATGTAGGAAGTTGGAAGGGATAATTTTGAAACTAAGAATGCAGGCTTGTGGTGGAGCTACAGTGATGGGTTCTCTTCAGCAGCCCATTTGCTGCAAAATAACTTCTCTTCCACTCAAAGGATTTGATGCTTCTGGATTCCCTAATCAAATACAGTTTATTTCTGTCAAACCGTACAGAGTTTCTGGATTTCAGGGAAATATGGTTACCGGCAGGCCACCTTCGTCTGTTTCTATGGCCATGCCCAATAATATCGGTAATTATAGTTAACATCAATATCAATTTTTTTAAAAGACTATGATTGTTCTATAAATTTTAGTGACTTCCATGCATGCACTGGATTTCTTTAGGCAGGGTAGGGTGTATTTCGGAGGTTTAGCGTTCTATGAATCTTATAAAAATTTAGGAGGATTGCCTCATCCGCCCTAACTTATAGTTTCTTCAAAACAAAGACGTCAAATTGATTGCAGTGAAAATATACATATTTAACTGACTTACAAGATCTGCAAGCAGAACTTTTTTTATTTATTTATGATATGATATGATGTCCTCAGAAGTTCTTGAAAAACAATATAATTTGACTTGCTTATATTTCCTTGCATGTAATAACAAATTGTAACAAAACAAGACGCGAGCCTATTTTTTATAAGTCAAGGCACTAGTGTCTTGCCACAAGAATTTTCTGGGCATAATATCAGTTGTATGTTGTGGTATATAGGTGATGAAAACAGCTTTATAGACAGTGGTTTAAGTGAAGCTGATCCTGAAGTCCTAGCAATTATCAGTAAGGAGAAAAAGAGACAGCTCAAGAGCCTTGAACTTATTGCCTCTGAGAATTTTACATCCCGTGCTGTCATGGAGGCAGTTGGCTCATGCCTTACAAACAAATATTCTGAAGGATTACCTGGTAAAAGGTACAATTATAAAAAAGCATTTAACATTTTCTTTAAGTAAATTTCTGTAATAGATTTTAGCTTATGGGTTTTATCATATTCTTTAGGTACTATGGTGGCAATGAGTACATTGATGATCTCGAAACTCTGTGCCAAAAAAGGGCTTTGGATGCATTTCACTTAGATGAAAAGAAGTGGGGTGTTAATGTTCAACCATTGTCCGGTTCTCCTGCTAATTTTGAGGTTTACACTGCAATTCTCAGTCCACATGACCGTTTGATGGTAAATTTACTTCTAACCTTGTTTTACCTTTTGTTTTAGCATTTATGATATTGGAATGAATGGAATATGTACAATCTACATGTTACCTAGGGTCTGGACTTGTCTCATGGGGGGCATTTGTCGCATGGGTTCATGACTCCTAAAAGACGAGTATCAGGAACTTCAATATATTTTGAGTCAATGGCATATCGACTTGACCAATCTACAGGTTCTCATTTTTATCAAATGGTTGGCTCAAGTAGATCATGCTGATTTACATGCCAGTTTTCACAGAGTAATTTTCAACCTCTTGGTGATTGACAATAGGTATTGTTGACTATGACATGCTTGAGACGACAGCTGATCTCTTTCGACCAAAACTTATTATTGCTGGAGCTAGTGCTTATCCTCGAGATTTTGATTATCCTAGAATGAGGAAGGTTAGTGTTGATGTAGTTATGCCTATTGAGATAATTATTTGGCAGATTTTGTGGTTAATTATTCAACACCTTCTTCTTTGTTGAAAAATTGCTAATTGTATCTTTTATGCTTTGATCTTATAAAAAAATATTATCTTTTATGCTTTGGAAGATTGCAGATGCTGTTGGTGCATTTCTCATGATGGATATGGCTCACATCAGTGGACTTGTTGCTGCTTCTGTGGTGGCTGATCCTTTTGAATATTGCGATATTGTTACAACAACAACACACAAGGTACTATAAAATTCATGCCTTGTCTGTTTATCCAAGATTTCTAAATTTAAAACTCATTCTGTATTTTTATATTAAACGTTATGCTTTTTTACTTGTACTATTTAATTGATAGATACACTTTTTTCATCAATATTTTTAAATTTAGCTTTAAATTAGGAGCACAAACTTTTGTTGTAATTTATAGCTATAGGAACTGATAAATTAGATATTTCTCTTCAGTCTTTAAGGGGTCCAAGGGGTGGCATAATCTTCTTCAGGAAGGAACACATTCATGGGGTTGATTTGGAATCTGCTATCAACAATGCTGTTTTTCCAGGTTTGCAGGTCGGTAGTTAATATTGCTTGGTAATATCACTATGCACAATTGTGCACGTTCACATATATTTTGCAGTACTTATCTAATCTCAAAGTTAGATTTGAAAAGAAATTTAAAGCTTGAAACTGTTTGTGCAGGGTGGTCCTCACAACAACACCATTGGAGGACTTGCCGTGTGCTTGAAGCATGCACAAACCCCAGAATTTAAGGCTTACCAGAAGCAGGTAATAGTCCGAGTGCATGTGCCACGCTCCTTACCCCGTGCCCACCCCCTAAAACATAAAAAGGAAAGGATTAATCCAAGTGAGTGTCCTAATGCAATATGGTTTTTGTATCTTATAGGTGGTATCAAACTGCAGAGCTCTTGCAAGCAGATTGAATGAATTGGGATATAAACTTGTTTCTGGGGGAAGTGATAACCACTTGGTGCTCGTAGATTTGAGGCCATTAGTAAGTTTCTTGGCTCTCTCTCATAAGAAACTTTACCTTTCAAGTCTGGGCATCTTCTGTTGCACATGGCTAGAAATTTCTTTGATTCTACTCCATAAGTCGCAATCATTCGCTTTTAGTGAGCTATTAAAAGTTAAAAGCATTTGAAATCAGGGTCAGAATCCTATATAATCAGTATATGCTTTATTAAAATATAATTCAAATCCCCTTTATTTTACAGGGTGTTGATGGAGCTCGGGTGGAGAAAATTCTTGACATGGCCTCCATTACGCTGAACAAAAATCCTGTGCCTGGTGAGCCATTAGTCCTATGCCTTCTTAATTGTTTACACATTTCTCTTCTTTACTTGGAATGTTTGGCCATCATTTTTATACTTTTTATCACATCACTTCACTCTTACTTGAACTGATTTTCAATAAGAAAGGTGACAAGAGCGCTTTAGTGCCGGGAGGTATCCGTATTGGATCACCTGCAATGACAACTAGAGGCCTTACTGAGAAAGAATTCATAGCAATTGCAAACTTCATTCACGAGGGTGTGCAGATGGCCATCAATGCTAAACAATCAGTCTCAGGATCAAAGCTTCAAGATTTTATGAAGTTGATCACCTCACCTGAATTTCCTTTGAGAGATAGAGTATCAGATCTGCGTGCTAGGGTTGAATCTTTTACAACCCAATTCCCAATGCCTGGAGTATGAAATGTACTTTTGTGACTCTCAAATTTTTCAAATGTATAAGTCACTGTAAGCTACCCTTGCAAGTGGCAACTAAGCTATGGGCTTTTTTATGGTTTAACGAAATGAAGTTCATATGTATAAAAGATCTGGATTCGGGTCCTTGTTATGTAAGTAATGTTATTTAAAAAAATAAAAAAGTAGTTTGCTTTTTCACTTCAAAAACTATGGGAAGTGCGCATGGAAAAATTTAATCAAAAGCAGTTCAAATGTCGATATTATAGTAAAAATAATCAATATCAACTATATTCTTTGAAGTACAAAATTTTCAATAAAGCTCAATTTTTTTCTTTTTTTTTCTTTTGGATTAACGTGGCAAGACTCTAGATCTTTTACCTACAAATCTTTCAAATCCAGTCTTATGAGACCTAATTTCCATCACAAACAAATGAAGAGTCCATTGCCTATATAGAAACTTTGGAAGTTTTCAAGAATTATAAGAATTTGAAGCTTTATTGACTAGTATAAATAAGATCTCAGAGAAACACCGTTTTATTGCATTTTAACACCCCAAAACCACTTGAAAGAAAATTATCAACTATTATACCTTTAAGTAAACCTTACTTCATTAATGGCTTAGGGCATAGTTTATATATGATAAAGAAATCGGTGACTTAATAACACAAATCAAATGGATTACCTGTAATCTCCTATAAATAGTCCTAGAAAAATTCTTTAAACCTTTTCAATAACACTAATTGGTAAAGTTATAACCAATAAAATTGTGAAAAAACATCAAGTTGTTATGACTATACACAAGGTTTGGGACATCCAAGGAGAGCTTTCGGTAGTAACTACAAATTATAGAAACATTGTGTTTGCCTTCACCCTTTCTTTTGCTAAAGAGCGTGATTCTGCATGGCATAAGCGTATTTGGCATGTCAATGGTTCTCTAATTGTACTAAGAGAATGGGATTACAACTTAACAAATCAGGTGATTGATTTCAATTCTGTTACTTTTTGGGTTCAAGCACATGGGTTGCATTTTGCTAATATGGTGTTATAAATGCCGCAAAATTTGTAAATCTTATTGGTAGTCTTATCCAAATAGACGGAAACAATGAAGACCAACTTATTAACAAGAGCTATCTATATTTCAAAATGGATCTAAATGTTCATAACCCTTTTCTATATGGATACAAAATCCCTTGCAAAGTTCCTATATCTAATCAACTTAATGGTTCTAAACTATAAATTGAATTCAAATAATGAAGACTACTTGAATTTTGTTTCAACTTTGGAATCCTTGACCATTTCACCAAAGATTACAATCTCTATTCTACTATGCACCACCAAGTCAAACTTGATACTTATTTACAGAGAGTGGCTTCATGCCAATGATGAAAATCAGTCTCTTATGACTTTCTTCTAGCACACGGATGATCCAAATCACAATTTTGAGGGTTCATTCCAACGAAACCTTCCTTCAAATCACAACCTTATTGGGCCTTCTCGAGTCAAAGTAACCTACGGTGTTCTTACTATTTGTATGATAATATTAAACAAAAAGATTACTATTATTCTGCATCCACAATATACCTAAGAAATTCTCTTATAAAGCTAAGAGAATTCGTGCTAAAGTCTAGGAGATCACACAAATGTTTCAAATCTTGGACTTGAATAACTTTGATGCATTATTCCATAATTGGTATTTCAAGGTAGTGACACTACCATGGATATGAACATGCACTTTAAAATGTTGTTATAAGTTGTTGGAATGAAAATTCCATTTAAAATGTTGTTACAAGTTGTTGGAATGGAAATTCCATTCGATACACAGATAAACAATTTCTTATTGGCTAAAGTACAACATTGATTTTTAAACTTTAATTAAATTTACACATAGGTCTCCAAATTTTTAAAACATACGATTTAATCAACGAACTTTTAAAATTTCACATATAGGTTCCTAAAATTTTAAATCCAATAATTTAGTCTCCAAGCTATTAAAATTTTACATATAGGTCCTTACTTGACTACTAAAATAAATATTTGTGAATCAAAATTTTAGGACCTATGTGTGAAATTTTTAAAGTTTGAGAACTAAATTATAATATTTAAAAGTTTAGGGATTTATGTGTGAAGCTTTAAAAAACTAGTGATCAAATTGTACTTTTTAATATTTTGAGGACCTATATGTGAATTTAGTTAAAGTTTAGGGACTAATGGTACATTTTAGCTTTTCTTATTTGAAACCACCACCATATTTGTTGTTGCTCAAGAGGTCCATCATGGAGTTTTTATAGAATCACAAGATGTTGGTGTATAAGTTATGGGCATTATTTTTCAAGCATAGATGAATTTTCACCAAGCTAATTTTCTCAACAAATATTCTTAGCCACAGAATTAGAATGATCATAATTTTCTTACTAACTCTAAATCATTTACAGGTGCTATTAAACTGTAAAAGAAAACTGGTACTTCAGTAACTAAGTCTCGTTCCAATACTTACAAGAAAAGAGGTAGTATTTCTATGACTAAAAGAAAGGCAAGCTTGTATTTGTTGAGAGGAACTAAGAAATCTACAATAGAGGAAGATAAAAATAGGAGATCAATCTCGAACTCTGAATTTTTAATTTTTTCAAATGATCATTCTCAAGCCAATATAGAGACTTCTACAACTAAAAGGACACAACTTACAACAACTCTTTCTAGTAAAAATCCTATGACTAGGGAGGCGACCCTCAACTTGTCCTCCAAAGAGCCATGATTGTCCTAAGTTTGAATGGCGACGATTTAACTATACCTCATGCTAAAAGGGCTCTACATTATGTGATAAGGATAAACAAACTAGATATGGTCGGAGACTATAATTGACGCATATGCTTCTCACTCTCTTCTATAATACTTATGTTTTGACAATGCTTTTTTCCCCTTGTGATAAACAGGTGTGGTGGTTTCATTTTAGTTTGGAATAATTCTCTTAGCTTTATTTTTTGCTTATTGGAACTAGTTCTGTTGTTTATGAAACTAACCATCTTCTAGTTGCTAATGAAAAAAATCATTTTGTGTTGTGTATATATCTCTCCTTACTATCATGACAAAACCAACATTTGGTTATCTTTTTTTAATATTTTGCACAATTCTCATAAGCCATAGGTCTTAATCAAGAATCTTAATGACATAACTTCAACGGAAGATAAGAAGGTTGTATTCCTTTTACTTATACCTCTAAAAACATGCTAATCTCGTTCATAAATTATATAGGAACTATAGATCTAGGAAGCATTGGAACAAAGTGCACATGGTCCAATAACATAATTGAATTTGACATAATTTATCAACAAATTGACCAAGTCATTGCTTCACCAAGTTGGGTGTATTTCTTTCCCAATGTTGTGGTTATCAACTTGCCTAAATTTATCTCTAATTATAATCTAATCATGTTGAAATTTAATGGATTTAGGGAGCCTAATAAACATAAATCATTTAGATTCATGCAGATGTGGTTTAGAGAAAATTCATGCCTAGAGTTAATTCATGATTTTTAGAGAATGAGATCAAATGCACAAGGGCTTGGTTTCAAGCAAAATCTAGAACACTTAGCCAAGCAATTCACTTCATGGAATATTAACAATTTTGGGTTCATTCATGAAAAACTAAAGAATTTAGGATCACAATTAAAATTTATTCAATTTTGCAGCCAAAGCAATGAACAAATTCATTTGGAAAAACTTTTACATGAATAAATTAATGAACAACTTGAAAGACTAGAGGTTGTGTGAAAACAAAAATCAAGGAAATTATGGTTTCATGAAGGTGACAAAAATACAAAGCTTTTTAATACCTCAAATATTATGAAAAGATAAACAAACTTAATTCCTAGGTTAAAAAATGATGATGAATTGACATTTTGGGATACCATTGGAAAACTTTTCTGGATTTACAAACCTAGCTATTCTCATCTTAAAACCATATCATTAATCCTACAATTTAGGATTTGTAGCCTTCAGTAATCAATGTAGATCATAATACTCTCATTGTTAGCTAGTATCCTTTCTCTTATTGAAATAAAAGAAACAATATATGATATGTATCGATTAAAAGCTTCGAGATCAAATGATTTTCTTGTCATTTTCTATATAAAAAAAGTTTTCATATAATAGGGAATCAACTAATTTTTTTATCACTAAAGAGTTATAGCGTAGCTCGAATCATACATTCATCACTTTGATATCCAAATTTAATAGTTCCTAATGTGTCTCTGAATATAGAATAATCAGTCTATACAATGTGAGTTATAAGATTATTGCTAAAATCCTAGTCAAGAGATTAAGAAATTACCTAAAAGATCATATCTCTCCTTCTCAAGAAGCTTTCAATCCTAGAAGATGGTTGTAAAGAATACTCTTATTGCTTAAGAAACTGTTATGATAATTTCCAAGAAAACAAGAGGTAAAGGTGGTCTGATAGATATAAAATTGGATATGAGAAAATTTTATGACATGATTGAATAAATTTTTTTATTAAAGATCCTTAACTACATGAGTTTTTCAAAAAAGGTTTGTAATCTTATTTACCAATGTATTTCTACTATCTCTTTCTCATTATTGCTAAATGGCTATTTTTTCGACAATTTCTACCCTTAACGAGGATTAAGATAATTGATCCTTTATCCCTTTATCTTTTCTTAATAGTTTATGAATAGCTTTCGAGACTCATTTTTAAAGCAAAATGCTCTAATTAATTACATATAATTAAAGTGGCGAGAGGAACCTTTCCAATCTCTCTTCTCTTGTACGTGGATGATATTGTTCTTTTTTTTATAGCAAATATTTAAGAATCAATCGTCATTAAAGGTATTCTAGATCAGCATTGTACTTAGTCAAATCAGCGTATAAATTTACACAAATATACAACATTCTTTCCCAAAAACACCTCTTTAAATTGTCAAAATAAAATCTCCACAAACCTTTAAATAAATAGATTAATTATGACCATCAAATATCTCGACCACTAGGTAGAGTTCAACCTTCTTCTTGAAAAGATTAAAGTCATATTAGACAGTTAAAAATCCAAATTATTGTTACATGTTAAGTGTACAATGAACAACTCTATTTTACAAACTATGCCAATTTATTCCATGAACATTTTCAAGCTACCAACTAGTTTATGTGAAGTTGCATATTCATGTGTGAGAAAATTCTAGTGGAAAAATAATATTAACTCTAAAACTTCTCAATATTTCTTTACTCCTATGAATTAAGATTTTATCTATAGTTTGTGAGATTGATCTTTTGTACAATTGAAGACTTCAACAAAGTAATATTATTTAAAGGTACTTGGGAATTGGTTATCCAATCTGATTAACTCTGAGTCAAAGTTTTAGTCAAAAATATCTTAAGCATACTTCTTTTCTTAATGCTATTAAAAAATCGAATGACTCAAGCATCTGGAAGGGGCTACTTTAGATTCAAGAATTAATTCAACAAGGTAGCTGCTGGAAGGTAGGTATAGGAAAAATAAACATCTGCCAGGATCCTTCGATACCTGGGCTCCAGCAACAAAATGTTATCAAATGTTTGATTGAAAGAAGAACTTCTAACATCAACTTACACGTATAATCTGCTTTGGATCTTTGTTTATGGAATAACTACTTGTAATAGGATATCTATATAATGTATTCACTCATTAAGACTGACTTTACGTTATACATTATGAAATCAAAACCTCTTGACCTATCTATAGTTAACTAACTTCATTGGTATCGCAAAGGTAAACAACTTTTTATTGTCAAATGTGTTTATGAAGTTCTAATTCAGAATAAAACTTAAATATCTAGCCTTTGGAGGAAAATTTGAAAAGCTCATATTTATGAAAGAACAAAATTTTATTTCAAAAAATTGCTAATAACTCTTAAAGCACTACAAAGAAATTAAGTGTATGTTTTCCCTTTGAAGGTTTAAATTTTTCTCGATGTGGAAAAGAAATCGAAGATGTGGAACATCTTTATATAAGATGTGAAATTCTTTGATCTTGGTGGTTCATTTGCAAATGGAACATTTTTGAAATTTTACTGAGAAATTCGACACTAAATCATATTTATACTTCATTTTAAGTCCCTCTATCAAGTGTTTAACTACTAAGATTGAAAAAGAATCATTTACCCACGCTATAGTTGTCACGATTGAACAAATTTGGTGGTTACAGAATGAAGTATTTTATAACAAGACACTTGATCAACATTAATAAATCAATAAAGTTGTTAAAGGAGCCGAGGAATTTTCTAAGTTTATTCGTAACTAAACTCAACAAAAGGATATATTTTTAACAAAATATTGTTACATCATTCCACAGAGGTGGAAACCTTCACCACAACATGGACACAAGACAAAGTGAATTTGAGATTATTATAAACGAAAATGTTAGAGGAGTTATACATTCTTGAATTGGATATACTACCTCAATATCCAGTGAAGAGGCAGAAATTGTTGCTTTTTACAATGCATTGAAACATGCTTTACATTGAAAAACCACTGCAATTTACATTGAAGATGATGCTAAAATTGTTATTAATGCCTTCAATACAAAAGAATGGAAGTTAATGGACTTGAACACTTAAAACATCTTCCATAACTCAATTTGATTGCCGAGTCAATTTTTATGCTTTTAGTGAGATGTATCCTTAAAGATTTAAACACGTAGGTTTATAATTTGATTAATTAAGCGAGACGTATA
Source organism: Hippophae rhamnoides (assembly GCA_033030585.1). Lineage (NCBI taxonomy): Eukaryota > Viridiplantae > Streptophyta > Magnoliopsida > Rosales > Elaeagnaceae > Hippophae > Hippophae rhamnoides. The sequence continues at coordinate 60,101,043 of CM065428.1, read as the reverse complement.
AAATTGAAGAATAACATTCATATTTATTCTTTGTCAATCTTCATATGTGATCTCCGTGGAATAAAAAATGTTATAATAGACATTTTCTATTCTTCCTTGTAGAGAAAAAAAAGTTACATACGACGAAAGTATATTGATATAAAATATATAATAATTGATGTAATCTACACAAAATAAGATATACTTTTTATTAGAGAAAATACTATAAGTTATATATTTATTATTTTTTTGACAATTTAATTTTATTATTAAAAAGTGATACTATAATGATAAAATTATTTTTTAATTATATTAGATTGTGACTGATTTAATTTAAATATAATATAATTGAAATAATTCAAGAAAAATTAAATAAAATATAAAAAAAATTATTTTTTAATAATTTTTTAATAATAATATAATTAAATTATTATAAAAATAAATATATGATTCAAGTAATATTTTTAAAATAATTACTATAAGCATCACTTTTTAATAGACTTTACGTTGAATAATTCTGTACTTGTATGCAGTTGAATATACTTTCTTTTTCTTTTTCTTTTTCTTTTTTAATTAAACGAGAACTGGGGAGGGCTGCTGCTAAAAATATTTTTTTCATAATAAAAGAAAAAATAAATCATAATAAAAATTTCGAACAATATCTAAAATAAACATATTTTATAATATAATTCGGTGCTTCTAATCACCCCACATTTTTTTTTATAAGTTTACCTGCCTAGTTTTATAGTTTTCAAGAAATAAATTAATAAATTTTATATTTCTAAAAATGGCTTATTTGAACTTCTAATTTTTCCCATATTTATATGTTTAGCATACTTGTACAACTCTTAAGTAGTATTTTACATGTGTTAGAAAAATGAATTTTATTTTATTCTTCTATATTATTCAAATTTTCAAGTTCATTGTATTATTAGTTTTATAAATTAAATATTATCATGAAAAAAAAATTAGCCCACTCTATGTATAATATTCGTGAGAATGTGATAAAGCTAAATAAGATAATTACTAGTTTAGATTTTTTTTTTTTAAGAATTGCCCTCTCCAAAATGCAAACTAACAACTAACAAATTAATTTTTTAAAAACTATATATTTCATTTTTGTGAGTTTAAATAGTTAATTTTTTTTAACGAAAATCGTTCATTTGAGTATTTATATTATACAAAAAAAATTAATTTATTAATTTTTTATTATAATTGATTATTTATGATATTATAACCATTTTTAATTAATTATTTTATTGAAAAATTAAAATAATTAATTAAAAAAAGTTATAATAATTAAGCAGTGAATTGAAAAAAAAAATTAAAAATAACATAATATAATTTTTTTTAATATAAACATGTGCCTTACTTATATTTATTTAATAATATTAATTAATTTAAAAAATATATTTTTATGTAGGTGGGCCAATTTACAGCTGCCACCCGTTCCCCAAAACCCTCGATACCCTTCCGTCCGGTATTTCCTTTCGTCTTCTTTAAACGAGAAAGAAAGCTCTCCATATAGCAAACAAACACACCGTAACAATGGGTAACTTCTAGTTCTAGTTCTAGTTCTAACGTCTTCTTCTTCGACGTTTAATTGTTGACTACTATTCTCTTTTTGCTGAGACGTTGATTTCTCTTTTTCTTTTTCTTTTTAATTGCGGACTCTCTCAGGAAGCTAAATTCATTAGTTTCCGTGGAAATGGTCGCTTGTAGTTGGTGAATGCTGCAATTTTATAATGTTCGTAATTTTTGTTTAGTATTTGCGAAATTCCTAACTGCTTTGTGTTTTTTGCAACTTTGTAGACGCAGATATGGAAGATTATGGATTTGAATACTCCGATGAGGAGCCTGAGGAGCAAGATGTTGATATTGAGAACCAATACTACAACTCCAAAGGTTTATTACTTGCTTATTCTAGATATTACCAAACTTTGAAAATAGTTTTCCCTGTCATCTTTGTTGAATTTTCAGCCGGATGTTCATCATTGAGAGAAAGTGATCATTGGTTTTCATTATTCTAATAATTTCTTCTACAGGATTGGTTGAAACGGATCCTGAAGGAGCGCTTGTGGGATTCGCTGAAGTAATTGGAATGGAACCTGAAAAGGCTGAGTGGTCAGTACGATAAGATAACTGAGGAACTAAAAGGAAGCAAAATAGTTTCTACTGATTATTTTTCTTCAAGAATGTGACTGGGATGAACTTTTAGAGATGGAGATGAAACTCTTTTCTTATTTTCTTTTTCTTCTCCTCCCCCTCCTCCCTCCCTCTTAGAGGAGTACTTGAATTAAGTGGCATGCTTTGCTTTGCCTTAATTGATAGTCGCTAACGGCTTTAGCACTTACGAAATACACAGCTACTTAAGAAATTCTACCTGGTTAGGATTTATATGTTTATTATGCTCTATAGACTTCTGTTATATTGTTTCTTAAGTTTTAAATCATGGAGACTTTTTCTTCAGTTGGTTTGGTCTATTACTGTTTTTAGTTGAAATATATTTGTTTTACTTGTTGACAGGGGCTTCAAAGCTCTGAAGCAAACTGTCAAGCTTTATTATCGTCTTGGGAGGTATAAAGAAATGATGGATGCTTACAGGGACATGTTGACATACGTTAAATCAGCAGTGACAAGAAACTACAGTGAGAAATGCTTAAATAATATTATGGATTATGTTTCTGGATCAGCTAGTCAAAACTTTGCTCTATTGCAAGAGTTTTACCAGACAACTCTAACGGCTCTTGAAGAGGCAAAGAATGAGGTTGAAATCTTTGGTATTATTTTTTTTCTCTATGATAATTTTTATAGGTTATAAGCATTATTCTGTTCATTTTGGTTCAGAGACTTTGGTTCAAGACTAACCTTAAGCTTTGCAAGATATGGTTTGATGTGCGTGAATATGGGCGCATGAATAAGGTCATCTTCTTTTTTCTTTTTCTTTTGATGGTGCCCATCTTATTATAATAATCTGATTTGGATTTTCATTTGGGATATATAATAAAATGAGATTAACTTGTTGTGCACCACTAGATCTTAAAGGAGCTTCATAAGTCCTGCCAAAAGGAAGATGGTACAGATGATCAAAAGAAAGGAAGTCAACTTCTCGAGGTTTATGCCATTGAGATTCAAATGTACACAGAGACTAAGAATAACAAAAAGCTCAAGGTACAGTTCTCAAAATTTTTGTCGTGATAGCACTTAGCTGAATTAGATTGTATGAGGTCAATTATGTGGTAGAGGCATACAAAGTAATGATGTAGGTATACAAAATGAAGTTTGAATTTTATTTTGTAGATTATATTGGGATTGATTTGAAAGGCTTTGTTACCTAGTTAAAATGTCTGAACTAAAGAGAGAACAAAAGCTGGTTGTCTGCTATAGCACATATAAATGATCTGAGTGATTTTAAAGCTTGACAGCTAGTTGTTGTTTCAGAAATTAGGGACTTTTAGATGTTGAATGCTGCTGTAGGTAAAACTGGAAAAGGTCATAGCCAGTTTATTACTGGAAAGTTGAAGGAAAACATGATCATCTAATAACTAATGCTTCCTTGGTTGGTTAACCATCTATTTATTATTTGTTCAACTTTTATCGCAATTCTTTGGGTCTTGTGAATGGTGAGTTTTGTGGAAAGAAAGTTTTATTTTTGGCTTTACCATAAGCTTCGGTTTCTTTAACTGGGAAGCTTGTCTATCCTAGCTTAGCATATAACTATTATTTGGTAGTAGCTTGGTGTTTCTTTTTATAAGTGAATTAGTGGTCCACTTTGTACCTTTGTAGTTATTGCATATTTTAATATAATATAATGTTTCTTATTATTTATTTTTTTAAGTTTTATCGCGATAATGTCATCCTGTGAAATTTAATTTTCTTTGGCTTCTTCGGCCGTAGTGATTGAGCTGCGTCTGACTTGCATATTAATGCAGCAATTATACCTAAAAGCTCTTGCAATTAAGTCAGCAATACCACACCCTAGGATCATGGGAATAATTCGTGAATGTGGGGGTAAGATGCACATGGCAGAGCGTCAGTGGCCAGAGGCTGCTACAGATTTCTTTGAGGCCTTCAAAAACTACGATGAGGCTGGGAACCATAGGCGCATACAGTGCTTGAAGTACGTTGAAGTCTATTAACATCTATAACAATTCATATTTTTTTGTAGTAATTAGGGTTGCATTTGAAGGTTATAATCAATTACATAGGGCTTGATGTTGTGAATATTAAGCTTTAACTGAGCCTAAACTTGTGAAATAAGAAAAAATTGTTGGTAGGTATTAGGCTTCTGTATTGTATATTTGCACTAAAAAGTTTATGCCATGTAAATTAAATGCGATGCTAGAGTTTTATCTTGATTGGCTGAATGTCAAATAAATCTAATTCCTAGAAGATGCACGTGTATTCTCTCTTGAAGTTTATTTAAGCATTGATTTTTGCTTCAATATCAGTGCTATCGATTTATTCACAATTTCCTGTCTTGTTGACAGATATCTGGTTTTGGCTAATATGCTGATGCAATCTGAGGTCAATCCATTTGATGGTCAAGAAGCAAAACCGTATGTTCTGACCCTATGTTTCCTTGGATTAGGACATGGTTCTCTCCTTTTCTGATTGATTATTTGCAGATACAAAAATGACCCAGAGATTTTGGCAATGACAAATCTGATAGCAGCATATCAAAGAAATGATATATTAGAATTTGAGAAAATTCTTAAGGTATGGTTTCCATACCATTCATCTTTGAATGAGCTTTTTGATGACCATCCGAACAGAAAAACCAAACATGTGGCATGTAGTAACAAGATGTGCCTAAATTAGGCTCCGTGCTGCTTTATGTTAAAATAGTGTTATCCTCACTCTATCATGCCTCGTTATTTCACTTTTGGCAATACTCTTACTTTCAGAGTAATAGGAGGACAATAATGGATGATCTATTCATCCGAAACTATATTGAAGATCTATTGAAGAACATCAGGACCCAGGTGCTGCTAAAGCTTATCAAGCCTTACACAAGAATTCGCATTCCTTTCATTTCAAAGGTGAAAGCCATAATTTGTTATCATTAATACTATATAAAAGCTACCTTGGCTTTTATGATAGTCTTTATTCTCTTAACAGTATAATCTTTACTATGGTTTCCTCAGTAGCATTTTCATTTAATATTGGCTTCATATATATCAACTTATATTGTCATACTGTCATAATGAGTTAGTAGTATTGTCAATAAAATAACTGAGTTTTGATTTTCATGCAGGAACTCAATGTCCCAGAAAAAGATGTTGAGCAGTTGTTGGTTTCACTGATTTTGGATAACCGAGTTGATGGACACATTGATCAAGTTAATCGGCTATTAGAACGTGGGAACAGGTAGGTTTTCCTCGAGCTATGTATAATCCCTAATTACTCTAATTGTAGCCAAATTCATGTCTCTGCCTCTTCATTTTGGCTGTTACAATCAATTTTCCTCATTGATTCATTGACATGTGTTGTACAGGTCAAAAGGAATGAAGAAGTATGCTGCCATAGATAAATGGAATTCACAGTTGAAATCCCTTCATCACACAATTAGCAACCGAGTATCTTGAGTATTAATGCATGTGAAGTTGGTTTGCTTAGTTTCTTATCATTTCCTTGACGGAGTTGCCTGTAGCTATTCCTGGATTCGACGCTAGATGAGGTTTGATCAGACAATACTGGATTTTCATTGAGCTCCATGACTAATTTTACAAGCCGTGTTGGTTTTTAAACTTGGTTACTATGAGATTTGCAGGTTTCAATTACTTTGTGATGACTTATGACTAGCCAATTTGTTTGATATTCATGGATGAGATGTTGATATCGGGTGGCTATTCAGCTCAGTAGTCTTTTTTTCTTAGGATATTATGTGAGATGCATTTTAAGTTGGAGTTTTGAGCGAACAATGGTACACGAGTGTTTGATTGTCATTATCGGACAATACATTTCTTTGGTTGTTGGGGCAAAGGGAGAGGCAAATGAATTGGAAATTCATTTCAAGTCAATGTGGATTTTATCTTAAAATTTAAATATGTTATTCCCATTTTTAGAAAGGGTGTTGATATCCCTCGTCTCTAATTTGTTTGTCACGGCACATTAAATGCTCAATATATTAGGCAACTTTCATGCCCTTTTGTGTATAATGCTTTTCTTTCCCCTACCAAAATTGTCCTCTCTTCAGATAACTCTTAATTGTAATACAAAACTATTTTAACTTTATGTGAAATTCTATGTTACATTCCACGATGTTCACCATTTTAAAACGTTGAATTTGAGCTCATTCAGTCTAATCTAATTAAAATTTTCACCCAATTTGATGTGTTAATTGATCATAATAGTTCGGTTCAACTATGGCGTTTTTGGAACTGTTTTAATATTTACTATAATTTTTCATCAACAATTTCACATGTAAATTAGTTCGGTTCAACTATGGCGTTTTTGGAACTGTTTTAATATTTACTACAATTTTTCATCAACAATTTCACATGTAAATATCTGATCTAGAATAAAGTCACAATATTACAATAACATTGTAAACTATTACAGTGTGATAGTATTATAATCTTAAAATCAACACATTATATATATAATGAACCTGGAAACGTGAGTATTCCATTATGTAAATTGAGAGTATAATAAAAAGCGGGAAAAAATACTATAAAAAGTTAATTGTACAAAATATAAAAATTATTTATTTAATCTGGATCACTTGTAGAATTGGCTAACAATGTAACTCTCTAATCGATCTGAACTTGACCATTGAGAACTTTTTTATCAAAAATGTGATTCTAGTTTTAGGGATATCGAAAGAAAGTGGTATATTGTTCGTCTTTGTTCTTAAATTTATACTGCTGCTGCAAGTTTTCTGACAAAAAATTTAACAGAAATATTAATGAAAAGATACAATTCCATTATTACCAAAATAAAAGCAATAGTGTTACAAGATAATTGATGGAACCAATGGCCAAAAGAAAAAAAAATTGGCCCTTTTCCTTGAAAACATATTTGATATTTCATCAAGTTATACAGCATACAGCGTAAATCGGCGTTAATTTGGTTTCCAGCTACTACAAACACAACAAAAATTAATTAATTACGAGGAAAGGTTATCTACTTACAAACACAACAAAAATTTGGTTTCCAGCTACTACATTCCACTATGAACCAACTTACACAATCATGTACGAGGAAAGGTTATCTACTTCTCCCTAGCAAAGCTTTAACCTGAAACCTGGCATAACATTCGTAATTGTTAATCTTTGTATAACCTAGCCTGTATTTGCAATACATCTGTTTTGGTATCTATTAACCAGAGGTCCATAAAGAACGTTAAAAAAATCTATTCTTCCATTTTGGCTCCATCGGGATTGTTTTCAGGCAGTCCCATAATTTCCTCTCTTTCCCCATCTTGACCATCAGCAAGTACATCCATTTTAACTTCTATAGCGCTTCCCTGAGGCACGTCATTTGGGGTTGGCATATCAGAATCCACTGCAGTATGCAAGGACGTTGGATTTTCTTGACCGTTGTTCCCCTCAAATTCATTCCTACCTTGTCCAATATAAGCCATATTATGCTGATTGAACCGTGCCTGAGACAAATAATTCAATTTTTTATAAAATATTTATGAAAAAGAATCTCAAAAAATTAAATGAATGGATATCGACCCAACAGAAATATGCAAATTTCAATCATTTTAAAAAAATAAAAAAAATAAAACATAAAGTAAATTCAAACTATGATGTAACATGGAAACATGTTTACTAACAAATTTTTATTCAAATACTAAAGGACATTCTCCCAAGCAAAATCAAGTTTTAATCAGTTAATTTTAAGAAATACACCGTGCCTAATAGTAGGAGTATTGAGTTGGATGGTGATGAAGACAGAATTTCAAATTGGGGCATCAATGAGAATTTAGAAATGAATAATTTCCTTAGTTCTTGGTTCATTTATTTAAATTTCAAAATACTCCTAAATAAACATTAATGCCCCAATTTGAGAAATTATGTCTCCATCAGATGAGCCATGCTAACAAGCTATCCCATTGAACTACATACTGCACAAACTAGCCATGCTAGGCAAAGCTAGCTGTACGCCATAAGCCCGGTCTTTACACTTACACCACTAATCAACAAAGCACAAGCAAGAGATCGTATGTACTACATTAATAAAAAGGAAGGGAGACCTGATAAAGCTCCTGGTACATTCTGACCATCTCATCAACATCACTAACAAGATGAATAGGGCCAGTGTCATCAACATGACGTTCTGTGTATGGTGTAACCTCACTTAAATTGAGGGCAAGACAATCAGGTCTCTGAAGTAGGAGTTGAAATGTTGGCTGAAGCTCATAGCATTGTTCGAACAATGACCGGCGGCAAAACACATACAAGCCCAGACGAGCACGAGACATTGCAACAATCAATCTTCGGACATCACGAAGATGACCTACATATCGGGTACGCACAAGTGAAAGCAGAATAAAATCATTCTGCTGACCTTGAAACTTATCAACTGTTGTCACCTAAAAGCCAGTTAAAAGATGAATATAATAAAGATATCACATAATATGATTGGCTTGGGACATTAGGGAAATATGTGGACAGTAAATGCTTAAAATAATATTGGCTTGGCACAAGTTAACAGTGGTCATATGAATATTTCTACCAAGTTGCCTATTTGTATTTTTTTCCATGATGGATCAAGAAACCTGCAGTGTCTAGCATAACTAGCAGCAGGTTGCTGATAGCTTTGTCCTTTACCTAGGATAGTGCTTACCTGGATTGAAAATACGGTTTAAACTTTTTGGAAAAACAACAAAATAACACCCCTTAAAAATTATAACCACAGAAATAGCATCTCTTATGTCTAACTTGTATATTTTTACTATTAAAAAGAAATCTAATCCATCATTTCACATTGAACACCATCCAACGCTGTTTAAGTTGAACTACAGTTATTTAGACACGTTAAATGTTAAACTCTGCCTAATTTGACCCTATTTAATATTATTGGGATGTTATTTTTGTAATAAGCTTTAAGGATACTATTTTTGTAATAAGTTTTAAGGGTACTATTTTTATAATAAGTTTTAGGGGTGTCATTTTATGTAATTCTTTAAACCTTTTTAAGCCTACCTATGCTTTTCAAAAGAGTAGGTTTTTTCTTCCAGAAATCAGAGAATTAGACATGAATGACATCTTGATCCCACTATTGTAAGATAAACGACATGATATAATAAAATACCTTGCTGGGGGGGCCAATAAAGTCATATGGAACGCACCGTCTGTTAATAACATCTCGGATTAAAAGCTTCTGCCCATTATATGTAGTCAAGATGGATATCTTATTTGCAGGATAACCCAGAAGACGCATGTAAATATAGACACTGACAACATATTCAGCTTCTCCTTCATTCTGGTAGAACCAAGGAGAAGGTGTGCTCTCACCTTTACCATGGTAATCTGGCACATCTACCAATTGATATTCATAAGAGAAACCAGCATTGGCTCTGAGAAATATAGGATTCTCTTTCACATATGAAAGGTCGCCCAGACCTCTGTATCTCCAGTTGTAAAGTTTGGCTATACTTGGCCTGGCTCTACCTTGGGCATTAAGTTCAATATACGGAATACCCAGACGCACAAACCTAGTAAAAAGACTCTGATCCATATGGCTATACTTCTGAAAAGCCATATTCTTAACAACAGGAGGTAGCTGATGATGATCTCCAATCAGAATGCAGCGTTTAAGCCGTGCATAACCATCTTCTTGCCTCTGGAGTAACATTGGGATAAAAGTTTCAATCTCCAAAATTTGGGCACTTTCTTCCATCAGCAAGTTGTCATACTTGAAACCTAACTGCAGAAAGTCCTTCCTCTTTAAAGCAGCATGAGTGCAAGTCATGGCAACAATTTTTGCTTGCTTCGTCATCAGGTAGTTTGCTCGGTCAGCTGTTGATTTGAGTAATTCAAAAGCCCTGCACTCTTCAAGCTCTTGAAACATAATCTTAAGATGACGAAAACACCCTTTAGCTGCCCACATGTCTTTCTCAAATGACTCACCCACAAAGACTGGATGTGGTGTGTTGGAGAAAAACTCCTTGAAGGGGAAACGATCTTTAACAAATGACGGTTTGTCTTCATTCTCCGCACAAGCAGCCAGAAACTGCTCCCACCTTGAGTATACATGTAGCAACCAAAAATATCCAGCACTTTCACAGGTATAGCCTACATCCTCAGGTAATTGGAGAGATCTTGCCAGTCTCTCCACTTCACTGAGTAATTCCAAACGCCGAACAAGCATTGAATTGACACGGCCTTGCCGGCTGAAGTCAAGGTCCGTTGCTAGCTCCTGCTCACCTTGACCAAGCCTAAGAAGATACCTTGCAGGTACATCCCTCTGAAAATGCAACAAAAATGCATTAAAGAAACCATAAAATTAAATATATGAATTACAACTCATTCCAACATATTAGCTTTCATTAAAAAAAAATAGAGCAGGATGAGGAACCCCTCTACAAAAGATATCAAATAATTTTTGAAACCTGTACCTGCATTATCTTCTCAAAAAGATCATTCAGTGCTTGATTAGAATGGGTAATGATTAATGTCCTCTGAGAAGGACAATTATGATAAAGAACATTCAGGATTTGCACAGCAGTATCAGTCTTGCCCGTACCAGGTGGACCAACAACCATTGTTAGTCCTGGCTGAATACCTGATACTATTGCTTCACTCTGCATGAAAAAGGAAAATAAAAGATAAAAGTCCGTCAAATGTATTGCTTCACTCTGCCTATTGAACGTTCTGAACTTAACAGTGTATAAGTACACAATAATTATCTCAAAGCAATAACAAATTGCATACTGAATAACAGCAAGAACAACTGACAATGTTAATCAGTTAATCCCAACATCACCATTCTAGTATTTAACTAAATCAATTCACAGAACAGCTAAAAAACAGAGAGTTACCAGCACAAATCTATCAGTTTCAGTGGCATGCATCATAGACATCCAGGACAGAATTATTGAAAGACTACTAAGGATAATCAGGGCTGCACCTCAACAGCAAGAATTCTATAATTTCTACTTATGATCAGCTAAATAATTGCAATAATGGTGACAGATCTATAACATTTACAGGCACAACTTTGGAAGACTACTATGATAATCAGGGCTGCACCTCAACAGCAAGAATTCTACAATTTCTACTAATGATTAGCTCAATAATTGCAATATTGGTGGCAGATCTAACATTTACAAGCACAACCCAACAAAATTTAAAAATTTAAAAAAGAAATACAGCACCTGCACGGGTGTAAATCTAACCGAGTTCTGTCTTGGTTGATCTTGGGGATAAGGACCTGGGTCAGGGGGGTTATGTGCCTCAACAACAAGATTCTCTTTCACCCCTTCAGCAGTTGCCATGATCTCATTATTCATGGAATCAGTAGCAGAATTCTTATTCCTTGAAGGAGTATGACTGCTTCTTTTCAGCATCTTAGGAAGTCTAATTCTGAAAGGAGGCCTTGGATCAAAATTCTCTGTGCCATCTGGATTCATGAAAGATACCTAAAATTCAAACATACGGGGAAAATATAAGTTAGATCTGTGACAACCATAAAATACACACATAAAGAAGGAAAGTACTATCAACCTGGTAACCAGAAAAACTCTCCTTCAGATGGTCTGCATCAAGAAAAGTGTCTTTGAAATCAACTGATTCCAAGAGATCAGGCATGTTAGTCCATTGAGCAGCAGAAGGATCCCCATATCCCAAAAATATGTTGTGCAGCCAATCAGGAACTATACAATATTCATTCATAAGATCTCTTATAGATTCCAATATTGCTTTGAAATTGTTCTCCTTGGGTTTCCTCCTTATCAGTATATTAAAGGTTCCATAAACATCTTCTGCACCTTTCTCAGCAATATTGGTGACGTCCATGTGGTACTGTGCAGCATCCAAAGCAACAGTTACAGTTCTCAATTCCCCTTTTGGAGGTTTCCACTCATCCCTCTTGATTCTTCCTGTGAAATCATTCATTAAATTTCCCTCTTCGTCACGGATTTCAATAATTTCACAACCTCGTACATACTTGAGGCCAAGCCTTTGTGGAACACTAGCTTTAGCAGCTTCTTCAGCACTTAGTGGCTCAAATGAAGGGAAAATAGAAAGTAAAAATAGAACATCATGCTCTTTGAGAGCATTCCATTCCGACCTTACCTGTGCCTTATAACTGGAAATGCTAAAAGTGACTTCTGCGGTCACAGAAGCTGGTTTTACTTCTCCTATATTTGGCTGCTTTACCTCAGTGATTTTAAATTCTTTAACTGGCACAGCCATTCTTGACCAACCACGGAAAGCAGTTTCTCCTTCATTATTAATGTAGGCAAGAAGATGTGGGACAGCTTCTTGAATATCCTCACGTATCTCATAGGTTGATTCAAGGCGAAAGAGATTGAAATTTCTCAAGAGATAGTCGTGAAGCGTTAAAAATTGTAAATTAAGTTTTGGAAGAGCCAGACAACCTTCTCCTGAGTAATTAATGCTTGGCACAAGGCTTTCATCCCACATTATCTGTTCATTTGGATAAAGTGGAAGTGCATTTATAGCTTCTTTTTGAGATTGTTGCTTCTCGAAAAAGGAAACCATAACTTCAATGAGAAAACGAGGGTTATCTGACCAACGATCATCCATAGACACCAATTTGAGCTGCATAGAAGCAAAAGAAAATCAGGCATCAGACATTCAATAAACACTACTAGTAACTCCATTATAATTAACTAATCATCTCGGTCTCTCTTTCTCCCTTTCTCACACACAACAAAAGTGAGACCTTACTGTACATGAACTTTTTCTTCTTCACTACAGATCAAATGAATCTTACTCTTACACCCATCAACATCTTATATGCCTCTACCCCTTTGACTATCAACTTGATATCAATAAGGTCGTTCAGGGATGGAACATCTAGCTCCCTCTCTCTTATCCACTTACTACACTAATAGGAGTATGTTCAATTGGGATTTTTAAAGAATCTATAAAGGTTTAGGTGTATTCAACTAGGATTTTTAAAGAGTCTAAAAGTTAAGGTGTATTTAATTATGATTTTATATTGTCTTTAAAGATTTGGGTCTATTCAAAAAGTCATTGATTTTAAAAAAATTTGGATTTTGCTGTATTTTGATGAACTTTTTAGTTAAAATTATAAGTAGAAAAATATCATATCATTCTTCTCTCAACCCCAAAGAGTTCTAAGGACTTGTAAGGACTTTTATTTTTATTATTTTTCTCTCTAACATTCTCTACTATTAGTTCAACTCCTATCAACATAAATCCATAGCAGTCGATGAAATAAAATCCATAACAGTCCACATAATTTTAGTAAAATCTACAAGAATCTTTAAAAGTTCATAAAAATATTTAAAGTTAAATAACTCTTTAAAAATCTATCAAAATCCTAATTGTTGAATACACCATCCTAAACTAAATTTACTATTTTTTCTGCCCATAGTTGACAAACATATCCTACTATTAAGTCCCCATCAAGCTCAGTAACCAACCTTCACCCCCTTTTGACTACAACTTGGTAAAATCAGAATACCACTTCTGCAAGTTAATCACAAACAATTTTCTTTTGTCTTCTCTGCATCAGTGCAACCTGGAATACTTGACTTTTTACAGCAGAAAAAAACTACAAAAGGGCCCTGTAAAAATTTGTGGAGGTTTCATTACAAGCACTTTTTCATTTCATCATTCTTTGTATCTAAAAGCAAATGTCCTACATCATAACCGTCTCTTTTAAGAAAGAATACCATGGCAAAAAAATTAAAATGGATGCCCTTCAGACTGAGTACATCTAAATTATGCCTAGCAGCCAGATGAAACATACCTTACGACAGACTAAATCTTTCAATTCCTCGGGAGAAAGTACAGACAATTTCTTAGAGAGATCATTACGCTTGTCAATTGCACCAATGTGAGCCAATGCCAGCCCTCTTAACTGCAACCAAAGCACAAGGAAAGCTGAGATATTAATATTTCCCCATCAATCTAAAAGAAGAAGAATCTTCCAAAGCAGAAGCAACTGAATTTGATTCAATGACTATACTATCTTTAATACAGACCTTGGGAATCTTTTTAAAAGCAAGTAACTGGAAAGATTGCAGGCAATCATAATGAGATTGGAGCACTTCATCATCAGTTAGTTGTGAACCAGCATGATCATTAATTTCAAATCGTTCGTAAAATTGCAGCAAGTCAACTAATTGTGCAAAAAGTTTTCCTTTTTCGTGTCTATAAAGAGCACTTAAGTGGCACTTAGCAACCACAGCTACATCAGCAACAAGGGGCCTCAAGTACCTACAACCACATACAAGGGTGAAAGGAGAAAGCAATAAGTTTAAGGGTGAAAGGAGAAAGCAATAAGTTCAAGGATGAAAGAGAAAGCAATAAGTTCAAGGGTGAAAGGAGAAAGCAATAAGTTGCAGCAACAACAAAAAAAAAATATAGCACTAGCATATTAAGAGCATGTGCTTTTTCCAAAAACTAGTTTCAAAAACAGAAAGTGAAAAGTCTTCCAAAAAGTGTTCTAAATGCTCTTGAATCAGAATATAGCACAGAAGACAGCTCCTTCAGCTGTAGTGTAGATCAGATTCCACTATCTCATAAAAAGCAATGTTTATCCCCATGCAGGGTTGTCTTTTCTTTCATGGCACACAATTTAGAAGTACCCGTAGGAAAGAAAATTATCCATTATGTCTTCTAATAATTTATTTGATAGAACAATGCATTTCGGGAGGAGATTAATATGGGAATGAATCAGAGCTTCATTAGGAAAACTGATGTGAGAATAAGAGAGGTAACTTAAAGGGGGGTTCTTTTTGATGGACCAGTCAATGAAGTCAAGAGGCGGGCAATTGGGAAAGTGAGAGGAAGAGTTTAATGAAGGTACTGCTACGTTTATGGAATTTGTGGTAATGGGGTTGTTGGATGGGATTAGGATGGAGACAGCTCACATAATGCCGCCTGATACATTTTACATTTTAAGAAGATTTTTTTCATTTTCTCTCATAAGAAGTAAATGACCAAATTACCCCTTTAAAAATCGCATTCAAGGAACATTACTAAATCAGTGTCTATTTCAGGTCAAATTGCAGGAAAATTCCAGCGAGGATTAAGTATTGCAATGATTTTAAAACAAAAAGGATTCAAATGAAACAAAATAAAGTAAAAGTGCTAAATTGAAATTAAATAGAACATTACACTTATCAGCAGTTGGCTCAATAGAAATTAAAGCAACAGTTTACTTAAAAGAAAAGGGAACTCGCAGAGTCCAAGAAAAAGATAAAATGCTAGAAGATTACAACTCTACCTTCTTGTTGGCAGTTGGCTTAATAGATCAATGAGAAACTCCATAAATCTCTCACAGTACAAGACACAAGCTTCATTAACATGGTCCAACCCATTAGCATTAATAACTCCTCCTTCTCCATTCATACACTTATCTGAGAAAACCTTGGAATCAAGTATCTGAGACAGACGTAAAAGTGGGCATTAGTTTTACAAACAATAATGAAAGAGAACAATTATCATTTTCTATGCGTAACAAAAGGTTCGCTAACTTAGTAGTGCCATGATTCTACTATTGATACCCTTTTTTCCCTAGATTTTTGAGGTAGTACCTTAGTGGTTAACCTTCATTTAAAAAAATGTATCAATTTGGTGCAATTTGTCATTCAATTGAGAATTTTCACATGTGCAATATTCAGAAAGCATTTTCGAATAATAAACTAATTAAACAATATTTATATGGTCTTTTGAGATAATCAATTAATTGATTATCCAAATGACATTTAAATATCACACATATATTACTGTATGTGTGAAAAATCCTCAATTAAATGACAAATTGCACCAAATTGATATTTTTTTCTAAATAGGAGTACCACTAAAGTACCACCTCAAAAATTGGGATAAAAAAGGTACCAGAAGTAAAATTGTAGTATAAGGAACCCCATAACTAGTGTAAAACACAACCTCAAGAAACTCTTCAATGAAATTTCTCAAGAACCTCGCTTCAATCTTAGTTGAGGGATCAAAAGGCTCTCCACTTTCTGCGGACTCCTTCTTTTCCCTCTTTATCATCCTCTTCCATTTCCTAAACAAATCAGTATTCAAACAAAGCTCCATCTACAGATAAGAGCAGATCATAAACATTCAATAGGGAACAAGTCACATAATTCCAATCACAAGATAAATTCATTTGCAACGAATGATTTAAAATCTTACCTGAAATCGGCCATAGGACAAACTGTGCCAGGACTGCAAACTTGCCAACCTTAGTATAGTCTCGCTGACTATCTCATCTTCCAAACTCTGTCCAAAAAGATAATTGTATATAGGTTAAAAAAATTCCCACTGGTAAATGGACTGTTTGAAAGGAGGAAAGAGGAAGGCAATAAAATATGTGCTTATGATGCTGAGATGGGGAATCATACCCTGCCAAAGAGTTTTGCAAGAACCACAAACCTAGGAACATGGTCAATGGTTATTATTATTTTCATCTTTCCTGTTAAAATCAGATAAAATGCAGACTAAAATAGGAGCTTAGAAAATAATATCTTAGCTTGAGTTAATAATATTGAGGGGACGCTACTACAAAATCACTCCACTTTGTCACTTTCTTTTCGTCAGTACCACTAAAAAGGGGCTAAAAATTGATATTTTGCCGGTTTACTTAAAACCGGCTAAATTTTAAATGAATATCACCGGTTTAAAACCGGCAGAAATATTGAACTGGCTCACTTAATATTTCGCTGGTAATTTGAAAACAGGCTAAAAGTAAAAAACTTTGACCGGTTTAAAGATGGCGAAGTATCTTTACTTTTCTCCCACATACAGGCAACTTCCAACCAAAATCTATCTCAATATATACCAAATCTCAGCTGCACTGTAAAACAATTCAACAATTGTGAAAAGCCCCCTTCAGCAATAAATCTCTCTTGATCTGAGCCTCCCCTTTTCAACCACCACCATCGAAATTATGTTGTGAACCATTCATTAATTTTTCTCTTGCTTTTGTTCCTTGGCCATTTCTAATACCATAAAAGGGATTGACTTGGTCTTAGCATTTTTCAAAACAACCACGCACTCACCCATTTCCCTTCTAGAAAGAAGGTCTAGAAGTTGGTTTCACTGGTTTGAGGATTTGGGATTATTTATCTCTTTCAGATAAGCTAGGTTTTATTGTTAAATATAATCCAAATTTGCTGGTACATGTGTATGTATACATCCACATCTCTTTCAGGTTTGTCACAAATTCATAAAGCGGATTGATCTATCATTGGGTTGGTGATGCATAGAGAAAAAATTGGTGAAGGCAAACGGTTTCAATTGGGGACCATAGAAGCTTTGATTCTCTTGGTGGTTTCATCAGTTTTCATCGAGATTTATCAACCAGATGCTGATTAGCACACTTGATTTCAAGCCAGTTTGTCTAAGAGCTTATTTCCTTATTTTGTATTAAGTAATATTTGGATTTACATTTCTGTGTTTTTCTCTCTTAGCTCTAGCATTTGGACGATGATTTTCACATTCTTAGTGTAATATCTGTGAGTTGTCTTTTTATTAAGACATTGATTATGCAGAAAATTTTGTGGAGTTGGTAGATTAATATTGGGACTTTTGGAATTTTGTCAATAATGCAAATGGGTTAGTAGTTTGTCTATTGCAAAAAGATTCAGGTTTAAGATTATTAAGCTTCTTGGGTATTACGTTAAGTACCAGCTTGGGTATTAATTTTTTTTTTCAAATAATTATCCCAATTTTTGTCGGTCTCAAGAACTGGCCAAATATCCTGAAACTTTTTATTTATTTATTTATTTATTTAGTTATTTTTATTTTTTTAACCAGTTAAAAAATTTCGCCGGTTCTCATCCATGCTTGTTTCATCGGTTTACCTAAACCAACAAAACTTGTTATTTTAGCGGGTTAAAATCCGGTGAAATGGACAGATTTTGTAGAAGTGGGAAGAAAGTCGAAAATAAAAAAAAGAATGGTTAAGATATTTATAAATCCTATAACTCTTCAAAAGGTACACTTTAGTTATATATCTTTTAGGTATATATATAGGGTCCCATAATTTTTCGAAAGTTACACTTTCATCTTCTATCTTTTAAGGTATATACCTAAGGTCCTTTATTTCTTTAAAAATTTCAATCAACTCCAAATAGTCTTTTTTTGAGGGATAAATTCAAAATTTTGAAAAATAACATACAAAAGTTATAATTTTTTAAAAAAATGGATATTAAAATTTTGATTTTTAAAATACAAAAAAGTTCAAAAAAAATTGCTAATTTTTTTTTTAAAATGTAGAAGTTTAAAAACTAACAAATTTTGAAAAAAATGATATGATTTTTGTTTTCAATTTTTTATTCCAAATATATATTGAATATTTTTTATTTTTTATTTTTTTTACCTTTTGGGTTTTATTTTTCAAAATTCTTAGTTAGCTCTTTAAAAAAACACCATATGGACTTGATTGGAATTTTTAAGAATTAAATAACACTAAGTGTAAACCTTAAAACATAGAAAACTAAAGTGTAACTTTTAAAAAATTACAGGACTTATATGGAAACTAACCCAAAAAATAACCCAAGGCATGATTAAATAAACATTTCATATGGACAAGAGCAGAAATTATACAGAGTGTAATTAATGTAGGAGAATTTAAGAATGGAAGCAAGAAATTGGTTTAGATAGGACAGATGATACGGAGTGTAAGTAATTTCAAAACATGCAAATGTCAATTCATCAAAGTCTCCAAAGCATTACAATAAAACTACTATTTAATATTTATACTACATATAACAAGCCTAATGGGACATGGGCCTTACACAGAAAAATATTAGAAATACTGACAAAAATATTTAGCCTGCTTCCACATTAGTAATATACAAGATTACAAGTTACTGTGTGAATCTAAGCGTGCAAGTTATACAATAATGTATGTGCATTAATAAATGTATAAAAACAATGTTAGTCCTTCTCCCAATAGTTTAAGTTCTTGAAAGAGTTAGTTTCCCAACAACTTCTAACATAGTATCAAAACTGAAAATCTTGTATTTAAGGCCTAGTAATCCCAATTGTTGAATTGTAAGTGCTTGGCTTGCATGATGCATAAAGCCAACACTTGTGGGTGCATAAAACCAACACTTGTGCGAGAATAATAAATGTATACAAGATTACAAGTTACTATGTGAATCTAAGCATGCAAGTTATACAATAATGTATGTGCATTACTAAATGTATAAAAGCATTGTTGGCCCTTCTCCCAATAGCTTAAGCTTTTGGGAGAATTAGTTTCTCAACAACTTCTAACATGATAACAGAGCTGGTACAAGGCCCGACAACCTCAATTGTTGAATTGTAAGTGTTGTCTCTATGCATGGTGCATAGAGCCAACACTTATGAGGGAGTGATAAATGGATAAAACAATGTTATCCCTTCTCCCAATAGCTTAAGCTTTTAGGAGAGTTAGTTTCCCAACAACTTCTAATATACATAAAGAACACAATCACGCATCGATCCAAAATTTCCATTCACGTACATACACACAACGAATTAATTAATATAAATATGTGTATATGATGCAAATATGCAAGTGCGTGGAAAAGCAAAGAAATCATAAAATTAAAAGAATACTATAAAATAAACTAAAAAAACAAAATGCCCTTTGCAGATGTTTGGTAATTGAAATTTGTTATCGATCTCAAAGATATCATGAATAAGTTGCAAATTATGAAGGCCAAATAATGGCCAAGCTAGTGCAACCCTTGGTCCATTGGTAATAAGGATGCTGCCATACCTGAAAGACATTAATCATGAAGACTAGATAATTTGTCTTCTCTGCTATACTTAATTCTCTTCCCTGCAATCATATTCAGATATAACAGGTTCAATCATCTATTTAAAACATTACCTGCATCCCAAATGATGTATCTGACATAAAAGATTGAAAGCATCAAATTTTAGCAAAACCAACTTCAATCATTCATTAAATTGTTTTAAAATTAATAAGGAAATGGAAGCTAAAACCTAAATATATTTGATGTTTACTACAATGAGTGGTCTAATACAAATATCTAGTCTATATGTGTGAAATAGTATCTTCTGACATCCATCAAAAAACATAACGCTGTACACAATAAGGAATTGATCCACTTATAAACTTCTCCCCACTTTTTTATTGTTAAAAGAATAAGTTTAACTCAATTTGAAATACAATTTGGGTTTAAACTATCAGATGTCCATAAACCTTCTCAAGTCTCAGCATGCCATACAGATAAAAGACTGATAATCATATCAACATGTACCAAGTACAAGGATGAGTCCAATATGTATCAATGAACAAAAACATGTCTGTAATGAAATAGATAAGACATGAAATCATGTTACTAGCAAAAATATGAACTAATGAAGTTAGGATGTTTTGATCTCAGCAGCCAAAAGAACATCAAAACAGCAGCCTATAACCAGACTAAGTGATAAAGTGATATGTTTACATTGGAAAATTAAATTTTGTCACGTGTTAGTTGAAGTGTTCATTTGGGCATGGATAATTTCTCAAGGAATTTAAAAAAATAGGAATTAAAACTTAAAAGGAATACCCCATTAAAACTGCTTAATTTTTTAGACTTTCAACTATAGCTACAAAGAGGAAAGGACTGCATTTGAATAATGAATACACTTTCATCAAGTTGTAGAGCAGACCAAAACTAAATGAATATAATGATAATATGAGTAGAGAAACCTCCTTAAGCCGAAGAACCCTCTCAAGGAATTGCTTGAAAGCATCTTTCTGATCATAAAAACAGCCCCAGGCTGCTACATTCTCTCGAAACTGCAAGTTAACAAAATTGGAATTGCCCAAGTAAAAACCACACTTATAAATCATTCCGGATACTTGAATGGAAAAGACTCAAAAATATTATATTTCTGAATTTTAGCTGCATAAAAATCATGCAGCCACCATTCCTAAACAACGAAATTGATAATAAGCATGGAAAGCAAATAACGCAAAAAATACCAAAAAAGAATCCCACACAACTAAATTAAAGACCAAATAGAATAACCGTATAACTTCAAATTTTCTCTTATTGTTCTTCTTCTGAGGAACAACCAAAGAGAAATAAAGGACAATTAAATACTTCCAATGGTTCTTAGCAAACTAAAAAAAAAAGCAAAAATTTACCAGCACAAACAAAATATTTCAATACCAACCAACCTTTTCATTGATCATTAGTATCATCGACATCACATGCTCGAATGTCGCCATTTTCGCATTGAAATTCGGCCACAAGTAGTTCTCCAAATACTGGCTAACCTCCAAAATCATCACCCTCTGCAAAGGAACTGGCTTTCTCTGACCTTCTGTGATCAATAACTCAGTTTCATAAATCTCCTTCACCAGCTGCGACTCGAATGGCTTCTTGAGTTTGGTGGCATCACCAGCTTTGGACCAATTGGCAGCTGCAATCTTAGTAAGTCGGTCCCGCTGAATCTCCAACAACGTTATCGAACTCGGGAGATGTGAACCGGGTTTCGACTCAACCTGTTTGTCGGAAAGCTGGTGAGACACCTCAATCGGGTACTCGGCGACTCGGTGGCGCTTAAAATCGTATGCCCCGGTACCATACACCTTCGGCATGGTAATACAAGTTCAATCAGTGACTCGAAAGAACAATTAGGGCTTTAGGAAACGGAGTGAAATTGGAAATCACAGACTTCCCAATAGCATCAATGGTGTAATGAGGGTCTTAAGAGGGTGTTGGCCTTTGGGACTTTGGCTCTACGACTTACAGAAGGCGGGATCTGCGAGGGAGGATGATGGGTTTTCGTTCGTTCGCAAGTTTCAGTCTTCAAATGGGGTCGGTTTAGGCAGGATTAAACGATTCGTTTTCTTTTTCTTTTTCTCGTATTTATCGCTTTAAATTTTATAATTTATATATATATATATATATATGAAAACTTTTATTTATGATTTATAAACAGAATAAAATTTTATATAATTATGATATATATAACTGAAATTTTTAGTTTTTTTTTCTAATGAACTGAAATTTTTAGGTAGTTCTTATTATAATAATGAGTTACATGTTTAATATCTTCATGCCTAAATATTATTTTATAATGTAAAAAATTATTATAAAAATATGTATATAATATATATTTAAAAATACATTATATTAATATAAAAAGTTAAATTAAAAATAAATTTAAGTAAATAATTATATTATATTTAAAGATTATATAAAAATTTATTTTTATATATAGAAAATAAAAGATAATTCAAGTTGTTTACATTTAATCAAAATATATCTGATTTGATAGTAAAAAAAATTCGATAATAATTTTATAATAATATTAAACGTTTGATGATAGAAAAATATATTTACTTTAAATTTAAACACTGGACAACAATAAAAACGCAGTGTCGTTTGCGTTTTTGAAATTCTGTTACCGGTTGCTACGTTTTTACCTGGGAGGGTGGGAGTCTGGGACCTTCCACCTCTTTCCTTCTCTTTTCTCTAAAACTCCTTTTACTCTACGCCTCTACAAAGTTAGACAAGAAATGGCGAGATTCCTGCCGGCGATATTTTTCGTAGTGAAGTACTTGTGTTGACCGTTGAAATGGTGGCGTGGGGTTTTCCCGCAACCATGAAGTTAAAGAGAGCTTTCTCGAACAATCACAGAGTTGAATTAAGTCAACTCAGAGCTCGAGACAAGGTCAGACATGGGAGAATGTTGCAATCTTCAAATGTTGGGGAAGGATAGGCTGTCCATGAACATGCCTCTCCATAATTGTGTTTATTTTTAATTATTACAAATTTGCTTTTCTTTTGTATAATATTCTCCAATGCTTACACCTTCTTGTATGCAATCATGGATCTCTTGCTCAATGTGGAATAGGTGCACGCTGTTGGTGTGCGAAAAACGTTCCTTTAATTCTTCACATAACTCATATGCAGTATCACTATACATGACACTTTCTGCAATTTTGGGTGATATAGTGTTGAGGATCCATCCTTTGACAAGAATGTTGCAACGAGTCCATTGTTTGATTTCTGTTTCAAGGTTTGTTGATGGCCTTTTGATTGTGCCGTCAATGAATCCTTCTTTGTTTTTGGTTATTAGGGCCATGAGCATTGCATGACTCCAAATGTGATAGTTTTCTTGGTTTAAGGATTGAGCTACGAGAATGATGCCTGGTTGGTCTGAGTGGTGTAAATATAATGAATGGCTAGGGTCATCGTACCATTTTGGTAAAGTAGGATTGGTATTGGTAGTCAAAGACATTATTTGTTGAATAAATTTGAAAGTACGGGATAGGTTTAAGTGTGTTTTAGACAATAATGACTATTTATGAAATAAATAATGGACTGAAATATGCTTAATCTTATAGAAAATGAGTTAAGGATTACAGAACCAGAAATTTCAGCCAAAGAACCGATCGGAAAGTGGGTGAACCGGCGATTGGAATGGTTGAAACGGCGGCTGCAACGGTGGAACACTGAACCGGATGAAGACCGAACCGGACCGGACCGGATGAAGGACCGAACCGGGTGAACGACGCGTCGTTTGCTTCAGCGGCGCGCAAACGACGTGTCGTTGGAGTCGTCTTCTTCAGCAGCTGGCGCGTGTGTCTCCGGTGAGGCGCGTGGAACGCCAGTGAGTTTAAACAAGGCGCGTGTGAGCGCGTGAATAGGTATTTTGGCTTGATTTTAATTGTAGATTGCTCGGATGAATCTGAATAATATGATGGGATGAAATTGAAATTATTTTGTGGATCGAAATTTGTTTTGGAAAAAAAACAGATTGAAGAAAAATGGAAAAAAAAATTTCTATGAGCTGAATTTTATGGGAATTGTTTCCTAAGCTCTGATACCATGTAAGAAATGGATTTATTGATGATGAATAAACGAATGTTTACAACCTATTTATACAAAAGAAAAGCAAATTTGTAATAATTAAAAATAAACACAATTATGGAGAGGCATGTCACGTGGAATGACATCCTTCCCCAATTTGTTGGTGGGTTGCCTAACTTGGTGTGTTTGTTGTCACCAGCTGGATCTCATGTTCTTTAACAGTTGGTGTCATCGATTTTTCTATTGCTGGTTCCTTCAGTCCGTCACTTGTCGGGTATTTCTATCAATCTACTATTTCCTCTCTGATATTGTATACGACGGTTTAACTTCCTCTTTTCCTTTTATTGTGGAATTTTTTTTTAATAAATTCGATTTATTGTTTATGCCTTTCTCTGTTTAGATTGTTGGTTTGCTTCAACATTGAGTTTTCTTTAGAAGGTGGTCTTTGATTGCTCTATGTTTCTTAGTTTTCTCAATTATTAGATTTTTTACTAGTAATTGATTGATGATTACATGAACAGAACAACTATTTACTATCTATTTATAGTATTTACACGGTGAAAATAGATAAATACGAGAAAATTAAGATCTAAATTTTGGGCACAAATAACGGAACAAATCTATACATGAATTATGCATACAGTTAATCCAATAACTAGTTTCAAGCTCACACACCCAAAAAAAAATCCAACAAATAGAAGCTAAACATTATTTCTTATGTGTTCTGACTAATGTTACATTTCTTGTTTCTGTTCTACTAATAGAATTTAGGTCAGTTATCTTTTATCAGGTTCACTGATTAAGTTCTCATTTAGGCTTTATTACACAACAGTGAAATTGGGTTCTCCTCCAACAGATTTCTATGTGCAAATTGATACTGGAAGCAATATTTTGTGGGTCAGTTGTAGTTCCTGCACTGGTTGCCCTTCATCAAGTAGTCTTAAAGTAAAGTAACCTTTTGAGAAATATTTAGAATAAACAACTCTAAATTTACTAATATTAGATCCAAACAAGCAAATAAACTACTTGTATTATACTCACTATAACACCTTTCAAAGACAATTCACAAATTGAAGAGAAATACAAACACTCAAAGAGAAAGCTCTTAACTCACACTCAAACTAAGAATACAAAGACTTATTTGTTTTTGATGGAATGATTAAACCAAATACAAGGTAGGCTATTTATAGTCATCACCATACAATCTACACCACACAAATATAAAACTAAGAAATAATCCTAACCACACAAATCTTATCTATAACCTTCAACCACTTCATTTATTTCTATAACCTTCAATCACATCATTTATTTCTCTACCTCTTCAACCACTTCATTTATTTCTCTACATCTTTAATTATTATGTTGGTGTTGATTTTCAACACTCCCCCTCAACACCAACTCTCACTATTTTTACTGTGTCAAGCTGACGGCGAAATATTTCGAACTTGCCAACGCTTAAGCTTTTTGTGAACAAGTCCGCAACTTGATCATCTGTTTTGATTTACCTTATTTCAATTTCTTCTTGAAGAACCTTTTCTCTGATAAAGTGATAATGTACTTCAACATGCTTAGTTCTTGCATGAAAGTTCGGATTCTCTGCCAAACGAATTGCCGATTGATTGTCATAGTACAACGGTACTGCATAATCTACTAGTTGATGTAGATTATTCATTAGCTGTATCAACCATGTACACTCTTGAGCTGCCATTGCCGCTACTCGATACTCAGCTTCAGTGGTTGATAATGATACCATTGGTTGTCTCTTGCTACACCAAGAAATTGTTCCAGAACCCAACTTAAACACATACCCAGTTGTTGATCTCCTGGTGTCATAATCTCTTGAATAGTCTGCATCGCAGTAACCAACTAACTTGTTGTCTCCATCTTTCTTGTACAAAAGATCATAGTCAATTGTACTCTTCACATATCTCAATAGTCGTCGAACTGCTTCCAAATGTGGCTTCTTTGGATTTTGCATGTACCGACTCATTACACTAACTGCATAAGAAATGTTAGACCGAGTTAAGGTTAAGTAGATCAGACTGCCTACCAATTTTCGATACATTGTCGCATCTTTCAAATCTTTTCCTTTATGTGCACACATGTTGGCATTTGGCTCCAACGGCGTCGAAATTGGTTTGCATTCAAGCATTCCGAACCGCTTTATCAAATCTTTGGAATATTTTTGCTGACAAAGAAATATTCCTTCTTGTGTGTGATCAACCTCTAAACTAAGGAAGTGCTTGAGCTAGCTAAGTTCTTTCATCTGGAAACAGACAGACAAATTCTCCTTTGTCTGAAGAATTTCTACCTCATTATCACCAGTTATGATTAAGTTATCCACATACACTAGCACAATAGCTAGCTTTCCTTCATTGGCTTTAAAAAACAAGCTAGAATCTGCAGGTGTTACTGAATAACCACTTTGTGTTAGAAATTCAGCAATATTACCATACCATGCCCTGGGTGTTTGTTTCAATCCGTAGAGTGCTTTCCGCAACTTACACACATATTCAGGATGATCTTGGCTCTGAAAACCCATTGGTTGGATCATATAGATCTCCCGATCCAGCTCTCCATGAAGAAAAGCATTCTTCACATCCATCTGCCACAACTTTCAATCTTTGTTTGCTACAAGTGCAAGTAGGACTCGAACAGTTGTAAGTTTCGCCACTGGACTAAACGTTTCATCATAGTCTAGTCCATACTGTTGAGAGAAACCATGAGCTACCAATCGTGCCTTGTACCTCTCGATTGACCCATCTGGTTTGCGCTTTATCTTGTAAACCCATTTGCAGGATATGGGTTTCACATCTCTTGGCTTTCGCACCAGATCCCAAGTTTGATTTTGCTGAAGTGCATCGATCTCTTCTCTCATAGCTGTCATCCACTCAGATCTTTGCGATGCTTCTTCAAACGTCTCAGGTTCTATTACTTCTTTAATTATGGCTGCATTGGCATATTTGGGATTTGGTCTTCGTGTTCTTGTTGACCTACGAAGTTGAGATTGTGGAGTTGATTCTTCTATTTCACTAGGCTCACCTTCTTCATTTACTTGTTGATATATGCCAGTTTGTCAAGGATTTTGAGCTACTCTTTGTTCGGCACCATCATCGTCTGGATCTCTGGATTCATCTAAACTTGGTTGGAATTGAATAATATGCTCCATCGTCTTTTGTTGCAGCTTATCTCCAAATTCTCTTGAGTCTAGCAATGCTTCCTTCTCTGAGGACCACCAAGAAGATGCTTCATCGAACACCACATCTCGTGAAGTGTAGCGTCTTCTACTCATTTGATCACAACATTTCCACCCTTTTCTTTGGCTGTCGTATCCCACAAAGATACATCTAACAGCTTTCTTGTCAAATTTGCTCCGTAAATGATCAGGAACAAATACAAACACACACAGCCAAATACTCGAAAGTAGCTAACTGTAGGTTTCATGTTCCATAGTTTCTCAAAGGGTGAAACAAATTCTAACCTTGGTTGAGGAAGTCTATTGATCACAAAGGCTGCAGTCCTCATCGTTTCAGCCCAAAACCTCCCAGGTACATTCTTTTCATGTAGCATACTTCAACAAATTTCTACAAGATGTCGATTCTTTCTCTCTGCTACACCATTTTGTTGTGGCATGTTGGCACAAGTGTATTGATGACGTATTCGACATTCCCTTAGGTATTGAGAGAACTCGCTTGAGCTATATTCTCCGCCATTGTCAGTGCGCAAGCAACAGATCTTCTTTCCAACTTCTCCTTCAGTTGACTCTTTAAACTCTTTAAACTTTGAGAATACGTCAGATTTTTCTTTCATAAAGAAAACCCACACATACCTTGAGAAGTCGTCAATGAATGTCACCATATATCGCATACCGCCAATTGATGGTTGCTTAACAGGACCGAATACATCAGAGTGAACTAACTCCAATGGTTCTTTTGCTTTAAACTTCGATTCCTCATATGGCAATTGGTGAGCTTTACCATATTGGCACCCTGCACAGACCGTGTCTGTACGCACGTTTAGTTGAGAAAACCCTTTAAGCATCGACTTCTTCACCATCACACTTAGCTTGGAATTGCTAACGTGACGTAACCGCATATGCCATAGATCTGCTGTCTCATTTCTTCTTGTCTTGTCTACATATGCATATTCTGCTGACATTACGTAGACTGATTCCAATCGTTGCCCCTCCATTGTCGGTGTTTCTGAGATTTTGAGATCATGATACACCTTCACATCTTGGGGACCGAACAAGACATAATGGCCTGATGATGTTAACTGAGCCACAGATAGCAAAATTTTCTTCATTCTTGGGACATGATAAACATCTTGAAGTGGTATTTGGTTAGTACTATATCGAGGCGTAACTATCGTCTTACCGATGTGGGCTATCGGTAACCTTGAGTTGCCAGCTGTCACCACTACATGACCTCTCTTGTACTCAGACATGCTTTCCAACTTCTGTTTATCACCTGTCATATGATTTGAGCAGCCCGAATCTACGATCCAGTCATTCTTGTAGTCAATTTGTTTTGATGTTATCACCGTAAGAGCCAATTCTTCTTCCTCTGTAGCGAATAATGCTTCGACATCCCAACTATCTTTTCTATGCTCCTTAGAACTGGAAGTAGCTATATTGCTTTCAACAGGCTTTTTCTTACTCCAACAATATTTTGCCATGTGACCCATTTTCCCGCAGTTGTAACATTCACCGCCAAAATTTCTATTGTTATTGCGGTTCTTCCAAGCTCCCTTTGGACGAAAGTGTCCCTTTCTTTGAGGAATTTTTCCTTTATAGCCATCATTTTTATATTCATTTCCATTGTACCGCTTGAAAGTGCCTTTGTTTTTGCTAGTGTATAGCGCTTCTTCTTCACCCTTCAGCAAGACTCCTCCCATTTGCTTAACCATAGCTTCTTGACCGGCCAATAAATTCTCAAATTCAACAAGAGATGGTTGTGTCGGCCATCCTTGTATAACGGTAACAAACTCTCGATATTCGGGTCTCAAACCATGAATAATTATTCTCTTTATCCTCGTTTCCCCAATAGGAGCTTTTGGATCTAACTCTGAAATTTCGCGGCATAATGACTTTACCTTGTGAAAGCATTGGGAAATCGTCATGTCATGTTGCGCCATCGATAGTAACTCATTCTCTAGAAATTGCAATCTTGTATCATTCTTCTTTGAAAAGAGCATAACAAGAGTGTCTCATGCTTCCTTTGGTGTTTTTGCATCCCGAATATGCTCAAACATTTCTTCTTCAATTGTGGTATTCAAAGCAAACATCGCTTTGCCTGCTTTAATTTTCCACTTCCGCAAGATGCCGTTTGCATCTTCCACTGTTGGTTGTGTAACTTCATCACCACCAACAACCTCCCACAAGTCTTGACCTTGTAGGTAAGACTCCATACATGTTGCCCATGTGTTATAGTTTTTGTTGTTGAGCTTCTTGATTCCTCCAACTACTTGAAGATCACCCATCGTGTCGGCAAGACTTCGACTATACCGAACAAGCTTGACTAATAAACTTGTAGAGTACCAAACTCCTCACGACTCAAGATAACTCCACTAAGAACGATCTCTAACCGTCCCGCTCTGATACCAATTGTTGAGAAATATTTAGAATAAACAACTCTAGATTTACTAATATTAAATCCAAACAAGTAAACAAACTACTTGTATTATACTCACTATAACACCTTTCAAAGGCAACTCACAAATTGAAGAGAAATACAAACACTCAAAGAGAAAGCTCTTAACTCACACTCAAACTAAGAATACAAAGACTTATTTGTTTTTGATGGAATGATTAAACCAAATGCAAGGTAGGCTATTTATAGTCCTTACCATGCAATCTACACCACACAAATATAAAACTAAGAAATAATCATAACCATATAAATCTTATCTACACACTTCTCTTTTCTACAACCTTCAACCACTTCATTTATTTCTACAACCTTCAACCACATCATTTATTTCTCTACCTCTTCAACCACTTCATTTATTTCTCTACATCTTTAATTATTATGTTGGTGTTGATTTTCAACATAGCCTACTCCCAATATTCACTTTTCTTCCTTTTGAATGGTCTTAATGGTTTTTCAATGAAATAGGATTCATATGCTGTAGTTTTCTCAAAATAATCTCTTGCTTTTCATCAGATTCAGCTGAGTCCTTTCGATGTTGGAAGCTCATCAATGGCTTCTACAGTTTCTTGCTCTGACAGATTATGTAGCATTGCACTTCAATCTGATGAAGCAAGTTTTTCTGCAACAAACAACCAATGCATGTATAAATTCGAGTATGGGGATGGTGTTATAAAGCTCCTTAATTTAAGGAGCAAATTAAGGAGCAAAACATGGAGCAAAACATGCAGCAAAACAAGGAGCAAAACATGGAGCAATTCATGGAGCAAAACAAGGAGCTTAATTCAAGGAGCAATTTAAGGAACCATTAATTTAAGGAGTAATTCAAGGAGTGAATTTTCCTATAAATAGATGTGTAATTGTAATGAATTAATCATCCAAAGTGTTCATTCAATTGAGAGAAATGCACTTTTGTGAGAGAAAAATGAGAGTAATTTTCTTGGGTGTAATTGGGTTGTGAGTTGTGAGTGTTGTGAAACACTTGTGTAATTTCTCACTTTCGGTAAAAAGATCTGCGGCGGGTCAGGAGGCGTAAGCAGATTAGGCGAACTCCGTTATCAAATTTTGTGTGTTATTTTTCTATTCTTGCTTTCTTAAATGCGGCTTATCGAGAATTTCACGTTATTTCCGACAATCGGTATCGGAGCTATTGGTGGTGATTTACTGTCAATTTCTACGAAGAAATAGTCAAAACGATCAGGATGAAGTCGGATTTTAGTGGGAGCTTGATGCGCATGAGATGAAGGAAGGGTGAAACTCGAGAAATTTGATGGCACGAGATTTTGGGTTTTGGAAAATGCGGATAGAGGATTATACGTATCAAAGAAATCTATATCAACCTCTCTCGGGGAAGAAGCGGAAGCTATGAAGGAAGAAAATTGGAATCTTACAGACAGAATGACCGAGTTATTCGATTGGCTATCACGTAATGTTGCCTTGGCATAGCAAAGGAAAAGACCACGGCGGGTCTTATGGCAGCTCTCTCGATATGTATGAGAAGCCGTGACCTCGAAGCAGTGCGCGATGAGGCGTTTGTTCAGTTGCGGATGAATGAGGCGCATCGGTAACTCGACATCTCGATGAACTCGACATGATCACATGACGGTTGAGTTCGGTGGAAATTGAATTCGATGAAGAAGTACGGCATTAATACTTTTATCTTCTTTACCCGAGAAAGTTGGAATGCTACGTCACGGTGCCAAGTAGGCTCGTCGAGGAAATGATAAGTTGAAATTTGACGATGTTCGTGATCGGTTCTCGGTGAAGAGATCAAACGTAGAGAGTCGGAGTGAATCGTCAACTTCTTGTGAGTTTTGCGTACGAGTCAGAGGAAGAAATTCAACGAGGGAATGAACGTGGCGGAAACAGGACTCTTGAGATAGATCGAAGACAGAGGTCCAAAATCAAGGGAATCTTAATAATTCATGGCCTTCGAAGACTATTGAGTGTTGGAATTGTGGAAGAACCAAGATCTACAAAAATCGGTGCGAGAGTGCAGAGGACAAACAAGTGAAGGCGGAGGCAAATGTTACTTCCACTCCGGGTGGAGACGATGCATTGATATGCTCTTTGGAGAGCAAGGAAGAATCTTGGGTGTTAGACTTTGGAGCATCGTTCGTGCTACTTCACAAAAGAAGAATTCTTCGAGAAATATGTCCCGGAAACCTTGAAAGGTATATCTTGGTGATGATCAACCATGTGCTATTATTGGCAAGGTGTAGTGAAAATTAAGTTGAGACGGATCTGTTTGGGAGGCCCGAAGGATGTCGAGCGTATTCCGTCTCGAGGAAGGAACTTAATCTCGGTGGGGCGGTTGGCCGGTGGAAAGTTCTGTACGATCTTCGTGGTGATGATTGGAAGATTTCAAAGGGTGCGATGTGAGTTGCTCGAGAGCGAAAGAGTGGCACTCTTTACGTGACGAGAGCACGTTGTTCAATTACGATTGCGTAGCAATGAAACATCAAATCTGTGGCACCAGAGACTAGGCCATATGAGTGAGAAGGGGATGAAGATTATGCACTCAATGGCCATGCAGTGGGAGTTGTTAGCAGATTCATGTCAAATCCAGGGAAAACTCATTGGGAAGCAGTCAAGTGGATTTTGAGGTATCTGTGAGGCACCACAGAAAAGTGCTTGTACTTTAGTAAAGGAGAGTTAAAAGTACAAGGGTACGTGAAGCCTTGAGACTTTGGAGGTGAAGTTGATCCATAGAAGAAGCTTGTAGGTTATATATTCTTGTTGGAACTAAATTTGTTAGTTGGATGTCACAATACGGAAAATTGTTACTACATCCCTTCTAGTGAGTATGTAGCGATATGAAGCTAGTAAAGAGATGATATGACTTGAGGTTTGTTAATTGGTGGGATTCAAACAAAGAGAAGAATGTTACTGCGTAGTGATAGTCAAAGTGCAATACAGCTTGTGAAGAATTCGGCATTTCATTGCAGGAAACCAAAGCATATTGGACTTCGTTATCAGCCCATTGGATCTACATTGGAAGATGATGTGTTAATCTTGCTTGGAGAAGATTCGCGAAGCAAAAATCCGGCAGAGATATGTTAACAAAGAGTGGTATTATTAATGGCCCGAAGTTGTGCTTAACTTCGGTTAATGCTAAGTAACAAATGACTAGTAGAAAGGCTGTTTGCGTTGATCAAGGTGTGAAGACAGATTGAAATCAGTCTTCAAGTGGGAGATTGTTATAAAGCTCC
The DNA here is from genome assembly GCA_033030585.1 of Hippophae rhamnoides. Lineage (NCBI taxonomy): Eukaryota > Viridiplantae > Streptophyta > Magnoliopsida > Rosales > Elaeagnaceae > Hippophae > Hippophae rhamnoides. The sequence goes on along the minus strand of CM065428.1, from coordinate 60,068,242 downwards.
TTAATTTAAGGAGCAAAACATGGAGTAAAACATGAAGCAAAACAAGGTGCAAAACATGGAGTAAAACATGGAGCAAAACAAGGAGCAAAACATGGAGCAATTCATAGAGCAAAACAATGAGCTTAATTCAATGAGCAATTTAAGGAACCATTAATTTAAGGAGTAATTCAATGAGTGAATTTTGAATTAATCATCCAAAGTGTTCATTCCAATTGAGAGAAAAGCTTTTGTGAGAGAAAAATGAGAGTAATTTTCTTGGGTGTAATTGGGTTGTGAGTTGTGAGTGTTGTAAACACCTTGTGTAATTTCTCCCCTTTCAGTAAAAAGATCTACAGTAGGTCCGGAGACGTAAGCAAGATTGGCCGAACTCCGTTATCAAATTTTGTGTGTTATTTTTCTATTCTTGCTTTCTCATAAATCTGACTTATCGGGAATTTGCGTTATTTCCCAACAGATGACAGTGGAACATCAGGTTACTATGTATCTGACTTATTGCACTTTGATACAGTTCTTGGTGAATCTGTGAGCACAAATTCTTCAGCTTCCATTGTGTTCGGGTGAGCCATGATGAGTCTTTTAAATTTAATGTCATCATCAAATTTAGGCATGTGTTACAAAATACTTCCAAACTTTAAACTGTTACAAAACTACTACCAAAGTAGTACTGTTACGAAAGTACCAACATGTCAACTCCCTTACGGAATCTAAAGGAAAATAGTCACTCGATGTATATGTTAGCCACAAAGGTAACTTCAGTGGTAGTTTGTAACATTTTAAAGACAAGTGATACTTTTGTAACACATACTTATGTTCTACTTTAAAGTGAAATTTTCTGTATTTGTATTGATATCTTAGACATAGAAGTCATTACTTTGGCTGGTGTTTTGTGAACCAGGTGTAGCACCTCAGTAACTGGGGATTTGATGCAAAAAGGCAGTGCAGTTGATGGGATTTTCGGGTTTGGACCACAGGGAATGTCTGTCATCTCACAACTGTTTTCACAAGGAATAGCACCAAAAGTTTTCTCCCACTGCTTAAAGGGAGATGATACAGGAGGGGGCAACCTGGTTTTGGGAGAAATCATGGAGCCAAACATAGTCTACAGCCCTCTTGTCCCTTCTCGGTAAGTTCTTTGGTTGCAACATATTGCATTTCTGAAGAAATCATATTCAAATTTCACTAAAATATGAATTTATGTTCAAATTTAGTTGTATGTGAGTTGAGTCATGGAAATTACTTATTGTCAATGATTAGATATTTGCATCATACACAATCGCTTCAAGTTAATGGGAAACAGTGTTATATGTTGAAGCCTAGAACTTTTAGATTTTTTTACCTTCTTGTCTTCTGATTAACCCTTCAATATTAAATCACAAAAGATTGGCTGCTAATAATTTGACTAATTACTTGTGTCTGAAATTTCAGGGCTCACTACAACCTAAATCTACATAACATTACTGTTAATGGCAAGACTTTATCCATTGATTCATCAGTGTTTTCAACCTCAAGCAATCTAGGGACGATAGTTGATTCTGGAACAACTTTAGCATACCTTGCAAAAGAAGCTTATGATCCCTTTGTCAATGCTGTAATTTATTCTCGTCCAATTTCTCAGTGTATAGTTAATGTGTTATGATTATGTTTGTTCATGAGAGGTGATATTTCATAATATATATACGATACACTTGTTACTCATTTCCAGTAAATTTATATGAAGTATATGACAAAAGGGAGGGCAGGCAGAGTTAAATTAAGCATGCTTGAAACATGTTCTGCAGATTACAGGTGCCGTTTCGCAGTATGCAAATCCTGTTGCCTCTGATGGATTTCAATGTTATGTAACAACCTCCAGGTTTGCTTAATCCCCTTTAAATATAAACCTTGTTACAATATGAATATGATTGCTTAAGATGAATCTAATTGTTGAATGCATATCCTAGTGCAGCCCTATCGATATATTTCCTCAAGTGAGTTTTAACTTTGCTGGTGGGACATCCATGGTTCTAGGGCCTGAAGATTACCTTCTACAGCAAAATTCTGAAGCATGGTGCGTTGGTTTTCAGAGTCATGATGCGACAATACTAGGAGGTACAAATTTACACACATTAGTTTTTTTTTTTTTTTTGTGGTTCTTATAACTCGTTGAAAACCAATTTCCTATTTTGCTAATAGCTTGGGTTGTGTTTGATAAGATTCCTGATTTTTAAGTAATTTTTTAACTAGATATGTTTAATACAATTTTTTTATTTTAAGTTTTCGCAATTTTAAGGAATTGTTGCCAAAATATGAAATAATTCTTAAATTTTTAAAAATAGTATTTATTTTTTTAATTTGATTTCTCATTTTTTATTTTTTTTCATTTTAACAATACATTTTTATATAAAGTAAATCAAGTCTTATACTTTGTATATATGTTAAAAGAAAATGATTAAAAACTTAAAATTGATACATAATGATAACAAAGTATTAATTTTTCAATATTTAAACAAAATCAGAAAATAAAAAACCTTATTAAACGATGTAGATGATTTTTTCTTAAAAATTACAAGTATAAATTGTTATTAATACATTGTTGATTATTTATAAATGAATTAGAAATCACAAAATCAATTATTTAGACTTTTTTTTATTATGAATATGATTTATGATTAAAAAATTAATTTTGTGATTTATGATTTTTTTTGTAAAAATAATTACCAATATGTTTGGTAAAGATTTTTACTAAGTGATTTTAAAGAAAAAAAATCAAAAATCACTTACAAATTGTTTGATAATGTTATCTTCTTTTTTTAAAAAAAAACTTAAAAAAATTAGTTAGTTATTATTTACAAATTTTATATTTTTAATTATTTTCTTTAAATAATTAAAAATACAAAAATCATAAAACTTGATTTATAATCTAAAAGAATATTCGGTAAAAAATAAATAAAAAATTTAAAAGTAATTCCTTAAAAAAGTGAAAATCAAAATCATAAATTGTTACTAAATATATTTAATTGAAAATTACGTTAAAAAAATCAAAATTTCAGAATCCAAATTATTATGAAACAAGCCTAGATTAAAAATCATAAATCCAATCATACATTAATTTAGTTTACTATTTATATTGTTACTTAAATGCAAAGAACCTTTTAGAAACTACATCTACTACAATGCTTTATTCAACTGCATTGATCAGACTTGTTTGTCTATATAAGAATTACACTATTGTTTATGATTTGGCTGATCAACGGATTGGATGGGCAAAGTATGACTGTAAGTTCAAAAACTTTCTTTCTTCAACTCAATCCCTCCTGTGTTTCTCTAGAGATTAAGACAGATAAATGATGAATTTGCAACTTTGGGTGATATCATCTATTTGAAAGAATTACATATAAACTCATCATTAAAATACTCCACAATTACGTACTAATTTGCAAAATATGAATACTACATTGTTTTAGTCTTTAAGATACGCTCAAATATCCTAATTCAAATTTCTTCAAGTTTGTTTATTTCATGTATTCAAAACAAAGTTTAATGTAATATTTATTAGGGTATGAAATTTTTATTATGTTCAGGTTCAATGGAAGTCAATGTGAAAGCAAATATAAGCAGTGGAACAGAGTCTGCCAATACGGGGCCTCGAGATATTAGCAATGCTCTGCGAAATGAGCCCCATAAGCTGATGACATTAAGCATCATCGCCTTCTTTTTACTCATATCAGTGCTTCATAGTTACTTCCTATTATAGCATACAGAGCCAGATCTCTTTGGAGTTTTACTGTTAACTTATCTGTACATTTATTTATTATTATTTTTTGATAATTTTAGTTGTATATTTATTTAGGGAAAAAAATTTTGTATGTTACCTTAGCTTTATACAAAATTATAAAATGGTACACTATTATTACCTTTCATTATTTTTTTTTAAAACCTTAATATCACAAATAGCCTTAATGTTTCAAAAATATCACAAATATCTTTCAAATTAATGAAAATTAAAGTTAATGAAATTAAATAGTAATTTTTTTAAAAAAATGACAAATATGATAAAAAATCAAGAAATAATAGAAATAAAACAAAAGGACGTCTCATGATATTTTTCGCAGAAAATGTTAATTAGTTAAAAAAAATTGAAGAAATATAAGCAAGATAAAATCTTAAAGAATGAGATTAATTCAAAGATTTATCATTCTTGAAAATATTTATCATTCTCAAAAATAAGAAAAATATTTTCAAGAATATATATAATTATTATGAAATAAGTAATGAAAAATGAGTATTAATATTATAAATGCAAAAAAAAATGAATAATATACTCATCATTCTCAAAAATAAGAAAAATATTTTCAAGGATATATATAATTATTATGAAATAAGTAATGAAAATGAGTATTAATATTATAGATGCAAAAAGAATGAATAATATACCATTAATTGATAAATAAACCGTTGTAGATAAACTATCAAAAATCTTTCAAAATGACAAAAGGAAAATTAGATGCATCTATTTACAATGAATTCAAATATTAATAAAAACACATTTTAGAGAATGAATTAATACATCAGTAAAATTAGCATTGTTAGATAATAAAATAATAAATAAATAATATGTTTTATTAGAAATAATCCATGAAAATCTAGGATACTAGAAATTAAAATTTAAAACATACCCTAGATTTATCATTAATATTAATGATAGGAACTTTAAGTTTAGTCTATGAATTTGAAATAAGAGATTTAATGAAAGAAGAAAATTATTCATTTTCATTACATTACATAATAGTATATCTATTAACAAACAATCATAATAGTTTAATATATAGACAAAATAAATTTATAAAAATAGATAAAACTTTTCAAGAAATTAGACAAATAATAAAACTAGAAATATTAATATATTTTAAAATACTAGAATAATAGAACTTACATGTCAAGGAAAAACATATGATACTAAGAAGAAGAATAAGTAATGTATCAAGGTTTACATTTATAGATCATGAAAGATAATCATCTAACATAGAAAGATAAGTTGTGAATCTAAAACAAGAAGTTGAAGTAATGAAAGTTTTAATTCTTTTAACATAAGAAATGAATATAGCATAAGAATCAAACATCAAGTCTTTATAAGACATAAATGAGACACAAAAAGAACTCTTAAAATAAATAAAAGAGTATGGTTATAATGAAAAATACAACAAGATATACATAAAGAATTTATAAAATTAAAAATATATGTAAATAACATATCTAAAAATAATGATATTATAAATTATAAGTTTGATCTATTTGTATGATTAAAAGAAAGCCTTAGGAGATCAGATGCATTGATGCCTAAGAATGAGAAAAAACGTAAAGATAAAAAAAATCTATAATCCCAATTTAATAAAATATAGAAAAGAATTAGAAGAACAATTTATGGACTATGGGAATAAAAATATAGAAAAAATAGTTATTTTATTAATCCTAACAGGATGATGAACTGGAAAGATATTATGATGAAAATATTTGTACAAATAAAGAAGGAGATGGTATGACATTGTCAGTGAAACTCATTATGAACTATAAAATATTATCCAAAAAAATTATACGAAACCAATTTCATTACCAATTCTTTATCAAGAAGGAACAAGTGACACATGTAGAGAATAAAGAAATAGGAAAAGGGCAAAAGAACTTAACCTTCCTTATAGAAGAAAATAACACCCTGAAATGAAAGAATGATTACATTGGGGAACTAAAGGTTGCTTCTCACAAGAACTCAAACTTCATAAAAATTAAAGATATGATCTTTTAGATTTAGATAGTATAAGAGATAAAAAAACTTTAAATGAATGGTCTAATGTATGAGTTTAATCATACAAACTTTTTCTATCACATAATCAAACCCTTCAACGTGTAAAGTCTTAGTGACTCAAAAAATGACAAAAAATGTTAAATTTTGGTTTACAAATTTAACAGGATAATAACATTTTATCGATGCAAAGGAATGCTCCCACAGATAGAGAATACCTAGAGACTGTAATAAATAAAATATACAAGAAATTTATTGGAGAAAATAAAAATAGACATATTACTAAATCTAGTGAAAATAATATTGAGGAAGCCAAATGACATTTAACAAATATGAAAAATATGTGACACATATGTTATATAGACTTCTTTATTTATAAATATGAAATGTATTATCATAAGTTATCACCCTTAATGCAAGAAAGTTATAAAGAAATAATTTTTTCATAAATTACTTGAAACATTACATAAAACTATAATAGAATAATAGAATAAAAGAAATAGGGAAATTATACTAGACATCTTAAGAGTAAGAATAATAAGTCTTAAAAAGTATATAATCATTAAATGTTAAGAAAGACAAAAATATAAACAAATAAGAAAAAATGATAAAATATATTGTCCATCAACAAAAAAATGCATGGATTGAATTTGCAATGAGAAATGATATTATGTTAATGAAGCTATAATAGGTTTCAACATTAAAAAAATTTCAAAAAGAATTTTAACATAAAACAAGAATATTAAAAAAAGTTTTTAAGATGAAATTATAACCAATTGAAGAATCAAATATAGACAATACTTATGAATAAGTTAGATTATGAATGTTTAGAATGTTCTTCATCACAAAATGAATGATTTGTATAATATTACAAATTTAAAGTACTTATATTAAAGTAGTATTAAAATTTAAAGGTTATACAAATTATCATTTGCATGCATATGCATATACAGGAGCTAATATGTATTTAGCTAGTAAATATGTATTCTTAGATGAACTCTCAAAATAAGCACCAAAAGATTTAATTCTAAGAATTGTTAATCATACTATAATCAATCTTAATAAAGTCTTAAAGGATACAGATATAATAATAGGAGAAGAGAAATTCATATTCCTATTATATATCAATAAAAAACAAGAGTTGATTTCTTAATAGGAAATAATTTTCTTACTTATATCAACTTTATACACAATATTTAGACAAAATAAATCTAATAGCATTAGATCGTGAAATCATTTATGTGTTAAAAATGAGAAAAGCTTTCATAGTATCAAATCTTACTTTTATGCAAAAACATAAAAAGCAAAAACGTGGTAAGATATACACAAAGCATCAATAAAAATCCTATTTACAAAACATTTTTGTAGATATAGAAGAGAAATAAATGAAAATAAAGCCTTGACAGATATAAAAAAATATTAAAAACAGTAAGCTCAGAAAATTCTTTAGATCCAAAGGTAAATAAATCTAAAATGATTACTAACATAAAACTAAGAAACCCTAACAAAATCATTAGAGTAAAATCCATGATTTATACTCCAAAAGATAAGATTGAATTTGAAAAACAAATTCAATAACTTTTAGATCTAAAAGTCATATTACCAAGAAATTCACATCACTTTAGCCTAACATTCTGAGTCAAAAAAGAAGCTAAAAAAGATAATGGTAATAAACTTTAAAGCATTGAATAAAAAATATTGATGAAGAATATTTTATTCTAAATAAATAAGAATTATTCTCATTATTAAAAGGAAATAAATATTTTAAGTTTTGATGGTAAAAGTTAAGTTTAGCAAATAAGATCACTTGAGAAATATCAAAAACTAATAATATTTAGTTGCCTCATTGTTGTACCGTTTGGATTAAAACAAACTCTCGGTATCTTTCAAATGTACATGGACAACATCTTTAAAAGATTACAATTTTTTTTCTGTGTTTACATAGATGATATTTTAGTTTTTAATAATGAACTAAACAAACATTATTTATATATTATTAATATTTTAGAATAATGTAGGAAAAAAGACATTGTATTTTCTGAGAAAAAAATAGTAATTGGTCAACAAAAATGAAGGATTTAGGGTTAGAAATTGAAGTTGTAAAACATAATATACATCCTCATATACTAAATAACATTTAAGGATTTTGTAGTGAATTAAAAGACAAAAATAAATTACAATGATTCTTATGATGTTTAACATATGCTAAAGCATACATTAAGTAACTTACAAAAATGAAAAAATCTTTACAAACAAAATTAAAAAAATATCATGTTTGGAAATGGACAGAATAAGATACTTTGTACATGGATGAGGTAAAAGCACATGTAAAAAATTTATCAATTTCATACCATCTAAGTTCAAATGATAAAATAATAATTAAAAAGGATGTTTCACATTAATATTGAGTAGCAATTTTAAAAGCAAATGTAGATGATAAAAATGAATATCTTTGTAATAAGTTATCACAATAAATTATCACAGTGATGAAAAAGAACATTTAGCTATAAAAAAACTATTAAGAAATTTACAATATATGTAATAAATTCTAAATTCATTATCAGAATTGATAATAATAATTTTAGTTATTTTTTAAGAATTAAAATTGCAGGTGATTATAAACAAAGAAAATTAGTTAGATGGAAAAAATGGTTTAACCACTAAAATTTTGATGTTGAATATATTTCAAAAAACTAGAATAGTTTAGTAGATACATTTACAAGAGAATTAACTATTTTTGTTATTATAGAAATAGAACATATTAATATCAAGATCAAGATAAAAGAAAAGGAGTTAAGAATCATTTAAGAACAACTCGAGGCTTTATACCTAGAAAAGTATCTTTTTAGATATATGAATTAAACAGGAAGAACTTAATAGTTCAAAATAACCATTAGAGTCCAAAAACTCTAAAGAGAAATCCCTATTAGAGATTCACTTTAAGGAAGGTAAAACTGCTAAAGAAGGAATTCATAATGAGAATGAAGAACTTAATAGTTCAAAAGAGAGTAATATATCTAAAAAGGAAAAGCTCAATTGGACTGAAGAAGTAGGAAAAGATTTATGTGATCTATAATAGTCAAAAACCAGGAACTTACAATAACTAGCCAGAACTTAGCAAAAATATTATTGAATTTAGTAAAATAACTCATAGAGATTTTAGTAATAAAATAGAAGCTGAAGGTAGTTATGTCAACTACAGAATACTAAAACTAATAACTTCAGAAGATATAGTTAAAAATTACTATGCAACATTGCAACAACAACCATCGCCACCAAACAAGTTGGAGACTATAAGAAAGATAGTAAAGACACCTTTCATAGAAATAGAAAAGATATAAAGATCACCAGTGCTGTTCAAGGAAACATTGTCGAGAAGTATATTGGTCAATGAAGATGAAAAAAATCATTACAAGAATTTAACTAACCCACGATGGTTGAGTCTCTATAATTTAGCCAGAAAATTTCCCAAAAATATATCGAAGGTATGGAATTTCATACCATAGAAAAAAAATTTCTACAGGTAATAAATTTAATATTCTTGAAGAAACTGATCTATTTTTTTTATAAAGTTTTCCATGTAGGTTTAATAAAAAACTTATAGCTAATAATTCTTTTAAGTGAATTAAATGATTTTATTGAAAATTTCAAAAAGGCTATCAAGAACTTCAAGAAACAGATCAAAGTAGGTAACAAGCCTATCTATTTCAGATATTTCAGTTCACTTATGTACTAGAATGAAGAATATTGTGTTAGTCCCTATCATTTTATCAAATTAGGGATTTTCAACACTTATAGAGAAGTTTGAAAACCAATAGTGCTTTTAGAATAGGAATTCAATACAAATAAACTATGTATACTAAGAGGACAATGTTATTTCAAATTTATCATGAACGTAGAAAATTGACAATTCTTTTAAAATCAAAGTAATTATTCGACTAATAAAGTCATAATTACTTTACATAATAATATAGCCCTTATTGAATAGGATTATGAGAAAATAAGTAAGTTTGAGGTAAATTTTAATATTAATAATTTGGAAATTTGTTAATAAACAAGAAATGTGTTTTTATGCCAAGACAACAACTAAAGATCATAAATAAATTTACTGCATTAGAGATCGAGAAGATGAAGATGTGTCATCGTCTACTTAATCAAAAGGACTATCGACTAAAAATAACAAAAATGAATAAAGATGTAAAACCTACATCTTCAATTGGCAAGTCATGCTAAGAAAATGAAAGGCTTAAATTCAAAATCCAAAAGCAAAAAGTTAGATGAATTATTAAAGTATGGATAAAACAATAATTTCCCACTATTGTAAATAGGGATTCATTGCCCTATCAAAGGAACCCTTATTTTCATTAGTTGGACACAGCTTCAGAAAGAGCAATCTCTTTACTCTAAAAAAAATTATTCATCTAACAGTTATGAACCATGAAAGGCTAAGAATTTCTTCAAGTTCTTAGTTAGCTTTAAGAGTTACAACAATTGTTAATATTATGGATAAAATGGAATGCAATCACTCCTTTTTAATTTCTTAGTAAGTCTAATTCGTATACTATACTATATACGGATGCAAAGGCTTCACCATTACATAGAAAGATTTGTAAACAAATATTATATCAATTCCTCGTAAAATGTTGAATTTACTCCCTGTACGAAATTCATTTTCTATAATATAAAACTTCATATCTTGTATGTGTTCTTATATAGATTTTCTGGCCAAGTTGTAGAGACTCAATCATTGTGGTTTGCTGAAATTTCTATATTAATCATTTTTATCTTCAATGACTAATGAATTTCTAAGTGGTGTTTCCCTTGGATACCTTACTATCTTTGATGTTTCTAGGAGATATGAATTTCTAAATAATACATAATGCCTTATTATTTTTCCTAGAGTTATCAACCTAATGGGTGCTACTCTAGGTTTAGTGTTGTAGAGTAATTCTTTGCTGCTCTTATGTAGTTATTAGTTTTGGTACTTTTTAATTGGCATACTTGTCTATAGTCTTTATTTTGCGGGTGAAGACTCTATGAGTTACTCTATCAAATCTAATAATAGATTTACTTGCTTCTGACCAGTTGTTGTATATTCTTAGTTTTGGGCCATTATTGAACTTTTTTATTTTAGAAATGTTGCTCTCTTTTGAACTATTAGGTTCTTCCTTTTCATCTTAAATTCTTTATTTAAAAGTTTTATATTCTTTATATCGAATCTTTGATGAAGATTCCTCTTTAGAGTTTTTGGACTCTAAGAATTATTTTGAATAATCAAATTCTTTCTATTTATTTCTTATCTCCATTAGAGACTGGTCGAGGTATAAAAGCTCAAGTTATTCATGAAGAATTTTTATCTCATTTTCCATTATCTTGATCTTAATATCAAGATTTTCTATTCCTACAAACATAAAAATGATTAGAGGTGTTAATGCTCTACTAAGAGCATCTGCTAAACTATTCTTATTTTCGAGGATATGTTCAACATCAAAATTGTAGTGGTTGAACCATTGTTTTCATCTGACTAATCTTTATTATTTATAATCACCTACAATATTAATTCTTAAGAAATAACCAAAATTCTTGTTATAGATTCTAACAATGAATTTGAAACTAATGACATATATTGTAAATTTCTTAATCCTATGTAACAACTAGATATTTTTTTTATTATTGTGATAGTTTAATTATAAACCATGGAAAGATCATGATGTATATTTATAAAGGTATTCATCTTTGTTATATACTTTTGTTTTTAAAACTGCTCTCAAATATTTTTGTAAAGCATTTGTTTCAATTATCATTTTATCATATTGTCATGGATAGTATAAAATTGATAACAAATTTACATGTGCTTTCAATTTATCAATATACAAAGTATCTTATTCTATCAATTTCCAAATATATATTTTTTAATTTTACTTGTAAGGGTTTTCGCATTTATGTAAATTTCTTTATACATGTTTCATCATATGCCAAACACCTTAGACACCTTTGTAATTGGTTTTTGTCTTTTAATTTATTAGGAAAACCTTGAATATTATTTAGTATATGAGATTGTAGATTATTTTTTTTATCTTCAATTGTTAACCCTAAATACTTAATTTTCTATCGAGTAATTACTACTTTCTTTTTAATAAGTACAATGTTTTATTTCCTACGTTCTTATAGAATATTAATGATATCCAAATAATATTTATTTAATTCATTACTGAAAATCAAAATATCATCTATATAGACACATCAAATATATTACATTTTTTAAAGATGTTATCCATATATTTTTGAAATATACATGGAGCTTGTTTTAATCCAAATGGTATAACGATTAATTAAAATTGTCCTGTGAGCAACTAAATGCTGTTAATTTTTCAGATTCTTCATCTAGTCTTATTTGTCAAATTCACTTTTACAATCAAAACTCGAGGATTATTTCTTTTATTTTATTAATGATAATAGTTATTATTTCTTTGGAATAAAGTATCCATCATCGATGGTTTCTTTATGCAATGTTTTGAAGTTTATTGCCATTCTCTTTTTTACTCTTCTTTTTTGGCTTTTTTTCAACTAAGAATGTTGGACTAGAGTTGGATGAATTACTTGGTATTATGACTTTTAGTTCTAAAAGTTCTTGATTTTGTTTTTCAAATTCAATCATGTCTCTTGGAGTATAAATTATTATTTTTACTCTAATAACCTTGCTAGGGTCTCTTAATTTTATGTTGACAAACGTTTGAGCTTTATTAATTTTTAGATCTAAAGGATTTTCTAAACTTACTATTTTTAATAATTTTCTTATACCCAGTAGGACTTTATCTTCATGTATTTCATTAAGAAAAAAGTTTTGTTTCTCTTCTATATTTAATGAAATATTTTTTAAGTAAGTTTTTTTTACTTTATGTATATTTCACCATGTTTTTGCTTTTTATATTGCTACATAAAAGTTTGATTTGATATAGTTAAAGTTTTTTCTTATTTTCAATACATAAATGGTTTCACCATCTAATTTTCTTCAACTAATTTTGTCTAAATAGTGTGTAAAATGTTGATATAAGTTTAGAAAATTATTTCTTATTAAAAAATCGACTCTTGTTTCTTGTTAGTATATGGTAGGAATGTGAAATTTTTTCTCATTCTATCATTCTATCTGTATCATTGAAAACATTATTAATATTTATCATAGTATTACTAGCAATTCTTATAATTAAATCTTTTGGTGCCTGTTTTCAGTATTTTTCAAGGAATATATATTTACTTGTTACACATGTAATAGCTTCTGTGTCTATATATGCTTGTAAATGATAGTTTGCATAGCCTTTAAATATAGCCATACCTTAATATAGGTACCATTTGGATTTATAATACTATATAAATCACTCATCTTCTAACGACGCGTACCCATATTCTTAGTATTTATATTCTAAGTTGGTTATTTTCTCATCAGTTTTCTCCAATAGATAAATACTATAAGTATCATTTATATGTGATTCCTTAACTGGTTTTAATTCCATCTTAAAAGCTTCTTCTAAGATATTTACTTTCTAAAAAATTATTTTTAAATTATTTTTTATGTTGAAGCATGTTAAACATTCATTAGTATAATGTCCTTCTTCGTTACAAAACCAACATTTGCATTTTATTTTCCCTGAAGTGCAATAATTTTTTTTCAAGATGTTTATATATTTTTGTTCTAAAATATATTTTTCTATAGGTTTCCTTATTAAATTTTCTTTTGTATTTTTAAAAATCTTGTTTCTTGAATTTATATCTTCTAATTTCTTATATTTTTATATTTTTTATAATTATGTTTGTAGGATTTTATATTACATTCATATTTTTTAAATATTATAAAATCTCTTATATCTTAATTTTTTTATATCATTTTCTCTTATTTATTTATATTGATTTCTTTCTTAACATTTAATGATTATCTCGCTTTTAAGACTTCTTATCCTTCCTTCTAATATGTCTCATATGGTTTTCCTATTTCTCTGATTCCAACTTTCTATTAATATCTTATGTAACATTTTAAGTAATTTTTGGAAAAATAATTCCTTATAAGTTGTTGGTATAGAGAATGGTAATTTATGATAATACATTTCATATTCATAAATAAAATAATTTATATAAAATATGTTACAAATTTTCATATTTGTTAAATATCATTTGACTTCATTGATTTCATTTTCACTGGATTCAGTAATAGTTATTCTTTTATATTCTCCAATAAATTTCTTATATATTTCATTTACTATTATATCAAAATATTCTTTTCCTATGAGAGAATTTCCTTACATTAATAAATATTAAATTAAAAAATCAAACTTTAAAATTTTCTATCATTTTATGAGCTACTAATACCCTCTAGATCAAAGGGGTTGTTTGTGTAATTTGAGAGGTTTGTATGAGTACACTTGTACCACTAACCCATTCATCTAAGGCTTTTTTTATCTCTTATATAATCTAGATCTAAGATATCAAATCTATAATTTTTATAGAGCTTGAATTCTAATGTGATACTACCTCTAGTTCCCCAATGTAACCCCCTTTTCAATTTTGGGTGGTTGTCATCTTTTATTGGAAGTATCAAGTTCTCTTGACCTTTGTCTATTTATTTATTCCCTATATGGGTCCGATATTTCTTCTTAGTAAGGAACCAATAATGAATTTGGTTTTATATGACCTTTTAGGGTCATGATTTTTGGTTCATAATCAATCTTTATGATTATTACCATATCATACTCTTCTTTGTTTGTATAAAGCTTTTCATCATAATGTTTTTCTAGTTTTTCATTAATTAGTGTTAACAAACTAATTAATTTTTCTATATTCTTATTTTCGAGATTAATTAATTTTTTTTCTAATTCTTTTCTATATTTCATTAAATCATAATTATATTTTTTCTTTAGATTTTTCTTCATTTTTTCTTCTCTCATTTCTAAGTATCTAGGCTTATGATCTTCTAGGTGGTTCTACTTTAAATTCTTCTAAATGATCATATTTATAACTTATTATGTCATTTTTTTTATGTATGCTATATACTTATTTTCTCAGTTCTGTAAATTCTATACGTATATCTTGTTGTAATTTATTATAATCACATTCCTTTATTTCGTTTAATAATTCTTTTTTGTGTTTTGATTATACATTGTAGATCGTATTTGATTCTTGGATTAAGTCAATATATTCTATTAGAAGTTTGAAAGCATTCATTAATGTTGCTTGATTTTTTACAATACCTACTAAGCTACTATCTATTTCTAATAGTATATTTTTAATTTATCTTTAAACATTATTATCTTCCTAATATGACATCATAAAATAATGCTTTCATTACTTGAACTTCTTATTTTTTAGAAATTTCTCTATCATGATTTATAAAAGTAAATATTGGTTTATTATTATTTTTAATTACATTACTTTTCTTATTGGTATGATATGTTTTTTCTTGATATCTAAGAGTCATTCCTTAGGTATTTTAAAGTCGGCTAGTATTCTTGGTTTTATTATTTGTCCAAGTTCTTAAAATGTTTTATTTATTTCTATAAATTCGTTTTATCTATTTATTGAACTATTATGATTGTTTGTTAATGAACATCCTAATATGTAGTGTATTAAAAATGAATTATTTCCTCTTTCATTAAATCTTTTCTTTCGAATTTATAAGTTAAACTTAACACATAGTTTAAGTTTTTATTGTGAATATTAATAGAAAACCTAAAATATCTTGTGAATTTTAGTTTTAGGTATCATAAATTACCATGGATCATTTTTAGTAAAACATATTTTATATTTGTTATTCTATTATCCAACAATGCAATTTTTATTAATGTATCTATTCATTCTCTAAAATGAGTTTGTATTAATATTTGGATTCATCCTAAATGAATATATCCAATTTTTTCTTTATTTTTTTGACGGATTTTTGACAGTTTATTCATTATAGTTTATTTGACCATTAATAATATATTATACATTCTTTTTATCTATATAATATTAGTATTCATTTCTTTATTACTAATTCCATAATAAATTATAATGATTTCATTTATGATAAAAATGATGTATTTTTAAATCTATCTATTTATTTAAAATTTAATTTTACTTTTTGAATCTATTCAATTTTTTTTACTAATTACAATTTCTTGTAAAAAAATATCTTGAAATGTCTTCTATTTTTAATTCTATTATTCTTTGATTTATTATTACTTTTTTTGTTCTATATTATTTTTTCTTCCATTTTTATTATATTTAACTTATATTATCTTTAAGAATATTTTTTAACTTTTAAAAAATTTAAAAATAAATTTAAGTATTTTTAATGTTATTTCCTTCTAATTATATAATAAAATATTATTTTAATTTTATATCAAATCTTATACCTTAAATTTTAAAATTCTCCAACCTTAAATTTTTTTATAATTTTAATTATATAATATTCAATATTTATAAAATAGATCAACAATATAACTTTACTATTATATATTAATATTTAGATATTATTTTGTAAATACTACAAAATAATTTTTTTACCAAAAATATGTTTTATTTTTTTTATTTTTAAGATTAAATAATATTTTTAAAAAATAATAATGTTTAATAATATATTATATTTCATGAATAACATAATAATTAAATGATATTACTTAAAATTTATTAAATATATTTATATTAAATATATTATATTTTCTATTTCATTCAAATTTTAAACTAAATATAAAAATATTAAATTATTTTTTTGATTTTAATATTAAATCAAATACTATAATAATATTATTTGTTTATATTTAATTCTATTATTATTATTATTATTTCATTATTTTTTATAACGAGAATCAAAAGGTAAACTTAATTTACAAAATTAACTAGTAAAATGTTTGATAGATAAAAATAAGATTTAATCACGCATTTAAATTCTAAAATTTGTCCTATTCTAGTTGTTTGACTTTTTCTATATACTACTTTCTCAATATTTCATATTTAATACAATATGTTTAAATTTAAAGATAATAAATTAAATAATAAAAATGTTTTTAACATGTTAGTTATACTTGTTACATATAATTTAATTTAAGTATATTAAATTTGAAAAAAATGTTAACATATATTCTTATATATAGATCACTGTTAGTAATTTTTTATTCATTTAATATATTTTATTTGATAATTTATATTTTTATATTTTAAATTTATTTAATAATTTATATTTTTTAATAAATAATTGATAAAATTGTATTTATTTCATAATTTTACTTAAAAAAGTATATTTATTTTTTAATTAACAAATGTTTCATTTTAAGGTATATTTTTCAATAAAAAAATTTAAGTTATATCTCATATTAATCAAAAATTATATATGATTTCCTATCACTTGAATTTTTATACAAAGTAATTAAAATGACATTAATTTTTATTCATTAATTATGATTTAATTTTAATTAATTAGAATTGCACAGCTATTTAAATAGTCTGAATTTGATATGCTTGTGATTCTATTTGTTATAATCGAATCAGACATATGTTAAATTAAAATGAATAATTATTCAATTAATAAAAATTTGGTCAAACGATGATCTTGTTCGTTAAAATAGAATTGAACACACGTCCAATTAAATTAAACAATTTTTTAATTAGAAGTCTTTTAATCAAACGATTACTCTACTCATCGATAAATGCATTGGACATATGTCAAATTAAATCAAAAATTATCTAACAGGTCTAAGTTTAATAAATTGGCTACCTTACTTGGTTAAGAACTAATTTAATATACACATCTTTCATTAAATTTATATATTTATAAGATAATAAGTCGGTGAAAATTAGAAACTTTATATATCATTTTATATATCATTTTAATGTAATTATAAAGTTTAGGTACCAAATTAATTAACTTAATTTCTAAGAAAACCCAAGCGGATAAGAGACTTGTTATTATCATTTAACTTATTTTTTGAATAAGTATTCAAATATAAATATAATATAATAATTTAATTGGTTAAATTAAAAAACAATAATACAGTGAATTGAGCAAATAGAAAGGAATGCAATACCAGTCATTTGAGAATAAGTTACTATATTAATTAATTTTTTTAAAATAAAATATTAAATTATTCAAATTTGATCTGTATGTTACTAATTACCAAAATACTTACATCTAATATGTATGATCTGTATGTTACTAATTACCATACTAAATTTGTCAATTTTTATAACAAAATTTATTCTTAGTCACTTTAACTTTTTATATCATTGAAAAAGATTTGAAAGCATGTAATTATATATATATATATATATATATATATAAACATGTGTCTTGCACAGGCTGAAACTAATAATATTAAAAATAAAAAAACATTCAGCGTGCATAATCTGTTAAGTTTTGGTTGAGCCTAAAATAAATAAAAACTCATTATTAAAGTTACTTACTATCTGAGGAGAAGCTATAGTTAAATTATGTATAATATATATTATTAAGAATTGCACACTGTAAATTGATAATAATTTTATACCATAAAATAATTGTAATTTAATTGGATAAATTTTAATAGTTAAAATAAAAATTAAATTAAGTTAAATATATTGGAGGGGAAAAATTTGCTTAATTTTTAATAGCAGTTACATGAAATAATTTTTTAAAATTAAAAGTATGTACGCTATTTCATTAGTAAGTTAAAATGATTTTATATTGGAGATACAAAATAAAAATAATTTATTTTTTCAATCTATACGGTCTATTTTAACATCCACAATTTTAAACACAAAATAATAGAGTTAATTATTTTAAACCAAAAATAATATAAAACATGTTTTATTAATTTTTTGGGATGATGCACAAAATATAAACAGCTATCGAATGAAAGAAAACTAAAATTGTTAAAAAATATAAGAAGAAAAAAATACCCTAAAATATATTTAAGAGAAATGCTAGTAACAATTCTTCATGCGTAGCTTCTATAAACTATAATAATTTTTTTTAAAAATAATAAACAAATTTCAATTAATTAAAACTCCAATTTTCCAATTAAATATAAAAAAATTACCTAGGAAGCAGTGATCATATATATATAGTTTTTAAATGATAAGTTTATTCAAATACTTGGATGTTTGGCTAAAGTTTTTTTTGTTTTTGTTATATTTTATATTAATAAATATCAAAATATTTATATAATAAATATATTATATATATTTTATTATTATTTTTACATCAATAAATATCTAATCTTAGTATAATAAATACATTTATATACACACATATAGTAATTTTGTATAATGTAATTGTTTAAATAACAAAATATCTATATAATAAATACATTTTTATATTTTTTATTAGTTTTTTTATACCAATAAATATCAAATATCCATATAATGAATATTTTTTAATTTATAGTTATTTTGTATAATATAATTATTTTTATGTCATTAAATATTACAATTCATACAATTGATAATTACTCATTTAATGTGTGTTTCATCAATTCACTTCTAAATATATCATATTTTTGTTTAATGTACATATAATAAATACATTTTGATATCATATTTTTTTTACTTTTTGTTATTTTTTACATTAATAAATATAAAAATATCCATATAATGAATACACATTTTATAAACAACTATTTTATATAGTGTAATTATTTTTATTATATTAAATATGATAATTCATACAGTTAATGATTATATATTTAATTAGTATTCAATCAATTCATTTATAAGTATATTATATTTTTATTGAATATATATATATATATACACACTTTTTTTCTCTTATATGTTAATAGATATCAAAATATTTTTAATAAATAATAATTATATAATTTATACTTGTATTTATTTTACATTATAAACCTTGAATTATAATTTTTTTGAGTAATAATTGTATTAAATTAATTATATATTTTATGTCATGATTATGTTATATTTAATATCAATTAAAAAATAATCAATTATCCTAGTTTACTTTTAATAAAAAGTTCATAAAAATACTCATTAAGTTTAATAAAATGTTGTATATCTTATAGACTTAATATGTACATTCTTGTTATATTTGATTTATTTGTTAAATAAAATATCATTTATATTTAAATTATATTACATTATCACAAAGTGTAACAAATATTATTCATAAAATAATAATTATTGTGTATATATATTTTTCACTAAAATAATAAATTAATTAAATATTTATAAATATTATAATTATTATTGTATATTTACTCGTTATTAAGTAACAAATTAATTATTTATTTTTTTTAAAATTTTATATATAAAAAATTATATTTTTTAAAAAAATTCTTTTATTTTTTAAAATAATAAAAATTATTAATGATTAATTAATACTACTACATAAATATAAAATTTACATTACAGATCCGTAAAAATGCACGGATACAAAATTAGTTTTTCTAAAAAGATCAAAAATATTACTTTAGCTTTTATAAGTGATTTATTAAAAATTTATAGATAGTAGGTTGCGTTTCTCGTAATAATCGGTCATCATAATATTGATCAAATATCACTTTTTTATTTTTAATATTTTAATTATATAATTTTTTTTTATCAATTTGATTATAATTAAAAACAATCACATATGAAACTTAAGGTAAGTTTTTTCTCAATTTTAATCCCTTTAAGTTAAATATCTAATTTATTCATATTATTTTTTAATTACTATTTTAAAAAAATGATTGTACGCTATTAAAAAAAATATATATACTGTATTTTAAAATTTGGAAAGAAATATTTTTTACATTATAAAAAAAAACAATACGTTTATAATTATGTAGTGTTAAAAATGAAACGAGTTATTTGCAATGAGAATTATTTAATTCTACTTGCCCTAATTCCGCTCCCATTTCGACACCAGCGCCGCCCATCAAGTTCTATTGCCGCGGCTGTTCTTCGTTCTCCACTGTCCATCTGTCTCTTCTATCAAATGTAAGACTCAGTTTGTTATTCTCATATCTGGTTCATTAGCTGGCCGTTTAATAATTTACTTTGTTAGGTTTCGGGATTTTTGCAAATGGAAGATATCTGATTAATATTATATTTAGATTGGCTTTTAGTAATAGGTTATCTATGTATATGGGCTCTATTGTATCATGTAGGTTTTGATTTAATGTAATGGTTGAAGTTTTATCCTTTCTACTTAGAATTGCATTTGATATGAAGGCTTATATAAAAAAATTCGATACATTTAATCTTTTCCCTGGATTTCAAGGGCCTCATGCTCTCATAAACTCTTGAGCTGCCCCTAACTATTATGTTGCATTTTCGATTCCAAATGACGAAGCAACTGTAAAGTCTGCCAGTTTGTATGCATTTGAGGAGCGGCATAGACTGGTGTCCCACTATGAAAAAAGAATCTTAAGGTAATGGGGATGAATAAATTTGTTTGTTATCCCATGTCTGCTAATTGCTATATTCTCCATTTTGCGCATATTAACAATTTAACCTACTGGGTAGTTGTAGTTGACTAGTTGCAAATGACAGTTTTTTATCCTCTAGGAAAAATTATGAGTTTTGAACGTTTAGTAATTGCAACAAAAGTGCGTGTATTTATTTATTTTAGTCAAGATAAGTGCATGAATTTATGCTGCTAATTGTTCTTTGTAGGTCTCTGCTGCCCTAATCCTTCATGGTCTGCCAAGAAGCGTGAACCTTTTGTCTTTGAAGCTTAGTTTCTATGAAGTTTGTAAGTCACTTTCTCCCTAATGGCACTCATACAGAAGTCATAGGTCTGTTTATATGTAAGAAAGGGGGTGTTTATGCATCGGGCACATCTATTAAATTTCTAGGGATTGATTCATTAGAGTTTGTTTCCTGCAGACATGTTTGAGCAAAGGCACAGAATTCCATTTCCCACCATGTCACATGCTTAGCATTGGTGGCTCTAGGATTCTGTTTGATTGCCCATTGGACCTTTCAGCTCTCACGATTTTCTCTCCAGTTCCCACTGATTTCAATGCTCCATTAGCTCAAGAAACTCCCTGTTTAGAATCTGATGTTAAAAAGCGACAAAAAAGAGATAAGTATCCTGGACCCAGTGACTTAATTCATGCCGAGCCGTGGTACAAAACAGTCACTAACTTGCATCTTTGGAATCCCTCGTTTATTGATATTGTGTTGATCTCAAGTCCAATGGGTATGCTAGGATTGCCCTTTCTTTCTCGGATGAAGGGCTTTTCAGCTAAGGTATGGGAATGTTATATTTTGTACTAATTTTACCTCCCTCCTAACGGAAGGAACATTGGTTTCTTAGTTTTTAATTTTTATAATTGGTTAGATATTCATAACGGAAGCAACTGCAAGACTTGGGCAGCTTATAATGGAGGAGCTTGTTTCTATGCATATGGAGTTCAGGCAGATTTATGGATCCCAGGAGTCTGATTTCCCTCAATGGATGAAATGGGAGAACCTTGAGCTTCTTCCACCTGTGTTGAGAGAGGTGGTTTCTGGAAAAGATGGAGGGGAGCTGGGAGGTTGGATTCAGTTGTACAGGTATCTTATTGATTTTTCAGTTGTAGTGTTGCTTTGTTATTTATGGATGGAGTGTTGGCTGTTGGAGCTACGTCTCAAATTTTATGTTTTTCCTTTGTTATTATTACCTCAATTAACAAGCACTATTCACTAACCTTAAATATAAATCCTAAAGATTTGGGACACTTTGATCCAGACAAGTCTGTTTTCACTTAGCATCCAAATTTATGTAGAGCTAATTTTTCCTATCATGAGGATGTAATAAGATGTATTTTCAGTGCAGTTGATGTGAAGGATTGCATAGAAAAGGTTCAAACACTTAAATATGCTGAGGAAATCTGCTACAATGGCACTGTGATCATAAAAGCATTCAGCTCAGGCTTAGAAATAGGAGCTTGTAATTGGAGAATAAACTGTCCAAAAGGAGATGTTGCCTTTGTTTCAAGTTCCGTTTTTCTTTCTGGTCATGCGATGGATTTTGATTACCATGCTCTTAAAGGAAATGATTTGATAATATATTCTGATTTCTCCTCCTTGGATGGCACAAAAGATCTAGAGAATGATGTAAATTATTCACCTCCGAATGCAAACAATTTGCCATGTCCAAGGTATTTCTTTTACAAAATTTGAATCTAGGTCTCATGGTATTGCCCAGATTTTTCTTTTTTCAATTGTTATCATTTTGATAGAATATTTAAACGCCCTTCTGTTACCGATTTGGTTAATTATATGTGGAGAAATACCTATGCTTCTGAGCAATTGACCAGGTCCTTAGTATATGCTGATGAGAAGTTTGAAGAAGCAGAGAAAATAGCTTTTATATGCTCTTGTGCTGTTGATTCAGTTAGAAGTGGTGGCTCAGTCCTTGTGCCCTTTAGCCGACTTGGAATTGTTCTGCAGTTGTTGGAACAACTATCAGGTTCACTTGATTCTGCAAACCTGAAGGTAAATGATATATGACTCATTCTCCATGAACAACATCAAAAATGATCTAATGCTTTCTGCTTGGTTTGAATGTGCTAAAGAATCACTCTGTTGATTTAGCAGTATATGATAATAAGCCTGTATAATATGGAACATGCATTATTTGAATTGAGACCACAATCAACTCAAGTTTTAGAGGAGAATACACCTCATGAATTCACTTGATAAAACAAATAGTACCAAATGGAGAAATGTCTAATTGATTCTATGTTCTTGTCATAGATGATATATACCTCAAGTTTCCCCTATTATATTCCTAATGCCATAATTAACCTATCCATTGTGTTAGGTACCGATATATTTTATTTCTTCTGTAGCTGAAGAGTTATTGGCTTTCACAAATATAATTCCTGAATGGTTATGCAGAGAGCGACAAGAAAAGGTACATATTGGATTGGCTAGTTACATGTGCTTGAATATTATCGTAAATCAGCATATATAATTTGGAATAACGAGCTGTCTCTTCTATTGATTATTATGGTACAGATGTTTTCTGGTGAGCCAATGTTTGCCCATGTTAAGCTCATAAAAGAGAAGAAGCTTCGTGTGTTCCCTGCAGTTTATTCATCTGAATTATTGTGAGTTCTTTCATTCTTTTTTCCTTCTCAAATATTCCTCAACCTTTGTTCCTTGTTGGCATAATATTCTTTGGAAGATGAAATCATGTAATGGAGTTTGAAATTGTGTTTGTTTTCCTGTGTGGTTACTTGTCTGTGTTTCTGGATCTGGGGTTTGACCTTTTCTACTTAGAATGAACTGGCAAGAACCATGCATTGTAGTCTCTCCTCACTGGAGTTTGCGACTTGGTCCTGCTATTCATTTACTTCGACGTTGGTGTGGGGATCACAACTCTCTACTTATCTTAGAGGTGCTAATATGTCATTGTAAACAATCTTCAGTTTGATTACAGTTCTAACTAATTCTTGTAGCCGTCTTTACTATTTTTTTTTAAACTGAAGGTACTTTCATATTATTAAAAGGCTACAAGTTTTTGCAGGGTGGACTTGATCCTGAGTTGGCTCTGTTGCCTTTCAAGCCCATGGCAATGAAGGTTCTTCAGTGCTCATTTGTCTCGGGAATAAGGTAGAGTTTATTTATATTCACTTTTGGCAGATCATGCTCTCCCACTCCTTATTTTAGCAATTCCCAATTTCTTACGTGTGTATGTAATTCAAGTTCATATGTTACTTTTGAAAATTTTATGTAAAGCAGAGAGAATTACAAGCACATCTGGTTCCACTTTTGGTAAAGGCATTGAAACTATAAATGCCACCCAAAGAATCAAGACATTTAACTTTTAGATTGGTGGTGATTGGCACAAGCTTCTTCCTCGAGGTTTTTGTTTTATTTTTTATGTAAGTAATGCTAGTCGACTGCTACAAGAGTTTCTTGTATCTGGAGTTACAATTACTGGAATAACTTGATTTTTCACCAATATCTCAGATTGAATAAATCTATTCGGTGGCCCTGCTCCATTAATGTTAGCATGTGAACCTGTAGGTCTATTTGCATCTTGATTCTTTGTCCACGTTACTTTTTTGTCTGTGTTTTATTAATCTGTCGATACCATCTTCTCTTGCCTAACTGCTCAATTTTTTAGTCCTAGGATTTCTGTTAACCCTGTAACTACATTAACCATTATCTCTAAATCTCTATCAAACTAGACACCCTGCTCTTTATAAATAGCAATGTTGATGTTCCTGGAATGTATCTCTTTTTGCAGGCTGCAAAATTTTCAACCACTCCTGGAGATACTGCAACCTAAATCTGTTCTGGTATTCCCATCCTACTTTTCTATTTGCTATATCCTTTCTCTCGTGCACTGTGAGACTATTCTAACAAGCTCTTTTTTTTTCCTGTTTGATACAGTTGCCTAAGGATTTGAAGCAGGTTAGTTTATCAGTAGAAAATTCCTTCTCTCTTCTCTGCTACTCCGAAAGTGAAACTTTACAAGTAGCAAGCTTGAAGGAAGGATCTGAAGTAGAGATCGCTATGGACTTGGCCACCCAGTTCTATTTCAAGAAGTTGAAACAAGTGGACATTAACGTCACTAGGTTACATGGTGAGCTTTTTGTTAATCATGGAAAACATAGGTTGCTTTCTGGAAGCAAACAGGAAAGCTTAAAGTCTAGGCCGCTGCTACACTGGGGTTCACCTGATAAGGATAGCCTTTTGACTGCACTATCAAGAATGGACATTAAAGCTACGGTGGGGAGAATCGAAAGTTATTCTGAATCTGAAAATACTTATGTAGTAAACATCCATGAACCTAGTAAAGCTCTCATAGAAGTCCAGGCAACAAATACCGTTGTAATTGCCGCAAATGAAAGTTTGGCTTCTGCTATATTTGAAGCTATAGACCATGTAGTTGATTGCATCTAGAGTACAATTGCTATACGCAAAGATTGCATACTTTGATGAATGTTAGTGAAGAAATCTTGGATAGATCTCAATTTGTCAATTACAAATGCCAATCGAAGAAATTCCAGAACCCCACCTTCATGAGGTTACTATTTTTTTATTGTGGGAAATTGTTCTACCGTGATTTGCATTTTAATTTTTATTAATTTATAATTTAATAACTTAAACAAAATTCTGTAAAATTAAGTGCAGAAATAAAATAATAATATGTTATATTTTTAGATGGAAATAATATAGGTCACAATCATGACTTAAGAGAAAAACCATTGGTCTACTGGATTACTTAATTTTTTATTATGAAAATCAAATGTTTAAGTACAAACTCGGTTTTATGTTATCTTACTTAGGATATTGTTTTAATATATTTTATTTATGAGTCTCTGTTTTGTTTTTACAATTTTCACAATTTTTAATGTTAAGGTGAATGGTTTTTAAACCAACGTTCCAATAAACTCTTCGTAAATAAGATTATTCATAAATCAACTGCAAATTAGTTAGTACAAAAACACACGTGTCTGTATATGTTCTAGAATAGATTTAATAATGAATAATCCTAACTAGATGATTCAAAACATATATCACTTAAATCAAATCAATTAATAAATTCTAGAGTAAAAAAATTAGGTATAAATTCAACAAAAATAATTTTTTTGAAATTTAATTATCAAATCAAATAATTATGATCACACGTAAAATTATTTAATCTAAACATGTAAAAATCTAATTAAGAATAAGCTATATAAAGATAAAAATACCAATCAAATTTATTAATAAATATCTTCCATATGATATCAATTTTTTTTTCACCTTAATTACTTTGATTCTCAGATAAAAGTTGCCATATATATATATATATTAAAGAAAACTTTATTTATATCATAAGCATACCATTCTTATTTATGTATATATATATTAATATTGATTCACGCTGTCATTGATTCTCGTTGGCATGTGTTGAATAGCTTTATATATATATATTAGTATTTCATCATTCATCAGCTCTAGTGCTCTTTTGTTTTTTTTTCTTCAGTTCAGCAGCTATAAATTTTCTTTTCTTATTTCTTTAATTTTATTTCAGTACACATATTAACCATCGTATGTGTATATATACAGATAATGATAACCTATTAGTATTAGAGTTAAAATATTTTGGGCTTCATTATTCAAGGCCCATTTAAATATTTAATAAAAAATATATTTTTAAATCATATCTTAAAAATATTAAGATACATAAAAAAATATTTAACCACCAAAACTAATATTAGATTTATGAACATGTGCTATTAAATACATAAATGTAATCTTATGTGTCGTAGTTATCAAAGATATACTTGAAGTATAATTATTTGAAACCCGGGCATTTGTTCGGCATTTCTTAATAGACTTGATAACAAGCCTAAAAACAAATTTACAAGTAAATATTTTGTCCACAAAAATAGCCAACATTCATAGTCCTTAAAAACTCTCCCTTTGATATTTTTGTGTGGCAAAACCTCTTACTCACTACATGACACTTATAAAAATAAAATAAAAATATAATGATGTCCCAGACTCCATAGTGGAACTATCCTATGGTCTGGTAGATTCATCTTCGTTGCAACTTGATAAGTTTGTAAGTAATTGAAATGACATTGACAAAGCATAGGAGAACTTGACATGAAAACCTCATTGTATATTAGTTCACTTTACATAGAAATAAACAAAGTGTAAAGAATAGTCATATAGTATGCATTCATATCAATTAAGCTTAATTAAATATGTTCTCCCCTATATGCATAACAAAATAAAAACATGGAAGTAAAACACATTATTCTCTCCCTTTTTTTGACATACAAGAATGACAAAGCATTAGACAAAGCAATGAAGCTAAACTCTTCCTAAAGATATAGTAATATAAAAGTAGAGTGATGCATAAGTACAATATGCTTTAAAATCTACTTAAGTACTATGTGTCACGACCTTAATTTCTCAAGTAGCGATCGTGCGGCACTTAGCTCGGTCCGTCAAACTAAGCCTGCCTTTCAATCCGAAAATGGAACTCCAAAGAGAGTAGTAAGAGATTTGCAAAGAATGCTTTGTATTGCTCCAGAGAGAGTTTATGATACAATTGCTAAGAATTCCCAAGGATGATTACAAATGAAGACCATTAATTATTTATAGTGTGTAAGGCTTTAAGAGTATGCTTACGTTTCTCTAGATCCTTCTAGCTACAGAATATCTGAGGGTTATGTACGATGCTGCACGAGGTTACAGGACCTTCCAAGCTACAGGTCTTCTAGGGTTTGTCTAGCTCCCGTGCACGTACCTTAGGGATGTTCATGAGCTTCCGGCGGCTTCTGACCTTCAGGAGCCATCCGTACGTTAAGAATATTCCGACCCGTTCTAGCACCCTACAGTGTGCTCCACAGAACATTAGGGTCTTGAGCTTGAGTTGAGTCCATCCAGCTCTCCAGCACTCTGGGCCTCTAGGCAGGCTCTAGAACTTTCCATGTGTCTTAGATCATGGCGGCCAACATTTGGATTTTTGAGAATTTTGTTTGAGGCGGGACGTGACACGCTCCCAGCCCGAGTTCGCGACGCCCTCGTCGCGCCTTGATTGAAACCTCTCTATAGCATCTTTGGTGCCACTGAGAATCCTCGGGTTCCCCGACTTGTCTCACATACGGGCGTTTTCCATTTGACCAAGTATTCCTTATAAGCAGTACGCCCGCTTCGTCGAATCACGCGGTCCTTAAAAATCGAGTCCTTCTCTGTCGAAAAGGAGGTTATCAACTGCGGTGGCGCCACTCTTGGATTCTCCCTGGCTACGTATCTTCCTTGTCTCATGAAAGGGTTTGGCGTACTTACGTGAAAGAGCGGGATAGATTTAAGCTTTGGAGGGAGTTGCAATTTGTATGACACCTTCGACTTTCTTAAGGAGCGGGGAAATGGTCGCCCCGTCTTCCACATGACCCTTATGGACCTTCGCAAGGACTTGAATTGTTGGGGTAATAATTTGACAAGGACAGTCGCCTTCACAGAAATTCTACCATCCTCTCTTGTCAACCCGTTTCTTCATCTTTTTAGGCGCCTTATTCGGATAGGCTCAAGGGGCGACTCCGTTTGTTCATGCCAAGCCTTGGCAAACTTGAAAGCGGTGGGCTGCTTTCGCCCGTAACTTTCGTGGCGTGAGGCGTGAAGTGTGAGCGCCCAGCGGCAATTTCGAGAAGGGACTCTTAGCGGTGGACTCGACTTCTTTGTAGATTATACGAGAATGGGCTACATCCAGCGGCTTTGCAATCCCGGTGATTGCTCGCATGAAAGTGCACGAGATACAACTCCCGGTAATGCATTGGCACGCTCGTCTGTCCATCACTTTGAGGATGAAAGCTTGTAGAGAAGTTGATCACGATCTGACGGCTTGAACAATTAGATCCAAAATTTTCCTGTGAATCGTGGGTCTCGATCACTTACTATATTGGATGGAATCCCCCGATGCTTCCATGCGTGTTTAAGGAACAACGCCGTCCGTCACGCATCTGTGCGGTCCGGGTTGGCGGTATGAATGTCGCGTATATTCTTTGAAGCGTCCAATGATGACAATAATCTTTGCCCAAATCCCTCGATTTTGGCAAGCAGTGATGAAGTCCGTAGAGACACTCCCGCGGTCTGCGGAATGAAGCGGCAACTCTGGCAACAACGCCAGGGTGCGTGTTGTTCAATCTTGTCTGTTGGCATACAAGACAAGTCTTCGCGTAAGGCTTACATCGTCAGAAGTTGAGGCGGTAGTAGATGGACTTGATCAAAGCAGTGCGCCTCGTTAGGGGTGTCACGCCGCGTAACGAATCATGGCACTGCTCGCGGTAAGCTCTTTCCTTAAGCTCCCCGTTTTGGCAGGGTCGATGCAGCGGCAAATAGTAGTGATCACTCGGCAAAAATCGTCTCGTCTTTCCTTCCTTGATGAGCGAGGAGGTTTAGGCAAGGCGTCGTCTTTCCGACCATAACTTTGATCTATCCGACAAAATTTGGCTTGGCAGCTACTTCGAAGTGCTAGCTCGTCTTGCGGCTCGGCGCATCGGCCACCACGTTGGCCTTACCAGGGCTTGTCTTTCCCGACCTATAATCAAACTACGCGAGAAATCTTGCCATAGAGCTTGCTTGGGACTCGGACTTCTTTTAGGTCAGGAAGTAGCTTGTCGCGTTGTCGGTCATAATAACAAAATGAGAACCCGATAAGTAATGTCGCGCAGCTTAGGCAATGAATGATGCATTTGTCATTTCTTTTTCTTGTACGGTGTAGCGGCGTTCGGTGTCGTTGAGCTTGCGGCTCATGCTATTTGACACCGCTACTGCATGATACTCGCCCAATGGCAAAGTCTGAAGCATCTGTATGCGGCTCGTATGTCTTGGAAGGGGTGCAGTAGACAAAGCAGGTTCTTCGCTGCAACTGAAGTCTTCAAACGAGGCTTGGCGTTCACTTGTCCATTCCCGAGCTTGTTCTTCTGTGAGCAAGTTAGTGAGTGAGGCTACTCTGGGCGAGTAGGACTTAATGAACCATAGTAGTTCCTGAGTCCAGAAAAGATCTTAGGTTCGGGAACTTTGGTAAGAGGTTCCCGTTTCTTGGATGGCTTTCACCTGCTTGCTCCATCATCAATTTCCCATCCTTTATCCTATGCCACCCAGAGAACGTCACCTCATCTTGGGCAAAGGAACACTTCTCTTCTTGACGTATAGATCATTTTCCCTTAGGACCTCGAACACGCCTTCCAAATGTTCTAGATGTTCTTCCGTGAGTCCGGTATAGATCCATGATGTCGTCGAGATATACTACCACGAACCGGTCGAGGTAGGGATGGAAAATCTTGTTCATTAAAGTACGAGAGAAGGTTTGGTGCATTTGTGAGACCGAACGGCGCCAACAAGAAACTTCATGAGCACCGTACACAGTTACCTGAAGTAGTCTTGGGCTCGTCTCAGCTATGCGTGCACTGGTAGTAGCAGATCGCAAAATCCAACTTTGTAAAGTATCTCGCATTCCCCAATTGATCGAACAAATCGGCAATAAGTGGGATAGGATACTTGTTCTTGATGGTGATCTTATTTAGAGCTAGATAGTCAATGCTGTCACATGACTTGAGCCATCCTTCTTCTTTTGGAACAACAGGGGCACGAAGGGGGCTTTTGAAAGGCCTTATAAAGCACTGCGTCCAATGATTCATCGAGTTGCTTCCGCGGTCGACCAAGCTACGAGTTTGCCATCCGATAGGGACTTCATTCTTTGGTGGCACAGGTGCGGGTTCGACTACATCTCGTGGTCTACCTCCTGGCCAGGTAACGCTGTGATGCCTCGGTCACTCTTGGAACTTGTCTAAGACGGCTTGCACTTAGTTGGCAAGCTTGGCTGGTGACACCTCTTCATCGTCGTACTCCTTTAGGATGGCCAGTAACTCTCTTCGTCATCCCTCTTGATCCGCTTCTTGAATTGAGCGGAAGCAGAACTTGAGTAGTAGATACGGTGGTCTCTGGTCGGTACCCGCACGTGCTTTCGAGCCATCCGTGATGCACGTGGAGTTTGAGCTTGGCACCCAGCTACAGGCTTTGGTCCAGAACTCCGTACCAAATCTGGCAGAAGTCGTCCATGGCGCGTGACAAGTCTAACGGCCGGTCCCAGAACAGACAGCGCCTTAACTCGCGAAGCGACTCGTGTAATGGTAGTGCCTCTTGAGGTTAGCTTTGAGAGAGCCACATGTTGACAACCTTTAGTAGGAGTCTCCTTGCTTCCTCCCGGCTGAAACAAAGTTATGAGGCCTTTTGTGTCGACGAGAGCTTGGCGACCTTCCGGTGATGGTTGCATCTACGTACGTCCAGGGCACTTTGGGGAGTCTTTGGGAGCGGCTACTACCAATGCAAGTAGGCATGAAAGAACCCGTCTTTGCACCGTACGTCAGGCTCCGCCCTCCATCTTGGTTATGTGTGGAGGCAACTAAGGCACTCGAGGCCTTCCTCTTCGGACATTCGCGCGTGCCCCGTGCGGTCCATCGCATATAAAGCACACGTCTTGGGGCTTCGAGGCATTAGATCCTCCTTCTCCTTCCACTTTGTCCCGTGGCTTGAATGAGGAGTTGCCTTTATGATTTTTGGATCACGACTTTTGGCATGGCCTCGAATTTACTCTTCTCTCCACCAAACTTCTTATACTGTGGCTTTGGAGCCTCCTTGTTTGTGGGTAGTCGATAAAGCTTTCTACGGTCGCAATGGCCGAAGATAAGTCTTGGACACCGCGTCGGCAGGCTCGAGGTTGGTCGGTTGGAGACCATCGACGAACAAGAATAGGGCATCCTTGTCGGTTGTGTCGGGGACTTGACGACGGGTTGTGAACTCCTTCACGCCAATCCCATGCTTTACGCCGTTTGCTTCAATCGTCGCAATCGGCCCGTTGCCTCTCGCTCGGCATTTACGGGGAAGAGCGCATCTTGAACTCCGCACCCAAGTCGTCGAAAGGTATCAATCGTGCAAACCCTCGTTGCACATCTCATGTCTCGTCTCACAAACATTGCGGTGTCGGATAAGTACGTAGGCTGCCGGTTCGGATCTTGCTGGCATGGTCGCGTTATGCCGATAGCCTCGA
This sequence comes from Hippophae rhamnoides, assembly GCA_033030585.1. Classification (NCBI taxonomy): domain Eukaryota; kingdom Viridiplantae; phylum Streptophyta; class Magnoliopsida; order Rosales; family Elaeagnaceae; genus Hippophae; species Hippophae rhamnoides. Next base: position 60,035,975 of record CM065428.1, on the reverse strand, counting down.
AGTATTGTTCACAGCCCCGTAGGAAGTTGTCCCTTCCTGGCGTTAACGCCGTTAAAGGTCTTGGGCTTGGGAACGTCCGCCTCTTAGCCTCGTGACGGTGGTTGCACTGCCAGTTCCGCGGCCGCAGCCCGCTTACGTAGAGCTAGAATCACCACATATCCTCGTTCTATGCAATACATTAGCAAGTTCTCTTTGGACAAGATCCGCACACCTTGGCAAGTTCCCTTTAACCCGTGTCGATCTCTTGCCTCGATCCCCTTTAGTCACAGCTCGTTAAGTGACATCTTAGCAACTTTGCGTGGATTTCCACATCCTCGACCTCGAAAGCCATTGCGCTCTCTAAGTTGTCGGCCCGTCAAACGGACTCCCACTGGGCGTCTGCGCCTTTCCATTTCGTCTTCCCGAGCTTCTGAAAAGCAAGTCTTTCGACTTGGCTCGAGATTCCTTTGGGGTTTTCCGCACTTCCTCACGGCCACGTTCCATTGGTGGAACGTCCGTACTTGGTGTAGGCTGGGGCGATGTTCTTCATTTTTGCCAAAGATAGAATCTTTAACCTGTTTCTGTGCAATTTGTCACGACCTTAATTTCTCAGTAGCGATCGTGCGGCCTTGCTCGGTCAGTCAAAGCTAAGCCTTTGCCTTTCAATCAGAAAATGGAACTCCAAAGAGAGGAGTAAGAGATTTGCAAAGAATGCTTTGTATTGCTCCAGAGAGAGTTTATGATACAATTGCTAAGAATTCCCCGAGGATGATTACAAATGAAGGCAAGTGGTACATTTATAGTGTGGCAACGAGCCTAAACTGAGTATGCCACGTTTCTCTAGATCCTTCTAGCTCTAGAATATACAAGAGGGTTCTATGTACAGTACGAGGTTCTAGGACCTTCCAGCTCTAGAGTCTTCTAGGTTTGTCTAGCTCCTTCGTACACCTTAGGGATGTTCGCTGACTTCCAGGCGGCCTGACCTTCAGGAGCCATCGGCACGTTCTAGAATATTCCGGCCATTCTAGCACCTCAGTGTGCTACAGAACATTCTAGGGTCTTGAGCTTGAGTTGAGTCCATCGACTCTAGCCGCCTCTAAACCTACAGGAAACTCTAGAACTTTCCATGTGTCTTAGATCCTTTAGGCAGCCAACATTTGGATTTTTAGGGGCTGTTTGGGCGGGACGTGACATATGTCTCTCTAACTTAGAAATGAATTAAAAAGGTAATATATGAAAAGAATATGGAAGTGAAAAAATCTATATTAATTTTTTTTTTAATTTTTTTCTTCGCCATATAAAGTATTAAACTTATTTAATCACAAATGAGCACACAATCAATTGAGAACTCATCATTTTTTAACTCTAATTTTGATTATTAATCATATAAATAAGTAAGTAGAGTATAAGAGTCACACAAGCACATATAATGACATATTGATATTTACTTAAAGTAGTATATATGTTTAAACTCCACAAATATGTTAATTAATTCATTTATGACCTATCAAGAAAGACTCAAAAGAAAAAAATAGCACCTATCATGTAAAACCATAATTGAGTCTTCAATCTCACAAAATAAAATATATCTACGAAAAGAAGACTTAATTTTTATATATATATATATATAGATAGATAGATAGATATATATGAGGTAAATGGTATTTTTTTTATAACCTCTATTGACTCTTTCTTTTTGTGCATTCAATTGACAAGATTTACAAGTAATCACTTTTTGCTAAATCTTTTTTTTTTGCACGAGCCATAAACCTAGCATGATGATTTTCACACTAGTTGTGAGGTAGCCCTCTCCGCTCACTGCGGTAGCTTCACATATCACAGTAGGTAGCCCTCTCAATACTAGGTGCCTCCATATGGTAAAATTTTAAAAAACAAGAATTAAAACTCAACACAATTTTACAATCAAGATTAGTTGAAGTCCTAAAGTCTTTCAAGAAAATTCATAAACTTCAAGCATAACATATATGTGTATTCGTGAGTGTGTGAATAAGTTTGTGTCAACATCGATAATCACATGTACAAGAATATGTGTGTGTACATAAGCTAAAATTGTAGAATAATTTATATAATAAATATCAAAATTAGTTAAGTCATTAAAAATAAGGTTATATATATCTGTAAGTGTTGAATAAGTTCAATACCATGTTGGCCAAATAAGGATTTTGTTTTTTTATAAGTTTAACTAATAAATAAAATAAAGACAATAAAGATTGCTCACCTAAGTTCATTTAAACACTCTAACAAAAATACCTAGATGAAGGAACAAAAGACAGTCAGGTGACCAAGAAAAAACAACCTTTCCTAACCCACATTTTCTTGCATTTTGATTTCTCTATATCATTGGGTTGGCATTCAACTAACTTAGGTTTCATAGAAATGTTTTTGAACTTAGCTATACTTTTCTCATTAATCCCAAATGAAGATGTAGTATGCATAATAGGATGATGATAATGAGTCATAGCATTAACAGTACTAAATTTTGTTTGCCTCTTTGAACCTAACACTTCATGCTTCATAGTAGAATTTATGAACAAGTTATTATAATTTTCATTCATCCTTGAGTATGATGTAGCATGCATAGATGAATAATGCTTATGGGTCTTACTATGTGAAGCATGGAAAGAATGATTAAGTTTAGGAGCAGTCATCAAATATCTACATTTTGGTCTTATATGACCTTTCCTACCACAATGATGATAGACAGACAAAAGCTTAACATTTTTTTCTACCACAGGTGCAATAGTTCTTTGTGCATAAGTAGTAATAGTAGGAGTAGAATTTGAGTACCTTACAAATGTGGTCTTCCATAGTCTAGGACTTTGGTTAAATTTTCAGTACCAATGGTCAAATTCCTCATCGTTTCTTTAGCAATACTAAGTTCTTGCCTAAGATTTTTGTTTTCCTCAGTGGTTCTGCAAGTCTCATATTCAAGGCATTAATATGATTAGACAATTCCTTTTTATCTTTCTCTAGGCTAGAGGAATTTATTTTGTGAACAGTGATGATATCATTAAGTTTAGTTACTTCCACAAACAATTTATCTCTCTCTTCCCTGGCACCTAGACAATCCATGAATAGTTCCTCATAATTCGATACATTAAACTTAGACAGTAAGAGATAAGATTTTACTTCCTCATTTTCTTCATCCGAGCTAAGGTCGGAGTCATTGTGGTGTGCTTTGGTAGTTGTAGTGAAGGCACAATAATTAGTGTCATCATCCTCTGAGTTACTAGCATTGTCCTGCTCATTTTCTGTGTCACTGAGTGTAGCATTAAAGGCTTTTCCAAATTTCTGGAAATTTCTTTTTATTGTTAGCACAATCTGTAGAAATATGACCAAATCCCTCACAAGTAAAGCATTGAGGACTAGTACGCTTACTTTTCTTACCATCAAGGCTATGAGGCTTGATTTCCCTTGACTTTTTGTCATTCGAACGACTGGATTGTCCCTTGTTAGAATGATTATTCTGTTGACCCTTCTTCTTCATGAACTTATTAAATTTTCATGCTAACAAGACTAGTGACTCATCATTCATATCATCATCACTATCAGAGATGTCCTTTTTGGAGCTTTTGAATGCTACATCCTTATTTTTCTTAGATGGATCAAGAGAAAGCTCATAGTTTGGATTGACTCGACAAGTTCATTAATTTTTAGTGTGTCTACATTCTTGCTTTTCCTCTATCGCTGTAACTTTCATCTTGTAGTTTGCTGTTAAAAAGCTTGGGAGTTTGCGTACTTGTATAGGTTGTGGAATTTTCTCACCAATGTTAGAACAAGCATTAGTGATATCATAGAAGCAAGCATAGAACTGACCAAAATTTTCTGTGTTGCTCATTTTAATGGAATCAAACTGAGATGTTCGCGATCTCAATTTTGTTTGTTTCACTTGGGAGGTTCCCTCATGAGTAAGAGCAAGTGCATTCCATGCATCTTTAACAGTCTCACAGTCAGAGAGATACGACAGAACTCATCCATCGACACTGCAACAAATATTGAGCTTATACCTTTTTGGTTTAATCCACTCAGGGTGCGTTCTTCAGTGGTCCAGTCTCTTCTTGGCTTTATGATTGTTATACCATATTTTGATACCAAAGGTGGTTTCCAACCATCAAGAATAGAATCCCAAACCTTTTCATCTTGTCTGAGAAAGGCTTGCATGCGAGCCTTCCAATAAGGGTAATTAAACCCATCAAAGAGTGAGGGTCTAATAAATGACCCTACTTGTTTTAGTATATATATGTAAATGGTTATAACTTTATATACATAGTTTTTTTTATCCCACCAGCAAAAAATATATTGTTTGTTATAGGGTATATGGTGCTAGAGGTTTCGTAACTTTTATAATAGGAGTATTTTAGTCCCATAATTTAAGTTGAATACTTCGTAAATTGATTGTTGATAAAAAATACAGGGATTTAGGAAAAAAATACTTTTATTTTAAAAATTTATTTGATTTTACTTATGACTTTTCTTACTCATTGTTGTTCAATTAGGAGAATGAAAAGATTCATGCATTTTATATATATTCATTTTCGTTCACATTCTCGGCACCAAACGAAACAAATGTGAAGCGTTGATAACTAACTTAGTCAAAATATTGATTTTTCTTCTATGTTTTGCTGGATGTTGCATTTTGCAATTGTAGTGGGTAGGCGGTCAAAATTTTGGAGATGACAAGTGCAATATATGCTCCCGGAGGTCAGATCCAACATCGACATCGACAGTGTTATTGAAGCATCTCGAATCGAGATGCACAATCAAAAAACATGGATTTTCTATAGTGCACTAAATGATGAAAAATTTAATTTTTTTTAAAGAAATTATTAAAATGAAATTTCAATTTTGCCTTGACAAAGTCCCCAACTATCAACTTAGAGGTTAAGTGAAAATTATAGGATTAAAATATTTGATTTAAAAATTATTACATAAAAGCTATGGAACTTAATACCTTTTATAATGACCGAATAAGCTCGAATCCACACATTAAAAATATGTTGTAGATGTTATTACACTAAAAGGTGTTACACATTTCCATACTTGCATAAAAAGGGAGCAAAATGTCATTGTTCCCATAATTATGGAATTAAATATTAGATGTCTTATAATTTTTTTATAATCAATATTTTAGTTTCATAATTTATGAATCATGTATTATTTTTATTATAAAAAGTAGGTACTTTTAATCCTATATTTTATCAAAATGAACACCTCTAGTCCATCAAAGTATAAAAAATGAAGATTTATAGTATCTAACTTCTATAAATAGTAAGATTATAGATATTCAATTCCAAAATTATAAACTTAAAGTGTTTATTTTGAAAATTTATATGAACTTTAATACCTAATTTAATAATTATAAGACTTTATTTATGAAAAATTATTATTTTTGTTATTATGAAAGATAAATACTTTTAGTTGTATAATTTATTAAAATAAACACTTATAATCAATCAAAAGTATAAAGTATAAAAATTTATAATATCTAATTTTGATAAATAACAAAATTATATATGTTTAAGTCAAAAATTACAAATCCAAAATATTTATTTTAAAAAAGTATAAGATTTTTTATCCTTAATTTAATAATTTACTATTAAATTATTTAAATTAAATAATTAAATAACTTGTTATATTCCACACATAAATCCAAAACATTGAAATTGTGCAGCACATGTTATTCTACTAGAAGAAGGTGCTGCACATTCCGTCCTTGTATAAAAAACAGGATAAACCCTAAACCTTTTTCATTTTCTTATTACGAAAGAAAAAGATTTGTGGCCTCATGTTTTTCTTAATTTTTTATCATATTTTTAAATAATTTTCATGTAATACTTAATTTTTTTTTAAAATTATTTAATATCTATAATGTTTTAAAAATTCTATTTTAAAAAAATTAAATTCATTTTAGTACCAATGTTATCAAATGAAATATGTTTAGTATCCTTATTTTTTATCATTTAATGTATTAAGATAATTAAATTATTATTTTTTAAATATTTTAAGTATTATATAATAATCATTTTAAAATATATTGAAAAAGTATTTTTTTTTATATTAGTTATAAATTAAGAACAATCTCTTAAAGGAAACTAAAGCAAAATTGCATTATTCAAGATAAGACCGACCATTCCTTAAAGAGGAATAATGTTGATTGAAATTGAAGGTGACACCTTGACGGCAACAACAGTCGTCCATAATAATAATACATTTTTTTTCTATTTTTTAATTATTTTTGTTAATATGGTAACTTATTTAATATATTTTTAGATCATTCATATAATGTTAATTATATTAAAATGATAATTTTAATTGAGTTTTTTTATGCATTTAATGTGCTAGACATGATTATCATTTTCTATAATGAAATGAATTGTGATATTAATAAAATAAGCTGTTTTAATATTATGTGATAGCCTCTTTACTCACCTGATTAATGGATAAATTCGACATTGGTAAGGATTGTTTTGCTAATTTAATTAAATTAAGAAAGTCAACCTAGTATAATTTTATTTCATCTGTCCTTTTAATGAGTGATTGGATCTCTTAATATGACTCTATAGTGCATTATCCCATTGGGCTTTGATTCTTTGCTTAGAGTTAAAGTCAAATGTGTACCCATTTATTACATATTATTTCTAGTGGAACACTATTATATTTGTTTTTCTTTTTTAATATACTCCGGTTGAGATTCGAAACAATAAACATCAGTCACCGTAAAAAATACCGTATCTTTAACAAATATACCATGGGAGGCTCGAGATTGTTACAACAATATCACTTTAAAATATCAAATAAAATTCGGCTCAGAATCATACCTCTGGAACATATATACACTCTTTTTCTTCTTCCCTAAACACAATATGTTTACATATGGGAGTAATATTAGGTAGTAATGAATAGTCATATGTAATATTATTTACTTATAAAATTGTTATCTTATTAAGATTAAATTAAACAATACATATAATAAGGATTTAAATGACATAAAAAAATATTATTTGTCAAATAAATCATCATAAAATCATTACTACATTCAAAGTTCATATATATATCATTTTCTTTACATTTTTTATTTAAAAATTTATTTTTTTATTAAATAAAAAAAAAAGACAATACATAAGTAAGATTCAAACTTGAATATAAGTTTATTAAGGTACGTGACATGTAGTACAAATCAATCCCAATTGCGAAGTTTTGATGAGATGCCTAGTTACATTATGTTATATATTTATTTTTAATATAATAAATTAATATTTTTTAAGAAATTTTTTAAATAAAATAAAAAGTTTAAAATTTTCTACAAAACTATAATATTTATCTTTAAAACATGAATAAAATGGTCATATAAGTAACATAAATTTTAAATTTTAAGAAAATGAAGAAACACTTATAAAAATGAAGAGATTGTCTATAAAAAAATATTTCTATAATATTTATTTTTGTTGTTTTGCATAATGAGAAAAAATAAAGATTAAATAAAGATTATTAAAGAACCATGATATGTTAATTTAATCATTTAAAAATTTATTTATTTTTTAAATAATAAAACTAAAAGAAATCGATTGTTATCTTTCATATTAATTATTACTTTACAATATGAAAATTATTATTTTTACTACTAATATTTATAAACTCTATCCAACGACATCACTAAAATATAATTATTTATAATTAAAATAAATATTTTATGTATTATTTTAATAATAATTGTTTGAAAATATGAATCGATCCAGAACCCGATCCATCTAATAGCCCGAGTTTAGCAGACATCTTGAACCATAAGATGAGTCATCCTTAAAAACTTGTTTGTGTCTGCACCCACGAATACACTCATGAGAAAGACTTATCCTGTGGAGCCTTAGCATCTAGAGGGTCGACCACCAGCCCGAGCTATTTGATAGTCGTCCTTAGACTACAAATATACTTGTACTTTTATGCCCTCTGACACCCTTAGATGTATCCACCATGTGTAATCAATATCTGTACATATAACACTCTATATATGCATGGACTCTCTAAGAGATCCCTACATTCCATAAATTGCTCTTACTTCTCTTTAGCTTCTATCTCTATAAATCACACCAATCCCAACATTTCGACGTCTATCGTAGGGCTCAGATTCTGAGGTTGAGTTTTGACTTCTGACCCCATACTTTCAATTATTCACCTTGAATACTAAGAGATACTTAAAAGACTAAAAAATTGTTCCACGTACCCTCAGGATCATGATCATCATGGTAGGGATGCAAGTTGAAAGACGACTGTGACTAATAAATGAAGAAGCAATGGTAGTGCTGGACAACGCCTTGCCAACCCGTGACGAAGCCAGAATAGAGATTAACCCTCATCAGGAGCTGGCTTGTTAACTTCTCAAGTTAAGAAGAGAACTCGAGAAGACTAGACAATAAAATAGGATGTTGCACTTACAGTCAGGTTTGAGATCCTCTGATGATCACACCACTAGCTTGGTCAGTGGAAAATAGACTAGATCATGTTATGCTCGAGCATAACCAGGGAGAATACGAAGTTGGGGGTGATCCCCCTTCCAGTTTGATGGAACCTAGTAATGAGTAGTGGTTACAGGAAATAAAAAACTAGGAGGCGTAATTTCAAGCTTTGGCGGAAGCTAACAGAAAGCAAGACCAGGCCTTGAGAATGAACAATAAAATGCAAGAAAATGGTAAGTCCCCCTATGATGTGGATAGGGACTACGAGGAACTATATATCTCTCTATTATCTAATGAAATAGAGAATGACGAACCACTAGCCAAATTCAATGTTCCTAAGTGCCATGACTATTAAGGAACTAAAGACCCTATAACTCACGTGTAATACTTCAAGACGACCATGACCCTTACATAGGGAAAAATAGATGCCATTATGTAAACTGTTTGCTGTCACCCTCTATGATAGGGCCCATAAGTGGTTTAATGACTTGGCACCCCACACCGTAACATCTTTCTCATAGTTTACCAAGTTGATTATCACAAATTATACCTATAACAAGCCACTAAGGAAGGAGTCACACCTCTTCTTCCTTAACAAGAAGGAAAAGATGGCTGGCAAAATGGGTGTAAATTAAAAAGTATCATATCAAATAGTTGAGACAACATCAAGGGGGCCTACTTATTGAAAATCATCAATGGAGCTGAGGATGGGACAAGTTGGAATTTCATACACTTAAAAAAATACCACTTTTGATGTATCTTAATTTACTATTTTCATGTTCCATCCTTGTATGTATACATATGAAGTGAGTTCTTTCAAGAAATGGTCTTTTCCTACTACTATATGTAACAGGTTGATGACCTCGGTCAAGAACTTGGTATAGCACCTTGACACTTGAAAAAGTCACTAGTTGATCACCTCAATCCGAAACCAGGTAGAGCGCTCTAACATTGAAGGGAGTTGAGCACCTCGGTCAGGAACATGGTAAATCGCTCTCTCCCACTACTATATGTCAAGGGATGATCACCTCGCTTAGGAACCAGCTAGAGCACCTTGACACTTGTAAAAGTCAAGAGTTGATCACCTTGGTTATGAACAAGGTAGATCGCTCTGACACTGAAGAGAGTTGAGCACCTCGGTTAAGAACCAGATAGAGCACTCTGACACTTGTAAAAGTCACGAGTTGATCACTTAGGTCAGGAACTAGGTAGAGCGTGCTAACACTAAAAAGAGTTGAGCATCTCGGTTAAGAACCAGGTAGAGCGTCCTAACACTTGTAAAAGTCACGACTTGATCACCTTATTCAGGAACCAAGTAAATCGTTCTAGCACTAAAGAAAGTTGAGAACCTTGGTCTAAATTCAGGTAGAATGCTATCTCCCACTATTATATGTCAAGGGTTGATCACTTCAGTCAGGAACCAGGTAGAGCACCTTGGCATTTGTAAAAGTCACGAGTTGATCACCTTGGTTAGGAACCAAGTAAAGTGCTCTGACACTGATGGGAGTTGAGCGCCTCGATCAAGAACCAGGTAGAACTCTTTCCCTCACTACTATATATCAATGGCTGATCATCTTGGTCAGGAACCAAGTAGAACACTCTTAATCTTTAGACAAGGCAGAACGTTCTCACTGATTACTATGTGTAATGAGTTGATTACCTCGGCAACAACCCGGGAAGAACACTTTATTTGGTTGCATTGACCAGATAATATGAGCTTGTTCCTTTAAAAAAATGAGGGAGGGAATACATATGGGCAAATACATTGGTCTTACATCACAAATGCATTCTATTGAAAACATTTTTATTGTTCGATCTTACAACAATCTTAAAGTTTATTGATACATAGCCCAGTCTACCAAAGTTAAAATTTCCTCAGATGCTTAGACACACAATTGGTGTCCAGGTCATTTGTCTCCTCCACCAAGGGTAACAGCTCGACCTAAATCTTTATAATTTTCTTCTGTACATTGGCCACTATTTTAGGAAGGATCATACTCAACGCGAGCACATAACGTTCCAAATATTTAGCAACACTCATCACCTTGAGAAAGACCCTTTCAGATCGTTTCATGTAAAAGTTTGCCCAATGGGACTCCCTGTTCACAATATGGGCCATTTAGTTATGGTCATTCTTATCTATGGCCTTACCCTCCCACTTATTTGACTTTGCTAGTAGAACTGTGTACTTGGCCTGAGTGGAGGCATGGATATCTTTTTCCTATGCCAACTTATGCTTCAAATGCCCCACACTTAGAGCCCTGTTCAACCCATAAAGTAGCTGCAATTGAAAAAGAACCAGACGATGCGAGGTCAAAAATAAGAAATATACGTAGTAATAAAAATGTATATACATTGAGCTACCTCACATGCGCCATAAAAAGGAAAGTGGCACATATAGCGATTGAGTTTCTCTGGTGCCATGCCTCGATACAAAGCCACCACATCCACGTCAATAGTGAGATCATTGACCATATCCTACCCTTTCCTTGAATCCCTTACAAGGTGGTAAGATACTTGTAGACCCAAGCAGGGTAGTGGTGAAATGTATTGATCTTGGGATGTTGGTAAGGGCTTGAAGACAATCAAAGGCTCTAGTTTGAGAACGGGCTCCTCAATGATCACTTTTCTCTTCCTTTTAGATAGGATGAGGATGACCTCTTACCTAGAAGCCTTGCTCATCTTCTTCCCTTTAGAAGAGCCTCTCCTTTGTATGAGAGGTGTAGTTCTTTGGGAACTCACCCCTTAGGGAGTGATCTTGCTCTTAAGCTGCGTTAGGAGAGCATCAGCATTGAACTCCATAGCATCTACAAAGACAAGGTCGATGAGATTTTAATATTACAAGATTGAGTAAAAAAATATAGAAATGAGGAAAAAGGGAAATTTTCATGTCTTAGGGCTAGTTCACCATCGTCAAGGACTACCTCAAACCTTCTCCTATAGTATGTGGGAAGTGTCTGGAGCTTAGAAGGGGCTCGAAGTTTACAAATGATCCTAACATGGGGCTTCACTAAGCCTTGCCTCATCAACCCATATCCAACAAAGCACAAGGTGCTTAGTAGTTGCATTCATAGGGTTTTCTCAAGCAGATAGTTCTGGATATCAACCAAGCGTTGCTTTGCGTCCTCACTTAAGATCATCATGAAAAAGCTCATGTTCCTTATCACAACCTTCATATAAGTCCAAGTGTTCCTTATTAGCCTCGTGTCACTAATAGGATTTTCTCACCGACCTGAGATGTAGAAGAAATATTCCTTCCAATTCTTTTCATTTTCAGGTAGGGCCACGTTTATACTCTGGTTTGCTTTACTAACATATATACCCTTCTCAGGTCTATGTGGTTCTGCTTTACCACATAGGATTCATTAAACTTGGGCATCTTTAGATCCATCCTAAGCTTTTTACATATCAGTGTAAGGTAGAGCAAGTACCTCTTGCCATTAGGCATCAGCTAACCCAACGCGAGTAGAGTCATTGCCAAAAATCTTCTTATGAAAGGATACATGGGAAACTTGACCCCTAACCACAAAGCTTTCTTATGAAAGATCGTCTACCCAACTGGAGATGGGTCATTGTCACGGGCTCCCAATATTGGAAACATTATTTGAACTGAGGAGGAGATGTCATATGTTTTCCTCAACGTCTTCTCATCTTAAGGTAACAGACCACCGGTTTAAACTTGGATGCCTAACCTTTGGTATGGTTTGTGGGTTCCCCAATCCTTGCATTCCTCGTTTTCTTCCTCCATGATCTAGCGACTGATATTTGCATCAAAGGCACGTTCAACGTAATTGTTGGAACGACCTGTGGATGAGAAATGGAGGTAGAAAGCTGAAATTGGGATATATTCCCTTTGCTCAAAGAGCTTATCTCGTTTAAGGACCTTGTGTCATCACTTGTTGGCTGGCACGAGTAAGTGGGATATTGTGGGCTCTTCTAGGAGGCCGAGCCTAAGGTCTCTTCTTTGTGCACAGTCTTTACAAAATATCACAAAACATTAAAAAAGGGTAAGGCATGAGAAAAAGAGATTACTTAGGGTCGAGTTTGAAATAAAAAGGAGAATGATTCTTTAAACTGACCTGAAAATAATGTAGAAAGGTTTTAGACTCGAGGAATTTTTTACTTTAAAAACATGAGCAAGTAAGTTATGGATCAAGTTGAGGCGGCACAACATTTTTCCTCTTGATTTTTGTTTAATGTGTAGGAAATGATAAAATGATGCTCACCTAGGCACCTTCTTATATAGAGATCCACATTTCTCTCTCGAATCAATTGACACACATTTATTAAGTGAGTTGAACGGTTCAAATCTACTGTCCGGGTATTACTCTTTCATCACAGTTCAGAACTCGAGCTGAAAGAGTAGAGAGACTGGATGTTTAGACATATAGATTGACCTGAAGCCTGACCCATCTAATAGCTCGAGTCTAGCAGACAATCTGAGCCATAAGACGGGTCACCCCCAAAGACCTACCAATGTCCTCACCCACGAATGTATTCGTGGGAGAAACCTATCTTATGGAACTTTAGCATATAAAGGGTTGACCACAAACACGAGCTATGTGATGGTCATCCTCAAACTAAAAATATGTTTGCTTTTACTTTTATACCCCTTGACACGCTTATATATGTCTACCGTATATAATCAACATCTGTACATATGACATTCTTTATATACATGAATTTCTTAAGAGATCCACACATTTTATAAATTCATCTGACTTTTATCTAACTTATCTTTTTATAAATCGGACCAATCACAATAACAATAAAAATTTATATTGTGAAAATATTATCATTTTATTAATATGTTTTTAAAACAAATATATTATTAAATTTTTATTTCAATAAATTATTTATTTTTTTTAAAATATGAAATAAGTAAAATAAAAAAATTAGAGTCGTCTCAAGTTAAGGTTCCAAACAATTGCTTCATTCTTATATAGTTAAACCATACCATGTGTTTTATGTAAATTTATTTAAGAATGAACAAATAATTCGATCTATTTATCTAAATTGAAAAATTTGATTTGATTTATTAGATTCATATTAAAAATTATGTAATTTGTTCAAACTCAGATCGAATTCGGATTGATAGATTTTATAATCTATTATATCTAATCCGAATCGAATTATTATTAAATTATAAATGAATACACATTTTATTTTATAATATGTCATATTTAAATATCATACATACCCTAATTATTTTAAATTATTATTTTAGCTTAACAATAAATATAAATATTTATAAAAATTTAATAATTATATAGACATATTCATTATTCTTTTAATTTTTTAGTTGTGAGTATAATTAATAATATTTGTTACAAATATATTAACTTAAAATTTAAATTTGTGTATGTGAAATTTTATATATGACAATAATTTATAAATAAATTTTAATGTTAATCTGAACTTATTTGATTCAAAAAAATCAAATTTATTTAAATTTAAAATGTTTCAGATTAATTACGTTAACGAGTAAATAAATTTGAATTGAAATTATTAAATAAATTACATCGAATTTAAATTAGACAAAAATAAATAATTTACATCCTTTATTAAACCTTAAATTACCCACGGTGGTTTAGTAATTAGCAAAATGTAACACATAATGATGTTTTGGAAAAAATAAAAATAAAAGGGGCAATCTAGGAAATATAATTAATTACATCTTCATTTCTGTAATAGAAATTTAGAGCTGACAGAATCCATGGTGACAGCCACACTCACAGTCGCACACTGTTATAAAAAAAAATAAAAAAAGATGAGAAATTGAGAGAAAATCCAGGCTTGTTATTTGTGTTCGTTAAGTAGACAAAATAATCTGATTTCGCATTCGAAGCGTGAATAAGCAGGACAAAATCTGGAAAATTTTGAACGATTTCTTCTTGTTGAGCTGTGTTCCTTTTTTTTTTCTTTGGATGCGGTTATGGTCGTTGCTTTGATCAAGCCCTCTGTAATCTAATGGGAGGGAGAGATCTTGAGCAAAATAGTTTTCTTTTTCAACCATCAGGTACTAAGTTTTAATTTTTCTCCAATTTTTATTTGATTTGTTAAGGATCAGGTTAGTTAGGGTTCAAATACCCAATCTGAACCCATTTGTGTTTTTCTATGCAGATAATTTTATTTTTTGCTAACATATATATTCATGTATTTATTTGTATTGCTTATTTGATGTAGTTTATTATAAATGGATGATGATCTCTTTCAGCAGAAAAATGAAAAATAGGGTGATCTTTACTGTATGTATGATTTATGCTTTAAAATAGGTCCCAAGGAATTGGGGTTTTGATTCTTATGGTAACTTAGTAAGGACTTTTGAATGTAGATTTATCACTTTGTGAGTAACTAGAATTGGAAAGCATGCATGCAATCTAAAAGGTGTGGCTTGATAATTTTTTCATTTGAGAGTAGTTCTTACCTGACCTCCCGTGGATCGATACTGATTGACAAAGCTTACTTGCTAAAATTTGGGGCGTGACATTTGCTTTTATGGTCTCTAGCGTGTCTTATCTTGATACGGTATAGATGAAAATCGTTTAATTGGGCTACTGAGTAGTCATTTACCCCCTTGGAATTTTCACAGATTGATGCAAAATGCTACTATTAAAGAGTTGGTAACTTATAAAACTTGGTTAAGAAGCCTAGAAAGCCAGAGTTCAAGCTTAGTAACATATAATTCATGTATATAGTTTCTCTTTGAGAATTTAAAACTGAATTTCATGTGGTTCTTATGGTTAAGAACATGTGATGGATTAATTATGGACTGATCTTGCATTTTTCTTTACTTGGCCCTATAAAATCTTGTCATCTCTGTATCAATAGGCTAATGCTATTTTTCATTTTGAGTTCATATTTTCTGGCTGAAGTGTTTCATACAATTACATGGTCTGTTTGTTTTTGTGTGTGCTTGGCTGGTGAAACTCCCAGATGCAGCTTTTAGAATATTCAAAATTTCCTTTTTCAGTTTCAGTATCTTGCATACAGATTCCTACATTTAACCAGAGTTGATTACTTTGTTACGAGGCTGCATAGAGTTATAGTAGCTTGGCATGTCTTGGATGGGTTTTCCAAAGCTGTTGCTTGTTGGGATTATGATCTGAGTTAATGTAAACTGAAAACAAGTGATGGACCAGTCGAGAACAAACAGACAGTTCCATTATAATTCCGTTGAACAAGGAAATGATGGATTGCAGTCTTCTTACCAGTCATTTACTCGTGACCCTGTCAGTGCCAGGCATTCGAATACAAGATTCCCTGACCCTAATATTTCAGAAGTCAAACCTGTGCTTAATTACTCCATACAGACGGGTGAGGAGTTTGCCCTTGAATTTATGCGTGATCGAGTAAATCCAAGGAAGCCTTTGCTTCCAACCACCGTGGGTGAATCTAATCATGCAGCAGCTTATATGGAACTAAAGGGCATGTTAGGAATCAGTCATATAGGGTCTGAAAGTGGGTCAGATATTTCAATGCGTACTGTATCTGAAAAAGGTCCGAAACATTTTGATAGTAAAAGCTCGGGCTCTCAGGAATACAGAAATAACTATGCATCAGTACCACGAACTTCATCAGTATACGAAAGTAATCGAAGAGTTCATAGTTATTGTTCTTCTGGAGCCTCTGATAGCTCTTCAATGAGGATTAAGGTTCTCTGCAGTTATGGTGGTAAAATTCTACCCCGGCCTAGTGATGTAAAGCTCAGATATGTTGGCGGTGACACACGCATTATCTGCTTGAGAAAAGGCATTTCTTGGCATGAGCTTACCCAGAAAACTTTATCAATTTATAGTGAGACAAATGCCATAAAATATCAGCTTCCTGGAGAGGATTTGGATGCTTTGGTTTCTGTTTCATGTGACGAGGATCTTCAGAATATGATGGAGGAGTGCAATGAATTAGAACATCGAGGAGGTTCACAAAAGCTTAGGATGTTTTTGTTTTCCACTAGTGATTTGGATGATGCTCAGCTTGGTCTTGGCAGCATGGAAGATGATTCTGAGGTTCAGTATGTAGTTGCTGTCAACGGTATGGATCTTGGCTCAAGAAAGAACTCGAGCTTGCATGGCCTGGCCAGCTGTTCAACAACTAATTTAAGTGAATTAGATGGACAGACTAACGAGGAAGAGACCAATATGTGTGCTGCTAACTCAGTTGGCTTTAACTGTATATCTTCAACTGGCAATGTCATATCGTCATCAGCTGTGCAATCTTCAGAGCCAATTATTCTAAATTCAACAATTGCTTATGAAAACTATTCTAGTTTTTATCCTGGCCAGATGATGCAGCATGGAGAAGATATGCAGTACAATGGCCGTGTTAATGCTAGTCCCTCTCCTTTTGGAGAATTTTCTGCTTCGAGGCCATTTAATGGGACTACTAATCAACAAGGAACTTCAAACGAATTGAAGCCATTCAGTGGCTCAAAAGTAGAGAATTTGGAGATCCCAGTAAAGCAGGCAAAACTAAAACTTGCCAGCATGGTACAGCCAGATAGTAACCTTGAAATAGTTGGATTCTCAAGAAAAGAGGATCCTATCCCTTCACAGCCATATGAGAGTAATTTGGTGAATTATTTTCCTGTTGAAGACATGTCAATAACAGTTAGTGGAACTGAGGGAGGTCCACATATAGTATCTTCAAAAAATGAGGCCAAGTATCAAGAACCTGGAAAACTTGCTTCATCAATTGAGAGTGCAAATCTAGTGCCCAAGTCCAATGCAATGGACTTGACTTACCTTGAACCACCTGTGCTTCCTCAGAGAGTTTACTATTCTGAAAGAATTCCTAGAGAGCAGGCAGAGTTGCTGAATCGATCATCAAAGTCTGATGATTCATATGATCCTCAGTCACTCATGTCTCATTCACAGTCTGATATTACACATCAGGACCCCGTTACTGAAGGCTTAGACAGACTGCATGTGGATGGAAATCTGGCCTCTCAAGTTGAACAATCCACCACAACATCAAATCCATTCTTTGTGGATTCTCATGCTGTTGATGAGGGATTTGTGAAACTCCAAAAGTACAAAGAGTTAGCTGATTCACTTTCTCAAATGAATTCAAAGATTTTACAAGATGTAGATGGTGAGTTGAAAAAGGCCCTATCAAATTCTATGGACAAAAGGGATGCTGTGAAGGAGGATGATGAGTCTGACCAAGAAACAATTCACTCAAATGGTCATAGATTGATTAATGAGAACCGGGAAGCTACATTAGAACCTGCTTCTGTTGCTGCTAAGCATCACGAGGATTCCGCCTCTAATCATCCAGAACATGGTTTTGGTGGAGATATTGGCAAGGATTCCTGTGTAAATGATACCATGGGCTTTCCACAACCTTCAGCACGGACAGAAAGTTCAGCTAATCAACCCTCGACTGGTGTTTCTGCACCAAATCAGGGGGAGATCTCAATTGATATATTAGATCGATTTCCACGTGACTTCCTTTCCGACATATTCTCCAAAGCATTTCCTGAAGATTCCCCTGCTATTGATTTGCTGCACAAAGATGGAGCAGGCTTGAGTTTAAACATGAAAAATCACGAGCCAAAGCGTTGGTCATATTTTCAGAAATTAGCACAAGACGGATTTACTCATAAAGATGTTTCTCTCATGGACCAGGACCTTAACTTCCCACCTCTTGGGAAAGTTGAAGAAGATGATAGATCATATCAACTTACACCTTTACAAACTGACAGAGATATAGTGGATTGTGTTGATTCCCAATTAAAATTTGTTGAAAACAGTCATAAGGAATTACATGGAATGGCTGCTGCTGATGCAACTATTTTGCATTCGAATTATGATAATTCCCAGGCGAAGGAATCTGGAGTTATGCAGTTTGGTGATAAAATGGATAATTTAAGAATGCCAGAGCCAGAGTACGAGGTATTCATCAGATGATAAATGAAATTTCTTGTTATATTTGCTCATTGCTTATTGTAGCCTGGTTAACTCATGTAGGATGGGAGATTAGAGTCCAGAAATGCTGGTTTACCTCCTCTGGATCCTTCACTAGGAGATATCGATATCGATACATTGCAGGTACGATGTTTGTTCTCACAATTTAATGGTTCCCCTTCTCCCCGTTCTCAAAATGGGAAAAATGTAGGAATGCTCTCTTCAATATAAGTTTTAATTTTGGAGGGGCCCCTTTATGTTGCATAGGTTGCTTAAGCAAAATAGTCAGTTGCGACAAGGAATTATTTAGAAATATGGTGCTGTTGCTAAATTATTAATTTCCTTTAAATTGGAAGGTTGTTTAAAGGAAAATTGCCTGAATGTTGTCTTTTTAAACGATGAAGATACTATGGTGTCAATTTCAATGAGTTTTTCATGATTAATTCAACGAGGCTCTAGTTGTAGGCCTTTTTTTTTTTAATTTAGAAATATAGTGCTGTTGCTAAATTATTAATTTCCTTTAAATTGGAAGGTTGTTTAAAGGAAATTGCCTGAATGTTGTCTTTTTAAATGATGAAGATACTATGGTGTCAATTTCAATGAGTTTTTCATGATTAATTCAACGAGGCTCTAGTTGTAGGCCTTTTTTTTTTAATTTAGAAATATAGTGCTGTTGCTAAATTATTAATTTCCTTTAAATTGGAAGGTTGTTTAAAGGAAATTGCCTGAATGTTGTCTTTTTAAATGATGAAGATACTATGGTGTCAATTTCAATGAGTTTTTCATGATTAATTCAACGAGGCTCTAGTTGTAGGCCTTTTTTTTTAATTTATATTTCACGTGCTCTTAAAAATAGAGGAATTTTGGCTGCTTATTTGCTGCTGCAGATAAGCATCAGTAACTTTCTGCATGTATGTCATATCTTTCTTGGACATTATTTGGCACATTGCAGGTCATAAAGAATGATGATCTTGAAGAGCTCAAGGAACTGGGTTCTGGTACCTTTGGTACTGTCTATCATGGAAAATGGAGAGGAACAGATGTTGCAATTAAGAGAATAAAGAAGAGTTGTTTCACTGGGAGGTCATCAGAGCAGGAGAGATTAGTAAGCTATTCTTTCAGCATTAACACATTTGCAATTTTTAATTTTTGTCATGAATATTTCTCCTCTATTTTTTTCCTTCTATAAATTTAAATGTAACATGCATATTACAAGCAAAACTGGTATGTTCTGTTAATGAATTCATTATACTTGGATCATTTTAAATAATATTTACTACTTTCTCAGACGGTAGAGTTTTGGCGTGAAGCTGATATTCTTTCGAAGCTTCATCATCCAAATGTAGTAGCATTTTATGGTGTAGTGCAAGATGGACCAGGGGCGACATTAGCTACTGTAACTGAGTACATGGTTGATGGGTCTTTAAGACATGTTTTACTTCGCAAAGACAGGTAATGTGGACTTTATTTTTTAATTTTTTTGGGCTTCCAGAACGGTCTCAATCTTGAGCTTACTTTGTATGCTAGATAAATTGATTATGAAGTATCTACAATGGTCAGTAAGAGAGGGAAAAAAATGTTGACATTTCGGTTTATGGTATTTTCAAAATTCTATATCAGCAAAATAAGATATTTTTGGAAGTACCATCTTTTCTCTGGCTATGTCTATTGCATACACATGCACACACACATTTAGATTTATTTATTTTGCTAAGAGGCTATGTTTATTGCATATCTGCATTGCTGTGAAATTGAACTTTTCTATGATCAATGTCATTTCTATTTTCACGATTTTTTTTCTTGCTACTTATTGTCGTTCTGGTTTGAAGGTATCTTGATCGCCGTAAGCGGTTAATAATCGCAATGGATGCAGCATTTGGAATGGAATATTTGCACTCAAAGAATATTGTGCATTTTGACTTGAAGTGTGACAACTTGCTTGTGAACTTAAAAGATTCTTTACGGCCTATTTGCAAGGTATGGTGTTGGTATTTCAATTTTTAGGATAATACTAGTATTTTGGCATTTTGGATGTTTCTAATGAAGATCTCTCTCTCTATCTCACAGGTTGGCGATTTTGGTCTTTCAAAAATCAAGCGAAATACCCTGGTTTCTGCTGGGGTTCGGGGGACATTACCATGGATGGCACCTGAGTTGCTTAATGGCAGCAGCAATAAAGTATCTGAAAAGGTTAGATCACTTAATTTGATTCTACAATGATATGTCTTGGTTCTCGATTTTAGATAAAAAGATAATGTCTACAAATGTTGTTGGAAATCTGCTAGTATAAAATAGCCCTTAATTTGTGGTGGATAGAGTTTTTCTTTATATCGTTATTCTTTTTCTTATAATTTACTGCCTAGTTTTGGGATTGAAACTTTTGTTTCCGTACTAGGTTTGGGGGAATTACTCTTACTAGCTTGATCTTAACGACCCTCTTAAATGCTTGTTTTTTCTTTCTTGATTACAGGTAGATGTGTTCTCTTTTGGTATTGTTTTATGGGAGATCCTCACTGGTGAGGAGCCATATGCCAACATGCATTACGGTGCTATCATAGGTGACACTCTATTGTTTTCTTAACAATTTTATGGCTGAGTTCAAATTTCAATATTTATGCGCTTTTAGAAACGGGTCTGCTTCATTATAGGCCTGCATGCACTGATGAAACAGCATCGTTTTGTTGACCATGAATGTTCTATATGTTGTGTGCATTTAGAAGGGCAATTGTCTGCATGATTTTCTGCTAATACAAATTTGCAAGGAGATATTTGACCTAATTACTTTGCCAAACAAGCTGCTAGGATACTGCAGAATGATTTCTGTGACTGATACCGAAAGCTTTTTCATGCCTGCAGGAGGAATTGTGAATAACACCTTGAGACCAACCATTCCAAGTTATTGTGATCCTGAGTGGGCAAGACTGATGGAGCAGTGTTGGGCTCCTAATCCAGCAATCAGGCCATCCTTCACCGAAATTGCAAGTCGTTTACGTGTGATGTCTACAGCAGCTAGCCAAACCAAAGCAAAAGGTCAGAAAGCATCTAAGCAATGATTTGGCGGTTTCTTTTTGTTTGTCTGAAATTTCAAAGTGATAAATATATTCATTTAATTGTACACGAGAATATTGTATTATATATTTATCACTCCCAAGAATTTTTGAGCTGATGTTAGTCATTTAGGTAGGATATATAGTTGTTATTTTGATATATGATACTGTCATCTATTACCATTTATATGAATTAATATTCGAATCGATTGAGCAATTCTTTATAAGTGCTTTTTTTTCTTTTTCTTTTGTTTTTTTCTTTAAGTATCTACTATTACAACAGAAGTCTTAGAACAGTTCATTCTTAGTTTGAATCTCACTCCTGCATGCACATTTCAATAGGGGGACGTCTCCATTACAAAATGTCTGTCAAAAAATAATTATCATAATGTTTCTATGAGACAATACTTTTAAAAACAATATTTGTATTTATTTTTCTTTTTCCATAAAAATATAATGAAAAGATAATATTTATATTTTTATTTTTATTTTTATCCTTCAAATGTTAGTTTATATGTCTTGAAATTCAATTAATTTAAAAGTGGTTTTGAACTCATCTTATATAAAATTTTGTTATCTGTAATGTCTTACACCTTTCATTAATTGTAATTGGTTTGGTTACTCTTTTTGGCCTGAGTTGTGTTTACCTCATTAGGGTTCCCCATGTTAAAGAACAGAAAGGAAATAGCACATCCATAATTACAAAAAAGGCATAGTTGATATTTGGATTTTGTGATTGATATATATTATATTTATAATTAAGAATAAAATAAATAAAAACAGAAGGTTATTAATTAAAAGATAAGAAAAATATTGATTTATTAATAATATTAATTTATTGATCGTTAAATTTTAAACCGATTGAATTGAAGATTATTGTTTTTTTAATATATATACATGTTTGGATATATGGATTAACCTAGAGTCCAACCTGAGCCTAAAGAATAATTGGAGTCCAGAAGACAACACGAGCCATAAGATAAGTGACCCTTAAAAACCTGTCTTTATCTGTTCCTATGGATACACTTGTGGGAGAGACTTGTCTTGTGGAGCTTTGTCATATAGAGGGTCGACCACCAATCCAAGCTATGAGATGGTCGACCTCAATTTATTAGTATGCTTGCTTTTATTTTTATGACTATCTTGACACACTTATATGTATATACCCTATGCAACCTACACATTTATGTGTAAAACTCTCTGTCTCTGTCTCTCTCTCTCTCTCTCTCTCTATATATATATATATATATATATAGACTCTTTAAAAGATCAACACATTCCATCAATTACTTTGACTTATCTTTGCTTTCTCTCCCTGTAAATTGGATCAATCCCAACATTTTGGTGCCATTGTGGGGCTCAGATTCTAAGATTGAGCTTTGGCTTATGACCCCATACTTTCAAAGATTCATCCCGAATTCTGAGAGAGACTTAAGAGACTTAACTCTTATCCCACATACTTTCAAAGATTCATCCCGAATTCTGAGAGAAACTTAAGAGACTTAACTCTTGTCCCACATACTTTCAAAGATTCATCCCGAATTCTGAGAGAGACTTAAGAGACTTAACTCTTGTCCCACATGTTGAAGGATGATTCAGACAAGCAAATGAAGAAGCGACGACAACAACAAATAATACCTCACCAACCTATGACGAAGTTAGAACGAAGACCGACCCATCAGGAGTTGGCTTGTCAACTTTTTGAGTTAAGAAGAGAGCTCGAGGATACTAGACTAGAAACAAGACGTTGTGCTTCTTTCAATTCGATTTGATACCCTTTGATGGTTACACTACTAACCTGGTTGGCAGAAACAGACCCGATTGCTTTATGCTCCAGTCTGATTTGAGACCCTTTGATGGTTACACCACTAACCTGGTTGGCAGAAACAAACCCGATTGCTTTATGCTCGACTATAACCAAGGAGAATGCGAGGTTAAGGGTGATCTCCCTTACAGTTCGATGGGACCTAGTAACGAGCGGTAGTTGTTGGAAAGAAAAAAACTGGGAGGTATAGTTCCAAGCTTTGGATGAGGCCAACAGAAAGTAAGATCAAGCCTTGAGAATGAGCAATGAAAGGCAAGTAAAAGGTAAGGCCCTATATGATGTAGCTAGGGACTGTGAACAATTGTGTGTCTCTCCATTCTTTGATGAAATAGAGAATGACGAACCACCAATCAAGTTAAATGCTCCTATGTGTTTTGACTATCAAGGAACTAATGACCTTGTGACTCACGTGCAATATTTCAAGACAACCATGGCCCATATGAGCCTTACACAGGGCAAAAAGAGACGTCATAATATGTAAATTGTTGGCTGCCACCCTCTGTGATGGCGCCCAGAAATGATTCAATAACCTGACATCTAACACCATAACCTCATTCTCATAGTTTGCAAGGTTGTTTATCACCAATTACGCCTGTAACAAGCCACTTAGGAAGGAGTCTCACCACATCTTTTCAATCATTCAGGAAAGGGATGAGTCTATCGAAACATATATGAAATAATTCAGGGAAGAGAAGTTAGAAATCTTTGATTGTTCTAGCTCTATCACTATAGAAGCCTTTAGGCGAGGTCTCCTAAAGAACTCCAATTTATTTGTAGAGCTAACCAAGACAGTTCCTCAAACTTTGGAGGAGGCATATGGGGAGGTAGGAAAATTTTTCAACCTTGAAACAGATTTAGGCCTAGTCAAGGGTGGCCAAATTGGAACAAAAAAAGAAAAAAGAAGGATAAGTATTAACATGACAAATTAGGGTAACAGAATCAACGAAAACAAGTGTTTCACACCAAACAATAGGTTGACCAGCCAATGGTCAAAGAATATGAGACTTTGGGGGAGGTTGTTGTTTCCCTTTAAGGGCCTACCCTTGAAAGTAGATCTGACTCAAGTAGTGTTAAGGATGGAGGAGGAGCTAAATGTAAGGTGGCCCTAAAAATGAAGTCCTCTTTTAGAAACACATCTAAATGGTGTGCTTTTCACAAAGTTATGGGTCATGAGACAAGAGACTGTAGGCTAGAGGATATTTAAAGAACCTTGTGGAAAGTAACAGTGGAGGAAGAGGGTGTCAAAGTTGATGCGAAACACCAAGGCCACCAGCTCCTTCAAATAACGGGAGAGACCCCCACAATGAATCCAACATCAGAATTATCCATACCATACACAGAGGCTCCAAGATCAACGGGACCTCTAGAAACTTGTGCAAAAGGTATGCCAGAGAACTACACAATGCCCCGCATATGTTCACCTTGGAAAAGGTGAGGTCCCTTGTGGAAATCATCTTCACTGAAAAAGACGAGACCTCGTCTCATCACGAAGACCCCTTAGTAATCACTCTAAGGATAAAGTACTGCGATGTTTGTCAGATCATGATTGACACTAGAAAGTTCCATGGATCTTCCCTTTTTGTCCACGGTAAGAGCCATACACGTAAAAGAAATTGATATAATAGGGAGAGAGCTACCCTTGGTGGTATTCAACAATAGCACCACTTACGCAGGCAAGACTGTGGTACTACCTGTCATGGCCAAATGGACAATAGTGATGACTTACTTTGTGGTAATTGATGTCCCATCTCATTACAACGCCATTTTGGGTAGGCCATGGATACACAAGATGAATGGGGTCCCGTCCACCTTCCACATGGTGATCAAATTCTTGACTGAGGGAGGTACGGAGGAGATAAGGGGAGACTTATTACAATGCCAAAATGAAAAGGGTTCCTTCGCAAGTAGCAATCACAGTAAGGCCTCTCTGGAAAGAGGCCAAAGGGTAAAAGTCTAGCACGATCTATAAACACAAATGAAGTATGAGACCTATCAATGGGAGATAAGGAGAAGAATCACCCTTTAAAACTAAGTGTAGATTTGACAACAAAGATGGAGGAGCAACTAGCCCAATTGCTCAAAGTAAACTACAAAGTTTTTGTATGGACCTCTATAAACATGCCTGGGATTGACCTAAGAGTTATAACTCATCGGTTAAATGTTGATCAAAAGGCTAGACCTATCTAACAAAGAAAGAGAAAGTTTTCCAGGGAAAAAATGAGGCGATTAAAAGCCAAGTCACCAAATTCAAAGAGACAAAGATTATAAGGGAAGTTAGCTACCCTACTTGTTTATCAAGTGTTGTGCTGGTAAATAAGGTGTGCGGATCACCCCGTATGTATGTGGCCTTTATAGACTTGAACGACACATGCCCCAAAGATTGTTTGCCACTCCCCGGTATCGATCAACTAGTTGACGCTATCGTCGATTTTGGATTAATGAGTTTTTGGATGCCTACTCTGGTTACCATCAAATCAAGATGCACCTGGAGTATGAGACCTCCCACCAATATGAAAAAGGATCCAACAATTGAACGGAGGGATAATGGCACTAAACAAGTTCATCTTTAAATATACGGTCAAGTGCTTACTATTCTTCAAAATGTTGAGGAAAAACACATATGTTTTCTAGGACGAAGATTGTGATAGAACTTTTGAAGGAATTAAGCATTAGCTTAGCAAACCTTGTATCCTTGTCAACCCTCTCCTAGGAAAAACACTCTATTTATACTTGGTTGTGGCCCTCTAAACTTGTCATGTTGTACTCTTAGCCAAAAGAGACAAGATTCAACACCCCATCTATTACATCAGCCAAATCCTGATCGACGCCCAAAAAAGATACCCAACGATTGACAAGTTAGCCTTCACCCTAAAAATCAACACGTGGAAGCTCAGACATTACTTTGGCCCATACACATTGGTACTACTCACTTCCCAACCACTCAAAAGAATTTTGACAAGGCCAAAAGTTTCAAGAACATTAGCGCAAATCACCATAGAGTTGAGAGAGTACGACATTAAGTATATGACTAGAACAACTATCAAAGGTCAAGCAGTCGTTGATTTTGTGGTAGAATTCAGTGAGACATTGGAGGTCATCGGTAATGAGGCATAAGAAAATGTGTGTGTTGCAGATCAAAAAGAGATGCTGACCTGGCAAGTATTTGTTGATGGCGTACACAACTTAATGCATTAGGCTAGGGGTGGTCATAGTTGATCATGATAAAAATTGTTTCGAGTATGCTCTCAGGTTGGATTTTTAGGCAACCAATAATGTTGTAGAGTATGAGATGACTATATTTGGAGCCATGATGCCAAAGAAACTTGGGGCGGACAAGATCACCTTACATAGTGATTCTCAACTAGTGGTCAACCAGTACTTGGGGATGTTTGAAGCTAAAGATGGTAAGACGAGAAAATATTTGGAGAGGTTAAAACAAGAGTGCTCTAAATTTTCATACTTCTAGATCAAACAAATAGCCAAAAATGAAAATGGTCACGCTGATGCTTTGGCCACACTAGTGTTTGTTTGAGGGGCCAACCGTACTCGGGTGGTATCATTAACAATCCTGGCAAAAGAAAGTTTGGAGGAGGTTGAAAGAATAGTCAGGTGTGTAGATGCTCATACAAACCCATGGTTCACCTCGATCTTTAACTTCTTGGAAATGAGAGACTTACCCGAGGATCATAAACTTGCAAAGAAAATCAAGGCCACGGTTGGACAATACCTGATTGAAGTCGGTAAACTATACAAAAGAACCAAACTTGGACCAGGGAGTTTTTGCATAGCTAAGGAAGGATCTCAAATACTAATGTTTGAAGCACATGAAGGGGAATGCGACTCACATTTAGGTGGAAGAAGGCTAGCCCAACAAATTATGAGGTAGGGCTACTATTGGCCCAGTATGCTAGCAAATTGTACAAAATATACTCGGGAGTGCGATAAGTGCATAAGAGTTACCCCATTATCGCACACGCCTCCAAACATCATGATAGGGGTGGTAAGTCCTTAGCCATTCTACAGGTAGGGGCTTGACATAATGGGGCCTCTACCTCAAGCAAATGGTCAAAATAAGTTTTTACTAGTGGCCACTGATTACTTTTTCAAATGGATTGAGGTGGAACCTCTAGGAAGAATATGGAAGGAAGAGATGATTCAATTTATCTAGAAATCTATAATTTGTCGATTCAGTCTACCTAAAGAGCTTGTTATCGATAATGGGAAGCAGTTTACATGTCGTAACTTCAAGTAGTTTGCTATTAAATACGACATCAAGATGTGTCACTTAATGCCATATTATCCCCAAGTCAATGGTCAGGAAAAATCTTCCAACAAATTACTAATCAACCTATTAAAGAAAAGGTGCGAAAGGAAGATGGGTTGAGGAGCTGCTTGGGACATTGTGGGCTATTAGGACTAGTCAACGAGGAAGCACTAACGAGATACCCTTTTTCCTTTATATATGAGACTGAAGTAGTGATACCAATTGAAGTTATAATACCCACTATGAGGTCGGCCCTAATAGAAGAATAGAACGATGCAAGTAGAACAATCAAATTGACCCTTGTTGAGGAAAAAATGGGCGAAGCCTTGAGGAAGATAATCGATCAAAAAAGGAAAGTATTAGATTATTACAACAAGGTTGTGCGTTTCAGAGCTTTTGCCATGGGAAATTGGGTTCTTAGAAGGTTTTTCCTAACAAAAAGGAATGGATGGTCGACAAAATGGGTGCAAATTGGGAAGGACTTTATCAAATAATTGAGACAACACCAGGATGGCCTTACTTATTGAGAAGCATTGAAGGAGATGAGTATGGCACAAGTTGGGATGCTCGATATTTAAAAAAAATAATACTTTTGATATATCTTAATTTAATACTTTCATGTACCATCATTATATGTATACATATGAAGTGAGTTCTTTCAAGAAATTATTCTCTCCATGAAGTCTCCCACTAATTCATGTCACGGGTTGATCACCTCAGTCAAGAACTAAGTAGGGTACCATAACACTTGTAAAATCCACGAGTTGATCATTTCAGTTAGGAACCAAGTAGAATGCTCTTGAATTGAAAGGAGAGTCGATCATCTCGATCAGGAACCAAGTAGAACACTCTCTCCTACTACTTTATGTCATGAGTTGATTGCCTAAGTCAAGAATCGGGTAGAGCACCCTGACACTTGTAAAAGCGATGAGTTGATTACCTCGATCAAGAATCAGGTAGAGCGCTCTGGCATTGAAGAGAGAGTCGAGCACCTCTGCCAAGAACTAGGTAGGACACTCTCCCCCATTACTACAATCACCGACTGATCACCTCAGTCAGGAACTAGGTAAAGCATCCTGACACTTGTCAAAGCCACGAGTTGATCACCTCGATCAAGAACCCGGTAGAACACTTTGGCACTAAAGGAAGAGTCTAGCACCTTAATTAGGAGCCAGGTAGAACACTTTCTCCCATTACTACATGTCACAGGCTGATCATCTTAGTTAGGAACCAGGTAGAATGCCCTAATAGTCACAAACTGATCACCTCGGTAAGAAAACAACAAAAGTGCCTTAACACTTGTAAAAATGGATGGAAGAAATGCACATACATGAAAATGGAAATATACATTGGTCTAGCATAACATGTGCATTAAAAAATTTATTGTTCAAGCTTACGATGCTCTTAAAATGTATTAATACATAGCCTTGTCTCCCAAAATTAAAAATTCCTCAGATGCTTAGGCACACAATTGATGTCTAGATCGTCTATTTCCTACACCAAGCACAATAGCTCAACCTGAATCTTGATAATTTTCTTTTGTAAGTTAACCATCGTTTCAGGAGGGACCAAACTCAATGCGAGCACAACCGTTCCAATTCTTCAGTGACCCTTATCACTTTGAGGAACACCCCTTCAGATTGCTTCATATAGAAGTTTGTCCAATAAAACTCCCTATCCATAAGAGCGAACATTTTAATCATGGTCCTCTCTCGAGCTTAAGTTTGAGATAACCACTCTGTAGAGTAGGTGAGCTCACACTTGACCTCCTCATAAAGTTTTAACTTATCATCAAGTTTGGACACCTCAAATTTTAATTCTCTTGCCTTGGTCTTAAGCCTACCATTTTTCAGATTCAAAGCTCTAATTGAATGTCTGTTAGCCAGGTCAGAATCCATAGGGTTCGAGCAAGAAAGATGTAGAATGAGTTGGAAACTATTTCAATAATATTGTGTGAATTTAACAAGTGTCCTTAACCCTCTTTTATTGAGGATGATGTTAAGAAAAAATTTGTTGACACATGTCCCAAAAATAGATAGGTAGGTCAACATCATAAATAAATGTGACAAGTGATATAAAATACACAATTATGCAAGCAAATTGGTTTGCATTGATAAAGTTTAAACTTATAGAAGGTTAAACTTGTGACCACACAAATGAAAGTGGCGTCGAGCTCGAAAAAAATGTAAAAAGCATATGGGGCTTAGGATCTACTTTATCAATAGGCTCGAGCCATAAAGATGAATGGTCCTTGACCTCACTTTTTGCACCTGTGACCTTGGGCCCATCACTACTCTCATCGAAGTTTGAGTCCTCTTCCTCGTCACCCTTTTAGGATTGAGTAAACATGTACTAGGGAGTGACCGAGATATCCAAAATTTAGCAATAGTACTCGCCCAAGTCCCTCTTCTTGGCCTTCATTTTGAAGGAGTCCATGCCAACTCATACCCTATCTCAATGTTTGAGGTGAGCTGTTTGGCCATCGCATCAAGCTTGACCTTTGCCTTCTCCTCTTTTTCGGCCAACCTGTTGTTACATTCCTCAATCTCGACCTCGATTTTTCTCTAGGCCTCCTTGAGCTCAGCAAAATGCCTTGAGTTTTCATTTAGCTCAACAACAGCTTTAGACAATTTATCCTCCTTGTCTATGGTCTCATTCTCTCACTTGTTGGCCTTTGCCAGTAGCACCGCGTACTTAGCCCAAGTGGAGGCATGACTCTCTTTTTCTTTACCAGCTCATGCTTCAAATGCCCCACACCTTAAGCCTTGTCCATCCTATAAAGTGGCTACAACCTTTTACTCTCCTCCTTCTAATCGAGCCAGGCAAAATCTTTGAATTGAAAATTTATGGTTAAGATTCTCATCATGGAAGGGAAAGTAGAGATAACCTACCTTGAAGTGTTCCATTGCTGTGGGATAATGGAATTAGAAAATGGTTAAGAGTTTAAAGAGACTTATACCTAACAAGACATTGCAAAATTTGCATACATAACATTTTCCTATTAGTTGAATTTAGTCAAGTGGAATGAAAACAGACAAAGAGAACATAAAAGCTATTTTCCAAAGGCCTTTTTTCAACTTGGATTTCATTTCGAATCATATTAATATAGTGGTAATTTTTTTGATGATAATTTTGGACTACTCTTATTCTTATTTTGATACCTTTTTTTACTCATATTATTATCAAAAATATATAAAATATCTTTATTTATGATATTGGTATACATTTTAGTCAATTTTAAATAATAACGAACACCTCTGAACTACCAAATTTATTGAAATTACTATTGAATTTAGACAAAAAATGTAATAATAACCTAAATATGAATATTTCATATGTTTCTTTTGAACGTAAGGATAAAATAATATATCAAAACAAGAATAAGGATAGTACAAAAGTACTAAATATGTTTGTTTTCATGCGTATAAGGAAACAAAATGTTCAAATTTATCTATAAAATTATTTATGAGCATGTATAAAGTATGTGTAGGTGTATTTAGGATACCAAATTCTAAATTTTATATATTGTATAAGTAATATAAGCTATTTAATCCGAAAAAATGTAATTTTATTACTATTTAATTATAAGTATTATATTGATATTTTCTTAATCAATATTAATTATTCTTTTTATATGTATGATTTAAAATTTATAGTGCATGGATATTTTAGATCATTAAAAAAAGTTACATTTTTTTCTGTCCAATTTTATTCTTGTATAAATATTTTATTCATTTTCTTTCCTATAAAATTATCTTATTCATTTTATTCCCTTGGTACCACTTTTTATTACAATTATCTTCGTTATAATTGTGCATCAACGAAATTCTAATAAAAAATTCATTAAATACCAATTATTTTAATTGATTTTAAGATTGTAACTTGAATTCCATTCAAGATTTTACTATTCTTATTTCATTAAATAATGGGAATTAACTCTCTTGTAAACTTAAGTAAGAGAGATGTATCAAATTGAGAATTTATTTATATTTTTTAATATTTTCTTAAATGTTAATTATTATTTTTGATAAGTTTAATCATTGATAATGCAAATCATTCTATCAAATTAAAGAAATATAAATGATTAATAGTAACAGAATCAAAACTCATTATAATTATAATATAATTTCAAGTATATATCAAAAGGTAATTAGGTTCAAGAATTTAACAAGGTCGGCCAAGAGTTCAAAGAATATAGTTCAAGAATTTATTTTATACATCATTCAATTAAATGTCGTTTAAATTGAAGTGCGATTATTTAGATCCATTTAAGTTTGAATGACGTCTAATTACCATTCAATATTATTATATGTTATTCTTATTATTATAAGTTTTAAACTCATTATTTCTATAATTTCTCAAAATTGTTTGTAAGTTTGGTGGAATGTGTTTATTATCCCTACATCACTTTCAGCTTGGTCTGCAAACAAGCAATAAGCCACTGATAGCCTTTTGAATACATTTGATTGTTTCAAATTTACTATCTTAATTTATAATGACCTCAATTTAGTATCTTTCTCTCCCTTTAGCATCACTAATTTGTTACTCATCTTGTAATATTTTCTTTTTATTTTTTTAAATATCAAAATCATCTTGTAAAAACTTAAAAAAAAATATTTACACATTCATATACACTGATGAGATTTAAATTAACACTACTTAATACTTATAGTGAGCATATATAATTACATTACAATATAATTGACAAAACCATCTTGAAAGAACTTAATACAGTATTCTTTGTTTCTTAAAATAGAAGCCATATTTTTCAGATCAATGACCCCTTCATCGTGTCATTTTCTTTAATTAAGTACACTCTACTTAATTTTTTTTCTGTTTTTCTTTTCAAATACTTGACAAAATATATGTTTTATTTTCAACATTAATAATATGTTGAAAATAATACATAGATAAATAAGTTAAGAATAAAATTATTTTATTAAAAATTAAAAATACAACAATATAAATATATATATATATATATATATATATATATATATATATTATAAATACAAAATTTAAATATAGTAAAGAATTAGGCTTGTGTATCACTAAATTTTTTTAAGATAATTTTATCGTTCGTCGTGAATATTAAAGAATTATAAAAACTTATCTCTTAGGATATAATAATTAAATAATAATAAATTTACACCACAGTTTATTATTTTACGAATTTTCAAGTGTATGAACTGTATTGTCTGAACTTCGTTAAAGAAACCTAACTCTAGATAAAAAATATAAAAAAAAACATTTTTGCTTTCTCTTTCTGTATTTTCTTTTTCTTTTCTTCCATTTTCCTCTTCTAGTTCCTTTCTTTTTTTATCTCTTTCTTCCTTTTTTCTTCTTGTCACCTCTGTTTTGTTTTCTCTCTCTCTCTCTCTATTTTTTTTACCTTTTATCAATAAACGGGTATATATATACCCATAAGCATAACTTTAAATGGAAGAATTAATTCATAAATGAACTAAGACAAAAATGGGAAAATTAATTTCGAAATGAACTAAGACAGAAATGGGAAAATTAATTTAGAAATGAATTAAAACAGAAATGGGAAAATTAATTCGAAAACGAAAAAACTTAGGAAATGGAAAAGAAAAGAAAACAACATAATTTTTTATTTTAAAGAAATTTTAATTTATAAAAAAATTCAACAATCTCCCACATGAATAAAAATTGACATATATTTCAAATCAAATTTTGACACGAAAACAGAGTTTAACTGATTGAAACCTGCATAAGATAGGTAAGTGTTACCCTTTGAACCTTCCCATGAGAAAGTATATTTACCTTACTGACTGACCGATTGATGCGATATTTTTGAGTTATTCTGTCGTTTATGTAAGCGATGACATATTTCACACAAGAGTCTTTCCTAAAATAATTCAATTCTCACTATTATGTTCATTTTGGTCATGAACATATATTGGTTCTATGATAGTCTCTAAAGAAATGAGCCCAATATAATTCTCTTTCAAAGTGTCCCCACTCTTCCCTCACATAGGTGATCTTTTATCTTTAAAAGTAATATGAAAATAGTAACTATCATACTTCGCTCGATATTCTCTTCATAAAAATCATTAAAAGCTTTAACTTACTCTATATCTTAAGGGTATCATTATTTTCATCATAGGAATGGACTTGAGGGTAAACCTTCACAATGATCTCACAAAGTCTTTACAATTTTGTTGTCCCTTTGAACCAAGATCTTGGGATCTCTAATCAAATAGGTTGGGTTTCCTTTACAAATCCTTTTTCATTCATAGGCTTTAATTCCATTCCTTTCGATGACTTATCAACTAACTCTCAATTTAACCCTTTAGTTAAGGGATCCGTTATGTTATCCTTTGACTTCACATAGTTAATAGAGATCATCCAGCTGAGAGTAAGTGTCTAATGGTATTATGTTTATGACATATATGTTAAGACTTACCATTGTATATATTGCTTTGTGCCCTGCATTCTTCGCACATTTATCCAAAATGATGAACTCAGATTCCATCTTGGATTTAGCAATGCACATCTCTTTAAAGGACTTCCATGAAAAAGCTGCATCACCCAATATGAATACATATCCATTGGTAGACTTTGAGTATTTCATGTCATATGTCCAATTTGCATCATGGTATCCTTCTAACATAGATGGATATCTTGTGTAGTGTAGTCCATAACTACGTGTATATCTTAAGTATCTAAGTAGTTTTGTAATACATTTCTAGGGATTAAATCTTGGATTACTAGTATATCTACTTAGTTTGCATATAGCGTAAGCTATGTCAAGTCTCGTACAAGTAATCAAGTATATAAGACTTCCTATCACTCTAGAATATTCTAGTTGAGACACACTCTTACTTTTATTCTTAGATAGGTGTAGATTTGCATTTACTAGTGTTCTCACAATTCTTGAATCAACATTGTTGAATTTCTCAAGTATTTTGTCAACATAATAACATTGACTTAGAATGAGACCACTTGATATCTTAATTCCCAAAATTACATCAATAGACCCCATGTTTTTCATATCAAACCTTGAATTCAACATAGTCTTAGTAGATTTGATTCTTTGATTATTATTACCCATAAATATCATGACTTCAACATAAAGACACAAGATAACATAACCATCTTCTTTGTCCTTGACATATACACATTTGTCATATTCGTTGATTTTAAAATCATTTGTCCTCATGACATTATCAAATTTTTCATGTCATCAATTTTGGTGTTTGTTTCAAGCCATATAAAGACTTCACCAATTTACAAACATTTCATTCTTTCCCTAGGCATGAAAACTCCTTTGGTTGGTCCATGTAGATTTCTTCATCTAACTCACAATTTAGAAAGGTTATGTTTACATTCATTTAATGTATTTCAAGATTTCGTAGAGCAACGATGGAAATTATGATCCTTATGGATGTTATTCTCATCACACGAGAAAAAGTATCAAAGTAATTAAGGCAATGTTATTATTTGTATCCTTTAATTACAAGCTTGGCCTTATACTTTTCAATTGATCCATCTTATTTACGTTTTCTCATGAATATTCACTTGGATCCTAGTGTTTTAATACTTGGAGATAAATCAACTAGTTTACAAGTGTGATTTTGCATAACAGGTTCTTTGTTTTAACTATCTTCATTTATAGTCTCATAACTTCATTTAGACAAACTTGATTCTCCTTGAAATTTACTTGAAAATACATGTTCAAAGAACCATGTATTCCTTTATTCCATCATCGTGTCCTTATGTATGTCTAGGATCTTTGACTCATGCACAAGAAACCGATAAGCACTACTTTTATGTGCATATCTAATGAAGATACAATATATCATTTTTGGATATATCTTCACCTTCTTAGGTATAGGTACAACTACTTTAGCAAGACACCTCTACACTCATAAATATTTATAAGAGGATACCCTTCCTTTAAATAATTCATACGGTGCCTTATATGTCTTTTTTTGAGGTACCTTATTTAAAAGGAAGTTAGTTGACAAAATAACTTCTCTCATAAGTTTTGTGACAACCCAAAACTTAATAGTATTGCATTTATGATTTCTTTCAAGGTACGATTCTTACGTTTAGCAACTCCATTT
Source organism: Hippophae rhamnoides (assembly GCA_033030585.1). Lineage (NCBI taxonomy): Eukaryota > Viridiplantae > Streptophyta > Magnoliopsida > Rosales > Elaeagnaceae > Hippophae > Hippophae rhamnoides. Next base: position 60,000,388 of record CM065428.1, on the reverse strand, counting down.
TGCTGAGGTAAATAAGGCACTATGGTTTCATAAATAACTCCATATTGTACACATAATTCACCAAACAATGCTTCATATTCACCACAACAATCACTATGTAGTACCTTGATCTTCTTATTGAGTTGATTCTTAATTTCTATTTTATAAAAAATAAATTTCTCTATAACTTCATCTTTGCTTTTAAGCAAATACACATAGCAATATTTCGTGATATCATCAACAAAAGTAATAAAATACTTATTGTCACCATTTTCTTGAAAAAATTTCAAATCACATAGATCATTATAGATTAAACCAAAGGATTCAGTGTTCCTTTCAATTGAATGAAACGATGACCTAGTCATTTTTGTCTCAACACAAGTCTCATACTTATGCTTTGAATCTATTTGGAATGCGGGTATGTATTCTATATTAATTAGTCTACGCAATGTATCATAATTAACATGACATAGTCTACCATGCCACAAGTTGAAAGACTCAAGTAAATACACAGAAGAATTGATCTTATTAATATTCTTAGCTTTTACAATAATTATATTGAGCTTAAATAGCTCATTAGATACATACCTCTTTCCTACAAACATCACATTTTTGGTCATAACAACCTTATCAAATTCAAACATTATCTAAAAGTCATGCTTGTTTAGTAATAAGCTAAAAACAAAATTCTTATGGATGTATACCATATATAGTACATTTTTTAATGAAAGCTCCTTCTCATAGGTCATCTTCAGTTTGACTAGGTCTTACCATTGAATAGCTTATGTGGCAAAATTTCATATGAAGAGCTTCTATCCATCTTTTACTGATTCAAAAGTAGTGAATAGCTACTTATCTGAGTATACATGCCTTGTTGCACCAGTATCAATCCACCATTCTTTTGGGTTTAATCTTATCAAGTTCACCTCATAAACGACTACACATAAGTCAATATCAAAGATATCATGGGTGATGTCATCAACCATGTTTTCCTCAAGGTTCATGTTTCTTTTTGGAAATTTGCAGTCTTAGGCTTTATGCCTTGTCCTCTGATAACTAAAGCAAATCCTTCTGAAGCTTGACTTCTTAAAATTTACTTATTTAGGTCCCAATTTAGACCTTTTACCCAACTTGTCCTTACCTTTATTCTTATTTTTCTTGAAACTTTGACCCTATTCTATCACATTAGCCTTAGGTGATGATAGGATATACCCTCTTTTAGAAGAAACTTTGTTGTCTTCTTCCACTTTGAATCTTATCAGCAAGTCTTTCAAAGACACTTCTATTTACTTATGCTTAAAGTAGGCCTTGAATTCTATCTATGAAAAGGGAAACTTTTTAATTATAGCTGCAACTTGAAAGGTTTCATTAAGTACTATCCTTTCATTATACATCTCTGTTAAGATATCTTGAATTTCACATACTTAACTACATACAGATTTAAAGTCCATCATCTTATAATCAAAAAAGCAACCAACCAAAAATTTCTTAGCATCGGTTTCATACTTCTAGTCCAATGATTCCCACAAGTTTTTAGTCATTTACTTCTTATTGTACTCATTGTACAAAGAATCAGTTAGACTATTCAGAACATAGATAATCATAATGCTTTCATGCTTCAATAGTACTAACAGTCAAGAATCTTGTCAAATTCAAGGTGGTGAGATAAAATATCATCATATTTTTTCATTTCTTGAAGTTCAAACCATTAAACTTCTTCGATTTCTTTTCCAGAACATGGTTCATAATTCTAGAAAATGGTAACATTGGGATTATCTCATGAATCACATAAGTTCTTGTTATTTGATTCATATTAGAACCACTCATAATAACGTCAACAACTTTTAGAACTGGATTATCAATTTAGAACAACGGAGTGATCATTTTTGATGTCATAATCTCTTTTTTTTTTGTTAAATACACAAATAGTAATCAAGTTTTAAAAACCACTAAATAAAGTTTTAGATTCTAAAAAAAATATTAGTATCACAAATTGATTCAAAATAATAAATTATGTAGAAGTGATAAAAATAATATTAATAAATAAATTATTTTCCAATAATTAAAATAACATATATATATATATATATAAGAAGGAAATCAAATATAAATTAAGAAAGCAATCCTACTACTTTTTAAAATAAATAAAATATATATAGCAAAACATGTAAAAGAAAATAAAACAATCAGGAAGAAAAGGAGAAAAAAATAGAAATGTACAGTCAGACAGAAAGAAGAAAGAAATAATAAATATAGGAGAGAGCTATTTGTATTGGGAGAGAAAAAGAATAAAAGTTTTGAAAAGTATCACTTCGTCTAATATTAAAATGGCACGGAAAATTATCCTAAAATTGTTGAAAATAATACATTGATAAATAAATTAAAAATAAAATTATTTTATTAAAAATTAATAATACACAAATATAAATAACATAAAATTTAAATAGAGTTAAGAATTGAGATCTATGTATCAAATAATATCTTTAAGATAATTTTTTTATTTATCGTGTGTGTTAGTGAATTACGAAAACTTATATAATATGATATAACAATTAAATAATAATAAAATTACATCACAATTTATTATTTCACGAATTTTCAAGTATCTTAATTCTGTTAAAAGAACTTAATTCTAGATAGAAAATACAAAACAAAAAATTCCTTTCTACTCTATTTTTTTCTTTTTCTTATTTTTTTCTTCTTCTCAACTCTGTTCTGTTTTTTTTTTCCTGTCTCTATTTTTTTCACCTTTCTATACCTTTTTATATATATACACCTGAGCTTTAAACAACATAATTAATTCAAAAATGAATTAAGATAGAAACAAAAAAATTAGTTCAAAAAATTAAAAAATTTAGAAACGAAAAAGAAAAGAAAACAACATGAATTTTGATTTTAAAACAATTTTAATTCATAAAAAATTTCAACACAATATATAGAAAATACTTATTGAGTCACAATATGCCAATTATAGGCTTTGAACCTGAGGGGCATTTATTTGTCCTTTTTCAATTATGAAATTAATTTTTCATAAAAAAATGTAAAAGCATTTTGCCTTTTTTTTTTTGTTATTCTACTTTTCATCTCTAAAAGAACTTAATTTTTTACTACGGCTATCGCTAATTTTATTTTTTTTTTTGTTGATGTTCAAAGGTAAAAATAAAAATGAAAAATCAAATTTAATTATAAATCTTTTGAAGGATTTCCATTAACAAATTCAAAAAAAATTGTGAAATTTGTGTGCCTTAATTTTTTTTACGTAAAAAATAAAATCACACCTCTATTCATTAGTTTGTGGTGACAAGAAAGTGTGCCATAGATTATTATTTTTTTTTTAAATTGGGTTGGATAAGTGTGCTTGTGACATTGTCTGTGGAGCAGGGGTTAATTAGTTTAGTGTTACTCAAGTTTATTAACTATTATTTATTTTTACAAATGTTATTGGAATTTTTTAATTTAATACCTATATTCATTATATAATTTCAATATTAACAATTATGTAAAAAAAATAGATATTAAATTTATAAACTAAAGTAGTAAATTAAAATTATTTTACTAAGATATTAATTAAAATTATGTTATTAAATTAAAATCATTTAATGAACATTAATATTAAATTAAAACTTTTTAATAACCGTATAAAAAATAATATTAATAACTAATTCCAAATTATGGTATAAAATTATTATATTACATATTTATAATATTTTCTTTCCAATGAACACAATGATCATACTTATATAATGTTTGTCTTTGTTTAATGCAAAATAAGATTTCTTAAAAAAAATCATAAATTTAACTGATTTTTTTTTTCAAAAGGATAAATAAAGTTGACCTGTCTGTATTTTATACTATTGATAGTTGACCTCTTTCTACTTGACAAAGGAAGGGCACACGCAATAAAGAAAGGTTATGTGTTTATTAGTTTATGATAGAAATAAATATGAATTAAAATAAAGAAGGAAAATAATATTTTTTTATATATTTATTAAAGAATCGTAAAGTTAAAAATAAAAATATTAATTTAAAAATAAAAAAATATTTTCTTTTATAATTATATATTATGAGTTTAGGAAAAGGAATTAATAATGGAGTAAAAAAATAACTAATGAAAATTATTAAAAAATAACTCTATTTCTTTTTTTATTTTCTTTCATTGTTAGTAAACAAGCTCTTAAAGAAGAGAAATACCGATATCATACATTTCAATTTTCAATTATTTTTACACAAATCCTTTATATTTTGCGATATATCAAAATTATTAAAAATATAAATTTTTTAAATAATATTAATATGTAATATAAAATAAAAAGTATGATATAGAAATAATTACAAAATATTAATAATTTCCTATAATATCCTCCATCGTTATATTTCCATGTTGAAGGAGGTCCTGTAATGTATGCGTGTTCTTCTTTTATTATCATAAAAAATATTTAGGTATAAATTGATTTGAATTTTGATTTGGCTATTGTTTAGAGAACTTTAAATTTTACTAATTATAATAGAAGTGATTGACTATTTTCCTTTTATCTAAAAAATAAATTATACTATCGCAACTATATAATTAATATCATTATATATCATAAATTTAATTAATAAAGTTATATTGTTTTTGTGGAATCGTCTACTCGAGCATCTCTCCTCAAGCAACGTCCAGTTCTTTATAGCCACGTGTGTTTCCAATAAAGCACCCTCTTGTCGTCAGAACTCTCATTGACCGACGCGTGTCGGCATATAAATGTTCGCAGAACTCTGTTTCGCTGTCTCTCCCTCTCCCTAGATGACCATATCTCACAGAGTTTCTCGCTCTAAAATTCCTTCTCTTCCCATCTTTAGGGTTTTTTCTGTTGAGGAAAAGTCAGCTGAACTTTCCCGGGTAAATTAATTTCTTTGAACTATTGTTTTGGTATTTCAAGAATTTCGTTTTTTTTTTAAAGGAAAACAAAGGATGTTAAAGAAAGAAGGTAATCGTATCGATCATTTTTTTCATGTTTATGTTTCTATTTTCTTTATCTGAAGTTTAAATTTCGCGTAATTTCTTATGAATATTGATGATATTGCTGAAATTTGATGGAAATTTTGAGCTACTTGTGTTGGCACGTAGTAACCAAACAGGGCATAGGACACTGACAAGAGTAAAGTGAAATTTCTAACTTGTTGTATTTTTTTTTTTGTAATTTGTTTTGAATTCAAATGCATGTCTACTTTATGTTAATCGAGTTGAATGCTACGCTGAAAATACGAGGAAGAAAAACATTTTTTTTTTCCGTTTCTTTTAAGCTCCTGGGTTTTTGTTGGATCAAATTGTAGCTGATACGTGGTTCGAACAGGTGGCCTAAAACGGAAAAGGAAAAGTGATAATGCTCCTGGATGTAGTGTTTTATAGGTCTGATCATTTAATTTATTCACTGTCACATCTCTATCTCTAACGAGGATTAGTTGTGATTGTCATAGGGATGTAAAGTTTGACATCTCATGTTTTTCTATTGGATTCATGCTACAAAATTGTCTCGTCTTATCTTATTTGATATTGATTGTAGTCTTAATGTACCAAACTTTAAACATAATCTTCAATCATTTTACATAGTAAATAATCATGTTTCATATTTTTTGTATTTTTATTGGTCTTATTTAATTTCATTTGGGACAAATTAGATATCTTTGTTAGTATCATCTTATTATCACACCCTCGTGAAAAAATAAGTAGGATAAGATGTGATAGGATATTAAAATTTATGAGTTGTTTCATGAGTTAATGTGATATCCCATCCCAATTTAGAATTCTAGTTTGTGAGTAGACTTTGCTTAAATGTTTGAGTTTACAAGGAAAACATTCCGTCACTCATTATGAATAGAATGTAATAGACAAGATATATTCTTGTCAACTTGGATTTTTTGGGTAAAGTTCTTAAACTGCCTACATAATTTACTTCAAAATATATGTTTTAAACCTTTAAATTTTAACCTGTTCAACCATTTAGAGCTTCTTGATTCTTCTTTAAGGTGCTATTAGGGAGCATAGGATTTAAAGGTTTAAGTTTTCTTTTGTGTTTAACGCAAGCCTCTAGTGAACATAGAAATGAAATGAAATTGACATATTGTGAAACTTGATCTGTTACGAATTCATCCTTGATCAAGATTTTGTTCTCCTTTGCCTTTCTTTGTCATTGCTTCTTTTTTTTCCTTTTTTTTTTTAGTGTTAAACTTATTCTTCCATTTTTCTTCAGCTTTGTTATGACATAATAGTTAGTCCATGGGCCAATCAAAACAAACGGAGCTGCAGCAGCAGCTGCCACAGCCAGCGGTGGGTGTTATGCCAGGAGGTGGCCAAATGACATATGCTCCTCCTTCATATCACGCTGCTTCCATGGTGACTTCTGACACTCCTGCAGTAGCGGTTCCTTCTCCAACACAGCCGCTGCCTACAGCTTACTCTAGTTCGTCGCACCAACTTGCTTACCAGCAAGCACAACACTTCCACCATCCACAGCAGCAACAACAGCTTCAAATGTTTTGGGCCAACCAGATGCAAGAAATCGAGCAAACTACAGATTTCAAAAATCACAGCCTGCCGCTTGCTCGAATTAAGAAAGTCATGAAAGCCGATGAGGATGTGAGAATGATTTCAGCTGAGGCTCCAGTTCTATTTGCTAAAGCCTGTGAAATGTTTATTTTGGAGCTAACTTTGCGATCTTGGATCCACACTGAGGAAAACAAAAGGAGAACGCTGCAAAAGAATGATATTGCTGCTGCCATTTCAAGGACTGATGTATTTGATTTTTTGGTCGACATTATCCCAAGAGACGAGTTGAAAGAGGAAGGACTTGGAGTCACTAAGGCTACCATTCCTGTGATGGGCTCACCAGCTGATCTTCCTTATTACTATGTTCCACCTGAGCATTCTATGGCACCTGGTAGTATGATCATCGGAAAACCAGTAGATCACGTGGGCGAATATGCACAACCTAGACCGCCCATGGCCTTTGTACCTTGGCCACAGAAGCAACACCAACAGCCGCCCCCACAAGAACAACCACAAGCAGATGCTTAGTTACTGTGATTATAGAGTTGTGAGATGTTTTTAAACCTGTCTTCTGATAGTTAGAGTTGGGTTTAGAGTTAAGCTAGTTTCATTTGTAGTGAAGTTGTAACTTTAGCTTAAGTTGGCAATTGCAGTTCTGTAATACAAAATTGTAGTGAGTGGCATTGTCAAATGCGAGGTTGTTAAATTATGTTTGTGTGATATTGTGCTACTTTAGTTTTGAAATTTATGGAGTCCTTTCTTTCCTTTAATTGCTTCTCGTGGTTTCTATGCAGGCAATGTAACTTGCTTGATCCGGTTAATTAAGAATGAATATTTTATCGGTAGATAATTAAAATTAATTAAAAATGAATATTTTAACATTATATAATTAAAATTATGATTAATCTTAAAAATTTAACAATTTTTAGAAAAATTATAACCAATAAGGTATAAGATAAAGATGTTTATTATAATATTGAAGCTGTGCTTAATTAATAGTAAACATATATTAATATTATCATCTTTTTGTATCCGTATAATTACATAAAAAATATATTTTTAATTTTTATCTTTTATTTTACTTAAAATCGTTAAAAATTAAAAATTAATATTAATATTTTAAATAATATAATAGACTAATAATTGTATTAAGATTTAATTTTTAAAAATAAATATATTTTTAAATAAATATTAAAAAATAAGAAATATGATTAAATTATTAAAAAATTACTATCAATATAATTAATAATTATTATCCGAATATTTTTAAAATTGATGTGAAATAATTATGATCGTTAATGTAATCGTATTATTAGAAATATTAGTGCTAAAGTGATAGAATTTGCAAACTATGGAATCCAAGTAGATTGAAATATATAACTTTAAAAAATATTTTTAAAAAATTCAAATTTATATAAGAAGCTTTTCATATTTAACTTTAATTAATATTAAAAATTAAATATAATAATTAATATTCTACTATGTTTGCTTAGGACTAAAATTTATTTATTTATGTATATAGTAGAATATATTTGATTTTTTAATCGTAGAGTTATTAAAATAATGACTTTTTTATATAAAAGATAAAAAAATATGGTATATAATTAATGAAAATTATCTTTAATGTAAATGGTTTAACCAATCAAGTAAATGTAGGACATGCATCTTAACTATAACTTGAGACTCGTTTAATAATTCTTATTAAAAGTCATAAAAAAATAAAATCATTAACTTTTTTCTTTTAAAAAATAAATAATATAAATTAATATTAAAAAATCATAATATTTTGGCAATTTATTTAGACTATAATTAGAATATTTTTTATTACTAACAATAAATTAGAAGGCACACAAACATTACAATTTTTGTTTATTAATTTTTTTTATATAAAAAATTATTATATAAGATTCATTAATAAATTAATTGAAAGTATCCAAATCTATTTTTTTAAATAAGTATAAAAAAACTTTATAAGATTTAGCAATTTTTTTAATTTAAGTTAATTTTTAAAAAAGGAAATCAGTAAAATATCAAAAAATGTATTTTAGATAAAAATATTTAGTTAAATAAAAATTACAGATATAAATTAAGATATTAAAATAAAATCTTTACTAAGATAATACATTTGAAAAATGAATAATACGTGTAGGTATCCGACTCTTAATTTTTATTCCTTCTGTTATTATAAGACAGAAACTGACAAAGTTTCTTTCCATAATTAGAGTCTTATTCACCATTACCCATTTGTTACAAAACATAAACGGAAAAAGTTTCTCATTTTTCAGCGAATCAGAGAGCCACAGAAAAACCGAAAAAGGAAGAGAGCCATGGAGTCTCCATTTAAAGGTGATGTACTGAAAGGGAAGGTGGCTTTGATAACTGGAGGTGGATCGGGTATTGGGTTGGAGATATCAACCCAATTCGGTAAACATGGAGCATCAATTGCCATCATGGGTCGACGCAAGACCGTCCTTCACTCTGCGGTTTCCACTCTTCAATCCCTTGGAATTCGGGTACCCTTTCGGTTTCATTGATCATTGATTGTTTCGCTTGCTTATCTTACCTGGGTTTGATTATTTTTATCAATGTTTGAGTGGTACCTGGGCTTGTTTGGATGTGAAGAACACTCAGGAAACTGATTCATTGCAAAGTGAAAACTTTATCCTTTGATTTACGAGGGGAAAAAAGTAAACAGTAAGTATATTTGTGGCTTCCATTTGATTTTGGTAAGTGCTCATTTTGTCTAGTTTAGAGTTTGTAGTATACAAAGTTGTTGCTTAGTCTATGAGTTGTGTGACTATGCAGCTAAATAAGGAAGGAACAAGGGTCCCTTAAAGCTTTGGACTTTGAAATAAGTTTAATAGTTTATATTAAAACAATTAGGGAACTTTAACAATTTAACAAATGTATTAAAAAATAAAGATAAGATCTACCTGTCGAAAACAACTCATTAGAACAACGGGACCATTTGTAAGAACTTTTATCCTCAAATTTTGAGGAAAAGCTTTTACTTTTGCAGGGCTAATCAACTGTTTTTTCTGTAATATATGAATTTGAAGCCATTTTCAGATGTATATTATGCATTCTGGTTGTTAACGTATGAAAATAAATTTGCAAAGCCAAAGCATTAAGCTTCAATAATATGGAGACTCTTGTGACAGGTCTATGGGTTGATTCGTTGATATCAATTACTACTTATCTCTTTCCTAATTCTATGTACTTGCTTGAACTTGAATATTGGAATAGTTTTTAGAGTTAAACTACTTGTTCACTCAAATTAGACTGCTCAATTTGTTATCTTCTGGTGAAGTTTTTCATAGAGAACGATGCAACTCTGTTGACAATAACATGCTTGATGATTTTGATTGTTCAACTAGCTAGTTCGACCAGATAGTTCTTTTTATTGTATTATTGGAATAATTTTTTGAGTTGAACTACTTGTTCACTCAAATTAGACTGCTCAATTTGCTATCTTCTGGTGAAGTTCTTCATAGAGAATGACGCAACTCAGTAGACACGCCTGATGATTTATTTGGTAGTTTAACTAACTCATACGACTACATAGTTCGTTTGATTGTATTTTTTTGTCAACATACTGCATTTCTGATATCCAGACATATCTCAAAGAATCAAAGTTCAAACAGTTGATTAATAATCTCAAACTCTCTCTCTGTTCAGGCAGTTGGCTTTGAAGGAGATGTACGCAAACAGGAAGATGCAAAAAGAGTTGTTGAGTCAACTTTTCAGTATTTTGGTAGTCTTGACATTCTGGTGAATGCTGCAGCAGGCAATTTTCTTGTTTCAGCAGAAGATTTGTCACCTAATGGATTTCGAACAGGTTGACCTTTTAACATACATGACTTCTTTTACTGAACTGTTCTATAAACATGGTTGCTTTGCTCAAACTAAGGTTAATGTGTTTCATCCATATATGGGATGTATGATTGTTAATGAGATTAAAATTGTGACTAATTAGAGCTTGAAAGCACTAGTATTCTTTGTTTGATCACCAAGATGTTTTATTTATTGCACAATTCACAGTAAAGCATTTTCTTGAATCCATTGCTAGTTTAATGAACCTTTTTGTTTTCTTTTGTTTATGCTTATTGACCCTTGCAATAAACATTTAATATTGCTTTGTGTTGAAAGCTATAGAAGCCTTGTTTGTTTGGTTGTGGCGATGCTTTATTGTAAGATTTGCAAGGAAAAAAAATTTGTCGATAGTTTAGAAAACCTTTTCATTTTCTATTCAATTGATGCTTGTTGACCCTTGAAACAAACATTTAATTTATCTGCTTTCCTAAATAAATTTGATTAAGTTTGTCTATTGCCTGCAGTTATGGATATTGATTCTGTTGGTACATTCACGATGTGTCATGAGGCTCTGGACTATCTCAAGAAAGGAGGACCAGGAAGAAGCCCGTCCAGTGGTGGAGTAATACTGAACATCAGTGCTACTTTACATTACACAGCTTCTTGGTATCAAATCCATGTGTCAGCAGCCAAGGTTTGTAAGATACTCTGCTAGATTATCTGTCACATGTAGCCGACATTTTTTGTGAGTTTCATTCACATTTCTAAGTTGTTCTTTGCAACAGGCAGCTATTGATGCCACTACGAGAAACTTGGCTCTAGAATGGGGTACTGATTATGATATTAGGGTCAATGGTATTGCCCCTGGTCCTATTGGTGATACTCCTGGAATGAGCAAACTTGCACCCGACGAAATAGACAGTAAAGCTAAGGACTACATGCCTCTGTATAAGCTGGGGGAAAAGTGGGATATTGCTATGTCTGCCCTGTACCTTGCTTCAGATGCAGGTTGGTAACCTATTTACTTGCTTGGAGGCCTGCTTCTTACTCAGACAATTAGACTTTTTCTAGCGAGCTATTTTTGCGATGATCTCTTATTGATAATTAAAAACTAGATTCCTAGTTGAAGGTTGCTTTAAATTTGAAATTACCTATTGATAATGCTGATTTTTGTTACTAACTGTTTTTATTCTTGTGACCTCCTCTTTAGTGTTAGTCAGTGGTAAGTAGTCTGCATCATAGATAGATATATAAAATGGATTGTCTTATCTCTTCTAATGTCTCATTTAGTGTCTCTAATAGGTTCATAGTACAATACTATTTCATTTTATTTAAATATCATCTTATCTCATCTCATTTCATTTAAATGTAACCCTAATGGGCCTAACTTTTAAACATACGTTGTATTATTTTTTCTTATTAAATTTATATTATAAATTATCATTTATCATATTTTCTATAGTATTTGTACTTTTACTTGTGTTGTTTAGATCCATTAGGAACAAATGAGATATCTCAATTAGTATAATTTTATTACCATCTTTTCTTATTAAAAATTAAGTGAGACAAGATGAAATGAATTTTAAAAATCAATAAATTATCTCATAAATCTCATTAATATTTTATCTTAATTTACACCTCTAAGTCATAAAACGAGGAAAATGAGGTGAGAATTTTTGTAGGAAAGTTATTTATTTTATTAACTGTGCAGGAAAATATATCAATGGAACTGTACTAATAGTGGACGGAGGACTTTGGCTGAGCCGACCACGCCATCTACCAAAGGATGTTGTGAAGCAGCTTTCTAGAGCTGTGGAAAAGAGGTCTAGGGAGGCACGGATCGGGGTTCCAAAGAGCAAACTGTGACTGGAACAGAAACGTGACCTTATCCTGAATTGTAGAACTCTGACCATCGCCAGATTATTAGCATTAAATCTATGCTATCAGCCTTGTGAATTGGTAGTCTAAATCTACCTTCCCTATCTTAAAAATGAGAAATTTGCTCGAGGCTATCGACGATGGGATCACCTTTTGAAAAACTTGTTTTGATTTGTATTAAAACACTAAGTGAAAATTTGATTGCAGTCATGTACGAATAAATCTATATGGTAAAACTCAGGAAAGTTGAATGATTTCGAAGTTATTAAAAATTCCTATATTATTGTAGTGCAGCGAGTACTGAAATTAATCTCTCCAGTAGAGTGATGTGGAGAAATAATTTAAGCAACGAGGGAGATCACCAAAAGTTCATGATAACGTTCTTTATTTATACAATAGCAATGATTTCGCAGTCCTTAATAATTGAATCCCTCCAACCTCATCTCTTTTCTCACGATTGCTTATTGCTCTTATTGATGGAACTAAAAATTGCCTCTTGATATATTTTATCGGAACAACGTAAATAGATAAGACAACATGGCTAGAATAGAATGTAAGTTATCCCAGCTTTAGAGATCTGTAATCTTCCACCAATTCTCAAGCTTCCTCTTTGTTACAAAACAAAGGTTAGCAACTAATGGCGCATTCAATCACTCGTGTGTATCAATGGAGTTTGGATACATAACCTACTTGTAAGACTTTTATTTCATACTAATACAAACAAAATAGTTTACATCATAAAATGTAAGAAAATTTTCTCAAAATTGGCTCGATTCAAGTCAAAATACTGCACTTAAAATTGTGAAACCTATGTAACCTCTCTCTGTATTTAGAAAGAAAATTTGTGTTGATACCTGAACTTTCTTCACATGGCTAGTTGGTTTTAAGAGCATCTTGACAAGCAGATTGATGGCAATATTTAGGTTTAACTTTAAAGCGTCTATGACAATTACTTCCATCGGAACCATGAAAACCTTTCTATTGTCAACGAAGGAGGAAGAAAAACAAATTCTTGATCCATCTCAGCCAAACCATTGAATTTTAATCCAGAACTCCTGTCATGAGAATTTTGTCCAGAAAACCTCAACATCTGTGTAATGGAGCTGGATATATGTCTAAAGGTTGATACCGCAACTGATCATTAAGTGGCAAGGTTCCATCCTTAAAAAAAATGAAACCATTAGGTCAAGTTTACTTGATGAAAATAATGCAAGCAAATCTTGATGAAAAATAACGTAAGCCCTAGTCCTCACTAAGAAAAAGTATCCAAGTTCATAAAGAGACAGTAAAAGATATACTGCAGGCTTTCTAGTCCACCAACCTTACAGCATGTGAGATTAATGATAAAGAATAACTTGAGGTAATATAAAATATCAACCACATAAATCCTATATCACTCTTTTTTAATGGGTCTACAAATTCTATTTTATTCTATGGTAAAAGTTGGATAATATCGAAAGGGCTTATCAAATAATCTTAGCCATCTTAAAATTCGTATAATTGTTGTGAGTTTTATGTCAAGCAATGAAACAATAATTTAGTTTGTTTGTAGTTCAGTATGTTTAGCAGATCATTAGAAAAAACGAATATGCTTTACAGGTCAGGGCATACCATCCATTAACTATCCAATCAAATCTCTCACCAAAGTCTAAGAGATTATTTAGGTAGTTAAGCAGAAATTTACAACAGAACCTCAAATAATAAATGGAATGTTCATATTGGCAATAAACTGTTTAAGGTGGCAGCATAACGAACTAATTGTTTTTTTTTTAGACTGCTGCTGCTGCTAATAATAATAAACTAGTGTTTGTTGTCTAAACCAGATGTATTTGGGGGTAAGAATTTGAACTTTATTTTTCCTTTACAATCATCATAGAAATTTCAAGTTCAACATCATTTGGGATTTATACCAATATAAGTGAAGTATGTGTATTTCTTTGCAAAGCATTTAAGTTTCCAGCAGAAAAGTGAAGTACCTCTTCCAAGTTTATTTGGAATGGCTTCACAAAATCGTCGAACATAACTGGAGAAAGACTCTTCATTTTTTCTTCCACCTCCTTTGAAAAAGAAAAAAAGGAAATATAACTAGTAAGCATATATAGTCCACTCGAGCTAAGCAAATTCCCATGAATCGCAGTTACTAAAGACCAGAAAGTCAACAATAGAGAGAAAGTCCAATTTATGCCTGAAATATATTGGGCACTAAAAGAGTTTAATAGAAAGGCTTGCAATACATATAGAGAGACCAAATTCACATGCCAAGTTCAATTGCAGTATCTACTATTACTTTATCGGAAGCATTACAATAGTGATCATGGATAACAATATCTATGAATATAAGGAAATACACTTGACAGATGCATAAATTTTGTTATTCTTGATATATGATAGACATTCATGCATGTATAAAAATATTTTCATAGATAAAACAAAATTACTAAATATATCTATACTTAACTTTCAATTTACCAATGTAACAATAATATGATTAAACTTATACCATATTAGATTCTACACAAGTATCTTGCACGACTTGTACTTCCTAAGTGAAAAGTATACAAACAATAAATGGCATCATTATTGTTTTTAGTTATTTATTCAGCATATCTTACTAGATAATCACACTAAAAGCATTCCTGCTTCTTCCCTAGGTAACCAAACAATTGACATTTACAAGTACCCCCCCCCCCCCCCTTTCTTTTTTCTTTGTTCCCATAGGTAGCTATCATTATCCCCTGCATTGCAGATCCTCAACAACTTTATCAGCCAAATGGCTCTAACTTTTATTTTTTTGAGTCATAACACAAATAGAAAAGTGAAGAAACAGAAGGGCATTCAATTGCTTACTAAACCAGTTATCCTTGATTTCTCCAGTAGCTCCATGGCAATTAAGTCCAATATATGCCTGTTTTTCCTCAAACCATTCATTGCATGTTCTTCTGTTTCTTCAATGTACTGCCCCCATCAACATCAAATACATACTTCAATAAATATATAAAGCTTGAATAAAACATGAAATAAACAAGCATAATAATTTTTAAAAAAGCTTCATATTATTAAACAAGTTTCTAATTCAGTTCCTGTTTATAAGATACTATTCTTGAAGATTCAAGAGTCAGAGAATTCCTTCTAACTGATTCAGATAGGACTTAGGAGTAGCTTATATAGGTACCCTTGTCAGTTCTCGAGTAAAAAGCTCAGACAATTCAGGCGTCATATTGGCAGGAACCACATGAGGATCATCCCACTAAAAGCATAAGAAAAAATATTGGTTAAAACGTTATCATGAAAATGCATGCAACACGGTCATTGTTGTTTTCAGTTTTAAAACAAAAGATTACTCTGTATCTTATGAGCTCGCCATCTGGATTATCTGCACGGTCCACCAAGCCAACACTTTTTGTCAAGGCAGTGAGCCCCAATCTCCGATTTTGAGGGCTGATTACCATCTCTCTGGCAATCTGAAGATAAATTTTGGGTATAAGATATTCTACAAATCTATTAAACTAATAATATAAGTAAAGTTAGAAACGCTCAAAGTAATTACTTAGTAGGTAACTCAAATTACTTAGTAGGTAACTCAAGCCATTTCTCCTAAAAACATAGGCAATTTCTGATCTTGAAGTGTTCGAAGTACAAATCAGTCGAACCAGACGAGTCTTACCATGTTTAATACTAAAGTATCATAACGGAAAAATCACATTTATTATCAAATCAATGTCACAAATAAAGTTTAACATCAATAACGGCTTCTTATAGAGGACAACCCAAACTACAAAATATGAAATTAAAATAAGAATTTTTTAAAAAAATATACAGTGAGAAAACTTCACATTCACATTCATTAAGGAAAAATAATTCCTCCTCAGTCATAGAGTAATAATCATTTGCTCCCCACTCAAGTAAACAAAAACAGTGAAGAAAAAATTGAATGAGTAAAATCAAAGTTACAACATGAAAAAACAGTGCAGGTTCAAGAAGTCCACAAGAAGACAACATGCTCTGCACCTAAAGAAGAATACGGATGAAAAGTAAGAACTAGATCATTACTAGAACAACCAAAACTTAAACTCTATTCCAGATAAAATTACTTGATAGAAGCTTTTAAAAGTAAAGGACTAAAAGTACACCTTTTTAAAAGTAAAGGGAACTATGAAGATGTTTCTCCCTTTAATATACACCTAAATGTAAAACTGATACGAGTTCTGAATCTTAATGATTGTTACTGAAATTACGAAGTCAAGAACAACACCTTTTCCCTTAGTAGACAACAATCTTATTGTTTCCCATTGGATCCTTTGATTTCCCTCTCAATAATATTAACAAAATAGCTCAGTCCACACCTCTTAATGAACTCAAATTTTTCGATTTTGACCACAATAAACCTCTCTGATTTCAACAAAGGGGTTGATACCTTTGAGGTATCCCTATTCTTATTTTGATACCCTTTTTACCCTTATTCTCAACTAGTACCTTTGGAGTACTCTTACTAGATTATTGGTATCCATTTTGGCCAATTTCAACAATAATGATACCTTTGAAGTACCCTAATTCATTGAGATAATTGTTAAAATTGACCAAAATGGATACCAATAACCTAAATAGAGATACTCTAAAGATATCAGTTAAGAATAAGGATAAAAAGGGTACCAAAAATAGAATAGGAGTATTTCAAAGGTACCAATTCCTCAACAAAGTATCTATATCGTTTGTTACTGGCAGTAATATTAGCATTTTTTATGAAATAGAAACCCCTAAAGTACCATTACATAAAAGTAGCAGTTATTACCTTTGTTATCTTTTCAAGATCATCTCTTCCTCCATCAGTTATGTCATCACCAAAAACAACACGCTCTGCACAACGCCCCCCATGAGCTACCACCATTTGCATCATCATGTAGCCAAAGGTTGTATAACCTTGATCCACCATATCTTCTCGAGGATAGAAGACAGAAACTGCAGTTTCCTAGGCATGTTCAAAAGACAAAAAAAATGTATAGCAACATGATAAAGTACAACCAATTATTTATAGAGAAAAATATATAAAAAGAAAACTTCAAATCAAATTATTAAAAAAAAAATCCTTCCAGAAGCCAGGAAGTGTACCTTGCCACCAGGTAGGAGTTGAGAGAATGCATGCCAATCAAATCGAGGGAACAAATGAGCTAATACTACATGTCCAGCTTCATGTACAGCAAGCAGCTTTTTCTTTTCGAGAGATACCTAGCATATAATTAGATGTAAGTCAATGATCAGAAAAAAATTGAGTTCTCACTTTGTCATATACCGACAGGATACAGCACTCGCGAACATACACTTTGTTCAATTTTCTGTTGCTCTTCCTCAGTGAGAAGTACACCCATTCCCTCAAGCAATTGTTTGTCTAATACATCAACAATGTCTTGCTGGGAAATCACTGAACGCCCTTTTCTTACCTACAACATAAAATTATATGGAATTGAAAAGAAGAAAAAAAATGCAAGGACAAGATTGAACTAACAATAAACCCAAGAACAGAAATAGGTATCAACCAACAACAATAGTACTGCTAATACCTACTGACATAATTGCTGAATCTACAACGATAATATTGATGA
Organism: Hippophae rhamnoides; assembly: GCA_033030585.1. Taxonomy (NCBI): domain Eukaryota; kingdom Viridiplantae; phylum Streptophyta; class Magnoliopsida; order Rosales; family Elaeagnaceae; genus Hippophae; species Hippophae rhamnoides. The sequence goes on along the minus strand of CM065428.1, from coordinate 59,982,595 downwards.
ATGGAAAGCTTTAGCATACTATAATTGTTATACCTACCGACATAATTGCTGCTTCATTGACAAGATTCCGAATATCTGCACCAGAGAAACCAACTGTTCGGAAGACAAGCTGTAGAGTGGAAGACATGAGGAAACCTTAGCCAGAAACCTATTAAATATTCCCCATGTAACAAAGAGGAAGAAAAAGACACCACTAAAAAAAATCATAAGAAAGAATTATAAATTTTTAACTGCTTAGTGATTATAGCATGACAACGGCATAATAAGTTGGCTAATAGTAATATGTATCAGATTAAAGTACCAAATGCAAATATAAAACTTACAAGCAAATACCAGGAGCTGGTTTTATAGTTAGTATATTCTGAAAATCGTTACTGTAATCCATAGATAGATGAGTACTAAATTCGGAGGAAAAAAATAGGCATTTTCTGCTGTTGATAACTAAGGCAGTCTTGATCCTTGAGACAAATATTGGCTACAAAGAAGAGATTTTGTGGCCAGCTAGCTTTTAGACGATACCCTTTAACGTAGTAGACCTTCAAACCACTCCAAATCTTTTCAAGCCCCTTAAGCCGTCAAATGTACATATAAGAACATAACCATCTGTTTATACCCCTGGTAAACTCTAAGCCATTAACCAAACTTTCCTCACTTGATGCAGTGGGCACCCAAATTTTATCCTTGATAGATGACCGTTTTTCTTGACACCAATGTTTTTGTCATTGTAAGTAGCTACTTTGGTTTCTAATATTGTAACTTATATGTCAGGTGGGTTGGTTAATCCTTAGATATATACTATTCTTTTTATGGAAAAGTATCTGGTTTCCTATCAGACAAAAGTAATATCGTTCAAACTGGGACATAAATAACTTCTACAATCATGCAATTAAACCACTTGAATTCTTAGTATTTACAGTCCTGTTCACATTGATGTTCTTTCTTCATAATCTATCCTAATAGAAATCCAAAACCAAAAATGGTACCAGAATAGAAAAGGTAGGGAAGAAGGAATGAATAAACAGCTTATAGATAATGTCACTTCATCAAGGGAAAAAGAATACAAGAGTTAGAGAGTACACCAATTAATGTCAACTTAATTTTAACAATATCAACTATAATAACCAACCACAATAAACTCCAACACTAAAAGAAGGCTCAAAATTGACATAACATAAAGAGGAAAAAAAGGGATTCGTTATCTTAGTAGTATCACGATGTTACATTTGATACCCTTTTTTATCCAGATTTTTGAAGTAATACCTTAGTGGTAACCCCATTTAAAAAAATGTACAAATTTGATGCAATTTATCATTAATTGAGGATTTTTCATATATGAAGTAATACACATGCAATATTCAAAGGGCATTTTTGGATAACTAATTAATTGATTATCTCAAAATACTCTCTTAGCATCGTTTAATTAATTGATTATCTAAAAATGTCATTTGAATACTACACGTGTTTTACTGCATATGTGAAAAATCTCCAATTAAATGATAAATTACACTAAATTGGTCATTTTTTTGAATGTGGGTATTATTAAGGCACCATCTCAAAAATCTGAATAAAAAAAATACCAAAAATAAAATCGTGTAGCAAACCCCTACAACTTACTTTTCCAAAGTCTACATCTTCTCCAATCTGCTTTCCGGAACTGTGCACACCAAAAATCTGCACTCGTTGCTTTGAATCAGGCAAACCAATATACAAACGGCGGTCAATTCGTCCTGGACGAACAAACTCAGGGTCCAACTCATCAGGCCGATTTGTAGCACAGATAAATATTACTGCTTGTCTAAGTGAAAACCGATCAACACCAGTTTTTTCCTTCCTATACATGAGCCAGCACAACTGAGTATCAATTGGTATGTCCATATAGAGAGAGCAAATAACGGCAGCAGATCTTTTCCTCCCTAAAGAATGCATTCACTGATTACAACTTATTGCAATCATCTAAGGTATATATTCCATGGAAACATTTGGAATGTTGCTCAAGACCTAACTTCCTCTTCTGTTCAGGAGTGGAATTTCTAAATATAAACTTCTTTTCCTACCTGATTGCAACTAACATTAAGTACAGAGACATAAAAAATTGCCGTACTAGAAATTCTTTGAAAAATGTGGCTTAGCACGGCTTATAAGCAGCAAAGTTGAACTCAATATCTTAACTCAATTGAACTATAACCACCTCCCCCACCCCACCCCCACCCCAAAAAAAAAGAATCCCAAAACCCAAAAAAAAGGTCCTTGGCATGTAGAAGCTATTTTAATTTAATGACAAAAATATACTGTCATCAATAAATTTGCCCACTCTACATGAGAAAAGTGAATCATGCAAGCATCTAACCAAGACTTGGTACTTAGGGCCAGATAAAAATAATAATAAAATAAACTATAACATGACCAAATATGACACAGAATTAGTCAGTGCCCCCACTTCCCTTATAAATTGGCAATGCAAAATTCAGTACAATGTCATTCCACTTAGTCCAACTCCAATGCTACAGCTACAACCAGATATGGCATTACTCTTTATGGTGATTAATTTCTCACACAGATAAAAAAAAAAGATGAAAGTATCAATAACTTCATTGTCGTTTTAAGTAAATGATAATTAATCTAAAGACAAACATGAAAATGAATTAACACACTTACTCCCCATCAAGCTGCGCTATCAAGGCCTCAAATGTTGCCCTTCTTCTAGGATCCTTTCTAGCATGCCTCCCAGCAATAGCATCGATTTCATCCACAAATACAAAAGAAGGAGCCTGCACAAAGTAATTGATTCCTGATTGAAAAAAAAGTGAACTTTGTTTTGCTAAAGTTACACTACTCAAAGACACTCATAAGTTTCTAACGAAAAATAAAAACTCATGAGCACTCATCTTACCAGCATATATATAGAATGGAGGAGATATAAGAGCAGAAAAAATCTTACATTTCTCCTAGCTATAGAAAACATCTCATTGATTCTTGCAGCACCACTTTTTTCACTGTCCGTGAATTCAGCTCCTGAAGCAAAAACAAAGGGCAATCCACTTTCCTTTGAAAGTGTCCTTGCAAAAAGAGTTTTTCCCGTTCCAGGAGGTCCAGAGAGTAGAACACCCTATTAAAACATAATCATAAGGTTTTACTTGAATAATCATGATCTCCTGGCTTCTATCATTAAAATTACTTGAAATAAAAAGGAAAGGAGAATAAAAGAAAAGGTTACCCGAACAAACTTCACGCCTCTTTCATAGTATTTCATTGGATTTCCCATATAAATCATTAGTTCGTCAAGAAGATCCCATACATCACCCCCTAATACTACCTCTTTATGCATCGATTTTGTTTCACCAACATCTCCAACTGGCTGGATGAATACTAATACTAATGAGTGTTCATTAATAAGAAAGTGAACCGGAAAAAAAAAATAAAAAAGAGAATTGCTAGAGTCAAGGATTTACTAGGATGAAATTTTCTGCATAAGCCATATCAAAAAGTTGGTTATACTTCTTGTAAAGAAAACGTTTCGAAGTAATATGCAGAAGCATTGCAGATTCCCTTATCATCCAAAGAATCAATATCCCAGGCACCAATACAATCACCACTTTCATGAAGTAATGGATTTGACGCTTTTGAAGAAGATCTACTTCAGCTCCAGAACTTGCAATAGTCTCAAACAAGTAAGGATCTAGAGGAATGTCGACCTACCAAATAAGATGTAAAATTAAGTAATCCAATGCTAGAAAAATATGCTTCACCTATGTGTGATAGCTGATATGATTAGACAGTCAACTTACAACATATTCTAATGGAAAGCCTTCCTTCATTGTAACATAAATTCTTTTTAGGTCTTCGGTAAAGACAACAGCAGCTACCTGTCCAGAAAAGTCACGTGAGCAGAAACTGCAAATTTGATCCTTTATAAGCATTGAACTAAAAGGAAGAAACATTTATATACTACATTATTAGTGGAAATTACCATAGAAACCCCCCAGGTTTGGTGAAATAACAAACAGCCACCCCGACTTTAAAAAACATGCAATTAACCAACAAGGAGAAAAAGAAGCAAGAATTTAACTATTTACCTCTGAGCAATCAAGTTTTTCGAGAAAATAAGCATAAGGAAGTTTAGGACGATAGAGCCACCATCTCTTAGATATCCATAATGCCCTAGTTCCATGTGCCTCTGTTGACTTTTCCACCACATCCTTACGAAGACTGTTTTCAACCTCTTTCATGTCAAATTCAATAGCATACTTAGCATTCTGGGAATCTACCTGCTCCTCTAGTTTTTCTCTTTGGAGTATTTCCTTCCATATCTGGAATCTTTCACGCCATCTTCCTTTACCTTCTTGAACTTCAACTATATGAAAGACAGAAAAAATGTGACGCTGCTAGGCCTCATTCACAGCAAACACAAAAATCCAGTAGAGTCCAAACCAAATATCCTCATCATCTTACATTATGTTTCAATATAACAATGACTTTCGACACAGAGATATATCCAACAACTTTTTCATTAGTGGTTGAAGGGTGCGTAACAAATAAAATCTAGTTTAGCTCCACGCTAAACTTTCTATATGCATAGATAACAGAATATATTTGGTTTATAATTCATTATGGGCCTTACTCTAGAATCCCGTAGAGTCAACTTCAGCATAACATCGTGCCACAAGCAAATCCTAATGATACTTTATGCAATTATGCAAGGCCAAAACAAGTTTCTAGCTAGAAAAAATGAAACTTTGCAGCAAGAAAATGTAATCTGATATGCAATAACAAGTTCACACACTTCCATGCAGGTCCATACAAACCTGAAATTCCTAATTCTTCCTCAAGCCTCTTCTTTTTGCCTGCATTCAAACTTGCATCACTTTCAACAATTTGCCTCACATTGTCCTGAGGCAGCTCTGAATCATCATCCCATGCATCCTCTCCCACGTAAGAACTATCACGGACAAGTTTTCCATCAGGTCCTTCAATAAATTTCCTTATTTTCATGCCTTTTGGTGTTGTCTTTCTCCACATGCTCTTCTTTAACCTGAAAATCCAAGAATACTCAAAGGTACTGAATTTCCATACGTAATGTATACAGAGAAAAATATATATATAAGAAAAGTAGGGAAAAAACCAAACGGGGTGACATTTAAAGACTTACATAAACACTCAAATATTTCAGCAAAACAAAGAACCTGAAACAACATTCATTATCTCATGCATGTTGGCATTCACATGAAGAATGTCCATGGGGCTAAGAAATGATTATTAAGAAACACCTAATATATAAGAATCACAAGGAAATATTAATCTAATGCGTACATAACTAAAGCACGAATATAATAGAACCACGGATGTGGAAACACAAATTTTAATTAATGAATTTGACAATTACAAAATCATTTAGGACAATATCATCATATCTACACATTCATCTCAATTTATAAAAATCAATTACTACAATATGACCATGTCTAAAATGCATAAGTAGATAACAGATAAAGGATCTGAGCAAAGAAAATAATAGATTAAGCATGAATTTTCCATCTACTAGTTTCCAAATTGTTTCAATTTTACCAGAACAAAAGTAAGTATTAGTAAAATGATATGCAATAGAGATACACAACTAAGGAAACCACATACATCCGAATATTACTAGGAGTTGGCTCAGGAATCAATGCCTCCATGAAAGCCTCAGCTACCTCTTTTCTTTGGCGGTCTTGATAAGGAACTCGAATTGCCAAATAAATTCTTTGAGAAGAAGTTACAGCAACAAGAACATATAGAATCAATGCAGCAATTCGTTTGGAGTCCCATGACTTGAGATCCTGAATAAGAATTGCCGAATTTTTCGTGATTTATCTAACAACAAAGTGACTAATATCATTCTAGATGTTCTCCATTGTTCAAACATGAGACTCGTATTTGTATCAGGTACATTCTTTTGTTTACCTTTACCTCATAGTTCCTCACATAACAAAGGAAAAGAAATTTAAGCAATAATCTAAAAGAAAATTAGAACAAAAACAAACAAGAGGGATTACCTTCCAACATTCCCACCGATTCCAACTCACAAACTCGGGCAATGCATCATTTTTAAAGCTTTCCAATTTATTCCTGTTCATCTTCACTCCTTCCCTAACTCGCCCAATAAACTCACCCACCTTCTCATTGACATCTTCTATATCAAACCCAGTGTCCTCCTTCATCGAATCTGTAAAATTGGTCCAGAACTGGAACGAGCCCCGCTGAACAGAGCGGACTAGACTCGACCAAGAAAACCCACCAGAGCCATTTGAATTTCTGGCGGCTTGAACACGAAAGAGAGGCTTCTGGTGAGAATATTTGGGTCCGTACTTCTTGGGTAGCTTGAAAAAGAGGGGACTGGTAATGGTTTGGGTAGGTAGAGCTGAAGAAAATAGAAGTGGGTTTGGTTTGCAAGCAATAGTAAGGTCCATGGAAGAGCATGGAACTAGAAATTGAAGAGAACTGATGGATAAGAAGCAATCAAGGAAAAGGTAGTAATGTGTGTTTCTCAGACTGATGTAATTTACAACAACAAGAACTAGTCGTATTAAGACTTTAATTGGGGTTTTTGAGGTTTATCCCCAGAAACCTGAAGGGTTAAAAGAGTCAAACCATCGCTAACAAAACTACAAGAACCTATTGCATGTTTTGAGCTGCTCTACTTAGCTTCTCTTGTTAGGTTCGTACTTCGTAGTAAATATCTATTTTTTCACAATTCTTCAAAAATTTCAGTATTACCATGGTCACCATTAAGATTATATTTGGTTCGAATGAAAGTTAATTGGAATTCTTTTAGTATTTTATTTAATTTAATTGTTAAATTAAAATAGAATCGAATCTATTCCACCAAAAACCTATTCCTCCCATACCTAATGTAATATTATATTTTCTACCCCTTACTTGTATTATTATATATTATTTTCTTTCATTTTTAATTTTTAAAAAAATTATTTTTAATTTTACTTCATTTTAAACACTATAAATTTTATTTCTAATTTTATCTTTATCTTAATTCTAAGTTTCAAATAATTTTTTTTTCATTAAATTCAGTTAGTATTGGTATATCATTTACTATACGTTTATTCTGCAAATACCTCAGTTTCCCTATTTCTATTATCAGTCATTACCTTTAGGTTATGCAAATACTTGAAGAAAAAAATAATAAAAATGAGTATTACCCCATGAATCAAACAAATTCGATGATTTGCTATGCAAACTATAAAGGTTTTCAGAAAACTTCTTAAATTCTTAAAGAAACATCTATCAATTTTGTTGAAAATAATATGATCTTTTAAATGTAATTATAGTAAGTTAATCAATTAGCTTAAGAAGACATTATACATCAAATTTTAGTTCAATAAATATCCTTGTGCATCCTTTAATGTTTGAAATAAAACATATCGGCTTGCATACAAGAAAGTGAGAAACATACTTAATGATTTACACATATACATTGACGATAAAAACAATTGACGCAATGTTGCACATTGTAGCAAAACTTACATAGCAAAATTTTAAGAAAAGCTAGCAACAGAGACTATACTAGCAATGGATTGGATAGAGTAGACGTACATGATACATGGATTATATTATGGGCAACAATGAAAGCTGAGAGTTCTCTCCTTAGGGGTACACATTTAGTAGACGAGCCTATGATTCTAATTGAAATTTTTAGTTTATACACACGGTTAGGTCAATCTTTTATACAAGAATCGAACCCAAAATATTGTATTAGGCATGAAAGTGCAAGAACATTAAAATGCTTACAAATCCTGTATGCAGCAGCAAGTAATTACAAGGGAACAAAATTTCTTGGCTATCTCCAGTTGGACATCATTTAGTCTCAATAAACTACCAAGTCCCACAATAGTTAATTGACTGCTTAAATTATATTAGAGAAGCAACAATGAATTCACTGTAAATCTGCATTTTTTGTGTAGATGCAACCAATTTTCATTCAAGGCGTATGGATTATATTAGCACGAACAAGAAACTCAGGCAGTTCATGACCACTGAGCTAGACGAAAATAGTGCTCTACCGAAAAAGCCTAGACTCATGTGTATCTTCTGCTCCTCTCCTGCAAAGTAATAAGTATAGAGATGGGTGCTCACTTCTAAATGTGATTATTTATCAGGAAAGTAACATAGAAATGATATCTATAGAAGTTATAGAAAGGTTAAAAGGGAGGAAACCAGGAAATAAGTCCCTCTTATCTTTTTCCATTTATCAGTTATTTGCCATGGCTTCTTCAATTCTTCTAATTACAACACTCATACTGCTACCACTTTCCAAAGCTCTAACAGCAGCTCGGTGTGCATGTCTATGCCATTTTAGAAGATTGTAAGATTGTAACAGAGACCATCTTGCTTGATTAGACATCTTTCCAGAATTATCATGAAAATGGTAGCAGAAGTGTTAGTATTCTCACTAGTCAATGGGAAAATGTCACAAATCCAGCATATCAATCAGAGAGATACCTCAGCTACAGAGAGTGGGGGCTGTAGAATAACACAGGTACTCCTAAACAGATTTTCGTCATTTTCTCCACCTTCTGCCTCACCATAAACAAGAACTTCAGCAGCAATGCCCGCAAAGAGCACCATGCAGTACCTACAGATGATGATGTCCCCGAGTTAATAATCACTTTCTAATAACTACTATAATATCAAAATGTGAGGTCAGCCATTAACAACGTAGCATCAACTAATAAAGCATTCACATAGGTCTTCATTGAGATTATAAGTATACAATGAGGTAAATATGGAGGAAAAAACTAGATGGCATGACAGTGCGATATAAGAACCTTATGAAGAGGAGGAGCTTTTGTATGATATTGATTGTACAATTCCTATGTTGTAGTTCATCACCTAATAATGTTTTAATGAATAAAAAGTAGGAATGAGTGCATAATATGACATCGGATAGTGTTTCATTTTTAACCACTCCAAGATGCTAAACATATGTTTTTTTTTTTGCTTTATCACTTGATGAACATATGTTTAACATAACTTCATATATGCGGTAAACATATTTATTTATTTTTAATAACATGATGAACATGTATATTTTTTAGGGGATTAAAAATAAAACCTACTGATTAAGTAAGTTATACATAAAACAAAAGGTAAAAAGTATATCCCTTACAAAATATGTTTAGTTCATCACCCACCTGTCAAAAGCAACACCATCTAGCCGTCCTTCAGCAAGATCATTGGCCATTTTCTCATCCCAAAACTGAGTTCCTGCCTAAGAAAAAAATCTCCAACATGAGTTTGCTCCTTGCCACCATGACAAGGTCAAATTACTGTGAAGTAATAACATCAGTGATAATGCAGTGCTCAACTGTTGCAACATCTTAGTTGGTTTGAACATGTTTTGGATTACTGTGCATAGTGCACTTCCTAACAAATTTAGACTGGCAATAGTGAAACGAACTACTCCAAATGCACGTGCAAGAATATATGTCTGGTATTTATTGACGTAAAAAGAACTATAGATTAGGCTTCCTCTGTAAAACTCTGCTGCCCCCCAGATGGGAAAAATGATCTTAAAGAAAAAGGGGGGAAGTAAGCATCTATTTAAATAGAAGGCTAGAAGGGGAGCGGGGGAATTGCAGCGATTCAACAAACAACCTCGCGCAAAATTAAAAATAGAAAGCAAGAATATATTAGCCTCATCAACTACTAGTAACATGCCATATAAAGCACATACTTAGACAACATACCTGCCCTTGTATACCCATTTGCATTGCAATAATGGGGTCTAAAATCACCCCACGAATCGGGCAACCCATTAAGTACGCTGCAATTCAGGAGATATTATTTATTAGTCATGTTATTTGTAAGGATGTATATTTACTACCATTTGTTTGATGATGAAACAAATGAGTTTTTTTGTTAGCAATGGTGTTTTCCAAATGGACATAATCTGAAAATAAAATATTTATCGTGCATGTAGAGAATAGAGATTACCTGTAAGGAGATGCCCTGCTTCATGAACCAAGATCCTACGTCTATTTGGAGGCCAGTAACTAGATATTTGAGCTAAACAGCTACCACCAAGGAAGATTGAGTCTAGGAAGGCTAATCCCAATGTTGCCGCAAGGTTAGGCCTAAGATCAATGCCTTGAGAAAATAGAAAGGATATCCCACCAAGAAAAGTGATCAAAAGGGCTTGAGAGCTTCCTGAAACACCCCACTTTTTTGGAGCAAATTTTGACACTGTTTACAACAAGATAAGGAGGGGAAAAACAAGTCTCATTTGTTGAAAGCCTCTTATCATATCAGATAATAAAATTTGGTGCGTGCATTTTGAAAGCAAGGACCAATGATGGCAGATAATAACAGAATCAAAACTTGATTTGAGATAAAAAAAAAAGAAATTAACACTTAATTTTATAAGAAATTGGTAAAAAGATTTTATAAATACCTTGCAAACCAGTTGAAGCCTTCAATACAGTTGGCGTGACATTTCTTGGTCCCTCCAAAACTGCAAATACGGGTATAATTTAAAGTATAATGTGTACACAAATAATTTAATTAAGATAAATTAGTTTCACTTAAGGAGTTGCAAATTCATAAATTTGACTCGATATTCACCCATATGTTTCAGTAGTTTAGATGGTTTCTCATGTTTGATGTTCTATAGCAAATGGGAAAACCAATTATCTTCTCTTCAAGGCTTAAACTAACAAAATCATCATTTGAAAAAACATCCAGAAGTTCCAGTTTTACCAACTAAATTTATGTCAATTCTACTCGCTAAGGATAAATTTTCAATCATGGCCAAGCTAATGTTTGAAACAAACAAAATTAAAACTGGAATTACCAATATTCCTGAATTTTCCAAAATTGGGCAGGAAACCCCGGTCCTTAAGAAACCGATAAGCATTCCCAACAAGCTTCATGTCATCAGCATTCAAGCAAGCATCCAAAACTTCCCAATCTCTCTCCATCCCCGAAAGTCCCAACTCGCCCAACCGTAAATGGGTTGGCTCGACAGGAAGTGGCCCATTAACGGTCTGAATTGGGTTTTGCTGATCTTCCCTGGATTTCAAGAACTTAAGAGCCCCAGCGAGGTCCTTGCGTTTCACTGCCTCTTCGTACTCCCTCCATTCTCGAAGTGCTAGTCTTGGGACTAGTTTGCGTTTCCGTGAAAGAAGCCTTTTGATCGTCGGTGCTGGAATAAAGGAAATTTGAGGATGAAGTGGGTTTAACAAGAAAAAGTGACGGAAAGTTTGGCTGTTGGGACAACAGAAGGCCATCGTAGAATGTTGGACTATGTCCAGTACTCGAATATGCTCGATCCTGGACTCTTTAAACTAACGTCTTGTCGTTTATATTTTCCAATATGAGCTTGTGTACAAACCAAATATTTATACCGACTAATAAACAAAATTATAATTATACCCAAACTAACCTCACAAGTACGTATATTTTGAACGATAGTAATTATTAAATTGCATACTTCAAAGATTTATTTATACCTTAAAGAATGATTAGTTTAGTGTATAACGATTTTGAGTCTTGTTTTTAACTTCTAACTTTTTTTCAAATAATTTTTTAATCAATCACTACAATGATATTTTATTTTAATTTAATATTTTTAAAAAATTATTATCAAAATATAAAATCGTTTATAAATTTCACGTTTGATAGAGTTATATATTTTAAACTTTATTTAAGGTATCCAAATTAAACTTAAGAATTTAATTATTCGAATACTAATTTTTAAGTTTTAAAACCATTATTGAAAATATGTTTTTAATATATTTTTAAATGATAGTTCTTATAAAAACTTTAGAAAGAAAGTTTTGTTCTAACTACCGAACGATTATACCAACAAATAAAAAGACATTATTTTAAATCAAATTGAATAATTAAACCTTAAAATCTAATTTTTAAATTTAATTTTGTAATTAAAAATAATATATTTCTATCTAACATTATTAATATAAAATCTTAAATAAAAAAATCAATTTATTTTATAAAAATGTTTTATCTATTTAAAAGTTGTAAGCATAACAATGTTATTATTATATTATATTTAAAAATATTAGCGCGTTTAAACAGGTTGGTACGCGTGTGTAAGCGCTAGCATGAGTGGATGGGCGAGATTTGCGGCGGGATTGTACTGCCGCACGCGAGCACGTGCTTAACTCGATAGATGTGAGCAAATAGAGGCGTGGATCTCGGTGTGACATGCGTGCGGCTTGGCGCGGTGGACAGGCTAGACATGCGCATTGGTTGGCAATTTTGTCCAATTTTTTTCATTTTTGACTTTTCCTCGTTTTTTCTCAACATATTTATGATGTATTTTTTTTAGTATTTTTCTTCGAGTTTTAAAATTATTTTTGAACAAAAATACCTAAAAAATAATAAAAATATATATGATTCCGAAAAAAAATTATATAAAAATATGATAAAATCATACAAATATAAATCTATCTAATCAATTAGAATATGTTAGATCATGGCAATCTTAATGTTTTTTAAGCACTCATTAATTTCACAAGAAAATAATATTTTTTAAATATTTTTACATAATCTTTAAATTGACAAATATTACATAATTTTAATTTTGATAAAACACAATTAGCATCTTCTTTAATTTTTGGTTCTCTTGCATCTCCTATCAAATTTTCTTTAATTATCATTTTTTAATTCTTTTAACATATCATAATGTTTGAGAAAGTTTGATAATAAGAATAATTTTTGCTCTCTACCACTTTAGGTCTTTTTCCATTGTTTTAACCATTATAGAGTATTACTTTATAGAATTCCTGCAATATAATCTAAAAAAAATCTTTTGTCCAAGTGTTTTTATAATTGAGTAAAATAAAATACATAGATTGTGCACATTCTTCTATAATTGTTTCTTAATCTTCAAATGACACATTTGTAAGTTTTAAATAAGTACCATGTTGTGATATTGATTTTTTACGTAAATCATCTCTCTTAGTATAAAAAGAGTTGATTCTTCTTCTCGTTTTGTTTGACTAGATGAAGCTTTATTTACATTAATATAGTCTTCACATTGAGTTCTTTTTAAATATGCTTCAAATTCTTCTTAGTTTAAGAATTCTTTTAATAATTTTTCCTGTTTTCTCTTTTTATGCCTAGTTGAAGATTTTTTAGATTCAGTTTCTTGATCACTCACTGTGTTAGCTATGCATGAAGTGTTATATTCTAATTCAGATTCAAATGTGAATTCATCATCATAGGACAATAAGTTTATTTGATAATAAAAGTGTGATAATAATGATTCATATTCAAGATATGTTTCTTAAATTTGTTTTAATAATTGTTGTCTCTCTTTTACTCCCAATGTTGGATCTTTATAAAGATGTCTCCAATAGTTACAGATTTCAACAACATTATTGTATTCTATTTTATTATATTTATATGTTTGAAAAATTTAGAGTTCTTCAATTCCATAAAATAATTTTGGAGGTGTATTACTTCTAGGACTACTCATACCATGTTGATAATATACGTTTTCATCTGTTTTTTCTAATAATGTTTCAATCTTATTTTTAGTTTTTAACTTAAGGTCAAAATTTTCAATTTTCTGTATAAGGTTTAATTGGTTTTCAAATTCTCTCATGTTAAGTTCTAGAGCATCGAGTTTCTTTTCTAAGTAATTTTGATTAATCACATGATATTTTTTGAATCTTTTTAACCAGCTTCTTAACATGTCTAATATCGAATTTATGCTTCCATTGATAATACTTAGATTATTTTCTAATTTTTTATCTATATGGAATATGTGTTTAGATTTAGATGGTTCTTTTTGTATCCGATAACTAATACACTTTATATTATATTGATATTCATTATCCAAAAAGTTTTTTATGGTATCTAAAACCTCCTATTACTTAATGTTTATAGTGTCTAAAACCAAAATTTTCCCTTATAATAACCTTAACAAGGTTTCAAAAACCTTTAATCAAGAACAAACAATGTAATATAGTTTGTAATTTCAATTATAATGTAACCAATTAATTTATGAGATATAACTCTAATATCATAAGAATAATGAACTTGCATAAAAATACAGAAACATATTAATAATAGAATTTTGTGGGAAGTACTCGTGTACATTACTAAGGTTCAAATATGTTTTTCCTTTTTTTATTATTAGCTCCGAAAAATTTTATTATTAAAATTGATAACCAAACAGTTAGAGATTTTCTTTGTAATAAAAAAACAATATTGAAGGAAAAATATTAAAATAGTATAACCAAATTGCCATATATAGTTTTGCATTGGAACATTTGAAAGGCACTAACAATTTTATTGCCTATTATCTTAGTAGAAATATTTTTCAAGACCATTAACCAAATAAAAATTTAGTTTTACAGACGAAAAAACTTCTATGAAATTGGATTACCATTGCTAAAAAAGCAAAATTAGTAGAACAAAAAATATTGTAGAAAGAAAATATTACATCGTATTTAGTGGACATCATCTTTGAATATACAATTCTTGGAAAGTTTATCATTACCAAATAAATATAGTAAAAAATGTTTGTTATCAAGTATATAATTAGCTTGAAGAAGCTAAACAAGTTTTTGAAGCATATCAAGTAGTAATTAATTTTGATCATCTTATGTTTAAACAAGACATCAAAAAAATTTATAATCAAGGTGTGCCAAATAACATCTATAAAGAACTCAATGGAATATGAAAAACTCATATTCTAGGTGATTCACACATAAAACAATTTAGACAATATATGACCCAATAGTAGAGAGGATAGCTGAAGAAACAACTATATTATCAAATCTCAAATAGCTATGTTCTCAAATCATTAAATAAACAAATTGGGATGATGATATTGATTTTTAGAAAATAAATTTTTTTCTTCAATTATCCGATATAATCAAAAATAAAAATTTTGATCTAATTTTTGAAAAAAATCAAAAGGATCTGCATGTTTGAAAATACTAAAGCATTATTAAGATCAGGATATAAAAAAATATACCAGAGTATCAAAAATAGAGTTGAATATCATAAATCTAAAATAAAAGAAATATATCAAAAAAATAGTTCATCAATTAACCTAATTGATAGATTTTCTAAATTAATTATATTTTTAATCATGAATTATGGCATATTGAAAATATTGAATGGAGAATTACTAATCAAATGATTTTTTAAAGTCTTAATATGATAGAATTAATATAGTTTCCAATGATAATTGAATACATGGTTTATCATTATCCAAAAATTATAAATGGATCAAATATTTAACATTTTGGATTGATAACACAATTGGATGGTGAGAAAGAGAAAAATTCTTCCAATCTTGTCAAATATGATAGTTAACAACAATTGAAAAAAAAGTTTGAACCAGAATCTATTAATGACTCTAAAGATTTAGTTCAAACTATGAGTACAAAAGAATTTTGGATGCAAAGTTTCAACCATGCATCTCAAATTTCCAAACAAATTTTATCTAAACTAGACGAAAAAAGGTCATTCATGGTAATAGATGGTAGAAGACTCTCTATCACAAAGCTCCCCATGAATTATGAAAGGCCTGAAGAATAGACAAAGAAGTTAGAAAGAATTTTGAAGAATCTTGGTAAAAGCAATAATTTAGATTTATCATGTGAGTTGACATTTTATGCTGAAGATATGAAATCTTTCTATCAAGATACTCATAATCCACCAAGTGAAGCTTACGAAGAGCTTCGTAATATAATAAATACTCTTGAAGCATAGTGGGTCCAATAACTAACAAAAAAAAGAAAAAAAAACGTGACAAAAACCAAGATAACGTGGTAAGATAAAGATCAATTTACTATCAAAGCTAGAAGAATGTGACAAGATAAGAATGAAGACATTATCAGAATTAGAAGATTTGGATGGATTTGAAACCCATTAAAATAAATAAAAAATACTCAATAAATAGGTATCTCTAATAACACAATGAATAATAAGAAAGCATAGAAAATCATTTGTATTAGCTTTTTATAAGAGAATTTCTCTTTGTAAAATAGCTTTATTATAATATTAGTTTAGTCTTCATAATAATAAAAATGTTAGTTTCTATATTTTTATATAAGTTTATTATTCTTATGATATTAGAGTTATATTTCTTAATTCTCGTAGAATTATAATGTGTGTGTGTATATATGTATATGTTTGTTATCCTTATGCCTTGTTAAAAGTTACAATTAATATCAGCTTGCGAAAAAAACATATTTGAACCTTATTAATGTACATAAAAACTTCCTAAAAGGTCACCCATTCTAGTATTACTCTCGCCCAAAAACGCTTAATTGTGAAGTTTGATAAGATCCAATGCGATGAAATTCGATACGCTAGTGCTGGTATGATCACACCCATAAAATGGATATTATGTAAGTATAGAATAGATATTATCTATAAGGATATACCCTATTTCATGGATCAAGATCCTATCAAGAAAAACAATCAAGAGGGATTGAAAAATTTATGAAACATCCCACATTGTTTTAGCAAATTTTGACCTTGTTTACAACAAGATCAGGAAGGGCAAACAAGGCTCATTTGTGGAAAGCCTCTTATCATATTAGATAATAAAATTTCATGCATGCATTTTGAAAGCAATGAACAGAGCAGATAATAACATAATTAAAACTTGATTCTAGACAAAATAAGAAAGTAAATTATATTAACATTCAATTCTATAAGACATTGTTAACAATGTTATATAAAGATTTTCCAAATGAGTTGAAGCCTTCAATACAATTGGCATGACATTTAGTGGTCCCTCCAAAATTACATATGCAGGGAAAATTAAAAGTATGGTCATTCATAGTTGGTGGATCAATTATTTTGGTTAATTTTGTTAACAAACGAGACTTCAATCTATTAAATAGATATGCAGAGGATCCCTCTGTGACCAACTTCTTAGAGGGAGTATGTCGTTTTAGGCTAAGGAAGTTTGTAACAATAGTAGGTTTGTGATGCCCTTAAATGATTTGGGCCGCACGAACACTATACTAATGTATTCAATGATGAGTTTAAAGAGTTGCAAATTCATAAATGTGATTAAATATTCACCCATATGTTTTGATAGTTTACATAGTTTCTCGTGTTTGATGTTATATAGGCTAAGAATGGGAAAACCAATTATATTTTCTTCATTGTTTAAATTGATAAACCTACTATTTGAAAAAATATACATGAGTTCCAATTTTACTTTTTATAAATATATATTAAGGTTGAAAATAAAATTTTAATAACGTCTAAACTAACGTTTGAAGGAAGTTATATTAAAACTTGAATTTACCAATATTCTTGAATTTTCCAAAATTCAAGAATATATTATCCTTGCCTTTTAGAAACCCTTAAGCATTCTCAACAAGCTTCCAGTCATCAACATTCAAGCATCCAAATCTTCCTAATTTTTTTCCTTATTGGAAAGTTCCAACTCGTCGACCCATAAATTCATTGGCTCGACAAGAAGTGTCCCAATAACAAAATATACTGATCATTTGCTGATCTTTCTTAGATTTCAAGAAATTAAGATCCTTATCAAGGACCTTGCATTTCACTACCTCTTTGAACCCTATCTAATGCAAAACGAAAGAGAAAAATATACCAATAATATGGAAACACTTAGGAAATAAGAAAGAGATGAGCAAAATTTATATGAGTCAAACTTACTCTCTGGTAAGAAGTCATCGTACTTATGTTATGAAACAAATATAAGGAAAATATTATCTAGACAAGTACTCTAACAAAAATAGAATATCACAAATCTAGCTATGTTATTTATCTTTAGACAAATACTCTAAAAACTTTAGAGTAGGACTAACCTAAAGATATTTTTCTATCTCATGAACAAGAGAACTTCAACTTCTAAATGGAAGAAAGAATAGCTATTCCTAAAATATTAAGAATAAGAGAAAAAAAAGAACTTCTTTAATATTACGAAATTGATTATTTTCTAGGATTTCTTATACAAGCATAGAGCCTATTTATTTATAGTTAAAAAGCCCATAGAATAGTTCATAAAGTTTCTATGTGTGACTCTAGTAATATACAAAAAAACTCTAAATAAAATCAACTATTACTCTAATAGAACTCTAAATTAATAATGCTAATGATGCAAACAATTTATTAAAAGCTTGATTAACCACTTAATGAAACTCTTGAAATTATTTTCGTAAATACCTTTATTATGTTCTATTGGACCCATATGAACTTCGTTCTAATATCACCTGATATAGGACGGTTAATCCCTCTATGTATAACAAGGAGGGACTCATTTTATGTGGTACGAGATTGTTCATTTTGGTCTATAAATGTAAGTTCAATTGGCCCATAACCATGACTCAGCAATTCAACAGGACCTCACAGCTTTGCTTCTAGGAAAAAAATCTCAAAACACATCATGTCATTTAGAGAGTGCTCACCCCTTATAAGTATATCACACTTAGCTTCTTAAGCAATGTGGGACATGTAGCTTCCTAAGCAATTTTGGACATGTGTAGGTATACTGCATCATATACCCCTATTTAGGGAGTCTTACATACTTATAAGAAGGCAAGCCTACATGGTATAGTAGGATCATGACTCTAATATTAACTAATACAAGACAGAAGCACGAAATGCACCAATAATATGGAAACAATTAGTAAATAAGAAAGAGATGAACAAAGTTTATACTAATCAAACTTACTTTCTAGTAAAATATTCTTGTATTTGTGGTATAAAATAAATACAATGAAACTATTATCTTGGCAAGAACTATAGTAAATCTAGAATATGACAAGCCTAACTATGTTATCCATTTTTAAATGAGCATTCTAACAACTCTAGAATAAGACTAGCCTAAAGATATTCTTATATCTCACGGATAAGATGACTTTAACTTTCAAACAAAAAAATTCCTAAAATGTTAAGAATAAGAGAAGAAAAAAAGTTAAATTCTTTAATATTACTAAGTTGATTATTTTCTAAGATGCTTATACAAACATAGGGTCTGACTATTTATAGTTGAAAAATCCCTAGAATAGTTCATAAAACTTATATATGAGATTATAGTAATTCACATTAAAAAGAACTCTAAATAAAATAAACTATTATTCTAATAGAACTCTAAACAAAATAAACTATTACTTTAGTATAACTTTGAACAAAATAAATTAACTTCTCATTTTTAATCTTGTTTCATATTACTCTTCCCTCTCGATTTATTAATCTAATAAATACAGTATGTTTATTTAAAAAAAGAGAATATATTTATACATTACAAAATGTAATTTATCATATCATAATATTATTATAATACAAATTATTATTATCCTAATTTTAATTATATTTAATAATAATCTTACTGTAATATAATTAATACAATGAGAAAGATAAAATATTTATTTTATATATTTTTTAATTATAACATACTTGTTATCTTTAAAAAAATTAAGAAAATGGACTAACTTAATATAAATTAAGAAAATTATATATAAGTTTTATATTTAAATGTATAATATTTTTTCAATTAATTTTTATTAATATCACGTAAAAAAAATATATCACAAATATAAATTGATCACAATTTCTATTATATTTTTAACCACATAACTTATAAGCATATAAATACTATATTTACGCATTGAATTTTAGTAATTTTTATTCATTGATTCCATATTAATATATCTTATTATTGTTTATAATTTATTTATGCTCGTTCCATTTATCATATGTGTGATGATTATTTATTGAGTTAATTTTAAAGATTTAAATAAATTAACTTTATTGTTCTTGATGCTAAATATTTCTTATAAAATTGTTAATGGATGATGTTGAATTAATGTATGTTTTGAATCCAATAATTAAAAGATTATTCATTATTAATATTTGTGTTAATATTTTAGGTATTAAAATTGATGTGTTTAATAGTTCATGGATTCAAGTTTATCATGCATTAGTTCAAATCAATCATGTTATTTGTGAGCTATACAATTCATGTTTTATATTAAAAATTGTTTTTTATATTAAATAATTTACGTGCTTTGACCATTCTTTTATTCATTATTTAAGTTGTTTTTACTTTAATAACGTATTTTGATATTTTATTTTTCATATTTAAAAAAATAAAAATAAAAGATTAATTTAAATACACTTAAAACTCAACAAATTTTATATACTTAATTAACGCAGGATAACAATATTTTAAAAAATAAAATAAAATTTCAAAATATAAGTTTTGTATGTTTGAAGAAATAAAATAATAAATTTGTTTTAAATAATAAAAAATTTATACAATAATTTAAGGGATGACAATTTTATTTCTTTAACCTCAAAGAATATATTTGTAAATTTTTTTAATATTATTTATACTTTTACTAATTGTGCACAAACTCTTAATACAAATATGCTAGATAAAATTATTAATTTTATGTTTATTTGTCATTATTATGATAAAAAATGTTATATTAGATTAAATATTAAAAAAAATTGAACTAGAGGTATCTAACAATGGTTAATCGAAATATTTTATTATTTATAAATTATATAATGATTTTGTATTTTAAATTAATTTAATTTATTTTTTAAAAATATATAAATATTAAGTAGAGAGAAAAAGTGTAATTGAATCCAAAAGTAACGCATAACATCACGAGCAGATGATGAAATCTAAAATGCATCGAACAATTTCAACCTCTTCTCAGAGATAAGCGAAATCTACTATCTCCGCTCTGCCAAACCAATCATTCATCTTCTTGTTCTATCCGTCCACATCTATTTCTAATTACCCAATCAAAATGTGCCATTCTTCCAAGAGAAAAAAGCCCAACTAGTTCACACTCACATCCACATAAATCCTAAAACCAAGACCTTAGCTTAAGTCCATTTTCTTCACACCCACAAAAAAGTCACACACACACTCTATCTCTCGGGGATCAATCAGCACAAGGCAACAATGGCTTCAGCTACAGCACCCACAGGCCTCTCTTTACTCCGAACCACTGCTTCATCAACCACCTCCAAATCTCGAACCCGTGTTTCTTGTCTCCTCAATGTCTCACCTTCTTCTTCATCTTCGTCTAAGCGCCTTAGTCGTTTAGGTTTTACTGCTTCAGACCCCCTATTCGCCCAAAGTGTGGCTTCTAAAGTTCGTTCCTTTGGCACTAGCAAATGTGTCAGAGGCGTTGTTTCCATGGCCAAAAAGAGTGTTGGTGATTTGACTGCTTCTGATTTGAAGGGCAAGAAGGTTTTTGTTAGGGCAGACTTGAACGTGCCTTTGGATGATAATCAGAATATCACTGATGATACTAGAATTCGGGCTGCCATTCCCACCATCAAACATTTGATTCAGAATGGGGCTAAAGTTATTTTGTCCAGTCACTTGGTATGTGGATTGGCTTTTTTCTTCTATTTTTCTTGTGCGTGTTTAATATTTTGATTTTGATCAAGATCTATATTTTCAGGATTGATTTTTCTTTGTCAAATTTTTTAAGTTTAACAAAACATACATTTGTTTCTGATGTGGATATAAATTTATAATTCATGCCTTACTGTCAAAAACTCAAAATGTGATAGACAGCAAGACCTTGTTTGGAAATTAGAAACTTACAGTACAGTTTTGCTGCTTATATATCAAAATCAAAGTGAATCATAGTCTGTCCTTCCACTATTGTGTAAAGATTGTGTCTATGATTAGTCTTTTGCCTTTGAACTACAACAACTTAATAAATGTCTTAAATTCAGGGACGACCAAAAGGTGTAACTCCAAAGTATAGCTTGGCTCCTCTCGTACCTCGCTTATCCAATCTCCTTGGCATTCAGGTCATTTTCCTTTTCAACTGAAACCAATCATAGCAATTCTAATCATTAGGCGGCTTTTGTGACCGATTGTGACATTTTTTTGGTTGCTTTTGTTGTATCAATAAACAGGTTGTGAAGGCTGATGACTGCATTGGTCCAGAGGTAGAAAAGGCGGTGGCTTCACTTCCTGAGGGTGGAGTTCTTCTCCTTGAGAATGTGAGGTTTTACAAGGAAGAAGAGAAGAATGAACCTGAGTTTGCCAAGAAGCTTGCCTCATTAGCAGATCTTTATGTCAATGATGCATTTGGGACAGCACACAGAGCTCATGCCTCAACAGAGGGAGTTACAAAATTTTTGAAGCCATCAGTAGCTGGTTTCCTTTTGCAGAAGGTGTATTTTCTTGATTGTTCGATCAATACAAATATTGTAAATTTAATAACTGGCCTGTGATTTTTATTTATTGCTAGTGGCAGCCGGATTTCAGTTTAACCTAAAATGGAGTATGCAGCATGAATTAGTTTTGAAATTCGGTAGTATTTTAATCTTTGCATTTTAAGTGCACTATAATTGCTTTAAAGACATTTCAGTAACACTGAGAAATTTTCATCATTCTTCATTTCAGGAAATTATTTAACATACAATATTTCAAACCTAAAGAACTGTCTTTTCTCTTTTCAGTGCAAACTTATGAGCTACTGCTGTTTAATTTATCTTCTTTCAGGAACTTGACTATCTCGTTGGAGCTGTATCGTCCCCAAAGAGGCCATTTGCAGCCATAGTGGGTGGTTCAAAGGTCTCATCCAAGATTGGTGTTATTGAATCACTACTAGAGAAAGTTGATGTCCTCCTGCTTGGTGGAGGAATGATATTCACGTTTTACAAGGCACAAGGTCTGTCAGTTGGTTCATCTTTGGTTGAGGAAGATAAACTAGACCTTGCTACAACACTCCTTGAGAAAGCCAAGGTTAAAGGAGTGTCTCTTTTGTTACCAACTGATGTGATTATTGCCGACAAATTTGCTCCTGATGCCAACAGCAAGGTTTGATTGTTGGCTCTTCATGTAGCTATTGATCAGATTTACTTACTATTCTAATAAATCATATTAGCATGTTAACATCTTCAGAGAAGGACTTTGATCAGAAAGTAACTAGAGATTTATTGAGATTCTCAGATTGTGCCTTCTTCTGCCATTCCTGATGGATGGATGGGGTTGGATATTGGACCAGACTCCGTTAAGACATTCAGTGATGCACTGGAAACTACTAAAACTGTCATTTGGAACGGACCAATGGGTGTCTTTGAATTTGATAAGTTTGCAGTTGGAACTGAGGTATGCATTAAGTTTTGTCTGTAGTACTGATGCTGGTATTTCTTACTTTTCATCAGCCACACACTGATCACCAATGTAAAATTGTACAATGGACGACAATTTGGATATATAGATATGGATGGGGATTGAAGTTTTATATATGTCCACAGTCTATTGCAAAGAAGCTAGCAGAGCTTAGCGGGAAAGGAGTCACTACAATCATCGGAGGTGGAGATTCTGTAGCGGCAGTAGAGAAAGTAGGAGTTGCTGATGTGATGAGCCACATATCAACCGGTGGTGGTGCCAGTTTGGAGCTGTTAGAAGGCAAAGAACTTCCTGGTGTTAATGCTCTTGATGAGGCTACCCCTGCTAAGGCACGTTCAGTCAGTGCCTAAAGGAGAAAAATGTTGTTTTGGAAGATTATGAGTTGTAAATTTTCGATCTTGTCTTTGACCAATGGTCTCCAAATTCCTTCATAAAATTACTATAGAGGTGTTGCAAGGAAAGTCTGTATCATTTTCAATTCCCATCATTCAATGAATCTTTACTTTCAACAGTGTTTCTAAGTATCTTGCTCTCTAACTATGGATCATATGAACCATTTGCATTATTGCTTAATGGTTTATACAATTCGGATGTGACTATTCCTTTACTATCTCTTTCTGACAAGTTTGGTCCTCAAAATTTTTCTACTTTCCTATCAAATAGAGTCCACATCTTGTAGTCAAATCCTCAACTCTGCATAATTTGAAGGTCAATTTTGATTTTATGTACACATGTAACTTTCTGTGGTAGTTGATCACCGTCTTTAAGATATTTTTATGATTCAATGTGAACCATTTATGTTCCCTTTTTTATAGTGTATATAATTTTAATAAAAGAGATGAAATGTTCTAGAATCAAGGAGGGCAACAAAATGCTACCATTTTTGTTCCCTTTTTCATTGTGTATATAATTTTAATAAAAGGGACGAAATGTTCTAGAATCAAGGAGAGCAACAAAAATGTCGTAGTGATTTTATAATTACCCTCAAATAGAGTTGAAAAAGAGAAGAAGAAGAAGAGAAAAACAATAAAATAAAGAAAAAAAACATTGGTATCCTTATAGCCTATATAGGAATATTAAAAAAATAATATAATAAAAATGAAGAGATTTAAATGTAATTAATAGGAAAGATTGTATTACCGATTAATTTTTCTTAAAAAATAAGAGAATTATATTTCAAAAAAATTACGGACAAAATGGGCCCACGAGCTGGCATATTCCAGTAGAATAAAACACACAAGTTGATCAGCTGAGGTCGGGCTGGGCTATTAGTGGAACAACATTAAGTGCGTTGGTCCATTTTACTGATATGTGTTAAATAGGATGAAAAGATGAGTAAAAGATTTAATTTGGAGGTATTTATATTTAATAATAATAAATATAAAAATAATAAATTTAATAAATAAAATTGATGAAAATAATATAATTAATATTTAAAATATATAGTTAAAAAAACTGATTGATTTAAGATTTATTGTTTATACATATGCACACACATATATTAAAAAAATTAAAATAATTTTAAATATAATCGGTTTATAATTTAGAATCTAGCGTTTAATTTTATGATTTAAGAATTTAGAATTTAATGATTAATACGTTATTATTGTATTGTTGTTAAGTCAAAATTTTTATTTTTATTCTAAATATATATTTTAATTAATGTACTATTACTTTTAACTATTTTACTTATAATTATAAAAAATACTTATATCGTTCCGGCAGGAAATTTTTATTTTTCTAAACCTAGGCAGATAAATTATGCTGTTTAAGTATTGCTAATATATTATACACAAATGGCAAGTAACCCATAATATGTAATCAACGAATAAGTTATTCTTTAAATTATTAAATTATATATTTATTTTTGATAATAAATAAAATGTGTATAATAATAATAACAAAAATTAAATTTATGCTTTATATACTTAGTATTTTACATTTATCTCTTAACAATAAAGTTATAATTAGATTATTTATCTTATTTATGTTCAAATTAAATTACACTTAAATAATTTTATTTATTTATCGATTATTTAAATGAGTTATTTCTATTATTATAATATTAAAATTTAAATTTATGTTTTTTTATTTATAAAAAAAAACTTATAATTTTGTATGAGATATTTTATATTTATTACTTAACTACGAGATTATAATTATTTTCTTTATAATGTACGAATTAAATCACACATAAATATATATTTTATTTATTAACAACTTAAAAAAATTATTAATATTATCTATATTAAGTAACATAATTAGGAAGGATAATAATTATAATAACAATAACCTAGGTGTTCATCTTATTAAGTATGTATTAATTCATGTAACCGTGTATGATATTTTATTTTAGTTTTTAGTACTAAAGATATTTAAAAATGTAATTAGAAAGTCACACGTACAAATAAAAATACATTAAAAAACTCAAATTCAATTTTACATTGTTATGGTTAACTTATGTAAAAATAAAACTATAGGTAAATAAATAGTTTTAAAATATTAACTAACTGAACAATTTTTTATATCTATTATGTAAATCAAATATTGCTATGAGAAAGATAACCCTTACAATTACAGCATATTCATCTTTCAACCAAAATGTTCATATTGTAAAACTTATATTAATTTAGGCAAAAGTACTGCAATTAATTGTTTTAAATCTCACGTTATTGTAATGTTGTTATAAAGACACGAAAACAAATAAAAATACATTTAAAAAAAGTAAAATTTAATTATATATATATAATATTTTAAATTAAAATATAATATTTTAAATTAAAATATAATATTTTAAAAATATAAAAATAAGTAAATAAGTATTAATTAACACCTAATACAATTTAATATATATACATATTTTTGAATGTAATATTTAAAATACAAAAATAAAAAAATTAAATATAAGTATCTTTCAATTTAATGGTTAATTTTTCATCAAAAAGTTATTTTATTTTTATTTTACAATATTATTATTTAAATCAATATTTTTTTATAAATTAATGGTTTAATTTGTTGGTATTCTTTTATTTTTTATTTCTGATGAACAATTAAATATTTATATATACACACATTTTATATATATAATTCACACAATAAAAATAATTTACACCATAAACGAAATTTATTATATTATTCAAAACTTTATTTATTTCAATTATATTATTATTTTTAAAAATACCAATTAATTAATTGGGTTACGTTGTGCAATCATTAATATAATAATAATAACATGGTATTGTTTTCTACCTACTATAAATTACAAATTTAAATTATTTTATTTGACTAAGAAAAACTGATATGTTTTCCATTATTTATGCATGCTTCATGAATATAATCTTGTTACATGAAAATGACATACATAAAGAAGCCTCTTCTGACATAGGAACTCCCCAAAACATGCATGTCATAAAAAAAATTCTTAATTATAATTATATTTATAATTAAAATAATAAGAAACTATTTTAAGCTTTATATATGCGTGCATAACAGATTGATTTCTACTGGGATTAAAATTACTGGTGTGTTTGACGTAAACTACAAAAAGCTTAGTAATAAAAAATTATATGTTTATTATTGAATAAATTAAATTGAAATAAATAGCACAATCTATAATTAAAGTTAATTCTCGCAAAATATCCAAAATTAATTCAAAGTTAAAATTTACACAAAAAATAAAATCTAAAAATTCACAGTTGTATAATAAGATGATTGATTATGACAAAGTTAAAGTTAGATAACGTCATTTTAATATATTATAACCACACATTTATTATTATTGGTGTTGGATATTTATGACGTTAAAGAGATAATGTGGTAAATTTTTTGCACAAAACTGAGAGTTGTTTTATTTTTCTGGGATGATTAAAATATTGCGAGGGTAGCATTTATCATGCCTAAACTAGCACGTTGAATATTGGGAAAATATTTTGTAGGTTCCTTTAATTTTTACAAATGAATATATTAGGTTTATAAGAATAAACCATTTAAATTACATAATTATGAAAAAAATTGTGCCTAATTTCCGTTAATATTCCATACCATGTATAAGAACAATATTTGTCTAACACAACCTGGAATATTTATTAAAAAAATTCAAAAAAATCACTCTTAAACACCCCATAAATTACTATATATTTATAAAAATTATCAATTAATATAATAAAAATATCATTACCGTTGTGCTTTTTACTCTCAAATTTTATAAAATTAGTCACTAACAAGCCACCAACCATCAATCAAGAAACATGAACATCATTTTAAGTAAAAATTGGACAAAAAATAACTCTAACATTTTGACCAGAATTCACGTGATTTTCAATAGGTTTAAGTTTAATAGGGTATATTTAATATAATATTCGATAATGGTATGAAAACATTTATAAAAGTTTAATAACCTCTACATAATTTTTTATAAAAGTTAGATTTATTGTTACCAATTCTATAAGATTTGTAGAAAAAATTGATAATATATTTGTTTTAATTGATTTTTAATTTGATTCTTTTCAAATTTTTTTCCTTTTTCATATCTTTATATATATCTCTTTTATTTTTTATATCAAAATATTTAGGTTTATTTAAACGTACATCTATAGCGGTTCATGCTAAAATACATAGTTAGAATCTAAGTATTACTGTTGTGCACCTTTGATCTGTCATAAAATAGTAAGTGTGTAGTTTAATCCAGCAGTTTAGTTCATTGAAATGATGCGACTATGTGAAATAAAAAAAAAACTTTAAAAATTATCTTCCTAAGTTAAAAAAAAATCTCTGCGTTTTAATTTTCCTTTTTCCTTATTATTATATCTTGTCCACCAATTAAAAAGAGGACATGGAAGTGTGAAAAGAATTATGCTAAGTGCTAATTTAAAACCATCCTCTGCAAGACCACCGTTTTAACTTTTAACCCTGAATCATAAGAATTCCATATCCACCCGGCTGCGTCCGCCCCAGGTTCAAATACCACACGTGCCTTGCGCACAAACACACACTCGGCTAACTCCACCTTCCAGTCTATATATTTATTTTCGAACTATTCCACTCCTGCTTGTCTTTGTTTGATCTCACTCGAAAAATACAATCTTTGAGTCATATTCGATTATTGTAAGCTCCAAGTTTTAGTCTTTCAATATTTTTTGTGATATGGGTATTGATTTTTTTTTTTTGTGGTTTGTGAAGAGGCTTTCATGGCGACCAAGAGAAGCGTGAGCACTTTGAAGGAGGCTGAGTTGAAGGGGAAGAGAGTGTTTGTGAGAGTTGATCTGAACGTTCCTTTGGATGACAACTCCAACATCACTGATGACACTAGAATCCGAGCGGCTGTGCCCACCATCAAGTATTTGATGGATCATGGTGCCAGAGTCATTCTCTCCAGCCACTTGGTAAGTATTCTTTGCTAGCATTCTAAAAGTCCTGCCTCTTTTTAATAGATTTGCGTCTTTCATGGCTTATCGGTCTTTTTAGATCTGTATGATTTAATCTTTTTGACATGTCTTTTTATGAATAATTTTGTTGTTGGGGCTTCATATTTTTGTGTTGTATGCGATTTCTTCATTTGATTGTGGAACTTTGTCGGTTTCCTGGTCGAATTAAATCGATTCAAATTTGTTTGATTCAGATTCTGATGGAATTTTTTGTTTGATCTGTGTGAATCAGTTGCTAACCTCCGCTTTAGTCTAATTGCTTTTGCTAAAGCATGATGTTTGATTGTTTAGTTAAATCATCGACTATCAATTAGTTTTTTATCGATTTTAAAGCTGTGCAAGACTATGTCTTTTGATGTTAATTGTTATTTGGTTTCGGTCTGAGTAATGCTCGTTATGATTTGCAGGAGCTTTGTTTCATGGTGTTTCATATTTATTGCAGGAGCATTGTTTCATTGTGTTTCATATTTGAAATTTTTTATAATTGACATTTGGATGGTTGAAAAATAGGGTTTTGTCCATTTCATTTATCATTTTGAGTTGTGTTAAATTTTGAGTTAGTAATGCATGGTCTTGTTTTGTTGCTTTCAGGGACGACCAAAAGGTGTCACCCCAAAGTACAGTTTAAAGCCACTCGTGCCAAGGCTTTCTGAGCTTCTTGGAGTTGAGGTGTGCTTTCTATATTCGGGTTGATAATAGCTAAATATTTTGCATAATCTTATTCTCTGTGCTCTTTTTGCCTAATATGGTTAGCTCTTTCTTAACAGGTTAAGATGGCAAATGACTGTATAGGTGAGGAAGTCGAAAAGTTGGTTGCTCAGATTCTAGAAGGAGGAGTTTTGCTACTCGAGAATGTGAGATTTTATAAAGAGGAAGAGAAGAACGACCCTGATTTTGCGAAGAAGCTAGCTTCTCTTGCTGATCTCTACGTGAACGATGCGTTTGGAACCGCACATCGGGCCCATGCATCAACAGAGGGAGTTGCTAAGTACTTGAAGCCTTCTGTTGCTGGCTTCCTTATGCAGAAGGTGTGGCCTCATTTTTCTCCTCTTTCTAATTGAAGTATTGTCAATCCTGAAATTTTTGGTGTTTTTGGTTGTCACATGCGCACACTTAAATACAAAATTTAAATTAAGGAAGTAAAAAAAAAGAAAAATTATGGTTTTAGAAACCCAAAATGTATTTCGAATCCTTTTCTCTTCAAACATTTTTTTATTCAGGAGCTGGACTATCTTGTCGGAGCTGTGTCGAATCCTAAGAGGCCATTTGCTGCTATCGTTGGCGGTTCCAAGGTTTCAAGCAAGATTGGAGTAATAGAATCGTTGTTGGAAAAGGTTAACCTCCTTTTGCTTGGTGGAGGTATGATCTTTACATTTTACAAGGCACAAGGCCATTCAGTTGGTTCTTCTCTTGTAGAAGAAGACAAACTCGATCTCGCATCATCTCTTCTTAAGAAGGCCAAGTCTAAAGGAGTCTCTATTCTGCTGCCAACTGATGTGGTTATTGCTGACAAATTTGCTGCTGATGCTAACAGCAAGGTTAGTGACGGTTTTGCTCTATTAAATTTCTAAGCATATTGTATTTAATAAGAGACAAATAGATAGAAAGTCTACCTGCAGTAGGGAAATGGTTGTATCCCCTTTCACTATTTTATCTGTCTATGTACTCGGGGGCGGATGTAGTTGCGAAAGCTTAATTTCATTGAATATGTCTTTGATTTTTTATTCAAGTTCATGAGTGATCTGTGTCAAACTAGCTTCTTCTGGATTAAGCTTACCTAAAATTATGTTACTTTGTGTTCTCACAATGTTGAATTTACATATATACAGGTTGTGCCTGCTTCAGGTATCCCTGATGGGTGGATGGGATTGGATATCGGACCCGATGCAATTAAAACATTCAATGAAGCTTTGGATACCACTCAGACCATTATTTGGAATGGACCCATGGGTGTTTTCGAGTTTGACAAGTTTGCTGCTGGAACAGAGGTACGTTGTCAAAATTTCACTAGCATCAATTACAAGATTTTATTAAATATATTGTAAACTATCTGAATATTGAATCTGTGGAAGTCTTCGTCAAATTTTAAGTGGGTTGTGTTACTTATTTTGTTACTAGCCTAATTTTTGCACTTCCATGTACTTTGGATTAAGCTGTCATCACTTTCCTAAATAGTTGTTGAAGTCGCATTTCTTCCCAAGTCAAGTGGGTACATTGTATGAAATAAATCAACTCTATATTTTTTCATATATCTCTTCCCCTCCAAACTGAAATAACAAGGACTTGTTTTGTAATTAGTATTATTTTCAACATTGTTTGAAACTAGTTTTCTAATTTATCTTTTGAAGAAGATAGAAGTTGTTCAGTAACTTGTTCTATTTTTGTTTTTTTAAATATATGAAACCCAAAAAAGTTGTTTGGTAAACTAAATTTTGAATTAGACACTTACACCTCCTTTTTCACGAAGAACATGGCTCCACCTCTTTTCTATTCTTGTTAATGTCAGAATAAAATTATGTTTGAGAATACATTGTTATCTTTAAAAAGTTTGTTAGAGTTTGAAATAAACATATCACTTGATATTCATTCATAACAAAAGGAGATCTAAATTGGCAGGCCATAGCCGAGAAACTGGCTGAGCTAAGTGGCAAGGGGGTGACAACTATCATCGGAGGAGGTGACTCAGTAGCTGCGGTAGAGAAGGCTGGGCTTGCTGAGAAGATGAGCCACATCTCCACAGGTGGTGGTGCCAGCTTAGAGCTTCTCGAAGGGAAGTCACTCCCTGGAGTCCTTGCTCTTGATGATGCTTGAACTTTTTTGAATTCTAGGTTTTGAACTTTATGTTTGCTTGGGGTGTTACATGGTTGAGTTTTTCTACAGATAACAAATTCTGAGAGTTGATCCTACAGATGCTATTATAGAATTAGATTTGAATAAAGAGTTTTTCTCATGGTTTTCAAAGGTTGATGCAAATTATTATTATTATTATTATTTTTATTTTTTTTTTGTTCTTAAGAGAAAATTAAAAGACAAACGATCTTTGCTTTGAAAAAGTGTCCGAACATTACCAATTTTTAATTTTATTCCTAATTTCTTCTCATATTTTTTGAACTTTTATTGAGATAATAATTTTATATATTACACAATAACTTTAAAATTGATAAAAAAAATTAAATTTGATAATTTGTTTTTATATCATTATTTTTTCATAATAAAAAGATTAAATTGTTATAAAAAATAAAACAATAATTAAACTGTCATTTTTTCAAATATGTATTTATCATAGTTATTCTTATAACTTTTTCTTATTAGGTTGTTTTTAATAAAATGGTTGAGGTAGAATAAAATTTATTTGAGTTTTTTTTATTAAACTAATAAATATGATCGCACATTATTTAGTTAATTAATAATAATTAGAGTTATCATTTTAATCATTATTTATATCATTTAATAATAATTTTAATATTTTAAGTGTGTTATTTTTTTCTTTCTCTTATACATTGTTTAGTTTTAATTTTAATTTTACTCTTATTTAAATAATAATCTTTTAATGGTATTAAATAATAATATTTTATTAAAATTTTACCTTTTATTCTTCTAGAACTCATTTTGATAACAATTAGACAAAAAAAACTTATTTTTTATTTTAAATTATTAGTGATTACTTAAGATTTAATTTATGAGATTTTGACGTCCTTTTCTCCTATAATAAATATACAAGTTAGTGATTACAATTGTTTTTACATTAATTATGCCGTTAGTTTATACATAAAAAAAAATATTTATTTTTTTGAAAAATATTTATAATAATAAGAAATTTTTAAAAAAATATCGTATCCTGTAATGCATTAATGTCACACTTGATAAAAGTCAATCCTAGCGGTAAGCCACTCGCAGGTTTTTGTTTCTGAAAAAAATATATTAATTTATTGAAATTTTTTTACATCAAATAATTTATTTAAATAAGCAAATAAATAAAAATTGATGAAAATATAAACTCACAATCATCGTTCTTAATTGTTTTGGTGATATTAATATCAATAATAGTATCTTTTATAAGCTTTTATTTATTTATATGAATTATTTTTAATTATATTTTCATGTCTTTAATCAATCTATTTATTTACTCTAATAAAAAAAATGTTTAAAATAATACTAAAATAAATTTATTTAAATTAAAATTTAAGAAGAAATGACTTATTAAACCTAACAAAAAATATAAAATATATACATTGAAGGGTATAAATTTATACGAAATGGGAAGTCTCTCCTCTAATATTACATATTAAACACAAAATCAAAAGAAAAAAGAAGAAAAAAATAATAAAAATGGTTAGGGTTTCTGGAAACTCTTCGAGTTCTTCCATGTTTATCAATTCTTAGGAAAAATGAAAGAAAATAACACTTATTGTACAAACACGATCATAACAATTCGATTGCAGTTTAGTGATTTTTATTTTATATATTTCAAAGACCTTGTTGAGTCAATTTATTTGAAAGAAAATATACATTTTATAACTTATCATAAAATAGGTATTTTGATTCAAACTTTCACACATCCTTATAGCTTATTAACATGACCATAAAATATTTCGTATCAATTTATCAAAAAGATCACAGTTAATACAAACTCCTTCATTACCCAACTGGAGAGTTTTTTTTTTTCAAATAAAAATTTCCCAGCTAATAACATTTACACGAGAGAGAATCACATCTCTTGTAAACATCATTAAATTTTTTTTTTTCGTAAACATTACTATTTTTTCCCTTTAGTTTTCTTCTTTAATTAATTTTGACTTTCTTTAATCAATATTTGCTTTTTCTTTTTTTTTCTCTCATCTATATTTTTTTTTATAATTTTTTTATTAGAACTTTGTTTTATATTGGGGCTTTTGCAACTGTTCTCAAGCACTACTTCTCATTTTTAGGATTTGATCATCCTCTTCCATCGTCATCTCTTCAAGAATCTTGAGATTCTTTACTCAAATAAAGCCAAAAACTTGCTTGAAAATAGCAATATATTGTGTTTTTTTTAATGAAAAACTCATATTTGATTTAGGGATTTGATTTCTCTTTAGTGAAAAGAATGAAACGTGAGCTGTAGAGAGAAAGCAAAAGCAGCAGAATAAGTGGGGAACGTAAAAATTTGGAACAAAGTATTCATTTTATGAAAAATGGGACTAACATATTTCTTAAAAAAAAAAACTAAAGTACAAATTTTTGATTAAAACAAAAAATGTGCCCATGGCATATTAATCCCAACTATTCTTTTTTTTTTTTTGGACAAAAAGAGGATTTTCATTTAAGCTTCAAAAATAGAAGTAGAAAAAGTTTGTTCCTGCATGCAACACCAGTTCAAGGATTACATCAGTAACATTATACAAATCAAAACAATTATCTTGCTACCAGTTTCACCAATTCTACAGCCACACAGTTACACTCCCTACTAACCTATTCTACATCACACTAGAGAAAGAAAGTCATAAGATCTTTAAAATCCTGTAAGACAAAAACCAACTCCCAATTCTCTAACCCCATGTTTGTTTGGAGGGAATAGAATAGAATCAGAATTAATTCTTTTCATTTTGTGTGTTTGGAGGGAATCAGATTATTAAAGGAGAAGGAATCACAATTCCTTCTCCCTCCTTTAGTAATGATGATTCCATTCATGATATAAATTTATCTTTCCAATTTTACCCCTCACCTAAAATTATAATTCCAAAATTACCCTTCCTTTATAAACGAAGAAGTAGATTGAATCTGACTCACATTTTTCTCACCCACAAGCGTCGCAATTTCTTCTCCAGCTCTGCACTCAACCATTGTGATTTCTTCTCCAGCTCTATACTCAACCATCACAATTTCTTCTCCAGCTCTAAACTCAGCCGTCGGCTCGCCTGGTCCTCCACAACTGGTGGTTTCCCTGACATTCGAGGTGAGTTATTGTCCTCATCTGTGTCTTCTCGCTCATCTGACTCGCAACCCTAATTTCTTCACGAGTTGTTCTCTTTTTTGTTTTTTGCTTATCGCTTTTGAATACATTATTTGTTTCCTGATATTGTGGGTTTTTCCTTTGAGATTGTTCTCTGTTCTGTAAATATTTATTTCTATTTTAAATTGATTCCTAATTTTGTTCTTTGTTCTAATCGCTGATACATTGTTCGTCTGAGGAATTGTTCTCTATTTTGTTGAAATTTATTTATATTTTGAATCGATTCATATTTTTATTATCTATTCTGGTATTCTGGTACGTGATATTCTTTGTTGTTTGCTTTGAATCGATTTATTGGTTTCATGAACTCAAACACAACTTCGATATAAACATTCCTTCTACGTCCCATAAAGACGATACTGATATTGTTTCGAACAATATCAATATTGGTTATTTGTTGTTCTCTTTTCTGACTTAATGACATAAACTGTTGTTAGGATTAATTTTGATAGTTTCAGGATATAAGGTAACTCTAATTTTGGTTTAAACTATCCATTGGAGCTGCATAAACTAATTGATATGTTAATGAATTCAAAAATTGTCTATTAATACTTGCAGAGGTATTGTCGAAGAGAATGCATTACTTAATCTTTCATAAACTGTCTATTAATACTTGAAGAGGTATTGTCTATTAATACTTAATCTTACAGAGGTATTGTTTATTCAAAAACTATCTATTGTTAGTGATATAATCAGTATCTTCTACAATATTTAATTTTGACAATTTAATATAATAGGTATATTTTATCAATTTTATGAGTAAATTGTTGTTCCTAATTAAGTATTGTTTTTGTTTGTAGTTTAAGGTAAAATGGATGATCATAGCTTGAATGTGGAAGAGGTGGATGCTATTGTTGTGTACTTGATGCATATAATGTATATTGTAAAATTCTTTTTTGAGATGGTAGTGGATAAAAACAAGACAATATCTTTAAGGAGACAATTGTATGAGCTTGATTTTTTTTTCAAATAGGAAAATTATGCACAGATTGTGCTATGAGAGTGACATTACTTGTATTAATCAACTTAGGATGAGTATGAGTGCTTTTACCAATTTGTGTGCAATGCTTGAAACTAGAGAGGGGCTAAAACAATCAAAACATTTGTTAGTAGATGAGCAGGTAGCCATGTTTCTTCATGTGATTGCACACCATGTGAAAAATAGAGTTCTAACTGATCAATTTAGAAGATCTGGAGAGATAGTTAGTAAGTATTTCAATAATGTCTTGCATGCTATCATACGGTTGCATAAGAAGTTATTGAAAAAGCCTGAGCCTATTCTTGACGATTGTGATGACGATAGGTGGAAATATTTCAAGGTAGATATAATGCTTAATTTCTTTCTTTCTTTCTTTTTTCTTATTACCATGTAATATTTCTAATAATTAAATGATTTTACTTGACTTATTGGTACTAGGGTTGCTTAGGAGCACTTGATGGTACTCATATTAGGGTAAGAGTTCCTGTAGGTGATAAGTCTAGGTATCGAAACCGAAAGGGTGAGGTTACCACAAATGTTTTGGGGGTTTTCTCTCTTGATATGCAATTTATTTATGTTTTACCCGGTTAGGAGGGTTCAGCAGCTGATAGTAGAGTATTATG
Source organism: Hippophae rhamnoides (assembly GCA_033030585.1). NCBI lineage: Eukaryota > Viridiplantae > Streptophyta > Magnoliopsida > Rosales > Elaeagnaceae > Hippophae > Hippophae rhamnoides. The sequence goes on along the minus strand of CM065428.1, from coordinate 59,946,441 downwards.
TGAAGCTATGCGTAAACAGAATGGATTTAAAGTCCAACTTGGTAAGTAATACGTGAATTGATCAATTTTTTTAAATTCTATGAATATGAAATTGAACTGTAAAATATATTTAATATATAGGGCATTATTATCTTGTGGATGCTAGATATGCAAATTCCAATGGATTTCTTGCTCCATATCGTGGTCAACATTATCATTTGAGTGAATGTAGAGATGGTTCACAACCTCGCAATCCATGTGAATTTTTTAACATGAAGCACTCACAGGTTAGGAATGTGATCAAGAGATGTTTTGGTGTGTTAAAAAATCGATGGGCTATTCTAAAACAAAGTCCATCATTCTATCCCATTAAAACTCAAAATTGAATAATTATTGCTTGTTGTTTGCTACACAACTATATAAGAAAGGAAATGTCATATGATCCATTTGAGGAAAATTGGGAAAATCTTGAAGATAGAGATGAGGATAAGAATAAGGAAGATACAATAAGAATTGTAGACTCTACACATGAATTGAGTGTATTTAGAGACAATACGGCATCAAACATGTACAATGAATAGAGGGAAAGGAGAGAGGGGTAGATGATAGTGATTGTTTAGGTTAATGGAAGTCGTGTTTTCTTATCTATGCTTGATTGTGGCTGTAATGAAGAGATTGTTTGATTGAAATTATTTGTAATCTTGTAAAACATTATGCTATTTGGGAGTATTCTTTTAATTTTAAAATTATTCTCATTGGTTGCTAGGCTCGTCAACTTTAATATGTTTTCTATTTCTATTTTGTTAAACAGTTAGTAAGTATTTGTTTGTACTTACTTTTTAATTTTAGGATGTCATCTTCACAAACTTTTACCTCAAGAAATCGAGGCCTTGGACAGAATAAAAGATTTTGGACAACAACATTAGATGGAAAATTAATTGAGTGTCTTGTAGAGTTACACAATCAGGGTTCATATAGAGCAGATGGTGGTTTCAAACCTGGCTACTTAAATGCTATTGAGAAATCACTACTTCAAAAACTACGAGATTGCAATATGAAAGTTAAACCACATATTGAGTCTCGATTGAAAACTTTGAAGACTCAATTTACTACTATACATGACATGCTAATTTTTCATAATAATACTGGATTTGGGTGGGATCCAGTGAATAAACATATAGCTGCTGAGGCACCTGTTTGGGATGCATATGTACATGTAATCTTTTTGTTGTTCTTATTTGTTAAGAATAAATACATTATTTATGTTTAGAAATTAATCCATTTGATTATTAATATTTTCAATTTGACATATTTTAATATTTTTTAGAGTCACAAAGAAGCTGCTCATTGGAGACATAGGTCATTTCCTTATTACGAGGACTTGGCTATTGTATTTGGTAAAGACAGAGCCCCAGGAAAAGATGTAGAGACTCCAGATGATGTTGTTTTAGAACTTGATAATGAACGGGATCAAGAGACAGTAAATGAAACTGATCCATTACATCAACATGTAGATGCTACCGACCAGCAAAACTCAAATGTTTCATCTAAAAAAAGAAAGAAAACAATTGGAGTTAATGAATATGGAAAATCTGTTGAGAGGGAAGCTTCGATACTTACAGAAGAGATGAATAATGTCACCAGCCTTTTGAGTCGATCCATCACAAAAGAAGAACAAAAGAGGTTGTACAATGAATTACAAAGGACCACATCACTTAGCAACGATGAGCTTGATGTTGCTACAATTCTTCTTGTTGACAAACCCGCAAGAATGAATGTATTTTTTGGAGTACCTAATGGCAACAAAGATGGTTGGATTAGAAGCCTTCTTAGATGTGAATGTGCATTATATTAAGTTATGGATATGTGTTATTACTATATGAATATTCGTTCGTAATTGTTATATTAGCCTTGTTTTGGTATCTAACTTTATTTTAGTTAAGCTAATATCAATATTTTAATATAGTGTTTTCAACACTTGTATTTTGAACACTGCTGAAATATGAACATTTGTGCTTCATTGAACAGATGATACGAAAGTATTAGGATCAACATACGTTTGTAATTCTGTTTATATTGATAATTTATTGTTTTGTAAAAATGAATAGCATCACTGTACAAAAACAATCCCACAACGGTTTCAATATATTGAATGCTATCAAAAACAATCTTAATAACATCATTCATCTCTATAAAAGTTAATATATAATTAATTTTTTATGATATAAAAAAAGAAATATATATTTTTTACTTAAAAAATTAAAAATTAAAATTGTTATTTAATTTTTCTGACGAAAAAATAGTAATTAAATTACATTATTTGAACTTTACAGCATGTAGAGGTATTCAGGTCATTTATAGCTTTTTTCATTCCATTCCAGTGTCAAATCAAACACTATAATCCTTATTCCGAGCTTGATTCCAGTGGTCAAACCAAACAGAATTGTTTCCATTCCATTCCATTCCCATTCCCATTTCGATTCCGATTTCATTCCACGAACCAAACGCCACCTAAAGGTTTCACACTAGCTGTCTAAGCTGGATACTCTTTGAGAATCAATTTGAATAACTCTCATTCAATTCTTCTCCATAGCCAATTATAAACCAGTAAACACACACCACCTTATTACATTTGCTAACAACTTGATGTACATGCTATACCTCTTTCGCAAGAATTTACTCATTAGCCAATCAAATCGTAGATTCAGCAACAATAATAGGATTTGGTTGCACACCAGCAAACAAATATTGGTTCCTAGCTAGCCAACCAAATAACTTCGCCTTTAAAGACACATTAGTACTGATCTACAACTTTTTCAAAAACTAGCTCTGAATCATTATAGAACTAGAAGGCACCTTTACCGATAACCATTGATTTGTTTATGCAATTCATGATAACAAGATTTGACCATGAATTTTCCATTTTTAGTATGGGACCACATCGATCTATCTTGACCAGTAATATTAGCCAAAGAAATATTCATAACTTCAACTATCCATGGAAGAAAGAGTCCATAGGGTATATCCATCTTCCAAGATCTTGTTTGCTAGTCTATCAAGTTAGAAACTTGTTTGAGCATATGAATTGGCCTAGATCCAAAGTTATCAAACGTGTTGTTCTAGGAAGATCTAATTTGTACTCGCCCCTACAACGACATTTATAGAGGCCCTTATCTACGCATAGTAACTTTAGGTATTAGAAGACCGACCATCAACTCGAACTATAAAAGTAGTTGATATCATGTTAGATTGTGATTTTACATATATAACCTCTTGACAAGTTGCGACGTATACTTCTATATGATTTACGCATGTATATATAGATGGAAATGCAAGCTAAGGAAAGATTGAGGCTATCAAATGAAATAATATCTTCATCACAAGATCGCACCTTGATAGCCCATAGGGAGGCTCGAGTTGAGATAGAACCTCATCAAGATTTGACATGCTAACTTCTTGTGCTAAGAAGGGGGCTCAAGAAGACCCGACAAGAAAATAAAGCACTGCACTCGCAATTAGGCTTGAACGTTCTGACAAGTCGAACCATTAATCTGGTTGATGATTTCGGGCCAACTACTGTAATAAATGAGCCCTCCCAGGTTGAGAACATAGTAGATGTCGACCTTCCTCTTAATGTGATAAGGCTAAACAATGAACAATTGTTGCAAGAGAGAAAGAGCTTGGAGGCACACTTCCAGATACTAGAGAATAATGAACCTCCAATCAAATTTAGTGTTTCTAAGTGTCTAAACTACTAAGGAATGAAGGATCCGATAAGTCAAGTATAACATTTCAAGATGACTATAGCCCTTGTGTGCCTTACTCAAGATAAGAGAGATTTCATGATATTCAAACTATTTACTACCATTCTATGCAATGGCACATAAAAGTGGTTTAATAACTTTATACCTCATACTATAACCTCATTCTCTCAATTTGTCAAGTTTTTTATCACCAACTATGCATGCAAAAGCCCTCTAAGGAAAGAGTTTTATCACTTTTTCTTGATCACCTATGAAGTTGAGAGTCTATTAAAGAATACATGAGAAAATTTAGAAAAAAAGCTATAAATAACATACTACTCTAACTCTATTGCAATAGAAGCTTTTAGATGAGGTATATTAAGAAGTTCTAATTTATTCGAAAAATTAACCAAAATAGTTCCCCAAACAATGAAGGAAACTTATGGAGAGGCTAAAAGTTTGTTAATTTAAAAAGAGAGTTGGAATTGGACAAAAAAAGTAAGGCCATTTTAGAATCTGCACCAGACATATTGAATTGAGAAAAATGATTAACAAAAATAAACATTGTGCTCCATTCATAAGGTGAATGGTCGATGGCTTAGAAATAGAGGGCCTTGAGGTAGGTTATTGTCCCCCTTTAAAGGCCTACCTTTGAGAATAAATCTAGCTCAAGCTGTGTTGAAGATGGAGAATGAGAAAAAAACGTTAGGTGGCCACCAAAAATGAGGGCATCTCTTAGGGACACATTTAAGTGGTGTGTCTTTCACAAAGATGCAGGCCATAAGACTCAAGATTGCATACATCTAAAAAAATAAATAAAAGATTTGTTGTCTAGAGGGTATTTGAGTAACCTCATGGGAAATAGTAGTAAAGGAGTTGATCGAAAGCCTGAACGTGAAACTCTAAGACTACATACTCCAAAGATAACGGGATAGATCCATACAATGAGGCTAATGCGATGACCATACGTACTATACATGAAGGATCTGGGTCCAATGAGACCTCCAGTAATGTACGTAAAAGATACGCTAGAGATTTGCACAAATTAAATTTATAATTTGGATAAAGGGATATCCTCTGTTGTATAATTTATATGAACCTTATATAAGATCAACATAATTCATTCAATTCTCTAACTTTTCCCTAATAATGTGATCACTTTAACAAAACCTAAAAAAAATCATTAATTATATACTCTATCTATCTCCAACCCTTACCAACTAGAATCCCAATTATTCAATTAACATAAATTAGAACAAAAATTTAGAAAAAAATCAATAACGTTTTTTGATTTCGTTTTTCTTCACCAATATCATCGATCTTTTCAAAATATCAAGAATACTCTCAAATATAAACGATGTTAAGAGAAGTGTGAAATCGAAGGATAAAATGGTAAATATTTGTCTTGGTTAATCTAACACGCAAACAAAAATGTTAAACTCATTACAAAGAGAATCTTTAAGTACACTAACGTGTTAAAAATAACAAAAAGTTCACGATTAAAAACTGTACATTTTCATTGACAATGAATTATCTTATTTAATAGTCGTTTGATACAAAACAACTATAAGAGAGATTAAGCAAAAATAAAATAAAATAAAAAAAGAATGCCACTGCCATCAAGTGAGAGCAGAGAATCTCATCCATAACCTCTATTTGAGGAGGTTGATCAACCCATGAAGGATTTTCTCTTCATGCTTGCAATTGCTTCTCCAAATCAATATCCATAGAGGTAGATGTCCCATTTTGCAGTTAATAAATGGAAAGATTCAAATGACTGACATAACTTACCTTGAGACACCTTTGCAACTTGTGAGGAAGCTGAAGAAAAAGTTTGGAGCATGGAAGATCAAATGGCTTTGACTGTCCATTTATTTTGGTTTTTTTGAAGTTCTGTTTTTATTCCATCTACCTCATAGTCCATCAGAAGGGAATTTGTCCACGAAGTTGGATTAATTGAATAATCAGTAAATGCATTGATATATTATTATACATTTTTTAAGCAAATTAAATTATATCTATGCGAGTTCATAATATTCATTTTGTAGCAACAGTTTATTTCAAACCCTGATCAATTTCCATGGTTTATTTAAAAAGTACTTATAAGTAGTTTAAAAGGGTAATTAGTGTTGCTTTAACCAGCTAACTTTTTTTTAATTCATTAATTTAAACCAGCACAATGTAATTTTCTTTTTAAAAAATTGTGCGAATAAATTTATTAATAACATCCCTTGAAAATATTATTACATATTTTTTAAAAAACATGAGTATTAACGAAGAAGAACGAAACCTCAATGATTTCACTGAATTTTTTCCCAAAAATTGTTCAATTAACAGAAAATGCTTGATTTGCTTTAGGATGTATATTTTAACTTTGCATAGTTTAAATTATAATTATCAACAAAAATTTGGTAACTATTTTTAAAAAATAATCATCGATAAAACATAATAATTATTGTAATAAAAAAATTATAGTTAATCAAAAACAAATATATATTAATATTATTATTTTTAAATATATAATTATTTAAAAATTATTCTTTAAATAATAAAATAATAATTATATTGAATTATATTTATTTTAATTAAAAATATATTTTATATAATTAAAAGTTATGTTAGTGTTTAATAATAAGAATTGGGGTATTGTTCCGAAACTATGTGGTCAATCATCCCCGCCCTCCCAACCATAGCTATTCTTGGAATGGTACAAAAATAACCCCCAATTATTTCTAAACCCTTAGGTGGCGTTTGGTTCGTGGAATGGAATCGGAATCGGAATGGAATGGAAAGGAAACAATTTTGTTTGGTTTGACCATTAGAATCACGCTCAGAATCAGGATTATAGTGTTTGGTTTGCCACTTGAATGGAATGAAAAAAGCTGTAAATGACCTTAATACCACTACATGATGTAAAGTTCAAATAATGTCATTTAATTACTATTTTTTCGTCAGACAAAATAAATTATTGAAATCATTATTTTTCTAAATAAGTATTACTTAATTAAAAAGAAATATATTATTAAAATTATTATTTTTTTAAATAGGGTTTAGGGTTTTGAGGTTTGGGATGTGTGATTTAGGGTTTAGGGATTTAGGATTTGGGGTTATATTTGTAGGTTAAGGTTTAGGGTTAAAATTATTATTTTTTTATAAATAGTTTAGGTTTATAGAATTATGGATTTAGGGTTTAGGGTTTTAGGGTTTTAAGGTTTAAGGTTTAGGGTTTATGGTTTTAGGATTTAGAATTTTGGGTTTAGGGTTTTGGGATTTATGTTTTAGGGTTTTGGGTTTTGAGATTTATGTTTTAAGATTTAGGGTTTAGGGTTTAGAGATTTGGAGATTTAGGGTTTAACGTTTAGGGTTTAGGGATTTGGGGTTTAGGGTTTTAGGATTTATATTTTAAGGTTTAGGGTTTAGGGATTTGGGATTTGGGGTTTATGGTTTAGGGATTTGGGGTTTATGGATTTGGGGATTTGGGGTTTAGGATTTAGGGTTTTAGGATTTGGAATTTGGGATTTAGGGTTTATGGATTGGGATTTATGTGTTTAGGGTTTTGGGATTTATGTTTTAAGGTTTAAAGTTTTAGGGTTTAAGGTTTAGGGATTTGAGGTTTAAGATTTTAGGATTTGGATTTAGGATTTTGGAATTTTGGGTTTAGAGTTTAGTGTTTTGGAATTTTGGGTTTGAGAATTTAGGATTTGAATTTAAGGTTATATTTTAGATGAGGGTAAAATTGGAAAAAAAATATTTAGATGGGAATGGAACAATTATTACTAAGAGTGGGAGAAGGAATTATGATTAATTTTCTTTTAGTAATTATATTACTACTTACAATCAAACACACAAAATGAAAAGAATTTATTCTGATTCCATTGCATTCCCCTAAACAAACTTAGGTTCAAGTAAGAATATCAAAGCTATCTGTATTTGAGGTAAACTCATAGAGTTTGGATTTGGATTGAAATAATTCGCTCATAAATGGAAGCTCAGATCGGAAAGTTCTTCGAGTCCGTTGGTTCCTTTTTCGGTGGTGGCGGCGATCAAGGTATCCCATGGTGCGATCACGACGTCATCCTTGTACGTATTCTTTCATTTTCGCAAATCCCCAGCGTGTTTATCGTTACATTTATATTTGTTTCCTGAGAAAGGACCCAGAAAAAAAGAGAGAATAAACCTCGACATTATTAATGGCTTGACTATTTTCCTTGCTTTTTCTCTAATTATGTTTGTGTTGCATGGTATCTAAGACTTTGATTTTGTATTGTGCATAGATTATATGTGGTTTTCAGTTATTTTTAATTTGAAAACCGAACTATGATAGAAAGTAATTTCTAATTGTCAAAGACTTAGTAGAACCATAGAAACCTCTACGTTATAATTCCTTGCAAATTACCTCTCAGTGATCCTGTGTTATCGTAGGGGATGGATAGGACCAAAGACTTCTCTGGGTGTTGTTACACACTTGCATATTTGAATTCAGAATCCCCTCTGGCATAAATGTTGATCTTAGTCTGAGGACAACCATTACAAGGTTAAATCATTAAAGATTTTCAATTTATAAAAGACTTAACCTTTTAAACCATTAATTAGAAATAGTATTCAAAATCTTGGATCATAAGCCTTTCATTTCTATTGGCAGCAAATGACCCATTAGATGTGTATGCATTTACCTGTTCCCATCTGGTTTTTATCTGCACCTCTAGGTAATACTAGTAATAGTGTTGTATCATCTTTATTGCTTTCTTGAAATTTGACTGCAACATTCCCCCTTGGCCACCACCCTTTGAGTTTTTATTAATTGCTATGAATTTAGATCTGGAATATCGTCTTTTGTCTCCTCTTCATTGCCAATACAAATCCTTTCACTTGTTGATTACTTTATTTAGCAAGCAAACAATGCTCTGGAAGAGCAATGTTCAAAGCATTTTTATTCGTCAGGAGAAATACTGGAGTACATAGATTGAAAGTAAAGCTTCTTGAGCTTGGTACTTATCAACTACCTTATTACATGAAAACCAAACACTTGACTCTACAAGATGGGAATGATACACTTTGGGTACTCTACCTCTCTAACAATTATGGTTTCTGTAAGCTGTCTACCTGGGACCTGATAATCTCGTTCTTTTCCCTCGGGAACTTTCTTTTCTTTTGTTGGACGGGCATCATTGTTATTCTAGGAATCTTTTTTAAAAATATTTGATGTTCTCAGGGTTGTGAAAGGGAAGTTGCAGAGGCTGCTGATCTTGATTCTATAGAACGTAAGAAAGAAAGCATTATGAGACTGTCCTGGGCACTTGTCCACTCAAGGAACACTGAAGATGTGGAGCGTGGGATAGCAATGCTAGAAGGTAAAGTAGATTTTTAAACAATACTAGTATTTCTGTTTATCATAGAACTGTATAATTTTTTGCCCCTGTATTATGGAAAAGCTAATTTAACTCTATAAGTTCTAAGTTAAGGATCATCTCTGTCAGTGCAAATGTGCAATTACTTTGTTGCTCCTTCTATGGCTTCCATTGGTCCACCTGTTATATTCTTCCTCAAATGAGCATAAATCTTTCCCCACTCTTAATATTTGCGAGCATGTACAAATTGCAAATGTAAGAATCGGTGTGCCAATATCAATTTTGGCAGTGTTAACTCTTTAACATGACATCCTGCTATTTTGTTGTGTGAGGATGCCCTGGTGTTCTGTCCAGTTTTTGTTCATTGTTGTAGTTCAGTACTTCATCTTATGCAAGCAATTTGAAATGGAGTATCCTAGTCTCCATGCTCCTATATGACAAGGGGAAAGGAGAAATTTTTAATCTACAAGTTTAGCCTTTATCGCTCTTGCGTAGAACTCTCCGAATTCTACTTGTACCTTTTCTTATTTTTATTTTTTTTCCAAGTCATTTTTGTTAATAAAAAGTTAATTATCTTTCAATCCTTCTGTTTTCTGTCCAATGCCAATCCAATTTGATCCTTCTTTGCCAATGAAGGACCCTTTTCAGTTTTTCTAGCTTGCTGAAAAAATGCTTCTAATTTTTGAATGATGAGATAATGGAGATACTGATGACATAAAATTATCGTTAAAATATAATGAGCAGTATTTATATTTGCAGCTTCCTTGGCAAATCAGAGCTCTCCATTACATCAAAGAGTGAAGCTTTATCTTCTAGCTGTTGCATATTACCGAAATAATGACTTTGTAAGGAGTCGGAACCTGTGTGACCAATGCTTGGAGGTTTATAACTCTTGTCCCATTTTGCCTCCATCTTTTATTTTGCTTTTGTAAAGTGCACAACAATGTCTTGAAACCGACATCTTGGTTATCATTATCAATGGACGAAGTATGCCAAAGGCCATTTTGTTCCTTGTTTGTTTGTTCTTGTTTTTTTCCTTTTGACTTTGATCTGCCTAAAATATTAATTGGTCACATGCTCATGGTTGTTGTATATTTAAATTCATCCTTGGAATTCTTATTTAATACAGGTGGACACAAAAAAAAAATGTTGTGTTCTTATCTTCCTTAATAAAATTTACAAGAATTTGTTTCTTGACTGTTAAACTTTTCTATTAGCCCTCTTTTCCTTTATATCGGTGCTTGTGGTCCTCGTATCCATATATCTGGAAATCAAATGTAATTAACTGGTTTATTTAGGTGTAGGAAATGGTTGTGGTTGATCTTTCTGTATAGTGCTTTGCATTGGTAAACTTTTGTCAACATTCAACAACTGGATCTTAAGCTCATTGTTGTCAATTTGTAGTATTTTCTTTCAATTATTATTTCTTTTTTAGGCTGGAAACGATACTGTACTGTGCTTTCATTTCAATAAATGCTTTCAAAATATTAATGTCAATTTTATATAATTATTTTGTTTTAATATATTATTACCTTTGAAAACTGTTGATTTTGTAGATTGTCCCTGATTGGCGGCAGGCTCTGTCCCTTAAGAAAACAGTGGAAGATCACATTTCCAGAGGTGATTATGATTATCCCAAGTATATACTATAATATTTGGGTAAAGATATTTTTACTATCACTTTTGTTATCGGCAGTTGGCACAACAAAAGTTATATTTTTATAACTATTAATACTTTAATGTCACCGTTGTCGGATAAAATTGTGCTTGTGGCTATTGCCACCATAACATTTGTGCATGATACGATTTTAAACACATTTTTTTATATGCAGATGGTCTAATTGGAATAGGCATTACCGCTACTGCTGTTGGTCTAATTGCTAGTGGAATTGCTGTGGCTTTTAGTCGGAGGTGAAAAAACCCCAAAACTGATCACTTGCATAATATGATCCTTTCAAGATTTAATGTGGGAAGCTTTACATTAGAAACTGTTACATTTTTTTATTAGAAAGTGTTGGTTTTCTTGGTAGTGGCAATTGTGACAAAGTATGCATGATAAAAATTTTGCTGACTCCCTATTATTAGTTTTGTTTCTTTTTTCTATATCCGACTTGCTATTGATTAGTTAATATCTCCAGAGGTATTTGTAATCTTTGTGTAATATTTTATCATGTAAACTTATTTTAGTTTGCATTGCCTGTTAGATTTCAGCACATAAAAACTAACGATGGCTACAGTATTAAACAAAGTTTCTCTGCTTACGGTGGTTTTAACGTAGATGTTGACTATTCCAAATGCACCTTTAATAGGGTTTCGGTCAAAATATTTAATAAATCTATGTTATAAACAATTCGGGATAGTTAATACGATCTAAGAATGGGCATTTTAAAAGTAGATATTTGAAATTGTAGTTATTTATAAAATTCTAACAGTTTTTTTTCTTTTATAGTCATAGCTGATAAGATGTAGAGCGGAGATTTTTATTGTAAATTGAAATTGTGGTTAATCAAAACTTAATATATATTAATGTTATTATTTTATATAATATAATTTCATAGAAAAAAATAATTTTAATAATAAAATACACAATATTTTATTTATTTTTATTTTATATTTTTTTATTTTACTTAAAAATATATACTAAATAATTAAAAAATAAGAATTAACATTAATATTTTAAATAATATAACACACTAATGTTTATTTTTTTAAAATTAAATATATATTTTGAATAAATGTTAAAAAATACGAAATATGGTTAAATTGTAAAAAAATTACTACCGGTTATAATCGATGGTTATTATACTTTAAATTGATGTGATGTTGTTATTTTTATTAATATAATTGTCTACATCAATCCCGTTCATCCTCACATACATTCATAATGCAGTTTTGATGTTATATCAATTGGACCGTTAAGTTACTAAAACAATGTTACCTGGCTTTTTGACAGAAGTAAGCTTGAACACTTCCTAAGACAATCGAGCCATCATTATAGGTAGGGGAAGAACTTCCAATGTAAAACGGACTTTCATTCCTTTGTTTTGTCGTGGCACATGCACCCTATAAGCGTCCCCCAACTTAGGGGGACCAAAAAACGCTTTCGTTTTTTCCTCCTTTGTCGACCCTTATCTCCTTTAACGACCCTTATCGTCTTCCCTTACTTAATAGTTAATAGTATGTAACTATTTATCTATCTAGTCTTTTTTTTAATAAACTTCCGAACACCTTTCATTTTCACAAGTGTTCTAGAAATATTCAATGCCCTATTTTGTATGGTCACATTGAAGCCTTTTGATTCTAATATTCTCACAGCAATGAAATTCTTCTTCATATCTGGAACATAATGAACATCCCTTACGACTCTAGTTGAATCATCTGGATTCTTCAAACGAATTGTACTGATCTCCAAAACTTTGCATGGATAATCATTACCCATGAAAATAATTCCATCGTCTAGTTCTTCAAAGTTAAAGAACCACTCCTTATTAGGAGACATAAGGAAGATACATGTTGAATAAAAAAACCAATCACCATGATGGGATACTGTTAACGAACAAACCAATGCAAAATTTGAATTTGAATTGTTTTCAACTACACATGCATTAAACTGCACAACTTTTCATTTCTTCTGTAACTTCGAACAATTTTTCTTCCAATGACCTTTTTCATGACAAAAAACACATTCATCTTTATAAGCCCTCCTTTTGAATGAGATATGTCTCTCCTTTCTTTTTGTTGAGTTTGTGAACGCCCTCTTACAGGCAGTGCATCTGTTGCTTTTTTATTATCTTTCTTTCTAATTTCATGATTATACAAAGTAGTGAAAACTTCCTTAAAAAACACTTTATCCTTCTTAATGAGTAAGCTCATAATAAGGTGATCAAACTCATTAGGAAGGGAGGCTAACAACATCAAGGCTAAATCTTCATTTTTAAAAGTTTCATCCATATTTAACAAATATGCTACTAATCGATTAAAAGTAGTAATGTGGTCGTTTATTATGGTACTTGGAAGGTATTCAAAACATAACAACTTTTTTTTTCTAATAGATCCGATTCTTTCCATTCTTCTTCATGAACTTGTTCTCCAATGCCTTCTACAACTTACTTACGGATGCCTCCTTCATTAACATATACTTTTGTTCTCTTGAGAAACACAAACAGATTGTACTACATGCTAATCGGTTGATATTTTTTCACTCGACTTCATCTGTTCCATCTAGTTTCTCTTCTTCAATGACGATGTCTAGACCTTGTTGAAACAGAGCATCTAGAATTTCACCTTGCCACATGCCGAAATGAGTGATTCTATCAAATTTTTCTACCTCGAACCTTGCATTCATAACCATTATTCTGTTTGACGTAGTTGGTTGGCCTTTGTTTGAGGGAGATTTTTTTTCGCCATTTCTTCATATTACAACAACTAGCAACTATATTTCAATAGTAAACAAACATAATACAAACAAATGCCTAAGTAGAAATTTGGCTTTATCCGACCAAATAATGCTATTGAAAGTATAATGCTAAAAGAAATTAAAATAGAAAAATAAAAACACTAAAAATTTAACAAGATTTGGTATAAATGTTACTTATGTCGTCAGACGTCGTTGACTACTTTCATAATCTCCAAATAGATGAATTCAAAAATTACAACTTGTTAGGATACACTCAATTCGTACCAACATCTATGAATCTATGGTACTTAAGGACTAGGTCCTATGTTCGAGGCTTGGGGAAGGAGAAAAGAACTCGTTAACATATCTCGGATTAGAGATGTAATTTACAGATTCTCTCATGGTAGAGTACGGGGCACACGAGTATATCCTAATACAACTAATTGGATAAAATTAAGTTAATCAATTACCCTTACAAAATAGAAAAAAATTTACAAATTTTGGGATGTTTTAGAAATGGAGAAGAGAGCTTTATTTATAATCCAAAATACAACATTGAACTTCATTCCTACTTAACGTGAAACTTTTTTAATTTATTCAATAAGTAGTTATACTATAATATTTTACCACGTTATTTTGATACTTATACAAGAAAAAATAAATTTGTTAGTGTTGGATTAGAATTAGTTGGACAAGAAAATCATGAGAGGTCACGAAAGTCTAACTGAATGATCCATTGTGGTGACACATGTTAAGCAGGGAAATTAGAAGAAGATTAGTGCACGTGTAAAGGTTGGATGGCGAAGCTGTGGAAACGACGAAACGACACACGTTTGGTGAAGTAGCATTCGAGAGAACGAAGCCTCGTTCGGGCTACGAGGGTTGCTTCAAAAGGACACCCACCGTTGTTGGCCTCTTGCTACATCGATCTATACTCTGTCTAAGTACATTCACGCGTTAAATAAATTAATAAAAAAATCATAAAAGATTTAAAAAATCTAAAAGAATTAATGTTTTTTACGATAAATATAAAATAAATATTTTGAATAAATTATAATAAAAACATATTTATAAATATAAATGAATTAATATATACAAATATATATAAAATATCATTTACAATGTATTTTTATTTTTAATCCTTATACATGTGATCACATATTTTATTTTTTATTTAACATAAAATCATATTTTTTTATTTTCAAAAACATGGTGTATATATATTTTTTCTTATAATGTAAAATATGTGTTTTTTTAAAAATAGTTAAAAATAAAATTATATAAATAAATATATATATAAAAGTTAAAGACAAAAATACCATTATATTATTTTTTAAGGAAGATAATATTCTTATAATAATTTTTGTTATTATTACAATAAAATGCATAAAATGTTCATTTTATTTTTTTATTTAATCACACATTAGTGTTACTATTATTAAATTTATAAGAATGAAATTTATAAATCATTCTTATGATGATAACAATTTTTGGACATATTTTTTCAAAAATAGATAAAATCTAAATACTAAAACGAATGATTGGTTAAATGTTTTAATTTTATAAAACCAACAAAAATTTAGATAATTACACTATAAATATATTTTAATTATGTAATATTTATAAATATTAATTAATATATTTATCATTTTTTATAAACTTTAATTCCTAAAATCAACCAAGTGCATATAAAATAATTTTTTTTTCTCTTTTTAGGAGGAGAGATAAATATTTTAGCAAAATTTTATTCTTAGATAAGTTTTATTTTTATTTGTTTTTAAATTTAATTATTTTCATAATCTTTATTATCGTGATTTACTTTATATTGATTATGAGTATTATACATATTTAAAGTCTTTTTTAAGAATTTTTAATTTTTAACAAAATTAATTATTTTTAAATGTCAACATATAAAAAAAGTGAAGCATACATATTAACTATAAACTAAAATATATAAAAGTCCATTAATTTAGATACCATAATTTATTAACTATGAAAAAATATATTATAAATGAAAAAAATATCATTTATTTATATGTTTACGTGTCTTATTTATGATTTTTTTTCATTTTTAGATATATGTTGTATTTTTTTTGTTGTTAGTAGACTTATAATAACTCACACAAAATTTAATAGATTTTTTATATTTTTTTTATAGTTAATGTCCTCTTATTAGTTTGTTTCATAAGAAAATATAACATGTTAAAAATTATTATTAGTTTTAGATTATGTTTTCGTAAATAAATTTTTGATAAAAAATAATACGTATAAAATCATCAAATTGAAGACAATCATACTGATATTATAAGGTTAATTTTTGAAGGTTATAAGGAAATTTTAATTTTTTTTAAACTGATTGGAAAATATTTACTTCTTCAATGTGTTAGATAAAGGTATACAATTATATTTTTACAATATCTTTAGTTTTTACTTATTATTGTATAACAAATGAGGGGTAAGATAATCTGTAATCCATCGATCGTTGTTACAGAAGAACTTGATGCATAAAAACATCACTTGTGTTTAACCGATATTACTTGTATTTTTCATAATCCACAGTGAAGAACTCCACTTATTGGTCAAAAACTCTCTCTCTCTCTCTCGCTCGCTCCTTCTTAGTACCCTCTAGGTCATTGAAGAAGACGTGAAGGCTTGACGTTGTTTTGGCAACTCTCTTAAAAAAACAAAAAAACATTGTTTTGGTAACTATTGTTTCCATCTAAGTTATATTCGGTTTTGTTAGAAAAAAAAAATGTAGAAAATATTAGAAAAAAAGAATTGTTTTCGGTTCTTAGGGTTTTGGTTTGTCTTTCCTGAGTTGGAACATTTTAGGGTTTTTGGTTTTGAGATTGAAAAGCCATTCCTACTCAGTTCGATTCTGAGTTTGAGCCAGATAAATACTTTAAAAGTATGAGCGCTTTTTACACCACTGACCTCCAATTTCCCTGTTCAAGGGGATTTAATGTAGTTTCTTTTTCAAAATTGGAAAAACAGGCTACGAGTTTGTTTGAGAAGTGTCCGTGTCGTTCCTTCACGTTCTGTATATATTACAATTTTGCTCAAAGTTTGTGTCTTTTCTCTAACATTTATTTGTTGGCTGGTTTAGGTGATCTTCAGCTATGTATGGAGGCGGTAAGTACTCTGCTTCCCAATATAGTTTTCTCACCATTCTTTGAGGTTCATTTTCATTCTTGTATTATTTCTGGTGTTTGTGTCTTCAGATGAAGTCTCAGCTATTGTTGTTGATCTGGGCTCCCACACCTGTAAAGCCGGATATGCTGGTGAAGATGCTCCTAAGGCCGTGTTTCCATCTGTAAGTGTTCTTTCACTCGTACTAGTCTTATTAGCTCATTTATACAGAAGTGGATTGGATTTGCTCGAGCTTTGTCGTGACTTAGTTTGCAAAGTTCACAATGCTGCCTTTTCTGTCAAGTTTCCGAGCACGATACTTCATACGAAGCGTATTGAAAGCTTGTAGCATTTGTTTTGAAACTGTTTTTCACAAGGATTTGGTCTTCAAAAAGCCGTAATTCTGCAGCTTAAAGGTTGAGTCAGATTGGACGAAGAGAGGAAAGAAAAAAGCTATTTGTTCCTATTAGACAAATACTGCTCCCTGCAATGTTAGTCGTGAATAGTTAATCCAATGTCAGTGGTCATAACCCTCTGACTGGGTGATAATAGAACATATGGATAAGAAAGATCATGGATGATTCTGATTTTCCATCTCATACTTAAACAACGGGCTCTCATCTAGATCACCCTAATTTCTGCCATTGTATTATAGATGATTTTATGGTGCTCATGCATAATGCTTCCTTTTTGCAGTAATTAGAGATAACACTTATTTGTTATATGAAAACTTGAAAAATTCTTGCATATCCATCACTACCCATGTTTGATGGGTATTTATGTAATTAGATATTTTCTTTTAGTGCATAAAACAATGGATGGTATTACCTTAGACAAATCTAATGGTTAACAAACTTAAGATGTAACTTACAGAGTATAGAGAGTATAGAGTAACGCTTAACAAATTATAGTAATCCTTGTTTTTCCTCATCTGTTCCACTTCCAGAATTTCTAGTAAACAAAAAATAATAAAACTAATTTAGATGCGCTTCTTCTTTGTTTGTTAAGGTTGTAGGATCAATCGATCACATGGAAGTTGATGACTCTCCAAATGCTGAAGAGATCTCTGGGTCTGCTGTGGAGTCTAAAACCAATAACCAGGTTGACTCTGACAAACGCAAGGGAAAGCGGAAATTGTATGTTGGATCTCAAGCTTTAGGATATCGTCGAGATCATATGGAGGTTTGTTTGTAATTTATAATTCAACGTTTCGGTTTTATGATGGATTTGATTGTTTACAAGGTTTTTTTTGGACTATTATATCAGGTGCTATCTCCTTTAAAGGAAGGAGTTGTTGTTGATGACTGGGAACTAGTTGACAGCATCTGGGACCATGCTTTTAGGTAAATAATGAATACTAATATCTGTGTTCTGTTATGGTTTTATATTGGTCTACTCTTGTTTTGAATACGATTTACTTAGTAATAGCTCACCTGTTATGAAAAGGTGTCCTAACGAAAGATAATGGTGTGCATTGCTGGCATGCTAAATCAAATGTTATTTTAATGATCAACTTGGCCTTTTGTCCTGAATCGTCCTATTTCAATTTATATTGCATGCAAGCAGAAACAATTTGTGTTGACTCATAAAAGTTGAAAACATTCTAGCTTGGTTCTGAAGTCTTAATGTTTTATGTGCAGAGAAAATTCTTAAAATTAAGTTAATTGTATATTCATCTAATTATATTTTGAATCTTGTTGCAATATTTTATCTTTTAGATCCAACTCCAATTTGTATGACCAATCCTAGCAACTTCTGCTCAAATTCCTGAGATATCTTTTAATATTTATAACTGGTGTTTTTTCCCCATACAGGGAGTGCCTTTTGATTGATCCCACTGAGCATCCAATGCTACTTGCAGAACCGTCTTTTAACATTCAACAACAGAGAGAAAGGTGATGGGATGATGGAACTTCTGCAAAATTGCTTTAGACTGTTGTTTTTAAGTTGTTATGGTTGTCCTTAATTCACTAACCCCATGTTTGGTTGACCGGAATGAAATGAAATCAGAATTGATTTTTTCCAATTTTATGTTTGTTTAGGCCGAAAAGTGAGAATGAAATAAAATCGATTCCTAAAGAGAAGAAATCAGAATTCCTTCTCTCCTTTAGGGAATCATGATTCCATTCTTATCTCAATTTTTTTCCAATTTTACCCCAATCTTAGATATAACCTTAAATCTTAAATTCTAAATCCCAAATCACTAACCCTAAACCCTATTTAGAAAATAATAATTTTAAAACCTTAACTCACAGATATAATCCCAAATCCCTAAACACTGTTTAATAAAATAATAATTTTAACCCTAAATCTTAACCCATAAATATAATCTTAAACCCTAAATCCCAAACGATAAAACCCCAAGCCCTATTTAAAAAAAAATAATTTTAACGCTAAACCTTAACCCACAAATATTACTCTAAATCCTAAATTTTAAATCTCAAAACCCTAAACCCTATTTAGAAAAATAATAATTTTAACCCTAAATCTTAACCCACAAATATAACCTTAAACCTCAAATCTTAAACCCCAAAATCATAAACCTCAGATCCTAAAGCCCAAAACCCTAAATCTCAAATTTTAAACTTCAAAACCCTACCCTATTTAAATTTTTTTAATAATATATATTTTTTTAAGTAATAATTATTTAGAAAAATAATGATTTCAATAATGTATTTTGTCTGACGAAAAAATAATAATTAAATGATATTATTTAAACTTTATTGATTCCAATTGCAAATTAAATACTGTAATACCGATTCCTTCTTTGATTCCAGTGATCAAACTAAACAAAACTGTTTTCTTTCCATTTCATTCCTATTCTTATTCTCATTCTGATTTCATTCCGTAAACCAAACGCCACCGAAATAACTTAGCATTTGCCATAATTGGTTAATCTATTTGTTTGTTAATTATTCTTTCAATTGTTTAATCTTTATTGTATGTAATATAGTTGTGCATTTTACAGGACGGCAGAGCTTATGTTTGAAAAGTATAAAGTTCCTGCCTTATTTTTGGCAAAGAATGCTGTATGTCCCTTATTCATCTATCCCCTAACCCAAAAACATAATATCTGCACGAATAGTTGAATACCTTTAGCTTACACATCCCCTCCGCTTGTGGGGAGGAGAATATTGCTCTTTTATTTGGTAGTGACTTACTGACTTGAAGCTTTTGTGATCTCAGGTTCTCACTTCCTTTGCATCAGGTCGTGCTACCTCATTAGTTGTTGACAGGTAAAATACATGTAACTTTGTGTTGCCATTTTTTGTTTTATCTTGTTAGCTTAATAGTAGTATTCATGTGGGTAATTAGAGTTTTGCATGCTCTTTGATTTTTCCATAAAAGATTAAACCTCAGTGAATTTATAGCATCAAAATGTTCTCTGTATAATGAAATATCTTTTAAATTTTAGAAGACGACATTGAAAACTGTATACCTCTCTTAATTTGGTTTTAATTTTTAAGGCACCTTTAATACGATCGTCATCAATCTTAGATATTTATAGTATTGAAAAATTGTTAGACCGCACCTCTGGCTTGTACCTAGATGCAATATCCTTTGTTGATGGAGGATTAAAGTCTTGTTTTCAGAATATCATCCTATTTAGATGAAGCAACTCTCCTGAGGAGTAAGTTATATTTTTTCAGATACTGGAGTTATGGCGAAAGCTTTAGAATAAAAAAACAACATAGCTTTGGTAGACGGTTCATTGAATCAGCATGTATGGACCACCTATTATGCTTCCATGCCCCCTTTTCTTTTTCTATTATTCTTCTTTAAGACTTTAGTATGAAATAACTTAGTTATTTATAACATTAGTATGTCTACTTTATGCAACTCTTATTTATGTTTACTTTTGTCCATGTTATTTTTTACGGAATATTTAGTTTAGAAAACTTTCCTCAGTTTAGAAAACTTTCCTCGCACTAATTTATATGTTTATGCATAAATCTGAATCCATTAGTGGTGGAGGATCAACTACTGTTGCTCCTGTTCATGATGGTTATGTTCTTCAGAAGGTATTCAACTCCATCCGTGGATACTTAAATTTCTATTTATGTTATTGGAGATTGTCTCTGTTCTTTTATTTCAACATTGTCCTTAGTTTTCTAACCTGTCGCCACCTCCTGGTGTCCCCCCCTCCTTTAAGAACAGGCTGTGGCATCTTCTCCTATAGGAGGTGAATTTCTTACTGATTGTTTGATAAAAAGTTTGGAGAGCAAAGGTATCGCGGTAGGTGAATATCTAAGTTTAGATTCTGGTGCAAATAAACTATTTCACATTGCTATTATCTTTCTTCAAGTTGTATTCTCATATATTTCTTGTAGATCAAACCCAGGTTTTCTTTCAAGAGAAAAGAAATACGGCCCGGAGAGTTTCAGGTACTCTCTTTGACTCTTCTAGCACTCACCTAGTCACCTCTGATAACGTAGACTTGTCTATATTTTCATGGTTAACATGCAAACTTAGTTAACATAACCAAATGAAACTTCGTTTAATTAGACCTTGTGATTTCTTCTCAAATATGTTCACTTATGCAAAAAAAAAGAAGGGAGAATTTCATCCATATATGTTAGGGTAAAAGGCCAGTTAATTTGAACAAAATTTGTCATTTAGTCTCTTAAGTTAGAGAATGTGTCATTTAGTTTTTGTTTCAAAAAAGGTGCCAAAAAGAGACTTTTTGTAATTTTGAATTTATTTTAAAAAAAAGAAGAGACCAAGGGTATATGTTGTCATTTCACTGTTCACTAACCCAAATTATCAAAATGTCCCCAGCCCACATCTTTGTTTATCCCCCCCCCCCACACACACACACACCAAAAAAAAATCCCTCACCATTTACACACACACCAAAAAAAAATCCCTCACCATTTTTTATGGAGCCCTAGCCGACATTCTTCTCTCGTCTTCTATTTTCATGCGCCTTGAAAAATGGCTAGGTAATGGCTTGGCTTGTTTCAACTGAAGAAAACAGATTAATAACGTGAGTAATGGCTTGGTTCTGTTTCATTAATTACATTTAAAAA
Source organism: Hippophae rhamnoides (assembly GCA_033030585.1). Classification (NCBI taxonomy): domain Eukaryota; kingdom Viridiplantae; phylum Streptophyta; class Magnoliopsida; order Rosales; family Elaeagnaceae; genus Hippophae; species Hippophae rhamnoides. The sequence goes on along the minus strand of CM065428.1, from coordinate 59,924,816 downwards.
AAAATAATTTATTAATAAAATATTAAATTAAATCTACAAAAAGTCTTTATGTGATTCATTTTTTATTAGTAAAAGGACTAATGAACACATTTTTTATAAGTAAAAGAACCTATGAGTACCTTTTTTATAAGTAAAAAGATTAATGAGTACTTTTCTATAGTTAGAGGACTAAAAATCACTTTTACTCAAAGAAAATAGACCCTTATAACATCTTTTCCTATATGTTATTGTTTCCTTGCAAAAATAGCTGCTTAATTTTCTAGTGGGAAGAACCTTTCATGCCCGAAGTAATAATGAGTGAACACCTTTACGGAATATTTTCTAGTGTTTGCTAAATTATGCATTAAATCATGGTTGATTGATTCTTTTTTCTCCCCACTTCCCCACCTTTTTCTGAATTTTTATGTTGGGTATTGCCTTTTTTTTTGGCACCACAGATTGTAGACCTTGATTTTCCAAATACGACTGAGAGCTACAGACTCTATTCTCAGGTTGGTGAACGAGCATATTATTCTTGATTTGTCATATTGGTTTAATTTTTTCTGAATTTTCTCTTGTAACAGAGGCTTATTGCCAGTGATATCAAGGAGTGTGTGTGCAGAGCCCCGGATACTCCATATGATGGTTTATTGCTTTTCTATATCTTTTGATTTTACCGTTTCATCTTATATCTGTTAATGGTGTCTACGGAATAATTTTATTTTTTTGGGTCAAGCTTTAGATGACTTGTTTTAGTCTTCCAATTGGTTATTTCTTTTATATGTCATTTTTGTCGGTTCTTAATATCGGAAGCGCTTTCTTAATTTGAAATTTAGCTGTAAGGTCTCCTCCTTCAGTCTTTTTTCTCCTTGGATCTTCACTTCATTTCTTCTAATGTGAACTTATTTTGTTTCTGTTGGTATCTTGCTTGCTTTTCTTTTTGTCTTTGTTATTGTTTTGGGTAGGCCTTGGGGTTATGTTGTTTAAAAAGTTGTGTAAAGGTACTATGCAAATATATATATCGCAAACAAGTAATATAATGATAATAAAACATCATTTCCAAAGACATTGATCAATGTAAAAATTAACAAAATAAAAATCAATGTTTGGTGTTTTGATTAATAATAGGAAATTAATGAATAAAAAGTTGACAAGATTAAGAATACTTAAAAATGAGGTTTAACAAGAAAAATAACAAAGACTTCGAATGATTAAGTTAGCTAAGATTGTAAATGAAACAAAATAATGCAGTTAGAACACAATTGCTACAGTGATGCTATGGCAATGTTTTGGCAAAGTGCACCAGTAACTAGAGTTGGGGACTTAAAAATGAGGTTCAACAAGAAATCCAACAAAGACTTAAAATGTTCAACAAGAAAAACAACACAGACTTCAAAATGATTAAGTTAGCTAGGATTGCAAATGAAACAAAATAATGTAATTAGAACATAATTTTTACAGCAATGTTATGGAAAAATGCACCAGTAATCATAGTTCGTGATTTACAAGAAATTTTTCCGAATCTGCGATGTTTATATGTCCTAAAACTCAACAAAACATATTACTGTGTACATCTAAGTTTACGAACATCATTTTATGCACCAACTTTCTTGGGTTATGCGAGACAACTATATATTCCTATATTAGTTGCAACTTTAACTTTCATCCTTCGACCTAAGTTAAACCTATATTATCCAAGCTTCGTTCAACTTCAACTAACCTTTCCTGTATTACTCTCAGTTTATTATCCTATGATTAGACAACATATAGGAATCAAACATTAAAACAAGCTTGAGTAACTAGCACCATTTTACCAAAGCATACCATAGAGCTTTATAAATAAAACTAGTGACTACATTATCTTGTCCATCTATAATCCCTGCTAAGAGATATTTAGCTCCTCATGTTCATAAAATCCAATGCAAATTCAGAAATAACAAAACCCATCTCTAAATCTGAGTTTATAAAGTATTTAAATTAGAAAGAGAGAGAAAAGAGAACTCCACACGAACTACACTAATTTACGCGCAAATGAAGCCAAAAATCTGATACTTTCTTGCTTCTCTCAGCTAATATGTATTCTTCTCGGCCTCTATTTTGCTCTCTTCAAGAAGAAAGGCAAAAAGAACGTTTGAATCCCTGGGCAGCATTTGCGTGTGTCCAGCCCCTGTCTCCTTGTCTAGCTGACGTGAAGAAGAATAAATGCTCTATTTATATGTTGGTCCTAGGTTTAATTTTTGGGTGAGATTCATGTATTAACTTTCAAGTTTGTCCTTTAGAAAATGAGTCTTCAACTGTCCCTTTTTGTTCTTTTAATGACCCAAGTCTAGCTGTCATTTGTTTTTACTTTTATTTTTATTTCTTGCTTCTGAATTTTTAGGCATGTTTGCTGCAGCAAATTTATTGCAAACTGTTGATAATGTTCGTTTTTGCTCTTTTTGTTTTCTGTGAAGGCAGCACATGAGCACAATCAATGTGTCACTTGAACACAACACTTATTTTCAAAAGGGCACAATCAATGTCTCACTTGAGCACAATATGTAACATTTCTCATGTAACCAAGCAAGTTTTAAGAAATAAAAGTTGATATTACTCTAATAAATTAGAGTTATCAGGTTGAGCAAGGTTGGGGTGGGTTTGTATTCTTTTCTAGTTTTAGACATCTTTGTTATTTCATTGACTTGATTTTTGGATTATTCATGGAGAGTCATTAATCATGTCTTCTTGAAGAGTCATAAAGCTTCATATTTTTAATGAAGAAAAAAGTTGACCATATTGAGGTTCTAATTGGAATTACTTTTTCATACAGAGACTTCATATTCAAATATTCCAATGACCTCATATGAGCTTCCCGATGGACAGTGAGTCTTATTCTGCTTTGTGCATTCAAATTTTATCTAAAATGTCTCTCATTCTACTCTATTATTAGTTAAAATAATGTTTTTATCATTTTGTGTTTTTGCTGATACTTTTTTCTTTCTTTCCCGGGGTAATGTAGGACTATTGAAATTGGAGCTGATAGATTCAAGATTCCTGATGTTTTGTTTAATCCTTCACTGGCCCAGGTTGGTGTCCCTTCAAACTGTATCGTTGACTTTTCAAGTTTGAATGGGAACTATTAAGCAAAGTGTTGTGTTTCAGTCTCTTTGCTTTGTCTTAAATTTCTTGGTTGTCTAAATTTGGAAACCTTTCCTAGAATGGATATGTTTCTTTCTTTTCGAAATTAGAAACATATTATATTTATATATAAGTAGAAAAGTACTAGTAGCGGACTAGTAATCCATTTAAAATAGAAAACTCTAAGCTATACCTTAGAATAATATATTTTCTTGAGAATTTTCTCATTCATTCGGTTCATTTGATTATTAATTCATGTTTTTTCTGCCCCTTTGGATTCTGAAGTTAAAGAATTGATGAGGCTTCAATGCTTCCTTACCTGGATTATTTTTCAATTTCTGATCTTTTTTGTTAAATTTTTATTGGATTTCTAAGGTTGTTAAAGATTATCATTTGAATAAAAAAGAAGGGATCTACTATGCCAATATTAGTCACTAATAAATCCTCAATATTACGGCAAGTGGTACTAGTATTGTTAGTATATTCCCAACTGTTGTGACACCGGGAGGGGTTACTTAAAATTTTTTCTCTTAGATATTTTTTGTTGTTTCATTTTTCTGGCAAGTTATTTTGACTGAATGTTATTTTCTGCATTAATGTTAGACCATTCCTGGTATGGAGCATTCTGCAGAGATTGCTTCTTCTGCTCGGGGGTTGCCACAAATGGTATAATCATGCTTCCTTGATTGGCATATAATTTTTTAAGCTTGGTTTTGGTTCCAACTTCAACTCATTTTTTTGTTGATTCTGTCCAGGTTATTGAAAGTATCAACAAATGCGATGTGGACATCCGCCGGGAGCTATTCAGTAGCATTCTGGTAAAGCTAATAACTTATCCATTTTTTTCTTATACTTTAACCTTTGGGTCAAGGTGGGTTGTGGGAAAGATTATAAATTCTTTTTGACTAAATAATACATAGTTCACATAGCTTAAGTTAGTCTTGAATGTTGATTATCTAGATGGGTGGACATTTTTTTGTTAGCGAACTGAACTAAAAGTGATAGTTAAAGATAAACATTATAATCTTATTATTTTAAAATAACTGCTTAAGTTCATCAGTTGGCCCTAGAATGTTATATAATACCTTGTAGTGCCATCAAACAAGAATTTGAAACAGATTTGATTGGTCTTTTTCTGTTTTCTAAAGCTTGCTGGTGGTACGGCATCAATGCAACAGCTGAAGGAACGCCTTGAGAAAGACTTGTTAGAGGTATATCTTTCTAATGCCTAGATTTCTTTATTTCTTGCCATGCTGAAATTTGGTCCTTATAAGTATTTCTTCCTGCTATCTTAAGGTTTGATATGTTCTAAGTGCAGTAAGAACCAGGATGTTGTAGCTCATAAATTCAGTGCTTGTGGTTGTTTACTGGTTCTGATCTATACTTGTTTTCCGTGGGAGGTTTTAATTCTTAGAATTAACCATTATTTAATGTATAGGAATCTCCTCAAGCTGCTAGAGTTAAAGTATTGGCAAGTGGAAATGCTACTGAAAGACGGTTCAGGTAGATTATCGGTTTTGCATTAGAAATTATTCTACAAGTCTTGTGTATTGTTCTGATTTTGCGTTGCTTCTGTAAGAAGAATTTGAACATTAGACGAAAGATAATATAAAACATTATCACTTTGTTTTTTGTATAATATAAAACATTATCACATAAACAAATTCTTATATGGAATTTCTTTATGAATATCACTTTGTTTTTTTGTTGCCATACGGGGGTGCAAAACGATTGGATCTTGTTCATGTACTAGTATTTGAATATTGATAATACCGATGTGAACTATTTTCCTATAAGCTTCTTCAATAGTACTCTCCTTTTCTTTTTCAGTTATAATTTATATTTTCTACTATGATATCTGTTTTTTTTTTAAATAACTGAGTCACAACAAGCTTAATTGTGTTGCAATATGAAAGGGGATATCGTTTTTACTACCTTGTGTGAGCACCCATCTAACTTGAATGTCTCATGTGGAAAATATTAATTCCTTGAAGCTTAGATAATATATTTGGTGTCAAAATCTGATGATTTTGAAGCATGGTTTTGATTGCTTTTGGCAGGGATTGCCATTGTACTTTTATTGTTTCAGAATTTGTAAAATAGCTTATCAAGTCATCAGCTATAAAAGCATTCCATAAAAGAAAGAAAGAAAACCTTGTATCAATAAAATATTCTTGAAGAATTCCTTTCATATTAGTTTTTTTCCTTATAACTGTTTAAAGAAATTTGCAGTTACACGTTTCTGAACTGACGTTCATTTTTTACAGCGTTTGGATAGGTGGAAGTATATTAGCTTCTCTCGGTTCGTTCCAACAGATGTGGTTTTCCAAGACAGAGTAAGTTTGAAAATTTTCTTTGGTTTGGAGCTCAAGTTTGTTGCGTGATCACATTCTGTTGAAGCTCTCTATTGACTTATGTACATGCACTTTGACAGGTATGAAGAGCACGGTGCTTCTTATATCCAAAGAAAATGTCCTTAGGATTCAACTCTTTCTGAAGCAGTGCAAGATGTAAAGGTTTGTTTCTCCCTTGCCATCAATGAATGGTCTTGTTAGGCGTATGTTCTCGCTGTTAAAGAGTTTTTAAGTAGGCAAGTGTTTGGTTTGTATTTGAATGTTCTAAATTTTGAATACACACTATTAGGTATTGACTTCAGATTCCATTGTGGTCTCCACGGTGACTGCCCCTGGATGTAGCATCTGTTAAGATTATAATAGTAACTCTAGTATTTATTTATTTATTTATTTATATTTAGGTGTTTCTAGTCGTGTTCTGTGAAAACCTTTTTGCCGATATAATATAGCTTGGCTTCATTTTCATTTTTCTATGATAGTGTGGGGATCGACTGATCCTAACCTTTTAGCGTGTATTGTCCTCCCTACATTGTTTTGAGTGGTTCTAATATTAAGAAACTGCATTGAAGGGATTTCCCCATTGGTATAGAATTCTATAAAGAGAATATGGCATGATATGACCCACAAAGAGGGTTTTCCAAACCCCGTGATTATTTTTGAGCATATGTTTAGATATATCCTCTTTTTCTTGGAGATCTAGCAACTTTGGCAACGATGGCCACTGAAGCACTAACAAATCATGTTATACTTTTAAGAAATTTTTTTAAACTTTGGATATTATTATACATGCGTTTAAATGAGTTATTTTTGAATACTTGTTTGGTTTTGAGTATATACATTGATTAGGGGGGTTAAAATGGAAGTTAGTGTACAAGGGGATGAAAAACAAAAATGGTTGTAACTCGTGTTACAATCTTATTTTATTTGAAAGAAAAAAATGTTCGTTTTGTCATTTGCTTTTATGCAATAAGTGAGATTTTTTTATTTTTTTGGTCCAGAGATTGCATTGCTTAAAAAACAAAGCATGTAGTTTGCTTAATAATAAAATGAGCTACACAAGAAAAACAAGAAAAAATAGGAGCGTAGCTTAAAACATTGAACATCTTATTGAACTTAAATAGTTTTCTTTTGTTCCTCTGCATGCCAATTAGGGTAAAGATAAATAATTGAATCTTAGTATCCTTTGGAATTTTTTCAATTTCCATTCTTCAAGAATGCTGGCTTTTGCTATCTAGTAGATGAGCATTCTTAAATTGGAATATATAAGATAAGATGTATCCATGAATAACTCAAAATACATCAATACCAAAACAATTGGATGCGTTCAAAACACAAGCGATTATAAGATTCTCTTAACTTTCTAGTTAGTTATCTAATGTAGTGATGTGCAAAAAATCTGATCATTCGATCAATCTGATTCAATTCGTTGATTTTTTATCTGATTCGATCTATTATGATGGTCGGATCGGATGGAGATTTTTTTCATCCGTTAAGTGCGGATCAGATGATGGATTTTACTATGATTTATTCTATCCGACCAAAATTAATTATATATATATATATAATTAATATATATTTATTTAATATTTTAATATTTTTTTAAGTCAAATAATTTTATGTTATTATTTATGTAAAAATTTAAAATTTTTATTTAAAAATATAAAAAATAGAATTAATTAAATTTATTGGTCGGATTGATCAGATTGATCGAATGTCATCTGAATAGTTTACGTATCGAATTGAGTGGATGTAAGAGGTGATCGGATCGGTTGCGGATTAGGATGTTTCAATCCGAACTGATGGTTTGATCAAATCGAATGACAGTAAAATTAACGATTTCGATCTGATGAACAGCCTTAATCTAGTGTAAACTACATAGGAATAAATTCACTATAACTTCGTTTTTACAAGCAGCATCACATTTCTTCCTCAAACACCAAAGGGTGATAACTTTTATTTTAAAAAAACATACACCAAAGGGTGATAACTTTTATTTTAAAAAAACATATTTTCATGATTACTAATTACAAAAAAAAAAAAACTTTTGACATTAACCTGTAGAACTAGTAAGACTCCGTTATCAAGATTATTAAAAGTAGTTTCTCACAAGTCCTAGCAGTCTTCTCATTTTCTATTTTAAATAGCAACAAAGTTGTGGTACCAGTGAGATCAGGTTAGGTACGAGAGAAAATTAACAAGTAAACTCAGGTTAAGTTTAAGGAGGCATAACTCCTGGAGAAAACGATTTAAGAGAAATAAGATGAGTCTAAAGAATCACAGCTTCCGGATAGATAAAAACAAAATACTTCAGCAATACGAGATCCGATGAGGAATTTGAAGCAATCATTTCAAGGTAAGAATAATGTGGATTTATCAAGTAAAGCATGTCTGTGAGCTAACAATAATCTTTGCAAACCTAGAATTGTTGGATGATGTTTTGTTGAGTGAAATTGTCAAAGAAAAAGTTACACTAGAGACCACCAATATTAGAGGAGACACACAAATGAGCCAACAGAAGCTGTAGGTTAAGTTTAAGGAGGCACAACTCCTGGAGAAAACAGTTGTCTTAAAACCTGGGAACAATTGCAAGAGAAGCACAAACACCGAATCAAATCCAAAACCTTGACCTCCTCTTTTATTTTACACTACTCGTGTGAAGAGAAACTGTGAAGAAGATGATGTATCCTTCCTTAGCCAGGGGTACTGCGGACTGTAAATGCATAGATATTTGAACTTATTATTACTAGTTAGCATATATGGTCGAATTAGGTTGATAAGGCCAAAGACTAGAAAATAGTCGGATAAGCAAAAGTTCAAATGAAATTGAAACGGGCCAATATAAATTTATTTTTAATATTTAGACAATTGTCCCCTGGTTTTAGTCCTCAAAAAAGTGTATTAGATAAAGTTGTAAATATAAATAATTATTTAACAACAATTTAGCCAAGAAAATGTAATTAACATCTATTTATGTATTTCCATGGAACGATATATAAGCTGCATCATTTGGTTGCGAGATTCCTTACTGCTAATAAATCCAACCAAGGCTCAAATGGAAAAAATATTCTCAGCATCATCGAACTTAAGACATTATTGTATCATAATATGTTGGGTTCAGATACTGATCCACTGAATCGTTATAAACTTAAAAGCTGGCTGTGATTCACAATGCAAAACATCTCAGGGTTGGCATCACTACTGAGGTGAGGGTCCCCCAGCTTCCCCCAGTATGTTCTTTTGTACATGTTGAGAATGTGAAAATCTTAAATAGACTGATTTTTAACTAAGATGGGTGGTACTACAAATTATTTAGTTACCTCAAAAAATATAATTTAATCATTTTGTTACTTTTTATAACGATTTAATTATTTTATTTTAAAAATATAATAATACAAGTATAAATGATAAATTTTTTAATTTCATTTTTATAAAATTTATAAAAAATAATATTTTATTTTTTTTATATAATAAAAGGTTAAATTAATATAAAAAATAAGATTAAATTGTTAAGGTAAATGAACATGCTTACATTTGACCCTTTTAACTAATATGTGTCGTGTCATTGTATGTTTGATTTTATTTTATAAAATGTTAAAATAATGGTAAAAAAAAGTTGAAAGGTAAATGTCATGACTGGACTTCAAAAGATAAAAAAGGAACATAAAAAAAAAACTTTTCATGTTTATTTATTTTAATATTAATGTTATTATGGGTATATTGTGGTCCTCCCCTTATTTATTGGAAAACACTCTTCGCTAAGAAAACACTCTTTGCTCCATATGAAGTTTTAGGCCAAGTCATAATAAAACTGAAAAGGGTAGCTTTCATGTATCAATATTTGTTAAAGTTCATAAAAACAACAATAATAAATAAATAAAAAGTTAACAAAGACAAATATTTTGCAGCCGACCATTCTCGATTAACGTAATATAGCAGCCAATTAACACTATTCCCTATTGTTATTTTGAGTAGAACACAAAAATATTGAACAAATTAAGATAAAAATAGTGAATGGCTTATGAATATCTCATGTGGTTTGTATAAAATTGTGTAATAATCGACTACACATTCAGCTACTCACTCATATACCAAATCTATTGGTTGGTGAGTGATAAGCATAAATAAGGAATCGAAGAAAATTTATTTATCACAAATGAAACCGTGATTTGACTAGCCATGATTGATCAAAGATATCTAAATTAGCTAAAAACTCAACTCCTCATTATTTCATTAATTAAAAAAGGAGGGAAAAAAAAAGAAGATGGTTGGCCCCCCCCCACAATAACCTACTTTTACAATAATAATCTCATTTTTCAAAGTAGCCGTTGCATATACTAGTTTTCTTCCCATTTTTAAATAAATCATTCCACTTTTTTTTTAATAGAATAAATCATACCCATTACCAAATAAATAAAAGAAAAGAAAAGAAAAGAAAAGAAACTATATTTCTAACAAGAAATCCGTGTTTGGTTTCTCTCTTTTTAGCTTCAGCTTTACTGTCACGCTCCTTCCTCCTACTCTCATCTCTATATCTTTCATATCTTCCCATCTCATTTCTCCATTTTGATCACTTGTCCCTCAAAACCAAGCCTTTTTTGATCAAATATTCAAAGAGAAATTAACATTTAAAGTTTGAATAAAATGAATCCCATTACTGTTTTAGAAACCAGAATCGTCTCTACCCCATTATTGTCTTCATCAACAACAACTAGTGGCAGCAATAGCAGCAGAAGCTTAAGCAGTGAAACGGATGAAACCCCAAAAACATCAGCTCGTTTCAATCTCCAAGAAGTCAAATTTCAGTTTCCAAATCAACTCAATTCAGGGTCTTGCTTATATAGATCATTAGCTGTTCTTTCAAGCCATATTGGCTCTGTTTCTTGCTTAGCTTTATGTGGAGAATTCATTCTTAGTGCATCACATGGCAAAGATATTATAGTTTGGCAGCAGCCTGATTTGAAGCTTTTCACAAAATTTGGACATGGGGATGGGTCAGTAAAGGCACTTGTGACTGTTGGAAACAAGGTTTTTACAGCCCATCAAGATAGTAGAATAAGAGTATGGAAAGTTTCTAGAAGCTCGGAGAATGCGTTTAGGCTTGTTGATACACTACCCACTACTAAGGACTTTTTAGGCAAATTCATGAAACAGAGCAATTATGTTCAAACTAGAAGACATCATAAGAAGTTGTGGATTGAACATGTTGATAGTATATCTTGTTTGACAGTTTATAATGGGTTGATTTATTCAGGGTCTTGGGATAAGACCTTAAAAGTTTGGAGAATATCAGATTTGAAGTGCTTAGAATCAATTAAAGCTCATGATGATGCCATTAATGGGTTGGTGGCAAGTAAGGGGATTGTATATTCAGCTTCAGCTGATGGAAAAATTAAAGCTTGGGCAAAACAGGGGAAAATTCAACATTGTTTAAAGGGTATTTTAGAGGGTCATAAAGATGTTTCTTTTAATTCAGTGATAGTTTCTGAAGATGGAAAATGGGTTTATGGTGGAGCTTCTGATGGGTTTGTGATGGGTTGGGAAGGTAGTGGAGATTTTGCGAGTTGGAAGTTAGTTTGTGAGACAAAAGCACATGAAATGGCAATTTTGAGTATGTGTTTGGTAGGAGAGCTTCTTTGTAGTGGTTCAGCTGATAAAAGTATAGGCATATGGAAGAGAGAACCTTTTGGTAAGATTTGTAAAGTTGGGGTTATTAATGGACACGAAGGGCCTGTTAAGTGTCTGCAAGCATCATCAAATAATGTTGGAGGTGGGCTTTTACTGTATAGTGGTAGTCTTGATAAGAGCTTAAGGGTTTGGTGGGTTTCCAAGAATTTCTCAAAAGGGCAGGATGATGAGTAGTAGGTAATATCCTTAAAGACTACACAAAGTTGTGAATTGTTAGTTATACAGAATATCCTTGCTTTTGTCATTGGCTTAATAGCTGTTCATACTTGAGTCTTTTTTGTAACTTTTCATAAACGATGGTTCTTGCATTTGGAGAAGTTCAAGGGCAGTGAAGAAGCAATTTTGAAGCTGGGTTTTCGGTTTTTGTTGTTGTGCGATGTTTAACTGTAAATTAGTCTTAGGCTATGAAGGACATTATACTGTGAAGTGTTATAAATTTATTTATTTATTTTTTTGGGTTTGGTTTTATTGTTTTTCTTTCAAATTGTAACGAGGGTTTTAATTGATTAAATGAATGATAATAATTACTTTTTTTTTCTTTTTTTCCTGTCAATTCATGATTGTATTGTAGCTTTCCTCTCCCTAACTGAAGAAAATAAACATCCTTTTCCTGGTGCTCTACAGTACAAATCAGAGGAACCTGAACTGAAGCAACCTCGGATTTCCTCCTCCCTGTATATGACACAACTAATATTATTTATGTCAGTACATATATTAAGACGTTTTTTAAATGCGGAATAACCCAACAAACTGAAAAGTTTAATGAGAGCAACGATGTCGGATTAGCTCTGTATTATGAAATATGAGTAATATTAAATAATGTATTCAATACATAATATATATTTTTTATTTTAAGAATAAGTTTGATGAAATATAAATTTATGCATATTTTTATATAAAATAATTCTAACATATGTCTTACAATAATAACAAATGAAAAATGGTAGCTGTTGTTGAATAAATATGATTAAAATGTATAAAAATAAATTAACTTTCAAGTGGTTCAATATAAATTCATTATTTATTACTAAGTTAAATAAAAGTCTAAAATTTCATAAATGGAATATGTAAACAGATATGTGTATTTTTTTTTAAATTGTTATAGACACATTTTGTGTTTATATGTTTCATTTTTAAAATTTTAAACATTTAATCTACTTTTCTATAAAATTTATCGTAATCAATTAAAAATTAATGAAATATAATACATTTTTATCATTGTTAAAATTATTATTACCCTTTATATTGATGATGAGAACAAAATTTCTTGATATTAACAATTATTTTCCATTTTAATCACGAAGACAATTTGTAAATTGTAATTAAGGCTTGATGTTTTTCTTTTCTTTATATATTGAGTGGTGGATTATAAATTATAAATTTGATATATTTGTTGAATTAAAAGAAAAACTATCTAGGAGATTATATGTAATAATGAGAAAATTTTTTATATATAAAAAATCGAAAGATAAAGAAAAACTATAATTTTACTTTAATAACATAGGAAAAAAATAGAAGCATAATTTATGAACCGTGAAAATATAAACAGAAAAAAAATTCAACCTGTTAACCCACATACAAAGAATTAAAAAAATATTACGATGAAAAACTTTGTACAAATAAAGAAAAAAATGATATGACAATAATTAATGAAACTAATTTTAAATTAGAAAATATAACTCTAAAAAACCATATAAAACCTATTACATTACAAATCCCTCGTCAAGAAGAAAATTATGAATCACATAAAGAAGAAAGAAATAAACAAAGATTAGAAGAACATGATATTTTTTATAAAATAAAACAACAATCCAAAATGAGAGAAGAATTATATTGGGAGACTAGAAGTAGTATTCCACCATAATTCAAATTTTATGAAAATTATAAATCTAATATTTTATATTTAAATTGCATAAGAATTAGTAAAAAGAGTTTTAGATGAATGATCTAGTAGAATAAATGTAATCATACAAAGGTTCAAGAACTTAAAGTTCCAAAAATAAATAAGTCTATAACGATAGCTAACATAAAAATTAAAAGCTCTAACAAAGTTAATAAAGCAAAACCCATTAATTATACTCCAAAATATAAGATTGAGTTTGAAAAATAAATTCAATAATTTTTAGAATTAAAAGTCATAATACCAATTAATTCACCTTACATTTGTCCAGTAATCTTCTAGTAATCTTAATTGGAAAAAAAGTTGAAAAAAGAATGATAATAAACTCCAAAGCATGAAAAAAAAGAAATCATTGATGATTGATACTTTATTCCAAATAATGAAGAATTATTATCAGTGAATTTTGATTGTAAAAGTGAATTTTGACAAATAAAATTTGATGAAAAATCTCAAAAATTAATAGTATTTATTTATTTACAATCTCAAGATATATTTCAAAGATATATGAACAATATTTTTAAAAAATTACAAAATATTTATTGTATTTACATAGATGATATTTTAGTTTTCAATAATGAATTAAATAAACATTATTTGGACATTATTAATATTCTACAAGAATGCACAAAAGAAGACATTGTATTTTCTCGAAAGATAGCAATAATTGTTCAATAAAAAATTAAGTATTTAGGGTTATAAATTAAAGATAAAAAACTTCATACATACCCCATATACTAAATAACATTTAAGGCTTTTCAAGTGAATTAAAAGACAAAAACTAATTACTAATTTTTTTAAGATGTTTAACATATACTGAAACATATATAAAAAAACTTATAGAGATGCAAAAAAAAAATCATGTTTGAAAATGGACATGAGAAAATACTTTATACATAGATAAGGTAAAAGCATAGGTAAAGAAATTATTAACCTTGTAACATCAAAGTGCAACTGGTAAAATAATAATTGAAATATATAATTAATATGAGTATTGGGGAATAATTTTAAAAGTAAAAGTAGATGAGAAAGATGAACATCTTTTTAAATACATATCAAGATATTTTCATGATCCATAATTAAATTATCAAAGTAACTAAAAAGAATATTTATATGTCAAAAAAATTATTAAGAAATTCACAATATATACAATAAGTTACAGGTGATTATAAGAACTAATATTGCAGGTGATTATAAGCAAGAACGATTAGTGAGATGAAAACAATGGTTTAATTAATATAATTTTAATGTTGAACATTTTTCCAAAAATAAGAATAATTTAGCAGATATTTTTATAAGAGAATTAACAACTTTAATTATTTTTGTTCTTTCATAAATGTAATATCTTGATATGAAGACCAAGATAAAGAAAAATGAGATAAAAAACCTACATGAATAACTCGAGGTTTTATATCTGGACACATGAATTAAATAAAAAGAATTTAACAAAACAAAACCAACATCACAGTCCAAAAACTCTAAAAATAAATTCACCTAAAAAATTCATTTTAAGAAAGGTAAATTTTCTAAAGAAAGAATTCAAAATGAAAAAGAAAGAACTTAACAATTCAAGACTATCAAAACCAAAAAAGAGTAACATCGATCTCTAAAAAGAAAAAGGAAAAGCTTAATTGGATTAAAGAAGCATAAAAGGAAGATCATAAAAAGACTTATGTGGTCTTTAATAATCAAAAATAAAAAATTTATAATGACTAGTCTGAAGCAAGCAAAACTATTATAAGATTTAGTGGAATAACTTACACAGCTTTCACTAATAGAATAAAAGCTACACATAGTTTTTCAAACTATAGAGTATCAAAACTATTAGCACCAGAAGATATAATTAAAAATTACTCTATAACATTATAACAATAATCATTACTACCAAACATGTTGAAGACCCTTGAAAATATAATACAATCACCAGTACTATTCAAAAAAATATCTTCTATAAAGACAAGAAAGAAAGTACAATTACTAGTATTATTCAAGAAAATATCTCCTAGAAATATATTGGTTGTTGAAGACGAAGAAAACTAATACAAAAATTTAAATAAACCATAATAATTGAGTCTCTATAACTTAACTATAAAATCTATTTAAGAACTATCAAAGATATACAATTTTACATCAAAGTAAAATAATTCTCTATAGATAGGAAATTGAATATTCTTGAAGTAACTAATATAATTTTCGTTTATAAAATTTTTCATGCTGCTTTAATTGAAAACTTATATCCAATAATTTATTTAAATAAGTTAAATTATTTTCCTGAATATTTTAAGAAAGCTATTAAAAACTTCAATAAGAAGATCAGAGCATGTGAGAAGTTTATATATCTCAGATTTTTCAATTTATTTATGTATTAAAATAAAGAAAATTGCATTAATTCTTACCATTTTATTAAATTAGAAATTTTAAACACTTATAAAAAAGTTTAAAAATTGAAAGAGCTACGAGAAAATGAAATTCAATACAAAAGAATTATGTATTTTAAGAGACATATGTTAAATCAAATTTATCATGAACTTAAAAAAATTGATAACTCTTATCAAGTCAAGGTAAATTATTTAGCTAGTAATAATCACTGAATAAGATTGTGATAAAATCAATAAATTTGAAACAAATTTTAATAGTAATAATCCATATATTTTTTAAGAAACAATATATATATATATGTTGTTTTTACGTCATGAAATTCACTAAGGATCTTAAATGTATTTACAACATTAGAGATCGAGAAGTTGAAGTTGCATCATCAATTACGTCATCAAAAAGATTATCGATAAAAATGATAAAGTAGAATAAAGATGTAGAATCCATATCTTTAATTGGTACATCATAAAAAAAATAAAGCATAGATTCATATACCAAAAGCAAAAAGTTAGGTTGTAATTATTAAAGTAGATTAAACAATGATTTTTTTTATTATTGTAAACCATGATTCTTTATCCTATAAAAAAGAACCATTATTTCTATTAGTTGGATACAAATTGAAAAATATAAAATTCTATACTTTTAAAAATTATTCATCAAATAACTATGTATTTAAAAACTATGAGTGTTTAAGAATCTATTCAATGTTCTTAGTTGATTTTAAGAATTGTAATAATTATTAATATTATGAATAAAATGAAGTATAATCGATCTTTTTTTATTCTTTAGTAAGTATATATTTAACACCATACTAATAGGATATTAAGTTTAAAACAAATTAAGACATATCAGGTGTAAAAAAGAAGAAGAATAATATAAAGAAATATCATGATAGACCCATTAAATTTTGATATGATAATTATAATTATGAGTCAATTAATGATCTTGAATGATTAAATATTTATTTATAATATTTATAAAATTAATAAACAAGAAAATAATGACAAAGAAATTAGACTTAAGTTTATATAAATAGACATAAGTAAATTATAAAGTTAAATCAATGTTTTGAAAAGAACCTTAAATAATAATCTACAAGAAATAATAATTAACGTTTCAAAATAGTTAATCATGATTTGGTATTAAAGTTATAAAAAATGAAATACATGAAAAAATTAATGTTGTTAATCATTTAAAAATATCTTTGATATTAAGTATAAACTTCAAAGGTATTAGAAATATTATTATAAAAAATAAAATATATATATATAAATATGCTAAAACTCAATTTAGAATTTAGACAATTTTAACCAGCTTCAATCATATTCTCTAAGTGTTTTCATCTTATTTTTTCTTAAAAAAAATTAAAATTCCATTGTTAGAGATATTTAAAGCAAATAACAAATTTTTTCACGATAAAATAACAAATATATTATTAAATTATGACAAAATTTGTAAATATACTATATAACTCTATCTCTTAAAACGATGAAAAAAAATAATTGTAATATCCTTTTAGACGCTTCTAGTCAAAAGTACCATGGCTGGGCTTCTCAATTTCTCCAATCCCATCTTTCGACGTCTTTCTTTATCCGACCCAGCACCCTTACGAGCTTCGTTGAGGCCTTCCCATGTGGCTCTTCCGCCGACCTTTGTATTATCCGGCGACCTAACGTGCTGGAAAATTAGAACCAGAAGATTTAGTGTTGTAACACAAGCGGGTGCAAGCACTAGCAGCTATGTCTTAGCATTTGCCTTGGCACTTTCTCTTATCATTATCACAGTCTTAACCTCTATTAGAGTTGCTGATAAACTCGACAGAGACTTTCTTGATTAGGTATTTCAATTTTTCCCATTTGGGTTCCTGACTTAAATGTATTTATTTATGTGGAGATTTTTCTCATTCTTTTTAATGTCGCTAACGTGCTTGATGAAAAATCTGAATTAGTAAGATTTGCTTGTTTTTTATTGCGTTATTTAATTATTTTTTAAATAACTATACTATTCAAATACATGTAACTAGTACTCGAACCAAAATTTCTAATGAAACATATTTATAGTACATTATCAAAAAGTTTAAAATGAACTGTCTGATTGCTTGTATTATATGGTTTTAACTTTGTATGTTCCATCATGTACGCAGAAGCACTTTTAAGAAGAAGAAAAAAAAGAAAAAAAAGGGACAATTATTATGCCTTCTAGCGATTCTATTTGTGCTGAACGTATAGTTACTATACATCGTAAATATACTACGATCACATTACTATACATCGCAAATATACACTACGATCAGTAGCGGATCTAAGATTAAAGGTCAAGAAAGTCATTAAAAAACAGAAGAAAAAAAAAATGTTTCTCAATCTTGGTTTGCTATATATATATATATCTCCTTTTTATCGATATTAAATTATTTTTTTTGCCAAAATATGATAGGGGACAGTTGACTCTCCTACTCTTTATACAAATCCGTCACTAATTATAACATTATACTTATAACTGACGTATGATAATTAGGAAAACTAACTTGTACTTATTAGTACAACTTTTCCTATTTATGCTACTAAATTGAAATGTACAATGTACTTTACAATTTTCCTCTTCGGTCTGGTGTAACGTAAGTTAAACTAAGATTATTCCCCGTTATTACTCGGATTATAGAAAATCCTAATTCTTCCATCCTCCTCAGCAAATCACAAAAATCATTCATTTTTCCCAACTAAAATGGGGTTCACAATTACAAAACCTGGCTTTAGACCCTCCAAAATTATATCATTTGGAAAAGCTTATAAGCCTTATCAAGTCGCTTAACTTTACACAATCCTCGAACAAGAGAACTATATATATCCAAGTCAGCCCTATAACCTGAATAATCCACCAAATTCATAAGCCAACCCAAGCTTTTATAATCTTCCACAAATCCATCAACCAATGCACCATAAATTTCTCTATCAATCAAAAGTCCCTTATCCTTCATCTCCTTAACAACTCATCACCTTCCTCCACCCTCCCTCCTTTACACAACCCTGTAATCACAGTCCCTGAGTCCCATAAACCATAACAGCAGGTTCCACCAGGTCCCTCCTCAATTCCCTCTAAAACTAGCACCTTCACCATAGCTGTGTAAGCAAATACATCAGCTTTGCACAAATTCTCCCTCATTCTCTTTGAAAGTTCCAACATTTTCTCAATTTGATTAAACTTACACAGACCCTTTATCTATATCATAAAAGTAACATTGTTTTCATCCAACCCCGCATCCCTAAAGTCTTAATAAACAGACAAAGCCAGATTCAAATGACATGTTTTCAATAGAATATCAATAATCATATTATACAAGAAAACCCTACATTCAGTACTCAATTTCTTCATTTTCTCACACGTAATAAGCTATGGACCTCTATTCTTATCAGCATGCATCCTAAACAGACCTCAAACTGTCTCTCACTAGGTGGTTTCCCCCTGTGAAGCCATCACGGGGACTGGTGTGCAAACCTGAACAGATTAGTCCTGTTCATGCAGAGGACGGCAACTAGAGAACAATCCCTCCAAATTCAATTTGAAATAGAAGAAAAGTATTAATTTTTATGACCATGGAAATGAACGAAGTATAGAAGTCGGGAAAAACATCATGTATGTCCCATAGGCTTCTAGATGGGTCATCATTCAGGGTATCGGTTATTCTACAGATAATAATCAGTCTTTTTGCATATTTTTAATAGTATCTTATCGACTTTGAGAACTTTAATCGATCATAGTCGATGATTTGTTATAATCAGTCAAAACTGGCTAACAATCTTCTTCTTCTTCTTCTTTTTTTTTAAAAAAACCCACCTATGGACAAAAATGAAGTTTTCCACATCTTTATTCCAGCCACAAAGATGCCCACGGATACTACAAAACTCTTGTCAATCAACGTTTAGTTTAAGACACAAGTTTCTACAAAACTCTCGTCAATCAACTCTTGCTTTCACAAGAGGGACAAGTTAATGATAAGTTGACCACGTTTAAGATCTTGTCTTCTGAACCAAAGCCAAGGCCCAGTACTTAAGTATATGTTTACTTCTCTTCCGAAGCAAAAAGAAAAACATAGAGCTCCACAAAGAAATACAAGGTTTATGCCACTATTATCTCATCTGGTGATTTCCAACACAATCACAGATTCACAGGTAGGAACCATAACTACAATATGAACTCAATACTGCAGAGGAAGATTACTAGCTTCAGTTTTTCGATTGCTCCATTCTTCGAAGCTTTATATTATTCATGACAAAAAACAAGTATTTACTCCTTCAGTGGATACTAATGGGCAAAACTAACCTGGCCTCTGTTTGTTGTTTACTCTCCAGCAATAATGACCCGTTTGATTCTCATCATTTTGAAACCTTGAGTTTTTGTACCCCGAAGTGTGATGAAAACCTTTCTTGTTTTGGAAAACTTCATTCCGTGATCCCTTCCCACCACTACTTCTAAAATTTGAATTCTTTTTCTGGTTGTTGTAATGATCTCTCGGTCTCCAATACCCTGCATCTCCACCATCTCTCCCTCCTCTCTCTTTCGGAGCTCTATTATCTTCACCAAAATTACTGTGACCCCATAGATTGTTAGCAGTTTCTGTATTCTTGAATTCCTGCTGGTTCAAACCCGAGTACTGATTCCAAGAATCATTCCATTCATGATCGTTTGTTGAGACTAAATTGTGATAGCCACCATTCCAAGCATTGGCATCATTGTTCCAATCACTAGACTGATTCACATTGCTTCTCATTGAGTTCCATCCCCAGGAGTCTCCCCAGCCATTACCCTCCAGATGCTCATTGCCTCGAGTATCAACAGACACCCGAGCATTGTCTAAAAGATTTGAGTTGTCAATAATATTATCCCGTTGGTTCCAGCTGCTTGTACTTTGGAAAGCTCCGCCGACCTGCATATATTGACACTCCCAAGAATTTCCATGATCTTCTACATTCTTGCTAGATTCGTCAGGGGGAACATACTCTCGATCCAATTCCTTAATCAGTTGAGGATCGACAACAGCATCCCAATCTATCTCATCAATGTAAATATCTGGATCAGGTAGAGATAAGTCAGAGTGCAGGCCATTGATCTCTTCCCAAAACCGCTTCTTTGCATTATGAAATGCCTCTTCGGCAGCATTATCATCCCAATCAAGTACACTGCCATAACAATAGAAAAACTTCTTGGTGTCTACCACCTTCCACCATGGGACTTTTCCTATCAAAGTACAGAATCTCTTTTCCCATGAAGGTACGTTATCCTCTGAAAAACCAATAGTGATGTAGGGAGATTAATAAATGGAAGAAAAGAATTGAACAACAAGAAAGAAAGAAGAAGAAGAATGTAGATTTGAAGGATAAACTAGAGATCAGTTTGTTCTTAAAACTTCATTCATAATTCTCATATTCAACATTCTAATTAAAACATGACATAAAAGACATATATGCCTATATTAATGGACCTTTAATACGCCAGTGAGTCTTTACTAATAAGCCTTACAACCATTAAAATAACAACAAATAATAAAAGACTATATTATCCTCCTTACATTAAATAAAGATATTAAAAGTAAAAAAAAAAAACGAATAACTAATGTAAGCAATCCTCTAATATTTGTTGGAGCAAACATTTCACAACATAATAGAGATATAGGGTTAACAAACTTTACATATAAGAAAGCAGTAATATATGCTTTGATGATGAAGGCTTCGATGAAATAAGATATTCATATAATGCAACACATAAGACCACGAGTGGCTACAAAATTCAAAAACAGCCTAAATTTATGGAACTGAATCAGGAGGTCTTAGTATCGAACATTTGAACGAAACAAAGTTATCAATTGTAAACAAAAGGGTTAATTACATTTAAACCAAATACCTTAAAGTTTATAAACATTGTGAGCATGTTTGTAATAAATATCGCAATAATTGTAGAATTTTGAATACTTTATGGACTTGTTTACAATGTTATAAATTTTCTGAGCATGTTTATAACAAATCTAATACGTTAGGGGCATAAAATGTAAATAACACTAAATAAAATACTACAGCGAAAGTCCACAATAAACAACTATCAAGCAATCCTAAAAGGACTTGATCAGAAGCGTTTAATGTATCTAGAAATGCTCGAAGATAAATTTCTCTCAAGTTTGAATATTCATCGTTTTTATTTATTAAAATTTACTACAAAATAGTTCTCAGATTTTCAGCGATCAGATAACCCACAAAACAAAATTAAGAACCACGTAAAGTAAAATAAACAAAACAACATTCCAGAAATAACCAGTTCAATTAAAAATTGTTTGGTTCTTTGATTGTTTTATTTATCAAGTTTCATTGTAGTTTTTATTTTATGTTTGGTTTACAATGAAACTTGATAAATAAAACAAACAAAGAACCAAACAAAAGATATCAGCAAAAACCCTCGAACGAAAGGGAAGAAATAAAAAAAAACAATTCGAGAAAAGCATTAAAAAAAATCAGAGTGAAAGGAATTACCTGTAGGTGGAGAGCAAGATTTTGGATCGAATTGGAAAGGAATTTGTTGGCGGTAGATTCTATGGGTGGGACGATTTCTCCAATTGCCCATAATTTCCAAAACAGAGCCTTGAGAGAAAGAAAGTCCCTTGCAAAATTCTCAAGCAAGTTTCAAACTACACGGAGTAAAGCGTATAAAATTTTCAGAAAATAAAAAAGCTTAAATTTTGATAATTACAATAGATTTTCTAATATAGCAATAATATTGATACGGAATTAAATGGTTTATCTTAATTATTTATTTTCATATTTAAAAAATAATTTTATAGTAAATGAAAACGAGATAAATGGCTATTGTTAACAAAAAGATATACAGTAACTGTATACAGTTTTTTCATCAATTCACACCAATTGCTTTTACTTTTTATCTAAAAAAGAAAAGAAAGAAAGAAAGAAAATATCATCTTCTATCCTTACCAAATCAAATTTCGCATGATCATGCTTCTGCTAAAATAAAAAAAAAGATGACAAAATATTATTATAATTTTTTTTTTGTCTCAAACTAAGTATTTTGTACTCAGCATATTATATATATTTTCTTGAAATTATTCTATCTAAAATCACTTTTTATAAAAATCACAAAACAAACATACATTCACCTACCGACGTATATATTTTTGTCATTCTTAATTATTTGCTTTCTTGGCTTTAGACACAATCCTCGATTTAGTTTTACTAAAATGTTAGTTTTAATTTTATTGCTTTCGATTAGAACATTTTAATTATATATATATATATATATATATGAGACGTGTATCTTAGTGACATATAAGATTAGTGGATGTATATATACCTTTTTACAGAACTAAATGTATTATTTTAAAATTAAAGTATATTTTTTTTAAAGGCACGAGACTCCCGTTAATTGTTAAGGGAATAAAAATATCAATTTTTTTAAGTCATCTACATGTTATGCCATTCTCCCTGTATTTATTGGTTTTTTTTAATGTTTATTTTGAGTCTTGCAAATAAGTTTTATTCATAAATAGAAGTTTTTATTGGAAAGCTTTTTAAGAGATAAGATTGAAAATTTTTTAAATTGGAATAATTTAAAGGTGAATATTTATTTATGGTTTAATTATATGATATAATTTTCTATTTTATTTTTAATCATTTAAAAATAATAATTTTTAATCCTAAAAAAAATATTGTATGTCAATTTTTTTATCAGAATGTAAAAATTGTATGGCCTTTTTTTTAAGGATACTAGAAGATCAAAAGTAAACTAGGTGATTAATATTTTGCCATTGTTATCAGTAAATTCTGCATCGAATTATTTACCTTTGTCATTTACAATTATTTTATAAACATTATGAACTCATAATAATACATTTTGGATATTAATTGTTATTATAAAAAATATATTTTATTAATAATAATAACACTAAAATATAGTTAATATTAAAAAAAAATATATACATTATTATTATTATTATTATTATTATTATTACCCAACATTTTAATTGAATTATGAAATTCAACGCATAATGATACGACATAGTTATATGAATTTTAATTTATATCACAGAATTGTTAAACCGATGCAAGCTTACGTCTCCACTCATGTATTTCGCCAAGTTTTTGCATAATCTGAAATTTGTGTCAATTTTAGGATGTATATTTGCTACCCTTTCAACCCCCTACCTCTCTCTCTTTATATATATTCACACAAAAATTTGTAACAAAAATATTTATATTTATCTAATTTAATTTTTTCAATTGTTATTTTAACTTAATGTCATCCAAAAAATGATCTCACCTTCGATTTATATATATACACACATTTCAAAATTTATAATAAAAATATTTATATTTATCTAATATGATTTTATCTATTGTTATTTTAACATAATGACATCCGAAGAATAATCTAACCTTTAATTCAGAATGTTCATTGTTATGTTTGGATACAAAAAATATCTTAAAATAATTGAATTAATGTCTTGATTTTGGAGTGTATAAATTGATTGTAATTATAAATAAAAAATTTTATATCAAATAATACTTTGTGACCTAAAATGTATAAAAGTCAATCTTACTATCATACTCCTTAATGAATCACAATTATTAGTGTCTTGAATGGAAAAAGAAATGAGTAAATAGTTCTAAATTACATTGCGCATTTCCAACTTATAGAACAACACCGCATGCTTGTCAAATGAGTTGCTATACGAATCAGAACACCTTTTTCTTAGGTACTTGCTTTAATTTGTGATTTCACTTTTCCGGCAAAAGATTATAGAGACCTTTTATAACTGCAAACTTCGAGTTATCATACTTCGTTGGTGTTGCTCACCCAAATGACAACTTGTATTTTGAAGCTTATATATACAGATTCCAATAGTCAAAGTTGTTCATAGAATGAGAGAGGAAACACTATATTCAAGTCCCACATGGAAAAATTAAAAGATAATATTCGTTTATATAAAAGCTTGAGTAAGAAAATGGTAGGCCGGGCCTGGTAACGCAGGTCTCTTATCCAAGTGGAGGCATTAAAGTGACGGGTCGAATATCTGATCTCATGTGGGCCGGACCGGCGGTTTCACAATAATTGGCTCTGCCTTGATCCAAGCCGAGATAAAAAGGTTGAGGGAACTTAGTCGAGGGACTTTGGTTAAGAATTATCTTGGGTCCGCTCGTGTCCTGGATAGGCTAGGCAAACTTCGGCTCTCGGATTTGGTCGGATAACGGACCATGTTTGATGTCTCCTTCGGCTCCGTGCCAATAAAAGTATGTCAAATTCTTACCGTCATTTTTTCCCTGAACCATTAAAAGCTATATGTTAATTACATATTGTCAATGTCGGATCTTATTATATTTTCTTATCTTTTTAATACTCTTATTATTTAATATCTTATCTCATGATTATTTAATATTTTTAATGATCTCATCAGATAATATTATCTTATTTTATTTTATTTATATTATAATTTTAGTAGATTTGATTTTAAACATATATTATATTATTTTTTTTATTAAATTTATATTATAAATAACTATATATTGTATTATTTATTGTTTTTTATTCTTATTAACATCGTTTCATTATTATCTCTGTCGCATTAAAAATAAAATAAAATAAAATAAGATATATTTTAAAAATTAATAAATTATATCATAAGACTTTGGCTCTCGGATTTGGTCGGATAACGGACCATGTTTGATGTCTCCTTCGGTCCTGTGCTAATAAAGCATGTCAAATTCTTACCGTCATTTTTTCTCTAATCCATTAAAAGCTATATGTTAATTTTGAATACATGTCTTAGCGTCGTATCATATTATATTTTTCTATCTTTCTAACACTTTTATTGTTGAAAATTAGTGTTAAAAACGCCAAGGCCAAAGGCCTAAAGGCCTTGCCAAATAAAAAAAGCTCTCTCAAAGTTGTATTCTTTGTTTTCATATTTTTATTACAATTATGGTATATATAAGGATGTCTCCTTCTCGTACAATAAAAGCATGTCAAATTCTTACCGTCATTTTTTCCCTGAACCATTAAAAGCAGCTATATGTTAATTTTGAATACATATATGTCAGTGTCGGATCTTATTATATTTTCTTATCTTTTTAACACTCTTATTATTTAATATCTTATCTCATGTTTTATTTAATATTTTTAATGATCTCATCAGATAATATTATCTTATTTTATTTTATTTATATTATAATTTTAATAGATCCGATTTTAAACACATATTATATCATTTTTTTATTAAATTTATATTATAAATAACTATATATTGTATTGTTTATTGTTTTTTATTCTTATTAACATCGTTTCATTATTATCTCTGTCGCATTAAAAATTAAATAAAATAAAACAAGATATATTTTAAAAATTAATAAATTATATCATAAGACTTTGGCTCTCGGATTTGGTCGGATAACGGACCATGTTTGATGTCTCCTTCGGTCCTGTGCTAATAAAGCATGTCAAATTCTTACCGTCATTTTTTCTCTAATCCATTAAAAGCTATATGTTAATTTTGAATACATGTCTTAGCGTCGTATCATATTATATTTTTCTATCTTTCTAACACTTTTATTGTTGAAAATTAGTGTTAAAAACGCCAAGGCCAAAGGCCTAAAGGCCTTGCCAAATAAAAAAAGCTCTCTCAAAGTTGTATTCTTTGTTTTCATATTTTTATTACAATTCTATAGCTATATATAAGGAGATTTACTTCTTGAGTTACTATTTGAATTAAGGATTCCTTGATTTACTCATTGAATTAAGGATTCCTTGATTTACTCATTGAATTAAGGATTCTTTGTTTTACTCATTGAATTAAGGATTCTTTGTTTTACTCCTTGAATTCCTTGTTTTACTCCTTGAATTAAGGATTCCTTGTTTTACTCCTTGAATTCCTTGTTTTACTCCTTGAATTAAGGATTCCTTGTATTAAGGATGATAACTCCTTGATTTACTCCTTAATTTATTCCTTAAATTAAGGTTCTTGATCTACTCCTTAAGTTTATCTCCAATACTCCCCCTCAAGCTGGATCCATAAGGTTTATGGATCTAAGCTTCCACAGAATTCGTTAAAACTGATGAGAAGCCAAGGCAACAAATGTAAAACTAACAAAAAAAATGCTGATTACGATAGAAAAAAACAAAATTATTGTTGTCGATGTGAGACCTTTCCTTTTACCACAATACTTCCCCTCCACATGGGGCAGGTAGGAGCTGCAGGAGAGATTTAATTCATCATCGCCAAGAGCTTGGTTTCAATGTGGGACCTTTCCTTTTACCATAATACTCCTCCTCCACATCAGGTAGGTAGAAGCTGCAAGAGAGATTTAATCCATCATCGCCAAGAGCTTGGTTTCAATTGGGATCTTTCCTTTTACTACAATACTCCTCCTCCACATCAATTCGGTAGAAGATGTAGGAGAGATTTAATCCATCATCGCCAAGAGCTTGGTTTCAATGTGGGACCTTTCCTTTTACCATAATACTTCCTCTCCAAATCGGGCAGGTAGGAGCTATAGGAGAGATTTAATCCATCATCGCCAAGAAATTTGGTTTGAAAAAACAAAAAAAATAAGAAATCGCTCTGATAGAATGTCAAACGCACTTTGAGCAAAAGAATAACAATTTTTTTTTCAAGAAGATCGACTTGCTCTGATACCATGTTGAAAAGTGGAGTTGAAAACGCCAAGGCAAAAGGCCAAAAGACCTAAAGGCCTTGCCAAAATAAAACAAGCTCTCTCAAAGTTGTATTCTTTTTTTCATATTTTCATTACAATTCTATAGCTATATATAAGGAGATTTACTCATTGAATTACTATTTGAATTAAACATTCCTTGATTTACTCCTTGAATTAAGGATTCTTTTTTTTACTTCTTCAATTAAGGATCCATTGTTTTTCTCCTTGAATTAACCCTTAAATTAAGGATGATAACTCCTTGATTTACTCCTTAATTTATTCCTTAAATTAAGGTTCTTGATTTACTCCTTAAATTACTCCTTAATTTTATCTCCCATCTCCTCAATTTACTTCTTAAATTACTCCTTAATTTTATCTCCAATACTTATTATTTAACAATTTTTGGCTCATAAAATATATATCTTATATCATGTTTTATTTAATATTTTTAATGATCTCATCAGATAATATTGTATTATTTTATTTTATTTATATTATAGTTTTAATAGATCCGATTTTAAATATTATATCATTTTTTTCATTAAACTTATATTATAAATAATTATATATTGTATTTTTTATTCTTATTAACATCGTTTCATTATTATCTATGTCTTATTAAAAATTAAATAAAATAAAATGAGATATGTTTTAAAAATTAATAAATTATATTATAAATTTTAGTTTAAATGGTACAATTACAGGTTCAAATCTCCGCTTCTAGTGTTCGTTTGAAAAAAAAAAATTTTTGAGACAAAGTGCTGAGTTTTGGTCAAAGAAAGCAACATGTAGACTTGTTCAGCACAAATAGAAAACATTAGGCTGTCATAAAAGATTACAAGCAAAATTCTAAACGTCTAAAACAAAGATAGACGTTGCCGTGAAGTTATATAGTTGGTACTTTGACTAATCAATCACAAATATTGAAATATATTCACTCCTTTGTTATTAATTTTTTTTAAGTTGAGTAAACAGATATTGATTTTCTTTAGTTTATGAATCTTTATTTAACTATTAATGTTATGTGAAATTTTTTTAATTTTTAATTTTTTATTATATTATTAAAATACCTTTTAATAAATTATTTTAATAAAAAATTATCAATTTCATCAAAATATATTGCTTAAAAATTATAGACGTTTCTTGAAAAAGACAATAAAATTATAACTTAATACTGTGAGCATATATGAATTCAATTTTTTAATATTTAGTCAAAATAATTTATTAAAAGATATTTTAATAATATAAATAATTAGTTAAAATTAAAAAAAAAATTAAATGAACGTTTGCAAATACTTTAAGATTGATCTTTAATCGATGTACATGCCTTTTTTTTTGTGGCTATTGAATATGTTTAGGTGCAAATGGATTATCAGTTTTCTTAAGGAAAAGCAGCTCTCGTTTCAAAAAGGTTAAAATGTATAAGATAATCTATTTTCAATTTTGACCGAACATAACATATGTTTAATTTATCTAATATTTTGAACATTTGTTGGATGCAGTTGTTAACATAGATTTTATAAAAGTTTTAAAACGTGGATAATTTTTTTATTAAAAATACGATTTTTTTATAAAATAATATAAAACATTAAAATAATTTAATTACTTATATTTAGATTAATTCTTTATTTAATATATATATTTTTATTAATCAATAATTTAATCAATTAATTAAAATATTAAATAATAAAATATATATTATTTTTTATAAAATATTATAGAATAAGTAATTAAAATGTTTAAATTTATTAAATAATATATGTAATTATATTAACTATTATAAATATATAAATCTTGACATTATTAAAAAAAATTATTAATATTTTTCATATTTTGTCTATTTTTTAAACGTTTTAATAATATTTTAACAATAATATCTAAGATATTTTAGTTAAAAAAAGATATTTAAACGATAATTTAATGATAAATTCATTTAAGCTAAAATTTGTCAATATTTTTGATAATTTTATAAAAATTTAATCAAAAATTATAGATATCATATTTTAATATTAAAATATATCAAATAACGAAATTATATAATATTAATGATATCATATTTTTATTCTTGTTTATAACAAAGTTAATCACATGTTAAATACAAAAGTACTAAAAAGCAGTAAAACAAGTTGAGTTATATATAAAACTAAAGGAATTACGGAGGGAATTTGTAAATAAAGTAACGTTATATTGATAAAGTGATGTTTCATTGATTAATTTAATGTAAAATTTAAAATATGTAATAATAAATTAATTATAAAATTATATATTAATTATATTATGATATATGAATTGATGTATAGATTAAATTATGATAAAAAAAAAGTTTATTTTTTTTCAAGAATAGCATGAAGGGGTGACTCAAGGGCTCGAATGCCTATAGAAAATGATAAAATTATGAAATTAAATTTTTTTTTATTAAAATAACATAATATAAATTAAATTATTTTTAATAATTTATTTAGATATTAGAATATAAACAATAGGAATACATTTTTAGCTATTTTTTTTAGCTTTATATAAGGATTGCTATTAAATTTTTAGGTAGAATATAAAAATAAAATAATTTTTTTATAAAAAATTAATATTTTATCAAATATCAATGATAAATTAATAAACAACCAATAAATAAAAATATTTAATTCTATTTTATCAATTACAAGGTAACATGATGAGAAAATTATGTAAAATAAAATTACAACTTGTTTTTAAACTGCATCATAATAAGATATGATAGCTACTAGTAATTGTTTTTGGTAAAATTTTGAAATAAAATGAAAATTTTAAAATTATACAACATATTTATTTTTAAATAAAATAAATATGTATACATAAGACAAAATTTGAAAGTGAAATAGACTTTTTAATAATAAATATGATTTTTTTTTTATTTTTTACCATCTCAATTAGTTAAGAAAAAAAGAGATAACATTGAGAAATAGCTAAAGAGAAGAAAAAAATTCTTAAATTTATTAATTGAAGACTTAAATTATTCAACTTATATATTTACTTTTCATTAAATAAGAAACTAAGAGCAAGTAAGATGCAATATTTTTTTTAATTAGTTAATAATATGTAAAATAAATAATGACGAGTATATAATTTTAATTTTTTTAGTGTAATATTATATATTTGGCTAAAATAACATAATTGATTCTTAAATTTATCTAATTTAACGTTATAATATTTTAACCTTTTTTCATAATATTATGTCCAATATTTTTTAAATTTAATTTAAAAATTAGATTAAATTGTATTATAATAATCGGAATTAACGTTTTAAAAAAATTATTTTTAAATTATTTAATGTTTTAATTTTTTAATTTTTAATATATTTTTTATATTATCTTTAAATTTAGAATAAAATAATCAAATTTAAAAAGATAATTAACTTAATATCATGATAAAAATTAAAGAATAAATTTGGAAAACAATATTATAATTTAACTTATATTTTTTTGAAAAAAAAATAATAAATATTTATAAAATTTTGAGGTTATCAAAGTTATCGTCTCATTTGTTTAAAAAACGAATCACTTTTACATGATTTGAAATCAATTTCAGACATTTAAAACTAATGATTCTCTTCTAACACGATGAAATTTATTTAGATATATTATTACTATTTGTATTCAAGTTTTAATAATAAGTGAATTTAATTATGTTGTATTATCGTGATAAACTTTTGGCAGTGGTAATTGGAGATAAACCTAACCAATCTTTTATATAGGATCTAGAGCACATCAGCCTTAAAATGCACACGAGGCCGACATAAGCAAACCCAATAATAAACAAAATTTGATTTCCTTTTGGAAGATCGTTCAAGTGAGGAAGCTATATGACGCCTTTATATCACAATCAGTCATCCAATCATAAAATTTGAATTCAAAAGAATACGTTAATACTCGTATGATTTTCAAGGTTAGGTCGAGTTTCATTAATGTTGAGGGAGTGCTACTTTTATAAATGCATTTAGAAAATGACTTTGTTCATAACGTACAAGTTTTTTCTCCCTTCAACACGTTACACGTCCTCAATTCTTAAACCTGCTGCTTCCACTTAATTCTTAAAAGTTTTATTTTTAACTTATATATATTTATATACACATTATGAATTTTATATATATATAATGATTATAAGTATTTATTATTTTCTTGGATAAAATATTTATCTATAAATTTATTTTTATGACTGTTATTAAGTCTATCAAGACTATCAAAAAAAGTCAAACAAATGCTCGAATTTTAGATAATTATACTTCAGGTATATCTTTGATAACTATAACACATAAGATTACATTTAATAATACATGTTTATAAATCTGAAATTATTTTCAGTATTAAAATATGAAATAAGATATACTAAAATATTAGATAAAATATACTCTAAATTATAATTAGAATTTTTAGCATAAAAGATAGTATAAAATCTATTTTAAAATATATTAGATTAGATATATTCTAAATTATACCTGAAATATTTAACATAAAATCTATTTCAAAATATATTAGATAAGATATACTCTAAATTATAGGTGAAATCTTTAGCATAAAAGATAATATAAAATCTATTTTAAAAGAACTCTTCTTTAAATAATATTCATCTTAATTAGTAAGTATTATTAATCTTATTTGTAATATAAAAAATATTTATCAATTACATAGGATTAAGGGTTTTAATTTTTCCCATAAATAAAACTCATTGTTCATTGTTTAATCAACCACACAAGATCATTATTCTATTCTTCTTAATTTTTCTCTTTTATTTTACAAATATAAGATCATAATTCTTTAAGTTTCTTCATTTAGTTAATCTAT
Source organism: Hippophae rhamnoides (assembly GCA_033030585.1). Taxonomy (NCBI): domain Eukaryota; kingdom Viridiplantae; phylum Streptophyta; class Magnoliopsida; order Rosales; family Elaeagnaceae; genus Hippophae; species Hippophae rhamnoides. Next base: position 59,892,892 of record CM065428.1, on the reverse strand, counting down.
CAAATATTTGTGGTTATCTTTGATTGATTAATAAACCTAATTATTTTATGATATTTTGATAATATTTTCTTATGGCTTCTTCTTTATTTTTGTTCTTAAATTATTAGATCAAATAATTATTTTTGTCATATCATAGTTATTTGATTTAATTATTAATCTTTAAAGAATCTATTTTTATTGAACTTATGCTTGATCTTTTTACTCTAGGATTTACTAGTTGATTTGATTTAAGTGACATATGTTTTAAATCATCTAGTTAGGATTATTCATTATTAAATCTGTTATAGAACATACACGGACACTTGTATTTTTATGCTAACCATTTTGCAGTTAATTTAAGAATGTATCTGATTAGCGAGAAACTTATTGAAATGTTGGTTTGGAAACCGTTTATGCTAATATTGAAAACTGTAAAAATAGATCATATGCTCGTAATTAAAGTACATTAAGACAGTATCTTAGGGAGAGTAGTATAAGAACAAGTTTGTACTTGAACATTTGATTTTCATAATGAAAAGTCCGATGGTTTGGTGGATCGGTGATTTTTTTATTAGGTCATGGTTATGGCTTGTTGTTTTCACCTAAAAATATCGTGTGTTATTATTTTATTTTTGTATTTTATTCTTACACGCGATTGCATGTCTGACCAATTTGTTTAAGTTATTAAGTTATAAATTTATAAAAATTAAAAATAACATATTCATCCCCTTTTAGGTTAATAATTTTACATAATTTATAAAATTTTAATATATATATATATATATATATATATAATTTTTATTGAATAACTTTAACTGTTTCTCCGAACCATCGTTACAATTAAGTCAATCTTTTGTCAGATAATGGTAGATCATAATTATCTCCGTGTTAATATATATATATATATATATTTATTTATTTATTTATTGAGTAACTTTAATTGTTTCTCCAAAATGTTATTATAATTAAGTTATTTTTTTTTCTAATATCATATAACTCGATCATAATTTCCTTCCTGTTAATAAAAATTAATTAAGAATTGGATATCATATTTATGGAATAGAATTCACTTTCAAGATACATGTATAATTATACTTGAATGATAAAATGTTGTACATAAGTGATTTAAAATCTCATGCTAAATAAGTGTGGTTTAAGTCATCTTCAAAACATAATATTAAATATTAAGAATATTTATTGAATTAGAATAAGTTATAAAATATATGACGTAATTTTAATGATTTTTTTTATCTAATAAAAAACAATAATCCGTTTTAATTATTACAGTAATAAAATATTTAAATTATAAATATTTATCGTGATGCTTTTTAATAAATGTAATGAATTAATGAACAATGTTTTTTTCAAATGATAAATTAAAGATAATTGTTATACTTAAATATTTTTATTAAAAATACCTAGAAATCAATAAGTTAAATACTAATAAAGGTTATAAGAAATAGTTGGGATGAAACATATAAGATGTAATAGATGATATGAAATGTGTGATTCATGAACATTGTTAAGTTATACATTGGTTAAGAGTGAGTACATAATGTTCTTTATAAGTCTAGTCAATCTTCTAACTCACAAACTAACTTTTGGTTTAAGAGTTAGCCCTGGGTTTCTAAGTTAGTATCAAAGCTAGGCTCTTGGTTTCCTCGTGACATAAATTCGGACTGTGTCGTAAATCTAAATTCTAGTCGATGTGGAGGAGGATGTTAAGTACTACATTGACTAAGAATAAGTCAACAATATTACTTATAAGTTTAGAAAATACTCTAATTCACAAGCTAATTTTTGGGTTAAAAGTTAGGACTAAGTTTTTAAATAACATCATGAATATATATATATATATATATATATATATATATATATATTTACAAGTATTACACAACGTACAGTTAAATTAATCACGATGATGAAGTTGTTCTTACATTGAGATTGTACGAAAAGAGACATCAACTAACAACCTCCAAAACGACAATAGCGAGACATAGTTGTGGTTGTATTTTGAAGTAAAATAACCGAAATTATACCACATGCACCTTTGATCCTAGCTAGCTCCAATGCCAGCACAACACCTCATTCTTTTCACCTTATTTTAAATCATTAGTTTATAAATAACTTTTTACCATTTCTCAAACATATGTTTGCACGACTGAATGCAAGAAAACTATTCATAATTAGTTTTAACCCTAATGAGAGAAGATATAAATAACATATAATATAGTCACGACAAAATAATGAACACTAATACTAGTAATTAAAGTAAAAGATCCTATCGCTAGCTAGCTAGCTCTCATCACCTATAATTAATTAATCTCATTGGCGATATCAAATTAATGTTGCCCCATGAAATTTTAAAAAAATAAAATAAAATAAAAATGTCAGTAGATTTTATATATCTCATGTGGGGTATGGGATGGATATACAAGAGAAGACCAGAAGACATTGATTGAAGTGGAATGAAAGTGGGATAGGGAACAGGATAAGAATAATATTATATAATCTGTTATTTAATTATATTTAATATATATATATATAATCAATTACATTAGTGTATTCTCTAATTCTCACCGATTCTCTAAGCATTTTAATTACTTTAATTCGTATAATTATAAATAAGGATGGCTAATAGAGATGGATACTAAATCTCTGCATAATCGAAATTATCCACACAAAAATTGTTGGGTTTCTCCTCTAAAATTATAGATTAATGGTGAACGGAATAATTAATATAATTCTAAAACCGAATATATATATTAATATTATATTTTTTTATTCATGTAATTATGTAATAAAAGAAACTTTTATACTTTAATATTAAAATATTTAAATTAAATTTTCTTTATATATATATATATATATATATTATTTAAAAACATTACCTAAATAACTAAAAAAAGAAAATAATGTATATAATTTAAATTATTTAATAGGATAAATACTAAAATGTAACAATCTTTGTTAAATTGTGTAAAAATACTATTAATTTATAATTGAAAAATATTTATCAATTATTCTACAAAATTACTCAAAATTTGATGCTAATCAATTATAATTATTAATAGAATCATTTTTGTTCATTCCTACACTTATCTCTAATGGCTACTTACCTTAACTATCATGACAACCCACTGATATTCTCTTCTAAAAAACTTTAAATATTTTTGTTAACTAAGTTTGAAAATAAATAAAATCATTTATTACTTATTATAAATATTACTTGATTTAATAACAAATAAATTTATAAAGATAAATAAAAAGTATACATATTAATGTGATAAAACTACATTGTGCATATAAAATTACTATTTTACTCCTACCAATCTTAGATTTTTAATAGCTAATTAATTATTCAAATTCTATGTATTTCCATTATCAAATAGTAAATAAAAATGATATTTATCGTAGCTATAGTACAATTTAATTAAATCTTATTAATAAATAATTTTATAATTAATTTATCATTTCACATCTTTACTCTTATAATCATAATTAAAAATTTAACATGACTAATTTGTGATGAAAGATGATCTAATGAGTTAATGATTTAAAAATGATTAAATCAACCAACTCATGAATTGAAATGAGCTACTTAAATTAACTCTTGAGAATTAATTTAACACAATATATTTATCAATTTAATAATTATAACAACAATAATATGAAAAAATACACTTAAAAATATAATTTAAATTAGTTAAATTAAACTACAATTCGTGACTTACACTAGTTAAATCAACTCAATTTTTTTTTTTTACACTTCTACTAATAACAACGGAAAGTGCAATGGTACACCAGGCCATCTTGCCGTCCATTGATCCAAAGTGTGACACATGTTAATTAATTTTAGTGATTAATTAAGTTTTCACCCAAAGTGATTTTGCATTCCATCATTGAAGCATAACATAGACAAAGAGAGGCCCTCTGAAATGTTTTGTGGGTTTTGGTTCTCTTACATTATCATTATTACTAGGTTAATGCAGGCCTTTTATTTATTTATTAGTGGTCGATATCTCCTTCTAGAAAACATGTAATTGAGGATATTACGTTTTTCACCACTAAAAGGTAGACCATGTTCTTGAGTTCACACTTGACACCCTTAAATAAAGAGGATTTTTCAATTAGGTTTGTAACAATTAATCCTACTAATATTATAACCTTTTTTTTTGTTTTTTTTTCAAAAAAGAAAAAAAAAGGTTGCGCATTTTGAATGAACCTAGCTTCATTTTGATCGTGTTATGTACCAAAAAACTTTATTTTGTATATATGTTTAATTATATGTTTTGTTTTAGTCTTAAATAGTATATCAATTTGTTTATAATTTATGAACATAATTTCATTCACACTTGTATTTAAAAAAATTCAAAATTACACACAAAATTACACAACTAATAACTCAATATATATAACATGGTATTTGAAGACCAAGCAAACATTTTTTTGTTAGTGTCTTTCATGCACAATAATTTTAATCTTATTTGTTTATAATATATATTATGCTAAAGTTCTAGTTCTTGGATATCTTTTGTAAAAAAAAAATGGATATATATATATATATATATATTATAGACAAATAAAAAAATTATTATATAAGTAATTAAACTTTTAATTATACTTATAAACATAATAATATATATATACAACAATGAAACATAATTTATATAATATTTTTGTCATCTTTTAAGTAAAATTGGACAATTATAATCAGTATTCAAATGGCTTAAAATATTAAAACTTAGAAATGTAAATTATAGATACATAACTATATCTGACACTTAGAAAATATTTGACTCCGAGTAACATAGCTATCGATACAAGACAAAGAAAGGACCAAAAGAAAATTATGTACGAGGACCACAGAACTATGCAAGACATATTTCAAGGCGATAATGAGAACCAATTATACCAAAATAAAAGCATTTGCTGACTATTAAGATGCCCATACACAGAAAAAAGAAAGAGCATAATATATATTCTTCGCCATGTAGCTGCAAAAAACAATTTTTTAATGGTGGTTCTGCTCGGTTAAAAAAAAGGAATAATCGTACGGAGGTAATATGACTACTTAGGAGTTACGAAATATAAGCAAGAGAATAGTTAGAAGTTGTCCTTGAAGCACCCAATAGAGGTGACATTTGGAGCCATGATACAGAACACGACCCAAATAATTTTTAATCTAAAATTAATTGTTATATATATATATATATATATATTGCGTAGGTAAAGAATTAATTACTATTATAAATAAATAATTAGATTAAAAATAATGTAAAAGTTTTACAACATCAAAATACATGTAAATTTTGATCAACACGCATTCCAAACCAAATAGTAAGATTTCAAGGCAAGGCATCAAGTCAGTAACATTAGTATACCAGTGCATGGTCAAAAGCGACTAGTCTTTCAGTGTTTCTTCAATGCCTTGAAGCCCACGTTGATTCCTCTCGTTTCTTACCTGAGAAGAATGAACATAATAAATCAAGAAGAGCTAAAAGACCCAACTGGAGCATTAGCATGAGCAAGTTCAAAATTCACGTGTCAAAGGGACCCTCAAAGACCCCACTGTCACTGTTGAGACCAAAGTCTCCTCTTTTAACATTATCAAAAGGACCCCCCAGTCTTTCTCAGCCAATCTGCAAATAGATACCCGATGTTAACTCACTCCGACAACAATGGTCTTTCAGGCAAAGATGCTTATCATTCAGTCATTCATGTCAGTAAGATACAGGGCATGGGTTTACCTGTCATTGAGTGTAGAGAAATAAGCATTTTTTTTTCACATAGGGTTTTACCTTCTCTCTTCTAAAATGGGAAGAGAAAAAAAAAAAAAAAGAATCCTTAACAAGTTTAAAGAGAATTAATATTTTTTTGGAACATGTTTGTTTTTTTCATGAAAAAGGTGATATTGTGGTTGCAACTGTTTAAAAAGGTGCAAAGATTTGTGAAATCTTTCTTTTTCCTGTGACTTTTCTCTTCAACTTGGCAATAGAGTGATGGCTACTTATAAAACGAAAGAGCCCAGAAAGGAATAAACTAAAAACAAAATCCTAAAACTCTTCTAGCAAAGTAGGCAGTCTTCATACGGATTCTCACATATGAAGAAGTTAGGCTGACTCAGCCACCCAAAATCTTTCATTCTTCCCCTTTAAATTCCTTTCAACAATACATTTCCTTTGCTTTTCCAAACCTTTCTCACATCCTTTCTTTCAAAGACACAACGGCAACACAAGTAATCATCTTTAAGTCTCTGTTTAATCTTCAGCTTCCTCCTTATCTTATTCTGTAAAAAAATGAAATACCCACGAGTTAACTCTAAAAGGAGCAACATTTGTTTCATAAGAGGCTTTTTAATCATATTGCTAAGTTGCCTAACTGTTAGAGTAAACCTTTGCTTCTCCAACCTACTTTCCTTGAAAACACTTCACCTAGAAGGGCAGTTTAATTTTGATGAAGTTCATCATGCAGCTAGGGATTTTGGCAATAGGTACCAATTGCTTCCCTTAGCAGTTTTACATCCAAAATCTGTTTCTGATATAGCCATTACAGTAAAGCATATTTGGGATATGGGTCCTGCCTCAGAACTCACAGTCGCAGCAAGAGGTCATGGGCACTCACTCCAAGGCCAGTCACAAGCACATAAAGGAGTTGTCATCAGCATGAGATCACTCAAGGATCCTAAAATGCAGGTTCATACGGGAAAGTTTCCATACGTGGATGTTTCTGGTGGTGAGTTATGGATAAATGTTCTGCATGAAAGCTTGAAATATGGATTAGCTCCAAAATCTTGGACAGACTATTTATATCTCACTGTTGGAGGCACTCTCTCTAATGCTGGGGTTAGTGGACAGGCATTTCGGCATGGCCCACAAATCAGCAATGTCTATCATCTGGAGGTTGCTACAGGTTTGTGAAAAATAGAAAGGCTTGCTTGACCTTGGTCTCCTGAAAAGATAACTAATCGTAGTCACAATTATGTATTTTTTGTTCAGTGCATGTATGTGTTCAATATTTTAACAAAAAGCGATTGAAAACGGGTGCAGGAAAAGGGGAAGTGGTAAATTGTTCAAATGAACACAATCAGGATCTATTTCACAGTGTTCTTGGAGGATTAGGTCAGTTTGGCATCATAACCCGGGCAAGAATTTCGTTGGAAGCAGCTCCAGCAATGGTAAGGAAAATATTATCATCAAATAATATTTAAAAGCAAGCTGTCAGATCTAGCATAAGTTTGAATTGTCATAACAGATCTCTTTATGAACAGGTAAAATGGATAAGAGTCCTCTACTCAGATTTTGCAACCTTTACCCGAGACCAGGAACATTTAATATCTGCAAAAAATACATTTGATTACATTGAAGGATTTGTGATAATAAACCGGACTGGCCTGATAAATTACTGGAGATCATCCTTCAATCCACAAGACCCAGCTCAGGCTAGCCAGTTCAGGTCAGATGGGAAAAAGCTCTTCTGCTTGGAATTGGCCAAATACTTCAACCTGCACAATTCCGAATTGGCAAATCAGGTCAGGGGTCAGATCAAACTTTCTAAATTGAATGAATAATAAATTGAAAACTGTTAACATATAAATATCTTTCTCTAACATGCAGGAAGTCCACAGCTTGTTGGCTCAATTGAGCTACATACCTTCAACACTTTTCTTATCAGAAGTGACGTATGTAGATTTCCTCAACAGGGTTCATGTGTCCGAGGTCAAATTACGCTCAAAAGGCTCGTGGGAAGTTCCACACCCATGGCTCAATCTTTTTATACCCAAAAGCAAAATACATAATTTTGCTGAAGAAGTTTTTGGAAATATCCTCACAGACACAACCAACGGCCCCGTCCTTATCTACCCGGTTCACAAATCAAAGTAACAGCTTCTACCATGAGTAAATTATACATTTGTGTTGAATTGCTTCTTATAACTGGCTAATTGATTAATTAATTCTGACTTCAGGTGGGACAACAGGACATCTGTGGTTATCCCGGAGGAAGATATATTCTATTTAGTGGCATTTCTCACATCTGCAGTTCCGTCTTCAACAGGAACTGATGGCTTAGAACAAATCTTAATACGAAACAAAAGAATCCTCCGGTTCTGTGAAAAAGCACAACTAGGGATGAAGCAATATTTACCTCATTACACTTCTCAGCAAGAATGGAGAGCCCACTTTGGGCCACGCTGGGAAGTCTTTCTAAGGAGAAAATCATGTTATGACCCTTTAGCAATATTTGCTCCTGGTCAAAGAATATTTCAAAAGGCAATACCCTTCTCATGAAAGTGACCATATGCTAAAAAATTAAGATGTCCTTATGCATCAGTCCCAAATACTGTAAAATATATATATATATATTATATTCACAAGCCTTCTCATGAGCCCTTAGTATTAAGTTGGCTGCAATAACTGGTTGACATCTTGTAAAGGGGTAAAATGTTTTCTTATATCAATAGTAATCATAGTTAGAAAAGGTATTGGAGAACAGCAAATCCAGAGACGTTGTACTAACAATTTTGTAAACATAGAACCAAACTTCTATTTGCTAAATTAACTCTTAAAAGGATATTTGACATCATCTCCCTGCTAAAGATATAATATATAATCAACAAGCTTGGTAAGCTTTCAAAAAATTATTTATAAAAGTGTAGAGCTAATAGTAAAAAACTAAAACAGAAAAGGACCAACAACAAAGTTGGTGGAAGGAAGAGGCCATCATCTTTTTTATACATGTTAAGTATCCTTGTCACATTGTTAGGAACAAAGCAATAATGTTACTTATAAGCTTAGTCAATCCTAAACTTAATGAGATCTTATTGGGTTGAGTTAGGTCTGAGTTTCTAGATGATATCAAAGCTGGGTCTAGTCTCTATGTGTTTGGACCTAATTGGGTTCTACCACAGTCTCACCGTGACGTTAATATCCACCTTTGTCCGCCGTGTGGAGGGGGGTTGTTAAGTATCTTTGTCCCACATCAACTAAGAACAAAGCAGTAAAGCTGCTTATAAACTTGGACAGTCCTTAACTTAACGAGATCTTATTGTGTTGAGTTAGGTCTGAGTTTCTAACAATACAGAGCATCCTAAAATTTAACCACGCATATTGAATATATCATCAACCAATGAAAAAAATTTACTGTTTTTTTTCTTTGCAATATTCAACTCCTTCCAAGTCACAGAACTGCATAACTCCCTTCCACTTAACAACAAAAAAATTATACAAAAGCTGGAAAGAACTGGCAGCAAATGTTGAGGGATGCAAAATTACATGGGCATCCATATTTTAAAATGGTCATGGAGAAGATAGTAAATAAGAACCCTGAATTATGAAAAGCACAGTAACATATCCGCACATAAGTTCCACTTTTTGGCACTGAATCATTTTCTGAACCCATGAAATCAAGCATGCTCTTTAGTTTCCTTTCAGTTGTCATTTGAGGCCAGCATTGAAGTTAAAGTAGGAATCCCAACAGATACCAGCAGAGAATAAATGAAGATGAGATTCTTGGTCATGCAGCTACGGAAGCAAAGCTATGATATCTGAAGAAAACAATTATATTACATTAGTCTTTACATTGGCTAAAGTTGGAAGCACATGAAATGCAGTCTCTTACGAAGTGTTCATAGCAAGATACATAACCCAAACTAAAGACATCCATATGTAAATAAATAAAACAAAGATGCTATACTGATTCCATTTCAAAATGCCATATTTAATAGAATGTTCTAGGAAATAGAAAAAGAAGTTCCTTGGTTCTGTTCCAAAGTTGATCCATTAGTAAGACTCTCAAGGATAACCCAACATGAATTTTAGAGAAATCTGATATGTTTGACCACAGAAAGAGTTGGCTTTTGTGCTTTAAATTGTCCTACTAGATATTATCTATGATTTGTGCTTCAGCTGCTTCAACTAACCGTCATTAGCATAATGAACTCTTCCATTTTTATCAGCTTTACATATATACACTGTCAGCATCAAGAAAACGGTAGAAAGAAAGTAAACTCGAAAAAGATGATTCCTTAGACAAAAAGACTTCGGCATCAGTGTGGCAAAATGGACTTCAAACAGCTCCCTGTACCTAGTCACTCTCTGTTCTAAATTTCATGAGAAAAGGGTCTGACATGTGGCAACTTCTTGATTCCATATTGTGTTGGGCCAGTAGCACTTGCCTCTAATTTTGAAATAACACAAACTTCCAGTACTGATGAAAAACTATTAACCAGATTGTAAGTTAATCTCCTAAACAGACCTTAGCTTGAGAATACACATAATGCAGCCTACTTCAAAGAGGTCGTACAGGAATAATAAGTGCGTAATCACCAGAATCTCAAGTAAAAATCTAGGAAGTAATTATACTTTCCTAACATCATAAAGTTATCTCAATTGAGGAAGCAGCTAAATTGATGGGTTCTCCACTGGCAGCAGCTTTTCAATACAGGAAAACAGCGTGAATGTCCCATCTTCTGTCAAAAGCACCTCCACTCATATGTTTCACCAGTGTAAGATTGACTTGATGATGCTGATAACTATTGAAATGATACCTTCACGTGGGGAATGCACAAACAAAAAGTAAAACTTTTAACTTCCATCAACATTCCTAGAATATGTGGTGAAGGAGCAATCACTGCCCCATTCATTGCGCGTTACAATCATAACAAATGGCAAGTGTGCCAAGAAAGGTAATTTAAAGTCATCCTTAAGAAAGATGGATATAGCCGAGGTTCTCAAATAATAAAATGATAGTCTGTTGAAAATCAACACTAAAATAATAATTGAAGAGATAGAGAAATAAAGGAAATAGTTGATGTTAATTGTGGCCCAAAACAGTTTTTGACTGAAAACCGCATTCAGCGTAAGCGTAGCTCTTATATATATTCATTTTGTTTCCACTTATTGCATAGGGTTTTAAAGCAATGTGAGAGAAAAGAAAAATTTGCCAATTAAAATAGAAATTAGAGAAGAAGTACGTGCAAAGGAAGAAGAAAAACCGGCGATGCTTAAGTAAGAGAAGCGAGAGAAAAATCGGCCTAAGGACAAAGCTGTCCATTTCATTGTCATTTGCGGTGTTTCTCTCATTTGTATGCGGTAATATTTGATTTAATAGCGAAGTTTGTTAAGTTATCTTTATATATATATGTCTGAGTAAATTAGAGGAGATATTTTGTAGGTCGATTTTGGAATTTGGTATAATTTGTAAAAATTTATGGAAATTGGTGTTTGTATCTCAATTTTGATTATTAGTGGAATATTTCTCGGTGTCTGCGTCGTCGATGGATGTAGACTTTTCATATTGAAAAGTTGAACCACTTAAATCATTGTGTCTTGATTTAATTTCTTCTGCTTATTTATTTCTTAGTTACCATTATTATTAATTTGTGCGACTACAATTGGTGGACCTAATATTGACTACATGAAGTGCGATTCGTAACAAATTGGTATCGGAGGCTATTAGGTTATTCGGTATTTATTGGGCGTCAAGTTTGCTCTTTTGGATTTATTTTGAGCTTGGTTATCGATTGGTTTCGTATTTTACGGGTTGTACTTGTTTATTTAATATTGGGTTTTACGTGTAGCGGCAAAATATGAAATTGAGAAATTCAATGGTAGAAATGATTTCAATTTATGGCGTATGAAGATGCGAGCCGTATTAGTTAAAGAAGGGCTCGTTAAGACAACTTGAAGACGAGGATAAATTGCGAGAAAAATTGGTGATGAAGAAAAAGATGCATTGATGGAAAATGCTTTGAGTTGATTCAATTATCCTTGTACGATGAGGTATTACGCGAGGTTGGTGATGAGGAATCTCCTGTGGGTTATGGCTTAAATTGGAGAATTTGTATATGACGAGTCTTTGACTAGTCGGTTATATTTAGGCGACGTTTGTATACATTCGGAATGTCGGAAGGTACACCTTTTTGCACGATCATCTTGATGAATTTACTAAAATTATTCGTGATTTGAAAAATTGTGGTGTTAAGATTGATGATGAGGATCGGGCCTTGGTTCTATTATGTTCTTTACCTCATTCATTTTGAGCATTTTGTTGATACTATGCTATATGGGCGAGACCTTATTTCTTTGGAAGATGTCAAAGCGACTTTGAATTCAGAGAGTTGAAGAAAAAGGTGTCTACAATGATAATGAAAATAGCGGTGGTTTATTTGTCGGAGGGTAGAAATCAAGAAAAAGGCCTGACGGTAATAGAGGCAAGTCTAGATCGAATCTGAAAAAGAAAAGATAAATGCAATTATTGCGAGTCGGGAAGAACCTTTGGAAAGTAAATTGTCCCAGAAACTTCGAGGTAAAGGAAAATGCACGCCTGACGTCTTGGTACTAATGATGTGTGGTGTTGCGAGATAGTTAAGTTCCGATGGTGAAAATGTTCTATCGGTATCTATTGGTTCTCCTGGAGATGTTTGGATTCTTGATTCGGGTTGCACTTACCATATGTGCTATGAGATTGGTTTGTAACATCGGTCTATTGATGGGGGTGTTGTCTTGATGGGAAACAATATGTCTGGCGAAGGTTATTGGTATTAGTGCTTGTCAGAATTAAGATGCATGATGGTATTGTTAGGACTTTAAAAGATGTTCGCCATGTTCCCGAGATTTGAAAAAGAATTTGATATCTTTAGGTCTTTCTTGATTCTGAAAGGCTATAAGTATGTATTTGAATGTGGAGTTTTAAAAGTTAGTAAGGGTGCTCTCGTTGTTATTAAAGGGCAATTGTCGCGTGGTCTCTATATCTTCGAGTGCTTGTTATTAGCGGTGTATCAGTTTCATCCTCGGATCGGGTCGGACACTACTCGATTATGGCGTATGCGGCTTGGGCATATGAGTGAGGCGAGGGATGTCTATTTTTGAGCAAACGGGATTTGCTTTGTGGTCGAGAAAAGGCTGGGAAGCTTGATTTACTGTGAGCATTGTGTTTATGGAAAGCATCGCGGGGTCGAGTTCGGTCCTGACCGTCCATAAAGCGAAAGTCTTTGATTATATTCATTCGGAATCTTTGGGGTCCTTCTCGTGTTGTGTCTAAGGGTGGTGCAGGTATATGTTGACTTTTATTGATGACTTATAAGTAAATGTATGGGTGTATTTTCGAAGAATAAGAATGATGCGTTCTCAAAATTTGTAAAATTCAAGGCTTGTATAGAAAATCAAACAAACGAAAATCAAGCATTTGAGAAGCGATGTGGTTTGGAATTTTGTGACGGTCGGTTTAATGAGTTACGTGAAAGAAATGGCATAGTGAGACACGCTTGTGCGTCGTACACCTGACAAAATGGAGTAGCGAGCGTATGAATAGGACTTCTCTTAGAAAGAGCTCGTTGTATGCTCTTTCAAGTGATTGGATAAATCCTTTTGGTGAAGCTTGTAACCGTACCTGTATTTGGTAAATCGGTCTCAATGCAATTGAGTTGAAGACTCCGTTTGAGGTATTCTTTGGTACTCACTACTAATTATTCCCGATTTGAAAGTTTTTGGTTGTCTACATGCTACGTATTAATGATGGTAAACTTGAGCCTAGGGCATTGAAATGCATATTTACGGGGTATCCTTACGGGGTGAAGGGTTATAGATTATGGTGTGTTGAACCCCGAGTCACCTAAATTTTTGATTAGCGAGAGATGTTAAGTTTGATGAGTTTTCCATGTTGCAAAAGAAAAAAGAGTCTATTGTTGCGAGATAAAGACCACGGTGTTAGTGAGCGAGGGTGGAGCTTGAGAGTAGATCGCCTGGTCAAGTACTGAGGAGCCTTGAGATCCCGTACGTGGATGAGATAGACGATTACTGCTTTCGTGATGTAGGAAGAAGCGGCGTAAACTGACCATACTGATGCTCGCAAAGGGTAAAGGAATAAGAGAGATTAGGCGCCGCTCGGAGAATGCAGCGGTGCGGACTTAGTTTCTTTTGCATTGTCGTGGCGAGTATATTGAGGTGCGTGAACTCCCAGTTATCGTAGTGTCCTTGTGATGAGTCGATTCGGTGGTTGGTTCTTTATGAATGAAGAGATTGAATCACTTCGTAAGAATCGTACCCAGGAATTGGTGAAACCAACGCAAGGGCAGGAAGATTGTTGGAAACAAATGGGTGCTTGAGAAAAGAAAGGTATACGAGGTTGACGGCTAGGTTGAGGCACGTGTTGTTGCAGAAGGGCTATTGTCGGAAGAAAGGTATTGACTTGATGAAGTATTTTCTCTGTTGTGAAACATGGCTACATTCGTGTGTTGCTTGCTATGGTTGCATTGTTTGACATGTAATTAGAAACGACTTGATGTCGAGACGACCCTACATGGTGAGCTTGAGGAGCAAATATATGCATCAACCCGAGAGGGTTTGTTGTTCCAGGTAAGGAAGATCATGTTTGTTTATTGAAAAAGTCTTTATATGGAGGTGACGATCTCGAGGCGGTGGTATAAACGGTTTGATTCTTTTATGATTGATCACGGTTACTCAGGAGTGATTATGATAGTTGTGTTTATCATAAAAGATTCATGATAGTTCATCGAGTTTATTTGTTGCTTTATGTTGATGACATCTTGTACTTAAGAATAAGTTCGAGATTCGAAATTAAAGTCTCGGCTTAATGGTGAGTTTGAAATGAAAGATTTGGGTGCGGCGAAGAAAATTTTAGGCATGGAAATTTACGGGGGATAGGCATGACGGGCAAGCTTTATTTGACTCGAGAAAAGTTATATTGAAAAAATTCTTGAACGTTTTGGCATGAAAGATTCTAAACTGTGAGTACAGCAGTTAGCTACGCATTTCGGGCTTTCTTTGGATTTGTCACCACGGTCGGAAGAAGAGCGGTAAATGTCTCGGGTTCCGTATGCTAGTCTTAGTTGGGAGTTTGATGTATGCTATGGTTTGTACTCGTCCGGACATTTCACGTGGAGTTAGTGTTGTCGACGAGATATATTAGTAATCCTGGTAAGGGTCGTTGGCAAACGTGATGAAATGGATACTTCGATATTTGAGAGGTCGTCTAATTTTGGTTTGGTATATGATGGAAGTACTAATCTTTGGTTGCGGTGTTATTGGTTATGTGGATTAGATTATCTTTGGTGATCTGGATAGAAGAAGATCTCGACGGGTTATGTTTTCACTCTTTCTCGTTGTGCCATTAGTTGGAAGGCTACTTTACGGTCTACGATTGCTTTATGCAATGATGAATATATAGCTGACGGCGAAGCGATGAAAGAAGCCATTTGGCTTAGAGGTTTGGTTTGTGATTTGGGTTTACGTCGGGATATTTACATTTGTATTTTGTGATAGTCGAGTGCGATACACTTGACTAAGAATACTATGTATCATGAAAGAACCAAACACATTGATGTCGAGATATCACTTAGATTCGTGACATTGTCTAAGGGTCTTATTGTTGTTAATAAGATAGCCACTTCTGAGAGAATCCAGTGATATGTTAACCAAACCGGTTTCATTTAACAAGTTGACATTGCTTGGACTTGATTAGTATTTGTTGAAGATGATCACCCTTCGGGGCTTTAGATAACGGTTATTTTGTAATCGAGGAATTTCATTTGAAGAATTTGTTTTGTTTTGAACCAAAGGTGGAAATTTGTTAATTGTGGCCCCAAAGCAGTTTTTGACTTAAAGCCCGATTCACCATAAACCACTTGGCTCTTATATATATTCATTTTGTTTCCGCTTTCTGCGTAGGGTTTTAAAGCGACCACGAGAAAAGAAAAATTGCGGTTAAAATAGAAATTAGAGAAGAAGTCAGCAATGACGAGGAAGAAGAAAAACGGCTGATAACTTGACTAAGAGAAGCGAGAGAAAATCGAGGACAAAAGCGTCCATTTCAATTGTCATTTGTAGTGTTTCTCTCATTTGTATGCGGTAATATTTGATTTAATAGCAAGTTTGTTAAGTTATCTTGCTATATATATTCTGATAAATTAGAGGGGATATTTTGTAGGTCGATTTTGGAATTTGGTATAATTTGTAAAGCTCTGGAAATTGGTGTTTGTATACCGTTTTGATTATTAGTGGAATTTTCTCGGTGTGCGGTCGTCGAGTGGAGTAGACTTTTCATATTGAAAAGTTGAACCACTTTAAATCATTATTAATGTGCCATTTAATTTCTTACTTGCTTATTTATTTTGCCATTACCCGTTATTATTAATTTGTCTGACTACCCAGGTGGACACGATATTAAGGCTTAGCAAGTGCCAATTAAATGTGAGTTGAAGGTTGTAGAAATAAATGAAATAGTTGAAGGTTGTAGAAATAAATGAAATAGTTGAAGGTTGTAGAAATAAATGAGATGGTTGAAGGTTGTAGAAAAGAGAAGTGTGTAGATAAGATTTGTATGTCTAGGATTATTTCATAGTTTTATCTTTGTGTGGTGTATATTGCATGGTGAGGACTATAAATAGCCTACCTTGCATTTGGTTTAATTATTTCATCAAAAACAAATAAGTCTTTGCATTCTTAGTTTAAGTGTGAGTTAAGAGTTTTCTCTTTGAGTGTTTGTATTTCTTTTCAATTTGTGAGTTGCCTTTGAAAGGTGTTATAGTGAATATAATACAAGTAGTTTGTTTACTTGTTTGTATCTAATATTAGTAAATTTAGAGTTGTTCATTCTAAATTTTACTCAACAATGTCTGTTAAGAAATTACGTAAATTTCTGATAAGTTAGATTTATGAAAAAGTAAAATAGACAAAATAACATACAAATTTGATAACGTAGTTCAGTCAATTTTGTTTACATCTTCGGACCTGATGTAGATCTTTTTACTAAAAAGGAGATAAATTATACATGGTGTTTACAACACTCACAACTCACAATCCAATTACACCAAGAAAATTACTCTCAAGTATGGTGTTTACAACACTCACAACTCACAATCCAATTACACCAAGAAAATTACTCTCAAGTTTCTCTCGCTAAAACTTTTTCCTCTTAGCGTTTCTCTCAATTGGAATGATCATTTTCATGATTAATTTATTACAATTATACATCTATTTTATAAGTAGATTCACTACTTGAATTACTCATTAAATTAAGTTACTTGAATTACTCATTAAATTAAGTGTTCCTTGAATTGCTCATTTAATTAAGCCTTGATTTACTCCTTAATTTGCTCCTTGGTTTGTTCCTTGATTTGCTTCTTAATTTTCCTTTTAATTTGTTTCTTGAATTATGGTCAATTATTCAACAATTTTCCACTTTAAGATTGATTCCAATTTATCTTCACATCTCAATCAATGCAACAGATTTTCTAACCTGTTACTCTAGCAAACCAACTGAAGTTGAACGTAAGTTCAGTTTGTCACTAGTCACCACCTTTGCCAACATATCCATTGGATTTTTGCTTCCTTGATTCTTCTCCAGTATTAACACGTCATCTTCCAATAGAGATGTGATGAAGTGATAACGAAGCCCAATATGCTTGGTTCTAGAATGAAATGCTTAATTCTTCGCCAAGTGTATTGCACTTTGATTATCATTGTGCATAATATTCTTCTCCTGTTTGAATCCTGGCTCAATTAACAAACCTTTAAGCTATATCATCTATTTACTAGCTTCAGTCACTGCTACATACTCAGCCTTTGTAATGGATAGAGTGACAATCTTCTGTATCTCTGACATCTAATTAATAGCTGTAGTTCCAATAGTAAATATATAACCGGTGGTGCTTCTTCGGTGATCAACTTCACCTCCAAAGTCTGCGTCTACATAGCCTTGTACTTTTAACTCTCATTTACTTAAGTACAAACACTTCTCTATAGTGTATCGTAGACATTTCAAAATCCACTTGACTGATTCCCAATGAGTTTTCCCTAGATTTGACATAAATCTATTAACAACCCCCACTGCATGGCCAATAGGAACCTTAGCCATGAATTCTCTATCTTCCTCCGTCTAAAGGGACTAATCCTTGGATAGGTGAAAGTGATTGGCCAAGGGTGTGCTAACTGGCTTGGCGTCGCCCATGTTGAATCTTTCTTCTTATTTCTTATGATTTGCATTCTAAAAATCTGCTTTATTGGACCCAAGTCTTTCATGTCAAACTCATTTGACAATTGCTGCTTCAACCTTCTGATATCATCCATATATGAACCTACTACTAACATATCATCAACATAAAGTAGTAAAATGATATAATTGGACCTATATCTCTTGAAGTAGCAACAGTGGTTGGCATTGTACTTCTGAAAACCCTCATTGTGCATAAAGTTGTCAAAAAATTTGTACCACTGTCTCGGGGCTTGTTTCAAGTCATACAAACTCTTCTTAAGTATGCACACCATGTTCTTCTTTCATCTTTCTGAGAAACCTTATGGATGGTACATGTATATCTCCTCATCTAAGTGTCTGTGAAGGAATGCAATATTCACATCCAACTATTCAAGATGAATATCTTCAATGGTTACAATACTCAACACTGATATGATAGTATTGAGCTTCACAACGGAAGCAAAAATGTCAGTGTAGTTAGATCCTTCCTTATGCTAAAATCCTTTGACAACTAGTAGGCCTTTATATCTCTTTGACAACTAGAGATGAGAGATTTTATTTCTTCTCTCATGGAAATCTCCCATTTGTTGGAATCTCAAGTCTGACAAGCTTCATCATAGTATTCAGGATTCCCTCCATCAATCAGCAACATATAGTTCATGTATCTCATGTTAGGCACATGAGGTTAAGAAGACCTTCTCAATACATGAGCTGTATTAAGAGAATGTGGTGTGTCAGAATGTTATGTACTGCTCTATCCAACGAGTTCCTCTCTCACAATTGGTTTCATTATGGAACTATCTGGGATATCATCTGTATCTATAAATACTAACTTATTATGCTCTGAGTCATTGACATTTTTTCATGCATATCCTTATACAACACCATTTCATTGAAAATCACATCTCTACTACAAATCACTTTCTTGTTTTAGTCATCCCAAATACGGTAGCCAAACTCATCCTCATTATAGCCGATGAAGGTGCATTTCTTGGATTTGGGATTGAGCTTATTCCTGCCTTGATCACTAATATGCAAAAATGCTACACAGTTGAAAACTTTTAGATGTGGTAGTCTTACCTCTTTACCGCTCCATATCTCCTCTGATATTCTATGCTCCAATGGAATAGATGAGCCTCGATTGATCAAGTGAGTTGCCATGTTGACTGCTTCTGCCCAGAACTACTTCGGTAGACCTGACTATATACGAATGCTTCTGGCTCTTTCTGTCAACATTCGGTTCATACGCTCAGTTATACCATTATGTTGAGGCGTGTCTAGCATAGTTCTCTCCATTTTAATCACGTGCTTATAATAGATATTTTTGAATATGGTGTCTTTATATTCACCACCATTGTTGATTTTGAGATTTTTGATCTTCAAACTTGTCTCATTTTCAACCATAGCCTTCCATCTTCTAAAAGCCTCAAATACTTCAGACTTATGCTTTAGAAAATAAACCCATACCTTTCCAGAGCGATCATCAATGAAAGTCACGAAGTAGTGTTTCCTACCAATGGATGAGACGGTCATTGGTCCCCAAACATCAGAGTGAATGAGCTCTAGCCTTTCCTTCTTTGGGGTTCTACCACTTGTCTAAAAGTTGACTCTTTTTTGCTTTCCATGTATGCAATCTTCGCACATGTCTATCTCTCCAGTCTGTAGACCTAGAATTTTCCCTTTGAGGGCATAATCTTCAACCTCTTCTCACTCATGTGGCCTAGTCTCTGGTGTCATAGATTTAGTGTTTCAATTCCTGTTGCAACTGGGATCGAACAACATGCCCCTACTGTCATGTAAAAAGTGTCACTCTTCTTGCCTCGAGCAACTGTCATTGCACCATTTAAAATATTCCAATCATCACCATGGAAGATTGTAGTGTAGCCTTCACTAGCCAACTGCCCTACTGATATTAAGTTCCTTCTTAGGTCGAGAATATACTTGACATCCTTCAGCTCCTAAACAGATCTATTCAACTTAATTTTCACTACACCTTTGCCAATAATAGCACACGGTTGATCATCACCAAGGTATACCTTTCCATGGTTTTCGGGGACATATTTCTCGAAGAATTCTTTCTATGAAGTAGAATGGAATGATGTTCCAGAGTCTAACACCTAAGATTCCTCCTTGCTCTCCAAAGAGCATATCAATGCATCATCTCCTCTTGAGGTGGAAGTAACATTTGCCTTTGCCTTTACTTGTTGGTCCTTCGGTGCACTCTTGCACTGATTTTTGTAGTACCTAAATCTCCCACAATTTCAACACTCGATAGTCTTGAGCTATGGGAATTATTGAGATTCTTGGATTTAGACCTTCTGTCCTTTGATCTACCTCGGTAGTATGTTATGCCACGTCCATTCTCTCTGATTAAATTTCTTCCTCTTGACTCTGTATGCAAAACTAAAGAGGTTGACGATTCACCCGACTCTCTACGTCGGATCTCTTCACTGAGAACTAGATCACGAACATCATCAAATTTCAACTTATTGCTTCATAACGAGCTACTCACAGTCGCGAAAGTAGCATTCCAGCTTTCTGGTAGAGAAGACAAAAGTATCAATGCTTATAATTCTTCATCGAATTCAATTTCAACTGAACTCAACTAGGTTGTGACTGTTTTGAGTTCATTAAGATGTTGAGCTACAGATGTGTCTTCCGTCATACGCAAATTAAACAAACGTCTCATCAGGTGCACTTTGTTTGAGGCCGATGACTTCTCATACATATTGGAGAGAGCTGCCATAAGATCCACTGTGGTCTTTTCCTTTGCTATGTTGAAAGCAACATTACAAGATAACGTTAATCAAATAACTCTGAAATCTTGTCTCTCTAGAAGATTTCAATGTTTTTCCTTCACAACCTCTAACTTCTTCCCTAAGAGAGGTTGATACAGATAATACTCTATCTGCATTTTCTAAAACCCGAAATCTATGCCATCAAATTTCTCAATTTTTACCTTTCCTTCATATGAGACCATTACTCCCATTCAAATCTGACTTCCTTCGAATCGTTTCTAACTATTTTTGCAAACTACCATGTATCAGAACCACCTCCGTCGACAAACCAATATCACCGTCAAATTTCACTATTCACATGAATAGTAATATTGTAGAAAATTAACATAAATCAGCACAAAAACTTTGATACTAGTTGTTAGAAAATTACGCAAAAGCACCTCCACTCATATGTAAGGGTGTCCACCGGTCTAGTTTTAGGAAAAAAATTAACAGGATTGGACCGTTTGATTTATAAAATCGTTCAGTCCAATCCGGTCTGGTTTTCCGATTTGGAACTATTTTTGGACACCTTTAATGAGAAATAATATGAAAATTTTAATTTATTATTAAACCGGTTCGGTCTGGTTTGACCGGTTTAAAAATTAATATAACCGGACTGGACCAGATCGTTTGAAAAACGTTTTAATTAATATAAATTGGACCGAACTATTTGATTTATAAAATCGTTTGATCCAATTTAATATGGTTCGGTCCAGTTTATGGATACCTCTACTCATATGTTTCACCGATGTAAGATTAACCTGATGATGCTCATAACTACTGAAATGATTCTTCACACGTGGAATGCACAAACAAAAAGTAAAACTTTTAACTTCCATCAACACTCCTGGAATATGTGGTGAAGGAGCAATCACTACCGGACTGTGAGTTAAAATCATAAGGACATTCTTGAATTTTAACAAATGTCAAGTGTGTCAAGAAATGAAAGTTAAAATCATCCTTAAGAAAGATGATATTACTGTTGAAAAATTACGCGAATTTCTAATAAGTCAATTTATGATAAAGTAAAATAGATAAAATAATACACAAATTTGATAACAGAGTTCAGCCAATTTTGTTTACGTCTCCAGACCTGTTATAAATTTTTTTACTAAAAAGGGGATTAAATTATACATGGTATTTACAATACTTACAATTCATAACCCAATTAAACCTAAGAGCAATTTTCTCTCGTTAAAGTTTTTTTACTCTAAACTTTTCCCTCAATTGGAATGATCATTTTGATGATTAATTCATTACAATTATACATTTATTAAGGGTTATTTAAATTATTTATTGAATTAAGACTTGATTTACTCCTTACGTTAAGTTTGATTATTTAAAGATGCTAAACATTTCATTGTAATTAAAAAGTTTATTTTGGAGATAAAATAATCCAATTCATATTACATTTAGACTAGAGATTTCGTTGCAAAGTTCAACCTTACTGGAAAAAGTATTAAACATGTTAGGAGAATCACAATTTCAATTCGAACTTAACCAAGCTCTAAACAGCGGAATTAAACATATTCTCCTTCTTTGTGTGAATCTTTTAGGAAACAAATAAATAGAGCTTAAAATGAAACATGCACAAAATCAACACAAGCAATTTACGTGGAAAACCTTCCTACAGAAAAGGAAACAACAACAGACTCCTCTCCAAAACTTCCACTATCAAGAAACAATTGTACAACAGTTCTTCTAGGTAAAACTAGAGGCAAACAATCAACAACATCATCAAGAATACACTTCTGAAACTAACAATTATTTCAAGAAGAATGGAGAAATCTAACCCAATTCGTAGCCACTGCTTCACTGCTCAGAATTTCTCAAACCGGTGAGCCAAATCCAAATCCCACCGCACAGATTAAAGAGTCTTGCGTCGTGAACCTGCCTGCAAAATTTCAGCTTAATCAGACCACAAACGTCCTTCCGTCGGAACACTTGATTTAAGACTGGCTGAGAGGAAAAACGAAAACCGAGAGCAGCTTTTTCTGCAAATTACGCCTTTTTGCACACCTTTTTTCTCTGCAGAACTTACATACAACAAACCCTAAACGGGTTTATTAATTAAAGAAATGAAATGACACAATTTCCTTCTTACTCCACGCTTTGGCTTTGCCACACGGTCACTCAGGCTCCAAATAAGAGGAAAACCCAACAAATCTCCCCTTTTCCGATTAGATTGTGGATCCGCCATCCTGGCAATTGAACAACAAACTTCAAGTTTTTCTTTGACACCGCTTTTGTCGCATGTCGATCCATTCTCATCAAGATGTATTTTCTCAAGTTCAAGCAACTTATTGTTAAGAGTATCTCTTATCCAACGACACTCACATCAATACGCTTTGATCTCGAGTGAAATGCCGAGTTTTTTGCTAGGTGAATAGAACTCGATTATCGCAGAATAACACATATTTCTCATTGCTTGAAACCAAGTTCCTTCAAGAATCAGCTTCATCCACAACAACTCTCAAAGTGCTTCCGTTGCGCAATAAACTCCGCCTTCGCCGTAGAAAGTGCAACACACTTTTGCAATCTCGATCGCCAAGAAACCGCCTCCACCAGAGAAAGTAATTAGATAACCCGAAGTGTACTTACGAGAATCTTCATCTCTCGCCACAACCGAATCAAGGTATCCAACTAACATCGGTTTTCCACTTCCAAAGCTGTTGTTAACTTGGAAGTACCTCGAAGATATCTCATAATCCACTTTACCGCATCCCAATGCTCTCTTTCCCGGATTCGAAAGAAAACGACTAACAACTCCAACTCGTACGAGCTATGTCCGGCCTCGTACACACCATCGCATACATTAAGCTTCCTACTCACGCCGAGGCATATGGAACCTTTTCCATATCTTCCTTCTCTTTATCCGTTGAAGGGCCTCACTCGATCTCAACTTAAAGTTGATTAGATAAAGGAGTAAGAAACCACTTTAGCTTTATCCATATGAAACCTTTCAAGTACTTTGTTGATGTATCGTTCACGTGACATGTATAACTTCTTTCTTTTCTTTGTCTCGACAAATTCGAATACCAAGAATTTGTTTTGGTCGTCCAAGTCCTTCATGGCAAAAGACTTACTCAATCGCTTCTTCAAATTATCAATTCTTGAAGAATTTCGCCAACAATCAACATGTCATCAACATAGAGCAATAAAATGATAAAGTCATCATCAGAGAATTTCTGCACAAAAACACAATGATCAGAAGTAGTCTTCTTGTAACCATACTCCCCCATAACTGACTCAAACTTCTTATACCATTGTCTAGGTGCTTGCTTCAACCCGTAGAGGCTTTTCTTTAACCGACATACATAATCCTCTTTTTCCTTAACCTCAAAACCCTCTCGTGCTCCATATAAATCTCTTCCTCCAACTCACCATGCGAAGAAAGGCGCTTACATCCATTTGCTAAATTTCTAAATCCAAGCTAGTCAGCTAGACCTAGAACAACACGTACGGAAGACATCTTCACAACATGTGGAGAGAAAATATCATCAAAATCAATACCTTTTCTCCGACCGAATCCTCGACGACCCGCCTAGCTTTTGTATCGTGGTCGCGTAATCGTGTTCTTCTTTGCTTCACCCCGTACCCACTTGTTCTTCAAAGCTCTCTTACCCTTAGGCAACTTTACCACCAAACGTGTGATTGTCATCACAGTGATCGCATCTCATCTTCCATAGCACCAACCCAATGTGTTTTGTTTCCATCTTCCATTGCTTCTCGCATAACATCGAGGTTCTCCCTCATCCGTCAATAACACATACTCATCCGATCATACCGTGTGGAAGACGATCTCCTCGGTAGACCTCCCGGGTGGAATTTCTAATTCGGCAACCGATCGCAGTCCGGTGATCCGTTTCAGCTTGCCGTATATTTACATCATCTAAACCCTCATTGGTCATCTTGAACATTTTGTTCCATCTCGTACTAGTAAAGGAACCTGATCTAGGTCAATCAAATCATCGCTATACCGATGGACTCCTTTTTCTATCTTCTCAACATCTTGTATAGTTTGATCTTCTATAAACACAACATCACGACTTCTTACCGCTTTCTTCTCAACTCGATCATAAAATCTCAGAGCCAAATTCATCCAGACCATAACCAACAAAGATACATTGTCGTGTCTTCACATCGAGCTAGATCTTCATCTTTTGGTATATGACAAATTCCTGTAACCAAAAACGCGAAGATGATCATAAGAAGCATCTTCGCTACCAAACTCTCGTTTGGTACATCAAATTGAAGAGGAACACATGGTGTGAGATTAAGAACATGTACAATCGTATTCAAAGCCTCACCCCGTAAAGATCTTGCAATCGAGGCCCGCGAAAGAAGACATCTTACTCTTTCAACCAATGTCCTGCTTTCATTCTCTCAGCCCAACCCATTTAATCGAGGAGTCTCGGGAGGTGTCTTTTGATGTCGAATGCCCCGACGCGCAAAGTACTCATCAAAAGGACCTGAATACTCTCCCATTATCCTGTTCGATGCACCGTAATTTCTTCCTGGGCTTGTCTCTCAACTAAGGCTTGAACTGCTTTAAACACATCTAATACTTGATCTTTGCTTTTCAAAGTGTACACCCATAACTTTCTTGAACAATCATCTACGAAGGTCACAAAATAACTAGCACCACCCAAAGTTTTTGTCTTCATAGACCACATACATCCGAATGTACCAAATCAAGTACGTATTGTTTTCAAGGAGGGGAACTCTTGAAAGAAACTCTATTTTGCTTCCCGCCAAACAACGAGTACATCTTCTTAAACAAACATCATTCATTCCAGTTAAGAAGATTCTTTTGTTAATACCGCCAAACCTTTCTCACTCATGCGAGCAAGTCTCTTACGCCACACCCCGATGTGAGCTTTCATCCGTCACAAAGATTAATAACGCCTTTAAAGAGTCTCACCGTAGTATATACAAACCGGAATGTTTGTTCCCACGAAGAATAAACAATCATAGACCTTTAGTAAGTTTCCATTGACCATTACTAAAGGTATTGCAATATCCTTCATCATCAAGTTTACCAAGCAGAGATCAAGTTCAAACGAATTGTGGGAATATGCTTTACCCTCTAAGAAGTAGTCTCGTGCCATTATTCATCTCCAAACACACATCTCCAATACCAATGACTTTAACCAAGCCATCATTTCCCAACTTCACCGTCCCCAAAGTCACCGTCGTATAGGATGTAAAGAAGTCCTCTCGAGACGTAGCATGAATGGAGGCTCCACTATCAATAACCCAACCGACCTCGTGACATGCAGACATTGACAACATCTTCATTATAAACAACAAGAAAGTCTTCTCGAACTAGCAAGGTGGCAACTCGATCATTTTCTTTACTAACATCACCCTCTTTGCTTTGTCCTTTATTCTTGTTATCCCGCTTCAACCGTCTCGCAATATTTCTTGACGTGCCCTTTCACGCCACAAAGGATGACACTCAATATTAGAAAACCTAGACTTGCTTCTTCCTTTTTCTTTGTTTCTTGAAACCTCTCGCTTTACTCCTCCCTCTTCTTTCTCGTAACCAAAATCTCTCGATCGCCGAGAAGACCCACGTGACTTTCTTTCTCATTTCTTCATTCAAAACACTACTCTTAGCCAGATCCACGTTGATTACACCATTCGAGCCGAGTTACTTAACGACATTCTAAATGTTTCCAAGAGTCCCGAACGCACTCCAATAAACACAACCCTTGAATCTCATCATCAAACTTGATACCCATTCCAGCCTAACTCGATTGATTATTCCTCGGAACGTATTCAAGTGATCCTAACGGAGTTCCATCTACCTTAAAGCCATCAATTGCTTTATAAGAAACATTTTATCATTTCCTCGTTTTTCCGAGCATATAACTCTTCAAGTTTATTCCACAAAGGACCGTGCATGTATTTCTCCACTAATACGATTCAAAACATTATCATCTACCCACTACCTTATATACCCACGTACTGTCGATGTAACAAAGTTCATTCTTCTTCGGGATAACTTTTCCGGCTTCTCGCAGGCAAACACCTAATGAAACTGTTTGACATAAAGGAGATCTTCCATTTTTCCTTTCCAAGTGTGATAATTAGAACCATTCAAAGTAATCATTCTACTCAAATTTGCTTCCATTATTCAACACAATAAATTCCACAATAATAACCACACTGATACCACTTTCATAGAGAATCACAATTTCAATTCGAACTTAACCAAGCTCTAAACAAAGAAAATTAAACATATTCTCCTTCTTTGTGAATCTTTAGGAAACAAATAAATAGAGCTTAAAATGAATCATGCACAAAATCAACACAAGCAATTTACGTGGAAAAACTTTCCTACAGTAGGAAGGAAACAACCACGACTTCCCTCCAAAACTTCCACTATCAAGAAAAATTGTACAACAGTTCTCTCTAGGTAAAACTAGAGGTAAACAATCAACAACATAATCAATAATACACTTCTTGTAAAACTAACAATTATTTCAAGAAAAATGGAAAAATCTAACCCAATTTGTAGTCATTGTTCACTGCTCATAATTTATCACACCGGTTATCCAAATCCAAATCCAACCGCATAGATTAAAGATTCTTGAGTTGTGAACTTGCTTTCAAAATTTCAGCTTAATCGGACCACAAACAGCCTTCGATCGGAACACTCACGTAAGACCTTTACTGGAGAGGAAAAAATCGAGAAGAATTTTTCTGGCCGCAGCTGCTACCTTTTCTGCACACCTTTTTTTCTATGCAGAATTCTACACACAACAAACCCTAAATGAGTTTATTAATTAAAGAAATGAAATGACACAATTGCCCTTCTTACTCCATGGGCTTTTAAGCCACATGGGCTTCACTTGGGCTCCTCCAAATAAGAGAAAACCCAACAAAACACATGTACAAACAGAAACATATTGACTTCTACATCGATGCATCATAATGTAATCGAATAGTAAATAACTCATTTAACAAAATATGAATAGAATTTTGAGAAGTACATAATTGAGATACAAAGAGTCCCAAGACTATATAATTATGATCTTATATGAATATTAATGATTTTAACAAATGACTAGAGAAACTATCCTGAACTTCATATTACCAGTCACGTTGATGTAGAGAATAATGATTTCATTAAATTGCATGTTTCCGGTTTCACAAATACCAACAAACTAAGATCTGGTTGTCGATTTACGTTGCACACTTTACAAAGAATTTATACCCAAGACAGCTATTTAAATTTTTGTCATAATTATGAGATCAACATTTAATTCCAAAAGTAATTCTCGATAAACAGAACTTTCATGAAGATGAGGTTGTTTTTAAGGATCAGAGAGAAAATACAAAACATATTACCAAGGCATAAGTAATCGTTATTTCAATTCTTTTGAAAAACTAGTAAAGAAACAGGAGCAAAATGTTTTACACCAAGCATTCCAATATAGATAAAAATAAGATATAGAACTGATTCAAAGCCACGCCTCACCGCAGCAATACAACTCCTACCTACACCACGTGATTTTATACTTTGAAAAGAGAAGCAATAGCTACGTGATCAGCAAGGGGATAAAATAAAGCCATCAAAATCCAAATACAAATTAGATATATCTTAATTTCAAAGTGAATAGTCAAGTCAAAACAATCAGCATGGATTCACTCTTGCACTGCAGTTCTGCAGCAGTACCAGAGCAAAAAACAAATCAACATCCCCAAAAACTTCAACCAATGCTTAAGATAATGGAGCAAATTTTCCAGTTGAATTATTTTTAAGATAATATAAAAGGGAAACTTAAAATTGCAGCAGCATCACTTCAGCAAGCAATTGGACTTCTGAGCCATTGAGACAAAACCGCTTCAATTTTGATCTGAACAATTGCCCCTATCACTCTCAAGGATTTGGAGGACAGCTGCCTGATCATGTCAAAAACGAGCCCTTGCATTTTTGTTTCTATACATCACTTTCACGATCAGAGAGATGCATTGTCACCATAAAATACATATGGTCAGTGGTCAACTGAAAGAAATCTTAAAGAGACAATATACAAATCTACACTTTGAAGTGGTTAAAATTGTTTTTTAATGTATACATTTCCTCCTTTGTTTGTAGTGCAAGAGTTCAGTGTTCAGTGTTCATTAAAACAAACAATCAGAATGCCGAGAAAGTAGCACAAATGATGCTCCAAAAGTCTTGTATCAAACACATACAAAACACAACCACCTGTCCTCATAAAAAAAAATCAGGTATAGCAATGACCAAATGCACTAGTTAATAATATTACTTCTCAGAAATTCACCCCAAAATAAAGACACAAATCACTTAATTCATTTAAGTCATTTAAAAAAAATAAAAAAATTAAATTTATCTTTTTTATTTTATTAAGTAAATAAAATTTAAAATTGGGTCACGTTATATCACCCTACCATATAATTTATAAACCAATTCTGAATTGATTTTAAGTCATTTAGTTCAACAATTTATAAATAATATTTTTTTATCTTATTTTTTAAAATTTAAAGAAAAATAAAATTAATTTTTGAATATTTTTAATTAAATTTATTGTCTAATTTGTAAATAATTTTATTAATATAAACTAAAATTATCATTTTAATTATTATTTTTTATTTAACAACTCCATTTAGGTTTATCTTAATTATTTTTTAATTTTAATATTTATTTTTTCTCATTTAAATAATAATATTTTAATAATATATATCAAATATTTATTATAAGTTTTATATAATTTTTTTTTCGTTCTAGGACTAATTTTGGAATAACAACAAAATAAAAAACTCATTTTATATTCTAAATGATTAATAATTACTTCATATTTTTAAGAGCATATTTCCTTATAAATAATAGGTTGATAGTAACATTGGTCCTGTTTTAGGTAAAATATATCAATTATTATTTTTGGATCAGGCACCATAAATTTTATTATTATATAAAAAAAATTATTCACGTTATTATTAAAAATGAGTATTTTAATCACATTATTTTCATAAATTATGAGCCCAATCATAAATTATAAGATAAAATTAATATATTTCAAATAATAATAAGATTCTTAAAATCTTTATAAACTTTTTATAAATAATAATGTAAAAATAATAAACACTTAATTTATTATATTTCTTCTAGAAATCAATTATTGTTTGGAAAATATATTTTTCTGAGTATCGAAATTGTCACTATTCCTATTATTATTATTATTATATTTTTTAATTAATTATCCTTTTATTCAACAAAATTAATATTAAAATATAATTTACAATGATAAAATTATCAATATTATTATTTAAAAATAAAAAAACCATATTTTTGTTAGAAGGTAAAACAATTTCTTTTTCTTTTTTCATGTTAATATACATTGATTAAATATAATATTATTATTATATTGATTAAATATAATATCACGATAAAATTTATTAGAATTATAAATATATTTAATTATTAGATTAAATTTTTAATGTTAAAATATTTATAATTTTTATGAAATTTAACATAATATTAAAATTTTAATTAATATTAATTAAATAAATTTTAGGATAGAATGTATACATATAGCGGATATTCTTTCGTTAACTTAACTTTCTAGGATTTATAGATAATTACTGTTAATTTTGATATCTAAAATCTCATTGCTGATCTTTATTTGTGGTCTGAAATAATTTTTATTTATCTGTGGTTTTAACTTCTTGTTTGATCAAGAGAGAAAAAATAAAGTAATTATTATGTTAATGAAGAAAACCATAATAATGGGTTCAGGTATCAAAAAACTGATTGATAAGTTCTCCGTTTAAGCTGATCGACCGATCAGAAAAGAGGTAATAATAAGAGATTTATATTTAAAATATTTTTTTTATTAATAAAATATTTTTTTTTTAATATCGTATAAAAATAAATATATTTATTTAATTGAAAGTATTAAAAATAAAATTATATTAAATAATTAAAATTAACTTAGGTTTAAAATTTCGCATTTTTTCCATCTATTTCGTACCTTTTATTACTTTTGTTAAGAATAATGCAAAAATAATTGTAAATCTTTAATTTGTAAAAATTGAAAAGAAAAAATGAAGTAATTTAATGTATTTGTTAAAATAAAATTGTCGTCACGTACCTATCAAATTATCAAGGAATCAGCTAAAAAGCAAAGCGGTGTAGTAAAACAGAGATTAATAGCATCTGAGGAAAGGAGGAACACGAAACAAAGGCAAGAGAAAGGGAAAAAAAAAATGTCTTTGGTTGACTATGCATCCTCTTCAGAGGAGGACGACGACGTTCCGGAGCAGCTCTTGTACAAACCCCAAGACGTTTCTGTTTCAGAAGATCCTCAGCCCACAGCCCTTCCTCAAATCCAGTAATTTTCTCTCTTTTTTGAATTAAGTTTTTTCCCCTAATTTTAACATGGGTTTTGATACTATAATGGCGGCCCTGATTTCTTGCGATTCACTGCTAAGGCAAGGGTTTATATTGTTGAAATGTCCCAATAACTCCTTTTTGTTGAAATGGAAGCTGAAACGGAGGGAAAAGAATAGTTTTGCTTTGGCATTTGCAAGAAATGTTAGACTTTATAATTTCAGGTGAAATGGTCTTGATCAGTACATTTTTTAGCACATCATTTAAGTTATGAACTTATATACGACCCATTTATGCAAAGTCTATGTTGGAGAGCTGGAGCTCCATGCTTATGGTGGGTTCTCATTTGGGCAGTTGAGATAGAACGTTGATTGATCTTTGAACTTTTATGAGAGTCTGACTTGGAAGATTAGCAAGTTTCTGAAAGTATTTCCTTTATGTTCTATACCCCAGGCGGGGCCGGGGCCGGGTCCGGGTAAAAAAAAAAGACCATAAAAAAAATAATCGTATTATATTTCTTCTTGATTGAGCTATGACTATGCTGCAGGGGAAAAAAATCACTTGTGACAAAATTAGAGGATTGTTTGAAAAATGTTATCCGACGTGCTATGAGCTCAATAATGAGCATTTAATTTTCATTTAAAACATTTATGGTATTGCTTTTGCTTAATGACCAGGATGGATGTGGGAGATACACTTGAGTACAGAAATTTATTCATAGATGGAATTAAAAATGAGAACGTGACTTTATGGAGGGAAAAATTAGGGAATCAACTTCCAAAAGCTGCAATGTACAGGATCAAGATTCAATGCTATAAGTCTTCCCCTTTTCTATTGTACTAGTTGATAAAAAATCCAAAAGATGCTTCCACTAGATTCTCAAAATTGTTATCAAACTCCAAATTAGTATGAAGGTCAATAATACCATTTTTTAAGCACTTATTGATAAATATTTTGGCAATATAACATTTTCAAGAATCTACCAAATTCACCTAGAAGGCTAGAAATAAGAGATGTATTGTGTTTTTTGGTTGTTCTTTTTTCGGTTGGGATGTTAGTTTCTAAAATACAAGATTGCATTTGTTTCCCTAATTTTTTCTGTCCAGGAAACCTAGCTCCGAGCTATCTATGCAGCCTGAAAGTTCCCATTCATCTGAACCTTCGATTGAGACACTTCCTGATGCTTCAATGCTCTTGAACTCTCCTGATTTCTCATCTAGTATGTTGACCGGTGGCAACCATTCTTCTCGAGTTGCAGCTGCTATGGCAGAAAATGCATCACGAAAGAGAGACTTAAAGGAATTGAATTTCTCTCATCCACGCAGTAAAGTTCCTAAAGGGTCATTGCCTCATTCAAAGAATGTTCCAGATACTAGTGGTGGAATGCTGGTTCCACCCCAGCTTAGGGGAAGGTTAGTCTTAACACGAGACATTTGCATTCCTTACCCATACATTTCAGTTTGGTATTTCTTTCTATGCACCTTGACATCTCATTTTGATAAATACTTTCACCCACACCCATTCTGCGTGCCTGCAGAGTACACACTCGTGCATTTGCATGAGATTTAGTAGCATGGTGGGCTTTGTAATTTTTAATATTGTCTTCCTTTCAATTCCATGGTATCAAAAAGGGCTCGTCTAGCAAGTTCACATTGTGGCATGTTTGGATTCAGTGGTGTGCATTCTTCCTGCTAATTCAGCAGAGTGGGAACTACAAATTTTGCTGAAAGAAACTCCATTAAATTTACAATTTATAGAAAATTTGATCTCAAAATAGTTTTTACAAATGAGGGCCCTTTGATTTGATTTGTCTGGGTAAAATGACTGAAGTACCCTTAATCAATGTGAGCTTCCACCCTTTCTCATTTGCCTTTTCCGAGATATCAATGAGAACCATAATGAAACTTCCACCATCTGACTATCAGCCAAAATAGGGGTGCAACCTCTAAGAAAGGCCTAACCTCTCTATCAGCACAATTTTTTGTGCTTAAAGAGTTTTGATATACTTGGACTTGGGTAGAGCTAATATCAAAATTGAAAATTCATGCTGTTTTAGTGGGTTTTGAAAATCTTCCTTCATGTTTGGAACAACATGGATTCTATTAAAAACCGGTATACCGGTTTACCACATACATGGCTGCAGACAGCCGTCCAATATGAGTCTTAGCTAATTAACCTTGGATTCTGGCTAAATCTCTGCCGTTATGTATCTTTCTTTACATCTGGGTAACTAAGGCTGTTAGGTTGTTGTACTTGAACTTGCTCTTTGCTATGCTTTCCTAGTAGTCTTCTCTTCAGATTCATGTCTCAGTTGTTCTTAAATAATTATGAAGCTGTCTTTTTAGATCTGCATCAAATGTTGACCATTTTTTTATTTTTCCAACCCAAGAATCTCTTAGTTTCTTTTGATATATAATACTGTTGTTACCTTCAACTACAGCAGTTCAATACAAATAGATAAACTAAGGAAAATTGGAGAACATATATGACCTACTTCTGATGTATGGGTCACACTTAGCTCTTTTTGGATAGGAAATGGAAGGAGAAAATAGAGGCTCGGCTCAAAGGCCTTTGTATGTAAAAATTATTGAAGGGGACTGTTTTTTTATCAATTATATTTTGTTATGGCGTTTTCAGTAATTTCTTGCTGGGGACTTGACTTTTTGATTTTTTTAATGTATGATTGTATGGTCACTTTTGCTACCTATTACTATTCTTCAATTTTGAGACTACATGCTGAGTATATGCCTGACCTTTTCTTCAATGATAGCGTAGGATTTACAAAATAATAGTTCTAACTTCTAAGTGCTTATTATGTACGTCATGACCGAAATTGATGTTAGGAAATATTTGAATCTTAATATTGATGTCAAGATTATCTAGGATCTCAGGGTAAGCAAGCAATGTCTTTTCCTCA
Source organism: Hippophae rhamnoides (assembly GCA_033030585.1). NCBI lineage: Eukaryota > Viridiplantae > Streptophyta > Magnoliopsida > Rosales > Elaeagnaceae > Hippophae > Hippophae rhamnoides. The sequence goes on along the minus strand of CM065428.1, from coordinate 59,858,862 downwards.
AAAGCCTATAACCTTCATTTGTCGATTAGATGTTGAAGTATTTTTCATCTCAAGGGTTTGGTGTTGTTCCACGTGCCTATTTTGATGTCTATAAAGAGATAGAGTTGCTAATGATTTTTTGGTTCTATGTTGCCAGGAGTAATGTTGTCACCGAGGATATGAGCAAACTTTTTGTCAAAAAGCAAGCTGATCCCTCATCTGGCTAGAGTAGAGGCTGACACCTTGACAATTATAAACTTCGATAGAGAAGTGCTTACCAGGATGTAAAGAATGTTAGCTTCCTTAGCTTTTATGGCAGTTGCCTTGAACTCTCATCGTGAAGATTTGCTGCTCAATTATCAATCACTTATTTTTGAGTCAATAAGACTCTGCAATAGAGAGTTACTCACAGACTCACAAGCTGTTCCTTAGCTTTTAGCTGTTTGTAAAAAATGTAACTATGGAAATTTCAAATGTTTGGAAATGTCGCTGATAGTTGACTCCATAACTTTGATAGTTCTTCTAGCAAATGAAAACTGTAATATTAGTTTTTTTGGGAAGATTCAAATAGGCTTGAGATTACAAGAATGATATAATCTAGTGAGAGATACACGTAAATGAAATGATACCTGCCCCCAAATTAAACAATTAGATATACCTGCAAGAATACTAAAAGCTATTGTCGCCGTGCAGCTTTAAAGAATTTTCCCTGTCAGTAAGAATATGAAGCATTTCGTTTCCAAATTATACAACTTGTTTTCTCATGCCATATCGGGACCACTGGGCAGAATTTCATAGCCATCATGAGGACCATCAGATTGTGTTTTTGGAACAGGAATGAAGTTTACTAAAACAGCAACAGGTAAACTAACTGCTCCAATTAGGATACTGAGTATCCAAAGCCTCCAATTTAGTGCATCGTTGATGCAAAAGTGCCCAAAAATTCAACTATTATGATTTGGAAAGCAACTGTTGAAACCATGACTATAATGAAAAGCCAGCTATTGATAGTGTCCTTGAAGACATTGATTCTTTTCCATGTCTCTGCTATGTATCTCGTTAAATACCTGACAAAATACAAATGAGTTATAGATGACTGTATTGAGAACTGAATCAGCATCTAAACCTGTAAGATTCAGGAGGTGTTACCCTTGAAACTTGAGAATTATTAGGACTACAAACTGATAGATGCTTTGTCCAATTATGCTCCTCCACATCGTTTGAGTAATGAATTTGACCTTCCTTCCTATTGGTGGTCTTTTCATTAAACCATCATTGGATGGTTCTGTGGCCAATGCCAGGGCTCCAAGCGTATCCATGATCAAGTTTGCCCAAAGCATCTGAACAGCTGTTAGATGAGCAGATCCTGAAAATCACTTTCACAAATTAAGGTCAATATGTAGCAGCATTCGATTAAAAGTTGAAGACACTCAATATAAGAGGTTTGGGTTTGCTTGATGAGTAGACAATCACACACCTAATAAACATGCTGATACAAGGTGGAGGATGAGAACAACAACGTTCACTGTTAACTGAAACTGTACAAACTTTTGAATGTTGATCTAGATAGCACGACCCCATCTAGCCACATTCACTATAGTTGTAAAGTTATCATCTAATATGATCACATCAGCATTTTCTTTTGCTACCTATAGTTTATGGTTAGATAACAATGCTATAATCAAAAGAACAAAAATGATGCAAATAACACAAAATGATCACATATTAGTTGTTAAATTAACTGTTACAATCTAAGGTCATGATTGTAACACAACCTCGGTTCCCGCAATTCCCATAGCAAGTCCTATATCTGTCTCATGCAAAACTAGAGCATCATTAGTTCCATCACCAGTCACGGCCACAACTTCTTTGAACACATTCCTCAAATGACTCACTAAAGTGTGTTCGTCTGAAGGTGAAAGATCGAGCCATTACCTGCATACATAGGATGTTAAACAAGTAAAGAATAACACAATCCCATTTAAAGCTTCAAATCTTAAAAAAAAAATTATGAGTATATATAAGAACGGGATCAATGATCGCAATTTATTATACAATTTATTATACTATTATATCTCAACTGTTAGAAATTTATAAGAGATATGAAGGAAAAAATTATTATTTTTAATTTCAATAGTCGATACATGATAGTCTAATAAATTATGAAACTTATCGTAGCGTTGGTATTATCTCATCCCTTGAGGATTTTTATCTCGAAATCTGGCCCTCCAATTTCCAAACCACCTTATATTATCCCCAGTGACCATTCGGATAGTAATCCCAGCAGCTAAACAAGTCTTTAACAGCTTCTCTTACTCCTGGACGTACAGTATCTTTTATTCCAACTAGCTATGAGTGTATAACCATCATCAGGTATACTATCAATATTTTTAGAGGAGTCTTCAATAAGCTGTGCACAGAGTTCTCAAAGCTTCACAAGCAAATTTATTAATCACATTTGAGATGAGTTTTCTCTGCTCTTCCGATAGAATCACAGCTTCACCATCAGCATTTACAACCTTGTCACACATACTTAAAATGATCTCAGATGCCCCTTGGCAAACTGCTTTGAATCCACCATTTCTAGGTAAAGCAACAAGTACTGACATCTTTTTCCTTATTGAATTGACAGGTTCAAGCTTCAATGTTTTGTAATCCTCACTATAAGCTTTAAAATCACCACCTATATGCAACCCAAATTCTAATAAAGATTTTACAGTAGGAGAACCAATAACTTGATTCTTTCCATCTTTTTTTTTTTCACCACCTCTGAGCCATTATTTCTAAATACAGCCTGCAAAATAAGTTCACTACTTTCTCAGAAACGAAGGACTTCAATACAATTTCATTATTGCTAGTTATTGTTTTAATCTGTTCACCCACCCTTATTTTGTTCACCACCGTATGATTTGTTGTCAAAGCTCCTGTTTTATCAGTACAAATTTAAGTAGCAGAACCCATTGTTTCACAAGCTGAGAGATATCTCACAAGTGCTTTTTCAGTCATCAATTGTTTCATTGCAAAGGAAAGACCTAATGTCACAGCCAGGGGTAGCCCTTCTGGTACTGCAATAACAATTATGATCACTGCAATAGAAAAATAATTTGATAGGGTCAACGCATCACTTGAAGACCAACTTGTCATTTTATTATGTAATACTTTATTTCCTCTAAACCAGTCAATACTGCAATTGACAAACCAGTCTTGCCAATAATTGTAGCAACCCCATTAAGCTTATCTTGTAAGGGGGTCTTTATGGCTCCAACACAGATGCCTCAATGATGATCTATGACTCTGTTAGTATCTTTGTTGTTTTATTGATATATGTTGATGATATTTTATTCTCGGAAATAACAATGTATTTGTCAATGATATCATTGTTAAACTAAATTATGTATTCTTTCTTAAAAGACCGGGTGATTTGAGTTTCTTCTTAGAAGTTGAGATCGCTCCTTCCTATGATGGATTACATCAGACAAAATATATCAATGACCTTTTGGATAAGATTGAACTCAGTAAAGTTAAAGTTGCTACTACTCCTATGGTAGCTCATCAACAACTCTCTAAACACTATGGTGAATTACTCTCAAATCCCACCTTGTATCGCAAAATGGTGGGGCATTATAACACTGCGCTTACACATCCTGAGATTAGTTTTTCTGTTAACAAATTGTGAATCAGTGTTGAAAATGCAAAGGCCTTTCCAAAGAAAACAAATTCTTTTAAAGTTGTATTATTCTTATTCCATTTCTCCTTAATACATATCATATATATATTATTGTTATGACTAAAATACAGCTGTAATAAACTAATATATAGCTGTAATATACTAATATAAAGCTGAATACAAAACTGGATGTAAAGATGAAAGTCATCCTGAAAATCAGAAACTACTTTCTGAAAATCAAGGGTTGTTTAGGAATCAATCATACGCCTAAATTGATTTCCTACACTCCCTCTCAAGTTAGGCAATATATGTTTTCCAAGCCAACAGTTACACCTAACTCTAAAAAACAAAGTTTTGGTTAAGATATCTCTTATTTGTTGTCTAGATGGAACATAGTTGAGGGAGATCATCTTGTCTTCAATTTCCACATGTTTAGTTTGATCATAGTGGATTAAAACCATTTACTCATTGAATTAAGGGTTAATATTAAACACTCTCTCTCAAGCTTAATCCAGAAGATTTGTGGATCTAAACTTGGTTTATGATAACATCCCAAAAAAGATTATTGATTCTGTTACTAAATAGTCTGAACATTGGGATAATGAGGAAGATGGTGAAAGGGTTAACATTCAATACTAACCATGACACAGCTACATGAAGCACCTATGATCTACTATGATAATGTGGGAGCTAGATATGTGGAAAAACACCTAGTATTTCATGTTAGAACGTTGATTTTTACTTCATAAGTGAGAAAATTCTAATTGAGTTATTGCACATTGAATTCACTCCATCTTAAGAGCAAATTGTTAATATAATTAACAAGGTTTGTCTCGCACTCAATTTGATGAATTTAGAACAATTAAAGTCAACTATTATTCCCAAACTTTGTACTTGGGAAAACATAAAACTCTAATCTGATCAGTGAGTTACCCTAACAAATTCATTTAGCATTCATCCTGGTCAACAAGCTAAAGGGTACACCAGTGCAAGGTTGTTACGCTTACGCATGGTGATGATTTTGGTATACTAGCTACAGCTAGTACTCACATGTAATCATAACTAGCAATGGGTACGAGTACGAGCGGGACGGTTATTGATATAACTGTTCTCGAACTGAATTATAAAATATGTATTTAAAATTGTTCAAAAATTATTACGGTTCGAGAATAGTTTTTTACTCAATAAGTAACAATTCAGGACAGTTATTAAAAAATACATGAAAAAAATTATTTTTTCAAACTTTTTAAAAAAAATCTTAATAAATCCTAATTATTAATTAATATATAATTTAATTTAATAAATATAATTAATTTCAAGTACGTATAGTTATAACCGTACTTATTATTTCATATTCGATTTTTACCTAAAATCATACCCATCTCTTATATATTTATGGATAAAAACTTAATCGACGATGCGAATAACAAAACCCGCGTCAAATTCTTAATCATAACATTATATATAGTGGTGTAATGTAGGAAACAATGTATGATTTTATGTTACGATGAAATTCAGTTTGAGTTATGCTTCTTTCTCCTTCTCCTTCTTAGATTCCTTCGTCTTTTCTTAGCTTTCAAAATCAGAATTTTAACTTGTAATCACATATTCATTTTCTTGAAAATTTTCAAACTTGGTCTGATATGGCAGGAATGACCAAAGTGTTAGACTCAAATTTATACTTCTTTCTTACAAAACTAAACTAGGCCATAAATTATAGAGAAAGAGAAAAAAACTATATATTTTGAATTTAAGATGTAACAAAAATAAGGTGTTATAATATTATCAATAGATACAATTTAATCTACTAAAATATATCAAATGAAAAACTATATTTTAATTGAGATTATGATATATTTATAATATACAGTAATATTTTAAATTATTAAAGGGTGAGTGACATGGAGATCCATAACCTTTACAAAATTAACATTTTAATCACATTGTTTTCAAACTGAACACTTTAGTTCTATATTAAAAAAGAACGTATAATTTAGCTAAAAATCCAAAACTAAAAGATTTTTGTATATTCTTTTTGAGATTAAAATACATATTTTTTTAAAATTATAAGACTAAATTGTTTCAATTAAAAATTACAAAATTAGTACAATTAATTACCTAAATCAACAAAATCACTTGTGTCCTCTTTCATTTAAATTGGACACCTTTTTTGCGTCCACACGTTATGGGCTGAATGAAATTGGGACTTGGGAGTGAAGACCACTTATAACTTTTGGACAAATTCACAGACGATAGACCAAACTGAGCCTAAAATGGAATCCCCCATATCAAATTTTTAAAAAAAAATTGAGTAATAATATTATGATAATTATTTTTGTTAATGTTATAATAAATGTACATGAAATAATTTTTTAAATTTATAATTAATTAAATTTTAATATCATAATTTTTTAATAAAATTATCATTAATAAAAAATAATTATGAAAATAAGAATTTACATTTTAAGAATATTCCTACCTAAATAATTCCATTGTTCAATATAACACTATAAATCTTAATATAAATATTAATTACATGAACTAACATCTTAGTCTAACTCAACTTACTTAAATTGATACAACGAGTTAATAAATTAAAAAAACTTAACATATATCTTTTATATGTAATAGATAACGATCATAAGGAACTTACGAGTTAATTAATAAAATATGCTTGTTAAATAATAATATTTTTATAATAATAATACTATTGAAAAATATAATTAAATTATAATATTTTTTTCTTATTTTACAATAATATAATTAAAATATAATATTTATACGAATAATTTTTAAACAAAATTATAAATATTTTTTTATTTTTTTTTAAATATAAATAAATCAGCTCGAGTTAAGAAAATGTAAACTAAACTTTTTAACAACTCTAATTAATTATAACTTGTACTATTAAAAATTTATAACATCTTCATTTTGTGATAAAAACACAAAGGGAGAGATTAGTTTTTTTTTTTCCTGGTAATCAAGGCCAAAATTACATAAAGCTGCGAAGAATCATGTAGAGACCTAATATAATGTAATGGTGTACTACGTACACTTTCTTTTGTAAAAGAATTTTCAGTTTTGAGTATTTGTTCTTAAAATAAGATGGTTGCAATGTACTTTCTCTTCTAATCTCATAATAATAGATTAGGCTATGATAAAAATAATTTTTATAATATACATTAACTCAAACTTATAATTAAGACTAATCTCAAACTTTAAACATATCAAATTTAGCTTTATATCGTTCAACATAAACTAATTGGATATTATAAAAATAAAAATTTGGATAATTAGTTAGGAGACACTTTCTTTGACATGGAGGTTGCGGTCTTTTAGCAGATACGGTGACACCTGTCACTCAAAGGAGACAAGACATTCACCGATTTTTGCGCCTAGGATACTCCTTTAACCCAATTAATCATTGCACGATCCTTTATTCTATATAGGATTCATGTATGAATGATTAACAGCCTACCCTTTTTTTAGTATAAAAACAGATGATACAATTATAATTAATAAATAATTATTTATTAAAATAATAAAATTTATAATTAATTTTCTATCACAACTTATAATAAATAATTTGTTTTTTTTTCTTATATACCATCTATACCCATATACAAATTTATTTTTCCTTATTTCGCTCATATAAAGAGAAAGAAAACAAAAGTACATTCTAACTCAAAAAGAAAGACTTTATTTCATATACTTGTATAAAAAAAAATATATTATTTTTCTTTATTTTTTTAAAAATTTATTAAAAAAAATTATAATTTATTGTACACAAGTAACAACAAGATTATGGAGGATAAAAGAGTATTTTGTTTTTTAAAAAAAAAAACATATGTACATTAAGAAAGTAGTAATCACAATCAATCATATATACTCATAAAAAAGAAAATCCAAACTCATAATTGATAATGATAACCAAATCTAAGCTTATTAAAAAGAAAACCCAGCCACAATTATGCTTTTTTCTTCTTTCCCCATCAGTTTGATTCTTTTTTCCCGTTTTGTATAATTAATCAAAAGCCAATTTAATGCTAGCAGGATTGCACTAATGAAGCCATAATCATCATTATCAAATAGTTATCCCGACCGTCCATAGGCCCCTAAATAATGATGAACGATTGATATCCCGCCCGAAAACCCTGATTATAGTTTCAAACAATCTCCACCCTTGAGGACTTGAGGCCACGTCCATTCATTTTTTCATTCATTTTATTATTTTTATATCTATTATTTATTAGATGTTTATTTTTAAAAAAAAAATTATTATTTATTGATTTAAAATATCATACTATTTTAAAAATAATAAATAATTTCTCTATATTCAAATACCACTATACCACCAACTTGACTGCTTGTTCTTATCCATTTCATTCTTTTTTTTTTTCTTTTCTTTTCTTTTCTGGAGTTTGAACTTATGAGCTGCACTGAGAAGAAGCAAAGGCATTAATTAAACCAGTATCCATTTCACTTAGTTTATTTAATCCGTAATTTTTTTAAAAAAATAATTATACTATTATATTATTTATATATCTATAATTAATATCAAAACTCAAATATTTTACATACCTAAACTACCCATTCGCATTCAAACACTAAATTAGGCAAAGGTTTAAAAGATAAGAAGTATTGCAATACTGACACAACACACTGTCAATTTCAATTGGTAAATCTCATAGACTAGGTCATTCACTCATAGGATATATTTAGGAGATATTAATTCGTGTGAGTGAATTCTAACCCACTTCAAATTTAATTTAAATTTAATAATGTTAATTCCAAACCTAAATTAAATAATAATTAATTTAATTAAAATTAATAATTACATTGACATTTTTTTACAAACTAAAAAATATATTTAATTTATAAAAATTATTAACTCAAATAATATTACAAAAAAAATTAAAAAAAATAATATTTAAAGTTAATAATAAATTAATATTAAATGATTAATTCATGCACACAGTCAACTCAAGTCAAATCTATGAAGAGAAAATTAATTCTTAAAACAAAGTCAATTTTTAAATAATTTTTACAAAAATAAATGACATCAAATACACTTATGTAAAAGTAATAGGCTAATAATGTGTCTTCATTGAAAATTATAATTTAAATAAAAAATTTCAAATATTAATAGAAGTTACCTCAATCATAAAACAAAAACAAAATATTTCAGTAAAATTAAACAAATAATTTTCTACAAAAATAATCACATATATATAAAGCTATATTAAATGTATTCAATTAAATCATATATTGATGATAAAAAAAACATTTTTTTAAGTATCACAAACAATACCTTAACATGCTTTAATAAATAAATTATAAATATGCAAAATAATATTTAATTTACATAATTTTTTATTTATTAAATAATTTTTTAAATTAATATTTATTTTATTTTTTATATTTTTTAAATTTTAAAAATAAAAAATTTGAATTTAAAATAAAATTAAAATATATAATTTATAAAAATATTAAATTAATTAATTAAAATATCAAATATCAAATATAATTTATATTTATATTTATTATTATTAAATTTTTACGTAATTATATATTTTTTTGTTATATATAATCGGAACTTACTTTATATTAAATAATTGTACAATAATTTTATAAATAAAACTTTTAATACTACATGACAGACTCCTTTCGAAACCCCACACAACGCCCAAAAGATTGCCTAAAGATTCCCTAGAGTGCACTTTTGTCATACGTACGTGTGGTAACTTTTTTTTTTTAATTGTAATTTATAGGAAAATACATTTCTATTTTCCTCATTAATACTGTGTAATTTACTGCGAAAAAGTTGTTTACTAATTGAGTTAATGTTATATTACAATATATTATTCTCTTAGATATCTTAACTTCAACAATTTTTTTCCTTTTTTTTTTCAAATGACTCCTAAAAAGTTGTAAAAATCGCTACCAATGTAATTATAAATCTTAAACTTGAATAATTATATTGTTATTATAATAAACATTAAAAAAATTATTTATAGCAGGCACTTATTTTTGATGCATTATATTGATATTGAGGCCCATATATTGGGTTTTGAGGTGAATGGTCCCGCACACAACCTGGCAACAGCGGGTATGACCCACATAAATTGCAGTGTCAGAAAACCCATGTGAATAACACTTGGTGGTCCTTTCACCTTTTACCTCTAGAATGGCAAAATGAATTTTACAAAAAAATATTTATATAAATTATGATTTAATAATGTTTTTAAAAAAATTTATAAAACGTTAAAATAATTGATTATTTATATTTTAAATTAAATCTTTACATAATATTTATATTTTTAAATACTTATAATATTTATATTAATTAATTAATTAAAATATTATATAGTAAAATATATATAATATGGTATATAAAATAAATAGTTAAAAAAATTAAATAATTAAATAAATTATCTAATTATACTATCTATTATAAATACATTAACCTCAAACTTGTAATTTTTTTCGTTTATTTATTTTAAAAAATAGTCATTATAAAAAAAACATAATAATTATTATCTTTCAATGCAATCTAACACATCACTAATAAAAAATAAAAAATAAAAAAAATTCATACACATAATAATTAAAACAATTACTATTTATCATAATCATTAAAACTAAAAACAATTAATAGAACAATTTGAATATTTTATCAATGTCACTTGATATTTTAATGATATTTATAATATTTAGGATATTTTATCAAAAAAATATATATTTAAATATACACCATTTAAATAATAATTTATAACATTTTCAACCATTTTACTACGATTTAATGGAAAGAAATAAATACCACAATTAAATGTCAAAAATTGTACAAAATAATTGATGACATAGCTCATACTCGCCTACCAACATAAACATCCCAAACACAAGTTTGCTTAAAATTTAAAAGCATATAGGAGGTAATGGAGACAACTTAAGACCAAAACTCCCAACTTTCTTTAATTTTCTTCCATACCTTTGTTAATGTTTATTTTCATTTTAAAAAAAAAGCACCCCACATATTTATTGAATACTTCTATATAAAGATGCAACATTTAATATAACTTTTTGAACCTAACTTTACACAAGTTTGTGTCATTTGATATCTATTACAAATATCAACTCATGCATTTGTTGGTGAACCAATCCTCAAAATAGGTTTCTACATTTTGATTTCATTACAATGTTCTCCTTACAAGCTGCGCTAGCTTTATAACTCCAAACCCTCTTCAACAACACTTTCATGGGTTATTGCATTGTAGTGAAAACCTGCTTTTTTCTTATCTGCTTTTTCTGTACAAAGATTGATTACACCCTAAAAATAAAGAGACTAAAAGGACTAGAACTAGATTTGGACACTTTGTTTATCAAGAGAAACAAATAGGAATAGGAATAGGAATAGGAATAGGAGGGTGGTACTCAACTACACTTGCAGCACTAGAAAGTACAAGGTAAACATATTTATAATTATAAGCCCGTGAAACTTTTCTGTGTCCTTTGTATTTCTACTTGTGTTTCAACTTCAAACTAGAGAGAATCTAAAGATGGAAAGAAAATAAAATGAGAGAGTACATCAACAAAAGAGAGGAACAGATGAACCATTCTTTTCTGTACTGCCCTTCACGTATGCATTTTGTATGGTAGTAAGTCGTATGGTATTCATGATCATGATGGTGATGGAGGCTGTGAATGATTGATTCTCTACATAAATTCTTTATTTTATTTCACCTTTTTTTTTTGGTCGTTGGGTTACAGTTTTGCTAATCTTCCTGCAATTTTAAATAAAACAAAACAAATTAACACAAAAAAAATCATTAAATTAGATTTAAAAGGAGGACAAAAGATTGCCGAAATACGTTACCAATAACAAATAACAAAAATTACAATTTAAATCCATAAATATTAGGTGGGTTAGTATAAGTATAATAACTTTACAAAAAGATTGAAAAAAGTTTATTTTGTAAATATAATAGACTTGTCACAACCAACTTTTTTTTATTTCGAAATTGATAACCAATACAATAAGACTTAATGTACCCAAGTGTAGGAAGTTCATATTCCGACGGGGCATTTTGACCCATTGCTTCCCGCATACATCCCTATGGCTCCATGGCTAGATGAGAACCTGAATTGAAAGCACTTAACAATAATCAGATTAAAACGGTGATACATATGAAATAATAGACTCAGCTTAAATGTGACGTGTACCTCGATGCTTGGAAATTGAAGGACTTAAAGGTTCCAACTTCCAAAGTAGAAGCACCAGGAAGTAAAGAAGTAGCTAAATTGGTGTTAGCTGAGGCATCCGAGTTATTGGCTTCACCAGCTGTATTGGAGAAGCCAGAGACGTACTCCACTGCCACTTTAGTAGGAGATGCAAATGGACTATCAGGAAGGTTGTGCTCCATACTGTATCAAAGTAGTGACACTCGTGATCTTTAAGATGATGAATACAGGAAACATAAACCAACTAAGACATGAGAGAAATTATGCTCATATTATAAGTATGCTCACTTTTCAAACAAATCACCAACATCATCAAGGCAGGTCTCTTCTCCCTTGCCATTCGCAGAAATGGTCGTAGGTTCTTTATCCGAAGCCAAATTTGCTTCAAGTTTCAATGGCTGATCAGCAGAAGTAACAACAGAATTCAGAGTTGTCAACAAATTGTTCTCTGCACCACATTGTTGAAATTTTTGAATTAATTCAGTCCTTAACGAAAGATCGATCCATATATGTACGTAAAATCAACCAAAATGTTGTACCTCGTGGGATTGAAGAGAGCATGAGGTTTTGGTTATTAAATACACTAGGAGAATGAAGGGGAGATTGAACAGGACTTCCAGTAGAAAGGGCCCTTTGATGCTTAGTAACTTGAAGAAGCTGCAAATTCATCAATCTGCGATTTTGAAGCTCTAGAGCCTGTTCCAACTCGGCCTGTTCCTCCAACTTTCTTCTCCACAGAATGTCTTGTGGATTGTAAAACACCCTAGGTCCTATAATCAAAGAAGAGATAAAGAAAAAAACAAATTAATTTAAATTTAGTCCACTTTTTATGTAATAAATTAAATCTAAAAGTTTTCGTCTGTTTAGTGTCTACCACGTTGTTGATGATCAAATGGATCTCTAGAATCCATCCCCGTAGGAGTACCACACGGTGAAAAGTCCCCTCGTTCCAATTGTTGCTGTTGCTTCCTGAAAACAGCATAAACCCAACACCATTAGGACTTTGTTCTTCAATGGTCAATCATCTAAAATAATTCAAAAGAGCAAAAGAGTATATATATGCTGTACTTCTCCTGGATTTTGCCCTTCTCCTTATAAGGCTTAACGAGCACACGAGCATCGCAAACAAAATGGGGGTTCCCTTTGGCCAATATGATCTTCACAGTCTCCGAGTAAACAAAAGTAACAAAACCAAACATCCTCTTTTGTTGATATGGAATTCTCACATCTTGAACTGGCCCATAAATGCTTCAATTTTACCAACAAAATCATTAGAGTCGGAACAATTTAAAAACAATCAAGGCAAAATTATAATCAAAACACACATTATAACAATAATGAAGTAGTACTAACAATACCTGAAATAGTTGGAGACATCTTCTTCTCTGAAAGTACTATCGGCTGGAAATGTCAAATATATCTGTCTAGAAGCTGGGTTCACCATATTCGACCCACCAAAACCATTAATTGAAAGTTCATTTCTTGGTGAACGACTAAACTTGTGCAAGTCCTCACCCATCATCAATGCTGCTGCAGCCCTACATAAATTGATAAATAAATAAACATGACGAGAAACAAGTCAACAATACTATCAGAAGATCAAAAAACTAAATTAAAGTTTCAAACTTTGAATGCTAATTAAACAAACAACAATCATGTATACCTTTGAGTTTCATTTTGCTGATGTTGAAGAAGCAAGCTCATGCACTTGGGTGAGAAAGGAAACGAAGTAGGAGAGGATGAGGCAGCCATGAGCTGAGAAGCAGCAGCCATTCTTTGTTGCTGAGCAGATTTAGATCTAAGAAGCTCGTGACAAGTCTGGTCCATAATCTCAAGCTTGCTAGGAGAACCAACAACAACAGAACCATCTGACCCCACCATAGAACCAGAATCTACAAGTCCTCCGTGTAAAAATCTGCAGCTAGTTCCATTCTTACAGTACCCTCTAGCATAATACAAACATGGTTTCCAACAAAACCCAGCGTTGGGATCATCAGACCCTAAACAAACATCATTAACAGAGCAACTCCGGCGGTGAAGAGACCCTTCTCCCCAGTACGATGGGAAAACCACAGACTCCCCTCGGGCACCGTTTGTCGGACTAGACGACAAATCATGCTGATTGTTATAGAACAAATCTGGGTTCTTCGGACCATCGTTAAGGAAAGAAAATTGGTCTTGTAGTTGAAAATCATCCATAACTTCAGAGGTTCCATAAAAGGGTAGAGGAGAAGAAGAAGAAGAATTCATGGAAGCTGAAGAAGAACCAACTGGTAAGTTGCTTGGACTCATGAGTTCAGATAAACCACCCCAAGGAGCTGAACTAGCAGAGGAAGAAGAATATGGGTTCGGGATGCTAACAACTGGAGGTAAAAAATTCGAAAGGCGTGAAGAACAAGAGTTCTGTCTACAAATAGAAATCGGATTAGTACTGGACAGAAAAGGATTAGGCAAAGAAGGGGTAGTTGGAGTTGGAGGAGAATTTGAAGGAAGTCCCATGTCTTTTCGAGCTTTGAGAATAACAGAGTGAACTAAAGCTTCAGGACCAAAAGCTAACCGTATCAATTCTTTTTCACCGTGGTCTTGAATTAAAAGTAGACCCATGATTTTAGAGGCATTTTCTGGGTCCAGGTTTTGGATCCTCGAAAACACAATTCTAGTAGCTTCATAAGAGTCCATAGCTAGATGAACAAGCTGTGAGAGAAATTAGTTGGGTTGGTGCTAGAAAATTTCAAACCCACCAACCCTGTAAAACACGATTCCGGACTTGCTTTGGTTTGTTTTTTTCTTGCTCTTACTCTGTTTCAACAAGTAAAATCTTATTTTTCTCAACTACGCTCAAGAGCTTTTACATACCAAAGCTTGTCACGAATAGAAATACTCACTGACTTTGTTTCTGTTTATGTTTCTCTAATTCCTGCAAAAACCCAAGAAAAAGATTTAAACTAAAGTAAGGAGGAAAAAGTAAAAAGAAAAGGCAAAACCAACAATAAAAGAAAGCTGGGTGCTAAACTTAAAAGTAGTATTCTCGTGTGAATGATTGAAAGGAGACTCCAGCGATAAAAGAGAGAAAGACAAATAGAAATTAATAAAGAGATTTATATGTGAAATAGTTGCCTTTGTAAACAAAGTAGTTAGTGATTGAATTTGTCCAGAAAGGATAACACATGGAAGCAAATATCTTGAAAGAGTCATTATATACAGAAAGACAGCAAAACTCGAACATAAAGGATCTATTTTTGAAAGTTTTTACCAAATCAAAGATGAATCCCAGTTCTAAACATGAAAGTAGGGCTTACCCTTGAACGATTATAGCTTATTTGATAATATTCACTTGTGTTTCTTAACTTGAAGTTGAGAATTTTTTTTCTTTTTTTTTTCCTTTTCTTTTGAAGCATTCAATACTAAGTCAAACTTTACTAGATAAGCTAAACCACCGCCTTCTTTCTTTTTAGGCTCTTACCAGCGTTGATATAGTAGTAGTAGGAGTAGCTCAAGAAACCATCAATTTACTTTAACTCACTAATGTTATTGCTGCAGCTACTCCAGAATTTTTTTTCTTTTTGGGTTCTGAGCAACTGTGCAAATGGATACAAGAAAAAAGAAAGTAAAAGAACTCAGCTTTCTCTCTCACACACTTGCACTAGAGTTTCTTCTCTTTCTTCTTTGGAGCTTTATAAGAGAAAAAAAAAACAAAGGCATTGAAAACGCGAAAAAATATAAAGAAAAAACTTAAGAGGTTATTTTCACAATATTTTATGTTGGTTGAATTTTAAAAAAATATACTTAAATTTTTTTTACTTTTAAAATCTTAACACATTAAAAATATTTTATACCGCTTCAATTTTAAAAATTAATAAAATTAAAGTTATTTTTTTCTCTTTAGTAAAAAGTTTTTTACCAATACCAATAGGTGCTTCTTACTTGACATATTTCTTTTGAGAGAATCCCACCCTAACATAACCTCATATATCACGATTCTGCATAATCAACCCATTGAATTCATACATAATTTGGAATTCAATTCATTTTGATAGTAATTTTATTAATTGAATCAATACATCCAATACTCTTAGGCTGCTGATCAATAAATTTGTAAACCAGCTAAGTAACTTATACACCATTTTTTACAATGTCTTCTAATAAAGGAAAAGATATAGCTTCATTTACTTCTTCCAAAGATGTATACCTAATCCGTACAAAAAGTATTTCCCTATGGATAGGAACACCTTGAGAATGATCTCGAGACTCAGTTCGTTAGCAAGCAAGCTTTGAACAAGCAGAGCAACCTATTGAAACCTCCATAGGTCGAAAGAAGGAACTTACCAAAATAGTTGGTGCTTTCGATAAGGGGAGCATCCTAGCTATCCTAGTTTCATCTGGGTTAAGCCTAGTTTCCTCATCATCTTCGTAAGGACCTAGGCTTATCATCATAACCCCAATGTCCATAGCAGTAAAAGTATCTCGTCTCAAAAAGAGGTGTGATAACAAAGATAAGCCAACCACCAAACCAAAGACAAGCATCAGATCAAAAAGATGCTAAGCGATCTAACTCCCTTTGACTCGATAAAAATAAGGCATAAGTATAACATTTCACCCCATGTAGGAATGATGCCAGTACATCACTACTTATGTGATACTGATGATCCCCATGTGGGATAGTTTGTGATCTAGTTGATACCTTTCAAAACACAACTTAGGTGCCTGTTTCCCTAAATAGTGTCACATGTCCTTGACACATTTGACATAAACATCACCCAAGTCAACATCAACGGATGGAAAACTCTTTTATGCCTTTTAGTTGTCTTCGCAAATCGCGTTTTGCCAGGTGTTGCTGACTCAGCAAGCTTTGACTCTGATCAGTCTCCCTTGTCACACGTCGCTCCCTCATTCGCCCAATGAATTCCCTGCCATGTGTAGCATTATAATTGGTTAAAATTGTCGATTTTACTTATTTTGATCGTAGCCCTTGATCTGAAGCTGATCGGACGATCCAAATTGCACCTAAGCTTTATTTAAGCCCTTAATCACTCCATAAACCCTAATTAGCCTCTATTGGCATATTTTTTGTCATTTTTTTGAGCTAAAAAGAGAGAAAAATACAAAAAAAATCAAGAAAAGACACAATTTTGGTGAAAATTTAGGAGATTAAATGTTTTTCTTTTTGTACTCTTTTCTTTATCAATTTTATATTTTTCTTTATGAAAACAATTATGTGTAATTAATTTATTAATCTAAGAATCTTAGGAACTCAATTTTTACCATGTGATGATCTAAAAATATATCATAATTATAATTTTAATTTAATTATATTATTTAATCTGATTTGTATGCAATTAATTGTTTGGCCAACAATTTATCTATAGAGATAATTAAATAGATTTGAGAGAATTATTTAATTGTTTGTCTTGATTAAATAACATGGATAATTTATATGCATAGATGTATAATTCTTATGTATGTGATCCTTAATTGATAAACTTAATGATGTATGCAATTTAATTAGCATGATGGTGTGATTAAATTAATTATTATATGACGTGTAGTTTACTTGAGAAAGAAATACATGTTAGATTAGATTTAATTGATCATGTAATTAATTGATAATTATACTGTGGCATTTTAGTGACTCAAATGTTTAGAAAATTGAGAGATTAAGTATTCCTATATATTTTCTCATATATATTTTTAGTTACTAAATTAAATTAAATTAATTATTGTTATTTAATTTTAGTTATTTTAATTTTACTTCAATAAAATATAAAAATAAAAAAAAATTAATTTTTATTATTTTTAATTTTAAAAATCAGTTTCTAATAAAATAATCTTCACGAGAACGATTTTTATTTATCATTATATTACTTATTGCAATACGTATACTTGCGTATTCAATTAGCTATATGAGTAAAACATAGTGATGGCTTAAGTGAAATCAATTTCCTAGAAGTTTTCTTCCCATTGATTTGATTTGTGAACAACATATTTATTTTATTTTGCATATTTTTTTAAAATTTATTTTATTTAAAATTTCAATTACAACAACTTTGATAACTTATCTAGATAAAATTGAGATTAATATAATTTTGATATTAGCCAAAAGTAAGTTACCAATCACTTAAGACGATACTCTATTTATCATTTTGTAATAAAATTACGATATTGTGCATTTGCAGTTTTGTACCGATCAAGTATATATTTTATTTATTATATATAACGCTTAAATTTTTTATAGTATATGAAATTTTTATTGAAACAATCATCATATATTGACTATGTTGCTATTGAAATGGTACAACAATTGAACGATAATCGAATGATTCATAATCAATATTTTCTAAATTATTGACGAATAGTAATTAATCAATCATTGCTCTAGCATTGTCCACTACATGTGCCTTCTGATGCTACCATGGTCTAAGTTGTTGGACAATATGTGGCTTGGCCATCAAATCCAATTATGATAAATTTTGATATGGTATTATTTTTCTTATTTAAGAGAAATTGTTTTACCACTGTTATATTATTATTATTTTATTGTTACTAACATATATAATACCTATTTTTTAGTTTATTATAATAGAATTAATAAGTGCGAAACATTTAAGAGATACAAAGCAAGTATCTCGTGAAAAATCTATATCTAGTGAATTATCATCACGCACTAAGTCATTCAAGAAAAAGCCATGAAAAAAATATAGTTATGAATATGCTATAAACTTCAGCAAAAATATTAGTTATCGGATAACTATTGTTGCGAGCAACACTAGCAAAAATGATAGATGGATTGTGCCACTTCCTAGTGAAATTTCTGACATAAACAATGGGCAAACATATATTTCGATCGAATTCATATTGCAATTGTTTCAATTTCAAATGATCGATTTAAGAATAATTCAATTGTGGATAAAGTGAGTCCTCAATCACTAAATAAAGTTTATTTATGTAGAACATATAATTATATTTATATTATCTAAATATTTTTATATATTTGTACTAAATAGGACATGTTATTAACAACTTCAAGCTAATCACTTATCACATTTAGCAATGTTTTATGATTCATCATTTGTTAATCAATATCAAGAACATGATGTTAGCATCAAAGCAAAAAAAATTATGTGATTGGCACTACTACAAAATGTCGCATTTGATTCGATATGTAAAGTCATTTTTTGAAGAAAATCGACTTATAATGAATTTAAAGTCGGTTTGGTGAAAAATCAACACTATGTATAGCGTCAATTGACATGTTGAACTGACGCTACACGAGGACATAACATCGATTTTATGTGTCAACCAATGCTACATCATACGTGTAACGTCGAATCAATACGTCAACCGACCCTATACATAGAGGCATTGCCTTTGGCAATATAATCGTGTGACTCAACTTCCATAGAATTGAGTAAAGACACAAAAGCAGTTAAAATGTAAGAGTTATAGTTATCTATTTTTCTTCTATTGTTCTTTATAATATTTAATAAATAACTAATTGTTTTAAATTTTTATAGGTCATAGAAGCTGTGGAATAAGAGTAGAGGCATTGCCCCAAAAAAATCACATAAGTTTATATGGGACAAACTTATGGTATGTATAAGAGAATATTAATAATTTAATAAATTTTACTATTGAATAATAAATGTGTTCGAATGTGGAAAACCATGTAAACTTGTTTTTTGTAGGTTTCACAACAAAATGATAGAGTCATGTGTGATTACTTTATCATGAAATTTATGAACGAAATCACCTCAAATATGAGCATTCCAATTAAAGATGCAATAATAGTTTTTACTAATATTCTTTTTTAACATATATAAGTTATTTTTTTGTTAATTCATAATATTAAATTCTTATTTTGAATTTAAATACATGTAGTTCTTTGGTTGAAAAAAAATCTGACTATGATATGTAATTTTTTAAGGATTTACGAGTAAAATAGGCAGAACACATGCTTCAAATTATTACATCACAAGAATAATCAAGAAAAGAATCTGAATATATTGAATACCATAGGACAACATCATGGTACTTTTTTTAATGCTTTAATTTCTCTATTATTGTGTTTTTGAAGTTTGTGCATATTTGATGGATTTTTAGGAGAATGAATTGTTATTTGGATCTATTTTTCTACCCAAACTCTATCTCATTTCAATGGAGAGTTTCTTAGTCATTATGAATGAGAAATTGCTAGTGATTCTAAACAACAAACCAAGCTTTCTCTCCCTAAAATAAAGTGAGAATATCATAAAATCTTGGACAAAAGAGGCGTTATCAATTTATTAGTAATTTAAGTTATATATATATTGTATAAATTATTTTTGTAATAAATTTAATTCACAAATAATTAATTAATATTTAATTTTTCAATTATTTGTACTATTTTAAAAATATTTTGATTTTTTCTCTTATTATGTGATAAAAAATAGGTAGTGAGGATAACATAAAATGCATAAAATATGTGGAAAAAATATAAAATTTAAAGTCGGTTCACCTAATCGACTCAAAAGTGACTTTTAAGTCAGTTAATAATTGAATTAAAAACTTGTTCTTGTAGTAGTGAAATCTTAATAAAGTCTTAAAATATATAGATATAATAATAATAGTTGAGAAATTTCATATTCCTATCGTATATGAATAAGGAACAATAGTTGATTTATTAATAGAAAATAATTTTTAAACTTATAACAACATTTTACACAATATTTAAACTAAATAAATCTAACAATATTATATAGTGAAACCATTTATGTGTCAAAAATAAGAAAAATTTTGACTGTATCAACCCCGGATTTATGTAACAACATAAAAAACGAAAACATGGTGAAATAGACACAAAGTAATAATAAAAACCTTATTTATAAAATATTTCCTTAGATGTAGAAGGGAAACGTCATATATCTTCTAAGATGATTTTTAAAAAATTATAAAAAATAGTAAGTTTACAAAATCTTTTACATCCATAGGTAAATAAATATAAGGTGATTGCTAACATAAAAATAAGAGACACTAATATAAAGTTATTAGGGTAATACCGATAATTTATATTTCAAAATACTTGATTGAATTTGAAAAATAAATTTAAGAACTTTTAGAACTAATAATCATAATAACAAGTTGAATTTGAAAAGAAAGGGTTTACTTTGACCATTGAGAATGGATAACTTGTTTCCTATGTCTTGTTTCTATTGCATTCTATTATACAATATATAAGAATTATTGTCAATTCCTCAACGTAGGTTTAGGCTTTGTTCCACAATCTGAGGCTTAACTAATTAAGAATTCTCATATGTACTGGTACTTGGATCATAGACGGTATCTCCCATGCCCTTTCACCTTTGCAAGCGACTTAATTTCTTATGAGCATCCATCCAATGCATTATTTTATATCTTGTACCCATGGAGTGGTATACTTTGAATTTCGAATAATTTAGCACCAACTCTTTGATATATTTCTTGTTGGAAGTATCCTTATCCCATTGATAATGATTAGGACCAAATAATTCAATAGGGTAGTTGCTGAACCATAACAGAAAAAGAATTTAAAAAAAAGAGAAAAAAAAGAATGATAATAAATTTCAAAGCATTGAATAAAAAACTATTGATGATTGATAATTTTTTTTTCAAAGAAAAAATAATCATTTTCATTAATAAAAAGAAAGAAATATTTCTAAAGTTTTGATTATGAAAGTAAATTTTGGCAAATAAGACTGTACCATAAACCTTAAAAACTAAAGGCATTTAGTTGCTAATATAGACCATTGTACCATTCGAATTAAAACAAACTCTATGTATCTTTTAAAGGTGTATGGACAACATCTTTAAGAAATTACAAAATATTTGTTATGTTTTCCATAGATGGTATTTTAGTTTTCATTAATGAATTAAATAAACATTAATTTAATATTATTAATATTCTATAATATTGCAAGAAAGAAGCTATTATACTTTATAAGAAGAAAGAAGAAATTATCCAACAAAAAATTAAGTATTTAGGGTTAAAAATTGAAGATATAAAACATAATCTACAGGTTTATATACTAAATAACATTCAAAGATTTCCTAGTGAATTAAAAAACAAAAAGTAATTACAAATATTCTTATAATGTTTAACACATATCGAAACATACATTAAAAAATTTACATAAATGTGAAAACCTCTATAGATAAAATTAAAGACAAATAATGTTTGAAAATGGACAAAGTAAGATACTTTGTATATATATAAGGTAAAAACAAAAGTAAAGAATTTTTTCAACTTTATACCATCGAGGTCTACATGATAAAATGATAATTGAAATAAATTCTTTACATGAATATTATAAAGTAATTTTAAAAGAAAAAGTAGATGACAAATATAAATATATTTGTAGATATATATAAGGATCTTTTCATGATCCATAATTAAATTATCATAATAATGAAAATAAATATTTAGTTGTCAAAAAGGTCATTAAGAAATTTATAATATATGTAATAAGTTATAAATTCATTATTATAACTAATAACAAGAAGTTTTTATTTTATTTTTAAGGACTAGTATTAGAGGCGATTTTAAATAAGGAATATTAGTTAGATGGTAACAGTGGTTAAACCATTATAACTTTGCTGTTGAACATCTTGTAAGAAATATTAATAGTTTAGCTGATGTCTTTATAAGAGAATTAGTATATTTAATTATCTATGTTCTTATACAAATGAAACATTTTGATAAAAAAACAAGATAAATGAAAAAGAGATAAGAATCTCTTAAAAATAACTAACATTTTATACGTAGAGAGATATTTTTTTAATACATGAATTAAACAAGAAGAATTTAATAGTTCAAAAACTCTAAAAAGGAATCCATGATTCATTTTAAAGAAGATAAAACTTTTAACGAAAAAAAGGTACCAAAATTATAATTAAAGTAATATTAAGACAACAAACCCAAAATATATAGTATTATTTTTTATAAAGGTAGTGATATTGCAAAACGTAAAATAATAATGGCATAAAAATATGATCTAATTGTATAGTATAACTCTTTTATACATAAAATTTTATTTTTAACCTCAAGAAAAAATATTTATTTATTTTTCTTGTAACTTAAATGAATCTATTTTTTTAAACGTTGTAAATAAATAAATAAATATTTTTTACTAAGGAATTAAAAATGAAAATCAGTTATGCACAATATGGTAAAAATATTTAATTAATAATAAATTTATCAAATAGTAGTGACATACTAAGGAGTATCCAATGCTATACTAAAAGAGATATTGCATATATTCTTATTATGATAATAACAAAAAATATTGTTGAATATCATTGTCTCTTTTAATGATATTTTTCAATAATTATATTATTTTTACAATAAAAGTAAAAAAAAAGTTTATTTTATTTTAATATTAATTAAATTATTAGTGTTATTTTCTAAATTAAACATTTTAGTTTAATAATTTATCAATTAGAAAATATTAGTCATGTTATTATGAAAACAAGTACTTTTAGCCATACAATTTATTAAAAATGATCACTTTTAGTTCATCAAATGTATAAAAAAATGAGAATTTATCGTTCATAATTTTCATAAATAATAAGTATATAGGTATTTAATTTAAAAATTATATTATTAAAATATTTATTTAAAAAAATTATATAACCTTTAATATTAAATTCCATAATTATAATATTAAACTATTTAAATTAAATATTTATAAAGAATTTAATGTCGAGTAGATGTATAAATTAAGATAAGATGTAATTTTTAAAACAGATATTATATTATCTTATTTAATTTTTAATAAGAATAGATAATAATAAAATGATATTAATTAAAATATATTATTTTAAATTAATAAATCAAAATGAGATACTTAAAAATAAAAAATAATTTATAATATAAATTTAATAAAAAATAATATAATATATATTTAAAATTTAATTTATTAATATTATAATTTAAATAATATAAGTGAAGGTGAGGGTCGAGTGTTCGAATGAGATCTAGACCTATGCTTCAAATACTGCACGTTCTCTTGCCCCAATCCTCTGACACTCTTAACAAGTATCTTATTTTTTTCTCTTTCTTTAACTTCTGAATCTTAAATCCCACGCTCTATGTTTCACATTGCAATACACTCGCCATCAAGCTCTGTTGGAAACTAGAGGACTAGATCACTTAGATAGTCAGATTTCAGAATAGTGTGACGTGTGATTAGAAAGTGGGGTACACTCTCCTCCAGCACTATTTGACCGATAGCTAATCGTGTCAACTCGGCTTCAGTGTGATTAGGAAAATGTATTTTGTTAGAAGAATGATTTTTTATGAGAACAAACATAATTTATTTGATAAATATTTATCGATTAAATTAATAATAATTAATAATTATTTATAATAAATAATTTTTTTAATCATAACTACACCATCCAATATTATTTTTCTATCAAAATCTCATAATTCTTACTATTGTTATATAACTTCGTAATTGAATTTTAGGCCCAAATTTATTAATTTTACCTATAAATTATTATAAGTTTATATTTTTTTTATATATTTATTATTTCTACTTAAATTTTTTTATTTTCATGTTTATTTTATAATAAATAATTATATAATTTAATTTATAATTGATTTGGTTTATAATTTTTTTCCAATATGTTAAATAAATTGGTGTAGGTTAAATTAGTTAATTTTTATCAATTTTATAAGTATAATATATTTAAAAGATTAAAAGAAATCATGTATCTTTTTAATTTAACCTTTAAACAAATATATAGGGTCCATTGTGGTAATCGACTTGACAATTTTTCCCTAATAATTTATTTCTCAAGTGTAGCCTTTGGTGCTTGAATTTATTTTCTCTAAAATTCTATATTCTTCGTTATTGTTTGTTTATTCCTTTTTCAAATACAAATAACAAAAAGTTGAATATTTGAGATATATTATTTCACAAGAATCACATCCACAATCACATTAATTAAACTTTTAAAAAATAAAAAATTTAGACAATGTATATAAGTTTATAAAATATAACTTTAAGATTTTAAACATAACCCTAATATTATAAATAAATCAAAATATGTAGGTTTAATTTTTTGAAATAATATTTATATATATACACATTAAAGTTTGAACACACGTTCTAACAGTGCTTACATATAATTTTACTGTAACACAATTAGTTGAGCATTAAATTAAATTGATTTGGTGGTTTTGAATGGGAAATAAAAATAATAAAAAAAAATACACCTTAATTTTGAATATTATCTTTTTTTACTTTTTAGCAAGGGTTTTTTAAAATACAATTTTATTGTTTTTTTTTTCTTTTAAAAAAATGATTATAAATTATTAGAGTTAGTGTATTGTATGAAAAAGTAGACAACTTTTACAGAGAGGGGGGGGGGCCACTATTTTATAATTGAATAAGACTTTTTATATCTGCTGTAAGCTTTTTCTTGGCTTTCCCCATATTTTTATATTTTTATGACCACCGTGACACATCATCAGGGGTCAATTCTGATCATGTCCAAAATGGCCAATGTTCCTCTCCCTCAAAATTTATACGATGCATTTGCTCATTTCCTTTTAAATAATAGTCATTATTATGATGATGATTATGATCTACCACACACGTTTAGATTTAGACTCCCTTAAATTCGTTACCAATTAATAAAATTATATTTTATATCTTTAATTATTTAGTAATATATAATAAATTTATCAGCTTATAAAATAATTAAGTAAATCTATTTTATAAATATAATAAATTTTTACTAACATTTTTATAATTATGATACCTCACTTAATTAAAATATTTTTTTATTAAATATAATAATATTTTTTTCTTCGTACCTATTTAAGGCAGAAAATGCATTGTTAGTATTTGTTTTTTTTTTTCTCGTATACTTGGATGCCTTAGATTATCTAAACCAACTCCAACCCTACTCCAAAATATTAATTCGGTGTGTTTGAATATTCCACCAAATTTATTACGATAATATATCAACGTGATGCTGTTTATCGTATTAATACTATTTAAGCTTTATAATTTTATTAAAAAAATTGTTAAATTTTTATTATATATAATAAATTTAAATTAAATATAAAATACAAAATAACTAAAAAAATTTATTAATACAGCATAAAGCTAAAATTTAACTTAAATTAAAACAACATATATTTTTAAATTTTTTATTTGTATAATAAATTAAAATTAAGTATATAATACAAAATAATTAAAAAATATTAATACAACATAAAACTAAAAAATATGATATAAACTAAAAAAAAGACTTAATAATCAGTTAAATATTATTAAAATAATAATATTGATCATATTTTAAATATAGTAATATATTGAATTAATATTAATCCATATTTATTTTTACTTATTTTTAATTAAATATAATTTTTAATTCATATAATAAATATAATATATTATTTAGTATTTTTTTAGTAATATAATATTTAAATTAATTATTATTAATTAATTAATAATAATATGTAATTTTTTAATCGGTCAAATATATTTTTAGTATAATATTTGGTGTTATAAGTTGAATATAAGTAAAGATTTGTGTAATTTTTGACATAAAATGATACAAAATTTAATAACGAATGGTACAAAGGTTTAGAGATGCTTAATTCTAATATAAATAATATTTTACAAGAATACATGAAATGAGACATTATACTTTTTTAGAATAAAACAATAATTCTTCAATAAAAAATAAGTAATATAATCTATAATCTTATATATTAAATAATATTTAAATATTTCTTAGTGAATTAAAAGATAAATATCAATTACAAAAATTCTTAAAATGTTTAACACAGGCTAAACATATATAAAGAAACTTGTAAAAATGTGAAAAACTTTACATGAATAAGATAATAGCAATGATAAAAAAAAATTACTGACTATATACCATATATGTTCAAATAATAAAATGATAATTGGAACAAATATCTCATGTAAATATTGAGAGCAATTTTAAAAGCAAACGTAGATGATAAAGATGAATATCTTTATAAACGTACGTCAATATCTTTTCATAATCCATGATTAAATTATTACAATAATGAAAAATAATACTCAATTTTCAAAAACAAAAAAAAAACTATTAAGAAATTTATAATATATATAATAATTTCTAAATTCATTGTTAGAACTATTAACAAAAATTTTGATTATTTTTTAAGAACTAATGTTATAGTTTATTATAAATAAAGAAGATTAATCATATGAAAGCAGTGGTTTAACAACTAAAAATTTGATGTCGAACATCTTCCAGGAAACAACAATAGTTTAGTAGATATTCATAGAAAAGAATTAACACCTTTAACTTTTTTGTTTTTACACGAATAGAACATCTTTTTATCAAGATCAAAATGAATAAAAAAAGAGATAAAAATCCTTTATGAATAACTTGAGGTTTTATACCTAAAGAATACTCTTTTAGAGACATAAATTAAATAAGAAGAACTTAACAATTCAAAACAACTAATAGCGTTAAAATATTCTAAAGAGGAATCCTCATGAGAGATTCATTCTAAGAAGGGAAAAACGTCTAGAGAATGAATTCAAATTGAGAAGGAAGAATATTATAGTTCAAAAAAGAGCAACATTTCTGAAAAGAAAAAGAAAAAGCTCAATTTAGTTGAAGAAGTAGGAAAAAAGATCAAAAAAAGGCTAATGTGGTCTATAATGGTCCAAGCAACTAACTTAAAGTAAGCAAAATTATTATCGAATTTATGGAATAACTCATAAGGATTTCACTAATATAATAGAAACTAAAGTCTATTATGACAACTAGAGAGTACTAAAACTAATACCTCATGAATATATAGTTAAAAATTACTTAGCATTATTGCAACAACAACCATCACTACTCCAAAAGTTGAAACTCTAAGAAAGATAGTAAGACTATAAATACTATTTATAGAATTTAAGTATTATTCAGGAAAGCATCCCAATAATACATTGAAGATGAAAAAAACCATTATAGGAATTTAAGTAAACCATAATAATTGGGTCTTTATAACTTAGCAAGAATATCTGCTCAGAAATATATCGAAGATATGAAATTTTATACCACAGAAAAAAGAATTTCCCGTAGTTAGTAAATTTTATATTCTTGAAGTAGTAAATCTAATTTTTGTTTATAAAGATTTTCATGCAGGTTTAATCAACAACTTATATTTAAAAATTAATTTAAGGGAATTAAATTATATTTCTAAAAATTTCAAGAAAGAATTTTAGGAAAATGACAAGCTTGTTTATAAAAAAAAATCCAGTTCACTTATAGATTGGAATAAGGAAAGGTGTATTAGTCCTTATAATTTTATGAAATTAGAGGTTTTCAATACTAATAAAGAAATTCTAAAACAAAGGGTGCTTCTAGAAAAAGAAATTTAATACAAATAAACTTTGTATACTAAGAGATAAATTTTAGGTCAAATTAATCATTAGTTTAGAAAAACTGATAATTCTTCTTAAATCAAAGTAAATTATTAGATCAGTAAAGTTATAACCAATTCTCATGGTAATACGACCCTCATTGAAAAAATGATGAAAAATCAATAAATTTGAGACAAATTGTAACAATAATAACCTGATTTTTTTTTAAATGTGTTTTGTTTGTGTTCGAAGAAAATCATTAAGGATCACAAATGCATTTAATGCATTAGAGATTGAGAAGATGAAGATTCATTATCATCTATGTAATCAAAAGAATTATCGGTAAAGAACAAAAAAGAGAAATAAAAATGTAAAACCCACATATTCATTCGACAGATCTTGCCAGTGAATTGCAAGGCTTAAATTCAAAAGCAAAAAGTAAAAATTTAAGTGAATTATTAAAGCATCATTAAGAGAGTAATTTTTTACTATTATAAATAGGGATTCTTTTTACGATAAAAGAAACTCTTATTTCTATTGGTTGGATACATCTTTAAAAAGATCAATCTCTCTCCTCTAAAAAGTTATTCACCTAGCATTTATATATTTAGAAACTATTAATGACTTATAATATCTTCAAGGTTTTTAGTTGATTTTAAATTTTTTAATAGTTATTAATATAATGAATAAAATAGAATAGAATCACTTTTTTTTAAATTTTATAGTAAGTCTAATTTGGATACGACACTATGTACGTATGCAAAGACTTCATCATTATTAGGAGAATATTAAGGTTTGAACAAAATGAGTCATATTAGTAGTAACAAAAGAAAACAAAAAATAGAAGAAAATGTCATGGTAAACTCATTAAATTTAGAAATGATAGTTATAATTTAATAATATTAAATGATTAAATATTTCTTTATAACATTTATAAAATTAAAAAATAAGAAAACAAAAATAAAGAAACTAGCCATAAATTTTATAAGAATAAACATAAAAAAACACAAAAGCTAAAACAATGTTTTAATAAGAAATTTAAAGGTTTATCTTTAAATAATAATAGGTAAAAAACAACAACCAACGTTTTAAAACAACTAGCTACAATTTAATATGAGAACCATAAAAAAATACATTATTAAATAAAAAGTTAATGTCATTATCTAACGAGTGATATAAATGAAAATATGTTAAATGTTAAAGGTATTAATGATATTTTTATAATCATTTTATACTAAATTGTATTATTTTTTAAAATGAATGTAACTTTGATATATCCCTAATAAATAAAATTTTTTTTGTACATTTTTTAATAGTAAGGCACAAATTAATACTCTATCCTTATATTCAATGTATTTTCATAAATGCTTTAAATATATGTTTAATTTAAATAACATTTTAAATATATGTTTATTATATATTCATACCCACTATTTGATAATATAAATATTTTTATATTATATTAATAAAAATATTTATTAAAATATTAAATTAATAATTTAGTGTTAGAATTATGTTTAAAATGTAATATAAATTTAACTTATATTTGAACAATATTTATGAAAAGAAAACCTAAAAAATAAGTGATGTTCTGTTAAAGGGAAGGTTAAAATGTTGACAAGTAAATGGATAATAATAATAATAATAATAATAATAATATTGATTTATTTAATATTTTATCGTGGCTTATTAGCGTAAATTTACCAATTTAGTTTATTTAATATTGATTCAATAATTTTACGAGTAAAAAAATTCATCTCACTTAGTTTTTTAAATTAAATGAACTGGTTAACTTAATTTATAAGTAATTTGTAAACCCATTTGATAAAATATTTATAATAAATGATAACATTTTTATAAATATAATAATATTATTATAAAATAAAATATTTTTAATTTTTTTTGTTTTACACAAATGTATCATTTAAGCTAAATTGTACTGCATTTAATACTTATATATTTCCCTTAAAGATTCCTTTTTGATCGGTATCTGTTGAATAATACAAGTTGCCCATATGGTTGATATGTGTTTGAGATGTTTTCGAAGAGATATGTTCTATAATTTTATTTTCTTATGACACCATTCTTAGGTCTTCTTTGTAGTTACTGGTCAATTGTACCGCATGATTAAGGGAAGGTAACAAATTGATATATCATGGGTGGCCTTTGAGGTGTTACTTGTAAATCGAAAATGAAACTAAATTGTTGTATATTTGTTTGTGTATATATTTCACTTAATTATTATGTTTTATTCTATCTATTTGTTTTAAATTGTGATGGTTGTTTTAAGGATATGTTTATTCGGACATAATAGAAATGAATCAAAATTAATTTCTTCTATTTGTATGTTTAGTTGGGTTGAAAAATGAGTCAAAAATATAATCGATTCTTAAAGTAGAATGAATCACAATTCCTTCTCACTTTTATGAATCATGATTTCATTCTTATATCAATTTTTTTTTCAAATTTTACCCCACTCTAAATCCCTTTTATGAATCATGATTCTATTCCCATATCAATTTTTTTTTTAATTTTACCCCACTCTAAATATAACCCTAAACTCAAGTCCCAAATCTAAAAACTCAAAACCCAAAATCCAAAATCTCAAATAATAAAACCTTAAAAACTAAATCT
The DNA here is from genome assembly GCA_033030585.1 of Hippophae rhamnoides. Classification (NCBI taxonomy): domain Eukaryota; kingdom Viridiplantae; phylum Streptophyta; class Magnoliopsida; order Rosales; family Elaeagnaceae; genus Hippophae; species Hippophae rhamnoides. The sequence goes on along the minus strand of CM065428.1, from coordinate 59,827,962 downwards.
AAAATCCCAAATCCTAAAACCCTAAACCTTAAATCCTAAATTTCAAATTCTTAAACCCTAAATCCTAAAATCCCAAACCTCAAAACCCTAAATCCTATTTAGAAAAATAATAATTTTAATAATATATTTTATTTTTAAGTAATAATTATTTAAAAAAATAATGATTTTAATAATTTATTTTGTGTGACGAACTAAACACTGAAATACTGATTCATTCTTTGATTCCAATGGTCAAACCATATATATGTTTTTATTTAATTAAATTCCGATTCTAATTCTATTATTTGAACAAAAACTACACCGGAATGCAATATAAAAATGAGATGATTTAGGTTATGGTTATTTAGGAGTTTAACAAGTTGTAAAATAATTGTTTAATTAGAATACGACAAACGAAATCTTTGCGTTGTAATATAAGAAAAAATAAACACATTACATACAATTATTAAATAAAAACTTTAAAAATCAAATTATCTTTAAAAAACCAAACCTCTCATGATTATCTTTAAAATTTTGAATTATTAATGTATTGACGTTAATTGCAATGAATTCGAAATCAATCAAATTTTTATACGTACACAATTAGAACTTTAAACTTATTAATGTGTTACTATGATTTGAAGCAAGTACGCAGCTTTTGATATGCGCATTCATAGTAACAATTCTTATTTAGTGCAAATTAGAAATTGAGTGTTTTTTTTTTTAAATTCCAAAAGACTGAAATGTATATAAGCAACCAAGCAAATATATATATTGCCTTCTAACCAAGTTTTTGCTACTACAACTCTAAATATCTTATAAGCATTGTTTTTATTTTCAATCACATTAATCATTAGATTGTATGATTTTAGTGCTTTTAGGATATAATTTTTTATTGTTATTAAATGTTTTTAATATAAGACAAACACATATATAAAAATAATTAAAAAGATAAAATTTATTGCTTAAAAATATACATTTTATTAACTCTGTGAGATAATTTTTTATAACATTTATAAAGTGAGGCAATAAAAATTAACACCATTAAAAAATATCAATGAATTATTTTTAAAATATATAATATTAATATATATTATCATCGATATCTTATATATAGTATAATCAATCAATTTTTTTATTTAACTTTCAACATTCAAATTTTAAATTAATTTAAATTAATATAGTACTAATGTTCCCTTAAAAATAGTCAATTTATGTTATGATATGATTAGATATATAATAAATTTGACAAATAGTAATAAAATTAAGTTATCTTTGATAAACTATCAAATTACATTTTAATATGTTAATTATTAGGTAATAATTAAAGGTAATATAAATTCATTATTTTTTTTAAAATGATCATCAAAACTTATATGAAATATTTAATTCAAATTTTTGGAGATGAAATTGATATTTTATAAAAAAGTATATTTTATTTTATCATTAATAACAAAAATAAATATTTTTAAAAATTATTTTTCTAAATCGAGTAATTTATGGATTAAAATTATTAAGAAATAAAAAATTAAATAGTAAAAATACATTATTAAGATTATTCCTAATAAAAAATTGGATTAAATGATGTACTTATTAATGAATAATTATTCAAATATTTATTTCTTATATTTTTTTTATAAAATAATAAATATTTTTAAAATTTTAATTATTTCTAAAAAAATTGACATAAATTTTTCAAATAAAATTAAATAATATTTTTAAAAGTAATAATAAATTTGTACTGTAACATCGAATAACTAGTAAAATAAAATACTTTTTTTTTTATCAAAATGTAAAAAATTTGTGCTCCCTTTTATCCTAATAAATAATCAGATAGCTCCTCTTATGAAATAAAATATAAAGATTAAAGAAATATAAAATCAAACTTATTGCTTAATAAGAGGAAAACTAATCTACATTGTTTCTAACAGGAAAAAAAAAACAATATTCTAATTAATTATCGAAGTACCGGAGAATCATGAACTGGTAAAACGGAGTTTTATTTTTCCCATAAGACAACCTTATAAATAAGGGCAATTTTTCCATCTGATTTTGCATGCTAACAGAGATACTGTTTCGGTTGTCCTCTTAATTAATCTTATTTGTATTATATAATCATATTTTTGTTTACATTAATACCAAATTCCAACAATATTAGTTTATTAATTAAGACATGATTTCTAGCAACAAAATTTATATTTTAATTATTTTAAATTATAGATTAAAACTACCTCAAATACATTAATCAAAATATTAACATACTGTATGTTTTGCATTAGCCGAGTAAAACGCTTATGAACCCTCATAATTGTACCTTGGAAGTGCGAATTTCCCAACACTGACAGAACGCTATCATCACGTACATGAGATTTATTATTTAAAATTTAATTGAAAATAAACGAGACTCGTTCTCAGATGGGAGGTTTTTGTATTTATATTATAAAAACAAACCTAATAAAATTATTATTTAAATAATTACTCTAACAAATTTAAAATACAAAATTTTTTATCACGTTATCTATTTTTAAATGAATATTCTATCAAATTTAGAGCGCGATTAACTTAAAAATATTCATTTATCTTATGAATAAAATAATTTTAACTTCTAAATAAAAGAAATAAGAATTATTCTTAAAAATTAAGAATAAAAAAAAAATTCTTTAATATAACATGACTTGTACAAGAAAAGTTTTTAAAATGGTATATAAAGTTTTCAGATGAGATTTTAATAATAATAAAAAAATAATTTTAAATAAAAGAAGATATTATTTTATTAGAAATTTAAATAAATTAAATTAATTTCTTTTTTTTTATTTTGTTATGTATTATAATCTCATTTATGTTTCATTCAAATTAAAAATAAATTAAATTTTTTAATTAATTATTATAATTTAATAACATATTTTATTAATAACAATTAATAAAATATAAGTATTTGATAAAATACAACCATATAACGACTAAACAATGACAAAATTGTATTGTAATTCTGAAATGAACCAGATTTTTTTACTCACAATTGTGAGCTTGTACGTGACTTCTGTAGCAATGGTATAAAACTACTATTAATATTGTTCTGCATTATATGAGTTCATCACTTTGACAAATTTTTTTTTCTTTCACGATGAAATTAATCTTTTATCTTAATCAATAATATTAAATCTTTTTAAAAATTAAAATTAAAATTATTAAAAATATATATCAACAATATTTTTATATATTTTAAATTCTAATAAATACTTATAGGCACGTACGCTATCACTTATATATTTAACTAAAATCACACACTGATCAAGTGATTATGGAGAGAATGTGTCATTAAATTAAATTAAATTCACAATTATTAAATGGGATTTATGATTGAAAAACATCTACGGTGGTATATCACAGTATGATCAGAATGCTGCTGTATACTACAAATTTAATTACCATACTATATATTGATGTGAGTGATCTGCAAATGTACAATAAAGTGGCATTTTCTAACCAATCTTTGGAATCATTGAATTAGTACTTGAACAGTTGAATACAATGGCAGAGTTTGTAATATTAGACTGTCAAATATTAAATATTAAATATTAAATATTAAATTTATAAATTAATTAATATATTAAAAATTTAGATATAAAATTTAGTTGAGTTGTATAAAAATTATTTAAAGTCCAATAACTATAATTATATATAATTAATATTTTTAATTAAGAAAAATTACATCATATAATAAAAAGTATTATTTTATAATTAAGAAATTTTATAAATTAAAATATATTACTGATAAAAAATCATTAATGTTAATTAATTGTAAAATATTTTTTAATACATATCTCTTTTATCTATGATTTAAAATTTAAATTATGATATTTTTTTTAATTTTTAAAATCACAATAATTTAAATAATTATGATATTTTATAATTTAATAAAAATAAATTATATATTAAAAATAAGAATAATTAATTTATAATCATTAAATATAATAATTATTTTCTAAAATAAATGAAAAATAAGATTTATATGTAGATTAAAAACAATAATAAATTATTCTAAACAATTATTAATATGGACTGAATGAAGCACACCACGCATCTACGTACAATTGCCAGAAACTAATTAAATTAAATAGGACGTACTCTCAGCCTCAGACATGAAATCACATAATATAGCCAAAAAAAGGCTATCAATACTTTTGTCTACTCAGCTAACTACAATTAGTTGGGGGTAAATTTATTATTAAATGAGTCTATAAGCTTAAAACTACGTCACATTTAACCAATTATCTCGAGTTAATTTGAAATTGAATTGTTATATAATTTGTATGATTCTTCGAAACCTACCATTTAATATTTTATTTATTTAATATAAGAAATCTTTTTTTCTTATAAAAAAAATGAAAGATATCAAATTAGCTTATTTATGAGTCATTAATGAGTTTATTTAATAAAATATATTTGCTAAAAAATAATTAACATGATGATATAATTTTTTATGATTTTATAAAAATAAAATTTATATTAATATTTTAAATAAATATATATTTTTTTAAAATATAAATGGATTAAATCTTAAATTAGTAATCCTAATTCATAAAAATTATTTGTGATTAAATCAAACATATAAATGAATTTAACTCAATTAAAGTTAAAATTTAGTAAGTTGAGTTAATTTAAGTTATTATAATTATAATTATAATTAATATATTAAATTATTAAAAAAAAATAAATTTTTTGAATCGATAGTCATATCCCACTCCGGAGAAGCGATTGATGTGGTTTGAAAAAATTGAAAATGATGTACACTTGGAGTTGGACTTGGCCGTAGTGGATGAATTTGAAATATAGCTCGAAAGCATCATTTATTTAAGACTAGGGCTAATAAGTTGGGGTCCAATAAGGAGCCCAAAAAATAATTAACTTAATGAGAGAGGGGTTCGGTTAATATTCTAGAAACTATAAAAGGTGTTACGGCTGTGTTATATGTCTTGGGCAGAGTCTACGTATTTTTATTTTGCTATATTTTTATTTAAAAATAAATTATATATTTTATAAATATATTTAGGTTATACCAACTTATTAAAAAATATGTATTTAAAAATTAATATAAAATTGATAAATTACTCTTATATGAGTGAAGGACTCATGATACTATTGAAATTATGCTCTGTCGTTTGTGCATCAACGTTCCCTCCAATCTCCATGAAGTGGAACTATATATTTTGTACAAAGGTGTAGTTATATTCTATTTCTATACTTATTTAATTTTTTTTTTGCTGAATATTTAATTTTATATACTTATCTATTTTTATTTTTTGTGAAAAATACATTAGAGGTTTTTACTTATTAAAAAATTATTTAGTTTTTAATTTATTTGTATACAGTTTATTATATCATGAGTTAAAAAGTGATGTATAAAGATAAAGTTAGATTTTTTTAATTGTAATATATAATTTTTTTAATAATTTAAATAAGTTATAATTGAAAAAATTAAACAAAAGTATAAAAATTATTATTATTTTTGTTCAATTAATTTTTAATAACAATATGTCCAAACTATTATAAAAAATAAATACATAATTTAAATATTATTTTAAAATAAGTATATACTTTGTGTTACTTAGCTTTATTTTTTATATGTTACTTTATATTATTAGTGATTATAAAACATACATAATGTTTATTTCGTATGTAACAATGACACACATTTTTAACCATTACATTCATTTATTTGATATGTATTGGTGTCACATGTTACACCATGTATAAAATATTAATTAGGTGATATATCAAATCATAAAAAATTAACATTAAAAGAATATAAGTTTATATTAATTATAAATACTATATTAATATATTTATGAATCAATATGACACATTCTTAATCAATAAACACTAATAAACTCCCTTAAAATGTGTGTTGTTTTATATACACTTTTTATTTTTAACATATTTTTATTATATTTTAATTTTATGTGTGTTATTTGTCTTTAATTCTTTTTATAAAGTGTGTATATTTTTATTTATTTTTTGTTTATCACTACTATAAAAATGGATATTTAAATTGATATATAAAGCCACTTTTTGAAAAAAACTAATTTTTAATGAATTTAAAGTCGATTCGGTGTAGAATCGACGCTATCCACGTATGACGTAGTGTCAATTACAGGTGTCAACCGATGCTACGCTACATGGATAGCATCGGTTCCAGGTGTCAACCGAAACGTGATGAATCGATGCTATCCACGTAGCATAGCATCGGTTGACACTTGAAACCGATGTTACGTCCACGTGTAGCATCGGTTTGACACGACAAGCGACGCTACACATATGGATAAATTCTTTTCTCTTCTTTATTCTCTAGACAGAAATTATTCCAAGTGTTGTATAACTTTCAAAAACCCAAAATCTCTTCCACTTCTTCTTCACTCTTTCTCATTTTTCGGCCACTTACGACTACCAATTGCAGCATCGGTTAGTGGGTTTTCTTCCTCTCTAACTAATCTTTTAGATCCCCTATTTTTTTTTAGCAAAATACTAAAAAAAAAATTATACTAATCTCTCACTTACAAAACATGATTTTTTCTTCATTTTTTTATTTTATCACTTCATTTACTCTTGTAAGTATTTATATTAATGTTACGCACTTATTATTCATATTTTTTGCTGTTATTATGTGTTATTCGGTTAGTGGGTTTTCTTCCTCTCTAACTAATCTTTTAGATCCCCTATTTTTTTTAGCAAAATACTCAAAAAAATTATATTCATTTTCACTTACAAAACATGATTTTTTTCTTCATTTCCTTCATTTTGTCACTTCATTTACTCTTGTAAGTATTTATATTAATGTTACACACTTATTATTCATATTTTTTGTTGTTATTATGTGTATAAATTTTTGTATTTTTGTTATTATGTGTTATTATTTATATGTATAGATTTCTGTATTATATATGTAGATTTGTATTATAAAATCAGGAGAAGAATATGATGATCTTGAATAACATAGAACAACAACGTGATAATTTTTCTGCTATTAATTAATATTTTATTTTTCAATTATTTGTATTATTTAAAATATTTTTTAAACTGATTTTATTTTTTTCTGCTATTATTTAGTGATCGAATACATGTTTTAATTTGAGTATAATAGAAAATGAATAAATTTTGTAAAAAAATTTTTTAAGTCAGTTCATCACGTGAATCGATTTTAAATTTTAAGTCATTTTTAATTAGTTGAACCGAATTTAAATTGGTTTAGAGTCGATTTTTAAATGACTTTAATATCCCTTTTTGTAGTAGTGTATGTGAGAGTTCAATTAGTTTTTTAAAATAAAATTTTAATATTAAGTAAATTTTATATATTATATAAATAATACAAGATATCAAATCTTAAAAAGTTTAATATAAAAAAAAATTAATTTTCTTACTACTTATAAACAATATACTAATATTTTTTTTAACTAATATAAAATATAATTTTTATACACTATTATATCAAAAATAATACAACTGAAATCATAATAGCAGCTAGAAATGGAGACGGTAAAAGAGTTTTGGCAACAAAATAGGAGAGCGTTTAGGGATCCTAAGATCAGTGCAAATAATCATTCATGATTTTTAGATTTTCTTTTAAACCATGTTATTTCTTTTGATAAAAAAAAATAAAGAATAAACCAGACACATATACGTACATTGTTATTAGTGTTTTTTTTTTACTTTTAATGAAAAAAATTGTAATTCAAGAAATGAGTTAGCTTTGTTTTTTTAATGGAGTGAAGAGATTAAGTGTCCATTTGTATATAGTTTTTTCTCTTCTGACTCTTCATTCTAATTACTCTTCTTTCCTTCTTATTTTGCTTTTTTTCTCTCTCTGAAGGAGAGTAAGTCTTCTCCTTTAAAAATTATCTATGTTTTTATTTATAATTATTCAAATATCATAGAATTTTATTTTATTATATCTAATACTATTAATATCAAATCATATATTATGAATAATTTTATATATTTATTTAACTATAAAATTTATAAAATTTTATCAAAATGTATATTTTTATTTCACCTGAAGATTCTTTGAGATATCTCTTCAATCAATTATGAATTATAAGAAATATTTTTATGAAAATTTTTAAATTTTTAATAAAAATAACTTCAAATTAGTATCATATTTTTTTATAGTTTTTGAAAATATGTCATCGTATTAATTAATATAGTTAAATATTAAAATAAATAGTAATATAGAATAAATAATGAACACTCACAAATATTTTTTCACATATTTTTTTGGATGTCTTGTTGATAATTATTTTTAGTTTTCAATCTAATTATTTAATGTATCTTAAAATTGGAGGTTAATATTTATTGTATGTTTTTTTTTATAATTAACGAAATTCTTTGTTATTTAAGAAAAAGGAGTTCATTTGTATGCAATTTTTTTTATAGGTGTTTAAAGGATATTTTAAGAAAATTATGTAGGTGGTTTGAAATAAAACTATTGAAAGTATATACTTAATGTAAGCAAGTTTTTTTTTTTTTACTTGAATTTAATTTTCATAGTAACTATAATAAACGAAAGAACGCTACAATAAGGTACAAAGGGATAGCTATATTGGTCCATTTGAATTAATTTCTTCTAGGTTATATCTTGTTAATTAATAATTTCATTTATTTTATTGTTTCCATGATGGAAAAAATCTTAAAAGTTATAAAAACCTTGATTTGTATTTACCGATAGAGTTTTCTATTTCTTATGGTTTGGGATGTCTCATTGACTCTATACAGGGTTGGATACTTGAATGATTTAATTTTAGAATCAGTTACTTTTGATAGTTTAAAATTTTAAAGCAATAAATAATATAATTTATGATTTATAATTTATAATTAAATAATTGATTTTAATATTTTTGATTCTTTTGTAAAAATAATCATTAATATATTTTACAACAATTTTCATGATTTGAAAGTAAAATCATACATCATCTACAAATTGTTTGATAATATATTTTTTTTCTTTTATTTTTTAAAAATTTTAATTTTTTTTTCAAAATAGTTATCATTTAAAATTTGTAATTATTTATATATACAAAAGTTATAAGACTTTATTCACCGTTTAAGAAAAATGTTCGGTGAAAATAAAAAAAATTAAAAATATTTATTTTAAAGACTTATAAATTACATTATATTTTAGTACTTATTACTTATGAAAATTAAAAATCAAATATATTTTTCAAATTTACATAATTAAAAAATTACTTAAAAAGATAAAAAAAATTAAAAAAATTAATTATGATTAGTAGCTTGATATCTCATTTCCTTTGAACACTATAGCTATTTGTTAAATTATTTTAATGAACTCATAAGACTCTGTATTACTTATTGGATTTAAAAAAAATAGATTTATATTCTTTTAAAACAAGATGATGACGAGAAAGTTTTAAATTCAAAATTCAAAATATATCAAAATAAAACTCTTAAAATTCATTGATTCTTTACAAACTATTTTATTTTGAGCATTGGTATTCATTTCATTGAGTTATACGATGTCCATATATCCTTATTCAAGTCGATAAATATCATATTTTTAATAAAATTTTAACTTTTATGAATTGGTATATTTAAAATTTAAATTAAAATAATATCTTAATTAAAAATATCATATCTAGAAAAGAAGAAGAAAACAAATAAAGACAACAACAAAGTAAAATATGTTGAAAAATTACCTTTAAATTTAAATAGTGGTAAAAAAAATCACATTAAATTAAAATCTATTCATAATTTATTTATTGAATTAAAAAAAAAAACCTATCAAAGAAACCTCATATAATAAGAGATTCTTTCTCTAATAACAAATAAACCCTAAAAAGATGTGTAAATTTTTTAAAAGAAAATAAATCATTGGACATTTAAAAGTGATATTCTTTTGAAGGTTAAAAAGAAGGTTAAAAAGATGGTGATAATTTTGTATGTATTTGGTCATCAATACGCATAGTAAAGATGCCAAAGCAGACAATTGGGTATGAATTCAGCTATGGATTCCATCATAGGGAAGAATCTATGCAGATGAATAATATATAATGTCACTCTCAAGTTACAATATAAAATATATATGAGATATGTGTTCTTAAAGTTTGCTTGATGGTTTGACATAATTCTCTATGACGCATAGACCCTGAAGATGAAAAGGTCTGAGAATATGCTAGGGAAAAAGATAATAAAAAACATTTATTTTTACTAATAAAAATATATTAAAAAAAAAACAGAATTTTCTTAGTCAGAGTAATGATTGGAAAATGAAATGCAATTATGATTAAATAAATATGAAAAAAAAGGAAATTTTAAAAAGTGAGAGTACCTGAAATCATATGGGTAGAGAACAAGTAGTAGTGGTTAGAAAGAAAAAGAGCAATGAATACCCATGTGCCACTCTGCTATTACCTGTAAGTTATGTGACAAATGATTAACATGAAATGAGTCATATGGGTCCTCGGTTCCTCTAAGTGTGATTGCCTTTTAAGAAATTGAAACGCAATATATATTAAATTTCTCATGAATTTCAAATAATATTTTTATCTTGTAAGATTTCGGAGCTTGTCATTCTTATTTTAAAATTTTAAAAATATATTTTAATTCTTTTTAGGTATTATATATCTTTATATGTATATAATTGAACAAATTATTTACAAAAAAAATAATATAATAGATAATAATAAGTTAAGAACTTAAAATAATTTTTAAATTAACAAAAATATTATTAAAGTATTAAAATAAAAATAACAACTTAATTTTAAATTGATATGTATAATCAGTTTTACTTAATTTTATAAGAAATCATTATATATATATATATATATATATATATTATACATAATAAGAGAATCTTTTATATTATAAATTTTTATATAATTATAATTAATTTAATATATAATTATGATTTAAAATAATAAAAATTATATTTTTAATTTAAAATTAATAATGATATTATAAATTGTAGTAAACACAATTTTACATATAATAATGATATTTAAGAAAGTGCGATTTACTTTGCTTCTGACCTTTCGTGGATGTGACTAAGCACTGCTGTTATTGTCTGATGTCCATAATTACAATTAGATTCTCTTAATCGTCATCTATTTTTATTAATAAACAATTATATCTACTTATATATTAGACCATGCTCATTGCACTTCATTCTGTTTAAATAAATATTAATATAGCTATCGTTTATTTAATGTTACAGAACTTTTACCTATAATCTCGAATTTATTTGTAAATATTATACGATAAAAAATATTAATATTATTTAATTATATATATATATTATATAATATGTCATGATATCTTAAAAATTAGATAAATTATTTTATTTTTATATTATATAAGTGGAACACGAAAAGTTAAAATAAATTATTTACTTTTTTTTTAACAAATAAAAATGTAAAGATATGATACCGACCACCGTAAATAAATTATTTTCTTTATTACTCTCTCTCTCTCTCTTTCTCTCTCAATCTATGTATATATTAGAAACTTCTTTGCTCGGTGATTAGAAACAAAATTGATGTCACTCCAGTCCCAATATTTCATAATAAAAAAAATTAAATCATCAAAATTTGTTATATATTTCAAATAATATTGTACCATAATGTGATTTTATATTATAATTATAACTATAAAATTTTACTGTATTAAATTGAATTAAATATATTTTTGTTATTCTATATTAAAACAAGGTTGAGTAAGGTGACATATTTTCGGTGACAATATGTCACCTTACAACGAGTAGTCATTATGAAGAGTTTTATATTAAAACAATATAAAACGAGTAGTCATTATTGCTGACATACTGTTGATTTGTTGTTACTTCATTCTCGACAAGTATAAGGGCCAGATGCAGGGGTGTGTCTTGTAATGGGAAATGCTGGTGGATTTGGATGCTAAATGGGTTTTATGTTTGGCCCAACCCTTATTGGATCTTAACAAATCCCATTATTCAATTGCTTGGACTAAAAAGAAAAAGAGAAAAAAGAAAACTACTATCTTTTGATAAATTATATATTAATTGATGAAAATTCTTTTCGTGCTCCTTATCAACTTTATCGATCGTAATTTTAGAAAAATAATTAATAATTAGATTTATCTTTTATTTTATTAATTTGTATCAACACATTATATATAATTACAAATAATATATAATTTCTTTTTTTAGTCCCTCACTATGCTCTACCATATAATTCACTGAAAAGATCATCAAGGTTGGGTAAGGTGAAAAAGAAAAAGAAAAAAAAGACATAGAAAAAGAGGAAAATAGGAGCTTTTCTCCTTAGATTTTTTTCTAAAAGTAAATGTTCCTATTAATTTATGATTTTTTATTTAATTTTATTGATAAACCTTTAATTAATGTACTATTTTTTAAATAAATTTATTTCGTAAAATTTAAGCAGACAAAGGAAATATAGAGAAAACTTGGATAAAAATGTGGGTGGAGAAACTTGACCACTGTGTTTAAGAGAAAAAGTAAAAGTCTTTATCTTACGTTTATTTGACTAGATTGAAATGAAATAAGAATTGATTTATTCTAATTTTATGTTTGGTTGAATAAAAAAAATGCGAATATAATGAAATCGATTCTTAAAAGTCTCCTTAAGGAATCATGATTCCATTCCCATATATTTTTTTTCATTTTTATCTCAACTCTAAATATAACTCTAAAACCTAAACCTTAAACCTCTAAACCCTATTTAGAAAATAATATATTTTATTTTAAGTAATAATTATTTAGAAAAATAATGATTTCAATAATGTATTTTGTCTAACGAAAAAATAATAATAAAATAATATTATTTAAACTTTACTAAACATAGGGGTATTAAGATAATATACAGTATTTTCCATTCCATTCCAGTTGTAAACCAAACATTGTAATACTAATTTATTATTTGATTCTAATGGTCAAACCAAACAAAATTGTTTCATTTCTATTCTATTCCCATTCCTATTTCCATTATGATTACATTCCGTAAACCAAACGCCATCTTAATAATTAGTGGGTGGTGAATTCGATTGTGATTGTTTAAAGAAAACGACATCAAAATAGCATGTCATATTGTTTTTGACAAGTATGGTAATACTCACAATGAAGTAGTGTAATAATACTACTACTATAGTATATATATAAAATATTTATTTTATTCATAATATAAATTATATTTAATACCATATAAAATTATTAATAAAATATTTTATATTATAATAATATTGTTATCCAACGTATATCAAACTAAAATTGTCATATGAGATTATTACATAGTGGTACAAAATAATAAAATAATAGGTTAAATTGTATCATTAATCTCTTTTAATTAAATTTCTATATAATTATTAAATTTTTAGAACATATATGTTGGATTTTAAAATTTTAAAATTTCATAGATAGATTTCTAAACTTTTGATTCATATGATTTATTTTCTAAATTTTTAAAATTTTATATATAGATCCTAAATTTTTAATTCATAAATAGGTATTTTAATAATGAAGTTAGAATCTATGTGTAAAATTTTAAAAATTTAAAAACATACATAAATTTTAAAAAATTTGAATACTAAATCATACGTTATAAAATTTAAGAAATTATATATTAATTTATTTAAAATTTGAGAAGTGATGTTACAATTTACCCTTAATAACAAATATTAAACTTGATAGCTCAAACTTTCTTTTATGGCATGAGTAGTTGCTTGCCTTGATCTCAACATATGGAATGGAACAAATTATTAACCTTACAGCTCCAGCTCCTTATTTATTTCTCTTTGATCAGATTACTAATCATGAATTTGACAATTGGATGAGACTTAATGGAATTTTGAAGTATAGATCTTCGTATCAATATCTCTTAGTGCCTCAGTGCATCTAGTAAAGCTTGGCATAATTGTTAAATATTGGAAAGTATAGGAATTAGCATTCTTTGGATTTTTGCTTGCTAAAGTGATGGACATGTGTCTCTATTTACAGAATGTTTGTAAGAACAATTTGTCTATAGAAGATTATTTGATGAAAATTAAATCCATAGTTGATCATCTATCAACTATAGGTAAGGTGATGCTTGATCAAGATTTGATCATATGCACTATTTGAGGCTTAAATCCTACTTACCTTACCTTCGTTCATCCATTTCAATTATATTTGAATCTCTTTCATTTGACGAGTTTTAGAATGTTCTCATTAGATATGTGAGAATGCTTAAGCATCAAGCTCGATTTTATGATCATAACAACTTATTTCAGGCAAATTTAGCTAATATGCAAGCTATGTCCCTCAAAGGGTCTACCTCATCCATTTCCCCTAGGCCTAGTTGGTCTTTACAAGACTTTGTGCTTCAAGATTCAAAGAAGACTACTACACCTAATAGTTCTTCTACTAAAGGTAAGAAAGAATCTTAACCTTCAAGATCTGGAGTACAATGCCATATTTTAATAAATTTGGAAATTCTACTAACAAGTGCTTTCAATTGTGTGATCTATTAACTAGAAAAATGCATCAAACAACTGCATTCATAATAGGTACTTCTACATTTTCATCTCAAGCTTCCATTCCACATCAGTAGTTACTTGATGCAGGTGCTACATACCATCTCAAAAGCAACTTAGATAACTTGCAGATCATGTTTCCATACATTGGAAGTGAATTCGTCTTAGTAGAAAATGACACATCCTTACCTATTGAGAGTCATGAAAATATTTTTATATATGTTAATGTAGATCATTATTTCTCAATAATGTCCTTCACACACCAGTTATTCTTAGTAATTTAATTTTTATTCAAAAATTATATGCTCATAATAACCTTGTTGTTGAATTCAATACTAATTCCTTTTATGTTAAAAATGAACAAACAAAAAAAATTATGCACAGGAGAATAGCACATAGTGGACTTTACTTTTGAAAGGAGTCACATTTTTAGAATCTTGCTTAAGATCTAATGGTAATGTTGTTTCATCTTCCTCTTAATTTCTATAGTAGTCTCTATTAGCTTGTCTAGTAGTAAATTGGGACAATTACTCATTCTTCTAATCTTGTTATTGATAAGAAATATGAACTCATTGTGTTGGAGAACTTTGTTTGTAATAAAAATAACACTTGTTTTATATTTCTACATGCCAAATCTCATAAACTTCATTTCTATTCTTATCATGCTAAGTCATCTTATGCATTTGACCTAATATATAGGTGGATTTTTGGACATTACCAATAGTGGCCACAATTGGTACCAAATACTTTCTACTTATAGTTGATGGTTATAGTATTTATATGTGAATTTACTTCATCAATGATAAGAGTTAGGTTGAATCTATATTCCAAATGTTAATCAATATGATTGAAAGACAATTTTTTATTTCTATTAAAGAGGTTCAAATTAATGGTGGTGAGAAATTGCATTTTCTCACAAGTAAATAGCAATCATAAGTCCTACTTCAATGAGTCACATGTCTACATACCTTTGAATAGAATAATATGGTGTAGTGTAAACATCGATGAGTGGTAGAAAATGGATTGGCTTTGTTACTTCATGCATCTTTACCTGTAATAATATGGGTGCATGCTTTTCAGGCATCTATCTTTACCATCAATAGGTTTCCTTCTAAAATCCTACATTATCAAAAACCCTACCAATTGTTGTATGCAATAGTGCTAGATTATGCTTTTCTCAAGGTTTTTGGCTCATCTTGTTTTCCTTACACAAGGAGGCATAACAACATAAGTTGGAACCATGATTCGTCCATTGTGTGTTCTTAGAATATGTTCCACAAAAACATGGATATCTATACCTTGACCCTATTAATGACAGATTGTATACTTCAAGGCATGTCACTTTCAATAAGGACGAGTTTCCTTACTTATCTTTTACTAAAGTAGCTAACACTAGTTCATCTTTGTTAGATATTTTTCATCTATCCATATCTCTTATATGTTCTTTACCCACTATGTCTTCTCAGTATATACTTGTCTCTACTAGTCCTTCTTTTTTACAAACACTTTTATCTTTACCCTTTCCCTTTTTGTCTCCATTAAAAACAGGCATACAACAGTTATCTACCTTTGTTCAATCCTTTTCTCCAAACTTTGAAGTTATGAGTCATTCTCAAAGGCTTATTTCAATTCTTTCATCTCCTTAAAAGATGATTCTCATTTGGCTTTAGACACTGCTCTACTTAATGTTACCAATTTATGTCCTCCTTAAGATGCTACACTTGCTAACATTAATCCAATGGTTATAATGTCAAAGGTAGGTATTGTCAAGCCAAAGAAATTTTCTTTTAACATTTCCATTCCCCCTAAATCATTTAGTTATGAAGAAGCCAAAGGTATTCCAAAATGAGATATGACAATAAAAGTAGAATTCGATACTCTTATGCATAGTAACACATGGATATTTTTTCCCAAACCAAAGGATTGTAAGCCAATTTCCTTGAAATGGCTTTACAAGGTCAAACTAAAAAGTGATCACTATTTTGATAAGTACAAATGCAAGGTGGTGGCAAAGGGCTACAAGCAAAAATTTGGCATACAATATTTAAATAAAAATTCCCTAAAAGTCAAGCCACAAACTGTTAAAGTAGTCCTTACTTGAGCTTTGACATCCAATTGGACTCTTAAGTAATTGTTTATTAATAATATTTTTTTGAATGGGATATTGGAAGAGAAGGTTTATATGTATCAACCTTAAGGATTTATTGATACTTTTTATATTAAATTGGTTTACAAGCTGAACAAGGCAATCTATGGGCTCAAGCAAGTCCCAAAGGCCTGGTTTCATACCTTATTTGCTGGGTTTTCAAAAATCCAAGGCTAACACATCCATGTTCTTTAAACATGAGACACACAGGGTTTCCATACTCTTGATCTATATCGATGACAAAATACTCACTGGTTGTGATACTGCATATTTGAATGAAATCACATTGTTACTTAATGATTATTTTACACTCAAAGTTTTAGGTGATCTCAATTTTTCTTAGGTATTCCAATTACTCATGAAGAAGAATGCACTCATCTTGGCCAATATAAATGCATTGCTCACTTATTATTCAGGAATGGTATGGAATCATTAAGGCCTTTGAAAACACCTAAAAGTGTTAGTACCTTATTATCCATATATGATAAGAGTTTAATTGATAATGTTATTGGATATAGAAGTCTTGTAAAAGCTCTTCAATATTGTGTGTTTATTAGGTTTGATATTACATTTTTAGTAAGCAAATTCTATCAGTTATTCCATGCTCCCATTGAAACACATTGAGTTATTTTCAAACATGTCATAAAATATCTCAAAGGCACTTTATCATATGGTTTGCTGCTACAAAAGTCAAGATTCTCTTACCCCACGTTTGGTTGGATGGAATGGAATGTAATCAGAATCGATTCCTTCCATTTTGTGTGTTTGGTTGGACGGAATGGAGGGCGGAATGGAATCTGATTACTAAAAGAGAAGGAATCACAATTCCTTCTCACACCTTTGGTAATCATTATTCCATTCCCATCTAATTTTTTTTTTCAATTTTACCCTCACCTAAAATATAACCTTAAATTCAAATCCCAAATTCTCAAACCCAAAAATTCCAAAACCCTAAACCCAAAATTCCAAAACCCTAAATTCAAATCCTAAAATCCTAAACCTCAAATCCCTAAACCCTAAAATCCTAAACCTTAAAACATAAATCCCAAAACCTTAAAACATAAATCCCAAAACCCTAAACACCTAAATCCCAAATCCCTAAACCCTAAATCCCAAATTCCAAATCCTAAAGCCCTAAATCCTAAACCATAAACCCCAAATCCCAAATCCCTAAACCCTAAACCCTAAACCTTAAAACATAAATCCCAAAACCCTAAACCCTAAACCCCAAATTCTAAATCCTAAAACCCTAAACCCTAAATCTCCAAATCTCTAAACCCTAAACCCTAAACCTTAAAACATAAATCCCAAAACCCAAAACCCTAAAACATAAATCCCAAAACCCTAAACCCCAAATTCTAAATCCTAAAACCATAAACCCTAAACCTTAAACCTTAAAACCCTAAAAACCAAAACCCTAAATCCAAAATTCTAAAACCCTAAACTATTTTTAGAAAAATAATAATTTTAACCCTAAACCTTAACCTACAAATATAACCCCAAATCCTAAATCCCTAAACCCTAAATCACACATCCCAAACCTCAAAACCCTAAACCCTATTTAGAAAAATAATAATTTTAATAATATATTTCTTTTTAATTAAGTAATACTTATTTAGAAAAATAATGATTTCAATAATGTATTTTGTCTGACGAAAAAATAGTAATTAAATGACATTATTTGAACTTTACAGCATGTAGGGGTATTAAGGTCATTTACAGCTTTTTTTCATTCCATTCTAGTGGTAAACCAAACACTATAATCCTGATTTTGAGCTTGATTCCAATGGTTAAACCAAACAAAATTGTTTTCTTTCCATTCTATTCCATTCCGATTTCGATTCCGATTCCATTCCACGAACCAAACGCCACCTTAGCCTCTTAGACTTATCTGATTCTAATTGGATAAGTAGTAGTGATGACAGGCAAAACACATGCACTTATTGCATCTTTTTTGGGGAAAACCTTATCTCTTGGTATTTTGCTAAACAGAAAACGATGGCACGATCCAGTGCTTAGGTTGAGTATTGTGCTCTAGCCTTGGCTTCCTCATCAGAAATGATTTGGTTGCAATCCTTTCTCAAGAAATTGCATCTCTTATTGCCTCATACGCCTATTTTGTTGTGTGATATTATGAGTGCTAAACATCTTAGTGTTAACCCCATTCAACATACGTGCATGAAGCATATGAAATTGGATCGATGTTTTTTCATTATTAGGTTAATATTGGATCGTTGGATATGCAATATATACCTATTAAGGACTAGACGACTCTTGTCTTAACCAAGTCCCTTATTGAGTCACGTTTTTGTTTTTGCGTGCTAAATTTATGGCTATTTTATCACTATCTATTTGAGGAGGACAATAAACAAGTATACTTAACATTTAATAGTTTGTTGTAATTATTTTTTGTATATAGTTTTGTTAAGTGTTATTATTACAATTTTTCTTTTATGTTACTTGAGTTTCACTTGTTTACATGCTATGAATAATATATATGAGGTGCAAACGTGATCCTCAAATTTAGTACACGAGTATGTATAAGTGATACTATAAGTTATAACTTATAAGTTGAAATAATATACTCTTAAAAGGAATCTTTCTACATGTTCTAAGCTACATATACCATCCTTCATTCTTACTTTATCTAAGATTAGTCTTCATAATTAAACAAAACATATTATGCATTTAAATGAATATCTTTAAATAATTATACCTTTTATTAGTTGTTTCTCTTGTATATAAAATAACAATATTCATTTATATATTATACTATTACATGTAAATCAATATCACATGTCAAAAAATAGTACTATTAATGTGGCTTTTTCGGCCAAATAAGATTGTAAATTACTCACTAATTTTTTATTTATTTTTGATACACTAATTTAGTACAAGTATTTTAAGGATGTAAATTTTTAGAAAACAAAACTAGAGTATAACACATCTTGGAATTGAAGAGGTATTTTACAGGTTCAATTTATTTTTCAAAAAAAAGTAAGATGTGATATTGATTCTTCGGTGCTTCAAATATTTGAGAAGATAATTGGATTTAAAGTATATAATTTTTCAAATTGATTACCTCTTTAAATAATTTTATCATTTTAGTTAGATATCTTATTATCTTAGATGATAAATTTTTTTTCTTGATATGTTATTGTTAAGTAAATTTTTTGATTTAATCGAAGTGATATTCTTAACACATTTTTAAAAATCAATAGTGATTATTTGATGTGATATTTTAATAACAAACAAAAATATTCAGTAAAATATGATTATAAAATTGCTAGACTTTTGAATTTTATTAACTTAAATGTTATAGTAAATGGATTTGTTGCTTCAATTTCTAATATGATTAACTCTTCTACTCTTAGAACGATTTAGGATTATTATCATTACAATAACAATATCACTTTTAAGTCGCGCTTTAACGTCGTGCTTTCTTGGAGAGTTTGTAAAGTTCAATATATAAAAACATTTACAAATGAAGTTAGTTGACTTGGTACAAAGTTATTGTTTTACCTTTGACTTATTTATAATATATCGTAAAAGCTTTTAATTTGTAACTTGTTTTATTTCTATGATTATCATCTCTGGTTGTTTACCCCTTTTTTGTTTATCATGTTTTTGGGTTTCATCAAAAATGATTGTTTAGAAATTTTACCTTTGTATAATTATAATTATTATTTTTATCAATGAAGTGTTTATTAAAAAAAAAAGGGCAAAAGACATTGATATTCACGAAAAATTATTTATTTAATCGAAGGAAAATTTTTAAAGCACATTTTTTGCTTGGTTTTAGAAGGAAGAAGAACCCGTGAAGCAACCATCTTCCTTTCTTACACACTTATACGAGAAACTCCTAAATTATTGGAGAAAGACTGTAATCTGTGAAGAATCAGACTCTCATGAAACTGGTGTCCCTTAATTAAAGGTAAACCAAAGACGAAATCCTATTTTTTTTCCATGTCTTTTGTTTTGCTCAATTTTTTAATTTTATATCTCTGTTTTTTTCTCCATAGTACTGCTGGATCTGTTTCTCCCTAGAGCTTTATTTGCTTTCCCAAAAGTTGGGATGCGAAGGAACTTATAAAATTTCCAGTAGTTTTGGAGTGAAAAGAAAACCTTTAAATCTCGTTTTCTTTGATTCTAATAAAAAGTAAATAGCTACTTTGTTGCTGATAAGCTGAAACGGCTATTCTTTGCAGAAAGTAATTGGGGTAATGGAAATTCTCTCCTACAGTTCTTCGCCATGTTGCCATGTTGTAAATGTAAAGTGGAAAATGGTGGGGAATAGCTCAAACTCACACAAATTCAAGCTACCCACCTCTAGAAAAGGCAAGATCTTGTGTGCTAAAGTTGATTCCGGACATGGGTCTTTTAGATTTTATGATTTGTATCAGTCTTTCTTAAGAAACCTCAATCACCATAGAGGTTTAAGGTCGTTAAATTCCCCGCAAAGCAATAACCATTTTGATTCGAAGGTCTCGAGTGCAAATAGTGACGGTTATGTTATTTCTGGGGAAGAGGATGCATCAAGTCTTTCAGAAACAGAGAAATCAGGAACTAAGATTTTGATTCCTGGTTTGCCTGATGGTTCTAATGGTGAATCTCCTTCTCCAATTAGTAGTTGCTTTTGGGAATGGAAGCCCAAGTTCACTGTGCATTATGAAAAAGCTGGGTGTGATAATGTGGGATCCCCACCTGTATTATTTCTTCCTGGTTTTGGTGTTGGTTCCTTTCACTATGAGAAGCAATTGAAGGACTTGGGTAGAGATTTTAGAATTTGGGCAATTGATTTTCTTGGGCAAGGCATGTCATTGCCATCAGAAGATCCTGCTCCTCTGTCTAAGGAAAGAGGTGAATTAGAAAATAGAGTTCTTACTTGGGGCTTTGGAGATCAAACTGAACCATGGGCAAATGAACTTGTTTACTCTATCGATTTATGGCGGGATCAAGTTCGCTATTTCATAGAACAGGTTCCTGGATGTTGCCATTTCCCCCCATTTTCAATTATCTCTTGGCAGTGCATAGCTGCATAGCATAATGCTTTTAAATTTTTGGGCAAACTTACAATTTAGTCTTGATATTGCAATAATTTAACAATCTAGTTTGAATATGTGCATTTCACAATATGATATTTTTTTGTCATGTAACTGAAGCACTTGTGATAATTCAGTTACACTGAGTGTAACCGAATGAAAAATGCTATATTGTGGAATATGCATATCTTATGGTAGATTCCGAAATTTTTATAATCCCAAGCATATACTAGGCGATTTACTTAAATTTTTTGTACTATTTAGGTTGATAGTGCACCCATGTTTAGACACTTGGTTATCTAAAGACATATGGCTTTTCATGGAGAGTATAAGTCAGTTTCAGTGTGAAGGCTTTCAAACATTTTGCTACATGTCTATGTTGTGTCATAAAATCTTAGATGTCTTGGATCGTAACAAAGTTAAAGCTTTCTAACATTATCCTCGGTTGCCTGTCATTGGAGTTCTTTGCCAGGATATTTGCTAGTGACATTTACTTCCGACTTATTGTCTTATTCATCATGATCTATCTATTTGCTGCTGGGGGCATACTAAGTGTCAAGGGGTGTTTTTTGAACTAAACTACATACAGACTCTCTCTGTTCAGGATGTCTCTGATCTTAAAGATTCTAGGTCACTCAAATTTATGAGATTTGCATTCTGGTAAATTTGTAAACCATGACTCTGACTTAATTATTTCACTTGCAGGTTATAGGGGAACCAGTCTATATTGTGGGTAACTCACTAGGAGGATACGTTGCTTTATATTTTGCAGCATGCAATCCTCAATTGGTGAAAGGTGTTACATTGCTCAATGCAACTCCTTTCTGGGGATTTTTACCAAATCCTACAAGATCACCAAGACTAGCTAAATTGTTCCCATGGGCTGGAAAGTTCCCCCTTCCTCCCCGTGTGAGAAAGCTAATGGATATTGTGTAAGTTATACTTAGTTTGTCTACTTGCTCAATGATTTTCTTAATTTATTTTTGGATTGATGTTCCCAGTTTTGAAACCAACTACTAGAATTGTATTCTCAAGTTGATTGGAGACTTTGTTACTACAGACCAACAAAGAAAAAGGAAACCGAGAAAACATTAGGGACGTGCTTATCTATAATTGAATTTAAAACTAGTTTGCGTACAATCCTACATGCCTTTGTTGTTGTTTTTAAAGAAGGTACATTTGTCAGCCTAATTCACTTTGAGAATGTAGGTAAATGAAATCTTAATGAGGAAGAATTACCAAAATTTTTGGCTTTTGATTATCTACCCCTTCAGGTAGAAACTGATCTTTTCCTCCCTATGTTGGTTTTAGTTGGCAAAAGATAAGTGATCCTGAGAGTATTGGAGAGATACTCAGGCAAGTGTACGCAGATCATTCAACAAATGTAGATGGAGTGTTTTCACGTATACTCGAGACAACACAGCATCCAGCTGCTTCCGCATCATTTGCCTCAATAATGTTTGCACCTCAGGGACAACTATCATTTAGAGAGGCTCTATCTAGGTAGGTAGTCAGATCCGGTGTAACATTGCTAAACGGTACTTTGCTTTCTTTTGTACTTTCTTTTTCCTGGTTTAAAAAGTTTCATGCATTATAATAACCAGATGTCACGAAAACAACTTACCAATCTGTCTGATCTATGGAAAAGAAGATCCCTGGGTGAGACCTATCTGGGGTCTAAAAGCGAAACAAGAAGTGCCTGAAGCTCCATATTATGAGATTAGTCCAGCTGGTCACTGCCCTCATGACGAAGTTCCTGAGGTATGTAGCTTATCTTTATGTTTGCAGAAGCATCATTGTCTGTTCTGTGGATCATTTTGTGAGGACAATCACGGTTAGTTAATCAACCGAGACTAGCAGCATTCAGCTAATTTTTAGCATTGTATTGGTTCAAATTCCATTAATATTGGTAAGATTGGGACCTTAAGATGTTTGATTGAAATAAAAGGTTTCTAAATTCATGAATATGAAACAAGTACTTACAAGTTACACCTATGATGCTCTTATGAGGAGGTGCTGATATGGCTTTAATGAACAGAACTTGAAAGTTTCTTGCATAATGATTTACCATCTTTCGCATCATTTTAGATCTTAAGCTAATTGCCGTTTCTGCGGAATCGGGACAAAAACTCAACTTCACATTGCAAGAAGGGGAAGTATTTGTCCGGAGAAAAACTCAACTCCGTTTCTATAGTGGAAGTATTTGTATTGAATCTTAAAGTATTGCCGTGAATATATTATGTTAATTTGCCGAGTACTATGTTATTTTCTTACGGAGAAGCTCAAATAACAATTGTGATACAGGTTGTAAATTATGTATTACGAGGGTGGATCACAAACCTTGAGTCCCAAGGTTCAGCTGCATTGCCTCTGCTTGATGATGACTCAGAAGGTAGGAAGAATAGCATTACCAGGGACTTAGAATTTGTGAGAGATGGATCTAAAAAGACGGTCGGGGTGCGCTTCTTTGGCTCCAACTTCTCAGTTTGGGACTTGATAAGTTCATTTGTCAAATCTCGATTAGAAAGTTTAGAATTTAAATCTCCATAGTGCCTTCAAGCATGTGTTTGTACATATTAAAAAAAAAAATGGATGTGATGTTCAAAATGTATTATATGTTCAACAGTACTATTCAAGAAAATAATTCAATGATTCATATTGTTTGTTTAAGTAATTAGTACTGTCTCCATATTTAGAAGTAGATGTGCTTGATCACTCAACAATATTGCTTAATTTTTTTTCGTAAAAATGTTTTGTAAAAATGTGGACACAAGCGGTTTTTATTTTATTTTATTTTGGTTAGAAGAAAATTCTATAGAGTAAGTAACTTATTCATATTATTTTATATCATTGATTATATAATATAATTTTTTATTCACATCTTTTGTTACACACTAGGTCATGATATATGAGCACTATTATGCATTACTTGTGTGTAAGGAATAAATTTTATTTCAACCTCAATGAAAGCATTCGAATTTACCCCTTGGTAACTTAACCATGTATGTGTTAAATTGTTAAAACTGATTTGATCAAAGGAAGTATTGGAGATAAAATCAATGAGTAATTTAAGGAGTGTTAACTTCTTAATTAAGAAGTAAATCAAGGAGTTATCATCCTTAATTTAAGGAGTAATTTAAGGAGTAAAACAAAGAATCATTTATTCAAGGAGTAGAACAAAGAATCATTAATTCAATGAGTAAAATACTCCTTAATTTACTCTTTAAATTATCATTAAATTACTCTTTAATTTTATCTCAAATAAGAAGAGACATAATTTACCATTAATAAACAATATAATGTTGAAATTTTGACAAGTAAAGCCTTGAAAATAAGAATTTAACAAGGTCCAAATAAGAGAATTAAGATAAGAGAAAAGTGCATTATTGGTTCATTTATTTTTCAAAAGTTGTATTTTAATACCTTTGTTATTAGAAAGTATTATAAAATTTCATTTATTTTTCTAAAAGATCAATAAAGTAAAAAATGTCATGTGACAAATTTTTATAGGAGTAAATTAGTTATTATTAAAAATATCGCTTAAAAAAAACAACACCCCCAAACAGATCAATGTTGAAAAATAAAATGAAATTTCCAAATAGATCCAAAAATATTTTAAAAAAATTGCTAAGAAAAAATCAAAACTAACTTCAAAATCCCTAAATGCATATTACCTTGTGAAGCTCTTGAAGCATTTAGAAAATTAAGTTAAGCAATAAAGTTTTTTAATTAATATAATTATGTTATTTATACACTTTAATTGTATAATTATTTAAATAAATTTTATTAGTTCTATAATTTAAAATTATGATAAATTAATTCAAAAAATTTAAAAATTTAAATTTATTCTCGAAATAAAATAAGAATAGTTATTTTATTAATGAAAAAATGACAAAAATCTAAAAATTTGAGTCCCTCTCCCTCCCTTTCTCTTTTCTTCTTCGTTTCACTCTCAGTCATTCTCTCCCTCCTACTTTTTTAATATTTTTTGTTTTTTTTATTAATAAAATAACATAAAAAGAAAAAGAAAAAGAAAAAGAGAGGAATAGAATAAAAATAAAGGAGATTTTTTAATTTTTTAAATAAAATATATCATTTTTATTTTACTTTTAAAAAAAATATAAATTTTAAAAATTTTAATTTAATTTATGGAATTAACAAAACTTAACGAAAATGTTATATAATTAAAATATATAAATCAAATAATTATAAGAATGAAATAATTACATATATAATTTTTTTAACATTTTTAGATCTGTTTAAGACTGGCGTTGTTTTTAATAATTTTGGTTCTGTTTGGATTTTTTTTTAGGAGTGATCTGAGATTTTATTTTCAACAGTAATCTGTTTGGGGTATCGAGTTTTGTCTTTTAACAGTATTTTTTTAATAATGGTTAATTCATACTATGAAAGAGCTGACATAACCAATGTGATATTTTTAACTTGATTGGCCTTTTCAAAAACAAAAGATACTGAAGTATACCTTTTGAAAAACAATATATACTACTACTACTGCACTTTATCCAAATGATACTGAAAGATGAGATAGAGAAGAAGTTCTCGAGCACATTTCGCTTCATAAAGCGATTGCTACCTAAAATTAGTCCTTCAAGATCAACGTCAAAATCAACTTCATCAAATTCATCAGCCACAGTGCCAGAAAATCAAAAAAGCAAAGGAAAAGTTCTGGTGTGTTTATCTCATCCTTTCTGCCAATCCACCTATCAAGACCTATGTGGGCGTCACCTCCAATTTCTCTCGCCGGTATGTCTCATTTTCCCCTTGTGCTTTTTGAGATATTTTCGATACATACCCAAATGCTAATTTGGGTCAGAAAGAGAATACACTTAAGGAAATTTTCGCGATTTTAGGAAAATTTCTTACAAAATTAGCTTTAGTATTCTCTTTATCAACTTGGGACGAAAGGCCCCCTGTGTTGAATTCAAACAAACACTGCAAACACAATTCAACAATCATCAGATCGACAAGAAACATTTTTACAATATACACTACAATACCAACTCAGAATCATACAATTCAAATTGGCGAAATAAGAATTAAGATTGCCTATATAAACAATGTAAATATCCGATATAAATCAAGTTAAATTAAATGAATTTAAACGCTTATTTCTTCCTCTCGATTATTTCTTCAAACATTGATTTCTTCACAGATCGTGCCCAAGTCGTGCTTTATACAAATTAAACTCTCGTTTTCTAAATCGAGATTTCTTTATCCGAAAATATTTTTTTCATCGAAAAATTTTCATTCAAACACCCTTACAAATATTAATTACAAACATCAATTTTTAAAGTATTTCTCCCACCTAATTTTACCATTACTCTAAACACAATTCCGAACATTTTGGTAGAAAACAGAGTAGCATAGAAAACCTTCCACGCGCCTCACGCGCCGCCCACCGGAGGGTGGCGCCCACGCGCCCACGCGCCGGCCCCGTAGGCTCAAGATGATGACGTGTCATCCGGCCTCTGCCGCCTGCCTTGCTCGGCCGTCTGTCGGCCAGCCGCGGGTCCCGGCCGGGAGGCGTAGCTTCTGGCCTCCGTGCCTCGTTCCTGGCCCAGTCACCCTTGCTCGGCCAGTTGGTCCTGGCTTCTGGCTGAACCCTGCTTTCGCTGTTCACGCTCCATATTTTCGCTCTGCCTGGCCTATTTTAAAGGTCCGAACCCGATTTTTTTCTCGGTTCTCGGATTTCTAACACCCGTCCTGCTCATTTTTTTCAAGTTTTTTAAACCAAATTTGAATCGCTTTACGGTTTTTATCCCATTAGTATAAATATATATTAAAAACACAAAAAAAAACACAAAAAAAATATATATATATTCTTTAGCCCTAAAATTATTACACCATTTTCTGGGCTGTTACCATACTATCACGACAAGAGCAGATAATTTCATTACCCATGAGCAATCAAATCGAGTCATAGGCCAACTGCTCACCGCGCGTTGCACTCACGAATTGTTCTTAACGAGACTAATTACGATGTTTCGTCTCAAATAATGTAAATGCATATCATAGCAGAGAAAAACTCTCTTATATTCATGACAAAAATTTGCAACCCGAAAAACATCAAACAATTATAACAAGTGGTATGCGTAAAATCAAAAAGCGAAGAGATGGCTACTTAAGGCCAACGAGTCCGTAAATCACGTAAGAGATATTTACGCATACCTACCGCTTCTTGAAATTGGGTGCTTTCAAAGCGAAAGCATTCTATGACGGAAGTGATGAATTACGTGTATTTGTCTTAAACCAAAAAGCCTTTACTTCTAGACAAAATGGAAAATCACTTTCAGAGTATTATGTAGTTAATCGAAATTTTCCAAGAGCTGTAATCATCGTGATAAAAGTCATGAAAGACCCTCACGATCTAATATCATATCAAGAGTTGCTGAAAGACTAAGGATACATATTTTCCTCATTGGATTAGATTGATGACGAGTTTGATCGTGTTCGTACAAATTTTCTAAAAGAAATTATCCCGCATTTAGAAGGTTGTTATTCCTCGATTCGATTTTATAAAAGACGCCGAATCTCATCAAGGAAAAATCTGTAGATGTTGACGCTCGCCATGATATCTAAAAATCGCTCTTTTTTCCAATCAAAGAAGAACGAAAGCGTGATCGATAAATCATCATTTAAATGTACTCCATTGTCGTCAAAAGGGTCATACAAAAGAACGATGTTTTGAACCTGGTGATATCCTCGACCGCGGATCACAACCGCGACTCTCAAGAAAAATCCAATACGTGATGTCTACCGTCACCATTGTCAAACAACAAAGGATCACGTTGCAACCTCCTCAAAGACACGTTGGTAAAGATGCTTAAAGTTTTTTCTCCTGCTTTTAATAATACACGGATAATTGATTCAGTAACCGATCATACGACATTCGATTCTAGACAAATCTCAAAACCATCCTCACACAAAATCAAGCTTGCCACTCCAGAATAATAACCCCCACTATCGGGGAAAGATCTGCCTCTCACTAGTACTTTGAATTTAGACTCAAGATTAGTTGTTCTCTTAGAGTATAACCTTATATCTATTTCTCAAATAACCACCGCTTTATCTTGTTTTGTTATTTTTTGGCCTGGACTTTCAGGTGGTTCAAGGACATTCAAACAAAGCAAACGATCGGGTCGTGGTGTTAAAGGCGAGAAACCTCGTATTATTCGACTTGATTCAACAAATCATGCATTGGTAAAGAAGAATCGGATCTAACAAGGATGAATCAAATATATGGCTACGGCATTAGAGATCGGGTCACGCTTCTTTCTGATATTTGAAAAATTATTTCCAAGTTTATTTTTCGAGCTTAGATCTTTCTACTTTAAAGTGCGATGTCCGTAACTAGCAAAAGTCATCGTCTTCATTTCCGTAACCTTAAATAAAAGTCCATCTCCGCTTTACGGTTATACATTCTCGATGTAATCGGTCCTTCCAAAGTCTCTACGCTGTGAGATCACGTTGGTTTGTTACATTTATCGATGATTTTAGTAGAATGAGACTGGGTCCTGCTTAATGAAATCTAAAAGTGAGGTAAACTTCTTATTTAGAAAATTTCATAAAATGGTTCGCATCAATATAAAACACAGATCCAAGTTCTAAGAAGTGATAATTGATGAGAATATAAAAGTTCTCAGCTTCAAGAATATCTTCAATCGAAGGCATTATTCATCAAACTACTTCGTGTTGATACACCTCAACAAAACGGAGTTGCAGAAAGGAAAAATCGACACTTGTTGGAAGTCGTCCGTTTCATTGATCGGTTTAATATGTCATTATCTTATCGGGAGAATCAATTACTTCTCACGCATATTTAATCAATCGGGTACCTTCCAAATTCCATTAACTTCCAAACACCACTACAAACCATCACTCAAGCAATTGTCAGCACCAAATGTTCCCAATCTACCTCCTCGTGTCTGGTCAAAGGTGGCATTTGTACACCTACATAAACAACAACGTAGCAAGTTGGATCCACGAGCAATACGCTGTGTTTTTGCCGGATATGCCATACAACAAAAAGAGATTCGTTACCATCCTCCTACAAAACAAATGATTACTACTACGGATGTTATTTTTCATGCGAAGATACAATGTATTTCTCCTCTACACTGAATTTCAAGGAGTACAACCATGATGAAATTCAGACTCTTACATATAAATTGCTTCCTACGAAGAAAGACAAATTATAGGAGGAAAATACAAATAACTTGAATCCGTATGGTAATAACTCTCAATATAGAAAAGACTCAAGGAAATGGAATCAAGTCCTCATCAACTTCAAGATCATCAAGGAAGTTCCTTACTACCACTAAACGAGTACGAGATTCCTTCTCCACAAGTCAGCCGATATACCTAACCAATCGCTTGCATAGTGATGTTCCAACTATTGAACCAACCGTGAAAAATACTTCCATCACGTCCCAACAGAGGTATTCCTAAAGCCATACGTATTTAACCCGAGATTTCTAGTAAAGTCAAATATCCCATGAAAGTAACTATATTGCCCAAACATCGTTTGTCAAAATCAAACGATCATTCAGGAATCAATTATCCGGCCGTATCTATTCCTAACAGCGTGAAGCTTTAGCCGACATCAAAAATGGAAAGATGCATTAATGAAGAACTAAAATCTTTAGAAATAAATGTAACTCGAGCTTGTCGATCATTCACCAACAAAGAAAATTATTGACGTCAAGGATTTTTTCAAGAAAATATCAAGCGTATGGTACGATTGAACGATATAAAGCAAGATTGGTGGCAAAAGGATACACTCAAACATATTGGATCGACTATACGTAAAACATTTGCACCAGTAGTCAAAATTAACACTGCTCGTGTCTCGTATCTCTAGTCGCAAATTTAGACGCCATTATATCAACATTGATGTAAAAATGCCTTTCTGCTACTGGAGATTTAATTGCTTAAGTCTACATACGGATTTACCACTAGAATCAAGAAATCCACAATCCACGGAGAAAAGGTGTGCAAATTAAAAAAATCAATCAGATGGATTGAAACAATCCCCAAGAGTACGGTTTGGCAAGTTCACAAGGTCAACCTAAGTCATTTGGCGCTACAAGCAAAGTAAATTCACTGCATACTTTATTTCTAAAAAGGTATGGTAAAGATCACCGCACTTATCAGAGTATGCCGCTGATGATACGATAGTAACAGAAATGATCTTCAAGAAAGGAAAGCGCTTACAAACTTACTTATCCAAAGAATTTGAAATGAAAGACCTCTTTGGTTCCTTAAAATATTTTCTTTGGGATCGAGGTTGATCGTATGGAATCTTCTTATCTCAAAGAAAGTATGCCTTAGATTTATTAAAAGAAACCTAGATGTCAACATGTCAACCGCTTAATACACCAAGAGAGGAAGGATTAAAGCATGATCAAGGTTGATCAAATTCCAACAAATAAAGAAAGATACCAAAGGCTTCATTTAAGGTTGATGTATTTGGCACACACAAGACCAGACTCGCCTATGCTTTAAGTATTGTCACCAATTTACGATAATCCCTATAACAACATATGAATGCGCTATTCGTATTTTGAGATATTTAAAGTCCGCTTCCTGAAAAGGAGTATTGCTCACTAACTCGAGTTTTCTAGAATCAAGTATATAATTGACGCCGATTAGCCGATCAATAAATGATGTACATCTACACTGTGCTACTTCACTTTGCAGGGAAATTCAGAATACGGTATAAGAAACAACATACGTCAGCGTCTGCTGCCACGTGCAGGTCAATACGTAGAATGGCACTCAAGCCATTGCGAGGCCTCAGGTTACAATCTCTTAAAAGATTTGACGTATCCTCGCGAAAGTTAATCAATTAAGTTATTTCATGACAATAAAGCAAGATGATATCAAGATAATCCAGCCAACACGATCGTACAAAACATGTCGAAGATGATTTTTTATTAAAGAAAAGTTAGAAGAAAATTCACTGGAATTGCCAAAAATCAAGTCAAGATCAATTGGCCGGGACATCCTCACTAAAGTTAGCCTCATATCGAGTATTCACAGAAGTTTTGCATGTTTCGGCATGAAAGACATCTACGCACCAACTCGTGGTGAAGCTGAATTCAAACAAACACCGTAAAACACAATTCAACAATCACCGCACCGACGCAAAACATTTTTTCCAATATACACGCTACTTACCAATCAAGTAGAATCATACAATTCAATCACAAAGCTGTCAGAAATAAGAATTAGTATTGGCTTCATATAAACAATGTAAATATCCGATACAAATCAAGAAATTAAATGAATGAAACGTTTATTTCTTCCTCTGATTATTTCTTCAAGCATTGATTTCTTCAACTGGTTGTTAGTAATTCCGTATGTGAAACGATCAGTATTAATTTTTACATCTATTCTTTAATCTTGAACTTTACACTCTTATAGTTTCGAAGAAATCAATATTTGAAAGAATAATCAGAAAAGAAAATCAATATTTTTTTGAGTATATTTTTTTAATTTATATCAAATATTTAATATCAATTACTACTTTACCAAACAGCATAATTGAATTGTATTATTTACAACTGTTTATTAAGCACAGTATATATTGTAAAAAATATTTAACATCGGTAAAGTATATATTGAATTGTGTTACACTGTTTTTTGAATTCAACGAGTTTATCTTAATAGATCTAAGGTATATGTTTTAGTTTCAAAAGCAACCCATAAAATAAACATAATGGATTATAAAATAGATATATTGCTTATAACTTCCACATTTAGATTTAGCATCTTTAGAGTTTAGACCTACTGAGATACTAGACGAAATGCCCAACTACCTTTTTAAAAAAAATAATAATGATTAGAAGATCAACAAGAATGGGCTTGAAATTGAGATATTTTTATAAAAATATGCCAAATTTTTGAATCTAAAATGAGAGTCTAGTGGTTCCTAGAAAAAAAATAATTAAATCAAGTCACATGTGTAAATATTCCTTCCACGTAAGTTAGATGTATAATGCTTGAAATATGTATATGATTATGTAAGTACAAAAATAAAATCAATTTACGTCTACTTCGTAAATTTTTATTATTAAAAATAATATTGTTTATTATTTTACATTAAATATCGTTCAATTAAATGTTATTTAAATTAAACTATAGATATTTAAATCTGATCGATATTAAACGACATCTTATTGAAATTCGTTCAATGTTAATTAGTGTGTTATTTTTGTTGTTATAAGTAATTATTTTTGTTGTTATTTGCTTAAAAGGTTTTATAACGTGAAAGTTTACAAGAGACGTAGTAGATTGGGGAAAAGATTTGTGTACAATGTCATGAACCAGATGGAAGAGATTGCAAAATATATCAAATTAAACCTACATAAGAAATATAGACTAAACTTCCTTTTTCTTTTTTAAATGTTAGCTCTCTATATTCTTTGCCTAACAACGCAGATAAAATACCTAGTGCTTTCTGACTTTATCTACAAATTGGCGCATATGGCACCATGGCATTTGTTAGCTAGCTTTTTAATCTAGCCTTCACACTTGACCGCAAGCCAATTTTGAACATACTTATATTTAAAATAGGTTTATATAACCATTTGATCTCTAAAGATATTAAAATTTAATCCCTCATTTTTTTTATTTCGTTTCTAACGTTTTTAAATTTGACAAATTTAATCTAAAATTTTAATTTTCGCCTTATGACTTCAATATCCTTTCTATACTTGCTTTGTGTTTTGTCATAAAGTAAGTTAATAGTAAATCAGAGTCCCAAATTTGAGATATACCCATGCCCTTGATAGCATAGTAAATAATAATCAAATCAAACTTCTAACAAAATTTTGGAATAAGTTAACAATAGAGTGTCAATTTGTACCAGGATCACAGTATCTGTTTAATGAACAAAGGTTTTACTGATATTCTTCATATAGGTACCCACTGCTGAGTACTCTTCCAGCATCCTAACATCAGCATTGAACAGAAGGAATTGAGGAATAAACAGCCAAAAGCAGGTAAGTACCACAAACCCAATTGTCAAAATCCCTGAAATTAGCCTTGGCAACTGGAATCTACCTCTGAACAACTTCTTCAAAACTATCTCTATTATCAAGCAGAACCCATGAAGAAGGAAGAACAAGCTGACCTTCCAATTGGGCTTCATCCGTCCCAAGTAGTAAAATATGAGTTCATGCATTAAAGCAGACACCAAAAATGTTGCTATGACAGCTGAGAATGTTGCCCATTTGCGACCAATGACATATGTGAACAAATTTCTAATTGGTTCATAAACAGCTGGGCGCAAAATGCTAGTGACCATGAGATTCCATCTCCTACCCCAGAAATCTTGCAGTGAGGTAGAGAGGTATGGTTCATTAAAATGTGGCTCGAGCTCTATTCCAAGTAAACCTCTTGCCAAAGCTCCAACCACTATTAACATCAACTCAAGAAAGATGTATATATGACAGCAATATAAAACCCACAAGATCTTTGGATGAATGCAGTCTCTGTAATCGTAGATTTGTAGTATAGTAGCTAATAACAGACCCTTTGTCGTATAGTTCAGAAATGGTAATACTTGGGCTTGTTTGGGGGTTTGGGGGTTTTTGGGAGATTGGTTTCGTTTGTTTATGTCATTTTGGTGTGATTTTTGAGCAGATGGGTTGGGCTGAATCTTGATTGGAAGACAAGCAAGAACCACAAAATGAGCAAGAGATAGAGATGGATGAGAAGACAAAGGACCTTTACCGAAGGCAAAAAGTAAGAGCTTGAAATTAGCAATCCAAGCAATAAAGAACGCTGTGGCACCTCCAAGATGAAGAGTGTAGAGATTAAGGGGTAGGTAGAGAAAGAGGCAAACAATTGGGAGTACAAAAAGCAATCTAAGAGGACCTTTTGAGATTGTTCTACCAATTACATAGCAGTAGGCTAGAGAGATGAAGACTGAGAGCCATACCTTGATGAAATTGCTGATCTCTCTCTCCATTTACACTGAAATCTTCAATCAATGTTGGTTATGGATTTCTTGCCTCTGTTGAAATTATAGATGTATGCTAATTTTTCTTTTTGCTAAAAAAAATGATAAAATGGCATATGAACTTTTGTTTCCAAGGTAAACATTTCATTTTATACCAAAACTCTGGACTATTAAAATTATTTTTTCTTTATATTCATTACTTCTAGTTTTTTATTTATTTATTTGAATTTATGACATGAGGGTTGATATGTCTTTCTGGCAAGTCACAATTACTTTAGTATTCAATTTCGTTTCATTTAAGTATTTCTTCGCATCACCGTTTAAATTAACCTTCATCTTACTAAATTAGTCAATTTTTTAAGGCCATTTTCGAAATTACAAGCCTGTATCTCACGAGTGCACGTGAAAAAGAGAATTTTTCGAAGCTCTCCCTTATCTCAGCCAATCCCTTTCACGCTAACCATCAGTCACCATTTCAACCCAAATCTTCAAAATCCATTATAATTCTTCTTCCTTTCCTTCCTTGAAACTACAAGTAATTTTGGTGATAATCCTAAGACCATTTGGCCATCATCGAAATTCAGCGAAGAAATTAATCGAAAACCAGTTATTCCTGCGCAGCGTCGTCCCGTCGTTCGAGTTCGTCTCAAAGTGCCACCAGGCCCGCCACCATTTGACCCATCGAAACTCAGCGGGCATCCTATTCCAACCTTCAAACCTCAGCTCCTTCCTATTCTACGACCAAAGGTAACAATTGAAAAATGAAATTAGAACATTTTGCCTGTATCTAGTCAGAACTTTAAAGTTACTTTTTTTTTGTCATAAAATTAAGAAATGTTGTGAGAACAGTCAAAGTCAAGTATGTAAAGCTTAAATAAAGTCTAACTAAAAAAATATAAAAATAAATAATGAACGTGCTACATTCGTTTTTAGTTTTTTAAAATTTCTTTTACCCATTAGCAAAGCTTTGGGAGTGGGATACTCATGCAAGCCACGTATATTGAAATGTGAATAAAATATCGGTTAAAAATATAAATATAAATAAAATAGTAAAATTAATATATAATTGAATCACGTTTTTTTAAATCAAATAATACTTAATATAATTTAAATTTTAAACATAAAATTTTCTCGAATTAAATAAAAATTGAAAAAATATTTCTCTTTCTTCCTTTTTCTAGTCTCCATTGTTTTCTAAATATAGTATAAATATCAAATCGAAGTCAAGATTATTTGATTTCAAATGCCAAATGTTTCTTTTTTTTATAAAATAAAAACATATAAATAAATAAAATACATCCTCTAAGAGAATATTTTATTTTTCGTTTAAGAATATTATATGATATTATTATTACAGGTACTCTATTTCTATTATTATTATATTAATTTGAATCTGTACTCGAGTTCTTTTCTTAGTTTCAGTTTCAGAATCTGCTTTGTTCTTTTTCTAACTTATTCGAAAAATAAAAAAGAGAAGGAAGGTTAGTCACAATATCCCTAATCTTCTTCGCCCCTTCCTGAAAACACATTTTCAGGATTTTCCGACCAACGATTTGACAACATTGCTCCACAGATCTAATATCATCAAGCCACATATCGCATACTCTTCCAACATTCTAACGTCAAGCCTTGCACCGAAGGAATTGTGGAAAGAACAGCCAAAAACAGGTCAATATTACAAATCCAACGGGGAGGTAAATCGATATTATACTCGACAACCGACAGTTGCCCTCTAAAAACTTTCTTTAAAACAATCAAGACCATTAACAACATACATTATTAGACATACATTATCCTCAATGTGAATATTCATGTTATCCCCTATTGTGAAAAAAAATAAAAATGGGTAGGTGTGAATGATTTTCTATCGAGGGCTTAGAGTTATGCTATCAACTAATTACATCTCGCCACATCATTTATAATTATAACAAATTTAAAATAAAAAATAGCAAATCTACTCATCTTCAGTAATAATTTGTACCAATTGACCCCATTTTCTGCTTTTGTTATTAAGCATGTCTAGCATAAAATAAAATAAAATAAAATAAAAATTCTGATAAAAAAATTAATAAATCAAAACTTGTACCACAAATAAACTTTTTCAATTAAAAAATATTTATCGTAATTAAATAAAAATAGATGGCAAATAATTTTTCAACGTACACTGTTAGATTGTTTTCTATTTTTTACTTTATGTATATAATATAAATATCTTGACAAATCACAAGTCAAGGTATATCTCACTCATTATTTGAGTAGCGAAAACACTAGCATTATTTTAAAAAAAATCTTATAAATTTGTTTTTTACTTTAATTTTTTTTTCAAAATTGTGAGCTTTTTACCCTTAAGACGGGTTTTTTGGTCATGTAAAATTTTAGTCCTGTAAAATTGTTTCTGGTTTAGACTAGTGTTGTTTTTTGCACATGGAAGCAGAGACCATAAAGTAACATATAGTTTCACCTTTCTTGGTCTCCTAACTCTATACACAACATCATGGCCTTCTCACCATTCCGCGGGACGACAACCAAATGACTTTCAAGTTTGTTCTTGTCACAACCCCAGAAACATGGAATCACCAACAAACTAACTCAATTGTTCATCCGTTGTCTCAAGGGATTAGGACATCAAAGGATCCACTCGAATGCTTTGCATATCAATCATAATTCCACATTATAATACACGATAGAGATTTCACCACTGTCCTTTCCATTGCTCAGTAACAGTTTTATTTGCAGAAGGAAACGTCAGGCTTTGGTTGGGTTGATACTGTACATGCCACAGAAGAAGTGTGAAACAATTTCCGAATCTGGCTCCAATTGCAAGCTCAAAGTATATGTCGTTAACTATGATATCCAGGAGTATAAGAGCTTCAGAACACTAACTACCATTATAATAAAACAAGTAATGTATATGGAAGACCAAATACCATCGATCAGGAAGCATCTTGTCATGCTTAAAGCTTTCAATCTTTTGAGATGAAAAATGTCCACAAATTGCCAGCAAATTGACCAACTCTATCGGTTAGTTCACCTTTTCCACATGCACAACATATCCTGTATATATCCTCACAGCTAAAACAAAATCAAAATCTTTTTCTCTTCAGTCTGGAGATGTCATCAAACCCATCTTCATGCCAATCAAGTTCATCATGCCTATAGTTTGGATCTTCTCCAATACTCCTTATTCTTCTACGCACATTTCCAGACCGATTTTTTATCCTACGTTCAAACTCTCTATCCCTTGAATTACCTCTCTCTTGGAACTCTCTGTCATCTTCAGGACAGAACCTTAAGGGCCTTGGATCATCCTCTGGTTTAAGATGAAAGTTCTCATCATCAGCACAATTATAAGGTGACCTGTATGTCCGGATAGGTCCACGTCTATCCCTAAACCTCCTATGGTCATCAGAAATTCCTTCACCATTGAGCTCATGAGACCGACTGGAATGCAATGATGGCCCAAAGTAATCATCACCATCAGGCCTTTCTTGATCATCTATAACATTATATCTCCTGTTTCTGATTGTAAGTTGTCCAGAGGGGCTTCTACTAGGAATCACAGACCTCGGATGACTATGGTTCTGTCCAGATTCATTATCCCTCATGTCATGCCTTCTAACTGCCATCTCCTGAGGGAAACAAGGGTGATCAGGGGATCTTGTTCTATTCATTAGGTAAAATGGTGGAGATCTTCGATGAGTTAAATCTGAATGTCTACCAAATCCTTCTGGCAATCTTCTTCCAGGAGCAGACCATGGGCCAGGAGAGCGGGGTCTAGAACTTATTGGTGATTTCGATCGAATTCGAGGAGGTCCCCTTCTATGGTCTGATGAGAAAACCCTATTTCCACAGCCAAACCGACCATCTTCTCCCTCATACGACTGTTGAGAATGTGAGAACATGGGATCTATTGTATCACCTGGAAAACCCCTAAAAATCTTTCCACCACGCCTCTGTCCAACAAACTGAGAACCATTCTCACTAATATATCTACCTGGGCTCATGTTCCTTGGAATTCTTCTATCCATATTATTGCCATGACTCCCACCACGTGACCGCCTGCCTGCCCTATCAGCACCAATAAATCGAGCATCTTGGCCATTGTCATACGAGCTATATTCAAGGTCACCATTGGCAACAAAAGATGAATATTTACGTCTACGAACATGAAACTCTGCTGGACCGTTACAAAATTCTGAAGCAAAAGTACGATCAGATCCCCTGTCACCACCTAGACTGTTCAGTTGACTGTCAATCCTACCTCTGCCACGAATAAAATTCCATCTAGAGTTTCTAGGTGACCCATCTTGGCATCTCTCCCTTGCAAACTTTGGATTATCATCAAAATATATTTTGTTTCTGGAACAAGTGACGATAGATATTAGATAAGCGTGTGATACCCGTACATATTAAAATTAAAAAAGAAAACTTTAGAAGGGAACAGAAAATAGTCACCTCCCTCGATATTGTTTTTTATCTTCATCAAGCAATCCATCTCTCGCAACTCTTGATGGCAACAACCTACCAGAAATAGATCTCGTTTTACCAGGAGAAGACGAAGTTGAAGAACGAGGTAAACGTATGATCCGGCTACGATGACTTCCACCACTGCTATCCTTCAATGCATTGTCACCATCTCCAACTCCTTTGGATACATCCTCATTTTGCACCAGCTCAATTGTATCAAAATTTGTTTCTGTCCCCTGAAATTTAGCTGTTACAGTTTCCTCGCATTCATTAGTATTTTGCTTGGATTGTAGCACTGTCTCTTGATACTTCCGGAAATCTTTGCTTCCCAAGTAATCAATTGATCTTTGTGTGGCCTTCCCAAGTTCGGACAACACAGCTTCACTTGATGGCTTTTCAACAGCCACCGTTTCTGGAAAACACACGTTTTTATCAGATACCACATCAGATTCATCCAAACAAACTGCATCTGAGATTTCATTTTTATTTTGGTTAATTTTTTCTGCATTATTCTTGTCAAAAATTATTTCTGCAGTATTCTCTGTTCTATGGCTTTTTTCCTTCACATAGGCCGTATTAGAGTCAGCATTACAAACCAGTGCCATAGACTCTAACTTCTTAACATCACAATTACCACTAACAATTTGATCTACTTTCCCTTTCTCAGGCATAGATTCCTCAATACATGCACTCTTGGGAGGTTCTCGGACCTCACCATCTTCATAATCATCTCCACCATCCTGTTCAGTATCAAAAGCCATATCTTCTGCAGCATGATTAACATCCGATTCAAAATCAGAACCATAAGAATCTTCTTCAAGCATATCACCTGATATATTAATCATTTCCTGATCACTCACGGTACCATCACTATTTTTAGACGAATGAAGTACAGAATTGTTCCCAATATCCAATTTGCAACTCACAGGATGATTAAAACCATAGCCCACAGCAGTCTCGACATCTTCCTTACCATTAACTTCGAATAAAGTAGCATCAGTATCTTTAGAATTTGACCTTTTGTTTTCACTAGATATGTTGTGCTGAGCTTGACAAGTCTGAGTATACTGTTTATAATGGTCTGAATCATCCCTCACACTCAACTCCTTTCCACAGACAGATTTTCCAGCAGAACATGCAACCTCGGGGGCTACAGATGGGGTAACAACACAGGGATAATCATCTGTGTTTTGCG
Organism: Hippophae rhamnoides; assembly: GCA_033030585.1. Classification (NCBI taxonomy): domain Eukaryota; kingdom Viridiplantae; phylum Streptophyta; class Magnoliopsida; order Rosales; family Elaeagnaceae; genus Hippophae; species Hippophae rhamnoides. Next base: position 59,787,634 of record CM065428.1, on the reverse strand, counting down.
CCGTCCGATTATTCAATTGGAGAAATGATTTCTCTAACTTTATCATACCCTTGTTAGCATCAAAAGATAGTTCAGGTTTAATGGATCTGATGCCAAGCAATTGGCTAGTACAGGTACTAGACTCATAAACTGGTTCGACATTACGACACTCAAGTAATTCCTCTTTTCCTCTATTTTTCAATAGTTGGAGGTTGTGGGCATTAGCTCCCTTTGGATCCAGCTTGATGCTATCAACAACTGGTTCTGATTTTACAGTTCTTAAATTAGCTGCTGCATTCAGATTTCTGGTTGAAATAGAAACTTTTGGCAAAGTACCAGTAAAAATAGGCTTGTCCCAACTTAACCCATGGTTCATACTAGATTGAGGTAAAGATGGACTTAGATGTAAATGAAGCGAATCGTCAGACTTATTTTGCTGGCTAGGAGACACGGATGAAATGGTAGATTTGGTTACGTCCCCAGTCAAAGAAGCATCATGCTTTTCTGTATTATCTATTCCAGCAGTGCAAGCCATGGACTTCACATCAAGTGTTGCACCTGTTTTATTCCCATCAACTGACATTTGACCATAAGTTACATAATTTCCAGAACCACCATCCCAAGCGTCCATTGCCATATTTAGATCCCAGTTTGCTCGATCAGCACATAGATGAGAATTGTCAATGTTCAACTTATCATCACTTTTGCAGAAGGTGCTGCATCTTTCTTCACTTAAGGACAAATTCAATGATATGGAATCTGAGCTCTCCTGATTCTGACAACACTTATCACTGTTTTCGCTTCCCAAAAATGGAACAAGGTTTTTATCCACACTTAAAAAAGGTTCATCATTTTTAAGCTGTGCAGAAACTTTGGTTTTAACCTTCATCTCAGTCTTTTGGTTCATTTCCACATTGTTTCCTAGAACAACTTCAAAAGATTGATTTGATGGCATATTCAATTCATTCTTCCTAGAAATAAGCGGGGGAGTTACATTTTCAGTTAACTCAATCTTCACATTTTTGTTACTACCATCCAAATAGCTCATCTGAACTGTGAGGCTAGGTTCTACAGCTTCAGCATAATTAGCATTGTCTGTGATCACTTTGTCATTCTTAATATCAGAACTTTCTCTTCTGACTTCAACTTCAGGATTCTTATTTGTATCGGACAATTTAGAGGAACTTGGTACAGCAGCCAGATTTGGACAAGTTGAAACAGGAGATTGTAAAGATTGCTCCTTTTCCAATGAACTTTCAACCGAAAACAATAATGGATTTTCACAAGGTGGTGAAGGGGACCTTATTATGGGGAACCTCCTTTTCTTGATAGGAATACCTGCAATATAATTGCTAGACTGCTGGGTAACTGGTTTAACCCCACTCTGCCAATAAAGGATCGATTAAAAAATATTCCAAAGACAATAATTTAACAATACAAAAATCTAGTACTAGTTTTAGAAACAAAAATAGAACCTCTTCATGTTCAGATACTGGCATGGCTCCAAAGATTTCACTAGCTTTTAACCTTTGCTCTTTATATGATTACTTCAGTAGCAATAAGCCAATACCCAATTTTTAAAAGCATCAAATATTATTCTTAATATGGGATTGCACATTACTTATGCTTCCCCAAAACAAGTTCTGTTCTACAAAATCACTCAGCTTTTTATTACTTTCCACCAAGCAGAGCCAACGGATTGTAGCTACCTGCAAAAAGAAAACATAAAACAGATGATACAAGGGCGGATCTATTTGGAGGTGAAAAGGGACACATGTCCCATCTCAACTCTCAACAAATAAATTTTTAGATATACTATTTATGAAATTATGGGCAAATTACATGTATAAAATATAACTGTGCACCACCTGAATTTTAAATTTTAAACTTTTAACACTCAATATCTAAAAAAAACTCAATAATTTAAACATGGTTTTATTAAAATAAGATAAGTATAACATATTTTTCAATTAAAAACCTAATTTTTCCCTATGTATATGGCCCCCCGCTCGATATAAATTCCAAATCTGCCCGTAAAGATGAAGTTGTCCCAAGAACCACCAAACAACTTGTAAAGAAAATCATAACTATGAAATTTTTCGGCAAAAAATAAGGCATTAGTATATCAGACACTGAACATATTTGGAACACAAAATACAGACACCAGAAACATTAAATAATATCCAACAAATTCTCACTTCCATAACTACGAAATTTTTCGGCAAAACTTAAGGAATTAGTAAATCAGACACTGAACAAATTCGGAACACTAAAAATACAGACAGCGGAAACATTAAATAATATCCAACAAAATTTTGCTTCCATATATGACTTATCATTAAATATATCATAAAATGACAGTTCATTGTTTTTTTTTTCTTTTAAACTTTTTTTCCTAACCATATTAACAAGTATGAAGAAACTGATCGCGATGAAAACAATTCTGATCTATACAGATGAGAAAAAAGAAAACAAAGACTAGAGCAGAAAATCCAGATAAACTTCCTTGGATTTCTAGAAAATACGAAAACCCTAAAAAAAAAATTAGACAAAAACAAAAGAAGATCTAAAACAATCAAATAAGATCAACAAGAAATAAATTACCTGGTGCTATAGAGAGAATGATAACAGAGAATATGGTCAAGTTCTGTAATTGCAAGGAAAAGAGGAAGCAAATAGAAGGAATCTTATCTAAGCCTAATTTTCAAGACTAGGGCTTCCACCTTCTCCAATTGCTGACTCTCTGCTCTTTGCTTCTACTGATAGCATTATATAATAATTTTATTATTAAAAGGTGTCGAAATACAATTGCCCATTATTAACTGCAACTTGCGTAACGAGGAACGATAGGGATACTGTTTTATCTACTTTTTGCACATGTTATTTAGATTCTATCACTAATATTATCTTAAAACAAAAACTCGTTTTTTTAATATTTTATTTATTTGTATATAATATTAATAATATATTCTCTTTAAATTTTAATATTTTTCATTCTTCTTCGACTTAAGATTTTTTTTTTAAATCGAAGATGGAGTCTTTATCTGTAGGATGACTATCTCTTCGAACAATTTTTTATTTTTTATTTTTACTATAATTTAATAAAATTAATTATATTTATAGTATTTTTTTAGCGTAAATTTATTGTAATACTACCTATGCATATTTTGTTTTTGTTTTGGTATATGTATATATTGTGGTGTAAAAATATATCATTTAACAAAATTGATTGATACATTTAAAAAGTTATTAATGTAACTAAATATTACCGATCCTAATATGTGAACAATCAAAAAATTTGATTATATGTGGTATGTTTATCTGTAATATTTAGTTATGTATTTTGATTTTTTTTTTTTTAAAATTTCAATGAATTAATAAAAATTATTATTTTTCTAATAAAAATATAATATTAATAATAATTAATATTATAAATGAAATTAATTGTATCATATTTAAAAAAATCAAGGATTAAATTATAATAAAAATTATAATTTTATTGTATTAAATATGATTGTTATAATAAAAAAATTATATTTGGATTAAATTTATAAAAATTTAAAACTTATTGTATCAAATTAAGGTAATAAAGTATACAATTGGTTAAAATTAATAGACAGTTAATTTTGTTCAGCCTTAATAATTTGATTAATTTTTTGCATAAAGAATAATTATTTAAGTGACATATTATTAGTCAAAATAAACAAATGACCCTTTGGTTGACTCTCTGTTTTTATTCAGCAGAAAAATAAGACGGGAGGGTCTGCCTTCACAATCAACTGTTTTGGAATTTTATTTTAACTAAAATAATAAATTTTTATAATCTAATTTAATACTTACACATAAGTTAAACTATAATCTTAATTTAAGATAAAAAAAATGCTCTGTTAAAACACTATTGGTGCTGAACTAACTTAATTGAATATATATATATATATACTTGTTAACATAGACTTAGTTATTAATATTAATAAATTTAATTAAATATTTTTTTTTATAAAATTAGTTAATGATGTTGTAGTTAATTATTATATAATTGAAATATGAATGAGAAAATCTTAAACATAAATTAAGCATTAAATTAATTGAAAAAAAGTTACTTGATAATTATGGATAATGATGTTAAATCAATATGAGTGAAATTGAAATATTTTATAAATTCGTCACATTTTGAGTAAGTGTCCTATAAATTCATTTATTTAGGCTTTGAGGATCTGTTTAGTAGAAATATATTTTTAAGTTATTTTATTTATAAAATATACGTTAAGTAAATGAAAAATTCATATTTTATTTAATTTTTTGTTAAATATAATGGAATAACATATATGATATATATATGATATATATATATATGTTTATATTTTTAAATAAATATTTATTTCACTCAAATATTTTAATAAATTCTTCTAATCAAAGTTGAATTAAAATTTTTATGTATAGTATGATTTTGGATATTAAACAATAAATTTTTTTTAAAATTTTATTGTTTTTTAAGTTAGAAATAAAAAGTCTCTTAAAAAGTTAGAATAATTTTTTAATTAAATATTATTATTTTTTATATATATTTACTTATAAAAATATAAATATGTATATAACATATATATTATTTCATTATATTTAATAAAAAATTAATTTTATACTTACCTATCATATTTTCCATAAAGAAATAAACTTACTAACTTACTAACACATTTTTCAATAAAAAATGACTTAAAAATATAATCTATACAGTGCCTTTGGTCTAAAGAAAGTAGGGATGGGCATGGGAAGGGTGGGGACGGATTTGAATATAATCGTTCCCGAACCGAATTATAAAATCTGTCCCTGAAACCGCTCGAAAATCGTTGTAGTTTAGGGACAGTTTTTTACCCGCGGTTAACAGTTCAGAACAGTTATTATAAAAAATCGAAAAAAATCGTTTTTCAAAATCCTATTACTCTCTTTAGCAATACAATCCAACTAAAAAAATTGTTGATATTGAATTTATTATCTCAATTTAAATATGTTATTTTGAGTTTATGATAAAAAATCACAATTTAACAATATATATTTCTATGAATCTTGATAAGATGAAATACATATCAACAAAAAATACAAGATATAAATAAAATATTATAAACTAATACAAATATTCAAATCTAATTAAATAAATTTAATAAAACTTCAATTACAATAAATCAACACTTTTTTCTTCTAATTATTCATCAAATGTACGCGTTTCTTGAAAAAATCAAACATATAAAATCAATTTTATAAACTAAAAGAATAAATTGATTAATAAATAATGTAAATGTTTTACCTCAACATCATCTTCTGCAATATTAATAGTAGAAGCGGATGAACCAGGAGATATTCAGGTTTCAGAAACAATACTGAAATGAAAAAAAACATAGTTTCTCAAGGTTCTACAAAGCTTTCCACCATAATACAGAACTATCAATAATTATTTCAGCAATCAGATATTAGTTAACCATGTTTCAGCATCTCCAAACAAATATTCAGGTTTCAAAAACAATACTGAAATGAAAAAAACATAGTTTCTCAAGGTTCTGTAAAGCTTTCCACCATATTACAGAACTATCAATGATTATTTCAGCAATCAGATATTAGTTAACCATGTTTCATCATCTCTAAACAGATATTCAGGTTTCAAAAAGAATACTGAAATGAAAAAAACATAGTTTCTCAAGGTTCTGCAAAGCTTTCCACCATATTACAGAACTATCAATAATTATTTCAGCAATCATATATTAGCTAACCATGTTTCAGCATATCCAAACAGATATTCAGGTTTCAGAAACAATACTGAACGGTGATGGCTTGCGTTGTGAACGGCGATGGCTTGCGCTGTGAGAGGCGACAAATGGCGTTGTGAAGTGTGAACGGACTGGTGACGAGTGACGACTGGCAATTCGCGAAGATGCAGTGACTAGCGATTGAGGCAAGCGACGATGCGGCGTTGTTAGATGGAAGAAAAATTATGGATAGTCGGATGTGATCTGGCCTCTGAGTTTCTGACTCTCAACCTCTGGGTTGGAGATTAAGAAAAAATGAGAGGTACCAAATGTGAATTAGGGTTTGGTAAAAATAGGTTTATATATTAGGTTTAAAATAAATAAATTTTAATTAATATATAATTTATTTAAATAAATAAATTTTAAATAATTTCGGGTACGGACGGGTACGGTTTTGTGATAAATTTTATAATTTATGTTCAGTTTTTAAACGAAATCGAACCCGTCTCCGAATTTACACGGTTAAAAACCGAACCACCGGTTCGATTACCCGCGGATAACCGAACCCGTGGTTTTACCGTTTGAGAAAAAGTTGTAAATTCAAACGTTATTGGATAAATTATAAAACTTAAATAGATTATGCATATTATGAATAAACCTATTCTATAAATGAACACGAGTGCTCATAATAAATTTATCACAATTGCTTAAAATTTTATTATATATAATTTTGTGAATTCAACGCAATATTCAATCTCATTCAATCATAAAATTTAAAATACATTACAAATAATTTATATTTAAGCTTTTCCTTTATGATTACAAAACAAACCATTGAACCTTGTGAGGTTAAAAGAAAACTTTTAAACTAAACAGGGGTTTATTTTAGTTAAAACATGCAAATCAAGTAAAAAGAAATTAATTACCAAACCGAGACTCCAAAATAAATAGTAATCACAAAATAGAAACAAAGCATGCAAAAATTCATAATGCATTTTGAGTTGATCAGTATTTCAAAGTGTAAATTTTCTTGCTCAATTACACATGTAACATGTTTATTATACAAGTGCAACTTTGCTCAAAATTTACGTTGCAAAATACACTGATTTGAACTATATTATGAATTTTTGCCTATCTTGCACCTAAACTCAGTTTTCCCAAAAACGATCCTCTCTTCCACATTTTGGGTCAATTGTCCATTCAGAAACGGATATCATTTTTTTTTTCCTAATAATGCTAAAACCCTTGTATTGAGCCAAGACATACATGACTAGCTCCATTGATCATGAGAGTAAAAGGATACTAAAATCAACAGCACAAATTTAATCACAGATTTTAAACTTGGTTTGAGTCACCGACTCTAATCTGATGCTAACACCAACTAGGCAGCTCCGGCAGGGCAAGAAAGGGTGGTGCCATTTGACGAACAATACTGTTCGTAACATCCCATGTGGATCGGGTTGCTGTGACGGCCCAATAACTTGAAGAGGACCGTGTTATCATTTCTGTCAATCATTGGTCATACAACTTCAATTTAATATCAAATTTAATACAAAAATACTTTTTTATTACAACATATTTATATATATATATATATATATATATATATATATACATGACACAATTTGATTAACTACTCTATAACACAATTTAATTAACTCCTCTGTTAATAAATATTTCATAATTATTTTATCATCTTGCATCTTTAATTTTATGTCTAATCAATAAGTGATAGATTAGTGAGCAACACACTACCAATATTGAGAAAAAGCTTAACGCCATATACTCGGGAACGTCAACTCTTTCGAATCAAAACTGCAGTCATGTTATTCAAATCAGTGTCAAATAGATTCTACAATTTAATGGAAGTCAAGAAAGAAACAGTGCAGAAATGTGAATTTTTTTTAATTTAAATCACACAGATTAATATAAAAAAATCAATGATACTTCTTGATGCTACAATTAAAACAAAAACAGTCCATAAATCCAATGATGCCCTGCAAGCTGCAACTATGTCCACCCACTCACTGATTGCCTTCAAAGATGTATAAGAGGAAAGCTAGTGAAGGCACCAGGAAAAGTATAATATAAAGCAAAAATCCTGCAACTGCTATCTAGAAAATGGCATCCGTGAGTACATACATGAACCAAGCTATCCTTGATTGCAGATGAAACTTCTCTAGACCACGACCAAATCCCACCAGGGTATTTTGCATAATTTTAATTTGGTCTAACATTTTGTCTGGTCTTGATCATGCGCTTTACAGTAGCCAGCCAGAAGTTGCACTCATCCCAATCACTAGTAGTGAGAAGTACCTGATGGAAGCACGGAGAATCAAACAAACAAATGAAGGGGAAAAAAGGCCCAATTATGCTCATGTAACTCATAATTACAAAAAAGCATCAGATGTTTGAAGCTTTGCTTGACCTACCTGAATTTGCAGGGCAGTGCCGTAATCACCTTGGTCCAATGCCTGACAGAGCTGAGCAAGCTTCTCAGCAGCATTTTTAGATATATCCCCACTGTTGAGCTTGGCAAATAATGCACCTATCTTCCTTGAATTGTCTTCTATTTCACGCTTCTTACCTGGATTTGCTCTTACACCTCCCAACGCTTCTGATGTTTCGTTGAAAAGTCTTGTCAAAGTTGCAATGACAGGTTTTTGGTGGGCTGTATCAAATATCCATATCAGGCCAAGATCATTTGAGAACCACATAAATTTTGAAATCAACCTTAAAAAGTAAAAGTAATCCAAGGCATTAACTTGACCACTGTGTGAGAAGTTCATGCATTCATATTGTATGTGCTGGAAAGACAACATTATTACGGTAATTAGATGTACTCTACATTCTATGCAGAAAAAACAATATCAAAATAATATCATTATTTTCTTCAGAAATTGACAAGCCTAGGAAAGCATAAAAACATGCAAAATCAGGAACACACAATACGCATGCTAAATATGATTGCATAACAAAAAAATCCAGAAGTTATAGGAATGATTTTTGAAGCCACAGATGGGGAAAGATGTGCTCCTATCTTACCAAATAAATCCAACACCCGACTTACATCCTTCAAATTCAATAAAATATAAAAACAAATAAAATAAAAATCCATTGAAGATACTAATAAAGAAAACTACGTGAATGAACTCTTTCCAAAACGAAAATAAAGAAGAAAGAAGTGTGGATACTTTCAAAAAATGTAACATCTTATTATCCTAAGACTATTACCAAGTTACATTGGAACATTATCATACACAGCTTAATGCAATGGGTCTATTGATAAAACCAATTAACCATATCTAGACATTACAACAGACACCCAAGAACTATTGGTAATTTTCCTCAATTTTTCCATGGTTAAAAGTTAAAACAAGAAGATGCCCCAGTACATAAATAATTAAATAGCCTATGGATTTGATAGATGTAATATAATTGAGACTGAAAGAAATGGAAACATAAAGGAAGCATATAGCTTTAGTTTTACTCAACAATAAACATTTAAAATTGTAAGGCTCTACAAAACAAAGCTTTGCTGATAAATGATAATGACAAGGTAACATCATCGTCAAGATGAAACAGCAGCTTTACACATATACAACAAATAAAATGTTTAATTACCTGGTACATTTGAGGTATCAACTGTCTGTATGGTAGGTGGTGGAGCTGCAGCTGCTACAGAAGGTTGTACTGGTGTTGGTTGAGCTGTGCTAGGTGGTTGAGTAGTACCCATACCTGGTCCCTGAACAACTCCTGAACCAGTAACAGGCATGAATTGCCGGGGAGGTGGTGTGGGACCTACAACATTTGACATTTTGTGGCCAGCGATTGAATTTACTTGTGATGGAAGATGGGAAGCTGGTCCAGGTGCAGGTTGCATGGGCTGAAAGGCATGGCTTGCGGTGCCCTAAACACAATGAAAAGTATAAGTGTCAATGTTAGCTCTGTCGACATATTTGATTAAAATCAACAAAAGGATACTGACAGGATATAAATGAGAACCAAGAGTAGGTTGTTGATATTGCTCAACATTTTTCAGCGTGTGAGGAGTGGAAGGAGTGAATGGCCTCACAGCAGGCTGAGAGGATAAAGGAGATGCAGAGAATTTCTCCTAGAAGTACAAATCAATTAAGTAGTCATGTTTTTTCAAATATATGACACTCATTACAATCAAAGAAACAGTCAAATCAAAAATCATTGATATTGCAAACAGCTTTGATAACAACAAAAAATATCAGAAACGCCAGCTTCTAAAACCATATGCTAGGATAAATTTTAGAATTTCCTTTTATTCATAATGGACAAGCCAAATTAATACCATTGTAAAAACAAGAGTGAAAGTAACATAAGAAAAGAAGGAATATAATAGAGGGATAAAATATTAAGCACATATCCATTAAAACACAAAAGTTCTGATTAGCAAGAACTTAAACCAATTTGCTGACATTACAAATACTTAATCAGACTGACACAAACCAAATAACTCCTACAGCAAATAGGTAAATAAAAATATACCTGGGGAACAGGAGGAGCCTGCAAGGGAAGGAACACATTAGGTGGCTGTGTGGCAGGCTGGTATGGGACAGTACCACCATATATTCCATAAGTAATAGGTTGTTGATATTTTTCACCATATTGACTTCCAGGAATATCCGGCTGTAGCTGTGGCGGTACTGTTTCCTAAACAGTGAAAAAAGAGGAGTTAAATCACAGTGAAACATGTATTTGGTAACCAGGTAACAAACTCAAAGGAAATAACTCTGAAAATAAAATGAAATAAGAGCACCTGATAATAAGTCGTCCCAACTGCACTAAAGCTAGATTGATCAGCAGCATATACAGGTCCACTTGGCTGAGGATAGCCCTCAAAAGCCATAGAATTGACAACTCTCTCTGAAAAAATCAACAAACAAACAATAAGATTATTATTATTATTATTATTAAGTTACTGAATAAGAAAGTCGTTCTTATATACAACAATATTTGATTACCAAGTGTGTGAGGAGAAATCATTCTTCTTATACACAAGAATATTTGATAACTAAATATGTGAATAGAAATCATTACAATCACTCATACATTGACACAGTTAACCGCTATCATGAGTAGTCTGATTGTGTCATTAGACATGATAGAACCTCCCTAATATATCTTGATTTTATCATATTTATTTTGGTAAACATCTCCCCTCAAAAGTCTAAAAAGAGTCAAGGCATGCAATTGTTATTTTGTAAACCTAAAGAGACTTTTTGTTATTTTATTAAACACGGAGGGAGGTATTTGTGTTGAAATCCCGAAATATAGGGATATCTTAGAAACTGAAACTGTTTTACATGAGTTGTATATTTAGTACGAGTTTAAATTTTATTCTTCCTGATTTTTAGGTATTCTTTCTAGCTTCTGTTATATTTATTGTATTATATATACAAGGTCTGTAGGTGTTTTTAATTATTCAGAAACAAGATATAAATATCTATACAAAACTACATGGTATCATAGCAGAGTTTTTTTCTCAAACTCTGGCCCTAATGAACGAGACTAATAACAACGGTAGTGAGTGTTTCCATTGATCATCTTAACGGAGAAACTGACAAAAGATCCACCATGAGTTCATGAGGACTCAAAAATTCATCTATTCAACTCACAGTTGAAAATTTCAATGGAAAATTTTTTTGGGTGAGCACAATCTGTTAAATTAGTAATTGACAGCAAAAAAAATTAGGTTATCTCACCGACAAGATAGAGAAACCATCTTCAACAAATCACGTCAATCATAAAAATTGGAAATTAAAGAATTCAATGGTTATGACTTAGCTTGTGCATTCCATTCCATGAAACCATCGATTAGAAAAACATACCTATTTCTCCCATCAACCAAAGTTATATGGGAGGTAGTTCGTGGGACATATTAGGATGCTGAAAACTTCTCTCAAATATTTGAAATCAAGACCCAATTGGGGCAAATGAAACAAGAAAATAGAGATGTGACAGAGTATTACACGAAAATGGTAACGTTATGGCAAGAGTTGAACCTGAGTGTGGAAGAACAATGGGAATGCTCCAAAGACAGTGTTCCATATAATAAGAAATTAGAGAGCAAAAAGGTATTTGAATTCCTTATTGAGCTCAACCAAGAGCTAGATAATGTAAGGAAAAGACTTCTCGACTGGCGACTACTCCTATCAACACGAGAAATCTTTGTCGAAGTGTGCAACAAGGAGAAGCAACGTGGCATTATGCTACATAAGACTCAGGAGGTGGCTGATGGGTCTACCCTAACGACTTACCGCTCGAATGGGCTTAATGGGTTGCGTCGAGGAGGTTTTAACTCGCGTGGCCTTCCTAGGCCTGATGAGTCAAATGGAATTGGTGGACTTAATGGGTCAAATGGACCGACCGAGACTAATGGGCCAAATAAGCCTGAGGCTAACAGTGGGTTTTAATCAGCTTTTTTCTATGAGCCCTAAACTGGTATTATTCCAGGTCAAATAAAAAGTAGTCCCCGATGCAAACGCCGTTGGAAAAATGGACAGAAAAGATACTTGTTGGGAAATACACGAAAAACCCGTGGATTGAAAACCGGGACAAAACTATAGAAATCGTGGTTATCAAACGTCAATTGATCATCAGACAAGGAACATTCAAGGAGAAAGTCTTGATTCTAGTGAAAATTTCAACCCAAAACAAATGGAATAACTCTACAAAATTTTCTAACTTCCAAACAACAAGTTTGTCATTCATATATATTCCTTCTAGTTCACAATCTCACAAAGGTAATTTTCTAAAAGCTTTAAGTACTATTGACTCTGGTGCTTCACATCACATGATTGACGCTTATCATCTATTCTCCTCATATTTATCTTGTGTTAGAAATCTTAAAGTCAAAATTGCAAATGGAACTCTGTCACCTATTATAGGAAAATGAAGTATTAAAATTTATGATTGTATAATTCTTGAATCTGTCATCCATGTTCCAAAGTTATCGTGTAATTTATTGTCTATTAGTTAGGTAATAAAAAACATTCAAACTATTCTGCTAGAATTTTTCCTTCATTTAGTGTATTTCAGGTTCTATCATCAGGGAAGATAATCGGCAGTGTTAAAGAATGTGAAAGGACTCTACTACTTTAAGCAAGACAATGTGAGTGAACAATATCAGATTACAAATTGTGGATTCGCATCTGTTTTTAAGGATAGTGAAATTTTGTTATGATATTTTAGAATGGATCATCCCGATTTTTAATATTTGAAACATTTATTTCTTTCCATTATTTCAAATAATAAGTTATCTGATACCATGTTAGAAATTATTGGAAAATCAAATTTTTCAAAAACTTAAGCTTTGGAAGAAGAGAATATTATTCTTATATGTTTATTACTCCCCTACAAGTGTTGGCTGTATGCATTATGCAGATCAAATAATTGTAAATTCAACAATTGGAGTTACTGGGCCTTGAACACAAGACCTACAGCTTTGACACCATATTAGAAACTGTTGGAAAACCAACTCTTCCAAAAGCTTAAGCTTTGGGAGAATGACCAAAATTACTTCTATACATCTTTTAGCAGTAGCACAAGGGATATGAGAAAGATTATGGTTACAAAAACTCCTATAAGAACTGCAAATCAAACAATATTCTGTTTAAGGTTTATTATGATAACAAAGCCACCATCAATTTTTCTTTTAATCCAGTTCAACATGACCGAACAAAACATGTAAAAGTGGATAGACATTTCATCAAGAAAAAAGTTAAAAATGGAGTCAATTGATGACCTACATTCCCACATAAGAGCAAACAACAAATATTTTCACCAAAGAATTTCCTCGACAAATTTTCGATAATTTCATTTGCAAATTGGATATGATTAATATCGATGATCCAATCTAAGGGAGAGTGTTGAAATCCCGAAATATAGAGATATCTTAAAAATTGTAACTGTTTACATTAGTTGTATATTTAGTTAGAGTTAAAATTTTATTCTTCTTGATTTTAAAGGATTCTTCCTAGATTCCGTTATATTTGTTTGTGTGTTTAATTATTCGGAAATAAGATATACATATCTTTACAAAACTACAATTTGTAATTCACCCTAATAAGGCAAAATATTAATTCATTAAGATCCAAAACAAAAGCTTAAAATATGAAGAAATCCAAGAATAAAACATACCAGATTCAGTGGAAAAAGCAATACGATCTTTCAATACCATGATTTCTGCTGATAACTCATCTGAACCTAAAAGTTTTAGATACTCCATAGCTGTTGTCAGGAGTCCTTCGCTAGCTAAAATTTCAGCATACTTCTCAACAAGCTTGCACAAAGATGCACTAAATCGTTTCTGGCCAGATGCCAATGCAAGAACAATAGTCTTTTCCATCAAATCCTAGCAAATAATTAAAAAAAAAATTCTAAACTGTATGCTCATATCAACTCTTTTGGTAAGATAGGAAATTTTAATTGGGGAGCTTCAATGCTAGCGACTTCTAGCAGTTTGGAAAAAAAAGTAAATGTTTTCAAGAGGATTTTGATGCCACGAATGATTGTACTAGAATTAAGTTCAGGGTTACTCTCTTGGTGTCAGAAACTAGAGTTCAATACCTTCAACTTATCAAAATTTTACCAATCGAGCTTCTACTTTTAGCATGTAAGTTTATTTTATCCTATTAGGTATTTTGTTGTTGGTAGGGCATTTTGACCCCACTGTCAAGTTTTTATTGATGATGTTTCTTCAATTCCAATCCTCCTGGAAAGAGAAAGGAGAAAGGAAAGAAACAAAAGTCAAGTTACCTGGAGAAGATCAACATAGGATTTTCCATCGCGCTCAGTTGTCAAACATCTAGACCAAATCTCTACTGTCTTATCAATATTTCCCGCGCATATGTAACAAATAGTTGCAGCTAACGTGTTACCAGTAGCAATTAGTTTGGAAGCAAGAGTGTCACAGAGCATGGTCCACTGTTCTTTTGGTGCAAACTGTTAATTCAAGATGAAAAGAATAAAGTGAATTAGTAAGAAGGTGCAGATAGAGAGAAGATTTAATCACTTAAGATTTCCCCATGACATCGAAGGGACCAGAGTGCAAAGCCTAGGCTGTCATCTAGTGACACCCTCTTGAGAATGTTACAGGACCAAAAATCAAACCGAGGGGGTCAAAGAATTTATAAACTAAGGTACTCAAGGACGCATTATACCCTAACAACATGACCTTCACAAAACATGTATTTCAACATCAGGATATGAAGACTCACGCTGCAAAGAAGTGCAAGTATTTCTTTCCAGAACTTTAGCGGTCTGGTGTTTACAAGACTCAAGAGATCATTGCTCACCATTGCAGCAACAACCTAAAAGTCCAAACGAGTAAGGATAATGAAAGGGCCATCAGAAGATTAGCACACATAAATAAATGCTATACAATAATAAAAATATAAAATAAAGGCAAAAGTTATACAATCAAATGCTTCAATACTTAAATGTACTAAACAATATGATCAAAACATCCACTACCTTTAGGTATGGTGAGTGGCTCATCTTTAAGTATTGATCCCGTGTGCTCTCCCACAAGGAAGCACCACCAGAATGTGCAATTACCAAAGCATCAGCCATTTTATTTGCAAATATGCACTTTGCAACAGCCCCCTTGTAGTCTCCAACAACTAAAGCATGTTGAACAGATTCATCAAATGAGGGGTCAGTACTTTCCTCCAGTCCATCTGAATCTTGTTTGCTTTGATCTGTGTTAGAGACAGAACGATCAACATTGAAATTATCTCCAGAGTTTGATACTGGTGTATCAGCTTTAGGACTTGGAAGATTATTAAAAAAATCTTCTCCATTATCAGAAGGTAAACTGGTGGCTTCTTTATCACCACCAAATCCCACATGATCTGCAGTTGTATCCCCAAGTCCAAGAGAATTGACTTCTTGGGACAGATCACCTTGAACACCATCTTTTTCTTCCTCAGGTACACTGAAGCCAAGATGCGAGAGGAGCTTTGTCCTTGCAGTCCCATCGTCCTCAAACATAACTTTTAACAAGCCCCATGTTTCTCGATCATCATCGGCTCTATCAAGTACCAAAAAAAAAAACAGAAACAAACGTTGATTAATATCTAATTAGATAACAAAGAAAATAAATATCACAAAAAACTGAAAAGTGAAGATGTTCACTCAAAAAGATGATCATCAACAACTTATTTTTAAGGATCAACAACATACTCAGACTCTTGCAGCTTCCTATCACATAAAGTCTTCAGTAAAGACCTTTCTCCATTTTGTATAGCAGCTTCAAATTCAGATGAACGACTCACCAAACTTTGTTCAGTAACCAAATTGTGTACAAAAATCTAGACGGAAAGAAAATGGTTATTTAATATTCAATGATCAATACAGCAATCAACAAGCACCAAATAAGCAAGAATACCTCTGAAGAAGGTGAAGCACCAGCAACAGACGTCCTAGCATGAAGTGAAACCAGTTTTCCTCCAAAACCAAAAGATACACCCACTGGACATTTGTACCATTTTGGAGCTCTTAGAGTCCCTGCAAAGTATGGGTGAAAATGAGATAACCCCAGAAACAGTAACATTACAAATAATGCTAAAATGAAGAGCAAGGAATCTCAAACAGTGGGCTGTTAGCATAAGTGGCTGCTCGATGAGGCATAGAACATGATAACAATTAAACTAACGTGCTTTTTGATTGGAAAATCAATATAAAATAAAACAAAAGAAACAGATAAATGTATAAAGCACTCAGTGCCCCAGGAGGAGCTGTTATGCTTTAGTCAGTGTCAACATAGCCTTAGTGTGCCAAAAATCACTTTCTAGGATATGCATGCCATTGGGTATAACAGAAAAGGTACAGTGCTAATATATTGATTTTTAACAGTCATGAACTAAAATGAAGCATGCCACACAAAACTCATAGGGTAGCTGGAGCTTCTAATACACAGTTGCACAAATATATAATTGCAGTATAACAAAAAATAGAAACACATCCTGTAAAGCTTATATACACAAATAATAAGCAAGCTAATGGTCATGTGGAGATTTTAGTAAGTAAAAAAATACAAACTGCTCTACCTGCACTAAAATCGGCTTCACCAACACCATATCGACTGCAACCCTATTAAGTAACAAAGAGAGTAAAAGCGTCATGAAGCTCATAGGGAAGAGATCTTTTTTTAAATAAAAGGTGGGGGATCTAGCAAAATATAGGGGAAAATTTTGGTGGTTGAAAACATTCAATTACATATAAATGTTTGCCATAAATTGCATAATGCAGTCTTTTAAACAAAACAAATGAACCATATTTCACTCATATCTAGCAAGTTTTACATGGAAAATATTCTAAATACTTGCAACAACAGCAGATGAAATACCTCAATGTTGTATAACCCAATTTTCCCATCAAATGAGGAAGCTGATATCACTCCAGGGACCATTGGGTACCAGTGCACATCAAAGTTCCAGTTGGTGCTTGCAGGCAATTCGGAGACCATCTAAAAGGCCAGTAGAAGGCAAGCGTCAGCAGACATTATAGTAAACTTATATACATAGTGGAATAATCACCAAAGTACGAACCTCTCCGGTCACTGTATCCCAGCAAATAGTACGATTATCCTTAGCACATGTAAGCAAATAGGTACTGTCAATAGGGCACCATGACATTGCTATTACACCTGGTTACATGGAGGTAAAATCCCAGATATTTACACTCTTCAATAAACCAGGAGTAGTAAAAATTTCTAAAAATTAATGATTAAAAACATTCATAATGAAATGTAAATCCAATCCCAACTTCAATCAACCATATTGAATGTACCATGATTCACCTTATAAAAATTACAGCAGCTTTAACAAAGCAATGAAGAGTAGAAGATTTTCTCATCTATTTTTTTGCAATTAAGATGCTTTTGCCTTCAAAAAAGAAAAAGTAATAGCATGCAAAGAAAAATGGACAGTAGCATTCGAAAATAATACAGAATGTGCGAGCAATAAAAGGACCACAATCTAATTATCCCCCATGGTATTGATTCACGAAAGTTATCTCTCAAAGTTCTGTAGACGAAAGTAATTTTGCCCTCATAAATGGATGACAAACAATGTTATCATAGCATAAGTCAAGATTGGTTTACAACAGTTCCCATTTTTAGATATTTTTCTCGTGAGTTAATACAAAACTTTATTCCACAATAAGAACCTCATACAGGAAAAAGAAAAGCTAAAAAAGAAAAAAGAAACAAAGAAAGAAAGAAAGAAAGAAAGAAAGGAGGAATGACATTAAGAATACGCAAAATTAACAGTCTTCAGCAAAAATATGATACAAATGAAATGCCAGCCCACCTCCCATTATATGAAGCTTTGAGGAGAATTGGTAAGCATAATACATTGTATCAAAGTAGGAGGTCTTTGCTCAGACCTCTGCATCCCATGATAAAAATATTTCAAGTAATGGGCCTAATATTTGGCTAGAGCCTACCCTTGACTCTTGAGGCAAGTGTTAGACAAACAAAATAAGTGAAATAAAAGAAGTGTTGGGTCACCTCCCAGCAACTAGAGTTTTGGGGAGTATTAGTAACCAACATATCAGCAAAAAGTATATAATGCTTCCACCATGTACAAAACTCTAAGCTCATAAGTAATCAGTAAAACAACAACACAAGTGTGAGCACATGTAAACAATTTTGTTGAGTTCCTTTTACCTTTAGTGTGCCCCACAAATTCTCTAACTGGTGTCATGATATTCCGCATATCCCAAAGCTGCAGGACATGAAGTAGATTATAAATGCACGCCTATAAAAATAAAATCTCAGAGAAAAATCAGCAAAAACATTACCTTGAGAGAAGGTGAACCATCTTCATCAGATGCAACGACAAGCTGGGTGGCAATATCAGGATTCCACTGCAAAACAGAGCACCGCCTTCTAACAGAATCTGAGAAGCTGGCAATTGAAAACAGCCATTCAGATCAACAGACAACCCCAACTAATAGAAAAGACGTGATATAAATATATAAAACCACGGAAAAGCAAAATGTTACCTTATTACTGGTTTTTGCTTCTTTAGGTCCCAAACCACTGGAAAAATACATTAAGAGTTTAAAAGACAAGTCTAAACAAATTTAAGAGATATCAAGTCTGAAGTTGGAGCAGCGTTAGGGAAAATAGTGTTTTAGTCTCTCACCTTCAATTTGCAAATGACTATTTTTTCTCCCCTAGTGATAAGAATTTTTTTATAAATTTGGTTAAGGTGATTGAGTTGTTCTAATATTTATCAGGGGCCTTGGTTTCAAAAGAGTTTAAAGATTATTCCCACTTTCTTATACGTTATAATTAAGGAGCTTGTATATCCTAAGTATAGAGGATGAGTTTTGAAAAGAAAGGCTATCTTATAGTTAGACTTTTCTTTTGAGTGAATTGTTTGCCTACACATTGTCTTACAAAAAAAAAAAACAAGATGAGTTGTTCTAATATCACATATGATGTCTTACAAAAAAAAAGATAAGTACTTCACAATAGCAAGCTTCTTTACCTGTTGTTCCATTATAGGAAGATGATGCTAATATATGTTGAACCTTGCTATTCCAAGATATGAATGAAATCTCACCTTGAGCAGTAGAACCACTACTCTGCATAATAAATAATGACAATAGTTCCGAGGACCAGACAAACAAGGTACAAATGGATGGCTTTATGACCAAAAATAATTCTAAAGCAAGTGAACTGAAAATATAATGAAACCATAACAATACATAGTTAGATGAATCCGTTTTTGTTTCAGTTCACTTTCTGCTATTGCCATGTGCTACTTTCGATTTCAAACCGTTTCTCATGCTTTAAATGTGTTATTCTGTGGACAAAAATCATTTCTTAATCATACATTCTATTTACAGTATGAAAAGTCTATAAATAACTACATGTGAGCTTCTATGCCGAAACTGTCACTACCAACTACAAACAAATGTGTTTCAAGTGTATTTTTCTTGTTAGGATGTTGGTGTACAATTATAATAAAAAAGTTCTTTGAGAAACAAACATCACAAACCTTTTGATGGTTGGCTTAAGATATTAAGTGGTGATAAAATTGATGTTAAAAACGCTCACTCATGACAGCTATTACGACTTACGAGTAAAACATATAGTAGCTATATAAGATGCACAATATTAAAGAAAAATAAAAATAAATAAATAATATGAAAAATTGAAACCACAGATACCATGAGCAAGGAAGAGCAAAGACAAACCTTGAGAGGTGGAAAATGTGAAGGTTCTGCAGGGTTAGCCAAATCCCAAATGCAAATCTCACCATCATCAGCACCAGATGCAAGCAGGTTTGGTGCAATTGAATTGAACTCAAGACCATGAACCTGTGATTTGGTAAGGGGAGACAAAAAGAAAGTTCAAGAATGCAAAATTTGTAAATTATATATCTTTAACGACAGGCATGCACCAGAAAAAGAGGAAAACTTACCGGTCCTTTATGCCGCGAGAGATGTCCAACAAGAGAACTTTCATTTGACTCAGAACTTAAAAAGAAAAAAAAATAGAGGATTACAAATATAAATCCAATGAAAACAGGCTAAGTTCATTATTACTTATACATACCAACCGCTGGAAAAAATACTAATGAAGTTATTTTTCAAACCTTGTAATTATTCAAAAGGTACAATTTAGCCATCAATCTTTTAAAGTATACACCTAGGATCTATAATTCATGAAAAAGATATATTTTAGTCCTCTATCTTTTATGGCATACATCTAAAGTCCTCTAATTCTTTAAAAATTTCAATAAACTCCAAATAGCATTTTTTTCAATAATAAATTTAGAGTTAAAAAAAAATCAAAAGTTTGAAATTAATAAAAAATGCTTTCTGAAAAAGAAAAGTAAAAATAAAAAAATATTCAATTTACATTTGAAATGAAAAATTCAAAAAATGTATATCGACTTTTTTTTGTTTCTAAATTTTTTTTTTTCAAAACTTTAACTTTTAAACTTCTATATTTTTTAAACAAAATTAAGAACTTTTTTCCATTTCAATTTTAAGGTTTTTCTTCTTTTTTTTTTTACTTTTTGGTATTTTATAAATCAAGTATTTAATATCCATTTCTTTAAAAAAATTACTTCTAATATTTTATTTTTCAAAATTCCAAACTTACCCTAGATAAAAGATTTTGGAATTGATTGGAACTCTTAAAGAATTAGATGATCCTAAGTCTATACCTTAAAAAATATAGGATTAAAATGTACATTTTGATGAATTTCAAGACTTAGGTTTATACCTTAAAAAATAAATGATTATAGTGTATATTTTGAAAAATTACAAGACTTGAACCTTTATTTTTTCCCATCTTGACAAAAGACCTAAGAAGTGAAAGGTTGCCTAGCAAGCAGACACTTTGCACTGAAGAACATCGTTAAATTCCTCTCTTTTAAGATCATAGACATCAATAAAAAGAAAGAAACATGGGTCTATAATAAGCACCAAAGTGACAGAAGTGCAAACTATTCATCCAATCAAACGATAAATGTCAATCCGGATTTTCCTGATATCCAATAAGTCTATGTACTTTCACCAACTCAATATTACTAATCATTTGCCAATTCAGTAGGAATTGACTGATAGCCCACCAAAGCAATTGAATTTAACAATCCAATTCCCTAAAACGTTAGAAGATGTTTTACAAACACAAGCTCGCAAGAACGAGCATCTTGAACCAAAATACAGAATTGCCAATTTCAAGAATATTCCTATTACTTCCAACTTGAATTTTCAAATTAATTTAACAGTTGGTATGATATAGAAGGGGTAGAAAATGATGGGACGTTTCAAGAACAAATATAATAATTGAGAAGTAATTCTTGACATATAGAAGTACGTTACAAAATTTGTCAATTTTTACCCATTTCCACTTTCTCACACCAAGGCAATTCAGAACACCAAGATAAACAATACACTCAACCTCAACCATCCACGCAAAATACCAACAATCGCAATATCAAATTCAAGTCAAACAATACAAAAATGGAGTTACAATTTGAATCCCCAATTACCGGATCAAAGAGTGGGGGTTCCAGATGTCAATGTTGCCGTCAACGAGGCCACCAGCAATGAGGCCGAGGGAAAATTGCTCGCTACCAGACCCAGTAGGCTTGGCCCATGATAAACGATTGAATCTGTCAGAGCTCGGGGACTCACCAACCACAGGGAGGTCGTGATCGTCGGACTGGAAATCGAGCTTGAAGATCTCGAGATTCGCCGATGAGCTGAACGATAGATCCACAGCTCCAGCCACCGTTCCAGCCGCCATGTACGGAGCGTCAGGTGCAAACGCC
The DNA here is from genome assembly GCA_033030585.1 of Hippophae rhamnoides. Taxonomy (NCBI): domain Eukaryota; kingdom Viridiplantae; phylum Streptophyta; class Magnoliopsida; order Rosales; family Elaeagnaceae; genus Hippophae; species Hippophae rhamnoides. Next base: position 59,765,583 of record CM065428.1, on the reverse strand, counting down.
ACCGACGCCGATCGATTTACCCATTTTAAACAAGCCATATCGAACAAAGCTTCACACACTCAAGCCACACCTTTCTATCTACGAGCCAGGTTATACAGAATGTATGATAGGGGCAACTGAGTCCAAATGAATAAGAAATTCTCAGATAAATGAAGATTTGGAATTGAATTAGGGTTCGATCTGAAGGATTTCTGATCTATGTAAAATGTATGAGAAAGTGATACAAACGGATTCTCTCTTCGCCCGCGAGCTCTCTTTCTCTATCCTGTATTTGAGTTCGCGATGTGTGAGACTGAGAGTGCGTTTTGTAATGGGAAATCACGTAACAGTTTCCTTTTTTTTAAAGAAAAAAAAGGAACCCCCTCCCAAAAGTTTTTATGAAGGAATTAATGGATTTTATTTACCCCTGATTTATTTTCAACCTTAAAAAGAAAAAAAAATGCGTATAAATCATTAAATATAAATTTTAATTATTAAAATAATCTTGATTAATAAATATCAAATCCTTTGCTTTAAAAATTTATTTGTAGTTGTTTTTCTATTTGAAGTTAAACTGTATTTTTTATTTTAATTTTTAATTAAATTTATATATAAATTTTAAAACATACGATTTTATTGTTAAATTATTAAAATTTTACATATAAATTATTAATCTTTAAATTTTTAAAACCTTAAGTATATATCTTAAATTTTTGATACACAAATATATATTTTATAAATTAATCTATAACTTGTGTGTAAAATTTTAAAAATTTAAGATTAAATTGTAGGATTTAAAAATTTATATATAAATTTAATTAAAATTTAGCTAAAAATAAAGTGATAAATATTACAGTGAAACTCTATACATTAGATTTTTTTGTAAGTCAAGTCTTTATTTTTAAATAATGAGTTAAATTATACTTTGATATATACTATTATTTATCACTTAATTTATGATAGGTGATTAGGAAAATTTTAGTGAGCCTGATGGTTCTTTTTTAAATTGAATTGGGTGTCCTCTTTAAAACTTTCCAAAAAAATATTTAAAATATATATTTATTATTATTATTATAAAAAATAATATACATTTTAGCACGCGTGAGGAGTAAAGGTGATGTTATTACTTAAGTTATATTAAATTAATAATATATATTTTAGTTCATTTATAAAATAAAATTATTTAGTAAAAAGTTATGTTTTTAATTTTATTATCTTAAATTACAATAAAAAATTGAAATTAATTCATGAAAAAAATTAAATTTATATATATTATTTTAAGTTTCAATAATATTAAATATAAATACAAGTATAAAACATAAATACATAATCCTATGAATTTATTTAGCGGCATTTTGCGTTGTATTTATATAATATCGATATTATATTAAATAAAAGGCAAATTAAATTATAATGATATTTTATTTTACATTTATCATTTGTACATGGTAATGATAAAAGTGTATAAATTATTTAGTATATTTTTATAATTAATTAAATTTAAATATTATTATTATAATAATAACAAAATTTAATAAAAATATCATCACTCTTAAGAAAATGGTAAGTAATTTAATATATTTATTTATAAAATATATTTTTATATCCGACAATTTAATCTTTTAAAAAAAATTATTATTACAATTGCATAAGACATACCACGTGATAAAAAATATAAAATTAATTAAAAATAAAAAAAATATTTTAATAAAAAAAGTTATTTTGAAAAAAATTACATAAAAAACGAACAAATTATCTGACATGTTTTTTTTTCTTTCATTCAATTCCCTAATTGAAAATCTAAAGCTAAAAACTATTTAACTCATGACACTTAAAAATTTACAAAAAAAGAAAATATTGTTTATGAATCTTAACATAAATAATTTCATTATCTCGTCACTCTTTATTTCATTTATATTAAATAATATTATTTCTAACAATTTAATTTTTTTATTCATTAGTTCTATAATTTATTCTATATTTAACTGATATATATATATAATTGTAATAGTTCTATAATTTATTCTATATTTAACTGATATATATATAATTGTAAATGTTATTAGTGTTAAATTTATTTTTCTTAAATTTTTGTTATACAAAACATTTTGTAATCTATTTTAAAGCAATATCTTTATAAATTTTTATTTAATTAAAATATAATATAAGTTTCGAATATTTTAATAATAAATATTTATAATATTGTTGTTATTAAATATGAAAAAATAAATTAAAATAACTTAAATTTATTTATAAGTTTAAGAGAACATTTAAAAAGTGAAAAAATTAAAATTAATAAAATTAATCTAATATAGTAAAATTGATTATTTTATAACAAATAAAGAGAACTATTTTCTTTTTTAAAATAAGGATATTAAATAATACAATCCACGAGATTAATTTGCCCTTTACCCCATTTATAGCAAATTTCTTTTAATCATTTTGATGGTAATAAAAATCAATAAAAACGGTGGGAAGGAATCAACATTTCTGATGAGAGGTACTCCGATTCTTAAATACATAAAAAAAAATATGTAAAAAATTATCTTATTGATACAATTTAAAACTATATCATAACTAAATTTTTATTCTGATTAAATAGTATTTTACTGTTTTTTAACATTAAAAATTTAAGTGATTGAATTGATTTATTATATTTATTAAAAGTAAGTTGCTATTAAAAATATAAAAAAAGAAGACGAAGAAGAAGTTAAGATTTACGATTCTTTATATTCCAAATGTTTCATTTTTAGGTTGCAGGTAGGGGTGTCCATTGTCCGGTTTGGTCCGGTTTTGTTTAAAAAAATGTAACCAAATCAGACCGTTCATATAATTGAAACTGGATCGGATCAGACCATTCGGTTGTCTAAAATGTTATAATCGAACGGTTTAGTTAACAGTTTTGAACGATTTTTAACAATTAATAATAAATAAATATGATTCAATTTAATATGATATAATTTAATAAGATGCAATCAAATATAATGATCATTTATAATCATACATAGATAGATATTATTGTTAAATACATAAATAAGATGTTATCAAAATCTAAAATAAAAAAAGATTAGACATGAACAAATGAATTCCAAATATCTCATTTGCAAAGAATTCTTAAACATATACAAACATCAAAACTCAAAACTATTTTTCTCCTCTAAGCGTTTAAGAAACTTCAACTTTCTTGCTTCCTCAGATGAAGGAATCCTTCCTATTACATCTTGTGATTGAATCACATTAGATTGAAAATCTTTTCCATGCACTAACATATAGTAAGCTTTGAACAGATCCATAAGAGTATTTTTGACATTATCTCTCAATTTTTGAACAATTTCTAAATCATAAATCTCTTCAAATAAGAATTCCAAATACTATAATTTATACCTTGGATCAAGTACAAATGCAACATACAACATCTTATTAGTCTTGTCTACATTTCCCCAATACTTCTCAAATTTTGTTTTCATGCTAATAGCCATATTTTTTAACAAGTCATCAGAAACACACCATGTAAGTATTTGAGATTGAATGTTATGTAGTTCTGTAAAATATAATTTGAAGTGGTGCATAAAGATGCACTAAATGCTAAAGTAGAGTCATAAAAGTTTTCAAAAACTTGACAAAAACACCAAAGATTCTTCCAATCATCTAACGTCATGCCCAACATTCCGATCGCTCCTCATGAAAATAAGAAATAAAGTTTGTTCCTTCCTCTTCTTCAAGACGATCAATGCTTTTTGAAAATCTAAAGAAGATTTTAACATTAGATATATGGAGTTCTATCTTCAGGCAATATCTAGCACGACACTTCCTTGACTCAATATTTTCTTTAATAGAACACATTTTAAACTTTTGTAATCTCAAAGGAGATGATCTAACATATTCACACAAGTTAACGAATACTCATAATAGTACTATGAATATCTTTAAGTCTCTCTCTTACAATCAAATTCAAAATGTGAGCACAACATCACACATGAAAGAACTCTCCACTCATAACAAGTCCATCATTCCAATTTTTTAGCTTCTTTTTAAAGTATGACACAACAGTATCATTTGAGGAAGCATTATCAAGTGTTATGGTGAATACCTTACATATACCCCAATCACGCAAACTTTGTTCTATCACTCTCCCAATTGTATCACCTTTATGATTCTCAACTTGACAAAATTTTATAATTCTCTTTTGTAATTTCCAATATTTGTCAATATAATGAGTAGTTAGACAAATATAATTAATATTTTGAATTGAAGTCCAACAATCACTAGTAAGACAAACTCTTTGCTTTTCACTTATGAAAAAGTTCTTCAAACTTTTTTTCTCATCTAAATAAAGTTGAAACACATCTCTAGAAATTGTTTGTCGAGATGGCACATGAAACTTAGGACAAATTTCAGATATAAAATCTTTAAATCCCTCATCCTCAACAAACCTAAAAGACAATTCATCAATAATAATCATTTTTGCCAAAGCAATTCTAGCATGTTTTGCATCAAATGATATATCAACTAATTTATGAGTTGTCCTATCATCCTCTCTTTTTTGTGTTTGAAAACTTAACATCTTTTGTCCTTTATCTACTTCTTTAGGAATCTTCTTACATAAATTTTTGAAGTGATGTATCATTGAAGTAGTTCCATTCCTAGTGGGATGAGCATCATAACTTTTTTTACAATAATGACATGTAGTTCTAGGATTTTCCACATCATGGGGTAAAATATATGAAAAATGATTCCATATTTCTGACCTAAAATTTTTTGGTTTCTTCATATCAGATTCATTATCAGGGTGAACATTACTTACTTCTATTCCTCTTTTTGAAGATTAGTCATTTAAATTCTGTGGTAGATTTTCCATTTCATTCAGATGAATTTCAGGTTCAATGTCTTCAATCAATAGACATAGCAAAGTCCGTAAATTGACTTGGTCCAATAAAATCATGTACATCATCACCTATATATAGAATATAGATTAGTACATATTCTTAATATATTAAAATATTACTTTTTGTAATTAATCAAAAATTATTTCAAAACTAACATAATATCAGTCACCAAAGTGTAACATTCTAGCATAAGACAACAATCTAGCACATTACCTTGAATTTGAGGGCTTCACAAAATGTTTGGTGCCACTACATTAAAACGATGATAATTTTTTACAATTGAATGCTAATAAAACTGCTTTTTTATTATTTATTAACTTCAGGATTAATTACATTTAAAATATAATTACTGCATAAATATTTAGTTTATAGCTGCATTACCTGCATATATGATATCAGGCGTTAATGAATTAATAATACAGTTTGGTATTCATAAACTTTATACAATCTATAATAATATTAATTTAAACATTGTTTGTGTACATTTTAAAAATTAAGAAGTAGTATGATTTAATAAGAACCTATGAAACAAAAACACCACAATTTATGTACATTTTATGACAAAAATACAGCTTATATATAAATCATATATAAAAATTTATATTAACAAATCATGTTAATAAAAAAACATATTTAATTGTAAAGATCAATGTATTCTGTGAACTTTGATTATACTAAGGCAATTTGTAAAGATCAGATTTCAGACTAACAAAAAACTTACATATCATTCAGATTTTAGATTTCAGACTAACAAAAAAATGACATACCATTAAGATTTCCAAGTTTAATTAATTTTCTAGATCAAACAAATACTCGTAACAATTTGATGGGAATTGGAATCAGATCCAATAGGTAAAAAATAACTCTACCTTCTAACAGAAGATCATGATGGGTATAAGAAAGGTGGAATGCATCCTGATGATTATAATTAGCTTAAATCGAAAACGAGTGTATACATGTACATATTCTTTGATGACATAGATTTTTTATTCTCGAAAAGTGACCTATACCTCTTGAAATTCATAATGAACAAACATTAATAAAATAAACTATATATATTTAATCTATAAAGAGAACTTAATCAAAATAATTAAGCTTTAAAAGAGGGACAACATACGAACAATTTAACTGAAGTTATAAGTTATAATAGTATTAATTAGTTTCCACTTTTCACCATTTTAAAAAAATAAACTCTGGAGAAAAATTGTTCAAACTTCAGAGTTCACAAATTAAAAGTATTCGCTTAACAAAAAAATGACATACCATTCGGGATTTTAATTTAGACTTTCAGACTTAACAAAAAAATGACATACTATTCAGATTTCAGAGTTTAGACTAACGAAAAAACGACTTACTATTCAGATTACAAACTAGCAAAAAAACGATATACCATTTATATTTCACAGTTCAAACTTCACACAAACAAAAAAACGACATACCATTCTGGGACTTTCAGAGTTCGTGACTTTTAGACTTACCATTCGCTTTATTCAGGAAAAACTACTACCGTGATCTACCATACCAAGATTCGCAGTTTTTTTAGACCACATACCTATTTCGTGATTTTCGGCCCATTGTTGTCATGTCACAACGCCGACGCGAGAGTGGGTTAGTCGCAAAGTGGAAGCCGACGCGAGAGAAATAGTTTCTCGTCATAACGTGGAACAATGGCTACCGCTATGGAATCAACACGATAACGATACGGTTTGCGGAAGCCGACAAGGCCAAACCCAGGAGACGGTTGCCGGCGAAAGCAGTAGCATAGACAACGGGCGGCGAATCCCGCGAGCGTAGCAGGGAGTAGAGAGTTTAGTCGAGAATTATTTTAAGGTTGTGGTTGCGTTACCGTTGTGACGCTTAACCCTAAACTCGAAACAAAAAATATATATATATATACATACTAGGGTTTATAATATTTTAAATAATAAAAATTATTTATTTAATAAAAATCATTCCGTCCCGATCCGAATGGCTTATAATATTTTACAATCAACCGACCGTTTAAAATCGGTTTTATTTAATGATTTAATCGACCGGATGTTTACTTACAAAATTACCTTGCTCACTCAATTTGATCGATTTTTTCAGTTTAAACCCGTCCGGCCCGGTTTTTAGACAACCCTATTTGGAGGTATCTTATTTATCATTCTTACATATTAGTATTTATTCTGTCCATTCATTTTCGTTAGTATTTATTATGGTATTCAAAGACGCCAAAATTTCTTAATTGCGATTAGTTATTAGATTACATGTTAGTAAACGCATCAGGAGCCTTTTATCACTCCCAGGCCTCAATCAAACCCTCCTCCAAAATCTTCACCGCCAAGAAGCAAAACCCTAAGAGCAGAACAAAATATGAACATGGACGTCTCGATCTGCAACACTTACAACTATGGTGATGCTCGCTACTGGGACGCTCGCTACTTACAGGAGGGTGGTTCCTTCGATTGGTACCAACGTTACTCTGCTCTCCGCCCCTTTATGAGCACGTACATCCCTACTTCATCTCGCATCCTCGTCGTTGGCTGTGGCAATGCTGGTATCTTCTTCTCCATCTTTCCTTTTCTCATTATCCTTTTATTTATTTCAGCTATTTCAGTAAATAGAGTAAGTTTGAGTAGTTATTAGAAGATTATTGAATTAGTTGTGTTGGGTTTTTTTTTCACGTGACTGGTTGAATTTAACCCGGAATTTGTGCCTTCTCCCTCTTACTAACTGGTTCTAGAATTTTCTCCCCCTTTAGAAGCGAGACAAATAAATATACAAAGAAAATAAAACTTTTTTTTGGGTACTGGAGTGTTGTTAATTTTCCCACTGGGTTTGCAGAGAAAATCCGAATTTTTCACCGAGGATAATCGATAGAGAAAATGTCTTTGTGTGATGGGTTAAAAGATTATACTCTCCACCCATCAATTCTCTGAATCCGAATTATATAAGTTTTTTTTTATATTATTTACTTTTTTAACATACAAATTATAATTAAAATTAATTTTATTTTAATTATTTAACAATCCTCAAAACGGCAGATCTAAGACTCCAACTCAGAGGGACACAGATTAACCGTCAAGAATATAACATTCGCATGAAAAATTTACAAATAAAAAATAAATTAAACAACATAGCTAAACATTTTGAGAAAATAAGTATGAGGTTTGTTACAAATTTATTGGATTTTAGTTAATAAAATAATTAAATTTATACATAAAGTTTCATTTTAAAACATTATGCACTTAAAATATGAGCTAAAAACTTAAATTGAGAGGGGGCCATTACATGTTAAATATAGTTAAAATTTACAAAAAGTTACATGTAAAATTATATTTTTAATCAAATGAGGAGTGGCACATGCTCCCTCACAATACCATGTATATCCATCCCTGCTCAATACAATAATCTAATTATATTTATAAATTATACATTACATTTAATATTTATTAAACATGATTTCAATTTTATTTTATTTTTCAACCTAAAGTGTGTTTGAAACATAAAATGTATAATTAGATATATATTATTCGTTAGTGGGAATACCCAATTCTCATAAATTCAATGAAACTCTGATGGAGAATCCCCACCCCATTCCCACAAACATTTATTGTGTGTGGATGGAGAATTCAAATCCGCCCTCACCTCACGCCATTTATTACACTATACTGGACTGGGACATCTTGTTTACTTATTAGTTAACTTAAAATTCGAATTGAGAATGCTTAATTTCCTCATTTTTGCTGATAACGAACCTAGGTTTGAGTTTCCAACCTTAGAAAAATATATCTTTTTGTATTGCTGATTATTAGTTGATAGAACTGTGTCAGTAAAAGAGTAGAATTAGATTTTCAATTTACCATTTGTGAATGCATTTGGACCTATTGTAATCTTTTAACTTACCCACTTGGGCATTTTGTTTCTTCGGTTCAAATTATTCAAATTAAAAACCGTTCTTTGTTTTCTCTTAATTTGCTCGATGAGAAAGTATGATGAACAAAAAGAATTGGAGATTTGTTTGTTTCAAGCAAGGTTCGTTAATGTGTCACTGGAAGGAGAAATAGTTTGAAGTTGTCCTGCCTTTTTTTTTTGGCTAGTTTCAGTTTTCTAATGTTGGGTAAAAGATCGAGTTCATTTTCCTGTTTATGGTTTGGTTATTTCTATTTCTGAGTTTTCCATTTCCAAAATTGAAGTTTTTCTGCTGTTGAGTATATGATTATGTATAACAGGAACTTTATTAATGTTCTTTAATTTTTCATGTTTCATGTAGGAGACTCTCGTATTTAGCTTTACAAATAACTAAGTGGTTTTAAGAATTGTAATTTTTGGTTTATGAAAAAGATTTGACTTTTGAAGGAAAATATCAAATTGATCCATATGGCTCTTTCTTAGGTAAAGATAAGAAAGCATAAAACATGTTCATTGTTGTAAGTTTTATTTATAAGCTTTGGGCTTTGCTTTCTTCTGAAACAATTTTCTTTCTCTTTTCCAATTTGTAGTTATGTCTGAGGACATGGTCAATGATGGATACGAAGATATAGTTAACATCGATATTTCACCGGTTGCTATTGATATGATGAGAAGAAAATATAAGAATATCCCTCAGCTGAAATGTATCCTACTGAATAGAAAATTATGAAAATCAATTGCAAGTTATTGATACCATTTTTTGTAAGCTCTTGTTCTTGGTAATTTTCCTACATGATTTTTCATAGACATGCAAATGGATGTTAGGGATATGAGCTTCTTCCCAGATGAATCATTTCACAGTGTCATTGATAAAGGTATAATTTTACCCCTTAATTTCTTTCCTTTTTCCAAAATTAGCTATGGTGTATACTAATTTTGTGTTTATGTGTTTGTACTTTTTTGCTGCCATTTGGTTTTTTAACAATGGAAACTAGGAACTCTTGATTCTTTGATGGTATGATCCATGTTCTAATGTTCTTATTATCCTACTATCCCTTGTTTGGCTGAGCTATTATCCTCCTATCCTTGCTATACGGACAGTGATCCTTCTGTTTTATTATTTTTTGTAGTGTGGCACTGATGCACCGATTTGTGCTGCTCAAATGCTAGGGGAAGTGAGAAGGTTGTAGACTTGGATACTTGAAGCCCAAATCTTATTGCAGTTTGTACTATAAATTTGGATACAATGTATTTTCTTTCTTCTTTTTTTCTTTTTTTATCGTCCTTCTCTATATCTTTGAATTCATTGTTATTTCTTGTTTGCAGGCTTCTTAAACCTGGAGGGGTTTATATGTTGGTAATATGTACACCTAACTCAGGATTTTTTCCCTCTTTTTGTTTCTCTCTGTTTTGCCTGAACCACATTTATATAACCTTTTCTTGTTTTTCCGTTTGACAGATAACCTATGGTGATCCTAATGTAAGGATGCCACATCTCAATCAACCTGCTTATGGTTGGAAAATTTTGTTGTACGTTATACGTAAGTTTTTCATTTAACTCTTTTTCACATGGCAAGTTTCTGTTCCTTTGTGGTCTTAACACAACTGCCTTGGGTTTTGTTCTGCAATACCTTTTTTCTGAATTTTCTCTGTTTTATACTTTCTTTCTTTTTTGTTTTTTTTAAAAGCCTAAGTGGAAGGGACACTAATCTCATTTTATCACCTAGATCATCGGCTTGATAAAAGAGACCAAACTTTGAGCTAGTAAGAGGCGTGGTTGAGACTACCTTTGTAGGCTGGGTGAAAGGCCCAATCTAGAAATACGGCCACGTGCATGTAGCATTAACTGAGGTACCAGCTGGGGCTATCCCAATGCTGGTTATGTTTTATACTTGATAGTGTAACTTGTTATAGTAGGATTTAGTCCTTATAAATGACTAGCATGGCCTTTGAAACATTAAAATATGAAAAAAGAACTTGCTTTAATTTATGTGGTTATAAAATTATTGTGGAATTGTTAAGGATAAAATCAGTTTTGGAAATGGGTATGAGTCGGTTAAAATGGAGGATAGTCATTTTTGTCTCATTCTCACATTGGATGTTTTATACTTGATAGTGTAACTTGTTATAGTAGGATTTAGTCCTTATAAATGACTAGCATGGCCTTTGAAACATTAAAATAGGAAAAAAGAACTTGCTTTAATTTATGTGGTTATAAAATTATTGTGGAATTGTTAAGGATAAAATCAGTTTTGGAAATGGGTATGAGTCGGTTAAAATGGAGGATAGTCATTTTTGTCTCATTCTCACATTGGATGTTTTAGATACATTACAGCTCTTAAATAACCAATCGTTATAAATTAGAGGGTAGCTTGCCCATATATTTTGAATAAAGTTAAGAGTCCATTTGGAACCGATTCTTGTAGCTGAAAATGCCTTGACTAAAGGAGACAATGGTATTTTCAAATGGATCAAAGTATTTCGAGTGTACTTGACAATCTCTATGAGAAATGATTTTAAAATTTTGGCATGCATCATATGCTTCAGATGTGGCATCTTACAGTAGGATATGATTAAGACTTATTTGATGCCATTTAATCATTGCATACAATAGTTGGGGATATGAGTAAGAATGGAAGGAGCCTAAATCAACTATTTCCTTTTTCTTTTCTTCTTTCACAGCTAGACCTGGATTCGAGAGACCTGAAAGTAGTAATTCATCGACGAAACTGTATTTGGAACCTGTTCCTCTCACCGAGAAGGGCTCACTATCACTGGAATTTGTCTTAGAAGATCCAGATTCTCACTTCATTTATGTGTGTAAAAAGATGTAAGATACGGAGCAAAGTAATATACCAGCTGATGTTTCATAGCAATAACTTGCTAGGAAGCACCGACGAAGGTAGTTGATACCCTGTATAAAGCTCCATGCATCACAAACATTTACATTCTTTTTCTGATTTCCATCATTTCTTCATTACTATCCTCGGTGGCTGTTTGTAACCGATATGGCAATCTTTCAATAATTTGATTGGTTAAAATTTCGATGGGGAAAATAAAGAAAAACTTGCGAGATCAAATTCAAAAGAACGAATGAACCCTCTGGCAAGTTGTATTGATAAAAAGTGGTCTCTAACCAATGGAGGTGGTGCACCATTCTTGTTTTTGAGTTATAGCTTTTAGTATCTAACCTATTCTGATTCCTTAACTATATCTTCACAGGAATGTATTATGTCGGTCGATTTTCTATATCAACAGTAGTTTATTATGAGAGGAGCTAGCGTTCTATAGCTCGTCTAGTAATATTTTATTCAATTCAACATGTATGATTGATATGGATAAACATTAATAATAGTTGTTAATTTTTTTTATTTTTTAGGGTATTTAGAATTATATTTGTAATTTTGAAATTTCAAATTTTAATTACTTGAAATTAATCATATTAATCAAGTGATTGAAATTTAAATTTTTAATGTTTAGATATTAATATTAAATTAACATTGAAAAAATTAGAAATAGAATTTGAGTTTTTTGTAAAGAAAATCTTAGTTGATGAGCAAAAGGTTATAAAGATATTATAATTATTAATAAATGAGTAAATTAGTTTTATAATTATTAAGTTAAGTATTTTAAGTCCTATACATTTTTAAAACAAGTATTAATTTTTAGTTTATCATAAATATTAAAATTAAATATTTATAGTGTCCAATAAATAATAGGGTTATAGGTATTCAACTTAATATTTAATTGTACATGATAACGAAATTATTGTAATATTTTTTTAAAAAAATATGGGATCTCTAATATTTAATGCAATAAGTATATAGTTAAATTATTTAAATAAAATAATTACAAGATTTTTGGTTCCTTTACAAAATTTAATAAGTAAATTTAAAAAAAAATAAGATTTTTTCAAACTAATCTAAACTAAACAAAAAAAAACAATAGTGTAGGTTTGATTAATTTTTCAAATTCATTAATTTAAATTGATTTTAATTCAATTCAACTAGAGCTTCAATTTTTATCTTTAAATCAAATACCCCAACATATAATTGAGCTCTAGTTGAATTGGGAGGGCTGAAAACAATTCCATAAACGGTAGGCAGCTTAAGTGAACGTCTTGGGAAAATAAATAAATAAGATCTATTGGATTACGTTTGTTTTACGTAATAAAATTAGAATGATAATGATAATTAAAAAAATATTATTATTATATTTTTTTATTTGATTACTGTAATTAAAAAAATAATGAATATTGTAGTATTTGAAATCAAATACCCCAAGCTATAGTTGAATTGGGAGGGCTGAAAACAATTCCATAAACGGTAGGCAGCTTAAGTGAACGTCTAGGGAAAATAAATAAATAATATCTAGGATTATGTTTGTTTGAGGTAATAAAATTAGATTGAGAGCGAGAATAAAAAAAATATTATTATTATATTTTTTGGTTTTATCGTTGTAATTAAAGAAATAATCAATATTATAATATTTGGTTTATAATTAGAATGAAATAGGAAATAATGTATATTACTTTAATATCTTTATATTTAGTAAAGTTTCAATAATATTATTTAATTGTTATTTTTTCGTTCGAAAAATACGTTCGTTGAAATCATTATTTTTATAAATACTTATTAATTAAAAATAAAATATATTATTAAAATTATTATTTTTCTAAATAGTGTTTAAAGTTTTGAGTTTTAGGAGTTTATTATTTAGAATTTAGGATCGGAGTTTTGGAGTTTAGGGTTAAGATTTAGTATTTAATGTTTAGGAAATATGGTTTATGGTTATATTTATGGGTTAATATTTAGAATTATATTTGTAGGTTTAGGGTTAAAATTATTATTTTTAAAATAGGGTTTACAATTTAGATTTTAAGGTTTAGGATTTAGAGTTATATTCGTGAGTTTAAGATTAAAATTATTATTTTTTAAATAAAGTTTACGGTTTAAGGTTTAAGGTTTTAGGGTTTAGGATTTAAAATTATATTTATGGGTTAAAATTTATAGTTAAAATTATTATTTTTCTAAATAATGTTTAACGTTTAAGGTTTTGGGTTTTGAATTTAGAATTTAGAATTTAAAGTATAGGATTTAAGGTATAAGGTTTAAGGATTTTGGTTATATTTATGGTTGTGATAAAATTGAAATTGAAATGAAATTATGATTACTAAGAAGAAGATGAAATAATGATTATTTTTCTTTTAAGAATTGATTCTATTCTATTCTTAATTTATAACACAATCAAACCTACATTTGTAAGGAATTAATTCACTTGACATAAGTTATAATACATTCAAATTTTATTTCATTTCTACCGATAAAACACCACTTTAAGGATATATCACTTGACAAAATGTTTTTTTTAATCCTTCCTTATTTATACTACCTAAATATATTAAGTTTTTACTATTTTCAGATTTTGTTTTTGTTAATGTTAGAATATATTTTCATTTTTAAAAATCCAAAAGCATGAATATGTAAATTAAAATATTTAATTATTCTAAAATTAATATTTTTTACTATAAAAATATCAATTCTCATGTATTATTGATATAGTAATAACAATTTAAGTTGCGGGTCACTTTCTATTAAAAGGTTAAAACCAAGAAAAATATAAAACTAATTTTCAATCAATCCAATAAAACAAACTGCAATGCAGGGAGGGTCTTGAGGGCATGCATAAACTCTAACTCGTAATCATATATCAGAGAGTAGTTCTATATACTATATATACACAGTAAGATTTTTATCCTTTATGTAATATTGTTTGTCATAAATGAGATTCACTATTACGATAATTGATAAAAAATAATAATTTGTTTTTAAGTATGGATAAAATAAATATGCTATAACAATAGAGATGTTTAAAGTTTATCAAAATTCTCATAATTCTAAATGCATTATTTATGATAATTGATAAAAAAAATTAATTTATTTTTAAATAGGGATAAAATAAATATGCCATAACAATAGAGATGTTTAAAGTTTTTATCAATATTCTCATAATTCTAAATGCAGTATTTATGATAATTGATAAAAAAATTAATTTATTTTTAAATAGGGATAAAATAAATATGCCATAACAATAGAGATGTTTAAAGTTTTTATCAATATTCTCATAATTCTAAATGCATTATTTATGATAATTGATAAAAAAAATTAATTTATTTTTAAATAGGGATAAAATAAATATGCTATAACAATAGAGATGTTTAAAAATGGCATGTTTTTCTTTGCATCAATTCTACTTTTTTTTTAATTTTATTTTCGCAGGGTTTTCTTTTTTTTAGTGAAAATAAATGTAACTTCACTGAAGTGTTGAAATCTTTCATTGAAGTGTAAAAGGAGTCCGCAAACAATTTGCAGAACTTGCTAGCATCCTATCAGTTGAGCAAGATTGACATTTTTATAAAGTATAATTTTTGATTTAAATTTAATAAATATATAATAATTTTAATTATCAAATAAAAAATATTATTTCTCTAAAAAAATTATTTTATAAAATCAAAAGAAAAATAAGTCTAAATATAAAATTTTAAATTGTTTTTATTACGACAATATGAAAAATTAATGTTAAAAAATTATGTACACTGATTTGCACGAATAAATATACAATTAACTATTAATAAGCAATTAGAATCCAAACATATTAACAGTAAATAATAAATATATCATAATTAATAATTAAACCATTAATTCTATTATAAAAAATAAACTTATTAAATAAATCTAAAATTTTAATAATAATAAATAAATGATATAACTTTTATTTATTTTGTTTGAATTTATTTATTTATTTTAGACTAATATAAATTTATGTTCTTACTTTAACGCTTCTTACTGTATCTCAAATTAAAATAGTATAATATTTATTAAATATTAAGTTAATTAAATTTAGCTAAACAGTCATTTCTTATAATAAACGATGAATACATATTTATAAATTTTAATAATAATATAAGAAGTCAATTCTCGGTGAATATAATAGGAATAAATTTTATCTAAGATAAAAAGTTTTTCTATTAAAAATAATATATAATAATTGATTATTTTAAATTGTTACTTTATGATTCTAATGAATTAAAATGAATATATTTTATTTATAAATGAATTAATTGAATTCGATATATTCATCGAATAATTATATTGAATCAGACATGAATTTACATGCTTAACGATAATTAATTAATAAGTATAATTATTTTTATGTGATTAAAATAATTATATAGATAAATTATCAAATATAATTATTAATATTATATAGATATTTTTAAATTTATCGTAAAAGGTAAAAAAGAAAAAGAAAAAAGAAAAAAAATTATAAAAGGGGAAAAAATTATGTAAAGGCATTTTGCTATACAATTACAAAAACACCCACCAACCATTCTAATTTTTTACACATATAGTCAACTCGTAAAAATATTAAAAAATTGGTATTTTTCTTTTCCAAGCAGGTTGGTAGGTCACTTAATTCATGAGTTTTGAATTGGTGACTTAGTGTTTGTTTGTGTAAAATAAATATTTTAATTGTATAATTTTTTAAGAAAGATACATAAATTAATCACTTATTAAATATAAAATAGTTCATTTTTATTTAAATAATAAAATTATTTTATTATTAAAATCGGAAGAAAATGTAAATATTAATATTTTATTCTATTTAATATTTTTTTTCACTATTTTCCCCATTTACTATCATTTTAATTAATTATATTATTATTTAATATTTTTTATTTTTTTTCCTCCCAATAATAAAATTATATGCATAATTATTTATTTTTTTGAAAAAATTATGTTATTTTTTTCTTAACCGAAAAAATCTCTATATTATTTTTAAGAAGGTTATTTATTTATTTTAAATCTATTATTTTCTTTAAGGTGTGTTTTGTATTTAATGTTTAACAATAAAATAAAAATTAAATAAATATATATACATAATTTTATGGGAATAAAAAAGAAAGAAAATGTTCAAATAATAATTACATAATTAAAATAAAAATGATGGTAAATGAGAAAAATAATGCCAGAGAAGTGATAATAGAGAAAAAGTTAAGTTTAACAATTTTACTCTCGATTTTAATGTTAAAATATCATGTCATGATTTAAATTATTATTTTTAATTTATGAATGATTTATGTATTTTTTGTAAACATAATATAATTAGAGTATATTTTTGAGAAAAGCCTAAGTTATGTATAGTTTATCCTTGGAATTCTTTTGTATTTTATTTTGGAAATAGAAAAATATTAAAAAGAGGACGATAGCTTCTATATATGTGGCAGTGTTTTACTGAAACTAATTCCCAAATTTGAAATTCTTTACTAAATCTGTCAAATTTCCATAATATTTATAAAATGGTAATAAATTAAAAATCCAAATTCACACAAGTGGATCACCACCAGGGCAAATCCATTCTCCCTCTCTCTCCCAGTTTGGCAGTATATTTATTTGACCTTTAGTAGTAATAGTAATAATAAATTACCATATTTGGAAGTCTGGAGCAATAAAGAAAGGAATTTAAAAAAAGAAAACCTCACACCTACAGTAAAGAATTGACTAAAGACTTCAAAAAAAAAAACAAACAAAAGGGTGGAAAGTGGGACCCAAACAGACCCATCGACGTCAAAGCACTCTAAATGTGGCCAAGAAAAGTCATGCACAATTCTCAACCCCCCTCTAAATAGCATACATAGCCATGCAAGTTCTCGACATTTGGGGTAAAAACGCTATCTTTTTCTCTCACTCACGCCCTTTTATCTTCTTTCTCCTCCAAATTTAGCAACCCTATGTCATACCCAGTTTGGCTGAAGCCCCAAAAGCACTAGAGAGGGGACATTTACTCTTCTGAGAGAGAGAAAACCCAGAAAGATTTTGAATTGCAATCAGTTAGTTTGGATTTGTTCCTTTTCTGCATATATTTTGATTTCCGTCAATTGGGCACTGTAATTTTAATTTTTACTTTTTGGGTTTTGAGGGAATTGAAAAATGGGTAGGGGAAAAATTGAGATCAAGAGAATTGAGAATGCAAATAGCAGACAAGTCACATTCTCAAAAAGAAGAGCCGGGCTGCTCAAAAAAGCACAGGAATTGGCTATTCTTTGTGATGCAGAGGTTGCTGTCATTATCTTCTCCAATACTGGAAAACTTTTTGAGTTTTCCAGCAATGAGTAAGTGTTGTTTTTTCCCTTTTTGGGGATATATTTGGTATTTTTGATGTTTTGATACATGTGTATATGATCGTATATTTGTGATGCTTACTCTGTGAATTATGAAATTTTTTATGTTTGATTGGTCTATTGATTCATATGGGGTCTGAGAATTTAAGGGTGTATTTTTATAGTTGCTGCCGTGCTGGTTTCTTTTAGAATTACATTGTTTCAATCCCCTTCCTTTCCGAGTCATGAACTCTGTACTTGCCTTGCTACAGCTTTAGTAGTTGTGTGTCACTTTGTCTTGGACAAGCTTTTTGCTTATGTTCATTGATGGTTAGAGATTTTTTATTTTAATTTTCAATTACTTTTGTTGCTTGGCTTTGTTAGCCTCCTTAATTGAGCATGAATATGTTAAACTTAATTTGCAATGACTGTACAACCTGCTATTTATGCTGGTCAGAGCAAGAATGTAGAGATCAGTAGTTAATAATATAATAGAATGAAGGATCAGAAGCTCGGTAAGAATCAAAATGTATTAAAACGATGGTCTTATAAGATTTTAAGTTAGTCACATTAATCCTTTGTGATTGGGACAGCAGAGGAGTAAAGTAGTTTTACTACTTGTGTAAAATTATTGCATAATGATCATTACTGATGTTTGTTTTTCTCTTGTTTTCAGCAGTATGAAGCGCACACTTGCAAGATACGATAAAAGTATAGATTCTTCAGAGGTTGCTATCTTAGAATATAGAGAAGAGGTATTTTCTGAAACATGCATATTCGACTTATTAGCTATTTATTTCACTCGTAGATCCGTGTTTTCATGATATTCTTTTACAGATTCATTAAAGAAATTGACATTTCTATACTATACTTTGCAGAAGCAAGATTACAAGGAGGTAGATGCTCTAAAAGATGAAATTGCAAAGCTACAAAAGAAACAATTGTATGTGTTCTTTTAGCTGTTGGGATACAATTTTTTGGAACACAGCAAGCTCCCTAACATGTAATGATGTGTTTTTGTACACTAGATGTCTTTTGGGTGAGAACCTCAGTGACTTGAGCTTGAAAGAACTGCAGCAACTAGAAGAGAAATTAAGTGAAGAGTTGTTGTCAGTAAAAAGTAGAAAGGTTAGTCTATCAGTTTTTATGTTTCTCTTTTAAGACTTCTCCTTAAATATATTCATTAGGATGATCTGATGAGAGCCTCACTTGATGTGCTTTACCACTTCAGGAGCAATTACTGATGGAGCAACTGGAGCAATCAAGACTACAGGTACGTGGATTACAATTACAAACTTACAACTACAAGTCTTTGAATAAGAAGCTAAGGTTTAATGTATTGCTTATATGGGGAAAAAGTTGTATTATAAGAGTTTTCATGAGAAGGATTGATATGTTACGATAATTCGCTCTTCTGTATTGTTCATTCAGGAACAGCGTGCTAAGCTGGAAAACGAGACATTACGTAGACAGGCAAGAGCAATTCCTCCTTGCTGCAAAGTTAACTGCAATTAACTGTCTTCGGGAGTTAAATTTCTAAAACATTACTACCTACTATATATTATTGTAGGTTGAGGAGCTAAGGTGTCTATTCTCCCAAAATGATCAATGCCAATTACAATCTTATCTTGATTGTTGTTCTATAGAAGAGAAAATTCCTCTTTTGAATCGTAAAGCAATCAGTCCGGATTTGGCCTCCAGTTTTGCAATTGAGAAAGGGGATTCTGATACCACCTTGCATTTAGGGTAAATAAATTGCTAATTTGTTGGTTCCATTTGTGACATTAATAAGCATATCTCAGAATAAGTCCTAGAGCTTTTTCAATTTCTGATTTCCTTGATTTATTATGGAAGTTTTAGCACTGCTTATTCTTACTATATTATATTGCTATGTTCTCCAGGTTACCCAATGATGCTCAACATAAAAGGAAGACTCTAAGGATGAAATGAATTCCAATGATTCAAGGATCCAATTGTGAGCCTTAAATCCTTCCAAAGAGTTCTCTAGTTTAGTTTTAACAGTTTTGTTTGAAAAGATTCTAGTTAGTCATACTCATGCCAGTTTCTGAATTTTGCTTCTTTAGAGATCAAACACTTTCTGGTTTTACAACATGTATCAAAAATTGCCAGTAGTTTTCTTTTTGCCACTGTTAATTTTTCATTTCATATCTCATGAGATTTAGAACACTCCTATAAGAAAAAATATTTCACCTGTTTTAACAAGAAACATATGTAACTGTTGAATTGAAGTACAAACTTTTTTTTCCCTGGTTGAAGAATTAAAAAATAATTAGGAGTCATGCTAAGCATTCTGTACAATAAACAAGCATTAAAAAAAAAAATTCTGTACATAGAGCCTCTTCTGCTGTTATTATTTTCTCTGCCTAAGACCATTGAGCAACTGATTTCTTCCAGCCAAGATCTCATGAAAGAGATGATCAACCTCCTTCTCAAAACCATCTAGCACCTTCTCAAATACCTTAAGTTTCTTTTCCAATTCCTCTTTAGCTTCTCCATCTCTGATTTTACCATTGACTATGGCAGTTACAAGGCAATTAACAGCATCATTAAGCTCTTTGACCTCCTTCAGCTCAATCTTTTTATCCACAATCACCTCACAAATACTTAAAGGAGCTAACCCATCAATAAATCTTCTCATCTCTGAATATGGCTTAGAATCCCCACATAAAGAAGACAAAACAATCCCACAAAATGAAAATCCTAAGCTCTGCATAATCATTAAAGCTTCATGAAGTACTGCTTCTTTGTTAGAAAAAAACTTGTCTTTTACATCTTTGTTTTCTTCTTTTCTAAATTCCTCGTTGAGATTCAATGGTTGAATTGCTTTAAGACGTTCTGGAACTGAAGCAGTTGATTTCTCAACTAAACTCAAAGCATGAGACAGAGAAAGCCTTGCCTTTCCAAGACTAGATAGACAAGAGCTTATTGAATTGAGAAGTTCTAATAAACTCAAGCTGTAATTGAGATGCTGTTCAACAAAAGCAGCTTCCCATTTGCTAATAGGATAGTCAATGGCCACAACAAGCTTGGCAAAAGCTTTATTAATCACAGAGATGAGCTCAAAACATTGTTGAATATATGAAAAGGTGAGAATTTCGGATCCTGCTGGTTTAAAATTTAACGACAACTTGTTCAAGGAATTTGAAACCACTGATCTAAAAGCCTCGAGAGGAGATGATAAGACTTCAGATTGAGATTGATTGTGGTGGTGATGATGATTGTCCAGTTTGGCGTAGATTTTGCTAATCTTTGCTACCAAGAAAACCATTGCAAACTTATTAAAAACAAAAACAGGGGAGATATGAAAGTTTGGTTTGGTATGTCTGTTGCTTTGTGGGTTTATATATAGCATGAGGCCTTGTGTTGCAGTAGCTAAAAAGAAAAAAAAGGCGAGGTCAACTAAATAAGCAGCTTGTGTTTCACGACGTCATTGGTTGAAAACTCGGGGACAGTGGCGGCGGGTCAAACGTGCTTATCTGATTGTGTTCTCCTTTTTCATATCTATCATCTTACACGCTTCAAGACAATTGGGTCCCTTTTGTCTTGTTGTATAAGTAAATTGAATAAAGGCCAAATAAATAGTGAACCTTTGTGTTTTGGTTTACTGCAAATTGCAATATTGATATTATGTGTGGTTTTTGGTAGTGGGTTGAAATAAATAAATATATTTTATATTGGTTGTTTGTCGGTCATACTTGTGTACGTGTATAGTTGCGTGGTGTTATTAAAAGCAAAAGCAATGGACTGTGGCGGCTAGTACCTAGTAGGCTAATAAGGTAATACCTTGTTCATATTAAATCAGGGTGCTAGTGCAGAAGGATAATTTATTGATTGTTTTAAAAGTATATCATATCCTTATATTTGTATTAAGATTCAGTATTGAAACTTCTAACAACGGGTAGTAATAATCCAAACAGACAAAAAAAAAAATTCAAAAAGTTGAAATATCATTTAAACACCCTCCCTCCGGGCCCCATCACAAAGCATCCATAAACAAATGTTGTAGATTATCATATAAAGTTCTCCTAATTTAAGCGAAATTAAATTAAAGAAAGAAACACGAATACTAACAAAACAAGCGAAAGAAACACGTAAGAAACACGAACAAAAACATGTTAATTAAAACATTGAAATTTTAATTCAAGCGAAAGAATTCAGCGAACCATTAATTTAATGAAGAATTCAAGGAAAATGAATTTTCCTATAAATGTTGCAATTGTAATGAACTAACCATCCAAAGTTTTCATTCCAATCGAGAAAAGCTTGTAGAGCAAAGTTTTCAGGAGAGAAAAATCGGTAGCACTTTTCGAAAGGTAATCGGTCATACAATAGCCAGAACACCTCGTAATTTCTACTCTTTCAAGAAAAGATCTCATAAGTCCTGAGACGTAAGCAAGATCGTCAACTCCGCTATCAAATTTGTGTATTATTTTATATTCTTTGCTTTCATAAGTCGCGCTTATCGGGAATTCATAAGTTATTTCCCAACAACCTGCATCGAGCTATCGGTAAGCGATTTTTGTCAATTTTCTCGCAAGAAGAAATAATCGTAAACGATCCAGAAGTCGATTTTAGCGAGCAACGGCCGCAGACGGGGAAGGGTGAAACTCGAGAAATTTGATGGCACATATTTTGGGTTTTGGAAAACGCAGATAAAGCTGATTATCTCAGATCAAAGAAATCTATATCAACCTCTCTCTGAAGGTTCGTGAAAGTTACGGCGAAGTTAAGATTGAATCTTCGTATTTACAAGCCCTGAGTTATTCGATTGACGCGATCCCGAATGTTGCTTTCAACATAGCAAAGGAAAAGACCACCGGGTCTTATGGCGCTCTCTCTCCAATATGTACGAGAAGTCATCGGGCCTCAAACAAAGCGCACTTGACGGCGCTTGCTCAATTCTCATGGATGACACGGCGAAACAGACGGCTTAGCTCAACATCTCAATGAACTCAACACGCTTACAACCCGGGATTGAAGTTCGTGAAATTGAATTCGACGAAGAAGTACGAGCATATCGATACTTTTGTCTTCTCTACCGTAAAGCCGGAATGCTACGTACTACCGCGAAGAGCTCATCTAGAAGCAATAAGTTGAAATTTGACGCATGTTCGTGGATTTGGTTCTCAAGGAAGAGATCCGACGTAGAGAGACAAGTGAATCGCCAACCTCTTCAGCTTTGCATACAGAGTCAAGAGGAAGAAATTCAACCAAAGGAAACGGACGTGAGAATCGACTACCGAGGTAGATCAAAAGACATGCGAGGTCCAAATCCAGGAACTTAATAATTCCTATACCAACAAGACCATCGAGTGTTGGAATTGGAAGAACCGGCACTACAAAAATCAAGCTGCAAGAATGCAATCAAGGACAAACAAGCGAAGGCAGAGACAATGTTACTTTCACCTCAAGAGAGATGATGCATTGATACGTTTGCTTTTTCGGGAAGCAAGGAAGAATCTTGTTGCACTCGAAAGCATCGTCTACGCTACTTCACAAAAAGAATTCTTCGAGAAATATGTCCCCCCGGAAACCTCGAAAGGTATATTCAGCGATGATCAACCACGTATATTATTGGCAAAGGTGTAGCGAAGATTAAGTTGAACGGATTTGTTCGGGAACCGGATGTCGTGCATATTCCCCGATCTCGAAGGAACTTAATCTCAATGGGCGCTTGGGCCGCGAAGGCTACACTCACGATCTTCCATGACGATGATTGGAAGATTTCAAAGGGTGCAATGACAAATTGCTCGAGGCAAGAAAAGTGGCACTCTTTACACGACAAATGAGGCACGTTGTTCAATTACGCTTGAAGAAGCAATGAAACACCAAACTGGCACCGTAGACTAGGCCATACGAGTGGTAAGGGATGAAGATTATGCGACTCAAAGCGGAAAACTTCAGTTCAAGGCCTACACTTGAGATAGACACGTATGCGAAGATTGCATACTTGGGAAAGCAAAAGAGAGTCGCCTTTCGTACAAGTCGTTAATCCCAAAGAAGGAAAGGCTGTAGTTTATTCACTCGATGTTCGTGACCAACGACCGTCTCATCTATCAAGCGGGAAACACTACTGCGACTTTCATCGATGATCACTCGAAAGGTACGTGGCTTTACTTTCAAAGCATAAGTCCGAAGTATTCGAGGCTTTCGTAAGATGGAAAGACGTGGTGGAAAATGAGACGGTTTAAAGATCAAAAAAGCTCGTAACCGATAACGTTGGTGAATACGAAGACACCAGATTCAAAAATTTCGCTACGAGCACGGGATTAGAATGGAAAGAACTGCTGTGCACGCCTCAACACAATGGTGTAATGGAGCTGCATTTAACCGAACGCTGACAAAAAGAGCGAAGCATTCGTATACGTCCAAGTCTACCGGCAATTCTCAAAGAGTCCAACACTACAGCGGCAAATTACTGATCAACCGAGGCCCATCCGTTCCATCGAGCATAGAATACCGTAGAGGTGGACGGAAATGGAAAAGAGGTGAAACTATCACATCTAAAAGTTTTCAGTAGCATTTCAGGCATTATCGCTGATCAAGGCAGAATAAGCTTGATCCCAAATCCAAGAAATGCACATTCATCACATGGCGAGGATTTAAGCCATACCGTGATTGGGATGACAAAAAGAAGAAAGTTATCCGTAAGCAGCAGATGTGATTTTCAACGAAAGCGGTGATGTATAAGACACGCATAAAAATAGACGCCAATGACTGCAGTAGCCAGAACGAGTCAAGATTTGCGTACGCAGATGATGTCCCGCATACTTCCGCAACAGTAACCAATTGTAACAAGTCCTCACCAGTAGGAACTGTTGACAAAGCAAGACACATCATTCCGACACACCACAACCTCTTACTCAGCCTCCTCAGATTGGTAAGGTCTTCTCAACCTCTACGTGCCTAACAGAGATACATGAACTATATGTCATTGATCGACTATGGAGCCTCGAATGCTACACGGCTTGTCGACTTTAGATTCCAACAAGCTCGAGCTTGCTATGAAAGAAGAAATGAAATCTCTCATCTCTAACCGCATACGGGAACTAGCCGAGTTACCTACGGGAAAGAAGGCACTTCACAACAAACGGGTGTACCGGTGAAAGAGAGTACACGGTTCCAAGAGATACAAAGCCCGCCTTAGTCAAAGTGGTTTCAAATGTATGGGTGAGCTTGACTACACCGACATTTTTGTTCTCAGCGAAGCTCAATACTATCGATCAAGATCGAGCATTGTAGCCATCGAAGATCTTCATCTTGAACAATTGACGTGGAAGACCGCATTCCTTCGCTGAGATTTAGATGAAGAAATATACATGTACTAGCCAAAAGGTTTCTCGTAGCTGTGGAAGAATACTACGCGTGTACTTAAGAAGAGTTTGTATGGCCCTAAACAAGCCCCCGAGACAATGGTACAAAAAATTTGACAAATGCCTTCACGCACAAGTGAAGGTTTCCGTGTTATACCGATCATTGCTTACTTCAAGAGATATAGGTCCATTATATCATTTTACTACTTTACGTTGATGATACGTTATAAAGAGGTTCGTATACGGATGATATTAAAAGGTTGAAGCATCAATTGTCAAAGGAATTTGACATGAAAGACTGGGTCCAAAGAAAGAAGATTCTTGGAATGCAAATCACAAGAAATAAGTTAAGAAAGGATCCTTGCAATTATCTCGTGCAGTAGACATCAATCGTGTTTTGCAAAGATTCAACACGGGCGATGCTGCCGCTTAGCAAGACACCCGCCGGGCCATTTTCGCCTATCCAAGGATCACCTCGTATTGCGAAGAGAGAGAATTCATGGCTAAGGTTCCTTATGCCTCACCATTGGAAGTTCGATGTACGCGAACGGTTCCAGACAAGACCGCATATCGCTACGCCGCGAGTTATAGCGATTTATGTCAAATCCAGGGAAAACTCATCAGCAAATGTTGATTTTGAGGTACTCATGGCACCACAGAAAAGTGTTTGTACTTTAGTAAAAGAGAGTTAAAAGTACAAGGATACGTAGATGCATACTTTCGAGTGAAGTTGATCACCGGGGTTACACCACCGGTTATATATTTATCGGTTGAACTACAAATGTTAGTCAGATGTCACAAATACGTAAAATTGTCACTCTATCCACTACGTAGGCCGAAATAGATGAGCAAGAATCAAGCTAGTAAAGAGATGGTACGGCTTCAAGGTTTGTTAATCGAGTCAGATTCAAACAAGAGAAGAATGTTCGCATAAGGATAGTCAAAGGCAATACACTTGGCGAAGAATTCATCATTTCATTCTGTAACCAAACATATCGACTTCGTATCACTTCATCGATCTCTATTAAGCATTTACGTGTTAATACCGAGTAAGATTTATAAGAATCCAAAAATCCAGATATGTAACAAATATGCATGGTGATTATCGACAAACCGAAGTCGCGGCTCAACTTCAATATCCTGCTAGAGAACAAAGACTAGAAAAGTTTTGTCGATTGATCGAAAGGTGAAGCATGCATTGAAATCACTTCAAGGGAGATTGTTAGAGATTATTAAATATAAAAGCTCCTTAATTTAAGGAGTAAGGAGCAAAACACAACAACAAAACAAGGAAAGAAAACACGGGAGCAAAAACATGGAACAAAACAAGGAGTAAAACACGGAGCTTAATTCAAGGAGCAATTCAAGGAACCATTAATTTAAGAGTAATTCAAGCCGAGTTGAATTTTCGTATAAATAGATGTGTGTAATCAGAATGAATTAACCATCCAAAGTTTTCATTCCAATCGAGAGAAAAGCTAGAGAGCAAAGTTTATATGGAGAGTAAAATCGGTAGAATTTTCTCGAATCAGAATCGGCCATGGCCATGAAGGCCAGAAACACCTCGTAATTTCTACTCTTTCAAGAAAAGATTCCGCAAAGACGTCCAGACGTAGTTAAGACGCACTAACTCGTTATCAAATTTCGCGTTATTTTATATTCTTGCTTTCTCATAAGTTTCGCATTTATTTTAATTTTCCATAAGTATTTCACAACAACAAACACATTTATTTAGATCATTAAAGTAATGATATATGTCACCGTTGGAATATGAAACATTATATACAAATCTAACCATTAAATAAAATTTATAAAAATATAATTTTTTTTAAATAATCAACGTATAATTAGTATTGACACGTTTTCAAACATTTTTTTAAATTAATCATTTTGAGTTCTCTTAACAAAGTGGTTAACATTGTTGGATTTAAAACATTATGATTATATTGTATAATGGAGATGTGTCTGTAGAATTCGTTAAATCGATGGAAGCAAATAATTATTAAGAAAAACGTCTCAAAAATCGTGGATTGAAGCCATCTAAAAAAAAAAAGACTTTACAGTATTAAAAGATTTTGAAGATTTGAATTAAAAATAATGGTATCAATAACCCCAAAAACAATGGTTGTAAATATTGTTTGGGTAGAAGCGTAGAACTAGATAAACAGACGGCTTCAAAGCAGAGAAAAAAAAGCACGCACACACGCTCTGCTTCCACTTGTATAGTTGTAGAGTTGACTCTGTCCACAGGCAGCCTCCACCGTACTTGAAAGTAAGAAAGTACATTTTCGGTGTGAGTTCCGATATTTTTGTATTTATATGTACTGTTTATTTTTTTTATTAATTAAATACGAGTTATTTTTAGTATTATTCGAATTAACATTTATAACTATATATTTGTATGTATTATATTTATATAATTAATTTATATTTAAGATAATATATCTTATTACTCATCGATAAAAATCATCTTTTAAATTATAATTATTTTTGTATAATTTTGAGAGACTTTAATTCAAAAATAATTATATCAAAAATTATTTTTCCTCGTGCCATCATTCCTAATTAGCGTGTAATACTCAACTTAGCTCACTGTTTTTGCTCTTCATTTAGAGTGTACTTCACCGCAACATCCAACATTTAGAGTGTATCTAATTCTAGATACTATATTCGTGGTCAACATAAACGGGTGCCTTTGCTTTTTCGGATGGTACAGTTTAGTATTTTACAATTAATTTTTTTTATTTTATTTTAGAACAGGGTGTAATTATTTCACAATTATCTTGTGCGTTAAGCATACGTTAAGTTTGTATTTTCAATCCTAATATTAACTTACTAAAAAACAAATTTATCTCAATTATATATTTAATTTATTATTTATATTCTTTAAATTTTAAATTTATTCACATATTCATTTAAACTCTAATCATATCATAATGTTATATATTTATACTCTATCAAGTTCATAAACATAACAAGAAATAATCAAAAAATACATGCTAATTTAATTAAATCTTGAGGGTTTAGTAAATCTAGATAAGTTAATTAAATATTGTAAAATAATATATATATATATATATATATATATATATATGTTGAATTCAACAAACAAACACAATTCAACAATCACTGCACCGACGTCAAACATATTTTCCAATATACACGGCGCCTACCAATCAAACTGTAAATCATACAATTCAATTATGGTGGTTGGTGAAATAGTAATTAGTATTTGTCTATATAAACAATGTAAATATCCGATACAAATCAAGAAAATAAATGAATGAAACGTTTATTTCTTCCTCTGATTATTTCTTCAAACATTGATTTCTTCATGGTATCAAAGCCAAGTGACTCGGTCGGCATCTACAACTTAGAGGGATGGACCCCGTTTGAGTGTGGGGCGGCTCCATATCCTCCGGAAATCGATGTGAGGGTGGAGTGTTAAAGTCACATCGATTGATCATCGGGTTTCTCGCTGTGACTTATAAGTTCATGTAATAACCCTTACTCTTAAGAGCTCTTTTGGAGGAGTTAGGCCGTACAAGCGGCCATGGAAGGTGTTTCTGCTACTGCTTTTTACCAAAATGTTCTAATTGTGTTTAGAGTAATCTGGTAAAATTAGTGGAAAATACCGCTTTAAAAATTGATGTTTGTAATTAATATTTGTAAGGGTGTTTGAATGAAAATTTTTTCCAAGAGAAAAAATATTTTCGAGGAGAAAGAAATTGCTTTTTAGAGAACAAGAGTTTCAAATTTGTATAAAGCAACGACTTGGCTCGATACTGTGTCACCCTCGGTTCGACTCGTGTTGGTCCAATGATTCGGTTGAACCCGCTTTCTCGGTTGTTCACAATTCCCGTATTTTAGTGGATTCCGGGCCTATTTTAAAGGTCTGAACCCTGTTTTTTTCCTTGCTCGATTTCTAACACCCGTCAGGTTCATTTTTTTCAAGTTTTTTAAACCAAATTTGAATCGGTTTTATGGTTTTTATCCTATTAGTATAAATATATATTAAAAACACACAAAAAAATATTCTTTATCCCTAAAATTATTACACCATTTTCTAGTTTGGGTTACCATAATATCACGACAGAGGTATAATTTCATTACCTATGAGCAATCAAATCAGTTGTTGTACAACTGCTCTGAAGGTGTTTAATGTCGAATTGTTCTTAATGAGACTAATTATGATGTTTGGTCTCAAATAATAGAAATGCATATCGTTGCAGAGAGAAAAACTCTCTTATATTCATGACAAAAATTTGCAACCCTAAAAAACATCAAACAATTATAACAAGTGGTAGGTACGCAGAAAATCAAAAAGTGAAGAGATGGTTACTTATGTCAACGAGTCCGTAAATCATGTAGCGATATTTACGCATACCTACCGCTTCTTTGAAATTTGGGGTGCTTTGGCGAAAAGCATTCTATGATGGAAGTGATGAATTACAGTATTTGTCTTAAACCAAAAGCCTTTACTTCTGACAAAATGGAAAATCACTTTGAGTATTATGGAGAGTTAACCGAAATTTTCCAAGAGCTAGACCATCGTGATAAGGTGACATGAAAGACCTCATGATCTAATATCATATCAAGAAATTTGCTGAAAGACTAAGGATACATATTTTCCTCATTGATTGGGAGATGATGAGTTTGAGTAGGTTCGTGGTGAAATTTTTGCGAAAAGAAACTATCCTGCATTTAGAAGGTTGTTATTCCTCGATTCGTGAGGTAGTACGTCCGAATCTCATCAAGGAAAAATCTAGAGATGTTGACGCTTCGCCATGATATCTAAAAATCGCTCTTTTTCCAATCAAGAAGAACGAAAGGTGGATCGATAAATCATCATTTAAATGTACCCATTGTCATCAAAAGGGTCATTACAAAAGAACGATGTTTTGAACTGGGATATCCTGGAGTGGCGATCACAACCGTGACTCTAAGAAAAATCCATGATAGATGTCTACCGCCTATTCCAATTGAAACAACAAAGGATCATGTTGCAACCTCCTCAAAGACACGTTGGTAAAGATGTTTAAAGTTTTTTCTCCTGCTTTTTAATAATACATGGATAATTGATTCAGTGCAACTGATCATATGACATTCGATTCTAGACAAATCTCAAAACCATCCTCACACAAATTTATTTTTGCACCGCTAATGGTAACACAACCCCAATTATCGTTGGTGAAAGATCTTTGTCTCTCACTAGTACTTTGAATTTAGACTCATCTAGATTAGTTTCTCTTTAGAGTATAACCTTATATCTATTTCTCAAATAATCAACGCTTTATCTTGTTTTGTTATTTTTTGGCCCGACTTTTGTGTGTTCAAGGACATTCAAACAAAGCAAACGATTGGTCGTGGTGTTAGGCGAGAAACCCGTATTATTTGGACTTGGATTCAACAAATCATGCATTGGTAGGCCCCGGATCTAACAAGGATGAATCAAATATATGGCTACGCAGGAGATTGGGTCATGCTTCTTTTGGATATTTGAAAAAATTATTTCCAAGTTTATTTTTGAGCTTAGATCTTTCTACTTTAAAGTGTGATGTCTGTGAACTAGCAAAAGTCATCGATTCTCTCATTTCCGTAACCTTAAATAAAAGTCCATCTCCGTTTATGGTTATACATTCGATGTATGGGGTCCTTCCAAGTCTCTACGTTGGGAGGATCACGTTGGTTTGTTACATTTATTGATGATTTTAGTAGAATGACTCGGGTCCGTTTAATGAAATCTAAAAGTGAGGTAAACTTCTTATTTAGAAAATTTCATAAAATGGTTCTATACTCAATATAAAACACAGATCCAAGTTCTAAGTGATAATGGAGGAGAATATAAAAGTTCCGAGTAAGAATATCTTCAATCGATAGAAGGCATTATTCATCAAACTACTTGTGTTGATACACCTCAACAAAATGGAGTTGCAGAAGAAAAAAATCGACACTTGTTGGAAGTCATTGCCTCGTTGATCAAGCTAATATGTCATTATCTTATCGGGGAGAAGCAATTACTTATGCTGCATATTTAATCAATCGGTACCTTCCAGGTCATTAACTTCCAAACACCACTACAAGCCATCACTGAAGCAATTGTTGCACCAAATGTTCCCAATCTACCTCCTCGTGTCTTTGGTTGTGTGGCATTTGTACACCTACATAAATAACAACGTAACAAGTTGGATCCACGAGCAATACATTGTGTTTTTATGGGATATGCCATACAACAAAAAGGGTATCAGTGTTACCATCCTCCTACAAAACAAATGATTACTACTATGGATGTTATTTTTCACGAAGATACAATGTATTTCTCCTCTACACCTGAATTTCGGGGGAGTACAACCATGTCAAATTCAGACTCCTTACATATAAATTGCTTCCTTACGAAGAAAGACAAATTATATGTGAGGAAAATACAAACAACTTGAATCTCGTATGGTAATAACTCTCAATATAGAAAAGACTCAAGAAATGGAATCAAGTCCTCATCAACTTCAAGATCATCAGGAAGTTCCTTACTACCACTAAATGAGTACGAGATTCCTTCTCCACAAGTTCTTGATATACCTAACCAATCGCTTTGCAGAGGATGTTCCAACTATTGAACCAACCGTAAAAAATACTTCCATCACGTCCTAACGTAGGTATTCCTAAAGCCGTATATGAACCCGAGATTTCTAGTAAAGTCAAATATCCCATGAAGTAACTATATGTCTAAACATCGCTTTGTCAAAATCAAACGTATCATTTGTGAATCAATTATTCCGTCAGATCTATTCCTAACGGTGTAGCAAGTTTTAGTCCGACCAAAAATGGAAAGATGCTTATGAATGAAGAACTAAAATCTTTAGAAATAAATAGAACTTGGGAGGCTTGTCGATCGTCCACCAACAAAGAAAATTGTTGGATGTCGATGGATTTTTTCAAGAAATATCAAGCGGATGGTACGATTGAACGATATAAAGCAAGATTGGTGGCAAAAGGATACACTCAAACATAATGGGATCGATTATACGTAAAACATTTGCACTGTAGGCCAAAATTAACACCTGCTTCGGGTCTAGTCAGTCGCAAATTTAGATTGGCCATTATATCGCTTGATGTAAAAAATGCCTTTCTACATGGAGATTTAATTGAAGAAGTCTACATGGATTTACCACCAGGGAATCAAGAAATCCACAATCCAATGGAGAAAAAGGTGTGCAAATTAAAAAAAATCACTCAGTATGGATTGAAACAATCCCCAAGAGTACGGTTTGTCAGTTCACAAGGTCATGAAGGCATTTGGCTACAAGCAAAGCAATTCGGACACTACTTTATTTCTAAAAAAGGGTATGGTAAGATCAGCACTTATTGTATATGTTGATGATATGATAGTAACGGAAATGATCTTGAAGAAAAGGAAAGCGCTACAAACTTACTTGTCAAAGAATTTGAAATGAAAGACCTTGGTTCCTTAAAATATTTTTCGATTGAGGTTTCTGATCAACGAAGGAATATTCTTATCTCAAAGAAAGTATGCTTAGATTTATTAAAAGAAACCAGGTATGTCAAGCACGTCAACACGTGGAGAAGTAAGAAACAACATGTTGTAGCCCGTTCACAGAGGAAATTTGAATACGCAGGAACGGCACTCAAGCCATTTGTGAGGCCTGTGGTTACAATCTCTTAAAATATTTGACATATCCCGTAAAAGAATCAATTAAGTTATTTTGTGATAATAAAGCAAAGATGTGATATTGTGCATATAATCCGCTCAACACGATCGTATAAAACATGTTGAAGTTGACATTTTTTTATTAAAGAAAAGTTAGAAGAAAATTCATTGAATTGCCAAAAATCAAGTCGAAGATCAATTGGTGACATCCTCACTAAAGTTAGCCTCATATCGAGTATTCACAGAGCCAGACAAGTTGGGCATGAAAGACATCTACGCACCAACTTGAGTGGAGTGTTGAATTCAACAAACACTGCAAACACAATTCAACAATCACTGCACCGACGCCAAACATATTTTCCAATATACACGGCACCTACCAATCAAGCTGTAAATCATACAATTCAATTATGGTGGTTGGTGAAATAGTAATTAGTATTTGTCTATATAAACAATGTAAATATCCGATACAAATCAAGAAAATAAATGAATGAAACGTTTATTTCTTCCTCTGATTATTTCTTCAAACATTGATTTCTTCAATATATATATATATATATATATATATATATATATATATATAAGGTGTAATGTTGATGCATATTATACACCAAAATTTCATTAAAAATATATTAAAATGAATTAATATCAAAAATAGCTTTTAATTTTAAGGTATTTTCAAAAATAGCCCTGAAACATAACAGAAATTAAATATAACATAAATGAATAGTAACATTCTTAAAATGGAAGAAAAAAAAATAAAATAAGAAATATTAGACATAAAAATAGAAGGCATCGCATGATATTTTTCACAGAAAATTGTAATAAATAAAAAATTTTTGAAAAAATTCAAAAAACAAAATTAAATCTTAAAGAAGTAGATAGATTTAAAGACTCGTCATTCTTGTTAAGAAAAGTATAACCTAGGAAAAACATAATTTATTATGGCATAAGTAATAAAGAAATGAGTATTAAAATTACAGATGTAAAATGAATGTATAATATACCATTAATTGATAAACAAACTATATTAAACAAGTTATCCAAAATTCTCCACAAAGATAAAGAAAAAAATTGATACATCCATTTAGAAGGAATTTAAATATTAATAAAAACTCGCTTCAAAGAAGGAATAGATACACCAATAAAAATAACATTAATGAATAACAGAATAATAAATAAGAAAAATGCTTTACTAGGAATGATTTATGGTAACTTAGGATACCAAAAGTTAAAATTTACAACATATCATAGATTTGCTATTAATATCCATGATAAAAACCTAAATCAAGTATTAAGTCTATTTTACGAATTTAAAAGAGGAAAATTAAAGAAAGAAGGAAATTATTCATTTTAAATACATTATCTAGTAGCATTTTCTATAACAAATAGTCACAATAGTTCAATAAACAAAATGAATTTATAAAAATAGACAAAACCTTTAAGGAATTTAGAAAAATAATAAAACAAAAAATACTAAAAGATTTTGAAATATCAGAAGAATGATAATTATATATAAAAAAAACCTTTGATAACAGGAAGAAAAAATAAGGTTGTTAGAAATAATAGCATGTCAACACTTTCATAGATCATGAAGGATAAAACTTTAACCAAGAAGAAGTTAAAAAACAAAAAGATGAAGTCTAAATAATGAATGTAGTAGTTCATGATTGTATATTAGGAAAATAATCATGTTTAAAGATATAATAAAAATATACATTTAGAAGAAAATGGAAGCCTAGTAGGCGTAGCAAAAAATCAAGCAACATAATTTGAAAATGTGTAACTATTAATAGAGAAACTAGATTTAGTCCAAGAATCAAACACAAAATACTTATAGGAAATAATAGACGCACAAAAAGAATTACTAAAAAAAATAATTGAATATGGTTATAATAAACTACAACAAGATATACACAAGAAATTTTCAGAACTAAAAAAAGATGTATACAACATATATAGAAATAATGAAATTATAGGTCATAAATATGATCCCTTAAAAGGACTAAAAGAAGAATCGCCTAAGAGATTAGATGCCCTGATTCCTAAAAATAAAAAAAATGAAGAAATATATGAGAAAAAAAGATATAATTCCAATTTAATGGAATATAGAAAAAAATTAGAAAGAAAATTCATGAACCCTGAAAATAGGAATGTGGAAAAATTAGTTAGTTTATTAAAACTAACTAATGAAGAAATAGAAAAATATTATAATAAAAAACTTTGTACAAACAAATATGAATATGATATGACAATAATCAGTGAGATTGATTATAAACCAAAAAACATGATCCCAAAAGGACATATGAAACCAATTTTATTACTAGTTTCTTACCAAGAAGAAACATCTGGCTCACACAGGGGAGAAAGAAATAGGCAAAAGATATAACAACTTGACACCACAAATAGAAGAAGTCAACCACCTAAAATGGAAGAATGTTTATATTGGGGAACTATAGATAGTATTTCACCAGAATTCAAACTCCATGATAATTATAAGTCTGATTTTTTTAGATTTTGACTGAGATAAAAGGAAAGTCTTAGATGAATGAGCTAATGGTATGAGTGTACTCATACAAATCTCTCAAACTACACAAACAAACCCTTCAATCTGTAGAGCACTTATAGTACATAAAATGACAGAAAATGTTAAAGTTTGGTTTTCAAACTTAACAGATCAACAATATTTATTAATGTAAAGGAATGCTTTTACAAGAATAGAATACTTGGATACAGTAATAAATGAAATATACAAGAAATTTATTAGAGAAGATAAAGTAAGACTATCATTGAATCTAGTGAAAATGAAATCAATGAAGCTAAATAACATCTAACAAATATGAAATTTTGTAACATGTGTTATATAGATTCTTTTATTTGTGAATATGAAATGTATTATCATAAATTACCACCCTTTATGCAAACAACTTATAAAAAAGTATTTTTTCAAAAATTACTTGGAACACTACATAAAACCTTAACAGAAAGTTAGGAACAAAGAAATAAAGAAATTATACCAAATACTCTATGAGGAATAATAAGAAGCCTTAAGGGTTGGATCATTATTAAATGTCAAGAAAGAAAGAAATATATCATTTACATACATATATAGATACAGAAGCTAGTCTGTGGGTAGCTAGTAAATATGTATTTTTAAAAGAACACTAAAAACAAGTGTCAAAAGATTTAATTATAAAAGTTACTAATAATACAACAATAAATTTTAATAATATATTAAAAGATACAAATATAATGATAGAAGGAGAAAAATTTCACATTCATACCATATATCAATAAGAAACATGAGTTGATTTATTAATAGGAAATAATTTTCTAAACCTATATCAACATTTCACACAATATTTTGACAAAATAAGTCTCATAACCCTAGACGGAGATACCATCTATGTCTTAAAAATAAGAAAAAAATTAGCTGTCTCAAACCCCACTTTTATGCAATAACATAAAAAGCGAAAATTGGTGAGATAGATGACTAGAAAAAACTTTATTTAGAAAATATTTCATTAGATATAGAAGAGAAACAAAATTATTTTCTCAATGAAATACAAGAAGACAAAGTCTTAACATGCATCAAGAAACTATTAAAAATAATCAGTTTAGAAAATCCTCTAAATCCAAAAATAAATAAATTTAAGACAATAGTCAACATAAAATTAAAAGATCATAACAAGGTCATAAGAGTAAAACAAATTATTTATTGTCTAGAAGATAGGATTGAATTTGGAAAACAAATTCAAATTCAGGAACTTTTGGAATTAAACGTCATAATACAAAGTAATTCACCTCACTCTAATCCAACTAGGGCTGTTCATCGGATCGAAACCGTTGATTTTTCTGTCATCTGATCCGATCCGACCATCTGTTCGGATTGAAACATTCTAATCCGCAACCGATCCGATCACTTCTTAAATCCGCTCAATCCGATCCATAAATTATTCGGATCACATCCGATCAATCCGATAAATAAATTTAATTAACTCTATTTTTTGTATTTTTAAATAAAAATTTTAAATTTTTACATAAATCATAATATAAAATTATTTGACTTAACAAAAAACATTAAAAATTAAATAAATATATATTAATTATATATATATATATTTAATTTAATAAATATATATTAATTAAATATATATATAATTAATTTTGGTCGGATCGGATCGGATGAATCGTAGTGAAATCCGCCATCCGATCCGCACTTAACGGATGGAAAAATTCTCCATCCGATCCGACCATCAGATTGGATAGGATCGGATCGGATTGATCGGATGATCAGATTTTTTGCACACCCCTAAATCCAACATTCTTAGTTGAAAATGAAGTTGAGAAAAGAAGAGGAAAAAAGATAATGGTAATAAACTTTAAAACATTAAATAAAAAATGAAAGAAGAACTATTATCATTAATAATACTTCATTCCAAAGAAAGAAGAACTATTATCATTAATAAAATGAAAGAAATACTTCTCAAGTTTTAATTGAAAAAGTGGATTTTGTCAAATAATATTGGATGAAGAATCTATCTAAAAAATTAACGGCATTTAGTTGCTCCCAAGGATAATTCCAATGGACAGTTATATCATTTAGATTAAAACAAATTTCAGGTATCTTTGAAAGATATATGGATAACATCTTCAATAAAGTACAATATATATGTTCTGTATACATAGATGATATTTTGGTTTTTAGTAATGAATTAAATAAACACTATTTAGATATTATCAATATTTTACAAAAATGTAGAAAATAAGGCATTGTACTCTCTGAAAAGAAAGCATAATTTACGCAGCAAAAAATTAAATATTTAAAGTTAGAAATTGAAGATGGAAAACATAATCTATAACCTCATTTATTAAATAGTATTCAAGGTTTTCCTAATGAATTAAAAGAAAAAAAATCAATTACAAAGAATTTTAGGATGTTTAACATATGCAGAAGCATACATCAAGAAACTTGCAGAAATGTGAAAACCATTACAAGCAAAATTAAAAAAAGATCATATCCGAAAATAGACCGAAGAAGATACTCTGTATATGGATAAAGTAAAAGGAAAGGTAAAAAAAATTCTAACTTTATACCATCCATCCAGAGTTACATGATAAAATGATAATTGAAACAAATGTTTAACAAGAATATTGGGAGCAGTTCTGAAAGTAAGAGTATATGACAAAGATGAATATCTTTATAGATATACATCATGATCTTTCCAAGATCCAGAATTAAATTATTACAACAATGAAAAAGAATATTTAATTGTTAAAAAGTCATTAAGAAATTTACAATATATGTTATAAGCTCCATATTCATTATAAGAACATATAATAAGAATTTTGGTTATTTCTTAAGGACTAATATTGCAAGTGATTACAAAAAAGAAAGATTAGTCAGATGTAAATAATGGTTCAACCATTACAATTTTGAAGTTGAACATCTTTCAAGACATAAGAATAGCTTAGTAGATGCTCTTATTAGAGAATTAACACATTTAATTATTTTAATGTTTTCAGGAATGTAACATCTTAACATCAAAATCAAGATAACGAAAAAAGAGAAAAAATCCTACAGGAATAACTCGAGCTGCTATATCTCAAGAAATCTCTTATTGAGACGTGAAAGAAATAGAAAGAAGTTAATTGTTCAAAACAACCTCTAGAATCCAAAATCCCAAAAGAGGAATCTTCATTAAAAATTCAATCTAAAGAAGGTGAAACTTTTAAAGAAAGAATTCAAAATGAAAAGGAAGAAGAAAGAAAAACTTCTAAAACCAAAAAGCTCAACTAGGTAGATGAGGCAAAAAAAGAAGAATAGAAAAACGTTTATGTGGTCTATAATGGCTCAAAACTAGGAATCTATAACAACTAGGAAGAACCTAGTAAGTCTATTCTGGGAATTAGTGGAGTAACTCATAAAGCCTTCACTAAGAGAATAGAAATTGAAGGCAGTTATGCCAACTAAAAAACACCAAAACTAATGACCCCAAAATAGATAGTAAGAAATTATTCTGTAACATTACAACAAAAAATAATAGTTTCAAGCAAATTGAAAAATCTAGGAAAAATAGCAAGACCTTTAGTTCTATTTAGAGAAACATCTCTTCCAGAAACACCAAAAATAATAAAACATTCAGTGCTGTTCAGGGAGACATCCCCCAGAAATGTTCCAATCATTGAAGATGAGAATGACCAATACAGAAACCTCAACAAACCACAATGATTGAGTCTTTATAACTTGGCTAGGAAGTCTACCCATGAACATATTGAAGATATGAAGTTCTATACCACATACAAGGAATTTCCTGTAGGAAGTAAATTCAATATCTTAAAAAGAGCTGATCCAATATTTGTTTATAAAGCTTTCCATGCAAGGTTAATAGAAAATATATATTCAGCAATTAATTTAAGTAAATTGAATTATTTTCTAGAAAATTTTAAAAAAGCAATCAATAACTTCATAAAGAAGATTAAAGCAGGTCACAAACCTATTTATCTTAGATTTTTCATTTCATTAATGGACCAGAATAAAGAATGATGTATCAATCCCTACCACTTCATCAATATAATGATTTTCAAAACTAACAGAGAAAGTTCTCAAATCAAGGGCAATTCTAGAACAAGGAATTCAACATAGAAGAACTCTGTGTACTAAGAAATCAAATGTTAGGCCAAATTTACTATAAACTCGGAAAGATTGACAATTTTACTAAGATTAACGTAAATTATTCAACTATTAAAGTCATCATCATTTCTCACAATAGCATGACTTTGTCAGAAGAACATGGTGAAAAAAATTTAAATATGAAGCCAATTTTAACAGCAATAATATGAAAATTGGATAAAAAACAAGAAATATATTATACTTCTATGCTAGAAAAGCCATCAAAGATCGAAAAGATGAAGATGCATCATCATCAACGTCATCAAAAGAATTCTCGGTAGAAAACGACAAAGAATAATAAAGAAAAAAACTATCGACAGAAGACGATAAAGAAAATAAAGATGTAGAGCTCTCTACTTTAAAAAACAAAAAACTCTAACATAGAAATCCCCTAAACAATGTCAAACGTGTACATGCATACTGCATCAAATATTAATATCAAAATACCTCTATATTATATATGTATATTATAGAATCGTGATCGAACTCCAACAACTATTGTTGGTCTCTAGTTACCTTCGATAAACTTTTTGTTAAATGTATTAAAAATATATCTAATATTGTGATAAAATTTACTATAAATGCATCTAATATCGTGATAAAATTTATCATCATTAGATAATATCTTATGTTAAAACAATTTTAATAAAAAAGTAGAGTGTATCCTAAAATCCATAGATTTTGAATATTTTTATACTTATTTCTGGACAACTATATGTAAGTTATTATTATATAAAGAATTTGTTAATTTTATTAAAGATTTGACCAAATATTATATAAAAGATCGTGGCGGGGCAAATCTTTCTTGCCGCCCTAGGCTTCAACAGCGTAATGCGACAGATGATAGATCCATCGATGGCTAGTCGAAGTAGGTCTAAATAATGCAAAATCGAAAACGATAAATCACATAACATATGAGATGGTTTTCCTAACTGAGAAACCAACCCCAACGGAACTTTAAGTAATTTGATTTGTCATTTGTCAATTTTCAATAGATCATTAAAATAATTACTTATTACTTATGATTAATTTATAGATGATATATATTTAATAAATTTTAAGATAAATAAACTTAATTAAAAATAATGATGTTAAAATATTAAAAATTAAAATCAACAAAAATATTAAATTAAATAAAATGATACACTCACTCTTAATTAAGTTAGGGGCCAAATAAAACTATTATTTTTGAAAATAGGTAGTTGCGTCCTATTATTTTTTGTTGGACTTAATTTGTCTTAATTTTTTTTTTAAAAAAAGAGGTAAATAAATTTAAAAGGTGATTTTTCGTTTAAATAAAATAGATTAACGAGTGAATACCTATAAGAGACGAGTAAATTTCTTTTTTATAAGTATTTGATGGATTTTAACTATTTTAATACTAATTCCTGCAAATATGTTTCAAGGTTTTTTTTAATATATATATGATTTTAAAAAAAGAATTGTTTATTTGTTGTAGCATGAAATTAAGATCGGTACCTTTTTGTACCATTCATTATTTTCTAAATTCTTAAATAAAACCTTCAAAAATTACTCATATCACAAAAAGTTATTCATTTGATCAAAGTGATTTTATTAAAAAAAAATAAAGATAATTTAGTGAAAATTTAATGTAAAATTATCAAAAAAATTTAATAATCATTTTATAAAAAATAATAAATTTATACTAACCCATTAAATAACAATAGATCATAAATTTAAGACATATTTTAAATAACTTGATAGAATTAGATCAAATATTACAACTCATCTCACCTAAATGAGATTTTCACAAATCATTTATTTCAATGATGTAATAAAAAAATATTTTTTCCAATCAAATCGTGGCATCCATATTGAGCATGACCTTAAATCCAATGTGGAATATTTTTCACTCTTTCTAAATCTTTTCATTTTTTTACGTTGTGAGTTCCGTCTTTGAGAATTGACACCTTGAGGCATTACTTAATTGGCTAACTCGTTGCCTTAATAATAATAGTAATCCAATGCCACTATTTTTCTAGAAAGATTAGATATACATTTGTTTCAACAATTAAGTTCATTAGATTTTTGTGGAACTCTCTCTCTCTCTCTCTCTCTCTCTCTGCTACTTTAACAGATGGATCATCAACCTAGTCCTGATGTTTTCCCTCCTGATCAGTTCAAGGTAAATTATTTCATGCTTCTTATGAATTATCGCTTAAATTTGTGAACTAAAATAGATGCATTAATAATCAGTCTTCATGTGTTTTTCTTTTGTTGTGTGTCTTAATTTAGCTGAGTTATATATAATTGCTCTCCTTTTGTTTTGGTGATAGTAGATTATACTCGCATTTCCGTACCGAGGGCGGATCTGTAAATGTGTTAAAATACATGTGATGAATTTGATATTATTAATAGAAAATCATATTTAATTCTTCGATAAACAATATACTACTTAAATTTAATAAGTCAAATAATTACAAGCTTATAATCTTATTCCCCTAAACCAATCACCAATCATATCCTTATTACAAAAGGTGAAATACTGTTTTTTTTTACTTTCCTTTTTTCTTTTATGAGAGAGAAATGGAAAAATTAGGATTTGACTACTGAAATGGTTAAAGTGATAAATGCTTAAATTGGATAACCATTGTTAGTATTGAAATACCTTTTCGTGGAGATCAGAGATGATATGCATAGATGTGCCTTTTTTATGTTTTGCTCATGCTTTTGAAACGTGCTTGTTAACCAAATGAAAAATCTTTTTTTTGCTAGAATTGTTTTAAAAGGGTCAAGAAGCATAATGTTAAAGTCCCGTATCGATTGCAGATCGCGTCCATGTTGTGCATATAAACAAAAGCAATCCTCCATCTTATAACCTGGGTTTTGAGATAGAGTTAGGCCCAAATTTAACATCGTATCAAAACAAGGTTATCCGATCAGTGTAGTTGTTTCGACATTGGTGAGTGATGCATTCCACCACTTGGGTTCCATAAGCTCAACATCCACATCGGTCTCAAGGGGACATACCCTTGCCGATGTGAGAGGGAGTGTTAAAGTCTCACATCGACCGAGGATCGCACCCATGCGACGCATATAAACAAGTGCAATCCTCCATATTATAACCTGGGTTTTGAGATGGAGTTAAGACCAAATTTAACACACAATTTGCATAAATTATATGCTTCTTCTTAAAGTTCT
Organism: Hippophae rhamnoides; assembly: GCA_033030585.1. Taxonomy (NCBI): domain Eukaryota; kingdom Viridiplantae; phylum Streptophyta; class Magnoliopsida; order Rosales; family Elaeagnaceae; genus Hippophae; species Hippophae rhamnoides. The sequence continues at coordinate 59,722,829 of CM065428.1, read as the reverse complement.
TTCTTCAGATATCACTTATGACACAAATCACTTTTTTAAATAAGTGCTTCTTCTATTTACTAAGTTGCTTCGATCTATTGTTAAATACTCATATTATTAATGAAATTCAAAGGCTATTAATTAGTTTGATCATGTGATGTACTTTGCTATCATGAAAAAAAAAATGCAGAAAGAAACATGGAAGCACACACTTCTTTTATCATTTCAAAGCCTCGGAGTAGTTTATGGCCAATTATGTACTGCTCCTTTGTTTGTGTTTGGGACAATTCCTGCAGAAGAATTTGTATCACAAGAGACTACCTATGAATTCTTCTCCTTTATTTTCTGGACTATCAACATCATTTCCTTGATCAAGTATGCCTTTATAATGCTCAAGGCAGATGATGATGGGGAGGGTAACTAATCCACTTTCATAACTTTTTATCTCTTACAATTTCTCTTCGATACATTCAAACTCAAAAATTGTTTACACTTTATGCCATTCTCGTAGGTGGTACTTTTGCTCTGTACTCGATCTTATGCAGGCATGCAAAAGTGGGTTTGCTTCCAACTGACAAAAGTGCTAATGAAGTTACACACTATGAAGCTGGAAGTCCATTTAAAGTAAAGGTGGAATCTAGGGCTAGAAGAGCAATTGAGAAACATAGAAGTAGTCATTACTTGATGCTTTTCTTAGCTTTGTTTGGTTCCTGCATGATAATTGGTGATGGTGTTCTTACCCCAGCTCTCTCAGGTTTTGAATAATTCAATTTATTATTATTATTATTACTTTTATTTGTATACTTTACATGAATCATTAAATCATCTTGAGTAATTGTTTTCTTATTCTTCTCGTATAAGTGTTATCTGCATCATCAGGTGTTCAAAGATCATTATCTGATATGACACATATAGGTAAGAGAATTTCATTTAAGTATTTATATATTCAATCATACTTTTTTTTTACATGCACATGAATTATTTGTCTTGGTTCTTGCTAGTTTCATCCTCAAAACATAGGCAGAAGGAAATTGCAGAAGCTTTAAAAAGATGTAAGTCTCCCTCCTATAACAACCTTATTAATCTTGGTGTTCATAAAAGACAAACTTGTACACGTTGCAAAATACTAACAATTTTGACGCATTATTCCAAGTAAAACATAATTCCTTCGAAATTACATGCAAAATTAAGTATTTCACTTATGAATGTGACCCTTGATAGCATATGAAAATGCAAAGATCTCCTCAAATGATGTTTTATCACTGATTTTGATTTTCTTGCAATCTATATTATTACAGATGTACCAGTTCCTTCAGCTTGTGCCATATTGGTATGCCTTTTCATGCTGCAGCACTATGGGACTCATAAAATTGGGTCTATGTTTGCTCCAATTATCATCATTTGGATCTTCTGTATTTGTGGAGTGGGCTTATTCAATATTTTATACTGGAACCATCATATCATTTATGCAATATCTCCAACATACATATTCAGATTTGTGAGGAATGCTAACATTAGTAGTTGGAAGTCACTAGGCTACATCATTCTATGTGCTGCAGGTTAGTTTCTAAGCAACTTAAGCTACAATATAAAAATGTGTTAAGATAGTAGAGTTTCTTATTACTTAACAAATAGCCCCTTTTTTCTCTTCAAAGGATCAGAGGCAATGTTCGCAAATCTTGGCCATTTCTCAAAGAAATCTATCAAGGTGTATATTTATATCTCATATTTTACATTTTAACATAATTTGGTATACTTGAGAAATAAACTAACTTATTTATGGTGCTTCTTGTTGCAGATCACATTCCTATGTTTAATTTATCCAGCTCTTGTTTTATGTTATGCGGGTCAAGCAGCTTTCATATCCCAAAACTTACATGTTGAAAATTTTAACCATCTTACTGTATCTGTACCAGGTAATTAGACGTACATGTGTTTCATTATGATCAGCTTCACTTGGCGTTCTGCAGATTTTGTTGGGAAATAACGTAAATTCCCGATAAGCTAGATTTATGAAAAAGCAAGAATAGAAAAATAACATACAAAATTTGATAACGGAGTTCGGCCAATCTTGCTTACGTCTCCGGACCTGCTGTAGATCTTTTTACTGAAAGGGGAGAAATTACACAAGGTGTTTACAACACTCACAACTCACAACCCAATTACACCCAAGAAAATTACTCTCAATTTTCTCTCACAGAACCTTTTCTCTCTAAGCTTTTCTCTCAATTGGAATGAACACTTTGGATGATTAATTCATTACAATTACACATCTATTTATAGGAAAATTCACTCCTTGAATTACTCCTTAAATTAATGGTTCCTTAAATTGCTCCTTGAATTAAGCTCCTTGTTTTGCTCCATGAATTGCTCCATGTTTTGCTCCTTGTTTTGCTCCATGTTTTACTCCATGTTTTGCTCCATGTTTTGCTCCTTAATTTACTCCTTAAATTAAGGAGCTTTATAACAATCTCCCACTTGAAGACTGATTTCAATCTGTCTTTCACACTCGATCAACGCAGCAGCCTTTTCTAGTCTTTGTTACTCTGAGACCAATCAAGTTGAGCACAACTTTAGTTTGTCAATAGTCACCACCTTTGTTAACATATCCGTTGGATTTTCGCTTCGAATCTTCTCCAGATAACACATCATCTTCCAATAGAGACCGATGAAGTGATACGAAGTCCAATACAACGCTTTGCTCTAGAATGAAATGTCAATACTTCGCCAAGTGTATTGCACTTCGACTATCACTACGCAGTAACATTCTTCTTGTTTGAATCCTAGCTCAATTAACAAACCTCAAGCCATATCATCTCTTTACTAGCTTCAAGCATCGCTACATACTCACTGTAGTGGATAGAGTGACAATTTTACGTATTTTGTGACATCCAACTAACAAATTCGTAGTTCCAACAAAATATATAACCTGTGGTGCTTCCCGGTGATCAACTTCACCTCCAAAGTCTCGCGTCCACCACTCATACTTTTAACTCTCCTTTACTAAAGTACAAGCACTTTTCCGTGGTGCCTCGTAGATATCTCAAAATCCACTTGACTACTTCCCAATGAGTTTTCCCTGGATTCGACATAACTGCTAACAACTCCCACCGCACGGCCAATGTCTAGTCTCTGCATGGAACCGTTGCGTACATCAAACTTCCAATGGTCGAGGCGTAAGCGAACCTTAGCCACGTGAATTCTCTCTCTTCTCGTCCGAGGGGTGATCCTCGGATGGCGAAAATGACCGGCCAAGGCGTTTAACCTGGTTGGCATCGCCCGTGTTGAATCTTTGCAAAACACGATTGATGTACTTTACCGAGATAAGCTGCAAGGATCCTTTCTTCTTATTTCTTGTGATTTGCATGCCAAGAATCTTCTTTGTTGGACCCAAGTCTTTCATGTCAAATTCCTTTGACAATTCTTGCTTCAACCTTTAATATCATCCATATCCGAACCTGCTTTACTAACATATATCATCAACATAAAGTAGTAAAATGATATAATCTAGGACCTATATCTCTTAAAGTAACAAATGATCAAGATTGCACTTCTCGGAAACCTTCCTCAGGTACGAAAGTCAGCCAAATTTTTTTGTACCATTGTCTCGGGGCTTGTTTCGGAGCCATACAAACTCTTCTTAAGTCGCACACCATGTTCTTATTCCCCTTTCTCCGAGAAACCTTGTCGGTACATGTATATCTCTTCATCTAAATCTCCACGCTTAAGGAATGTGGTCTTCACATCCAACTGTTCAAGATGAAGATCTTCGATGGCTTCAATGCTCAATACCGATCCGATAGTATTAAGCTTCACAACGGAGCAAAAATGCCGGTGTAGTCAATTCTTCCTTCCATTGAAACCACTTTGACAACTAGGCGGCCTTTGTATCTCTTGGAACCACTACGCTCCTCTTTCACTCCGGTACACCCATTTTTCAGGAAGGCCTTCTTTCCCTTAGGTAACTCAAATTAGTTCCCAGCTGCCCATTGGAGATGAGAGATTTCATTTCTTCTTTCATAAAGCAAGCTCCCACTTGCTTGGAATCTCGACCGACAAGCTTCATCATAGCATTCGTGCTCCCTCCATCACCAAGAACATAGTTCACCACGTATCTCCGTTAGGCACGCGAGGTCGGTAGAAGACCTTCTCAATACGGTGCGAGTGAAGAGGTCCGCGTGTGTCGGAACGCGTATCTCGTTTGTCCAACAAGTTCCTCCGTCGAGGACTTGTTACACCGGTTCTGTTGCGGAAGTATCGGGACATCATCTCGACCGCAAATACCGACTCATTCTGGCTCGAGTCATTGGCGTCTATTTTACGCATGTCCTTATACATCACCCTTTCGTTGAAAATCACATCTGCTACGATAACTTTCTTCTTTTCATCATCCCAAATGCGTGTGAGCCAAACTCATCCTCACCATACCAATGAATGTGGCATTTCTTGGATTTGGGATCAAGCTTATTCACGCTGATCACCGATATGCATAAATGCTTTACACAACCGAAAACTTTTAGATGTGATAGTTTCACCTCTTTCCGCTCCATACTTCCTCTAAGTATTCTATGCTCCGATGGAACAGATGGGCTCGGTTGATCAAGTAAGCCGTGTTGGAGACCCGCCGCAAAATTGCTTCGGTAGACCCGACCGTATACCGAATGCTTCGGCTCTTTCGTCAACGTTCGGTTCATACGCTCACCACACCATTGTGTTGAGCGTGCTTCGTACGCTTCTTTCCATTCGATCCCGTGCTCATAGCGAAATTTTTGAATCTCGTGTCTTCATATTCACCACCATTATCGCTTCTGAGCTTTTGATCTTTAAACCCGTCTCATTTTCCACCATAGCTTTCCATCTTCCGAAAGCCTCAAATACTCGACTTATGCTTTAGAAAGTAAACCCATACCTTCCGAGAGTGATCATCAACGAAAGTCACGAAGTAGTGTTTCCCACCGATGAGACGGCGATGTCCCCAAACATCGAGTGAGAAGGTGCTCTAGTCTTTCCTTCTTTGGGATTCTGCAACTTGTCTGGTGACTCTCTTTTGCTTTCCAAGTATGCAATCTTCGCACATGTCTATCTCCGTAGACTGTAGACCTGGAAGTTTTCCCTTTGAGTGCATAATCTTCATATCCTTCTCACTCATGTAGCATGGAACGATGCTCCAGAGTCTAACACCCAAGATTCTTCCTTGCTCTCCAAAGAGCATATCAATGCATCGTCTCCTCCTGAGGTGGAAGTAACATTTGCCTCTGCCTTCACTTGTTTGTCCTTCGTGCACTCTCGCACCGATTTTTCAGAAAGTCTCAGGTTCTTCCACAATTCCAACACTTGATATAGTCTTCGAGCCATAGGAATTATTAGATTCCCGGATTGGTGACCTCTTGTCCTTTTCGATCTACCTCAGAGACCGTTCCGCCACGTTCATTCCCTTTGGTTGAATTTCTTCCTCTCGACTTTGTATGCAAACCGAAGAAGTTGACGATTCACCGACTCTCTACGTCCTGGATCTCTTTACCGAGAACCAGGATCACGAACATCGTCCAAATTTCAACTTATCAGTTTCGACGAGCTATTCACAGTGACAAATGAAAGATTCCAACTTCTCGGTAAAGAAGATAAAAGTATTAATGCCGTACTTTCTTCATCGAATTCAATTTCCACTTAACTCAACCGGGTTGCGATGTATTCGAGTCTATCGAGATGTTGAAGCTACCGACGCGCCTTCATTCATCCGCGAATTGAACAAAAGCCTCAAGTGCGCACTTTGTTCGAGGCCGACGGCTTCTCATACATATTGGAGTAGAGCTACCATAAGACCGCTAGTGGTCTTTTCCTTTGCTAAGGCAAGGCAACATTAAAGGATAAGCGTCGATCAATCGAATAACCTCAGGACTTGTCTGTAAGATTCTAATCTTCTTCCTTCATAGCTTTCCGGTTTCTTCCCCGAGAGAGGTTGATATAGATTTCTTTGATACGTATAATCCTCTATCCGCATTTTCCAAAACCCAAAATCATGCCCATCAAATTTCTCGAGTTCACCCTTGTCCATGCGGCCGCTATCGCTCCTACTAAAATCCGACTTCCTCGGATCGTTTCCGACTATTTCTTGAAAAATTGATAGAAATCACCACCAATAGCTCGATATCGCTTGTTGGGAAATAACGCAAATTCACGAATAAGCGGTTATGAGAAAGCAAGAATAGAAAAATAACACACAAATTTGATAACAGAGTTCAATCTTGCTACGTCTCCGAACTCGTCAGATCTTTTACTTGAAAGGGAGAAATTACACTGGTGTTTATACAACACTCACAACTCACAACCCACTTACACCTAAGAAAATTACTCTCGATTTTCTCACAAAAGCTTTTCTCTCAATTGGAATGAACATTTTGGATGATTAATTCATTACAATTACACATCTATTTATAGGAAAATTCACTCCTTGAATTACTCCTTAAATTAATGGTTCCTTAAATTGCTTCTTGAATTAAGCTCATTGTTTTGCTCCATGAATTGCTCCATGTTTTGCTCCTTGTTTTGCTCCATGTTTTACTCCTTGTTTTGCTCCATGTTTTACTCCATGTTTTGCTCCATGTTTTGCTCCTTAATTTGCTCTTTAAATTAAGGAGCTTTATAACAAATTTATATTTCTAAACTTGTGTAATACATGGCAGGACATCTTCGACATATCTTCATAGTATTGTCCTTACTTGCTTCAGCTGTAGGAAGCCAAGCAACAATAACAGCCAGTTTCTCTATTATACACCAATGCCTAGCTCTTGGTTGCTTTCCTAGGGTTAAGGTTATCCATACCTCCGATAAGATTCACGGGCAAGTTTATATTCCCGATATTAACTGGCTATTGATGGTTCTCAGCCTCGTTGTAACAATTAGTTTTCATGACATTATGAAAATTGGAAGTGCAACAGGTATTCCTTTTTCTTCCTCTTGAAAGCTTCTCCTTTGTGTATAAGTCGTATGCCTTATAGAGTGTTAATATATGAAACAGGTTTGGCAGTGGTTTTTGGGATGCTTGTAACAACTTGTTTGATGTCACTTGTGATTGCATTGTTTTGGGAGAAGCCATTATCTCTATCAGTATGTTTTCTCTTATTTTTCGGGTTTGTAGAGGCATCTTATGTCTCAGCATGTATGTTAAATTTTCACAAGGGAGCATGGTATCTAGTAGTCCTACTCTTGATATCATTTACAATCATGCTCGCATGGCATTACGGAATTATAAAAAAGTATGAGTTTGATTTGCAAAACAAGGTAGCCACAGAATGGCTTACAGATCTTAGTCCAGGCCTAGGAGTTTCAAGAGTACCGGGAATAGGTTTTATTTACACTGATATAGTAATGGGAATCCCAGCATTCTTCTCACACTTCATAACAAACCTTCCATCCTTCCATCAAGTCCTTATCTTTGTCTCCTTCAAATCCCTACCAGTTCCTTATATTAATCCAAATAGGAGGTATCTTATAGGCAGAGTTGGTACAAAAGAGTATAAGATTTATCGTTGTGTTGTAAGATATGGGTATTGTGATCATGTTAGGGACGTGGATAACTTTGAAGAAGAGATTATTCAAACAATCGGTGAATTCATTTCTGTAGAAGAGAATGATTTTGAATCCTTGACATCCCCTGAAGGAAGAATGATTGTAGTTGGAAGGCCATCGCCAGATGGAAAAGGTCTAGTCCCTCGGTATGAATCCTCATCATCAACTATGGTGCCAGAAAACATAACGATCAAGACTGATGCTCAGGTGAGTCCATTGGCTGAAATTACATCTCATAATAAAGGCTCTTCTCAGGTTGTTAGGAGGAAAAAAGTAAGATTCGTGTTGCCTCCAAATAGTCCAAAAATGAGGGTATGTGTTAGGGAAGAACTACAAGAATTGATTGATGCTAGAGAAAGCGGAACTGCATATATCTTAGGACAGTCACATTTAACAGTTCGTGATGGTTCAAACTTTCTAAAGCAGATTTTGATCAAGACTTACGCATTCTGTGATAGAAATTGCCGTGAGCCGTTGGTGGTACTCAACATTCCTCATGCTGCTCTTGTTCAGGTTGGTATGATCTATACCATATAGACTGTTTATACAGTAAATATAGCAATTTGTATATAAAAAAGCGGTAAACTTGTTAATATACAATCTAAATAAGAAAGTTAAATGCATTTACCTGTGTAAAACATTGTTCCTTAGTTGAAACTATATACTTTTCTGTTTGAAGTTTTTAACATGATTAACTGTTAAAGGTGTTTTTAATTTAACGCCTTAGAGTATCGACCTAAACAGCTTGTAGTTCATTGTCAAACAGATTTTGTCAATGACACTAAAATCAAAATCAAATCAAATTGAATTATGTTCAGATAAGCTTATCAAACCTTTTAATATGATAAAAATATTTAATAAATATTAAATTTTGAAATTAAATGAATTTGTTTGTTAATTATTAATCACTTAAAAAATCACACATGAAAGTGGGAGAGTTGATTTGATTAAAGGGTGAATATATTGGATTTCTTAAAATCAAATTTCCCATTTTTTTTCCTTCGTGTTAAATTTAGGTCTAATTCCATCTCAAAATCTAGATTATGAGTTGAAGGACTGTCCTTGTTTATATGCGCAGCGTGGCGCGATCCCCAGTCGATGTGGGACTTTAATACTCCCTCTCACATCGGAAAGAGTCTGTCCACTTGAGACTGATGAGGATGTTGAGCTTATGGAGTCCAAGTGGCGGAATGCATCACTCACCAGTGTCGAAACAACTGCATTGACCGAGTAACCTGCTCTGATACCATGTTAAATTTGGGCCTAACTTCATCTCAAAACCCAGGCTATGAGTTGAAAGACTACCCTTATTTATATGCACAACGTAGACGCGATCCCCGATCGACGTGAGACTTTAAGACTTGTGAAAATGCCCGATCGACTTGAGACTTTAAGACTTGTGAAAATGATAAGCATGACCCAATCCATATTAGAACCAAATGGGCCAAAATCCTTTCGTTCATATTCGTTCGTTATTCTCCGATCAAATCAAAAACCCGAGAAACGCAGAACCCAATCAAGGAAACTCACGAAAATGGTGTGCATAGGCAAAGCCACCATAGATGATCTACTGGCCATGCAAGCATGCAACTTGTTCTGCCTTCCAGAAAACTACCAGATGGAGTACTATCTCTACCATATTCTCACATGGCCTCAATTGCTATACGTAGCGGAGGACTACAATGGACGAATTGTCGGTTACGTTCTGGCGAAGATGGAGGAGGAGAGTAACGAGTGTCACGGACACATCACTTCACTCGCCGTGCTTCGAACCCACCGCAAGTTGGGTCTCGCCACCAAACTCATGAGCGCCGCTCAGTCCGCCATGGAACAGGTATTTGGAGCTGAGTATGTGTCGCTTCACGTGAGGAAGAGCAATAGGGCAGCCTTCAATTTGTATGCAGAGACTTTGGGTTATAAAATTCATGATGTGGAGGCTAAGTACTATGCTGATGGTGAGGATGCTTATGATATGAAGGAGCTTAAAGGAAAGAAGAGGGGGAGTGAGCATCAACATCATCATCATCATCATGGTGGTGGGTGTTGCTCTGGTAGAGACTCCATGGGTGTGGAGAAAACGGAGGTTAAAGGGGGTAGCTCCAAGATAGAGAAAGCGAATGCCACAATGACGCAGTCTAAAGCTGGTTGAGGCATAAGGGTACAGGTAAACTGGGTGCTATCATATACAAATTACTTACTTTTTGCTTCTTTTGTTTCATATTTCGGCAGTTTATTTTTGCCAATTTCCTTTTTCTTTTATTTTTAATACAATGTGGTGGAACTTTTGAAGAAATAATGCGTTTCAGCGTTGGCAAATTTAGTGGTAATGTTAGACGTTGAAATGCAATTATAGGCTATAGGGTTATTGTTGGGAAATAACGCAAATTCTTGATAACCCAAACTTATGAGAAAGCAAGAATATAAAATAACACACAAATTTGATAACGGAGTTCGGTCAATCTTGCTTACGTCTCCGGACCTGCTGCAGATCTTTTTACTGAAAGGGGAGAAATTACACAAGGTGTTTACAACACTCACAACTCACAACTCACAACCCAATTACACCCAAGAAAATTACTCTCAATTTTCTCTCACAAAAGCTTTTCTCTCTAAGCTTTTCTCTCTAAGCTTTTCTCTCAATTGGAATGAACACTTTGGATGGTTAATTCATTACAATTACACATCTATTTATAGGAAAATTCACTCCTTGAATTACTCCTTAAATTAATTGTTCCTTAAATTGCTCCTTGAATTAAGCTCCTTGTTTTGCTCCATGAATTGCTCCATGTTTTGCTCCTTGTTTTGCTCCATGTTTTACTCCATGTTTCTTCCCTCTAAATTAAGGAGCTTTATAACAATCTCCCACTAAGACCGATTTCAATCTGTCTTCACACCTATGATCAACGCACTTTTTCTAGTCTTTGTTACTCTGAGAGACCAATTGAAGTTGAGCACAACTTCGGTTTGTCAATAGTCACCACCTTTGTTAACATATCTCATTGATTTTTGCTTCCTCGAATCTTCTCCCGGTATTAACACATCATCTTCCAATGGGAGATCGATGAAGTGATAACGAAGTCAATATGCTTTGTGCTAGAATGAAATGTTTGAATTCTTCGCCAAGTGTATTGCACTTTGACTATCACTACGCAGACATTCTTCTCTTGTTTGAATCCCAGAAGCTCAATTAACAAACCTGAAGCCCATATCATCTCTTTACTAGCTTCGCCATTCTTGCTACATACTCACCTCTGTAGTGGATAGAGTGACAATTTTCTGTATTTGTGACATCCAACTAACTGTTGTAGTTCCAACAACCAAATATATAGCAGGTGGTCTTCCGGTGATCAACTTCACCTCCAAAGTCTGCGTCTACGCACTTGTACTTTTAACTCTCCTTTACTAAAGTACAAGCACTTTTCTGTGGTGCCTCGCAGATACCTCAAAATCCACTCGATCGCTTCCCAATGAGTTTTCCTGCATTTGACATAACCGCTAACAACTCCCATTCTGCGTACGGCCAATGTCTGGTCTCGCAAATGCACCATTGCGTACATCAAACTTCCAATGGGCGGCGCTAAGGAACCTTAGCCGTGAATTCTCTCTCTTCTTACCTGGGGGTGATCCTTGGACAGCGAAAATGGTGGCCAAGGGTGTCAAGCTGGCAGCATCGCCCATGTTGAATCTTTGCAAAACACGATTGATGTACTCGCACTGAGATAAGCTGTATGAGGATCCTTTCTTCTTATTTCTTGTGATTTGCATTCCAAGAATCTTCTTTCTTTGGACCCAAGTCTTTTCATGTCAAATTCCTTTGACAATTCTTCACTTCAACCTTTTAATATCATCCATATCCGAACCTCGCTACTAACATATCATCAACGTAAAGTAGTAAAATGATATAAGCGGACCTATATCTCTCAAGTAGCAACAATGATCGCATTGCACTTCCGGAAACCTTCCTCGTGGAAAATTTGTCACAAATTTTTTGTACCATTGTCTCGGGGGCTTGTTTAGGGCCATACAAACTCTTCTTAAGTCCGCACACCACGTTCTTATTCTTCCCCTTTCTGAGAAACCTTCGTGGTACATGTATATCTCTTCATCTAAATCTCCACGTGAAGGAATGCGGTCTTGGCATCAGCTCCGTTCAAGATGAAGATCTTCGATGGCTACAATGCTCAATACGTGCGATCGATAGTATTAAGCTTCACAACGGGAGCAAAATGTCGGTGTAGTCAACTCCTTCCTTCGTTGAAACCCTTTGACAACTAGGCGGGCTTTGTATCTCTTGGAACCATCGTACTCCTCTTTCACCCGCAATACACCCATTTGTTGTGAAGTGCGCTTCTTTCCCATAGGTAACTCGGCTAGTTCCCTGGTTGGAGATTAGAGATTTCATTTCTTATTTCATAGCAAGCTGGCTTGTTGGAATCTCGAGTCCGACAAGCTTCATCATAGCATTCGGGCTCATAGTGATCGGCCAACATATAGTTCATGTATCTCTGTTAGGCACGTGAGGTCGAAGACCTTCTCGATACGGGAGCTGGAGTAAGAGGTTGTGGTGTGTCGAAATGATGTGTGTCTTGCTTTGTCCAACAAGTTCTCCGTCGGGGACTTGTTACAATTGGTTCTGCGAAAGTATACGGGACATCATCTCAGACCGCATAATACCGACTCATTCTGTCTGAGTCATTGGCGTCATTTTATGCATGTCCTTATAAATCACCCTTTCGTTGAAAATCACATCTCGCTACGGATAACTTTCTTCTTTTCGTCATCCCAATACGGTAGCCAAACTTCATCCTCGCATAGCCAATGAACGTGCATTTCTTGGTTTACGGGGATCAAACTTATTCCCGCTGATCACCGATACGCACAAATGCTACACAACCGAAAACTTTTAGATGTGATAGTTTCACCTCTTTCCGCTCCATACCTCCTCTTCGGTATTCTATGCTCCAATGGAACGGATGGGCCTCGGTTGATCGAAGTAAGCTGCCGTGTTGGATCTTCGCCTGGAGGTAGCCGGTAGACATTTGTATACGAATCTCGGCTCTTTCTGTCAACGTTCGGTTCATACGCCCGCCTACACCCTATGTGTTGAGGCTCCCGGCACTGATTCTTTCCATTCTAATCCCGTGCTTTCATGGCGTAAATTTTTGAATCTGGTGTCTTCATATTCACCACCCGTTATGATTCACGAGCTTTTTGATCTTTAAACCCGTCTCATTTTCCACCATAGCTTTCCATCTTCCGAAAGCCTCAAATACTTCGAGACTTATGCTTTAGAAAGTAAACCCATACCTTCCGAGAGTGATCATCGATGAAAGTCAGTAGTGTTTCCCACCAATAGATGAGATGGTCGCTGGTCCCCAAACGCCAGAAGTGAATAAGCTCAGCCTTTCCTTCTTGGGATTCTCGCAACTTTTCAAAGCCGACTCTCTTTGCTTTCCAAGTATGCAATCTTCGCATACGTATCATCTCCGTAGACGTAGAACCCGGAAGTTTTCCGCCTGAGTGCATAATCTTCATCCCTTCTCACTCATACGCCTGTTCGGTGCCCTGATTTGGTGTTTCATTGTTTTGCCGTAACCGAAATTGTACCGAACAACGTGCCTCATTTGTCGTGTAAAGAGGCTACTTTTCTTGCCTCGAGCAACCGCATTATCGCACCCTTTGAAATCTTCCAATCATCACCATGGAAGATCGTAGTAGCCTTCTGTGGCCAATCTTGCCCCACCGAGATTAAGTTCCTTCGAGGATCGGGAATATGCGACATCCTTCGGTTCCCAAACAAATCCGTTCAACTTAATCTTCACTACACCTTGCCAATAATAGCAATACGTGGTTGATCATCACCTGAAGATATACCTTTCCCGAGGTTTCCAGACATATTTCTCGAAGAATTCTTTTTGTGAAGTACAATGAACGATGCTCCGCAGTCTAACACCCAAGATTCTTCCTCGCTCTCCAAAAAGCATATCAATACATCGTCTCCCGAGAGTGGAAGTAACATTTGCCTACTTCACTTGTTTGTCTCCTTCGGTGCATTCTTGACCGATTTTGTAAGTTGCTTCTTCCACAATTCCAACACTCGATAGTCTTCGACTATGGGAATTATTAGGATTCTGGATTTGGACCTCTGTCTTTTCGATCTACCTCGGTAGTCATTCTACCACGTCCATTTCCTTTGGTTGAATTTCTTCCTCTTGGCCTCGTACGCAAATGGCAAGAGGGTTGACGATTCAATTGCCTACGCTCGGATCTCTTCACCGAGAACCAAATCACGAACATCGTCAAATTTCAACTTATTGCTTCCCGATGAGAGCTACTCACGGTACCGTGACAAGAGTAGCATTTTCCGACTACGGTAGAGAAGACAAAAGTATCAATACTTCTTCATCGTGAATTCAATTTCCACCGAACTCAACCTGGGTTGTAAGCGTATTGAGTTCGTTGAGATCAATTGCAGGTGCGCCTTCCGTCATCCGCATGAATTGAGCAAGCGCCTAATGTGGTTGCACTTTGTTTGAGGCGATGCTTCTCATACGTATTGGAGAAGGCTGTATAAGCATGGTCTTTTCTCCTTTGCTATGTTGAAAGCAACATTACGGGATAACGTCAATCGAATAACTCCGGCGTCATTGTCATGCAAGAAGATTCCAATCTTCTTCCTTCGCCTTCTCGCTTTCTTCCCGAGAGAGGTTGATATAGATTTCTTTGATACGGATAATCCTCTATCTGCGTTTTTCCAAAACCCGAATGTGCCATCACCCTCGAGTTTCACCCTTCCTTCATCATGCGGCCGTTGCTCTACTAAAATCTGACTCTCCTGGATCGTTTCGATTATTCTTGCATGAAAATCGACGTAAATCACTACCAATACATACGATACTGGGTTGTTGAAATAACGCACCCCGATAACCCAAACTTAGCTTGTGAAAGCGAGAATATAAAATAACACACAATTTGATAGCTAATCGTCTTTAACTCTCTAGGACCTCCTGGTAGATCTTTTACTTGAAGGAGAAATTACACAAGCGTGTTACAACACTCACAACTTCGCGACTCACAACCCATTCTACACCAAGAAAATTACTCTCAATTTTCTCTCACAAAACCTTTTCTCTGCAAGTTTTTCTACCGATTGGAATGACGAACACTTTGGATGGTTAATTCATTCTGATGCACATCTATTTATATGAAAATTCAATTTCGCTCGAATTACTCCTTAAATTAATTGTTAAACTAAATTAACTCCGAATTGTTCTCCTTGCTTTCGTTCCACACCGCTTTCCACGTGTTTCTTTCCTTGTTTTCTTCCACGCTTTACTCCACGTTTTCTTTCCTTAAATTAAGGAGCTTTATAACAGTTATGTAGTGATGTTATATGTACTCTCTACTTTTTTGCATATGTAGTTTGGATCATTTAACTAAGCTTTATATCATTTCAATTTTGTTTACTTGAACCTCATTCTGCAAGATATTGGATGACATCTCAATTATTACCAATTGACTTAGAAAAACCTACCCTTCCAAACTCATTAGCCTCCATCTCCATCTCCATCTATCACCTACCCTTCCAAGCGCCGCCTCCATATTGTTATTTCTGCCGGCGTTGCCCCAGATCCAGATTTTTCGTCAGTTTCTACAAAAGACGTTGATATCTTTGGCATTGCCTTCCCGCTAGTTTTCTAGCGGGCTCTTTGTTATTTTTGTGTATGGTCTTTGCTAGTTGTTGTCATGGAGGACAGCGATGAAGATGAACTGGATGACTATTGAGGTTTTGTCGTCGGAAACAAGGATTGGCAATTTCTTGTTCCGGTGATGTTGTTCTGTGTGTGATGAAGGAGTTGTATGGTGGTGTTATTTTTTCTTTTAGTTATCGGGTATGTGTGTTGATGGAATGTTGATCCTTGTTTTATTAGTTAAATTTATTTTCTTCTCTGATGGATCCGGGTAGAAGAATTGGATCGGGTTTTGGAAACATTCTAGTTAGTTAAAGATTGTAAGTAGGATCTTGTTTCGTCCCTTCCTTCGGACCTCAGCTAAGTTACTTTAGAGCGCTACATATATGATCCGATATTGTTACGAGAGATGCATTCCAATGGTTGTAATTCATGGTCCATGTTGCATTTAACAATGTTCATTCATTCATTCATTCATTTCGTTAACAAATATAATAAAAGAAAATCACATGATATTTAATTTTATTTGGTCTGTATCATTTTTTTTTGTCAGCATTATTAACAAAATGAATAAAAATTAGATAAAATTCATTACGTTGAGGATTGATTTTTTTTTTTGACAAAATAAAGGTTAAATGCAATTTTGCAAATAAAATGTCAGTGGCATATATCATAGCTTGCCTAATTTGAAATAACAAAAAGGTAAAAATGTGTTAGGGTATATAATGTAATTTATAAGTTTATTTAAAATTGTTTATCATATCATTTTAATAAAATTGTTATTTTAAATATTTTTTTTACAAATTTGATAATTGATAAAATTTAGTTAAATTTTTTAATAAGAAAAAAAATAAGAATTTAATATTAATTTTTTTTACACTCATTGCAATAATCATGTGAACTTTCTTAAAATTCTATTGCTCGTCAAAATCGACCATATTATTCTTTTGAAATTATTGAAAAAAGCATCGACACTTTATCTTTATGATATGAGAAGTGGTTTTCTTCTTTTCATCGGAGCATATCCTATGGTTTTTACGTCATTATATATATCCTTCATGATTGCGACTTTTAATTAACTAAATTCTTACTTTAATAATAATCATAATAAATATTTGATTTTGGTAATGTTTTATATTTTTTTTTTCTTTCGTAAAATTTGATTTATTATTATTAATTAAATTTTTTTTGATGAAAATAAAAAAAAAATCATAAATCAAAAATATTATTTTTAAATATTTATAAATCATCTTGGTAATAATTTTTTGAAAAATCAAAATCAAAATTAAAAATCTTTACTAAATTAAGAATCACATAAAAAAATCAAAAACCAAAAATAAAAATCTTCATTAAATAAGTTTTAATTAATTAATTATCAATAAAGGAGGAAAATATCTGCAGAGGCGATTCTGTAATAAGTTTTAAATAAGTTTTAATTAAATTCCACGCAGTGGAATTTAATGATTCTACATTCGATGGACTCAAAGCGCTATTCTTTAAAATCAATCAATCGACAACGAAATAAAGTGCTATTATAGTACGGAGATTCATACTATATTTACAAAATTTAGACATTGAATAGTTACAGAAAAATAATTACTTTTTTCACCAAAAGTAAGGACCCAAAACTCAGAATCTCATACTTTATTACTATCATATTAATCTTTTAGTATTTGTTCTTGAAAAAGTTCTTGGGATACGTTAGAGTCAAAGTTTTTAATATATTTGTTGGTTAAAATATCTATACATAAATTATTATATGAATGTATTAAAAATATTATCATGATAAATAGAAAATATTACAAAAAAAGTTGGCTGAATATTGTAATAAATTTTCTAAAATATCAATACAATTAAATGATTATATTTTAAATTAATTTTTACATATAAATATAAATATATATAATATTTATTTTAATTAATAAATCAAAAATTTATAGATAAATAATTGAAATGTTTAAAATAAAAACCATATTATTAACCGATGTTATATCAATACTTTTTTCCCTTGTTTGTTAGCATCATCGAAATCTTTAAAACATAAATGTTATCTTTATCATTTATTAATATCGAAACCTTTAAAACATGAATGTTATCAAATCATTATTTATTAATATAGAAACCTTTAAAAAACATGAATGTTACTTAAAATTATTCAAAAGTTACCCATTTATAACAATGATGAATATCAAAATAATAATATAAGTATGCCGGGGTTGAAGTTAATTTTTGCTATTTAAAGACGGGTTGATACTAGTCTTGAAAGCTTGGTTGATTGGATCTTGTGACCAAGCCACATCCGATACTGAAAAGTTTAATTTTCACATTTGTCTCCACTAATCATCACCACAACCAATTTAGCTTAATGTCACGTCCCGTTAACGTGATTAATTTCTACTCAACGGTTCAACAATAAGATACATAAAAAGAATAATGCTAAAACATGCTCATATTTACAATATTAGCCAAAACGGAGACAATAGTATACATTTCAAGTTCTTGTAAACCTGCGAGCGACTCTTGGAGTAGGCACAATCACATCACGACCGGATTTGATCAAACCGAGACGATCTCTTATTGTTTGATCAAATAACCTGTTCTCTGGATTCTCAGCATAGCAAACATAGTAACAACTCACACAGGCTTGTGGTAATGCCATGGCAATCCTGGTCTGGTATATATCAAAATGAACAAGGTTGATTTAGTTTTCAAATATCTGAACACAGTGGAATTAAAGAATTAGGATGTTCACGTCCTTATTTATTATAAACAAAGACTGATCAATAAGGCTGGCTGCTACTAACCATTAAGTATCCGATAAAGAATGCAAGGAGTGAATTGATGGCTACGAAACTTTGGTGCACTTTGGCAGTCCAAGCAGCCACAAAAATAGCACATATTGAGCCACTACAGACTCCGGTTAGAAAGCAGATTGCGCTAGTCATGTCCGAATCAACAATAATCTCCATTTCTTGCCTTTCAAAGAGCTCCCAAGTGTCTTGTGAAGCCTCCACAAAACTTTTTCCATAAGCAGCTATCTGATGATCTCAACAATCTAAATTAGACTTTCAGTACAACAAAGTCTTTGCATACACAGACTATTCAGATATTGGTCATTTAGCAAAGGCTAATTTAGTGGTATGATTACCTGTACGGAGGCCCAGCCGTTACCATTTCTGAAGATGGACTCCATAACTCGGAGACAACAATGTGCACAAGAAAACATGAATTCATCTTCACCCTCAAGCAGATTTAAAGCCCGGGCAACAATTCTCAGTGCTTCGATTGCAGGAACAAAAAGAGATCCGAGACAAGCACTCCCGAGATTTTTAGTCAAGGCTCTTTGGAAGCAAAATTGAGTATCTGATTGCATTCCTCTGAGATAATACAGAGCAATCACCCTACTTACTGTTAAATTTACAACATTTCTCATTACTTCAATTGTCCAAACCAAGCTCATCACTAATAAAATTATGACCAATGGAGGAAAGTAGAAATTTAAGGCTCCAATAACTGCTAAAATCCACAAAGACATCCACATAAATCCAGCCCCAAGCATCCAATAAGTAGGTTGATTCAAATCAGGGAATTTTGATACAGGTTCAAGAGATTTTATCAAAATCTTACAACAAAATCGAGCTCGTTGCGTAACCCAGCAAGCATATAAGCCATTGCATATTGCAAAGAAAAGAAAACTGACTCCCATACCATCAGTTGGAGGCTTTTGGAAGCAAATTAGTAGAATCCCAAGAGATAGTGACATGACAAAAGTGCTCCATAATATGAAATTAACCATAAATTTGGGCCATTCTCTAACTGCCTTTTGCCATACAAAAGAAAGAGTAATGCTTAAAAGAGAAGCAACTTCAATTTGGGGTAGTAGATACTTTAACACCTTCACCTCTTTTCTTTTAACTGAGTCTGATGATTCTATCAGCCCTTGAATGTCCTTAAATACAAGAAAGCAAACTAATCCAATGGCCAAAACCATATGCAGACTGAACAGAAACAGGGATATTTTGTTTGTATACACTCTTGAATTCAGTGTTGTCACAGATGCCTGGTCAACAAAGAAAGGAAAACCCATAAATTTATCAGATTGATGATTTAATTCAGAACAAAGTTTTTACATTTAGTTGATAGTTAAGAGATTTACTTTCAGAAAAATAATTTTAAAATCATCTTCAAATGGAAAAACCAGAATTTTTTCATATACACACCAAAAATTCAGCCTTTTAACATTTCTGGTCAACAAATCCAGATAAAACGTAGAAAAGAAGAGAGAGAGAAGCAGTAATTATATAAGATTCAAAAAGTTGTGACTTCATATTGAACATATAAAATATTAAAAAAAAAATTGCTTCTGCCAGTGAGCAGTAAGCAAAAGAAAACACTTTTTGAAGAGGAACTCACCAGTGGAGTAGGAGTAGAGCCAGGCTGAGCAAGATGAGAAGGAAGAGGGGGCTGAGGAAAAAGAGAAGGGGATGGAGTAGCAACTCTGGTACCACCGTCAAGGACAATCCTCAAAGGGTTGGTAGAATTGAGCCTTTGCAAACTTGTAAGCGGAAAACCTCTCTGATTATTGGTCTCAACTACTTCTTCTTCAAAACTCATTTCACCTTTCTCCACATCCTTCACTACTTCCTTCTCTTCCTTCTTCTCATTTTCCTCTATCAATTGACCTCTATTATTTTCCCTCTCCCCCACCTACCACACAAAAGTTTCAAACTTTCTTAGCACATTTAAGCATTAACACCAAAAAAGAATGAAAATGAAGAAGAAGAAAAAAATTCGAAAGTTAAGACGAATGGTTTGTGTTACATGTTCCATAATACCCATCTTAGCAGTAATGTTGCTCCGAAGATTCGATGGCAGTTCCGGCTAATGGAGGTTATTCTAAGTTCCAATATATATATATATATATATAAAGGGTGTAAGAAACACTTATTCAAATAAAATGTACCATTTGTCACCCTAAGTGATATTCAATCTCTTTATTTATAAACTTAAAAATAAAAAAAATTAATAATTTTAAATTTATTTAAAAATGTAAATTTTTTTGAGATATTTTTAATCATAAAATTTGAGATATTTTAATCATGAAAATAAAAGATAATAATATTATTATTAATTATATTTATAACTTTTTTGTTTGGGAAGATAAATGATTAAAACATCATCATTAATATCTCTTTAAAAAAATTATTATTAAAAATATTTTTATAATATTTTTTATAAATAAAATAACTAATAAATATCATTTTAAAATTAAATAATTAAATAATATTTTTATTTAAAAAAATAATTAACTCATAGAATATATATATATATATATATATATAATAAATTAACTCATGGAATAATATTTTTATTTAAAATAATAATTAACTCATAGAATAAACTAAATTTTTATAAATTATATTTATATTTATGGTATATAATAATTAAAACTTAATTTAATATATTCAAATTATATTAATTTTTTTAAAATATAATATCCAATTAAAGATATATTTTAAAAATAAATAATATTAAATAGCAAAAAATAAATTAAATTAAACATTACAAACATTATTTAAACTATAGATAATTAGGAAAATAATAATCATTATATAAGAATAACAATGGGACATTAATATATAGAATAATTTTTTAAATTTTGAGAAACATCTTAAATATCGTGTTGACATTTTTATGTTGTTTCAAAATCATAACCATAATTGTATAAATTTTACAAAAATTATGGTTGAGTTTATTTTAATTAGAACTAATTATACTATACTAAAACAACAATTCTTATATAATATTTTACATAATTAAACCGGTTAATATGTTATATGTCAAATCATAATTTTTTTTAATTTTTATTACTAGTTTATTTGTACACCAACTAATATTAACTATATAAAAGGACAAAGAGATGAAAAGTATCTAAATTGTACAACAAAAAATTGATCATATACTCTCAAACTTGTTAACATGTTATATTTTCTCAAATCTTATACATGGGAAGAAAAATATAAAAGGTGAGCTTGAAAGCTCAATAAATGAATAAGTTTAATAAATATCTATAATTACAAGCTTGAAAATTATGAATAAAATGTTTATGACATACCATGAAATAACATACTACCTATGAGTTTGAAATAACATTTTATTAAAAATGATAACATAGTATCTTATGGTTATTATGAAATAACATACTATAATAAGTACATAAATAAAAAATATAAATACAATAAATGTATTTTGAATTTGTTATGTTAAGAGTTCTTGGGGATATAGTCGCACACGAATGAGATATTTAACATTAGTGCTAACTCTCAACTACATGTGTGGATAATCAATTTACAAGTATAAAGTATAAGAATGAAAAATGTACTTTGATTTTATTATAACAAGAGCACTTATGAGTCTAGTCACACATAAAAGAGATATTTAATACTTACGTTAGCGGTTAGCTTTCAACTATATGTGTGTATGATCAATATATAAATAGAAAGTATAAACATGAAAAATATACTTTGATTTTAGAGTATCATTCAATTTTAAATTAATCAAGCTAACTATATATATATATGTATGATATTATTCTTGTTTATAATACAAGTATGATCATGTAAGACGTATTGATTTAAAAGACATTTAATTACAACTAGAACAATAATTGTGATATAATACTATGAAGGGATATTAATTAATTTTAAAACTATATCATATAATTTTACATTCTTACTTGATTATTTAGTTTATAATAGTATGACTTTTATGTCAAATTTTTACTACCAAGGTTAGTCACTTTTAGTTCAAAAATATATGTTTCTTGTCAATGGATTTTACGTGTCTATCATCGTGCTATGTAATAAAAACATATTTGCTTTTTGGCATTTAAACAAACTAGTATATACTCGACAGTATTAAAATGAGAGAATTATATTTTATAAAGTATAATTATTTTAATTTGAAGTTTGTAAAGTGATTGAATTTTCTTTTCTAAAAATTTAATAATATTCTTAAAAACACTATTCATATTTAAGTAGATTCAATTGATTTTATTAGCATTTTTTTAAACATTAAAATTTAAAGTGCATTAAATTAATTTAATAAAAATTTAAAGAATATATTATATGTTAGTTTTGATGCACTTTCGGTACGAAAATATCATAAGCATATATTTTATTATCATAATCAACAAGTTAAAAACAAGATAAATCGCAAATAATTTTGCCTTGATTTTTATTATTAATATTATTTTTATACAATTTTATAAGTTAAGTGAATATTTTAAAAATATTAGTATAATTTTCCTTCGATATTCATAAATAAGTTGATTTTAGTTTGTATTCAAAATATTCAATTTTACTTGTACGATATGAAAATAGATTTAATTTAGTCTAACTTAATATGATGTTTATCAAATCATTATGAAATTTATCAATTTAATTTAATTAATATGTATATGATATATGTATCACTATAAATAATTAAGCTATTTTAATGATTGTATCAAATAAATTTTTTATGCATATAACATTAATACTAAATATCTTCTCTTTTAATATTCTCGTAAATATCTATATCTAAGTTTTTAAGTATTTGAAGTAACTTGGTTGAATTAAATAATAATAAAAATACATGAATATAAATAAAATGAGAAAACAATAAGTATATTTGAATGGTGTAAGAAGTTATGTTTTTCTGTTAATTTTTTTTTATGCTAAGTGTCTAAGAAGTAATGAGAGATAATATAATTACTATTACATCCTATTGCAATAAAAAAATCCTCTAGAATCCTTGCTCCAAAAGTAAACTCAGTCACATACTCTAATATTTTAATTCAATGTTATTATTAGTATGAAATAAAACCAATATTATTATTAAAATTTATAGATTTATTGCTTCAAAAACAAATTATAGAGTAATACTCATAAAAATAATTTAAAAATATATATTTTATATCTTTTGATGATATATTTAGGTTTTGAAGTAAAAATTATAAAATTTTATTAATTTTAAATGAAGATAAATGATTGTTTTATGAATAAATATAGTTTGCTTTTACTAATTATCTTAACATGAAATAGTAAATATTATATTAGGATTTTTGATAACATCATAAATTTAAATTCAAATCTTACCGTATAATATTTTATTTATTTAATAAAAAATAAACATAAATATCCCTTTAAAAAAATTAATAAAATTTTAAAATTTTAAACATAAATATTAAAAAATATATATAACTTACTTTTAACTATCCCGTGTATCTATGTAAAAAAAAATCAAACATATATACTTTTAAAGTAAAATATTTAATAAATTGAATTAAAGAATTATAATTCCTACGTGAACTTGCAACCAAAGAGCTAATGTTAAATACAATAACATGGTTATTTGTCAATGATATGTGTACAACTTGTCTACTATTATTTAATAAAATTTATTATTTTTTACTTAATCATGTTATATATAATAATAAAGTGAATAGAGAATATATGAGCAATATGAAGAAAAAATAACATTTTTTTAAATAATGTTATTAATTATTTTATTTATGTAAATTATAATGATAAATTATGACACTTATATGGTTAATAGATTAACAAAATAGTGATCAAATTATTAAAAAGTATTAAAAAAATTGCAAAAAAAAATTAAAAATAATAAGAATTAGTGTTTATAAAAATTTTCTTAAAATAAAATCCTAAAGAAAAGCCAAACAAAAAAAGGGAGAGTAAACAAAAAATATAAAGCCTAAAAATAGGAAAATTTAGTAGATGTTCATAAATATTAGAAAATCTTAGAGATAAAATAAAAAAGAATAATTTTATTTATTAAAAAAATTATTTATTATAATATTTAAAATAATATAAATTATTTATGAGTTATGGATAAATTGTTTTTTCTTCAAATATGAAATCTATAGTTTTTTTTCTTTTTAAATTTTTTTCATATTAATTATGCAATTAAAAAGTAAAAACACACAAAAGATATATAAATATGAGAGAGAGAAAAATTTAAAATACATGAGATAAGATCATAAATCTTATTTATAGAAGAAATCATAGATAATGTAAATACATTATTTGATTTCTCTTTTTATATTTATCTTCTAAAATAATGGTTGTAAAATAAATAAGTCGGGCAAAGTCATCAAAAATGAAAAATGACACATATAAGATATATAAAATTTTAAATTATGAATTATAAATTTTTGATAAAATTGTTAAGTTATTTAGAATAATGATTACTATTATCATTAGTTATTGTATAATTTAATTAATATTTATTTTTTATGAATTAATTAATAAAATATTAGTAGTTAAAATATTAAAAATTATCTATATTATAATTTTTTTATATAATGCATTTATATTAAGTAACATAAATAATTATCATTTTTAGGTTAATTATCTTAAGTCTTTTTTTTATCAAATTAATATAAATAAATAATAAATTATTAATAGTTAAATATTCTTTTTATAAATATTCTTTATCTTAAATAACATATAAAATTTCATTTTTTGTTAATTATCTTAATTATTCCATTAATAAAAAAATATTATTACTTAAAATATTTTCAATTTTTTTATATTAAATTTTTTTTATATTTTTTTATACAAATTTATTTATTTTAAATAATATAAAAAATTATCATTTTTGTTAATTATTTTAATTCTTATTTTTTATCAATTAAATAATAAATTATGAAAACTGATATTTTTATTGAAAAAACATTGGTGTTAAAGTAATTAAATATTTTACCACATAATTTAATGTTATAAGATTTCTAAAAATTGAAATATTTATATGGTATAAGTTTTTATATTTCTAGCAACATAGCTATCTTAAATTATTAGTAGTTAAAATATTAATAATTATCTATATATTTTTATACAATGTTATGTATCTTAAATAATACAAATAATTATCATTTTTTAGATTAATTATCTTAAATCTTATTTATTTTATCAATTAAGTAATAAATTATTAGCAGTTAAAATATTGATAATTCTTTAGATTATAATTACTTATATTTATTTATATATGATTATTTGACGTGGAACCTTTAGTCAAATAACCCTGTGAACCTACTAACTCAAAATAATATGAACAATTAAATTGCTAAGAATGTATTGAAGATGATCATATTAGAACCCTAAGGAAACAAAGTTCTTAAAACATCGATCTTGAGACGCCACAAAGGATTGTCACTTTCTTTGATAAGTCGAATTCAAGCATTCAATCAAGAACACAAGAAGGTAAAGCAAAAACTTTATGAAATATACTTTTTGTCAATGATATTCATTCTTGCCTTAAAATTACATAATTTCTCTTTTTTATAAGCAATAAACCCTAATAGAAAAACCTTAGATGAAATGGGCCTATTTAAGCACTATCATTTCTCTATCTTCCTCTATATTAACTCTAATCATGACAAATTTCATCTTCTTATAATAATCTTCTATACTTATGGAACCTTGAATCAGCCCTCAAAACTTTCTATATAAGTCCTTATAGTAATGGCTAGGTATGAACCTCTTGCGCATCATTGATTTCATCTCATCCCATTATCGGATAGGTCTCTCATTATTCCTTCGCCTATTGACCATCAATTGATCCCACCATATACTAGCATAATCTATAAATTCTACGGCTGTTAGCTTTACTTTTTCTCCTAGGAGTAATTATGACAATCAAATACATACTCAACCTTTTTTTCCCACTCCAAATATAACTCAGGATCGCTCTTTCCTTGAAAAGGTGGAATTTCCATCTTTATACTACCTATATTGCTATCTTCTTTAGAGTTAGTATTTTTGCCCCATTTATAACTTGTTCTCTCCTTTACATTGGAATCAGCTTCCTTTTCCTCGAACTCATGTCTTCTTTGTCCTTCTACTGTGTGATTCAGAACCAAAATAGGATTCTATATCATCCAACCTTGCATTCATTTTCTTAAATTGGTCATAAACATATTTGATGAAAAATTTCAAGTCAAACTCTTGTGGTTCTTCTCATTCTTTACTCATGTTGTCAACTTGTAAAATAAAATGAAATAACCCACGCACTCCCTTACGTGTTTGCTCTTTAATAATATTATTATCACTTTCCCTTTTGTAACACTATTTTTGCTCTATGTTTCTTTTTTTACTCAAAGTTCACGCCAACTTCTTTTGTATTATTAACAAAATAAAAAAATCCAATTAATCTAAAAAAATAACCATTTTATTGGTGACAATCTTAAAATTTAGAATTATAAAAACTTAATGACAAAGTATGACAAAAAGAAATTTCAAAAGAGGACTCTAAAGAAAAACTCTTGATCAATTATAATTCTCTTTTTTCTTCTTTTTTTTAAATTAGTCTTGGCATCAAGAACAAAATAAAGGAAAAACCAATTTCAATAAGAATAAGAAAACTCACAAAGAAAACAAGAAATAGATTCTGGAACAAACTACTTTGTTCTCTTTTATTCTTCTTTTTTCTTAATTTTTTTGACTATTGAATTTTTGAATAGAAAATTCATAAACAAATTTGAAACCCTAATGAACAAGAACCGAAAACAATGCAAAAAGGTGCGATAAAATCTTTAATCCCTCGATTAATGGTGTAAACAGTGGAATTTGGACTCGAAAATTGCAAAAAACAGAGGCGAAGCTTAGATCCACTTGTAAGAATTGAAATGAGCTTTGATTTGATATATTATAATAGTCGCTTCATTACTCGAGTCAAAATTATGGTTGTTTAAAGTTGTAACTTTGTTTTATCAATTTGTTTTTTAACTGAACAACAGTTCTCTTTTTTTTAACACATGAATAAAGAAAAAGAAAAAGAAATGAAAAATTCAAAGAAAACTACGAAACGAAATCCAAATACAAAAACAATAACAACAAAATTGAAAGAAAGCACAAGACTCAAAAGGATAAAACTTCTTTTTTTCTTTGGGATTTGTAACCCAAGAACGCAGAAAACAATTAAGAATGTAGAAAATAACCAAAGTATAAATTCTTTTTTTTAATCTAGAATTTAAAACCAAGATAGATGAAGATGGATAACTTGTTTTTAACAAATAAGGCTCTGATACCAAATGATGCAGACTATCTAGGCAAATAACCCTAAGAACCCACAAACTCAAAGGAATAGGAACGATTGAATTGTTAAGAATGTGTTGAAGATGATCATATTAGAACCCTAAGGAAACAAAGTCCTTAAAACCCCAATCTTGAGATACCACAAAGGATGATCATTCCCTTTGATAAGTCGAATTCAAGCATTCAATCAAGCAAAAGCTTTATGAAATATACTTTTCATCAATGATATTCGTTTTTGCCTCTAAATTACATAGTTGCTCTTTTTTACAAGTAAGAAACGATAATATAAAACCATATATGAGATGAGCCTAATGGGCTTATTTAGTTGTAGATTAGGCTTAATCCTTCCTTCAATAGTAAAAGATTAAAAATACTTATGATAAATAAGACATAAAAAATCTCACAATTCATTAAAATAAAAATTGCTAAATATAAAAAGCCTATAATTAACTAAAACAAAATTTTCTTCCTAAAGTAACTCTTATACCCAACTTGATTTTTCAAACCTATCTCTAGTCATTGGTCTGCCAATTCCTTGCAAAAGATTTCGAGAATATTTAAAAATATCAATTTGATAAACACCTCAATCTCCATTATTATTTATCTTAAGTAACATCAATAATTATTTTTTCAATAATTATTGACTTTTATATACAAGTGTAAATCATACCTTATAAATTTTTGGATAAAATTATTTACATATTTTAAAGTGATGACTATTATTACCTTTAATTATTGTATAATTTATTTAAAATAATTTTATATCGATTAAGTAATGAATAATTAATAACTAAAATATTGTAAATTATATTATTTTTTATGCATGTTATTTATCTTAAATAACATGAATAATAATAATTTTTTAAGATAGTTATAATAAATTTTATTCTTTTATCAATTAAATAGTAAATTTTTAAAGATAAATTATCTAGATTATAATTATTTATATTTTTTATAATTATTTATTTTAAATAATATAAACAATTAATTTTTTAGATAATTATATTAAGTTTTTTTATTAATTGAATAATAGATTAATATATATAGCATGACTAGTATAAGTAATTTATAGGTTTTATGAAGCAAGTGACATTAAGGTGGGCAATTCTTGAGCAACAATTAAAAACTAATTCAAAGATTAAATTTAAAATAAATAAAACCAATGTTAGTTATCTATGATAGATATTATTGTCTCTTGGGTTAACTTTTACACTAATTTAGGATGAATTAATGTACAATAACCAATGAAAGTGTTAAAGTAAATTGATAAAGCATGAATTGATGTGAAAAATGTAAAAATGCTATAGTTAAATGATTAATAAGTACAAATATTATAGTTTGTACAAAGAAAAAAAGAGACATTAATATAATTCCATATTTAAAGCATTATCAATCGCATACCTTAACATGATATATATATAAAAGATGTAAGATAGCCTCTTCAATTCTAAATTTTTTATCAATATTAAATATATTACTTTCTTTCATTTTTGCTCCATTTAAAGTCCAATTCCATTTGATTGAACCTTTCAAAAGCTATTTGCTATTTATTCAGTCAATGTGATCAGGTTTAAATTTATTTGATATGTTTTTAAAACTATCTAGTCAATCATATAAAATTAAGAAAATAACTCGAAAAACATTAAAGAAGTGAAGAAAACCAGACACAAAATGAAGAAGATGAAAAAATCTAAATAAAATAATTTCATTGAGATATTTTTGTAAAGGAAACTCATATAATGAATGATTCACTAACAACCTATATATAGGGTTTACATTTTTAAAGTTTGTTACACATACACGAGTACTAATAATGTATGCTCTAACTAATTTTCCTAGTCACTAACAACATCAGGTGAGCAAATGTATTGTTGGTGAATTATTTTTTATCCTTTGCACATTGATCTTTTTGCACATATAATGTTGAACTTGTACATGTTTATTTGTGTCTGATCTTTTGATTACTCTACAGTCCCCTTCAAAATCAGTAAATGTGAAACAATATTGAGTTTGTTTTGCAAGTATTAAAATTGAATTGTTGACAATGATTTTGTGAAGATATTGACTCTGTGTTCATAAAAGGGTAAATGTTGCACACTTAAAGCTTTAGCAACTATTTTCTCATGCACGAAAAACAAATCCAATTCAATGTGTTTAGACTCATAAAGCATTAGAATTACAGCTAAGCATACTGAGTTGAGATTATCACACCATTTGATAAGCATAGAACAAACCACAATTTGAATTTCATTGAGTAGAGATTGAATCCATACTATTTCAACTATTGTGCTAGCTATACTTTTGTACTCAGATTATGTACCTAAACATGAGATAATTGGTTACTTTTTGGCAAACCATATCACTAGATTTGTACGGAGAAAAATACCTAAACTAGATATGGATTTTTGATCTTCATTACCGAGAGCTCAATTAACATCAACAAAGGCAGTTAGTGCTAACTTGTTTGATCTTTTAAACTCTAATCCATACTCCATTGTTTATTTAAGATATGTTAATATTCTTTATATTGCTATCCAATGAGTATCTCTTGGTGAGGATATGAATTGGTATACTTTATTGATTGAGAATTTCAAGTCTTGTGAGAGTTGTATACTGAAGTGCACCTACAATGCTCATCTAAAGAGTAGGGTTATCAAACATTTCACCTTTTGCACAGGTTAATTGAAAACTAGTGCACATTGGTATACTTACTAGTTTTGCATGACTTATGTAAGTTCTTTCCAAATATCAATAATGTATTTCTTTTGATGAAAGAACATACTTCCATTGTTAATTTTTCAACCTAAATGCCTAAAAATGAATGAAGTTCTCATAAATATGTGAACAAAAATGAATTACCAAGCATGATTATAAATTGTTGATTTTTTTTAGGATTAGAACCAATCAATAAGATATCACCTATATAGATTAAAATGTAACTAGTTGAAGTTGAATTGATCTTACAAAATAGAGAAATATCAATTATTGATTGTTGAAAACCAAGGCTGAAGAGAGTTGAATTTAATTTTCAAACCAAGATCTTGGAGCTTGTTTCAAGCCACAAATGACTTTGTTTTAATTTGGGAACATAATCTGCTTTTGAAGCACTCTTAAAACCTTCAAGTTGTTCCATGTAAACTTTTCTTCCAATATACCATTAAGAAAAACATTATTTATATTAACTTGTCTCATTTTCCATCCAAAGTTAACAGTAATTTTAATAATTACTCTAATTGTAGCAAACTTAACCATTGGGCTAAAAGTTTCTAAAAAATCAAGTCTTGAAACTTGATTATATCTCTTAACAACCACACGAGATTTAAGTTTGTCAATGTTGCTATCAAGAAGTTGTTTGACTCTGAACATCCAATTACTGCTTATTATTTTCTTGCCTTTTAGTGTAGGCCTTAATGTTCATGTGTTTTTTCTAACCAATTCATTGAATTTCTTTTGCATTAATTTGAATCATCCTGGATATGTAATACCTTGTGAGACAGATTAAAGAACACTTGTATCTAAGGAGGTTTGATAGGTTTCTGGTTTTTGTGTTCCATCTTTCTTTCTAGTTACCATAAGATGCGTATTGAGAGTGATGTTGATAATAGGCTTAGAGGTGATGTCTTATGGTAGCAACCATTCGGGTAAGACAAAAGGTTTAGTTTTTGGTTACGATGGATTTTGAATAGAGGAGAATAATTATTTTTTTCTATGAAAGGAGGAGAGAAATTGACGTGTTTAGTGTATGAAGAAGAAGATATGTTAAGGGTTAATGTGAAGGTAGAGACTTGTGAACAAAACTTTGTATTAGTAAAGGTTTTTATGTACTGACAGATAAAGGTGTTGGCACATTAGTAGAGATCTGAAAAGGTTTTGTTGTGGAAAGTAGGGTGTAGGGAAAATTTGTTTTATTGAAAGAGATATATCTAGAAACACATACTCTACCATGTGAACTAAGGCGTTTGTATCCTTTATGATTTGAATTGTAGCCAATGAATGTGTAGGATGTAGATTTAAATGCAAGTTTTGTAAAGTTATAAGGTGTAAGCCTACGGTAGTAACGATAACCAAAGGTTTTTGGTTGAAATAATTTTTCAAAAGGGTTGATGTTGGACAATATAAGAGTGGGTAGTTTATTGATTAGAAAAGTTGTAGAGAAAAAAGCTTCATCCCATAATCTCATAGGCATTTTTGCCTGTGTTAATAAAGTAAGTCCCATTTCTACAATATGTCTATGTCTCCTCGCTGCTATCCCATTTTGCTCTATGGTATATGGATATAAAATGTGTCTTGTGATACCAAAGCTATTTAGTCCTTAATATTTGCCACCATGATTGGATTGTAACATTTTTATTTGCCATCCAGTGAGTTTTTCAACATGAAACTTAAAAGTATGAATGCATCTTTAACATTAGATTTGTATTTTAAAAAATAGATTTAAGAAAAACTTATTGTAAATAAAGTAAACATATCATTTATAGCCATGAAAAGAAGAAATTAGTGCTGGACCAAACATCACTAAGAGTAATATGCAAAGGAGCATTGGTTGTTTAAGTTATTGGTTAAGTAATTTATGGTTTTTACCTAATTGATATACTTCACATACCTTAAGAAAATCAATAGCGTTTGTATTTATACATTAGAATTCAACATAAACTTGACAATATTAGAGGATGCCTTAATCTTTTATGCTAAATCTATAAATCAACCTTCTTATTAATCATAAAAACTTCCTAATAATCTTTAGTATCATATATATTTATATAAGAAGATTTAGTATTATTAATAGATAGGAAAATTGAGGATTCATTATTGTTATTTCGAAGGTTTGTATCACAAGCAACTAGTAAGGAATCAAATATATTGAAGACATTTTTAACAATTATTTTAAGGGGCACCTCCGTTGTATGTTTATCCTTGATAAAATAAAAATCAAAATTAAAATTCAAAATATACACTATTATCCTTTGTAAACTTTAAAACACTTAATAAGTTTTTAAGAATAAGTAGTATAAATAAATAATGTGTTAAGATTTAAATATAATATACGAAAAATGATAAATAAAGAGTGTTAAATAAAGAGAATATTTAGATTTAAATATAATATATAAGTGAGTCATTAGAAAGGAAGAGAAGAAGCGAATTTAGGAAAATAGGAAAAAGAAAATTATTAATATAATATATATAAAAGTGAATCGAAAGGAAAGAGAAAAAAATAACTTTTATCATAGAACTTAGAATTAAATTAAATTGATTTATATTTTAAGTATTTGATCATTCATCTCAGTTAACAATCAAGATGATTAATGTAAAAAATAGGTTTAAAATCACAATTAATTTTTTTTTATTCCTCTGATAATTAGATTAATCCTTCCAACATCTCATAGATGATCTATGATTAAGAATATTTTTAGAACAAAATGAGAATAGCTAACAATCTTTTAGAAAAACATAATTAACTACATTTTAAAGAACTTAAAAGGAACATAAATCATGTAATTATAAGTAATTATGTTTTAATAATATTTTAAGGTAATTAAATACTAGCTCTATTATATATATTCTATGTTTTTTTAATCATTAAATTCCGACAGACACGTATATCAAATACGTATACACTTTTGTGAACTCTCCTGTGTAACCCCTGTGATTTTGGCATGGGTTATACTGCTAGTTTTATTTTTATTCAAATATTAAAAGAAAAAAAAATATTAAAAAAATAACGATCAGTACCGACTAATACAGATAGGGACAAAAGGATTTTTTTCTTTTTCATAAAGTATGATTCTAATGTATGTCTCTAGAGTGATATTATTTGTTATTATAAAATATATTTTTATTAATTAAATTACTTTATGATCGTAATCTTAAGTTTATTTTTTTAAAAAAATAATATTAATTTTAAATTTTATTAATTTAAATTATTAAATTATTATATATTTTAACAATAATAAATAATTTATGTCGATGATGTGACAGTGCAAAATTTGTAAATGGTCTATTGTTTGGTCAGCTGATTGTCCTTTGTAACACTGTTTGAGTTAAGTCCCTTTCTTTCTGCTCAGGCCGGCAGAGAGCTGGGACTCATGTTTGAGAGTCGAGACCAACGCGCCACACTGCAAGTGGAAAACACGTGACAATTGGTGATCGATGAAAATATCTATATATTCATAAATGTTTTCATTGAAAATAATAATAATAATAATAAATGTTATTATTTCCCAATAGTTTTGTGAGTTATTTTATAATTTTTAAATTTTTGATGAAAATATCAATATAAATATGTTATAAAATTTTAGTTTCAAATTTTCAAATTATAAACATATATATATATTAAAATAAAATTTTCAATTATTTTCTCTAATTCTATTTTATTTATTTATAATATACATAATTTTTTTTTATATTAATTTTAATATAATTTATATAAATATCAAGAAATGCATGTGATTTTCATGATTTATATATCAATTGCTATGTACATTAATAACAAATAATTGGAAGGAGTTCAAATCCTTATGATAGCTGCTGTAGCCTAGATGATAATATGAACAAAGTTCAAGCTCAACGATCATATAACTTATATTCCCTACGAAAGCAACAAGGACATGTAAAAACTCATCCATCAGGCTCTCTGAAAAATTAAGAAAAGCCAATGAGAAAGCAGAATCCGAATCAACAAATCATAGACCATTAAAATTTAAACAATATAAAAAAAAAAAACCCCCACAAATGAGCAACTTATTAATATTGTCGGTTACAACAGATGCAAACATATAATTATAAACACCAAAAGTCTTTTTTTTTCTTCATTTAAAAAAAAAAGTAGTTTAGCATCTTCCTCAACCATTTAACACAAATTTTAGGTTTCCGAGACTAAAAACTGCAGTATCAATCCACAGCTATAACAACTCTCCTGAGAAACTTTTTAAAAAGTGGGCTCTGCTAGGGTTTTTATTTTCTTCCTAAATCTTCACCATTTTCATTGATATTTTCTCAGATCCTCACTGATTCTTCATATTATTCTTACTGCTCCTTTTTGTCCTCAATTGCTTAATCTTGTGTGGTTAATTGAGGCTTGGATTTGTTTGTGAAGCTAGACTTTGGAGATTTTTTCACACTTTGGTGAGGTCAAGTTCTTGCTTGCTTCTCTTCATTTCTTCTAGTTGCTGACCACCATTATGATCCATCTCTTGTGTCATGGAAATGCCGCAAAATATGTAAGTGGACCACTTAATAATTATATTATGGGCTGGTTTAGAAGCACTATTTCTTGGGTTGAGCCTTATATTCGGCCCATAATATTTTAGCTTAATGGTTGTGAAATAACTTTACTCATCACCCATCACTGCCCAAAAATAACAAACATTCTTACCATGGTTTTGGGTTCTTTACTTTAAATTACCCTTTGTTTTATTAAACAAAAGAAATATATTTAAATTCATATTATTAAATTAATATATTAATAATCTTTACGTTTAACAAAAATAAAATAATGTTCAATTTTTTTAAAAATAATAATTTTATATTTATATAAATATCTATTATTTTATATATATTCTCTTATATTTTTTTTTGTTTATTTCGTTACGAAAACAATTCTATCTATCTTAACAATTATGTCTATATCCACTATATTTTTTATTCTAAGTTTGTTACAATCTCATTCTTTTCCTCACCATCTATTTTTCAATTTTTATTATAAAATAATTATAAAATATATTTTTTATCGAAATTAAAATTAGAAAACAACCAATTCATTTGAAGTATCATTTATGTCAATGAATGCGATTACTATCAGTTCATTCTCTCACATCTTTTTTATTCTTTTATCATTTTCTTGATCACATTGTGTTCAATTAAAATAACTTTCATCTTAAGTTTGATCAAATATAAAATAATCAAAAATAATGAAGACATCAATCAAGTTAGAGGGAATGAGATGTCAATAGTAACAGTCAAGGATAAACTATTCGAATGAGATAATGATATTCAATAAAAAAATACAATTGTTGATTATTCTATAATAAATAATAAAATTTAGTTGGTCGATAAAACAATAAAGCAATATTAGGGATAAGATAGAGAGAATAGTAAAAACTGATGATAATTGTTAGTATAGTATGAAATGTTTTCATATTAAAATAAACAAAAATAAATGAAAGAATATATAAAATAATAAATATTTTCATAAAAATAAATTTACCTTTTTATAAATTGGGTTTTTTCTTTCAAAATTGACCATTATTGTAACTTTTGTTAAATAGAAGAACCATTAGTGTATTAATTTAATAATATAAGTTTAAACGTATATATTTTTATCATGGTGGTTGCACACAAATAAACATATTATTAGAAACTTTTAACATTATATTATGAAATTAATTTTCAATTTTTTTCTTCAATAATTAGTTTTTTTTATCTACCAAAAGCATTCACCTTTTGTTAGCATTTTTTTTCCTTCGAGATCAAGAAAATTAGGTTTCATTCTTAAATAATTATTTATTTTTGAAAATATTTTAATAAGCTCTTCTAATCTAGAGAGATATATCTTATTATTTTTCTCTCTTTTTTAAGTAATTATTTCTAGCATTTGTTATCTTTAAATTAATCTTATCTATTAAAATTTATTTAAGAAAAAATATCAATTTAAGTAATTAACCAATTGCCAAAATAAATGGTGGTCAATGTAATGTATAGTTCAATTTTTTTAGAAAAATTTTTTAATTTAATAGCTACTCAAACTTAACAATACATGGTGATGGGTAATAGACGGTATAGAATTTTCCTATTCCTATCTTATAATACTGTGATTTTACTGTTACAACATATTTTTGCCTTTTATAAAAATAAAAAAAAGCACACAACAAACCACAATATTCTCAATAATTTCATATTTTAAAAAAAATTGATATCTACCCAAACACTGAATTTTGATGTAAAATATAAATGAGTAGTGTCAAATATTCTAATCTCGTGACCTTTGGATTCCAACCCAACGCGCATAATCAACCCACCTGTCCATGTAATAATAATATTCATAAATCATGATAAATGTAGATTATAATAGAAAAAAATTGTATTTATTATAAACTATAATTAATATGGTATAATATTTTTTATAAATATAATCAGACTCATATAATTAATTATATGCAATAACAAAATTAATACGTAAGTTACGAATATGATGTATAAAAATGCGTCGTAAAGAAAGAGTTGATAATATATGACTTAGAAGATTTAAAAACTTACATTAGTGACCCCAAAAATGTGTTGCCGGTTCGAACAACAAAGCAAATTGCACTCAATAATAGCTTCTGTTTATGTAGCAAAGGTTCAAGAACTCTTTGTTCTATAATTCCAGCCAGTATCTGGTATCTGTTCATCACCAAAAACAAATCCATCATTCTATGAAATATCATGAAACAAACAAATACAATCACTTATTAGCCAAAAGGCATAAATTTCCAATTTCGAGAAAAATATCTGTAGTCACGTATCTTTAGCCAAAAATTCGCTTTAGTTCATCTTTAAACATGTGCACTTAGTTCATATATAATATATAAAAAAAAGAAATGCTAATATCACTTAATTAGAAATATAATTTAATTTTCGAGATAATATTAACACATGATAAAATCTAAACAGTTTACTCTAGTAAAAATATGAGTAAATTTGTATATTATTGACAAAGATATACCTCAAGTCTTAAAAGAAATTACTCAATGTGAATTTTATTTTTTGTAACTTATTTGCATCCAATATACTTGTTCAAAGAAAAAGAACTTTTATGGTACTATTCAAGTACAGCGCCTTTCCAATATCACACCTTTTAGTCAGCTCAAACAACTTTTTTTCTTTTAATTTTTTTATTATTATTACCCGATTTCTTCTTTATTAATCATAGAACTACAAGTTTGCTACTGGTCATGTGATTGTCAAAACATTTCATAGATTATTTAAATCATATAAGTATATAAAAGGCCACATACCTAAGGTTTGCTGAAACTGACATATAAACACCATAAGCAGCACTGGTAGATAACATGGGCAAATCCTCTGCTTCACCAGCAAAGGATTTGTCTATAGCCTTCCTTATATTAATCAATGAATTTGTTACACCTGTGCCAATCTGAAAATGACACAGTTCATTAGTCTTTGGAAGTCAATTAGCATATGTTGGTTTGTAACACAACTAACTTATTTCATTCCAGAAATTATGCCCAATATATTCCAACTCTATGAAAGATTTTTGAAGAATGTTATTGTGTATAAAATTGCAGATAGCAGTACATAGTCTCTACGTTACATAACATTCAAAAATAGGTCTCAAAATTGAGAAAGTACAGATAAGCATGTATTAACGTGTGAATGTTAGTGTTTACCAGAGATGCACTTGTTCCAACTGCAAATAGCTTGGCTCCATTGCGCTGTTCAAACAAGTTAAGATCGTGTAAATTATAACAATACGCACCGAGTAAAACTGTTTAGTTTTTGTGAATGGATACATCACATACCACTATAGCGCCTATTCTTTGTAAAAGTGAATAAGATGTTCCGGCCAGAGCTACCTGCATAAAAAAACTTGCAACTATTTGAGCACAGAGGGGAGTTACACGTTTGATTTTAGCCAAGAGTAAAACAACAATCTGAAATAGAAAACAAATGAACAATGACCTGAAAAGCATTATCAGGACAGCCATAAAAGAACTTAGCAAGGCGTCCTGCACTGACTGCAGGAGTTGATCGGAGAGAAACAGTTGGAGCAGGAAGCCATACCAGCATAAAATCTGCTATTATTGCCATCACCTAAGACCGAGTGATCAATTTCTCAGTGGATCACATAAGATAAAACTCTAAATTAGAAAATAGATGCAAAGTTTATCATTAAATATAGAGCATTTAAGGCTAAAATTCAGATCAAGTTGAGCATTTGAGGTTCTCAAATTCTGCTTCTTTGGTCATAATTTGAGGTGCATTTTGGGAAAGGAAGACCAAGATCAATTTAGTGTAAGTACAGAGAATTTTTATATATCTTTGATGCCACATTAATCAAAACCTGATGCTGTTGGGATCCTGCTAATCTCAGCTGTACAATTACAACGGAAATTTTGAATCTAGAAAGCTTAAAAATATTATTCTAAGTTCAATTAAAAAAGAAGATTACTTTGAGGAAATTCAGTTTTGAATAATCTAAAGAAAATAAGGATATAATCAATAACAGACATACCACATCAGCACAAACAAAATCCAGCTCTTTTGTAAAATTTTCTCTTCTCTTCTCCAACTCTGCTGCACTCTGAAAACCAAAAGATGTATTCTTAAGATCAATGTGTAATGCCTTCGTTCTATATGCCCTTTTGAAAATGTGCACTTTAACCCCCTTATTCTTCAAAAATGTACCATAAGTCCACTAGTTCCTTAAAAAGTGCCGGTAAATACAATGTAGTTGAAGCCATTTATTGATTCACCTGGGCTTAACTCTACCCCTAAAAACGCGCTTATAAGGATGAGGACTGCCCAGGCTTATAACCAGCTCAACTGTTGGTTCCCTGGTCGATGTGGGACTTATTTCCTCAACACTCCCCCTCACATCGACTGTGTCGACGGACGGTGGTGGTCTTATTGTTGCCACGGGTGGTAGTGCCGGGTAGCTCCTCTACCGCCAAGGGTCCCTGCTTTAATACCATGTTGATTCACCTGGGCTTAACTCTACCCCTGAAAACGCGCTTACAAGGATGAGGACTGTCCAAGCTTATAACCAGCTCTTCTGTTGGTTCCCTGGTCGATGTGGGACTTATTTCCTCAACACCATCACAAAATTTTGGTTAATTATGGCATGTGTTCAAATCGTGAGATGAACAGAACCGCAAATATGTATTTTTATGCCCTTGGCAGCATATAATGTTAAATAAATATATGCTAAAAATGTCTATTTTTCATTTTTCAGTGCGACTTGGAACTTATCTATAATTTGGGGGGCTTTGGATGCATCTTTGAAGAACAAAAGACTAAAGAACACATTTTTAAAAATAAAGGGACTCATCCTGCATCAGATCAGGTTAATGATTCAGGGAAAGGGAAAAATTTACTCCAAAGCATTTCACTAAAAGTTTGAGAATTTTCATATCTTATTTAGGTTGGGTATAATTATGCAAGCAGAAGATCTTATTATTAATAATAACATTTATGCACGAAAAAATTGGATGTTGAACAATTGTTGCATCCAATGCTAGCAAGTAAAATCACTCTCAATTAAGCAGCATAAATCCAGACATCCATGTTGAATAAAAAGCTTGTATGATTGCATTATAAGGCATTTAGCATTATATTTGATTGTAGAAATGAAAAGAGACAAAGTAATTAAAAGCGCAAAACGAATAACCTTTGTAAAGATGCCAACACCACACTCTATGGCAACCTTGGTCAAGAACAAATCATCAGCAAGCAACCGTTCTTTAAACCCACCAAAGCAAAGCAACCATCGAATCAAAGCAGACTTTTGAAGCTCAAAGTATCTTTTGACTATTAATCCAGGTATCCTCCCTGCTTCAATTGCCTTTGCCAAGTCATTAGGCAAACTCTCCAGAGATTCCCCTGTCTCTGCTAATGCCATTACTGCCTCGGCCTTGTTTCTTTCTCTATCCTCTCCATCATCATCGTCGTCATCGCCACCATTATTGTTGTTGTTACTATCTCCACCTCCTCCGCCTCCACCAACCATAGGAGGTCTAAAAGAGAAACTTGTGGTGGTAAAGGGTTTTGGAGTATTGAGATAGGAGGTAGTGAAAATGACAGAGGGTGTGATAGTCAGACGACTAGTGATGACTTTGGCCGTAAACACATGGGGGTAGAAGTGGTATTGTTTTGGTGAAGGGGAAGAGTGTGTGTGTGTAAAAGAGAAATTGGAGAAGGTGGTATTTGCCATGGTTGTTTGTTGCTTTTTCACCCCCTCTCTGTGTATGTGAAGTTATATTTGTTTGTTGCTTGTTATTTTTTGTCTCCACACTTGTTCATGATTTAGGAAGAAAATTCATCAATGGTTGGCTATTGTTTTTGTGGAAATATGGATAACTTATGTTTGATCAATATTTGATTAGTATATCAATTGTAGATTTACAGTCTTTATGCAGCTTTGGATTTTATTTTTAATTTTTTTACCATGAGGACAAGTGAAGCCAACAAAAAGACAATTTCATTATTGAGGAATTATATTAGGGGGAAATAAGCTCCAAATTTTGGGGAGACAAAAAAAAAATATATATTTAAAACTATATGAGTCTTATATGTGTGTGTGGTTCCCATATCTATCGCAATTGCAGTAGAGAATGAGAAACGTTCAAAACTGAAAAACCCAAAAGAATGGGGACCATGTGAAATGTATACGAGTCTTTGGTCCGCATTACCAGACAAAAAATTCATGGTTCCACTACCAGTTGGAAAATAATTGAGAACACAAGATTAGTGAATGAGAGAGCACGTTTAGATGTCTATACTAAAAACAGTGACTCCTAAAGAAAGCTGAGCTACATGAGAAGGCTGGAAGTCTGGAACTGGAAATGGAAAGAATAAGCAGGAATTAAACTAGTCCAATAAAATTTTAGAGACATTTGACTCAACATCGAATGTCAAGTCCTAAAAAATAAAAAAAGGTAATGATACTTCTTAGCATTACTCAAATAACACAAGTCCACCATGACTTACTAGTAAAATTACTATCTATCAAATCAATAGATATAATACGACTCAAATGACTTATATCTCATCCTTTTCTACCACATAAGTGTAAGTCTTGATAGAGTTATTATTCTATTTAATAATGCTAAATATCATTCTCCAAAAAAAAAACAAAACAAATCATAATAATATAAACACAAGTTACATTGTGTGTGGTGACAAGTGAACATTCATCACAACCATACTCGAAGAAACACGGCCAAGACAGGGTTGTAGAAGAAATAGTAATCAAAAGAAACTTGTCAATACTTAGCTCTAAATAAATAAAATAAAATTGGCAGTGTAAAAATTCACAATATTAACAGCAATATATATATATATATATATGTATATATATATTCTATAGCTTGCTTTGATAAAGGAATCTGTTGCTAAAAGGAGATAGAAAGTAGACGTTGGTAAAAATGATTCAATTATATAAAATATTCAATGTGGAAAAGTTCGTCAACTTTAATAGTAGCTGCAAATCAAAAAGATAATATCTAAATAGGGAGCAAATGTGGATACTAATACTACAATGAATTCTCAATGCAGCTATTGAAATTGGAATGGTCAGATAAAAAGAATACATAACAAATTCAGAATAATACAGTGTCTCTCAAACAACTTTGCCATAAGTCTAAATGGAGTACACAGCTCCGAACTGACATGAATCACTACTTCTTCTAACAAATGTTCTTCAATACAAAATTACATACACAAATTACAGAGGCTATCTCTATTCTATTTACCAATGTAAAAAACTAATTCAATTTTTCTTTTCTTTTTCCCTTTTTGATTCTTTCAACTTCTTTACTAAGAATCAGAAAATCAAAAGATTTGATAGAATAAAAATAGTTAAGCTCAAAACGGTGACACCACCTCACTGCAAGCAAAATCATCAGAATTTCCAGCTGAATACTCCGGCCAAGAATCCCGAAGAAGCTTCAATAATAGCTGAGCCTTTTTCTTAGCTCTGTCAGTGCAATCGCTCTGAATCAATAGCAGCAACTGTGTCAATACCCCAGCAGCAACGGCATCGCTCCGGCTCTCCTCCGATGCCGAACACAGAGACAGGAGAGCCCCCGCCGCGTACTCTGTAGCACGATCAGATATCTTTAACATGACCTTCACCAAAAGAGGTACAGTTAGCGCGTGCGATGCAAACGACGCACAACCTACCGAGTTTCGGCAGAGCAGTTCAATGGTGGCCAAACCTCGCTCGGCGTATTCACACTTCTCCAACTCACCAGCGAGTCCATCAATTAGAACCTCAGCCGCTCCGGCAGCGACTGCCTTATTCCTTGCCTGTTTCACAAGGCACAAGGCAAACAAGGCCTTAATACCGACCTTTAGAGCTCGTGGATAGGCAGCAATAGTGTGGTTCTTCAGAATCTCAATCACTCCTTGAAAGATTTCATCCACGCTAGTGATCTGAGCTCTTAGCTCAGGGGATCTCGTACCGGAAATCACGGCTTCGATCAACGCAGCGGAGTTGATTCGAACATCGAACGAAGAATGCTGAAGTAAAGTCGATAAGAAAACCACCCGGTTCAGATCCGATGCTACAGACTCGCACTCGGACTCACTGAGCGGGAGCAACATTACAACAATCGCGAGCGATTCAAGTCTCAACTCATCGGAATCGGATTCGGAGAAAACTATACGAAGCAAAATTTGTCGGGAATTATTAAGAGAAGACATAACGGATCGATTCTTATCGGAATCTCGAGCGAAACCTCTGAGACGACGCAAGGCAGAGAGGCGAGAATATAGGGAAAGATTAGAATCACAAGAGGCTTGAGAGAGGAGAGAGCGAAGCAAGGAAGGATCAGCGGGTTGTTTGGGAGTGGGAATACGTTGGACACCAAGAGAGTGGTTGGCTACGCACCAGTCTTGGATGAGCCTTCGAAGTGTGTGGTTAGGGATGATAGTAAAGTCAGTGAGAGGGGATCGAGTCACAGGGCAAGTGGTGTTGCCAGTGGCGACCCATGACTCGATGCTAGCTCGGTCGTAAGTTTGGCCGGTGCAAACAGTGACAGGGTCACTCATGAGCTCAAGAGAGATCGGACATCTGAAATGGTACGGTATCTGTACTCCCAAATCCAACGGTTCTACGCTACCAGGCATTTTTCTCGAAGACGAAGTGAATCTAATCTGACAGAAGGTTTCTGCAAATTCTCAAATGGAGGGGTAAGGAGCTTTCTTTTTTTTTTTTTTTAATTTTAAGTAGGAGGTACATATGATATGCTCTGATAGAGGGACATATCTAAGCCAAGAAGCAGAGGATTGGACAGTGAATGTTTCTGTCATTATCTGACTGATACCACACGTGCGTGGTGTGCACGTGTTTGAACCTAATCCTCTTAGTTGGCAGTTGGGACTTAAGTGGTGGTGGTGGCTCCCTTATGGTCAAATTGTCAAATATTTGACTGCATTGGGCTCCACTCCACAGACATAACTCTTGCTTAATATCTTGTTCCCTTAACATTGCAGCAGCATTATTGCCTTTTTTTCTCTCTCTCTCTCTCTCTAAATATTATTTATTTACTTTTTAGGTAGCTGGTTCCTTAAAAAAATGCTACAATAAAAAAATAATAATTAATCTTCAAAATTTTGACCTTACCTTTGAAATATTTTTTTTTTGTTTAAACAAAATCCTTAATAACACTATTTATATTACTTACTTTTACAAATTTAAAATTATTTATACTTTAATAAAATTTAACCATTCGCACCTATCAACTTAATTACTAGATATTGATGCACTATATGATTAATTGTTTTAAAATGTGTTTATTAAAAGGCACATTTCAATTCAATAAAAAATTATGGAAACACTTTCTCCTTCCGTTTAGTAATTTATGTACGGTTGCAAAAATAAAACAAAATATTTCAATGGATAAAATTACTAAAATATTTGTAATATATAACTCCATTATGAATGCATTGTTTGTTTTTAAATTTTTTTTTTTATTAAAATATCATATAGATGAGTCAAGATATAATTGTTTTATTGAATGGATCAAAGCTAAATGGATGAATATTGAAATTTTATCCAATAAATTTAATTTAAAAACCAACTCCTTTTTTAGAGTGTATTTGTTAGTGGAGAAAGAGTAGCATATTTTTCTTTCTAATTCAAATCAATAAAAAATTATATCTAAATTTTTATCTAATATAAAGATTTATATGTACGTTGATATTTATTTATGCATATTTTGTTTTTGTTTTGCTAGTTTTTTTATATATTTAATTTTTTTTATTATATATTATTACAATTCAGATATTGAATATAATAAATCATAAAATATCAATTTCATTGAAGATATAATATACTATCAACTTTAAAAAAGTTTGTTCTAATGCTGCAATGTATTCAATGATTCTCATTGTAATTTGATGTTTTTTTTATTTTTTTATTTTTTTGATTCAATTTTTTTTATAAATATTTTGATTTGAATGAATATGAATCTATATTTTTTATAAAAATTATTGTGAATATGCCATATCTATTTTGAGAGATTTTTGTTTTAAAATAATAAATCACTAAAAATATTGTACAAATTATTTGTTTCTATTGTTATACGCTTATAAACACATCTTAAAGCAATTTCAAACAATACACCAAAATACAATATTAATAACAAATTAATATTGATTTATTTGGGATTAAATTAATGACATGTTATTAATTATTTTTATCTTAATTCTTTATATTTTTTAAAAGAGTGTTAAAAATTAAGACAAAATAAATGAATTATATTAATAAAAAATATACAATTTTATATGATTTTTTTTTAAATAATAATGAATAATTTTTTTTTCTAAATTGATACGTAGTAGGGAAAAAATATTTTATTTTCTTACCTGTTGTTATTTTCTATAAATTTATAATTAACCTAGACGAACAAATAATTGTTGCGGA
Organism: Hippophae rhamnoides; assembly: GCA_033030585.1. Classification (NCBI taxonomy): domain Eukaryota; kingdom Viridiplantae; phylum Streptophyta; class Magnoliopsida; order Rosales; family Elaeagnaceae; genus Hippophae; species Hippophae rhamnoides. Next base: position 59,677,851 of record CM065428.1, on the reverse strand, counting down.
GGTAAATTGTTTTCTGCATTGGATGGGTGGAGTCCAACTGTCCATGTTATCTTAAACCTTGGAACGTAACTATGGTTAGGTGGTGGTTCCTTTATTTTTTCTTTAAAATGATCGTGTTTGACCGCATTGATTTCCCATGATGATTAGTTAGATTACGAAAACTTTTATAATTTATAAAAATATATTTAATTATATATATATATATAATTATGTCAATGATATAATTATGTCGTATAATATAATTAATTAAATATTTTATATTTTTTTTATAAATATATAAAAATAATTAGCAATATAATTATTTAATTAACTCAAATTTTTAAGCAAGCTTAGTATTTGAACCGGAGTTGTGGAGTAATGCTATATAATTTTGCATTTAAATTTTTTTATATTTGAACTGTATTAACTATAGTTAAAAATATATAATTAAAAAAATGTTGGTATTTTTTAATTTTATAGCTAAAGTAATGGTTCTAAAATTAAACTAGAAAATGATAAAAAGGGTATAAAAGAGAAAAATTAAAATGATAATTTTATTTCATTAAATATATTTTATTATTTTATCAAAAAAAATTTAATTATTAAGATAATATTATATTTTCCAAAAATAACTAATCATCCTCATTTTGAGAGAATCTTCTAAATATAAATATTTTGCAAAGTGAATATTAATTCAATATAAATAAAATAACTTTAAAAATTTTAATTTTATTTATAATAAAAAATGAAAAAAAGAAGATAAAAAAGTTTAAACTTGAACTTGTTATATCAAGTAATCAAATTTATTAAATCTTTTTTATGAAATTTTTTTAAGACAAAAAATTTATTAAATCTTTTTATTATAGAATGATATTTTAAATCTATAATTTAAAGTGTTCAAAATATTAATGGTGTGAAATACAATCGGGTTAGAATATAACAAGAATTTAAAATTCTATATTAAACTTAAATTGATCGGTATAAGTTGAAAAAATCTTCATTAATGGTTACTCGTTTAGAATTTCAAAAATTAATTTTTAATATTTTTAATTTTAAATATAAAAAATATATAATTATATTTTATATATTTAATTAATTTAATTTTGTTTTCATTTAAATGTTTTATTATATGTGTTTTTATTTATATATGTGGAAGTATAATATTTAATAAAATGTTAATTTATAATTTCAAGTATATTCCCTCCCAAAATTCAAACAAAAATTTTTGAGTTCATTTATTACATGGAATTATTATCCTAACCCATTGGAAATTTTTATATTTCTAAAATGAGAAGGGAGTGAATGAATAATAAATAACTAAGACTTATTAAGCATTCACAAATTATACTTAAAAATAATTATAATTGTTTAAGTGATCGTGAAATTAATTCTACTTAAAATTTAAGTTAATAGTTAGTAGATTAAATTAAATTTTTTTTTTACATAACAAACAAAATTAAAGAAAGTAGTCAAATAAAACATACAAACACCATTTCTACTTGAAAACAAATATACAATTTTAGAAAGCCAATTGACCCTTTCAGATGTAAGCAAGTTAAGGAATACTCGTTATTGACTTTTTCTGAAAAAATGGCCACTCAAGTATTATTGTTCAAGTTATTGATATTGTTTATTATTTTTATTTATAAAATATATTATTAGTTCATTTTGTTTAAGAAAAAATGAGTTAATTTAATTTTTTTAAATATTTTTTTTAAAGTGTAGAATGTATATCACATGATAAAAATATGAAATTAGTTAAAAGTAAAAAAATATTACAACTAAAATTATTTATTTTTGAAAAAGAAAAAAAAATTAAATCAACAAAGAACAAACTATCTAATATATTCATATCTCACGTTCAATTCACACTTAAAAACCATAAACTTATTATCTTGTTACTAATTATTCTATTTATATTATCTATTATTGTTTCTAAAAATTTAATATTTTTTTATTGAGTAATCCTATAATTTATATTATACATAGTTGTCATTTTTAGCCAAAGACAAGTAAAATAGAATTTGAAAATTTGAATTTTACATATACAAAGACAAAAGTAATAATCTTTGTATAATTCTTTATATTTAATATCATGTTGATAATTATAGTAATATATCATTACTAACATATCGTAAACACTAAAGAACCATTTAAAATATAGGTTACTTTCAATAATCAATTTAAGTATATAAATCTTAAGTATAATATGCTACTTAATCTTGTTTGTAATATAGATAACGTATATTAGGATTCCAAGCATTATTGTATTTGTTTTCACGTTTATAGATTTAATATGAAAATAAGTCTCAATATTTATCGATAAAAGAAATAAACATACAGATTATATAAATATGTATGATTGTAAGGCTATCATAAGCCCTCACAAGATTACATGAACAAATTGAGCAATTAAATCGATTAACAACTTTAGAAATCTATATTTCATGACTATGTTGTCAATTTGTTAGAGTTTTGAACTTTAACTATTTTTTTTGTGAAAATATAATTATAGATGTTATTTGTTTTAAATTTATTGCTCTTGAATTTAAACTCTATGAAGCATTTTGTAATTATTTTTGAAGCAATAGATGTATAAATTTTTACTCAATTAAAATATAATAAAAGTTTAGTATTCTGATAATGAATATTATTGTTAATATTGAATGTTACTAAACAATAAAATTAACTTAATTTTCTTCATTAATTTACATTTAAAGACAATTTAAAGGGAAGAAAGTGACTAACTAGGTAAAGAAAAAAAAGCTAATCAAATTTAATGGAATTGATTAGAAGAAATAAGGAGTAAGTTACTGAAAATTAAGAAAAAAAAATTAAATGACTCATATACCTTTAAAATACTTTTTACTATATATTATGTAGTAAAATAATGTGCTATAAAGTTAAATTATCCTTTAATGTTTTCTTTTTTTTATAAACAAAAGGACATAAAAAAACATTCTGTAAACAAGAGTCCTAATTGATCCCAATGGCCCACTTAAGAAGACTAGCTTGGCTCTTCACTCAATTTTTTATTCATGAGGCATTCTAGTGCGATTAATTTGGCATACATGGTGTAATCGACCTCAGTTCTTTACCTTGATGAATTTTTAATCAACTTTGATACCTCCAAACTTAGTAATTTATCAATACCCAAAAAAATAACGACTTTATTCAACAACTAAAGTTTAAAAAAATATAACAATTAGAAATTGGTGAAAAGTATTAGAGTATCTATATTAATTCAATTTATATTAGCATTGTAAATCCACATCAATAAGTGGTTAGATTAGGACAAATCTAGTTACATTAATATAATTATCTATAAATACTTATGTATAATGTAATGGCTTGTAAATATGAATGAATAGATGTTTTACATTTCTCAAAGCTATTCTTCGTTCTCTATTTAATATGGTATCAGAGTCTTGATGTAAGGTTTCCTATTCCTATTGTATTCTATCTTATTTTGCTTCATTTTTTGGGATTTGAAATATAAGTTTTTATGGCATCTTATATAAATATTCTCAACCGTCTTCATCAAGATTATCCCATAATTCATTTTGTAGTTATGTGATTCCAATTAGAGTTCTTGCTCAATCTTTGTCCCTAACGACACCGAGTTCCATCTCTATTTCTATGAAATTGAATCACAATAATTATTTGCTTTGACAAGAATAAATGGAGAGTTGGATTGTTGTTTATGGTTTTTAAGGTCTAATTGATGGGTCTCTTCGTTAGCCTTTACGTTTTATTGATTATGCAAACATAGTGTTAAATCCTAATTTTCTCAGTTAAACATAGCTCAATTTGATGCTCAATGGTTGGATTTTTAGTATGGTATCGAACAATATGTCTATCAATGTCTCTAATAAAGCTATTACTTGAGAACAATGGATTTTCACTTGAAATTGTTTTCATTTTGAGTCGTGAACTCATATAATGGATTTGAAGTCTCAACTTAATCAAATTTGCAAGAAAAATCTCACCATTTCTTATAATCTTACTCATACAATGAGTATTTCACATCATATGGCTACAATTGGGGCTCCAATTTCTGATCATGATATGACCTTGTATCTTCTTACTAGTATTGGACATGTATATCTTCTTTTTGTTAATGAAATTAATATGAGAGAGTTAGTATCGTCTCTTAATCTGTTTCATAGCATGCTTGGTCAGTGTGAGAGAATGATCAAGTGTCAACATTAGTATAGTCATGATAATGTTTTTTAGGCTAATGTGTCTCACTTTAGTAAAGTGAATTCTTCAAAAAGTTTTAATAACAAAGGTAATGCTTTTCACTAATCATCATTCTTGGAGTCTTTAACAATGTTTCTCCTACTTTAATAAATCTTTATGTACTTTATAATGCTTTGGTTGAGGTGGTAGTAGGTCATCTTCTCACTCTTCATTTTAAACATATCCTGAGAATTATAATGATCAGAATAGAAAATGCTATACATGTTAAATTTGTAACAAGGTTGGCCATAATACCTTTACCTATTTTCTTTTCGATGATATCTTTCAAGGTAAGCATCAAGGTAGTCTTAAAGGTTCAATATCTATTATGCTTGCCATTGAACCTTTTCATGCCCTTCTAGTGATAGTAGTTGGCATTTAGACTCTAATGTTAGCCATCATCACACTCCAAAATCTACAAATGTTTCACGTCATGATTCTTACAATGGAAGGATGGTGTTCAACTTGGTAATGGCTCTCAACTTTCTATTCTTAGTATATGTTATTCTTATTTTCTTGTTAATGATAAATTTGTTTTATCTTTAAACTCTTTATTACATACTCATTCTGCTACTTTTAGTTTGTTTTCTGTTCAAAAATTATGTAAGGACAATGGATTTACCTCGCGTTTCATCTTTTTATTTTTATGTTAAATAGGAAACTATGGGACACACTATCCTTCAAGGAGTTAACAAGGATGGTCTTTACAAGATTGAAGGCAAAATCCTTCAAGAGTCTCATGTTTAAGTTGCTTAGGGAAGTTATTTTTCTCTTTCTTTTTGTTCCTCTAATAAAGATTGACATTAATGCTTAGGATACTCACTCTTCTTTTGATGCATTGTGTTAGTTTCTTAAAAATAATTGACTACATGTCCTTAAGATGTATAAAAATTTGAAGTTTTGTGAATTTTCAAAGTCACACAAACAACTTTTTATTCGTATACATACAAGATCTAAAAATCTTTTGATTTGTTATATATGGCTCTTTGGGTGTCTCCTATTATTTCTAGTAATAGAAATAAATATTTTCTTTCTATCATGGATGATTTACTCATTTTGTTTGGATGTTTCCTTTAAAAACGAAAGATTGGACTATTGTGGTGTTTACTTATTTCAAATTTATGGTTAGTAGACAGTTTGATATGCCTATCTAGGCATTCCAAACAAATGGAGGAAGAGAATTCAAACCAATCACTTATTTTTGAGAAAGAAGGTATTTTAGACAGGTTATAAGGATTATAAGTTTTGGTTATTTTCGTGGACAAAATATTTGTATGTAAATTTGTTTTTAAGCTCACTATCAAGTCTATTAAGTAAAGTCGAAGAAATGTCAAAATTGTATATAAGTGTACTTCAGATATATCTGTTATAACTATAATATATAGGATTACACTCATGCATTTAATAATACATATTCATAAATTTGGAATTATTTATGCTCAAATATAGAATAAGATATAACCTAATAAATAGCCTAAAATATTCTTTAAAATAACTATTATTTAAATAAAAGTCTTCTTGATTAAAAAATCTACTTTAAAATAACTCTTCTTTAAATATGAGTCTTCTTGATTAATATGTATTTCTAATCTTATTTGTAATAAAAAAAATATTTATCAATTACATAGAATTAAGAATTTTAATTTTTCTTATAAATAAAATTCATTGTCCATTGTTTTAATCAATCACACAAGATCATTATTCTCTTATTCTTAATCTCTCTATCTCTCTATCTTGTTTTGCACATATAATATCATAATTCTTTAAGCTTCTTTATTTAGTTAATCTAACATTGGTGGTTGTATTTGATTGATTAATAAGTAGTTTATGATATTTTCATCATATGTTTTTATAGATTCTTCTTTATTTTTGTTCTTGAATTGTTAGATCAAATAATTGTGTATGTCATATCATAATTATTTGGGTTGATTATTAATCTTTAAAGAAGATATCATTAATGAGCTTGTGCTTAATTTACTTACTTTAAGATTTGCTAGTTGATTTGATTTAAGTGACATATATTTTGAATTATTTTGTTAGGATTATTCATTATTAAATCCGTTCTAGAACATACACGAGCACTCGAGCACTTGTGTTTTTGTGGTAAATCTTTTACAGTTGATTCGTGAACGATCTAATTGGTGGAAAGCTTATTTGAACATTGATTTGGATACCGCTCATGCTAATATTATAAACTATGAAAATAGAGTAGGGGCTCATAAGTAAGATATATTAGGACAGTATCCTAAGGAGGGTAGCATAAGACTGAGTTTGTATTTGAACATTTAATTTTTATAGTGAAAAGTTAGTGGTTTTTCTCTTAAGACATGGTTGTGACTTAGGTTGTGACTTAGGTTATTTATATCTAAAAATATCGTGTGTTATTATTTTATTTTTGTATTTTATTTTTACACGCGATTGCATGCCTAGCCATTTTTTTAAAATAAATTATTCATCTTCTTTTAGGTTAATTAGGTTTGTATTCATAATTAACTCGTCATTACTTATTTGGCATAATAATAGTATTGAATCTCATCGTAGATGCATTTTGAAGAGAGAGGTCTTGCATTCCTTTTAAAGGCTAGAGTTCCTAAAACTTATTGATGTTATGCTTTAAAACTTTTATTTATCTCTTCAATAGGACCCCTAGTAAGATTCTTGATTTTAAGTCTTTATATAAACTATTATTTGGCAAATAAAAGCATGCTAGTAAATAAAAGGCTACATTTGTCTTGATTAATCTGTTGAAAGGTACTACATCAATCTTCATATGAGGTTTGCAGAAGTCAGTTTTCATTTTTTGTCTATTACTTCTGACTTTCCTTTTTCTATTAGTAATTGATTTGTTTCTTTGCCTACTCAATTCTATTCCTTGTCTTGTAATTCCATTATCTAAGTTGTCAATTCATGTTATTTCCTCATTTGTTCATGTAGCGTCCAATTCAATTTTTAAACCTTGTTCTCTCTCCTTATACCTTATCCTATCTCATTTACTTTTGTTCTTGCAATCCTTGCTTCTCTCATGTCTTCTAAATTTGCTCCTAAACCTAACCTTGTTACACCTTTCTCCTCCTATGATAGCTATACCAATAAGCAATCTGCATCCTATGCTTACTAGGGGTAAAACTATTCATTGAAAGCCAAGTGTTTACTGTCACTATTATACTTTCTAAGCCTAGGACATTTAAAGAGGCTTTAGTTATTCTTGAATGAAAAACTACCATGGATGTTGAATATAATGCTCTAATCATGAATAAAACTTATGAGATTGTTAAGTTGGCTTAAAAAGGCTATAAGTTATAGATGAGTATTCAAAATAAAGCTTAAACCATATCATACGTTGGAGAGATATAAGGTTTATATGGTGGCTAGAAGCTATTTATAAGTTGTTAGGCTTGACTATAGTAAGACCTTTAGTAATGTTGTCAAGGTTACAACCATAAATGTTGTACTCACTTTGGCTCTTTCAAAAGATTGAGTGTCGAGACAAGTCATTTTTAAATGGTGAATTGTTATATATTGCTCCTTAGTGAGAAAATTAGAAAAGTCCCACATTGGTTAGGAATGAAGATGGGTGTTGGATTTGGGGCTATAAATAAAGCCCTCCTTCACCATTTGTAAACATCCCAAAATTTGTAAATCTTCCTCTTTTGAAAAGGGTAATTGATTAGCTTTCAATTTTGCCCAATTAGTTGTAATTTTGAAGTTCATTCATTCGGGAGATAATGAAGTTGGTCAACGACGCCCGCGACCTGTGTAACATTTATACCGAACCTCGTTAAATTTCCTGTTATTATTTTTCTCGCTTTAATATTTCTCGTTTCAATATCTCGTTTTTAGTTTATTTTATCATTATATTTCCAATAGCATTATTTTGTTTGTTAGTTTGAGTTATATTCATTTAAATCATAAGTGAATAGTAACTACTTAGAATCAGGAAAATATACCCGATTTTCCCAACAATTGGTATCGAGCCGAAGGTTTTCTACCTAGTGCATTTGTTTGTATTCCGTTTGTTCGCTATTGGAATATAGTTCTAGTTGTTGTAATTTGAAGAAATGGCGGAAGAAAAATTTCTTTCAAAACCAAGCGTCACCATCCACGTCAGCGTAACTACTACGCGATGAACGCAAGGTTCGGGCGTGGGAGAAGTTTGATGGAACCTGGCCATTTCTGTACGTGGCAAGGCGAAGTTCTCCTGTATGCCTGCTTTCAAGGTCTAGACATCGCTATCAAGTTAAGAGAAACCGGATGGAGCAGATGAAGTAGAGTTGGAAAAATATCAACCGATCGCATGCATGGTACAATCCGTTCGTGTCTCTCAAGCCAGAACAAAAGTACACGTTCACGGGGCGAGACATCCGCAAGTAATTTGTGGAAGGCGTCTGAGAACAAGTTCACGAAAAAGAGTGGACAAAATCGCTTCTATTCAAGAAGAAGTTGCTCCTTGAATACCTTCCGGTACTACAATAAACGACCACATTAATGCTTTTAATCAATTATAAGTATTTGTTAAATATGGATGAAACTTTTAAAGACGAAGATTTAGCCTTGATGTCATAGCCTCCCTTCCCGATTTAGTTTGATCATCTTATTTCGAGCTTACCTACTGGGAAGGATAAAGTGTTCTTTTGAGGAAGTTTGTACTTGCTTTGTATAGTTATGAAATTAGAAAGAAAGATAAAAGAGAAAGCAGGAATGAACGTAAAGAGAGGTATCATTGTCTGTAGCAGGACGTCCGCAAACACAACATAAAGGAGAGGTAGATCTCTATCAAAAGGAAGACTTGGTAAAGCATGAACGTATTTTTTGTCGCTTAGAAAGTGCCATTGGAAGAAAAATTGTCAAGTCGCAAAAAGAAAGGAAAAACTCAGGTACCGACGACGCTGTAGTCAAAGCAATTCAGATTCGTGATTTTTGCATTGGTCGGGTTTGTCAACATCATCTCATCCTGGTGATTGATTTTTGATTCAAAGACGTACTTTCCATACGCTCCTAACAAGTGAGTTGGTTCTTTAACTTTGAAGAATCAGACGCGGAGTTGTTTTCACGGGTAATGATTATCCATGCAAAGTTTTGGGAATCTAGACAATTCGCTTTGAAGAATCAAGATGGTTCAACCAGGGTCTTGACAGATGTTCATTACGTTCTTGTATACGAAGAAGAATCTCTATCACGCGAGTCTTAGAATCAAAAGGCTTCACCGCGACCATACAAAATTCGGGGGCATCAAGGTTACTTCGAGCACTTCGGGCGATGAAAGGTGTTCTAAGAATAACATGTACTTCTACCTTGGTAGTTATTGCATCGGGGACAAAGATCGCCATTTCAGATGAAGAAAGAGATTTAGAAACTACCAAGTCAGGCATACGTTGTCAGACATACTGGGTGAAAAAGCTTTACATTCTAAGTAAAGTAAGGCTCGTTAAAAGGTGCGCCAGAACCTAAGTTGGAATTCTCGAGCATTGTGTATCGGGGAAGCGTAAAAGAGTATAAGCTTTGGCAATCGCTTCTTCAATACAAAAGTGGCATTGGATTACATCCATACCGATGTACTGTGGCCAACAAGAACTCCATCCGCAGTTGGCAAACATTATTATGTCACTTTCGTTGATTACTTCTCCAAAAGAGTTTGGGTGTATCTCGCGAAGAAAAAGGATGAAGTTGTTAGGTATTTTTCTCAAGTGGAAGAAGATGATCGAGACTCAGACCGTAAAAAGATCTGCCGCCTGGTGTCCGATAACGGCACCGAGTACACAAATGATCCATTTATGAAAGTCAGCGAAGAAGAAGCGGATAAGGCGACACTTCACTATTCGAAAAACACCACAACAAAACGCGAGGTTAGACGTATGAACCGAATCCTTGGAAAAGGTTCGGTGTACGTTGTCAACATACCGGGTTTAGGCAAGCAAGATTGGCCGGTGCGCGTGACATGACGTACGCCATCTCGTCAACCGTCTACCATCGTTCCGCTTCAAGGCAAAACGCCACGAGGTAATGGTCTGAAAACCCGCGAGATTACGATTTCTTACACGTGTTTGGTTCAATTGCATACTACCACGTAATGTAATCAAAGTCGGGACCCAAGAGCCAAGAAAGCCATTTTTTCGGGGATCCCTTCTCGGTTCTAGCGGATATCGACTACGGTGCCTTGAAACGAAAAAAGATAATCTTTAGCAGATGTTACCTTTGATGAATCTACATTGTCACAGAAAGGTAACTAAGAAGATTGATGGCACTTTAGAAGACAGCGAGCAAACTCCGAAACAAGTGAGTTTGAAAGCAAAATTGTTAATCCAATAGCGAAGATAAGCATGTAAGTCGATCCTCCATTGACAAAGATGAATCGATGAAGAGGTTTTAACCCAAGAACCTCCACAAGAATGTTAAGAAACTCAGCTTGATAGGCTACGACGACAAAATGTCAAGGCACTGCCGATACAAGGATTTTCAAGACCTACCGCTCGCTTAAGAATACCGTGGCTCCGTGCACTTTCAACAGGTACTGATGATGTTCCTTCCATATATAAAGAAGCAATCGAAGCTCCGAAGTTGAAAGATGGAAGGAAGCCACGATGAAGAACTTTTGTCCCTTCGTAAGAATAAAACACGGAAGTCGACACAACTACCTAAAGTGCAAAGGCGCAATTGGATGCAAACGGGTGTACGAAAGAAAGATGGATTTCCTAACAAAGATGGTATTCGCTACAAGGCAAGGTCCAGGCTGGCTACGCCGTGGTTTAGGGAATCGATTATAATGTAGGTATTTTCTCTAGTTGTAAAACATTCTTCCATTAGAATTTTGTCATTGCCTCGTAAAGCGCCTCGATTCTGGAACTAGTTCAACTTCGATGCGAAACCGCTTTCTACACGCGACTTAGAAGAGGAAATCTATATGTCTCACCTTAAGGGTTTATCGTCATTGAAAAGAGAATCGGTTTTCAGCGCCGAACAAATCATTGTACGGATCAAGCAATCTCCAAGGCGCTGGGTACAAACGATTTGATCGCTTTTATGTTGCAAACAAAAGTATACCGTAAGCACACACGATCATCAGGTGTATTTTCGCAAGCTACAAACGAAGTCTTTTCCTCTATCTCCTATCAGACGCCGATGATATTGATTGATTGATCGAAGAGCAAGGTAGAATTGAAAAGTCAAGGCTCAACTAAGTCGATTTCGAGATGAAAGATTTGGGAGAAGCCAAGAAGATTCTCAGATGGAGATAAGGCAGACAGAAGAATAAGCTTAGCTCACCCGCAGTCAATATTCAAGCGATACTACAACGTTTTGGTATGAACAGACAAAACCTCGTAAGTACTCCGCTAGTTCCTCAATTTAAGCTATGCTCAATTATCTCCTCGAATGCACGCATTAACGAGAATATATGGCAAAAGTCCCATATGCAAATGCATTGGTAAATGTATTTAATTACAGTACAAGACCGACATTTCACGCGGTTGGTGTTGCAGGCGTACATGTACGATCCTGGTAAAGCGACATTGGTCGTCAGTGAAATGGATTCTACCAGATATTATAAATACATCAGAACGTTGGTTTAGTATTTCAAATAGGATAATACCATTGGTCAACGCAATTGATATTATCAGCGATTCCGACTACGCAGAGATTTAGATAAGCGCATTTCCAACTACCTAAGCATGTGTTTACTTTGCAGAAGACTGGGCCGCTTGAAGTCTACCTCGTGTTCCCGCTGCTTTGTCTACTACAGCAGAAAGTAATACGGCGCTACAGTAGGTCGCGGGCGAAGCTATTTGGTTACGCAGGTTTGTCAAGACTGGGAGCTTGGTCAAAAACATATCAAGGTAAGCCATGATAGTCGAGGCTATTCATTTAGCAAAGAATCAAGTCTACCACGCACGCACAAAGACATCGACGTTCGTTATCATTTCGTGCAGTAGATTATCAAGAAGCTGAGTACTAGTTCTAAGATTAGTACCACGTAGAATCCCGCAGAGCATGATTTACAAGCGTGGTAAAAAGAATCAAGTTCAAACATTGTCCGACTTGATTAACATCCTACAAATCCGACCGCGTCAAGGCTGGCTGATCTAGCAATCAAGAAATCATTTAAAACCACTAAGCCGCTGGGCGGGGAGATTTGTTATATATCGCTCTCTTAGTGAGTAAAATTAGAAAAGTCCCACATCGTTAGAATGGCATTGGTGTTGATTTGGCTATAAATAAAGCCCTCCTTCACCATTTGTAAACATCCCAAAATTTGTAAATCTTCCTCTCTTTTTGAAAGTGGTAATTGACAAGCTCAATTTTGCCCAATTAGTTGTAATTTCAAGTTCATTCATTTGGAGATAATGGGTCAACGACGCTCGGCGACCTAGGTAACATTTATACCGAACCTCGTTAAATTTTTGGTGTTATTATTTTTCCGCTTTAATATTTCTGCTTTCAATATCCGTTTTTAGTTTATTTTAAAGATTATATTTCCAATAAAGATTATTTTGTCTGCTAGTTCGAGCTTCTATTCATTTAAATCATAAGTGAATAGTAACTACTTAGAATAGGGAAAATATACCCGATTTTCCCAACATGAATCCACCAAAAAAGTCTATATGCCTCCTTATTCTGGTTTTAAGACTGTCATTAGTATGATTTGTATGCTTAAAAAAGCTCTTTTTGGGCTTAAACAAGCTCAACATGTTTGGTTTCAAAAATTAAGTTATGCTCTTATTATTATCCTTCTATATGTCGATAATATTTTATTCATTGGTAGTGATCCTTATGAGGTTACTAGTATTATTTATATGTTGCACATTTGGTTTACATTGAAAGATTTGGGAGAACTTTCATATTTTCTTGATATTAAAATCACATGCATCTCGAATAGACTTGACATTCTGATTGGGTACATAGAAGTTGTTTGGATTGATCCAAATCTATTGCTTCTCCTATGGCTTCTAGTTCTGTAATGGTAAAACTGATGTTTATGTTCTTGATGATCCTTTTCAATATAAAAGTATTTTTCAGGTTTTGTAATATTTTTGTATAACTAGGCATGATATTGTGTATATTGTGAACAAACTTTGTCAGTTTCTCTCTAATCCTACTGAGTGTTATTTGTAGGCTCAGAAGAAGTTGATTCAATATTTCACAGAGTACCTTTCATTTTGACCTTTGTATGACATCTTTTTGTCCCTTGAATTTAGTTCTTTTTAATGATACTAATTAAGTATCGTGTGGTGATAACAGGAAAAATATTGGTACTTATTTTATGATTCTTGGGGATTGTTTGATTTGATAGAGCTCTAATAAGTCAAAAGTGGTGACTCGATTGAGTAATGAGTCTGTCTAAGTATTGAGTGGTTGTTGTTGTAGCAACTAAGTTTATTAGGTTGTACTTTTTTACTTGTTGAATTGGGTGTGTCTTCCTCTATTTGTCCGGCCATCTTTTATGACAACCTTAGTGTCACATATTTGGCTTACAATCATGTTTTTTTCGTTCATATGAAGCATATTGAGATTGACTTCTAGTTTGTACGTGATTTGGTGTCCAAAGATGTTCTTGTTGTTCAACATATTCATATTATTGATCAACTTGTTGATCTATTAACTAAGACTCTACCAATTGCTCAGTTTCTTACTCTTAAGCCCAGATTTATTGTGCTTTCCAAACCATGAGCAAGTGTGAGGATGTTAGAGAATCTGTATTAGTTTAGCTTCTATTAGCATTGTAAAGTCACGTCATCAAGTGGTTAGATTAGTATGGATCTAATAGTTTCCCATAAATAGTCATGCTAGTAAGTGTGAAAGAATAAATGTTTTATATTTTTCAAAGCTATGTTTCACTTTTTGTTTAATAAAAATTAACAAATATACTCAAGAGACTTTTATAAAAAGAAATCTCTTATACAGTAATAAAAAATAAGCAAGATTTTGAGAAAGAAAAGAGACGTGGTTATGTCCATTGATCAATTTTTTAGAATTTTTTTAAAAGAAAATAATTCTAAAATTTATTTAGCAAAAATAAAGAGGCACTAAGCATGCAGGGTTTGGCATAGTTATTTTGCTAAGGTTGTTATGCGTTTAGGAATGAGGAATGCAATTATGCAAAGAATGTGAGGCTTTTGTGCGGAAGACTAAAGGATAAATTTATCAAATTTAAATAAAATTTAAAATTTTATATAAAGAGGTATAAAATAAATTTTGGCATGTCTTTAAAATTTATGAGTTATATAATTTTTTAAGGGATGAATCTATTTTGACCCATTTATTGAATAACAATGGGTTCTGGTCAGTTGGCATTAATCGGTTCAGGATTAAAAAGAGTCAACCCAAACCCGATCCTAACGACCCGTTAAACAGATATTGCAGGATTGTCCGTTCCCTTATCTCTAATTTTCTATGGATATAGATAGGTCTGATAATACATAGGAATTTTTTTTCACTCTCAGCTAAAACCAGGGAGACACACAGAGTGTCTGATAATGGCTACTACATGTACGACTACCCATTCATCTCTAATGCTAACATACGCGGCATCCTCCGTACACCCACAAGACCTAACACCTTCATTTGTATCTTTCAAGCCCAAGCCATTCCTCAGGGATTTGTCTCCCTATCCATTGGTCTTGAGGCCTATCCAGATAAAACTATGCAAATGGGTAGATTGGAATTCGCAAAGAGAAGCTAATCCTGGGAGGTTCCATGTGGTTGTGGCAGCTTTGGCTGCTGCTGTGGCGGAGGTGGACGAGGTTGTTGAAGAGACTGAAGGATCTGCTGTTGGATCGGCTACTATTACTGCTTCAAAGCCCAAGAAAGGGAAGGCTGCACTACTTCTCAAGAGAGATAGAGTATGCATATTTTTTTTTCATTTCTTGGTTAAATTTTTGTTATTTCTGTCAAATTTGTGTTTTTGATTGTTGAATTTTGCTTCGTTTTGGTTTTAGTCACTTGGAGCTAGGAATTGATCTAGTTACGTACTTTATATTCTCTATGTTTAACTTTGTTCGTGTTAAACTTTTACCATTGGATGCCTCTTTACTGATATATTATATGGGTTGTCAAGGGGGCAATTATTATGGGCAATTTGGATGTTCTGTGGAAACTAAACTTTAGATTTTATTTTAATTGGTTTTATTTTTGGATTATCCTTATTTTATTCCGAGGGGACTTTAAGAGATCATGTACTCATGAAAGTCTATTGGAACTTTCAGACGAGGTCAAAAAGATTCTTGGAAATTCAAAAATTGAGGGAGAACAAAAAAGAGTATGACCTGAAGACAGCAATAAGTTTGATGAAACAAATGTCCAGCTCAAAATTTGTAGAAACAGCTGAAGCTCATTTTCGCCTCAATATTGACCCAAAATATAATGACCAGCAGCTTAGGGCAACAGTGAGTTTTTATAATTTTTGGTTAAGAATGGGAACAAATGTTTCAGATCATATTTACTATGCTACTGCTTTATTTACATATGTTTTGGGACATTTTCTTTAAAAGGTGAATCTTCCCAAGGGAACTGGGCAAATTGTTAAAGTAGCTGTTCTTACCCAAGGTAGTGTAATTATTCTTTAATCTAGTTGCTCTTAGATGTTATCACTTTGCTGAAAACTTTTAGTTCACTCTGCCTGCTAGTTGGTTATTATCTCTCTCATTGATCTTGATCTTGAATTTATATGTTTTTTAAGTTTCTACTAGTCTAATAATCTACCAGCAAACATAATTTTTAAAACAAAAAGCTCTGTTCATCTCAACTTGAGAACATTCCTAATTAAATGGCAGATTAATAGATTATAATTGGAGTTCAGTTTGGCCCATTTTTGTCATCTTTGTGGATCTTCTCATAATTTTCCTTTTATTATCAATCCAAGTGTTTAGAAATTTGTATACCATTTCTTAGTATAAAGGGCAAGAACATCAATCATTTTATGTTCCATTATATCACCTTACTTAATAATTTCTATATGTAGGCGAGAAGTTTGATGAAGCAAAGAATGCTGGAGCAGATTTGGTCGGTGGAGAGGATTTGATAGAGCAGATAAAAGGAGGATTCATGGAATTTGACAAGTTGATTGCTTCCCCAGATATGATGCCTAAGGTGTTGCTCTGATCATTTTCTAATTAAGATATCTGGAACTTGGATTCTAAAAATTGGTTGCTTACTCTGATGCTGTAAAACTTAGTGAACAAGAGTTATTTGTAAAGTGAAATCAAGAGTAGAATTAATTGAAATTCTGCGTTCCTATTGTGCTAGTATGATGTTTGCATGTAGGTAATTATTGCAAGTGTTTTGTTTGCTGTAATGGATGATTTTCAGTGTATTCATTTACATTTGCTTGCTGTCTGTCTCAGGTGGCTAGCCTAGGAAAGATTCTAGGACCAAGAGGGCTCATGCCCAATCCAAAAGCTGGTACGGTAACTCCTAACATACCTCAGGTATGGTTAATATAATACAGAATTTTATATCATTTTGCAATTCCAGTGTATTCGTGTGTTAGTACGTCTAAAAATGCCTCTTTTCCTCTTCAAATACCTGCACGACTCTGTCAAAGTAGGATCAATAAAAATCAGGAAAAAAAAGACTTCAGATCTGCATTTACAGTTAGACATTAGCCAGTTGAGTACTGTGCACAAGTTTGGCATTATAACGAGTGAAGTGAGGGCACGTGGAAAATGTTATTGGAATCAAGTCGATCATCCTTTTTATCTGTGGTAGGGTAGCTTAAGTGAAGCGATAAATTTCAAAACAAAGTTGTTTACTTTATCAAATTGAAATGGATTTGCTTATTTTCGTTCCAGGCTATATCAGAATTCAAGCAGGGAAAAGTTGAATTTAGAGCAGATAAGACAGGAATTGTTCACTTGCCTTTTGGAAAAATTGACTTTTCTGAAGAAGATCTTCATGTAAACTTGCTTGCCGCAGTGGTATGCCACCTCCCTGAATTTTCACAGTAACTTACGTGCGGCATGCCACCTCCCTAAATTTTCACAGTAACTTATGTGTGCATGAAATGTACCTCTGCTTGTCATGATAATGAATCCTATTTCTTGTTTTGATCTAACAGAAATCAGTAGAAGCAAATAAGCCATCTGGTGCAAAAGGAGTGTACTGGAAAAGTGCTTTTGTATGCTCATCTATGGGACCTTCTATTCGGTTGAATATAAGGGAAATGCTCGATACGAAGCCTCCAACATATACTTGAATACGCTTGTTGTACATTTGTTTTGATTGTAAGTCCACCCTCACACTGTCTGTCAGATCTTGCCCATATTTAGTAAATATCATAGGGGAGTAACTAGGATGAGGCGAGAGGCGAGAGGAAGGCCACAATGTTTTTGTACTGGTGACTGTCAAATGAAAGCTGCCTTGTGTTACTTTTGAGCCATATATCTGACATTTGAAAAAGCACATGAATTTTCTATTATATTCCTAACATTAATTACACTTCAATATCATTATTTTTGTATAAAATTATCATTAATAAAAAATATTATGGTAATAACAATCTAGTCTACCTTTAAATAAAAGGCTCAGACTCTGAAACCCTTAAACGACCATTTCGGCAATCCAGCGATGGATGGAAGGTAGGGCTACAGAAAGAGGGAATGGAAATTGGCGCCAAACATAAAAACGAGTGCTCTCAGCTCTGGTTCTAAAAGGAAAAAGAAAAAGAATCTATGCTTTATCCATGGATTCACTGCATTCTGTGCAGTTTTAAACATAGATTTTTGGTAGAAGATAGAAACGTTCACTAGTTTAGGTTTCTACCAAGAAATCATTTCATAGAAAATAATTATAATGTTGAAACAAGCAATTTGTTGTTAAACTGTTCAAGTATACAGCAAGAAGCTTCAATAAATTTCACTGTTGCTTGCTAGAAAATTGTATGTTCACTTTCAGATGGGTTTATATAGAAATATTACATTGTTTTCTAAATATTTTTTATCTGACATCCTTAATCATCATCTGTCTTGTGCAGATTATGAAGGATGTAGAGAGAAGCAGATGACAAGAAAATACATACAGAGTAACTTAGTAAATCTATTCCTGTGATTATTGCCACCATCTTGCTTCTCTCAAACATCTTCACCAGAAGGATCATCACAATAACATGTCCTACTTTCGTCTTCAATTCATCCAGCGAGCTAATTTTCATCCATTTTGGCCTCTCCTGCAACCCACAGTACTAGCTAATTCAGTTATCATTGCAATACATTCGAGGAAAAAACAGACAGATGTCATGTAATAACCCGTTATTTTTGTTGAGCAAAAAAATTAAGATGAAATTCCCATCTATTGCAGGAATTGTATATTTATTGAGAAACAGTAATACAAAATCACTGCAAAAACTAGCTGATGTTGGTTTGTACTTTGGAGGAAGTGAAAATATGGAGGAAGCACTCAAATCTCTCTCTAGTGTTATTTATATATTTCAGTGAGCTGGCTAACTAAAGAGAGGAAGTTCTTAGATAGAGGAATAAGTAAATTGTTTTTTATTTTTTCATTTTTCTTCCTTTTAGGCCAATCTAAACTATGGAGAGCAAGTGGGGATTTAAACCTATACCGACCTATTGAGGAGAGAGGACTCAAATCATTTAAAGGAATAACGCGATTCAAGTTATTTGTGAAATGACTGGGCAAGCTTGTTTAAACAAAGATTGGGAGTCTTGGTTGTGTTTCCCCTTCCTAATGAAGTTGAAATTTTGCTTGTCTTCATCAATCATGCAACGAGGATAATAAAAGAAGGGAAAATAAAAGAATTGACCCTTTTCAATGTATGTGTTTAATTTTTTACCATATTTTGGGAAAACATTTTACGTACATGATGTACAATCCTACATAATTGATATGGGCAGTAAAATTGCCAAAGCCTTGGTAGTTCAATTAATAAGGCTGTGGTGTCTATGGCCAAAGATCCAATGTTCAATTCCCAATCTTCACCCCAAACTCAAAATGGGTGCTTATCGCTTGAACTAAAATGATATGGGCAATAAAAGTGAGACTGGTTGCAGGATATAGTTAATAATGAGTTGTGACAATAACAAAGTATACATGTCTCAGCAAGAGGAGGTTTACCTTCAAAGCAAACATTCCAAACAAAGAAGAACTCTTAAGTGCACGATCGACATGGGGAGGAAGACCGGGAGACACATTACTGATAAATAATCCATATAAACCCATGGCAAATATCAACATGACTGTCCCAGCTAGATAAATATCTGCACGAGGTAGATAATTTGGCACAGCATTGTCAGCAAAAGAAGCCATAATTAGAAAACACAAATATTGTTTAACTTTAGGCTGCTATTCTCAAAAGTTGCAAGTGGGAGAAAATGAGCTGAAGAAATCTATGATACATAAAGTATGTCAAAACATGTCAGTCTATACACTATCCGAGAAATAAACTCTATGAAAGAAATTCTGCAGAAGAAAGTTTCGAAAATTACCAATTGCTTCAACTAGTCGTAGAACCATCTGTCCACTGTGAACCCCTCGAACACAGCTAGTCCAGTAAATTTTATATGCATCAAAGATGTGAACACAACCCTGCAAAGATTGGATATTGCATCAAAACTTATGTAGATATATTTGTATAAGCTATCTTATCGAATTCCCTTTTTGAATCAAATGCAAATTTGAGCATTTCAAAGTTTACTCTCAATGTACAGCATTTCAGTTCAGAAAGGTTTTATTTTTTCAATTGGATTAATAATAAAAAAAAAAGATCCCTGTAAAATCAAGTAACGATACTATGAAATGAACAACATGAGATGAGGTTCGGAAAGGTATATATTGTCCACATCCTACAATTATGTCCTTCACTTGAATTTTCAAAAAGAGTACTGCAGAAAGAGACTTACATTGAGAAAGCATAACAGTGAACCAGCCAATGAACCTCCAACTGCCAGCAGTGCCAAAAATCGGAAATCAAAAATGATCTGCTTAAGAGTAGACAAATAAGAAATGCATTTGAAATTGATCATAGTACTAAATATACACAAAAATCTACAGTCTGGTACTAAAAGTCCAAGAGTAGAGTAAAAACATAACCTAAATTCTCATGAATTCCACTAAGTCACACCAATATTTCCGAAATTGTGGCAGGTAGTTTTCTGGGAAATCACTCATATATGTGCAGACCAGTGGACATTGAGTCCTTGACCCCTGAGGCTCCTCAAAAGAAGTCATCGATTACTACAAGTGACAACTTAACATCACCCCAAACTTAGTGCACAACAAAGCAAATTACTTGGGTTCATATCTGTTAAGAATCAAATATAATATATAGGATAATAGTTAATACACCTCCTAGCGACTTAATTTTAGGAGAATTAGTTGCTAACTCTTCTCCAATATAGTATCAAAGCTTAAGGCTTTGGATTCAAATGTCATCAACTCCAAAATTTTCACTTCTATCTTACTTAAAGTTTATCTCCACTAATACACTATCTACTTAGTCAATGAGATTATCTAACTCTCCTTGACATGAACTTTTAATAGATTTGGTTACTAACTCTACTCCAACAATATTAAAATACATACCCTTTCAATTTTGGACTCCACGGAGCGGCTAATCGAAACAACCGGGTTTCCATTTGGGTTTGTGTGATAGTCGAAGTTCGAGTTCGGCGATCTAGAAGAGGAATTAACAAACTTATTTGATGCAGTAGTAGTAGAAGAGACTGTGGCGTCACTTGCGGTTGTTGATTTTGATGATTCTGGGGATGGGGAAGAGCTTAAGGAAGCGATTATGGAGGAACGCTTGCTGTTATTTTTCAAAGGCCGTTGAAATCGAATTGGTAAGGACACGGAGATTGATGTCGTACAGAGGGTTGCAAAGAGAGCCATCGTTGACTGAGAAATACACCAGGGGTATAGAGGGAGAATTATTACTCAGGCTGGATGGCGGGTCATAATTGTAACTTGTGCGAAGTCGTTTCTAATTTTTCTTTTCTTTTCTTTTGCTTTTCTCCCATTTTTAATTTTAGTTGATCGAAATAAAAAACTCTACTTATTATATATTATATTTTTTTATTAATATCAACTATTAATTATATATTTTTTTTTTATAAAAATAAGAGTAAAATAACTCTATTTCAACATTTCAACCCATGTGCATTGTTATGTGTAAGATTACATATCTTTTATGCTTTTTTTATAATATAAAAATATATATTATTTTGTAAAAATTATAATTCATGGAAAGAGAATAAATTTTCAAAAAATTATTTTGAAATTAATTTATTTATTAATTTTAAACATTTTGATCAATTATTCTTAAGGGATACATAAGACTAAAGTTTTAAAATTAGGATGACTCATTTATATGTTTTTTTAGTTATGTAACTAAAATATTTATTTTTATTACAAAAATTAAATATTTTAGTTATATAATTATAAAATTATATGATTGAAATGTATTAATTTTAAAATTGAGTGATTTATATTTTTTTATAAAAAGATAAGTGATTAAAGTATCTACATGTCATAAATAAATTAAAAAACAGACGCTTTAATCATATAATTTTAAATTTATATGATTTAATTGTAATGATTTGAAAAATTGAGTTAAGTAAAAGTTATGTAATTTTAAGCGTATTATAATAATATAATATAAACAAAGTGTATTAAAGAATTAGTTAGAAAAAGTTTTTTTAACAAAAACTCATAACGACCAGAGATAACATTTTATTAATCGAATTAAAATTGAGTGATAATAATATTTTACAAGTTAATAAAATTATGGATAACATTTTTACCACCCAAATTGGTACAGTGATAAGCATACAAGTCGTCGTTAATCTTTCTAAAAAAAAAATTAATAATTAGTACTGAGGTTACACTTTAATAGCATACCCTTATTTGTTACACGAATGTACCTAACATGCACACTGTCACAGAGAAGATCATTTCAGTTAGTATAGTTTGTTGTATGATGAAAAAATAATTCAATTAATATTAAAAAAATTAATTATATTGTTTATATTTTAATCGAATTAAATTTATAAATTTTATAATAATAAAACTAGAGCGAAATTCAAATCATATTAATAGATTTTATGATTTACAATTTAATTTAAATTGATTCATATTAATTGTATTATCAAATTAAAAATATTTAAATCTAATTATAATAAAATTGAATTCAAAATGATAAATAATAAAAGATTTTTATTAGATGATCACCAATATTTTGTTATACATGTAAACAAAAGTTATCTTTGATAACCGTATTTAGGAGACAACAAACCAAAGGTGCTTGGTGATCACAATCAAGTTTTCCACTCTGTATCTCTCAATTTTGAAATCTACTACAATATTAATCTCGACATCTATATGACGAAAACCAATTTACCTTCACAATAAATAACCTAATAATACCTTCACTGACAGTCACCTACTATATTCAACATTTGTATTGTGATTAAAATAAATAAATATAATTTGTGCCCTCTTCCCTCTCCTTTCCCCACTTTGTTGCTCCCCGGTCGAATTAGTACTCTTCGTTCCAATTTGTGAATGGCACCAACGGGATTTGGATCCAAATCCATCTTTCTCAATGGTCATATTTTCAACTTGATTACATGAGTTAGTACGTCTTATAGTCATAATATACCTTCTTGGATCCCAAGATTGCTACTACTGCTAAGGTATAACTGAGTAGTTAGATCACATTTATGGAGACCTTCTGTCTGGGACAAAGTTAATGAATCAGACAATGAAATTAAGGGTTCTAATAAAAACGTTCCATGTCCACTTTTATTCTCATTCTCCATGCCAATTTCACGTAGTAGACCTTTGTCAGTGTTATGTCCACTTCTCTTCTTCTCAATGCCCATTTCGCAGAGTAAAGCTTTGCTAGTGTCGATACCTGTTCATTATGTATTACATCCATAGTCAGACATTGGAATCATGGAGCCATAACATTTAAAAAATAAGTTGCATAAACACATAGTATGTAACTTCTACCTGCAAGGTATGCACCATGGACATAGCCACTAAATCTTTCACTTGTGTGTTCTCCAGTAAAATGTATTCGCCCTACTGGAGCCTGATCATAACATCAAAGTTAACACAATAAGAATAAGAACATCGTCAAAATCATTAGACTATGCTAAAGGATGGTTAATGGATTCCAAAAGAAATCCCCTAGAATTGGTTGGGTACCACAATGACATTGGAGCATCAGCCATACACAATTAAATCAGATAAAAATGGATGAGAAAATAAATCAAGTGAGGAGGAAAACCTTAACATTTGGAACAGATTGATCGTTGCAAATCATGGGGTAGTTGCTGTAGCTACCACGCTGAAACCTATTATTCCACCAGCGGGGCACAAGAATATCAGTAGCATCAGGAAT
This sequence comes from Hippophae rhamnoides, assembly GCA_033030585.1. Lineage (NCBI taxonomy): Eukaryota > Viridiplantae > Streptophyta > Magnoliopsida > Rosales > Elaeagnaceae > Hippophae > Hippophae rhamnoides. The sequence continues at coordinate 59,654,285 of CM065428.1, read as the reverse complement.
GTTTGGCCCAAACATGTCCCTGAGAACCCCCATGGCTTCTTTCAACGTCTCTTCATCACATTGAGCTTCCACACGCTTTGATTCCCCATTTGTCAAAGTCACGACCAGGATATTAGATCCAGGGAATGCGTTTTCCATGTGCTGATCAGATGGCAACACATCAGCAACGATCATACAATGTCAACTTTAATCGTTAAAATATATCATATCAATCATTCACCAATAAACAAAAATAAAATAACTAAAAAAAGTTTACAGGTAGGAGATTTTTTTATCATAATATATATATAAAAACAAAAATCTTATACATGCCTTTCAAGGGTGAACCATGATAGAGGTCATATAACTTATACAATTAGAGTGCATAAGTTACATGTTTTTTAGTTTTTAGCGGGTCACATGAGTTCTATTAATTTCATAAAATTAATATTAAAATTTTGTTTTCATTGTTAATTGAGAAATTAGATTAGATTATGTTATTTGTTAATCATGTTACCAATTTGTGAGGATATTTTAAAAATAATAATTTTATTGATGTTATTAGCTAGGGTCGTTATATATCAAGTTATATAGACTTAGTTATGGAAAGTAAATGACCAAAATTATCTTTGTATGAGTAAAATTAACTCAATTTTTCAACCAATCAAAATAAGACGTTAATGTTAAATTTACGAAAGAAATAGGATTTATATAATCCATTAAAAACTACTAAACTTATGCGCCTAAATCGTATAAGGTACAAGATTCACCCGGCCATTGACCTTAATTTCAACTTACATTGAATGTTTTGGGCAGCGATAAAGACATTATTTGCATAAATTGGAAATTGTTTTTTGGTAAACTAATAATGCAAGATTGTGGGATAAAATAAGGAAAATAATTTATTCTTCGGTCCAAACTAGCCAAATGAAGGATGGCTTCCTGGCGATAAAAAAAATAACTTACAAGAATTTGATAACAAGATCTCAAATGGTGTCAGTTAAAAAATTTCCAAAACACATGAAATTGGACATTCAAAATCTCATCACAACAGAAGATATGAATAATTGAGTATGACACAAGTTGCAAACATGTTGAACACAAATAAACATTATCTGTTTCAATATAAATAAATAAAAGATTAGCTGGCAATTAATAAATTAATAAGAAAAGAACACAAACCTGCCAAAACGTATAGTAGCCTCTCCACTCATGGGCATAAATGAAGAACTCTTTCTCGGGTCCACATGGCCAGAATTTGTGAGGAAACTTAAGAAAGACCTTCGTGTACACTATAACATCACATTTCTCTATGGCCTCTGTTTTCCACCTCTGATCATGCTTTTAAGAAATTAGACTAGAAAGTTCAAAAAAAAAAAAAGCCAAAATAATACAAAAGGCAAATAACTAGCTGGTAAAATAATTGAAGGAAGATGAGATGAGCTGGAATCTGCAGAATGCTCACCTCGAAACTAAAAAATAAAGTAAAAAAATACCCTCCCATGCAGATAAAATTAATAAATAAATAGGGCTATTCATGCCAAATTTGTAATGACTTAAAAAAACATGAATGTTACAGTTTTAAAATTGGTGGACCAACGACATTATTCAATCAAATTGTATAGTGAACTTGTGATTCATGAACACCTAAACCTATGACAAGCATCTAACCTAACATCTCAAAGAGTTATCCATAGGTAAACCCAGAGTCTCCAAGGATCAAAATTCAGAACCCCGAAAATCTATATTCTCTACTTACTGTTAAACCTAGCTATCTAGGTTTTGACTTCTTCAATTATACTGTGCTTAATGTAGTGGTCCCAAGGGGGCACCAAGCACCTAGTATTCCGGAGGGTTGGCCCAGAGTAAAATCAAGGAATCTGCATTAATGATTAATGAAGTGCAACTAGCAACCTACACGAAAAAAAAAGGTGGTAAATGGAGCAATGTTATGTAAATAGAAAACAACCTTCCACTTGAATTTTTTTTATTTTTTTTGCGGGGATCTTATTGCACTTGAAGTTTATATTTTGACAATACATTTACACGGTAATGCAAGTATAACTGAGCGTGAGAGTTGAGACGTCTAACACACCGTTACTCGAGTAAAAGATCAGGATTCTACGCAATTTATGATCAATTTTTAATTAACTCATCAAAAAATAGATCTCATTATAACCATAAATAAAAAATATACACAAAAAAGAGGATGCAATCCTAATATGAACATATATAACTACTCATATATAAAACATGGAGTTACTGTAAAATAAGACATAGATATTTAGATTTTGTGTTTACCTTCATTTTTCATATTTATTTGAAAAAAAATGGACAAGAAAGAGAAATATAATGATTTTTAACTTCCATTTTCATTCCCAAGCACCTCTTAAGAATATTTTCCTTTCTTAATTAATTTATTTTTATTTTTATTTTATACAAATTTTAAGATAATTTTATTCTCTAAAATAATAAAATAATACAATAATAACTTTTAAAATTAAAATGGGGCAAAAAAAATGACACATTTACTCAATTTTATATCTTCAACTTAATACATTAACTAAATTTTTATTATTTAATTTTTAAAAAATGATAAAAAAACCAAGTAAAATTTAATTTTAAATTAAAATTATAAATATTATTATATTAGTTATTTTTAAAAAAAAATTAATATATTAATTATAAGTCAAATATCAATAGTTTATTTATAAGGATAGTTTTATAAATTCTAAATTTTTTTATTTTTATTTTTATGTTTACTTCATATTTTAAAGATAATATATTTTTATTATTCTAATTCTAGTAAATTATTAGTAAATATTATGATTGAGAATTAATATATTTATTTTGATTTTATATTTTTATTATGTCTTAATAAACTCATCTTAAAATTTCAAATGTTGGGTATTTATCAATTTTTAAAATAAATAATTGTGTGATCGGCTCGAGAGATGCACAAAATTCGGGATTGCTAGGTGAATGTGCCAGTATTGAGTCAGAATGTGATAATAAAAAGAGTGGGCAAAATTTATATTTACGGGAATATTTTATTAATAATAAAATTATATTAAAATAAAATAAATATTTTTTTATTGTAATATTAACAAAAGGTTATTATAATAACATAATTATTCATTGAAAAAATAAACATAAAATTAAAGAAAACTTACAGGCAAGGGTGGATTGAAAGAGATGAGATTGCTTTGAAGAACGCCGATGCTAGCAGACAAAATTACGTAATTTGCTTCATAAACGTAACCATCTTCTGTTTTTACAGTAACACCGTTTCTAGAGTGATGTATTTCTCGAACCACCTGCTCCAATCAAAGCACAAAATAACGTTCAAAATTGACACGAACGGATTATGAAAGATAATTAAGACAAGAACGACGCTCAAAAAAATACTAGTTACAAAATATATTTCAAATACCACAACTCCATAAATTTAAGAATGACATAAACGTCAGCAAATTACTTCCATAAATGAAAACGAGATTTTAACAAGAATTTTATCAGGAATCAGAATAAAGGTTTCTCAAACTCATTATCTAATTAACAATTCTGATACTTTCTCATGCTGACTATGATTATTGTTTGATGGAAAAACAGGCCAATTGAACACTGATCTTCCAAACAATTCAGGAGGCGAAAACAACAAAACATTTAAATGCATAACCTTCCTTACTGATATGTTCATTTTTCTTCATCGAAGATGTTTGATTAATTTGCTAGAAAGTAAAGTTATGCACCCTGGGATGGATTTCGATGAACATATCTCGTTTGAGAACAGGAGGACAAAGAACGAAGGCAAAACTCCCAGACATGGGAGTTCCTCCAATACATAGTTGATACTCAAACCATTACACTGATCTTTGGAAAATCGACCAGAAGAGAGAGAGAGAGAGATAAGAGGGGGTGCGGGGGGACGAAAGAGCCAAAAAAAAAAATTAACATAATATCCCACTTCGGTGATTTTGATAATTAGCATCTAGCTTCTTTGACTTCAAATCTTGAGATCGAAAGTCAACATCAATGGTTTTAACATATAAGAGAATCCTCGGTTGAGAAATGACAGATTTTGCTTTTATTACTTCTCTTGAATTCCTATCTTAAGAAAGTTTTGAACCGGCACTTACAATGGGAAATTCTGCTATCGATCGATCGATCATTTAAATTTTGTCAGTATCATGAGCAAACTTATATTTAAAAAAAAAAAACACACTATGTTTGTTCTATTTATCAAGAATTAAGCAATTGTATTTTTTTATTTTTATTTTTTGAAATAGTTAAATATTTCAGTTTAGTGGTCAGAAATACATTGTTTTTTTAGAACAATAAATCATTTCATTACGTATTAAAATTCAAAATCATAAATTGGATATAAATATGTGAACCTGATTATATTTATCATTAAATTTGTATGAGGTTTAGAATTTATCTTTAAAAAAAATTTGAACTTTATTCATGTTAAATTTTAGATATATAAAACTTTTTTATAAGGAAAAAAACTTGAGTAGTCGGTTTGTGACTTTAGCTTTCCCCAATTATGATTTTAAAAAAAATTATCAAAAAGTTGTGGTAATTGCAACCTTACCGGTTACCACTGTGTTATATTTAAATATGTAATATTGTACACCAGTTCTTAGCAAATGTCAAAACGTTTAAAATAAAAAAACAAAAAAGGAAAACAACTTTTAGAAAAACGTCATTATCCGCAAAACTCCAAGTGAGAGATCACAACTTCACGAAAGCAAAACATACCAACGAACCAATTTAAAACCGAATTTTCATAATCGCTTTTTCTTACAATATTTAACTAGAAATAGACAAAAAACAAACAACCCAATCAAATTAATAAAAAATAAGCGATTATGAAAAATCCATGCCGAGGATATTTGTACCTTGTTGAGTTTGAGACGGCTATCCAATATTTTACCCTTAGATGAGACCAAAAAGTCTTCAGTCATCTTGTAAAGCAAATACTCGTAACCTCTTTCATCTGCTACTAAAAATTCTTGCTCTCCGAAATCTATGTACGTCGATATGGGTTCAACCTCTGCCACAAAAAAAAAAAAAAAAACCATTTCCTCTCAACATCATACTTAACGGGATCAAGAGGAAGAAAAATTCAAACATAGATTAAAGAGAGAGAGAGAATAAGTAGCTCATCCAAAAGAAATTTGATATATGTTTATTTATTCCCTACCTATCAATTTTGTATGTTTAACACAGTACGAATATTTGACTTGAGATGTAATTCCCACTCCATAAAAATCCAATAGCCCAAAATATTCAAGATTCACCCATTAAAACTTGGCAGACAAACATAAGATTGACAGTGAAATGAACTGAGTTTAACGAGGAAAAAATCTGTAGAAGGAGATGAGAACACCGACCTGCCATCTCAAAATCGTGTAGGATGAAGTCGATTGCGAGCTCTATCGGCGTTTTAAGAGTACTGGACAAAACACAATAACAATAAATGAAGTCAAATTGATGCAAATAATAATAGAGAAAAATGTATTCATAAATGTATTTATTAGTTTTTAATTTTTTTCTTCTAAAAAGTTAATTAACTATTTATTTTTATTATAAATATTCTTTTTATTCCTTTAAAAAATAAATATAATAAAATAATATTATTTATTATTTATTTTAAATAAGAAATAAAATAAATGTATTATATATATCATATTTTAGTATAATATGCTAAAATTATTATATTTTTTAATGTATTGAATTTTAAAAATTAAAAATTAAAAATTTAGATAGAATACAGTTATATTTTATATATATAATTTGATTATACTATTATAAATATTATAAGTAAAAAAATTTTAGTTAAAAATTTAAGTATATGATGTATCCCTTCTCACACAAACATATATTCGCTTTATACTACAAAGACAATAACTTAAATATTGTACTTCAAATAATATATATATATATATCATTTCAATAGAAATCGAGTAAACAAAACGGAAATAATATCACTATTTTTTTCTATTTATATGACATATCTTACAATTAAAAATATTAAATATAACATCACGCATATAAATTATTGATATTAAAATTTATTAATAAATTATTATTATGTAGAGCATATATAATATTTAAATTTTAAATTAATATATTTATATCAAAATTTATTATTTATAATCACAACTAATAAAATAAAAAATAACAAATATATTTATAAATTAATATAAATATTTATTTTTATTTTTAAGATAAAATAATAATCTAACGTAATAATGATATATATGATATTTAAATATAATATATTATAAAAAATATATACATTCATTTATAATTTAATAATAAATTAAGTCGGATCGAATATAACAGATTATACAATCTATCAATCAGAATCTAAACGTATTATATATTTTTTAATTTAAATATGATCTAAGTATAAAATTTATCAATACAATCCAATTTGAATCTGATCGATTCTATCATATTTTTAAATTTAAACTAATTGATTGGATTATTTACTCACATTTAATTGCTATGGTATATAGGAAGTGTTTGTAACCATTGAATTGGCGTGGAATTTAAAGACTAATATATGTGTTGATATTATTTATTATTATGGAGTATATTTATTATTAATAATATTAAATATGATATTTTAAAAATATTTTAGTTAATTTATTAGTATTTTAAATATATATTCTTATTTTTTAAAGAGAAAAACTAAGATCAATCAAACATTAAAACATGTTAACGTGAGAATCCCAAGAAAGAGATTTAAAGTTTTTACGAAACTCATTTTGAAAGTAAAGATAAAACATAATGACTATACACATGTAATCTTCTTTAAAACACATCCCATGTTTTTAAAAGGTTTAATTTTAATACTTCAATTCATTTTTGTCAAAAATATCAATTTGATCCTTTAAGGATATTTATTTCCTTTTTTTAAAAATTAGATAGAGCTAAAAATATTATTATTTCTTTTTAAAAATTCTAACAACATTATTAATACAAATTAACTTTTTTTTTAATTAAGAGTAAAGTATACATTGTAGAGATAGTTCATTTACCATTTATTTATAATGGATTAGATTTTTACATTTCTTCTTCTAAGGGTAGGATTTTTACACTTTTTATTGAAAAAAATAATAAATATCATATATAATCTTTGTAAAATGAAAACATTAATAATCAAAAATTACAATATTTGTATGCTTTCTTAATCTATCCTTATCAATTACTCATAAAAAATATTTTTATCATAACTTAAAAATTATTAAAACGTTATAATTTTTTAATACTTATTTATATTATTTGTTTCTTTTAAGATGAAAAGTTAACAATTTTTATTTTTTCTTAACTTTTAGTAGAATATCGAACCAACTTCTAGCAAAAATAAATCATTTTTCTAATTTTAATTAATTTTTTAAAAAAAACTTAACTAAAAAGTCAAAAGTGTATTTTGGATAAAAAAATTAATTACTATTTAAAAATAAAAAAATATGAATAATAGTAAATGAAATTTTTTTAATAATATAAATATAAAATATAAAGAATATTAATATATTAATTAGATACATTTAAAATAAAATTATTATTTTTATTATTATTATTATTATTATAAATTTTAAATATATTATTTGAGAATACTTGCAAGTATAATTTCATGTCGCTCGCACGAATTTGTGTTCGTGGTGTAAGTGTAACTATTTGTAAAAAATATATTATATTTATAAAAGACAATACTTACGAAAGCTGCTCGGACATAATGGGAGGGTCACCGCCACAATGATTGGCTACCTCATTCCTTAATTTCTCAATCGCCGATTCGACAGCCTTTTTGTACGAATCGGAAGCGATTCCACTAGGAAATATCTTCCCGCTGATATAAGACGAACATATATGGAAATATGATGAGCGCGTATCACCAGTGGAAGAATAAAGAAGCTCAAATAAAAAAAAATAAAGGAGACAAAATCTCAAAACTAAAACGACAAGTATTGAATTAAGCTTCATAGGCAGAACGCGATCAAATGAAGCACTAAGACGACGCTCTAATATGCCATGCGAGACACGAATACAATAGATGAGAAAAGTCTCAAGAAACAAAAATCACCCATGACGTAATTTGGAGAAACATCCTACAAAAAACTAAGAAACGATCAAATGCTAGTATACACCGGTTCACTCGCAATGCAATCAGTTTTCTCGAAAAGCCGTGCGTGAGAATAAAAAGAAAAGAATAAAATATAGCATAAAATCGAAGGACTCTAGGCCCAAAAAATCAAAAACAGATGATAAATTATTTAACAGAAAAATAGGCGAAAATAAAAGGTTTGGGGGAGATTTTTGTTTGTGAAACGGACCTGCGATCATAAATGTTGAATCTGGCATTGCTGTAATCGGAGAAGCATGTGCGAAGGCCAGATTTACGAGCGAGCTCCCAAACCGGATTAGACTCCTTTCCACCGACTCCAGCGATCCATCCGGCACCAAGCTCAACCGACACGCCACCAAAATTCTCCTTCCTAATCCTTCCTCCGATACGGTCCGAAGCTTCAAGAATCACGAGGTCCTCAACACCGTTCTCGGCCAAAACTTTGGCCGCCGATATACCTTTCAAATACAAAACAACAAATCAAAACCATAGGAAACCATTACGTTTGCGTAAAAAACGAGAGGAATGAGAGACTAAAAAATAAATCGACCCCGGGGAGATTACCAGAGACTCCAGCACCGATGATGATAATGGAGGAGCGATGAGAGGAATCCATAAATCTTAGAGAGGGAAAGAGAGACGAGCTGCAGAGAAGAGAGAGAGGACAAAGGGGGTAGGGGGGGATGACTGGAGAGAGAGTTCGCGTTTATATAGTTGGCAACTGGCAAGCAAGTCTTAAGAAACGGGAGTCGGTTTATATAGTTTCTTTATTTTCTTTGTTTTTCGTTATCTCTTCCTATCTATCCAGTTACACAGAGATGTTTTTAAGTGGTATAGATATGCTATAAATTCATAATAAGAGACTTATGATTTCATATGTAACAGAATTTAATTATATTTGTATACAAATTAGTGTTGTTCACTGTTTTTTTTTTCGAGGATATAACTTCACTGAAAACATACTTTTGTGAGGGATTACAGTCATCACCTTATGGAAATCCCAAAACGAACTCGAATTTATTATAATTTTATATAAATATTTATTTGTAAAAATATTATATCATAATTAAAAATACATTTTATTTTTATTAATTAACTATCATTAAAATAAATAATCTAATTATATTTATAATTTAAACACTATATTTAATATAATTTTAAACTTATATTATTTTTAATAAAAACTTGTTAATTTATATATGCATATATATTATTCGTTACTAAATAATATTTAGTTATTACAAACATTGAGCATGAGAGTGGAGACCTTTACCAAAAATCTGTCATAGCATAGTATAATGAAATTATGTTAAATTTTTATTCTTATAAGAATATCAAATATATACAAAATAAATGATTAATATTAATAAAATATATATAATATATTGTATCTAAATTTTTTATAATTTAACCCATTTTATTAGAACACTTAATAAATAATGGCTGACATAATTTTATTAATTTAATAGTATTAACATTTAAAAAGTTAATTACAATCTGAAAATTTATTTAAAATTATTTTAAATTTATCATATAAAGCACGTCTCCTATGATGAGTGTAACTTCTTAGGTGCTTCGTTTGCTTTTCGGCTCGACACTAAATTCACATTTTTTTATTTTTAAAAATGTGATACACTACAAGTTTTTTAATAAAAGAAGTGTGGTTAAATATCTTATTTTTATTAAAAATATATTTTAGATATTTATCTATTATATATATATATATGTGTGTGTTAATATATAAAAATTTATTTTATAAAATAATTATTTGTAATATCTAGAAAACCACATTGTTTTATAAAATAAACTTTAAGTTAATTTTTTTTAAAATAATTGACTTGTATTTCACATCTAATAAGTATTTATTAAAATACATTTTAGTTAAATATAGTAGATTTGTAGTATCTTTTTTTGTTATTAATTATATAAGGAATAAAATTTTAGTTTCTTTATTAATTTTTGTAATATTTTAATAATTTTATTTTAAAAGAATGTCATAGCAATGAAAAATAATTAATTTTTATTTTTATTATATTTTCTTAAATATTATTAAGATATTATTTTTATAAGTTATTTTTAGTAGACGTGATAATAATTATAAAATTGATAAAAATAAAAAAAAATTAATTATTTATCTTTATACTATTAATTTTTATAGTAAAAATATTACACGGTTAAAATAAAATAAAATATTCACTGATATATCTAATAGATGCATCTCTATTTTTTAACGTGTGACTTCATTTAACTAATGCTTCGGTTGTTACACATTGACCCAATAAAAATATAGTCAATAATGATTTGACACGTTATCTCCCACTACCATTCAAATTTTAAAAAACTTTATTTTTTCAATCATTTTCGTTATATCTCCGTTTAGAAGTAAATAAAATACTTCCTTAATTTTTGTAGGTTTTCATGTGATAATATGATTAAGGAAAAAGGTGATACATATGATATTTTTAATAAAAATATATTTTATTTTTATATTTAATAAATAAAATAGATTAGATTTATTGTTTTTTTTAAATAATTATAAAAGTTTATTTAATAAGTAATATATTTATACTATCCTAATTTTAAAATAAATAAGTGATAAGTATAAATTTATTACTTTATAAAATGATTTTTTTAATCTTTTTATAAAAATAACAATTTATATTACATAATTTAATAAATATAATTTATATAATCATTTATCCTATGATTAATGTAAAAACAATCAACGAAAAATATAACTTTAATATATATAAATAAAATTATTCTTAATATTTACTAGTGTTTTAGACGTTGACCTTTGAGGTCGATAGGGGTTCTTTGGTCATTTTCGTAAGGGAAAATTTGAGAGGTAAAACTCCTGATGAGATAAAGTACAGAGTTTGATTAATATTTTTTCCTTTCGAACTAAAATTGAGCTTTTTCAAAAAGAAAATGAGTGCTTAGCATCATACTTAGCCAATTCATAGGGAAAAAATCATACTTAGCCGACCTTTTTGTACAAATTAACAAAATATTAACTTGTAATTTTTATATTTACCTACCTCAGTTAAATTCGGTAGTTATGAATACAAATATATTTTTTAAAATAAATTTAATTATTGAAATTTACTCAATTAAATCAAAAGTTTAAAAAGATAGTATTTACTATACAGATTACGAAAGTTATAATGTGTAATGACACACAATTAACATACTATTTTTTTAAGTTTTTAATTTGTAACCATTCATTTATACATAGGAAATGATTGATAAATAACTTAATAAAGGGTTTTATATTTTATATAACAATGATACATAATTTTAATTATTTTTATTTACATATTTAAAATAATGCATAATTTATCATTGTGCAATGCCACCTAGCATATGCAAAAAAAATTTGATTTAGTTATTTACGTTTATTCGTATCGTCGATTCGGTTTTTATTTGACAAATTTTAAACAAGAATATGATTTTGACTATTAATTAAACATAAAACAATTGATACGATTTGGATACAATTATATTGATAACCGTACCCGCTTATATTTAATAATCGTTCTTAAAATTGTAACGATTTTTGGATACTTTTGAATACATATTTTATAATCCAATTCAGAAACAATTACATCACGATTTTTAAAAACTTTTGAATACATATTTTATAATTCAATTCAAAAACAATTACGTAAAAAATCTAAGCTTACTTCAAAATATCTTCGAGACTTTTAAAAGAACTCTAGTGAAAAACTTTAAATACAAGCCACCTTTATTAATACGTGATATATTTTAATAATTTTAAAAATATATTATTAATATTTATATTGAAAGTTTATTAAACTTTTCGTAATAATATTTTTTCTATAATATTTTTATCAACAACAATAATATATTCAAAATATTTATAAAGTTAAATTCTTGAAAATTTGAATTACAATTATATCACAAACCTTCTACAAGTGGAATTTTTTAAATTCGAACATGATTGTATTTTGTCTTGCATGTCAAAATAGTTGATTTCTATTAGCACTATATGAGATTAGGATCATTTTAGTATCATAGGGATATATTTGATATGTTATAAATATATTAAATTAAACTATATAATATATTTAAATAAAATTGATTATAAATATTTTAATAAAATAATTTTTTATTATAAAAACTATTTAAGTTAATATTTAATTTATTTTTATATTTTTATTACATTTTAATTTTTTAATATCATTTTTAACTTTAAGAAAATATATAAAATAAAATGCGTATACAAAAGATATAAAACTAAAAGGGAATCCAATCCCAACACTGGCCCCACCTTCTCCAAACACGAATGATAATATGATATATAGTGTGTTGTTGAGGTGTACATAAACAATATATTGAGACAGTGATAGGAGAAAGAGACAATTTGATATGCAACAACGACTTTAATGGTTGAAACTTGGACAGGTACTATGTAACAATTCATAAATTAGAAGAGTAAATCATCGATTTCCTTTAAAATAAGATAATATATACTTTGACTAGAAATCAATCACTTATAACTGCATTTATTAAATTAGATTATTAATATATTTAAATGAATAAGCTTTTAATTAAGTTATGTGTTTGATATTTAGTAATAAAATTTAATTTATTTATATAAAAAAATGGAATGATTTTCTTTGAAATATATTATATACCATTTCATTTGTTTTATATAAGAAGTAAAATATAAATACATATTTGATAATATATTTAATATTAATTTTTTAGTTTAAAAAAATTAAAATTTGAACCGAAAAAAATAAAATTCTTTATAATTTTACAATTATTTTAAATAAATATTTATACACGTTATTACATTGAATCCGCTCCAATAAACATTACTCAATATTTAATTGATACATATTTTATTTCACTATAAAAGATAATAGCAATAAATTCGTAACCAATTATAATTAGTTTCAATTTTAGAAATTAAATGTAGCATTTTCAAAAACTAATTTCAAATTTATTTTTTTTGATATTTTCCGCTCAAATGATTTATATTATTTATTAATAATTATATTATTAAACTTTGGTTCTTTAAGTTTGAGACGTAAGGTGCACTATGAAAGATTATTATTAATGAATTTGTTACTTGAGTATATAAATGATATAATTATTAGTTTTTAGTGTCAAGCAAAAAATCTAATTTTTAAAATTTGAATTTAAAGTTTAATAGTTGATTAGTTTTATAATTTAATTTCAAACTTCTACAAAATAAAAACTTAAAAATGAGTTCTCTTAATATTCAATTTTGAAATTGAAAAATTGAAAAGGGTTTCTAACATGAGCTACTAATTGATCAGAAAAATAAGTACTTTACTTATTTCAAAATATATATTTTTAATACAAGAAGTACCATTGTGTTATTTTATGAATAAAGTTGATTTTCCATAATCATAATAAATAAAAAATTATTATATTAATTAAAATTATAATATATTTATGATATATAATAATTAATAATTATTAAACTATTATCTAATAACACACTCACAAGTCACAAATAATTTTAAAAAATAAAAAAATAATTAATTTTTATAAATAATTAATCATTTAACATATCATAAATATAAAATTTTATGTAAATGTTATTAAGCATTTTTTATAAGTACGTCAATAATTTAATAGAAACTCGACTTCTCTTAACTAATTGATGAATCTAGTCAGTGGAACAAGATTTGAACTCTTATTTCTTCTAAAGTTTTGCAAGAGATAAAACAGTATCTAAGCCAATGCTTTACGACCAATAAAATTAATTACTATTATATATAATAATTAATATAATAATTCTTATTAATTAAAAATCATATACAATTATATAAATTAAATTATATTATATTTATTAATAAAATTATCTTTTAAGATTCATCTTAAATTTTTGATATATAAATTTAACAATAAAATTACAAATGAGTTAATTTTTTTTATATATAAATGCATAAAATAACTTTAATTAGAAAGAAACTATCGAGTAATCCACTCGATTGAATTCAATATTTTCACTTATAATTCATTCATCGGTGTTAAGTCCCACATTGGTTAAGAGTAAAGCATCAGTACTTCTTATAAGTCTGTGCAATCCTCTAACTCACAAATTGGCTTTTGAGTTAAGAGTTAGGACTGGTTTTCTAAGATGTTATCAGAGCTAGGCTCTTGGTTTACTCGTACTTTCATTTTAGTAAATTGACCGTGTCGTAGAATCGGACTGGCCAGATGTGGATGGGGGATGTTAAGTCACACAGCGTTAAGAAATAAAACAGTGTTAAGCATAAGAAGGCGTCCTCTAACTCACAAGCTGATTTTTGTGTTAAGAATTAAGCTTGGATTTCTAAGAATTTGTATGACAGTACAAATCATATTTTATTTATTTAAAATTATATATTTAAATCATATTAAATTTATCATTTGATTTAAAAAAATTACTAAAATGCAAAAATAGCTTTTTGTTCCTTAAAAGACAAGAAATAGTGGCGCTCTTTAATTGGCTAATATCTAATTGCCGAAGTGAATAAAAAAGGACTTTATGATATATATTCCTAGCATGTAACCTTCTTTTGTGCCTATTTAATCTTCAGGTTCAAGGAAGCATCATTGTGGTGCCTTTGGAAAAGAGGCAGAAGAACAACTTTCCAGTTTTCCATGAAAGTTCTAGAAATAGAGATGTGGTAACAATTTGACAACTTATTACATAAGCATATATATATATATGTGCCCAAAAAGTGGAATAAAATATTAATTAGTGGCAATAATAACAAAAGTAGAAAACGAAAGGAATTTGGAAAAACTTGTAATATAAGTTTTTTTCTTTACTTTTCTTACTTAACAAAAATTAATTATTAAAAAAATTAAAATTAATTATTAAAAAATTATTGTTATAGAATGATGAACTCCGAATGGTGAACAAAAAAAAAACTATTTAAATATTTCTTGTTGTCAATTTTGTAAAATAAATTTTTTGTTTTTAAAATATCAATTTTGTCGCTTGAAAAATTACCTAAAAATATTAAATCAATTTTATTGATCCTTTTATGATAATTAATAAATTATTGTTAACTCGCTAAATATATAATAATGTATATAAAACTATACTCCAACTATAGATAATAGATTCCTCTTATCTTTTATCATTTTACTTATTATTTAAGTGTCTATATAAATATAATATTTATATGTATTAAGTAAAAAAAAAATATTAGATCATGTATTACTAAGAAACAATCAATTATATTAATACGTAAAAATTGACGAATACATTTTACTGAAAAGCATTTTCCAGAACATATATAGTGTTTCTATATATATATATATATATATATATAAAATAAAACTTGGGTATGGTGAGTCGGTAACAACAATTATTGCTCTGAAAAAATTCTCATAGAATTGGCACGATAATGTCGTCAAAAGTACTACAGCCTCTCTCGAATTAACGAAGTGATGTACGTAGCTTCCAAACTATTATTGCTTGGGCCTTGGAGATTATAAATGAACCGACCCTCCACTTACAAGGTAGTCTTTTCCTACCATTATAGTATATTACACTGACATCAGAAATTAACTTCACACGTTAGTGCAGTTGATCATCTTAATTCATAGTAAGTATATGGTCTTCCTATCAATGATAATTAGTGTGTGTTTTTTCGATGGTTCCCATTAGAAACTTCTTATTAGCTAATTTAGTCTTGGGTCAAAAGTAAAATGTTGTACTTGGGAATACATTCTATTGTTACTAATTAACCACTCAATTTTAAAGATGTAATATTTAACAATTTCTTTTGCATTGAAATTAGTTAAAAGGTGATGCTTTAGTTAAATCATAAATATTATCAAACTTAATCATCATCCAGATAAAATTAAAGAGTAATTTAAAGAATAAATTAATTAATGTTAACTTCTTAATTCAATGAGTAAATCAAGAACATTAATTCAATGAGTTATCATACTTAATTTAAGTTGTAATTCAATGAGTTAAATAAAGAATCTTTAATTCAAAGAGTAAAAACAAAGAATCATTAAATTAAGTATAATAACTCTTTGATTTATTTCTTAAATTAAGATTCTTGATTTACTTATTGAATTAAAGAGTTGATACTCATTAAATTACTCTTTAATTTTATGTCCAATACTTAATCATTGGTTTAACGATAATTTTACGAGATATCTTATGTGTACAAATATAATACGTCAAACATGGGGTCAATAAAATTAAATATTAAATTGATCGTAACTTTAAGACTCGATTATTAACACTTAATTGAGTCTCCAACCCAATACACCTCTTTAATTTTTGATTTTATTGATGAAAGATAGATTTAAAGTAATATTTATCTTTCTTTCTTTTTCTTTTTCTTTTTTTTGAAAAAATATACTTGTATTTAGTTATATCTTTTAATCATCTAATGGAATTATTCTCCTATCGAGAAAAAGAAATCCATCCGTATCATTCTCTTGGAAAACATGTTGAGTCTTTGTTCAAATAGAGGTCCTCTCCTTTTCTTTTTCTATCAACCAAATGATGTTTTGGTTTGAAAAACGTCTGTTCACTCAATTATGTTGTACATGAAAGTTTTGCAGTTTCCAAAAAAAAAACAAAAAAAAAAACCGTCGTGTGTGCGTAATTCCATTCACACGGTTTTCATTGATTTGGTGTGATCTTCTTTCTTTCTAAGGTTCCCACATCTATTCGGATTTGGACAACACTATACATCATCAGCAACAAGTACTCCAAGTCCAATAGTAATCTAGATGATCATGAGCGTAAAATTTTACTTCTTTATGCCTGATTTTGTTTATTAGGATTCTGCTCTCCAATGAGACTCCTACACGCGACAAATAAAACAAAAATTAAATAAATAAATAAACCAACCAACCGAAAAAACAATGGAAAAAGAAAAATAATGGACCATACTTAACTGTTCATAATATATAATCTCTTTATTTTTTATATACTTATGTTTTTTATTTTATAAAAATTTACATATAAATTTAATTACTTACGCATTTTTCACATATCTATTTAATAATAAAATATTATCGTTAAAATACATAAATTTTTATATATTTTTATAACTACGTCATTTATATTATAATACGTGATTAAATTATCTTTAAAAATAAAAAAATAATAATTTATTTTTAAAAAAATTATAACTTAAAATTATATAAATAATGAAGTTGAATACGAATTTTTTATAGGCAATGACAAAGATTTTTGTTCCTGTTAATTTATTACAGATACCTTTCTTTTCCATCTCTTCGAATAAAGTAAAATTTAACTTATATATTTTTTTCAACTAAAATGCTAATAGAATGATACTGTTACAAAATAATGAATTGATATGCACATTTTTAATAAATTACAAGACTTTTTACTTAATATTTTTTTATGCCCTTCCTTTCACTCAACTCCATGTTACTATCGATTAAGAATGAACGTATGATGATTGAAGGAGTTTCTGTTAATTGTTTAAAGAATTATTTGCTAATTAGTAATTTTAGTGAGGTGTCATTAAAGAATTAAAATTCATCTAATTAACATGGTGTATATAAATACACAACAATTAAGTGTTAATATTATATTGATAGGTGTTCTTTTTAAGGTGTCAAAACTTAATTAAACATGATAATTTTATAATTAGAATTAAGTCATTATAATCAAATTATTATTCTAGATAACATAGGACACCCCTTATATATACTTAGAGTAGAAATAATATGAGATAAAATTAGAAAATAAAAAGTAATTTATTTTGTTTATGATTTATGTTTAGAGTTATACTTTTTGTAGGATCTAATCCCCTAAAATGAAGTTTTTGTGCTTAACAGATTGGTTGTATATATTTTGAATTGGTTTTTTTTGTCACTTGATATGTATTAAAGCGTTCTCATTTTTTTCTTCAACTAGTAAGAAGTCTTTTCTAAGATCATTGCTATCCTCTTGTGTTATTCTAGATTGAATGGTGGGTTCTTATATCTACAAGGGGATTACTCATTTCGTGTCATATATAAGAGAGAATGGGCTTTGACCTATTGTCATTCTTGAGGTCGTTCTTATTATCAAAAAAACACTGGATAATTCATTGACCCATTTGCTTTTAGCTCTTTCCAAACGTTTTTATAATATGTCGATATAAGAGTTTTGTTTTATAACAACGCCACCTAATCATTAGTTTGTGGTGACTTGAATGTGATAACTTAATCTCATCTTTTCACAAATGAAAACAAGCCCTTGACTTATGAATTGATGGTCATATTCTACGAAAACTTACGAGGTAAACAATACCTAGACGTTATGTTATGTCAAATAAATTTACATACATCATTTTTTTAGATTTTTGCCAACGATTTAATCTCTATTCATTTAAAAAAGTCGTAACTATTAAATTTTTTCATTATCTTGTAACAAGAGAATTATTAAAAAAGTTCGTTGTCTTAAAATAAGAGATAAATAAATCTGATTATATTTATTAATAATAATAGGCTACAATAATTATATTACATCTCAAATTTAAAATACATAATACATTCTTTTACTTTATAATTCATTACAATTTTTCCCACCAAAACAATGCATGTTACTTGTACATTATTTTTTTGGTAAAAAAAATTATATTAATTAATTAAAACTGTAATATATAAAAAATAAATAGATAAAAAATATCAAATATATTAACGTATAAGCATCTTTCTTCGTCATTTTGATGAAAGCGATAATAATGATCGCCTATTTTATGGGCTTCTACTCGTTTGTCCGAATTCTTTTAATATTGTTTTTATGTCTTCAATTAATATATTTAAGCCTGTATCTTTAAGTTTTAAACATATAAAAAACTAATTAAAAACATGCTAAAGTTGCACTATAATAAATCTATCTGAATTAATATTTAGCAATAAATACCTCCACACATTATAATAATTTTATTAAACCTAATAAAAAATAAAAATAAAATAAACATATCAAAACAGAGAGCAAATTCCTATGAAATGAGAGTACCCTCTCCAATTATGACGTATCAAAAACTTGTATATTTTTCTATTAAACTTTGTCACGTGGTACTTTTTTTTCCTCGAACTATTATGTTTCTTACTTATATAAATACATTTCCCTCCTTAATCTCAAAATAATTATTAATTAAAAAGAAAAAATAATTGTATAAAAAATTAAATTAAGACCTCCATATCAATCAATTATGCTTTTATAATTATTTTTATTTTCTTTCTAGTTAATAAATATTTAAGTTAAAGGAACTATATGTATCTTATTAATGAATAAAAAACAAAATTATCTAGTGCAAAATAAATAATACACGTGACACTTTTTATTAAAGTAACAGACAATTTAAAACAAACTATCCAAACTTAAAAAAGGCATTCCTAAGACTGAGGAGATAAAATATCTATTTTTTTTTACAAAGAGATAATATATCTTTAAGGAGATGAAACTAATCTATTATTATTATTATCTAAATTTAGAATAAAAACAAATAATTTTATATTTTAGTAAAATATAATGATTTAAATATAATTATATATAATGTTATAATATAATAATTTTTTCTAAATAAAGAAATGGCAATAATAAGTATAATGTATTGAAATCTATAAAATCATAAAGATACATAATATATGTTAACCATACAATAATATCAATTAATTATGATTTATGAAACAAGAATACATACTACAAGAAATTAGCACCTAGAAGCTATATTTCTTCCTTAATTGCCACATATT
The DNA here is from genome assembly GCA_033030585.1 of Hippophae rhamnoides. Classification (NCBI taxonomy): domain Eukaryota; kingdom Viridiplantae; phylum Streptophyta; class Magnoliopsida; order Rosales; family Elaeagnaceae; genus Hippophae; species Hippophae rhamnoides. The sequence goes on along the minus strand of CM065428.1, from coordinate 59,634,421 downwards.
TGGGATGTCAGTAGAGTTTAATGACCTAAATTAGCACCTATTTTATAACTAATTAATTTTTTTTATGTAAATAATTAGACTAATGTATTTTGTGTTTAATAATTTACGTTTTTACTCTCGATTATTTTGTCAATATTCCCCTCCCTGTCCCCAACATTACAGATCTTTAGAGATTTCTTCAATTCAAACCAATAAGTAAATTGGAGATGTATGCTTAATTTCTTCCTAACCATAGCCATCGTTATTATTCATTACACACTTTTTTTTTCTCACTCTCTCCTCAAAACTCGATAGAGAAGTAGTATTATTTTAATTTTTTTTATCTAAATTTGTTTTAACGTATATTTTTGTATATAATTTATTGTATCTAAAGTAATTTTAACAACTAATTATTTATAATTTATTATAATTTTAATTATCCATTATATATAATATGTTAAATCTGCTTGTATAAATTATTTGTGACTGTGAAAGTACTGATAAGATTGTTCATAAGTTGAGATCCACTAATGTCTATTGAAGATGTGACATGGTGTAACATTCTATCTTAATTTTTTAAAATTATAAAATAGATGTTTTGGTTTTTTATTTGATATTTTGGTATTAAAAGAGTTTTAGATAAAGATGTCAATCTGACGTGCAGGGCAGGGAATTTATCCCTATTTTTTATTTAAATATTATCGGTGATGGGATGAGATTTCTCTATCAAAATTTCTAATTTTTTTTTATAACTATGGGAGATTTCTTATTGATAAATAAATTATAAGAAATTAAAATTTTAATATCCCAAATACTCATAAAATTTTAAATATATTTATTTATTATGTAATTAAATTTAATAAGTATACATTTCAAATATAATTAAATAATTTATATTGTTAGTTTACCATTATAATAATTTATATTTCTTATATAATTTTCATAATTAAAATATTTATTTATTAATAAAATATTTATTTTTATGAAAGTTCATTTTATTTAATTATGAAATTTTATAAATATACAATATATTTTTAAAAATTTAAGTTAATTATTTTGCATGTGTGGTGGAGAGAGTAATTCTCAATCTCATCCCGTGGGCATTTCTCATTGATCTCAAAATCTAAATTTTTTCATGGATTTTATCTTTTTGAGACAAATAGGCATCTTTAATTTTAAAATGAGTTGTTATTAATTGAAAAAAAAATGGATTAATTTAGCAAAAATTAAACTATTTACGTCAAAATGTTGGTGCTGCTCGGGATTTTGTTTTTTAAGCTATTATACTGCTCACTGCTCAAGTTGTTATTTATACAGTTTGCTCCCTGTATCTTAACATGACCACGGGCCTTGACTTAATGGGCTAACAGGATCCTGCTCTAGCACTAAGGCCTGATCCATAAAAAAAACAAATTTTTTTGCCCTTTTTTTTTTGAAGTAAACGAAAACTTGTAATATATTAACATGAATGCTATGAGAGCACAAATTTGCATATATTTTTTTATATTTATGTCACTTTTATTTTATCACGTAGTAATATTATTTAAAAAATGAATTATTTTTTCAATTTCTAAAAATAATTATGAAATATTATAAGATATAAAGGTTATAGGAGTAAAAACATATATAAAATGAAATGATATTAATATTTTTATTTAGTAATATTCCATAATCTAAGTGATGCAATTAATATTGAATTCACTTTTTTGAGGTGAATGGATCATCCCACTTGCTTTGAATTCCATTTGAAACACTTCAAATAATTAGCAAATGGCCTATTTAATCATTTCTTATGAATAATCATAAAATTAGCTTCGCATGTATGGAAGGTTTAGTCGAGAATAAATTATTAATTATTTTAAAATATTATATATATATATATATATATAAGATGTATTTTAATTTTTGAATAACAAAATTATCTTGACACATATATCACATGAATCACATCTTATTGAAACATAGAATTAAATCACGCATATTTTTTAAAAATGTATAGTTATATTAACATAATTTAAATTAATAATATTATAAAAATAATTTATTAATGATAAATATTATTTAATAATAAGTATAGTCAAATGTAAAAGGTAAAAAGTTCACAATATAATAAATAATTCATATTTCATTTGACAATAACAAAAGTAAATTTGATAATTTTAGAATAAAAAATAATAATAATAAGTATATTTGAAAGTTCCATCTTTTATATAAGAATATTATATAAGATTTTAAAAACTTTACAAAACAAGAATATTTTGATGGAAAGAAAACAAAGGTAGAGAAGATACGTGCTATAGAAAATCTTTTTTTTTGTTTGTAAGAAATATATACGTGGAGAGAGAGAAACAATAAAAAACGCTACTTTTAACTTTAAAGCAACTCTATCAAACAAAAACAAAAAAGAAAATATTAAGCAATATATATATATATATATATATATATATATATATATCAAACAAAATAAAAATCAAATAAATGATGCTTGGCATCGGAAATCAACTCTCCTTTATTATATACACTAATAGAGATAAAATAAATAAATAAATAAATGTATAGCTTACTTAATAAGGGTAATTAAAATTGTTCCCTTTTAATATCTTATAATTTTTTTGATAGGATTTTAATATTGTATTTTATTTTATTTTTATTTAAATTATAATAAAAGAAAAGGTAAAATATAGTTTTATATATAAGAGAACCACTCTCTTTTTATATAGATTTATATATTATTGTTGTTGTTGTTGTTTTTATATATATTTTTTTTTTGTGACGGTCACCCTTTCAGAAACTGAGGGATTACGTAGAGGGTCAATTTGGGAAGAAGTCAAAGAAAAAGGAGAAGTGACAGGTAATATTGTAATTAGAATTTAAAATTGAGGGTATAATTGGTAAAGGAGAAAATATTTATTCTTTACTGTCAAACGCGGCGAACGTTTTTTTGTTCATAGCTGCCAAGTACTATTAATTATTATTTTTACCCATTTATAAACCCAACTGACGCTTTTATTTCGGCAGTCCCAAAATTTTTATGATTCGCGGTTGTCGCTTTTTTTCGTTGCATAATACCCCTTTATTTTAATCTATTTATGAAACTCTCCTTTAAGTCATTTTTATTAAATTATCTCCTTCCATTTTTTGACTTATTGTATTTTAGGATTTTTTTTAATTTAATCTATGAATGTTTCTTTTATTTTAGACTCAATTAAATATTAAATTGATAACTAAATTTACTAGTAGTCGGACATTAGTTATTTATATTATGAACATATAAACTTTCTAAGTTCTTATTTATAGTTAAATCACATGTTTGTTAATCCTTAATCAAATTAAAAAAAAATAATAAATTGAAAATAAATAAATTTTTGATTATATTTATTTATATTATTTTAAAATTAAAATAAAATAAAATTTCCGGTTAATGTAATAATAATTATTTTTAAAAAGATTAATACGAAAGATAAATTTTGAAATTTTGAAATTTAATTCTAAACTTTAATCAAGTTAATGAAAAAAATTAATAATTTGATTATTAATAATTTTTTAGTCCCCAATTATTTAAATATTTATTCTCTTTAATGACAGCAAACATGCTAAAAATATTTTTTTAACTTTTTTTAATTCCAAATAACTTAATAAACATTTCAATGTATTTGAATTTTAGCAGTAAAGTTTGGAATTTTGGATATTGTTTTTTTACTTTTTTTAAGTGATTTAAATACAATTAATATATCAATTATTAATAAAGATAAAATTAAAATTTTATATAAAAAATGTTTAAGGAAAAAATTAATAATAATAAAATTTTATTTAAATAAATATTTTAATTTGTTAATAAAAATTAAAAATCAATATAACATTAAAATAAAATAGTAATAATTAATAAATTTTTTTTATATTAATTATGATTTTATTATTATTAAAATATTGTGTTTTAATGACGTTTAATAATTTAATAAATAAAAAAATTATTAAAATAATATAATTTATATTTAATCCAATCTATAAAACTAATTAAAATAAATTAATTAATTTAAATAAATATTTTTAATACCTAATAATATTAACACAAATGAAAATCACAAAAGAAAAGGGACTTAATTGTAATAACATAATAAGCTAGGAAAACGCAACGAGAGTGACAAGGAAGCCAGGCAAGCAAATATAAATAGTCTAAACTTTCATAGAACCCTCACAACAACATATCATCTGGCCTCTTTTTCCATTACATGGGAGCTAATATTTGGGACGTTTTCTAACCAAGAACTCGTCTCAAATCTTAATTCCCCAAATATTGTTTCAATTTCTTGTTTGTTTTTTCTTCCTTCACAAATTACGAGAAGTCGAAAGAGAAATCAAATCCAGAAAATGGGGAAATTCGTAGAGATTTTGGATGCTGGGGTGAGAATAGTCGCAAGGTTTCATTCTCATTGCCCACAAACAAGTCGAATGTACTACCATCCACCACCTAACGTCCAATCCGACAACCACAAAAACAACGACGAAGATTGTCTTATTTTTTACGGCGGCGGTGTCGGTGTCGGTGGTGACCTAGATCTGGCGACCCAGATGCGTCACTGTGGTCCCAAGGCTGTGTTCGGTGCTGACAAATCTGAAGATTTTTTTCTTTTTTCTGTTTGATGATTATTATTACCATTTAATCGAACGACGATTGTTTTCAATTTGTTCTTTCAAAGGAAAGGAAATTAGTGAAAGATGAAAATGATTTTGTTTCAAAATATTTTCTGTTGCTAAGTTTTTCCTCTTTATTAAATTTCGTTTGATTTATTTTTCTGCCATTAAATTTTGCTACAATTTTTTTTTTTTATTGCTTGCGTGCTTAAATGTTTTGACTTTATCTCTGTGCCGTCGTTAAAGTCTCGTATTCTTCAAAGCTAGGTGTTCCGTGAACACATCTGTTCGAAGTTGCTTTTAAATCTCGTTCATTCTATATTTAATTCACGTGATAATTTAAAATTATTGATAAAAATAATATTTTAATTATTAAATTAAGTATTTATGATTTATATATCAAACAATAAAAAATAAATTATAATTCTATTCTCTTTAGTTCTTATTTGTTGATACAGATATGATGGTATTGGGATTTGAAAAAATGTGATATACTATTATCCGTTTTAAAAAGAAATTATTGATTGCTATCTTCTTACTTTAAATTAATTAAATGTAAGATTAGTATAATATTTTTTAAAAAAAAATACAAATAATTGAATATAAAAATAATTAATTTGATTGGATAGATTAATTTTATAGTGAGTTTTATCGAGATGGATAACTTTCATCCACTATACATTAAATTTATTGATTTATGGAATAAAAATATAATAAAATTTGTAATATTAATGAGCGTTGAATTCGTTGAAAAATAGTATTAATATTATTAAATTTGTAGGAGTAGTATAATTAAAATAACGATAAAATTTATAAAATTGTAAATCAATTAAAATTAAAAATAAATTTTTTAATTAAAAAATACAAAAATAGTAACAAATTGTAATAAAAATATAGAATTTTAATATATTTATTAATAAAAGGGCATGAATGTGTTTTTTTATAGAATACTTTTCATCATATTTTAAATTAATAATTAAATATAAATTTATTATTATTATTTATATTATTGGTAATTAAATATAATATAATATGAGATAACGTACGCTAGGACTCGCTTTATATCAATGCTATTTATCCCATAGTGTGTCACCTACTTCCGTGCTTTTTTTTTATTTGAAAATTAATAATTTCTTTATTATTGTATCACATAATATATTAATTAATATAAATACGTGTAAATTAAGTTCTATAAGACTCTAACAACAAAATTCTAAACGCTAAAGATGTAAATAAGAATTGAATTTTTAATTATGTGATATAGAGTTATTAAAAAAGTTAAAGTCCTGTCATTTCATTTGATGAATTAACGTGACCTGTCTGCATGTGCATGTGTTACTGTATTGTGTTTTTATTTTTTATTTATAATTTTTATCGTCTCTTATCGTGCATACTTGAATTTTTGTACTGATATTAATTTTATTTATTAAATTATATTCATATTTAATAATATATAAATATATATTTAATTTCGTATTAACTTATTATTATGACCAATTATGTGCTACAAAGTTATAGTTCATCTAGTGTCTTTCTTCCTCGCATACCATATCTTATAGTATATTATTTAATATTTAAAACACAATTTTGTGTCGAGTTAATACCTTTTACACTCATAATGTCATATCCATATTAAATAATTCTATATTTTATAAAATAATTTTTTAAATAAGCATCATATAAAATGGTGTTTGTGGTGTTATTACTGTTTTTAAGATGATTTAATTTACATGTGTTTTTTTTATTTCATGATATTTTAATAAGTTGATTTTAAAAAAAATATCATTTTATAAATTTCTTAAAGATAAAATAATTTTTTTAATTTAAAGAATTTGCATTGAATATAAAAATGCTAAATAGTAAATACAATCATTTATGAAAAAAAATATTTATCCCTATTTCCCCATTATTTTTTCATTGAAAAAATATTTGTCACGTTATTAATATCAATATGTAATATTATAATTGATTAAAGTTATATTATATATATATATATATGTTGATTGATATTATTTTTAGAATATTTTTATTTTTAAATTTTTTCTATAAAAAAGATATTTTATTTTAATAATAATATTTATTGTTTTAAAAATAAAAACTCCTTTACTTTTTTCATCGCGTGACAATTAATTGAAAATTAAAAATTAAAAAATATTATTTTAATTAATAATTAATAATTATATTAATTGAAAATTAAATATAAAAATATATTAAATATTTTATTAATTATTATGATAACATCGAATCATTTAAAAGTTGGCAAATAGTCAAATTGAACGGCATGCTTTTTATTCACGCGTCCACACTATTTCGCGGGCCTTGGAAGAGATTATTAACCTCTGATATATGCATGGTGTACAATTAAAAGGCAAATTAGATAAATTTAAAAAATATCTTTAAAATCTAATAATATTAAATAAAATTTAATAAAATATTATTTTATATTTAATAGATATAAATAATTATAATTTAATTCAAATAGTATTTGATTAAAAAATGTTTAAAATAAAATAATATATCAAATATTTTCTAATAATAAAATATAAAAAATTAATATAAAATATATTATTTTAATTATTTAAAAAAATTAGAATTTCTTTATCTCTAAAACTGGTTCCAGCAAAGATGTATGTGAATAGAATATGAAGTTATGACCTAACCCTATAAGACCGATTCAAGAATTAATTTGGTCAGCAAGGGTTAGCAATTTGAACAAAACGACAAAAAACAGCATATACCTATGACCTAACCCAATAAGATTAATTCAAGAATTAACTTGTCCAACTAGTGGTATCAACTTTAATAAAAAGTAATGTTAAAACACCTAACTTTAATCCTTAATATCGTTTATATTAAATTTTTACAATATTTAACTTAATAATAAAAAATATATTATTTTATAAAATTATATCAAAAAAATTATTTACATATACTTAATTTTAATTTATTATATATAATAAAAAATTTAAAAATTTTCATTAAAATTATTTTTGGTAGGTGAATGGTATTAGTACGATGAAAAGTATGATAAATACTATTCATCATATTAAATTTAATGTTATATCAAATGCTTTGTATTGAATTTTATAATAAATTTAATATTTTAATTCATGATTAAAGATCCCTAAATAAAATAATTTTAAAAGTAATTATCTTTCAAATTATAATTCTATTATATCTATTTAAATTATGAGAAAAAGTAAAAAGGATAATAAATATACAAATAAAAAATATGATGGAGTGACGATGGAAACTTGAATTCAAAAATGGTATTTTTATTTTTTTCAATAAAAGGGCAACGTGTGCAGCATATTTTCCAAAATAAACTTGATATTCCGGAAATTTGTAATTAAGCTCCCCCACATGCCACACCCACCCCAAAATAAACTTGATAAAAACTGGTTGTATAGAAATAATGTGTAATAAGGGTGTGGAAACTATTTTCTTTTACAATATTTATATGAAGTAAATTATAAGCAACATATTTAATATTATTAATGTTAATAGTGTCCCAAAACAATAATTAAGCCCAAACCCATTTATTAAACCCTAGCTTATATATATACTACCCCTTTCCTGCGTGAGAAAGGGAAGCCTCAAAAAAAAGCGAAAAGCCTCAGGAAAAAAAAGCAATGACATAATGAGGAAAAAGCTGCGGGGAGATTAGTGGAGCTACCAGGAATTTGGAAGAAGAAGAAGCTGTTTTTCCCTTCCACATTTTTCATGTCCTTGAGGATTGCTAATTATTCCATCTTATGCTGCATGCGGTAATATTTGATTCGATAGCAAGTTTGTTAATTTATCTTGCTATATATTACCAAGTAAATTAGAGGATATTTTAATGAGTTTGATTTTGGATCTTGGTATAATTTGTGAAGCTATCACGGAATTGGTGTTTGTATCTCCATTTGATTATTAGTGGATTTTCCTCGGTGTCAGTCGTCGGTGGAGTAGACTTTTCACATTGAAAAGTTGAACCACTTAAATCGTGTGTGCCATTTAATTTTCTTCTTAACATTGTTTCTTACCATTATTATTAGATTGTGCAACCAAAATTGGACACGATATTCGCCTAGCGAAGTGCGATTACCTAGCAATGATTGGTATCAGCTCTTGGGTTATTCCTGGTATTTATTGGAATTGATCAAGTTTTGCTCTTTTGGATTTATTTTGAGCTTGGTTATCGATTGGTTTCATATTTTTAAGGGTTGTACTTGTTTATTTAATATTGGGTTTTCGTGGCGTACAAAATATGAAATTGAGAAATTCAATGGTAGAAATGATTTGGGATTTATAGCGTATGAAGATGCGCGAGTATTAGTTAAAGAAGGGCTCGTTAAGACAACTTGAAGGCAAGGATAAATTGCGAGAAAAAATTGACTGATGAAGAAAAAGATGCATTGATGGAAAATGCTTTGAGTTCAATTGAGTTATCCTTGTCAGATGAGGTAATGCGAGGTTGGTGATGAGGAATCTCTTGGGGTTATGGATTAAATTGGAGAATTTGTATATGACCAGAGTCTTTGACGATCGGTTATATTTGAAGCGGCGTTTGTATACATTCGAGAATGTCGGAAGGTACACCTTTGCACGATCATCTTGATGAGATTTACTAAAATTATTCGTGATTTGAAAAATGGTGGTGTTAAGATTGATGATGAGGATGGGGCACTTAGTTCTATTATGTTCTTTACCTCGTATTCATTTGAGCATTTTGTTGATACTTATGCTATATGGGCGGGTCTTATTTCTTTGGAAGATGTCAAAGAAGCTTTGAATTGAGAGAGTTGAAGAAAAAGGTGTCTACAAGCACAATGAAAATAGCGGTGGTTTATTTGTCGGAGGTAGAAATCAAGAAAAAGGCCTGGTAATAGAGGTAAGTCTAGATCCAAATCTAGAAAAGAAAAGATAAATGCAATTATTGCGTCGGGAAGAACCTTTGGAAAGTAAATTGTCAGAAACTGAAAGGTAAAGGAAAAATGCGCCACAACGTTTTCTCGGTACTAATGATGTCGTGGTGTTGCATAGTTACGTGATTAGATGGTGAAAATGTTATCGGTATTCATTGGTTCTCACGGAGATGTTTGGATTCTTGATTCGGGTTGTACTTACCATATGTGCCCAGAGTAGAGATTGGTTTGCTTCTTATCGGTCCCTATTGATGGGGTGTTGTCTTGATGGGAAACAATATGTCTGCAAGGTTATTGGTATTAGTCTTGTCCAGAATTAAGATGCGTGATGGTATTGTTAGGACTTTAAAAGATGTTCGCCATGTTCTGCATTTGAAAAGAATTTGATATCTTTGGGTGCTCTTGATTCCGCTGAGCTATAAGTATGTGGTGAAGGTGGAGTTTTAAAAGTTAGTAAAGTGCTCTCGTTGTTATTAAAGGGCAATTGTCGCGTGGTCTCTATATCTTCGGGGTAGCACGTTGTTATTGGCGATGTATCGGTTTTCATCCTCGTCGGATCAAGATTCGAGACACTACTCGATTATGGCATATGCGGCTTGGGCGTATGAGTGAGCGAGGATGCATACATTTTGAGCAAACGGGATTTGCTTTGTGGTCGAAACGGCGGGAAGCTTGATTTACTGTGAGCATTGTGTTTATGGAAAGCATCGCGAGGGTCAAGTTCAAGGTCTGACCATCCATAAAACGAAAGGTCATTGATTATATTCATTCGGATCTTTGAGGTCCTTCCGTGTTGTGTCTAAGGGTGGTGCCCGGTATATGTATTGACTTTTATTGATGACTTTCTCGTCAAATGTATGGGTGTATTTTAGAAGAATAAGAATGACGCGTTCTCAAAATTTGTAAAATTCAAGGCTTGTATAGAAAATCAAACAAGCAAGAAAATCAAGCATTTGAGAGCGATAATGGTTTGGAATTTTGTGATCGGTTTAATGAGTTACGTCAGAAAGAAATGGCATAGTGAGTGACACGCGATCGGCGCCATACACTGCAAGCAAAATGGAGTAAGCGAACGTATGAATAGGACTCTCTTAGAAAGAGCTCGTTGTATGCTCTTTCAAGTGATTTGGATAAATCCTTTTGAAATTTGAAGCTTGTAACCATGCTTTATTTGGTAAATCGGTCACCATCATGCGCAATTGTGTTGAAGACTCGTTTGAGGTATTCTTTGGTACTCTGCTAATTATTCTGATTTGAAAGTTTTTGGTTGTCCTGCTTATGCTCGTGTTAATGATGGTAAACTTGAGCCTAGGGTATTGAAATGCATATTTGGGTATCCTTCCTGGGGTGAAGGGTTATAGATTATGGTGTGTTGAACCCGAGTCACCTAAATTTTTGATTAAACGAGAGATGTTAAGTTTGATGAGTTTTCTATGTTGCAAAAGAAAAAAAGAGTCTATTTATTTGAGATAAAGACCACGGTGTTGGTGAGCGGGTGGAGCTTGAGAGTGGAGTTCCTAGTCGAGTGCGAGAAGGCACTTTAGATCGACCATCATGGATGAGATAGATGATTACACTCGTGATGTAGTAGAAGAGCAACATGAGCAACCATACGTATCGCATTGGGGTAAAGGAATAAGAGAGATTCGACGCCTCGAGAGGTATGCAGATGCGAGACTTAGTTTCTTTGCATTGTACGTGGCGAGTCTATTGAGTGCGCATGAACCTTCTAGTTATCATGAAGTCATGTCACTTGTGATGAGTACGTTCGGTGGTTGGTTGCGCATGAATGAAGAGATTGAATCACTTCATAAGAATCATACATGGGAATTGGTGAAACCGCCTAAGGGCCAAAAGATTGTTGGAAACAAATGGGTCTTCAAGAAAAAGGAAGGTATACGAGGTTGAACGGCTAGGTTCAGGCACGTGTTGTTGCAAGGGGCTATTGTCGAGGAAGAAAGGTATTGACTTCAATGAAGTATTTTCTCCTGTTGTGAAACATAGCTACATTCGTGTGTTGCTTGCTATGGTTGCATTGTTTGACATGGAATTAGAACGACTTGATGTCAAAGACACCTTAACTACATGGTGAGCTTGAGGAACAAATATATATATGCATCAACGAGAGGGGTTTGTTGTTCCAGGTAAGGAGATCATGTTTGTTTATTAAAAAGTCTTTATATGGGCTAAAGCAATCTCCAAGCGGTGGTATAAACGGTTTGATTCTTTTATGATTGATCACGGTTACTCTAGGAGTGATTATGATAGTTGTGTTTATCATAAAAGATTCCATGATGGTTCATCATTTATTTGTTGCTTTATGTTGATGACATGCTTATTGCTTCTAAGAATAAGTCGAGATTCAGAAATTAAAGTCTCGGCTTAATGGTGAGTTTGAAATGAAAGATTTGGGTGCACGAAGAAAATTTTGGGCATGGAAATTTACAGGGGATGACAAAGCGGGCAAGCTTTATTTGACTCGAAAGAAAGTTATATTGAAAAAAGTTCTTGAACGTTTTGGCATGAAAGATTCTAAACACATGTGAGTACGCTAGTTAGTGCGCATTTCGAGGGCTTTCTTTGGATTTGTCTACCACGGTCGGAAGAAGAAAGAACGGTACATGTCTCGGGTTCCGTATGCTAGTCTTAGTTGGGAGTTTGATGTATGCTATGGTTTGTACTCGTCCGGACATTTCACGTACGAGTTAGTGTTGTCGCCAGATATATGGGTAATCCTGGTAAGGGTCATTGGCAAACGATGAAATGGATACTTCGGTATTTGAGAGGTACATCTAATTTTGGTTTGGTATATGATGGAAGTTCTAATACTAGTTGCGGTGTTATTGGTTATGTGGATTCCGATTTATCTTTGGTGATCGGATAGAAGAAGATCTCGACGAGGTTATGTTTTCACTCTTTCTCGTTGTGCCATTAGTTGGAAGGCTACTTTCTGATCTGATTGCTTTGTCTACACGACAGTGAATATATGGCAATGACGAAGCGGTGAAAGTTAAGCCATTTGGCTTAGAGGTTTGGTTTGTGATTTGGGTTTACACCAGGATATACTTGTTGTATTTTGTGATAGTCGAGTGCGATACATTTGACTAAGAATACTATGTATCATGAAAGAACCAAACATATCGATGTCGAGATATCACGTTTAGTGACATTGTCTCCCAGGGTGCTATTATTTGTTAATAAGATAGCCACTTCTGAGAATCAATTTGATATGTTAACCAAACGGTTCATTTAACAAGTTCAAGCATTGCTTGGACTTGATTGGTATTTGTTGAAGATGATCACCGCTTCCAGGGCTTTGGATGTGATTATTTGGTAATCAGGAATTTCATTTGAAGAATTGATTTTACGTTTTGGTACCAAGGTGGAGATTTGTTAATAGTGGCCCAAGAAACAATAATTAAGCCCGAAACCCGTTTATTAAACCCAGTTTATATATATACTACCCTTTCTGCGTGAGAAAGGAAGCCTCGAGAAAAAAGCAAGCCTCAGGAAAAACAGCGGTAAAGCCTCCAAAAAAAAGAAAAGCCTCCGGAAAAAGCAGTGACATAATAAGGAAAAAGCTGCCAGGAGATTAGTGGAGGCTAGAATTTGGAAGAAGAAGAAGGCTGTTTTTCCCTTCCACATTTTTCATGTCTTGAGGATTGCTAATTATTCCATCTTATTTATGCGGTAATATTTGATTGATAGCAAGTTTGTTAATTTATCTTCTATATATTACGATAAATTAGAGGGATATTTTGTGAGTTTGATTTTGGATCTTGGTATAATTTGTGGAAATATCTGGAATTGGTGTTTGTATCTCCATTTTGATTATTAGTGGATTTTCCTCGGTGTGCGTCGTCGATGGAGTAGACTTTTCACATTGAAAAGTTGAACCACTTAAATCATTGTGCGCAAATTTAATTTTTCACTTCTTATTGTTTTTCGCAATTATTATTAGATTGTCTGTAACCAATTGAATGCGATATTCGGCATGATCTGGAATTACCATAACAAGTAATGATTTTTTTTTTCTTCAAACTGATGGGGTCAAGGCTCCTCCTTGTCGTAGTGCAGTTCCGGCTTTGATACTAGGTATGTATTTGTTATTAATAGTTCTTGATTTTATCTCTATTTTTATAATTTTTTTATTTTTATAAAAATAAACTCGTTATACTATATATCAATATACTTGTGTTATATACAAAATTCTCTATTGTTATATACCCTCTATTTTATCAAATTTAAAAAATAAAAATAAAAAAAAAACACAAAATAAATGAAAATTTCATTATTGGTAAATATTTGAACACGGGCTCAACGGCCGTGTCAATAAGTGCGTTTCTATTTTGAGTACCAGAGATTGAGCTACTTAAGCAATGTTTCAAGGGAATAAAATATTATATATATATATAAAGGGTATGCCGTGACCGGTAAAAATGTTCATGGAAATTAATTATTTGGGCTCATAAAAAAAAAAAAAAGAGCTTCCACGTTACTTATTTTCACAATAAAAATGATAATGTTTGATGTATCTCAACCTAATATCTAATTAAATTATAAGGAAAAGTATCAATCAAATCTATATAACTAAATTTTAATGTAATTTTAATTCATCAATTTATTAATAATTCATATTTTATCGATTTTTAATCGTTTGATAAAATAAAATAATATTTTTATTCTTAATTCATCAATTTTTTTAAAATTAATAAATTAAAAATATTTTTTTAAATTTAAAGTACTAAATTACACAAACTTCATAATATTAATAAATTCTTTTAATCCTCTCTCTAAATTATATTCAGTTGTATTTGTGATTTTTTTAATATAACTAGTTTCTGTGGGTACACGAATTGATGATTCAAAAATAATAAATATATAATAATTTTAATTATTGAATAATAATTTTCTCTGTTTTATAAAATAAACAAAAAAATAAGTTTTTAAATATAAATTTTTAAGTTATTTTTATTATAATTAAAAATTTGATGTTAAAATATCTTGTTTATAAAAATAATCTTAAAACAAATAGTTAATTAATTTATTATTTTATAATGAATAAATATATAATAATAACTATTTTATGAACAATAAAATTCAAATATAGTATAAATATAAGTCGTTTATCGTGATATTGACACCAATTATATGACATTTTTTAATAAACAAATCAAATATAACATAACAATATATGCATTTATTTAATTAATATTTTTATTATATAAAAATTTAATCTTATATGAATAATAGACATAATTTGATTAAATTTAATAAATATTTTTTCTTAAAAATAATTTATATTAACTAATTATTTTTTTAATTGATATGAGGTATGATATGCTCTTGACAAATATGATATGCTCATAAATGAATTGATAAAACACTCATTAAATGTGAAATCATTAAGTGTATGAATTGTCACCTTTAGTATAATTAAAACAATTGTATTATATAAAATAATTATTCATAAAAATATATATATTATATAAACATTTTAGTATTTATTACTATAAAAAAGTTAATAAAAGTATAAGATATGTATTTATTATATAGATGTTTTGATATTTATTGATATAAAAAATTAACAAAAAAAAGCGCAATCATTGATCAAATATTGTGCCTTTATATATATAAATATATCATAAGTGAATTCATCGAACACACATTAAATAAATAATTATTAATAGTATTAATAGTATAAATTGCATTACGTAAAATAATATTCATAATTTTTTTTTTATTATAAATACATTTTAGTAATTATGGATGTAAAAAACTAATAAAAAAGTATAAAATACATATTTATTATATATATATTGATATTTATTCATGTAAAAAGCCTAAAAAAAATGAAAAGGCAAATGAAAAATCAAATAATAGAAGACTAGGTTTTAGATCCTTAAAGATGCACGGATTAATGATTTAAATTTGATAAATATATAATAGTATTAATTGTATAGTAACAATTATTATTGTTCTCAATTATTTATTTTATAAAATAAAATAAATTAAGATTTAATATAAAATTTTGATTAATTTTATTGTAATTGAAAAATTGATATTAAATTTTTTTATAAAGTGGTTTGTAAAAATACTCTTAAAACAAATATTGATGAATAAATATATAATAATAATTATTTTATGAGTAATAAAATACAAATACAATATAAATATGAATGATTTATCACGATATTCATAATTATTGTATAACTTTATTTAATAAATAAGTTAAATATAACAGAATATAATATAAACTTATTTAATTAATATATTTACTATCTAAAGAGTTAATAATGTTTTGATTGAATTTAATAAGTATTAATTCAACAAAAATGTGATTTACTCGTAAGTGAATTAATCATACATTCATTAAATTGGTAATAATTAACATTATGAATTGTATATATCTTCGACAAAAGTATGATATGTTTACAAATGAATTGATCGAACTCTTATTAAATAGATAATCATTAAGTGTATAAATTATCACTCTTAATATTATACAAACAATTATACTATATAAAAATAATTATTTATAAAATATGTATTTATTATATGAATATTTTGATATTTAATGATATAAAAAATAAAAAATAATAGAAAAATATATTTATTAATATAAAAAATAATCACCGTTGTCGACCAAGATATCTGTTACTTTAATATATAAAGATAAAGATATTGCCAAAAAAAGGTGTTGTTATCTAGTGGTGTGATTACTACTTTCAGACTAAACGCAACTTCAAAATTTTCTAATCACCTTTCCCAACATTTATGTGTACAACTAGGGGTGTCCATGGTCCAGTCCAATCTGATTTGACTTTGAGTAAAAAAAATTTAACAAAATCAGATCGTTAATATTGTTCAAACCAAACCAGATCCTACCGTTTTGACTATTAAAAATATTGTAACTGAATGATTTGATTCAATTTAGTTAATTATTTAATCCGATTATACCCATTGGAGTGATTCAATTACTTCAATCTTTGTTCTAATTGAAAGAAGTTTAGGCAATGTGAACAATCATCAGTTTGGAAGAAACGATTAAGTTTCATTACAATATGATAATACATCATATGGATTAGTTAAAGTTTTAATGAATAAAATCATACATGGCACCAGAAGGTTCTTGGTAAATGAATAGGGTCTGATGGTATGCTTCTTGCATGCTACCATATACTTGTTCTAAGCATGCCTTCCCTATTATACATTTCTTTGCCATTGCTACTAGTTTATTGCGAAGCAATTGCAACATAACTAAAAAGTTATTACAGTGGATATGTCTGGTATGCTTCCGCATATCATCATCTGTCATGTAAATAATTAAATTCATGTCAAGTGAATACTAACTAAACTATAGTTTTCAACCCCAAAGGACAAGAAATAATATGAAGTTAGAAGAGAATGTTGTACAAAAAGGTCGATAACTCAGTATACCATGAATCCCAAAAGAAATAAATCATAACGGAAGGCACGTGGTTTTTTGAGATTGAATTCTTACTGTAGAGTAAGTTGAGAAGCTACACTATGGTTAAAATAGTACAGTACAACAATTATTCTTGCTGGGATGAAAGCTCCAAATATATAGAGAATAGGAACATTCAACATATCTTGTAGTATAGAAAAACTATTAGTAAACAAATTCAAGGTCAAAGTAAAGACTTTAGATATACAACCATACCTTAATAACATTCCACTTCTCATATGCTTCTTATAGTTGGCATGTAAGACATAGTTGTCTAGACACAAACTAACAGACAAATGGGATACAAATTTTGTAATAGATTCATTAATACTATAGATTTTGTTGCCTCCTTGGCACGATTGAATTGTACTTGGGTAACTGCCACCAGGAAAAAGGATAATCAAAGTTAGAAATTGTGTAAAAGATAATCATAGCACATGGGATACAGAACAAAGAAATGGGATTAACCTTGTCCCGTAGTTGCAATTGCTATAAATTCGCTAGCTACTACATCAATCGCTTTTGATACAAAATCAGAACCCTACAGCAACAAGACAAATGTCCTCAAGCTTAGTAAAGAAAGATAATGATTGTAACAAATTGCCTAATGCATATTCATCACAAGTCAGATAATTCAAAAGCATAACTTACGGTGCTTAAATAAATGTCAAATAATCCAAAATTATTGATAAGACTATTGAATGTATAAAAGTTTTGGATATGTTAATACTCATTTAAGACACGAAAATCTGAATTCATATGTCAAAAGAGCAACCACATAAATGTAAGCATAACTATTGCAACAAAAACATAGCAATTGACCTATCAAGTAGAGAAAACACAGAGTGACTGAACGAGAAAGACTCCACAATCCACATACTTATTTCATCCATGTATGACAAGACTAGAGGTGAGGTAAGGCAAGATAAGGACAATTGGTTAGTGCTAGAGGCTGCGAAGATGATTAGATGGGTATTAAGGTTCGTAGAGTAAAATGGTTCGCAGAGATGCAGAGTAGTGTATAACCTCTCTCTATTTAAAAGAGTCTGTAAACATAATTTTTTAATATATTATTAAACTGGTCCAGTTCAACCGATTTAAAATTAATATAACTAGAACGGATAATTTAAAAAATGGTTTCAGTTAATACAAATCGGACCGAACAATGTGATTTATAAAACTGTTGGATTCGATTTAATTTTTTGGTTTAAATTAGTTTAGTCCGATTTTCGGACAGCACAATCATGAAATAAAAGATTTTTTATAGTGAATATTTATATTTAATAATATATATATTAGAAAGATTAAAATAATCTTAAATATAAATGATATAAGATTTAAGGCTTAACAATTAATAAAAAAATTTATTAATAATTTAATATTTTTTATTTAAAATATGTATTTTAATAATTTATCTTTATTTTTATTTTAATTATAAATAATATTTATATTAATTACGCACAACAAGTGAAAGAAAAATTGGGCTAGCTGCTTACTTTTACCGCACACGACAACCTTAATCATATTTATCTTCACGTTGGATCGTAACATGTGGGGGCGATTCAATGCATTATAATTCAAACATATTTCATACATTTTTTCAGCCACATGTTACAAATTTTAAAAATATGATAAGTTGGCTTTAGAAAGGAAAAAAAAATTTGCGTTATTTCCAATGCAATTAATGATTACAGCTATCATATGATTTTCAGTGCAATGTCAAATGTTTAAAAGATTTGAAGGTTGACTGGATGCAGGATATCTATCAGTTGCTCTAACTGGGTAATTTACACAAGCGGATTCTTTATAAGTCGCGTGGCAATAAAGGATCCCACTGAGATAGAAATAGCACGTCTTTAAGTTTACAAGGAACGAGAGAATATAAAAAATAAAAAATCAGAGAAGAATGTAATTTGTTCTTGATTTTCTATATAATCAAAATTTCTAGTTTACTTCCAGAAAGAAATAAATAAAAAAACGTACATCAAATGGGAAAAAATGAGACAGAGTTGAACAAAACTCAGTAAGGAAAGCAACTGACGAATTTGGTTGGCTATCATGATAAAAAAAAACCCAGTTCTAACTTGCTTCTTTGTAGCTTCAAATCACTTCTGAGATTTGCTTATTGGCAGCACTGCTTACTGACTGTCTGAACTAGGCTTCCGAGCCAAGAAGAAATACATTGGAGTAAATATTTCTTTCCTGAAAGGCATTTACCTAGAAAATGTCAGTGACTGAAGAGTAACAGGCATTATCCACAAACAGGTTTCCAATTTATGGTGTTGTGAGGAAAATAGCAAATCCTCAACCATCTTATTTTCACAGTATGATGTAGAAAAATCGTTCCAATATGCAAAAAGAATAGGTATGGTGAACTGAAGATAATACTTACTTTCCACCTGCAACCAGCCCTTCTGCAGCTTTCTCAAGAAAATCTTGAACTCTTTGACTCCCCTTTGGGGCAAGTCGTACAAATTCTAGGGCCTTGACCTACATTACGAATCATATATGGCATTCATTAGCTGCTTTTAGAGTTGAGTAAACGCAAGAAATATGGCGATTTTCTATATTACACAACAGTACAAACAAGGAACGTTATGTTATCAAATTTTCTAGGGAAAGAAGTAAGTTTCTAAGACTGAGAATTTATCAAATCATATTTATACCATGTTTTTGGTGAAAAAGCGCCCGACAGCGGTTAAACGGAAACTACTCAGAGAAAAGTGACTTTTGTCCAAAGGCAAGTACCAAGCAAGAGGAGAGTCCACAGCAAGGTCTTTCTCACATACAACCTTTGATTAAAAAGAAGAAAAGGAAAATACATGAGTGAATCTAATTTGATTGAAAGGAAGAAAAGGAAAATACTTCATATTAATTAATAATAGAGAATTTGAGCTTTAGTAATTAACGTAAAATAAGAAAGAAAGAAATCAGGAAAAAGTACAAGTAATACAAACCTCAAAACCAGCTTGTTTCAAAGCTTCAAGACACTTTCCTGTTAATCTGATGTCTGGAAGACCATCTCCGATCTCGATTTCTGCCTTTATTAGAAATATTCATCTAAAAAAGTCCTTAAACTACATTTAAAGGCCAACTGCAGAAGAGTATTGTTCTTATAGAAATTCTCACTTTGATCTTTTGATGTTCTTGATTATTGGGATCATATGCATCACTCATGCACCACTCGTATGCCGCAAAATAATGACCAGGTTTCAAAACTCTGAAAATCTCTTTGTAGCATCCATACTGGTGCATATAAGAAATTGTTAAATCAATTAAAACGGATGAAGCACTAGCAAAAGCTCTAAATCTCCTAGCCATGAAAATAACATGTCATACAGCATCTGGTGCATGGCAGGTAGCTTCAATTGCATAGACTGCATCAAATGCATTGTCAGGAAATGGCATCTTCATAAAATCAGCCTGCATCAATGAGAAACAAGCACAAGCTTCATAACCATTCTGTTAAAACATAGAATAGAAGAAAAGGAGCTTACACGTAGAAAATAATATTCATCTACAAATACCACTAACCTTAACAAACTCGCAATTCTTGTCAACTCCTGCAATCCGGTTCATTTCCTACAGAGCAAACGAAGCTTGTAAGAAAGAAGCCATTTAACACTTAAGAACTCTAAATAAAACCATACAGATCTAAACCATCGTTGATTGCATAAGTATAGTTTTGATGATATAACAAATAAGGATTACCTTCCTACACAAGGCTAGCGTAGATTAATTGGGGCAATGACATACTTCATATCATATATTTTATGATGCTTTTTTGTGGAACCCAAAAAAAATAAAAAATAGGAGTTTAAAATTATTACCGTGACTTTGACAATATCAAAACAAGAAGTTAAAACTTTGACAATTTCTTGATCTAAATTAAAACTTACCTTCCCTCTTGCTATTTGATATCCATTGTTGTTCAACCCCGTAATTTTAGTTGAGCTGCAACAAACTCCATAAATTAATAATCGAGAGGGCTCCCATGTTACAAAGAGTAAATCATTACATTTTTTGCTCTACAGTTGACAATAGCATTAGACATACTGATATTAATAGCAAAAGCAACATCAGATAAGATAATTTGTTAGTAACCCAAACAGTGTGTCAATCAAGTAATTACACACTTTGTGTCGCTTTCCCCATGTAAGACAAACTATTTGCATAAGACATATAACTCTCAACTTCATCAATTATGAAAAGCTAGCAGTCTTATAATTCAATTTCTACATTTTTCTTTTCGATAGAGAGAAACTAATAATTCACATTGTTATTACTGGGGAGAACGTAACAAGTGTATTCCATTTTTTATCCAATGACAGATAGCAACAAGTGCTAAGCAGTACACCCAGAGTTAAAACTTAAAAGAGAAGCTAACCTAAAGCGAGCAATTTCTCTCAACGGTCCCCCAATTCCACAACCCACATCCAACACCTAATATGAATAAAGTAAGAGTCAAAATTTGAACCATTAGTGCAAAAAAAGATAAGAAAATTACAAAAAATACCACCCTTAAAACAAATAACAACAAAAAATAGCACCTCATTAAATTGAATGAGATTCAATTGGATTGCGTTCAGCATTGAACATATCTAAATAGCAGTAGATCAATTTAAACGGTATTCAATGCGTGAAATGATGTTTTATATTTTTTTTAATAGTGAAAATATGAGGTGGATATAAAGAAATTTTATTTTCATGGTTACAAGAGAAGGGTATTATTTTTGTTGTCTTCCCAAAAAGATATCTCTCCCTGCCTTCAACAGCATGTTCTAAAAAGAAGGAAAAGAAAACAAAAGAAAACCTTTTGTCCAGGTTTCAATCCTAGTTGCAAAGCAAGGAAGTGTTCATGGCGCTTTATGCTCTCTCGAAGAGACTCCCCTTTCCATCTGCACACATTCATAACCATTCGAATTATCGTGCACTTGTAAAAAGCACAAACTTTTTTTATTATCAGAAAACAAAAGAATAAAAATACATGGGTATAAAAGTAGGGAGGAGTGAGAGGAAAAATACCTAGGTGCAAAATGGAAGGATTCTCCCCAGCCAAATTCATAGAAACTGGTTACAAGATCATAATGTTAACCTAAGTACATAGAACCAGATGCAACGTTATTAGGCTACATCACAAATCTTTTCCAGCAGATCATTCAAGTTAATAGTTGAAAGAGGTGCACATGATCAAAAGATAAAATAACAATATTGTCATCAGACTCATAGCAAACTATCAATCCATCTCAATTCTAAGCAACAAACATAGTTCCTAGTCCGTAGAGTGTAACTAACATATGGCTACTTTTTCCATATCTTATAATACAATAGAGAAAACTCAAAATAGATTTGGTGAGCAAAGGAAATTTTAAAATCCTTTGTGTGTTCAATATATCAGCCACGGTTTCGAGTAATAACTTTTACATCAGGAGCAGAACATGCTTAAAAAAATGGATAAGAAAAGAGTAAACGCTCAAGTCACATAAGAAAGTAAAAGTGTGTGACATGGTCATTTATGTGACTCACATAGCTAATAATGTAATCACAACATTACTTTTAGCAAAATATGGCGATAAACATATAGCTGCAGAAGCAGAATTGTCAGAAGTGTGTGACATGCATCTTATAAGAAAGTGAATTGTAAGTGAGAAAATCTTGAAGAAATGGATAAAATAGAGCTTCTCTTACCATATCAGTGTAGTTAGCTTTTCTCTCTTCCTCTTCACCTCCATAAAAGACATGATACTTCTCATACCTGAATCATTATTCATCAAACTAAAAGTGTTACCAAACATCCAATTACATCTACAAAGTTCCTAGCATCTAACAAAAAATCCAGTTCATCCAGAAAGTTCTATAAATTTCCATACATCATATTATTTAAAGCATGGGAAAATTGTTCATGTTAAATACAACAGTTTCTTGTAATTTGGTTGTCCAGAAAACTCTGATATCAAATATAATTGAAACAAATATGCCCCTTCAACAACAACAATGACTAAAGAGAGAGAGAGAGAGAGGGATAATGATGAAAGAAAGACACTGAGAATAGCTATCAAATTTTAAACTTGCCAACAGTAAGTAAAAATTACAAATTTCTTATTCAAAACTCTTTTTTCACCTTCATAAAATCAGAGAAACCTTTTTATTTACAAAAAACCGGAGAACCTCTCATTCTATTTGGCTAGCTAGATGTGAAGGATAGTCAACCAGTATACAGTAAAGGGAAACCAATATCACAAATAACACTTCAACTAGGCATATGAGCTCTGCAGCAGTCAGCCAGATTAAAAGCAAATATCATCAGAGCATGATTTTTTTCTCAAAAAAAGAAGAAGAAAAGGTTTTTGTGATTTCTTTTCTAACTAATTTTGGGAAAACAAGGGTGCTATTCACATGGACATCGATTACATTTTGCAGCATATATGCAAACATCATAGCACATTGATAACTAGGTCCCATTCCATGGCCGTACTAACATTCCATTGTAGTGTTTACTATAGATTGCGAACAACAGGTCTGTTACTTGGCACCCATATTAAACAATTTGTTACTCATTGTTTCCAAGTTAGTACCCACTTAGTACCATAATTTTCAGAGGTACAATTATGGTTAAAAATGAACAGTAATTGCATTTTTTATATAAGGAAATTGTAAGCTACTAGCAATGTCCTGCCAATTAAGACAAGAAACAGTCCCGCGTCTTATTGAAAACCAGAGAGAACGGAGGAAGAAAAAAATTTTATATCTCTGCTTCATATTTTTAAGTTCGGTATGTAAAATACGGCAGTTGAGGTTGAACTAGATCGTTTATATACTTAAAAAAAAAGAAACCAAGTAATATAGTGCAGATAAAATAGATAAATCGAGAAAATTTAGCCCAGCCTTGATTAGCTCTTCTTTACTTATTTATTGAAAAAAAAAATCATAAAAAATAGCTTTTGATCAACAGCAGAATTTTTTAGAGTAAGAACAAGTACTTTTCGACAGCGGAAAGGACTTCAGTTTTGTCAATCTTGCCGCCGAGACCCGATGCTAGATCCAATGCTCCAGCTTTCGACATATCTGTCTCTCCTAAATATATTCCAGTCACAAATTCCACCAAAAGAAATATCTGTTACACGCAAACCAAAACGGCAAACTTTCAATTAAATAATCAGAAATGGCGGAAAATCAAAGTAAAGCTACTTTGCTTATTTCAACGCGTAATGAAAACAATATCCAGAGGGTGAGTATTTGAGCAATGCGGTATAAGTAGAAGTAGCAATGAGGAATTACACCGAATGCAGGATATAGAAGAACCCTAGCCTTCTTCAAGAGTGAGAGATCAACATTGATATAAGATTATTTCAGATGAAAGTTTTCGATAAATATAGGTGAAAACTTGCTAATAAAATATTGCCCGGACAGATTTTGTACACATTTGTTGTATTAAAACGTGATGAAATATATTAATTTTATACAACATACAATATAATCAATTTAAAAAAATTTCATATTGCATGAATAACGTGAGAGAAATTATTTATTAATATCATAGTAATTGATTGTATAATAATATAATTAAAAATAATTATTTAATGTTCTATAAAAAGTAGATAGTATATCTATATTATATGTAAATAGTAACGTTAAATGAGTTATTTAATTCCATAAAATATGACTTTATATACTTGACTTATTGGCTTATAAAGTTAGCATGATATTATCCATTAAAATTTTGATAAGATATAACACATGAGTCTAAAAAACTCTTGAAAGGTTAAGTAATATAAGCAAGTAAGTGTCATATGTTTGTGAAATTAAAATGTGTTAAAATCAATACTAAATATATAAATGTGTTTATGTGTTATCATATAATCCATTAAATATGAATTATATCTAGAGTTCAATTTTTAAAAAATATAATTTTTATTAAAATAATAAATTAAACGAACTACAAGTCGTGTATTACCCGTTAAATATAACCGATGAGTTAAGTATGACACGACATAACAAAACCTATAGACAAGAGGAGAGGTAAACATAATCCATGTATGAGTCATGAGTCGACACAATACGTTAATTAAAAAAACGTGTCAGATCAAATCAGATTACATCAATCTTTTTTACATCTTATATGTATCGGTGTCAAATGAAATACGATATCTCATTAGCCAATAATATAATCCATTAGTTATTTGAATTGATTTAATCTTGTCATACTTATTTTTCGATAGATTCGAATGATAATAAGATTGTAAATAATAGGATATCTTATTTGTTTTAAATCAATTTAAATGAGATTAATAAAATTATATATAAATAGAAGAAAAAAATATAATTATCTACGAAATGAATTTACTTTGAAAATACTTCAATTCTTATATGTTATTAAAAAATGTGTATGCATTGTATTTTCAAATATATGAATTTTCTTTCTTTACATTTTTTTTCCGCTTATAGGCATAAGATCCTACCGAAACTTAAGATTTATAGCATTAATATTACTACTTTTAGGAGGAAGCTCTATCTACATAAAAATTCTTCGATGTGGAGACAAGATTGTGAGCTTCTATGTAAAACTACCTTGGGATCCATCGAATATATATCATCTAAAAATGAATTATTTTCCTTTTGTCATGCCATAAGTATTTCATAGACTTGTTATCAATTTCTCTTCCATCAGTGCTTCTATAATGAACTTTGCATCTCCCTCCAAATATATTACTTTTTTCCCTTCCTCACCAGTGCATGGTCCAGGGATGCATTAATAGCCAGGGCTTCAGCTTTTTCTACATAAGTAGTATTTATAGCTTGCTTTCATGTGTTAATGATATTTCCCGCATGATCAGAGATAGTAAAACCTATTATAGCTTTACCTTATTTCCATCCAGCATCTGTATCATACTTAACTGCGTTTTTGGGTAGAAGCTGTCAGTTGGGAGGGACATAAACTTCGATATATGTTGGTGTGTGGTGTTGTGGCAGACACCAATAACTCAGTGGAGTAAAACATGGAGCATAAATAATGGTAGTGGATACATAAAACATGGATATGCAGGAATTATGGTTATTGTTTAATTTTCGTTTTATACATATATCTCAACTATTGTACAGAAATTATAACGAGAAATATAATGAAATATCTTGATAATTATCGGAGAAATCTGTATTTTGACATGGTATCGGAAGCGAGGATATTGCTAATGAACTACCAATTTTGGTACGATTCTTTGATTTGCAAATTCTTGATTCTTCGATTTGTTGATTTGTTGATCTCTGATTTCTGATTTCTAAATTCTGATTTCTGATTTCTGGTGTGGCTACTAATTGTAGCTGCAGTTTTTCGGGTTTTTGAGTTCTGATTTCTAGTTTATATTCAGCTCTTGTAGCCGTTTCAAACACCAAACATGTGCAGCTCAGAAATGAAAGCAAGATAGTTATTTCACGATTATTTGTTCAGAAATTCAATAGAAGATTACGGGTTACATTTAAAAAAAATATATCGGCTGTCTGACTTCTGAGGAGTCGAGGATTATGATCGGACCAAATTTTTGTTTAGCTGCATTTCTAATTTGGTGATTTACGTTTCTGTTGATTTACATTTCTGCTGCGATTTTTGATTTACGGTTTTGCAACACCTGCAGATACGATTTACGGGTGGTCGGTTTGGTTCTGGTTTCTCGGCTCTTGGTTCGATCACATGTGGTTGCCTCGCAGAATGGCGGTTTCACCATCGGTTCTTGTACGCCAAAGAAACGAACCTGTGATAACGGCGCGGTGCTCGTTGGTGTGAAATTATCGCGGTTCTACGCGACTGACATATATTTTGTGGTTTATCTACGTGTATTGGAACGAGAAGGAGCTGCACGAAGTTGCGTGAAGTCACGGTAGAAGAGAAGGAAGCGCACGAAGTTGCGTGAAGCCACGGTAGAAGAAGCTGCGTTGAGAAACGCGGTAGAAAGGAGACTTATTTGAGGAAGGAGGAGTCTGTCTTTGAGGAAGAAGGAGGAAGAAGAAGGAGGAAGAAGGAGCTGCGAAAAAAATTGAAAAAAAAAGGAAATTTTAGGGTTAGCAGCTGCGCGAATGTGAAAAGGGACGGTTAGGGTTACAAATTTTTCTTTATATAGTGTTGTAAGAATTGTAAAAAAAAAAAAAAGGAAAAACGGAAGGAAAAAAAATTTTAGATTTCATGGCGGAATCTAGAGATTTAACTACCAATTTCATGTTGGAAGATTTGACGGCGAAAATGGCGGAAGTTTTCACTAGAGCTCGAGATCGATTTCCTGACCCTCTCGGCAAGCGTCGGCCGTTAGTATCGAGTTGGGAGGATCGGCTATGCCTTGTGGTCCCCGGTGGTGGAGATGTATATCTGGCAAAGACAAGCGGGATATATTAATGGGGATTTTCCTCGGCTTTGAAGCAGAGCCCTCGTTCGGGAGATGGCGCCTTGAAAATGCCATTGTTAAAGGATGGTTGATCAATTCAATGGACCCTGTGATTGCAAATTTTATTCGATACCAATGCGAAACAAGTTTGGGATTACTGCTGCTACCACGTTATGATGGGACGGAGACACGTCTCGAAGTGTATGATGTCGTCGTCGAGTTACTCGTATGAAACGCAGGCGGGTGGATCCATTGAAAAATACTCTGATGACGCTGAGGGTTGTGGCGAGGGAGGTGATTTCCGTCGTCACTAATCCCGATGGAGTGTGCAAATGACATACAAAAATACAACTCCCATCGTACGGGAAGATCGAGTGTATACCTTCCTTGATGGAACGATGATGGAACTTTCGACAAAACTCGAAGTGATGTCTTGAATCAAACCATTCCACTGCGGTGGAGCAAGCTGTGGATTAGGTCGAGTCGGGAAGAGGTCGAGCGAGGCAAGTGATGATCACGGTGTAGATACGACACCGGGCGGTTATGACTTTTAAAGGGGTCGAGGGACAGCATGTGTCGGTCTGCCGCCCAAAAACGGGGAACCTCTTTGGGTAGCAGAAATCCTCGGGAAATCCACCATCTCTTGACATGAAATGTGGCCATTGTGGAAACTCCAACACGCCGTGGCCTTGAACTGTGGGTATCGGAGGCGGTGGAATGATCTTGACACGGAAGAAACGGGACACCGGCTGAATGACCGGTGTGGCTACCCGATAATGCCTCGCTATCCGCACTTCCCCGGGCCGAATCTTCCCGGGATCGGGTATTTCAAGTAAAGCATTTCACGTCTCTGCTCGTAGTGATAAAGAGGATTGGATTACGGACTGCTGGAGCTACGGATCACGTGACATTTGACCCGAATGATCTCCGATACTGACCCGACGAGACGGAGCGTGTGTTGCCCGTGCAAATGGGGTCAACACATCCGGTTACGGGGCTGGAGCAGTGACCTTATCTCCTCGTTATCATTATCTAATACTTTGCTTGTACCATACACATCCAAAGCTGAGCTAATGTACGGAAGTCGGGTCGCTTGAGACATAGCGTGTAGTATTGATGTATTCTACTTTTGCCTTCTGAGGATATTCTCGCGAGGAGATCATTGGGCGTGGTACTAGGAGAGGAGGGCTATATTATGTGGATGACCTCGGTTCGGGAAGAGCCGATCACGTACGAAAGCATGTATTGTTGGTAACAAGGAGCACGGCAGTTGGCTATGTCATCGTAGAATTTGGGCATCAATCGTTCGGGTATTTAAGCGCTACTCTCACTAATTTATTTTCAAATATCACACGTTCAGATTTCAAATGTGATACTTGTATCCTGCAAAGTCGTAGGGCGTCTTATCTATGAGCTGTGAATAAAAGTATGACTCGCTTTTGCTTTGGTACATTCGATGTTTGGGGACCTTCCTAGGTTATTACGTGCGTCGGGTCATCGTTGGTTTGTTATTTTTGTTGATGATTGTACACGAATGACATGGCTTTACATACCGAACATAAAGATGAAGTATTTGCTACATTTCACTGTTTCACGCCCATGATTCGGAACCAATTTTGAAAAAAATTAAGATCTTAGGTATGCGATAATGGAGGGGAGTATGTTAATCAACAATTCGGACATACTTGGACAACCGTAGTATTCTCAACAGCGAAACCTCGTGATTCCATGAAACCACTTGTGAGAATGGAATTTGCGGAGAGGAAGAATAGGCGTATTTTAGAAATGGCTCGGGCCTTACTAATCGGTGCACGTATGCACATTAAATCTTTGAGTGATCTTCATTCTGCAGTCATGTGTATCCTCTTGAATCGAATGCCCATGAACGCACAATTTCGGACTCGAATTAAAGGTGTTATCAGATCATCTTCCCACTTACCTCTTATTTTAATGCTTCGCCCAGAATTTTTGGATGTGTTGCTTTTGTCCACCTCGTAAAAATCAATGAACTAAGTTGGATCCATGTCTTTGTCCGATGTGTATTCTTGGGGTATGGTGTACAAAAAAGCAGGTGTTATGATCCAATTACTAAAGAAACTATACTACCGTGGATGTCACTTTCCTTGAATCGAGAATGTTTTTCCACATCGGCGGTATCCAATTACACTTTCTTCGGGAGGAGAGTTATGGCGAAAAACGAAATTGGCTTGATGTTGAAATATTAGACAACTAGTCCAACGTACTCGGATCGTGAAAATAATATAGAGGAGCAGTATGTCTGAACCCAGAGCTTGAACTTCGAAGCTGAGCCCGAAGTAGTAATTGAATCTCGAGAAGATGAAGTGGTTGATGTACCCATCCATTCTCTAGTACCCACGATGATCCTCACTGCTTTGAGAACAACTCACGAGGTAAGCTATCCTATCACACCTTTACAAGCCCAATGCTATAGATACACACTTTGTTGGTTATGTTTTACCTTTCGGACACGATCGAGTAAACCTCCCGAATCGATACTCAGGAAAGAGTAGAAACGACAACCCAGAGTATCGATAGCAAATTATGTATCTCTTTCAGATTATCGAACCTATCGGGGAATTGCCTGGCTTCACTCTCATCGTGTCAGAATTCCAGAGTAGCATTGAAGAAGCCTTATCGATCCAAAATGGGCTCGAGTATAAAGAGGAATTTGAGGCATTGCGGAGAAGAATAACACATGGGTGTTAGCGAGTTGCCTCGAGGAGGAAGATGGTAGGATGCAAGTGGATTTTCTAAAAAATTAAGTATAAAGCGAGATGGGTTAGTTGATCGTTACGAGGCGAGGCTTGTAGCAAAAGGATATACGAAGCATGGGATAGATTATCAAGAAACCTGCTGTGGCTAAACTAAAAGCTGTGAGATTTTGTTATCTCTTGCGACAAATTTAGATTGGCCGTTGCCGACTTGACGTGAAGAATGCCTTCGCCGTGGTGACCTGGAAGAAAGAGATTTACATGGATATCCGAGGGATATCTTTGTTACATCGAAAGCAAGCGCATGTAGATTACAACGGCGTTGTATGGACTAAAACAATCACCTCGGCGTGGTTTGGTAGGTTGAGTTAATGATGAAGAAATATGGGTTCAAAACAAGCGGCTACGATCGTACTCTTTCTTCCTAAAACATCGATTAGGGAAGATAGCCCATATAGTCTATGTAGACGACATGATCATTACGAGGGGATGATAAAGAAGAAATCTCATAGCTTGAGAACAAGTGTCGAATGAGTTTGAAATGAAGAACTTGGGAGGGCCTCAAATACTTCTTAGGTATTGAGGTAACAAGATCAAAACAAGGCATATGTCTTTCCCAGAAGGAAATATACTGCGGACTGCTTAGCGAGGCGGAATTTACTAGATTGTAAACTGTCGATATTCGATGGTTCAAAATCATAAACTCGGAGAATATGTGGACAGTACCCGGCGGATAAAACGAGAGATATCAACGATTAGGTAGGTAAACTCGTATATTTATCTCGTACTCGACACGATGTGCGTATCTTTGTGAGGTGTCGTGAGTCGATTCATGTACCTTTGCCCAGTGAAGACCATATGGATGCGATTAAATGCGAATACCCGTTACTTAAAATCTCGCACGGGAAAGGACTTATGTTTTCAAAGAATGGTCGATTGGAAGTCCTTGGATATCTGATTCGGTAGGCGGGGAATATGAAGGATAGGAAATCTCTTCTTTGGGTACTTTACTTTCGTGGGGGGCAATCTTGTTACATGGAGAAGCGAAGCAAAATGTAGTTGCCTTATCCAGTCTTTGGTGAATTTCGAGAAATGGTCGAGGAATATGTGAGCTCGGCTTTGGTTGAAAAGCACTTGAGATTGGGGTTGCTCTGAAATGAACTTATTTTGTGATAACAAAGCGGCCGTGCCATCGCTTCGCAATCCGATTCGACATGATCGCATACGAAGCACGTTGAAGTGGATCGGGTTTTCATCAAACGAATCTTGAAGAAAAGATTATTAAGCTTCCATTTTGTTAAATCGAGAAGATCAATTGGGTGATATACTTTCACAAAATGTACGTATGCCTTGAGGCTTACACAACTCAGCTTGACAAGTTGGGCATAAAGACGTATATCGCAAACTTGAGGAGGAAGTGTTGGTGTGTGGTGTTGTGGCGGACACGATAACTTCAGTGGAGTAAAACATGGAGCATAAATAATGGTAGTGGATCCATAAAACATGGATATGCAGGAATTATGGTTATTGTTTAATTTTCGTTTTATACATATATCTCAACTATTGTACAGAAATTATAACAGAAATATAATGAAATATACTGATAATTATCAGAAAAATACCATATTTTGACAATATATTCCTTGTCACTACCATTAGGATTTTAGTTTTCATTTGATTTAGCTTTAAATTCTTCAAACCTTATACTAATACATAGATTAAGCTTGATTTGTGATCGATGCTAACTTTATTAAAAATTATATTATTTTTTATTGATACCAATGTTAATTATTAAAATTATTAAAAAGATAAATCATTAGACATTAAAACTCTCAAAGAATTAATGATCAAATTAATACAAAATAAATGTTCAATTTAGATATGAATTTACATAAAATATTCAATTTTCATTGAAATCATTAAGATTGAAAGATTCCACGTCTAATGTGTTCAACATTCTCATTGTTTTCGCAACATAATGAACAATTATAATTCCCTAAAGTTATAATTTTTAAATTTTTTTCCGTGAAGATCAATCCCTTTAGTATTTTTCATAAAAATAGTCTTTGCCTTTCAAGTAACTCAGATTTCCACAACTTTGTCCAAAATCTTAGTGATCATATATTCTTAGATGTGTTGTTAGAGTGAGATATATATTTTTGAAAGTCAATTCATTGCTTTTTAAGGCTAACTATTTTAGAATATCTTATTTATATGGTAGATGTAATGTTTAAATAAAATCTCTTGTATTTCTTGAAAATGTAGAATTTATAGAACTTAAAGATCATTTAATATTATGATTATAATGTAATAAGTTAAAATGATGAAAAATAATGAAGTTCATAAGAATTTTTTTTTATATAAAATAAACCTAAAATCCAAATATCTTTCTAAATATTTATATTTTTTACATCACTTAATTCCCAATAGTTGCATTTGATTATTAAATCATTTACCCATCGTAAGCCTTTTCAATAGAAGAATAGTTGCATTTGATTATTAAATCATTTACCCATCGTAAGCCTTTTCAATAGAAGAATCAAAAGTTTTTGCCTCCACTCTCAAAAAGTGTTGACCATTGAGGTGTTTACTATACATAACTTGCATCCAAAGTTTTTAAACATTTTTAACCATGTCCCAAGTTGTCTTAGCTAGCATGGTTTCATTGAAATCTTATAAATCCCAACCCTTTTGCCTCTTTTAGTTTACATGTACTAGAACAAGTCATTAGTGTGAAAAAAATGTTTATCATGAATATTGTTTTTCTATCAATTTTTTTTTTTAATTAACATATCAGCTTCCTCACAAATACTAGCGAGCAGTTTGAAAATATTTACAAAATAGATAGGATGTTTTGGAGTATTGATCTAATCATAGTGGTTCTACCGACTTGTCATGTTAATTTAAATTTTCAATAGAATGTATCATGTAATTAAATCAAATCATTATTCATTTTTATCTTTCTTTATTTTCTTATATTTATTTCCTTATAAACATCTATTCAAACGAAATTACCATAACTTTAATATTTTATAGAAAACTGAAAAAAGGTGCGTTTGGTAGCAACGCTAAAAGTAATTCAAGCTAACAAAATGATTTTCAATTTTTCCTCTTATTCCTTTAAATTTCTATCTTTGACATTTATTTTGCTTAAAATCAACGCCCAGCTTTTCTGACGAGATCAATCTTTCGAAATTCATATTTCACACAACTCTTTCTTCATTCAACTGGGATTTTCTACCCGTGAGTTTTCATCTTTGATAAGGTATTCGGGTTTTCAACTTGTAGGTTACTTGATATTCTTTATCTGCTAGGATATGTTGAGTTTTTCCGTGATTTTTTTAAAACCCTAGCCATTTTTCTCTGCTAACAACATCCACGAACATGAAATAATTCGAAGAATTGCAGCTCTGGGTTGTTGATATTTTCATTTATTTGTATCAACGTTGTTTTAGGTTGTCTTAACCTCTTAGGTATGGATTATGGATCATTACCATTACCATACATTTTTTTAATTTTTAATTTTTATAGATCTTGCTTAATTTCAATGCTTGAAGACATTTAATGGGAATCCTTATTAATTCTGCTTGTTGGGTGAAAAGGCCTGTTTTTTAAGCTCTAAGTGGACAGTGGATCTTCTTTCTTTCTCGAAAGTAATCATAATTTTTAAGTTGCAGCTGGAAAATTTCTAACCAAAGTAGGTTTCTATAATAAATTATAGCATAGGGGAAAAATGTATAGAAAAAAACATTTTATAGTAAATATGTGGATGAGTCTAGTTTTCATGAAGTAGCTGAAGACTCATGAGTTCAAGGACTTGAAATATTGTGTTGCGGTATAGTCTGGTTTCTTTTTTTCACAATCGTATGGATTATATTATATAGATAGAAACATTTCATAAAATTGTCTTATTGGATATTTGATACTCAAATCTGTTTTGTTTCATAAAAAGGGAGCATTTAAATCTCCATGACCTTTTTCTGCTGACCGGTTTTATTTCTAACTCTCTTCATGCAACATATGTTCAACACATTTTCAAATTTATTTTTAAATCTCCATGACCTTTTTCTGCCGACAGGCTTTATTTCTAACTCTCTCCATGCAACATATGTTCAACACATTTTCAAATTATGATGTTCATAAATATAAATAAAAAAGTTCATACTATAAAATAAATATTGATAGCATGCATTTAACACTTGTGTTGAACATATTTTCCTAAGGTTATAAAAATTTAAACACCTAAGAGGAGGTTAAAAATGAAACTCTACTTACAAAAATCTAAAATACTTGTTTCTTTGGACAGGGAACTTTTCCAGAACTAATTGATAATTGAATTCAGCTGGTGATGGATGATGATAATGATTTCACTTTTTCTCAGGCAAGTTTGAGATTTACGCTTTTTCTTTTCTTTTTATCCCTTTGAAATATTTTGCACCTATGTGATCTGCCAATTGTTCTGAATCAATCTGCTAAAGGGTGCTTTGTTGTTTCAGAATATGCTTGATGGTTCTTTTTAAGTATGTTGTTTTCACTATATGTTCAATATACAGGTTGCCTCCCCTGTTGATCAAGATGGTACTGAAACAAAGAAGCTTCCAGCAGATATAGGTGGTATTAGCTTAAAAAGTGAACCACCTAGTGCCACTGATGGTTATCAAAACAGTAATTTTCAGTTTAAAGATACGTTGCCAAATGGTGCTGCCTCCTTAAAGCAGGAGACAGTTGGTTCCTTGTCTTTCAATGTTATTGATACCGCACCTCCGAAACAGTCGCAGAAAACAGCAAAACAACAGGTTGGAACATCAGTGAAGCCTGCACCTCGTGCTAAGGTTCCATTTGAAAAGGGTTGTAGCCAAATGGATTGGCTTAAACTTACTCGAACACATCCAGATCTTGCAGGTTCGTAGTATAAAGGTTTCTTTCCTAAGTTATGCCCCTCGTCTAATCAAGTTTGTCCAACCTTTGCTGCAACTGTAAAGCTTATTCTTTTTTCTTTTCAATTTTACTTGATCAATTAGTTTTGATTCTCTTATGACGTTTTACCTGCATACCTCACACCCTGTATCTTAATAAAGGACTTACGAGAAAGATTATTAGTCATAGTTTCCAGTGGGGCTTCGTATATATTAGTTCACTGAAGAGTCCTGTATCTGTTTTTATTTTCTTTTTTAACTTCAAAGTTTTAACTATTTCTCTATATTTTCTTCTATGAATTATGATTCAGGATTAAAGGGACAATCCAATAAGAGGCTCATCTCCATGAGTGAAGTTAAGCAACATCAGAAAGAAGATTCGATGTGGACTGTTCTAAAAGGTCGTGTATACAATTTGTCCCCGTACATGAAGTTTCACCCTGGAGGTATGGAGAAGACTTTCACTGTTTGAAATGTATTGTTTACCTTGAGCTAGTTCTGCATACAATGTGCATATTGCTAAGGATCCACACATTTTTTGCTTTTTAAGCCCTCCTGTTGCTAGGACAATGTTGTCTTGTTATCCACCTTATGTCTTCTCTATCTCATTTATTAAACACAAATTAAAGAGGCTTGTTTGGTTCCTGAGAAATTTTGATTAGCTTGAATACCAAAAAAAAACTTTTTGACATCCGTATTGTCTAAAAATCATTTTTTTCCCTCGGGCTTTCCCAATGATAGTTTGTTTCTCCTAAGGCTTAAAAAGTACATTTTCTTTGTTATAATATATATAGGTCACATATGTCCATCACTGAAAAACATCTAAACCATGGAGCTATCTGTTCTAACATCTACTCTGCCTTGTTATGCTTGTCAAGATTTTTACAATCCTTAGTACTTTACATAATTTGTTGGGCATTTTCCATTTCTTAGACAAAAGTCACTTTTTCCAGGTGTTGACATGCTAATGAAAGCTGTGGGAAAAGACTGTACATCCTTATTCAGTATCCTTCTCTGGAGGTTTTTTTTTTTAATAATTATTATTGGGGACAGAGTGAACATTTTTCTGTAGTATTCTTCACTTATGTTCTCTGAAAGAAACTGTTGGGTTCCCAGCTTATATTTTAGGTCTTAATTGAATTCGAACGATGAAATCTTTGTACAATTTTTTTTGCTTTCCTTTCCCATTTATAATCTATTGGAAAGGCTCTGAGGTTCTGGACTACTCGATTGGAATGACTAGTTTATGCAGAGGGTGCCCTGATTTTGGTTTAGATCATAATTGAACTAGAACTATGTTATTCTTTTTTTTTTCTTTTCTTTTGCCATTTTTATTGGAAATAACTGAAGGCTGTGGGCTACATAATCACATTGACTTACTCAGATCCAGTGGAAACACTTTTCGTACCATTAGGAACAAATATGGGTTAGTTCTAAGGAGAAACTAAATTTTATGCCGATTAGCCTTTTGTTACCATTGATAGTATTAGCAACTCCTTCAAGTTAAGACAGAAAGTCTAGGAGGTGCAAATGGTCTGTTGGTGTTGCCCTTAAAGGTCTTATTTCAGCTCTGAGATTGCGGCATAAACTTGTTTTGTTGTCATTTTTCTTATGTTTCCTTTATTAAAATCATTGTGAACTGTTTCATTCCTTAATATTTTAGATAAATACCATGCTTGGGTGAATGCTGAATACATGCTGGAGAAGTGCCTTGTTGGTATCTTGGATGATAGTGGACTGCAACATGGCACTGATAAGAAGTTTTCCGCCTATTGATTAGGGAAAGCTAATGGATTTGGAAACCTTCAGATTCAAGTCATAGAAACCTTGTTTCTTTGGATGTATCACATTGTTGTATATTGAAAATATAATAATTTCAATTCAGGGTATGGCCTTGTTATTTGTATGAGGTTGTCGAGTTTGATTATTTGAGGTATCTGTTCAAATATAGCTACAGAGACATAGTAACATCCATTTTATTTTTTTGCTAATAACATTCATTTTACATTTAAAAGGAATCATTACTATTGTCATTTGACATAAATTTCCCTCGCTGGCATTGATTTATTTTTTTCTTCATTTTTCTAAAGCATGATATGTGACTTGACATTATGCATAGTTGCATATTGCTCTTAAGGATAACAACAGACGGTTGTAAGACGAGAAATATGATTGACGCACGCACCCTTAAGTTTAAGTTTAAGTTTAATAGAGGGTGATTTACCGGTTATATACTTAATTCAAAAATTATTACTTAGATTTTATAATTATTTTGTAGTAATATTGTATTCATGTTATTTTGAAAAAGTAACCTAGAACAAAACTATATTTATGGATTATTTAAGATCATATGATAGTCATGTGACTATTTTCAAGGGGTAGATGATATCATTTTACCTATTTCTATTAAGGAAAAAATGAGAGATATAATCATCACTTTTTGGTTGTTAAAAGCTATAGTATGATAACTTTCTATTCATTTTTTCTTCAAATTTTTATGTATTTTTGTTATGTTCTTAAATTTTTATAATTTTTTTTACAAAACAAAATGACTAAACTAAATATTTTTAACATAAGAAAAATGAGAAGAAATAAAATGAATAAAAATTAACGAGTTTTTAACTTTTAACGGTTAAGAATTGCAAGAATAATTTTTTCTTTTTTTTTGAGAGAGAGAGATATGCATGTCATTTGAATTTAAATGATTCATAAATATAATTTTCATTATATGATCAATTTTTTAAAATAATAGGAATAAAATGTTATCTTAAAATAAATATAAGACTTAAAATGTAATTTTTACACTTAAATAATGTAGCGAGTGAAAAAAGATAAGCAACTTTTATATAAAATAGTGTAATGAGTTGGAGATATTCCGAGTAGAAATTCTTTTACTACGAGTAAAAAAAGCTCAATATAATACTCATAAGATATTGAATTGATTCCCTCTAAACTACAATAGATTTTGAGTACATGAAGATGAAGTAAGGGGTGTGCATTTTTCTCAAAGAATTAACCAATCAATTCGAATATAAAATCAAACTAAATTTATATATATATATATATATATATATTGAGATTGTTCGGTCAAAATAAGGCGAAAAAATATCAAAATCAATTTTATCAATTCGGTTGTAGTTTCATAAATTATGAAAAACGAATAAACTCAACTGAAACATATGATATTAATATATATTTTATATATTATAATTATAATTTCAAATTTATTTAATATTGTAAAATCTAAATCTAATTAGTAATTAACCGCATATTTTCAATTATTCTCATTACGCATGTTTCATGCCTGGCTCTATTCATTTTTAAATTAATCAAAAATCTTTAATAATCATTTTTTCTTACACTTAGAATACATGTCTTTGATTTATAATATAAGATTTAATGTGAAACTACATTTCTATACGATGATGACAAGCTATTAAACATTCTTTAATTTTTTTATAATTATTCTATACAAAATTTTTAATAATTAATTTTAAAAACAATCAATATTCTATATTTATATAATATCCATTAAAATCATCTTATCTATTCTTAATAATAATAAATTAAATAAATATAATATATGATAATCATAACTTTCAAGTTATATTATATAATATGTTTTTTCTATTTCAATCAAAAATATTTTTCTATCATATTATGATTATAAATCAAAAATTACTTAATCAACTCCCTTCAAAGTTCTAAACTTTAGTTTAAAGGTTAAAATTTTGGATTTCTTAAAATAATAAAAATAAAATCAATTTATAAAATAACTAAAAAACCAATCTAACTAACGTCCACCCTGAAGTTTTTGTTTCTCTTGGCCTTATTGTTCATGTGTCTATAATTTACTATGATATCTTCGAGGTAATTATTTACTTTAAGTAATGAAATCTTTTATTTATAGTAGTGTAAAAAAAAACTGTTCTATTGGTTCCTATATTGAGATAAGGAATTTTTCACATTTCATTTCAAAGATGTTTATACTTTATATCATATTGTCCTAGCAAAATCCAAAAAGAAGAAAAAAAATCTTATAAAACAACCTTCGAATGCTGAACCACACTTTTAAAAACAAAGAACTTGGAAAGAGTATAAACTTGAAACAGCTATAGTTATCTAAGTTCATATCGTTTTAACTTTGATCGACAAATTGGTTCTCAATGGCAACCTCCAATATACAAAGTTGGATTTTAATGGCCGTTGTGAAATCTATTAACTGATGATATGTAGCTTATTGATGGGTATCTGTATCTATACAAAAGGTTGAACTCGAACTTCATCAATTACAGGACCACAAAAAGCTCCATAGTCATGAACCTTAGTGTGGTAGAAACTGCTGAAGAATGTAATCCTGGTTCTAGC
This sequence comes from Hippophae rhamnoides, assembly GCA_033030585.1. Lineage (NCBI taxonomy): Eukaryota > Viridiplantae > Streptophyta > Magnoliopsida > Rosales > Elaeagnaceae > Hippophae > Hippophae rhamnoides. Next base: position 59,595,046 of record CM065428.1, on the reverse strand, counting down.
AGTAAGAGCTTTGAATTTGAAACTAACAGTTTTATGTGTGCCCTTTCCTTGTGATTCCAAGGGAACTTTGAGAGTATCTTTGCCAGCAAATGCTTCAACCATCATTGATCCATGGCAACCATTCCTTGCATCACCTACAGTGAATGTGAGAGTGTAGAGTTTGTTGGGAACAGTTCTCAGGATTTGGGCAATTGCACTTTCTCTTCCTGCAACAAGTTCAACTGCGGAGTTTCCAAACGGGACATTGAAGTGTTTGGAGTCTATGAACTTCACTGCTTTGAGGGACTCAATGATCCAGCCAGGTAGTGGAGAGGTGAGATCTTCTTGTTTGGGAGGGAGGAGTACACCATGGGAAGAGTTAAACAACCTATGAGGACCCACCTCAAAGCCAGGATTTCTGACCATGTTATCTGCAACAAGAAACAATACGATTTCATGTAGACTAAACTTCTGTTTGTTTCTGCTTTTGGAGCTATGTAGAAATGATTCTGAACTAAGCAGAAAAATATTAGCCAAAAGTGTTTTCAAAGAAGCATAAATACCTAAAAGTGTTTGCTTTTGAAATTACTTTTGGCTGAAAGCACAAATAAACAAAAACTAAAATTTCAAGATCCATTTCGCTTGAAAAAACTAGGAACCAGAAAGGACAGATTTTAATTTTTTTTTGCATCTTTGTAACTTGGTCCAATATAACAATACATATTAACTTCATTCAGAACCAAAAACGTCTCATCGATAGAACAGTATAGCGAAACAAAAGACAATCCAATAGAAAAAAACTCTGAGTTTATACCTCTGGAGGGCCTTGGTGGGTAAAGCTCCTTAATAGCAACAGCATCCAAAAGAGGTCCGCAAGCAGGATCTTCTTGAACACCAGGATTGTGGAAAGTGACTTTGACAATATCGGAAGAAGCTATGAATCCCCAAGCATAAGTGTCACCTCCATTACTGCTATACAGAGTCTGCAAAGGAAGATCCCCTGTTTGAGAAGGAACTGACACCCTCAAAACCTCATTTTGAGCACAAGTTCTTGAGGCACTAAATGTTAGAGCATAGAGAGACCCCTTTTTTAGCTTTAGGTTCTGAGAGATTGAGGCCTCATTACCAAGCCTAACAGCGTGAATCCCATGAGCCACTTGAAAAAATATACCACTTGGTTGAGGACCACCAGAGATGTACTCAACTAAGCCATTAATTTCCCATTTGGGCAGTGAGTATTTCCCTATAATCACTGTTTTCTTGAGGTTAGTTGCCTTTGGCTGTTCTTCAAAGTTTCCGTTTTCCAAAAGTCCTGAAGAAATTAATAAACGGATACGTAACAAATGAGAAATTAAAGAAACACATTTTTTTTAAAACCCTCAATAAAACAGAGTACTGAACACCAACTCATCGTGTCCTGAAGCAACAAGTATAAAAGATTAAATCTTTTTCATATATGCTATCATATAATACGTAGTATAATATGAACCAACAAGCAAAATTCAAATTTTAAGTGGAAAGCATCAAGGATCTAGCTATTTGGTGAAAGTGTTGTGTTACCTTCCAGAGGCTTATGTGTGACCGCAAAGGCAAGACTAGTGAAGAGGAATATAACTGCGAGAAAAAGTGAAAAAGGCATTGCCATTTTTTATGTAAGCTGGAAAAAGGAATAGAGGAGCTAAGACGGGACAGAAGTAGGACAATATAATTTGAAGCTTCAGAGCTTAAATTTATAGTGAAAGGAGCCTAAATGGGAAATGAGTTCGAAAGTTCTAGCTTTAGCTGAAATCACGGTTAAGGAAAAGTCACACTCATCTCCTTGCTCTGCTCAACTGACTGGTGGTGTGAAGCATTTCATTTATTTCTTTTGTCTGCTTGTCTAATTTTTTCTTCCTTCTTGCTTTCTTTGTCTTTTCTTTATTTTCAGTCACATGTATAAGGGTAATTTTATAATTTTATAATTTTATAATTCTTTATTTCAAAATTCAACACACAGGCTCTAGTTTCCTTTTGAATTTTTGTCAGTATATTAAAATTTTAACGTATAAAATGAGTCAAGACTCCATAAGTAAAAGAAACCAAAGAGGGCTCAAGTTCGATTATTATATTTTTTTATAAACATGCTTGTAATGCAGTTCATAAAATTGTACTACTCTTAACGAGATATCTTTTACTAACTAACGGTATAACTATGAACAAAAAATATGTTAGTTATTTGAATGATTAATTACTTATTAGATAATATTATTTTCTTAATAATTTTTATTATTATTATGTTAAAAATATATGAATTACTTATTATTTACTTACCATCAACTATATTTTAATAAGATTAATAATGTATAAAATTATTATTAATGTAAAATTATCCTAATAATAAAGAATTTAAATGTTTAATATGATGTAAAATACAAAAAATAATCATAGTCCATTTTTTTAACAATAAGTGTCATTTAATCTATTTATTTTTTAAAATGGTCATTTAACCCTTTTAAATATATAATTGATGTTAATTTAGGAAAAAGTGATATATTTTATATTAAAAGAATGTTTTGAATGTTATTTCTGGAAATTTAAAAGAAAATTGTAACATAAGCAGTGAGGTGAATAACCCTAACCCATCTCTACCAAATGACCCCATTCACAGTCGAGAACCCAACACCATCTGTTACAAAACGATAATTAATCCATAGCTGTTAGAAAACTATATTTAATTAATCCATCATTCTTAAACCATCTTCTGACCAACTTCGTGTCATTCATCCAGAATATTGTAAACCCAAAATCGTATTAACCTCAATAATTAATCTACGTCTTACAGAAATCAATGGAAAAAGAAGATTCTCTTGAGTTGTTTCTAACGAAAATTGCTTGTGAGAATTGCATGCAAGGAAACAATGAGGAACTAATACTTTTATGATTCAAGCATGGTATGAGGAAGGTAAGCATATTTGTAGAAAAAATCATGCACCGAAGCATATTAAAGGTTCATTCATAGTAGAAGACATGCTAGAGTTCTTTATCGGTGAAAAAAGATAATTATATGTGATAATTGATGACATTGTTTAATGATAAAGACACTTATTTAGTTTAATATTATATTTTGCTAATGAATGAAGTATAAAATATGAAAGATATTTAATTAAATATGTTATTTGAGCATTAATTTTTTGTACATTCAATGTGCAACATTAATTTCTTGTCCATTAAAGTGTAGATGAATATAGAATCTTTGCTAACACAATTTCTTCAAGAATGTTACCTATAAATAGTTTGTTTCATTTGTGCAAAATATAATAACAAATGAATTATAGAACATACATAAGAAAGTTAGTAAAAGTCTTTGTGAGAGTTATTTTGTGAATTACTACTTAGAAAGGAAAATTTTATTCCTATTTTGTAAGTAATATTTTTCCTATTTTGTGAGAGAGTTATTTCTCCTATTATAATAGAGATTAAAATTGTTATCTCATTATAACTAGAAAAAACGTGTTGTAATCCCTATTTTACAATAGTTAAATCCCCTTACACTTGTCAGTAGTTTTTTACCCCAATTTATTCGGAGGATTTTTTACGTAAAATATTTGTGTCCATTTTATTTTCATTATTTTCAATTTCATTTTAATTGTGTTTTAGCTCCAACCCGTTAATCTTTCCTAACAATACAAATGAGTGCAAGACGTGGCAAGAATGAAATACAATGTTGATATTACAAGAGATCAAGTGAAGAAGGCAAAGAAGCATGCAAGAACATAATTTCATGGCAGAAATAAAGACCAACACCCAAAGTTGAAAGGTTATGCACAAGAGAACAAACTCCGCCACTACAACAGTCATGATGACCGCAAGAGATAAGGAATGATCAGTGAAAAGGTAATTTATTATTCATGCATTAATTTAATAATCACGCATTAATTTTTTCAGATTTAAAAGATTATATGTTTGTCTGAGTGCATGTAAAGAAGGTTTTATTAGGTGCAGGAGATTTGTGGGCTTTGATGGTTGTCATCTGAGAGATCAAAACTCTTATGTTCTACTTTGTGCAGTTGAAGTGGATGGTGAAAATGGGATTTATCCATTAGCACATCTGTAGTTCAAACAAAGTCAAAGGAGACTTGTACATGGTTTGTCCAAATATCATTTAGGGATAAATGAAGACAACTATTGCACTATCATTAGTGATGAGATGCAAGGAAATATAGCTGCAGTAAAATCTGTACTGCCCAATATGGAGCATAGGTCGTGTATTAGACACATGTATGCAAATTTTAAAAAACACAACAAAGAAGAGAGATTAGTGGAATACTATTAGGGAGCTTCAAAGGCAATTACAGAAAGTGAATTTCAATATTGGATGAATAAATTGAAAAAGAAAGATGAAGAGGCCTATCATTGGCTGTATGCGAAAGATTCTAAGTTATGGACAAAATCACATTATCTGTAAAACATTAATTTCATATGTTTACTTGTTTTTTATTTCATACTTTTATTTTTCGACGGAAGTGACATTAATTATGTTCTACTTGTTTATATGATTTTACGAGACATTATTACTATGTGATAATGAATTAAACAACTTGTGTGAAAGTTACAACTCAGAGTTATGGATGCACGAGCAAAACCTGTATTAACAATGCTTGAGATGATGAGAGAATATATGTGCAATTTATTAATATCTAAAAGTGATTAATATCTCAAATTGAAAGAATCTTGTTAGTAAGAATATCATGGACCTCATTGATGCAAACATAAGGTTGTCTAATACTTGTCGTGCAAAATGCACCCGTAGAGAATGGGATATTATTAAAATACCACATATCTATGCCATGAGATGTATTCTGGTTAGCAAGGAGGATACTATTTCATACGTGGATCAGGTTTTCGAAAAACGCAGCTATAATATAGGTAACTACACTTCTCTTTCATGTTTAAGTGTTATTAAATTTTACATTTTTTGTATGTGTTATATTCATATACTTTTTTTTAATTAATATGTTTTTCGTAGCGTAATATGTTAATTATAATTTAGTAATATGTTAATTATAATTCAATAATCAAACATGTTTCAATATTATAGGTTAGGATTTTGTCCAAAGAAAGCTAAGTATCAAAGAGAGAGAAAGACGAATGTGTTTCATTTTAAATTCAAATAAGTTTATTAAGTTTATTTCAGTCATATATCGATCAGGAATTCGTTCGACAACAGTATTGCTTATAATTTTAATAAACACTTATTTTAATAAAATCTTATTAGGTTAAGTTAGACCTGAGTTTATAACATGATATGAGAACTGATTTTGGTTTTGTTCTTAATAGTCTCGTCATGGTTCTGTGAAATCACATTTGTCCATGTGTAAGAAAGTTATTAAGTTTTTTTTTAATCTCACATTGGTCAATAGTTTGGCAGTAATAATGTTTATAAACTTATATAACTCTTAACTTAACGAGATCTTATTAAATTGAGTTAGACTTAAATTTATAATAAAATTAGATTAAAAATTATTACTTTGTTAAAATAAGTATTAAAAAATAAAATTATTGAAATGATAAAAATATTCATACAAGTAAATTTTAAAAATTATTATTTTTAAAAAATTATTAAAATAATAATTAAAGAGTAAAATATATATATTTATTATTTTTGTATAATTAAAAAGATTAATTGATATTTTTTATAATCAAAATAATAAATTCTTACCGGATTTAAAAACAAAATTATTAAAATTACACCTCAACTTATAAAATAATATGTTGAATTGTGGAACAACTTAATAATTTGTAGCGATAGGTAGACTCAATGCATTTAAAAAAGCGTGTACAATTTTTTAATCCACGTAGATGTTAGCATCAATCATCTGTCAGACATGTGCACTTTTGCTAATTTACGTTTGAATAAATCATTTTATCTCACGTGCATTGTCGGTGTGTGAAGGGTTAGAAGATACGATTTTCTATTTTAAGCATATAAGTTAAAACTATTATTTTCTTAACAATAATTATTAATATTAAATCAATTAATGATTTATCATTAAAGTATTTTTAAATATAAAAAAATTAATCTGATATAATAATCTCTAATATTTTTGTAACAGGGCTACTCATTAAAATAAGAGGAATATAATTAAATAAAAATATTATACTTCAGAAAAAAATACATTAATGATAATTTGATTTTTTTTTAATAAACATCGGTGATAATTTGATGATATTGATAGAATCTATGTTGTCAACGAAGAAGTTTTTAAAAAGAAAAAAGAAAAAAGAAGAAGAAGGAGAAAAGTGGAATTGGGTCCGGGAATCATGTGCACAAAGCCAAACTTGTCGGCCACACGGCCCACACTTGAACTTATTAGGCGCTAGTGAAGCTTTTTGAATGTGTGCGAAGATCTAGGGACACAAGTACGTGTTAAAGTTTCCATCACATTTTTTTTTTGCTTGTACTTGCAAATTGCAATCTAACCTGTACCCTCGGATTTGTCTAAAGTAGAACAAAGTCTAAGGCGGAGGATTTTTTTTTTTTTTTACATTTGATCGTATTGTATTTTATTTTACATTGTTAGTAGTCCGTTATGTCTTTTAAAAATATTATTGAATTAAAAATATTTAGGTTAAATTTTTGGAAATAAAATTAGACACATATTTATTTATTTTATCAAAAATAATAACAATAAATATTTTTAAAATTAAATAACTTATGATTTTAAGTAATAAATAATTAAATAGATATTATTGGTCTTAATAAGATAAAATATAGTGTAGTTGTGTATAAAAGATAATTTTTTAAATATTTATTAATGTTATTTTTGATAGAAAAAATAAATATTTTTTAAAATGTCAAATTTACTTAAGAAAATTATGTTTAAATCTTCTAAATTGGCTTTGTTGACCTATTAAATGAGATAATTGCTTAGTACTGTTTATCATATAACTAACGATTGAAATTTCTTTTATCAAATGTAATAAAATTATGCTACGATTTATTATTTATTTTTTATCATATTTATTTATATATAGACTCGCTAATATTTATTATGATAATTAAGGTTTTTAAAATGATAGAACAACACTTTAACACGTTAAATCCTTCTGCCTATAAATTATGAGAATGCATAAAAGAGTGGATAAAAAGGGAAGGAATGATATGGTTGAGTTAACCTAATTAATATGTTGATATTTTAAATATTACATGTTATTAAAAGATTTTTTATTAGTAGTATTCTAGTTCAAGTATCGTATACTTTTTATTATATTTTAATATTAATCAATTTTTTATCCAAAATGTATTTTTAATTTTTTAGTGAAGAATTTTTATTTTTTTCTTTATGAATATTAACTAAAACCAAAAAAATGATTTTTTTTTATTAAAGATTGAATTCAACACTTCCTAGCTACTAGAAGTTATAAAAAATAAAATTTTTTAAATTTTTACCTCTAAAAAATAAATAATATAAATAAGTACTAAAAAACATGAGTTACAACAATTTCATTGGAATATAATGAAAATATTTTTCATGAACAATTAACTAAAATTATTTGTATTATTAATGATATTAGAAAAAAAGAGCTTCTAAAAAATTAAAATTTTTTTTAGTTAATTGTCAAAAAGAAAAAAAATCCTTAGGAGGGTATTTTAGGTAAAAAAAATTGATTACTATTTTAAAAGTATAAAAAAAAGTGTATAAAAAATTGTTGTGATTTATAAAAATATAAATCATTCCTACGAAAATTTGGACAAAATACCTTATACATTAAAATAAAGAAATTTCAAGTTAACGTAATTATCTATCTAAAAAAAATCCTTATTTAGGTTCTTCTCTGCTCTAGGCTCTAGCAGTCTAGTCAAATTTCATTACAAATATTTTGCAAATAAAAAACGAATGATAAGAATAAAATTCTCTCATAAGATTTCTTATTTAATTTTGGAAGATTAAAAAATGCATCAAAATTCAAAGTGGTTCGTTCAATATGTTACTAAAATCAAAGTGATGATCATCACATTCCAAAGAAAGCCCCAAAATCAACATATAAAGGATCCGACTCTATAGTGGGTGAGAACATTTCGCTGAATGTTTGAATGGAGGTCTTTGTCATCAAATCATCGTGATCATCAGGTGATAACATCGACTGGTCATGATCTTCTTGTTGATCAATATTTTGATGATTGTGATCAACTAGTACTACTGGCTTAGGCTGATCATCATGCTTTGTGGATTCAAAAGATGAAAGAAATGGATAATCTTCGTGATCAGTACTGAGTAGTTTATTATTATGATTATTGGTTTTGCCAAAGCTGATAATAAATCCGGAAGAGTAGTCATGATGTTGATGGTGATCATTAATATAATCATTAGGACTTGAGAGATAATTAATGCAAGTGTGGTGACCATGACGTATGGTCTTATAGACTGCAGGGTCGTCTGATATTTTCTGAACTTGTTTTGTTGCTTTACACCCTTGATCGTATTTGTTGCTACACCTGAAGTAATCCCTGCATGCGATTGATCGCTATAACTTGTTATATATATATATATATCCTAATTCAATTCTATAAGTTTCTTAATTAATTAGTTATATATAAATATATATATATATATACGAAGAAAAATAGTAACAAAAAGAGTAGGATAATATAAGTCAATCAATTATGATAAAATATATCAAAAATAAAAAAATAAAAAAACAAGTGAGAAATGGATCACTTAAACATATATTTGCATATTTTTTTGGATTGATATGTATTGAAATTTTTTTAAATTTATATTTTTTGAATCACAATTAATATAGAGAATATATAACAAATTAAAAAAATACATACACTTATACTCTAATGGACTTTTATATATCACTCTGTCTCGATAATTGAAAATATTATCGATTATCAGCCAAGGACAAATCTTGAGTATTATTACCCTTTAATTCTAATAAATTAATTAATAACAACTGTATAATTTGAATGAAATAATGTTTTATTAAATACAGAAAAAAAACTTTATATGTATGAAATAATAACAAATTATGAGAAATAAATAAACAGAAGCTATATTTCCTAGAGATTCATTTTTGGAATTGATCTATGAATTTTATTTATGACATTCTTAAGTTTAATTATTGTATCATATTAATTTGTTTTTCCCTAATTGATAATAATACTATAATCAATATGAACTGATATATATTTTGATGTAATGGAGTTGATGAAGAAGCTGGTGATGAGTTTTGATATAATTTTAGTTTTTGGTTATGCAGCAAGAAATATAAATGAAAGTTTTACCATTTTATTTGGAATATTTACCTTGAATACTTGGCATTGCGAATCATTTTTTGACCGTACTTCCTCCAAGCATGACCATCATCAACCAAAACTGTACTGTTAACGGTTTCCAGTGTGGCCGTGCTCAGTTTTCTGCATTATTAATTATTCAGTAACCAAAGGCGTCAACATTTTACGGAACTAATTTTGACAGTAAAATTATGTAATACCCAATAATTAAGCATGCAGCTTTCTTTTTTATGGAATGATAAGCATAATTCCAATTCCAATTAATTACGGAGTTTCGTTTCATATATACATTTTAAAAAAAATATTTATATAATAATAGGTTTCATATATACTGTTACATAGCTCCTTAGAAAAATCACACGTTCATTAGAAATAAAAATGGGGGTTAGATTTGGGACTATAAATAAAACTCTCTTTCACTATTGGTAAAACATTCCAAAATTTGTAAATTTTTCTCTCTTTTGTAAAGGTATTTGATTAACTCAATTTTATCCAATTAATTGTAATTTGGAGTTCTAGTTTAAATATCTTTTAGGTACTACAATAAACGACCACATTACTGATTTTAATCAATTAGTAACAGATTTGTTAAATATTGATGAAACTTTTAAAGATGAAGATTTAGCCTTGATGTTATTAGCCTCCATTCCTGATGAGCTTGATCATCTTATTACGTGCTTACTCATTTGGAAGGATATAGTGTCTTTTGAGGAAGTTTGTACTACTTTGTATAGTTATGAAATTAGAAAGAAAGATAAAAGAGAAAGTAGGAATGAAGCATCAGAGGCATTGTCTATAAGAGGACGTCCGCAAACACAACTGAAAGGAAAGAGAGGTAGATCTCTATCAAAAGGAAGACTTGGTAAAGATGAATGTGCTTTTTGTCATGAGAAAGGCCATTGGAAGAAAAATTGTCCAAAGCTGCAAAAGAAAGGAAAAGCTATGCAATTTGATGCATGTGTAGCTGAAAGCAATTCAAATTCAGATTTTGCATTGGTTGGTTCGTCAGCAGCATCCCATCATGGTGATTGGATTTTTGATTTAGCATGTACTTTCCATATGTCTCCTAACAAGGAGTGGTTCTTTAACTTTGAAGAACTAGACGGTGGAGTTATTTTCATGGGTAATGATTATCCATGTAAAGTTTTAGGAATCGGTACAATTTGTTTGAAGAATCAAGATGGTTCAACCAGGGTCTTAACAGATGTTCATTATGTTCCAGATATGAAGAAAAATCTCATTACTGTGTGGGTCTTAGAATCAAAAGGCTTCATTGTGACCATACAAAATGAGGCATTAAAGGTTACTTCTAGAGCAATTGTGGCGATGAAAGGTGTTCGAAATAATAACATGCACTACTACCTTGGTAGTACGGTTATTGGGACAACATCAGTAGCAGTTTCAGAGAAAGAAAGAGATTTAGAAACTACCAAGCTGTGGCATATGCGTTTGGGACATGTTGGTGAAAAAGTTTTACAGATTCTAGTAAAGAAAGGCCTATTAAAAGGTGCGAGAACCGGCAAGTTGGAATTCTGTGAGTATTGTGTATTGGGGAAGCAGAAAAGAGTAAGCTTTGGCACTTCTCTCCATAATACAAAGGGCGTTTTGGATTACATCTATACTGATGTATGGGGGCCAACAAGAACTCCATCCATGAGTGGCAAACATTATTATATCACTTTCGTTGATGACTTCTCCAGAAGAGTTTGGGTGTATCTCATGAAGAAGAAGGATGAAGTGATAGGGATTTTTCTCAAATGGAAGAAGATGATCGAGACTTAGACTGGTAAAAAGATTAAGCGTTTGAGATCTGATAATGGCATCGAGTACACAAACGATCCATTTATGAAAGTTTGTGAAAAAGAAGGGATAGTGCGACACTTCATTATTCGAAAAATACTACAACAAAATGGAGTTGCAAAACGTATGAACCGGACTTTGCTGGAGAAGGTTCGGTGTATGTTGTCAAATGCTGGTTTAGGCAAGCAGTATTGGGCTAAGGCTGTGACATATGCATGTCATCTCGTCAACCGTCTACCATCGTCTACTCTTGAAGGCAAAACACATATGGAGGTATGGTCTGGAAAACTTGCTAGAGATTACGATTTCTTACATGTATGTTGGTTCAATTGCATACTACCATGTAACAAAATCAAAGTTGGACCCAATAGCCAAGAAAGCCATTTTTTTGGGGATCCCTTTTGGTTCTAAGGGATATCGACTATAGTGCCTTGAAACTAAAAATATAGTCTTTAGCAGAGATGTTACCTTTGATGAATCTGCATTGTTAAGAAAGGTAACTAAGAAGATTGATGGCACTTTAGAGCAGATGGAGCAAACTCCAAAATAGGTGGAGTTTGAAAGCAAAATTGTTAATCCAGTTAGTGAAGATAAGACAGAAGTTGATCCTCCATTGACAGAAGATGAAGAAGATGAAGAGATTTTAACCCAAGAACCTCCACAACAAGAAGAAGAAATTGCAGTTAATAGGCCACGATGATAAAATGTCAAGGTACCTGTTCCATACAAGGATTTTGAAGACCTACCTACTCAGTTTAAGAATATGGTGGCCTGTGCACTTTCAGTTGTGCATGATGATGTTCCTTCCATATATAAAGAAACAATCAGAAGCCCTAAAGTTGAAAGATGGAAGGATGCCATGGATGAAGAACTTTTATCCCTTCAGAAGAATAAAACATGGAAGTTGACACAACTACCTAAGGGCAAGAGGGTAATTGGATGCAAATGGATGTATGCAAAGAAATATGGATTTTCTAACAAAGATGGTATTCGTTACAAGGCAAGGTTGGTGGCTAAGGGCTACGCTCAAAAAGAGGGAATCAATTATAATGAGGTATTTTCTCCAGTTGTAAAACATCCCTCCATTAGAATTTTGTTGGCCTTGGTAGCATAGTTTGATTTGGAACTAATTCAACTTGATGTAAAAACTGCGTTTCTACAAGGTGACTTAGAAGAGGAAATTTATATGTCTCAGCCAAAAGGGTTTAATGTTGTTAGTAAAAAGAATTGGGTTTGTAAGCTGAACAAATCATTATATGGATTGAAGCAATCTCCAAGGTAGTGGTACAAATGATTTGATCAGTTTATGTTATAGCAGAAGTACACGAGAAGCACATATAATTATTGTGTGTATTTTTGCAAGCTACAAAATGAGTATTTTATCTATCTCCTATTGTACGTCAATGATATACTGATTGCATCAAAGAGCCAAACAGAAATTGAGAAGTTAAGGCTCAACTAAGTCAGGAGTTTGAGATAGGAAGAAGCGGAAGCTTAGTTTGACCCAGAGTCAATATTTGAAGAGGATACTACAACATTTTAGTATGAATGAATAAACAAAACCTGTAAGTACTCTGCTAGTTCCTCAATTCAAGCTTAGTGCTCAATTATCTCCTAAGAATGATGCAGAACGAGAATATATGGCAAATGTATCATATGCAAATGAGGTTGGTAGCTTGATGTATGCAATGGTGTGTACAAGACCTGACATTTCACATGTGGTTGGTGCTGTAAGTAGGTACAGGCATGATCTTGGTAAAGGACATTGGTTGGTTGTGAAATGGATTCTACGGTATATTATAAATACTATAGATGTTGGCTTAGTATTTCAATAGGATAATACTGTTGGTCAATGTGTAGTCAGATATTGTCATGCCGACTATGCAGGAGATTTAGATAAGCGTCAATCAATTACTGATTATGTGTTTACTCTTGCTAGAGCACCAGTCAGTTGGAAGTCTACCTTGTAGTCCATAGTTGCTTTGTCTACTATAGAGGCAGAGTATATGGTAGTTACATAGGCTATAAAAGAAGCTATTTGGTTACGAGGTTTATTTGAAGACTTTGGAGTTGGTCAAAAATATATTAAGGTATTTTGTGATAGTCAGAGTTCTATTCATTTAGCAAAGAACAAAGTTTATCATGCACGTACAAAACACATTGACGTTCGTTATCAGTTCGTGCGAGAGATTATTGAAGAAGGTGGAGTACTAGTTCAGAAGATCAGTACGAAAGAGAATCCCACAAATATGATAATCAAGGTGGTAACAACAATCAAGTTCAAACATTGTCTGAACTTGATTAATATCCTACAAATCTGAATTGGCACTGGCGTCGCTGATCTAGTGATTGAAGAAACTATTTAAAAAATCACTAAGTCGCTAAGGTGGAGATTTGTTATATAACTCCTTAGTGAGCAAATTAGAAAAGTCCCACATTGGTTAGGAATGAAGATGAGTGTTAGATTTGGGCTATAAATAAAACTCTCCTTCACCATTTGTAAAACATCACAAAATTTGTAAATCTTTCTCTCTTTTGTAAGGGTAATTGATTAGCTCAATTTTGCCCGATTAGTTGTAATTTGGAGTTCATCCATTTGAAGATAGTGTAAGTGGTCGACGACGCCCGAGGACCTAGGTAACATTTATACCGAAACTCGTTAAATTTCTGGTGTTATTATTTTTTGGCTTTAATATTTCTGTTTCAATATATGTTTTAGTTTATTTTAGGATTATATTTTCAATAGTATTATTTTATCGACTTACTTTGAGTTCTATTTATTTAAATCATAAGTAAATAGTAACTACTTATAATAAGAAAAATATATCCGATTTTTTCGACATATACAAATTAAATGGATGAAAAGGATAAGAAATTAAGTTGGATCGTCCAGGCAAGATGATGAAGTATAGATCGAAAAATTATAATTACCTTCGCTTGTTGCGAGCAATTTGATTCCTATCTATTATCGGAGTAGAAATACATTTGTAGTTGACTTCAGCTTCTTCGGAATTAGGTCTAAGGACATTGACATCATATTTAGGTGATTTTGCATCAACACCAATAATATTATAATTATCAGCTGATTTTTCATGAATAATAGTAGCAGCATCTATATTGATAGTGTAATCTTCTGGAATTGTAGTTGTAGCAGTAGTAGTAAAAGTAGTGAGGAGATCAATACAATTTTCAAATGATTTAAAAATCTTCAAAACTAGATCAACATCATCCTTGGACACTTGATCTGAAGTAGCAGTAGCAGTAGTACTCATCATCACTTGGGAACTAGAAGATCTCTTGCAAACCACACGGCTGGTAAGTAACTTAGTAGCGACTTCACGGCCTCGAAGAAGCTCTTCCACCATCTTCTTTTGTAATGTTAATCCGTACATAATTTATGAGGGTCACAAATTTGATCTATATCTGATTTCGCGTTTTTTTTGGAGCTCTGTGACTGTGTGAATCCGTACATATATAGAGATGAAACTAAAGAAGATCGATCCCAGGTTTATAATTGACCTAGAGTAGTCTAGGTTACAAATGTAATCTCAACGTTACGCGTTCTATGTGACGTCCTGCTACTAACGTCATACAAATCCCATGATTGCCTTTGATTTTGACACGTGTCCTACTATTATTTTACTCTTTAAGTGGACGATCAGATGTAAATACTAACGAGAGTGGCTAATATGACATAAAATAGCAACGATTACAAAATGACCAAAATATATTTAGATTAGAGCTTATTATTAATTTTTTTTTTATTATTTTAAATAACATTACATCGTTCTTTCATTACGCAATTGAATTTCTAATCTTATATTTACATATCTCTTAATTAATAAAACTTTTGTACAACTAAACTACAATAACTCAAACATAATTTTATAAATTTAAAAATCTTATTATAAATAAGAGAGAAACTGATCGGATAAGTAGCTTAGATTAAGCACTAATGTATCTTTAATCTGTAAAATGTATTTTTTTTTTTGTAGATTGTATTTAATAAAAGGAGACAATTAAATAATAATATTATAATATTTTTTATTAAAATATTATTTTTTATGTTAATTAATTAAAATACAATTAGAACTTGATTATTTAACGATGATAAAGTGATAATTAGTATAAAAATTCACAAAATATTTTTTTTATTTACTAAATATCACAATTTTTACTTTCATATTTTATTTATTTTATTATTTAAAAAAATAATATATTTATATATTTTTAAAAAGATTATTATTGTTGATATTTTTTAATAAATACTTTCGTATTAAATTTTACTTTTATCCATAATAAAAGTTTATGTTTTATATCATTTTGATAAAAAAATATTTTAATAAAAAATATTAAAATAATATATTTATTTTTAATTGATGATTTTTTTAAAACTAAGAGATTAAAAAATATCTTTTTAATTTAAATAAATAAACTATGATAAATTTCTATCATTACCCTTCCTATAAATAATTTATTTGACGCAAAATTATCTAATTTTTTTTATTATTTCACCAACAATAAGACATGATGAACATGAATACAACACAATATGAACTAATCTACAGTGCCATCTAAAATAATTAGACTCCGTCAACTTGGTGATTAACTATGAAAGATTAAACTTATCATGTGCCCACTGAAGGGTAGTAATAGATGCATTTTCATTTGAACGTTGTACGTGTATTGGCTGATTTTTTTCATTTTTTATTTTTGGGATGAATAGGACAAAACAAGGTGGTTGTAGACTTGTAGTCGTAGGCTGTGTGGGTTTTTGACTTTAGTGAAGGACTCAAGAAGGTTCTTTACTTTAACCCGAGAGAGAGAGAGAGAGAGAGAGAGAGAGAGAGAGAATGAAGTGGAAATTTTTATTGTTTTTATTGTTTTAATAAATAAATATTTATTATATTAATTATACTTATTTTTTACTTTGATTAAAGAATTTGGTTTGTTTTTGGTTTTTTTTTTCTTCATTTTTTTTGTGGGTGTTTGGATCTTGAATCTTACCAATTTTTATGAGTTTTTAATCTTAACGATTCATCTTATATATGAAATCCATCAAATTAAAAAGAAGTATTTATATCATGAATATCCACCATTCACCGTATATATGCTTCCAACTATTTAATTGACATTTAGAAAGAAAGAAAGAAAAAGCAAATTTATTTTTTCAATAAACAATAATCAAATTTAGCAAGACACTCACAATCTCTTCATTTTAACTCAAGAAACACACAAAATACTATTTTATTTAAACATATATAGCAAATTTAACTGATTTGGGATTAGTGATTCAATTAATGCTATTCATTACTAATAAAATAAATAATATAATACATTTTACAAAATAATGAACAATTTTGCTTAGTTTTAAAAATTGAAGGTAGTAATATTGTCATAATAATTATATATAAATTATTTATTATATTATTAAAATTAATTATACTTTAATATTATTATTATTGGATAAATTTATGTTAGTAAGATATAATTATTATAATAGTAAAAATTATTATAATAATATTATTACATTTATCTTGTAACTGATTGGAATTGAGTACATACCACGTAAACAATAGCAAATTTAAGATTTATATTTAGGAGTGATATCATATACATAATAAATTATAGTACTAATTATTTTTCAGTTAATATTTATTTTTAATTAAAAAATGCTATATGTATTTCATTTTACAGAAAATATATTCAAATTATTGAGTTTATAGCAAGATATTGGGTATTAAAAACCTAAATTTTAAAGTTCAAATAAGATAAAGTTCTATTATATATATATATATATATAATTTCATAAATATTATACCAAAAATTTATTTTTACACTTATATATAGAGATGTACAGTGAATTATCTTATCTCATATCATGTCTTATTTAAAGTATCTAATGGACTTGTTGTGTAATATTGTAACATTTAATTTAAATATCATATTATCTCATTTAGATTGTAACTCTAATAGCCTTAACTTTAAACATATATTGTATCATTTTTCTCATTAAATTTACATTATAAATAATCATGTATCATATTTTTGTTTATTTTTATATTTTTACTTGTCTTAATGAGATATCTTAATTATAATCATTTTATTTTCATACCGTCTCGTTAAAAAATGAATAAGATAATATGATATTTACTTTAAAATTTAATAAATTATATTAATGGTTGATATGCACATAATCAATACTATAAAGAAAAATACATTAAAGAATTAATTTATTATGATTGATTCAAATATCTTCTCTTTTATGAGAATAATTAAACACATACAAATTACTAATTAGTGGCTTCCATTGGTAATTGAAAGCTGACAAATATGTCACAAATCAAGAAATTTTAATGGGTTGTAAAATTAGTTTTAGATTAAATTAATGTGACTTGACAAGGATATATATATATATATATATATATATATATATATATATATATATATTATGTACTACTGGATGACCTCTCCTTAAAATAGAGATAGGAGTTAAGAGAGAGAGAGAGAGAGAACACGATGGATTGTCAGGAGTTAGGATATTAACAAAATGTTTCATTAATGTGAATCCAACCTATAGTTTAAAATAGGGAGAAAATTCTCATTCAAAGCACATGCAATTTCTAAATTCACCAACTTGTTAATATCAAATGTAAGGTCAATTGAAGAGAAATCATCGTTATCTAATCTTCGTTGCTGTCATACATGATGCTCAATTTTCTCCATCTATATTGAGTCAACGCGATCTTAGATATTGGAAGCTTGAAACCCAACTTGTTTATAAATTTATAAATAATATATGAATTCCTGGCATTTGGCCACGTTGTGGGAACCTATAATTTAAAAAAAAATCGTATGAAACAAGTTGTTATTATACAAGATAAATAATTACAGGTTAAAAAAATTTAATTATACTTATTTTTATTTTTATTTATTAATTAGTTGGCCCAAAACCCTATTAACTCAAAGCCCATATAAATCATTAGAAATCCACAGCTGACTTCTATATATATATCATTGTCCTTTAAAAAATTAGCGACAATGACTAGAAAAACCAATAATGTAGCCTACCCAGAGAAAGAAAAGAATTAGAAATCAAGAAAAACCAACTAAGAGAAAGGTAGAAAATCGGCCGACAAACTGGCCCATTTCAATTTTTCATTGTAGTGTTTCTCTCCATTCAGACGGTAATATTTGATTTAATAAAAGTTTGTTAATTTATCTCGCTATATATATTACCGATAAATTAGTATGATATTTTGTGGGATTGATTTTGGAATTTGGTATAATTTGTGAAGCTTTGGAAATTGGTGTTTGTATCTCCATTTTCGATTATTAGTGGATTTTTTCTCGCTACATTGTGCCGTCAATGGAGTAGACTTTTCATATTGAAAAGTCAACCACTTAAATCATCATGTGTGCCATTTAATTTATTAACGCTATTGTTTTCATGCTACCCATTATTATTAAATTGTGCAACCAAAATTGGACCGATTTTCGTCATAGTGCCAATTTGTAACAAATTGTATCGAGTTGTTGGGTTATTCTGCTATTAATTGAATCCGATCAAGTTTGCTCTTTTGGATCTATTTTGAGCTTAGTTATCTAATTGGTTTTATATTTTCGGGTTTTATTTCTGCTTATTTAATATCGGGTTTTTTGTCATACGGCAAAATACGAAATCGAGAAATTCAATGGTATAAATGATTTTAGTCTTCGTGAAGACGCGTCAGTATTAGTTAAAGGGCTCGTTAAGACACTAAGCGCAAGGATAAATTGCCAAAAAAATTGAATGATGAAGAAAAAGATGCATTGATGGAAAATGCTTTGAAGTTCAATTCGGCTTATCCTCGTCACGATGAGGTATTACGCGAGGTTGGTGATGAGGAATCTCATTGGGTTATGGTTTAAATTGGAGAATTTGTATATGACCAAGTTCTTTGACCACGGTTATATTTGAAGCGGCGTTTGTATACATTGAGAATGTCGGAAGGTACACCTTTGCACGATCATCTCGATGAATTTACTAAAATTATTCGTAATCCGAAAAATGGTGGTGTTAAGATTGATGATGAGGATCACGCCTTAGTTCTATTATGTTCTTTACCTCATTCATTCGAGCATTTTGTTGATACTTATGCTATACGGGCGAGACACTATTTCTTTGGAAGATGTCAAAGCAAATTTTGAATTCCAGAGAGTTGAAGAAAAAGGTGTCTACAAGCAACAATGATAATAAGTGGTTTATTTGTTAGAGGTAGAAATCAAGAAAAAGGCACATAATAGAAGACAGGCAAGTCTAGATCCAAATCTAGAAAAAGAAAAGATAAATGCAATTATTGCCGTCGGGCAATCCTTGGAAAGTAAATTGTCCGAAACTCAAAGCGTAAAGGAAAATGCGCCACTGACGTCTTTCCTGGTACTAATGATGTTGGTGTTGCGTGATAGTTCGTTCCGATGGTGAAAATGTTCTATCGCATCTATTGTTTCTCCCGGAGATGTTTGGATTCTTGATTCCTGGTTGCAGCTTACCATACGTGTCTTGATGAGATTGGTTTGCTTCTTATCGAGTCTATTGATGGGGTGTTGTCTTGATGGGAAACAATATGTCCCTGCAAGGTTATTGGGTATTGGTACTTGTCCGAATTAAGATGTACGATGGTATTGTTAGGGACTTTGAAAGATGTTCGCCATGTTCCATTTGAAAAAGAATTTGATATCTTTGGGTACTCTTGATTCCAAGGCTATAAGTATTTATGAAGGAGTTTTAAAAGTTAGTAAAGGGTGCTCTCGTTGTTATTAAAGGGCAATTGTCGCGTGGTCTCTATATGCTTCAAGCACTATTATGGCGAGTGTATCGCTTTCATCCTCGTCGGATCAAGATTCGGACACTACTCGATTATGGCATATGCGGCGCATACGAGCAGGCAGGATGTCTATTTTGAGCAAACGAGATTTGCTTTATGGGTCAAAAACCGGGAAACTTGATTGTGAGCATTGGTTCATGGAAAGAATCGTAGGGTCAAGTTCAAGACAAACCATCCATAAAATGAAAGATGCTGATTATATTCATTCGGATCTTCGGGGTCCTTCTCGTGTTGTGTCTAAGGGTGCGGTGCCCAGTATATGTTGACTTTTATTGATGACTTCTCTCGTCATGTATGTGGTGTATTTTCAAGAATAAGAATGATGCGTTCTCAAAATTTGTAAAATTCAAGGCTTGTATGTAAAATCAAACAAGCAAGAAAATCAAGCATTCGAGAACCGATAATGGTTTGGAATTTTGTGATACCAATTTAATGAGTTATGCGGAAAGAAATGGCATAGCGAGACACCACATCCGTGCGTCATACACCACAAAGAAATGGAGTAGCGGGACGTATGAATAGGATTCCTCTTAGAAAGAGCTCGTTGTATGCTTCTTTCAAGCCGACTTGGATAAATCTTTTGAAATTTGAAGCTTGTAACTACGCCGTTATTTGGTGAATCGGTGCCTCCATCAAGCGCAGAATTGAGTTGAAGACTCCGTTTGAGGTATTCTTTGATACTCCCGCTAATTATTCCGATTTGAAAGTTTTTGGTTGTCCCGCGATGCTCAAGTGTTAATGATGGTAAACTTGAGCCTAGTGGCATTAAAAATGCATATTTTTGGGTATCCTTCTGGGTGAAAGGTTATAGGGGATTATGGTGTGTTGAACCCAAGTCACCTAAATTTTTGATTAGCAGAGATGTTAAGTTTGATGAGTCTTCTATGTTCCAAAAGAAAAAAAGAGTCTATTGTTGCAGATAAAGACGACGGTGTTAGTGAGCAAGTGGAGCTTGAGAGTGGAGCTCCTAGTCAAGTACAAGAGGACACTTCAGATCAACCATCTGTAGATGAGATAGACGATTCCACTCGTGATGCAGGCGAGCAGCGGCACGAGCAACCATACAAGATCGCAAAGGGTAAAGGAATAAGAGAGATTAGGCCTCGGAGGTACGCATGTAGACTTAGTTTCTTTTGCATTGTCCGTATGCAGTCTATCGAGGTGCATGAACCTTCTAGTTATCACTGCATCACTTGTGATGAGTCCGTTCGGTGGTTGGTCACATGAATGAAGAGATTGAATCACTTCATAAGAATCATACATGGAATTGGTGAAACCGCCTCAAGGGCCGAAGATTGTTGGAAACAAATGGGTCTTCAAGAAAAAGAAAGGTATACCCGAGGTCAAGTAGCTAGGTTCAAGGCATGTGTTAGAAATGCTATTGTCGAAGAAAGGTATTGACTTCAATGAAGTATTTTCTCCCGTTGTGAAACATAGCTCTATTCGTGTTGCTTGCTATGGTTGCATTGTTTGACATGGAATTAGAACAAATTTTGATGTCAAGACACTTCTTACATGTAGTAGCTTGAGGAACAAATATATATGCATCAACCGGAGGGTTTGTTGTTCCGTAAGGGGAAGATCATGTTTGTTTATTGAAAAGTCTTTATATGGGTCAAGACACCTCCAAGGCGGTGGTATAAGCGGTTTGATTCTTTTTATGATTGATCACGGTTACTCTAGAGTGATTATGATAGTTGTGTTTATCATAAAAGATTCCATGATGGTTCATCGCTTTATTTGTTGCTTTATGTTGATGACATGCTTGTGCTTTCTAAGAATAAGTCCGAGATCTCGTAAATTAAAGTCTCAGCTTAATGGTGAGTTTAAAATGAAAGATTTGGGTGCAACGAAGAAAATTTTGGGCATGGAAATTTACAGGGATAGACAAGCGGGCAAGCTTTATTTGACTCAGAAAAGTTATTTTGAAAAAGTTATTTTGAAAAAGTTCTTGAATGTTTTGGCATGAAAGATTCTAAACCTGTGAGTACGCCGTTAGCTGCGCATTTTAGACTTTCTTTGGATTTGTCACCACTGTCAGAAGAAGAAGAACGATACATGTCTCAGGTTCCATATGCTAATGTCGTTGGGAGTTTGATGTACGCTATGGTTTGTACTCGTCCAGACATTTCACACGTGCTAGCGTTACGGCGGATATACGGGTAATAATGCAAGCGTCATCGGCAAGTAGTGAAATGGATACTTCAAGATTTGAGAGGTACATCTAATTTTGGTTTGGTATACGATGGAAGTTCTAATACCGGTTGTAGTGTTATTGGTTATGTGGATTCCGATTATCTTTGGTGATTTGGATAGAAGAAAGATCCGACAAAGGTTATGTCTTCACTCTTCTCATTGTGCCATTAGTTGGAAGGCTACTTTGCTACTCTATTGCTTTGTCTACGGCTGCAGGCGTAATATACGGCAGAAGAGCAAAGTGAAAGAAGCCATTTGGCTTAGAGGTTTGGTTGTGATTTGGGTTTACAATGTGATACCACATTGTATTTTGTGATAGTCGTAGCACATACACTTGACTAAGAATACTATGTATCATGAAAGAACCAAACACGTTGATGTCGGATATCACTGCTCGTGACATTGTCTCCCAGGGTGCTATTGTTGTTAATAAGATAGCCACTATGTGAGAATCCGTGATATGTTAACCAAACCAAGGTTTCATTTAACAAGTACAAGCATTGCTTGGACTTGATTGTATGGTTGTTGAAGATGATCACCCTTCGGGCTTTCAGATGATTCGCTATTTGGTAATCCGAGGAATTTCATATTTTGAAGAATTTGTTTTCTGTTTTGAGCCAAGGTGGAGATTTGTTAATTAGTTGGCCCAAAACCCTATTAACCCAAAGCCCATATAAATCATTAGAAACCCTCAGCTGCCTTCTATATATATATATTGTTGTCTTGCTGTAAAATTAGGGACAGCAGCTAGAAAAACCACACTGTAGCCACCAGAGAAAGAAAAGCAACAGCAGCCAAGGAAGAAGAAAATCAACAGTAACCAACTAAGAGAGCAGAGAAAATCAGCCCAAGGACAAAGCTCATTCATTTCAAACTTTTCATTTGTAGTGCTTTCTCTCATTTTACTAATATTTGGATTTAATAGCAAGTTTGTTAATTTATCTTGCTATATATTACCAAAGAAATTAGAGGGATATTTTGTGGTTGATTTTGGAATTTGGTATAATTTGTGAAGCTCTGGAAATTGGTGCCAGATTCCATTTTGATTATTAGTGGATTTTTCTCACATTGTGCCGCCATTGTCATTAGAAAGAGACTTTTCATATTGAAAAGTTGAACCACTTAAATCATTGTGTGCCATTTAATTTATTACTGCTTATTGTTTTGCCGTTACCCATTATTATTAAATTGTGCAACCAAAATTGGACCTGATTTTCGCTTCCGCAAGTGCCAATTCGTAACATTATTCATAGTTATATACAATATCAATTGTTTTGTAACAATTAATAAATTAATGTATAAATAAATACTCTATAAATTTATACTTAAAGTTATTAATTAATACATTGAGAAAAAATATAACTTTTATCATTGATAATAAATTAGTTTCTTGCGTTACAAATTGAATTTTAGTATCATATTATAATATTTAAAATATTAAATACAACAAATATATATTAAGACCTACACTTCCAATAAAACCATAAGCAAAACATACAATTTTAATTCATTATTTTTTATATTGTTTTTTATTTTTAAATCAGGTATGTTTGATAATAATTACTGATTTTATTTTTTATATTTTTAAGAAATCAATAAAAAATATGAGATTATTTATAAACCTTTAAAAATAAGATGTTTAAATAAGATTTATGCTTCTTGAATTTTTTTTTTATTTTCACGAACCATTTTTTTTAAATAAATGAAATCTTATGATTTTTATATGTATAAATATCATAAGAAAATGACTTAAAACTTTAGATTTCTAAATAATAACCAAAATATTTTTTAAATTTATTTTTTTAAATCTAAAAATATAAAGTGTTAACAAACAACTTATTGATTATTTTTGAATTTTTTCTTTAAAATTAATAGGTATAAATTGTTATTAAATATATTAATGATTATTTTTACAAATAAATAAAAAATTATAATAATAATTATTTAATCCTAAACTAGAATCATCATCAAATATAGCGTAAAAAACCATCTTATATTAACATGGAGGTGAAAAAAATTATCCTGAAATAATATCCAGGTTCTTCTAAAATAAAATAAAATAAAAATCATAAGATAAAAATATATATTTATTTATAATTTAATAGTAATTCGTTCAATATTAGATCCAGTAAATTATAAAATATGTAAATTCAAATCAAATCTGAATTTGAACGAATTGTATAATTTTCAATCAAATTATAAAATATATCAATCTAATTTAATATTAATTTAACGAATCAGATCAAATTTCTTAACTGATCGGATTATTTACTCACACATACAACAAAATATATGAATAAATGTATAAAAAATACGTGTAATCATTTATTCAAATACTTATTAACTAACTATTAGGGTTATATGTTGATTAAAATTTAATTAGTTGGTAATATATTCAATTTAGTTTCAACGAGTATAATCACCAGCTAATTAAAATCTAATTAGTTAAATAATTGTCCAGTTTAATTAATACATGTTTTCGATTCTGATTCGACGAGTATAGTTATCAGTCGATCAAACACTAACATTTTGGATAATTAATAATTTAATTGTATATGTGTCTAATTCAATTTTGACGAATGAGATAACTATTTGATCAAAATTCAACTAATTGAATCACTTTCAAATTTATTTGGACATATTTACATATCTCAATCGAATAAATTCTAGTTAGTTAGAAAATCGTTCAATTTTAAGAAATCAAATTGAACAAATATATAGTTATAATTAAATCATAATTGTTCAATTTTGTTACTTTGGGTAAAAAAATCAAGTTATATTTAATTTTTAATTAATATAAATTCATTACTACTCTAAAACTTTGGAAAATTATTTAATATATATTATATGTACAGAAAATTTACAACGTTACAATAAAAAAATAAAAAATTACAGTAGGCTAACTGAATTAATTTTAACTTTGTTGTGTATATCGGATTCTCGTAAAGTACTCGGCCTTGATTATGTTATGAATTTGTCCTTAAATCTATTTGATACTCTTTACATCAACTTGTCCAAACAATCGTATGGTAACAGGTATATAATAGATTGCATCTCAGCTTATGGGTATTTATTGTTCCTCATTTAAAAAAAAAATCATTTTCATTGTAGACGTCAATATATTGTCGTACTCGTTTTTATTGTGACAAAAAATATAAAAAAAATTCAACACTTAACTTTAAATTGGTAACAAATTTATATTATTATTGTTAAGTAAATTCTTATTTTCCAACATATCTGTTGGGAAAAATATTAGGTGTGAGTGTGTGGCAAAAATAATTTTCCTAATTACGTTATAGTCAAAATTATTCCAACAAAAACTTTCAATGTATCAAAACATAACTTTTAATACATGCTCACTTTTATCTTTTTGTACAATAAACATTATATAAAGTACTTATAAAGTTATAAATAGGATATAAAATGAATATATTATAAAATATTATATTTTTACTATAAAATTTATCTATTAATTTATTATAAATTAATAAGTTTTAAACGATATTAATGTATTTTTTTTAAATAATACTTTTAAAATTTATAATAAACATAAAAATAATAATTCTAATTTTTAACTCATTATTTAAAAACAAATTATACACGTAATTTTATATTAAACGTTGTTTAATTGATGCCGTTCAAATTAAATTATATTTATTTTAACTTATTCAATGTTAAACGTAGATTAATTAATTTCTGTTTTATATTATCATGTGTTATTTTTATTGTTATAAATTTTAAGAATTTTATTATCATTATTTTAATTTTCTATTTTTTAGTAACATTTCTTGAAAGTTTATTCCGGAACCGCCGCTGACCACCTCTTTTTCAACATAAATATTTAGATATTACTGAATTTGAAAGCAGAAAATCAAATAATGGAATCACATACCACATTCTTAAAAAAAAAAAATTAAAAATAATATTTTTAGTTATGTTTATTAGGCAACTCAATTAATTTAAAATTGATAAAAAAATCTAATAATTTTAAAAAAATCATCTAATTTAACTAAGTAATTTAACTAATTTAAGTCTTTAACTTGAAAAGATTTTAATAACACGACAAAAATATCTTTTTATAGTAGTAATAACTCTGAAAAAAAAAATATATACCTCACGAGGAGAAGATTCTTTTTTTATTGTACACGAAAAAGATATATATACCTCACGAAGAGAAGATAAAAATAATACTCCATTTTTTTATTTTTATTTTTATTTTTATTTTTCTATGCAGAAAGCAGTTAAAGCTGAAAAGTTTACATATTTGCATTACATTCAAGTATTTTGTATAGGTAAACAATCAATGTGACTCACTCGTCTGCTCCTGAAATCGAGGCCCACGTGACAAATTTGTGTACTAATTCATCGTTCTCACTAGAAATGATCATCGTAAAGTTTTTCAAATCTTTATTTAAATCAATAAGAATTAATTTGTGTACGTTATGGATGAATCTTATTCCATTATTCAAAAAGCACAACCTCAATAATATTTTTATTATATTCTTCGATATAAATTTAAGAAAAATATTTTAAAGAAGAATCTAAGGCTTCTTTAAATGCTAATAATTCAGCTACTTCTATTTGACTCCAAAAACCAGTAGCTAACCATGTCTTTACGATTATACCAATGGAATTTTAGATCACAAATCCAACCTTGTGGGAGCTGTTGGTACGTCAAAAACTAAAAAACTAAAAAAAAAAAAATTGTTGAGAAATTCATGGACGTGCATAATATGAGTAGTGTAGTGGCACTTCAAGGGTTCTTTCTTATGCATGTGTTACTTGTCAGCTCTAGTTAGAAAATCTTGATACTTGATGGGTTACAAAAAGGGGTGTCGCATTTGGTGTGTTATAAGAGTAGTGTATGAGATTTTAAGGGTGATATTTAAGAAATTATTGTAAAGAAAATAAAGATTCTTTTAATAGATTACTTGATGTTGGTGGGTATTCTTATATACTCGAAGGTTGTTATATAACGTAATGAAATTATTGTAAATAAAATAAGGATTCTTTTAACTAATTTAAATATGTTATTTTAATGAAATTTGTTTTTTATTAAATAAAAAAAAACTATTTATATTAGTTATCATTTAGATTTTATGTGTAAAATTAACGTCATTTTGTATTGTTTTTAAATGTTTTATTTTTTCCTAAGCGTTTTTTTCCTTAAAACATTTCGAATATATATTTTTATACCCTAGGTGATGTTTCAAATTTAAATATTAACTTGTTAAGAATCAAATGGCTCAATTAGAAAACAAAAAGAGGGATATTTGCCGATATAAGCTTCAAAGGTGTTCTTAGCTGAAAATATGGCGCCCTGGTATCTCAGCATTTAAATTAGCGCACCCTTTCATCATCTAACACGCTACAAAACACAGGCAAACTCAAAACCTAGGACATTTCATACCAACCAATCGATTTTATTATTCCAAAATCAAGGAAGTAGAAGATGATAGTGAGAACTCCACCCCCGAAAAAGCAGCGACATAATGAAGAAACCCCCAAATCTCCGGTGATTTCAACCTTAGATGTCGCGATCTCTGTCCCCAGTGGCTTTGGATTGGAGCTGGAACGTCCGCTCGTCATCTACGAGGAGCCTCCTTCGGCGCTTCCGCCCGACTCTTCCTCCCACCAGAGCCCAATGATGTGCACGTACCAGTGTCGCCAAATGGTTAAAGCTGACTTTCTGGAGGCCTTGAGCACTGCTGAGAAGCAAAATCAAGATTATAAGTCCCAATTGGATGCTCTCTCTCACAATTTCGCGAAAGTCGGTAGGTTTTGCTGTCCTTTAATCTTCTTCCTTAACGTGGAATATAGTTTTATATTCTCGCAATAGTACGCGGTATTTGCTTAGAGTAAAAAAGTGAGAAATTGGAAAGCATTTAGTGTCTCTGTCATTGTAATATCTAACACGGTTGCTTTGTCCATGAGTTAACACAGGTTTTATGGGTTTTTGTGTTCTTCAAGTCTGTCATTATGCGTGTCATTTTGTTATTTTCCCGTCACCTATAGGGCTAAAAAAAATTTAGAATAAGCTCTTTTTTGTTTTATCACTAAGTTAATTTTGTTTCCCTAAGAGTTATATTCTGTGATTGATGCAGAAGCTGAAAGGAAGAAATTTCTAGATCAATTCTTGTATGCAGAGCAAGAACTTGCTGCTGCTAAAGGACGGGAACAGGCAATGCAGGAACAGCTCCTGAAGGAGGTCAATGATTCCCAAGAACGGCTGAGAAAGCAAATACAATCACGCAGTGAACTTGAGGTAAGCTAATTGCTTTGTGAACCCCTTTTTATAAAATTTGAAGACATATGAAATTATTTTGCTGGAACATAGCAGGATGTCTGTTATGAGTAAACTGTAGTACTGTAGATTTATATTACAATACCCCAGTCTTCTTCCCTATTACTTTAACGTTCTCAAATGTGTTGATTCAATGTAATCTGACATTCAGTACACATATTTTACTGCTTATAATTTTCCTGGATGGTGTTTCATGTGCTTTTAGGAACATAGCAGGATGTCTGTTACGAGTAAACTATAGTACCGTAAATTTATATCACAATACCCCAGTCTTCTTCCCTCATTTTTTTTATTCCTTTAACGTTCGCAAAAGTGTTGATTCAATGTAATCTGACATTTAGTACACATATTTTACTGCTTAAAATTTTGCATCTTAAACAATATCCATGAATTCAAGTTAGTGAGCTAACATAAGTTAAACTGAAAATATGTTGGTTAATCCATTTCTATTTGTTTGGCATATGTTTTAAACCGTCCTGTTAATTGTTACTCCCTGACCCAATATATATTTATCCATGTTACTTGGTCACCTTCTCTTACGTTTTTTGCTCATAACAGGTAAAGGTCCAAAGTGAATTGAACCTTCGCCTGAAAGCAGAGTCTTCTGCTGCTTCAGCTGAAGAGAAAGCAAAAACTTTAGAGGGGAAACTAAGCCATCTTTCTGAAAGCATAGATAGGGAAAAAAAGCGTCTGAATAATGAGCTTGAACAGCTGAAGAGAGAATCAAAGCTTTCAGTATCTAGAATAAGTGCAGATGTGAGCATGTCTTTCATGGAAAATAATCTCAATTGCCTGCATCTGAATCTGTTTTTGCTAAACATGTCCCGTTCTCTTTTTTGTAGCTTGAAAGAATGGAATGCAAAGCTAATAATGCTGTGAGAGAATCTGAGCTACTGAAAGATCAGCTTGAAGATTTCAAGAAGCAGTTTAATGATGTTTATCCCTTACATTTAATCTCTTGGTTTTTAATTATCATGCCTTAGTTTTATATATATTTTCACTTCATTCTTTCATTTATTTATTTGACATTTTTTTATCTTTGGCTCTAGAGAATCATTTTTAACTATGAATTATGATCAGAGAAAATAAAATGTTTGTGATTGAAGAAGTTTTATGGAACTACCCCATTCCAGTGAAACAAAATATAAATAGATGTGCTTGTGTGAAATAGGGAGAGTAAATTTTGATGCTTAATGCTATAGAAGGGAAACTAAGTTTCTATCTAGTGTTGACATCTCTTTATATTTTTGTGTCATCATATGTTCATTATAATTATCTTATTTGATCTACTTGATGACTCCTAAGTATTGACTTAAGATATTATTAGTTTAAAGCCCATTTGTTTGTAAACGTAACCTATCATGTTTCTTTTCTTCAGTGTTTGCATCAGAAGTCTGAAGCAGAGAAGAAACTAGCAAGTTTCACGTTTCAAGAAATTGCTTCTCCAGATAACAATCCAATGGTAAAACATCTGCAAGAAGAGCTCAGAAATTATGTAAGTTTAGTTTATTGTATTTTGAGACCCTTGTAGTCATCCCTTGTGCTGTCACTCTTCTTAGCTTTTGCACTTGTGTAAGATTAGTCATCATTTATGTGTTTGGATTTTTTTTATTAATCTTATTTGAAAATGTTCACATTACTACATGATGACTCTGCTTGGTGCTTTTAATGTTTAATCTTCATGCATGTCCACTCAAAAACTAATTGTAGTGTTGGAGTAAATTATTTCCCTAAGAATAATATAAATGCTTATGTGTAATAATTATTCTGATCGTTATTTTCACATGCACCATATGAGGAATTCCCATGCTCAAATGCCCGCTCCCCTATTTGTGGAATTATCGTTGCTTAAAACAAAGAATAGAAAAAGAAAAGAATAAATGTTTTGTTACAAATTTTTTATACATTTGGTCCAATTAATTTTTTGTTATTTTTTATTAGGAGGCTGAAGTGAGAGAAGCAAGGAAGCTGAAATCCTCTCATGAAAACATCGAGTTGTTAAAAGAAAAATTATTGGAGGAAAAACGCTGCAGAGAGAGGGCGGAATCAGAGTTATTGAAGCTACAAGAGCTCCAACTGAATATGAATAAATTGGAAGATGAGTTGTCATCCTGGAGGTTTCTGATAAAAGATATTCCTGGCATCTCCTGTGCTGAGGATATACCTATGAAGTTTGCTGCTTTACAGAGGTAATTGAGCAACTCTATATCATTAATTTGATACCAAATAAAAGAATAAGGCCAAATTTTTCTTTGCACTTTTTTTACTCCTGCTGGCCCGGTGAAGCAGGTGTTCTGACTCCTATTTCTGCTGCTTGATGCTGAACCTTTTTACCAGATCAATAATTTTGAGGTTTATTGTTTATCCTTTGGGTGAAAAAAATCATTTATTTTGAACATATTGTTACTGACACTGTCAATAACTTTCGAAGGTTCCATCTTGTATTTTCTTTGTAATTATTTTTGTAAAGGTGGTAACATTTTTGCACTATGATCATCACGTATTTTTATTCTTATCCAAAGATTTTGAGTTACTCTATTTTGCATGAGGTTTACAAGACTGAATTGTCTTATAAAGTTTTAATCTGCTTTTGCATGCACTTTGTTTCTCTATATACCAATAGGACATCTTCAAAGTCTACGAATATTAATTGATTAGTGCTGCAATTCAATTTGAGTCCGTAAGTATTCATTTTGAAACTTCTTGAGCAGTTTTCTTTTTTGCTTGCACTTGAATGACATGTGCAACTTGAGCTGCTTAGATATTAATACCTAGATAGAAAATGAGATGTAGCTAAACTTATGTATTTTTTCCCACTTCAATCCCTATTTTGTTTGAGTTCAAATTGTGTATCTCCTAGTTGTAGGTTCAGATATTCAGTTGATAATAATATTGAGAGGATTTCTTCAAATCCTGGTCCTAATACATGTTGACCTACTGTATCTGTTTCTTCATCTTGACATTTTATTTCATTACCTTCGTATTGGATTATATTCTTTCAAGAGAAAAGTGTCATAGAGGTCTTCTAAGTGTCTGGTCCTTTGGATTATAAACGGTGTCATTTAGTTTTTTTGTTTTGAAAAAAATGTTCATCTAAGGATAAACTATATTATTTTAATTTTTTTATATTATAAAATTACTTAAAAAATAATATTTTAATAAAAATTATTAAAATAATGTGTTTTGTCTTTAGTTTGCTCATTTTCTAAAACAATGGGACTAAGTGACCACTTTTAAACTAAGGGACAAAAGGATATCAATAGCCTAATATGATGGACCTCTACGGCACCACTCCTTTTTTTCAAATGTGAACATAAAATTGTTTCATCGTGGTGAATTTTCTCACATATAAACACTTGACTTCTTTTCCCTTATTAATACATCTCTCTAGTGCAGGGAAGTTATTGATCACACGGTGAAGATGGGTGAAGCAAATGCACGCGTAAAACAGTTGGAGGTGGTTCTGGATTCTGCACAACTGGATAAACATAATGCTGGAACTGAGGCTGCATTGGCTAAGGAGAAGGCAGAAACAACAAAATCAGAAATTAAACAAATGCAGTTAATGGTGATTTTTCATTCTTGTATAATTTCTGAGAAAAAAATGGGTTTCAATATGAAGTGATTGAACATTGAAGTAACACTTCAGGAGGTGGAGACCACTAAAGAAATGCTAGTGTGTCCTAAAGAGGAACAAATGACTCTTGATCCTAAATTTTAGTAATTTTTTCCATGGTCATTTATGTTCGGTGCTCTGCACTAGGATCTTATGAATGATTAAACACACCCTGCAGCTGAGATATAGCATCTAGAATATTTATTCTTTTATTTATTTAGCCATGTGCTCTCTGAACAGCATTTATTGTTTTTACCCCAGCTTTCAATGATTACGGAAGAAAGAGATAACTTGAGGAATGTTATTAATGAGTTAAAGAAATCAAAGAGTGATGAAGTTGAGGATCAAACAGCCAATGGAACTCTTATTCAGGTTTGAAAAATTTGATTTCCTGTAGTTAGAATTTAATATTTTGAAAGAATTTTTCATGTTTAATAATTTGTTTCATACGTACAGGAGCTTGAGTCAACCCTTTCAAAGAAGGATTGCTATATAAAAGAATTGGAGACTAACTTGAATAAACAAAAAGAAGTCAATAGTTGTCAGCATGAGGAAATAAAGTTGCTCAATGAAAGGTTAAATAATGAAGCAAGAAGAATTAAATCACTGGACAGGGAAAATGATCGGCTCAGGGCTGAGATCTCTTTATTGGAATCAAAGGTAGGTGCCAATAATGTGTTTAGGACTACAATTTCTCATCTGTGTGTGTAGATTTTCACCGAAGTCTTAATTTGAAGGCTTGATTGGTTCCTAGGGAACTAGACGCAACAATAATTATTTTGTTTATTTCTCTTCTTTGTTTATACTGCAATTATTATAACTCTTAAAAATTTGGTTGCTTAGGAAATGTTTAGCAGTGAAGATTCTCTCTGTATGTTTATGCGTGTCTTCTCCTCTTTCTTTTCTTGACAGTGCAGTTAGGATTTCTCAAAGAAACTTTGGCCTTATGTATCCTGTACTCAAGTTTGATGCTTTGGAATTTAGATTCATATGGAGGATGAAATCTATGCATCCTGAAATTCCCAGATTGTTTACATGTAGTCTGCTGTTGTGTTAAATACTATGCTTCCGTGTGTTTTGTCTGTTAGGGTATAATTTAACTGCTTGATCTGAATCCATCTTAGCTTGTCTAATAAGAATTGTATCCAATTGACTTACAAACAAGTTTTGGTTAGCTTGTGTTATATTAAATCCCAATTAGTTTGTTTCTAAAAATTAAAACCTGAATCTGATTTTCTTTATGGCTTCCTTGTGGAGCTGTAATGAGAGCACAAATGATTAAAAGATTTTGGTTTACCCGGTAAATTATTCCATAGCTTTTTATCAATGGATCCCCTTCATACAGTTGGGTCATGGTGATTATTCTGCTGCAAATACAAAAGTTTTGCGAATGGTGAATACTCTAGCAGTTGATAACGAAGCAAAACAAACTATAGAGGCATTACGATCTGAGTTACAAAAGACAAAGGAAAAGTTACAAGCTGTTGAAGAATTGAAAAGTCAATCTGGTATAATATATTCCAAATAGAGACAACCTTAAACTTTCACAAGAAGACGTTTCACATGTTATTAATTTCTGCAGGCGATTCTGGTAAACTGGTGGATTCATACATATCTGGGAAGATAATGCAGTTTAAGGAACAAATTGCAACTTTGGAGAAGCGTGAAGAAAGGTGAGTTCTTTCTGGATACCTGATTGGTAATTTCTGTTTTTGTTTTTAATTCATAGGCATACATGTTTAGGACTTTGCAGGTATGTGTTATTTAATAGTAACCTTATTTTGGTCCAGTGTTCATAGTAACTGAAAGATTTAAATGTTCTCATGAGACAGATACAAGACTGTATTTGCAGATAGGATTTCAGTTTTCAGGAGGGCATGCTGTGAACTTTTTGGCTATAAGGTAACATGTGCATTTTCTTGCGGTGCTTTTTTCTTTTTTGGTTTCAACAAGTCGTAAAGTGAAACAAATATCTATACTCTAAATTGAAACAAATATTATAACCATTACCATATTAACTTTTTCGCCAACATTTTACCAAGTAGGCATATGTACAGCCATTTGGTGAGTGAATGGTGACTTACATGTTCCAATTTAGTTTTCAATTCTCCTACACCATGTATGTTATTATCCACATCAAGGATAAGTTCAGATAATTAGATTATTCTCCCTAGTAGTAGTAATGGGGATTTTCTAAGCGCTATGAACCATTGTAAAATACTTGCGCATACTTTAACCTTTTGAAGCTTGTATTCATATGCTCTGTATGGTTAAATATCATGTGCTAAAACTTTGAAAATGTTTTCATTTTGTTCAGATTGTAATGGATGAACACCAGGGTCCCAATGGAATTTCTGTCACACGGTTTACTCTTCAATCTATTTATGCTCAAAGTGATGATGAAAAGCTTGAATTTGAGTATGAATCAGGCAATACAAATATATTGGTAAGATGTTTAACGGTGGTTAGTTACTAGGGTTGCTTCTTATTTCCTTAAGTAACGAACGCTAATTTTCAGCCCCAGGGTATGTGCTAAACTGTAGACAGAAGTAATTTTTTTGAAAGTCTTTGTTCAATGTTGAGATATTTATATTCTTCCTCCTTCAAATTGGCAGGTAAATGATTACACCTCTCAGCCTGAGATATCCCGACAGGTATGTGCTTGGATTATTTTTTATTACTTCTCCTGTACCTGTGAGTTCATAGGACATTACTCTTCTTTCTTATCTGCATAACCAGTCTGCATTTAGATCATTGCATTTAAGAATCTTCCCCAGGACTTTATGCAGTGTTCAGGATCTTGCATCACGTGTTTTGCATGATATTAAATACAAACCTCTGATGATCTTTATCAACTTCTTCAGTCTAGGAATCAACTTTGAGATCTTGGAATTCTTTCTTTGGCTGTTATATGGTTGTAATTTTTTAAATTCACAATATCCCAGCCTTTGCTGTTTTTAGTTGAGGAATTAGTTGTTGTAGCAGACATAACCTTTGTGAACCTAGTTTTGCATTTTTCTTGGGTAAAAGATGTGTTAGAAACAGTGTCCTTGGGGACAAATAAAAGTTTCACTTTTGTAAATTCTCCGGCCAACACCCTATCCCATGTCTCTCACCCCTGCAAAACGAGTGAGGAAGGAGAGGGGAGTGAGTGAGAATATATGATGTAAATAATTTTATGTTGCAAAGCAATTTGTGTTTCATTTTCATAAGAATTACTGTTAATGCCTGATTTCTTACACATTTCGAGACACTTGACTGGATCTTGCAGGTTGAGATCTTTATTCGGAAAATGAATTCAATTCCAGCTTTCACTGCCAACTTGACTGTGGAGTCATTCAACAAGCGAACCTTGTCTTAGAAAGAAAGAAAAGTCCATTGATTCTATGCTGGATGAATCATCATTATTGTTTCTGTGACACCTCCTTTTGTGGTTTGCATGTTGATTGCAAATACACTGTAAAACCTTTGTTATAAATGCTTGAATTTGGGTTGTTGCATGTAAGTTTTGAAAAAGGAGTTGTAATGCAGAGCAAGAAACGGAAGATTATGAGATTTCACAGGTCATTATCCACATCGTTTGAGTATTTGTTATGGGGTCTATATAATTGAGCTAGCAAGCCGCATCGACAAATTCAAAGTAAAATAGAGGGGTAGAATCCAGCTAGCTGCTCTATAAGATATGTAACATTTAATTTTTTTTTGTTTTGATTTCATTATATATGAATGAAATGCCCAGATGTGTGTTATAGTAATTTTTAGGTTATATGTTTGTGTAATTGAACTTGAATCGAAAAAGAAGGCTGCAGTTGAATATGTGGTTGTAAGAGAATTCAAGGTCTAGATAGGGCAATTGATTAAATACAACGCACTTAATTAGGCGCCTTGAGGAATTCGAATTGCTCTCATTTTGTTATGTTCCTTGATTAGGGGGAAAGCCTCCCGCACTCTGTCCAGGATGACAATTAAATTTGAATGCAGCACGCAAGTGCCCAAGCGGTTACTGGAAGTAGTGCTTGTCTAGTTCTCTTGCTGGAAAAAGGAGGGATACGCTTCTAGTGGAAATATTGTAACCATATGCTGTGATGATCATGCTCGCAAATGGTAACTAATGAAAATTTATTAAGGTTAAATGTATATTTTTTACCAAGTAAGAGAGAGTTGAGATGTAATTTAAGGGAAAAAATACTAGGTAGTGTTTTATGCTACTTGTCATACAATTTCGAAGTAGGGACGTGTTAAAAATGATTTTTATATTTTTATATATTTTGTACTTTGTTTTCTTTTTTAATGATTTAATTCATTTAATTTTTAATTTTATATTTGTATCTTCTTACTATTTTTGCTTATAATTTAATCATTTTATTTTAAAATTTTTACACTTTGTTTTTTTTTCTCTAGGCTTTAGTACACAAACGATTCATATATTTTTCTATATTATAGCTTAGTGATCTTATTATTTTTTATTTTGATTTGGTCATTTTATTTTTCAATTTTCACACTTTAGTACATTTTTTTTTATTTTTGATCAATTAATCATATATTTTTCTATATTATAGCTTAGTCATCTTATTATTTTTTATTTTGATTTGCTCATTTTATTTTTCATTTTTCACACTTTAGTACATTTATTTTTATTTTTGATAATTTGGTCAATTTTTTTTAATTTTTACATATTTAATCCAAAATTTGATATCAATTTGAAATTAAATTTTAAAAGTATAAAAAAGTTAAGAGATTAAAGTGTACAAATTAAAAAAAAGAGACTAAATTGTAAGGACATAAAGTGCTTTAAAATACAAAATTTAAAAAATAAAGAGATCAAATAAAAAAATAGCAAATGAATCAAACTGTGTAATATATAAAATTATAGAAAGGATATGTATAATTCACCTTAGGTAAGATAGTTTTTTAAATTTTACTTTAAAAGTAGGATGAACGATCGGCACTGAGCATAAAATTAATGGCAAAGTTTGCAGTGTGCCTTCTTATTTTACATTTTTTTTACAAGTAACGAATAAGGTTTGTTCCATGTTTTTCCATCATTAATTTATTTTCATTGTATAGGTTCTTTCCTGAATCTGTGATTTAAAACATTAACTTGGGGCTTACCCTCATGTTCTATCCCTACATTAGTTTTAAGTTATCATCCATATACCAAAGCTGTGTAAAAACAATTTCAGCTAAAAGATCTGGGCCTGTGAATCGTATTTAATATTTCTACTGTCTAAGTGAATGTATGTCATGCCATGCATTTTCCTTTAGCAAATATTACACTAAACCGAGTGCTAGGCAGATACATACCAAAACAGAGATGAGTGAACTTAAACCATCTGTAGTCTCAACGGTTCCACCCTTGATATGCAAGTGCTTTCCTATCTTCTGAAAGTCTGTCAAACCTTTTCCACTTCCAGTAACTTTAACCTTACCAAAGGGATCCTCAAGGGACTTGAAGATGCTCTCCTGCTTGTGTTCGAAAAAACCCTATCTGAAAGTGCACAATTAACGGACCAGTGTCAGGGAAAAACCAATAGGAAGCTTCTCATAACCAAAATGGATTGATTGAGTTGGTATCGCAACTCAGTTAATATGCACGAGAGCATAAATTTGAGTGTTGTATTGAGTGTGATATGGATTTTCCTTATGTGTAGTTGTGATGTCAATGTAATTTGTCTATGTTATTCGATAATTTGGAATAGTACAACTATTGTTTACTTCAATGAGGTTTTTTTCTTGACAAAAAAAAAAGAAAAAAGAAAAAAGAAATAGCCAACAAAGTTAACAAATTTCCAACAAATCCAAAATTAGTTGTAAAACTATACTTTTCACATTTATGTCCAAAACCATAGTATGAAGGGATGGGTGAGAATAAAAGGTCATAGAGGGTTTTAAGGTCACAAAGAGGTAGGAACCAATAGCAGGACTGTTATTTAGAACCCTGTATTCCTAATACGTACTAACAATATCTATTTCAACAATTATTAGGTCGAAAAGTTAATAAGCATAAAATCTTCAAACTCGTATACTCCCAGATTTGACATGCCAGATAACATTACAGTTAATAGAACATTCAACACACCATACTACATAACATGATTGAATCATGTATCAGTTGAATCTAATCCAATTAAACTTCATATATAATTTTATAACTATAAGTTTATCAATTTTAAATGCTAGTAAAACTTGTCTTATATGCTCTATCTTATCCCATAATCATAAGTTTGTCAAGTTTATTTCTTACAAACAATTATACTGACTTTGTTGTGGTTGCAAATTCATGTACACACAATATAATATATTATATTTTTTGTTCAAAATGTATGAATAGTAACACAAGACACTAACCCTCCCAATTATATAGCATATGATCCTTGCTCAGTTCTTCTCATAGAAGCATGTAAAATTTATATAACTTATAAATAAAGATCCCAGTCCCTGACATTATTATACATATGCCCCCATAGACATAACTAAGCCTTTGGGTCTAAAATTCCAGAGCTTGAAGAAGTGATATAAAGCACTTGAGTATGCCAATCGTTTATGCGATTCCTGTGATATGCCTTCTTTGGATTTGGTCTGTACTTAATTTCGGCAATCTCATGTTTTCTAATAATCAATTGCTTTGAATAAATTTGAGCCTCCTCTACCAATTTGTGAAACTCTGTTGGTCCACCAAATGGAAATCTAGTAATTCTAAGGGGATGTTTGCCCAAAATTCTCTTCTTATCACTAATTTCTGAAGCAATACGATCAGCCACAATGAATGAAATGCCAAATCTTTTCTTCATACATCTTATGCTGCAAAATCCTTGTGTTGCTTTCTGCTTCAAAATAGGCATTGAGTTTGATATTGATTCTTCTACCATACCCATAACTCCCAAGTTGATGATCGGTGGTCAATTTCATTGAACTACTGCAAATTATGAGCTCGCTTTAGTGCCCAAGTAAGTCCACTTTCATACTTTATTGAACAGTTTGAATCCACCTGAGCTGTTGGTTTTCTAGTGGTGCAATGAATCTACTGCTGTTAGTGGTTTTATCATATTGCTCAAAAGTCGTTTAATGAGTATTGCTATAAAACACTAGTCCTAATGTTTCTATTCTTAGTCGTAATATCAGGACTGATGTTAATATAACAAAGAGAAAATTTTTTCTTTTATAATATAGTGGAGAGTTTTACTAGTTTAGTTATCTAACTTAGAAAATATATTTTTAAATTCTTTTATTTATAAAAAAATATATTTTTAAAACTTTTCATTTATGAAAAATGTAACAAGTAAAGATAAATTAAAAAATTAATTTTATTATTAATTAATATTTTTTTTTACAAATAAAGAGATTTAAAAAAAAACAAAATATATTTTTAAATTCTTTTATTTATAAAAAAATTGTACCAAATAAAGATAAATTAAAAATTAATTTTATTATTAATTGATATTTTTTTCGGACTTAAAAATACAATTTTGCAAAAAAAGTACTTAAAAGCATTTTTTTAAGTTAAAAGAATAAACACAACCTTTTTTAAAAATAAAAACACCCCCCACGATATATTTCCCTTTATAATATTGCTACAGAAATAATAATTAGATATATATTATTAAAATTTATAAGTTTTAATATATTTACTGTTTAATGTATATTACTTACATATTTTCATTAAGTACCGCTTTACATGTTAACGGTAATATACATCACTAAATCTAAATAGTGTTCTATATATTAATATTTAATATATATATATATATATATAGTCAAACTTGTACTCAGTTTCCAACAATAAAGTATCCTTCCCTATCTAAAACTTTAAAATAAAAATAGAGAGTTAGAACTTTTATACTATTTATAATAGTAAAATTAGACACTCTATATTTTAGATGTTTTTTTCTATAATTTATTCAATTTTATAAATAAAATATAAAAATTGTAAATGAGTTAAATATGAATTTTAATCGATATATATTCATTTAAATATATAACCTAAATTTAAAAATTTGAAATAAAGAAATGTAATAAATTTTATAATATTTTGTAATCACTGATCATATAATTTGTAATCACGGATCATTTTTAAATGAATTAATTAAAAAAATTGACTCTATCTCAAACATAATTTGTGATATTATAACGTCATTCTTTATGATAGTTACCTCTAAAAGCTAATAAATTAAATGCAAATCATAGTTAATAAAGTAACTATTTGCGCAAAAAAAAAAAATTCAAATACAAAAATATATAAGAAAATAATATTTCATGTACAAAAATATTTCAAATACAAAAGTCTGTGTTTATTTACCCTTTCAAGAAAAGGACCATGCTTGAATCTGCCTAAAATCTATGATCTATCTAATTATAATATGCTTAGCAAGAGCAAACAGATACTATTATACCAAAAAAAAAAAAACCCATAAATAAAAATAAATAAAGTAGAATAATAATAATAATAATAATAAAAAAGATTATGAAACAGTACCAAACAATTAGAAGGTTTATGTAGAGAGGATTTTCTGTATTTGCTGATCAATTTTTTGTTTGCATGGATTGTAGAAATCAAATAGAGAGTTTAAAGATGGCTGTATTGAAAGAGTAAGAGAGACAGATGTAGAGTACTACAGTCTACAACTACTTAGTTACTTACATAGAAATGGAGAGTCCAACTTAAATAAGGGATTTGGAGGCTTCTTAAAGAAGTCAAAAGTATTATAAAAAAAAAACAATAAAAATAATAACGTTTTCGTCTTTATATACCTTAATTAATTATTAACCTTATTTTATTTTTGATTATTCTAAAAAATAAATTTTAGGGCATAAAAAGCCAATATATGCACAACATATTTAGACATGAAAAATAGAAAGAAAAAAGAGCATATAATTTCAAAATTATAAAAAAACATATGTAAGTCTTATAAATGTAAAGTAAAAAGAAAATTTTATTTATAAAATTAACTATGATACGCAATTAAATAATAGATTTTTTTTTAAAAAATAATATTTTATAATTATAGATCTTAAATTTAAACCCTTTGAAAATATTTTTTAAGAAGTAACCGTTACTTTTTAAAAAATACTCCTACTAAAACACTATATCATTAAATATATTTTATAAAATTATATTAAGGTTTAATTGTTTATTTTTAGTAACTTTACCGGACTATTATGAGTAATATTAGGTTTATTTTAATAATTATAACATATAAAATCACTGTTACAGTCTTTCTTTTCAAAGCTTTAAATTATTATTTTTAAATATTTTTGGCAAATTTGAAAACTTTCTCATTTAATACCATTTTCAGTTAAATCAATTGTTACACATAAAAATGCTATAATATTTAATACTATTTTCATAAAGTTTTATTTTTTTATTTTTTCATATTTATTCTCCTCCCATATTATTTGCTTAGTCAAACATGTCAGTATGGTAGAGAATATTGAATAGTTTATAAGAAAAAGTCGGCTGTTAATATTTATGGGCCTAGACCCAGTGCATGTGGCCAGTTTGATCCATCGTCATCGTTCTAAACCAATCCGTAACTTTCGGCTTCAAATCCAAACCGTACGACTCTTTCAATTGAAAAAAACCCCATTACATGTAAATATTAAGGAATGAGCTAAACAAGTTGAAGCTTTTCATTGCTCCCAGCCTCTCACTGTCAAAGCAAGCTAATAATGTTTTTCCTTAATTATATATATATATATATATATATTTAAAAGAAAAAAAAATGGTTAGAAAAATACATATAAAATTACGTGATATTAAAATATTTCTCTTTCTAACATATCCGTGTTTAGAGTTCAATATCTTAAGTACGCACACGCAGTAGTCAAAGTTCAAATCTAAGTACATCCTCAACGCGTGACTGTATCTCTGGAACACGTTTCATACTTTGATTCGCTCTTTCATTTTCTTTAAATTAATTTTAATAGAAAATAAATTTGGCGTCTTTGGTTCTTCGACGTGTATAAGCCTAAGTAGCAACGTCCGAAGTGAAGCAGTAAATGTTGAGAAGTTAGGCCAACTGTCTCTTAATTCCCGCACCGTCTATTCCGATTCGGAATGCCAATTCCTTTTCCGTTAATATCAAAGCCATTATTCACAAATCATATAAAACCACCACCTCTTTCTTTCTTCTCATCAACTTATAATCACTAGTTCCCAATTTGCTTCGCCCATTTGGCTCTTTCAATCCATGGCTCCAATCAATCTCAAGCAATCTACCAATTCCACTACGGCTGCTTCTGCTGCTGCTGCTGCTAAGTCTCAGGACGCTAGACTTCTGGTCCGTGAAACCCTGCGAATCAGCGCCGACTTAGCTTCGGCTCCGTCTTCTGATTCGGCATCGACGGCGGCTCATTCACTGTCTTTGTTTGCAAATGAGAAACGAAATTTGGGATTGGTGGAGAATGAATTCGTCGGCGCTAGCTTGAGATTGATTTGCTGTGAGGAAATTGATGGCCGTAAATGGCAATACGTAGCTGAGAAAGATACTTGTTCTGGAAATTTCAAGAAGGGCTCTTTCCGCTCCATCAGCTTGCAGACTCC
Source organism: Hippophae rhamnoides (assembly GCA_033030585.1). NCBI lineage: Eukaryota > Viridiplantae > Streptophyta > Magnoliopsida > Rosales > Elaeagnaceae > Hippophae > Hippophae rhamnoides. Next base: position 59,552,464 of record CM065428.1, on the reverse strand, counting down.
TCGAGCTCCATTTGATGTCAGTTCTTTCTTCTTCATTCTTTTTTTTAAATTCAGCTCAGATTAGCACAATTTTGGTCTACCACTTTATATTTAAATAAACGGAAGCTATTGAATAATCATTTTGTATTGAAAATTGGTACGAATTTATTAATCTACCTTTTTAATTGCATATTTGTTTTTTAAAAAAAAATATGCAATAATTGCAAAGCATTAGTTCAATAACATGATGGTTATATTATTATATAACTGAAGTGCGTTGTGGTGTTCTGCTCTAATTGGTAGAAATTTTGTGGGTGCAGGAGTTGATATCATTCGTCAGGACGTATGTAGTTCCTGAAGGTTTTCCAGATAGCGTGACACCATCATATGTTCCATACATGAAATGGAGAGCATTGAAGGTATAGAATTTCAATTTCAGTGGACTATCTATATATGGTGTTGAGTGGAGGTTTCTGGAAGAAAGGAAGCATGTATTTTATAGCTCGAATTTGGCTATATGATTACCATGGATTGGTCATAAATGCTGTGTTTCTTCTGATTTGTGTAAAATTTTTTAGCACTTCTTTGGGGGAGCAATGGGTGTCTTCACGACTCAAACCCTTTTGAGTTCAGTTGGAGTTTCCCATAGCAGAACTACACCAGCAGCTGTTGCCATCAACTGGATTCTCAAGGTAATATCAATATTTTTGTGACAGTTTTTAAAATTTCCAAGTGATTAGTTTTACTTTTTGTAAATTAGACCTCGAAAATTTCATTCTTTTTCCCCCTTTTCTAATTATTATGTAAGTATCTGTTTTTCAAAATTAGAAAGTATTCGGCAAAGATAATAATATCAGACTCAACCTTTTCATTTACTGTCCACTATTTTTGAGTAATATTGTACAGCCCTCTTTTTGGGTGTTCGTCTTTGTATTTAATACGTCATTTATGTGTAGGATGGTGCTGGTCGTGTTGGAAAAATGCTCTTTGCAAGGCAAGGAAAGAAATTTGACTATGACCTTAAACAGGTAGAATCATAATCATTTTACTTATTAGAGATTTCTATATATTTGATGAATCTTATTAAAATCATGATGTTTTATAGCTGCGATTTGCTGGTGATCTTCTGATGGAGTTGGGGGCCGGTGTCGAGTTGGCAACTGCAGCTGTGCCACACTTGTTTCTTCCTTTGGCTTGTGCAGCTAATGTTGCAAAGGTTTCACATTTTTAGCATGACATAGACTGTGCATAGTCATGTCAACTTGTAATTATTTTTCCCCTTTTTATCATTAGATAATTCATTTCGCTCTATTTTCTGGATGCTTGTAGAATGTTGGTGCTGTTACATCAACTTCAACTCGTACACCTATTTATAAGGCCTTTGCCAAGGGAGAAAACATAGGGGATGTTACAGCTAAAGGGGAATGTGTTGGCAACATTGCTGATCTGGTAAAATACTAAACTTTGCTTATATATATAGTAATGATTATATATATCTGTGGAGAAATACATTCCCATAAAGAGAAATAGAATTTTTCCTAGAATTTTAGGAAACTGGAAATTTTACTATTACGAATCAATGCAAACAAATTGCCTGCACAACATAGGAAAATGCAAGTGTAGAAGTTTCTGGTTAGAGAACCTACCAAATGACAACTGAAACCTTAAGTTGTTGCTGCTGCTGCTTACATTTTGGAGATAAAATATTGCATTTAAGTGCCCTTTGTCGGTTCTAGTATAGGATGCAGTTGTGACTTTCAATCTGTTCAGTTGCCTTGTCAGCTAGTTAGCTGAAAAATAGATTTCTACACTTATAGCTAAAGCTAATAACAAAAGAAGCAAGGCTACTGCCTACATTCACCCACGGACCAATTTGATAATATGGTTTCCTGTGATGCATGACATTTATTTTGGTTAGAATTTTGAAGCTGATGTTAGATATTTTTTTTTAAGCTGGGAACTGGAATGAGCATACTGATCTCAAAAAGAAATCCATCCTTGATTACCACATTTGCCTTTTTTTCTTGTGGATATGTTCTCAGCTCTTACCAAGAGGTATGATCATGCCAAGCAACAAATCAGAGTATTTATGATTGCTGTTATTTTTCCTTGGTTTTCTTAATTTATTTATTTTGTTTTGACAGGTCAAATCCGTAGTGCTGCACACGTTAAACCGGGCAAGATTCACTGTGGCTGTGGAGTCCTTCCTTAAGACAGGTTATTTAAGTTTCAACTACATATACTCTCCTGGACACCAAAAGAAAAAATGCTGAAATTTTTCTTATGATTCTATCAGCTTTTCAGCATCATTTTATCAGAGCCTCAAGGGAATAGAAGCTTGTGTTATTAATATGCACTTTTGTGATGATAATTCTTTATTTCCATTTATAGGACATGTACCCTCACTGCAGGAAGGAAACCAGAAAGAAAAAATATTTGATTTCCCGTGGTTGAAAGAGCGGCCTGTTGTTCTTGGTATGATGTTCAAATTGTGGATTAAAAACCTTTTATTTGTGTATTATAACCATGTAACTCAACTATACAACCATACTTTACTTCCAGGACCAAGATTTAAAGATGCGTTCCAAGATCCAAGTGCATATCTAGCCTTAGAACCCTTCTTCGAGGTATGTGTTTTTCTACTCAATTTGGCTTGGATATTGTCAAAGCTTCCTTCCCAACCCTGCCTGAATCATGACCGGACATATTGTACATTTGATATTGTAGTTGTTTGTGGGCCACAGACCTCTCATGTGTTCTATGTTAATGCAGAGAGAGAGATATATTGTCACTTACAATCCCTCAAAGGATAAAGTATATGCATTACTGAAGGACCAGGCAAAGTCAGACGACATTTTAAAGGCAGCATTTCATGTGAGTTGTGCTACTCGATTATTGATTGCCAACTTCCAGCGCTAATAATGAATTTCCGTATCATAATTGCTTTAAGACGTATGTTGCCTTTGTATTACAGGCACATGTGCTTTTGCATTTTATACGTTCTTCATATGAGGGTCAGCTTCTGTCCCAAAAGCATAAGGAAGGTGGCCATTCAAAATTTGTGCCCAAAACAAATGAACTAGAGGCACATATTGCTGAGTCATGTAACTTGGTTTCGAGTTCATATGGGATTTTCAAGCGTAAAGCTGCAGAGCAGGTAAGAAATAGAGTTATATACTTTTTGCATGCTTCCCTGGGATGTGCTAGGTTGTCAATATTTATGTCTAGTATCATCCATAAAACTGTTCAGGCCTTCCCTTCATGCCTTTTTATCTGGCGGAAGAGTTCCTCTGTTCTAACTTTTATATCATTCTGTTTTTTTCTCAAGGGATGGATGATGTCAGAATCACTACTTAATCCTGGTCGTGCTCGCTTGTATTAAACAATTAGTCGGGACTCAACTCTTTCATCCCCCTTAAAAGTTTCTCTTTATCTGGCCAAGTGTGACAAGGCTGACTATGGGGAGTTTGTTAACCTCCAAAGGGTTGGACCAGCATATATTAACAGGATTGTGTGAATCATGCGTCTGCCACTCGACCAGTCTGAGGGCAGACCAGTCTGAGGCTGGCGATCTCTCTTCATGCGGCCCCCTGCTATGGAAAGAGTTATATAAATGATGACATCATATAAAGAGTTATATAAATGATCTAATGGAATACAGTGTATTGGTGCTTAGATAGCTACTACTTATGTGGGAGCTTCAACCCTCTACACTCTACTTGTTGGTGTTTGAAAGATATTTTTTAAATAATGTTTAACATTATCCATTTTGCTGTGTTGTCTTTTGTATGCCAGTGCCGTGCAACATACTTGCCTTAAACTACTAGAGTTCTACATTTAAACCCATCGAATTCTTAATTACGCCATCAGTGCAGAGGTAATATTCCAAAATTTGGAAGATTGTCTTTTTGGCTAAAGAGCGAAATATGTTAAAAAAAAATAAGTTTGAAAGCATTGAATTATCAAAAGAAGCTCTATGTTATTTTTTTTTATTTTTTATTTTGTTTGGAGAGAGAAGGGAGAGGGAAGCTTTATTTATTTATTGATTAAAAGGAGAAGCTTTATGTTAGTATCTCAATTATTATTCATGTTTTTGCCACGTACAATCATTTTAAAATCTTAAAATTGTGTTACTGTCACGCAGTAGTATGCAAACATTAGCAAGCCAAGGTATTGAATATATTTATAAATATGGTATTGAATACTAATTTTATGCTCAGCTGTTCACTGCATTCATGATTCAGATTGTTAATTACAAATGATAAAGGATAGGATATTGGAGTATTATATCAAATCCGATGCTTAACTTAATTATTTATAAAATTTAATTAAAAAAAGCAAAAGATGAATTTGTAATAATTTAAAAAGTCTTACATTTAGCTATGAATATATAAATAAGCTTGATTGAATGGTAATATTGTAATTGAATCATTAATAAGATAATATCAAAATAATAAATATTTGTGATATTAATCTTGATATTTATATCTCATGAAAATATCAAATCATAACTATTTAATTTAAAATTAAATTAAAAGATAACTATTATAAAAATTTCCATTTAAAATTCAATGGTTACGAGTACTAATTATTTTTCCCAACATATATATACATTTAACATAAGTGAGCTTATACTATTATATACATATAGATCACTAATCTAACAAAAAAAAAGTTAAAAATTAAAGGAAATTACGAGATCGTCTAAGTCAACAAAACACTTAAAATTACATTAAAAATAAAGCTTTAACCTATAAAATGATTATTCTATGCACTTAAATTCTAAAGCACCGTTCATATTTATGTAAAAAAAATTTTTTTTTGAAAGTTTTCTATTATTAAGAAGGTTTGGATTACTAAAATAAAAATTACTTAAAATAGTTTTAAATTAAAAGATAATTAACTATAATATGATTCAAATATATTATTTAAAATACTATCATATATATATATATATATATCACTACTTTAATCTTACTTGATTTAATTAATAATTCTCTTATATTTTTAATTAAAATATTTAAATTATATAAAATATTATTTTTTTTTATAAATAAAATCACGTTTTTAAGTTACTTACAAATTAATTGATTCATCTTTTTATTATTGATAGTTAAAAAAAACTAACTGTTTCAACTAAATGTAGAAATTAAAAGTATATATAATTTGTATGTAAATTAAATGAAATCATTCTCTACCCGTGATCATTTATTAATCGACCTCTTAGAAAAACTAGACGCTGATTTTCATCTATTTTCCCTTCCCAAACTCACTCATTTTTCGTGTGAGAGGAGACATATAGATATGAAAAATGATATATATGGTGATAAAATATTATTTATAATTATAATAAAATATATAAAATTATAATTAATAAATAAAAAAAATAAAAAAACTATTACGTATAAATTTATAACATATAATACTAACTATATCGATATATCACCTTGGGAAATGTTGGTACGAAAGGGTAAGACAAAACCGTGAACTCCACAAAACAGGATGGGAAAGGCACCCCCAACTCTTGGCCTCTTCTTCTTCACACTTCACAGAGATGCAAGCTGGAAGCATTGTTGGCAATTTTACAGTTCGGAAGTGACAGCCTCTCAGTTTTTTTTTTCTTTTCTTTTTTCTTTTCAAGAAGATAAAAAGTTTTGGATTTCTCCACTCATTTATTCACATTTCCTATTATTGCTAATTGATGTTCCCGTTTAAGATTCTTATGATATTTTTGGTTTTATTTTCTTTCTTTCTAAATTTCTTATGATTTTTGATTTCGTATGGAAATATGTCTTATGATTTAGTTTTTTTTTTCTTTTTTAAAAGGAAAGTTATGATTTTGTACTTAGAAATGATACTGTTCATTGATCTGTGATGAGGCGTGGAGAAAATGAAATTAGTAGTGTTCACACGGTCTGCTTTTTCTTTAGATTCACTTATATTGATACTGTTTTTACTGCTATCCACACTAATTATCTGCCTGAAACGTGACTTGATAGTCAACTATAACTATGAATTCACCACATGCATTAATTATTTCCTTTGACTGCGATTGTGATTGTGATTTTATAATGAGTTTTAAATATTATTTATCATACTTTTCATAAATTATGTTATTTTAAAAAAAAAATTATAAATTTTATTAACAAAAAATATTATATCATTCCATACTTTAAAAATAATAATAAATAATTTTACACGAACAAAATGTCCATTTATTTCATAAATCTTAAATTTAAAACAATGTTTTTTAACTAATGGTATATCAATAACCAATTATTATTATTATTTTTTTTATCAAATTTGAAATATTTTCAAATTTGTGATCTTTGGTGGGAGACATGTATTTGTACTCAATGCTTTCTATTTTTTACTTTTATAAATGACACGTGACATTATACTTTGTAAAAAAAAAAAGAAAAAAAAAATTGATGATAAAAGCTCGTACCCTAACTTTCATCGTTCGATCAAATTAGTCTATAAAATTTATTCGACTAATTTGATGCTTTTAAAATATTTAAATTAGTCAAGTTGTAAAATTTATGGTATCTTAATTACTTTAAAAATATCTCAAAGAATTAAAAATAAATATGAAAATATTTTTACATTTATGTAAGATAATAACTATATGGATGAAACCAGACGTTTGATAAACGATAATTAAGTAGTCATAAGTTTTTGTATATATGGAGTTCAACTTTTTTCTCCATAATCTAATCCAACACTCCTGAGTCCTGACTATGCAAAGGGTTGGCAAATCAGGCAAGGTTGTGCTATTTGTGTCTTGTTTGTATTATGTGTTTATTTTGTTTCTAACATAATTCATGTATTCGAAACAAAATTCAATAAAATAATATCTCATTAAATGCTATCTGATTCATTAAATTTTAAATTAAAGATACTTAATTAACATAAATTTAATTTAAATAGTATTTAAAATAATATAACAAATAATATAACAGAAAACAATACTACTTACCAAGTGTCTAAAATAAACAAGCAGACAACAATGGTACTTACCAAATCCAGCTCTTTCTTTCAGTCAAAGTATCACTACATCATAATAGAAGAAGCTAATATTGTTATTAAACACATAACTGGGGAAGTTCAAAATACACAAAACAACACCAAATTAAAAGTGAATCATCAGAGAAAGGGAAGGAAAAAAAAAACACAATAATGTAAAAATAGTTAACTACTATGAGTTATATATAATAATAACAGAATGGAAAAAAAATATATATTGAGATAGATAGAGAGGTTTAAATTAAGAAGAAAGTAGAGCATTCTTCTTGGCAAGATTGTGTTTGTTATTATGCATCCAAACCTTAAGAACTCTCCTCTTAACACCAATCTCCTGACAAAACTGTTGCACAACAGACTCTTCTTGTTTCTGAATCTTCCAACCAACTTTCTCAGCAAAGTTGAGCATTTTCTCCTTCTGTTCCTGACTAAATTTTGTTCTAAACCTTTTCTTAACCAAATGTGTAGAAGGCCTTCTTGTAACTGCACCACCACCACCACCACCATCCTCTTGCTCATCAGATTCAGAAGGGAGTTGGGACCCCATATTGTAAGACATTATCATGTGATGAGGATGAGGTGCTGTTCTTGATGATATAAAAGTACCTGTACCTGTAGGGTACCCTAAAGTCTCAGGACTAGGATGATGATGGCCTAAGATTAATTTTCTTCCAATTGATCTGTTTAAATGTTGCCAATTGTCAAATGAAGAGGGTTGATGATCATGACCTTCAATTTCTTTTCTATGGAAATTTCTATGACAATTGCAAGCAGAGCAAGTGAGAGCTTCAATTGTACCTTCTTCTCCACTAGGCATGAACTCACCACATCCATCAGTTGCATTCCCTCCAATGGAAGCTGCATGATTTTTAAGACACTCTTTATACCTCACAAGTTTTTTAAAGGTGGTGGCATTTTCTAATTCTAGTGTAGTACTAGTGTTGAGGATGGAAGAGCCATTGGTTGGTAGTTGGGAGGTAGCTGTGGAGGGAATGATGTGGTTAAGTGGTGGAGGGTCATGATGATGTATTAAGTGGCCATGTCCATGACCACCATGACCATGAACATATGTTGTAGTGTTTAATGGAATTGGTATATCTCCTTCTTCATTTGATATTTCCATAGAGACCAAGAGAACACAACTGGAGAGAGATTAGAGGGCGAAATAATTAATATCAATTCTTAAAAAATAAATGATTTTAAAGATCCTAGCTAGCTAGAGAGACTAATTCTTAATTAACAAATTGTTAATTTACTACTTTAGAAGCAAACTCTCTCTCTCTCTAGAAATTAAAAAACATGAAATTTTCAATGACCTAGGATTTGAATATACATCTAGTTTCACATTTGACTAGAAAATGGTAATAGGAAGTCAACAAATTAAAGAAAGTGAGTGAGTTTAGTTTAGCTTTGGAAATGAAATGAAATGATAATCACAAGGTTAAAGAGTTTTGAAATGGGTGGTAATAGAGGGATGATGAACATGAAATATTGAAAGATAAAAATAAATACAGTGGAAGGTCATGAAGAAGAAAGAAATGGAGGCTAGAGAGAGAGAGAGAGAGGGATTTGAGGAGTTGGGTTATGGTAGTGAAACCACTTAACTAGAGAGCTTAGCCTTATAGGGAGCAATAAAGTAGTGTTGGGAGAAATAAAGCAGATTTTTCACTGACAATGAGAAATACAAATTTATTTATTTGTTTGTTTTGTTTAGAAGAGAAGAGAAGAAGATAAGGTAGCAGCTAGACTTACCAGAATTAATAAAAATTAAAATTAAAATTAAAATTAAAAAGTTGGATGCTTGCTTTGCTTGCACTATCAGGTATCTAGTTTACGCCATAGAGGCATAGAGTGAGCAGTGTGTCAGAGAGTGGGGATGAGATTATAGAAGAGAGAGAGAGAGAGAGTAAAATTAAAATGATATATGTGTTAGTTTGAAATATATATATATATATATATATATATATATATATATAATAGTAATGATACAGAAATTTAACAAAGGTACTTTTTTTTAATGACATTGTTTAGATACTGTTGTAATTTAATTTTTTAAAAAAAAATCAATATGCTTCTTGCTGAATTTCTAAAACTGATTCTATTTTGTATATTTAACAAAAAGCCTTACTTTGCAGCTCAGCTCTATCATGAAAACATTGGTTTTGACCAAAAACAGGAAAAAAATATTTTGATTTTATAAATTATATATTAAATTTAGAATTTAGAATTTCACATAATTGGGACCATTGATTTGGATGATTTTAAGACGGTTATGATAATTTATTAATATTATTTGCAATAAAATAGACACATATATTCTCTCTCATTTATTATTTAGTTTCCCCCGAAAAAAATAAATAGCAAAACTAAGAGTTTTTGTCACTATTTTTTTTAGTAATTTATTAATTTATAACAAATGATACTATTTTTTTTTTACTTTTAACATAATTTTATATAAAAAAAATTACTTAAAATTTTTATTTCTCTGTAACACACAATATTAAATATTACATTTAAAATTAATTTTTTTATAAAATAAAATATTTCTTTTATTAGACTAAAAATTGCAACAAAAGTTATACAAGAGGTAAAAATGATTATAATATTAACATCGATATTAATAGATGATATATAAGATATCGCATTTAAGTTGAAGATGGAGGAGAGTATAATTCATCATGCTACTCATGTGAATGATTTATTACAAAGCATACTGATATAAATGCCATTAAATTTTTTTCCTTCCAAAAATACCCTTTGCTTCTAATCAGTTACCTGCCTTGTTTAATAATGAGAATTTCATGCAACCTCTGTTATTTAATCTATAAACTTGAAAGGGGATTATAATTGCATATATATATATATATATGTACGTACAATTAGTTAGTTAATGATTCTTAATATATTACTAATTAGTGAATAGTAATCTTGTAAATAAAATCCTTAATTATGATGAGTTATGGTCTCATGACTTTTTGTATGTTTCTTCATCAAATTATGAGGATCATTCCCAATATGACAATGATGCCCCTTAATTTGGAATTATTTCGGTTCATTTATATTCATCACGAGTCAAGAGAGATAGATGTTAAAATACTTCACCAGATAAATTGTTTTTTAATAATATATAATTTTTAATATTTTTAAAAATAAAATAAAATAAAATATTTGATCATTTCCATTGTAATAAAATTATTATTATTATTAAAATAAAATAAAATAATTAATATAATCTTTTACATTTTAGAAAACATCTCACATTTTATACATGTGGAGATTTATCATAAATTCAATTACATATATATTACGATTTCATTTTTAGAAATTTATTTTTAGAAATTTAGTTTTAAATTAACCTAATAAAATTTTATTGAGTTAAAGATTATTCAAATTTATAAATAATATTATTGTTGAATTCTTAATCGATGTAAAAATGAATAAAAATTAACATAAAAATGCCATTTTTTTATGCACATAGAATAAGTGAAGTTGAAATACTTAATTTTTTTTATTGATTAAATTTATAATTTTTGAAAATTAAAAAAAAAAACTTTTTTAGAACTCTGCCATAATATAGTTTTCTTTTCCGTTATAACTTTTTTTTATTCGCTTAAAAAAGGGTAGGGTTGGGTTGGGGTGTGCAAATTCTTCCTGCAGAAAGTAAAAGAGGAAAAAACAAATAAAAACAAAGCTATTTAGTCCAACGTAACTTTTATTAATGATTATCCAAATCACTTTATTCTTATATTATCTTTGCCTTTATTCCACAATATACACCACAATTAAAAGACTTTTATCCTATCTTTAATTTTTGTTTTTTTTTTTGTTTTTATCTTTTGTTGTCTCTTGTTGTAGTAATCCTCCATGTCTGCTCTTACTTTTAGGCTTCACTTAGCATGCGCTTTCTCTCTCTACACATAAGACATGTTCATTTAGAGATTACTTTTTATATTTTATATATATATATTTTAATATTAATTAGCTCGCCGTATAGTTTCAAATAGCTAGCTAGGCACTCAGATTGTATTTGAATTGAATTGAACACAAGCTTATTATTAACTGCGATGTCAAATTTTCCATGATTCACATTGATTTTGAACCATAAAAATAAAACAATATACATATAAGCTTTTGTTGTTCTAGTTAAGAAAACATAAGCACAATTAACTAAGATTTTTTATTTGATTAATAAAATATACTTTGCAATATAAACTCATGCACTATTTTAAAGATTCAGACCCACATATCTGCAAATATCTTCATTATTTTACACAAACTTTTTAATTAATGATAGTTTAATCAGCAATAATAGAACTAAAACTCTATTAGAAAGATTAAATTGTCATTTGAACATTATTAGCGTTAAAGTAGTAAATATTATTTCCCGAATCTTTTAATTACTTATGATTAGAAAGTTTGACTTGGCTATAATATAATATAAAAGAGTTGGCGTGTTTGTGTATGAAAGAGATAGGGAGAAGAAGTGTGTAAATTAATTATGGCATTGTCATACTGCGGGCTCAATGCCCCCACAAATATAAATGGTTTCGATGACACATGAGACCCTTCAATCACAATTTTCAAATAGCTCTGAATTTCAATAAATAAATAATAATAATAATAATTAGTTTCTTTCGCCAAATAACACTGAACACACTAAATATCGGAAAGAAAGAAATAAAAAGCTATGAATTTTGAGATTTACTAACTCAAACTTAATAAAACAAAATGTTGGAAATTGTTAATATTTATAAAACGTATTGATGTAATAATTTACTATTTTATATGACTTAAAAGAAAAGAATTATCTATTAGGTTTGTACCCCAATGGGTACCCACCAGAAAAGAAACTAGATAAATGTGATACCCCTCGCGCGCATCATAACTGTCCTATCGGTCGAGCCCGTATGTGTGTCATTTTATTTTTTGAAAAGTTTTTTTAAAAAAATTACTTTTTGTTCGGAAAAAATGATTGTTATTTTTTTACTCAAAAAATGACTGTTATTTTTTTTTACTCAGAAAAATATGTGTTAATTTTCCTTTCAGAAACATCTGTTATCTTTTCACTCATACATGATCGTTACTCTTTCTAGACATGATCCTTATTATCTTAAATGTCACATTTTTTTCTCAAATCTATAAATAGAGAATCTAAACTCTCAATTTAAACACATCAATTAAAAACATCTCTTACTAGAAAAAGCTCTTAGAAAAAAAAAGAAGATACTAAATTATTTTGAGTTTTTTGAGCAACATAAACTTTATAGATGTAGCATTCTGGTCTTTATCATTGTAGTGAAGTTCCAAGACAAAAAACAAAGATCATGGATTGTTTTATCCTAGAGGACGACGAGATTATGTTTACTTATACAAGTTTAGGCAGAGTCGCGAAAAATCTTAAAGAAATCGCCTTAGTCTGCGATTCAACCTAAGCAGTTTATTTCAAGTTATCGATAATATTGTTCTTACATTGTTTTCACGCACTTATTCAAACATAGTAAACATAAAAAGAAAAGAAAAAAAAGTTAGGACAGAAGTTAATTAGTAAAATTTCTAATGAAAATCCTAATATTTTGAAAGTTTCATGCGTCCCACTTTTTTTTTCTCATGAACTTTTATCTTTTCATCTTCCTTTAGACTTCAGCATATATTTCTCCTCTGTCGGAGGAGAACCTCTTCTTTAGAGAAACTTCTACTTTTGGTGGAATATTTTCAATTTTTTTTATAATATCTTCTATAGATATTATATTAATTATCATTTTTGTGTGTGCAGTTTGGGTTAGTTTCTTTCTTTTATTGTTAATCACTGTTGAAAATCAACACCAAAATAATAATTAAAGAGGTAGAGAAATAAATGAAGTGGTTGAAGAGGTAGAGAAATAAATGAAATGGTTGAAGGTTGTAGAAATAAATGAAGTAGTTGAAGGTTGTAGAAATAAATGAAGTAGTTGAAGGTTGTAGAAAATGAAGTAGTAGAAATAAATGAAGTGGTTGAAGGTTGTAGAAAAGAGAAGTGTGTAGATAAGATTTGTATGGCTAGGATTATTTCTTAGTTTTATATTTGTGTGGTGTAGATTGCATGGTGAGGACTATAAATAGCCTACCTTGCATTTGGTTTAATCATTCCATCAAAAACAAATAAGTCTTTGTATTCTTAGTTTGAGTGTGAGTTGAGAGCTTTCTCTTTGAGTGCTTGTATTTCTCTTCAATTTGTGAGTTGTCTTTGAAAGGTGCTATAGTGAGTATAATACAAGTAATTTGTTTACTTGTTTGGATCTAATATTAGTAAATTTAGAGTTGTTCATTCTAAATTTTACTCAACAATCACTTTAAAGATAAATTTTTTAACCATCTAGTTAGGACTTTATGTAACATATTTTGTGATAAAATTTGTGTGAGTGTAGTTGGCTTGGTTCAAACACATCTTATATTGTGTAGTTTTTATATTTTCACGATGTACCTACACATGTCTCACATTACTTAGAAAACTAATTATTGATTTGCTTATAAGCAATGAGCATTCTCTAAATGACATAATGTGTTTTTGGGTTTGTACTTAAAAGTAAAGCCATGATATCCCGTTGAATTGTCAAGTTATTATCGTAAGTCTGTTGAACTTGTAGTTATGTACTAAATTAAACAATATCGTACCACACGGAATATGTCTCATTTCATTATAAACAGATGAATTAATCGTTATGTATCAGTTCAAGATATTTGTTGATGGAAATTTATAAAAAAATACTTAAGAAAGTGCTTCTCATTCATAAACAGCTTGTAATTATGGTATGATATTGGTGTTCTCATTTTAGAGAGCTTGTACATACGTGTTATTTATTTAATATTATTTGATTGTAACGTTCCTTGAGAAATGTAGTTTACTGGCTTCTATATTTTGTGATCCTAGCGAATAACAAACTAAATAAATGAACTCGAGTTTTTTTCCTCTAAGATTGTTTTCTATGTTTGTCTTATTTTTTTAGTTTGTTCGTATTATTTGTTTATTGTATTTTCGTCTTGTCATGTTATGTATGAGCATTTATAGTGCTATGTTTTTTAAGCTATAGTTTTAAATTCTGATTATACTATGTTGTAATCTTTTTTCTTAAATTTCAATTAATTACTCAATATTCAAAAAATAAAAATAAAAAAGGACAACTCTCAATTACTAAGTTTGTTCTTTCTTTTTCTTTTTTTTAAGTAGTTTTAATGAATAATGAGTGTCAGATACTCAGGTTGCTCAGAAATTATTCATCTTGTAATGTTAATGACATGCTATAATAATTAAACTTTCATGCTCTGTCATTGTTTTTATATATTTTATAAAATTAATCCTACAATAAATGCGATTGGATGAAAATATAGATGTTATTTAACTGTATGGTCCTCCTTGTAAATTTATTTTTGGCCATCCTTCTCACGAATTATCTAGCTAGCTGCAGTTTATTATAGCAAATAAAACACAAAATAGCATTCCACCAACTGCTTCTGGATAGTGTGTATAGTAACTCATTATTATTTTTTATATAAAAGTAAATAAAATATTGTTAACCGAGAGAGAAAAAAAAAATATATATATATATATAGCTGAAAGTACTAACTAGTATTATTCGTCAAAACATAAATAAACCCACGTAACGAAGATTATTCTATTTACCTATAGATATAAATACTTAAAAAGTCTTAATATATATATATATATATATATGTACACCATTTATCTACTTATAGATTTTAAGTTTACATATTTAAAATATTAAACTTGTAAACTATTCAAATACCCTTGACAATTAATTTCTTTTTAAGAAAAAAAAAACAATTAATTATTCTCTTTTTTTTTTAATACTGAAAATAGAACTAATTTATGTGTACTATTATAAAAAGATTTTAGTGTTTTTATGGGTTTATATATACTCTGGCAATGCATGTTAAAAGCAAAAAATTAATTATTCCTGGTCAACGTCTAAATCTGATCTCCAATGTAATCAAATCAAAAGAAGATGCCTCTCACATTTTAGTACTTTAAAAGATACCAACTTTCATCTAATAATCTAATCGTGCATTTATATATTTACATATATCACCAACCTCTTCTTAAAAGATGCCTTTTCTTAGGAAACCAAAACTTCCTTTTAAGATGCCAATGATTTTTTCCATATTCAGCTCAAATGTATTAACTAGTTTTGCTTCTTTGTCCCTAACTTTATTTAAAATAATAATTATTTTCCAATTAAGAAAGTATATTTATGAATTAATCATTTCATAAATAAATAAATAAATAATATGTGTCTTTTCAGGGTCTTTTATTCCTTATTGGGGACATTCACAATAAATTAATAAAATGACTAAAAACTACAAGGGAAGATTTAATTGGTCTTTGTTTGAAAGCTACTACTCAAGAATAATCAATGCAAACGGTGGCAATGTGTGACCACCACTAATGCAATGCAAGGGTATCTATCATTCTTGCTAACTTCATACTCATATATGATATATGCATCCACTTTTCATTCATTCTTTAACTATTAGCAGCAGCTCTTTTGCTCTGGTTTTTCGTTACTTTTACTTTTAAACTTTCAGATTGTATAGCAATTCCTTTTTCTTATCAACTATTATAAGGATATGAAATCTGGCATCTCATTTTGCAATCATGGTGTTTAAGTGTACGCTTTTTCTTTTCTTTTAATCTTTTATTATTAATTTATAAACTTAATTAGTGTACCATATATATATATATATATTTTTAGAGAAAATCGCCATCAACATTTTTCATATTAAGTTTTAATGTGCACTTGGTCACTCCGTTTTTTTAAAAAGATGTTTTAAATTACTAAAATAAATAATATCATTTTAATAATTTTTTTACATCAAATCAAATGATTAAAATGTGATTTAATAACGATACATGTCATTTAATATGAATTTTTTTTTTACAAAATATTTGTTTTAATATTTAGATATTATCATTATTATTATTTTTAATATTTTATTGATTTTTAATTTTAAAAAATAATACTTCGTTATTGACTTAAATTTTATCATATTTTAATTAATTAATAGTAAAAAATATATTTAAATAAATAAAATATTAAAATAATATTATTTGTTTTTAATAACATAAAAAACACATTCATAATCTAAAAGATATATATATATATATATATATATATATATATATATATATATATATATATACGGACTCCCTCCCTCCCTCCCTCCCCATTATTTATTACCATTTTCACGTAGGGTTATCATTGGGGCCTTTCACCATTTAAAATTTATTATTCATCCCAATTTAAAATCTTTCTAGGGATACATAGAGGATCCTCGGTTGATAATAGGGACCCTCAAATGTAGAATGGAGATCTATATAATATTTTAATATTATTTTTTTTTATAAAGGAAAAATTATTAAACTTAATAAATAAAATAAAAACAAAATAAATCTACCCAAAGAGGGTAATCTTTACGCATTTTGCACTTTCTATCCCTAACATATTTAATTAATTTGTTATGGTTAACTTAATCATTTAAAAATAATTAAATTTTATTTTATTTTTGTTTTGATTAAAAAACTTAATTAATTAGTTAAATTTACATACAAAAGACGATGATTCTCAACATTCCAACTACTTTATTTTATGTTTGTATTGACGAGGTCAAAATAAATATAAAAACTCTCTTTAGGCATAGGATTCAAAGCAAGAGCAAACTCAAAAAAGAAAATAAACTAGTCTTTCCTTTTACACTATGCGTTAGTATATCCATAACCTTACCCCCACCACCACCTTCTGATATATGATTGTCAATACAATCTTAAGAAAAATAAAGCTAGCTCAAAAAGCAACTTGCATGTTCGGAATTTCACAATCTCTAAAGCCTTTTAGTTTTATTTGATTTTTTTTTTCTTATATAACAACAATAATGTCATTATGATGTATATCGTAACTCCATTCGGCTATCATTTTATACAGAGCGTTGTATCATTTAAATGAAAATATGATTATTTAAATTCGTTTATTATTAAATTTTATATTAGATATCGTTTAAGAATATTTGATAATAATTTTATTATTATAAATTTTAAACGTGTTATTTTATATCATTTTTTTAAATTCTTATATTTCTAAATCTAATATCTTGTTAGTTGTTACGTTGTCATATATAGCATAATATTTGAAATAAAGTTTGTTGCATATAATTTTCTTTTTCGATTGCATAATTTAGACTCACTCATAAAAATATAATAAATTATATTACATATTTGATAGATAATTATAAATAATAGTATTTATTTTTGATCAGTTATCTTAATTAAGATAATATTCATAAATAATAAGTTTTTTATCCACAAATTTACCCTTAACAAGAAATTACCAACATAAGCATACTATGACATTTACTCAATAATATGGGTTTTGAAATCTAACCCACCAAAAGGTATTTGTTAAGTAAAAAAAAAAAAAAAAAAAAAAACTAAGAGAGGGCGAATATATACTTTGGTTGAGACAAGACATGGACTAGTAAGTGGGATATACATGTACAGTTGCTAGAGCCTAGAGGTCAGCGATAGAAGCCTATTAGCCACTGGTGCAAATCATGAAGCTCCTAACCATCTAATGAAAGACTACCACTCTTTATTATTTATTAATTAAATGGGAAAAATATTGTTGGTTTTTATTTATTTTTAATAAAAATATTGTTAAGTTTTTTAATATTAAAAAAATATTTATTAATCATTTTACGTATAAAAATGTATTTATTAATCATTTTATTTATAAAAAATTATTAATTAATCATTTTATATATAAAAAATAATTATTTTTATTGATACTTTTTTTTTAAATAAGTATTGATTTAAAGTATTTTTATGATTTATTTATATTCTATTAAATCAAAAAATTACAAACATAATTAATGAAGATATTATTATCTTTTAACACTACTTTATGACTCGAATATTCTTGATAATTTTTATGTATTTTTAAATAAATTTAAAATTATTAAATGTCTCATTTTGATATAATTTTTATAAATAAAATAACTAAATATAATGTGTTAGTTTTTAAAGTTAATTTTAGATTATTCAAATTTTAAATAATATTATATATAATGTGTTAGTTTTTAAAGTTAATTTTAGATTATTCAAATTTTAAATAATATTATATATATCATAAATATATTAATTATAATTTTTAATTAACATAAAAAATTATTTTTAAAATAATAAATATTATTGTTAGAATAAGTTATCTGTTTTTGTTATTAGTGATAATAAAATAAATAGAAAAAGAGTAAAGAAATTAGTATTTTTATAATATATTTCTCGTTAATTATATTGAATTCTTTTTTTTATTATTTTTTAAAAAAATTCTAATAATTTTAAATTTTATTAATTTAAAAAAGTTAATATTTTTTATAAGAAAAATGGGGGTTGTGAATCTTCGAAAGACTTGGTTGCAAATTTTGTGTGATCCAAGAGATGGAGATATAAAGAGAGAGAATGAGACGCATGCTGTTGAGCAAAGCTTTTTGTCTGTGATTGCATTAATGGATTTTTTTCTTGGGAGAGTTTTCCCAAGTTTTGAGGCCTTTATATTCCTCAACACTGCACTCATTATTACATTTGGGAGCGAGTCCCTATTCCCTCCTGACAACAATTTTAACATACAAAGTCATTTTTAGATATTATTACAATTATATTTTATTTTATTTTTGTTAATAATATAATAAAGCATATAAAATAAATTTTTAACCTGAAAATATTGTCAAAATTTGTTTATTTATTATAAAAATAATTATTGTATTTATTTATATTATTTTTAAAAAATTACCCATAAAAATAAATATTATTTTTTTAATTATAAAAATAGAACAATATAGATCTATTACATTTACAAAATAAATTTTTACGATTCTTTTGTAAAATAAATGGACTTATTCTATCACGATAAGTAATTTTTCTCAATATACCTATAAACATCCATATTTTAATTATTGAATCAATCGATATATTTATAACATCTTAATTATTATATTTAAATAAATTATATGACACTAATATTACTTGAAATAATACAATATATATATGTTTTGAACTTATTTGAAAATTATTTTAAATATCTATGAATTTTTATCTTTTTTCACATATATTATAACGTTTATAATATGATCACAAATACACTAACATTTTATATATTGTAATTAATATTTTTAAATTATTAATAATGTTAATACTTATTATTAATTTTTTCATTTTTATACACTCTAATACAATATTTGAATTTACAATTAAATAATTAATATTTATAATATAAGGTTAAAATTTACGTTCTCTATTTAACTTATTTTCTTTTAGGTTTAGTTAGTAGTTTTACTTCAATTTTATGTCAAAATATTAAAACTTTAATTATTATGCAATCAAATATTATTGCATATTTTCTCGTATTGAATAGAGAAAAACGAAGAAATCACCCGATCATATTATAGATTGAATTTGATAGAAAATAAGATTACTTTAAACATATGTAAAATTAAAAAGATATTAACTTATTTTATATAAAGATTTCATTTAACGATTAATATTAATATCTTGATTAAAATTAATTATCTTAAATTATTTAGATTAATTATTTAATGTAGATTAATATAAAAATTTGTTCGGATCTAAATCCAAAACAAAACTCAAATAAAAAATCACTATTTTCATGAAATTCAACATTTAGTTAATAAAATAAATAAGATAAAATATTATTGTCAGAGATAATAATTCATACATTAGTTTTTGACAATATTATTCTCTTATCCTCACGTTATTACTCTTTACATTTTTACAAGAACGCAGAGATAACACATATAAATTATTAACGTTATAATAAATTTTGTTACTTATAAAATTTAAGATTTAAATTGTCAACAAATGCATGAATTAAGAGGAAAGAATGATAATGATTTTGTATTTAATAAAAAATTTTAGTAGAATATAAATGAACCGAATAAATAATGATAACTTTTTAAAGATATAATTAAGATTTTATCTTTAAAATTATGTACCATTATATAAAAATATATGTGATATTTAAAAATGTGGAAAGAATACGTCAAAAATAATAATAATAACTTAGAATATTAGTAATAATTTTCGAAACTTCTTTATATATATATATATATATATATATATATATATAGATCTGGGAGAAATAAAGTGGTACTGATACTCACTAAGACCAAGACTTTGTTTCTGCAGAAACGTACTCATCATCAGGAAGTGAACATTTACCTTACATTATTAAAGAAACTAACTCTGCTCTGCTCTTTCGGTTATTTTTCTTCCATTGTTTTCCGCTTTGGATTCAAGTAACACTTATCTCTTTAAAGGCTAAAAAGATCGATTCTGACACACATGTGATATAAGCCACACATTTATTACTCATCACATTTCAAAAATAAAAAATAAAAAATAAAAATCTTTAATTAACCAAGTTCAAAGCCTGTATAATTTTCTGAAAACACAATTATCAATATTTTGTTTAAATGATATAATTTGTTTCCAAAATTAAACCCAAGTATTTTTTAATTTTTAAATCTATTTTTTTAAACTTTACACATAAATTCTAACTTGATTAATAAAATATATATTTATAAATCAAAATACTAAGATATATATATATATGTAAAATTTTAAAAATTTAAAACTAAATCATATAATTTAGAAGTTTAATAAACTATGTAAGAATTTTTAAGAACTTAAAAAACCAAATTGTACATTTTAAATTTTTATTTTTAATATATTCACTATATGTCTAGTTATGGATTTATATTGATATAAAATATTTTCATTATATATCTCTGAAAAAAAAATTTAGTTTATTTTTATCAATAAAAATAATAGCTTTCAATATTTATTCAAAATTTTAGTAAAATAAATAAAAGTAAATATCTTTAAAAATAATGACATATTCAAATATTAAAAGATTTCCCTCCAAAAATGGTATTATACATGTAGACGTAGTGTAAACCTCCAACACAACTTTATTTTCCTTTTTCCCTTCAATGCTAATAACATTGGTCTTCATGTCATGTTACGTCTATCTGGTGCTGCAGTGGTCCTCTCACATTTAATTTCAGGTGACTTGCAATTTGCATATATATCCTTTGTTTGGAAGCCCTTTTGGATTGAAGGCAAAGCAAGTTCCTAATACCAAGACAAGTAATAGACAGACAAGGAAAAAGTTATACCCATTGAAGCAATAATGCCCAAATTAGAACCTTAGTTATTGCAATGACCACAAAAACCAGCCATTGCATTGCCAGCTTCTTAAGTAGTTAGTCACTTACTATTATTACCTGAATCACCTTTTATGAATTACAAAGTCACGTTCTCTTCTTACCCATGCCTACAATTGTTGTTTTACATTTTTGTATTAAATAGAAGCATAAATGTAGGGTAGGAGAAGCAAAAATTGTAGAAAGTGGAGGGTAAAAATACCATTTTGCCCTATAATGTTCTAACATTTAACATGGTTATCAAGGTAATAAAACATTTTTTCCATGAGCAAGGGATTTGTGATTTGAAACTAAAGAAGTTTCAATAAACAAAAGGAGTCCACCACAAATCATTGGATAGGATTATCTGAACCATACTTGCTTCCGTAGAGAGCAAAATCAGCTTTTAGCTTTTGAATGGAAACAAAAGACAAACTCCTACCTTCATTCTGAGAATTTTTTGATGACTGATGCTTGTGAAGATGTAGCATGATTAAGTCCAAAAGATACACTTATATATATAAAGTTTTATTTTTAACCTTCAAAAAAATAAAATATATATTCATTTTTCTTATAACGTAAATAAATATATATTTTTTAAAATTACAAGAAAATGAATATTTTTTTTAAGAGGGATAAAAATAAACATGATAAAATCATTAAATTATTTATGCAATGATATAGAAACAATTAAACACCTTCATTTTCAAGCAATATAATCCGTTACAATTTTGCCATCCTATTTTAAAGGGAATGTCAATAGTATTTGGGTGTGGCAAGGGAATATATATTATATAGGGCATTGTGTGATAATATCACAATAATAATGCATGGATTATCAATTTTATATCTATTATGTATTACATTTTTACAACCTTTAAAAAAGGTCAACGTAAAATCTTCTAAGAAATCCAATTTAGAGATATATAATAGACTATTTCATTTCACCTTATGTCTCATTTAATGTCTTTGATTAACTCATGATGTAATATTATTTTATTTATTTAAATACCATCTTATCTAGTTTAGATTGTAACCATAATGTGTTAGTATTTATTGTATCATTTTTCTTATTAAATTTACATTATAAATTACATTATATCATATTTTTTATTATTTTATTTAGGTCTATTAAGGACAAATGAAACATCTCAATTAATATCATTTCATTAAAAATTAAGTGAGACAATATGAGATGTGTTTTAAAAATTAATAAATTATATCATAAATCTTATTAATATTTAATCTCAATTTACACCTATAACTTAATTATGACACATATTGGCAAAGTATTTTCGTATGTCATAATTGATATGGTGAAAGTGTGCACAGAAATAAGCATAACTTTGTGATTTTCATAAATCCAAAACATATCAAAGAGTAAATTACAGCTAAACTGGTAAAAAGGGGGACAGATTTTAGACTTTGAGAAACATTTTGAAAATTAAAAAAATAAAATAACTGTTGGGAAAATCGGGTATATTTTCCCTATTATAAGTAGTTACTATTCACTTATGATTTAAATGAATAGAACTCAAACTAACCCGACAAAATAATGCTATTGGAAATATAATGCTAAAATAAACTAAAACATATATTGAAACAGAAATATTAAAGTAGAAAAATAATAACACTAAATTTAAGATTCGGTATAAATGTTACTTGCGTCCCTGGTTGGCTGACCACTTCCACTATCTCCAAATGAATGAACTTCAAATATTACAACTAATCGGGCAAAATTGAGCCTAATCAATTACCCTACAATAGAGATGAAGATTTACAAATTTTTGGGATGTTCTGTAAATGGTGAAGGAGAACTTTATTATATGTAAACCAACACCCATCTTCATTCCTAACCAACGATGTGGGACTTTTCTAATTTTCTCACTAAGAGTGATATATAACAAATCTCCACCTTAGCGACTTAGTGGTTTTAAATGATTTCTTCAATTGTTAGATCAACGACGCCTAACGCTAATTCAGATTAGGATGTTAATCAAGTCGGACAATGTTTGAACTTGATTCTTCATTACCATTTCGTCATCATATCTAATTGATTCTACGGCCGTACTAATCTTAGAACTAGTACTCCACCTTCTTGATAATCTCGCATCGAAATGATAACGACGTCCAATGTGCTTTGTACGTGCATGCGTAGTAGACTTGGTTCTTTGCTAAATGAATACTCTCGACTATCACAAAACACCTTGATATGTTTTTGTCCAACTCCCAAGTCTTCAAGCAAACCTCGTAACCAAATAGCTTCTTTCCACGGCCAGAATCGCCATATACTCGCCTCTGTAGTAAAATAAGCAAGCTGTGGACCGAGTAGACTTCCAATCGACCGTGCTTAGCAAGAGTAAACACATAACCAGTGAAACGACGCTTATCTAAATCTCTGCGTAGTCGTAATCACAATATCCGACCGCACGTTGACCAATGGTATTATCCTAAAATACTAAACCAACATTTACGTATTTATAATATCTTGTAGAATCCATTTCACAAACTTGACCAATGTCCTTTACCAGGATCACGCATGTACCCGCTACAAAGACCAACCGCATGTGAAATGTCGGGTCAGACACAATTCACCTTGCATACATCAAGCTACCAACTGCATTTGCATATGGTACTTTTGCCATATATTCTCGTTCTGCATCATTCGAGGAGATAATTGAGCACTAAGCTTGAATTGAGGAACTAGCGGAGTACTTGTGTTTTGTCTGTTCATTCATACCAAAACGTTGTAGTATCCGCTTCAAATATTGACTGGGTCAAACTAAGCTTCCTTCTTCCCTGTCTCTACTTATCTCCGTCTCGAGAATCTTCTTGCTTCTCCCAAATCTTTCATCTCGAACTCACGACTTAGTTGAGCCTTGACTTTTCAATTTCTATTTGACTCTTTCACGCAATCAACATATCATCGGCGTCTGATAGGAGATGAGCGAAAGACTTCGTTTGTAAGCTTACGAAAATACACCTGATGATCGTGTGCTTTCAGGTATACTTTTGTTGCAACATAAACCGATCAAATCGTTTGTACCAGCCTCGAGAGATTGCTTCAATCCACAATGATTTGTTCGACAAACCCAATTTTCTCTTTGCAAAAGTGACAATAAACTTCCTGGTGAGACATATAGATTTCTCTTCTAAGTCACCGTGTGTAAACGCGATTTTCACATCAAGTCGAACTAGTTCCAAATCGAACCGTGCTACCAAGGCCAACAAAATTCTAATGGAAGAATGTTTTACAACTCGGAGAAAATACCTCATTATAATCGATTCCCTCGCCCGAGCGTAGCCAGCTACCAACCTTGCCTTGTAGCGAATACCATCTTTGTTAGGAAATCCATCTTCTTTGCATACACCCATTTGCATCCAATTGCCTTTGCCTTTAGGTAGTTGTGTCAACTTCAGTGTTTTATTCTTCCACGAAGGGACAAAAGTTCTTCATCCACGGCTTCTTCCATCTTTCAACTGGAGCCGATTACTTCTTTATATATGGAAGGAACATCATCACGCACAACCCGAAAGTGCACAAAGCACCGTATTCTTAAACCGGCGGTAGGTTCAAAATCCTTGTATCGAGCGGTACACCTTGACATTTTGTCGTCGTGGCCTATCAAGCTGCAGGTTTCTTCTTGTTCTTTCGTGGAGGTTCTTGGGTTAAAACCTCTTCATCCGATTCATCTTCCGTCAATGGAGGATCAACTTTTGTCTTATCTTCACTAATTGGATTAACAATTTTGCTTTCAAACTCCACTTGTTTTGAGTTTGCTCACCTCGCTTCTAAAAGTTGTCATCAATCTTCTTAGTTACCTTTCTCGACAATGTAGATTCATCAAGATAACATCTCTCGCTAAAGATTATCTTTTTCAAGTTTCAAGGCACCATAGTCGATATCCTTAGAATCGGAAGGAATCCTCAAAAAAATGGCTTTCTTGGCTCTTGGGTCAACTTTGATTCTATTATTACGTGGTAGTATTTAATTGAACCAAAACACATGTAAGTAAATCGTAATCTACTAGCAGGTTTTCCAAACCGTACCTCCATAGCGCGTTTGCCTTGAAGAGCGGTGATGGTAGACGGTTGACGAGATGACACGTGATATGTCACTACCGGCCAATCTTTGCCTAAACCAAAGATTTGATAACATACGCAAGACCTTCTCCAAGAAGTCCGGTTCATGCCTGTAACTCTAGTTTGTTGTGGTGTTTTTGAATAGTGAAGTGTCGCTATCCTTAACTTCTTCACAAACTTTCATAAATGGATCGTTTGTGGTACTCGATACATTATTATCGGACCTCGACGCTTGATCTTTTTACCACCGAGTCTCGATCATCTTCTTCCACTCGAGAAAAATCTGACCAACACTTCATCCTTTTTCTTCACGTGAGATACACCCAAACTCTTACGGAGTAAGTCATCAACGAAAGTGACATAATAATGTTTGCACACTGTGGACGGAGTTCTTGTTGGCTCCCCACGTATCATCGTATGGATGTAATCCAAAATGCCACTTGTATTATGAAGAGCGTACAAAGCTTACTCTTTTCGCTTCCCAATACACAATCTTGCGGAAATTCCAACTTGCGGTTCTTCGCATCTTTAATGTGCCTTGCTTTACTAGAATCGTAAAGCTTTTTCACCGCACGTGTCCCAAACGCATGCCCACAACTTGGTAGTTTCTAAATCTCTTCTTCATCTGAAATCGTCTTGTCTGCCCAATAACCGTACTACTATCAAGATAGTAGTACTGGGTTATTCTTCCGAACACCTTTCATTGCCCGCAAGTGCTCGGTATAACCTTCAACGCCCCATTTTGTATGGTCGCGGTGAATTGCCTTTTGATTCTAAGACTCCCACAAAGAATGAGATTCTTCTTCATATCTGAACATAATGAACATCTGTCAAGACCCTGGTTGAACCATCTTGATTCTTCAAAACGAATTGTACCGATTCCCCGAAAACTTTGCATGGATAATCATTACCCATGAAAACAACTCCAGCCGTCTGATTCTTCAAAGTTAAAGAACATCCACTTGTTAGGAGACATATGGAAAGTACATCTGAATCAAAAATCCAATCACCCAGGATGAGATGATGTTGCTGACGAACCAACCAATGCAAAATCTGAATCCAATTGCTTTCGTACTACCACATACGATTGCACTGTTTTCCTTTCTTTTCTGACTTTGGACAATTTTTCTTCCAATGCTCTTTCTCATGACAAAAGGCACGTTCATCTTTACCAAGTCTTCCTTTTGATAGAGATCACCTCTCCCTTCCTTTATCTTTGTGTTTGCATGACGTCCTCTTGCTGACAATGCCTCTGGCTTCATTCCTGCTTTCTTTATCTTTCTTTCTAATTTCATGTAACTATACAAAGCACAAACTTCCTCAAACACTTTATCCCTTCCCAAGTAGGTAAGCTCGTAATAAGATGATCAAACTCACCGGGAAGGAAATTTAACATCAAGAGCTAAATCTTAAATCTTTAAAAGTTTCATCCATATTTAACAAATCTGCACTAATTGATTAAAAGCGGTAATGGTGGATTTATTGTAGTACCTGGAAGGTATTCAAACCGAACAACTTCTTTTCAAATGTAGATTTTGTCCACTCTTCTTCGTGAACTTGTTCTCCAACGCCTTCCTGACTTACTTGCAAATGTCTCCTTCCACGAACGTGTACTTTTGTTCTCGAGACACGAGCAGGATTGTACCATGCCAATCGGTTGATATTTTCCACTCTACTTCATCCGTTCCATCTGGTTTCTCTTCTTTCAAGAAGGCGATGTCCCAGACCTTGTTGAAACAAAGCATCAGAACTTCGCCTTGCCACATGCCGAAATGACCGGTTCCATCAAACTTCTCCACGCTCGAACCTCCGTTCATCACCATAGTTCGCTTGACGTGGATGACTAGCCTTTGTTTGAAAGAAATTTTTCTTCCGCATTTCTTCAAATTACAACAACTAGCAACTATATTCCAATAGCAAACAAACGGAACACAAACAAATGCCTAGGTAGAAAACCTTCTGGCTCACGATACCAATTGTTGGGAAAATCTTATATTTTCCTATTCTAAATAGTTACTATTCAATGATTTAAATGAATAGAACTCAAACTAACCCGACAAAATAATGCTATTGGAAATATAATGCTAAAATAAACTAAAACAGATATTGAAACGAGAAATATTAAAGCGAAAAATAATAACATAAATTTAACGAGTTCGGTATAAATGTTACCTAGTCCTCAAAATTGACCACTTCCACTATCTCCAAATGAATGAACTTCAAATATTACAACTAATTGGGCAAAATTGAGCTAATCAATTACCCTTACAATAGAGATGAAGATTTACAAATTTTGGGATGTTTACAAATGGTGAAGGAGGGCTTTATTTATAGCCCCAAATCCAACACCCGTCTTCATTCCTAACCAATGTGGGACTTTTCTAATTTTCTCACTAAGGAGCAATATATAACAATAACACATTACTAATATTAAATAATATTCAACTAAAAGTGATGAAACAACACTGCGGGTTATAGATTTAAAAATAGTAAAATAGTTGTGGGTTCTATTAATTTTTTGTTTTTTTTTTCTTGGTTGTCAACTTGAGAAGACCAAATTTGATGTGAGATTTTTAAAAAAATTTAATTGGACCTGATTTTGTGTTCTAGTCCCATCAATTTAACTCAATTTCATCGAAGTTTAGGGGCATAAGCTTTACATATCTTAGAACTTAAACCTTGAGTCGTAAGCCTTAATCGGTTAAGACGCAAGGTGAGACGTAAGCCTTAAAAAACACTAAAAATAGTAACTTTGATGTGATTTTTTTTAAAGAAAGCCCAAGGCTAGCCTTAGATTTTTTTTAAAAAAGATGCTAAAAAATAATTTATGTCGGGTTGGATTGTAGCCGAAATGCCACCCCTATGCCTGACCAATAGGTCATGGGCATGTACAAGCAATATAGTGTATGAATATACACAAACAAGGTACAAGAAATATTCCCATGACTTACCATGTTGCCAGAGAGTTTTTCCAGATGGACCTCTGCTGCAACCTTTTTGGATCTGACCGTCTAATGCTGACCTTTTTGCCAAATATTTCTGCTCATTTTTCGCAATAGCTGCACCAATGTGTTATCGTCTGAGAAATCCTCATTGCAAGCCCCTTCAAAAGCCAATTGACAGAAATAATTAGAAAGCACAACGGACACAAAGTTCTTTTTGAAAAAAGGGTTGAAAGTTTGATTAATGCACAGCAAATTATAAATCATACTTGACAAGCAATTTTTTAATGGATAATGCCGTGGATACCATTAAATGAGAATAAGATGTTCACAACAAATTCTTGGTCTTAAGTGCCCTAAGAAATTTACAAATCACTTGTTGGTTCTGGGCTGTAGTTGTCAGTGGGTAGAATTGACACAGAAAACAAGTAAATATGGCATCCACAATCAAATTCCCTACCCACTGCAACTACATACAGAACAGGGACCTTCATCACAAATTTTAGAGGTTGATCCTGGATGCCAGATTGTACATGGTAGCTAGAACTAGTCTATACGTACCAATTAAGATGGAATAAGTTGACATATCCCTGTATCAGAAATAAACTGTGAAGCACGGCAGAGTAACTACAATAATAATGCCTCTTTTGTCTAGTTCATAAATTTTCACTATTAAAAAATAATTTGACACATCATTTTATATTAAACGTTGTTCGATTAAATGTCATTCAAATTGAAATAAAACCATTTAGATTCGTTTAATATTGAGCACCGTTCAATTAAATCCTCTTTCATGTTATTGGGATACTATTTTTGTTGTTATAAATTTTAGGAGTGCTATTTTTTGTTATTTCCTAATTTTCATATCTAAGGTACATTGAGACTCCACGGATGGCAGACTCTCCACTTTAAATGAGATAAATACATTCCCACCTGCAATTTACTTTTGAATGAAACAGCAACATCCCGAATTCAGTAGTCTTGAACTAGCTCTCATTTTTTAGCAATACATCTCATCCATCTAATCTGATACATGGTACTCAGTTCCCCTAAAGCTTTCATTTGTTGAAACAGAATTGTGCACTTTAGTTTAGGCAGATCTCAATAACTTTAATATCACTAAAGAAATTGAGCAAATCTTCACAAGTTGCCAGCAAAAGTTTCTATCATGTGGTAGAATTTTACTTACCTGAAACAAGTGTATTTAGCAGTCATTCAAGTGTCCACTTGCCTTCAGATAGAGGTGTCCTTCTCCTCAGTTGATTTGGATTCATGTCATGATCTAAACACCTGCAGCTCTTTCAGCCTGGGTGTTACCTAAAATGGGGAAGAAAAGTCTAACGTGTATTCAGCTGACTGTCTCTATATAAGTATATATGTCAGAAGGGATACATAAGATGAAACATCATTTTATCAGGAATAAAATTTTCATCATGATTCAACAGCTTTTCAGAAGTTTATCTCAGCACTCAAATTTTAAAAGTTCTAAAGATAAATCGTTACAAGTAATGGTTTTGTAAATTCTAATTGCTCATAATAGAAAAGTTTTCCAAGTCCAGCTAAATCTTCAAAAGGGAAATATAAAAGGCAAATCAGAGTAAGTCTTGGAATTGACTAAGATTCTCCATGTACTAATTTCGAATCATGTATGATATTCATTTATCAAAATATAGCTCAAAATTTTGCATTCCAACAAAACAATATAAAAAAAGGTTTTGGCCCATTTCTTATCACGTTAAGCTTTTAGGTAAAGTGAGTAGTTAATGCTCTTCGATAACAAACAAGGAAAAAGAGAAATTTTGTGCCATGCTCACATTTCACTGGCATTATCCTCCAACATGATAAGTGATCTTACCTTCAATGCGGATATTGCAAGTACTTGTAATGTACACGCTAGAAACATCTATTAAAGAAGTGAAAGAACAAAGGAAAGCAAGCAATACATAAGCATATATCCTATGTTATATTGAATTCTTCAAATGATCATTGGAAAACCATTGACAAATGCGACAGTAAAAAAATTTCATGCAAGAATGAAGCATTAAACAGACCAAGGAACTCATTATGTAATCTCTAACTAGATTAATTCCACAAAAATTGTATGGATTGTGGATGCGGCAAAGCAAAGAAATAATGGCAACATGAGTTTTGTGAAAATAAATGGCACCTAGAGGGGATGGTAGACAATCAGAGAACTGGTCTTTCCGGAAACACCCATTTCATAATATATCAGTATGACAAATATACCAAGTCTTAAAACTCAGAATGTTGACAAAATTGTCAGCTCTAATTCTTAAATGCTTTAACACTTTACGTCATTAGGCTTCTTGGTACCCTAGATTTATTTTCACAGTAGTTTTCTCTTTATTTAGCTTGTTGACACTACAAAACTATTAAGTTACAAAGTTCCATCAAAATAACTAAGATAAAGTTGTCTTCAGCCCAAAAGAAAAAAAGAAAAAAAAAAGGAACTAAAATACAGTTGTAAAACATAATTTAGAATAACACCGTGGAGCCTCATAGCGCATTTCCATACATATGGGTAGGAAACATAGTATATAGTAGTAAGGACATATTGGCTTTTTAACCGCTACACATATGCTGTAACTGCATTAATTTATTAACAATGAAAGATTAGTGCTCATACCTTCCTTGTCTAAAATTTCAATTAAACCTTATGTTATAATAATTACAGATTAAATTGAAATGACCATTTTGATGAACCATACACATCAAAGTTCAAACTATCAAATAGAGTATTCTTTGAAGAATTTTTTTTTAAAAGTACATTTTGAACTGCATGGTCAAAATTCTTTGAAGTGCCTCTTGACCAAAGAAAAGAAAAAAATTCTCTAGTGTGCCAAACTCCCTCTCTTTAAGTAACGAAAAATGCAAGATGTCCAGAATGATTCAGTTTTAGGAAGGTATCGTCAAATTCAAAATGGTTAAGATTTCATGCAAGAAGCTCCTGCTACCTAACAATGGGGTTGAATTGAACAAACTGATAAAAAAAAGGCTGAACTCAATCCTCAACAGTGAATCATGTGGCAAGAACTCATTCCTTAAACTTCTAACGGCATTGATCCGTTCATTCCAGTTAATGTTTAGTCCTGGAAAAAGCATTTGTTTCAAAAGGAACGAGTAGCACATTCTATTTGAAACCATATTTAAAATGAAAATCGTTTAAGCAAAACCACTGCTTTCTTTTCACTTCTGCAGGTTCCTATGTAGGTTCCTATGTAGAGATTCTACTTCATATCTGACAAAATATGGTATTTTCTCTCCCTCCTTGGAATAAAACAAGCATTACATAGATCCCTTTCCCTTATTTCTTATAACATCAGCTACTGAATTTTTTCCTTCCCTTAATTACAAGGAATGATGGTATATATATATACTAAGAAAAACATGGAAGCTGTTGCACGCATACCTTCCTGCATAGATATCTCTTATGCCCAACTTGTCAAGTGAGTTGTAGAAGTTTCTTGCAAACATGGATTTTGGGAATACATCAGCTAATTGATCTTCTAATTTAACAAATGAAAGTTTACTAATCTTTTCTTCAAGGTTCTGTTTGATGAAATTCCGATCTACTTCAACGTGTTTAGTGCGATCATATTGAACTGGATTATGGGAGATGGAAATGGTTACCTTGTTATCATAGAACAAATTCATTTTAGATTTAGGAGCAACACTAATCTTAGTTAAAAGTCTTTTCAACCAAAGGAACTCATATATTCCCTTAACCATTCCTCGAAATTCAGCTTCAACTCTGGACAAGGCAACTACCTTCTGTTTCTTGCTCCTCCAAGTAACAAGATTGCCTCCCACAAAAGTAAAAAGTAAAGTACCCAACAGTAGATTTCCTATCCTTGATATACCCTGCCCAGTCTGCATGTGTATATCCAGCAACTTTCAATTGACTATTCTTTGAAAATATAAGTCCTTTCCTAGGGGAGGACTTTAAATAACAAAGTATTCGTATTACAGCATTCATATGGTCTTCACTTGGACAGTGCATGAACTGACTCACTACACTCACAACATAAGTAAAATCTGGCCGAGTATGAGATAAATAGATAGTTCACCCACTAACTGTTGGTATCTCTGTTTGTCTGCTGGTACCTAGTCCATATATTCTCCAAGTTTATGATTTTGGACAATTGGAATATCAACAAGTTTACATTCTAGTAATCCTACCTCTGTCAGCAAGTCTAGTATATATTTCCTTTGGGAAAGAAATATGCCTTGTCTTGACCTTGTTACCTCAATGCCCAAGAAGTATTTAAGCCCTCCTAAGTTCTTCATTTCAAACCTATTTGACAATTGTTCTTGAAGCTTAGAGATTTCTTCTTCATCATCCCCTGTAATGATCATGTAGTCTACATAGACTATTAGGACTGTTGTTTTTCCTAATCGATGTTTAAGGAAGAGAGTGTGATCAGAGTTGCTTTGTTGAAACCTATATTTCCTCATTGTTGAACTCAACCTGTCAAATCATGCTCGAGGTGATTGTTTTAGTCCATACAATGCTCGTTGTAACTTACATGCAGTTTCTTTTTCTGATGTAAAAGCACATCCTGGTGAAAAATTCATATAAATCTCCTCTTCAAGATCACCATGGAGGAAGCCATTTGCAATGACCAATCTAAATTTACAACAAGAGATAATAAAACTCTAACAGTTTTAAGTTTGGCCACAGGTGAGAGAAATTTTCCTAACAATCTATTCTGTGTATACCCCTTTGCTACTAGCCTTGTCTTGTATCGAACAATTGACTCATCTGCTTTGTACTTAATGGAGAAAATCCACTTACAACCAATAGTTTTCCTCCCTTGAGGCAACACGCTTAACACCCATATGTTATTCTTCTGCAATGCCTCCAATTCCTTTTTTATAGATTGAGCTCAATTTGAATCAGAAAAGACTTCTTCAATAATACTTGGAATCTGACACGAGGAGAATGTATATGCAAAATCTCGGATAGGTTCTGATAGACCTTGAGTAGATACATAATTGGCTATTGGAAACAAAATGAGAAACAAAATAACTTAGTTTATTTTTATCAATAAAAATAATAGCTTTCAATATTTATTCAAAATTTTAGTAAAATAAATAAAAGTAAATATCTTTGAAAATATTGAGATATTCAAATATTAAAAGATTTCCCTCCAAAAATGGTATTATACATGTAGACGTAGTGTAAACCTCCAACACAACTTTATTTTCCTTTTTCCCTTCAATGCTAATAACATTGGTCACAACTTTATTTTCCTTTTTCCCTTCAATGCTAATAACATTGGTCTTCATGTCATGTTACGTCTATCTGGTGCTGTAGTGGTCCTCTCACATTTAATTTCAGGTGACTTGCAATTTGCATATATATCCTTTGTTTGGAAGCCCTTTTGGATTGAAGGCAAAGCAAGTTCCTAATACCAAGACAAGTAATAGACAGACAAGGAAAAAGTTATACCCATTGAAGCAATAATGCCCAAATTAGAACCTTAGTTATTGCAATGACCACAAAACCAGCCATTGCATTGCCAGCTTCTTAAGTAGTTAGTCACTTACTATTGCCTGAATCACCTTTTATGAATTACAAAGTCACGCTCTCTTCTTACCCATGCCTACAATTGTTGTTTTACATTTTTGTATTAAATAGAAGCATAAATGTAGGGTAGGAGAAGCAAAAATTGTAGAAAGTGGAGGGTAAAAATACCATTTTGCCCTATAATGTTCTAACATTTAACATGGTTATCAAGGTAATAAAACATTTTTTCCATGAGCAAGGGATTTGTGATTTGAAACTAAAGAAGTTTCAATAAACAAAAGGAGTCCACCACAAATCATTGGATAGGATTATCTGAACCATACTTGCTTCCGTAGAGAGCAAAATCAGCTTTTAGCTTTTGAATGGAAACAAAAGACAAACTCCTACCTTCATTCTGAGATTTTTTTTTTTTGTTTACCGTCTCTTGAAGGGATGACTGATGCTTGTGAAGATGTAGCATGATTAAGTCCAAAAGATACACTTATATATATAAAGTTTTATTTTTAACCTTCAAAAAAATAAAATATATATTCATTTTTCTTATAACGTAAATAAATATATATTTTTTAAAATTACAAGAAAATGAATATTTTTTTAAGAGGGATAAAAATAAACATGATAAAATCATTAAATTATTTATGCAATGATATAGAAACAATTAAACACCTTCATTTTCAAGCAATATAATCCGTTTCAATTTTGCCATCCGTTTCATTAAATTACAGCAACCCACATGCGTGTCAACCTATCTAATTTCGGGATTTTTGTCTAATTTTTTCATCTTTTTACTTTTTCTCATTTTGTTTCTCAATATATTTATGATGTATTATTACTAGTATTTTTTTCCGTAAAAAACAA
Organism: Hippophae rhamnoides; assembly: GCA_033030585.1. Classification (NCBI taxonomy): domain Eukaryota; kingdom Viridiplantae; phylum Streptophyta; class Magnoliopsida; order Rosales; family Elaeagnaceae; genus Hippophae; species Hippophae rhamnoides. The sequence goes on along the minus strand of CM065428.1, from coordinate 59,517,763 downwards.
TAAAAATACCCGTGATTCCAAAAAGAAAAATTTATATAAAAATATGATAAAATCATGCAAATATAAATCTATTTAATCAATTAAATTACATTAAATCACAATAATTTTAGTGCTTTTTAAGCACTCATCAGAGCCTAAACCACCCCATAACCACCATTCGCTAAATCTTCGACTACATCGATTGGTATCAAGTTGGGAGGATCCAACTATGCCTTATGGTCCCAGGTGGTCGAGATGTATATCTCTAGCAAGGACAAGCTGGGATATATCAATGAGATTTTCCTCAACCTCCAGAAACTGACCCCTCATTTAGGAGATGGCGCATTGAAAACGCCATTGTCAAGGGATGGTTGATTAATTCGATGGACCCTTCCTTGATTGTCAATTTTATCTGATTCCCAGCGGTAAAATAGGTTTGAAATTCTGTTGCTACTACCTACTTTGATGGGACAGACACATCTCAAGTTTGTCATCTGCGCCGTTTGGTTACTCGTATAAAGCTAGCGGATGGATCCATTGAAAAATACTATAATGACCTTTAAAGGTTGTGGCGAGAAATTGATTTATGTCATCCTAACCCGATGGAGTGTGCGATTGACATACAAAAATACAACTCTATCTTACAGAAAGATCGAGTTTATACCTTCCTTGATGGACTCGATGACAGACTGGATAAAACTCGAAATGATGTGCTTCAAATTAAACCATTCCCTACTGTGTAACATGCTTATGGATTCGTCCGCACGGAAAAGGTCAGGAAGACCGTGATGATCTCATGAGCATATTCGACTCCAGAAGCAGTTATAGGTAAGAGAAACTATAATCAGATGCCACCAAAACCAGGAGCTTTTTCCCTGGTTGCGGGAAATCCAAACCTAAACCACCTTCTAATGGCATGAAATGTACCTATTGTGGCAACTCTAAACACACCCGTGACAACTGTTTCAAACTACATGGATATCTAGATTGGTGGAATGATCTTCAAGCACGGAAAACCACTGCTAATGATGACCACACTGGGAGAGCTATTGTGGTTACTGTGATGCGTCACTATCCCTCATCCCTCAAGTAGAATCCTCCCAAGAGCCAAGTACTTCAAGTAAAGCATTTCACATCTCTACTCATAATGATAATGAGGACTGGATTCTCGACTCTAGAGCTACAAACAATGTGACATTTAACCGAAAGGATTTCTCTAATACAACCCAACCGAGACGGAGTTGTGTTGCAAATGCCAATGGGGTCACTTATCCAGTTATCGGGGCTAAAATAGTGACTTTATCTCATTCCTTGTCATTATCTAATACATTATTTGTATCCTTGCTTTCAATCAGACTAATGTCTGTAAGTTAAGTTACTTCAGATCTTAAGTGTGTAGTCTTGATATATTCTACTTTTTGCCTTCTTCAGGATATTCTCACCAAAGAGATCATTGGGCGTGGTACTAAGAGGGGGGGTTTATATTACGTGGATGACCACAATTCAAGAAGAACCAATCACATGCAACACACGGTTGGTAACAAGGACATACATATTTAGTTATGTCATCGTCGATTTGGGCATCCATCATTTGAGTATTTGAAGCACTTACTACCTGATTTATTTTCAAATACAACACACTTAGACTTTAAATGTGATACTTGTATCTTAGCAAAGAGTCATAGGGCTTCTTATCCCATAAGCATGAATAAAAGTATGATTTCTTTTGCTTTAGTACATTCTGATGTTTAGGGACTTTCCTCAATCACTATGTCGTCGGGTCATCGTTGGTTTGTAATTTTTGTTGATGATTGCACACGAATGACATGACTTTATCTTCTAAAACACAAAGATGAAGTATTTGCTAAGTTTCACACCATGTTTCAGACAATTTTTTGAAAAAATTAAGATCATTTGTTCTAATAATGGAGGGGAATATGTTAATCAACAATTCCAAACATACTTTGACAAACATGGTATTTTCCATGAAACCTCATGTTCACAAACTCCACAACAAAATGGTATTGCAGAAAGGAAGAATAAACATATCTTAAAAACTGATCAGTGCACATATGCGTAGTAGATACTGGAGTGATGTTGTTGCCACAACTTTCTATCTACTGAACCGTCAAAAAAATTTCAAACTTCACTAAAAGTGCTATCTAATCATGTCTCCTTACCTACTATTTTAATAATTCCTCTCCAAATTTTTGGCTGTGTTGTTTTTGTCAGTCTCTATAAAAATCAACGAACTAAGTTGGATCTATGTATTATCCGGTGTGTATTCTGGGACATGGAGTACATAAAAAGGGATACATATGCTACGATCCTATTAATAAAAGAACCTACATTATCATGGATGTCCCTTTCCTCGAATCTGACAATTTTTTTTCATCACGAGTATCCAATTTCCCTCTTCAGGGAAAGATTTATGGTGAAGAACGAAATTGTTTTGATGTTGAAGTGTTAGACGTTGGTAACAATCCAACATACTCAGATGATACCAACAATATGGCAAAGCTAATACCTAGAACTGATGCAGAACCGATGCCTGAATCATCAAAAGATGTCGTGGTTGATGCACTCCTCCACTTTTTAGTATCCAATGATACTCCTACTGCACTCATACCTTCTTGCACACCCATACCATGCTGCACTTCTTTGCTGCACCCATACCTACACTTCTCTGCTGCATTTATGGTGCATACTTTCCAGCTCACACCAACAATATCCAACTCAGAGATAGAGACTAGAGGAAGACAATGTCAATGTCTCAGCATTATTTGTCAAAATAATGAGAATATAACTCTATAGCTTAAATTCTTTCCAAATAGAAAAATCCGCAAAGTGGGGAAAAAAACATGACGGAAAAAAAGGGTTGAATTACGACACAGAAATATGAAAATAAGTCTGAACCAGTCCCAGTAAACCTTTCACTGTAACATCTTCTATAAGTACAAAAAAATAACAATTGGACTCTGAATGCACGAGAAGAAGTGAAACCAACAAAATGTGAATGGGATAAAGCCCATCCTGCCACAGGGTATGAATTAAGGGGAAAAGCTAATCTCATAGCTTCCCTTGCGTCTCAGCTTCTCAATCTCACCCATGTCCCAAAGAAAAAACAAATAACAATGTGACTTAATCACCAAAAAAAGAGAAGACAAAAACAGAAATGCAATGCGGTACCTCAAAATGAGTGTCATACTGTGATGGGTTGGTAGCGAGCTGGGCCTCTGGGGTTTGGAGGCGGAGATTCTTATGGTCTTGAGTGTCATCAGAATAAGAATCATGCTTAGCCTGGGTTAAGTCGGAGTCGTGCGGAGCCTGGTCTGTATCAATGTCATTAGCGTTTTCGTATTCTGATTCGGGGGATGAAAATAGAGAATTTCGGATTTAGTTTCTTCCTCCAGATTGAAATGAAATTGGCTGCTGCTTCGTTCAATGGTTGTTGAAGATTAAAGAGGACCCAAAAAGCAAACTTTGGCGGTGATTTAGCGTACTGCTCAGCCGGGTTAATTCGTTAAGTGTATCAAGTCAATTTCTCTTTAATCACTTTGACTCACTAAAGTAACTTTATTTTTGAAACATATTTTGTTTTTTTTTTCAACGATAAAATCATTAGCGTTAATGAAATCAGGTGATATACGTTATTTTTTTGATTCATTGATTAATATAGAAAATATTTCTAAATTTTATCCTTACGGATATTGTTAAGATTTTAAAAAATTTAAAAATATCTTAAATTTAAAGAAAATGAATAATAATTTTATGAGAAAAATAATGTAGTCAAAAAATAATAAAAAATCATTAGAATATTTTTTTTATAAGAAATAATTATAATTCAAAAAAATTCAAAAAACATAAATGAAATCTTAAAAAAATATGAATTAAAAGATACATCATTTTCATCTTTAAAGAAATTATTCTAAAAAATAACATAATTTATTATAAAATAAATAATAAAAAAATAAATACTAATATCATAAATATAAAAAATATATATAATATAATATTAATTGATAAAAAAATTATATTAAGTATTAAAATATTTAAAATAAATAAATAAAAAATTAGATACATTTATTTAAAAAAACCAAAATATTAATATAAATTTATTTTAAAGAAAGAATATATAACATTGTTAGATGACAGAATAAAAAATTTCATATTTCTCTCGTTTTTATTCGTATATAATTTAATTTATAAAAAATATTAAAATTATTATCAATATTATAAATTTAAATTTTTTTTATTATTATTTACGCACTTTAATTAAAACTTAAATACTGAATTCTTATATCTTCAAATGGACATAGGTAATCTTGGGGTTGAATGAGGTGATTTTGATTTTAATAGTTGGAAACAACTTCTTATATATCATCATGGTGTACTTACTCAAAATCTGTACACAAGAGTGGTAATCACATATTCAAAACAGGTTGAGGAGTTTTTATTGCGTGAAAAAATAAAGTAACAAATAGATAGTTAGTAGTCTAAAATTCACACATATATTCTCATCACAAGTACAAATACAATAGCATATAGCATCCCTTAACTTTCATTATTTTCTCAACTGATATAATAAACACAGATAATTTTTCTTTTGGGGAAGCAAACTAGACAGACATTTGGAAATCGGAACACACAAATCATTCTCAACTGCCATGTATCTTCACATCTAAGCCTTAGTAGCCTTAATGTCTTGTCCAGAAGACCCTTCCTCAACTATGTTGATCACCTTAGGCTGTCTCTTATGTTCCTCAGCCAGTTTTGGTACACTAATCCTCAACACCCCATCTTCAAGATGTGCCTTAATGTGATCCAAATCAGCATTGTTCGGCAGCCTAAATTGCCTCCAGAACTTGCCATTAGTTCTCTCAGCTCTGTGCCATTTCTCACCCTCAACATCCTGATCACTTTTTCTTTCACCACTGATCTTCAAAACTCTGTTCTCCTCCACCTCTATCTTCACATCATTCTTCTTCATCCCTGGAATGTCCAACGTTATAACATGAGCAGAGGCTGTCTCTTTCCAATCTGCTCGAGCCAAAGCCAGAGATTCGACTCCTTTGGGTACTGTCAATGGGGTTTGTTCTAGAATTCTGAAGGGATCATCTGATGGAAGCATTGTGTCCCACAGTGACCTTGTAAATGGCAGTGGCACCAAGCCATTGGCTTGGCTGGCCATCAAGCCAATTACCAGCATTGCCAGGAAAAGGGCAGTGAGGTTTGTTGATTTGGCCATTTGGGTAGAGCTCAGATTGTTCTGAAATTTGAATTTAAGATAGTTCAAACAGATGTTTAAAAGGAATATACAATGGGAAACTAAAAGATTGAAAATCGGTTATAAGGTGCGATTGATCAAGGTACTTAGGTCCAGATTGCAACGATTGCCACTGTGAAATTATGAAATGTGAGATTTGGATTATATAGGGTGATAGAATTGCTAGGTGTTTGGTTCTCTGGATTGTTCGAGTGCTTTTTCCTGAAAAATTGAGAAGAATCTAGTAGAATTATGAAGGCGTAACGAGGTGAGTTGGAGATAGACGAAGTTTTTCGAACGTTCCAGAGAGGGGAAAATAAAAAAATAAAAAAAAAACAAAGATAACGCGCTTGAGATTAAAAGTTGGAGTAACGAAATAATCTGAAAAAAATTGATATTATGTATTTAAATATTATATTAAATTATTATTTTAATTTAAAAAATAAAAATATTTTTTTAATAGTTTGATTTTATTAATTATAGTTATAAATAAGAAATTTTATTAAAAATGTATCGATTTAAAATTTAAATTATATATATTTTATTTTCGATACGATAATAATTTATAAATAAATTTTATTATTAATTTAATTTAATATGAAAGAAAATTTTAGATTTAAATTTAGATTAATTTAAATTAATTGTATTTTTAAATTAAATTTAATTAGAAAAATTTAAATGATTTCTTTCGATCAGCGGCTGATAGCATGAAATGACAAGTGAAACTAATACCCCAGAGAGAATAGTTTGACTGCTTGTGCGATCTTTTACAAGAAAACAACTTCGAGTAATCCCACTATTTAGGGAAATTACATCTTATATTTTTTTATTTTATGTTTGGTGTGTAGTTTAAATATATAATTTAAAATAAAAGAGGATGTGTTTTATTTTCACATCATTAAAAAAAATAAGTAAATGAAAATGAATTAATTTTCATATTATTAATAATAATTTAATAAAATCCAATAGTTAAAAAATAAATACATTAAATTAAATTAAATATATTTTAAAATGACCACTTCATGGAAGAGTTATGAATTGTTAACATGACTACCATTTCTTGAAAAAAAAAAAACTTTTAACGAGCAAAACACCACATAAAATATCACTCTAGATAGATTGTTGACACTCAAGAGTTCTATAAGAATTATGCCCAAAGAAATGATAGACTTGTTTTAATAGTATGAATGCATACGAGTAGGGTCTTAAAGAAAATTTTGATATGGATTTCAGAGAAGAAATATCCACTCCTATATTCCAGAAATGACAGTCCAAATAAATTATTTTTGTAACGAGCTTTATTTTTAAATTATGTTTTATTGTGTTTGAAACTAAATTTTCTATTTTCTTGTATTTGACTCTAATTTTCTGTTTTCTAATTTATTTAGGAAAAAAACTTATTTAGCAAAAAGTTATGTTTTTTTGTTTCATTTCCTCTTAAATTACAAAAAAAATGTTAAGTTAATTAATGAAATGGAATTGCGTTTTCAATTTTTTTTAATTAAAAAAAAGAGTATATAAAAATATAATTGAGACCTAACGTGATTTTGAACTTGAAATAGAATTAATTATAAACAACAATCATTTTTAAAACTTTGGTTAAAAAACTAGGGTCTGGAACTTGAAAGTATAACTGGTTACATAATAAGCTTTGTAGATTTTCAGAGAATATTATTAGTGTTGTACAGGGTTGTAGAATTAGTGTAAATCAAGTTGTATTTTCATTATCATACTCATTGCTCTATTCCTGTAATTAATGGACACTTGTAGTTCTATATATAGATCAGATATAGTGTTGTAATATATAAGAATTCCTAATTAATGCGACACTTTCGTATTTCTATATATGATTGTATTATGTTGTTGTAATATATAAGAAAAACAGAGAATACATATCTCCATCTTATCTCTGAGTACATTTAACATGGTATCGAGCATTCGAAATCTAGAATCCAATTTTATGTTATATCAATTTCGTCCAAGGAACGCCGATTGGCCCTTATCATTTTTTGAAAATCAAATCCGTAAATTCAAATCGAAATCCAAAAATCATGAAATTTTGAAATCCGCAAAATCAAATCCAGAAAGAGTAAAGCAGTAATCCATTTTTCTCGCAATACCAGATTCCGCAGGCAAGCGTAAATCCATTTCTGGCCAGCTTGCATTCCAAAGGCAAGTAGAAATCCATTTTCTACCGCTTGCTTTCCATCTCAGTCATTGTCGCCGACCATCTCCTCATCATCGGCGTCGATCATCATCGTCGTCGTCTACTTCAATCAGTAAGTCTCAGTCTTGCAGTCACATTCTGCTTTGTTTTTTGTTTCCCATAGGAGTAAGCTGTTTTAATATATATACCAACCCAACCCAATCAAACCCTACCCGGCCAGGCCCAGCAGATTATTCAAAAAAAAAAAACAGCCCACAAATTTCAATCCACGTACAATCTACAATTGCAACAAATGGCCACGGGAAAACCTATAATTCTCGTTCCACCTGACAATAGTCTTACGCTCATCACCAATACAAATTAAATGGGCACAATTATCTTCAATGGTCCCAATCCGTCACAAGCGATGTTTATATGTGGAAAAATGAAAGATGATTACCTTATCGGCGATGCCGCAGCCCAAAATCTACAATACGTAACATGGAAATCGTTGAACAATACGGTACGATGTTTTCGTTGATCAATTCCACGACAAACTAAATCGGAGAGAATTTTCTCTATAAAACCGCCAAAGGAATACGGGACGTGTAAAAGACACTTATTCCGGGGCTCGATAATACGTCCGAACTATTTGAGATTGAGTACATCCTCCATGATCTTCGCCAAGGAGAATTGTCGGGCTACATAATACTTTAACTCTCTCACCGACGCCGCAACAATTAGATCTCTTTGGTTCACGAACGGATCCGTCTAAATAGACAACATCTTTGCATAAACAGATTATCGACAAGAAACTAAGCTAAATTTTTACCAGGACTCCATAAAGATTCTGACATGTGCGCTGAAAATTCTCGACACAAAACCTTGCCCGCATTCGTGAAGCCTTTTTCTCGTTCACAAGAGAGTGAAGAAAGTAACGAATGGGTCCTCAATCTACAATGACGTGGGTTCTCAATCTACCATTTTCGTGATCGGAGTAAGATCTACACTTACCATTCGGTGCCATCAACACTCTTATAATACGGCTGCAACCGTCCTCGTCGTGGAAAGACCTGTGCGTGATCATTGTCGTAAACCTGGATCATACTAAGGAAACTCATTGAAAATTCACGGTAAGCCCACCGATTGGAAACCACCGCTCACACAACACATCAACAAAGAAAGTCATGGAAAAATTGCCTCTAAATCTCAAGTGCAATGAGTCACCCGACCGCTCGCTTAGCAAGGAATGATTGATCTCCTCTAGAAATTATTTGGACAATCCTCGACCACATCATCCGCCACTATAGCTCAATCATGTAACACCCTCAACGCTCTTAATGTGAACAGCATGAGACCACGTTGATTGTCGATTCTTAAGCTCGGGCTACGACGGTGATGCTTCTCTTCTCATAAATCTTAATTCTACCAGATCGACACACGATCCGAATCAATTTGCTCGTATCCAAAGTAACAGTGAATTGGTTCACCCAAAATTTCAAACTCCTTTTATTCTAGATTCTCTCCTTCTTTGCTCTACACTTGATCAGATTCTTGTATCAATTACTAAACTCACCCATGATAAAAGTTGTATGGCTAAATTTGTTCATAACCCATGCGGAATTTCGAACCGCATTCTGGGAAGATGATTGGGCAAGCATAAGGAATGCGCCGGGACTCTATCTCCTCACCAAGCAAGAACCTTCAACAAGACAAGCCCACCAAGTCAGTATCCAAGTTTCTAATCAATAAAGCTTTGTTAAACCTTAAGTCCAATAAAGATGGTGAAATCACAATCACTATCGCTAGGTCATCCTAATTTCAAGTATTTACGTAAACTTTTTCCTTCATCATTTAGAAATAAAAATTCAGTAAGTTTTTCAATGAAGTATGTCAATTTTCAAAACATGTTAACTTCATATCCTCATCTTCCACATAAAAAATCACATCCTTTCTCATTAATTCACACCGATATTCGTATCTTCAATCAAAAACATCACAGGACACGTTGGTTCATTTCATTCTGTAGATGATCATACTCGAACCACTGTTATTCCTAATGAAAGAAAAATCAAGATGTCAAATTTTTAAAAATTTTAATACCATGATTCAAACTCAATTTCAAACAAAAATCCAGGTATTGAACCGACAATGCTAAAGAATACTTCACTTCCACTCTTACTTATTATCCGTTAAGTCTGGATCGTCCATCTAAACTTACGTGGACACACCTTAACAAAACGGGTGGTCGAAAGAAAGAATTAGGCATCTTCTCGAGGTCGCGATCCCTCACGTTTCACAACTCACGTCCGTCACAACATTTTTGGGATGTTGTTCTTACAATACCTATCTTATCAATAGATGCCATCTCATGTCCTTTTATTTAAAACACCTATCAATACTCTACCAGTCATACCCACACACCAAAATCGTGTCCCATGTTCCCTTTAAAATTTTCTGATGTTCTCATGACAGTCTACGCATATCATAAGGCAAACTTGATCCTCGAGCCATCAAATGCATATTCCTGTGGTATTCATCATACCGTAAAGGATACAAATGTTTTTCTCCTATCACAAAACGATTATATAATACAACGGATGTCACATTTTTTAAACAATATCCGTCTTATTCCAAATCTGGCTATTCCGGTGGCAGAACATGTGCAATGAATACCGTTTTTCCAATATCATAAGTACTGGGCCTCCCACAAATCCTATTCCACAATCTCTAAAGTGAATCAATATCTCAAATAAATACTCTTACTACTCCCAATGAATCCTCAACTTCTACCAACAGATCCAAACTTCCTTGTCCCAAACAACGATCTCCTTTGCCTACTCTGGAAGGAAAACAACTCAAGAAAGAAAGCAGAGAACCGAGCATATTCGAGCCATTCCAGAATCCAACCCGAGTACGTGCCACTCCAACAATTCACAAGGTAACACCACCGAACCTCATATTATTGAATTACCTCCTAATGATTTGAATTTGCCAATCGCTATAAGGAGCGTGTAAGATCACGCACAAAACCACCCCATCTACAACTTTATTTCCTATAAAAATCTCTCACCAGGGTATAAGGCATTTATCAACCTCGATCAACAGAGGTTCCAAATTGCTCACGAAGCATTTCGTATACCTAAATGGAAGACAACTATTCGTGAAGAACCTCAAGCGCCCTGTGAGAAAAACAAGACTCGGGAGATCGCTGAACTACCATCTAGAAAACAAACTCATTGGGTGTAAATGGATCTTTACAATCAAACACAAAGCGGGTAGTGTAGAAAGACTCAAAGCTCATTGTGGCTAAAGGATTCACTCAAACATACGAAGCTTGATTATCGTATACTTTTGCACCCGTAGCAAAACTCAACACTATTCGTGTTCTTCTCTCCACAAGATCTAACTCGATTGGGCCTATCTACCAATTAGATGTCAAGAATGCATTCCTTAACGGTGATCTACAAGAAGTCTACACGTGACATTCTTACCGGAATTGAATCTCCTATTCCAACCAATGTAGTTCCGCAAACTTAAGAAATCCTTATATGGATTAAAACAAGCCTACGCCCGGTTTGATAAGTTCTCTAAAGTTTCCAAGAGATACGGGTACAATCAATGCTAATCGATCACACACTATTCGTCAAACACTTCTCCAACGACATGTAACAGTTATCCTAATCGTGCATTTAGATGATATTGTTCTAACAGGAATTCTACAATCGAGATGGATAAACTCAAATAATTCCTCGCTATGAATTCGAGATCAAAGATCTAGGCAATCTTAAATATTTTCTAGTGGATGGAAGTGGCAATACGAACAAAAAGGGCATATCTATATCTCAAAGAAGTATGTACTGATCTTCTCAAAGAATCGGAATGATTGGGGTGTAAACCAAGAGAAACGCCGAAATGGATTCTATAATAAAACTCTAATCAAAGAAAATAGTACACCTGGACAAAGGTCGTTATCAAAGATTACTGGGAAAACTCATTTACCTATTTCACACTAGACCGATATTGGTTTCTTAGTAAGTTGTAAGTCAATTTATTAACAAATTCTACCGAAGAACACATAAATAGCTTATCGTATACTCAAGTATCTCAAGACGACACTAGGAAAAGGATTATATTTAAGTAAGAATCTTACTAGAAAAATTGAAGTCTTTGGCAGACGCCGACCGGCAGTTTATACAGTGGATCGCAGATCTACCACTAGATATCAGACATATCTGTGGGAAACCTCAGAATCAAGTGTAAGTAAAAACAACACACAAGCCAAAGCAGCAGAAAGCCGAATTTAGAGCCACGGCTCGCTGGATTCAAGGAACGTGGTTACATACTTAATGAACTTGACTTCACGACTCGAACCTATCAACATGATCGCGACAATCAAGTCGGAATAAGAATTGCGAAAAATCCAAGCTCATCATGATCGAACCAAACATATAGAAATTGATCGTCATTTCATTAAAGAAAAGATAGATGGAAAAATTGTGGACCTACTATATACATCTACTAAACATCAAATGCAAGTATATCCTTACCAAAGCATTACCTCGAACAATCTTCGAAGACTGAGTTGCAAGTTAGGAATGATTAATATCTATTACCAAACTCGGGAGTGTAGATTTTCAGAATATTATTAGTCAGTTGTACAGGCAGAGTTAGTAAATCAGTTCGTATTTTCATTATCATACCAAATTGCTCTATTCCTAGAATTAGTGGACACTTTGTATTTCTATATATAGATTGTATTATAGTGTTGTAATATATAAGAAAAAATAGAGAATACATATCTCCATCTTATCTCTCGGAGTACATTTAACAAGCTGCAATGCTGTGAAATTTTGAAATGCAGTCTAATGCCGCTTCAAATTCTGTTTCTTTCCATTAGAGATAGACCAAGTTTTTGGAAAGTTAAGAAAAAGTATAGGATTCAAGCTCTTAGCACGAAATGACAAGTGGAATATTAAGGCTGAAGCTGAGCAGCGGAGGAAGAGAATGTTTTACAAATGAAATAAGAGCCAATTCAAACAAAACACTGGCAAAATATCACCCATATAGAAAATGTCTACACTTCAATTTCAAAAACAATTATGCCCTAAGAAATAAGAGAACATTTATAGTATGATGATTGCATATGAACATAATATGAAAGAAAACTTTAATTGATGCGGATTTCAGAGAAGAAATCCACTCATGTATTCTTCAAATGATAGTTGAAAATTTGAAATAGCATAAACAAACACTAAACCATTTTATTTGAAGGGTAAATCACCTATTAATAATGCTGTGGAATTTTGAAATGCACTCTAATGCCCGCTCAAATTCTGTTTCTTCCAGAGCAACTGTAAACCTGCAATAGCCAGGAATTCCAGTCCACAAGCTGCTGTTGATGCATAGACCAGTGGCCTTCTGAATGACTTCCCTAACATTTGAGTCCTCGAGCTCAAATTTACAAGGCACCTCTCCATTGCAGCTTCCATTTTCCCGCGTAGCTTGGGTTTCGGGAACGAGTTCAACTATCTTCTTCATGTAGGCCAAGGGCTTTGCCACCATGGAAATACCAGCTTGAGATTCAAGTACATCCCAACCGCAGCTCTTCAATTTCTATAGAAAAATTAGCATGGTAAGAGCAAAAAAAATTAAAAAAAAAATGTTACAAGTTTTTAGTATAAAAAGTGCCAATGAAGCCTGCACCCATCAAAGATCACTGGTATACATAGAAGATTCATACTAAGCAACAAACTATTCTAGTAGAACACATACTTCATGTTTGTTTTTATCGAGTTTTCTTTCCTTTTTTTATTTTTTCTGAGACTTTCCAACTTTTACCATTTTTTTCTTCTATAAATCTATACCTAGAAGATATTACTTTCGTGAACGATGCATAAATCATGTAAAGCAAAACCAAATGGAAGTAAAAGAAAGGATACAATGCTGACCTCTTTCAAGCGCTTGGACCTATTCTCCAAAAAATTTATTTGTCCTTTAATAGCATCACGAAGGTCACTAGATTTCTCAGCTGTTGGATCAAGCAGCTTCTTTATGGCATATCTGAAAGTGCTATGAGGTTTGCTTAATCCTGGAAAGTTGCTTATTAAATCAACCAATAGAGGCTGGTTTAGAACCAGAAATCCAAATCTGAGCGGGCCTGTAAGCATCCTCAGAGATAGTCCCCCGAGCAGAGAAACACAAAATGATGAAGTGCTAGAACTCAGCTTTGACAAACTACCTGCCAAATCCCAGCCACCCCAACACCCAGAGTCAAATTCCAAGCCTGAAAAGGTAGTGTCAATAATAACTCTAGCACCAAACTTAGCACAAACTTTTAATAAATTTTTCATCTCTGTGTTGCTGTATAGAAGACCAGTCGGATTAATGGTTGGGCCTGAAATGTACACCCATGGTTTTTGTACAGTCTCAAATATTCCAGAAAGTGTCTTCTCCGTCAGCTTAAAACCTTCTTCAGAATTAGTAGGTACATTTACTACTTTAGCTCTCAAAAATTTGGCAGCAGAGACATAGGTCCCATTTGATCCAGCTGCAAAGCACAATGTTCCACCTTCTTGTGTGCAGCCGAGAACCAACTTATTGAACAGAGCCAGAGAGCTGTCAGCACATATAATTTCTGTGCTGCTATCAACTGGGAAACCATAATTGCTCTTGACAAATTGCTTGATGCTAGGGTCAACATCTATTTCACACTCGGTCATGTTTTGCCGTGCAAAGCTTTCAAAAATAGCAGCTTTGACAAGGAATGGTACGGGAAGGAAGCTTTGATCAACATCCATGTGAATCAAAGAAGAGCTTGTTGCATCACTAATTGAAAACTCGCTATCGTCAAGGACCGAAATGGATGATTTAGAATTGCTGAATGTCCCTTTTGATTTTTCCAATATACAATCTCTCTAAGGAAAAAAAATAACAAAATCAATTGCATAAGCTGACCAACAAAGCAAACCACCAATTATTGCAAGAGTTCAAAGTAAATAAATGATAAACAGCTTATAGAATTATTAATAACCTAAAATTTTCTTAGAATTTCTGGCTAAATACATCATGATCATAGTCAAGGTTACTACTATTAACCAAGATACAATCATAAATTGAGTTCCATGAGAAGGAAGAAGAAATCCTATAAGAGTTTAAAGCCCTTTCGTCACCTTAGATTACATCAAACTTTTTAATTAAAAAGAAACGAAAAATAAGTCTTGGTCCATTTTCTACAAGTTTACGCTTTTAAGAAATCTGGTAATCAACACTATATATTATGGTATTATAATTTTTACTGTGGTATTAGAGTACAAGATCTGAGATTAAAGACCAGGAAATTCATTTTCCACATTATTTTAGAACTTTCACATGTTGGACCTCCCAAATAGTGCACAACAGAAAAGTTATAGAATAGATAAAAGTGCTGAAAATTAATAAAGCACGGCACACCTCCAATGAGCTTATGCTTTTATAGGACATGGTAAGTCAACACTCTTGAACAGATCATATTTCAGAATTTCTTTATAGAAGATTGACTACATCGCTTTTGTAGTTGCTAGACATTATAATGTTATATTTTTTAAGATGACATGCAAATTGCTAAAATGATAAACAGGAAATTGACAAACCGCTGCATATGGATGTCTGTCAGAAAGTTGAAAAGCAAGAAGTTCGTGGAAAATACAAGCATAATAGCTTTGACTAATAAGTGCTGTATTGCCTTCAATTAGTTCCATGATCTTGGACAAGTGATTAAGTATGGCATCATCCTCTGAAATTATGAAAGCTACTTCTAAATCTGAATAAACCTGCGAAGAGTATTTGTTTCGTATTAAAAAAGAAATATGTCGTAAATCTGAAGGTTGTGGCACTATTTCATTACATAATATAATAAGCCTCCTCTAGATGTAGCACGTTAACTAAGCAATGGATATCACGAAGGGAAAAAATTACCTTATTTTTAACCAAGCCACATGCAATGGCTGCGTGTGAGGGTAGCTTATTTTCTGCAAGATATTTTAAGACTCCATTTGAACCGGGAAGGCTGGATAGCTCAAACTGATCAGATATGTCTAACAACAAATAACATCCAATTTCTCTTGTTACATCTAAAAGGTTGACAAAAGCTACACTAGTAACAGCTTCAAATTGAGCCAGCCCAGTTACCACCACCTGTGGTTTTAGCTTCTTTATAAGCTCTATCATTAAATCTGATTGGTGAGGTGCTTCAATGACTGTGATTGTGCATTCCAGAGGAACTTTATATCCGTTAACCTACAGGCATGAAATGCATATAATCAAGCACATATGCAGCGACTCAATTCAGTTCCTTAACAGAGGAGATATTAATTGGTGTTTCAACAATCATTTATATAAATGGACTGTACCTCAAGCGGTGAAGAAGTTAACCATTGTCTCGGAAGATGTCGAGTCAGATTTTCATCAACAATTGCGACAGCAGGAGCATAATACCGAAGAGCACTCTCAATTGC
Organism: Hippophae rhamnoides; assembly: GCA_033030585.1. Classification (NCBI taxonomy): domain Eukaryota; kingdom Viridiplantae; phylum Streptophyta; class Magnoliopsida; order Rosales; family Elaeagnaceae; genus Hippophae; species Hippophae rhamnoides. Next base: position 59,501,877 of record CM065428.1, on the reverse strand, counting down.
AACAGACCGTGAAGGAAATACAATAACATTCTACCACAAATCAGGAAAAAAAGAAAAAAGAAAGAGAGTCAAAACTGCAGCTCACTGAGCATAAGAATGCATGATGATTTTGTATGAAATTTGTATCAGTACCTCAGTTACCATCATTTTGACACAGGACCAACTTCTTATTCTTTGGATACTGGAACTCAATACCGTTCAAACCACTAAAGCACAGCTATAGATGAGTGTATTTTCAATTCATATGTTAGGTAACCAACATAAGAGCAGGTGAAGAGCCAGATTTCATGTAGGTTTCTTAAGCGTTAACATCGATAGCTAATAAGATTTTATATTCTTGTAGAAGATATGAATACAAATATTATTCATTACAGTTAACATTCACCGAAGCTCAGTTATGGGATTTTTAATCCTTTTAGAATCTTGTAGCTTTACTTGATATAGCACCACCTAAAGGTTTTTGTTAAATCAAAACTATGAAACCCAGGTCTTGACCAAGATTGAAGTGTGATTCCTCTAAACTTAGCTAATCCATGCAGTATGGGAAAAGTTGTAGTTATTCAAATGTAGTTACTTTATGTAAGACTTTCACCTAATTGATTGGACATATAAAATACAACTGTTGAAAGTAAATATTATTTGTTATAGGAGCAAATAATAGAGAAGAAAATTCAACAGCACAACTGAATCAGTAAACAAGGTTTTCTTACATCAGCAGTAAGAGGGATTCGGTGATACGTTTTCATGAAACCAGAAATGGAGCTTCGAAATTGTTTGGTTCCAGCTGGTTGCTCATATATGCACAGAGAACTCTCTTTTAGAATTGTAGCCAGATAGGCTAGGAAGGCAGTCTTCTCATCAGCAACAGCGTCGTCTTCAAATGATAAATCTAGAGAACTGCTGATCTCTTGGAAGCCACTCTTAAGAAATTCAAAAATTCGCTTCACCTGTCATTTTATTCAATCCATTATTCATTGTTTCTTCAATTTCCTTTATTTCAGGGGCATAAAAAAGGACCATGTGAACTTAAATATAAGATAAAGTGCAACTGTACAAAACCTGATTTGGTTGGCGCAGCTGACAACTATAAACTGATAAAGCATGAGATATTTTCCCACCAGCCTTCCCATAGGCCCATGCTGTTCGAGCACAAATTCGCTGATCCGCAGAAAGTCCCATGAAGAACTCGAAGCGATGTGGACTGTTCTTCTCAATTTCAACTAAAGCCGAAATATCTGTGTCAGAAGCCTGTAACAAAACATTTCAAGAGGAGTGCAATTTGGATAGAGAAAACTTATTAACTTAAAAATAAATACACTTGCCTGGATGATTTTAGTCTGCCAAAGCTTAGTAATATGGAAACCACGGCGCTGAAACAAGCGTTCACAAACAGCTTGACCCGGACGACCTCCCATATTGAAGATCATTATCCCCATAGGGTTAATGACAGCTATTCCTTCCTCCACTGCTCTAGCTATAAGACCTAAACCAAATTGATCCTCAACGAAACCCTAAGGACAGGAGGGAACAAACATAAGTAACGATACCAGTACAGCAATGATCTTTTCCAACATCTAACCTCAAGGGGAAGAAGGAAAAGGTAGCAAATTGAAGTACACAAAAAGAACCGATTTTAACCAGATATGTAGAATAGGTGTTGACTCATAATCCATCAACTTCTTATTTAACGTCAAGACTAATAAAAGAGTTCTAACATATTTTTGTTGGTGCCTTATGAGCATTATGTGGAAATGGTTCTGTAAAGTGGTTCAGTGGTCTAGGTTGCAGAAAAATTCATGATCTAAGGAAACTTCAAGGCCTTCCTACAGCAGTATGGATTATCCTTTAAAAAAAAAGGAAGAAAGAAGCATGTATGAATTGCAATCTGTTTTAGGCTCTTAGGAAGCTATTTTCTTCTTCAAAATTACATGGAAATTACATGCAAGAACAAAAACCCAAGGATATTCCTTACCTGAAGTGCACAGTAATTGCTCAATGAATAAAGAAATTCCTCACTTGCATTTTCTGTAATCATTTTAGACATTGCATGTGGGTTTGGGTTAAGAATCTGCAAGTACAGAAACACTGGTATATTATAACACATAATAATAATAATAATAGTTCAAGCAGTATAGCATCTGTTAAATGCCGCTCTCAGACTGGGAAATGAGTAGCGCAACTTGTGAGCATACCTGAGGTATGCATCCAACAATTCGTTCAAGCTGAATGCCATGATCCCTAATGTATGCCAAGAGATCTGATTCATGGAACTCCACCCTATCTAGTAGAGTTTTTTTCTCCAAGTCATAAATAGGTTGGCCTTGGTCATCAAAAGCATTCAAGTATAAGTTTATCCAAGAAATCTTGATTGCTCTAGGATTGATGTCAAGACCATACACCTGCAGAAGATAAAATTTTGAGCCTATATTAAGTAGGGAATTGAACAAAAAATAAAAGAAAGAGTAACTTCAAAAGGAAACCTTGGAGGGCAACCACTTCTCAGCAATGGCAATGGAAATCCAACCATTTCCACATCCAAGTTCAGAAACGGTCCTGTCCTTGAAAATAGAATCCGGATGTCTATTTAAGCCTTCATAAAAGGTAAAGGACCAGTCTTCTGGGACGAAAATGCTAGGGACCACCATCATTGTCAGCTTCTTCCTCCCTTGGTAACCTAATGAGAATTTTCATCGATCATAAGAGTAACATTTCACTGAAATATTGATCAAATTAATGATTATGACTTCTGACCCTCGCAATCATCAAAATACAAACAGATGATACGAATATCACCACCATGACCCTTCCAGGCTCCCTCTCCTTTATTAAGGAATAAGCATTGCTCTTGACTTCAACCACAAAACTAATGACTAACGAGAAAACAAAGAACGATCACTATCAGCTTCTTCCTATTAAAATAACTCGATTTCACTTTTTACAGATTGGGAACAATCCATTCAAACTAACATTACATCATTAACAGATTCCTATCCTATCTAGTTTTCCTCAGACATATTCTTAGCAGCCAAACAGAGTCTAACTTCATTTTTTTCTTTCTAATATAATAAAATAAGAAACACAACCAAAGAAATTAGAGTTACCTTCATACTGGTTTAGGAGAATATCATCGATCCGAAAATGGTAAGACTGGAAACAAATGTCGCATGAGTCTTTTGTAGGGAAACGTTGTTGGATATTGGAGAGGAAGATCCGGGCCTCAGCTCGGGTCTTTGGATCCTCCAGTCGGTCCAACACGGACCTCAAGGCTGCGTAAGCTGCGTCACCGGACTGCGAACACTTGTTCAAGAACTCATCCACAGCATCCAGTTTTTGCGACATCGAAATTTCTCCACAGAGACTAACGAATAAACACACCTACACTCCGTGATATGCTTAAAGCTTCAGACTTCGCTTCTCTTCTTATAGAACGAACAAACAAGGATTTTGCTGTTGAAAAGAGAATAAATATAGAGAAACAGTCTATATATATATATAACGTTAAAGCACTTCGAGTGTTGAAAGCTAAGAAACAGTTAACAAAGCAGAAAGGCTTCTCTTCGGCGCTCCCTTTATAAGTGAAGTACACTATTTTCATAACTACTTTTGTATAAAGCACGTCATACCTACATGACATATGACTTTAACAAAATGTAAAAAAATTATAAATTTTATTTTTTACAAACGTTAACAGTAGAACTTAGAATATAAAATTATTTTTATAGTCGCTAGTTTTTCTTTGTAAATTTTTATTTTTATTTAATTTTCAAATTATTTTAAAAAATTAATAAACATACAGAAAATGATGAAAGTAGATGCAATTTTTTTTTCCTGTTCTTGAAGTTTGTCTTGGTGTTTTTAAAGTTTTATTGAATAAATCGTAAATAAATAAATTGTTTTGTGTGAATAATCTTGTTAATTATTGTGATAATAGATAAAAACAAAAATGAATCTCTATAAATATTTTATTTAATAAATTAAAAGGAGTTTTAATTATTAATATATATAAAGTAAATACTATTCAAATTTACAAGAGGGTAAACCTCAAAATAAGACCACAATTGTTTGATTAATAGAATACTTATCGATAACAAAGGGCACGTTGTCGTGTTAATAAAGCATATGAATATTTTATAAATATAAATAAATACTTTTCTTCCTTTTGTTCTTAATATAAAAAAAAACACATGTGATTAGAAACATTAAATAAAAAAATAAAAAAGAATTTTATGGAATATGCCATTCGTAAACTTGATGTTTGCAATCCTTATACTAATATTAGACTTATTATTTTAAGTAAATTTGGTATGAAACAATAATTAAATTGTTTCTCCTAACTACCTTTATAATATTTTATTCAAACAAATATTTTATTTTTTAATAATTTTAATAGAAAAGATTAAATTAAACAAATTTAGTGGTTCATTCAAGTTGAATGTAGCTAAGAATAATTTCTATCTATTATTACCATATAACTTCTTCTCCAAAACTACAATGTCTTCTTTGTGCAATGAAATTTTCATGCTGCATTGCCCAACTTGCACCTATGACCTACCTAATATAGACGTTATTAAATCATTAATTTAATTAAGAACTATATGATGGTTATTAAATCTACATCATGTTATTGATTTTATTTTATTTTTTTTTTATAAATTCTGAGATACAAACTTACCAACTATTCTGAGAATGTGTTGATTTAAACTCCTTGATCACGCAACCCAAGAGAACTCGGACGAACGTGGGATTGCAATGGGAATGAAGAACCCGACGAAAGCTCCAAATCTGAACAAAGGATATCAAATATGAGTGATGGCTTTAATATTGAATTTGTGGCTTACGGCTGGAGCAATATAAAATATTGGTTCACACTTCAATTAGAAGACGACTTCCATGTGAATGATGATTAGCTCAGAAGTTATAATTCTTTAAGGGGTAGAGAACTCGTCTCGTAGAGTCGTAGATCACGACCTCACGTGCCTCTTAAACACGCTAAACGGTGAGTTTTGTTCCCCCTAAATAACTTTGTTATATGCCTCGGATGTGATGTTTCCTTGGCTTTAAGATTAACCATTTAACTTGCATTCTAAAAAATTAAATTTAATTAGAGATGTTGGTTATTACAACTTAACTTATTTAAAGTTAATTCGATAGATTTATAAATTAAAAAATTCAATTTAATTTATAATTTACTCACTGACTCATTCAATAATATATTTAACTTATTTTTAGAAAGCTTGGTTGTGGTTGGGTATTTTAAACTAAAAATGATATTAATTAATTTTTTTTTTGAAAAAAAATAACCAACTAAAATCATATTATTTTATTTTAATTTATTAGTAAAATAACATTTTGTTTTAATAATTTTTTTTCTCACACATAAATCAAATATAGTTCTTTACTTACTAAAACTACCAACTTACTAAAAAATCTAATTAAGGAATAAAATGTCTCAGAGTAAACTTCCAACTTACTAAGGTATATAGTTTATCATGGTATCATATAAGATTATTAACTTATTAAAAAAAATTAAATGAGTTAACCATTTATTAAAAATTTGATGAATTAAACAATTGTTTTAAAATAAAATAAACTTAAATGAATTGGGATAACCTAACTCATTTAACACCTCACTTTTTGTGACCATTGTCCACAAACATTAGAAATTTAAAACCTTAGGACATATTTATTACACAATATTAAGCTTTCTAAATTTTATATAATCGTATGTTTGATCATAAAATCAGATTATATCGTATAATATAAAAATTTAATACGATCAAAAAATATGAATCTAAACCGTACTAGACACATAATTTAATTTATCTGTATTTTTAATTATAAAATTGTGTCTTGATTTGTTTTCATCTTAAATTAAAAAGAGTTTTTTATTTTAAAATGTAATAAAATATAAAAATAAATTAAATATTAATTTAAATAAATTTTATAATAAAAAATATTTTAAATACAAATTATGTTATTAAAATATTTATAATTAATTATGTCCAAATATATTATAAAAATTATTGTTCAATATTGTACGGAATAAATACAATATAATACAATTTAATTCAATACAATTATAGTTAACCTATCGAATATTATGCACAAAACCTACGCTTAGTTTATATCTCACATTGGGTAGACTGATATTTTATTAACATGATAAGAGAAATTCCCAGTTTCATATTGAAATCCAAGGGTTGATCACAAAGATCAATTCCACTATTTTTCTTCTGGTCAAAAAGAAGAAAAATTAAAAGAAAAAAGACACGAAGATACTAAAAGCATCATAATTTGATGCCTTAATATTCCATTTGAAATGCAGGGTCGATTATTGGATGGTCACAGTTACAATGAGAAAATCTTTATAAAAGATTGCAATGGCATGCCTGTTGCGTCACCCTGAGACAAGGGCATTGCAACTTATAACAGCTAATCCTGCTGGACCCCAGATTCATAAACTAATAACGGCACACCAACTTTGTTTGATATATTAGGGACTATGAACAAACGTTTAAGTTATGATAATTAAAGAGTGACGATTAATATTATTCTCAAAGATGTAAGTCCAAATTTCAGAGTCAAACTATTGATAGATAAATAGATTTACCTTCCTTCTTGGTTCAGAAACTCTAAACCCTGTAGATCAACAGAAAAGTTTAACTAAAATAGTCTCAAGTAGTAGCAAAAACAAACCAACCAAAAGGAAAAGTGGGTTAGACTTGTCTTTGGACACTTTAATACTTAAAGTTTCAACTAGAGTATTTTTGATCACTATACTTTGAAAGTTTAACACATCATGTAAAAAACAATGACACTTTAATTCCTAAATTTTATTAAAGTAATACAATTTAATCTCTAAAATTTTAAGATTTAAGAACCAAAGGGTACATCTTTTTCTATCTAAAAATAGGACCTAAGTGTACTAGTTCAAAACTTTGTAACTAAAGTATCCCAAAGACTAAAAAGTACATTTTTCTTTTCTGAAAAGCAGGAACTAAGTGAACTAGTTGTTAGGAAATTTGGATAAAATAGTATAATCATAAATTCTCCAAGAAGTCTTCGCTTGTAGAATATCAATAACGAGAGAAATAGAATGTCTGTGACACAAGAATTATAGTGAAAACTCCAAATTAGAGAAAAACCACTTCGTTGTCGAAAAGGCGACCAGGAGAAAAATTCACTATGTGGAAAATTATTCTGTTAACAATCCCGCTTATTTTTCTCCACGAAAAAAAGAGCAATTATAGTTCTCAAAGAGAAATTTTCCCACAAAATTCTCTCACTTAAACTCTCATACAAGTTTTCTCTATTTTTGAGATGATTATCAATGAAGAAATGAAAGCCATATTTATAGCCTTCAAGTTCTCATTTCATATACTGCCAAACATTTATTCATTCAACAAAATTAGGCTAACTAATTTTCCTATTCTTTATTCAAACAAGGTTAGTAACTCCGTCTTTGACAATATGGTAAGCTCACCTTCCAATGAATTTTCTTAAATTAGGCACCTCTTATTTTGACTAACAAACCTAATATTATTTTTAATCAATAATAACAATCTCCATCTTGATTAAAAAATAAACATGGTTACCAACTACAACACCGTTTATTCCAATGATCCATAATTCTACGAAATTATCATACTGCACCATAAAAGAGTACACACGCTTAGAATTAATTACCAATTCTAAGAATTTCACTGTCATTTACGTATGAAAAAAAAACTTCTTGAAATTTATGGTGTGCAACTCTCAGCGCTTGGTTTTCCGGAGAGTTTATCACCATCGACATCCTTTCCACCACACATTACGCTATGCCAAGCCAACCGTGCGGGTATGCAAACTTGTGGACCCGCTACCAATAACACACCCTGACTTTCATGGCAATATTTTAGAGACTAGCGGCATGCATGTGAGGATGTACGCTCTTTTCAAAGAGCATCGCTATAGTCTTTGAAACAGACGTACTATTAGCGTCATCGTCGGTATTTGAGCTTAACTGCCAGGATCGAACTCCACCGCTTTGGACAATTTCTTTTTGAGGTGCCCGAGATTGTCCACACCCCAAAGACACTATCTTTTCTTTTTTCATAAAATTGTTTTTCTTTTCGGTTGTCGGCTACAATGTTAAGTTTTCAGCGAAACATTTCTTTCAATTCGACCTTTTTTCTTGAGAAAACAACTTGCTAGTAACCACGAAAAAATTATTTTCTCCTTTCCGTGAATCAAGATAGGTTTCATGTGATCATGAAAGATGGAAGAGACCAGGATGAGCCTTAAAGCTATATCTTCATCATCAAGTTTAACTCGATGGTTTCAGGTTGGAAGCAATACCATTGAGAACGGTTTAGATAATCGTGACATAATAGTTCCTTTATTAAATACGCAAAGTATGGCGCTTTCTTTCAAATACACCAGATTTGAAACGTCTTTCTCGATCTGAATTCTTCAAGCTTTTGAGTTCTTGGCCATAGATATTCTATGCTACACTTTGAAAGAATATTTTTGGCCAAGTAACTGCACGACTCTTAGATCGAAGATCTTCCCAGTCTTCGTCACTTATATTGGTTTCTTGGACCTCGATACATTATCAGTGGTTTCCCCTTTAACGCTTGTGTGTGTAACCCATATTGGATCGAACAAATCTTTGACTTGTACTTGCCTGACGAAAATTGATTCTCCCATCAAATTTCTCAATGTCAATCTTGACTCTTGACATTTCTCCTTCTTTCTTTGAAATTTGCTATGATACCAATTGTTAGGAAATTTGGATAAAATGGTATAATCATAAATTCTCCCTCCCAAGATCTTCCTTAGCAGAATATCAAATAGCAGAGAAATAGATAATACACAACACAAGAATTATAGTGAAAACTCCAAAGTAGAGAAAAACCACTTTCGTTGTCAAAAGACGACCAGAGAAAAATTCACTATGTGGAAAATTATTCACAACCACAGCTCTCAGTTATTTTCTTTGGCGAAAGACGAAGCGATTATAAACCCAAGAGAATTTTCCCACAAAATTCTCTCACTTAAGAACTTCTCATACAAGTTTTTCTCTATTTTTAGGATGATTATCAATGAAGAAATAAAGTCATATTTATAGCCTTCAAGTTCTCAAATCATATGCCAAACATTTCTTCATTCAACAAAATTAGGCTACCTAATTTTCCTATTCTTTATTCAAACAAGGTTAGGCACCTCCATCTTTGACAATATTATTTTTAATCAATAACAACACTAGTATCCCAAAGAAATATGTTTAGTGAACTTAGTATAAAATCTAATGTAACACCTCTGGGTAAATAAGAAATGTATTGAATTGATTCTTTTTAATAAATCGATCCCAATTTCAAATATGGAATTCAAAGGAATCAAATAGGAAATGAGACTCTGAATCATAGAATTAGAATGAAATATACGATCAACCAACATTTATCAAATTTGAAAAAGAGTCCGAAGAAATGGTTCTATCCTCTTATTTTTCTTTCTCGAACGGATGAACTATCCAACCAAAAAATGTATCAAGTAAAAATATCAGGACCTTCACGAGCGCCAAAAACTATAAAATCAGTAGCAACAACCATCTCTAGATTATAACATTCACATGCTTCAAGTTCTTCAGGTTTCTGGCAATAGTCACTTATTAAATGAAAAATTGAAAAGATCGCCAGTATGGTAAGGGTCATTGGAAAACATTAAACTCCATGCTCTGCTTCTGTCAAGCATCCATCTGCAATTTCCAGGTACACATCGGAAAACTGCAAGGACAAATTTATTATCGCAAGCAAAATAAAAACAATAATCTTAGTATCTATAATTTAATTCTTCAAACGCCAGCTGCACCTAATGGAATAAACATTAGTTAACCAAAAGAGCATCTGCTAAATTGCAAGAAAACTAAACAACCTTCCACATGAAGTATAAGAAGTGATCAACTTTACAGTGTTATACATTGTCTTTTGAAAAAAAACTTCATGAGTACTAGAAAAGAACACGTGTTATAATCTTAAGCCAGTAATATCGGCCATCTCAGGTAGAGACCAACCAATTCTATTTGACTATAGTCGGGAAAGAAATCTTGCTGACTAAATGTTACCACGTTATACCAGTATCCTATGTCAAAAGGACATGAATCTATGTCCCCAAGAGGTGGATAGGTTCAAGCATACCACAAGCAGTTCTCGACAACACAGACTAATTAATTTATAAAAGCACGAAGCACTTAAAATGGTAGGAACTTCTTCATTCATATGCTTTAAACCAGTACTATCACTTCAGACATTAATGAGACTTTCAAATTCCAATTAATTTCAATCTTTTCCCCAACTAGCCAGTCATGATTGCAGGAATCCAGCCCCTGGATCCTCCACTATATAGAAAATATCAACAGTGCTGTTTGATTTACTATCACCTAGATACCCCAGGAAATAAGATATTTTTGCCCATCGTATTGAACCTCGTGGCGACTTTGAAAATTTCTGTACAAATAAATGGAAGTAAGTGATTTCGGCAGTTTTGTCATCTAAAAGTTGAGGAATCCAATACTTATATTAAGGCATAAATCCAAGATTGTTCCCTTGGTTATGATTGGTTTCAAAAAGCATTTTCTTTTTATTACTCATTTTACTTGGAAGTTGTTCTTTAGCTAGTAACACCCATTCATAACAAAATAGGCAAGGATCCCATTCAGCAAACATGTTTTTATAGACCTCAAGGAAGATCATCTAGATCAATTGGATCAGAACGAACTCAAAACTTCTAAAGTCTAGCAAATGAATCCAAGTTCCCACTTTCACGAATCTGTGTATCAGATTTAATAATGCATGTTAGTCAATTTGTTGTTAGTACCTAGGGAAGGTCCTCATTTAACATATCCAAGATTTCAATGTCTAGTTGAATCATTTTTCTTATAGTCCATGGCTTCATGCAGCTTCTTAAGTCTCTGAACTGGATATCTATCTCTATACTGAACATGAAATTAGAATGACTAGACGAGATCATCGATTTCAAGGCAACATATCATGTGTTCTTTATGTGATTCTATCTTATGCAATCCAACACTAAATACTCTATATGATATTTTTACGGTCACGTGTTTAGTTATAAAGTGAGATTGTATTACACAGAATAAAAATTGTAAGATTACATAGAAATTTAGTAACATAAGTGATATAGGTCTAAACCGTACTGAACACTTTAATTAACTTGTCTAAAATTTTAATTATAAAATGATGTGTCGACTTTTTCTTTCATTTTAAATTAAAAATATTTTTAGGAAAACAACAAAATATCTATAAAACTTATAACAATAAAAATAACACTCCTAACAATAATTGCATATACCTCTCGAATCAATATAAGGGTGATATTTTGTTGTTATGAGTTTTTAGGATGCTATTTTAAGTAATTATTTAAAAAAAAGTTTAAATGCAAGAAAAATATAAAAATAAACTAAATTTTTATAAAGAAATTATTTTAATAAGTAAGAAAGCTATATGTAACAAACTAAATATTATTTTATTAAAATATTTATCATCAATTTTATCTGAGTAAATTATATAAGTTTTCACTAAACACTGTAACTATTAATTAAAATAAAATTCGATACAATTAAATTATATTTAATTTATTTAATACTGCGCATGCTATTAGTATATGCTATTAGTATACTGCCTAAGAACTCAAGGAGTGCTTCCACAATTCGAATAGCGTGTTGCAAGTAATATATCTGCTTCTTGATTTCAATTCCGTTCGGCATCAGGAACTCAATGATATTTTATAAGAAGCAGGTTCTCTAAACTCCATATTTATATAAATAAATAAAGTTAATTTTGCAAGGGATCAATTGAATACATTTGGCTCTCATTTAAAACAATGATTCATTAAATAAAATTCACTATTTAAAAATGCAATAAAATAAAATAAAATGACCAAAAAATCTTAATATTGATAGCATAATAAGAAATCGAGCAATATCATACCGAAAAGGAACCCAAAGGTGTTTAATGCAAAATTGGAAGAATATAGATTAAGATCGAGAAATTAACAGGCTTTATATGTACCTATCAATGAGAAGCAGAAGAAGTGTTGTGAGAGGCAGAGGAGGAAGGAGCATAGAGCCTATTGTAGACTTGCTCACCAACCAGGTAAACACCAAAGGCCACGAGCGCGATTCCAAGTCCAGGAGTGGCATGACGGAACTGATTCGAAAGCATTGGGTGTCTCCTCCACTCGTCCCTCCTCTTGAAGAACTCTCCAGTCGATCTTAGCATCTTATTTGGATTCGCCATCTCTCCGTTGTTTCTCTGTTCACTCTCTCTCTTTTCTGCGTTGGGTGCTTGATTTCGAGTATCGTTTAGCTTACCCAATTATCGAATTTACCTTTAGGAATGCCATATTTTTTAAAACCGATTATTTTAGTTTTTAATTTTTTAAAATTGTATTGTAAATTTTTTATGTATTTTTAATGTTAATTATTTTAATTTAGTTATTATTTACGTATATAAAACTTAGCAAGATGTTAATTTATCAGTAATGAAAATAAAGAAAAGATAAAGTTATTGATCTTTTTAAAAAATAAATATTTTCCTAATAATAAATTTATTTATAATTTATAATTTATAATAACACATAATTTTTTCCCGATTAAATAATAATTAATCTAAAATAAATATTTATACATCTTAAAGTAATTAAAAGAATTATATTATATTTTTAAAAAAAATAAAGATTAAAATTCATATCTCTTATTTAATGAAAATATTGTAATTAAGTTCTATTTTTTTTAATATTAGAGACTTATTATTATAAAAAAAATTATTTTTAAAATATATATAATTAATCTCGTATATTATATTAACTATTTTTTAAAAGAGATCATATTTTTTTAATTATTTTATAATATAATGATATTTTCTTCTAATGAACACTCGTAGGATATCGGATAGAATCACATCCAATATATAATAAAATAAAATAAAAAGGGTGCGTGAGTTTGTATAATATTTATTAAAAATAAAAAGATAATACATTTTAGTAAGAAATCTTTCATTTTAAAAAAAAAATGTAAAATGGTGGAAGAAGTATATTATTTGTCTATCTAATCTCGACATATTGATTGCTTGTTGATAATAATTAATTGACAATTGATATGATTGATCATTTACCAAGTTGATCTGCTTATAATCAATAGATGTGACTATTTTATATATATATATATATATATATACTTTCTCTGGACAAAGAGCCTTGATGAAGTTCATGGAGATGAAATATACTCTAATTATTGTTTAAATTTTTATTATTTTCATTAACATGTTTAAGTTTATTAAATCATATTTGAGAAGGAAAAAAAATCATATATCTCTGACAATATATTAAGTACCCTTTTTTTGTCAAAAATATATTAAGTAATTGAGGATTCGATTTTTTTTTTTTTAAAGAGTAAGTTTATACAAGTTTAATCATAAATGTAACTATTTTTCTATTAAAAGTTTAATTATTTAGATTATTTATTCATATAATTTAAAAAATATTTAAGAACGATAAAATCAATTTTTGAGTATTTTATACTATTTATATATAATTTTATTAATAATGATTAAAATTATCATTATAATTATTATTGTGTTATTAACTTTCTATTTTATTCATTTTAATCTATGTTTTATCTTTATATAAATAATAATAATTTATCATAAATTTTATTAAAATTTGATTATTTTTGCACTTTTATAGCCTCTTTTGCAAAAACAAATATAAAAGAATTAACTTTTTTATTCTAAATGACTAATTATCGCTTAATACATAACCCACGCAACAAATTTTTTTTTTTCCTTTTACAAAAGCTTGAACAACGCCACAGTTTCAGCGCCGATGTAAATGCTTACTGTTGCAACGCCACAAAATTTCCATCCTGAACACCTATCAAGATTATGAACAGGTTTTATATAATTTATCATTCTACATTTAATATAAAATTCTAGTCTTGATTAAAAAGTAGATATATAAGGAAAATTTCACCAAATTTAAAGAGAAGGAACTACTTTAAGCCACGTTTAAAACCATCTATTAAATTTCACTGAGAAAATAAAATGCCCAAAGTTTCCATCATACTAGGAATAAGAAGATGCAACTGAACCCTCCTACCCAGTTGCTCAAATCCCAGAAAAATGAAGCAATATATACCATGGAGTAAACTTTATTGATCCGTAGTTAAGAGGATGAATTAAATAGATACACACCCAACCTTTACATTTTACTAAAAAGAAACACCTTTCTCCTTGTCCAAAAATGGCTCAATTGGAAAATAAATACATACATAGAAGTATAGAACAAAAATAAAGAATGCTTTTCTCCATTAATCCAAGCCAGCTGAAGTCCCACTTTATCTTCTAAATCTGCCCTCTATTTTAATTTTTTACTTTGAACAGTCACCAAACAATGCAAAACGTCCGCCTTGGACCGCCCGAACTGGGTTTCTTTTGACCTTTGCAGACATAATAAATTTATAAACAGAGAATATTATCAAATAAAACAAGGGTTTCTAAGAGAAGTGAAACAAAGATGGCTAATATAAAAATGTCCTACCTTCCCTCTTCTATTGTGTTTGGTGCTATTCCAGCAGAATAATCCACTGCAACCTCCAGCATTTGACCCTGATTCATAACCCCTAAAAAAAGACCAAAACAGAAATGTGACATACACATAAATATCTTCTTCTTATTTCAGGAACAAATTAAATCTTGATAAATGGTTCTGAAGCTAGTACAACAGAACTATCCATTTTCTTTCACATTGAGCAGGCAAAAACCACTCGAATGTTTGATCAAGTACAGAATCAAATAAGATACATTATCAGTGAACGCAACATGAATAAACAATCAACAAACGAGTAGACTAAGAGGAATGTTAACGGGAAGTTTGATGTATTGGATTGCGATAACAAGAGTTAAATATGTTGCATAAAGATGCTCATGTCCAAATACACTATCAAGTATGGAAAGTGGAATCTATACTCTATTGCAATACTTATAGTTCATGCCGGCCAAAATGGTAGAGTTCAATTAAGGTTGATGCATGGCACCATAAACATTTTTTCCTTACAGATGCAAGAAGAGTTGAGTCTCAAGACAAACAAGACATTTCAAAACAAAGAAAGGGGAGAGCTAAATTTCAAAAGCAAAATAAGGAATTTCGCAAACATGGTTGAGTTATTGGGGACAATAAGGTCAAGGGAAAAAACTCAAGCAGAAAAATGATACATTTTACTTCTATAATTCTAGCAACCAGTATTTTGCAGTAATGATCTAAAAAGTAAACAATTATACGTGTAAAAGTTATGTAAAATTTATATTTTCCAGCTAGACCAAAAGACAATTTCTACACAATCACGTGGTCGAGCTTAGTCCTTAAATTTAAGAAAAATAGAATGGAAACAGTCATGTAATAGAAAATGAAATGAGGACTCACAGATTATTTTTTCCAGAATTATTTATGAAGCTGGGATCATGCAATAAACTTGGGGACATAGGGAAGTGATCAATCCTTTTACCAATCGGGTCCTTTTGAATCACTTCTCTAGCATTAATCTTCAAACCTTTTAGTTCATGATTTACTTCATCTCTCCATTGCCTTGAGGATAAAACTAATGAATTCACACTGCCTATTTGATCATCAATATAGGTGCCATCTTGAGGCAAGACCTGATTCTTTTCAGGTTTTAGACAACTAATCGATCCAGGGGTGCCTTTCTCAGTTGCCTGCAACCAGGCAGTTTCTAGCCTTTGCTCACGAATTATGGACTCTATTCTCTGCATGGGGATCCCCTCTCTCTTCTCAATTTTGTCACTGGTTTCAGTATCGCCTTCACTGGGTAATGCTGAAGAACCAGACATCGGCTTATAAGTCCCATTCAGCAACTGGTAACAGTCAGAATAACCATTAATTGCATCTGCCTGCTTCAGATCACCAGGTAACTTAGAATCATCAATAATCAATGAAGCCTCTCCACCTGGTAAGTGAATAATTCTGACCTCTACATTACATCTAAGAACCACTTCAATTGAATTTGTTATACTGCTCAAAAACCTTTCAGCTCTGGATTTAATGGTTCCATCAGAAAATGCAATATAAGCAATTAGAAGATCTGCACATCGAAGGAACTATATTAGACTAGGAAGTAAAGGTGGGAGGGGAGAGACCATTTGTTAACCCAATTTTGATGATTTCATTTCATGCTATGACCTCAATATGACAAAATTAAACCAACAATTCAAAGCTTCCTACAAATAATTTTACCATGCTTCAACTTTGTCAAATTGCAAATCATCAATGAGCAATAGTTAGCTCATGCAATGTCCATTAAATTTACTGCATATACATTCTAGTTTCATGAGCAAAAGTAAAATTAAAGCCACAGTTAAATGAGTTACCTCCAACTTCAGAGATAGAAACAAGCTTTCCATGAGCATGAAGTAGCTGTCTCAGTGTTTTTGAGTGGCACTTCTCAATGCATCGAGTCCATATATTATCCAACTTTTCTGAGTCTACACACTTAAGGACCTTATTTCCAATAGCAGGATTATCATGTGAGGCAGTTGAGACATCACCATCCTGGAATTGACTATGTGAGAGCTTGGAACTAGAACTCAAATCATCACTTTGTGACAATAAATCTCCTTGATGACGCATATTGTCATTTCCTGCCTTCTTCATGGCAGGAGAAATTGGATTGTGAGGCATGAATTTGCCATCCGATTTCTGTCTGTAAGTATTAGCTTCTCTTGAAGTACTTGATGGATCATCTTCAGTCTTCCAGCTCTGTCTTCTACTACTACCTGAATGACTCGGATCAGAAGAAGGCACTGAACCAAGCTGTAATAGTGTTGCTGTGAACCATGTTGAGCGTTCATTTGAAATCCTGAGCTGTTTTTCAGCCTCTGAAAGTAGCTTCAAAGCATGCTTGAGTCTCTTTATTTCTGCTACTGTCACTGAAGCACAAGCATCAACCACCCATGGAAGTTATATTCAGACATCAAAAATATAATTATTCAAAAGAGAGTTTAAAAATAATATGAGATGATAATACACATGCAAATATAGATACAAGTAGAGATTATCTTATAGTATTGAACCCCGTAATAGTATGTACAGGTTGTACATAATTGAAATACCTCCCAAAATAACATGTCAGTTATACATAATATACATATATAATTTATGTACAGTATATAAATAAATAAATGTACATTATATAAAATGTTACATAAACAGTTATATATGTAAAGGGGTGCTATGGTATTGCATTCACATCTTACTACTAAAATTGTAATATATGAACAACCTTGTTGGGACTTAGGAGAGAGAATAAAGAGATTGAACTCACAATTTCTTTCATCAAACAATGAACCATGTTTGCCATTGTTGTAAGTCCCAGCAATTATATCCATAATAAGGCTGGCCAGTTGAGACATCAAAATCATTGGATCCACCCCAGCATCCATGAACTCTCTCGCTCTCTTTACAGTTTCTGCAGTATTGGATGACATTGCAAACTCCAAAAGCTCCAACAGCTTTTCATCTGAAACAATACCCACCTGCAAGGCAAACCACTTTAAATTCAAAGCAATACTTCATATAAATGAAGAATTTCAGAAAATATTTGGATCCTTGTTGCAAAATATGTCAAAATGCAAAATCTCTATAAACGAAAAATTTCAGAAAATATTTGGATCCTTGTTGCATGATATGTCAAAATGCAAAATCTCTATCTCCATTCATATAATCATTGCAGGGATACAGATTAAGTTAAACTGAATAATCCATGTAAAGAAAGAATTTGGAAACTCACAAGCTCATTCACAAGGCACTTAGAAATTTTCTTCCCCAGCAAACTCAACTGTTCAAGCATAGTTTCTGCATCTCGAAGTGAACCATCTACATTCAAAGCAATCAAATTCAATGCATCTGATTCAACTTCCAGGCTTTCTTCAGCTGAAATTTTCCTTAACCGGGCCACAATATCAGTATCTTTAATCTTGTTGAAGATATATTTCTGACATCGTGACTGTATGGTGCATGGCACATTGTCAATATCAGTTGTTATGAAAATGAATACAACCCGTGGTGGTGGATCTTCAATAAATTTAAGGAATGCCAGCCATGTTTTTGAGGGCAATAAATGACACTCATCAATAATAAAAACCTTGAACCGTGAGGATGCTTGTGAAGGTCTCATCAGTAGATTTTTAAATAGGTACCTAACTTTGTCAATTCCTTTCTTATTAGTACCATCAACTTCAAAAAGATCCATGCTCTTGCCTGAAATAAAGTTTGTGCATTCCCTGCAGTAGCCACAGGGCCGGGATACATCAGGAGCCAAACAATTCAAGGCAGAAGCAAAAATTCTGGCTGCCGAACTTTTTCCAGTTCCACGGGGACCCTGGAAAAGATAAACAGGGGCAATTCTACCCCTTGACATAGAATTAATAAGCGATTGGACAACAATATTCTGGCCAATCAAATCATCAAAGAACATTGGCTTGTACTTCTGGCTAAAACTCTTAAGATTTTCTGGTGTGGCTTCCTCTTCCACTTCACCATTTAGAGCTACAATCTCTAAACCTTCTTGGCTCCTACAACTTGACCATCTTCGTCCATCCAATCTACTCAAAGCCTCCAAATCAAGTTCCCCGAAGTTTGTAGAGAGCTCATCATCACTTCTCCCAGTTCCAAGAGATGATCCTCCCCTACCATTACCGCTATTGGAAAGCAATGGGAGCACGCCTTGGAAACTTTTTGAAGCCATTCTTCGTTTTCCAGAACTCATCGATGATTGACGTTGTCTCGCATACATGTTTTGACTTCCACATAATAGGCTACTTCCTTTCCTCCTCAAGGTATCAGAAAGTGAAGGAGAGTAACAGCTTCCACACGTTCCTCTTTGTTGTCTAGAAGTCCTCTTTGACCAATAGCAAGGAATCCCACATCCCTGTCGCCCCGGTAAGTTCAGATGGTCATCCACCTCATCATCCACATCATTCATTGAAGTTGTTGTGCAGTCCCAAGATCCTACAGTACTTGGATTACGCTTACGGTATCCATTATAAGAACTAGTAGACAATGCAGGAGTGCTGTAGGAATAAGAAGAGTCATCTCTTCTACGACCTCTCAAAAACTTGGATGATGAACGAGGCCAATTCTTGTGCTTAAGTTTCAAAAGTAACGGGGACGTCCCAGTTACTCGTCTTACATCCTCTGATTGACAGTCATCATCAGTATCATCAGATTGCCCAATTGAGTCATCCTGGCTCATTTCTGAGGCCATTGAAGGATGACCCTCAAGCAATCTTCTTGAATTGGCTAATTTCCTAGCAAAATAAATATCTTTCTGTTTATATTTTGATAAAACATCCAAATGGGTATCAACTTTCTTACTTCTTTTCTTGAATGTTGGCGTGCCTAGTGGAACAAGATTTGCATCTCTGCGTCTAAATGTCATCCTTCCATGGATGTCACCCAAGTAGGTATCACTATTGCTATCTACATCCTTGCCATTATGCGCATCGCTCAAGCTATCGTAAATGCTCCCTCCTGCATAAGAAGAAGACCCACCATTGCCATCATCTTCTTGCTCCTCTTCATCCTCATCAAAGTCCTTAGTTTTGGCCTTATCACTCTTCTCACTTGAAGATTTTGGATTCTTCCAATTGTACAAGAAGATCCTCTTCTTTTTCTCATTCTCATTTGTACTCTGACCAAGAGGATCAAGCCGCGAATTAGCTTGAAACCCTTTGACGTTCTCAATCTCAGAGTTGCTATGCTTCCAAGCAGAGTAAGAGGATGCTGAAGTTTTTGGCTGTGCTGCAACAGATCTAGAGGAAGAGGCCAGAGGAGACCTCCAAGAAGAAGTAGTTCCAGGGTCACGAAGCACCCTAGAAGCCTTTCGAATCTGAATGAGCTCCTTCTTCAAGTGGAGCTTGTTTGGATCACAGACCCTCATTTCTGACATTTGTTGTTCTCCTAACTTCCCTTTTGTCTCTTGAAAAATTATTTACAGATAACCAAGCAAAAAAAAAACACTTTTGGAAAGGAACTCAAAAAGGCAATGACAGAAACAGAGAATCTAAGTCATATACTGATTAAAAATATAAGGAAGAAGAAAAGCTCACATTACCATCAATACTCTTTCAGAAAAGAGAACCCATTAACTGATGCATAGCAGAAGCAACATCCCACATTGCTCTTGATCCTCAAATTGCATACAAACATGTCTTTGCACTTTTAACACCGACATGACTGGTTATTAAATGTCATGCATCTCATGGAGTGATCTCTGGAGTAAAAAGATTGAAACTTTGATGGGTCAATGTAGATCTGACACAACAGCTAAGAGACACATGCTATATTATTATCAAGTTTGACACTCTATTCCCATCGTTCACATTGGTTGTCTCAGACTGTTGTGTTTTATTAGGGTTTCAGTTTGGCGCCCCAAAATGAAATCTTGAACCAGAGAGAGAGAGAGAGAGGTGATATTATTAGTTTGGCTTCTGTCTTAGAAATATAAGGAGTAAAAAAAAAAAAGGTGAAATAATCAAAGATTGGCAAACTCCCTCCAACTCCAACTCGAAAGCTCCAAGCTCTAAAAGTCCAAAACATGGGGTCTCTCTTTGTTTTTAGTAAAGCTTATTTTCTGTGTTAACTTGGATTTTTCAAATTGTTCTTACAGTAACTTTCGTTGTGTTTTTCTCTCTCTTCTTTATTAGATAGATCTTTTTAATTTATTGCATTTATCGTTGTTAATATGATATCACTGTCAATGTTATTTGTCCGATCAAAAAGGAAAAATCGAAAACTCGGCCATCGTAATGTTATAGATTATCTAAACAAGTACTGTTTGGTGTTTACCGCCAACGATTAAAAATTGGTATTTATAGGTTTATTAACAATTTAATTTTAAAAAAAAATATATTAAAGATATTATTAACATCAGTGAAAATTTGTGTAAAATTTATAATAAATTTAAAAAATTAAAATTATTGAGAAAAATTTCTAGTATAAAGATACAATATCTATTTGTATTAACAAAAACTCTATTAACCTCGGGTGTTAATTGCCTGATTGTTATTGATTATATATTCAATTTCTCTCTCTTCGTTAATGAATTTTAAAAATTGTGTGCGAAAGAATCAGTAAAATCGTTTATACTTAGAATCGGGGTAAATAGAAGAGTTCTTAAATTAATTGGGTCTTTACGAAAAAAGTATTAATTAGGTAACCAACTTTTACATGCTATTGGATAAAAAAAAAACTTTACGTGTTATTGCCTTTAACTCTTAAGAACTTCAAAAAAAAAAACGTAAGGTATGTATTTGTTAAGTAATATTAAAATTTGTATGGTATAACTTTTTCTCAATCATATATTTAATTATAAAATCAAATTTATCCTTTTAACATAATAAATAATATAATTAGAAAATATAGATATACCGAATAATTAACTTAATCTATCCGAAATTTTAATTATAAATATATATATTTTGATTTTTTTCTTTATTCTCAAATTAAAAATAATATATTTTTATTTTAAAATATAATAAAATTATTTTATTAAAATATTTATAATATTTTTTTTCGATTATAATATACAGCTTATTATTATATGTTTTATAAATTAATTATAATATAATCCAATACACTATAATTATACTTAATATGTTTAATACGATGTAACAAATATATCATAAATGTTCGAAAAATGAGAGATGGTCCGCAAAGATCACATCCCATTAGGATATCTATACCAATTTTTTTTTAGATTAGATTGTACTTTAGTTAGTATAGTTAGTATGACTAAACATCTCAACTATCATAAATACAAATTTAAATACTATTTATATAATATTTAATTTATTTAATAAAAATTGAACTTTAATTCTTTTTAAAAAACAAGCCTTCTATTTATATCAATTCAAAATGTAAAGATTTATGTGATATTATGTGAAGATTAATGGAGATAATTATATAATTTCTTATCACGTAGCTCAAACATAAAATAATGAATAGAGGGTAAATGTATCGGAAAAATAATAAAAATAATAATTTTAAAATTTATAATCATAAAAATAATATCTCGTATATCAACTTCATATGTTTTAAAGCCAGATATGGAGACTAACAAAAAGTGAATAGGGATATTGTCTATTGAACCAGTATTTTTAACGTGAGTAAGTTGATTATAAGCTTGTAAATTTAAGTCTTTGAGGATCATCTAATTGAAAGTATGAAAAACTTATTGATTAAATGAATTGAATTATGGATTTATATTTTGAGTGTTTCAATCTACTTACCTCCGTTCTTACATAGTGAAGACATCATTGGCATTTTTGCATAACCTTATATATAAATAGCAATGCTTTTTTTTTTATTAAATGCATGTTGTAATGCTTTATAGAAAGCATTTGTTTTAGCTTCTACACTGGATAGAGTAATAGTATGGCAAATCCAAGCATGTAATACTCTTCCAAAATAATCAATAATAATGAAGTCCAAATGTCTTGAGTCCAAAAAGTATAAAAATTAATTTTAATAGCATTTTATGTAATAGGTTGTCATTTATGTGACATGAGATAAGAATCTTCAGCCAAGAACATGTCTTCTTATGATATTTTCATGCAAATAAAAATAGAAAATTCTTAAACTCTTTTGAAAACTTTGTTAATTTGTTGAGAGTGGTCAAGAGTCTTATTATTATGAACCATTTTGTTGTGTAACCACTAGATTTATTCTATCATAATGACTACGTTAAGGGTGAAAGAATATTTTTCAATTTTTAATTCATGTGGTTAACCAATTATTAGGAGGATTTAGAATAAAGGATAAGTATAATTTAATATCCAATTTCGTAATAAATTACAAATGATATTGCATTTATAAATGAAGCGTCAAGATCGAAGAATTTTGCATCTAATGAAAATATGTTTCACATCTTTCACTTCTATCCCATATAGAGGGCAATTTAAGTCTTAAATAGACATGTAGATACTGAGTTTCTTTTTGGTGTTGGTGCATAAACAATTATTAACAACCTTTTAAAGCAAAAAATTGTGTCTTTTATATATAAGGACTTTTCAATTTTTTTTTCAATTTTTTCTCTAAACACTAAGTAGTTGTTTTGGTCTCAATTTTGAATGAGAATGTCATAAGCTCCCTTGACATTAAATAAGTGTTTTTCTTGTTCATACTAGTGGACTTGGTCAACAAAAGAAGAATTAGGGGTTTCACTTTCATAATATAAGATGTAATGATAGATCCAAATAATGAGTTCAATTTATTAATATCCGAGTTCCAATAAGTATTTCATAAGTAAAGATAAAAAATAGAGTGTATTTATTGTACAAAAAAATTTAAATTTTTTGATTAATTAAGAATTAAGAAAGATTTTATTACAAGACTAAGAATCAAAGGATCCTATCAAATATTAATATTTTTATGTGCCTATTTTCTAACAAATATCTCCATTAATTATATCTTAAATTAACAACAAACTTTTCCAAATGTAAGAATCATATAACTTTTTGTAATATTAAGAAAAATATATACACTTACATTACTTTTCACGAAGACTTTGACCCAAAGTCTACTGATGACTAGTTCCCAAGCATTTCTTTATAATATTACTTCATTAAAATCTTCAATTTTAAGAAAACCTAAACTTTGACAAGTTTGGGTTTATAAATAGAATCTTAATTCTTTAAAGTAAAAAAAATAATGAGAAATTTAAACATTAGTGTTACTTTTTCAACAAAATTTACCCATGTATGAAACCGCAACTTCACAAAAGTTGATTGTAAGCTTGAGCATATTCACAGAAGAGATAGGCATGATTTGTAGAGCAAAGGTGATGAGAGTACATATGTCACTTACTCACAATAGCTTTGCTTTTCAACTATTTAATCTGTCTTCAATTTTTTCAAAATGGTGATTAAAATTATCTATTTTCTTTCATTAATAGATAAAGAATGTCCTAAATGTTTGACGATCAAAGTAGATTTATTTATCTCAAGTTGGAATTTTTTTTTTTAACTAGATAAAAAATAGTTTTAGAGACAGTGTTAAGGAAATACGTCTCACATCAATCAGGGAACTAGCATAAGTGTTAATTATAAGTCTGAACAGTCATTACTCTTGTAAGTGCGTTTTTGAGGAACGAGTTAAGCCTAGGTTTCTAATATGGTATCAAAGCAGGACCTGACGGTAGAAGAGCCACCCCTGAGACCTCTACCCGTGGAAAACATAAGATCATCAACGTCTGTTGACATTGTCGATGTGAAGGGGAATGTTAAAAAAATAAGTCTCACATTGATTAGGAAACTAGCATAAGTGCTAATTATAAGCCTAGGTAGTCATCACCCTTGAAAGCACATTTTTTGAGGAATGAGTTAGGCATGAGTTTCTAACATGATATCAGAGCAAGACCGTAGGTGGTGGAGGAGCCACCTAGCACTACACAAATACCCCACGGTAGAGGGCACTAATCCTTACCGATGTAAGGGGGAATGTTAAGGAAATAAATCTCATATCGACCAAAAAACCAGCAAAAGTGTTGGTTATAAGCTTGGGTAGCCCTCACCATTAGAAGCGCATTTTTGAGGGATGAGTTAGGCTTAAGTTTCTAACATGGTATCAAAGTAGAACATGATAATGTAGAAGCCACCCCCTGAGACCTCCACCTGTGACAAACATTAGATCACTAATGTTCGTCGACACAATAGATATGAGGGGAAGTGTTACGGAAATAAGTCCTACAAATACTAGGAAACCAGCAGAAGTGTTGGTTATGAGTCTAGGCATTCCTTACTCTTGTAAATGCGTTTTTGAGAGATGAGTTAAGCCTGTGTTTTTATCATGGTATCAAAGTAGAACCTGACGGCGTAGGAGTCATCCCTTGAGATCTCTACCCGTGTCAAATATAAGATCACATGCGTTCGTCAACACAATCAATGTGAGAAGAAATGTTAAGAAAATAAGTCTCACATCGATGAGAAAACTTACATAAGTGTTAGTTATAAAACCCAAACAATCCTCATCTTTATAAGTACATTTTCTAGACATAAATTAGATATGAGTTTTTAAGTACGTAATATCTTACTTCTGCATAATATTTATCTAATATTTCTTTAATTACCATATATTCTTGTAAATCTGTTGTTAAAAACAGGACAATGTGATCTGCGTAAATTAGATGTTATTTCAGAAAAAGAAAAAGAAAAAGAAAAAATGAAATCTGCTTTATTCATTGATTAATTGCGCAGATTTCGGCTAATAAAGAACTTACTATTTCTGTTTGCGGTAAAGATAAATAGTCATAATGCCGAGATTCTCAATACAAGACAGATAATACCAATAATATTTAAAATAAAATAGAAGAAATAAGAAAAAAAGGATTAAATAAAAAATAATAATTTTAAAATTTATAATTATAAAATAAAATTTATTTATATTTAATTTATATATTTTTATTATTAAAAAAATCTAATACAATATTTTATATTAAATGCAGTTTAATTAAATATAATTTAAATTTGTTTAAAATTAAATATCATTTATTATATTTTATTTAATATTATTTTTATTATTTTATGTTTTAAAAATATTATTTTTTATAATTGATTTGAGAGAGCACTGATACTGTTAACATACATTTAAATTCGGTCCTCCAATCCAGTTAAAGTACAATGATCATATCTGTATCTACCGCCGATACTTAATACATATACCAAAGTAATTTATTACATGATCAGAATGAGAACCAACAATTTTATTAAAATCTTGGAAAACATCAATAATTTAATTATAACGATGGTTTATTGCCTTTTATAAAGAAAAAATAATAATATTATTAAAGCTTTAACTTAAAAAAAATTATAATCAAATTTTATATTTTTATTAATAAAAATAAATTTAGTATATTATTTGGTATAAAAAATTATGATTAATTAGAAATATTTAATATTTAATATTAAAATTTATTTAATTATGTTATTATTATTATTATTATTATTAATTTTAAAATATTAATTTTTGTAATTCATAAAATTATTTTTGTCGATAAATTATGAAAAGAGAATGACATTACAGTTGAATTTTTTTTAAAAGAATATTATAAAATTTATAGTAATAAAAATAACATTGTAATAATAATTGAATGATGTTTAATCTTAAATGAATTAAAATAAAGATATTTTAATTTAAATGATATCTTTAAATAATTTTTAATGTAAAATTATGTACATGAATTTTTTTATTAATAAAAATAAATAAATTAAACATAACAAATTTTAAGTTTGCAAGTGTTGTTAATGAAAAGAAAAGAATAAAGTTTAGTTTCATAATTAAGTATGATTTCATATATGATTGATATTTATTTATTTATTTTAAGAATAAACTGATAATAATAATGATTGGTGTATTTTTTTATATCAAGACTAATGTATTTTTTAAAAAATATTTTCTCGAAACATTGTATTTTAAGACAAGTTTTTTACAAATACTTGCCATTTATAATCTTTTGTGATATATATGTTTCAATTTTAATGCCCATGACAACCTCACAATAGAATTTCATATTTAATCATTTTTTGGGTGGTTTAAAAAAAATTATTTTTTGAGTGCTAACATATTCTCAAATTTGTATAAATACGTGATATTTAATGGATTGGATGTTAATTTTACTCTCGTAAATATATTATTTATATATTTTATTTTTATAATTTTTTAAATAAATTTTATTAATTATATAATTTAAAAGTACGATAAAATAAGTTAAAATTTTTAAAAGTTAAAATTTTTAAAAATAAAAAAAATTATATATTTTATCTATAAAAAAACTCACTTAAAAAATTATAGGATTAATAAAACTCGTATAAAAAATTATAGAATTAAAATATATAAATAACATAATTAAAGAATCCGGAAAATTCAATATCCAATTTAATGCATGTTGAAAAATAATAATTTGATTCTTATAAAATTTTAGATATACGTTCCTTACATGTTTTCAAAGTTTATTATAATATAAATACTATTTTATCTTTATATTTATAAAAATATATTTATATTAATTATAAAATAAATTTAATAATATACATTAAACATATATTTAAAATATATCAAAAAATTTAATATATATTAACTAGTGACTAAAAAATTATAAAAAAATAATAATAAAAAGATTAGACTTATATTTCAAAAGAAAATACATTTTTTAAAGGTTTTAGGAAGGATAACTGCATGTGCATTAATTTATACTCCCCTAAATTTGAAAGTTACATTATTTTTAATTTTCATTAATTTTTTCATAATTAGAAAAATATAAATATTTCAAATTAGAAGTACTAGTCAAAAAGTTTAAAAAAATTAAAATATATATATATATATATATTTAAAATTTATAACAATAAAATTAACACCCAATAATATTGAATAAAATTCAATTAGATATTATTCAACATTAAATGGATATAAATGATGTAGTCCAATTTAAACGACGCTTAACTGGATGACGTTCATTGTAAAATAACGTGTCATAATTTTATTAAATAATAAAAATACATAATTAGACATAAATGAATATTATATTTATAATTATAATTTTTAAAACTATCACTTTTATTATTTTTTTAAAAAAATTATTTATAAAGTGACACCTCATGTTATTCAAACAAAAAATTAAATGAGAAAAGGATAAATTTTACTTGTAAAACCTATTTATCCTTTCACAATCAAACTAAAAAGGATAAATAATCTCATGTAAGTGAAAAATGTTAATCTTATATAAATTGGAATATATTTTTACTCATATATTTTATATTATATTATATGTTAAAATTAATTTAAAAATTTAAAATTTTGTTTTTTTATAATAACTATATATGTCATAATATGAAAATGTAAACCATATATCATAGATGTGTGCATGAATAGCATAACAAATTTTGGTAGTCATGTGACTTTGTAGGAATTAAAGAAATAGGGAACAAGAGTCATGTGACGAGGCTAACCTTCCACCACCCATTTTTAGTCACACAACTAAAGACACACCTCTTTTGATAAATAAAAAATACAAAACAAAACAAACAAAAAGAAATGTCAACCACCTCTCTCAATCATGCTTTGTACTGAATTTTTATGTATTCTATTTGAATTGTTTTCAAGTCACCTCACCTATATAACTAAAGCATGCAAGTTATTCCCCCCTTTTGCTCACTTTCCTATACAATACGCATGTGATCCACCTATTAGCAGCCAAAAGATGAAAAGATACAACTTACAAGTTTTAATATTAATGCAAAATAATAAAATTGCACAAAAAGCATATGGGGCTAAGGAACAAGTGTCATACAAACTAATAATAGATATGACCAATAATTAGACAATTAGCTTTAACTTATCCTCCTTTGTTACAATATTCAAACACCAAGTGACACATATCACATATATTATATCTTTCATCTCCCTTATTAGATTTTAAATTTACCAAGCATCTATAATTCTTATAGCACAATTGTTGGAATGATATTTAGATTAACTTTCATGTTTAGAATAGGGCTGAAAATTGGTTAAAAATACATGTTTTTAACTAGTTTTATACACTAAATTAAATTAGAAAGTTTTCAATCTAAAATTGATACGAAAAATAATTAATTTAAATTGATATAAAGCGAATAAATTGAATAATTTCAAATTGAACTAAGAATCATATATGAATTATTATCATAAATAATTATCTAATATATAAAATATTTTAAATTTAAATTAGTATAGATATAATAAAATTGAGTATTTATAATCACAATTAAGACCACAAAAATACGAAATATATTGTAGACATATTAAACAGATTTATAACTTATAGATTTTTACAATATATTAATAATTTAATTTAATTATGATATAAATAATCTTTAAATATAAGATATTATAAAATAAAATGTGTATTTGTTTATAATTTTATTAGTAATTATCGACAAAGTTTTGATTTTACAACATAAAGTTCATTCTATCACATAAAAAGTTTGAGATTCAAGTCATAGTTATGTGCATGTAAGTAGTATGATTGTTTCAAAAATAAGCAATAGTAATTTGATCCTTTCAAATTGTAATATTTTATAAAATTTTCCTATATGAATGTAAACTTATTATATTTTTTAAAATTTAAATTAGATTTGATCATATTTTCAAAGTCGATTAGATCTCTTAAATAGGATTAGATTTATTGATTTAAGTTGGTTTGATCTCTAAATGAGATTAGATTTATCAATTTAAATAAATTTATCGATTATTTACTTTATCTCTAATTTAAATAATGAATCTTTCTATACATATTGTGATATTTTTAGTACCTTCTCATGTTGAAATGCAATAGTATTATGTTTGAAAGTAGACTAGCAAAATATAAGGGCATTGCATTGGACATGTGGACAGGCTTTATTGTTGTTGCGAATAATACCTAATATGACCGAAAAAAAAGAAGAGAATTTAGGTTGGGCTAATTCTATTTACATCCCACAAATTTTTAATTGTATACCCTGAAGGTGTAAAATCATAGGATATGCAACCTGAGGATATGTGATTGGAGCTTTTTGCGGATGTATTTAGAATTGTCCTTTAGGTTTTAAATTGCACTTTAGTTGTTAATATCATAAAAGATATATCGTAAGTTCATTAGTTATTTTTAAGGTGTAATAAGTTTAATTTGTGTTAATTATTTAAATTTCACTAATATTTACACAGAATAAGTGCCACAATAAGTAAGAATTTTTTTATTTTTTTCTTTGAGAAAGGTACATCATTGACACCGATGGACAATGTTCTTGTAGAGATTAGTAGTAAGTTGGGTATAAATGCGCAGTTTTGGCTAGGGTTGGAATTCTTAGTCACTTTTCTTATGGAGTTCCAGGCGTAAGGTGTTAATTTAAGAGAAGTCATATGAGAGGATGAGAATGAGTGAATAAAGTTAAATTTTTGGAAATATTATTTGTGTTTAAAACTTTGTTTTACCTGTGTTCAAAATCACAAGGCCACCGGAACACCCGCAAACAATGTTATAAAGTTTTGTACCATGGATATTATTCTTGAGTATATATTCCAATGAGCTTCATTTTTTAATATAAACCAACCATTAAGTAAAAAAATAGAAAGAAAGATGGGAAAGAGATAGAGTGTAGAGTAGAAACTGCTCACATTTTTAGCATTATGGTTAGAGTTCGAATTGAGAACGATGATCTAGAAGATAAGGCTTAAACCACATCCACCAATTGGTGGATGCACAGCTGCACTAACATTACTAAATGCAACTACCCAACTGCCATAATTGCAGTACTGACAACCACAAGGACAATACACACTACACACAAGGGTAGATGACTAAAAATTATGAATAGGGTCCTCCGAATGCCAGTTCCATTTGCAATACAAGTATCAGATTCCAACCACATGATTGCCTCTGTAAGAGCAGTGCTTCCATTATTCATTTGCATAAAAGAGGAAGGCTTCAGCTTTACCTGTCATCGTTAGGGCATAAGGCCATAAGGCCATCGTGATGATTTTCAATATGATTAACCCTCGATCTCTCATCCCATACTTGGTTGTAATTTCCGGAAGAAAAACAAAAATGATGTCCTTGATAAATTACTAACCAATAATCATTAGCTGCCATCAATCAGATGTGAAGTGCCATATTAAGTAGAAAAAAAGAGCTTAATTTAGGCATTGATGACATACAACATTTACTGCATCGACATACATGTCAGGTAATATTGCTAGATGCTATTTACTGTTCATACTAAAAACAAATTCATTATAAAACTAGATGAACACGAAGTAGCAAAACTTAAGATTCCATCGACAGTCATCCAAATTAAGCTAAAATAAGACAACTGACTGTTATAGTTCTCAACTTCGAACAAAAGCGATAAGCCACCAGTTTTCTTCAATTGGTATTCTTCTCCAAATTCAGAAAACAGTTTCAAACTCTAGCCCTCTTGCTACTGCAACTTGGGCACTTGTACTGCTTGATGTGCTCAGCCTTTGCTGGTGTAATTTTTACACATTTTCCATGGAACCATCTCTCGCACACATCACAGCAAATCCAAAATTCATCAGCACCATAGTTATCGCCACAAGCCCCGCATGTTGCACCCTGTTCATCATCTTCCTCCTCTTCTTCCCCACTTTCATCTTCTTCCTTGGGTGGCGGAGACATCTTGACTCCCTTCATCTGTGACTCAGATTGCCGAGACTGCTCAAGAACATCAATGGAATATGAAGTGATAAGATGTTTATACTAATATGAGGAAATTATAAGGCAATAGCATAGAGAGGTGAACAACTACTCATCCAGAAGTTGCATTTACCTTCCCACTTGACTTGTTTTTGCTATTATTATTGTGAGTGGCTGACTGATCCTTTGATTGCTTCACATTTCCTGTCACAACCTCAAATATAGTGGGCAGATCATTTATCATCTGGAAAAGCCTCTTCCTGTATGTTACAATAAAACAAAAATTAGAGCCATCTCAGATTATCTAACATGCAAGCAAAAAACCTCTAAAAGGTAGTATTTCCCACAGTTTAGGTCGCTCAATATCCAAGGATATGCTTTTCTTATTCAGATTTCCACGTGCCAAACTGTGTGAAAAGCACGAGTTGTTGCTAAGAAGCTGAAGCTTTTGAAGCTTTTGACCTTCAAATCAATACCTTTAATCTTCCTTTGCTTCACCCAAATACACTTTATCATGTGAAATAAGAACTTTAGTATATAAGCGCTGCAACAGTATGCAAAAAAGGCTATGCAGGATGCAAAGCAACTCAAAACTATAGTACAGGCTCTAAATCAAAGTAACAGCTGCAAAACCAACATTCTAGTTTCTAGAAATTGCTACTTCCAAAGTTAAGACACAACACCCATGCAACTTGTTGCACATACTTCTATCTTAAAATATTTCTCATAAGTTAAAAGAACCATAGAAGTTCAATGACATTCAAGAAGAAACAGCAAATTCATCATGCCTTAGACCCAACATCACCTGTTGCTCCAATATGGACTTATATAACTTGAATACTGGATTGTATGATGCAACCCCAGGGAAGCATGTTGTCAAGAACAAGAAAGAATATTAAAAGTAGAAAACCTTTCACGCAGCTCAAGCTTACTTACTAAGCAAACGTAGGCTTGGGCTCGAAAGCAACAAAGCAACGGATTAAGCAACTTGCGCGTTAGCGCATCCGGCTAAGGTCGCATACATATGACTGAGGCCAGACAAAAGACAAGCATGGCAAATACCATAGAAAATCATAATTTGGCAATCAAACTAGCCACACAAGTCTTCCAGGCAGTGCCATAAAGGATACAGAAACAGATACTTTTGTTAGAGAAATTCAAAACACAAAAAGAACTTTAAAAGTTAATTTTTTCATGCATAAAGCGCTAAAAGTTGTGTTTCTTCATAGGCTTACAAGTTACAAAATTATTGTTTCCTCCTTTCACATACTTGACAAGCAAAGTGTATGATAATTGTAAATTGCAAGTTTGAAGAAAGTAGTGACTAAAATGTACAAGGCGAAGAGATCTGGGTAAGACCAAAGTAAAGCAGTAGATAGGGATGCACACTCAGCCTCTCAGTTAGCCAAAATACTAACCATTGTAGTAACCAAGAAATACGAGGGCAAAGTTACTGCAGATAATTTAAGGTTCTCCAAACATTGAACTTTTGCCTTAAATATAATACAATGAGCAATTTCCTAGCATACAAGGTCCCCCCCCTAATATAAAGTTCCCAAAATATCACGTACTGAATTGCAACTACCAAAGGGTCAATACATTTTACAAAAAGCAAATTCAATGTATTTTTACAAGGTAGATAGCTGCGACCCTCATCTATAATAAGATTAACTACATGGTTGCAGACAACTCAGATTTTGAAAAAGAGAGCCCCAATTGACTCAATAAGGAACGAAAACTCATTTGCAACAGTTTATTAGAGATTTAAGTGGAATTGTGCCATTGATGTGCACATTTGTGACATAACCAATGAAAAATATTCCATACCTTTCATTCTTACCGAAGCCAAAGCGTGCGCCAAAGTAGAATGCAACTGCAAGCAACCATGAGTCACTGTGAACTGCAACCAGCGACAACCAGTCCTTTTCTTGCATCCCATCCCTGGCAAAATTTATACCCAAAGCGGGCTCAGGAAGCTCGGGAGGGACTTCCTCCACTGGAAGATTAACTTCCCACGTCTCATTCGGAAGTCCATAGAGACACAAATTCTCCTTTTCTGTGCCAAAAAAGATAACCATCTTCAGTAGCATAAGAGAAGCAAAATTAAAATTTCACTGTAATTAAACATGAATATTTTGGATGATTGTGAACTTTTCCCCCCCAATATTATAATTCATTAAAACACTTTAAAATGAAAAGATTAAACATGAAAATATAAAAATCAGGAGTATTTAGCAAGACTTTCTTTACAACAAACCACACCAAATGAAATAATGTACATTATATAACATATAGTACTGACTATTGAACTATTAGAATTTATTCACTACAGATTTCAGATGACATGAAAATTTCAGAGGGGCAGAAGCTACTCCATGAACAAAGGGTAAAATGATCTTTGTGACATAAGGCAGAAGGACGTCTTAATTTAATTGAGAAATGCACATTATACCGCACTCGTAAATGAATTTCATGATAGTCAAGAAAACTAACAAATAAAATAGAATATTTTAACAATATCGTTTCCAATATCCATTGTAATTTACAAGGCCGCCAGTGAGGCAAGTGAAGGCTAAACTCCATGCTGAGGCCAGTGGATTTCATTATAGATCAATATATCCTCTCATTATTAAAAGCAATTAATGATTATCTTTGCAGTGAACATAATTCCATCAAGGATGGATTAAGGCATGATATATTAAATTAACCAACATCCCAAAAGGATAGTGCTAAAATGGGAAAAGAAAAAAAATGCTTCAGCTCTGCGGCTGCTTAGAATTATATTGATGCACCATACTCTAAATGAAAACAGACAAGATAACCCCTACAGTACTAAATTGCAAACAAATTAAATAATTGCTTTATTGAACAGTACACAGAATAACCATTAACTTCGATGCTCTAGAAACTCATCCATGCTTGAGGAAGTAAATATTAGAATGAGTAAAAATAATGACAATGTCAATGTGTCACAAAACTAAAAAAGCAATTATAAGTATAAACCAAGGATCAATTTTAAAAGACTACTGCCTAAAAGTAAAAAAGTATCTGGATGCTTCAGATTTGCAAGTGAAGTGATTAGTGATAACATACTTGCAAAAGCAGCTAAGAAGAAGAAAATTACAAATAAATTAGACAGACCCACAAACAGAAACAATAAAATAATAATATTTTTTTTTCATAATGAAAATAACCTATTAGTTCAAATGCTGCTTTATGAATAACCAATCAGAGCAAAGGCTGCTTTGACAAATCCCACGCTATGGCTTGTCACCTTACTGTATAACTCTGAATCAAAAGTGAAACCAGAAGGAAAAAATGTGCAACCAAAATAACAAGGAAAACGCAGCAAACGATCCATTGTACGCATGAGCAGGCTCGGTACTCAAAATTCTTTTAAAAACCAAAGGCATAACCCACTTAGCACACCGAGTAGATAGCACATTTACTGGATAGGTAACATTATAGGAGAAAAAAGTCACAACGAAATTGCCGACAATTCCATCTAAAAAACACACGAAGAAAACAAAATGAGACAACCCACCTGGATCGCACTGCTGATAGAATTTCTCAACGTCTGTGCAAAAGAAAATTAAGAAGAAAACAGTTAAAACCAGCAGACCCAGAAAGGAAATTTGCCAAAAATAAATCAAAATAAGACGAATGAAAAAAAAAACAAGATACCCGAAAAATTAAAGCGGAAATGAAAAGAAAAGTGTTTAAGTTGAAGGAAAGCAAAAACACAGAAAATAAGAGAAGATAAGAGAAACAGAGGAAGAAAATAAAACCAGAGGTAAGAGCCTTTATCAAGCCAGCACGTCTGCCTTTAAAGTCATTGAACACCTCTTCAACAGTTCGAGATATTGGATGTGGTAAGCCGTCCATTTTCACTGTCTCTTGCTCTCTCTGCTCGTGTATTTGTGCGTATAGCAACCTAATTTCTAAGCTCTAACTTTCGACACCCAACGAGTGTGAAATGAACAAAATTATGAATTAGACAAGCATATTGAATTCCCAAATCGATAATAATTCAATTCAATCCGATAAGGGGAAGGAAACCTACACTGCTAGGGTTTTATTTCCCCTCTTTTTATTTCAAGGATGTGAAAATTGAGCGGTTATGACGCAATGAAAACAAAAACAAGGGCATTTGCTTTAAAGTCACCCTTGGGGAGTCAAAAGTTCAATCGAGGATCTGACATTTTTTTTTAATTGGACACAACAGCTTATCTAATTTTTATATAATAATAATATTATTTGAAATAAGTTATATGGTCTAGGTGTCTGGTAGAAAAAAAAATATATGATGAACCTAATTCAAAATTGATTGTATAATATTTTTTTATTTTAATAAAAAAACACATGTAAATAAAGATAAATTTATATAGATTTGGATCACAAATAAAATTTTAAATTAAAATTACATATTTATAAATAATTAAATGATCACAATAAATTAAATATGTATGATAATAATTACCACGATAAGTTATATGGTCTAAGCACACAATGATTATTCCAAACTATTTTCATACATAAAATCTAATTTTTTTTTATAAAAATGTATTTATTTTTAACTAAAATGAAAAAGAGAGAATAAAGATAGAGAAAAATAATAAAAATAATATATTTAAGACTTATAAGTATAAAAATAATACATCTTAAGTTTAACTAGTATATTTTTACTATTGATCACTACACACAAAATATATATAATAAATACGCAAATATATATATCGCAATAAGTAATATAATGATAAAAAAATATTGTTCCTAATGGATTATTTTATTATAAACTAATTTTTAAAACTAAAAAATTAAAAATAATTTTTTTTTGTTTTTATATTTCAAGGAAACAAAATTAAAATAACTAAAAATAAATAGCAATGATTAATTAAATCAAATTTGATAACTAAAAAGATATATGAGAAAATATCTAAGAATACTTAGATCCCCAATTTTATAAACATGTGAATCGCTAAAATCTTTTTAATATAATTATCAATTAATTACATTATCAATTAAATCAAACTTAACATGTATTTTTTCTCAAGTAAACTACACATCATATAGTAATTAATTTAATCATATTCTCATGCCAGTTAAATTGCATATTACTCATTAATTTCATCAATTATGGATCACATACATAAAAATCATATATATTTGCCTAAAAATTATGCATGTTGTTTAATAAATACAAACAATTAAATAATTATTTCAAATCTATTTAATTACCTCAATAGATAAATTATTGATCAAACAATTAATAGCATAAAAATTAGATTAAATAATATAATTGAGATAAAATATTAGATCATCACATGGTGAAAATTGGGTTCATAAGATCCCTAAATTAATAAATTAACTACACATAATTGTGTTCATAAAACTCATATTTTTCATAAAAAAAGACATAAAAATTGGTAAAGAAAAGAGTATAAGAAGACATACAATTAATATCTTGAATTGTCATACTAATTTTCTCTTAAATCTCGACCAAAATTGTATATTTTTTTGAATTTTTCTTTCTTTTTAACTCTAAAAATTGATCAAAATTATAATGATGGGGGCTAATTAGGATTTATAGGGTAGTTAGAGGCTTAAATATAATTCAGGTGTAATCTGGACCGTTAGATTAACTTTAAA
The DNA here is from genome assembly GCA_033030585.1 of Hippophae rhamnoides. NCBI lineage: Eukaryota > Viridiplantae > Streptophyta > Magnoliopsida > Rosales > Elaeagnaceae > Hippophae > Hippophae rhamnoides. The sequence goes on along the minus strand of CM065428.1, from coordinate 59,464,937 downwards.
TCAAGGACTGAGATTAAAATAAGTAAAATCAATAGTGATAGCTAATCACAACGCGACACGTGGTAGACAGAATTTATTGGGCGAATGAGAGTGTGACGCATGGTAGGGGAGATCGATCCAAGTCAATGCATGATGAGTCAGTACCATGCAATGCATCGTGATTCATTGTAATGGATTGCGTGGTATATGGGTGAAACGGTTAGACGAGTAGAGTGGTGACACATGGCGTGAAGGTTTAACCACACTCTGAACTCGGATTGAACGTCGTGCCAACACGTGGCATGTTGGTCGTTGCTCCTCACACATGACGATTTACGATTTGTTATCCTTGATTGTGTGGCATCCCCGTGGTTTGCTCATACAGCTCATCTACTTGCGTAGCATGCCACGTGGCAACTCTTAATTGATCATTCTTTAAAATTCATAAAAAAAATTCAGAAATTATATTTTAACCTTTTTTCACTAAAAAGTTTATATTTTAATATTTTTAGTTCCAAAAATACTATTTATTGAATAAAACAAACAAATATTAAGTAAAAAAATATGGTATAATGACTACTTTTATAGAGTCTTTAACTATTAAAAAAATATGTTACATCATTTTATATTAAAAATCATTTAATAGGATGTTGTTTAAATTGAACTCTAATAATTTAAATTCATTCAATGTTGAATGTCATATAATCTCGTTTAATATTATTAAAGTGTTATTTTTGTTAAATATGTTTTAAAAATTTAAAAATTTATGTGGAAGATTAATTAAAATTTAAAAGAATTTTACATTTTAGCATTTTTTTTCCACCTTAAAACTAATCAATAATCCAGCCAGTTTATTGACATATGAAAGTGTCATTAATCTATCTAACAACATCCAACTTTATGGATTTTTATAATTATTGGATTTAATTTCACTCTTTCACGCAATGAAAACAAAAAAATGTTTTTACAATGTTAAAATATGGATGATATAATTTAAATTTTCCTTTTATAACAAACAGTTGAACGTTTATAAAAAATTATCAATATGGTCAAACCTTTAAAAAGATATTATGATGTATGAAAGTTTATACAAAATTAAATTATCGAAATGGCCTATTATAGTGGATTATTAATGCATTTGAGTGAGGTTAAAATTAAATTATGGTTCCTATATCTTTAGCCCAAAAGGTTCCACAAACAAGATAATGCCTTAAAATAGCAACAACTCAATGACTTAATACTCGTTCGCTGGGGATCGTAAATTCATGCGATTTGGGGGCTTGTGAAACTAAATCCACAAATACCATAATTATTTATTTTAAATAATTTAATTTAATAATTATTATATTAAGTATTAAATATTTTATAATTTTATTATTATATATAAATAAAATTTAAATATTATAATTTTTGAATTAAATATTTATAATCTCGTTATTTATTAAAGTTGAGTAATATAAATAATTACTCCTAATGTTTTTAATTGATCGAAAGTTTTTGCATAAATTATACGATTAATTTTTTTATTATTATTTTATGCTAATACGAATAATAATATCTAATTCATAAATTATAAAATATTAATTTTAAAAAACTAAGAGATTTTTAATACCATATTTAATAATTATAAAATTAATATAATTATTTAATAAGAATTACTATATTTTCAAAACTTTTTACCCGAAAAGAAAAGGACTCATTTTCTTAATAAATTTCTAAAATAAAATAATTTTTTTATAGCCTATTGTAATCTAACCCATGTACTTTTATTTACTCAATTTTATTAAAATATTTTTTTATTGGTTTGGTGGTTTAATCTTGTATTAGTTTATACTATTTTTTATAATTTAATTTAATATACCCTATTTATTTTTCAAGTTAAGAAAAAAAGAAGTAATTTTTATAATGTTTTGTTTAAGGAAATTAACCAAAATAATAATAATAATAATAATAATAATAATAATAATAATAATAATAATAATAATAATAATTGTGAAAGGCACGTACTTATTTGCAGTAAGCTAAAACATAATTAATAAAAAAAACTATACTGTATGGGTTTCTTTCCAATTATCTCAAATAAAAAACTTAATTATGTTTTATGTTAATGATGTATGAGATAATTAGTCAAAATATTTAAAATATTTACTTTTTAAAATTATGAGTACAACCTATAGTTAATGATAAAACATGCTTAACTTGAACATATTTAAGTTGTAATTATGTCTATAATGTATAAATAATGATAAAAATATGTCTAAAATTTGATATGTTTTTATTGTTATGTTATGGTATGGACATTTTGAATATCTTTATAAATTATCACATACGTTGTAAACATAAAACGTAATTAATTTTAAATAAAAATGATACATTTAGTTAAATTATAAAAGATAATGAATGAAATTCATCAAATTTAAAAAAACACAAATTGACAATTTTTAAAATATATGGTACCAAATAAGTTTTGCATCACACTTTTTTTTTCTTTTTTCTTTTAATAAAATATCTCATTACATTCATAGTTAACACATAAACAAATACATTCTTAAAACCACATTCCAAATGTAAAACATCTCATAGCATCCCTTTTCAATAAAAAGAAACCAATATTTTCAAAAGTTATCTTAACTTGAGCCATCCTATTAGCTTTACTCGATCCAAAATTGTTACATGAACTAGTACTTTTAAGGAGAGATTTTGCCTCATTAACCAAGAAAATTTTCATACGTACCAATAATTATATGAAAGATAATTGTTCTTTCGATTAAAATAAATAACCAAAATCTAGGCAAGAGGTAAAAACACCAACCCATAAAATCTTTTCGTGAGTTTTATATCAATTTAACTAAGCAAGCCATACAATGTGAATTAATCAATTAATACAGGAAAAGTACAAAATAACATGTTTAGTTCAATACTCAACAAAAATAACTAACAGATGCATCAATAATTATCTATAGAATATACACTAGTGACAACATGCCTTGTGGAATACACACTATGGATATTTAAGGGTGTTTCCTTTTGAACAGACAACACAAACTAGTATGCTATGAACTACTTGGAGAAATGGGCTGGGGAGATGAGTTTGTGGGTTGTGTAAACTCTCTTGAACGAATTGGGCCTAGCTCGGCCCAAGTAAATGTCATGGTCATCACTTAATTGATCGCAACTTGGGTTGTATTGGTATTTATGGACTCCATTGCATTGATACATAATGAATTGCATCCATTGAACTACTTTACCTACATCTCTATTCACATACTACTTTGGCACCAACTTATGATTCTAATCTTTACCTTTATCAAAATTTTCATGATTAACATTGTTAATAAAGGATAATTACTAGTGACATTGGAAGACAACTTATGAACTCGTATAATTCCACTAGATGTTACTTGAACTTGGAAAAGTTTACTCCCTTTTGGATGCAGGAAGGCCCCATTCCATGGGGTAAATTAACATTACAAAGATAGAATGCATTCCCATTACACGCGTAGTTTTTCCATCAATGGGATTTCTACGACATCCTTTGTTCGACAATATGAGAACCAACGTATACGTGAGATGTGGCCCCACTCCAAGATTGTTATGCTACAGAAGAAGAGGCACCATTAGCCACCATTTGTCATCTTATTTCCACTGTTATATACAAAAAATATCAGCCATTTGAATTTGGGGTTGGTACCCTTTGATCAAAGGCATGGAAATAATGCTAGATAATTACAAGGCCTAAGATTTTGGTAGATGTCCTAAAGTTATGTAGTGGGTAATCTTACCTTCTAGTTGGCTAGTCATATATTCCTAGATACTTAATTTGAGTTGGCTTACCAAGGATGGGTTTCAAAAAAAATTAAGGGTAGCTTATGCGCACAATGCGAGGTGAGTTTATATGATGAATGGATTGATCATTATATGTCCTTATTTATATGATGTATGGGGTTGATCTTGGTGACTGAAGTAGATCTTGGTGCACTACATGATCTGTGTGATCCATGCATCTCGAAAAGAAATTATAAGAGGATCAATACTTCATTGAAAAATGACAATACTTTGATCTTTAACGAGGTCCATTAACAAGGTATTACCTGTAAACTTTACTTGTGTTGTCATAATTGTATTTTGTTAAATATACACAGTTGGTACCCATACTTGGGTTTCTCATAACGGTTCGATGTTAATCAATATATCGCCACCAATAATGCTTCTGTAAGGCATGATCGCTCTAGATCCATTCGCGTAAGACCCTATAGTCATTATATATCTTTATTTCTTGCAAGGATGAGCCGGCACTACTCTAAGTAACTACAAGTTCATTCTATCTCTTTATTTCTTGCAAGGATGAGCCGACACTACTCTAAGTAACTATGAGTTGGGTTACTCCTAACTTTACATGAAAAATATATCGACAATTCACTTTTCATATTAATAGATTTATCTAATCATATTATTTGTCCCAACATGACAAGAAATATTGTTGATGAAATTATTATAAAATAGGACTATTCACTTCACATATGACGCAAATGATTAATTTATTATCCAAATACTGATGAAGTTATTATAAAATCCATGTCATTTACTTCAAGGTGTGTAAAGTTGATGTATGAATTCTCATGTTTTGAGTAATTAAAAAGTATTGACTGTATTCATGTAAGAAACAATATGAGCACATGAGAAGGTTAGGGTTTTTCACCTTTACATGTCGCATATTTTGCAAAATAGTATTGCTATTAATCCCTCAAATTTGGAGTGCATGTGGGATCATATGTTCACCCTTGCATGTTGCGTATCTCGTGGCATTCATCTAATGACCCTTAAGTTGGTAGTAGGAGTCAATTGACCCCTCTACTTAGGATGTGAGATTCGTCCCATGCCTTATGATTGGATGTGGAGTACACCGACCCCCCACTTGAGATGCAGGATACATCCCAAGAAGCATATGAGAGGGGTAGGATTTTCACCCTCGTATGTCGCCTATCTCGTGACATTCATATAATGACCCCCCAAGTTGGTAGGAGGAGTCAATTAACCCCTCTACTTGGGATGTAGGATTTTTTCTATGCCTCATGATTGGAGGTGGAGTCCACTGACCCCTCCACTTAAGATGTAGAATACATCTCAAGAGGCACATGTAAAGGATCAAATTTCACCCTTGCATGTCGCCTATCTTGTGACATTCATCTAATGAACCCTAAGTTGGTAGGAGAAGTCAACTGACACCCTTACTTGGGATGCAGGATTTATCTTATACCTTATGATTGGAAGTGGAGTCCACGGATCCTCGTTTGAGATGCGAGTTGAGTCTTAAGAAAGAGCTTTGAGTTCTATAGTGAACCTCTTCTTTAGGCCACGTTTAGGAGTTGGATCCAATTTTTCTCTTAGATGTCTCCTGTCCTGTGAACAATAAACACGGTGACCATCCCATGATTGAAGGAAGGAGTCAACTGACCCCTCCATTTAGGATGTGAGATACGTCCCATGCCTCATGATTGGAGGAAGGAGTCCACTGACCCCCACTTGAGACGCCATATGTGTTCTAACATAGTAAAAATACAGGCATTATTAAGTGATCCACTCACAATCTGAAATACGTCTTAAGACAAAGACTTGAGTTCCATAGCGAACCACCCCTTTCGTGGAAGCACACGTGAGGGATTGAATAATTCACCCTTTCATGTCTCTTTTCAAGTTCGCCAATGTACACCCCTTTTATGGAAGCGCATGTGAGGGGTTGGATATTTCAGCCTTGCATGTCATATCTAATTGTAAGCCAATATTTCACCCTTACATATTGCATCCAAATATAGGCTACTAATTTCTTATGATAAGTTCCCCCACTTTGTTCGAAAAGGATCTCAGTTCACCCCACTACTTTGGTATTAAAAGTAATATAGACATGATAGTCTATAGATTATTCATTAAGGTAGGGTATATAGGTCCCTAGTTCACCTTAGTACTTATGAAAGGCGACTTCTTATCGGCTTTTTTACTCTTTTAAAAGGTAGTTAGAATATACGAGACATCTTTCTACTACAAGGAGGTGCTTTACTCCTACTAGTTTGAAAGAACCACATCATGGTGTAGTCCAGTATAATTAAAGTCCAACTTTTCGAGCTACACAACTGGAATTTCAATATAGACAATATTGCGACTAGTCCTTGGAATTATGAGTTATAGGTCGTGAGTACCAAATATTGATCGAATTTTCAAGGTCAATCTTTGTATAATCCATGCCTACAAAATAAATGAACTCGTCCTAAACTAGTAAGGATCTCAATGACAAGAGAAGCATTATTGTAAAGTTTTAATATTAATACATGACCAATAAAAGCTTAGATATATGCCTCCAATTGCAAGGCCATTCACCACCTTGTTCGTAAAGATTACTCAATTGTTCCTTTGTGATAATAGAGTGACATAGTAGCATTCGTCTAGTGACCTGATGACTAAGATATAATGGCTAAGACATGAGAGTTAAGACATGATGGCTCAAACTTGAGAGTCAAGACCTGGTCAAAGTAAATGGTCTTCTTCAACCCCTAAACGACTTAGGTTACCTATGCATACAATACCTAATTAGGCAAAAAATATATAGTGATCATGTAACACTTATATAGTGACCTAATTTTTAGAATTAATAATGAGACTTAAGGAGAAGCTAAAGGTTTATCCCTTTAAAACCCAGATTAATATTGGGAATACGCTTTATAATGGCTTGTTAACCTTGCAACTAGGGGAATTTGTATCAGATAGTCCGCTTGAATAAATTGTTGTTTATTGAAGACCCCGTTGAATCATACTTCCTATTCATAACAACCTAAGCCATACATGGGTTAGGCAACAAAGTATTATTCCCCCGACTTCTCAAAATCAAGGGAATATGAAAGCTAATGTTTGGTATTATTTATGTAATAGGTACGTGATCCTAGTTACCAAGATACCTTGATCATGATAAGGATAGCCTCTGTAAACAACAGCCTGGGGATCAAGGCCTAAAGATTAGGACTTAGCGTAAGTAAACGTCCTAGATACTGTCTTGGTGACCTGGTTCACATCTTAATATAAAATCTCAAGCTGTATGTATATAACGGTATGTTTATATAATGCATATGACGACCTAATTTGTTAGTCATTGAATTGTATATATTTTAGCCACTTGAGAACTCCAACCTATGTAACCTCGATATCTGTTTAGTAGGTGCTATTTATACATTTTTAATAGGGAGAATACATAATCTGTTCATTTGTCCATATTTTCTACTTCTCTATAAAAATCACTGGAATTCTTAACACACAAAATTATCTCCAAACACTCAATATTGTAAACATGGATTTTTTGTCCTATAAAAGAAACCCTTATTTTCCTTACTTGGACACAACTTCAGTAATAACAACCTCTCAACTCTAAAAATTATTCATCTAAATGAATTCTGTATTCTAAGAAGACTGATGCTAAGTCAAATTTATCAAGAATTTTGAAAAATTAATAATTCTTTTTAATTCAAAGTAAATTACTCAACTAGTAAGATTATAATAACTTTTCATAGCAATTTGATCCAATGAAGAATATTGTGAGAAAATCAGTAAGTTTGAAATAAATTAAAATAGTAATAACATGAAAATTTGTGAAGAAATAAGAACACTAAGAAAATCACTAAGGATCACAAATATATTTACTGCATTAGAGATCGATAAGATGAAGTTGCGTCATCTTCTATGTCATGAAAATGACTGTCAGTAGAAAACAATAAAGAAGAATAAAGATGTAGAACTCACATCTTCATTTAGTAAACCATGCTAATAAAATAAAAGACTTAGATTCAAAAGTTAAAAATAGAAAGTTAAGTGAATTATTAAAGTGATGATAAAATAATGATTTCTCACTATTGTAAACGGGGATTCCTTGTCCCATAAAAAGGAACCCCTTATTTTCATTATTTGGACACAACTTCAATAATAGCAACCTTTATATTCTAAAAATTATTAATCTAGTAACTATGTATCTAGAAACTATGAACAACTAAAAATCTCTTCAAGGTTCTTAGTTGACTTTTAAACTTGTAATAATTATTAATATTATAAATAAAATTGAGTGTAGTCATTCTTTTCCTATCTTATAATAAGTCTAATTTTGACACCATATAATGTACAGATGCAAAGACTTTACCATTACAAGGAGGGTATTAAGATTTAAATAAGTGAGACATATTATGTGTAACAAAAGAAAACGAACAATAGAATAAAGGATTGTAGTGGTCCCATTAAATTCAGGTATAATAATTATAATTCTAAATTAATTTAGAATATTAAATGATTAGATATTTTTTTATAATATTTATAGAACTAATAAATCAGAAAATAAATATAAAGAAACTAACAACAAGTATGTATGAACACTAATATAAAGAAATTATAAAATAAAATAAGGTTTTGATAGGTAACTTAAAAGGTCTGTATTTAATTAATAATATGTAAAAATTAACAATTAGCATTATAAAATAACTAACCACAATTTGATATCATAATCATAGAAAAGAAAAATATATTATTAGATATTAATCATTTAAGAACATTAATGATATTAACATAAATCTTGATGGTATTAAAACTTTTTTTACAAACTCCGTAAATATAAATGAAGATATATATAACTTTTAAAATATTAGAAATAAAATTTTCAATATTACTAAAATAGGAAAAGGAAGTAAAAAGGGAATTCAGTTGTCTACAATGATCAACTATGTTGTTCTAGGACAAGCAGCGCTTATAAAACCCTACAAGAGAATGAATCAACTCATTAAAAACGATAATGTCACATAAAACACACATTTACACGATATTACTTTGTTTGACACAACAATCAAACATGCATTAAATTGTAGCTCTACGGAATTTGGAAGGCAAAATATTGCTATTTTGTCAAAAATATTAATTTTGTGAAATTAGGAAGTAGATTCTAGAATAATGTGACTTCCGAATTAAAGTTAGGAGTTATTCTAGACATATATACTCGATAGTATTCACAGCTGAGCTCACTCTTAATATTGAAAGGAATTTATCTGGTGCCACACGCAAAAAAGTATACACACTGTACATTACGCAGGTGAATGTGAGCTCACCAAGGTTTGCAGTAAAAACTAACAGTAATGATTCAACTAATTGTTAATTGCTACCAAATCACACCTATATATGGCTCTAGCTTTTAATTGCTATACTACACCAGACTCCATATTCACGTCAATTTTGTATCTGTAGGTCCAGTATACGTGGAATACGAAAAAAACTAAATTTTTTTTATGCAATCAGATTTAAAAATTTCAGTAGATAAAAAAAAAGTTGCAGTTAAAATTTTAAAAGCTATGTAACCAATTTTTAGACACATAAAAGATAGACAATTTTGCATATAAATAGTCAATATTTTTGCCTTAAAAAGACACCAAAAAAAGAAAAGAAAAACAATGCAAAAAAAAAAAAAACAATTTACTTTGATGAAAAATAGTATTGCGTGAGAGAATATTTTAGAAAATTATTTGGGATATTTTTTTAAAAGGGCAATGAAAAAATAGTGAGTTTCGAAAACACGTGTGTGTCATTATTTTGAGTTTATCAAAATTTGTTGTATTGTCTATCACTTTATACCCATTAATTTTATACCCATTAATTTTATTAAGGGAAGAAATGTTTTTCGGAATTTATCCCATGGACGTAGCCCCAATTAAAGGATGAACAACGTTAAATTACCAATGTCATTATTTTACTCTGTTGAATTTATTTTATTTTTACTCGTTGTACCTCAATAACTGATATCAAAGCTGGTCTAGTAAAATTATTAGTATGCTATGTAGTTGCAGCATAGACTGATCTTCCACATTAAAAAGATTTTAAGAAGAAGTGATAGATTGAGATGACCTTATACCACATATCCTCTAGATGAGTATGCAACTTTCACTGATATGGGAGAGCGTGAGAGTTATGAAGAAGCCATGGATGAGGAATCCAAACAAAAATAGATTACAACCATGCAAGATGAGATGAAGTCCTTGCATGAGAACAAAACTTTTAAGCTGATGAGTCTGCCCAAAGGGAAAAAGGTTTTAAAAAACAAATGGGTGTTCAAGGTGAAGCATGAAGAACACAGTTTCAATCCATGATACAAAGTCAGATTGGTTGTCAAGAGATTTATCCAAAGAAAAAGAGTTGATTTTGACGAGATTTTCTCACCAGTTGTGAAAATGACATCCATCAGTACTGTGCTGGGGTTGGCAGTAAGTCTTGACTTGGAGGTTGAGCAAGTGGATGTCAAAACTGCCTTCCTACATGGTGACTTAGAAGAAGAGATATACATGGAACAACCAGAGGGTTTCAAGGAAAAGGAAAAAGAAGATTATGTTTGCAAATTGAAGATAAAACTTTACTGTTTAAAACAGGCATCGAGACAATGGTATAAGAAGTTTGAGTTTGTTATGGGGGAGCAAGGTTACCAAAAGACTACTTTAGACCATTGTGTTTTTGTATAGAAATTCTCTGATGATGATTTCATTATTTTTTTGCTCTATGTGGATGATATGTTGATTGTTGGTCAAAATATTTCCAGAATCAACAACTTGAAAAAGAAATTGAGTAAATCTTTTGCCATGAAATAATTAGGACCAGTAAAACAGATTCTTGGTATGAGTATTATTAGAGACAGTGACGCTAAGAAATTATGGTTATCACAGGAGAAGTACATTGAGAAAGTACGTCAAATATTTCATATGGATAAGGCTAAAGTGATTAGTTGTCCTCTTACTAATCACTTTAACCTAAGTTCTAAGCAGAACCATTCTACAGACAAAGAGAAGGAAGAGGTGGAAAATGTTCGTTGTGCTTCAATAATTGGAAGTATGATGTATGCCATGGTTTGCACACAGCCAGATATCGCTCATGTAGTTGGAGTTATAAGTAGATTTCTTTCAAATCTTAGAAAGGAACATTGAGCTACAATGAAATGATTTTTTAGGTATTTTTGAGGTTTTTCCAAAATATGCCTATGTTTTGAAAATAACAAACCTGTGTTAGTTGAATACATAGATGCATATATGGTTGGCGATGTGGATTCCAAAAAATATACTTCAGGTTACCTTATTACATTTGTAGGGGGAGTTGTGTCATGGAAGTCAAAGTTACAAAAATATGTTACACTGTCCACTATATAAGTAGAATTTATAGCAGTAATAGAAAAATGTAAAAAGTTGCTATGGATGAAAAAGTTCTTGAAAGAACCTGGGTTGTAGCAAAACAGTTACCAATTATTTTTTACTAGTTAGAGTGCTATCCACCTTGGAAAGAATGTCTCATTTCATTTGAGATCAAAACATATTGATGTGAGATATCATTGGATTAGGGATGTAATGGAGAAGAAGATACTACAGCTTGAGAAGATCCATACAGAGGAAAATGGATTAGACATGTTGGCAAAAATTCTTCCAAGACAGAATTTTGAGTACTATTGTTTAACTGTTAGATTGGTGGAGCCCTCCATGTAGTCGGGAGGAAAAGATTTGTAGGTCTTGCCCATACGAAAGTGGAAGAAAATAAAAATTTTAGGTGAAACCACATTTGAAAAATTCAACAAATAAAAAAAATTGTGACTAAAATTTGGCCAGTTACGTGGCCAATTTTTGGCATTATTTTTTCCTTAGAGAGACACACCTAAAGAAGAGAAGCAAAACAAAGCCAAATGAATAATCTTCTTTGATGAAAAATAGTGTTGTGTGTTTGAGAGAGTGAAAGAGAATATTATAGAAAAATATTTGGGTTATTTTTTGAAAAAAGAGTGACAAAATACTGAATTTGGGAAACACTTGTCTGTCACTATTTTGGGTTTATCTCAATTTATTGTAATGTCTCTTATTTTGTACCTATTAATTTTATTAGTGGAAGAAATATTTTTTGGAGTTTATCCTGTGAACGTAAGCCAAAGTAAAAGATAAGCCACGTTAAATAATCGATGTTATTATTTTAATTTATTAAATTTATTTTATTTTTATACGCTGTATCCAATAATATCTAGATGTGTTTATCAAAATATGATATAATGTTAATTTATGATATAATCTATTAATTTTATGAGTCTCCTATCTTATATATATTTTAAATAAAATATTTTACCGCACTAATTGTTATCTATTTTTAGATAATTATTTGAGTATAGAAAATTTGTTTTTCTCAATATTTTTTAAATTTTTATTAATTTAAAATATTTAACACGTATATTCATGTTCATATTATATCCCATCTGAAACTTAGGATGGTCACCAAGATACAAATATAGAGGCTAGAGCTAGACCCATATTTGTTAATTAAGTTTATGAAAATGATTTTTATTTCAAGATGTGATATGAATTAATCTAAATGTATAAACGTAATTGGCCCTAACAAATAATTGGTCTCACAATTCTTTCACAATCATGCATATTCAACGTTACAACCAATGTGCTGATGACATATTATTATTTCAAGTTGAGATATCACATAAATAAGAAAGAAAATCATAAATTAAAGAAATCGATCCCAATATTTAGTTAATCGTGACGCATATGATGTGAGTGCGTGTATGTATATATCTTCGTGACCTTTATTCCAAAAACAAGAAGACCAAAGACAAATTTTCTCTAGAGGGGTTAGTTGGTCTTCTCTTTACCAACTTATCTATGAATCCTATTTGGGTCAATCTTGTCTGTGGAGTCCTTGGTCCGACTCCCCCTTCTTGTACATAATTATTTATTACCTTCAAATGTCTCTCGCTCTATGCTATTATTGTCATACATATCATATGATTTCACTATTCGATATAACAATATAGTTAGCAATTGTATTAATAGTTTAAGTATTTAGTAAATATGATTTGCTAATAATTTTCAAGATGGTATGAAAATTAAAAGTATTATTTTTAAGATTTAGTAATTAATTATAAGTATTTCACGAGTCAATACTTTTAAGTAAGGCATAAAACGTATATAAATATAATTGATTATCTTATGGATAACTTAAAATTTCAAAGGAGTTAATTTTTCAATAATTTTGATACTTAATTTAATTAACAGACAAAAATCAAATAAAAGTAAAATACTAATATAATTATACAATAAACTAAAAATAAGAAATGAATGTAACATTGTATTGTTACATATGCGCGAGTCACATTGAAAATAAACCCTAATTATAACATTTTAAGTAAATTAATACGTAGTAAAACTAATAAATGGGCTAGTTCATGATGAGGAAATAACATAATTAAGTATATATATGTTACGCAGTTCATTAATTATGCATATATAAAATATAAAGAGGTTACTTGAAGGGATTGTTGAAGTCACGTGTAGTCTCTTGGATTGGATTCCAGTCCCACAATCTGTCTGAGAAAGAAGTCGGAAGCGAACTCGGAAGTAGATTGATAGGCATAGGCGGCTGCGAGTGAGGTGGCAAAGCATAGAAGTGATTGAGTTGGTTCTGGTCAACATTCATATCATTATTGTACAACTGTTGTTGCTGTAAGCTGTTAATGTAATTACTGGTAGGAGGAACTTGTTGGAAATTCACAAGTCTATGAAGATCATCCATTGCAATATTATTATCTGATGAACTAAGTTGAGTAATCGATATTGAAGAAGAAGAAGAAGGGACATATGTTGTTCCATTGTTATTGTTAATGTGATTGTAAATCCCCAGACCTGTGGTAACATCTGAAGGGCTACTACTGCTTCTATTATCACCAATTTCGTTCATTGACTTGTCCTGATGATCCTCATTATGATATTGCTGTGATATTGTTTGTCCCTCGAAATTAGCTTCGTCGACTTTGTGATCATCATTAATGGAAAGGTTGTAATGAGTGTAATTATGGTGATTCTTTTTATTGGATGAGGAAGATGCTCTTGACGAAGAAGGAAGAGGGCGTGGAAGAGTTGGGTGATCTTCAACTCCGGGCCTCTTGTGCACTCTGCATATCGATATTTCTTGCTGCAAAATTCAGAATACTCGTATTTAAGCACGAAAATTTTAATTTCTTGATGAAATAATCAGTAAATAAAGTAATATTACACCATAAGGATCAAGCTAGCTTTTATAAAAACTGCTCATATATGTTTAAATCACAGTAAATACAATTTGATTGAGGAAATTAAACGAAATAAAAAGGTATGTGATACAATTACTAATACAATTAAGATTGATATGTGAAATAACTTATTAATTTTAGAAATAAAAGTTAAAAATTATTATTAGAAAACTAACTATTATAAAAGTTAATGAAGAATAGTCAACAATAAATATACATCTATCATTCCTATGCATATAAATATTGACTCAATATATGTGAATGTTAAATAATTATAATTCAATAATGAACTCTACCTCTAACATTATGTTAGAATATTTTCAAAAACTAACTCTTTCAACAATCATTCATTTTATACATGTATAAAGAAGAACTAGAAAGAATGCGTGATAACAACGTACGAAACTAATTTTAGGAGATGAAATTTGCTTTGATATCAATTATTAACAGGTTTAAGAAATGGTTTGAAGGAGAAGGATCATATTTTAAGGGATGTACTTGAAAGAATGAACTAGATTGAATAGAGCGCGAGACTTTTTGAATGTTTAATTACTTTTAGGAGGAGGATTTAATTTGCTTTATTATAAACAAGTTTGAGAAATCCCGGCTATGAAAAGAAAGTTCATGTTTTTACGAATCTCAATTGTAAGGATAATGAACTATATATAAATTGGTTACTTACAGTTTATAAGAAACAAGAAAGAAGGAACTGATAAAAAGAAATTATTATATCTGAGAGTTTTGCTGTTTAATTAATTTCTGATTAGTTTGGGGGATATATATATATATATATATACACACGTTCTTCGTACCTTTTGATTGTATCGTTCGATTTCATGGTGGGGCAAGCGATACTCATTCATGATCCAGCTGGTTCGGATACCTTTTGGGGCTTTGCCGGAGTAGAAAACTAGGGTTTTCTTAAGCCCGATTGACCTGAAATTCTCAGTTCGGATCATCCTGTCAGCTCCAGTTGCTTTCCAATACCCAGAAGTTGTGACCCGGTTAGGTCTATCTCCGTTTCTATACTTGCGGTCTCTTGGCACGTAGAAGAACCACTCCTTCTCTCCTATGGCTGCCATAGCTGCATAAACACAAACAAATTAAATTAAATTAAAAATAAATAATTATAAAAAAACAACGCAATAAATTAAAATATATGGATGTGATTGTCTGTATAAACAATATATATAATTAACAATAGTATATATAGATATAGATATAGATATAGATATAGATATACCAGGTAGTTCCCAAGGGTCATAGCGATAAAGGTCAAGGAAAGTAATGAGCTCCACGTTGAATTGCTTGCCCTCAACCTTACGGCGAAGGTAAAACTCAACAAGTTCTTCTTCAGTTGGGTGGAAACGAAATCCAGGCATGACCATATCGTGGTCATGATTATCATGTTCATGATCATCATGGCTCATCGTTATTGATGATGCAGATGAGATGTTTGTTGTTACAAAATTGCCATTAACTGACTAAAACTTATTTACTCTGAGGTGAGAGCTTCTCGTGAGTAACTTGCTCCTATCTACTCTACCTTATATACCCAAAAAAGCTTGAAAAACAAGTAGTACACTACTTCTAGACTAGTGTGTGTTTCAAATTTCTTGTACCAAATTGAAGGGTTGGCAAATTAATTAGACAAAAGAGGATGGTTAATTTGTTAATCTCTAGTTCTAATTAATATCTCGATCTTTCTCTCTCCATGAAATTGAAGATGAGAAGGAAGCTATAATAAAAAAATAAATAAAAAGGAGAGAGAAGGAGTTAAAATAAATAAAGATCTACATAGCTTTCTAATTAAGGGCCTACAAGGGAAGGAGGGTATTGCATTTTAAGATGAGAAAATGACCTCACAAATAACAGGATAGGGTAACTACAGTCACTTAGCGGTGCTCCTTGGACCTTTTCTTCATCATATTGAAATTACAAAGCATTTTATTTTCTCTCTATCTCTATTATTTTCTTTTCTTCGTCGTAATACTATACGTACGATCGCGTATTTCATGATACTAAATTAGAAAAATTATTATTTCCTACCATCACAACTTTCATATATATACGGATACACCGTAACTAGTTCACGTTCACGTGTTACTTTACATTGTATCCAAAATTAATTAAAACTTATAATATTACTTATAAAAATATTATTAATCCCCGTATAATTACGAATTATGAACTCAGAAACCATTATATATATATATCATAAAGAAAATATGTTAGTAGAGATAGTGATAAACATGAATATCTTTATCTATTATCTTAATTTTTTTAAAATGTATAGTCCATGATTTTTATAGATTTTAACAACTAATAAATTTTTTATTATTTTCATTTTTAATAATCTATATGTTTTTTATGTGCGAATGAGTCATATATTCAAGATGTGTTATTTCTACTAATAAGTAAACCTTAGGCTAAACAAGTTATATTAGAGTTAAGGCTTAATTTACATTGTATGATTGCACACAATGTGGACCCCAAAGGTGCGTATATGTATCACATGTGGTTAATTTTAAACGAATAATGGGCCTCATGTTAGATTAAAATGGGAATTGTATGATATTATTCTAAACTCATTGGATTCTCGAGGTGTAATTAAGTTGACATGGATTCTTTAATCCTTTCTTACCACCTTGGTGCAATCAATCGAGTATGGAGGTTTGATTAAGAAAGATGCGATTAAATGGTTAATCCTTAGTATAGGGGCATAGTTCGAGTTTAAAGAGACCATATGATCGAAGAGGGATTAGTGGTTGTACAATGAATCTAAAAAAAACATAGAAAGTAAATTAGATATGTGGTTAAAATTAACTTATCATAGATTAGGTAAATGTTGTTGGTTAAAATTGTGACCCAATAAATACTCACTTTTTTTATATATACACGATATATTTGATTTGTTTTTATTAAAATTATATTGAATAAAATAGAAAATATAAATATTTGAATAAAAGTAAGCCATGTGATGAATCAAATGGAAAACTGTAAAATGGCATAAAGTGAAATTAAAAAAAAAACCTAGTAGCTTACAAGCAAAATGAAATCATAAGTAGTAGAATAATATTACTTATTAATAAAGAAGATAAAATTTAATTAAACAAATCAAAGTGTTAATAACAAATGTAGTGTTTACTCATTCAATTTATTTATTTAAAATTAAAAGTTGTGTTTGAAAATGGAGCTATATAGATAATGGATAATGAATAAAACATTACTTATTAATGAATAAGTTTAACATTACAATAATAGAAACCAGGGAATACAAGTTGGACACATTTTTGCTTAAATTCATATTTATATGAAGTCATATTGCATTTACAAAATAAATAAAATCTAAATCTAATTAGGGAATACAAGTTGAACACATTTTTGCTTAAATTCATCTTTATACGAATTCATATTGCATTTACAAAATAAATATGTAATACGAAGTACGTGATAGTTAATATGATGAATATTTGATGTTATTGTTAAAAGTTTTTGATCATCAAATTATTTGGAGAAGTATCAAACATGAATTTTATATATTTATCACTCCCTCACAAATATTAACTCTATAAACATTTACAATTTAATAATTAGAATCATTGGGCTTTAATATCACCAACTCTTCTAAAAACTTAAGCTATCGAAAGAAGAACCAACATTATTTTATGCATCTATCACCTACGGAATAAAAAACATATTTTGAAATAGATGTCTAAATATAATTAATTAGTTAATTACTTTTCTAACCTTTGGCTTAAAATATCATAAAATTTCAATAATTCTTTAAACTTATATACATTTGAGGACATTGCTTGTAAATTTTCTACCAACGTATATATTGAAACGTATTCAAAGAAAGTGTACTAAAAAAAATAGTTAGTTGTTGAATGAAAGTAAATGGTAAGGAGGTGGGGTGGGGGCTTTTAGGAGAAGAGCATGACATGACATTCATAAATTAGAGACATGGGTGAGATAAAATCATATACATTATACATAGGATGAGTACTGTAGTGGTGATCTGTAAGTCAAGACTCAAGAGATACCCGTGACCTCTTTTCTCTTTATTCTCTTTCTGATTTTGACAACAATATGGCCCAACTAAAATATATAATTGTATGTACACTTTCATTTTTTCATGTTCATATATTTTTACTTAAATATCTCATGTATCTTAATTGGAACTTATTAGATATTTACATTTAATTACCGCTAATCATTCTAAACTATTGACGGGAATTAAAACACTAACGTAAGAAGATATATACGGACATATTAAATTCCCCATTTGTACCTACTCCATGCACAAATTAACCATGACCTAATTCAAGTCAATGTGTTTAGCCGGGAAAAAAAAGAAGAAGGTGAATATTAGCTTATATAGTAGGTCACATTCTCTAATTAGGGGTAAGTATCGGATAAAAATCAGATTAGAATATAATTTAAGGATATAATCAATTTGAATATAAATATATTGATTTTTTTTTAAATTTGATAAAATTGAATAAATGTTAAAATTTATTATGAATTATTATCACATATAAAATAAGATATACATAATATTTTAATTTTAATTTTGTATATCTGTAACGAAATTTATTATTCATAGTCACAACTATTAAAATAAAAAAAACAAGAAATATGTTTGGATAATTATTAAATTATTATAAATATTTAACGTTTGTATTTATTTTTAACTAAAATAGTAATTTAATGTAATTGTGGTATGTATAAAATTTAAATATAATACATTATAAAATAAAATATGCATTTGTTTATAATTTTAAAAGTAATTCAATCGGGTTTGGATTGAAGTTATAAAATTTGTCAATCTGAATCCAATCATAATCTGAACAGATTATGTACTTTTTAATTTGAATATGATCTTATTATAAAATTTGTTAATCTAATTCGATATGAATGTGATACATCAGATCAATTTTTTCAATTTAAGTAAATTAATCTAATTGTTTGTTCACCATTCTGGTATTGATGATGGGAGTTAGATAAGTTAAATTTCTTTTTTTTAAAAGGGAAGTAGTAGTTCATAGTTTATAAAGTTGATGTTATTTATTCTATCAGATTTGAAAAAAATGGGTCAATTAAAGACAATAATATTGTTTTAATAATTTATCTATTAAAATATTATTTTTCATTAATAAATGATTAAAATAAAATAAAACATATCCCATCAAAAAGAATAAAAATGAAATTTAATAATAATAATAATCTAAAGATTCATATTTTTAGTTAAAAATCAATATATATATATTTATTGATAATAACCGGTTATTAAAATAAGTAATTTTTAAACTTTTTTATATTAATTATTAATTTATTATTTTTAAAGGATTAAGTTTAATTATATTTTAATTACTTGACATGAATTAATAATATTTTAATAAAAAAATTATTAAAAAATTAATAAATTTTAATAGAAAATTATATCTTAGATGTACCTTATAAGATACATCTTCATTATTCATATATTGAGATTATTGCAAACAAATTTATTTAGGTTAATAATAATATTAAAATAATTTTTGTTATTAACATAAAAAAATACATAAAAATTTTATTTTATCTTTATTATTAATTATACTTTATTATTAATAAAATTATTTTTATAATAATAATAAATAAATTATAATAATATCGCTATAATTTATTTAATACTTCAAAAAGACAACTTAAGTAAGATATGAAAAAAACAGACTTCAAAAATACACCTCTTTGATAGAGGGAAATTACTATGAACAATAGTGCTATTATTATTATTATTACTGTATATATTTCTATGTCATTTTCTATTTTAAACAATTTTATCCATTTTTTTTATTTTAATTACATATATTTTCATTGTTCTAGAAGATAAATTTAATATCTAGTGAGATATATTATTTAATATATTTTTTAGATTGTGATCTATTAATTTACTTAACTAGTAAATTATTTAATGCTAAATAGTTGTCATAAATACTAATAGATTTATCATATTGGGAGTTTATCATGTTATATTGATATGTTTGTATGATCTCATGTAATGTTAATTCAATCAAGTTTTCATCCAAATATATTCATATATAGGATGATGTCATTGTGATTGGAAAACATTTCTTGTTTTTTATTGCTTTCTACCTGTGACATGTTTTATCCCTTTACTTTTTTTATGTACATCAAATGTTTTCTTTCTATATCTATATTCTATTAGTTATTATACTATTATCTAAGACTATTTTACAAAAAAATCATGAGAAAATTATAGTTATTGATTATTGTTAAGCTTTCAGAGAACGATCAACATTTTTTGTATGTATTTATTATTCTCTCATATGTGTTAATTCTATGCATTATGTAAGTCAAACACTTGTAATTCAATAATTATAATAACTGTACCTTGAACACATGACGTTTAATTCTAATATCATGTTGAAAGTTGTTGAAAAATGCATTCTCTTAAAAATTTAAACTATTGAGAGAATGATACGAACAGTATTGATATAAACAACCATCTTGTTACTCGTGAGTACAATGTCGGGCTGAAGAGGCCCACATGAGTGCAAAAGTGGTTTAAACACGATGCAACAACGCAAGTGATGGATATTACGGGAGTACCATTAGACGATTAGGATTGTTAGAGTTAATTATCTTATTTTCCTTGTTGTTCTTTGTCTATGTAAAGCTAAATATAACCTCAATGAATTCAATAAAGATTATTAATATTTTATCTCAATCAACTCCCCTTTTCTTTGTTCTCTCTCCTCCTTCAACCTCCTTAAATTCAACCTTATAAGAGAAATATAAACATTGTTTTTATATATTTATCAATTATTCTAACATATATAACAACACATAACTTTGTCTAACCGTTATAAACATTACATGTGTTACAAGACTCCTAATAAACTCACGGCTGATAGGTTGTTTGACGTGTTTAATCTCTAGTTGTTTCTTTTTCTCTACTTATTGAACCGTACTATTTTAATTTCTTTTAATTTATGTTGTTTGTGAATCTCATTGTTGTACTCTTTCATTCTTTTCCTACCATTATGTTTTGTAAAAGCCAAACACCGTCGCGTTATAGAACTGTTCGAATACACCATCAACTCAGATGGGTCCTTTGGTATTCTATACATGTACAAGATTGTAAAGAAAAGAAAATAAAAAGTTTTTTTTTTTTTGACAAATTCAAATGAAATGCATTTCCTTGATTAGCGACAAATCGTTGGCAAAAAAAGTATTAATTATTTGAATAGAATTCCAAAGGACCCATTAGAACTGTTGGTGTATTTGAATGTTAATTTAAATAATAGTAGCCCTGCCAAATTTAACGGGTAATGAAAAACAAAGAGCCAGTAAATTCTTCCCGAAGATTGACTTGTATGTTTTGTCTTCATCTTCTCGAGTCACAAGTGGAGTGAAAGAAATATTGCCGCCTTTCCAGAAAAAAATCAATACCCATGCTACTTGACTTCCGTCTTTTGGAAAGATCCATTTTTGAGAATTTTCCATGGCAATGACGTACTGTTTTCTCTCGTAAATATTAATATGATAAAAAGTAATTTTATATATAACAAATTAAATGGTTCGATTATTCTAATTTTTATATAAGTACACGTGAGTTTAACAGTTTATTTAATTTTTTTATTAAACTTATTTGAATCATTTTAAGCGGTAACGATTTCATTTTTTAATATTTAATTCAAGTATTAGAATTAAATTTTTAATTTTAAAATATTTTTAAAAAATAAAAATTATCTGATAGCTAATTTATAGTTTTAATTTTTAAAAGTATAAATTTAAAATTGAACTAATTGAAAATTGAAAAATAAAAATTATTTGATAAATGCTTATATTTAAAAAAGAAATAGTACGTGTAACCAAAATCTGAATAATATTTAATTAAAAGCTCATAAATTTCTCTAAAAAAGTCTAAATGGTAAATTGTAAATTTTTTATAAACTAGACTCTAGAACTTAAATTTTCAATTTTAAGATAATTTGGAGGATAAAAATAAAAATTATTTGATAATTGCTTATATTTAAAAAAAAATCAACGATGTTCACCAAAATCTGAAAAATATTTAGTAAAAAGAGTATAAATTTTTCCAAAAAAGTTGAAATCACAAATTGTAAATTTTTTATAAACTAAACTCTAAAACTTAAATTTTCAATTTTAAGATATTTTGAAGAAAAAAATAAGAATTATTTGATAACTAATTTGTAGTTTTAATTTTTAAAAGTATAAATTTAAAATTGAACTAATTGAAAATTGAAAAATAAAAGTTATTTGATAATTGATTATATTTATATAAAAAAAAGAGTCAATGATATATACCAAAATCCGAATAATTATTTATAAAATGAGCACAACTTTTTATAAAACACTTCAAATTACAAACTATGAAATTTCTTAAAAATTAGATTTTTAGATATTTTTAATGATATATAAAATGACTCGTGATATTTTGAAAATTAGTACATTTTATATTTCAAAAATATTTAATAGAATCGAGACAATATTATATAAAATCAGTATCGCTTTTCTAAAAAAGTTAAAATTTTAAAATGTAATTTTATTTATAAAATAGATTATTTAATATTTTGAATTATATATGAATTTAATTGTAAATTAATACCATTTATTAATTTGACTAATATTAATATTTTTGTCAACTTTACGGTAATAATTAATAATTATATCTCGATAACTTCATTTTTTTTCTTATTTGTAAGCTTTTTAATTAAATGTGTATTTATCAAATGAACTAATAAGTTGTTTATTTAAACTTGGGAGTTAAATAAGGTGATTTTTTTTAACTCATGAATTTAATGTATTAATTTTAAATGAGTTGATTTGAGTGTTTCATTTAACATCTATAATCATAACTATATCACAATCACAATAAATATTTCAATTTTTTATTAAGTATAATTACATAAATTCGATTATACTTACTAATAACATTATAACATATTATTATAATTATCATAAATTTGTGTTAAATAGAGTTTGACTTTTGAAGTATGTTATTAATATGATATAATAATAATTATATATTTTCATATATTTATGAATAAAGGATGATTAATAAGGGAAAAAATTGTATAAAACGAAATTAGTAAAATTGTCAAAAACGCGAAAAAAAAATTATACACTATAATATAAAAGTATTAAGTAAAATTTTGAATTTTTTTGACTGCCTTAAACAGCAATAGGTTTTAAATTTACATTGATATATATATATATATATATATATTATTACTAACTTTTTATATAGATAGTGAATATATTCAATTGAGATCGATGGTACTGGAAATTGGAAACGTACATACCTAATCATATTGTCAGTGGTTAAGAGTTTTTATTTTTATTTTGTACGAAAATAGTCTAGAATCACTTTTGTGCTCAGAAGTAAGATTTGGCCACCTATTTAGTGATATGATGGGTTATCAAATTATAGTTAGGTAACTAGTTTTAACAAAAAAATATGAAAGTTAGCTTCATAATTTTCAACTACTTTCAATATTTTAATACACATTGACTCCTTTTTGTTTTTCATAATGTTATTAAATTACCAGCCTCAGGTATCAGCTACAAACCCTAGCTATTATATCAGAAGGAGAACAGTAATTGGTAATAAAGGTGGTATTCTATATATTTTTTAACTTCTTATTTTCGAAATGTGTGTAACTATACCAATTAAAAAAGTGTTATTAAATTACACAATTTCAGACTTTCAGCGTTACCATATCACGGGGCCGGGACCGACTTTTTTTTTTCTTTTACCCTTTTCTTTATAAAAATATTTACATAGATTTTGAGTTCATGATCATATAAATTTTTAGTTAAGTTTTAAAATATTGATATGTATTAAGACAATGAGAAATAATTTTTATAAAAATATCAAATATATTATCTTTATTTATAAAAACTTTAAAACAAATCACGAATATTATAAAAACTCCATTAAAAATACAAAGAAAAAAAATTATAAAACATTAAAAACAATCTACTAGTTATATTTTAAACTAATTTTTTATTTAATATATGTATTTTTAAATACTTATAATATTTATATTAATCAATAAGTTAATCAATTAATTAAAATGTTATTTAATAAAATATATATGTTTATAAAATATTGTAAAATAAGTAGTTAAAATGTTTGAAATAATTAAGTATATTTTGTTATTATAATAGCTATTATAAATAGATAAATTTTGATAGTATGAAAAGAAATTTCATTAATACTTTTGATAATTTTTTCAATTTTTGTCGACATTTTAACGACAATAACTACGATATTTTAGCTAAAAATATTTAAATAGAAATTTAATGATAATTATATTTAAGCTATAATTTATCGACATTCTCGATAATTTTACAAAAATTTTATAAAAAAATATGAATATAATGTTGTAATGTCGGGATGTGCAAAATAGTAATATTATTACGACAATGTCGATGATGTCATTGAAATTTTCATCTTTCGTTGTAACTTGCAGCTCTCAACAAGTATAAGTGCAAAATACATAATTTTTTCGATCATGAAATTCATTTTGTAAAGAAATTATGGTTATATTGAGTTTTTGTGTGTTTATGATTAGCTTTCTATTTAAAATACAAACACATGACATAGAAAACTTGTATGGTAAAAATGCATTCAATGTTTTTATCTTTCTATTAGATACACTCATTTTTTATTTTTTATATCTAAATTTTAACTTCTCTCACTGCTACAAAGAAGAGCTTTTAAGTCGATTATTAACTTACTTAAAAGAGATTTTAAGTTTGTTCACGAGGTGACTTAAAATTTAAAGTTAGTTCTACCTGTGAACCAAGTTTAAATTTAAAGTCAGTCATACATGTCAATTGGCTTTAAATTTTAAGTCTGTCCTATGTGTCAATTGATTTTAAATTTTAAGTTGGTCCACTAGTATAATGGACTTTAAATTTTAAGTCGATTCTAGGTTAGAATCGACTTAAAATAGTGTACCATTTTAACTATATTTTGGTTATTTTCTACTAGTTTCATTGCATGTTTTCGATCACATAACCCCAGAAAAATGCTAAAATATGTTTAAAAGAATTTTTAAATTTTTTAGTTATTGAAAAACTAAATAATTACTTAAGAACTAAATTTATAATAAAAAATAATTTATATATAATACATACACATATATATAACTTAATTACAAGATCACTAAATATTATAAGATACATTTGCTATTCAATATCTTCAGATTCTTCTTCTGATTTTTTGTTGTGATCTTATCATTGAAAAACTAAATAATTACTTAAGAACTAAATTTATAAAAAAAAATTTATATACAATACATACACATATATATAACTTAATTACAATATCATTAAATATTATAAGATATATTTTCTATTCAATATCTTCATATTCTTCTTCTGATTTTTTGTTGTGATTTATAATTTTAAGCATGTGTTTTGTCTATTCTTCTCGTAAATCATCAAAATTTGCATATCATAGCCTAACTTGCTCAAACCAATGAACTACATGTATTTAAATTCAAAATAAGAATGCAACATCATGAATTCACAAAAATAACTTATATATGTTAAAAGAGTATATTAGTAAAATAGATTATCACATCTTTAATTGACATATCGATATTTGAGATGATTTCACTTATAAATTTTATGACAAAGTAACCACACATGAATCTATTATTTTTTTCATGGAAGCTACAAAAAACAAGTATACATGGTTTATCAATTCGAACATCTTTATTATTCAATAGTAAAATTTATTAAATTATTAATATTTACTTATACATACCATAAATTTGTCCCATATAAGCTTATGTGATTTTTTAAGGGCAATGCCCTTACTCTTATTCCACATCTTTCATGTCTTATCAAAGTTTAAAATAGTTAGTTCTTTATTAAATATTATAAAGAAAAATAGAAGAAAAATAGCTAGTTATAACTCTTATTTTTCAACAACTGCTTTTGTATCTTTATTCAATTATATGGAAGCTAAGTCACAGTACCAAATATGATTATCATATAGATGAAGGTTTACCAACATCCAATGATCTTGGCCTTATTCAAACTTTAGTGACCAAGCGATTATCAACTTTTGATTTCTCTAAAGTATTAATGCATTATCATATAATTATTTAGCACTCTGATGTTAACATTATGCTCTTGATATTGATTGACAAATGATGAATCATAGAATATTGCTAAATGTGATAGGTGATGAACTCGAAGTCGATTATAACATGCTCTCTATAAAAGAAATATGTATAAATAATTAGATAATATAAATATAATTATATGTTCTACATAAATAAAAGTTATTTACTGATTTATGATTTACCTTGTTCACACTTGAATTATACTTAAATCAATAATTTGAAATTCAAATAATTGCAATATGCACTCGATTGATATATATATATATATATATATATATATGATTGTCCAATGTCTACGCCATTTATTTCTCTAGGAAGTGGAACAGTCCATCTATCATTTATGTTATTTTTGCTTGCAACAATAGTCATCAAAGAGGTAAAATTTTTGTTGAAGTTTATAACATACTCATAATTATACTTTTTCTATGGCTTCTTCTTGAATGATTTAGTGCATGATGATTATCCACTAGACATAAATTTTCCATGAGATACTTGTTTTGTATATTTTAAATGTGCCGCACTTACCAATTTGGTTTAATAGACTAACCAAGAGGTATTATGTTAGTAACAATAAAAGAACTATAATATAATACAAGTAGTAAATTTTTTTTATATTAAGTAAATAGTACCATGTCAAAATTTAGCACAACTTGATTCGATGGCCAAGCCACATATTGTCCAACAACTTCTTGGCCTATGGTAGTATCAAAAGACACTGATAGTGAACAATGATTGATCAATTACTATTAGCCAATGATTTGGTATATATTGATTATGAATATTTCGATCATTGCTCAATTGTTGTACCGTTCCAATAGCAATATAGTCCTTAAATGATGGATCTTTCAACAAACATTTCATATTCTGTAAAAAAATTAAGAGTTATATATAATAAAAACTAAAAATAATATACCATCTACATAAGCTTTAAATCTTACCATTAATGATTCATCAAATGGAGGATGACTCCTATGTGGGGTAGCTATTAGAAGGACATTCTCATTAAAGTATTTTTTTGATAAATGGTAAGAATGCATAGATTGCATTAGAGACATTAAACTATCATATGATTGCATTGGCATTCCTGGCATATATAGGGGACAATATAATGATTATATCCCATAAAAGACATAGGTTAGCCATAAGATTGCATGGGAGGCATGTATGTCATATGTTGTGATTCCCTAACTTGGTAACTCTAAAAACTCTAAAATTGCTTTAAATTGGCAATCTCACTTAACATTATGACCTTAAAAGAGTTTAATTCTTCTTCAACTTTATTCAACTTCTCCTTACTAACTATCTCATACCTTTGTTTTGGAATATTGAGAAAATCCATATAACCATCATATTGGCTTCCCTTTAACATGACCATGATGATTAGGTCCAAATGCATAATATATTGTATTTTTTCCTAGTTGTTCGATTATTTCACTCATGTTTATTTGTTCTTGAACTATTCTATACAAATAATAAAGGAATAGAGTATATTATACATTATTACATCAATTTACAAAAATCATAACAAAGAATTTTTATCAAGTTAAATTACCAACAAACTTATTGAGTAGTTCTTCTCTTCTTTTATTCATTGGTTTTGACTTTTTTATTTTATGAGTCTTTCTTTCTATATACAATTCAACTCGGGTAATCAGTCTACCTAATTCAGTTTCTTACATTAATTAAATAAATTTATTAACTTAAATTAGAGAAAAATAAATATAAAAATAGTTATAAATTAACAACTTAATATTACCATTCTTTATCCAACTTCAGGATTTGATGATCTTCGAGTAAGGTTAGGAAGAATATTCTTCATTTTTATATTTTGATGTTTTTATCTAATGATTTAAAATTCATCCGTACATCTATAATCCACAAAATCTTTCCATACTTAGGGTTCAATCCAGGGGCGATCTTTAGAGATTTTGTACAATTATACTTCATTAAGTGGTTCCAAGTATAAAAACACATAATTTTTGGCCAATTTGGAAGTTTTGTATTCCTTTCGTGCCTTATTTGCAATCTTGTAACACTTGTTCATCCAATTATCAGGGACTTTAAAACGATTTTGTAAAAGAACACATTTTAGAGGAGATATAATTCAAAAATGATATAATATGTAATTAATTATAAAACGAAAGAGACTTACATAAATGATTTTCCATATCTTGTACTTTTCAGCATCTTTAAACTTACTCCAATCATTTATATTCATTGGTAAACTTGACTTCACAAGTCTACCAATAAAAGATTTCAATTGTTATCCATTTTCTCCTAATGGATTACTAGTTGCCTCAAAATGAATATGTATTCTATCATCTGGATTAAGTGGAGCATCAGGTATATTAGCCCAACCCTTTCTTTTGAAATGCTCCAATGGATCATTTGGATCTATAATCTCTAGCATCCTAGGATACATGAAATATCTGCAATCAATGACGAAATATAAATTAATTCACAATTTTATGTCCATATAAACAAGAGTTATTAGAATAATATAGAACATACATTATGTTTAATTAGGTTATTGATCATATATATATGTTTCTTCACAATCACATCGAGTCTATGAGAAAGAATCATTGTTATCAACTAGATCATCATATACATTAGGTAATTTGTTCGAGAAATGAATAATGTTGAATATTGTATCAAGCATGTCATCGTCTTATAAAGAATCACAATGGTAGAACTCCTTTTGTAGAGGCGTTAACATAACAAACTATCTTGTGTCAATTTCATTGTTCATGTAAAATACTTGATTTTTTCATGAAGTGCTAACACGATAGGATCATTAGTGTGACCTATCTTGGATAAGTTTACAAGGAAAAATTCAAAATTGTCTATTTTATATCCAACATTGATAGCATATTTGACCCAATCTTACAAGAATACATTTCATGGAAGACCTTATAATTGACTTTCCAAATTTCTTGAATTATACCATAATATGTTCTATCAAAAAGTATAGGATTACCATATTTTGAACTAGAAAATTGCCTAGTTTGTGCAACTATCTTAACACCACTATTTTGGTTTACTCGAAATTTGTCTCTTACTTGTGTCGTAAACCTTAAACCATTAATTGTGAAACTAGAATATGATTTGACATCAAATTTTGGACCATGTGCAAGCCATTCTAATTTTTTTGTTATTTTATGATTAAGTTTGTTGAGATCAACTTATATTTATGGATATAAAAACATTAAATGTGTATGTGACACTTACATGGTTGCGAAACCAATTAATAAGCTCTCGCTTATGCTCATCATACAATCATTTTCTTCTCCTTTTTTATAACGAGGATCAATTTTCAGTAAATTTAAATGCATTTTGTGATATTATGCAAGATATATCAATTACGTGTCATTAATAGTTAAATAAATAATAATTTTATTTTATATGAAAATTTTGAACTTTTCATTACTCACTCTATGTACGGTTGTGCCTTGTTATTATTTACCAAAATGATTCGATATGCTTTTTCCCATCGAGTGCGATCAACGAACAATTTCTTACTTCCACCGAGTATAGGGTTACCTACTTGGATCATGTCACATTTTAAATACAACTTGTGTATAGGATTCCTAATTTTAGTACAACCACTAAAGTATTTAGAACAAAACTTGATGGCCTCTTCAACAATGTAATGTTCCATCATGCATCTTTCAGGATGATTTCTATTATTTACATATCCTTTAAGGACTTGTATGTATCTCTTAAAATGATACATTCATCTTAAGTATATAGGACCACAAATTTGAACCTCTCGAACTAAATGAACACACAAGTGAATCATTATATCGAAAAAAGAAGGAGGATAATATTTATCAAGTAGACACAAATTCTCCACAAAATTTTTCTATAAAGAGTTTAACTAGCTAATTGATATATATTTCTTGCATATTGTATTGAAGAATGAACAAAGATGAATTATTGATAATTGAACATGTTTTGGAAGAATTGACCTAATAACAACTAGGAATAATTGTTGCATTAAGATATGACAGTCATGTGATTTCAATTCATAAAGTTTCTTATCGATCATAGACACAATTTTTTTTAAGTTGAATTGACCTAATAACAACTAGGAATAATTGTTGCATTAAGATATGACAATCAGGTGATTTCAATTCATAAAGTTTCTTATCGATCATAGACACAATTTTTTTAAGTTGAATGAGTAACCATCAGGAACTTTCACACCTGCCAAAAATTTACAAAACACATCCTTCTCTTTTATTGACATTGTATATGATGATGGTGACAAGTATGTTCAATTCTTATCATTTTCCACCCTTGGTGCCAATTCAAGTTGTATGCCCAGTTTATTTAAATCCAGTCTTATTTTAATTCAATCCTTCGTTTTTTCAATATGCATGACATCTAAGATGTGACAAATGTGTGGGTCTTTCCAATTAGGTAATTCTCAAAATATTAATTTTTTATTCCAACAATTATGATCAACTGATTAAGTAATATTTTCATTTTTACCCCTTTTATTAGTTAACCTTTTTTTTTGTTTCCATCCATCAGTGAGTATTGTTTTTTTTCATCTTTCCATATCATTTGAATGTTATACCATTCAATCGTCTTAATATCTCAACACCTCACAAAAGTCTTGGTGCAAGATCATTATTTTCTTTACCATCGAAAGGTTTCTTTTGGTATATAAACTTGTGTCTAGATGGAAAAAATCTTCTATGTCTTTTATAAGACATCTTTCATCCATGAACAAGATAAGTTGCAGAGTGCCATCACTACAAATAAGGCATCCTATATAACCTTTTGTTGCATATCCTAATAAGTTCTCATAGATAGAAAATCATTAATTATCCATAAAAGGACCCTTTTAAGTTAAAGTATTCTTCTTTATGTGCATCATAAACATTTCCCCCATCATTCCACAACATCTTTAAATCATCTATCAGAGGCTGTAAGTACACATCAATATCAACTCCGGGTTGTTTTGTTTATGAGATCAATAATGTTAGCATCATGAATTTTCTTTTCATACACAACCAGGGATGAAGGTTGTATGTTACCATAATTATTGGTCAACAAGTATTTCTGCTACTAAGGAAACTGTGTGGATCAATTCCATCAACAATAATGGCAATACAAAGATTGCATAGATCAGATGCAAATTGAAGGGATAAATTATCTACTATTTTGCAATTTAAAGAATCAGAAGGATTACGTAGCATCCCATCATCAGATTGGTTCTCTAAATGCCAAGTCAACATCTTTGATATATCTTTATTTTTAAACAATCTTTGAAAATGAGGAATCAAAAGAAAGTACCAAAGAACCATTACTGGCACACCTTTTTAGGTGTTGTCTCATTTGTAGCATACTTCCATCTAGATTATTTACACATTGGACAATCATCTAATGTCTCATATTCTTTTCTATATAGAATGTAATCATTTGGACATGCATGAATCTTATGATATTTCATGCCAAATTGACTAAGAGAATTCTTCACTTCATACATTGAAGATGACAACTCATTATTCTCAGGAAACATATCTATTAATACATTTAGTAATTATGTGAATCCCTTGTAAAAAAAACTATTTTTTGCCTTCACATTGTACAAATGAACAAGTCTCGACATTTTAGTGTATTTCTTGCACTCTGGATACAACGATTTTTTAGCATTTTGTAGAAGCTTTTTAAAGGTTTCAGGATCATCCTTATATAGTTCATTTTCAACAGCATAAAACATATTTTCTGTTTGTACATTACATTTAGAGTGTCTATTTTGATAAGATGTATATTATCCATTTACATCATTATTTATCTCTTATCCATAAGTATTATAAATATTTTTTCCACGATAATACGAGTATTTATAACTCAAAAGAATGCCACTATGGATAAGGTGATATTTAACCTCATTAACATCATGAAATTTCTCATTTTTACATTTAACAAATGGACATCAAATCATACTAATTTCATTATTACTATTTCTGGGGTAAATTTTCAGAAAGTTTTAACTCTATAAATATAGTCATGTTCAATTCTACACTTTAATATCTAAGATTTATCCATTTTCTATTGATGACATTAAACATATTAAATATGTATCCAATAAAATATAAATATATTACCAATATATTTAAGCTATTATTATATATGAAATTATAAATTATTAGAATATCCATAAAAATATCGTATAAAAATAAATACATAAAATCCAAACAATTAATAAACTCATTATAATATTAACAATATATAATATAATATAAATAATTTATATATATATATAAATTCATGTAATAATAATAAGTTTAAAAATTTAAATTTAAAATAAATTAATATATGTAAAACATGATATATATATATATATATATATATATATTTCATGTATTTCATGTGCATGTAATAATAATAATTTTTTAAAAAAATTTAAGTTTAAAATATATTAATATATATAAAATATGAAATACATAAAATTAATTAAAAAAAATAAAAAAATATCTTCTTCTCTTCTAAGATTTAATAAGAATACATAACCTACGTAGCACAAAAATATATACAAATAATCAATAACACATAATATACATTAAAATAAACAAATAATTTTACAAAAATTATATAAAAATATAAAATATCAATAATAAATGTATAATAATTCATAGAAATACTTATAAGAATAAAACAAGTAACAAAATTAAGGAAATAAGTGTTTAGTAAGTGAGAAAGTGAAGGAAAATAGGTAAGAAAAATTAAGTATTATGCTTAAAAAAATGATGAATCTAGATCAGAAACTAGGGAGGAAAAAAATCCAACTAACAATGCCAAAAATGATGGTTGGAGGTGGCTGAAAATGAACAAAGAAACTTGAGGTAGCGCAAGTAATGGTGGGAAATGAGGAGACATGAAAAATTGTCGCCAAATGTGGAGGAGGAGGAAGAAGAAAAAAGACACGTAGAGTTGGTTTTACATGTCAACCGACACTACATGTAGCACATAACGTCAATTCTATGCATCAACCATCGCGAGCCACGTGTAGTGTCGGTTGACACGTAGAATCAACACTACTGGTTACACGTCGATTGACGTATACAACCGATGCTACATGTGGATTTACGTCGATTTTTTTACAAATTTTTAAGTAGATTTATAAATCTATCGACTTAAAATTTATTTTAAGCTGGTTTAAAAAAAATAATTTTAAATACCAATTTAAATACTCTTTATTGTAATAGTATCTTTATACTGAGAACCGAGACTAAAAAAAGATAGGATTGTGATATTCATGAAAAATAGGTGTTAAAATGTGATTTGAAATTTGATTATGAAAATAAAAAATAAGTTTTGGAAGTTTTTTTTCCCTAAAATGGTAAATTTACTCACACTATCCCATTTTATTTTAGTTTAAAATTTGATAATTGTTTTAGATATTTATTAATTATATTATCTTATAGATTACCAAAACCCCGTGAAATGGAGGATGGCTGGATCACTGGATGCATATAAAGTTAAATTGTACGGTGAGCAATTGGACTTACATAATGAACTTGAAGCTATATATTTCTTCTTTACAGCTGGTTTTAATTTGGAACCATTCGAGAATCAGACGCTAAGCTAAAATATAGTCATATATATAAACAAAGACAAAAATATTTATTTATATTATATATAAATTATATATCGCATTTGGCTATTAAATATTTAGTTAGTTTTTTATTAAAGATAAATAATATTTAACGTGGTTTGAGTTTGTGATTTGAAGGGAGAAAAAAAATAAAAATGGACTATAATTAAGATCGATAATCTAAAACTAATTAACTTATATACTCCATTTAAAATTAATTAAGACAATTGCTATTTCACCAAACAATTTGGACTTACGATTTGTTTTAGGAGTATCATTTCTTACTTAAATTTAGTCAACATTAAACTAAATATGAAATATTTTTTTAATTTTTTTTTTCTAGAATATAATGGATAAAATAATATGTTAAGTACGTATGTTATAGGATATATAAAAAGAAAATTCGTGGTCAAATTATATTCAATTGGATACATAGATATATGCTTATATTGAGGATTTGAGATTTATACTCATTGAGGCTTCATCTCATCAACATGCTAATTTTTTATTGGTTGTTATGCATGGATTCGTCTAATAATCAGGTTTAAAGATGTATTTAGTTTATTTTTTAATATAGATAAAAAATAATTATTATAAAAAGAATTTTTCGCATAATTAAAAAAAATTAATTAATTCTTATTTGGGATGAATCCCATTCCAAATGTCACAAAAATAATTAATGTTATATTGGTTAATTGTACATAGAATTTGTTTACTTGGATTGAGTTTTCAAAGTTTTTATTCGTCGGAGTTAATTAGGTTTTAGTCTTTGCTATATGAAGTTAGCTAGGGCGTTTATACAAAATACTAACCATGGAACATTAATATAAGGTGTGATTTAAACGAGACAAATATTAGAGAAAATAAATATATATTTTTAATTAATATATACCTTCAAATTTATCGTAATTGAAGGTAAAATTACACTGTTTGATATTTAAAATTTTTTAAAATAAGTATTAAAAAAAAAGCTAAAAGATCTGGTCCTACAAGAACAAGATGGACTTAAATTTACATGTGTACAAAGAGGGAGGAAAAAAAAAAAGAAAAGTTGATGTGTAATTAAGTTTTTGGACTATATATATAGTATGTCACAATTGATTTAAATCAGCCAAATAAAAAAGGGGCTGATATATATTGAAAAGAATTTTTTTTTTTTAAATAACATGTATAATATCTTTTAAATTTTATAATTATATAAACATAATTTTATAATTTAAATAATATATTTTTACTAAAATAAATTCAACTCATGAGATATTGTATATCAATGATGTAACTAGTTGAATTTGCTACAATTAAATTCTATTTAATATTTATTATAG
Organism: Hippophae rhamnoides; assembly: GCA_033030585.1. Lineage (NCBI taxonomy): Eukaryota > Viridiplantae > Streptophyta > Magnoliopsida > Rosales > Elaeagnaceae > Hippophae > Hippophae rhamnoides. The sequence continues at coordinate 59,429,741 of CM065428.1, read as the reverse complement.
TAATATTATTATTATTATTATTATTATTATTATAAATCATAAGATTTCGTTTTGTATATATATATATATATATATATATTTGAATATGTACGTGAAGAAAATGATGGGAAATTGATCGGCAAATCACCGACCAATATAATTTATGTGCAGTGTGATGGGTTTGGTTTGTTATGAACCGTCCAACCAATCTTCTTTTAAGTAAAAGATATCATTTTATCATGTCATTAATATTTCTCTCTACCACTCAATATCTTCTGATATCCATTTCAAACTTGATTTATTTTCTCCACTTTTGCAAATAAATACAAATCTCCGCTTTTGATATTAATGAAAGAAGGTACGCATCAGAGGCCAGCTGATCCAATACGACGCAGTATGAAATGAAAATATCTACCTAGCAAGTGGATATATATGCACTATCACTCTTATTATTTGGTCGGCTTTGTGGTAAATGCTTATGTTTATGTCAAAATCTTTCTAATTCGAAGCAGAAGTATACTGGTTGTTTTGTGTTATCATGGAGGTATCAAATTCGATTTTCGATTTCATTTTTAATTAAGTAGATATTAGAGATTTAAAATAAAATGAAATGATTACCGGCTTAATTCGATCGAGTTTAGTTTAATCGTAACGAAGTTATAATTCAATTCAATTTATTTAAATTTTAGTTAAATTTAAATAAATTAGTATAAAAAATTTAAATTTAATTATGATTATGGATTGGTTTTAGAGGATTTATTTAATATTAATTCTAGTATTATTTGGAGAGGAAAAAAATTAAATTAACTTATATTAAAACTTATAATAAGTAAGAGTATTTTATTAACTCTTTTTAGAATTAAATAGCTTATAATTCTTATAAAATTTGAAAACATGCAGTTAACTATTTTGACCAATCTAAAGAATAATAAATTATTCTCTTAAAGTCTTTCATTAATAAGTTACGGAATACGATAGTATAAAAGTTAAAAAAAAAAAATTAAGGATCCAAAAATACTTAAAAGGGGAAAGAGTTGTAGTAATCTTATAAGTTAGATTATTTGAATCTTTTATTTCCATAGGTTAAAAATAAAGCTTTTTAATTTGTCCCGTTGTTTTTTTAAAAAATTGATAAGTAAAGATAAAAATAATATTTTATTTGTCATTCTCTCCGTTGCATAACCACCAAAAATATTGGAGTTATGTGGGTCATTTACAAAGAAGATTAGAAAAACTGAAGGTGTAACTCAAGTACTGTAAAAGCAAGGGTCATAGTGTGATTGACATGGGATTGTTTTTAGAATTGAAAGATAAATAAATTCTCATTTAAAAAAGGGAGGAAATTATGTGAAGATAGAGAACAAGGCAAGTGTGGATAAAGTATAGGGACATGAAATCTAGTTTTTTCATAGCAAAGCTAATGGTAGGAGGAAAAGGAATCATGCGGTTGGATTATTTCATGAGAGTCAAAATTGGGTAGCATCTCAACAGGGTGTTAATGGTTTATTTTTGAATTTTTACGAGCATTAATTTGTTTACTAATGAAGTAAACGTGGGATGTATGTTATGCTTGTTTGTGTTACACCTAAGGTTAGTTTTAAAATGGACTAAACTTTGTGTGTCCATTCACAAGAATGGATGTGTTTGTGGCTCTTAAACAAATACATATTGTTCGGAGAGAATTTCAAGTGTTCAAGATTTTAGAAATTTGTAATGAGAAGTAGAAATATAGATAACTTAATTGGATTATGTATTCTCCTCATTGAAAGAGTATATATATGATATCTCATGTATGTGGTAGATTATGTGCTCTACGACTTGAATACTGCTGGCACAGCGGGTAAAGACAAAATGAATTCAACAGAGTAGAATAATGACACCGGAAATTTAACGTGGTTCACCCTTTAATTTGGGCTAAGTCCACGGGACAAACTCCGAAAATATTTCTTCCACTAATAAGATTAATGGGTTCAAAGTGAGAGGCAATACAACAAATTGAGATAAACCCAAAATAGTGTCACACAAGTGTTTCCCAAACTCACTATTTTGTCACTCCCCTTTTAGAAAAATATCCCAATATTTTTCTAAGATATTCTCTCCCACTTTCTCACACAACACTATTTTTCTTCAAAGGAAATTGTTCCTTTGGCTTTGCTTAGCTTCTCTTCTTGTTTGTTGTGTTGATATTTCTCTAAGGCAAAGACATTGCCTATTTATAGGCAAAATTGCATATCAATGTTAGATACACATACCATTGTGGTTGTACCTACCATTTGTGGTTGCACCTACCATTGGTGGTTGCACTTACCATTGGTGGTTGCACCTACCATTGGTGGTTGCACCTACCATTGGTAACCTACCACTTGTGTTTTCTTCCTCTTAAATGTAGGAGGGACTCACAAATACATGATGATTACATGATTTATTAAACGTTACATACGAATTAACTAAGTAGAAAGTAGGTTGCCATAAACGTTTACATTAGCAGATCACTATATACAAATAAAGAAAGGTCTTTATATGTAGACCGTTTCAGATTCTCAAGTAGATTTCCTGGATCGCTCACAGAAAGGGAGGATCGAGATCACATTAGGATCTTACAATTTCATCAAGTCTTGATCTCTAAGACTTCGCAGAACAATAACAAAGTGCTATGGTTGACTAGATTGTACGCTTTATCAAACTCGTCGGACCTAGGTTATTGTTAAATCATCCCTAAAATCTCGATATCTCCTAACATGATAACTGTTGGGAAATAACGCAAATTCCCGATAAGCCAGATTTATGAGAAAGCAAGAATAGAAAAATAACACACAAAATTTGATAACGGAGTTCGGCCAATCTTGCTTACGCCTCCGGGACTGCAGATCTTTTTCTTGAAAGGAGAAATTACATGAGGTGTTTACAACACTCACTGACTACACTACACCCAAGAAAATTACTCTCAATTTTCTCTCACAAAAGCTTTTCTCTCTAAGCTTTTCTCTCAATTGGAATGAACACTTTGGATGATTAATTCATTACAATTACACATCTATTTATAGGAAAATTCACTCCTTGAATTACTCCTTAAATTAATGGTTCCTTAAATTGCTCCTTGAATTAAGCTGCTTGTTTTGCTCGTAATTGCTCCATGTTTTGCTCCTTGTTTTGCTCCATGTTTTGCTTCCATGTTTCGCTTCCTTAAATTAAGGAGAACTTTATATAATTTCACTTGAAGACCGATTTCAATCTTTGCCACACCTTGATCAATCGTGCACTTTCTAGTCTTTGTTACTCTAAGAGACCAAGTGAAGTTGAGCACAACTTCGGCTTTGTCAATAGTCACCACCTTTGTTAACATATCTGGCACGGATTTTTGCTTCCTTGAATCTTCTCCGGTATTAACACATCATCTTCCATAGCAGATCGATGAAGTGATAACGAAGTCCAATATGCTTTGTTACAGAATGAAATCTTGTCAATTCTTCGCCAAGTGTATTGCACTGACTATCACTACGCAGAACATTCTTACTCTTGTTTGAATCCCAAATTCTCGATTAACAAACTCAAGCCATATCATCTCTTTACTAGCTTCGATCGCTACATACTCACCTATGTAGTGGATAGAGTGACAATTTTACGTATTTGTGACATCCACTAACAGTTCCAACAAGGTAAATATATAACGGTGGTGCTTCGGTGATCAACTTCACCTCCAAAGTCCGCGTCACGTACCGCACTTGTGCACTTTTTAACTCTCCTTTACTAAAGTACAAGCACTTTACCGTGGTGCGCCAGATACCTCAAAATCCACTTATGCCTTCCCGATAGAGTTTTTTCCTGGATTTGACATAAATCCGCTAACAACTCCCATTTCACATGTGATGTCACGGTCTCGTACGCACTAATTGCGTGACATTAAACTTCCAATGGGCGAGGCGTAAGGAACCTTAGTGAATTCTCTCTTCTTACGTACGGGGGTGATCGGATAGGAGAAAATAGTGCGTGTCTGCGGGCTGGCATCGCCATGTTGAATCTTTGCAAAACACGATTGATGTCTGCCTCGAGATAAGCTGCAGAATCCTTTCGCCATGAATTTCTTGTGATTTGCATTCCAAGAATCTTCTTTGTTGGACCCAGTCTTTCATGTCAAATTCCTTTGACAATTGTCGCTTCAACCTTTTAATATCATCCATATTCAGACCTCTACTAACATATCATCAACATAAAGTAGTAAAATGATATAACTGGACCTATATCTCTTGAAGTAGCAACAATGATCCATTACTTCGGAAACCTTCGTGCATGAAGGCATCGTCAAATTTTTGTACCATTGTCTGGGGCTTGTTTCGGGCCATACAACTCTCTTAAGTCCGCACACCCATGTTCTTTCTTCCCCTTTCTGAGAAACCTTCTGGGTACATGTAAATCTCTTAGTCTAAATCTCCGTGAAGGAATGCGTCTTCACATCCAACTGCTCAAGACGAAGATCTTGATGGCTACAATACTCAATACGATATGATAGTATTGAGCTTCACCAACGGGAGCAAAAAATGTCGATTATAGTCAACTCCTTCCCTTCTGTTGAAACCCTTTGACAACTAGGGCTTTGTATCTCTTGGAACCATCACGTACTCCTCTTTCACCCGGCACCCATTTGTTATGGAAGTGCCTTCTTTCCCATAGGTAACTCAACTAGTTCAGTATGCGGTTGGAGATGAGATTTCATTTCTTCTTTCATAGCAAGCTCTCACTTAGAATCTCGAGTCCGACAAGCTTCATCATAGCGTTCGTGCTCCCTCCATCGGTCGGCTGAACATATAGTTCATGTATCTCCGCAGTACACGAGGTCGAGAAGACCTTCTAATACGGAGCCGAGTAAGAGGTTGTGGTGTGTCGAAATGCCGTGTCTGCTTTGTCCAACAAGTTCCTCCGGGCCGAGGACTTGTTACAATTGGTAATCTTGTTGTGGAAGTATCAGGACGTCATCTGCGTCTGCAACACCGACTCATTCTAGCTTCCGAGTCATTGGCGTCTATTTTATGCATGTCCTTATACATCACCCTTTCGTTGAAAATCACATCTCTGCTACGGATAACTTTCTTCTTTTCGTCATCCCAAATGCGTGCTAAACTCATCCTCACTATAGCCAATGAACGTGCATTTCTTGGATTGGGATCAAGCTTATTCCTTCCTGATCAGCGATATGCACAAATGCTACACAACCGAAAACTTTTAGATGTGATATTTTCACCTCTTTTCCGCTCCATACCTCCTCTCGGTATTCTACGGCTCCAATGGAACGGATGGACCTCGGTTGATTGCAAGTACCGCCGTGTTGGCTATTACGCCTGGCCGGTAGACACGGACACCGTATACCGAATGCTTCGGCTTTTTCCGTCAATCAACGCTCGGTTCATACGCTCGCCTACACCATTGTGTTGAGGCGTGCCCGGCACGCTTCTTTCCATTCGATCCCGTGCTCATAGCGTAAATTTTTGAATCACGGTGTCTTCGTATTCACCACCGTTATCGGTTGAGCTTTTTGATCTTTAAACCCGTCTCATTTTCCACCATAGCTTTTCCATCTTCTCGAAAGCCTCGAATATGAGACTTCTTTAGAAAGTAAACCATTACCTTCCGAGAGCGATCATCGATGAAAGTCAGTAGTGTTTCCCACCAATGCGATAGATGAGACGGTCGTTGGTCCCCAAACACATCGGAGTGAATAAGCTCCAGCACTTTCCTTCTTTGGGATTCTGCAACTTGTATGAAAGCTAACTCTTTTGCTTTCCAAGTATGCAATCTTCGCACATGTCTATCTCGTGAATCGTAGACCGAAGTTTTCCCTTCAGGTGCATAATCTTCATCCCATACCAGCTCATATGGTCTCAGTGCTATAGATTTGGTGTTTCATTGCTTCAGCCGCAACCGTAATTGAACAACGTGCCTCTGCTTTGTCGTGTAAAAGTGCCAGCTTTTCTTGCCTCGAGCAACTCATTACTCACTTTGAAATCTTCCAATCATCACCATGGAAGATCAGAATAGTGTCAACGCCAACCAATGCCCCACCGAGATTAAGTTCCTTCCCGAGATCGGGAATATGCGACATCCTTCGCCTCCCAAACAAATCCGTTCAACTTAATCTTCACTACACTTTGCCAATAATAGCACATGGTTGATCATCACCAAGATATACCTTTCCAAGGTTTAGGGACATATTTCTCGAAGAATTCTTTTTGTGAAGTAGCGTACGGAACGATGCTCCGAGTCTAACACCCAAGATTCGTCTTTCTCCAAAGAAACGTATCAATGATCATCTCCTCCCGAGGTGGAAGTAACATTTGCCTGCGCCTTGTTTGTCCTTCTGCATTCTTGCACTGCGATTTTTGTAAGGTTGCAGGTTCTTCAATTCCAACACTCGATAGTCTTGAGCTATGGGAATTATTGGGATTCCACGGATTTAGACCTCTGTCTTTTGATCTAGCCATCTAGTCCTTCACCACGTCCATTTCCCTGGTTGAATTTCTTCCTCTTGACTGTATGCAAACCGAAGAGGTTGATGATTCACCCTGTCTCTACGTCGGATCTCTTCACCGAGAACCAAATCAGCGAACATCGTCAAATTTCAACTTATTGCTTCCACGATGAGCTACTTACCACCGTGGACAGGTAGCATTCCGACTTTACGGTAGAGACAAAAGTATCAATGCCGTACTTCTTCATCGAATTCAATTTCCACCGAACTCAACCGGGTTGTAAGCGTGTTGAGTTCATTGAGATGTCGAGCTACCGACGTCTTCCGTCATCCGCACTGAACAAGCGCCTCATCAAGTGCACTTTGTTTGAGACGATCTTCTCACATATTGAGAGAGCTGCCAGTAAGACCCGCCGTGGTCTTTTCCTTTTGCTATGTTGAAAGCAACATGGGATAACGCCAATCGAATAACTCCGATGTCATCCGTCTGAAGATTCCAATCTTCTTCCTTCAACCTCGGCTTCTTCCGCGAGAGAGGTTGATATATATTTCTTTGATCTGAGCATAATCCTCTATCTGCATTTTCCAAAACCCGAAATCTGTGCCATCAATTTCTCGAGTTTCACCCTTCCTTCATCCGCGGCCGTTGCTCCGCTTTAAATCGACTTCCTCTCGGATCGTTTCGATTATTTCTAAAATTGGCCAGAATCACTACCAATAGCTCGATACTGGGTTGTTGGGAAATAACGCAAATTCCCGATAAGCCGATTTATGAGAAAGCAAGAATAGAAAAATAACACACAAAATTTGATAACGGAGTTCTACGATCTTGCTTACGTCCTGCGGACTGCTCAGATCTTTTACCGAAAGGGGAGAAATTACACTGAGGTGTTTACAACACTCACAACTCACAACCCGATTACACCCAAGAAAATTACTCTCGATTTTCTCTCTCAAAAGCTTTTCTCTAAGCACTTTTCTCTCAATTGGAATGAACACTTTGGATGATTAATTCATTACAATTACACATCTATTTATAGGAAAATTCACTCCTTGAATTACTCCTTAAATTAATGGTTCCTTAAATTGCTCCTTGAATTAAGCTCCTTGTTTTGCTCCATGAATTGCTCCATGTTTTGCTCCTTGTTTTGCTCCATGTTTTGCTCCATGTTTGCTCCTTAAATTAAGGATCTTTATAACAATAACTACATTCATTAGGTTGCATACTTATTACACATTTAATACCAAACACACCCATGAAGGCTCCTAGACCTAATGGGATGTCGGTCCTTTTCTACGAAGATTTTTGGAATGTTACAGGAATCAAGTTGTTGGTGTTGTTTTAGATGTGAAAAACAAGAATACTTCTCTTAAAGGTAAAATTCATACTTTGATTTGTTTGATTCCTAAGGTTGATGAGCCTAAAAATATTTCTCAGTTTAAGCCAATCAACCTATGTAATGTGATTTACAAATTGCTGGCTAAGTGCGTAACAAATAAGATGAAATTGGTGTTGAACGAAGTCATCTATGAGTAACAGAGTGCTTTTGTGCCAAGGAGGTTTATAACTGACCACATATTCATTGCTTTTGAAACAATACATTCTATGAAGCGATGCCTAAAAGGAAAGAGTTATAAAGAAGCTACTGTGAAACTGAACATATGTAAGGCTTATGATAGAATTGAGAGGAATTTTTTTAAAGGTATAATGGAAAGGTTTGTATTTGATAGAATGTGGGTTAACTTAGTTCTAAACTGTGTGACATCTATGTCTAACTCTTTGCTGGTGAATGGAGACCAAATTGAGTGCTCTAAGCCCTTAAGAGATTGAGGTAAGGAGACATTTTACCTCCTTATTTTTTCATTTTTTGTGGAGAAGCTGGATGGTAGTATCGGAGGCATGGTTGTGGCTAGAAGATGTTTAAGAGTGTCTTATATGTTTTTTATAAATGATAGTTTTATTTTTATAGAAATCGATTAGGTTGCTTGTTATAAGCTAATGGAAGTATTGGGTTTGTACGAGGGTGCTTTAGGATAGAAGGTGAATTTGAATAAATCTACTATGTGTTTTAGTCCTAACACCAATCAACATGCTAAAGGGGTTATGCAAGGGAGTCTGGGTATTTCTATGGTTAATTGCCATGAGAAATACCCTGGTTTACCTATAGTGGTTGGAAGGAACAAGAAGAGGATGTTTAGACAGCTCAAGGATAGAGCTTTTAAGAAACTTAAAGAAAAGAAGGAAGGGGCTCTATCTAAGGCTGGCAAATAAACTTTATTAAAGTATGTGCTACAATTAATTCCTACATATACAATGAGTTATTTTAAATTATCAAAGGGACTCTGTGATGATATTCATGGGCTTATGGTTACGTTTTGGTAGGGTAATGATATGTATAAAAGAAATTTACATTGGCTGTCTTGGGATAAGTTGTGTAGGCTTAAAGTTTTAGGTGGATTAGGTTTTAGAAATTTAGTTTCTTCTAACCAAGCTTTGCTGGCAAAGCAGGTGTAGAGGCTAATAGATAACCTCACTTCACTAGTGGCTAAGGTACTGAATGAGAAATATTTCCTCTGTGTGGTATTTTGGAGGCTAAGATTCCTAATCATTCTTCTTTTCTATGAAAGAGTTTGGCTTGGGGAAGGGAGCTAATTAAGAAAGAAACAAGGTGGAGGGTGGAGAATGGTGAAAGTGTGAAGGTCTATAAAGACAGGTGGTTGCCTTGTCCTATGCCTAAAGTGCTATCCCCAAGGGATCTTGGCAATGAGGCTTGTGTTGCAGGTTTAATTGGTGATGATAGCAGGTGGAATGATGGCTTGGTTAGAAAAAGCTTTGATGCTAGAGAGGTTGAGCTAATTTTAAGTATTCCTATATGTAAAAGTGCTTATGTGGATAGGCTTCTGTGGGATAGAAGTTCTAATGGTTGTTTTAATATAAAGAGTGGGTACTAGCTAGCTAAGGAATACAAGTTAATGGCTTTGAAGGCAACCTTAGTGCTGGACTAGTTATGAGAATTAAGGTGCTTGGTGGTCTAGAGTTTGGACCCATGTGTGTCAAACAATGTGAGAATCTTTTCATGGAGAGCATGCAAAAACATACTTCCTATCATGACCAATCTATGTATGAGAAGGGTGGTGAGGAATGTGTAGTGCCCTATATGTAATGGTTGCTGTGAGGATATCGTGCATAGCTTGTGGTTGTGTGGTGGCCAAGGAAGTGTGGAGAAATTCTACCTTCTTTGATAGATTGAATCAGTGTATGGCTGGGAGCTTAGGGATGTTTTCAATAGCACGTGAGCTCTATGCACAAGTGAGGATCTGTGTCATTTTGGTTATCTGTGCTAGCCTGTTTGGCATAACATAAATAAAGTGTTGCATAGGAAAAAAGGAAGAGCTATAGTGGAGATTTTGAAATGGTCTACCATGTTGGCTAAGGACTTTAGGAAGGGATATTTGAACTAAGTTGGAAGGAGGGCAGCTAGTACGTAGATTATGCATTGAGAATAGCCAAGTGAGGGGTACCTTAAAGCTAATACTGATGCAGCTGTGAGAGAAAATAAGGTGGGTTTGGGTGTGGTTGTTAAAGAATATGAGATCCAGCTGGTGACAACTAAACCGGAATGACCATGCGGCAACTGGTGGGGAAGGATAAGTCGTGAAACATGCCTCTCCATAATTATGTTTATTTTTAATTATTACAAATTTGCTTTTCTTTTGTATAAATAGGTTGTAAACATTCGTTTATTCATATCAATAAATCCATTTCTTACGTGGTATCAGAGCTTAGGAAACAATTTCCATAAAATTCAGCTCATAGAAATTTTTTCCCATTTTTCTTCAATCATTTTTTTTCCAAAACCAATTTTGATCCTGAAAATAATTTAAATTTCATCCCATCATATTATTCAGATTCATCGAGCAATGCAATTAAAATCAAGCCAAAATACCTATTCACTTGTCACGCGCGCCTTGTTTAAACTCGGCTGCGTTTCCACGCAGCCTCAGGAGACACAGCGCTAACACGCAGCCTTTCTTGAAGAAGACGACTCAGCGACCGTCGTTCGCCAGCCATTGAAGCAAGCGGCAAACGCGTCGTTCACTCGCTCGGTTCTTCATCCGGTCCGGTCGGATTCGGTCTTAAATCGATTCGGTGTTCCACCGAATTGCGGCCATTGTTTCAACCATTCCAACCGGTTCCATACACTTTCCGACCTGCCGGTTCTTGGTGAAATTTCCGGTTCCTGTAATCCTTAACTCTTTTTCTATAAGATAAAGCATATTTTAGTCCATTATTTATTTCATAAATAGTCATTATTGTCTAAAACACACTTAAACCTATCCGTAATTTGAATTTATTCAACAAATAATGTCTTTGACTACGAATACCAACCACTTTACCAAAATGGTATGATGACCCTAGCCATTCATTATATTTACACCACTCGAGACCAACCAGGCATGATTCTCGTAGCTCGATCCTTAAACCAAGAAAACTATCACATTTGGAGTCATGCAATGCTACGTGGCCCTAATAACCAAAAACAAAGAAGGATTCAGGTGACGACAATCAAAAGGCCATCAACAAACTTGAAACGAGCAATCAAACAATGGACTGTTGCAAACATTCTTGTCAAAGGATGGATCCTCAACACTATATCACCCAAGAAATTGCGAGAAAGTGTCATGTATAGTGATCTTGCATATGAGTTATGGGAGAATTAAAGGAACGTTTTTCGCACCAACGGCGTGCATTCCACGTTGAGCGAAGATTCATGATTGCATACTGAAGGTGTAAGCATTGGAGAATACTATACAAAATTGAAAAGCTTATGGGATAGTCGTGATGCACTTTATGTCTCTTCCACGTTGTGGAGGGAATCTTAGGAAGGGAACTACAAGAATATCAACAAAAGCGGCCGAACCATAAAATTTCTCATTGGGGCTTAACAATGTTTACACATCGACACGTGGACAAATCTTGCTCATGGAACCATTACCTACAGTAAATAAGGTCTATTCACTTATTGTTCAAGATGAAAAGCAAGAGCTGTCTCAGCTTGGCATGGGAAGGATACGGAGCCGCGCACTTGTTGCAGAGATAGTTAGTCCCTGATATACTCAAAAAGTACCCACCAAGGAATCCACATCTCAAGTGCAATCGATGCAATAATATAGGCCATAATTCGAGAATTGCCGAAGTCACCTCAAATGTGATTTTTGTGGTGCCGATGGACACGATTTTGAAAAGCTGAAAGCGTCTCAAATGTAATTTTTGTGGTTTGAATGGACATGACATCAACGTGTGTCGGAAGAAAGGAGCAATTCAAGATAAGAGAAATACAAGTTATGGCTTCCCTTCCAAAGCTCATCATCGACTTTCAGAAAGCCGCTCCGACACAAAGACACCATTCCAGCGACCTTACATCTTCCCGATATCAAGAGCTCCTTACACTTCTCAATCAATCCAAATCGTAGCGTGGCAAGTCAGTGACTACTTCGGGTAACACATTATGTGCAAGCCCATTTTCCATTCGGCTTAGTTGGATTTTTGATCTGGGGCATATTGATCACGTAGTACTGTTCCCAAAACCTTATGAGCTCGGCGATTCAGGTCATGTCGACATGTACATTTACACGATCATTCTCTTGCCCGTGTCACATATTGGCCTTTGTACATTTCTCGAAATAATTTCATACTCATAATGTCTTGTGTGTTCCCTCATTCAAATTAAACTTAGTTTCGGTAGCTAAACTAACTTTCAAACCTCATTATTTCATGTCACCTTCGCTAACGGTATGTCTTTGTTCGGAGACAAATGCTCGGGAAGACGATTGGGATGGGAACCGAGAAAGCGGACTACACTACGACTATTTACGAAAAATTTGGATGTTTCTCCGTTTTCAAACACTGCCTACAAAGAATCCCTCATCTATGGCATCAGCGACTTGGTCATTTATCTAATAACAGTTTGCGTGTAATTTCTCTTTCCATCAACACACCTTTTTGTTCCATTAGTGATTGTTCTATTTGTCCATTAGCTAAACAAACACGTAATCCATTTCCTTTAAGTTCCATCAATACAAAAGCACCATTTGAAATGATTCATGTCGATATTTGGTGTGGTTATCCCATTCCAGCACTTAATGGAGCACGTTATTTTCTCACTATTGTTGATGACTACACAAGATGCACATGGGTCTATCTCTTACATGCTACATCTGATACACGCTCATCTCTTACCACGCTTCGTCAATCTTGTTGAAACACTGATTTTCATCGAGTTAAAATCATTCGTAGTGACAATGGACGAGAATTTTCTATGACAGGATGTTTTCTACCAGGAATCCTTCATCAAACTAGTTGTGTCTCTACCCTCACCGACAAAATGGTGTTCTGAACGCATAAACATCGTCATCTTCTCAATGTCGCTTCGTTCATTGCTCTTCCAAGCCAATCTTAAACAATTACGGGGAGATGCCATTCTTACAGCCCACATACCTCATAAATCGTACTCGACATACGTTACCGAGGGTAAAACACCATTTGAAGTCCTTTTTCACAAAGCTCCTAGAGTATGAACATCTTCGTGTTTTTGGTTCTCTTTGTTTGTGTCCGCACATCATGATCGACTTCACCAAGTTTGATGCTAGATCACGTAAATGCATATTCATTGGGTATCCATCGGGATCAAAGGTTATCGTGTCTACAATCTGGAAACAAGCAAGACTTTAGTGTCTCGAGATGTTATCTTTCATGAACATGTATTTCCTTATTTCACTTCCGCTCCAACCTCCAACCACCTATTTCCTCGAAGATACTATCTATCATGATGACATACCCGACATTCGTCAATCAACCAATCCAAATATATCACTTGATCATACGTCTCTTCAACAATCGGCTCGGACACTCTTCATCTTCAAGATTCATCTTCTAAACATCATCATCAACTTCTCCACCACACACAACTTCTCCAACACAGTCCACACATGGGCTTCGATCCACCCAATGTTCCTAGCTACCTTGAAAATATCATGTAGAAGGCATACCTTCTCGGTCCTTCCTTCGTCTCGCTCGGCATCGTCCAAAGACAAAGGTACTTCTCATTCTTTATCTCGTAGCACACATGACCAATTATCACCCGCACTCGTGCCTTTCTACTTCTATTTCCATTCTCGTGGAACCAACCACTTTTCTTTGAAGCTTTCAATGATCCAAATGGCGGCTTGCCATGAAAGCAAGCCCGGATGCCACTTGAAACTAATGGCAGCTTTGGGCCGGCAGCGCTTGACTTCCTCCAAACAAGAAACCAGGTTGGTTGTAAACGGGTCTACAAAATCAAGTATAATCTGATGGCTCTGGAACGATCAAGGCTCGATTAGTGGCCAAAGGATCTGATCGGATTGAAGGTTTTGACTACGAAGAAACTTTTTGCACCGGTAGCTTGTCAACTTGTCACCGTACTCCTTGCCGATTCTGCTTATTCAAAATTGGCATCTTCGACAACTTGATGTCACAATGCTTTTCTACATGGTGATCTTAATGAAGATGTCTACGTGTCCCTTCCACGACGGATTCGGACGAAAGGGAAACGCAGTATGTAAGCTACATAAATCTTTGTATGGACTTAAGCAAGCCTCGCGACAATGGTTCATCAAGCTATCAGCAAACACTTAGCAAATTTGGTTTTAACCAATCCAAGTATGATCACTCATTCGTCATTAGAACCCGTGGTAATTCCTTCGACTCTTCTTGTCATGTAGATGATATAATCATAACGAGGAAACAATATACAAGACATTGAAGAAACTAAGAATCATCTGTGAGACAATTCAAGCTTAAAGATCTCGGTGAATTAAAGTATTTTTGGGAATAGAAGTTTCACGTTCGAAGGGAATTGTTTCACAACGCTAGCACATACTTGAAATATTGGAGGATATGGGTTATCTTGGTGCGCCAAATCGCCAATTCACCTATGGAACAAAATTTATCCCTCAAGAAGGTTGAAGGAGAATTCATCGGTAATCCGCGTCCTATCGAAGACTTGTTGGGAGATTAATATACTTGACCATCGCAGGCCGACTTAGTGTATGCCGTCACATTCTCGATCAATATATGGATAAACCACGACAACCACATTTTGGCTTATTTCAGCGAGTGCTACGATATCGAACACACCAGGTAGCGAGGTCTCTTTTCAAGACTAGTTCATTACAACTAAATGCTTTTGTGATGCGGAGGCAGACCGCAAAATGCCTGAGGATACCGCGCCGATCAACCCGCAGGATATTGTATGTTTCTTGGAAACTCGTTAATTTCTTGGAAAACTAAGAAACAAAATCTGGTCTCACGATCAAGTCGACAGAAAGCGAATACGTAATGCGCGGCGTAAGCAGTAACCTGGTTACGATATATTTTGGATGATTTGGGTATCAAACACTCAACCAACCAAGTTATATTGTGACAATCAAGCCTTCTTCACATTGCATCAAATCCAAGGTGTTTCATGAGCAGACCAACCGTAGAGATCGATTGCCATCTAGTAAGAGAAAAGATTCAAAATTTGGAATGATCAAAACTTATCATATCTACACATTAGAAGCGACTGGCAGATATATTTACCAAATCCCTGAGTTTTCCACAATTCTCAAGCTTACTTAACAAGTTAGGAATAATTAACATATATTCTAACTTGAGGGGGAATGTTAAAGAATATGAGATCCAGCTGGTGACAGTGGTGATAAGGGATGACTCTGGAAGGGTTATTTTAACCATTATAGAGGCAAGAAACAGTAATTGCATGACTATTTTGGCAACTGAGTTGCAGGTTTTTCTCTTGGTTGTGGAAGCTGTGGTGGAACGTGGGCTTTGTAGATGGTTGTTGAGACTGATTCTTTGAAAGCAACTTCAATGATCGGTAAGGCTGGAATTTGTCTTGCTATGGAGAGGATTAGGATGTTGGTTGGGGAGAGTGAATCTTGTGTGGTTTTAGGAACAGGGAAGCAAATATGGTACCACATTGTGTTGCCTCTTTTACTTAGGAGGGTATTTAATCATTTTTGAAATACTTATTTGTTTTATTATATACAAAAATATCATGAAAAAATTTAACTTGTGTTTATTTATATCAATGTAGGTGGAACGACGACAAATGGGGTAAAAATAAATCAAAAATAAAAAAAAAATTAACATTTTTAGTGTTGTGGTGTGCACGGAGAAGAAAACAAGCAATGTAGACCATGCTGTGGCATGCAAGAAACCATGTTGCGGTGCACATTCGAGTCAGGCACAAATTCTATTTTTAATCAAACAATGACTCTTAGCTTTAATCCTTAATCGTTGGCTCATTTTAAGAGATGATCTAATAGTCTATATTTGGTCTTTTTTCTTTAAATAAACACAATTGTTGTACAAATTAAACATACAATTAAGAAAATCAAAAATCTAGTAGAAGAAGAGAAAAAATTATAGAGAAGGTTAAATAAAACACTTAATATTTTTTATGTATTTTTTGTACGAAAAGTTTGAACTTTATGAACTTAATTATGTCTAGTTAATTTATTAATATAAGGTTTTTATGAATACAATTTTCTACGTGCGATGATTTAATATTTTATCCCAATTGTGATTTCAATTCAATTTGATGTTTATGTCATTAATTATTTGATCAATAATTAATTTATAGATGCAATTTAATAGATTTGAGAAAATGATTTAATAACATGTATAATTTCTAGATAAAAATGTATAATTCTTATGTGTGTGATTTATAATTTATGTACTAAATGAGTAGAGTGCAATTTAATTGACATAAGAACATAATTAAGTTAATTATTATATGGTGTGTAATTTGCTTGAAAAATGAATCATATTAATTTGATTCAATTGATTATATAATTATTTGATAATTATTTTGAGAATCTTTTTAATAATCCACGTGCTTGTGAAACTTGGGGATTAATATTTCTAAATTTTTTTCTCATACATCTTAATAATTATCGAGTTTTGTGATTTAAAAATTAATTATTATTTATTTTTTAATTTTTTTAATTTGTTATTGTCTAAATAATATTCGTAATAATTATATTGATATTTAATTATAATTTACATAATTCTAGCTCAGATTAATACCCGTAATTAAGTATATTATATTACTCAGAAAAAATAATGTTTAAAAATGAAAGTGATTTTATGAAAGAAAGAAAACTATTTTTAAATTTCATCAAACAATACTTTTATAATTATATTATTAAATAATAATTTTATATTTGAGATTTTATTTTTTTCCTTTCATGACCATTTTGTAATTTAAGTAGGAAAAATAAGTTAATTAAGTATCACCATCGAAGAACATGGGAGGGTCCACAGGCACCGTTAGATTTATTTTATCAATCATCGAATCCATTCATTTATTAAAGGTTCTTTAATAACCTTTTGACCATTTGACTTACAGAGTCCAGAGTTTACATTGACTCTCTGACTTTGTCATTTAATGCTTCTTTAGAGGATTTTTTGTTTTGGATCTAACCCACCACTTTGTTGGTATTTTGGAGCCAAACTGAACTAGGATATATGGCAAGTAATTCTTGTTTATCATGGGACTTAAATAATATGTATAGATTTTATTCGTATCTCAAATGATTAAAGTCAATTTAGTTTAATTTATTTAAAATTAATTCGATAGATATATGAGTTAAAAAAATACAACTCATTTAACTAATTAGGAGATCAAATTAGCAGCTTGAGCTCATTAATAATTCACTATCTTATTTAATAATTTTTGACTAACCATAATATTTTATTAAATATATATTTTTTGGTCAATTTTTTTTAGTGAAACACTTTTTTGATTAATAGTATAATTTGTGCAATAATTGTGTGTTTAAAATAGTATATTTTAAGGAAAAACTATATATTAAGTCATTATACATTATTTAGTTTATTCTGATTATTGGCCTATATCGGTACAAAATAAATATGAAAAAAATATTAAAGAAAGGATTATTGTTAATTTAAATATATATAATTAAAAATTATAACGATAATGATTTAGGAATTAATATTATGGATTTATATTTTTAATTGCAATATTAATTAATGTTTTTTTTTGTGATTGATAAATAAAATTAGAATTTTATGTAGTCTTTTTTATTTATTTGTTTTTTAATATTAATTAAATATTTTAAAATAATTTAAATTAATTTAATAAAAAAAATTAAATGAGTTGTTAATGAATAATTCAATTAAGATAAAATAAACTTAAACTAGATAAATCAATTTATTTTACGCTTTAATTTATATATATTATTTTAAAATCGTGATTTAATATATATATATATACACTCTTCTGTTATTTTTGTCTCGCTTCTATATATTTATATGATGTTGTTTCTTTCCCTTAGACATCGACATGTCAGCTTTTTAAATGCATTAACATGACCAGCTGATCATACGATGGGCAGGCTGCTCGTGATCACTTCTTTTCTCCACCTCTGTCAGAAGTTGACTCTACTAAATGCATGACTCTGTTATTTTCTGGAGAATATATATATATATACATATTATATAGTAAATTTTAAATGTTAACACGCTATTCAGAGCAAAAGTATATAAATAGATTATTTTATTTATAATTAATTATATTTTAATATTACTATTATAAATAAATTTTTTCATTAATAATAAATTAATTGTAATATTAATTATTTAAATTGTGTAAATACATAACCATTTCAATATACTCTTTTTAAGAAGGAAGAAAATTTTAAAATATGACCATTGTGCTTTCGAATTCTACAACAATGAGGACAAATATTAAATAATTCCATCTCAATTTTTCTCATGAAAATTCAAAACATTCTACAATTGGTTGAGAAAACGCCTATTTCTCAAAAACTTGCATCAAATCACACATCATACTAGATATTATATTAATGGTGACTCACAAAATTACATATATTGAAAAAAAAAAATATTTTTATAATAAATTTATATAAATTAAGAGTTATTTTAATTAATTTTTATTATGTATAGTGTCAAATATAAACAATACTTTTCAACTAGTGTCATCCTAAATTATTCTCAATTTTTATTATCGCATTTGATTATTTTAATTAGGGTTGTTAATAGAGTGAGATAGGGTGAAAAAACCTTTCTCATTTTCGCATATCGAATTTATAATTTGTCTCTCATTTTTATTTAAAATCTTTGCGAGATACATCAGGGGTTTATGGTGGGGAATAGAGACCCCAAATAAAAAATAGGGATCAAAATGATATTTGAAATTTTATTTTTATTTTTTCAATAATATTTTTATCATAAAAGAAAAATTATAAAAAAAATAAGTCAATAATAAATATTTTATAATGAAAGAAAATCCAAACAAATAAATAATAAAAAATCAACAATATTTATGTGAAAGAGAGAAAAATAAAATATATGTAATAAATATACATTCTTTTTATAAGAAACAAAATTGGTAGAATTTTATTACAAATTAGTTTGAAATAATAAAAATAAATGATATAATAATTATAAGATTTTAGAATTTAAAATTTAAATAATTTAAAAAAACTTATTGATGTTTTTACGGGATAAAAAATAACTTATCCCACGTTTGGTTGGAGGGAATGGAATGGAATCAAAATCGATTCCTTCCATTTTGTGTGTTTGGTTGGACGGAATGGAATCTCATTACTAAAAGAGAAGGAATCACAATTTCTTCTCACACCTTTGGTAATCATTATTCCATTCCCATCTAAACATTTTTTTTCCAATTTTACCCTCACCTAAAATATAACCTTAAATTTAAATCCCAAATTCTCAAACCCAAAATTTTAAAACCCTAAACCCTAAACCCAAAATTTCAAAACCCTAAATCCAAATCCTAAAATCCTAAAACCCTAAACCCTAAACCTCAAATCCCTAAACCCTAAAACCCTAAACTTTAAAACATAAATCCCAAAACCCTAAACACATAAATCCCAAAACCATAAACACATAAATCCCAAATCCCTAAACCCTAAATCCCAAAATCCAAATCCTAAAACCCTAAATCCTAAACCCCAAATCCCCAAATCCCTAAACCCCAAATCCCTAAACCCTAAAACCCTAAACCTTAAAACATAAATCCCAAAACCCAAAACCCTAAAACATAAATCCCAAAACCCTAAACCCTAAATCCCAAATTCCAAATCCTAAAACCCTAAACCCCAAATTCCAAATCCTAAAACCCTAAACCCCAAAATCCCTAAACCATAAACGTTAAACCTTAAAACCCTAAACCCCAAATCTCCAAATCTCTAAACCCTAAACCTTAAAACATAAATCCCAAAATCCAAAACCCTAAAACATAAATCCTCAAACCCTAAAACATAAATCCCAAAACGCTAAACCCCAAATTTCAAATCCTAAAACCATAAACCCTAAACCTTAAAAGTTAAAACCCTAAACCCTAAATCCAAAATTCTAAAACCCTAAACTATTTTTAGAAAAATAATAATTTTAACCCTAAACCTTAACCTACAAATATAACCCTAAATCCTAAATCCCTAAACCCTAAATCACACATCCCAAACCTCAAAACCCTAAACTCTATTTAGAAAAATAATAATTTTAATAATATATTTCTTTTTAATTAAGTAACACTTATTTAGAAAAATAATGATTTCAATAATGTATTTTGTCGACGAAAAAATAGTAATTAAATGACATTATTTGAACATTCTGACATGTAGGGGTATTAAGGTCCATTTACGCCTTTTTTCATTCCATTCCAGGTGGTAAACCAAACACTATAATACCGATTAGACTTGATTAGGTGGTCAAACCAAACAAAATTGTTTCCTTTCCATTCCATTCCATTCCGATTCCGATTCTGATTCTGATTCCATTCCACGAACCAAACGCCACCTTAGAGATTAATAAAATATATAATACATTACTTATTATTAGTTTGAATTTAAATATAATTAAATCTATAAAAAATATATATAATTTCGAAAAATATGATAGAAAATATAATCTCTATTTTTATCATGTCACATATTATAGAATACATATTCATATTTTTTTTTGTTCTTCATCTTTTATTTTATTATTTTTATCGTTTTCTCTAATTGAATAATCCTCGAGTGAATTTAAACTCATTAATTTAATTAAAAATGTACAAGTAAATTTAAGTTGAAATAAGTGTGATATTATTTGAAGAGTTATTTTTATTAATATCATACCAAACTTTGTAATTTAGGACTAAATTATAAATAATTTTTTTAATCATTTTAATATTAATGTTTATTGCTATATAAATATCAACTTCCAATGTAATATAATATAGTTAAAGAACATTGTTGTAATTGAAGGATTTAATGGCCCTCATCTTTTTGACCAATTTAAAGTCTCTTTGAAGCTTGCCAAGTAGATATGCTTGCATTATTAGATGTATGATGTGTGACCACTCTTGAGTTTTGATGAACATGATATTGATGCCAATGATAGTTTTATATCATCACCTCGACAAATGCAAAACTAGCGGTGATGGTAGTTTCATTTCTTTAATTGATGGGCCTATCGTGTAACAAAATTGTGCTTCAAATTTATTAGCTTTGACGAGACCTAGAAAGACAAAAGGCTTTATATAGCCTATAAAAAGATTTACGAAGGAAACTTACAATGGCAACTAAATTGACTCGACTAAAATTTTTATTTATTTATTAATCATAGAAATAATATAAATGGGCTAGTTTTTCTTCGGTGAGTATCGGGTCACCTGAGCCCAAATGTATTTACTAGAGAGTACAAGTGGTATTTTGGTATTTTAAGTTATTTTGTAAAATTTATAAATATTATAAATAAATTTGTAAATTTTACTAAATGTTATTTTGTAAGTTATACATAAATTTACATAAAAAATATTAAAATTATCACATTAAATTAAAAATAAATTTAATAATAAATAAGTTTCAAATTATATATATTACTCAACATAAATAATTTTATGTTTTAGGATTATTCTATAAAATATACATAAAGTTTATATAATTATGTAAGTTTTACCAAAATAAATTTTGATATAAATGAGTTTTGAATTAACAAATATTACTCGATAGTAACATTTTCATGATTTATAATTATTATGTTAATTGCACACAAATAATATATAATTTTATAAACATTATAAAATTGTTGTAAAAATAGTGAGTTATTTATAAGCCGTATATAATATGAGAATTTTTTTTGTAAGCTTTAAAGATTTGTTGATGGTGATTGCCAATCATTAGAAAAATCACTGGCGATGGTCCCTAGAAGTTGATTAAATATTTTTATTATATATATATACATTTTTATTTTTTAAACTATATTTTTTAATTATAAAACTTATTATTTTTATCTTTTTTATTGTCAAATATAAATACTCATTGTGCAAACTTGTATTGCATTATGTTCTTAGGCCTTGTATACACACCCGACAAGTATACTAGGGTCATATGTTCTTTTTTGAAATGCATCCGTACATGTGTACACGTTTTTAAACCGACGTTTTTATAATTCCATCTAAAAATGTGTTATATTTTAAAAATTAATTTTCTCTCTTCTATATATATATATATTAAGATTTAGACGGTGAATTTGAGTTTTTAGTTAATTTTTGTGAGTTTTGAATTATGCATGCATTGGGAGCTATGTATATCCTTAAAATGCCTCATTTTTTTCTAAGGCAAATCAGAGGATAAAATAATAAAGTGTAATGAGATCATAACATAAAAAGAAAGGAAAATCTATTTTGGAATTTCATTATTGTACCTGCATTTTCTCTTGTTTGTGACTTGTAATTAAAATTCAAGGCCTACAATTGCTATGAATGATAATTCTTAGAATTGAAACATAATATTTTATAAGAAGAATGCAATGTAAGTAAATTTGTGCTCATACTATATTTACATTGTGTCACGTGACATAATTATTTAATAAATAAATTGTTTCTCAACTTTTAAAAATAAATCTAACATGTGTTATTATATAATTGATGTGAATTCAAAATTGATGTGTTTTTAGTATTTTTTTATTTAAAGATTTTATAGGAGCAGGTTTAGTAATTTTTAGAAGATTTCATAAACGTAGTGTTAAATCTTCAAAATAATATATTATACCTAAATGGTTGCACACAAATTTTAATTAAGCTTTAAACACAATCCTAATTAGTGTGAATTAATCCAACCATTTCTCTTGAATTTTGTCTCAAAACAACATTTCGGAATTTAAGAGCCAAACATATAGATTGAGGCTCTTTTATATTTTATAATTGTAAACAAATGATGTGCCTATAGTCTTTTATTTTTTCGCAATTAATAAGTTACAATAATTATAAAGTCCATGTAATTAGGAAAATAACAAGTGACAAGATAAAACATAACCCTGACATTCTTTTCAAAACTAATTTTAACAAGTCAAGACACAAAGACATAATCAAAAGATACATTATGAAATATTAAAGTATTATTAGTTTTTTAAATTCTCTGAAGACGCTAGCCATTGTAACCGGGAGAATTTCACCCTTAGCTTGAGTTCCTCTCCAGTCAAAAATATCATCTAAGTTCAAAGCAAATAAATATGCAACAAAATCAAGAATGTTAACAATAAGTATAATACTAGTCTAAATAGAGTTAACACACAAACAACTCAACAAAAGATGAATAGCAGTTTCTTATTCAAGAGTACACAATACACATTGAGTAAGCATCGTGCAATGTTACCAAACTAAAGCATTTTGGATTGACAAGGTGTCATGCATACAACAATAAGAAAAATGTTTAATCTTCGATTAGATTTTAAGTTTTCCAAGATGCTTTCAAACATATTGAGTGAGACATCATGAGTTGCAATGACACATGTGAATCCAACACGCACACACAGATTCAAACCCACATTCTCCTAGGCAATTAATTGGCCATTAAAGAACGGCTATCAACAAAGCTATGAAACAAGGTGTCTTAATAAAATGGTTGGAAGCATTGTTAATTCTTTTTTACTTTTCCTTTTAAAAGAATCTGTAACCCTATGAAATCAATGTTAAAATGTATTCAACAAAGTGTAAATTTGCATACTTTGTTAAACTATTGTTAATGTAATTAGTACAATCTATTAATTTATTGTTTTAAACAATTTCTATTAATGAAAGATGATTACCGGTAACATTGATTTATGATGTCAACTAATTGTTGATTAACAATATGAAATTTATTTATACAAATCAATGAATATTCAAAAGAATATATGATTATACATTAAATTAACTCATCATTTTCTCGTCTCGTCTCTAGTTGGTTTTTTTTCTTCCTTTTTTTTGGGATTATTTGAGAGAGTAATTAAAACTTGTGGTAAAAATCCTAGCCTAAAATAAATTAACCTGCCTTCAGTAGCGAAGATAATATTTTTAACAAAAGCAACCAAAATACCTACCACAGTATTTTAACAACCGTTTAAATGGCCAAACCAAGAACAACGACCAAAAATAAATCCACATACTCTCTCTCCCTTTTCAATACACTTCTAACATATTAATTTCAACCTTCCCATATTAATTCTTTAAATTTGCTATCTAAATTTCTTTCTTTAAACCAATTGAGGACGAAAAAAACTAAATGAAAAAATCAATAACATAAATCAATCATTAATAATGTCACGTCAACTTGTATTGCTAGCACTCACGTTCATTGCCATAGCCACCAAAGTGGCTGCTTTAAGAGCATCAAGCCCAAGCTTTTCACCTAGTAATGCACTTTCAAGCATTTCAAGTCCTTCAAAAGTCCCATCTGAATCATCAAAATCTCAATCATTGAAATCAATTTTAATACCTCCAGAATCTTCCTCTGGTGAAGAAAATGGTTCACTGCCTTTTTTTTCTGGAGGTAGTTCAGTCTTACCATCTTCTCCTCAAGGAAACACTGAAGGCTCTGAATCATCCCCTGAACAAAGCCCTGCATCTTCTCCTAATTCTGTTGGGGAGACCAAAATTACTAACAAGATGAAGGTTTCAATCTTTGCCCCGAATGATGTCACTAATGAAGACTATGCAGACTACAACTGAGGCCATTGGAGATATATTCTATATAATATAAGATAATATCATTAGCTACAAAATATTATTTAAGTTTTTATACTTCTATCTAAAATTGGGTCATATTTAAAAAAAACATTTCTCTCTCATATATATATATATATTTAGTTTTAAATGATGAACTTGAGTTTTTAGTTACTTTTTGTGAGTTTTGAAATCTACATGCATTGTGATAACTGTATTTTATATAGTTATTTTCACCAATTTTAGTAATGATAATTGCTATGTTCTTTTAATATTTAGTTAGTTTTTGTTAAATAAATTAATATTTTCCTTTTATGTGCTAAAAATACATTTTTAATATAATTAAATAATTTGTATCGATAATGTACTTAATTTCATATTTCTATCCAAAAAATATAATTTCAGATAATATAGTTTTTAATTACAATTTATAAAAATCAAAAATATAATTTAAATTAAATTTGGGCTTAATTATAATTATTAAAAGTTTAAAAATTTAATTTAAAATTAGCAAAGGGCTTAGCTGTAATTTAAGAAAGTGCAAAATGTAATTTGGATTAAATTTGTGGGTCAAAATACAATTAATGGAAGTTTTAAATTCTGCGCAGGTGAGAAGAAGCCACGCGCTATTATTCAAGCGCGCAACCCGGACCGTCTGATCAGAAAATAAACGGCTAAGATGCGCGCATGTAGATCAAGCCCGACCAAATCGCGTGTGCTCAGAGATCTTCCTTCGCGCGGCTCGACATGCGATGGGCCGCGCCGCGCGGTGGCAGCGTCAGTGGGACCGCGTGTCGGTGTGCAGATTTCCCGAGCGCATCGGCAGCCGTTGGATCTCTTGAACCGGTCTAGATTGGAAGCACGTGGAACCAAGATGTCGCGCACCGAACCGTTAGGTGTAACAATCGTATGTGGCCGCGGGTTATGGTATGACGTGCGTCCTCGATTTTACAGAATAAGAAGTCGCCACGTGTCCCACTAATATTTAAGCAAATCATGTTCCGACACGTGGCATGTTATCATGAGCGCCAGAGCGTAGGATTATGCCCGTGTTTCAAGCGTTGTCTCCCCGATGGCGACAATCCGCAGCGCGCCGTTTCCGTAGCTTGATGAAATGCTACCCCGTGTCCGCATTAAATCCTCGCAGCAAATCAGACGCTGACACGTGGCATGCACTTTGAATTTCAAAAAATCAGAACGGCGGCCCTGTTTCACGCGTAAATTAAAATAATATTATATTGAATAGCGATGCGCGTCGATTCTATTTTCGATACAAATTCTTTACGCATTTAAAAAAAAGAAAAAGAAATGTATTATTTTTGGATTTATTTTTTAGCTATAAATAGGATATAGTTTTTAGTTTTAAAGGAGTTTTTTTTTGGTGTATAATTTCTGTGTTGCTCGGTTTTGGACTGCAGAACACGCAGAAGCCATCTTTTTGGCTTTTGTTGTGTTCTGTATAAATATTTTAGCTTTCTTCATGTTTTAATTTTTCCTTCTTTCTTCCTTTAATTTTTACGCATATGTTGTAATTTTTATTTTAATTTAATGAAGTAATTTAATTTTTTTAGGGTTGCATTTGATCTAAATTTATGAAGTTTTGATTTTAATTATTTTTGATAGATTTATAAGACGTTCGATTTGTTCGTTCTATTTTGTGCTTAATGCTTTTTTGATTATTTACTAATTTTATCAAAGCGATTTGTGGCGTATAAAAATAAACTTGAGAAAGGCATTTTGTGTATATTGCTAACAAGTAAATAGAATGACATGTATGATGAAGGATAGGAATATACAATTGTATGTGTGGCCAGTTTGAGAACTTAGAACTTAATGAATCTTATTAAATTTAATTCGTAGAGATATAGTGAATTAATTTAACGAGATGTGTTTGTACGAGACTCGGAAGAGATGTATGAAAAAAAAAAGAAGTTTTCGGTTGACAAATTAAATGTACTAAAAAATATAAATCCAAAGAAAATAATATGATTTGAGTGGAATAATTTGGTGAAAGATTGCAATCCTAGAGTTCTCTTATTTTTTTTATCTTTTTCTCAATTAACGATTGTTTTGGATAAAATCAGAGAGATACAATTTTAGTACTCAACAAACTATAGTAACAAATCCTCGTGGGAACGATACTCTACTTACAAATCTTTATTACTTGTGACCGTGTATACTTGCACGATTTATGTGTGTTGCAAAACATACAACACATTGCGAGCTATGTATATCCTTAAAATGCCTCATTTTATTTCTAAAGAAAATCAGAATATAGTATAATAAAGTGTAATGATATCTTAACATAAAAAAAGGATAATCAATATTGAAATTCCATTATTGTACCTACATTTTCTCCTGTTTGTGACTTATTTGTAATGAATATTCAAGGCCAACAATTGGTAGGAATGGAAATTCTTAGAGTTGAAACATAATATGTTACAAGAGGAATGCTATGTAATTAAGTTTGTGCTCAAACTATTTACATTGTGTCACGTAACATAATTATTTAATAAATAAATTGTTTCTCAATTTTTAAAAATAAATCTAATATGTGTTATTATATAATTGATATGAATACAAAATTTATGTGTTTTTAGTATTTTTTCCATTTAAAGATTTTATAGGGATAGGTTTAGTGATTTTTAGAAGAATTTTAGCTACCAAATTTTTTAAATAAGCTTTCTTTGCTAAGAAATATTGATTGTCGTGTGGTGTCATAAACGTTAGGTTAAATCTTTAAAATAATGTATTATATCTAAATGGTTGCTCAAATATTCTAATTAAGCTTTAAACACAATCCTAATTAGTGTGAATTAATCCAACCATTTCTCTTGAACTTTGTCTCAAAATAAAATTTTGGAATTTAAGAGCCAAACATATAGATTGAGCTCTTTTATATTTTATAATTGTAGACAAATGATGTGTCTACAGTCTTTTATTTTTTCCCAATTAATAAGTTACAGTAATTATAAAGTCCATGTAATTAGGAACAATACAAGTGACATAAGATAAAACATAGCCCTTATAAACTTTTCAAAACTAATATTAACAAGTCAAGACACAAAGTCACAATCAAAAGATACATTATGCAATATTAAAACATTATTAGTTTTTTATATTCTCTGAAGACGCTAGCCATTGTATCTGGGAGAATTTCACCCTTAGTTTGAGTTCCTCTCCAGCCAAAAATATCATGTAAGTTCAAAGCAAATTAATCCGCAACAAAATAAAGAATGTTAACAGTAAGTATAATACTAGTCTAAATAGAGCTAACATACAAACAAATCAACAAAAGATGAATATCAGTTTCTTATTCAAGAGTACACAATAGGCACTGAGTAAGCATCGTGCATTGTTACCAAACTAAAGCATTTTGGAATAACAAGATGTCATGCATACAACAATAAGAAAAATGTTTGATATTCGATTAGATTTCAAGTTTTCCAAGATGATTTCAAACATATTGAGTGAGATATCATTAGCTGCAGTGACACATGTGAATCCAACATGCACACACGGGTTCAAACCCACATTCTCTTAGGCAATTAATTGGCCATTAAAGAAATGCTGTCAATAAAGCTATGAAACAAGGTGTCCCCATAAAATGATTGGAAGCATTATTAATTCTTTTTTAATTTTATTTTTAAAAGAATGTGCAACCCTATGAAATCAATGTTAAAATGCATCCAACAAAATCCAAATTTGCATACTTTGTTAAACTTTTGTTAATGTAATTAGTACAATCTATTAATTTATTGTTTTAAATGATTTCTATTAATGAAATATGATTACTCGTAACATTGGTTTATGATGTCAACTAATTGTTGATGAACAATATGAAATTCATTTATACATATCAATGAATATTCAAAAGAATATATGGTAATACATTAAATTAACTCATCCTTTTTCTCGTCTCTTCTTTAGTTGGTTTTTTTTTCTTTTTAGTTTTTTGGGATTATTTGAAACGTAATTAAAACTTGTGGTAAAAATCCTAGCCTGAAATAAATTAACCTGCCATCAATGGCGAAGATAATATTTCTAACAAAAGCAACCAAAATACCTACCACACAGTAATTTGACAGACCGTTTAAATGGCCAAACTAAGAACAACGACCAAAAATAAATCCCCCTACTCTCTCTACCTTTTCAATAAACATCTAACACCTTAATTTCAACCCTCTCATATCAATTCTTTAAATTTGTTGTCTAAATTTCTTTCTTTAAATCTTTTTTGAAAACCTCTATTCTTTATATAATTTATATTACCATTCACCAAACCAATCGAGGGCGACAAAAACCAAGTGAAAAAATCAATAAATCATTAATAATGTCACGAAAACTTGTATTGTTAGCACTCGCGTTCATCGCCATAGCCACCGAAGTGGCTGCTTTAAGAGCATCAAGCCCAAGCTTTTCACCTGGTAATGCACCTTTAAGCATTTCAAGTCCTTCAAAAGTCCCATCTCAATCATCAAAATCTCAATCATTGAGATCAATAATAATACCCCCAAAATCTTCCTCTCGTGAAGAAAATGGTTCATCGGCCTTTTCTCCTAGAGGTAGTTTAGTCGTATCATCTTCTCCATATGGAAACACTGAAGGCTCTGAATCATCCCATGAACAAAGCCCTACATCTTCTTCTAACTCTGTTAGAGGGACCAAAACTACTAACATGATGAAGGCTTTGGTCTTTGCCCCGAATGATGGCACTAATGAAGACTATGCAGACTACAACTGATGCCTTTGGAGATATATTCTATATAATATAAGATCATATCATTAGCTACAAAATATTATTTAAGCTTTTATACTTCTATTTAAAATTGGGTCATATTTAAAATAATAATTTTCTCTCTCATATATATATATATTTAGTTTTAAATGGTGAACTTGAGTTTTTAGTTAATTTTTGTGAGTTTTGAACTCTACATGCATTGGGAGCTATGTATATCCTTAAAATGCCTTATTTTATTTCTAAGGCAAATCAGAGGATAAAATAATAAAGTGTAATGAGATCTTAACATAAAAAGAAAGGAAAATCTATTTTGGAATTCCATTATTGTATGTACCTGCATTTCCTTCTATTTGTGACTTATTTGTAATGAAAATTCAAGGCCTACTATTGGTAGGAATGAAAATTCTTAGAATTGAAACATAATATGTTACAAGAGGAATGCTATGTAATTAAATTTGTGCTCAAACTATTTACATTGTGTCACGTGACATAATTATTTAATAAATAAATTGTTTCTCAATTTTTTAAAATAAATCTAATTTGTGTTATTATATAATTGATGTGAATACAAAATTTATGTGTTTTTAGTATTTCTTTTTCATTTAAAGATTTTATAGGGGTAGGTTTAGTAATTTTTAGAAGAATTTTGGATACCAAAATTTTTAAATAAAGTGTCTTTGCTAAAAAAAATTGATTGTCGTGTGGTGTCATAAACGTAGTGTTAAATCTTCAAAATAATATATTATACCTAACTGGTTGCTCACAAATTTTAATTAAGCTTTAAACATAATCCTAATTAGTGTGAATTAATCCAGCCATATCTCTTGAACTTTGTCTGAAAACAAGATTTCAGAATTTAAGAGCCAAACATATAGATTGAGGCTCTTTTATATTTTATAATTATATACAAATGATGTGCCTATAGTCTTTTATTTTTTCCCAATTAATAAGTTACAATAATTATAAAGTCCATGTAATTAGGAACAATACAAAATATAGAAGATAAAACATAGCCCTGACTTACTTTTCAAAACTAATTTTAACAAGTCAAGACACAAAGGCATAATCAAAAGATACATTATGAAATATTAAAGCATTATTAGTTTTTTAAATTCTTTGAAGACGCTAGCCATTGTAACTGGGAGAATTTCACTATTAGTTTGAGTTCCTCTCCAGTCAAAAATATCATGTAAGTTCAAAGCAAATGAATCTGCAACAAAATCAAGAATGTTAACAATAAGTATAATACTAGTCTAAATAGAGCTAACACACAAACAACTCAACAAAAGATGAATAACAGTTTCTTATTCAAGAGTACACAATAGACATTGAGTAAGCATCGTGCAATTTTACCAAACTAAAGCATTTCAGATTGACAAGATGTCATGCATACAACAATAAGAAAAATGCTTAATCTTCTATTAGATTTCAAGTTTTCCAAGATGCTTTCAAACATATTAGTAAAACATCATGAGCTGCAATGACACATATGAATCCAACATGCACACACGGGTTCAAACCCATATTCTCTTAGGCAATTAATTGGCCATTAAAGAAAGGCTATCAATAAAGCTATGAAACAAGGTGTCCTAATAAAATGATTGGAAGCATTGTTAATTCTTTTTTAATTTTCTTTTTAAAAGAATGTGTAACCCAATGAAATCAATGTTAAAATGTATTCAATAAAATGTAAATTTGCATGCTTTGTTAAACTATTGTTAATGTAAGTAGTACAATCTATTAATTTATTATTTTAAACAATTTCTATTAACGAAAGATGATTAATTGTAACATTGGTTTATTTATGATGTCAACTATTTGTTGATTAACAATATAAAATTCATTTATACATATCAATCAATATTCAAAAGAATATATGGTTATACATTAAATTAACTTATCCTTGTCTCGTCTCTTCTTTAATTGTTTTTTCCTTCTTTTTTTGGGATTATTTAAGAACGTAATTAAAACTTGTGGTAAAAATCTTAGCCTGAAATAAATTAACCTGTAATCAATGACGAAGATAATATTTCTAACAAAAGCAACCAAAATACCTACCACACAGTAACTTGAAAAACCTTTTAAACGGCGAAACCAAGAACAACAACCAAAAATAAATCCCCTTACTCTCTCTCCATTTTCAATAAATTTCCAACATCTTAATTTCAACCCTCCCATATTAATTCTTTAAATTTATTGTCTAAATTTCTTTCTTTAAATCTTTTTTGAAAACCTATATTCTTTATATCATTTATATTACCATTCACCAAACCAATTGAAGGTGAAAAAAACTAAGTGAAAAAATCAATAACATAAATCAATCATTAATAAAGTCACGCCAACTTGTATTGCTACCACTTGTGTTTATCACCATAGCCAACGAAGTGGCTGCTTTAAGAGCATCAAGCCCAAGCTTTTCACCTAGTAATGCACCTTCAAGCATTTCAAGTCCTTCAAAAGTCCCATCTCAATCATCAAAATATCAATCAATGAGATCAATTTTAATACCCCCAAAATCTTCCTCTGGTGAAGAAAATGGTTCATCAGCTTTTTATTCGAGAGGTAGTTTAGTCGTATCATCTTTTCCTCATAGAAACACTGAAGGCTCTGAATCATCCCCTGAATGAAGCCCTGCATCTTCTCCTATCTCTGTTGGGGAGACCAAAACTACTAACAAGATGAAGGCTTCGGTCTTTGCACCGAATGATGGCACTAATGAAGACTATGCAGACTACAAAATATTATTTAAGTTTTTATACTTCCATCTAAAATTGGATCATATTAAAAAAAATAATTTTATCTCTCTCATATATATATATATATATATATATTAAGTTTTAAATGGTGAATTTGAGTTTTTAGTTAATTTTTGTGAGTTTTGAACTCTACATGCATTGGGAGCGATATATATCTTTAAAATGGCTCAGTTTGTTTCAAAGGAAAATCAGAGAATAGAATAATAAAGTTTAATAATATCTTAACATTAAAAAAAAGGATAATCTATTTTGGAATTCCATTATTGTACCCCTGCATTTTCTCTTGTGTTGTGACTTACTTGTAATGAAAATTGAAGGCCTACAATTGATAGGAATGACAATTCTTAGAGTTGAAACATAATATGTTATAAGCGGAATGTTATGTAATTAAATTTGTGCTCATATTATTTACATTGTGTCACGTGACATAATTATTTAATAAATAAATTGTTTCTCAATTTTTAAAAATAAATGTAACATGTGTTATTATATAATTGATGTGAATACAAAATTTATGTGTTTTTAGTATTTTTTTATTTAAAGATTTTGTAAGTGTAGGTTTAGTAATTTGTAGATGAATTTTGGCTACCAAATATTTTTAAATAAGGTGTCTTTGCTAAGAAAGATTGATTGTCGTGTGGTGTCATAAACGTAGTGTTAAATCTTCCAAATAATATATTATACCTAAATGGTTGCTCACAAGTTCTAATTAAGCTTTAAACACAATCCTAATTAGTGTGAATTAATCCAACCATTTCTTTGAACTTTGTCTCAAAACAACATTTCGGAATTTAAGAGCCAAACATATATATTGAGGCTCCTTTATATTCTATAATTGTAGACAAATGATATGCCTTTAGTCTTTTATTTTTTCTCCAATTAATAAGTTACAGTAATTATAAAGACCATATAATTAGGAATAATACAAGTGACAGAAGATAAAACATAGCCCTTACATACTTTTCAAAACTAATTTTAACAAGTCAAGACACAAAGGCACAATCAAAAGATACATTATGAAATATTAAAGCATTATTAGTTTTTTAAATTCTCTGAAGACACTAGCCATTCTAGTTGGGAGAATTTCACCCTTAGTTTGAGTTCCTCTCTAGTCAAAAATATCATGTAATTTCAAAGCAAATGAATCTGCAACAAAATAAAGAATATTAACAGTAAGTACAATACTAGTCTAAATTGTACTAACACACAAACAACTTAACAATAGATGAATAGAAGTTTCTTATTCAAGAGTACACAATAGACATTGAGTAGGCATCGTGCAATATTACCAAACTAAAGTATTTCGGATTGACAAGATGTCATGTATACAACAATAAGAAAAATGTTTAATCTTCAATTTAATTTCAAGTTTTCCAAGATGCTTTCAAACATATGAGTGAGACATCACACATGTGAATCCAACATGCAGACACAGGTTTAAACCCACATTCTCTTAGGCAATTAATTGGCCATTAAAGAAAAGCTATCAATAAAGTTATGAAACAAGGTGTCCCCATAAAATGATTTGAAGCATTGTTAATTCTTTTTTTATTTTCTTTATAAAAGAATGTGTAACCCTTTGAAATCAATGTTAAAATGTTTTCAATAAAATGTAAATTTGCATACTTTGTGAAACTATGTTAATGTAATTAGTACAATCTATTAATTTATTATTTTAAACCATTTCTATTAATGAAAGATGATTAGTGGTAACATTGGTTTATGATGTCAACCAATTTTTTGATTAAAAATATGAAATTCATTTGTATATATCAATGAATATTCAAAAGAATATAAGGTTATACATTAAATTAACTCAGCCTTCTCTCTCTCGTCTTTAATTGTTTTTTTTTTCTTCTTTTTTTATTATTATATGATAACGTAATTAAAACTTGTGGTAAAAATCCTAGCCTAAAATAAATTAACCTGCCATCAATGGCGAAGATAATATTTCTAACAAAATCAACTAAAATACCTACCACACAGTAATTTGTCAAACCGTTTAAACGGCCAAACCAAGAACAATGACCAAAAATAAATCCCCCTACAATCTCTCCCTTTTCAATAAACTTTTAACATCTTAATTTCAACCTTCCCATATTAATTCTTTAAATTTGCTATCTAAATTTCTTTCTTTAAATCATTTTGAAAACCTCTATTCTTTATATCATTTATATTACCATTCACCAAATCAATTGAGGGCGAAACAAACTAAGTGAAAAAATCAATAACATCAATCAATCATTAATAATGTCACGCCAACTTGTATTGCTAGCACTCGCGTTCATCGCCATAGCCACTGAAGTAGCTGCTTTAAGAGCTTCAAGCCCAAGCTTTTTACCTGGTAATGCACCTTCAAGCATTTCAAGTCCTTCAAAAGTCCCATCTGAATCATCAAAATCTCAATCAGTGAGATCAATTTTAATACCCCCAGAATCTTCCTTTGGTGAAGAAAATGGTTCACCGGCTTTTTCTCCAGGAGGTAGTTCAGTCTTACCATCTTCTCCTCAAGGAAACACTGAAGGTTCTGAATCATCCCGTGAACGAAGCCCTGCATCTTCTCCTATCTCTGTTGGGGAGACCAAAACTACTAACAAGATGAAGGCTTCAGTCTTTGCACCGAATGATGGCACTAATGAAGACTATGCAGACTACAACTAAGGCCATTGGAGATATATTCTACATAATATAAAATAATATCATTAGCTACAAAATATTATTTAAGTTTTTATAGTTCCATCTAAAATTGGGTCATATTTAAAAAAATAATTTTCTCTCTCTCATATATATATATATATATATATATTAAGTTTTAAATGGTGAATTTGAGTTTTTAGTTAATTTTTGTGAGTTTTGAATTCTACATGCATTAGGAGTGATATATATCCTTAAAATGCCTCATTTTGTTTTTAAAGAAAATCAGAGGAGGGAATAATAAAGTGTAATGATATCTTAACATAAAAAAAAAGATAATCTATTTTGGAATTCCATTATTGTACCTGCATTTTCTCTTGTTTTTGACTTAAAATGCCTACAATTGGAAGGATTGACAATTCTTAGAGTTGAAACATAATATGTTTTAAGAGAAATGATATGTAATTAAATTTGTGCTCATACTATTTACATTGTGTCGCGTGACATAAATATTTAATAAATAAATTGTTTCTCAATTTTTAAAAATAAATCTAACATGTGTTATTATATAATTGATGTGAATACAAAATTTATGTGTTTTTAGTATTTTTTTTAATTTTACAAATTTATAGAGGTAGGGTTAGTAATTTTTAGAAGATTCTTCCCTACCAATCTTTTTTAATAAGGTGTCTTTGCTAATAAAGATTGATTGTCTTGTGATGTAAGATAATATATAGGCATAACATACTTTTCAAAACTAATTTTAACATGCCAAGCAATAAACGCACCATCAAAAGGTATATTATGAAATATTAAAGCATTATTAGCTTTTTAAATTCTTGAAGACCCTAGCCATTATAGTTAGGAGAATTTCTCCCTTAGTTTGAGTTCCTATCTAGTCAAAAACATCTTGCAAGTTCAAGGCAAATGAATATGCAACAAAATCAAGAATGTTAACAGTAGGTATAATACTAGTCCAACCAGAGATGACACACAAAAAACTCAACAAAAGATGACTAGTAGTTTCTTATTCAAGAGTACACAATAGACATTAAGTAGGCATTGTGCAATGTTACCAAACTAAAGCATTTTGGATTGACAAGATGTCATGCACACAACCATAAGAAAAATGTTCAATCATCGATTAGACTTTAAGTTTTCAAAGATGATTTCAAACATATTGAGCGCGACATCTTGAACTTCAATGACACGTGGGTACCCAACAAGCACACAAGGGTTCAAACCTATATTCTCTTAGGCAATTAATTGGCTATTAAAAACAGCCTATCAGTAGCATGTTTTTAATTATTTTTAAGAGAATGTGTAACCTAATGAAATCTATGTTAAAATATTTTCAATAAAATGTAAAGTTGCATACTTTGTAAAACTATTGTTAATGTAATTAGTATAATCTATTAATTTATTGTATTAAACAATTTCTCTTAATGAAAGATGATTAATTGTAACATTTGTTTATGATGTCAACTAATTGTTGATTAACAATATAAAGTTTATTTATACATATTAATGAATATTAAAAAGATATATGTGTTTGCATCAAATTAACTCATCATTTTCTCGTCTCATCTTTAAGTGGTTTTTTCTTCTGCTTTTGGGATTATTTGAGAACGTAATTAAAACTTGTGTTAAAAATTCTAGTCTGAAATAAATTAACCTGCGATCAATGGCAAAGATAATATTTCTAACAAAATCAACGAAAACACCTACCACATAGTACTTTGACAAACCGTTTAAACGGCCAAACCAAGAAAAACGGCCAAAAAAATCCCCTACCCTCTCTCCCTTTCCAATAAACTTCAAAACATCTTAATTTCAACCCTCCCATAATAATTCTTTAAATTTGCAGTCTACATTTCTTTATCTTTTGAGAAAACCTATATTCCTTATATAATTTATATTTCCATTCACCAAACCAATTGAGGGGGAAAAAACTAAGTGAAAATATCAATAACATCAATCAATCAATAATAATGTCAAGCAACCTTGTATTGCTAGCACTCGCATTCATCACCATAGCCACTGAAGTGGTTGCTTTAAGAGCATCAAGCCCAAGCTTGTCACCTGGTAATGCACCTTCAAGCATTTCAAGTCCTTTAAAAGACCCATTTGAATCATCAGAATCACCTTCAAAATCTCAATCATTGAGATCAATTTTAATACCCCCAGAATCTTCCTCTGGTGAGGAAAATGGTTCATCGAATTTTTCTCCTGAAGGTAGTTCAATCTTACCTTTTTCTCCTTAAGGAAACACTGAAGGCTCTGAATCATCCCCTAAATGAAGCCATGCATCATCTCCTAACTCTGTTGGGGAGACCAAAACTACTTACAAGATGAAGGCTTCGGTCTTCGCACCAAATGATGGCACTAATGAAGACTTGAGGCCATTGGAGACATATTCTATATAATAAAAGATAATATCAGTAGCTACAAAATATTATTTAAGTTTTTATACTTCCATAAAAAAGTAAATTTTCTCTCATATATATATATTAAGTTTTAGATGATGAACTTGAGTTTTTAGTTAATTTTTGTGAGTTTTGAACTCTACATGCATCGGGAGTGATGTATATCCTTAAAATGCCTCATTTTGTTTCGAAAGCAAATCAGAGGGTAGAATAATAAAGTGTAATGAGATCTTAACATAAAAAGGAATGAATAATCTATTTTGGAATTCTATTATTGTACCTGCATTTTCTCTCGTTTGTGACTTACT
Organism: Hippophae rhamnoides; assembly: GCA_033030585.1. Taxonomy (NCBI): domain Eukaryota; kingdom Viridiplantae; phylum Streptophyta; class Magnoliopsida; order Rosales; family Elaeagnaceae; genus Hippophae; species Hippophae rhamnoides. Next base: position 59,392,357 of record CM065428.1, on the reverse strand, counting down.
CGTAATGAAAATTGAAGGTATGCTATTGGTAAGAATGACAATTCTTAGAGTTGAAACATAATATGTTATAAGAGGAATACTATGCTTTAAATTTGTGCTCATACTATTTACATTGTGTCACGTAACATAACTATGTAATAAATAAATTGTTTCTCAATTTTTAAAAATAAATCTAACATGTGCTATTATATAAGTGATGTGAATACAAAATTTATGTGTTTTTAGTATTTTTTTCATTTTAAAATTTTATAGGGGCAAGTTTAGTAATTTTTAGAAAACATTTGGCTACAAATGTTTTTCTAAATAAGGTATCTTTGCTAAGAAAGATTGATTGTCGTGTAGTGTCATAAAAGTAGTGTTAAATCTTCAAAATAATATATTATACCTAAATAGTTGCTCACAAATTCTAGTTAAGCTTTAAACACTATCCTAATTAGTGTGAATTAATTCACCCATTTTTCTTGAACTTTGTCTCAAAATAACATTTCACAATTTAAAAGTCAAACATATAGATTGAGGCTCTTTTATATTTTATACTTACAGACCCTTCAATCTTTTATTTTTTTCCAATTAATAAGATACTATAACTATGAAGTCCATGTAATTATGAATAATACAAGTGGCAAAAGATAAAACATAGCCATGCCATACTTTTCTAAACTAATTTTAACAAGCCAAGACACAATCAAAAGATACATTATAAAATATTAAAGCATTATTATCTTTTTAAATTCTCTGAAGAAGCTAGCCATTCTAGATGGTAGAATTTTACCCTTAGTTTGAGTTCCTATCTAGTCAAAAACATCCTACAAGTTCCAAGCAAATGAATCTGCAACAAAATCAAGAATATTAACAATAAGTAATAATACTAGTCCAAATAGAGCTAACACATAAACAACTTAACAAAAGATGAATAGAAATTTCTTATTCAAAAGTACATAATAGACATTGAGTAGGCATCGTGCAATATTACCAAACTAAAGCATTTTGGATTGACAAGATGTCATGCACACAACAATAAAAAAAATGTTTAATCTTCGATTAATTTTCAAGTTTTCCAAGATGCTTTCAAACATATCAAGTGAGACATCATGAGCTACAGTGACACATGGAAATCCAACACGCACACACGGGTTAAAATCCACATTCTCTTAGGTAATTAATTGGTCATTAAAGACAGGTTATCAATAAAGCTATGAAACAAGCTATCCCCGTAAAATAATTGGAACCATTGTTAATTCTTTTTTAATTTTTTAAGAGAATGTGTTACCCTATGAAATTGATGTTAAAATATTTTCAATAAAATGTAAATTTGTATACTTTGTTAAACTATTATTAATATAATTAGTACAATCTATTAATTTATTGTATTAAACAATTTATCTTAAGAAAAGATGATTAATTATAACATTTATTTATGATGTCAACTAATTGTTGATTAACAATATGAAATTCATTTATACATATCAATGAATATTAAAAAGAGTATATGTTTATGCATCAAATTATCTCATCTTTTTTCCCATTTCATCTTTAATTGGTTTTTTCTTCAACTTTTTTTTGGATTATTTGAGAACGTAATTAAAACTTATGGTAAAAATCCTAGCCTGAAATAAATTAACCTTCAATCAATGGCAAAGATAATATTTCTAACAAAAGTAACCAAAATACCTACCACACAATACTTTGGCAAACTGTTTAAATGGCCAAATCAAGAACAACGGCAAAAAAAAAATCCCCTACTCTCTCTCCCTTTTCAATAAACTTCTAACATCTTAATTTACACCCTCCCATAATAATTCTTTAAATTTGTAGTCTAAATTTCTTTCTTCGTATCTTTTTATAAACCTTTATTCTTTATATCATTTATATTACCATTCACCAAACCAATTGAAGGGGAAAAACTAAGTGAAAAAATCAATAACATCAATCAATCAATAATAATGTCACGCAACCTTGTATTGGTAGCACTCGCATTCATCACCACAGCCACCGAAGCGGTAGCTTTAAGAGCATCAAGCCCAAGCTTGTCACCTGGTAATGCACCTTCAAGCATTTCAAGTCCTTCAAAAGACCCATTTGAATCATCAAAATCACCTTCGAAATCTCAATCATTGAGATCAATTTTAATACCCCCAGAATCTTCCTCTGGTGAAGAAAATGGTTCACCGACTTTTTCTCCTGAAGTTAGTTCAATCTTACCATCTTCTCCTCAAGGATACACTAAAGGCTCTGAATCATCCCCTGATCGAAGCCCTGCATCATCTCCAAACTCTATTAGGGAGACCAAAACTATTGATAAGATGAAGGCTTCGGTCTTTGCACCGAATGATGGCACTAATGAAGACTATGCAGACTACAACTAAGGCCATTAGAGATATATTCTATATAATATAAGATAATATCAGTAGCTACAAAATATAATTTAAGTTTTTATACTTCCATCTAAAAATGGGTTATATTTAAAAAAGTAATTTTTTCTTTCACACACACACACACATATATATATTAAGTTTTAGACGATGAACTTGAGTTTTTAGTTCATTTTTGTGAGTTTTGAACTCTACATGCATTGGGAGCGATATATATCCTTAAAATGCCTCATTTTGTTTCTAAGGAAAATCAGAGGATAGAGTAATAAAGTGTAATGATATCTTAACATAAAAAGAAAGGATAATCTATTTTGAAATTCCATTATTGTACCTACATTTTCTCTTGTTTGTAACTTACTTGCAATGAAAATTCAAGCCTTACAATTGATAGGAATGACAATTCTTAGAGTTGAAACATAATATGTTATAAGCGGAATGCTATGTAATTAAATTTGTGTTCATACTATTTACATTGTGCCACATGACATAATTATTTAATAAATAAATTATTTCTCAATTTTTAAAAATAAATCTAACAGGTGTTATTATATAATTTATGTGAATACAAAATTTATGTGTTTTTAGTATTTTTCATTTAAAGATTTTATAGGGGTAGGTTTAGTAATTTTTAGAAGAATTTTGATTACAAAATTTTTTAAATAAGGTGTCTTTGCTAAGAAAGATTGATTGTCGTGTGGTGTCATAAACATAGTGTTAAATCTTCAAAATAATATATTATACCTAAATGGTTGTTCACAAATTCTAATTAAGCTTTAAACACAATCCTAATTAGTGTGAATTAATCCTACCATTTCTCTTGAACTTTGTCTCAAAACAACATTTCGGAATTTAAGAGCCAAACATATAGATTGAGGCTCTTTTACATTTTATAATTATAGACAAATGATGTGCCTTTAGTCTTTTATTTTTTCCCCCAGTTAATAAGTTATAGTAATTATAAAGTTCATGTAATTAGGAACAATACAAGTGACAGAGGATAAAACATATCCCTTACATACTTTTCAAAACTAATTTTAACAAGTCAAGACACAAAGGCACAATCAAAAGATACATTATGAAATATTAAAGCATTGTTAGTTTTTTAAATTCTCTGAAGACACTAGCCATTGTAGCTGGGAGAATTTCACCCTTACTTTGAGTTCCTCTCTGGTCAAAAATATCATGTAAATTCAAAGCAAATAAATATGCAATAAAATCAAGAATGTTAACCGTAAGTATAATACTAGTCTAAATAGAGCTAACACACAAACAACTCAACAAAAGATGAATAACAATTTCTTATTCAAGAGTACACAATAGACATTGAGTAGGCATCGTGCAATATTACCAAACTAAAGCATTTCGGATTGACAAGATGTCATGCACACAACAATAAGAAAAATGTTTAATCTTTGATTAGATTTTAAGTTTTCAAAGTTGCTTTCAAATATATTGAGTGGAACATCTTGAGCTTCAATGACATGGGTATCCAACTCAAGAGTAACCGAATAATTGAACTGATCATAATAATTCTCATATGATGCCAAATCAAATAATCCATTATGATAACTTCAATCCTTTTAGCTATTAACTTACTTAAATAATCCATCGGATAGCACATGAAACTAAAAGTATTTAATTTATTTTCACATATTTATGAGACCCAATATATAAAATGAAATTACTCATATTTCACTCAATTTCTATACCAAAGTATTTTTGGCTCAATGGTACCGTTTGTGTATGTATAAGATATGAGCTTGAATCACAATTACATTAAGTGAGTAGTGAATAATTAAAAAAAAAGATATCATTTTTTTAAAATTTACATATTTTTTTTATAGATAGCATTTTACTTCTTATTTCATAATATCTTTCTTGGAGCTCTTAAGGGTGCTTAGTTTCTACTTATTATGATTACTTCAAACTTCATTTGTTTGCTAATTGATGTTACTAAGATTTCTCATTTGACTTATTAATTGGTATATATATTAATCTATATTTAATTTTATGAAATATTTGTGTCTAAGTTACTAAATACATATCCAAAAATTTAAAACAATCCTCGCCTAAAAAAAAGTCTTGTAACGTAAATTGATATCAAGGTACAAAATGTTTTTCGTTATTTATTAGTTTAACAGAGATCCTCTGTGGAAGAGAAAAATATATATAGTTTGCAAATAGAAAGATATGGCACAAGGAAATAAGACAAGCTGGATCTCTAGATTTTAGTGTTAACATAAACGATAAAAATTACAACACAACAAAGCAGAAGTTATCATTGGTATTATCAGCTTTGTACTTATGCGCCCCACGACAGTTTTTGGACCTTCATCATGTTCTTCAAAATCACGTATCAACAATTTGATAATGTTTTGTCTTCCTCCTCTTTCTTTCTTTCTTTTTTTTAATTTTTAATTCTTATATTTTATAATTGTAAGTATTATAACGTTTGATTTAATACAAAGCAAACTTAAATGGATTTACAAGCTAAACAAAATCTTAAACAGAAAAAAATATTTAAACAGTCTTCAAATTTCTACAGTAACTTACCAGTTGAAGACGATGTTCAATACTTTCAAGTCTAACTGTTGGTCATGAAAAGCTAACCCTATTTGTCTTGTGTCAAAAGCTTGAACGGAAATGGCGGGCAAGCAGTTGAGCTACCCTTAGGGAATTAGAAAAGTTGGTTGTGCCAAGGAGTATACATTGGATAAATATTTCTAGTAAATTGGATATATAATTAATATGAAATATTATTCTTGTTAAAATTTAACTTTTTATATTAAAACACTAAAACATTATTTGATACTAAAGTTAGAGCCTTGCATTGTGTAGTAGCACTATTCATTTTAAATGTTACAGGTATCTCTTTTATTCAATGTCACAAAAGAAAAGAAAAGAAAAGAGAAAACAAAAACTAAACCAAACCTTAAAATTTGAATTAGCCAGAAGTAATCAGAGTACTCTTGTTTTTAGTATAGTTTAGCACCAAAAAGATTGTTGCCTTTTTTATTTATTTATGTATATAAGTTGATTTTGAAAAAAGCACCAACAGTGGCATGTGCATCACATTCCCTGCAAGTGTTGTTGCTGAGCTCTGGCAGCCAAGTATCTATCTTTTCTTTTCTTAAGAGAAAGAAGTTCTCCAATTATGAAGGTCATTCTGGCAATGCATGTGCATCAACACCCTCGGCCCACTTCGTATATCATTCTGCACTTCTGAACTTTTCTCAACTATTACATTTTTAAACTTTTTATCTCTCTCTCTCTCTTCTCTGCGTATTCTTTTATAAGATGAATGATAGTAATTTTTGTTATTTTTAATGAAATTGTGTTTTAAATCCTACTTATTAGATTAGACACTAAGTCTATAATTTTTATAAAAAAATAAACTTATATTATCTCATTTTTTTTATAAAGATAATGAATTTATATTAATTTTTTAAAATTATTATCACTTACTTAAAAGATACTGAATTAAATAGTATTTTCATTAAACACAGATAAGTTAAGCTACAATTTTTCCATTCTATATATATATACAGGATACATGTTCATATAATTTCCCACTTTAATTTTAAGTGATCAAGACCTAAATTTGATGCCTTCAGATATGAACAGTACAGCACCCGGTAATAGATCCTGGTAATTAAACTCAATTAAGTTTCTCTTTTTCTCTTTTTGTAATTAATTGGATTTATGATCAATGTTATAACTATTTTTTAGGTCAATAAGTGAGGACTCACTTAGAAGATATGTACAGTTTGCCAGTGAAAACTGCGTACAAGAATTACTTTCTGCCTCTGACTGTAACAATAATAGAGTTGGAAATAGTAATGAAAATGATGGATGGAAAGTTATAAGTGGTCTTGATAATGGAGTTGAGATATCTAAGCGCAGGTCTGGATCATTTCACACTTTTCGTAGCCGATGGTTGCTGAAATCAGTCTCCCCCCAACAATTCATTACTGTTGCCAATGCCATTGATGCTGCTAAGGTCATTAATCACTTTTCATCTAGCCTTTCCCAAATTCTTGTTTGCTGCGTGAACGAGTGTAGTATAAATATGAATAGAAAACTGGATACATAATTCAATTTTTGAGTTGGAACCATGCTCAACAATACTTAGGTTTAAACTAACATAATTAATTCAACTAGATGCCCCCATCTTTGAAAGATGAAATGAAACAAGAGTCAAATTCTAGGCTAAATCATATATATTTGTGTTTTTCTTTTCCAAAAGGTGTGGGTTTATTGGCTTAAATTCTTGAATATATGAAATTATGAATCATTTGTAAGTCCCTCCTACATTTAAGAGGAAGAAAACACCAATGGTATAACTACTAGACAAGGTAACCACAACCAGGTGAGCTGCGAACCACCAATCAGAGCGCAACCACCAAATTCAGAGTAACCACAAATGAAATGGTAGGCAACTACAACCAGATATGCATCTAACATTGATATGCAATTTTGCCTATAAATAGCAATGTCTTTGCCTTGTAGAACATCAACACACCAAACAAGAAGTGATAAAGCAAAGCCAAAGCGAACAATTTCCTTTGAAGAAATATAGTGTCAGGTAAGAAAGTGAGAGAATATCTTAGAAAAATATCGATATTTTTCAAAGTGTAGAGTGACAAAAATAGTGAGTTGGGAAACACTTCGCGACACTATTTTCGGTATTATCTCAATTTGTCAGATTAGCCTCACTTTGTACTCCATTAATCTTATTAGTGGAAGAAATACTTTTCGGAGTTTGTCCCGTGGACTTAGCCCAAATTAAAGTGGTGAACTAATGCTAAATTTCCTATGGTCATTATTCTACTGTTGAATTCATTTTATCTTTACCCGTCAGGCCCAACAACTGGTATCGTGGGTCTAGTAAAAATTCTTAATATGCTCTGTGGTCAAAAGATAGATCGATCTTCCACACTTAAAAGATTTTATTAGGTCCAGGGCGTATTTATTTATTTACGTAAAAAAAAGAAACACGCCGGAAAAAAATGTCAAGCCGTGAAGGTAGATATTGAGAAATTTAATGGCAATAATAATTTCTTTCTTTATGGCAAAGGAGGATGAAAGATATTCTCATTCAACGGAAGTATGTCCATAAGGCGTCATTGGAAAAGAAAAGAAGGTAGCAAATCATTACCGAGGAACAATGGGAGGAAATAGATTTAGATTGCGGCTAGGCACAATTGCCTAAATCTCTGGGTGATGTTGTCTTGCAAAACATTGAATCAAAAAATTGCAAGACGCTAAAGAAACACGTGGAGACTCTAGAAACGTGTACATGTCAAAGAACCTTGCCAATAAATTTTATTTCAGGAAGGAGTTATATCGATGAGGAAGGAAGATAATGCGAGTAATGATGCGACATGTTAGCAATTTCAACAAAGAAAGCTTTCTCACTTTTAGCAAGATTTAATGTGAGTTTTGGATGAAGAGAAAGTTGTGATGTTATTGGCATCACTACCCTCATCATATAATCATATCACAACAACTCGACTTATGCAAAAGACAAGATGGAGTTTGGAAGTTGTTGTAGGTTGTTCTCATATGAGAAACAAAACAAGGAAAGAGATTCGTACATAAGCCCTTATCACGTAGTCTGTGAGAGAAGGAGACCGTACAAAGAACAAAACCTGTATAAGAAAAGAAGAGGCAAATCAAACAAATTTGCCAATGTTGAATGCCATCACCGTAAAGAGAAGGCCACATTAAGAAATTTTGCCTGGTTCAAAAAGGAACAAGAAACGAACAAAGGCAAAGTAGCTAAGAAGGACGACAAGAGGTGATTGATGCAGCAAACAAATACCATGTACACGAGTTCAATATCAAGCGATGATGAAGATTTTGTCAATCTTGCATCACACGACCATTTGGGTGATCAATGGTATGCCACGCTTCAAGCTACATCGCGTAGAGAATTTTTCTCATCATACACACTGAAGTTTTTGGTGTTGTTAGAATGGGAAATGAAGCGTCTCACAAAGCGTAAGAGTGCGTAGAGACGTTTGCTTTGGAAACAGAGAACGGAACCGTACTATTTCGAAGGATGTCGCATATTCCGATACGCGTCAATTTGATCTCTCGCTACGCACGACTTGCAAATGAAGGATATCAGTAGCTCCTTCATTTATGACAAATGGAAACTTACAAAAGGCTCCTTAGTAGGCCGTGAGAGAAGCATACAACTTTGTATATAATGCAAGCGAAACTCTCACCGACACAAAGAAATGCCACAGAAAGATAAGATGTTACCGAGCTATGGCATAAGAGACTCAAATACACGTGGTGAAAAAGGTTTGACAAGTCTAGCCAAAAGAAGATATTGCACTGGAATGGATGAAGTACATTTGGAGAAATGTGTTCATTGCCTAGCAGAAAGCAAAAATAGTTGCTTTCAAGAAGCTTTCCTCCTTCCGAATGAATAATATTTTAGATCCGATTCATTCGTATTTATGTGGACCAATGCCAAAGTCACTGCGGTGCTCAATACTTGGACTTTCATTGATGATCATTCAAGGAAGACGTGGGTATATCTTCTAAAGACAAAGGATCGTTAGATGTCTTCAAAGAATTTCATGCCTCACTGGAGAGATGATCGAAAGCAAGTTGTATCCCATTGCATAACGGTGGAGAATACATCCGGACCGCTCCATGCTTATTGCAAAAAGCATGGTATTCGCACGATGACACCTCCAAAGACACCGCATAGCTTGAATGGCTTAGCGGTAGGATGAATAGAACTTTGATGGAGAGAGTTAGATGTCTACTCTCACGCAAAGTTGCCTAAAACTTTTGGGGTGAAACCATACTCACAACAGCACATGTGTTGAATCTTTCACCTTGTACTCCTCTCAAGACGGATGTTCCAAATAAAGTGTGGTCGAAAGGATGTTTCCTATGATCATCTCATGTAGTTGTTTGGTCGCAAAGCATTTGTTCATATCCCCAAGGACGAGATCCAAACTTGATGCCAAAACAAGACAAGCAGTATTTTTATCAAGGCGGTCAAGATCAATTTGGCTATAGATTTTATGATCCGGCTTGCAAAGAGACTTGTCGTGAGCCGTGATGCTATATTTGTCAAGATGCACTATCAAGATATTACCAAAATGAAGAAAGATGTTCCTAATTCCAATGGTGACTCATCGTATTTGAATTAATTCCTCCAACACGCCAAGACAAGTCGAGATGAAGACTGGTTTATCCACCTAACGAAGATGATGCCCTCTATGTAAGTTGGTTCAAGACGAGGGAAATAACGATGTTCATTATCCAGCACCAACACCGCGCTTCTCCCGTTCCAGAAGAAGAAGTGATGGGAGATGAGACGACCCTCTATCTCATATCCTCCATTTAGCATGTAACTTTCTCACCGTTTTGGGAGAACCCGAGAATTACGAAGAGGTAGATGGCGTAATCCAAACAAAAATGGATCAAGCCACGCAAGACGAGATGAAGTCCTCGGTGACGTAGAACAAAACCTTGAAGCCGATTTAAACCGCCCAAAGGGAAGGCCTTGAAAAATAAATGGGTGTTCAGGCGAAGTACAAGGACATAGTTCCACCACCATACAAAGCCGATTGGTCATTAAAGGATTCAACAAAGAAAAGGTGTTGACTTTGATGAGATTTTCTCTCCAACAGGAAAATGACATCCATTCAGATCAGGGTTAGCATCATGTCTTAACTTGGAGGTTGAGCAAATGGATGTCAAACCGCTTCCTACATGGTGACTTGAGGAAGAGATATACATGGAGCAGCCCAGGTTTTCATCAAAGTGGAAAAGAAGATTATGTCTCAAATTGAAGAAAAGTCTCTACCGCTTAAAAACAAAATTCAAGACAATGGTACAAGAAGTTCGAGTCAGCATGGGGAGCAAGGCTACAAAAAGACTACTGAGACCATTGTGTTTTTGTGCGTAAATTCTCTAATGATGATTTTATTATTCTTTTGCTCTACGTGGATGATACGTTGATTGTCAGTTCAAATATTTTAATCAACAACTTGAAAACGCATTGAGTAAGTCTTTTCCATGAAAGACTTAGGACCAAAGAAACAGATTCTTGGCAATGGTATTATTAGGAGCATGAGGCGCCAAGAAATTATGGTTGTCAAGAGAAGTACATCGAGAAAGTACTTCGTAGATTTCATATGAATAAGGCTAAAGCGATATGGTCGTCTTCGCTAATCACTTTAAGCTAAGTTCTAAGCAGAGCCCTTCTACAGACAAAGAGAGGGAAGAGATGGAAGAGGTTCCATATGCTTCAAATAGCTGAAGTCTAATGTATGCTACGGTTTGTACACGGCCGACATATCACCATGCGCTTGAATTGCAGGAGATTCCTTTCAAATCCTGGAAAGGAACATCGGGCTGCAAAGTGAAATGGATTTTCAGGTATCTTCGAGGTATCTTCGAGGTTCTTCCAAAATACGCTTCATGTTTTGGAAATGATAAACCTGTTAGTTGGATACACAGATGCGATATATGGCCGGGTGACGTGGATTCCAGAAAATCCACTTCAGGTTACTGATTACATTCGCAGTGAGTCAGGTCACGGCAATCAAAGTTACAAAAATGTGTTGCATTGTCCACTACCGAGGGTAATTCATAAAGCAAAGAATCGAAGTACATGTAAAGAGTTGTTAGCATGGATGAAAAAGTTCTTGAAAAGAGTTTGGGTTACAACAAGACAAGTATCGCTTATTTTGTGATAGTCGAAGTTGCTATCCATCTTGGAAAGAATGTCTATTTTCATTCGATATCAAAACATATTGACGTGAGATTTCATTGAATTAGGGGTGTAATGGGGAAGAAGCTATTACAACTCGGTAGAAGATCCATACGTAAGAAAATGGATCGACATGTTAACAAAAATTCTCCCGAGACAAAATTTTGAATACTGCTTAAGTACCGCCGGATTTCTACGTAGGCCTGAGGGGAGATTTGTAAGTCCCTCCTACATTTAAGAGGAAGAAAACACCAATGGTAGTGCAACTACAATGGTATATGCAACCACAAATGGTAGGTGTAACCACCAATGGCAAAGTAACCACCAATGGTAGGTGCAACCACAAATGGTAGGCAACCACCAATGGTAGTGCAACTACAATGGTAGGTATCTAACATTGATATGCAATTTTTGCCTATAAATAGGCAATGTCTTTGCTTAGAGAAACATCAACACACCAAACAAGAAGTGAAGCAAAGAAAAGCCAAAGGAACAATTTCCTTGAAGAAATATAGTGTTGTGTGTAAGAAAGTGGGAAAGAATATCTTAGAAAAATATTGGGATATTTTTCTAAAAGGGGAGTGACAAAATAGTGAGTTTGGGAAACACTTGTGTGACACTATTTTGGGTTTATCTCAATTTGTTGTATTGCCTCTCACTTTGTACCCATTAATCTTATTAGTGGAAGAAATACTTTTCGGAGTTTGTCCCGTGGACTTAGCCCAAATTAAAGGATGAACCACGTTAAATTTCCGGTGTCATTATTCTACTCTGTTGAATTCATTTTATCTTTACCCGCTGTGCCCAACATCATGATGAAGGAGATTATTGTTGACTCTTTTGTTAATTGGATTTCCATGAAAATTAACTGCAGCAATGGGACTCTGATTTGGTAGAAGCAAGGTATATAAAAGATCTTGGAGATAATCTGAGCATCATATGTTTAAGGTTTGGAGATAACTCTAAACCGCTTTTTAGGAACAGAGAATTCATTGTCTATGAGAGAATAGAAACCATGCAAGATGGTACCCTGGTTAGTGCAGTCTTGCTAACTATATTCATTTTTCACATAATTAAAGAACTTGAATCTTTCCTGGGCTTTTTTTTTTAATTTAATAAATACATTTACACACTCATACAGTCACACACCTATGCAAACACAAATACAATGAAAGGTTGGAATCCACCCCTGTTAGTATAAAACAATTGGTAAATTGGATCTTTCTTGTTGATAACTACCAATCAATCAATTGAACACTTTGGAGTTGGCAGGTGGTGGCAGTTGCTTCACTACCAAAGGAGATTGCAGCTGGATTACACCCAAAGCAAAACAATGCAATCAGAGGACTACTGTTACAGTCAGGTTGGGTTGTGGAAAAGCTTGAAGAAGACTCTTGTATAGTTACCTATGTTGTTCAGGTAATATGCTTTCTCATATTCTGTTTAATGTACTCTAGAACCCACTTATAATAAGAGGGGTTTAATGTTTGAAATAAGTAAATGTTAAAGATGGTTCTTAGTGAAAAAATAAAAAAAAAAAGTATAAGGAAAAGAGTAAATGCTGAGTAGTTTTGAATAAAATCAGATTAACTTAAACATTAAGTGTCCAAGAACCACCCCTCCCCCCACCCAAAAAAAAAAAAAAAACAGACTGCTATGGAGTTGTAGGTAGGAACAAATTAACTAACCCAATTAAGCTGTTTTCTTTTTGGGTTTTTGTTGTTATCCAGTTAGATCCTGCAGGATGGCTGCCCAAGTTCTTTCTCAATCAATTTAAACAACAAATTGGTTATGATTATTGAAAATCTTAGAAAATTGGCACAAGCTTCTGCAGTTCATTGTGATATATGATGATTACACTAGTGTCCCATTGATGGGGATCCATCATATATATTACATATTATTGTATAGAGTTGGACAAAATGATTAGGCTAATATTTTCTAGTGAATGATAGTTCCAATTCCTTATCTCTCTTCCACCTTTCAAACCCTATATTATTGCATCAACTTATTTCCTTCTTGTCCACCTTTCAAACCCTATACTATTACTATTGCATCAACTTATTTCCTTCTTGTCGTCATCGACAATTTATTTATGTTGACAATTGGTATAACCATTCCACGTAAAAAAAGAAAAATACTAACTTTTAACTTTTATATTATTCATTTATTCGTATAATTTTACTTTTAACTTCATATATAAAATATTTTTTAAGTTATAAAAAAACCATATATGAGTAGAATTATAATAACATTGTATCTCTTCGACGGATATATTGTTCAACATTACTTAGCACACTCAAATATGTAGAAGATATAAAGTTTTATTATCTGTTATGAGTTTCTCAAATTTCTATATATTTTTTTTAAAGAAGAAGCTTTAAAAGCAATTAATTAAAAAATCAAACAACAAAAACAAGATTCGTAGCAATTCCCTCGTGAAAGGGCCTTATCTATTTAAAATTTGACGCATTTTTATTGAATTACACCAACCCCTCTTTTAGTTGTAGTTATTGAACTAACCAGAGTAGCAAAGCTGTTTTCAAATCATGAAGGTTTTCGGGGCTTGTACGAGCCAGTACGTCGTATCTTGTCATTTTATACTGTGTGAGATCCTTGTTGCCATTTGTCATATACAAGTGGCTTAAAATTAATTATTATAGAGCATAAACAAATTGATAAATTATTGATGGGTATTGTACTAATACTGATGTGATTATCTGGAGCAATAAATAATATTAGGTGATTAGAAAATCTTTAAAATGAATTTTTTTAATAAGATTTCTAATTTCTATTTTTTCAAAGAAGTAAAAAGTCTTGTAACTTTTTTATACGTATATAATTAAAAAAAATGATTAAAATTTAATTTAAAAAAAATAACAAAAAAATTCTTAATCTTTTAAGTTTTTTAAAAAAATCAAAAAATAAAAAACATTATTAAATAGCTTATAGGTTTTTTTTATTTTGTTTTGTTTTTCTTTAAAATCACTAAATAAAAATTATTATCAAATATATTAATAATTATTTAATCAAAAACTATTAATCACTATTATTAAATATTTTCTAAATGTATCAGTCTTAATAAGAGTTACAAGTTACTCAAATAATTATAAACCTATTTGAAATGTTTTACTTGTTTTTTTTGCATATGCCACTCTAATTTACCCTTATTCATAATAACATTAATTGATACAGTTCTACTTCTATATTTAAATATAATATCTCAATATAAATATTCATTAACTACTTAAATATGCATGTCACATGCAAATTTCAAACCATGGATTCATGCATTTTTTTTTTACTTCAAAGCTCATCCGTTCATTATGTACTTATTACTTAAAATTCTAAACATATTCGTTGTTATTTTATTTTTATCCAAAAATAAATTAAATTTTTTATTAATTATTTTACATCTAACTTAATTTAATAACCTAACTAATTTATAACAACTAATAAAAATAAATTCATTTTTGAGAAAATATGCAAATTAAGAAAATGTTAAGGGTTAAATGTAATGGCAAATGCTTTCATGTCCCATAGAACTTAAAATTATCTAGGTTGAATGGGTTACATAATTGTTTTACATCTGATGAATGAGCAGATGCTATGACTTATATCATGCTGCAAATGCAAGTCACTTGAGAAAATGAGCACATGCTCTGACTTATATCATGCTGCAAATGCAAGTCACTTGAAGAAAATGAGCAACTGTAATATAAAACTTCATTGCAACACGTGATATCATTATAATTAAAATAATAAAATTTATTTTTATAATTAGATTTGATATCAATTATAATAATTAAATATAATATTTTGACTCCAATAATTAGTTTTAGTAATCTTCAGCCTCTCTCTAGGCCAAGTTGCAAATGAATGCATGTTAATTGGTACATTGGAAAAGCTAATCTCGATAGCCAAAAACGGTGAATTGCCTCCTTCACTTTGCATTGAAGTAATATATGTTACTTTACGTTACCTTTTCTCTCTTCTTGTCCTATATCACTCTCTTTTTCTTCTATTCATTTCTCGAGCTCACTCTTATTTCCTGAATAAGCCTACTGAACTAGTGAAGAAAAGAGACATTAATAATGGGTAGTGCTGAAGATCATCCGAGAAAGTTGCAGCCTCATCAACAACAGGCTTATAATAGGAAATTGAAGCTCAAGATGCTTTTTCTTGTCATAGTTACCAATCTTATTACCATTTATATCTTCACATGCCCTTCTTTAAATCTCAAATCATTTGGGTATACCCAACACCTCTCTCTGCCTCTTTTGGACACAACTTCTATCCCACAGGAGCTCGGTCTTACCAAATCACAGCTTGTTGACAGTCATTCCCTGATTGCTAGTCTGCATGAAAGACTCAACTCTACTAATTTACTTGTTGAGCTGCTCCTTGTTGAGCTGGCTCGCCAACCCGAGCAATCAAATGATCGAATATACAATTTGATCATGAAGCTTGTTAATGACAATAATGAACTTAAGCTAGCAATTGGTCCTCACAAGCTTCCACTTGGGTACTCACCAAGGACAGGATCAGATGAGATTTATCCGCCGGTTGGAGCAGGCTGCCTCAAGTTTCATGAAGACTTGGTCAAGTACATGAATTATGACATTGGAGGAGATTGTCCAGTAGATGATGTGTTTTCACAGAGACTAATGCTCAAAGGGTGTGAACCATTGCCTCGTCGGCGATGCCATCCAAAATCCCCTGAAAATTATGAGGAACCAACTCCATTTCCAGAAAGTCTTTGGTCAATTCCGCCAGATAACAGCATAATTTGGGAACCTTACTCTTGTAAAAGCTACAAGTGCCTCATTGAGCGCAAGAAAGCACGGGGAATTTATGACTGCAAGGATTGCTTTGACTTGCAATATAGGGAGAAGAACCGGTGGCTCGTTGATAATGGAGGATTGGATTATGGGATTGACCAAGTTCTTAATATTAAGCCTGCTAGAACTATCCGGATAGGACTAGACATTGGAGGTGGAACTGGCACATTTGCTGCTAGAATGAGGGAAAGGAATGTGACGATCATCACTAGTACTATGAACTTGGATGGTCCATTTAACAGCTTCATTGCCTCCCGAGGCTTGATTCCAATTCATTCCAGTGTTTCTCAGAGGCTTCCGTTCTTTGAAAACACACTGGATATTGTGCATTCTATGCATGTTCTTAGTAATTGGATTCCAGATGCTATGCTTGAGTTCACATTCTATGACATATACAGAGTGTTGAGGCCAGGGGGATTCTTTTGGCTTGATCGGTTCTTTTGCTTCGGGCCACAGCTTAACCAAACTTACACTCCAATGCTGGATCGCATTGGATTTAAGAAGCTGAGATGGAATGCTGGCATGAAAGTTGACCGCGGAGTTCATAAAAATGAATGGTATTTTTCAGCCCTGCTGGAGAAACCAATGACCTAGAGATGGTACATCAAGTTAAGTTCAACTGATTTGACCATTCTTAACTTCACATAGACACTACAATCTACAGGCATCTTCTTGTTTTCTGACCTATCAAGTTACACAGAAAAAAGTCATATAAGATGTTATAAAGCTCTCCTATATGCTGATTACTTTATTGCAAATTTTTTTTGTCATTTGTGAAAAATATGTAATTACCTCTAATATGAAATCACATGGAAGAGGAAGAAAATAAAAATGTTAGTTGCAATCATATTTGACAAAATAAAGATGTTAACAGTTACATTTGACAAAATAAAATTAGGTGTAACCACATTTAATAAATGCATCAAATATTTTTATGGTTAAAGTTTAGTTAGTTATGTATCCAATTTCTAGCCACATAAGGGATATTAAATTTTGTTTATAAATAGTCAATGTTTTTTCCTTAAAGAGACACATCAATACACAAAAAAAAAAAAGCAAAGCAAAGCAAAGCCAAAAGAACAATTTCATTTGAAGAAAAATAGCATTGTGTCTATAAGAGAGTGAGAGAGGATATTTTAGAAAATATTGGGATATTTTTCTAGAAGAGGAGTGACAAAATAGCGATTTTGGGAAACACTTGTGTGACACTATTTTGGGTTTATCTCAATTTGTTGTATTGGTTCTCACTTTGTACCCATTATTTTTATTAGTGAAAGAAATATTTTTCGGAGTTTGTCCCATGAATTTAGCGCAAATTAAAGGGTGAATCACGTTAAATTGTCGATGTTATTATTTTACTTTGTTGAATTTATTCTATTTGTTCCCGTTGTGCCCCAACAACTGGTATCAGATTTGGTCTAGTAAAATTCTTAGTATGCTTTGTGGTTGTAACATAGATGGAATTTCCATATCATAAAAGATTTTATTAGGTCTAAGACGTATTTATTTGCAGAAAAAAAAATACAACGAAAAAAATGTTAAGCCAGAAAGTAGATATTGAGAGTTTAATGGTAATAATAATTTCTCTTTTTGACAAAGGAGGAGAAAGGATATTCTCATTCAATAGAAGGTTCATAATGCGTTGCTAGGAAAAGAAAATAAGGTAGCAACTGTTACCGAGGAACAGTGAGAAAAGATAGATGAGACCGCAACTAGTATAATTTGTCTAAATCTCTCAGACAATATCTTGCAAAATATTGAATAAAAAAATTACAAGACCACAAAGAAACATGGGAGACTCTAGAAAACATGTACATGTCAAAAAACCTTGTTAATAAATTATATTTGTGAAATGAGCTATATCATATGAGAAAGGAAGATAATGTGAGCCTGATATGGCACGTTAACGATTTCAACAACAAGCTTTCTTAATTAACAAGATTCAATGTGAGTTTCAGCGATGAAGAGAAAGTTGTGATATTATTGGCATCATTACCCTTTATCATATAATCATCTCACAACAACTCCGACTTATACGAAGGATAAGATGGAGCTTGAAGTTGTTGTAGAATCCATGTTGTCATATAAAACAGGGAGAGAAATTCAGAAGCACAAGCCCTCATCACAGAGTCTAGAGGAAGGAGACAATACAGAGAACAAAAACCTAGAAGCAAGAGCAGAGAAAAATCAAACAAATTTGTCAATATTGAATGCCATCACTGTAAGAGGAAGGGTCACATTAAGAAATTTTATCGGGTGCTCAAGAAGGAACAAGAAACCAACAAAGACAAAGTAGTGAAGAAAGACGACAACAATGATGATGAGTAAACAAATACCATAGACGAGTTAAATATTGTGTATGATGAAAATTTTGTCAATCTTGCATCACACGAGACCAGTTGGGTGATTGATAGTGGTAAAACTATTCATGCTACATCGGGTACAGAATTTTTCTCATCATACACATCTAGAAGTTTTGGTGTTGTTAGAATGGGAAATAAAGGCCTGTCAAAGATCGTTGATAGAGGAGATGTTTGCTTAGAAACAAAGAATGAAACCAGACTATTTCTGAAGGATGACAGACATATTCCAGTTATGCGACTGAATTTGATCTTTGTACGCAAACTTGTAAATGAAGGATATTTTAGCTCTTTCATTTATGACAAATGGAAACTTACAAAAGGCTCCTTAGTAATGGCTAGATGAGAGAAGCATACAACTATGTATATAATGCAAGGGAAGCTCTCTACCGACATAATAAATGTCATGGAGAAAGATAAAGTAGTTAAATTATGGCATAGCAGACTCAGTCACATGGTGAAAAAGGGATGGCAAGTCTAGCCAAGAAGAAGACATTTCCTACAATGGATGAAGTACATTTGAAAAAAATGTGTTGATTGACTAGCAAGAAAGCAAAACAGAGTTGCTTTCAAGAGTTTCCCTCCTTCCAAAATGAATAATATTTTAGATCTGATTCATTCAAATTTGTGTAGACCAATGCCAAAGTCACTTGGTAGTGCTCAATACTTTGTGACTTTCATTGATGATCATTCAAGGAAGACATGGATATATCTTCTGAAGACAAAGGATTAGGTGCTAAATGTCTTCAAAGAATTTCATGCCTCAATTGAGACAGACTGGGAAAAAGCTGAAGTGCATGCAGACAAATAATGGTGGAGAATACATATGACCTTTTCATGCTTACTATAAAAAGCATGGTATTCGGCATCAGATGACACCTTCAAAGACACCACGGTTGAATGGCTTAGCTGAGAGGATGAATAAAACTTTGTTAGGGTAAGATACCACTTAATATAACAATGAACAATTGCTTGAAGAAATGAGGTTATGGGAAGCACACTTCCAAGCTCTCAAAGAAACAAATAAAAAACAAGACCAAGTTCTCAAGAAAACGAACAAAATACATGACATGGATAAATCTCAATATAATGTTGTTGATACAAGTACGTTAAAACAGTATTGGAACAATATTACCAATAACCTAAAATGAATTGTTTGGGTTGAGTCGCAGACTAGGTCGCTTTCTTTAAGACGTTTTACGGCTCCGCACAATTTTGTGCAAGAAAACACAGCCCCGTCTTCCCCAAGATAAAATAACCCAGAATATTTTTCTCTATCTCGGAACTTCACTACACTGATGAAGACTAGAATGCTACACCTGGAAATTTTGTTGCTCGGAAAACTGAAAAAGTAACTTAGAATTGTAGAGAGATTTTTTTTCTTAGTGAGATGAGTTTATTGATTGTTGTGTTGAAACTGAGAGTTGAGGCCTTCTATTTATAAGTTTCAGAAACTGTGTGGCCATTATGATAATAACGGTAATGTCTGGGGATGAAGAGTGTAACAACAGTTATTAGTAATGAAGAGTAATAGCCATTTTCTGAGTAAAGACGAATAACGACCATTTTTGTGAGTAAAGACGAGTAACAGACATTTTTATGCATAAAGAAGAGTAACGGCAATTTAACGGTCATATTCTGATAAGAAAACAACGACCACGTTCTGAGTAAAAAAAATAATGGTTATTTTTCTGAGAAAAAAAATATATATATATAACAACCATTTTCTGAGTGGAAAAGTTTTTGTAAAAAAATATTTTTCCAAAAAATAATATGCCACCTCACCACACGTACATGCACACGCACTTAGACTCGGCTCGACACGACTGGTCGGTCGGACGGACGGCGGCGGCAGCGCGAGCACATGTGTGGTATTATATTTGCTTAGGTCCTCTCCCCTTCCACAATAATGGGTACCCCTTGGGGCCCAATCCCAATAGCCAATTATTCATTGTTTATACATCTTTTAAATAATGTAAAAAAGCAATGTGGGACAAGGCTTTACTAATTTTTTTTATAGACATTCATCTTTTCTAACAAATGTTGATAGAGATTGTGAGCAACTGTGTGTTTTCCCTTTCTCTAACGAGACAAAAAATAGTAAGCCATCCTCTAAATTTAGTGCTTCTAAATGTCTTGAATATCAAGAAATGAAAGACCTCATGACCCATTGTTGCGTGTTTTTCAACACACGAACTCGTGCAAGTATACACGGTCGCAAGTAATAACATTTATAAGTAAAGATCGATCCCACGGAGATTTGTTACTATAGTTTGTTGAGTACTAAAATTATTTCTCTCTGATTTTATCCAAAATAATCGTTGATTTAAGAAAAAGGTAATAAGAAAATAAGAGAACTCTAGGATTGCAATTTTTCACCAAATTAATTCACTCCAATCATATTATTTTCTTTTGATTTATATTTTTTTATAGATTTAATTTGTCAATCGAAAACTTCTTTTTTATTCATACATCTCTTCCGAGCTCCGTATAAACACACCTCGTTAAATTAATTCACTATATCTCTATGAGAATTAAATATAATAAGATTCATTACGTTCTAAGTTTTCAAAGGCCACAC
Source organism: Hippophae rhamnoides (assembly GCA_033030585.1). Classification (NCBI taxonomy): domain Eukaryota; kingdom Viridiplantae; phylum Streptophyta; class Magnoliopsida; order Rosales; family Elaeagnaceae; genus Hippophae; species Hippophae rhamnoides. Next base: position 59,371,457 of record CM065428.1, on the reverse strand, counting down.
ATACAATTAGGGTATATTCCTATCCTTCATCATACATGTCATTTTATCTACGAGCAATATACACAAAAATGCCTTTCTCAAGTTTATTTTTATGCCACAAATCATTTTGATAAAATTCGTAAATAATCAAAAAGCATTAAGCACAAGATAAAACGAACAAATCGAACGTCTTATAAATCTATCAAAAATAGTTAAAATCAAAGCTTCATAAATTTGAATCAAATGCAACCCTAGAAAGATTAAATTACTTCATTAAATTAAAATAAAAATTACAACATATGCAGAAAAATTAGAAGAAGAAGGAAAATTAAAACATCACATACGAAAATATTTGGCACACGCAGAACACAACAAAAGCCAAAAAATGGCTTCTGCGTGTTCTGCAGTCCAAAACCGAACACCACAAAAATTCTAAAACTGAAAAAACTTTTTTTTTCTCTAACAAAACATCTCCTATTTATAGCTAAAAAATACATCTAAAATATTACATTTTTATTTTATTTTTATATCAAAAACGCGTAATAATTTTTATCGAAAAAAAAATCACGCGTATCGATTTTCGTATCGAAAAATATTATTTAATTCACGCGTTAGACAGGGGCGCCAATTCTGCAATTTTTTAATTCATTGTGCGTGCCACGTGTCGGCGTCGATTCGCCGAAAGATTCCCTAAGGCCACGTGGCAAAGACATCATCGGGTGCACAAACCGGTTGCACGTAGGGAACCCGCGCACGTGACGGGGCGCCGAAAAAGTGAGGCAACTACCGGAAACGGGCGTGATCCAAGACGGTCGCGCGCATTGTAAATAGCCACGTGTCGATTTTGATTAGCTTAAATATTCAAGGGAAACGTGGCGATTCTTGCCTCGTGTAACCGAGGATGCACGCCGCTACCACAACCCGCATCACACACGATTTCTCGCACGAAACGCTCAGCGGCGACTGTTCCACGCGTCTAATCCGGACCGTCTGATCTCGATCCAATCCGCCGCCGATTGCCTCGAGGGAATCTACGCAGCCGACATGTGGGTCCCACTTTGACGCCAGCCTGCGTGACACGTGGGGCCCACTGGCTCGCCGAGACGCGCGAAAGTAGATTTACGTAGCCACTCTCCTTGGTCGAGCTTGATGAACACGCGCCAATCTGATCCGTTGATCCTTTGATCGGACGGTCCACGTTGAGCGAGTATAATCTTACGCGTGGAAATTAAACTTTTATTAATTATATTTTCACCCACAAATATATTTCGAATTACATTTTAAACTTTCTTAAATTACAGTTAAGCCCTTTACTAATTTTAAATTAAATTTTTAAACTTTTAAAAATTATAATTAAGCCTAAATTTAATTTAAATTATATTTTCAATTTTTATAAATTGTAATTAAGAACTATACTATTTGAAATTATATTTGTGGACAAAAAAATATGAAATTTAGTACATTTTCGATACAAATTATTTAATTTTATTAAAAATGTATTTTTAGCAAATAAAAGAAAATATTAATTTATCTAACAAAAATTAATAAATATTAAATGAACATTGCAATTATCATTACTAAAATTGATGAAAATAACTACATAAAATACAGTTATCACCTATATTTTGCACTTCAAAGAAACATGCCTTCAATAAGTCTCACTCGAGATAAAAGAGATGTTATGATGTGTAAACTCTTCGTAATAACCTTATGTGATGGTGCATATAAATGGTTCAATAACTTGACATCTCATTGTTCAACATTAATTACGCAAGTAACAAACCTACGAAGAAAGAGTCTCATCATATTTTCTTAATCACTTAGGAAATGATAAGTTTATAGAAGAATACATGAGAAGATTCATAGAGGAAAAATTAAAAATTGCAGACAATCTTAGTTAAATAGTGATAAAAGCATTCAGGTATGGTATATTAAGAAATCCAAACTTGTTTGCTGAATTAACCAAGATTGTGCCATATACCATAAAGGAGGCTTATGGTAAGGCTAGAAAATTTACCAATCTTGAGAGAAAACTAAAACTTGACAAAAAAGGCAAGTGAGTTCTGGAAGCTTCCCTAGAGTAAGAAAAGAGAAGAATAAATTAAAAAAATTGGTCCAACATAGTAGGATTGCCAATAAAAATAAACTCTTCTCTCTATATCATAAAGGGGAAGGTCAATGGTCTAGAAATCCTGGACCTTGGGATATAACACTTTCACCTTTTAAAGGTCCACCTTACAGAGTAAGCATGGCTCATACTGTTTTGAGGATGGGTAATGAGCAAAACATCATGTGGCTATCAAAGATGATAGCACCTTCAAGAAACACTTCCAAGAAATTGAGGATCAATTATCTAGAGGATATTTAGGTGACCTTGTGAGAAATGATAATAGAATAATGGACTATCATCACTAATGAAAAGTGTTATGATTACATGCATCGCCTATCAATAGGGTAGAACAATGTGAGGACTATTCATTCTATACATGGAAGACTTAGGCTTAATAGAGCCTCTAATAACACACAAAAGAGGTATGTTCAAGAAGTACGTAAGGTTCCCTATGTTTATAATATACATAAAGGATCACCCTCAGCCTCAATCATTTTTAAAAGTAATGATGAGACTTCATTTCCTCATAAATACTTTAATATTCACACTTTGGGTAAGGTCATACAAAATTTGTAGGATTTTAGTTGATATTGGGAATTCAATGGACCTTCTTTTCCTCACAACAATGAAGGCATTAAGGGTAAAAGATAGTGATATTACCAAGAAGGAGTTATCTTTGGTGGGATTCAATACTAGCACCATATATGTTATAGGAACTGTGGTGCTGCCGATCATAGTAATTGGTTCAATTCCTATGACCAATTTTATAGTAATTGATGTCTTAGCTCATTACAATGTAATTTGGGAAGGCCTTGGATACATAAGATGTAGGGTCATCTTATCAACCTATCACCAAGGCATTAAATACCCAATTGAGGAACGCATAAGATAGATAAGGGATGAAGAGGAGAAAGATAGGTGTTGTTATAATGCTACATTGAAAGAGATGACCCTTAAGTAGCAACAATAACAAGGGTTACCTCAAAAACACTCAAGAAGAAGAAGTCTAGTTAGCTCTATTGATACAGATGAGGTTGAGGACATACAAGTTTGTAGTGAAGGAGAAAACCACTCCTTGACATTGAGCACCAACATAATAACATATGTTAAAGGGAGAATGTTACATTTCTTAAGATCCAACTCTGATGTGTTTGTGTGAAACCTAGAGATATTCCTAGAATTGACCTTGGGATTATAACACATAAATTGAATGTCGACCCTAAGGCTAAGATTATTAAGTAGAAAAAAATTTTCCAAGGGAAAAGAATGAGGTAATCAAAGCTCAAGTGGTTTTACTTAAATAAACAAAGATTTTTAGAAAGGTGGATTATCCGTCATGGCTATCTAATATTGTGTTAGTGAAAAAACATGTTGCTCACCTTAAATGTGTGTGGCTTTCACTGATTTAAATGACGTTTGTTGATGAGTGCTTAAAAAGCACTAAATATATCATGTTTTAATGTCATTTAATTAATAAAATGAATTTGTATTTGCTTTATTCTATTATATTTTATACAAATTTATTTGTTCAGATTAATAGGTATATTGTAATATTTTATAGGTATTTTAATATTTAATTATTAAAATAAAGAAAAATTCTTGAAGCATGTTTATCATACTTTTTGGAACTTAAATGAATATCATTTATTTGATATAATCCAAAGTGAAGAAAAGAGATAATGGGAAATAAAGAAAATAATAATTGTATTCCAAGAAAATAAGCTTCTAAGTTGTGACTTTCTCCTCCCCTTTTCTATAGATTTTTATAATTTTAGCTTTTAGAATTTATTTAGTTCTTCCCTCAATTTTGAGATAGTTTATAGTTTTTGATTCAACAAATTTTGGAGTGCAATTACTATCGGAGTTTTTCCAGTCTTAGAATCAACTTTTCAAAATTGTCTAAGGATATTGTTAAGGTATTAATTATATTCTTTTTGTAGTCCATATATCTATATTGTTTATTCAATGTCATTCTTTATTTGTTTGTAATCAATTATAACATGTGTGGCTAATAATGAATATGATATAATAATAGCATTGTTATCCTTGTGAAATATTGAATAGATAAAATATTTTCTTAAAATAAATTGATTTTATTTTTATTCAAGATTTTCATAAAGAATATTATTTGAAGGAGTACATTAATCTTAATAAAAAAACTTAATATAAAAGTTAAAATTAAGATATGGACTTAATTTGGAGTCATACTATTTTATTTTACATTTAATTATTTTAATATTTAGAGTGAATCTCTCTTTCAAAGGTTTTTTTATAAAGAATTATTATTTGAAAATGTATTGACAACATATTTTTTTAAATAGTTTTAAAACTTGAAAGCTATTTTTCAGATAATTAAATTCTTAAGTTTAATTTGTACACCTTGAATAAAGTCTAACTAATTGACTCTGCCTAAAACTATGATTAGATTATTAATTATTTTCTTATAAATAAAGCTAAAATTTAATACTTAATTAATTAATAAGTTTCGCTTAAAGATATTAGTTAATTAATATTAAAAAAAAAGAATTTGGGTCTTACCTAAAGACACTTTCATACCAAAAAAAGAAAATCAATAAATATTAATTTATATCTTTAATAACCTAAATAATATGAGCAAACATAATTATTGAATTATTATATCCATTATTCTCCATTGTTTATGAACGTATTAAATTGCATGAGTATTTTTTGAATCCATGTCTATCTTTATCTGTATGCATTAGATTAGTTTTTTCAAAAAACCAAATCATTGTGACCTAATGTTTTGGTTTAATTTTATTTTTAAAATTTGAATAATATTTAAAAGCCACACAATATTACTTCCTTGAATTGACCTTAGGAGTATACTTATCATTTTTATAAATGATTCATACACTTGCGAAAATTAATAAAATTTATAATGGATAAATATTTACGAAATCAATATTATCCCCGATTTCGTTCATCACTTGCCCAATAGACTATTTTCTCTTACCAAGTATTGACCAGTTAGTCGATGCCACCATCAGATTCAGCCAAACAAATTTTTATGATGTATATTCTAGTTGTCATTAGATTAGGATACATCCAGAAGATGAGGAAAAAAACATCTTTCATTATTGAGAGAGGTACTTTTTGTTATAGTCGAATGCATTTTTGTCTAACTTTATGTTATACTTACACGTTTTTTGGTCTAAAAAATGCTAGTACCACTTATTAGTATTTGGTTAACAAAATGTTTGAAGACCAACAGGGAAAAATATAGATGATATGATAATCAAGTCTATACAACCTATAAACCATATCAAAAACCTAGAAGAAATGTTTGGTGTTATCTGAAGGTATGTCATGAGACTTAATCCCAAAAAGTGCACTTTTGGTATTACCTTAGGAAAGTTCAAGGGATGTATTATCTCAGTGGATCGAAGCAAATCTAGATAAGATTCAAGCTCTAATTAACACAAAACCTCTCAATGACTTGAAAAGGATTAAATAAATAGAAGAATTATGCACTCAATAGGTTTATTATCTCTAAATGCACAGAGAAATCTAGATAAGATTCAAGCTCTAGTTAACATCAGTTTTTTTGGAATGAAGATTGTGATAGATACTTATAGGGAATCAAACCATATCTGGGCACGCCTCTTGTATGGCCAACCCTACCTGAGGAAAAACATTATATTTGTACTTAGTTGTTACTCCCCAAACATCAAGTGATATGTTCCTAACAGAAAGAAATAAGGTTCAACACTGTGTCTACTACATCAATCACACCCTAACCAATACCTAGGGTAGATACCCAGATTGAAAAGTTGACTTCCACTTTAAAAACAACACCACAAAAGCTACTTTGGCTCACACACAGTGATAGTACTCATCTTTCACCCACTAAAGAATGTGTTCAAAAATCCAAAAGTTGTGGGGAGGTTAGTGTATATTTCAATTGATATAGTGGGACCTTTTTCACAAACAGTAGGTCAAAAGAATTTCTTGTTAGTCACCACATACTATTTCACAAAGTGGATTGAATTTGAGCCACTAGAAAGAATAAGGGAAGATGAGATAATCAGATTCATATAAAAGAACATAATATGTCACTTCAACATACTAAAGAAATCATCACTGATAATGGGAAACAATTTACGAGTCGTAAAATCAAAGAATTTTCCTCCAAATATAACATCAAAATGTGTCATTCGTCTCTATATCACCCACAGGTGAATGGTCAGGAAGAATCTTCAAACAAATTGATATTAAATTTACTTAAAAAGAAGTTAGAAACTACTAAAGGAAAATAAGAGGATGATTTTCTTGGCACTTTGTGGGCCATCAGAGCTAGTCCTCGGGGACATTAATGAAATTCTTTTCTTCTTAATGTAAGGAACTGAAGCCATAATCCCTATGGAGATAGAGTACCTATTATGATTTAAGTCATTCTCTTTGGATGATTGTGTTCTCAAAAGAGTTTTTCCTAACAAGAAAGAGTAAATGTAAGGAAAGCAACGTGTAAACTGGGAAGACACATACAATGTAAAAAAGTGACACCAAGTAGAGCCTAGATGTTAAAAAACATTGAAGGTGTGGAAGAAAGCACGAGGTGGAATGCCTGACATCTAAAAAGGTATAGCTTTTAATGTACTATTTTTAATGTATTAAACTCAAGCTTCTATTTCATATGAAAAAACTTTTGAAATCAAAGTTGTTATTGTGCCATGTTTAAGCCATAAGTTGATGACATTGTTTGCGAATCAAGTAGAGTGCTCTCGTACAAAAATTAAGCCACAAGTTGATCACCTCGTTAGGAACTAAACATAACACTTTGGCAAAAAAATCAAAATATAACATGATCACCTCAAATCAGGCAGAAAGCTTGCAAAATCTTAGTCCTAAAAATTTGGTATTACCATATTCAGGAACCAAGCTAACCAATGTTTAAGCCATGAATTTATCACCTTGGTTAGGAACAAAGTAGAACACTCTAACAAAAAGATCAAAATACAAGTTGATCATATTAGTCGGGAATCAGGTAGATCATTATGGCACAAAAATTAAGCCTAGGGGTTGATAACCTCGATTAGGAACATGTAGAATGCTTCAAAAAAGAAGAAGATCAAAATACAAGCTAATAATTTCGGTCAAGAACCAGGAAGAACATTAGGGAAAAAGCTTAGTCCCAGGAAACTGGTATCACTAGTTCCAGGAACCAAACCAGCTAAGTTTAAGCCATGAGTTGATCACCTTGGTCATGAACCGGGTAAAGCGTTTTGGCAAAAATATCAAAATATGAAATGATCACCATGGTTAGGAACTAGGTAGAACGCTCGAGAAAAAGCTTTATCCAAGGAAAGCTGTATCACCAGCTTTAGGAACCAAGTTATCCAATGTTTAAGCCATGAGCTGATCACCTTGGTCAGGAACCAGGTAGAGCGTTGTGGCCAAAAATCAAAATACAAGCAAGTGTGTGAGGAGATGTGTAAAAAGGTGATCAAGATTCAAGTCGGGCTTTTATCTTTAGTAGAGTAGACAAAGGATCAAGACCCTAGTTGCATAGTTAAATGTCTTAAGGGTTTTTGAGAAAATAATATGTAACTCTGACCTTGTTGCCAATTTATTTTTAATCTAGTTTTGTAAGTTCGATCTATAAATAAAATTTTATTTGAATAATTTGTCTAGCCCAAGCGTTGTACATAGTCCCTCACCAAGGTGATCAGCTCATACCTTGATTCTTTTTGTTGCCAAAGTGTTCTACCTGATTTTTTATCGAGGTGATTATCTCGTGGCTTAAACATTGGTTGGTTTGGTTTTTTGAGCTAGTGACACCAACTTCCTAGGACCAAGCTTTTTCCTAAGCATTCTACTTGGTTCCTGATAACTGTATATTATACAGTTATTTTTGTCCATTTTATTAATTATAATTGTTATGTTCTTAATAGTTTTAGTTAATTTTAATGTATTAAATTAATATTTACTGTTAGTTTCTTAAGGAATATATTTTTAAGAAAATTAAATATTTTGAATCGAAAAAGGACTTAATTGCAAATAATAAATGTCTGAAAATATAATTTAAATTAAAAGAGTGCTTAATAGCAATTAACAAAAGTCTAAAATATAATTTGAATTAAAATAGGGCTCAATTACAATTAACGAAAGTTTAAAGTTAATTTAAATTAGAAGAAGAGCTTAATTACAATTAACAAAAGTTTAAAAGTTAATTTGAATTAAATTGGAGGGCTAAAATGCAATTAAGGAACATTTATTTTTCTGTGGACGAAAAGGAGGGCCACGTGCACCATCATCAACGTGCAACACGCACCGTTAGATCATCCAATCAACGGTTAGGATCAGACACGTGTAAGCCAGATGCGACATAGGTGATTGGACCTGGTTTTCTGGATTACACGCTGCACGGAGAATAAAGTGGGGCCCACCTACCGTACAGGCCGATGCGTGGGGTAGGACCCACGTGTCTGCACTAGAAAGTTTCTCATGCGACGCGGTCCATCAACCTGAGTGCGTCCTCTCATTCGAACCAATGATAAGATGCCACGTGTCTTGATTATTCCTTCAACAAATTAGATGCCGACGCGTGGCATGAGTTGGTTAAAACAAAAATGCAAAATCAGTGCATGCTTTTTCAGCTATCTCGCATGCAATAATCATGTGCAGCGCCAACCACGTGCATCATTTCCTCACCATGAATTAAAATCTGCCACGTGTCTCGATTATTCTTTCAGACAATTAGATGCTGACACGTGGTAGGTGTGAATTGAAATTAAAAATGCAAAAATAGCGCCATGTCCAACGTGTTTTGTCTCCCACTCGTTTCTTAAAATAACATTTCCCATGTAATATTCTGTTCCTAATTTTACACGCATAATTGTAAAAAAAATTCTGATATATATATTTTTAAAGAGTTTGAGCTATAAATAGGGTATTATTGCGATAAATTTGAGAGGTTGGAGAGTTGGATTGTGGAACACACAAAAGCCATTTTTGGCTTCTGTTGTGTTCTACGTGAGCCAGAAATTAGAGAGCAGAAACAATTTTAATTTTCTTTGTGTTATTTATCTAATATTCCTTAAATGCTTTGCCTATTGTAATTTTTAATTTTTGTTATGAAGTAATTTAATTTTTCTAGGGTTGTTGTGTAGCTAAATTTATGAAGCTTGGTTTTAATTATTTTTGAAAGATTTATACGATTTTTAATTTGTTTATTCTATTTGTGCTTAATGATTTTGATTGATTGAAAAATTAATCAATTGATTTGTGATACATCAATAAACTTGAGAAAGACATTTTTGTGACACTTAAACTTGAAAAAAGCATTTTCGTGTAATTGCTCGTGTGTAGAATAACATATATATGTAAAGAATAGGAATATACATTTATTGTATATGTAGCCATTTGAGAACTTAGAATGAAATGAATCATGGTGAATTTAATTCTCATAGGAATAGTGAATTATTTTAGCAAGATGTGTTTATATGAAGCTCGGAAGAGATGTATGGATAAGATTAGAAGTTCTTGGTTGACAAATTAAATTTACAAAAAAATATAAATCAAGAAAAAAATAATATGATTCGAGTGGATTAATTTGGTGAAATTGCAATCCTAAAATTTTCTTCTTTATTGTTATAAGAAATTATAAAATCAATCAAACTTTCGATTGTTTGGATAAAATCAGATTGAAATAATTTTACTACTTAACCAAAATGTAGTAACAAATCTCCGTGAGAATGATAATTTTACTTATCAATTTTATTACTTGTGACCATGTATACTTGCACGTTTTTATGTTCTCTTAAAAGAAACAACAGTTCCTAACCGAGGTGATCAACTCATGGCTTAAATATTGCCCAAGCATTCTACTTGGAGCACAAACTTTAATACACAATGCTCGAGTCTTAAGTGAAGCTCATGCCTAGAAGATGGATTTTACAAGCATGCCCACAAGTCTATAACATTCAAGAATCGACCATCTTTGGTCTCACAATTTAGTAGACCCTAAATTAATTTATGCATTTGTTATTATACCCTCGGATACACAGTGACGTATACCCCTATGTAATCGATACGAGTGCATGTAAGGTCTTATATATATGTGAACCTAGTATTTAACCAATACAATTCACTCTCATCTTCTAACTCTAATTTCTCTTTAAATTGGATTATTTCCTACAAATCTCACTTGAGCTATAATTTCTCTTTAAATTGGATCATTCCCTACAAATCTCACTTTAGCTGTATAGATCGATGCAATTACAAATTTAAATGCAAACTCTCAAATTAAATTCAAAATCTTATTTTTTAATATTTTTCCTTTCCTATTATGATTTGGAAAACACATATTTTAAAGTCATATATTTATAATGCATTTTGAATTTTTCTTATAAGGATGCCAATATTATTTCATTAGTTATGAAAACTATTATAAAGTTTTAAATTCAAACAAAATGAATGGATTAAAAAATTTAGATAAATAAACAATGAAAAAATTAATCGAAATTTTTATCATGAAACTAAAAAATGTGTTATTTAATTAGAAGATCTTCAAAATGTTATAACTTTAAAACTCAGACATAATTTTATATATTGCTTAAAGTCTTCGACAATAATTCATATGAAATTATGATTTTTTTATATTCTTTATATTTAATATTATTACCATCTAAATCATTATTGGTAATTTAAAATACATTCGTACAAACATCGGAGCATTAACATTTGGTCGAAAATGTTCATTTAAGTTCTTCGTTTTTATTAAAATAAGTATAAAAAATGTGTACAACAATATTAATTAATATAAATAAAATATATATAATAAATAATATATAAATTTTTCGTGTAAAAAATAACTGGAATAATTATAAAGATGTAAAATTTATTTTCTTTTTATACAAATCTTGATGTGAAGTGTACTTCTATATACATGGACTTGACAACGTAAAATGGTTAAAAAAACAAATTACACATTTAAATGTAGATTATCCCAACTTTAGCGTGTTATAAAACACGACAGGTTAATCCAAAGTATGTTTCAAATAAGGTAGGCAGTGCTTTTCATCCCCCTTCCTACTGTTCAAAAGTGCACAGTCTCACTTTTTACGCTTTGTAGCTCGTACGCGGCGTTGAAGCGTTCATTTGTTGGACTTGGAATATTATTATATTTTAAAAAAATTAAAAAAATAATTATTTTTAAAATTTATAATTATAAAAATAATATTTATTAATAATCAATTTTATATTTTATTATTAAATTTTTTTATATATTATTTTATAATAAATATTATTAAAATTAAACTATATTTATAGATATATTCATTATTAAATACCATATAATTAAATTATTTTTATTTTTATAAATATTATGAATTTTATTTTTTATAAATTTTTTAAAATATGAGATTTAATTATACAACGTACATTTTTTATTTATAAAATTTTATTTTTAAGTTTTTTTTATAATGTACATATATTTTTTTTATCTTTATTATATAAAATATATATTTTGTTATGAATATGTACATGTCTTGACAACTTGGTGTAACATTTTATAATTGATATAAATATTAAACATTTATTACAAAAATGGGATTATTTATAATAAATATTTAATTAAAAAATGAGAAATAAATTGAATTTTATGATACAAAACATTTTTATAAAAAGTATATATGTTTTTTAAATACTAAAAATAAAAACACTTAATTTAATTTTTATAAATAAAAATTATTTTAAAATACTAATAAAAATAATATTCTTAAATCTTACGATTATAAAAACTAACATATTATTTTATTTTAAATATTTTCTAATTAGATATCATTTAAATTAAATTATAATTATTTAAATTTATTTAGTATTATACTTCATGTGTAACTGATCTAATAATATTATAATATTATTTTTATTATTATAAATTTATGAAATTTATGAAATTTTTTTAATTTTTTAATTATTTTTGAATTATATGTGATAAAATTAGAACAAAAACATCATGCTTTATTCGTTTTGGGGTACTGTGGGAGAGAAAAAATAACATTTTTAGTACTTATAATAAAAAATAATATTATTTATCAAATTTATATTTTTAAAAAATTTAAAAATTTTTGTAACATTAGTCACCTATATAATAAGGAAAAAAAAAAAAAAGTTTTCAATATCTTCAGAAATATTCTTAACGTTTAAAAAAAAAGTTACAATACTCGTGAGGTTTAAAATATTTTCAAAAATGTTCTTATTATTTAAAAAAAGCATAAAAAACCGTGAAAAATCACATTAATATCTGAAAAAATCTTTTATACACCTGCCTATATAGCTTTTTGAATATTATTACAAATACCCTTGAGGTTTTGTTTTTCTTAAAAAATACACCTGCTATAATAATTAATTTAACTTAATCAAAAATATCCCTTCTACAATAATTAATTTAACTTTATCAAAAATAATCATGCTACAATATTTAATTTATCTTCATAAAAAATATCTATACTTCTCAATAATATGATATAAAATATTTTTCCAAAATACCCCTACTCAATAACCTGTTATAAATAATCATCAAAAACACTCCTGATCAATAATAAGTTATAAATATTCATCAAAAATACCTCTAACTTACTCAATAAGAGTACATTATTCAATACATTTCATACATCCATAGTCTCATTTTCATATCATATTAACCTACTCAATAACAATTAATATTCACATTTTACGTTCACATCAACATCTGCATTCACATTATATACTAACATGCTCAATAACAATTCAAATCCACATTCACAGTCTATATTACAATCTAAATTCTTACAATATCTAAGCGAAAGGGACACCATAAATGAGTTTAAATACACAAAAAGCTACAAAGTTCATGTCATATTCCCAAAAACCTGATGTATACATGAACTTTGAATTACAAAAGATTTCCTTCCAAATCATATTCATCGTCCCATTTATTTACATATTTTAAAATAAAAATTATAGAACAAATCAAAGTCTCATTTCAGAAGGTTCACTTTGACTTGTTGATTCTCCTCTCTTCTGCTTCTTGTTGATTGCATCACCACTATCTATCACCTGATTTATGAACATTAAATTAATTTATGGTATAAGAAGTAATGCATAATGAATATGTTATACAATAGATTACCTGAATTTGATTAGTTCTTTTGTTTTGCTTTTTCTTGACCACTTTCTTTAAAGTTTTTTTCCTACAAACAATTTAAAGTTAAATATAATTAACCAAATATATTTAATAAATGAATAGTTATAATTTTACCTGAGTTTCATTAGTTGGATTCTTTAACTTCTCACTACATGTCCTCTGATTATGACCAAATTGATTGCAATACCCATATTTCAATTCTTGCGACCCCTTATGTTTCTCTGGTTCAATAGCTTCACTATGTCTCTCATTTGGTGGTCTTCTCTTTGGTTTATAAATTAATGGAAGTATTTGTTGCTTACCAGGAATCATAACCCATTCTTTTTTAGATGGGACAGGGTGAATCAAAGAGAAATATGTCTTCAAATACGAAACCTTTGTAAAATATGGATATACATAGTCCGCAATCTTATACCTTTTATCCATAATACAAGCAATACTATGCTTACAAGGTAAACCACTCAATTGCCACCCATAGCGACTACATGTCCACTTATTTAAATTAACCAACATGTTTTAACCATCCAATACTTCAAATATTCCATCTCCAGCATACAAGACCTTTAAAACTCTTCCTTCCTCTTATCTTTGAAGAATGTATTTAATTATATTTGGTGGAAAAGGAGTAGTCCACTTCAAAGCCTCTTCATTCCTTTTCACTATTAGCTGCATCAATTTTCTTCTGACTCCTTCAAATAAATTCACAATAGGTCTAGATCTCACTCTTTTCAACAAATTGTTAAAACTTTCAGTCATGTTATTAGTCACATGCTCAATCTTTACATCATCATCAAAAGCATGTTTACTCCAATGTGAAGCTTGAATCTTACTTAAATATTCATGTGCTTCAGGCTCTTCTTTTTTAATTTCATTCATCACATCATTAAATTCAGTTGTTCTAGTTATTTTAGATGCTGCCCAAAATAATGATCTTATTTTCATGCTTGGATGCTTACATTTCAAGTTGGCATAAATATGCCTAGCATAAAATCTGATATGTGAAGTTGAGAAAAACTTATTGATTGCTGCAACGAGATCTTTTTGTCTATCAGACATGAAACACATCCTTTTATTTTCAAACTCTCCAATATGTTGGTCTAATAAAGCCATAAACCACATCCAAGTTTCACTATTTTCTGATTCAACCCAAGCAAGGGCAATTGGAAACAAACCTCCATTAGCATCCAATCCAACAGTAACCATCAAGATACCTTTATATAGACCTTTTAAAAAACATCCATCCAAACCAAGGAAAGGTCTGCATCCACTTAAATACCCTTGTTTTGAAGCGGATAAGCTAATGAAACATCTCCTAAAACAAGGGCTGGCATTTTGCATTGGAATATGAGTATCAACAATTGACATTGATCCTCGGTTGGTTCTTAAAATCGTCTGAGAATATTGCCTTATTTTTGGAAAACTATCAATATGGTCACCCAATTCTCCATCATAAGTAATTTTTCTTGCCCTATACAATGTCAAATTAGGTACGGATATACCCTATCTTCTTTTACACTCAGTAGCCAATATAAGGATACTTACATTAGAGTTTCCCATGACTAAGTCTTTTAATTGAGAAGCTAACCAAGATGATGTTGTAAATCTTTATTTTACAACTTTTTGACAGCTATGTCTCCCTTTATTGTTTGTTGGCTCAAGTGTATTAACCAAAAAATTTTTCTTATTAGTTCCAACAGAAGCGTGTATCTTCCAACCACAATCAGGTGCTTTACACCTTGCAGTTACTCGGGTTTTGTCAACTTTAACCTTCTCACACTAGAACCCAACTTGAACATTGTATTCTTGTAAGGTAGCTTTAAATTCTTTAGCATCCTTAAATGTATCTCCGACTTTGGAGTCAATGCTACCGTCACTTCTTCTCTTAAATTCCCTATCTTCATACTGGCAGTTGAATTTTTTAACACTTTTTCTTCGACAATCTTCTGAGTCAGTATCACTGATATGATGGGCATTTTCATCCCCTAAGTCCTGAAGACTATCATCAGTATCATAAATTTCATCATCATCTTCATCATTTCTTGTAATTTCATCATGCCAATCAGGATCTTCCTCATCACTGCTCCAAAAAAAATTTATCATTTCCATTGTAATGTTCATCTTCAACAACTATCACTGCTTTATATTTTTTCAACCTTTCACAATTCCTTGAAGGTTTACCCTCGTTTTGGCTATTACTAGTTGGGAATGACTCAAATGAATCAAGGTTAAGTTCATCAATGTCAAAGTGAGGTGGTTCATTTTGTGATTGGTTTGGTAATATAGTTACATGTTCCCTTGAAACTCTAATATTCTAACATGGGAGGTAGGAAAACCACTTCCAAAGGATTAAATTCTACAAACAAGTCTAGCCTTTGCTTTTTATTATCCCTATAATCCTTCATCAATTCCTATAATTCATTATCGGTTTTTAATACACTTCGTTCATCACTATCAACTTTATTTACTTCAACCCTAAAGTCTTCTTTTTTAAGCGTCAACCCCTCATTCATAATAGCTCTTTTAGCATCATGGAAGCAACAAATGAGATTATATTCATTAGCAGGTATATGACTAGCTCATCTAACTTTAGCAAATAGATGAACATACACACTGGCATATTCACTCATTTTTATCACCCTATATAACAAAGAAAAGTATTTTCAAAAAATTCATTACTCGTGAACATTAACACACAATATCAAATATATGATCATGAACTTGATACAAAACAAAACACATAATATAATGTCAACAATGGGCTCATTTTCTCACACAATATTATGTCAACAAAACACACATATCAAACCTAGTTTTGTTTATAAGTATTATTATGTTAAATCATAATTGTTGAAAACATCTTCATCAAAATCTGATTTTTTTAATATATCATCTAAAAAAACAGTACACAAAATATAAACCCTAAACAATATTATAGTCATAAATCTTAATATTATCACAAATACTTCTAAGGTTTTGCTTTTTTCAAAAATACCCCTGGGTTCTTCAAAATCACACAAACAATCAGCTAGTTCACAAAAAAAAAACATTACAACTAGAATATCATAGCAAACTACCATATAGTAGGTTCTGAAATACAAATTAAAAACTAGACTATGCATCATCAATATAAGCATGATATTATCAAATAATGGGTTCTAAAATGAAAATTAAAAGAAGATGAAATACAAAATCAAATATGGTGAAACGATATTCTACTCCAATATATGCAAGGGCAACACGTGACACATTGTATTTTCGCGTGACGATGAGTAGCGTAATGGATATGGTGAAATGATGGGTTCGTGTCCGGTAAGGATAAGGGTGAAATCATGGGTTCGTGAAGGTGGTTCACAGAGGTATTTACGATAACGATGAGGGAGTTGGTGACTAGAAAGATATCCGTGAGGTTTAGGGAATGAATGACTGGAAATAGTCGTTCAGTGAGGGAGTGAGTAATTGGAACAAACGACCGAAGAGACTGGAAGTGTGGCGGTGAGGTTGGGAGACGAGAAAACGAGCTTGTGTGAAGTAGAAGAGAAAGGTTTTTATGTGAAGAAGAAAAATGACGCATGAGTGATATATATATATATATATATATACATATATATATATATATATATATATATATATATATATATATATATATATATATATATATATATATATATATATATATATATATAGAAGAGATTATCATTTTGTCCCTAATGTTAAACGGGGATATAATGATGATAATATTGGAGAGCAATTTTGATATTAAATAAAATTAAAGAATAATTTTAAAGAAAAGCAAAAATTAATGAATATTTACGAAAAGAATCGGGATAAATAATAGTTGTTATAAATTTAGAATATTATTTATTTTAATTAAAATGCGGTTTTGAGTTCTTCTTCACGTCATGGTATCACACTGTCACGCTTGTTATCTACAAACAAGCAGGTTCACGAAGAGAAATTTTGCTTTGTTTTTTGTTTTGAGTTTATTTATTTTTTCGAAGAAATCTGCAAAGGCGGAGCTCGACAAGGTCAATCTTCGGAGCATCCGATATAGCTGTTGGACGAGTTTACTGCTGAGATCTCTGGTTCAGTTCGAGGGTTAAACTTGCTAGGTAGGTAGAAATTTCATAATAGCTTCTTCTTCTCTTTTTCGGTCTCTCGTTCAGTTCGAGGGTTATGATACCTTCTTTATAATTGTGGGATTGATTGCTTATTTGCTTGATTTGGGTCCCTGATAACATCTAATATTAATTGCTGTTATATTTATTCACAACCTTACTCTTTAGTTCTTCACCTGACACTTCTTATTTACGGCAAGTTACGAGGCTTAATTTACAATTGCTGTAACTATGTAGCTATTTTTGGCCTTGTTCATTATTTCCATTTAGGCTCTCTGTTTAGCAATAAAAACGCATCTGAATTTATCTCTAATTCTCTCAGCTATTTTTCAGAAGCTCAGAGGGCGGTAGAGTTTGCAGTGCTACAAATGCCTGATTTTGTGCTTTTGCTGTGAAAAATCTTTTCTTCCATTTTTTTATTGACTACTGATATAATGAACAACCCTCAGCAATATTGGTGTGTGGGAATTTTTTTAGAACGATTTCTGTTTTCACCAATATTTTGGTGTGCATGTATCAATTTTCAGAACCTATTTGGAAAATTACAAAAAATAACAAACTTAAAACTTATAAGAACAAAATAGCACTCTAATAATATTGAATGACATCCAATTAGACTTCGTTAAAAGTAAACGATGTGACATACTTTTTTGTTAATAGTAACAATGTATGATTTGGACATAAGTGTAGTTATTTTCCCAACATTTTTTTGCCCATGCTTTAGAAAAATCAACTTCAGTGCGTTCCTTATTATTTGCACCTTTGCTGATGAGTTTAACGTATTTTCTTTTAACTTCACAGCCTTCAGGCATCTTAACAAAGATGCCTAACTCCCCGGAGGAGTTAGGAAAACATATAAGTAATGTGCATCATGTGACAGAAGATAGTGAATATGTAAGGCTGGTTATATCTGATGAACCAAGCACAACTGAAGCCAGCAATTTGCAGCCTCAAGGAGAGAGGGGTAAACCTGCCCGTTGGTGGGTTAGAGCCTTAGTATGGTGCATCATTATTGTTATATTTATTCTTGTTTTCTTGAAGTGGGGAGTACCATTTCTTTTCCAAAAGGTACTTATTTTCAATTATTTTTCTTATTCATATTTGGTATCAATTGCATATGCTTTTACTCTTCATCAATGGAAAGCTTGTTGCTTGTGTCAATCCAATATCCTTTTTTTTCCTTTCTCATTTCTTCTTTTTTCTGCTCATTGTTTACTGAGCTTAATTCATTTACTACAGGTTCTCATCCCCATCCTGCAATGGGAAGCCACTGCTTTTGGCCGTCCAATTCTTGCCCTTGTTCTTGTTGTATCTTTGGCTCTATTCCCTGTGTTCTTAATTCCTTCTGGCCCTTCCATGTGGTTGGCTGGAATGATTTTTGGTTATGGCCTTGGCTTTGTGATAATCATGGTTGGGACGACTATTGGGATGGTCCTGCCATACTTGATAGGTCTTCTATTCCGCGACAGGATCCATGTAGAGTACTATTATGTTTGTGATTGATTGGAAGTTATTAGTTTGGGAGGAATGGTTCTTTTTGTACTTACATTTTTCATCCCTTCTTTCTTAATCGTGCAGCAATGGTTAAAGAGATGGCCCCAAAAGGCTGAAATAGTTAGACTTGCTGGGGAAGGAAGTTGGTTCCATCAATTTCAAGTTGTTGCTCTATTTCGGGTTTCACCGTTTCCATATACAATTTTTAACTATGCAGTAGTGGTAACAAGTTTGCAATTTTGGCCTTATTTATGGGGATCTATTGCTGGTATGGTACCAGAATCTTTCGTTTACATCTACAGGTTTGTTTTCCTGGCTCCATGCAGTTACAACTTAAAGTGACATTTTCTACCAGGATTATTAATGGAGGAATCTCTCTTTTTATGTTAACTTTTCCCGTTTCCCTTAAATTCTCAAAGCTTAAATCATGACTAAGTTTTCTCTTCAACTGATTCTTTACAAATTGGAATACGAATTGAACAACAAAATGAAATTTACAACTTCAAAAGATGTTGACCTCTTGACACGCTGACTCATTGTTGTTTCCTGATCTAGCTTCTCTGTCATCCCTTGACTTTTTATTTTATATTTTTTATTCTGTAGTTAAATTTCTTATCTATCTGCTGCAGTGGCCGGTTAATAAGGACATTAGCGGATGTTCAGTATGGAAACTATCACTTGACTACGGTCGAAATCATATACAATGTGATATCGTTCATTATTGCTATTGTTACCACGATTGCTTTCACCATGTATGCAAAAAGAGCTTTAAATGAGCTGCAAAAGGCTGACACAAATGGGGAACAACCATCTGCTGGTGAGCAAGACAGCTTTGAGATGGAGAAGCTTCCACATGAAAGACCTAAGCGGAAGCATTCTCGCAGTTTGTTGTAGCCTGGATATAGAAGAGTAGACAGTGAATGTAGAATGGTCCAATTCATTTGACATATTCGATATCAGTTGACATCTGTATTCTCATGTTAATTATTTTATTATCAGGCCCAGGTTTTCTTTGTAATTATAAAAAGTGCCAAAAGTTTAATAAGATTCTTACATGTGTTGTATGTATAGTTAGCATTGAGCAATGCTAACACTGTGGCATTCCATACCATTCCATTGCTTATTTTATCTTCAGATTTTATTAATTGATCATATTGACGGTGGTAACAGTCAAATTTTAATAATTATGAGTATTCTAATCCCAAAACGTTAACCCAATGGATAACAATATGTACAATCTTTATAAACTTGATTATAGTATTGTATTATAAAATATAAGTCTTTGTTTCTTGTAAAGCTTATCATTTTACATTTTTAACTTATTGAATTATATTCTATTCTATTTGAATCAATTGTTTCTTTTTTATCTTTGTAAGTTCTATTTCAATTTTTTTTAATAAAATCCAAAAATTTTGATTCAATCGATTGAAATTTTAATACTATGTTAAAGTTCATAAGAATTATTCGCCTTTTAATTTTAAAAAATTCATTCAATGAGTGAAGACATTTACAATTTTTATAAACTTGATTATACTATTGTATTTAATCGATATGAGATATTATTATTAAGAGTAAATATATGTAATCTGGATTTGAAATTAATAATTTGTTTTGCAACTTTAGAAAATAAGGGTTTAAGAACTAAGTTTAAAATCATCAAATTGTTCCATCATTTTGCATATACAAATATACTATCCAAGATGCTTTGTGCATAAACATAAAAACTAGATAGTGAAGCTTAAGATGATGAAGTAGGCCGTTGAAATGTAATCTTGTCCTCACTTGATGGTGTTGCCCCTCGATTGGTAATTATTGGTTCTGAAATTTGAACAATTTGGGATAATTCTGTCTCTGTTTTACAAGCAACGAAGTCACTCTCTGATTTTGCTTCCCCTTTTCTCCTTGTATCTTCAAGCCATGTCTCCAGATATGACGATATTAACTCATCAAACATACCTTTCTTGAACATGCTACCCATCTTCAGTCATGCATAAATAACGGTCATTTATCACTTTGATCATAAGCTTTCATGTGCAAGTGTGTGAATGCATGCAAGACATGCTTCTATTCTGTGTAAAGTTGTTTAAGTTATTACCACCCCATGACACGAGAAAAGACAAAAGTAGCATTTTTGTGTTTCCTTAATTAGTAGGTGCCGGTTCTTAGTAGAATTGTGCATTGTTAATTCAGATACCAAATGTAAATCTAAAGTGAGTGACACTTAAATATAACGTGATATCATGTAATATGCAGGATTGTATTCTATTTGTTAGAAATTCAGGCCTAACTCAACCCAATAAGTTCTCATTAAGTTAAGGGTTGCCCAAGCTTATAAGCAGTATTGTTGTTTTGTTCATAGTCGATGTGGGACAAGAATACTTAACAGCCTTCCTTCACACGGCGGACAAAGGTGAACATTAGCGCCACGGTGAGACTATGGTAGAGCCCAATTAGGTCCAAACACATAGAGACTAGGCCCAGCTTTGATACCATATTAGAAACTCAGGCCTAACTCAACCCAATAAGATCTCATTAAGTTAAGGATTGTCCAAGCTTATAAGCATCATTGCTGCTTTGTTCATAGTCGATGTGGGACAAGGATACTTAACAGTCTCCCTCCACACGGCGGACAAAGGTGGACATTAGCGCCACGGTGAGACTGTGGTAGAGCCCAATTAGGAACTATGAATAAAGCAGCAATGCTGCTTATAAGCTTGGACAGCCCTTAACTTAATGAGATCTTATTGGGTTGAGTTAGGCCTGAGTTTCTAACATGGTATCAGAGCTGGGCCTAGTCTCTATGTGTTTGGACCTAATTTGGCTCTACCACAGTCTCACCGTGACGCTAATGTTCACCTTTGTCCACCGTGTGGAGGGAGGCTGTTAAGTATCCTTGTCCCACATCGACTATGAACAAAGCAACAATGTTGTTTATAAATTTGAACAACCCTTAACTTAATGAGATCTTATTGGGTTGAATTAGGCTTGAGTTTCTAACACTATTATTGGAAAAAAGAGAGGTGAATATAAAAGAAAGGATATATGATAGAACCTGAGTGACTAATGCATATAAAGGCAAAGTGCTGTAACTGCAGAGAACTTGAACAATCACACTGCACAAAAATTGACAAAAGATTAAGATTGGAGCTTATGGGATGCAAAGGAAAATAAAAGCAAACAATAGTTTGATTTTGTGTTTCATTCAAGTGTTTTTACCCTATAATAAGCCGGGCGACAATGAAACCTACTTCTTCCATGATACAAGAGTGAAACCCATACGTACACTGCAAAAACGGAGAAGATGTTCATACGTTTCATTTTGTACATGCATGGATTGAGATTTGAAAGAGAAATGACTTATATATATACCCAAATCCAAAAGAAGAAGGCAATCTCAAATGAATTTTGGAACAAAATGAAGTGGATCAAGAACAGAACAATCTGAGGGCGGCCAAACCAAAAGTGATCATCTGAAGGTTTCGCTCTTACAGTTTCAGGTCCTTCTGTCTTCCTTCTTCCTACAACTTGAACTGGCTCTACAACTTCCTGAGCCAAAATTGTGATAATCTGTTCTAGCTTCGCACCCACAAGTAGAAGAAGCTGTTAAATCAATCGAAATTCCAAGTCATTTTTTAGTTTATTCCCTCAAAGTCCATGCATTAGTACACAAGAAATGGGTCTAAGCTGCTTACAACTAATGGTAAAAAGGATAACCAGAAGTATGTGCGCCATCCGGCTATATTCATCAGGAGAAACAGTACAACAAAGAGCCACAAGTACCAGCTATGGTTGAAGAATATTAGTTGACAATCTAAAAAACATATCAAAATCTGCAATATACTTTTAAGAGAGCTACACAAGTTGTTACTTACCTTATGCCAACAATTTTTCTAAAATCAACTTCAAGTGTCCGCATCATGTACTTGTGAAAATCAAATTTCGAATTTGCTGGGCAGTGTTCCTAAATGGAATATAAAATATGAATAATATTTGCAGACCATAGAATACAGAATTCAAAAATTATATATATAAGAGATATTGGGGGAAAAAATATTTCTGCAATCAAATAATAGCTGAACCTTGACGAATCCTTGTCTTAATGCAATGTAGTCTGACTTGGTGACAGAGCCATAAAACTGCTTGAAGAATGATTTCTATAAATAAACATAAAATCTGAGTGTTATCACAAGGTCTTAAGCCTTGAGCCAATATAACATAAACGGTCTTTAGACAAATATTACAAAATTGATTCAATCTTAAGGAAAAGAGACTCCAATGTGAATGTCATATTCTAAAAAGTTCGTATTTTGTCGTTTCCCCTCATGGTGGTGTTTTCTTGTTTGTTCATCAACAGTTACGTCAAGAACAATCTTAAAATTGATTATTTACCATCCAACTAATGATAGCTGCTTTCGTCCAAAATCCAACTGCTCTTTCTTTGAAGAGCTCTTGATTTACACGAATATGATCATCCTGAGATTGTTCTGCAAGGAACATTATATCATATTTGTGATGCCACTTAGCAACCAAGTTACTTGGTGAACTATAATATATTTGTAGACGTGAGAAATCAAGGTCAGAATTACCCTTTTCAGATTTTGTACGCTTGGCAGAATCCTCCCAATGTTTCCATTGACGTATCTACAGGTAGTGAGATTATATTGATTATAAGGGAGATGAACAGATTTATTTATATCCACTGCGATGCCAATTTTGTTTAAAAGTCCAAATAAATTGTTAGGTCTATCTCTCATAAATTTGAACTTTTGAGAGAATTAGTGTCTAACACTTTACATGGTATTAGAGCAGTAAGATTTTAGGATGAATACCAACCACTCTTGAAAAAAGTTAAAATGATATACGGGTTACTTGAAGTGAATGTTAAATAGTATTAATGAATTGTTAAGTCTATTTCCCACAAGTTAGAATTTTTGTGAGAATTGATACCTAACATTTCTAATGTTCTATCAATATAGTAACAGGGTGCTCGAAAGCAATGAAGATTTCATTAGAATCATTTTTGAGTTGAAATCTCAGCATATTACCCTCGCTCCTCCTAGAACCATTGTTGTGGCACAAAAGATGACATGAACAACTGCCAATACGAAGATGAAAATGTGTAGGTGATGCAATGCTTCAAGTGACAATAATGGAACCTTCCCCTGTTTATGTGAAAACAAAAGTTCAACGTATTATTGCGTTAGATTCATTTACGGTCAACACTAAACAGAACTCGTATCAACATATTGCCATACATTAATTTATTGCCTTGTTTAAACACTTGTAAGCAATTAAGCCGCGTGAGTTCGAACTCTGCCAATAACAAGTGTGCGCGGGCGTGGTTGTGCCAGTGTGTAGATGTTTGTTTTTAAAAAAAAAAGAGGAACTCGGTACTTTGGAGAAGTTGTATTAGTGCTTGTGTCTCAATGCCATTATAAATATCAGTATAAGTGTATAACATACCTTAGCCTGACATGTTCCGGAGTTTGTCTCAGTAGACAAGAGTCGACGATTAATTATAACTTGATCAGGACTGTAGTGTTCAGGACTACTGGTTTCAGATGCTGACCTCTTGCATGGAAGCATGTGAGATGCAAGATGACGTGGAATGCATATGCGACTTATAAGACCTTGAGTTACTGTTAATAGAAGCGAAATGAACCCTAAAAGCATCAATTCTGCAATAAAACATTAGAATCACATCAATTATAGGATTTTTACATTAAAAAATGATAGTATACTGATTAAAGTGCAGGACCATAGGTGTCGATGTCAAAGGTTCAAGCTCTAATATGACAAAGTAGAGAGGTGAAATGAGTTGTATGATTAGTGAGTTATGATTCAATTTAACTCATTTAAGTTTAATTAATATTAATTTTAAATTAGTTTAGCTAAAAAGTAAAAAAAATATTTATAATTTTGTTTAAAAACAAAAAATATTAGTATATATATATATATATATTATTTTTTTATTATATTTTTATAAAATAAAAAAATTATATTTTAAGTGTGTTTTTACGTGATGATATTATGTTAATTATCTTGATAAAGATATATTTTAGATAAATTTACAGGTTTTTTATGAGCTAAATAAATTAATTTAATTGAATCATGAGTTGAGTTGGGTTTTTTAATTCATCAGTAAATAAACTAAATTAAATTAAGCTATTTATTTGACGCTACTTCCTAGATCAAATAGTAGCGTATATTTTTTAACAAAGACAAAAAAAAAAAAAAAGACTGAAACTCAAGAAGGAGATACAAAGGAAACCTTCTTTTAGTTTCTGCAAGGCTTCATAAAGTGCATCTTGATTCTCACGCATCAAGCACTGGATTTCCAAGTACAAAACAAGAATAACAATCTATGTGAGGCTTCTCTATCATTAAACCCAAAATACATAATACAAAGATAATTGAATAGAACTGAATGCATAAAATTCTCTTTGTATAATTTGGGCTGACTATCCTTGTGCTTTTGCTTTTGTTTTCATCCAAAATACTTACTCAATGCAAATCATTAAAACAAACGGTTTCTCAAAATGAGAGGCTCTTACCTTTCCAAGTTGATGCAGAGAACGCTCGGCACAAAGAGAAACGAGAACAATTACAAAGCAAACTGCAGCAACCACCCATGTTGGTGTATACTCCAAAGAGCTATTGAGCTCATCTTCCATATCTCCTTATTTCCCAATATTGATATGAACAACTGAAGCTACTATCCGAGGCAATGCTATGCTGTCTTTAGTTGATGGCTGAAAGATAAAACTAGTAATATCATCACCAGCAAGTTATTTAAGGGGGAGAATAACATATTCCTAAGCTACAAAAGCAAAGAATATGGGCGGTAACAAGTTAATCAAAAACAAGAAAGCGATATGATGGCCCCGTTTTGAAGTAATGTACATAAATTCACTGACAAGGATATATATATATATAAGTTTTAAGCATAAAAAACACTCTAGAATGCTAGCTCAGTGAGATACTTCACACCATTTATATATGATTTGAAATTGTGACTTGAACGGAAAGAAATGAATCTTGATACTAGATCACTATATGAACTACTAAGAACATGTTTTGTTAATTTTTTTAATCTCCCTTGAATAGAAACATATTTATTAATTGACGATAGCCCAAATTCACTTGAAAAAGTTTACAAGAAATTAAAATTGGAGTTCATGGACAATCAATTTCAAACTTCTTTATAATTCAAGTGTTTCAAATAATACATGATTGTTTTGTAAATATTTACTGTATACATCACAAATCAAACAAAATACAACTTCTTTAGTACTTATCCGATTCACCACAACCCTATCACCAGCATGAAGCATATCCCTTGAATCTTTCTTCTTCTTCTTCTTCTGTGTCCTGATCGCTGCGAAACTCATTAATGTCATGGCAATTCTTGTCTCAAAGGCTAATACTGCAGCAAAATCATCTAACCACAAGTCACACGACAAACTAAACATGAATCAGTGAGACTTGTTGTAGAATGTTATGGTTTCCAAGGAGCTGGAGGAGGTGGTGGAGTTGGAAACATTGGGGGAACTGCAGAGAAAATTGTATTCTTGTCGATTCCAGTGGATTTATCACCTGACAAAGAAACGAGCGCTGCAACTAAACCAGCATTTCCTGCAAGAGTTGGTTCTGTGTAATTGTAGTTAGCTCGAACATCATGGAAACCATCACGCTTGTCAGGGCCGGCAACCATTGCTCCAACAATTGTATTAGGGTTTGGCTTTTTAGTGTCCCTCCATTTCCAACCTCCTTTGCAATTATATTTGATCTTGTTCTTGGGGATTGAAGCACCCCTATGGTGGACATGTCTAGGGTATTGCTCACCAAATCCGACAACATAGCTCATTTTCCGTGGATTCTTGCCAAGGATGTAATTGATCTGCCAACAAAAGAAAAGAAGTTATTCACCATTGTATCAACACAAGTTAAGGGCAAGATTCTTGATCCAAAGGGCCAAATCAATGTCTATGTACCTGAGTTTGCGCAAATTTACGCAAGGCATCAATGGAATAGAAATTGGGTCCACAATACCATCCAGGGGTATCTGCAGCATCAAGATAATCACTATATAGTGTAGCCAAAAAGGCTGCATTGACCACATATTGAAGAGGTTGTGGTCTTCCATGATTTAATTGAATCAAGCCTCCTGTGCAAAGCATCCGGAATGTTAGATACAGGTAATATGTAAGCGGTCCCACTAATTGAACAGAAATGTATTCGACGTGGTTGAAAATAAATTGTTCAAGGTAAAAATACCAATGAGAAGCAAAAAACTTACCCTTGGTTCTGTTAAAGCTGGTGAAGTCTGGTAGGAATGAGCACATGAAAATGCTAGTCTGGTTATGAAACGTCCTCAAAATTTCTTCATATGGATACCCGGGGCTCAAGAACAATCTCATGCGGCTCAAAAGTACCTAGATAAAGAAAATACATGATGCTTCAGCCTTCAGCCATGATATATACAATCTTCTCAGATAACATTCACAAGGGTACTGGATCCCACATAGAACATGGGAAGGAAACATTTAAGTCATGCAATATTAGAAGACCTCTAAATCTAACAGCTAGTATCCTGATAAAGAACACCAGAATCAAGGGGGGTATTGAAGGGAAGTATATGTATTGAAATTTGAATAACACCAATAAATTTTTCAGCACTCTTTAGAAGAACAAGCAAAGATTTGAGCCCCAAATAGAAATTCTATAAAGAGGGATTCAAATGCAGTCATATGTTTATAAGTTAAAAACTAAAGCACAGTTCATAGTTTTAACTAGGTAACAAATTCTAGATCAACATACCTGAGCACCAGCAAGCTTGTTATCCCAGCTCAATACACCATAATCAGGGCCCCCCCAGAAGGCTCCAGCATGTTTGGCAAGACCAGTAGTTGTTGCAAGCTGAAGATACGAGTTATTTCCTGTGGCATAGTACAACCAAGCTCCACCCCATATAAATTCATCCCAGTACATGGTGGAATTATAGAAAGTAGCAGCCTCAGAACCACCAGCACTATATCTGCCTCTCTGATCCCTACCGAACTTGAAAAGGGTTTTGGCACCATGGACGAGTTTCTGCGAATAGGCCTTGTTATCTTTGAAAACAATTGATGCAGCAGCTAAAGCAGCAGCCATTTCTGCAGCAAGATCTGAGCAGCTGTGGCATTCAGTCACTGGTCGAGGATAATCAATGTCCTCAGGACGCATCCAGCAATAATGATCATTAGGAGTTGTACTACCACCTGAAGTATCGCCGGTTCCTACCTGTCAAAATACCAACATAGTAAAACCACAACATAGGCCATATTAGAAACTCCACAATCTATTTAAGAAGACAATTTGTCTTCCTTGCCAATTGCCATAGATAACAATACTATCAAGCATATGTAGAATCTCTACAAGCAGTTGAAGTTGATGAGAAACGAATTTATGTATCACCTGAGCAACTAATCTGTCGATTGAATCAGCAGTATGATTAAAAGTCTTAAGAAGGTAATCAGAACCCCACTTAATTATGTCTTTAACGTGGTTGAGCTCCCCAGCAGCTTCATACTTGGCTCTATACTCAATAACACTCCAGCTTAACATGGTCATGGCAAATGATTGAGGGAAGTTAAATTTGATTGCATCACCAGCGTCGTAATAGCCACCTGTCAGATCTTTGAACAAGGTCGAAGAGTCAGATTTCCCATCGTTCGTACACGAGTTACCCCTCCATGAGACATTATTATGTTTTGGGAGTTTTCCAGCTGCAGCAATTACATAAAAAGGGTTAAAACAAGGAAGACATAAAAAAGAGAGCAAATTAAGAACTATAATTCGAAATCCTCGGAAATTTGGAGCTCTAACCCATACTGCTTTCCCTATACAAATATTAATATTACGATTTAAATTGATATCACTATAATGGCATGTTTGTCGAATCATATCCGATAAACTAGGTATAATCGTATTAAATTAAAATTTATTGAATTATATTATAACTCATTTGTATAATATTTAATCACATATAATATAATTACATAAAATAATTATATTAAAAAGTTATTATTATACGGTTTATTTAAATCAATATTTGATTTACTTTTATATTTTCAATGATAAATTATCGATATCAGTTCTAAGATAGCCTGGCAAATTATTTAATTTTCCCATAAATAAATCACCAGAATGTTTATGCAATTGATAACTTTCAGTGGAATGCCAAAAAAAGAAAAAGAAAAAAAGAAATTGCAATACTATAAGAAATGAAAAAGAGAGCAAAGAGTACACATACAGCGCTGGGCATTGAAGAACATGAGAGCCTTGTGAAGAGCGAGTGTGTAGTTATCTGGAGGTGGGTGACCTTTGTGGTGGCGAGGAACCAATTTTACGATCATGGTAATGAAACCAGCTAGGAAAGCAGTTGCCAAAAGCGTGCCCACCGTCCAAACGAAGATCTTACGGCTGACAATAATACAACCCAGATCCACATACTTCTTCTTCTTGTTCTGATCACCGGAAGGACCCAACAGCCAACTCTGTTGGGTCTCATCCAATGGACGGGAGGGTAAAGCCGCTTTGTCATAATCTTGCAAATTGTGGCTACGGTCGTCGTCTGTAGCTGAATCTGCTGTATTAATCTCCAAGGGTCCTCCCCATGGATCTCTTCCGTACATATCTTTGTTTTCCCGAGTTTCTCTGATATATATCACTTCAAGTCTTCAATTGATAACTAAAGAGCTTAAATGCTTCGTACCCAGACGGTGAAACGGAAATGTAAGCAATTTTCAGCAATACCCAGATAGATATCAGGCAAGAGGAAGATGAAAAACCAAACAAATGGCGAGAGGAATAAGAAATGTCGGTGGGTGGTTGAGAGTGAGAGCGTTTATTCTTTTCTCTCCCACACACGTTCAGAGAGGACTCATGAAAGAAAATGAAGATGTTTAAATACTGCAGGGTGAACTATGATGAGGCAATGGAGGGTGAAATTGGCAATTACTGTTTTGATTACGTACCAATAAAGAAATAACAATATTATATATCATAATTATAATTTTATTAATATCAAACTAATTTTAAAAATTTTATAATATTATTATTATAAAATAAAATATCTAATTACTCTAAAATTAATATTTATTATCTTCAAAATATCACATCTCAATTGATATGAAAATCTTTTATTTCATACAATATGATAAACCCGACTGTAAATGGGTAATTTGTATGACGGTGGGTGTTGGCCGTCGGATTTGGACTTTTTTATCGGTCATTAACAGTTGTCTCCAATTAATATATATTATATTCTTAAATTATTAAATATGGAGTATATAATGTCACGTGATTTGGGATCCTTTTTTCTCTTATTTTAAGCTTCACATTACGTTTTCTTTTTTTCCGTTGCAATGTGGTGGATGATAAAGACCACTCCACTGAATGGACAAGACACCCTATCTAATTTAGAATATCAGATCTTATTGAAAAAACAAAATCTCAAATTAAGAAAAACTTGTATATCTTGTGTAAAAAAATATTCACACGTAAAAAAATAAATAAAATAACTTTTTTATCTTTAACATTCATTAAAAATTTTGGACTCTAAAATATAAAGTATTATTAAACCCCTCTTCTTATTCTTTTTGACAAAAATAAATTATATTGATTCAATTAAAAATACATCAACAAAATTCAAATAATTAAAAATTAAAAATTTATTAAATTATCGTAATATTTTTTTTTGTCAAATTAGTATAAAATTAGCAAGCAGTGACAGCTTACCACCCATATGGTGAACCCATCTTGGCTCTTTCTATGTCAAAGTTTTGCCGACACTTGAAGATACTTGTTTGCTTGTTTTGGATATTTATTGTCACATCTTCTTTTTTTTATTATTTTCTTACTCTCTCTTTTTTCTCTTTCTACGAATATTCATTCATGATATAGTCTGTTTTTTTTTTCTTTTTCATCCCACATATATCTTCATTTATTGTTATTTTTAATAACATTATATAACTCATATGCATTAAATTTCAAACTTTTAATATTAGATTTGTACATCTTACAATAAAATTTATTTATTATTTCACTACAAAAATTACGAAGAGTATGTCTATTTATTATTATTTATCACGCATAAATCTCATTTTAAATTAATTAAACATTTAATTTATTTTTGGAGAGTACAAAAATAATTAATTAAAAATTTATTATTACTATATTATTAGTACAATTTAAAAAAAGGACATTATATTATTGGATATGATTTTATACCAAATCTAATTTAATTTATAACATAAATTTAAAGTAATTATATTACTACAATTATTTTTATTATTATTTTATAATAAATACGCATAAATTATTTATTATATATATAATTATTTATGATTCAATTTCAATTATCTTTGAATAATTTTATCATTGAGAAAAAATTGTATAAAAAGTACAATTTAAATTACAATAATATTGCAAATTTATAATATTTTAATGTTTTCTTCACGTAAACGGCATAGGAGTTACATGGTCCATGTCACATGACCACGGTTGGATACCCAGTTCAGTTTTTGGGAGTAGGCATGGGCTACTAACAAGACTCAATTGGGTTGAGTTTTGGGCTGCATTAAGTTGTATCTACTTATCCACTTATTTTCTATGTACATTTACATTAGAATTATTTGTATAAATAGAGGACAGATAGATATCATACATGTGGGTCGAAAGCTTTACTCAAATCACAGCCAATGATTTTTCAAAATTTTTGGAAAGCAATGCATATAATTATAAAATCTCTTTTGTAATAATTCATGACATTCAAATGCCATTTATTAAAAATAATAATAATAATAGTTCATAAATTTAAAAAATAATTACACAAATATTTTTAAAATATTCAAAAACATTCATAACTACATAAAACACATGCACCAAATCCAAAAGTTGAAGATATCTACTCCAAACACTAGTAAGAACTATAATATCAAATGGATATAGAAAGAAAAATCAAAAGTAATTCATTTTATCTAGAGTTTTTATTTAGAGTTATATTAGAGTAATAATTTATTTTATTTAGAGTTCTTTTTTTATTTGTATTATTAGAGTCACACATATAAATTTTATAAACTATTCTATAAACTTTTTAACTATAAATAGTTAGGTCTAATGTTTCTATAAGACATCTTAGAAAATAATTAACTTAGTAATATTAAAAAAATTAATTTATTTGTTTTTTCTATTTTCAATAATAGCTATTATTTTTTTCGTTTGGAAGTTGAAGTACTCTTATTCGTAAGATAGAGAAATATCTTTAGATTAGTTCTACTATTGAGTTGTTAGAGTGCTTATCTAAAAATAGATAATATAACTAAGTTTGTCATATTTTAAATTTGTTAAAATGTTTGACTAAATAATAATTTCATTGTGCTTGTTTTATATATAACATAAATACGAGAACCTCTTCTGGGAGGGCGAGTCTGACTAGTCTAAACTTTACTCATGTATTTTCTTATTTCTTAAATGCTTTCATATTATTGGTACATTCGTACTTCCGCCATGCGTAAAACTATCACCAATTCTAGAATTCATAAATCCACTACATTTATTTATTAAATGAATTATTAACAAAAGTTAAAATACATCAATATTTTATATAAGAAATATAATATACACAGAATAAAATCTCTACACTACATTACACTACACCTAATTACAATTATGTTAATTAATTACACTATATTAAGATACACAATATCATTATATAGTCTAATAGTCCCCTCAAACTAATGAATTCAATACGATCATTAATTTGAAAAGTAAAAAAAGAAATTAAATCCACACTTTGAAAATGTGAGTAACACCCAAAATCATTTTATACCAAAAACTATCCACATTGGTGAGATCAAGAAAAATAAGTTGCATTGGTTAAGATATATCATTAATCAAAACTCTAAAAAAAACTAAAAATAAGAATATGAATCACAAATAGAACCTTTTGTATTAGTGAATGCCACCGAGGGGAACAAAGACAACACTTTGAAAAACACAACTCAAGAGTCTACAAAATGAAAACAACAACACTCAATTCATCGATAAAGTTTCAAACATAACACTGTTCAAACTCTAGTAATTGTGGTGACCATACTCAGATTCTTTACCAACATTATCAAAGAACCAAAAAATGCAAGATAAATAAATTGCGCACACTATTATACAAATATACAGCTAATAAAATGCACAATAAGCCAAAATCAACCATACCTAATAAATTTATTGATGACACCAACAATCAAACTCACTCACAGTACCACCAATGAACATAACACTATCTCCAATATTCTTAGTCATACCCAACATGAAAATTTGTCTCTGATTGTAATTCAAAGAACTCCTTATTGCAAGTGATAAGCTCCAAAATAAGTACCCAATACTTGTACAAGATTGAACCCATATTGTAACTAAAGAAATCTTTGTGTTTGCAGTAAATATAACCCATTCTTGATCTGATAATTCTTCTAATTTGGATCACAAAATTTGATAAAAATGAACATTAGGAACTTAAATTTTATCAACAGGGGCAAAAATACCAAAGGGTTTCTTTGTTTCATCTTTGGTGTAAACATAAAACTCATAAAATTGGATGAGGATCATAAACAACAGAATTTCATCGACCTAATCCCAAATCAAACATGACAAGAAATATATAGAAATTCCTTAATAGAGTAGTAATGAAAGGACTTTTAAGAACCTCGATGAAGCACCCTGATGATTTATGTAGAGACAATGAAAATGATGAGTGGAAGTACAAGAATCTTGAACTTCTTGATTATTCAATGACTAATATGCACGTTTAGTAACATTCCAAACACAACCAATACAACCATGGTAGAATTTGTAGGGCATACCTTACCTTTGTGGACAACACCATTAACTTTGACTTCAACGAAGTCACCAATCTTTCTAAAGAGCCTCGACAATAGTATGTAACCCTTCTTTCTAAAGAGCCTCGACAAAATATCACGACTCCTTGCTTGAACTCCACGATCGAATGGCATTTCTGCTTCTATGTTTAGGGTTTCTCTCCTCTCCACCACTACAAAGTTGTTTAGGATAAAGATGTGAACAGACACCATCATTGAAGGTAGTGGAGGCTAAAATCCATTATTGTTGAGGATACTCTCATTACTCCTTTCAATTTTTCTCAGTTTCTCAATTTGGTTCATGTTAACTTCGAAGCCCCCCATCATAACCATAAGCACTTGTTTGTTTGCATAGTAAAACCTCTTCAACGTTGACTCATTCGATTGTAATACTTGAAGAAGATGAATTTTCTCGAAAGCTCTCTTTTCTGAATGCAATTCCATCGTTGCCTCTTGAATTCTTGGCCCTTTTTATAGGCTCCACTTTGATGCCCAAAACAAATGGAACATTGTGCCTCTCAATTAAACCTTGTGGTGGCGAAAAGTCTTTGACTTTATACTGATGAAAAGTCTTCTCGTTGTGCACCCATAAACTGAGACTCCAATTAGTGTAGTTTTCATTCAAAGAATGCCTAGGATTTCAACAGATATGCCATTGTATGATATCTTTAATGAGTTTCAGATAATTTTTTGGACTAAAAGTTAAAAAAATAAAGAAGATAAAGAAAAATCCTTTCTTGCCTTTTCCTTTGGATGGGATCTAACCATATTTCATTTACTGGGTAACTAAAGAAAGTAAAAGAATTTGGATGGAAGAAGTAGGATCAAGAAATTAGAAAATTAATTGATTCAGAAATTATTGGACAACATATTCACGATCTTAAAATCTTTAAGCTATGATATTATTTTAAAATTCATAAATCTAATGTATTTCTTTATTGAATGAATTCTTAACAAAAATTATAATACATCGATATTTTATATAAAAGATATAATGTACATACAATATATATTTATACTACACGCAATTACATTATTTAATTATACAATATTTATTTACTACAAATTAAATATTTATATATTATACTAAGATACACAGTATCATTATATAATCTAATAACTAACAAAATCCTTTTAACACTCCTATATATTATCATAGGTTTCTTTCGAAGTATTTAAAAATAACAAATTCACTTCATTTTTCAAACACTTTTCGTCTATTAACCCTTAATAACTCATGAGATTTTCTTTGTCACTTTGGCCACCAAAATCGAAAAAAGAATAAGAAGAAAAAATAATTTCCAAATTTGCCTTGATTTTTTGTCATTTCATGTATAAAAATCTTCGAATTATATGGGTCATTATTTTATAGATAGGATATTAAATTTGAACCTTTTAAGAATATGGGTGAAATTGAATACCAATATATTAACAAGAAATTTATACTCAAATTTATCTATCTTAAAATTGACTTTATCGAATAAGGAATTAATTCATCTATTTTATTTTTAATATCCTATTTTGTATGCCACCAAGATAAACACGTGGATAAAAAATTTACATTTTATGCAACAAGTACTCACACTTCTAACCATTTTTGTCGTGTATTTGTCGCATATTAATAATACATATAACGGTACAATGAAAATAGGACATGAGAATTGGAGTCATCCAACAATAGCTGCCTACTCGTAACCAATCCATAAGCTTATCACGAAGTTGGAGGCAGATCGGAGATAAGTAGAGAGATTGAGGAAAGAGAAGTACCTGGTAATTTGATCTTCTTTATCAGCGAGAGATTGCTATCAAAACACCAACTAGTACACTAGGGAGAATAATAATGTCGAGAATGAAGCGAATAGAGAGGTTTAGGCTAGATAGGCTAAGGTAGTGACAAAAATTGATTGTGGTATTAGAATCAGATAGGAGAAACTAATTTTACAGATTTATTAGAGCGAGATAGATTAGGGGATTCAAACTGTAGTTGTTGAATACTTGAATCTGCAAAATTTGTGTACTCTAATTCACATTTTTGCTGTGTTGAAATTCAGCAAAACCTATTTGTTATAATGCTCGACAGATTTTACTATGTTTCACCTTTTATTAATTTATTTTTTATTTATGAATTTCTGTTGCTCATATTCCTTCCAAGTGAATTATTTACTCGAATATTAATTTGCATCAGTTGGTTGGTAACAACACAGTGCGCTGGAGATAGCTTCCCTGTATATATAGCAGCTATTTTCCTAATTAACGTCAGCATTTTAAATGTTATTGATTATGGTGAAAACCCACATTAGTCTTTAACTGTCCTAAATCATTTTCCTCAAGTCAGAATCATCATATTGTCCTCCTTTACAAATGAATCAATTTGATAAATGCTTGACATTTTGTTGTGAAAATAGTTTGTTGGATTATGGACACAATATGATAAGTTGCAATGAGTGATATTCCCTCGCTGATTTAAGATTTATATGCATTTATATGCAAGAGGAGTATTGTAGTCCATATACACTATAAGAAATAATAATAGTTATTTTATACTTATTACTTATTTTTAATTAAAAACGATGTTATATGTATCTCATTTTAGTTAAATATATTCAAATTATTAATTTTTTATGAGATACTAAGCGTTAAAAGTTTAAAATTTAAAATTTAAGTATGACACATTTCAATTTTATGCATATAATTTATATATAATTTTATAATATTATACCTAATTTTTATTTAATGATAGTTGAGGTGAGGCAAATACCCCTCCCTAACTCTACATAAACCTCATGATAATGGATGAGTTTACTTGCATTACATATTTTAAATTTTCTTAGAAACTCGTATAGATATATTTTTTCACCTATCTTAAAGGAAAATAACAATAATCAAATTGAATCGGGTGATAAGAGCAATAAATGATGTGAGTTATAGTTGTAGTAAATAAAGTAGGTTGCAGTTGCAATTAAAAAAAATGAAGAAAGAAGAAATGAATGATAGCGGTTGCAAGAGTGAATCAAATCTCTATAAATGGAGGAAAAATATGTCATTTCAAATATCCCAACATCTTAAAACACAATGATCTTTCCACTTAAAAGAGTTCTTTTCTTATTTTGAGAAAGAGGTTAATTGTATTCTCCTATTATAAGAAAGAAATATATCTTGTTCTCTTGTATTTAGAGAGAGATTGTAAATTTTTTGACATAGTGATTTTTTATGATCTTTGCCCATGCAGTAACCAATAATTAGTTTGGGTGAACAATGCAAATATTTGTGTTCATTTTATCTTCATTTAAACAATTTCACTTTAGTTGTGAGCTAACTTCGACCAATAATTTCCTAACAGTAATATCAGAGCTTTTGGTTGCAAGTTATTATTCATGTATATGGTTACTTTTTACAATTACTATTCACATATATAGTTAGTGTTCACAATGAATACTGGGAGCTAATTTAAGTGAGAAATAGATCATTGTGAACAGATAACGACAAAGCTCGATGTTGAGAAGTTCAACGGGACTAATTTCTCGTTATGAAAAATGAAGATTAATAAAGCAATTTTAAGGAAGGACAATTGCTTAGCAGCAATTGAAGCATGGTCGGTAGAAATCATGGATGATTACAAGTGAACGAGATGGATGGTAACGCAATTTCCAATTTACACTTAACACTAGCTGATGGAATGTTATCTAGTGTGGTAAAAAATAAAAATGCAAGGGAGATTTAAGACACTCTAACAAAACTGTATGTGGTCAAGTTACTACACAATAAGATCTTCTTAAAGATGAGATTTTACACTCTTCAAATGACACAATCCACAATGGTGATTGACCACATCAACACCTTAAATAAACTTTTTACGTACCTTACCTTGATAGGTTACAAAATGGAGATAGTTGAACATGTAGAACTTCTAATTCATAGTTTACCAAACTTGTATGATTAACTCATTAACCTGATTAACAACACCCTTACAGACTATCTAGTCTTCAAGGAAATTGCAACTATTATTTTGGAAGAAGAAACCAGGCACAAAAACAGAGAAGATAGTCATGCAAGTTCATAGTAATGGAAACTTTGACAATGATAAGAAGAAGATAAAAAAAATGTGGCCATAATGGGAACTAGAATCATGGTATATCAAAATCAAGAAATAAAAAAATATCAAATACTACAACTATGGTAAGAAAGGACATTTTAAAATGGATTGTTAAAACATGAAGGAGAGTAGAGACCCTGACTCAAAAAATGCCCAAGGAAATATGGCATGTATCTTTGATGATAAAAAAGTGTTATACGATGAGGCAACAATGAATGCTAAAGGTAGAAAGTTGTTTTCTCATGTCTAGCTTTTAGACTCATGAGCAACCTGACATATGACATCTTAAAGATAATGGTTTCATAAATATGAACCAATCTAAGGACAATCTGTATTTATAGGTAATGATTATGCCTTGAAAATTGTTGGTATTGTTACTATCAAAATAAAGATGTATAATGGTACGATTCAAACTATTCAAGAAGTATGACATATGAAGGGCCCGAAAAAGAATCTATTTTCTTTGGGACAAATAGATAGTCTTGAATGCAAGACTCATGTTGAAAGAAGATATTAAAAGATAGTTCATAGTTATATAGATGCCTTAACAAAATAGAGTGACAAAGAGGATGAATAGAACTCTTATAGAAAAGATGAGAGCTATATTAAGGACTGTAGGTCAACCTAACTCTTTTCGGGTAGAAGAAGCCAAAACTACCTGTTTTATGGTAGATTGGTTGCCATCAATAGCAATTGAGTTAAAAATGTCGATGGAGATGTAGATCGACAAGCCAACAGATTACTCTACTCTACATTCATTTAGATGCCATGTGTACGTGATATATAACGCCTAAATAAGATCAAAGTTGGATCCAAAATCCAGAAAGTATATATTCTTGGTATATAGATGGTGTAAAAGGGTATCACTTATGGGATCCCACTACCCGTAAGCTTATAATTAATAGGGATGTGATCTTTGTAGAAGATCAACTACAAGTAAAGATGAAGATGATAACACATTGAATGTAAGTTTAGACACTACAATGGTTCAAGTGGAAAATAATCTAGTAAAAGAAATTATAGATTCTACTGAAGTCCATCAATTAACTCGTGAAAGAATGATGCCAACTTAGCACTCAAAGTATGTCACAAAGAGCAATGTTGGATACTATCTTTTAACAAAGGATGGAGAGCAGTCAAATTTTCATGAAGTTATAAGTAGCTCATATGTATCTTTGTGGATGATAACAATTTAAGAAGAATTTAAAGCTTTACACAAGAACAAGACATGGGAACTGGTACCATTACCACGTGAAATAAATCCATTGATAATAAATGAGTCTACAAGATTAAGCAAAATAATAATGATCAAGTTGACGCAATAGCATACAAGATTGGTGGTGAAAGAATACTCTCATAAAGAAGGTAATTTTTTTAACGAGATATTTTTAATAGTGATTTGACTCATGACAATCAGAGTAGTCTTGGATATGAATGCTATGATTGATTTACATCTAGAGCAGTTAGATGTGAAAACTATATTTCTTTGTAGAGATCTTGAAAATAAGTCCAACCAAAGGGTTTTGTTGAAAAAGGCAAGGAAAACTTGGTTTTCAGGTTGAATAAATCTCTGTACGATCGCAAATAGATGTCGAGGTATTGGTAAAATAGATTTGATTCCTTCATTATTAGCTTTGGATACAATAGACTTAGTTTATACCATTGTATGTACTATAAAGGTTTGGTGATAACGACTATATTATCTTGATATTGTATGTGTATGACATGTTGGTGGCATCCAAGAATTGAAGGTACAATTGGCTAGGGAGTTTGACATGAAAGATTTGGGACCAACAAATAAGATTTAAGAGATGCAAATTCATTGAGACATAAATATTTGGCTAAAAACTACTTCAACAAGATCTTGCAATGTTTCAACGTGTAAGATTATAAGCCAATTTCAACCCTAATTCCTATTATTTTCAAGTTATCCTCTAATATTTGTCCTAGCAATGAAGCAAAGAGAATGAAGATATCTCAAGTACCATATGCATCTATAGTGGGAAGTTTAATAAGTAATGAGAGTGGTCAATTGGTTCATGGTGAATCCTAGTCAAGAGCTTTGAAATGCTGTAAATAAGGTTCTAAGATACATCAAAGGAACCTTAAATGTTGCATTATATTAAGGAATATTAGAATTTATTGTCAAGGGCTATGTTGATTCGGGGAAAATAAGCATCTTAAAACACAAAGCCATAAGCTTGTAAAGTATTTCCCCACTTAGAAATTTTTTTTCTTTATATTAAGAGATATGCTAATTGTATTCTTCTATTATAAGAGAGAAATATCGTGTTCTCTTCTTGTATTTAGAGAGAGATTGTAAATCTTTCGACATAGTAAATTCCTTTCGATCTTTGCTTGTAAAGTAACTCATACTTAATTTAGGTAAATTACGTAAATATTTGTGTTTATTTTATTTTCATTTTTTTTAATTTGACTTTAGTTATAAGCTAGTTTCGACCAATAATATACCAATAAAGAGATTTTTTATTAAACCGAAATAGAAAATGTCTATGTTCATACTATACAATAGTCAATTTTCAGTAATGTATATGATATTACAATAAAAGTTCTTTTTTTAAGAGATAGATGTTAAAAATCAACATCAGCTTAATAAATAGAGTGGTTGAAAGATGTAAAAAATATATAAATAGAATGGTTGAAAGAGGTAGAAAAATAAATGGAGAGGCTGAATGATGTAGAAAAAAATATAAATGAAATGGTTAAAGGATGTAGAAAAAAATATAAATTGAATGGTTAAAAGATGTAGAAAAATAAACAGAGTGGTTGAAGGATGTAGAAAAATAAATAGAATGGTTAAAGGATGTAGAAAAAAGAAGTGTGTAGAATGTGATAATATTTGTGTGGTTAGAATTATTTCTTAATTTTATATTTGTGTTGTGTAGATTGCATGGTAAGGACTATAAATAACCTAGCTTACATTTGGTTTAATCATCCCATCAAAAACAAATAAGTATTTGTATTCTTAGTTTGATTGTAAGTTGAGAGATTTTTTGTTGGAAATGAATTTAAATAAAAAAATATTTTTTATTATTTTATGATAGTTATTTCATAAATTATGTAATCGTTATTTTCATAATTATATGGCCGTTATTTTTATGACCATTATTTTTCATAATTATGTGATCGTTACTTTTATGACCGTTATTTTTATAATTATGTGATCGTTACTTTTATGACAGTTATTTTCATAATTATATGATCATTACTTTTATGACCGTTATTTTTATAATTATATGGTCGTTACTTTTATGACCGTTATTTTAATAATTATGTGTCCGTTATTTTTTACCGTTATTTTCATAATTATGCGACCGTTATTTTCATAATCATGTGTCCGTTATTTTCATAATTATGCGACCGTTATTTTCATAATCATGTGTCCGTTATTTTCATAATTATGCGACCGTTATTTTCATAATTATGTGTCCGTTATTTTCATAATTATATGACCGTTACGCATATTTTTTCAACTATAAATAGGGGCAATAGCCCTCAATTTAGAATATAACTTAGCAACTCAAAAACAATTCTATGGTTTTTCATAGAAAAATCAAAGGAAAGAAAATTCAGAATTATTTTCTCATATTTTCGAGTAACATAAATATTTAAGAGGTGTAGTATTCCGGATTTCATCAGTGCAGTGAAGTTTCGAGACAGAAAAAAGATTCTGGGCTGTTTTATCCTGGGGACAACGAGGCTGTGTTTGCTTGCACAAGTTTGGGTAAAGTCGCGAAACGTCTTAAAGAAAGCGACCTAGTTCGCGACTCAACCCAAGTAGTTCATTTCAAGTTATCAGTAATATTGTTTTTACATATTTTTTCACATATTTGTTCCAACAATTTTAAGACGTTTTATTATCTACCATGTCTACTGAAATGTTAATTGTTGATTTCAACAAACCATTTTGTTTTGAGGAACTATACTTTAAAAAATGGAGACAAAAAAAATGTTATTTTTCTTAACCATGTA
The DNA here is from genome assembly GCA_033030585.1 of Hippophae rhamnoides. Classification (NCBI taxonomy): domain Eukaryota; kingdom Viridiplantae; phylum Streptophyta; class Magnoliopsida; order Rosales; family Elaeagnaceae; genus Hippophae; species Hippophae rhamnoides. The sequence continues at coordinate 59,329,612 of CM065428.1, read as the reverse complement.
AAATGTCGCTTTTGTTCTTATTATTGAAAAACCAACACTGCCTAATTCTCATACTAAAGCTAAAATAAAGGATTTAAACACCTGGATAGAAAATTATTTTCTATGCAAATTTTTTTCTTAATAGATTAGCTTATGACTTGTATGATTATTATAACTCTGATATTGTCTGCTAAGGAAATTTGGGAAGCACTTCAAAAGAAGTACGATACTAAAGAAGCTGGATCTAAGAAGTATGATGTCAGTAGATACATGAAGTATCAAATGATTGATGGCAAATCTGTGGAAGCTCAATCACACGAACTGTAGAAGATAGCACACGAAATAACTTCTGAAGGTATGACTTTAGATGAACAATTTGAAGTAGCTATTATTATAGATAAATTACCCCATGCTTAGAAAGATTTTAAGAATACACTTAGACATAAAACTAAGGAATTTCCTTTAGAAAGTCTTATAATCCGTTTAAGAATAGAAGAAGAAGCCCGAAAATAAGACCAAAGAGATTAAGTATTCGTTGTCTCAAACAATAGTACCAATAAGAAACCCTCATCTGCAATTTTGAAACCTAAAGGTAGAAATATGAAAACTCAGAATCACAATAATAACCAAAACCGTAACCACCAAAATAGAAACAAAAACTATCCTCTCCAGAATAGACCTTAACCCCCTTAAGGAATAACGCATTCGTGTGTTATAGTTGTAACAGACCTGACTACTTAGCCAGGAACTGTCAGAATAGGAATCGTCCTGCCACACAGGCGAACCTTACCGAAGATCAACTTATTGCTATGATTTCTGAAGTCAATTTTGTTGATGGATCTGAGGGGTGGTGGGTGGATACCGGTGCTTCTTGCCATGTCTGCTATAATCGAGACATGTTCAAGTCCTATTCTGATTCTGAGGATAAGAAAGTTTTATTGGGCGACTCCCACTCCACTAAAGTTATTGGTACTGGTGAGGTGGAATTGAAGTTTACCTCTGGAAAGACTATCATCTTGAAAGATGTCTTGTATACTCCAGAGATGAGAAAGAACTTAGTTTTAGGATATCTTCTTTACAAAGCTGGGTTTACTCAAACTATAGGGCTGATTTATATACAATAACTAAAAATAATATTTTTTGTTGAGAAAGGGTACGCCACTAATGGCATGTTTAAATTTGAATGATTTTTGAAAAATGTGACTTTTATAGTCAAACTAAAATAACAAAAACTTCACATAAACCAGTAGTTAGAGAATCTGAACCTTTAGAATTAATACATTATGACATATGTAAACTTGATGGAAATTTAACAAGAAATAGGAAACACTATTTTATAACTTTTATAGATGATTGTTCAGATTATACTTATGTATATCTAATGAAAAATAAAAGTGAAGCGTTTGACATGTTTAAAATATTTATGACTGAGATTGAGAATCAACTTAACAGAAAAATAAAAAGGTTTCGAAGTGATAGAGGTACTGAATATAATTCCAATATTTTCAATAATTTTTATAAAACGTGTGGAATCATTCATGAAAAAACTACACCTTATTCTCCTGAAATGAATGGCAAAGCTGAAAAAAAAAATAGAAATTTTACTAAATTAGTTGTCGCAATTTTATTAAAATCTGGTGCTACTTCCCATTGGTGGGGAGAAATTTTATTAACTGTTTTCTATATGTTAAATAGAGTGCCTAAATCTACTAGTAAAATTTGACCATTTGAAATGTTGAAAAAATAAGAAACTTAACTTATTTTAAAACTTGAGATTGTTTAGTCTATGTTAGGATCCCTGATCCTTAAAAGAAATAAAACTTACTAGTAGAACATACGAATGTGTATTCATAGATATGCTGTGAATAATAAAGCTTATAAATTCTATGACTTAAATGATCATAGTTATAGAATCAAATGATGTTGACTACTATGAACATAGGTTTCCATTTAAATTGAAGAATAGTGGGGGCTCGTCTTCTTGTTGTTTACCCATAACTAGAAATAGTAAACAAAATGAGGAATTAAACATTGAAATTAGGAGAAGTAAATGAGCTCGAACCCTTAAGGACTTTGGGTCTGATTTTTTAGAAGAAGATCCCCAAACTCTTCAAAAAAAAACCTTATCTTCTTTAATGCCAACTTATAGGAAGAAGCCATAAATGATGAAATAGATTCTCATGAGTATAATAGAACTTGACATTTAGTTGACTTACCTCCTAGTTGCAAAACCATAGGATGTAAATAGATACTAAAGAAGAAATTAAAACTCGATGGTACTATTGAAAAGTACAAAGGTCGTGTGGTAGTCAAAGGGTATAGGCATAGGGAAAATGTAGATTTCTTTAATACCTTTTCACCAATCACACGGATAAATTCCATACGTATACTTTTCTCTCTTGCTGCTATCCATGATTTAGTAGTGCACCAAATGGATGTCAAAACTGCTTTCTTAAATGGTGACTTAGAAGAAGAGATTTATATGGACCAACTTGAGGGCTTTGTTATCCTAGGTCAAGAAAATAAATTTTGTAAACTATATCAATATTTGTATGGTCTAAAACAAGCACTTAAACAAGTCTTGAAAATTTTTGATAATATAGTTATCCCACATGAATTCAAAATGAATGAAAGTGACAAATGCATTTATTATAAATTAGAAAATGACATTTACACTATTATATGTTTATATGTGGATGACGTGATTATTTTTGTGTCAAATATTCATGTTAATGTGAAAATTTTGTTATGTGCTAACTTTGATATGAAAGACCTCAGAGAAACGAGTATAATCCTTGGTATAAAGATTATTAGGTTTGAAAAAGGGAATTTCTCTAGATCAATCTTATTACATTGAGAAGATCTTAAAGAAATATAATTACTTTAACTGTAAACCTGCATGTACTCCTTATGATCCTAGTGTAAAGTTGTTCAAGAACACCGGGGATGGTGTTAGATAAACTGAGTATGCGAGCATCATTAGTAGCTTACGTTATGCTACTTATTACAGTAGACTAGACATAGCTTATGTTGTGGGACTACTATGTAGGTTTGTCAGTAGACCTAGTATAGAGCATTGAAATGCAATTGAAAGGGTCATAAGATACCTTAAGAGAACTATGAACCTTGGATTATATAATAAGAAGTTTCCCGTTGTTCTAGATAGATACAGTGATGATGATTGCAACACTCTATCAGAAGACTTCAAAGCAGCTAGCAGCTAGCAACTATATATTTAGCATTGTTGGTGGAGCTGTTTCTTGGAAGTCTAAGTAATAGACAATATGGGCTCAATCTACGATGGAGTTTGAAATTATAGAACTAGCTATTGTAAGTGAAGAAGCATGCTAGTTAAGAAGTCTATTAGCTGAGATCCCTTTTATGGGAAAGATCGATACCAACTGTCCTGATCCACTGCGATAGTACCGCGGCTATTGTAAAGATTTAGAACCATTATTACAACGGTAAGAGACGACAAATATACAGTATTGTTAGAGAATTTCTCTCTACAGGAGCTGTAAGAATGGATCATATATGTATTGATGAAAATTTGGCTGATCCTTTGTCGAAAGGATTAACAAGAGAGAAGGTTTTCAAAAACCTCGAAAGGAATGTGACTGATGCCCTTAGAATGAAGAGTCACTCATGATGGTAAACTTATAGACTGGAGATCCCAAGAAATAAGTTCAATGGGTAATAAAAAGTCATGAAGTGATATGAGATGAATCATGCTATTATGAAGTCACATTCTATATTGTTAAAAGCATGAAGTCTTGAAGCGACAGAAAGGATGAGTTAATTATTAAACTCTTAATGAGTTCTATAATCTATGTGGAGTGGAGTACGTAGCTACATGAGTACTCTTGATAAACTCACCTATGTGAATGTGGAAGTGTGGTCGCTTCCTATGAAAATTTTGGGCAAAATTTACTAGAGCATTCATTACATTAGGATACATGTGCATGGCTGTAAAGCATGGGCTTTTCGAACTACACCTTGGAAAGGTTGTGTGTGTAATGTTGTTAGAGATAGAGTTCGAAACTACGAATTACTCTAGTATATTCTAAAGCATTAACACTACGTAAATGTTCAAGTCGATAGACACCTTTTGCTTATTCATAATCTTATACTTTTAATTGATCGGTTGCTCGATGAAACTATTTTTATTTAAAATTCAAGTGGGGATTGTTGGAAATGAATTTAAATAAAAATTATATTTTTTATTATTTTATGACTGTTATTTCATAAATTATGTAACCGCCATTTTCATAATTATATGGCCGTTATTTTTATGACCATTATTTTTCATAATTATGTGATCGTTACTTTTATGACCGTTATTTTTATAATTATGTGACCGTTACTTTTATGACAGTTATTTTCATAATTATATGGTCATTACTTTTATGACCGTTATTTTTATAATTATGTGGCCGTTACTTTTATGATCGTTATTTTAATAATTATGTGTCCGTTATTTTTTACCGTTATTTTCATAATTATGTGTCCGTTATTTTCATAATTATATGACCATTACACATATTTTTTAACTATAAATAGGGGCAATAGCACTCAGTTTAGAATACAACTTAACAACTCAAAAACAGTTCTATGGTTTTTCATAGCAAAATCAAAGGAAAGAAAATTCAGAATTATTTTCTCAGATTTTCGAGCAACATAAATATTTAAGAGGTGTAGTATTTCGGACTTCATCAATACAGTGAAGTTTCGAGACAGAAAAAAGATTCTGGGCTGTTTTATCCTGGGGACGACGAGGCTGTGTTTACTCACACAAGTTTGGGCAAAGCCGTGATACGTCTTAAAGAAAGCGACCTAGTACGCAACTCAACCCAAACAGTTCATTTCAAGTTATCGATAATATTGTTCTTACATAGTTTTTCACATATTTGTTCCAACATTTTTTTTAGTACTTGTATTTATCTTCAATCTGTGAGTTATCTTTTAAAGGTGTTATAGTGCCTTTTATTGTTTTCATAATACAAATAATTTATTTACTCATTTAAATCTAATATTAATAAATTTAAATTTGTGTATTTTAAATTTTTAATACGGGGAATACAGTGAAAATTCTGTAAGCATGATTTTATTTTAGATTCTGTAACTGGTGTATGATTACTTGTGGGCAAATTAAAGTAATAAAAATTATAATTATAATACTTAATTGGTTTTGTTAATATGCTCATATGTATATACGCTGATTGCTGCCAATTCTGTAACTGGTGTATGATTACTTGTGGGCAAATTAAAGTAATAAAAATTATAATACTTAATTGGTTTTGTTAATATGCTCATATGTATATATATATGCTGATTGCTGCCTGTGAAATTCACTAAAGGATCTAAAATTTCACAGGACTAACCGAGGAATTGAGATCCGATATTCACATAACTTTTGTGGAACCCATCAAAACAACTAGTAAATTTATCAAACTAAACACAAAAAGGAGCAAACTAATATGATAAAAAAAATCACTGGACATACAAAGCCTAAACAATCAGAAAAAAGAAATTAAAAAAATTTAATAACAATATATAGGTGTGTGTATATATATATATATATATATATATATATATATATGGCTCTCTATCAAATTTGAGATCAACTATAACCTCAGCCTATACTTGCATTTGCTATTCTGAATGCTAATTTCATTGTTAGTAGAAAGACTATCCACTTGAAGTGTACATCTGACCAAAAACTTAACCTTCATCAACTTCAACTTACCAAGCTTAATTCTCACTGGTTGTCTAACCCTGAGATTAAGAGGCACATATCCCAGTTCTTGTTGCTGCTGTTGAAGCCTATTGAGAAGGTCACTTGCGTTCTGTGTTTGTCCAGTAAGCGGTACAATCAACTCCGTTGTGTTGCGGTGACCTTGGTAGAACTTAGGCAAAGCTCCTTGACAAAGTTGTGTTCCTGAGTACAAAACACTTATTCTGCTACCTCCTTCATAGTAAATACCGATCTTCTTATTGGGATTTCTTGCTGTTATGCCCACATCAAAAGTTGCATTTAAGCTTTGATCACTGTTGAGATTGAAATCTGTTATTTGTAGTTTGTCTATGCTGAATTTTGGTAGCTTTGGGCGGAACACAAAGTATATGATGCCACCTGTTATGGCAATTATGATAAGTTGAAGTAAGATTAGCGATACCGTCCAACACAGGCATCGGCAGAAGCAACTTCTTTTCTTTGGTGGCTTTGAGTGCATCACTGGGATGGTGCGAATGAAGGGAGGGTATGACGACTGAGGCGGCTTGCCTCTGTCGGACTTTGAGGCACCTCGCGGCACCAACGGAACGTGTGGTGCCGTTGATGCCTCAATATCCTGAGCTACCGGATGAATTCTTTGATGATCTGCAGCTGCCATCAATTTTTGAGAAAAATTATTAGATGGAAAGAGATGAATACTATATATGAAATATTCAAAGTACAGTAGCTATAGGCAAAGATGATCAAGAACTATTGATATTAAATGGACTCAATTATGATCTTGTGTGTTTGTTTTTGCTAGCTGAAACAAACAACTATTGATATTAAAAAGGTTTAGCTTATTAGATTCAGATATATATATATAATAAAGTAGAGACTTGTTTAGCTATATAAGACTAGTGGTAATAAAATATACAGGTAGGTGACATATTTGATGTGAAGCTTCTTCTTTTTTACATTAACAAGGTAAAGAGTGGACGCGTTCTTCTGAGATATATTTTCCCTGACAAATAGTCAAGGATTAACGATGCGTCTCTGTGCAAAATACTGGCATTTATTTATTAAGAAAACTATGCCGCGGATTTTGTTTTTTATTGACTTCGAAGACACAAAGTCATTAACTCACGCGTTTCAATAACTTTTATATAAAGATAAAATAAAAATATATTAGAAATTTAAAAAAAAAACCCTAAAATTTAAAATAATAATTTAATAATATTAAATAATATTTAATTAAACGATATTAAAATTTAAATGATAATCATAATTTTTTATTACTCAAAATATATAAATTAAATCTAAAGATGTACTATTTTATAATTATAAATTTTAAGTTTATTATTTTATTTTATTTTTAAATATATTATTTAAGATAATAATATTATTATAATTTTAATTATTATTGTCATATTTTTTTATTAATTATAATTATATTTATTAATAAAGTTTAAAAAATTATTTTTATATATTTTTTAATGTTAATAAAAATAATTAAGATGATATCAGTATATAATAATTGTACAATGGAAAGCAAAATTTATACACTAAGCTAAGATTCGATTTAGTCAAAATAGAGGGCTTGGCGTTCGTTACTTTTAATATAATAATTCATATAATCATTTGTTAGTACCATTATTTTTTTCATTAATCTAAATATAATTAATATATAGTTAACATTAATTTCAAACTATTTTTATTAATTTCTTAACAAAAAAAAAATAATTACTCATAATAATAAGCTACGGATATGATCTTCATATGTTCGATCTATTTGAGAATTCAGTCATACAGATATTTAATTTGTCTATTATTTTGATTTAATATTTTCAAGAAATTTTATTTTTTAAAATAGCTACAATTTTCATATTTTATGTAACTTTCATTATATACATACATGATATTGATAATATTTTCAATACATATAAAATTGAAATATTGATTTTCGACCGAGGTAAATCTTTTCATCTAGGTTATATATGGAGTAATTCTTTAATCTTTCATTTTGTCCCTATCGTTTTTGTTCTTTGAATAAACAAAAAGCAGGTGTGAATTCTTCAATCAAAAATCAAACCAGCTTTAAATTTGTTAACAAACATTGGTGAACATTATTCTAACAAAAATATATATATTTTTTAAATTACAAAAAATAACATCTTAAAACAATCAAAATAACATTTTAATATATTGAATGAGTCTAATTAAACATATTTAATTATTGCATTTTAATTTTAACGACATTTAATATAAAATATTAATAATGAAAATATATATTTAGTCATAAATTAGCGTTTGTTTACAAATTTTAAAAGTGTTATTTTTATTGATCATATATAAGTGATTAGTTACAAGTTTTAAATATATTAATTTTTTATTAATTTATCATATGTTTTATGATACATATAATCATTATTAGTAAGTAGTTTTATCAGTTACTTTATTATTCTATATCTTAATTTTATTTTCGATAAATAATTAACATATTAACCTTGATAATTTACTGTACTCTTATTCTAATCATTTTCAAAACATATATGCCTTTCATGCATGTGAAATAGGGTTCAGAGTGGGATGTTGGTGAATGATTGAGCAGCTTTTAAGATTTTAAGTGGATTTGTTTAAGGGATGAAGCGGATAATTTTTAGTTATTTATTATTTTACATAGATAACATAGATAAATTACTCAAATAACCCGTTTTAGTGTAAATATTAATCTTATTTTTTTAAAATTATTAGATACATATACATGGACTTAAACTCATGAAAAAATATAATATCTAAATGATATGTCAAGTAGTGAAACTTCCTTTTAGACAAGAACAGGCTGTAGACCGGTCTAACTTCTTTCCAAAGTAATATTATCCGATAGTAATGAAATCAAGGTTAAATTTGTTTTTGGAAAACATAAGATCGAAGGAATTGACGAAGTAAACTTAGAACTATAGCTATTTTTTCAAGGTTAGAATTAAAATCAGCAACTGTGATATAGATCGGAGACAAAGCGAATATTTTGGAGAATGTTACGAAAAAATTCTTGAATTTATTATTAATTATGTATTTTCAAATTAAGTCTTTAATTGTAATACTATAAAATTATATTAAATAATATAGTGTTTGTTTTTTATTTAAGGTACATTTGTAAATCGTAGACTTTAATTCGATGATGCATTATGATTCAACAAATACACATCCATTATACATAAAGTTTATTGTTTTTGTGGTGTACATTTACGAAAACAATTCAATAATACATTAGACTTTAAAAAGCACTCAATATTTCTAATATTTTAAATTTATATTATTTAAAATATTAATTTTATTTGTATAGAAATTATGGTAATAAAAGGGATTAGGATAACAATGAATGTTTTATCCAATTTTACTTACAAATGGACTAAATGAAATGCTTATTTATAGAATGATGTTCACTCTTTAACTTATAATTCTTTGATTATTTATGACTTTCTCATAAGTCATATCTCTTTAGAATTAATATAATAGTTAATAAATAATTACTATCCATCCAAAATTCATCTCTTTACAAAATGTTATTATCTTTTTACATAAATTATATCATTTAACTTCTAAAAATTGTAGCTCTATAATCCCTTCTATTAAAAACACACCTACTAAACTATAGTAACTTTTCGTGTAAATACTATAACTATTTTTTTTAAATGTCACGACACTTTATGAGTGACATAGTGGATCTCCATCTTTGTGTAGCCTCCAACCTTGGATTCTTAGGCTCCAAATCCAATTCCTTTAAGTACCTCTCCCTTAAATCTTTGTGAAATCGACAGCATCCTAAGGCTTATTTACTTCAATGGCTACATATTCAACATCTCTAGAGATTTAATATGTTATTCTCATGATTCAAACTCCAAAATTTATAGCCAGTCTCTAAACTACAAACTTCGACGACCTTGCATAAATGAAGCATGTGAGAATGAACAAACGTTTAGATAAATAATCTGCCACCTAAATTCCAAGGTCTGTGGATTTGAGGTTAGTTTGCAATTCTCAAGTTATACTTGGATTTGATATTTCTTATTGATTTGATAGTGGATTTGGTGTTTTCTACCCATAAACTTGTGACTCTTTGGAATAGTATCTTGGCCAATGTATGCTGGATTTAATATATGTTTTGTATTCTATAGTATGTTCAGATGAATTTTGCTTAATTCCTCCAGTTTTATGGTTCAAAGTGACTATTGTGCGTGGCTTGTTCGACAAATGGATGGTATAGTGAATGAGTTGGAAGATTATGTTATGTTTCTTATGCGAGAGGAAAACTTTGGGAGTGCCTTTGGTTTCTAGCACAATGCTGAATCTTGAAGTTGTTTTATGGGTGTATTTAGGTGTTCTTCATAAAACATGCAGACAAATGGGAGAGTGTTCCAAGCTAGTATGGGATTCAGGTAACAAAAATTGGACAAGACTCAACCATAAAAGGCATAGAGCTTGTTGTGTTGGTCCTTTGATGATGATATCTTCGATTGAACCATTTGATATTGTTATGACTTATTAATGATGTTTGGTATTATTCAAGTAATAGGTATGCGACCCTAAGAACTTAAGATACCTCGTTTATATGGTGAAGGTAATTGTCGTTTTACAACTTGTATATACCGACTTAGTCTTTGGGAAACAATTGATCAAAACATTATAATCAAGACCTAACTTAAATAAAAACGATCTAGTATTATCGACCTACTTAATGATCTAGATCATTTCTTTACATACAAGATATCAAGCAAATCGTATGCGTCTACACGAGGACAATAACTTGATTCAGTATATAACTACTTTTTGTATGTATCATGGCAGTTCAAATAAAGTGTTCATCAATGTAACTACGACATCTATTTCATAGATGCTATAAATACCTTTCCATTGAGATGAATAAAAAGATTTGAACATTATTAACATTTAGTGTTATCAATTTTATATCATTTTCTAGCAATTTTAAGAGTTTGTTTCCTTGTTTTGGGTTAGTTCTTTGAAGTTTGTGTTGTTCTTTACTGGATTCTCCATGACCCCAGCTGGATAGCTGGTAAAGGTTATGGATTATGTCATCCTTTACAATCCCACTTGCGTCAAATATTGAATGGCTCGCCTAGGACTTGTGATGTTCTTATCTGTATGGTTTGGATTGGTATTGACTGGGCGTAATTGTTTTGTGCTTATTGTTTTTTTTGTGTATGCAGTTTGGTACCTGTTACTGGTTTTTTGTGCTTATAGTGTGTTTCACATGCTAGTATGTATGGGTGCTATGCTTGCTACTTTGCATCATAATTTCTTAGGTGTTTGGTGTACTTGAGATTGTGTTTTATGTCTTTGGAATGAAGGATTGTATGACTTGCTCCTTTGAGCTTTTATTAATAAAATTTCTCTGTTGTCGGAAAAAAAAAGAAGTTTAAATTTATTTTAAGTCCAACAAACTTATAACTTATTTATTTATGTTTCAAAACTACAGAACTTAAAATTTAAGTGTTTTATTATTTATTTTTTTGCTTTCATATTTGTTATTAAAACTGTCATAGCTCGTTATTGATTTTTTACTTTCATATTTGTTATTAAAAATGTTATTACTTCTTTTGATTTTTTGCTTTCATATTTGTTATTAAATCTGTTAGGACTCTTCTTTTTCTTCTTCTTCTTTGCTTTCATATTTGTTATTAAATCTGTTAGGACTCTTCTTTTTCTTCTTCTTCATCCTTGCTTTCATATTTGTTATTAAAATTATAGATTATTTTGATTTTGTGGTACCATATTTGTTATTAAATTGTTTCATATTTGTTATTAAAATTACGAATTCTTTTGATTTTATGTTATCATATTTATTATTAAATTGTTTTATATTTGTTATTAAAATTAGGTTGATCTTTCTTCTTCTTCTTCTTTAAAAAAAATTAGATATACATCATAATTTTTTCAACATTCATTATATTAAATATTTATGTAACGGAGTCATAATCTATTTATATTTTCATTTTTTAGTCTTTATTATTATCCATGCCATCTATTCATATTATAACTCTTTTTTAAACTTAGTTAGATTGTTCATATAAAGTTTCATTTTTTTTATATTTATAAAAAAGAATGATGTAGTTGATAATATCACCTCTAAATCTAGTTATATTTATATTGTGATTTGAACTCTAATTATAAGTATCATTGAGATTATTTTGTATAAATATATTTTTTCTCGATACCCGAGTTTAAAAAGTTAGATGAGAACGATGTTATAGAAGTGCAAGTTAATTAAATATCGTATTATATCCCACTGATAAATATAATGTTTAACCTTTCATTCAAAGTGTTGATGGAAAGCAAAGATGCATTAATTATGTTTTTCTTTCAATTTATTTAATAATATATAAATTTAATTTGTTTCATATGTAACCATTTTTTAAATGATTTTATTTTTAATTCATTATAAAAAACTTATATATAATATTTTCATAAATGTTTAATATAAATTCAACACATATTTTTAATTTAATTTTTTAATATATATATATATTATAAATAATATTATTTATTCACGTAGATATGATAAAATATATCAACTAAAAATAAAATATATTATTTTAATAATTTTTAATATAATATTATTTTTTTCTATTAAGTTATGAAATACGATTAAAATATAACTATTTAACAATAATAAAGTTACAATTAATATATTTTTTTTAATATTTATTGATTGTCACTATTTTATTTTATTATATTTTTAATTTTTAATTTTTAAAAAATTAAAATATATATTTAAATAATTTTATGTTCAAATATTATTATTATTTATTTTTTCTTAAACAATCTCGTCTTAATTTTTACTTTTATTCTCGTTAAATACTCATATTTTAGTTACATTTTAATTATTTTATGAAAATAAATATTTTAATAAAATTATTAAAATAATATATTTATACTTAATTTATATTTAAAAAAAAATCAAGTGTATTAAATGATATCTTTTTAAATTTAATGAATCAAACTATACCAATTATTCATTTTAATAAATGACACCTTATATAAACGTTGAAAATATATAATAATATATATTTAATGTATTGATAAATATCATTTTTATAAAAAAAATTAATTGTTTAAATAAAAAACCTATTAAAAAATAATAAAAATAATATAATTTAGGTGTATTTTATATATTTTTGTTATTAAAAAAATTTAAAATATTATTTTATTTCAAAAATCTTTTAATTTAATGTTATTTAAATTAAATTCAGTTATTTAAATTTATTTAATATTTAATATTATTAAAATATTATTTTTATTATTATATGTTTTAGTGGTTTTTTTTTTCTAAATCCAATTTTTTTTATCGAAAGATTATCCGTAGTTACCGGAAACCGGTAGCTCTCACATGACAAGGTTATGCATATAGGCCGACTTTTTAATTGTCCATTTGCCAACGACTTTAGGAAATGTTATTCAAGGTTTCACACGATTCATTTCGCTGGTCACCTAAAGCATTTGACTTTTTCAATTTTATTGGAAGCTTCTTCTCGTATTTTTTATGTTTAAATTTTAAATTGTTTTCAGACTGTTTTACTTTTACTTCATGCTTTATGATTTATGCTTTTATACTCTATTAGTAAAATTTAAGTTCAATGCACGTGGTGCATTTAATCTGAAAAGAAAAGTAAAAAATATATAAACTTATCATTAGGTATTTATTAAATAAATTATATAAAAAGTGAAGGTTTGAACTTTCTGGTCATTGCACTCACTTTTTTTTAATTTAATATTTTTTTTACTTTACCTCATATATTTTTTTAATAAATAAAATATATTTATTAATAGCATTAACATTTAAATTTATAAATTTAACACATAATAATAATATTAAAATTATATATTTTAATAATACTAATATTTAAAATTTATTTATTTATATAAAACACTTTACATTTAATAAATTATGTAACTATTAATATATCATTTATATATTTATATAAGAATTAAATCTTCTTAATTATAAAATCAAATTTATATTATAATATAAAAAAAATTGATTTTTTAAAGCACAATTTTTTTAATAAAGATACAAACAATAATAGTATCAAAAATTATGGATTATTACAATACATACTAATATTTAAATTTTTATTTTTTTTAAAAGATAATTTATATGGTTATAATTATATCATTTTTTTAATCATTTATAAATTAAATTACACTTAAATAGTTTTTTATTTATAGAATATATTTTATTTTTATTATCTAAATCAAATATCATAATTTAAAAAATAATACTTACTAAACAAACTACATGTAAATAAATTTTTTAAAATTATTTGCTATATAAATAATTTTTTATTTATATTATTTGATAATATAATTATAAAAATATATAATTTTTATTATTTTTATTATCTAAATAAAAAATAATGAATAATAATTACAAACCAAACTACGTATAAATAAGTTTTAAAGTTATTTACTTACATAAAGTAAAAGGTAAGCTTTCAATTTTTGGTTTTATTGTCGTTAACAATTTCATTTTTTTTTTTTACTTATAAAGTTAAATTTACATTACTATATTAAAAAAGTTAATTTTTAAAGTAGTAATTTTTAATAAAATAACAAATAATAATAATAACAAAATTATATATTGTGATAATATAATATTATTTTCTCAAAGACAATATCAATACTTTTACTTTTTATATATAAAATTTTACACTTAACACTATATTATAAAGATATGATTATGTCATATGTTTATTCATATATAAATTAAATTATATTTAAATAGTTTTATTTATTTATTAATTACTACACTTTTTTTACTTATTATTTAAATCAAATATTAATATTGAAAAATATAATACATACAATCAAATTACACGTAAATAAGTTATTTAAAATTAGTGACAACATAAATAAATCTTTATTTATACTATCTGTTATAAAAATACATAAACATATAAAAACAACTCAAAGTAAAGAATTCAAATTTTTATGATTATATAATATTTTAAATTATAAAATAAAAAAGTTCTATAGGAAACTAAATATATAATTACTAATTAACATGAAATATAATTATAATAAATATACTTATTTTTGAATTAAATATATTAAATTTTTAATATTAAAAACTTAATTAGTTATAAATTATTAAGTTATAACTTAATGATATTGTAAAATATTAATAATTTTCACTTTAAATTATTATTAAAAAATATAATATTTAAAATATAAAAATAGACATAAATATCATTTAATTTAGTGTTTAACTTTTATAAAAGATTATTTATTTTAAAATATTATAATTTAGGTTAATAATTTTTTATATATTAATGATTTGATTATATTGATTATATATTTTTTTAAATAGCTAAATACTTACGTATTATAATAAATTTTATAAAATTATTTTAAATTTTACATTTGTTCTAATTATATTATTTTTATTAAATAAATATTTAAAAATATAAATAAATTTTAAATACGCAGCATGTGCATCACAAGTGCCCCTACCTAGTAATATTAATAAAAGTTTTATTACAACGTCTTATGAAAAAATATAATTTAGTTTTCACAAATATTATTTATATACTTTTAATTTCATTGATCTTATAAAGGTCATTAATTTTCCCATAAACACAATCATGTTAGTTATGCTAAATATCATTTTTCATAATATTATCATTCTAAATATGTCAAACTTATTTATTTATTTACAAATTTTGAACATTTTATATTATAGTTTTTTTCTTGATTAATGATTATTTATATTTTAATTTTTAAATTATTATTAAAAATTATTAAATACACAGTGAAAATGATGAAGGTGGATGAAATTAGAGAAGAAACCAAAGATAATTTTTATGTCTATTACTTTTGAAGTTTATCTTGATGTTTTTAACTAATAATTATAAATAGTGAGATTAGTTTGTGTTAATACTCTTATTAATTATTGCAATAACAAATAAAATCAAAATGAAGGTCACTTGTTTTGGCACACATAAATTATCTCTATAAATATTTTATTATTCATAATCTTTTATTTATTTAATAAATTAAAGAGAATTTTAATTACTAATATAAATTACAAATTAGACCATTATTCAAATTTTATAAATTTTATAAGAAGGTGGAACTTCAAATAAGATAAAAATTGTTTGTTATAATTCATACTATGTTAATAGAATCCTCTTTATATGTACAACAAAGCGAAATAATTATCATATTATTAAATATATAAAATTTTTATTAATAATATATATATATATATATATATATATATATTTTATTCATGTG
Organism: Hippophae rhamnoides; assembly: GCA_033030585.1. Lineage (NCBI taxonomy): Eukaryota > Viridiplantae > Streptophyta > Magnoliopsida > Rosales > Elaeagnaceae > Hippophae > Hippophae rhamnoides. The sequence continues at coordinate 59,313,606 of CM065428.1, read as the reverse complement.
ATATATATGCTAAAAATATTATCTTATACACTGTGTCACTTCTTTATTTGATACGTGCTAATGGTTATTTAAAATAGAATTTAATTTTGTTTTAAAAATGCCATAGGTATCAAGGAAATGAAGGAGTGCATTGTGAAGTACTGCTAGCCTTTCTCTTTTTATAAACTTTTCTCATAACATAAGAGCTATGATCTCAATTTAGTACACCATTTTTTACACTGTAATATCACAAAAATGGATAATTTTTTTCTTTCATATCTTTTATAAATTTTAACTATTAAGATATATCATATAAAATATAAAAAAACAAATTATAAATTAAATTTGTTTATCTTGTCCCTTTTGTAACTTTTAATTCTAATGCATTTTAGGGTTAAAAGCGGAAAAACGAAAAGGTCATTTGACAGCATAATCTTCAATAAATTACACGTAGAATTTTTTATCAAAACAGTACTTTTTCCATTAACCAAAGGGTAGAATTTGCAAATTAATAACAAGAAAATAAACATAATATATTGAGAAGTATAGATATAACTTTAACCTAATCCAACTAATAGTTCGAACGATGAGACTAGTTAATCTAAGAAAATCAATTTGTATACGCGTTCACAATAATACTCATAAGATGAGCTTACCTTCTTACATCAACTTTGATATTGGAAGATTGACTTTCAACTTGAGCCATTAATAGTCAACTTTTAGCTTAAAATGTATTATTTTTACTAATTATATACTTTTGACATATTATAACATATATTTCTTGTGTAATCGATATATATACATGTAATATCTTATATATACATGAATCTTATAAGAGATCCATACAATTTGGTGAAAAACTCTTACTTCTCTCTAGTTTCATTCTCTACAAATAAAATCATCCTAATATTTTGGCACCTATCATGAGACACATGATTTGAAGGTCGGGCCTTAACATAACCCCTTATTTTCAAGGATTCACCTTAAGTTCTAGGAGAGATACCTCATATACAAGTGGTAATTGTTGTCTCTTTTAGAGAACATAAAAACGTGCAAGTATACACGGTCACAAATAATAAAAATTGATAAGTAAATTATCGTTCCCACGGAGATTTGCTGCTACAGTTTGTGGAGTACTAAAATTATTTCAATCCAAATTTATCCAAATGATCGAAAAGTTTGATTAACTAAATTGATTTTTTATAACAATAAATAAGAAAATTCTAGAATTACAGTTTTCACCAAATTAATCCACTCGAATCATATTATTTGCTCTTGATTTATTTTTTTATAAATTTAATTTGCCAACCGAGAACTCCTAATTTTATCCATACATCTCTTTCGAGCTTCGTATAGACACATCTCGCTAAATTAATTTACTATATTCCTATAAGAATTAAATTCACCCAAATTTATTACATTCTAAGTTCTCAAATGGCCACACATACGATAAAGGTATATTCATATCCTTCATATATACATGTTATTCTATCCATGAAAAATATACACAAAAATGTTTCTTCCAAGTCTATTTAAGTCTCACAGATCAATTGATAAATTTTTCAATAATCAAAAGCATTAAGCACAAATAGAATAAACAAATTAAAAGTCTAATAAATCGTTCAAAAAATAATTAAATCCAAACTTCATAAATTTAGCTAAAATGCAACCTTAGAAAAATTAAATTAATTCATAAATAAAAATAAAAAGTACAGCATTTAAGGAATATCAGTTACAAAACACAAAGAAAATTAAAAAAATTTTGCTCCTAAATTTTTGGCACACGTGGAACACAACAGAAGCCAAAAATGGCTTCTACGTGTACCACTGTCTAGAACTCTCCAACTAAACCCCCTAATATTTCGCAATAATCTCTTATTTATGGCTGCAACACACTAAAAAAAACACATCATAAAATACATTTTTTTAGACACATGGGAGACATTTTACATCAAAAATAATAATTAAAAACCCACGTGGTACACAAAATGGTACATCAAAAATAATATTTAAATTTACGTGAGAGACAAGCGTGCCCAATTCTGGATTTTTCATTTCAATTTACGCATGCCACGTGTCAACGTCTAATTCGCTGTAAGAAATACCGAGACACGTGGCATCCTTTCATTCGTTGTACAAAGAAGCCGCACGAGGAACACGTCGCATGGGAGAAATGCTTTTGTAGCCACGTGGGGGACGCAGACGCGACTAGAAAAGTGTGCCATTTTCCGTGTTTTTATTTTACAAAACTTATGCCACGTGCCGTCCTCTTATTTGTTGGAACAATAATATAGACACGTGGCACCTTCACATTAGGTATATTGGGAAGGCGCATGCTTTTTACATTGAACGCATCACATAGGAAATTTCCTACGTAGTAGACACGTGGGTCCTACCCTACACACCGGCATGCGCGGCAAGTGGGTCTCATTCAGCGCCGAGCAATGTGCCACCTGGGAATCGTGTCCACGCACCTATGTCCCGAGTGCATCTTACGCGCCTGATCATCATCGTTGATTTCTGATCTGATGGTGTGTGGCACGCATGGAAAATATCTACGTGTGGTCCTTCTTTCCTGTGCAGAAAAATAAATATTTTTAATTGCATTTTAGCCCTCCAATTTAATTTAAATTAACTTTTAAACTTTTGTTAATTGCAATTAAGCCTTTTCTAATTCAAATTAACTTTTCCACTTTCGTTAATTAAAATTAAGCACTCTTTTAATTTAAATTATATTTTTAGACTTCTTTATTTGCAATTAAATCCTTTTTGGATTCAAATTCTTTAATTATCTTAAAAATATATTCCTTAAAAAACTAACAGTAAATATTAATTTATTCCATTAAAATTAACTAAAAATGTCAAAAATATAGCAATTATAATTAATAAAATAGATGAAAATAACTATATAAAATACAGTTATCAGTAATCCCTAGGATTTACGTTCGTCATGGTGGGAACATGAGCCGAGGAAAGATTAAGATTAGCGAACGAAACAACAGTCTCACCACGGGACCATATCTTGCCATCTCATGAGGAGGCCCAAGCCAAGGTCGATCCCTATCAAGATTTGGCATGTCAATTTCTTAAGCTAAGAAGAGATCTCGAGGAGACCATACAAGAAAACATAGCATTGTGCTTGCAGTCAGGCCTAGGTGCCCTTAAGGGTGGGACCACTAATCTAGTTGGTGAGCTTGATCAAGCTCCTATAGCATATGAGCCTTCCTAGGGTGAGAATTTAATAGGGGCAACCCTTCTTCCAATGCGATGAGGCTCAACAATGAGCAATCACTACAAGAATGGAAGAGTTAGTAGGCATAATTCCAAGAATTGAAGGAAGCAAATAGAAAGTAAGAGCATACCTTCAAAAGGGTTAATTAAGGTTCAGAAAAAGGAAAGGCATACTATGATGTGGATGTGGACTATGAGCAATTATGTGTCTTTTCCTTCGTTGATAAAATAGAGCATGATAAGCCTCCAGCCAAATTTAGCATTCTCAAATGTTTGGACTACCGGGTGACGAAGGATCCAATAACTCACATTCAATATTTCAAGACAACTATGACCCCTGTGAGCCTTACTCAAGGAAAAATAGATACCATGATGTGCAAATTTTTCACTACCACTCTATGCGATGAAGCACAAAAGTAATTTAATAACTTGGCACCCCTTACTATAACCTTTTTCTCTTAGTTTTCTAAGTTGTTCATCACCAATTATGCTTGCAATGAGCCTTTAAGGAAAGAGTCTCATCATATTTTCTCAATCACCCAAGGAAGTAGAGAGGTTATTGAAGAACACATGAGAAGGTTCAGGAAGGAAAAGCTAGAAATAACAGACTACCCTAACTATATTGCAATAGAAGCTTTCAGGCGATGTCTATTGAGGAATTTTGATTTACTCATAGAGTTGACCAAAATAGTTTCCCAAACGATGGAGGAAGCTTATGAAAAGACAAGAAAGTTTGTCAATCTAGAAAGGGAGTTAAGGTCGAATAAGAGAGATAAGGTTATTGTAGAAACCGCACTAGAAAAGGAAAAAATGAGGGTAATCTCAGATAGGTCACACCAAGATAAAATGGCCAATAAGAATAAGCATTTCACTCCCAATTACAGGGTAATTGGACAATGATCCGGGAATAGGGGACCTTGGGAGAGGTCATTGTCTCCCTTCAAGGGTCCATCATTGAGAGTAATCCTTGCCCAAGTAGTATTAAGGATGAAGGATGAACAGAATGTCAGGTAGCCACCAAAAATAAGGACTACCCTTCGGGACACATTTAAGTGGTATACTTTTCATAAAGATATAAGCCATGATATGCGAGATTACAGGCATCTGAAGAAGGAAATAAAGGATTTACTATCTAAGGGGTATCTAGAGGACCTCGTGGGAAACAATAGCATGGAAGTTGATTAGTAGCTCGAACGCGAAATGTTAAGGCTACCTACTCCACCTGGTAGTGGGATAGGCCCATAAAATGAGTCTAATGTGAGAATCTGAGCTTAATGGGACCTATAATAGCTCACACAAAAGATATGATAGAGACTTGTGCGGCTTTTCGCATGTCAATAATTTGGGTAAAGGAATGTCCTCAACTGAAATCACCTTCTCTAGGAAGGATGGGGCCTTGTCTCCCCATAAAGACCCTTTGAATAGGATCCTACGACGTTTGTCAAATCATGGTCGATACGAGAAGTTTTGTCGACCTTCTTTTTCTGTCAACAACAATGGCTCTTGGTATTAAGGAATGCGACAGCGTGATGAGAGAGCTATTCCTAGTGGGATTCAACAGTAGCATTACCTATGCAATAGGAATCATAATGTTACATGTCATGGCAACATGATCTACAATAATAACCAACTTTGTGGTTATTAACGTTCCAACCCATTACAATGCCATCTTGGATAGACCATGGATACATAAGATGAAAGTAGTTCCCTCTACTTTCCACTAAGTTATCAAAACCTTAACTAAGGAAGGCATAAAATAAATAAGGGGGACCAAGAAAAGGCTAGAGGTTGTTATAATACTACTATCAAGGATACTACTCCCAAGTAGCTATTACAACATGGGCCTTGTCAGAAAAGGCCAAGGGGCAAATGCATAGTAGAGTCGGCACAAATTTTTCCATTCAAAGATTTAGGGGATGACCACTCCTTAAAATTGAGCACTGACTTAACAAAAGAGGTTAGGGAGCATCTATCTTAATTCCTAATAGCAAATTCTAATATCTTTCCATGAAGGCCTATAAACATGTATTGGATTAACCTAGAGATTATAACCTACAGATTGAATGTTGATCCAAAAGATAGACATATTAAGCAAAGAAAGAGAAAGTTCCTAAGAGAAAAGAACGAAGTGATTAAAATTTAGGTCACCATGCTTAAAGAGACGGAGATCATTAGAAAGGTGGACTACTAATGAGTACAAAACCGACATCGGGTTAGCAATATCGATCTTACAAATACTTTGATTTTATATTTGTAAACCTCTTGCAAGTAAACGAATCATTTTATAGAAAATGACAAGTATACTCCCAAGGTCGATCTAAGGAAGAAATATATGTGGTTTTTAATTTATTATTCAAATTTTTAAAAACAAAATTAAATCTTAAACATCCTGTCATGATATTTTGATTTTGTATTTCCTAATGTAATAACAAAAAAAATAAACGTAGATATGATTCAATAAACAATTATGAAATTTTTTATCATTCATAATAGTGGAGTATTTATGGATATAATAATTAAGTTAATTATGTTTGCTCATATTATTTAGGTTATAAAGATATAAATTGATATTTATTAATTCTCTCTCTTTTATATGAATACAATCTTTAGTAGAGTTAGATATTCCTTGTTAATTAAATAAATCAATTAACACTTATGGGTGAGATCGATAATTAATTTGGTTAATTAAATTAATTATTTTTTCTAAGAGATTGAAAATAAACCATTTAAATACTACATTTTCATGGGGTTAGACATTTTAAATTTTATTCAAGGTGTCCAAATTAAACCTAAAAATTTAATTATCTAAGTACTAACTTTTAAGTTTTAAAACCATTACTGAAAATATGTTATAAATATATTTTCGAATAATAGTTCTTATAAAAACTTTTAAACTAGAGTTTCACTCTAACTATCGGGCAATTATGCTAACAAATAAAAGAGTAATACTCTAAATCAGACCGAATAATTAAACCTTAAAATCTAATTTTTAGATTTAAATTTGAAATGAAAAATAATATATTTCTTTCTAATATTCTTAATATAAAATCTTGAATAAAAACAAAATCAATTTATTTTATAAAGATGTTTTACCTATTTAATAACTTGCAAGCATAACAACATTATTCTTATATCATATTTACAAATAGCTACTCATGTTAAATTTAATCACATATAAACTAAACAAAACATATAAAAATAAACATAAAAAATAACTGTAAAAAAATTATTTTAAAATTATACCTCAAAAGAATCTTTACAAAACTTTGATGCTAATTATGTTAATTGAAAACCTCTAAATGGATTTGTATTTTCGTTTATTGAATCAAAAACTAGAAATCTATAAAATTATAATTAGTTCCTCTCAAAAAAAAAGAACTTCAAAACTAAAAAAAACTAAGAACTAGAGAAAGAAAGCTAGAGAGAAAAAATTGTGATTTTTGGGATTTAAAGGATGATTTTTACAATGGGGGAAAGAGTTTATAGATGAGGAAAAGGTCTAATAAAGTGAAAAAATATCTCAAAAATTGATTTTGGACGCGCTTAGACAAGCTAGCATGCTTATAGGGGTGAGATTTGTGGTAGATGGATGTTGGCACCCGCAGGACTCGGCTGAGAGTGTGCAGAAATCGGGGCCGATGTGTGCTAGGCATGTACTGAGCGTGTGTTGGCATCATGCACGCACGGGCGTGTGCTGGTTGTGCGCGCAAAACTCAACATTTTTGACTTTTTTTATCGTTTTGACCCATTTTGTCTAATTTTTCCATTTTTTTGACTTTTTTTCGTTTTTCTCAACATATTTGTAATATATTGCATCTAGTATTTTTCTTCAAGTCTTTAAGTTATTTTTGAACAAAAATACATAAAAAATAATAAAAATACCCTTAATTTCAAAAAGATAAATTTATATAAAAATATGATAAAATCATTCAAATATAAATCTATTTAATCAAATAAAATATATTAAATCGTGGTAATTTTAGTATTTTTTAAGTATTCATCAACTATCCAACCTGGTTGTCAAACATGGTACTGGTAAAAAAGGCTTATGAATCGTCCCGTATTTGTGTAGCCTTCACAGACTTGATGAACCATACATAAAAGACTATTTTTTCTTGCCTAGTATTGAACAATTGGTGTATTCTATTGTCATATCTTCTTGATGAGTTTCTTAGATGCATATTCTAGTTATTATCAAATCATAATGCACCTAAATGCCATTTGGTTTAAAAAATACGGGAGCCTCGTATCAACACCTCGTCAATAAGATGTTCATTAATCAATTTGGAGACATCTTGAAGCATATGTGGACGACATAGTGATAAAGTGAGCACAACTAGTGAACCATGTCAAAGATTTAGAAGAAATATTTCACGTAATTTGAAGGTATGACATGAGACTAATCCTAAAAAATGTATTTTTTGGTGTTGCTTTAGGGAAATTATTGGGATATATCGTATCTTCCCTAATAATGAAAGCCAACCTGAACAAGATACAAGCCATGGTTGACATGAAACCTCATACCAGCCTAAAAGGTATACAAAATATGAATGAAAGAATAGTGGCACTCAACAGATTCATTTTCAAATGCATAGATAAATGCTTGTCATTCTTCAAAATTTTGAAAAATAGCACATTAATTTTTTGAAATGAAGATTGTAACAAAGCTTTTCAAAAAAATTAAATAGTAACTGAGCAAGCATCATGTCCTAGTTAGTCCCTCCCTGGGAGAAAAGCTTTATTCGTACTTAGTTATTATTCCCTAGACTTGTATTCGCGCACTTCTTATTGAAAGAAACAAGGCCCAACATTACATCTACTACATGAGTAAGATCCTGACAAATGCCTAAATCAGGTATCCAATAATTGACAAGTTGACATTTATTCTAAAAATGACAACACTAAAACTTTGGAATTACTTCAATTTGCATACAGTGATAGTACTCACCTCGTAGTCACTTAAAATCATATTGACAAGACTAGAGGTTGCAGAAAGACCAACACATATTACCATAGAGCTGGGAGAGTATATTATCAAGTATATGTCTAGAACTTCCATTAAAGCGTAAGCGATGATAGAGTTTGTTGTTGCGTTCAGTAAGTCACCAATGATGAGGTAAAAGAGAAAGTACGTGGCATGAATCAAAGAGAGATGCCAACTTGACAAGTATTTATAGATGGCACACACAAATTCAATTGCATTAAGTTAGGAATGATCATAATCGACCACAATGAAAATTGTTTCCTACATGCAATAATCACTTAGCATAAATTTAACCTACTATTCTACCTCATTAAAATGGAATGTAGTACATTTAATAACAAAATAAAAAAATAAAAAATATTAATTAAAAAATATATTTTAAATAAAAAAATATTAATTTATTAATAATTTTATTTTATTGATAGTTAAAAATTTGATGTGATATAAATAAAAATTAAATTTAAGATTATTTTAATTTAATATATATATATATATATGTTTTTATTTTCTTAAACTGTTTTTTAATTATTGAATTTGTTATTTTTATTATTTATAATGTTAAATATAAATATTTATTGTATTAAATCTTTTATTTTATTTTTAGCGAATATTTAAAATCGCAGAATCAATTACTTCAAACATATACGTCTACAACTTAACTTTAATTTAAAAAAATCTAAATAAATTTAAAAATAGAAAGAAGAAAGAAGAAAAAACAAAAAAAAAATGAGAGGAGAATAAGTGGTAGAAAGTTGATACTTAGGGGTGTCCAGGATTGACCGGGACCAAACCGTAAACGGAATAGGATCGGACCAAACCGAAACGGTTTACTAGTCAAACAGTTCGGTCGGTTTGTATTAATTTTAACTGCTCAAATGACCAGAATAGGTTTAATAATATATTAAAAATTTTACATTTTGCTTCATTAAATTATAAAAAATCGAACCAATAGGAAAATAAACCGGACCGAACGGTTTATAAGTCAAACGGTCCGGTCCGGTTTTTATTTTTTAAAACCGTTTCAAACGGTCCGGTTTGGTCCGGTTCTAGTAATATGAACGGTTCGGTCCGGTTAGATTTTTTTTAGGAAAGACCGGACTGGTGTGGGAATGAGTGGTCTAAATTCTATTAGGAGTAGCTTCTGCCTAAATCGTGATGGGAATCTTCCCAGCCAGATAACGCAAACAAAAAATCGCGGGTAGCATCTTTCAATACAACAGCCTCACCCCGTCACCCGTCACCCGTCACCCGTCACCCGTCACCCGTAACTAATTATAATTGTTTAAAACAAACACGAATTCAAAAATATAAATAGAATATAAATTTAATTTAATTTAAATAATTTTAAATAATACAAAAAAAGTAAGGTTAACTTAAGATTGAGTTTTAACCGATCTAATAAAAAAACTATTTCTCTTATTATTTTTATATATTAATTATTTATTTATTAATAAAAATTATACTATATTTTACCTATATAAACTGATTAATTATATAAATATTTATGAATTTTATTTAAAAATAAATTCTTAAATAATTTTTTTAAATTCGAGAATAATTTTGTATAAAATATTTACGATTAATTTCATTAATTTATTCATAAATTTATAAAATTAATTTATAATTTTAGTATTCTTATATATTTTTGTAATATATTTATTAAACACACATGTCTTTATGATTAAATTTTTAATAATATTATATTATCATTATCATAATTAAATGATGATCAAATTTAAAATATTTATTTATTTTAATTTTAGAATGCGAATTTGGTTTAAAGTTTTTATTATTTTAAAAATTATAAAAAAAATTATAATATTTTAAATATAAAAATTTGAATTAATTTGAGTTCCTTGCTTATCTTAGTTTTTTTTTATTTGAATTATAATTGATAATATATAACATGAATTAAATTTAATGAGATTTTCGATTAGCTCAATTTTAGCCCACTATTATAAACCAATCCAACGTAACCCCACCCGCTGACACCTCAACCAGGCACGACTACTCGTGTCTCAAAAAAGGAATGGAAATTGCTGATTGATTATAATAATAATTAGAAATACAATAAATAAATAAAAAAAAAGAACAGAATTACAGGAACAATGGGGTGGTTGATAACAGCTTCAACCTCCAGTTGCCGCAATTGCTTCAGCTTGACTCCTCAAATTTCTAATTCACGCCCAATTTCTCGTTTCATCAGGATCGCAACATGGGAAAATCCAAATCCCTCCTTTAAACTTCAATTCTATTCTACTTTTTCTAATCTTTCACTTCCCAGAAGAGCTAGACTTAAAACAGAAGTTAGCTACCAACACACAGATACCGATCTCCAAGACGATTCTTCATCTTCATCTTCATCTTCAGAAGTTGATTGTGTGGGCTCAGGTCTGGACATTGAATGCAACGTCTCTTCTACTACTACTTCAACGACTTCGTCTTACTGGGAATGGGCGGTTGTAGTCTCTCCATTTTTCTTCTGGGGTACAGCAATGGTGGCTATGAAAGAAGTGATCCCAAAGGCCGGACCTTTCTTTGTCTCATCCTTCCGTCTAATCCCCGCTGGCTTCCTTCTCGTTGCCTTCGCTGCCTGGAGAGGCCGTCCTTTTCCCTCCGGCCTCGCCGCTTGGCTTTCGATTGCCATTTTTGGACTCGTTGATGCCGCTTGTTTTCAAGGGTTTCTTGCTCAGGGTTTACAGAGAACCTCTGCTGGTCTTGGTAGTGTAAGTTTCAAAAACTGATTGGTGCTATAATTTTTATTATTGCTTCTTCCTTTTTTGTTTGATTGATATAATTCTGACTTAGTTTTGGACACATTGTAGGTCATAATTGACTCCCAGCCTCTGACAGTGGCTATACTAGCCGCTTTTCTATTTGGTGAGTCGATTAGTGTTGTTGGAGCTGCAGGACTTGTGCTTGGTGTTGTAGGGCTTGCCCTTCTTGAGGTATTAAACAATACCTCTTATAGTCTTATTGCTCTTGAACTTGCTTATTGCCTCTTTAGATTGGTTCTGTTCTGCTGAACTTTTGAGAGCTTGTCGTACTTTCCAATTTAGTTTATGGGTCTAAAGTGTGAAATGCTTCAGTATTATCTCTGCCTTGGGTTTGAGAACAATGGTTGGGTACATATTTATACATGAGGAGCGTGTAAGTAAAAAAGGTAAAGAAAATTCAGATTGCACTTAAAAAACTCAGAAGCTTCTAACCAGGAAAGGCCTGAGAGTTGACTTAATTTGGATTAACTCTATACTTCAAGTTCCAATCAAGTTATTAGATATTGCAAGGGGAAACTGGCTTTGGTTTTTGAGAGGTGAGCCTATTTTTGTACTTCTAGTATTCTCAAGCTTTACTGTTGGACAATTTACTCCGGTTTCTTCTTCTCTTCTCACTACTGCTGAGTGGCTTCAAGACACTGTCCAATTTAAGTTCCTATGATTTGTAATACTACAACTGGAGATAAGTTGGAATTCATTGCTATATTTTAGAAAATTAAATTTCCTGAACCTTTTGATTTGAACCTTTCAGGTACCGACACTTTTTGATGCAAGTAACTTTTCACTATGGGGAAGTGGGGAGTGGTGGATGCTTCTTGCTGCTCAGAGCATGGCCGTTGGCACAGTCATGGTTCGTTGGGTTTCTAAGTACTCAGATCCTATTATGGCAACTGGATGGGTGGGTAATCTGAAGTTCTCAACTTTGGAATCTTTTATCCTTTCTACCTTTGATCTTCTATTAATGGCTGACCACTTGGTTATACCTTTGAGGACTTGATGCTTGTATTGATGTTTACAGTGAACTAACAGAAACTTCTGAACGTCAATCACAAGTAGTTTTCCTTTAAAGCTATTGTCTTGGACGGTGATGAATGATTGTACTCACTTAAAGTTTTGATTTTCTAGACTCAAATCCTTTGTTTTTCTTGCATTTATAAAGTTATAGAAGTTCCATATTTGTCCAATAATTCAAGAGAAGAATGAACCTTGGTAAGATTAATGCATGATATTTATTTGGTTGTAGCACATGGTTATCGGTGGCTTGCCTCTTCTTGCAATTTCCATTCTCAGTCATGATAATGCTGTTAGTGGTCATCTTGGGGAGTTTACTGCAAATGATACATTGGCATTGCTTTATACATCAATTTTCGGAAGTGCCGTCAGCTATGGTGTATATTTCTATAGTGCGACAAAAGGTATTTTCTAACTTTTATCTGCTCAATGTGAAATTGATTGTTAACTTCTTCCCTTCCAGATTAATTTGAGATGGCATATAATATTTTTTTGGAGTGACAATGATTGTTTTCCTATACTAGAATTCAAGTGTATGCATCTCGAAATTACATTTACCCATTTAACAGTCCCCAAGTTGATTTTCTGAATTTGTGGTGTAATATTTTTCAGGTAGCTTGACAAAGCTCAGCTCCCTTACATTTCTAACTCCAATGTTTGCTTCAATTTTTGGGTAAGGTCATCAAACCTTACAAATCAATCATTTATAATGAAAGAAAAAGGGAAATGTGTGTATAGTATATGCAAACATACCAAGAAAGCTGGCAGTATTTGAGTTCTTCCTGGCCTCTCTATTTCCACGTGCATGACCATACACGAAATGCTAAGATACCATGTCTGGTTTCTTAGCATGTTCGAGTATGTAGAGCAAGCTAATGCTGCATTAATTATTTACAACATTACGTAATATATTAGGAAGAACTTTTCTGCCTAATAAATTGTCTTTCCCTGTTACGAGCCTGACTGAGATCCAATTAGCAGATTCCTCTATCTTGGGGAGACTTTCACACCATTACAACTGGTTGGCGCCATTGTTACTGTAGCTTCAATATACATGGTTAACTACAAAAATAGCGAAGAATAATGCACAGGCTTGATACAAATGGATATAGGATATAGCATTAGCTGATTAAATGGCAAAGTGGTGGGATAACACCTCAGTCTACTCTGGATGTGACACTTGAACGGGAAATGCCCATGCACAGGATGCTTGCAAAGAACTTGAGGTACTGTATTATAAATTTGCAGTGGTGATTTGTCTACAAAGAGCAGAGTATTAGTCATCATCATTTCATAGTATGCACCTTAAAGAGTAGAACGAAAAAGGACGGAAGCTAGGGAGGAAATTTATATACTTGAAGAGGGACACGTGTCACACTTTAATTTTCGACATATAAATTTTAGATTTAATATTTATAAAATTATAGATAAATTATATACCTTAAATAAAATTGTGCTCAACTTAAATTTTAAATTTTAAGTTTTTAATACTTAATATCATGAAAACTTCAATAATTTGAATATCTTTTTATTAAAATAAGATGCACATAATGTCTTTTTCAATTAAAAGCAAGCAGTAATTAAAAAATAATTAATATTATTTGTTATGTGTATTTGATGCCTCTTTCGAATGTAAATCCTAAATTTGTCAGAGCAATAATCATCTTCGTGCCGAAGTAAATTTTATCTGGTAAAGGGACTCATATTTTCATGGATTTGGGTATTATGTGCCATAAAAGAGAAAGTTTTATGCTCTGGAAACTTTACTGAAAAGCTTTTAAGTAAACAACCATTCGTCCCGGGTCTTATGTTAATTCAATAATCAATACACCATAGCTAGGAAGTTTGACTTCGCAGAGCAAGCACCACCGAGTGATTTTGGTTTCATCCTTACAGCACTAATATATGTTGATTCTGGTTCAACCTTACCTCGGAAAAGAAAACTCTATTTGTGATAGGACTTTGATTCAAAAGTATTGTTCACATTCTGTTGTTTCTTTATAAATTTAATACAAGAAAGTGAGAGTTGCCGAATTGAAGTGAGCTTGCATTTTCCTAATTCAGATAAGAGGTCATCTTTTTTGAATTTAAAACTGTTGTAAGTTAGCAACCCAAAAAGTTGATCAAAGACGTATAAGGGTACAACCAATAAGAAATTGAATGATGATACAAGAAAAAGCATTGTGTTAGAATGCTAGTTTACTCAAAGTTTGTTATATTATGATTTTTGTTACTTTATTAGTGTTATGATTTTATTTTCAATATCATTATTAATTAGGGTTTAAATGTGGTACCTTAGTGATATTACACTTAAAAAATGCATTAATTTAACACAATTTGTCATATAATAGTAGATTTTTCACAAATGTGTAATATATACGTGTTATTCAAATAACATTTTTGAATAATCAACTAATTGTTTATATCAAAATATCCTCTAAATATTATTTAATTAATTTATTATTCAAAAATATTATTTAAATATCACATATTTATTACTATATATGTAAAAAATCTACAATTAAATGAAAAAATTGTACTAAATTGATATCTTTGTTTTAAATGGGATACCATTAAGGTACCATTTCAAAAATTTAGGTAAAAAAATATCAAAAATAAAATCACATTACTACTAAGATTGCAAATTCGTTTAAGAATATGTAAAAAGATGATGATGATGATGATAATAATAATAAATAAATAAAGGTATATAGGCAGGACATATTAAAAATTCTTTAAAATTTGGTTATATATTTTTTTAAGGCAATGAAATTATATATATGTACGGTGAGTATGTATGTTTATGTATATGTTATGATAAGTAATTATTTTGGCTTTTTTTTATTAAAGAAAACATCATGTGTATATCTTCTTCTTCTTTTAATTAATAAAAGTCAAGAATAAACTAAGATAACCACGCCTTTTTAATTCTATTCAAATAATTTAATTTAAGTATCAAAAGAAAATCATAATCTTTCGTTATATATTTAAAAAATATCCTAACATGAAAAGCTCAGAAAGATCATTTAATAATTTAAAATTATAATAAAAATATTTAAAAAAGTATAAACAAAACCATTACTTACAATAATAAACTTTTGTTTTAATAATCTCATAAGTTAATCTTTATTACATGATTCTTAAATACTAATTTTGTATTCATCTCAATCTCAATATCTAAGCATGAAACACAAACTATGAATATAACTTTTTCGTACAATAATATATAGAAGATTTAAGATATCAAATATACTATATAAAAACTTAATCATTCATTTTAAATTAATTGAAATCATAATAATTTTGTATCAAATTTATTTATAAATGTACATAAATGTCCCTAATAATACAATTAAATAACAATACCTAAAACGGGACAATGTATCATCTACCCAACCTAAATCATAGAATGTCCCCGTTGACACCAAAAACAACTAAAAGAAAAAAGAAAAGATCATGAAAAATAAATAAAACGAAAAGTAAAATTACCAAATATTTTTTCATAGTTAATTTATTTTTATTTATTTAAAATTAAATAATATGTTAAGTAATAAATTTGAAAAAAAATATTAGACAAAAATAACTAAAATAAAAAAAATAAGAGTAAACAATAAAAAAATAATTAAATTGAACAAAAATCTAAGCAAACTACAAATATTCACAAAAATCATAAATGAAAAATGATGAATATAAACAAAGAGTTTTTAAGAATTTTGATAATAAAAAACACTATTCTTCTCAATAACAGCATCAAAAACTTAATGTATAAATTTTGTATATATAAATAACTTGCAAATATACGAATCATTTATAAAAAATAATGAGTATATTATCAAGGTAGATTGTGTGGTGTTAGATAATTCTTTAATTTTTTTTAAAACTTAAATAAATATGAAAATAAAACGCAAACATTCTATCACAATGATTATGCTTTGAAAATACTAAATTAATGACAAAATAATTAAATAACTAAATATAGACTCTACTTAAATAAATTCAAGGTAGATATATAATTTATAATTAATAGAGAATTAATGAAAATATTTAGCTAATTAATTATGTTTATCTAAAAATATTTAAGTTAATTAAAGTATAAATTCATATCATTGATTTTTCATTTTTAGTATAAAAGATGTCTTTGGTCCGGATCATTCTTATTTAATAATCAAACCAATTAATGCCTTCGATCAGAATCATTAATTGATCGATTAAATTATACTTAATGTTCAAGAAAATAAATAATAAGAAATCATTCAATTCAATATAATTGGTCATCTCATCGATTTAAACTCACATTCAAGTAGTCTAAATTAGACTTAGATAATGTGTATGAAATCTGATTTTTATATTTTAAATATATTATAAATAATAAATAGTTAACAAATTATTCATAAATAAATTTTATAATGAATCTTGGATAAAGAAATAATCTTAATATATTTAATATTAAAAATATTTATTTAAATAATTTATATAAATATCAAAACAAAACTAAAATTTCATTACAATAATTAATCTGCTTAAAATAAATTACATAATCAGTGGATTAAATATAACATTTATTCAAAAAATACGAAAATAAAATTGTGTTTTGTTTTTGCACAACTATTGATATATATATATATATATGTATATAATAAAGTACAAACTTGTTTAGCTATATAAGACTAGTGGTAATAAAATATAGAGGATGGTGACAATTTGATATGAAGCTTCTTTTTTTTCTTGTTTTCTTTAACAAGGTAAGGAGTGGACGCGTTTTTCTGAGATGTATTTTCCTTGAAAGATAGGCAAGGATTAACGATGCGTCTTTGTGCAAAATACTGCATGTATTTGTTATGTAATAAATCTATGCCGCTGATATTTTTATTATTTTTTCTCTTCCTTAATTTCGAAGACACACAGTTATTAACTCACGCGTTTCAAACTATACGCATTGAAGATGAAATTAAAAATATAGTGGAAATTAAAAAAACAAAATAACGTTAAAAGATAAAAATAACATACTAATAATATTAAAATGAGTTTAATTGAATAATATTTAATATTAAATGGCGTTTAATGTAAAATAATTTTTTATAATTTTTTTTATTAATAAAAATGTATAAATTAGATATAAATGTATGTATTATTTTATGATTATAAATTTTAATGTTATTATTTAATTATTTTTTCAAATATATTATTTAATTAAAAAATTAAAAATATTATTTCAACCTTAATTATTATTGTTACGATTATTTGATTATTTTTTATTAATTATAGTTATATTCATCGATGATAATGATACAAAGTATAACAAGGGCGAAAACCATTAATTAACTTTGTACTTTCTCAAGTTTTTTGTTTTAAAAGATACAAAAGTTATATTTTTATTAAATAAATAAAATATTATATTGTTGAGATTTAAAATTACCATCAAAGTTTACATGGGATAACATACTAACTTAACTAAAATCTCAATCAACCTATGTGGGAATTGAATGTTGGGAAATTATGCAAATTTTCAATAAGTTAGATTTATGAGAAAGCAAGAATAGAAAAATAACACACAAATTTGATAACGGAGTTCGGCCAATCTTGCTTACGTCTCCGGACCTGCTGCAGATATTTTTACTGAAAGGGGAGAAATTACACAAGGTGTTTACAACATTCACAACTCACAACCCAATTACACCCAAGAAAATTACTCTCAATTTTCTCTCACAAATGCTTTTCTCTCAATTAGAATGAACACTTTGGATGATTAATTCATTACAATTACACATCTATTTATAGGAAAATTCACTCCTTGAATTACTCCTTAAATTAATGGTTCCTTAAATTGCTTCTTGAATTAAGCTCCCTCTTTTGCTCCATGAATTGCTCCATGTTTTTCTCCATGAATTGCTCCATGTTTTACTCCATGTTTTGCTCCATGTTTTGCTCCTTAAATTAAGGAGCTTAATGACAATCTCCAACAATCGCCAACAATCTCCCACTTGAAGACTGATTTCAATCTGTCTTCACACCTCGATCAATGCAGCAACTTTTATAGTCTTTATTACTCTAGTAGACCAACTGAAGTTGAGCCCAACTTCAGTTTGTCAATAGTCACCACCTTTGTTAACATATCTGCTGGATTTTTGCTTCCTTGAATCTTCTCCAGTATTAACACATCATCTTCCAATAGAGATTTGATGAAGTGATAACGAAGTCCAATATGCTTTGTTCTAGAATGAAATGCTGAATTCTTCGCCAAGTGTATTGCACTTTGACTATCACTATGCAGAACATTCTTCTTTTGTTTGAATCCTAACTCAATTAACAAACCTTGAAGCCATATCATCTCTTTACTAGCTTCAGTTACTGCTACATACTCAGCCTCTGTAGTGGATAGAGTGACAATTTTCTATATTTGTGACATCCAACTAACAGCTGTAGTTCCAACAAGAATATATAACCTACAGGTGGTGCTTAGCCGATCAACTTCACCTCTAAAGTCTACGTCTACGTACCCTTGTACTTTTAACTCTCCTTTACTAAAGTTACTAAAGTACAAGCACTTTTCTGTGGTGCCTCGCAGATACCTCAAAATCCACTTGACTGCTTCCCAATGAGTTTTCCCCGGATTTGACATAAATCTGCTAACAACTCCCACTACATGGCCAATGTACGGTCTCGCATGCACCATTGCGTACATCAAACTTCCAATGGATGAGGCATAAGGAACCTTAGCCATGAATTCTCTCTTCCTCCTCGTTTGAGGGACTGATCCTTGGATAGGCAAAAATGACCGCCGGCCAAGGGTGTGCTAATGGCTTGGCATCGCCCGTGTTGAATCTTTGCAAAACACGATTGATGTACTCTGCCTGAGATAACTACAAGGATCCTTTCTTCTTATTTCTTGTGATTTGCATTCCAAGAATCTTCTTTCTTTGGACCCAAGTCTTTCATGTCAAATTCCTTTGACAATTCCGCTTCAACCTTTTAATATCATCCATATGTGAACCTGCTTACTAACATATCATCAACATAAAGTAGTAAAATGATATAACCGGACCTATATCTCTTGAAGTAGCAACAATGATCAAGATTGCACTTACGGAAACCTTCCTTGTGCGAAGGCATCCAAACTTTTTGTACCATTGTCTCGGGACTTGTTTCAGGCCATACAAACTCTTCTTAAGTCTGCACACCATGTTCTTCTTCCCTCTTTCTGAGAAACCTTCTGGACGGTACATGTATATCTCTTCATCTAAATCTCCACGAAGGAATGCAGTCTTCACATCCAACTGTTCAAGATGAAGATCTTCAATGGCTACAATACTCAATACTGATCTGATAGTATTGAGCTTCACAACGAGAGCGAAAATGTCAGTGTAGTCAACTCATTCCTTCTGTTGAAACCCTTTGACAACTAGGTGGGCTTTGTATCTCTTGGAACCAGCATGCTCATCTTTCACCCGGTACACCCATTTGTTGTGAAGTGCCTTCTTTCCCATAGGTAACTCAGCTAGTTCCTATGTCTGGTTGGAGATGAGAGATTTCATTTCTTCTTTCATAGCAAGCTCCCACTTGTTGGAATCTCGAGTCTGACAAGCTTCATCATAGATTCAGGTTCCCCTCCATCAGTCAACAACATATAGTTCATGTATCTCCTGTTAGGCACATGAGGTCGAGAAGACCTTCTCAATATAGGAGCTGGAATAAGAGGTTGTGATGTGTCGGAATGATGTGTACTGCTCTGTCCAACAAGTTCCTTTGGCTGAGGACTTGTTACAATTGGTTCTGTTGCGGAACTATCTGGGACATTATTTGTATCTGCAAATACTGACTCATTCTGCTCTGAGTCATTGGCGTCTATTTTATGCATGTTCTTATACATCACCCTTTCGTTGAAAATCACATCTCTGCTACGGATAACTTTCTTCTTTTTGTCATCCCAAATACGGTATCCAAACTCATCTTCACCATAGCCAATGAATGTGAATTTCTTGGATTTGGGATCAAGCTTATTCCTGCCTTGATCACTGATATGCACAAATGCTACACAACCGAAAACTTTTAGATGTGATAGTTTCACCTCTTTTCCGCTCTATACCTCCTCTGGTATTCTATGCTCCAATGGAACAGATGGGCCTCGGTTGATTAAGTAAGCTGCCGTGTTGACTACTTCTGCCCAGAACTGCTTCGGTAGACCTGACTGTATACGAATGCTTCTGGCTCTTTCTGTCAACGTTCAGTTCATACGCTCAGCTACACCATTGTGTTGAGGCGTGCCTGGAATAGTTCTTTCCATTCTGATCTCGTGCTCATAGCAGAAATTTTTGAATCTGATGTCTTCATATTCACCACCATTATCGGTTCTTAGCTTTTTGATCTTTAAACCCGTCTCATTTTCCACCATAGCTTTCCATCTTTTGAATGCCTCAAATACTTCAAACTTATGCTTTAGAAAGTAAACCCATACCTTCCGAGAGTGGTCATCGATGAAAGTCACGAAGTAGTGTTTCCCACCAATAGATGAGACGGTCGTTGGTCCCCAAACATCAGAGTGAATAAGCTCTAGCCTTTCCTTCTTTGGGATTCTGCAACTTGTCTGAAAGCTGACTCTCTTTTGCTTTCCATGTATGCAATCTTCGCACATGTCTATCTCCGTAGACTATAGACCTGTAAGTTTTCCCTTTGAGTGCATAATCTTCATCCCCTTCTCACTCATATGGCTTAGTCTCTGGTGCCACAGATTTTGTATTTCATTGCCTGCTGCAACTGTAATTGAACAACGTGCCTCTACTGTCATGTAAAGAGTGCCACTTTTCTTGCCACGAGCAACTGTCATTGCACCCTTTGAAATCTTACAATCATCACCATGGAAGATCGTTGTGTAGCCTTCACTGGCCAGCTACCCCACTGAGATTAAGTTCCTTCTGAGATCGGGAATATGCCTGACATCCTTCAGTTCCCAAACAGATCCGTTTAACTTAATCTTCACTACACCTTTGCCAATAATAGCACATGGTTGATCATCACCAAGATATACCTTTCCAAGGTTTCCGGGGACATATTTCTCAAAGAATTCTTTTTGTGAAGTAGCATGGAACGATGCTCCAGAGTCTAACACCCAAGATTCTTCTTTACTCTCCAAAGAGCATATCAATGCATCGTCTCCTCCTGAGGTGGAAGTAACATTTACCTCTGCCTTCACTTGTTTATCCTTCGGTGCACTCTTGCACTGATTTTTGTAGTGCACGGTTCTTCCACAATTTCAACACTCGATAGTCTTCGAGCTATGGGAATTATTAGGATTTTTGGATTTGGACCTCCTGTCCTTTGATCTACCTCGGTAGTCTGTTCTGCCACGTCCATTCCCTTAGGTTGAATTTCTTTCTCTTAACTCTGTATGTAAAACTGAAGAAGTTGACGATTCACCTACCTCTCTACGTCGGATCTCTTCACTGAGAACCAGATCACGAACATCGTCAAATTTCAACTTATTGCTTCGTGGCGAGCTACTCACAGCTATGACAGTAGCATTCCAACTTTTTGGTAAAGAAGACAAAAGTATCAATGCTCGTACTTCTTCATCGAATTCAATTTCCATTGAACTCAGCTGGGTTGTGACTGTGTTGAGTTCATTGAGATGTTGAGCTACCGATGCGCCTTCATTCATCCGCAAATTGAACAAATGCCTCATCAAGTGCACTTTTTTAGGCTGATGGCTTCTCATACATATTGAAGAGAGCTGTCATAAGACCCGTCGTAGTCTTTTCCTTTGCAATGTTGAAAGCAACATTACGGGATAGTGTCAATCGAATAACTCCGAGGGCTTTCCTGTCTAGAAGATTCCAATCTTCTTCCTTCATAGCCTATGGCTTCTTCCCTGAGAGAGGTTGATATAGATTTCTTTGATACAGATAATCCTCTATCTGCATTTTCCAAAACCCGAAATCTGTGCCATTAGATTTCTCAAGTTTCACCCTTCCTTCATCTGCGGCCATTACTCTCACTCAAATCTGACTTTCTTCAGATCGTTTCTGACTATTTCTATAAACCACCGTGTATTAGAACACCTCCACCAACGAATAATTATCGTCGACAAAATGTCACTATTCACGTAAATAGTAACCTTGTAGAAAATTGACAGAAATCACCACCAATAGCTCTGATACCAGTTGTTGGGAAATTACGCAAATTCTCGATAAGCCAGATTTATGAGAAAGCAAGAATAGAAAAATAACACACACAAATTTGATAACGGAGTTCGGCCAATCTTGCTTACGTCTCTAGACCTGCTGCAGATCTTTTTACTGAAAGGGGAGAAATTATACAAGGTGTTTACAACATTCACAACTCACAACCCAATTACACTCAAGAAAATTACTCTCAATTTTCTCTCACAAAAGATTTTCTCTCAATTGAAATGAACACTTTGGATGATTAATTCATTACAATTACACATCTATTTATAGGAAAATAAGCAAGAATAGAAAAATAACACACACAAATTTGATAACGGAGTTCGGCCAATCTTGCTTACGTCTCTAGACCTGCTGCAGATCTTTTTACTGAAAGGAGAGAAATTACACAAGGTGTTTACAACATTCACAACTCACAACCCAATTACACTCAAGAAAATTACTCTCAATTTTCTCTCACAAAAGATTTTCTCTCAATTGAAATGAACACTTTGGATGATTAATTCATTACAATTACACATCTATTTATAGGAAAATTAACTCCTTAAATTACTCATTAACTTAATGGTTCCTTAAATTGCTCCTTGAATTAAGCTCATTGTTTTGATCCATGAATTACTCCATGTTTTGCTTCTTAAATTAAGAAGCTTAATGACAATCTCCAACATTGAACACACTCCTTGCCATAGTTAAAAAAAGATACGGATATTATTCAGATAAACGTGTGTATAAATGTGATACTTTTTTATATAAAAATTAAATATAAAATATAGACACAATAAAAATATAAAAATACATAAATACGATTATGATTGGTTTAATTTTAAAAAACTATAATAATATATATATAATAAAAATATTAAGATATTATTTGATTTTTTTATAATAATATAAAATATTAATAATAGATTTAATATAAATATATCATAATTGAAGATAAGTTAGCTACTAACGACTAAACTTAATTCAATTTTAGTATGATTTGTATAATAGTTTCACTAATAAGATTTATCTCGTTCATTTTAAGTTAGAAGTTTGAACTATTATAGTTTAATATTAAAAACTCATATTTAAACTTTTAATTTTTTAATACGTGACTTATAATTAATAGTTTTATTATTAAATATTTATATTTAGTTATATTAAAATTTTGATTTATTGATTTATTGAAAAAGGTTTGACAAGTCTAACCAAAAAGAAGATATTACTTGGAATGGATGAAGTATATTTGGAGAAATGTGTTCATTGTCTAGCAGGAAAGCAAAACATGGTTGCTTTCAAGAGCTTCCCTCCTTCCAAAATGAATAATGTTTTAGATCTGATTCATTCAGATTTGTGTGGACCAATGCCAAAGTCACTTGGTGGTGCTCAATACTTTGTGACTTTCATTGATGATCATTTAAGGAAGACGTGTGTATATCTTTTAAAGACAAAGGATCAGGCGCTAGATGTCTTCAAAGAATTTCATGCCTCAGTTGAGAGACAGACTGGAAAGAATCTGAAGTGCATCCGGACAGACAATGGTGGAGAATACACAAGACCTTTCCATGCTTATTGCAAAAAGCATGCTATTCGGCATCAGATGACACCTCCAAAGACACCGCAGTTGACTGGCTTAACTGAGAGGATGAACAGAACTTTGATGGAGAGAGTTAGATGTCTACTCTCACATGCAAAGTTGCCTAAAATTTTTTGGGGTGAAACCATACTCACAGTTACACATGTGTTGAATCTTTCACCCTGTACTCCTCTCAAGATGGATGTTCCAGATAAAGTGTGGTCAGGAAATGATGTTTCCTATGATCATCTGCGAGTGTTTGGCTACAAAGCATTTTTTCATAACCCCAAGGATGAGAGATCCAAACTTGATGCCAAAACAAGACAGTGTATTTTTATTGGCTATGGTCAAGATCAATTTGGCTATAGATTTTACGATCCAGTTGCAAAGAGACTTGTCAAGAGCCGTGATGCTGTATTTTTTTAAGATGAGACCATTGAAGATATTATCAAATTGAAAAAAGATGTTCCAAATTCCAATGGTGACTCATCAGATTTGGAATTAATTCCTCCAACATCAGTGCCAAGACAAGTTAGAGATGAAGACCAGGTTTATCCACCTGATGAAGATGATGCCCTCATAGAAGTTGGTTCTAAAGATGAGGGAAATGATGATGTTCATTATCCAGTACCAACACCTGCGGCTTCTCCTGTTCCACT
The DNA here is from genome assembly GCA_033030585.1 of Hippophae rhamnoides. Lineage (NCBI taxonomy): Eukaryota > Viridiplantae > Streptophyta > Magnoliopsida > Rosales > Elaeagnaceae > Hippophae > Hippophae rhamnoides. Next base: position 59,289,229 of record CM065428.1, on the reverse strand, counting down.
GAGAAGAAGTGATAGAGTGAGACGACCCTCTATCTCATATCCTCCAGATGAGTATGTAACTTTCACTGATGGGGGAGAACCTGAGAGTTATGAAGAGGCCATGGATGACGAATCCAAACAAAAATGGATTGAAGCCATGCAAGATGAGATGAAGTCCTTGCATGAGAACAAAACCTTTGAGTTGATGAAGCTGCCCAAAGGGAAGAAGGCCTTGAAAAATAAATGGGTGTTCAGGGTGAAGCATGAAGGACACAGTTCCAGTCCGCGATACAAAGCCAGATTGGTTGTCAAAGGATTCAGCCAAAGAAAAGGTATTGACTTTGATGAGATTTTCTCTCCAATTGTAAAAATGACATCCATCCGTGTTGTGCTAGGGTTAGCAGCAAGTCTTGACTTGGAGGTTGAGCAAATGGATGTCAAAACTGCCTTCTTATATGGTGACTTGGAAGAAGAGATATACATGGAGCAGCCAGAGGGTTTTCAGCAAAAGGGAAAAGAAGATTATGTCTGCAAATTGAAGAAAAGTCTCTACGGCTTAAAACATGCACCAAGACAATGGTACAAGAAGTTTGAGTCTGTTATGGGGGAACAAGGCTACAAAAAGACTACTTCAGACCATTGTGTTTTTGTGCAGAAATTCTTTGATGATGATTTCATTATTCTTTTGCTCTATGTGGATGATATGTTGATTGTTGGCCAAAATATTTCCAGAATCAACAACTTGAAAACGCAGTTGAGTAAGTCTTTTTCCATGAAAGACTTAGGACCAGCAAAATAGATTCTTGGCATGACTATTATTAGAGACAGAGGCGCCAAGAAATTATGGTTGTCACAGGAGAAGTACATTGAGAAAGTACTTCAAATATTTCATATGGATAAGGCTAAAGCGATTAGTTGTCCTCTTGCTAATCACTTTAAGCTAAGTTCTAAGCAGAGCCCTTCTACAGACAAAGAGAAGGAAGAGATGGAAGAGGTTCCATATGCTTCAGCAATTGGAAGTCTAATGTATGCCATGGTTTGTACACGACCAGATATCACTCATGCAGTTGGAATTGTGAGTAGATTCCTTTCAAATCCTGGAAAGGAACATTGGGCTGCAGTGAAATGGATTTTCAGGTATCTTCGAGGTTCTTCCAAAATATGCCTATGTTTTGGAAATGACAAACCTGTGTTAGTTGGATACACAGATGCAGATATGGCTGGTGATGTGGATTCCAGAAAATCTACTTCAGGTTACCTGATTACATTTACAGGGGGAGCTGTGTCATGGCAATCAAAGTTACAAAAATGTGTTGCACTGTCCACTACCGAAGCAGAGTTTATAGCAGCAATGGAAGCATGTAAAGAGTTGCTATGGATGAAAAAGTTCTTGAAAGAACTTGGGTTGCAACAAGACAGTTATCAGTTATTTTGTGATAGTCAGAGTGCTATCCATCTCGGAAAGAATGCCTCATTTCATTCGAGATCAAAACATATTGATGTGAGATATCACTGGATTAGGGATGTAATGGAGAAAAAAGCTATTACAACTTGAGAAGATCCATACAGAAGAAAATGGATCAGACATGTTGACAAAAATTCTCCCAAGACAAAATTTTGAATACTGTCATTTAGCTGCTGGATTGGTGGAACCCTCTATGTAGTCGGGAGGGGGAGATTTGTAAGTCGCTCCTACATTTAAGAGGAAGAAAACACAAATGTTAGGTGCAACCATAAATGGTAGGTACAACCCCAATTGGTAAGTGCAACCACAATTGGTAGGTGCATCTAACATTGATATGCAATTTTGCCTATAAATAGACAATGTCTTTGCCTTAGAGAAACATCAACACACCAAACAAGAAGACAAAAAAAAGCAAAGGCAAATGAACAATTTTCTTTGAAGAAAAAATAGTGTTGTGTGTAAGAAAGTGGGAGAGAATATCTTAGAAAAATATTGGGATATTTTTCTAAAAGGGGAGTAACAAAATAGTGAGTTTGGGAAACACTTGTGTGACACTACTTTGGGTTTATCTCAATTTGTTGTATTAACTCTCACTTTGTACCCATTAATTTTATTAGTGGAAGAAATATTTTTCGAAGTTTGTCCCGTGAACTTAGCCCAAATTAAAGGGTGAACCACGTTAAATTTTCAGTGTCATTATTATACTCTGTTGAATTCATTTTATCTTTACCCGCTGTGCCTAACAACGCAATCACCTATGGTGTATGTTTCTATAGTGACACAAAAGGTATTTTCTAACTTTTATCTGCCCAACGTGAAATTGTTTGTTAACTCCACTTCCAGATTAATTTGAGATGCATATAATATTTTTTTGGAGTGACAATAAATTGTTTTCCCATACTAGAATTCATGTGTATGCACCTCGAAATTACATGCACTCATTTAACAGTCCCCAAGTTGATTTTCTGAATTTGTGGTGTGTAATATTTTTCTGGTAGCTTGACAAAGCTCTGTTCCCTTACATTTCTAACTCCGATGTTTGCTTCAATTTTTGGATAATTAGGTCATCAAACCTTACAAATCATTCATTTATAAGGAAAGAAAAAGGGAAATGTGTGTATAGTATATTCAAACATACCAAGAAAGCTGGCAGTATTTGAGTTCTTCCTGGCCTCTCTATTTCCACGTGCATGCCCATACACGAAATGCTAAGATACCATGTCTGGTTTCTTAGCATGTTCGAGTATGTAGAGCAAGCTAATGCTGCATTAATTATTTACAATATTACATACATAATATATTATTATAAAGAACTTTTCTGCCTAATAAATTGTCTTTCCCTGTTACGAGCCTGACTGAGATCCAATTAGTAGGTTCCTCTCTCTTGGGGAGACTTTCACATGCACCATTACAACTGGTTGGCGCCACTGTTACTGTAGCTTCCATATACATGATTAACTACAAAAATAGCGAAGAATAATGCACAGGCTTAATACAAATGGATATAGGACATAGCATTAGCTGATAAAATAGCAAAATGGTGGGATAACACCTCACGTCTTACTCTGGAGGTGACACTTGAACTGGAAATGCCCATGCATAGAATGCTTACAAAAAACTTGAGGTGCCTTAATTTTTAATTTGCAGTAGTGATTTGTCTACAAAGAGCAGAGTATTAGTAACGGAAAAGGACGGGGGCAACTTGATCATCAGTAATCATCTTCGTGCCGAAGTGAATTTTATCTGATAAAAAGACTCAGATGTTCATGGGTATTATGTGCCAAAGAGATTTTTATGCTCTCAAAAGTCTATTGAAAAGCCTTTAAGTAGACAGCATTTTTTCGTGGGCATTACGTTAATTCAATAATCAATACACTATAGCTACATTAAAAAAATTATATGTGAAGATCTAGTTTATTTATGCCATCACAATAATATATATATATATATATATATATATTGTTGGGTTTTTCTCTTATTTGGAGGAGCTCAAGTGAAGCCCATGGAGTAAGAAGGGTAATTATGTCATTTCATTTCTTTAATTAATAAACCCATTTGGGGTTTGTTGTGTGCAGAATTCTGCAGAGAAAAAAGGTGTGCAGAAAAGGCAGCAGCTGTAGCAGAAAAACTGCTCTCAGTTTTTCAGTTTTCCCTCTCCAGTCAGTCTTCATCAAGTGTTCCGATCGAAGTCTGTTTGTGGTCCGATTAAGCTGAAATTTTGCGGACAGGTTCACGACTCAAGACTCTTTAATCTGTGCGGTGGGATTTGGATTTGGCTCACCGGTTTGATAAATTCTGAGCAGTGAACAGTGACTACGAATTTGGTTAGATTTCTCCATTTTCTTGAAATAATTGTTAGTTTCCAAGAAGTGTATTCTTGATGATGTTGTTGATTGCTTGCCTCTAGTTTTACCTAGAGAGAACTGTTGTACAATTGTTTCTTGATAGTGGAAGTTTTGGAGAGGAGTGCCGTGGTTGTTTCCTTCCTATACCGGGAAGGTTTTTCCACGTAAATTGGTTGTGTTGATTTTGTGCATGTTTGATTTTGAGCTCTATTTATTTGTTTCCTAAAAGATTCACACAAAGAAGGAGAATAGGTTTAATTCCGCTGTTTAGAGCTTGATTAAGTTCGAATTGAAATTGTGATTCTCCTAACAAAGTGGTATCAGAGCTGTGGTTATTATTGTTGAATTTCTTGTGTTGAATAATGGAAGCAAATTTGAGTAGAATGATTACTTTAAATGGTTCTAATTATCACACTTGGAAAGGGAAAATGGAAGATCTCCTTTATGTCAAACAATTTCATTTACCGGTGTTTGCCTCTGAAAAGCCAGAAAAATTGTCTGAAGAAGAATGGACTTTGTTACATCGACAAGTCTGTGGGTATATAAGGCAGTGGGTAGATGATAATGTTTTGAACCATATTAGTGGAGAAATACATGCACGGTCATTATGGAATAAACTTGAAGAGTTGTATGCTCGGAAAACAGGAAATAATAAAATGTTTCTTATAAAGCAGTTGATTTCTTTAAGGTACCAAGATGGAACTCCGTTGACAGATCACTTGAATATGTTCCAAGGAATAATCAATCAGTTAGCTGGAATGGGTATCAAGTTTGATGATGAGATTCAGGGGTTGTGTTTATCGGGTACGTTGCCGGACTCTTGGGAAACATTTAGAATGTCATTAAGTAACTCAGCTCCAAATGGTGTAATCAACATGGATCTGGCTAAGAGTAGTGTTTTAAATGAAGAAATGAGAAGAAAGTCACATGGGTCTTCTCAGTAGTCAGAGATTTTGGTTACAGAAAGAAGAGGGAGGAGTAAAAGCAGAGGTTTCAAGAACAAAGAAAAAGGAAGAAGCCAGTCCAACAAGTTTTCTAATGTTGAGTGTCATCACTGTGGCATGAAAGGGCACATCAAGAAATATTGTAGACAATTGAAGTGGGATAACAAGAAGAAAGACAAAGAACAAGAGGGTGGTGTTGGTAAGGAAAATGATCGAGTTGCCACCGCTAGTTCAGAAGACTTTCTCGTTGTTCATAATGAAGATGTTGTCAATGTTACATGTCATGAGATCAGTTGGGTTATTGATAGTGGAGCCTCCATTCATGCTACGTCTCGAGAGGACTTCTTTACATCATATACAGTAGGTGACTTTGGGACAGTGAAGTTGGGTAATGATGGCTTGGTTAAAGTCATTGGTATTGGAGATGTGTGTTTGGAGATGAATAATGGCACGAGACTACTTCTTATAGGGGTAAAGCATATTCCTAAAATTCGTTTGAACTTGATCTCTGCAGGTAAACTTGATGATGAAGGATATTGCAATACCTTTAGTAATGGTCAATGGAAACTTACTAAAGGTGCTATGGTTGTTGCTCGTGGGAACAATCATTCCAGTTTGTATATACTGCAGGCGAGACTCTTGAAAGGCATTATTAATGCTGTGACAAATGAGCTCACATCAGAATTGTGGCATAAGAGACTTGCTCATATGAGTGAGAAAGGCTTTGCAGTATTAACTAAAAAGAATCTTCTATCTGGAATGAATGATGTTTGTTTAAGAAGATGTACTCATTGTTTAGCAAGGAAACAAAATAGAGTTTCTTTCAAGAGTTCCCCTCCTTCAAGAAAACAATACATACTTGATTTGGTACATTCAGATGTATGTGGTCCTATGAAGACAAAAACTTTAGGCGGTGCCAGTTATTTTGTGACCTTCATAGATGAATATTCAAGAAAGTTATGGGTGTACACTTTGAAGAGCAAAGATCAAGTACTAGATGTGTTTAAACAGTTTCAAGCCTTAGTGGAAAGACAAACTGGGAAGAAATTGCGGTGCATCAGAACAGATAATGGGGGAGAGTATTCAGGTCCTTTTGATGAGTACTACAGGCAGCAGGGCATTCGACATCAAAAGACACCTCCCAAGACTCCTCAGTTAAATGGGTTGGCTGAGAGAATGAACAGGACATTGGTTGAAAGAGTAAGATGCCTTCTTTCGCAGGCTCAGTTGCCAAGATCTTTCTGGGGTGAGGCTTTGAATACAGTTGTGCATGTTCTTAATCTCACACCATGTGTTCCTCTTCAGTTTGATGTACCAAACAGAGTTTGGACTGGAAAGATGTTTCTTATGATCATCTTCGCGTTTTTGGTTGCAAGGCATTTATGCATATACCAAAAGATGAGAGATCTAAGCTCGATGTGAAGACACGACAGTGTATCTTTGTTGGTTATGGTCTGGATGAATTTGGCTATAGATTTTATGATCCAGTTGAGAAGAAACTGGTAAGGAGTCGTGATGTTGTGTTTATAGAAGATCAAACTATACAAGATGTTGAGAAGATAGAAAAAGGAGTCCATCAGTATAGCGATGATTTGATTGACCTAGATCCGGTTCCTTTATCAGTACAGATGGAACAAAATGTTCAAGATGACCAACATGGTTTAGATGATGTAGATATGCAAGCTGAAACAGATCACCAGACTACTGATCAGTTGCTAGAACCAGAAATTCCACCCAGGAGGTCTACCAGAGACCGACGTCCTTCCACACGATATGATACAGATGAGTATGTGTTATTGACAGATGAGGGAGAACCTCAATGTTATGCAGAAGCGATGGAAGATGGAAACAAAACACATTGGGTTGGTGCTATGGAAGATGAGATGCAGTCACTGTATGACAATCACACGTTTGAGCTGGTAAAGTTGCCTAAGGGTAAGAGAGCTTTGAAGAACAAGTGGGTCTACAGGGTGAAGCAAGAAGAACACAATTCACAACCACGATACAAAGCTAGACTGGTCGTCAAGGGATTCAGTCAGAGAAAAGGTATTGATTTTGATGATATTTTCTCTCCTGTTGTGAAGATGTCTTCCATACGTGTTGTTCTAGGTCTAGCAGCTAGCTTGGATTTAGAAATTAGGCATATGGATGTGAAAACTGCATTTCTTCATGGTGAGTTGGAGGAAGATATTTATATGGAGCAGCCAGAGGGTTTTGAGGTTAAAGGAAAAGAGGATTATGTATGTCGGTTAAAGAAAAGCCTCTACGGGTTGAAGCAAGCACCTAGACAATGGTATAAGAAGTTTGAGTCAGTTATGGGGGAGCATGGTTACAAGAAGACTACTTCTGATCATTGTGTTTTTGTGTAGAAATTCTCTGATGATGACTTTATCATTTTATTACTCTACGTTGATGACATGTTGATTGTTGGCAGAAATTCTTCAAGAATTGATAATTTGAATAAGCAGTTGAGTAAGTCCTTTGCCATGAAGGACTTGGGGCCAGCAAAACAAATTCTTGGTATTCGAATTTGTCGAGACAAGAAAAGAAAGAAGTTATACATGTCACAGGAACGGTACATCAACAAGGTACTTGAAAGGTTTCATATGGATAAAGCTAAAGTGGTTTCGTCTCCTTTATCTAATCACTTTAAGTTGAGATCGAGTCAAGGCCCTTCAACAGATAAAGAGAAGGAAGATATGGAAAAGGTTCTATATGACTCAGCAGTAGGAAGCTTAATGTATGCAATGGTGTGTACGAGGCCAGACATAGCTCATGCAGTTGGAGTTGTTAGTCGTTTTCTTTCGAATCCAGGAAGAGAGCATTGGGATGCAGTAAAGTGGATTATGAGATATCTTCGAGGTACTTCCAAGTTAACACTTAGCTTTGGAAGTGGAAAACCAGTGTTAGTTGGATACACTGATTCAGATTTGGCAAGAGATGAAGATTCTCGTAAGTCTACTTCAGGTTATCTAATTACTTTCTCTGGTGGAGCAGTTTCTTGGCAGTCAAGATTGCAAAAGTGTGTTGCACTTTCTACAGCAGAGGCGGAGTTTATTGCAGCAACGGAAGCCTGTAAGGAGTTGTTGTGGATGAAACAGTTCTTGAGGGAACTTGGTTTCAAGCAGCAGAAATATGTGTTATTCTACGATAATCAGAGTTCTATTCACCTAGCGAAAAACTCGACATTTCACTCAAGATCAAAGCATATTGATGTAAGGTATCATTGGATAAGAGATACTCTTAACAATAAGTTGCTTGAACTTGAGAAAATACATACTGATGAGAATGGATCTGACATGCTGACAAAAGCAGTGTCAAGAGAAAAACTTGAAGTTTGTTGTTCAATTGCCGGGATGGCGGATCCCTCCATCTAATCGAAAAAGGGGGAGATTTGTTGGGTTTTCCTCTTATTTGGAGGAGCCCAAGTGAAGCCCATGTGGCTTAAAAGCCCATGGAGTAAGAAGGGCAATTGAGTTTGGGAAACACTTGTGTGACACTACTTTGGGTTTATCTCAATTTGTTGTATTAACTCTCACTTTGTACCCATTAATTTTATTGGTGGAAGAAATATTTTTCGAAGTTTGTCCCGTGAACTTAGCCCAAATTAAAGGGTGAACCACGTTAAATTTTCGGTATCATTATTATACTCTGTTGAATTCATTTTATCTTTACCCGTTGTGCCTAACAACGCAATCACCTATGGTGTATGTTTCTATAGTGACACAAAAGGTATTTTCTAACTTTTATCTGCCCAACGTGAAATTGTTTGTTAACTCCACTTCCAGATTAATTTGAGATGCATATAATATTTTTTTGGAGTGACAATAAATTGTTTTCCGATACTAGAATTCATGTGTATGCACCTCGAAATTACATGCACTCATTTAACAGTCCCCAAGTTGATTTTCTGAATTTGTGGTGTGTAATATTTTTCTGGTAGCTTGACAAAGCTCAGTTCCCTTACATTTCTAACTCCGATGTTTGCTTCAATTTTTGGATAATTAGGTCATCAAACCTTACAAATCACTCATTTATAAGGAAAGAAAAAGGGAAATGTGTGTATAGTATATTCAAACATACCAAGATTAATGGCAGTATTTGAGTTTCCTGGCTTCTCTCTATTTCAGTGTGCACGCCCATGCACAAAATGCTAAGATACCATATGTCTAGTTTCATAGCATGTTCAAGCATGTAGAGCGAGCTTAATGCTGCATTAATTATTTACAATATTACATACATAATATATTATTATAAAGAACTTTTCTGCCTAATAAATTGTCTTTCCCTGTTACGAGCCTGACTTGTTGGGAAATAACGCAAATTCCCGATAAGCCAAATTTATGAGAAAACAAGAATAGAAAAATAACACACAAAATTTGATAACGGAGTTCGGCCAATCTTGCTTACGTCTCCGGACCTACTGCAGATCTTTTTACTGAAAGGGGAGAAATTACACAAGGTGTTTACAACACTCACAACTCACAACCCAATTACACCCAAGAAAATTACTCTCAATTTTCTCTCACAAAAGCTTTTCTCTCTAAGCTTTTCTCTCAATTGGAATGAACACTTTGGATGATTAATTCATTACAATTACACATCTATTTATAGGAAAATTCACTCCTTGAATTACTCCTTAAATTAATGGTTCCTTAAATTGCTCCTTGAATTAAGCTCCTTGTTTTGCTCCATGAATTGCACCATGTTTTGCTCCATGTTTTACTCCATGTGTTTGCTCCATGTTTTGCTCCTTAATTTGCTCCTTAAATTAAGGAGCTTTATAACAATCTCCAAGAATCTCCCACTTGAAGACTGATTTCAATCTGTCTTCACACCTCGATCAATGCAGCAACTTTTATAGTCTTTATTACTCTAGTAGACCAACTGAAGTTGAGCCCAACTTCAGTTTGTCAATAGTCACCACCTTTGTTAACATATCTGCTGGATTTTTGCTTCCTTGAATCTTCTCCAGTATTAACACATCATCTTCCAATAGAGATCTGATGAAGTGATAACGAAGTCCAATATGCTTTGTTCTAGAATGAAATGCTGAATTCTTCGCCAAGTGTATTGCACTTTGACTATCACTATGCAGAACATTCTTCTCTTGTTTGAATCCCAGCTCAATTAACAAACCTTGAAGCCATATCATCTCTTTACTAGCTTCAGTTACTGCTACATACTCAGCCTCTGTAGTGGATAGAGTGACAATTTTCTGTATTTGTGACATCCAACTAACAGCTGTAGTTCCAACAGTAAATATATAACCGGTGGTGCTTCTTCGGTGATCAACTTCACCTCCAAAGTCTGCGTCTACGTACCCTTGTACTTTTAACTCTCCTTTACTAAAGTACAAGCACTTTTCTGTGGTGCCTCAAAATCCACTTGACTGCTTCCCAATGAGTTTTCCCTGGATTTGACATAAATCTGCTAACAACTCCCACTACATGGCCAATGTCTGGTCTCGTACAGACCATTGCGTACATCAAACTTCCAATGGATGAGGCATAAGGAACCTTAGCCATGAATTCTCTCTCTTCTTCTGTCTGAGGGGACAGATCCTTGGATAGGCGAAAATGACTGGCCAAGGGTGTGCTAACTGGCTTGGCATCGCCCATGTTGAATCTTTGCAAAACACGATTGATGTACTCTACCTGAGATAACTACAAGGATCCTTTCTTCTTATTTCTTGTGATTTGCATTCCAAGAATCTTCTTTGCTAGACCCAAGTCTTTCAGGTCAAATTCCTTTGACAATTGATGCTTCAACATTTTAATATCATCCATATGTGAACCTGCTACTAACATATAATCAACATAAAGTAGTAAAATGATATAACTGGACCTATATCTCTTGAAGTAGCAACAATGATCAGCATTGCACTTCTGGAAACCTTTTTTTGTACCATTGTCTCGGGGCTTGTTTCAGGCCATACAAACTCTTCTTAAGTCTGCACACCATGTTCTTCTTCCCCCTTTCTGAGAAACCTTCTGGCTGGTACATGTATATTTCTTCATCTAAATCTCCATGAAGGAATGTAGTCTTCACATCCAACTGTTCAAGATGAAGATCTTCGATGGCTACAATGCTCAATACTGATCTGATAGTATTGAGCTTCACAACGGGAGCAAAAATGTCAGTGTAGTCAACTCCTTCCTTCTGTTGAAACCCTTTGACAACTAGCGCGGGCTTTGTATCTCTTGGAACCATCATGCTCCTCTTTCACCCGGTACACCCATTTGTTGTGAAGTGCCTTCTTTCTCATAGGTAACTCAGCTAGTTCCCATGTCTGGTTGGAGATGAGAGATTTCATTTCTTCTTTCATAGCAAGCTCCCACTTGTTGGAATCTCGAGTCTGACAAGCTTCATCATAGCATTCAGGCTCCCCTCCATCAGTCAGTAACATATAGTTCATGTATCTCCTGTTAGGCACATGAGGTCGAGAAGACCTTCTCAATACAGGAGCTGGAGTAAGAGGTTGTGGTGTGTCGGAATGCTATGTACTGCTTTGTCCAAAGAGTTCCTCTGGCTGAGGACTTATTACAATTGGTTCTGTTGCGGAAGTATCTGGGACATCATCTGCATCTGCAAATACTGACTCATTCTGCTCTGAGTCATTGGCATCTATTTTATGCATGTCCTTATACATCACCCTTTCGTTGAAAATCACATCTCTGCTACGGATAACTTTCTTCTTTTCGTCATCCCAAATGAGGTAGCCAAACTCATCCTCACCATAGCCAATGAATGTGCATTTCTTGGATTTGGGATCAAGCTTATTCCTGCCTTGATCACTGATATGCACAAATGCTACACAACCGAAAACTTTTAGATGTGATAGTTTCACCTCTTTTCCACTCCATACCTCATCTGGTATTCTATGCTCCAATGGAACAGATGGGCCTCGGTTGATCAAGTAAGCTGCAGTGTTAACTTCTTCTACCCAAAATTGCTTCGGTAGACCTGACTATATACGGATGCTTCTGGCTCTTTCTGTCAACGTTTGGTTCATACGCTCAGCTACACCATTGTGTTGAGGCGTGCCTGGCACAGTTCTTTCCATTCTGATCCCGTGCTCATAGCAGAAATTTTTGAATCTGGTGTCTTCATATTCACCACCATTATCGGTTCTGAGCTTTTTGATCTTTAAACCCGTCTCATTTTCCACCATAGCTTTCCATCTTCTGAAAGCCTCAAATACTTCAGACTTATGCTTTAGAAAGTAAACCCATACCTTTCGAGAGTGATCATCGATGAAAGTCACGAAGTAGTGTTTCCCACCAATAGATGAGACGGTCGTTGGTCTCCAAACATCAGAGTGAATAAGCTCTAGCCTTTCCTTCTTTGGGATTCTGCAACTTGTCTGAAAGCTGACTCTCTTTTGCTTTCCAAGTATGCAATCTTCGCACATGTCTATCTCCGTAGACTGTAGACCTGGAAGTTTTCCCTTTGAGTGCATAATCTTCATCCCCTTCTCACTCATATGGCCTAGTCTCTGGTGCCACATATTTGGTGTTTCATTGCTTGCTGCAACTGTAATTGAACAACGTGCCTCCGCTGTCATGTAAAGAGTGCCACTTTTCTTGCCTCAAGCAACTGTCATTGCACCCTTTGAAATCTTCCAATCATCACCATGGAAGATCGTAGTGTAGCCTTCACTAGCCAACTGCCCCACTGATTTTAAGTTCCTTCTCAGATCGGGAATTTGCCTGACATCCTTCAGTTCCCAAACAGATCCGTTCAACTTAATCTTCACTACACCTTTGCCAATAATAGCACATGGTTGATCATCACCAAGATATACCTTTCCAAGGTTTCCGGGGACATATTTCTCGAAGAATTCTTTTTGTGAAGTAGCATGGAATGATGCTTCAGAGTCTAACACCCAAGATTCTTCCTTGCTCTCCAAAGAGCATATCAATGCATCATCTCCTCCTGAGGTGGAAGTAACATTTGCCTCTGCCTTCACTTGTTTGTCCTTCGGTGCATTCTTGCACTGATTTTTGTAGTGCCCGGTTCTTCCACAATTCCAACACTCGATAGTCTTCGAGCTATGGGAATTATTAGGATTCCTGGATTTGGACCTCCTGTCTTTTGATCTACCTCGGTAGTCAGTTCTACCACGTCCATTTCCTTTGGTTGAATTTCTTCCTCTTGACTCTGTATGCAAAACTGAAGAGGTTGACGATTCACCTGTCTCTCTACGTCGGATCTCTTCACTGAGAACCAAATCACGAACATCGTCAAATTTCAACTTATTGCTTCCCGATGAGCTACTCACAGCCGTGACAGTAGCATTCCAGCTTTCTGGTAGAGAAGACAAAAGTATCAATGCTCGTACTTCTTCATCGAATTCAATTTCCACTGAACTCAACTGGGTTGTAACTGTGTTGAGTTCATTGAGATGTTGAGCTACCGATGCGCCTTCATTCATCCGCAAATTGAACAAACGCCTCATCAAGTGCACTTTGTTTGAGGCTGATGGCTTCTCATACATATTGGAGAGAGCTGCCATAAGACCCGCCGTGGTCTTTTCCTTTGCTATGTTGAAGGCAACATTACGGGATAGCGTCAATCGAATAACTCCGAGGGCTTGTCTGTCTAGAAGATTCCAATCTTCTTCCTTCATAGCTTCTGGTTTCTTCCCTGAGAGAGGTTGATATAGATTTCTTTGATACAGATAATCCTCTATCTGCATTTTCCAAAACCCAAAATCTGTGCCATCAAATTTCTCGAGTTTCACCCTTCCTTCATCTGCGGCCATTGCTCCCACTAAAATCTGACTTCCTCTGGATCGTTTCTGACTATTTCTTGCAGAAAATTGACAGAAATCACCACCAATAGCTCTGATACCAGTTGTTGGGAAATAACGCAAATTCCCGATAAGCCAGATTTATGAGAAAGCAAGAATAGAAAAATAACACACAAAATTTGATAACGGAGTTCGGCCAATCTTGCTTACGTCTCCGGACCTGCTGCAGATCTTTTTACTGAAAGGGGAGAAATTACACAAGGTGTTTACAACACTCACAACTCACAACCCAATTACACCCAAGAAAATTACTCTCAATTTTCTCTCACAAAAGCTTTTCTCTCTAAGCTTTTCTCTCAATTGGAATGAACACTTTGGATGATTAATTCATTACAATTACACATCTATTTATAGGAAAATTCACTCCTTGAATTACTCCTTAAATTAATGGTTCCTTAAATTGCTCCTTGAATTAAGCTCCTTGTTTTGCTCCATGAATTGCACAATGTTTTGCTCCTTGTTTTGCTCCATGTTTTACTCCATGTGTTTGCTCCATGTGTTTGCTCCTTAATTTTCTCCTTAAATTAAGGAGCTTTATAACAATCTCCAAGATGACTGAGATCCAATTAGTAGGTTCCTCTCTCTTGGGGAGACTTTCACATGCACCATTACAACTGGTTGGCGCCACTGTTATTGTAGCTTCCATATACATGATTAACTACAAAAATAGCAAAGAATAATGCACAGGCTTAATACAAATGGATATAGGACATAGCATTAGCTGATAAAATAGCAAAATGGTGGGATAACACCTCATGTCTTACTCTGGAGGTGACACTTGAACTGGAAATGCCCATGCATAGAATGCTTACAAAAAACTTGAGGTGCCTTAATTTTTAATTTGCAGTAGTGATTTGTCTACAAAGAGCAGAGTATTAGTAACGGAAAAGGACGGGGGCAACTTGATCATCAGTAATCATCTTCGTGCCGAAGTGAATTTTATCTGATAAAAAGACTCAGATGTTCATGGGTATTATGTGCCAAAGAGATTTTTATGCTCTCAAAAGTCTATTGAAAAGCCTTTAAGTAGACAGCATTTTTTTGTGGCCATTACGTTAGTTCAATAATCAATACACTATAGCTACATTAAAAAAAATTATATGTGAAGATCTAGTTTATTTATGCCATCACGATAATATATATATATATTGTTGGGTTTTTCTCTTATTTGGAGGAGCTCAAGTGAAGCCATGGAGTAAGAAAGGTAATTATGTCATTTCATTTCTTTAATTAATAAACCTATTTAGGGTTTGTTGTGTGCAGAATTCTGCAGAGAAAAAAGGTGTGCAGAAAAGGCAGCAGTTGCAGCAGAAAAACTGCTCTCAGTTTTTCAGTTTTCTCTCTCCAGTCAGTCTTCATCAAGTGCTCCGATCGAAGGTTTTTTTGGTCCGATTAAGCTGAAATTTTGCGGACAGGTTCACGACTCAAGACTCTTTAATCTGTGCGGTGGGATTTGGATTTGGCTCACCGGTTTGAGAAATTTTGAGCAGTGAACAGTGACTACGAATTTGGTTAGATTTCTCCATTTTCTTGAAATAATTGTTAGTTTCCAAGAAGTGTATTCTTGATGATGTTATTGATTGCTTGCCTCTAGTTTTACCTAGAGAGAACTGTTGTACAATTGTTTCTTGATAGTGGAAGTTTTGGAGAGTAGTACCGTGGTTGTTTCCTTCCTATACCGGGAAGGTTTTTCCACGTAAATTGCTTGTGTTAATTTTGTGCATGTTTTTATTTTGAGCTCTATTTATTTGTTTCCTAAAAGATTCACACAAAGAAGGAGAATAGTTTTAATTCCGTTGTTTAGAGCTTGATTAAGTTCGAATTAAAATTGTGATTCTCTTAACATATATATATATTAATTTTAATATTATTTTTTTGGTGGTAGGACTTTGATTCTCTATTGTATTGTTTACATTCTTTTGTTTCTTCATAAATATAATACAAGAAAGTGAGAACTAAAGTGAGAATACGAGATTGCATTTTCATAATTTAAACAAGGGGTCATCTTTGTTGTTGAATTTAAAACGGTTGTAAGTTAGCAACCAAGAAAGTGAATCAACGACGTACAGTGGTACAGCCAATAAGAAATTGAATGATACAAAAAAAAACCTTGTGCCAGACTGCTAGTATATGATGGTGTAAAAAAATTAGGTAATAAATTAGCCTTAAAAAATTGCCTTTTGAATGTAGAATTTTATTTCACATAAATGTTTGATTGAGTACTAATTTAATGCAAGTTGGTAATAATTCTGTTGAACCTACTACTTCAAAATCGCACCAAAATTTACAGCTTGATAGTCAATTTTTTAAAAAACTGGACCTTCAAGCTGATCACATGCTATTCAACATCAAAGGAATATGTGTTTATAGACACCAAAGTGGTACTTCTAAATTCTACTACCTTGTTACTAACTTAATTATATGCAATTTCATTCACAAAGGGGAAGGAAAGGCCAGCATGTAGTCAAACTAGTGCATCAGCTGAACTTAGAAGAAGAATGTCTTCAAGGAAGAAGATACCAACTTCTAAAGTGGCTTGCCAAAGTGCAAGAATGTAATTTTGATCCAAGATATAATGGCTAGTGTCATCTTTTGTAATAGTTATGATCATGTTTAATAATGTAATAGTTAGTGTTATGTTTATGGTCATTAGGTTGACACCACAAACAATTATTGTCACAAAGAGGTGTTGTGTACGGAAGCAATAAATAGCGGTATATGAATATATCAAAGCGATAAAAGGACACACCAAATTTACGTGGTTCGGCAATTCGCCTAGGTCCACGGAAGACAGCAGATATTATTGAACTGAGTAGAAAATATACAAAATACAGATACAGATTTACTCACTAATAATATATTTCAAGTGTTTTCCCAAACTCATAGAAAAATTTCAAACTCACTAAGTATTTTCTCTCTTTGAGTTTACTTATGCTCTCTCTAATTTTTCTGATTTGTTTTGCCTTGTTTTTCAATGCATGAACTCTTCCCTATTTATAGATGAAGCAAGGCTCCCTTTCCCTAAATTGTGCCATAATTTAAGCCTTAAATTAGGTCACTAATTTCCTTAAATCATGCCACAAATTAGGCTACTAATTTTCCTAAATTATGCCACTAATTTGTTACTTTTAGAGCCAATATTCAATAATCTCCACCTTGGCGAAAAAGTTCATAACGCTGCCTCCAAATGCGCCCTAGGTGCTCTAAGCTCGAGAGATGTTGATCAAGTTCAAGCAGTGTTGAAACTTGATCCCTGTAACCACCTTTGTAAGCATATTTGTAGGGTTATCTACAGTTTCGACTTTCTGGAGTATAACATTCCCTTCGTCGACGATTTTCTGAACAAAATGAAATCGAACATCGATGTGCTTGGTGCGACCATGATGAACTTGATTCTTTGCCAAACAAATGGCACTTTGGCTGTCGTAGAAAACCTCCACGTTCTTCTGAACAATACCCAAATCCTTGGTCAACCTGAGAAGCTAGATAGTTTCTTTGAATGCTTTTGTTATAGCCATATACTTTGCCTCTGTAGTAGACAAAGCTACAGTTGACTGCAATGTTGATCTCCAACAAACTAGTCCTCTTGCCATTGTGAATACATAACCAATTGTAGATCGACGCTTATCCAAATCTCCAGCATAGTCAGAATCTACATATTCGACTAAGTGTTTGCCTTCAGTCTTGTCTCTCTCAAACTTTAAACCAATATCTAGAGTACCACATATGTACCGTAGAATCCACTTCACTGCTTTCCAGTGTCCTTTACCTGAATTATGCATGTATCGACTCACCATACTAACAGTGTGGGAAATATCAGGTCTAGTGCAAACCATTGCATACATCAAGGCACCAACGAAATTTGCATATGGAATACGTTCCATTTGCTTCTTCTCATCAGCGACGCTAGGTGACATCGATTCACTCAATTGAAAGTGAGGAGCAAGCGGTGTTCTTAATGGTTTGGTTTTTTCATCAATGTCAAACCTTTGTAGTACTTTCTTCAGATACTGAGTCTGTATTAGACAGACTGTGCTTGCAACTTTATCTCTTGTGATTTTCATCCCAAGAATTTTCCTAGCTTCTCCAAGATCTTTCATTTCAAATTCTAAACTCAACAGAGCCTTCAATCTGTCGATCTTCACCTTGCTCTTAGATGAAATCAACATATCATCAACATATAAGAGAAAATAAATGAAGGTACCATCTTGAAGTTTCCAAAAGTATACACAGTGATCAAACTGATTGCGTGTGTACTCCTACTCTCTGATGAAGCTATCAAAACGCTTGTACCATTGTCACGATGATTGCTTCAAACCGTAAATTGACTTACTCAGCTTACAAGCCTAATTCTCTCATCCTGGAACTTTGAAGCCATCCGATTGAGATATGTAGATTTCTTCGTTCAAAGTACCATGGAGAAAAGCTATTTTGACATCAAGTTGAGCTAAATCGAGATCAAACTGTGTTACCAAATCCAATAGTATTCGAATAGATGAATGCTTAACAACAGGTGAGATTGCCTCATTATAGTCTATTCCTTCTTTCAGAGCATAACCTTTTGCTACCAACCTGGCTTTGTATCTGATATTGTCTTTACCAGGAACACCTTCCTTCTTGGCATAGACCCATTTGCAGCCAATAGTTTTCTTTCCTTTGGGAAGTTGAACCAACTCCCAAGTTTGATTATAGTGTAGAGACTTCATCTCTTCATCCATTGTCATCTTCCACTTCATACTATCAACTCTCTGCACGACTTCTCTGTAAGTGCATGGGACATCATCATCAATTACTGGAA
Source organism: Hippophae rhamnoides (assembly GCA_033030585.1). Classification (NCBI taxonomy): domain Eukaryota; kingdom Viridiplantae; phylum Streptophyta; class Magnoliopsida; order Rosales; family Elaeagnaceae; genus Hippophae; species Hippophae rhamnoides. The sequence goes on along the minus strand of CM065428.1, from coordinate 59,270,883 downwards.
GTGTGAATGCTATCATGTCTGTGTATCTGGTAGGCTTCCTAATCTCCCTTCTCAGTCGAGTAGTGGCAATAGATTCTAGCTGTTGATTGATCGGTGGTGATGGTGAGAGAACCTCCACCTCAACTGAGATCTCTTCTTGATCATCAATTTCATCTTCACCACGATCAATAGTCGGTGCAATCTTTTCTCGATCTTCTGGAGTCTCAAGTATCACCTTAGAAAGAGTATTTGGACTTTTATTATCTTTCTCTGAATTTGTCTGTTTCAGCATAACAGATTCGTTGAATGTGACATCTCGGCTTAAGACAATCTTCTTGGATTCACCACACCAAAGTCGAAATCCTTTAACTCCTTCCTTAAAGCCTAAGAAAATAGTTTTCTTTGCTCTAGGATCCAGTTCGGGTTCACTAACATGAAAATATGCAGGACATCCAAATATTCGCAATGAATCATAATCAGAAGTAGGTTTTCCAGACCATACCTCTTTAGGAGTTTTCCCATCTAATGTAGTCGCAGAAAGTCTGTTGACTATATGAGTTGCATATGACAAAGCCTCAGCCTAAAATGCCTTGCTCAATTTGGATTAAGATAGCATACATCAAACTTTCTTAACCAAAGTATGATTCATTCGTTCTGTAACTCCATTCTGATGTGGTGTACGAGGAACAAAAAAATGTCTGATTATCCCTTCACCTTGACAAACTTTGAAGAAGGGATCTAATTTGTACTCGTCACCATTATCATATCTGAGTCTCTTAATTTTCATGGTTGTCTGAGTCTCGATCATTTTCTTCCATTTAAGAAAGATATCCATAACTTCATCTTTGTGACTCATGGTGTATATCCAGACATATCTAGAGAAATCATCAATAAAAATCATAAACCAGCATTTACCTTTAAGTGAAGCATTCTTGGAAGGTCCCCAAACATCCGTGTGAATATAATCAAGAGATCCCTTAGTACGATGAATGGTAGTGCCGAACTTGACTCTTGTTTGTTTTCCCATTACACAATGCTCGTAGAAATCAAACTTTCCAGTCTTGGCACCTTTCAAAAGACCTTGCTTCATTAAGCCTTGCAAAGCCTTTTCACCAACATAACCTAAGTGCATATGCCATAGGTGGGAAGAATCATTTGTATTTTCTTCACAATTGCTTGAGACAACTGTTCTTCCTGTAATTGTACTCTCATCTAGGAAATACAAGTTTGCCTTCCGAGTACCCTTCATCGCTACAAATGCACCTCGTAAACCTTTCAAGACTCCATTTTCCAATGTTACCTTATAACTATCATAATCTAGAACACCTAAAGAAATAAGGTTTTTCTTTAGGTCAGGAATATACCTTACATTTGTAAGTCGTCTGATTGTACCATCGTGCATCTTTAGTCATATTGTTTCGATCCCTTTTGTCTGATAGGCATTGCCGTTGCCCATAAGCACAACTCCTCCATCGAGCTCCTCAAAACTCAAAAACCAATGTTTGTTTGGACACATATGATAAGAACATCCAGAATCAAGGATCCATTTATCTGAGTAGGTTTCTGATGATGAAACTGAAAAGGTTGATTCTTCATCTTCATTAGCCTTCAGTGCAACATTTGCATTTGACTTGTCCTTGTTTGGGCAATCTTTCTTCCAGTTCCCTTTCTGGTGACAATATGCACACTCGTCCTTCGTAGGATGTCTTCTGGATGACTCTCCTCTAGACTTTGATTTGGATCGCCCTCTATTATTTGATCTGCAATATTTTTTGTTGTTCGTCCTACCTCTGGCTACCGCTAATGCTTCTGATATTAAGTCTCTATAATCATGTTGATCATTCTTCCGGTACTCATTATTTACCAAAGAATTTGAAACATCTACAAACTTAACCTAATCTTTTCCATATAACAGGGTTGTAGTTAAATGCTCGTAGCTCTCAAGTAATGAATTTAACAACAACAAAGCTTTATCTTCATCGATAATTTCAACATCTAAATTTTACAGATCGGTCAAAATTTTATTGAAATTATCTAAGTGCTCAATCATAGAGGTACCTTTCTTGTATTAAAAACGAAAAAGTTTCTTCTTCAGGTAGAGTCTGTTCTCAATATTTTCGTCATGTAATTGTCCTTTAGTTTCTTCTAGAGAACTGCGACTACATTCTCTTTCATGACAAAGTACTTCTGATATTTTCCTAAGCAAAGTCGAATTGTGCCATAAGCTTGTCGGTTGACATAATTCCAATATTCATTTGAATAATCTCCTGGCCTAGTCTCCAAGGCTATATTAGATCTTTCTCGAAACAATAGATCTAATACTTCACATTGCCACATACCAAAGTTATTGGTGTCGTCAAATTTCTCCATCTCAAACTTTGCATTGGACAACATAGTTCTTCGACTTGAACAACTTGGTTTGTCAGAAATTATATGGTCAACTTGTTCACCTTCTTCGATCTCTTTTTTATTAGCCATAAGTACAAATAGATAACAGAAATTTTGCACTTATAACTTAAAACAATGTTTTTCCAAATTTTATACCTTATTTAAAAAAACGGAGTCCGCAGTTGAATTTGGAATGATCCAATTAGCTAGGAATAGATCCAACTCAGCTGAAAACGGATGAAAAACGGACCAACTCGGTCCAAATATCACTAATGACTGAGTTGACTCGGTCTAACTCAGTGAGTTGACTCAGTTGCTGGCAACATCACTCCTGCGGTGATTCTGACTTTCGATTTGAGCAATTCTTTCACCGTTGCGTTCGTCTCATTAAGAGCTTCGATTTCACATATAATACTGTTATATTTGGCTCTACTACCAATTTGCTATGCACGGAAACAATAAATAACGATATATGAATATATCAAAGCGATAAAAGGATACACCAAATTTACGTGGTTCGGCAATTCGCCTAGGTCCATGGTAGGCAACAAATATTATTGAACTGAGTAGGAAATATACAGAATACAGATACATATTTGCTCACTAATAATATCCCTCAAGTGTTTCCCCAAACTCACAGAAAACTCTCAAACTCACTAAGTATTTTCTCTCTTTGAGTTTGCTTATGCTCTCTCTGATTTTTTCTGATTTTTCTTGCCTTGTTCTTCAATGCATGAACTCTTCCCTATTTATAGATGAAGCAAGACTCCCTTTTCCTAAATTGTGCCATAATTTAAGCCTTAAATTAGGCCACTAATTTCCTTAAATTATGTCACTAATTTCCTTAAATCATACCACAAATTAAGCCACTAATTTGTTACTTTTAGAGCCAATATTCAACAACAGGTTGCCTTGTGTTGAAAATTGGTGTTGGAAATAAACAAGTTCTCTCAAAGTTGTATTATTTCTTTCATATTTTCATTACAATTATATAGTTATATATAAGGAGAATTACTCTTTGAATTAAACATTCCTTGATTTATTCCTTGAATTATGGATTCCTTGTTTTTCTCCTTGAATTAAGGATTCCTTGTTTTTCTCCTTGAATTACTCCTTAAATTAAGGATGACAACTCCTTGATTTACTTCTTCAATTAAGGTTCTTGATTTACTCCTTCAATTAAGGAGTTGATACTCCTTAATTTATTCTTTAAATTAGTCCTTAATTTTATCCCCAACACTCTCCCTCAAGCTGTATCCATAAGGTTTATGGATCTAAGCTTACACAAAAGTCGTTGAAACTGATGAGAAGCCAAGGTAGCAAAGGTAAAACTAACAAAAATGTTGATTACGATAGCAAAAAGATAAAATTATTGTTGTTGATGTGAGACCTTTCTTTTTACCACAATACTTCCCATCCACATCGGGCAGGTAGGAGCTCTAGAAGAGATTTAATTCATCATCGCCAAGAGCTTGGTTTCAATGTGAGACCTTTCCTTTTACCACAATACTCCTCCTCCACATCAGGTAGGTAGAAGCTGTAGGAGATATTTAATCCATCATCGCCAAAAGCTTGGTTTCAATGTGGGACCTTTCTTTTTACCACAATACTTCTTTTCCACATCAAGTAGGTAGAAGTTGTAGGAGAGATTTAATCCATCATCGCCAAGAGCTTGGTTTGGGAAAAAAAATGGAACAAGAAATCACTCTAACAGAGTGCCAAATGCATTTTGAGACATCACAGACTCTGCTATCGAAAGTAGAGATAAAATTTCAAGAGCTACAAGTATATGCTATTTCATTAGAAGAATAACATTTTTTTTACGAAGATCGACTTATTCTAATACCATGTTGAAAATTGGTGTTGGAAAACGCTAAGGCCAAAGGCCAAGGCCTAAAGACCTTTCTAAATAAACAAACTCTCTCAAAGTTGTATTATTTCTTTCATATTTTTATTACAATTCTATAGTTATATATAATGAGATTTACTCCTTGAATTACTCTTTGAATTAAGGATTCCTTGTTTTATTCTTTGAATTAAGGATTCCTTGTTTTATTCTTTGAATTAAGGATTCCTTGTTTTATTCTTTGAATTAAGGATTCCTTGTTTTATTCTTTGAATTAAGGATTCCTTGTTTTATTCTTTGAATTAAGGATTCCTTGTTTTATTCCTTGAATTAAAGTTTACTTGTTTTTCTTCTTGAATTACTCCTTGAATTTAGGATGACAACTCTTTGATTTACTAATTGAATTAAGTTTCTTGATTTCTCCTTATTATTCCTTAAATTACTTCTTAATTTTATCTCCAATACCTTGTATTATTTTGAGTAATAAACATGTTTGTGGTCATCTGGTGTTATTGTCCAGACCATGTAATTGTTAGGATACCAGTTTTCGGTGTTATTGTCATTTGGATGATTAAGAAACAACTAGCACCTGAATAGGAATGGTGGCAGATTTGATACGTAATGTTATGAATTTTGTGTAATTTGGTTTGAATTTAGTTAATTTGGTGTATGCAAACACAGCCAAGCAACCTATGCAAATAAACAATCATACTTCCAAATGAAGCCCTTATAAAATACATCAGTTCTGATTACAAATCAAATAAAAGTAATTGGTGCCAAGAAAATGTACCTGTGAGGATGGATGTGTCCAAAATGTACTTGAGATAAGTTATGCTCATAATTTTTCTTTTGAGATAACTCATCGCTTTCATATATTTCTAATGAAAGTAGAAAGAACTTAACAATTTTGAGATAATACAATTTTCATTCTACTATAATGTATTGAATTTGGCAACTACAATTTGACAGGTTATTATCATATAATTTTCCAATGTAATGTATTGATTTTGGAGAAGAATTTGGCAGGTTATTCTCATATAATTTCCCAGTGTAATGTACTGAATTTTTGTTTTCATTCCGTTCAATTCATAAACAAAATACAAGAAACAATTTCAACTACAATTGTTTGTTACAGCCATAATAATCACCAATTTCTTCCCCAGCTGGTAACAAAAGAAAACAATTTCGAGGATAACAAAATAAACCAACTGGTAACAAAACAAAACAATAATCCCCAATCAATTGCACCTAACTCACATCTCCATGATAAGAAATATGCATAGAAGAAGAGCAATCCACAGCTTCCTTTCTCTCTTTTGCATTTTGGGGATTTGAACATCACACATGAAGTCCCTTTCTTCGTCCACTCGATCCCTACTTCGAAGAAACTCATTGATTACTTGTTTTTCCCTATCAATCATCTCATCATCTAACCACCCAAAAAATCCACAATCATGATATCTCTTTCACTGTGCGAAAAGGATAGTTTAAGAACCTCTTACTTGGGTTATCAGATGTCTATGAACAGAGCTCACGAGTGCTGCTTCCATAATAACAAAAAATGTTACAAGAAATGTATGCTCCAATTCATTCTTGTAAGGCTCCAATACTTGCTAGAGAGATATGAACTTCAATACCTTTGTGCGAGAGCTGAAAAAATAATTCTAAAGCTTCAAACCTTTAAGGTTTATCATGCGAACGAGAGACGACGATTTGGGATTTTGGATTTTTTTAACGAATTTGTAAAAACTATAAATGTTTATTATTTTCTTAAATAAAAAAATTGTTTTTAAGCTAACTAAAAATAATAATTTTAAATATTCTTATTTTAAATATATTTTTTATAATTATAATACATATAATTAAATTCATGTATTTAATAATATATATTTATAAAATTATAATTATTTTTCTTGCTAAAACATTTTTTTAAATTTAAATAAATTTAAAAAATTAACAATTAATTATTTATTAAATGTGTTTCAATAAAATGTATATTTAATTTTTATATTATTAAATTTTTTAATGTAACTAACCCAAAATAATTTAATTTTAATGCTATTAGTTTATCATTATCACCCTTATATATACACGTTATAATAGTTAAAGTAAAGTTCCGACTGTGTTGCTGAAATACTATGTGTGCTGCAAAAACTGTTGGGAAAAAAATAGTTGATAAGAACGACGGCAGAGGAGCGATAATAGTTGATAGGAAAAAGATGAAAAGTAACCATAAGATTTAAAGAATTTTCATAAATATCTTTCAGGTTTTAAAAAATTTAAAAATATCCTTAAAAATATAACGGAAGTGAAAACTAACACTCATCAGAAATACACCTAAAAAAAAGTATGAAAGAGGAAAAAATAAACCAAGAAATATTAGATATAGAAGCATGTACATTTGCGACGCTTTTCAATGGTGAAACGTTAATAAGAAAAAGAAATTTGAAGAAATTCAAAAGAAAATTAAATCTTAAAAGAAGGAGATGGTTAAAGACCCATCATTTTTATTAAGAAAAGATATTTCCTAAAAAATATAATCTATTATGGTATTAGTAATAAGGAAATGAAGCATTAAAATTACAGATACAAAAGGAAGATATAATATACCATTAATTAATAAAGAGACTATATTAAACAAATTATCAAAAATTCCTCGAAAGGATAAAGAAAAAAATGGATACATTCAATTAGGAAGAAACCAAAGATTAATAAAAGCCCATTTTAGCAGAAGGAATAGATACATTAATAAAAATAACTCTATTAGACATAACAATAATAAATAGTCAAGATGCTTTATTGTGAATGATCCATGGAAACTTGTGATACCAAAAATTAAAATTTACCGCATATCCTAGATTTGTTATAAATATACAAGATAAAAATCTAAACCAAGTATTAAGTCTAAATTTTATGAATTTGAAAGGGAGATTTAATGAAAGAAGGAAATCATCCATTTTCAATACATTATCTAAGAAAGATATTCTTTAACAAATAGTTATAATAGTTCAATATACGGACAAAATGAATTTATAGAAATAGATAAAATTTTTAAAGAATTAGGACAAATAATAAAACCAAAAATACTAATGATTTTGAAATACCGTAAGAATGGAAATTAGATATTAAAGAAAAACCCCTTAATAACAGAAGAAAAAGTAATAGCATACTAAGATTTACTTTTGTAGATCACGAAGAAGAAACCTCAAATCAACAAGAAGTTAAAAACTAGAAAACGGGTTAAAATAATGAAAGATTAGTTCATGATTGCATATTAGTGGAAAAATCATGTTTAAGGATAAAATAAAAATATGAATTTAAAAATAAATGGAAGCCTAGTAGGTGTGGCAAAAAATCAAGCAACACTATTTGAAACTATACAATTATTAACAGAGGAAATGGATCTAGTCCAGGAATCAAACACAAAATATTTACAAAGAGAACTATTAAAGGAAATAAAGGAGTATGGTTATAATAAACTACAACAAAATATGCATAAAGAATTCTCAGAATTAAGAAAAGATGTATACAATCTAAAGATAGATCATAAATATGACCCCTTAGAAGGATTAAAAGAAGAACCACCGAGGAAATCGATTCTCTCGATTCCCAAAAAATGAGAAAAGAAAAAATGAGGAACAACCTAAGAGTAAAGAGATAATTCCAAATTGGTGGGATATAGGAGAAAGTAGAAAAAGAATTTATGAACCGTGAGAGCAGAAATATAGAAACATTGGGCAAATTATTAACATTAACCAATGAAGAAATAGAATAACATTATATTGGAAAACTTTGTACTAACAAAGAAGAAGATGATATGACAATAATCGTGAAACCGATTCGTATCGAAAACACGACTTCAAAAAGGTCATATGAAACCAATTTCATTACCAGTCCCTTACCAAGAAGAAATATCTCACCCACATAGGGAGGAAAGAAGTAGACAAAGATCAGAATAACCTGATACTACATATAGAAGAAGACAACCACCTAAAATGGAGGAAGGGTTGCATTGGGGAACTAAAGATAATATTCCACCAGAGTTCAAACTCCAAGATAACTATAAATCTGAACTTCTAAATTTAGATTGTATAAGAGATAGGAAAAAAGCTTTAGATGAATGGTCTAGTGGGATGAGCATCCTTATACAAACTTCTCCAACTACCCAAACAAATCCTTCAATTTGTAGAGTTCTTATAGCACATAAAATGACAGGAAATGTAAGAGTTTGGTTTTCAAACTTAACATATCAACAACATTTATTAATGTAGCGAAATGCTTCCACAGAAGAGAATACTTAGATACGGTAATAAATGAAATATACAAAGAATTTATTGGGAAAGATAAAGGAAGGACTATCATTGAATCCAAAGGAAAATGAAATCAATGAAGCTAAATGGCATCTAACAAAGATGGAAATTTGTAACACGTGGTTATATAGATTCTTTTATTTGTGAATATGAAATGTATTACCATAAATTACCACCCTCTATACAAACAACCTATAAAGAAATGTTTTTTCAAAAATTACCAGGAACATTATATAAAACTTTAACAGTAAAAATTGGGAACAAAGGAATAAAGAAACCGTACCAGTATACTCTAGGAGGAAGAATAAGAAGTCTTAGAGATTGGATAATTATAAAATGCCAAGAAAGAAAAGAATACAAACAAATAAGAGGAAATGATAAAATTTGTTGTGATACAAGAGATTTTAGAATGCAGAAAATATGGATGCAATATAAAACCTTATAAACAAAAATATAAAAAATATAAAAGATTTAAAAAATATAAATTTAGAAAACAAAATTTCCAAAAATATAAAAAAGAGATTCAATAAAGAAAACTATAAGAAAAGATATTTTTAGAAGAAAGGTTTATAAACCATGGGAAAAAGGAATTATTGCCCTTCAAAGAAAGAAAAAATGCAGATGTTGGATCTCAGAATGAGGAAAGACATTATGCAAATGAATGTCCAAGTAGACTTTCAACATAAAAAGGAATTTCCACAGAAAGCAAAAAATCTTAGAAGAAGCCTTCAAAATGGAATTAGAACCAATTGAGAATCGATATAGATGATACTTATAGTATTTATCTATTAGAAGAACTGAAGAAGAAATAATCGATTTCAGAATATGAATATTCGATCATGAATATTCTTCGGAAAATGAATGATTTGTATAGTATTACAAATCCAAATAGTACTTTACATTAAAATAGGACTAAAATTTAAAGGTTATAACACTTATCATTTACATGCATATATATAGATACATGAGCTAGTATGTGTAGCTAATAGATATGCATTTCCGTAAGACAACTGGAAACAAGCACCTAAAGATTTAATTGTAAGAATTGCTAATAATACTACAATAAAACTCAATCAAGTATTAAAAGATCTTGATATAATAATAGAGGAGAAAACTTTCATATTTCTACTATATATCAACAGAAACAGTGTAGACTTGTTAATAGGAAATAATTTCTTAAATTTATATCAACCATTCACACAACATTCTCGACAAAATAAGCCTTACAACCTTAAGGAGATACTGATATATGTCTCTAAAGTAAGAAAAGCTCTAATCGTTTCAAACCCAACTTTTACGCAACAACATAAAAAGCGTAAAACGCAGAGATAAAAGACCAAAGAAAAACAAAAACCTTGTTTTAGAAAATATTTCATTAGATATGTAAGAAAAGCAAAACTCTTTCTCAATGAAATACAGAAGATAAAGCCTTAACAATGTGCACAAGATTATTAAAAACAGTTAGTTCAAAATCTTTTGGATCCAAAAATAAATAAATCTAAAACTATAGTCAATATAAAATTAAGAGATCCTAACAAAATAATAAGAGTAAAACCAATGATTTATACTGACAGGATTGAATTTGGAAAACAAATTGAAGAACTTTTGGAATTAAAAGTTATAATACCAAGTAATTCACTCACTCTAGTCCAAAGGCATTTTTGGTTGAAAAAGAAGCCGAGAAAAGAAGAGGCAAAAAGATAATGGTAATAAACTTCAAAGCACTTAATAAAGAAACCATTGATGATGGATACTTCATCCCAAAAAAGGAAGAATTACTATCATTAATAAAAGGAAAGAAATACTTCTCAAGTTTCGATTGCAAAAAGTGGATTTTGGTAAATAAGACTAGATGAAGAATCTCAAAAATTAACAAAGATTCATTGCTCTCAAGGACAATTCCAATGGACAAGTAATACCATTTGGATTAAAACAAGCTCCAGGTATTTTTCAAAGATATATGGATAATATTTTTAAGAAATTACAAGATATTTGTTGTGTTTACATAGATGATATTTTTGGTTTTCAAGTAATGAATTAAATAAACATTATTTGGATATTATCAATATATTACAAGAATGTAGAAAAGAAGGCATTGTACTCGAAAAAGAAAAGCAGATGCTCAACAAAAAAATCAAATACTTAGGATCGAGATTGAAGATGGAAAACATAATCTACAACCCCATATACTAAATAATATTCAAGGTTTTCCTAGTGAATTAAAAGATAAAACCAATTACAAAGATTTTTAGGATGTCGACATACGCAGAAGCCTATATCAAGAAACTTGCAAATGAGAAAACCATTACAAGCAAAATTGAAAAAGATTATGTCCGAAACGTGACAAGAAGATACTCTATATATGGATAAAGTAAAAGCAAAAGTAAAAAATTTACCAACTTTATACCATCCAGGACTAGATGATAAAATGATAATTGAAGGCAGATCTTTCACAAGAATATTGGGAGCAATCCTTAAAGCAAGAAAGTAGATGACAAAGATGAATATCTTTGCGATACACATCAAGGTCTTTCAAGTAATTAAATTATCATAGTAATGAAAAAGAATATTTAGTTAAAAAGCTATTAAGAAATTTGCAATATATGTCATAAGTTCTAGATTCATTATTAGAACATATAACAAGAATTTTGGTTATTTTTTAAGAACTAATATTGCATGAGATTATAAGCAAGGAAGACTAATTAGATGGCAACAATGGTTCAACCATTACAATTTTGACGTTGAACATCTTTCAGACATAAAAATAGCTTGGGCGATGCTTCTTACCAGAGAATTAGCACCTCTAACTATTTTTATGATTACAAGAATGGAAACGACTTGATATTAAGATCAAGATAAAAGAAAAGGAGATAAAAATCCTACAGAACAACTCGAAAGTATACTCGAGAAATCTCTTACGTAGACAGGAATAAAACAGAAGAACTTAAATGTTCAAAACAAATTCCGTAGCGAGTAACCTCAAACGAATGAAATCTCTGTTAAAAAGAAAGAACCTAATACCACAAAAACTTCTAAACCCAATCGAGACGAAGCGAGAAAAAAGAAGAACGAGAAAAAAGTTTACGTGGTCTATAATGGCCCAAAACCAGGAATTTATAACAAGCTAGGGCGTAAGCTTAGCAAATCTATTCTAGGATTTATGGAGTAACTCATGAGCCTTCACCAACAATAGAAGTCAAGGAAGTTATGCCAACTACAAAACACCAAAACTAATAACTCCAGGAGGAGATAGTAAGAAATTATTCTAGTACTACAACAACAACCAACAACTCCAAGGATCGACAAAACCTTGGAAAAATAGCAAGACCTCCAATGCTATTCAAAGAAACATCTCTACCAGAGACATCAAAAATAACAAAACATTCAAGATTATTCAGGGAAACATCTTCTAGAACCACTCAGGTAACGAAGATGAAAAGACCAATACGTAAATCTCAATAAACAACAATGGTTAAGTCTCTATAATTTAGCTTAAAATCAACCCAAGAACATATCAAGATATGAAATTCTATACTACGCAAGGAATTTCCTGCAGTAGTAAATTCAATATATTGGAAGGAGTTGATCCAATTTTTGCGGTATAAAGCATTTCATGCGGGATTAATAGAAAATATATATCCAGAATTAATTTAAGTGAATTAAATTATTTTCCGAGAAAAATTTAAAAGTGGCAATTAAGAATTTTAGAAGAAAAATTAAAGCGGTGTGATAAACCTGTTTATCTTAAATTTTTCAGTTCATTAATGGATTGGAATGAGGAAGGGAGTATTTTTCCCTACCACTTTATCAAGATAGGGATTTCCAACACAAACAAAGAAGTTCCCAAACTAAGGGCACTTCCAAAAAAGGAATTCAACGCAGTAAGAACTCGTGTATTAAGAGGGACAAATGCTAAGCCAGATTTACTACGAACTCGGGAAAGATCGACAATTTACGAGATTAAAGTAAATTATTCAACCAAAGAAAGTTATCATCATCTCACACGATAGCACGGCTTGTCAGGAAGAAGATGGTGAAAAAATCACCAAATATGAAACCAATTTTAATTGCAACAACTTAGAAATTGGTCAAGAAACCAGGAAAGTATTTTGCTTCTATGCCAAAAAGTGCCACCAAAGACTATAAGTGCATTCTCTGAGATCAAAGATCGAAGATGAAAGATGCATCATCATTAACATCATCAAAGGAACAATTGGCGAGAAAATGACAAAGGAAATTAAGAAAAGTACCGGTAGAAGACTACAAAAAGAAATAAAGATGTAGACCACATCTTGGTCATAAAGATATGTCAAGGAAAAAAGTAACGGTTATCGGGAAAAGTAGATGAATTATTAAAAGCGTAAGAATTATTAAAGCAAGATGAATTATTAAAGCGTGGTAAAATAATAAATTTGGTCTTGTAAATAGGATTCCTTATTCTATAAAAGGAACCCTTATTATCATTTCTAGGACACGAATTACATGTAACACACCAGATAGAAACCCGAGCTCTCTACTCAAACTCTCAAATAAGAAAACCTTTTATATCTAGAAATCCGTAATCCAATAAGGAAATACTCCAAGAATTATGAGCGGCTAAGCACCCCTTTCAAGGTTCTTAGTTGGCCTTAAGTTGTAATAATTATTATATTTTGAATAAAATGGAGCTTATTACTCTTTCTTTAGTAAGTCAACTTTTGGACACCATTCATGCATTTGATGCGTAAAGCTTACCATTACCAGGAAGGTGTTGAGGTGTAAATGTTAAGCGAGGCAAGATAACAAGTTAACAATGAAGGCGAGCGATGGAAGTGGTAGACCCATTAAATTGTGTAATGATGATTATAAATTTAAGCTAATTAAGAATCTTGAATGTTGAAATATTCGCTTACTACAAGGTATAATAATTTTAAAACAGGAAAATAGAATTTATTTTTAGAAAGAAAATAATATGAATATCGAATCACTAGTACATAAATTAGAACTATTAGATTTAACAAATGAAAGAGTAATTTTTAATTTTAAAAAACAATTAATAGAATCAGGATTAGAATTAAGTAACCAACATAATAAAGAACATAACATACTATGCAATTGTAAAGAATACAGAAGAAAATTAGATTTATATAGTAAAATAATAAGTTTTTTAAATAAATTATTACCATCAATAAATACACAAAGACCTTCATCTATGTCAATTTTAACTCCAGATTAAGATTATATCGATCCCCGAAAAATGGTATCAAAGCCAAGGAATAGTAATTTAAATAGTAATGGATGGAGAATTAACACCATTAAAACACAAGAGCATTTGTGACATTTTATAAACCCCAGGGGCATAACTGAAAATATAACAAACCTCAAGGGCAATTTAGAAAATGATCCTAATTGATAATTGAGAATCACTACAGTTGATGAATATAGATAATATATTTATATATATTAAGGAAGATGAAAAAAGTAACAAATCACGTGTAATTAAATAAATTGATTAATATTAATTTAATATCATATCATAATTATTTATTAGTAAATTTATTTAGTATTTTTATCTTTATATAACTTAATTTTTATTAAATTTTTACATATTTAGATTAAAATAATTTTATGTATGATTATAATTATTTTACTTGATTATTAAATTTTAAAGAAATTATTTTTATTAAGCTTATAATTAATCTTTTTATTTTAAAATTTGTTAGTTGATTTGATTTAAGTGACATATATTTTGAATCATCTAGTTAATATTATTCATTATTAAATTTGTTTTAAAACACACACAAACATTTGTATTTCCATGCTAACTCTTTAAATGTCTTTCCATGCTAACTCTTTTTATAGTTGATTCGTTAATGTATTTGATTGATGCGGAGCTTATTATAACGTGGGTTTGGATATTGCTCATACTAATATTAGAAACTATGAAAATAGAACAAATAACTCGTAAGTATAATACATTGGGGTAATGTCATAAGAAGGGTCGCATAAGACCGAGTTTATACTTGAACATTAATTTTCATAGTGAAAAGTTAAGTGGTCTGGTGGACCGGTGATTTTTTTCTTAGATTATGGTTGTGACCAAGTTATTTTCACCTAAAAATATCGTGTTTTATTATTTTATTTTTGTACTTTTTTTTACACGTGATTATATGTCTCACCACTTTGTTTAGATTATTAAATTATAAATTGATAAAAAATGAAAATAATTAACATTTCTCTCTAAGTTAATTAAATATATATTTAATAAAATTTCAATTGGTATCAGAGTAAACATTAGACACAATTAGTGAGCTTGATCATTAAGAACACACATTCCTACTTATGGACCAAAAGAAATAAGATGAGTCATTTGTTAGACCACCACTTTTTGATAGGTATAATTATCCTTATTGAAAGGCTCACATTTTTCAAACAAGATGAACAAATTTGGGATGTTATTCTTGACGATTGGGAACCACTTTTGATAACGAAAAATGATATAACAATCATAAAGCCAAGAAAAGATTGAACCATTGAAGATTGCACCCTTAGTGGGACAAAACAAAATTATCTAAGTACAATCTTTGCTACAGTGGTGATAGATGAGTTTCGTCGCATCTACAACTGTGAAACTGCTAAAGATGCATGGAATGCACTGGCTCTTGCTCATGAGGGAACCTCCTAAGTGAAACAAATAAAATTGAGATTGCTAACATCTTAGTTTAATTCCATTAAAATAAGCAACACTGAAACTTTTGATCAATTATATGCTCACTTTTGTGATATCTCTAATGCTTGTTCTAACCTTGGTGAGAAAATTATATAACCTATACAAGTACGCAAACTCTTAAACTCCTTAATAGCAAACTACAAGATAAAAATTACATCGATAGAGGGCTACATATTGTGATGTATGAAGCTACCGTAGTGAGTAAAGAAGGTACATTACAACTAGTGTGGAAGTCATCAAGCTAGATTTATTACTTCTGCAAAAAAAGGAAAGATTGTGCAAAAAATGATTGTTTATAAAACTTGTACTTGGTATGCAAAAAAAGAAAAGCCAATAAAGGTTAAAGAAAAAAAATATATAAGAAAATAATCATGTCTCATTTATAAAATAAAGATAAAATTTAAGTTCTCACTTAGTAGATATATTTTATTTTATGAGATTGAAAATTCAATTATAATTTTACATAATAAGTGATATTTTTTTTTCTTTTGAGTCTTTCTTGATTGATTATAAATTAATTAATTAGCATCTTTGTGGAGTTTAAACATATATACTGCTTTTATTATGTATCTCTTATACTATACTTGCTTATTTATACAATAGATAATTAAAATTTGGGTTAAAAATGATGAGTTCTCAATTAGTTATGTACTCATTTGTGATTAAAGGAGTTTAATACCTTATGTGGTTATTTATGAAAATTAAAAAAAATCAAATTTTTATTCATTTACATCTTCTTCTTATTTATTAATTTTTTAACTAATTTTAAAATTAAGGAGTCATATAACTTAAGGAAAATTTAAAACACATTACACTTTTGTATTATTATGTTTTTACATTGCTCTTTTGTCTTTAGGGGAAATTTAGCTCGATTATTTTATCCAATGTTTTGTCCTTCTAGTATGTCAAAACGGGTAGAGTATGTTTTACTTTTATGTTTTAGTTTGTCATGCATATAGGAAAGAACATCACTACATGATTACTCTGAACATGTTGCTTATTTTTGTGTAAATTGAACTAATGTATAATGAGACTTTCAAGCCAAGTTGTCGTATGTTTTGTTTATGTTATTTTAATTACTTATAAGCTTATCAAGTTATAGCAAATATAGATTTATCGGATCATAGGACAGTTCCAATATAAAGTGTAGAACATCAATATAATTTTACATTACTCCTATGACTGTCATATAGCGAGAGAGATGTTTTATCACACGAAAAATGTCAAAAGGAGGAGTTTGTAAGGACTATAAATATTGACTATATTTGTAGACAAAATATTTGTATGTAAACTTGTTTTTAAGCTCGTTATCAAGTCTATTAAGCAAAGTCGAACAAACGTCATAATTTCAGATAGTCGTACTTCAAATATATATTTTATAACTATGACACACATGATTACACTCATACATTAAATAGAACATGTTCATAAAATTAAAATTATTTTGTTGTTAAAATATTTATTTAAATTTAAATAAATTTATAAAATTACTAATTAACGATTTTTTAAATGTGTTTTAACGTTCTTTGTATTAAAAATAACATTTTTATATTATTAATGTTTTTACGTGCTTTTGAATAATTTAGATTAAAATAATTTAATAATTTTATTAAGTTATTATTACCACCTATATATATATATACATTATAAGAGTTAAAGTTAAATTGCTGAAATACTGTGTGTACTGCAAAAACTGTCAGAAAAAAAAGAGTTTAGAACAACGGCAATGGAGGAGTGATAATTGAGAGTTGCATTCAAAATAATTATAACATAGGATTGAATAATAGATTCATTAATATTAAATTGATATAAAGTATTTATTAATAAATTTATTTGATACTTTTATCTTTATATAGTTTTTTATTAGATTTTTAAATATTTAGATTAAATTTTTTTATATATATAATCATAATTATTTGATTTGATTATTAAATTTTTTTAAAAATATTTTTATTAAACTTTGTTTAGTATTTTTATTCTAAAATTTTCTAGTTGATTTGACTTAAATAACAATGTTTTTCATAATTTAGTTAAAATTATTTATTATTAAATTCGTTTTAGAGCACACACGTATACTTGTATTTTCATGCTAACATTTTTACAGTTGATTCATGAACGTATTTGATTGGCAGAAAATTTATTGAAATGTGGGTATGGATATCACTTATACTAATATTAGAAATTGTGAAAATAGAATAAAAATTCGTAAATAAATTACATTTGAATACTATCTAAAAAAAATAGCACAAAATCGAATTTGTATTTAAATATTTAATTTCATAATAAAAAAATAAATGGTCATGTGTATCAATTGTTATATTCTTAAGTTTTTATCGTTGTTTAAGTTGTTTTCACGTAAAAATATTGTGTTGTTATTTTTATTTTCACATTTTATTTTTACACGAGATTATATAACCGTTTTATTTAAGTTATTAAATTAAAAATCGATAAAAATTGAAAATAACTTATTCAATTTAATTATATTCTTATTTTATAAATTTTAAATATTAAATAGTATTAAAAACAAATCATGTAAGCTCACATAGTCTCCACTTTTAACGTTTCATTTCTGAATTAATGAAAAATGTTAAATTGAATTAAAATTGTGAAATATAAAATGATTAAAAATTAAATTGTTCGAAAACCAAAATATATTTTAAAATAAAGGTCCAGACAAATGCAGTTTTTAACCCAAAAGTATAAGATAATAAGGTTTTATGGTGTGGTTTGGTCCTTGGTGAGTTGGAATTGGGGATTTGGGTTGATTTAGCGGAGCATATCAATCAAGCTCGCTCGGAGGAGATAGTGTGTGAGAGAGTTAGAGAGAGAATGCTGGAAAACCCTACAGCTCCAATTCCGTCAGTTTCAGCTCCAGTCGTGAAGCGTTATGCTCCTCCCAATCAAAGGTATCTCCATCTTGAATCTGTTTGTTTGCGTGTATATTAATGTTTCATGGACCTTTAACTTTAAAAGAAAAGAAAAAAAATTCTTCGATAGTCTAATCCGCGTATTGATTTGGGAAACTTCCCTTGCAATTTGCAGGAACCGCTCTCTCAACAGGCGCAAATCCGCAGGTCGACATTTCATTTATTCACTGTTTAAGTTTTAAACTTTTCGTTTTCGTTTCGATTTACACAGTCTAGGGACCTTGCATAGATAGATTACTGTTAGTATGCTGCTCCTGATTTCGGTTAAATGCTAATCACTGCCTTGTTTTTTTCACGTATTGATAGAGGCTATGTGCCTTGATACCTTGACGATGTGTTAGCTACCGGCCTACCTCCATAACGTTCTTTTGAATGAAAAATATAGAAAAATGGAAAGAGAATTATATAGATCGGAATTGAATGTAGTTAAGTAGCAACAAAATTATGAGCATGTTGACCAAAAAAAGGGAGCAAGTTTGGTAGCACTGCTATTAAAAGATGTGTTAAAAAGTGTTTCTTGTTAGAAGTAACGTGAACCTAAATAAAAGCAGTAAAAGTGGGACAACATATTATGGAAGTATTATTTACTTTGTTCCTAAACGCATGAAAATGCACATGTAGAATAGTGGATGTAAAGAAACAAGAATTCCAAAGCTGATCACGACAACAATGATATAGAAACAGCAAGAAATAAAAAGAGAAGCAGTGAAGATGAATAAGAGAGGAAGAGAGAATTTGATATTCATTGTATTGTACTTATGCAACATATTGTATTACATGAGTATTGTTCATACAGGCAGTGCTCCTGCACAGCCTTTTCACATGTAAAAATATCTTCACTGAATTTCCCTCCAATTTACAACTATTAATAGCTGTTATAACAACTTGCTGACATACACCATATTACAGCTAATGCATGATAAGCTACAACAGCCAATCACTAGAGTGTAACAAACTGCTTGCTAATTAACACGAGCAGAAACACTTGAAAAGCTTGATTGCTTGTCATGAGTAGAGTTGCAGACTTGATAAGCAGCTTGAACATGAACAGTGGACATGCTTGCTTGATCGGCTTGCTGAGATAAATTCCTTTCACCCTCCCTCCCCCCCCTCTCCAAAATGAACACTAAGTTTGCATTGAAGAATAAGACATTGAGGGCCAGAGAGAGGTTTAGTAAAAATGTCAATTGTTTGTTCATTAGTGGGCACACGTTGAACGAGCAACTGACTAGTCAAAACCTTTTCTTGTACAAAATAAAAATCCAACTCTATATGTTTCATTTTGGGATGCAAAATAGGGTTAGATGTGAGAGAAATGGAGCTGAGATCATCACACCAGATAAGATGAGTTTTTGGGAGAGAAAAATGCAACAATAAAAGGAGAGACTGTAGCCAAAGAATTTCAAAAGTTGCACTTGCCACATTGTGATATTTAGCTTTAGTACTTGATCGAGCAACCAAGGATTGTTTCTTAGCTGACCAAATGATAGGATTGGCACCAAAGAAAATGCAAATGCCCGAGGTAGACTTACGATCATCCACACTAGAAGCCCAATCAGCATCGACAAAAGCATTGATAATTATATGAGTGGATGCCTTGAATTCAAGACATTGATCCAGAGTTCCTTTCAAGTACCTAAGAATTATCTTAGTGGCAATCCAATGATGCATACGTGTATTGGTCATAAATTGACAAACTTTGTTGACAACCAAAGTTAAGTCTAGTTGAGTTAAGGTGAGATATTGTAATCCTCCTACAATACTTTGATTCAAAGTAGGTTGATCAAAAATGTCTCCCTCAAAGGTTGATAGGGAGGTTGTGGAACATATTGGAATCACAGCTAACTTTGCATCTAACATATTAGCTTTGTCAAGAAACTTAAGTATATATTTTTGTTGACTGAGAATCAGAGAACCTGAATGTAACCTTTTAACACTGATGCCTAAAAAATAATTCAACATTCCAAGATCTTTTAAGGAAAACTCGACATGTAAGAACTGAATGAGATATTAACCTCAACAGCATCTGAACTTGTGATAATGATATCATCTACATAGACTAGTAGATAGATAGTAAGCTAAGATGTGACTTTAACAAATTGAGAAACATTAGCCTTAGAATTGTGAAAGCCAAGCTTGATCAAAGCTAATTTTAATCTGTCAAATCAGGTTCTAAGGTGAGACCATAAATGGCCTTATAAAGCTTACAAACATAATCAGGGTGTGCACTGTCCTTAAAGCCATCAAGTTGTTACATAAAGACTTCCTCTTTCAAGATGCCATTGAGAAAGGCATTACTAATGTCTATTTTCCTTAAATCCCAACCAAAATTGAGAGCTAAGGTTAAGACAACTTTGATTGTGGGGAATTTTACAATTGGACTAAAAGATTTAGAGAAATCAAAGCTAGGAACTTAATCATACCCTTCGGCAACAAACCGATATTTAAGTTTGTCAAGGTGACCATAGACAAGCGTTTTAACTTTGTAAATGCACCCACTACCAATAACCTTTTGATCCTTAGGCCTAGGCACCAAAGACCAGGTTTCATTTTTAAGCAGTGCTTCAAATTAATCTTTCATGGACTTAAACTAACCATCATGTTGAAGAGCTTGTTAAAAAGTGTTTCTTGTTAGAAGTAACGTGAACCTAAATAAAAGCAGTAAAAGTGGGACAACATATTATGGAAGTATTATTTAGTTTGTTACCAAACGCATGAAAATGCACATGTAGAATAGTGGATGTAAAGAAACAAGAATTCCAAAGTTGATCACAACAACAATGATATAGAAACAGCAAGAAAGAAGAAGAGAAGCAGTGAAGATGAAGAAGAGAGGAAGAGAAAAATTGATATTCATTGTATTGTACTTATGCAGTATATTGTATTACATGAGTGTTGTTTATATAGGCAGTGCTACTGCACAGCCGTTTTACATGTAAAAATATCTTCAATGAAACTGAATTTCCCTCCAATTTACAACTATTAACAGCTGTAATAACAACTTGCTAACATACACCATATTACAGCTAATGTATGCTAACATAAGCTACAACAACCAATCACTAGAGAGTAACAAACTGCTTGCTAATTAACATGAGCAGAAACACTTGAAAAGCTTGATTGTTTGTCATGAGTAGAGTTGCAGGCTTGATGAGCGGCTTGAACATGAACAGTGGACATGATTGCTTGATCAGCTTGCTGAGATAACTTCCTTTGAGTGGATACAAATGTGCTATAAATTTTATTGTGCTTGTAACTTAATAGCTTTAGAGATGATAGGTCATGAGTTCCACACTAGTGCAACACAGCCTGAGGTGCTCAAATTTATTTATATATATATATATTTCAGTTATGGGACTTCCCTGATTTCTTGTATAAGTAACCACCAACGAGTATCCTATTTAGACCAAAAAGTGATACGAACAGAACAGAACTTTTCTGTGGGGAAATCTATCAAGGGAACAGGAGAAATTGGAATCTTGTAGTGAGTTTGGGGTCAGCTTAGTTTAAGGACAAGATATGTGTTCCAGAAGCTGGGAGAGAAACTTGTAAACCTTTCCATGGAGAGTCCTGAACCTATGAATTTGATCTGCTTCTCACCAATTCCTGATCTTTAGAACACAAATAAACTCTTTAGGTTAGGACTAAAGGAAATTGGAAAAAGAAGGAAAGAAAGAAAATTGAAACAGTTCCGTACTTTAATTTGTTAGATTCCTTCTGATTTCCCTTGAGATATCAGCTGCCTCTGCTCCAACTTAAAACTCTTTCTTTTGTCTTTTCATGCCAATGTTTCTCCCAAAATCTCTCCATTTGTGTATGTTGAAGACTTTTTGTTGATAGTTTCATTGTTATGTTGTTGCCTGATTCTGACCATATACAAAAGTGTCAGAATGTTTCTCCTCCCTTGCCCTTTGAAGCCATAACTGACTTGCTTAAGAAAGTTTCATCCGTAGAAATGCCTTGGAAGATTCATTTTGTTGTTGTGAACACTATAAAATCTGAAGTGCACTTTGTGCAAATCTGAATTTTCAACTTTTCTGGTGATGTAAATGAAGTTGCTAGTTGAAGACTGTTGTAGAAAATTATATTCTGTAAAGAAAACAGCAGGCTTTAAATCTAAATTATTGCAGTATTGGGTAGGATGAGTAGTGGGGAATTTGACCTTTAGATTGTTTACTTAAAAGTTAAAGCTGACATATCCATCAAGGCTTCAACTCATTACTTTATCTGTTTTTGTTTATGCTTTAATGAGATTGCAAGTTGGCTAGGAATGTTGTTTTTCCATACTATGTTATTTTAGTTTACTTTACTGAGCTGTACCTATTTTTAACATGGTCACTTGAAAAGGTTTCAGATCGTTTTGATCGAAGCAGTAATCTTTATGGAAATGATGCGGAGAAGTATCCGGCTAATGTTTCAAGAAATGTTCCCATTGTAGATCATGGAGATGTGGGGAGCAGCATTCTTATGAATGAGAAATCTCGAGCTGGCTTAATAGCATTAGAAGGATGTTGCAGCAGTGAGGCTTCTAAGCTCTTGAATGACCGTAAGTGTCCATGAGAGATAAAACTATCTTAAAACGATTCAAACATAGACATTATCCTTTGAAGTTTCTTCTTTGTGATGATTGTGATGCTATGGAAGTTTTTTACACGATGCTGACAATTTTTACCAATCTAATCAGTTTTTTATAGGTTTTGGCATGCAAGGTTGTTATACACCTAGCATTTTGATAGGCATTCATAAAGAGATATGCTGAAATTGGTGTGTCACTGTATTTGCTGTCCTATTTTCATTGTTGCAGCTTTTGGGAATATTTTTTTGTTGTTTGTTTGTACTTCTGGATCTTCATGTGAGTCTCCTTTGAGAGGCATGTTTTGTATCTCCAGTTCACTTAAATGTTTTAAAAGAAAAGGCAGGGAGTACTGAGGTTTCTTTCCATTTTATTTATCTTCCCTCTCACTTTTGTTTCTTCACTTCCTGCTATCTGTAATATCTGATTTTAGTGATGTGTTAAGACCCACTTGAAAAGCTCTTGTTTTGCCTTAAAATAAAATATACAAGGAGTACTTAAATCTACATCTGCAGTTATTTCAATAGTTTATCTATGAGCTCAGTGATGGTATGATATGATATTATCTGACGTAGTGCATAAAAATCAAATTGCCTTTGACATCATGTCTCATTGCTTCTTCAAATGCAGGTTGGGCAGCTGCTATGCAATGCCTTAATGACATGTCCATTGATCTATCAGGTTGGTGTAACCGGGGGATTATTGGTGGTTTACTTTATTGGTCTAGAATATTGGGCTTATGACTATTACTTTCACCCGTGTGATTTTTTTTATCTTCTTATTTTAATTGCCTTGCGATTATTTATTTCTATATTTTTTTTTTCAGTTCCCATATATAGGCTTTATGCACGTCAAACTGTAGTTTACTACTGCTACTCCTCCTCTTTGTTCTTTTCACCATTTTTCTCCATCTTCTAATTCCTCCTCTTTCTCTCATCTCTCTGCTTCCAACTTTTTTTCACTCCTTGTTTATCTTTTTTTTCTTTCTTTCTGTTTTTTGGTACTGCATCAATTTAATTAGAATTGATCACAAGGAAATGCTAACTCCTATTAGCCATTGCTATCTGTGTTAGAGTTGTAAGTAAAAGAACCTTGTGATAACTGAGAAATGATGGGAATATTATCTAGTTTCTATTTATTTGGATTTCTATAATTTCTTTATATGTGTTTGGTTCAGACTTCAGATTGAATTAAGGATTCATTTATGAGATAAAAAATTTGTTGATTTTTTGAATTTTTTTCATTATCTGTTTATGGAATTTTTCGGGCATCTATTGTTTTTTGACTTTTTTTTCACCTTTTTTTTGGATGAACGGATCTGTCTCTAAGAGGAGTTTCATACTGGATATTGCACATTGTTTCTCGATCAAGGACTCTCTTGCATTCTTTTAGTTTTTATTAATTTTTTGATTCTTTCCTTTCCCTCTTAGTTCTTTTTTCTCTGTTTTCCTTACAAATTAAAAAGTGATAATATTTTGACCAAAAGTTAGTTGTGTTTTCATCTCATGCCATAAGCTTAAACTTTCACATTTTGAAAAACTCAATGAACAGACTCAGCAGAATGCCTCGGAGACATTGCTTATAAGCATATTGTTGGACTCTTTTTAAGATAGATCATTTTTATATGAAATAGCAATTTTTCTGATAACGTTGGTGGTGAAACTTCTTATTGACCGACCATTAATCCTGACTCTGATGTGGGTCATGAGGTCATCAATTGCAGGGTTGCACTTTTATAGTTCAATAAGAGCCCAACTTGGTTGTTTATGGCAGTACTAGTCACGTGTGATAAATGTTTCAACATATTTTACTCTCTCTCTCTCTCTCTGGTACTCTATCTATATACACTCCATTTTTGTGTTGTGTGTGTGACTGAAAATAAGTTTCAATTAAAGGAACGAGGTTCTTGTAGAGACCTTGATTGAGCATTCGCTTATACCCATTTAATCATGTGCCAAATTTTCTAGTAAGTATGTTTACATACATGCGATTTAATTGCTTTATCGTTTCCTTACATCAGAGAAACCAGTCATATACTCAGGAACTGGGGCATCTGCATGGGGAAACATCAAACTTCCACATCAGGTAAACAGTAGACCACCACCATTGCCCTCCCCCTCCCCCTCCCCCCCCCCCCAAAAAAAAAAAAAAGACTGAACGTCTTCTTATTATTTTGTTTCAGTTAATGGCTTCCCCTGGAAGTGGTGGCTCTCCTGTCTCACAAATGGATATTCTTGGGTGAACTTCGCCGTGCAATGTTTTGCGCCAATGTTAGTTTTGACGTATAATATCTTGCGTCAGAGGGAAAATAAAGTTCTAATTTGGTTTGGACTTTGGTATATAGCTTTTTTAGAGCGAATCTCGCCTAATATGTTGTGTTACTGGATGTGAGAAATGTACAACTAAGTACCAGTATTTGTTCCGTTATCTACGGAAGTTCATAGTTGAATATTAGTTTCTTTTAGAAAAAAGTGGATGTTTTGCTTTCACAGTTAGAATACATTTATCTTATTGTTTTAAATTTGTGCATTTTAATTACTTTACTGTATTATCACATTTGTGTACGCTTGTCATTATATGTCAATTTTTATTATTTTATTCACTCTATTTTTCAATTTTTTTTTACTATTTAAAATATTTTTCTCTTTAAATATATATCTAATCTTTGTTAGTAAAGTTTAATTTAACTTAAATTAAGTTTTTTTTAAATAATCCAAAATTAGAAGAAAAAATTATTAGTGTCCAAAAAGACAATAGTAATGTGTTTATCCAATAACATATTAATAATGTGATTAAAGTGTTCAAAAAGATAATAGTAATATAATTAAAGTATACAAAAAGATAATAATAATAATATAATTAAAGTGTATTAATTTATAAAGAAAGTAACTAATATATCTAATTTTTAAAAATGAAGTGATTAAAATTCATGTTATTTAATACATTGAGGTTTAAGATTTTTGTCTTTTGGAATGTTTGAAATAAGGAGAAAAATAATAAAAATAATACTCTTTAAAACTTTAATAAAAAAATAACATTTCTTATATGTAATTAATATATTTTTAATATTAAAAAAATTCAATTTATAATTTTAGATTTAATTTAAATATGTTTATACATTGTTAAGAGTAATTTTTTTTTGGTTATAAATTTTAGGTTCTTATTTACTTAGTTTATTTAAAAATAAACAATGAATCACTTTTATTGTACAAAGACGATCGTTGTAAAGAGTATAGAGAGATAAGAAGAAATAGTGATTTAATATTATATTGGTGTGTTTTAGAATGTACATAAAGAACCTTATTTATAGGGTTGTAACAAGTGTAGTACAAGTGAAATAGTAAGTGTAATACAAGTGAAATAGTAAGTGTAATACAATTGAAATACTAGAAGTGTAGTACAAGTGAAATAATACAAGTAGTACACCTGAAATATAAGTGAATTATAATATCAAATATAACTTAACATCCCCCTTCAAACTCAAGGAGGGAGAGAAACAATCAACTTAAGTTTGGAAACTAATTTTTGAAATCTACCTGGTAGATGAGATTTGGTGAATATGTCAACTGTTTGATCTGTGTAGGATATTGATTTGAGACAAACAGTGTCTTGAAGAACATGTTGAGGAACAAAATGACAATCAATCTCGATATGTTTTGTTCGTTCAGGAAATACATTATTATGAGCAATCTGAATAGCACTCTGATTGTCACAATATAGGATAGTTGCAGTTGATTGGAGAACACCCATATCAGCAAGTAACCAACGGAGCTAAAGAAGTTCTTGAGTGGTGTCAACAAGAGCACGATATTCAGCTTCAGTGTTGTATCTAGAAGTGAGGGATTGTTTCTTGCTTCGCCAAGATATGAGAGAGTTTCCAAGAAAGAAACAATATCCAGTGGTAGAGCGACGATCAGTTAGGTCACCTGCCCAATCAGCATCAAAGTAGGCAGAAAGAAGAAGATTAGACTTGTTGGAGAAGTGGAGACTATGAAACATGGTGCCTTTGATGTAGCGAAGAATGCAAAGAACTGTAGTATAATGGGTAGACCGTGGAGCAAACATGAATTGACTAATCAGATGAACAACATAGGCAATGTTAGGACGAGTGACTGTGAGATAAACAAGACTACCTACTAGTTGTCTGTATAATGTGGCATCTGAGAGAATAGTACCATCTAATGGAGTAAGTTTGACATTGGTTTTTAGAGGTGTTGATATAGTTTTACAATCAGTAAGGCCAGCTCGATTAAGAATATCGGAAGAGTACTTAGCTTGAGAGAGATAATGTCTTTGAGAATCAGATGAGATTTTTAGGCCCAAGAAGTAGTGGAGACGACCAAGGTCTTTCATTTCAAATTGATGGCTCAGAAACTGCTTGAGATCAATAATTTCATTAGAGTCATTCCTTGTTATGACCATATCATCTACATAAATGAGTAGAAGTGTTACACCAGTGGGAGTCTTCTGAATAAAGAGATTGGAGTCATAAGAACTGGAAGTGAAGCCAAAGTTAGTAAGTGTATAGCTGAATTTGGCAAACCAAGCCCGAGGAGCTTGTTTGAGGCCATAGAGAGCACAAAGAAAGTCTGCATACTTGATGAAGTGAATGAGTGTATCCAGGAGGATATAAACCTCCTCAGTTATGTCTCCATTGAGAAAAACATTTTTGATATCCATTTGAAACATGTTCCAATTTTGGGCAGCAGCAACAGCAATGATACTTCGAACAGAGGTGAGGCGAGCTATAGGTGCAAAATTTTCTTCATAGTCGATTCCATATTCCTGTGTAAAACTCTTTGAAACCAGATGAGCTTTATATTGTTCCACAAACCCATCTGAATGAGTTTTGATTTTGAAAATCCACTTACAACCAATCAGAGATTTATTAGATGGAAGATCAACAATATCCCATGTATGTGCTTTTGTTAATGCATGTAATTCATCTGTCATAGCTTGCTGCCAATAAGGGTTAGAACTAGCTTCTCTATAGTTTTGGGGTTCATGATGAGACAAAATAGTAGAGAAACATTGGTAATCATGAAGATGAAAAGGAAGACTACTTACACGAGTAGAACGACAAAGTGATGACTCTGGACAATCAGGTAGTTGGTCTTCAGAAGATGTTGTTATGGTAGGATCAGCAGAAGGAGTAGACACATCAGGAGAAGCCGTAGTAGATGATGATAAGGGTAATGGAGTAATGTCAGGAGGAAATAAATCAATAGTTGGGTCATTAAAAAATGAGAGTGAGGTAGGAGATGAGACATGAAAGGAGGAAATAGAGGAAAACATTTATGTTCCCAAAAGATAACATGACGAGAGATGCGCAATCATTTAGAGATAGGGTCCCAACAACAATAGCCTTTGTGTTCTATTCCATACCCTAAGAAACAACAAAGACGAGCACGATGTTCTAATTTATTGCGTTCATGAGGGTGAAGAAGAACAAAACAGGCACAACCAAACACTTTGAGCAGTTCATATGATGGAGAAGTGCTATAGAGACGCTCATAAAGGAATTGATTGTGAATAATAGGCATAAGAACACGATTGATGGTATAAATAGCCATAAGAGCTGATTTACCCCAAAAGCGTTCAGGACAAGAACTAGAAATGAGGAGAATGCGAATAGTATTAAGAACATGCCTGTGTTTTCGCTCAGCTCTTCCATTTTGTTGATATGTGCCAAAACAAGAATATTGAGAAAGGTGGAGGGTAAGGTGGTGTTACGAAACCAGATAATAATTTGATGATGTTTACTCTCCCAATCTTCAAGACGATCAGCAAATAAAGAGTTGTTTTCAATGGTTTCTTGGATGGATATAAAGATATCACCAGTTATGAAACACCATAGCTTGCATCCTTTCAAGAAACTTTTCATTACTTGTGCTCAGGCTAGGTAGTTAGTATCATCAAGAGTGGTAAATATTGAAACAGTATAAAGAAGATATAAAGCAAATATATAGAAACAGTATAAAGGAGATATCCTTAAAAAATGAAAAGAGGAGTTAAAAACAAGCTTGGAACCGGGTTGAGGTGAGGTGGGTTGGAGTGAGCTGGGTTGAGTTGAGCCGGGTTGGAGTGAGCCGGGTTTGGAATGTCGGGTTGAGGTGAGCCGGGTTGAGATGAACCGGGTTGTGAGTGAACCGAGTTAGGGTGAACCGGGTTGGCTGTGATGAAGAGAAGCGAAATTTTGATAGAAATTTTAGAGATATATGAGAGGCTCTGATACTATGTAAAGAGTATAGAGAGATAAGATGAAAGAATGATTTAATGTTATATTGGTGTGTTTTAGAATATACATAGAGAATGAGATAAGATGAAAGAATGATTTAATGTTATATTGGTGTGTTTTAAAATATACATAAAGAATCCTATTTATAGGATTGTAACACGTGTAATACAAGTGAAATATAAGTAAATTACAATATCAAATATAACTTAACAATAGTTATATTGTTATTGATTTGAAAAATACATATAAAATCTCCCATCGTCAAAATATTTTATGCAGATGCTAATTTACTGTATACTAATTTATTTTTATTAAAAACATAAAAGAAGCTAAAATAACTATGCTTTAGAAGTGCAAAATTAAAAAAAAATGTAGTGCATTTATTGGGTTGTGTTTATTTTACATCATCTGGAATGAATATGGGAATGTTTGCAGTAGTTTAATCTGTCCATACAGGAATGATTCCTTGAGCGGCCAAACGTTTTTCAACCCAAAAGACAACATGTTTTGCAGTTATCTTCTTCTCATCTACGAGGAATGGCTCGACGGTACTTGCTTCCGAGCCATAGGAGGACAAAGAAAAACCTTTTGGACCTATTAATCATTTTGACCAATTAACACTGCAAATTTCACTTGAATGAATATCAAATCATTGAACAGAAAGAGTTAGTACCTGCTAGGTCTCCATTGGGGAAGAAGGCCCAGAATGAATATTGAATCCCCTTCTTTGAAAAAGAGCCTTCCAACTATATAGCGTTTCATTTTTAATAATCAAGATTAATGTTATAACTGACACTCTAAGTTTGAAGAAAATTATATTTGAGATAATGAGAAACTTACTCTATTGTCATGGAAAGAGAGCTCAAGATCATAGATATCAACTTGAGCTTCAAGAATAGTTTTGAGTGAAGGGATTACATCTTCTTCCATCATTTCAGGCAATGCCTTTACTGGAGCTTTTGCTGCAGCTTTGGGCTTTGCTGGAGCTGATTTTGGTGTTGGCTTTGCCTCCTTATTCTCAGCATCGACTGGTACAAGCTTAAAAATATCAAGTAAAGAAAATCTAATATTCTAGTATTAGAAAAAAAATAGTGAAAAATGATTACTTTGGTAAAAAAAAATTGTCTCCTTATTCTCAGCATCTACTGGTACAAGCTTAAAAATATAAGTAAAGAAAATCTAATATTCCAGTATTAAAAAAATAGTAATTTAGTTGTGTTATTATAAAAATGATTACTTTATTACAAAAATTAGTCTATTTTTATGGGACTAAATTTTTTTATTTTTATAATAATGAGACTAAAATGTCTAAAATACCCACGAAAAATCCCAACGCTCTGGACCTAGCTATCGTATATTCGTATTGCATTTGTATGTGTGTATAATATGATGAAGGGATTTTACCTGTGGAAGTAGAAGATTCTTGCACAGCAGAACAGGCTATGATTCTGCGAGATTTAATTACAAGTTTATTCATCCTTTGCTGCACAAGCCAAAGTTTGTACAGTTACAAAACTCATCAGCTTTCACACCAATTTCCTTGCTAATAAGTAATAGCTCTTAGAGTACTTTAATTTGGACTTTTCATTTTTTAAATTTGGTGTTTCACATACCACCCTCTTGGGTACTCCTCCTCTATTCCAATAATCAAAACTTCAGTATATAATATATCTTATCAAAGAATCAACAAGATACGTCTTATCTGTAATCGAGTTGGGTCGTGACTAAAAAGAGTTAATTTATTTGAACTAATATTGAAAAAAATAAATAAAAAATAAAGGATAATTAATTTTGTTTAAAGGGAAGAAGATGATAAAATACCAAATGGATCATTGGTGAGCACAAGGAATTGGATTTGGCATTTTGAGCAAAATAAGAAGAAGAGGAAGAAGACGATGGAAAGCTTGAAATTGAAACTGCTCCTCCAGTACTCCCTCTTAGCATGGTCGTTGCCATTTGTATTGTGTGTTTCTCTGAGCTTGGAATCAATTACACTGATTTCGTTCTCTATTCATTATCAGCCATGTCCTTTCTTGTGTGAAAATAGAGAATAAGGGGACAGAGAGTTCCAAACTATGTAGCTAGAATATGGATTTTCGTTTCTCATCCACAAAGATTTATGGACAATATATGCCACTCATTGTCTTTATAATAAAATTAAAAAAAAATAGATTATACAAATAATAGACTTGGAAAGAACTGTGGTGGTGAATTTTAGTGGGTTTGATATAAATAGTATGTTTACTTACATACAAATACAATCATACATACACTAGAAGTGGATAATGGCTACTCAATATAAATGTGTATTATTTACCACCTCCATTTAGATTAAAGGATAATGTAATTTGTGTTAAAAGGGCATAAGAGAAGGGGAAAAAATATTAAAAAAATAATAGATTATCGCTTATCACTTATGATCGATAAAATATAAATAGGCTCAAAATATTAAAAATGGTAAAGTAAGATATGATAGCTTGTATTTGGTCCATACTGTTGGCGGTCGTTTTTTAATTAAAAAAAAACCTTGATATTTTCCATCAATTTTGGCAGAACTCATTTTCAAACAAAAGGCAGTGCACTGTCCATATCAATAGGCAACAGCGATCCTAATCCTATGCATCAGAATTAGAATTACACGGTATAATAAGATTGGAGCACGGTGTTCAAAGACACGTGAATCACCAAAAATCAGAGCTATATCATTTATAGTCTACACACACACACAAGCACAGCAGTGCAAATCAGGAGATGTGAACAAGCCAAGCCATTCCAATGTATCTCGGTCCTGGTTCTCCAAGTGCCCCGAGACCTGTGACAAGTCACACAATACAAAACCATCAACTCCATTATATCATAACAAATAGGAATATATCCAATTGTGCAAGGCCATACATATAATAGTTTCAAACCCCCCCGTGTCTATCAAAATTGTGTTGTTGAAAGTAAGCAGTGAGACTGCGAAACTCATGTCATTTCAAGTTTGGAGATAATCTTTAAGTCATGAGAGAATCCCATGATATAAGCTCAGTAACTGAAGACTCCAAATTTAAGACCCATATTTTGGTAACAAGTAACAAAATGAGCAAATAGTGAAGTGATCAATGATGGATATGGTGGCTATCAACTCCCAGTCACCTCCATGCAATATTCAATGGAATATGCATACACACCTCAAAATGTAGCCTAATATTTTTCAAGCAATCCCTGCAAGTTTTATTTTTTTTCTTGTCTTTTTCCCCCTTTATTTTCAATCACTGCATCTCTTTTTAAACGTGGAGGCATTGAACCTCTCTCTCTCTCTCTCTCTCTCACACATAGTAATTCGATATGCTATGCTAGTCAAGGTGAATGCAAAACAAAAAATAAACAAGCCTGCAAGACAGTTCGAAATACTTACTCTTATTACATGAGAATTTCAAAACCCAAAATGATGCAGAGCATGATCGTACTCTAAGAAAGTCTGCAAGCCTGTCTAACAAAATAATAATCATTTTCCAGAGAATATCAAAGCAATTTGCAGATTTCTCTCGTATTTTGTTGTCTC
Organism: Hippophae rhamnoides; assembly: GCA_033030585.1. NCBI lineage: Eukaryota > Viridiplantae > Streptophyta > Magnoliopsida > Rosales > Elaeagnaceae > Hippophae > Hippophae rhamnoides. Next base: position 59,238,366 of record CM065428.1, on the reverse strand, counting down.
CTCCAGCTCTTTGAAGCTACGCTTGCTCCCACAAGAGGTTAGTTGCTTTAAGTCTTTTTCCTACTCTTCCCTTTAACTGGGGATGGATTCAAAGAAAACTTTTGCTTCTTAAATTTCTCAACCATGGTGTATACCTGCATCAACGTGACATTTAACACGAGTTTCGTTATCCAAATTTTAGAAAGCAGAGATTGTGACCAAGATTACAATTGAAAAAGGCTTCCTATTGTATTCCAGATTACATAAACTTAAGTAAATTATTATATAATTTAATTTACACTTTGATATAAATTGTAACCATGTAAATAATTTACAGAAATTTACTGCTGTGATGATTGTCATGTTTCTGCACTAAACTACGACTCAATCAAGCAACTATACATTCAAAATAAAAACTTGTATGCACATTTATAATGATCAAGGTACTCCAATTCATTTGGTAATTGTATACTTGAACTGATGCTAAGGCAAAATGAGTTTGTCATAGTCATAGTCCAGGGGAGAATAAGTTTCAAGTCAAAATGAGTAGAAGGCAAAGAATGGGTCAAAATTTCCGTCATTAAAATTGAAGCTACTTCTGTTGTACCCTAAGAAATTTAAAAACATATGATTTCTTAATATAAAATCTCAAAAAGTGAAGACCCAAGACATTCTTACAGAATTCAGCAGTGAGTCGTTTTTTGACATTACCTTTCTTACTCCAGACGTCAATCCCATTTTTGAAAGGACCTTACTGTCCACACATTTCCAATTTAGAGATTCTTTGTCTTGCTTTTTTAACATACTCTTCGTCTCATCTTCGTCTCGACATAAAGGAAAATTTTGCATCAGAGAATGAATAAAAAAACAAAAATGGAGATAAAGCCAATTTAGTGCTACTCAGGCTGAATGTGGCATTTGATATGCTAAAATTTACAAATAGATAGGGAAGAGCACCATATTCCATTTGAAAGCAAAATCTCAACTTCTCAAGTCAAACACAAATGCCTCAGCACTTAAAAAGGTCACCTATACAGATTGCTTCTCAGAAGCAGCGGCTACAGAGAATATATTAATGAGGTCACTTTCAGAAACAAACAGCTATTAAATACTTGTTGGGGGTGATTTCGAGAATCGGCATCAACAATACTTATCCAAAAAATGTATCTTTTCCTACAAGAGATACGAGCACCTAATCTAAAAAAATTAGAAATGCAATCATTTTAAATAATGAACAGCATTTTAAGATATTTATACCTCCAAAAAAAAAAGCAAACAAAATTGTGTATATTTTACAGAAATTGGATGGAAATCTAATATTGTTAATGGCCAAATATAGCACTTGAATCATACCATTTCACAAACACTATGATTTAAGACAGTATAAAATCATCAAAGACAACATGTCTTTGCAGGTATTTTGTTGACACACAGAAGGGTAGTTATCATTGAACCCCAACACTTTCACAAAAGCAGACTCCTTATAAGAATCCATTAGAAAGAAGAAAGATCTAACCTTTGAGATTTAATACCAAATATTCCACATAAACCTTGAGGCGAATGTGAGAGAAAATATGGACAAAGTCTCCAATGTGTTCACGTAAGACTACTTTGCAAGTCCTTCTGGTGTCAATGCTGAAATTTTTCTTCAAAAATTGATCAACTGCTTTCCTCCTAGACGTCAAGTCAGCTTCTCCATCCAGCAAGACTGATGGGAACTCCCATAAACCAGCAAGCAAACCTTCCTCAGGCCTCTTTATAATTAGAAATTTACTGTTTGATAGTTGTTCTGCTGATATTTCCTCATTTCCCAATATTTCCACAACACATGCAGCAGAAAAATCATCTCTCTGTTTCACCTTTAACACCTTAGCTGGATAATCAGTAACAAGCACTGAACTTTCTTTTGTGGATATTGAAAGCGCACGACACTGCGATGAAACAGGACATGAAGAACAGCTTGGACTTAAAGGAGTGCATACAGTGGCACCAAGTTCCATTAGAGCCTGATTGAAATCCCCAGGCTGGAAAGGGTCAACTAGCTGAGCTGCTAGATGCCTGCCAACCCAATACACACAAAAAGGAGCAACTTTTATTTGCCAATAAAAAATCATCAGAAATTTTTTTTATTGAAAAAAAAAATCTATTTCCACTAATACAATAAACTGTATTTGCTTCCAACTTATGACTACCACCAAACTCCTAAAACTTTCATACTTTCTTCAGGAACAAATGAGAAGTGAAACTAAAGTGAACTATGTAACAAATTTTCATTGACTAAAAAGGAAAATGCTAGAATAAATCAGAAATTTTCATCACAGTTTATTAGTGAAAGTGTAAAGCAAAATCTTTTTAGATCACTTAATATGCTTTGAACCTAGTACTTGAATTGGCTTCAACAAGGAGAGGGAGTGCTAACCATCAGACTAACGTTAATGTGTAAAACAAAATCTTCTTCCGTTTGCAAGTCATAGATAAGCTGAGAGCACATTTGGATGCACTACGCAAAAAGCAATTCTAATTGAAGCAGTTTTTTAAGAAGCATTTTACACTAGAAGTGGTTTTTATACGAAAGCATTTGCGCGTTTGGCAAAAATATATTTGAAAGTACTTTTGGTTGTTTGGAAACAAGATTGTAATAGTGGTTGCATATGTTGTAATTACTTAAATAATCCTAATATTATTCATAATGGTGTAGTAAATATAGTAACAATGGACATAATTTTGTAAAATTAATTAAGGCTGTGAGTCTCATTATCTCAGGAGAAGTGGTTTTTTAAAAATTGGAATTACTATATGAAAAATTATTCATTATATCTAAAAGTAGATTTGATACTCCAAGTCAATGAAATGTGAAATTAATAAAACTATTTTTTAAAAAAAACACAAGTATCCAATACTTAATAAAGAGAGTAACTAATGTGATTAAAGGGGAGTATACTAGAATAACACCTCACTTTATATTTGGATTACACTTTATAATATATGGGACCATATATGGAAAACGTGGACAGTTACCAGCAGATGATAAATTATATTGTGCTAGCCTGGAACTTGTGGTACGCATGATTATTAAAAGTACTAACGACTAAAAGCTATTTCAATTAAAGACTTGAAAAGAAGATGAATAACTAAAAAAAGAAGCCTCGAGAATAAGTGAAAAAAATAACCAAAATTTCTTGATTGTGGATGAGTCTTTTGGACTTGCAGAAATGGCCTTTAGTCTGGCAATCACCCTCACTACATTTCCATCAACCACCGGCACAACCTGATGATAAAATGTTCATTTCTTTAACGATGCGCCTACCTGATTAAACAAAACTCCACCAATTATCCATAACCTCACCTCTTTAAACGCTATCGACGCAATGGCTCCGGATGTATAATCTCCAATACCCGGAATATTTCGCAACGAAGACACCGTTTTGGGGAACACACCTCCGTCTGTAACAACTTTCTTTGCTCCCTAAAAAGACCCAAATAGAAAATAGAAAAACCCATGATGAAAAAGGCCATTAAAATAAATAAAAAACTGCTTTCGAAAATATTGAAGCACACCTCTAGAAGATAACGAGCTCGTCGGTAGTAGCCCAAACCAGCCCACATTTCATTCACTTCCTGCACGAGTCTAATATTTTTACCAAAAATATTTCATTTTTTTCTCTAAAATGGAAATTTTATTTCTGGAGAAGGCATTGAAAAGAAGGAATAGAGAAGAAGACCTCCATGGAAGCCTGAGAGAGGTGGCAAATGGTGGGCCATTTGAGCATCCAGCGGTCAAAGTAGCTAATGACGGTCTGAACCCGAGTTTGCTGAAGCATTACTTCGGAGACCCAAACTCTGTAAGCTCTCTTCTCTACATCATCCTCTGCTATTCTCCATGGAAGGTCTCTATGGTTGAGAGCGTACCATCCCAGCAGAGAAGCTCTTATGCCCTTTATATCAACTTCGCTGAATAAATCTTCCATATCTTCTATTTCTGATGGTTGTTGGGATGCTTTTGGCCGCTGTGGTAGGCCTTTAGCCTTCTGCGATTTTGGCTGCCGCATATGGCTTCGGCAATTGAATTGTGTTTTCTTCGTCTTACCTCCAGTCCAGTTTATCTTACTTTTGTTTTTGAAATTATTCGATATAATTTTCATTAAAAATAAAATTAATAACGCCGTTGCTACGACTGTTATCTTATTTTACTTTTTCTTTTGCGAAATTATACTTAAAATTTAATTAATTTTAATCTCTCTTTTTTAATTATTAAAATATTTAATGATAGTATTATTGTTATAATAATAATTTATAAAATATTTTATTTATTTTTATAATTAATATAAATAAAATAGTAATTTATTGTAATAGTAATAAGATTAAAATAATTTTAATTGAATTTACTCATAATTATTTAAATTTTTAAATATATGATTTGATTTTTAAATTTTTAAATCATATAATCTAATTTTAAATTTTTGAATTTTTATACTTAATTTAATTATTAAAATTCATATTTATAAATTAAAAGTTTAAGAAATTGTAAAATTTTAAAATTAAATTTTATTATTTAATAATATATAAACATATGTATCAATTTTTAATTATTTGAAAAATATTTTAAAAATTTAAAAATCCATGTTTATTTACTTAAAATTTTAAAAACTAATATACTTCATTGTCTATTAAAGTTATAAAAAATCATTACTTCTTATTTTACATAAAATTCTCTTTACAAGTAATTAAGCTATGATACTCATTTTATAATATTTTAAATTACTTTAAATTTTATTTGAAAGCATTATACATATAATCATCTTTAAAAATATATCTATAATTTTTGTATAATTTGATATTTTAATAATATTTTTATTAAATAAAATATATATTTAAATAACTATTATTAAACGAATATATTGATAATTTTTTAATTTAACAAAAATTACATCAATTATATAATTTAAAAAAATCTTAAAAAATAATTTAATTTTTATAAAAATATTTATTTATTTTATATATTCTCCAGTATCTTTTTGTCTATTTCGTTAAGAAAACAATCATGTTTATCTCTTTTATTCTTTTTATTTTATACATAATATCATCCAATTTTTTTTCTTACTAACCATCCTTCATTATTTACTATACAATAATTTAAAATATAATTTTTATTAAAATTAAAATTATGCAATTATTAAATCATTTGAACCATCGTATCTATCAATAAACAACCACTATTAACCTATTTTCACTAATCTTTTCTACTCTTATACCTTTTTAACCTAACATAACTAATTTCATGTTTATGTTAGATTTGATAGAATAAAATGTTATCATAAATGATAAATAGGTTAATGGGATTATAAAGAATGTGTTGATGATAGTGAAAATCAGAGATAAAAAACTATACTTCAAATAAATTAGTAATGAACTAACTATAAATTTAATAAAAAAATAAAATTTAAATTGTTTTACAATAAACAATAAAAGTTAATTGGTTATAAAAAAATAAAATATTATAAAGAATAATACAAAAAATGATGGTGAAAGTTGAAATCAATTATTAAAGTGATATAAGATATTTTAGTATTGAAATGAATAAAAATAAATAAAATAATACATATTTTATTAAAAGACAAAATTACTTTCTATAAATTAATTTTTTAAAAAATATTAAATTATTATTGTTTCTTTTGTTAAATATGATTATTAATATACTAATTTGATTATAAAGATTTAAATATATATATATATATATATATTATTTAAAATTATTATAATACATGATCTATTATAATGGTTTTAAATAACTTTTATTAAAAAAACATATAATAAATCTAAATAACTTTTATTAAAAAAACATATAATAAAATAGAATTAAATTAGTGGATCAATAAAATTATTTAATTTTAAAATAGTTATGATATATTTTTTAAAAATAAATTCAATATACTTAGAGGTACAAAATGTTATTATATTTTATAAAAAAATATTATTATAATAAAATATTTGAAATATAATTTTTATTTTTATATTAATTATATTTTAATATTATTATTATTATTAAATAAAAAAATTATTAATAAAATATTTTAGTTACTAGTAATCGTGTTATAAATAATAAGTTTGGAATATTTTTTTACAGTAATTTTTTATCAAATGTTTGAATATTTTGATTTTGTAAAAAAAACATAAAAATGAAAATGAAAACGTCAACGTCAACGTCGGGATTCTGGAATATGGTCACGTGGAAGACGGCAAGTGGATAGGTTCCAGAATTGGTGGGATCCAACAAATCGAAGAAAAGGATTAGAATGTGATTTTTACGTGGAACGCATCCATCCGTCCATATACGTCCGAAGATGACTGGGTATCAAGTCTCAACCAACCAGTATCAATGAGTCAGCTATAGCAGCACAAAATAGTAGATAAATATATATTTTCTCTTATTGTTATTAATTAAGTTCTTCTCGTTTATAATAATAATAAATAAATGTAATATTAATATTTCTATAATAAATTTTATTACTAACATAATAAAAACATTAAAAATATCCATTAAATTTAATATTAAATAATTTTATTATTAATAATTTATTTCATAATAATATCAATTTACACAACATTGATATCATTTTTTTAATAAATAATACGACCTATCATTTCTTTAATTAATATTTTCCTGACAATATTAAAAAATACTGTCAGTACGACACTGCGAGTAAAGTATATGCGTTTCTGGTTAGCGAAGATAGAGAGAGAGAGATTAGAGGGAGAATAAGAATGGAGGATGTAGGGTTTTTGGGACTGGGGATAATGGGGAAGGCCATGTCCATGAATCTTCTCCGCCATGGCTTTAAGGTCACCGTTTGGAACAGGACCCTCTCTAAGGTATTATCCATCTTTTCTTTATCCACTGTTATAAACATCCTCAATACTAATTCATTCCTTTGCTAAGAGCTAGTTTTATTTACCCTGACATTTGATTGCGATTATCTTTCATATCAATACAAATATATGAATTATATCATGTTGATTACCCTTGATTGTTATTCTTACTAGTCCTGCATTTGATCGTTTTACATGTATTACGTATTTATTCCAAAATTATCAATTAGAGGGGTTATCAATTTTTACTTCTTCCTATGTTTGCCTTGTTTACTTAAGTTTCATTTGAAACAAATATTTCCAGTATGCTCTGGATGACTCGTTTCTTGCAATCTTTGAGAAAGTTCTTATTATATTCACCTTGGAGTTTGCGAAATCTCCCGTTGAAAATTTGACTACGCGACCAAACCTTGCAAATTATATTTAGAAGCTTTCCAAATAAAATTAAGAATACATGGGAATACTGGTTTTTTGCATTGAGCCCGACAAACCAATTTACTTGATTGCAGCTTTCACTTATTTCCGACAGTCTAATTTCATAGAAAGTCCAATCTAAGCCTTTCATTTCAACAAAAATAATTGTTTGAATGTGACCCACATCTTGAACTTGCACCAACTTGTCTTACATTTAGTTACTTGCTCATTTTTTTTTAGTGTGAAGAACTTGCACATCATGGCGCTTCTATAGCAGAATCCCCTGCAGCAGTAGTGAAGAAATGCAAGTACACAATAGCAATGTTAGCTGATCCTTCAGCTGCTCTCTCGGTTAGTAATTTACTATTTAGTGCTTGACAAGTTATAAATATATAACAGTTCTTACGGGAGTTCAAATTGCATAGGTGGTTTTTGACCAAGATGGAGTTCTTGAGCAAATCTGCCCCGGAAAAAGTTACATTGACATGTCAACCGTTGATGCTGATACTGCTTTAAGGATTAATGAGGTTGGTGATGCATGTTAATGCTACCCCATCCCTTTTATGCTTACCTTCAATTTTCCATTCCAGTATGGCTTTGCACCAGATGCATCTCTCTTTCTTTCTTTTTCTGCAATGCCTGGAGCTCATGCTGTGAATGTCGCACTATATTCTTGTAATATAAGCTTCTTTTAATCTTTCCACACTCATACATAGTGCATAAATGGACTGAGTAGTACACTTTTCTATTTGGAATAATATCGAATGCAGAAAATACATGTTGGATTTTGAGTTTCTTGAGCAGGTTATAGTCACAAGAGAACTTAAACCATTAACCTAAAATTTGGTAGCAATCCTTTAGTTTCTCTTTTCTACAAAAGAGAGAGAAAAAAGTTTGTTACTCTGATTTTACTTGCACTCTGAATATTTTTGTACTTGCTTCTTTCCCTTGGAAAAGTTGACCATGCCTTTTCAAGCTTGAATTTTTGCTGGAACATTTCTATGTAATAGTGCTGTCATTCATATTACCTAAATTGGAGACATGTGATAGAAAATATTTGGACCAGTATATCAATAGAGGATCACTTGACTTTTTTTGCCAAATATCTACAGGCAGTTTTAGCAAAGGGTGGTCGTTTCCTTGAAGCTCCTGTTTCAGGAAGCAAAAAACCTGCTGAAGATGGTCAACTCGTTATTCTTGCTGCTGGGGAGAAGGTAGTATGATATAAAGGTTAATTATTGCTATCAGTTCGATATACCATTTTTTCTTGCTGCTCTGCCTAAATATTTATTTGTATTATGGTTTTGGTTTTGGTTTTTGGAGGTTTAGAATCATCAAAAGTCCTGACAAAGCAAATAGCAATAATAAAAAGTGTCTTGGAAGAAAAAAAAAGAAAGAAAGAAGGAAACTAACAAATCTATCTCCCCTAAAACTCATAACAAAAAAAATTTCACCTCTCGCACATATCCCTCCTAATTCAAGGAAAGGATGTTATGTTTTTTTGGAGTTTTGTGTGACTATTTGTGTAAACCCAAAAAAATTAGAAGCGTCCATAAGCCATATTTGGCTTGTTTCCATCTCCCTTCATTATTGGTGAAGAATGAGCCATTAGGGTTTTGCTGTAATCTTAAAGTCTTACTCAGGGTTCTAATTTCTTTGTTAAGTTCTGTAGATCTGTAAGGGTTAAAAATCCAGACCAAGAGTTCAAACCTCATTGCTTTATATTAGGCTCCAACATTCCTTCCTCTTCTCCTTCCGCATCACCAAAAATGACATAGGTTCCTGCATATCACCTTACAGTTTAACCATCTTTTCCATTTGAAGAAACAAAAGGCATACAGTTGAATTAAAAATTACTGGAAGTCTGTTATAGTTCTCATGATAGCCGTACTTTTGAAGGTCTGTACAGCTGCCATGTTGACTATAGTTGAAGCTACATTTACTGTGTCATGAACTTATTATCTTTCTTTATTTTGCTCCATAATGTTTATCTATGTTTTAGACTTTAGTAAGGAATAAGGCATTATGTTCTTTTCTTAGTTCCTGGAGGCAGTAAGTGTTTGACTCTCTGTTTTTTCTTTTTCTTGTTTTATCACTAACGTCAACTATAAGCTCTTGATTTCCATAAATGTAGGGTTTGTATGAGGAAGCAATTCCTGCTTTTGATGTCATGGGAAAAAAGTCTTTCTACTTGGGCCATGTTGGAAATGGAGCTAAAATGAAACTTGTAGTCAACATGATAATGGGCAGGTATGAAGATTCCTAAATCTAATAAAATGTGAAATTGTTTATTGCTTTTGACTTATTGATTTGTTCTTAATCTTCTAATATTCATAAATACGTACTCAGAGCTATATTTTGGTCCTTTGTCACGACTTTCTTTTGCAGTATGATGAATGCATTCTCAGAAGGACTAGCTCTTTCTGGAAAAAGTGGATTGGATCCTCATGTACTTCTCGATGTGTTGGTAAGTTAGCAACAGTGAATAATTTCTCTTCATTTGGAATTTACACCGTTGACGAGTTGCTTTCTTGCAGGATTTGGGTGCAATTGCTAATCCCATGTTTAAGTTAAAAGGACCCAGTATGATAAAGAGCAGCTACTCTCCTGCGTTTCCTCTGAAACATCAGCAGAAAGACATGAGATTGGCTCTTGCCCTTGGGGATGAGAATGCAGTTCCAATGCCAGTGGCAGCTGCAGCTAATGAAGTATAATTTTCTTCTAAATATATTACCTCTTTAAGTACAGGCTGAGAAGCAGCTGCATTAGTGTAGGATATGCTATATATATATTTTTTATCCCACTGCTAGATATACAACAGAAGATCAGCTTCCACTATTCACATGCTTAAACAAAATCCATATTATAGGGATTGAAATCATGGATTTCCATGAATGATTGTGCTAATGTGCTCTTGATTAATTTCCTTGTGTTGGATTTGACCTTTTTCATTAGGCTAATATTCTTATATATTTAGCTATTTAAGACCTCACGACTCATCTTTAGAAAACTAGTATTCATCACTGTTGTAACGATGATTTTGTTTGACTTGCCATTTATAAATGTTTTCTGTAGGCCTTCAAGAAAGCCAGAAGCATGGGGCTCGGGGACCATGACTTTTCAGCTGTTCATGAGACTTCAAAGCATTCTGTACCCCCATCTTGATACACTTTGCATGGACCAATAAAAGAGCAATACTTATTTCAGTACAATGCTGGTCGTTTAATAGAGTCTGTATTGAAAATTTTAGCCTTGTCCTTGAGATGGAGAAATGCATAAATATACATGTATTGAAATGCTGATACCAATACAGATGCAAGTCTTGCATTTGCCACTGCTTTTTCTTTGTAGCTCTATGATTTTCTTATTCATTGTTGTAAGATTTAGAATAGGTGGAGGCATGTCTTTTCAGTAGTTACCAGAATATGCCCTTGAAAAATGCTCTAGGTGAATTATTTTGCATCTGATGTCCGCTGCGTATTGGAATAACCCGCTTGCCAAATTATTATTGGTGCCCTGCATTTTTAAGTTGGTGTATCTAGATTATTAAGTCCCCTTTCTAATGTATTGACGAAGGATAATTGCCAAATAGTATTGGAATATATACCAAAATTGGGGTAGATGACCATGCATGTTAGTTGTGAGGATACCCTATTCTCTATCTTAAGTACATTTGGACCAAAAGCCCTGGGACATTGTCACACATGACTCGTGAGAAAAGTGCCCTACAATGTACAGAATTTGCAAGTGAGCCGAAAAAAATATTTAAATAAATTAATATGCATAAATGATTTCAGTTATTTAATATGATTATATATTTAATTTCATTAGTAAATATATATATGTTTATTTTTATATGACGTTAGAGAATATATATTTATTTTAAAAAAATAAATATGTTTAAAGAGTTAAAAATAAAATTTTATGTAATAAGAAACTAATGTCATACAATTAAATTAAAAATTAAAGATTGAAAAGGTACAAGAGCATTTGATTGTTTAGTCATGTCGCATAAAAATAATGTTTTTTTTATGTTTTTGTCGTGCTTTTGAGAAAATGGTCCAAGGATAAAATCAATTTTAAAGCATTTTATTAAAATAAATTTATCAAATAACTTGCAAATAATTTCACAAATAAGCATTATAATTATCATTTTAATGTTTCTTCTTACCATTCAACACTCTTATAAAAATAGTATCATTTTTAACTCTTATTTGACTTTCTTTTTAATTTTAATTTCAGTTCTTCACCTAAATATAATATTTATTCTCTTGTTTCAAATAATATTATTTAATTCTAAAAATCATTATTAGATTTGGCTTTGATTGCTTCTATGACCTCTTTTATAATTGCAACATTAAAAAAAACTCAATTATATCATAATTTAAAAGGATCAATGGACAATTTAATGCTCACCTACACGATTTTAATGACCATTTTGCTAAATTAAAATAGAAAGTATTATATGTAAAAAAGAAAAAAAGGCAAAAATAAAACGACAGCAATCTATTGAAGTTTGATCTATAGTCATAGTAGTATCTAAAAGACTAAAACGTTCACCTAAAATATCAAGCATTTCCTTCTAAAGAAAAGTGGAGGAAGAGAGTTATACCCCAGCCAATGCTATATACGAACATTCAAGGCTCACAACACTGGCAAAAAACTACATAGAAAAGTCAGATAGTAGCACAAACATACAAAATGATCTATCTTCATTTCTCCTTTTCAGCCACAATCTTTATATATACTTTGTATACAACAAAGATCATTTTCCCACAAAATTTTGGAAACATTTGCAAAAATCAACTTATTCTTTAGGGATAAAGCAATTATTTGCATTGAATTCACCATATCCTACATCTACAAGGGATAAGCCATAAGGGGGAGCTGGGGGTGCAGTAGCACGTCTACAAGTAGCATCCATCAGTTTTACTAAAGAAGCTTCTTCCGCACCAGCAGCTGCTTCCCTTATTGCGGTTGCAACAAGTACACGAACCATCTATTGAAAATTAATAGTTTTCTTCATAAATGTAAAGGTCAAGAATATAAAACTTAAAAATTAATAGCTTTCTTCATAAATGTAATGGTCAAGAATATAAAACATAAAATTTAATCTTAATTAAGCCAAAGGCAAAGCTATATAATAAAGATCTGAGTGATTTAACTAGAGGTTCCTCTATACCAATCGGATATTATCAGACAAATTATGGAATAGAATTGTGTAGAAAGAACTTGTGTTGGAAGTTAGTTGAGGATAAATAATAAAGATTATGAAGAAAAAAGGATGTACATGTTATTACCTTCCGTAAGAACCGATTAGCAACCAATTCAATACACATAACCCGTCTTCCTTCAATGCAATCCTACAGAAACAAAATGCTACCAAAATTATATTGTATATATTAACAAAAATATAATATTTACTAAGCATGCCAATGGAGAAGAATTATGCCCCATCAAACAGGTGGAACATTATACAATTTATATAATTCCAAAAATATATATTTAGAGAGCACGCGAGCACAAGTACAATCTACTTGAGGCTAATTATAAAGAGGTTCTCCAGTAATCACATGTTGAAACCAGGCAGTAATAATATCAAAGGAATATAACATTTTATGCTATCTCAGTTTAGCCAGATAACATTTGGAGAAAACAATTGGCAATAGTAACAATATCGAAGGAATAAATCCCACCTAAATGGAATTGCTAGTCCTCTAACTATTGTTTATCTAGTTTCAAGTCTATCCCAGCCTTCTTTTCATATTTTCATCTCTATGTGTGCATGGGTATGTTTCTGCAAGATGAAAAAGGGAAAGAACCATGGCTTTCATCTCACGGTCAGCCCCATAAATCACCCAGTGTTCTTTCAACCACTATGGTTTTCTAAAAATGAATAATTAGTGATATAGTGATATAGTTGTGTGCATTGTAAATTATTAAAAGGAAAAGAAATGGAAAGACCAAGCAGAATTATTTACCAAACATGGTAATCTAGCAACTGTGGCCCGAGCATGGTATACAAAACACTCTGTTGGTGGACCTCTGAATAATATTACACCACTGTGTTAGTACATTATAGAACAGCTCCATTCTACAATATAGAGTTAATGAGATGCAAACCAAGAAAAGACTCATCAGATGATTTATTATTTATAGCTTCAAGTTTTTCTAGATTTTTCTCATCCTTCGTTTTTGTCATGGGGAAAACAATACTCAATTTTTTTAATTTCATTTCATGCAAGGCAGAATAACACTATAAGCCATTTTATACAGTACCTCCTCCCCAAAAAAAAAAACTTATACTTTGAATTTAAACTCCAATACTAAAAATACAACCAAGCTAAAACTTAAAATATTCATTCATTTTCAATTTTAAGAGAACGGTTAACATTGCCAGCTAATGAAACTGATGGAGGTGCCAATCAGATGAATTGCACCAAAACCCTCTAAATTTCATCTTTACTTGCGCTAAAACCCCATCACTTATGTTAAGCTTCAGCTAAGGTAATAACAAGTGTCCTGATATTATATGTAATGGAAGTTAAATGCATATTTTTTTCGTTTATGATTCTTCTATAATCTTTTGTAGTTACTTTTCCCATTTGAATTAGCCCATGATAGAGTTAGAAGTCCAAGTTAGTCGCAGATATGATCAACAATTATCCTAACTTGGGACAAGTGTCTTTGGACAAACAAGGGTCCTTACATATTTCTCGATGCTTTTGTATCACGTGCAAACATCTTATATGATAATAGCTTCCCTTCTAGTTGCTGTAAAAGTTGGTTCACCCGGTTTACACTGAATGTTTGGGGTTTCTTTCCATTTTCTTGCTCTTCTTGGCAATCACTAGGGAAGCTTTCAGCAATCTCATGATAATATTCACCATATTCATGCTTCTGCTCTTTATGAATATCACTTCTATGATTTCCAGCATTCTCTCCACTTTGGGTAATTTGCTCCTCATCTTCTCCATCTTCTCCATCATTGAAGGGAAAAATATATAGATATCGTCTCCAATTTGCAGAGAAGTTTGGATGAAAGGCACGTGATACCTATGGATGTCACTCTTGATGTCAACACAAACTTCTAGACATAAATGAAAGAAAGCAAGAATAATTGTTTTGAATCAATAAAAAAAAATTACAGATCACTTAGAAATGTCAAAATATTGAAGCAGTTCGGAAAATGGGTGTCAATTTAAGCTTCATCATTAGGTCGATGACATACCTTAGAGACAGAGTGGACCTTGAGTTTTCCTGGTGCTGCACTATTTATAGCACCTTCAATATCTTGAGTTTTAACATCTTTTCTCCAAGTATCTAGTGAAACAAAAAAAATAGAGATACATGCTACCAGTCAGTACTCAGTAGAAAAGCTTTCACACAAATAGTTATACTAATGCACTATCTATGAGTATATTGAAAATTTGACATATATTTTACATGTTCTGCATGCAAACACGTGCAACAACAAATTTCCTGGATTTGAAGCTAAAGGGAGCTTTGTTAGTTGGTAGCTTTAATACTAGAGAACAAACACATGTTTATAAGATTCTCATGATACAGTAGGTTAAATTTCAGAAGCCTTTAGATTAGGACCAATTTCAGTAAACTTTTTAACTTGCAATGAGTAGAGTTTTGTTCTAATAGATAAAGCAAATTTCAGAGTAACTCTGTAAAGGAGAAAAAAATTACAAAGTATTAAAGATCATGCAAGATGTAGAAATAAATAAATTAAAAGAACTTTTCGTTGTTATAAACATACAAAAGGAACAAACTTGTCCAATAGCTGTGACTCCTTTGTCAGTGCGCCCTGCAACTTGAGCACGACCTTCTATAGGTAAACTTTTGTCTTTCAGTTGTTGCACTTTGTTTTCATCAACAAATATCCCAAGGGACCTTTCAACTAAACTGTCAAATATAAATACGAGAGATAAGATAGTAGACTCGTTATATTGTGCATTTTGTTAATTACAACGAGTTTTAGTATCATTATTAAACCTACATCCTAAAGGGTGAGGGCGGCAATAGATTTAAGTGTGAAAATAAGTCATGATACATCATGGGAGAATCTAAAACCAACTTTTATTAATCCTTAAGCATTTTGGATTTAGGTGGTCCTTTTAAGGTACCAAAGTGATCCACTTCAAAGGTCTTTCCATGGATCACTGCTGATGATAAACAAAATAAAATGGGCATGAAATATCATAAATAACATTCTGCATAAGCTGACAGGACAATTACTGATGTATATACAGAAAAGAATTATAGAAATGGGAGTGGAGAAGGGAGATAGCAGAACATAAATAAGGTTAAAAATTTGAGAAGAATATAGAAGCAGAAGGTAATTGACAAACAATTGGGAGAGAAACTGAAATTCATTTCATTCAATCAAGTCTGATTCTAAATGCATGCCCCTATTTATAGGTTCTCTAAAACAAAATAAATGAACCCAAAGCTTTGAAAATAAAGATTATAGTAATATAATAAATCAAAGTCCTAAAAGATACTAATCCCAAGTTTCAACCTTGATAAACCCTAATTTAAAATAATAGTTATCTTTGTTTGCACCAATTACTTACCCCTGAACAGTATTTAATCCAGGTTGCTTTTGCCATCCATCAAAAGAATCACCATGATATGAAAGAATAACTTTAAAGGTCACTCTTGCCCACCTCCCAGACCTTTCTTTAGGAGAAATCATCTCCAATTTAGTTTCATCCAGACACTCAGAAATTTCAGCTTCATCGTGTACATGACATGCCTGTGAAGGAAGTTCTTTAGAATAAGTATCAGAAAAACAAATAAGATAACCATAACAACTAGCTGTACAAAATAATAAAGAGGATATAAGATATCCATATTATCAGTTCATTGAAACAAGTACATTTGAATAACTTTAGCATTCAATGCAGGGAAGTATTAAAAAAAAGCACTAATGTCCTTAAAAGAATTTACTGCTGGAGAAACAGTTCTCAGAAGATTAGTGATTTTCATTAAGATATTAGATCCTAAGAACAAGCATGCCCGTAACAATCTCTGTCCCCAATTACAAAGAGATTTTAGAGAGAGAGGTTACAGATTCCTTTAATGGGATGCATGGGTACATATATAGAGGTAATATATCCTCTAGGTCTTGACATCTCTATGGAGCGACCAGCTCTGACATGACTGACACAAACAATCCCACTGTCCCAGTATGAAATCATCTATAATCATCGTAGGCATCCCGGAGCTACCTACAAGGAAATACCTCGTGCTCTACCATTACCTCGTATACTCCAACATTGCCTTGGACAATGCTTCGTAGAATACACCTCACACATTATACCCCATAGGTACCTCAACTATAACACCTTGTGCTACAAGCCTCATGGGTACATCACATCTAAACATTAAATCCCCCGTTCTTTTAATTTGAAGCAAAATGAAAGAATCTTCTCGGGCAGGGTTGATAACCGAGGTACAGATAATATTCTAAGATGCAAAAACTTTTCAACTTCTTTTGGTTTTATGGGGATCGAAGATTCCTACAACTAGTATATTAAGGCCTCAACCACATCCTACAAGTTCACTTCTTATTTTCTCAAAAAATTTCTTTTCTTCCTTTTAGAGCAATTCAAGCCACACAACAAGAAAATTAGACGAGTTTAGAGGGAAGCAATCCGTTTTAAGAGAAAAGCATGCCGCGACATCAACATTTCAACTCGCTTTTTAGAATTTCAGTTCACTCAGTCCATATTTCAGGTTCACTCCACTCATCCAATTCTCTTTTTTTAATTTTCCTTTAATTTTGTTTAATGGTTGAAAAGGAGTTCTCTTCACAACTTGGAGGTCGTACCAGGAAAAAAGAGTCTATACGACCTAAAGGTCACACTAGTAACACCTTGCGCACCGATTTCATTATTCCACCAATCATTAGGCACTATGCCAATTGAGGCAAGGAGATTCGAGCTAAACATGATACTCCTACACAAAGTCAAATCTTAGCAATCTCTGCTTCTACTTCTGGTCATGGATCCGATGTAGATAAAACAAACACCTCAGGTTTGCACGCTCAAGGTGGTAGTGCTCTAGAAAACAGGGACCTCAAACAAACTTTTGATTCACTAGGTCCTGTTCCACCCATTCACATCACAGTGCTAGTTAAAGTTCGGAGGAAAAAGAAGGTATGCCTTGAGGGCACTGGGGCACCTACAAACAAAACCAAGGACAAACACCATATCCAAAAAATGCCAAGTAAATTGGGTGTTAATGACATGTATAGAATCAGGAGAACCTACACTGCTCCTCCGCGTGTAGGTTTGGCGCCCGTACCCTCACACCTCTTAGGCAACAACAATTTTGGAGAAAGCTTTTAAACAACGACGATTTTAAGAGAGATTTTTTCCACGACGGATGCCAATTGTTTGGGGAATTGCAAGTGCTATAAAATTACAGAGAAATTTTAGAGAAAGAGGTTACATGTTCCCTTAATGGGATACATGGGTCCATATATATAGGCAATGTATTCTTCGGGAGTTGACATCTCTATGGAGCAACCACCTCTGACTTTGACTAACACAGGCAGTTCTATTGTCTTAGGATGAGGTCATCTATAATCATCGTAGGCACTCGAAAGCTAACTACAAGGAACACCTCATGCTCTATCATTACCTCGTATACTCCAAGACCGCCTTGGACAATACCTCGTAGAATACACCTCACACACTACCTCTCCTACAATACACCTTACACATTGTACCTCATAAAATACATCTCACACATTGTCCCTCATGGGTGCCTCAATTATGACACCTCGTGGATACATCACATCCAAACACATAAATACAAACATTAAAAAATTAAAAACAATGAGCGACCGAGAACTGACCTTAAATCCAAACAAGGTCGACAAGGAAAGGCTATCATTTACAACACTGGAGTAAAAATCAAGGACTTGATGCCAAGGTCTGGACTGCATGTACTCGAAGCTTTCTCTGCCCGTTAAAAAAAAGAATGAAAAAAAGAGAGAGAAAGCACTTTCGAGTTTTCACTAGTCAACTGGAAATCTAAAGCAGAGAGGGATAAAATGATAAATTAAAAACCTTGCAGTCCATCTTGCAAATCTGAAGGGGTCACAATGTTGGTACTGAACGTAATCGTTGTTTAGAAGTTGGTTAAAGCTTTCCATCTGAAAATTGAGTTTTTCGACACTGGAAACTTTGCGCCCACAAAATATCAAGGCGACTGGGAGGGTTTTAAATGGGGCGATCCTCATTCTTATGGAGACATATCCACGATCCTAACTAGAAATGGGAACCCGTTTGGTGGAACGGAATCCAAATTATATTTTAATTTTTTTTTTCAATTAGTATTTCTTTAAATTTAATAAATTATAAAAAAATAAATTAATAATAAATATTTTTGATAAAAAAACTTTAAATAAATAAAAATTAAAAATTAACAATATATATCTAAAATAAAATAAAATGTACATAATATTTTTACATTAAATAAATTTAATATAATTATAAATTCTTAAATTTTTAAAATTTAAATGAATAATTAATTTTTATGATAAAAACTACTTATACTTTCTTAAAAAATAAAAACATAATTTAAAAACAAAATATAATAAATATTATTATATAGGAATAATTTAAATTTAAAAAATATTAAAAAATATAAATATATTTATATATTTATTAAAATAAAATATATAATTTTATAATGAAAAATATGATCTCACTCTTACCAGGTTGGAGGGAATGGAATGGAATCAGAATTAATTCATTCTGTTTTGTGTGTTTAGTTGGACGGAATGGAAGGTGGAATGAAATCAGATTACTAAAGGAGAAAGAATTGTGATTCATTCTCCCCCTTTGGTAATCATAATTCCATTTCCATCTAAACTTTTTTTTTCAATTTTACCCTTACTTAAAATATAACCTTAAACTCAAATATCAAATTCTCAAACCCAAAATTCCAAAACCCTAAAACCTAAACCCAAAATTCCAAAACCCTAAAACCTAAACCCTAAAACCTAAACCCCAAATCCCTAAACCCTAAACCTTAAACCCTAAACCCCAAATCCCTAAAGCCTAAACCCCAAATCCTTAAAGATTAAACCCTAAACACTAAACCCTAAACCCTAAACCCTAAACCCTAAATCCCAAAACCCAAAATCTCAAATCCCAAATTCCAAAACTGTAAATCCTAAATTCAAAATTCTAAAACCCTAAACCCTTTTTAGAAAAATAATAATTTTAACCCTAAACCTTAACCCACAAATATAACCCCAAATCTTAAATCCCTAAACACTATTTAGAAAAATAATAATTAATAATATATTTCTTTTTAATTAAGTAGTAATTATTTTAAAAAAATAATGATTTCAATAATATATTTTGTCTGACGAAAAAATAGTAATTAAATGACATTATTTGAATTTTACAGCATGTAAGGGTATTAAGGTCATTTACAGCTTTTTTTTATTATATTCCAGTAACAAATCAAACACTATAATCCTGATTTCGAGCTTAATTCCAGTGATCAAACCAAACAAAATTGTTTACTTTCCATTCCATTCCATTCCGATTCCATTCCACGAACCAAACGCCACCTTATAATAAAATACGTTCTCTATTTCTCACTTTTTATTCACCGTACTATTAAAATTAATTGAAAACCCTAATTAGAATGCATGGCCAGCTCAACGGGGTGACGTAACTCGAAACGGACCCTTTAGTATTGTACTGTTGAAACCGGTTCGAACGGTTCATTTTTTTTTTGTTATGAAGTGCTATTTGAGTTGGCAATTGCCCAGCCCATTATGAGTGTTTTTTTATTTTAATCCATAATAAAATTAGTGGATTACCAGCCCGTTTTGAGTTTATGCACAATTTGAATTAATCTTTTCTACTTCTCTCGAGCTTCGACCAATCTAATATTCAATGGTGTCGACTGTCGAGTGTGAAGCTTGATTAAGTTCCTGTCCCTAGTTACTCCCATTAAAACATTTTCTCCTCTTCGGGCGAGTTCTGAAGGCTCAGTTAAACAAAATAAAAGGTACTAACGGCAATATTATGGTTTTCAACTTCAGGATTTTGTTATGTTCTTAGCTAGGGTTTTGTAGGCAATCAAAAAATAGATTTAAAAAATTAGGGTTTTGTAAGCCATTGGTGTGAAGAAATTGGGAACATTTAAGTGCTGGTGATGAATTCCTAGCAACTTTAGCCGATTTTATTTGTATTTTTCTATTTATATGTATATTTTTTTGGATATTGGAAGGTATTAAATTCAGAAACGAAGCTATCAGTTATGAGTTCGTCTTCAACCGACGATTTCCCCCAAATGCAGGTAATGTTGAAACGCTATCTTACTATTTGTTTATTCGCATTATCTCTTGTTTTCTATTTATTGTTTCGGTTTAAAGCTTCTTGTGTGCATTGAGATTGTCCTTTTACTGTGATTTTGTCTTAATAATAATCTTATAAAAGTACGGAGCTTGAATATCTCTTTTCAGTTGGGAGCCTCAGTGGAGCAAACTGATGGCACTTCATCTAACTTTGAATCTTATGAGAACAAGTACTCTATGAAGATGTGTAAGACCCGCTGCTAAATGTATATTATGAGATACCGTCAACTCAAGCTGTAGGGTAACTGAAGCATACCAAGCTTGAATATGTTGGAATTTGAAGGGAAGAAGGTCGAAAGACAGTTGTTGCAGTTATATATATATATAGTTAAATGACTTGAATATGTGAATTGGTAGTGGGATATATAAGCTGATCTTGCTTGCCTCTTTTCTTAATCCTTGAGAAAGTCTTTCCTTAATAAGAATGCTGAGAAGGCTGTAAATATTTTCTGAAGTTAATCCTACCGTTTGGATTTTATTATCTTTTGTTGTGGAATATTCACACTTTATTGATTGATTTGATGCTTGATGTTATACCTGTCTTAGCCTCTATTTTATTCATTGGTTTTTACTTCTTTGTTCCTTTCTCTTCTGCTTGCATGTTAACTATTTATGAATTGTTTTTGCTGGTTATTAGTTTACAGAATTCTTCTGGCTGTATGCATAGAGAATGGGAAAATTAGGTTTTGGTTAATGTAAAGCATTGAGCTTGTACCATAGTTCATGATTTCAATGTTTTGAGTATTCGACTGATGTGACTGATTGTTTGAACCATGTATTGGCACTTGGCAGGAAATTATACTGGAGTTTCGTGCTGGTAAAATGCATTTTGAGGGAAAAAGGGTTGTACCTGACCCCCGTAAAGGACTTGTTCGCATAGCCAAGGTAAAATTTATATTTTGCTTACCTTTATTTCCTTCTATTACCCATTCATTTTTAAGTCCAACTTACCCCTTCTAGAGTAAGCCTATGTTGTCTCTGTGTGCCAGGGTGAAGAGGGGCTAGTCCATTTCCAATGGCTTGATCGAACTCAAAATGCTGTCGAGAATGTATCTTTACTGTTTTTTTAATTCTCATTCCTTTGTTTCATTATTATCTGGAAGTTGTTGTTTTCCTGTTGCAAGGTTGAGCTTGAACTTTGTGTTTGATATCTTTAGAAAAGATAAAAATCATAAGCCAATGGCAAAAGCTGGATTTCTATATGATATTGGAGTTGAGAACTTATATGGTGCAATGAGTTAGAAGGCAAAAATAATCATATATATATTCCATTTGCTTTGCATTGTGGAACTTCTTCTAAGTTTTAATCATATTAATGATATGATTGAGCTTGTCATACCTGGCATGACATTTCTTGGATTTAGACTTATGTTTTGTATTCAAAACTTTTGAGTTTTGCATATATCTAAGGCCTAAGTTAACGATTTTGTTGAAGGACATAGTTGTAACCTTTTGAAGTTAAAAGAATTTTGATTTAAAATCTGATTGAATCCTAGGGTATTTTTATAAGAATTGAATCTAGGATTAGAAGGCACTGAATAATTTTTTCTATACAATGAGTGTAGTGATTGAATCTAAGATCGTGATGTTTGTTGCTTTCTGTATACCACTTTTCATGTTTCCTAACTTTGCCCTTTCCCATATTTTCCTAACATCGTTTTATATATTTTCTTGAGCTCTCACCCTCCTCATTTCTTTAGATTTTTAGTTTAGTATGCTTTTTATTAAGGGTGTGGTGCCAAATTGGTAGCTTTGTCTAGTTGGACACTTTTTCTTCACCTGCTTTTTCTAGTACCTTAGTGGTACATCATGTGGTATGTGGTTAACCTACGTTGACTTTTGAAATATACTTCCAATGTGGCTATATTAGTGTAATAGCGAGAGGAGTTTAGTGGCAATCAGTTTGCTTAAATACGAGTCTACAAACGACTTAATTTTGCCACCCTTGTTACGTCGTTTGTAGACTCATATGTAATTGAATCGATCACTACTAAACTTCTTTCATTGAGAGCTTCCCACTGCCACCAATATTGCTGCCATCGGAGATTTATTTGAACGTCAACGCCAATCAAACCAATGGATGGACTAAGTTTTAGTTTCATGCTTTACTAACCTAGTGGACTTCTAGGATAATATGAAAAAAGTAGTCAAGTAGAGTGTCTACCCCACTGGACTATTAAGGTATATTTTCCCTTTTATTTATTGTCAGCTTCTAGGTAGTTTTGTCATTTTGGCTTGTATTTCTTTCTTGTTCCTTCCCCTTCCCTCTGGTTTTCTTTAACAGAGTTGCCCAGGATCAAATTATTTTTCCTCATGAAGCTGTTTTTGAGAAGGTATACGTTGTCTTTGGATTGTTTGCCTTTATAATCAATATATATTCCTTTTTTCTTTTTCTTTTTCTTTTTCTTTTTTTATTTTTGTATTGTTTTGTGAAGTCTGCTCTTTTTTTTTCTTTAAGGTTAATCAAGCATCCGGAAGAGTTTACATATTGAAATTCAGCTCTGACGATAGAAAATTCTTCTTCTGGATGCAGGCAAGGCTTATTGAACATTATCTGCATATATGTAATTTATTGACCTGCAACTTTTTTTGAGATATTGGAAAATTGATTGCAGGAGCCTAAGGCAGAAGATGATTCACAGTTATGTAGCTCTGTAAACTACTACATAAACCGACCATTAAGTAAGTAAAATCATTTTGCTAATTTAGCTTTAGTTATTTGCTGTTTAATTACAAATTTTCATTCCCTCAATGTCTAAAGCTGTTACGGTAGTCTTGTAACTTATTTCCCAGCTTTCTTAACTTGTGCTTAACTCTGCATATTTCTAGTATGTTGTCAATGTGTGAATGACAACAGAAGTAATGTCAGTGACCTACCTGTATTAAATCTCTGTTATTGTTATATCATGATACCTGAACCTCAGGTTTCCTTTTGACTTCCTGGGATATCTAAAATCAAATTAACTTCTTACCATGACAAATTTAAATTCTGAAAACAATAGCAAAAAACAATAATCCTGAGAGTTGGGTTTTTGCTATTGTGTTTGTCTCACTATTTTGACAGAGTTCCCTGGTGATGAAGAGCCTGATTCTTCAGATCCACTACAAGTTTCGGAGGATATGAATGAAGATGAAATTTCATCAAGGTATTGTAGTAGTGTTTGAACTTTCATATGACATCAATATGTCTTAGAAGTGTTTTAACTTGCTATAGTTCAAGCCATTAAGCTCATCCGTTATGGGTGATCCATCCGGCCTTTGAATCCCTATTTTGAACTGAGCTATCGTGAAGAATATGTGAACTCCAAGATTGCCAGTTTTTTTCCCTTAAATACTCACACCTTTTGTATCTTATATCAGGACCCTAATGCTAGGTAGGGAAACCTATTTTTGTATTATTAATTGTTCATCTCCTCTGGTTTATTAACTCTCTCTCTCAGAAGACCATTTTTATATATGACTGTAAAAGCTTAAATCGTGGTAGTGAACCTTTGTTATGTTGTGATGTTTTCTTTATGGTGATGCTAATAGGATGAGAGGGGAAGAGATGCAATCAGCACATTCAATATGTGTGTTTAAGATGCAGTTCTATTCTTAAAAGAAAAAAAGGAAAGATGGGCTGTCACATGTTTTGGTATTTCATGATCTTCATGATAGGGTTTTATGTTTCTGTCTTCGACTTCTATAGTGCTAGTCACTAGTTTCTGTACTTGAAGTATTTTTTCCATTTCATTAATGGACTGTTCTTCATGTTTTTGCTGACTGATAAAACTTTATATTTTAAAATTTGTAATCATATCTTCCAAATCACAATGGTTTCCGGTAAGAGTTCAATTGTAATAAAGGCTACTGCACTTTTGTTGTTCTTGCTCCATTAAAAACTACTTGTTTATTGTATTCCAAGTGTTGAAACAAGTGCAAATGAATCTTAAAACATTCCCATTCATGTGGCTAGAATTTTGATGTAATTGAACTGTATTGCACTTTGTCATGGGGATCTTTCAAAGTTTAATTATATTTGTTAGATTGAACTTCCATACGATTTTTATTTATCCCTTACAGTCGTATTAAAAAAATATCCCTTACAGAGCTGGAGCCTTGATTGGCTCAAACTTAAGTGCTGAAGGAATAAGTGAAGTAACAACCTCTTCATCTGGGCCAGTGAAATTGGAGGACCTGCAAAGAATCTTGAGTAATATTGAGCCTTCAGGTACCCTATTTTATCCTCAATGAAGGCTATGCCTTTTAACATATGGATGACATAAATTGTTGTATGTTGAATTACTTGAAGGCTGACACACGTCTGGTTTGCAGGTGTTGCTGAAGATCTAGATGAAGGTGATAATATGATCTGCTGTTTTTGTTTGTCTTCTTGCTGTCTATTTTATCAGTTATGACAAGTTTGTGAATTGATCAATTAAGATGAGTGCAAACTATATGCTATCTTTTTGAACAGAAAATAAATCAAAGTGTTTCCCTCCCTCCTTCAGGAAGATTCATCATTAAGTCTTCCTCAATAACCTAGTTATCCATTATGCTGAACTGTTGCATATTCTTAAAAATAAAGAGTAATGATAGCTAGAACTACTCAAAAGAGTTGTGGTATGTACCACTACCCAGAGGAGTATTTTTCATATTTCACACAATAAATTAAGAACAAATCCCAATCATTTTACTTAAATTATATTTGTTTGGAGAATTAGTTGTGTTAAGGGTTATAAAAAGATGTTAGAGATAGAGCAAATATTCAAAATGTCAAGATACTTTATTATTTATTATTGATAATGAGAGGATATATATAGTTACATATTAGACAAATGTTACTATTACAATGATAGACGCTCTGATCGAAATGTTAAAGTTAACCTTTACATAACAAAATTAGAAAGGATGAGAAGGTTGCTACTCTCAGGTTTTATAAGTTGATTGCTAAATAACTGGATCATAACCATAAGGTTGTGGATACCAGGTACCATGGTGCCAGAGGTATCGATGTCCTTTACTACTAGGTCGTAAACCTCAGGTCATAGAATGTTTGACTTGTATGAGACTATAGGAAATAGACTTCCATAGATCAACGGCATTAAAACCCACCAGTGGCATTTATTGTTGTGTAATCTCTTTGCGGTCTATCCCCATATCCAATAGTGTGGACAAGTATAACAGATCGTAGGAACTACCATTGTTTACCAATGCACAATCCTAACTATGATTACCAAAGGATCATCATGGGGTGGTAAGACTTCACTTCGAAAATAATGGGGAACGTGGATACTTCTTGTTTTAAATTGTAAACAAGTTGGTATGAATCTCTCGATTCACAAGCATATGTCTTTCTTGAATTCTAAGTGTCACCTGACATTGTCGAGCCACCATGTATGGTGTGAACTACATGCACATCTCTTTTAGGGGGTTGATCATGTTTGTTGTTTTCCTAGGGGGATTGGGAGGTACAAATTTCCTTCGATTGTTCACCTTCTTATTTTCTCCTCTCGAACTTCTATTTCCATCTATTAAGTCCCTCAAATATCCCTCGGACAGGAGATGTTCAATTTCTCACTTGAGATGTCGACATTCTTTTATCCAATGACTTATCTTTATGAAATGCGTAATATTTGTTGGGGTCCCTGAATAGGGCCTTCATAGGTTGTGACCAATTTACTTGTGTAATGTGTTCCATTCTTAGTCAACTTTATGAATAGACTCATATCTTTCTTGATTCCCTTTCGAAAGACCTTGGCAACAGAATCTGGACACTAAGAGATTCATTTTTTTTTTGTTTTAAATCTCCTCATGTAGGTCTCAATAATCTCATTGTTATTCTGGACATTCAAAAAT
Source organism: Hippophae rhamnoides (assembly GCA_033030585.1). NCBI lineage: Eukaryota > Viridiplantae > Streptophyta > Magnoliopsida > Rosales > Elaeagnaceae > Hippophae > Hippophae rhamnoides. Next base: position 59,211,866 of record CM065428.1, on the reverse strand, counting down.
AGATGGTGTGACTCCTTATTAAGCTTGTTACATGCATAGTTGGTGACACATTTTCACTAGACTATCAAAATTCTTTACTCTTAAGGGGTAATTCGATGAACTACTACTGTGTCGTTTCCTGAAAAGTGGTGGCAAATAGCTTACTGAACATGGCTTCCCTCTTATCATCTTGCATGCTTACAGTGGCCATTGCCATCTTGAAATAGATCATATGTACCACAAGATCCTTTGACCCTTTATAAGTGGGACATTTTGGGACAAAAAACTTAGGGGGTGATACCATTATTTGATATCATCCAAGAAGGGGATGACGATAACTGAGTGCACACAGTTTCTATATTGATAGGCGTAATTCTCCTTGACTTTTTAATTTATCGTTCATTTTTCCTTCCATCTTTTCCTCCATATCTTTAAACTTTCCCTCCAAATTATAATTGGAAGGATTAGGCTTTTGGTGTGCCTTCGGAACATGGCCCTCTATAACATATGACATAGGCAAATGTTGATAGGTTGTTTGTGCTGGGTGTTGGTGGGTTGTCTATGCTAGTTCTTGAGTTGGAACAGTATGTACGAGACGCTCGAAGGTATAATCAGGATGATGCGTGTGAGGATATCTCGTTGGTTGATAAGAAGTTTGTTTAGATCTTATCGGGTGGGGCGATCTTATGGGGGGAATTGGCATTTGAAAAGAACTTTCAATCGCTTTATAATTGTCTTGCCTCAAAAGTGACCCGAGCTCCTTGTTATCATTTTGTGACTTAATGAAAACTTGTAATTCTGTTACTTGTAATCTTTCCATATTTACATCTCTTGAAAGGGGTGAGCTTTCATAGCTATGACTATTTCAACTTGCTTTATGCGGAATTGTTCTGGTCACTTTAGGCCAGGTCTTATGGGAAGGTTGTGGAGGGTCATATCCTATCTCGTGATATGAGGTAATTATGGGTGAGACAAGAGGTGCGTGATTGTTCAAATCGAATTTAGGAGTGGGATAAGTAGAGTTGTTTCTTGATTCGAGATATGTGTGTGATGATTGGTCATGTTAATAGAAGTGAATTTTCTTACGATACGTGCTGATTATCATTTGATATAAAATGTAAGATCTCAAATAGTAACTAAGGAGTAGAAAGAGTTAAAGTCCCACCTTAGACGCCAATTTTTTAAAAATTTGTTTGTGTTACGAATTTTAGGGAGATATTAGAGAGAAGGAAAATGCTCAAAATGTTTAGATCCTTTATTATTGATAATGAGAGGATATATATAATTACATACTATACATGTGTCACTATAATAATGGTAGGCGGTTTGTTCGAAATCTCAGAACTAACCTTTACATAACATAATTTGAAAGAATGAGAAGGTCGTTACTCCCAAGTCGTATAAGATGATTGCCAAATAATTGGATCACAACCATAAGGTTGTGAATACCAAGTCACATGGTGCCAGACTGCCAGAGCTACTAATGTCCTTTACTACCCAATCGTAAACCTCATGTCGTAGAATGTTTGACCTGAACGAGACTATAGAAAATAGACTTCCACAGATCAGATCGCTCAAGAACAGGCTGGTGCATGTGCGTTGCCATGTATGTGAGTTTCCAAAACCTCAAAGTATAATTTCAAAGCACTTTCGAAAAATAAAACTGGTAGCTTATCTAAATTTTTGCTGAGTTTGCTTTGATGCATTGAAAACCTTTGGATTGTTGAAAATCAAAATGGAGGTGTAAAGCCTGCAAAACCACCATCTCTCCTCAAGCTAAATTAGTAAAATGTTTAGATGAATGCACAATATTTAGACAGGAATAAGAGATGATAGGATTGTTGGACTAGTTTTGTAGTATCGTGATTTCCCATATCAATTATGATTTAGAGGTTTTCTAGTGGACTTATGTTTTTAGGCAAGGATATTTCACTAAGAGAAACTCTCGATTTAAACCTGGGAAGGAGACTAATTTTTTTTTATTTTTTTAATATAAGAATGAGGCAGTCAAACCCGTGATTATTGCATACTGATTTATTTTACTTTTGGATCCTAATTCATCGTGGCACTTATTTTACTGATACTTTTCATGGGCTAGGCTTTGGATTAGGAGATATGTTCAGGCCTGATTTAATAATGCCATTTTTTGAGACATTGCCTTTGGAGCAGCGTTTGGCATGCTACTTACCTGAGGTATGCATTATTGTATTTAACTTTTAGTAGTTACTTTAGTGTTCTTTTTTCTAATTGTTTTTGAGGTAACAGGGTCAATGGTCTCCAGAGTACATTTTGGAGTTACTGCAAAGTCCACAGTTTCGCCAACAAGTAGATTCATTTACCTATGTAAGAATATGGCTGTAGTCTTGAATTTTTTCACAATGCAATGTGCGCTTTCATTTCATTTTTCCCGCACATGTCTTGCAGGTACTACGAACAGGGCAAATAGATTTGTCTCAATTTGAAATTGACCCCAGTAAATGTAAGTGATCTATTTTGTTCAAATAAGCTGACTTTTCTGTAAGCATGGATTATGTCTCTCATTGAGGCAGTTTATCTGCTTAAATTCATACTTGATATTGTTTCCGATTCAAGTTAGAAACAACAGTTTGATATGATCCTAAAGGAAAAAAAAAGAGTCAGGGATAAGTTGAGATTTAGTAGGGATATGAAAAACAAATTTCAGTGTTACAAGGAATTTCTTGTTTTGATGACAATATGAAACACAAGTTAGAAAATTAGAAATAATGGGGATATGAAACAGTTCATTTAGACCATGACGCTGAGTGTTTCTCATGCCACGGCTTATCTATGGGTTCTCTTTTTAAATAAATTTTAAAAATAATCAGTTATTTATGATATACGTTGTAGAAATTGTGCTCCTAGCTTATATTCAATCTTTTTCACTACTTCGGGGTTTCATCAACAAGCCCTTATGAAATGATTAGATAGATAGATTTATGTGCATTTTCCTCAAATATGTGTTTTAATTTGGCTTTCCTGACATTTGTGCAGACAAGTTCACCGTGTTGTCTTTTTTGGAGGCACTCGAGGATTCTGTTTCAAACATGTCAGATTCTGGGGAAGCAACACAAGAGAACGAGGATTTAAGATCCCAATCTTGTAATCCAAATGATACAATGGACAAGTCCCAGTAAGAAAACGCTTTCATGCTACCCTGTTTCTCTTCTTATTGATTGGAGGACCTTTTTATTTGGTCATTTTATATCTTTTATTTACACCAGAATAAGGGAATGGCATTAATTTATTTTACGTTTATAACCAAGTTGTTTTCTACACCGATCAATAGATTTGAAAAGTTTCTCGGCACTTTTCATTACTACCTTCTTGAACCTTTTTCATGAAAAATTTAGTTAACATAGCTTTAAAATCGTTGGCCATGGTTGCTCTGACATATCCGTTCTTCAACCTAATAAGCTTGCTATCAAGGGACAATATCAATCCGTCTGCTGGTTGGAGCTTACATCAAATATTACTAGATGTATGATAAACAGGCATTTCCATTCCTTGAAAATGCATTTTACTGTTCCCTGAATCCCTAGCTAGCTAGCCACTAAATTTGAGAACAAATTTTAGTTGTTTTTAGGAGACTCAAATTTTAAAGTCAATACAGAAGAAACTGCCCTAAACTTTCATTTTAACTATTTTTCTCCCCTTTATTTCTTTTGCTTGATAATGTTTCCATGAGAAACGTTTTGCTATGGACCTATGGTCTTTAACGAAGACAAATTAGCTCCAAAGGTCATATACGGTTATAAAATGTTCAATAGGTACAATAAAAAATTGACATTTTTTGTTTTTTGTTTTTTGTTTTTGCATTAGCCCCGAAGGTCATAGACTTACAAGCGACTGGATAAATACAATCAAAAGATTTTGTTATTGTTTACTTTGTTTTTGTTGACATTGGTAAAAGCCAGAATAATAATTACAGCGACAATGTGCCCCATGGGAACACCAAGATGTACAATCATTATATATTATTCACTTGTGCTCATGTTTATTTTTATACATACATAATTTTCAACTTGATTTATACATGTTTTTTTTTTGTATCGACTTGTATAACGGATTGTATAAACACTGCAATAGTTTCAGCCTGATTTATACACGGTTGAGATATTCTCCGAGGGCCCATATGGGAAAGATGTTCCTGTATGCAGAATAACTGATCATACAATTCCTATTGAAGACTCCCATGATTTCCTGGAAACATATATTAAAATTTTTAATTATTCTATACAAATGTTCTGTTAAAAACTATTCAAATTGAGAAATAATCACCAAGTAATCCCTTAAAAAAATTTAAAATTAAAACTACATTTATAATATAAAAAAATCATGATCATGTAGGGGAAAAAAAGAAGGAACGTTACTGGTTCCTTCTTTTGTTCCCCAATTCAAGATGAAAAAATGTCATAAAATGAGTTGAACTTCTCGATTGGGTTTGTAAGTTGTAATTTTATTCTTTCTTTCTTTTTTTTGTTTCATATGAAGAAAAATAGCATAAATAAACCATGTTTTAATAATAAGAAAATTTGCTAATAACAGTCCTAATTCAGCATTTTTGTTTTCTCATGATTTCTCCATAAGAATGTATAAGAATGAATGGTATTAGTATTATTAAGGGTTGTAAAAGTCTTATTAGGTATATTAAGTGACTTAATCTTTTAAGAAAAAATGAGTTTTTTGTGTTATTACAAAAGTTGGAAAACACTGATAAAAAAATCAAATTTTAATTAAATCTATAATAAAATATTATTATTAGTATTTATCATAATTTGTTGAATAATAAAAATAATGATTAAAATTATAAGTTTATTCTTATTGTTAAAGTTTTGTGTAAATTATATGTTGAATTTAATTTTAAAAAATGGTCAAAAATTAGTGTCTTACTTTCTTGACCATTTTTTTTATAAGCAAAATGTTATTTTTAAGTTATAAGATTAAACTATTCGAATTACTGGGTTAGGCTACCACGAATCTTCATCTTTCTATTAGTTACCTGCTGTGGGAAATCACCGTTTTCCATCTGTGAATTAATCAACAGCTTTGCTGCTCTGAGCAAGGGGTTCGGATCTCTCTTACCCTGTTCATGCAATTATATATCACAACAAGAACGTAGAAATAGCTATTTTAAAGTGTTATGATAATAATTTGACGCCATATTTGTTACCCCTCTATAGGTTAAATATATTTTTATTAATTTAAATTATATTATAATTAGTGTTGTTTGTTGAAAATGGATAAAATTGATGGTAAATATTTTAATAAAATAATTTATATTTGAAATAAAATTTTATTTATTTTATGTAGTTTTTTTTTGTGTCAAAATAATTTCATTATAAATATATTTAATTCAATATTTAAAATTTTTAAGTATTTTTCTTACATAAAAAAATATATCATTTTTTTATTTTGAGACAAATAGTTTTAAAATTAAAAATTCATACAAATTAAATTAAATGTTAAATACAATTTAAACTCACATATTTTATTACTATAAATTTTTTAAATAATTATATAATTTTTATATTATACATCTCACTCCATAACCAAACACATAACTATATAAAAACTATAATCTTAAAATACTTAATAGTATTTAACAAACATCTCCTTATAGAATTAAAATAATCCCACTTTGAATAGTGTAGCCTTACCCATTAGATTTGTTTCCGTGCAATTTAATAATAATTTTATAATATTTATGATAATTAAAAAAAATGTTCATATTATTTTAACCCATAATTGTTTACTATATCAATTGTTTTTTACCATATGGGTTGTTTTAGAAAAATTATTGCTGTGTTATCGTAATTAATATAACAATTAATTATAGTTTGAAAAAATAGATTTTATTATTTTAATCAATAATTATCTATGTTATACTAAAATTTTGTTATAAAAGAGTATTTTTTATGTTATATTAAGAATTTAAATAATATTATAACATCATAAATCAATATTCTATATGGATGAAAATTTAGATTAAAGGAAAGAGAAAAAAAAAACACCTGGTCAGCTTCAATAAGAGCTAACATGGCCCATGCCGTATTCACAATATGTGGTTTATTCCCTTCCAGATTTGTGTATACCTGTGAATCAATTTTGATCTTGTTACCTAAAGGGGGAATGAGATAGAATCTTATGTAATCATCTAATAATATATGCTTGAGATATGCGAAAATTCACTAGTCTAAAATTAAGAAATAGTAACCTTGTATTGGCAAGAAAGGTAGCTCTCACCCCAACCACCAGATGGGAGCTGTTTGGATAGTAAGAAAGAAGAAGCTCTTCTGATGCTGGAGCTTGTTTTATAGGTCTTTCCACCAGCTACCAGCCCTTTTACTCCAAACCATGTTGCATAGGTGTAGCATACTCCCCATGACCCATACCTAATTAATTTAGCTTTAATCAATGATTACCATTTGCTTAATTTGATAATTAATTACTAATTAATGTCTGAAAGCCGCCAATTTCACAGAAATAATTATAATATGAAAATTTATAATCAGATTAATTAACAAGTTTTTTTTTTTTTTTTTTGGGAAAATTGAGAGAAATTAAACCATGAGCCATCAGGGAGTTGTATGTTCTCTATGAATTGGATTGCCTTCACAATACAAGCTTCTATTTCTTCTCTCCGGTATCCTCCATATTTCTTTAGGAATGATGTAAGGCCTTGAATTGCAGCTGAAGTGCATTCCACGTACCTATTATTAATATATCAATTAATATTATTTTATATATTTAACGTTATTAAAAAAATTATAGATAATTTAAATAATATGATGCAATATTATGTCAATAAAATCTACATAGTTAATAATAAATACAATCTATTTAATGAAAAATGTACTATATGAAATCCCATGACAAAGAAGATTAATGAACATTCTAATAATCCCGACACTTAATAATATGATCTCCTGTAGTAGAACCAATTAACTACTAATTTAGTAATTTACTTGAAAGTAATTAGGTGAATGTAGAATCTTACTGATAATCAATAACGATATCTCCAAACGTTTCTGATGGATTGACCATCTGTGCAGGTAACATACATTAATAAATATAATACTCCACGGCATCAAATTAATAATAATAATAAAACATCTAAGTTTTATCCGATATAATTATTCACATTATTTTATTCTCTTTTTAAAAATTTACATTATAAAAAAAAATTTACATCACATATATTTTTAAACATACGAAAAGAGTGTATAATTTCTTAAGTTAGGTAATCATTTGGATGATTTAGTTTTGTATTTTAATAATGAAGTTTTTTTTATCTGGATACTTTTAAAAGGGGTTGTTTAAGTATAAAATTAATTTTTAAGTATTTTTTAATTAAATTTATCACATAGTTTACACATGATATTATTAATAAATGGTTAAAGTTATCATTTTAATAATGATTTTTATTATTTAACAACAATTTTAATACTTTAATGTATCATTCTCTCTTTATCTTATTTATTTTTTAGTTTTAATATCCGTTTTATACTCATTTAGATATTAATATTTTAATCACATATATCAAATAATAATATTTTATTATAGATTTCATTTAAATTTCACTTTTTATCACCCATTTTGTAGTAACAATAAGACAAATAAAAAAAATTTCTATTATAAAGAACTGATAATCACTATAGACTTAACTTATAGGAGTTTGATTACCCTTTTATCTCATTAAAAAAAATTAAATATTTTATACTCCGATCGAGATAACTTTTAATGAAATCAATAGCCTAGTTATTTAATGGACTAGGTCGGGCTTCAATCTCGATTAATATTTTGGTTAACATAATTTATTAACCTTTAATCCACGTATAAATTATTATTTTTTATTTTCAATAAAATTTAAAGATAAATTCGTAACATGTATGAAATATTTATATTTTGTTTTTTTTATGTTTAAGGATTAAAAAGTGATTACTCTTATTTATTATCAAAAACTAGTTTTTAAATGTACAATTATAGTTTATTTTTTCTTAAATTTATAAAATATAATAAATATATAAATTATTTTGATTCTAAAATTAAAAAAAATACTATAATTTAAACTTTAAACCATGGACACAATATTTAGATATCTAATTAACATTAACAATGATTATTTTTTAATATATATTATATTTTAATTATAGTTAATATTAGTTCACAAAATTTCTTGATTGTAAAATAATACTTGTTATTATGTATTATTAGAGGGTGGTATTTTTTTTCTTAAAAATATAATGATTATATTGAATATTTATATTTAGAGGTTTATAAGATATATAATTGTGAATAAAACATTAATAATAACTTGTCTTATATTTAATATATCAATTACATATGATTATGGTTAGAATTTAAATAATTATGAATTATGTCCATAATAGTTTTTGGATTTTTTATACATTCAATTAATATACTTGTAAATGAGACTTAATCTTTAAAATTTCAATATGTTAAAATAAGTTTAATATTAATAAGTTATAACTCGTTGTATCTAATTTATAATTCTTATATTTACTATTTAATATTTTTAGCCCCATTTTAAAAAAAAATCCTGGCTCCCCCACCGAATACAATTATACAAAGCCACAAAGGTAACAGAAAAATAAATATTTACCTCCAACCAGGCATATGATCTTGTGAGTTCATACGAAGCAAATCCTCCATTCTTGTTCTGTAAACATTATAGGATCGTTGGAACATTAATGATATGTTTGTTAACCATATAAAATATCTTGATTGTATAGTTTTTATATAATTATATATTTAGATATGAAATCAAATTGTATTATAATGAATAAAATTTGTAGTGTTGATATAAATTTTGGTCCATTAGAAGGTGTAGTTGGACATTTGACTCGATGAATTTTCAATTCTAAAATCAAGTTTTGATTTATTTGTTTCTAGCGCCCTTTCATCTCAAATTATAAAAATTATTAAAAATATAAAAAAAAACATAAAAAAAATTAAATACTTGTTTTAATAAATTTTTATAATAAAATTATTTTATTACGTTAAAAAACCAAAAAAATAAATGAAGTATTATTTTAGTTAGATTTTTTTTACAAAATATGTTTATTAACTCATAAAACTAATTACATTATACATTATGAAACTCTTTATAATAAATAATTTCAATCTAATTCAATCTGATATTCATTATCATATTGAATTCAAAACTATGTTATAATTATATTGTGTTCATAACTAATTGAGAATGACACATAGAAATGGCAACTAAAGATTGAAATTTTAACAATATCGTTAATATTTTCATAATATTGTAACTTTTTTACACATCTTGACATCAAAATGTGATATTTATATCTTTTGAATAAGGTTTAAAATATCTATATCGGCATAAATATCAAGACTTAAATTACAGAAATATTTAAGATATTGTCACTTTAACAAGAATTTTCAAAATTTCTAAGAAAACTATAGGAACTATATCAAAATAATGAAATTTGTTTATAAAATTTTATAAAATATCAAAAAAATAATAATTACTTATATTTTTTAAACAAATTCTTTATTTAATACATATTTATAAAAATTATGGTAATTAATTTGATCAATAAATCAACTAATTAACCAAAATATAATAGAATAATTAGTTAAAATATATATTAATTATTTAGATTATAGTTTATAATATTATTATAAATTGATAAACTATAATATAATTTAAATAATATAGGTATAAATATATATATATATATATGAACATAAGTATAAAATATTGCTCTAAATAAATAATATTTGATTGGGGATAAAAAAACTATAAATAGATAAATTTAGAGGTAAATATTTATAAAAATAAAAAATTAATATGAAACGATATTTTATTGATATTTGTTGATATTTTTTCGAAAATCTCTACAGGATCTATGATATTTTGACAAAAAAAATTCTCTATATTTTAACCAAAATATATAAATATCATATTTTGATATCGTGATATACAAAAAAGTAATAATATTGCGATAATGTTGATGATATCATCCACATTTCAATCTTTGCTTTTGGCTAAAATGTAAAGAACTTCGCAACATTATCTACAAAATGTTATTTTAGAGAAAATATCAAGAAAAAAATATTTTTCATCAACATATAATGGATACTATGGATATTATCCTTAAATTGTCAACAAAATATTGATCAATGTTTATAAAGAGCACAAAGAAAAGATAAGCAAAACAAAAAATAATAGGTCATGGAAAAAAAATATTTTTTTTGTATTTTTAATTTAGATTTAGATTTCTTCAAGAAAGTTCAGACACTTGAAAATTCATGAAGTAATAAACTGTGTTGTATATTTATTATTATTTTATCGTTGTATATTAGAAGATAAGTTTTCAAAGTTTTTTAATACCCATGATAAGCGAAAAAATTATTTTAAGGACACCATATAATATATAAACCTCGATCTTTCTTTTACTCTATTTAAAATTTATATTTACAATATAGATATTTATATTTAAGTATTTATGATTTAGAATAATACATTTTTATTATTAATTTATTTGTTCATGGATCATTTCTTAGGAGAATTACATGAGTGCGTGGAATTTTCAAAAGTATATGTATATATTATATAAAAGTGGAGAAAAAATCGTGAATGGTACGTAGCGTGATTAGTGACAGTAATATATTGTTAACTTAAATTAGACTGTTATTAATATTGGTTTAATAAAGATTTGATAAAAAATAAGAAGTTATGTTTGAACTTGACACAAAAAAATTTCCATAGCAAAAAGGTAGATAATAATAATCTATAATTATTTTCTCAAGTATCTCAATTAATTTGGCTAAATAGTAAAGTAATGTTATATAAGAAGGTTCGGCTTTCACTCGACAGATACATAAAATATATAAAAATGATATTAGATACCATCCACTTAAGTAGATGATTTTTAAAATTTTAATACAAAGTATGGAATTTTTAAAAGGAAATTAAAGACAACCATTAATCAAAGATAATTAAATGATCAATAAGATTTAATGTCATTTGTGCAAGTCCAAGAAAACCAAAACTCATTTAAAAAAGCCCATTGTGAGATGTACCTGCAGCGATAAAATAACATCAACAGCGTCATGTAGTCGATCCGCTTCAATTCCTTTTCCTACAATTTCGGATGGCATGTTTGATAATAACATTGCTGCCTATAATTCAGAAATCAAAAATATTCAGTAAATTATAATCAATAAACTAATAGAAAACCAATTGTTTATAACAAAAATACCCAAGGAGTTGTTACCTTTATATTACATATATATTTTTTAAAAAATATATATTTTTTTTTCGTTATATTCTCAGATGAAATACATAAAGTATCCTTTTTAATTTACGGGTATATTTTTTTATCTAAATTTAACAAAAATCTCAATAAATTAAAATTAATGTATATCTTACTTGAACATCCGAGTAAAAAAGATATCAAAATAAGAATAAAATAATACACAGTTATTATCACTCTTGATTATACGTGATTATACGTCATATATTACTATTACATTTTTTTCATCAAACATATATACAAAGAGTATGATATTTATTTATTTATTTTTGTGATGAAAAATGCCTATCATGTAACTCGATGTACTAGAATGAGTCATTATTAATCGTAGTAGAAAGTGTATGGCAATTTTACACAACCAGTTTAAAAATTGTTATAATAATGACACAGTAATTAATTGGGTTACCTTCAAGCCTTCAGCTGTACAATCTGAGACAATCCAACCATTATCTTGAGTTGAGAAGGGCCAACCACCTTTCGAAATGTGGCGATACCAGTTCTTCAGATTGCCCGAACTGTTTGTTCTAACCTTTATTTTTTATTAATTAATTAAAACGAAACATTTCAATTAAAGACTTATACACACATATATATACCATTTTTAATATTGCTCTGGTATATATAAGTTATTTGTTATAAATGTTTTCTGTTTTTTTTTTTTTTAATCTTTAATTATTTTTTGAATTTCTATTTAATTTTAAGATTTTGAATAAAATTTTGGGTTAAACGTCGAAAATCAGATCGATTTGTGACAAGTTTACTAAATGAAAGAACTAATTAAGTGTATAATAGCATACTTGAGAAATTTTAATGAAATTATGTGCTTTCTTCAGCATTGAACCGTATTCTTGAACGAGTTCGGTAGCAAGTATTGCTTGAGTAGCCAAGGTAACATCCCACAGCTGAGATCCATTGTATCCCTATATATCATTATCAACCACGAATTTCTTCAGACATATCATGCATGTGAACAGATCAATAAGCAAAAAATTATAACATTTATCTCATATAATTAATAAATATGATGATTAGGCTAAACAACATCGATCCCTTAATTTTTAATCATTATAAAGGTCTTCTGATTATTTTATTTTTTAAAAAAAAAATTTGATAATTTTCAATCAAATATAAAGTTTGATGTTAAAAACTCGAATATATTTGATAATCTAACTTTTTTTTATCATTCTTTACCTGCATTTTCATTCCATCTTCAGCTATCCACATATAATCTTTGATTCTGGAGAGGTGACATTTGTATTCTTCTGATTCTGGGTCCTCCACCCAACAACAAATCATGTTCATTACCTACATCAGTAGTATATACATAAATTATTAAAAATGTATATTTATTTAAGAAGAAATGTCTAAATGATAACTTTATTTAGGTTAAACTTATTGTTTGATCACTTGTTTATAAAAAGTGTTTTTAAATCATCTTGTTTGTGAAAAATATGTCAATAAGTCCTTTTATTTGCGAAAAAATGTACCAAATAATGAAAACGTTAATTTTTCTTCCAATTTTTTGTTAAATATAACGGAATAACATATATTTTATATTTTTGATAGATTTATACATAAAATTAATATTTAATTAAAAAATTACTCAAACTTTTTATTTTAAAATTAAACAAAATTTTCATTGTCTAATACTTAAAGTTACGCATTAGATCATGAAAATTAATTTTAATTTGGTTGAAAAAATTGTTAAAAAATTACTTCATTTGATATCTCACTTTTAAAAAAATAAAAATATATGTACATCAAATGTATTATTTCGTTATATTTAACAAAAAATTAAATAAAAAGTTAATTTTTTCATTATGTAGCACATTTTTACGGAAAAAGTGATTTAAAAATATATTTTCTAAACAAATGAACTAAACAACCTGTATAAACAGTGATATTTATTACCCTTTTTTTATATATTTATAAAGTCAAATATGATTAATTAATTTGGGTTTCTTTGATAATGATTTTAATTCATTAATTCTTGATTTTTTTAGGTGGTTTTTTAATTAGATATATAACTATTTTTTTATTTTGATTTTTATATTTTTAAGAAAATATTCTTAAAATATAGAGTGATTTATAAATCTTTAAAAATAAATATAAAAATAAATTTCAAATATCTGATTTTTTTTTATTTTCTCTAAACATATTTTATAGAGTAAATAAAGTTTTATGACTTTTGTATGTATAAATATAGGGAAAAAATGATTAAGAAACTTAAAAATTATAAAAAAACAATTCTTAAATTTTAAAGTTTTAAAAAAAAATAATAGAACATAAAGCTCTATCAAAGAAGTTATAGGTGATTTTTTATTTTTTCTTTAAAATCACTAAGTAAATTTTTTTTATCAAATATATTGATGATTATTTTTTACAAAATAAAAAAAAATTAGAAATCACAAATCAAAATTGTTATGGAATATAATTTTCACAGCAATTAATTACACAGTTGTGCTTGTTTTCCTTTAATATTCTGTGTGCGAGACACTTCAATTTATATAATGCTCAAAATAAACACCATACACTTGAAAATTAGTTTATAAATACTTTTTAGCAAAAACTTTATAAAGTGTATATAGAAGATGCCACCATATATATATATATAATTTATAAATTTGTTCAAACTATGACGAATAGCTACCACTTAATTAATTACATATAGGGTCTTAGTCTTGAAAAATGGTATTATTTTTTTTTATACATCAAAGAATTTAATAATTTGTAAGGTTTAAATTTATGACTTTAAAATAATAAACATTAAGTGAAACACAAATTATAATGAGGTTAGAAACCACAATTGATCAACCTGATGCGAAGTGGTCAAACAGATTTTAACACTTAGGTGAATATGATCAAGGGATGGAGTTAAGGGCCATTTGGTTTATAAATTTCTTAATTATTTAAGTAATTTTATTTTTTAATTTTAATAAAAATATATATGTTTATTTTCTTACTATATTAAAAATCATATATTTATTTACCTTGAAAATAATGAACATGTATTTTTAATAAAATTTTATATACGAAAAGAGTTATCCTACGTGATTAAACCTAATTATTATAATAAAATAGTTTCTATCGATAGTATATTGCATTTTGAGTAATAATTTTAGTAACAAAAAAATAAGTGTTAATTATATTTTTGGAAAATACAGAGACCTTGTTAACAGGTCCAATGCAGATATAATTAGTGCTGTGATCCTCATAGTGGATATGCTCCATTACGGTGTCTAGAGCCTTTTTCCTCATCTTTGAGAAGGGCCATTTCATTAGAAGAGGCTCTCCAACCTTGTGAAGAGACCCCCACAATATATCCTGTATCGTTGGATGTGGGTAATACAGATCTTCCTGCAACAACATTATTCTCAAATTCCAATAATACAAATTTATTCTTTTATATATATTATTTTTTATTGAATTTAATTAATATTTTCAACCGTCCAATTTATAGTATAAAATAAAGTATGCATATGAGGCCATTTCCATTTTTATACAATATATACGTACATATTTCACAGCTAAATAGCCTAAATTTCCTATTATTATTATTATTATTTATTTTGTATTTTTTAACCAGAAAACCACTTAATTAGCTAGCTAGTATCATGACTACCAAATTTTGAGGGGTCGACCTGCAAATAATTCTCCATTTTTAATTAAAAAGTTAAATATATATATATATATATTCTCCAACTTTAGACCTATCTAGGCCTATGCTAATAGCACACCACAATCATTATATATGTTTCGGTATAATTAAATAAATTAAAATCGATATTTAAAAAAAGATCAGTACTGTGTTAATCACTACATCATATTATATCAATTTTCATTTGAGTGTGGATTTTATGAATTATATCGATAAGTACTAAGGGACGACGGATAAAGCAAATGATAATCAAAGGGGATTGTTCATTCTCACCAATTAATAAAGATATAATTTGATATAAAATTTTGTAATTTTTATATAAATTATCATATTTAACATGTAATACCCCTCTTAATTTAAGCTAGCTTTAAGATCATATTTTAATGGTAGAATGTTCTAAGTTAAAGTTTTATACGTAAATTCTATTATTATTTTTTTTAACTAAAATGCAATAATAATAAACCCACGTTTTGAAACTCATTAGCTTAAAAAACAATCATTTTAAAATTTTTAACTTTAATATTTAATTTATTTTTTATTTGAAAAAATTTCATTCCAATGTTGTAATATTATATATTATTTAACGATGCCCCTCACCGTAAGTATTGATGGATTATAATAGTTTGAACTCAAAAGAAAATAAATAAATAAATAAATAAATAAAACCCTTCTAATTTTGTGTTACTGCATGCGTAAATATTTCAAAAAATACTTTCTACTACTTCCACTGAAAGTTAAAATTATTAAAGGTATATATATATATATGTTTAGGTGTCAATCAAGAAGAGTAAGTACCTTTGCACATAGATTTCTTGCTTGGTCCCAATCGATTGTGTGATAGGGAAGGGTATAAAGCTCCCTCCTAAGAGATAAAACAAGGGCATTGATAGGTCCCACAAATCTTCTTCCATATAAATATGACATTGGCAGATACACCATTCTACTGTGACACCACATTCTTCCTGCATCACCATTCACCAACCATCCACCAATTTAATCAACGTGCCTAGCTTCTTCAATATTTCTTTTAATTTTTCAAATTAATTAATTTATACAACGTTCTTTGTGTCTAGTGATCAAGACTTAATTAATTAAACAGAGAATATCAGAAAAAAGTGTTAAAATTTAATTAATTAATAATGAACAGTTGATCAACCTGGGTGTAAAGGAAGAAAGTAAGGAAGAAGCCATAGCTCTGGAGGTAAAGGATTGTTGCCACTCCACTCATATACACCCAGTACCTACAAATGTAAATTTTTTTTTACTTAAGCAACCATTTGTAATTAAATATTAATAATCTTAAATCAACCTCTAATTTTATTTTTTCGTCTGAGAAAAAAAAAACCTATCCAGGTGATCATGGGCTATTTTTTCATATAAATCTCATGCTTGCTATATATTGTTAACTTTTTGTTAATTCAAATATACATGTCTGTGGATAATTTTTAATTCGTATAATTTAATCTTTAATATTTTTAAATTTAAAAAAAATTTAATCCAAAATTAGTTTTTCAATGTTAACTGCAATTGTTACTTTGCTATCAGCAGGACCATTGATGAGACAATGCTGATTATAAATCTTTGTTCTTTCTGAATTGATAATATTAGTGAGCTTTGGCTAACCAGGTGTCCAAATATAACAAGGACCACCCTAAAAAATAAATACTTTTGAATTTTTGATGGAGATATTTATTAATATTAATTTGTTTATTTATTATAATTCGTACCAAATCGGATAATTAGGACCGCTTTTTAAATTTTAGTCAAATGAAAATATTTAGGACCACTTATTTTTTTTTTATTTATTTTAAAAAAAATGGTCAAAAAAGATCATATATTTAGGACCACGTACTCTGGAAAATATAAAATACTTACTGAAAGCCACATCTTCCCCCAAGATGGAATGGAGTTAACACCGTCACGATCGAGTATCCATCTTCGTGCTTTCTTCATGGCTCCATCTCCACCGTCCAATTCTTCTCCCAACAATCTAAGGGAGACGTATGACAGAGCAGTACAGAACATTGTACTTGGCCCTTCTATGTGTAATCCCCAACCTCCATCTTTATTCTGCAACATTTATATGTATTTTATTTTATTTTTTTAATTTAAACCATTGCAGGGGAAAAAATGTTATTTTTAAGTTATAAAAAAAACATTTGGATTGCATTTTTTAAACATATGAAAAATATACGTAATAAAAAAACATATATATAGTATATAAAAATATGTTAAAAACGAAACTTAATCTATATATGTATGAGACTGTACTATGCAATTAATTCATATATATTTTTTAAGCTCAAATTCAATATAAAATAACACTTTATGAGTGTAAAAATAAATATATTTTCAATATTTTCACAATTTTTAAAATAATTAATATATAAAAAGAAGTAAATTTTACACGTATTAGTTGAATTATGGTTTGAGGAATAAGCAAAGGGTCAACCAATATCAAAATTTACATTGAGGAAAAATTCAATGTCTAGTTAATAGTTAGTTAGATTGATGAACTAAAGTCAATATATATACAAAAGATTTGTTAACGTGTTGCATGCACTACTTTTCACTTTTAAATTAACGATTGGTTAATTTAATTGCATCTTTTAAATTGAGGCTAAAAAAGTCAGCCATTTTTTTGTTTAATAAGAGTATTAATTAGTATGAGATTAATACTAATCTCGATCAATTCACTAATATAGTGGTAGTGATTAGAATTATTTTGAAAAATAATAAAATTATTATTATTATTTTTAAATAATTTTATAATATGAAACGATAATAGTGAATAATTTTGGATGTAAATGTTTATATAAATTTGAATGTTATTAATATTTCTTAAATTAATATATTTACAATTAGGTGTTCAACATCATCCACCAAAAACCACAATGATTGGTATGAACTCGCAGTAATAAGATTATGAATTAATATTTTGTCAGAAAACTTAAATTGATAATTTAATTTATATGTTATTTATTTATGCATTGCTGGTTTATATTATCTTGTTGTACTTATTGAATAATACCAAAAACATTAATATCATGTACCTAATACATCATCTTGTTGTGGGAAATTAGAATAAATTAACTTGTGTATTTTTTTCTCAGCATAAATATAAAATACCTGATGGTTGTATAGATAGCGGGATATCTCCCGTTGATGCTCGTGTGGAAAGATAGTATAGAGGGCCCCCGTTACATATAAGCCAATTACCTATGACACCATATATAATTTGTTGAATATTAATTATTATTATATATTTAGCTAGGAGCTTAGTCTAGGACATACGCATAAGACATCAAATTAATACTGCCAATTAATTAGCGGTGCCTATCTTTTTAGATGTAAGCTGGACACTCACTCCCTATATGAGTAAATTTATGTCTCAAAAAAAATATATATATATATATATATTTATTTATTGAAAAAAAAATATCCTTAAAACTTATAATAACAAAGATACATTATAATAATATTATTAGACGTGATCTAATTGAATGATATTAAATATTAAAATTATTTAAATATTCATATTCCAATTCAATTATCATCAAATAAGATTATAATCAAAATAAAATATTATATCAAATTTTAATTATGTATCAATGATATTATTTTTATGTTAAAAATTATTTTTGTAATTTTTTAAAAATTATTTTTTAACTCTTTCCCGTAGAAGATAATTAAATTTACATATATTTATAATTTTTAAATATTATAATATTATTAATATGAGCATAAATTTTATGTAATCATGTTATAACTCATACTTTTCATATATTTCATACTGTCCAAGTTATTTGTCCCTTCCTCTAATCAAAAGTGATAAAAAGGATTTACTCACGTCTAAGTGATTAATGTAAGTTGGAGTTTTAATAATAAAGATAAAATTTATTTATTATTTATCTATAAAATGGTATGAGTATGTTTTTTTTTTTAAATAAAATTTATTTTCTCAACCTTGTATGATATATTAGGCTTCGACTTTATAATAAAAAATTAATTGGTGGATTTAGATTTATGTTCCAATTTACATACATACATGCATGTTCTCAGTCTCATTAGACAATAGTATAAACTGATCTTAACTTTTTTTTTTTTTGTAAGGATCTATACTACTAAGTTTGGAGTTCAAATATTGCTTCTCACAAACTATCTCAGTGCAAGGTTTGTGGTAGCGGAAGACTATTTTTTATTTTCTTTCTATTTGAGATATGTTTATTAAGATAAAATCGGAATCAGATTATTAATCGAATAAAAATGAATAGATTGATTGCTTGTTTTTTTTTATGCTATTTACTACCTTTTTCATGAATTAAAATCCATAATAAATTAAATTGCTGTATTGAAGTAAACATGTTGAATTATAATGAAAACAAAATCTTAACTATAACAATAATAATATTAATTTTATTTATAAAATAAAAAAAACAAAAAATAATAGAAAGAAAGTGATAAAGAAGAGTATAATTAATTAAAAGCATAAGTTTAATTTTATTAGTACAAAAATGAAATATATGCATTGTTATTATTATATATTAAATAGAAACTACTATACTCAATCAAATTTATTTATCATCAAATCTCCCAAAGTTTTATATATTTATCACTTATTGTTTGACTTTATACAACATACATATCAAACACTAACAATTCAATAATTAAAAATATTGAACCTCGAACATAATTAATGTGTAATAATATTTCATTCATTAATTATCTTTATAAAGTGACAATTATCTATATTATAATTATTATTATTTATATTAGGTTATTTATCTCTTAAACATAAATAGTTATTTGTTTTTCTATTAATTATCTTAAACTTAATAGACAAAGAAGAGTTATGTAATACAGTTAAACATTTATCTTAAACAACATAAATAATTATCCATTATCTTTTAGTTAATTATCTTAAATTTTATTTTTTTAATCAATTAAATTATATAAATAAAATAATAAATTAATAGTATTTAAAAAATGGGACCATTTAATAGTAATGAAATACTAAAATAAGTTGAGCCTGAGGATTGTGGTCCTTGTGTATTAATCTGAACTCAATTAATTGGCATCACTTTCACACGTGATTTCTATAGAGTTAAAATATCTATAGTTTAAATAGTTAACTTTTATAAATATATACAAAAGATAAGATAAGATCAGATATACTAACTAATACATACAAATAATACAAATTATTAGTTTTGAAGATATTAATGCATAAATGGATATTATAACTGTGTTATTCGAAATTAATACAAATTAATTATAATTATTAACATAATTGTACTTATTTATCATACATTGTTCTTCTTTTACCCTTCACTAAAGCTAAGCCTAATATGGTTTAGAAAAATTAATCAGTCTTCTATATATATCACTACTATCAAATTGGATAAATCATAAATAAAATATCTCAACTTCTTGATCATAAAGCAAAAATAAAATGTCTCAAGTTCTTGATCATAAAGCAAAAATAAAATGTCTCAAGTTCTTAATGTTAAATATATATATATATATATAATTAATTGTATTTGTGAGTGCCTGAGTATATAAATGATATTTTAAAACATTAGAAAAAAATAAAATTAATTGTGTAAAATATATCGAAATGAATATTAGATGAGATCTAAAAGGTGTATAAAATGAATATAATTAATTACCAAGCCAGGCAAAAGAAACAAAGGACCGCCGTAGTCACCAGGCCAAAATCCATCATCAGACTGCAAAGTTGAATAGAATCTCAAGGCTCTTCTTAATGTTATCACCACCGCTTCCTTTGTCAAATTTTCTTCTTTACCTTTTATTTTCACCTGTGTAATGTTTCCCTCGCAAGTTTTCTCCTTGGCAAACTATATAAATAAATGTATAAATCAATTTTGTCAAATGATAAAAGGAATTTAGCAATTATTTAATTAAATTATTATCACTACTAATTATTTTTATTTTAAGAATACATTTTCTAATACTAATTTTATTGGACATTTAATAATTTATTATTACATTAATGATAAAATTAATTGTGATAATATTATTATCATTCTATAGTCATGTTTAATAACTTTTATTTTTTAAATTTTGAAATTTGATTTTAAAATTTTCACCAAACTTTGAATTTAGAAAATTTTCGATTTTAGAATTGAATATATATATTACTAAAATTTAATAAAATTCAATAATCCAAAACTTAATCTTACTCAAAATTATTAAATCAAAAACAAATTTAAAATTATTAAAGTTGAAAATTAAAAATGGGTTATTAGAAAGAAAAAAAAGATACAAATTATTTTAAATATTGAAAAATTTAAATTAATGGTGTAGATATTATCATAATTTAAAATTTAAAAGTTAATCACTTTTAAAATTAAGATAAAATTAAATAACATGATTAAATATTAATTATTAGTTTTGAATAAATTAATGAACAGGTACGTTTTCTTACATTAATCATGGTTAAAATCATTGGTATCTTGTTCGAACAAGATTTATCCAATTTTCAACTTATATTTTTTAAAATTAAATATAGGAATTAGTTCAAAGAAATGATTTCCATTTTCTTAAAGAATTTTGAAATTCATTCGAAAATTAAGGAATTGAAAATTAAAAAACTAAAAAAATTATAAAGTTATTTAGTTACTATGTGTGAACTGACCTGAAGCCTCATTAAAAGATCAGAACTATGTTTTGCCTGAAAACGATTAGTCCAAAACTCTTGGCGAACATTTTCAACTTGAGCTCTCTCTTGGGGTTTTCCAAGATTTGGGTCAAATTCCCAGAATTGTCTTCCAATGTGATTATTCACACTTTTAAGCCATGGATTATTGTTTCCTTCAGAAAGCTTCAGCTTCCACATTATGTTATCTCTAGCTATTCACAAACTATACATGATCATATCAGATATTCGATCGGTTAAAGATAAAAAAAAATGTTTAATATATAGTAAAAAGATAATAAGAAAATTAATCCTATTTATATATATATATATATATATATATATATATTGCTGACTTATTTATATAGTTTCAATTTTAATATCTTTTAAAAAAAACATTCATATATATTTTTAGTTAAAAGAAAAATATATTTGAACAATATTTTTAAACATACAAAAAAAATATGTAATATCCTTTAGGGGTTAAAAATAAAAATTTATTTATAAACTATGCAATTAAACAAAAATAAAATAAAATTACTTACCATTTCACATATACATACAATTATTTTTAATAAAAAATATTCATATAAACATATATATAGTATCTCTATTCTATATATGAGAATAAGTTCAGTACAATGGTTATATGTAAACATAAAGGAAATCCAGGTAGGTCTATCTCTCTATACTATACCACAGTCCACAGATTTTATATATATATATAATTTCTTCAAATTCTATTACATTTAATAAAAATATATTTTAAATTCATATTTATTTAATAAAATAAGACAAATACACTATTTTTATAAAAAAAATAACATAAATATACGTAATTTCATTTATCAACTTCAAAACTAAAATAACATAAATACTTTACTTTATAAGATAAATTTTTAAATCCTTTTTATAAATATAATAAATTTATGGTAGCCTCCTCGGAGAAAAATCCTACTGAGATCCAATTAAAAATAAGCTATACAGAGTCATATATGTCACAACTCAAAAACAATGGTAGATGTAGAATTGATGGAACAAAATTAAATAGCTACCAACCAATAGACCTTCTTCTTTGTTTTCTTTGTTTTCTTTTTTTTTTCCTTTATTTTCTGTTTGTGTGCGTGATTTGACGTTGTTTATACCTTTACAACTCAAAAGACGTACTCGGCAAATGGGGATGGCTAGCTAGTGGGCTTCTTATATATGATTCTCTTTGCATACAAAGAAAACTGGCTGTAAGAGATTATGGCTATGCAAATACGTCTTTATATAGATGCCACCGAGATGACAAAATTACCCAAGTGACGGACTTACTACATGTATGTGAGGTTAACGTTGTGAGTGGTAAAGTTGTCAATGGGGTAGCCGGGACGGGAGATCCCTTTTCATTTTCAATTAGTATTTAAAATTTGTCCCTCCTCCTTACTTAAAATCTTCGTGATTCCAAGAACCGAATTCAATTAATATTTTTAATATAAAAAAAATTTATAAAAAAAAATAAACTAATGATAAATATTTTGTATCACAAAAATTAAAATATTTAATCAATAAATAATAATGAAAAAATATTTAAGTGAAAGGAAGTAAAATAAAATAAATATAACGATAAATATATTATAAAATAGTGATAAAATCTTATTATAAAATAATTTAAAATAATAATAATAATAAATTGTAAAATAACTACAAGATTTTGGAATTCTATAATTTAAATAAATATTTATTTAAATTTTATAAAAGAAAAATTAATAAAAATATATAATATATAATGTATAATTTATGATTAGTTTATATTTAAATGTAATTAAATCTATAAAAAATATATTAAAATATTTAATTTTAAAAAACGGTATAATGAATACAATCTCCGTTTTTATTTTATCTCATGTTATAAAATATCGATATTTATTTTGTTCTCGTTATCAATTTTATTGTTATCATCTTTATTTCTGAGTGGATAATTTTTGCAAAAATTTACCACCCTAATTAGAAGTAATAATTCTCCTTTAATTATGCTACTAGGATAATAAGGATGATGTTATAAATATGACGTTGGGCTGTCTCTTTACACCGTATTTCTTATTTGAGTATTTTATTTTATTTTGTGCATTTCTAATTTGAGTATTTGAAGGCGCATTTCAAAAATATTCAGTAACAAAATTTAATTATTAACATACAAGCATTCAATTTCCTTATCTTAAGCAATAATTGAGAAGAAAAAAATCTATAATTTGAGAATTTATATATTTTTCTCTATTTTTGTCTTTCTTTTTTGCTTTAAATATTAAACTTTTCTTTATATTTAAAAGTATAGATGATCAATTTGATAAATCTATTTAAATTGATAAATCTAATTTAATAGCTAGATTCGTATCGTATTAAATTGATAAATTTTATATCTAAATGGAATTCTAATTAAAAAATATATAATCAATTTAGATTCGGATTAGATTTAATTTGAAATATTTTGTAATATGGTAAATAAATATAAATTTATTTTATAATATGTTATATTTAAATATTATATATATAATAATAATTATATTAAATTATTGTTTTAATTTTAAAATAAACATAAATATAAAATCTCTATAATAATTTTTAATAATTAGCTAAACGTATTTTTTATTTTTATTTATTTTCTTAGTTATGATTATAAATAATAAATTTTAGAAGAGATACATCAATTTAAATAAATTTTAAATATTATATATATCGTATTTTATATATATAAATAATTCATAAATAAATTTTAAAACTAATTTTATCTTATCTATCTTAAAAATTCAATTCACTCACCTTTGTATCGACCAGAAGCATCTAACTAAATTCAAATTAATAAAAAAAATATACAAATATTATTTGATACTAGCAAACACTATGTTACAAAAGTCTCAATTAGTAATACAATATAATGTTGAAATTTTCAATTAAAATATAATTTGGCTCCCCAAAATTTAATCCAAGTTTCGTCCTGGATGGTCATGATCCTGTAATCTGATTTTTTTTTTTTTTTTTTATAATCCAAAGCTTTTCAGGGGCGACTTTTTGCTTTTCGACGTTTTGTCATTTAGTCCCATATACATGGGGCGAAAATTTTCTTCAAATCCATTAAGTACCGTAGTTTTGCAACGAATATTATTACGTATAGATATTAATATATAAAAAAAGTCCTATAAATTTAATAAAAATAACGTAGATCCTTATTTATTAAATAAGATATTACAAATTTATCATTTTTATAAAATCAATTACAGTATATTTTGTAAAAATATAATTATATTATCATACTTTTTTATTTTAAAATTTAAGTATTGTAAGTATATTATTTTATAAAATAAAATAAAATTTAATAATTCTTTTCCTAAAAATAATATATTTATATTGTATTATTTAATAAGTAAGAAACTAAACTAGTATTTTTCATTCAGCAAATCTATGTCAATAATTAGCAAAAAATCACACAGTAAATATTCATTTACTTTTGAAATATAATTTATTAAAAAAATATGCATATATTTTAATAAAAATATTAAGATATTTTTTATAATAATATAAAATATTATTAATAAATTTAATAGATATGTTTAAATTAAATGCTAATACTAATTTATTTTATTTTTAACTTTAACCGTCTAATAATATTACATATAAAACTCTTTATTACCAGCTTCAAGTTAAAGTTTAAACGTATTTTATATTAATAAATTTTATTATTAAATAATTAATTTATATATTTAAATTTTGTGAATATTTATTTATTTATTTATACAAGAAAATATGAATATTTTTATAATTTATATATAATTAATCATTATCTTTATTATACATTATTGGATTTTGAAAATAATAATAGTAAACATATTTAATAATAAAAATTTATGACGTAGAAAGTAATTTTTTTTATTTATTAGAATACAACATAAGTATTATTCATATATAATATTTTTATTAAAAAATATGAATATTTTTTATGTATGTTTAAAAATTATTCAGAAAATAAAATGCATTTTTATTAATTTATATGTATGAATATAATACAAAAAATGCTAATTAGGTTATATATCTATTACTGTATATATAAAGGAGAGTTGGTGTATATATTTATTTGATAATTTTATAAATTTAATAAAAATGGGATATTTTTAGAATCTCTCCTCTGTTTTTTTTTTACAGCTAAAAATCTATACTAGTTTCTGTTGTACAAAATATATAGTTGCTTTTTTTGTTTTGGAAATATTTTACTTACTTTTTTTCTTTTAAAAAATATTTTATTTCTTTAACGGCTCAATTTTTTTAAAAAATATTTGATGTTAATTTGTTCGGTAATTTTATAAATTTGATAAAAATGTGATATTTTTAGAATCTTTAATCTTTTTTTTCCTAAAACCCATACTGGTTTCTCTCGTACAAAATATATAGTTGTTTTTTTATATATATTTTAGAAAAAAATTGCTTACTTTTCTTTATATTGTTTGACGAACAACACCAAATTTTTTTATTTTTTTATTTTTTTACATTAATATATATCAAAATCTCTATTTAATAAATATATTTTTTAATTTTTGTTAGCTTTTTTTATACTAATAAATACCAAAATATCCATATAATAAATAATTTTTTAAGAATAACTATTTTGTATGATATAATTATTTTTATCACATTAATGATGATAATTTATACAGTTTATTTTGGTCGACAATTGAACACTATTTTTCTTTTTTTGTTATTTCTTACATCAGTAAATATTAAAACGTCTATATAATAATTTAATTTTTTTTACTTTTTGTTAATTTTTTACACCAATAAATACTAAAATATTCATATAATAAATACATTTCTTATGAATATTTATTTTATTTAATGTAATTATTTTTATTATATTAAATGTGATAATTCATATAGTTCATAATTATATATTTAATAAGTATTCGATCGATTTACTTATAAACATAACATATTTTTATTTTTTACATCAATAAACCAAAAATTTCATATAATAAATACATGTTTTAGACCAATAAATATCAAAAAAATTATATAATAAATACAATTTTTATAAATACGTATTTTTTATAATATAATTATTCTTATTATATATACTATGGTACTCGAACATTTTAACTTATAAGCATATCATATTTTTGTTAAATTAATAATTTTCAGGTCAATATTATATCATATCTCATATCAATTAAAAAATAGCTAGATAATATTAACTATTTTTAAACAAAAAATGCTTATTAAATTCAATCAAGTTATTCTTATCATATACGATTAACTTTTTAGATAGTAAAAATATTTATTAAATAAGTTCATATGTTATATTTAACTTATTTTTTAGATAAAATTATTCAATTGTTATTAATATCTTGATAAATCATTCATGTACATTATATTCAGATTATATTATTTATAAAATAATTACTATTATATATTTATTTGTCACTAAAGTAATAAATTAATTAACTATTTACTTTAAGAGTATTATACAAACTATTTTATAAAACATTTTAATATCAATTTTTTAGTTATAATAAAAATAAGTTAAAATTTTATATTTAAAGATTTATTTTATATTTTATAAAATAAAATTTAAAATTTAAAATAATAATAATTAATGTTCGATAATTAATACTATCATATATTTATTAAATTTAAATAATCCATATGTGCATGTGTATTGCTCAAAACACTGATTTTTAGTAAAAATCTAATATGCTATTGTATAAAAATTAATAATTACTTTATTTTTCTTCTTAAAAAATGATTTTTTCTTTAATGGCTCAATTTCTTTGAAAAAAATAATATTTGAGAGCTTTTTAGGAACAAACTTCACTAAGCTATTTATATATTCTATAAACTTTTTGTGAAATTTTTCTTTCCTAAACATTTTAATTTACATGATATTTTATTTTGGTCAATAAAAATAAATTTTAAAATTAATTATTTTCATTATTCTTCATCAAACAATACATTTATTTATTTATTACAAAATTTTGATACTTTTTTTTTTTTAAAAAAAGTTTGAATTGCATTTATTTTGAAATTGTGCATTAGGGAATTTAGATACAAGACACAAATCAAAAAATTGATAAATATATTAATACACAATTATCATTTTCTATCATTTCAATGATAACCATATAATCATTACTGCTCTTAATTGTATTTTTTATGTATTTTTTCAATTTATTTGAGTCTCTAGTCTTTGACCTATTGGATAGTAACACGTACAATAAGAAAACTAACAATTTTAGATTATTTATATCGAAAAAAATGCTAAAAAATAATTAAAACATGATGAAAGTCAAATCACAAATTAAGATTCAATAAAAAATACACTATATGTTATGGTTTTTTTTTATTAAACCTTAAATAAACAAAAAAAAAACTAAAACTAAAACAAACCTATCGAAAGCAAAAATCAAGCTAGAAAAAAGGTTGAGAAAGATGAGTAATTAAGAGAGTGACAACTTGATATTTTCTTTGAGAATTAACTAAAATTCTGTACACTTATAGTACTAAATCTTCATATCCAATTAAATATGAAAATTTACAACAATATAATTATTTACCCTTTATTTTTTTTTATAATATTTCAAATAATTTTACCTTCAAGATATTCGTTTTTGTTAGATATTATTGTTATAAAGCTCCTTAATTTAAGGAGCAAATTAAGGAGCAAAACATGGAGCTTAATTTTAGGAGCAATTCAAGGAACCATTAATTTAAGGAGTAATTCAAGGAGTGAATTTTCCTATAAATAGATGTGTAATTGTAATGAATTAAAACCATCCAAAGTGTTCATTCCAATTGAGAGAAAAGCTTAGAGAGGAAAGCTTTTGTGAGAGAAAATCGGAGTAATTTTCTTGCGTAATTGGGTCATGTGAGTCAGGAGTGTTGTAAACACTCAGGTAATTTCTCCCCTTTCAAGAAAAAGATCTGAAACAGGTCCGAGACGTAAGAAGATTGGCGAACTCCTAGTTATCAAATTTAGTGTTATTCTTCTATTCTTGCTTTCTCATAAACTGCTTATCGGGAATACGTTATTTCCCAACAACTGTACGTAGCTATTGGTAGGATTTACGTCAATTTTCTCGCAAGAAATAGTCGAAACGATCCAGGAAGTCGGATTTTAGTGGGGCTTGAATGGCCGCAGATGAAGGAAGGGTGAAAACTCGAGAAATTTGATGGCACGATTTCGGTTTTGGGAAAAATGCGACAGAGGATTATCTCAGATCAAAGAAATCTATATCAACCTCTGGGAAGAAGCCGATAGGTTAGGTATGAAGGAAGAAGATTGGAATCTCTAGACGCATGAGCCCTCGAGTTATTCGATTGACGTTATCCCGTAATGTTGCTTTCAACATAGCAAAGGAAAAGACCACGGCTGTCTTATGGCGTACTCTCTCTCCAATATGTATGAAGCCATCGCCTCAAACAAAGTGCACTTGATGCAGGCGCTTGTTCAATTTCATGGACGACGGAAGCGCGCATCGCAGCTCAACATCTCAACTCAACACGCTTACAACCCAATCGAGTTCGGTGGAAATTGAATTCACGAAGAAGCACGAGCATTGATACTTTTGTCTTCTACCGAGAATGTCGAATGCTACCGTCACGGTGTAGCTCATCGGGAAGCAATAAGTTGAAATTTGACGATGTTCGTGATTTGGTTCTCGGTGAAGAGATCCGACGTAGAGAGACAGTGAATCGTCAACCTCTTCAGCTTTGCATACGAGTCAAGAGGAAGAAATTCAACCAAAGGAAACGGATCGTGGTAGAACCGCCACCGAGGTAGATCAAAGGATGCGAGGTCCAAATCTAGGAATCCTAATAATTCCCATAGCTCGAAGACTATCAAGTGTTGGAATTGTGGAAGAACCTGGGCACTACAAAAAATCGGGCAAGAATGCACCGAAGGACAAACAAGTGAAGCGCAGAGGCAATGTTACTTCCACCTCGGGAGGAGATGATGCATTGATATGTTTCTTTTCGGAGAGCAAGGAAGAATCTTGGGTGCTAGACTCGGAGCATCGTTCCACGCTACTTCACGTAAAGAATTCTTCGAGAAATATGTCCTCGGGAAACCTTGGAAAGGTATATCTTGGTGATGATCAACCATGTGCTATTATTGGCAAAGCGTGTAGTGAAGATTAAGTTAAACGGGTCCGTTTGGGGAGAAGGATGTCGTGCATATTCCCGACCCTCGAAGGAACTTAATCTCGGATGGGGCTGGTCAGTGAAGGCTACACTACGATCTTCCATGGTGATGATTGGAAGATTTCAAAGTGGTGCAATGACAATTGCTCGAGGCAAGAAAAGTGGCACTCTTTACATGACAGTAAGCACGTTGTTCAATCACAATTGTAGCAGTAATGAAACACCAAACCCGACGGGCACCGGAGATTAGGCCACGTAGTGAGAAGGGGATAAAGATTATGCACTCAAAAGGAAAACTTCCAGGTCTACAAATTCGTAGAGATGGACACGTGCGAAGATTTGTATACTTGGAAAGCAAAAGAGAGTCACTCTTGTAGTGGTAACCCCAAAGAAGGAAAAGCTGGAGCTTATTCACTCGCATGTTTGGGGGACCAACAACCGTCTCATCCATTGGTGGAAACAATACTGTGACTTTCATCGATGATCATTCTCGGAAGGTAATGGGTTTACTTTCTAAAGCATAAGTCCGAAGTATTTGAGGCTTTCGTAAGATGGAAAGCTATGGTGGAAAATGAGACGGGTTTAAAGATCAAAAGCTCGAATCGATGTGGTGGTGAATATGAAGACACCAGGATTCAAAATTTCGCATGAGCACGGGATCAAAATGGAAAGAACTGCGGCCAGTGCACACCTCAACACAATGGTGTACCGAGCGTATGAACCGAACGTTGAAAGAGCCGGAAGCATCCGGTATACAAATGTCTACCGAAGCAATTTTGGGGCGTGGCCAACACGGCAAATTACTTGATCAACCGAGGCCCATCTCTGTTCCATTGGAGCATAGAATACCGAGTGAGGTATGGAGCGGAAAGAGGTGAAACTATCACATCTAAAAGTTTTCGGTTGTGTTGCATTTGTGCATATCTGATCAAGGCAGAATAAGCTTGATCCCAAATCCAAGAAATGCACATTCATCAAGCATGCGAGGATGAGTTTGGCTACCGTGATTGGGATGACGAAAAGAAGAAAGTTATCCGTAGCAGTAGATGTGATTTTCAACGAAAGGGTGATGTATAAGGACATGCATAAAATAGGACGCCAATGCCCCGAGCAGAATGAGTCAAGATTTGCATAGACGCATGATGTCCCGTATACTTCCACAAATGTAACCAATTGTAATAAGTCCTCACCGGAGGAACTTGGCTGACAAAGCAAAGACACAAAGATTCGACACACCACAACCTCTTACTCCGCCTCGTATCGAGAAGGTC
Organism: Hippophae rhamnoides; assembly: GCA_033030585.1. Taxonomy (NCBI): domain Eukaryota; kingdom Viridiplantae; phylum Streptophyta; class Magnoliopsida; order Rosales; family Elaeagnaceae; genus Hippophae; species Hippophae rhamnoides. Next base: position 59,180,804 of record CM065428.1, on the reverse strand, counting down.
TTCTCGACCTCGTGCCTAACAGGGAGATACATGAACTATACGTTCTGATCGATTTTGGGGGAGCCTGAATGCTATGTACGAAGCTTCGTCGACTCGAGATTCCAATAAAGTCATGGGAGCTTCTTTATGAAAGAAGAAATGAAATCTCTCATCTCCAACCGCATAATGGAACCACCGAGTTACCCATGTGGAAAGAAGGCACTTCACAACAAATGGGTGTACCCTGGTGAAAGAAGAGTACGATGGTTCCAAGAGATACAAAGCACGCCTAGTTGTTAAAGGGTTTCAACGAAGGAAGGAGTTGACTACACCGACATTTTCGCTCTGTTGTGAAGCTCAATACTATCGATCGCATTGAGTATTGTAGCCACGAAGATCTTCATCTTGAGCTTGACGTGGAAGACCGCATTCCTTCACGAGATTTAGATGAAGAGATATATACATGTACCAGAAGGTTTCTCAGAAAGAGGGAAGAACACAAGGCAGACTTAAGAAGAGTTTGTATGGCCCGAAACAAGCCCCGAGACAATGGTACGTAAAGTTTGATAGCTTCATTACAAGGAAGGTTTCCGTGAGTGCGTGCGACCATTGTTGCTACTTCAAGAGATATATAGGTCCAGCTTATATCATTTTACTACTTTATGTTGATGATATGTTAGTAAAGCGAGTTCAGATATGGATGACATCAAGATTACATCAATCTGTCAGCCGAGTTTGACATGAAAACTTGGGTCCGAAGAAAAAGATTCTTGGAATGCAAATCACAAGAAATAAGAAGAAAGGATCCTTGCAGCTTATCTCAGGCAGAAGACATCAATCGTGTTTTGCATAGATTCAACACGAGCGATGCCAAGCCGTTAGCACACCCTTGGCTAGTCATTTTCGCCTATCCAAGAGGAGCGGTCTCCTGGACGGAGGAAGAGAGAGAATTCATGGCTAAGGTTCCTTATGCCTCACCATTGGAAGTTTGATGTACGCAATGGTCCGTACAAGACCGGACATTGGCTACGCACGTGGGAGTTGTTAGCAGATTTATGTCAAATCCAGGGAAAACTCATCGTAAGCAATGTTGGATTTTGAGGTATCTGAGGCACCATAGAAAAGTGTTTGTACTTTAGTAAAGCGAGAGTTAAAAGTACAAGGATACGACGAGACTTTGGAGGTGAAGTTGATCACCGAAGAAGCACCACCGATTATATATTTATGTTGGAACTACAATTAGTTGGATGTCACAAATACGTAAAATTGTCACTCATCCACTACAGTAGGTGTATGTAGCAAAGAATCGAAGCTAGTAAAGAGATGATATGGCTTCAAGGTTTGTTAACCGAGTCAGATTCAAACAAGAGAAGAATGTTCTCAGATAGTGATAGTCAAAGCAAGTACACACTTGGCGAAGAATTCAAAGATTTCATCTCTGTAACCAAACATATCGACTTCGTTATCACTTCATCGATCTCTATTAAGATGACGTGTTAATACCGGAGAAGATTCAAGGAAGCAAAAATCCAGCAGATATGTTAACAAAGGTGGTGATTATTGACAAACGGAAGTCAGTGCTCAACTTCGGTTGGTCTCACAGAGTAACAAAGACTAGAAAAGGCTCGGCTGAGATTGATCGAGGCAAGGAAGACAATCAGTCTTCAAGTGAGATTGTTAGATATTATTGTTATAAAGCTCCTTAATTTAAGGAGCAAATTAAGGAGCAAAACATGGAACAAAACAAGGAGTAAAACATGGAGCAAAACATGGAACAAAACAAGGAGTAAAACATGGAGCTTAATTTTAGGAGCAATTCAAGGAACCATTAATTTAAGGAGTAATTCAAGGAGTGAATTTTCCTATAAATAGATGTGTAATTGTAATGAATTAAAACCATCCAAAGTGTTCATTCCAATTGAGAGAAAAGCTTAGAGAGAAAAGCTTTTGTGAGAGAAAATTGAGAGTAATTTTCTTGGCAGTGTAATTGGGGCCATGAGTTGTGAGTGTTGTCAGAACACCTCGTGTAATTTCTCCCCTTTCAAGAAAAGATTCAGAAGCAGTCCCAGGAGACGTAAGCAAGATTGGCCGAACTCCGTTATCAAATTTAGTGTTATTCTTCTATTCTTGCTTTCTCATAAATCTGGCTTATCGGGAATTTGCGTTATTTCCCAACAGTTTTATAGTTTGTTTACATTGAACTACTTATTGGCTTCAATATTGAAAACTGTTAGTATTTGACTACTATAAATCAAATAAGTTATGTTAGAGACCTCCACGATAAAGTTAACACTTGTTATAAAATAAAAATTTATATTTTATTATTTCCATTACTACCTTCAAACGAATAATTTTTGTCAAGAATCTATAAATTAATAACCTTAATTGGATCTCAATTCTTATTTTGCAATTCAATTACACCACGAAAATTAATTTTGCTTAATTAAAGGGACAATAGTAGTCTGTCAGTGAGATGTTTATTAATTTATATAAAAAGATCTGATGTGTTTTTTTTAAGTTAATAAATTTAAAAAATTAACTTATAAAAATATTTTTTTTATTTTTTATTATAAATTTTAAATATAAGATATAATAATAAAAATAATACTTTAATTTATATTTTTAAATATGATATTTTATATTTATTACTCGATACCCTTCGGAACTCTTCCTTTCTTTTGAGTTAATAAATTAAAAATATATATATTTGTTTTCACCGTTTCTCTTTTTTTTTAAATTAATAAATTGAAAAAATATATATTTGTTGTAATCAATCCTTTTTTTAGTTAATAAATTATAAAATTAGATTTTTAAATATAATTTATATATAATGATAATATTTAAATTTTTAAATTTTTACCCTAAAAATTTTAGTATAAGATGAAAATACCAAAAATTAAATTTATATTTTTAAATATGATACTGTAACTTATCACTTGACGTACCTCCTTTATTTTAGTTAATAAATTTAAATAATTAAATTTTTAAAATACTATTTATATACATGAATAATATGAAAATTATTAAATTCATATTACAAATTTATAAAATTAAAAAACCATGCTTCGATTTCATAGTCATCATTCCTCCCTATTTTTTAAGTTAATAAATTTATAAAATTAAATTTTTAAAACATTATCTATATATAATAATATCAAGATTATTATATTTATACTGTGAATTCAAAAATTATATTTTTAAATATAATTTATATAATGATAATATCAATATTTTAATTTATGTTTTCCAAAGTGTCATTTTACTCTTGTAATTTAACTGTGACTTAAAAAGGTATTTTTTATGGTTAATAAATTAAAAAAAATAAAATTTCAAAGCAATATTTCATTTAAATTGATATATAAATATTCTTAAATTTATAATACAAAATTACAAAATTAGATTTTTAATTGTATTACGTATAACGATGATACTAAAACTTAAACTTATACTTTTAAATGTAACACTTTATATTTATTAATTGACTATTAAATTACAATTAAGTTTTTATATGACTTATGTATGAATTAAATTACATCTAAATAATTTTTTATTTGTTGATTATCAAAATCAGTTTTATTTTTATTATATTTATTGATGTCTTTTAATTTTTTATTTCTCACCTACTCGTCTTCAATGAATAAAATACTTGTAATTATAGTACCAAAACTTAAGCTTACAATCTTATATAGAATACTCTACACTTATAGTCACTATAAAGTTATGAATATATTTTTTTATTTAATTCATGTATGAATTAAATTATACTTAAATAAATTTTGTTATCGTCATCAACGTAATCCTTTTTTTAAGAAGCTAAATTCACACTATAAATTTTAAAAATTATATTTAAAAATACTATTTGTATACGGTGATAATTTCAAAATTCTTAAATTTATACAATAAATTTATAAATAAGATTCTTAACTATAATGCTTAGGCTTCATTGTTGCAGTTCCTTCTTAAAATAAATCAGATAAATTATATTTTTAAAATATCATTTAAATAAATTGATAATATCAAGACTCTTAAATTTTTATTTTAAATTTAAAAAAATTAAATTTTAAATATAATATATATCAATAAGACTTAAATTTACACTTTTATAAATGACATTTTATATTTATCAAGTTATCACGAAATCATGACTATATTTTTATCTAATTTATATTTAAATTAAATTATAATTAAATTTATTTTTATAATATAATTAGATCAATAATTATTTTTATAGATTAATAATTTAATTGTTTTATTTTTTTAAATAATTAAATATTATATACGCATGCATTTTATATATATAATTAAAAAATATATTAGTAAAAAATTATAATATAATTTATTTTAATTTTAATTTTTTATTAATTATATTTTTTTATTAAATAATTATTCAAAAATATAAATTACTTTTAAATAAGTAACACGTGACTTCATACCTAATAATTAAAAAACATGTATTCAACTGCTTTTTTGTCAGTTGCATTAATGCCAAAAGAAAGATATCCATGGAAGATTGAATAATTGGAGTGAGATTTATTTTTATTTGAATTGATACACTGTTTGAGTAGAGAGTAAACGATAAGATCAGTAAGATCCAATTATATTTATATGCTATCTCAACCGACATTTAAAATAATTATCATTTTTTATTAATTATTTTAGGTCATATATATATATATATTAAATAATAAATTATTAAATTTAAAATATTGATAATTATAAAGATTTTAATTATTTATCTTTTTAGTTTATTTATCTTAAGACACATAAATAATATCATTTTTTAAATTAATTATCTTAAATATTATTTTTATAAATTAAGTAATAAACTATTATTAACTAAAATGTTAATAGTTATTTATATTAAAATTACTTATTTTTTTAATATAAGGTTATCTATCTCATTAACATAAATAATTATCATTTTTTAGTTAATTATCTTAAGTTTTATTTTTTATCAATTAAATAATATAAATTAAGAAATAAATTATTAATAGTTAAAATGTTTACAATTTTTTATATTACAATTATTTATCATTATTTAAACGATTGTTTGTAGTATTTGAAACATCATTATCTTTAGTTCAAACTTATTAGCTTAAATGTTTTGTTTTATAATATTTGGATTCAACTCTTTCAACGTAAGCATTTCATATTAATTCATAATTTTATCTCAATCATCTATTAAAATCATTTGATTGTTCAAGTTTAGTTTATTATTGTTTATTTATATTGGATTAGTCATTTCTTTCTCTTTATTGAATTATTTTTTTTTAATTAATCTCAAAGTAAATTCAATTTCAAGATTTAAAAGTAAGATTTTTTCTTCACGAATTCTACTCGTGTAATAAACTCAACTATTTTATACATTCCTAAAAAAGATGTAAAAATAAAAAATAAAAAAATTAACAACTAAATAAATAAATTAAAGTAAAAAAAATAAATAAAAGAAATTAACTAGAAAAATAAATAAATAAGTCACTAAAAGAAAATAAGTAAAGAAAAATTAAAATTAAAGTAAAGAAAAAAAATAATAAATTATTAATTTCTAATATTTATAGTACCCGACAACGGTGCCAAAAATTTAATCATCGCACACAAAGTATATGCAATGAATACACAATTATACGTATTGTAACAAGTAATATAATGATAATAAAATATTATTCCCATAGACATTGTTTTATTAGAAACTAATTTTTTAAACTAAAAAAATAAAAATCAATTTTTTGTATTTTTATATTTTAAGGAAGCAAAATTAAAATAACTAAAAGTAAATAACAATAACTAATTATATAAAATTTGGTAACTAAAATAATATATGAGAAAATATCTAGAAATACTTAATCTTTCAATTTTCTAAACATGTGAATTGCTAAAATCCCCTCAATATAATTATCAATTAATTATATGATCAATTCAATCTAACCTATCATGTAATCATCTCTCAAGTAAACTACACATCTTATAATAATTAATTTATTCACTTTCATGTCAATTAAATTACATACTACTCATTAAGTTTATCAATTATGGATTATATACATAAGAATCATACATCTCTACCTAAAAACTATATATGTTATTTAATCAAGATAAACAATTAAATAATTATCCCAAATCTATTTAATTTTCTCTATAGATAAATTGTTGGCCAAACAATTAATAACATATAAATCAGATTAAATAATATAATTAAATTAACATTATAATTGGGGTAAAATATTAGAGCATCATATGGTAAAAATAGGGTTTATAAGATCTTTAGATTAATAAATTAACTACACATAATTGTGTTCGTAAATATCATATTTTTCATAAAGAAAGACATAAAAATTAATAAAGAAAAGAGTAGAAAAAGAAATACAATCGATATCTTAAATTATAGTGTTAATCTCCTATTGAATCTCCACTAAAATTGTGTCCCCTCTTGATTTTTTTTTTTGTATTTTTCTCTTTTTTTAGCTCCAAAAATTGACCAATATTAAATATGTTAATCTTAAGGAACATTAATACATAATATTCAAAATCATGAACAATATATAAATCTTTATTAAAAATAATAACTTTTAAAATACACATCCTTCAATATGGACCATCAAATCAGTTTTAGATCAAGGACTACGATTAAAGCAAGCAAAACTAACAATTCCAACTAATCACAACGCGACACATAACATCAGAAATTCATTGAGCAAATCATGGAGTAACGCGCGGCAAGGAATATCGGTCAGAGTCAACGCTCACTAAGCTAGCAACATGTGACACGACGTGATTCATAGAGATAGATAGCGTGGTGCACTGGTGGAACGAGCGGAGCAATGAAATAACGACACATGGTATATCACATTGACAAAATTTTCAAACTCAAATTGAATGTCGTGCTAACACGTGGCATACGTTTCGTCATCCTCATATGCGGCGTAACATGGTTCGCTCTAGGGGTGTCCATAAACCAGTCCAGACCGGACCAAACCGTAAAACTGGACCGGATCAAACCGAACAGTTTTGCTAATCAAACGGATCCGGTCCGATTTGTATTAATTTTAAACTGTTCGAACCGGACTGAACCAGTTTAATAATATATTAAAAATTTTAACATTATTTTTCATTAAATTATAAAAAAATCGAACCAAACCGGGAACCAAACCAGACCAAATGGTTTTATAAGTCAAATGGTCCGATCCGATTTTTATTTCTTAAAACTGTTTCAAACGGTCCAGTCTGGTCCGGTCCGAGTAATATGAATGGTCTGGTCCGATTAATTTTTTTTAAGGAAAAACCGAACCGGTCCGGACCATAGACACCCCTAGTTCGCTCTCCGTGTTGGCATACCACGTGACAATTTTTGCTTGATCATTGCATTAAAAATTCAAAAAAAAATAAAAATTATATTTTTACTCTTTTTCACTAAAAAAATTATATGTTAATATTTTTGACCATAAAAATATTATTTATTGAATAAAACAAGTAAATATTAAATAAAAAATGCGTTAATTTTTTATAGAGTCATTAGGTACCTATTTTTTTCCAATTATACAAAAAATTAATTTTTCATTTTCATTTTTAAATATAAAAATAAAAAAATCATATGGGTCAATAGGATGATTGTATTTTTTCATACTAATATGTTTTGTTTGAAACGGTTCACTTTAAATTAAAAATATAGGTTAAATTAATTAAAGTGAAATCTATCACAAATCGATACATTATCATCCCTAATAAACATACTCTTGTATCTTAACCTTTACTTTTTATACGAGTTAATAGAAATCGTGCGGTAAAGAAAGAGTATGTTTATAAGCTCACAAGTCATAAATGATAGTTCCCCGACAAGTTTAATATGAATAACTCAACATTTAAATTTGTAGGCTAACTTGCTTAAAAATCGTGGCCTATTTAAAAGCACTTAATAAGAAGCAAGCCCAAATTAGTTATACAAGTCCAGCTCAGCATAGATCCAATTCGAGTGAACCTATTTTGTGAAGGTGTCACAATACAATTTGTTAACTGTTTGATCCATTGGCTCATTAAATAGATACGGTACGATTTACTAACAATTCAACATAACATGACATGATCTATATAAGCATAAAAAGATAACATGACCTGGCCCATAACGTGCGACAACAATGACCTGACCTGAGTTATTTATCCTAAATTCATTTTATATATAATAAATATATAAATATGTGATTATATTATAAAAATTGTGAGTAATTGGGCTGTTCATGTATCAAGGGGATAGGAGTTCACACAAGTAAACAGATTATTTCAAATTTTATTATTTAATAAAAAGTCATAGTTAATAATTATTATATAATATATAAAAATACAAAATAATAAAATAAATAGGAAACGGGTCGTATGGACATAATTTTATGGTTATTTATTTTTATATTTTTATTAATTAAGTAATAAATTATTAATAATTAAAATATTGATAATTATTTAGATAAAAACTATTTATTTTATAGAGTATAATTATTTATCTTTTATTTTAAGTAACATAAATAATTTTTTTTTTAGATTTTTTTTATTTTAAACCTTATTTAAATAATAAATTAACCATGTAAAAATGGTCAATTGAGTACTAACGTATCTATAAGTTTAATTCAAAGCACCATATATAAACAATAAAAATTAATATTATTAGAATGACGCAATCAATTACGCACAGATTGTCAATTAAAGCTTGCAATCTAACCCCACATTTGGTTGTAGGGAATGGTATGGAATCAGAATCGATTCTTTCTATTTTGTGTGTTTGGTTGGACGGAATGGAGGGCAAAATAGAATCTAATTACTAAAAGAGAAGGAATCACAATTCCTTCTCCCACCTTTGGTAATAATTATTCCATTCCTATCTAAACATTTTTTTCCAATTTTACCCTCACCTAAAATATAACCTTAAATTCAATTCCTAAATTCTCAAACCCAAAATTCCAAAACCCTAAACCCTAAACCCAAAATTTCAAAACCCTAAATCCAAATCCTAAAATCCTAAAACCTTAAACACTAAACCTCAAATCCCTAAACCCTAAACCTTAAAGCATAAATCCCAAAGCCCTAAACACATAAAATGCCTAAACCCTAAATGCCAAATTCCAAATCCTAAAACCCTAAATCCTAAACCTCAAATCCTCAAATCCCTAAACCCCAAATCCCTAAACCATAAACCCCAAATCCTAAATTCCAAATCCTAAAACCCTAAATCCTAAACCCTAAATCCCCAAATCCCTAAACCCCAAATTCCAAACCCTAAACCATAAACCCAAAATCCCTAAACCCTAAACCTTAAAACATAAATCCCAAAACCCAAAACCCTAAAACATAAATCCCTAAACCCCAAATCCTAAATCCCTAAACCCTAAACCCTAAATTCCAAATCCTAAAACCCTAAACCCCAAATCCCTAAACCCTAGCGTTAAATCTTAAAACCCTAAACCCCAAATCTCCAAATCTCTAAACCCTAAACCCTAAACCTTAAAACATAAATCTCTAAACCCTAAACCCTAAACCTTAAAACATAAAACATAAATCTCTAAACCCTAAACCCTAAACCTTAAAACATAAATCCCAAAACCCAAAACCCAAAACCCTAAAACAAAAATCTCAAAAAAAAACCCTAAACCCCAAATTCCAAATCCTAAAACCATAAACCCTAAACCTTAAACCTTAAAACCCTAAAATGCTAAACCCTAAATCCAAAATTCTAAAACCCTAAACTATTTTTAGAAAAATAATAATTTTAACCCTAAACCTTAACCTACAAATATAATCCCAAATCTTAAATCCCTAAACCCTAAATCACACATCCCAAACCTCAAAACCCTAAACCCTATTTAGAAAAATAATAATTTTAATAATATATTTCTTTTTAATTAAGTAATACTTATTTAGAAAAATAATGATTTCAATAATGTATTTTGTCTAACGAAAAAATAGTAATTAAATGACATTATTTGAACTTTACAGCATGTAGGGGTGTTAAGGTCATTTACAGCTTTTTTATTCTATTACAGTGGTAAACCAAACACTATAATCCTGATTCTGAGCTTGATTCTAGTGATCAAACCAAACAAAATTGTTTCCTTTTCCATTCCATTCGATTTCGATTCCGATTTCGATTCCGATTCCGATTCTGATTCTATTCCACGAACCAAACGCCAACTAAGAGTAAAGAAAGGTAAAGTAAGTTCCATATACGGATCACAAATTAACAAAACACACTGGCTAACGAATTACAAATTGAAATCGGTGATTAATATAAATATTATTTGTGTTCAAGAACACACAATACAGAATAATAAATAATTATTTATTAGAAAATATATTTTAAATAAAAAAAATATTGATATATTAATAATATATATTTATTGATACTTAGAGATTTGATGTTGATATAAGTAAAAATTAGATTTAGTTTTATTATATACATTTTTTTTAAATGTATGATTTTAAATATTAAATATAAATATTCATTATATTAAATCTCCTATTCGTACGGACCGACACAGCATATTAATTAACCGACCCGCCCACTTTTAAACCCTTATTTGTTTCAGCCTTACAGGTTAAAAAAATATGAAAGAAATTATAAACAACGGCTACGGTAAACCCTCGCTCTTCCACTCTCTCACATATCCCCCAAGAAACCCTAACTAATCTAGCACTTCCATTCCATTCCATTCGGCGGAACACGAGGTATCCGTTTTCTCCTTAGGCCTTATGCTTATTATGCATTTCTAGGGTTAATTGGTTTTTTAGATTGGGTATTGAGAAAATTAATATGCTGTTTGTAGAATCTTGTTGGTAAATAGCAGGCTGTAATCCTGTTTAAGGTAAGGAATAATTGTTTTGTTTTGTAAGAGAAAATGAGGCAAAGACAATGAGCTGACGATTTGGAGCTTTTATGTCTTGTTCTTCTTATAGATTTCTGGTTTCTCAACAATCATGTATTTTACACTTCATTATTTGAGCAATATGTTTCTTCAAGAACGACTTGAAAAGATTGTTTGGTGGTCCATGGGCAGTGCCTCTGTGGATTTAGTCTTTTTCAATAGATTTTGTAAACCAGTTATTTCGTTTATTTATCTGATCTCAATTATAGTAGAATGCTGTCGGTAGAATAAATGAACAAGTTTTGCAGTTTCTACTGATTCTGAAGCCTTTTCGTGCCTGATATTTCCTTTTCCCTTAGACTTGTATAATTTCCTTACATAATGATACTTCTGTCAAGTGATATGTTATTCAAACACATGATGTTATATATGCTTTACTTTTTTGTTGTTTCCCTATGTCCTTTAAATAATCAATTGTGTGGAAAAGCTAGGTTTAATCTTATGTACAATTTTTACTTGAAAATTCTAGTTCAGCTAATATTATGTCGAAATACCTGTGTCGAAATTTGTTACCCTTTATTTTTTTTATAAGCTAGTTGTTTGGGTCTGAGCTTGAGATATGATAATACTTATCCTTTTTAAGTTTTATTGTTGGTTTAATGTTGATTATTATCAATGTTGTAAAATACTATTTTTAAGTATCAAGATGTTTTTGTCTTATGAGGCGAGGAGAAAGCTTCAATTATAACTTTAAAAGAAACCTTAAAGATATAAATAATAATAATTATGAATCCAATAACTATGAAAATAAAAATTAATCAAGATAAGTATATGATACTCTATTAGAGTTGTAGCACAAAAAAATTAATCCAATTAGTAAACATTTATTCTTTTTTGTTTTCTTAAAATAGGGAACATTTCTTCCTTGAAAAAAAGAATAACACCATGAACTTTCACCACTATTTAAAAGAAAGCTAATTAATATTCCATAGTTTCTAATTGTGATACAAGTATTTCAAATTTATAATAGATTAGTACATAAGAAGTTGAGCAAACATTGAAATTAACAAGAAAATTATTAGTAAAGTGTTGGCAGAAGTAAAAATAACTTTTCCCAATTTGGCTTGTATGACTTAAGTTTTTGATTTTTTTTAATATTTTCTAAATTTTTAAATTTTTATTTTTTTAATAAAGTCTTGTGAATTGAAATGAGTTATTCGCAATCCAACTTTAAAAAAATTGTAATTTTATGAGGCTTAAGTCTCAACTGCATCAAGGTTAAGGCTAAAACACCTCAAGGCTTACACCTCACAAGAAAAAGGCGTAAACCTTAAATTTCAAGGCTATAGCCTCGATGCTTCTTCTGTGCACCTTGCCTTGAGGCTGGTCTCAAGGCACGCCTCAAAAGGCCTTTTTCAATAGTGATTATTATTCGTAGTTCTCGTGATTTAATGAAGTGTGTTGCTTTTTGAGGTGCTTAATTTTATTTATCTAATGCAGAGATGGGGGTAGAGGTGAAGGCTATTGTTCCAGAGTCTGTACTGAAGAAGAGGAAAAGAGAAGAAGAATGGGCGTTAGCAAAGAAGCAAGAACTTGAGGCTGCAAAGAAAAAGAGTGCTGAGAACCGTAAGCTCATATACAATAGAGCTAAGCAGTATGCCAAAGAATATGAAAAACAAGTAAATACTCTACATTTTCTCCCCTTGAAGATTTATTCTAAAACACAGTGAGTCCCGCTTCTAAACTTACTTTCTATTAATTACCTTTTTTCTTTATATAGGAAAAGGAGCTTATCCAGTTGAAGCGTGAGGCTAAGTTGAAAGGAGGATTTTATGTTGACCCAGAAGCCAAGTTACTCTTTATTATTCGTATTCGTGGGTATGTCTTCTTTTTTTAATTCAATTGAAATTTGTCATAAATTTGTTGTATCTATGTTTCTAAATCATCTTTCATTTCAGTATTAATGCTGTTGACCCAAAGACAAGAAAAATCTTGCAGCTCTTGCGGTTGAGACAGGTAAGATATCTGATTTGATTATTTTTCTTTGTTTTTTTTCTTCCCCCTAGTCATGGTAGTTGAACGACTGTCATCCTTTCTGTAGCTTCTAGTCCCTTCTGTCCATCCTATAGGGATTGATTTTGCAAGGTAAAATTTTAATATTTGAACTGCCAATATAGTTGTCTTCATCTGGTTGGTTCTTTGAAAAATGATATTATGTTTTGTATCCTTTCAATCCGTAGAAGTGTGAAAAACTTATGGATGAATAGGCTCTTCGGACGTACTTGTATGTCTCATCATTAATGAAAATATATGGTGTATCCACTTTAACTCAAGCCTACTATTGTCTGAAATATGGGTACAGCATTCAACAAATGATTAGGGTCATGTATGGATAAATCAGGTGCTTGGATCCTTTATTTCAATGATATGTTTGTGATATTGCAATCATGAAATTATTATCGTTCTTGTAAAACAACTTATTGGACAGTTACAAGGACACATGTTCATATGATATATTTTGATATTAGAATTCTCCAATAAATTCAGCGCATGGTCTGAGTGTTTGATCTCTTCAATTACTTTTTCTGATTTTTTCTGCTACAGATATTCAATGGGGTATTTCTCAAAGTAAACAAAGCTACCATTAACATGCTGCGTAGGGTGGAACCATATGTGACATATGGGTATGAGTTTTCACTTTAAATAATTTGTTACCTGTATTCCAGTATGTGTTTGCTGACTATAGCCCGAAATGTTCCTGGTGCTTGATTTTAGATACCCTAATTTGAGGAGCTGATATACAAAAGAGGTTATGGAAAGCTGGACAAACATAGAATTGCTTTGACTGACAACTCTATCGTCGAACAGGTCTTAGTATCTAGTTATCTTTTCTCATATCAATCGTTAAAATATATCTGCCAACATTTTACATGTCTTTACAGGCTTTGGGTAAACACAACATCATCTGCGTGGAAGATCTAATCCATGAAATCATGGCTGTTGGGCCTCATTTTAGGGAGGCCAACAACTTCCTGTGGCCATTCCAGCTGAAGGCTCCACTGGGTGGCCTTAAAAAGAAGAGGAACCATTATGTTGAAGGAGGAGATGCTGGAAATCGGGAAAATTATATCAATGAGTTCATCAGGAGAATGAATTAAGTTTTGCTATTTTTTGTTATCTCAGGATGTGTTTGCAGAAGACCTGAATTCATGATGTTTCAGAATATTTTGTTTACTTTTATGAAATTCAGTTACCTATAATGCTAGATGGTGGAGGAGAAACTTTTCTTTCATTACATTTGATTAGTTTTACCAACCTGTGCTTATTGTTTTTTCAAATAACCATTTGTGCTTAATGTTTTCTTTAATGGCAACCTGTGCTTGATTTTATTTCAGTTACCCGTGCGTCATGTTATTTGCATATTTATGGTTAGGGAGGGTGACACAGGTATTATGCTTATTTTAGAAATAATATTTAGGTTTTATATTTATTTTTTATGATATTTTAGTTCGGTTATGAAAAAACAAATTTTCAAGGACAAACAATTATTTTTATATTTTTATTTATTTTTCCATTCATAATTTATTTAAATTAAAACTATTACTATATAACATAGTTAAAAAAATTCAAAAATAAAATAAAATAAATGTATTTTGTTTTTATGTTCTTATTTTTTTAATAATAATGACTTAGTTATTATAAAAAATAATCATAAGATTTAATTGTTATTTTTGTCATTTTTATAATAAATATAGGATCCGACGGTTTTAATTTCTTATATTTATTTGCACTTTTACTTGCTGCAATTGCATCTTGTGAATGGACGAAAATGAGGATATAGATGGAAATAACTAGACTTTAATTTTATAAAAATATTGAAATTTTAGTTTTACGAAAATATTTAAAAATTATTCATATAGATGAAAAATTATTGTAAGTTTTCGTAAAATTTCAGTAGGTATTAAAATAAACAGTAATACACGTATATATATATATATAGAGTTGAATATTTGTAAAAATTATTGGAAGTTTTTATAAAACTTCAGTGGATATTGAAATAAACAGTAATACATATATATATATATATATATATATAAATAGGTAGGACATTATACTAATAACCTTAATTATTTTGTATTAGTTACGATTATATTTGATGAATAACTATCGATCATGATTAGATAATAGCTTTTAATCTATGTTTTTTATTTTTTAACATTTATTTAAAAATATATTTAGTTTAAAAAAATTAAATATTAATTAGTTATCTTTATTATATTATTTAAAATATTGATATTAATTTTTAACTATTTAATAAATGTTTCTAAATAAAATAAAAAATATATAAAATAAAAGTAAGTAGTTTTTTTATCTAATTATACAAAATATTGTGTGTTTTATTGTTAAAATTATACTATTATATATAATTATATATATAATAATAATATTAATACATGTTCGTTTTAGTTAACCACATTTTTGGAATTGTAATGACCATTCCCGGCTCACACTTTATCGATCATGGTTATTTTTGTAAAAAATCATTAAATTTTTAAAGATAACAACGGTTTCAATTATACACAATTAAATGTTTATCTTTAGTTATATAACACAACTATAAATGTATAAAGTTATATGCAATATAAATATATATAGATACTTAATTCAAATAACTTTGGTAATCACTTTTGGTGAGATGAGTGACAAGTTCGTAAATTTGAGTTATATAAATATCTTAATTTTTTCTTATATAACACAAGTAGGTATTTCATTTTTATGTTTTTTGGATCACTAATATCTTGAGTGTTGTTCGATATTAATGATTCGTGACTATGTGAGCAAAATCATGTTTTTGAGTGGTGAGTATTTGAGACGGTGTTTGTGAATGAGTTTTATGTTTGACCTATGTGTTGGCCGATAGTTGTCTTCGTGTAATGATGGATGCTTAATTGATTACATAAATTTATATTTGTATGATTTTATCATATTTTTATATAAATTGTCCTTTTTGAATCACATGTATTTTTGTTCAAAAATAACTTAAAGACTCGAAGAAAAATACTAGAGGTAATACATCACAAATATGTTGAGAAGAAATGAGAAAAAGTTAAAAAAAAGATGAACAAAATTGAACAAAATGGCCAAAAATGTCAAAAACATCGAAATTTCACGCCCAACCTCCCATTCACGCTGAAGTCCCACGGGCACGCAGGTCGAGCACACGTCCGACGAGCGTAGCCAGCACGCGTAGCCAACAGATGCCCAACATATACCCAACATATGTAGCGTTGATTTCCACGCGCACCAGTACACGCCCATGTCGTGTCCCACGCGTGTTAGCTCATGCCTGCACCATGTCCCGTGCACGCCCGCACGTGCCAAACGCTCGTCTACCGTAATTCTCGCGCCCCACAAGTGTGCCAACCTGTCCAAGATCAAATTTTGAAATATTTTTCCACCTTTTTTGGCCTTTTTCTCACCCTCTTCCCCCATTGTAAAACACACAATTTTCTCAATTCTTTCTCTCTAGTAGGAATGGGCACGGATATGAGTGGGGACGATTTTTGATACAACCATCCCCGAACCGAATTATAAAACCTATCCCTGAAACCGTCCAAAAACCGTTACAGTTCGGGGATGGTTTTTTACCTACGAGTAACGGTTTTTAAAAAATACAAAAAAAAAACATTTTTCAAAACTTTTACAAAACATCAAAAACGAAGCTAATTTAATATAATATTACCAAAATATCCTAATATATCACTACTTTGATAAAAAAGGACAGATCCATGAAGCCTAGGAAAGTTGTTCAAGTTCCAGCTTGATTCGATAGGAATTTTTTGGAAAACTACTTCCAATAGCACCAGTTTGCAAATCAGCCCTATGCATCACCTATAAAACAAAAATGGAATTACAGTTAGATGCTTTAATTGTCGGCTTTTACATGAGAGATTAAGGGTGCAACATAAACTAAGAGAAAGCAAATTGCAAAGTTCAGTACAATATTTCCCAAAACTTATACCTCAATCGTTGGCTTTTACACGAGAGATTAAGGGTGCAACATAAACTATAAGAAAGAGGAAAAGCTAATTGCAAAGTTCAGTACAATATTTCCCAAAACTTATACCTCAATTTCTTCGAAATGTTTCTCTACCATCCGTAGACAGTAGATGTAGAGATGCAAAGACGCAAAGACGAGGATGGAAAGCTAGCGAAACATGTAGAGCGATAGAGGGTAGAGAACAGAGGGTAGAGCTGAGACGAGACAAGAGCAGCAGACACGCAGGATACAAAGTTTTTGAATTTTTGAATCTAATTTTAGAAGTTTCGCGTGTGCGAAGAACATAAAACCCTAATTAATATAATAATATATAATTTAATTTAATAAATATAATTAATTTTAGGTGCAGGTGGGTACATTTATCAGTATAACTATACCCAAATCGTACCCGTTGCTTTAAGTTTGGTTTTTACCCAAAATTGAAACCGTCCCCCAAATTTATCAGATAAAAATCGAACCGCAGGTGCGGATAATCGAACCTGCGGTTTTTTTGCCCATTCCTACTCTCTAGAAAGTTTTTTTTTTAGTTTTTAGTTTAAATATTTTTTTAGAAGTACTAGCTATACTTTTATAGATTTTTAGTTTTTGATTAAATAAATGAAAATGCAAATCCGTTTGGAGATTTTACGGCAAAAAAATTAACATCAAAGTTTTGTGAGGATTTTTTTGAGTTATAATTTTAAATTGAATTCGTTATAGTTATTTTTTTATGTTTTATTCTTATGTTATATTTAATTTGTCTATGATTGAATTTAACATGACTGATTGCTTATAAATATGATATAATAATAACGTTGTTATTTTTGCGAAATATTAAATAAGTAAAACATTTCTATAAAATAAATTGATTTTGTTTTTATTCAAGATTTTATATGAGGGATGTTATAGAGAAATATATTATTTTTCATTACAAACTTAAATTTGAAAATTAGATTTTAAGTTTTAATTATTCGGTCTCATTTAGAGTAGTGTTATTTTATTTGTTGGTACAATTGCCCGTTATTTAGAGTGAAACTCTATTTCAAAAGTTTTTATAAGAACTATTATTCGAAAATATATTGACAACATATTTTTACTAATGGTGACATTTAAATGGTTCATTTTTAATCTATTAGAAAAAAAGAATTAATTTAATTAACCAAATTAATTATCGACCCACCCATATGTGTTAATTGATTTGTTTAATTAACAAAGAATATCTAACCCCACCTAATGTGGTATTTATATATATATAAAATCAATAAATATCAATTTATATATTTGTATATTTAATACTCCACTATTATGAATGATAAAAAATTGCATAATTGTTTATTGAATCCATATTTATGTTTAATGTTTTATGTTATTAGATTAGGAAACACAGAACCAAAATATCGTGACAAGATGTCTATGATTTAATTTCGTTTTTAAAAGTTTGAATAATAAATTAAAAATAACATATATTTCTTCATTAGATCGACCTTGAGAGTAAACTTGTTATTTTCTATAAAATGATTTGTACACTTTCAAGAGTTTTACAAATATAAAACCAAAGTATTTGTAAGGTCGACATTTGCCAATCTTGTTTCCTAAAATTTTTGGCGCCGTTTGTCGGGGACTTGATGTTGTGTTCATGAGGAAACTGTTTCTTATGTGAGAACAACTCTGTGAGAATCGATTTAGCTAAGTTTTATAAATTCTCAAATATGTTGGTGGTGTGTAATAAGAGATGATTAATGAGTATTTGTGTTTAAAGGGGATCATGTTGATAGTCCGCATTACACACTACTAGTATGTGATTTTTGATAACACCACATTGGGTGGTGTTAGCTTTGGAGGTAAGTCAGGTTCATGTGTCGAACCAAGTCACTATGGTGGCAGCAAGCAGGAGCAACAATACGCAGTTATGACGGAGGTTCTACCTAATAGAGGTAATATTGGTTTTATTTCTTTCAGGATTGTAACTGTTATATGGATTAGTGAGTTGGTTGTTACAGAATAGTTGCTATAAGGAACCCTATGATGTTACCATATAGATAGAGTTTGTATGTGGATTTACCTTGTTATATTTGGTTTTATGCATGCTCCAAATATGTGGCTAGTATAATTAAAGTTTAAATTGTATATGTTTCAACGTACCAAAGTTGAAAATATGTTAAGAATGTATCTCTATATTATTTGCATGTTTGGGTTGAGTCCTTAAGGAGTCAGCACCTCATTAACCTTGTGTTAGGTCTTAGACTTGTTCTTTGTAATCATGCTTGATCAAATTGCGTGTTAATATAATTTGTTTTTTATCTGTATACGAATTTTACATGAGTCTCTAAGGAGTATGTATTTCTTTATCCTGAAAATGTATCAGATGTTGGACTCTTTATTATGCTTTGATATGTAATGTATAATTGCATACTATGTAATATATACTATGTTCATGCATGCTGCTAGCTTGAATAAAAGCCTATGAGTTATACCATCACTAATGTGTTTACTGTAGTTTCTTCTTTTTTAGTGCGTGTTAATTTTTGTTCTATATTGAAATGAGCATGATATTTTGTACTTCAACTTTGTTGATTGCTCAATTAATATTGTGAGGCTTGCTTGGCTGAATTAATATGGAATAGCGAAAAGATTCCTTTGGTTGTCGTCTCCATCCCTCATCTAGGTCTCAGTTTCCTATTTGAGTCATAAGAACAATTGATCCTCGTGTAGTTATTTCTATGTATGAAAATCTTCAATACCCTTACATGAATGAATTTTGGATTGATGACTATGGATATTTAGGTTGAGTATATCGGTTAATATATAAGGACCTTCTAGTTCTTTAAACATGCTTAGTTTGCTTCCTTATTTTTGTATTCTTGTTTTCTACAGTGTGTATATCGATGCTTTTGTTTTGGGGGAGTTTTGAGAGTGTAAAATTCATAACATGTTTATTACCTCACATGAATACTTTTAAAGGGATAGTGTGTATAAAATGCAAGTTGGCAAGGCGAATGCTATGTTTTTTTCATCCCCATTATTTGTCCTGTTTATCAATTTTTGCTATGTTGCTATGTTACGATGTGTCCTTCCTCTTGACATCTCTTTGTATGAACCTTGGGTAAATAGAACTATACTATGACATGTTACATGCATAGTTTATGTTCTTTTCTTTCACACGTCTTTCTATGTGTTTACTTGTTTTCTTGTTGTAGTGAGTTATTGCATGCTTATCACATGTCATTCATATCCTAATATCTATGTTTGGATTGCACGGCATATGTTTTCTTAGGTGAACTGGGACATCTTTTTGTATGTATGTGTATAGTATGAGGTTAGATTGTAGGATTAAATACACTCAAGTGTTGTTAGAGGAAGATAATTGAACCAGTAAGAGTGTGTCATTTGTGTTTGATCGCATGTCTTATCAACGTGTTATAAGCACATTGTGAAACCCTTCTATACCCTCCCATAGCACGTATATGCGTAGAGCTCCCAAGTAATTATCACATTAGGAAGATATTTTATGTATGCAGTTCTCTTGGTATGGTTGTGCATTTAGTTTGTTGTTCATTGCATTTAGTTTGTTAGTTTGTTGTTCTGTTTCGTATGACTGCATATGTTGTTTCTTATTATGCTTGCTCTAATATTCTCTACTTTGGTGCGCGAGTGTTAGGATTATTATATATTTGTATTCCTTTTCACTACAATGATGTATGAATGTTAGAATTATTGTATATTTGTATGCCTTTTCTCTCTATTGTGGTGCATGAATGTTAGGATTATTGAATATTTGAGTGCATTCTCTCCCTTATTTAGAGTTGTTACTTTGACATTTAGTGTTTAAAAGGGGAAGAAGTTTCTATGCATAACTATATGGTTGTTATCATGATGTGTGTTGCATGGGCCGTGAGTGTAGGATGCATTACATATTGTTGACTAATTTGCATGCATTCAGAACGAGTGTTTTGTGAAATTAGAGAGATTTGTGCATTTATGCAAATTTTTTCCTATCGTTGTGTACCCGTGTAGGAGTAACACGATAGTATGTGGTTAGACTACGTGTTATTTTTGCATGATATGCTCATAAGATATATGTTGATTTCATATGTGTAGAGTGAAGTCTTCGTGCTTCAAGTGTGTTGTGTACAGTGGTGCTGAATCCCTTGTTTTTCAAAGTGATAGAGGATTGGATGAGTTTATACATGAAGACGGATGGAGCACTCAAGATGGATGCACTTGGAGTAGGTGTTTTTTTGGGTTGGGTATATGTCGCATCAGATCCAAAATCTTTAGGTTATCTTTGTGATCATCTCATGAAAGATGTGCATCTATATGTAGTTATGTAGTGTTTTGACATAAAAATTCAAATTGAGAGAATGTAAATCATGTTGTTCTTTGTGTATGTATATTAGCTTCATGTGTGCAAAATACAATATTTATTTTATTTTACTCAGTGTTTTGTTATCTTTTATGTGAGGTTGGTTACTGCGAATCAATAATGTACACACAAATATTTAAGAATAATGTGATTGAAAGCATGTTTTTCACACACTATGAGGTTTATTATTTTAGTATGCATGTTAGGTCCAAAACGGTCAATTTTGGTTCATTTATGGTACATTTTTGGAAACGAAAAAAATACATTTTTAGCACCTCTCCACAACCCTTGCCACCCTCCTTAGCAAGATGGTTGACAAGGTCCATGGCGAGGTAATCGGCCGATTTCTATAAATAACCCATACTTATCTCTTTTCTTTATCCATTGATTTTAATACCAAAACTCTATCAAAATTCGCAATGAGAATTATATATGTTTCTTAAATTATTTTGGGTGTTGGTCATTCATTGAGGTTATTTGTCAAATTGTTAATTTTGTGCATATGTGATTTGACTGTGTGTCTCTCGTACACAATTTAACATTAATAGTAGATTATGTGTCTCTCGTACACGATTTAACATTAGTAATAGACTGTGTGTCCCTCAAGGTTGTGAATAATTATACTTTTTATTACCGATCATCTCACTACATTGGGTGATGTTGGATGTGGAGGATAACTAGGTTCGAGTGTTGAACCATATCATTGTAGAAACAATAATCAAAAACAACAATAGGGAGTTCAGACATAGGTCTTAATTAATAGAGATAATACTAGTTTTATTTCTTTAAGAATAATAACTAATTTATTGTTTAGTGAATTATTTGTTATTGAGTGGCTGTCTTAAGAAAACTCAGGATGTTACCACATAGATAGAGTTTCTATGTGAATTTATCTCATTATATCACTTGTTGTGTATGGTTTACTATTATATTAGTACAATTTGAATTTAAAGTGTGTATATTCCTACATACTAAAATTTATGCTCTGATTATGAAGCCTTGATATTCTTATCTAATTTGATATAATATTTGTTGTTAAAAGTTATCTGCTTATGTGATGGTATGTTATTTGTGCTTTTGTTTGTCTACTTAAGTGTTTACTATTATACTCTTGCAAGTTAGGACTGAGCCCTTAAGAAGTCTATATTTCCTTATCCTTGTTATGTACTAGGTCACATATTCTTTCAAACAACTATACAACTAGCCAAAGTTTGGTTGGTCGATGACTCCATCCATCGGATCTGAGTTGAATACATGTCGACTAAATTAACAATTGTTCAATAGGTAAGAGTTTGGTTGACTGGTGACTCTATTTACTGTAATAGAGTTGAAAATATGTCCTACTAAGCTGGACATTTGTCCAAATAGTCAAATTTTGATTGGTCGGTGATTGTACTCATCAGAGCTACATTAGACACATGATTAATTGATTGAATTTTAATCGATATGTGACCTAATTACCAAAGTTGAATTGGATAAATGTTGAACTAAGATGAACAATTATCCAACTTGTCAGATTATAATCAATCGGTGACCTTACTCGATGGGGCCAAATTGGAAAGAATTTAAGGTCCTTTATTTATAATTAAACATATATCCAATTGTGTGTTTATTATATTTAGATAATAGTTCAATTCAAGTCCTTCTTCACTAGTCATTTGTCCAACTAAAATGATATAATATATGCATATCGTGTTCTCAACACGGTCACAATGTTAACACATATATACATCTAATTAGTTGTCACAATGAAAGAGCATAATTCATACTTATGTATTGATTTTATTTGTGTTAATATGTATTAGATTAACAATTACATATATTTTCTTTGTATTTATTCATATATTTGATTTTATAATTGTCTAGATATGTTATATAAAATTAAACACATATACATATAACAAATTCCTTGATTTTTAGTTAGATATATGTTTAATTCTATTATCTCTAATTGAACGGATGTCTAATTGTATAGTATAATATTGAAGGTACAAAATTGGTAATTTTAGATAATATGTAAGTGAGTTGTATAAACTAAATTACAAATAATAGAATGAGATATTTTCTCCCTATTTCTTAAGTTTTTACCGATATTGTCTAATTTATATTTTTTTAATACATAATTATCATAATAGGAATTTAGAAATAAACAAACCTTATGTAATTCATCTTTTGCCCCAAAAAAAAAGAGTTTTTACTCATAAATAATTTACACTATTTTAAATATTGAAATAAATATTTATTTTTTTAGTAAATAAAATTGATTTCTTCGATTTATTTTCAAAATTTTCTAATATTTATGAGAATGATAATATATTTCATGTGTTGCATTAATAAATGTATTTTTTTATATTGCATATATATTTCTTTTGTAATTTATCATTGTGTATAAAATAAATATATAAAAATATAATATATTTTATTAGATAGTGTTATACAAGTCTATTATTTCTAATATTTATGAGAATGATAATATATTTTATGTGTTGCATTAATAAATGTATTTTTTTATATTGCATATATATTTCTTTTGTAATTTATATTTGTGTATAAAATAAATATATAAAAATATAATATATTTTATTAGATAGTGTTATACAAGTCTATTATTCTTAAATTAGTATTAAATAATTATATGATTGTATTTAATCTTAATTAATTAATTGAAAATTTATATAAGGTTTATAATTCTCTAATTCATTTAATTATAAATGTTCATTTTAAAAGACATGTTTAATTGTTTTTTTGCTATATATGTGTACATTTAAAAATAAATTATGTTTTTTTTGTTAAAAATATTATATTTAATAGATTTTTTTTTATTAAATTAACGTAGCCTTAACCGTTGGTCTAGCAATGAACAAGTAATAAGAGGAAATAATAATAATCTTTGAAGCATCGATAATAATCTTTTCTATATTGCATGTTATAACCGTCCCTTGAAACAAATAAATTTAATAATTATTATCTATTAGAGTTTTAAAACTTACATATGTTTCATCAAATGAGATAGGAAAATATATATACTTATTTTTTTAAAATATTTTTATAAGAATATAATTAACAAAATATTTATAAAATTGAAATATTTAATGTTTTCGTACTTTTGTTCAAAAAAAAAAAAACAAGTT
The DNA here is from genome assembly GCA_033030585.1 of Hippophae rhamnoides. Classification (NCBI taxonomy): domain Eukaryota; kingdom Viridiplantae; phylum Streptophyta; class Magnoliopsida; order Rosales; family Elaeagnaceae; genus Hippophae; species Hippophae rhamnoides. Next base: position 59,156,450 of record CM065428.1, on the reverse strand, counting down.
ACTCATAGTATTAATGTATTTATTTTTTTAAGTGTATATTTAAGTGTTAAAGTGTAGTAACTTTTTATTATGATGTATCTATTTATCTCAATATAATTTGACTATTTATTTTTATTTTGTTTTGTATTTGTTAATATTATACGTAAAATATCAGGTATATAATTTATTATAATTTATTTCAATGAACATTGAATTTATTTTTATTAAGTTATGAGTAAATTTAAATACCTTTGATATAAAAATATTTTCATATATAAAATTAAAATTTATTTTATTTGTGATTTTTTTATGAAAGATAGATTCAAATAGACAATATTTTCATAAGTTGATGTCTATTACCTTTTACATTGAATTTTATTTTATATTTTTGCTTAATGTTTTTCTTATATATGAACTAATGCATTTTATTTTTATTTTTTAATTAAACATATATTTTACCATGATTAATACACTCACTATTAAAATTAAGTGTTTCGACAAATATATTTTTATATTTTAATTTTTATATAATTAAAATAAAAATTATATAAGAAACATGGTGCATTTAACTAGAAGATATAATTACATATACGATCTATTATAGAAGATAAGTATAAAAGAAAAATCAAATAATATATTTTACATTATTTATGATTTCTATGGTAAATAAGACTCTTAAAATATTATCTTCTACTTTTCAAAGTTTCTTCTCTCTCATTTCACATGTTGTTTTTTGTTTTTTAAATGCATAATCATAAAAGAAATTTAAAAAGAAAAAACCTATAGATTTCAATTTTTGCCAAAAAAAAAGTTTATACGCACAATAACACATAAGTTATTTATATTATTTTAATATTATGATAAATAATTATTTATTTTAGTAAATAAAATTAATATCTTTATTTATCTCCAAATTTTCCTAATATTTTTGGGAATGCTACAAGATTTTTTTTACATTTTATGAATTGCATTTTTTGTTTTAGTATTTGTAATATGTTTCTCTTTATATGCATTTTATTTAGAATTTTACGAAGTTTATTCTTAATTTGTTATTATAATTTACCTAAATAAAATAATACGAAAATTAATCGATATTTCATTTTAAGTAAATAAAATATTTATCTTCCTCATATTACATACATATAGGATTTAAACTTTGCTACTGTGTATAAAATAAATATATAAAAAAATTATAAATTTTGTTAGATAATAATGTATAAGTCTACTGCACATAAATAATTAAAGTATAATTATATCAATGTTTTTTAAAATGTATACGTGATAGTTAAGTGTTTTTTAAAATGTATACGTGATAGTTAAAATTAAGTTATTTTTTAAAAAAATATGTAAGTTAAAATATTTATTAAATTAATATAACCTTAGTTTGATCAAGCAGAAGAGAAATATTAAAAACAAACGATGATAGTCCTAAAGCAAAGAATTTGTAATGTTTATTAAATTAAAGCTTCAAAATCAAGGTATATATCTTTAAAGAGGAAGAAAAATATATACGTATTTATTCTAATAAATAATTTTTTTTAGGATAACAAAGTTAATAAAATATTTATAAAATTAACACGTTTAATTTTTTTATAACATGCTAGTTTTATTAAGGGAATGTAACTCAAATATAATTTTATATTTTAATTTTTACATAAATAAAAAATGTTAATTTTTTTAAAAAATAAGTACTCTTATGCACGTATATTTAACTAATATATTGTGTATAGAAACGTGTTAAAGATATATATATTAGAAAATTTTAAAAAATTATCATATATAAATGTAAAAATACATGAAAATAATATCATAATTAAATTATTATTAAAAATAAATATTTTATGTAAGTAAACATATAAACAAAAAAGTTATGTTGTGTAGCATGAAGCTACTACAAGGACATTTTTTCAATACATTATAATGATATTTTCATCAATATTGTAGATATATAGTGATTTTTTTCATTCATGATCTTGCATTATATTTTTGAAATAAATCTATAGGTTTTTTTTCCTTATTTTATTGGCTCATTGTAATCACATTATCTCTTAACATTTTGATCACTGTTATTTGCTATAAATAAACATCCTCTAAAAAACATAAATATTTAAGTAAATTTATATAAATATTATCGAATTAATGTGTTTATTTTGTTTATACAAATAAATTATTTTTTATCTTATTTGTACTATTTAACTTAAATTTTTTCATTTATATCATTCCATTCCATTAGTTAATATAATAATATTTATAAATTTGTAATAATTGTATAAGTTAACTGATATATTTAAAATAATTAAATATATTACTTAAATATTTATTACACAATTAATTGTATTAACGTGAATTTTTATTTATTTCTAACTATTCATCGGTGGCTTTCATAAAATAGTAAAATATTATATTATATCGGAACATGGGCCTTATCAACCCGTTAAGCACAACTTAAGGTGTCAAGCATAGCCTGCCCACTTTGACACCCATATGTGCAACAGCCTTGCAGGTTAAAAAAGATGAAAATTATAAACAACGGCCACGACATAAACCCTCTCTCTCCCACTCTCTCCCACTCTCTCACATATCCCCAAGAAACCCTAACTATAGCATTTCCATTCCGTTCGGCGGAACACAAGAGGTTATTCCTTATCCCTTTTTTTTTCCTTGGTTCTTATGTTTATTATGCATTTATAGCGTTAATTGGTTCTTTAGTTTGGGTATTGAGAAAATTATATGCTCTTTGTAGAATCTTGTTGGTAAATTGCATGCCGTAATCTTGTTTAAGGTAAGGAATAATTCTTTTGAGTTAGTAGGATTTAGTCACCAAGGGATTTTGATTTCGGTTACGAGCAATATGTTTCTTCAAGAACGACTTGACTGGATTGTTTCCATGGACAGTGCCTCTGTGGATTTAATCTTTTCCAATTGATTTTGTAAACCAGTTATTTCATTTATTTATTATCTGATCTCAGTTACAATAGAATGCTGTATGTAGAATAAAATGAACATGTTTTGCAGTTTCTACTGATTGTGAAGCCTTTTCATGCCTGACATTTCCCTTTCCATTAGACTTGTATAATCTCCTTAGATAATGATACTTCTGTCAAGTGATATGTTATTCAAACACATGATGTTATATATGCTTTCCTTTTTTGTTGTTTCCCTGTGTCCTTTAAATAATCAATTGTGTGGAAAAGCTAGGTTTAATCTTATGTACTATTTTTACTTGAAAATTCTAGTTCAGCTAATGTTATGTCGAAATACCTGTGTCTAAATTTGTTACCCTTTATTTTTTTATAAGCTAGTTGTTTGGGTCTCAGCTTGAGATATGATAATACTCCTTTTTTATGTTGTTATTGTTGGTTTAAGGTTGATTACTAATTGTCGTTCTCGCGATTTGATGAAGTGTGTTGCCTTTTGATATGCTTAATTTCATTTATCTTGTGCAGATATGGGGGTAGAGGTGAAGGCTATTGTTCCAGACTCTGTATTGAAGAAGAGGAAAAGAGAAGAAGAATGGGCGTTAGCAAAGAAGCAAGAACTTGAGGCTGCAAAGAAAAAGAGTGCCGAGAACCGTAAGCTCATATACAATAGAGCTAAGCAGTATGCCAAAGAATATGAAAAACAGGTAAATACTCTACATTTTTTCCCCTTCAAGAATTATTCTAAAAGAAATTGAGTCCAGCTTCTATATTTACTTTCTATTAATTACCTTTTCTCTTTATATAGGAAAAAGAGCTTATACAGTTGAAGCGTGAGGCTAAGTTGAAAGGAGGATTTTATGTTGACCCAGAAGCCAAGCTACTCTTTATTATTCGTATTCGTGGGTATGTCTTTCTTTTTTAATTCAATTGAAATTTGTCATTAAGTTGTTGTATCGATGTCTCTAAATCTTCTTTCATTTCAGTATCAATGCTGTTGACCCAAAGACAAGAAAAATCTTGCAGCTCTTGCGGTTGAGACAGGTAAAATACCTGATTTGATTATTTTTCTTTATGGCCCCCCTCCTCCCTCCAAGTCATGGTAGTTGAACAACCATCATCCTTTCTGTATCTTCTATTCCCTTCTGTCCATCCAGTAGGGATTGATTTTGCTAGGTAAAATTTGAATATTTGAGCTGCCAAGCCTACTATTGTCTGAAATATGGGTAGAGCATTCAGCAAATGCTTAGGGTCATGTATGGATAAATCAGGTGCTTGGATCCTTTATTTCAATGGTATGTTTGTGATATTGCAATCATGAAATTATTATCGTTGCAAGGACACATATGTTCATATGATATATTTTGATATTAGAATTCTCCTCTTATGAATTCAGCACATGGTCTTAGTGTTTGATCTCTTAAATTACTTTTTCTGTTTTTTTCTGCTACAGATCTTCAATGGGGTATTTCTCAAAGTAAACAAAGCTACCATTAACATGCTGCGTAGGGTGGAACCATATGTGACATATGGGTGAGTTTTCACTTTAAAAAATATGTTACCTGTATTCCAGTATGTGTTTGCTGACTATAGCCCGAAATGTTCCTGGGGCTTGATTTTAGATACCCTAATTTGAAGAGCGTAAAGGAGCTGATATACAAAAGAGGTTATGGAAAGCTGGACAAACATAGAATTGCTTTGACTGACAACTCTATCGTCGAACAGGTCTTAGTATCTAGTTATCTTTTCTCATATCAATCGTTAAAATACATCTGCTAACATTTTACTTGTCTTTACAGGCTCTGGGCAAGCACAAAATCATCTGCGTGGAAGATCTAATCCATGAAATCATGACTGTTGGGCCTCATTTTAGGGAGGCCAACAACTTCCTATGGCCATTCCAGCTGAAGGCACCACTGGGTGGCCTTAAAAAGAAGAGGAACCATTATGTTGAAGGAGGAGATGCTGGAAATCGGGAAAATTATATCAATGAGCTCATAAGGAGAATGAATTAAGTTTTGTTATTTTATGTTATTTTAGGTTGTGTTTGAACAAGATCTGAATTTCATGACTTTGGACTCAGTTCGTAGTATTTTCAAACTATTTCAGAATATTTTGTGTACTTTTATAAAATTTCAGTTACCTATTTATTACGTTCGATGGTAGAAGAGTAACTTTTCTTTCATTACTTTAGTGAATGATTCTGAGGTTGTTTACCAACCTTTGCTTAATGTTAGTTGTTACAACTAAGTTTATACTTACACGAACGAGGATGTAATATGTGGTCAAGTAACATCATTTGTATCTTATAATTCCATATGTTCATTCTTATCACGTTCTCTTTTACCAATCTGATACCCGTCCAAAAATGTGTCTATTTAATTCATATATGCTATTTTTATTTTAAGGTGATTTTCGTACTTATTAAAAATATAAGTAGAAGTGTTGAGTCATGTTAATTTATGTGTTATCAAATTAACAAAAAATTAATTGCAAAAAAAAAAAATTAAATTAACAACAATTATAAAGTAAAATAAAGAAATTAAAAGATGTGTAAATATAGTTGCAAGTATAATGATTAATGAATATAATTTGCAATACAATTTAAAACATAAATATCAAGCAAAGTAAATTATTTTTAAACACATTACATAAACTCGTATAATAGCAGAGAAGTTAGTTTTATTTTGCAATGAACCACTTTTTACATTCTAATTGTTATAAGGATAATTTTTTTATTATTATAAAAATATGAATTATTTATGATATTGTGATAATTAATTACAATCGAAAATAATAAATTAAATTGTGATAATGATATTACATTAAATATTTAATATGATGAGTTGTTATAAAAATATCTTAAATTAAATAATTGGTATGGTTCAAACCTTATACATCTATTAAGATAAATTATATTATTTTGATAAATTTTTATTAAGATATTGATGATAATATTATTTAGTTATGATATTAAATTATAATTAATAATAAAAATATAATTAGTAATTAGTATTCTTTTAGAATATCAAAAGTTGTAAGTAGTAAGTACGATATCAATAAAAAAATACGACTAAAGTCTCCACATGTGGCATGGCAGCGATGGACGCTCATCACCAAAAATAAGCAGTCTTTGGATTTGAAGCTTTTCAAAACCATGTTTAAATAGAAAATTAAAAAGAAAAATGAAAAACGAAAAACGAAATAATTTTTTTCGTAATTATGCAGTAGAATCACTCTCGCCATCCCGGCCAGCATCCTCAAGGGCTTAAACTGCGTTACAAAAACGGTAAGAGTCTCTCTTACTCGAGTTTTGTTTGTTACCTTTTTTTACCCCTCTCTATTATTTAATTTAAAATCCTGTTTTTGTTTTTGGCTTATTGAAATATTAAGTGGTGTTACAAGAAAATAGGGTACTGAAACTAGTTCTAATGTCCATAACCTTTTCCAAGTTTTCAAGGAATAACTTATGTAAGTGAATTTCATACGACTTTGATGGAATAATTTCGTAGAATCTGCTCTTGTTAGTAAGAATTACAGAAAGTATTTTATAGAATAAGCGTGAAATAGTCATTTCTCCCTCTAATTTCATACTGTTTATGTTAAAAAGTTTTCAGAGAATTTGGATCAAATGATATAATCACAAATTTCACTCCTAAGATTTTTATTAAGAGAATATCAAAGAATGGAGAAATAAAACATATACAATATAAGAATTATAATGAAAACTTTAAATTGAAAAAAAAAACATTTCCGATATCGAAAAACAATCAAAGAAAAAATTCAATATGTATAAAATTGTTATAACTATACTTTTAGTAATATTCTCATATACTTAAAAAAAAAATCAATTACAAACCCAAGAGAATTTTCCACTCAAAAACTTCTCATATAAGTTTTTCTCTAATTTTAGGATGATTAACAATGAATAAATGAAAATCATATTTATAACTCTTAAGTTTTCATTTCATATGGCAAATATTTCTTTATTCATCAAAATTAGGCTACCTAATTTTTTAATTCTTCATTCACCAAAATTAGACTGCTTAATTTTCCCATTCTTTATTCAAATAAAGTTAGTCACCTCCACTTTTGACAATATAAGAAGTCATATTCTATGAATTTTCTTTTAAATTAGTCACCTTCTATTTCGACTAACAAATCTAATATTATTTTTAATCAATCATAATAATCTCTACCTTAATTAAAAATAAACATAGTTATCGCTACAACAATGTTTATTCCAATAGTCATAATTTTTTGCACCGAGAATTATCACTCCACCATAAAGAGTATACCCACTTAGAATTAATCACCAATTCTAAGAATTTCACATCGGATCATGTCGAAAAACTTGCTAAAATTTATGGTGCAACTCTCACACTTGGTTTTCCCTAGAGTTTCTCAGCCATCAACATCCTTTCCACCACACACCTTGCATCTATACCAAGCCAATGCTCGTGTGCAAACTTGTGGACTCACTAGTAGTAACACACCCTCTTTCATGACAATATTTGGAGACTAGCAACATGCCATGAGGATGTACATGCTCTTTTCATAGAGCATCACCATAGTCTTCGAAAACAGACATACTATTAGCATCATCGTCGGTATTTGAGTTTCTTAACAAATCAGCTCCACCCTTCGGACAATTTCTTTTAAGGTGCCCAGATTGTCCACACCTAGCACATTACCTTTTTTTCATGATTTTTTTTTCTTCATGTTGTTAGCTACCAATGCTGAGTTTTAAGGCGAAACATTATTTTCACCACTCAGCCTTTTTTCTTGAGAAAACAACTTTCTCATTTCCATGAATCAAGATAGGTTTCATGTGTTCATAAGAATATGGAAGAGACTAGTTGAGCCTTAAAGCTATATCTTCATCATCCAGTTTAACTCCAATAGTTTACAATTTTGAGATAATACCATTGAGAACACTGAGATGGTCAGACATAATAGTTTCTTCATTCATACGCAAAGTATGAAATTGCTCCTTTAGATACACCCGATTTGAGATGCCTTTTGCGTGATACAATTATTCAAGCTTTTCTTAGAGTATTTTTGGTCAAACAAAGTCGAATTACACATGTAGCTCTTATATCAAGATCTTCCCAATCTCTATCACTTATGTCGATTTTACTAGACTCAATACCGGTAATAGGGGTTGGTTTCCCTTTTAATGCCTCATGTAACCTGTATGGGATCAACAAATCTTTGACTTGTACTTGTCATAAATCAAAATTGATTCTCCCATCAAATTTATTAATGTCAATCTGGACTTCTGACATTTCTGCTTCTTTATTTGAAATTGGCTCTCATACCAGTTCTTAGGAAATTTAGATCAAATGGTATAATCACAAATTCTCCCTCCCAAGATCCTTCTTAGCAGAATATAAAAAAATATAGAAATAGCAAATACACAACACAAAAATTATAGTAGAAACTCCAAATTGGAGAAAAACCATTTTCGTTGTCAAAAGACAACTAGAGAAAAAATTCACTATTTAAAAAATTGTTACAACCACACTCATTAATTTTTTCACACATCCAAAAGAAAAAAGTAATTACAAGCCCAAGAGAATTTTCTAACAAAATTCTCTCATTTAAAAACTTATCATACAAGTTTTCTCTATTTTTTGGATGATTAACAATGAAAAAATAAAACCATATTTATAGTATCTAATTGCACATTGACCAACAATATTATCCTGTTGAAATATTACACCAACATCCACAGTATTTAAAATATACCGTATAATTCATTTCACAACCAACCAATGTTCTTTACCAGGATCATGCATGTACTTGTTTATGGTACCAACCACATGTGAAGCGTCAGGTCTCGTACATACCATTGCATACATCAAGATACCAACCATATTTTAATACAATACTTTTGCCATGTATTCTCATTCTGAATCATTCTTAAGAGATAATTGAGCACTAACTTGAAATGAGGAACAAATGGAGTACTTATAGGTTTTGTAAGTTCATTCATACCAAAACGTTGTATTACCTTTCTCAAATATTGACTCTGTATCAAACTAAGGCTTTATGAGTTACTCTACTAAATTTTCCTAGTTGTTATAAATTCATGGTCTTGGGCCATTATAGACCAAGCAAACCTTTTTTTGTTCTTCTTTTTCTGTCTTATCTGTCCAGTTGAGCTTTTTAGTTTCAGAAACTTTTATCTTTTTTGAACTGTTAGGTTCTTCCTTCTCATTTTGAATTCTTTCTATAGAAGTTTCATTTTCTTTAGATTTAATTTTTAATGAAGATTCTTCTTTTGAGGTTTTGGACTCTAAAAATTGTTTTGAACAATTAAGTTCTTCATGTTTATTTCGTGTCTCCATAAGAGATTTATCGAGGTATAACATCTCGAGTTGTTTTTGTAGGATTTTATCTCCTTTTCCTATATCTTGATATTAAGATGTTTAATTCTTGAAAGCATAAAAATGGTTGGTGATGTTAATTCTCTATTAAAATCATATGCTAAACTATTCTTATTTTATGGAAGATGTTCAATATAAAATTTGTAATTGTTGAACCATTATTTACATTTGACTAATCTTTCTTGTTTGTAATCACCTACAATATTAGTTCTTAAGAAATAACCAAAAAAATTGTTATCTATTCTAACAATGAATCTAGAGCTTATAACATATATTGCAAATTTCTTAATGACTCTTTTAACAACTAAATATTCTTTTTCATTAATGTGGTAATTTAATTCTAGATCTTGGAAATATCGTGATGTATATATATAAAGATATTCATCTTTGTCATCTATTTTTGCTTTCAGAATTGCTCCCCAATATCCTTGTGAAACATATGTTTTAATTATCATTTTATCATCTAGCCTTGGATGGTATAAAGTTGATAAATTTTTTACCTTTGTTTTTACTTTATTCATATACAGAGTATCTTCTTGTGTCTATTTCTAGATATGATATTTTTTCAATTATACTTGTAAAGGTTTTCGTATTTTTGCAAGTTTCTTGATATATGTTTATGCATATGTCAAACATCTTATAAATCTTTGTAATTGACTTTTTTATTTTAATTTACTAAGAATACCTTGAATATTTTTTAGTATACGGGGTTGTAGATTATGTTTTTCATCTTCAATTTCAAACCCTAAATACTTGATTTTATGTTGAACAAATACTGCAATCTTTTTTGAGAGTACGATGCCTTCTTTCTTGTAGGATATTAATGATGTATAAATAGTGTTTATTCCATTTATTACTGAAAATCAAAATATTATTTATATAAACATAGTAAATATTTTGTAATTTCGTAAAGATGTTATCAATATATCTTTAAAAATTTCTTGGAGCTTGTTTTATTCCAAATAATACAATAGTGCATTGGAATTGTTCTTAGAGGTAATTGAATGTTGTTAATTTTTGAAATCTTTTGGATAGTTTATTTAATATAATTTCTTTATCAATTAATGATATATTATACTTTTCATAAAACTATTGAAAGAAAAAACTACATTTTTATAATAAAAAAATCAATATCATATAGGGGAAAAAAAGGAACGTTAATGAGAGGAGTCAATACACAATGAAATATATATGCATTTGTGTTTAAGTAGTATATTGAGTATAAGAACTCGTTAAAGAAGAATATATATAAATATATGTTTAAAAAATTATCATATATAAATATCAAAATTTACGAATAAGTAACACAAAAATGAAGGAAAAAGGAGTACAAATTTGAACCATTAATTATTTACTATGACTTCATACATGATTTTTGAATTTGAATCTAAAATTGCATTTTCCTAATGATATAAGAAAATCAAAATTAATACATAACTAATCAATCTCAATTTTTTCCAATAAAAAAAGCCTTCTCAATTTCAATTATAATAACATTTATGGGTATATATAAATCTCATAATATAAACATAAATTGTTACACATATATTAGATAATCATATATCTTATCTATATATAATGCATATAGGTAAAGAGGTAAAGCTAATTTTTAAGAATTTTTGTGCTTCAATTTTTAAAATTTATAATTCCATTCAATGAAATAGATGAATATAGAAAATTGAAATTTTGATAAAGGTTAAGAGATACTTGTTTCGAGTAAAGTTATAATATAAAAAGAGGCACGATATATCATTAAAAGCAAGATGTGTAGGTAGATCAATTCATCAAGTTTTCATTGAAATATGATCTACGTAAAGAAAAACACTTGCCATTCATTGGTTATTAGAGGCATCTCGAAAATGTCAGTGTCGAAATATGATTTGCAAATTAAGTTTCAAATTAGTGGATGTTGCTAAAGGAGTGGCGATGTCATATGCAAAAAGAAAGAGACTAATATAATGGCAGAGGCCAATAGAGCTTTTACACATTTTCGTTAATCCATGAACATGATCTATATAGACATATAAACGCATGAATCCATACATCTTGATTGGAAAAGAATCAATAGAGAAATAAAGAATCAAAATTGATTGATATAGTTCTCGAAATAAATGAAAAGGAAATGAAAGACAAAACATAAATCATGGACTAATTAGGCTATCTTAGGGACTTGTTTAAGAATAAGAAAGAGGAACCTTACGTAAGTACCATGGAATAAGGTTTGATCCTATTCATTGGGATTATGTAAAAATCCCATTCCAAAAAGAGAAAGTTCGAAAGGATTAGGATTTTTGGAAATTGAATGCAATTACTAATTCATGATTTGGCAAGGATGGCTTTTACCTAAAGATTACATTGCTCTTAGTTTTTATTAACTACAAGATGCTCATTGAATAATCACTTAAATAGGTTTTCAGAAAGTTACATGTGATAAAATCAAGAAATAGAACATATAAAGAAAATAAAAAGATGATGGGGCTAGATTCTATTTATACTATATTTGAGATACTCTCGGATATTTATACCCTTCAACCCCATTAGACTAGTACTTTCAACCAAAAAACTTATTAAATATGTATGAAATATTAACGTTCTTTTTAAAGGAGAGAAAAAAGCATGGTATTGTCTGACTCATGAGAATATGCAAATATGTTTGTAGTACCAAAATGAGAAATAGTAATAAAAAGGTTGCATCAAAGTTTTTAAGTCTTATAAACTCAAAATGTTTTTTTTAAAGAAAGATTTTTTTATTGATTTTAATGAAGGTAATACATGAAAATTGTTTTTAATTATTCCTTTCTTTCAAGATATTAAATAGAATGAGTTATTTTTTTGCCATTGTAAATTTGAAAATGAACATTTAAATGACCCTTAAAAGTAAGTAAATAGATTTAAAAACATATAAAATGCAATCAATCCCGCTATGGAACAAGCTATTATTGCAAAAATAAGTTAATACAACTAACTATTGTTAAGAATTTCATATTTGGACCAAAAATAGGGGAGAATACCAGAATGAGAAAGTGTTCCTAATAAAAAACCAGGTTTTGTAATTGATATATGTTTTCTTAACCCGCCCATAAGAATAATATTCTAACTTTTATCTAGAGAATATCCAATAATAGTTTCCATTGAATAAATAATGGATCCGGATCTTAAAAATAAAAATGCTTTTAAGTAAGCATGAGTAATCAAATGAAAATAAGGCAGCTTGATAAGACCCCATACCGGATCTAACATAATATGATCCAATTGAGACATTGTATTCTTTAAGAGGCTTATCTAAAAGATTCACGATATCGTTAGGAAGATGTTTCAAATACCATACATGGATTACCGAGCATGCCACTTTGACGTATCCCATGTGATATCTTTGTACCCATGAATCAACAAATTCAACCCCACATTATTCACAAAAAATTGGTTCTTTTTCATTTCTGATTACTCAATAATTTCTACCAGCACAAATTCCACTTCTTATAGGTCTAAAAATTCTTTCACTAAATAATCAATCTTTTTCTATAGATGGAATATAATGAAATAAAATCACGTTGAGGTTTCCTATGAAATAAGGAATGAAACGGAGCCATTACGAAGAAATTTTGGGAGTTACAAATGAAATTAGGAGCTCATATTGGTCATGGATTGAGAATAGGAATTGAACTCTATAAGATCTAATCTCATATTGTTCCTCAGTAGCTCAGTGGTAGAGCGGTCGTTTGTTAACTAATTGCTTGTAGGTTCGAATCCTACTTGAAGAGATTTAATTCATTCTGAATTAAAGAATTCATAATGAAAGGGTTCGCTTGGATCGTTAAGAACAAGTAACCTATTCCCTATGTCTTTATTTCTATTGAATTCTATCTCATCACATTCTATTCAACGATATTTGAGAATTATTGTCAATACCTTAACATAGGCTCGGGCTTTGTTCTATACTTTGGGGCTTATCCAATTAAGTATTCTCAAATGTACTAGTACTAGAAAGTGTACCAAAGATGTAGTCATCAATTCACTCGAGAGGCCATAGTTACCATGAGCAAACATATTAATGATGAGGAATGTATTTTTGCTATACCACTAATACTTGTACTTGCTCTATTATTCTATTTATATAGATATGATTGAGGGGCACATTCAATCCTTGTTTGTCTATTAGCTTGTGGTTCTTTTCTTCATCACGGGATAGAGCAACTTGGTAGCTTGCAAGGCCCATAACTTTGAAGTCAAGGGTTCAAATCCAGTATTTGCAACATTTGTTTGACAAAAAATATTGACGTATGATTCTAGTGACTAATAATTAATTGATTACTTATCATTTTTCTTTTAAGGTGGTAAAAAAAGAGTGTGAACATAGAACTACTATACTATCGTGATAAACTATTCTCCATCATATTAAATCTATTAAATAAAATGCATTGACCCATAACCTATTATCTCAGGCAAATAGCAGGAATTGAACCTGCATCTTCTCCTTGACAAGAAATTTTTTTAACATTCAAATATATTTGCATTTTTTTTAGTTTTTGAAATGTATGGATTGTATCGAGGAAGAGCTAGGTATGAGACTCTATTTCATTTATATACATTATATACTATTTTAGTTTAGAGTATTATCATATATAGAACTACTATACTATCGTGATAAACTATTATCTATCATATTAAATCTATTAAATAAAATGCATTGAACCATAACTTATTATCTCGGGCATATAGCAGGAATTGAACCCACATCTTCTCCTTGATAAGAAATTTTTTTAACATTCAACTATATTTGCATTTTTTTTAGTTTTTGAAATGTATAGATTGTATCGAGGAAGAGCTAGGTCTGAGACTCTATTTCATTTATATATATTATCTACTATTTTAGTTTAGAGTATTATCATATATAAATATTAAAATACATGAATAAGAATGAAAATAATTTCATAACTAGATTCTTCATAATTTTATTATTTTCAAAAATAAATATCACATGTTTAAGTAAATAAACCAAAAAAATCTTGTTGTGGTACATGGAGCTCTTTGAGGCTTTTTTTAATGCATTTCAATTGATATTTTCATTAATATTATGGATATATCGTGATTTTTTTATTCATGATCTTTCGTCATATATTTGTTATAGTTCTATCGATTCATTTTTTTGACTTATTCTATTGGTTCATTTTTTATTCTATCGATTCATTATAATCACATTCTATTATCATTCTGATCATTACCAGTTGCTAGAAATGAGCGATTTTCTTATAAACACTAATGTTTGAATAGATTTATAAAAATATTATTGAATTATCGTGTTTATTTTATTTATATCACTAAATTAATTTTTATTTCATTTATACTATCCAATTATATATAAAATTTCATTTATATCATTTTGTTATTTTTAATCTAATGGCGTTATACGTTAATGATAAATTTAGAATAACTCATATAACTAAGTAGTATATTTAAAATAATAATTTGTACCACGACTTGCGACGTCATTAGATAAAAACTAACAAATGATATAAATGAAACATTTTAAGAGTTCTATGGTATAAAGGAGGTGAAAAATTAATTAATAGTATGAACGAAATAAATAACATAATTCATTAATTTTTTTTAGGTTTACCCTTAATATTTTAATATTATGATATGATTATCTTTGTCTAAAATATTATATTTTTGTATCTCACTTGTTGAAATGGACTATTAGGTACACTTGATTTATATTTAAGTTAATACGCATATGGTTAGATCACAAGTTCAAAGTTTATGAAAAACAAAAAAAATTCGTTAACGTATTTCGGTTTGGAGATAATCTACAGATTCTATTAGAGAAGAGTACGAAGTCATGAATATATCTTAATATTAATTATATATATATACGGGTAGCAAATTCGCTTATGTAAGAAAAATTTATTATATATTGCTTGATAATTACATGTTTTTTTTAATATAAATCTTAAATTTTAAAATTTAAACTTTAAATTTTAAAATTTAAATCATAAAACTTAAAATATAAATTTTAAATTAAAATAATACTTAATTGTAATTAAAATAAGGGGACAAACGGGCCGGGTCAACTACGGAACACTCATATGTGTTACATCCTTCCAGGTTAAAAAAGATGAAAGGAATTATAAACGGCCAGGATAAACCCTCGCTCTCTCACTCTCTCACATATCCCCCAAGAAACCCTAACGAATCAAGCACTTCCATTCCATTCGGCGGAACACAAGAGGTTATTCCTTCTCCCTTTTTATCCTTAGGCCTTATGTTTATTATGCATTTCTAGCGTTAACTGGTTTTTTAGTTTTGTATTGAGAAAATTAATATGCTGTTTGTAGAATCTTGTTGGTAATTTGTATGCCGTAATCTTGTTTAAGGTAAGGAATAATTGTTTTATTTTGTAAGAGAAAATAAGGTAAAGACAATGAGCTGACGATTTTGGAGCTTTTATGTCTTGCTCTTCTTATAGATTTTTGGTTTCTCAACTATCTTGTATTTTACACTTCATTCTTTGAGTCCTTAGGATTTAGTCACTAAGGGATTTTGATTTTGTAAACCAGTTATTTCGTTTATTTATCTGATCTCAATTATAGTAGAATGCTGTCGGTAGAATAAATGAACAAGTTTTGCAGTTTCTACTGATTCTGAAGCCTTTTCATGCCTGACATTTCCTTTTCCCTTAGAATTGTATAATTTCCTTAGATAATGATACTTCTGTCAAGTGATATGTTATTCAAACATATGATGTCATATATGCTTTCCTTTTTTCTTGTTTCCTGTGTCCTTTAAATAATCAATTGTGTGGAAAAGCCGGGTTTAATCCTATGTACTTTTTTTACTTGAAAATTATAGTTCAGCTAATATTATGTCTAAATACATGCGTCGAAATTTGTTTCCCTTTATTTTTTTATAAGCAGGTTTTGGGTCTCAGTGGGTCGCTTTTTGATATGCTTAATTTCATTTATCTTGTGCAGAGATGGGGGTTGAGGGGAAGGCTATTGTTCCAGAGTCTGTATTGAAGAAGAGGAAAAGAGAAGAAGAATGGGCGTTAGCAAAGAAGCAAGAACTTGAGGCTGCAAAGAAAAAGAGTGCTGAGAACCGTAAGGTCATATACAATAAAGCTAAGCAGTATGCCAAAGAATATGAAAAACAAGTAAATACTCTACATTTTCTCCCCTTGAATTTTTATTCTAAAACACAGTGAGTCCTGCTTCTAAACTTACTTTCTATTAATTACCTTTTCTCTTTAAATAGGAAAAGGAGCTTATCCAGTTGAAGCGTGAGGCTAAGTTGAAAGGAGGATTTTATGTTGACCCAGAAGCCAAGCTACTCTTTATCATTCGTATTCGTGGGTATGTCTTCTTTTTTATTTCAATTGAAATTTGTCATAAAGTTGTATCTATGCTTCTAAATCTTCTTTCATTTCAGTATCAATGCCGTTGACCCAAAGACAAGAAAAATCTTGCAGCTCTTGCGGTTGAGACAGGTAAAATACTTAATCTGATTATTTTTCTTTCTTTATTCATGGTGGTTGAATGACCATTATCCTTTCTGTAGCGTCTAGTTACTTTTGTCCATCTTATACTGATTGATTTTGCTATGTAAAATTTTAATATTTGAATTGCCACTCTTGTTTTCTTAATCTGGTTGGTGCTTTAAAAAATGACATTATGTTTTGTATCCTTTCAATCCACAGAAGTGTACAAAATTTAAGGACAAATAGGCTCTTCAAACATGTCTCATTATTAATGAAAAATATGGTGTATCCACTTTAAATCAAGCTTACATGGTCTGAAATATGGGTAGAGCATTCAGCAAATGATTAGGGTCATGTATGGAAAAATCAGCCATTTGAACCCTTTTTTTCAATGATATGTTTGTTATATTGTAATCATGAAGTTATTATCGTTCTTGTGAAACAATTTATTGGACAGTTACTATAGCACATATGTTCATGTACATTTTGATATTAGACTTCAATGAATTCAGCCCACGGTCTAAATGTCTGATCTGTTAAATTACCTTTTCTGTTGGTCTATTACAGATCTTCAATGGGGTATTTCTCAAAGTAAACAAAGCTACAATTAACATGCTGCGTAGGGTTGAACCATATGTGACATATGGGTATGAGTTTTCACTTTAAATAATTTGTTACCTGTATTCCAGTATGTGTTTACTGACTAGAGACTGAAATGTTTCTTGTGCTTGATTTTAGATACCCTAATTTAAAGAGCGTAAAGGAGCTGATATATAAAAGAGGTTATGGAAAGCTGGACAAGCATAGAATTGCTTTGACTGACAATTCTATTGTCGAACAGGTCTGAGTATCTAATTATTTACTCGTTTCTTGTATCAATCGTCAAAATATGTCTGCTAACATTTTACATGTATTTACAGGCTTTGGGTAAGCACAACATCATCTGCGTGGAAGATTTAATCCATGAAATCTTGACTGTTGGGCCTCATTTTAGGGAGGCAAACAACTTCCTATGGCCATTCCAGCTCAAGGCACCACTGGGTGGCCTTAAAAAGAAGAGAAACCATTATGTCGAAGGAGGAGACGCTGGGAATCGGGAAAATTATATCAATGAGCTCATCAGGAGAATGAATTAAGTTTTGCTATTTTAGGACGTGTTTGAAGATCTGAATTTCATGTTGGACTCAGGTTTTAGTATTTTTAAACTATTTAAAGTTTCAGTTACCTATTATGCTCTATGGTAAGAGTAACTTTTCTTTCCTTACATTTGATTATTGAATGATTGTGAGTGTGTTTACCAATTTGTGCTTAATATTTGCATATTTGATAAATGATATGTACACGTAAATTTATATTAATTATGATGATATATATTTAAATAATTTTGGAATTGGAAAAGGTTAAATTTAAACACATGTCATGACATAATTATTCTAAGTGCAAATATAGAGATAAATTTACGTAATCTTGGCATTTCTCATCCCAAATTCTGTTTTACCGTTTTTATTCCCGATTGACAGCTTTTTTGTAACCTTTTTCAAAAATGGCGCAATTTAATTCATATATTTTATTGTAATCTTAAGGAGACTTTCATACTTATAAAAAATATAAGGTGTTTGTATTTAATTAAGATTACCGTAAAGGAGTTATGTTAATTTATGTGTTGATATCAAACATGTATTCAAATTTACAAAAATTATAGTAAAAAAAAAAAGAATATAAAAGATGCACAGATAGTTGCAAGTATAATGATTAATGGTGATAATTTTGTAATACAATTTAAAGCATAGGATACTAAACATAAATTATTTTTAAACACATTACATATCTCATATAATATAATAATGGAGGAGTGAGTCTTAACGTGTGATGAATCATTTTTAAATTTTGTTTGTTTATAAATATAACCATAATGATAACTCTTGGATGTCAAATAAAATTTATAATAGGAGTTTAGATCTTTGATTTGTGATAGACACAGAAGTTGGGGCGACATTTATGGTAATCATGATTTTTGTGTAACTTGTCCTGAATTGACTGTTTGTCATGTATCTTGTTTGTCTTCTGTCAATATTTTTTTTTTGTTCAATCACGTGGAACTATTAATTTATTTTTTACTTGCTATCCTTTGTCAGGTATGCTTTTATATACTTTCCAATTAAATATACAAGTAATTGTTTCAGATTGCAATATCGTGTTTATCTGAGTCAAAATGTACCTTTTTTCTTCTGTAAACAAAAATACCTAGCCATTAGTCCAAATATAGCTATAGAATGTTAAATTAATATGCTGCTGACGGAAACTTGCATTTTCGCGGGAAATTGCTCCTGATTTTATCAGAACTCAGGCAACCCAAGTTTTAGGAATAGCCGGTTCTACGTGAAAAGTTAACGTTTTGAGCAAACCCAGAGGAGTGAAGATTTGGTTTGGTTAAGCATGGGGGAGCAAAAAGCAGGTTTTTAAGTAATAATACAATGTAACAAAATCTAGTTTTCCATGCTTTACCCAGTAATGGTGATATAACTGTTCAGTTGTTTGCCCTTGAGTGTACTAAGAATTTGTCACTTGCTGGACAATCACTTGCTGGATTCCAATGCAAGTTATTATCGTATTATTATTGATTCCTCAACAATAACATTATCGCTCACAATAACATAATGGAACAACGGGATAAAAGAAAAAAAGGGTACTATATCTGGCTTCAAAACTCTCAAGCTTTACCAAACCGACAAGAAATTGATCTCAACACCAAATGGATAGGTCAGCTGAAAATCTTGTACGGACAGTTACAGTGTCTATCTACATTTGGTACAAGATCACATTCTTGTAGAAGCTGATCTCTCATCGGACCTAAATTCTGGAGACTGAATACAAGGATCTAAGTCAGTGGGAGGTTCACTCTTGCTCCTTTTTTGGATGCTTTGTTGACCCTCTTCCACTACACTTACACCATCATTTTTGGTCGGGTTTGTATTCTCCACAGAAGATGTTGGTGTTTTCTTGAGAGCCTCATAAAGAATAACACCATGGCCTCCACTTTGAGATGTTGCATCTTCTTGATCTTCCTCCTCTGCTTGAAGTGTATCCAGGATTTCAACCACTTGACTCATGAGGGGCCTCCCTTTTGGGTTTTGGCTTAGACATTGATATGCTAAATGGGCCACTTTCATTGCAGTTTTACCTGAGTACTGCCCTTCCAATCTTGGGTCTAAAATCTTAAGAAGCTTCTTATTATAGTTCAGAAGCGGGCGAGCCCATTCAACAAGGTTGTGTTCTTTGCTAGATTTGCTCTTGTCCATTGCTCTCCTTCCAATAAGCATCTCAAGCAGCACAACTCCAAATCCATACACATCGCTCCTAGCAGTTAGATGTCCTGTACGAATTAATCACCTAACTTAGTTCTCGAAATAATATGCTTTGAATAAACAACCTTCGTGGAGATTTGATGAAAATGAAATAAAATTCAATACTCGTACTCTAAAAGGTACATTGTCATATAAAATAAATTGGATTTGACATGAATGCAGTAAAGTATTTAATGCCACATCCAGGTAATTGCTCTCATAGAAAAGCAAAACTGGTACAGTTGCTTCAGTGTCATAAAATTGCTTCTTTGAAAGGTATTCAAATTCCTCACCGCATCACAATATGGGCTGGTGTTAAGAAGGCAGGAACAGTCAAATGATTGACATCAATCTTAAATGGAAAACACACTACAGCCATTCAAAAGAGGATTGTTCTTTTTTAACTAATATTTACTTGGCGCGGCGACAAGTACTTCAAAAAATGTCTCCTTTAATATACCTCGATGAAATCATGAAACAACTCACCAGTCATAATATACTCAGGAGCAGCATACCCATATGTACCCATCACCCGTGTTGAAACATGGGTTTGATCCCCCATAGGCCCATCCTTTGCAAGGCCAAAATCTGAAAGCTTGGCATTGAAGTTCTGCATGTTGTTCATTAACTTTCAGCAGCATAAATCAGCATGTCAAATTAAAAGCACATGCATATTAGTTCAATCAAAAGGAAACCATATTTTATGGTTTTCATAGATTGTTAATTTGCATAGACTGTACTTTCAAAGTTTTCATGTATTTCTATCATTAAGTTATTGCTCTCTTGGCTCTCTTCATAGAGTTCTAACTAAAAACATCATGCTCAATCTTCCGAAAACTGATTTTCAGGTAAAATTATTTGTTTCGTCCTAAAAGCAACTAGTAAATAAATAGTTTATTTTAGGAGCAATATACAAGATATGACTGACCTCATCTAACAATATGTTTGATGTTTTAAAGTCGCGATATATGATGGATCTCTCTGCACCATGAAGAAAAGCAAGCCCTTTTGCAACATCAGAAGCAATCTTCATTCTTCTAGACCAAGTTAGTGTGCAACCCACTCCTGCCATCCAAACAGTAATAAATGAGAAATAAATTAATGATCATGTCATCTTCTAGATGACCGTCATTTTTCTTTCCAAACATGGAGGACAGTTAATTTTTCAAGATGTCAAAAGATCTACATCTTGCAAAGCCAACAGAGCGATAGGCAAAGAACAATTGAAATACTTTTAAAGAGACTCCTATGTTCAAAAACCATACTGAAGTACATAAAAACTGTTCAAGGATCAATATGCATTTTAAGAAAATTGTCTTTTCATTGATCATACTTTAATAGAATAACAAGAGTTACATTTCAAAAATATTATGCTTCTAAATACCTTAGAGCCACACAAGTTTTGTGAAGCGGAAAGAATTGCATTTCTTCCATACTAGTAGTCCAGTGTAAATAATATTACACTCAAAGAAAATATTGCCTGTCTCAAATAGATTGTGTAGAATTCCATAAAGTAACCATTATATACAACAGAGTACAAAGAAGAGATATTGGTAATGGTTACTAATGGATGTAAAATGTATAATCCAATTGTTTTGAAAATCCATTTTGACTTCCATTTTGGTATGAGTACAAAGGTTTCTTTTACTACTTAAAAATCCCCAATACGAATCCATTTTGGTTAGATCAATTGGCATGAATACGCGATTGGAACAAAATAAATACTAAAAGAGTAAAAGTAGTGAATTGAATGGAAAAATAAAAGTGGTAAAATGAAATTTTACCCTTAGAAACACCATAAGCCTTGAAATATCACATATAGATAGTACAAAGATCACATAAATGTAAACAGAACAGGAAGACAGGAAAAGAAAGCGAACACGAAAACTGCAAGCATAAAACTGGTGATCCATACAATTCAGTTATCGAACTCTTTGATTTAACCAAAAAAAAAAAATTTGCGTGAAAAAATTCACTAGTTAATGAACTGAATCAAGGGAACAAAATCAGAGTGGATCAATAACTTTTGTTTTGGACCAATAAAAATGAAACTTTCAATTCATCTATAACAATAAAACCCCGTATAGAAATATCATAAATACGTAATTGGATAGTTCCTGGGTAAAGGATGTATGTTGGTTTCGCACAAACCCTCTGTTAGAATATAGCATTAGTACATAAAACAGAGTTCATTTATCCCCTAAAAGATTAACCATGCATTTACTTAGCAGCATAAAGATTTTAAAGTGATAAGAAACTTACTGCGAAAGAGATGCTTTTCTAAGCAACCGCTTGCCATATATTCATAGACTAAGAGCCTGTGGTCACCCTCGCAGCAGTAGCCAATAAGCTTTACGAGATTATCATGACTAAGCTGCACTAAATAGTTAACTTCTGCCTGCAAAGAACAAAGAAAAAGAAAATTGGTTCATGGAACATAAATAAATAAAATAATTCCAGCAAATTGACTTGTTTGATGACAATAATTTTGTCCTATAGAACACTACATTATAATTCATCTGAGCATCCTGCCGATGGCTTGTTTTTCTCTTTGAAGTACCCTTTTCATTTGAAGCTTACTAATAAAAGATGATAGATAAAGAGACAAGCTCCGCAGACAGGACTTGATTCTAAGCAGCTAAGGAAATGACAGCAGAGGAAACATAATATCTTAAAAGATTTATTAGGCTTTCAAGTTTCAATCCATATATTAAGTAGCCATTCCAACCTTATACAGGGATGCTTAGACCTCTAATATTCATCAGAGAAACTTCTTTGTACTTTGTTTTTTGCAGCAAATGTTCTGTGCTTTTTTTAGCAGAAAAGTTTACCCATGTAAAATTTTCATGCATAGGAAGGGGAAAAAAAGCACAACCGGCAAGATAAGTCACATACCAGCCATTCCCTGTCACCTTGGAAGCCTTCTCGATTAAGTTCTTTGATGGCAACTTGTGTGCTCTTGAAACCTGGTCTAATATTCTCGTCAATAACTCCTTTGTATACAACTCCAAACCCGCCCTCACCAAGGATTAAATCAGGCCGGAAACGGTTTGTAGACAACCTCATCTCCTCATACGTAAAAATGTGAACATTGCTGTTTCCAGGGTTTCGGCGGAGATCTTTAATATCCCTAGGAGCCAAGGCAGTGCGGCTTGAAATTTTATCTGGTTCGGGTGATGCATCATGTCCACATTCTATATTAAGTGGGTTTTTTTCCACAAAAAATAAATAAAATGAAAACATTGTTAAGCAAAAGAAAAAGCTAATATCAAATACTGCTCTCTCTCCTCCATGCAAGAAGGGACTGACAAACCATTATTTAAGAAATGAAAATTTCTTCATAAAAGGTATAAGAGAAATGTTGGATGCCCTAATCACTGTGAATCTTTACTTTGGGTTGCATCTCTCCATTGGTTTTGCATTTAGTTCTTCTGTTATTTGGCATTGATTATTTTGTCCTTAAAATTTAAAACAGGTAGAATTAAATGTTTAACTAAATAATGAACTAGAACAGTCGAACATAGAAAAGGATAATTTCTTGAAAAGAGATTCCTCAAAATTCATAAATTGTTGTTTTTTTCTTCTTCTTCTTCTAAAATACTGCATAGGTTGAATGAAACTAAATTTTCATCATAATCAGTTATAAATTATAATATTTATGTAGCACTTACATAGATGTTTCTACTCCTTGGCAATTTAAAAATTTTAATTTAGTTTGGGACGATAATCACTACTTGAATTCTGCTATGGAACAAATATATATGAATTTACTGAACACAACATAGTTTTAATTTTCTATGTCTATAGAGTTCATTTTCCTCCAAATTTACTCAATAGTCAATAGATCAACTTACAGAGACATATAAAATGATGAGTCCAAGGCATTCAGATTTCAGAAAGCTTTAGTTGTATACAGATATTATATAGTAATTCTCAGACCCAGATCAATTATTAAAATATACATTAACATGTAAAGTTCAAAACACTTAAAAGTCTTAATGATATTAAATTAAAGGACTGGGCATTATCATCACTTGCAATAACAAAGTCAATTATTAAAATGACTTAATCTTCCGAACATGAACGAAAGTGCATAGACATATACTTTTTGCAACAACAAAAAAAATCAGAAAACCAAATAGGGAGGAAATAGGAAAAAGATACATTTAATTAAAAAAGATAATAATATTGGTATTGGGTATCATTACATCACATTTTTTATTCTCCCAATAATTTGTACAAAATGACACTTTAGTTCAACGTTAATAGCGTAAAGACAATAAGACATGACCAACTTCTGTAAGATTTTATGACAATAAGTCTATTAACAGAATTTCTTAAAATGGCAATTGCTTTGTGCACTACGAAAATTAAAAGCATAAAAAGAGCGAAACAGAGAATCCTTATCATCCAAAATTAAAAGCAACATCTTCTCCATCAATCTCATATGATATAGAACAATGAGTGTGTCATACAATCAATATAAACCTAATAATTTGAACTTCTATTATAGGGAGAGGAAAAAATCTCTGTCACTTGCATTTAAAACTAACAAATAAATTTAAATAACAAATTAAGAAATGTAAATGAAGAGCAAAAAAGTCATAAATTAATATACCTTTGCTTTTCTTGATAGGCTGTGAGAGTTGTTCCTGAGCACTAAAACAAATCCCCATGAATCTGAATCAAAAACTGAGCCGAAAACCAAGACTTTACATTTTATCCTCGCATTATATCAAGGACTACGCTGTAGAACCCTCTTTACTGTTTCAAGGCTTTACCGTGACAAGCAATGAATTATCAGTGTAGGATGATGGGTCAAATCTGAATTCAGATCGGAATTCGATTTGGGTCCGTCAAGATCCGAGTTGGGGCACCAGAAATTCGGTGGATCTCCCTAGATTCCGATCTAGGTCCCCAGAGAAATGAAGGTGAAGACCACCAAAAAAAAAACTTTGACCTTGAAGCCAAATCTAACAGGGTAGTAGAGAGAGAAGAGGTATTGTTTCAGGAAGAGAAAGTAGAGGGGCAGTTTTGGTCCGTTGAGGAGGTCATTACCGTTGGTTTGAGCAATGCGGCGAAGAAAGCGCCAAACCAAGCACGCCCAAGCCCCTTAAACAGAACATATTATGTCTATTGTTTAATTTTGATGGCTACTTTTGCATTTTTAAAATATAAATATACAAATATGAATTATATTTTTTTTTTTGTAATATAATATGAATTCTATGTTAGTACAATCAACTGTGACTATATTCAAAAAATTAAATATCAAAGAAAACCTAATACATGTGGAGAGATAGAGAGAGAGAGAGAGAGGAAAAAAAGAGAAGAGAAGAGTTGCTCATAGAATATATGACAATATATTAAAAAATATATAGATTTTTTGCCTGTACCTTCAAGGAATCAAATTTACATATATTTGAATCAAACGGGTTATCACATATTTGAAAGTTATTAAAGATGAATATTATGGTAACTTAAAATTTATATTTAATTTTACATTTATATTTCTTATATTGTGTTAAATTATTTAAAAAATGATAATTTCTCCATTTTAAAAATAATTCTACTAAATATCAGAATATAAATGATACTAATATAAATATGAGTGTAAATGTATGTTTTTATCATTTTTTATTTTATAAATTATAAATCAAATTTATATATTGTTAAATAAAAAATGTTAGTATTAACTAATTTTACACACTTTTATACCCATATCTTTTATGTAGTAAGAATTGGTTAATAAATTAGATAAATAATTTAATTTCTAAATAATATTAGAGGTGTCAAAATTTAAATTGTGTGAATATAAAAGTGTAAAAATGTGTGTCCCCTAACATTTCTCGTTATTGAATTTTCATTTTGTTTTGTTTTAGGCCGATCCATATTTAAGTGGGATTTAAACTTCGTGAAGGTGATTGGTCTTTGACCTCCTCAACTAGAGGGAGATGGAAACCCGCATAATTATTATCATTTGGTTTGATAAGCAAGTTGGTTGCAAGTTCCATGGCAGCTTAACCCTCATCCTCCTCTTTATTTTTTTCTGCCAGCTTAACTTTGCGAGGCAGCCTTTTTATTGAGGGATAGCAACTCATGAAAATACAAGTGATATTTTTGAAGAAAAAAATTAATTAGCCAGGTATGAACAGAGACCCAAATGGAGCAATTTAGAAGTTAGATTGAGAGTATGAAAATTAAATGAGCTGATTAAAAAAAAAAACAAAAAGATCATGACTCGTTGCAAATTTACCTTTGGTTAACGTGGTTCATTTAAATGATCCATGTGACATTTTTAAGTTGCAAATATGAATAATTTAATCATTCTAACATAGTTTACTCCTTTTAAAAGAAAATGTAAGAGAAAGAGACTTCGTAGCAAAAAGAGTTACTATATTTGTTTTGGAAGATAATGTATAGTTGAAATGGAACATCCATGCTTAAACTTGTACCGTTTACGATCCAACTTTACATGAAGAAGACAGAGATGGGAATCACATTGAGCACAACAAGGTTATTCGGATTACAAGAATACTATTGGATATTAGAGCTCAATGCCTAGAGCAACAAAGACCTAGTCATGGAAGCTATTAAGGATACCGAGCCAATCAATTCTTAATATGCTGACAATAAATATGCATCTCAAAACGCCATCTACGATCTTTATATGCTCCATCTAAAGTAACAAACACTTGCTATCATCCAGATCACGATCTAGTTTAATTCAGATTCTGTTTGTTACTGAATTATTTCATTACCAGGTCTGGTCTGAAGCTCACCAATGAAGAACCTCCAAATAATCGAACACGCTAAACATATTGCTCCATTTGATGAGCAAATTGACATTTATATATAGACATAGGCACAGTTAGGGGTGTCCAAAAACCGGGCCGGACCGGTTTAAACCGAAAACCGGTCCAAACCGGACCGAACCGAGCAGTTTTGTAAATGAATCTGGTCCGTATTAAATAAAACCGATTTTAAAATGGTCCGGTCCGGTTATAAAATATTATAAACCGACCGGACCAGTTTTATTAAATAAATATTTTTTATTATTTAAAATTTTATAAACCCTTGTATATATATATATATATATATATTGTTTTCGAGTTTAGGGTTAAGTCGTCACTCGTTAACGCTTAACCCTAACCCTAAAAATAATTCTCTCAACTCTTTCCTCTACGATCGCCTTCAGTCCTTCACCACTTCGCCGTCTACGCTCTGCTTTTGCCACTTCTTCGTCTACGCTCTGGGTTTGGCCGTCATCACTTCCACCAGTAACTAGCCATCGTTCCTCGTGTTGATTCCACCAACAGTTAGCCATTGTTCCACACGTTACTTCAACCAGAAACTAGTCACCTCTCCTCGCGTCGTTTCCACCAACAACTAACCACATCTCCTCGCGTTGCGTCATGTCATGACAACAATGGACGAAAATCACGAAATAGGTATGTGGTAGTAGTTTTTTCCTGAATACTACTGGAGTACTGGTTTGGTAGTCTGGTAGTAGTTTTTTCCTGAATAAACTGAATGGTAAGTCTAAAGTCTGAACTATAAAGTCTGAATGGTATGTCGTTTTTTTGTTCGTGTGAAGTTTGAACTGTGAAATCTAAATGGTATATCGTTTTTTTGTTAGTCTGAAATCTGAATGGTAAGTCATTTTTTTGTTAGTCTGAACTCTGAACGGTATATCATTTTTTTGTTAACCTGAATACTTTGAACTGTGAACTCTGAAGTTTGAACAATTTTTTCTCACAGAGTTCATTTTTTTAAAATGGTGGAAAGTGGAAACTAATTAATATTTTTATAACTTATAACTTCAGTTAAATTGTTAGTATGTTGTCCCTCTTTTATAGCTTAATTATTTTGATTAAGTTCTCTTTATAGATTAAATATATATAGTTTATTTTATTAATGTTTGATCATTATGAATTTCAAGAGGTACAGGTCTACCCCCGAGAATAAAAAATCTATGTCATCAAGAATATGTACATGTACATAACTCATTTTTCAATTTAAGCTAATTATAATCATCAGGATGCATTCCACCTTTCTTATACCCATCATGATCTTCTGTTAGAAGGTAGAGTTATTTTTTACCTGTTGGATCTGATTCCAATTCCCATCAAATTGTTATGAGTATTTGTTTGATCTAGAAAGTTAATTAAACTTGGAAATCTGAATGGTATGTCATTTTTTTGTTAGTCTGAAATCTGAAATCTGAATGGTATGTCAGTTTTTTGTTAGTCTGAAATCTGATCTTTACAAATTGCCTTAGTATAATCACAGTTCACAGAATACATTGATCTTTACAATTAAATGTGTTTTTTTATTAACATGATTTGTTAATATAAATTTTTATATATGATTTATATATAAGCTGTATTTTTGTCATAAAATGTACATAAATTGTGGTGTTTTTGTTTTATAGGTTCTTATTAAATCATATTACTTCTTAATTTTTAAAATGTACATAAACAATGTTTAAATTAATATTGTTATAGATTGTATAAAGTTTCTGAATACCAAACTGTATTATTAATTCATTAACGCCTGATATCATATATGCAGGTAATGCAGCTATAAACTAAATATTTATGTAGATAATTATATTTTAAATGTAATTAATCCACAAAGTTAATAAATAATAAAAAACAGTTTTTATTAGCATTCAATTGTACAAAATTACCATCGTTTTAATGTAGTGGCACCAAACATTTTGTAAAGCCCTCAAATTCAAGGTAATGTCCTAGATTGTTGTCCTATGCTAGAATGTTACACTTTGGTGACTGATATTATGTTAGTTTTGAAATGATTTTTGATTAATTACAAAAAGTAATATTTTAATACATTAAGAATATGTACTAATCTATATTTTATATATAGGTGATGATGTACATGAGTTTATTGGACCAAATCAATTTACAGACTTTGCTATGTCTATGATTGAAGACATTGAACCTGAAATTCATCCGAATGAAATGGAAAATCCACCACAGAATTTAAATGACTCATCTTCAAAAAGGGGAATAGAAGTAAGTAATGTTCACCCTGATAATGAATCTGATATGAAGAAACCAAAAAATTTTAGGTCAGAAATATGGAATCATTTTTCATATATTTTACCCTATGATGTGGAAAATCCTAGAGCTACATGTCATTATTGTAAAAAAAGTTATGCTGCTCATCCCACTAGGAATGGAACTACTTCAATGATACATCACTTCAAAAATTTATGTAAGAAGATTCCTAAAGAAGTAGATAAAGGACAAAGGATGTTAAGTTTTCAAACACAAAAAAGAGAGGATGATAGGACAACTCATAAATTAGTTGTTGTATCATTTGATGCAAAACGTGCTAGAGTTGCTTTGGCAAAAATGATTATTATTGATGAATTGTCTTTTAGGTTTGTTGAGGGTGAGGGATTTAAAGACTTTATATATGAAATTTGTCCTAAGTTTCATGTGCCATCTCGACAAACAATTTCTAGAGATGTGTTTCAACTTTATTTAGATGAGAAAAAAAGTTTGAAGAACTTTTTCATAAGTGAAAAGCAAAGAGTTTGTCTTACTAGTGATTGTTGGACTTCAATTCAAAATATTAATTATATTTGTCTAACTACTCATTATATTGACAAAGATTGGAAATTACAAAAGAGAATTATAAAATTTTGTCAAGTTGAGAATCATAAAGGTGATACAATTGGGAGAGTGATAGAACAAAGTTTGCGTGATTGGGGTATAAGTAAGGTATTCACCATAACACTTGATAATGCTTCCTCAAATGATACTGTTGTGTCATACTTGAAAAGGAAGCTAAAAAATTGGAATGATGGACTTGTTATGAGTGGAGAGTTCTTTCATGTGCGATGTTGTGCTCACATTTTGAATTTGATTGTAAGAGAGGGACTTAAAGATCTTCATAGTACTATTATGAGTATTCGTTGCGCTGTGAGATATGTTAGATCATCTCCTTTGAGATTACAAAAATTTAAAATGTGTTCTATTAAAGAAAATATTGAGTCCAAAGGAAGTGTCGTGCTAGATGTGCCTACAAGATAGAACTCCACATATCTAATGTTAAAATCTTCTTTAAATTTTCAAAAAGCATTTGATCGTCTTGAAGAAGAGGAAGGAACAAACTTTATTTCTTATTTTCATGAGGAGCGATCGAATGTTGGGCCGCCAACATTAGATAATTGGAAGAATGCTGGTGTTTTTGTCAAGTTTTTGAAAACTTTTTATGACTCTACTTTAGCATTTAGTGCAGAAATGCACCACTTCAAATTTATATTTTACAGAACTACATAACATTCAATCTCAAATACTTACATGGTGTGTTTCTGATGACTTGTTAAAAATATAGCTATTAGCATGAAAACAAAATTAAATTTGAGAAGTATTGGGGAAATGTAGACAAGACTAATAAGATGTTGTATGTTGCATTTGTACTTGATCCAAGGTACAAATTAGAGTATTTGGAATTCTTATTTGAAGAGATTTATGATTTAGAAATTGTTCAAAAATTGAGAGATAATGTCAAAAATACTTTTATGGATCTTTTCAAAGCTTACTATATGTTAGTGCATGGAAAAGATTTTCAATCTAATGTGACTCAATTACGAGATGTAATAGGAAGGATTCCTTCATCTGAGGAAGCAAGAAAGTTGAAGTTTCTTAAACGCTTAGAGGAGAAAAATAGTTTGGAATTGAAAACCGAGGTTGAGAAATATTTGAACACCCCATGTGAAAATGTCATGTTGGATAAGTTTGATATATTAAAATAGTGGAAGGCAAATTCTTTTAGGTTTCCTATCATCTCTCTCATTGCACGTGTTAGCAATTCAAGTTTCAACTGTTGCATCAGAATCAGCTTTTAGCACAGGAGGGCGCATTCTTGATCCATTTAAGAGAATCAGCTTTTAGCACAGGAGGGCGCATTCTTGATCCATTTAAGAGTTCTTTGAATCCTAAAATGGTAGAGACATTAGTATGTAGTCAAAATTGGTTTCGTTCTTTCATTAATAATGACAATGTTCTATTAACAGAATACAATAATGACCTAGACATTTATAAAGATGTTGATTTTGTTTGATTGTAAAGTTCATTAAAGAAACTACAATGATCGTTGATGATTAATAATAGGTAAGTTAAATATTATCTAATGATGTATTGTTGTGGATTTTGAGTTTTGATGTTTGTATATGTTTAAGAATTCTTTGCAAATGAGATATTTAGAATTCATTTATTCATGTCTAATCTTTTTTTATTTTAGATTTTGATAACATCTTATTTATGTATTTAACAATAATATCTATTTATGTATGATTATAAATGATCATTATATTTTATTACATCCTATTAAATTATATCATATTAAATTGAATCATATTTATTTATTATTAATTGTTAAAAATCGTTAAAAACTGTTAACAAAACCGTTCTGTTATAACATTTTAGATAACCGAATGGTCTGATCTGGTACGGTTTCAACTATATGAATAGTCTAGTTTGGTTACATTTTTTTTAGGCAAAACCGGACCAGACCGGACCATAAACACCCCTAGGCGCAGTCGATAATGGCCATCAAAAGCTCATTATAAAATCAAGAAAATGAGAAGACAAATAAATTAATAAACAAACTTATAAAATAAATTGATTCGACGAAGCAAAATCAAATAAATTCAAATCCTAAACAGGTGATAAATTCCAAATAAATTAAAAACAACTGTTCCAAGTTTCAAGAAAATGAAGAGACAATTATGACAAAATTTAAGTTCACTTCAACAAACGCAACTCTTTCCATCAGCAGACGCTCAAGAGACGAGGTTGTCATTAAGAGACAATGAAGCTAACTGGTCAGCTGGACCATTAGCCTGTTGAGCTGCAACATTCCTCAGGACTTCCATAGCCTCTGCAACTTTCGCCTTCAAAGCTTCAGGTGACTCCAGCAGATGCAGGACCTCAGTCTGATCCATCTCCAGAAGCATGCCAGTCACCTTCGCTGCTGACTCATGCTCCAACTGATCAACAAGTGGGTATAAAGCTTCACCCAGCATCTGCTCAAACATGAAAGAGAAAAGACAATTATTATCTGCATATGACAAGCAATTTCCCCCCTTTATGGAATGAATGCAAGAATAGAAATGGAGACTTTAAGGGGTGTTCTTTACAAGAAAGGAAATAATCTTTGACCTACCGTCCTCTGCTGCTCAGGTGTAGCATTTGCAAGGGAAGAAGCCAAAGCCGTAATGGGCACTGCCTGTCCAGAACCATCTCGCATTGGCATGGCACCCATGTCATAAGGAACCGAAAGCATGCCACCGACACCAGATATTGGAACTTCTGGCATGTTGCGACCTGGTGGATAGCGATACATACGACCCCTTGGAAACATCTGAAAAACAAGAAGTAAAATTTAACATTAAAATAAAAGCAATCAAAAAATTATAAATAATGCAATTGAAATCGATTTTCAAATCAACCTGCTGCTGCATCAGTGGCATTGGCTGCTGGGATTGCTGAACAGGACCTGCCCCTCGCCGACCACCAGGGCGTTGACTCTGCTGAACCATTGGAACAAAATAATTTGGCATATGAGTTCCACCAGGCCGCATTCCAGGAACGAGTTGCTGCTGATAACCATACCCAGCCTGTCAAAAACAAGGTTCAGAGAATAACTTTCAATGACAAAGAAATGATCAAATATTTCCAACTTCAAGCCAAAAACACTTGCAATATAAACCACATGATAAAATAACAAAGCCAACTATTATAGCAAAAAATATCAATATCCTGTCAATATACTTCAAGCAGATTTGAAGAGACTAAGCACATTCAATATAAACGAAGAAACTGATGAGACGCTTCAAACTTTGATTCACACACCAATACAATATAAACCACATGAGGAATGACAATTTGCACACATCCCTTGTTTTGTGCCACAATTCAATATTTTCTATAAAAAAAGGAATCACTTCTCCAATTTCCAAAATAATTCAAACTCGTGGCTCAATATAATAAGTGTGGATACAAAAGTGGGTGTAAATTTATATATTATCATTTCTATGAACCACATAATAAAATAACCATGACAAAGCCAACTGTATAATAGCCAAAAACAATATCATGTGAATAAACTATTAAGTAGATTTGAAAAGCATTAATCGTGATTTGATATTTCATATTTGCAAATATCCATCACAATGGAATATCTGAACATTTTAAGCCTAACAGTTACAATGTGATATACAAGGCATCTTTGGTGCAGAAGTGATGAATAATCTTTAACCTCCAAGAAGTTGCATAAAATACTAAAAATATCAAGACAACTAAAAATCATAAAGTGCTCACTTGTGGAGGAATTATAGCTGGTGGTCCTTGGCCATATAAAAGTTGTTGACCAAGACCTGGAGCACCAGTAGGGTACATTGGCATACGAGGAGGAACATTAGGTGGCATGGCAACAGGCCTCATCTGCGCGAATTGAGCCTGTCAAACAGAGAAACATGATGAACTGGAAAGGAAAAAGGCAAATAAGTTTAATATCATGAACTGCAAAGTCATCCCCAAGATTCAGTAACTTGGAAGCATGATAATAAAGCACCTGACAAGAAAAATTACCAGGAATATAAATAATTGAAAGTACTCCAAAATAGTCAGAACAAAGAGAGCCACAGTTGTCAAAAATAATGATAAATACAGCAGGAGATGAAGCAATCTATATCACCACAACTTACATTTCATAATTAATTAAATGAGGATTAACGCAACACAATTATGAACCAAAAGCTAAAGTTCCACCATCAGTCATAGATACCTGCAACCTTGCTCTTCTCTCTTCTTTCCTCTGTGCTAGTGCAACGTAGAGGGGCTTGCTAACAACAACTTTTCCATTCATCTCTAAGAGCTGAATTAAAAGAATGAAGGAAAGTCTTAGTAGGGAGCTTGAGAATTGAGATAACACATTGATTAATTAGAAGGTGGATGTTCATGTACATACAGCTCGTGATGCTTCTTCAGGAGTTGAGAAAGCAACAAAACCAGAACCTTTGCTGATGCCATTTGGATCACGCATAATCTGTTAATTGCAGAGTGAGGAGTTGAAGAAACAGATTCTCAGTAGTTGAACAAAGGGAAGAGTCAACGAAACAAGAACTCAAAGGGCCAACAAGAGGGCAGATAATAACAGACCTTGCAAGAAGTAATTGCACCAAACTCTGAGAATAATTCCTTGAGCTTTTCATCACTGATGCTATCATCTAAGTTCTTGATGTATAAATTTGCCCCTTGATATTTATCACTGGCTTCTTTCATACACTGCTCAAAACGAGCTCTCAGTTCAAGCTCTCTTTCAGACTTTTTCTGGGCTTTTCCAACATACCATTCCTTCTCATCAAATTTCTTACCATTCAATGCCTCAACGGCTTTAGCAGCATCATCTTCATTTTCGAAGTTGACAAAACCAAAACACTTGGACTTTCCATCTCCATCTCTCATCACTAAAGCACTGGTAATGGTTCCATATTCACCAAAGATCTTCTTCAAGTCTTCATCTGTTGTGGACTCAGATAGATTTTTCACATACACATTGTTAAATTTTGTCTTACTCAAAGCTGTGTCTCTTTCCTGCTTGCGAAGAAAGTGACCAACAAACACTTGTCTATCATTAATCAACATGCCATTTAACTTATCTATTGCCTTCTGCGCAGAATCTTCAGTGTCAAATTGTACAAAACCATAGCCTTTGGACACACCAGAAGCATCGGTAGCAACCTTGCAAGAAAGAATACTCCCAAAAGAAGAGAATGTGTCATGTAAAGCCTTGTTGTCAATTTCCTTGTCCAAATTCTGCATTTAAACCAAATAACAAAGAGAATTACAAAAGACAGATATTGATGATGTAATGCTGCAAATTATTAGGAATGACTTTGGAAATTCAAATAAGTATGATCTAGACCTTTGGTCTACCTAAGAGTCTATGGTGCATGCATTTGTTGTTTATTTTCATATAATTCATGAATCAAGTAAAATGTCTGGATTTATGTTTTCTGGATAATTATGACGGCTCGTCTATTTTAGTTCATGTACCTTATGGTTTTTTGGATTCATGTACAAAACAGCCAACAGAAAAGTCGAATTCATTCATAGAAACGGAAAAAATATGGTTAAAAACCTTCAAACGTTAAATATACAAAATTCTAAGGCTCAAATCCGCATCTACTGCAAGTAGATTTGCAATAAAAGAAAAAACTGGGCCAATCATCTTCCATATATAAAAGAATACTCCACATACGTTAACAACATTTATGAGAGGAGAAGGATGGTGCATACCTTAATGAATATATTACCGGTCCCACTCTTTCTAATACTAGGATCACGATGAGAATACATGACCCTAATGGGCTTGCTATTCAATGGAGTGAAGTTCAAGACGTCCAATGCCCGTGCGGCTGCATCAGTAAAAAACACACTGTGTTCAAACTAAAACACAACAAATGATAAGAGGAATATCATTTGGTTTAATTGTATGACGTATCCGCTCATACATGGAATTTCATTTTCAATCCCCTCATTAAAAAAACATATATTCATTTTTCATACTACATAAATGATTATATGTTTTTATATTTTCTTTACAAGGGTCAGTGGAATAGCTAGATTGGAGGAATATCATAGAATATGAAAAATTCGCCACGGAATACATACACATCAAATGCAAACAGTGATCACCAGTATAATCATATAACATTCAGAACTTACCAACAGAATGGACAAATATAACAAAACAAATATATTGTTTCCCAAAAAGGAGCATACTAACCATCCTGGGGGCTGTTGTAGTTGACATAGCCATAGCCAAGGGACCGGCGAGTAGTCAAGTCCCTACAGACACGAACAGATACAACCTGACCGACCTGGTTGAACAGATCGTAAAGCTGAGCGTCGGTAACATTGTAGTCCAGATCTCCTACGTACAAAGACGTCGTAACGGAATGGCCGTAAGTCACGCCATTCGGAGCAACCTGATGCTGTAACTGAATCTGCGCCATCTCACAAATCCCTAGAAATTAGAAGATCCTTCTTTTTGGTATTCCTCACTAAAAAAGGGAATAAATTAAAATTGATACTGATAATTGAAACCCTAAGGACTCAAACTGACAGACCGAGAAGATAACTCCAAAAACTTTCACTGCAAAAGTTTCGGCTTTCTGGGAAAAATACGAAGAACTGGAAGAGCGTAACGGGGATATATCGCCGGAAATCCGAAAACTTCCAGACGAAATATGAAGTACACAGTGAAAACAG
Source organism: Hippophae rhamnoides (assembly GCA_033030585.1). Taxonomy (NCBI): domain Eukaryota; kingdom Viridiplantae; phylum Streptophyta; class Magnoliopsida; order Rosales; family Elaeagnaceae; genus Hippophae; species Hippophae rhamnoides. Next base: position 59,120,030 of record CM065428.1, on the reverse strand, counting down.
AAAGATTTCTCCCCACTTTTTTTTTATTTTCTGGTTTTTTATTTTTTTATTTTTTGCTAGAGAGATAGAGAGAGAAGGGGATAGAGGGTGGGAGCGCAGAATGGAACTGCACCGCACTGGTATTACGTAACTGTGCGGCTTATATACGCAACTCAATCGGATCTTTCGCGCTAACCCTAGTTCTTTTCCCAACGTAAACTATTGGCCGTTCGATCTTTTCTATGATACCTCCAGCTGGCAAGTCACATTTACAGTTTTGCTCCCGTTTTGTCCGTCCGCTGCTATTTAAAATGAGAGAATTAAATGTAAAATTCAAGATTAATTGATATAATAATCCGATAAAATTTAATTAAATTTATACATAAAATCTTAAAATATAAAAATTTATTTATTATAAAAAAAATTAAATTTCAAATATAAATTATTAAAACTTTAAATCATATAGTTTAGTTATTGAATTTTTAAAATTTTACACCTAAAACATAAATTTTTAATTTCATATATATATATATATATATATATATATATATATATTAATAATCAAGTTATAATTTATATAAAAATTTTAAAAACTAGGTTATAAAATCTAAAAATTTAAAAATTTATATTTTAATAATGGACTTTAACTAAAATATAAATTTATTTTTTAGGAACATCTATTTATATTTTTTGAGTATTATAAAACTTTCTTAAAAAATAAAAATTAAATTTAAATAATATGTTAAATCTTATTGCAATAAAAATAATAATCAATAATATTATATTTAAACTAATTATAATATTAAATAATTTAAATTATCTCATTTTTAACATTAATAATTAAATAAGTTTAATTAATTATAATTAAATTTTATTAACATTTAATTTATAATATATTTTAGCTAATTTTTTTTTTGATAAAAATATGAGTTATTTTTATAATTAAAAGTTTTAAAAGATATATTATTTTAAAGAAAAAATAATTTCTATATTAAAAAAAATTAATATATCATAAAAAATAAAAAATATTAATGTTACAATAATTAAAAAATTTATTAAATTTATCGAGATAAAATTAATATTCGAAACTTATACATTTAATATTTTTAATTTAAAGATTTATTTTATCTCTCCATTATTTTATAAATTGTAATATATAAATAAATATAATAAATTATAGCCGTTGATTCTATAATTAACTTATTATATATATATATTTATTTATAAGTAATTTTTTATTTTAAAATATTTGTCCATTTTTTTTTTACTAAAATTATATATATCGTTAATATTCTAAAAGATAAATATAAAATAAATAAATTATGTATTTTATTTAATTTAAATAGAACTCTTAAAATCTGAAAGTAATTTTAGATACACAATCATTAGAAAAGAAATTAGACTTCATATTTTGCAAAAAATAAAAAATAATATATACTTATCAGTAAATAATTTACATTACTTTAAATATTATAATAAATATTTATTTATGTTAGTAAGTAAAATAGATGTATTTTATTTATCTTCAAAATTTTTAAGGTTTATGATAATGTTATTATATTTATTTTCTTATATTTTATACATTCCATTTTTATTTTTTTATTTAGAAATATTTTGTTTGAAGAGATTGTTTTTTATATTTTTAAATGCTATGTAATTTATTTTAATACTTTTATACAGTTAATTGTATTAAATCTTATTTTTACCGATTAAATAATAAATTATTAATAATTATTAGTTTAAAATTTATAATTATTTATTTTTTTATAAAAAAATTATCTTAACTAAGTAATTATTATATGTCAAATTAAAGTTATTAGTAATATAATATCATTTAAATAATTTATAAAATATTATATAAAAAATTTATTAAAGTTTTTATAATATTTTTTATTGAAATTAGAAACATTGTAAAATCATACTATTTATTTATTTTTATAACACAACGTACTTATATAATTTATAATCAAAAATTTTGCTTAACTATAATAACATAAGATAACACTGTAAACCAGGTAAACTCGATTAATAATTTAAAACTTTAATATATCTACAAATAAAAACATTGCTATTAACTTTTTTTTTCTACACGGCATTGCTATTAACTTAACAATTTGCAAAATACGATTACATAGGCAAACAAACAAAAAATGGACAATGACTAGCAAAACGTTTTAATCCCCTTGTTGCCGGCTTGCCGCAAGTAATAAGAAGGGAAGAAAAATCATGGAAATTAATTTATTGATATAATACTAATAAAAATTTGTAGGGGATGGATTAATCTTAAATTTTAATTAAATTTATATATATTTTTAAAAAAATTTAAAATTTTATACATAAATCTTAAATTTTTTATTTATAGATAAGTATTTTAGTAACTAAGCTAAGAATTATGGATAAAATATTAAAATTTAAAAGATTAAATTATAAAATTATAAAATTTAAAATATTAATGACTTTAAAAATTTGAAGAACTAATAATATGTTTTAAAAGTGTAAAAATTTATATTAAAATTTGAATATCAATAATATATTTTAAGATTTCTATTAAAAAAATTATCAACAAAAGGAAACTGGATATGAATATATTGATTTTTTTCCTTTCAAAAATAATAAGTAAAATGTTATATTTCTTATTAAAAAATTTAATTTACTTTGTTAAGTTTGGTTGTAAAGAATGAGATTATTAATGAAATTGTTTCCATCATTCATACGTTTTGTTGTGTCATAGATATAAAATAAAATAAAAAATCACTAAAACATGAAATTATTATTCCACCATCTATTTTAGAAGTTGTTATTCCATTCACTTCCCATTGTATAAAAATATATTATTTTAATTTCACCTTAAATTTTAAACCTAAAAATCATAAAATTATAAATCCTAAAATCTTAAATCCAAAAACATTAAATCTTTTTTGAGTTTTGATTATGTAATATTTGATGGTGATATAGTAAATCAACAATAGCCTTCCACAACTATATATTAATATTTGTGTGTTATTTTACAAATAATATAGAAAAAAATTAAATTTTTTTTCTTGTTTTTAACTTTTATTCAAGATTAAATCATATTTTTAAGTAATAATTATTTAGAAAAATAATAATTTCTAATAATATATTATTTTTAACAGAAAAAATAACAATTAAATAACATTATTTAAAATTCATTAAACATAATGTATTAAGGTTGCTTGGTATTGTCCAAGTAATAGATACAAAACTCTAACAACCTAAGGCACCTCGTTCATATGGTCAATATGGTGTTCACGTTTAGAAGCTTGTATGTAAGCAACTTGGTGCTTGGAGGTAGTCATTCTAGGTCTTATAGAGGTTCTCGAATAGACCCAATAACATACTACATAAGGCATATGACTTGATGAACAAGATCTAGTCTGTTATCTAGCATTTATCTTGTGCGATCTAGAAATAGTAGTTTGTATATAACGACCTAGACACTCTTTATAATTTTATCATATGTAAGTCAGTTGTGACATCTCGAACAAAGTACCAACCATTGTAATATTGACACCTACCCTATTATGTATCTACATATATCTCTCAGTATCAATACTAAGGGATCTAAATTTTATTTCTCTCTAATATCTCTCTAAAAACCCTAACACACTAGAAATTATTTAAATAATTGACGTTCACCGTGGGGATTTAAATCTTTCTAGTAGTTAGTTAGAATTTGAGACCTTAAATTTCATATCTAAGGCGAATTAGCCTATGTCATAAAAAAATTCATTCCTATCAATATGAGCTATCATTATACTACCTCTGATTCAAGGAGAAACAACATTTAGAACCATCTCATGTATCAAGTTCATGGAAGTGACCTCGATGAACATGTATCTCACTATACAGCTCATTTCACACCACATCATAGATTGGAGTACAACTTCATTCAGCCATTACCCATAGGTTAGGAGGTCAAAGGCTACCAAGACAATCATTTCTAATTCAACAAACACCTTCTTGTAAACTAATAAGGCATCATTGTGAATGACCAAGACCCACATATGGAGAACTCACACCTACAAATTAATCAATGAGATACCTCTTATTAACAAGTTACCTCCTACCAATGATACTTTTTATCAACAAAATTCCCCTTATTAATGAGATACTTCTTGCCAATAAGGTATTTCTTATCAATAAGTTACCTCCTATTAATAAGGTACTTCTTATCAACAAGATACCTTTTATCAACAAGGTATCTCTTATTACCTAGTCATCTCCTACCAACGAGATATCTCTTATCAACAAGTCACCTCTTATTACAATGTATCTCTTATCAACAATGTACCTTATATTAACGAGATATCTCTCATCAAGTAGGTATCTCCTATAAACAAGGTACCTTTTATTAATGAGGTATCTATTATCAATGAGTTACCTCTTATCAACGTGTTACCTCCTACCAACGAGGTATCTCTTATGAACTAGTTACATTCTACTAACAAGGTACCTCTTATCAACTAGAGGCCTCTTATTAAGGAGTTACCTCTTATCAATGAGGTACCTCTTATCACAAGGCACCTTTTATCAGTGAGTTATCTCTTATCAACAAGATACATCTTATAGACGAAGTACCTTTTATCAAAAATTACATCTTATCAACAAAATACCTTCAATCAATGAGGTATCTCTTATCAACAATGTACATCTTATTAATGAGTTATCTCTTATCAACGAGGTATTTATTATCAACAAGGCACATCTTATTAACGAGGTACATCTTATCAATAAGGTACCTCTTATTAACTAGTTACCTTCTACTAATAATGTATCTCTTATTAATGAATTACCTCATACCAATAAGGTATCTTTTATCAACAAGTTATATCTTATTAATGAGTTATCTCCTACCAACAAGATACCTATTATCAACGAGGCATATCTTATTAACAAGATACTTCTTACCAACAAGGTACCTCTTATCAACAAGGTATCTTTTACCAATAAGGTGCCTCCTACTAACGAGATAACTCTTATTAACAAGTTACCTTTTATTAACGAGTTACCTCTTATCAACAAGGCACTTGTGATGAGTGCTTAAAAAGTAGTAAATTACCATAATTTAATAAATTTTAATTGATTAAATGGATTTATATTTTTTTGATTTTATCATATTTTATATAAATTTATCTTTTCGGAATCACATGTATTTTTATTATTTTTCAGATATTTTTGCTTTAAAAATAATTTAAATACTGGAGGCAATACATCACAAATATGTTGAGAAAAAATTAAAAAAAGTCAAAAAAGAAAAAAAATGGGTCAAAATAGTTAAAAATGTCGTCGGTGGTCGTGCACACCATGCCAATATCCACGCACACCTGTCGAGTCCCATGCCCAACTGCACACACCTATACCCACACGCATGCCAGTCTGTCTGAAACACATCCAACACTCATTTTTAAGATATTTTTCCTACTTTTTTTAATCTTTTTTCTCATATTTAAAAGGACTTTATCGCTCATTGTAAAAATCATGCCTAAAAATTCCAACTCTTTTCTCTATATAAAGCTTTCCTAGATTTTTTTTAGTTCTAAAGTTATTTTCTTTTTGAGAAGAATTAGTTATAGTTTTGTAAATTTCTATTTTTGATTCAATAAATAGAAATGAAAATCCGTTTGGAGGTTTTTCAGAAATGTAATTAGCATCAAAGTTCTGTAAGGATTATATTGAGGTGTAATTTAAAAATGAATTCTTTATGATTTTTTTATGTATTAATCTTATATATTATATTTAATATGTTTGTGATTAAATTTAACATGATTGAATGTTTATAAATATAATATAATAATAAAGTTGTTATGCTTGTAAAATATTTAATAGGTAAAACATTTCCATAAAATAAATTGATTTTGCTTTTATTTGATATTTTATATTAAGGATGTTAGAGAGAAATATATTATTTTTCATTACAAACTTAAATCTGAAATTATATTTTAAGGTTTAATTATCGAGTCTGATTTAGAATATTGCTATTTTATTTATTGATACAATCGCGTGATAGTTAGAGTTAAAATCTATTTCAAAAATGTTTATAAAAACTATTATTTAAAAATATATTGATAACATATTTTCAATAATGGTTTTAAAAGTTGAAAGTTAGTACTCGGATAATTAAATTCTTAAATTTAATTTAGATATCTTGAATAAAGTTTAAAATATCTAATTCAATCAAATGTGATATTTAAATGTTTCATTTTCAATATCTTAGAAAAAAATGATTAATTTATTTAACCAAATTAATTATCGATCATATCCATAGGTGTTAATTGATTTGTTTAATTAATAAATAATATATAACCCCACCAAATGTGGTATTTATATAAAAAGATAGAATCAATAAATATTAATTTATATCTTTAATAACTTAAATAATATAAGTAAACATAATTAACTTAATTATTATGTCCATAAATACTTCCATTGTTATGAATGATAAAAATTGACATAATTGTTTATTGAATCCATTTCTATATTTATTTTTTTAGATTAGGAAACAAAAAAAATTCAAAATATCGTGACAAGATTTTTAGGATTTAATTTCATTTTTAAAAGTTTGAATAATAAATTAAAAATACATATATTCCTTCCTTATATCGACCTTGGACATTAGGAGTATACTTGTTATTTTCTATAAAATAATTCGTACACTTGTGAGAGTTTTACAAATATAAAATCAAAGTATCTGCAAAATCGATATTACTAACCCAATGTCGATTTTGTACATCAACTTCCAATCAACAAGGTATCTCTTATGAGTGAGGTACCACCTATCAACGTAGTACATCTTATCAACTAGATACCTTTTATCAATCGAGACATTACGAGTAATGAGTTGTAAGTAATTCAACACTTCAATCCTTAGAGGCCATATTTAAAGATTCTCTTAATTTTGTAAACCTTAAAAGAGATATGGAGATCAAGTCAGATAGAATGAGAGAAAATGTGCACTGAGACCTAATCAAGGGTGCCAACTTTATAAGAAAATATCCTCAAGAGTAAAGAACGTCTTCAATGCACTTTCCCATGTATAACCTATGACACCTCACAACGTAAATTTTTTGAAGAAAACAAGGAAGATAGTTAAGGATGGTAAGAATTGATGCCAAAGTTGGAAGATTAACTCTAAAATTAAAATATGATTGATTAATTTTAGTTATGATTTTTATCATTATATTATGTCAAACAAAAACAAGTAGTTAACCTAGACTGATAGCACTTGTAAAATTTTCCAAACTTGAGGAATTATATATTATTCCTTATTTGGAGTGAGGAGGCAAAATGGTCCCCTTCCACTTGTGATGCATGTGTAATGAACATGTGTACAAATGTTAAGCTTAATGAATAAAATTCACCATTCAAGGATTGATCTCGTGAAAAAAATGCAATAACCCTCAAGTATGGAGTAAGGTAGCCAAATGGACCCCCTATTTAGGATGCGAGTATAAGAGACACAATGTCCATCTTAAGAAAAGGTCTTGAGTTCACAAAAGTGAACCCCCTATTTGGGGAAGCACATTCAATCAATGGATTTAATTTCACCCTTAAATGTTTCTTTTCATGCGAAAAGATAATGCGATAACCCTTAAGTACAAAGAGAGGTGGCCAAATGAACCCTCACTTTGGATACGGGTATAAGAGGCATGACCCCCATCCTAATAAAGGGTTTTGAGTTCACAAAAGTAAATCCCCTCTTTAGAAAGCACATGCAACAATTGAATTTAATTTCACCATTATATGTCTCCAATCTCATGAAAAAACAATGTGATAACCCTCAAGTACAGAGGGATGTGGCCAAATAGATCCTCCACTTGGGATATGGGTATAACAGACATAACGCCTATCCTAAGAAAAGGTATTGGGTTCACAAAAGTGAACCCTTCTATTTGGCTAGCACATGGAAGAGTCAGATTCAATTTCACCTTTATATGTTTCATATCTCACAAAAGACAACATAATAATCCCCAAGTATGGAGTAAGATCGCCAAATAGATCCTTTAGTTGGGAGGTAGGTATAACAGATGTGACATCTATCCTAGGAAAGGATCTCGAGTTCACAAAAATAAACCCTCTCTTTAGGAAGCACATATAAGGGTTATATTCAATTTCACCCTTAAATGTCTCCTTTCTCATGAAAAGACAAAGCGATAACCCCCTAAGTATGGATTAATGTGCCAAATAGACACCAAAATGCAAATATAAGAGGCATGACACCTATCTTAAGAAAGGTCTTTGAATTCATAAAATTGAACCCCTTCTTTGAGAAGCACATGCAAGGATTGGATTCAATTTCATCCTTAATTGTCTCATATCTTGAGAAAAGACAATGCGATAACCCCAGTACGGAGTGAGATAGCCAAATGGACTCCCTCATTTGGGATGCAAGTATAAAAGACATGACATCATCCTAAGAAAGAATCATAAGTTCACAAAAGTGGATATTCTTTCTTAAAAAATTGAATTGTAGAAATAAGTGCTACATTGAGTTCCAATTGAAATACGAAAAGGGAAAAAAAATAGTCCCATTTATTATATATTATCTTTACGGGTAGGGTTGTGATGAGTGCTTAAAAAGTACTAAAATTATCATGATTTAATATACTTTAATTGATTAAATAGATTTATATTTATATGATTTTATCATATTTTTATATAAATCTATATTTTCATTAAAAAATAACTTAAAAAATTGAATAAAAATACTAAAGGCAATACATCACAAATATATTGAGAAAATAAATGAGGAAAGATCAAAATGATGGAAAAATTAGACAAAACAGTCAAAAAAGTCAAAAAGTCGAAATCCTATGCATAGTTGCCTATCTACACCGAGTCTCGCGCGTAGCCGCCCATCCACGCCGAGCCCTACATGCACGCCTAGCACATGCACAATATAATCCCGCACGGGTGCAGCTGGCACATGCGACGTTGTGTCCTGCGTGCGCCAGCACGTGTCCGCACGGTGTACAGCGTGCCAAACGCCCATCTGTCACATTTTTTATGACACACATGCGTGCCAACCTATCCAAATGTATACAAATTCAAATTTTAAAATATTTTATCACCATTTTTGGCTTTTTTCTTACCTATAAAAGGACACTATCCCCCAATTATAAAACACACAATTTTTTGAGCTCTTTTTCTTTCTATAATTTTTTTTAGTTTTAAAGTTCTTCTCTTTTTGCGAAGAACTCATTATATTTTATAGATTTTTAGTTTTTGATTCAATAAACGGAAATGAAAATCCGTTCGGAGATTTTCCAATAACAGAATTAACATCAAACTGTTATAAGGATTCTTTTGAGGTATAATTTTAAAATAATTTTTTGACAGTTATTTTTATGTATTATTATAATATGTTATATTTAATTTGTCTATGATTAAATTTAAAATTGCTAGTTGTTTGTAAATATGATATAATAATAACGTTTTTATGCTTGTGAAATATTGAATAGGTAAAACATTTCTATAAAATAAATTGATTTTGGTTTTATTCAAGATTTTATATTAAGGATTTTAGAGAGAAATTTATTATTTTTCATTATAAACTTAACTATGAAAATTAGATTTTAAATTTAGAATAGTGCTCTTTTATTTGTTAGTACAATCATCCGGTAGTTAGAGTGAAACTTCATTTCAAAAGTTTTTATAAGAATTATTATTTAAAAATGTATTGATAATATATTTTTAGTAATGATTTTAAAACTTGAAAGTTAGTACTTAGATACTTAAATTCTTTAGTTTAATTTGGACATCTTCAATAAAGTTTTAAAATGTTTAACCCCACCAAATGTGATATTTAAATTGTTCATTTTCAATCTCTTAGAAAAAATGAATTAATTTAATTAACCACGTTAATTTATAACCACACTCATAGGTATTAATTTATTTATTTAATTAACAAATAATATATAACCCTACCAAATGTGGTATTCATATAAAAAATGAGAGAATTAACAAATATCAATTTATATCTTTAATAACCTAAATAATATGAGCAAACATTATTAAATTAATTATTATATTCATAAATACTCCAATGTTATGAATGATTAAAATTTGCATAATTTTTTATTGAATCCATATTTATGTTTATTTTTTATGTTTTTAGATTAGAAAACAAACAAACCAAAATATCGTGACAGAATGTTTACGATTTAATTTCATTTTTAAGATTTTGAATAATAAATTAAAAACCACATATATTCCTTTCTTAGATCAATCTTGGAAATATACTTATTATTTTTTATAAAATGATTTATGCACTTGCGAGAGTTTTAAAAATATAAAACCAAAGTATCGACAAGATTGGCATTGCATTTGCTGACATTGTCTCATCAGGTTGTAAGCTAGTACTCTTGAAAATAGGTTCTTTGTAGGTACCCTTCTCTAGTGCTCTTTGTTTCCAGTATTCAGCTAATTTATAGAGATCGTCCCTTTCCTCTTTGTATTTGTCTCATTGAGTACGTGTTTTGATCAAATCACAATTCAAAGATACAATTACTTAGGTAAAAAAATACTTATATCAAGGACATGCCTCGCCGTTAAGTGCTTTATAGTTCATTTTACTCTTTTACGGCCTTTATATATAGGAAAGCAATAAGCGGGAATCCCGATATGACGATAGAGGTTGTCCTAGACAAAAAGGTTACCAAACGTCCCATTTGAAAATAGACTACCTAGTCTGCTATTTTAACCTCGCTTAATAGAAACAAAGATTGCACCCATATGTGGGCCAACATGTTTTAATAACAGGAGAAGTTCACTCCCATCTCCAGACACCGTCAGTTTGTCATTATCTACCTCAACAACGACATTAGTCTGTCCTATAACAACAGGATAGGTATGACAGGCAATATATTTATCTAAATTCATAATATAAATAGGTGGACATTTCATCCCATATCTTTGCCCAACTCGGTGAGTGGAACAGAACAGACATGAGAGTTCACAATTTGTTCCACCAATATATAGAGTGGATAATGATGGTATTTGGTTTCACCTCTTTACTTAAGGATGGTGACACGAGGTATCCTCTATTATCTTTTGAAAGGGTGTTTTAAAGTGTTAGAAACACATGACCTAATATCTAGTAAATCATCCAAGTAGATGGTTAGCATGCCATAATAAACCTTTTCCACCATTTTATAAGAATTATCAAAATCCGTCCAATCCTCTAAGGTACCAAAATGATGATACGTCTCATCCGTGACGTGGAAATTATCAATCAAACCCTCCTCAAACAATAAGGCAAGATGTATATCATGACAAACAATACAAGAAACATCAAATTCATCATCAAAGGACACAAGAACAATAATTATAGACCTTTACGTGTTGAAGGTGGGGAAACTAATGTGTAAAATAAATAGTTAGCATCGCGAGATATTACATAATGGGCATGATTAGTGTTAGAAATACTTAATGATTGTATTATATTCAGTGATTAAATGAATATGCATGGTGCCTTTATATAGGAGTTACAAGTAAACTAGATATGTCTAAAGTAAATAGGTATAGATATACATTAGCAGATATATATACATTAATATATTATTAGATATATATTAACAGCTCCCCTCAAACTCAAAGTGGATGTGAGACCAACTTGAGGTTGTCAACCAAATTACGAGTACGTCCTTTGGGAAGTGCCTTAGTGAAGATATCTGCAAATAGATCGTCGAGCTAAGATTCACGGCGGCGGTTAGTATCAGCGGCGATGCGTGAAAGGACATGCAGATCGTTTGAGCGACGTATGAGGGAGCGTGCGATGTCCGATGGCTACAATACTTCCACGGTTGTGTAGATCAGGTCGAGCCGATCACAATGGTATATGTAGAAAAAATTATTGGAACAATATGCACGGTGGCGACGGTGATTGCAGTGGTTTGTGTGGTGCGGAACTCCTTAACAACGGCAAATGTAGTCCCAGAACCTGAACAACGACTGAAAGACATCGGAGGTTCAACAGTGAATAATTGCAGCAACTATTGTGACAGCGGAAGCTATAAGGGTTAAGTAATATCAGAAAAGACAAGACTGCTAGAAAGGCAAGAATAATGGCTGTGATACCATGTTAAAAATACTTAATAATTGTATTCTATTCAGTGATTAAATGAATATATACATTGTGCCTTTATATAAGAGCTACAAGTAAACTAGATATGTCTAAAGTAACTAGTTATAGATATACATTAATATATTATTAGATATATATTAACAATTAGGAGGAGAATTACCTTTGATCCAATTTTTATTACGTATATGTAAAGAGTTATCCAAAAGAATTTCTTGGAGCTCTATCCAAACAAGCCTGAAGAAAGGCGACAAAAAATATTGTCAAAATTAACGCATCAAACTAATTAAAGGGTACTACATAGTCCGCAGGTAACCTCTTCTCCATAGTGTACTGCAAAGTCCTTCCTCAACCTCAATAGTGTAAGATAAGAAGGATTCGATGGGCATCCATAGTGGACTAGAGAAGTTGAGAAGTTACATGTGAGTTACTACAAAGGAAAAATGAAAAGCAAGCTATTACCAAAATGTATCATTACAACAAAAACACAAAGTTAAAGAACCAAATAGAAGCAGAAGAGTGATCCATTGCACTTTGGGGTTTCCAAAGGTTAGCTTTCACTAGTTGTATTGTTGATTGGCTTGACATCACCAAGTTTATTGATAGGGTCATTGGATTTGTCCACTTCAACGTATTGAGGGTGGTCATGAGATGCACATTCTTCACTCACTCAGCCAGGATCTCTAGGGGAGGGAAGTGGAGTGATGAATGGAATTGGCTAGCTTATTGTTTGGAAGCTCAAGAAAAGCTGTTTTTGAAAACTACTATAGGCTTTTAGCTTAAGCCTGCATCCCTTGAAAAGCAAATGTCACACCTTGGCGGTTACCCTTGATACAATCCACCTTTAGCTACCCTATCAAATAATCCCGATCTTCCCATTTTTCCTACATGGATCACCAAATTTTGGAATTCATAGGCATTTTCTGTCATTTGACTGATAGTCTTACGTTGCTCGATAATTGCAATATGAGCCAACTTCAATTTGTTCATACAGTTTGATAGGTCGTTATCTAAGAGAATTTACAGTCTATAAATGTTAAATCTTCTTTTTTCCTCAACTACCTTTGGATATTGATCCACGTAGTTGTTTTGATCATGTACTTTCTACTTCAAAGCATAGTTGGCAAACCTCAACTTTGACCACTGTGGGTTAACCATACAGTAAATGAACAGTGTGTACAAAATGTTTGCAATAAGATGAAAATTTACATCTAAATCTCTGGTACCTTGACCTGATATTGATGGAATACAGATGTATTGGGGCCCACCGTATTTGTACTCATTTCCTTACGAGCTGTTTGTGCACTCATAGACTCTAGCTGATTTGAGGGAGGATTTCCCTCAGTTCTAGAGGACACGTACCGAAACCATCTTAATTGGTTCAACTTGTGTTAGGAGTTCCTAATCAAAATAGAATTTAATTAAGGTGGTGGAAATTACCTTCTAATGGGTTGAGAAGACTTGAAAGTAGCCTAAAATTTGATACTCACAAGAATATTATGAGTTGAAATTCGTTGGAATGGTCTAATTTTCTTAATTAGCAGATTTATCTTCTTTGGGTGAATTATGAAGATAAGTGATCGAAGTTTTATGAGGCAAACCCAAATAATTTTGAAGACCTTTACGTGATTACATGGAGAAAGTTCAGATAGATGTTACTTCTAATATAAGAAAAGTTATTATTGATTAGTAGATGATGTAGAAGAATACAAGCTCATTTAATCCCGACTCTTTACCTCTCTGTCACTTAAATTGATAAATTCCTCTCTGAGTATTTTGATTCGGCATAAGTTATATAATTAGCTGGGTGTTTCTTCGATGTTAGTTGCCTCAAAAGTATGAAAAGACTACCCCTATATATTCACATGGTAGACTTTTGTTATTATAGATAATATGTACACCACATAAAGAAGTCAGGAAGATGGAGTCAGATATTTTAGGATCCACCTTGCAGTTTGAAGTAAGCAATCTAACAACATTTACGTTTCTAAGGAGATTCACTAGAATCATTCAAGAAAAAAGCTAACATTTAGTATTGGCACCTCTTCATATGATAAATGTGATATTCACGTTTAACAATTAGTATATAAGCAATATGGTGCTTGGAGGCATTCATTCTAGCTCTTATGGATATTCTCGAATTTACCCAATAACATATGACCAGATGAATAAGACCTCTTATATCATCTAGCATACATCTTGTGTGACCTATAAATAACAGCATGTATATAGTGACTTGGTTATTCTTTATAATTTTGTTATATATGATTTAGTTCTTACATTTTTTACCGAACGTTTATTATTATAATAGTAACACTTATATCTATATATATTTTCTCATTATTAATAATAAAAAATTTGAATTTATCTTCCCTTTAATATTTTTCTAAAAATTATAATATATTAATAATTCTCAAAATAAATATAATATACAATGTTTTTCATTGGTTTACGTTTTCAAGGTAAATTGATTCTATTTTTTATTTAAATAATCAAATCAAATATTATAATGATAATATTGTTTTTTTATATTCAATTTTTTTATTAATATCATTTTAGTTATTTTTTATTCTGAAAAAATAAAAAGACCTAACCTTAATATATATGTTTGAATTTTTATTAACTTGATATTTTATATTTTTAATTACATATAAATTTAAAATTTTAATTGAAATTAGAGTTGAGTATTGGAATAATTTTGTAGTGACAAAAAAAAAATGAAAAATATCGTGTTTATCTGAAGAAAAAAACCAATAACAATATTAAGATTTCAATTAGAATTGCTATTAAAAAATAAAGTTAACACGTGTCGATCAGTCAGGTGAGACGAAAGGACACCATGCCCAAACGCCCAATTCTATTCGCCCCTCCTTAATCGACAAATTCCTAAAACGTAGGACCATGCGAATTTAAACTGCCTTAAGACAGACTCAAAAACAAAAACAAAAAACTTAAAAGAATTCCAATTGCTAAAAGAGTTTTTCAGGTTCAAATTTACAACCATGCAAGCTCGAAATAAAAAATAAATAATAGAATTAACAAGCTAGGTAAATAGTTCACAAGCTTGTTCCATTAGTGATAATAGAATCGGATAATACTTATTCATTTATTTATTTGTTTGAATTTTTAAAATATCAATTTACATTTCTTTGGAATGCCCGTGATGATGATTCATTTGAAATACTTATTCTCTTTTCAATTTTCAAATTTTATAAAATTTAAACTTATATAAGTTTTATAATTTTTTTTAATTTTTATATTTTTTATATTTTAAAATTTGGTTTTAAAATTTGTCAATTTTAAAATTTAAAAAAAATTAGTTTTGAAATGAATTTTTTGTATTTCTTTATACTAAAAATTAATAACTCATTCATACTCAAAAATATTTAAAAGTCAAA
Organism: Hippophae rhamnoides; assembly: GCA_033030585.1. Lineage (NCBI taxonomy): Eukaryota > Viridiplantae > Streptophyta > Magnoliopsida > Rosales > Elaeagnaceae > Hippophae > Hippophae rhamnoides. Next base: position 59,104,553 of record CM065428.1, on the reverse strand, counting down.
ATTTAATGAAAATCTATCAAAAATAAGTTTGTGATTAAATTTTATAGCTTATGATTTATTTGATTATCATCTCCCTTCATAATTTTGAATTTCAAATTTTAAAATTTGAAATTAATTATGTTTGATGACTCATTTTAATTTCTATTTTATAAATTTTGAAATCCAATTTTAAAATTTGTTCAAATTTTAAAAATAAAAAAATCATTTTTATAATTGAATATCTATTTTTTAATTAATGAAATTAAACATTAACAACCCAACTATAATCGATCATATGTACGATTATAGAATCAAAATTTAATAATTTTTTTATCAATAATAAATTTAAAATTGAATTTCAAAGACTAAAAATTTAAAATTATAAATCGGTTATCAAACAAGTATATCAAATTTTTAATTTTTCCTTTTCAAAATTGAATATGAATTAATTAACAAACAAATTTTTTTTCTTTCCAAAATTCTAAAATTCAAAATTCAATCCCAAAATTAAAGAATTATAAATTAAAATTGTAATAACTATCAATGTTGAAAATTGAAGATTAAGACTTGGTTATCAATCAACCAATATCCAAATTTCAATTTACATTTTTCAAAATTGAAACTATAAATTTATTATCAATTTTTTTTCTTCATATAATTTAGAATTGAAAATTCAATTCCAAAAATGAGGAATTATAAATTAAAAATCAAAAATATTTATCAAACATGACTTGTTGATGTTAATTTTTGTCAACATTGATGAATGATTGTATTTCTCATTAACGTGGACTTGAGAATAAAGAATACAACCTTTGAACCTCGGACCATCATTGGATGTGGCGGCCTTTAATCCTCTGATGCTTAAGTAGATATAGGTAATTGATAAGAAAAGACAAAACCAATGTCTATTCCTATGATCATTTAAGAGAAATGAAGATAATTAGAGAGAGATTATGTATTGTAATGTTTGTCTCTTGTCAAGTTATATTGTGAGGTTTGAGATGTTGTCTGAAGTGTACATGTTGAATATTTAGGAAATGATACTACATAGTGATAATCCTTACTTAGTGTGAATGTTTTATCTAAATGTTTGAGTTATTTTTCTATAATTATCTCTTTATTGGATTATTAGGAGCCTATTTATTGGTCATTTATCCAGTTAGATATTTATCCGATAATGATACTTATCTACTAACTCAATATATATTGAGTTTACCTGTGAGTTATTTATTAACTGGAACCTCTCATATTATGACACATGACATAGGTTAATTTACACCTAACATGGCCTAAATTAGTAATGTTTGAAGAGCTTGATTTTCATGGAATGGTTGAGTAAATGACCAAGCAAGTAAACTCAAGTAAAAATTCAAATGAAAATGGGTGAAGGTAGAAATTTTATATAATTAAGTAATATCAAAACATGAAGTACATTTGAACTAATTAAAAAGGTGTTATTAATTATTTTTAGAGTATATTTATCATCATTCATATTAATATATCTCTCCATCTCTAATTTGATATTTATTTTTCAAAAAAAAAAAAGCTACATTAATCTTAAATTTCATTGACATGTAATACCACATCATCACACAATCTAAGAGCAATGAATAATTTCTCCTAATTAAAGCTCATTGCACGTAGTAACATAGCCACGTTAGAGGTTATAACGAGCTTAAGTCTCGATCAACATTTTATCCAAAACTTATTTGAAGTTGTTGAAATTTAATCGCATTATTTTTATATTTGTAGACATTTTAGTTATTTTAGGTAAATTTTGATAACTTTAATTTATTTTATTTTTTACTTTTTAAATTTTTTTAAGATATTTTTATCTTCATAAGGTGCACCATATAAATAGTATAAAATAATATTACTTGATTTTTAGCTGCTATTTATTTTTATCAAAAAATATTATATATATCTCATTTGAGTTTAAATATGTTCAAATGATTGAATTTTTAGGTTATAAACCCTTACAAATGAAGTTTCAGAGCAATACATACTTATTTTATGTATGTAATTTATTTATTATTATATAAATATTATACCTAAAATACACGCTATCAAAAGTAAAGCGGGGTTATGTCTCTTCTTGTCTCTACATAGTTCCATCGGGTGCTTGCAAGATCTCGACAAGTAAAATTTATTTTAATTTAACTTAAGTTTTTGTAACAAAAATTATCCTTAAAAAAAGAATTAACAAAAAATGACTAAAATGTTCAAAATGCAATAGTAATGTGACTAAAATTTATTAATTTTAATAAATGTAACTAATGTATCAAATTTTTGAAAGTAAACTCACCAAATTATCATGTTACGTATTCACTATGTAGGAAAAAATTACAACTTATTTTTTATAATGTTTGAAGATTAGAAAGTAACTACTCTTTTTACAATTAAACTTAATTTTTAATGCAAAATAATTTGACATATTTTCATTTTATTATTTTAATTATTCATGTATTTTTTATTTGAATAAATGAAATATAATTTTAAAAAAACTTTTAGACCCGTAAATAAGATTTGAACTCTAAAATTTCAACATGTTTAAATGAGTTTCGTGTTGTTAAGTTATAACATATTGTCTCCAATTTTTGGATTTTATATTTAACATTTAATATACTTTATGCACAATTTAAGGTGATGTTTGGTTGAAAGAAATGGAAATGAATGAGAATTGATTTCTTTCATTTGTATGTTTGATTGGGCGGAATAGAGGGTACAGAATGGAATCAATTACTATAGGAGAAGGAATCACAATTCCTTCTCCCCCTTTAGGAATCATGATTCCATTTTCATCTCAATTTTTTTCCAATTTTACCCTCGCCCCAAATATAACCCTAAACTCAAATCACAAATCTCCAAACCCAAAAACCAAAACCCAAAATCCTAAATCCTAAATCCACAAACCCTAAAATCCCTAAACCTTAAATCCAAATCCTAAAAACCTAAACCTTAAATCCAAATCCTAAAAACCTAAACCTTAACCCAAAACTCCAAATCCCTAAACCCAAAACCCTAAATCCTAAATCACAAAACCCTAAAACCTAAATCCCAAAACCCAAAACCCAAAACCCTAAATCCTAAATCCCAAAACCCCAAATCCCAAATCCCAAACCCTAAACCCCAAAACCCTAAACCCTAAACCTCAAATCCATAAACCTCAAATTCCAAATCCTAAAACCCTAAATCCAAAATCCCAAATTCTAAAACCCTAAACCCTTTTTAGAAAAATAAAAATTTTAACCCTAAACCTTAACCCACAACTATAGCCCTAAACCCTAAACCCTAAATCTTAAATCCCTAAACCCGAAATCCCAAACTTCAAAACCCTAAACCCTATTTAGAAAAATAATAATTTTAATAATATATTTTCTTTTTAATTAAGTAATAATTATTTAGAAAAATAATTATTTTAATAGTGTATTTTGTGTGACGAAAAAATAGTAATTAAATGACATTATTTGAATTTTACTGAATGTAGGGGTATTAAGGTAATTTACAGTTTTTTCATTCCATTCCAGGTGGTAAACCAAACACTGTAATCCTGATTCCGAGCTTGATTCGAGTGGTCCAACCAAACAACATTGTTTCCTTTCCATTCTGATTCTGATTCCGATTCCAATTCCATTCCACGAACCAAACGCCACCTAAATGTCTAAATTTTTTCCTCACCATACCACTGATCTCAAGGCTTAGAAAATCATATGAATATTCCATTAAAATTTTAAAGGATAAGAAGGAATATATCTCATTATTAATTATTTCATATTTAAGTATAGTAAATAGTGTTGAAAATCAACATCAATCCAATAAATAAAGTGGTTGAAGGTTGTAAAAAAATAAATAGAGTGATTGAAGAATGTAGGAAAATAAATGGAGTTGTTGAAGGATGTAGAAAAATAAATGAGGTGGTTGAAGGATGTAGAAAATGGAAGTATATAGATAATATTTGTGTGTCTAGAATTATTTCTTAGTTTTATATTTGTGTGGTGTAGATTGCATGGTGATGACTATAAATAGCATAACTTGCATTTGGTTTAATCATCCCATAAAAAAAAAGTCTTTGTATTCTTAGTTTGAGTGTGAGTTGAGAGCTTTCTTTTTGAGTGTTTGTATTTCTTTTCAATTTGTGAGTTGCATTTGAAAGGTGTTATGGTGTCTTTTATTGTGGGTATAATATAAGTAGTTTGTTTATTTGTTTGGATCCAATATTAGTAAATTTAGAGTTGTGTATTCTAAATTTTACTCAACAATTGGTATCAGAGCGGGACGATCAAGGATCATTATTAGTGGAGTTATCTTGAGTCGTGAGGAATTTGATACTCTACAAGTTTATTATTCAAGCTTATTCGGTATAGTCAAAGTATTTCCGGCACGATGGGTAATCTTCAAGTAGTTAGAGGAATCAAGAAGCCCAACAACAAAAACTATAACACATGGGCAACATGTATGGAGTCTTACCTACAAGGTCAAGACTTGTGTTAGGTTCTTGGTGGTGACGAATTTACACAACCAATAACGGAAGATGCAAATGGAATCTTGCGAAAGTGGAAAATTAAAGCAGGAAAAACGACGTTTGCTTTAAAGACCACAGTTGAAGAAGAAATGTTGGAGCAATTTTGGGATGCCAAAACACTGAAGAAAGCATGAGACACTCTCATTACACTCTTTTCAAAGAAGAATGATAGAAGACTGCAACTTCTCGAGAATAAGTTGCTATCGATGGCACAATGTGACTTGATAATTTTCTAGTACTTTCATAAGGTAAAATCGTTATGCAATGAAATTTAAAATTTAGATTCGAAAGCTCTTATTGGGGAAACCAGGTTAAAGAGATTAACTATCCACGGTTTGAAATGAATATCGAGGGTTTGTTACTGTTATACAAGGATGGCTGACACAATTATCTCTTGTTGAGTTTGAGAATTTATGGTCCGGTCAAGAAGCACTCTACACCAGTAAAAGTATAGGCACTTTTAAGCGGTACAATGGTAGTGGATTTAATAAGGATGGCGATAGAGGAAAAATTTCTCAAGGAAATGAAGGCTTTTGTCTAAGGAGAGCTTCGAAGAATTGCACTAAAAATAGAAAATTTGACGGTGAATGTTACAACTGTGGGAAGATGAGTCATATGGCAAAAGATTTTTAGAGTAAGAAAAAACTTGTTGAAAGTAATACATCTACTTCTAATTCTAAGGAGCATAGCGAAGATAGTTGGGATGCCGAAGCATTATTCGCTACAGAGAAATAAGAATTAGCTCTTACGGTGACAACATCAAAATAGATTGACCACAAGAATGACTGGATTATATCGTAGATTCGGGCTCAAATCATATGATGAATGATAAACAGAAGTTGGAAAGCATATATGAGTATAATGGAGGTTGTATAGTGGTGAAAACTGACAACTCAAGGTTACCGATAGCCCACATCGATAAGAAGATAGTTATGCCTCGATATAATACTAATCAGGTACCACTTCAAGATGTTTATCATGTCCCAAGAATGAAGAAAAAATTGCTATATGTGGCTCAATTGACATCATAATGCCATTATGTCTTGTTTGGTACCCGAGACGTGAAGGTGTATAGTGATCTCAAAATCTTAGAAACACCTACAATGGAAGGGCAACGATTGGATAATGTCAGCAAAATCTACATATGTAGACAGTACAATAAGAAATGAGATAGCATATCTATAGCATATACGGTTAGGTCACATTAGTTATTCCAAACTAAGTGTAATGGTGAAGAAGTCGATGCTTAAAGGGCTTCCTCAACTAGACATGCGAACATACATAGTCTGTGCAAGATGCTAGTATGGTAAAGCTTACTAATTGCCATATGGGGAATCAAAGTTTAAAGCAAAAGAACCATTGGAGTTAGTTCACTTTGATGTATTTGGGTCCGTTAAGCAACCATCATTTGACGGTATGCGATACATGGTGAAAGTCATTGACGACTTCTCAAAGTATGTGTGGGTTTTCTTTATGAAAGAAAAATCTAACGTATTCTCAAAGTTTAAAGAGTTGAGAGAGTCAACTAAAGGAGAAGTAGGAAAGAAGATTCGTTTCTTACGCACAGATAACAACATAGAATATAGTTCAAGCGAGTTCTCTCAATACCTAAGGGAATGTCGAATACGTCATCAATACACTTGTGCCAACAGTCCATAACAAAATGGTGTAGCGAAGAGAAAGAATCGGCATCTTGTAGAAATTTGTCAAAGTATGCTACATGAAAAGAATGTACCTGGGAGGTTTTGGGCTGAAACGATAAGGACTACAACCTTTATGATCAACAAACTTCCTCAACCAAGGTTAGGATTTGTTTCACCCTTTGAGAAACTATGGAACATGAAACCTACAGTTAGCTACTTTTGAGTATTTAGTTGTGTATGTTATGTATTAGTTCATGATCATTTACGGAGCAAGTTTGATAAGAAAGTTGTTAGATGTATCTTTGTGGGATACGATAGCCAGAGAAAAGGGTGGAAATGTTGCAATCCAACAAGTGGAAGGTGTTACACTTCACGAGATGTGGTGTTCGATAAAACATCTTCTTGGTAGTTCTCAAAGAATGAGGCGTTGCCAAACTTGAGAAAATTTGGAGACAAGCTGCAATAAAAGATTGGGGAGCATCCTATTCAACTCTAACCAAGTTTAGATGAATCCAAAAATCTAAACGACGATGACATCAAACAAAGAGTAACTCAAAATCCTTGGCAAACTGACATATATCAACAACTAAATAAAAAAGGTAGGCCTAGTGAAATGGAAGAATCAACTCTACAATCTCAACTCCGTAAGTCAACAAGAACACGAAAGCCAAATCCCAAATATGCCAATGCAGCCATAGTTGAAGAAGCAATAGAACCTGAGATGTTTGGAGAAGCATCGTAAAGATCTGAGTGGATGACGACTATAAAAGAAGAGATCGATGCACTTCAGCAGAATCAAACTTAGGATATGGTGCGAAAACCAGGAGATGTGAAACCCATATCCTCTAAGTGGGTTTACAAGATAAAGCATCATCCAGATGGGTCAATTGAGAGATATAAAGCACGATTGGTAGCTCGTGGTTTCTCTCAATAGTACGGACTAGACTATGATAAAATGTTTAGTCCGGTGGCAAAACTTACAACTATACGAGTCTTACTTGCACTTGTAGCTAATAAAGACAAAAATTTGTGGTAGATGGATGTGAATAATGCTTTTCTTCACAGAAAGTTGGATTGGGAGATCTACATGATCCAACCAATGAGTTTTCAAAGCTAAGATCATCATGAATATGTGTGTAAGCTACGAAAAACACTTTACAGATTGAAACAAGCACCCAGGGCATGGTATGGTAAGATTGCTAAATTTTTAACACAAAGTGGTTATTCAATAACACTTACAGATTCCAACTTGTTTGTAAAATCCAATGAAGGAAAGCTAGCTATCGTGCTAGTGTATGTAGATGATTTAATCATAACTGGTGATGATCATGAGGCATAAATTCTTTGAACAAAAGAGAATTTATCAATATGTTTTCAGATGAAGGAACTTGGATAACTCAAGCACTTCCTTGGTCTAGAGGTTGACCACACATAAGAAGAAATATTTCTTTGTCAACAAAAATATTCCAAATATTTGATGAAGAGGTTCAGAATGCTTGAATGCAAACCAATTTCAATGCCATTGGAACCAATTGCCAAAATATGTGCACATGAAGGAAAAGTTTTGGAAGATGTGACAATGTATCAAAAATTGGTAAGCAGTCTGATCTACTTAACCTTAACTAGACCTGAAATTTCTTATGTAGTTAGTGTAATGAGTTAGTACATGAAAAATCCAAAAAAAAGCCTCATTTGGAAGCAGTTCGACGAATACTGAGATATGTGAAAAGTACAATTGACTATGGTCTTTTGTACAAGAAAGGTGGAAACGACAAGCTAGTTGGTTACTACGATGTTGATTATGCAAGAGATCGTGACACCAGGAGATCAACAACTGTGTGTGTGTGTGTGTTTAAACTTGGTTTCAGAACAATTTCTTATTGTAGCAAGAGACAACTGACAGTATCATTATCAACCACTAAAGTTGAGTATTGAGGAGCGACAATGGCAGCTTAAGAGAGTACATGGTTGATACAGCTAATGAATAATCTACAACAACCAATGGATTATGCAGTTTTATTTTACTGTGATAATCAATCGACAATTCGTTTGGTAGAGAATCTAGTATTTGATGCAAAAACTAAGCATGTTAAAGTGCACTACCACTTTATCAGAGAAAAAGTTTTGTAAGAAGAAATTGAGATAAGGCAAATCAAAACAGATGATCAAGTTGCGGACTTGTTCACAAAAAGCTAAAGTATTGGTAAGTTCAAAATGTTTCGCCGTCAACTTCACACAGTAAAAATAGTGAGAGTTGGTGTTAAGGGAGATTGTTGATTTTCAACACCAATCCAATAAATGAAGTGGTTGAAGGATGTATGAAAATAAATGAAATGATTGAAGGATGTAGGAAAATAAATGGAATGGTTAAAGAATGTAAGAAAATAAATGGAATGGTTAAAGAATGTAAGAAAATAAATGGGGTGGTTGGAGGATGTAGAAAAAAGAAGTGTGTAGATAATATTTGTGTGCCTATAATTATTTCTTAATTTTATATTTGTATGGTGTAGATTACACGACGATGACTATAAATAACTTAACTTATATTTGGTTTAATCATCCCATCAAAAACAAATAAGTCTTTATATTCTTAGTTTGAGTGTTTGTATTTTTTTCAATTTATAAGTTGCCTTTGAAAGGTATTATAGTGTATTTTATTGTGAGTATAATACAAGTAATTTGTTTACTTGTTTGAATCCAATATTAATAAATTTAAAATTATTTATTCTAAATTTTACTCAACAAATAGATTTTTTGATTATTATAAAAATATTATAGAATTTTGATTTGATATTTTTACATCATTCAATTTTGCAATTATTAGAAAATTATCGTTAAGATTTTTTTGTTAACTCCATATCATTAAATTTTATAAAATATTATCAATATCAATCAATTAACAGAAATTAATTATATGTTATAGGTATTTCAATCATATTTTTGTTATATTTATAAAATTTAGTATGTAAATAATAAAAAATTAATTATATTTTTATAATAATTGTATAATTTAATGATATAAAAATAATAAAACAAAATTTAATGGTATTTTTATAATAAAATTATTGTATTAAAAAAAATCTATTTAGTCTTTCATTGTATCTTTACATTTAAAATTGTCGTTATCTGTGTTTTTAATATTTTCCCTCCATATCTCACTAGCATAGATAACAAATTGGACCCGCCAAACACTAACTAAAATTATTTAGAAAAAGTGAACAGCATGTCAATGATTTCAAACATGTCCATTCACAAAATGATATCCCACTTTATCAAAGTCTTCTAAGTGCTTAATTTTTAATACAATTTTTTTAAAAAAAGGCTTTTGAAATTGTGGTCTTGAAGTGTTATCTTTTCCAATAATTCCAAATGCAATTAATTATCAGGGAAAATGAAAAGAAAACAAACGAAGGTGCAGTTGATGAGAGACATTTTATATCACAAATTTAGAATAATTTCTTGAATTAATGATTGACTAGTTGAATATTTAATATCCTTAAATTCTTAAAATTATGTCTCACACGCCCAATCAAATTCTCTGTTATAACAATTAATAACTTTTACATTAACCTCATTCATATATATATATGGTGAAAAACTTTTTCATTTAATATTACACATGCATATATTTATTTGCATGTAATTGGTTTATAAATTTTTTGACTTCAATATAAATTGGTTTGATTTTATTTAATATTCATAATTAATTAGTATCTCTATTTTATATGGATCTAATAGAAACAACACACTATTAAAACATCTGATCATAGAGTGTAACAGCTCTTGACCATATAGTGTTTAAATAAGTACAATATTAAGAGAAAAATAGTGTTTCTTCCTTGTGATTTAGAGAAATTAAAAAAAAAATTAAGATATTTTATATCGTAGTATTTGTGCCTTTTTAAGTTCTTTTAGAAATTGTGAAATGTATAGGACAAATATTACAAATTAATCATCATTACTCATTCTAATAAATTAATCTTAATATCAAAATTATTTTTTCGTAATTATTTTTTTTATCGTATAATTATAAATTTATTTATTAATGATAATCCTTATTTTATTATATTAGTTTGTGCTTATCTATTAAGATAACACTTATTAGATTATTTTGTTAATCAATTGTTTGATGTTTAATTAACAATAAATAAATAAATATATAAATAAATAATAGGGTTAGGAAATTAAGAGTAGATGCGTGGACTTCGTGATCTTATAGCCTAACCTAAAAGTTTGTCACTTTTAACCTAAAAGTTTTGATTCGGCAAGTTTGGAATCTACTCTCTAGTGAAAAGAAATGCAAGCAAAACAGTAATATCCAACGGAGTGAGAACAATATTCGAATAAAGAGAGTATGTAGTACAGTGATGGAAAAGAGAGGGTACATAGAGACAACTTGCTCTTTCTTCTTTTCCCGAAACGAGAGAATAATAAGAAAGAAAAGAAGAAAGAGAAAGATGCAGTAGTACTAAAAAGCACATATGAAAGCAGATCGCATTGGGAAACAAAGCTGCAAATCGTCAATGTTATAAAGTTAAAATGGAATTTGAACTTAAATCTTTTCCAAAGGGCACGCCTGCTCTGTTCGTCCTTCATATTCATCTACCTTCTGGGTGCAAAGGGAAAAGCTCCAGAGTTCTATCTCCGTTCCGTTCCTCCTCTTCTCTAGAATACGAAGAAGAAGAAGATGATGATGAACACGATTTACTCTCTAATTCTACCAAGCGTTCAAATTCCCAGCTCCTACACTTTCTCTTGTACGGACTCTCCTCTAATTCTTTAGGACTATTTTCCACCACTATTCCTGCTGCCTGCAAATTTGGATTATTTAATTCAATCGTATGATAATACTGACATGATATTACGTTATACATTATTTATATAACAGTTGGATTTAATGAAGTTTTTAAACACCTTTACAAAGAAAACATATGTTATATAAAAATTGGATGATATTAATTAAATAAATATACCCCTGCATTGTCGAATTCCAAAGTAACACCAGTAAGTAGTGATGGTGAGGGAGGTGTTCTGGGACTGTGGCTAAGACCAAGACTATTACGCTTCTGTTTCTGACGTTCTCGAGCTTTGTGGTTTTGGAACCAATAAAACACATTCTTGCCTTCGATCTTGCCGTATTTGGCAAGTTGAACACTGATTTGCTCTATTTGTTGGGCATTAGGAGTTCGCATTCCTCCTCTATACAACATTTCCAGTATCCCGATCTGTTCTTGCGTTGGATTCCACCTTGTCCCTCCTGGATGAGTCTCAGCTATCTGCTATACATGGTTCATTTTTCAAAACAAGTGTCATTAACAAACTTTTTAACTCCACAATTAAGAATATATATTTTGTCATGTCACGTCAATTGTTGTCTACAATAACATGATAATAATGTATAGAAGTAAGGCTAGTTCATGATGGAATATCCATATATATATAATAATAATAATAATAATAATAATAATAATAATAATAATAATAATAATAATAATAATAATAATAATATGTACCTGAGGAGGATCTTTTCTTTGGTGATGAGGAGATCCGGGTTTTCTAGGGCCACTGTCTGGTCGAATGAAGCTCTTGAGGTCGAAAGAAGCAATATGACTACTACTAGTAGTAGTAGTCATAGCAAGATTTTGGGAGGGGTTTTGTAGTTTGGGAACTAGAGGGCGTAAGCGTTTGCAACCAAGCGTGAGGGAAGGTGATTCATGTTCCCACAGTCCACGTGCAAACTGATGATGAACCTTCATGCTTCCCATGTATGGTGAAGAACTGAATGATAGAGTAGAAGCAATTATATAGAAGATTAAGATATATAGAGAGATAATGAGTAAATAGTTACAAATTAAAGAGTGGGAAATGAGGTGGTGATAGAGGAAACCAAGACCAAATGATGAGGTGAGGTTGACTTTGGTTTTCTTCCATTTATTTTACTTTTAAAGACACAAAAGCCAATAACATATATGTAGAAAATAAAAAAGAGCTAGACCCACGATCTACGGTTTAGACAAAAGAAAGATGCAAAAAAAAAAAAAAAAAAAAGGCATTTTTATATATAAATGAATTATATTGTTATCAGTAGCTTATATATATGAGCGTACTGTAGATAAGGTGCTAGTTTTGAGTAGAAAGTATTAGTAGTGATTACTGAATACTGATGATGATGATGATCAAGTGAATGTACGTGTGTGTTGGCCCGTCAATTCGGGTTTTATTTATTTATTTATTTTTTTTTATTTTGGGTCATTGCTTTCGTGTTGTTGCTTTTCGGTGGCCTCTTTGCTTCTGATATTAACTTTTTTCACTGTCAAAGCGAGAAGGTAAGAAAGGGAATGAGAGAAAAATATTCCTCCAATCTAGATCTAACTTGAATTTGTATTGGCATTAGAAAACACATCCAATGCTTTTCAAGATAAGGTTAAATATGATATTTGATATTAATATGATTTTAAAGTAGTTTAAAAATATGTAACATTTTTCAAGTAAATTTTTTTTTGTTTGTTTATATATGCGTTTTTGAGATAGACTTGGTGAATGCCGTCTTCTTAAAAATATGATGTATAGAATGTTTGAAAAATGACATGAAAACTACTAATTCTGAAATCAATGCCAAATCCCAACTGGCTTCTTTCTTTGGTAACTGTAGCTCCAATCTCCCAGATGAGATTTTTTTATTCTTCGTACGTACACTGAATTTTATTTTTAACTAGTTAATTTATATTAAAAATTAAAATTTATGTTTAATAGAAAAAAAAAATTGTGTGAGTTATATGCATCAATGCATGTATCTTTTTTAAAATAGACATTAAATTTTTTTTATTAAATTATAATGTTACATTCGAACTTAAAGGTAATAATTTTAAAAATGTATCATTACTATCTAGGTAAAATGATACCCTTTGTATGCAACTAAATATATTCATGTAAAATAAGTAATATATTCTTACACATTATCCATGAACTTAATCCATATAAAATTCTAAGTGTTTAAGAATAATATACATAATCTAAAATTTTACTCGAAGGCATAACATTATTAGCGAGAGTTTCTACATTTATATGTTGTTAGAGCTCTTAGAGAGGTATAATGGCAATTATGCATAATTTTTTCCCTGCACAATTAATTAAGGATTAAGGTTAAAGACTTTAACCAATCATATATGATAATTGAATTATTTAAATCTTTTAGATGACGTTTGGTTCACAGAATATAGTAGGAATTGAAAAAAAATAATTTTGTTTAGATTGATCACTGTAATCAAAGAAGAAATCAATAGTACAGTGTTTTGTTTAAAAATATAATAAAATAAAAAATAATGCATATTACCTTAATACATCTGTATTCAGTAAAGTTTAAATAATAATATTTAATTATTGTTTTTTCGTCAAACAAAATACATTATTAAATTATTATTTTCTAAAAAATTATTAATTAAAAATAAAATATATTATTAAAATTATTATTTTTCTAACTAGGATTTAGTGTTTTGAGATTTAGGATTATATTTTTTGGTTAATGTTTAGGGTTAAAATTATTATTTTTTTAAATAATTTTTAAGATTTTAGTGTTTAAGATTTAGGGTAAAATTGAACAAAAAAATTGAGACGATAATGAAAATATGATTCCTCAAGAGGAGAATGAATTTTGATTATTATTTTTTTTTTGAAATCGATTTTATTCTATTCATACTTTTTAACATAATTAAACATTAAATTAAAAAAAAATTAATTATAATTTAATCAAATTCTGATCAATCAAATATGAGATAATTGAATATTTAATTATATGTTAATTATTTTTATTTTAAAATTTAATAGCATTTTGTAAAACTAATTTAAATTATTACTATTAGTTAGATTCATTTATGAAAATAATTAGTCTTGAGAACCTCCCATTAATTAAATATAAAAATCACCAAACCTATGCCAATTGAGCTCGACACCAGCATAGAACATAGCGCGTATTTTATTCTCGTTGTAAATAAATAAATAAATAAATAAAAAAGAGAGATTATTTTTAGTCTGACCATCTGGAGATCACTAATGATCATGAGTTTTTGAGTAAAATTTAGCATCTATCAATCAAAGGCCTTGTATAATACATAATTTGCACTCAATTATATTATCATCTGTGTCTCTGATAGATCGACCTTACACGTGTAGTTGATGAGTCACGGCACACTCGATCACATTAATAATCAAGAAACCATGGATGTAATGAATTATCAAAAACATCTGGTAGGCATTGTGTTAGCACCTAGCTTTATATATACATTGTATCTTAAATTAACGCGTTAAATTTTATTCTTATGATTACCATTAACTTTTCGTTCTTGTATATGATTAAAATTAAATACATTCAAAATATTCAATACATAAGATTTTCTTTTTGTTAAAGAAAAAAAAAGAATATCACAAGTTTTTCTTCTGTTAACAAGCAAAACTAAATAATTTAAAGAAAATATAATTTTATAATATTAAATATATTTTTTTAAATATAAAGATAAATTAAATATATCAAAGTTATTAATTAATTAACATGCATAACATTATAAAAATTTAAACATGTTGAGGTTGAAATCTTATGCAAATTATTAATTAACATAAAATTGTTAGACATGTCAAGTTATTAGAATACTCATAATTTAAAAAAAAAATCATATCTTATTATTATTAATGTTATGGATGTTGAGATGTTTTACCGTTGATACTTACTTTTATTATATAAAACTTGAGTTGTAGAAAGAGAGGCTAGCTACTCCTTTTATCTAGAAATTTTTTCTCACACATATCTCATTCTCTATTTTTCTCACCCTGTTTCTTATTTTTTTTTTCTTCTTCTAATTTTGGATTATTGGAGGCCAGGGGAGCCTTCTCTAAGAGCGCTATCTTCAATGCGTTTAACTATATATTTATTCATAAATAATCTCCTACTATTAATCTTGGTGATTCATTTTGTTAATTTAACCTTAATTATATATAAAGATTATATCAGATCTTATGAATATATTTATAAAATTATTAGATCTATAAATATATTTTGTTCGATATTGAATAATACATTAATATACTTATAATATTTTCTTCGTTATATATATTTTATTTTATTATAATTATAATTAAATGTAAAAATACGTCAAGTGAGCAAGACAATGAAACTCATAATATTTTAGTAAATAAACGATGTTATTATTGTAATGTTTAAATCTAAAATTTAATAAAATATCCGGATATTATATATATATAAAAAATTTATAAATACTGTGATCTAACATTAAAAAAATAATAAAGAAGTTATAATCGTAGAAAAAAAAATTGAAATAGAAGCATGCATGTTACCTAATATTTGGAAAGAAAAAAAAAATCTTTAACTTGGAAAATGTAACAATATATATCCTCCCAAGTGATCGAGGGCGATAAACATGGAATTATGCATGAATGTTGGGGAGCAAGAATGATGCGACTCTTTTATATCCTTCCTACCTCCCCCCCTATAGGCAGCTAGCTAACATTAGACCATTACTATTACTAGCAAGTAGTAAAGAAGGACAACAAGATTCCAATTACTAGTTATTTATGATTTGAAGAATCCAGACATGCACCGGTTAATTAAGGTTGCATTGCCAAACAGCTAGCTAGCTAGCTAGCTTATCTTGAACTAGTATGAATTTTACTCGGGACATAAAATCTTTTAGGATCTCACTTTTTTCCTCATTTTTCTTCAGCTATATATATATTCTTTAGCCATATATGTTGTTTTCCGTATAAATACTAGGATTCTCTGATCTGCATGTATAAACAAAAAACTATAACTTTAATTTATTTTAGTTTTTTTTAATAAATAAACATAAATAAGTATTTTTCGATACTATCCTCGATCATTAATATTATATTATAATTTTTTACAAATTTATTAAGATTTTTCTTTTATGATTACGTATCGAAATAATACCTACTTACAAGAATTAAATATCAAATAAAAGAAAATACTCGAAATTATACAATGACTTTAGTCGAGAGCTTTAATTTAGGGCTATATTAATTCTACGCTACTTTAGCAAATCTTATTAATTGATAGCTAATAATTGACGCCAAGAAGATTGCGGATGAGATCAAAGCTTAGTATTATTTCATCACTCCAATTCTTCTATCTATTTTTTGCTTGTCATTTTATCTATCGAAAACATAAATAATTATTAAATTCAAAATTTTGCGTTATATCCATATGTTTTATCATCACTAATAATACATAAAATGTCACACCAATAATTGAATAAGTAAATTATTTTCTTATTTAATCGATTCAATTCTACTCGTATAAAATTTAATTTTTATTTTAATTTGAAGTTTTACCTCTTAATTAAAAATAGACAAACTTTCACAAAGCTCATTTTCACTTTTTATTTTCTCAAAACCTAAAATTGATAACCTAATTTCTTATTAAAAATTAAGGGAGCAAAATTTAAGGAGAGGATACCTAAACAAATAGATTCTAATAATATAGAGTTTAGAATTACTAAAGTTGAATATTAATTAATTGTCAAATATGTAAATATTAGATTTCTGATTTGTATTTTTAAAAATTAATTATCCTAAACATAATTTTTTAATAATATAAGTTTTAGTTTTCAGATATTGAAAATTAATTATAATTACATCAACTAATTAAGTTAAGTAATGCAGAACAAAAAAGTTAATTTAATGGTTTCACTTAATAGTTTTACGGTAAAAAATTACATAATAATTTGGATGCATGCATTATTAGTTTTAAAAGTAATATAATTTTATATTATTGAGTAAACAAAGTACCTAACCGAAGACATTTTCGTCACACTTTTCGTGACTATAGTTATGTAGTCTATGATAGTTATAACGTCAAGATCGAAAAAATATTAAAGAAAATACATCAGAATATATATATATATATATATATTTATAATTTCATTTTCATTCCATATCTAACACCACTAATTCAAGTTTTCATCTGAAAAAACACAAATACTTTTTTTGGTAAAGAAAAAGAAAAAAAAAACACTAATAAATATAGGTGCATTTTTCTTAATGGCCCAACACATTCCCAATAAATAAATTAATTTCGCTCAGGTGGGTCCTCGTCGATGTATTTTAGTTTCTGTCCTTTTGCTAAAACTTATGGCCTCTTCATTTATTAATTATTAAAAATATTTTTATTATATATAAAAAAATTCATTATACGCGTACACATATCATGAATTTTTTTTATAATTTATTTTGCCGTGTAAATTTACGTTTTGAAATTATTTTTGGAACTGCAAAGAAAATTATTATTTTCAATTCTTACCATTAAAAAAAATATTATTGCACTTTGTTATTATAATTTTAAGAAAACGTATACTTTTGTCTAAAAATTCTAAATCTATAAGGTTTATAAGGTTTACGTATATTATTTTTTTTAAAAATAGAATATAATTTAATTTTAAAAAGATTAAAATTTATATTTTTTAAAATTATTAGATTAAAATATTCTAATTTAAAATTAAAGGATTAAAATACATCTTTGTCCAAAACTCTAAGACAAATGACACCTTTCTTTTATAATTTTATTCAATAATAATGATACTAATTAAATTAATTATGAAAATAAATAAAAAATTCATAAATTTTTATTGTGTTAATATACGTACGGACATGATGGATAATCCCAACATTTTACACAAATTTATATTTAACTATTTTAAAAGTTGAGATTTATAAAGAAGTATAGAGATTTCAACGCTTAAATATATGAATGTGTAATTTTTTATCCTATATATGGCTTGTTTTAAATGATTTAAAAAATAATATGGATAAATCATATTATTCTTTAGATAAAATTCTTTAAATATATAAATATTAATAAGTATAAAAAATTAAATTAATGAGTTATTTATAAAATTAAAGAAAATATTTAATTATAATTTAAAATATATATGTAGCGATAGATTATTTGTATTAAGAAAAATTAATATATATAACTGCCAGGGAAAATTTTAGAGGAAAAATCTTTTCATTCAAAAATATTTAAGCTAGATGCATTTATCAGAGAATATTCATTCAAATGCATCACATAGTTTGTTTCCAACCGCTAAAAGTGTAATATCGTTAAGAAAAATATTTACAAGTATTTTATTTATTATAAAAGTAATATTTATTTTTATGATAGTTTAATCTTATTATTATTATTATAATAAAGTAATTGTATGAGAAAAATTAATATTTTTATTTTAGATTTTTTATTTTTTAAAATTTATTAGATAGAGATTATTTTAATTTAAATAAGTTATAATTAAAAAATTAAAAAAAATTAAAAAAATAAATAAGACAGGTGACCAAGCAATCCACTGTCATTTTGGAATTGATCACTTAAGTATAGTAGATTTTTAATTACTGTTTAGTTTATTAATTTTAAAAAAAATAAAAAAAGTAGGTTTAAATGATTAATTTTATATATTTTTCATTTCTTTTATTTTAAAATTTAATTTTCTGGATTAAATCGTTATTTTTTAACATTAGTACATTAAATTATTATTTTTACAAAGTTAGTTAGACTAAATTGTTACAAAAAAAATTAAACATAAGTGTATTAAAGATAGCTACAGTAAATATTTATAATATTTGTCTAAAAAATATAAAAAAATATTTATTTAATTTTATGTAATTATTTTTTAATATTAATATAATTAAATTATTATAAAAGTAATATAAAATTTGTGTAATTTTTAAAATACCTATTATTTCAATTTAAAAGGAAGGAGTGCGTTTGTAATCTTATTATTGGTCAGGTGTCATTTTAGTTTGACACGAAATGTGGGATAATGATATCAGTGTTGACTATAGTTGCATAATGCATATTTGCTTGAGATTATGAGCTTGAATCCACCACTCTTGTATTTTGATTCTATTTTTTTAATTAAGAATTTTTCGAGTAATTTTGTTTGCATTAGTTATTTTATTTTTATAAAAATATTTAAATCACTTTCTTAATAAAAATATAATAAATTAATTATTTTTATTAATAAAATATATTTAATGAAAAAAATATATTTTAAAGTTTTCCGTCATTTGTAAATTTTTTTTCATTTTTTTTTTCAATTTTGACGTCATTTATATGTTGGAGCAATAATTAGTTTTTAAACTAATATACTATAATTAATTTTTTTAATTATAAAAATAATAGAAAAAATTGGCAAAAAATATTTAAAAATGTTGATATTTTTCACAATAAAGTTGAAAAATGGCCTCAAAACTTGTACAAGAAAATAAGAAAATGGCTTAAAAGAAAAAAAATTAAAATGGAAATTTTATTTACATTAAATATATTTTATTATTATTTAAAAAAATTTATTAATACAATAATATTATATTATTTTAATAAATCACTAAGAAAAAAAAAACTTAAATATTCTTTACATAAATAAATAAATAAAATATTACCTAACGCAAACAAAATAACTTAAAAATCACCGCATTTTTTTTAATCAAACAATCCGTCGCCTACAAAAGTACAAATTACAATCGCGACGTTATAAAGTTTTGCTCCTGATATGATATCGAGCGGCTAGCTTTATTAGCCCTTTACACTACTTTTTTATTTTTATATGGTACAAATTTACATTTAAAATTATTTAAACATAATTAAAAATAATAAAAAAATATAATACTTTTCATAAATTTATAATATAAATTTTTTTTTGGATATTTGAGTCGCCTTTTGTTGCCAAAATTAGAGTAATAGAATATTGTGATTTGAACGCATATTAAAAAAGAAGAAAAAAAAATTATAAACTTTTGTTTATAAGTAAAAAGAAACTAAAATGAAAGTACTCCTTTACATATATTTTTATCTTCTTTAAATCTCTCAATATCAATTTCTCATGCTAAAGTCTGGATTAACATGTTTGCCACCAGTACATATATATTTTTTACAAAATAAAAATATATGTTTATGCATTTTTTAAATTATACACACATATTTTTATATCTTAAAGTTTTAATTAATTGAGTAAAAAAATGTGACGTTTTAAGTATTAATCATGGCTCATGATCATGGATGAAAATATCTAATATTTTTTTAATTTTTCCACCAAATTTTTTTTTAAAGTGAAGTTATTTGTTTGTAGGATGATAATTAATTTTCTTTAAAGTTAATTTTTTATGTTATTTATATATTTTATAAAATTTAAAGTAACTATGTTGTTTTCAATATATCTTCCACAATATCCATAAGCTTTCTACTATTAATTTTTTTCAATATTTTCATAACTTCTATAATAGTTCAAAATATCAAGTTAATATATAGCAAAATATCAAGTTTTATATTTTTAATTTCATCAAATTAAAAATTATATATAACATTATTTCTATTATAAATTAAGTTAACATTTATGTAAAAGTAATCAATTTTAAATTTTCAAAATTTTTCACATTTAATTAAGTAATAAATATATAATTTAAAGTATAACTCATTAAATTATGATTCATTTATAGTTTGTTACACAATTTTTTAATTATCCTTCTCTTATACTCTTATTCATTTAATTTATGAACTAGATAATTCTTATTTTAAAAATAATTTTATATTCATATCATTCAATTTTTTATTAACTATAATATAATTTATATAAATATTATGAAATAAAAACAAAAATAATATTAATCATAATATGCATATTTTATTCTCATATATAATATTTAAATAAAAAAAATTAATTAATCGATTAATATTTTTTATCAATATTGTTATTTTCGTCAATACTCATAACTGTAGAGTGATTTGTCGGTCAAAGAAAAATAGAGGAGGAAATGAAGAGTGAAGTTGGGTGGCATGATAAGAGTGGATCCCATGCAGTGGACGAAGCGGTGGAATTCCATCATTAGCAAAGACATTGTCATCATTTGCACGTGTCCACGGACGACCATTAAGGCTTTCATTCTCTCCCTTTTCTTTTTTCTTTCTTTTTAATTGTTTTTGTCCTCGATAATAAATATATCATATAAATGACAAACTGTAGCTTTACATTTACATATATTTTTTTTTTCTGATGGTTGGGTTATTCTATAAATATATAATAATATAATATTTTATATCATTAAAAATTAAGATTAATATAATTTTTTTTTAAAACATAAACATTTAATAAAAGATACAAAAAAAAATAATAATAATCTGATATGATAAAAAGTATATACATTATACTTATAAGATGCTATTTATTTCTTAAATAATAAAATGCTAATTTTTGAGTTCAATGTTTTAAACGTTCAAAATAGTAAATTATTATTATTGGTCCATTTTACTAGTAAAACAAGATATTTTTAATTTTAAAAAAACTTTTTAAATTATAGTTCTTTATACCAAAATAGTCATATAACATTTCATAAAAATAATAATAATAAAAAAAAGTCCTCCAGCATTATTTTTCAACTTTATTTATATACGTTGTTTTTCTTATTAATGATCAATATACATTTTATTAATCAATTAAGAACGACGACCTATTAACTTATTATATTGAAATTGGTTTGCTTCTTATTTTCGAGATTTCAACGCAACCCAACTTAATCAGGTATTTTTTATATTATAAAATTAGATATTTTATTTCAAATTTAACAACCCAACATTTCACTGACAAGTTATTTATTTATTTTTTTACTTTGATACCATTTCATATATCCAATAAAACCCATGAGTTATATTACAATAAAATGAGTTCTAACTTATAATCCTCTGATATCGCCAGTATTTTATCTACGTGATGATTTTATTTTTAACATGTTTGTAACATACTTTTCATAAAAGAAATATTTTTAATTTAATTATTTTTAATTATAGTGTTTAAAATATATATAATTTAATCTTAAAAGTTTAATTCTATAAAAATCTTGTATATTTACGTATTTTTAAGATTAAAATATATATATTTTTAATTATAATAAAAAATACTCAAATTAAAAGCAAATAAACTAATGCGTTTTTTTTTATCTTAAAAGTCTCATAAGCTGCAACATCCTTGGTTATCACATTAAGGTCACTTAAACGTATCCGAACATATTTTTATGTTATAATATATATTAATATTATTTTAAAAGTGAAATCTATATTTTAAATTTTAAAATAACTACAATACATTAAGTATGTAAAATGAATTAATGTAAATATAAATATAAATTTATATATTAATTTTATATAGTCCCAATAATAGAATAACAAAATCATTAATATGAATAAATAGCGTTATCAATTAATACGTAAAAAAAGTTAATAAATTTTCTAAAAAATACATACATTGTCCAAAAAAAAAATGATAAGTATTATAATAAAAAATATCAAATAAAATAATGCATATTTTTAAAATATATCAATGTATAAAAATAATATTTTATATTAATTAATAAAAATACTACTATAATATATTATAAGTATTATAGTCTGTTTGGAATTAGATAAATAGATTCTATTGGTTATACAAATATACTAAATTTAGACTCATTAATTGCATTTCAATCATCGTGTTGTCTGAAAACCAAACTACTCAAATTTGAATTCTGCCTACTCTAGATCGGAGTTGTTGATTGGTTCGACCGGTCTTCTGAGCTCTTTTGTCGATGCATGAATTGCCCTGGTCAAGCATTATGATACTGTTGTTTATTATTTTTAAAATATATTTTTAAATAATTTGATTTTTTTCATCTATTATTTATTAATTATTTAAAAAAAATTAAATTAATTTTAAATTTTATTAACTTAAAATATTATATAATTATATATTCTAAAAATAATAAATAATTTATTAAATATATAAAATTAAGAATTTTAATATATATATATATATATGAAATAAAGAAACATAAAAATTAAAATTACTTTTAAATAAGATATTAAAGTTAATAAATTAACTCTATTATTTTATTATATAGAAATATATTTTATTTTTTATTTTATAAATAATCATTTGGTATTTGGGTTATGTATATTTTCTGTAACAAATATATATATAAATATAAAAAATATTTATGTAAACTTAAATTTATATATTTGAGATAATTTAGTCTTTAAATTATCAACTATTATATTTTAATATCAATACTTTAAACATTTAGTATGTTATATTTTAAAAAAGTTTATAAAATTATATTTTTGATATATTTTATTCTCTAAATTTTACTAAGATATGATACTTCAGTTTAGAGTTAGAACCTAAAATATTATATATGAATATAATTTAGACATTAAAATATACTAATCAATGATTTAGGAAATAAAATATCTTAAAGATACAAGTGTAATTACTTTATTGTCAACTATCCATTTATAATAGTATTATCTTATATAATACTTAACATTTGTTCATAAGTTAACATATAAGTATATCATTATTACCTAATTTATTTTTTTGGTGTATTTTAATTTGAAAAATATAGTAAAAAGTAACCTATGCATTAATCTCACAAAAATTTTCACTTGTAACAACTGCCTAAAACATTTATATAATAGTACTGTTTAAAGAATAATTAATACAATAGGATTTTTAGATAGATATTTACATAGGAAATCAAATCTCCTAAAGAATGTATACATGAAAATATTGATATACATCTTAACCTACATGTGTTTATTGTTTGAATTGATCGATCTTCTAGTGATGAGGATGCATATTGGTCATGTTTGTTAAAAATATCTATTTTGATCAACTTATTTTTTGAATGATTTAATCATTCGATAACATAGGTCGTGCATCCCATTCCACATTAGGTTCCTCAGTGATCAGTCTAAATTAAGTTGTGATAATCAGTATAAAACAGGTTGTGATAATCAATCTAAAACAAGTTATGATGAGTACCAATCTTAAGTAGGTTGTGATAACCATTCTAAATCAGGTCACGATGATCGGTTGAAACATACTCCTTAAGACTTGTTAAATATATTATTTAGTCTATAATTGTACCAATATATAAGTGTTTTGATACATTCCTTACAAACTCGATAAATTAATAACCTAAAATATTAAAATGTACTTAGTTTACCTTTTAGTTAAAAAAGAGATTTAATTAAATACTCCTAGAAATGTTAAGTAGATGATACAAGTTTTATTAACTTTCATTGACAAAAATTAATGATTTAATATAATAATATCATTATATAATTATAATTTTTTTTAAATTTTAAACATATTGTACAAGTTTAATAATAATTTTGTAAGTAACTTATTTTTATTTTATATAAAATAATATTTGATATAATTTAAAATTTTAAGTTAAAATCCAATAATAAAAGATCTTATCTTCGTGTCACTACTGTAAATTTTATTTTTGTACAACGTTCATAAAATTACTAGATTTTATTTTTTATATTACATACACTTGTTAATTTAAAGGAGTTTTATGGTGTGATTTTTAAAAAAATATCATTTAAACTTTTAATTCATCGATTAACCAAGTGAATTATTAACTCATGGTTAACCTAGTTTGGTGGATAACAAACGGGTAAAAATGGAGAAAATATGATTCCATGCATAAGTAGAATATATAAAGTTCATGGCTCACCTACTTTTTATTGAATCACTTTATATTTCTATACTATAGTTCCCCCATTTTGGTTAGAAGCCTTTTTAACTTGGAAATTGATGGAAAGAGATAGTTTGATAAATGCAAACCTTTAATCTATTACCCTCAAATAAAGTAAATTAAGCCATCATAGTTTGGATTGAAATATATTCCCAACTAGATTTAGATCAAGGAGGTAATCTTTTAATGTTATACGGAGTTCATGACTTTATGTTATACAGTGTAATTTCTTTATCTTTTTTCCATCCCTTTTTTCAGTTTTTCGAGAAAAGTAGAGAAACAAAGTTAGAGGAAGGGATAAAGAGACATCATCGCATGGTGAGAAAATTGTTTTATCATTGAAATATATATATTTTTTATTTTTTATAAAGTAGATGGAGAATGAGAAGAGGGGGAAAAGTGATTTGTTTAATTTGAGAGTAAATGGATGACAGTAAAAACACAATTAAAATTTAATGGATGGCACTCATAGATCTTATCACACTATACAAACTTTTCTTTACCTTTTATTGCTCATTGATTTATATGTTCTTGGCTTTTATGATTAGTGTTTGTTTTTAATTAATTGCCACTACTTTTTTTTAGTTGACACTTAATTATATATTTAATCCTTATAATTAAGAATGAGGTAGGTTATATGTCTCGCAAAATAGGAACACGGGTTTTAGAGGGAATTTATGCTGTGCATCGAAAAAATAAAAGAAAATGGATACGATTGTATCCCGGCCGGTATAATTAATAAAAAAGATTTTGAGAATAAAAAATAAATTATAATAAGGTTGCAAATTTTTTTATTAATGGTTGTGTTTTTCTATTGGTTTGGAGTAGCCAAAATGAATAGCATGTGTCTTAAAAGTCCATTTAGTAAGAAAGGGGTCAATTATGTCATTACATTGCTGAGAATATTAGAATTGCACCAGCAAAGGTAGAAAATAGAGTAGTTTTTTCTCTCCAGCCAGTCTTCATCAAGTACTCCGATCGAAGGTCATTTGTGGTTTGATTAAGCTGAAATTTTGCAGGCAGGTTCACGACTCAAGACTCTTTAATCTGTACGTGAGATTTCGATTTGGCTCACCGGTTTGAGAAATTATGAGTAGTGAACAGTGACTACGAATTGGGTTAGATTTCTCCATTTTTCTTGAAATAATTGTTAGTTTCCAAGAATTATATTCTTGATGATGTTGTTAATTATTTGCCTCTAGTTTTAGCTAGAGAGAACTATTGTACAATTGTTTCTTGATAGTGGAAGTTTTGGAGAGGAGTGTCGTGGTTGTTTCCTTCCTACACCAGGAAGGTTTTTCCACGTAAATTTCTTGTGTTGATTTTGTGCATGTTTCATTTTAAGCTCTATTTATTTGTTTCCTAAAAGATTCACACAAAGAATGAGAATATGTTTAATTTCGCTGTTTAGAGCTTGATTAAGTTCGAATTGAAATTGTGATTCTCCTAACAAAGTGGTATCAGAGTTGTGGTTATTATTGTGAAATTGAGTAGAATGATTACTTTGAATGGTTCTAATTATCATACTTGGAAAGGAAAAATGGAAGATCTCCTTTATGTCAAACAGTTTCATTCTGGGTGTTTACCTCGAGAAGCTTGAGAAAAATTATCTGAAGAAAAATGGACTTTGTTACATCGATAAGTCTGTGGGTATATAAGGCAATGGGTAGATGATAATGTTTTAAATCACATTAGTGGAGAAATACATGCACGGTCACTATGGAATAAACTTGAAGAGTTGTATGCTCGAAAAACAGAGAATAATAAAATGTTTCTTATAAAGTAGTTGATGGCTTTAAGGTACCAATATGGAACTACGTTGACAGATCACTTGAATACGTTCCAAGGAATAATCAATCAGTTAGCTGGAATGGGTATCAAGTTTGATGATGAGATTCAAGGGTTGTGTTTATTGGGTACGTTGTCGGACTCTTGGGAAACATTTAGAATGTCATTAAGTAACTCAGCTCCAAATGGTGTAATCAATATGGATCTGGCTAAGAGTAGTATTTTGAATGAATAAATGAGAAGAAAATCACATGGGTCTTCTCAGCAGTCAGAGATTTTGGTTACAGAAAGAAGATGGAGGAGTAAAAGCAGAGGTTTTAAGAACAAAGAAAAAGGAAGAAGCAAGTCTAGGTTTTCTAATATTGAGTGTCATCACTGTGGCATGAAAGGGCACATCAAGAAATATTGTAGATAGCTGAAGCGGGATAACAAGAATAAAGACAAAGAACAAGAGGGTGATGTTAGTAAAGAAAATGATCGAGTTGCCACCGCTAGTTCAGAAGAATTTCTTGTTGTTTATAATGAAGATGTTGTCAATGTTGCATGTCACGAGGTCAGTTGGGTTATTGATAGTGGAGCCTCCATTCATGCTACGTCTCGAGAGGACTTCTTTACATCCTATACAGCAGATGACTTTGGGACAGTGAAGTTGGGTAATCATGGCTTGGTTAAAGTCATTGGTATTGGAGATGTGTGTTTGGAGATGAATAATGGCACGAGGCTACTTCTTAGAGGGGTAAAGCATATTCCTGAAATTCGTTTGAACTTGATCTCTGCAGGTAAACTTGATGATGAAGGATATTGCAATACCTTTAGTAATGGTCAATGGAAACTTACTAAAGGTGCTATGGTTGTTGCTCGTGGGAACAAGCATTCCAGTTTGTATATACTGCATGCGAGACTCTTCAAAGGCGTTATTAATGCTGTGACAGATGAACTCACATCAGAATTGTGGCATAAGAGACTTGCTCACATGAGTGAGAAAGGCTTGGCAGTATTGACTAAAAAGAATCTTCTTTCTGGAATGAATGATGTTTGTTTAAGAAGATGTACTCATTGTTTGGTAGGG
The DNA here is from genome assembly GCA_033030585.1 of Hippophae rhamnoides. Taxonomy (NCBI): domain Eukaryota; kingdom Viridiplantae; phylum Streptophyta; class Magnoliopsida; order Rosales; family Elaeagnaceae; genus Hippophae; species Hippophae rhamnoides. The sequence goes on along the minus strand of CM065428.1, from coordinate 59,076,964 downwards.
AAGCAAAATAGAGTTTCTTTCAAGAGTTCCCCTCCTTCAAGAAAACAATACATACTTGATTTGGTACATTCAGATGTATGTGGTCCTATGAAGACAAAAACTTTGGGTGGTGCCAGTTATTTTGTGACCTTCATAGATGATTGTTCAAGAAAGTTATGGGTGTACACTTTGAAGAGAAAAGATCAAGTATTAGATGTGTTTAAACAGTTTCAAGCCTTAGTGGAAAGACAAACTGGGAAGAAATTGCGGTGCATCAGAACAGATAATGGGGGAGAGTATTCAGGTCCTTTTGATGAGTATTGTAGGCATCAGGGCATTCGACATCAAAAGACACCTCCCAAGACTCCTCAGTTAAATGGGTTGGCTGAGAGAATGAACAGGACATTGGTTGAAAGAGTAAGATGTCTTCTTTCACAGGCTCAGTTGCCAAGATCTTTCTGGGGTGAGGCTTTGAATACAGTTGTACATGTTCTTAATCTCACACCATGTGTTCCTCTTCAGTTTGATGTACCAAACATAGTTTGGACTTGCAAAGATGTTTCTTATGATCATCTTTGCGTTTTTTTTGCAAGGCATTTGTGCATATACCAAAAGATGAGAGATCTAAGCTCGATGTGAAGACACGATAGTGAATCTTTGTTGGTTATGATCTGGATGAATTTGGCTATAGATTTTATGATCCAGTTGAGAAGAAACTGGTAAGGAGTCGTGATGTTGTGTTTATAGAGGATCAAACTATACAAGATGTTGAGAAGATATAAAAAGGAGTCCATCAGTATAGCGATGATTTGATTGACCTAGATCCGGTTCCTTTATCAGTACAGATGGAACAAAATGTTCAAGATGATCAACATGGTTCAGATGATGCAGATATGCAAGCTAAAATAAATCATCAGACTACTGATCAGTTACCAGAACCAGAAATTCCACCCAGGAGGTCTACTAGAGACCGACGTCCTTCCACATGGTATGATACATATGAGTATGTGTTATTAATAGATAAGGGAGAACCTCAATGTTATGCAGAAGCGATGGAAGATGGAAACAGAGCACACTGGGTTGGTGCTATGGAAGATGAGATGCAGTCACTGTATGACAATCACACGTTTGAGTTGGTAAAGTTCCCTAAGAGTAAGAGAGCTTTGAAGAACAAGTGGGTCTACATGATGAAGCAAGAAGAACAAAATTCACAACCACGATACAAAGCTAGACTGGTCGTCAAGGGATTCAGTCAGAGAAAAGGTATTGATTTTGATGATATTTTCTCTCCTGTTGTGAAGATGTCTTCCATACATGTTGTTCTAGGTCTAGCAGTAAGCTTGGATTTAGAAATTGAGCAAATGGATGTGAAAACTGCCTTTTTTCATGGTGAGTTGGAGGAAGAGATTTATATGGAGCAGTCAAAGGGTTTTGAGGTTAAAGGAAAAGAGGATTATGTATGTCGGTTAAAGAAAAGCTTTTACGGGTTGAAGCAAGCACTTAGACAATGGTATAAGAAGTTTGAGTCAATTATGGGGGAGCATGGTTACAAGAAGACTACTTCTGATCATTGTGTTTTTGTACAGAAATTCTCTGATGATGACTTTATCATTTTATTGCTCTATGTTGATGACATGTTGATTATTGGCAGAAATTCTTCAAGAATTGATAATTTGAAGAAGCAGTTGAGTAAGTCCTTTGCCATAAAGGACTTGGGGCCAGCAAAACAAATTCTTGGTATTCGAATTTGTTGAGACAAGAAAATAAAGAAGTTGTACATGTCACAGGAACGGTACATTAACAAAGTACTTGAAAGGTTTCATATGAATAAGGCTAAAGTGGTATCTTCTCCTTTATCTAATCACTTTAAGTTGAGATCGAGTCAAGGCCCTTCAACAGATAAAGAGAAGGAAGATATGGAAAAAGGTTCCATATGCCTCAGTAGTAGGAAGCTTAATGTATGCAATGGTGTGTACGAGGCCAGACATAGCTCATGCAGTTGGAGTTGTTAGTCGTTTTCTTTCGAATCCAGGAAGAGAGCATTGTGATGCAGTAAAATGGATTATGAGATATCTTCGAGGTACTTCCAAGTTAACACTTAGCTTTGGAAGTGGAAAATGAGTGTTAGTTGGATACATTGATTCAGATTTAGCTGGAGATGAAGATTCTCGTAAGTCTACTTCAGGTTATCTAATTACTTTCTTTGGCGGAGCAGTTTCTTGGCAGTCAAGATTGCAAAAGTGTGTTGCACTTTCTATAGCAGAGGCAGAGTTTATTGCAGCAACGAAAGCTTGTAAAGAGTTGTTGTGGATGAAACAGTTCTTGAGAGAACTTAGTTTCAAGCAATAGAAATATGTGTTATTCTGCGATAATCAGAGTTCCATTCACCTAGCGAAGAACTCGGCATTTCACTCAAGATCAAAGCATATTGATGTGAGGTATCATTGGATAATGGATACTCTTAACAATAAGTTTATTGAACTTAAGAAAATCCATACTGATGAGAACGAATCTGACATGTTGACAAAAGCAGTGTCAAGAGAAAAACTTGAAGTTTGTTGTTCAATTGCCGGGATGGCGGATCCCTTCATCTAATCGGAAAATGGGGAGATTTGTTGGGTTTTCCTCTTGGTTTGGAGGAGCCCAAATGAAGCCCATGTGGCTTAAAAGCCCATGGAGTAAGAAGGGGGCAATTATGTCATTACATTGCTTCATTAATAAAACCATTTAGTGTTTGATGAGATAGGATTCTACAGAGAATATCATAATTGCAGCAGCAAAGGCAGAAAAGAGAGCAGTTTTCCCTCTCCAGCCAGTCTTCATCAAGTGCTCCGATCGAAGGCTGTTTGTGGTCCGACTAAGCTGAAATTTTGCAAGCAAGTTCACGACTCAAGACTATTTAATCTATGCGGTGGGATTTGGATTTGGATCACCGGTGTGAGAAATTATGAGCAGTGAACAGTGACTACGAATTGGGTTAGATTTTTCCATTTTTCTTGAAATAATTGTTAGTTTTACAAGAATTGTATTCTTGATTATGTTGTTGATTGTTTACCTCTAGTTTTACCTAGAGAGAACTGTTGTACAATTGTTTCTTGATAGTGGAAGTTTTGGAGAGGAGTGCCGTGGTTGTTTTCTTCCTACACTAGGAAGGTTTTTCCATGTAAATTGCTTGTGTTGATTTTGTACATGTTTTAATTTTAAGTTCTATTTATTTGTTTCCTAAAAGATTCACACAAAGAAAGATAATATGTTTAATTCCGTTGTTTAGAGCTTGATTAAGTTCGAATTGAAATTGTGATTCTTCTAACAATGATATTATTATAATATTATAAATTTTTATTATAGTATAATAAATTAATTCTAATATTTATGATTAGAGGTGTAATTATATAAAGCTTCTGGGGACACGGATCCGGTACAACTTTTTTGAAAAAATTAATATAATAATAATAATTACTTTTTGTTAGATACATATCTTTTTATTTCATGTGTTACTATAGATTTCTAAAATCAATAATAATCTTAACCCAAACTTTTACATTTATCTAAAAGTATAAAAAACTTTATTCTAATATCTATAAAGATGCTTAAAAGATGCAAACTACAACTTGTTTTTACTCAGGGTTATTAAATTAAAGTTTGAAAAATCTAGTAACATTAAAGTAGTTTTAGTTGTTTTTACAGCATAAGAAATAATACTTTTAATTTCAGTAATTTATTTTATTTTATACCTTTTGTTAAGTGCTTTAGTATTTGATTTTGTGTAATATTTTATTAATTATAATATTTATTGTACCATTATATCAAAATAAAAAATAAAATATATATTTACCTGTAATTCCAATTTATCAATTTTCTAGGTCTTTACCTAACAGTGATACTAATATATTATTGATATTAAAGATAGAATAAATACTTTATATAATTTTATCATGAAAATAATAAAATTCATTAACAATATCATATCCAATATTTTTCCCATCAATTTTCTCTTAACCTATAAATTTGTTTTATGTACGTAAGCTCAAATAATTGGATATACAAAAAATATATACAAATTTTATTACTATAATTTTTATACACTTTTATTTATTAAAATTAAAATAAGAATTATATATTTTATTAAAAACAAACCCTAACCTTCTCTCCGTGTGTTCTCATTTTCTAGTTCCCTCTCCCATTTTCTCTCACATACTTACTCTTTTTTGACACTAGGAAGTGCCAAACACCACAACATCCAATTGATAAGTTACAATGTCGTGTCTACCGTGACTCATACACAGACCATATCATATTTTTATTTTTGATTAGTGTGCTTTACGATGCCTTGTGTTGTATGTCTCGTTAGATCGTGTTTAACGGATCTATATGACTCATAACATATTTAATCTTTTATATTTATTAATGTTAACTATATTAGGTAAACTATATCTATAATATATTTATACATTTAAATATAATTTAATTTTAAATTAATGTGTTCGTTCAAGTCTACCCGTTATAAGCCATAAGTTATAAGATGTTTTTTTTTCTTACATGCCATGCTTACCCATTACTGTTGTGTTAGGCTACCCCGTTAGACACTCCTAATTCCTTCTCTCTATGTCCCTCTTCTCTCTATTTTACTCACTCATTCTTTCTCTCACCTACCCTCTCGCTACAAAGGAAATTGTTTTCTACAACAACTCACTTTGTCAATAAAAACTCAAGATTAGTCAAGGAAAAGTTTTTCTCCACGAAAATTATGGTCATAATATCTCCATGGTAGAAAGTTTTTTCTAGACAAATTTGTTAGGAAAACATACGCCTTTCTATACAAAATGTTTTATCAGCTAAAAGAAAATATCATCAACAAAAACAGTGATGCAATATACATAAGTCACCTCTAAGATAATATTTGCTCAAAAAATATCTAATTTATTCCCATTTTTTTTTTAAAAAATATCTTTCTCAATAAAATTGTCATAAAACATATTTCTACAACAAATTATTTTGTAGAAGAAAGATTTTAAAGACAAATTAATAGTCCAAAAAACCTTTTTAAGGTCAAATCAGTTCATCGTAGAAACACTTTTATGAAAAATGTTTTACACTAGATTAGACGACTTTTCATAATACAAAATATGGTTGATGCAACTTCTAAGACTACTTTTAATCTAAAATCTTAATAGTTTTTTAATTAATTGAAAAATATTTAATTGTAGCATTTCAAACAAAAGAAGTCATACATTAATAATAATCACTGCAATAATAAAAAAAAATATTGATCCATTTTGAACGAGAATTCTTGATTACAACAAAGAACAATTAAACAAATTATTAGTTATATGACTAATTGACATAAGATTATACAATGCATTATTTATTATTGTAATTATAAATCATTCACATATATAGTAACGTAATTGATACATTTGCTCTTCGTTTCCAGCTTAACATATGTAATAAGGAGCAAATGAAAGGGACCCAAAAAAAAAAGTATAAGTTATTTCACATTGTAACAAAAGTGGTAGGTCTCACATTCAACTAAAAACAATAAATGTGATCATATATAGTAGAGAAGTTTACTTAAATTGATAACAAAAGAAATGTAACAAAACCAAACCATATGAATACATCCCTCTCGAATGAATGTTCTCTCTTTTATTTCTAAGTTTCACATTCAGATGCTTAGCCATTCATATCACAAGTTAAAGGATATAAAATTGTGACCAACACTGTTTCTGAAAATAATTGATAAAAATAGCATTGGCCACTCGCAAAAATCAGTACATATAAAATTTCAGATCTACATAGCTTCAAAGTTCAACCACGACCTAAAATAATCAAAGAACTAGAAAATATAACTAGGTTGGAAGTCACATGTGTACAAATATCAGGCAAAGAGAAGTCTAATGGATTAAAATTAGGAGCTAAAAGAAAATATAATAAAGTCAATTAATATTAAAAACAAACTTAGTTTGAAAAGACTAATTAAGAAAGTGACCAGTATAACAAAACAAAAACCAAAATGGAATAAATTATCCAACCAAAAAAAAAAAAATCATTAAACCCCACTTAAAGTTGATGGCCCATATGGCCCATATTTTCTTATACTTCACGTAAACTTACCGAAATACACAACACATGAGTTTGTAAACGTAAGGAGGATAAATGTTATAGATAAAATATTTTTATTTAATTTTTTTTAACTTTACTATCAATTCTATCAATCAAAATCGAAGAAGGAAATAATAGAATTTCAGATAGTCATACTTCAGTATATGTGTTATAACTATAACACATAAAAATACACTTACGCATTTAATAACACATAAATTATTAAGTAATATATGTTTTGAATCATCTAATTAGGATTATTAATTATTAAATCAATTATAGAACACACATGTACACTTGTGTTTTTCATGCTAATCCTTTTGTAGTTGATTCGCGAACGTAGTTGATTGGTAAAGAGCTTATTAGAACGTTAGTTTGAAAACCACTCTCGTTAATATTAAAAATTGTAAAAACAAAACAATAACTCGTAAGATACATTAGGGTAATATCCTAGAGAGGGTAACATAAGATCAAGTTTGTACTTGAATATTTATTTTTCATAGTTGAAAGTTAGTTGTTTCGGTGAACCAATGATTTTCCTATTAGGTACAACCTAGGTTGTTTTCACTTAGAAATATCGCGTGTTGTTATTTTATTTCTGTATTTTATTCTTACTTGCGATTGCTTTTTTAACCGTTTTGTTTAGTTTATTAAATTATAAATTAATAAAAATTAAAAATAACATATTAACTCATTCTAAGTTAATTAAGTTCATATTTTATAAACTTTTGAAAAATAACAAAAAACAAATTGTGAGAGAATGGTTACAAAAATGAGTGAAAAAATGAATAACAATTAGAGTTCAGACAACCTCCGTATAACCCCAGAAACTCTTAGACTCAGGATCCTCACCTAAACACGAGACATGGGTCACATAAATCTGTGCTACATGTGTTAATAATTTATAAGTAAAACTTTGTCACCTTTTCAAGTTAATAGAAGGTTGTGCAATTATTTGAGCAGTATGTAGACCTAAATGGAGCTAAACAACTTCATTAAACATCAATCACATTGAATGAAAAAGAAAGGTCAAAATAAAATAGTAAAACATAATAAAATTTTAGAAATTTAATCTTAGTAGTTAAAACCAAATTTTAAATGGAATTTTTTTTTATTAACATCACTATTTTGATTGCATAAGAAGCTGAAAAAACCTTTACAGTCATAATCAAGAAAAAAAAAATTCAAGCACAATGCCCGATACTTGTCACAAGAAGATGAACATAAATAATGCAATTGGACAGTGATAATCATAAAGAAAGAAAACAACAAAAAGCACAATTCAATTCAAAACCTTATCTATAAGCATTCTTACTCACATAAATATCTTATACTATTCACCGACTTAGAGAAACTCAATCCTTCAATTACTGCAATTTTTTCTCAAGTTACTTTGAAAAAAATAAACGAAGAGCTAGCACAAATAAACTCAAGCGCATTCGAGAAAAAAGAAAAATGAGAATCAAATAGATAGATCTAAACCTCGACCAAGAGGGAATGCTCAAACCCTAATGGCTCTCCTCACAATAACATCTATTAGATTCTACCAACGCCTTAAGGAAAATACTTTTGATTATTATATATAGGTGCTCATCATTACCTAAAATACTGAAATAAGTGAAATAAGAAAAAAAATATGATAAATAGCAAGCTGACACCAACAACAGTCGCTGCCTCTTGCTAAGAGTTACTTGCATGAGTTTAAACAAACTGCAATTACAAATAAGAAATTGTTTTTTTATTTTCAAATCACAACAAGCCAAGAACTTCATGTACAGTAATTTGAGCAAAACTTATATTAATCTCATTCTTAGCACGGCACTAGAGGCTGGCCAAAAAAACGTATGAGAAAACCAAATATGAGTTTAGCAGATGCATAGAGAGAAACAAAACTAAATGGAAAATAGAGAACAAAAAAATTTAAAGAACAATGAAAACTTATAATCTCTTACTCTTCCACTCTTTCGCTGGGGTGTTCAAAAGGGGGAATGAGTTTAAGGGGCAACGTTTTTATATAATAATGCTTAAATTTTCAACCAATTAGTGTTTTTTTTATATTGGTAGCACATAATCAAACACCGAAAATGGTATAGGTGATCAATTAGACTCTGGTTAGATTTAATATTTTAATTATGTAATTTTCTATTTAAAATGTTCATGCATTAGCTTTTGTTATTTTTTTAATTTTGATTTACTAATTTTAATTATAAATATATTTAGATTTATAATTTTTTTTATCTAAATTATAGATTTTGATATTTAATTAATAAACTAAAAAGAGACTTAAACAAAACTATTGGAGATAAAATTAAGGAGTAAATTAATAAGTGCCAACTCTTTAATTTAAGGAGTAAATCAAGAACCTTAATTCAAGGAGTAAATTAAGGAGTTGTGATCCTTAATTTACGGATTAATTCAAGGAGTAAAACAAGAAATCTTTAATTGAAGGAGTAAAACAAGGAATCCTTAATTTAAGGAGTAAAATAATGAATCCTTAATTCAAGGAGTAAATCAAGAAATGTTTAATTCAAAGAGTAATTCAATGAGTAAATCTCCTTATATATAGCTATAGAATTGTAATAAAAATATGAAAGAAAGAATACAACTTTGAGAGAGCTTGTTTTATTTAGAAAGGCCTTTAGGCCTTGGCCTTTGGCCTTTACGTTTCCAACACTAAATTTTCAACATGGTATCAGAGCAAGTCGATCTTCTTGGACAAAAATTGTTATTCCTCTACTCAAAGTGTGTTTGACACTCTATCAGAGCGATTTCTTATTCTATTTGTTTTTTTCAAACCAAATTCTCTTGGTGAAGATGGATTAAATCTATCCTGTAGCTTCTACCGACTTGATGTGGAGGAGAAGTATTGTGATAAAAGGAAAGATCTCACATTGAAACCAAGCTCTTGGCGATGATGGATTAAATCTCTCCTATAGCTTCTACCGACTTGATGTGGAGGAGGAGTATTATGGTAAAAGGAAAGATCCCACATTGAAATCAAGCTCTTGGCGATGATGGATTAAATCTCTCCTGTAGCTTCTACCTACCGATATGGAGGGAAAGTATTATGGTAAAAGGAAAGGTCCCACATTGAAAGCAAGCTCTTGGTGATGATGGATTAAATCTATCCTATAGCTTCTACCGACTTGATGTGGAGGAGGAGTATTATGGTAAAAGGAAAGGTCCCATATTGAAATCAAGCTCTTGGCGATGATGGATTAAATCTCTCCTGTAGCTTCTACCTACCTGATGTGGAGTAGGAGTATTGTGGTAAAAGGAAAGGTCCCACATTGAAACCAAGCTCTTGGCGATGATGGATTAAATCTCTCCTGTAGTTCCTACCTGCCCGATGTGGAGGAGAAGTATTGTGGTAAAAGGAAAGGTCCCACATCGACAACAATATATATATATATATTTGCTATCGTAATCAGCATTTTTGTTAGTTTTACCTTTGATGCCTTGGCTTCTCATCAGTTTCAACGACTTCTATGCAAGCTTAGATCCATAAACCTTATGGATCCAACTTGAGGGGGAGTATTGGAGATAAAATTAAGGAGTGCCAACTCTTTAATTTAAGGAGTAAATCAAGAACCTTAATTCAATGAGTAAATTAAGGAGTTGTGATCCTTAATTTAAGGATTAATTCAAGGAGTAAAACAAGGAATCCTTAATTCAAGGAGTAAAACAAGGAATCCTTAATTCAAGGAGTAAAACAAGGAATCCTTAATTTAAGGAGTAAAACAATGAATCCTTAATTCAATGAGTAAATCAAGGAATGTTTAATTCATTACAATTCTATAGCTATATATAAGGAAATTTTACTCCTTCGATTACTCTTTGAATTAAGCATCCCTTGATTTACTCCTTGAATTAAGGATTCCTTGTTTTACTCCTTGAATTAAGGATTCTTTGTTTTACTCCTTGAATTAAGGATTCTTTGTTTTACTCCTTGAATTAAGCTCATTGTTTTGCTCCTTGAATTAAGGTTCTTGTTTTATTCCTTGAATTAAGAACTAATATCTAATACTCCCCCTCAAGCTGGATCCAAAAGGTTTATGGATCCAAGCTTGGACAAAACTCGTTGAAACTGATGAGAAGCCAAGGGCTTGGTGAAGATGTCAGCCAGTTGGTCAAAGCTTCTTGTATAATGTGTTTGAATCACTTGTGATTGAACTTGTTCACGAATGTAATGACAATCAACTTCAATGTGTTTCATCCTCTCTTGAAACAATGGGTTTGATGCTATATGCATGGCTGCCTGATTGTCACAAAATAAGGACATAGGAAGAGTTGTAGGAACACCTAAATCACATAAAAGACCTTTAAGCCATATCTATGTTTATTTTTATTATGTCATTAGTTTAGAACATAAAAACCAAAATATCGCGACAAAATGTTTAGAATTTAATTTCATCTTTAAAAGTTTGAATAATAAATTAAAAAGCACATATATTCCTTCCTTAAATTGACCTTAGGAGTATACTTATCATTTTTTGTATAGTATCTTAAAACACACAATATCTCAAAACTTTCCTTGTATTTTCTATTGAAAAACCACATTTTGTTTTTCAGTCACAAAAATGAAGTAAAAATGAGTACAAATTTGAACCATTAACTATGTTAATGTGACTTCACGAACGATTCTTGAATTTGAATCTAAAATTGCATTTCCCTAATGATATAAGAAAATCAAAATTAATACATAACTAATCTATCTCAATTTTGTTTTTTTCAATAAAAAAAGCCTTCTCAATTTCAATTATAACAGCATTTATAGGTATACGTAAACCCCATAACATAAACTTAAATTGTTACACATATATAGATAAGAAGTGAAGTTACTGCAGAATTGCTTGGACTAGCTGGACTTAGCGGACTTACCCCATGTTGCTTTGTCTGTCCCCCCGTTTACCCCCATATCCCCGCTGCGTGGGCGTCCCTGTAGAAAGGAACTCAACTCAAAACGAACCGCTTATTGCTTTGGCCGCTGAAGAGGAAGAACAAGAGTCTGGTTGCGCTTCGGGACGACTTCCCCTACCACTGTTAAATAGCGCCCTCTTCTCTTAGTATAGTAAGCTGGCGGGCTTCTCCCAAGAGAATGCCTTCACTCCACTCCCCCTTCAAACGCCTATGGAGAACTAAGGTACCATTAGGAGTCTCCTTTCCGAAGGCAGGGGGAACTCGAAAACAACAAATGCCACTATCATAAAGACCCTTATGTCCACGCCCCAATCGCCCCCTGGTGGAATATGTGCTTCTAAAAGATTTTTTATACTGTGCCCAATCCCGAAATTAGTTCTATACATATGACCAGCAATAAGAAAAAGAAATGCAATAGCTAAATGATGGTGAGCAATATCAGTCAGCCATAAACTTTGCGTTTGTGGATGGAATCCCCCGAGAAGGGTTAGAATGGCGATTCACGCTCCTTGGGAGGTCCCAAATAAATGACCGCTTGAATCGGGGTTTTGAGCATAAAGATTCCACCGACCGTAAAAAAGGTCCTAATCCTTGGGGATGCGGTAATACATCTAAGAAATTATTCCATCGAACGTATTCCCCCCTGGATGCAAGAATAGCGACATGAACTAAATGTCCTTGGTTATTATGTCATTAGTTTAGAACATAAAAACCAAAATATCGCGACAAAATGTTTAGAATTTAATTTCATCTTTAAAAGTTTGAATAATAAATTAAAAAGCACATATATTCCTTCCTTAAATTGACCTTAGGAGTATACTTATTATTTTTTATAAAATGATTCTTACACTTGCGAAATTTTTACAAATAATAAAACCAAAAAATATTTCACAAGATCGATATTTGCAATGCCTGTCTTGCAACTCATCACTTGCAAAGAAGAGGTTAAGCATCTTTTATTTGAGAAGCATATCATGTAAGATGATGCATAACACCATTATCTAACACCAAGCATTGTCTCATGGCCTATTCTCTATTGAATGTGCATCTACTTAAAAAGCACCAACACTTGTAAGAAATAATGATGAACCTTTGCCAATAAGAAGATCTCTAAGTTGAAATAAGGTAGATGTAATATACCCCATCTTACCACACACTTGATATTGTGGCCTTTCTGCTTATTTCCTTAGCTTAGAGGAATTTTTCCTCAAGTCAATACCTTTATGAAAAGGATAATTTTAGATGAACCTAATTTTTTGAGAAATTCTTGCAAATTTCAAGGCTTGTTTCCAAATGAAACAGGTTTAGATGAAAAATTGTTAGTGCCTTGAAGAACAATAGCATTAAACCTTGCTAGATTAGACTACAAAACCTGATCTTTGTCAAAATTTACATTAGTAAGAATTGATTGTTCTTCAGTGAGTAAAAATGAATCTGGGATTCATAGAAGTTATAAAACTTCGATAATTTGGCCCCAAGACTCTCAAAATATGCATAACAACGTCCTCATCAAGTATTGTGTCTCCTATTGCAAGTAAGTGATCAATAATTAACTTCACACGAGTGAAGTATTACTCAATACTCAAGTTTCCTTTTCTTATTTGCTATAATTATAAGTACAATTCCATTTTTCTTACTCGTGAACTCAAGTTGAAAGAAACCTTAAGATTCATCAATATTTGACTTACAGTGGAAGAGTGCGATCCATTTACTTGATACTACATCTCAGAAGAGATGGAATTATATATTCAACTCTTCAACAGATTATTGCATTATTCTAGATTGCAAATTTTGGATTTGATTTCTTGATAATCACTTAGTTCAAAGAGAAAATGAGAAGGAACTGGTGAACAAGGATCAAGAATTGAGTCCAAGCCATAAGCTATAACAGAACTCATGAATTGATCTAAAAATGAGAAAAATTAGTTATATTGAGTTTCATAGAAATCGATGAGCTATTTGGAAAAATGAAATAGTATAAGGGTTCATCAAGTAGCTCTTTACATTGACAATTTCAATAGTAGGAATAGTTGGATTATTTTCCATTGATAAGAACTTCGAAGGTCCTCTTAGATCTTTAGCTTTGATACCATAAAATTTTTATGAAACCTGGAGAGAATCAAGAAATCACTTGATTGATTGAATGAATAAACACAAGATAATTACAAGTTGCTTAGAGTTGCCTTATATACTAATGTGTGTACCAAGCACCACACTTAAGCATACAAGACTTAACCTACTAATTCCTAAGCTGATAAAAACTAACTTTCATGTAGTATAAGCTATTAGATTAGCTACACTAGAAGTAACTAACTACCTGGACTATAAGTATATACATGATCAAAGAAGTTTACAAACAATAATGTACACTACAAGAGCAACATCACTTTTAATGTGACATTTTATGATTGTAAAATATACTACACAATGAGATTCAATTTTTAAAACAATGTAAGATTAATTAGGGTGTACCCTAAGGAGAGAGAAACAAACAAAGAACTAGGAAACCACTTTTGCTTATAAATTCCAATCTCCTCCTCATTTTCAACCCTAAACCTAGCACCCACTTTTATAATTTTCCTAAAATATTTTCTCTTAAGCACTCTTGAGACAAGGGAATTAGTATTATTCCATATTTTCTAGGTATGCTTTGCAAGCAAGACTTGATTAAAGGACAGTAAGATCCTAAAGGTAGCCTACTTAAAGCTTTTGACTTACACAACTTTTTCCAAGTAATCTAGTGAATAATTCTCTTATCAATATCAAAGCCCCACCAAAACCTTGTCATTATACTATGAAGATCTCTACCTGAACTCACAAAGAGCCTAAAATAGCTCTTGACATATGATGGAACTGCCTAAACAATAGACTTAATAAGAACAATCCAATCTTACCAACGATAATAGTCAAGTCAAGATACTTCTCATGGAAGTTGACTTGAGGAATACCCAAAGTATCTCGAACAAAACACTTAGCTTTCTCGGAAGTATTAAGATCGAAAAGTTGTATATGAAGTATTAAGGTTGAAACATATAGTTGACTTTACCATATTAACCTCCTAACCTAAGATACTTTCATAGCAATCCAGAGCCTCTTAAGATTTTTATATGAAGTCTCACTCATCTCTGATGACTATGAAAGTAGAATCATTAGCACACTTTTTTATTTAATATTTACTCTTTTATTCAATAAATAGTATTCTTGAGGACAAAAATATTAAAATATACACCTTTTAGTCGAAATATAATTTTTTTATTTTTTTATTTTATGCATTTTTACGTAGGACCAATCAGGAGCTACCACATGGCCTACCACGTAAGTAGAAGAGCTGACATGGCAAGTAACATAGATGTCACATAAGTAGTGACAACGAATACTAGATCACTATGTGTAAGGAGGATGAACTGCATGACATGTGTCAATGCATCATTCATCTCAAATTTGCAGCGCGGTCAAACAATAATTCCATGTGTCACCATGCCATTTCTCTACATGTTCTACCTATGCACCACGACATCCGTTACCACGAATCATGATATGCTACGTGGTGCTAATTCAGAATGCGTTGACTCGGATCGGTTTCCCCTACCACAGGTCACACTCTGATTTGTCTAGTGAATTTCGTGTGCCATGTGTCACACTATGATTGGCTAGCGTTGTTCATTTTATTTGTTTTGATCTCAACACTTGATATGAAACTGATTTGACGGTCCAAATTACACCTGAGCTATATTTAAGTCCCTAATCACCTCATAAACCATAATGAACAACTATTAGCATAATTTTGATCAATTTTTTGAGCTAAAAAGAGAAAAATACAAAAAACAATCAAGAGAGAATACAATTTTGGTAGAGATTCAACATGAGATTAGCACTACAATTCAAGATATTGATTGTATTTCTTCTTCTACTCTTTTTTTATTAATTTTTATGTCTTTAATTATGAAAATATGAGCTTTATAGACAAAATTATATCTAGTTAATTTTTTAATCTAAGGATCTTATGAACCGATGATCTAATATTTTTCCCCAATTATAATTATAATTTAATTATATTATTTAGTCTGATTTTTATGTTATTAAGTGTTTGACCAACAATTTATCTATATAGGTAATTAAATAGATTTTAGAAAATTATTTAATTGTTTGTCTTGATTAAATAACATGTATAGTTTCTAGGCAGAGATATATGATTCTTATGTATGTGATCCATAATTGATGAACTTAATGAGTAATATGTAATTTAATTGGCATGAGAGTATGATTAAATTAATTACTATATGGTGTGTAGTTTACTTGAGAGAAGAATACATGTTAGTTTAGATTCAATTGATCGTATAATTAATTGCTAATTATATTAGAGGGATTTTAGCGATTCACGTGCTTAGAAAATTGGAAGATTAAGATTCTTAGATATTTTTTCATATATCTTCTTAGTTACAAAATCTTATTTAATTAATTATTGTTATTTACTTTTATTTATTTTAATTTTGATTCATTAAAATATAAAAACATAAAAAATTATTTATATTTTTTTAGTTTTAAAAATTAATTTCTAATAAAATAATATTCGTAAGAACGATATTTTTTATCATTATATTACTTGTTACGATACGTATATTTATATATTTATTACACACAACAAAATTTGCATAGCGATCGAACTCCAAGAAGATAAAGCTTTCGTATGTAAAAAAGAGATGAGAAATCCACGTACCATTCCTTGCAAAACAATTCCTTTGATCTCTTGAAGTTACTCACTCTTTCTTATAAAAGACTAAATAATTAAACCCTATGCATAGAGGAAAAACAAGAAGGGAGATAATGGATCATCCTGTCTAAGCCCCCCCTCTTGGGTTTTGAAGCTTGGAGTTTGTATCCCATTTACCAACATAGAATAACTGAAAGAGGTAACACAAAAATATAATTTTTTTCTTTTAAAACAAAAAGATTGAAAAGAAATTATAACGATTTTATTAACTCTTATGTATTTAAAGGTATGAGATATAAAAAAAGATTTTGATTAATAAAATTTGCAAAACTTAAAATATATTGTAAGTTTAAAAAATAATTAATTAAATTAGGTATAAAGTCATACCGGAGGTTGGAGGTTGAGATTATAGGTGGATTTGGAGGTTGATTTTGTGTAAGCTTGTAAAATAAAACATAATCGAACAAATTGACCGTCGTACAGACCCCCTATTTACCGGTTATGGGTTGTAACATCCATTTTTTCTTTTTTAGTAAAAGTAATAATAAGTAAATAACACTAATGCCACCGGTAAGTATTCAAACCACCTAATTTAATAACACTAATAATGAGTAATCAAATCACCTACTAAAAAAGTTTACTCTCTTTTTCATTGAATTTTATTCATATGTTTGAGAATTGTACTCCAGCCAACTAATAATAATTATGAATAAAAACCAAAATTATAAATAATTTAAAAATAAAGTAATTAACAATAATAATAAGTATTAAGGATAGCTAGTCCCATATAGATAGCATAACGTACAGGTTAAGGTTTTATTGATTTTGTTTTTTCAGGTCAATCAATATATATATATATATATATATATATATACACATATATATATATATATATTAATCCCCCTTTCCTTTGGCATGCATTTACAGGTTTACCTAATTATTAACACAAGACATAAGATTCTTCTGGTACAGGTGTTATTCAATGATAAGTAATTATTAAATGGATAATAATGATGCAGAAGAATATGGAATAATTCGGAGTAATGAACCTTTGTCTATTAAATATATAACCATGAAACTTTAAATATAAAGGAACTGTTTTAAAATTATTGAGTTCATATATACTCGTTAATTGTTTTATCTATAATTAATAATGCATTCAAACCTGTGACCTAATTAATTAGAAGTTTTATTATTTATTATAATTTCAACTCGATTATATATACTAATACATTCATCACAAACTTGAAATTGATATATCATTTTCCTATTTAAAAATATAAGCACATATTTTTTTTTAATTAACATACCAAAAGCAGAAAAGCATCCAGATGAACGTACGATTAATTAATAAGTAACTAGCATAAAAAACATTGAAACTTCTAATGACATATTAATGAAAAACAAATATCTGAGTCCTGACCATGCTGCCGTATTTATTATCTTCTACGTACGTACGGTTCCACAAACAAAGTATGATAGAGATAAACCAGTTTGGTGATTGCCATAAGAGAGAATAGGAAAAGGACCACTCCAAGGTTTTTCATGTTCTCCATATCTCTTTCACTTTTAATTATTTCATTCTCAACTTTGTAATTACAGTTTTAATTAATCTCAATCAAATTAATACTCCTAAAATAAACATTGATTGATTAAATTTACAAAGAAACTTGGAAACAAAAATTAAAATTAAAAACCTGTTGCTGCAAGATTCATATATATATATATATATAGTTATAAAGTGATTGATTATTCGATTCACACACGGTTAATTATATACTAATCAATGAGAATATCGATAAAAACACTGCTTTGATTAATCTATTCGATTTTTAGTTAAAATTAAGCAGCTAGCCTTTGAATCTCATTGATCGATTCATTCATGATTAATTAACGCTAGCGATAAGGCTATCATACCAATCAAACAGAATCCATTTGATTCCTTGTTTTTCATAATAAAGTAGAGAATAAGTAGAAAGAAAGAAGAAGAAAAAAAAAGAGTATAAACAGTTGATTTACCAAGACTTATATATAATGATCAGGAATATATTGACGAGGATCGGATCGTTCCTCTATTAATTAATCTTCGTCAGAGGTATCCGGGTCAGGTGGATACTCGTTCAAATCGGGCTTCTCAAAAATCCTAGTAGACCCAGACTTTGGGTGTGAAAGGAGAGAAGTTTGTTTAGCATCAACCTTAGCACCAATCTCAGTAGCTTTTTTTCTAATAGAAGCTGCAGACAAGTCTTGGAGACCATCTTCTTGAATTTGAAAAATTAAATCAGGAAAGTTAAGACGAGCTGATGGACCTCTGAGATAAAAGACAGCAGTATCATAAGCACGAGCAGCAGCTATTGGAGTTGAGTAAGAACCAAGCCAAATCCTAGACCTCTTATTTGGTTCTCTAATCTCAGCTACCCATTTACCCCATTTTCTCATCCTTATTCCTCTGTATGGTTTTTCTTGTCGATGTAGCGCCTTTGGCCTTTCCTGCTTAATTTTATGTTCTCTACTGCTTGAACTACAACAGTACTGATCTCCTAATTCCATTGAAAATCTTAAAGATTAATATAACTGGAACGGTCTTTTCTTAATTATATATATGTATTTATACAGGAGCTAGCAAGCTAGAGAAATTAAAAGATTGAAAAGAAACTGTTGGACGCTACTTTTGTTGAAAGGGAACGGCTGCCACGTTTGATATAAATCTTAAATTGGCCGACATACTTCATCACCTTTCATTTCTTTCTCTCAAAACTCTATTTTTATTTTTATTTTTATTTTTGTCAATTTCTTATTCTCGATCAACTTTTTCTTTTCTTTTTCTTTGTGAGTTGTGTACGTTTTCATGATATTTCTATAGTTGAGTTTTGGGCTATGTTGTTTATTATTTACAAGGAAATCACCGGATCAGGAGGTGGGGTTTTGTGGGCACGTGATTTGGGAGCATGATAGTGAGAGATAGGGAGCCGACGAGGAATTATTTTATTATTTTATTATTTTATTATTTGATAAAGGCCGACGAAGATGAGAAAAGATAACTACGTGAAGGTTACGCCTTTCGCACGCAATCGCCGAATAAGTCAATTGTTTGCTTCCTCATAGCTGCTAAGGTAAAGTAATATAATAATTGGTATGAAATTAATTACACATATATTTAAAAAAGAAAAAAAAAAGGATTGGTTTAAACTTTATATTGCTTTGTTTATGTTTATGTATAAGGTGAATCGGATTCTGATCTTGTTGCGATGGATATCAATAGTATGTTTTGCATGTTATAAATAGATAATAATATTGTTTATAAATTTAAGTAATTTTCTAACTTAAAAATTGATTTTTGTACTCTAACCGATGTGAAAGGAGATGTTAAATACATTAGTTAAGAATAAGACAACAATACTGCTTATAAGTCTGGACAACCCTCTAACTAATAAGATAATTTTTAGATTCAAAATTAACCCTTGATTTCTAAGTATATATATTTGTCTCCAACAAATTATAAACCAAAAATCACAATTTTTTTAATATTATAATTTATTTAATTATAATAGTAAGGAAAAAAAAAAGTGTAACTTAATTCCCAACCTTATCACAATTTTAGAATATTAAAGTGTAAAAATTTCACAAACTTAAAAAGTTAAGATCACTAGATATCTTTTAAATATTTTTATTATGTTATAATTTTTTTATCCTCTCTCGAAAGGAGGCACAAGAATGAAATTCTAATATTAGGTCATAATCCATAAAAAAATTATAAATTTTTAATACACTAATAATTTATTAATTTGAATAAATTTTATAATAATATTATATATAATTAATATAAGAAGTTAGGTCTAAAAAACTAAGATTATATTTAGAGAAAATGAAGGTCGGTAGTGGATGGGGGGGGGATATGTATATAAAAGTAATTTTTGTTGGATTGTTGGATGGAAGAAACATGATGTACAGAGACGTGTCGAATGTGGGGTGGGTGGTTTATTGATAATTAAAAAAAAAAAAAAGGATCACGATAGGAGTATATTCAATAACATTATTGACTTTTCAACACCTTCGAACGAGGAGTCGGAGACTTTGATATTCAGTCACCGCCCGCCAAACTCAACTAAAAATTTCTTAGTTCCAGACTTCGGCAAAACTAATGATTAATTCTGAATTCTTGTAGTTAAATAATCTAATTCTTACATCGGTTAGTTTTCAAGCTATTTGAACTAATTTAACAACAATACGGTAATTAATTGAAAATATAAATAATAATATTTAAACATGTATCAAATGTAAACGCGTAAACCTGTAACCGAATAAACCTCCAAAAGCTTTTCATATTATGAATTTTCCACCCAATACATGATGTATTTGGCACGTAAATTTATCACTGATCCAATTAATCCCACTCAAAACTTCATTAAAATCAAACATTTCTACTACTATAAATCCCACTAGAACCAAAACACAAAATTAGGTTTAAATTTAAATACTAACTTAAATCAATTCAAATTTTAAAAAATTTAAACCTAAACGTAATCAAGTTATTTTAAAGGTAGCTTTTAACTTCCATTAATTTAAAAAAACTAACCTAGCTCGAATTAAAAATATACATGAAATTACAAGAGCCCAATCTGAACCTAAAGTGTTATAGGTTTGGGCTAGACTTGATCGCCTGAATTTTCTTGACTTAAATTGTTTTATTTGCGATAAATTTATCAATTTTTATTAATTAACAATAATCTATCCCAAAATTTACATAATAATAAAAAGATCAAAACATAATCTTTTTATAACTTTAATAAAATAATATCAAAGTTATATTTGACAATTACTATTGATGACCCTATTAAAGCTTTAATGACCTCATTAGTGCTCCGATAATTACCGCCAACGATACTATCAAAGCTCTGGTGAATATAATATGTTACATATAAAAATATATATAAATATAACAAGTTACATCCGATAAATCTAATGAATATAACAAGTTACATATAAATGTAAATATAACTTGTTACATCATGTGAGTCACCATAACTCTAGTGCGTTATTGACGATAATTGTTAAAACTCTAATGGATCGTCAACAATAGTCATCGAAACTATGTCGATGATGGATATCAAAGATATTATGAGATATACTATTATTTTTATTTTATTAAATTATGTTATAAAAATATTATTGAATTTAAGAGTAAAATTATTATCGTCAAAATTTATCATTAAAAAAAAACTATATTATATCAATATTCTCAAATTTTACTAATGAAATGGTAGCTCAACCTATCTCTTCTAAACTTACCGACAAATAATTGAAGTCAAGAAAAAACCAAAATTAACACGTGATATAAGATAGCTGAAATAGTTACTATTCTACACGCGGCAATCAGTTGATGAAAGGCTAAGAAAACATAAAGCATACCTTGCATTTGCAAAATTGCGAATGACATTATTGTGAGACTGTATATTAACTTTTTTTTTTTTTGCTAATGAAAAGGATAGACAGCCCTAACTATTTTGGTGACGTCGGAGAAATTTGAAAAATTCTTGATTCTAACTTTGACATTTCTAATGGTCCATTGAATGAGATCATGTGCTCTCTAGTATAGATTTCTTGGAATCCATATGAACAAAATTAAGCATTGAGTAAATGTTGATTTGCCTCTTCTTGTATGGATCTAATTATAATAGTAGTTGAAGAGATTGATTACCAATTTTCATATAGGAAAGCATCCACAATGATCTTAGCATCACCTTCTATGTACATCGATTTGTTTGTGAACTGCAATGCATATGAGTAAGCTGCAAAAAAAGCCAAGTCTTCTACTTCTTTGATGAGTTATTGAAATCATATCCCACCTAATAATGCATGATTTGGCTATAGTGATATGTGATTATGAATCCTAGTCTTGCCCTTTCTTGATGACATGTGGCATCAAAATTGAGCTTGATATCATTAACTAGGGGAGGTTGCCAAACTGAAGGTACATATGTGATATCAAAATTCTTTTATTTTAAGTGTCTTTTTCCTTTTCAGAGAGTAGCTTGGAGAAATCCTCAACTTGGGTGAAGATTCTTTTCACCAAAAATTCATAATTCAGAACCATTCTTTTGAAAATGACTTCGTTTCTCACCTACCACCCCTTTGTTCTAATATAACCACTATCTATTAACTTATATAAATAGCCTCGGTTGGAATTCATATTCGTTCCTTCTTCTTTTTTTTAAACGTATATCATAATTTTCATTGGTTATCAAATTTTATTTTTAACCTTTTTTAAAAAAAATGTTTAATTTTTTAGAACGTAAATAATTCTTTTTAATATCGTAAAAAAATAAACATATATTTTTTTAACGAGAGTTAAAGTGAACCAGTTAAAAAGGATGGATATCTCGTATCCGAAAACTAGCAGTTCGCCCGGTCAACCCTCCCGGTCCCAAATAACTCAATTTTCTCCTATGAACTATTTGTGTCAATGGATTAGTTCGATCCAAAACTTGAGATAACGGGTGTAATCCAAAAAAAGATTCATAAGTGGTTGTTAATGGAGTTGAAGTTACCAAATTCTGAAGAGTCGGTATCAATTTATGCCTAATTGCTCCACTTATAGTGCCTCTAACCATATTTTCTAAACGAACCAAGGCCAATCCGCCAGGTTGTCTCTTGACTGCCCATGGATTTAACTAGATTATTTATGTATAAGAAGCGTTTTTCAACTCATTTTTTATGTTAACAAAATTTAAAAATTGAATTTTTAAGAGTATTATTTATTTACGATAATAATATCAAAATTCTTAGATTTATATTATAAATTTAAAAAATTAAGATTTTAAATATAACGTATATAATGATAATATTAAAACTTGAAATAATGTTTTGAACTTGAGATTCTTCACTTGACACTTGACTATAAAATTATAAATAAGTTTTTATCTTAATTGTGTACAAATTAAATTACACCTATATAATTTTTTTATTTATTAACTACCTAAATTTTTTTAAATTTTTATTATCTTTGTTGACATCTTTTTATTGTTTTCTTTCTCGCATATCTATATTTAATGAATAAAATATATATACTAACAATATTAAAACTTAAATTTATATTTTATATAAGATGTTCTACATTTATCATATCATAGTTCGACTTCATCATCCTCGTCCCTTATTTTTTTTCATCCTTTTTGTTAGATAATAAAAAACATTATTTATATATAATAATAATAATATCAATATTTTTAAATTTATAATCTGAATTTAAAAAATTAGATTTTAAATATAACGTGTAATGATAATACTAAAACTTAAATTTATGTTTTTGAATGTTACACTCTACACTTATTACTTATCAAGCCTTTTATATGATTCATGTATGAATCAAATTACATCTAAATAAATTTTTTTATTTGTTTACTACCTTTATAATATAAGTTTTATTTTTATTATCACGCCATTTCTTTTTTTTCATCAAATACCCAATTTTAATGAATAAAGTGCATATAATAACAACACCAAAACTTAAATTTACGTTTTATATACGACATTCTACACTTATCACGTTATTATAAAGTAAAGATTATTTTTTTTTGTATAACTTATGTATTAATTGAATTATACTTAAATTATTTTTTTATCGTCGTCAAAAAGAAATTTATACAATAAATTTTGAAAAATTTAAATTTTAAAGCAGCATTTATACATAATGATAAATATCCTTTAAATTTATATTATAAATTTAAAAAAAGTTATATTTTTAAATGTAATACATATAATGATAATATCAAGACGTAAACTTATACTATGAATTAAATATAAATAAACTTTTAAATGTAACGTGTATAATAAAAATATAAGATTTGAACTATACTTTTAAATATGTCATTTTATATATATCACTTGATTATGAAATTATAACTAGGTTTTTGTCTGATTCATGTACGAATTAAATTATACTTAAATATTTTTCTAGTATCTATATTAAGTAGTATAATTGAGAAGAATAATGCTAATTATAATTGTAATAATATCACAGGATTATCTTATCAAACATGTGTTTAACTCATGTAAAATTTATATAATTCTTTCTTTTAGTTTTAAGCTCAAGATTATTGAAAATGTTGTTAGAATGAGACACAAGTAAATAAAAGTAACCATTAAAATTCAAATTCGAGATCATTAGTATTAGAGTAAAGTAGTAATTAGCACCTAATATATCTATAATAAATATATATTTATATTAAAAATTTATGTTTAAATAATTCATTATTTATAATTAAGTTACATTATAAAAAACTAAATATAATTTTCACGTCAAATTATATTTTAAAAATATAATATTTAAATATAAAAATAAGAAAATTAAGCATAGATATCACCTCAATTATATATTTTTGTAATATTATTTTTTATAAATCAGTGGTTTGATTTTTTTGATATTTCTTTAAACAATTAAATATTTATATATGTGTAGACACATTTTATACTTATAATTCAAAAAAAAATGTATTATAATATTATTTTTTATTAAAAAAATTATGATATTATTTTATTTATATTAATTGTATCAATTTTATTAAATAAAATTTAATAATATAAATTAATTTTAAAGATAGAATAGTACATTGCACATGCCTCCAAATCTGGTAACCTTAAAATACGGTGGCTCAACGCGGGAGATATAACAAAGGAGGTGGAGAAACAGATGTTGGGGTTAGCCTTTCCCAACCCAATATGGAACACAAGAAGCTATTAATGATATTAACTTCCAAATGTAATCAAAAAGTCCATTGGTTCAATTTTCACGAGCTTAATTTTTTGAACGTATTAATGATTGATAATTTTTTATGCCATCGAAGCTTCAAATATCAATGGCTAAAAAAAAATAAAAAGAAAAAAAAAACTAATAATTCTAAAAAACACTATACTTTAAAATATAAATATAAAGTATTAAGTTAAACGATTTATAAATAAATTTTAAGTGTATAAAAAAATATAATATTAAATGATAATGATATTATTTTATTGTATATAAATATAATGCATGCATGAATTTAGATGATTTATGTTATTTATAAATTCTTTATATTATTTACATTGTATTTGGGTGTGAGATCGAAGGTTGTATATTCACTCCCGTTAAACCATTCGTTAAGCTTTAAATATTTGACCTGCTTAGTTTATAAATACAATTACGTGAATAAATTTATGAATCACTGACTATTGAAAGCTCAAAAATGGCAGTAGCTATCTGCATACAACCGCAGTTATCCGCATACAACACATTACCAGAAGTAGCAGTCATTAATATCGTAAGAGTTCAATGATTTTATACCATAGGATGTTATGGCAACAATATATATATATATAAAAACTTCAGAAAGACAAAGCATATGAACATGTTGAAGTCACAGGGAAAAAATAACAGCACAGTTTCAGGTCTGGCAATAAAACTCCTCATTCCTCATTTAAGTCGCAAGTCCAAAGCACATCAAGTTTGATTTTAAAAAATTAATTTGACATTTATCAAAATAAGTAACAAATCAACACACAAAAAAAAAAAAAAAAAGTTCATTGATTGATAAGGCTGTATACATGAATAAAAGAGATACGTTGAAAGCTCATCAAGCAAATGGATACTGTAAATTACTATACAATCAATTACAAGTATGTGTTTTAATTGATCACCTAAAACTATATATTGAAGAACAAAGAGCGGTAAAAGCAATTCCAGGCCTTTTCCAGATGCAAACAAAAGCATAACAATGCAATCTCATTAGGCTAATGGCATTGATTCTTGAACACAATTCATTTTTTGAATTTTGTTACTCCAAATAGAAATTTAAATATGTACTCTTATCTTTATCAAATACATATTTTTGTTACAAGTGTTAATAGATCAATTAATTACCCTGTCAACTTGAAAAACAATGTAATCTATACAGGGTAAAAAATTCATCCAGGCCACAAGTATGTTCTGCTTCATCTACAGCATAATACAAAAACTAACAACAAGGCACATGCTAATTAAACTCTTGGAAGCTTAGCTTCTATCCTGGTATAAATTCTGTACACCCTTGCATGCTCAGGACCTCAAGACAGATTACTCTTCTTTTTGTGGAATTCATTAATTCCCCATTATTTAAGTAATGTTAAACAATAAATAAGAGGGAAATATCAAATACATTGACCCAGCAATCAAAGTTAGTATTAGATTTAAACCAACAGCTTAGTATCAACAGAAACTACTTGGTGTTTTAGACATTTAATCCATTTATATGAATAAACTTTAATGAATTATCTTGTTAAGAGTCGAACGCATGAATGTGCAAATAGACAAATAGCATAAGAATATGTAAAAAAAAAAAAAAGGAAAATTATTTAAAATTCATAATAACAAAAATAACACCATTACCTTGAGTTGAAAGGGATATGAATTAGTATTTCGAGATTAATATTTTTGTTCATATAAATTTTAAAGATTTTAGTTTCTTGGTTTTTCTAATAAATTATTACAACCTTCAAAGCAAATGATAGGGAGATATATCTTTGCCGTATACATCCTGCAGATTGAAAACAAACTATCAACACTGTACATCCCGGACACACTAAACATCGTGTTTAGAAACAATGTAACCTCTGTTTCCTTGTTATTGATCCCCATGCCAATGGCTTAATCCTTCAACTTAGGCAAACCAACATCCCAAATCAACCAAACTGGCTTGCCAAAACAAAAGTTAAACTACCTAGGAAATTGGACAAATTAATCAATTTACTAAAATTAGTACATTTAATCTTAATCCTAATAAGTGGTATTATATTCCAATAAGAAAGGTGATTAACGCATACAATTTATAAGAAAAAAATGAAGTACGTATCAACTGACCCTCAATAAAACCATCTTCATCGTAGTCACTATCTTCCAGAAGTTAGCTCCTTCCTCATCCCCTTCGAAAAAGGCTGAAATCCTGAAACCATTAAACCCAAAGCTTTCCACTATAAGTTCATCAACCGGACTCCAAGTCACTATCACCATCATCAGAATCAGTAACCATAAAAAGCTCATTCTCACGTTGAACTCCATCAATGAACTCACTTCTCGTTCTACTATTAGGCACTAAATCCTCTTCAGAAAGCTCCCCATTCTGAACCCCAGTCCATGGAATCCACAAATCCGCATGCCTCCCCCAACGCCTTATCCCAATCTCCAACCACCACCATCCCCATATTGGATTCCTTAACCCTTCTCAACATTTTCGAAAAATAGGAATCGTCAAAAACCAAGAACAACCACTCAAACTCGCACTACTCATAGAATATTGCAGTTGCATTTTCAAAGCTCAATCAACGGCCTGGGGTTTATCCTTCACAGTCTTCACAAAAACCCTAGTCCCACGTCGACCAAGAATGACAGCGAAGTGCTGGTTATTAGTCTGATGCAGTCCCTTTTCTGATAAGCGTGTTTTGAGAAAAAGCTTTGGTTGTCCGGCTTTCAATTTAATCCACCTTGGGCTTGATCAAAGACCTCGCAGCGTTATTATACTTTTCGTTCTCGGATACGAACTTCTCCTTAAAACTACGACGTTTCTTAGCCTTGAGAGAATTGATTCTATTGAGCTTCTTCTTACGCTTGCGTTCATGAAGTTGCTTAAAATGTTTTTAGATACACATTGTGTTGAATATTGGCTCTAAAAGTAACAAATTAGTGGCATAATTTAGGGAAATTAGTGTCCTAATTTGTGGCATGATTTAAGGAAATTAGTGGCATAATTTAAGGAAATTGGTGGCCTAATTTAAGGCTTAAATTATGGCACACTTTAGGGAAAGGGAGACTTTCTTCATCTATAAATAGGGAAGAGTTCATGCATTGAAGAACAAGGCAAAAAATCGAAAAAAAATCGAGAGAGTATAAAGCGAAACTCAAAGAGAGAAAATACTTGTGAGTTTTGGGAAACACTCGGTAGATATTATTAGTGAAATCAGACTGTATTCTATATATTTCCTACTCAGTTCAAATAATATCTCACGCCTCCCGTGAACTCAGGCGAATTGCCGAACCACGTAAATTCGTGTGTTCATTTTATTGCTTTGATATATTCATATACCGCTATTTATTGTTTCCTTCACAACAAATTGGTATTAGAGCCAAATATAGCAGATTATATATCAAATCGAAGCTCTTGATGATACGAACGCAACGGTGAAAGAATCGCTCAAATCGGAAGTCAGAATCACCGCGAAGCCGCCGAGTCTGTCAAGAATCGAGTCAACTCGCCGAGTTAGCACCGAGTCAACTCGGTCACTAGTGATATTTGGACCGAGTTGGTCTGTTTTTCATCCGTTTTCCAATTGAGTTGGATCTATTCTTAGCTAATTGGACCATTCCAAATTCAACCACGGACTCAGTTTTTCAAATAAGGTATAAAATTTGGAAAACACTGTTTTTAAGTTGTAAGTGCAAAATTTCGTTATCGGTTGTACTTATGGTCGATAAAGGAGAGATCGAAGAAAGGTGAACAAGTTGACCATAGAATTTATGGCAAACCAAGTTCTACTCGAAGAAATATGTTGTCAACGCAAATTTTGAGGTGGAGAAATTCGACGGCCTGAAATAACTTTGGCGTACGGCAATGTGAAGTATTAGATCTATTGTTCAGAAGGATCTAATATAGCCTTGGAGACTAGGCCAGGAGATTATTCAAATGAAGATTGGAATTATGTTAACCGACAAGCTTGTGGCACAATTTGACCGTGCTTAGAAAAAGATCAAGTACTTTGTCATGAAAGAGAATGTAGCCGCGGTCTACGGAAGAAACTAGAGGACAAATACATGTGAAAAAGTATTGAGAACGTAGACTCTGAAGAAGAAACTTTTCCGTTTCAAGACAAGAAAGGTACCCCTACATGATTGAGCACTTAGATAATTTCAATAAAACTTTGGCCGTCCGCAAAATTTAGATGTTGAAATTATCGATGAAGATAAAGCTTTGTTGTTGTTGAATTCATTACTCCGAGAGCATAAGCATTTAACCACAACCCCGTTATATGGAAAGGATGAGGTTAAGTTCGTAGATGTTTCAAATGCTTTGGTAAATAACAAGTACCGGAAGAAGGATCAACATAATCACAGACTCAATATCGGAAGTATCGACGCGGAGGTAGGACAAACAACAAAAAATGCGGCGGATCAAATAATAGGGAAATCTAGATCAAAGTCCGCAGGAGAGTCATCCGTAAGACGCCCCGCGAAGGACGAGTGTGCCTATTGTCACCGAGAAGGGCCTTGGAAGAAAGATTGTCCAAACAAGGACAAGTCGAAATGCAAATGTTGCGTAGATAAGGCCGATGAAGATGAAGAATCGGCCTTTTTCGGTTTCCATCATCAAAAACCTACTCGGATAAGTGGATCCTTGATTCCGGATGTTCTTATCATACGTGTCCCAAACGGACATTGGTTTTCGAGTTTTGAAGAGCTCGATGGAGGAGTCATATGGCGGGCAACGACAATACCCGTCGACAAAAAAGTGGATCGGAACAATACGACTAAAGATGCACGATGGTACAATCAAACGACTTACAAATGTAAGGTATATTCCTGACCTAAAGAAAAACCTTATATCTTTAGGTGTTCTAGATTCTGATGGTTACAAGGTAACATTGGAAAATGGAGTCTTAAAAGTTGTACGAGGTGCATTTGTAGCAATGAAGGGTGCTCGGAAGGCGAACTTGTATTTCCTAGATGGGTGTACGATTCTGGGAAGGACAAATTTGTCTCAAGTAGTTCGAAGAAAAGGCAAATGATTCTTCCCGCCGTGTACGTACGCTTAGGGCATGTCGGTGAAAAGGCTTTGCAAGGCTTAATGAAGCAAGGTCTTTTGAAAGGTGCCAAGACTGGAAAGTTTGATTTCCGTGAGCATTGTGTAATGGGAAAATAAACAAGAGTCAAGTTCGGCATTGCCATTCATCGTACTAAGGGATCTCTTGATTATATTCACACGGATGTTTGGGGACCTTCCAAGAATGCTTCACTTGGAGGTAAACGTTGGTTTGTGACTTTTATTGTGATTTCTCTAGATATGTACGGATATACACTACATGAGTCACAAAGATGAAGTTCTGGATATCTTTCTTAAATGGAAGAAAATGATCGAGACTTCGGACGAGCGGGGAAGATTAAAAGGCTCAGATCTGATAATGGTGGCGAGTATAAATCAGATCCTTTCTTTAAAGTTTGTCAAGATGAAGGGATAATCAGACATTTTTCAATTCCTCGTACACCCACGGAATGGAGTTGCGTAACGAATGAATCGTACTTTGGTTGAGAAAGTTCGATGTATGCTATCTCATTCCAAATTGAGCAAGGCATTTTGGCCGAGGCTTTGTCATATGCAACTCATATAGTCATGAACTTCCTCAAGGATCGCATTAGATGGAAAAACTCCTAAAGAGGTATGGTCCGGACAACCTTCTACTGATTATGATTCATTGCGAATATTTGGATGTCCTGCATATTTTCATGTTAGTGAATCCAAACTGGATCCCAGAGCAAAGAAAGCTATTTTCTTGGGCTTTAAGGAAGGAGTTAGGATTTCGACTTTGGTGTGGTGAATCCAAGAAAGATCGTCTTAAGCCGAGATGTTACATTCGACGATACGCCGATTTGAGACAAACAGAATTCAGAGAAAAGAGAATGAAAGTCCAAATACTCTTTCTAAGGTGATGCTTGAGACTTCGGAAGATCCGAGAAAAGATTGCACCACCACCGATCGATCGTGGTGAAGATGAAATTGATGATCGAAGAGATCTCGGTTGAGGTGGAGGTTCTCTTACCATCACAACCGATTAATCGGCGACGAATCTATTGCCACTACTCGACCGAGAAGGGAGATTAGGAAGCCTACCGGGGATACACAGACATGGTAGCATTCGCACTTCCAATCGATGATGATGTCCCATGCACCTTACGGAGAAGCCGTGCGAAAGAGTTGATAGTATGAAGTGGAAAATGGCAATGGATGGAAGAGATGAAGTCTACACATGAGAATCGGACTTGGGAGTTGGTTCAACTTCCCAAAGGAAAGAAAACTATTGGATACAAATGGGTCTGCCCATGTCGAGAAGGAAGGTGTTCTGGTAAAGACAACATCGGATACAAAGCGGTGGTAAAGAAAAGGCTATGCTCGAAAAGAAGGAATAGATTACAATGAGGTATTCTCACCTGTTGTTAAGCATTCATCCTGTTCGGATACTATTGGCTTTGGTAGCGCTTTGATCTCGAGTTAGCTCAACTCGATGTCAAAACAGCCTTTTCTCAGTGGTACTTTGAACGAAGAAATCTACATGTCTCAATGGGATGGCTTTAAAATTCCAGGAGACGAGAGAATTGGGCTTGCAAGTCGAGCAAGTCAATTTACGGTTTGGAAGCAATCAACCGCGACAATGGTACAAGCGCTTTGATAGATTCATCGAGAGCGAAGCACACACGTAGTCGGTTTGATCATTGTGTATACTTTCGGAAACTCCAAGACGGTACCTTCATTTATTTGCTCTTATATGTTGATGATATGTTGATTGCATCTAAGAGCAAGGTGGAGATCGACAGATTGAAGGCTCATTGAGTTCAGAATTTGAAATGAAAGATCTTGGAGAAGCTAAGAAAATTCTTGGGATGGAAATCCAAAGAGATAGAGTTGTATCTGTCTAGACCGACACGGACTCAAGAAAGTACTACAAGGTTTGACATTGATGAAAAACCAAACCAAAGAAGTACACCTGCTTGCTCCTCACTTTCAGTTAAGTGCATTAATGTCACCTAGCACCACCGATGAGAAGAAGCAAATGGAACGTGTTCCATATGCAAATGCCGTTAGTGCGCTGATGTATGCAATGGTTTGCACGGACACGATATTTCCCACGTTAGTATGGTGAGTCGGTACATGCATAATCCGGGTAAAGGACAGTGGCAAGCAATGAAGTGGATTCTAAGCATATCTACGTACTTGTGGATATTGGTTTGAAGTTTGAGAGAGACAAGCATCAAGGTAAACACCTAGTTGGATATGTGGATTCGACTATCTTTGGAGATGCGGATAAGGCCGATCTACAACGGTTATGTGTTCACAATGGCGGGGTGAGGACCGGCTTTGTTGGAGATCAACATTGCGATACAACGCAGCTTGTAATACTACTACGAGAGGCGAGTATATGGGCCGTAATGAAGCATTCAAAGAAGTATATGGCTTCTCGGGCTGACTAAGGATTTGGGTATTGTTGAGGAAGAATGTGGAGGTTTTCTGCGAGCCCAGTGCCATTTGTTTGGCAAAGAACCAAGTTCATCATGGTCGCACCAAGCACATCGATGTTCGATTTCATTTTGTTGAAATCGTTGATGAAGGAAATGTTATACTCGAGAAAGTCGGAATCGTAGATAACCGCAGATATGCTTACAAAGGTGGTTACGGGGATCAAGTTTCAACACCGGCTGAACTTGATCAACATCTCTCGAGCTTAGGGCGCCTAGGGCGCATTTGGGAGGCGTTATTTAACTTTTTCGCCAAGGTGGAGATTGTTGAATATTGGCTCTAAAAGTAACAAATTAGTGGCATAATTTAGGAAATTAGTGTCCTAATTTGTGGCATGATTTGTGTCATGATTTAAGGAAATTAGTGGCATAATTTAAGGAAATTGGTGGCCTAATTTAAGGCTTAAATTATGGCACACTGGAAAAGGAGCCTTTCTTCATCTATAAATAGGGAAGAGTTCATGCATTGAAGAACAAGGCAAAAATCGGAAAAAATCGAGAGAGTATACAAACCCAAAGAGAGAAAATACTTGTGAGTTTTGGGAAACACTTGAGAGATATTATTAGTGAGGAAATCTGTAGACGTATTACGTATATTTTCTACTCGGTTCAAATAATATCTGCTGCCTCCCGTGGACCTAGGCGAATTGCCGAACCACGTAAATTCTGTGTGTTCATTTTATTGCTTTGATATATTCATATACCGCTATTTATTGCTTCCGCCCACAACACATTGGTCTTAAACTTTCACCTACAAGCCCCACAAATGTAAAGCTCACAGGGAGTAATTAATCCCTTACTGCTTGACAGCTTAACAATTTGTTCTTTCAGGTGGTTAGTTAGTTTGTTATCATTGGTGGTGTTATCATATTGGGAAAGTGTAGTGTTAGTTTGTTATCACACGTGATCCTATAAATAGCTTGTAAATGTACACTCTTTGTATCAATGTTTTTTCAATCAATAGAACTGTTATTCAACCAATTCATTCCTCTTCTTCTTGCTCTCTTGATTTCACTACTCCTTTATTAACTCTATATGGTATCAGAGCATCTTTGATGGAGGAAACTCCACAAACACCAGTCAATACTAGCTCCGAGTTACTGAACTCATCCATGAGCTCCTAAATTCTCTCAGTTGAAAATGCATCAATGCAAAATTATCCAATAAATCCTAATTTTGCAATTAGGTTGGATCGATGCAATTATCTCCTTTGTAAAAAATAATTAAAACATGTTATTCGAATCTATAATCTGTAAAATTTTATCAATAAAATCTCAAAAAATTCTCCATGATTTGTCCGCAAATAAGATCAAGACATAACATTGGTAATAAATCTAGACTATGATCTTTGAGATCAACGTGATAGTTGTCAAAAGTTGGATCTACAAATTTGTTAGTCAGTCTTATCTCAAATCTTTGATGAACAAGAAAACAACAAGTGATTACTAGCTAAGCTTGCAGAAGGTGTTCTCTGATTTTTCACAAGCAAACTTCTCACAGCTGAGGCAACAATCACAAACTATGCAGAAAGATAACTTGCAAATGGAGGAGTATATCAATCGTTTGAAGGATCTAATGGATGCACTAATAGCAGTTGAAGACAAGCTTTTACTGAAGGGTCAAGTTATGTATACTCTTGAAGGACTAGTGTTACGAATTGGTACTTGTAGAAGCGAATATCAGGTCCAATTTTGGTTACACAAATTAATAATAATGGGTAACGGCAAAAGTAATAAGCAGTAAGAATTTAAATGGCGCACAATGATTTAAGTGGTTCAACTTTTCAATGTGAAAAGTTTACTCCACTGACGATGGCACACCGAGGAAAATCCACTAATAATCAAAAGAAGATACAAACACCAATTTTCAGAGAGCTTCACAAATTATACCAAAATCCAAAGCCAACCCACAAAATATCCCTTCTAATTTACTGGTAATATATAGCAAGATAAATTAACAAACTTGCTATTAAATCAAAAATATTACCGTATAAATTTGAGAGACTCCACCAAAGAAAGCAATAATGAACAGCTTGTATTTTAGGGATTGATTCCCTTACCCACGCAGCTACTAATTTTCTGCTTTGTTTCTCTGCTTTATGTTTCTTTTCTTCTTCAATTTTGGAGGCTGCTACTTTCTCTCTTCTCTGCAGTTTTCTTTTGTTTTCTGCAGCGGCACACTAATGTGCAGAGTAAGGGAAATATATATATATATATAAGCTAGGGTACAGGCTGGGAAATAATAGATATATGGGCTTATGGGCTTGATGTTTTGGGCCAACAATAAATAACAACTAGGATTTAAGTACATATTGTTAATTATGAATATCACTTTTTCTAAACAAGTACCATAAATAAAAAAAGTGTTCATAGCTATGATAACTCAAGAGAAGCAGATTGAAAAAATGAGTCTCTCAACTTCTAACAATGCCTTTATTCAAGCTAGTTTCACTAGGCCTCGGTATAACACATCTACTAATCAATACACACCATAACCTAGATCTTCTTTCCAACAATTCACAAACTGCATCTTCTATTCCCTCACCTTATACATAAGATTTTAGGCCTCGAGGTAATGCTTCATCACAAGAATTTAGGCTAAAAGGAGGTAGAGGTAAAGGTTATTAAGGAAAATGCTAGATCAACAAAAAGCAAGGTCATAGTACTTCTCGCTGTTAGTTCAAGTTTAATTCAAGAAATTCCAATAATATGCCTCCTCAAACATATAATGATCAGGTTTCCTCAAGAGATCAATCTTCTTCTGATGTGCCTTCATGTGTAACATCTTATATACTTGGAACTTCATCATCTATGAACTTCTCTTAGCACACTCATATTAGTTATTCATCAACAACTTCCTCACAGTGCTTATTCTTAGACACATGAGCTACTCATCACCTGAATAGTGACAAATCAACACTTCAAGCACCTATGGCTTATACTGGCAATGAATGAGTGATGCTAGGTAGTGGACAATTCATTCTTATTTCAAACACTAATCATTCTGCTTTATTTGGAAATAAACATGCCTTGATATTAAAGGAACTATTACATTTACCATAACTTGCAAAAAACCTTGTGTCTGTAAACAAACTGTGTTGAAAATGGAATCTCTATTGAGTTTTTTTCTAACTAATTTTCTATTAAGGATTTATTCATCCTAAAAAATCACATCATGCTTGCAAGCTTAAGAAAACTCTTTATGGACTAAAATAATCCGCTAGGGCTTGGTTCAAGAAGTTAAGTTCTTATTTGTTGCAGTAGGGCTCCAAAACTTCCAATGCAGACAAGGCAAAGATATAATCATCTTCCTCATTTATATAGATTACGTTCTTATGAAGGAAGTAATCCATTTTTCATTTAGAAAACGATCACTAATCTTCATCAATTGTTTACCCTTAAGGACCTTGGGTTCTTGAGTTTCTTCCTTAGTGTAGAGGTTGATAAAACATCATATGGTTTTCATCTCAATCAATGTAAATACATTTAATAACTTCTTGTAAAACACATCTTCAAGACTCTAAACCAATAGTAGCTCTAATATCCACCCCACTACTTTCTCCAAGTATGATAGTGATTTGCTTAAAGATCCCATATTAAATAGAATTTTAGTAGGGTTATTGCAATATTTCATAATGACCAGGCCAAACATTGCTTTCATTGTGAATAAACTATGTCGGTATCTTCACTATCCTTCTTCTACTCATTGGCAGGCATTGAAACATCTTTTGAGGTACCTCAATGGTATTGCTACCCATTGGATAATGATGCAGAAAGTTGATAATCTCAACATTGTTTCCTATAAATATGAAAATTAGGCCTCATGTCATTATGACAAAAGGAACACTGGTAGCCATTGCATATATATGAGAAATAGCATGGTCTCTTAGGAATTTGGGAAACATAAAGTATTTTCTTGATTTTCTACTGAATCAGAATTCAGAGCCTTAGCACAAACAATTTATGAAGTGATTTGTGTGAAGAGAGTTCTAAATGATCTTTCTTTCAACTCTTTTATTGCATCAATTCTTTACTATGATAATCTGAGTGTAGGTTATCTTACCAAGAACCTAATATTCCATGCTCGAATTAAACAAGTGAAAATCAACTTCCACTTCATTCAAGAGAATGTGATGAATAATGAGCTCACAGTTGAATACACTCCTTCCTAAAACCATGTAGCCGATATCATGACCAAAGCTTCGCCTTACACTCATTTCTAAGATTTACGTGTCAAGCTCATTGTTTTTTTCTCGAGCATGAACTTTAGGGAAGATGTTAGACAATTTAACAGTTAGTTATTTCATGTAGTTAGTTAGTTTGTTATCATTGGTGGTGTTATCATACGTGGGAAAGTGTAATGTTAGTTTATTATCAAATATGACTCTATAAATAGCTCGTGAATGCACACCTTTTGTATGAATGTTTTCTCAATCAATAGAATTTTTATTTAGTCAATTCCTTAATCTTCTTCTTGCTCTCTTGATCGTACTACTCCTCTATCAGCTATGCACTTACACTCCAAAACGACGAGCTATTTTCCCTTTCAAAGTTGTTCGAGAACCCAGTGGAGCTAATGAATGAAAGCATGGCGATTAGCATATGATGAGATGTCAATAACTTATTTGAAACCCTAAATTAATAACTTGAGGGCCATGACATCCTATTAAATAGATCGCGAGGGGATTCATTGTCAAGGTCCTAAAGAATGACAACTTTCTTCTATCTAAGGTATAAATTCCGTGCTTGTTCTAGAATGTATCAACCTCATAGGTTGTAATGTAGGCTCTAATTTAGTTTTACTCTATAATTTATAAATCTAATTTTATTTTTGTATGTAACATATTACATTTATCTTTATCTTTGGGTGTAATATTTTACATCTATCTCTAACAAGATTGCTAAAGTTTCAACGAAGATGTAACATATTACATCCACCTTCGACGAGATCATCAATAAGACTTTCAGAGCTTCAATGAGGTCATTGTTAGGATGATCAACGTTTTGGTGAGGTCATCGAAGATATGGTGGAGTCTTAAAATGATCCCATTTTATTGAAGTTATAAAATAAGTATATTTTGGTCTATTTTTTGATTAATTTGATATAAAATTGTGGGTTTTGAAATAAATTATTATTAGTTAAAAAAATTGATCAATTTATCAAAATTAATATTATTTATGTCAAAAACTATAGGTGGGTTTTGATATAATGAGGTCATTGGTAGAATGATCAACGTTTTGGTCGGTTATAGAGTCATTTTATAAACCAACCTTAAATTGACAATTATGAAAAAATCAAATTTTAACCGAACTATAATTTCAAAAAAATCATTATTCAAACTAACCTGGATTGAAGATTTGAATGCTTTGAATTTTACATTTTAAACTTATAATAATAAGTACTATTTAAAATTTCATAAAATATGTTTACGTATATGTGATATGTTGTCAAGTTAATTAACTGTATCTATATAATAGGCATTAAGAAGCATAGTATGTATAAGAAATTAATTATAATGTATTTATCTTATTATATTTTAACTTAAAATATAAAATACATTTATTATTAATTAAAGAGATAAGCTCTAAACATGTCATATACTGTGTCTACTTATTAAAAAAACATACATAAGGTGTTTAACAAACAATTAAATAAATAAATAAGTAAAATATATTTTTAATATATATATTAAAAGTTAATGTATATTTAAAATATAAATTAGTTAAATTTTATAATTTTATAATTTCTTTTAAACTACAGTCAAATAATAATAATGATTTTAATATTTTTTAAACTTATGTAAACTTAAAAAAAAATTAAGGACTCCATTTATTATGCCCTAATTTACTATCATATTTGTAAATACAAAATGAATTTCTCTCGGCCTTCTAAAAAATTAGGTTAATATACCAATTAAATATGAGTTCAAAAAAATGGCAATTTAAAATATGAGTATATATTGTTAAACAGGGTATCATTAAAGTATCCAAGGACATGTCTCATTGTCATAAATGCACTGATGTAAACAATAAGTATAAAAAATCATGGTCTAACTCTTTTTAAAAGAACTCTTTAAGATGAAAGGTTGTTAAAAATTTATAAATACAACGAAAACAGAGTCCTTAATCGATGTCAGACTTTACAGTCCTCCTTTACATCGATCGGTGATCTTAGTTGGCACTTGAGCAGATAAAATTGTACCTTGAGAGTGAGTGTATTGTCAAGTTCTTGGGCACCAATAAAATGCTAGAAAACAAGTTCTTATATTATGTAAAAATCCATAAATTTTATCCCGATAAAGAATGCCTTTATAAGAGATATTTGGGGGGAGTTGAAAATTATCGTGGAGTTGTATATTACAAAATACTTATTTTCTTATAATTTTTATAAAATACATTATATATATATAGTTAAATTAAATGATTTTATTAAATAATAATATTTTTATCAATAAATTAATATTTTAATAATCTAATATAGATAAAATATCATAATAATTGTTGATGTAATAAAATAAAAAATTTAATTATAATTATAATTTATTATTTATTATATAAAAATAAATAATTTAAAATTTTATGGGTATTTATATTATTAAAAACTTATTGATTTTAATTTATTAATAGTATAATTGGTATTATAACTCCACTTCATAAATATATAGTTTCATTTGTAACTTCGATCATCCATGTTATATAAACATGTTTTTGTTGTATAATATAAAAATATATATTTTTTATATTTAAAAATACAATAAACATATTTTTATATATAATATAAAGAATATATGTTTTTTTGAAAGAAAAAAAAAACAATTAATAAAATTATGTTAATAACTATATAATATAAAAATTAAATGATATGAAACCCAAATGGGATAAAAGGCATAAACCTCCTATGAATAAGAGATGAATTAAAAGCTAAGCTACGGTACTTCTAACAATTTGAACCAAGAAGTTATTTTTAAGAAAAAATTGATTCAAATGGAAGTTATTGATTGCTTATACTAATCATTATCTCACCCTCCTAATATTTAAATGAAAGATGAAAATATCCTCTCCATCTCCGCCCCATTTTGCCCCCGTTGACATCCATACATATGGGTAAAATAATGGGTACATACTATCAAAATATTCTCTGATAATTATCATGTATTTTCATATTCTTTCTGTTCTATATTCTATACAAGTGTTGAGATATATGTATACAAAGAAAAACGAAAATTAAACAATAACCATAATTCCTGCGTATCCATATCCATATTTTATGGCTCCACTACTATTATCAGATACGCTCCATGTTTTACTCCACCGGTATCATGTCGCTTAACGTTGCAAAGATGCATCACAACACACACCAACATTCCTCCCTCAAGTTGGCGCATATATGTCTCTTATGCCCAACTTGTCGTGAGTTGTAGGTTCCTGCATACCGTGATTTTCATGGAAGATATCACCAATTGATCTTCTCGATTTAACAAATGGAAGCTTAATAATCTTTTCTTCAAGATTCTCGCTTAATGAGTCTGATCCACTTCAACGCTTCGCGGCGATCATGTTGAACTGATTGTGAGAGATGGCAATGGTCGCTTATCACAAAATAAGTTCATTTCAGAGTTGTGAGCAACACCAATCTCAGGAAGTTTTTTCAACCAAAGGAGCTCACATATTCCTCGACCATTCCTCCAAATTCACCAAAGATCGATAAGGCAACTACATTTTGCTTTCGCTCCTCCACGTAACAAGATTGCCCCCCACGAAAGTAAAGCACTAAAGAAAGAGATTTCCTATCCTTCATATTCCCCGCCTCACGACCAGATATCCAAGGACTTCCAATCGACTCATTCTTGAAAACATAAGTCCTTGCCGTGGAGGATTTAAGTAACGAAGCATTCGCACGATCGCATCCATATGGTCTTCACTTAGGCAATGCGAATCGACTCACGACACTCACAAAGATAAGCAATATCAGTCGAGTACGAGATAAATATATAAGTTTACCTACTAACCGTTGATATCTCCGTTTATCCGCCGGGTACTTTGGGTCCACATATTCTCCGAGTTTACGATTTTGAACCATTGGAATATCGACAGTTTACAATCTAGTAGTCCCGCTCATAGTAGTCCAAAGTATATTTCCTTCGGGAAAGACATATGCCTTGTTTTGATCCCGTTTACCTCAATACCTAAGAAGTATTTGAGCCCTCCCAAGTTCTTCATTTCAAACTCATTTGACAACTGTTCTCGAAGCTAGAGATTTCTTTCTTTATCATCCCCTCGTAATGATCATGTCGCCTACATAGACTATAAGTATTTATCTTCCCTAATCGATGTTTTAGGAAAAGAGTATGATCGTAGCTTGCTTTGTTTGAA
The DNA here is from genome assembly GCA_033030585.1 of Hippophae rhamnoides. Lineage (NCBI taxonomy): Eukaryota > Viridiplantae > Streptophyta > Magnoliopsida > Rosales > Elaeagnaceae > Hippophae > Hippophae rhamnoides. The sequence continues at coordinate 59,036,595 of CM065428.1, read as the reverse complement.
CCTATATTTCTTCATTGCCGAACTCAAACTACCAAACCACGCCGAGGTGATTGTTTTAGTCCATACACGCTTCGTTGTAATCTACATGCTTTCTTTCCTCGATGTAACAAGATATCCCAAGGATATCCATGTAAATCTCTTCTTCAAGGTCACCATGAAGGAAGGCATTGAATGTAATTTCCTTTATTCAGAGTGAAATATATATTTTTTCTACTCCAAACACATTTCTTATTTCTTCAAATTTTTAGATGATCTCTATAGGTATTAGCATTGAATGTATGAATTTTTTTTCTCATTTTAATAGAGTATCATATATTTTTGATTATTATTTTTTGCTTAGATTAAATGATTCGAGTAGAAATCGATAGTATACGCTATATCTCATTTATGCATGACTACTACAAAAACAAAAAGACATATCCTGGGTTACCTAAACCAAGATCAAACAAAAAAGCCACAAAATTAACCACTCACCAAAATCCAAAAAATGTACAATCAGATAATGGGTTGATTTCTAAAAATACACATATTGGAAAAATATCTACAGTAAAAAAAAAGAGAGAGAGAGATAAAAATAGTATCATCTACATACTATAACCCGCATTGCCTACAAAGTCACAGTGGAAAAGGCTAATTACAAAAGAAAGATATAAGAAGTAATTCCCTAAAAAGTCATTGCAATTTCTTCATTTGTAAAAGGCATATATCTTGAAATTCTTTCTTAATGAGTTTGATTTATGCATGAAAATAATTTTTATATATGATATCTTTATAATTTATACATTTGATTCCTTTCATAGATCAATGTTAAAATAACACTTCGAGCCTTTATTCTTTATACATATAAAAATATTAGTTCATTTCTATACATCAATTCTTTTCGCATATAAATTAGTATGAAATTCAACCCATAGATTCAAGGTTTTTGAAGAGTATTGACTTGCGAGGATCAGAGTCGTTTAATTCGATTCATGACACCGAAATTGGGGTGAAATTAAATTGATACATTTTTATATGAAATATGAAAATGATTTTCGACTAATTATTATAATAAATCATGATTGTTTAAAGAGATTAAAATAACTTATGCTTGAGATTTTAATTATGATCTTAAAGGAGATTAAAAAAGTATGAGACATTTTTAAGTGAGATGTTGATAATTTATGATGTTGTTGTAAATTTAATTTTTATGTTGTTTATTGTTTCTTTTTGTTTTTACATTTAGTACAATGTTCATGGGTATCATTATCTAAACCCTCACGAGACTCAAACTCGGCCCACTAAAGGGCAACCTGTGGGTTTAAAGGCTTGTTGCATAGGTTAAATGCAACCGTGTCAATCCACGGAAGTGATTTAGATAGTTTAATTTTTAGTTTTTATCGCTTCTCTCGCTAAGTGGACTAGCAAGAAGTTCGGTCGGGGTTGTGGATGAGTTGCTCAAAAAGCACTAAAATAACCATGATTTTATGCACATTAATTGATTAAAAATATATATATTTATATGTTTTATCATATATTTATATAAATTTGTCTTTTTCGAATCACGGTTATTTTTATTGTTTTTCAGAATTTGCCTAAAAACGCAATTTAAAGACTCAAAGAAGAATATCAAGTAATACATCACAAATAAATTAATAAATAAGTGGAAAAGGTCAACAAACATGGAAAAATTGGACAAAATGGGTCGAAAAGGTCAAAAATGTCAAAAGATCGGAAAATCATACATGAAATTTAGCCAAGGCATACAATGTTTATCATTGCTGCAGTCATACAAGGCCACTCTTTCTTCCGCTACACAGAAGGGAGCACTGCTCACGCGCTACTGAAGGCTGCTAGCCGCCAACAAGGCTACTAACGCGTTTTGACCCATTTTCCACGCGGTACATTACTTACGACGTCATTGATGACCTCAAGATGTCCATTACATCGCTTTTTTAATTTTTTAATATTTTTTTTAACATTTTTTTACTCATTTTTTTCTCTCCATTCTCACCTATAAATACCCTCCATTCACTTCAAAGCACACCTCTAAACCACACTTCTCTCTTCTTTCTTTCTCTCATTTCTTAGTTTTTGAAGTTTTTCTTAGTTTCTTTCTTAGTTTCTAAGCTTTTCTTAGTTTTTCTCTTTTTAGTTTTTAGTTCAATTTTCTTAGGTTTAGAGTTCTTCTTTTTCGAGAGGAACTTGTAATGTTTTTGTAATAATTTAGATTTTTGATTCAATAAATGGAAGTGTAAATTCGCCGAGGTTTTCTAGCAACGGGAATAGCGTCAAGCTCAGAAGCGATTTTATTTTCTTTACGCTATTTTTATGTTTTTATTCTTACATGTTATATTTAATTTGTTCTGTGATTAAATTTAACTGTAGGCTGCGTTTCATAATCATGATATAATAATAACGCTTGTTATGTTTGCTACAAATATTAAATAGGTGAAAATTTCTAAAATGAATTGATTTTATTTTTATTCGAGATTTTATATTAAGGATGTTGTAGAGAAATATATTATTTTTCATTACAAACTTAAATCAAGATTAGAATTTAAGGTTTAGTTATCCGTCTAATTTAGAATAGCTTTTTTTATTTGTCATAATCGCTCCTAAGAGTTGAAACAAGCTCTATTTCAAAAGTTTTTATAAGAATTATTATGTGAAAATGTATTGACAACATATTTTCAGATATAGTTTTAAAACTTGAAAGTTAGTACGGATAACTAAATTTTCGGGGTTAATTGACACCTCAATAAAGTTTAAATCGGTTTCTAACCCCACCAAAGGTGGCATTTAAATGGTTCATTTTCAATCTCTTAGAAAAAGGAATTAATTTAATTAACCAAATTAGTTATCAACCCCACCCATAAAAGTGTTAATTGATTCGCTTTAGTTAACAAAGAATATCTAACTCACCAAAGCGTATTCATACAAAAAAGTTATAATCAATAAAATATCAATTTATATCTTTAATAACCTAGATAATACGTAGGCAAGCATAATTAATTTAATTATTATATCCATAAATACTCCACTAATATAAATGATAAAATTTGCATGAATATTTATTGAATCAGATATATATTTATTTATTGAATTTGTATCTAACATGCTTATTTTTTATTATATTTAATTAATCTATATATATGTTTATTTTATGTTATTAGATTAGGAACACAAAAACCAAACTATCGCGACAGGATGTTTAGGATTTAATTTCGTTTTTAAAAGTTTGAATAATAAATTAAGCGACCACATACATTCCTTCCTTAGATCGACCTAGAGTATACTTATCATTTTCTACGAAATGATTCGTAATCATGTAGAGTTTTACAAATATTAAAACCAAAGTATTTATGAATTGGCGATGCCGCTGCTCATCATTAGTCCATACAATGCTCGTTGTAATCTACATGCTTTCTTTCCCCGATGTAACAATATATCCTCAAGGGATATCCATGTAAATCTCTTCTTCAAGGTCACCAGCGAAGGAAGGCATTCTTCACGCCAAGTTGTGCAATGGCCAATCTAAATTTGTTGCAGAAGAGATAACAAAACTCTCACGCTTTTAGTTTAGCCACATGTGAAAAGGTTTCTTGATAATCTATCCCATGTTTCTGTATATCCTTTTGCTACAAGCCTCTACTTGTATCGATCAACTAACCCATCTCGCTTTATACTTAATGGAGAAAATCCACTTGCATCCTACCATCTTCCTCCCTTTAGGCAACTCGCTTAACACCCATGTGGTTATTCTTCTACAATGCCTCAAATTCTTCTTTTTATACTGAGCCCATTTTGGATCAGATAAGGCTTCTTCAATGCTACTCGGAATTTGACACGAGTGGCAGTGTTCAGGTAAATGCCCCGACAGGTGTCTCCCGATAACCTCAGAGATACATAATTTGCTATCGGATACTGGGTCGTTCTCTTCTTCTCGTGAGTATCGATTCGGGAGGTTTACCTCGATCGTGTCTCGAAAGGTAAAACATAACCACCGATGTATCTATAGCATTAGTTTGTAAAGGTGTGATAGGATAGCTTACCTCGGTGAAAGGTTCTCAAGCAGAGGATCATCAGTACCAGAGAATGGAGGGTACATCAACCGCTTCATCTTCCGGGAGATTCAATTACTACTACCTTCAATTCTGGAAGTTCAAGCTCTGGCTCAGATAATCGGCTCCTCAATATTATTGGCACGATCCGAGTATACGGGACTCGTGTCTAATATTTCAAGATCAAGTCAATTTCGTTCTTCACCATAACTCTCCTCCCAAGAGTGTAATTGGATACCGCGATGGGAAAAACATTCTGATTCGAGGAAAGTGACATCCACAGGTAGTATAGATTCTTTTAGTAATCGGATCATAACATCGGTACTTTTTTTGTACACCATACCCCAAGAATACACATCGGACAAAGACATGGATCCAACTTAGTTCGCTGATTTTGCGGAGGTGGACAAAAGCAAATACATCCAAAAATTGCATTAAGCATCAAAATAGTAGGCAAGGGAAGATGATCGATAACACCTTTAACGAGTCCGAAATTGTAAGGTTTTTGCTGGCATTCGATTCAAGAGATACACAAGAAGAACAAGATCACTCCAAAGATTTATTAGGCATACGTGCACCGATTAGTAAGCGCCCGAGCCGTTTCTAAAATATGCCGATTCTTCCTCTCCAGCACTATCTATCAGGGTTTCAGGAATCACGAGGTTTCACGGAGAATACCAATTGTCATTCAAGTATGTCCTAATTGTCGATTAACATACTCCCTCCATTATCGACCTAAGTATCTTAATTTTTTCGTAAAATTGTGTCTCAACCATGGTGTGAAACATAAATGTAGCAAATACTTCATCTTTATGTTTCGAGAAGGTAAAGCCATGTCCATTCGTGGTACAATCATCAACAAAATAACAAACCAACGATGACCACGATGTAACGGTATCGAAGGTCCCCAAACATCGAATGTACCAAAGCAAAAGGAGTCATACTTTTATTCATGCTCATAGATAAGACGCCCTATGGTTTTTTGCTAGATACAAGTATCACATTTGAAATCCGAAAGTGTGTGATATTTGAAAATAAACCTGAAGAGTGCAGGTTTTTAAATACCCGAACGATGCATGCCCAAATCTACGATGACATAGCCAACTGTTGCTCCTTGTTACCAAATGTATCGTCAGATTGGATCGTTCTTCTCCCGAACCGAGATCATCCATATAATATAACCCTCCTCTCCTAGTACCACGCCCAATGATCTCCTCGTGAGAATATCCTCAGAAGGCAAAAAGTAGAATACATCAATACTACGCGCTAATGTCCAAGTAACTCGACTTTCTACGTACATTAGTCGGTTTGACAGTATAGGTACAAGCAAAGTATTAGATAATGATAATGGGCGAGATAAGGTCACCGTTCCAGCCCCGTAACCGGATGTTGGACCCCATTTCAGATTGGGCAACACGACTCCGTCTCTTGGTCAGACGGGAGAGATCGTTTGGGTCAAATGTCACGTGATCCGTAGCCCGCAGTCTAGAATCCACTCATCTTTCTCTCACTACGAGTGTAGGCGTGAAATGCTTTACTTGAAATACCGGATTCGGGAAGATTCGGCCTCGAGAAGTGCGGATAATGAGGCATTATCAGCCACAAAATGCCGCTTCAAGAAGTTGTCCCGTTTCTTCTCATAAGATCATTCCACCATTCTAGATACCCACGTGGTTTCGAGCGCTTTTCACGGTGTGTTTCGGGAGTTTCCACAATGGCCACATTTCATGTCAAGCGAGCGGATTTCCCGTGATTTCTTGCTACCCAAGGAAAGTTCTGCTGGGCGGCATTAAAGCATGGTCCTCGACCCCTTTAAAAGCCATACAGCTCCGGTGTCAGTATCTACACACGTGATCATCACTTGCTCGTCGACTTCTTCCCTACGAATCCTAATCCATGCGCTTGTTCCACCGCAGGGAATCGCTTTTTGATCTAAAGCACATCACTCGAAGTTTTATCCACCTATCATCAAGTCCATCGAGGAAAGTATACACTCGATCTTCCTGCATTTACGATGGAGTTGTATTTTTTTATATCAATCGCACACTCCATCGATTAGGACGACGGAAATCAATTTCACGCCACAACCTCTTGGGCGTCATTGTAGTATTTTTCAATGGATCCACCCGCTTTCGTACGCATTTAGTAACTCGACGGCGAAGACATCATACACCGAGACGACCGTCCCCATCATAGTGGGCAGCCCACCGAATCCCAAACCTGCTTGCACAGAATCGCATAAAATTTGGTACCAAGAGGGTCCATCGAATTGATCAACCATCTCGACAATGGCGTTTCAAGACGCCATCTCCTAAATAAGTGGGTCGGTTTCCTGTGTCGAGGAAAATCCCCATTAATATATCCTAGTTTATCTTTTCCAGAGATATACATCTCCACCACCGGGACCATAAGGCATAATCGATCCTCCCAACTTGATACTAATCGGAGCACGACGACGCCAATAAGGAGGTCATGGAAATGATCCGAGCTCTAGTTAAAACTTCATTATTTTCGGCCACAAATCTTCCAATATGAAATCTAGTTAAATCTCTAGATTCGCGCCATGAAATCTAAATTTTTTTTTTTCCTTCCGTTTTTCCTTTCCTTTTTTTTTTTTACACCAGACAACACTATATAAAGAAAAAATTTCTAAACCTAAATCATTTTCGCTCTTCGTAACCCTAAATCCCTTTTTTCTCAAGCAGCCCCTTTTCGTTAAGAAATTCTCACGCCGCCTCTCTCTCTTCTTCCGATGGAAGAACTCCTAGCCGACTACAAAGCATCCACCCTGAGTCGCCCCTCTACTGTCCTCCATCTCTTACGCTTCTTCTTCTTCTTCTGCTCCAAGCTCCACGATGGTCGCTAGTAAGAGACGCGTCAACCGCGACAAATTTTCCTACGAAGTGGTTCAACGAGTAGCTAGATCGCATTGCCCCCGGTTGTTCTATCGAGGTTGCAACGGCGAATCGACGCTCGAGAAGAAATGGTGACTCAATACTAGTCGTCGCAAAGATCCGGCGAAGCCGCACTGCCTACCTATCCCCTCGGTTTTGTTGTTACGCCTACACAATGTTCTTCAGTACCGATGTCGTTGTTTTACTTGATATTTTTTTTCTATCGCAACACCGACGGTTTAGAATAAGAAATCAAAACCGTTAAACAACTTCGACAAATACAAACCGTAGATCGAATCAAAGAAAAAACGAAACAAAAAGGCACAATCCGCCACCACCCGTAAATCGGGAATCGAATTCAGGAATCGTAAATCGCATCTAAATCAACAAATTAGCAATCAAAGAAATCGGATTCGTGAATCAAATTAGTTTTATCAGAATCGCCATAGCTTCATTAGTCACCAATAACCTGGCTTCGATATCATGTCAAAATATTCTCTCGATAATTACTGTATTTTCATATTCTTTCCTCGCTCTATATTCTATACAAGACAGGTGATATACGTGATACAAAAGTTAAAAACTTAAAATTAAACAATAACCATAATTCCCAGATATCCAGTGCTTTTAAGGCCTACTACTATTATCAGATGCCTCCATATTTTATTCCACTAAGATTTATTATTAACCTGTCAAAGATGATCACAACACACACCAACGTATACACTGGCATAGCTTATTTCTAGATAGTTAATGAATGATATTTTCATAATAATTGTGTATAAATTATTTATTTTATTACATATTTAATTATTTTTTAATATTATTATTATTATTATTATTGAATAAAAATATTAATAATAAATTAGAAGTGTATCATTAACCACGATTTAAGTAATTTGCGTATTAAAATGTAATTAATTAACTAAACAACCAAATAAATTTTATCTGATGCAATTTTGACGTGTGTTACATGTCATCTTAATTTATTTTTCGATTATATATCCAGTATTAATCTATTTATCCATTCAATTGCATCCAATAGAATTACACAAACAATCATAGCAATTCAAATATCTGTCCGAGAAAAAGAGACAGTTGAAGATGGTTTTGCTTTGTTCATTTTTTTTTATTTTTTTTTATTTTTTTGCATTGAGAGTTTACTATTTTTGCCGGTCATTAATGCATTTCTCTTTTGTTTCTTTCACGTTCTTTAATGTATTTCGTCTCCCTTTATTGGAAAACTCTTTTGTGAGAAAAGAGAAGATATATATATATATACATATTACGTAATTTAGCTTACTTGTATATAATTATATCTCTTATATATTTGATTGTATTTTAGATATGAATTTATCTTATTATTTTAAAATTAATTTTGAATTTTGATTCGTGTATTTTTTTATTTATTTAATAAAAAAATAACTTTAATGCTTTTTTAAAGTTATAATTCTTCTTATTGTTATTTTTTTATCGATTAAATATCTCAAATAATTCTTTATTCTTTTATTTATGGCCATTTTTTTAAATGATGTGTATTATTTATCTTATATGTGCAAGATTACTAATTTAATCATATATTATTATCTTCCATATGATAAATTTTTAAAAAGTTTAAGTAAATTGATTTATAAATTTAATGACGTTATTAGGAATTTACCTTATATAAATTAAATTAAATTAAATTAAATTTTGACAAAAGAAAATTAAAAAAAAATTGAAGCCGCTAAGAAGCCTGACAAAAGGTCTCTAATTTCTGATTCTAAGCAGAATAAGAAGAACAAAAGAGTACCTTCTATTTTTAGTTAGGGTATAAATTGACTCGAATATATGTAACATATATAATTAGGCTTATTTTTTTTAATAAATTATTACGTATCACTTCATATAAATATTTTTTAAAAAATAAAAGCATATATATATTATATAATCGTGTTAAATGACATTTTCATTTAAATTATTTATTGAGTTTATGAAATATAAAAATCTCAACATATCTATTTCAAAAATTTAATAATATTTATTAATAATCCATGAACTCATTTAATAAAATAATATTTTATAATTATGATAATATTATTATAAAATATCGTATTTAAAAAATATTATTTTTTCTTATTTTATAAAAATATAATATAGATAATAATATTTTTATTTATAAAATAAATTATAATTTTTTTTGTTTTATTTTTCAAAAGAATAAATTAGCTGTCAAATCCTAACTCATTTAAATTTTTTAAAATAATTGGAGTTAATATAACCCTAAGCAAATTTAGCTAGCTGAAATCTACCTCCCAGTATACATAAATTCATCTGGTTAGTCGGCTTTCTGGTGTATAAAAATATTGAATATCTTAATAAATAAGAAATAAATGAGTATCTTATTACATGTAACATCAATATAAATTAATTAAAAATATAATCTTTTTATTCATATATTTATCTACTATGGATTACATACAAAATAACATACAAAAAATTTATAAAAATATAATAGTTTAGATGAATTAGACACTTTAATCCACTAGATTTTAAATAATATATTAAAATTTTATTTAAATTTAAAAAATAAAATTACTAAAATTCCATAATAAATATTTATAATGTTTTAATTTTTAAAACTAATAAATTTAAGATATTTTACTTTTAAAACTTCTCACAATCGATTATACTACTTATAATATATTAAAGGATTATTATATTTAAAAAAATATGAGTTCAAATTTATAACGATTTTTGTTGTTTTACTTTACCAATTTAAAAAACTTTAGAGTAATATTTAAGTAATGCTTATAAACTAGTGAATTAAAATATATTACATGTCAAAATTAATATAACATTTTGACATCAAACCTTACATTTATTTATAAAGCCAAAAACTACTTCTTTCCATACCCATATCATGCAACAGTGCTCGTCACGCCATTCTTTAGTTGGCTTGGTGACCAGTTCTTGTTGCATACTGGCTTATTCCATAGAAAGCCTTTAGTTTGCATGCCAGAATAGAACAATTCTTTCACAAATGAGACAGATTTTATATGCACCCTCCTTTTCTTTCCCATTAAAAGTTAAACAATTACAAATCTAATTAACATTTTTTTTAGCTAGAAATAACGAAGCTAATAGTCTTATGTTGGAAAAATCGGGTATATTTTCCCTATTCTAAGTAGTTACTATTCAATTTTGATTTAAATAAATAGAACTCAAACTAACCCGACAAAATAATGCTATTGGAAATATAATGCTAAAATAAACTAAAACAGATATTGAAATAGAAATATTAAAGCAGAAAAATAATAACACCAGAAATTTAACGAGGTTCGGTATAAATGTTACCAGTCCTCGGCATCACACCACTTTCACTATCTCCAAATGAATGAACTTTAAAATTACAACTAATTGGGCAAAATTGAGCTAATCAATTACCCTTACAAAAGAGAGGAAGATTTACAAATTTTGGGATGTTTACAAATGGTGAAGGAGTGCTTTATTTATAGCCCCAAATCCAACACCCATCTTCATTCCTAACCAACGGACTTTTTCTAATTTTCTCTCACTAAGAGCAATATATAACAAATCTCCACCTTAGCGACTTAGTGGTTTTAAATGATTTCTTCAATTGATAGATCAACGACACCAGCCAATTCAAATTTGTGGGATGTTAATCAAGTCCGTACAATGTTTGAACTTAATTGTTACCACACCTTAGTCCATCATATCTGCGGGATTCTCTCGTCGTACTAATCTTCCGAACTAGTACTCCACCTTCTTCAATAATCTCTCGCACGAAATGATAACGAACGTCAATGTAACTTTGTACGTGCATGGTAGACTTGGTTCTTTGCTAAATGAATAAAGACTCGACTATCACAAAACACCTTAATATGTTTTCACCAACTCCCAAGTCTTCAAGCAAACCTCAGAACCAAATAGCTTCCTTCACATTACCTCTCAGAATCGCCATATACTCGCCTCTATAGTAGACAAAGCAACCGTGGACCGCAAGGTGTACTTCCAACCGACCGTGCTCTAGCAAAAGAGTAAACACATAACCTAGGTTCGATCGACGCTATCTAAATCTCCCGCATAGTCGAATCACAATATCCGACCGCACATCACCAATGGTATTATCCCGTTGAAATACTAAACCAAGATTTACGATTTATAATATACCGTAGAATCCATTTCACAAACAACCAATGTCCTTTACCAGGATCATGCATATACCGCTTACAGCACCAACCGCATGCGAAATGTCGTCTTGACACACCATTGCATACATCAAGCTACCAACCGCATTTGCATATGGTACTTTTGCCATATATTCTCGTTTCCGCATCATTCGAGGAGATAATCGAGCACTAAGCTTGAATTGAGGAACTAATGAGTACTTACAGGGTTTTGTCTCGTTCATTCATACCAAAACGTTGTAGTATCCGCTTCAAATATCGACTCGGGTCAAACTAAGCTTCCCTTCTTCCTCGTCTCTACTTATCTCCATACCGAGAATCTTCTCGCTTCTCCCAAATCTTTCATCTCGAACTCCCGACTTAGTCGAGCCTTCAACTTTTCAATTTCTATTCGACTCTTCGATGCAATCAACATATCATCGACTGATAGAGACGAAAGACTCATTTTCAGAAGCCAGGAAAATACACACAATGATCGTGTGTTCCGGTATACTTTTGTTGTAACATAAACCGATCAAATCGTTTATACCACTCGCTCGAGATTGCTTTCAATCCATACAATGATTTGTTCAGCTTACAAAACCCAATTCTCTTTACCAAAGAACAATAAACCCTTCCGTCGAGACATATGATCTCCTCTTCTAAGTCACCGTGTAAACACCTGGCCACATCAAGTTGAACTAGTTCCAAATCGAATTGTGCTACCAAGGCCAACAAAATTCTAATGGAAGAATGTTTTACAACTGGAGAAAATACCTCATTATAAACGATTCCCTCCTTCTGAGTGTAGCCCTTAGCCACAAACCTTGCTCAGCGAATAATACCATCTTTGTTAGAAAAACCATCTTTCTTTGCATACACCCATTTGCATCCAATTGCCTTCGCCTATAGGTAGTTGTGTCAACTTCCATGTTTTATTCTTTCCGCGGACAAAAGTTCTTCATCCATGGCTTCCTTCCATCTTTCAACTTCGTGGCTTCGATCGCTTTATATATGGAAGGAACATCATCGTGCACAATTGAAAGTGCACAGGCCACCGTATTCTTAAACTGAGCAGGTAGGTCTTCAAAATCCTTGTATTGAGCAAGTACCTTGACATTTTGTCATCGTGGCCTATCAACTGTAGTTTCTTCTTGTTGCTGTGGAGGTTCTTGGGTTAAAATCTCTTCATCTGATTCATCTTCTGTCAACGGAGGATCAACTTCTGTCTTATCTTCACTAACTGGATTAATAATCTTGCTTTCAAACTCCACTTGTTTCGGAGTTTGCTCCACCTGCACTAAAGTGCCATCAATCTTCTTAGTTACCTTTCTCAACAATGCAGATTCATCAAAGGTGACATCTCTACTAAAGATTATCTTTTTCGTTTCAAGGCACCATAGTCGATATCCCTTAAAACCAGAAGGGATCCCCAAAAAAATGGCTTTCTTGGCTCTTGGGTCCAACTTTGATTCTCATATACGATAGTATGCACGAACCAAACACATGCAAGAAATCGTAATCTCTAGCAGTTTTTCGAACCATACCTCCATAAAGGCGTTTTGCCTTCAAGAGCGTGACGACAGATTTACCGACGAGATGACATGCATATGTCACCTCAATTTCAATACTACTTGCCTAAACCAAAGATTTGAAAACATACACCGAACCTTTTCTAGCAAAGTCCTGGCTCATACGTTCTACAACTCCATTTTGTCGTGGTGTTTTTCGAATAGTGAAGTGTCGCACTATCCCTTCTTCGTCACAAACTTTCATAAATGGATCATTTGTGTACTTTCGGTGCCATTATCGGACCTCGCACGTTTGATCTTTTACACCGAGTCTCGATCATCTTCTTCCACTTGAGAAAAATCCCCAACACTTCATCCTTTTTCTCTTGAGATACACCCAAACTCTTCGGAAGAAGTCATCAACGAAAGTGACATAATAATGTTTTCCACTCATGGACGTGGAGTTCTTGTCTGCCCCCATACATCGGTATGGATGTAATCCAAAATGCCGCTTTGTATTATGAAGAAAGGCGTACAAAGCTTACTCTTTCGCTTCCCAATACACAATGCTCATGAATTCCAACTCACGGCTTCTCGCACCTTTAATGTGCCTCGCTTTACTAGAATCCAGAAAGCTTTTCTCACCAAACGTCCCAAACGCATATGCCACAACTTGGTAGTTTCTAAATCTCTTTCATCCGAAACCGCCGTCTTTGCCCCGTCTCAATAACCGTACTACCAAGGTAGTAGTACAAGTTATTCTTCCGAACACCTTTCATTGCCACAAGTGCTCCGTAAGTAACCTTCAATGCCCCATTTTGTACGGTCACTTGAAGCCTTTTGATTCTAAGACTCCCACAAAGAATGAGATTCTTCTTCATATCCGAAACATAACGAACATATGTCAAGACCCCGGGTTGAACCATCTTGATTCTTCAAACGAATTGTACCGATTCCCAAAACTTTGTAATGGATAATCATTACCCATGAAAACAACTCCACCGTCTAGTTTTTCAAAGTTAAAGAACCACTCCTCGTTAGGAGACATATGGAAAGTACATCTTGAATCAAAAATCCAATCACCAAGATGAGATGTCATTGACGAACCAACCAATGCAAAATCCGAATTTGAATTGCTTTCACTACACATGCATCGATTGCACAACTTTTCCTTTCTTTTCACTGACTTTGGACAATTTTTTCTTCCAATGGCCTTTCTCATGACAAAAGGCACATTCATCTTTACCAAGTCTTTATTTTGATGTAGATCTACCTCTCCTTCCTTTATGTCAGTGTTTGCATGACATCCTCTACGTACAATGCCTCGCCGCTTCATTCCTTTCTCTTTATCTTTCTTTCTAATTTCATAACTATACAAAGCAAGACAAACTTCCTCAAAAGACACTTTATCCTTCCCAACGAGTAAGCTCGTAATAAGATGATCAAACTCATCGTAAGGGAGGCTAACAACATCAAGGCTAAATCTTCATCTTTAAAAGTTTCATCCATATTTAACAAATCGCTACTAATTGATTAAAAGCAAGAACGTGTCGTTTATTGTAGTACCTGGAAGGTATTCAAACCGGAACAACTTCTTCTTCAACAGAGTCCGATTTTGTCCACTCTTCTTCATGAACTTGTTCTCCAACGCCTTCCACAACTTACTGCCGGATGTCTCCTTCATGAACGTGTACTTTTGTTCTCTTGAGACACGAACGAATCAGTACCACATGTCAATCGTTGATATTTTTCCACTCTACTTCATCCGCTCCATTTGGTTTCTCTTCTTCAATGGCGATGTCTAGACCTTGCGAAACAAGAGCATCTAGAACTTCGCCTTGCCACATGCCGTAAATGACCGGTTCCATCAAACTTCTCCACCTCGAACCTTGCGTTCATCACCATAGTTCTGTTTGACGTGGATGACTGGCCTTTGAAAGAAATTTTTCTTCTGCCATTTCTTCAAATTACAACAACTAGCAACTATATTTCAATAGCAAACAAACGGAATACAAACAAATTCCTAGGTAGAAAACCTTCGGCTCTGATACCAATTGTTGGGAAAATTGGGTATATTTTCCCTATTCTAAGTAGTTACTATTCACTTTTGATTTAAATGAATAGAACTCAAACTAACCCGACAAAATAATGCTATTGGAAATATAATGCTAAAATAAACTAAAACAGATATTGAAACAGAAATATTAAAGCAGAAAAATAATAACACCAAAAATTTAACGAGGCTCGGTATAAATGTTACTTCAGTGCCTCAAGGCCGTCGACCACTTCCACTATCTCCAAACGAATGAACTTTAAAATTACAACTAATTGGGAAAATTTGAGCTAATCAATTACCCTTACAAAAGAGGGGAAGATTTACAAATTTTGGGATGTTTACAAATGATGAAGGAGGTCTTTATTTATAGCCCCAAATCCAACACAAATCTTCATTCCTAACCAATGTGTGACTTTTCTAATTTTCTCACTAAGGAGCAATATATAACATCTTATAATCTTTATTATGTGCTATAGTCTAATTGAAATGTCGCACAAAGACAATTATAATATCTTTGAGGGCAACAGTCAAAAACAAGTTTCTTTTCACAAACGTGATTCATGTCTCAACTAAAATGTCAAAAAATCTTCCATTAAGAAAGTGGGACTCATTGTATAAAAGTTGGGGATTAACAAAACTCAACCCGTAATAAATTGAGGTTAATAACGTTAATCCGGTTAAAAAAGAGAGACAATGAACCCCTCAATTTTTACATTTGACTTTTGGACCCTTGGGTTTTCTAGAAGAGCTAATGAACACAAAAAAACCACCATCAAACAACTAAGCATTTTCTCTCTCCTTTGAAAAGACAAAAATCAAAGACCAACGCGTCTATTAATGGGGAAACAGGATCGGTTTAATTAAATTGTTTAATATATTTTAAAGTATAAAGACTACGTTTTTGATAACGTTGATTACTTGATACCATCATCTCCAAGGATGTGTTATGTCTTTGTTATTACTTTGCCTTGTTTGCTCTCATTCAACTTTCCTGCCTTTCTTGAACCAGTCATAGTCCACACCTTTCTTCTCCTTCTCTTCCTTTCAAAGTTCCACCAAAGCTACCTTGATCAATCTTCATACATCTCTTATAATTAATTTTCAGACTCAGACAAGGAAATTAATTAACCGAAGGAGTGCCCATTTGAGAGAAAGGGATGATAGACAAGTTACATATTGTTTTAGCACTAGTTTGCGTTGGAGTTGCAGCTGTCATTTTCCTGTTGATAATATGGAGATGCTTTTACCAGAAGAAACAAAAAACTGAGATTCTTGACACATCTAATAATAGGGAACCAGATCAAGTTGTCAATCTCCATCATCAAGGTCATTTAGAATCTAACAAAAGAACATCAAGTCCTTATATTTTTCGACGTGGGATTACTGGGAAACCTTTGTTCAATTGGGCTGAACACCCATCTCTTATCACTGATGCTGTTGAGAATGGTTGGTCACGTTTTGCCTTTTCTAGTGTATACATGTCATTTCCATCAACAAGATCAAGGCTTTTGGGTTTGTGTGCAGTTGGGGATCAAAACAGAGAGGCAGAGCCTGAAATTAGCTGGGAAGTTTGTCAAGGATCGGCTGATTTTATGCAGAAGATTAGGCTTAATCCTGGCTTAAAGAAAGTCATGAACTTGATTAATGTAGGCCATTCCTCTGTTATTAGAACTGCTCTGCCTTTGCCAGGTCCTTGTTTGGGGACTAATTCGTCTTTTCCTCAAGAAGCCTATTTTGAAATTACAATTGTATCTTTTCTAGGTAATGAATATGAGGAGTCTATTGAGAAAGTTAAGGAAGGTGAGAAGATTAAACTTATACAACAAAATTCGAATGTGAAAGTGAATTCGGAATCTTTGGTCCATTTTGGTAATAATAGTCTTAAGTTCAACATGGCGGAGGAAGGTATGAAGTTAGGTAGTAAAGATGAAGGAAAAGGTGAAGGTTTTATGTTATGCGTAGGACTCACTTCAGGAGGTTCTCTTCCTCTAAAGATTCCAGGCAGCTTTCCTGGAAGCATTGGATTCTGCTCAAATGGTTCTGTCTATCTTGATGGTAATTCAATATTTCCCTTCAATGGCTATGAATTTCTGATTTACTTATTTATTTATTATTATTATCATCATCAAAGAAAGCTTAAAACCATCACTTTTAGTTCTGAATTCTTTACTTAATAAAAGGGTTTGTTTATTTATTTTGGAAAAAGAAGTAACAACCTTAGTTTTATGAAACAGGAAGGTCCACCACATCACATATCATGAAATAAACATTTATAGCTTTCTTTAAGGACATGTTTGGATGTGCTTTTTAGAAATAGTTTGAGTGGAAGTTGTTGGTTAAGATAAGTAAACATTTAGGCGCTTATGATAAAATTTTAGAAGTAATTTTAAATGATACTTTAGTAAGTTATTTTGGAATATAAGAATGCATTCTATCCGTCTAAAGTTTTGAAGATGCTTTCTTTTAAAGATTATCAAACATCTTTAAAAGGATATTTTAACCTCTTTAAAAGCAGAAAAGTAGCTAGAAATATTGCCTTAATTTTTCTGCTCAAACATTTATTTGGGACCCATTTAAGCAGTGGCATGATAGTTGCTTTCTTGTTCAGGAACTAAACTTGTGTTTGAATCCAAAAAATCAGAGTGGGGAAGAGCAGATAAAGTGATTGGTTGTGGGTACGATCCAAGGCAAAAGAAGGTATTTTTTACAGTGGATTCAGAGCTAACACATATAGTGTATAGCAAAACAGAAGAATATGGTAGTCCTCTCTACCCAACTTTGGCTGCAAACACGGATATAACAGTTTTGGTTAATTTTGGGCAAAGTGCATTCAAATATGGTGCAGCTAACGCACAAAGGACACCAAATCCTTGCTTTGTTGGTCCTGCTATGAATTCTCCAGCTGCTCTTGGATATGAAGATAGCCGAGAACTTTTCTCAATGGGAAGAATTGATGCTCAATGGCTTAATCGATCTACAACCAGAGGCAATCAAAACCAAGGAAGATTAGATTTTGATGAGGAATCTGAAGCTGACTTGTTTGAAATTGTGTTGGATAGTCATAGTAGTGGAAGATCCCCAAACGTAATTTCTTAAAAACATAACAGAAAAAGCCTTCACGTATACAGCATGGTTAAGGAGTGTTGTTATTTACACCTCGTTTTGCCAAACGATAGCATTAGGTTTATATATATATATATACATATTCTTATTTTACAGCAATTTTGACATTGTAAAAATATGATAATCTCTTGTGAGTAAGATTCGTATTGGTTTCTACTGTATATATTGCAACATTAAGGGGGGTAATATCGTGTATAGTTGACTCATCTTATGTTTTTACATTCAGGGATGGTAAAATCTCATTAGAAATAATTATGTAGACTCAAAATCATTCATCCTTTGCCACATTATGTCGCAAGATAAACATTCAACAGTTTACATCTGTAAAGGATAAATGATAAACTTAAAAAAACATGAACATATGTTCTTGCACAAACTATGATTCTAGTAAACACAATTAATTTTGCTCACCCATTACTTCCTTTTCTTAGATGAGTCAAGCCACATCCCAAGAAATGAAAAATCACATCTAAAGATGAAAATAACTAGTCCACATGTACTAGCAGAACATCCAACACCGAAACAATCAGCAACAGATATTAAGCACTGAAAACTACCATATAAACAATTCCCTCTACTTAAACAGCGTCCAACTAGTGAAGATCCAGTTTTACATAAGCCCGAAGAATTAATTATGCAAGTTAGATACTTATCACATCGAGGCAGATGTAAACCTCAGACAATAGGTGGATACTGCTTTGCTTGCTGCTTCACTCTTTTCTTGTACTCAATAGGATCCTGCACAACATGCTTAAATTAGTAAAACGAGCTATATTACTTAAGTAAATACTGCAACCTTTTGAAGAATAAAATCATTAGTTTAAGAGTGGTGAGTTATGATATAAAGACCTGAATGAAGAGCTGGTACCCATCAGTTTGTGCTGGATCATTAGGGTTAGGCTGGTCTAGCAAATCCTGGATGCCTACTAAGATTTGTTTCACAGTAATAGCTGGCCTCCATCCCTGAACGGAAAACAAGAATCTTTTTAGATGAAGTTAAGTATGTTGCTTCACATTTAGAACTCTAGGGTAATACACTGACTAGACAGCAGCTGATTACTTACACTGTCTTCATTGAGAATTGAAAGACAGACAGTTCCAGAAGGATAAACATTAGGGTGAAAGAATCCCTGTGGAAATTTGCATTTTGGCGGTTTGCTGGGATAATCTTCGCTGAAATGAAGAGTGAGAGGAAAATACCCGCCTTCCCAATCAGTCTGCAATATTAAGAAGATATGCCAATCAAAATGAGACATTGCAACGGCTGATGGCATGAATAAAGTAAAGTCAATCACCACTCACTCCCTGAACATTTAATTACTGAAAAATGTCAACTTACCTGCAGTGCTAATAGTTCACCAAATTTCAGGTTGTGTGATTTTCAGATTTATTACTTGATAAATTCTTTAAAAGCCTCATTCAATGAATGCAGATCAACACTTTTTTTCCAGATTGCATTTTACAAGTTTAAAACTAAGTTCTTCAACATATTATATCATAATCTTTAAAGGATTTTCACCATAATATGTCATGCGGCCAAGTTAGGAGTAAATACAATATAAAACAACAAAACACATACCATAAAACAATACACAATCAGTCATGGAAGGAAACAAAATCATTGTAATTAAAGAAAAATCTAACTATTTCTTCTAAATTTAGAAATTTTCTAAACTTTTTTGATGGATGCTGCAGCTAAAATCCTTGATATTTATATTTTATAGCAATGGTGTTTGAGATTATTTATCATCAAATACCAGCTTCTACAATCAGAAATAAGAAAATGTAATTGTGAAGTCGGCAAAAAGTTACTACCACACAAATAGTAGCATATACACAGGTCAATATAACGACTAACCCATTCTGTGTCTGCCTGTTTATTAAATAGAGGTGTAAATTGAGATAAGATATCATATTATGGTACAACCCATTAATTTTAAAAACCCAACCCATCTTGTCTCACTTATTTTTTAATAGGTTGGAATGGTACAAGTTGAAAATTTGTCCCAAATGAACTTATTTATGACAATTAAAAATACAAAAATAATGAAAAAAATAATACATAATTATTTATAATACGAAAGTTTAATAGAAAAAATGACGAGACATTATATTTAAATTTAAAGTGAGGTACATTTAGGAGTGTGCAAACAATCCGATCATCCGATCAATCCGATCTGATCCGTTAATTTTTTGAAGGTTTCGATCCGACCATAGGATCGGATCGGATGGAAAAAAAATCATCTATTAAGTTCGGATCGAAAGGCAGATTTCACTACGGTTCATTCGATCCCATCTGATCCGATCGAAATTAATTATATTTATTAAATTAAATATATAAATATAAAATAATATATATTTAGGTTTTCGTTGCCATATGCTTTCTTTTGCGCAGCTTGATTAGGTTTTCCTTTCTATTTTCGTCGCGCAGCTAAGCATTCTGAATTCTCTCTGGCTTGTTGGCTTGTTGCTCTCCGGTCTCCTCCCCTCTACCGCTTTGCCCGTTGCTTTCTGCCATTGTGTGTATTGCCGTCGCCGACTCTCTCTCCATTCTCCCTTCTACATCAATCTGGTTCCCTGTGAGTTGTGACTCTTGTTCCCTATGTAATATCTAGTTTTACTTTTACTTTTCATTATTTATTTTGTTCTTCTATGAGATATAGGAAATTGTATAAATTTGACTGTAATTCTGTTTCTTTACATTCTAGAAATCTGTAAATCTGCTTCTATCTAAGCTATATATTTTTGGTTAGAAGGTTCACATTCTGATAATTTAATTTGATGAGGTCTGGAAAATTTGTTCTGTTTACTATGTTATACCAATATGAAGTTTGTTGCTAACATTGAGATTGACATTAATCTACTCTTTTTTATCTTTCACGTGTATTTGTGGTTCTCATTATATAATGTAATCCAACTCATCCTTTTAATTTCTACTTTAGTAAAGCTTTACACATATTAATGGAGAAAAGGGTTAATTTACTCTATTGAGTATTGATATGTTGGTACTTGGTCAATGGGTTCCATGAAAAACAAAGAAAAATTGAGAACTCGTTAGAGATATATAATAGTTTAATATAATTCATCAGTAACTTGTATTATCATATCTCTTCCTATCAATTAAAGTATTTTTATTTTCAGAATTCTAACGAAAAGAAGCATTATACCGAATCTATAGAAGGAACATGATGATTTGCTTTTTATGTACCTTAGAAGAAGATATTTTAAGATTATGATTTTGCAAATAATTATTATAGAAAAATATTTGAAATATTAACGGGATAGCTTATTCTCTATTTTAAAATTATATTTCATATAAAAATACTTTTTTTTTGGCTTTTGGAATAATCACTATTGTCATGGTTAAAAAAAATTAGAATTTTGCAACAGAACACCTTATTTTAAAAACTCTTTTGACTTATCTTCTCATGCATAGAACAATCTCAAATTTGAAAATTAATTTTAGTTTGTGTCATAAATTTTTTTTATAAATATTTCATTTCAAAGAAAATTTTAATGATTGTTTTTCATTGCTATCATTTTTTTTAAATAACATACTTTAAAATCTTTTTCTCCCTATTGTTAGATCTGTTTCACAAAAAACTTTAATGATACTACTATATTCAATATGTCTCCATTGATTTTTAAAATTTGGTAATTTTTATGACATATATATAATGACATTAAAGTTTGTTATTTTGAATAATTTGACTCAAAAGTAAAAACGTAATCAATATGATTATATTAAGGGTTTAAATCGAAGTAATAAAATTAACAGCTTGAAATATTTATTTTATCTGAAATACTAAGTAATTTGTTTGATATATATTATGTATGTTTGTGGTTTTTTATGATAGCATTGTTTGTCTAAGTGCAGATTTTTTTCATTCATGGCATTCAAAGCTTTTGATAATTTATATATTTATGATGAATTATGTTTTTGATTTTAAAGTAAACATATGGTTGTTAACATCTGCTGTCTTGTTCCCTGTATAATATCTGATGTTTTTGTTATTTCATTTATTTGATAGCATTTTTATAACAGTTGTTTTTCTACATAGTGTGTTTATTGCATTAAGTTGATTATGTCTCACTTTATCTTAGATGGGGGAAAACACCTCTACTATGGATAGTCCACTTGCAAGCACTACCCATGTTGTTGAAAATCAATATAAGAATCCACAAAATGTTCCACCAAAAACTAAAGATCTACCATTGAATGACAAACCTGAACCTTCTATAGATAGCTATGATGGAAAAGGTAAGCAAAAGTTTTCTAAACCTCCCTCTTCTGCCTGGAAACATTTTGATATAATAAGTGAAGGCTTAGATCACAAGACGAGATGTAAATATTGTTCAAGGGAGTATGTGTATGTATCCAACAAGTCTGGTACATCAAACTTAAATACTCATATTGCTATGCAATGTAAATTATTTCCTGATAGATATGAGAAGAAGCAAAAGACTTTAGCTTTTGAAAATGTCACAAACAATAAAGAAGGTGTACTTGTTGCACACACATTTAGTATTGGGGCTTGTAGGCTTGCACTTATAGAAATGATTATAGTTGATGAATTGCCATTTAGTCATGTTGAGAATGAAGGATTTAAGAAGTATAGTAGAGTTTTGGAACCAAGGTTCTAAGTTCCTTCTCGTACCACTGTTGCACGAGATTGCTTTAGTCTTTTCTTAAAGGAAAAGGATAAATTGAAAGAATTTTTCTCTAAATCATTTCAAAGAGTTTGTTTAACCACTGATACATGGACTTTTGCTCAAAATTTGAATTATATGTGTCTCACTGCTCACTTCATTGATAATAATTGGAAACTCAAAAAAAAATCTTAAATTTTTGTGTAGTTCCTAGTCATAAAGGTGATATCTTTGGAAAAGCAATTGAACAATGCTTGTTAGATTGGAGAATTGATAAGATATTTATTATTAGTGTGGATAATGCTAGCTCAAATAATACATTAGTTTCTTACTTGCGTAAAAAAATGAATTGGGATAGTGCAATACTAGATGGTCAACATATGCATATGAGGTGTGCAGCTTATATTCTAAATTTGGTTATGAGAGATGGCTTGAAAGAACATGATTCAAGCATAAGTAAGATAAGAGAAATTGTCAAATATGTCAAAGGATCACCTTCAAGGTTCTTAAAATTTAAGGATTGTGCGGAACAAGAGAAGATTGATACTAATAAATTTTTATGTTTATATGTAATAACAAGGTGCAATTCTACCTATTTAATGTTAGAAGTTGCAATAAGATTTCAGAACGCTTTTCAGTATTTAGAAGAAGATGATGTGATATTTAAACAAGAGTTGAACATTAGAAATGATAGTTGCAAAACTCCTGATATGTTTGATTGGTCTAATGCTCACATATTTGTGAGGTTTTTGAAAATATTTTATGATGCAACATTGAGGTTTTCTGGTTCTGTATATGTTACTTCAAATTTGCTTCATACATAACCAATTGAGTTTCTGGTGTAAAAATACAGATTTTTTGTTAAGCAAAATGGCAAAAGAAATGAAAACAAAGTTCAATAAATATTGAGGTGTAGATAAGATGAATGATTTTTTATTTATTGCAACTTTGTTTGATCCAAGATATAAGGAACAAGGTTTGAAAATTTGTTTGGATCTTTTGTGTGATGAAGATGATATTATGGTTGGTCATATGATGACAAAATTTAGACAAACTTTGAATAATATGTTTGATCAGTATTTAGTTTTGTATTCTGCAAATGTCCAAGCTACATGCTCACAACCTTTAGACACAGAAGAAGTGGATAGTTGTAACATTGATTCATTTTCATTGTGGATGGATCGTTATAAAAAACGTGTCAAAGATGCAAAAAGACGAACAACCAAATTGAAGTAGATAAATATTTGGGTGAGACATGTGAAGATGTGGATGATGAGTCTTTTAATCTTTTAGGTTAGTAGAAGGTGAACGCATCTAGATACAAGATTCTTTCCAAGATTGCCAAAGATGTTTTAACTACGCCTATATCAACTGTAGCTTCTGAGTCTGCATTTTCTACGAGGGGAAGGTTATTGATTTTTTTAGAAGCTCATTGTCCCCAAAAACTGTCCAAGCACTTATTTGTACTCAAAACTGGATTCGATCATCACTAATAATTAACATTCGCGAGTCCCTTGATGATATTGAAGCAATTTAAACAAGTAATATTATTTTAATTTTCATTATTAATTGATATCATTCTCTTATGATTTATGATTTAATATTCTCATCACTTTCTATTATCTTTTATTTTGTAGATATATTAGGAGGCATTAAGGATATAACCATTGATTAAGTATGATATATTATTAATTTATTACATATGTATTTCATATATTATTTATATATATTTAGTTATCAATTTACTAATATTTTTTAAATTATGGCTAATAGGTGATGACATACCGAAGTTTTTTGCTATTGTTCTCAAGATTCAAGATAAGATTATTTTCAAGATGGTCAATGGATGTTAAAGAGTGAAATGATCAAATTAATTTAGGTTTAGATTATTGTGAACTATCTTTTTGTTTATTATTTGAATGAATTGTTAAATTTATTAAAATGACTATTGTAATTGACATCGTTATTAACGTATTGTATTATTTTTGTTTTATATAGGTTTGAACATTTTAGTCTTATTTTAACCTTTTTATTTGGTTTTTTAAGGTTTCTTTTAATTGAAATAATTTTATGTTATGATTTATGTGAAAATTTTAATTTTTTATTCAAAAATACAAAAAATATAATTAATTAAGTTTATTGGTCGAATTGATTGGATGTCATTCGAATAGTTTACGGATCGAATTGATCGGATGTAAAGTTGATCGGATCGGTTGCAAATTAGGATGTTTCAATCCGATCGGATGGTCGGATCAGATCGGATGAGCATAAAATTAGCAGTTTCGATCTGATGAACACCCCTAGGTACATTAGAGCTATAATTTATATGGGATGAGATGGAACAACTTTAAACTATGAGCCCATTAGAGACATTAAATGGGACATGAGATGGGATGGGATAACCCATTTTACATCTCTCTTACCAAATATCCTTTATACAAAACTAAATTTCTAAAGTCCATAAATATATACATACCTAATGTCCTCATCCTGAAGACTTGAACTGAGTATAAGGAGTACTAGCCCCCTCACTTCTAAAACTACAAACTTTTATAAGTAATATTTGTGAGTAATTGAAAAGAAGTACGGTAAAAAAAATATAAGGCCTCTAAACTACATAAGTATGCCATTTAGAGCCAAATAATTCAATTTCAATCAAACTTAAATATATGCAATATTTTGATTTCTTATCATCTTTTAAACTTTTGAGCTGAATATGTTATTTGAGTTTATGAAAAAAAATGATTGTGCATAACGTTTGCTTGTGTGAACATGTTTATTATGGTGCTCTTGGTCTGCATTTTGGCTGGTGCAATGGTGCCCCCTCTGAGTTAGAAGTTAGAACTATGGCTCAGATACTTTGTAAGAATAATCCATCCATATTATCTATAATTCAATGATAAACATTGCAAAGAGAAACAACTACGAAATGGAAGCGAAACTACTCCCACCTAATGATATCAAATGAGCAGCTCAACCTAACACACCATATTTAAGGTTGATCCAATGAACTCATAAACTTAAAAAAAAAAACCAACTCACCTAACTCATGAACTCATTTAACAAAATTCTTTGTTAATAATAGCATTTTCATTTTTTTTATATCAACATTTGCATAAGTACAATACTATCATTATGAAAAATCGCAATTAAAAGATACTATTTTTTATTATTTTCTTGTTTTATAAAAATAAATCAAAAGATAATATTTCTACTAAAAATTTTGTTCAAACAAAATTATAAATACCTTTTACTTTTTAGAATGATAGATGATTCAGTTGAACTAATTTAAAAGTAAACGAAACTACAATTTACTCACATAAAATTGAGATGAAATGAGTTTAGCGAGTGTTAGCTCAGCTCAAATCATTTGACACCTATGCTTCCCACCCTGTATGAGTTATAGTAACTCAGCCAATCTAAGGCCTCTCCTCTGACATCACCACCCACCCCGTCCCTATCTCACACTCAGCAGACCCACGTGCTTAACTTTTTAAAGAAAAACAAAAATTATACTCCCAGTAAATAGTTTTAAAAAAACAGAAGATAGGTAGTTAGGAAAGAGCTTCACTTAAACTGATATAAAAATGAGTCATTACAATCAGAAAATAAGCTATAGATTGAGAAAGATGTGACGATAGCAAAGATATATATTATCATAATGAAGAAGATAATCTATAACCCCTAATGCCCGAATTGAGCCCAAGAGGTTAATCGAGTAAAAACATAAACTTGGAAATACAATAACGGATTCAATAAAAAACAATCAAATTAAGATAGTAAGATGACTAACACCAGTCTTGCCAGGGATGATGCACTGCCAAACCATCAGATTGACGGAGCCATCAGGACCAGTCTCGGGCTTCGCCACAAAACCCTAAAAAATTAAAATCAAATTGTGAATCGAAAAGGGGAACTGCGAAGTAAGGAGAACTGAAGAAGGCGAAAGAGCGGGTGTACGGACATGAGGGTGGTTCTTACGCCACGCTTTTCGCTCCTCGGCGAGACGGCCACGCGCTATGCCTCCTGACATTGTTGCTCTCTCTCTCTCTCTAGAAACTGTGTTATTTCTCTGTGACTATTACTTAACTTTATCCCAGCAACCAATTTATTAGAAATTAAAAGTTTGTTACACAGTATCAGTATCAAATATTATAATTTATACGGTTATATATTTAATTATAAAATTATATTATATTATATAATATAATAATAATAAAACTATGTAAAAATTTAATCCAATTAAAAAATATATATTTAAATTATACCAGATACATAAACTATTTAACTTTTAATTATAAATTTACATTTTTTTATTATATTAAAATCTAATAAAAATAAATTAAATATTAATTTAAATTATTTTTATTATAAAATATTATTTTAAATATAAAATATTTTAAATTAATATTTAATTTATTTTTATTACATTTTAATATAATAAAAAAATGTAAATTTATAATTAAAAATTCAATAGTTTATGTATATGGTATAATTTAAATATATATTTTTTAATTGGATTAAATTTTTACATAGTTTTATTGTAATAAAAATAAATTAAATATTAATTTAAATTATTTTTATTATAAAATATTATTTTAAATATAAAATTTTTTATTAAAATTTTTACAATTATATTATACAAATTATCACAAATAATATATAAATAAAATAAAATACGTTATAATAAATTTATATATATTTATACTTAACCAATTTGTTACATCGTAACAAATATATAAGTTAAATTAAATTATTTATTTTTCAGAGTCATGGTTTCATTAGAAACAGGATAATCATATCTTTTTTCTAACCATGGTTATGATAGAATTAAATATACTTATAATTTTTTTTAAAATGTAAAAAAATCAAAAATAACAACTATATGTCTTATTATTACTATTTATTAATATTTTAATACAATTATTTACAATAAAATTAATAAAAATTATAAAATTTAAAGAATTATATTGTAACCAAACAAAAATAAATGGGTTTAATTGCTAATTTTTAAATTTAAATGATGATTTTTTAATTTTAAAAAACCATAATATCATTATCATTATATAAATTTATTATAGGAAGAAAAGTAACAATGTTCCTTAACTTTGATAAAATAGCATAAAAATTTATTAATTTTTAAACTTATTAAAAAATATAATATTATTTTAATTAAAATAGTATATGTTAACTAACGTGATTTCTATAAGATAATTTTAAAAAATTTAAACTTTTAGAGTTTTTTTTATTAAACTTTTATTAACCGTCTAAAAATTAATAAATTTTTGTGTCATTTTGTCAAAGTTGTGAGTCATTGTTACCTTTTTTTTCTTTTATTAACAATAAATTTATTAGAACGAAAAAAAAAAGATAATAATAAAGGTTTCTTTGATCATGGTCAAAAAATATTTATCAAAATTATTTTTAAATAGTAACTCAAAATTTGTTTAATAATTTTTCAAAACAATAGGTGTTTAGCTAGTTTTTCTAAAATTTATTTTTTAAATAAAAAATTATATTAGTTGACCAAGTTATTTTAAAATTTGGTTTCTATAGTAAATTTTTACTATTAACTTTATTATTTCTTATAATAATTTAAATATTATAATTAAATTTATGTAATTGTGAAGCTGGAATCAGCAAATTTAAAGGATCAATCACCTTAAATATAAAACCTAACTTGGTACATATTTTTTGTGTCCTAACAAAATTATTCTAAAAAAAAATTATTTGATTAATTTACGTTATGTGCCTCAACTTTTATGCTTTAACTAATTTTATGCTACAAAGATATCTTGTCAAATTGAAAAAAATATTATGTAATAAATTCATAAATTAAAAAAATTCAATACCCAATTAATTAATTAAAGAGACTTTATATCAAAACAATCAAAATGAAAATATAAATTATCAATTTATTAAAATTAATTTTTACATGGTATTACGATAAATATATAAAAAAGTAATGGTATTATGATAAATATATTTATATGGATTAAAAATATCTTGAAGCAACAATATTTCAAAATAAAAATAAAAACCTTGAATCAAAAAGAAGAAATAAAATAAAACAATTAATAGTAGCTTATCGAAGAAAGAAAGAAAAAAACGAAAAAAAACCATATGTTCCACATTTTTTGTGTTTTCACTTGTTTTTTAAAAATAGTGAAAACATGTTTAATGTATTTTAGTTTTATTGTTTTTCTAAAAAAATTGTTTTAGAAAACAATGAATTAAAAATATAAGCCAAATATTTCATTACCCTAACAAAGGAGCAAAAATAATATTTTTACTAGATTTTTTTTCATATTCTAGTTATATTTCTATTCTCCCCGTCAATCAACACTAACTTTTTCACCTCCCCAATTTGACCCATATGCCACTCCAATTGCACAAAATTAACTTCAAAGTTAAATAGGAAAATTAAATAAGTTACAGAACCAAATTATTCAAGTTTGCTAACAACTTGAATAATAATATCTTAATTAAATTTGTAGTAAATTTATTATTCATGTGATACTTACATTTAAAAAATAAAATTATATCATTTAATGTTTTATTTTATAAAGAATTTTTCACACCTTATCAACACATGCATTTTTAATCAACTAGACTTATAACATTTCTATCTCTTTTTCTCCTAAAACATTAATATAACTTTTTTTCCCATCATTTTTTAATCTTTAAATATATTTTTAAATTTTTTTTTATTCTACTTTTTCTTCTTCTCTCTCTATTTTTCCTAATCAATTTACACTGTCTCCAACCCCAGTTCCTCACTTTTATTTTGCTTTGAATATTGATAGTCCTTTCCCAAACTATTAATACTATTGATACAAAATGCCAAATTTAGTGTGCATTCAATGTCATATGTTATCTCACTAAAGAAGAGTAGTAATAGTCGAAAATGATTTGTTTCATCGTTGAAACAAAATCAGTGTAAAGTATATTTCTTCTAAACAAAATAAAAGTAAAAAAAATGACGTTGAAGAGATTATAAAATAAATAAAAAGGCGAGAGGCTGGAAAGGAGATAAAATGAATAAAAAAGCTTTAAAATATGTACCAAAAGCCTAAAAAATGACTGAAAAAGAACGGTTAATGTTTCAAAGGCGAGAAAAGATTAAAAAAAATCACAAATACCCTTCATTAAAAGTACATGTACCGATCATATTCGATAAAATAAAAACTTGCACCAAATTAACACATTTTTTAAATGTGAGTATTATTAAATTATGACATGAAAAATAAGAGTAAAAAATTGTACCAAAAATAGAATTAAGGTACTATAACAAACCCGTCCCTGACACCCAGCTACAAACACATACAAATTAATAACGACCGTTGATATTGAGTCCTGACCCTAGCGATGCTAATTCCTTAACAAGCAACATAAGAGGGGGGGGAACGGGATTGAAAATCCTAAAAAACTGTTAAAGAACATCAATAATCATATACCTTTCTTTTTAAACCTTCCTGTATTACAAAATTGTTCAACAGGCCCTATGAAGGGACTTCGCATGAGGCAGTCAATACCCTTCAGGTGAATGAGATATGGGAACCGAGACAAGATGACAGCGGGGTCTGGTGACCAGCACTCAAGAATGATCCTTCAGCATCAATTCTGCTACCCTTTTCAATGCTTCGGATGCCTTAAGCAGATCATAATCAGAATGGGCAGCAGAAACGAACAATCTGATTCCTACTGGCAACTCACATTTATCGAGCATTGATCTCTTCGAAATCACAGCAAATATAGAGTATTCTCTCAACACCTGAAAGGGACAACAATTGGAATAAAAATTAGAGTAACTACCAAAATTTGGCACATCACATTATGGTAATGACTCACGAAAAAACAGGAATTTAATTGACTTACTCGGTCAGCAATGTCCTGAAGGAGTTGCAGGTCGGTGTTTATGGAACCTGTTGATTTCTCTAATTTGAGGAAAACAACAGGTGACTCTGGATTGCTGGCTATTGAGAGCCCTGTTATGTCAGATAATCCTGTAGTTTCCATATATTTAATGCCCAAATAAGCAAGGAGGGTAGCATTTTCCATAGTAGGAAAAATGCGGATGATTTACGTACCCAATCTTAGTTCAATACAGAGAAAGGAGGAAGGAGGGGGGAGGGGGGAGGGGGGGTTGCATGGAAAAACATGATCACTTCGGTTCATATATGACCCACTTATTTGAATAATTTCACATTTAAACCCCTAAAAAGCATATGTTTTTTACGTTATTGAAAAAAAAGTATGGCAGACACAACATATGTTTTTATATTGTAAAAAAATGTTTTTTTTTTATGCGAAGTTAAAAATGAAACTCCATACATGAAAAGGGTTTATGCTATGCAATTAACATAACATTAATTCATCCATGACCTCTTTGCAAAGAATTTCATTTTTGACCCATTAATAACTCTGATACACACACGCGCGTGAGTACAGAGAGGAAAATACATTTAATATGAAACTAAATAGAGAAACCTGACTCATGCCACAAACTTAACCATAAATAAATAAATAAGTCCTAGATAGTGGCAACCCAAACCTCAAGCAACTGCTTGGGTGTGCCCCAGCCACAGCACCAAGAACGAACTCACTCTATTAACATTAGTAGGTAGATCAGATCAAACCTTTCCACAGTATCGCAATGTTAGCCTTTAGCTTCTTGATCAGATCAGGATTTTCCTCTAGGATATCAATAGCAGAAATGGCTGCACTCACAAGATATGGGGGCAGTGAAGCAGAAAAGACATACCCAGAACTGCTTAACCGCTGCCAAGGATAGATCAACAGAAGTTGAAAATTCAAATATATAACATGAAGTGTGTGTGTTCACATTTTGTGCCCCAAAAAAAATGACAAAATAATGATTTTTTTTTTTAAGAAAACCGGGCTAATACAATGAAATTAAAAAGTTCAACTAGTTATAACTTCATGTATTAAGAAAATAATTACTAATATAAGCTCAATTTTAAAGCACTTTTATCATACCTGGTGATCGATTACTCTTGCACTTCCAGTGCAAAATCCTCCTTCTGAGGCTAAAGCATGGCCCATTGCAGCAGTAATAATGTCTATTTTTCCAATCTGCAACAACACAGAACCATAAATAACAAGTAGAATTGGGATCAACAATTCAAAATTAAAATACAAAAGCTTAGAATAAGTACCGGAACTCCACAGTATTCAGTCAGACCTCTTCCAGTTCTCCCTAGCACCCCAAATGAGTTGCTCTCATCCAATAGAACGCGGAAAAAATATCTCTCCTTCAGCTTAATGATCTCATCTAGGGGGGCTATTTGACCAGAATTCTATAAAATTAAAAAATATATATGTATATATTTAGTGTCTCTCTCAATCAATCAATTTTACAAATAAATACGATCATATATGAGTATACATTTTTTTGGATGGAAAAGAAAGTAGTATATATGCACATAAACAATTATTACAATGTAATACCTCCATAAACAATGATAACAGTGTAATACTTTGGAATTGCCACAGAGCAGAAAAAATATTTTTTACTACAACATAGCGCCTCTAAACTGAATCAACAATGTCATACGAGAACTTCAAGCAATTCAACCCCAGAAAAAAAATAGAGATAGAGAAAGAGCAATAAGGAAAAAAAATGTAGAAGCTTCGGTTGATCACATGCACAAGGAAGGCAACAAAACAAATGAAACAATTAGAGGACCTTACGGACTCAAATACCTCTCAAGGTAGAGATGCCTAATTTCTAAGGGTGATGAGTGATCTGCAGAAGGTTTAGAGGTTTTTATACTTTTATATGGGGTACCCGTGCTTGGCACGCTCCTAGGAATAGGATGCTTAGATATAGAGCCATTGGATGAGTCCCAAGGCAGATCCTCTCTGTATGTGGTACAGAGAATACCTTTCCTACTTTTACATACACTCATGGTTAGTGTCCGGAGTCTTATGGACCAGAGTCTTAGGCTTCAGTTGGCTCAGAGGTGGCAGAAAGTAATTTGGTTTCAAGTGTAGGGTCCTCATTTTGGATGTTAATCACAATAGTAGTCTTTTTTACTACACTGCAGAAGGGTACCAACAGCCATCATCTCAATATCAGCCTTTATTATTAAGCTTGGGACGAAAAACTCGAACATCACGGGATCAAAGTTGCCAATTCAATCCCCATCTCCACCAGAGTCCCCAATGCATCTTCAGTATTTTCCTCCATCCCAAACTTCCTTTATCTAAGATAATAGTATAGATATATGGTCATCTCAACCTCTCAAGTTTATCATAAAAGAAGATTTGGTCATAGCACCAAGTTTATTTAAAGAACTTATTTCTAAAAAAAATACAATAAATTGACCTTATATATCCTCATAATATATTAGAAGTTAAACTCAACAAAATGATACACAAAAGACACCTGGTAGACAGCTTCAACCACAATGTAGCGTCGCAATCTTTTTGCCCGCTTACTCTCTGCAGTAATTTTCTCTAAAGTTTTCCTTAAGGATTCCATATCATTGTGCTTGAAATACACAATTGTGCTTCTAGAAAGATATAGACCATTTTGGATTCCCCAATGGACTCCTTCATCCCTAGAAAAGAAACGAGAAGGATATTTATATGCATGTATTCAAACTAGCACACAAACTATTTAATCAGCAAAAGCTCCGTAACTTAGGAAAAATTTCAAAAGTAAAAGAGAACAGATGGTATTTGCATCTGCATATGTGTGTGCATCTATGTGAGCAGAGAGAGAATTGTTGAATATGGACTCCATCCCTAAAAAAAATGAAGGATACCAGTTATATACAGGTATTCAAACTACCATAAAACGTTTATTATCAGCAAAAGCTCTTTAACTTGGAAAAAATCTCAAAAGTAAACGAGAATAAAAAGTATTTACATTTTATATAAGTGTGTGCATTTATGTGCGCAGAGAGAGAATTGCTGAATAACCATGCAAATGACTCAAATAGTCTGAAGAGTTTTTTATTCATTTATCTATTCTTTGATAACATTCAAAGTCCTATAATATCTTTGAATAAAACTGGAGATTCAAACTAATGCACATATACAACTGACACACATGTACGACATGAAAAAAATTAGTGAAAACAAACTATGTTACATGGACTCTTCATTTTTCATGAAATACCCGTGTTCAACAGATAATGACATAGACATGGGTGTGGGAACTAGACACTCCAAATTTGTGAAAATTTAAAGAAAATTGAGAAAAATAGGTATGTCCAACACTCAAATGAATATATAAAAATTTAAGACACTCAGTGCTTTAAAGAATCCATGTAACATAGAAAACAAAATATGGCTTTGAGCTAGAGCTAAATCATTAGTTGTACAAAATACTCACGCAACAATTACATCTCCTTTTTTGCAGAAAGCTGGAATTGCACTAAACATGGTAGAAAGTCCATAAGAGTAAAGGATTGAATCAGGAGTTCCCAAAAACTTTGCAATTCTTGCCTCACAATCAAGGTGAACATCTATTTAAGAAGACGAAAAAGAGAGAAGAAAATAATTACATAGCAGGATTTTAACTTGTCAAAAACAAAAGGAACATATATTGAAATTCATTTCAAACTGTTTCAGTCATACCAATTGTTCCATAGAAGCTACGGGGACCACAAGAACCAACACCATATTTTTCCACTGCAGCAGTGCATGACTCCTAAAATAAGATAATGCTATCAATAATCTATTCAAAGCAAGATCATCGTTAATAAACAAAAAGAAAAGGTATCACCTTCATTACTTACAAGTAACTTCTTATGTCCTACCAATCCAAGATAATTGGCTGATGCGAAGTTAACTACTTCTTTACCGTTAATGACTGCATGTGGCCCTGCAGCACTGTATAAGTCGCAATAAATCAGCAAAACTTGAAGAGGAAGGAGGACTTCATTTTATCGACAGGTTTCAAGTAATTTCACCTTTCCAAAACCGGGGGTTCCAATAGCATCTCTTCAGTGATAGGAGGAATAAGAGGTTCTGGAACCCATTCTTCACATAGCTCATCTATTTCCTATGCATTAGAGATGCATTAATGAAGTTAGGTTGAGAGCACAAGACATATTCACAAAGCATGCAACATTCATAAGATGACGAGGAGGAAGAGATGCCTGTAGAAAGTGACTCCTTCAGAGTAATAAAGAGTTGGGATTAGGATAATGAACGAACCTTCTTTGTTAAAGGTCGCTTAGGAGGCTTGTAACTTTTCTGGGAAAGTAGAAAAACGATAACCACAAAAAGAAGAGCTTCCACAATCAGATGTCCTTCAAACAAAAAATCAAAACAACATTTTCTTCATCAAAAAATTGTAAACCATAAGAGATAAATTAGTATCAGGCATTAGGATCAGAGAAATCTACCGCCATAATGCTTTCCAAAAATTAAAGCCCCAGCAGCTCCAGCAGAAGGAGCATCTAAAACCAAGGCTACCCATTCCAAAGTACTATTTACCAATTTCAGAATAATTGATGCCATTTTATACGATACTTCTAAGTAACCGAGAGATTTTGGACCCCACTCATACAAACACGGATACTAAAAGTTTAAAGAACTCGATCCTGCAGGTTAAATATACAAGTATGCATTATTACCAGAAAGGGATAAATGTCACTGGTTTGGTAATATTATCATAGAACTGCTCCAAATAAAAACTTTCGATTCAATAAAAACAAACAAATGTTTTTGGCAAGTAATCCACAGATCCAGAAATCCACATACATTAACCTAAAATTTCAAAAGGAGGTTAAAGTATGTCAGGATAAAAAGTAAATTACAACGTTAAAAAATCAACTGGAAAATTTTCGAAAACTGTCGTATATGAAAAAAAAAATGGCAGCGCCTACGGGTTACCTGGCAATTCATCCCTGAAAACGAAAAACAGTAAACCAATGTTGGAAAATCCTTCTCGCCGGCGACCAAGTAGACTATAGTAAGAGCAGAGAGAGATGGGAGTTTGACGATATGGTGTCTGGTATAAATAAGAGAGGAGAATAATCTGATAACAATAATGATTGAGGTAGAGGGACGGTGTTCGAAACAAACAATCGTGATTCTTCTCCTCCTCCTCCTCCTCGATGGACTCCCTTATCAGATTTAGATGGAAACTAGGCAAATGGTCAACCACAATTTCGTCTCACAAGTCACAACTAAAATAATACCACCCCAATTTAAATAATTTAATGTAATAATTATATTAAACATTAACAGTTTTTTAATTTTTTAATTTTTTAAAAAAATAAAAACAATATTGTTATTATATATAAATAATTATTTTAATTTCATAACTTTTTATTTAAATATTTAAAAAATTTATTAATCGGAAAGTTAGTTACCATGAATATTCATTTTTAATGAATATAAATGTTAATTTTAATAAATTATAAGATTAAAAATTATTTTTTTATAATAATAATATTGATTATACTTATTTTATAAATTAAAAGATTAAAATATTTATTTTAAAAAAATAATATATCTCTAATATCTAATTTAATAATTATAAAATTAATATATTTATCTAATAAAAATAATTAGATCTCATTTTTAAAAAAACAAAAATATATATTGATTTAATCAGGTAGAATCAATATTTTTAAATTAATAGAACCCAGTGTTATAACAAATTATTTATTTTTAAAAATAAACCTTTTATTTTTAACTTATATAAGCTTTAAAAAAACAAATATAAATTTTTTGAAAACATATATATTTCTAAAAAAATTATACATTAATTGTTATTTTTTATAGCATAAATAACGTATATTTTTTAAGAATTGAAAGTAAAATTATATGAAAAAATATGTAATATATGAGTTGGAGTTTATCTTATCTTATTTAGTTAACCTTTTTTAATAAAAAACTACTTGAGTCTACTTGTTTAAGTGATGTTATATGTGGAAACGATCTTTTCTTATCATTATATTATTTATTACGATATGTATACTTACGTATTCATTACACACACTTCGTATGTGTCAATCACCAACTCATGTTATCTTTTTACGAGCTCTATACCAATTCGATCAAACAGACATCACAAACATGAATTAAGCAAGTAACACAGTGAAAGTATAAAACAATATGCTCAATTCAATACGCAATAAAAATAATTATCAGTAAAGAAGAATAAACTATGATAAATACACTAATGATGGTATGACTCACACCCTACTATCTAGGCTAGCGACATCTATAAACATAACAAATAACACATATCATAGGAAATAGTCATACATATTGAAAAGCTAGAAAGGGTTTTTAATCACTTTAAGGCCTCGTATATGAAAAACATATTTGATAAATGATGATTGTACACTCAGATCATACAATCAAACAAAACACAACTTATAAAGAGAAAAAAATAATCAATATTACAGGCAAATTAATAAGATATTGATTCCTTAAATACTCATACTGAGTTCATATGTTGATAAAAAATATAAGCAATATAAATTAATTAGGAAGCATACAGATTAATTGAATACTACAAAAGTAATAAACAGGAAGTTAGGCATGTTACAAGTAGATGAGGGAAAACATACAACCATATAAAACAAATAAGCTTTCAAATTATAGTCTAGATCAAGTATATTTATGCATATACGATAGAAATTTATATTATACTAACACAATAATCTAATAATGCATAACAACATCAAAGGAGCCTAAGATCTTATACAAGATCAGGTTAAAGAGATACTAACTCACTAAAAAATTGGCTTAAACATGCATACAACAAAAAGTTAAACACTTATTCGATAATCATTGTAGTAGCACAAATAAACACAAACATACATTAAATAAGTAGCATATATATTATCATTAAATAGAAAGCAATCAATAAATATTAAAGGCTTTCTAATCAAAGTTTAAATCCATGCATGTAGAGATATATATAATTTAAATTCAGATTGTACTAGACAAATAATAGAGCATGCACAACACCAAATATAACAAGGTAAACCCACATAAAACGTTTACATATGTAGTAACATCCTCAAGTTGTTTATGGCAACCACTTAACAACAACAAAAATCTACTAAGTAATAAAATAATTACAATCTTGACATAAACAAAATCCCATTATATCTATCAGTCGAGACCACTATCCAAATTTCTTATTATTACCCTTGTTTGTTGCCTCCAGAATGACTTGGTTCGACACATGAATCCATTTTTTCTTCAAAGCCAGCATCACTCGATGTAGTGCGATCAACTACCAATGATCAATAAAATGAATAAGATTTGAACACCCAACGTGGAAAATCACTCAACCATGATCACTTGCAAACTTATAAACAACTAATGTATGATACAAATTCAACCATGTATCAGAAACCTTCAATAACCAACTATCTGATACATGGCTCACCGCTTAAAAAATAATTATATGAAGGAAACTACTAGTCAAAACACGGCTCATAACCACATAGAAATCCTCATATAAAAAAGCAACTACTAACTGAAAACACGGCTCACGGTTACATAGACTCGTCATATAAGAAAAAGTTACCTGAGAGTAACTACCAGCAAACACACGACTCACAACCACACAAGTTCCTCGCATAAATCCACTTGCAAACACCACTTGAGTACTCATCACTCAAGAGCATTATTTTGTCCACATAATCACGAATCACTAATATCTAACAACACTTATGATAATATTGATCCAAAAATAAAAAAAATAGATGTCTGTTTGACAGAGCTCCGTTACATATTTTATGAATATAAAACACAAATAGAAGGTATCTATAGAAATTAACCAAGCTCATGACCAACCTTGTTGAGATACTAAAAATCATATTTTTTGTTTCAAAACTTGTTGAATAATTTTCATAAATACTCGCATCAAAATTGAAACAAAATCTGTCACATATGGCTTAACATGCATTCTAAACAACCAACCCCATTATGTTTAAAAAACATGATTTCAATCACAGTGTTCTTAACTATATGCGTATGTGTATTATTAATTCACTGTAACTAACCTTACATAAAAGAAAAAAACATTGAGTAAAATAAATAAGACTTTTGTGTTTTGCACACGGTAAGGCTATACACAAACACAAAATACAAATGAACTTACAAATTTAACTTTATACGATCTAAAAATTCTATATGTTCGGATTTAGATTCTTTTAAATTAATTAAATCATTATATCAAATTTGAATTAAAAACATTCAAATCTAATTCTAATCAAATCGGATTTAGATTGATAAAAAGGAAACATTTTCTGTCCGTTACTCACCCTTATAAAATAACACATAAAATAATTTATATATTATTTTAAATATAAATTATTTCATTAAATATTTATTATTAATT
Source organism: Hippophae rhamnoides (assembly GCA_033030585.1). Classification (NCBI taxonomy): domain Eukaryota; kingdom Viridiplantae; phylum Streptophyta; class Magnoliopsida; order Rosales; family Elaeagnaceae; genus Hippophae; species Hippophae rhamnoides. The sequence goes on along the minus strand of CM065428.1, from coordinate 58,997,798 downwards.
TTATTCGATTATACTGTTTATATTACTATCAAATTCTATGCATTACGATCTACTAATAAATATAACCAAAAAAAATTAACATTTGACTTTCGCTTTCACGGTACATTTATCATTTTAAATTAATTTTGTTAACAATGTAAACAAAAGTTATATGAGATTCTTTAAATATAAGAAACTCTTTCAGTTGTTTGACATGTTTTTTTTTTAAATTAAACGTTGGAGACAGAGTTACAGCCAATTAAAAAAAAATGTTAGAACGTAAAACTTGTAGCAAATTCCATTAGTTAAATTAGCAAAGTTGTGGCGACAATCCAACCAATAAAACCTATATTAATCTATTTATATTTATATTTCTGAGCTAAAAACATACATATTTAACTTATATATAAAAGTGTAGGTAACATCTAAAATAAGTTTGAATAAAGATACTCTTATATTTTAAAGTAATATCATATATTTATCTGTTATATTTTATTATAAAGTTTGGAAAAAATTTAAGCTAAAAAATTTATTTTATAATATTAAGGAGTGTAATTTTATATTAAGAAGTTTAATATGAAATTACACTTTTATTCCTATATCACACCGTCATTGACTGCCTCGTACTTCATTGCAACAAGGTTGCGTTTGATTAAAAAAAAGAAGCAACAGGGTCGTGCCATATTGGGCAGGAGTGCAGGATTTGGTGAACAGGCTTAAAAGTTTGTGGGCTAGCTTGAAAAAAATGGGCCAATATTGCTCGTCACTGCCTGAACTAGGCTAGATCAAACCACGGGCCTATGCACAAGAAAAACTGGAAAACATTATGCTATCCAATCCAGTAGTCCTCACACTAAAATGTGAAGTGAGAAACAGAGAATCAGAGATATAAAGAGAGGTAGAACAGTAGAAGGAGAAAAAGGAAGAACCAAAACCAATCATTAACATTTAAGTGACTGGTTATTAATTACTAATAAAGGGCTAAAGTCTTTTTAGTACCACAAGTCTATAACCACATTTTGATGCACAATCATGATGAAGAGTTGCAGAGTGGCACATGTTGTGTCTCCATTCATCCTCCAACTGCATTCCAGCAGTTTAGATAAAGTAATATCAGAAAGAAAAAAAATACTTAATTAAAGTAAACTTTTGAGGCATTTTGCAGTTTTTTATACAAGACAATATATGATGATGGATCGCAAAAACTTCAAAGATGCATAATTAGATTTTGTATTCCCTTTGAGTGGACAAAAGGACCACCTTCATAATCATGCATTATGGAATCATTTATAATTTATCTACTATGAAATCTTTATTGATATTTATTAAGTAAACTAATTAAGTACTTAAAATGTGTGCACTGACTAAAATAACTAAATTCTTTGAGCTGTTAAGATAGTCCAAATTAATTAGTTTTAATTATGGTGTTAATGATTCTGATATATGAGAGAAGGATAACTGGTGATAATGATAGAACACAAGGGAACATAAATATGAAAATTTGAAAAGCAACAAAAAAAAAGGGTTAGGGAATAATTGTTGTGATGTAAAAGGAGATGAAGCATTTTTAGCAAAAAAGGAGGAGGATGAAGCATGTGATGCAAAGCTCCATTATCTACACGAGGGATAGAAACCACACAATGAATTTTTTTTTAAAAAAAGGAAGGTGTACTATGTGTGAATTGTGAAAAATTAGAGTCGAGCAAGAAAACCAAATTAAGGTATTATTACATTGAAAAACTAGAAAATATTCTCTGTGATATCAGTTTTTATTTTTCTAAAATAACTATACTACTTATACAGTCATAATTGAGATCATATATGTTTCACATATTTTGTATATGTAGTTGAGTATCAAGCTACTTGATAGTTATATGTACTGCTACCATTAAAAAAGTACTCTGATTTTTGTTCTTCTCCGATCATGTGTTATTAATTAGTGGGAAAGTTTGATGAGTTGGGTCATCAAATGAAGTTAATGTTTGTAAAAGAAGAAGAAATTACAAAGAAATTGACTCGGGGAAATGTATATTATTTATATATATATTTTAAAATATTTATTTATGTAACGAGTCCCTCCTACATTTAAGAGGAAGAAAACACAAGTGGTGCCAGGTCACCAGAAAATAAGAACTACAACTTATTCTGAATGGTAGGAATTCTAAACAGAGGTACAACCACGATGGTAGGTGTATCTAACGTTGATATGCGCTAATTTTGCCTATAAATAGGCAATGCTCGCTTTGAGAAACATCAACACACCAAACAAGAAGTGAAGCAAAGCGAAAGAACAATTTCCTTTGAAGAAATATAGTGTTGTAAGAAAGTGGGAGATAATATCTTAGAAAAATATTGGGATATTTTTCTAAAGGAAGTGACAAAATAGTGAGTTTGGGAAACACTTGTGTGACACTATTTCTGTTTATCTCAATTTGTCAGATTATTCCACTTTGTACCCATTAATCTTATTAGTGGAAGAAATACTTTTGAGTTTGCTGGATTTCAAATTGGCAATTAAAGGGTGAACCACGTTAAATTTCCTATGGTCAATATTCTACTGCTGAATTCATTTTATCTTTTACCCGTCATGTTCAACAATCGGTATCGAATGTCTAGTAAAATTCTTAATATCTCTGTGGTTGCTAAAGACATGGTAGTCTTCCACATCGAGAAAAAGATTTTATTAGGTCGGGCGTATTTATTTACGAAAAAGAAAACACAAGAAAAAAAATGTCAAGCCAAAGGTAGATATTGAGAAATTTAATGGCAATAATAATTTCTCTTTACGGCAAAGGAGGATGAAAGATATTCTCATTCAACGGAAGGTCCATAAGGCGTCATTCGGGAAAAGAAAAGAAGATAGCAATCACACCGAGGAACAATGGGAGGAAATAGATGAGATTAAAATTAGACAATCCGCTTCTAAATCTCTCGGCAGTGTCTTGCAAAATATTGAATCAAAAAATTGCAAAGAGCTGCTAAAGAAATACGGGAGACTCAGAAAGCGTGTACATGTCAAAAGAACCTTGCCAATAAATTTTATTTGTGGAATGAGCTATATGTCAGACGAGGAAGGAAGATAATGTGAGCATGATGCATGACATGTTAGCAATTTCAATAAAGCAGTTTCTCACTTAGCAAGATTTAATGTGAGTTTTGGGCGATGAAGAGAAAGGCTGATGTTGTCATGCATCACTACCCTCATCATATAACCATATCACAACAACTCTGACTTATGCAAAAGACAAGATGGAGTTTGAAGTTGTTGTAGAAGCCTTGTTCTCATATGAGAAACAAAACAAGGAAAGAGATTCAGAAGCACAAGCCCTTATCACAGTAGCAGGAAGGAGGCGTACAAAAGAACAAAAACCAGTAAGAAGCGAGGCAAATCAAACAAATTTGCCAATGTTGAATGCCATCACCGTAAGAGGAAGGGCCACATTAAGAAATTTTTGTCGGGTGTTCAAAAAGAACAAGAAACGAACAAAGGCAAAAGTAGCACAAGCGAAGGACGACGGCGGTGATGATGAAGCAAACAAATACCATGGCGAGTTCAATATCGTTTATGATGAAGATTTTGTCAATCTTGCATCACGAGACCACGATTGGGTGATCGATGGTGGTCTTTCTGATTCACGGCCACATCGCGTAGAAAATTTTTCTCATCATTACACGCTTGGAAGTTTTGGTGTTGTTAGAATGGGAAATGAGGTCTGTCATCGAAAGGTAGTGGCGGAGGAGACGTTTGCTTGGAAACAGAGAATCCGGAACCGACTATTTCTCGAAGGATGTCGGGCATATTCCCGTGATATGCGCACGAATTTGATCTCGTGCGGTGCTTGCAAAATGAAGGATCTTGTAGCTCCTTCATTTATGACAAATGGAAACTTGCAAAAGGCTCCTTAGTAGTGGCCAGAGGTGAGAAGCATACAACTTTGTATATAATGCAAGCGAAACTCTCTCTTGACAAGAAATGCCATAAAGAAAGATAGTGCGGTAGCTATGGCATAAGAGACTCGACCACGTGGGTGAAAAAGGGTTGACAAGTCTAGCCAAAAAGAAGATATTGCCCTGGAATGGATGAAGTACATTTGGAGAAATGTGTTCATTGCGCTAGCGGGAAAGCAAAATAGGGTTGCTTTCAAGAGCTTCCTCCTTCAGAATGAATAATATTTTAGATCCGATTCATTCATATTTATGTGGACCAATGCCAAAGTCAACTTTGGTGGTGCTCAATACTTTGTGACTTTCATTGATGATCATTCAAGAAAGACGTGGGTATATCTTCTTAAGACAAAGGATCAGGGTTAGATGTCTTCAAAGAATTTCATGCCTCGGTTGAGAGACGGATGAAAGAAGCTAAAGTGCATCAGGACGGACAATGGTGGAGAATACATTTGGACCTTTCCACGCTTATTGCAACGTGGTATTCGGCGTCGAGATGACACCTCCAAAGACACCGCAGTTGAATGGCTTAGGCGAGAGGATGAATAGAACTTTGATGGAGAGCAGTTAGATGTCACTCTCACATGCAAAGTTGCCTTTAAAACTTTTTGGGGTGAAACCATACCACAATTGCACGTGTGTTGAATCTTTCACCTTGTACTCCTCTCAAGATGGATGTTCCAAATAAAGTGTGGTCGTGAAAGGATGTTTCTATGATCAAATCTCAGTAGTGTTTGGGTCAGAAGCATTTGTTCATATCCCCAAGGGATGAGAGATCCAAACTTGATGCCAAACAAGACAAGTGTATTTTTATTGGCTATGGTCAAGATCAATTTGGCTATAGATTTTATGATCCAATTGCAAAGAGACTTGTCGAGCCGTGATCTTGTATTTTGTTGAAGATGAGACCATTGAAGATATTAACAAAATGAAGAAAGATGTTCCCTAATTCCAATGGTGACTCATCGCATGCGGAATTAATTCTCCAACATCGTTGCCAAGACAAGTTGAGATGAAGACCAGGTTTATCCACCGATGAAGATGATGCCCCCCATGTAGAAGTTGGTTCACGAAGATGAGGGAAATAATGATGTTCATTATCCGAAGACACACCCGCGCTTTCTCCGTTAAATCGAGAAGAAGTGATAGAGTGAGACGACCGCCATCTCATATCCTCACAGATGAGTATGTAACTTTCACTCGATGGGGGAGAACCCGAGAATTATGAAGAGGCTATGGATGGCAAATCCAAACAAAAATGGATTGAAGCCGTACGCAAGATGAGATGAAGTCCTTGCGTAGAACAAAACCTTTGGTGATGAAACTGCCCAAAGTGGAAGAAGGCCTTGAAAAATAAATGGGTGTTCGGGGTGAAGCAAGAAGACATAGTTCGGTCCACGATACAAAGCGATTGGTTGTCCAAAGGATTGACCAAAGAAAAGGTGTTGACTTTGATGAGATTTTCTCTCGATTGTGAAAATGACATCCATTAAATCTTGTCTGCTGGGTTAAGATCATGTCTTAACTTGGAGGTTGAGCAAATGGATGTCAAACCCGCCTTCCTGCTACGTGGTGACTTGGAAGAAGAGATATACATGGAGCGACCAGAGGGTTTTTCATCTCAAAGAGGAAAAGAAGATTATGTCCGCAAATTGAAGAAAAGTCTCTACTTTAAAAATGCACCATGAGACAATGGTACAAGAAGTTCGAGTCTCATATGGGAGCAAGGCTACAAAAAAGACTACTTGGAGACCGTTGTGTTTTTGTGCGAGAAATTCTCTAATGATGATTTTATTATTCTTTGCTCTACGTGGATGATATGTTGATTGTTGTAGAAATATTTCCAATCAACAACTTGAAAATGCAGTTGAGTAAGTCTTTTTCCATGAAAGACTTAGACTGAAAACAGATTCTTGGCATGAGTATTATTAGAGACGGAGGGCGCTAAGAAATTATGGTTGTCACGGAGAAGTACATTGAGAGAAGTACTTGGAGATTTCATATGAATAAGGCTAAAGCGATTAGTTGTCCTCTTGCTAATCACTTTGCCAAGTTCTTAAGCAAAGCCCTTGTCAAAACGAAAAGAGAAGGAAGAGATGGAAGAGGTTCCATATGCTTGAGCGGTTGGAAGTCTAATGTATGCCATGGTTTGTACACGGCCGGATATCACTCATGCGGTTGGAATTGTGAGTAGATTCCTTTCAAATCCTCGGAAAGGAACATTGGTACATGGTGAAATGGATTTTCGTGTATCTTCGAGGTTCTTCCAAAATATGTCTATGTTTTGGAAATGATAAACCCGTGTTAGTTGGATACACTGTATGCAGATATGGTCGGTGATGTGGATTCCCGAGAAAATCCACTTCAGGTTACTTGATTACATTTGCGGGGAGGCGTGTCGGTAGCGATCAAAGTTACAAAAATGTGTTGCATTGTCCCTTCACAGAAGCAGAATTTATATAAAGACGGAAGCATGTAAAGAGTTGTTATGGATGAAAAAGTTCTTGAAAGAACTTGGTTACAACAAGACAGTTATCGGTTATTTTGTGATAGTCAAAGTCTTTATCCATCTTGGAAAGAATGCCTCGCTTTCATTCGAGATCAAAACATATTGATGTGAGATATCATTGGATTAGGGATGTAATGGAGAAGAAGCTATTACAACTTGAGAAGATCCATACGTAAGAAAATGGATCGTATACGCACAAAAATTCTCCCGAGACAAAAATTTTGAATACCGTCGTCGTTTAATCCTTGGATTGGTGGAGCCTACATGTAGTCGGGAGATTTGTGAGTCCCTCCTACATTTAAGAGGAAGAAAACACAAGTGGTAGGTGCAACCACCATGGTAGGTGCGACCACATGAGTAGGTGCGAACCACCAATGGTAGGTGCGAACCACCACGGTAGGTGTAACTACAAATGCAGGCAGGTAACTACAAATGGTAAATCTGACCACAATGGTAGGTGTATCTAACATTGATATGCAATTTTGCCTATAAATAGGCAATGTCTTTGTCAGAGAAACATCAACACACCAAACAAGTGAAGCAAAAGCAAAGCCAAAGGAACAACTTCCTTTGAAGAAATATAGTGTTGTGTGTAAGAAAGTGGGAGAGAATATCTTAGAAAAATATTGGGATATTTTTCTAAAAGGGGAGTGACAAAATAGTGAGTTTGAGAAACACTTGTGTGACACTATTTTGGGTTTATCTCAATTTGTTGTATTGCCTCTCACTTTGTACCCATTAATCTTATTAGTGGAAGAAATACTTTTCGGAGTTTGCCCCGTGGACTTAGCCCAAATTAAAGGGTGAATCACGTTAAATTTCCGGTGTTATTATTCTACTCTGTTGAATTCATTTTATCTTTACCCGCTGTGCCCAACAATATGTACTGCTACCATTAAAAAAGTACTCTGATTTTTGTTCTTCTCCGATCATGTGTTATTAATTAGTGGGAAAGTTTGATGAGTTGGGTAATCAAATGAAGTTAATGTTTGTAAAAGAAGAAGAAATTACAAAGAAATTGACTCGGGGAAATGTATATTATTTATATTTTTTTAAAAAAATATTTATTTATGTAAACAATATATATAAATTAAATATGATTATATATATATATAATTTAATTTCTTTAGAGTTTTAAATACGTGCAAAACATAAAAATTGCATATATATATATAATATATTATTGTTATAATGCATATATTGATTTATATATTATGTTTGAGTATATTTTACACATTTAAGAATATATGCTTGAAATTTTCTATCGCTTATGAGTTTTCGGAGATCTGATTAAAGATAATACCTTTAAAAATTTAAAGGGTTAGATTAGGAGTTGAAGAGAGCAAAATAAACACGTTATCTTTAATCAGGCGTCCAAGGATCCATAAGTATTAAAAAATTTCACGCGGATATCTTTATCAACTTGTTTTCTAATAAGATCTTAAAAAACTATGACCGAATTTGAGAGTTGAAGAAAGCGAAAAAAAAACACGTTATCTTTAATCAGTCGTCCAAGAAACCATAAACGTTAGAAAGTTTCACACGAATATTCTTAAACGTGAAAAACATACTCAAACATATTATAATATCATATTGCATGTTTATAAGTGATTCCATTAAATTTAATATCACGTATTAGTTACACATGTTTCTTAGTATTTATACCGTGTGAATAATATGTATTATGTTAATTACGAAACAAATGATATATACAAAAAGGGTGAAACCAAAAGGAATAGACAACATTAATGGAAGTCGAGGCATAAAAATGTGCTGGATTTTAATTGGTGGAGCTAAAAGATAAATATGGTTGGAGATGATACATCAAAGACAGAATTAAGTCATTGCCACAATATCTTGACATGTAAACCTTCTTGGGTGCAAAAACAACAAAATTGATGATCCAAGAGTTGCTTTAGGAGTCAAGAAAAAAAGAAGAAGAGAGTCATAATTATTTATTGCAACAGTAAGATAATAAACTTGTTTTAAACCTCTTATCCAACAAATAAAGTTAGTGTTATCTCAATTAATTAAATCTTAATTAGTAAATTAACAAAACTAAGAATTGACACAACAAAGTAATAAAAGTGGGACCTGAGATCTAGTTGTTTGGTCTTTATCAAAACCAACGGTCGAAATCAGATACACAGAAAATTCAATGAAGGGGAAGTTAGGTTGGAAAGAATTAAAAAAAAACTTTAGAGGGGTCATCAAAATTTTACCAGCTTTTGTTTCCTCCCTTCCTTCCTTCTGAATAAAGCTCAAGGGTTGGCTGAAAAACATTTGCACATACACATGTTATGTTCAACAGCTTGCTTAACTTGAAGACAAGCTCTAAAAAAACCCGGAATACTTCTCCGCAATTTGTTAATGTTGGTTCAACACTCCAACTTTTGTGGTTACTCTCAATCAATTTTCTTATTTAATTCCTTGGCATCTAAGAATTCTTAATATTAACAGAACAAGTTGTTTACTTAAAAAAAAACCGCCAAAAACTTATCTTATTTTAAAAAAAAATTAGTTTCTAGACCCGTAATTGATGATTTAAATTTAATATATATATATATAGTGATAATAATTATCTACCAATAATTGTTATTATTTAATTGTTTTTATAAAATAAAATAAAAAATTAATTTTTGAATATAAATTTTAAAGTAATTTTTATTATGTTTGAAAAACTGATATTAAAATACTTTATAGATAGTTTTCAAGAAATACTCGTAAAAAAAATATTTAATTAATTTATTATTTTAATGATAAATAAATATATAATAATAACTATTTTATGAACAATAGAATTTAAATACAATATAAACATTATTCATTTATCGTAATATTGAAAATAGTTGCGTAAATTTATTTAATAAATAAATTTAATATAAAAATTTATTTAATCAATATTTTTATTATATAAGAAGTTAATCTATGTAAATGATAGTCATGATTTAATTATATTAATTAATTTTTTTTTAATTTACATGAGATACGGTATGATCTCAATATAAAAATTATTAGTTCAATAAAAATATAATATGCACATTGATGAATTGATTAAACATTCATCAAACATGAAATTATTAATTATATAAATTATCACCTTTAATATAATAAAAGTAATGACATTGTACAAAATAACTATTTATAAAAAATATATTTATTACATGGACATTCAACAAAAACATGATATATACATGACTTAATTAATCAAAATCTTATTAAATAAATAATCATTAATTGTATGAATTATTCTCTTAATGTAATAAAAATAATTACATTATATAAAATAATTATTCATAAAAATATATTTATTAATGTAATAAAAATAAAAAATATATTCATTATATAAATGTTTTAATATTTATTGGTATAATAAATAAATAAAATGATCATCAGCCAAACATTCGAGCTCTTTATATAATAAAAAAGCATACAAATATATTTATTATACAAGTTTTTTGATATTTATTGTTATAAAAAATAATAAAATATAAAAAAGTAGTTGATGAAACATTAAAATTATATATATATAATATAAAAAAAAATATCTATTATATGAATATTTTAATATATATCAATAAAAAAATAAAAATAAATAGTACACCAAGCATTAAAAGAATTTATATATAAAAAATGTATAAAAGTATTAGCAATAAAGAGTTATTATTCATAAATGATTAAAAAATTATCCCATTAATTTATTAGTTAGAAAAACATAAAAATATCCCATAAATTAAAAATAGGGCTTTTGGTTTGTTTATAGAAAATAAATTAAATAAAAGTAGACTTAGAATTTAAACTAGAGCGACATGTGATTAAGAAAAATCACCACCACCATTATATTATTAACTAATTGTTTTTCAAATTCCAAATTTATTACATCATTTACGATGTAGTTTTCTTAAAAAACTTTAACTTTAAAAAACTAACTAGGTTTAACATTCCATACATATTATTACATATTAACTAATTAAACACTGCTATAAATAATCTTAATAATTTAACAATTTATACTTATATTTATTATATTTAATTCAACAATAACATCAAGCTTCAAATAGATAAGAATTTTTTTTTTGCATAAATTCATTTTATTACCATAAATTGATTGACTACCTTATTTTAAATTGAATTATTTTAGAGTTATATTTGTAAAAAAAATTAATCATTTTAAACTAAATTTTATGATTTTAATAACTTTATTTTTATTTTTATTTTGACATTTTTCTCTCTAAACATCTATCATCACATGTTAATAAGGTTTAGTTTGATTTAATTTAAGTTTTTCTACTAAAAAGTAATTAAAAAACAATCTACAAAAAATAATAAAATAATTAAAATGTAACAATTTAAAAAAAATGATCAATATGATTATTTTCAAAAAGCAAAGTAAACAAAGTATCCTACTATCAAAAATTCACAAAATTTAAATACGCTTACAAGTTACGATCTTTAACCTTTGATTGCAATTAACAAATCATAATGTGTTATTAATGAATAAAAAAATTAACTATTATGTATTAACTTTTTAAACAAGCAATATCTATTACTCAATTAATTAGCTGCATACCTAACCAATCAAGATATTAATATTTAAAATTTAATAATAAAATTAAATACATTTTCAACATAACAAAAAGGAAAATAATTAATTATATGGAGTAACGGGCCATATTTATACAATAATCTCATTTGTACAATGTAATTCTTATAAAGTTCACAGAAAACTGCCATAATCCTTATGGAGTTGAGGAAAATTGGCATAACTTTTACAGAGTTCAAAAAAATAGGTGTAAAATCTTTTGGAGTAACGGGCCAAATCAAAACTTTTTTTTTTTTTGGACCTTTTCACTCTTTTGACTAATTTTGCTCTCAGATGTCCGTAGAATCATAAATAAATAAATAAAATTTAATAAAAACATAATATAAAAATAAGTATATGTAATTTGATACCTAAAAGTAGTACCTGATATCTTTAAATGCCTTTATTTTTATTTTTGTATTATTTTAAATTTTTATTCTTAATTGATATATTTAAATGATCTATATTTAATCGATTTTAATAATAATATCAATAAATTAATATAATTAAGATATATTATTATTATTATTAAAATTAATCAAAATAAATACAAATAACATAATAAAATAATTAAAAGTATCAATTCAGAATAAAAAATATCAATAAAAAACTTCAAGATCCCTAAAAAATATATATAAAATAATATCCATGGGTTATTATATATTAATTTTGTCTTGTCCTTAATACATAATTAATTGTCAACATTTCTTTCCGCAAATAGTATTACTTTCCAAGTTTCCCTATTTTGCTAGAGTTAGGCTTTTACAAGTTATGCTGAAAGTTGGTAATGTACTATGATGTGTTATTTTTTTTAAGTATTAATTATCTATTTTACAATAAATATACAAATAAAAAATAAAAAAATAAATAAATATATAAATATTATAGAATTAATAATTTTATATCATTTATATTATTAAATTATTTTTTATATTATTTATACTATCAAATTATTATATTTTTTTCATTAATATTATTCTGTTAGCCATTTAACTACATCATATATCATAATAAATTATAAAAAGAATTAGATAATTAAATGATAGATTTTAAATAATTTGAATATACTATTTAAATATTTATATTTATAATATATATATTTTAAATTTCACGAGTAAAATAAAAATAAATAAATAGATAAATCCTATTCCGTTAGTGATTGAAAATTTGACGTGACGTTACAACATGTATGTTAAATGGTCAAAATTATTAATAAAAAAATAAAAACACAAAACTAACATCCCACGAAAATATCATTATTAATTTGGTGAGTTTCAATGTGTAAGATAACCTAGTTTGTCTGTTGTATTTGAATATCATTACAACCCAAATTCACTACTCTTAAATACATATAATAAATATATATTAGTGTCTTGTAAGATAATTAATAATATGTATAATATTATCAAACTTTTCACATATCAGTGTTAATCTTTACGCATTTTCAAATCTCTTGGTTTTGAAACATGTGAATCGGTGATGTAAATATATAGAGTTTGGTCGGAAATCACATGTTGAATACATCGAGCATCGAGTGAGAAAGAAACATGCATGGAGTTAAAAGCAGTGTAATTATGAAGAACCAAGTTTTTTTTTTTTTTTTTGAAAGTGAATCTTAATATAATCTCCTTTTCTAATGTATTTACTTGTGTTAATTAAAAATGAATGATAAATAACCCAACTCATTTTGGTAATATTAGTGACTAACACACTCAAATATGTCCTTTAAAACTAATTAATGTAAGTTACAGTTTTATTGAAAACAATTATAATGAAGTGCCATATTAGTCCATTGTTTATATTATTGAATTCATTTAATAACATAAAAGAGATTTTCAGATCCCTTGCTTATAAGAAAAAAAAACCATTAAAAGAACATCTAACTTTATAACATAATATTTTATTGTATAAAATATAAAAAAAAATGAGAAAGATTTTTCCGTGCAAGCCAATTCCATTTTACTGGGTCAGGTTTTCTTTTTCTGTGGCTGGTATCTGTCACTTTTAAATGTTAAATTAATAAAGAAATCAGGATTAATTTTATTATTTAATCACAATTAGTATTAAAAATATTCAAAACCAATAATAATACTCATAGTCAAAATACGTAAAAATTCTATTATATTTAATTAAACAAAAATTTATAGAACTATTATTTCAAAAATAAATACAAAATGCTTCGCATATTGTAGATTCAAAAACAATAAATTTAAGATCGATAGCATCCATAATTATATTTTCAATAAAATGTATTCAATGCAATATTTAAAATTTAAAAATCTAAGAAACTAATTATGGTTGTTTATTGATTGGATTGCTTAATTAGAGTGTTAGTGAATAAAAAAATTAGGTTATATAAATAAAATAACTAGTAATAAGATAATAAAATTATTTATATTGATATATATATATAAATAATCTTTTTATAAATTGGATCTACATATTCTAAGAGTTAAAGATAAACTTTTGATTTTAGGTTTTAAATCGTGAATTAAATTGGAGTCGTGAAAATGTGAGATAGTTTGTTCTTTTTGATGTAATTTTTTGTTCTTTTTTTTTAAATAAATAATTCTTATTGTAATGCACTTTTAATCTTTAGTTAGTGTCACACTTTTATCATATGATATACCTTATATAATTTATTGAATACATATTATTAAAAAGTCAAATTATTCTTGAGTGACTTACTTTTTGCAAACAAACCTATAAATTTATTTTGTAAATAATGGTAATAAATCATACTAATAACTTAAATAAAGGAGACCTTGGTGACCGTTTTGTCTAAATTTTGATTAGTCTTAATAGTTTACTTGTATATATAATTTCATTTATAGGTAAAATTTCATTATTAACCAATTTTCATATGATGCACATCTTTTTTTCACAACTTGTGTACATGAAACATAAAAAATGATTTTTATTAAATATTTTTAAGGTATTAAAAATAAAATTAATAGTCATATTTCAATATTAGTCACGTGAAAATCAGCGTATTAGAAGAATAAATTATAACCATGAACTAAACAGTATTTGAAAACAAAAATTGTAGCTTGGTATTTTTTCCGTGGAAAGTTTATATTTAGTTATTTTCCATCTTGTTTTCGTTAAGGCAAGTTTGTCTACACTAGTTGTACGATTGTATCAATGTGTTTATTTTTTTGAATAAGATAAAATCATATTAATATTAAAATTTATTTATAAATTATTGTAATTTATAAAATATGATATATATAAATTAATATTTTTGTAATAAATATTATTATTTATAATCGTAATTAAAAATTAAAGGAATAAGAAATATATCTATATAATTATTAAATTATTATAAAAATTTATATTTATTTTTAAGTTAAAATAATATTCTAATATAATTATGATATGTATAATATTTAAATATATCATATTATAAAATAAAATATGTATTTAATAATAATTTGATAAAAATTAAATAAAATAAATTATAAAATCAAACCATTCGAATCCGATAACAATAAAATGGATAAAATTAAGTTTCTTAATTTAAATAGATTCATGGAATTCAAGTTTTTTTACAACTGACTATAAGAAAACGGATGAGACATAATTTGTAATTAATATAATTTATTTTGCTGAAAAAAAGTAACAAATGAGACATAATTTCTAGTTAATAGCAGGTGGTACTAGCCATAATTTTATTTAAAAAGCGTGGGATTAAAACTTGATGTGATTTGAGAGTTGTACTTGTTAGAAAAGAAAAAAAAATTAATAAAATATCATCGTTATAATTAACTTAATTTATTAATTTTTATTAAATATAATTATATATAAATATAATTATATTCATTAATAATATTAGGTAAGATAAAGATATGATTTGTTACACACTTCTAATAAATAGAGTTTTGCAAGAAAGAAACTCGTGATCTCACTTAGTTTTTCAGTTTTGATACGAGTAATGATGTTATGATGATAATAATAATATTTAAATATAATTAATAAATAATTTTTATATTTTTATAATTATAATAATATGTAAAATTATGTTACTATTTTATATCATGTAACAAAGATTAGGTTTTTTCTTTCTTTGAAGTTACTTAAAAAGGATGAATAACAATTTTAAAAATGATATAAATGTTAATATCATTGTTGTAGGAATTTTTTTTTGTTAATATCAATTAAATTTGTAATATTTTTATACTCATATTTATTATATTATATATTATAATTATTTTAAAAATAAAAATATTTTTTTTAAATAATATTAATAAGTAGTATCACGTAAAAGATACAATATATATACAAAACACTATCAAATTATTATATTTTTTTAGTTCATATTATCAAATTATTTTCGTCTTAAGTATATCATCTTATTTGTAAAATAATTATTTATATTGACTTATTAGTTTTAATTTAACAAAGTTAGTCTAATGATAGATTTAAAATAATACATATTATTAAATAATATATTTAAAATAATAATTTATATCATGACTTATAATATTATTATATGAAAACTAACATGATGATATAAATATTTTTTTATGAATTAGATGTTATAGACGATAGAAAATAACTCAATCATAATGAAGAAAAAAAATACAATAATTAAGTACAGTTCTAAATAATATGTACAATTTATACATATTTAAATTATTTCTATAAGATGTCAATTATGTATGATTTTTACATATAATATATGTATAAATTGTATATAATTTAGGGAATATATATAAACTAAATATGTATACCGTTTACACAAGTTAAAATGTTATTTTGTGATAACTTTAATTATGTACAAACTAACGTGTTAATAATATTATTTTTTGTAAGTTTATCCTAAAAAGTATAAGTGATTACAATCTTATATATACTTAATATTCTTCAAGGGTATATTTATTATAAAGTATTAAAGATTCTGTATGTATAAATTTTATATTTTTATATATTTAATTTTAAAATAAGATTCTTACTTAAAGAATAAAAATTACACTAAGATTAATACTAATAGTAGGTATGGATGTAAACAATACTAAATAGTTTAATTAACTTATCTTAAATTTCAATTATGTATTTTATTTTTTTTTTGTCTTAAATTAAAAATAATATTTTTCAATTTTTTAAAATGTAAGAAAAATGTAAAAATAAATTAAATATAAAATAAATAAAAATTATTTTAATAGATACTAAAATTATATAAAATAAATAAAATTATTTTTATTAAAATATTTAATATTAATTTTATCTTATTATATTATATAAAATAATTATCATTAACCTATATCTAATACAATACACAAAATATACCCTAAAATTATAAGTGGAAAGCACGGGTAACGGATACTCTTTCTTGAAGAAATGGTAAACTACAAAGAAGAATTTTTGAAGTGTGCCGCAGATTCTGTAAGGTGTGGGGCTCATTTCGAAAGCCCAGTGGAAGTAAAAGAGGGACCCACCGAGTTTTGCCATGTGAGGTAGGAGGCCATCAGCTGGCTATGTCTAATTGTGCGTGGTATTCTCTTTTCGCTCTCTCACTTTACTCCATCCACTTCTCTCTGACTCTGTGACAGTATCACCCACACTTCTAATTTTATTTATGAGTAAATACACGATAATATGTATTTATAAATTTAAAAACATATTATTAATATTTATATAAAAAAAACACCAATAAAAAATTCTTTATAACAGAAATTTAACGATCTATCACCCCTGGCAGATAATTTCTCACCTATTTATTTAATTATTTAATTGATATTTTTGGTTTGCAATGAGAACATGATTCGTTAATTTTGGTGACAGATGTTACTTTATTTAAGTTGATAGTTTAAAAAGATTATTTATATATATTTTTTAATTAATTGATATTTTTAAGGATGATAACATTGTAATTGAATGTATAATATTTAAGACACTTAACATCTGTATAATAACACACTGTGGTAAATGCCCCATCATTTATTAATTTTTTTATTTTTTTATATTAACAGCAGATTTATTTATAAATTTTATTAAAAAATAATTTATATTATATTTTTTATTATTTTTATAACATTCATAATTAATACATTAAATAAAAAGAATATTACAGTGAATATTTTATTTAAAAAAAAAAAAAACTCGAGATACGTGGTCTACATAATGTGGGCGTGGTTGCTAATGGTATCGCTAAAATCATAGAAATCTGAGTACGTGATACCATACGAGATATAAGGAATGGTATTGTAAATTAAGGAGAAGTACGGAGCATAGACGGACAGAGACCGTTGGGGGTTGTGAGACTGAAGTCGAGAGATAGGGGCAATTTTGGAAAGAGCAATAAAATATATTCACGAAGCTCTTAACTGTTTGGACGTTGGAGTTGTGGGCTGACTGTTGTGTAGTCATGTTAGAGGATACACTACACTACATATTCTCGTTAAAATTTTATACTTTCTATTTTTATTTAAAAACAAATTATATAACTTATAGATATTTATATTTTTACTTAATTTAATAGTAAAATTTATATTTAAAATAAATTAATATCACGTTTATAAAATTTATATCTCAATAAATATATATATAAAATTAAGTTAAAATATATTATTAATTTTTTAATTTTAACAAATATCAGTATCTAAAATTTTAAAATATATAATTTAATTTTTAAATTTTTTAAATTTTATATTAATTTTTTTCTTTAAATTTTAAAAATTTTATATATAGGTTTTAAATTTTTGATTAACAAATATTTATTCTAATAAATAAATTAAGATTTATGTATAAAATTTTAAAATTTTAAAAATTTAAGAATTAAAAATTTAAAATTTTATGTATAAATTTAATTATAATTTTGAGTTCAATTATACAATTTAACCATTCAAATCTTATGTACTCTCCAGGAAAAGCAACAGAAAAAGTGATCTTAAATCCTTCGTTATCTCTCTTTCCTTTTATGGTTGTTGCTGTCCCTTGCAGTTATCCGCTACTTCTCTCATTTACTCAACTACCCTTTCTTTTGCTTACTCTTGCTTTTTTTCTCTTCCATTTTTACTTTCTCTTTCTAACATTTGTCTGAAACTCCACGCATATCTCTTCTCTCTCTCTCTCTCTCTCTCATTTTGTTCTTGCTCTTGTGAAGGCCGTCCTTGTGTCGATTTACTGTCAAACTTTCCCAGAGTCTCTCAGGCAATGAGTGTGATTTTCCGGAAAAATTAACAATTTCTTACTCTATTTGATTCGTTGTGTTTGAATCTGGAAATTGTTTGTTACTCTCCCTTATTAGAATGGAAACAACTGGGGAAGATAAGGATTGTTGTGTGAAAGTTGCTGTTCATATTCGACCGCTTATCGGAGACGAGAAGATTCAAGGTTGTAAGGACTGTGTCATTGTCGTTTCAGGGAAGCCTCAGGTACAATTATATCTAACAATGTCGTACTTGTTTTTCTTGAATTTTTGTGTAATAAAACTCATTTGGATACTCTTGGAGGAAGTTCACTCTGATTTTCCCTTTTCTTTTATTGTTAGCTCCATATAGTGCTCTATAGCTATAGAGATCTAGATCCAAATATGCTGACTTGCTGTTAATTTTTTTTTCCATTTTAATTCCTTCTTCAATATTTTCACTTTTTCTTTTGCATTCTTCCGATACGGTACATTGGAGCTCTTAACGCGTTTCATTTCGTCACATTTTCTCAATCTTAATTTTTGATCATGACTTCCTACCCAAACTTCAATTTCACTTATTCAGTTGAGAATTCTAAAACCGGTTTACTTATCATAAATTTTTCTTTTTCAGTTGATAATTCTATTAGTGAGTTATCTCTATAATTAATTTCACTTAAATAAGGGAGAAAATGTGAAATTGGATGGAGTAGGGTCATAACTGGATTTGTTCTTGTCGGTATAGGGAGTTGCCAAGTAAATCTCTTGTTATTTTTCCAATTTGGGAAAGTCTGGATCAATAAAAATTATGAAATTCTCAAATGCATTTTCTTCGGCACTCTTGCTGAAGTCTGCGTTGGATTTAAGGTGTAGATGGTAAAAGAATAAAAGATTACTTTTTTTTCCCTTTCTTGTCGATTGATTAATTGGCTATTGGGTCCTAATTTAGGAGAAATTGTCGAAGTCCAGCTTTTGGCTCGATTATGCTCTTTCTTAGGGGGAGTTATTCATTACTCCTGGTATATAATTAATTATTGGTTATTTGTATTTTTTTGAAAAATTTAATGCAATGATAGTGAATTTTATTGGTGTCTAGTGCTACATCATCACATACCAAGAAACACTGAATAATTTCTCCTTTCTAAGGCTGTCTGCACTCTGCATTATGGCATGCTTGCTAATTTTGTCTAGCAATTTTCTAATTTGTTCCACGGAAGTTTCCTTTTGAAAAAGGTTGAGTAAGCTTAAGGGTGTGTTTGCCAGATTAGATTTAACTTCTTCTATCTCTTACTCTTGCTCTAAAAGTCTAAGTTTTGGGGTTGAGAAATGATTGCACGCAAATTTTCATCAGTTATGGTATGTCACGTGACAAAATTAAAATTATTTTTTCTCATATTTTAAGTTATTTTGTCACGTGACATACTATAACTGGTGGTGTGAGTATAAATTTATGTCTTTAATATTCCTCTTGGTATTTGTGAGATAAAAATATTCCTTTTCTTAAGACTTGTGATTTGTGCAAATAGCAATTGCATGGTTAATTTTGGATCATATCCTATTTCTAAAACCTCTTTACTTCAAACATGCATTTTGAACATCATAAAGACAAAATTAAAGTTCCTTGAGAACCAAAAAAAAAATATATATATATATATATTTCTATCTACTTAAGTTTGACTTGACATGTTGGAAGGCAAATACCAATTTAATCACATATGCATGCGTATTTGTATTTCATGTGATTACATTCTGATTTTGGCAAATGGAGCAGGTACAAATTGGCACACATTCTTTCACATTTGATCACGTCTATGGGAATACTGGTTCTCCATCATCTGCAATGTTTGAGGAATGTATTGCTCCACTGGTAGATGGTTTATTCCAAGGATATAATGCTACTGTCCTGGCTTATGGTCAGGTAAAATTGATATCTCAATGATTATGCTATAGTTAACTGGACTATTGGAGCGAAACATTTCATGTATTGATGTTTGTCTCCCTTTTCATTTAACATTTCTTATCATATTGCAGACGGGTTCTGGAAAAACATATACCATGGGTACTGGCTTCAAAGATTGTTACCAAATCGGAATAATTCCTCAAGTTATGAACACTTTATTCAGCAAGATTGAAACTCTGAAGCATCACACGGAATTCCAATTGCACGTTTCCTTTATTGAGGTTAGTAGAAGTTTCATTCCTTTTGTTGCATTAACTTCTAAAAGGTTCTACTATGCTCTCCATATCACATTCCTATTACTTAATTGTGGGTCTTACTCTTTAGTCTTAGTATAAGAGATCGTGTAAAACTTATTAGAGACTCATAGGAGCAGTGGAAGATTTAGAAGAAGAAGAATATAGAAGCAAGAATGAATCAAGAAATACTTAGTTGATTTCATTAGTATATAGTGTCTACTATTTATAGACCTGGTATATTACGTGTACTGTATGACTAACAAACAACAAACTTACTTAACTAAACAATAACAAAGTAAACATATTACTAACTATATAGTTATAGCTCTATTCTTACTGTTATGCTAACATCCTCCCATAAACTCATGTTGTAGACAGAACAATGAGCTTAGTCTTTAATTCCTGCAATCATTGTGTATTCTACATTGAATTCTCCTGACATAACTTTCACTCTAACGAGAAAGAAGTTAATATCTAAGTGTTTTATTCTTGAATGAAGCACAAGATTTTTAGCCAAACATCCAACACTTATATTATCACAATAGACATAAGGGACACTATGAACATTTACTTTTAACTCAGTTAACACTTTCTTAATCCACGTAAGCTCATACACCATCAAAGCCAATGAACAAAACTCGGCCTCTGTGGAGGATCTGCACATAACCTTGTGCTTTCTTGAACTCCAAGATTCCAATGAATGACCAAGATAGATACACCAACCTTCTGTACTCCTTCAATCATCAACATAGCGTGCCCAATTTGCATTTGTATATACAATCAACTCCAAATTGTCTGATTTGTACAGAAAAACTGCATGACTAAGAGTTCCTTTTAAGTATCTTAATACTCTCTTCACAGAAGACCAATGTACATCAATGGAGGGGTGCAAAAATTGACACAACTTATTCACCGAGTAAATAATTTCTAGTCTTGTCAAAGTACAATACTAAAGAGCACCTACTATTGACCTGTATTGAGATGGATCCTCCAATAATTCTCCATCAGCTTTGGACAATCTCTTACCAGAACCAAGAGGTCTTGTTACAGGTCTAGCATCAACTAGTTGTGCCTTCTAAAGCAATTATTGTATATACTTCTGTTGTGAAAGATGAAAGTCATAATCTGTTTTTACTACCTCTATTCTAAAGAAAAAGTTTAAATCACCCAAATCATTCAAAACAAATACATCATTAAGTCTATGATCATTCCCAATGACTATAACATCATTAACATAAACAAGAAGTATTATAAAATGATCCTTATCTGCATATGTTATCATAAAAGTATTAGTTTGTGAGCTAATGAATCACCATTGAGTTAGACAAGACCTAAGTTTAGTAAACCCTGCTCTAAAAGCTTGTTTAAGCCTACAAAGAGCTTTCTTCAACTTATGTACAAAATGAGTATAAGTAGGGTCTACAAATCCCTGTGGTTGATGCATGTACTGCTTATAGGTGCTAGTCCCACACATCCACATGAACTATGTCAAAATGAACTATGTCAAAATGATG
Organism: Hippophae rhamnoides; assembly: GCA_033030585.1. Lineage (NCBI taxonomy): Eukaryota > Viridiplantae > Streptophyta > Magnoliopsida > Rosales > Elaeagnaceae > Hippophae > Hippophae rhamnoides. The sequence continues at coordinate 58,975,944 of CM065428.1, read as the reverse complement.
AGTAAACCTTGTATGCGTATGCAAAAAGGTAATTTATGAGACTTTCCTAATTAGTAAGAACCATAAACATTTTGAACATAACCATTTTTAATAGAAAAATCACACTCAATAAGAGCTTTTTGTATAATTGCATGATGAGGAGCCCAAACTTCTCATTCCAAAATTTGCCATCGACTACATCATTATTACAACTAAGATAGAATCACTATATGTACAATTTTGACTTTTATTCTTCAAACTCTTACAAGTGCCTGGAAACTTGTATAACCCATGTTCAACGGATCCCACCAATAGTGGTGTCTTCATGAATAGATCCTTCACACAAAAGTGAGAAGGATAATATTCAACTGATATGTTATTATCCAAACACAATTATCTAACAGATACTGAATTCTTTGTCAAGTGAGGTGCATGCAAAAAAAATTGTAATTTTAAAGGCAAACCATCAACAAAGAGTAGCATTATCATAATGTGAAATAAGAATAGTAATGCCATTACCTAACATAATAGCTTCATTTCCTAGATATGTGGTTGGATTGGAAATGTTAATCTTATTTGTTGTAAGGTGATAGTTAGCACCACTATCCATATACCAAGCAGAGCCTGCAAGAGCTACAGGTTGTGGCTGTTGTAATTGTGTTGAAAAAGTCATTAGAAATATTGGTTGATAACTAGGTGTGGGAAACTGTATAGGGTATGATTGAGTAACATGTGGAGTAGGTGTATAGTAAGGTGATGAAATAGGTGTGTTAAGAGTAGGTGAAGTAGCAAAAATCTTAGGTGAAGTTGAGCTATGTGGCAAGGTATTCAACTGTGGATGAGGCAATGATTGCAATTAAGACAAATAAGCTTGAAGATGTGAAAAATGACTAAAGTTTGGTTGAGTAGGCATCGGGTGAGACTGATAAGGTTATGCTTGACCAAAAGTAGAACTCTTTTGAGAATTTCTTGGTGGTCCTAGTAATTTAGAAAGACTTGGTGGTGGTCCATTAGCATTCTTGGACTCGGTATATCAGTAATAACACCTAATTGTACTATGTCTTGTCTTTTTCCATATCTGACATGTTCCTTTATATTTTCCACTTCCATCTCCTTTTGGCCTGTATCCATCTTGATGATCAAACTATATAGGTTTAACACCTGGTAAAGACTGAGCACTCTGATTCCCTCCATCACCTTGTTGCATAGCACCTGATCTTGCTATCACAACTTGATTATCTCTACTTTCATGATAAACACCTTGTGTTGATCTACCACAAACAAGAAATTGTGGAGGAAGTTGAGTATTATATGGTACTTGACCGACTCTGAGATAAATAGGTGCGACATTGTTACTTGGTGTAGGCACTGATTTGGCAAGATTTGCTTGCATGAATTGAGCATCCAAAGTGAGAGAGTTCATTCTCTGAATTTGTTGCTCATGAACTCGCATCATGGTGAACACCTCCTCAAGTGAGTTCTTATATGTAAGATTAGTAATCAAAGAACTATAACCAAAGTTTAGTCCCTCAATCAAATACATAACTTGTTCTCTAAGGCTTATTGTATCACCAGCGGCAGACAAAAGATTAAACAAGTGTTTTGTCCGATTTATATACTCATTCATGGACATACTATCTTTTCTCATATTCTGCAACTGCCATCTTAATTGGATAAGATCTATGTGAGAAGAAAAAAATATTTTCTAAAGCACTCCAATATCCTCAAACAGTACTATTTTCGAACAAATATTTTAGATAACTTTGAGAAATTGGGTTATAAATTCAATTTATCACAATTTTGTCCTTTCTATCCCATATATCAAACATAGGATTTGGTTCTCGAAGTTCTTAAGATTCAGTATCATTCATCTCTTTTCCAGTTCTTGAGTTAGATTTCTTGATCATTTGAGACAATGCTACTTCTATTCCATATAGAAATCCTTGTAAGCCCTAAACAATAGCGACATGCATAATTTGTTCTTTCCAAATGAGGCAATTTATTTCATCCAATTTCTCAAAGAAATTAGCGTTAATCGGTATAGAAAAAATCTGGTTATACAAAACAGAAAAAGAAGACTAAAATGGTGATGAACCAGTAAGATCCATCAGTGGGCTTGACTCTCCAAGAGAGTCTAACAGAGGTGTGGTCTGAGTCATGAGGCTCGATACCATGTAAAACTTATTAGAGAATCATGAGAGCAGCGGAAGGCATAGAAAAAGAAGAATAAAGAAGCGAGAATGAATCAAGAAATGCTTGGTTGATTTCATTAGTGTATGGTGTCTACTATTTATAGTCCTGGTATATTATGTGTACTGTGTGACTAACAAACAACAAACTTTCTTAACCACACAATAACAAACTAAACATATTACTAACTATATAGTTATAGCTCTACTCTTACTGTTCTGCTAACAAATTGGCAGCACTCATGTGTCACAGACATAGCTTTATTAAAAAAAAATGTACATGGATTTTGACAGTTGCATAAATGTTATTCATATTGATTAAATCACCTATGTTTTATACTTTTATTTATGTGACAAATTATGTGAGACCAAAGTTGTGTATTAACAATGACTCCTTGTATATTTTAATAAAGCCCATTTTGTATATTTACTGTACCTTCAAATCAAATTTTCCCTCACTAATTCTTTACTCCAGTTAAGGAGACATGATATCAACTTCACCTATCATTTTTCCAATCTGATTTCTTCATCAATAACCTCATATTGTCTTGGCACAACTCTTCATGGATAATAACTATGTGCATCCTTAGCTGTTTTGTATCTCTATAAGTTACCTGACTAAATATTGTTTTATCCAAAGATTCTAAAAGAGGAAGTACGAGACTTGCTTGATACAACTTTTTTGAACAAACCAGAGGCTGCAAATGGGCATGCAGGGAAAGTAACAGTTCCAGGGAAACCACCAATACAAATACGGGAAACTTCCAGTGGTGTTATTACATTGGCTGGATCTACAGAAGTTAGTGTAAGTACACTAAAAGAAATGGCTGCTTGCCTGGAACATGGTTCACTGAGTAGAGCAACTGGGAGTACAAATATGAACAATCAGTCCAGGTAAATACTCATTAGCTTTACCCTCTATCTTACATGTTTTTCTATCAAAATTTAAAATAGATGTTCTCCTTTTAGACTCACCTTGGCGAATTAAGCAGAGGTTTATACCTGTGTTAAACATCAATTTAAAACTATCAGTCTACTTGAAGAAAAGGAATTTGTTTCCTTGAATTCATAACAAAACTAACATATGTCTGATCTTGAAGATATGTTCTCATGACTCGGTTTTTCTTATTAAATTAAATAGAAGAAGTAAATCATTCATCCAGAGAAAATTTCATCAGCCAAATTTCAGGACTATTGGTTCAATTAACTATATATCTGTTATGCTGTGGCTTTTGATGCTTTTGTTGTTTAGAGATTTATATATACGAGTATGCATTTATATTTAATTAGTCTAATTGGGAGTGTTCATGGGCGTTATAATGTGCCCATCACAGTGTTTCCCTTTTTTTGTGTCCAAAGAATTTGGTTGAGTTTTACTCTTACAATTTTTTTATGATATATTTATATTTTCGTAATAATTTAAATTAAAATTAACTATCTCAAGGTGTAACTTCAAGGTCTATCAATAATGTTTTTTAATGATTTCTTACAAACATGTTCATAACAAGTTAACTGGATAATAATGATTTTTCTAATTTTCTACATTTGGGAATAGCCGTTCACATGCTATCTTCACCATCACGCTGGAGCAGATGCGTAAGCTCAATACACCTATTTCTGGTGATAGCAATCTTAGTAATAGTATGGATGAAGAATACCTATGTGCTAAGTTGCATTTAGTAGATCTTGCTGGGTCAGAGAGAGCCAAGAGAACAGGTTCTGATGGTTTGCGCTTTAAAGAAGGTATACAATATATGCTATTTTGTTTGTGTTATTTTTTTATAAGAAATAATATTTTATATTAATTAAGTAATAATTACAAAGGTATAAAGTAGACCGGTAATTCACTTTCAAAAATAGGCATTAAACTATACCAAATAATAACATTAATCTCCATCCAAAATGACTATTCAAAACCTATCTAGGATAAACATGTTTCACAATTAAAGTTAATAAGAAATTGAAATTAATCTTTTAATTTCTTTTGAAATTGATGTCGAAGATGACGCTAGAAATAAAACTTTATCCCACAAAAAAGGAGGATTATTCTCATTGTCATAAAAAATCTCTTATTCTTCTCCATCCATAACACCCAAATGATAACTACCACCTCACAGTTCCATAACACCCTTGCCTTTGAAGTCTTACTCTTTCTATGAGAATAAAAGGATTTCATAAATAAGAATAGACAAGATCCTAAAATAGTCCATTATATTGCCATATTATTTTATAGTTTTGATCAAAGTAGATAAGAAATTGGACAATGTAAAAATAAATTATCAATATCTTCCAAGTTGTTATTGTAAAGAATGCACCAATTAAGTGAAAAGCAAAACTTGAAAAGCTTTAGTTAGATATGATAATTTTGTTCATTTTCTCAAGATTGATCAATCACTTCAAAAATTTGACTTTATTTGAAATTAGGTTAATCCACGTAGATGCATAGTGATTGAAAGTTAAGCATTGGAATCATCCATTAGAAACTCAAAATAAGATTGATAAGAAAAATGTCCAGATGGATCTGCGATCCAAATTCTTGTATCATTACTATTGACTCTTATATTGATTCTTTCCAACATTCTCATTAAACTTGAGAATTCTTCTACTTACCTATCATTCAAGTCCTTATAAACATGAAATTCCATTTTCGAGAGAATATATCCTATTAATAAGATTATTTTTTCCCAAACATAACCTGTAGAGGCTTGGATATCTGTTGAAAGAGAATTTTTTTTTTGTGTATTCGTGATTCGTTTTCTCGTTTACTTTGTGGTTATTTTAAATTACATCCACGCTATCTTCTTGTGATTTTTTTTCTCGTTTTACTTTGTGCTTATTTCAAATTACATCCACGCTATCTTCTTGGAACAGGAGTCCATATTAATAAAGGCCTTCTTGCACTTGGAAATGTCATTAGTGCACTTGGTGATGAGAAGAAGCGCAAAGAAAGTGTGCATGTTCCATATCGAGATAGTAAACTCACTCGGCTTCTACAGGTCAGGCACATTTATAAAGTGGTTTAAACATCACATTATACCTTGCCTTATTATTATAGATCTTGAACGACATAAAGGGGTGTGTGTATATATATTGCTTTGATATGAAATTTCCTTGCTCAGACTATATCATGCCACTAGGCTTTTACAGGTCAGGCACATTTATAAAGTGGTTTAAACATCACATTATACTTTGCCTTATTATTATAGATCTTGAACGACATAAAGGGGTGTGTGTATATATATTGGTTTGATATGAAATTTCCTTGCTCAGACTATATCATGCCACTAGGCTTTTACAGGTCTGGCACATTTATAAAGTGGTTTAAACATCACATTATACTTTGCCTTATTATTATAGATCTTGAACAACATAAAGGGTTGTGTGTATATATATTGGTTTGATATGAAATTTCCTTGCTCAGATTATATCATGCCACTTCGTTTACTTGTGAATTGGTAACTTATATTTGATGAAGGTTTTTTTTTAAGCATTTCTATGAACATTTCAGTGTATTAAAATTTTCAACAGATTAATTAAAGAAGGAAACACATGTTATTCTCTCTCTTAAGTTTCTCGGAACACATGTATTACTTGAATACTTGAATATATGATGCATTAGATTGTGTGAAGATACTAATCATTGTTCAGTCTGAACTGAGGGTGACTTATTTAAGAATTTGATATGTTTGCAGTATTAATGCTGAAGCTTTTTGCCTAACGACATCTTTGTTTGAAAAAAGTATTCTAATAATTTCAGACTATATATGCATATTTTTTAACTTCAAGTTTTACGTACGCCTGCAGGACTCACTTGGTGGTAACAGCCGGACAGTGATGATAGGTACTGCCTTAGCATAACTTTCTGCTTCTGTTTATAGAAAGATATGAATATGGTGATGGTGTGGAGCTGAATATGATATCTTAAGCTGATAAATACATGGCTTGAAGCATATTATACAAATACATGCCTGTATATTGCCTCATTCAACTTCTCATGCAGAAGTTTCTGTTGTATTGGTTGAACAATTGTCCTAGTATAAATTTCTTTTTCCATTAATATTTCCTTCCAAAGTTCACTTCCAATCTCTCACGTTCATTTTATGGTTTAACATTTAAGAGATATCCAACTTTTCACTTTTAATGGTCAATAATTTTCCCTGCTTTTGTTTCTTCGTATTCTTTGTAGTTTTACTTTTATAGATTTTGTCATGTTTGTGTAATCTGTTTCTAAGTTTAAACTTTTATCATCCCTTTGCTTGCACCCTTCCCTGTTTCACCTAATTTTTGCAGCCTGCATTAGTCCTGCTGATATCAATGCTGAGGAGACCCTCAACACTTTAAAGTATGCAAATCGTGCCCGTAATATCCAAAATAAGCCTATCGTAAGTTTTTTGTTGATATTTTTTCTTTATCCCTTTATATTCTTCCCGGATGGGTTAATTTTATGAAGATTGCCATGTGCAAAAAATTTATACCTTTCCTCCTTTAAATTTGAACAGGTCAACAGAGATCCCATGTCCAGCGAGATGTTGAAAATGCGCCAACAACTAGAGTATCTGCAGGCTGAACTTTGTTCTCGGGGAGGAGGGTCATCTCCTGATGAAATACAGGTAATTGACTTCTACTAACGTGCAAGCTGTGCATCAGGGGTTCAGAAATAGGCAAGGATTGTCCAAATATGAAGAAAGATAAATGAAACACAAAAATAAAATCTAGAAAGTAATTATTTCTTTAATTTCCCCTGAGAGTGATTTTCCTTATTAGCTCATTTGATCATTTATGCTGCATGAAAATAGGTCCTGAAGGAAAGAATTGCTTGGCTTGAAGCTGCTAATGAAGATCTTTGTCGTGAACTTCATCAATACCGTAGTAAATGCAATATTGCAGAAGAGTGTGAGAGCAATGATCAGGTAGCTAGATACTTTTTGATATTCATGGTTTTACTTTGCACAAATGTTTTTTGTTCTAATAATCCTAAGGTAGGAATAACTTTAAACTAGGCATATCATGTAAGTCTCCATCATAACCTTTCAGGATGGTTGTGCTGGCTTAGTGAGAACTGGGGGCCTTTTGGGGGGCCCACAAAGCATAGAATCAACTGACTACCAAATGAATGAAACAATAACAGGTTTGTTTCACTCTTGCTGAGCATTTGCTTAATGGTAGTTCTTTTTTTATTAGATAAAGTTCATTTATCATGCGGAGACTTTGAGACATGAACCATGGAACAGCTGTGTTTCATATGCATTCCAACTTTTGTTTCATGGAAACACATAATTCAAGTTAAGGATAACAATTCCAGCAGGTGATCCTATAGAAATTGACGAAGTGGCAAAAGAGTGGGAGCACACACTTCTCCAAAATTCTATGGACAAGGAGTTGAGTGAACTCAATAAACGTCTGGAACAGAAAGAGGTATGTTTTGGGTTAATTATGACTTTAATGTTTCCTTATGTTGTACTGTATTCAATATCTGCCTGGAATGTTCCTATGCAGTCCGAAATGAAGCATTTTGGAGGGTTTGAAACCGAGGCCCTCAAACAGCACTTTGGAAAGAAAATAATGGAATTAGAAGACGAGAAGAGAGTTGTACAGGTTTACAAAGATCTTGAATTTTCTTGTTTTTATTCCTCAAGAAGGTTAAAATTTTCACTTAATTATCTGTTCCAATTAAGCAGCAAGAAAGGGATCGGTTATTGGCTGAAGTTGAAAATCTTGCTGCGGGTTCTGACGGTCTAACACAGAAGTTGCAAGATACGCATACTCAGAAGTTAAAAACACTGGAAGCTCAGGTGATTACATTTCTCTGAAAGATATATTGATTCTTTTCATTTCAAGGTAGCAACCAGGAAGCAAACTGTATTCTTACACCTTTGACAACACATACCTACCAGATTCTGGATTTTAAGAAGAAACAAGAAAACCAGGTCCAACTTTTAAAGCAAAAGCAGAAAAGTGAAGAAGCAGCAAAACGATTGCAAGATGAAATTCAATCTATAAAGGCACAGAAGGTTGAATGTTCTTTACAATTTTAAAATAGGTGAAAAGTCAAATTGGTCACTTTGCTTTAGACAATAAGTGTCATTTAGTTCTTTAAGTTACAAAAGGTGATCTTTAGTATTTTTGCTTATGAAAAAAGTGCTATGGAAGGACATTTGATATTTTTTAAATATTATTTTATTATTAATAATAATAAAATATTCACCGTAAATATCAAAAGTTCTTAATTAACTTATTTTTCATAAGAAAAATGACTAAATGGTACATTTTATAACCTAGTGAACTAAACATCACATTTCACAAAAACAAAAGGATGGGGCCTCATGACATTTTTTCCTAAAATATTGTCGATTTATCTATCTCTCCCTTTAGTTGCATCGTTAGTGGTTATTTTTCAATACTTAGGTCCAATTGCAACATAGGATAAAACAAGAAGCAGAACAATTTCGACAATGGAAAGCAACGCGAGAGAAGGAACTGCTACAGGTTTGTATTCACCTTTCTTCCATTCTTTGCTATTTCAAATTATATGGCAGTTCTTTGTTGCTTTTTCTCCCCTTACAAAGCTGCTCTGAATATTTAATTTGGAAGAAGAATTTTTTCCCATTTGAAAAAGCTGTAATTTTGTACATGTGGCAGCTTAACAGTGTCATACTACGTCAAATATTATTTTTATTAGACATAGGCTTCCTAAATATTTATTCATGAAATTGTTCACTGTTAATGCTTATAAGGCTTGGTGTTACCTTTTGAATTTCAGCAGTATTGCTCAATGTATTGATTTCAATCATCATGATTAACAATTGGCAGTTCAGCTAAAAGCATTAGAAGCTTTGTCATTATAGCTCCACGTACTGACTTATGACTATTTATTGTTTAAATTAATCTGTCAATCATAATTGTATTGCCTGCTAAACGGTCTCTCATCATACAAGTTTTGATCATGAATTTTCCTTAATAGTTACGAAAGGAGGGAAGGAGAAATGAATATGAGAGGCATAAACTGCAAGCTTTGAATCAGCGTCAGAAAATGGTGAGCATTTCCCTTTCATAACTTATTTCTATATTTTTGTATTGCTTCATATTAGAAACTTAAAAGTGACCTAAATCCAGCGACTGATTTATCTGAGTAAAATCAATGATAGGGTTTTTTTAACTTCTTTTGTTTTTCATCTTAAAATCCATTCATTTCCAGCAAAATTATCTACGAATAGGTGAATTTTTTTAAAGCCAAAGATATTAAACGAAACACATTACAAACAAAAGTTTGTTGAGATACAATCCAACAACTAAAGGCTGCCACTTTCCTGCGGTCAAAGTAGTTGAAGCTGTGCATCGAATATGATCTTATCTTCTTCTTCTTCTTTTTTTCAGGTTCTTCAACGAAAGACTGAAGAAGCAGCTACGGCCACAAAAAGGCTAAAAGAATTGCTAGAAGCTCGCAAGTCATCTGCCCGTGACAATACAGGTATGAGGCAATCGAAACTTCATAGAATCATACTTTATCTACAATCACGAACATAATTATTCTCTTTAGAAAATATATATGGATGTTCCTATAGTAGGCCCTCTTTTTACATTGTGATTTTCTAATTGTGTCATTTACCAGTTGTTACCAATGGAAATGGAGCAAACGGGCAGGTATTGATCGTTTCTTTACTTTTCATGGTATTTTCATGTTTCTATACGTTGGATTTTAAAACCAATATTAACTCAAGCTCTATCCTTAGAGCAATGAAAAATCCTTGCAACGCTGGATTGACCATGAACTGGAAGTCGTGGTGCATGTGCAAGAAGTTCGATATGAATATGAGAAACAAAGTCAAGTGTATGTTACTTTATTTACAAATGTATATTGAACAAAACTATTTATCTTACTCATATTTTAATCTTTAGGCGAGCTGCATTAGCAGAAGAGTTATCTATGCTGAAGCAGGTGGATGAATTTGCTTCAAAAGGTCTTAGCCCTCCAAGAGGAAAGAATGGATTTGCGAGGTACTATTTTTACACATTTCTTACTAAAAGGAAACAACTGGGTTCATGAAGCAGCTATTTTAAAAATTGAAGCCTCTATTCCTCTCTTTCCCTCTCTTGGGTGGCTTAACTGCTGATTTTGTCTGTCAGAATGTCATCCATGTCACCAAATGCAAGAATGGCGAGAATCTCTTCACTTGAAAATATGCTGGGCATATCATCAAATTCACTTGTAGCAATGGCATCACAACTTTCAGAGGCAGAAGAACGAGAGCGAGCCTTCATGAACCGCGGGCGGTGGAACCAATTGCGCTCTTTGGGAGATGCAAAGAACTTGCTACAGTATATGTTTACTTCCCTTGGAGATGCAAGGTATTACAACTTAAGGTCTCTGATTCTTTATACCCCCCCTCCCCCCCAATGCACACACACACACCTTATTTGTTTCTGTGGTGGTTTTCAAAAATACAATTTGAATATCATCAAATATTCGATAAGAAGTTTGCCAAACAATTGCTTTATTTTAATAGTTAGAAAAATATTTAGAAATTCTGGAATTAATCTACGAGTAGGAAGAGTGTGAGTTTCCTATTCTGTATAAAACAATGAAAAATTAGAAACCAGGACCATTTCACTGAACTGTGATGGACTTCAATTTACTTACCAACAATCCAGGTGGCAGAATTTTCACTGCACAAAAACTAGCTTAAATTCCATAAGTTCAATAAACTTAGAGCAGTTAACTCTTGCTATCTTCCTCCGGTTATAGATCACATGTATAACATTCCGCATTTTGTATGTCAGAGTAAAAGAACTTTATTCTATAAATTTTATTAGCAATTCAGATAATTCGCTTTGCTTGCTTTAGTAAATTAAAACGTTGGATGTTATAATGTTGAAAATCAAATCAACAGGTGCCAATTATGGGAGAACGAAATGGAAATCAAGGAAATGAAAGAGCAACTTAAAGAACTTGTTGGGCTCTTGCGGCAAAGTGAGACAAGAAGAAAGGAAGTTGAAAAGGAATTAAAGTTGAGGGAGCAAGCCGTAACAATTGCATTGGCTTCTTCTGCCTCGGTGAGAACATATGGATGAACATTTCCTAATGCATCATGTAATTTAGAGCTTGTGTAGAGCTCCAAGCTTGTATCCACCTAATGATCCTAATCAATGCTGTTTTTACAGCCTAGAACTGGTGCTTAGTTGAATTCATAAATTAATTGATAATTTTTTACTTCTAACTCTTTATGATGGTGATCAGGATAACTCACCCAATTCATTAAAGCATTTTGCCGATGACCTGAGTGGTTCCTTGTCTCCCATGTCTGTGCCAGCACAGAAACAGCTTAAATATACTCCAGGAGTTGCTAATGGTTCAATCAGGGAATCAACAGTTTTTATGGATACACGAAAGGTTAACAACCTGTTCTTCATTATTGAATTTTGATCTGGCTTCCATTTTCAACTAAAAAAGTAGGATTTGTTGTTATTGCAGATGGTTCCGGCTAGACAGTTATCAATGAAAAAGTTAGCAGTTTTAGGTCAATCAGGGAAGCTGTGGAGGTGGAAGAGGAGTCATCATCAGTGGCTGTTACAATTCAAATGGAAGTGGCAGAAACCATGGAAACTTTCAGAATGGATCAAGCACAGTGATGAAACACTCATAAGAACAAGACCTAGGCTACAGACTGTTTAAGAAGTGGTGTTATATGTTTTCAGATTCCTGGATTAAAAGCTTCTTGCAAAATTTCTTTGACCTCTAACTATGATCCCCACGCATGGCATGGACAGAAAACAAATCAAGTGCAGGTAATTTTTGTACAAATTTGAACTGGTATTCCTCCTAAATAATGTTTCATTTATATACTACTTTGACAAAGTCCATAAATGAATAGATACGATTATATGAAATACATCCCATATAGACCAAGGGTTTATTAGCTGGAGACTAGTTCAAAACAAAGAACTCTCAAAAGGATAATAGAATTAATGACTGGTGATTGGGCAAGTCTACTAGCTTTTTGGAATAAATCACTTAGGTTCAACAGCTTTTTTTAATGGGAGTTTAGTCTAGTAGCTTTGAAAAAGTGGCAACATAGATCCAAACGATCAATTTTATGTTTTTTTTTTCAATTTTTTATTTTAAAAAAGTGTTCGAGAAAATATTCATATTATGATTTTCTTTAAAAAAATAAAAAATATTTTATAAAACACATAAAAGTTGATTATTTGGATTAAAGTGTCACTTTTCTAAAGTTAGTAGATTAAGCTATTACAAAAAAAATTATTAGACTTAATTGCTCTAACGGGAATATCTAATGTAACTACTTAACATTTATCTCTAGACTTAATTGCAAGAAGAGAGGGGATAATAGTTGAGGGAGGAATTTAAAATTCAATGCCATTATCTTAATCAAGTATGAATAATACAATAGTAGAGACTAGAGGCGGCTTGAAATAAGAGTTCAAAAATTTGGCTTTCAAGTTTGAGCACGAGTAAATAAAATTTTTAATACAAAGGAAAAACATGCTTGAATATCCCAATAATTGAAATTCTCAACTCTAGTGGCTGCAATCAGTTATTGAACCATATATGCCTAGTACAGGAATTTCAAGCTACGACAAACCTTTATTTCAAGTCAAAAAAAGCTACGGCAAAGTTTTTAGTGAATTTGACCCAAAAAAACGTATTTAGTGAATGTTGTATTGCCTGAATCGTTAAACTGGCTCTCTTAAGTTTGATCGTTTATATCGGTGTGTTCTTAAATAGTAATTTTTCATGGCTTGTCAAGCCCATTATTATTTTCACTTGCACTGATGAACGTTATTATCGTTATCATCTTTTTTTGTTGTTTGAATAATGCAGTCTGCTGCAGATATGGTTATGTCATGGATGAGTTCATTTTGGAGATATTAGGTTTTGTGGTCTTGCAAATATATTGTCATGGATTACTGATATTGGTGCATCTTGTATACGAAGAAGAATACACCAAAAGGGTATGGTGGCAGTGCTCATACTTTGGAGAAGGCGATCTTGCTGAAGAAGGTGCTGTGCAGGTTTTCAGTATATTTCTGTCAATAACAGCAATTCATGAGAAGAAATTCTTCTAACACGTGTCATAAATGTTTATTAAAAAAAGGTCCTTAGTTTTTACATCTTTCTTTTATAATTCTCTTGCTGGGTCGTAATAGTGTTTATTATGTGTAAGCATAATATCAACATGCAATTAGTATCATTTTCAGTAACATCATGATGAAAGGAGTTACCCTTTAGGAGTGTTGTGTGTAATTAATGTTGTTACATGTAATAGTGAGAGAATGGATGCAACTTTGTATTGAAACATAAAGGAAATATTCTATCAAGGTTAAAGCAATTTTTTAATTATTCATTGATTGTATTGAATGAATCATTAATTACAAGTTTTTTTTCCCATCTTTTATCAACTTTGAAATCCTTAAATAATGGAATTGATCATAAATAATACGTCAATACATATACAATACATTTATATTATTTTATAATCAATTTGATTGTATAAATAGTATTTGGTGCTTCGAATCTTTGACATCTTTCCTCTACTTTTTGGTCTTAAAGAGCACAAGTCTGTGTTGCATAACTCCAACATGCATTGCATACTCAATTTCTTATTTTCACTGGCAACTTTTATTTTTTTTATAAGAAAAATGTTATTTACTTAAAATTTGAAATATAATATAAATAATATGTTACGTTATTATTAGTAAATACATTCAAACTTATTAAATTATATTAAATAATAAGTCGTCAAGTGTTAATTGAGATGATATATTTGTAATATATATGACAAATGAATGATGTATTTTGTATATATTCTACTTTATTTAGAGTAAATAATAAATATGATACATTATTTTAAGAACTTTAGTTATTTTATTTTTCAATATTTCAATTTTGTTAACTTTATTAGAAAGTTTAAAATTATTAATATTTTTGGTATTTTTATACCAAATTTATTATATTATTTATATAATTTATTTAAAATTTCTAGTTGTATTAATAATTTATAAGTATTTTATTCTTATTAATAATTTTATAAGTATTTTAATTATTTTTGTTGTAATTAACAATTTGACATTAAATTTAGTAAATAAAACTATTTTTTTATTACCAAAATAATTAAAAATTATTAAAATAAGAAACTAAAATGATTATACATGTTACATGCCTCATCATTATTTTCGTATAAACCTAAGAAGGTAAATTTTCAAAGAATCTTTTAATAATTTAAAGAATAATTTAAATCTTATTTGACCAGTATAAATATTTTATATTTAGGATGTTAAATCGGAAAATTTTATTACTAAATTGAACATATTAGAGATTAGATTAATCATTTAATCTAATTAATAAATATTATTTTATAAATATCTAAACTCAAATTAATACTAATTAATTTTTAGTAAATTTTTTATCTGTAATACAGCCCCACTTAACCCTCAACCACGATCTGCCCATGCATATAATAAAGGTCTTGTTTTATATATTTATGTCGATATAATAAAATAAAAACTCTTTGAAATATATAATTTTATTTTTGAACAATTATATTATTTTTTTATTTTTAACTTACTAATTAATTTGTTCTCAAAACTAAACACATATTTAATAAAATAATAAGGAATAAAATAAAATCACCTCTTAAATAAAATCGTCTCATACAATTTTTCCAAAGGAAAATACAAAGTATCCATCAATAAAAATCAGCTCCTACTTATAGTCATCATCAATATTTATATCGCCATGAATAAAGAGTACTAACTGGGGTCAGACAAAAATAATGATAACCAAATTGAAAAATTAAATTTGTTCGAACGCTCAAATCAATTTGCTACTTTGATTTAATTTTAATTTTTTTTAAAATTATTTAAAAATGAAACATTTTATAAATATAATAATATATATAACACTAATTAAATTCATTAGTATTTAACATTTACGAAATTTGACGCTTAAAAATAATAATTTTTTTCATTATTTTTTAAAAAATAAATAAATAAAAATATTATTATTATTAAAATTGATAATATAAAATTATTTAAATATATATTTTAATAATCATATTCTTAAGAATTCTAACTAAACTAATGATCCGATATATCTCATTTAACAAGTAAAAACAATTTTATCAAATCTATCTAAAAAATTTAGCCCGTAGCATATCCAACCTAATACTAAAAAAGTTAACCTTAAATCTTTCATTTATATAACGAAAACAAGATAGTTTAATTCCTTAAATTAAAAATACTATCATTTATTTTTTTTTAAATTAAAAAACTAAATAACACATTTTAAATAATATTGCTTTAAGATAAAACCATAACCAGCATAGTAGTAAGAAAATTACAAGCACTCATGATCTAAAATTTACACTAAATTAAAAATAAGTTAAAATTTCAAACTTACCCGGTTATTCTACCCAACGTCTCACCAACCCCTCATATCCATTCAACACAACCACCAGTGCAACCCCCACCACTCATCAGCACCACCGCCAGCACACCTTGATCTTCCACACTTTGAGATATAAAACATTTTTTTCCCAATTCATCTTCTTTAAATGTGACTCTTTCCCATAAGTGAACAAAATATTATTCATCAGCAAGTTGCATGCCCACTGGTGAGAGCTGGTGGTAGTTGCGTTGAATGATATGAGGTTGGACCAGGGATGTCAGGGAGTATAGATGGGACGGATGGCTCTTATAGTTTTGAAATCTCAACTAATTTTCAATTAAATGTAAATTTTAAGCTATTTATGAGATGTCTAAAGAATAAAAATGGGGATTTTTCCATAATTTCTCAACACATATATCTCCGAAGTATACATGCTCATCAAATTTGGCACCAAAATGCAAAGTGCTCCTCTTTACGATGGCTACTAACAAGACCACCACATTTCAAACAGACAAAGCTACTACCATCAGCAAATGCATCTAACACGATCTGTGTCCTGCCCGTTTCAGCCAGTATAGAGCTTCCCTGACCATCAACAATGAAAGTAGAGTTTCCGCAATCACCATGCTGCACTGATGCATCAACGGTATAATTTGAGGATGGTTCTAATTTTACAGGCTGGGCTTCTGCAATTACACATTCAGCAAACAAGGAAGCTAGCTGATCAACATCAGCATGTTCATGTAGTTTACTTCTATATATCTCACGAGCACGTTGCAAGCATTGAAATACAGCGTCATCCCCACCTCTGGCTCTCATTACCGTCAAAACCTGACATAAAATTATATTATTAGCAGATACTGATTTACATGTATTTTTAGGTTATATTCTGTTAGGGTATGGATAAATGAATTCATAATCAGAGTGACAAAACTTCATCCAAACATTTAATAGCAATGATGAATAGTGTTGGCGTAAACTTAAAATCAAACTCAAATCTCAAAACTCAAAAAATAGAATAGAATAAAATAAAAATAGCATGATTTTGCCAACTTTGGTAGAGTCAATTGACATATAGACGAGTTCATGTCTCCATGATACTAGAAGAAATAATCACTACAAAGTTGTTTTTATGCCTAAGAGAAGCTTGCTTTGCAATAGCCTTGGGTTCTCAAATGAAGCTAAACCTGGCACTTCCAAAGTTCCACAGTTGGTCTGAACAATGACAAATTTGACCTCAACGTCGTTAAGGGGTCATTAAGGGGATGTTGGAAACTTCATAACCAGAAAGCTTGTTTTACTTATTGGACATACATTTACAATGAGAAACTTCAAACTTGTTTAAGCCCAATTGCTCGCCACAGTTCTCTACTTCGCTTAGCTGTAGACTCTCCATAACAATAATTTATTATATAAATAAAATAAAATAAAAAAACAAAGAAAAGGGAAGAAGAATGACAAACTATGATGAACTTTTCTCATAGCTGTCTTGTGGGATAATAATAGATTAAACAGTTTTTGAAGTAAACAAACTTTGATCTTGATCCATTTTACACAAAAATGACTGAATTTTTTTCCTCTATACAAAGATACTCAGATTTTTATCTCATTACACATAAGCTTTTTTTGTGATTAATTTCTGTCACAGCAGCTAATTAGTGTTAATTAGCTGAAGTGACAAAACTTAATCAGAAAAAATGAATCGTGTGTAAACAAGATAAAAGTCTAAATACCGTTGTGTAAAGAAAAAAATCTAAATCTCTTTGTGTAGAGAAAAAAAGTCCGAACACTTTTGTCTAAAATGAACCAAAATTTAGGTATCTTGAAAGCTATTTAGCCAAAATAATAATGGACAATATCAAGCATAACATCATATAGGATGTCCTATGAAATAAGCAATGAGAAACACTGCTAGCCCAAACTTCCTAGCATACAAACCAATAAATCAAGCATAAACAAGAGTATGAACTATCCAGTCATGTGGTTATTGGCACTAGTGACAACCTTTTCCAAAGGACAAAGGTTATTGGCATGTGGTTAACGTGTAGAGCTAAACCCAGTCAAAATTGTCACCAAGAGTATGAACTATCATAGATGTCTACCAAAATGTTGTGGGAAAATAATAGACTACACTGTTTTTGAGGTATATAAACTTTGATCTATTTTATACAAAAGTGTCTGGATTTTTTTTTCAACACAAAGGTACCCAAACTTTTATCTTGTTTACTCATTAAGTTTTTTTGTGATTAAGTTCTATCATGTTAGTTAATTAGTATTAATTAACATGACAAAACTTAATTAGTATTACTTAGCTAAAGTAAAGGAACTTAATCACAAAAAACATCCATGTGTAAACAAGATAAAAGTGTAGGTACCTGTGTATAGAGGGGAAAAAAGTCTAAATACTTTTTGTTTAGAGAAAAAAAAATCCAAACATGTTTGTCTCGAATGATCCAAAATTTGGGTATCTCAAAAGCTATTTTAACCAAAATAATAATGAACAATTATCAAGCATAACATCATTTGGTATGTCATATGAAATAAGCAATGACAAACACCCACTCGCCCAACCTTCTCAGCATAGAAACCAATGAATCAAGCATAAACAAGAATATGAACTATCAATCATGTGGTTATTGCCACTGGCGACAACCTTTTCCAAAGGAACAAAGGTTATTGGCATGTGATTAACATGTAGAGTTATGTCCAGTCAAAATTGTCACCAAGAATATGAACCATCCAGCCAAAATCTTTTCCTGTTATCCAGTTTGGATTTCTAGAAAAACATTGATTCATTAGGGCTTCTAAGATTTCCATATGCCATTATCTTCTTTCAGCCATATTTAACTTATACTCTAGAAAAAATCACTCTTAAACTGATTTAGCTTTCTAGAAAGTTGTGCACAAGAATCACCAAATTCGAAAATGTTATTTTCCCCTTCTTATCATGGCATTGACAATAAGCATTACTATTAATAATAGAAACTCAGAAGAGGATTAAACCAAGAACCACCCCAGTACACAGTGCAGAAACCCTAATGATCCAAAGCACAAGCTAAAAAAGTAGAACCTAACCAACAAAAAGGTTGTTAATTGCTACTCAGGTAAAGCATATATTATGTTTCTTATTAAACTCGTATGAACATAACCCTATCATATCAAATTTCAATAAAAAATAAAGAAGTTCTGTCACCAAATAAAAGATATATAAATAAAAATACTAAATTGGATCGATTGCCAATCAACGGTGGTGATTGTTCACGATAAGCATTAACCTCAAACACATCAAAAGATTAAAAAAAAAAATTATAAGGCATAAGTGACATTATTTAATATAAGGAGATTTATTCTTCTCGTTTTGCCTCAATATTCAACAAGAAGATAAAGAAATACAAAGTCGAAATAGTTACCGCTTGGAGGGCCTGAGAAGGCTTGCCTTGGTGGATGAGCTGCCAAGCCAAAGTAAGCAAGTCTCTTACGACGCCGTTTTGCCCGCCGCCTGAGTTTGCTGCTTGCTCTTCCATCGGCATATCCCGGTCCGTCATATCTGCTTTTGGAAACTGATCTGTAAATTGTTAATTTGTTATTAACACTGGCTTGCTCTTCATCAATTTTCCCTAGATTGTTGTTTTCTTTTTTCTGTACTAAATTTTCCAAATGTAAAATTACATATAATATATTGGTTTTTTTTTTCCTCTCTAAGGAAAATTTAAAAAATTGGAAAAGTGAAGAAGCTGGATGAAGATTCTAGCAATATCTGCAGTTTTTAGGCACTACATCTGCTTCCTGATTTATCAAAAGAAAAAAAAATCTGCATCCAGGAGATTATACGTGGACGGTGGATCGCACACCTGGAACTTTGTCAATCTGGACTGGACTCTCGATCCAAGCTTCTTCATCCTTGTTAATAATGGGCCTCCTAATTGAACACCTCACTTCTTCTTCTTTTTCTCTCCACAATTTCCTCCTTTTCACACACTTATTTTAAAATAAAAAATAAACTTCATTAATTCAAATAAAAGCTACAATAAAAATTGAATCATAAAAGTAAAATACATCCGATTATCAAATTATTATGACTAAATAATATGTTTGATCCTCTAATTTTTAGATTAAATTTATTAAATTTTAAAAATTATATAACCAAATCTTATGAAAAACAATTAAGAAAATAATAGATTAGTAAAAGTTAAAGAAATAAGTATTTATTCAATCAATTATTATAAAAATTAATAAAAATTATTTGTAATGTATGAGCATGAATAAGATTTTTCATCTATTTTTATTTTTATTTGTAAAATTTAAACTATACATTGATTGAATATTATTTTTTATTAATAATTCCAAACTTTGAATATAAAAATAGATTATTAAGATTAAAAAATAAACACAAATAAGTAGATAATCTTGGTGCTAGAATGAGATTATATTTGGGTTATACACTTATTTTTTTTTCCTATTTGTAATATTATCTAGATGTATAAATTGAGATTAATAATAAAATTTATTAATTTTTAAAACTTATATTATCTTATCTTACTTAATTTTTAATGAGATGAGATAATAATAAGACAATAATAATTAAGATATCTTATTTGTCCCTAAGTGATTTTAATGAAATAATTAAGAATACAAAAAATAATATACAATACATGATTATTTATAATGTATGCTTAATAAAAAAAATTATACAATATATGTTTAAAATTAAGTCTATTAATATTACGATTTAAATGAGATGAAATGAAAGAAAATTATATTTAAATAAAATAAAGCAATATTATAACATTATTTATTAAGGAAAAAAATAAGATGAGTTGCACATATCTAATTTTACCATAATATAGAATCAAATGATCCAATTGGTATTTTGGTCCATTTTTGCATGCAATGTTACGTAGCAGCAAACGGGAAACTGTTGGATTTTGGAATACAACGAGGCAATAGAATTCAGTGCATTAACTTCTTCTTTTTCCTCATTAAATACCCAAAGCAGCTTGTTCTCTATCCAGAGCTTGCTTTTCTTGTTACCCTCAAAACCCATAATAAAAGTGAGTTAGATGATATTGTATTAGTTTATTTATTGAATTTTGACTCATAAGTCATAAGGTTGGATGCTTGTCTAGTTTGAAACATTTGTTTGGAAAAACAGCCCAATGTTTTTTCCTTCTGCAATAATTGGAGTAAGAAATTCCTATAAAAGAGCTTGAGAGTTTCAAACTCTCCTATGTAATTTAGTTTGGACTAAAGAAAATAAAAAAAATAATTGTTAAATTCGGACATCGATTGAGGATTACACACACGCTGCGCATATAAACAAAGGCAGTCCTCAAACTCATAACCTGAGTTTTGAGATAGAGTTAGGTCCAAATTTATCATGGTATCAAAGCAGGTTACTCGGTCGGTGCAGTTGTTTCGTCACTGGTGAGTGATACATTCCATCACTTAAACTCCATAAGTTCAACATCTCCGTCGGTTTCAAGGGGACAAACCCTTGTCGATGTGAGGGGAGTGTTAAAGTCCCATATCGACTGTGGATCGCGACCAGGCTGCGCATATAAATAAATACAATCTTTCAACTCATAAAATGAGTTTTGAGATAGAGTTAGACGCAAATTTAACAATAATACATAATTAATATTTGATAAAAATAAATAAAAAAATTAACAAAATCCATCAATCCTAATGAAACTTGGAGAAGATAGGTATGGTGGAGTAAGGCGATTATTGGCATGAAAATTAAGGAGAAAGTAGCTAGTCTCCATAGTGTTCATTTGTTTAGTATTGTCATTATAAAATAAAATAAAAATAAAAAGAAGCTTCCACTTACCATATGGATCTTATTCTTCCCCATTAACAGCTAGAAACTAGATTAAAAAATGTAGAACAGTGCTAAGTGACATGGCTTCTGTACAACTACTAGCACTCGGGATGAGAAAAAAATAATTTGATTTGGCCAATTGACATCATGTCTTGGACGGCAAAAGAAACCGCAGGCACTTTTTTTCCATCTCTGTATGGACAATTTTTTAATGGGAAAGCAAAAGAAACGAGTGTGCTTTTGGTTCTGTGACTCCCATTATGAATCTAACATCCTTATTTTAATGTGGACATAGCGCCAGAGCAAACCTAGCAGCCACTTGACTTCAGTCGCCGAGTTTTATCATCTTTCAAAAACTAAGATACAGAAATGACCTTATTTTCAATCATGGATTAAGCCACACGCGCAAAGAAATTGGGGGTTTGATTATTCGTTATGTGATTTGGTTTTTATACGATAATTTTAAAGATGAGTACAATTTTAGATAAAAACCGAATATGAAGCAACGGGTACGATTATACTGATAAACGAACCCGTCCCTACTCGAAATTAATTATATTTATTTAATTAAATTAAATTATATATTAATTAATAATTAGGATTTATTAAGAAATTTTTTAAAAAATTCAAAAACTGGATATTTTTTAATAATCGTCCCTAACCATTAACCGTGTTTAAAAAAACTGTCCTAAAACCATAACGATTTTTAGACGGTTTTGAATATAGATTTTATAATTCGATTACAGGATAATTATATCAAAAACCGTCTCATTTTATACCTATATCTATCCCTAATCATACCTTACTCGGAGGGACATAACGGTTCACTAAACTTTTGATAATTTTTTGTGTTGTGCAAAAAATACTAGTAGTAGTACTCCCCCTCAATTATTATTTTTTTTTTCAACATCTTACGTGCACTTTTTAATATAATTTTGCAATAATTCCATCAAAAAATCATCGATGTTTATTGTTCTCATTCATGCGATGCTCGATTCGTCCATTTTTACTATTTAGTTTAGTCGCGGTGCCCCGAAGACAAATCCTAAATTCATACTCATGGTTAATTAGAAACTTATAGTGAATCAATATTACAATTAAAGGTGGATGGAGGAACACGTTTACTGTTATACTAATATCATCGACTTCTAAAAATAACACTTATTATGAGTAAGTTAACAATGAATAAAGGAACAAGTTTACTGTCATACTAGTATCTATAACGGCCTTACACCGATTTCTAGCAATTTTCGAGCATTTAATCACATAGATTAATATTTATTCAGAAGTTTCTATAAAAAAAATATGGCATTAAACATTAAATCCTTTTATAAAATTTGAGAATAAATTACAGTTTCCAGCTCCAAACTTAATTTTTTTGGCATATACAAGAGAATATAAGTTAATCAAGGCGAAGGAGCTTCTTGAGGATTCAAATAAGCAGCAGCACTAGTAGTAGTAAAATGAAAAAAATTACAAGGAATGTAATGGTAAATCCACATATGAGGACAGAACCTTGGAAAAGAAAAGAAAGCTGAACATTCTTGCACAGATCTCTGAAATGGAAGACCAGGAATACAATTGTTGCGAACATCAACTACTCCCCTCTCAATCAATTCTCTACAAAGAGGACCAACATGTGTAAAATAGTTATCTGATAAGGAAAAATTTACCAAATTTTCCAACTCACAAATCACTTCAGGTACCATACCGTTAAACAAATTACCAGCAAAATTTAACTGCTCCACCTTGTCTAAACAAGCCAAAGAAAATGGTAATGGACCGGTCAACTTATTATTACCAACATCAAACAATATTGCTTCTCTCAGAAAACCAACCTCATAAGGCAAACAACCTGTCAACTCATTGTTGAGTAGTAAAACTTCAGTCAATGTAGACAAAGCTTTAGCGATACCTCTTGGAATTGGGCCAGCGAAGTTATTATTAGCCAAAGTGAGATAAAGAATGTGAGAAATTCCTGGAATATCTGGAAGTTTCTGCATGAAATTGTTGTTATTTATAAAGAGGAAATCAAGATTTTGTGAGAATATCTGAGGTGGTACGGACCCAGTGAAGAAATTGAACCTAATGTCTAGAAAACTTAGGCCATTCATGCCTAAAACAGCTATTGGAAATTGCCCAGAGAATTTGTTGTTACTGATATCCAGCTCATAGAGATAAGGAAGATTGGCTAATTTTGGGGAAATAGTGCCTTGAAAGTTGTTGGAATTTGCATGAAACAGAGCAGTATCAGGAAGTTTATCAAGAAACCCATCAAGCGTAGGAGCACTAAGTTGGAAACCATTAAAATCAATAGAAGCAACAACTATGGCTGATTTGTTGTCAGGAGGGTTGTCACAATAAAAGCCTTTGTAATTGCAAATATCAGAACCAACCCAAGTTTTGGTGATGCCTAATGGATCTGAAGTGATGATGGATTTGAAGGTTTGGATTGTTGAGTAAACAACTGCTAGTCTTTGATCTGTAAATTGTAAAACCTTTGAGATTACATATGGTGAAGGTAGAGCTGTTTTGGGTTGGATTTTGTGTGCTATGACTTTGGGTTGATCAAGTAAATGACTACCAATGAAGGCTTTGAATAGAGTTCCATTTTCATGCTGAATTGCTGCTGTACCAGTAGTAGTAATCTTCACTAAAAGATAAATGATCAGTAAGAGGTAGAAGGTTGAACCAGCTGGTTTGATCATTGTTCTTTGTACTACACTTTGCTATTTGTTTCACTAATAAATTCTGGACCTTATGGAGCAAAGGCGGCAAAGAACATCAAATACAAGAAGTGAAATACGGGACTTTATTTATTATCATGCGTAGTTGTTTTTGAAAAAGCAATCGTATCTTTAATTTTTCACTGCACTCTGTATATTTAATCATTATCTTCAAATCATGATTTCAATTATATAAAAAATATCTTTAAAGCATTATTTAGCAATCCGAATGCTCTGCAGTAGCTATGAACTAGAAGCATGAACAAGAAGAGTTAATTGTTAGGTTTTATTCTCAAAAATTATATCACCATTACACCTAAAAATAATTTTTTTAATGAATATAATTATATGAATTTAATTATATTTATCAATAATACTCTACCACATCATTTTATATTTATTTTTTTTAAGTTGCATTTAATCCGCCCATAAATAAACAATTATAATTTCAACTAGAACAAAAATAACTCAATTATTTAATTGATTTCATTTTTAATTTCTTCATTAAAAAATATGTACTCATTTTATTACGATATTAAAAGAACATATGTTTATTATAAACACGTATTTTTTTTAAGGAGATTAAAAATAAAATTTCATAAATAAAGATGTTATGTCATGGAATAAACCATTATAACTTTCTGAATGATGATGAGGTAATTCAAGATAACTCATGGCTTCGAAAAAAGCTAACTAATTCACGACGTATATACTTGAGAGTAGTGTGTTTCTGATATAATGGTCCTTTTATTTTACAAAGAATTCATTGAATATAATAGGCATAATAACATTTTTATTGAGTTCTTGATTTAAATATATATTTTTATAAATTGAACATTTTTTCTTAATTAGTAATAACTTAACTCAAAATTCATAATTTTATATCAAATTACATAATAAAAAGATCAAAAGATCAAAATATCTTCATTTTATAATTTCAATAAAATGATAATAAGGTCATACCTACCATTTTCCAACAATCCCATCGATGATGGCCATCATCGGTGACTTCATTGAAGTTTCAATATATATAACATGTTATATACAACGACATAGGTAGATATAATATGCTACATCCTATAAGCTACTAGAATTATAATGATGTAAGATATTATATATAAAAATATAGATGAATATAACATGTTATATTCGGTAGGTTACATGAATTATGATAAATGTAAGATCATATATAAAAATACAAGTGAATGTAATATGTTACATGTGATGAATCGCCTGAGATATAATGTATGTGACATATTACATAAAAGATACATGTAAATGTAATATGTTATATATGTTAGGTCGCCAACAACAACTGCAAGAACTTCAGTAGGTCCTTAATGATTTTGTAGGATTTTTTTTATTTTGATTTTATTGAATTTATATAATAAGGATATTTTGGTATTTATATATATAAAACTATGAGATTTTGGTTAAGTTTTTGATAGTTTGAAAAAAATAATATTGAAATAAAAAACATGTATACAAATGAAATATTCTACATTTTATTAGACCAGGTTACTTGCTTTGGTAGAGATAATTACATAGTTATAGTTTTGATTTGGGACTTAGGCAACCATCTAAATAAGAAATAAATTTTAAGACTGATATAGATATTATTTATAGCCAATAACAAAATGAACAAAATATATGATTTTAATAATTAGAAAACATATTTTAAACAAGAAGAAAAATATTGACTTGTCAATAATATCTTCTTAATAGTAGCGGGAGGTTTGATGATAATGTGTGTGAAGATTATATTTAAGATTATTTTAATCTTTTTAATATATATCTATATGTGTTTTTTTTATCATTTTAAGCTTTATTTTAATTATTAAACAAGTTATTTTTATATTTTTTGTTGTTAGATATAAATACTTATTATATTGAATCTTTTATTCCACGAAACACCTACACAGCTTTAACTTCTTTTGTTTTTGAAATTTTTTACTTATATCCCACAAAATCATCTAAATACATCCATTTAAAGCATATACCTCGTTAGTGTATATAAATCTCTAATAGAATTAGCCTTGTTGTTTTTTGGTGAAAGCGGATTTTACTTCAATAGAAAGATTGTCTTTGTACAAAAGTATAAATGGGCTGCACTAGCCCAGAAATCAATATAAATAGTTGTTATTTCTTCAGGCCCAATTTTGGATATAGATAAATATACAAGTATATACCCTCCTCCATGTTTTAAAACCATTGAAGTACATGTATGCACATAAGGGTATAAACTTAGAATTTTTATGAATGTGTTCAGAGTTGGCCTTTCTTAAGTTGAAATGAAATTATTGTGCAAACTGGGTTTTATGGATTTCCTTGGTATTAGTTTTCTTTGAAGGAAGCATAGGATCTAAATTTGATGTATTGTGTAAATAATAGGAGATATCTAATCTTCAAAAATTAATCTCATGTTATTTTATATATTATGGAGAGAAATAAATTTTAATGACATGTTTAATTAGTCATGATAAAATAATCACTCAATTATAACTTTAAAGTTGAAATTAATATTATTTTAATAATTAAAATTTAACTTTAAACAATTTTTTATAGATTAGCAATGCACAAATTTTTGTGTGTTCAAAACACATTAATTTGATAGCTTTGTATTTCTCGGATCTTAGAACGAGAAGGTGTTATTAGTTATATATATATATATATGGAGAACCTTAGGCAGGTACATATTTTTAAACGGTTTATTTTTTAAAAAATAAATTAATAGTTAAATTCAACTTATTTAAAATAAATTAATCATTTCATTTAACATTTTAAAATATAATAATAAAATAATAAAAGATGCATTGTTCCGTGTCCGGAAACTAAAAGAACCATTTTTAAACGTTGGGTTCGGCACATGTTTGTAAAGCTAGATTTTAAATATCATTCTTCACATGGAATTACCTCTAAAGTGAGAGAAGGGAATGGAGAAAGTATCAGTGCCCGCCGCACACATGCAGAAGACGGAAATGCAACAGTGTCAGAGAGTTCAAACTTCAAAGTTGCTTTCTTGCTCGGTGAGTATGGAGGATATGATCATATGATATTGAAGACCCAAATTCACAAGCATGTGGCTTCTATGAGTTGAGATATGAACGGTATTTGTCTATTTGATAGGGGCATAAGATCAAATCGCAAATAACGACTGTAACGTTTGGATTCTTGTACATTAATTAACATTATCACGTAAAAATATAAATATATAATGTCAGAAAGACTGTGAATTTTAGAGCCTTGAGATTGATTGGTTGTCACTTGTAAGTTGTAACGTGCAATCTATATATAAATATTGCATTGCATGTCCCACAACCACTCATTTTGTAGTTGGATATTTGAACACGTACTCAAGTAAAGTTATACTTTATAGGCAGTGGGCGCCTTATTCACACCCATGCCATGTTCTTCTACTCCTGTGATAATATGACACATCAACTTCAACCCATAGGCCATTTGACTACCCTTCTTTCGAATAGACTTTCATATAACGTAGAATATATTTTTATTGATTATTTTATATAAACTTATTTAACTTTATATAGAAAGCTACATCTTATTTAATTATTACGATACATTAATTATTCAAATAACTTGCTTGTATAAAATGTTTTTCCTCAAATTGATTCAGCATCCTACATAATCATTAAATGCATCTTTACGTCGAATCAGCCGTTTGGTTAAGTACAAATATTGGTAAAGTAGTGCCTCGTGATATATATATATATATATTGATGTATTAAGCTAAAATAATATCAATGATTTTTTTGTTAATATTAAGTAAATTTATTTTTAGGTTTTATGAGACAATATTTTATATCAAATGGAATCTTTTTTTTTTGGCATTATTTATTTTCATTACTCATTTTGTATATGTATTTATGTTCTTGTCATGGATTTCTGTACTATTATGAGATATGAAACTTTGGTTTGATACTTGCGTGCACCACTTAACATTATTAAAATCTGAGATAAAATTCACATGGATGGAATTGCTGACTTGTGGGGGCAAAAAAAGAAAAAAATAAATGATTTATACAAAAAGGAAATTCCAAGTCTCCATCAAATATCAATCCAATGTTCTTGCTCAATATTATACTACATTTTTGAATTGTGGTTACAACATCAACGTCATTTTTGAATTCTTGCTTAAAATTATTCTAAAATTTTAAAAATAATTTATTTTTAGATAATAATATTATTATAATAATTTTATATTATTATCATAATTAAAATATTTATTTTATTATTAATATTAATCATAATTTAATTTATTATTATTTAATAATATTATCATTAATAAAATATTTTTTAATAATAATAATTTACATTATAACAATAAAATTTAACTTTATTTTATTATTGATACATGAAACATTATAATAGAGTAAATTTATATATACTTAACATTTAACATTTTTCTTTTAAATAAATAAAAAAATATTTATAATTTAGAGAAAGTTTATCTATATTAAGTTTAAGATAAATTTTAAATTATATGTAATAGTTTTATTGATAAATATAATTAATTTATATAATTGTATTAAATAATTTTTTTTAATATTTATTATGATTATAATATATATATATATATAATATATAAGTAGTGATGCACCTAATTAATCACGATTCTCCTTCGAGATAAATATTCTTATTTTAAAATAAGGTGGAAATTTGTAATAGGAAATAGCATGTTGTCGCAAATTGATTTTATGGTGTAATAAAATTATTGGATGAAATTTAAGATTAAAGAAAACATTTACCGATAATAAATTGTTTAAGTAAGTTGAAATTTATTTTAAATTGACATAAATAACATAGCTCGTTATAATAACACAAAGTATTACCCTCTCACTATACTATAATGATTAACTAACTTTATTTTTAATATATTGTAGGATGAGAGGATTCGGAAAAATAAATCCTCTAAGAAAGTCAAACATTTATCGATTATATATTAATAAGCACCGGTTAGAATTTTTTTTTTTTTTTGTATTGGGTCTAAAAAATATAAAAATTAAAATTATGTGTAAATATAATTATAATTTTTTATTGAGTATAATTAAAATAACTTTTTATGATAATTTTGTTTATTTTTAAATCAAAAATAATACTTTTTTGGTTACTAAATAATATATCAAATGCTCTTAAAGTTTATCATATCTTCATTTATGTTCTCAAAATTTATAAAAATATCTAAAATGTCTTTTAACTTTATAGTTAATATCATTGATATCTTTAATCTTTAATGGTGTTAATTTTCGATCTATATTACTATTCATTGGCTTTGATATCAATTGTCACGGATCGAAATAAATTTTTTAAAAATTTATTTAATAAAGAGTTAATATTAACCTAATTAATAAACTTTGTCTATTTTCAAAAGATAAAAAATTGTCTAAAAAGCTCATTTTTTATTAGTATAAATCTAATTTTCTTTTATATTCCTTATAATTGCAGTGTATATTATGTTTTTCATTATGTTTATTACTTATTTATAATCCTTAATCTATTAATTATTTTTTAAATTTTAAAAATATTCTTTCATTTGTTAAATCTAATAATTTTAATTTATATATTAGTGATTTGATATTCATAAGATATTATCTTGATAAGTCATATGTGTTTAATACACATTATTTTGATCTATTCGAAGTATACAAATTAATTTTTCTTATGTACATAGAGTGTACTTATAATCTTTAAAGAATTAGTATTCAAATATTAAGTTGTTGTACTTATCTTCTCTTATTTTTATATATTTTTAATTAAAATAGTCTATTGATATTCTTTAAATAGGATGGATATAATGATTGTAATAGCTTTAATGTCTAATAAAGTATTAAATATGTTAACATTTTCAAGACAAATTTCATAATCCTTATTTTTAAAATATTTGTTTAAATGATAGAGATAATACTTATCAAATTTTTCCAATAGAATTAGATTTTTATCTTTAATTTCATTTGGAATTAGTTGTTTATTTTTAGAAACAATTTTCATTTTCTTGTCTATCATTATTATTACTTGATGTTAACAAATATTTAAACATTCAAGATTCTTAACTAACTTAAAGTTATAATTATTATACTTTAATTTAATAGGTCTACTATGATTTTCTCTTCTTTGTCTCCTTTTGTTACACATGTTATGCCTCAATTTTGCTCAAACCTCAAAGTCTTCTTCACAATGGTGAGCCTTCTACATCCATACATAAATGATGTCCAATATTTGACTTACTATAAAAAAGTAATAAAACTCCATTTTATTCATAAGATAATAATTATTACAACTTAAAGTGAACTAAGAATCTTGAAGGAATTCTTAACCACTTATATTTACTTAGTATTACACCATTGCACCTTTCTCCAACCTAACCTCACTCTAGAGTAACGAACAAAGAAACAAAATCGCACGATATACATTGTCTCGCTTGTTGAAAATAATACGACTAACCACTATATTTATTGTAATCACAAAATTTTGATCACCATTCTTTCCCAAAGACATTATACTACAGATTTTCAACCTATATTTTTTAAGTTATTTTCTTCCAATGCCATTTATTTGTTGTCAGTTTGTGTTTTTATATTTTTTTTACATTATATATAAAATTAATAGAATGTCTATAATGTAGTCATATGACTAATACATATTTGATTTTTTGTTACTTTGGATATTTAAACTAATAAATATTAAAATAAAACAAAATTACAATTTTAACATTAAGTTGAAATAAAAAAAAGTTTTATTGAAATAAAAAAAAAGTTTTAGTATTAAGTTGACACAAAGCTATAGTTTTAATATCAAATAAAATGTCTGTACTATAAAATAATATATCATATATTTTTAATAAAAAGTAAAAAAATAATATTCTATCATTAAGAATTTTAGATCTTTTTTTCTTAAAAATGTTTTTATATATATAATAGACTCATGTTATATTATATTAGGATAAAAAACATACAATATAACTTAAGTCATGGTTATTAATTTTATAATAATATCTTTTCATAATATATAACATATATAATAGTCTTTATATAAGTATAATATTACGAGAAGATTGAAATTTGAAGCTTCTTTAACTCTTTATTAGAGTGTTTATTTTTCGGTCTAAAACTCTCCCAAATGCTAAGCAAGTGAAATTTTTATAAATTCTATTATTAAAATTAAATACACGTAAAAAGAAAATAGATTCTATAATAAGTGTTAAGAAATCAGACAAAGTTAGTTGCAACGATATAAAATGTAGCTTACATATGAGAAATAATATTAATAATAAATTAAATGAATCTTACGATCTTATAATATATAAGAAGAGAACATTTAAACATACAATAATATTATTTTATAATATCTTTAAAATTTTATTATATACATTTTATTTGTAATTATCATCTTTATGGTAGTTATCATTCTCATTCATCATATTTAATCTTAGTTTTTATGTAAAAAATTCAAAATCAAAATTTTAAAAAGGTAGAATTTTTGTATTATAAATATAGGAAGAAATTAAAAATATACTAATAAAGAAAAATTGATGAAAAATTGAAAGACTAAATTTTTTTAATAACCTATACTAATTAAGATCTCCGTACAAAAACATTAAATCTTAAAAATGATCTAACTCTATGTACAAATTTATTTCTTTAACTTTCTCCGAGAAAGATATACTATGCATGGTCAATTCGTTGTAATCGATGTCAAATGTCATAATTTTCAACTGATCAATCAAGAATCAATATTAAAAATGATCCCATTGACTATTTAGAGTTGTTAGATCTTTTATCTTCGAATGCACTCACTACTATAAAAGTCATTATTTAAGTCGAGATTTAAAGTGATTTTTTGTTAAATCGACTTATAATAAATTTAAAGTCGGTTTGTTGAAAAATTGACTTAAAATGAATTAAAAACATATAGATTGTAGCATCGGTTGATACATAGAACCGACGCTACGTCCTACATGTAGGACATAACGTCGGTCTTATGTGTCAATCGACGCTATACACATAAATATTTTCTTTTCTCTTTTTTCTTCTCTAGACATAAATCATTCCAAGCACATTTTATCTCTCAAAAACTCAAAACCTCATTCATTCTTTTTCATTTTTCGATCACCTACGACCACCAATTCCAACACTCAAAATACTCAAAATTTTAATTAAATGAACTTTTTTTATAAATAAAAAATATATTTAATAATTAAAGCTCATTAGCTCAAATAACATCACATGAAACACCAAAAATGAGGAAAATAATATTACAACTAGTATTTGAAACAAATGATAAATTAATAATGAATGAATATCTTACGCACCAACCAAATCCATGGAAATAATAAAAATCTTTATACGCACATGTTATGTTATAATAACTAATTAATTACAAAACAAGAATATTAGTAAATATAAGCTAAAGAAAAATGATTCTTAAATTAATACGTCCATTTTTAAATAAATTCATTAAATATAAATGTCATAAAACACCTCTTATACAAAAGTTAGAGGACATTGTGTATTCCTACAAACTCATACTTTGAATAAAAAGCTTCAAATCTCAATATAATTTTTTCAGCCACTAAATAAAGAAATATATGAGTAAAATTAAATAAACAATTTTCCTCCAAAATTGATCACATGTATATAAAGCTCTCTTAATGTATTTAAGTAGATCATATAATGATTATACAAAGAAAAAAATATATTTTTAAAACGTCACGAAAATACTTAAGCTTACTTCAATGAACGTAGAACTATTGTTAGAGTAAAGAGAAATAATGATAGACGTATGACGGTTGTTAATTGGTGGAAATTAAGAAAAAAATGTGTTTATCTAATTTTAAGTTTTTCACTTAACATGTAACTTATAACGTTTACATGTTATATGTTTTTTTAATTATTTTATGCTAACAAACTAGTTCCAACCCAATCTAACTCGACTCGATTTTTTTAAGTTATTTGAACTTGTTCAAATTTATAACGAATTTAATTTGATTCAAATTCTACTATTTAAATTTTATTGAATCAAGTTATGAAATAAATTTATGCCCTACTAAAAATCACTCCGTAAAATAAGGTATGATAAATCCAACTAAAAAAATATTTTAATACCTCCTTCCAAGGAGTTATTGTTGAATTCAACAATCACTGCAACACAATTCAACAAACACTGCACCGATGCCAAACATTTTTTTCTAATATACACGGTGCCTACCAAGCAGCTGCAAACCATGCAATTCAATCATGGTGGTTGGTGAAATAGTAATTGATATTTGTCTATATAAAAAATGTAAATATCCGATACAAATTAAGAAAATATACTCAGAAAACATTGACTTTCTCTTCTGATTATTTATTCAAATATTGATTTCTTCATGGTATCAGAGCCAAGTCATTGTTTTATACAAATTTAAAACTCTTGTTCTCTAAAACAGAGATTTCTTTCTCCGAAAATCCTTCCTCTCGTGAACAAGAATTCTCATTCAAACACCCGTATAAATATTAATTACAAACATCATTTGAAGCAATATTTGTCCCACCTAATTTTACCAGATTACTCTAAACACAATTATGAACATTTTGGTAAAATTAGAGTAGAAGAAAACCTCCCCACGTGCCATGACGCGCCGCCTGAAGTAGAGGGTCCATTTTCCACGCGTCGTCACGCGTAGTCTGGAGGTTGAAGATGATGACGTGTCATCCAGCTCGGCTCGGTTGGCTCGGTTCGGCTCGGCTGGCTCGGCTCGGTCCGGCCAGAGGGCGTAGTCGGCCCACAGCTCAGTTCGGCTCAGGTCATCTCGGTTCGGCTCAGGTTGGTCCGACTTGCGGTTCGGTTGAACTCGGTTTTCTCGGTTTTTCACAGTTTTCCTATTTTTGGCCAGTTCGGTCCATTTTAAAGGTCCAAACTCGGTTTTTTTCCAGTTCTGGATTTCTAAAACCGTTTTGGTTCATTTTTTCAAGTTTTTAATCCAATTTTGAACCGGTTTTGTGGTTTTTTATCCGGTTTAGTATAAATATATATTAAAAAAAAACAGAAAAAAATTTAGTTCTAAAATTATTACACCATTTTCTAGTTTGTTTACCATAATATCATGACAGAGGGTATAATTTCATTACCTATGGAGCAATCAACTCCAACTGTTGTACAATCGGTTCAGTCTGAAGGTGTGTTTAATGCTGGAATTGTTCTTACTGAGACTAATTATGATGTTTGGTCTCAAATAATGGAAATGCATATTGCAGAGAGAGAAAAACTCTCTTATATTCATGACAAAAATTTGCAACCAGAAAAAACATCAAACAATTATAATAAGTGGTATGCAGAAAATCAAAAAGTGAAGAGATGGATCCTTATGTCAATGAGTCCAGAAATCATGAAGCGATATTTACGCATACCTACTGCTCTTGAAATTTGGGGTGCTTTGGCAAAAGCATTCTATGATGGAAGTGACGAATTACAGGTATTTGTCTTAAACCAAAAAGAATTTACTTCCAGACAAAATGGAAAATCACTTTCAGAGTATTATGGAGAGTTGACTGAAATTTTTCAAGAGCTAGACCATCGTGATAAGGTGGTCATGGAAGACCCTAATGATCTAATATTATATCAAGAGTCTGTTGAAAGACTAAGGATACATATTTTTCTTGCTAGATTAGATGATGAATTTGAGCTGGTTCGTGGAGAAATTTTGCGAAAAGAAACTATACCAAATTTAGAAGGTTGTTATTCCTTGATTCAACGGGAGGTAGTACGTCGAATCTCATTGAAGGAAAAATCTGGAGACGTTGACGCTTCCAAAATGATTTCTAAAAATCGTTCTTTTTCCAATCAGTAAGAACGAAGGGTGACTAATAAATCATCATTTAAATGTACCCATTGTCATCAAAAGGGTCATACTAAAGAACAATGTTTTGAACTTGTGGGATATCCTGACTAGTGGGATCACAACCGTGGTTTTCGGAAGAAAAATCCACGACAGATGTCTACTGCCACCATTGCTGAAACAACAAAAGATCAGGTTGCAAACTCCTCAGCAAATGTTGGTAAGATACTTAAAGCTTTTTCTCCTGTTTTTAATAATACATGGATAATTGATTCAAGTGCAACTGATCATATGACATTCGATTCTAGACAAATCTCAAAACCATCCTCACACAAAACTGTTTGCACTGCCAATGATAACACAACCCGAGTCATTGGGGAAAGATCTTTGTCTCTCACTAGTACTTTGAATTTAGACTCAGTACTAGTTGTTCCCTCTTTAGAGTATAACCTTATATCTATTTCTCAAATAACCACTGCTTTATCTTGTTTTGTTATTTTTTGGCCTGACTTTTATGTGTTCGAGGACATTCAAACAAAGCAAAGGATTGGTCGTGGTGTTAGGCAAGGAAACATGTATTATTTGGACTTGGATTCAACAAATCATGCATTGGTAGCAACTAGATCTAACAAGGATGAATCAAATATATGGTTATGGCATAAGAGATTGGGTCATGCTTCTTTTGGATATTTAAAGAAATTATTTCCAAGTTTATTTTTGAGCTTTGATCTTTCTACTTTAAAATGTGATGTCTATGAACTAGCAAAAATTCATCGTTCCTCATTTTCTGTAACTTTAAATAAAAGTCCATTTCCATTTATGGTTATATATTCTGATGTATAGGGTCCTTCCAAAGTCTATACTTTGGGAGGATCACGTTGGTTTGTTACATTTATTGATGATTGTAGTAGAATGACTTGGGTCTGTTTAATGAAATATAAAAGTGAGGTAAATGTATTATTTAGAAAATTTCATAAAATGGTTCGTACTCAATATAAAACACAGATTCAAGTTCTACGAAGTGACAATGGAGGAGAATATAAAAGTTTTGAGCTTCAAGAATATCTTAAACAGAAGGGATTATTCATCAAACTACTTGTGTTGATACACCTTAACAAAACGGAGTTGCAGAAAGAAAAAATTGACACTTGTTGGAAGTTGTCCGTGCCTCATTGATCGAAGCTAATATGTCATTATCTTATTGGGGAGAAGCAATTACTTCTGCTACATATTTGATCAATCGGGTATCTTCCAGTCCCATTAACTTCCAAACACCACTACAAGCCATTACTGAAGCAATTGTTGCACCAAGTGTTCCCAATTTACCTCCTCATGTATTTGGTTGTGTGGCATTTGTACACCTACATAAACAACAACGTAGCAAGTTGGATCCACGAGCAATACGTTGTGTTTTTATGGGATATGCCATACAACAAAAAGGGTATCGTTGTTATCATCCTCCTACAAAACAAATGATTACCACCATAGATGTTATTTTTCATGAAGATACAATATATTTCTCATCTACACCTGAATTTCAGGGGGAGTACAACCATGTTGAAATTCAGACCCTTACATATAAATTGTTTTCTTATGAAGAAAGACAAATTATATGTGAGAAAAATATAAATAACTAGAATTTAGATGGTAATAACTCTCAATATAGAAAAGACTCAAGTGAAATGGAATCAAGTCCTCATCAACTTCAAGATCATCAAGCAAGTTCCTTACTACCACAAAGTGAGTACGAGTTTCCTTCTCCACAAATTGCTGATATACCTAACCAATTGTTTGCTAAGAATGTTCCAACTATTGAACCAGCCAGAAAAATACTTCCATCACATCCTAACAGAGGTATTCCTAAAGCCATGTATGAACCTGAGATTTCTAGTAAAGTCAAATATCCCATGAGTAACTATATGTCTAAACATCGTTTGTCAAAATCAAATGTATCATTTGTGAATCAATTATCTGCTGTATCTATTCCTAATAATGTGCAGAAAGTTTTAGCTGACCCAAAATGGAAAGATGGTATGAATGAAGAACTAAGATCCTTAGAAATAAATAGAACTTGGGAACTTGTCGATCGTCCACCAACAAAGAAAATTGTTGGATGTCGATGGATTTTTTCAGTAAAGTATCAAGCAGATGGTATGATTGAACTCTATAAAGCAAGATTGGTCACAAAAGGATACACTCAGACATATGGGATCGACTATATAGAAACATTTGCGCCTGTAGCCAAAATTAACACTGTTCGAGTCTTGGTATCTCTAGCTACAAATTTAGATTGACCATTATATCAGTTTGATGTAAAAAATGCCTTTCTACATGGAGATTTAATTGAAGAAGTCTACATGGATTTACCACCAGGAATCAAGAAATTCAAAATCCATGATGAAAATGTGTGTAAATTAAAAAAATGACTGTATGGATTGAAACAATCCCCAAGAGCATGGTTTGGTAGGTTCACAAAATCAATGAAGGCATTTGGCTACAAACAAAGCAATTTATACCATACTTTATTTCTGAAAAAAGGGTATGGTAAGATCACTACACTTATTGTATATGTTGATGAGATGATAGTAACAGGAAATGATCTTGAAGAAAGGAAAGCTCTCCAAAGTTATTTGTCCAAGGAATTTGAATTGAAAGACCTTGGTTCCTTAAAATATTTTCTTGGGATTGAGGTTTCTCGATCAAAAGAAGGAATCTTCTTATCTCAAAGAAAGTATGCCTTAGATTTATTAAAAGAAACTGGTATGTCGGCATGTCAACCAGCTAATACACCAGTAGAGGAAGGATTAAAGTTATGTATCAAGATTGATCAAGTTCCAACAAATAAAGAAAGATACCAAAGGCTTGTTGGAAGGTTGATGTATTTGGCACACACAAGACCAGATCTTGCCTATGCTTTAAGTATTGTCAGCCAATTTATGCATAATCCTGGAGAACAACATATGAATGCAGTTATTCGTATTTTGAGGTATTTAAAGTCTGCTCTTGGAAAAGGAGTATTGTTTACTAAAAACTCAGAGTTCCAAAGAATAGAAGTATATAGTGATCTTTGATTGAAATTTGGATCAATAAATGATAAGCGATCTACATCAGGCTACTTTACTTTTGTAGGAAACCTTGTATACGTGGAGAAGTAAACAACAACGTGTTGTTGCGGATTCTACAGATCTTTGAATACAGAGGCATGGCACTTGGGCTTTGTGAGGTCTTGTGGTTACAATCTCTCTTGAAAGATTTGGGATATCCTTCTAAAGAATCAATTAAGTTATTTTATGACAATAAAGAAGCATGTGATATTGCTCATAATCCAGTTCAACACGATCGTACAAAACATGTTGAAGTTGATAAGTTCTTTATTAAGGAAAAGTTAGAAGAAAATTCATTGGAATTGCCAAAAATTAAGTTAGAAGATCAATTGGTTGACATCCTCACTAAAGCAGTCTCATATCGAATATTCACAGAAGTTTCACTCAAGTTGGGTATGAAAGACATCTATCTTGGCTTGAGAGTTAAATTCAACAATCATCAGAACACAATTGAACAAAATATCAGAATCCAAACATTTCTTCTAATATACACGGCACCTACCAAACAGATGTAAACTATGCAATTCAATCATGGTGGTTGGTGAAATAGTAATTGATATTTGTCTATATAAACAATGTAAATATCCGATACAAATTAAGAAAATATAATTAGAAAATATTAATTTTTTATTCTAATTATTTCTTCAAATATTTATTTTTTAAGTTATGCTATATATATAACAATTACGCTACCCTATCTATTTTTAAAGAACGTGTGTGAATTACCACCACCAAAACATATTTTTAGTTACAGTTTAAAGATGAAAAACTAAATTATATATTTTTTAGATTAATATGTTTCTTTTAATTTTAGATTTTTAACGTACAAATTTTGACATTTTTTTTATTGCACTAACAGTTTACTTGGATTAATTTCAAGATATTTACTTTATTTAATTTTTTTATGTATAACTTTAATTCTTTGCTACTTTATTATATTTTAGGATATTTTCACAGTGAATCATAATGAAACGCTAACGTGAAATTTTTAAATATTATGTTGTAATGGGATAAAAAAAAGTTTACAATCCCCTTTTTTTTAGGAAAATAGGTAGAATTATATCCCTTATATAGTTTTTAATTAGAGTTAGATATTCTGCTTGTTAATTAACTATAATTTAATCAACTTAAACTAATAAGATATAAAATATAATAAAAGAAAGTGATTAAATATAATTTTTTAATTAATATGATATCAACAAAATATATAATCTAAAAATTATTGATTTTAGACTTATGCTCTAAAGAAAATAATGAATACATAACTTCGAATGCTTAACATGAGGAACGTGTGAGTAAATATTAATTTAAAAAAGATAATTATATAGTGAAAATTTAATAAGCAATAATTGGAAAATATAAGAGAAGAAGTTGCAAACTGGAATACGTTAACCAGAAACATGTGACAATTACATTCTTCTATGAAAAAAAATTATTATCATACTTTATTTTATTATTTTTATATAATATAATATTATTAATTTTTAAATTATAAAAATATCTTAAAATTTAAAATAATAATATTTTTAAAATTTATAATAATAAAATAATATTTAATATTTAAATATAAATAACTATAATTTAATTTAATCAAAAAGTATATTCAAAATACAATTATATACAATATTTTATTAATAATAAAAAAGTATTATTTTTATACTTATAAATTTTAAATTTATTTTTTTATTTTCTTTTTAAATATCTTTAATAATTTTAATTAACATATAATAAATATAATAAATATAATAAATACATATTTATAATAATTTTTAAAATTAATAATGAATATGTTATAAAAATAAAAAAAATGGTGTGATAATTAAAAAAAATAAATACGATTAAGGATGCTCGTAAGACGCAACAAGTAACTCGTAAGAAACACGAAAATAAGAGAAAACAAATGTATTTCCATTTTTTTAGTAGGTATAGGCTGTCTAGCCTCTAAAAGAAAGACAGGTAGCGCAGTCCATTTTACCGCTTTATCCGAAGCTCTTAAGCAATAAAATATATTGACCACGTGCCCTGTTTCAATTCGTTCAAATTGAATCAATATTCTTCGGCCTCACCAATCGTCATTAAACCTGGCCAACAACTATTTCAAAAAATCCTAACTATATTTTACCCTTTTTTTATAATTGAAATAAAGAAACTTTCATTCAAATAAATAAAAAAAGCATGATAAAAATTAAAGTATAAAGTTACAACAAAAATTCAATCAAAAATTCAAGACATGTCATCTATTATAATACATAATATATGAATAATATAATGACAATTTTTTATTTATTACCAATTTTTATTTATCTTATTAATTGATTTTTCATTTATTAAAATCAAAGATTTTTAAAAAATAAAACTAAAATCTTCTATCTGTGTTAATTTATTAAAAAAACATAATTATCTCGTCCTATTTATATAATTTGATGTTATTAATTATATTATTCTTACTAATAACGTTATCGATGTTAGTAATATTTTTAATAACGTTATTAAAAGTGTTTATTTATAACACTTGAAAATGAATTTTATATAATTAGAGGTTTTATATTCATAATCCGAACAACCATTATTTATTTTACAGAAGCTTTCAATATTTTAAGAAATAAATTTAAATTAATTTTTAAATATGTGAGAAAAATTATATATAAAAATGAAGGTATTAAGCAAATATGAGGAAATTAATAGCAAAATTTTTAGAGTTAGCCTACTAAAAATTCTTAATACAAGAATAAAAATTCAAGCCATGGTTGGCTTCTTCAAATTTTATCTAACAGACATACACCCTTCTCTAATTATAGTATTAGTATACTTGCACTTTTTTCCTTAGTTAACTTTTAGATTTTAGATTTTTTTTCTTTTAACTTTTTTTCTTTCTTAAAACTTAGTTTCTTAACTTTTATATATTATACAGTTTAGTTTTCTAATTTTTTATTAAGATTTAATCAACTAGTTTTTATATATTCTATAACTTAGTTCCATAATTTAATTAATTTTTCAATTTTAACAAAATTAATCAACTTAAAATTTATTTCAATTCAATTCGATAGATAAAATTAAATTTTTTAATTTAAATAAATTTATTAAATTATTTATTAAACGCTAATAAACATTACATTGAACACACGTTGAAAATGGATACCTAAAGTTTATTTTTAAAAATATGATTAAATTTAAACATGATTTAATAGGAAACATAAAATAATAGTACAAATAAACAAAAACGAAAATTGCTACTTTAATTTTGTACATTGTATTTTACTATTTCCTATAAACTATTATTTATTTCAAATAACAAATATAAAATATTAAGGATATTTAAAAATAAAAAAATACTTTAAAAATTAATATATATTTGGTTATTGTTTTTAAGTTATTATTTTATATAATAAAATATATATTAAAAAATAAAAAATAATTTAAACATGTTCTGATTGTTTTTAGAAACAATCAAAACACCATGTGGCGTAACTTTTTCGAAATTTTTGTGTTTTCTATGTTCACGTTGCTTTTAGACTATGTTGCTAGGCAGCTGATTTTTTTTCCTTTTTAATTTATTTAATGGATTAAATTAAATTAATTTTTTCCTTTTAATAGGAAATTTTTTACAATATTTTTATAATTATATAATAATAAAAATAATCACATAATTACTTCAATAAATTTTTTTTAATCTCTTAATTAATTTAAATATCATACTATAATTAGTTCTTATTAATAAATAATCACATAATTATTTTAATATTTTATATCTATTAAAATTATGTAAATATTATTTTTATCCTGTTAATTATTTTATATATCTATTTATGTTTGTTACGTTTATCGTATGTAATATATTTTTTAAAAAGTATCACGTATAATTAATTTTAATATATAAGTTATAGGGTTAGTTTAAAAAAATATATCAAAACTTATTAAAGAAGTTATTTATAATTTTATACCTTCGTCACTTTTTTACTTTAATAATTTATTAATTTGAAATATTTGTTAACATTTTAATTATTATAAAATAAGGATAAATTTTTAAATTTTTTAACACTAATTTTAAGATTAAATATATATATTTTTAAATTTTGAGAATAATTTCTTAAAATTATTGAAAATTATTTTTTAATTAAAAAAATATTTTTAAATTAAACTGCTGAGACAGACGAATTACACAATTTTACCAATAATAATGAAATGCCAGCTATGAATAATAATTATCTCAAAGAAAAAAAATTCAATAATAATAATTTGATACCCTCCGTTTTGTCTTTATAAATACACCACGACCTCGCAACTTTCTATTCACCTCCCCAAACCCTCGATGCAAAAAATGGGTTCCCTCCGATGTTCTCCAGCCATAACCATGGGTATCCTATTCTGCCTGTCGATTGCGACCTTATCCTCAGCCCTTGACATGTCGATAATCGCTTACGATGGAAATCACCCTGACAAATCAAGTCGGAGAACCGACGACGAGGTGATGGCGATCTATGAGTCATGGTTGACCAAACACGCCAAAGCCTACAATGCTTTGGGAGAGAAGGAGAGGAGATTTCAGATCTTTAAAGATAATCTCAGGTTTATCGATGACCAGAACTCTCAGAACCTTTCATACAAGTTGGGTCTGAACCGATTTGCCGATCTGACCAACGAGGAGTACCGGTCAAAGTACTTGGGTGCTAAATCTAGTGCTAAGAAGAAGGTCACCGGCCGTTACTTGCCCAAATTCGGCGATGACTTGCCCAAGTCCGTTGATTGGAGGAAAAAAGGTGCCGTTGTTGACGTCAAAGATCAAGGAAGCTGTGGTGAGTTTCTTTATTCTTTATCTAGTCCTTTCAAATTGCTAGAATATTTTAGGAATTAATATTTCCTTTTTATTTTTAATGATATTTTATTTTATGTAGTGCTTTATTGAACTGTGCTATCGACTCTATTTATTCCTCATGAGCTGGATGGCTTTAACGGATTTTAATATGTCAAAGGGTATTTATTATTCTTTTCAAAAAGGATGAAAAACCAGTATTGAACATTGTTTTTTTACTGGCTATTGGTTTTTAAAGAGAAAATTATCTGCTGATAATATATATATATATATGTACACTTTGCGGGAAAAAAAAATTACCTTCTATAGAATTTGTTTATTGTTTTTAGAATATACAATTAGTTGGTATTCAATCAAAATTTAAAATTAATACAATTTTATTTAGATTAGTGCAACTTTATTTGGGAAAAAATATCTAATACAGAAAAAAATATCATTGATCAAAATATATTTTAAATGTATTGAGTAACAGATACCTCTACATTTCTCCTTTCCAAACGTATGTTTCATATGTCCTCCGCTAAATTAAATACAAATACAATAATTCCTAGGCCATTTATTTACATTTTTTGTCCATTTATTTTATTTAAAGGTATATATAAGTTTCATTTCTTGCACACATTTATTACATGTGTGTTTAATGAGTTGTTGTGTAATAAAATAATAAATATTAAAAACACAAAAAATTATACATACTTTTGCAACTATTTATCGTAACAAATGGTAAAATTATTTTGGAAAATAGTGAAATGATTTATTTTTGATAATTTTTACAAATAGAACCCTACAAGTATTTTAGGTGTAAAATTGTGTATAAATGTGTAATAGATATATGAATTGTTTTTAATATACAGGAAAATTGATTATTTTTATCCCTTTTTGTTTTTTTCCGGTGAAATAAAATTAAACTTAGTGAAGAATGGGACTTTCTAAATGTTTTCCACTTAAAAAAAAATACCTCCTGATTAGCGTGTACATAAAAAATAGTCATACAAATTAAGACGACGATAAATTTGATATAGGAATTGTAGGTAGATAAATTTGATAATAATTTCAATATTTAATTTCTAATTTCTTATTTTTAATTGCAATTTTTTTTGAAAAAATAAATAAAAGCCATTTTTTACTTTTAAATAAAATTCTTTTGATAATTAATTTTTAGTTCAATTTCAAAAAATAGAAATATAAAATTGGATACTGTTTGTTTGATAACAAGTTCTTAATTTTCAATTTTAACTTTCAAAGCTCTTTAAATTTAATTTCAATCTTATTTTTGATAAATTTTCATTAAATTTTGGCTTTTTGATCATGATTAAGTATGGTTTTATTACTAATTTTCAGAGTAACTAAGTAACGACAAAGTTAAGACTTTGTTATCTGGTATTTTGATCTGAAAAAACTATGTAGCATTTCACTGTTAGGCATAAACGTTTGGTTTCACGTACCAAGGGATTCCCGTGGGCCGGCTTCAAAAAACCACTAAGCAAATGCTTTTGCTTTGTAGTTGTTTTCTAGGAATCACACTTTTGCTTTTCACCTTTGCTTTGGTTGAGCTGTGGTATCTCTTTCTGGCTCATTTACTAGGAAGCATTAACCTTGCATCTTCAAAAAGTTCTAATTATTAAATGTTTCTTTATTTAATCATTTTTTCTCTTCCGTTGCATTCACAATATGGGATG
The DNA here is from genome assembly GCA_033030585.1 of Hippophae rhamnoides. Taxonomy (NCBI): domain Eukaryota; kingdom Viridiplantae; phylum Streptophyta; class Magnoliopsida; order Rosales; family Elaeagnaceae; genus Hippophae; species Hippophae rhamnoides. Next base: position 58,931,400 of record CM065428.1, on the reverse strand, counting down.
GTTTGTTTTTCAATTGTAGGCTCTTGAATAATGGTGAAGCAACACAATTCAATTTGAAATCACTTAATATTTACCGAACGGCATACATGGTTAACGTTTTGTTACTGCATAATTTGTTTCTTATACAACATCCGTAAAAGTAGAAAAGAAAGAAATTCAAGAAGTTGTTTGTTTCTTATCCATCATCCATAATGTGTTTCTTGTACATCATCCATAGAAGTAGAAATGAAAGAAGTTCAAGAAGTTGTTTGTTTCTTATCCATCATACATAATGTGTTTCTTGTACATCATCCATAGAAGTAGAAATGAAAGAAGTTCAAGAAGTTGTTTGTTTCTTATCCATCATCCATAATGTGTTTCTTGTACATCATCCATAGAAGTAGAAATGAAAGAAGTTCAAGAAGTTGTTTGTTTCTTATCCATCATCTGTAGAAGTAGAAATGAAAGAAATTCAAGGAGTTGTTTCGCCTTCTTACTTTTAGTGATATGGAAGTTTTCTAACCATTCACTATGATGTTGAAGGGAGTTGTTGGGCTTTTTCAACGATTGCTGCTGTGGAAGGCATCAACAAGATTGTAACTGGTGATCTCATCTCATTATCAGAACAAGAGTTGGTAGACTGTGATACTTCGTTTAATGAAGGATGCAATGGGGGTCTAATGGACTATGCTTTCCAGTTCATCATTAAAAATGGTGGTATTGACTCTGAAGCAGACTACCCTTACAAAGCTGTTGATGGCACATGCGACCAGTACAGGGTTTGTATTTTATTTTTGAAGGGATAATGAAAGAAAACAAGAAAGCTAGACCAGAAATACGATAAATGTGTAATGAAACAAATTATGCTCCTCTTTAAGTATGGTGTTCCTTATTCTTTCAGAAAAATGCGAAGGTTGTTTCAATTGATGATTTCGAAGACGTTCCTGTTAACAATGAGAAAGCATTGCAAAAGGCGGTTGCAAATCAACCTGTAGCCATTGCCATTGAAGCAGGTGGCAGGGAGTTCCAGTTATATGACTCTGTAAGCTCTCTTTTTTTAAATCAAATTTCTTTTTGAATTTTTACCCCATGGTTTTCTGTATATTTGATGGATTATCAAGGAATAACAATTACAAGTAAACCTATTACTTGTGAATGCACAGTGATTTAATACATGCTTTTGTTTTGGCCATTGTCTTCAGGGTGTGTTTTCTGGAAGGTGTGGAACATCATTGGACCATGGAGTTACCGCAGTAGGATATGGTTCAGAAGATGGTGTTGATTATTGGATTGTGAAAAACTCTTGGGGTGGCAGCTGGGGAGAGAAGGGTTATATCAGAATGGAGCGCAATTTGATTGGCACAACAACTGGCAAATGTGGTATTGCTATGGAGGCTTCATACCCAATCAAGAATGGCCAAAATCCTCCAAAGCCTGGTCCATCTCCCCCCTCTCCAATAAAGCCTCCAGCAGTGTGTGACAATTACTATTCATGCCCTGAGAGCAACACCTGCTGCTGTGTATATCAGTTTGGCAAAGACTGCTATTCGTGGGGATGCTGTCCACTCGAGTCTGCAACCTGCTGTGAAGACCATAATAGTTGCTGCCCAAGTGAATACCCCGTTTGTGATGTCAATGCAGGCACCTGCTTGATTGTAAGATACACTGTACTCTTTTCTATTATGCCATTTACCAGATCCCTACATGGCTGAAAAAATCTATGAGCCTTATTTAAAAAACTGAAGTAAACTTGATCCTTTGTTTACTTAAAGTTTCTATTTGTTTGTTACAGAGCAAGGGAAATCCATTTGGAATCAAGGCATTGAAGCGTACTCCCGCAAAGCCTCACTGGGCTATTGGAAGTGTTGGCTAAAGAACCAGCACTTGAGCATATATGTTGAAGCCTTTATGCATTCTGTAGCAGAAGTCAGGAACTGGAAGCACCGAAGAGTCATAAGGGTTTTCCTTCCTGGTTAATTATACTGCATACTTACATTTCTTACAGCAAAACGATGATTGGCATTATTTAATGATTATTTCAGATGCCCATTTGTATATGAGGTTATATATTTATTAATTATGTGTTACATTTTAACTACAAAAGAGAGATTGATAGATTTCCAAAAATTATGTAAATTATTCAGTTAATTAAGTTACTCAGCATTGTTATGAATTGCGTTTCATTCCTAATGGTCATTGAATATGTGTAGTTCTGTCACACTAATGCAAAGCTCCATAGCACCCGCAATTCAAGTTTGGTTGTTACTTGCTACTCGTAGTTAAATCTGTTGGTCCTATTTCTTTTGTAAGTACCACTTTTTTTTATGTTTGCCTCTATTGACAAGCAAAATACTATGCTTCGCTTTTAGTGAATGGTTCAAAGGCAAAAAATCTGTAACAATTCTATGATGTATATGGTCTGACACAAAAGTACTTTTATGTTTTAAAATATATGTTATTTATATTTTATTTTAAATTTAAATAATTTTGTATATATATATAATAGGGGTTATCAATTAAATTAATTTAATTTAATTTTTTCGGTTTTAAAAGATTATAGGAGTGTTGCTTTTGTTTTAAATTTTGGATAATTGTTTTTTTAAAATTTTAAAAATTAATCAAAATTGAATCAATATATATATATATATAATTTGTTTTCTTATTTATTTATTTATTCTTGTTTATCTTTTATTCAATTTAAAAATTCAAAATTTTAACATATAATCATAATTATTTATAATTTTAAATTTCTTTATTGCAATTATACATTATATAAATAAAAATATTTTAATTAATATATATATATATATATATATATATATATATATAATTGAATTTATTTTTAAGGAATAAAAGTTTATTGTTATAATACGGAGAGAAATAACAATTTTAAAAATCAATATAATCAATCCAAATCAACTCAATTTTTTTTATTTGGATTAATTTTACACTATTAATCGTTTTGATTATTTAAGATCGAATTATATTAGCAAATTATATTGTCGGAATTTTAATTCAAAACCAAGTAAACCCAAATTTGCACAACCGTACATACTACTGCTAGTAGTAGTAATAGTAATAGTAGTAGTAATAGTAATAGTAATAGTAATAATAGTAGTAGTAATAGTAATAGTAATAGTAATAGTAATAGTAATAATAATAATAATAATAATAATAATAATATGGAACAGTAACAGTTCAACCCCGTCCAAACCCTCAGTTAGAGGAGATCACAAATTTCCTTTTTCTCAAATACCTCAATAGGGTTAAACTCTTTCCATTGGGGAAAAACTTGTGTAAAACTACTATTTATTGCTCTAACTTCCTTACATTTCATGAACTACTTATTCTCAAAATGCTCATAAGATAGACACTGAGAAAAAGTAGAAACTTTTATTTATTATATGAACAATGCCTCCTTTGAAAATTTGAGCAATCAACCCACCAAACCACAGACGCAAATCAAAGACCAAAACAATCTTTATATGATTATAAAACAATCCTAACTGTCCTAATCAGTTAAGATTTAAGGTCGGACATTGAGTATGTTCCTCTCTCAAAGATCTAAATCCCAAATTCATTATTCTTCTAATCAAAATCCAAATTTTGATTCATGGATTTGGGTTTTTCTTCTTGAGCAACATCTAAATGACAACAGGGCTCCATTTATATGACCACCGTCAACCTTCATTACTTGGCTAGTTGAATAAATGTTGTTACCATAATTACTTACAAGAATTGCCATATCATAACTGGTAGAGGAAGTAGTATTATTATAAGATGGGATAAGAGAAGGTAATTTTGATAAAAGGGCTCCAAGACTATATGAAATAGAAAGAAAAATAGGTGGAAATTGTAATTTGTTCCAACCCAAATTGATGGACTTAACTGAAGAATAATCATCCACCCATTTCTATAAAAAAAATCTCTTCATCCCAGTTAACTCGCGTTTTTCATTGTCTGTTAAATCTGATTTTTGACTTACTCATATTTATGTGGTTTGAGCATATAAGGATGTTGTATTGGTAAATATGGTCTTTGCATTGCAAAAACACCTGGTATGATCTGTAGGTAGCTGAATTTTCTTTGGATGCTGATTACTAGATTGAGATCTTCCATAATCTGAAATAGTGAAATGAACCGAAGACAATGATGTATTGGGGATTCTAGAGAAATGTGCAAGAAAAAATCTGAGAGACATGTAGAGAAGATAATCACAATCACAATTTATAAACCTTATTAAATGAACCTAACTGAATTATGCCTTCTCTAACTGAAATAACTGCTATGGTCTGGTAAATTTAAGAAAATAAGTATAAGCTATGGTTTTGAAAGAGATAAAAAAAGTTATACTATATTCATGAGATTATGGAATCATGAATGAACCTGAATGCCTGATCTGTATTGAAACTGCCATGCTTTTGGTTGCTAGGTTAGAAAAAAGGGTCAGGACCAAAGAAGCAGAAAAAGTAGACATTTGATTGCATTGATTTTGATTAAAGGAAAACAATATTGTTAAATTAGGCCTACAGGTTCAATGGATAGGTTCCATGAGGAAATGAAGTTAGAATCACATTCATTTGATGCATCTCCGAAGACCCATTTGTGGCTATTATCTGCTGCCACTTTTCCCACCAGTCTGCAACGAAGTAAAACTATGTTGATCACCACATGACACTGAGCTTCTTCTTCTTCACCTATAAAATAATATTCTTTTTTAAAACAATTAACTTGTACAACTTGAATTATCATTTCTAGCTCTTCTCCATAATAATAAAACCCATGAGACATTTTAAAGAAGACATCAGCTCCAAATGTCCCCTTTATGTATCCACTGCCTGCCGGTTCACATTAGTAAAAATCACAGTATCCATCTTCCCAGATAAGGATCCTAAATCAAACAACCCGGTTCATCAAACCATATCATATATAAAAACAAGGGCAAAATCAGACATGTCACTTTTGTTTCCTTTGCTTCGATCAAGTGTAGTCCCTCAAACATAGACTTTTCAATGTTTGCTGAAAGAGACAGTTAAGCAAAGGAAATCCACTTGCCATAGTCATTCATAGACACACTGAACTAGATCAGTTAAGGCAAACACTTTACTAGTACTACTCCTTTCACTTAGAGCCGAAATTATAAAGGAAAGAGCAAGTATTGTGAAGAGTGACCCAATGGAAGTATTGCAATTTTAATGCGTAAAGGGTGGGACCTTGCTAACTCATATTTAGTACTCAGGAGCAAAGTCGCTAAAAATGACAAAAATTAACAGAAAAGCATTTAAACGACCGGGTGCCGGAATGAATTGGTAAAAACAAAATTGTCTTAAAAATCTATGGGCATTTTATGGTTCTGTACAAAGCACGTTGCTATGCTATAACGTTAAAATGCTGTATCATACGTAGATCGTAATATCATACGTATTTAAATAAACATATTTTACATAAATAACCTTCAATTTAAAGTTATTTAAATACACTTGGGATGAAAAATATATATAAAATTAACAACAATTTATATACTTAAAATAATTTCGTGCCTTCATAAATTTTAAATTTTAGATCTCTATGTCTCTTTAAAAATTTAAAATTTAAATATATTTATATTTATGATATATATATATAAAAAATTTATTAAATAAAAATAAAATATATACTTATAATTATATTAAAAAACCTCAAATTGTTGGACTTGAAGTACAATTCCTTCTTATTACAAAAGCATAATTTGTTGAAGCATGGAATCGCAATTCCTAGGTATCGATTTCGGATGTGCGTTCGGATCTCTTCGACATGGCCAGTTTCCGGAGAAAGACTGCTTGCTCCCCTTGATATCTAAGCTCCTCGGCTATCTCATCGTCGCCGCTTCCACCACCGTCAAACTTCCTCGGGCACTCTTCCATACCATTCTAGCTCCTTCCTTTTTATCTCTCTGTTTTTTTAAATATAATTTCCGTGCAAGTTATGTTCATTCGTAAACTCGTGACTCTCTGGTTTGTTTAACCTTCCGATTCCTAAGTGATATTGATTTTAGGTTACGTTATGAAGCTACTATAGTTAAAAAAAATTCCACAATTTATCAAATTTCCCGTAGAAAGAATTAGAAAGTAGCAAAATATGCACATTTTAGGATTTGATTGCAGCTCTTTGTGCATTTGTATATCAAAGTAATTATGACTCGAAATTTCTTTCGCGAGGATGTTGTGTTAATAACAAATCGTAGGATTACTTATTGGATTGACAAAAAAAAATTAATAAATAAAGTTGAAGCCTTTTTGCTTAAGAAATATAAACTCGAAGCCTAGTAATTAGTAGTGTATATGTGTGAAGTGTATAGCTACTATTGTGAAGGATAGTGTATAGCCTAACTACCTTGGTAGTTAGTTAATGTATTGGTCACAGTGTTGTATGTAGTGTGTTGATCACATGTAAATGTAATTCTGCAGCTATATATATCAGCACAATGTGCTAATAATAATATAGTCTTGATTTCATTTCAAGACTATAAACTTTGTATGTTGTGAGAGCTCCAAGATTCCGAAGCCTTCTTCTTGCTATGGAAAACGTCACAAGAACTGGTTCAAGTGAGAGTTTGGTAACCCCTGTTGACAGATCTTCTTCATCTTCAATGGTGCTATCATCTGCGGTAGCTTCTCTAACAAACAGTCCTTCTGTTTCTTTCAAACTGGACAGGACAAATTATTTGATCTGGCATGATTAGTTTCCCAGTTCCGTGATAGCATATTGTTTAGAAACTGTTCTTGATTCTCAGCAGTTCCTACTCAATTCATCTCTAATCAACGAAACAACTTGTTGAAGAGCTGGATTTATATGTATGTGTCAAAGGAAATGCATCTACAACAGCTGCTCAGATGTTGAAGAATTTTGAAATTTCTTTTCAATTTGTGTCCCGTCCATGAATTATGGAGTTGCGATTACAACTTCAACCAATTTGTGAAAATCGCTTGCCAATTCAAGAATACTTCACTCGTTTGAAAGGTATTTCTTATCATCTTGTTGCTATTGGAGATAGAATTCAAGAACGGGACCTTGTCATGCATATTCAAGAACGGGAATTTATGTGCTGAGGAACCCTCGCTCTTTGAGCCACAAAGTTTGTTGTTTGTTGAAGTGTGCAATTTGACACATTCTCTTTGTGAAGAACAATAACTCTTACAGACTAATCTAACCAAATTTGTTGCTATGTCTGTGCAAGGAAAATCTTCTGGACAAAAGTTTTCTGGTAATCCTTCTTCCAAACCTTGGAACTTGCATGAGATCTTGCAATCCTCAATTGTGCATAATATAGTAACAAGGTTGGTGGAGGCTTCTCTTGGTATTGATCACAGAGTTATCTGTCCACATACATCTGAGCAGAATGACTCAGTTGAGAGCAGGTTGAGGAGAGTTGTTGAAGGTGGTATGTCTTTGTTGGTTCAAGGTGCTATTCGAGTTAGATTTTAGAGTTATGCTTTTCGAACTTCCATTTATGTACAAAATCGTACACCTATTCCTATTCTTTAATATGAGTCTCCTTACGAGTGTTTATGTGCTAGGATACCTAATTATGTTTGGTTGCCTAGCATTTCCTTGCTTGAGGTCCTTTGCTAAGCATTAACTAGAACCAAGATCTTTTCTGTCTTTTTTGGCTATGCTCCTTAGCAAAAGGGCTATGTATGTTTTGAACTTTCATTTGAGAAAATCATAATTAGTAGGCATGTTGAATATCATGAATCTAGGTTCCCTTTCCTAGAACACAAACAACATGAAGCTCAGTTTGATGAATACAAGCATTCCTTGACATCATTATTACCTATACCTGGTGTTCTACTCAATGCCTATACACTTGATTCTCTCATTTTTTCGGTAGATATGTTATGTCTCCTAGTTCAGTTTCTTCCCCATATTCCTCTTCTAGTGGACCTAAATGTGATGCACATATGTCACCACATATCTCACCTGTTAATATACCCCTTGTGTCCCCATTTCATGGTTCTCTACCTTCATTTAATTTTGGTGTAATTTCTTGTATTCCCTTTGATGAGAATTGTGTCTCCTAGCATTGTTCCAGTTTCTACTTTCAATCTCCATCCTAGGGTAACTTGATGTAAGAATGGTATCTCAAAGCCCAAAATGGCTCATGTAGTAGCTCTCAGTCAATCTGATGTGCCTAATGTTGAACCAATCTCTTACAAGGAGACTAGCAAATATGATGTCCGGTGGATTTCTATGAGAAATGATACTTGGGAATTGGTTCGTCAAATTGAAGACATGAAAGTGATAGATAACAAGTGGGTGTATCGGATTAAAAGGAAACCAAATCGTGAGGTTTTCCTCAAATTAAAGACATGAAAGTGATAGATAACAAGTGGGTGTACAAGATTACCAAACCGTGAGGTTGAAAGGTATAAGTCCAGTATCACCAACAAGAGGGCATTGATTATTTTGAAACATTTAGTCCTGTTGTTAAGCACACAACTGTGTGTTTGTTACTCAGTTTGACTCACTCTAAGGGGTGGATCATAAGGTAACTAAATGTAAACAATGTCTTTTTAAATGGGATGTTGGAAGAGGTTGTCTACGTGAGGCAACCTAAGGGCTTTGAGGTTTCATCATCTGTACCTATGGTATGCAAACTGAGAAAGGCCCTATATAGCTTGAAGCAAGCTCCCAAAGTTTGCTTTCAAAGGTAAAGTGCATCTCTAATCCAAATGAGATTTGTTGTCTAAATAAGATGCGTCACGATAGTTTATAAAATATTGACTTAATTAACCTAGAGAGAGTAAATAAGTTCTTTTTAATTTTTATCAATTTATAATTTAATAACCTAAACAAAGCGATCATGCATGCAATTACATGTAAGAATAAAGTGCAGAAATAAAAGAATAACATACGATATTTTTAGATGGAAACAACTTAGGCCACAATCATGACCTAAGAGGAAAACCATTGGTTCATCGGACCACCTAATCTTTCACTATGAAAATCAAGTATTCAAGTACAAATTCGGTCTTATGCTATCCTATTTAGGATACTGCCCTAATGTATTTTATTTACAAGCCCTTACTCTGTTTTCACAATTTCTAAAATTAGCGTGAGCGGTTTCCAAATCAATATTCCAACGAGCTAACCACCAATCAGATCATTCATAAATCAACTGCAAAATGTTAGCACTAAAACAAAAGTGCCCATGTGTGTTCTAGAACGGATTTAACGATGAATAATCCTAACTAGATGATTTAAAATATGTCACTTAAATCAAATCAACTAGGAAATCTTGGAGCAAAACAGATTAACCACAAATTCACTAAAAATAGCTTCTTTAATATTTAATAATTAAATCAAATAATCATGATTGTTCCTACAATTATCATATTTAAATATCTAATATCTTAATCACAAAATAGCTATATGATTATGAAAATACGAAACAAACAGCCTAAAAAACATAAGAGTAAAAACAAGCAAATCATTCACACTTTCTTATAATATATTAATTAATTTTCCACTAGTCAAATTAACGTAGCAACTGATTTGCTATGCCTTCTGCATCAATATCACCTTATTTTTCCACTTGCCGAATGACCCAGTAGAATGGTTTTGATTACCACGCCTAAAGACTGACAGAAATCAAAATATATATATTCCTTATATCCGACCTTTCTCTTTTATACCTTTTTCCGAATCAACTCTTTTGGTTCTATCTATATATGATAGCTGCCACCATCTTCCATTTTTTTCTTAGTTCGGCTGCTTTTCCAGTTTTCAGCTCTTCACTTTTTATTCAACCACACCCTTCAAACCTAATGTATCTATATATATAGATAATAATAATACCTAGTAGTATTAGGGTTAAATGTATTTTGGGCTTAATTTTTTTTAAAGTCCATTAAAAACCTCAATATTATAAAAAATCATTTTTTAAACACATCTTAAAAATATTAAAACACGTATAAAAATATTTAATTAATAATTTCATAAATTGATTCAAGTTTAACTAAATATTTTAGCATAAAAAATAATTTCAGATTTATGAACATGGACTATTAAATGCATAAATGCAATCATATGTGTCGTAGTTATAAAATATATACCTGAAGTAAGACTATCTAGAACTCGAGCATTTGTTCAGCTTTTCTTGATAGACTTGATATCAAGCTTAAAAACAAGTTTACAGGTAAATATTTTGTCCATGAAAATAGCCAATACTCATAGTCCTTACAACTGTTTTTCAAGAGGACTTGTTCTATTATAGTGCTATTCATCTATGATGATGATATCATTGTGACAGGTGACAGTGTAGTGGTGATTCAACAATGTGTCTATTTTGAATGATCAGTTTGCACTGAAGGACATTGGGGAGTTGCATTTCTTCCTTGGGATAGAGGTACTTCAAACTGATTAATATCTTCACCTTTCACAAGGGAAATACATTCATGATCTGCTTGATAAATGTGGTCTTCAATCATCCAAGGCTATTCCTACACCAGTGGCATCAGTTAAACCCTTGTCCAAATTTGAAGGTGTTCCTTTACTTGATTATGTGCAATATAGACAGGTAGTTGAAGCTCTTCAATATTGCTCCATAATAAGAGTTGACATAGCTTTTATTGTCAACAAGTTGTGTCAGTTCTTTCAGTCTCCCACTAATCTTCACTGGCAAGCAACAATGAGAATGGTTAGGTAACTAAAAAGTACTTCCAGTCATGTCATTTTGTTCCAAAAATCGGGTTGTCAGGATCTTGTTGGTTTTTCAGATGCTGACTGGGTTGGTTTAGCTGAGGATAAAGGTAGCACTAGTGCATTTTGTGTCTACTTTGGGAATAGTTTGATCTCTTGGTCCTTATCCAAGCAAAAAGTGATGTCACATTCTAGCATAAAATATGAGTATTGTGCATTGGCTTCTGTCATTGTTGAACTCATCTGGTTAAGCTCTGCTGACTGAACTTTGTTTCAAGTGTGCTCACCCGCCTATTGTCATGTGTGACAATATCAGTACCCATCATCTTGTCAAGAACCCTTTCTTTCATGAGCGCACAAAGCACATTGAAGTGGACTTTTGCTTTGTGCGTGAGCAGGTTGCCAGCAAAGCTCTAGAAGTGTGCTATGTGCCTGCTGAGGATCAAGTGCCTGATGCTCCCATTAAAGCTCTACCCACTGCTTGATTTTTCAGCTTAAAGAGCAAACTTCTGGTGCTTTCCAGACCAAATTTTGAGGGAGGATAGTAGTTGTATATGCGTGAATTGTATAGCTATTATTGTGAGGGTTAGTGTAGAGCCTAGCTACCTTGGTAGTTAGTTAGTAAATGTATTGGTTATAGTGATGTATGTAGTGTGTTGATCCCATGTAATTCTGCAGCAAATACTTTCCTATTTTTGTATTTTTTTTATTTCTGAATAACTTGCGAGTTGCAGCATGCTGTATATTGATGAAGTAGCTTAATCTACAGTTTTTTATTTTTAAATAAGAAACTTATTCTATACCGTTGTTTATTCCAATGACCAGATATTAAAGATATTGAAGCATAGGAGTGTAAGTGGTCTTAGTCTTGTGTCTTTTGAGCTTGAAGTAGTAGGTTACACCATTGCCCTCGCTTACTGTCTTAACAAAGGACTCCCATTCTCGGTATATGGAGAACTGGTCTTTCTATTGGTTCAAGGTATTCCTGTCAACTTTATTGCATGCATTTGATTTAACATATTGGGGTATGGAAGGGGGATTATAAGTGGACAAATCATGATATCATAATTCCGATTGTAGGCTTCAGCATTGCTCTGGACATGATAATAAGAATGTGTTTAGCCTTCTTTGACAGAAAGTATGTTCTTCGGACAATTAAAACTGAAGTGTTTATGTTGAGTATGCCGGATGCATTGATAAATCCCAACTTTTGAGTGCATACTAGGAGAATAGTGATATCCTATGATAGTATTAGGGGGTATATTTCCAGTAGAAACATAATATAGTATGCAATTCAGCCCTTTACTGAGATATATTTATATATTTAAAATTATTTCTGATATATTCTAAAATGTGGCCTGCCTTTTGGGTTGATAAGGTAACTATGAATTCAAATCATGAACGATTTCTTTCTCTTACTAATGTGCCTTTTTTACTCGGGTGGCCTTATTTATCTTTTCTTTAGAAGCTATGTTGCCCATGCCAAAAATCAGAAAAGAACGTAGATTTTTCACTTAAAAATCATTTTCACACACTATGAGTGTTGGCCAATTACCGTTTTGTTCAAAGTAGATATGGTTTTCCCACTAGCATTTTTTTTTCTTGCATGAGAATATGTTGAATTCTAAAACATTTTATTTTTCCTATTCGTATGTATCTCATATTCTTATTCCTGTTTTGCTCGTATTTTGCAGCTATAATTTTGGTTGCTGTTATCTACTATTTCTCTCAACCTTTGGGTGCCATGACATGGATCAGAGCATTACTGTATCCTAGTTTCTTGCATATCTTGATCATTTTTGTTTTGTTCTGTATGAGAGAATTTATAGGAAACTTGTTCCTTAACATTGTGGGTTTCCAGATACTGTGCTGTGGCGCCAACCATCTTAGCTGGCCAAATTGATCCCATTCTCTTTGAAGCTCTGTATGTGAGTATTCGGTTTCACTTTTCCAATCTATTTGGTTTATAAAACAAATTATTTGCATATCTCCTCCTGTTTTCCTTGCTATGTTTGCACAATCATCTTTATAGTTTTATTAATTTGCATATAATTGCAAATTCAAGTGGTGTGCTTCTTTGTTCTTGCTTTTGTTCTTCTGCACTATACAATTTTCTGCGCATGACTTCCTAATCTTTAGTTATATCTTACAGGCATCCCAACATGCGATTTTTCTGTTTGCTAGGATCCCTCAGATATGGGAGAACTTTTCAGTAAGTTGAAACTTGAAACTCATCGGTTTTGTTAAAGTAGGTTATTTTCTCGTGCTAATGGAAATTATTTTCTTGCAGAATAAGAGTACTGGACAGCTCAGCTTCCTAACTTGTTTAATGAATTTTGGAGGTTCCATGGGTAAGTTAAACATTAAGGTAACTTGATGCGTATTTTCACAAGTGTACGAATCGTTCAAGTAATAAAGTGTACAAAAGTACGGATATCGAACCCACAAGGAATGGCGTTACTAAGTACCGAAATTGACTAATCTTAATTTTATTTGAAAATCCAATTGTTGAAATTGTTTAAGAAGCAAATTAACTTAAAAATAAACGCAAATAACACAATTAAATGTTGTTCACAAATGATTAAAAACGTTAAGGCATTTGATTTCGCTAAATCAATTCAATCCGATTTCAAGTCATGTTATACGATAATCAAACCTAAAAGTGATGGTTGAAAAACTCAAATTTACCTATTACTCTCTCTCGAGTTATATTAGAATTACTTATCTATGAAGATTTAATCACAAACAAGCACATTAAGATTTATGGAATTTCTAGAATAACCACATACATCATGCATTAGGTCTCACACTCGCATTCAACATACGTTATTTATCACAAGAAGCATTCATTACACATCTCCTCTCGGTCTCAATATAATGCAACAAATCATCTAAATCTTGGCCAGAAATTTAAAAGCATTAAGCATGGAAATAAATACTTAACTTGAAAACAATGAACTCATATAACAATAACAAAAGAAATCAGATTTTCTTGATTCAACTACACCATAGCCTTAACAAAAATGAATTAGTTCATAATGGAAATAAGAACAAACATTATCTCAATTGAATCCATGAATAACAGATCGGAATAAAATGCAGAAAATGAAAGCTAAGGAAAAGAGATGAAAAACTCTTGAAGATGAACAATTGGTAGCAACAATGGTGATTATCCTTCAAGCTTCTCCAAATTTTCTCTCCAAAATTGCCTTCTCTTCTCTAAAAATGTCTCAGACCTCCTTCTTTCTGTCGTCTCCTCTTTCTCTTTCTCTATCTTATGGTATATATAGATCTAGGGTTTTGGGGGCAATTTTGGAACAAAACAAAATAAAAAATGTGTTTTCGGACGAAACTCGCCGGCGACGACATTATTCTCGCCGCGGCGAGATTTCTGGAAAAATTAAAATTTTGGTTCCTTTGATTCTCGTCGGCAGTGAGATAAATTTGGCCGGCGTTGAGATTTGCATCTCACTCAATCCCGATCATTGAAATTTGTCCCAAACTTTTCCAAAATCATGATTTTACCTAAAATTATACTTTAAACACGAAATACCCGTGAAATCACATTTGTGGATTAAATAATCAAATAAACACAATTTTCACACAAATATCAACATTTAAATCATAACAAAAATGCAATAATTTGACTCTTATCAACAACCTCCAACCAGCTTCTTGCTAGTCTCTAGCAAGAAAAACGATCTATGAATAAATTCAAAGGAGACATTAAAAGAAAAATTCAAAATTTTTTTATTCTATTTACAAAATTACATTAAGCGTATGCAATAAGTCTTTAAACTCCTAGGCGGCCCTAGTAGGACGAGTTGTAGTCTCGTGAGGGTTTCCAATAATGATACCCACAAACATCTTACCTATAACTATCCTAACTCAAAACAATAAAATCACACAACAATTAATTTGTACAAATGTCTCAAAAATTGTAAATAACACACAACACATAGAATAATTAAATATCACCTAAGCTTTAAGAAATCTCAAATGCCAATTTCACTTTTGTTATTGACTCTTAAACATCCATCAAACCACAAACCAATAGCCATAATGCCCGGATAATATTATGCCCAACATCCACAAACAAAAAGGTGAAATCTCAAACTCCATAGGCTCACTTTTCAAACCTTTCTCCACTAATGAAGAAAAATACACCACTTTGGATCAATAGGACTTTATGAGGCTTGTAATGTTAGGCTTAGGTATTTGGTTAAGAAAGAACGGGAAGTGTCAAAATACAAATAAGAGAACTTATTAGATTAAACACAACCAATTAAGTAAAAGAGTAACATCATTAAACCCAAATTGTTTCTTCCGATCATATCCCATTTTTC
This sequence comes from Hippophae rhamnoides, assembly GCA_033030585.1. NCBI lineage: Eukaryota > Viridiplantae > Streptophyta > Magnoliopsida > Rosales > Elaeagnaceae > Hippophae > Hippophae rhamnoides. The sequence goes on along the minus strand of CM065428.1, from coordinate 58,916,395 downwards.
TAAAGATAAACAAAATTCTTCCTCAATCTTTCACCTCAGTACATCCATCACTAACACTCTTTTATTTACTAGAATATGAAGGCCTTTTTTTTAAGACATAACCCAACCAATTTCTTCCAATATATGTGTAAGATATATATATATATTTATTCCATCCTTACTCCAATTGTTCTTGAAAAGTTTGTGTTTAAAATTAAGCGCTCTTAACAAATAAGGTAGGAATTATATATATATATATATATTGGCTAAATAAAAGGCAAAAAGAAAGAAAAATAAGGCTAACAATATATTTAAATAGGCTCAAAGAGATAACTAGTGATATAAGGATAACAAGGTAGGCTTAAAATGGCACAATCGATCCAAAAATGATCTACATCATATCCTAAACAGTGCAATTCCAAATTATTTCGCCTCAATAGGTTTTCAAATGAGTTTGTTGAGATCACAAAAATGTCCATTAAAAATTCGCACATAAGACTTCTCTAAGCATTTAGACTAATCAACCAAATCATACCATATACCAAAAGAGTCGCCAACTAGGTAAAATTAACATTTGAAATTATCTTTAAATCGAAGCAAAATTTAATGTCTTCTAAAAGCTACCTGTTATCACAATCACACTATTATCATCAACGTGCAAATTAAAACAAGTAAAATGCAAATGAGAAAAAATAAAAAATAAAAATAAGACAATAAAGAAATTAAATCAAAATGCAGAAAAATAAATGAAAAATCAAAATTAAACACAAACAAAACTACTAAAAATGAAGCAAAGAAAAGATTTACCGTTTACTACACCCCAATCAAAACCTTACATTGTCCTCAATGTAAGAAAGAAAAACTGCAAATGACTATCGACATCACAAAGAGAAAAAGAGCTAGGTGCACCATCACAGTAATTTGTTAAATCATGGGGTTAAGAATAAAAGAAAATCAATCATAAAGAAATAAAACGAAAAAATATCAGAAACTAAACAGAAAATACGAAAATAAATAACAAGAAGTACTGAAAACAACTGAAAGCAAAATAAAACATCAATCCTCATCCTCATCATCTTTGGTCCCAATGTAAACAGGTGCATCGGGCATAGGGGGAAAAGTCGACATCGCAGGATAACCACTCATATCATGCCCAGACTGTATAGACATCCTCTGAAGGTAGTCATGAAGGAACTGTGTACTCTCGGTTTGAAAATTCCTCTGTTGTATGAGTAACTGACTCTGATAAGCAAGATGCTCCCCCTGGTAATCCAAAATACGCTCAATCTTGCCCAAACGGTGATCAACAGTCTCAACCCTAGGCTGGGAGGAACTCGCACTGGCCCCAACAGTAGAATGAGGGCGTTTCTTGGGAGGCGATGCTATACCCAAAAACTCAGCAAGCTTTGGCCCATCAATAGGCTTCATCACACCACCAATTTCCTCATTTTTGTCCCAAGTCACTACCTGCCTTGCACAGATAGCAGAAATTAAAGATGGGAACCCAATGCCTCCAGATGCAACCCTTGCACTCTGCATGATATAATCAAAGATAACCCTGCCAACATCAATAGAGGCCCCAGACATAATGGCATAAAGTAGGATGGCCCGCTCTCTAGTGACATCACTAAGGTGTGCAGTAGACAATAAATTAGCACAAATGAAAACATACCAGGGCCGTACCACATCCAATAAAGCACTTCGGGGGAAATTTTTATACACATCCCCCGACATCTTCCATACTGTGCCTGGCTTGCAAACCGAAGCACTAACTGTCGCCATGTCAATATCTGAAAGTAATCGGAGAAAATCCTCATCATCCCCCATTGTTGGCAAACCATAATAGCTGTTAATCACTTCTTTGGTGAAAAGTACCCACTGTCCACGCACAAAAACCTTATAATCCATCCGCTCTTGAGCATTAGCAAAGAATTCCCTTACCAAAGAGAGGCAGCCCCCCTCAATAGGATGACAGAAAATCTCCCACTTCCTAGCCTGAAGATGTGGGACATAATTACCCCAACAAGGAGTCTGATCAATCAAAAACCACCTCTGAGGTATGATTGCCCTCTTAACAACCTTTTCCTCAAAACGCTTTGCAGCATCCTCGGATATAAACAAACTCCTGTCAAATGAAGAAGCACGAGCCTTCTGGGCTTTGGTTTTCTTAGGCATTTTCACAATATACTTCAATCCAGACAATTCTCAATATCACAATGCCTCAATATATCATAAATCAAAGCAAGAAATGCAACAATTTAACCAAAATATCCTCAATTTCAAAAAGCCCCAAATTGCCAAATCAAATTCAAAACCCTAGCTTGCAATTCCTCGTCCACAATCCAATTTATCCTCCAACAATCTCTTGCAATCTAAGAGAAATGCAAATAAACAAAACTTTGTACCAAAATTACCACCTCCCTCAACAAATGTAAAGGGGGTTAGAAGTTTCTTGGGATAGGTTGGGTTTTATAGAAGATTTATTAAAGATTTTTCAAAAATAACAAAACCTCTTTGCAGTTTGTTAGTTAAAAATGCACAGTTTGATTTTTCTTCTGATTGTTTACAAGCTTTTGCCAGTGACTATGCTATAGGTGCTGTTTTGGGCCAAAGGAAAAATAAGTTGTTGCATGTGATTTATTATGCAAGCAGGACATTGACAGATGCACAACTTAATTATGCAACAACTGAGAAAGAGCTTTACGTGAGTGTTTTGCATTTGATAAGTTTAGATCTTATTTAATTGGGTCTAAAATCATTGTTTATACTGATCATTCTGCTCTTAAGTATTTGCTAGCCAAGAAAGATGCCAAACCGCAATTACTAAGATGGATTCGTCTCTTGCAAGAATTTGACTTAGAAATCCGGACAAAAAAGTGGAACCGAAAATTTGGTCACACCATTTGTCCAAGTTGGAGGAAGATTACCTCGAGGTTGAAGGACAAATTAATGAAACATTTCACGAGCAATTGCTTGCTATCCGAACTACCACGGCTCACGATTATGCAAATTATTTCGGGTCAAAAAATTTTTACCTCCTCGACATGCCTTATCAACAAAGGAAATTCTTTTCTCGATTTGAAACATTATTTTGGATTTAACCTTACTTCAGATAAACATTGTTCAGATCAAATTATTAGAAGACGTGTACCGGAGGAAGAAATGGAAAGCATTCTTCGTCATTGCCATTCGAAGGAAGTTGGAGGACATTTTGGTGGAACAAAAACTGCAACAAAAATTTTGCAATCCGGATTCTATTGGCCTTCATTGTTTAAAGATGCTTTCAAGTTTGTTTCAATGTATGATGATTGCCAAAGGAGCGAAAATATTTCACGGAGACATAAAATGCCCTTAAATAATATTTTGATAATTGATTTATTTGATGTTTGGGGTATTGATTTTATGGTGCCTTTTTCTTCATCTCATTCTAATAAATACATTCTTGTTGGTGTAGATTATGTCTCTAGTAACCAAGGTGTTTTCTTATGGAACAGTTGAGATCAGTCATGAAACAAAGGGAACTTTCAAGGTGAATGGACAACGGTTGAAGCCATATTTTGACGGAGAATTCAGCAAGCAAAAAGATTCTCTAGAGTTACAACAACCGCAGTAAAGAATGACAGAAAGTCTAGCTAATGACTATAACTTAAAGCGCTTAATGGAAGGCAACCCATCAGATTTGTTTTCTCATCTTTTATCTCATTTTATTTTAACAATTTTAAATTTTAAATTTTAGCTTAAATTTTAAGTTATGGTGAATTATTAGTTAGATTTTAAATTATGCACTTCATTTTATGATAATTTTATTTGTCTTGTAGGTAAAAAAAATCTTTACGCTCGCTGGCTCTGAAAAATACTGCATTGGGCTTGCCGAAAGGAGATCTCGTCGCGACGAGATTATTTTCGCCGCCGGCGAGAATCGATTTAAATTGGATTTTCGCCGCGGCCAAGTTAGTTTTCACACGATTTTTTTTTTACTTTTCTCTCAAGTTTCTCCATTTTCTCTCATCCCAACTCCAAATCTTCATCACCTATCATCATCAAACACCAAATCCATCACCATACACTTGTTTCCATCGGGATTTGCTGCAAGTTCATCAGTTTTATGTGCGATTTTGGAGCTTGATTTTTCCTCTAACAAGTGAGTAATTTTGGTACAAAGTTTTGTTTATTTGCATTTCTCTTAGATTGCAAGAGATTGTTGGAGAATAAATTGGATTGTGGATGAGGAATTGCAAGCTAGGGTTTTGAATTTGATTTGGTAATTTAGGGCCTTTTTGAAATTGAGGATATTTTGGTTAAATTGTTGCATTTATTGCTTTGATTTCTGATATATTGAGGCATTGTGATATTGAGAATTGTCTGGATTGAAGAATATTGTGAAAATGCCTAAGAAAACCAAAGCCCAGAAGGCTCGTGCTTCTTCATTTGACAGGAGTTTGTTTATATCGAGTGACGCCGCAAAGCCGCTGAGGAAAAGGTTGTTAGAGGGCAATCATACCGAGGTGGTTTTGATTGATCGTAGCTGGTTGTTGGGTAATTATGTCCCACATCTTCACGCTAGGAAGTGGGAGATTTTCTTCGTCATCCTATCGAGTGGGGACCGCTCTCTTTGGTAAGTGGAATTCTTTGCTAATGCTCAAGAAATGATGGATTATAAGGTTTTGCCATGCGTGGACAAAGGTGAGTACTTTTCACCAAAGAAGTTGATTAACACCTATTACCTGCTTTGCCAACAACGGGGATGACGAGGATTTTCTCTCGATTACTTTCAGATATTGACATGGCTACGCTGTGGCTTCGGTTTGCAAGCCAGGCACAGTATGGAAGATGTCGGGAGATGTGTATAAAAATTTCCCCCTTGGATGTGGTACGGCCCTGGTATGTTTTCATTTGTGCTAATTTATTGTCTACTGGAGGCATTGAGTTCCCATCTTTAATTTCTGCTATCTGTGCAAACCAGGGAATGACTTGGTACAAAAATGAGGAAATCGTGCGTGACGAAGCCTATCACGGGCCAAAGCTTGCCGAGTTTTTGGGTATAGCATCGCTCTCAAGAAACGCCCTCATTCTACCGGTTGGCCGGCCATAGTTCCTCCTGCCCTGAGGTCGAGACTATTGATCACCGTCGGCGGTGGATCGAGCGTATTTTGGATTACTGCGGGAGCATCTGCTTATCGCAGTCGCTTACTCATACAAGAAGGGAATTTTCAAACCGAGTACAGTTCCTTCCATGACTACCTTCGTAGGACGTCTATACGCCTGGGCCCGACATGATATGAGCGATTGTCCTGCGATGTCGACTTTTCCCCCTATGCCCGATGCACCTGTTTACATTGGGACAAAAGATGATGATGAGGATGAGGATTGATGTTTTATTTTGCTTTCGCTTGTTTTCGCATTTTTTGGTTATTTATTTTCGTATTTTCTCGTTTAGTTTCGATATTTTTTCGTTTTATTTCTTTATGATTGATTTTCTTTTATTCTTAACCCCATGATTTAACAAATTACCGTGATGGTGCACCTAGCTCTTTTCTCTTTGGATGTCGATAGTCTACTTGAGTTTTTTCTTTTCTTACATTGAGGACAATGTAAGGTTTTGATCGTGTAGAAAACGGTAAATATTTTCTTTGCTTCATTTTTAGTAGTTTTGTTTGTGTTTAATTTTGATTTTTCATTTATTTTTCTGCATTTTGATTTAATTTCTTTATTATCTTATTTTTATTTTTTCTCATTTGTATTTTACTTGTTTTAATTTGCACGTTGATGATAATAGTGTGATTGTGATAACAGGTAGCTTTTAAAAGACATTAAATTTTGCTTCGATTTAAAGATAATTTCAAATGTTAATTTTACCTAGTTGGCGACTCTTTTGGTATATGGTATGATTTGGTTGATTAGTCTAAATGCTTAGAGAAGTCTTATGTGCGAATTTTTAATGGACATTTTTGTGATCTCAACAAACTCATTTGAAAACCTATTGAGCCGAAACAATTTGGAATTGTAACCGTTTAGATACGCACGTAGATCATTTTTGGATCGATTGTGCCATTTTAAGCCTACCTTGTTATCCTTATATCACTAATTACCTCTTTGAGCCTATTTAAATATATTGTTAGCCTTATTTTTCTTTCTTTTTGCCTTTTATTTAGCCAATATATATATATATAATTCTTACCTTATTTGTTAAGAGCATTTAATTTTGAACACAAGCCTTTCAAGAGTAATTGGAGTACGGATGGAATAAAAAAAACTCAAATTTACCTAATATTCTCTCTCGAGTTATATTAGAATTACTTATCTATGAAAATCAACTATATTTCTATGAAGATTTAATCACAAACAATCACATTACGATTTATGGAATTTCTAGAATAATCACATACATCATGCATTAGGTCTCACACTCGCATTCAACATACAATATTTATCACAAGAAGCATTCATTACACATCTCCTCTCGGTCTCAATATAATGCAACAAATCATCTAAATCTTGGCCAGAAATTTAAAAGCATGAAAATAAATACTAAATTTGAAAACAATGAACTCATATAATAATAACAAAAGAAATCAGATTTTCTTGATTCAACTACATCATAGCCTTAACAAAAATGAATTAGTTCATAATGGAAATAAGAATAAACATTATCTCAATTGAATCCATGAATAACAAATCGGAATAAAATGCAGAAAATGAAAGCTAACGAGAAGAGATGAAAAACTCTTGAAGATGAACACTTGGCAGCAACAATGGTGATAATCCTTCAAGCTTTTCCAAACTTTCTTTCCAAAATTGCCTTCTCTCCTCTACTAATGTCTCAGACCTCCTCCTCTCTGTCGTCCCCTCTTTCTCTATCTTATATATATATAGATCTAAGGTTTTGGGGGCAATTTTGGAACAAAACAAAATAAAAAATGTGTTTTCGGACGAAACTCGCCGCGGCGAGATTTTTGGGAAAATTAAAATTTTGGTTCCTCTGATTCTCGCCGACGGTGAGATGAATTTGGCAGTCGTCAAGATTTGCATCTGTCAAAACCCGTGTTCTTTGTAAGATTTTCGCCGGCGGCGATAATCTTCTCTCCTGCGACGGGATTTCTAAATTTTGAAACTTTGTTTTTTTATTCTCACTTAATCTTGATCATTGAAATTTGTTTCAAATTTCTTCAAAATCATGATTTTACCTGAAATTACACTTTAAACACGAAATACCCGTTAAATAACATTTGTAGATTAAATAATCAAATAAACACAATTTTCACCCAAATATCAACATTTAAATCATAACAAAAATGCAATAATTTGACTCTTATCATAACTGAATGCAGTAATTCCATATCTGCTGGGAAGCATAAGAAATAGAAAACAAACTTACAAATTTCAGTTCTTGTTTTTTGGTAGTGAGAGTTTTTACAAGCATCCAGGAACAAGCACCAACAAGTGGTATCCTTCTTCCTTACATGTCTTTTATGCTTCATTGCTATCTGATTAGTCCTTATAACCTGTAGAAATATTTTTGGGGAATTTAGTTATTTAGAAGGTAATTTTTCTAACTATGAATATTCAATCCCTGTAAATGGAATTCCTCTAAATATTGGAAGACCACAATAGCAAAATCCTAACAAATTAAGTATAGAATTTAAATATTCCACATAATTTTGGGGATTATTGGAGGAAGTATCAGACACATCTATTTTTTCCCCCTCATTTGAAACAAATGACTCTTTAGAAGCATTCAAATTTTGGAGTTATTCAATTTTTCAAAGAAGCTTCCCTTTAAAATAATCATTTCGGAGTTTGTAGTTCATAGTTCATACAAGATGCTGAGGCCTGATTATTAAATGCTTGTCAGTTGTCACCCGACCTGTATTGTTACTGAGATAAACCTTCGATTTTTTTATTTTTTTTTGAACAACACCTTGTAAACTAGCATGTCATTTGACATTTTTGACCATGAATATATTGAGTTCGGGCTTGAATAGCATGTATATATGGTAAATAATCGAATTAACCTTAAATATCATGTCACTTGTATATAGCATGAACATATGTTATATGTACACATTGTACATAATGTATATTAAGTATAGAGTGTACATAAATTAGATATGTACACTCTACCTACAAACTAACATATTATTTTGGGACCAATTCGATTATATACAATATGTACATGCTATTTTGAGGTGTCAAATCGAATGTATTTAGTTTTGTACATTAAAACTCGTTATCCTTGTTTGAGGTGTCAAATCGAATGTATTTAGTTTTGTACATTAAAACTCGTTATCCTTGAATGTTTTTCAGTGGTGTTGGGCTCAGTTATTGGTATGGGAACTAATGGTACCATACTGAGTCAGATAATTCTTTACATAAAACCATCTGCTGCAAAAGAGAAGAAAACAAAGTAGATCTATGGAACTGGATTCTTCTATCCTAAGTTATAAAAACACCATCATTGCAGCAAGTGTTCCAGGTAGGGACATCTAGTGCTTAAGGGGAAGTCTAGATAATCTTGATATTGCAGATCAAACTCAGCTTTATCACATTTTCTGCAGCCCAGAAGTGAAAGATAGTCTAGTCATTATTAGCTATTCATGAATCTTGTGATGTTTATCGCTACGCAGATTTATTTTTAGTGAAGTTTGATGGAAAGTTGCTGGAAATTGCCATTTTATTTACTTAGGCGTTGTTCTATTAGTTGATGTAATCTTTTACGCTTTATTCGCTATAGGAATTTGAGTTTATCAGACCTGGCATGTTCAATCATGGTTTTGTGATTCAACTATGTAGTTACAAAATAATTAGGCAAATGTCGTATTAGTGGCGGTATGAAATATGATTTGTCCTTGACTCAGTTTAAAAAGGAAAAAAGAAAAAGAAAAGGTATGAGCTTAATTGATATCTCTCCCGTTAAATAACTTGTGTCGAACAGATATTGATTCTAAGGTCACCTCTAAGACATTAAAACGTGCAAAAAATACACATTACAAAGGAAGAGATGCACCGTACAGCAAAACATAAAGTAATATCACAAGACAAACAAGGAAGAAACAGACCAAATGCGATGGCATAAAGCCATTTTTCTAATAATGTTGTTTCGGGTGTGAACGCACCTGGAAGGAATAAAAACCTAAAATTCTGTTTAGTTGTGAGAGCACACCCAACTTAACACCAATGTTAGCTCTGAATTCTGACCAAGAAAGAAAATCAAAGACATTCTCCAATTTAGAACGTCTAAAACCAGCTTCTTACTATGCACTATCACAAAAGCATGTTTCCTTAGTCGTTGAAAAAACTATTAGTAAATTAGTTGGCTAATCATAAAGATGATGTATACTAGCAATTACACATTTTTACGCTCAAACAATTTCACAATTATAATTTCTATTTTTTTCTTTTTTCTGTTTTTGCTTTAAAACCAACTTCACAAAAATAACAATTTTTCTGAGTAGCAAGGTGTTTATAGTACTAGCTAGGGGTTTGCAAAAATTCGATCATTTCATTAATCTGACATATCCAATTTGACCGTTAATTTTTTGACGATTTTGATCCGACAATCAGATCGTATCGAATGAAATTTTTTCAATCCGTTAAATTTGGATTAGATGACAAATTTTACTATGTATCATCTAATCTCATCCGATTTTATCAAAAATAATTAAATATATATATTTACATGTATCAAAACCCTAATATAAATTCAAAAGAACTTCATTTGCATTTCTCTCTATCTTGAGTCTCGATGGATCATGCATCTCTCAAGCCCATTTCATTTCCCAATCGTCGTTCTCAACTGTTGTTCTTTATCGGTTCATTCTCTCCCACTGTTCATCATCTTTCCTACCAAGCTCTCAGTCACAGTTCCTCACTGTTCTTTAACGAAAATAGGTTAGATTTATTTGATGGATTTCTTTTTTTGAATTTTGATTTCAGATTTTATTTAAGTTCCTTTATTTGATGGTTTTCTTTTTCCTTAGTTTTTTTGATTTCATCTTTGAACATGTATTGTTATTTAGGAGTAGTGAAAGCTTTTCATAACCATTTTTTATTCCATTTTCATAAACAGTAATTAGGAAATATATAAACAATATAGTCTTTGGTCCTCACTCTCCTTGGGTGATTAGATTTAGATTCGAGAATGTCTTTCTGACCATACTTTCTCCAACTATAATTATCATCTAGATTCTAGACCCCCTTGATCTGTTCTAGAGCAAACCCTCACTTGCTTTGTCCACCTGGACAATGTTTTTCTAGAACCCACAATATTTGAATCTTATTAACTGAATCACAACTTAGCTAAATTGCTAAGTTTTAGTTCCAAGTATAAAAAAGTTTTACCTTTTTTCTAGACTGTTGCATTTCTATGCTTTAAATCTTGGTAAGAAATCTCAATCTCACTCAAGAGCTTGGAGATGCCAATATACTGTTTTTCATCTTGATTTTATTGTTTCCAACAGGAGTACAAATCCTTTTGACTATTGATAGTGATCTATCATATGTTGGACTACTTCATTATGTGTTAGACCGTGTGTATGGTGCATTTGTGCACAGAACAAAGATAAGCCCATCCGTTAGAGGTTATTATATGTTTCTTGAGGTTTAATACATTTGATGGATTGAGATTTATTATTGGGTTTGTGTTTCTCAAAAAAAAAAAAATTCCCTACTTGATGTTTTGGTCTTCACTTCAGAAGATAAATTAAATGGAATTTCTTTAGCTAATAGGAATCCATCATTCATCATAGCATTTAAGTATATATCTAATTGATGTCAATTCTATGTTGATCGGGAGCATTACTATTACTTATCTACTTTAAGTCTTGATGTTTTTTAGGCTTAATCACAAACACGATTGGGTATCAAAACTAATTTTGTTTTTTGAAGAGGAAAATGAATATGGAGGAAGTCTAGCAAGATGCCAATGGGGCCATAAATTTTTCCATCCCTTGTCCACTTCCAAATTGAGTATTTTCTGTCAATATTTTGAGTATGCAATTGTTCTTGAACCCAGATATGTGGAATGTGTTTCTTGGTTATGACATTTATTGGGTATTTGTGAGGCATAACTACATCTCTTTGGATGACACATTTTCTTAAGGTTTATTATTATCATATGAATCTTCATTATTAATTGTTGTATGGTAGTAAACTCTGCTCATGTTTGCTACGGAATTAATGTTGGAATTGTTTCAAATGTGGTCATAAATAGGTGTATTTGGTTAGCTAGTTGATACAGAAAACAACTACAACATATTCATAGTGGGTAAGTGAAAGTCTTCTAAACCTTATTCTCTTGCCTAGAAACATTTTGGTATAGTGGGTAAAGGCTTAGATCGTAAGGCGAGATGTAAATATTGTTCAAGGGAGTATGTGTATGCATTTAGCAAGTCTGGTACATCAACCTTAAATGCTCATATTGTTATGCAATATAAATTATTTTCTGGTAGATTTGAGAATAAGCAAAAGACTCTAGCTTTTGAAATTGTCACAAATAATAAAAGTGTACCTGTTGCACACACATTCAGTAATGAGGCTTGTAGGCTTACACTACAAAAATGATTATAGTTAATTAATTTTCATTTAGTCATGTTGAGAATGAAGGATTTAGGAAGTATAGTAGAGTTTTGGAACCAAGGTTCCCAGTTCCTTCTCGTACCACTCTTGCACGAGATTGCTTGATTCTTTTCTTAAAGGAAAAAGATAATTAAAAGAATTTTTCTTTAAGTTATTTCAAAGAGTTTTTTGACCACTGACATATAGACTTATGCTCAAAATTTGAATTATATGTGTCACATTGCTTACTTCATCGATGATAGTTAGAAACTTCAAAAAACAATCTTAAATTTTTGTGTAGTTCTTAGCCATAAAGGTGATATCTTTGGAAAAACAATTGAGCAATGGTTGTTAGATTGAGGAATTGATAAGGTATTTATTGTTACTGTGGATAATGCTAGCTCAAATAATACATTATTTTCTTACTTGTGTAAAAAAGTGAACAACTAGGGAGGTGTAATACTAGATGGTCAACATATGCATATGAGTTTTGCATCTCATATTATGAATTTGGTTGTGAGAGAGGGCTTGAAAGAACATAATTCAAGCATAAGTAAGATAAGAGAAATTGTGAAATTTGTTAAAAGATCACCTTCAAGGTTATTAAAATTTAAGGATTATGCGGAACAAGATAAGATTGGTACTGATAAACTTTTATGTTTGGATGTACTAACAAGGGTAGAATTTCACCTATTTAATGTTAGAAGTGATGAGTGCTCAAAAAGCACTAAAATTACCATTATTTTATGCACATTAATTGATTAAAAATATATATATATATTTATATGATTTATCATATATTTATATAAATTTGTCTTTTGCGAAATTACGGGTATTTTTATTGTTTTTCAAGTATTTTCGCTTAAAAACGTCACTTAAAGACACAAAAAGGAATACTGGAAGCAATACATCACAAATATATTAATAAATAAATGGGAAAAGGTCAACAAATATGGAAAAATTGGACAAAATGGGTCAAAATGTCAAAAATGTCAAAAAGGAGAAAATCACGCCCGGAGCAACCCACCTCGCGTGCGCCAGCGCCCAGCCGCGCGCGCAGCAAGGCACCCGTCCGCACACAGATGCGCACACCTTCCTCCAGATCCGCACGCGCCACAGCGCGTTATCATTGTTCACGCACGCGCGCGCGCACTGCTGGTGCCTTCCGCGCGTGCCGACGCCATTTCGCCCCATTTTTCACGTGCAGCCGCCCCCATGACGTCATGCTGACGTCATCAATGACCTCACCATTTGCACTACGCATTTTCACCATTTTTTAATATTTTTTCACCCACTTTTTCTCTCCATTCTCACCTATAAATACCCTCCTTCTCTTCACTTCAAAACACACCTCAAAACACATTCTCTTCTCTCTTTCTTTCTTCCATTTCTTAGTTTTTAGTATTTTTTTTGTTTTTCTTATGTTTTAGCTAGTTTCTCTTAGTTTTAGAGTTCTTCCCTTTTTGGGAAGAACTAGTTATGTTTTTTTGTAATTTATTAGCTTTTTGATTCAATAAATGGGAGTGCAAATTCCGCTTGGAGGTTTTCTAGCAACGGGAATAGCATCGAAGTACTGTAAAGATTTTATTTTCTTTGCAGTTATTTTTTATGCTTATTTCTTACATGTTATATTTAATTTGTCGTGATTAAATTTAAGCGTGTTGTTGTAAACATGATATAATAATAACGTTGTTATGCTTGCGAAATATTAAATAGGTAAAAATCTCTAAAATGAATTGATTTTATTTTTATTCAAGATTTTATATTAAGAATGTTAGAGAGAAATATATTATTTTTCATTACAAACTTAAATCGAAAATTAGATTTTAAGGTTTAGTTATCGGTCTAATTTAGAGTAGTGCTCTTTTATTTGTTGGTACAATCGCCTTAGGTAGTTAGAGTGAATCTCTATTTCAAAAGTTTTTATAAGAATTATTATCCGAAAATGTATTGACAACACGTTTTGGTAGTAGTTTTAAAACTTGAAAGTTAGTAATCGAATAACTAAATTCTTAGGTTTAATTTGGACACCTTGAATAAAGTTTAAATCGTTTAACCTCACCAAAGGTGGCATTTAAATGGTTCATTTTCAATCTCTTAGAACAAGGAATTAATTTAATTAACCAAATTAGTTATCAACCCCACCCATAGGTGTTAATTGATTTGTTTAGTTAACAAAGAATATCTAACCCCACCAAAGGTGGTATTCTTACAAAAAAGGGAGAATCAATAAATATCAATTCATATCTTTAATAACCTAGATAATATGAGCAAGCATAATTAACTTAGTTATTATATCCATAAATACTCCACTATTTATAAAAGATAAAATTTGCATGAATGTTTATTGAATCTATGTTTAATTTTCTGTATTTAGATTAAAAACACAAAAACCCCAAAATATCGTGACAGGATGTTTAGGATTTAATTTTGTTTTTAAAAGTTTGAATAATAAATTAAAAACCACATACATTCCTTCCTTAGATCGACCTTGGGAGTATACTTATCATTTTCTACGAAATGATTAGGTACTTCTTGAGAGTTTTATAAATATAAAACCAAAGTATTGGCAGAATCGGCGATGCCGGATTTCGCTCATCAAGTTTTTGGCACCGTTGCCGGGGATGATTCCGTTGCGGGGATGGCATCAAAGTTTTTGGCGATCCCGATTCTGCAATAAAATTTTAGAAGGCTTTTGAGCATTTAGAAGATGATGATGTGATATTTAAGCAAGAGTTCAACATTGGAAATAATAGTTGTAAAACTCTTGATATGTTTGATTGTCTAATGCTCACGTATTTGTGAGGTTTTTGAAAATATTCTACGATGTAACATCGAGATTTTTTAGTTCTATGTATGTTATTTTAAATTTATTTTTAGATCAAATTTGCTTCGTACACAACCAATTAAATTTCTGATGTGAAAATACAGATTTTGTGTTAAGCAAAATGGTGGAAGAAATGAAAACAAAGTTTAATAAATATTAAAGAGATGTATAAAAGATGAATGATTTTTTATTTATTGTAACTTTGCTCAATCCAAGACATAAGGAGAAATGTTTGAGAATTTGTTTGTATTTTGTGTGATGAAGATGATATTATGGTTGGTTACATGATGAAAAAAATTAGACAAAATTTGGATAATATGTTTGATTAGTATTTAGTTTTGTATTATGCAAATGTGCAAGCTATATGCTCACAACCTTTAGACACATAAGAAATAGATAGTTGTCGCATTGATTCATTTTTACTATGGATGAATTGTTATAAAAAACGTGTCAAAGATGCAAAAAAAAAAAAGAAAAACAACCAAATTTAAATGAATAAATATTTGGGTTAGACATGTGAAGATGTGGATGACGAGTCTTTTGAGATTTTAAGTTGATGGAAGGTGAGCTCATTGAGGTACAAGGTTCTTTCTAAAGTTGTCAAATATGTTTTAGTTATGCTTCTATCAACTGTAGCCTATTTGTATGCATTTTCTACTGGAGAAAGAATTATTGATCTTTTTATAAATTAATTGTCCTTAAAAACTATCAAGTACTTATTTGTACTCAAAACTTGATTTGAATATCATCAATAATTAACATTCGTGAGTCGATTAATGATATTGAAGCAATTAAAACAAATAATATTATTTTAATTTTTATTATTAATTGATTTAATATTTTCATCGCTTTTTTTGTCTTCTATTTTGTAGATATATTGAAAAGCATTAATGATATTACCTTTGCTTGAAAATGATATATAATTATTTTATTTTATATGCATTTTGTATATTATTTTATATGTATTTAGTTATCAATTTATGAACATTTTTTTAAATTATAACTAATAGGTAATTAAACATTAAAAAATTTAGCTATTGTTCTAGAGACTTAAGACCTAAGATTATTTTTAAGATACTTATGAATGTTAAAGAATGAATCTACCTTCATCAATCATCTTGAAAATAATCTTAGGTCTTGAGTCCTGAGAACAATAGCTAAAAACTTTAATGTATCATTAACTATTAGTTATAATTTAAAAAATGTTAACAAATTAATAACTAAATACATATAAAATAATATATGAAATATATATAAATAAAATAATTATATATCATTTTCAATCAATGTAATAAACTTAATTTAATTTTAAATTATCGTGAACTATTATTTTGTTAATTGTTTGAATAAATTATTAAATTTATTAAAATAACTATTGTAATTAGTATTGTATTATTTTTATTTTATATAAATTTGACGGTTTGAGTTATATTTTAACTTTTTTATTTGATATTTTAAGGTTTTTTTAACTCAAATAAGTTTATATTATGTGAAAATTTAAATTTTTTATTTAAAAATACCAAAAACATAGTTAATTAAGTTTATTGATCAAATTCAACTGATCTAATTCGAATAAATTACGATCGGATTGCATCGGATTTAAAGATGATCGGATCGGATACAAATTAAGATATTTCAATTCGATTGAAAGATCAAATTTATAAATATAAAATCAACGGTTTCAATCCAATCCATGCACAAAGCTAATAATACTAGCTCAGCGATAAATAAGTAATTGACACGGTACAAAGTAAATAAGCTAGCAAATTCAACGCACAATCAACGATAACATAGTTCCAATCGTATGCCTGATTATTTCAAATGTTTTGAGGTCTCTCAAGAAAGCAAATACAAAATGAAATCAACTGAACAGAAACAAATCAAGTGTGAGCATCTCCAAACCTTGAGGATTACATTCCAAAGGCAGT
Organism: Hippophae rhamnoides; assembly: GCA_033030585.1. Classification (NCBI taxonomy): domain Eukaryota; kingdom Viridiplantae; phylum Streptophyta; class Magnoliopsida; order Rosales; family Elaeagnaceae; genus Hippophae; species Hippophae rhamnoides. Next base: position 58,900,108 of record CM065428.1, on the reverse strand, counting down.
AAACAGCAGCACACAACATCAAATTAAGTACATAAAAGGTCAGAATCAAATCATAAGAACACAAAATAATGATAAAGCCATCGGACCTCTTTGATTTTGACAATTGTTTTAGTTGAATAACTAAATTACACACGAGAAGTACTATTACCATTCGACCACCTCCTAAATGTGCAACCCACAAAACTCCTTCCAGATAATAGACCTAACTTCGACTTGAAGGATGCCGATCGTTCTGTCCTACTCGCAGACGACGAAGAAGATGCAATGTTAGTAGCCAATGCTATTTGGCCAGCTAAAGGAGGGAGCTCAACTCCATTATCTTGTGTGCCAACATCACTAGCAGTAACATCTAGATGCTCTGGCTCACAAGTATCCAAATTCACAGCCAATGAAGGCCTACTTACTTTCAACCAATCTGCACCCTCAGGGGTCACTTCCCTACACTTCTTAACCTTCACTTTCACCAAATTTGGACACCCTCCAGCCAATGCTTCCAAACCATTATTCGATATAGGGCAACTTTTAATGCACAGCTTCTTTAAAGCTATGCATTTCAAAGCAATGCACAGCATCTCAGCATCTCCCACGGTATCGCTTCCACACAAAGCTAATCTCTCTAAATTCTGGCATTTTGAAGCCAGGATTTCCAAACTCACTTTTGTAGGATTAACACCGATCAAAACCAATTCTTGAAGATTAGGGCATGCTTTAGCAATAGCAACCAAACCCTCATCTCCAATTCTATTAGCTTTCCATCCATCTATGTGAAGCTTTCTCAATAACTTACAGCGTTCTGCAATTGAAACTAAACCCACATTGGTGCACTCAGGAGTTTTAACAAGGTGCAAAATTTCTAGATCCAAACAATTTGAGATCGCCGCCAGCCCCAAATCGCTCACTTGAAGCCTCTCTAAATGGATCTCGACCATTCCAAAAACTCGCCCTGCTATCAATTCTAGAAGCTTATCCCAATCTCCAGAACACCTGAATAGCTTCAAAGTCCTCAGATTTTTCGCACCCATAATAAGCGGACCGAAGCACTGTCCGTTGTAAAGCTCCTTCAGGCAAATTGTTTTGAGCGAAGAACCAGCCACATCTGATCCAATCGGCTCCGCAGCAGCTATATCAGTGATTCCTCGCAGGCGCTTCACCGATAACTCCTCCAAAGACGAGCAATTACGGAGCACAGCATTCATTCCTTTAGCTCCAAACGTGCAAGATCCACATGAAAGCTTCTTCAAACCCTTGCAGTTTTTCGCGAAAGCCTCCATTCCAGTATCAGTAAGCTTGCGGCAAGCTCGGAGCTTGAGACGCGTGAGGTTCCGGCAACGAAGCGAGATGAGAAAAAGCGCGTCATCACCGATGCTGTCAGATCTGCGGTCGCATTTCAACGCGAGTTTTGTGACAGAATCGAAGCGAGTAAAGAGAGAAGGAACCATCGAGAGTAGATCTGATTGGGCGTCAAGAGAAAGACGGTGACGGCTCTGTCCTTCGACCATTAGCCATCGCCGGCAAACAAGTGAGCACCTTTTCCGGTCGGCGGAACCTAGAGACAGAAATACGCAAGCCAAGCACTCGTCGGGGAGATCGGATGTGTAATCGTAAGAGACATCGGAGCCGATTCCTTTGGAGCAATCAGTATCATCGGAAATTTGGAATGGAGAGATTAGGAACGTTGACTTGGTATTAGACAATCGACGAGTGTGACTAGTTTCACGGTTGCTAGGAACTGAGTTAACAGAAGCTGACTGGCCCATCCACGATGACTCCGGGATGGACTGGGTGCTAGGTTTGTGCCTCCGCGGCTTATCTTATGATAAGCACTGCCGTATTCTTCATAGATTCTGTGGAGACACAAGAGACTTTCCTTTTAGTATTTTCCTCTCTTCATTCGCAGACATATAGAAACTGTCCGAAATGTTTCGGAGATCGACTTCAAACTTTTGATTTACTGGAATTTATTGAAGCAAAGACTACCTATACCAGTTCGGCGTAGAAGTCGAGGAATATAAACTAGGGTCGATAGACTAGTCGTCTTTAGCTCTTTCCGTGGATGAATGAGAAGAAATAGAAAAAGTACACAAAAAAAAAAATAATAATAATTTAAAGTTATCTAATTAACTACTATATTAATTATGGTATAAAATTTCCATTTTATAATAAATCTGTTTATTTATTTTATATATGGTGCAAATAAATTTTGAGCCTTTTATTATTGTTACATTTTTATATCATATTTAATATTAATTTTAAGAATTAATAACAATTTTTTAAAAAGAATTTAATCAACCTCAAATAAATATATTAAAATAAAAATAAATATATTTTTATCGATTTAAAACATTAATATTAAATTTATGTTAGGATAAAAAGAAAATTCTATTACAATAACCTTACCCGTGTGTATATTATCCCTTAATATTAAGAACAAAGCTTTTTGGTCAAACTGTACCGTAGTCATCTTTAACTCTTTATTAAATAAAATTGCAAAAGATAAAAAAGTGGGGGTTACAACTTTAACTTGGTCATCATGGGCTGTCTTTCTTTACCATTGATTTGTAGTTACTAATTAATTTACTAGCGTCGCACTAAGAACTTAAAGTGGTTGATTTAGTTTTCAAAGATCCGGGAATATATGTCAATATTCTGAATGAGTTAAAATTTTAATTATTTATAATTTTTTTTCAAAAATTAATCATTAGTAATGATAATTATTTTTATTATAATTAATTAATATTATATTTTTATATACATATAATTACATTTTAAAAATATATTTAATAATAAATATATAATATTTTAAATAATTAAAATAAATTTAATTTATATATATATTGTTTGGTATCATATATTTATTAAATACGCAACATAACAATCTAAAATACCTCGTTATCCTATAACGACTTAATAAGTATGTAGATCAAAACTCGTTGAAGATTAAGGCATGATGCCCAAAGATCATTATTGTATAGCGACCTCGTCATCATACATTGTCCTAATAATTTGGGTGATTAATTTAAGGATCTCAAGCTGTATGTATCGAACTAACGACTTATTTATATAATGTTTTTATAGCGACATGGATTAACATGAATTGTATTGTATGTATTCTGGTTACTTGTACGAGAGTTTCAACTCATGTAACCCTTACACATGTCTAATAAGATTAGTATATACCTTTTTAATAAAGAAAATACTGTTTATTTATCAATATTTTTTATTTATTAAAAATTATTATAATCCTTAATATATTAAATTATCTCCAAATATATATGCGTTTACTTGAAAACATGTATTAAATAATTAAATAATGAAAATAATGTCATCGTTAGGTATTATACTAGCTTTTAATTTATTAAATGAATATTAAAAATATGAATTGTGGTTAAAACATGATAAAATTATTAATAACTTATAACCAATAATTATTAATTAAAATTATTTAAAATTAATATAAAAGTTATAATTATTAGTATAATCATCATCGTTATGTATATTCCAACCTATTATTTGTTTTCTATTCATTTTTCTACATGTTATTAAATAATGTAATTTTATTACTCAATTCTTATTTTAGTATATTTTTGTTAAAAATTTATAATAATTTTAAAATTTTGATCAAATAAAAAATATAAATTTAACAGTTAAAAAACTTTAAAATAAATAAATAAAAATTGGGTAATAAATTTTGTAACCATCAAGAACATAAATGAACCAACAACATCAATTATAAATGGTTACAAAGAAAAATGATTTTAATTTTTTAAAAACAAGTTATATATAATTTTATTAGATAAGAAAACTCATTTTGTTTAAATAATAATATATATTTCACTTGGATTAGCCATTAACCTATTAAACAAATACCGAATAATATTTTTGAGAGCTTAATAATAACGAGCATGTTAAGCTTGTGATGGTAATATTTGCTATTTTTTTAATATTTTAAATTTTTAAAAGAATTAATTTTTCAATAACTTCTAATATAATATCATAGTTTGAAGTATTATCTTCTTGACTTACTAGTCTTAATTGTTGAATTATAATTGTTTAGTCTAAATGATATATAGAACTAACATTTCTGAACAAAGACGAATATAAATATTGGTACGTGCCTCATTTTACCTTAGGTAAATAAATTTTTAGATATAATATTTATAGAACTATATATAAATTATTTTATAAAATAGAACTGTGTATTAGTTGAACTTTAAATTTTAAGTTTTTAATACTCAATATATCTATAAAACTCAATAATTAGAACATATTTTTACTAAAAAAAGATACATATAATATATTTTTGAATTAAAAATAAGTAATAAATGAAAAGTAATTAATATTATTTTCTATTGTGTATATAATGTTTATCTTAGATGTAAATCTAAAATTCATCACAGCTTGTGAGACAATAATAGATGTATAAAATTAATATTTATCCTTTTAATAGTTTAAGTTTTTGTGAAGTTTGTGACCAATAAATTTGGGCATCACCTGATAAAAAAATAAAATGGATCTTGCAAAAAGAAAATAAACAAATGACTTAAATAGAATATAATATGATAAAATAAGTTAAAAATGCAAAATAATAGGCTTTGAAAACAACAAAGATGGATACCTTAAGAGAATGTTAAGAATAATTTCTCATAATGATTATGTATAAACCACGATAAAGTTTGTAAATATCGTGTGTCTCGATCTATTAGACTAACTTTTTAATATTATAATATCCATAATTTTATGGACTTTAACAACACAATATAAAACATGACTAATATCTTTTTGAAAATAAAGGACATTCATATATGAGGCATTTTGCTCTCACTTGCGCTCTTATACTCTTATTAGTTATTCTCTTTGCTTCATCATGTAGTTTGTTAATACAATCTTGTTGAATAATAAAATTAAAGGTAAATATGATTTTCTCTTAAACATATATACAAGGCTTGAAAACAATAACATTAATAAAAAACTAAATTAAGCTTTCATAATTAATTTAGTATTAGAGTTGTAAGATTATGGTGGATATGTTATGTACGACTATATCTTAGGTGGTGATGATACGATAGGTGTGTCCATCGAATGACCCTATTGGCAGGGCCAGAAGAGGTGTAAACCATTTTTTTCTATCCTTTGTTGGGCACGATGTTTTGGTCCTAGTAGCTTCTACATATGGTTGCACAGTTTGTTAGACATGATATGAGACCTCATCATCCCTTTCAAAAACTTGTTTGTTAGATTCAAGAGGTTGGTTCATCTTAAAAGGAGATAAAGGTATGGCCTTTAGAGACCGTGCAAATTAAACTTTTCTGGAGCAGTTTTCTTTTGAACTTTCAAATCTTTTTTTTTTTCAAAGACCACCTAGTTCAAAATGTTGGAGAATACTATAGATATTTCTCTCTAGTTGTGATTCAACTAGCAAAGCACACTCATTTTCATATACGGTGCCATATGTTGATGACGATTTTTATCAACATCGATGATTGGATGTACCTCTACTTCTTATATACTTGAGAACATATAACACACTATTAGGACCTTATACCACCATAGGGTGTGATGGCCTTTAACCCTTCGAAGCTTAAGTAAGTCTAGGTAGTAAGAGGAATGAGAAGACTAGTTTCTTTCCTTATGATGTAGGAGGATGTAGAGATATATTTAGAAAAAGAGCACAGATCTTAATATTTGTAGTTGATATAAGAAGTTATGTCAAGATTTGAAGCTATGAAATTATGTTGAATAATGGTGACTATTTCTAGGAAATAATATACCTACTAATGATCATTACCTATGGTGATAGACTTATCTTTGAATGTTGAAATGTGATTAATTAATTATTTTACTATCAAATAATTAAGAGTTTAAATGTCGATCACTTGTCATGTTTTATATTTACCCAATTTTGAGACTTATTAGTACGATATATATAAGCACACAAGAAATATGTATCAATATTATATTGGTAGATACTCTGCTCAAGGTGTTAGAGCCGACATAAATATGATATTTTAAAATTACAACCAATTTACGAAAATCAAGTTGTTAGGGTTATGTACCCTTCACATGGATATAGGGTAGAAGCGTGGAAAGCCACCATGTTGTTTTACCTCTGTGTCCACATGATCAAGTCATTAGGTAAAGGAAATGTTTCAAAGGAACTTAACCAATATACAACTCATCAATGCCAGGTTTCCACACATGAGATGCTCGGTACGATGTGTCTTATACACTGGAGGCGATTCAGGTCACTAAGCTTGCGCATCCCTCTACACGTAATATACCTAACATTAACTCTTATATTCCCTAGACTTTTGGAAAGTCTAGGTAATATTCAAGAACTTTAATTTGACAATGCTCATACAAATCATTCATCTTTCTTACTCGGGTGACTTCCTCTATAAATAGTTAAAAAAATTACTATTTACCAACTTGTGCTTCTTACTTAGCCAAATTTCCTCCAAAGAATCTCATATTGATATAGCCTCGTGCATCACAATTTTACACAACCAGTTTGTTGAATTCATACATAATTTGAAATTCAGTCCGTTTTGATAACGACTTTACTAGTTAAATGAGTCCGCTTAATACTTTGAGGCCATTCATCCGTAGATCTGTAACCTCATTCATCAATTAAGTAACTCACCCATTTCTTCTTTTTTACATTGTCTTCTAATAAAGAAAAAGGTATAGCCCAATCAACTTCTTCAAAATATTTCCATCCAAACTATACAAAAAGTGTTCCCCTAAAAACAGGAACACCCTGAGAAGGATCTCAAGACTCATTCCATTTGCAAGCAAGCTCAAAACAAGCAGAACAACCTGTTGAATCCACCATAGGTTGTGATGAAGGACCTACAAAAATAGGTGGTGCTTTGATTAAGGGGAGAGCTCTAACCCTCTTTACTTTATTTAGGTCACGCCTAGTATTCTCATCATCTTTGTAAGGACCTATGTGTATCATCCAAATCCTAGTAACCATAGTAACGAAAGTACCTCACCCCAAAAAGAGCCGTGATATCAAGGGTGAGCCCACCCATCGAACCAAGGATAAGTACCAGATCGAAAAGATGCCAAGCGATCTGATTACAGATGACCTGGTAGAGATAAGGTCCACCCAGTGTGGGAATGATGTCAGTATCACGTCACTTATGTGATGTTAATGATCACTCGACGGGGTGGTGGGTGATCCACTTGGGTACCTTTTAAAATAGGATTTTGGTGCTCATTTCTTAGAATGGTGTCTCATGTCCTCAACATCAACCTTGCCTAAGTTAACCATAACGGATGGCGAACTCTCCTATACGTTTCAGTCATTACCGGTGAACATAGATTGGACCTGACAAGTGACAAAATTAAGTGTATGTATTACTCGGAGAGGAGTAGCCTTGATAAAGATATGGCATATATATTATGTGTTGTCAGATATGGGCTACACCTAAAACTCTCTATATTTTCATAGGGTGGAAAGACAAATATTTTTATATTACTGGATATTTTTGGAGTGATAGGTCTAAGTTTTCAGTTTGTAGCACCTGGAACCTTCATTTCAACACAACCCTATCTCATGCAAGCAAGTTAATCAACATGTTGTGTCAAAATGACAAGGAGGATAGAACTCCAAAATACTGAAAACGAGAGCTACAAAGACATCTTAATTTTAGCCCATCAAAATAAACCAAGGGTTTGGAGAAGCCATACTGATGAATATATAGATCATTTATCTATAACAATGTAACAACTTATTTGACAATTTAGACATATAACTAATTGTTCCTTATTCTTGCAAGTATGGATTACTCCAACTTGGACCTTGAGGACCTCATTGATACCTCAAGTGCCCATGACCTAATACTTACGTACCCGAGGCTCATCCCAAACCTCACCATCTCCCATAAAGGACTCTGTCCCACTCAACGATGAACCAACTAAGGTGCCTCCACCTCTCCCAATGGTGTTGAGCTTACCAAACTCATCCTTTCTACCTCTCCATGCTGAGTTCTCTAAGAAAAGAAAAGTGGGTGAGACCCCAACTCCCTAAATTCAAGCAATGGACCTGGATGCCTTTGAGTTTGACGAAGTAATTTTGAGGGAAGTCATGGTTCAAAACACCTCAATGACCTATTTTGATAAGGGTGTGTTTAGGTGGCTTCAGTTAAAGAGAAACCTCGACCATCACTTTGGAAGTGACACTTGATAGAGGTGAATAGTGCACTTTAAGATTTATATCTCATTTTATATTGTTGTGATATTGAATTATAACACTTATGTTTTTTTTCAGGTTTTATCATTGGACAGGAAAGGCGAGTTGTCACTCAAAATGCAAGCGAGTCACTTGTAAATAGAAAAGTACAAAAAGGACATTGAGGATAAAGATGCTATCCTTGTTGATAATGAAGCCAAGATCCTAAAGCTTGAGGTTGACTTGCTCAACAAGTTTGAGAAGTTGAGAAAAGCATACAACTATTATTTCAAGCAGGGATAGAGAGTAGGTCATTTTGAACTGACGACCAAGGAAGTTGAAGCGACTGCAAGCTTATTAAGGGATCAAATGACCACGATAAAAGAGCATATTAGCTCGTTGTATGAGCTGATAGAAACGCTCAAAATGGAGTGTGCCAAGGCTTATAAAAATGGGGTGAGCTTTATAGTAAGCAGCTTGAAAAACCAGGCTGAGAAGTTGGACTTGATTATTACCTACTTCACAATAATACGATATTTTTAGAGTAGTAAGAGCAAAGCATTTCCAATGAGCATTCTGCTTCCTTTACTTTAGGGTAAAGAAGCAACGTATGAGGGTCAATCTAACGGTCTGGTCGAAGAAGCCACCTTGTAGGTCTTTGTTATTGCAAACCTCCCTTAGTATAGCTTTATGCTTATGTGATATCACAGTTAACACTTGAGCGATTGATATGCTCCCAATCAGAGGACTTTTAAGTGTGATTTTGATGTAAAATATGGCTCTTTTGTATACATAATTTTGTACATCTATAGTTGTTGAAATGTATAACCATCAATTATACTTGTATTTGAACTAATCACAAATTTATTATATATTATCACGTAGTGATTAAATACTCCATAAATGTCTCATATTTTTTGTATTTATTTATTTACCTTATTTTATTTCTATATTTAAAATTACTGTCAAATATCCCATGAGAGTTTAAGGCCACCTCTTGGAATTGTAAATCCCATTCTTGAACTCCAGGTCATTCCTAAACAACTAGCCTATATTGAATTAATTTTTTGGCAGTATGTCAAATGGATTACTCATAAATTGACTTGGATGGCCTAATTGAGATATGTTCATGTTTTTCTTGTACCCTAAACACCCTTCTACCAGTCACCAAAAAACACCGAGCTTCACCATTTATAAGCAATGAGATGAATCAAATATCGCATGAAACTACCCCATTGAGGGGTGAAACCAATAAATCTTCTATGTCCTTGGAATCAGCCATGGAATTAGACAAAGAGGTAAACCCCAAGCAATTACATGTCATTATTACCACCGAACAGGGCACGATAAAGGACCTACCTCTCCTTCCTATTATTAGGGAGCACCTCAAACCTACCTTTATAGTAGGTAGTCATCAAAGAATGGGCTCCATTCCTCCCAATGAATTATCCCCATTTGGGGAAAACATAAGCCTATTGGAGAATGATTTTCTTATTGCATTCGAATGTCATGAAGGTAGTGGGCTGAATAGTTTATTCGAATGTGGCATGTTTGGTAACCTTAAAACCCATGATGCCTTATATCATCACTTTGGGGTGCCTATAGATCGATCTACCATTTACGCAACTCAAAAGAGGGAAAAATGGATGATTTGGCACCTCATGGAAATATGTGTTCTTGATATGAGTAACCACGTATGCCACTCTTGGGGTGTACTTTTTAAATTATTATTTTTTTCGTATCCATTGCCATGGATTCAGAATGAGAAGTAGAGACTTATTAGGAATCCTCCAAGTTTGTTAATTAAGAATTATGTGGCTTAAAGGCTCATTATGAACCCATGGAATAAGAGTTGAAGAACAAGTGTACTAAATTGACCCTCACAGTTAGTCAATGGGATAAATACAAAGAAGAATGGGATAAACTGCATAAAGTAGCTAAGTATTAGAAACAAAGGGCACTGGAGAAGAATTTTTGCAAGGCTTCTATTACTGAAAGTATTGGATCACACCCTTATTAACAAATAATAGCCAAACTTGATTTGTAATCTTTTCTTTACCAGATATAACCCAAACAATAAAATAGTCTACTAATAAAAGTTTTCCCTTGGTTTGCATTTTTTAAAGGAAAGGCCCACCTTTGTGGACTCAATACATTTTTTTAGGATGGGCATCTCGCATCTTATCCTATATCTCAAGTGGGCGGTCCATTTAGCCACCTCACTTTTTACTTGGAGGTTATCGCGTTAATTTTTCATAAGATAAGATATATGCAATGGGGAGATTGGATCATACCCTACATATGCTTCCCAAAGAGAGGGTTCATTTTGGTGAACTCAAGACCCTTTCTTAAGATGAGTGTCACATCTCTTATCCCACATCCCAATTAAGGTAGTCTATTTGGATACCATACTCCATACTTAGGGTTATTGTGCTAATTTTTCATGAGATAGGATACACGAAATGGTAAAATTGAATCCTATCCCTAAATGTGCTTCCCAAAGAATGAGTTCACTTTGGTAAATTTAAGATTCTTTCTTAGAATGGACATCGCGTCTTTTATCTTGCATCTCAAGTAGGGGGTCCATTTGGCCACCTCACTCTATACTTAGGGGTTATCACGTTAATTTTTTGCAAGATAGAAGATATATGAGGGTGAAACTAAATCCTAACTCTACTTACACTTCCTAGAAAGATATTTCAATATGGTGAACTCAAGACCCTTTTCTTAAGACGTACGTCACACCTCTTATCATGCATCCCAAGTTGAGGGTCTATTTAACCATCTCAATCCATTCTTGGGGGTTATCACGTTAATTTTTCGTGAGACAATACAATCTTAAGTGAGGTTTCATACATAATACTTCTTTAGATTTTATCCATTCTAACTTAACTCTTATTTTCTACCCTGGCTTTCTATCCGATATGAACCTCCTGGAGTGATCTCATATATCTATTATGGGCCTTCCCATGCTATGGAAAACTTTCTATAGGATGTTTCAACTTTACTCCCCAACATTTTTTGTAAGACCCAATCCCTTATACTAAAATTCTTGTGCCTAACAAATTGGTTATGTGACATTTGAACTGCCCTTTTGTGACTAAATTTGTATCAAAGCATTCTCTCTCTCTCTCTCTTTAGCTAATAAGAGGTCATATTTTCTGAGATCTTCGTTATCCTTTTATATTATTCCCAAAAGAAGGGTGGTTTCCTATATCTTTGATGGGATTACCGTTGCCATTTCATATACAAGAGAAAAGGGACTTTTGCTAGTTTCCATCCTTGGGGTTGATCTCATTGCCCAAAAATATGATGAGTAACTCATCAACCCCTTTTCCTTTTGCTCTTTCCATGAACTTTGGTAATATATTGATGAGGGTTTTGTTTGGTGACTCTGCCTAACATTTTGCTTGTGGCTTATAAGTAGTGGAATGTGATAGCTTAACCCCCATCTATTCACAAAAGGAAACCAACAGTTGACTTATGAACTAATGGCTATTATTTGTGACCAGGTCCTGAGGTAAACCATACCTACACATCTGTTCTGCCACATAAACTTACACATGTCATTTTCTTGGATTATTACCAACGACTTTGCCTCTATCAACTTAGAAAAATAATCAATCACGACTATTAAAATTTTTTGTTGCCCTGGAACAAAAGGTAATGGGCCAACGATATCCAACCCCCAATTTTGAAACAGCAATAAGTTAATGATAGGCTTCAGTTCACTAATCAGTTTGTGTGGAATACTAGCATGTCTTTGGCATCTATCACATTTTTTAACGTGATCGATGCAATCCTTTCAAATAGTAGGCCAATAATAGCCTTACCTGTTGATTATTTGAGAAAGTATCTACCACCAAAATGAGCTATACATCATATTTCATGTAGTTTGTTCAAAATAAATTATGCTTCTTAACTAAGTAAGCACTTCAACCATGGTCCGCCATAGTTTTTTTCGATGGAATGCCCTTTATACAATGGTGTAATTCCTCGATTTTGTTATAATCTTACGTGCCCCATCCTTGTTAGCGGGTAAAGTGTCTTGAATAAGATACTCTTGGTATGGAGTCAACCATGAGGTATATAATGAGGAGTTGTTGCTCACCTAGTTTTTACCCTTGTCTCTTTTCCCCTATTATGATAGGCCTGATAGGCATGACACAGGAATGATCCTTTTTAGTTTTGAGTTGACCATCAACGCCAAAGTAGCCTAGTAATCTACATACGTATTCCCTCTTTTCGGTATTTGCTTTATCTCAAATGCCTTAAAAGTTACCATTTCTTTCTTTACTTCTTATTGATAAAGCTTCATCATTTCTTCCTTGGCCTCAAACTTATCATTGACTTGATTCACTAAAATTCATGAGTCACTATAGATCAACACCCTTTTAGCGTCCAAGGACTTCAATTAGCGTAAAGACAAAAGCAATGTTTCATACTTTACAACATTATTGGCTGCCTAGAAAATGATGTGGAGATATTGCTCTATTAAACCTCCAATGGGAGTGAATATAGCAATGCCAACCCTTGATCCCTTTGAATTACTCGCTCCATATATGTATGTCTTCCACAAACATGGAATTGGTATTGTTGTCATTAAAATTCGCATCATAGCTTCTATCTCAGTTGTGGGCTCTTGAGTCTACTCAGCAATAAAATCAAAAAAAATCCTATCTCTTGATTACGATAAGGATTTATAATGTATCTCAAACACGTTTAATTCAATAGCTATTTGAGAGAGAGGATCAGATTGATTCGGATTCTCAAGATATTCTTCATAGAATAAGACGTGAGGATGACTATCTTATGTGCTTCAAAATAATGCATGAGTTTCCATGCATCCATTCTTATCGTAAATGCTACCTTATTCAATGAATGATATTATTTTTATGCTCCTATTAGGGAATGTCTTACATAGCATAAGTGATATTGTCTCCACTCCTTGTCGACCACCAATGCAACACTAGCTACTTTATCCGTGAAGGCCATATACATATGTAACACATTTTTGGTAATATAATTGGCTAAAAAAGGTGTATTCCCTAAGCATTCTTTAATGGACTAGAAAGCTTGTTCACGTTCTATATTCCACACATATTCCTTGTTTTTTTAGCAACTGAAAAATGAAAAGCACTTTTCTGTACACTTGGAAATGAAATGGCTTAATGCAGTTATACAACCATTTAGTTGTTGGACCTCTTTAATACAACCTGGAGACCTCATATTTATCATAGTCAATATTTATCCCCTCTTAAAGACACTAAATTTCCTAAAAACTTCCTCAAGGTTGCTCCAAAGACACTTTTTAGGATTGAATTGCATTTGATAGCCTCTTATTATGGCAAAGACTTTTGCCAGAACTGAGAGATGCTCTTTAGCCCATTTTATTTTAATCATCATGTCGTCTACATAGACTTCCATGTTTCAACCGATTTAACCCTCAAACTTTTTGTTGAAAAGCCTTTGATAGGTATCCCTTGCATTATTTAAACCAAAAGGAATCCTCGTATAACAATATGTCCGTTTTTCCGTGATAAAAGTTGTTTTTTCTTCATCTTTGGGATGCATTCGGATATGATGGTATCCTGAGTATTCATCTAAGAAGCTCATTGTCTTAAAACCAACCATGGCATCAACTAACTAGTCAATGTTTATCAACGGAAAGTAATCCTTTGGTGTAGCAATATTAAGGTTTATAAAGTCGACACATATTCTATGTTATCCTCTCGCCTTGTTAGCTAATACAACATTTGACAACCATGTTGGATAGTTGACTTTGTCGACCCAACCTACGCCTTTTAAGGAGTTAACCTTTTTCTTTATGATATCACTTTTATCTTAAGCAAATCTCCTCTTCTGTTATTCAAATGGTTTCTTAGTATGGTTGATAACTTGATATTTAACTCATGAGAGATTATGTCTGAATTAATGCTTGGTATATCTTCTTATTTCCATTCAAAAAGTTCTACATTCCTTTTAAGAACTCAATGAGAGCAACTTTTAACTCGTGGGTGAGTTTAGAACTGATTTTTAAAGATTTATCTTCCAACGGTTGCCCTACGAATATTGTTGCATAATCCTCTGGAGCAATTATTATGGTCTGACTTCTTACTATGGTTTCTACTTTGATCTAATGGGTAAGGCACCTTTCATGCCAAAATTGTAATAACTCTTTTCCATGTCCTACTATCCTCTTATTTCTCTTATCCATTCAATCGTGGGATACTTGATGAGCTAATGATAGGTGGAGGAGACTGCTCTTATCTTATGGATCCATGGTCTATCCAATATCACATTGTAAGAAGTAGATGTGTTTAACACTATAAAATTTGTAAGGATGATTGCTCTCTCCACAGAGACTGAGAGACGTATGGTCCTTACTGACATGGTCATATTGTCATTGAAGCTTATAAGTAGCATCTACTACTACATGATTTCCTTGGGATCTATTCCTATGTCCAACAAGGTGGATAAATACAACAAATCAAGAGATACCATTATCCACTAGAATTCTACTCACCTCAAAATGTGTGATCTTGATTGTGATGACCAAAGGATCATCGTGAGGTGGTAGCACTTATCCTTCCTTAAAAATGATAGGAAAGACAGGTCATTCATGCTTCAAACTATAGATAAGTTAATGTATATCCCTTACTTCACATGCATACCTCTTTCTTGAATTAGTAGAGTAACCCGACATAGTCAATCTGCCATGATGGTGTGTATTATGCGTACATTACCTTAGGTAGGTTGATTTGGTATGTTATTGTCTTGGATAATAAGGTTTGGAGGAACAAACTTTCTTCGGTTAAAGGGATTATTTACTTCTTTGTTCCCTCTTCACGGACCCCAATTCCTATAAACCAAATCACTCAAATGCCCTTCTGACAATAGATATTCAATTTCCTACTTAAGGTGTCAGCAATCCTTAGTTTAATGACCTGTGTCTTTATAGAATGCACAATACTTGTTGGGATCCTTAAGTGGAGTTGTCATAGGTTGCAGCCAGTTTAGTGATTGATATACTTCATATGCTATTTTGCCTCAACCAATGAGCCAAGTAATGGGGATCTCTGAAAGGAGATATAACTCTTCCCCAAGTCCCTGGCCTCCCTTTGAGCATGAACACTAGTTTGAAATAAGGAGGATTAGGATGTCTATACCCATAAGGCTTATTTTCTTCTTCCCTTTTAGTTAGGATGGGTTTGTTCATAGTTCTACTTAACAATCATTTGGTAGACTTCAACTCTCTCTCTACGTTGACAAAATTTTGGGCCTTCTTGTAGACCATATCTAGGGATTGTGGAGTGGTTTTATTCAATTCGATGAATAGGCTTGTGTCACGTTTAATTCCCTTACGGAATGCCTCAATAGAAATGGTGTATGGGTTTTGTGAAATCTCCATCTTCTTAATCTTAAACTTCCTCATATAAGTTTCGATGGTCTTACTATCCTCTTAAATAATTGAAAATAAATAGTGTGACTCTTTTCAAATAGGTTTGTTGCATATGTAATTGGTGACGAATACTTTTACCAATGCGTCAAAACGTTTTATACTAATGGGAGGTAATTCAATAAACCATTGTTGTGCCATCTCTTGAAAGGTGGCAGCGAATAACTTACAATACATGGCTTATTACTTGTTTTTCAAAATGCTCACAATGGCCATGGACATTTTAAAGTGAATGATGTCGGCCACATGGTCTTTTTTCCTCTATAAGCGAAACATGTTGGGGCAGAAAACTTAAAGGGTGGTGTTGTTAACTCGATATCATATGAAAAAGGCAACACCAACAACTGGTCACACATCATTTCAATATCGCTCCAAGGTTATAGTTTTCCCTGACTTTTAAGTTGATCATTCATCTTTGCTTCTATTTTCTCTTCCATTTTCTCCAATTTATCATCAAGAGTACTATTGAAAGGTCCAAGTAGTACTTTACACCCGTGGGGTACAAAGTTTCCCAAACTTGTACGTTTTGGGAATTGTTGAGGTATATTTACTATCGGATATTGGTAGATAGGTTGGGTCATGTATACAGGTTTTGGATCTAGGTTGGGAGTTGGAGTTACGGGTATGTATTGATCATCAATTATACTAAGCTAATACTGGTTGGGATCTTGTGAGGCATGCTTCGATCTTGTTGGTCGGCTTACTCTTATCGGTGGAGTAATGGTCTGAAATGAATTTTTAGCCTCTAAATAATCATCATATATCAACATTGATCTAATTTTCTTATTATCATCTTAAGACCTAATAAACACTTGTAGTTCTGCCACTTGTTTTTGGAGACTCTCTAACCTGACATCTTTTTCACGAAATATGATTTCAGGATTGTAACTAATAGAACTAGTGGTTTGTGGAATCGTCCTAGTTAGTTTGGATGTGTCGTCATGGACTACAGGTAGTATGACATCACCAACTAAAGATCGTATGGAACGGGCCATGATGTGTTGCACCAATTAGTGATAGGTGATGTAAATGATTATTGAGGTCAAACTCTTGGGCTGGGCGAGTAGGATTATTCGTTAGTTCTGGATGAGATAGAGGCTCGTCATAGTGAAAGGAGTGAATTTCCCTACGACACAAGTTGTTTCTCTAGAGATGTAAGGTCTCAAATGCTAACTATAAACTAAAAAGATTTAAGGCTCCACAATAGGCACCAATTATTTAAAGAAATGCTTGTGTGTAAGGGATTCTAGTGAGATACTAGAGAAAAGCTAATAATCCAATCTTTCATTCATCTCATTAGTGTGTTATATATAAGCATACGAGATGTAGTGTCAACATTACATTGATAGTTATTCTGTTCAGGATGTTAGATTCGATCTAAATATAATATTTTACAATTACAACCAATTTATCAAATTAAGTTGCTATCCCAACAATCAAATCGTTGGGTTATGTATCACTTGTACGGATGTAGGTTAGAAGTGTGAAAAGTCATTAGGTCGTTTCCAATGTCTATATGTCTACATAGTCAAGTCGTTAGGTGAATGAAATGCTTCAAAAAAGTTCAAGTGATCTATAACTCATCAATGCTAATTCACCACATACGAGATGTTTGATATTATATGTCTTATACAAGTTAGATAGTTTAGGTCGTTAGGTTATGTATCTCTCTACAATTAATATAACCAAATATTAGCAAAATAAAATGGTTGATGAAGAATTACCAAAGATTTTTATTTTTGCTTGATCAAAAATTTGGAAGACAAATAATTAAAATAAAAATTTAAACAATTTGAAGAACCCAAATGAGATATTATTATTTTTCTCTAACCAATTATTTGAGCTTCTTATGATTAATTAAGTTGAAAGGTATTTATTTTAAATTGTAATATTTATTTAATCTTTGCCTTTAAAAGTTTAATTATATTCGATTTTAAAGGTATACATTGTATTACCTTTCATTTGAATGAAGTCTGAATATCTTTTTTATTGAAAAAAAAATGATAAAATAAAAAACTGGCAACCTGAGCCCTTGATCTTATTATCACCATCTGACTTCGAAATACTTTTCCAAAGTATGCTTTGAATGATGACCCGAAATACTGAAATAGGGGTTTCAACCAGTTTTGTAGGAGTAGTCAGGTCCACGTAAATAGTCAGTTTGAAGTTTTAATTAAAGCCAGTGGGAAACACAATGACGTGACAATTCAGGTGGTAACCATTATTAATATTAATCATAATAAAAGTTAGGATAATTATAGTACACGTATCACGATATTATTAGCATCCTTTACCCCCTTTTTTTTTTATTCAACCATATAGGGATGAGGTTATTTTCTCAGTGCTTTTTATTTGTTGAAAATTCTATGCATTCCAATCCTCATTTATGTTATTTAAAATTAAATTATATAATTTATAAATTTTATATAATTTTATATTAAATATTTTACCCATAAATCAATAAAAAATTAATATACAAATGAATATAAATTTACTTTTTATTTCTATATCATAATTAATATAAGTTTTATAAATTAATAAAAAATATTTTTATTTTTATTATATTTTTATACTAATTAAATTATATTTTAAAATATTTTTATCAATTTTTAAAATTTATATTAAATATAATATATAATTAATAAAAAATAATATGAAAATAATCCTATCATTTTGTTAATAAGTTAAAATATATTATTGGTTCAAATTTTAATTAAATTCACAAATAAATTTTCAAAATTTTAATATATATGATTTGATTTTTAAATTTTAAAAATTTTATAAGTAGATCTATAAATTTTAAATTATACGATTTAATTATTAAATTTTAAAAATTCACTGTATCAAAAAAATTGAATTTATCTATGTTTATTTTATTTACAAAATTAAAATGCACAGTTAGAAAATTTTCCTTAAGAGGTTTGAATATTAATTTTTATGTCATATTATAATACAAAACTTGAAACTTTTGCATTGACATTTTATTATATAACCTTTTATGAAAAGCATCTAAATAAATATTAAATATTAAATTAATTAATTAATTATAATATAAAAATTTAAAATAAAATAAACATATTAAAATTTAAAATATAAACTATAATTTAAGTATTCAAATAAAAAAATTAACAATTTAAAATTTACAATCGAAGAAAACTGATGAAAAAAACTAATAAAAGATTGATTAATTAATTAATTATAATATAAAATTTTAAAATAAAATAAGCATATTAAAGTCTAAAATATAGACTATAATTTAAGTATTTAAATAAAAAAATTAACAATTTAAAATTTACAAGCCAAGAAAACTGATAAAAAAACTAATAAGAGAAAAAAAGTATTAACATTTTCAAAAGAATTAAAGTAAGTTAAATTTAATTGTTATAAATTAGTTTTAAAATTATATATTTGAAGTAATATTTTATTCTACATTACTATAAGTCAAGATTTAAGAAACATTATGACATAATACATATTTATAAATAAAATATTTTTATTTAAAATTAAAAAAATTAGAAAATATTTTATGTTACATATGTATGCACTTATTGGTAGGAAGGATGATTTAATACTCAATTATTACATTTTTTTATTATAAAAATGAATGATTATAATGAAAAAATTTATTATAATATTATCTTCTATATACTATTATCTTTAAATAGGTGTGTATTCAAATTATTTTGAGTTAAATTTTTTTTGTTTTATTTTGATTTATCATTATATATATATATATCTAATAATTAAAATAAATGTGAAAATGAATATTTGAAAAAATAAAAAAAAAATTGTAAAAAAATTACTTAATATATATTAAAATTTTATTAATGACACATATAATAATAAATATAAAATAAAATGTATATTTATTTAATTATTTTTTTTAATTTATTCGAAATTAAAGTCCGATATAACCCCTAATTATGTTCCATCTATAAAGAGATGTGTTAAACGTTAAAAAATTAGAGATTTTATATAATTCAAAATTTAAAGATATAGGTGTGGTTTTAAAAATATATAAATTAAATTATATATTTAAAATGTAAATATTTATAATAAATTTAATTATAATTTGATAATTAATGAATTTATAGCGCAATTCTTTTAAGAAAACTTACGTTGATACTGGATACCGGCCGTGCAATAATATCAAAAAAAACAATTAGATGTAATTGCAGCCGATTTAAATAACATTAATTTTCTTTTAATAACAATTCAAAAAAAAAATAGTATTTTCATATAAATCATAAATGCATAGAAAATAATCTATTAGTATATAAAGATTAATATTATGATTTTATTAAAATTAATATTAAATAAATAATAATATTAATAAAATTATTATGAAAATAACACCACACTTTCGTTTTTATATTTGAACAAGTTTCCTTTTAAACACATACTTAATACATGTTTTTTTAATATAAATATATATTTTAATAACATTCATTGGATATTTTTAAAATATGAATAAATAATAAAAATATGTTTAATGTATTTAAGAATATGACATGTGAATAAAGTTATAAAAACATGAATATTTATTCAAAATAAAAGTTAAAGATATATAAATTTATATTTATATTTATATTAATTTTTTAAAATAACATTAAAAGTAAAAAGAAAATTACTTTTCGATAAAAATTTGATATGTAAATGGGGAAAAAATTATATGAGATGTGGGCATGTTTAAGTAATGTATCTTAATATTTTAAAATAATATTATTTATGTTTTAATTAAAATGAAGATATATGCAAAGAGATCAAATTTTGGTTGAAAAAAATGCTCTCATCTAAACATTTATTTCATATAATTTTTTTTTCATGTAAATAGATTTACAAGTATAAATATAAATATATGTGCATTTAACTCTACCCATTTACTAAAACGGATTAAAGAGAAACCCACTTAATTCTATCAGCCATCACCAATTACACGATCAATAATGACAATTTTTTAATGAAAGAAAAAACTTAATTGTTTTATCAGTCTAAAAAGAAATTAGTTTAAAATGTTAATATTAATTAATTTTTAAATTAAAAAAAATCCATTCTATTTATTAGTTTTATTAAGAGTGTTACAGTTCCAGTAAGCATCGTAAGCTCTTACTTTCTTATATTTATCATTTTGAATAAAAATCACAGCCTTCTTATTTTCTTGAATTTCAGAAAATCTATTTTATTAAGAAAAAAACGACCTTTTTATTTTATGAAAATAAAAGTATTTTACCTTTCTAGCACCTTAATTCGTTTTGATGGAGATAGGGATCTGGCTTCTTATATTTCTAAGATATATCATTGAAAGCAAGAAAAAGTTTGATTCAGAAATAGAAGAAGAGGCAAAAGTGTCATCGTTTAGTAAAAAATGGGAAATTCATGGAACATTACTATATCTCTACCACGTAATCATAAAATAAAAGTATTTTATCTTTATAGGACCTTAATTCGTTTAGGACCAAAAATATTATGGGAAAATAATTTTATTATACTTCTCAAAATTTATAATAATAAAAATAAAATTATTTATGTTAAATTTATTATTTAAAAATATTTAATATATCATTTTATATTAAATACAATTAAAATTAAAATATAATAATTTAAATTATTTTAATATTTAACTCTATCCAATTCAATACTTTTAATATTATTAAGGTAATATTTTGAAAAAATTAGTACAAATATCTTAATGTTTTCATCTTTTACTAGGTATACTATAATGTTTATAATTTTATCACAAATAACCTCAAACTTTTATATATTGTTATAGATACTCTTAAATTATTAAAGGTATGATACTTGCTATTAGCTTATCAATTTTTCATATACTAAATTATTACAAATCTATCATTTTTTATATACTAAATTATTAAAATCTATCATTTTTTATATATATCCCTAACGTTTATAACTTTATTATCAATATTCCAACATTTTATATATTATCATACGTACCATTAAATTGTTAATATTTACAATTAATTTTTCAATTTTTTCATTTACACTAACATAAAATTCAAAATTTATAATTAAAAAATTAATATTTGTGGTATAAGAATAAAAATTATAATATTTATTAACTATTTTGTCCTGGTTAGTTAGTTGATTTATTGCAATCTTATATTAAAAATATTATAACTTTAATTATTATAACATTAAATATTATTATATTTTATGTTCATTGAACAAAAAAGAAAAAACTACCTCTTCAAATTATGGACAAAATTTGATAGAAAATGAGAATAATCATGTGCAAATTAAAAGAAATTGAATAATTTTATATAAAAATTTCATTAAATTGTTAATATTATTAAATTATTTCAAATGGTTAAAATTAAAATTTTAGTATTGATTAATAGAAGTTTACTAATTAATTGATAATAACTCAAAACAAAATCCTAAATGAAAAATCATTATTTTTATCAAAATTCAATATTTTGTTAATAATATAAATCGAATACAACATTATAATCAAAGATAATGACACATATACAAGTTCTTGATAACATCATCCTCTTATTCACACGTCATTACTCATTGCGTTCTTAGTAAGAACACATAGACAACACATCGATTCTTGATATTGTAATGATTTTTATGACTTAAAGAATTTAAAATTTTAATAACGAATAAAAAAATGCATGAAATGGTAGGTTTTTACTTTAGGAAGATAAAGTTTATAGAATATGAGCAA
The DNA here is from genome assembly GCA_033030585.1 of Hippophae rhamnoides. NCBI lineage: Eukaryota > Viridiplantae > Streptophyta > Magnoliopsida > Rosales > Elaeagnaceae > Hippophae > Hippophae rhamnoides. The sequence continues at coordinate 58,877,779 of CM065428.1, read as the reverse complement.
AATGATAGATCATAATGGCAACTTTTAGTACATGTAGATTTAATTACAACTTTATCCTTAGATATCAAGTTAGATATAATGACTTTAGTATTAAGAATATTTGTGATATTTTAAAAATATTGAGAATATATGTAACAATTGATAAAAACTCGGTGATATTTGTGTTAATTTTTTGAGAATATCACATCAAATATAATATTATTAGTGTTAAATATATTTGTGATATTTTGAAAACATTAGGAATATCTATGATAAAAGATGAAAATTCAAGAATATTTGTGATAATTTTTCAAAATTTTTTTTATAAGTTTGTGGAGTTATTTTATGTATTTTCCATAAATAAACTCAAATATTTTTACATTAAATGTCTTTCGATTGAATGCTTACAAGTTAAACTTTGGTCAATTATATTCATTTAAAATTAAAATATACTTAATATAATTTCGCTTCATATTATAGATATTATTTTTATTGCTATATAATTTTAAAAATTTTATTTTAGGTAATTTTTAACTTAAGTGATTCTTTTTAAAATAGTTTATTTTACTATTCATTTATAATTACTATACATATCAATGTTACCGATAATTAATTTAATAATTACTATACATTTATCATTATAATTTAAAAAAAATTAAAATTAATATATATAAGTAGTATATTTATTATAAATGTTATGATAATTAATTATAGATTAAAAATAAATAAATTATATTATTTTAACTTAATTTAAATCTAATTTTGGTACGAAAATCAATGGAAATAACTTGGTCGACTACGGAATTTCACAAACCAAAGTTTACGTATGCATAAAACAAAAATGAACTAATAACAAACTATTTGGTTATTTATTTAATTTTACTATATCAATTATAATATTATTATTTAAATAAAATCTAAATACTTTAATTTAAATAATATCATCAAATTAAAGTATTTCGTTTAAATTAAAACATAACTAGTAAATAAATTTATTTAACTTATAACCTAAAAATAAAATTCATAGTCATAGTAAAGTTTAACTCTTACATTATATATAAATAATATTAATATATAATTTTTTTAATAAATCGTTTTGGTTGGTTTTACAGAGGTTTTTCTATAAAACAACTTAAACCAAACTAATTTATTTGGATGTAAAAAATAGGATTCATTTAGGATTCTATCTATTTGATTGATTTTTTAATGTTTATTTTTATTCCTAATCTTACAACAACTTGTTATGTAAATATATATTTTAAAAATTAATAATATCCTTAAAATATATTATATTAATCACAATTTTTAAAATAATATCAATAAAATATTTTTAAAAAAATTATGCATATAAATATATAAATAGTATAAAAGATTGATTAAATTTATAAAATAAAATAAAACATAAAAGAATTGAGTATTAAAATTGGAATAAAGAAGTTAACAAAAAATTTATCAACTTTCATCGTCCGTAACTCTATCCATAAAATGAAAACTTTAAGGTAAGTTTGTGTTCAAATTTTATTAGTGGTTTTTCATTGCTTCATTGTAAACATCTTCGTTTTGCTTGCATAATTGTAATTATTTAATAAAAAACATTTAAAATTATTATAACAATATGAATATTATGAGAAAATTTGATTACTTTTACACGTTAGGAGAAGATTAGTACTCTTTTTTCTTACTTTCCTTTTTTGCATTTTGTAATTTTTTTTTATTGATATGTTACTTTTTAAATTTAAGTTGATCGTTTATTTATATATTTTTAAATTATTATTTATTTACATTATTTTATCGCAACATTTGGTTCCAAGAAATTTTGTATGAATTCATAATTTCGTACCCTTATTCTGAATAAAATTTCATACCAGTTTCACTTGTGGTTGCATGTGGCCGCTCCTTCGCTCCTCAAAGGCGTTCCTCTCCTCCGCCTCCGCCTGCAACTCCATCTCCACCATGGCATCCTTTTACCCTCCGCCCTTCTTACTACGCATCGCCGGCCATGGTTCTACACCATGTCTACTCGACTGAGTCAGATGGGAGTGTATCCTATGCAGACGATACAACGGCACTTCTGAGCTTGAACGTCAAGGATCCGCCCAATTTCCCCTCGTAGAGGTTGGACGATCCTGATTATCGCCGATGGAAAGGTGTAGAAGTGAAGATCCTTAACGATATCGAACCAACCGTCTTGCTTACCAAGGATATTCTTCACTCTGACAGGTTACCATTTTTAATTTTTGTTTTGGTTCCAGAACTCGTATACGAGCTATATTTTATTTTTGATGCTTGGTGTTTTAGTATTTAGCAGATAGTAAATGTTACGAAAACGGCCCAATTGGTATATAACCATGCTGTTGAAATTGGTTAGTGATTTTAGATTTACAATGTTATTAGAGTGAATCGAGAAAGGCGGTGGAATTTGAGGTTTTTTTCTGGCGGTATATGCTATTCGATCCTACGTGAACGTTTATAGTTGGATGGAACATGGTATGAATAAGTATGAGAACTTTTATAGTGTCGGGAAAAATGGATGATTTTAAAGAGATAAATATTTCACACATCCAGGATAATTTCTCAAATAAAAATAGAATAAAAATGACACCAAGATTTTTGCGTGGAAAAACCTTTCAAATGAAAGAATAACGCACAATTTTAAGCAACCCACTATAATAAGATGGGATACACACTTCAATTCGGTGCGATCTCTTACAAAATACAATGATATGATCTTGATTGTGGATAAAACCACAAATCTTTCTTAATTTCTCTTCCGAAAGTTTCTAAACTCTCTGAAACTCTCACTCTCTTTTGTTTTCTCCGAACACGATCTGTTTCGACTTTTTTTTCTTTTCTTTTTTTTTTTTCTTTGTGGATGGCGACGTTAATGGACCAACAAATCTCCTCACTCCCTCTTATGTGGGGTGACATTCTTCCATACCGCAATCTTTCTACAGATAACAAGTTTTTCTCTAATTCTTTGTCATATCCGTATCAAGTCATCGTTGGTATGAACCTTTTCAACTTTAAAAATAGTTTATGTTCCAACACATCACGAATCCAATGATACCTTACGTCGATGTGTTTAGGCGGCGAGTGGAAGGTTGGGTTAACTGGCTAAGATGAATTGCACTACATTATCGCGTTAAATAATTTTCTTGGTTCGATGCAATTCTTGTAGGAACTTTTCATCCACAGGATCTTCTTTACAACCTTCAAATTGGATCGCAATGTACTTTCTTCGTGATACTTTAAAGCAATACACTTTTGTAATCGTGATCGGTAAACGACTGTTCTCACTCCAAATGTTATTAGGTACCCGGATATGATTTCGCATTCACGCTGTCACCATATAATCAGATATCCTTCTAATACAGTTTATTATCGTACCAATAAAGGTTTATAAAAGCGTAAATAATGATGGAGGTTCCTCTGAGATACCCGGTATCCATTTGGCGGTACCGCCCAATGTTCTTTCGGTGATGGAATGGCTCATTAACGCTGGCAAAGATGCGTGTAATGTCCGGTCTAAGACATACGTCATAGCGTACGTTACATTTGTCGGTAGATCATATAAAACCTTTCATCTACGATTTATCCTCCTCACTGGCGACATTGACTGGCGTTAAGTTTGAAGTGGCTTGCAGTGGACAACTAACAGGTTTAGCTTTGCTCGTTGAATCTTCAAGAACTTTTTCAACATATCATTTTTGGGAAAGCGTGATCTTCTTTTGCTGTTGCGGGTAATCGTCATGCCAAGAATCATTGGCGTACGCCCTAAGTCCTTCATTCGCAAGACTTGCACTCAACTCTTCTTTAACTTGTTAATCTTGTCAATATTTTGACCTACACCAATATATCATCAACATAAAGCGAAAAAGAATAATAAAATCACCATCGAGAATTTCTTGATGAAGACGATCGGTAGTGGATCATTGTATTCATTTTTCTCCGCTTAATGAGTGAACTTTTGTACGCCTTCGTCAGCTTGAACCATAGCTTTTTCTTTAGTCTGCATACCAACGTTTCTTTGCTTTTGACTTGAAACCTTCTTTCCATATAGATTTCTTCATCAAGATCGCGTGTTAAGAATGCGCTTTTACATCAAGTTGTTCAACTTCCAAATTAAGACTAGTCGCCAAACCAAGAACAACCTTCCGGATCAAGACATTTTAACCATGGTGAGAATATTTCATCGAAGTCAACGCTTTCTTTCGCTGAATCCTTTCACAACCAATCTTGCTTTATAAGCGTGGTCATTTCACGCTCTTCACTTTTGATCGTACACCCACTGCCTTTTCATTGAGAGCTTTTCTTCCCGTGGTAGTTTAAAACTGGTCAAATGTGTGGTTCTCATGCAGAGATTTCATTTCTTCCCCGCACGGCTTTGCCTCGGTCTTATGTAATTGATATGGTGAAATGCCGCCATAAGTCTCTGGTGGCTTCCGTACTAGTTAGGAGAATCACATACGACAGAGAATATATACGTCTGTCGCACGGTAGATCTCACCGTACTTAGTTGGACTTGTTGGAGAGACTTGTCTGCCCGAATCGCCAGGTGCTGGATTGACATCGTGATTATCTGGTGTGACTCCGTCGTTAGATTTATTGGTGGAGACGGGTCCAGATTGAGGAATTTCATCTCGATCAGTGGTTTCTGATTCTCAAAGTCTCGATTGTTCGGGTCTTCAAGAAATACCACGTCTCGCTTCCTCGACAATCGCTTTTGTTAATAGTGATCCCAAAGTCTGTAGCCAAATTCTTGCGGGCATATCCTAAAGATACACCGTTTCGCTTTTCCATCCAACTCGGGACCGCTCATCTCTTGGGATGCGAGCAAATGCTTCATACCGAATACTTTCAAGTGTTTGTAAGAAACGTCTCTCCTGGCCCAAACTCTTTTCAGATGTAAGTAGTTGATGGACCGATGGAGAAAGGTTGATTAAATCGACTCGACTCTGCATCTCTCCCAAAAGGTGTTTGGTAGTTTTGCATTCGAGGCATACATCCGACTCTTTCACCGTGGTTCGTTCATTCTCTATACACCGGCAGATTGTGTTGCGAATGTCTTTGGTACCGATTTTTCCACCGATGCCAAAACTTCTGCGATACTTTTCGAATGGTCCACAATACTCACCACCATTATCTGCCGCGTAATACACTTCAGACGTCACTGGTTTCTCTCCACTTTTACGGAACGCTTGAAAACTTCGCACTTTGATCTTTAGTTTTCAAAAGCAAAAGTCCATACTTTTCTGAATGGTCATCAATAAAGGTCACAAAAATAAATGAAGACCTCCAATGACTTACAACTCATCAGACAAGATATCTCTGTGTGTATTAAATCTAGAATATTTTCCTTTCTAGATGGTGTGAGACTACGAAATGCAACTCTATGTTGTTTTCCCGTATCAGGCTACAACACAAGTTTGCGAGGTGTACCTTTCATTCTGGCAAGACCTCATTTTGGAAAGAATTTCTCGAGACCTTTTTCACCTACGTGGCCGAGTCGCTTATGCCGTAGCTACGGTGAGAAACTTCTTTCCTCGGGCATTTACTTCTCTCTGGCGGTTCACGTGATGTAGAGTGATGTATCTTTCTTGCCTTTAGCTTATTACCGGATTGCCTTTGTAGCTTCCACTTTCTCCACCAAAATAATTATTGTATCCATCATCATCAAGCATACCTAAGGTGAGATTAAATCGAGGCGGACATGAGACATACGCTCACATCTTTCGGAAGTAATCTGCATCCAAGATTAGTCTCAGATAAATATTTCCAATGCCGACAGTAATTTTTGATGCATCATCATTTCCCGTCATCCTCACACGTCCAAAATCACCTCGAGCAGTGTAGGTTGAGAAGAATTCCCACGTGAGGTGACACGATAGGAAGCGCTCGAGTCAACTACCTAAGTGGTGTCTTGGGCAATGCAAGATTGACATAATCAAGCATCTCGAACGATGACAACTTCTTCGGTGATAGTTGTGGTGTCATTTGTTTGGGTTCGCTTCCCGATTTACGGATTGTTCCGCTTTAACCTTCTAATCTCGAATGAAGTTGTCCAAGCATCGCGATGATGACACTTCATGTCCGTACCTTGATCTAGACTTCACCACTCTTTGCTGACTTTGGTTTACGTGGATTTTTACTTTTACTTCTCCCCCGCCATTCTTGCTTTTGTTTCAGCATGACAAAGCGCTTTGAGTATAGCACTTCATCTTTTCGCCGAGACTCTTCGCTTAACATTCTGCCTTTACCATATCCACGGTAAAACTCATCGTTGTGAGTCGTAGGTTAATCGACACAACCAGAGTATCCCAACTTTTTGGTAGAAAACTCAACATCAACAACGCTGTACTGCCTTCTACAAATATCTTCATAGAGTTGAGTTGATCTACTGTAAGAAACTCACTCATATGTTCCGACATCACCGCTCCGTCTTTATACTTCAATTTGACTAATCGTCGCATTAGATTTGCTTTATTCGTGCGGTTGTCCTCGCGTATATTTTCTCGACTTTTGCCAAAGAACATAAGCGTCGTGTTCATTAGCAAAATTTTGAAAAATGCTTTTGTCGATCCATTGTCTGATTCGAGAAAGACACTTTCTGCTCGTAAGCGGCCCATTCAATGTCTCGGTTATTTCTTTCTCTTCTGGCATTATAATTGGCCCATAGATCTTTAATATAAAAGATCCTCCATCTTCATTTCCAAATTGCGTAAATTAAATGCGGTTAATTTTATCATATTACCTGTGCTTTCCTCCATTTGAATCGTCATCAAGTTTCACGAACTTGATACTTTTTCGACAATGAATAGTACAAGTGAATAGTCTTGAAGTGAATAGTATAATACAAAGATATATGAATAATGCGTATATGTGTATACTCTTACTAAAAATAATTTGGCTCTGATACCACTTTGTTTGGGAAAAATGGATGATTTTAAAGAGATAAATATTTCACACACCTGGATAATTTCCCAAATCAAAATAGAATAAAACGACAAAGATTTTTGCGTGGAAACCTTTCAAACGAAAGAATAAAATGTATTAACTGCAGGCCACTTAAAGTGGCTTCCACTATAATAAGATGGGATTACACTTCAATCTAGGTGATCTCTTACAATTGTGGATAAAATTTCACAATTGAATTTCTTAATTTCTCTCAAAGTTTCTCGAAACTCTCACTCTCTTTTTGTTTTCTCCGCTTCTGATCTGTTTGAGATTGAAGCTAAGGCTTTATATAACCAAAAACTTCATCCTTCTCTCCGGATTACACGGAGAGATTTTTGATTTTTTTTTTTCTTTTCTTCTTTTCTTCTTTTTTTTTCTTTGTGGATGGCCCACATTAGTTGGACCAACATATAGGACATTGTGATTTATAACATTGAACATTTGCCTGGGATTTGTAGTTAAAGATTGATTGAAATTAGAAGGTTAAACTTTAAGGAAAAGGGTAGAAAATGAGAATGAACATGTGAATTATATTTTCACTACCTGTGTTCTAAGGAATTGTTTACTGAAGTTGAAGATCAAACTTTAAATTCTAGCCCATAATTAAATAACTGCACTACTAAGTTCATTGGTAACTTTCTTGACTTATTCGACAATAGAGTTCTTACAATGAACAAGTGTATTGCAATGTAAGTACAAATCAAAGCCTTGATCCAGTAACAACCCAGCGATAGTGCCCACAATCTGATAATTATAGCATGTTATTGATCCGACTCTAATTAAGTTGCATGCCACGTGCTGTGGAGTTTTCGCAGCTACTGATTTTGTGCATTATCTGTACAATCGGTGTCAGTTCCACAACCAAAAGTGTTTCCCATGACAATATAATGGAATTAGATGAGACTCTTACTGCAAACGGCTGCTTTCTTTCCACACTTCTTAAAAGAACTCCATTCTATGGATTTCATGATTAACAGAGTTGTTTTTTTCTTGACGTAATTCTGTCCCTAGCAGTAATTTAAATGTGGACTTTACCTTGAACTTTTGGTCAGCCTCAGTGGTGACTGCTTTACGCTTATTATTTATTGTCAGATTTATGTTTGATTTAACATCTTTGCCTGCTTTATTTGCAAGAGTTAAAAAAATCTCTGAAATGTTTTTCTTTTGGCACTAGATATAAAGATGGAGAATACCTATCAGGGAAAGATGAGGAAGCTGAGGTGGAAAAGCTTCTTGCCTACCATCCACAATCAGAAGATAAAATTGGATGTGGGCTTCATTTTGTTATGGTAAATGCACCTTTTCTTCCTTGTGTATTGTTAGTTTCCATTTTAGATTTATCCTTGAGATTCATATTGGCATTTTAGACTGCTTTCAATATGCTAGATGACCAATGACCATTTTACAAACCACATGGTGTGTAAATGCAAAACATCCAGTATGTCTTCATCCATGTGTTTGGTATCTGGTTTCAATTTGATTATTCTTTCATGAGATGCATGAGCCCTATTTATAAAAAGATCAATAAGGAATGGAAACTAGGCTAATTGGCTGAGTTATGTAAGCAATGATTATTGGTGAACAAGTAAACTTGAGAGGAAGTTTATCATATACAACTAAATTTTCACCTACCTGCATGCATGGCTCCGAGCAAAGACAGAATATGGTGGCCCAATGTTAAGCTTATTTGATGGTTTGTGCTTAGCTGGACATGCATTCAGTCTGAAATTTACCATACAGTAATTCCCTTGTGCTCCACCTAGGAGATCCATTGTGGCACTTTATTTGTGAAGTGCAACAACAATGTTTAGCATGGACGGGATTGGATGACAGTCTTATAGTATTCTATTTCCCGAGTCCTTGATGCGTCAATAGAATTTGATTGCACTGATGTTTGCATTGCTAATGAATATATGTAACATGCATTTGGTTAGATGTATCTTAGATATCTTGCTGCTGTATGAGAATGTACTACTAATATGCTCTTCTACGCAACATTGTTGTTAAAGATTGATACATCTCCAGTTTCTACATAGACGTTCAAGCTGCCTCTTTGTCATTAGAACTGATGGTTCATGAATAGACTTCTCATATCAAAAATATCTTTGAGCATATATTCAGCAAAAGTACCCATCCCATGCAGAAAGGTTTATTCGGGAACATCTTAAGCGTGGTAGTGATTAATCATCTTGAGCTTTGAAGTTATACATTATAGTTTCTTTATATGTCGCTGCACGCAAATTTTGCTTGAGAACAGTCACATGTTTCGCATCTATTAGTTTAAGTGCCTGCACATTATCTGAATCTTCACTTCTTTTTTTTTGGGGGGGGGGAAATAACATTTATAATACTTATTAAAACTTATAACTACAAAAATAGCATTCCTTATGTCCAACTAATATATTTTTACTATAAAGAAAAACTGTCCAATTTTTTTTACATTGAACGTCCTCCAATTGGATTCTATTTGGGTTGAATTTTAAGCAATTAAATCCGTTCAATATTGAATTATAGTTGATTAGATACCGTTCAATGTTATTAGAGTGTTATTTTTATTATTAAATTTTATGGTGTTATTTTATGTAATTTTCTTTCTTTTGTCCCTCCCTAAGATGATCATCTAGTGCTAACTTGCCACTATAATATTTTTGTTTTCAAATGAAGGACAAAGATGATTACTAAATTGTACTTTTAGGAATTGAAATTTTTGCTTATAGCTTGTGTAGCTACTAAGTATATCATTATATGAACAAATATCTAGCAGTGTATATAATATTTTAAAAAATTATAAGCTGTGTACTTCATAGTGTTGCAAGATGACATAAACTAACAACGTTAATCATAAAACTTGTAACAACCGCAAACTAAATAGATAAATAAAAAGATTAATTCATAGTTGTTATAATAAATGATTATTAGTCATTTTAATGTAGGGGTGTTGGTGTGGGTTGTATGTTCGTGTTTGTTATTGTTATAAGTGATTATGTTATCAAACTTAAATTCACACTTTTTTTAATATTACGAGAAAATTAAATTACTTTATGTAATTTATTTACTTATAAAGATAAAACAAATCTAATATTTTTATAATTATAAAAGAATTAGTAGTTAATTTTAACTAAAAAATGATCCAAATTGTGTCGGTTTGAGTTTGTGTTACGAGTAGCAGCTCAAATCGTGACCCTATTTTAATGTTACCAAAAAAGTTTAAAATAAAACAATAGTATTTAACCTGTGACTTGAAACTATGATAACAATTTACCGAAATGGAGGATCAAGATAAAAATGTTGCTATGCTAAGTTAGTGGTGAGTGTGAGATATAATGTTCCATGCTTTACATTATTTCTAGTATGTAGTCAGCCAATTATAGGTAACCATGTAGATTAGGTTATAACTTGTTTGAAAAAAAAAAGAATATGAAAAAGATTTATTCGTGGGGACAAAGTGATCTCTGAAGTTGGGGGCACATGTAGAGGTCTTGCACACATGCTAAAAGGGGTAAAAAAAATCTAGGTGGGTCACGACTCTCTTAGTTCGTATTCTATCATCATGGGCTTTCTGTTGCCGATTACCATTTTATTTCTTTCTTTTGTTTGTTGGGATATGGATATTATTATTATGGAGTTTGTGAGATTACATCAGGGGTTTTCCAACATTATTCAATTGGGGCCATTGCACATCTCTAAAAACCTTTTGTGCAACCTAGTTATTCAATTTTTTCAAGTTGTTTTCCCTTACAGTATCCCGAGCTCTTTGATATCGCCTTCCAGTCATTTGTACTGGTCTTCATTTTTTATTCCATCTCGCTCGTTCTCTTTAATCCTTTTCTGTATGCTTTTCTTTTTATCTGTTTTATGTCTACTCTTTGCTGTTTTTGGTTCCTTTTCTCTTCGATAGGGATCTATTGCTTTAGGGTTTAATCCCCAATTTTCTACATCGTTTTCTCTGGTCTCCTTTGCAAACTATAGATGCCTTAAGTAATTGAATTGATCAATTGGATTTAACAATTGATAAGCTTTAAGTAATAATTGATCAATTGGATTTAACAATTGATATTGTTAATCCATCTAAATTTTTTATTCCTGCTATTTTTGGTGCATGCTAGACTCATCAACATAACATTAAGCATTAATTTGATTTGATGTCTCTTTATGTTATGTTATCAACATAATAGGGTATTTGAAAAGTGAAAACAATCAATTATGGGTCATGTGAGTGAGGAATTTCATTGCTATACCAAAGATAAAGCATGAACTAGCCTGATTGTCAGTTTTAAAAAGGTTATTTAGCTGGACAGTTAGGAACATACTTGTGGATGCTGAGGAAATGGAGATCGTCTTGAAAAAAGCTGTATGGAATTTCAATAAAAAAATGGAGATGGTTTGGTTCAGTTTTACTTTGATTTTTTGGTTAGTGTGCTTCACACTTTGATGTTTTGTTGGAGAATGCAGACGTTTTTGGTGGGCTCATTTAGTGAAAGGTTGTTTATTAGCTCCCTGAGAGTTAGAATTTTCTTTGTAAGATTCCTAAGCCTGCTTAAGTTAGATGAAGATGTGCATTTCCTGGTTTTTATTTTTTTGTATTAATTACGTTTTATATTCAGAAAGTTAATTTTTAAAAATATCAAAAATATTTAATTTATTATAGTTATATAAAAAACGTATGGATTATAATAAAAAAAAGCCCTTAACTGAGTTAATAGAAGTGAGACACGTGCAATTTGTTAATGCACATGCTTTTTATTGAGGACATGATAGTAATTTCAGGTATCTTCTTCTTCATCTTCTTCCTCTCAATTTCTCCCTTTCTCTCTCCACTCATCCACGTTACCCTTTTCTCTTCAAACATTCATTTTCCCAACAAAATGATTTGCAACTCAATGTTTCTTTTCAAGGTTTGATTGTTTAGGCTCTTCATGGATTGAATTGAACTGTCGATTTTGTTTTCTTCTAAGTATTTTTGGCTGAAAATTTTGGGATGTCACTTATCTAAAATTCAAGTCATATGTCCTAGACTTCAATTATTGGATAGTACCCCAGTACGTGAATTTAATTTTGAAGTTATTTCACTTTTTTGTGGGTTTTCAATCGAATATTTTATTTTTCGAGATTAGGTTGTTTCTGGTGTTTATGGATTGGGGTTTGTTTTAGTGATTTTTTATGTGTTTTCTATTGAAGATTTTGTCAGGTAAATTGCTCAATTTCTAAATTTTTAGGTATCTTCCTTTGTTTATCTGTTTACAGTGAAATTTCTTTTCATACGTTTTAATTAATTTTTCTTCAACTGCAGGAGTTCTTCAATTACTCAATTAGAGTGGCAAAACGGAGTACTATAACCGGTTATGAATCCGAGCACCATAGAACCACAGCCACCATTGCTGCCTCCAGAACCACCACAAGCCCATCATCCTTCTACCTCTTGTCAACGTCACCCAGAAGAGCATTTCACGGGATTTTGCCCTTCATGTCTCTGTGAGCGCCTCGCTGTACTCGATTAATCTGCTTCATCTTCCTCTATTCAAAAACCACCTCCTACTTCCACTGCAGCTGCTGCACTAAAGGCCATTTTCAAGCCACAAACTTCCGGTTCCGACGCTGGTGGTGGAACTACCTAATATCGGAACCGTCCCACCTCATTTTTCCCTGAGCTCCGATGAACCAAGTCATTCTCTGCTTCTAAAAACGAGGGTAATGTGAATGAGTGGAGAGAGAAAAATGGAGGGAGAGATTGAGAAGGAGATGAAGTTCTCGAAGGAGATGTGAGCGCCTCATTTTTTATGGGATCTCATATGTGAGTATTTTTAAAAATTATTTTATACGTATAAAACACAATTAATTATTCTTTCTCTCTCTTTATATGCTTTGGGTTAGTTCTCGAAGCTGGTGGGCTAGGTTATTCTGTAATGTCCTGATTCTTTTTCAATTTTGTTTAAAAGAGAGTTATGCAATTAAACAAAACAACAGTGTTTGTTTTTAATGTAATTGAAATGAGTTATTTTCCTATTAAGGAAAAAAATGTCAATTGATAAGTCAATAATGGAGAAGTGATGAACGAATGAACGATCATTCTTCTCCCTAAGGAAAAATTGTAATTAAAGATGCCGATGATGGTCCCATCAGGCAACACAGTACAGTCTATAGGGTTATGGTTGTTGTGTTTCAAGGAAGGGTTTTGATTTCTGTTGCTGTGAAAGCTATAAAAGTGAGAAAATGAGCCACTTTTGCTTCTTCAGAGAGTGGGCTTATCTGACTTTGACTAGAAGTATGAAACATCTACTCTCTTTTTTAAACGCATAGACGGTGAAATTTTTTGCCGATAAGAGTTACAAAACAAAAAAAAAAAAGGAAAAAAAAAGATTGCTTTGAAAGCCTGAAATACAAAAACATTAGGCAGAACTCCTTTATTCAGTTTTATTCAGACTTTGATGGGTACTTTGGTGGAGTGGGTTGGAAACCATTTTAATTATAAGACTATTCTCTATCTCTCCATTGGTTATGTCTTTACCTGCTAGCAACTAGCAAGCCCTTTTTGTCTTCTGATGTGTATTAGATCTTTTTTCTCTTTTTTTTTCTTTTCTCTACAATGGGTAGCTACATTTCTTGGAGAACGAACCTAAACAAAAAGAAAAGAAAGAAAGCAACCTCTCCTTGCAGAAATCTTCCACGCGTTCCTTTTGTACAGGAGCTTTGAAGGTGTATTTATTTATATACTTTTAAAATATTGATATATAATTTGCAATTTTGATGTTTACTACTTACTCTTAAGAAAGTGTTGTGTTAAAATCGGAAAATAAGGCAGGTCTAGAGTTGAAAATCTTTCTTGGACTTGGCCGCAGTTTCCAAAAAGAAGCTGGCGTTGAACTGGACTATTCGGCGAAGGCTGTGGATGATAATAGTAGCCACATTACCCTTTTACTGCTTTGCTTACTTTCGTACGAGTTAATCATCAATTAAAAAAGGATATCATATTTGCGATCTTAAAGGTCCATTTAACTCCTCACCATACCCTTCTTAGTTCTTTCTTATTCATCTCCACGTACTTCCTATTTATCTTATAATTATCTTTAACGTTTTCCACAAATAGATTTTTATTTGTTTATTTTTTCGAAATGGATGAAAGGTAAAGGAAAAAGAAAAAGTTGTTGACCCTATACGCAATCACTAATATATATATATATAAGATGCATTCACATACGAAATTGTATAAATATTAAAATGGATTGAAATATTGTTTTATTTTATTATTTTATTATTTTATTTTATGGAATAGAAAACGTAATTTCTTTAATTTGCTTTCAATCCATTACAGCTGCATAATAATTCAGAAGTTATTTTCAAGGTTCGCGCTTTGTGTTAGGTGCTTTCCATTGTGTCAACAAAATATTTATAAAAAAAAAATAATACTTTTATAAACTAAATTATTATTATTAAAATGACAATCTACTCACGATAATTTTATTAATATTTGAAGAGAAATTAACAATAGTAATAAAATGGATTTTACATTTTAATTTAATTTATTTGATTAGGTAGAAGATTTAGATTTTAAATTTTCATAATTTTTATTATTAATAATTTATTTGGTTAGTGTTTTTTTTAAGTAAATTTATACATTTTTTAAATATTATTAAAAATTAAATAAGTTTAATTAATTTATATATTTATAATATTAAAAAAATCGCATTTTTATAAATAAAAAAATTCCATATACTTTTGTGTCAGATTCATGACATGAAAGCCCAAATTACCACCACTGTCACACAAATAATACAACATCTTCTCCAGCGACACAATAGCTACATATTGATTTTATTAAACATTAAGCATTAATCAAATTTTAAGTATTGATAGGCACCACCATCAAATGAGCTTATATCATGTATAAAATTACAGTTAATTAAAACATGTGTTTTATATATATATATATATATCAAGCATTAAACACAACATAAATAACAATAATATATATTTAATAATTATTTCACATAGCAATATTATATATTATTTTTCATATATTTTATCCACACTTAACAATTTAAATAAGTTAATTAAATGATAATTTTAGTTATAAAATTTTGGAAATTGGCTTTAATGTACATTCATAAATGAATATATTATGAAACGAATACAAAATATTTTAAAAAAGTATAATATAGTAGACTGGTATTAATGAAAGCAAAAAATTGAACAATCTTTTTTTTTTCTTTTTCTAATAAAAGTAAAGGTTAAAAAAAATTGAGCAAATAAAACCACTTAGAAGTATAAATATAAAATGAAATAACATAGGCCAGCTAGCTGGACGCAGCAGTAGAAGGTACGAAGGTCACATGTCAATTTATTGTGCTGTATGGCCCATGATAGAAAGTTTTGTATGATAAATATGTCTCAAATCATTTAAAATAAAATATTCAAAAAACAAAAATCGCTTATATTAATATTATTTTTAAAACTAAATAATTATAATATATGTTATAATATAAATAATATTTTTTTAAGTAGTAAATTATAATTAATATAATTATTAATTTCAAATAATAAGATATATTTTTAACATATAATTAACTATTATATCAATTATTATAATATCATAATTTATAATAAATATATTTTTTTAAATATAAATAATTTAGATATATATATATCTTTATTATTTTTATAATAATGTTCATTTTAATCAAAATATAAATAATATTATATTAAAAGTATCAAGATAAAATATTTAAGCATGCAACTATTTTATATAAAACTTTTTCTACCTTATGTACCAAATTTAACATTTTTAAAATTAAAAAATATAAAATAATACTCATAATATTTAACTTATACCTCTTTCAATTTAAAAAAGTAAATTGTTTTAGTTAATTTGAGTTTTAAGATGTTATTTAAGTTATTTACTTTTTTTTTTAATGCACATGTACGAAAACAATATATATATTTTAATTTACTTAAAAATAAAGAATTTCATTTGTACAGTCATATCAATAAATATTTGAAAAATAATATGAATATTAGAGAAATTGTTGTTAAATTTTGAATTTTGTATAAAATTTAAAAAATATTAAAATAAAAAACAATACATTAATTAAGTTAATTTTATCTACTAAAAATTTGGATTTTATAATCTAAATGTATATTATAATATAAATAATATTTATAAAATAGATATAGTAATAAAAAATCTAAACATAATCGTTATTTACTGAATATAAATGTAAAATATATATATATATATATATATATATATATATTTAGGTTAACTAAAAAGATATATAAGAAAATAACTATGAATACTTAATTTTCTAATTTTTTAAACATATAAATTTTAAAATCTCCGTAATATAATTATCAACAAATTATATTATAAATTGAATATAACTTAAGATGTATTCTTCTATCAAGTATATTACATATCATATAGTAATTAACTTAATAACATTTTCATGTCAATTAAATTACATATTATTCCTTAAGTTCATCAATTATAGATTATATATAAAAAAAATCATATATCTTTGTCTACGATGCATGTTATTTAATCAACTCAAACAATTAAATAATTATCCTAAATCAATTTAATTGTCTATATATATCAATTGTTGACTAAACAATTAATAGCATAAAAATCAGATTAAATAATATAATTAAATTGAAATCATAATGGGGTAAAATATTAAATCATCAAATGGTAAAAACTAAGTTCATAATACTCATAGATTAATAAATAAACTAGACATAATTTTGTTCATAAATATTATATTTTTTCACAAACAAAAACACAAAATTTGATAAACAAAAGAGAATAAGAAAAAATGCAATCAATCTTTTGAATTTTAATATCAATATTCTCTTTAATCTCTACCAAAATTATATCTTATTTTGATTTTCTTTGTAATTTGTTGTCTTCTTATCTCTCAAAAATGATAAAATTATGTTAATTTTGGTTTATTAGGGTTTATAGGATAATTATAGGATTAAATTAAGTTCAAGTGGAATCTGGATCTTCAGATTAAAAATTGAGATAAAAAAAAGAAAAATTAACATTGTTGGTGAATAGATAAGAGACACATGGCAAGCAAAATTTAATGGGTGAATAAGAGCGAGATGCGTAGCACGGGCAGACTAGTATGATCAACGAAAGTTTAGTCAACGCCATATGGCCCAACATAATTTGTAGTTACGTATTGTGTGGTATCCGACTAGAAATAATAGATGAATCAGGCAAAAATGCGTGACAAAAGTGTTGATAAAGTGGTGAACTCGAAATGAACACGGTGTTGACATATGACGTAGTTCTTCATCATACTAAACTCACAACAATCTATTATTTGGCCTTTTTATTTGCGTGGTTTGTCCAGTCAATTCTTATGCTTGCATGACATTCACGTGGCTTCTTATGATTGGTTTTCCATTAAAAATTCAAAAAACAAATTCCATAAAAATTTCAAAATTT
This sequence comes from Hippophae rhamnoides, assembly GCA_033030585.1. Taxonomy (NCBI): domain Eukaryota; kingdom Viridiplantae; phylum Streptophyta; class Magnoliopsida; order Rosales; family Elaeagnaceae; genus Hippophae; species Hippophae rhamnoides. The sequence continues at coordinate 58,860,396 of CM065428.1, read as the reverse complement.
ATACTTTCAACCACGTCTATGAAAAATTTATATTTTAATATTTTAAATCCTAAAAATATTACTTATTAAATAAAACGATTAAATATTAAAGAGGAAAGTGTATTAATGACTCTACTTTCATTGAGCCATCAATAATCCTTAAATTTCAAGATTTAGATTTCAATCAATTACCTAATTTTAATTTTCTATATTAATAATGAATTACATAAAATATTTAAAAATAAAGTAAATAGAAAATAAGGAATAATAACGATTTACTTGAAAATATTTATTAATTCCTATATACAACCATACATAATATTGCTTATTCGAAGCAAACTTTAACGCAAAAAATATAAAAGACGTTATAATTATAATTAATAAATAATTAAATGTATACAATTAATGTCTCAAAGTAGAATTGCTCATTTATCATTTGTTGTTCATAAGTGGCTGTGTAAGAAGCAAGGAGAGTTAGAGTTGAGATGCATTTTAAGCATGCTAGCTAAGTGTCATGTCCCGCTCGAATTACCCCTCAAAATCCAAATAAATGGTACTTGATCAAAGGATCTAGACTTTTCTACAAGAGAAGGTTCTAGAGTGGCATAGAGATGTCTACAATAAGTTAGAGTTGGATGGACTCAACTTAAGCTTTGAAGACCCTAGAATGTTCTAGAGTACGCTGGAGGGTGCTAGAATGGACTGAAATATTCTATAACATGGTGGATGGTTTTTGAAGGATGTAGAAGCCGCTGGAAGCTTACGGAACATCCTAGAACTTGTATGAAGAAGCTAGACAAAGACTCTAGAGTTGGCTAGAAGGTCCTAGAACCTTGTGGCATGTTGTACATAACATTATAGGATTCTTGTACATTCTAGACTTAGAAGGATCTAGAAAGATGTGGTATAGTCTTAAGCTTGGTGCCACGCTATAAATAGACATATTGGTCTTCATTTGTAATCATCCTTGGAAATCTTGGGAAATCCTTGGGAATTCTTAGCATCTTGTAAGATAAACTCTCTCTAAAACAATACAAGCATTCTTTTCAAACTCTCTTTCTAATCTCTTTGGAGTTTCATTCGGATTCAAAGGCAAGCTTAGTGCAACGAACAGTGCTAAGTGCCGCATGATCGATACTTGAAAAATAAGGTCGTGACATAAGTCAAAGTTGAATAGAGTTTGAGATACGTCATTATTTATTTAATAAAAAATAATAAGAATTGAGGACAAAATAAGAGTAGTATGTAAAAACCTAAAGAAAAATTCAATAATTATCTATTCAAAATAATAATATGAATATATAAAAATAAAATAAATGGATTATATTGATTCAATTATTTATCAAATATAAAGAAATGATAACTAAAATAATTTAATATATCTATTTTTTAAAATTAAGAATCAAATCAAATTAATAAAATCTTAAAATCATTAATTCAAATAGTTTAAATTGGAATGATTATTGTAAAATTTATACCCTTGATAAATATAATTCAATATATATAAAAATATAAATATATAAGATAAAAATAATAGAATATATAAATTTATATGATATTCATAAATACTTAATAAACATAACTTTGTATAAATTAATCAATTTTTTTTATATTATAAAAATATCAACATCTAACGGTGATTAAATAATTAAATAAAATTGTTTAAATTAAAAAAATTGATTGGATTAATTTTATTAGGATCCTACTTACTTACAAATTTTATATTTAGATATTGTAAAATATACAATCATTTAAAATTTAGATAAAATTTGAATTAAAAAGTATAAAATTCATTTTAATTCTAATGAGATTTTGATAGATAGATTTTATAATCCATTACAATTTGATTCGGATCTAATTATTATTAAAGTTATAATTAAACACATATTTTATTTTATTATATATTATTTAAATATTATACGTACAATAATTATATTAAAATACTATTTTAACTTATTATTATTTTAATTCTCTTAAATCATAACTACAAGTAATAAATTTTATTAGAGGAGTATCAATTTAAAATTATATTTTATATATGATAATAATTTATAAATAAAATAAATATAATTTTGTTTAAAAATAAAATATAAATATAAATATTATATTTTAATAAAATAAGGAAGAAAATATATTTAATTGTGTTATTTTACGATGATATTGTTAGAATTATAAAATATTATCATTAACATATGTATTTTCTTAATTATACGAATTTGATAAAATAGTTTATTTAAACTTATTAAACAAGTAAATTTGATTTTTTTAACTTGTTTAACTCATTTAATCTACTTTAAATGAATTAAGATAAAATTAAATATTCATTTAATATCATTATATATAATACAAAATTAATCAATAAGTCATTGTAATATATAGTTTTTTTACTAAAAAAATATAAAAATTATACATAATCACTGTATATATATTTAAATAATTAATACAACTAATACTAATATTTATAGATAAACAAATTAATTGATGGATCTTCATGTTTTTATAAAATAAAATGTAGAAAGTTATTATCTATAGATTAATTTTAATATATTTTAAATAATAAATCATGTATATATATATATTTTATAAATCTTTTATTAAAATCAAATAACCAAAAATTTCCTTAAATTTTATCTTCAGTATTATCAATATATTTAATGTTTCACGAAAAAAATAAAAAATTGAATCAAAATTAACATAAATGATATTTTTACTGTTATTTCCTTACATTCCGTGATATTTTTTAAGAAAATGACTTTAATCCAAATACGACATTAATACTTTGAATCTACTAATATTATTATCGAAGAATTATCGAGAAATATTGTTTTTATCCATGTAATTATCTTTAATTTAAAAAATAAAAATAATACAATTAATATTTTTAAATTTTTAAATTTTTTGTTCAATATTTAGAAAATACAAAGTAACTTAAAAATATATCCAATTTTTTTAATATTTTTATGAAATATTAAAAGAGATTTTAAAATTAACATTTTTATATCGATATTTTCATTTTACACTTTACCAAAATTTCCATATAAATACAGAGAAATGTAGGAATATTTTCATGCATGTTCACATCTCTGCGCGCGTCACATCCATTACATATCTAAATAAAATGAGTTATTAAATTAGAAAAATTAAAAAGTAAATTAAAAAAAAACTACAAAATAAAACACTCCCTTTGGGTTCTAAAGAAGTCTCTCTACTGCTATTTCATTTGAGAGAGAGAGAGAGAGAGAGAGACAGATATGGTTAGGCTATATTTTCTTACCGTCTTGAAATTCTCAGACCTAAAATGAACCCAAACTCAAAACCTCTTCTTCTCAGAAGAAGATGGCTCAACAGCACCATCATTACCATCCAGAACTAAGTGCATTTTCCAGCTTTGACGCTCTTTACTGCTCCGAAGAACATTTGGAGATTGATGATGATAAGGTTGACCTTTTCCAAGTCCAACAAAAATCGGAAGATGAAGACCACCAAATTTCTGAGATTTCTTGTTACAGCAATAATACTATTAATAAGAACGTTACAATCTCTGTCTCAAATATAAGGCAGCCTCACATTTTGCTAGACCAAGACTTGTTCTGGGAAGATGAAGAGCTCGTCTCTTTGCTCTCTAAAGAACAACAAAATCAACTACATTCGACCCTCCAAACCAACCCATCTCTTGCTGGGTTTCGTAGAGAGGCCGTAGATTGGATGCTGAAGGTCGTTTCCCACTACTCTTTCTCTGCTCTTACTGCGATTTTGGCCGTCGATTTTCTTGATAGGTTCCTTTCCAGCTTTCAATGCCAAACAGAGAAGCCATGGATGAGTCAGCTTGCTTCTGTTGCCTGTATCTCTTTAGCTGCCAAGGTTGAAGAGACCCAAGTGCCTCTTCTTTTGGACCTCCAAGTGGGTTTTCCATTTATTGAAATTTTTATCCATTAAATCTCTTAATTTCCTTAATTTTATTTGCAAATCAATTAATGTTGGATTTTGAATATGATTAGGTTGAAGATTGTAAGTACTTCTTTGAAGCGAAAACGATTAAGAGAATGGAACTTCTGGTTCTGTCCACTCTAGAGTGGAAAATGAACCCTGTAACTCCACTTTCATTTCTTGATTTCATGACGAGAAGACTCGGCTTGAAAGATCATCTCTGTTTTGAATTTCTCCGAAGGTGTGAGTGGACCGTTGTCTCTCTCATTTCAGGTATGTTTTAGTAGATTCATCTTTAAATCCGAACCCATATCCAATAAATGGGTTCAAATTCTTCAATTTTGTCTCTAATATTTGTCTTTTTCTTTGATATCTTAATTACAGATGGTAGATCTATTTCTTATCTTCCATCTGTAGTGGCTACTGCGACAATGTTGTACGTTGTGAATAGCATCGAACCATGTCTTCAAGTTCAGTTCCAAACCCAGCTCTTGGGCATTCTCCGAACTGACGTGGTAAGGTTCTTTCTTTCTATGATTTTCCTAATTTTCAAGTTTTTAATATTTTTAAAAATTTATATGTACTAATATGAAAATGATACGATTCATCCACAAAACAGGACAAAGTGGAGGATTGTAGTAAGCTAATCACGGAATTGGCAAGCAATAACAAATCCAAGAAACGCAAGTTTGAGATAAACCAAGACCCGGGTAGTCAATATGGGGTAATGGATGTGTCATTAAGCACACAAAGCTCTAACGACTCTTGGGCAGTGGCATCATCAGTCTCTGCCTCGTCCGAGCCTATGTCCAAGAAGACCAGGACTAGTGATCTTGATCAGCTTGTTCTTACTGCTTCTGATCTCCTCTGCATTCCACGCTAGCTAATTACCTTTTTTTATTTATTAAATCAATCCAACATCTCCTTTTTAATATCCTCCTTACTTTCATGTTTAATAATTAATAGATTATATATCCATATTAATGTATCATCTAATGTTTTGTGAAAGTTAAAAGTGCCTACCATCTCTGCAATTCCAGTGGGCAAATGGGTAATCGGTAATAGTCTATCTAGTAGTGGTAGCGCCTAATAATATACAGTAGAGAGATGGTTTGCATTTTTTCAGTAAAAAAAAAAAATCGATGATGAACATACCAAGAACCTTTATAGCTGCAGGTTGTATGTATGAAATTATGAGAGATTGTCTATTGTCTTAAATCCATCCGTGTTCTGTACCTCTTTTTCTGGGTTATGTATATCACAAACGTTAATTAATTACACGTTAAAATCTCATTTTTTTTCTCGGGTATCTATATATATATATATATATATATATCAAACATAAATTAGCCGTTAAAAAAGAGGAGGCATTACATACGAAGGGAGTCTGATATCATCATCTCTTGTTCTATTTCTATGTTTTCTGCTTATCACATGATGTTGAACCCATGAAATAGAGAAGAGACCCTACGGACTACGACAAAAATAGACTACAAATACTTTGTAGTTATATTTGAACGTATTCTTACAAAATAAATGAAAACGGGTTGGGTTAGTGGTGGATGAGAGGAGGGAAAAATCAGCAAAAGTCAGGTTTGTGTCTGAATGTGGAGGGAGAAACTTATTGTCGGCCACTATATATATATATATAATAAATAGTTTTTGATTTGGAGAAGTTGTAATTTCATAATAATTATTTACAAGGTTTGACCCCGTTTGTAGTAGTAGTAGTACGAATATAACCATGATGATAGTGTTTGAATTTTGAAATGTGTGGGATGAGAATGACCGGCATAAGCTAAACAGCTGTAAGTATTGAACACTGTTCCCAACTATTATCTTTATTAGTAACGTGAATAAACAAATTTTAACTTAACATTTATATTCGCACCAAATACAACAACTATAATTAAAATAAATACAAATATATTTTATAAACATTAATGATATTAAGTTATAATTATTAATTTTATAAACTAAATTAAAAAGCTTATATGTATCATCAACGCTTCAAATTTATTGAATTCATTTTCTCATTCTTCTTTTTCATAAATGTTAAAACTAATATATGATTAATGTTATTAATTGGTTATATCTTTATAAATAAATAAAATATATATGTTATTTTAATATTTTTATTATTATAATATAAAATAACATAGAGAAGGTTAATTAGTGTCGATTGTTAATTTTTAACTTTTGTGTTATGTTAATAGAACAACAGCTACCAACAACCAGATGCATCCTTCCTTATTTTTGTATCATATTTTATTTAATTAGATTGTTTTTTATTTATTTTTTTTTAAATATTTATATTAATTTTAAATTTCATATTACCCTATATTTTAAAAACAACTAATTATTTCTCCTGACGACCTTTATGCAAGTCTTAGGGGTCCTACCAAAGAAGGTAATGTCAATGAAAGCTACACGAGATTTCATATTCAAGACCAGTACATTAATTATGGACTGATATATTCACTTGTTACTTTCTTTTATCAAATCATCCAACTATTCAACTCAAAAATAGCCACAGCCTAAGCTTCAAAATAACGTATGTTAAATATATATTAATTAAAAATATTGATCTCGTATACATATATACTAATTATAAATACGTGCATTGCATGTGATTAAGTAAAAAATTTTATTATAATTAAAATTATAATATTTTTATAAATATATAAAAAATTGAATATATACTAATATTTTAAATTTATAAGTATTTTAAATACTAAAAAAGTATTACTTAATTGATAAAAATAAATATCCTTGATAAATTATATAATAATTAAGGATTAAACATAATAGTAATCATTATTTTAAATATATAGATAATTTTGGAGAAAAAAATATAAGAAATGATTTAGAAAATTTATATGTAATATAAATATAATATATATTTAAAATATTCTCGTTAAATAAAAAATATTATGTTTAAAATGATCCAACCAATTGTATTTCAATGAAATGGAGTTCATTTAAGTAAGTAGAAAATATAGAGTTTGGTTTTCAATTATGTTAAATGAATAGTTTAATTATTTAAAAAAAAAATTCATGTGTTAAAAAAAAGTGTGAAATTCTATTTATTAAAAACTAAGCTTATTTTTTTCATTTTATAACAAATAAAATAAGTATGTGTATATTTTTCTAACATATGAATACATATTTATTATTTACAAACCATATTGACAACTCACAATAAATATGTATTTTTTTACTTGAAAAAAATATATAAACACGTTTTTGGTGGGAATTGATCCCACAATCCTAAAGCTATGCATGCATTTAGTGGGCAAATAACATCTTGCCATCTTTTTTTTTTTACAACAAATATGTAATAAAAACTTAAAAATTTGAACAAGTATTACCTCAAAATTTTCTTAAAAGAATTAAGAATATATATATATATATTTGAAATTTCTTTAAACAAAGAGGGAAAATTTGGGGGGGATTTTGGTAAAAGAAAATATGAGATGAGATGGAATCGGAATGGAATAAGAGTCAGGTTTGAAATAAAATTATGAAATAATAGTTTTAGTTGCTTTTAATTGAAATAACAATTTCTAGCTATTTAAGAGAAACATAGATCCTGATAAATAAATAAAAAAGAAAGAGAAATCTCCTCCGGTCCTCCTCCTTGAAGATAAATGCAAACAAACAGCGTCATCGAGTGACGTATTTATTCACGTGCATGCAAGTTTTAAATAAGCATTAGGCTTACATAAAAGACTACGTTTTTAAACGTTTTAAGATTCTACCATTTGTTTTTTTTAATTCTTTTTGCAATATACATCTATTGTATTTTCAAATTTTAATATATTTGATATAAATTAAAAATTACAAAATTACCTCTAGTAGTAAATTTAAGGCGTTAAAAAATTATCATTATTATTATTTTACTTTTGGTGATAAAATTCACTTTTTTTTACGTTTGAATTTAAATAACATTTTTGCGATAAATATATTAATTATAATAAAACTTACAAAATATTTTTAAATTGTGTTTTTTAATGTGTTAGTGGCATGACATGTTTTTATAAGATTATTTTCAAAAATGATATTTTTTGATAGTATTAGAAATTAAGACCTAAATCAATTTAATAAAATCTCATTTAATTAAGAGTTATTCACGTTTATAAGTAACATTTTGACTTACTTTTAACCGATGTGAGATAAGGATATTTAATAGCCCTTTCTATACGACGAAAAAAGGTGGATATAAGCGCCATAAGCATCACGTTTAGACTGTGATAGATCTCAGTATCCAAACACATAGAAACCAAAAATAGAACTCTGATACTATAATAAAAACTCATACCTAACTCAACCCAATTAGAATTATTGAGTTGTTAATTATTCATATTTGTCTGACGTGTAGAGAGGAGCTGTTAAGTATCATTGTCACACATCGATTAGAAATAACACAACAATATTACTTATAAATCTGAACAACTTTGAACTAAATGATATCTTATTAAGTTAAGTTATCCTTGAGTTTTTAACAGATAAGATTATTTTTGAAATATCACGTAATAATTATTTTTTACTCCAAAAAACTCTTAGTTTCTTTGTTACCCACCACCCACCTCTACATTTCTTCTTATCTTTAAAATTTTCTCATTTTTCATAAATTATCTTCCTCTCGTATCCTTTATCTGTTTTTTTCTTGTCGTTATTCATTATCCTTTTTTCTCTCCATTTTCTTTAAGTTTGAACTTCAAAATTTGAGTTTTAAAGAAACGAATAGGAATATTAGGAATTGCTTTTGTTTTTGTGAAAGAGAAGTTGATGAAAGAATTAGTTGGACTCCATGCAATTCAAGGGGCAACTTCAACGGTCGTGAGCAAATTTGTATTTTCAGAAATTTGTTTTATTTTATGCTGATTTTTTGAAAATTTTTCTTGCTAATTTTTTTGCAGAACTTTCATAGCTATTTTTTGAAAATTTTGTTTTATGTTAATTTTCTGAAGAAAAAAAACCATGTTGATTTCCTGCAGTTTTTTCATGGTGATCTATTTTCTGACCTTTTATCTTGGCAATTTCTTTTATATTTTAAAAATGCCATTGTATATTTTAAGTATACATTTTTTATGATATTTTATATTTGTATAAATTTTAATTAAATTAACGTAACATATTTATCATATTTATTTAAATAAATAATTTATGTATTAAAATACATATTTTTAAAAGTTATATTACCAGTAAAAATATGTTTCCGTTGGAAAAGATAATTTAAGAATTAAATTGTAAAATTTGACAATGTAGCGACCTATTGTTAATTCCTCACATTATAGAATGCATCTGGGATCGTTTAGATGTGATTATATATTCGGAATACAACTGGTTACTCCTCCATGTATTTTTCTATTTCGATATTTATAAAATTAGGATTATTTATAAACTATATCAAATTGAATTAAATTAAAAAATTGTATCGAATGATTTTATAAATTAAACGTTTTATCAAACTTGTATTAATTAAGATCGTTTTTTAAACGATCTAGTTATATTAATTTTTAAACCGGTAGAATCTGATTTAATAATATATTAAAAAATTTATATTATTTTTTATTAAAAGTATTTAAAAATCGTATTAAATTAAAAAATTAGAATGAATCAGGTCGAATAATTTTATAAATAAAACGGTTAAATTTAATCTTATCTAAATAATATAATCATTACGATTCAATTAAATTATTTTTCTTATAATTGAACCGTGGATACCCGATACAAACTATTTTTTTTTCGTTCAATAATAGATAGCTTATTATTCAGCACGATCAACACTTATTCATCTCATCCCAAGTAGCACCTAGTTACTAGGAGGGAGACACGTAACCAACTCACAAAATGATAGCTTTCCATCAAACATTTCCGAATAAACGCAATAAGGACTAAACAGTAAACAAAGAACTTATTTTATTGTTAACTAAATAATAATAACATAAGAATATAATAGAAAAGTATATATATATATATATATATTGATTTTAATATAATAATTATGACAATATAATTACTTTTAAAATAAGAATTTACAACTCACATTCTAGCATTAAATATTTAACCTTATATTTGCATACCTTATAAAAAAATTATATTGTCACCAACCTAATTTTTTTTTTTGCTTGAAAATATTACAAACTTCTTGCTTAACGCACTTTAGTTAGTTATTTTAAATTATTAAATTTAGTGCATTTATTGTTAATACGGAAACAATTTGGTTATGTTCAAAATTATACAAGTAATCTTAATTTTTTTTATTCTACATTCTAGTTTTCTTATTTTTTTTTATATTTAATTCATTTATTTTTTAATTTTAACACTTTAATTCTCTTATTTTTTTAAAATTTGGTCACTTTATTTTTAAAATTTTATATCCCCTTATTCTGTTATATTTTTAAATTTAATTTTAAGTTAATTCAAGTTAATCTCAAATTATTTTTGATTAATTGGGCTAAACTAAAAATAAAGGTGTCAAATTGTTAGAGAAATAAGGTGATGAAAATAAAAAAATAAAATGATCAAATCATAAGAAAAATAATAAGAGGGTCAAAATATCGAATACTCAAAATTTTAAATACCATTTGTATAATTCTTACTTTATTTATGTCGGGACATTTTGGTAACTTTCAAAAATTTATCCGAAAATTTTGTCAATTAGAACTAAATATTCACGGACCCATTATTTCAGCTTCATTTTGAGTGATGTTCAAAATGGATTTTACCAAAACTTTTATCCATAAATGGTAAAAATACGATTAAATTGTCTAACTTAATAACAATAAAAGCTCAAAACATGTTTCAGTTTTTACTATATACACAATTCAATTTAAGATACACATAAAAATATATTATTTTAAAATAAATTCACCAATTGCAGGCAGCAGTTACCCAAAATTTAATCTATTTATTATTCCAAAGATAGTAATTTGTATTTTTTTTTTTTAGATGATGGGAGGGGAGGGGGGATTTAATAATAAAAATACCATTTTCTTCAATTTCCCTCGTGATGGTGTCATGTTTTTATTGTAGGAACAATGATTAGCAAATTAATATGATCACAACTTTTTCCTAATATTAATTTATTTAACATTCCATGATTTCAATTGAAATACACACTTAACTTATTAATATAGCTGTTGAGTTCATTTATTTATAATTGTGAAAATTACTGTTCAGTTTAGTGGAATATAATTGAATGATATATATATATATATATATATATATATTTTATAGTACCGTGAATGGTGGAGGGAAGTGAAGGTGGCTTTGTTCATGTTCAAATAGTCATATTGTACCGTATTGACTATTTCATAGACAAACACTTCTCTATCTCTCTCTCTCTTTCCTTAATTATATAATAAATTATATTTTAAAAAAGAATTTAATGAAAGATATAGGAATGACTTCTGTCCTCCAATATGAAAAACACAAGAGCATATAATTACAAAATTTGAGGAATAGATAGGTGGATGTTAGGTATTAGAGAGAAGAAAAAGTAGTTAACCTAAGAGAATTTTTAAGTTTAATTTTTTTTATTAAATAATAAAAAATATTATATGTATAAAATTTAAATTTAAATTTATAATGATATAATATCATAACACATATACCATATAACAAAAATATGAAAGATAATAAAAAGATGATTTTGGATACAAATTAGATACAACTTAACCAACTAAAAGCTTTAAAAAAAGGTGAAAGGTGGAGAATATGGAAATTGGGAGACAATATCTTTTGATTTTTTGTTTGATATGTTTTGTCATGACTTTATTCTTTTACTTTTTGAGTTTAGTTGAATAAATTGTTGTATTTATGTCTAGATTAAAATATCTATAATTATAAATGAATTTTGTTATAAGTTATATATTATTTTTTTTACAAATAGATAATTTTAGACATTTTACTTTTGAGTAGTCCTTCTCAAGTTATTTTATTTTTAAAAATAAGTAAATTTTCTTTAATTTATAATATTATATTTAAATTAGAAAAAATGTTTAAAAAAATTGACAAAAAATGAGTGTATTTTTATATAATTTAAATATAATAATATATTGTATTGAATTTATTTATTTTTAAAAATAAAGTGAATAGTGGTGAGCCATTAAAAAATATTACTAAAAGTGATTAATTTATAAAAATATCATCGATATTTATATTTATAATTTTATTTTAAGAAAATATTAAAATAAATACTTTAAATTTTATTAATATTATTTAAATTTTTTTTTATAAAATTTATAATAATTAAAAAGAGAAAAAATTTCTTTTGATAAAAATAATAGTAAATTTATTACGATAATTTCTTATTATGTACGCTTATAAATGTGAAAATGTCTTATATAATATAGAGAAGATATTATGAATATAATCCATGATTTTAACTGAAAAAAAGGGCAAACAAAGAAATGATAAGATATGGATTGGTCATGAGAAGTGAGATAAAAAGACAACTAATGGTTCCAGCCAATACATTGTCTTCTTTTAACAACACTGCCTTTGTTTAAAAACTCCTAGAGCTTCCTTCATCTTTTGACCTTGCGAGTCTTGTTTACCTTTTTAAAGTTTCAACATTGAACGGCAATCTCAGTGTATTTTAGGGAAAAACATCGCACAAATTTTTTTATTTCATTTTTTGCTGTCTAATTTATTTATTTAAGATATGTATTTTTAAGTTATATAATTTTTATTACAAATTAAAATATATTAAATTAAAACTTTAATTTTATATATATTATATAATATGACATGAAAAATTTAAGCTGAAATTCTGAAATTGAAAAGAATTCAATGTAATTTTTTTTAATCAATTTTACATCATAACCATGAATTTTAACAGTTTAATATTTCAATAAAATTATCTACTTTTTATTAAAAAAAAATTAAATTAAATTTCAGTCCCCACTTGAAAAACATTTCTAACATTCTGCCACTGATAAACACATATTTACTAATATGTTTCCTTTCTCTCTAAAAATAATAATAGATTTCATACTTATTTTGGTTCTTGTAATAAAGTGTTAGTAAAGGGCTTCTACAGAAATCTTAACAACTTATTCCGATGTCATATCACACAAATTACTTCTCATCTCACAACCAAAAATAATAATTACTTATCAAATTAAATTTTAATTATGCATTAATAAATACACCCTAATTTCACTCCTCATATTGAACACAGCTCTTCAAGTCGACACTAAACAGCATTATAACTCCCTTTGCAAAGGCAGTGAGCCACCAGCATTATAAAGGATAAAAAAATGAATTAACAACCATTAATTGAATACTAATATAATATAATGTCACTCGCCTTCTTTTGCCATGATGTGAAAAAAAAAGGAAGTAAACTTTAATCGCTCGTTTTGAGTTTTTTTATTTTTTATATTCATAACTTTTTTTTTATTTTTTTTAGTATTGTTAGGTAATTAATTTTGTTTTCATTTTATTTTAATTAAAAATAAGTTCTATTTTTTATATTCAGAAATAAATAGACCTTGCTTGTTAAAAAAAAAAATTGAAAACTTGTTTTTCAAAATTTAAAACTTTTATAATTAAATTTCAAATTCTACACTAATATTTGTTTTCGCCTATATTGGAATACAACCTAATTTTAAAATGAGTATTAAAACACGAAAAAAAAAATTAATTAATAAACGAATTTTATGTATTATATGTTCATATTTAGAAAACGAAAAATAGAACTTAATAATAAAGGAATTAGTGTTTTTTTATAAAAATAAATTAAAAAATTATTTTAAAATATAATAAAACAGAACTCATCGTAAAATCCACGTACAAATATAATTCTATAAAATACTGTTCAATTAGGGAACTCAATATTAAAGTTGATAGTTATTTAGTTATTTATTTAAGGAAGAATGATACTCTAAATCTGATATTTTTAAATAAATTATATTTTAATCTTATATTTATCAAGTAAAATAAGATAAATCTATTAATTTTATAAAAATTGTTAAAGAAATTTATTTAGTAAAATAATGGATTTGTATAAAATATAAACTTATATAATTATATTTATAATAATTTTAATATACACCGAATTAAAATATAATTTTATTAAAGATAATAGAATTAATCATATCTTTATATAATACGGATCATAAATTAAGATTTTTGTTTTTGTTAAAACTAAAAAGCTTAACCAAAGAATTTGCTTATATCACTTCTAGTAGCTGTCATGTCAAATGGGCTTTTACCGGAACGAAGTAACTTGAAAATTATTGAAGCACAAATGTTGTTAGTAAGATAAATCCTAATAACACATAATTTTTGCATCTAATTTTATACACACAAATCTTTTAAATTATATTATTTAGTAAAAAAATATTTTAAAAATTAAAAAAATAATATTTCATTTTAAATAATAATAACATGTGTGTAATATAAGAGATGCCTTGATGTCAAGTTTCCGGACAAATTATTTGTTTCTAACAATTTGCACAAATTTTTGTGAATTTAGCATCCCTATCCTAATAATTATGACCCATGTTTTACCAACAATAAAATTAAAATAAAAAAAAATATATAATGAGAAATTGCAATAACATATATACAAACAAAGACATTGGACAATTCTTTGAGAAGAGTGGGATCCATTTCTGTAAGAGTTTTATTGTAGCTAGTGATGCTTGCTTGAAGGAAGAAGGGGGCCAGTTTTCGAAGTTGTAAAATGGCAGAGGACTGAAGTTGCACATTCCATACGTGAGTGGCATAATTGTAAAGGACCCCCCCTCCTCCTCCTCCTCGGATATCATTGATATACACAAAATCTGATTCCCATTGCCCTATCGAAATTTATTTTGCTAATTTTTTCGTGGTTAATGATTAACACATATACTTTTATTATTTACACTATAAAATTGTATAAAATGTTCATCTTATCTTTATTATTAATAATATATTAATGTACTTATTAATGAATAAAATTATCATTATTAAATAATTATAACAGTAGTAATAATTTAAGTTGTTGCAATATCAATACACTTTATATTTATTTATTTATTATATTATATTATTAAGGATTTATTGCAGATCAGGTCCTGTAAGGATTGATCATAAACACACACAGCAAGATAGGTATACAATGGGCTCTTAATGGGCTGGGCTCCCACAATCTGATATTAGGTGTCGCCATCTCATATAATGCCAACCTTACAATTCGGCATTTTAATGGGTAAAACACATACGGATCTTTGGTTTTTATAGGTTTTTGTTTTGAAGGGCTTGTTCATAAATATTCATAATTCAAACAACTTTCATTAATTTTTACCGAAATCATATATCCACCACCCGTATATAATGTGGTCCAATTCTCCAAATTTCTAATTTAGAGGCTCTTTTGTTTTGAGTTTGGGACCAGAGACTATGTATTTTGTCAATATTTAATATTTGGTTTTTTTGTGTTGTTTACAAGACTTGATTTTTAGTTATTTTAATTATATATAAAAAATAAAAACTGTTAAGGAATGATTTTTATTATTTTATTATTAAATTTTATTTTTCAAAAGTCTTTTAGAAATTAATTGATAATTTAATAAATAAATAAAATTAAATAACATATCACGGCAATTTTTAACTACTTTATATATAATAATTAAGTTGATAAACACTATTACGAGGCAGTGTGGGCCTGTCTAAAGATTACTCGTGCCAAAAGGATATAAAAAGCAATTCATCACATTTTTACTTATTAGATCTCAAATGATATAAAACTGCATCTCATTAGTAAAAGTCAATTGAGCGGATAATAAATACATCGTAACCACTAACGCCATCTTATTAAAGAAATTAAACTACATATGTTTTTCAAATATTTCATGAATTATTTTTTAAAAAAATCTATTTATCATAATTTTATAATAAATTATAAATAATATAACATTATATTATTAATAAATATAATATGTTTAAAAAATTATATTAAATAAAAAATTAAAAAGTAAATTATAATTATGATATATGGATGTAATTCTACGATAGTTGGATTGGAACATTAGCAGTATAGTACTCATGAATGCAGTGAGTTTGCTGGATTATTGGTTAGATATGAATTTTTGTGGATGAATTATATTTACTCAAAAGGGGTTGGGAGGGGACCATTGACACCATAACTCGGTAAAAAAAATGAAAATTAATACTAATAAGTATAATGTGTCAAGTAAATATACATAAATAGGAATAAATTTATTAGTTGGTATCCCAAATTAAAAATTATGATTATATCTCTGTTTATATCAATATAATGTTTTATACATCAACTTTAACATTTTAAGAAAAACGATAGTTATGATCATGCTAGTTCATCTAGAAATGGGTTTCTACGGCAATATGTGAAATAGTACTGATTTAAGATTAAATTAAATAAAGAAAATTGATACTTTTAGATAATTATAAAAACATAACAATAGGCATTATTTCTTTTGATCACTGTAAAGACATAAAAAAATTACATTAGTTGAAGTTGTGAAGAGAATAAACTTACTCTTAGGTGATGTTTGATTCACATAATAGAATCGGAATAAAAATGAGAATAGAATGGAAACAATTTTGTTTGATTTGATCACTAGAATTAATATTAAAATGTTTGATTTACAATTTAAATGTAATAGAAAACCATGTATATTATCTTAATATCTCTATATTCAATAAATTTTAAATAATTTAATTATTATTTTTTCGTCAGACAAATACATTATTGAAATCATTGTTTTTCTAAATAGGATTTAGGGTTTTGAGGTTTAAGATTTAAGGATTTAAGGTTTAGAAATTTGGGATTTAGTGTTTAAGGTTAAAATTATTATCTTTTAAAATAGGGTTTAGGATTTCAGATTTTAGGTTTAGGGTCTAGGGTTTTAGGATTTGAAATTTTGGGTTTTGAGATTTAGATTTAAGATTATATTTAAAGTTCGGATAAAATTAGAAAAACAATATGAGATCAGAATGAAATCATGATTACTAAAGGGGACTGAAAGAATTTTGATGCATTCTTCTTTAAGAATCGATTTCATTATTGACTCATTTTTCAGTCTAACTAAACACACCAATAGAAGAAATCAATTCTGATTCCTTTTCATTCCTTCAAATGAAACACAACATTATAATTATTAGAGTTTTATTGTTATTAATAAAAACTATTAATGTTATATAAAAAAATTAATTTATATTTTTTTTTCATTTAACTACTTATATTATAAACATATCTTTCAATTAACTATATAGTTAAAAATTTATTAATTTGATTGAAATATCTGAATCACAACATGCACAATCATAAAGACATATGATAAATAAAATAATAAAATTATAATTTCATATGTAGTGAACATAATATATATTTTTTGATTAAATTTTCTCATTTTTGACTAAAATAATTTACTAAAAATATTTCAATAATAAAAGTTGATAATTAAAACAAAAATATCACAAATAACAAATTCAAACTTTTCAGATAACATTAATACTTAAATGAAAGTTTGCCCTTATAAATTCATCAAATATTTTGAATGTAAAACCCTATAGATTTGTGGGTTATATTCTACTTATAAATTAAAATTATATTGTGTAATTTTCTTTGAGTTGTATTTTAAATTTGTAATATTTAACATTTTTTTTGTTATTAAGAAGCAAATTAGAAATTAGTCATGTAAATTTAGTTCAATCTAAAGAAATACAATTAAGCCTTATTTGAATAATTTTGAAGGCTAAATATATATACTATTTGGCATAAACCCAATTTAAAGTATCAATTAAATTTATATTTTATAAAAGTGTATATTTGATATTTTCATGACATTAATTTATAATTGATTGAATCAGTTGAAATTATAAATTAACTTAATTCAAATCAAATTTTGAATAATATTACGATGAAATCTACAGTGAGTATATAAAGTATCTCTCGAATTCAGTTCAAACTTGAAATTTCTAGCTTGGGTTTACTTGAAGATACAAGCTTGGCTAATGATTTTACAATAGTGAGTACGAGGGAAGGTTATAAAAGTTATAATAAAAAATTTATTATTTATATTTATATTAAAAAAATAAAAAATAACATGTTAAATAATTAAAATGTATAACTTATATATATATATATATAGATCAAAAAATTAAAATAATCTTAAATTTAATCAATTTAAGATTTAGAATTTAATAATGAATAAAAAAATACTATTGATAAATTAATATTTTTTTCATTTTAAAATAAATATTTTAATTATTAAATAATTTTTTTTATCTATTTTACTATTTACCGTAAATAATATAATATAAAGGTTTACCTCAAATGAGTTACAGTCCATGCGTCACGACCCAAATTAATATTTATGATTATGTCTCTGTTTATATCAATATAATGCTTTATACATCAACTTTAACATTTTAAGAAAAGCGATGGTTATGATTATGCTAGTTCATCTAGAAATGGTTTTCCACATCAATATGTGAAATAATACTGATTTAAGATTAAATTAAATAAAAAAATTGATACTTTTAAATAATTATAAAAACATAACAATAGGCATTATTTCTCATTATCACTATAAAGACATAAATAAATTACATTAATTGGAGTCGTGAAGATAATAAACTTAATCTTAGTTGATGTTTGGTTCACAAAATAAAATCGGTATAAAAATGAAATGTAAAGAATTTTATTTGATTTGATCATTAGAATCAATATTAAAATGTTTTATTTACAATTGAAATGTAATAGAAAACCCTATAAATTATATTAATATCCATATATTTAATAAATTTTAAATAATATAATTTAATTATTATTTTTTCGTCACACAAAATACATTATTGAAATCATTGTTTTTTTAAATAAGGTTTAGGATTTCAAGGTTTTAGATTTTATGGATTTAAGGTTTAGGATTTAGGGTTATATTCGTGGGTTAAGATTTAGGGTAAAAATTATTATTTTTTAAATAGGGTTTTGGGTTTGGGATTTTTGGTTTAGAATCTAGGGTTTTAAGATTTGGAATTTTGGGTTTTGAGATTTATGTTTAAGGTTATATTTAGAATTCAGGTAAAATTGAAAAAAAAAATATGAGATGAGAATGATATTATGATTTTTAAAGGTGATTGAAAAAATTTTGATTCATTCTCTTTTAAGAATCAATTTCATTCTTGACTCGTTTTTCAGTCTAACCAAACATACAAATAGAAAGAATCGATTATGATTCTTTTTCATTCTCTCAAATCAAACATAACATTATAATTATTAGAGTTTGATTGTTATTAATAGAAACTATTAATGTTATATAAAAAAATGTATTTATAATTTTTTTTCAATTAACTACTTATATTATAAAAATAACTTTCAATTAATTATATAATTAAAAATTGATTAATTTGATTGAAACATATGATTCACAACATGCACAATCATAAAGGCATATCATAAATAAAATAATAAAATTATAATTTCATATGTAGTGAACATGATATAATTTTTTTTATCAAATTTTCTCTTTTTTGACTAAAATAATTTACTAAAAATATTTCAATAATAAAATTTGTTAATTAAAACAAAAATACCATAAATAAAAAATTCAAACTTTTCAGATAACATTAATACTTAAATGAAACTTTGTACTTATAAATTCATTACTATTTCAAATGTAAATCCCAATAGATTTGTGGGTTATATACTACTTACAAATTAAAATTATATTTTAAATTTGTAATATTTAACATTTTTTTTTGTTATTAAGAAGCAAATTAGAAATTAGTCATGTAAATTTAGTTCAATCTAAAGAAATACAATTAGGCACTATTTGAATAATTTTAAAGCTAAATATATATACTATAAGTATGGCCTAAACCCAATTTAAAGTATCAATTAGGTTTATATTTTATAAAAGTGTATATTTTATATTTTCATGACATTAATTTATAATTGATTGAATCAATTAAAATTATAAATTAACTTAATTCAAATCAAATTTTGAATAATATTATGATCAAATAAATCTATCAAAATGATTTTACCGGTATATAAAGTCTCTCTTAAGTTCAGTTCAAACTTGAAGTTTCTAGCTTGGGTTTACTTGAAGATACAAGCTTGGCTAATGATTTTAGGATAGTGAGTATGAGGCAAGGTCATGAAAAGTTATAATAAAAATTTATTAATTATATTTATATTAAAAAAAATACACGAAATAATTAACTCACAAAGACATCCTCTTAAAGCATAAATGGCAGAAATCACTTCAGTGTTGCTTAAATCATCAACCTCTTTGGTTGCACTCATGATATTAAGTCATCACTCCGAAAAAGAAGAACTTTTTATACCTAATTGTTTGAAGTTTTATTTTATTGGAAACTTTTGGCGAGGTCTTCTTCTTAAGTTTCAGTTCACCTTTTTGATTGATAATTGTGATGTTGGGTTGCAATTTAAAGAAAATTTAAAATATAACATTTACATGTACTCTCGTATGAGTTATGACATATAAGAACCACAAGATATTATATGGGATAAGGTGGAATATGCAATTACTGTAATAGAAGTGTTTCCCAATCTAAAATGTTTATTAATTTATTATTATTATTATTATTATTATTATTATTATTATTATTATTATTATTATTATTATTATCATCATCATCATCATTTACCTTGAGCCTGATGCATATCTAACCAACCAAATAAGGATCAGAAACTAAAAAACTCCATTATTACATTGATTTTCCTTTTTTCTACCTAGGCGGGGTAAGATTAATCAAAATTCAAGTCTTCATCGAATAGTGAATTAGTATATCATGTTACCTCGTAACTCTATTTTAACTCGTCGGTTTTATAGTGTCGAGCAATACCTAACCCGTTGGGTTGTGCCTAACGACACTCGACCCATTTAATCTATTATTTGAAAAATAAATAACGTTAGTTGTAGTCAAACTTCTCTATATTTAATATATATTTATGTATAATATATTTTGAATTAATATGTCGACACGACACAATCTATTATCGGCAATAGGTCATGGGTCATACTGTGTCGCTTTTTTTTTTTACTCTAATATTGTATCAAGTCGAATATTTAATGGGTTATACCATACTAATCCATTAAGCTAATAGACTGAGTGCTTAAAGAGTAGAGCAATACCATATCGTGTTTTGTCGGATTGTTTGATACCACTAACCTAAATCATCTCAAGTCCTACTCGATTTGTTAATGGTTTTTTTTTGTTCATCTTCTCTGATTCGTCTTCCGCCATTATATTCTTTTCAAATTTTGAATTAAAAAATACCCTAATTTTGAAGCCCGATGCTCCAATTGTTTCATCATTAGGATCTTATCTTCTCATCAAATGGTATCTTTTGTTCTAATGATTTTGAAACTTAGATTAAAGTACGTGGTGTTCTATCAATAAACATGTCAATAAACGTCAAATTACATGTAATTTTTTTAGGTCAAGAAGATAGAGATTATAATATTGAAAGAAAAACCAAACCAAATCAAAATCTAGACATAAAAAAGCTTCAGCAAAAACCAAAAAAATAGAAGGATCTCAACATCAGTAACTAACCAGCATCACCTAAGGGATCAATTCTAGTAAACATAAGCTAGGAAGTATTAATAATGTTATGCCAAAGTTATCCAATTAGCCGAGAAAAACCATACCAATTTCCTACAAGAGACAATCAAAACTAGCACAAGAGGACACACACATATTGGAACCTAATCAACGCAATCATAGAGTTCTTAACAAAACAAACCAAAATCTAAAAAAAACATCACATCAATCTAAGCAACCCCTATGTTAAACCAGTCGCAAGACCAACAAAAAAAAATCCACCATAGTCTCAACCAAAACCATTAGAAGCACCAACCATCAACTCTGCATGATCATTTGCATCAGACATAAAATCATCAGCCATTGGACACAATTCAACCTGAGGATTACTAAGAAAAGTAAAATCCTCTAAGTTACGCCTTGGTCTTTTCTCACCTTAAGAGCCCTTTGTGCCACTTCCTTATCAAACACATTTTCCTGTACCCATCCCTACATTAGATTTCTCCTTATTCTGCACCAATACCTTGGTTCCCTTCTTTGGTTTGCTAGTATTACTACTCTTGCCAAACTCAAAGCCACCACCATTTGTCTTCAAGCTATTGTCATGTACATGAGCTAGAACATGCATATTCTTATTTGATAGAAGTCATTCACAATAACATGCATACTTTTCTCCAAATTATATGTTCAAAGAGCTAGCATTTTCACATAAACACATATGGTGCTAATCAGTCCACGAGAATAGCAAAAACCAATCAATCTCTCCTACTTTATTTCAACCCAAACATGAGAAAGCACAAAATGAATCCATACTTCAGGAATCAAGGCTTTACTAAACTCAAAACTGTCATGAACATGCACAACTTGCATCGCACCAATTGACAAGGAAAACCTTTCAACCACTAGTATAGGCCCTAATTTCCCATATATATTTTTCACACTTGATTTCATCCTCTAGGCCATGGGTGAATCATGTATCTAAATCCAAATTGGAATTGAATTAAAATAAAGTCCATGTAAAAACATACCTAAGAGGAGCCTCTGAATCGCATATAGATTATTATCAAAACTTTAAGGAACTTTCTTCAAAACAAAATCCATATCAACAAGATCTTTTAATCACCTCATTCTTTTCTCTAGTGAATTTTCTCCTTTTTTGTTTGATAGATCTAACTTTTGGATCAATATTCGACCTATGGGTTATGTCCTATAGGTCAATTCTAGGCATATATGTAGGCTTTTGCAAATATGTTGGAATTTTCATTTAAAATTTGAGATAGTTGCTCCCTAACCTATATTGTCAAGTCAGTGCTCTACTTTAGAGAGTGGTTTTCCTCCTTGTCCCTAATTGGTAGATCTCGTACCATATTTGAGTTGACTATGCCTCCTGGCCTTTTTTGACAAGGCCCATGCTATGGTTACTATTTTTCAAGTCAGTGCTCTACATATGGTCTCCCCTTTAATCTTCTATATGCCTTCCTCAATCTGGTATTTAATGACTTGGAAAAATATATATTAAAATGCTTTCATATTATGTATCCAGGGTCTACCTAGGATGACATTGTAGTGAGCTAAGACATCAATTATCACAAGTTGGTCATCATTATAGATCTCTTTTCCATGACTGGTAACACCATGGTTTCGATTGCATAGGTGGTGCTACTATTGAATCCTACCATAGGTAGCTCTATTCTTACGATGTTGTATTCTTTATGCCTAGGGCTCTTGTTGTACACAGAGAAAGAAGGTCGATAGAGCTTCCAATGTTAATCATGATTTGGAAAACATCGTAGGATCCTATTCTTAGAGTGATCACCAAAGGTTCTTCGTGGGGGGATGAGACCTCGTCCCTCCTGGTGAAGGTTATTTCAATAGAGGACCTCACTTTTTCCATATTGTAAAAATATTGTGAAACGTGTAAGTCTTTAGCTTACCTTTTGTGCGAGTTATTAGAAGTCTCATTGAACCCAGGCCCTCTATGTATGGTATAGATACTCTATACATTGGTCTCATTATATGGGTCTATCCCACTACATGATAGAATATGTAGCCTTAATGTTTCATGTATGGGCTGTCGCCCTCCTTTTATATTGTTACTTCCTACGAGGTCCCTTAAATAACCTATAAACAACAAATCTTCTATTTCTTTTTTCAAATGCCCACATTCTCTCATTTCGTGGCCTACATCCTTGAAAAAAGGCTCACCACTTAGATGTCTCTAAGAAGAACCCTCAATTTTGGGGCCATCTTACATTCTGTTGTTCCTCCTCCATCATCAATACTACTTGAGTTAGACTCACTCTTAAGGGTGAACCCCTGAAGAGAGACATTGACCTCTCCCAAGGTCCTTTGTTCCTATACCATTGACCACTCGCCCTGTGATTTGGATTGAAGCACTTGTTTTTGTTAATCCTTTTATCTTGGTTTGCTTTTTCTAGGCTTATTATTATTTTCTCATTTTCTAGAGCATCTTCCATAAATTCCTTACTACTCTTATCTAGACCTAACTATCTTTCCATATTTACAAATTTCCTTGCCTTTCCATAAGCTTCCTCTAAATTTTATGGGACCATCTTGTTCAACTCAACAAACAAATCAAAATTTCTTCACAGACCTTGTGTAAAGGCCTCTATCGTAATAGAGCTAGGGCTGTCTGATATCTCTAGGTTTCTTCTCTAAACCTTATCATATACTCTTTAATATAATCATCCCTTCCTTCGGCGATTGAAAAGATGTGGTGAAACTCATTCCTTAAGGGCTTATTATAGGCATAATTGGCGATGAAAAACATGGAAAACTATGAGAAGTAGGTTATGGTATGGGGTGTCAGGTTATTGAACCACTTCTATGCGTCATCACATAGGATAATAGCAAGCAGCTTACACATCATGACATCTCTCTTACCCTAAGTGAGGCTCATATGGGCTATAACCGTCTTGGAATATTGCACTTGAGTTACCAGATCTTTGATCTCTTGGTAGTCCGAGCACTTAGGAGCAATAAACTTGGTTAATGGATCATCGTGTTCTATTTTATCAAAAAATGGGGAGATACATAGTTTCTCGTAATCCCTATCCACATTATTGTGCTCTATACCCTTGTCTTGCCTTTCATTGACCGTTTTTAAGGTTTGGTCTTACTTTCTATTAACTTCCTCTAATGACTAAAATTGTGACTCCCAATTTTTTTGCTCTTGTAACGACTAGTCGTTATTGGAGCCTTCCAAGTTAGGAGGGGGTTGCACTCAGTTACGTTCTTGCCCTGGGAAGTCTCGGGCACATCATGATTTGGCATGATCCTACCAGCTAGATTATTTTCTTGACCGTCAGGGGAACCTAGTCTTGCCTGTGTTCATAGTGTCCTATTTTCTCATTTAGTCATCTCGAGCTTTATTCCCAGCTCAAAAAGTTAATGTGCCAACTCTTGATGGGGATCGGTCTCCACTTTGGCCTCATTATGGGCTGGTAAGATATGGTCTTATACCGGTGCTGCCTCCTCATTCATTAATCTTAATCATTACTCAGCTCGTGTTCTTACCATGATTTTCATGATTCTGGAAAACTATACTCGCTTATTAAGTCTCTTTCTCAAAATTTTGGATGAATCCTTGAAAATTTGGGGTCAAAAGTCAAAGCTTGACCTTCACATCTAAGCCTCGCGATAAGCACCAAAATGTTGGGATTGGTCCGATTTACCCAAAGATAAACTAGAGAGAAGTTAAAGAATTTTATAAAATGTGTAGATCTCTTATAAGATCCATGTATATATAGAAAATTACACGTATACGTGTCAATGACATAGATGATACACATCACAACGTGATAGAGTGGTATAAGAATAAAAGAAAAACACATTTAAAATCTGAGGTTAACCACACCATAATTTAGTCTGAAAGTCAACCTTCCAACACCAAATTTCTATATGTAGCAGGCCTACCCTACGAGCTTCGGCGTGAGCATATGTAAGTCTTTCTAGGCTGACTCGTCTAATGGTTCGAGCTGTTAGTTGGATCAGACTTAATATCGATCCATATGTTCAAACACACACAAAAATCATTCATATAAAAGGTTCTCTAATAGTAGAAAGTTATGGTCCAAAATTACAACATCATAGCCGATATGTTTTTTTACGATTGGGGGTGTCTTTATGTATGTTATCTTTTTTCGTGTGGAAAGAGTAACACCAAACTTCTATGAATAACTTAAAAAATCATGAATGAATTAATGTCAATTTTATTTTTTAGAAAAGCCACACAAAAATATAAATAAGGAATAAATCTGTATTGTTATTATTATTAATCGATATGTAAATTTGTATATAAATAAAAAAAATTTATACCTCCATTGTATCTTTATTACATTTCAAATTCAAATAGTGTACTTAACCTTTTAAAATATAAATAAAAATGTGTATTTTTCTATTAATGTTTTGAGAAATTTTTCTCTTTATTATTTTAATGTTTTTTTTTGTTCAAATTAACTATTATTATTATTAAAATGTCTTTTAATTAATTATTTTTAAAAAAATTGATCAATTTAATTAAAATATTTAAGTCACATAATAATACGTAAATTTATAAAAATATAACGTAAAATAAAATAATAAAATTATAATTTTACGTGTGATGTATATATAACTTAAAGTTTTTAATCAAATTTATCAATAGTAATTTATTTAAATTAATATCTTAATAATATAAGTAATTATTTAAAATAAAAAAATTATTTAAGTAAAAAAATTATATGACATTAATAGCTAAATAAAAGATTCTCGAAAATATAATCGTGTACTTGTGGGAAGAAAAAGAAAAACGATGGCAAACGACCGAGAGTAAGCTTATGTAGTTGGGCTTAGAAATATCATTGTCTTTCCATGAGTGTTAAGCCCACTAGGTGTGATGTTGGTGTGGACAGTGGCACAGAGCCAGATAATAGGTCTACCTCTATGGCTATACGATCCCTTCACTTTCATGACTAACGTTATAAGCGGCCCAACTACTTTAAAAAGGCTGAACCAACCATGGAAACTGCACTGCCCTTCCCACTGTCGTTAATGTGTCAAACATCTATCTCTCTCTCATTTCTTTTGTTAAAGTAAATAATATTTGGCTTGTTTTAAACATTTGTCTTGAAATAAAATAAATAAGTAAATAAATTTAATTTATCAGATTATTAGACGAGCAACTTCCCTTTTAATTTGCATTTTTTTTCTGAGAAATTTAGGGATTATGAAAACATTAAACAGAGTGAAGGAATAATGATATATATCATAAATTTATAACAAATTTTGACTTATGTATTAGTTAAGATATTAACAATAAATATTTAAATGAAGAGTTAAATTAATTAATTTATTTAAATAAAAAATATTATTTAATTCTTATTTTAGAAAAGGTGTTATTTAATTAATTTATTATCAAAAATCTTTAAATAATTTTTTTCATAAAAGAAATAATTAAATGACTTCTATTTTATTATAAAAAAATTAAATACGACTCTAACTTAAAAGAACTAAATATAAAGAAAAACATGTGTCGAGATGCAAGTGTAC
Source organism: Hippophae rhamnoides (assembly GCA_033030585.1). NCBI lineage: Eukaryota > Viridiplantae > Streptophyta > Magnoliopsida > Rosales > Elaeagnaceae > Hippophae > Hippophae rhamnoides. The sequence continues at coordinate 58,833,384 of CM065428.1, read as the reverse complement.
TTAAAACAGATTCAAAAGAAGGTTTTGTACTCATGCTTTGATCTGTTTCGACATGATAGGATATCTAAAAGGCAAGCCCTATCGACAATGAAGCCAAAAGTTTTTTTTTTTTTTAAAAAGAGCTGTAAATTATTTGGGGAAACTCTGAAATAATTTAATAATTATCTTAGTTTTTATTTTTTTATTTTTTATTATAAATAATAATTTATAAATAAATTTTAAATTCAATATTATTGAATCCAAAAAATATAATCTACTTATATTCAAAATTATTTGAATTAATTACATCATTATATCTATCGCATTCGAATTAAAAATCTCTAAATTTAATTTAGATCGAATTAAATTTAAATTGGTAAAAAGTAAGTTGTTTCGATCCGTTTTTTATCCACAATTGAGGTTTGGTACACTCAATGATAAAAATGTCAATAATATCATCGATATTATTATTATTTTATACATTTAGACGTCAAAATGTGATATTTATATCTTTTTAATTAAATTATTGTAAAATTATTGAGAATATCAATAAATTATCGCTTAAATATTATTATCATTTAATTTTTTTTGTCTAAAATATTCTAAATAATTTAAAAATGGTAGTTAAAATATAATTAAAATGTCAATAGAAATCGATAAAATATAAAAAATAGATTTTTTTATACAATCGATATTTATATATTTATAATAATTAATATAATTATTCAATGTAATTAATTATTTTAAATTTTTAATTACTTTTTCTATAATATTTTACAAAAATATATTTTATATTATACAATATTTTAATTAATTGATTAATATAAATATTATATGTATTAAAATACATGTATTAAAAAAATAATTAATTTAAAATATAGGTTATTGATTGTTTTGATATTTTATAAAATTTTATAAAAAAAATCAATATTTTTGAGAATTTTCATAATTTTGGTAAAAAATATCTTTAACATTTTTATAAAAAATTACATCTAAATATTTTAACCATTTCAAACCTTGGGTATATTTGTGGTACACTTATTACAAATAATGGTATCCAGTAGTAATTATATTTTGATGTAATACGCAAATAATATCCTATTTAAGAAATGTATCCATTGATCTTCATAAACTATTTGAAATAATGTATGCAATTAACTTTAAAATATTTTAATACTGAAATAAATTTAAAGTAGACTGATCCATTGTATAAATAATTAGAAAATTGGGGTGGGAAAGAATTGAAGACAAAACGAGGATTTTTTTTTTTTTAAATTTCAACTACTATATAATTAAAATTATCTCCTCTTTACTAGGCGGAAAGCTCATAATATGTTACATTAATTAAATAAAATAAAATAAAAGATGATAAAAAGGTAGTAGGAGGCGGTAGTGTGGGCAAATAGGAATCGGAAGAAGCGGGAAAGTGGGAGATTCTTCAACGTATAGGAAAGCGACGCTATAACTACAACCTACACGTGATAAGAATCTTTTGGAGCGGACCTCTCTTTCACTCCTGATTGAAATTTAACCTTTTCGTTTTAATAATATAAGTATTGTCGTTTTAATATTTTTATATATAAATTTGTATAGTTTAATTTTATTTTATTAAAACTATGTTATTTAATTATTTTAATTATGTTATAATCATATCAAATTTAAATTTAAAATTATAAAATCTATTAATATTCAAATCATTTTTGAATTAATAGATTTTATAATCTGTTTTATAACAATTCAGATCGAATTATTATTAAATTATAAATAAATAAATATTTTTTTTATGTTATGTATATCATAATTATATTATGTTATTATGTTAGTTTAAAAATAAATATAAATATTTATAAAAATTTAATAATTGTATAAATATATTTTTTATATTTTTTATTTTTTTAGTTTTGATTATAAATAATAATTTTTGTTACAAAAATATAAATTTATATATGTCGTATTTTATATATGATAATAATTTATAAATAAATTTCAATATCAATATATCTTTATCGATATGTTCGGATTCAAACTAATTCAAGTTTATTATATTATCATATCGAATTTTGATTAGTAAAAAAACATATAGTTTCAATTTGTTATTCACTCGTAGAATCAATTCATTATTTACCTATTTTTTTCTTCTATTTTTATAACTTAAAAACTACAAAAGAATATAAAATATTAAAATTTATCCTTAATAAACATATTTTTAACTATAAGAAGGATTCAAATATTTTTAAATAATATATAAAAAAAAGTAAATACACTAAAGGATACATAAACCAAATGGATTATTACCTTTTTACCCTCTAATAATAAAACACAAGTCATCTATCTCTAATCTTACTAGTGTATTGATCTTGAAGATTCTATGTGTTGGGTGATATGGAGGTTAGTGGGTGGGTGGGTGATTTAATTAACTTATATCGAGAAGTTTACCCAAAAATAGTTTGTATATTGTTGGATTCCAAATATCTGGCCCGTTCATTAGAAATAAAATTGGTTAATTTCTTATACAGATGTTAACAAAAGAAAAAAACAGTGAGAATATACACTTTTGTTAGGTTAGCTGACTTGGCTCACATGTACGCATCTTATGATATTTAACATTAAATAGAAATATTTAAATAGTAATAAAAACGAATTAATAAGACAGACGTATTTAATTATTATTTGTTTTTTTTTATATAGATCCGTGAAGGAAGGCCGCACTTGTTTTGCCTTTCACTTTCATTGCATGCATAATTCCCATGCTGCCCTTTCCTACTGCTCCTGTCCTGTGTGCACTCCAAAAAAAAATAAAAAATAAAAAAATTATACATTAATCTTAAATTATTAATATTGCGTCTATGGAGACTAATGAGGTAAAATATAATTGGAATAACTATATATTATTTTTCAAAGATAATAATAAATTAAATTATTAAATATTACCACTATAATATCACTTACTATTAAATTAAATGATAATTTCTCATCCATTAAATCGGTAACTTTTCTTGCCGCCTACATTTTATATTCCTTTTCCTTGTTCGACCTTTTCCCTTGAGTTGTTTTGTTATGATATTTTTATTATTTTTAAGGGTAATTTTGTACCAGCACACTATTGTTGACCAAACTGTACGACTAACGAACTTATTTATGTGTGAATCTCATCAATATCATAATTGATTGAAGTACGTATGTTGTATTTCTAAAACAGTATTCCTCTATAAGTAGTAGAGTTAAAAGATTATGTTATGACTAATATCATCTTTAAGGGGGCACCATTATTTCAAAATGGTACGATGTATCTAATAAAATATATTAAATATTATATTAATTATAAAAGGATAAATAGTATATTAAGATATTATTTTTTTATTCTAATACTATTCACACATTATTTTTCAATAAAAGATAAAAAATTTGAAAATGTTTTAAATTTATACTTCAACCTATTACATATATCTGATTAAAATTTATTATATTTATATTTTCTTAATATTTAATAATATTATTTAATTTTTATTACTTATAATAAATTAAAAAATTAGTAAATATATTATTAAATATAACATTGAATTAAATATAAAATATAAACTAAAAAACTGATTTAATAATCACAAAAATAATTTCTAAATCATCATTTTTGACATTAAAATCATTCTAGATTTTTAATTAAATATAATGTTTAGTTGATATAATAAATATAATACTTTAGTTAGTCAATTTTTTTTTAAAATAATATAATTAATTAAGTTGTTTAATATAATAATTTTTAAAGAATCAATTAAAAATAAAAATATTTTATTTTTAAAAAAACATATATTTTTAATATAATATTTGATATTACTAATCTTAGATACAAAAATAATGTAACTTTTAAACTAAAACCATATAATGGGTTGAAACACGTACGCATGCTATAGTTTCATCATAGCTTAGATCATATATATATATATATATATTAACAAGATACTGATCCAAAATTACGTCAAAAACACCCTAAATTACCATAAACTTAAAAAATTAAAATACAATTTTAAATAAAATAAAATATATATAAAGGAATAAAATTTAGAAATATTAAACCAATAACATTTTATTGTAAACTTATTTTTTGATATAATTTATAAAAATTTAACTCTTTAATTATTTTGAGTAAATTTAAATACGATTGAATATTATTATTTACTAATTTTTAGTATTAATAAAAAATAAAAAAAATTATATTTTCAATTTGACCAAATTTTAAAATTAAAAAAATAGAAACGGAAACTTAATATATATTGATTGATATTCAAACTTTATAATCATAATGGTTATCAAAAAGCCATTAGTTTTCCAAATTTACAAAGGTTGGAATTTTGCCCATAGTTTTTGAAAAGTTACACTTGCATGGGTTATATTTTTATAATACAACGCAATTAGCCAAACGAATATTCGTTTATGAATTGAAATACGTGCAGTTTTGCCTAGATAGGTAGACGATATTATAAAACTACTTGTCTTTTATTAATTAAAATAAAACTCAAGTTTAATTTTTATTTTAAAAAATTTGGTACTTTAACATTTTTAATTTAAAGAATCTAAACCATATACAACTGAAATAAGTTGAATGTTTGGCTAGGATGAAGTTTAACGACTTGGAATCAAGAATCTTTTCGAGTCAATATAATACATTTGTGTAATAATTATTATTATATATATATTAGACATGGAATGTGACGTTAAGTTCTACATATTTGTTAAAAGTAAAACAATAGAGACATGTAATGGTAAGTTAAGTTCTAAATTGATTAAAAGTAAAATAATAGTGCTTTTTATAAGTTTTGTTAATACTCTAATTCATAAATTAACTTTTTTGTTCAAAATTATACCTTAATTTCTAAGATACATATTTAAAAATATTAAAAATTATAATTTTTACAATTAAAACTAATAAAATTGTGAGAAAATAATTAGCTTTCCAAATTCAGTGAATGTAATGTGATCTCCGTTTGAATCAACTATACTTAAAAGAAGAAAAGTCAAAAATTACGTGTCCCAGTAATACATATAAAATTATACAAATGACAATATCGTCGGCAGCCTAAATGACAAGCCTAAACAAACGTACAGGGTGGGATAAAAATAATTCTCGATAATATTTTAATAATATTTATATTTAAACATCACAGGATAGGATAATATTAATGTTTAGAAAATATAGATAAAATAGCAATTATGTTAAACATCGTATAGATAGTATTATTGATTTAAATAATTATTTTAAATTTTTTTAAGATTTATTTTATAACTTTTTTATTTATTAATTAAAATAATTTTGATATATATTTATATTGATATGTAATAAATAAGATAATTAATTTAAGAAAATAATTGTTTGTTTTTATATTTTAAAAAAAATATATTAAAGTTATCATTATTTTATTTTATTTTTTATAATTTTTGTGAATTGTTTTCCATATTTTCTCACAAAACATATTTTTTAAAATTTAAATTTTGATAATTTGATAATTTGTGTATGTATCTTATTTAAAAAAAATGTAAACAAAAGTATTATAATTTTTAAGGATGATAATATTTTTCTAAAAAGATGATACAATTTAATCTAAAATTATCATAAAAATATAAATTTAATCAATGTAAAATATTAATTAATATTTTTTAAAATAATAATAAACTTATTATTTTATTACGTAAATTCATACATATATTTTATTTTACATTTTTCAAATATTTAAAAAAAAATCACGATATGCTACGAGTAAAATAATATTTTAATAATATAAACATATACGTTTAGATAATACGATTTCGAGTATGAAAATTGCATTTATATTAAAGGAGTACAAATTAACTGCATAGATCTGTAGATATATATATATAAGAGACATAATACTTGTTTTTCTATGAAAAACTGATATACTGAGTGTCTGAGTCCTAATAATCTATGCACTTTCCAACGCACACATGACAAAATCCATATGCTTTTTTTTTTATATAGAAAACCATTATTTGGGCCAGAAATAAAATATTACACAGAAAAAGGATGTTCCATTTAACCAAGAAAAATATGTAATTGCTGAATGCTGATGTTTTCACGCCCTACCTTCAGTTTGTGACAGAACGGTGGCGTTTGGTAATTTAGCTTCATTTCCAAAAGTTTGATGGAGTTTATATATATATATATATATATATATATAATATCCATGCCCTTTCTCCTCAATTAATCATTAATTTCATATGATTAAAGCAACCAATCAACCTTCTTACAGCTGTTTCATCATCTCATTGTCACACATCGTAATCTTTAATAAGATCCTAAATTTGACTCGTTAAAGATTGCAATTTATAGACTATCTTAATTAAACAAAAAATATCAACGAATACTGTTTCTGATTAATATTATTTTTATTATATAAATGATATAATTATGTTTATTATTAACATATTGATTTTTTAAAAAAAATATTAAAAAAATAAAACTTTTATATATATATATAAAATTATATCATATTTATTTTATTTTCTTTGACCATTAGGCACGCCGCCATACAAATTGCACCCCGATGTTTGGAAGTGGAATAAGGTAGGAAACAAACAAAACACGAACAAATTTTCCAACCCCTTTCTTTAGTTTCATTACGACACTTGTCTAATCTTTCATTGTTCAATTTACTACTGAACTTGATGATGTTTACACTTACTTTTAACTGCTTCCATGACCTTAACCACAAATAAATATCATTGCAAAATGCTTGTTTAAGTTGTGTTTCGTGATATGATTATATTCTAATATTTAATTTTTATTTGTCAGAAATTTTTACATTATTATATTAAAATTAATTCATTATTTTTTAATTATATATAAAAACTTTATTTTAATAAAATTATTAATTACATTTTTTTTTATTAAGTAACACTATAAATTATGAATCTGATTATTTAAAAAAAAAAAATTCCTAACTGTAGGCAAAGGCAAAAATAGGGTGGCCGCAAAACCCAAATTGTTACCTTATTGAACCATTGATTATGGAATTTAGTGCATGTTCATCAAAGAAAAATCAGAAAACCACGAAATATACAATTTTTTTTATATCTTATTTTACGTTTAGAAATGTAATTAAATAGTGTTGTTTCTAAATTATTATTTTTATTTTTATTCTAAATTTAAATCAATACACAACTCCAATCGTAACGATGAAATTGCTAGGTGGGGGAATTCGCACTCTCATTTTTTAACATTAAATTATATATATATATATAATTATGAAAACTTAATTTTAATTTGTGAAATTCTAAAAACACAAGCTATTTTCTCAAGTAACATCACGATCAAAAGGAAAAAAAAAATCTCAAGTACCAACTTTTTCTTTACACCCACCATTAAATACAAACATTTAAGAAAAAAAAAATTCAATACACGTTTACTTCTTTATTTGACTTAAATGCCAAACATATAAATTATCTACCAGTCTTTTGCAATTCGCAACTTCACTCTTTCGTCTCTCTTTTTTTTTTCTTCTTCTAAATATTTTTTTTCAAGATAGAGAATAAATATGTTATCAAAATGAAAATTAAATAAATAATTAAAAATAACATTAGGCTTTCAACTTAGAAGTATTTTTTTTTTCCTCACTTCTTTTTTGGTTTTAGTCCTTTGTTTTTAAATATATATTTTACGTCCTTATCGTCCAATTAAGATGGTACTGTAGTATGTGAAAACAACATACTCTTCGATTTATTTTGATCACACAAATGACAAATCCTTGCGATTATCAAATGGTTTAATGATAGTAATAGTTTGATTTGCGCCGCGAGTTAAGTGCTGTGTATTTTAGAATATTCCTTCTTCTTCTTTTTCTATTTCTAGTCTTTTATCATTTAAATATCTATTATCAACTTAATAATTTAAATATATATATATATATATGATATATTTTTAATAAAAAATAATATTTTTAAGAATAAACGTAAACGTTCTTACATTAATCAATTAATAAATTTATATCAATTAGTTTCTTACATTTTATAAAAAATATAAAAAATTATACATTTTATTATTCATTTAATATTTTAATAATTTTTATTATAAAATTTTCATTATTCATCTAACATTTTAATAACTTTTACAATAAAATATCATAATATTATTATTCTTTATCTTTTTTATAAAAATAAAATACATTGTTTTTATTAAGAATCTAAATAATACATTTATGACAACACTTTTATTGATCCAATATATATTTAATATAAATTTTAAAAATTAATAAAAATATATTTAAAATTATTTTTATCAATACGAAAATATAGATTAATGATAAAAAAATTATTAATTTTTAAAAATTTATATTAAATTTGATATAAAACTAATAAAAAAATATTAGAACAATAAGCAAAAATCGCTATTATTACTAAAATTAATAATTATTTACTATTTTTGTACTGTAAGACGAGAAACTTTATATGATACTAGAAAAAATGTTTTAATATTTAAGTGTGTAGTGAAAATTTAGAATGAAGTCAATATTGTAAGATGAAAAAAATATAAGAAACTTAAATCCATAAATAATATACTTAAACAAATATAATATATTATTTACCAAAATCAGGACAACTAGATTCTTCCTATACATTTAAAAATGAAAAATAGTTTTTACTTTAATTATACTACTTAATATTATTTAAATATTAAAATTTTACGAATTATCTTTAATTAAACTCATTTACATTAAGTTTATAAATATCTACTCTTATAATGCACTACTCTTTAAAAATAAAAAATTCTTACTGGACACGAAACTCCATGGATCTGTCATTTTTTTTTTTAAATTAATGGATCTGTCAACTTTTTGTTGTATTAAAGTTATCGAATTCTTAAATTTATAATTAATTATACAAGCATCTTCACTACTCTCGTAGGTGGGACAGATGAGATAATTATTTTATATTATTTTTTAATATATTTAATTAATAATTATAGATTATAAATTGATAATCATATTTTTTATTTTTAATATTTATTTAAAAATATATTTAATTTTATAAAAATAATTGTTAAAATAATTTTTATTATATTATATTATTTAAAATATTAATTATTATTATTATTTAATTATTTAATATATATTTATAAATAAAATAAAAATAAATAAATTTTATTTTAATTATTTAAAATATTGTCTGTTTTATTATAATTATATATATATATATATATAATAATATTTATATACGTTAAATTTCAATTAATTATAATTTTAATGTTACAATAATCGTATCATTCTACGTCCTATCAAAAATTTCCTGGACACGAAATTCGATGGATCTATCAATTTTTTTTATTTAATGCACGTATCAAATTCAGGGACATTTGAATATTTTTGCTCGAGTTCCTATGTACCTTAATTGAAAAAAAATTACGTGATGATATTAAAAAATAATTAATAAAGAATTAATTAAATATTTTATTTTATAATTTAATATTTAAAAATTTAAAAATAAAAATATTATTTTAATATTAACAAAATATTTTGGTATAATAAAATTATACAAAAAAGTTATATTATAACTAGAATTATTTTCACAATTATTAAAATAAAATTTTAATTTTAAAAATAATTTATCATTAAATTATATGCATAATCTTTGAATTTTCAAGGTATTAAACTTTTACCCTTTTAACATATCAATTCTTAAAAAGTTAAGGTAATAATATTAATACTATATAAATTATTAATTTTATAAAATAAATTGATAATTAATTTATCTAATAATAATAATATTAAAAATAAAATAAATATTTAAATTTGTGTTATAATTTATTGTAATAGTATTATTATTTAAAAATTTATTATAATAATTTTATATAATAATAAAAAAATTAAAATAAAAATAAAAATAAAAATAAAAATAAAATAAATATTTTACATATTTTACATATTTTATTATAATAATAATAAATTAACTATTTTTAATTACTTATTGCATGGCTAGTGTATTAATATTTGCTTAGCAATAAATAATAAACACTTAACGTCACTCAATAATTTATCAATATAATTAACGCTCTATTAATAAATAAGAAGGCTTATTTTTAAATTATATTAATATATTTTAATTTTAATTTAATATTTAATTTAATCATAAAATATACACGTATAGCTTTACTCAATATAATAAGCTTTTAATTTTTTTCTTCTAAAAACCTTTTAATATAAACTTTAATATGGGTGATATTTTTACGATGACCGTATTAATAATTTATTAATATTTACGTTATTTTATAATATTATCAATATGTTATAGTTAATAATAAAAATAAGATAGATATTTTGTATTCTCTTCTTATAATAATAAAAATAAAAATAATTATAACAATATTATTTCCGAATTTCGAACACACTTATGCACGTACTTTACTAATGTTATGTTAGTGTAAATTATTCTAATTTATAAAATAATTGTTCTTTTAATTTTCAAGATTATTTATCCATACAACACATTAAATATTTAACATAAAATTGTGTAAAAATTTGTATAATATTAACTTATTATTATATGAACGAAAATATTGAGATTTTATTTTTATAATTAAAAATATTAAGGATATTATTGGTATTAACATATATTTAAAAGGTAACAGATATTGTAAAAACTATTATTAACAGTTGAAAATATTTTGTAAAATTTTGAAAAATATTTAAATAAATAATAATCCATTAATTAAGTTAATTTTATCATTTAAATAATATATCCATAGTTAAATATATTGAAAATATGTTTTATTAATCTTAATTACAATTAATGATAATACAAGTATAAATACAAGAAAATATGAATTTGCTTTTTAGGAAAAGTGCTTATATTAGTTGTATACAACTAATATACCACTAATAATAATTTATTAACACTCGAGTTGGTAGCGCGTAGTTATCGATCATGCCTGACTTGCTTAATGAAAACCATATATAATGCTTTCTTAAAAACTTCGTTTGGTAAGCGTATCTCAGTTACTTTCTTGATGAGAGCAAAAGTAAAACTAATCAGGTTTATCATCTAGCTTTTGTTTTATAAAGTGACGATCAACCTATACATCTTAGTGCGATCGTATTTGTAATGGATTTTGTGATATATCAATGGTACTTGGATTTGTCGCAATATAATTGCGTAGTATTTTTGAGTTGAAACCCAGATCAGGATAACAAAGTTCTTATCGTAGTAATTCCACAAACCAGAGCCATAGTACCTACAATACTCGGCCTCGTATTTAGATCGCGCTACTTTCTGTTTCTTACTTTTCCATGTACCTAAATTTCCACCACAGGTGAAATAACCCCATGTTGACTTTCTATCTATAATACTTCTGCCCAATCTGCATACGTGAAGCCACGGACTTGAGATGATTGTTGTGTTTAGAGAACATTACTCCCTTCGCAGGCCAGATTTCAAATACCTTAAAATTCTCAACGATTCGTGTATGGTTCTCGGCTTGGGTTATCGTGAACTAGCTCACCGCGCCTACCGCATATGCAACATGAGGTCTAGTATGAGCCAAGTAAATCAAACGTCGACTAATCTGCGATACTTGAGCTCGATCGGTTGGTATACGTCTGGATACTCTGTTAAACAATGGTTTTGCTCGATAGGTGTGTCAATGGGTTTGCAATCCGCGTACATGCGTTATCGGATCGATAATGTACTTCCTTTGACACGATATATTCCTTCTCTTCCACAGCTACTTGGAATTGCTAAGAAAGTACTTTAGTTCACCTAAGTCCTTCATCTCGAATTAGAGCTAGTTGTCTTTGTAATTTATCCATCTCAACGATATCATCGCTAGTGATGCCGTATCATCGACATAAATTATTAGAACATTTACCTTCCCTCGTTGATGTTTGAGAAATAGAGTGTGGTCACGAATTACTCTGTCTATAACCAACATTTTGCATGAGCGTGAAAATCTTCCAAGCGAGGCTCGAGGGATTGCTTGAGACCGTACAAAAGCTTCCTCGGTTTGCGTACAAAATTACTAGGAGAATCGACTACATACCCGCGTGGAAGACTGTGTATACTTCTTCGCTAATTCTCGTGAAGAAACGCATTCTTGAGCATCAAAGCGGCGTAGTGGCCAGGTTTAGATTAACGGCAGTGAGAAGCGAAGACCGAATGGTGTTCATTTTTGGCAACCGGGAGCAAAGGTGCCATCGTGTCTACACCGTACGTTTGAGTAAACCCTTTTGCTAAAGACGAGCTTTATACCGATTCTGAGATCCATCACCCATTTATGTTTCTGATGAAACACCCGTAGGCAAACCAGCGCGCCTTTTCTTGTGGTGGTGGCACTTGGTGCAAGTATCATTCTTACGTAATGCCTCAATCTCTTGACCATTGCCATACTCCATATTGGATATCCCAACGCATCCTACACTTTGTTAGAATGTGATACACCAGATATTTGATTCCTGAAATGATTCATATGACTTAGATAATCTTTTAGTGGACATGTTATAGAAATTTCTCTTGGGTATTTTGATTTTGCATGAATATTTGGTTCATACCTTTTGGCTGGTTGACCTCGAGTAGACCTGTTGGGTAACACATATTGTCCAACATTAGACTTAATGTTATTAGTATCAGTGGGTATACATACCTTAGATGAGTGACCTTCAATACTAGGGAGTTATTGATCATGGGTAGGAGTAATGCCTGAGGGAACAGTTGTGTCTTCCACTTCTTGCGTAAGCGAATTTGGTGCTTGACTTGGAGCATGCCTACCGATGATTGGTGATTCTTCCCAATGCCTGCTCCCTCGCGTGATGAGTTCTTCGAAATATGTATTCTCCCCCTGACGAGCAATATCAGGTGAGGAAAAATAACTTGTGTTTTCAAAGAAGGTAACATCCATAGTGACATAGTACTTTCTGGTTGGTGGATGGAAGCAATTGTACCTTTTTTGATAACTTCCATAACCAACAAACACACATTTAATTGCCAGGCCATCTAATTTAGACCTTTGAGTTTTAAGAACATGCACAAAAACAACACAACCAAATACACGGGTAGGAAGATTATGAAAGGATGATAAGGAGACGTAAGATGCAAGAATTTGGAATGAGATTTTTCCGTTAAGGACACTAGACGGGAGACGATTGATGAGAAGGACAGAAGCTTGTACATCATCACCCCAAAGGTTTTTTGGCATATAAGCACTAAATAAGTGTGCAGGAGCCATATCAAGTAAATGACGATTTTTTCTTTCAGACACTCCATTTTGTTCCGGTGTTTGCGGACAAGTAGTTTGGTGAATAAATCAATATGTTTTGAAAAAATCTTGAAAAACATGATTAACATATTCCCCCCCATTGTCAGAACGGAGGATCCGAATGATGCCATTGTATTGTGTTTGAATGAGGCTATGAAAATTTTGAAAAAGCTGAAAAAACTTCATCTTTTGTTCTAAGAAGAGATACGCGATAACCTTGTACAATCATAGATAAACGAAACAAAATATCTCATTTTCGATATAGTGGGCTCTTTAGATGGTCCCGAAACATCGAATGAATTAATTCAAAAGGAATAGTACTTTTATTAGAAATACTAGGAGAATAAGTAATACGATGGCTCTTGGCAGAAAACACTGAGTCTCGCGATGTAAAGATTCTCACTAACACCCGATAAATAAAGTAGGCATGGTTTTTCATAAGACTAAAAGATGGATGCCACTAGCGGCGATGCCTGACCAAATTTCACTTGGCTTATCGGAACTAGAAGTCAATGTAGTACGTCTCGTGCTCTGGTTTCTCATAGTAGTTACGATCACAAACGGAACAACTTTGCCCCTCGGATACCCTCGACCAATTATTTCCCGGTAGAAGGTCACGAAAAATCACATGCTACATGGGATAAAGGTTCTGAGAACATTTAGACTCGATATTTAAGCGTGGAACGAGATATTAAGTGATGAGATAAGTCGGTGCATATAAAACATTATGTTGTAAAGATGGAGTGATAGAATGACCCTTTCCTAAGGCAGGAAAGACCTCGGCATTAGCATTTGTAACATAAGACACTCGTGGGGGAGATAAGCGATTAAAATAAGATTTATCATAGGTCGTATGATCGGATGCACCATGTCTGATAATCCAAGTATTAGACCCGGACGGTGAGATACATTTGGAAGGTCATTACCAATCTTACCACGACCGGTTATTGGTAGGGTTACTCCACGCGTTCGTAGGATGATTAAATCGTAGTAGTCACGGTTCTTGGACAATTTGCCTTCTGTTGCTTTTGCTTTAGAATGATACCCCTGTTGTCGTTTTGGTTTCAAGTGTGGATCTGATTTCAAAAAATCTCACGAAGATGCCCGTATCCATTCTGCAATAAGAGTAGTGAGAATGATGGCGATTGGGAAAGCCTGGTGGAGTTCTGGCGATGTAGTGGGAACTGAATTTTCTTCTTGGAGACAAGGTGCCTTTGATTTGGCTTGAATGGCTAGACTTGATACCTCAACTTGTGCACGATGAAGACTCTTGAGATTCATATTCTACGAATGTATGTAAAGCGATGTAGTCGAAGCTTAGAAAGTCGACATTAGAAAGCAATTCGCCTTTAGCACTATTATGTTTGGTATCGAGGCCTCTTAAAAAGGCATGTACTCGTTCGAGCTCCTTCTCCTTACGGTACCACGGAAGATCTTACGGATTTTATTTTGCATGGGCATTTTTGATCAATTTCGACCCATTACATTTTTCGGCTTGGTAAAAAATAGAATCTTGGTTGCCCGTTACTATTGCATGCTAGCGACTTTGCACGTGAGTTCGAACTTGAATAAAGTGAGACTCGTTTGTATAAAGATCGCTTAAGGTATTCCATATGGACTGTGATTTCACATTCTTCCATAATTTGTAATATATCATCGGTGATGGTTCTAAATAGAATTGACATTACAAAGCCATCATCATCTTCCCAGCTTCTATATCATCCGGACTAGGAGCCACGATTGATCCGGATACATGTCCCATCTTATGCATCCACGAAAATAAACGGAGACATAACTTTTTTCCATGTTCGAGAAAATTTGTACCATTAAGTTTAGTACCCCCGAAAGAACCAATTTCTGAACTCTTAACAGAAACTTCAAAATTTGGAACCTTATGAATTCTGGAAACTTGATGTTGTCTTGAATCTTCCATTGCAATAAAAATATATTGTGCAGCGGAATAAAAATTTTAGTTTTTTTTAGGTGGGCTGAAAATGATTTTGAGCTGATGGGCTTGGGCTTGGGCTTGAGTTGATGGGCTTGGACTGTTGGGTTAAACTTAAAACTGTTGGGCTTGGACTGATGGGCTAAATTTAAAGCATTGTCTTTGAGGATGTTGGGCTTGGACTAAGGCCAATTGGGCAGGTTGGTGACCAGGCGGGTTAGTCTTGATAGGTGGTGAGTCAAACAGATTAAAACAAACTAAAGAAATTTAAAAATTTTAGGGATAAAGCTACAAAATTCTGAAGCTATGAGACACAAAAAAGTGAAGCGTGGACTCACAAATTCGTGCGGCTGTTTGGAATACGGGACGGTGCGGTGTAGGAGGCTAGCTGCTTGGCCCCAGATGGCGCAGCGGCAGCAGATTCTGGCTTGTGAGGTGGACAACGAGGGGTTAGGGCTAACTTGCCTTGAGGTGGGGCCTTGACTTGGGCTAACTGCTTCTTGAGCGGGCGAGACGCAGGTTTGGAGAACAAATTTGGCCCAGACGTAGGTTGGAAGGCTGCTGTGAAATTTGGAAGCCTTGAGGTTGGGCTACTACTGGCAGACGGGCAGTCTGGTAGACGATCTGATGAACGGCGTGCGAAGTGGAGCTAATCTATTAATGTAGTGAGCAGTGTAGTTTAACGGTGCAGAGCTAAAGATTAATGGCACTAATGATGGTGGTCTTTCCGGTATTAGGCCGTATTTGCTCGATTAAAGCTGATGACTTCTGACGGCGAGCGCTCTCGCAATATAAGCGGCACGCTTTCGAGAAACTTCGAAGCAGAAAATTTTTTTTGTCCTTTTCTTTCCTGCTCTGATACCAAGTTAAATATATTGAAAATATGTTTTATTAATCTTAATTACAATCAATGATAATACAAATATAAATACAGGAAAATAGGAATCTGTTTTTTAGGAAAAGTGCTTATATTAGTTGTATACAACTAATATAACACTAATAATAATTTATTAACATCCATGACATATAAAATGTATGTAATATATATAATAATAATGAGACATAAAAAAAATTATTTGACAAATATTAATATAAGATATGGTAGAATTAGAATGAGAAATATATATTAAGAAAATGGAGAGTGAAATATATACACTTACATCCAATCCAATCACGTAGAAATAAATAAGTGTTCTCAGCTTAATTAGATTTTATATTTTTTTTGTTTGGCCAAATATTATTATGGTAGAAGTCAGTTATTGTGCTTTTTTTAAAAAATATTATTGCATTTATATTTCTCCCAACTTTAACCACTGCCTAATCAATAATACAAAATCAATATATAATTTATTATCTATTTTAAATAATATATTTTTTAAGTAAAAGTTGTTGTACCGTACATGCGGGTAAAAGTGATTAATCTTAAGGACCCTTGTTGTATATAATGCGATTTTTCTATCCATGTGTTTACCGATTGACACAACAACAATAATAAAAATGAATTGTTTGGACGGTAAATAACTAAAAGATGTATTAAATTTGGATAAAAAAATAAAACATTTAAATAATATGTAGCATGAAAAATACTAATACATTAATTAGTAATCGGGCTTCATACAATAACAATTAGAATATTTCAAATATATAGTTAGTTTTTATATCCATACATTATTATTATCACTAATAAACAAAGTTTGAAAATTTTAATAAAATGACATAAAAATTTAAAATAAAAAAAATATACCATTAATTTTTATAAAAATTACAAAAAACAATGCTTTTAAAACTTATTACAATCAAAATAGTATCTTAATAACATTGAATGTGATTTAATTGGAATGAGTTAAACATTTAAAAACTAAATAATTACATTTCAATTTGAAGTTCAATTAAACGATATTTAAAATAAAATAATGTGTTAAATTTTTTTTAATATAAAAATATATGAGATTTACATAATGTGTCTTGTTTTTATAGTTATAAATTTTGAAAAGTATTTTTTTTTATAATTTTTTGTTAATTCTTTATCTTAAAAGAAATATAATGGTAATTTTTTTATTAAATTTTTGGAAATGTTATTTTATAATTATTCATGTAAAATATATATAGTTAATTTTTATCAAAAAGAAAAAAAATTTAAATTGTTAAAAAAATATTTTTAATAATATATAACATTTTATATTATTATGTATTATCAATCAATGTATTAACTATGTTCCTAATTAAAACGGTCGCATTTCCCTGGAAATTTATTGATCTGAAAATAATAAAAGGGAATAAACGAGTATTTCCCTGTAATTATCTCAAATTTAAAGGTAATTGAGGGGAAAACGCAGGCAACAGATTACCTTAAAAACGTAATTCAGCGTATTGACGCAATATTAATTTTATTCGTACAATTAGGACAGATATGTAATATAATGAAATTATTTTAACTTTTAAGGATTTAAAAAATTAAGATAAAATCAACCATTTATATTAACAAAATCCTAACGTTAATACGCCGCAATAATTTTATTTCGTTTTTCGTGTTTTTTCTTTTCTTTTTAAGACTTGAAAATAGTTCGATAAAAAAAAAATAAGGCAGTTGAAATTAGTCTCTGAAAAATAATAAAAATTTATGTTTTAATTTTTTATTCTTACCCTCTAATTATAAATATCATTAATAAAAAAAAAAGAAGAAAAAGCATCTTCAAAGCTGTCCTAATTTTAAATTAAAAAAATTACCAACTTTCCCTCGAGTTTAGTAAAGTTGAAGGAATCTCGTATCAAATTAATAAATAAATTATTCACTATTACCTGCATAACTTGAATATTAATTTAAATATTTTAAAAAATAAGCATTAAATATTTGATAGAAAACAAATGGATGAGTATCACGCATTAAAAATAATGAATAATATACCAAATTATAAAGTGCATGCATGAATCCTCCGATTTATATAATTGTTTTTTTTATATGAAAAATTATTCAATGGTTATTGGTACAGAAAATTATGGTATTTTAAATCAACAAAAAAATATAATTAATGGTGGATATATACCAATGAATAACCACTTTTTTTTATTATGAAACGTGCCTTTTTAATTTTACATGTTATTAATGGGTTGCAATATATTTCACATAAATACTAATTGAGAGACAATCGAGATTGATATATGTGAAGTCCATAGAAAATATGTTATTCAACTATGTAAGGTATGTATATTTTTT
This sequence comes from Hippophae rhamnoides, assembly GCA_033030585.1. Classification (NCBI taxonomy): domain Eukaryota; kingdom Viridiplantae; phylum Streptophyta; class Magnoliopsida; order Rosales; family Elaeagnaceae; genus Hippophae; species Hippophae rhamnoides. The sequence continues at coordinate 58,814,997 of CM065428.1, read as the reverse complement.
ATTGGTAAAAAAAAAAAACTTAATCATAGTAAATAACTATTCATATTATATATCTTAAATCATATATATTATAGTATAATTTTGTATTCACATATTAAGGTTTTTATTTTATGGTTACACGTGGGCAAAATAAAAACAGTATCACATGTTATTTGCATATATATAATTTAAACCTGTATCTCATCCCATGCAATACTTAACTTGTACCTCAAATTCTACTGGCCGAAATGCTCCGCTAATGCAACCGACAATGTGGGTATGTTTGGTGGTTATATTTGAGACATTAATATAGTATAAATGGGTCTAACTAGGATTTATATTTGAGAAATTAATATAGTATATATGCGTCTAGGTTAATAGGTTAATATTTAAAGGAATCATTTTTCATAAAAATAATAATAAAAATAAATAATTTTGATACAATTTAAATAATTATCGTAAAATTTATAAATTTTTTAATCAAATTATTATAAAATAATATGAAAAAATGTCATGTTTGATGATCCAAAAATTTATAAATTTCAATATTTTTAAATCAAGTTACACAAAAAATATTATATATCAAATGTGTATTTTTATCAAATTAAATAAAAACTCAAAACTGTATAAATTACGTTATAATAAGATAAATAACATAACTTAATATCTATACTGACGGATAAAAAAATTAAAAAATTAGACAACATAAATTACAATAAACATGTATAAAATTCAAATATATGAAGATAAGTATTATATTATGTAAATAATAATGAATATTTTATATAATTATATGTGTTGTAACACAAAATTGTTATTTTTTAAGAAAAAGTTAGAAAAATTAAACTGGTAAAATTTAAATAAAACAATAAAAATTACACATTCAAAAATTATAATTACGAAAATAACATCAATTATATCTAGTTCATATATTTTATATTGATAAAAACTTAACACATTATTTCATATTGAACATCATCTAATTATATATTATTCAAGTTCAACTATGGCCATTACAGAACTTGTTCAATGTTAGACTCCTTCCAATTGAATACTCTCGATATTATTATAATGCTATTTTTATTATTATATATAAATTTTAGGTATTCTTTGATGTAATTTTCTTAAAATTTATGAAAATATGTTAAAATATTTATCACTCTATTAGAATACAATTAGTAAAAATTATATAATAGTATAATAAAAGGAAAGAAAAAATAATATTAAGATAATAAACTTTTAAAAAAGACAATATTATATATTTTTATAAGATAAAAGTCATATTTATAAATAAAATAAATAAAAATTTATCAAAAAATTGTAAGAAACACATATCACATCTCACACCGGTATGACTTTGTACCTCGTAGTAGAGTGTATTTATATTATAAAAAAAAATTGCCAATAAATCTTGTGACTTTTTTTCTCTCCTTTTTAAAGCTTTTATCCATTAATTTAAAAATATATTACAAAGATTAACAATAATTTGTTGAAATAAAATAACATGAGAAATAAAGTTTTCAGCTTGATTATATAATGTGGAAACAGAAATATTCTGATCAAAGATCAATAATAAATAAACAATTGTATTCTTTATTTATTTAGAAAAGAACATAAATAATGACGGCTATTAGATTGGTTTTAAAAATAAAACACAAAGGTTTTTTTGGGATAGAAAAAGTTCGAAACTTAAAAAAAAAATGTATAGTATTTTTTTAATTAAATAAAAAAATATTATACATTTAATTTAAATTAAATTTAAGTCCAGGATGATTATCTGATAGGATTAAGAATTATATTATTTATATCATAGATCAATTATAAATATTATAAGAATATGATTTAAATTTGTATTTATAATTATGAGGATGAAAAATCATATTATCTTGAACACATATCAATCATTAATAATTTTTTTGAATAACGTTTAACTATATTGATATTGTATGGTCAATTCTTCTACTTATAGCATAACATGACCCATTGATGTAAGAAGAGTTTGTATGTTTTGATTTATAACTACAAGTTCATCAAATTCACAACCACGAGTAACTTGATAGTTCAAAAATTTATGATCATGGTTCAATAGTTTAATGGGATTTGAAGACTTTATTTATAAAAAAAAAACCTCAAAAGCATCATAACATGTAATAATGCTAACATTTACAAGCATATTAATACTTGAACTTATTAAATAAAGTGAGATATATACATGTATATTACTTTATTCAGTCTTACTTAGAGTGTCTTATGTTCTACACAAACCGACGTGATCTAATAAGATTATGACTCAAATAACAATTGATGCAAAAGAATTGATTATTTTGCTTGTAATGTGACATAATACACTCAACATGTAATCATTTTATCTATTTTGATTTATAATTGTAAGATGTTTTATAAATATGACTTTACATTTCATCGATACCTTACGTATTTGTTTATAAGATAAAACTCTAAAATATATCATATTATATAAGAGGGGCTATTTTTATAGTCATATTACTACTTATTTTCTTACATTATATATATAATGATGAATTTAATCCCTAAATTTTATAATATTTATAAAAATTATATATTATTATATTAAGATGCAATATAATCTTTGAAAAGGTTTGAAACGGTAAAGGAGGGAACAAGGATAAATAGATCTAAAATATTATAAGGGAAATGGATCCACGAGTCATGGGATAAAGTCCCAAACTGCGTCCAACGCAAATGTCAAATTGTTATTTCGTTGGTTGCAAACATGCATTTCTTTAAGTGGAGGCCGAGCCAGTACGTACAAACATAAGTTATATATGCTAACCGATAAAATCAGGACAAATTGCATTTTTTTTACGGTCTAAATAAGTTAATTTTGGTTTAACCAAATCGTTATATATATATATATATACACATTTATAATACCTATATTATATATCGTCTAATTTTAATTTAAAATTTATATTAATTGAAAATGTTATACAGCTTAAATGATTCTTTTATATGGTTCATTTGTATATATATTTACCATAACTAATTAAATACCTATATTCTTTTTATTCTCCAGTTCTAAATGATTTATGGAGATATTTATTGTTTAAAAATTATTGCATAAATATAAATTTATGTTAATATACATTATTTTTGAATTAAGTTATTGAATAAGAATTCAATTTTATTTTTTAATTTATTAACATAAAATTAAATTAAAATTATTTATTTTTTAAAAAATAAGTAAATATAAATGACAAATATAACACATCAAACAGACATAAATATGTTGTTATAATATTCTCTTATCAAAATTTTTAAATCATTTTCAATTCTTGATATATAGAACCAATATATATAGTCTCTATTATATATTTAAGCTTGAGGTATCATATTGATACCTTAAATTAAATTATTTAAATCATTTAATATATTAGTTTAGAATTTGTGACTTAATCTTTTTACAATAAAAAATAGATTATTTAAAAAAAATTATATTATTTTAATAATTTTTGTATTAAAATATTATTATTTTTTGTCAATGGATTATAACATAATTAAAATACAAAATTTTAATAATAATATAAGTCAAATAATATAAATTCGTTTAAAAATAATAATATTATTATTTAAATATTAATTTGTAATAAAAATTAAAATTAATAAAAAAATAACAATTAATATATATATTAAAAATAATAATTTATGACTTTTTAAATATTAGTTATCATTTTATCAGGATAGTATTTTAAATACATTTATTAACTTAATAAAAAAAATTTATTTATAATATATATTTTTCTTAATTTATTATTTTTTTAATATTAGTTTTAGTTTAAAGAACACTTTTTTTTTAATAAATTTAAATATAAAAAACACAATAACCAAACACCTCCCATCCATATATGACGTAGGGGCGGAATCTGTACGCTGGAAGATACTCAATTTAATATTATTTTCAAATCCGACCAGGATATGAATTGGAGTCCGGCTTTTCCTATTTAATGGGCACTAACCCCAGGTTTCTTAAACGTAGCCTGAAGCCTCCCCTTCCACAGAACATAAACTTAGAAAACTCAAAGACAGCCCTCTACACACCCCCCTGGCGCGGCGTCTGGGTTTGAGAGAGCTTAACAAAGCCATCTCAATCCCAGTCCCAGTCTCTATTCCAGAAAAAACAGCAAGGCAGATATGGGAGGATGGGCTATCGCACTCCACGGTGGGGCTGGTGTCGACCCCAAGCTCCCCGTAGAGCGCCAAGAGCAAGCCAAACAAGTCCTATCTCGCTGCCTCAATCTCGGTGTCTCTGCCCTTCGTGCTAATATGTCCTCCATTGATGTTGTTGAACTCATTGTACGTATCTCCTCTTCCCCGTCCTTATTGTTCTCTGTTTCCTCTATTTGAATCCATGTCGCTAGCTTTTACCCAACCAAGGGTTTTTTTTTAATTTTTATGAGAAATCAAAAAGAAAAAAATTCTTCATTCTTCTAATAGCATTGTTTTTTTGGGTGACAATTGTTTATGCATGGATTCTTGTTCGCTTCTCCTAATGGTTTGTGGAAGTGGCACTGGTAATTTTAATTGCATGCCGTGTTGTTTTTTTTTTTGTAACTAAACAAATAATTAATACGTTACAATATTTAGATCGCATTTTCTCTTCTTATTTTATTTTCCCTTTCTCCTTCTCTACTCATCGTTATTTCTGTTCGGTACAGGTGAGGGAACTGGAAACCGATCCGGTTTTCAATTCGGGTCGGGGATCAGTGCTGACCGAAAAAGGAACTGTCGAGATGGAGGCCAGCATCATGGATGGACCAAAAAGAAGATGCGGCGCCGTATCGGGAGTTACAACTGTTAAGAACCCAATTTCACTTGCACGACTCGTGATGGAGAAGTCTCCTCATTCCTATCTCGCTTTTGATGGCGCGGAGGAGTTCGCCCGTCAACAGGTACCCAATTCCTACTACATTCACTTCGTTTTATCGCTTCTGCCGAAATCCGAAATCCCAAATATTTACAGTATCTGGTGATAGTATTGCCAATTCATTTTCTTAATAATAATACTATAATTTACTTTAACAATAATTATAATAAAATCACAATACTATTTTTTATATGCACAGTGCATTAAAGATAAAAAATAAAAAATAACTCAGATATATGATCTTCACATTTCATGTCACGTGTATAATGCCCTTACCACGCCTACACAACCACGTTACCTACTACGTTACGTTTGTCTCCATTTTTCCGATCTCTATCTGCACTGCAGTATCAAAAGTCTGCTAATTTAACTGAAAATGATGTGTGTTTTAAATTTGAAAAAGAATCATAAATAAATAAGGGTGGTTGTATTGTCCGAATCCTAAATATCTGTATTTTTAAAAATATTTAATCATAAGTATAAATTTTTAATTAATTTACATTAATTTTATTTTAATTTTAAAAATATGAATTATTTTAGAAATATTATTATTAATAAGTATATTTAGATGTATTAAATAAAAATTTAATATATCAATTAAAAGTTTTACATATTTTTTAATATATAAATTAAAAGGTTATTATATTGTAACAGGGCGCTGAGATCGTAGACAATGATTATTTTATCACAGAAGAAAACGTGGGAATGCTTAAGCTGGCCCAAGAAGCCAACACCATTCTGGTCCGTTGATTTTTTTCTTCAGTAACTATCATTCTTTTATCGTCTTTTCCAAAGTGGGACATCATTTAACTTTATGGTCATTTTACAGTTTGACTACAGAGTTCCAAGTGTTGGATTAGATACATGTAGCGCAGGAGTGGAGAGTCCAATAATGATGAACGGCCTACCCATAAGTGTATACGCACCGGAGACTGTGGGGTGCGTCGTAGTGGATAGTCAGGGAAGGTGCGCAGCCGCCACATCAACAGGTGGGCTCATCAACAAAAGAAGTGGCCGCATTGGCGATTCGCCGTTGATTGGTGCTGGTACCTACGCGTGTAACATGTGTGGAGTGTCGTGCACAGGGGAAGGGGAAGCTATCATACGCGGGACTCTTGCGCGTGAAGTGGGTGCTGTGATGGAATACAAGGGATTGGGCCTCCAAGAAGCTGTGGACTATGTGATAAAGAGCAGGCTTGATGATGGAAAAGCTGGGATTATAGCAGTATCGAGCAAAGGAGAGGTGGCTTGTGGGTTTAATACGACAGGAATGTTTAGGGCTTGTGCTACTGAAGATGGGTTCATGGAGGTTGGTATTTGGGATTAGTGCGCTTCTTTTGTTTATGTGGGTGCTGTTCACGAGGCTTGAACCAACACTCTTTGTTCGACAGGTCTTTTGGCATATATGCAATTATGCATATATCTTCTCTCTAATTGTAATTTGTAGTTGTAACCTTTGTGTTTTATGAGGTTAAGCTCCTCTAATAAAAATGCCTACCACCTTCGCTTTTCAATTTTTTTTTTAAATTCCTACGTTTCATTCGCATAAGTTTATTCATTTTTTTACATCTTTTGTTACCAAACAATAATATATATCATAATCTTATCTAATTTTTTATATTTATTTACAAATTATGACATTTAAGTCGATACGTAAAGTTATTTTTTTAAAAATATTGACTTATAATGAATTTAAAATTTGTTTATTTGCAAAAATGATGTATGTATAACGTCTGTTTCATACGTCAATCAACGCGCTAAGACATGTAGATTTTTTTTCTTTTTTTTTTCCATTAAATAATTTTTAATTTGTAGTGTAAACACTACCCAAAAACTCAATATCAAGATTCACATTCTCTACTCTTTTTTATTTTATGATCATCTAGGGCTACTAATTCGAGTAACGTTTAGTGGGTTTTGTTATACTCATTTTTTCACTTAATAAATACCATTTTATCACTTCATTTACTCTTTGTAAATATTTCTATTAATATTATGTACTTATTATTAACTTTGTGTTATTTTTTATATATTATGTGTATAAATTTTTGTATTATGTATATTATTATTTTTATTATATAAATTTTGTATTAGTATTTCGTAATAAAATAAATTTATATATATATATATATATATATATATATATATATATATATATATATATATATATGAATTTTATTTAATGTTAGTGTTTAATTTATTTATTTATATTAGAATGAAATGGGAAAGACATTATTTAACAATATGATCTCGTTATAATATTTGTGATTTGAAACAATGTAGTTATTTAAAAAAATCTTAATAATCATAAAATTGTTATATAAATTTATATGTCATTGAATATGCATTATTAAGTAGAGTAAAAATGAGTAAAATATGTATAAAATTTTTTTTAATTCTGTTCACAGATTGAACCGACTTTAAACGTAAAGTTGTTTCACGCGATGAACATATTTTAAATTTTAAGTCGGTTAAAATTCGATTTTAATGTCATTTTTTGTAGTATTACCGTTGTTATTTTTTTTGGTCAAATAGAGTCCCACCATTATTGATAAACAATAATATACACCATTTTTTCAATCTTATTTCTTCCTTCCACTTAATCATTGAGAAGTTTTTTTCTTTCTAATGAATTGAGAAGTATTTGGAAAGGAAAACAGCTGGTAACAATTTAAGTATAGTGCACAATTTTAATTTGATTTTTTTAGTTGGCATGCCCAATACGTTGGAATTGCATACATTAGTAATAAATAAATTAAAATTTTAATTATCTTTTAATTGTATTTCTAATAATTAGATTGTTTTCTCTTTATAATATTTATATATTTTTTAAAAATATTTTACTAATTTTGAATTTCAAAGTAACACGTGGTTAAATATTTTAAGATAAATAAATAATTTCTGGTTAACTCCTCACAGGCTCACTGCACAGGCATATTATTATTATTATTATTATTATTATTATTTATTTGCAGTGGAAATTGGAAAGTCATTCAACGCTTTATGTAATTAGTTTAAAGTTGTGATATCGAATGAATTTGAGCACTAGGACTAAATGACTAATTAAGTTTCAATTTACAATCCAAAAAAGCGTGGTCATTATTAACTCAGACCATTCTTTTGATTAATTAATTTGCATTAACGTGATAATTGAACAACATATTAGAAATTTTTTTTTTTTAAAAAAGATTTTTCAGTATTGCCGTTTGTGATTGTTCTTCTCACATCTCCAATAATTAGGCCTCAAGAAGAATATTTTCAGTTCATATTTTGCATTGCATTGGCTTAGGGAATTTTCAAGTTTGAAATTAGTTTATTTTCCCACCGAAACATTTTATTATTATTATTATTATTATTATTATTATTATTATTATTATTATTATTATTATTATTATTATTATTATTTTCTCTTCCCCTTTTGTAGGAAAAGTGAAAACTTTATCTAGTAGAAGAAAGGCTTTTCCCCCTTGGGATGCGAATATACTTAGAAGAAAAGTTTTGGACTCCTACACGTAGAGTTTTCAACATTTAATTTTAACATGTTAAATGTAAAATAATTAAAATATTTTTTTTAATAATAAAAATATAATATTTTTGTTTATAAAGGGTATTGTTTTTGTGTTTATTAGTTTTAAATGTGTTATTTTTTAATTTTTTAAGTCAATATTATTATTTATTTTTGTAAATTATAAATTATAAATTTTTAATAGGATATAAAAAATAAAAATATTATGTAATTTTGATTATTTGATTTAAATATTATTGATATATTTTTATTTTGAATTAATAAAACTTTCATTTTATTTTATTTGTTTAAAATAAAATAATTAGTATAAGAATGTGAAAGCATTAATACCTTACATATTATATATCGTAACGTTGGACGGTTACGCAAAAGTTTGGATGAATCTAAACATCTTTTTAACAAGAGTTGGAGTCTCACGTAAATAGAAACATAATGATTGTGTTATTGGTTACTGATTAGTAATTATTGTTCATTGTCATTGATTACCTGGAATTTTTATTAATTACTTTTAAGATTATATTTCACAATTATTTTTCTTCCTGGTTTTTATTAGGTATTTGATTTTTTTTTTAGATAAAAAATTATATTAATATTTAATAGAATAATTCACGCTTCGGTTGCTTCAACACTTGTATATAATTATTGATCTCTTTGGTATAGAATGAATCATATTTTATTAATTATATATTATCACGAATATTATCAAAATCTGTATTAATTTCTTGCCTCTTTTTTCATAATGAGAAAGAAGGAAAAATAATGAAATATAAAAAATAATTACTTTCCAATTTGGTCATATCTAGTTACATCACTAAATTTTCATATTAAATTTTTATTTTAAATAATTTAAAATCATTTGTTGGTAGAGAGTGTGACTAAAAAAGTCTAATATTTATTGTAAAAATGATATTTAATTTATATATTAATTTTTTAATGATATTTTAAGCCTATTGTTATTAAAAAATAATAAAATTCAGTTTTTTTTAAAATATATTGTTAGATTATTTTAATTTAAATAAATTATAACAGAAATAACTAAATAAAAAATTTAAAGAAATTAAGGAACAATAAAAAAATTGGATACCATTTGGGGCCTCTTGGGAGAGGGAGCCGCACAACGTTGCCGATTTTAATCAGCGACTAGTGGCTTAAGTACTTGTCTTAGAAAGTTTTGGGCTACTTTTTCAACTGATCTTTTCAGCAACAATGGGCTCAGTTTAGCCCATCTTTTGTGGTTTGGGGAATTTTGGACTTATAGAGCTATTATTTATTGTTAATAGTAAAACAAATAAAAAATTAGTTAGTAATTAGAAAAAAAAATATTTTAAAGAATAAAAAAAAATTAATTTATTAATAATATAATTTTATTGGTTGTTAAACAATAAATATTAAAACTTAAAACTTAAACTCTTAATTATAAACCTTAAACCATAAATCTTAAATATTAAACCTTAAAACTTTAATTTTAAACCCAAACTAATTAGATTCATGTTATTTTAGTATTTTTATTTTTCTAATATACATATATGTTTTTATTTTTTAAAACTACGTATTTAATTATTAAATATATTATTTTTATCCTTTTTTACTTAATAGATATGTTATTTTTGTCATTTTTATTATTAGGTATAAATAATCACTTTTATTATTTTTGGGGCATAGGTGTATTGTGCAAGACTGTTTCCTTTCAATTTTTTATTTTGTAAATTTTGCTAAACAGTTGAACAAACAACTAGCGTAAGTAAGAAACATATTGATATTTATATATATACACACTTAATTTTGTAAAAGGATATATATAGTTGCATGAGTACATAGAAACAGTTTGAATCATACAAAATTGCCTATAACAAATGAAAATGATGTAGTAAAGTTGGAGGTGTCATTAGATATTATGATGAAGCTTAGGTAATTAATTACATCTAATAAAATTTAAATATATCAATTGTACTTTTTCTTTCAAAGGAAGATTTACTATGCCCTTATCTTCTAAATATATTTGTGTTGTGTAGCAAATATTCATAGTTTTTGTATCCATTGCATCCCTTTAAAATTTACTTTCTAATATTATATTTTAAAATTTAATTAATTTAATTTAAAATATTATTTTCTATCAAATTAATTTAACATAATTATAACATGATTGAATTTTATCAATTTATAATTATAACATAATTACAAATTGATAAAATTATTTATTTTAAAATAAATTGATAATCAAATGGATTAAAAAGTTAAGTCTTGTCATAATTAAGTATAATATTATAAAATTAATTTAATGAATTAATATTTAGTATTAAATTTGTCAAATTTTAAAAAGTTAAAAACTAAATTGGATAACTTAAAAAATTAATGATATAAAAAGTGAAAATAACAAAAATAATATCTTTAAAAATTACAACTATAAAAATAACACGTCTTATATTTATTTCATATATTTTTATTATTAAGAAAATTTTAAAATATCATTTTATTTTGAACGTTTTTTAAATAAAATTATTATCATTTAAATTAGTTTAATATTGCATGCCTTCCAATTAAACCCGTTCAATATAATTTTAATATTATTTTTATTGTTTATATTTTAAAGTTATTATTTAATATTTTTCCTATGAAAAATTAAGTTAGGTAACAAATGATAAGTATACCAATAATATAACAAGAAGGTAAACATTTCCAGGAAAATAATAACAATATGGGTGGGTGTAGGTTCCTTAGTTTGGTTATTGGACCATTTTATAATACGGTTTTATCTTGATAGTTTTGAAAAATCAAAAATTTTAACCTACTCATTATCTCAAAAATCAACATTTTAGTTAATATATAAGGTCGATTTTAGTGAGATTGTCTTTTAACTCTTTTGAACGTGTATAAAAACTTACTCTAATAAAAAAAAATATATCATATAATTTTTTAAAAAATAAAAGAAGAAGAAGAAAGTAAATAAATATACTCATTGACATAAAAGCACTAGCATTCACTCTAAAGAGTGTTTCAACCTAAGTTAAGGATACATTGTCAAAAAATTATTAATATTTACTTGAAATAATAGTGGCTGATATTCTTTGGATAATACTATATGACTATCTCAAAAATCAACATTTTAGTTAATATATAAGGTCGATTTGAGTAAGATTGTCTTTAACTCTTTTAAACGTGTATAAAAACTTTCTCTATTAAAATAGAGAAAATATATCATATAATTTTTTTAAAAATAAAAAAGGGAAAAAAAGTAAATAAATATACTCATTGACATAAAAGCACTAACATTCAATCTAAAAAGTGTTTCAACCTAAGTTAAGGATACATCTTCAAAAAATTATTAATATTTACGTGGAATAATAGTGGCGGATATTCTTTGGATAATACTATAAGACATGTTTTTGTTATTTTTTTAATTTTTTTTATAATTTAGATATAATATTAATATAAATTATAATATATAAATAAATAAATAATAAAAAATATTTAAAAATTAGTGTATTAAAACCTAACATACTAAGTACATTTACATCATTTTTAGAACTATTTAAACAAACCAACCTTTGAAAAAAAAAGTAAGTAAAAGCTCGATTTAATCATAAATTCAGATTAATTGGTCGATTTTGAGTGAAAAAAAAAGAAAAGAAAAGAGCCCACCCCTATTAACAGCACAGCTCGTTTCCGTTCCTGGAAAACATGAAATAGCTTACCTTAGAGAAGACCTTTGTTCCTGTTAGATATGAGTTTTGAAAAATAATATGTAATTATTTTACGACATTAAGGTTTTTTCAAATATTGATATTAAAACTTGATATAAGTCACTTCCATCGATTGAATTTAGGTTAAGAATTTTGTTGAAATGGGACAGAAATTATTATTCTGATTGATAGAAAAAATTGAAGTAATAAATTAAAAAAAAAAAAAATTAGCACACAAGAAGAAATGAACTGCATCAAAGCTGTGAAGTATTTGCTTGAAATTCTGCTGTTTACTAAACATGACCTAATCTGAGTATTGTAAAATACTTAACATGATCTTACCTTCCCCTGTATTACGCCCTGAATTTTGTGTAAAATTGAATAAGGATTAATGCTCCATCTTTCACAGAAACAATCAACTTTTCTAACCAAAACAGGAAGAACTATTTAAGAGGTAAGAAAGGCATTAGCCAGCTTTATTCCCAAGTGAACCTGAGACATAGTTGTGAGATGCAGCTTATCTGTTTTGAGATCCAATCCTTTGGCATCAACACACTTGACATTTGGTAATTTGATTCCAAGTTGAGCCTTCCTTACTGTTAAGTTATATTTGATATTGTAATTTCTTGACATCTTCTGTGTATTATTTAAACATGCTATGTCTTGGCTATTTCACTTGTTACACTTGTACTACACTCTTCTATTTCGCTTAGCATCTTACATTTGTACTTCTACATTGGCTATTTAAGCATGCTATGACATCTTCTGGCTTGTCTATACCAACATTCTGATCCTATAAATAGGGTTATACTGTGTACGTTAAACACGCGTCTGACATTAAATCATTCTTTCTTCTTGTCTCTCATACTTCTCTTGCACGTGGTATCGAGCCTACTGTATACCTCTCAAAATTTCTATCAAAGTGCCTCTCTTCCTCGGCTCAGGCAGAAGCTCACCTCGACCCGCCTCGTCATTCCAGGCAGGCTACCTTTCAGATCGGCTCGCTCCCGGCCAGGCTCACGCACTCATTTCCGGCTCGGCTCTCGGCTACTCGGCCTCGACTCTCCTCGACTAGGCTCTCACTCGGCCTCGGCTCTCCTGACTCGGCTCTCCTCGGCCAGCTCATTTCTCGGCCGGTTCCGGGCTTGTTTTCAACTCCTCTTTTCATTTTTAAGGATATCTCCTTTATCTTGTCTCTCTATATATTTGCTTTATATCTCCTCAATTATTTCGTTAAAATGGACGAAAATGATATCCTAAAACCAATCTCTGCCACCGCGATGATACTAACTCACCTAGCTTTGAGGCTGACAATGAAAAGTTTCTTGAAAGGGCCCCATGACTATGGCGTTTCATAGCTTGGTGATATCTACATACCCGTCCGAGAAACCACGAAAACAACTCCTTATTCTTTGATCGCCTTGAAAGGCGGGAGAGTAAACATCATCAATTATTACCTGGTTCCAGTAACACCACACCCTCATTCATGGTGGTTGGGCGTTTTGACCTTTGCGCGAAAGAAGTTTGGGAATTTCTTGAGGCTCGCTTTACTACTGCCAGTTGTGACCAATATCGACTTTTAACAACTCTTCGTACCAAACGCCAGGGGCGTCGAACCATTAACCAATTTCTCTGCAGAAATGCATACTATTTGGGATCAACTCGCTCTTTCACGAACCAACTTGAATGACAAGATTGATCTTTGAGATGTTTGCAACTTGCAAGTAATCACGCGTCTTGTTATTTTTCTCATGGCTCTCGTGATCGATTTGAACACATTCGGGCTTCCTTACTCCATCGAGTCCTTTTCCATCCTTAGATCTGCTGTGAGCTTTCTGAAGAAACTCGGATGGGGGTTTTCAAAGTTCATCGTATACGGAGTTACATGTTCTTGCCACCGCTTTTATCGCCACAAGGAGGTTAAAGAGGACTTGAAACATCAAGGCTGCACCTCTTTGTCAACCCCGAATCATGAGCTTCTTACATGTCCCGTTCGGGTATGTATATATTGTCACTGAAGGGTCCGGGACAACTTTGTAGAGATTGCTTTCGGAATCCTCTCGGCATTCCTCACGGAATCCCTGCCGGCATTCCTCTGGAATCCCTCTCGGTATTCCTCTCGGAATCCCTCTCAGCATGCTTCAAGTAAAAATAGGTAACTCATACATCTATCACGCTGCTATGAGGATAATCATGACAAATTTACTTTCTCTGCTCAAGAACTTGAAGGTCTTAAACATGTTCTCTCACCGATCTAGTAATGCTTCTCTACTTGCCTTGTCTACTCACATCGGGTAAATCTTTATGGTATTTTGATTCTGCTTGTTGTAACCATATGACTCGTGATACTCACATCTTCTCTCCCGCGCGATCTTCCATCTCCCGAACCTTTAATTCAAGCGCCAATGGATTCGCGTATGCGTATTGTCTTTGTAGGACAAGTTTCCACGTCTTACATATCACTTTACGACACCTTTCATATTCCCGACCTTACTCTAAATCTTATCTCTGTTGGTCGATTATGTGAACTTGGTCTTACTATTACTTTTCCTCTTACGGTTTTGTCGTATGCGAGATCCATGGAGACGGAATGAAGATCCTTGAGATAGTAGTAAGGTTGGACGATTATTTGAACTTATCAACCTTCGTCTACCCGATTCTCCTCGCACTTAAGTTCTTTGCTTCTACGCTCCCTGTCAATCTATGGCATGCTCGTCTGAGGCCATACGTCCCATAGGGCGTCTTCGCCCTTAGCATCTTACGGTAAATTAGGATCTGTTTCTATTTAGATAATGTAAATTGTTTGCCTTGTCAATTGGGGAAAACAACACCTTTATGTTTTAATAAAAGTGATTCTACTTGTCTCCCATGACTTAATTCATTCGATGTTTGGGTCCATCCCAGCATCCTCTTATGGGGGGATGTGTTTATTTTGTCATTTTTATTGATGATTATTCAAGATTCACGTGGATTTTCTCATGAAACATAGATCTGAATTACCCAAAATTTATTATGATTTTGCTCGAATGGTTAAAACCCAATTTTCTCAAAATATCAAAGTCTTAGAGTGATAATGCTATGGAATACAAAGAAACAAATTTTTAAATTTTCTTCGACAAAATGGGACTCTTTCTCGATATTCTTGTCTGGCACATCTCGACAAAATGGAAGAGGTGACGAAAACAGAACGTATTCTTATCTTGTTAGGTACTCTCTCGTTTCTAGTTCTTGTCACGACGCTTTTGGGGTGAAGCGGCTCTTCTGTTGTTTATACCATCAATCGTGTTCCCGTACCTATTATTCTGATCAATCCCCTTATGAGCGTCTCTATAGTACTTACTCCATCTTATGAACTACTCAAAGTTTTTGGTTGTGCTGTTTTGTTCTTCTTCACCCTCGCTAGACACAATAAATTAGAACCTCGTTCTCGTCTTTGTTGTTTCTTAGGGTATGGAATAGAAACACAAAGGCTATCGTTGTTGGGACACATCTGTCTACAACGATTGCGCGCTCTCTCGTCATGTCATATTTTGGGAACATAAAATGTTTTCCTCTATTTCTTCATTTCATGTCTCATCTCTGCCTGCTCTCATTTTTTAATGACCCGACTATTGATTTATTTCCTCACGACATTGCTCATTACCTGCCATGCCGTCTACTACGGCTTATACGTGTGTGCGCTCGCCCCTGGCGATCCTACCATAACAACATCTTAGAAGACCAACTACTACGATTGTCGAGTCATCAACCGTCGTTACACTCGTGTAAGTAGTCTTCCTTTTCATCTTCGTGATTACCAATGTTTCTACTGCTATTTTTGTCTCATCATGAACCCCGAAAACTATAGAGAAGCTAGTTCTAACCCTTATTAGCGCCAGTATGACGGATGAATTACGACGTTAACAAAAGCACATCATGGGATCTTGTTGATCTTAATCTAATAAATCTTTGATTGGTTGTAAATGGATCTTCAAAATCAAAACTTCATTCGGATAGATTACGTGAACGATATAAAGCTAAATCGTACGGTTGCAAAGGGTTTACACGGGAATATGGAATCGGAAGCTATGAAGAAACTTTTGCACTTGTGGGCTCGACTCACTGCTGTTGAAGTATTCTTTATTCTTCTTGCCCAGAAATTGGAACATGTTCCAAATGGATGTCAAAAATGCTTTTCTCGTGGAGACATAGCGAGGAAGTTTATATGAAACCTCTCACGGATACAACTTTCATTCACCTCGTCAGTATGCGGACTTCGTCGTGCTCTACATGTAACTCGAACAAACTCCTCGAGCTTGGTTTATGAAATTGACTCTACGACTACTGCGACTTTGGTTTCACTTCCGATTCTTATGACTCCGGTCTGCTTTATTCGGAAGACTCGGCTGGTGTAACAACACACTCGCTTTATGTAGATGATATGATCATAGCAGGAATGACTCAATGGAATTATTGATCTCGGCAAAGTTTGAGAAGTCATTTGAAATGAAAGACCTTGGTGCGTCTCCACTTTCTTGGGCCTAGAAATCTCGTCGATTCTCGAGGATATTATCTCTCTAAGCAAAGTACTCTTACGATATTGTCTTAATCGGTGGCACTTCTTGATTGTAAGCGCATCGACACCTACAGAAACCCGATGTCAAACTTACTCCATTAGATGGTACTATTCTCTCGAGATGCCACGTTATACGAAGACCAGTAGTAAGCGTGACCTTGTTTATCTCCACGATGCACTCGTCGACATTTGCCTACATCTTTGTTCATACGGTTAGTCGATTCATGTAACGCAACTGCGATGCACCCGTTATCTGCGGTTCTTGGCGTTCTTCAACTACATCGAAAACCTTATGTTTCGGTCTCCATTTCTCGACAATAGTCTAATCTTAACTTCGCCTCTACGATCTTTGATTAGGCGGGTGACCGTTGATCGTATACTATGCTGGATATTGTTTCTTTCTTGGAAACTACTCTTATATCTTGGCGAAGCGAGAACAATCTCTCACTTCTCGATCAGCCTTGAAGTGAATATCGTGCTTTCTTCTTGCGACACCATTTCGAGAACTTCTTTGGCTCGCGTTGGTTGCTAGCGATATGGGTGTTACTCGATCAGCGCAACTATCTATATTGTGACAATCAGTCTTATTCGGATTGCTCACGATAATGTATTTCATGAGCGAACAAAACATATAAAGAGATTGATTGTCATTTTTGTTCGATCAACGTATTCTTGAACAACATTTGTCTCGAATCATATCCTCGCGGTCAAAACGGTACGACATCTTACCAAATCTCCGTCTCTAGGGTAGATTTCAAGAATTAGTTTCCAAACTCGAGTTGATTGTTTCTCTTCCTCCAGCCCGAGTTTGAGGGGATGTTAAGTTATATTTGATATTGTAATTCTTATTGTCTTCAGCTTGTATTATTTAAGCACATTTCTACCTTTATTTCGCTTGCGGCATGCTATGACTTTGTTTCATTGGCATGCTACGTTTGTCTTTGTGCTGACCATTATTTTGCTTTGTCTTCTGGCATGCTAACATGCTATGACATTGCGATCGCATAAATAGGGTTATACGTATGCGTTAATGACGTCTGATTCGTCGTAAATAATTCTTTTACTTGTCTACATACTTTCTTCACACTTACTACTACTACAGATTTCCCTTCTCCAGATCCAAGCAACACCTGTATTAAGAGAAGATTTGGGATGTTAAGATCAGAACGCAAGTCCATGATAAGCTTCTCCAAATTTTCCTTGTATGTCCCAGCATCCTTTTTTCTGACAGTGTCACTCTCACCCTGATACCACAAAATTGCTCTCATAGCTCCACCTTCCTTCAATGACTCGTTGGCTCGGATCAGCAACTGATCATATAGCCAAGTCCCTTTAGCCCACTGATCAATTCTAGTCCCACCAACTGCACAAGGAACCAGACCCACCACCCCAAATTTGGAGCCGTGGGTTCGGAGGATCTTATTGGCAAATGACATACCAGGACCAACCCCACAAGTCTTGCCCAAATCAATGTCGGTATGCAGGGGTTCATATGCTTTCACCCATTTGAGTTTACCATTGAGCCGGAGAATGGAGGGATTGGGTTTACTTTCAGGTGGAACATTTCCGTCCCATTTTCGTCCGGAAACGCCTCCTCTTCCGGCCATGTTACTCTGACCGGCAAGGATAAAGATGTCCTTTGGCAAATCAACAGGAGCCCCACTAACGCCACAATTGGCTGTTAAGAACAGAAGACATGATAATGATACTAACTTTGACATTCCCTTCATGACAATGGAATGGCTGCAATTTCTTCTTTTGAGAATATGACTTGAATCGCATGGAGTGATCGATGGATTTTGAACAGTTAAGTAGAGAAGGAATACAAAATTGCAAGATGTAATTGAAATTAGCTGTTTTTTAGGAGTATAAATTCCTGAAATTTAGGATATGAATTTCATATATAGGGAGATTTGGTGTTTGATATCGTGATATCAGAATTAGATTTGAATTTTATGGGTAATATTTTAGTAACGATTATATTTTGATGAAATGTTTCTTGTAAATTTGTAACGAAGGTGTGAGGCACGGTATGAGCAAGAATGATTAAAAGGCCAACAAAATTATAGCATTACTGGCATTGGAGTGGTGAAACACTCAAACTACTTCCATGATGACTTACGTGTTAAAAAACAATAAGCTGCTAATAAAGCATTGTTAGGAATTTTGAACTAATTAAGGTCGCATAAAGTAGTTTGACATAATTAATTTTTTAACTTAAACTATAATTTTTATTTAACTCGAACATTTAAGCTTACTTGAAATTTTGGTTAAATATGAATTATAACATTTTCTCTCTATTATATATATATATTACATATCAATATCATTTTGGTAGTTTTTAAAATGAATTTGAGTATTTAAAAATGAAAAACCTTGTCATATCCAACCCATTACTCTATTTTACATAAAAATTTACTTCATTTTACACCAAAAATAACATTAAATTATTACTCCTTTTTAATCCACGACACTAAAAATTATATTACTTATAGAATATTTTTTTTATTTTTATTTTATCAATTATTATATTCAATCAATTAAATAATTATATATTTTTATTAGTTAATTAAAAATTTACTAAATAAAATATTATATAAATTAAAAATTACATTTATTAAATAAATATAATTAAAAGTACGTATGTATACATTAATTCAATAAATTACTATATTTATTTAACAAATATTCAATTAATGTATTTCGAAATACAATATTAGATTCTTTATCTTGATTTGTTTACGTAGAAAAATAAATTTTAAAAATTGTATATTTTTATATAATGTACTAATTTTAATTTATTATATTTAATAACAATATTTTTAGAAATTTTTTAAATGATTGTTTTAGTTGTTTATATTAAATTTTTAGCTCTATAATGTATTAATAATTTTTTTTATATTTATATCATATAATTAATTTTAATTTTTAATATATAGTAAAACATTATTTTTTTAAAAAATTTAAAAAAGGATGCATCTTTAACGATATTTGTATTGATTTACGATAGAGAGTATCATATTAAATTTAATATGATATCATTTATCCGTAAGATTTAATACATGATTAGAATAAATCTAAATTAAATTTTATATCAAATTTAAAATAGTAGAATTGGGTTGAGGATTGATTTAGATTTCTCTAACCAATTTTGTCGGCTTCGACAGATTTTTTGGCTTTTGAATATCTAAAAAATTAAAATATAAAAAAAACTTTCCATAATTTATGAAAAAAATACCTTTTACGTCAAATATTTTGTCGTATATTTACCGAATTACCTACATATTTTAGTCAAAAGTTGAAACCAAACAACAGAAAATTTGAAATAAATAAAATAAGATACTATAAATGTGCAATAGCATTTAATAAAGATAAGAAAGAAACATAAAAATCAAAACCCTAATATTTCAATATAAAAATAAACCTGACTGTACAAATAATGATCTTAAGTATATATAAATTTGTATTCATACTCATATATTTTATTTTGTAACATTTATTAGTATATATTAGTATTATTTAAAAAGTAAATTACTTTTTAATTTTAATAAATAATATAATATAAGAAATATTGATATAAAATAAATATAAATTTATATGATATTAATATTTTTTATATACAAACCACAAAAATATTTCCAATCCTATAAATAAATACAAGAAGGTAAAATTTATAAATAGAAAAGGGGGGGTCACTTAACTAGGTCTGAGATTTGACCAAAGAAAAAGTAGGTTTATGAGACAATGATAATAGAGTTGTGTTCTTACGTAGAATGGTCAAGCCATTATTGTTAAAATTTAGAGGTAATTAATACTGTTTAAAATTCATATAAATAAATGTATTTGTTACTTTATAAATTTCTTATAAATAATATATCTATTAGATAGGTTACTACTTTATAAAACTCTTATAAATAATATATCTATTAAATGAGTTGCTATGTGTCGGATAAATTGTACATTATTTTCAAAGAAAGTTCAAAGGTTTAAAATTAGTAGGAAAGAACCTTCAATTTTATATTTATTTTTTTACCATAATTCACTTATTTATTGCAAGGTATCTTTGGCAAAAGTTGATAACTTAAAAGATTTAATTAACAAGTAAGAAAAGGTTCTAAGTTAAAAGTATGAAATTCTCTAATTCTTCTCTTTTGTTTAATTCCATCACTCCTCTTTTGTGGTGTTTATAAATCGGTCCGGATCGGATTAAATCGTAAAATTGGATTAAATTGAACGGTTTTACTAATAAAACGGTCCAATCTGATTTGTATTAATTTTAAACCGTTCGAACCGGACCAGATCGGTTTAATAATATATTAAAAATTTCACATTATTTTTCGTTAAATTATAAAAAAATCGGACCAAATCGGACCGAACCGTTTTATAAATCAAACGGTCCGGTCCGGTTTTTATTTCTTAAAACTATTTCAAACGGTCTGGTTCGGTTTTTATTTCTTAAAACTATTTCAAACGGTCCGGTCCAATTCGATCCGATTTAGTTAAAAAAAATTTAGGCAAAATCGAACCGGATCAGACCATGAACACCCCTACTCCTCTCCATCTTATCAACCAAATTCGATTTTTTTTAATATGAGGTGTGTTAGAGATTTGATAAGAATCTTGATTTGTTGACATTGATTTACATAACTAAGAAAGATGCATGTAGTATTATTATTAATAATATTAGAAAAATATTGCGTGGACGAAAGAAATAATTTCTTTTTCATACTATTAGGGAAATTCTCCTGAAATCAATGGTTACAACCCTTCTTGGGATTGAACGAAGGTTAGAAACATTTTACTGTATAGAGTGATGTGAGAAGTATGACTCCAAATCATCTCTTAACATTTGATAAATTAATTAAATTTTATAACCTAATCTATTTAAATCCATCACAACTTCTAACTCAAAGGTTAATTATGTACAAAACTTGATTATTTATATAAATAGAATAACTACTTGGAATGCTTCAAAAATATCCCATGTATTTTGAAATATTTTATAAAGAGTTATGCTCACTACAAACAATTCTTATTTATATAAATAGAATAACTACTTGGAATGCTTTAAAAATATTCCATGTATTTTGAAATATTCTATAAAGTGTTATGCTACCTCGCTACAGACAATTCTTCTCTGCTTGGAACTTCACGGAGTTTGTGTAGACTTCTACTTGTGCAATTATTTAACATTTTCATCTTCCTAATAAGTTCATATGTTTTTTGGATGCTTATGAATAAATGCTTTACTATTAGAATTAGTCTTCACATTGAATAATAAATTTAGGTGTCAAGTTTTTATTCTTTGTATTACTTATTGATAAGTCAATTAATTATTTATTTTTTGATTATGGGTTTCCTATATAGGTGTTTTTATTGTCCTAATGTATATGATTTTTTAAAGATTTGTTTTTATCTTAACTCCAACTTTACATACATGGGATGTTGATTTGTTTTTAAGAGTTGTAATCTGTTATAATATATGAAAAACACGTGATAAAAGATTATTTGAACAAACTAACACGTC
Organism: Hippophae rhamnoides; assembly: GCA_033030585.1. NCBI lineage: Eukaryota > Viridiplantae > Streptophyta > Magnoliopsida > Rosales > Elaeagnaceae > Hippophae > Hippophae rhamnoides. Next base: position 58,792,827 of record CM065428.1, on the reverse strand, counting down.
TAAGTTTCAGATAATTATTTCAAACGATAAACATATCTAAGATATTTTAAAATATGCAATTTTGTAGTTTTGAACTTGTGTACAAGTTATCACGTTACCTTATGTGTTCTATTTGTCTTAAGTGTATATTTTCTTATTTTTCACAAAAAAAACTTGTTAAATATTGGAAAATCTCAAGTTTGTTAGGTAGGGGAAACTTTGCTGAGGAAGCGTGAATCGAAAGTAAGCATAACAAGAACCAAATCTATGAATTTATAAATAAACGCCGGTCTAAATTATCAAGTTATCATAGCAGAGCTAGCTAAATTATAAAGTTATCAAAGCTTAGTACTAATTTATCCATGGGGTCCCAAATTATGAAGAACCACATGACACAATAATAACATGATCAAACTTTTATTAATATGAAGTCTGTGACTTTGGTCCATCCATCAATTTTATATGCATTAGTAGTACTAAAGGTATGCCTAGAATGCTTGTTAGTTGATATCGATAGATAATACTTCCAAGTGGGATTAGGTAGAATTGTTAATTACTCTTCTAACCTCACACATTTCTGATCTCTGTTTAATTCTATTTCAGACAAATATAATCGAGATGTCATACGTATTTAGACTATTAAGGACTTAATTAATCATAATTTATTTTTTTTTTATCGAAGAATCCAATCCCTATATATAAAATGAAATGCTCGAACCTCCAACGTAAAATCCCTACTTCATCCTTCCATATTTAAATAGTCAACCCGTCCCGTTTACATCCATAGTGCACATACACAGTCCTTCTCCTTGTCAATATATCTTATAGATCAGATAAAGAGCGAAAAAAAAGGGGTCTAAAATTGCATAATTTGATTATCTGTTGGCCTTGGGCTACTTATTAGATTTTTTTTTTCAAAGTTACAATTGTTGGAGAGAGAAAGAGAGAGAGAGAGAATAAAACCCATATAAAAGATAGTATCTTTCTATTTTGAGCCCAAAAAATATAGTATATCTAGTTTAGTAGCAGCAAGAGACAAGTGGAAGTTAGAATGGGAGCTAGTAGATAGTTGGAAAATGTTGAGGGAGCAAAACTTTTAGCAGGAAGAGGTTTGGGCTGGAATTTAAGAAAAGAATGGGCCATTATTTGGCCAAGACGGACCTGGGATGCGGTTGTGAGATGCAAGTGATCAGGTTGAAGAGTCAAGCCATTGGCATCATCAACTGTTCTCACATTTAGAAGATCGATCCCCAGTTGAGCTTCTCTTATTGTCTCTATATACTGTCCTTCTCCAGATGCCAGAGCCACCTGCCCCCAATTAGCATTGTTACCATTTTCTTTCTTTTTCTCCAAAATTATTGGGTAATTTAAACAGCAAAAATGGATTTCAAAAAAAATAAAATAAAATAAAAAATCACCTGGATAATTGGGAGCATCGGAGACATGAGATCAAAGCGGAGATCTTGAAAAAACTTCTCCAATTTATGTTTATAAGAATCGGCATCTTTTTTTATTAGAGTATCGCTCTCACCTTGATACCACAACAAGGCTCTAATGGTACCACCATTATTATTATTACTAACCGAAGCACGAGCTCTCTTCAACATCTGATGATAAAGAGAACCCCCTTTCTCCCATTGGCTAATATTAGTTCCACCAATAGCACAAGGCACCAATCCAATCACTCCAAAGCTCGATTCTTTCTTCAACACCTCATTGGCAAAAGCCATGCCTGGTCCAATCCCATTCGTTTTATCCCTATCAATATCAGCGTGGAGTGGCTCTTGAGCTCCGACCCAGTTTAGATTTGCATCCAGTCGAAGGATTGATGGGTTGGAACGACAAGCGTGTGGAATGACGCCGTCCCAGATCGGGATTCGGGCCGTACTGTTAAAAACGCCTCCACGGCCGGCCATGTTACTCTGACCGGCGAGAATGAATACATTCTTATTGGATACAACTTGTTGGGAAGACATTGCTGAGGCGGCGTGAATCGAAAGTAAGCATACCAAGAACAAAATCTTATTCATTGTTTTGGATCTCAATTTCTAGCCCCAATGGTTGTTAAGCTGATTACTCCTCCTCCCCAACAAGTCTTTCTAAAATTAAACCCCAAGTTTTTGTTTTTTATTTATTTATTAATTTAATCTTTGCAGTCTTAATGCAGGTCTTTTTCCTCTCGTTTTCCCAATGTGAATGTTTTTTTTTTCTTTCATTCCCGAGTTTTATGATTACACAAGTTGGACAAATATAAGATATAAATCAAACTTTATATTTTTGTATTCGTTTTATTATAATTTTTGTACCACTTTGTATTCAATTAAGTGTTTTATTTCTTTGTCCTTCATTTCAGTAGTTTCGAAGTAAAGAAAATGCCGCTTATCTTGATAAGTTTATGTTTAGTTTAAAGAATTAAAAAATAATAAGGATGAAATTTAAAATAAATTATTATTATTATTATTATATTTATTTTGGTAGTTGAATTTATAATATTAAAATAAAATTTATAATCTTATAAATGAAGTAAGATTTAAAAATATATTTTTTATATTTTTAAATAAGAGAAAATAAAAAAATATATTTATATAAATTTGTGAAAAAAAAGAATATTAAGTCATGTTTTTTAGGAGTTTTAGAAGAAAGAGTATTTTTATTATTGTTTGAATTTTACATTCTATTACATTACAGATTAAGAAGAATAAAAGAATACAATGAATCATTTATATTATTATAAATAAATTTTTATCTAAATATGTTTTTGAATTTTTGAATGTGTATTACAAAATAAATGCTTAATAATTTTAAAAAAAATATTTCCTTTTTTTTAAAGCAAACTAAGCATTATATTTCACCACTTGGAACTTAGATTTAAGACGTAAAATCAAACTTAATTTAAATATGTAATTTTGATAGAAAGAGAGGGAAAAATACTAACAAAATAATAATTGAGTAGGGATTTTAAATTATATGTATATGTTTTTAAAGTAGCAAGTATTTATCATTTTGAAAAATTAATTTATTTTTTAATTCAAATGATAATTATTTATTTTTAGTATTGAAAGATTCAATCACCAATAAATTTTAAATTAATAAATATATTTATTTATAACACAAGATTAACTACATATTACATCAAATCAGAATACATATTTGACAATTAATTAGCAGAAATTAATTAGAAACAAATTCTTACTTTTTTTGTAGTAAAAATAAAAATTAAATTAAAACTAATGTTTTTCATGAACCTATTAATTAAAGCAATGGCTATGTGAAGTTGAAGCAAAAAGTATTCACCATAAGAGTCCAGGCTACAGCCATATCCCCACTACGACACTACATGATTAAAAGTTGAAACTCACAACTAAATTGAAGACAAAATGTGATCCAACATTATATCATCAACTACAAATCTGGATCCTGAATTATTATAATAATAAGTTAAGACTTCGACATCTGGCTTGGATTCAATGTGATATAGTCAGTCCACCTTATAATCATTTACTGGAAAACATTAACTTCTAAATTAAACTTTACCATCCATATTTTCTTTTTACTACCACCTTTATACGAAAATATAAAATAAAACAACATTTTTAAAATGAAATTTATCATATTTAAAAATACATCATAAACAATTCATTAATACTTGAGTTTAGTTTTAAAATAGTAGGATAAAATTAATTTGTTAATTAGTTCCTAGTTTGTGTGTGTAGATTGTAGAGGGTGTGAAGTTTTAAAGAAAATTCTAATTATTTATATTATTTTTTTAGTAGTTTGTTTTTTTTTTAATTTTTGAACCGTAATAATTCTTTTTTTTTTCTTTCTTCATTTGGAGTTATTAATTTTAAGCACATTAAATGTTGTTTTTGATTAATTTGTTATACATGATGCATTTAAAATTCAATTTCTTATAATATTTAATTAGTGAATCTAACAAAACAATGAAAATAAGATACTAAAATAACTTTTCAAACTCATTATTATTGTTATTTTACTTTAAAAGCTATGTATTGAGACGAAAGTGTAATTTACTTTATAACCGAGCGGAGTCTGTGAGCAAACTTTGATTTATTGCGCGGACTTATATAGAAGCATTCATACGGTACCAAAGGAGAAAGAGAGCCTCTATTGTCCTGATGGGCTTTAGGACTGTAAATTTCAATTTTAAAAAATCGATCTAATTTGATTAAAGATTAAAAATTATAATCTAAATAAGATATAATCAATCTAAATATTTTAATAATTAAATTTATTAAAATAAAACTAAAAACATTCTTAATCACAGTAAAAATCTTAAATTTTTATTTTTCGTTTTATTGTAACATTCTTTAATCAATTCTTAATTATTTTAAATGATATATTAATCGTTCTTAATAAAAAATAAAATTTTGATATCGTATTATAATCTGCTTAATCTTTGATATTATGGATTTAGATAAATTGAAAATAAAATACAAATTTTATGCATATAAACATGATATAAATCATATAAATGAATACATATATATAAGAAAAACCACCTTATAGTTATATCTAGATGAACAAATAAACCAAATATATGTTTTATTTAAAATAACTAACGAGAAGAATAGAAATATAAGCAAAATAAATTTATCAAAGGATGGACTCTCGAAGAAGAACATCCCTCTTCGGAAAAATCAAATTAACTTCTTAAAGGCTTTAGAGAAGAATAGATATATAAGCAAAATAAATCTATGAAAGATGGACCCTTGAAGAAGAACATCCCTTTTTTAAAAAATCAAATTAACTTCTTAAAGGTTTTAGAGAAGAATATAAATATAAGCAAAACAAATCTATAGAATATGGACTCTTGTAATTTCTGATTATTTTATCATCATTATGTTTGATAATAATTTTTATTTGATGATTTTAAAGAAAAATATTAAAAATCATCTACAAGTTATTTAGTAATAGTTTTTTTTTCAAAAATTTTAAAAAATTCTATTATTTTAAAAAATATATTTTTAATTATTTTCTTCTAATATTTATAAATACAAAAGTCATAATATTTTATTTATTCTCTAAAAAAATGTTGACAGAAAAAAAAATCTAAAATCTTATTTGAAATGTTATTTTTAAAGATTTATGAATCATGATTCTTTAAAAATGTAAAATCTAAAATAAAAAATTGTTAAGAAACATGTCTAATTAAAAAATCATTTAAAAAATAAAAAAATAATAATGAATCGACGTAGTTATCAAACATAGGTTAATATATGTCTAGCTCATTAAATTTATCTGTCTTTTTTTTTTCTTTTTCTTTCTGAACATCATGCATCCTGTTAAAATTTTGACAACAATCCCTGTGGTCATGTATACATGGAATATGAATACTGAAATTAATAACTATCTAATTTTTGATAATATATATGATGAGTTAAGTAATGCCTTTTTATCGAGAACTAAATAAGGGAAAATGGTTTAACGAAGGTTTAGATTTTAGTTTTTTCTATTTAGAGTTCAAGTATTTATAAAAATGATAGATTATTATTTCCTATTTTAGGTTTTGAATCTGTTGATTTTTTATATTTATATATTCATATTTTATAACACGAGAAAATCTTAAATGTAATAAAAAATATTTTATAAAATATTTCAAAGTTATAAATAATAATACGGTATAGTTATTATAATATGTTATAAAATATTTACAGAAAATTAATTATCTTATTATAACAAAGAATGAGAAGTAACAAAATTATCTTTCCTGTCCAACCAAACCCATTGACTAGGGTCGTAGCACGTAGGAATATTTAGTTAGGAAGCATGGGTCTCCTACCCAAATAGCTTAATGAGATCAGATGACCAAAATGTTTTATTTGCTCTCTAGAGAAGTAAGTAACTTCATCAAGCTTTGAATTATTATTTAAGATTCTTTATCACATGTTTGATCGGAATGAATGTAATGAAATGAAATCAGAATTGATTCATTTTATTTTATGTGTTTGATTGGACAGAATAAAGGATGGAATGTAATCAGATTATTAAAAGAGAAGGAATCACAATTCCTTCTCCCCACCTTGTTAATCATAATTCCATTCCCATCTAAACTTTTTTTTTTCCAATTTTATCCTCACTTAAAATATAACCTTAAACTCAAATCCCAAATTCTCAAACCCAAAATTCCAAAACCTTAAACCCTAAATCCAAAATTTCAAAAGGCTAAGTCAGTAAATCCCTAAATCCTAAACCTTAAAACATAAATCCCAAAACCCTAAACTCTAAACTCTAAACCCCAAATTTCAAATCATAAAATACTAAACCTTAAACCCTAAACCCCAAATCCCCAAATCCCTAAACCCAAAATTCCTAAACCCTAAACCTTAAAACATAAATCCTAAACCCCAAATTCCAAATCCTAAACCCCTAAACCCTAAACCTTAAAACCCTAAACCCTAAACCTTAAAACATAAATCTCAAAACCCTAAACCATAAACCCCAAATTCCAAATCCTAAAACCCTAAAGCCCAAATCCAAAATTCTAAAATCCTAAACCATTTTTAGGAAAATAATAATTTTAACCCTAAACCTTAATCTACAAATATAACCCCAAATCCTAAATCCCTAAACCCTAAATCACACATCTCAAACCTTAAAACCCTAAACCCTATTTAGAAAAATAATAATTTTAATAATATATTTATTTTTAATTAAGTAATAATTATTTAGAAAAATAATGATTTCAATAATGTATTTTGTGTGACAAAAAAATAGTAATTAAATGACATTATTTAAACTTTACAGCATGTAGGGATATTAAGGTCATTTACAGCTTTTTTCATTCCATTCAAGTGGCAAAACAAATATTGTAATCCTGATTCCGAGTTTGATTCCAGTGGTTGAACCAAACAAAATTGTTTCATTTCCATTCTATTTTGATTCCGATTCCTATTCTATTTTGATTCCGATTCCTATTCTATTCCACGAACCAAACGCGACCATCTTAGTGTTTTTATAAATTCTATATTTAATATTAATGCTAAATTTTATTTTTTAAAGTTAATAATAATTATAATTCTTTTAATTTAAAAAATTAAACTAATACATAAATATAATAATGAATTTTATCGTAATATTATCTTTAATATGAAATCTTATTTATTAAGTAAAAAAGATTTTTTAAAATATAAATTAGAAAAACCCATGTAACTTTTATTTAATCAAACGTTAATTACGAGATGAAGTTTTTTTAATAAACAATTATACCCACACACACCCACCCACTTATATTAAACTCGATTTGAGCTTACATCCTTTTAATTAATTAATGTTAACTTACGACATATGTCATTGCATTTCATTCAAATGTCAAAGATACTAAAATCATTAATATTAGGAAGGTGATTGGAACGAAGAAACCCAATTCTTAATCAAATCAATGATAAACAATAATTATGAAAACCAACACTATTTATGCAAAAACAATGAAATCTAAGATGAAGCCATTGTTGGCTGTAACCCACTAATAAGTCATTAATTTAATAAAAAATAAAGTTCCTTTAACATGGATATAACAATTATAAATAAAAAGATTTTAAGATTGTGATATATAATACAATAAAGAAGTAAACAACTTGATGAACAAAAGTAATAGCTACTTATAACTTTATTAATAGTTAATTAATGGAACCTTCCTTTCCTTTTGTTCATCCTTAGCCGATTGTGACCCAATTTAGCATTATCAAGTTATTTTATGTACCTTCTGCACCTTTTTAATTATTCGGCATAAGAGTCACCATCTCTTTTGTTAATTATTAATTTTATTTTTCTTTCCCTATTTTCATTGGGCCGAACGTTAGTTGATGTCTGTTTTACTAAAGAAATTGAATTTGATTTACATCTTAACAGAAAAAAAAGTAATTACCCTACCAAAATACATATAATTTCTAATGCATAATATAAAATTTGATGTTATTATATAAAGTATTATTTAAAATATTTATGTATTTTTTAATATATTATATGAATAAGTTTAGATTTGAAAATTTAAAAAAAAAACACAAATAAATAAAAATTTAACTAACGAAACATAATTAACATCAAAATATAACATAATAATAACACGAAAATAAAAACATTATTAGTGTTAACTTGGTACTATTTATACCCCTAAAATGATCGAAACAAAGAGATGTCCTAAATCAACACCATGGACTGTCCCATGAGTATATACTATTGTAGTACACTTCAATTTATAATTCTTTAATAGTTTTTTTAAATAACTATATTATTTATAATATGTAAAAAACAAATTAATTATTCACAATATATTTTCTTAAAAAAATTGGATGATAATTTTTTAATTACTAATAGAAAAATAGATCAACGACAACTAAGCTCTGGAAAATAATGTTATGTATTTATTTTGAGTAGTATTAGCTTACTCCACTAAAATGCATATTCTTATTTGTACAAAATATCATTACTTGTTTTGTAAAATTATATATAATCTTTTTTTTTTGTTTTTGACGTTAATAATGAAAAATTCACAAGTAGTTTTTTTAAAGAAAATAACTCAATTTACAAAATTATCCCTTATTATTTGATTAAAATTTTAAATTATTATCGTGTTTTGATAAAAAAAATATATTAATAGATAAATTTAAATATTAAATTTACATTATTTGATAACATAGACAAAAATATATATTAAAATAATGATATAATTATCACTAAAATATAAAACTTTATAACGGTATACTAAACTTAGTTAAAAAAGTAGTTAAAAAAGAAAAAAAAAGTTAAATATATAAAATTTAGATATAATTATTTTAAAAAATAATATTTTTTTGCTTTATTGTTTTCAAAATTACTTTAACAAATAATATATATATATATATATATATATATATATAATGAGTATAAATTATATATATTCAAGATTGTATGATAACAATCTTCAGTAACAACCGAACAATATGTTACGAAAGTAAAATATATATATATATATATATGGACCGTACATAATGCGTCACGTCAGGTAGTCACAACGTACGATGAATGGGTTGCATGCAGCGGAAAATCATGGTTAATGGGACCCGGAAAGTATACAAATATCGAGAGTATGAGACAATACTTTTTCTGTCTCTGTTGAAAGTTGAAACGCATCTCTAGTGCGTTATAGCTGGCACCAATCTTCGTGGCTCTGTTTGTGTCATTTCAACGTATTTGCAGTTATCGGTTAAACAATGCTATTTAATTAAACTCTCATCTCATTTACGTAACTTTTAAAATAATATATATTTGATATTAATAATTATAAATAAATTATTACAAATAAGAAATTGATATTAATATTTGATAAAAATAATTATAAATAAATTATTATTTTAATTATAATAATTAAAATTATTATAATATCACCTCATTTATATAACTTAAATATATAATATTTTTTATAAATATAATTATTAATTATTATATAAATCATATTATTTAAAATTCATTCATTTTTCTTAACAGCTCTCTTTTACTACATAATTTAATAGTTGTGGAAAATAAAATTATTATAATTATTTATATCAAATCAAATAATTAGTCATCAAGCTTCACTTAAAAACTCCAATTGATAATATAAGTAGGAATGAAGATTTAGTACGAATAAATAGAAACAAAATTGATTTGATCAAAATAGATGATTCTCCATCATATGTTTTGATCGTTTCTAGTGTACCAAAAACATCAATTCAAGTATGACATAATTGCTCTATACCATTATGATAAACATTGAAATGCAAGATGGAGAGAAAGCAATACTATGGATACATGAAAGGTATTCTTGAATATATATATAGTAAATCTTACCATCATTATTAGCGAGTAATACATTGTATTTATAGATAAAGAAATGTATGTTAAAAGGGTCTTACTTTAACTAATTTTACACGTTGATACATGATCAAGCATACTAATTAATTACATAGTTTAAAAATTTAAAATAACGGTAACTATATGAATAGTTATAGTCTAAGATAATTAAAAAAAAAATTATGTTATTTTATCTCGTAACTTTTTTTATTATTTTAATTATAAATAAAAAATCAAATAAATAATATATATATATATGTATCATTTTTTTTATGATAGATAATTTCTTATATCATTATTTGATCATTCGATTGTATTACATGGTTTTAATTTCAATAACATGCGTATTCATATTTTCAAAAATAAAAAATATAAAATTTACATTAAATTATTTTAACAAATCAATATAATCCATTTCAATTATTTGAATCAAATTATAATAAAATAGGGAATAAAAATGTTAAAAAATATTAAAAAAATAGATATATATTTTTTAATTTTACAAATAGTATTTAAGAAGAATATCACATGTCTACCACGTCTTATTCATTGTTAGTTTTTTTTTAAATAAAATATGACCAATTATACGTTTTCTTATAAATATTTAGATGTCCGTCCCATAAATTTCAAGACTAACTATAGGACATATATTATCATGCACTTTTTTTTATTAGATATATTTATAAATAATACTTTATCGTATTATTTAAGATTTATATCTAATTTAAAATATATATACTTTTTAAAAAAATTAAAACAACAAAAAAGAAAAGTTAAGAACGAACAAATTTGTACGTATTTTTAATTTATATATTTTTATGTTGTGTTACGTCTCACTATTTTATATATAAATAAATTAATATTTTTTAATTTTAAAATAATTCTAATAAATGTCACTATATAAGTATTATAAATGTAAAAAATGATGTAAAATTATGTGATATTAATATTTTTCAACAACAAAATAATGTATAAAAAAACAACAAAAATAAAAGGAAAAAAATGTACATGCGGTCGGTTTGTTTTTGCAAATTAAATATATATAGATAACTTTAATTTAAAATAATGCATTTTGTTTATCTAACTATTATATTTGTAAAAGCTTTATTCATTTTACATTAATTTTGATTATTTTAATTTTTTTTTTCATTTTTTAAAATTTTTTATGACATTTTTTTAAATATCTATTAATATTTATTAGTAAAATTAAATTCCATAAAACTTAAATTTATGTATTAAAAAATATTAAAAATATTATGAATATTAAAAAATGATTAAAATGTTCAAAAATATAATAATAATATGATAAAAGTGTATAAATTTTAAAAAATAAGATTAATATAATCAATTTATAAAAATTGATGCAAAATAAATTTTGTTGTGTCATAGTCAATATTATATATAAAAATAATTTTTTTTAAAAGATATAACAAATATCATGATATAAATACTATAGTTGCAAAAATTAATGCAAAATTATGTTATATTAATATTTCTCAACAATAAAAATAATGTATCAAAAAACAACATAAATAAAAAAAGGAAAGTAATGCACATGTGTTCAGTTTACATTTATAAATTCAACGCATCGATGATTTTATTTATCTAATTATTAAATATATTATTTAATTATTTTAGATTATTTTTGATGATCTTAATAGCTTTATTTTTTATTTTTTTAGTTTTGAAATATTTTTCTTTTAATTAGATACATTTTAAGTTAAAAAAAATCAAAAAGATTAAAATTAATAAAGAAAATTATTAAATTATTTAAAAATATAATAATAAAATCATTATAATATATAAAAAATTTAAAAATATAATTAATATATAAAAATAAAATAATATACCCAATATAAAACTATTTGTTCGAGACGAGTGGGAACTAGATGAGTGTTAACTGTTAAGGTATCTCTATTTTTATTTTAATAAATTTTATCAGCGTTAAAATTTGTTATTTTGTCAATATTAAAACAAATAAAAGATTAAATAATATCGCAACGCCCCCAAAACGCTATCCAGCCTGGTTCTCTGGTCAAACTCATCCTCGCCCATCCGGATCCTCCTATCCACTCCAACCGAATTATTTTAAACCAATTTTTTCTCTAATTTTTCAGGAAAAAAAAATTATTTTTATATGTATTATTTCATTTTGAATGTGGAATAATAAATTAATAATAAGATCAAATTCCATTAAATTATGATATCTATATTTATGTATTTATTAGATTGTGATATAAATTGTTTTTTTTTTAAATCTAGTTGAACTTCAATCTGTTCCTGACTCCGAGTCCCCCGCATCAAAGGTCATATATATATATATATATATTTTGTGTCGACATAATGTATTTTTAATATTAAAAAAATTAAATTTATAAGTTTTAAGATTATAATTTTTTTTTAAAATTTGCCTATTTTCATTTCTATTAACAGTCCATCTCACTGAACTGATATTAGCATCAAAGTTACTTAATTTATTTTCTTAAACTAATTAAACAAATTTAGATTATTTATTTTTAAAGTTAATTAGTTACTTGGATTTCAGCATAATCCGATCTACTGGTACCCTAAAACTAGAGAACGATTCGGAAATACTAACATAATTTCCTTTAAAAATGAAATACATTTAATTTTAATTTCTTTATTTATCAAGTGTAAATAGAAATTTGTGTGCATGTTTCACGTATTATTATTTAAATTAATTTATATATATATTTTGAATACATTACAGTAAGTTTTCAAATTTATTTTCTGTATACAAAAATGATTTTTAATTTTTGGATAGAAATTAAGAGGTGCCGAGCCGTTAAGGGAGGTCCGAGGCAATGATTATACGTGTAAGTTAAATGGGCAGTGATAAGATGCGTGTCAGTTAGACAGCTGTATGGTAGTAACTGCCTTGCCAGAAAAAAATCCCAACTCGAAACGGCTCTGACCGGTCACTATAACCGGTTTAGCAGGTCACCCTTTTTATCTTTCAGTGGTCAGTATATCATATAAATATCCTCTAATTCCTGTAACTTCATTATTCCTCTCAGATTAAGGCGAGGCGCCGCCTCCACGACTACCCCTTTATCTCCGCTTTGCAGAGAATTTTCAATTTACATTTTCTTATACTTTTTTTTATTATTATTTCTTTTATTTAATTATTTTTCTTCCGTAATTTAGAAAAAAAAAAAAGTAGTTAGTTCTTCTCTCAACCCATGGCTTCAACTACAACAAGCAAGAAAGAATCGGATCGGATAAAAGGTCCATGGAGCCCCGAAGAAGACGAAGCATTACAAAGACTCGTCCAGATCTATGGTCCCAGAAATTGGTCTCTCATCAGTAAGTCAATTCCTGGAAGATCCGGCAAGTCTTGCCGTTTGCGTTGGTGTAATCAGCTATCTCCAGAGGTTGAGCACCGACCTTTTACCCTCGAAGAAGATGAGACCATCATTAGAGCTCACGCTAGGTTTGGTAACAAGTGGGCTACCATCTCTCGCTTACTAAATGGTCGCACCGATAACGCCATTAAGAATCATTGGAATTCCACTCTAAAGCGCAAAGCCTCAGCTATGGCCGGTGGTTACGACGATGATGCCAACGAACAGCAGCCCTTAAAGAGATCCGCCAGTGTTGGTGCGGGAACTGTTGTGTCAGGTCTGTTTCCCAACCCGGGAAGCCCATCCGGATCCGACTTGAGCGATACGAGTTTACCTGGTTTATCTCCGACTCAGCAAGTTTACAAAAAGTTTCCGACACCCATATCCGTTGTTCCTTCGGGTCAGCATATGGATAGCTCGTCGTCTGCTACTGATCCACCGACGTTACTCAGTCTTTCGCTGCCTGGATCGGATTCTTGTGAGGTGTCAAATCCGATCGCTGGTCTAGTTGGATCCAATCAGCCAGTTAGTCCGACCCTGATGATGGTTCATCCAACTCCTCAAGTACAAGAACAAGAACAGGTGATTTGTCCACCGGTGCAAGTTCCAAATAAGAAAAATCTGAACGGTGGTGAGGCTGGGTATGAAAAGCAGTTCTTTAGTACAGAGTTATTGGCCATGATGCAAGATATGATAAAAAATGAAGTCAGAAGCTACATGTCTGGGATTGAGCAGAACGGTCTTTCTTTACAATCTGATGCAATTAGCAATGCTGTGATTAAGCGTATTGGAATTAGCAAGATCGAGTAGAAGAAGATGAAATCGGAAAATCAATAGTCCTGGTGATCAAAGTTGATCATCCCCGTGATCGTAATTTGGAGTAGCCAGATGAAACAGTTAGGTCCATCAAAACAAATTGTTCTTTGTTCTTAAATTTCTGTTTTTTTTTTCTTTTCTTTTCCTTCAAATCTTTTACAATTACTAGTGGAATAATTTTGGTCAGTGTACAGAGTGAGAAAAGAAGGATGAACCAGAAGGACAAAAAAAAAAAAAAAAAAAAGAAGAAGAAGAAGAAGAGGAGAACTACATGTTGAGTGAGTGAGGCCTTTTCTGTTTTATTGATCGAAGAGGATCATGTTGAGTATTAATTTTCTTGCTAATATTTCGAAGAAGAAGAAAAAAAAAAGGAAAATAACTAAAATGAAAAAAAAAGGGATTTATGAACTACAACAACTCAAAGGCACAAATATAACGTGTTAGTAAAAGTAATAATACGAAAATTAGTAAAAAGAGGACAAAGCTGAATAGCCAAAGTTGGATTAATATTTGATGGACAGTAGGGACATAACCGTGTTTGCTGGTTTGCTATTTTGCTTTGTATACATATTCAGGAAATTGAAGCAGTTTTTATTTGATTCTGGACGCTTCTTGGAGAAGTGTTGTGAAATTAAATCGCATATGAATTTTGGTCACATTTTATGACATATTTAAGTTTTTATAATTTGACTTTTTATTTTCAACCTACTACTTAATTTTGATGTGAATATGTTAATAATACAGATTTTGGACTCAATACTTTGTTAAAAATTAAAACATTTATTGTACCTCAAAATTTGTAGTGCATCTGTTTCAAGTTTAACTACTTTTACAACTGTTTCTTAAATATCAATTTAATTGAGATAATCGATGGTAATTTTTTTTTTTAAATTTTAACATTTTGAAATTCAATTTTAGAGAATCAATTTTTTTTTTAATTTTTTTTTTGGAAATTATCCAAATCATTTCCAACCTTAGGTTTTGATGCATGTGTATTTCAATCTTAATTAAATATTCGAATTGAATTTAAATCGGTAAAAAAACATAAAACATCTCTAAATAGTTCGGTAAAGACTAAAGATAGCTGCTTGCTTCTTAGTAAGTTTTTAAATTCATATTTTCATGTTAAAAAATTTTCACACCCTAGAAATTAATCATTAAATAAAATAAAATATAAGCAAATGAAAAGATCAAATAACATCAATTTCACTAGATCTTCCTCTACCTCCAGGTTCAAGTTGATTTTGATGTGCAATATCAAGTTCTTAATTTCAATATTGAGCTCCTACTCAAATCCCCGACCATTTCTTCAACTTGATTTTCACTTGGCTTTGTTAGAAATGACAAAAGGAAAGAATGTTATACAAAAAGAGAAAGTTGTAATCAATTTCGATGGATACAATTCATTTAAACAAGGCACGATCCACATATCAAGGAAACATATTATACATGATTTCTGTAATTTACAGCTATTGGAATATAGAAATACATATTTATATGCAAACTAGATTTTGAAAAGTAAAAACTTGGAATTTAATTTAAAGATAATCCTATTGATCTTCAAGCATCTCAACGACTTGCCTCATGGTAGGCCTCACATCTTTATTTTCTTCAATGCATTTGAGAGCCACTTCCAAAAGGATTTGAACCTCTTTCATCTCACATTCATCTTTCATCAATGGATCCAATATACTTTTCAAGCCCAAATCAACTTCAGTACTTGGATCATCATCATTATTATTATATTTAAGCTTTTCCTTTACCCATGTAACCATTCTTCTAAACTCGGTCTCACTTGTAGCTGGGCTCTTTCCCGTTAACATCTCTAACACAACAATCCCATAGCTGTAAACATCCACTTTTGAAGTAATGGGTTCATTGGAAACCCATTCTGGTGCCATATAACCTCTTGTTCCTCTAATCCTTGAAAAACTTGCATTACGTCCGAGCTCTCCTCTCTTTAGCAACTTTGACAAACCAAAATCAGAAACCTTTGGCTCATCTCTAGCATCTAACAGTATGTTCTGAGGCTTAACATCGCAGTGCAAAACCCATTCTAAGCATTCTTCATGCAAATAAGCGAGTCCTTTTGCTGTTCCCATTGCAATTTCAAATCTCTTTTTCCAATCTAATGCATTAGAAGATAGATTATCTTTCAAGGACCCATGTTCCAAGTACTCATACACCAAAAGCCTATGTTTTCCTTGTGCACAGTAACCCCACATATCTATCAAATTCATATGATTTAGTCTCCCAATTGTGTCAACTTCTCCAAGAAATTCAGCTTCTCCTTGTTGGGCTTCATTCAGTCTTTTGATTGCTCCTACTCTACCATCAAATAGAACACCTTTATAAACAATTCCTTCAGAACCTCTTCCAATCTCTTTAGAAAAGTTGTCCGTTGCCCTCTTAAGCTCAGCAAAGCTAAACCTTTTGAATCCAGTGTTAGCAAGTAGGTAGCCTTGAACATCTGTATTTGAATTTATCCGGGTCCTTATAAACATTAACAACCAAACTAGAACAATACAAATGATCTCAAATACTCCCAATACACCAGCAAAATAGAGCATGCTCTTCAATGTTCCTTTGACATGGGTTTTTGAATACTTTCTCTCCAGACGTATCATTTTGGGTGCTCTGCTACAATCTAAATCCATGAACTCTTCAGTAGACTTCCAATCATGCAGGGAAAAGTTTTGAGGTACCTTAATATATATGTCTCCAACAAAGAAAGGTGATTGATTTCCATTCAACAGAAGAGCCTTGGTATAACAATTATAAAAGTTTTTTTTGTCATCAAATTTATATTGGAAACCTCTACATGTACACAAAGCTGAACAATTATTCCGGCAAGCACTTAAAGTGGAGTTTTCCAAAAAGTCCAAATCGTACCCATAAAACTCAACGTTTGAAATTTTATGGAATTGAATAGACTGAGTTTTGTTGCAAGAGAGATTGAAATCTGGTTGACACCCATAAGACCAATCAGTTCGGTTTATCATCTTATGGCCTGGAATACAAGAGCATTTTCTTCCAGAGTTAGGAACATAATTACAAAGACTATTAGGTCCACAAATACCATGAATGGTACAAGAATAGACAAATGCTTCCCATGTAATTTTCCATTTTTGTCCTTTATTTTCTCGGCTGTATAATCTGAAATTTCCATCATAATCGACCCGTAACCTCCTCTGAATCACGATACCATAATCAGCAGACAAAAAGTCCATTCTGTCGGAGGAACTAAAACTGCCCAGAGAATCCAACACCGCAATTCTACTGTTGTTGTATGTGGTTATTTCAGTATCCCAAGGGAGAAGGTATGGTGGTGGCCAATAGACACTAGAAATTTCAAAGTTATCAAAAAGAAGAGTTATCATATTTTCATCATTAAAAGAAAGTGTATAGAAACCAGAGGAGATGTTGCTTTGGCTTCTTGAGGAGACCAGCTTTAAAATTTTAGTGAGGGGTTGGTTAGGAAGAAGGGTGTCAGTTGGGTAATCAAAGCTTTTCCAAAGAATAACCTTATTGGAATTGACCAAAACAAGATTGCCAGATTTCTCAAGTTTTAATTGGGTCGATGAGTTTGAGGCAGTATCTGTGGCCCAAAAATTGTACCTACCGATGTCGTATAGTACGAGGTTCCCAGTTTTGTGGAGGGTGAGTTTTGAGTGTTTTCCGTTAACTGGTTTGTCACGATTTGCTGTCCAAACTATGGCACGGTCTTGGCTCTCTTTAGGTGTGTCTTCAATGAACCATATGCCAAAGCAATAAGCGTTATCACCTACAAGAAAAAAACCAGCAGAGAACATACCATTTGTTGAAATTAAAACGTCATTTTCTGGTTTCTCAACGGAGAGAGATGAGCCTTGGGACAGGGTATCTGAAGCTGCTGCTATAAGAAAAGGAGAAGAGACTGTTAAAGAGAGAGCTAATATGATCAACCATGAGTCCATGGTGTGTGTTGTATTTTTTTGCAATTAATTGAGGTAATGGAAGAGTGTTATTATTGCTGTATATTTATGAGTTGGATTAGTCCAATATAAAATAGAAAATAAGACAGCATCTCTCATTAAATCTTGGGAGACTTAAAAAGTCTTGAGCATAGAAAGTTTTTCTTAACTTCCAAGCTATACATACAGTCAAATAGAAGGAAACACACGCCATCATTACGGAATTACCCAACTCATTCAAAGTCCACCTTAGATAGCTTGAAGTCCACGGTCCACTGTCAATATTTTTGAATTTTTAACTCTATATGGAAGAAAAATTTGTGTGGACCATAATCGAGCAGAAGTCTGAGGCATATAATAAACAAATAATAAATGTAATAAAGTAGAAGCATTCGGGTCAGAAATGAGGAGGATATACTTAAATTCTTTTAAATAATTTTAAAATTATTAAATATTTTTTTTAACATATTTTTTAAAATAAAAATTATTATATGATACATTGATTAAATAACATATTTTATATAAATAAATAAATAAAAGTCTAAATTAACTTTCACCTTATTCAAAATCCATCAAATAAAATTTAGAAATAATACTATGGATCGAATAGATATTACATAGTTTTGAAGGGTACTAATTACCCAACTCACTCCCAGACAACTTATTCCTTGGCTGACTTTAAGTCCACTGTCCATAATTTTGAATTTCTTTCGCTAAATGGTAGAAAAATTTGTGTGGGCAATAATAATATAGATGAGAAATACGAGGCAGATCACAAACAAGTAATAAATGTAATAGAATATATTAGTTATTCTATCATATGTTATATTTAAGTTTTAATATATTAAAATTCAGGATTGCAAAATTATTCCAACCATAAGAAGTAAATCTTGACAAAATTATATGGATAATATTTTACCAAGTATTATATATGCTAGCTAGTGCGTTTGGAACAATGAGTGACATGATCTTTAAAAGGACAAGACATGTTACATACACCAACCTCAGTCAAATGAAAACCATCGTTTAGATATAAAACAACAAAAATATCCGGAGTTTCCAGATTACTATGAACAAAATATATGGCATTAGTGTGCATCCGAACTCAGTCATCTTGTCTGTTCGTGTTGGTTTCCATATTTTCAGGTACTTCATAAACGGAAAGGAAAAATGCCCTCTGATTCTTTTGCAGGAATCTGCAAGATAGGATGAATATATATTATCCAAACTGAAAATTTTTTCACGCTTTTTTATTATTATTCATGATTCATACTGTGTAAAAATAACCTTATATTTATTTTGATCTCTTTTCTTTCTGAAGGATTTTGAAACAATAAAAGAAAAACATAATTATTACACACAAATGACTATACTGTATAATCGTTATGTTTATCACTATACAACATAATTATTTGTGTGGTTCTCATATAATAATTCTTCATCTCCTCTTCATGTTGGAGTTTGATGTATATCATATAAATACAACTTTAACATTAACTTGTTAAATTGAGGAGTTGATAAGGGTTTGGTGAACATATCTACTACTTGTTCTTGTTAGGACACGTGTTGATGTTTAATGAAACCTTCTTTGAAATGATTTCTAATTAAATAATAGTCAATATCTATGTGATTTGTTCTTTCATGTAACATTGGATTTTCTGTGATATGAATGACAACTTTGTTGTCGCACAATAATGTGATAAGAGTAGTGAAATCAATCTTGAAGTCTCTCAAAATATATGAAATTCATTACAACTCACAGACTATTACAACTAAGCTACGATATTATGCTTCAGTAGAAGATCAAGAAATAGTAGTCAGTTTCTTAGTTTTTCAAGAGATGAGAGATGGACCTAAGAAGATGCAAAATCCTGTTAAAGACTTTCTAGTATTGAGACAAGATGTCCAATCAACATCACTATAAGCTTGCAAATGAATACCATTGTGATTAGGATAAAATAACCCTTTGGATGGGCACCCTTTTAGGTATCTCATTAAATGCATGGCTGCATCCTAGGAGTCTTGCAAGGGGTATTGAAAAATTGACTCAATTTTTGTACCAGATATCTTATATCTGGTCTACTGATGTTCAAATACAACAACCTGTCAATTAAACGCCTGTATTTCTATGGCTCAAGAAGAGTAGAGTCCTTTTTAGCAACCAATTTTTGACCTTTAGGAAAATGTGTCTTTGTTGGTTTAGCTCTAAGAAGACCTGAATCAGAAAGAATATCTAGCAGATATTTTCTTTGGTTTCTAAAAGTTTCAGAAGCCTCTCTTGTAATTTCTAAGCCAAGAAAATATTTTGCATAACCAAGATCTTTAATAGTGAATTGATGATCTAAATGTTTCTTAAGCAATTCGATTTCTTTCTCTAAAGTTCCTGTTAGAAGAACATCATCTATATAAATGAGCAAAGCTTTAAAAGAAGATTCAGTTTCCTTGATAAACAAACAGTTATCATGAAATGATTGTGTAAATCCAAAACAAGTTATTTTTGTACATAATTCGACATTCCACTGTCTTGAGGCTTACTTGAGTCCATACGGTGATCCTTTTTAATTTGCAAACTTGATTAATTTGTGCCTTGTTGTATCCTTCGGTGGTAACATATAGACATCTTCATTCAAGAATCCATGTAGGAAAGCATTGTTTATATCTAATTGATGAATCGGTCAATCTTTAGAAGTTGCAACATCAAATAGAATTCAAACTGTAACAATTTTGGCTACAGGTGAAAAACTTTCAAAATAGTCTATTCCTTCAATTTGATTAAACCACTTTGCAACCAATCTTGCCTTATGCCTATCCATACTTCCATTAGGTTTTAGCTTCATTTTGTAAATTCATTTTGATCCTATTGCTTTCTTACCTTCTGGAAAGTATGATAACTCCCATGTATTGTTATTTTTAAGAGCATTCAACTCTTGATTCATGGCTTCTATCCATTCTGCACTAGTACTAGCTTGTTTGTAAGAACTTGGTTCTTGAAAATTGGACATATTTGCCAAAAAGGACATGTAAGCATCAGAAAATATAATAGATTTTGTAAAAGGGAAGGTTTGTGGAGTATATGCTCTGAGATCCTGTGACTGACAAGAGATTCTATCTGAGGACTTTATAACTAAATTAAGAACACAATCTGCCATCCATGCTGACTTACTTCTAATTCTGGTATTGTGTTTTTGAACTTTATTAGGTATTTTGGTTTTATCTGGATATTCTTCTATGGAATTCGGCAAATCATGATCATCATTAGGAGTGGATGAATCATTAGAAATATCTTGATCAATTATGAGTATAGAAGGCGATTGGTCTATGTTTAAGATGATTGGTTCAATGTCATGTTCACTTATAGGAAGAGGTAAGACATCTTGTTCTATGTTTTCGATACTGTCATTTTCACTTTTATAAGGAAAAATTTGTTTATAAAATTTTACATCTCTTGACACATAATTTATGGTTTTCCAAATCATAAACTCTGAAGGCCTTTTGAGTTGAAACGTATCCAAGAAATATACATTTGAAAGCTCTTTCAGTAAATTTGTCTTTATTTGGTAAAACATTTGTCACATAGCACAAGTATCCAAATACTCTAAGGTTTGAATAATTTGGTGGTTTTGAGAGAAGTATTTCTATGGGGGTTTTCCAATTTAAAATTAATGATGGAAGTCTATTTATGATGTAAGTGGTCATAAGGATTGAAGAACCCTAAAATTTCTTTGGTAAATTTGCATGAAATATGAGAGCTCTGGCAATTTGCAAGAGGTGTTTATGTTTCCTTTCTACCATCCCATTTTGTTGAGAAGTATAAGGACATGATTTTGGATGAATTATTCCTTTACTAAAAAGAAATGATTGAAATTATGAATTTATGAATTCTGAACCATTGTCACTCCTTATGACTTTAATCTATTTTCCATAATGTGTATGAACCATGTTGACAAAGTTAAAAAAAAGGAACTAGTCTGGCTTTTATGGATCATTAGGTAAGTCCAGGTGACCCTTGTGTGGTCATCAATAATAGTTAGAACATATCTGGCTCCTTCAATAGAGACTCTGCCATAAGGACCCTATAAGTCTAAGTGAATCAGTTCAAAAGGTTGTGAGGCTTTAGTATGACTAATGGGAAAAGGTAATCTTTATTGTTTGGACTTGTGGCAAACTTCACATTGATAAAAAAAATTTAAATCTTGTTCTTTAAAAAAATATTGTGTTTCAAAATATCTATAGGATAATGTCCCAATCTGCTATGCCACAATTGGGTTTTAAGAAATTTTTTATTTTCATTGATAGAAACTTCATCACTACAATTCAATCCATGATGATTTGATTTTAGAAACTCAACATTTTTAATAAAGTTATTACAATTGAAATCTTGAAAACTAACAGTATTTTATTAGGAAGATTAATGTCTCCTATGCTATGAACATATTTCACAGATCCATATGATACATAAACTGGTGAAGCTCTTTTTGGCTTTCTTAGATTGATAAAAAAATTTAACGCTTGACATGTGATTGGTGGCTCCTGAGTCTACTATCCAAGTACCATTTTTCAACAAATTAATAGTACTAGTAGCAGAACGTAAAGTACATTGAAGGGAGAAAGTGTTACCTGCATAATTGTTGAAATTAGCAAAGTTTGCATAGTTACCATCCACAATCATCTTGCCGTTGATCAACTTCATCAACTCTTGTTGAACCAGATAACTAAATCACCTTATTTCTCTCCTCTGGCTTCATTGATACCTTTATAATCAAGTGGACTTTCAACCATATTTACCATAATGTTGTTAGTACCTTTATTATGTTAATCCTTTAATTCCTTATACCAGTCTGAAACTCCATGAATTTTAAAACAAGTATTTTTCCATGCCCTTTCATTCTGCAATATTTTATAGACCTTATTCTCCTTTTCTTTCTTCTTAGTTGTAACTCCTTTCATAAAAATTTCTTTCTTAAATTGATTCATTCTCACTTGAGTTCTGGCTAGTAATCCAACAGCTTCAATGCTTTCATTAAAATTAACATGAACCTCTTTCTTTTTTTCAATACTAAGAAGTATTGAATAAGCACGATTCATAGCTAGCAATGGATCCATGACCAGAATTTGATTTCTAGTAGAGTTGTAGCATTCATTTAATCCCATAAGGAATTGCATCAATCTATTCATAGAGTAAAAATCTGAAATTACATTTGCAGCTCCACATGTGTAGGGAGGTAAAGATATAAGGTAAGCAAATTCATCCCACAAGTGCTTCAATTTGCCATAATATTTCGCAATATAATCATTACCTAGAAATATTGAAACAATGTCTCTTTGAATCTGATAAAGCAAAGGCCCATTGCTCTCACCATATTTTTTAGCTATCCCATCCCACTACTCTTTAGCTGAAGTTGTATAAAGAAAACTATCAACAAGGTCTTTGGATATGGAATTAAGTATCCAAGAAGTTACTATGTAGTTAACTCTTGTCCAAAGTTCATATTTTGTATTTTCTTGATTAGGCATAAGAAGCCTACTATCAACGAAACCCAACTTTAGCTTGGCCAAAAGAGCAATCTTCATAGATATACTCCAAGTGAGGTAATTACCTCCAGTTAGAGGTGTCGTTACAAGTATCATTCCAAGATGATATGAACTTTGCAAAAAATAGGGATCTCTATTAGGATTATAAAATTCTTTACTTGATCTAACAACACTGCTTGTTTCTTCAATTTGAGCTGTAGCATCCCCCATTCTTATTAACAATAAACAACTCTATGTTCTCACATTCGATCTCAAAATATAAGCTAATATATATTAAGTGGCAAAACAAGAGACTTATTTTTTTTACGAGGAGAAAAAATAATAATATCAATTTAACATTTGACGGCGAGCTGTGGAACTGTGGAACCATGGAAATAGGTTTTCGAGGGAACCTCTCCTTCTCGATAAGTTTCCGTACGAGTTCGACTCATTTTGTACTTCTCCTGTTGAGTTTGTCATTGGTTCTATTGAGATTGAAAGCAATGACGAATAAGACTTCCTTATCAACTTGACTCGCAGTTTCAATCTCCAACGACATCTTTTACAATCAAAAGCAGGAAAAAAAACCCTGTCCTCAAAGACTATGGTTCAAACCTTATATGGAACAATTACTCTATGAAATTCACTATCCTAAAAACCATTCTTCAAGACAATCGTCTCAAGCTCAAAATCAAGAAATCGATGACATTGAATTTTTGATTAAATAATTGCTCGATAATTATGGATAAAAGAAACAAAAATAGGCATAAGGGCTTTCAACATTTAGATAAAAGAAACTAAGAGATAAATATAAGTAGAATTTAAAAAACCATAATGAAAGAGAGTAAGGGGTTCCAATGGGTATAAGTTTAGAAACAAATACATTGTTTTGGTATCGACTGGTTTTGATATCATGAAAATTTTATCAAATGTTTTTTATATTATTCACTATTTATACAATGTACAAATAAACTTATATTTATTTTGATCTCTCTTTTTCTTGGTAACGGAAGGATTTTGAAACAATAAAAAAAAACATAATTATTCCACACAAATAATTATGTTGCATAATTATTATGTTTACCGGTATGTATCATAATTATTTGTGTGGTGCTCGTATAATAATTCTTTACAACCCACAAAAGATCACGATCAAAACCATATTATTGAAAAAATGGTAAAAAGAACAAAAAAAAATTTTTATTTATAAAATAAATGAAACGAAAATATGTATAGCAGATGAAACAAGTATATTCGGCCAAGTATCAGATTTACATTCAATTAATGTCATGAGCCAAACGTTCTTTCCCCTAATCAAAATAAAATTCAACATATCCTTCCAAAAATTCCAAAAAAGAACGTTCAGCATTTTGTGCAAAGACAGTTTTAATGTTCAGTTTTTTCGGAAAAAATCTGAAGTTTAATAGAATTTACAGGATTAATTCAAAAATATTTCAAATTAAGGCCAACTCAAAATGGGAAATAAGTAGATCATATAAACAAAATGAGCAATTCAATTTGATTCTGTAAGCAATGTACATGCTATAGAAAATAGGATCCTAAGGCACTTCATGGCTGGTTAGATATCAATGCACCACAGTCTCTGCCCGGAGAGTTTTACTTATTTGAAACTGAAAACATTTAAGGACGGATAAAGTTATTAATTAACTTCTTCGAACAAAATAACCAGGGAAGATATAATCCTTAATCATGATAAAATACTCCAACATGAATAAATATAAACACCTTGCCAAGATGAGTAATGAATTCGCAATCAACAACAAGTAGTTTCTTCAGCATGAGGGGAATTTGGATGCTTATGAGATTCTCCATAGGTATGAAACCTCTGTCCTAACAAATAAAAATTAATAAACAACAATAAGCCATGTGAACACTGATTTATCATTTGAAAACCTTAGGAAAATCAGACAATAAAACAAAAGATAATCACATGATTATGAATCTAAGATCATAAAAGAAGAAAGATATTGCACTGGGACACTGCAATTAATCAGGTATATACCTTAGTGATGGGATCATTCTTACGTTTTTTGCCTCTCGACACTGCATGTAATTTCATAAATAGTTAGCTTTAAGAAGAGATGAGGTCAAACAGTATTATAGCAATTTAAATTACAAGGGAAGGTAGCAATTCATTATCTAAAAGATCTGAAGCTAATATCCATCGAACTGGAAGTAATCACATCTAAAAGAAATCCTTAACTTGGTGACAACAAAGATTTTCAAATTCATTGGTCATTCTAAAACATGCTAAGGATCCTACGTCAGAACCAAATAAATAAATAAACAAAAGGTGCAGTAAAGTTGATCGTGAAAAAAATTTCTTACGAGAGAGATTTTTTTCTCCATAAAGGCTTGGCTACTAGGTTTTACTAGATTTCCATATTTCAACATATTTAGATTTGCATTCATGTTTATTAACGTGGTAATGAACTTGCAGATATGCATCAAACAGAAGCTAAAACAACCGTGCAACTGCACTACCTAATGATAGTAAAGATGTTAGAGATACAAAATTGGGCTAGGAATGCGTTTCATCCCCTAGTTGGAATTAAGAGATCTCTCTCTCTTACCCTTTCTCCAACAACAGATCATTTAAGTTTGTTCTGTAGCCACGTTTCTGGGCACAGAAAGGACCAGACAGGGATGGTGCTCCAAGCCCAACCCAAGATCAAATTAGCATTCTTTCTTATGGTTTAGTCACCTCTCATTCCTCTGCAAGAGAGTCCTAAGGGTCTACTGTCCGAACAATCAAAACCATCATACACAAGGGGTTAAGGTAACAGTTGAAATTTCTGCTCCATCAAGTTAAAAGAAAACCCAAATTCTTTGTTAATTTGTTAATGAATAAGATTAGAAGGAAAAAAGAAAATGTGACTACAATAACTACAGAAAAACAAAAAACATCAGAGGTTCTCCAATAATGTGCAAACAAACTAAAAACATCAAACTTAACAGAAAAAAAGGAAAAATGTTCAAGAGAGAGAGAAAGAAGTAAAGGCAAACCTTTGGGACATTTTGGCTTAATATGTGAACGGTGGGCTAGCTTTGCACTTTGATCTGTTCGTTTCATGTTGAGATTCTTCTGTATCTTCAAATTCTCTTCTGTGTATTTCATCAAACGATCCTCTTCTACCCATTCATCCCAACAGTTGAATTTCAAATATAGAGACAGGAGAATAAAGCCCAACTTACATAGGTTTATTATAGAGCATCTTCTGTCTGCATGCCAGTTAGCTGATGTGGGTTTTTAATCTCCCACCCCGTAAAAAAATAAAAGGGGTGCATATAAGAGCGAACATTAACACAGTTTGTGGTAAATTCTACATTCGTTATTTTATTCATCATCAATGATAAAATTAGGAGAAACGATATTTCTAGACAGTGTTCAGATGTTTCCTTCTAAATGTCTAAATAAATGGAAGAATGTGCGAGACTTTAAAAGCAGTTACACTAAAAAATGAAAATAATAAACCAGGCAACAAAAATGGCAACTAATGGTTTTATTAGTAATAAGATTATAAAGTCACACATGCGTAAGCCAAGTCTTAGGTTGAAATTTGCTATGGAAAAAATGAAAGTGAAATGACAATACAAGAACACAACTAAAATAGAGGATACCACATTTTCATCAGTAAGATGTCACATAAAAGAACTTGTATTTGTTAGGAGAATCACAATTTCAATTCGAACTTAACCAAGCTCTAAACAGCGGAATTAAACCTATTCTCCTTCTTTGTGTGAATCTTTTAGGAAACAAATAAATAGAGCTTAAAATGAAACATGCACAAAATCAACACAAGCAATTTACGTGGAAAAACCTTCCCGGTGTAGGAAGGAAACAACCACGGCACTCCTCTCCAAAACTTCCACTATCAAGAAACAATTGTACAACAGTTCTCTCTAGGTAAAACTAGAGGCAAACAATCAACAACATCATCAAGAATACACTTCTTGGAAACTAACAATTATTTCAAGAAGAATGGAGAAATCTAACCCAATTCGTAGTCACTGTTCACTGCTCAGAATTTCTCAAACCGGTGAGCCAAATCCAAATCCCACCGCACAGATTAAAGAGTCTTGAGTCGTGAACCTGCCTGCAAAATTTCAGCTTAATCGGACCACAAACGGCCTTCGATCGGAACACTTGATGAAGACTGGCTGGAGAGGGAAAAGTGAAAAACCGAGAGCAGCTTTTTCATCATTATGCCTTTTTCTCGCACACCTTTTTCTCTGCAGAATTCTACACACAACAAACCCTAAATGGGTTTATTAATTAAAGAAATGAAATGACACAATTGCCTTCTTACTCCATGGGCTTTTAAGCCACACGGGCTTTACTGAGCTCCTCCAAATAAGAGCAAAACCCAACAAATCTCCCCTTTTCCGATTAGATGGAGGGATCCGCCATCCCGCAATTGAACAACAAACTTCAAGTTTTTCTCTTGACACTGCTTTTGTCAGCATGTCAGATCCATTCTCATCAGTATGTATTTTCTCAAGTTCAAGCAACTTATTGTTAAGAGTATCTCTTATCCAATGATACCTCACATCAATATGCTTTGATCTTGAGTGAAATGCCGAGTTTTTCGCTAGGTGAATAGAACTCTGATTATCGCAGAATAACACATATTTCTGCTGCTTGAAACCAAGTTCCCTCAAGAACTGTTTCATCCACAACAACTCCTTACAGGCTTCCGTTGCTGCAATAAACTCCGCCTCTGCTGTAGAAAGTGCAACACACTTTTGCAATCTTGACTGCCAAGAACCTGCTCCACCAGAGAAAGTAATTAGATAACCTGAAGTAGACTTACGAGAATCTTCATCTCTTGCCAAATCTGAATCAGTGTATCCAACTAACACTGGTTTTCCACTTCCAAAGCTAAGTGTTAACTTGGAAGTACCTCGAAGATATCTCATAATCCACTTTACTGCATCCCAATGCTCTCTTCCTGGATTCGAAAGAAAACGACTAACAACTCCAACTGCATGAGCTATGTCTGGCCTCGTACACACCATTGCATACATTAAGCTTCCTACTACTGAAGCATATGGAACATTTTCCATATCTTTTTT
The DNA here is from genome assembly GCA_033030585.1 of Hippophae rhamnoides. NCBI lineage: Eukaryota > Viridiplantae > Streptophyta > Magnoliopsida > Rosales > Elaeagnaceae > Hippophae > Hippophae rhamnoides. The sequence goes on along the minus strand of CM065428.1, from coordinate 58,764,278 downwards.
CTCTTTATCTGTTGAAGGACCTTGACTCGATCTCAACTTAAAGTGATTAGATAAAGGAGAAGAAACCACTTTAGCTTTATCCATATGAAATCTTTCAAGTACTTTGTTGATGTACCGTTCCTGTGACATGTATAACTTCTTTCTTTTCTTGTCTCGACAAATTCGAATACCAAGAATTTGTTTTGCTGGCCCCAAGTCCTTCATGGCAAAGGACTTACTCAACTGCTTCTTCAAATTATCAATTCTTGAAGAATTTCTGCCAACAATCAACATGTCATCAACATAGAGCAATAAAATGATAAAGTCATCATCGAGAATTTACGCACAAAAACACAATGATCGAAGTAGTCTTCTTGTAACCATACTCCCCATAACCGACTCAAACTTCTTATACCATTGTCTAGGTGCTGCTTCAACCCGTAGAGGCTTTTCTTTAACCGACATACATAATCCTCTTTTCCTTTAACCTCAAAACCCTCTCGTCGCTCCATATAAATCTCTTCCTCTAACTCACCATGAAGAAAGGCGCTTTCACATCCATTTGCTCAATTTCTAAATCCAAGCTAGTCGCTAGACCTAGAACAACACGTATGGAAGACATCTTCACAACAGAGAGAAAATATCATCAAAATCAATACCTTTTCTCCGATGAATCCCTCGACGACCGCCTAGCTTTGTATCGTGGTTGTGAATTGTGTTCTTCTTGCTTCACCTGTAGACCCACTTGTTCTTCAAAGCTCTCTTACCCTTAGGCAACTTTACCAGCTCAAACGTGTGATTGTCATACAGTGACTGCATCTCATCTTCCATAGCACCAACCCAATGTGTTTTGTTTCCATCTTCCATTGCTTCTGCATAACATTGAGGTTCTCCCTCATCTGTCAATAACACATACTCATCTGTATCATACCGTGTGGAAGGACGTCGATCTCTGGTAGACCTCCTGGGTGGAATTTCTGGTTCTGGCAACTGATCAATAGTCTGGTGATCTGTTTCAGCTTGCATATCTACATCATCTAAACCCTGTTGGTCATCTTGAACATTTTGTTCCATCTGTACTGATAAAGGAACCGGATCTAGGTCAATCAAATCATCGCTATACTGATGGACTCCTTTTTCTATCTTCTCAACATCTTGTATAGTTTGATCTTCTATAAACACAACATCACGACTCCTTACCAGTTTCTTCTCAACTGGATCATAAAATCTGTAGCCAAATTCATCCACACCATAACCAACAAAGATACATTGTCGTGTCTTCACATCGAGCTTAGATCTCTCATCTTTTGGTATATGCACAAATGCCTTGCAACCAAAAACGCGAAGATGATCATAAGAAACATCTTTTCCAGTCCAAACTCTGTTTGGTACATCAAATTGAAGAGGAACACATGGTGTGAGATTAAGAACATGTACAACTATATTCAAAGCCTCACCCAGTAAAGATCTTGGCAATCGAGTCTCGCGAAAGAAGACATCTTACTCTTTCAACCAATGCCCTGTTCATTCTCTCAGCCAACCCATTTAATTGAGGAGTCTTGGGAGGGGTCTTTTGATGTCGAATGCCCTGATGTCTGCAGGACTCATCAAAAGGACCTGAATACTCTCCCCCATTATCCGTTTCCGATGCACCGCAATTTCTTCCCGCTTGTCTCTCAACTAAGGCTTGAAACTGTTTAAACACATCTAATACTTGATCTTTGCTCTTCAAAGTGTACACCCATAACTTTCTTGAACAATCATCTATGAAGGTCACAAAATAACTGGCACCACCCAAAGTTTTTGTCTTCATAGGACCACATACATCTGAATGTACCAAATCAAGTATGTATTGTTTTCTTGAAGGAGGGGAACTCTTGAAAGAAACTCTATTTTGCTTCCCTGCCAAACAATGAGTACATCTTCTTAAACAAACATCATTCATTCCAGAAAGAAGATTCTTTTTAGTTAATACTGCCAAACCTTTCTCACTCATGTGAGCAAGTCTCTTATGCCACAATTCTGATGTGAGCTCATCTGTCAACAGCATTAATAACGCCTTTAAAGAGTCTCGCTTTGTAGTATATACAACCGGAATGTTTGTTCCCACGAGCAACAACCATAGCACCTTTAGTAAGTTTCCATTGACCATTAATAAAGGTACTGCAATATCCTTCATCATCAAGTTTACCTGCAGATATCAAGTTCAAACGAATTTCAGGAATATGCTTTACCCCTCTAAGAAGTAGTCTCGTGCCATTATTCATCTCTAAACACACATCTCCAATACCAATGACTTTAACCAAGCCATCATTACCCAACTTCACTGTCCCAAAGTCACCTGTTGTATAGGATGTAAATAAGTCCTCTCGAGACGTAGCATGAATGGAGGCTCCACTATCAATAACCCAACTGACCTCGTGACATGCAACATTGACAACATCTTCATTATAAACAACAAGAAAGTCTTCTGAACTAGCGGTGGCAACTCGATCATTTTCTTTACTAACATCACCCTCTTGTTCTTTGTCTTTATTCTTGTTATCCCGCTTCAACTGTCTGCAATATTTCTTGATGTGCCCTTTCATGCCACAATGATGACACTCAATATTAGAAAACCTAGACTTGCTTCTTCCTTTTTCTTTGTTCTTGAAACCTCTCGCTTTTACTCCTCCCTCTTCTTTCCGTAACCAAAATCTTCATCGCCGAGAAGACCCATGTGACTTTCTTCTCATTTCTTCATTCAAAACACTACTCTTAGCCAGATCCATGTTGATTACACCATTTGGAGCTGAGTTACTTAATGACATTCTAAATGTTTCCCAAGAGTCCCAAGAACGTACCCAATAAACACAACCCTTGAATCTCATCATCAAACTTGATACCCATTCCATCTAACTGATTGATTATTCCTTGGAACGTATTCAAGTGATCTGTCAACGGAGTTCCATCTTGGTACCTTAAAGCCATCAATTGCTTTATAAGAAACATTTTATTATTTCCTGTTTTCCGAGCATACAACTCTTCAAGTTTATTCCATAGTGACCGTGCATGTATTTCTCCACTAATATGATTCAAAACATTATCATCTACCCACTGCCTTATATACCCACAGACTTGTCGATGTAACAAAGTCCATTCTTCTTCAGATAACTTTTCTGGCTTCTCAGAGGCAAACACCAGTAAATGAAACTGTTTGACATAAAGGAGATCTTCCATTTTTCCTTTCCAAGTGTGATAATTAGAACCATTCAAAGTAATCATTCTACTCAAATTTGCTTCCATTATTCAACACAAGAAATTCCACAATAATAACCACAGCTCTGATACCACTTTGTTAGGAGAATCACAATTTCAATTCGAACTTAACCAAGCTCTAAACAGCGGAATTAAACCTATTCTCCTTCTTTGTGTGAATCTTTTAGGAAACAAATAAATAGAGCTTAAAATGAAACATGCACAAAATCAACACAAGCAATTTACGTGGAAAAACCTTCCGGTGTAGGAAGGAAACAACCACGGCACTCCTCTCCAAAACTTCCACTATCAAGAAACAATTGTACAACAGTTCTCTCTAGGTAAAACTAGAGGCAAACAATCAACAACATCATCAAGAATACACTTCTTGGAAACTAACAATTATTTCAAGAAGAATGGAGAAATCTAACCCAATTCGTAGTCACTGTTCACTGCTCAGAATTTCTCAAACCGGTGAGCCAAATCCAAATCCCACCGCACAGATTAAAGAGTCTTGAGTCGTGAACCTGCCTGCAAAATTTCAGCTTAATCGGACCACAAACGGCCTTCGATCGGAACACTTGATGAAGACTGGCTGGAGAGGGAAAGGCGAAAAGCGAGAAGCAGTTTTTACTGCACGTACCGCTTTTTACGCACACCTTTTTTCTCTGCAGAATTCTACACACAACAAACCCTAAATGGGTTTATTAATTAAAGAAATGAAATGACACAATTGCCCTTCTTACTCCATGGGCTTTTAAGCCACATGGGCTTTACTTGGGCTCCTCCAAATAAGAGGAAAACCCAACAGTATTAAAGTCAATAAAACAAGTATATTTGCAGGAGGAGGCATTCACCTTTTATTCCAGCCCTGCCAAACAGAAGAACAAGCAATCAAGAAAAAAAATTACTTCCTCAAAATCTTATTAATAATAACATTGAATTGCTGCAAGAAATGCAACACAACGAATAATGAAAATGATACGAGTAGAAATTTCAGAGAGGTAAGGGGAAGAAAAGAAGCCAAGGAAGAGAGATAATTGTTATATAATTCTTGTTATCTCTTGCTGAATTCTCGTGGCTTTATATATAGCCATACATGGATGGAATTGCATGACAATATTCTAACTAATTTTGACATCTTAATTGAATCTATGATCCTTCATTCCTTGCTTCTCGCCTGTCTTCTCACGCCATCTGTGGTCCCCCCTCTGTGCTCAATTATATAACCATGTGCACCCAACTGCTGCTCATGAGCGTTGCGCTGTGCTTTGTGCCGTTGGGATCTTCTTCTGAGCCTCGCGCGCCGTGTGTGCTACACCAAGCAACTCGAGTATTTTTGCTCGTATCATTCCTTCCCCCTTTGATGGACAAAGGGACATAACCGTGTTTGCTGGTTTGCTTTGTATACATATTCAGAAAATTGAAGCAGTTTTTATTTGATTCTGGACGCTTCTTGGAGAAGTGTTGTGAAATTAAATCGCATATGAATTTTGGTCACATTTTATGACATATTTAAGTTTTTATAATTTGACTTTTTATTTTCAACCTACTACTTAATTTTGATGTGAATATGTTAATAATACAGATTTTGGACTCAATACTTTGTTAAAAATTAAAACATTTATAGTACCTCAAAATTTGTAGTGCATCTGTTTCAAGTTTAACTACTTTTACAACTGTTTCTTAAATATCAATTTAATTGAGATAATAGATGGTAATTTTTTTTTTAAATTTTAACATTTTGAAATTCAATTTTAGAGAATCAAATTTTTTTTTTAATTTTTTTTGGAAATTATCCAAATCATTTCCAACCTTAGGTTTTGATGCATGTGTATTTCAATCTTAATTAAATATTCGAATTGAATTTAAATCGGTAAAAAAACATAAAACATCTCTAAATAGTTCGGTAAAGACTAAAGATAGCTGCTGCTTGCTTCTTAGTAAGGTTTTAAATTCATATTTTCATGTTTAAAATTTTCACACCCTAGAAATTAATCATTAAATAAAATAAAATATAAGCAAATGAAAAGATCAAATAACATCAATTTCACTAGATCTTCCTCTACCTCCAGGTTCAAGTTGATTTTGATGTGCAATATCAAGTTCTTAATTTCAATATTGAGCTCCTACTCAAATCCCCGACCATTTCTTCAACTTGATTTTCACTTGGCTTTGTTAGAAATGACAAAAGGAAAGAATGTCATACAAAAAGAGAAAGTTGTAATCAATTTCGATGGATACAATTCATTTAAACAAGGCACGATCCACATATCAAGGAAACATATTATACATGATTTCTGTAATTTACAGCTATTGGAATATAGAAATACATATTTATATGCAAACTAGATTTTGAAAAGTAAAAACTTGGAATTTAATTTAAAGATAATCCTATTGATCTTCAAGCATCTCAACGACTTGCCTCATGGTAGGCCTCACATCTTTATTTTCTTCAATGCATTTGAGAGCCACTTCCAAAAGGATTTGAACCTCTTTCATCTCACATTCATCTTTCATCAATGGATCCAATATACTTTTCAAGCCCAAATCAACTTCAGTACTTGGATCATCATCATTATTATTATATTTAAGCTTTTCCTTTACCCATGTAACCATTCTTCTAAACTCGGTCTCACTTGTAGCTGGGCTCTTTCCCGTTAACATCTCTAACACAACAATCCCATAGCTGTAAACATCCACTTTTGAAGTAATGGGTTCATTGGAAACCCATTCTGGTGCCATATAACCTCTTGTTCCTCTAATCCTTGAAAAACTTGCATTACGTCCGAGCTCTCCTCTCTTTAGCAACTTTGACAAACCAAAATCAGAAACCTTTGGCTCATCTCTAGCATCTAACAGTATGTTCTGAGGCTTAACATCGCAGTGCAAAACCCATTCTAAGCATTCTTCATGCAAATAAGCGAGTCCTTTTGCTGTTCCCATTGCAATTTCAAATCTCTTTTTCCAATCTAATGCATTAGAAGATAGATTATCTTTCAAGGACCCATGTTCCAAGTACTCATACACCAAAAGCCTATGTTTTCCTTGTGCACAGTAACCCCACATATCTATCAAATTCATATGATTTAGTCTCCCAATTGTGTCAACTTCTCCAAGAAATTCAGCTTCTCCTTGTTGGGCTTCATTCAGTCTTTTGATTGCTCCTACTCTACCATCAAATAGAACACCTTTATAAACAATTCCTTCAGAACCTCTTCCAATCTCTTTAGAAAAGTTGTCCGTTGCCCTCTTAAGCTCAGCAAAGCTAAACCTTTTGAATCCAGTGTTAGCAAGTAGGTAGCCTTGAACATCTGTATTTGAATTTATCCGGGTCCTTATAAACATTAACAACCAAACTAGAACAATACAAATGATCTCAAATACTCCCAATACACCAGCAAAATAGAGCATGCTCTTCAATGTTCCTTTGACATGGGTTTTTGAATACTTTCTCTCCAGAGGTATCATTTTGGGTGCTCTGCTACAATCTAAATCCATGAACTCTTCAGTAGACTTCCAATCATGCAGGGAAAAGTTTTGAGGTACTTTAATATATATGTCTCCAACAAAGAAAGGTGATTGATTTCCATTCAACAGAAGACCCTTGGTATAACAATTATAAAAGTTTTTTTTCTCATCAAATTTATATTGGAAACCTCTACATGTACACAAAGCTGAACAATTATTCCGGCAAGCACTTAAAGTGGAGTTTTCCAAAGAGTTCAAATCGTACCCATAAAACTCAACGTTTGAAATTTTATGGAATTGAATAGACTGAGTTTTGTTGCAAGAGAGATTGAAATCTGGTTGACATCCATAAGACCAATCAGTTCGGTTTATCATCTTATGGCCCGGAATACAAGAGCATTTTCTTCCAGAGTTAGGAACATAATTACAAAGACTATTAGGTCCACAAATACTATGAATGGTACAAGAATAGACAAAGGCTTCCCATGTAATTTTCCATTTTTGTCCTTTATTTTCTCGACTGTATAATCTGAAATTTCCATCATAATCGACCCGTAACCTCCTCTGAATCACGATACCATAATCAGCAGACAAAAAGTCCATTCTGTCGGAGGAACTAAAACTGCCCAGAGAATCCAACACCGCAATTCTACTGTTGTTGTATGTGGTTCTTCCAGCTTCCCAAGGGAGAAGGTATGGTGGTGGCCAATAGACACTAGAAATTTCAAAGTTATCAAAAAGAAGAGTTATCATATTTTCATCATTAAAAGAAAGTGTATAGAAACCAGAGGAGATGTTGCTTTGGCTTCTTGAGGAGACCAGCTTTAAAATTTTAGTGAGGGGTTGGTTAGGAAGAAGGGTGTCAGTTGGGTAATCAAAGCTTTTCCAAAGAATAACCTTATTGGAATTGACCAAAACAAGATTGCCAGATTTCTCAAGTTTTAATTGGGTCGATGAGTTTGAGGCAGTATTTGTGGCCCAAAAATTGTACCTACCGATGTCGTATAGTACGAGGTTCCCAGTTTTGTGGAGGGTGAGTTTTGAGTGTGTTCCGTTAACTGGTTTGTCACGATTTGCTGTCCAAACTATGGCACGGTCTTGGCTCTCTTTAGGTGTGTCTTCACTGAACCATATGCCAAAGCAATAAGCGTTATCATCTACAAGAAAAAAACCAGCAGAGAACATACCATTTGATGAAATTAAAACGTCATTTTCTGGTTTCTCAACGGAGAGAGATGAGTCTTGGGTCATGGTATCTGAAGTTGCTGCTATAAGAAAAGGAGAAGAGACTGTTAAAGAGAGAGCTAATATGATCAACCATGAGTCCATGGTGTGTGTTGTATTTTTTTGCAATTAATTGAGGTAATGGAAGAGTGTTATTATTGCTGTATATTTATGAGTTGGATTAGTCCAATATAAAATAGAAAATAAGACAGCATCTCTCATTAAATCTTGGGAGACTTAAAAAGTCTTGAGCATAGAAAGTTTTTCTTAACTTCCAAGCTATACATACTGTCAAATAGAAGGAAACACACGCCATCATTACGGAATTACCCAACTCATTCAAAGTCCACCTTAGATAGCTTGAAGTCCACGGTCCACTGTCAATATTTTTGAATTTTTAACTCTATATGGAAGAAAAATTTGTGTGGACCATAATCGAGCAGAAGTCTGAGGCATATAATAAACAAATAATAAATGTAATAAAGTAGAAGCATTCGGGTCAGAAATGAGGAGGATATACTTAAATTCTTTTAAATAATTTTAAAATTATTAAATATTTTTTTTAACATATTTTTTAAAATAAAAATTATTATATGATACATTGATTAAATAACATATTTTATATAAATAAATAAATAAAAGTCTAAATTAACTTTCACCTTATTCAAAATCCATCAAATAAAATTTAGGAATAATACTATGGATCGAATAGATATTACATAGTTTTGAAGGGTACTAATTACCCAACTCACTCCCAGACAACTTATTCCTTGGCTGACTTTAAGTCCACTGTCCATAATTTTGAATTTCTTTCGCTAAATGGTAGAAAAATTTGTGTGGGCAATAATAATATAGATGAGAAATACGAGGCAGATCACAAACAAGTAATAAATGTAATAGAATATATTAGTTATTCTATCTTATGTTATATTTAAGTTTTAATATATTAAAATTCAGGATTGCAAAATTATTCCAACCATAAGAAGTAAATCTTGACAAAATTATATGGATAATATTTTACCAAGTATTATATATGCTAGCTAGTGCGTTTGGAACAATGAGTGACATGATCTTTAAAAGGACAAGACATGTTACATACACCAACCTCAGTCAAATGAAAACCATCGTTTAGATATAAAACAACAAAAATATCCGGAGTTTCCAGATTACTATGAACAAAATATATGGCATTAGTGTGCATCCGAACTCAGTCATCTTGTCTGTTCGTGTTGGTTTCCATATTTTCAGGTACTTCATAAACGGAAAGGAAAAATGCCCTCTGATTCTTTTGCAGGAATCTGCAAGATAGGATGAATATATATTATCCAAACTGAAAATTTGTTCACGCTTTTTTATTATTATTCATGATTCATACTGTGTAAAAATAACCTTATATTTATTTTGATCTCTTTTCTTTCTGAAGGATTTTGAAACAATAAAAGAAAAACATAATTATTACACACAAATGACTATACTGTATAATCGTTATGTTTATCACTATACAACATAATTATTTGTGTGGTTCTCATATAATAATTCTTCATCTCCTCTTCATGTTGGAGTTTGATGTATATCATATAAATACAACTTTAACATTAACTTGTTAAATTGAGGAGTTGATAAGGGTTTGGTGAACATATCTACTACTTGTTCTTGTTAGGACACGTGTTGATGTTTAATGAAACCTTCTTTGAAATGATTTCTAATTAAATAATAGTCAATATCCATGTGATTTGTTCTTTCATGTAACATTGGATTTTCTGTGATATGAATGACAACTTTGTTGTCGCACAATAATGTGATAAGAGTAGTGAAATCAATCTTGAAGTCTCTCAAAATATATGAAATCCATTACAACTCACAGACTATTACAACTAAGCTACGATATTATGCTTCAGTAGAAGATCAAGAAATAGTAGTCAGTTTCTTAGTTTTTCAAGAGATGAGAGATGGACCTAAGAAGATGCAAAATCCTGTTAAAGACTTTCTAGTATTGAGACAAGATGTCCAATCAACATCACTATAAGCTTGCAAATGAATACCATTGTGATTAGGATAAAATAACCCTTTGGATGGGCACCCTTTTAGGTATCTCAGTAAATGCATGGCTGCATCCTAGGAGTCTTGCAAGGGGTATTGAAAAATTGACTCAATTTTTGTACCAGATATCTTATATCTGGTCTACTGATGTTCAAATACAACAACCTGTCAATTAAACGCCTATATTTCTATGGCTCAAGAAGAGTAGAGTCCTTTTTAGCAACCAATTTTTGACCTTTAGGAAAATGTGTCTTTGTTGGTTTAGCTCTAAGAAGACCTGAATCAGAAAGAATATCTAGCAGATATTTTCTTTGGTTTCTAAAAGTTTCAGAAGCCTCTCTTGTAATTTCTAAGCCAAGAAAATATTTTGCATAACCAAGATCTTTAATAGTGAATTGATGATCTAAATGTTTCTTAAGCAATTCGATTTCTTTCTCTAAAGTTCCTGTTAGAAGAACATCATCTATATAAATGAGCAAAGCTTTAAAAGAAGATTCAGTTTCCTTGATAAACAAACAGTTATCATGAGCTGATTGTGTAAATCCAAAACAAGTTATTTTTGTACATAATTCGACATTCCACTGTCTTGAGGCTTACTTGAGTCCATACAGTGATCCTTTTTAATTTGCAAACTTGATTAATTTGTGCCTTGTTGTATCCTTCAGGTGGTAACATATAGACATCTTCATTCAAGAATCCATGTAGGAAAGCATTGTTTATATCTAATTGATGAATCGGTCAATCTTTAGAAGTTGCAACATCAAATAGAATTCAAACTGTAACAATTTTGGCTACAGGTGAAAAACTTTCAAAATAGTCTATTCCTTCAATTTGATTAAACCACTTTGCAACCAATCTTGCCTTATGCCTATCCATACTTCCATTAGGTTTTAGCTTCATTTTGTAAATTCATTTTGATCCTATTGCTTTCTTACCTTCTGGAAAGTATGATAACTCCCATGTATTGTTATTTTTAAGAGCATTCAACTCTTGATTCATGGCTTCTATCCATTCTGCACTAGTACTGGCTTGTTTGTAAGAACTTGGTTCTTGAACATTGGACATATTTTCCAAAAAGGACATGTAAGCATCAGAAAATATAGGAGATTTTGTAAAAGGGAAGATTTGTGGAGTATATATTCTGAGATTGACAAGAAATTCTATCTAAGGACTTTATAACTAAATTAAGAACATAATCTGCCATCCATGCTGGCTTACTTCTAATTCTGGTATTGTGTTTTTGAACTTCATTGGGTATTTGGGTTTTATCTGGATATTCTTCTATGAAATTAGGCAAATCATGATCATTATTAGAAGTAGATGAATCATCTGAAATATTTTGATTAGTTATGGGTATAGAAGGCGATTGGTTTGTGTTTAAGATGATTGGTTCCGTGTCATTTTCACTTATAGGAAGAGGTAAATCATCTTGTTCTATGTTTTCGATACTACTATTTTCAATTTTATAAGGAAAAAATTCTTCATAAAATTTTACATCTCTTGACACATAATTTATGGTTTTCCAAATCATAAACTCTGAAGGCCTTTTGAGTTGAAACGTATCCAAGAAATATACATTTGAAAGCTCTTTCAGTAAATTTGTCTTTATTTGGTAAAACATTTGTCACATAGCACAAGTATCCAAATACTCTAAGGTTTGAATAATTTGGTGGTTTTGAGAGAAGTATTTCTATGTGGGTTTTCCAATTTAAAATTAATGATGGAAGTCTATTTATGATGTAAGTGGTCATAAGGATTGAAGAACCCTAAAATTTCTTTGGTAAATTTGCATGAAATATGAGAGCTTTGGCAATTTGCAAGAGGTGTTTGTGTTTCCTTTCTACCATCCCATTTTGTTGAGAAGTATAAGGACATGATTTTTGATGAATTATTTCTTTACTAAAAAGAAATGATTGAAATTATGAATTTATGAATTCTGAACCATTGTCACTCCTTATGACTTTAATCTATTTTCCATAATGTGTATGAACCATGTTGACAAAGTTAAAAAAAAGGAACTAGTCTGGCTTTTATGGATCATTAGGTAAGTCCAGGTGACCCTTGTGTGGTCATCAATAATAGTTAGAACATATCTGGCTCCTTCAATAGAGACTCTGCCATAAGGACCCTATAAGTCTAAGTGAATCAGTTCAAAAGGTTGTGAGGCTTTAGTATGACTAATGGGAAAAGGTAATCTTTATTGTTTGGACTTGTGGCAAACTTCACATTGATAAAAAAAATTTAAATCTTGTTCTTTAAAAAAATATTGTGTTTCAAAATATCTATAGGATAATGTCCCAATCTGCTATGCCACAATTGGGTTTTAAGAAATTTTTTATTTTCATTGATAGAAACTTCATCACTACAATTCAATCCATGATGATTTGATTTTAGAAACTCAACATTTTTAATAAAGTTATTACAATTGAAATCTTGAAAACTAACAGTATTTTATTAGGAAGATTAATGTCTCCTATGCTATGAACATATTTCACAGATCCATATGATACATAAACTGGTGAAGCTCTTTTTGGCTTTCTTAGATTGATAAAAAAATTTAACGCTTGACATGTGATTGGTGGCTCCTGAGTCTACTATCCAAGTACCATTTTTCAACAAATTAATAGTACTAGTAGCAGAACGTAAAGTACATTGAAGGGAGAAAGTGTTACCTGCATAATTGTTGAAATTAGCAAAGTTTGCATAGTTACCATCCACAATCATCTTGCCGTTGATCAACTTCATCAACTCTTGTTGAACCAGATAACTAAATCACCTTATTTCTCTCCTGCGGCTTCATTGATACCTTTATAATCAAGTGGACTTTCAACCATATTTACCATAATGTTGTTAGTACCTTTATTATGTTAATCCTTTAATTCCTTATACCAGTCTGAAACTCCATGAATTTTAAAACAAGTATTTTTCCATGCCCTTTCATTCTGCAATATTTTATAGACCTTATTCTCCTTTTCTTTCTTCTTAGTTGTAACTCCTTTCATAAAAATTTCTTTCTTAAATTGATTCATTCTCACTTGAGTTCTGGCTAGTAATCCAACAGCTTCAATGCTTTCATTAAAATTAACATGAACCTCTTTCTTTTTTTCAATACTAAGAAGTATTGAATAAGCACGATTCATAGCTAGCAATGGATCCATGACCAGAATTTGATTTCTAGTAGAGTTGTAGCATTCATTTAATCCCATAAGGAATTGCATCAATCTATTCATAGAGTAAAAATCTGAAATTACATTTGCAGCTCCACATGTGTAGGGAGGTAAAGATATAAGGTAAGCAAATTCATCCCACGAGCGCTTCAATTTTCCATAATATTTCGCAATAGAATCATTACCTTGAGATATTGAAGCAATGTCTCTTTGAATCTGATAAAGAAAGGGCCCATTGCTCTCACCATATCTTTCAACTATCTCATCCCACAAGTCTTTAGCTGAAGTTGTATAAAGAAAACTATCAACAAGGTCTTTGAATATGGAATTAAGTATCCAATAAGTTACCATGTAGTTAGCTCTTGTCCAGAGTTCATATTATGTATTTTCTTAATAAGGCATAAGAAGCCTACCATTAACGAAACCCAACTTCAGCTTTGCTCTAAGAGCAATCTTCATAGATCTGCTCCAAGTGAGGTAATTACCTCCAGTTAGAGGTGTCGTTACGAGCACCATTTCAAGATTATCTTAATTTTGCAAAAAATAGGAATCTCCATTAGGATTATAAAATTCTTTACTTATCCAACAACTCTGATTTTTTCTTCAATTTGAATTGTAATATCCCCCATTCTTATTAACAATAAACAACTCTAAGTTCTCACATTCGATCTCAAAATATAAGATAATATATATTAAGTGGCAAAACAAGAGACCTTATTTTTTTTACGAGGAGAAAAAATAATAATATCAATTTAACATTTGACGGCGAGCTGTGGAACTGTGGAACCATGGAAATAGGTTTTCGAGGGAACCTCTCCTTCCCAATAAGTTTCCGTACGAGTTCGACTCGTTTTGTACTTCTCCTGTTGAGTTTGTCATTGGTTCTATTGAGATTGAAAGCAATGACGAATAAGACTTCCTTATCGACTTGACTCGCAGTTTCAATCTCCAACGACATCTTTTACGATCAAAAGCAGGAAAAAAAAACCTGTCCTCAAAGACTATGGTTCAAACCTTATATGGAACAATTACTCTATGAAATTCACTATCCTAAAAACCATTCTTCAAGACAATCGTCTCAAGCTCAAAATCAAGAAATCGATGACATTGAATTTTTGATTAAATAATTGCTCGATAATTATGGATAAAAGAAACAAAAATAGGCATAAGGGCTTTCAACATTTAGATAAAAGAAACTAAGAGATAAATATAAGTAGAATTTAAAAAACCATAATGAAAGAGAGTAAGGGGTTCCAATGGGTATAAGTTTAGAAACAAATACATTGTTTTGGTATCGACTGGTTTTGATATCATGAAAATTTTATCAAATGTTTTTTATATTATTCACTATTTATACAATGTACAAATAAACTTATATTTATTTTGATCTCTCTTTTTCTTGGTAACGGAAGGATTTTGAAACAATAAAAAAACATAATTATTCCACACAAATAATTATGTTGCATAATTATTATGTTTACCGGTATGTATCATAATTATTTGTGTGGTGCTCGTATAATAATTCTTTACAACCCACAAAAGATCACGATCAAAACCATATTATTGAAAAAATGGTAAAAAGAACAAAAAAAAATTTTTATTTATAAAATAAATGAAACGAAAATATGTATAGCAGATGAAACAAGTATATTCGGCCAAGTATCAGATTTACATTCAATTAATGTCATGAGCCAAACGTTCTTTCCCCTAATCAAAATAAAATTCAACATATCCTTCCAAAAATTCCAAAAAAGAACGTTCAGCATTTTGTGCAAAGACAGTTTTAATGTTCAGTTTTTTCGGAAAAAATCTGAAGTTTAATAGAATTTACAGGATTAATTCAAAAATATTTCAAATTAAGGCCAACTCAAAATGGGAAATAAGTAGATCATATAAACAAAATGAGCAATTCAATTTGATTCTGTAAGCAATGTACATGCTATAGAAAATAGGATCCTAAGGCACTTCATGGCTGGTTAGATATCAATGCACCACAGTCTCTGCCCGGAGAGTTTTACTTATTTGAAACTGAAAACATTTAAGGACGGATAAAGTTATTAATTAACTTCTTCGAACAAAATAACCAGGGAAGATATAATCCTTAATCATGATAAAATACTCCAACATGAATAAATATAAACACCTTGCCAAGATGAGTAATGAATTCGCAATCAACAACAAGTAGTTTCTTCAGCATGAGGGGAATTTGGATGCTTATGAGATTCTCCATAGGTATGAAACCTCTGTCCTAACAAATAAAAATTAATAAACAACAATAAGCCATGTGAACACTGATTTATCATTTGAAAACCTTAGGAAAATCAGACAATAAAACAAAAGATAATCACATGATTATGAATCTAAGATCATAAAAGAAGAAAGATATTGCACTGGGACACTGCAATTAATCAGGTATATACCTTAGTGATGGGATCATTCTTACGTTTTTTGCCTCTCGACACTGCATGTAATTTCATAAATAGTTAGCTTTAAGAAGAGATGAGGTCAAACAGTATTATAGCAATTTAAATTACAAGGGAAGGTAGCAATTCATTATCTAAAAGATCTGAAGCTAATATCCATCGAACTGGAAGTAATCACATCTAAAAGAAATCCTTAACTTGGTGACAACAAAGATTTTCAAATTCATTGGTCATTCTAAAACATGCTAAGGATCCTACGTCAGAACCAAATAAATAAATAAACAAAAGGTGCAGTAAAGTTGATCGTGAAAAAAATTTCTTACGAGAGAGATTTTTTTTTCTCCATAAAGGCTTGGCTACTAGGTTTTACTAGATTTCCATATTTCAACATATTTAGATTTGCATTCATGTTTATTAACGTGGTAATGAACTTGCAGATATGCATCAAACAGAAGCTAAAACAACCGTGCAACTGCACTACCTAATGATAGTAAAGATGTTAGAGATACAAAATTGGGCTAGGAATGCGTTTCATCCCCTAGTTGCAATTAAGAGATCTCTCTCTCTTACCCTTTCTCCAACATCAGATCATTTAAATTTGTTATGTAGTCACGTTTCTGGGCAAAAAAAGGACCAGACAGGGATGGTGCTACAAGCCCAACCCAAGATCAAATTAGCATTCTTTCTTATGGTTTAGTCACCTCTCATTCCTCTGCAAGAGAGTCCTAAGGGTCTACTGTCCGAACAATCAAAACCATCATACACAAGGGGGTTAAGGTAACAGTTGAAATTTCTGCTCCATCAAGTTAAAAGAAAACCCAAATTCTTTGTTAATTTGTTAATGAATAAGATTAGAAGGAAAAAAGAAAATGTGACTACAATAACTACAGAAAAACAAAAAAACATCAGAGGTTCTCCAATAATGTGCAAACAAACTAAAAACATCAAACTTAACAGAAAAAAGGAAAAATGTTCAAGAGAGAGAGAAAGAAGTAAAGGCAAACCTTTGGGACATTTTGGCTTAATATGTGAACGGTGGGCTAGCTTTGCACTTTGATCTGTTCGTTTCATGTTGAGATTCTTCTGTATCTTCAAATTCTCTTCTGTGTATTTCATCAAACGATCCTCTTCTACCCATTCATCCCAACAGTTGAATTTCAAATATAGAGACAGGAGAATAAAGCCCAACTTACATAGGTTTATTATAGAGCATCTTCTGTCTGCATGCCAGTTAGCTGATGTGGGTTTTTAATCTCCCACCCCGTAAAAAAATAAAAGGGGTGCATATAAGAGCGAACATTAACACAGTTTGTGGTAAATTCTACATTCGTTATTTTATTCATCATCAATGATAAAATTAGGAGAAACGATATTTCTAGACAGTGTTCAGATGTTTCCTTCTAAATGTCTAAATAAATGGAAGAATGTGCGAGACTTTAAAAGCAGTTACACTAAAAAATGAAAATAATAAACCAGGCAACAAAAATGGCAACTAATGGTTTTATTAGTAATAAGATTATAAAGTCACACATGCGTAAGCCAAGTCTTAGGTTGAAATTTGCTATGGAAAAAATGAAAGTGAAATGACAATACAAGAACACAACTAAAATAGAGGATACCACATTTTCATCAGTAAGATGTCACATAAAAGAACTTGTATTAAAGTCAATAAAACAAGTATATTTGCAGGAGGAGGCATTCACCTTTTATTCCAGCCCTGCCAAACAGAAGAACAAGCAATCAAGAAAAAAAATTACTTCCTCAAAATCTTATTAATAATAACATTGAATTGCTGCAAGAAATGCAACACAACGAATAATGAAAATGATACGAGTAGAAATTTCAGAGAGGTAAGGGGAAGAAAAGAAGCCAAGGAAGAGAGATAATTGTTATATAATTCTTGTTATCTCTTGCTGAATTCTCGTGGCTTTATATATAGCCATACATGGATGGAATTGCATGACAATATTCTAACTAATTTTGACATCTTAATTGAATCTATGATCCTTCATTCCTTGCTTCTCGCCTGTCTTCTCACGCCATCTGTGGTCCCCCCTCTGTGCTCAATTATGTAACCATGTGCACCCAACTGCTGCTCATGAGCGTTGCGCTGTGCTTTGTGCCGTTGGGATCCTCTTCTGAGCCTCGCGCGCCGTGTGTGCTACACCAAGCAACTCGAGTATTTTTGCTCGTATCATTCCTTCCCCCTTTTAGAATTCTTGTCCTCAAGGATGAAGTTGGGATATGAATTGATAAAAATATGGGTGCCCCTTCCTCAGAATAAATAGATTGGAATGCTTGTAAAACAATTTTCCATTCCTCAACTCGACATAAAATTGCTATTAATGAATTCCAAGTAACTTAACCCCTCTCAAGAAACCACACAATTGAATCCAATATAGAGAAGTAATTTACCGTGTCTCTGGAATGAACCATCTCCTTATTGAAATTTTGCAACTTTTGTAAGCATAAGCCTTCAAGGCTTCTCCAATGACTTCACCAGCCCCAAGTTCATTTGATACTCTCACATTTAGTGTTATATCAAACACAAGTGTAATCCAGGCATCCTATCCTTGTGTGTTCATGCCGATTGAATTGACACTAACTACTATCAAAGGATTTGGCAAATGGCCTGTAATGACCACCAATACCATCAAGTACCAAAACTCTAAACATAACATAACAACAAAAGCCAAAGAAAGCTTAACAAAGCCATATAAATCAGAAAATGCAAGCCATGAGAAACCATTCCAACCATCATCCAACTTAGCAATGAAGGTGTACAATAATTGGCCAATAACAATGAGCCACCAAGATGTGTTAAGTGCAATAACAGCTCCAACTAAGCCTCATCTCAGCTTTAGCATTAGCAACCAGATCATAGGCCAACCAGTTCTAACTCCAATCAATTCTCTTATTAACATAGAAACTGAACTTGGTGCTACCGGTACCCTCTGCACTAGCCCTACAGCTAGGGGGTTATTGCTCCCATTATCAACTACAAAAGACTCTTTTTCTGATTAATTACAAGATTTATCAGACAAAGAGAAAACTGATGTACCGATTGAGCTGTTCTATTTAACAATACTTTCTTTACCACTATCCAAAACTGTTGTGGCAGAACACTGCTCCAAAGATTGGCTATGAATTCGATCTTGAACTGTCCCCTTCATAACCATATTAGTATTGGCATTACTTTGAACTTTGGATGATTTCTTTAATGTAAAGCTAAAAGCATAAAATAAACCATTTTCTGGGACGATCTTGAACTTCTTGAGGGTTATAATTGCTTGTAAAAGAGTCATCTCTTTTGAAGACAACTTTCCTGTCTTTCAGTGAAAGAACTCCACAGTCATTTGGTAGCTTCTTAGCACAGTTCTTAGCAACAAAGGTTGATGACAAATTCTAATGATGGCATATACTGGTTCTTACAATAATCTTAGCGGCAGAGTAAGATTTGGTTATTCGAACAACTTTCTTGATTGAAGTACCTCTACAAACCTTAAGCTTGAGATCCATCTATTTCAATTTATAGAAACCCTCATAGTGATATAACCTTCCAACTTGACCCTTTGAAAACTGCCTTAAGAATTTCCACCTATGGGCCTTATATGAAAGCAATGACATTTTTCCATGACCCCTTTCCCTTTCCCTTTTCCTATCAAAACTCAAATTCCCATCTCCAAAAAGTGATTCTTGAAGACTTATATTATGTCTATACTCATAAATAGGGATTATATTACTCTTTTCAACACAATAACCCAAAAGGGTCACCAAAATGATGATTTCAACCCACCTAGAATCTACAGCTCATTTTGAAACCCTCCCTCTGTTCGCAACGACAAGGCTTCCAACTTTTTCATAACAAGTATAACCAGCATAACTAGAGAAAACTCCTTGATGGAAGAACAAGAGAATCTAATGGCCAAGGAACGTAAGCTGGAAATGTTTTCTTCATAGTAGAGAGAGTTAATGTTCACGAAGAACACCTTCTTCTCAACCCAATTCTTTTTAGTAATCTGCCCACCAAGTGTTTGATTATTACCCATAGAAGAAGTTAGTGTATTGATTTTACTTCTATGCAGTGTTATCTTAGCCTTAATCATAGGTTGATTAGGAAGGTAGGGTGAGATGGAGATCTCCTTAGCTTTAGAGAAAAGTTTGGGATGTTTCCAAGTTCTAATCGTTGCTAGGGTTTTCGCATCACATTCACTTGACTCCAAAACGATAAGGGTTCCTTCTAGAACAGTCTCAAGACTTCAATTATGCATCATAACCATAGATGAATTACCAAAAGTAGCCCTAATCAATACAAGATCGTATCGTTTATGTTTAGTCCTACTATGCCATCGTTGCCAGATCTTACTGTGATCGAACATACGACCTCCTCGACCCTTATTTCCAGTAGTTCTCTGACCACCTCCACCAAAATCTCTAATCTACCTGTGCAATTTCGCACGATTGGCATCCTAACAAGCTAGGCATTTCACATGATAGAGTTTCTCATGGTTAACCTTTTCATACGTAGCAACCATTTCTTCATGGGTCGGGTCTAGAGACTCGTCTAAAGGCTTGAGACCAAACCCATTACGAGGGAGCCCAATTGAAGGCGGAAGGCTATCTTCATGATATGGACTCACTTTATGGACCAATATATGGGTTAATTTTGGGAGCCCAATTGGTAGTGACCCACCAAATCTCCATATGGGTTCTAAATAAGTCATCGTCTTCTCTTTCTGTATCCCAGAAATGCAGTTCTTACTTCCTCTAATTTCTATGGGTTAGGGTTCTCTCATTACGAGGGAACTAGTGGGTTGATTTACAAATCTCTCGCAGATCATAGGTGAGGCACGAGGGTGGGGCTTAGGTGATGGTGATGATTGGTGTTCGAACTTTTCTAAAGATGCAAGGAACATTTGAATTGCGTTCTTGAAGTTTGAAATCTCAAATTGAACAATTATTGTTGGGTATGGATTTGATTTAGTTATGGGTATGATTTTTGGATTCAGAGGTCTGTAGGAGGTGCGAAGAGCTCGCAGTTCGCTCAACACCCCCTATATATCAGCGATTACTCGCTATAATCTTGACCCATATCGTGCCAAAATCTTAAATACTTTGTGGAAGAACTCAAAATTGGAGTGGTTTTCCATGGCTGGAATTGGCTTTGATACCATTGATACGAGTAGAAATTTCAGAAAGGTAGAGGGAAGAAGAAAAGTTAAGGAAAAAAGATAATTGTTATATAATTCTCATTATCTCTTGCTGAATTCCCGTGGCTTTATATATAGCCATACATGGATGAAATTTCATAATAATATTCTATCTAATTTTGACATCCTAATTGAATCTATAGTCCTTCATTCCTTGCTTCTCGCTTGACTTCTCATGCCATCTGTGGTCCCTCCTTTGTGCTCAGTTCTGTAACCATATGCGTCCAACCATTGCTCATGAGTGTTGCGCTGTACTTTGTGCTGTTGGGATCATCTTCTGAGCCTCACGCGTCATGTGTGTTGCGCTAAGAAGCTCAAGCATTTTTGCTTGTATCAAAACTCCTCTACAATTCTAAAAGAAAACTCAACATACCCACAAATAAAGAGTATAAATGGAAAGATACCTAGGATTCTCATCCATGAATAAGAATTAGATAAAGATGACCAGAGGAAACTTACAAGGTAATGAACATAAAACTCCTAACGATTCATTTGGAATTCAATTTGTAATACCTGCAAACATATAAAAGTCAGTTTAATATAGTGTTGACCAACATATCTCTTCTTATGCTTGTTCATTCAAATTGTGAGATAGGTTCAACTTTTCTAATTACTAAACTCTAATCTCCATCATGATACACATTTTGTTGTATGGCTCCTTAGCGAGCAATTTGAAAAATATTCCACATGGATTTGGAACTATGGTGGGTGTTCTAGTTTGAGTTATAAATAAAACTCCTTTTTCTACTTTGAAATCATCCTAAAATTTGTATATCTTCATTTCTTTTGGTTAGGTAATTGATTAGCTCAATCTTAACCAATCAATTGAAATTTTTGGAGTTCATCTAATTTAGAGACAATGGAAGTGGTTAGTGATGCTCGAGTACGTATGTAACATTTATATTGAACCTCGATAAATTTATGGTGTTCTTATTTTTGTACTTTAATATTTTATTTAATATCAACTTTAGTTTTATTTAGAAATATATTTTCAATAGCATTATTTTGTTGAGCTAGTTTGAGTTATATTCATTTAAATCATAGTATTTTGTGAATAGTAACTATTTGGAATAGGAAAAATATACCCGATTTTTTCAACAATTGGTATCAGACCCGAAGGTTTCTAATTAGAAATTTATTTATTCTGTTTGTTTTCTATTAAAATATAGTTACTAGTTGTTTTAATTTGAAGAAATGATGAAATAAAAGTCTCCCTCAAACAAAGTCCAATCATCCACGTCATCTATACTTGGTAGAATAACTGTGATGAATGTAAGGTTCGAGGTGGAGAAGTTTGATGGAATCGGTCATTTCAGCATATGGAAAAACAAAGTTCTAGATGTTCTGTTTTAACAAGGTCTAGACATCACCATTGAAGAAAATAAACCAGATGGAGCAAATGAAGTTGAGTGGAAAAATATCAACCGATTGGCATATGGTACAATTCGTTCGCATCTCTTAAGAGAACAAAAGTACACATTCATGAAAGAGAGCATACATAATCAACTTTATTTGAAGAAGTTGTTCTGTTTTGATTACCTTATAGGTACCACAATAAATGAACACATTACCGCTTTTAATTGATTAATAGTAGATTTATGAAATATGGATGAAACTTTTAAAGATGAAGATTTAGCCTTGATGTTGTTAGTCTCTTTTCTTGATGAGTTTGATCACCTTATTATGAGCTTACTCATTGAGAAGGGTAAAATGTCTTTTGATGAAGTTTATACTGCTTTGTATAGTAATGAAATTGGAAATAAAGATAAAAGAAAGCAGAAACGAAGTAACAAAGGCATTGTTTATAAGAGGGCATCCACAAATACAATAGAAAGGAAGAAGAGGTAGATCTCTGTTGTCTCTTTTGGAGAACATAAAAATGTGCAAGTATACACGGTCACAAATAATAAAATTGATAAGTAAAATTATCATTCCTATAGAGATTTGTCACTATAGTTTGTTAAGTACTAAAATTATTTCACTCTGATTTTATCCAAAACAAACGAAATTTGATGAAATTTTAACACCTAATTTTTGTAAACAATAAATAAGAAAATTCTAGGATTGCAGTTTCACCAAATTAATCCACTTGAATCATATTATTCCCTCTTGATTTATATTTTTTTGTAAATTTAATTTGCCAACCAAGAACTCCTAATTTTATCCATACATCTCTTCCGAGCTCCATATAGACACATCTCACTAAAATAATTCACTATATTCTTATGGGAATTAAATTCACCAAGATTCATTGCGTTTAAATTTCTCAAATAGCCACACATAAAATAAAGGTATATTCCTATCTCTTATATATACATGTTATTCTATCCATGAGCAATACACAAAAATGTCTCTTCCAAGTTTATTTAAGTGCTACAGATTAATTGATAAATTTTCCAATTATCAAAAGCATTAAGTACAAATAGAATAAACAAATTAAAAATCTCATAAATCTTTCAAAAATAAAAATAAAAATTACAATATGTAAATTTTAAAGCATTTAAGTAATATTATATTAAGAACAAAAGAAAATTAAAATCTATTTTTGCTATCTAAATTTGTTGCACATGTAGAAACACAACATAAGCCAAAAATGGCTTTTGTGTGTACCACAGTCCAACTCTCCAACCACCTAAATATTTCGAAATAATCTCCTATTTATAGCTCCAACACTCTAAAAATAATACATCCTAAAATATATATTTTTTAGACACGTGGGACAAATATTTTACATCAAAAATAATAATTAATACCCGCGTGGTAGAAAAAATAGTACATCAAAAATAATATTTAAATCTGCGTTGGAGACAAGCGTGCGTCGTTCTCCATTTTTATTTCAATTCACGCATGCCATGTGTCAACATTTGATTGGGTTCAAGAAATAACGAGAAACGTGGCAGCCTTTCATATGCTACGATGAACGGGAGCACGAGGACCGCATCGCACGGGATAATTCCTTTCGAAGACATGTGGGGGACACAAAAGCTACTGGAAACATGCGTCATTTTTGTGTTTTTGTTTTAACCAACACATGCCATGTGTCAGTTCCTGGTTTGCTGAAAGAATATTCGAGACACGTGGCATTGTATGATTCGTTGGAATGGCAGGGTGTACGATCTTTCTTTGGACCGTGTCGCACGAGACCATTTATGGCATAGGCATGTGGGTCCCACCCTACATGATGGCTTGCTTGGCCAGGTGGGCCTCACATAGTGCACCGAGTAGCATGTAATCCAGAAAACTGGGTCTAATCTCTTTTTTTGGCATTTGTATTACATATGCTAATCCTCATCGTTGATATTATGATCTGACGGTGCTTGGATAATAAGGCACGTGGTCTTCTTTTCTACGCAGAAAAAAAAATTTCATTTAATTGCTTTTTAGCCTTTCAATTTAATTTAAATTAACTTTTAAACTTTTATAATTACAATTAAGCCTTTTTTAAATTTAAATTAACTTTTAAACTTTCATTAATTGCAATTAAGCCCTATTTTAATTCAAATTATATTTTCAGACTTTATTATTTGCAATTAAGTTCTTTTTCGATTCATATTCTTTAATTTTCTTAAAAATATATTACTTAAAAAATAAACAGTAAATATTAATTTAATTAATTAAAATTAACTAAAAATATTAAGAATATAGAAATTATAATTAATAAAATGGACAAAATAACTGTATAATATATAGTTATCAATCGCGTTCAAAAGGAAGGCTTGGTAAAAATGAATGTGCTTTTCGTCACGAAAAAGGCCATTGGAAAAAAATTATCCGAAGTTGCATAAGAATGGAAAAGTTGTGTAACTTTCTGCATATACAACTGAAAGCAATTTAGATTTTACATTGGTTGGTTCGTCAACAACATCCCATCTTGGTGATTGGATTTTTGATTCAATGTGTACCTTCCATATTTCTCCTAATAAGTAGTGATTCTTTAACTTTGAAGAACTAGACAGTGGAGTTTTTTTATGAGTAATGATTGTCCATGCAAAATTTTGGGGATAGGTACAATTCGTTTGAAGAATGAAGATGGTTTAACTAGAGTATTTAAAGATGTTCATTATGTCTCAGATATGATGAAAAATCTCATTGCTGTAGGAGTCTTAAAATCAAAAGGCTTTATCGTGATGATGCAAAATGGGAGATTAAAGGTTACTTCTAGAGCACTTGTGGCAATGAAAGGTTTTCGGAAGAATAACTTATACTACTACCTTGGTAGTAAGGTTATTGAGACAACATCGATAGTAGTCTCAGAGGAAGAAACAGATTTAGAAATTACCAAGTTGTGGAATATGCGTTTGGGACATGCCAGTAAAAAAGCTTTATAGATTTTAGTAAAGCAAGGCCTGATGAAAGGTGCGAGAACTGACAAGTTGGATTTCTATGAGCATTGTATATTATGGAAGCAGAAAAGAGTAAGTTTTGGCACTGCATTCCATAATACAAAAGGCATATTGGATTATATTCATACTAATTTGTGTGAACCAATAAGAACTCCATCCATTAGTAACAATCATTATTATGTCACTTTCGTTGCCGATTTTTCGAGACGAGTTTGGGTGTATCTCATGAAGAAGAAGGATGAAGTGTTGAGAATTTTCTCAAATGGAAAAAGATGATCAAGAACCAAATTGGTAGAAAGATCAAGCATTTGAGGTCTAATAATGGCACTGAGTACACAAATGATCCATTTATGAAAGTTTGTAAAAAAGAAGGCATTGTGCGATACTTCACTATTCGAAAAACATCACAATAGAATGGAGTTGCAGAGCGTATGAACTAGACTTTTCTAGAAAATGTTCATTGTATGTTGTCAAATGCTAGGTTAGGCAAGCAGTATTGGGCTGAGGCTGTGACATATGTGTGTCATCTTGTCAATCATCTACCATCGTCTGCTCTTGAAGGTAAAACACCTATGGAGCTATAGTTCGGAAAACCTACTAGAGATTACAATTTCTTACATGTGTTTGATTCTACTACATACTACCATGTCACAAAATTGAAGTTGGATCCAATTTTCTAGGGATTCTCTCTGTTCTAAGGGATATCATCTATGGTGTCTTGAAATGAAAAAGATAGTCTTCAGTAGAGATGTTACCTTTGATGAATCTATCTTATTGAGAAAGGTAACTGAGAAGATCGATGGTACTTTATAGTAGGTGGAGAAAACTATAAAGCAATTGGAGTTTGAAAGCAAAAGCATTGACCCAGTTGGTGTAGATAAGACAGAAGCTAATTCTCCATTGGTAAAAGATGAATTAGATGAAGTAGAGGTTTTAACCTAAGAACCTCCACAACAATAAGGAAAAACTAAAGTTGATAGACCACAACAAAAAAATGTCAAAGAGCCTGTGCGATACAAGGATATGGAAAATCTACCTACTTAGTTTAAGAATACGATGGCATGTGAACTTTCAATTGTGTGTGATGATGTTCCTTCCACAAATAAAGAAGCAATCAGAAGTCCTCAAAATTGAAAGATGGAAGAAAGCCATAAATGAAGAACTGATGTCCCTTTAGAAGAATAAGACATGGAAATTGACACAACTACCTAAGGATAAGAAGGAAATTGATTACAAATAGGTGTATGCAAAGAAAGAAGGATTTCCTAACGAAGATGGTGTTCGTTACAAGGCAAGGTTGGTGGCTAAGGGCTACACTCAGAAGGAGGGAATCAATTATAATAAGGTATTTTATCCAATTGTAAAGCATTCCTCTAGTAGAATTTTGTTGGACTTGGTAGCACATTTGGATTTAGAACTAGTTCAACTTGATGTAAAGACTGCATTTCTACACGGTGACTTGAAGAGGAAATCTATGTGTCTCAGCCAGAAGGGTTTAACGTTGCTTGTATAGAGAATTAAGTTTGCAAGTTGAATAAATCATTGTATGGATTGAAGCAATCTCTGAGGTTGTGATACAAACAATTTGATCAGTTTTTGTTGCACCATAAGTAAACTAGAAGCACACATGATCATTGTGTGTATTTTCGCAAGCTACAAGATAAGTATTTCATTTATCTTCTATTAGACGTTGATGATATGTTGATTGCATCAAAGAACCAAGAAAAAATTGAAAGGTGGAAGGCTTAACTAAGTCAGGAGTTTGAGATGAAAGATCTTAGAGAATCTAAGAAGATTCTCGGTATGGAGATAAACAAAGATAGGAATAAGGGGAAGCTTTGTTTGACCCAGAGTCAATATTTGAAAAAGGTGCTACGTTTTGGTGTGAATGAACAAACAAAACCTGTAAGTTCTTCGCTTGTTCTTCATTTCAAGCTTAATGCTCAATTGTCTCCTAAGAATGATGCAGAACGAGAATACATGAAAAAGGTTCTGTATGCTAATGCAGTTAGTAGCTCGATGTATGCAATGGTGTGTACGAGACCTGACATTTCACATGTCGTTAGAGCTGTAAGTAGGTACATGCATTATCCTAATAAAGAATATTAGTTGGTTGTGAAATAGATTCTATGGTATATTCTACGTACTATAGATGTTGATTTAATATTCGAATATAATAATATTATTGGTCGATATGCAGTTGGATATTGTGATTTTGACTATGCAAGAAATTTAGATAAATATCAATCAATTATTAGTTATATATTTAATAAAATGAAATTTACTCATTTTAACTTAGAATAATATAATTATATAAAATGAGGAAACATTCGAGAGTAACATTATTACAATAATAATTTATTAATGATTATTATATTCAATAACATTAACATTTATGTAAAATAGATATTTTATGTAATTTTACTATTATAATAATAAAAATAATTAGAGTATCATTACTCAAAATTTACTTTAATATGTTACAATTATCTAATTTTTTTATAATTAAAATTTACTTTAATATGTTACAATTATCTAATTTTTTTATAATTATTAAAATAATTTAATAGGTGAGCTTTATTTAAGAATTTAAATGATTAAATGTATTTTACAAGAATAACTCATAAAATAATAGTATTCTTAGTATAATAATTATATTATAATTATAATTAATATGTTATTTTTTTATTAAATATATTTACGTAAAATTGATAATATTTATTAATAATATTATAATATATTATTTAAAATTTATCATATTATATAGATTTATCAATTAAATAGTTATATATAATCTTACGGATAAAACGTATTATTAGTCAGTTAACTATATAAAAGTGCAGAAAATTTTGTTATTTCTTCATTAAGTAACACAAGTCTATTTGCTATATTAAAAGACAAAAATTTCGCTTGGGTTAAAATTATTATTTTGATAAAGATAATGCAATAAATAAATTTTAAATAATTATAATTTATTTACACCATCTATTAGTCTATCTTTTTGCTTTAAATGACCACTAGCATAATTTTAATTATAAAATTATTTAATTTTTATTTACTTATTATTTTAAAAAATAAAAAATAGTATATTTTTATTATCAAATTTTGAGAAAAATTAAAATGAAATAATATTTTCGCGCTTTAATTAATTGCAATTGTTATTTTAGTATTGTAATATTTAACTTATAAATATTAATTAAATATACCATTTATTGTTTGAAAGATTGAAAATAAAATTATTTTTTTAAAAATAAAATTTTAGTAGAGACCATTTGAAATAGGAAGATAAATTATGGTGTGATTTGGACAAATTACAAATTTTTAAAAATATTTATTGGATTATTTATGGTAAAAATAAATATTTTTTAAAATGATAATTTTATCATATAAATTTACAATCCACTTTTAATATAATAAACAAACTTGTACTATTTTTATTAATAACAAATAGTATATCTGTCTACAAGTTTTCAAAAATTACCAAACAAATACCATCTCTTACCCTACTTTTAATATATTCATCTTATCTCAAAATGAAACAAAAGAAATTTAACGACGATATAGATAATATATTAAATGACAAGTATTAACCATATCAAGGATTAAAATATTTACTTTATAATTTTATAAAAATATTAAAAATATTATTGATATTAATATAAATTTATATAAAAATAAGAAAAATTATTATATAAAAATATTAAAATTTTAGATAATAACTTACAAGAGAATCAAATAATATAATAACTAATAAAATAATTTTTCTCAATAAATTAATATCTACATATTAAATAAAAGAATAATTTAAATAAAAATAAGATATTTAAATATTAAAAAAATTAATTAATCTAAAAAATATTTTAAAGAATTAAAATCATATTAATATCATGATATATAATTAAATATTTTTTTAAATATAATAATTATAAAGTCACGAGTATTTTGTTTAATCTTTTCTTAATATTCTTTATGAATAAAAAATTATATTTTAATTTAATAAATTATAAATTATTCTATAGGGTTTTAACGATTTCATATAACATCCATATTATTTAAAATATCACTTTTATTTATATTAATGTTAAATAAATTACGTTCATAACTTTCTCATTTGATCATGACATATGATTATATCCTCAATAACGTTTTCTTGTATATTCATTTATAATAACACATTTTTGAAACTAGCAGTTATATACCTATGTTCTTGTAATATTTATATGGTTAATTTCACAAATAAATATACTTGTCATTTATATGTAGTCATATGTTAAGTTTCTTCCACCTCTGTCATCGTCACCTTGCAATGTCACGTGCAATCACTGTTACCTAATAACCCAATTTTATGGGAATAAAATGTTAAAGATAGTAACAGAGAAGACAGGGAGCGAGAGAGGAGAGGAAGGAAACTAAAGAATGAGAGAGGGAGAGTTTGTATAATTCTTAGTATTTTTATATTTTTATTGAATTTATCGAGGGTTATATATAACATTACATTTCAATAATTAAAAAAGAAAAAAGAAAAAAAATGTGTGAAGGAGGTGCGCTAATGCGCTAACCAATTCTAACATTTTAACCAAATTAGCAGTGGTTTTCTCGTGTTTCCGTCTCTGCATGTTCTACGCCTAGTTGCGCTAATCATGTGCCCCCAATGCACCACTCATGCGTTGTAGTTGTGCTCGTAGATATGCCCAATGTAACTTGAGCTGATTCGATTCGTATCATTCCTTTCCCTTTTTTAAAATCCTTATCCGCAAGGATGAACTCCGGGTAGGACTTAGAGAAACACCATTCATTTTCTCAGATAGCTACTCTGGTTAGGGCTCCGACCCATTTGATCAAAATCTCTCCTTTTGGTCAGTATCTACCTTTCTGAATCACTCGGCGATCTAAGATGACTTCAGGCTGAGGCATAATTATTGAATTGTTTGAGATGAGAGGTAGCTAAGGGTTGGTTGGAGTATTCCAATGCGTTTCCTTAACAGACTAACGTGAAACACATCATATATTTGATAGCCTAGGGGAAATGCTAATTTGTAGGCCACCAGACCAATTTTTTTTCACAATTTTGTAAGGTCCAAAGAAGCGTGGAGCCAATTTCATAGATGAGCGAAAGGCCACAGAGGTCTGCCTATATGGTTATAGCTTTAGGTAAACACAATCTTCTTCAAGGAAAGTGAGCCCCCTCCTATGCTGATTGGCCTGACACTTCATTCAATTTTGGGCTTGTATAAGGTTGTGACATGATTCTCGAAGGATGGTGTCACGATCACACAAGTATTCATCCATAGTTTGGACGTTTGAGGTTCTTGGAATGTAAGCCATAAGATAGGGAAATGGAACTCCATAAATGGCTTCAAATGGTATGACTTTGTTGGAGGAGTGTATTGAGATGTTGTAGCTAAATTCAGCCCAAGGTATCCACTCAACCTACTATTTCGGTTGGTCGCCAGCAAAACAACGTAGGCATTGTTCCAAAATTCGATTAACCACCTCAATATGGCCATCTATTTTTGGAAGATAACTAGAACTCATGCACAGTTGTGAAAACTGAAACAATGCCTTCCAAAAGGAACTGATGAAGACCTTATCACGATCACTCACTATGGAAGTTGGGATGCCATGTAGCCACACTACATTAGCCACAAATATCTTGGCCATAACTAGTGCAGTAAAATGATGTTTCATAGCAATGAAGTGGGTATGCTTTGTCAACCAATCCACTATTACCATAATCAATGTGTTTCCTTTGGAAGGTGGAAGCCCCTCAATGAAATCCATTGAGATTTCAGCCCATATTTTGGTAGGAATAAGTAGGGGTTGTAGCAATCCTGTAGGTTTCATACAATCAGTCTTGAACCATTAGCATATTCCACACTCATGTAGGAATTCTTTTACCTTTTGGTGCATATTTGGCCAACAAAAATTCTACTTAATCTTATATAGTGTTTTCGGAAATCTAAAGTGCATTCTACCAAAATTTTCGATATTAAGGAAGAATTGGGGCTTAGGTAAACGTTGTTCCTTTTGAACCATACCCCATCACGATGGCTTATCTGAGGGACATCTATAGAGAAAGTAATATTTCTCAACTTCTCATAAAAAAAAGGATCTTGCTGGACTTCCTGTTGAAGTGTTGCCACCAAGTTGCTTGGGGTTGGGAGACAGATAGGAACTGAAATTCTACCACTCTGGACAAGGAATCAACCCCTTGATTCTTAGAACCCTTTTTATATTCAATCTCATAATCATAACCTATAAGTTTAGGCAGCCAACGTGCCTGTGGTGGGGTGGTTATTCTTTGCTTTAGTAAATACTTAAGACTTCTTTGATCTATTCGCACGATGAAGGGCCTTCCCAATAGATAGAAGCACCATATTCTAATAGCTTTAACCATAGCTAACATTTCCTTCTCATAACTAGATAAGGTTAGGACTGATCCTTTGAGTGTAGTATTGAAATAAGCCACTGGCCTATTTTCTTGACTTAGAACTGCCCCGAGGCCAATCCCACTCGCATCACATTCAATCATAAAGCATTGTGTGAAATCAGGTAAACGTAGGATAAAAGGAGATGTGAAAGCCTTTTTTAACTATTGGAAGGCCATTTCAGTAGCCTCATTCAAATGGAAACCCTCCTTACCCAATAATTTATTTAAGGGGAATGCTACTTCTCCAAAATGTCGAATGAATTTTCTATAATAGCCTGCCAACTCTAGGAAGCCTCGGACACCTTTAGCTGTGGTTGGTGTTGGCCATTCTATGACAGTATGAATTTTTGCTGGATCAATTGAGACCTCTTGTTCTAAGATAAGGTGACCTAAGTACTCGACCTGCAATACAACAAATTGACACTTAGATTTTTTTGCAAATAAATGGTTAGTAGTAAGCAACTGAAGGACAAATTGTAGCTACAAGATATGATCCTCCCATGAGTTGGAATACACTAGTATGCCATAAAAAAAACCAAGACAAATTTCCTGAGGAAGGGTCAGAAGATATCATTCATAAGACTTTAGAAGGTGGCTAGATCATTAGTAAGGCCAAACAACAAGCCTAGGAATTCATAGTGACCTCCATATGTCCTGAATGCTATTTTGTGGGTATCCCCATCATGAGCTCTTATCTGGTGGTATCTTGAACGAAGATCCAACTTGGAATAAACCTTGGCCCTGTATAGTTCATCCAACAACTGATAAATGATAGGTATAAGGTATTTTTCTTTGACAGTAATGGAATTTAGAGCTCGATAAAACACACAAAATCTCCTGGTGCCACTTGTTTTATTAACTAGCAAAATAGGTGAGGAAAATGGGCTATTACTAGATTTTATCAATTGGGATTACAAGAGTTCCTACACTATCTTTTCTATCTCAATTTTTTGATAGTGTGGATAACGATAGGGTCTAACATTCACTGGTCCAGAACTAGGCTGTAAGGGAATTTTGTGGTCCTGTACCCGTGCAAGAGGTAAGTTTATGGCTGATTCAAAGATTTTATGAAATTGAGTCAATAGCTTACTTATCTTAGGAGGGTTCTGGTGGTTGTTTATTGGCCTTATTTGGAGGAGCAAACTTGCCTTGTAAACTATGACATTTCTTATGGGTTAAGGTTGTCATATTGGCTCTACCCAACCCTTGGAAGGTGTGAGAGATACCTTCTATATTAAAACTCAGGGTAGATTTCTTGTAGTCCATCTGAATGGGCCCAAGGGTTTCCAACCATTGAATCCCTAGAACCAGTTGGCATGCTGCCACTGGAAGCACGTAATAATCAGCCTCTACTGGATACCCTTGAATGATGAGAGTGAGGTTATAACATTGTCCAACACATTCTAATTTCTCACGGTTAGAAACCATCACTTCCAGTTTCTTTCCTTTGGCTATAGGTAGGTCGAAGTGAGAAGTTAAGGCTTCATCGATGAAGTTATGGGTAATACCTCCATCTATTATTGCTAAAACATTCTTATTCTTTAATTTTCTCATAATACATATGGTTTGAGGATGTTTAGTACCTACTATAGCATGGAAGGATATTTCAAGTAGTATTTCTTGATGATCTTATCCTGATGTAGGTTCTCCATACTCATCTACATCACTCTGATTCAAATCTTCCATAACAAAGAGTTATGGCCATGCACACTGATGGCTAGCAACAAATTTATCATCACAGTAGTAGCATAATCCTTTCTCTCGCCATTCTCATATCTTCTGGTTGGATCGAACTAGCGCGCTGAACAGGTGTTGGTCCTAACAACCCAGTGGTGGTGTTAGTTTCTTGTTTGGTTTGGTTGACAGGTAGCTGATAACGAGAGTTGGTCGTGGATATCTTTTGTAATATATTTCTTTCCTCAATTAACCTTTCCATACCAATGGCGTCGGCTAGAGATCTCAGTTGCTTGATTTTAACGTCAATTCGAATGTCATCTATTAACCCAGTGATGAAGCAACCAATGAGGAATTCCTTAGGAAATCCCTTCACACGATGATAGAGTTTTTCAAAGGATTTCTGGTAATCTACCACACTCGTTGTATGCCTTAGGCAAGACAATGCTTTTGAGGGGTCCTCATAGTCGATGGGTCTAAACCTCAGTCATGAAAATTTGGTGAACTCCTCCCAGGTGAGTGGTCCATGAAATTTTATGAGCCACTGGTGCCACTATAATGCAAATTTAGTGAATTCAAAGTAATGCTCGGCTTTATAAATCCACCGCGTGGGGTCCTTTTCAACAAACCTTGGAAATGATAACTTCATGTAGGGGTGAGGGTTCTCAGTAGCTGAGCGCGACATGTAGGGATGTGATTGTATGGTTTCATCCCTAGAAAAGGGTTATCCTCAGGTAAGTTCCGATCTGCGTGCAACGCCTGTAACTCAGTTAGCAATGCATGCATAGTGGTTCCAACTTAGTTGAATTCAGTGTCATGACATGCGAGGATCTCCATTATATCATTTCAAAACTCAACATTAGACTTTCCTTGAGTATCCATACTCGTAATCGGCTCTAATACCACTGTTAAAGACAGTAACATAGAAGGTAGGGATCGAGAGAGAGAGAGAGAGAGAAGATGAAGAAAGTTGAAGAAAGTTGAAGAATGAGAGAGCGAGAGTTTGTATAATTCTTTATATCTTTATTGAATTCATTGAGGGCTATATATAGCCTTACATTTAAATGATTAAAAAGGAGAAAAATGTGTGAAGGAGGTGCGCTAACCAATTCTACCATTTTAATCAAATTGGCAATGGTCCCCTTTTGCATCTGTCTCTGCACGTTCTGCACCTAGCTGCGCCAATCATATGCCTTCGATGTGGACATCATGCGCTATAGCTACACTCGCATATGAACCCAACGTCGCATGAGTTGATTCTGTTCGTATCATAAAATCTTATAATGTGTTTGGTAATAAGTAGGCTACCATATCTCACTTACTAAATGATCGTACCAATAACTCTATTAACAATCATTGGAATTCCATAATTCATCACAAAGCCTCAGCTATGACCGATGGTTACAATGGTGATGTCAACCAATGACATCCCTTAAGAGATCCACCAATGGTAGTGCGGGAACTGTTGTATCAAGTATATTTCCTAACCTATGATGCCCATCCGGATCCGACGTGAGTGATTCGAGTTTACCTAATTTATTTCCAACTCAGCAAGTTTAAAAAAAGTTTTTGAGACCCATATTCATTGTTCCTTCACATCAACATATGGCTAGCTTATCTTCTGCTACTAATCCATTGATGTTGCTCGATCTCTTGCTGCCTGGATCGAATTCTTGTGAGGTGTCAAATCCAATCACTTGTCTAGGATCCAATCAACCAGTTAGTCAGACCCTGATGGTCATCCAACTCTTCAAGTACAAGAATAATAATAAGTGATTTGTTCACCGATACAAGTTCCAAATAAGAGAAATCTGAACGGTGGTGAGGCTGGGTATGAAAATTAGTTCTTAAGTACAGAGTTATTGGCCATGATGTAATATGATCAAAATAAAGTGACAAACTACATGTCGGGGATTGAGCAAAACAACCTTTCTTTACAATTTGATACAATTAGCAATGTTGTGTTTAAGCATATTGGAATTAGCAAGATCGAATGGAAGAAGATGAAATTAGTGATAAAGTAGCTGTTGCTACTCCCTTAATTTTAGGAATTGTTTCCATTCATTGAAATTCTGTAAAATTGTTTAAAGTTTTAGTAGTTTATTTATATAAATTAATGTAATAAGAAGCATAAAATAGTAAGAGAAAAACTATTCTAAGTTTTCAAAATTTGTATGAATTCAATCTTCAAAATTGAGATAAACAAGATATGGGTTTAAAAAATTTATCCAAAAATTGAAAAATCAATAACCCTGGTGATCAAAGTTGATCATCGTCATGGTTGTAATTTAGAATAGTCAGATAAAATAGTTAGGTCCATCACAACAAATTGTTCTTTTTTCTTAAGATTAATTGTTTTTTTATTAAAATTCGATGTATTGAATTTGAATTGGTAAATAACATACAACATCTACAAATAGTTCAATAAAGACTAAAGATAGATCCTTCATAATAAGGTTCTAACTATAACAAAAAAAGAAGGTCAATTAACACAAAGTTTGTGAAGAATATAGAGAGATAAGAAGAAAGAATGATTTATGTTGCATTTTTTACTTAGAATGTACATAAAAAGCCCTATTTATAGGGTTATAAGAAGTGTAGTACAAGTGAAATAGTATAAGTGTAGTATAAGTGAAATAGTACAAGTGAAATATAATATCAAATATAACTTAACATCCCCTTTCAAACTCAATGAGGAATAGAAACAATGAACTTGAGTTTGGAAACTAATTATTGAAATCTTCTTAGTAGATGAGATTTGGTGAAGATGTTAACTATTTGATCTATGGAGGATATTAATTTAAGACAAACAATGTCTTGAAGAACATGTTAATGAATAAAATGATAATCAATCTCGATATGTTTTGTTCGTTCATGAAATATATTATTCTGAGCAATCTGAATAGCACTATGATTGTCATAATATAGGATAGTTACGGTTGATTGGAGAACACCCATATCAGCAAGTAGCCAATGGAGCCAAAGAAGTTCTTCAGTGGTGTCAGCAAAAATGCGATATTCAACTTTAGTACTAGATTGAGAAGTGAGAGATTATCTCTTTCTTCACCAAGATATAAGAGAGTTTACAAGAAAGAAACAATATCCAGTGGTAGAGTGACGATTAGTAGGGTCACTTGCCTAGTTAGCATCAGAGTAGGCAGAAAGAAGAAGATTAGACTTTTTGGATAAGTGAAGACTGTGAAATATAATGCCTTTGATATAGCGGAGAATGTGAAGAACTGTAGTATAATGGGTAGACTATAAAGCACACATGAATAGGATAACCATATGAACAACATAGGAGATGTCAGTATGAGTGACTATGAGATAAACAAGATTGCCAACTAGTTGTCGATATAATGTGGAATCTAAGAGAATAGTACAATCTAATGGAGTAAGTTTGACATTGGTTTCTAAAGGTGTTGATGCATTCTTGCAATCATTAAGGCCAACCCGATTAAGAATATTGGAAGAGTACTTTTCTTGAGAGAGATAGCATCCATGAGAATCAGATGAGATTTCTAGGCCTAAGAAGTAGTGGAGATGACCAAGGTCTTTTATTTCAAATTGATGGCTCAAAAACTGCTTGAGATCAATAATGCCATTAGAGTCATTCCTTATTATGATTATATTATCTACATAAAGGAGTAAAAGTGTTACACCAGTGGAAGTCTTTTGAATAAAGAGGCTAGAGTCATAAGAACTAGAAGTGAAGCCAAAGTCAGTAAGTGTAGAGATGAATATGGAAAACCAAGCTCGAGGAGCTTGTTTGAGGCCATAGAAAGCATAAATAAGTCTGCATACTTGATGGGATGAATGTGTGTATCCAGGAAGATGTTTCATATAAACTTCCTTAGTTGTGTCTCCATTGAGAAAAGCATTTTTGACATCCATTTGAAACATGTTCTAGTTTCGTGCAGCAGCAATAACAATGATACTACGAACATAGGTGAGGTGAGCTACACGTGAAAAATATTCTTCATATTCGATGCTATATTCCTATGTAAAACCCTTTGCAATTAGACGAGCTTTATATTGTTCCACAGACTCATCTGAATGAGTTTGATTTTGAAAATCCACTTACAACCAATCAAAGATTTATTAGATGAAATATCAACAAGATCTCATGTATGTGCCTTTGTTAATGCCTATAATTCATCTGCCATAACTTGCTCCAATGAGGGTTAGAACTAACTTCTCTATAGTTTTGGGGTTCATGATGAGACAAAATAGTAGAGAAACATTGGTAATCACAAGGATGATAGGAAAGACTACTTACATGAGTAGAATGATAAAGTGATGACTCTAGACAACTAGATGGATGGTCTTTAGAGGATGTTGTAATGGTAGGATCAGTAGAAGGAGTAGACACATTAGAAGAAGCCGTAGTAGACGATGAAAAGGGTAATATAGCAATGTCAGTAGGAAATAGATCAATAGTTGTGTCGTTAAAAAACAAGAGTGAGGTAAGAGATGAGACATGAAATGGAGAAATAGAGGAAACATTTTATGTTTTCAAAAGATGATATGACAAGAGATGCACAATCGTTGAGAGATAGGGTCCCAATAATGATTGCCTTTGTGTTATATTTCATACCCTAAGAAACAACAAAGACGAGCATAAGGTTCCAATTTATTGCGTTCATGAGGGTGAAGAAGAACAAAACAAGCACAAGCAAATACTTTGAGTAGTTCATAAGATGGAGAAGTATTACACTGACGCTCATAAATGGATTGATTATGAATAATAGACATGAGAACATGATTTGTGGTATAAATAGCCGTAAGAGTTACTTCCCCCCAAAAGCGTTCAGGACAAGAACTTGAAATGAAGAGAGTGTGAACAATATTAGGAATATGTCTGTGTTTTCACTTAGCTTTTCCATTTTTTTAAGAAAATTTTAAAAAAATTGTTTCTTTATATTCCATAGCATTATCAACTCTAAGTACTTTGATAGTTTCAGAAAATTGGGTTTTAACCATTTGACCAAAATCATAATAAATTTTGGGTAATTCATATCTATGTTTCATGAAAAAAATTCATGTAAATCTTGAATAATCATCAATAAAGATGACAAAGTAAACACATCCCTCTATAGTAGGATGTGGGGATGGACCCCAAACATCATAATGAATTAAGTCAAAAGAGAAGACAAAAGTATAATCACTTTTATTAAAATATAAAGCATGTTGTTTTCCCAATTGATAAGGCAAACAATTTACATTATCATAAGTAGAAACAAATCTTAATTTACCAAAAGATGCTAAGGGATGAAGACTTCCTATAGATGTATGGCCAATACTAGCAAACCATAGGTTGATAGGAGTAGTAGAAGCAACAACGGAAGTATGTGGAGAATTGGGTAGATGAAGGTTGATAAGTTCAATTAGTAGTCCAACCTTACGGTCTATCCCAAGGATCTGTCTTATCTGTGGATCCTGCACATGACAACCAGAAGAGGAAAAAGTAATAGTAAGACCAAGTACACACAATTAACCAACAGAGATAAGATTTAGAGCAAGATTGGGAATGTGAAAGGTGTTAGAAAGTGATATAGAAGATGTGAAAACTTGACCAATAGCATTAACATGCATTTGTGAACCATTAGTAGTTTGAATTAAAGGTTTGGAGATGAAAGATTGTGTGGGAGAGAAGGTAGTAGGAGGAGGATTACTAGATTTTGAGAGGACATGTTTAAGAAGACCTTCGACGTTTGGTATGAAGAGTTGTTAGAAGTTGATATTGGTTGGCCAAATCTGTGGTAGTGAAGCGAGCTTCAAGAAATTTCCAAACTTCTTTGGCAGTGTCAAAATGACCAAATTCACCATAGATAGAGGGTAGGATGGTGTTGCGGAACTAAGTAATAATTTGATGATGTTTACTCTCTCAGTCTTCAAGACAGTCAGCAAATAAGGAGTTGGTTTCAATGGTTTCTTATATGGGTATAGAGATATCACTAGTTATTAAATGTCATAGCTTACGTCCTTTCAAAAATATCTTCATTGCTTGTGCCTAGGCTAGGTAGTTAGTATCATCAAGGGTGGTATAGATTGGTTTTGGGACATCATTTCGGTCCTTTTTAAAGGAATAATAGAAGAAATACAATGGAACAGTATAAAGGAGTGTATATAGGTCAAAAATAACCTTTTAAAAAGAAAGAAGAGTCAAAAACAAGCTTTTAACCGATCTAACCCGATGGAGAACCAGTTAGGATGGTGTTGAACTAGAGCTATGAAGAGAGAAAAAAAATATGGTGAACCGGGTTGGATGAACCAGATTTGGTGAACTAGGTTGGGTTTGAGAGTGGTTGGCGCGTGTGTTCTAGGAACAGATTCTTTAGGTGGCACGTGAAGGCGCGTGACGAGTTATTTCGGGTTGATTTTGGTGGCTAGGGAATGTTTTGGATGAGATGAGTCTAATGATGGTATTTTGGCTTTGATTGGATTAGTATAGGTGATATTGGTTTATTGTGATGAAGAGAGACGGAATTTTGATAGAAATTTCAGAGCTATATGAGAGGCTCTGATACCATATGAAGAGTATAGAGAGATAAGAAAAAAAATTGATTTATGTTATATTGTAGTGTCTTAGAATTTACATATAGAACCCTATTTATAGGGTTGTAACAAATGTAATATAAGTGTAGTACAAGTGAAATAGTATAAATGTAATACAAGTGAAATATAAGTGTAATATAAGTGAAATATAATATCAAATATAATTTAACATAAATAATACAAGTGTAGTAAAAATAAAGTATAATATCAAATATAATTTAACATAAATAATACAATTGTAGTAAAATTAAAGTACAATATCAAATATAACTTAACAAATTTCGTTAGATCTTCTTCTACTCTAGGTTTCGATTTTGATTTGCAATCTCAAATTCTCAATTTCAATATTGAGCTCCTTCTCAAATCCCCACCCATTTCTTCCACTTGATTTTGAGTTGGGTAGTTAGAAATGACAAAAGTAAAGAATGTCATACATAAAGAGAAAGTTGTAATCAATTTCGGTCGGTACAATTCATTTAAACAAGGCACGATCCACATATCAAGTAAACATATTATACATTATTTATTATTTCTGTAATTTACAGCTATTAATAGAAATACATATTTATATGCAAACTAGATTTTGAAAAGTAAAAACTTGGAATTTAATTTAAAGATAATCCTATTGATCTTGAAGCATCTCAACGATTTGACTCATTGTAGGTCTCACATCTTTATTTTCTTCAATGCATTTGAGAGCCACTTCCAAAAGGATTTGAACCTCTTTCATCTCACATTCATCTTTCATCAATGGATCCAATATACTTTTCAAGCCCAAATCAACTTCAGTACTTGGATCATCATCATTATTATTATATTTAAGCTTTTCCTTTACCCATGTAACCATTCTTCTAAACTCGGTCTCACTTGTAGCTGGGCTCTTTCCCGTTAACATCTCTAACACAACAATCCCATAGCTGTAAACATCCACTTTTGAAGTAATGGGTTCATTGGAAACCCATTCTGGTGCCATATAACCTCTTGTTCCTCTAATCCTTGAAAAACTTGCATTACGTCCGAGCTCTCCTCTCTTTAGCAACTTTGACAAACCAAAATCAGAAACCTTTGGCTCATCTCTAGCATCTAACAGTATGTTCTGAGGCTTAACATCGCAGTGCAAAACCCATTCTAAGCATTCTTCATGCAAATAAGCGAGTCCTTTTGCTGTTCCCATTGCAATTTCAAATCTCTTTTTCCAATCTAATGCATTAGAAGATAGATTATCTTTCAAGGACCCATGTTCCAAGTACTCATACACCAAAAGCCTATGTTTTCCTTGTGCACAATAACCCCACATATCTATCAAATTCATATGATTTAGTCTCCCAATTGTGTCAACTTCTCCAAGAAATTCAGCTTCTCCTTGTTGGGCTTCATTCAGTCTTTTGATTGCTCCTACTCTACCATCAAATAGAACACCTTTATAAACAATTCCTTCAGAACCTCTTCCAATCTCTTTAGAAAAGTTGTCTGTTGCCCTCTTAAGCTCAGCAAAGCTAAACCTTTTGAATCCAGTGTTAGCAAGTAGGTAGCCTTGAACATCTGTATTTGAATTTATCCGGGTCCTTATAAACATTAACAACCAAACTAGAACAATACAAATGATCTCAAATACTCCCAATACACCAGCAAAATAGAGCATGCTCTTCAATGTTCCTTTGACATGGGTTTTTGAATACTTTCTCTCCAGATGTATTATTTTGGGTGCTCTGCTACAATCTAAATCCATGAACTCTTCAGTAGACTTCCAATCATGAAGGGAAAAGTTTTGAGGTACTTTAATATATATGTCTCCAACAAAGCCAGGTGATTGATTTCCATTCAACAGAAGAGCCTTGGTATAACAATTATAGAAGTTTTCTTCCTGATCAAATTTATATTGGAAACCTCTACATGTACACAAATCTGAACATTTATTCTGGCAAGCACTTAAAGTGGAGTTTTTCAAAAAGTCCAAATCGTACCCATAAAACTCAACGTTTGAAATTTTATGGAATTTAGTAGACTGGGTTTTGTTGCAAGAGAGATTGAAATCTGATTGACACCCATAAGACCAATCAGTTCGGTTTATCATCTTATGGCCTGGAATACAAGAGCATTTTCTTCCAGAGTTAGGAACATAATTACAAAGACTATTAGGTCCACAAATACCATGAATGGTACAAGAATAGACAAAGGCTTCCCATGTAATTTTCCATTTTTGTTCTTTATTTTCTCGACTGTATAATCTGAAATTTCCATCATAATCGACCCGTAACCTCCTCTGAATCACGATACCATAATCAGCAGACAAAAAGTCCATTCTGTCGGAGGAACTAAAACTGCCCAAAGAATCCAACACCGCAATTCTACTGTTGTTGTATGTGGTTCTTCCAGCATCCCAACTGAGAAGGTATGGTGGTGGCCAATAGACATTAGAAATTTCAAAGTTATCAAAAAGAAGAGTTATCATATTTTCATCATTAAAAGAAAGTGTATAGAAACCAGAGGAGATGTTGCTTTGGCTTCTTGAGGAGACCAGCTTTATAATTTTAGTGAGGGGTTGGTTAGGAAGAAGGGTGTCAGTTGGGTAATCAAAGCTTTTCCAAAGAATAACCTTGTTGGAATTGACCAAAACAAGATTGCCAGATTTCTCAAGTTTTAATTGGGTCGATGAGTTTGAGGCCGTATTTGTGGCCCATAAATAGTACCTACCGATGTCGTATAGTACGAGGTTCCCAGTTTTGAGGAGGGTGAGTTTTGAGTGTTTTCCGTTAACTGGTTTGTCACGATTTGCTGTCCAAACTATGGCACGGTCTTGGCTCTCTTTAGGTGTGTCTTCACTGAACCATATGCCAAAGCAATAAGCGTTATCACCTACAAGAAAAAAACCAGCAGAGAACATACCATTTGATGATATTAAAACGTCATTTTCTGGTTTCTCAACGGAGAGAGATGAGCCTTGGGACAGGGTATCTGAAGTTGCTGCTATAAGAAAAGGAGAGAATGTTAAAGAGAGAGCTAATATGGTCAACAATGAGGCCATGGTCTGTGTTGTATTTCTTTGCAATTAATTGAGGTAATGAAAGAGTCGTAAGTAGATATAATTCAAACCCGTAGCACATTTTTGTATATTTTAATCACTGTAAAAATAATAATAATAAAGAACCCACCCATCTAGAAGACTAACCCCATCTTATAAACACAAATTCGAATACTATACATGTAATAATTATTTTATTTAATAAAAAACTATTCCCCTTAGAAAGAAAAAGTACTCAATTTTTTTTTTAATTTGTGACCTTCTTAGCAACTAGATAGGTAATCAAATTTTTTTCTCGGTTATTTTGTTTGTTCATTATTTTCATCTGGAAGCCATCTCCGTCAAAACCTTACATTCTCTCGATAATTAGTTTCTTATATATCCCTATTTTGTATAAATAAAAGAGACTAAATTAACCTTCACTTTTTTTTTAAAATCCATCAAATAAGATAAGAAATGGTTTTATTGATGATGAATAAACAAAAGTTTACAACCTATTTATATAAAAGAAAAATAAAATTGTAATAATTAAAAATAAACACAATTATTGATAGACATTTTCTTGGACAACATATCTTTTCCCACCAAACTGTTGGCGGCTGCTTCCAACTGGTGTGTTGGTTGTCACCAGCTGGATCTCAAGTTTTTAACATTCCCCCTCAAGTTGAAATATATGTTAATTATTCCTAACTTGTTAAATAAGCTTGAGAACTATGAAAAACTCAGGGATTTGGTAAATATATCTTCTGGTTGTTCTAATGTAGACATATGATAAGTTTTGATCATTCCAGCTTGAATCTTTTCTCTTACTAGATGGCAATCGATCTCTGTATGTTTGGTTGGCTCATGAAACACTAGATTTGATGTAATGTGAAAGGCTACTTGATTGTCACAATATAACTTGGTTGGTTAGGAGTGTTTGATACCCAAATCATCCAAAATGTATCATAACCAGGTTACTTCGCAACATGTTGCTATCATAAAGCGGTATTCTACTTCTGCACTTGATCGTGAGACCGTATTTTGTTTCTTATTCTTTCAAGAAATTAACGAGTTTCCAAGAAATATACAATATCATGTGGTTGATTGTCATGTATCTATGCATTTTGCCCAATCTTCGTCACAGAAAGCATTTAGTTGTAATGAACTAGTTGTTGAGAAAAAGAGACCTTGCTCTGGTGTGTTCTTGACATATCGTAGCACTCGTTGAGCTGCTTCCAAATGTGGTTGACGTGGTTTATCCATATATTGACTGAGAATGTGCACAACATACACTAAGTTGGGCCTTGTGAAGATCAAGTATATTAATCTCCCAACAAGTCTTCGATATGATATGGGATTACTGATGAATTCCTCTTCAACCTTGTTAAGGAATAAATTTTATTCCATAGGTGAATTGGAAGATTTGACACCAAGATAACCTATGTCCTCCAATATTTCAAGTGCGTACTTGCGTTGTGATAGAACAATTCCCTTCTTGGAATGTGAAACTTCTATGCCCAAAAATTACTTTAATTCACCAAGATCTTTAAGCTTGAATTGTCTCATGAGATGATTTTTAGTTTCTTCAATGTCTTGTATATTGTTTCCTGTTATGATTATATCATCTACATAGAAAAGAAGAGTAGAAAAGGAATTACCACGGGTTCGGACGAATAGTGAGTGATCATACTTGGATTGGTTAAAACCAATTAGCTTAAGTGTTATTGATAGCTTGATGAACCATTGTTGTGGGGCTTGTTTGAGTCCATAGAAATATTTGTTTAGCTTACATACTCGTGTTTCCCCCTTTCGTCCGAAACCAGGTGGAAGGGACATGTAGACATCTTTATGAAGATCACCATAGAGAAAAGAATTGTTGACATCGAGTTGTCGAATATGCCAATTTTGAATAGCAGCAACGACAAGAAGAAGCCGAATAGTGATAAGTTTGGCTGCTGGTGCA
Source organism: Hippophae rhamnoides (assembly GCA_033030585.1). NCBI lineage: Eukaryota > Viridiplantae > Streptophyta > Magnoliopsida > Rosales > Elaeagnaceae > Hippophae > Hippophae rhamnoides. Next base: position 58,719,555 of record CM065428.1, on the reverse strand, counting down.
AAAAATTTTTGGTAGTCAAAACCTTCAATCTGAATGTATCCTTTGGCCACTAACCGAGCCTTGTATCGTTCCACAGAGCCATCAGGATTATACTTGATTTTGTAGACCCATTTACAACCAACTGGTTTCTTGTTTGGAGGAAGTTGTTGAAGCGTCCAAGTGCCATTAGTTTCAAGAGCATCCAGTTCTTGTTTCATGGAAAGCCGCCATTTTGGATCGTTGAAAGCTTCAACAAAGGTGGTTGGTTCCCTGAGAATGGAAATAGAAGTAGCAAAGGCACGATGTGCAGGTGATAATTGTTCATAGGTAAGTACATGAGATAAAGAATGAAAAGTACTTTTGTCATTGGACGAGGCTGAGTGAGACGAAGGGAAGGATCGAAAAGGCAAGAAAGCTTCTACATGATATTTTTGAAGGTAGCTAGGAACATGGGTGGATCAACGAAGCCTATGTGTGACTGGTGTTGGATGAGTTATGTGTGGTGGAGAAGTTGATGATGATGTTTCTGGAGATGAATTTTGAAGATGAAGAATGTTTGAGTCGATTGTTGGAAGGATAGATGGTGTATGATGAAGTGATGTATTTGGATTGGTTAATTGACGAATGTTAGGTATGTCATCATAAATAGTATTTTCTGATGGATTGAATAGAGTTGGAGTGTTGACAGCGGAAATGAGATAAGGAAATACATGTTCGTGAAAGATAAAATCACGAGACATTAAAGTCTTGCTTGTTTCCAGATTGTAGACACGATAACCTTTTATCCCAGATGGATACCCAATGAATACGCATCTATATGATCTAGGATCAAACTTGGTGAGTCGATCATGATGTGTAGACATAAAACAAAGAGAACCAAAAATATGAAGATGTTCATACCTAGGAATTTTGTGAAAAAGGACTTCAAATGGTGTTTTACCCTTGAGAACAGGGGTTGGAGTACGATTTATGAGGTATGTGGCTGTAAGAATGGCATCTTCCCATAATTGTTTAAATAGATTGGCTTGGAAGAGCAATGAACGAGCAACATTGAAAAGATGACGGTGTTTGCGTTCAGCAACACCATTTTGTTGAGGGGTAGAGACGCAACTGGTTTGATAAAGAATTCCATTGGTAGAAAATAACTGGGTCATAGAGAATTATGGTCCATTGTCACTACGAATGATTTTAACTCTGGATGAAAATTTTGTTTCAACAAGATTAATGAAGGTGGTAAGAAATGTGTGTGTATCAGATTTAGCATATAAGAGATAGACTCATATGCATCTTGAGTAGTCATCAACAATAGTGAGAAAATAACGTGCTCCATTAAGTGCTGGAATGTGATAGCCATCCCAAATATCGACATGAATCATTTCAAAATGTGTTTTTGTATTGATGGAATTTAGAGGAAATGAATTACGTGTTTTCTTAGCTAATGGACAAATAGAACAATCACTAATGGAACAAAAAGGTGTGTTGATGGAAAGAGAAATTACACGCAAACTATTATTAGATAAATGACCAAGTCGTTGATGCCATAGATGAGAGTTGGTGGAAGCAGTATTTGAAACGGAGAAACATCTAGCCTTTTCAAAAATAGTCAGGTAGTAGAGTCTTGCTTTCTCAGTTCCCATCCCAATCCTCATGTAGTTTGAGTTAGTTTGGCTACTGAAACTAAGTTTAATTTGAAGGAGGGAACACACAAGACATTATGGAGTATGAAAGTATTGGAGAAATGTACAGTGACAATATGTGTGACACGGGCAAGAGAATGATCAGGTAAATGCACATGCTGATTACTGACTGGAATGATGGAGCTCATAAGGTTTTGGGAGCAGACCATGTGATCAGTTGCTCTTGTATCAAAAATCCAACGAGCTTTTGAATGGAAAACAGTTGCACATATTGTGTTACCTGAAGAAGTAGTCACTTGACTTGCCATGCTACCTAATTTGGATTGATTGAGAATTGTAAGGAGCTCTTGATATTGGACAGATGTAAGGTTGTGGGATGGTGTCTTTGTGTCGGAGCAACTTTCTTAAAATTCAGTATGATGAGCTTTGGAGGGGAAGTTATAACTTTTACTTCTCTTATCTTGAATTTCTCCTTTCTTCCGACACATGTTGATGTTATGTCCATTCAAACCACAAAAATTACATTTGAGACATTTTTGGCAGTTTTCAAAATTGTGTCCATTGAGACCACAAAAATCATATTTGAGGTGACTTTGACAATTCTCATAATTATGGCCTATATTATTGCATCGATTGCACTTGAGATGTGGGTTCCTTGGTGGATAATTTTTGTGGTTTGCATGGAGACAGTTCTCTGCTTTTCATCTTGAACAATGAGTGAATACACCTTATTTACTGTAGGTAAATGTTCCATGAGCAAGATTTATCCACGTGCTTATGTGTAAATCGTGTTAAGCCCTATGAGAAACTTTATGGTTCACTACTTTTGTTGATATTCTTGTAGTTCCCTTCTGGCATTTCCTCCACAATGTGGAAGAGGACATAGTGCATCGCGATTATCTCATAAGGTTTTCAATTTGGTATAGTATTCTCCAATGCTTACACCTTCTTGTATGCAATCATAGATCTCTTGCTCAATGTGGAATAGGTGCACATTGTTGGTGTGCGAAAAGCGTTCCTTTAATTCTTCCCATAGCTCATATGCAGTATCATTATACATAACACTTTCTGCAATTTTAGGCGATATGGTGTTGAGGATCCATCCTTTGACGAGAATGTTACAGCGAGTCCATTGTTTGATTTCTGCTTCAAAGTTTGTTAATGACCTTTTGATTGTGCCGTCAATAAATCCTTCTTTGTTTTTGGTTATTAAAGCCATGAGCATCACATGACTTCAAATGTGATAATTTTCTTGATTTAAGGATTGAGTTACTAAAACCGTGTCTGATTGGTCTTAGTGGTGTAGATATAATGAATGACTAGGGTCATCATACCACTTTGGTAAAGTAGGGTTGGTATTGGTAGTTATAGACATTATTGTTGAGTAAAATAAATCGAAAGAACGAGATAGGTTTAAGTGTGTTTTAGACAATAATGACTATTTTTGAAACAAATAATGAACTGAAATATGCTTTATCTTATAGAAACGAGTCAAGGATTACAGAACCAGAAATTTCAGCCACAGAATTAGTCAAAAAGTGGGTGAACTAGCATCTGGATTGGCTGAAACGGTGGAGCACTGAACCGGATGAAGACCGAACTGGACCGGATGGAGGACCAAACTGGGTGAACGATGCGTCGTTTTCCTCAGCTACTGGCGCGTGTAACTCCGGTAAGGCGCGTGGAACGCCGATGGACTCAAGGATGGCGCGTGTGAGCGTATAAAATGTTATTTTGGCTTGAAATTAATTGTAGTTTGCTCGGATTCTTCTGGATAATATGATGGGATGAAATTGAAATTATTTTGTGAATCGAATTTGATTTTGAAAAAAAAAAACAGAACGAGGAAAAAAAAGAAAAAAAAATTTGTGAGCTGAATTTTCTGAAAATTATTTCCTAAGTTCTAATACCATGTAATAAATGGTTTTATTGATGATGAATAAACGAATGTTTACAACTTATTTATACAAAATAAACACAATTATAAATAGTCATATTCTTAGACACTAAGCTATTGATGACTGCTTTCAACTAGTGTGTTGGTTGTCACCAACTAGATCTCAAATTCTTTAACAAATAAAGTTTAGAAAGAATCATGTCAATAGATAGTACCTAAATTTTGAAGAGTACTAATTTCCCGACTTACTCCGAGCCAACTTACTCCTTAGCTTACTTTCATGCAACTGTTCATAATTTTGAATCTCTTTCTCTAAATGGTAGAAAAACTTGCGTGGGCAATAATACATGAGAAATATGAGGCAGATCACAAACAAGTGATAAACGTAATAAAATAGAAGCACCTGGGCCACACGACTTGTACCGACGATGTACTTTCATTTATGGATGAGTTGATACTTTTGAAAACTCCTCAAGTTGAGTTTAGAAAGAATCCTATTGATAGTATATACATTTTTGAAGGATCTGGAGATATCATATTGGGGAATAGTTATAATTAATTCTCTAAAAACTCAGGAGATGCAGCAGTTATTCTCTCGTATGTTATATTTCGGTCTTAAATATATTAAAATTCTGGATTGCAAAATTATTCCAACCATAAGAAGTAAATCTTGACAAAATTACATGGATAATATTTTACTAAATATTATATATGCTGGCTAGTGTGTTTGGAACAATGAGTGGCATGATCTTTAAAAAGACAAGGCATGTTTACACACACCAACCTCAGTCAAATGAAAACCATCGTTTAGGAATAAAACAGCAAAAATATCCGAAGTTTCCAGATAACTATGAACAAAATATATGGCATTGGTGTGCATTCGAACTCAGTCATCTTGTCTATTCGTGTTGGTTTCCATATTTTCAGGTACTTCATAAACGGAAAGGAAAAATGCCCTCTGATTCTTTTGCAGGAATCTGCAAGATAGGATGAATATATATTATCCAAACCACAAAAGATCACAATCAAAACCAAATTATTGAAAAAGTGGTAAAAAGAACAAAGGATTTTTTAAAAAATAAATAAGTGAAACGAAAATACGTACAGCAGATGAAACAAGTATATTCAACCAAGCATCAGATTTACATTCAATTAGTGTCATGAGCCAAACGTACGTTCCCCTAATCAAAATAAAATTCAACATATCCTTCCACAAATTCCAAAAAAGAACATTCAGCATTTAATGTTCAGTTTTTTTCTGAAAAATTTGAAGTTAAGAGAATTTACAGGATTAATTCAAAAATATTTCAAATTAAGCCCAACTCAAAATGGGAAATAAGTAGATCATATAAACAAAATGAGCGATCAATTTGATTCTGTAATCAATGTACATGTTAGAGAAAATAGGATCCTAAGGTACTTCATGCCTGGTTAGATATCAATGCACCAGTCATACTGCTTGGAGAATTTTACTTATTTGAAACTGAAAACATTTAAGGACGGATAAGTTATTACTTAAGAAAGTCGGTCAGTTTTTGCTGCAGCTCCATAGATGTTTCCTTTTCAATCTTTGCATAGTATAATAGCTCAGGCAACTTAACTGCAGCAACAAAAGTAACATTAGAACTCCAAGGAAATGATACTGGCAACTGATAGAAGTGCATAGTCTACATCTAATTTGATTTTTTTTTATAATTAATTTGAGGCTAGGCAGTCTATCTGCTAGCTATAAAATTTCTCTCTAATTACTAGGCAATAGCTATACATATTTAACTTTCTGTAAAGCTGCTGGCATTAGCATTTTGGTTCATTATCTATAAATAAATCATAGCCATAACTGGATCAAATGCATGAACTGGTATGGTTGGATTTTCAGATTTTCAGATTTTCAAATGTAGCCAAGGGTATATACAAATATACATCGTTACTTTCCAAAGCCAATGTGACTGCTCATCATCAGAAAGCCATCAAGTAGCTTAAAGTGAGGCATAATAGAATCTGAAAAGAGAAAGCATACCAAAGAGACGTAATAGATGTTCAGCTCCATATACAGTCGAAGGAGAGACACCATCTATGACCACTTCCTCATATTGCTGACGCTCACTTTTGTAGAGAAGCATGACAGGCAATACTTTGTCAAAATAAGCACGTAATCCTTTCAGAACTTCTTCAACCGATTCAGCTATACTAAATAATACATAATGTTACGTTAGACATAAGAGAAGCAAACACATATATAAGTTAACAGTAAAATACAAATCCTTAGCAAAAAATAAGTACAAATACAAAGACCAAAAACAGGAATTAATACACCAATGATTTAAACAAATATGGACTATGTTTCTTTAAAAACAGAACGAGCATGGCATATTAACTCTCCAACGCAGAAGTTACAGCAGGTCCAAAAACTACAACATGTCTAAACTACAACATTGTCAATCACGAAAATAAATCTGGTTGACAAAAGTAAAACAACAGATTTTTTGTACATATAAATGTTATAATATCCTTTTAAGAGTTCAGTGCATGTATTCGATAATTGCCCATCAATATCTGGCACAAATGTTTAATTATGAAAGTCCCATAAAAGATTGATAACAGGTAATCGTAGTGTAAGCCTACTTTTCCTATGAATCTTCAGTTGAGATGCCAAATATTCTTGCATAATATTATTGAAACCAAAAATATGTCACTCACACTTAAAAAGGCAATATTCAGCAAGGGCAAAGGCAAGGGAAAGGAAACTCGTGAATGGAGCTACTATATTTATCAAATAGACACTAGATTCATGCACGCTATAAATAAGCTCTTTAGAGAGCATATGTTCACATTTGACAATTAAAAGATCAAGATGTGTTTCCATCAGAAATCAACTGAAAGAAAAACAGGCTCTTCCATTTCCTTGCCCCTGGCTTTTCTATTGCACAAAATCTGTTGTAAGTAGTAAACAAGCAGAGAAAGACTTACAAGCCATCTTTCTTTAGTCTGTAATCTTCATATTTCTTCAATATGTCATCCACACTTGGATTGCGTGGAAGTTTAACAAGCTGCAAAGTATATTATTAAATTTATAATCTATTTTAAACATAATTGAATTGTTATAATCCATTATTACACACTGCTAAAGGGTTATCAAGTAACAATTTGTTGCACTAAGCACAAAACAGTGACATACATTAGAGAATTCAGTAATGAATTTAACTTCTTCGAACAAAATAACCAGGGAAGATATAATCCTTTATCATGATAAAATACTCCAACATGAATAAATATAAACACCTTGCCAAGATGAGTAATGAATTCGCAATCATCAACAAGTTGTTTCTTCAGTATGAGTGGAATTTGGATGCTTATGAGACTCTCCATAGGTATGACACCTCTGTCCTAACAAATAAAAATTAATAAACAACAATAACCTATGTGAACACCAATTTATCATTTGAAAACATTAGGAAAATCAGACAATAAAACAAAAGATAATCACATGATTATGAATCTAAGATCATAAAAGAACAAAGTTTAAGAAGAGAGATCTTGCACTCGCACACTGCAATTAATCAAGTATATACCTTAGTGATGGGATCATTCTTACGTTTTTTTCCTCTCGAGGCTGCATGTAATTTCATAAATAGTTAGCTTTAAGAAGAGATGAGGTCAAACAGTATTATAGTAATTTAAATTACAAGGGAAGGTAGCAATTCATTATCTAAAAGATCTGAAGCGAATATCCACCGAACTGGGAGTAACCACATCTAAAAGAAATCCTTAACTTAGTGACTACAAAGATTTTCAAATTCATTGGCCATTCTAAAACATGCTACGGATCCTAGGTCAGAACCAAATAAATAAACAAACAAAAGGTGCAGTAAAGTTGATCATGAATAGAATTTCTGATGAGAGATATTTTTTTCTCCATAAAGGCTTGGCAACTAGGTTTTACTAGATTTCCATATTTCAACATATTTAGATTTGCACTCATGTTTATTAATGTGGTAATGAACTTGCAAATATGCATCACATGCATCAAACAGAAGCTAAAACAACTGTGCAGCTGCACTACCCAGTGATAGTAAAGATGTTAGAGATACAAAATTGGGCTACGAATGCATCTCATCCCCTAGTTGCAATTAAGAGATCTCTCTCTCTCTTACCCTCTCTCTAACATCAGATCATTTAAATTTGTTATGTAGTCACGTTTTTGGGCAAAAAAAGGACCAGACAGGGATGGTGCTTCAAGCCCATCCCAAGATCAAATTAGCATTCTTTCTTATGGTTTAGTCACCTCTCATTCCTCTGCAAGAGAGTCCCAAGGGTCTACTGTCCGAACAATCAAAACCATCATACACAAGGGGGTTAAAGTAACAGTTGAAATTTCTGCTCCAACAATTTAAAAGAAAACCCAAATTCTTTGTTAATTTGTTAATGAATAAGATTAGAAGGAAAAAATAAAATGTGGCTACAATAACTATAGAAAAACAAACAAAGCATAAGAGGTTCTCCAATAATATGCAAACAAACTAAAAACATCAAACTTAACAGAGAAAAAAGGAAAAATGTTTAAGAGAGAGAAATAAAGGCAAACCATTGGGACTCTTTGGCTTAATATGTGAACGGTGGGCTAGCTTTGCACTTTGATCTGTTCGTTTCATGTTGAGATTCTTCTGTATCTTCAAATTCTCTTCGGTGTATTTCATCAAACGATCCTCTCCTACCCATTCATCCCAACTGTTGAATTTCAAAAATAGAGATGGGAAAATAAAGCCCAACTTACATAGGTATAGTAATAGAGCATCTTCTGTCTGCATGTCAGTTAGCTGATGTGGGTTGTTAATCTCCCACCCCGTAAAAAAAATAAAAGAGGTGTGTTATATATTGCTCCTTAGTGAGAAAATTAGAAAAGTCCCACATTGGTTAGGAATGAAGATGGGTGTTAGATTTGGGGCTATAAATAAAGACCTCCTTCACCATTTGTAAACATCCCAACAATTGGTATCAGAGCCGAAGGTTTTCTACCTAGGCATTTGTTTGTATTCCGTTTGTTTGCTATTGGAATATAGTTGCTAGTTGTTGTAATTTGAAGAAATGGCGGAAGAAAAATTTCTTTCAAACAAAGGCCGCTCATCCACGCTGCCAGACTACGGTGATGAACGCAAGGTTCGAGGTGGAGTAAGTTTGATGGAACCCGTCATTTCGGCACGTGGCAAGACGAAGGTTCAGATGCTCGTTTCAACAAGGTCTAGACATCGCTATCAAGAAGAGAAACCAGATGGAACAGATGAAGTAGAAGTGGAAAAATATCAACCGACGGCAGACAGAGTACAATCCGTTCGTGTCTCTCAAGAGAACAAAAGTACACGCTCATGAAGCGAGACATCCTGCAAGTAAGTCGTGGAAGGCTGGGAGAACAAGTTCACGAAGAAGAGTGACAAAATTCCGCCATTTGAAAAAGAAGTTGTTCCGTTTGAATACCTTCCAGGTACTACAATAAACGACCACATTACTACTTTTAATCAATTAAGAAGCAGATTTGTTAAATATAGATGAAACTTTTAAAGATGAAGATTTAGCCTTGACAAGCTTGTACTTTCCCTTCCCGATGAGTTTGATCATCTTATTACGAGCTTACTCACTGAAGGATAAAGTTGTCTTTGAGGAAGTTTGTACCGCTTTGTATAGTTATGAAATTAGAAAGAAAGATAAAAGAGAATGAAGCGACAGAGGCATATCTGTAGCAGGACGTCCGCAAACACAAAAGCATAAAGGAAGCGAGAGCAGATCTCTATCAAAAGGAAGACTTGGTAAAGATGAACGTGCCTTTGTCATGGTAGCGGCATTGGAAGAAAAATTGTCCGAAGTCGCAAAAGAAAGGAAAAGTCAGTGCAATCTCGATGTACGTCTAACCGAAAGCAATTCAGATTCGCATTTTGCATTGGTTCGTCAACATCATCTCATCCTGGCGATTGGATTTTTTGATTCAAAGATGTACTTTCCATATGTCTCCTCAATGCGAGTTGGTTCTTTAACTTTGAAGAACTCAGACGTGGAGTTGTTTTCTACGGGTAATGATTATCCATGCAAAGTTTTCGGGGAATCTGCATAATTCGCTTGAAGAATCAAGATGGTTCAACCAGGGTCTTCGACAGATGTTCATTATGTTCCGGATACGGGTTAAGAATCTCATTGCCGCGGAGTCTTAGAATCAAAAGGCTTCACCGCGACCATACAAAATTCGTGGCATCAAGGTTACTCGAGCACTTGTGGCGATGAAAGGTGTTCCAAGAATAACTGTACTACTACCTTGGTAAGATTGCTATCGGGACAAAGATCGCCAGCTTCAAATGAAGAAAGAGATTTAGAAACTACCAAGTCAGGCATATGCGTTGGGACACGTCAGGAAAAAGCTTTACAAATTCTAAGAAAGCAAGGCCCGTTAAAAGCGTGCGAGAACCCAAGTTGGGAAAGCATTGTGTATCGTGGGAAGCGTACAGAGTAAGCTTTGGCACCGCTTCTTCATAATACAAAGTGGCATTGATTACATCCATACCGATGTACGGGCCAACAAGAACTCCATCCATGAGTTGGCAAACATTATTATGTCACTTTCGTCACGACTTCTCCGTAAGAGTTCGGGTGTATCTCACGAAGAAAAAGCGATGTTGTTAGGTATTTTTCTCGAGTGGAAGTTAAGATCGAGACTCAAACTGGTAAAAAGATCAAGCCGCCTGAGGTCCGATAATGGCACCGAGTACACAAATGATCCATTTATGAAAGTATGTAAGAAGAAGGGATAAGCTGCGACACTTCACTATTCGAAAAACACCACAACAAAACGGAGTCATAGAACGCATGAACCGGACTTTGCCGGAAAAGGTCTTGTATGTTGTCAAACGCCGTTTAGGCAAGATGGGGTCGAGGCCGTGACCTACGTACGCCATCTCGTCAACCGTCTACCATCGTTCGCTTCGGGCGGCAAAACGCCTATGGGAGGTACGGTGGTTCTGGAAAACCTCGCTAGATTACGATTTCTCACGTGTTTGGTTCAATTGCATACTACCATGTAACAGTAATCAAAGTTGGGACTCCAAGAGCCAAGATAGCCATTTTTTTTGGGATCCCTTCTCGGTTCTGGGCGGATATCGACTACTATGGCTCTTGAAACGAACAAGATAATCTTTAGCAGAGATGTTACCTTTCGATGAATCTCGCATTGTCAGAAAGGTAACTAAGAAGATTGATGGCACTTTAGAAGGGTGGAGCAAACTCCGAAACAAGTTCGAGTTTGAAAGCAAAATTGTTAATCCGCTAGCGAAGATAAGACAAGCTCGATCCTATCGACATAAGATGAATCGATGAAGAGGTTTTTAACCCAAGAACCTCCACAAAGAACAAGAAGTTAAACCGCAGCTTGATAGGCCACGACGACAAAATGTCAAGGTACCTCGTCGATACAAGGATTTTCAAGACCTACCGCTCGCTTTGGGCAATACGCGGTTCGTGCACTTTCAATTGCAGTGATGATGTTCCTTCCATATATAAAGAAGCAATCGAAGCCCCAAGTTGAAAGATGGAAGGAAGCCACGGATGAAGAACTTTTGTCCCTTCGTAAGAATAAAACACGGAAGCCGACACAACTACCTAAAGGCAAAGGCACCGACGAAATGGGTGTACGCAAAGAAAGATGGATTTCCTAACAAAGATGGTATTCGCTACAAGGCAAGGGTGGCTGGCGGCTACGCCGGCTGAGGAATCGATTATAACGAGCCAGGTGGTTTATCATTGCTGGTAAAGAGAATCGCTCTGTAAGCCGAACAAATCATCGTATGGATTGAAGCAATCTCCGCGTAAAGCGGTACAAACGATTTGATCGCTTTATGTTGCAAACAAAAGTATACCGAAGCACACACGATCATCGCGGTGTATTTTCGCAAGCTACAAAACGAGTCTTTCATCTATCTCCTATCAGACGCCGATGATACGTTGATCAGATGAAGAGTCAAATAGAAATTGAAAAGTCAAGGCTCAACTAAGTCGAGTTCGAGACGAAAGATTTGGGGAGTGCTAAGATTCTGATGAGATAAGTAGAGACAGGAAGAAGGGAGTTTAGTTTGACCAGAGTCAACATTCGTCTGGATACTACAACGTTTTGGTACGAATGAACGACAAAACCCGTAAGATCCGCTAGTTCCTCAATTCAAGCTTGGCTCAATTATCTCCTCAATGACGCAACGAATATATGGCAAAAGTACCATACGCAAATGCGCTTGGTAGCTCGATGTATGCAATGGCCAGACAAAGCACCGACATTTCACACGCGGCATTGCAGTAGCAGTACATGTACGATCCTTGTAAAGGACATCGGGTTGGTCGTGAAATGGATTCTACTGCATATTATAAATATTGTAGATGTTGGTTTAGTATTTCACAGTGATAATACCATCGTCAACGCTGGATATCGCGATTCCGACTCATGCAGAGATTTAGATAAGCGTCATTAACCATCGGGTTACGTGTTTACTCTCACAGCACCAAATAACTGAAGTCTACCCATACCACGCTTGTTTATTTCTACTACAGAGGCAGAAAGATAATGGCGCTTACGTAGGCCGCTGTCTAAGCTATTTGGTTACGAGGTTTGCTTCAAGACTTGGGAGCTTGGTCAAAAACATATTAAGGTGTTTTCAGCGATAGTCGTAGCTTATTCATTTAGCAAAGAACCAAGTCTACCACGCACGTACAAAGCACATCGACGTTCGTTATCATTTCGTGCGAGATTATCAAGACATGGAGTACTAGTTCGTAAGATTAGTACGGCTGCAGAATCCCGCCGACAGCATGCATTTACCGGTGGTAACAAGAATCAAGTTCAAACATTCTGGACTTGATTAACATCCTACAAATCAAGACCTAAGGCCGTTTGATCTAGCAATTGAAGAAATCATTTAAAACCACTAAGTCGCTAAGGTGAAGATTTGTTATATATTGCCCTCCTTAGTGAGAAAATTAGAAAAGTCCCACATTGGTTAGGAAAACGGGTTATTGGTGTCGATTTGTATATAAAGGCAAATGTTACCTCCTTCACCATTTGTAAACATCCCAAAATTTGTAAATCTTTCTCTCTATTGTAAGTGGTAATTGATTAGCTCAATTTTGCCCAATTAGTTGTAATATTTGAAGCTCATTCATTCGGGAGATAAATGGAAGCGTCAACGACGCCTATGACCTAAGAACATTTATACCGAACCTCGTTAAATTTCCTCGTGTTATTATTTTTCTTTTAATATTTCTCGTTTAACATATCTGTTTTAGTTTATTTTAGCATTATATTTCCAATAGCATTATTTTGTCGGGTTAGTTTGAGTTCTATTCATTTAAATCATAAGTGAATAGTAATTACTTAGAATAGGGAAAATATACCCGATTTTCCCAACAAGGTGCATATAAGAGCAAACATTAACACAGTTTGTGGTAAATTCTACATTTGTTATTATATTCACCATCAATGATGAAATTAGGAGAAACTATAGTTTCTAGAAGTGTTCAGATGTTTCCTTCCAAATGTCTGAATAATTGGTAGAATGTGCAAGACTTTAAAAGCAATTACACTAAAAAAAATGAAAATAATAAGCCAAGCAATAAAAATGGCAACTAATGGTTTTATTAGTAATAAGTTCATAAAGTGTCACATGCGTAAGCCAAGTCTTAGGTTGAAATTTACTATGAAAAAAATGAAAGTGAAATGACAATACAAGAACACAACTAAAATAGAGGATACCACATTTTCATCAGTAAGATGTCACATAAAAGAACTTGTATTAAAGTCAGTATATCAAGTAGTCAAAAGAAAAAAAATCAATAAATCGAGTATATTTGCAGGAGGAGGCATTCACCTTTTATTCCAGCCCTGCAAAACAGAAGAACAAGCGATCAAGAAAAAAATTACTTCCTCATAATCTTATTAATAATAACATTGAATTGCTGCAAGAAATGCAACGCAACGAATAATGAAAACTTCCCTACAATTCTAAAAGAAAACTCAGCATACCCACGAATAAAGAGTACAAATGGAAAGATACATAGGATTCTCATCCATGAATAAGAATTAGATAAAGAAGACCAGAGGAAACTTACAAGGTAATGAACATAAAACTCCCAACGATTCACCTGGAATTCAATTTGTAATACCTGCAAACATATAAAAGTCAGTTTAATACAGTGTTGACCAACATATCTCTTATGCTTAGTTCGTTCAAATTGTGAGACAGGTTCAACTTTTCCAATTACTAAACCATGTTCTCCATCATGATACACGTTTGATTAATGTTTTAAACACAAAAACATAGTGTTATGGATTTAGGGCTCAAGCTTTGTTATCGGATAGCTTAAACAATCAAACAATAATGGCAAGGGAAAAAAAAGTTTGTTATATAAATGAGGAAGCAATTAAGCAAATAAAAGAGTAAGAAATTAGGGGAAGAGAAAACTACCTTAGCTTCGTAGATTTGAACGTTGTGATAAGCGAGGACCTTTTCGTTTTCCGAAAAGGGGCAAGGGGGAGGGGTTGATTCGTCGTGGAGGAGATTGTGAATGTCAGAATCGGTTTGAGTGGTGGAGCCGTCGGATTCGGTGGCGGAGGAGTCAGTGAACACTCGCGCCTTGGAGCTTCCCATTAACAGACTTTTCCTAAAAACAGTCAATGTTGAGAATTTTCGCGGGAACGCTTGTGTCGAACGTGGGACTTCTTGAAGGCGATACAGTTCTTTAACTATGGTGTCTCGCTTTCAAACCCAAAAACTTGCTTGAAATAAATACGGCTTATTCCTTTAAACTTTTTAATTGACTAATTATTTACGTAACTTTACTTTTAATTTTATAAATATATATTTTTTATTATAAAAAATTATATATGTATTACAAAAAATTAAAAATAAAATTTAATATATAAATATAATTATATACTTATTTTAATTAAACTCTACCTTAAATAATATAATTTATTACTTCATATTGGGATCTATATGACTTCCTTAGAAAAGAGGTATTATAGTTATTATTATTTTTTAAAAAATATAATAAATAAATTTCGTTAATTTTAATTTAATTATTATTTAAATATATAAAATATATATGATATTATAAATAATAAGTAAATTTATCAATATAAAAAAATTATTCAAAAATCAATCTCTAAATTATTTTTATTATTAATAAATTTACTTTTTATTTACTATTACATATAACTAGGGGTGTTCAAAAATCAAGTCGAATTGGTTTAAACCAAAAAATTGATTCAGATTGAACCGAATTGAATAATTTCATATATGAAGTGGTTTGATCTGGTTTATACTAAGTAAAAATTATTTTCAAACGATCTGATCCAGTTATAAAAAAATATAAATCGATCGGGCTAGATCAGATCAGTTTAATAAATAATAATTATTTTTTAATTAAGTAACATATATATAAATTATAACTTATCCTCTTTCATTCATCCTTTACGAGATGAGATTGCGAGTGCGAATAGTGTGAACCCTAGCTAGTAGTTGTTGCCTCCAACAACACCTAACCACCCAACCATCCTCACGTTCAACCAATCGACCTTTCATCACGTCCTATTATCAATGGAAAAAATAGGTATGTGGTGAGCTGACTGATATATGTTTGAGTTTATGGATGAATTATATCGTGTGACTTCTCCATACATTCTCAATACAATTTCGTGTACGAGATATTGACTATATTTTGGATTGGTTGTTAAGTCTTTTTTTTTTAG
This sequence comes from Hippophae rhamnoides, assembly GCA_033030585.1. Classification (NCBI taxonomy): domain Eukaryota; kingdom Viridiplantae; phylum Streptophyta; class Magnoliopsida; order Rosales; family Elaeagnaceae; genus Hippophae; species Hippophae rhamnoides. The sequence goes on along the minus strand of CM065428.1, from coordinate 58,704,272 downwards.
TTTCTTATAGGGTTTTTGAACACCCCTAATTTTGTGATATGTACATGGTTGCAATTAAGGCAGTGTTAGCTTTAATCTTGAGAGTTCCATTTCCAAAGGTCCTCAAGAATCACTTGGTTTCTTTGGCCTCACCCATCCTCCAACCTGTTCTCTTCATTTTCCCTTTCGTTAGATTTCAACTCTTGGGTTTCTCTTTTCTTTTCTCTCTCTATTTCTATTTCTATTTTTTTAACAAGTTCTTTTAATTTTAAGATATAGATTTGTCTTCTAGATTTGAGATTTTGGGATACGTTGAGTTTAATTTTTGTTTATTTGTTTTTATTTAGATATTTATTGGAAGAATGAGCACCACTTGATATGCTACTCAAACACCTGCATTATTGCTAAGAGAAATTGTTATGAGAAATCGATGAGTTTTATTTCATTCCAATAATTTTTTTAATATTTAAAATGATCACTTTTTTTATTCAAAGGTATGGGCTATAGTTGATTTGGTGGTTCTATTTAAAACATGATCCTTTTTTCAATACAAATCACAAATTTTATCCAACATAAAAAAATTACGGATTTGTCTCCAGCTCTTTTCTCGTTTTTGGTTGGGATATCAACAAAATGCCACCAAAAATTGAACCCATTAAAATCCATAGACTTTTCTTATCAACCCTAGTTCCAATTTGCAAATTGGCAATATTTGCTATTTTTATGATCTATGTCCCATTTAGAATAACACTAATCTAAAATCTAAATAGATTAGTGATGCCAATACATGTACCCAAGAGCCGAAAGATCAATATCCTTATAGGCTGAATATCCATTGATGTATACATTAAAGTACATCAAGTTGTGAGCAAGATTAACAATATCAGTTGAAAACCGTTAATCAAATCGAATCAAACCATTTGATTACAACATTTTTAATATCTAAACGGTCCGATTTAGTCCAATTCGAATAATATGAACGGTTCAATTTGTTTAATTTTTTTTACTCAAAACCGAACCGTAGATATCCCTACATATAACATTCATATTTAAATTATAATCAAATTCAAATAATCATTTTAAAATGAATGTGTTTATATCTTAAAAATAAATAAAGAATTTATAATAATTTTTTAAAAAATTACGTGCACATTTTTAGTAATTAAGAGACTCCAAAAGCTATTTTTCAATATAATTATATAAATTTTAATTTTTAACATATTTTCGGATTTTTAAACGTATTTATTTTCTAAAAACGTGATAAATATATATTTAATATGTGCTAAATGTATTTTCATAAATACATTAAATATATTTTTATAATGTGATAGACATATTAAATTTAACTTTTTTATTGTAAAATATATATTTATTTTCATACAAGATATGTGTTTTTATAAGAAAAATAAATATATAGTTAAATTAAATTTATATTATTGAGTATTTTTATGTTTGTTAATTACTTTTTATTAATTTATTCCAACGTGGATACGTGTGTCTTTAATTTAGAGCAAACTCGGAGAGACACTATAGTGCGGAACTGATAATGTGATGTGATTCGTAACAATCACAACCCATTGATAGATTCAATTCTGTTCCAACCACACTTACAGATGAAACGATAATATTTCATCTATTACTTTTAGTCTAGTAGAGACTTTACTTTATGAATAATTTTATGTTTATATCAAATTTAAGGTACTCCTATAATTATAGTTATTTTTATTAATAATATAGTATATATTTTTTATTTTTTAAAATATTGAGTATTAGTTTGTAAAAAAAATAAAAATAAATTACTCTAACATTAGACTTTATTTCTGTGCAATTCTACAAATTTATACTTAAATTTATATTTGTATTAATTATATTATGAAAAGTAGTTAAATAAAAAATTTATAACTTTTTTTTTAAATTTGTTAAATGTTATATCATAAATGATATGCATATAAAAATGTATAAATTTTAGATACCTAACATTTCCCTTACTTTATAATATAATAAAATGAAATAATTTACTTATTTTAACTTACAATAATATAATTATATAAAATTAGTAAAAAATTGAGGATAATATTATTACAATAATAATTTATTAATGATTATTTTATTTAATAACAATGATATTAAAATATAATTGATAATAAAAATAAAATAAATATTTTATGTAATTTTACTAATGTAATAACAAAAATAATTAGAATAGCATCACTCAAAATTCATTTTAGTAAGTCACAACTATCCCTAATTGTTTGATAATTATTAAAATATAAGTGTCTTTTTAATAATTTAATTAAGTCATAAAATAAATTAAGAATATTTTTACATATAAAATAATATTATAATTACAATTGATATGTAAATTTTTTATTAATATAATTATATAAACTAATAATACTATAATATATTATTTAAAATTTATCATAAATTTATGTTATATAGATTTATTCCTTAAATAATTATATATAATTTTAAGGATAAAACGTATCATTAATCTGTTAACTATATAAAAGTGTAGAAAAATTTGTTATTTCTTCGTTAGTTAGCAGAAGTCTATCTGCTATATTAAAAGTTGACAAAAAAAATGATTTTTTTTTGGTTAAATTTACAGGTAAAATTATCATTTTTATAAAAATTACGCAATAAATAAGTTTTAAATAATTGTAATTTATTGACACCACCCAGTAGTCTATCCTTTTACTTTAAATGAACACTAGCATAATTTTAATTATAGAGATATTTTATTTTTATTTACTTATTATTTCAAAAATAAAAATAGTATATTTTTACCATTGAGAAAAATTAAAATGAAAGAATATTTCCTTTATATTCTCTTTAATTAATTAATATTTCTATTTTATTATTGCAATATTTAACTTGTAAATATTAATTAAATATATCATTTATCATTTGAAATATTGTAAATAAAGTTATATTTTTTAAAATAAAATTTTACTAGAGATAATTTGAAATAGGAAGATAAATTATCGTGTGATGTGAGCAAATTATAATTTTTTAAAAATATTAATTATTATAGTAAAATAAATATTTTTTAAAATGATAATTTTACCATGTAAATTTACTTAAATTAACATTTGAACGATCCACTTTTGATATAATGAACGAATTTGTACTACAGTTTTCCAAAAATTAACAAACAAACACCATCTGTTACCGTACTTTAAATATTCATCTGAATAAAAGTACTTTAATAACAACATAGATGATATATTAAATAGTAAGCATTCACCAAAGTATTAAAATTTTAATATTGATAATTTAATTTTTATAAAAATATTAAAGATATTATTAATATTAATAAAATTTCATGTAAAAATTATAACAAAATATGCAAGGTTCTTATCTAATAATATTAAAATTTTAGATAATAATTTATAAAAGAAAAAATTAAATAATATTATATATAATAAAATAATCTTTCTCAATAAATTAACATATACATCTCAAATAAAAGAATAATTTGAATGAAAATAAAATACTCAATTATTAAAAAATTAATTGATTTAAAATTTATTTTAGAGAGTTCAAATAACATGTTATATTGATATAAATAATATCAACGAAAGATTCTTTGAATATAATGATTACAATCTTACGAGTATTTTGCTTAATCTTTTCTTATTGTTTTTCATAACTAAAAAACTATAAGTTAACTTAGGGTTGAACATCAATTCAAAATCGATAATTTTATGTAAATTTGAATCTAATTTGATATGAAGCAAATTATTAATTATTTAATCCAAATTTGATCTACTCTAAATGCCAATTCGAACAAATACGAATCTGAATCCGATCGAATTGATCAAATCAGATAGAGTCAAAATTTTAATTTAAACCTAAAAAATAAAAAATTACATAAATAAACAAATTATGAATTATTCAATCCGATCCGATCCGATCCGTTGTAAAGGAAAAACCGAAACTGAATCCAAATCCAATATAATTTAAACTTATAAAATGAAAAATTACATAAAATCAAAGAAAAATTTAAAATAAAATATTTTTCATATAAATTCAAAACTAAATGATAACATGATTAAAAAAATTCAACATCAATTATATAATTTAACTTAAAGCTAAGACCTAAAGGTATAATGTTATATAGAAAATTGCAAGCTGAAACCTAAAGGTACAATGTTTTGGCGATGCATAATTAGACTCTTTAAAAGAACTATGAACAGATCCCTCTAGCAAAAGCTTCAATAAAAACTCAAACTTTCGGATAAATACTTCTGCAACCTTGGCCAAAGCTTTCTCCCGCTCTCCCTGACCATTGAAAAATGCATTTGGATGATTAAATATCATGTACGTGCAGAGAAAAATCTTCACTAGATACCTCTATAGTCTAGGGGGAAGTTCACAATCTCCCTTGATGGAGTTGTTTTCTTTCCATCTTTGCTCCTCACAGACACCCTTGGTGTAGTCCTCTTAGGAGTAACAACTCACTTGAGATTTGAGAAGGTGATCAATATTGTCCATATTGGATGGATGATTAGTGGCAGCAATAGCCCTAGAGACCTTTATTAGATACTCAAATCAATAAAGTAAAGCTTACAGAATCTAAAGGATATCAGTTGATTCAATACAACGAGCAAGCTCGTCAAAAGGCATTAATTTGATATATTCCTCATTGATTTTCAAAGCATCATAAGCATCATAAGGTAGACCTTTTATGCTTAAGGAACTACTTCGAGCACAAAACAATAAAATTTTAGTTGACCACTCTATAATGCAAACTTTATCATACAATAGAGCCTAACATCATAAACATATAAAACAATTGCCCATTTCAATATGGGAAAGTTAGGTTTAATCAACAACTAGTGGAAAGTGCATAGTCTCAATTACCTTGCCAGCTTTCTAGCAAGATGATCAGCCTATTTGTGCATCCTATTACATTTCACTTGGACCGAACTATATAGCTTTTCCCTCTGTCTTAGATACTCTGCTTTTTACTTCTTTGCCTAAAAAGAAAGTGAAAAAAACATTGTAAGAATAAAAATTTCATCAATCATAAACGCTACAAATCATTAACAGATAAATAGTAAGTATGGATTTGAGTACACAAAATAAATAAATGTTTAGATTAGGGTTTTGTATATGAAAACCTGAGAGCAGGAGATATAGTAATAAACTAATAATATGTTTTATTATTATAATATTATTATATATATATTTTTAAATAATATATTAAATATATCGGATTGAATCAGATTATACGAATTTGAATATTTTTAATCTAAATTCGAGCGGATTGATAAAATTCAATCCGACTTCTGATTAAAATCACTCAATTTGATCGAAATTTTCAGATTTTTTAGATTAATCGGATATTTTGTTTACCCCTAAATTAACCCATTAAATTACAAATTATTGTGGAGGGTTTTCAATGATTCCATATGTAATATGTATAATGTTATTTAAGAAATCACTTACATTCGTATTAATATTTATTGAAGATAAACTTACATAATAGTTTCCTCATCTAATTATGACATATTATTGTATCCTTTAAAATGTTTTCTTGTATATTCTTTTCTAATAACACATATTCTTTGAAGAAGCAGCTATTTATATCTATAGCCTTCATCTTGTGTAATATTTATACGGTTAGCTTCGCAAGTAAATAAACTTAAATGTCAATAATACCTAAAGTCATATGTTAAGTTTCTTCGACCTTTATCATCATTATCATCATCATCTTGCACTATAATGCGCAATCACTATGGCCCAATATAATTACTTAATTTTATGGGAAGAAAAATGTATAATGTGTTTGTGGTTCATTTAGTGGTATGACAATAAAACTTCCCTTATCATGTATCAAGTTATAGGTTTTAATTAGACCAAAATAATCTTTGATTTATAAAAATATTTAAAATAATTTTATTCACTTATAATATTTCATTAAAAACTAACAAAAACAAATAATTTAAAAGTTATACGACATAAACTTCAAAAAATCGGTAATATCATAGATAATATATAATTCTTTTGCAAAATTACATTGTAAAAATTAATATATTTATATAGTGGATAATATATCAATAATTTGATTAAAATAATACTACATAATCATATGCATATCGAATCTTACAAATATTAAATATTATCGAGAGATATCAAGATATATTTGGATTTTTTAATCCATGATCCAAACAAATTAATCCTTCTAGGGGTGCATTCTATTGTGATATAAGAAAAGAAATTCGAAGGATTGCATTCTACTGTGATATAAGACAAGAAATTTGAAATTTAAATTATTATTAATAATATTTTAAAAATAATAAATAATTTGATGTATCTAACTAATTATTTAGTTATCTTAATATTTGTTGAGTTTGAAGCTCCAAGTCAAATTTTTTGGGTTGAAACATAGGCTTAAGAAGTGGTATCTAAATTAAAGACACAAATTACATCCTATGGATGTACAAGGGACATCCCAAAATGAAAGTGGACATGATCCAAGTCATCAAATTGTGGGCTCCATGTTAGATTAATGGAGAAATTATATGATGTTGTTATATACTTATAATGGACTCTCGAGTGTCCATTAATTTTTTTTATAAATAATTACACTATTGGATCTTTAATTTTAATGAACCAAGTTTTATAACCCTTTCAATTATATTCTCAATCATTTTTTAATTAATACGTAAAAATCTTATTTCATATTAAATTATTTCTACATTTTTTTTAAAGAAAGTTAATATTTTAAAACGAATAAAGTTGATTATTTTATTTTTTTTAAAAAAATGATGAAAATGGCTTTATAGCTTTACATTTGGAACACGTGTGTGTTTTATCTATCTAAAGGAGGTATGGACCCCTTCCATAGTAAGGTAGGATGCAGTTAAAAAACATAAACTTATTCCATTATAAGACGGCTATGTTGTTTAAGATCGAAATGATACCTTCATTTGAACTTTAAAAAAAAAAAAAACTAAATTCAATTCATTGCTTATTTTCACTCATATTTGCTATCCCATGCTAGATATAACAATTCCTTGTATACCCTGGATCCCATGAAAAAAAAAGGAGTAATTTTTGTGTAATTTGTGATTGTATATTACTGTTAAGATTTTATTTAGGATAAATTTTTCTATTCATCACAGATCTCTTCTTGACTTATAACCCTAGATAAATCTTAGTTTGAACTATAACCCTATATTTTTATTCATCTTTTACTGTAGTAATATTAATCTCTTTTTTATACCTCCTTCTGATCCAATCGATATAACTGATATTTGCTTTTATCATAATTAATTTGAGAGTATTTCAAATTTTCGATCTCATTGATCATTCACCCAATGTGATACAAGCCACACAGATTCAGACACAAGTACTATTTTAGAATAATGAATAGCTAAGCCTACCGAAAGCAGAGCATTCAAAGCAATGCTAATTGCTTGGTTAATTAGCTGTCCCAGTTGTTGTAATTAATCGATTGTACACGGGTCGATACCGGGCTCCACACCTCCTCCTTGTTCCATTCTCAGGTAGAAATTTTTGTATATATATATATATATATATATATATAATTGTAATTAAAATTTAAAATCAACATCATTAATAAACTTTACAAAAATAATAAAATTGTTTTACGTTAAGTAGTTAGTTCATTAGTGCTATTTATATTATTATTTTGCCACCTATATTTAAACTATATGTTATTAGAGTGACATTTTAGCACTGATACATTTTTCTAAAAAAGCTAATATAACTTAAAATTTTAATCAAATAAAGATTAATAATTTTGATATTTAAAATTATTTTCTTTAAAAAAATATATAAGTACATTTTTTAAATTATTATTATTTTTCCTTATTTTGAAATATCAATTGCACTCTCGGATTTTGAACCCACTTTAGTATCCGCAACAAACATATAAAATTAACTTTTTAATAATTTTTTATTGTTAGACTCATCACAAGTCACCTTCTTTCTTTTTTTAAAGAACAAATTTGTTTATATTTATATTATTATATTTAAATTATAGAAAAATAACATCGTTTAAAGACAATTAATTCATTTAATTTTATGCTAGTTTTTTAAGCAGTATTTTAACGTAATAATCTCATTCACAAATATGATATATTATATGAAGTTTTTTTAAAAAAAAAAAACTTTATAAAGAAATATTAATTGATTTCTAAGAATGTTCTTTATTATTTAGAAATTTTTTTTTCTAATTTAAATCAATATTATAAATTGAAGTAAATTTAATCATTTATAAAAAAAAAGTAACTAAAGATGATTCATTTCATACTTTTATTTAAAGGTTTATTTAAGTAATATTTTGATTTTAAAGAAGTTATACATATTTTATAAACTATATAATAAAGATGTATAAAGTTTTAAAGGATAGGTTGCAATTTATGTCCTTGTTTTTTTTATCTCTTGGGAAAAAAAGAAATAATTAAATACGACGACAATTAGGAGCTCTCAAAAACTTTTACAGATTAAATACAAGTGAAGTGATATATACCTATATGGATTGATACAGCACTAAGGGGGGCCCCAAAGAACCAAACACACTTTGGAGGGCAATGCCAAAACATTAATTACAAAATTTACCAATTTACAACTGGATTTTTTTTGGCTACTGTTTGTTTATGATAGTATTTGTTTTGTAAAGACAACACAATACAACAAACACACCACGAAAGCATGATATGATAGGAATATGAATTATAATGGTTGTGTTATGCAAGCAAAACACATTTAACGTGAATTATAAAAATTCACAAAAACACCATTAAAATTTTTAATTGATAAAAGAATAAATATATAATTAAGATAGTTTTTGAAAGACAATAAAAAAATATTTTGACTTTAAAACCCTCAACCCATTAGAACTTACAAAAAAAAATACTAATATCACATATTTATAGCTAAATCTCTTCAGATCTAATTAAAAATACTATGATCCAGAAATTTCACTTCAATTATACATATAAAAAAAAGAAAAGAAAAAAAAAGCATTAAGGTCAACGACAGCAGTAGCCACAATAATTCAGATCTAATTAATGACCAAATTCGAAATCAAACCCACAACAAATTAGATGGAATAGAAAAATCTCAAAGCCAATTCTAAATAAATATTAAACGAAACGAAACGAAACAGATTAGAAATTAGAAAAAGAAAATTAAACGATTCTCATCTGCCTTTCGTAGTGTAAATCATCTTCTCGTAGAAGCGAGTAGATAGAAGAGATAGCGAGAGACGAACCTCGTCTTTACCCCAACGTGTCGGCGGCTTAGAACTAATCATCGGCGTCAATGGACCCCAAGACGTTGAAGCTGACGAAGAAGATTGGGGCTTGGACAGAGGCCAGATATAAAGTGAGTGAAGACGACGAAAACCACCAAGGGCAAGAACCACAGATCTCAACTGTTGGTTGCCGCAACCGATGTTAGCCCACTGTTTGGTGCAGATCAGCTCCCAGAGCCTCTCGTCCTGTGATGTTTTGTACCACTGCTTGTTCACACAAGCCGCCATAGCCAAAGACTTCGCATCTACGTGTTTAAACACCTCAAACAGCAAATTATCATCAAAATTCACAAACCCACTTCCTAACTCTCCTCCTTCAATCTTTTCCGCTTCTTCCTTTTCATCTTCCACCCTTATCTTCTTCCTCCTCTCATCTTCTCCATCAAGATACACACGTTTCATGGCTCAATTATAACTTATGAGCTAAACTATCCGATCCTTGATCTCTTTTCCTTTAAAAGGGGTTGGAAATAAGGGACTTTGCTTTTAAGGGAACACGGGGAGGATAAGACGGTGGTTAATAATAAAGGAATAGATTGGTATTAAATAAAGAAGATGGGGAGGTAAGGAGTAAAGGCAGAAGAAGAAGAAATAAAGTGGGGTAAGGATTAGAGAGAGAGAGAGAGAGAGAGAGAGAGAGAGAGAGAGAGTTTTGGTGGTGGAGTATACTGGTTAAGAAATTGTGGACATTTCTGATAGTTTTCGAAGAAGACAGTCCGAGAAATGAATGCTCTTTTCGTCGTTTGTTTCACAATTTGACAGATATGTCATTCATTTTGTTTTTTCTTTTATTTATATTAAAATTTAAATTAATTCTATACCATAATTTTTTTTTCATAAATACAATTTTTAAATTTTTTTTATATGTTTGAAAATATAATGTATAAATATATTTTTAATATAAATAATAAATAATTTTTTTATAAGAAATTAAATATAAAATATGTAAATAGCTAATTATATAAAAAAACTAGATAATTAAAATATTAAGATTTTTATTCATATATATATATATATATATATAATTTCTTTGTATGAAATATTAATTTATTCAAATATATTTTTAATAATAATAATAGTAGTATAAAACCAAAGAGATATTAAAGGAAATGAGTTTTATACTTAAATTTTATGAATCTGTAAATTTAAGAAGGTGAATTAATAATAAATGGAATTAGAGGAACTATCCATTAAAATAACTCTAAAATTTGTGAGGAAACTTATTCACTTTTTATCATATATTTAGAAATAAAACAATTGAATAAAAAATGAATTTCTTTTCCTCGTTAACAATAGAGTATTCAAATATATTTTCGTATATGGATATTTTTTTAATTTAAGAATTTTAAGAATTTATAAAAATTGATAATATTCAATTAATTTTTTTAAAATATTTATACAAATTTATACAAATTTAAATGTACGTAGTTACTATTTTTTTTAAAAATTCACCTGATCAGACCCATTTAAGTATTCTAAATATTATTTTGTTACCTAAAATAAAATCTATTACAAATAACATTAAATTTCTCAAAACTTTTTTTTAACTCTTTTTATTTTTCACTTTTTTTTTATTAATTTTTATCGCATTATTTGGTGAGATCAATCACTAAAAATTCTTTTTATTATAATTCTCACGTGTAACTTTTAACGGAGTAATTTTCTTTTAATAGTTACTGAGGTTTAAAAAACTCACAATAATAATTTTATCATAAATTAACTTAATTATATCTCTTTTCAATTAATATAAGTATGTTTTTAATTTTATAAAAAATTTAGATATTTTAACAGCTTAAAAAAATATAGATTTATTAAATTTTTAAATAAAATACATAATAAGATATCGAGTATATTTGATAATAGTAAGAGATTCATTGAAAAATTACAAAATAATTAAGAATATATTGAAAAATTAGGAGTATGGTAAATTTAAAAATATTAAATTTTATATAAAAGTAAAAATTTATAAAAAAAAATCGTATAAATTTATTTAAACTTATATAGAGTTTTTAAAAGTTTAATAAATTATACACGGAAGGTTTTAAAAAATTATTAAAATATGTATATTTTTAAAAATTTAAAATATATCAAAATTTCTCTAAATTTCAATTGAACAGACCTTTCTTAACTTTTATCATTTACCATTAGTAAACACATCCTTAGAATAATAATATTTACATAATTATTTTTATTATTGGTATAATAAAAATATATAAAATATTTATTTTATCATAATAATATTTATAAAATAATAATATTATTATTATTATTTTAAATTATTTCAATATCACTTAATTTTTATCGGAATAAAGGTCACGCTAATTTTATTATCACGTATAAATAAGTATATTTATTTTAGTTATTTATAAAATTTATATATTACACGTTAAATTTTAGTTATTTTTATCGGAACTTTAATATTTTTGATATATTAAAAATAATTATTTTAATAATTATAAAATAAAAATAAAGTTAATAATATTTAATTTATAAATATTTAATTTAAAAAGGAAGAAAAAAATGTTTAGTACTTTGCATGCATTCATTTTTATTGTGTCGTATTTTTTTATTTTTATTTTTTTCTTATTTAGATCGGTGTATTTATTTTGGTTTACTTTATCCATGCCCTCAAAAGCTCAGATGACACAGAGAGTTTATACAATTCTTTTTTAGCAAGTGGCTGTGTCGTTTCTTCTCCTGTGCTGTTAGTTGTTACAGACTTTACGCTCACCTTTTACTTTATAGAATAATTCTTTGTCACATCCTTTTGTTTCGAGATTCTGAAAATTTAATGGGACGCATGTGGCAGTAGTAGAATTGAATATTATTACAATTTCATGTTAAAATAATGCTAATTACTTTATTATTTATTTTAAACCGAAGCATATGTACTATATTACTATAGTTTATTTGCCAATAGCTAATCCAATAACAATAACAAAAAAAAATAATAATAAACAACTTATGTAAACATAACTCAAATTTATAAATTTAAAATAAACCAAATTTAGTTTTAAATCTTTGTGCTTAATAACCTATTATTTTAAATATGTTAATTAATATTGATAGTGTTTTACATAACTGTCGTTTTTTTTTTGTTTGTTTGGTTAAGTCATCTCTTGTATGAGCTATGATATCATTATCATGATTATTAATCTTAATTAAATATCATCATTATTTTATATTTATTATAAAAATAATATTTAAATTATTTTTTTTGTTACACTATATTTCTATTGTTATTAAAATGTAACAATTCAAGGACAAAGTAAATTTTTTTTATTTTATTTTTAAGTTGTATTAGATAGATATTATTTTAACTTTAATAAAATATGATAGAAAGAATTGAATAAAAAATTAAATAAAAAAAATGACTATTTATTCTCGTACAATCATTTTTTTTATAAAAATAAGATTAATTATAACAAAAAATAAATATAATATCTAAATATTATTTTTAAAATAAATATAATACATCTACTATCATCATCCCTTGTTAAATTATTTCTTAGATTTTGGTGTGAACTGAAAAAAGAAAGTAAAAAGCCTTGCGTAAGTAAAATTATACTCTTTTTTTGTTATAATAAAGAAAAATAAAATAAAAAATAGTTGGGATAATATCTTCCTTGACTTAATTTCAAATAAACTTACTTTCCTCTATATAATTACAATTTGTAAGTAAAGAATATGTACTTAAAATTTAAAATTTTCAGTATATCATAAACTTGTAGTTATAATTTATAATTAGCTACAATTGTCTTGGTTTCAAGAAACAAAAAAAAAAGTATATAACATCTTTACGTTTTAGATTAATCTTTTATTTTGAATAATTCACGTTTTAGATTAATCTTTTATTTTAAATAATTCCTTATAAATGGGGTTGTTTGCTTTTATTTTGAACTATTCCTTTACTCTTTACCATATAATTAGTTCGTGTATAACGTGGATTATACATTTACTTTCTATTAGGATTATAAGCTTATATTAAGCAAAGTTTTTCATTGATAAAGTAATTAATTATCTCGATATTATTATAAGTTTGTTTCTTTTAAACTTATGACAATATAATATCAAAGCTCTGTTAGTCTTCAAGAAAACAAAACAATAGGATTTGTGATTTACAGTAGAAATAGATATGATGACATAAATAAATCTAGTATTAGAGCTCTTATTAGGGAGTTTTGTACGACCAAACATTCTTTTGCTTTGATGATTACTATAATCATTGGATCACGTTAATGAAAAACTTCCTAAGGTCTAAAGAATATTTGAGTCCGGTGGAAACAGGCTATGTTGAACTAGAGAATGAAGTAGCAGTCCCATATTTGGTTTCTAAAATGATGTTATTTATGGCTTGAAATAGACATTTTTTCACCTTCAAGTACTACGCAAAGAGTTTGAAACTCTTGAGATGAAGCAAGGTGAATGTATTTTTGATTATTTTTCAAGAATAATGTTTATTGCTAATAGAATGAGGACTAATGATGAACAAATGATAGGTGTTACGATGGTGAAAAAGGTTCTTTGATAATTGAATGATAAGTTTAATTATTTGGTTTGCTTAATTAAGGAGTCAAAGGACATTGATTAATTTTCAATTGATGAACTTTAAAGTTTATTAAATGTTCATGAGAGAAAGTTCAACGAAAAAAACTGAAAAAATAGGCTTTCAAAGTAATTTATGAAGAGAGAACAGGAGAAAATAGTAATAATTGTGATTCATTTAAAGGAAAGAAGAAAGACAAAGACCATCAAAAATTTGACAAAGCTATTGAGGAGTCTTACAAGTGTCACAAACTAAGAAACTTTAAATATGAGTGCCTAAGTTGGACAAGAAGGCCAACTATGCTCAACTTGGAGAAAAAGAAGAAGAGTTGCTAATTATGTCATATGTTAAGATTAATGAAATGAGTAGAAAGAATGTTTGATTTTTAGATTCAAGCTATAGTAATCACAAGTGTAGAGATAAAGTTATATTTTGTGTCCCCATTGAAAATTTCAGATAAATGGTAGGGTTGGGAAATAATTCAAGAATGTGAATGATGGGCAAAGCAAAAATAAGGTTGCAAGCGCATGGATTTACTCATGTAATCATAGAAACATTCTATATATCAAACTTGAAATATAATCTTTTGAACACTAGGTAGCTACATGAGAGAAGATTAGCTATTCTTATTCAATATGAAAAGTGTAGGATTTATCATTTTGAAAAAAGTTTGATAATTCAAACTAAAATGTTTGTAAATCAAATATTTATCATGCTAGCTATATGACAAACAAAGAATCCAACTTGCTTTCATAGTGTCACATAAGACTTGCCTCAACTTTAGCACTACAAATATGATTATTTAAGTCACAAGAGTTTGAGGACTCTTCAATACAACAAAATGGTGCATGAGTTTCCACAACTCAAAGCTTTATCAATTGTGTGCACTAATTACATGTTTGGAAAATATTACATAGATCTAATTCCAAAGAAAAGAACTTGGAGAGCATCTGAAAGGCTCTAACTCATTGTTGACATTTGTGGTCCTATCACACCCATCTCAAATAGAAAAAAGAGATATTTAATTAGTTTTATTTATGATTTCAGTTATAAAGCATGGATTTATTTTTTGGTTGAAAAGTAAAAGGCTTTAAGTACTTTCAAATATTTCAAGAGTTACATTAAGAGAGAAACATATTTTTATATTAAGTGTTTATGTACTAATCGTGAGAGTGAGTTCAATGAGTTTTGCAAAAAACATGGCATCAAAAGACAATTAACTATAGCATATACTCCTCAACAAAACGAGTTGTAGAAAGAAAGAATAGGACTATCAAAACATGGTACGAATCATGCTTTTAGAGAATTATAAAACTTTCTAGCTAGTAGTAGTCAACTAGAAATACATATCCTAAATCGAAGTTCTACTCTAGCAGTGAAGAACATGAATTTAGAAGAAGTATATAGTGGATTCAAGCCTTCAGTTGAATTTTTTGGGTGTTTTGCTGCATTGCTCATGTTCATGTACCTGATACTAAGATATCAAAGTTGGAGGACAAGAGCTTTACATATGGATGTGATTTTTGAAAAAAATAAGTCATGTGATTGCGATAAGATATATAAAGATCAATTGATAGTTGATTTAGAATGGGGAGATGATGAAGACGGCTCCACTAAAGATGATGTAGTGAATGATGCAAATGAGGTTAAGAGTGAAGAAGTTGATAAAGTTGACGAAGAGATGAAGATTCTTCTCCAAATTCTCCAACTCAATGAATAAAGAGAGTTCACCTAGCCCTAATAAAGGAAGAGTTAAAGGACCACCAATTTGGATGAGAGATTATTAGAGTGGTGAAGGTCCCTCTAAAGAAGATAATAAATCTAATCTGACATTGTTTACAACAACTTTTGATCCATTTTATTTTGAAGAGGTTATGAAAAGTGCAAAGTAGAGAGGTCATGGATTATGAAATCCAAGCCATAGAGAAGAATGATACTTGGGTACTCGATGAGTTACCAACAAGTACAAATAAGATAGGTGTCAAGTGGGTTAACAAGATAAAGTTTAATGAAAATGGAGAACTTGATAAGTACAAGGCATGTTTGGTGGCAAAGGGTAATACACAACAACATGGAGTAGACTACACATAGGTTTTTGTACCCGTAGTAAGAATGGATATTGTCTATATAGTTATCACACTTACACTACAAAGATCTTAGGAAATTTACCAATTTGATGTGAAATCATATTTTCTTCATGGGGAATTAAGTGAGCAGATTTTTGTTGAGCAATCTAGAGGTCATGAGTTGAAAAGAAGTCCACACAAGGTGTACAAATTAAAAAAAAAGCATTGTATGGACTTGAACAAGGTCCACAAGCTTGATTAGTCATATTGAAGGACACTTTGTGAAAGAAGGATGTGCGAAGTGTCACATTGAGCATACATTGTTCATTAAAACAAGTCAAGGTGGTAATATTTTAATTGTTAGTCTATATCTTGATGATCTCATTTTCATTGGGAATGATGAATCAATTTTTCATGAGTTCAAAAGTTCTACGATGGGTGAATTTAATATGACTAACTTGGGGAACATAAAATTCTTTCTTGAAATTGAAGTGTTACAAAGAATCGATGGCATTTATATCAGTCAAATAAAATATGTCATAGATGTATTGAAAATATTTGTGATGGTAGAGAGCAACTTAGTTCACAATACGATTGTTCCAAGCTTCAAAGGGTTCAAAGATAAAAACGGTGTTAAGATGGATGCAATATTTTTCAAGAAAATTGTAAATATATGGGGTAACCAACTGAGCTACACTTACAATCAGTAAGGAGTACTTTAAGATATTTGAGAGGTATAACGAATCTTTAAATTTTCTACAAGAAATGAGGGAATGAGAAGCTCATTGCATACATTGATAGTGATTATAAATGTGATTTAGAAGATAGAAAGCGCATATTAACTTGTGTTCTTATTGAGTTTAGGAGTTGTTTCTTAGTCATCTAGAAAGTAACCAATTGTCACTCTTTTGACAATTGAAAATGAGTTTGTAGTTGTAGCATCTTGTGCATGTTAAGTTGTTTGGATGAAAAGAATCTTGGAGAAGCTTGATCATTATCAAGATAATTGCATTACTATTTATTATGACAATAGCTCAACAATCAAATTATTAAAGAATATGGTTATGTATATACGTAACAAGCATATAGATGTACGCTTTTATTTTCTGGGTGATCTTTCAAAGGAATGAGCTATAAAGTTAGTTTATTATAACACACAAGAATAAATTTCATATGTGATGGCTAAACCTCTTAAGCTTGATATGTTTTAAAGCCTCCTTAGATATTGAATGTTTGTGAAGTTTCAGATGTAAACTAATTATTGTTAGCAGTTAGTTTAAAGGATGGTGTCAAGAATCTAGTGTCTTTCTTTTAAGATTAATCTTCCGTTTTGAATAAATCCTATTAATTAAGGTTGTTTGTTTTGCTTTTGACCTATTCATTTACTCTTTATTATACTATTAGTTAGTATATAAGGTGGGATGTACATTTACTTTTTATTAGGATTGTAAAACTATATATTAGCCAAAGCTTTTGATTATGAAGTCATTCTCCTAATATTATTCTCATTTCGTTCCTTTCAAGATTAGAACATAGAGTTATGCTATATTTCTCAACATCACCAAGTAAAAGAACTAATGAGGCAATGATATTCTTCGTGAAAAAAATAATACCAATTTTATAATCTTTTAATATTTATTCGAACAAATGTAAATTTAATTATTAATATTATATGAAAGTTTTTCAAATTACTATTTTTAATATATATTTTTTTCAATTTATTACTTTTAATAATATTAATTTGTTTCAATTTAATATGTTTTATTATTAAAATATATAATAAAACATGTTATTAGGTAAAAAAAATTTAAATTTTTAAATATGTATGAAAGAAGGGAAGAGGAGGGAGACTTACTTTTTTTTTAAATATGTTTTATTATTAAAATATATAATTATTATTTTATTCTTAAAATATCTTATTAGGTAAAATTTTTGATATAAATTATAATATTAATATAATTCACTTAAAAAATTAAAATATATAAATAAGATAATTATAAAAATCTAAGGAATTAATATATTATACATTATACAAAATAAAGCTACCTAAAAAAGTTAGTATTTATGCTAAATAGAGTTCTTATAACTTCTTATATTCAACATCTTTGTTTGTGTTAAATAAAATGAACCGGTTAAAATGACTCCATTGAGACGAGCTAGATCAAGTATATACAAAATAAATGAAAAATTAGGGTAGTAAAATATATTGAAATTATTTATTGTTTTTAACCTATACAATGACTTGGTATGAAATTTAAGTTGAGTTTAGGTAGTTATTGTAACTTAATAACCATAATTACTGTTGATAAACGTGCTGTGTGTGAACTCGTTTTAGAAACTATTAAATGTTGTTGTTGTTTGCATATGAAAAGATTATATATACACACTAGAAAACTCAATTGACCCATTTATTGAAACGTTTGAGTTTGTCAATTTAGACATAGAACACGTTTTGTTACAATTTGGGTTGCCTATTCTATCTATTACTAGTTGTTTAGTAATTCTGCTACCAACTCTAATTAAACTTTGTAAAATATGCATAACTTAATATACATTAACTAACATTCGGATCACGTGAGCCTTTTGGACATGTGATCTTTATTCCTTAATAGCAACATGATAACTAATTATAATTACTCTCTCTCTCTCTCTCTCTCTCTCAGAAAAGTCTAATTAGTCTCTCTAAGAGTAGAAATTTGCAATATAATTGCTGTTGATTAATCGATGCTTTAATTTGTCAATACATTGTTGGATCATGTGTAAGCTAAAATAACAGTTAATTATTTATTTTTGTTCGAAAATAACAATTTAATTAATTATTAATAAGTTCCTCTAACAATAAATCAAAATTTAGCTTGTGATCTTCGATATTTCCAAATCATCTGGCAACAACCGCTGAAGTCGGTTTTTGCCAGTTTGACAATCTTATTCACGAGTCTAGATTTCAATTTTTCTTAAAAAAAGAAGAAGAAGAAGAAGAAGAAGAAGAAGATATAGGGGCGTGATTGGCCACAGTACTCTTAATATTCATACTAAACATAATTAAATGAAGAGAATCAACCGAGTTCAAGCCTTTTCTGGTCTTAATTAATTATGAGATTCGCCATTAACATTGCCCGGCCTAACAATACTTTGAAGAATTCGTAGGTAAGTATACCGACTTTTATTAACTTCTTACAACTGAGAACTTTCTAACGTTATTGATATTTTTAGGTATATCTCCAAAATCAAAATTGACAAATCATTAGGTGGATTTTTAGGGTATTACTTTGTTATTTAGAGTACTAATTCACTAATATAAAAAAAACTTACAGATTTTTAAGGTATTAATAAAAAACTAATGGATCATTTTTGGAATATAAATAAAAAATTAGTGGGTTAAAGTCTTCGAATTTTTTAGAAACTCAAGAATAATAACATTTATTGTTAAAGTCCCACATCGATTGGGGATCGCGCCTACGCTGCGCATATAAACAAGGGCAGTCCTCCAATTCATAACCTGGGTTTTGAGATGGAGTTAGGCCTAAATTTAACATGGTATCAAAGCGAGTTATCCTGGCGATTGTTTCGCCATGGTAAGGTAATGCATTCCGCCACTGGGCCCATAAGCTCAACATCCCCGTCGGCCTCAAGGGATGAGACTACCTGCGATGTGAGGGGGAGTGTTAAAGTCCCACATCGACCGGGATCGCACCCACGCCGCACTTATAAACAGAGCGGTCTCCATCTCATAACCCTGGGTTTTGAGATGGAGTTAAACCTAAATTTAACATCAGTATCGAGCAGGGTTATCCTGGTCGGTGCATTTGTTTCGTCATTGGTGAGTGATGCATTCCGCCACTTGGGCTCCATAAGTTCAACATCCACGTCGGTCTCAAGGGGACAGACCTTTGCCGATGTGAGTAGGAGTGTTAAAGTCTCACATCGATTAAGGATCACGCCCACGTTGCGCATATAAATAAGGGCAGTTCTACATCTCATAACCTGGGACAGTTTTTTCCTAAATTAAGTGCAAATAAGCATATTTTAACAATCTAAATGAGTTTATTGGTGTTTATTGAGCTTCTATTTATATAACAAGACTGATTTTGGATTGAAAACCTTATACAGTTTATAAAGTCTCAAAGACTTTTGGAGTTTTTTCAAATTTATATCAGAGCAATATGTTAAGGATTGTTGAACAATTATTTGATAGAAGGGTGTACGTGCTAGAATTAGTGTGTGCCACAAGCGACCATATTGCCAATTGCTTGAAAAAATGGGCATATGGTTGTGTTGGAATGTGGTATCAGCTTACCGGTCATGTTAAGAGGAAATTGCTGTGAAGTAAAGTAAAGTAAAGAGTTTCGTATATAGAAAGAATATTTAAATCAATACAAAATTAAATAGTAAATAGTTGTGTTAGTTGAAATGTTATTTAAATTTTAGAACTAATTACATGATATTTTGTTTATTTATTATTGGGCAAAAATTAAAAGATTTTTAGATCCAAATTTTAATCAATTATTGAAGTATAAAATTTAATGTAATTTTAAATATAAAAACACTAAAATACAAAATCTGATCTATTTAATCCGATCTAATTTAATTGAATGATTTGATTTAGATTGTTTTTATAAGTTTTATTAAGTCGGACCAAGTTATAAATGTTAAATTTGGGCCTAACTCTATCTTAAAACCCAAGTTATGAGATGGAGGACTGTCCTTGTTTATATGCGCAGCGTGGGCGCGATCCTTAATCGATGTGGGACTTTAACACTCCCCCTCACATCGGCAAAGGTCTGTCCCCTTAAGACCGACGGGGATATTGAGCTTATGGAGCCCAAGTGGCGGAATGCATCACTCACCAGTGACGAAACAACTGCACCGACCGGATAACCTGCTCTGATACCATGTTAAATTTGGGCCTAACTCCATCTCAAAATCCAAGTTTATGAGATGGAGGATTGTCCTTGTTTATATGCACATCGTGGGCGCGATCCCCAGTCGATGTGGGACTTTAACACTCCCCCTCACATCGGCAAGGGTTTGTCCCCTTGAGACCGACGGGGATGTTGAGCTTATGGAGCCCAAGTGACGGAATGCATCACTCACCAATGGTGGAATGCATCACTCACCAGTGGCGAAACAACTACACCGACCGGATAACCTCCTTTGATACCATGTTAAATTTGAGCCTAACTCCATCTCAAAACCAAGGTTATTAGATAGAGGACTGCTCTTGTTTATATGCGCAGCGTGGGCGCGATCCTTAATCGATGTGGAACTTTAACAAAAACAAATGACATACCAAATTAGAGTTCAAACGATCACAACTTTGATTTATGTGAGTTTATTTTTTTTTTTTTTAAATATTGAAACTTGATACCGAGTTTTGCTGGTAAAAAAGGGGAGTGGATGATGGCTTGGCAATTAAAAATTGTCCTATTTGCTATTAGAAAATGGTAAACTATGTCAGAGTCTCTATTTCCATATGACATCTCATTTAAAAATTATCTAATTGAAAAGTTAGCTAAGAGCAAGTTGTGTTCAATCTTTGGTCAAAACATGATCCTCGAAAAGAAATGTTGAAATTGTTGAAAATCTTCGAGCTAAGAGCATTCCAGTTTTTCCCCAAATCAAAAAAGTCTAACTTAAACAGAGACCCCTGCTTTTCAACTTTCAACTAATATAAACTGACTAATGTGTGCAGTGACTTTTTAAAGACACGTCTAAAAATACAGAAATCATCTTGTTCATATCAGCCAGGAAGTAACTTAAGCACAGTCGTCTTCTACTTATTAAGAGACAGTTCAACAACAAAGAAAACCCTTTTAGAAAAATTACTTGTTAAAACTTATAACAACAAAAATATTACCAAATAATACATTAATTCAATTAAAATATTATCTTATTAAATTAAGTTAAATTTATTTTTTATTTTGGTATTACTCTTCTTCTTTTTCTCATTAGTAATAAATGTCAGCCTCACGTATATCTTGTCTCTCAAGCAACTCTTATTTTATCTTGTCTGAAACTTGTTATGCCAAAAAAACAACAAGGATGACAATCACCGCTATTAGAAAGGATGGCCAAAAAAAGAAATCACCGCACGCGTTTGATTGTAACTATATCAGAAACCGTGTGAATACATATTATAGACTAAGCTTGGACATGATCAACCAAAACCCAAATATAATAACTCCATACATAATTTTTTTCTTTGATTATTTTAAATAAAAAAGCAATTAAGTTTCTTTTATATTAAATAAAAAAAATATTATTAAATTAGATTTGAATTTCGATACATGACAGTGAAACAAATAATCACAAATACTGAATCAGAATCCAATTTCATCTATATTTTGCATACACATTTATTGAGGAGACTTCTTTCTTACTTCCTACAAACTCTTGTGCACTTTCTGTGAATGACTTGATCATCTATGAAATGGGCCTTTTTGGTGGGAACATTTATAAAGTCAATTTCCAACTGCTCAAGCAAGATTTTCAAAATAAATCCTCATGCATTTTATTGTTATTTCATAAAGCAAAACTAAAATAGCCAAGTCAAACAATTCTGTAAAGGTCCCACTCACTCGGCGAATCACCTCCTCACCAAAGAAAGACTATTTCTTTATATAGTATATAAAAGGCATGGCCTTGCTGTCTTGAAAATGAAAACCCATCATCAATCACAAAAACAAATTTAAGATATAGATATCATATATTTCAATTATGAACAACAACTCTACAACAACCTCATCATCAATGAAATCCCTTTGGTTCTTGTTTGGTTTAATAATCATGATCATCATGTCAACACAGTTTACTCAAGCTGATTGCAGAGCACTTCGAACCACAAAGACAAATGCCGATAATAGTGGTGGTGGTGGGTGTCAAGAACAAGTGGGTGAGGTGGGAAATTGTCGAATGACTACAACGGTTTTTGTTTCTTCAAATAACTCTAATACTCGTCCTAATTCAAGGAGCATGGAGTTTAGATTAGCCTCTGGACCAAGCAAGAAAGGCCCTGGTCACTAGCAAACTCCTACTCTTTACCTCATTCTTTTGTTCTTCTCAATATCAATTTTTGTTGCTTTAATTTGCTGCACAAAATTGTAACTAAAGGTCTTTTTTTTCTTAGGCTGTGTAGTTTCTTAGGAATTGGAATACTCATCCATATATAAAAGTGAAAATCATACCCACTGTTTTAGGTAGCTAATGGTTATAGTGATACAATTACACATATTTTAGATATCTAGTCATGAACTTATGTGTGTTATCTGGGTGTATCTTCTTCCACAACTTTGGAAGTGTATACATTTCATTGTTTTTATTGTACAAAGTTCTAGCAGTAACACTGTTTCAACTTCTTTTTTTCCTTTTCAATTTAAATTTTCTGCATATTAATTGCTTATCCTGTTACTCTATTAGTTGTTTGTTCATGCAAAGCAACACGGATTTTCTGAATTCAAATTTAAAATTTTAATGATTAGTTAATGAAAATGAAGCCTCATAAAATTGTTAAAAAGTTATAACAGCAATTTGTTTATGGAAGTTGGAGATGATCAAGAATGGAAGATGTAGTAACAGATTCATATACCTAAACCAGTTAAGAGTTGCCTGCAATTTGGTTTTCATCTATAAAATGAGTTTTTGCAATTGTACGCCGGTTTGAATATTATTATTTTAGAAATGTTTTTAACAGTACTTGTTTGAAACAAATTAGTTTTACTACAAGTGGTTTAAAAATAAATATTAAAGTATTTAACATAGAATTATTAGAAATAATTTAAAACGATGCAATAAGTAATTTAAAATAGTAATATGCATTCTAAATTAATTCCCTAAAAAATATAGATTACTAACTTTTCTGGAAAACACGTTTAATATTTTTCAAATTTTGAATTAGTTCTCATAAAAAATTTCAAAAACCCTTAAAAATATTTTAAATTATTTGAAATAATTTGGGATCAAAAAGAAAAGTGGTTGCCCGTAATCTCCTAATGACTGGTTTTTCCTTCTGACTTTTTCTTGGACAAAACGTTCCTTCAACATGCGCATGAACAAAAGTCCAAACTAGTTTTACAACACATTTGTAAATTATTGGTAATAGGGTACTGGATAATTGACAACCGAAACAAAACCAATTTCAAATATAAATTGAAAAAAAAAGGTAAAACAACCCCATTCGATTTATTTTAAAAAAAAATTATTTTTTTAATATTTGATAAAAAAGCATAGGATTTTTTAAATTATCTGCGTACAACTTGTCAAATGTGAAAATAACACTACCCAAATTTACTTGAATTTAGAAAACATACACTTGACTACATGGCAATGGGGTGTTCATGACCGTCAATCTATGAAAAATTGGAAACCAAGGAAACTATGAAACCAAGAGAAAGCTGAAGTTGAAGGATTTCGGCACTTTAGTTTATAGGCAATTATATAATCGATATCCTGAAACGAAATTCTGGGACGAAAAAATATTGCAAATGACAAAATAAAATGTGATTTTGTGATGCAAATCTATGAAAAATGTTTGATTACCAATGTGGATGATAAAACATTAAAAATTAGATAAAGAGTATTACATGGAGAATAAAAAATGAAAAAAATGCTATTGAAGCACGTTGATTGATCAAGGCATGTGTTGATTGATCGAGCTAGTCGATCGATCCATGATGCATCGATCAAGGAGTTTATAGGTAAATTGTTATTCCTGGTTTTAAAAGGTTAATTGATTAAGATAGAACTCGATCGATTTATCGATTAAAGAAAAACTGAATAAATGACAAAATATGACAGGTTTTTTTGGGACAAGAAGCTAAGTTTTGATTGACATTATTGTAGTAGCTTATTTAGGGCGTGTATATGCACATTTTGTGCCCTAGAAGTCATGCTACACTCATTGTGAGAGCAAGAAGAGATTGAGAGGCCACTAGAGAAAAATGAGAGCTACAAAAGAAAGAAATTTAGGGTTTTCACTATTATTAGATGTGAAGTTTGTGTAAGGTCTATTAAAATTCCATTTCTCTTGAGTGAGTGCATTTCTCTTCAAATATACCTTCTTATATTTTTATTTTTTCATAAAAGAAATTAGTAAAACTCATCTCTATTTAAAAAGGATAAATAAGTGTAGTGGACTCACCATATTAGTTAAATTAAACCCCTATAATCTTGGTATGTTCTTTCACTATTTATCCTCGTGCTTAATATTCTATTCTAAGATTTGTTGTTATTTTGTTGAAGAACCCTTGTTGGGTGTTGTTGCTTAGCAATTTATATTCCTACTTGAATTAGTAGACATTAATAATATCTTAGAGGTTCACATTCTCATAACAAATGGTAGTAGAGCTTTGTTCAGTTTAGGAATATTCTATGGTTGTTGTGTGTGTGGATTTTGCGGTGGTTAATATAGTGAGAAAATTTTAAAACAATTTACTATGGTCAATAGCATCACATTTTAAGTTGTCTCCCTCAAACTCTTCTTCGACAGATAAGAAGAAGAAAAAAATGGAAAAAAGTGTCATGTGTAAGTATAGTGGGCAGTTTAGTGTATTTAATGATTTGTACAAGATCGAATATTGCATTTGGTGCTAGTTTGGTGAACTGCTACATGGCTAATCTAGGTAGGAAACATTGGGAGGTTGTGAAATGAGGATGAGGTATCTGCGGGGTGCAACCAAAGTTGGTATTCTCTATGATGGCTCCAAGGAGTTAAGTGTTAATGTGATGGGCTTTGTGGATTCTGACTTTGTCGTGAAAGTGATAAGATACAGCCAATCACATGTTACTTGTTTTGATTTGGAGGAAACTTAGTGAGTTGGAAGGCCAACTTACAATTAATAGTGACCATTTCTTCTACAGAGGTTTGACAAGCGAGGAGAAGAAAGAAATGGAGAAAGTACCCTTTACAAGTGCAGTGGAAAGATTAATGTATTTGGTGATTTGTAAAAAATTGGATATTGTATTTGGTGCTAGTTTGGTGAGCCGTTACACGACTAATCTAGGTAGAAATCATTAGGAGGCTATCATATACGTGATAAGGTATTTAAAGGGTATAACCAAGGTTGGTGTTCTCTATAGTCGCTCCAAGGAGTTAAGTGTTAGTGTGATGTGCTATGTGGATTCTGATTTTGTCGATGATCGTGATACGAGGCGACCAATCCAATGTTACTTGTTTGGTTTTTGAGGAAACTTTGTAAGTTTAAGGGTCAATTTACAATCAACAGTGACCATGTCTTCTATAGAGGAAATTTGTTGCCACAACAAAAACAATGAAAGAAGTTATATGGTTGAAGGGTTTGGCTAATGAACTCGGGTTGGAGCAAGAGAAGGTGATGGTTCATTGTGACGATCAAGGTGTAATTTGCTTGACCAAGAATCCCAAATTTCAGGACCATACGAAACATGTAGATGTAAAGCTATACTTCATACGAGAGATGAAAGAACAAGGTAAGGTGGAATTGGTGAAAATTCGCATAGATAATGACCGGATGGATATGGCAACAAAACTAGTTCTTTGGCAAAGTTTGTGTGTCAAACTTTGGTCAAGGTGACCACCTCATCTAAATAAAATTAACATTAAGTTAAAGAATTATAATATTGCGATGCAAATCCATGGGGGATGCTTGATTACCAATGTGGGTGATCAAGCATCTAAAGTTGAACTATGAGCATTTTATGGAGAATGAAAAAGGCTACTGTAGTACATCAATACTGTGTCGAATGATTCAGGATGCATCAATTGAAGAGTTTCGAGGTAAATTGTTATTCCTAATTTTAAAGGGTCAGTCGGTTGAGACAAGGCTCGATCAATCGAGCGATTAAAGAAAAACAAAGTAAATGACGAAATGGGATACAGATTTTTGGGACAAGAAACTGGGTTTTGATGAGAATTATTGTAATAGCTCCCTTGGAGCATGTATATGCACATTTTGTGCCCTAGAAGCCACGTACACTCTTGGGAGAGCTAGGAGAGATTGAGAGGCCATTAGAGAGAAAAGAGAGCTAAAAAATAGAGAAATTTAAGATTTTCACCACTGTTTAGTGTGAAGTTTGTGTAAGATCTTTTTGAGTTATATTTCTCTTGAGTGATTATATTTCTCTTCAAAGATATCTCCTTGTATTTTTATTTTTCATAAAAATAAGCTAGTAAAACTCATCTTCATTTGAAAGGAGTAAAGAAGTAAAGTAAACTCATCATATTGATTGGGTCGAATTACTGTAATTTTGGTGTGTTCTTTCTTTATTTTTCCTTGCATTATTTTCATTGTGCTTGGTATTTTATTCTAAGATTTGTTGATATTTTATTGAATAATCTTCCTTGCTCGAAAATTTTTATTCTTACTTGGATTAATAGACATTAATAAAGTTTGATCGCTAAAACACTTAGATGCTAAACAGGATATCATTCTGATCTGCAGAATATCCAACTTTATCAACAAAAATAAAGTTAATAGGATAAATGAGCTTATCAAAACACCAAAAGAAAAATACTAATCTACTTGACCTTCAATCCTGGAGATTATGGTGGAGGAATTCAGGCTAAGTTATCGGGCTTCAAATAATAATCAATTTAGGACTTGAACCACTAATACAAAATACATAGCTTTTCATGAGTCAGCAGTACTCCACAAAACATAAAGCCAACCATAAAATTTTAACAAACTTATGATTGATAGTGGAAAAAGAATTTTTTGGATAAAAAATATTTTCAACCATAACAAAAAATAGAGATTGCAATGGTTGAGAACAAAATAGGCCTTCAAATTGCAGTGCTCAAACAAAAGTTTCAAGATAATTTACAGGATAATTTATGTTTTATGCAAAAGAAAAAATGATCAGCCCAAAAAAATTCCGACATGGTTGCATTCAAATCCAAATTCAGAGGTTCGGCAGTCTCCTAATTTCACAGGCACCTCCCATTCTCATCAAACAATGCGCAGAACACAAACAATAAAGTGCACAGTACATACTGATTCACCCTGATTCAGGCAATATATGGCCGATGATAAAAGGGAAAATGACAAGGCAAAACCATTTAGACATGGCAACACAAGTGCACTGGGATGGGGAACAATTATGCAAAACAAAATGGCATCATCCATGGAAGATATACAGGAGCCAACAATTCATGAACAGACATTAAACTTGGGCATCATATATAGAAACACTTGCATACTTCATTGAGTAAGGCCAATTTTTGTTTGAACAAAGATACATCTATTAAACTAACTAAAAAATGCATTTTCTTAGCAGAATTAATAACAATAATAAACTTAATAATGCATTTGTCAATTTAGTGGTATGACCATCTTACTAACCATTTAGCAATCAATATGGATGTGATTTTCAAAATCGTAAATTTGTCTGGAAGCACCTTAATAAAAATATGTAGAAACGGTTTCAGAATTTCCAATATGTAAGCTCAAACTAGGTCAGTGAAGCTTACTTCAGTGGCTAACCCTATACCATTCTACGGGATATCCGTTATCTCAAATCTATGTTCATATATTGTATCTAGGAAGATAACTCGGAGAATAAGCATAAAAAATGATTTCTAAAAAACATTTATGATATGAACAACCAGTAGCTACGAAAAAATAATAATACTCAATACAGAAATCAAGTATCTCCAGCACATAATACCCACAATGAGTATGCCATTACGGAAAGGGATAAATAGGCAAAAACTCATAGAATAAAGACAATAATAAGCAGAAAGTATAATTAAAACGCTGGAAACTTGCAAGAGGTGTTGTTTAAACAGGCATAATCAGGAATCCATAAGAAAAAAGAGATCTGATCCCAAAACAGATACCCTAAGCATAGCAGTAACGCCGATTTATAAAAACTAAAAAAACCCTAGAACGAGAGTTATCATGATAAAGAAAATGTGACCAAACTCAAGACGATTCAGTCTCAACGTTAGGAGTCTCCTCCGTGGTGATGGCGGTATCAGGCTGAGGGGAAGCAGGGGCAGCCTTGGACTTGACCGTTTCGAGCATCCGTTTGCTGATCTCCTTAGAATAAACCTGAAGGATCTGAATTCCGTCGTCTTCTGGAGCGGAGGAGGAACCAGCGGCGGAGAAAGCCTCTTCCTCGATGAGGCGAGCGGAGGCGAAGGACTCTTCATGAGGCATTGTGCCGTAACGATCAGAAAGGACGGAAGGGCTGGAAAGGGTTTCGACTAGACGGGTCACGACGGCGTCACGTGTCTTCTGGGTGGGTGGCCAAATGCTAAAGCCCATTCTGCCTAGTTCAGATGTCCTACTGTTGGTATGTTGAGGATTTTCTTCTCTGGATGGCTGAACTTCCATTATTGTTGATGTTGAATCCGATTCTGACTGTGGCTGTGGTGGGGCAGTGGTGGTGGTGTCTTCTGATTCAGACATTTCTGAGGAGGAAATTAGGGGTTTTAACAGAGGAATTAGAGAAAGAGTTTGGGGATTCCAAAGAGGGGCTAGGAATTTTATTATTATAACCGTGTAGGAATAAGAAGAGAGTGGAGCCAAAATGAAAAGTCTGACTATGAGGACTACTTAAGGGTGAAGGCAAAATGAAAGGTTTTGCTTCAACATTTCGTTGTCAGTTCCAATTTTAGGAACCAAGGCGCATGGATTTTTAAGCCCATTTAAAAAATTATTATTAAATAATCTTATAATTTTAAGTGAGAATTTTTTTTAAAGATTAAAAGATATAAAAAAAAATTAACAATGTAAATATAAGAATTAAAATTGCTAAATCAAAACTAAAATCAGCTAAAATATACAGAGAAAATCTTGTGTTTTTATTTTTCATTCTATTACAAGATTTTTTAATTAACTGTTTCAATTGATATATAGATTATTTTTCAAAAAAATCATCATATTATATTATAATCTTAATATTTTTTGATATTATTAATCTAGATAAATAGATAATAAAATACAAACTAAACATGTTATAGATTATCATAAATGAATATTTAGATAATAAAAAATCATTATATAATTAGATTTAGGTGAAAGAAACAACATAAATATGTATTTTTATTCAAAATAACTAATAATAATAGTCAAAAATATACTAAAAGATTTATATAGAAGAAGATTTATGAATGATAGAAAGCCAATTATCTTTTTGAATGCTTCGAAAAAAAGAAAAAATAAAAGTCTCTAAATACATGAGTTTCGTAGCAAATGTGCCAATCGAAATAAAAACACTTGGCATAAAGTGATCAAAGTGATTGCATTATGTTGGTTGTGGATGACTTATTAGCGATGAAATTTTAATTTCACACTGATAGTAAATATTTACTATGAAATATTTGTTCCAAGAGAGATTCATGTGTTAGTTTTTAATTAAAGATGGGTGATATTTAAATACAAAATTTTTCATTGTCAATATTTCATTCTCGATGAATATTTTCGTAGTAAATATTTTATTTATAACGAATAATATCATAATAAATATTTCATTTGTGATGAATACTTTCATAGTAAGTATTTTATTTACAACAAATAATATCGTAATAAATATTTTATTTACGATGAAAACTTTTATAGTAAATATTTCTTTACCAACCTAGTTCATTACTTCCGAGCAATAAACACATTGCCCATTCTATAGATGTTGAAGTAGTATACGTCTAAGTAGTAAATACTACCTTTAATTGTAACAAATCAAAATAAATATTTTTTTAATTCAAAACTTTGAAAATTAATGAATTGAATTTGTTGTTAACCAAGTGGTTATGGAAAGAGTTTGTTTAAGTCACACACTTGAATAGTTTTTAGTGTCGCTTAGCTTTGAAAAGTATATTTTATCCTTTAATTTTGTACAAGGTACATTATAAGTATTTTATTTTTAAAGTTCACACAAGTTAATTTTAGGTTAACTATTTTGATTTGTCTACAATTTAGACATATATAAGTAATATGATATCATAATTAAGAGATAAATTTATCATTAATAAAATAATTAAGAGTTTATAATTTTAAAGGAAAAATATATATTTTCATCTTGACAAATTTACTTTTTATTTATAATATTACATGAATTTTATATGTCTAAATTGTAAACATATTAAAATAACTAACCTAAAATTAACTTGTGTGCACTTTAAAATAAGTAAGTGCGTGATGTTGATCTTTCAAAAAATTATTCTTTGATTTTAAAAAAATGAATTGAATTTAAATTACTTATCGTTTGGTACTAGGAATTTGGTATCTCATTTAGTCGATGACTCACCCACGTATTAAGAGTCACATCAACCTTTGTGAAGACCGTGTACCAAAAGTTACATCAACACGTGTATCATGCCGTGTACTAAGAGCCATATCAACTCGTGTGGAGACTTTGTACCAAGAACCACATCGGCCTGAGTGAAAACCATGAACCAAAAGTTACGTCAACTCATACATTAGACTATGTGCCCAGGTGGAATATGGTCAACCACACACTAACTATACCAATGTTGAGGCAACATTGGTATAGTTGTAGCTGAAATGTTTGAATAAAAGTGTGTCAGGAGGATTAGTGAAAATGATGTTGTTTTTGGTGAAGTGTTCTTCGACATTTGAAACAGAGGTACTTATGATAACCTAATTGAAAGAGTAATATTTTACCATCCTTTTCGGATAGTGATTGAAAATTTCTATGGATGGGTTCATTTAGAAGATAGAGATGGCCTATAAAGGGAACATATGAGCTTGGATGTAGATTTTTGTATTTAGGTTGTTTGTTACTCAAGAATAGCTTGACAACGAAGATGATAAATATGAGAAACATATCGTACCAAAAAGAAACCTCTATTTTGTGAAATGTTCGTTATTAGTGTGTTTTTGGCTAACTTGTTGAATCATATTCTTAAGAATTTTTGAGTAAGAGAGAATACTATTTTATTTATGATAAACACTTTATGTGTGTGACTATTACACTTTTTCACAAACATTTATTAATATTTTACACATCTCTTAATTTTTGCACACTTCTTCACACACATAATTAGACCTCACATCTTCTATATGTACTTGCTTAAATGGGTTAAGTAACTTAAAATACATATTTATTTCTCTATACATAATATATCTATATTTCTCTACACACTTTCTATCATCTTAATATAATCATATAATTTATTGAATATTCAAGATGGTTCTAGAATAATTCTAGAAAGTTAAAAGAGAAGTGTTGATTCTTCGGTAAATAGTTGATGTGTCTTTTCTTGTTAAGGGATTTGTGTCTCCCTTGTCAGCTCCTCTTCTGCATCACTTGAATACTCAAACCTTAATAGGATTATTGATTTTTGACATTCCTGTATCATTGGCTCTTTCATTTTCTGAACACACTTCTTTATTTTGTGATGACTTATTTTTATCAGACGACTCACATGATGACACTTTGCCAAATATTATATTTCTTGAAACATAGCATCGACCAACTTTTGAATTGTAGCATCTTTATCATTTTCTCTAACTATCGTATCCCAAAAAGATGCATTGTGTTACCTTCTTATCAAATTTGCTTCTTTTATGATCTGGTACAAACACGTAGGAAACATTCCCAAATATTCAAAAATGACTAACCGTTGGCTTATATCCTTATAATTTTTGGAAGGGTATCACAAAACCCACACTTGATTGAGGCAACATATTAATCAAATGTGTTTACATCTTCGTGCCTTCAGCCCAAAGCCTTTCTCACATATTCTTAGCATGTAAAATACTCTGACATGTTTCTGCAATGAAGATTCTATACGTATAAATAATTGTGTGAAATCAATTATTCTTCCAACTAAAATAGGCAATCAAGCCCTAGTTGAGGGGTGGAAACGTCGGCCCATGGAATCTTCTTGTGAGCTCATACAAATTCGGCCTAGTAGGCCTCAAAAACGTGAATCAAGTAAGTAGTGTAACAAAAGTACAAAATAACATACTTAATTCAACACACAACTAAAATAATCAACATATATAAAAACAACAATCTATAGTAAACACATTAGTGATAATGTGTCTCACAGGCTCATGTTCAGGTTAATAATATGCATACATGTAAAACAACACACAACATGAGATTATACAAAATATAGCAAAACAAATAAATATTCTAACACATGGTACACAACTAGCGTAAGTAAATACTAACTTCTTAAGGACTTGAACCAAACACTAAGAGAAGAAAAGAAATTGACTAACTAGTGAGCAACACAAGCATTACCCTCAAGAGAGAGAAGAAGCAATGGATGCTACTAAAACATCTAAGTATATAAGAAAGTACCAAGTTCTAACACAGAAGTAAGAGACATGTTTAGATAGGGTCAACACCCTAAACACTAAGAATGTCAACTAAATATATCTAGTCACAACAATGTATGTAAATCAAGAGTCCTAAAAATAAGTAAAACATATAGATGCATAAGGTATACCCAAACAAGCAAAGTATAGAGAAACACTCGTATACTCAAGAAAGTAACACCCCTTAGTTTTCTCCAAAAATACATCTAAAGCACAAAGAAGAAAGGGTAGGCAAAAGAAGGACAATATACAACAGGAGACAATTAAAGAATCAACACTCAACATATTAAGTCTAGAAAAGAAGAACCCAGTAAAATAGGTGAGATGCATTCTATATGACATAATGAAGAGGCTCTAGTGAGAAAAAATTCTAATATTTTGACACTAAATGATAAAAACATATGACATGATACTTATGCAAATAGTCATAAAAGAAGAAGTAAGCAATGGGCAAGGCAAACATACATAAAGAACATGTCAAAGCAACAAGTATGTGATAATATTACTAAAGGATCAAACAATTAGATAGAGCAACAAATATAGAAATTAACATATTGTGCAAGACAAATAAGAAAGAAATATGCATGAATAAGAAAATAGAAAATATGTAAACAACAAAAAATCATAGAGATAAACAACCTCACGGAACAACAATAACTTATTCCACTAGTCACAAATGGTACAAATATATAAGGTGTGTGAATGTATAGAAAGAGCTCCAGGATCGAGCAACTAGGTAGTTAAGCCTAAACATGGATGACCCGCTTTGATACCATTTGAGGACTCCAAATGTAGGAATAATTGCATGAAAGTTAATTGTTCTTCTAACTCAAAAAGACAATCAGGACCTAGTTAAAAGTGAAAATGCCAACCAATAAAATCTTTTTGCAAGTTATATGCAAATTTGGCCAAACAGGTCACGCAAAGGTGAGTTAAGCAAGTAATACTCAATTTAACTCATAATTAAAATAGTCAATAGTTACAAAAACAACAATATACAGTAAACACACTAGTGACACTGTGTTTCACAAACTCCTGTCTAAGCTAGCAACATACATACATAGAAAACAGCACACAACATGATATTATAAAAAAACATGCCAAACCAAATAAATAGTCTAACACATGATACATAATCAGAGTAAAGAGATATTAACTCTTTAAGGACTAGAACCAAACACACAACAATATTAAGTGAAACATTTAACAATATGCAATGAATATATTAATTATAATCCATCAAAAATATTATATATGAGTATAAAATGCAATCAAATCAACTTATTTTCACTAAATAAAATATTTAATTACTAAAATATATCTTATTTTAATTATTTAATAATTATCAAAACAAACAATCATTTTTAACTTAAATTTTATTGAAAAAATAATTAAAATAAAATTTTAAAATTTTTAATTATAAAAATAATATTTTATTTTATTTTAAACATCATCTAAACTGTTTAAATGAATTATGATAATTTAAATTTATTTAATATTAAAAAAAATTAATTAATTAATATTTAATATTTTTATAATATTATTTTAATTATTATAAATTTTAAAAATATTAATTTTTTAATATTTTAATTTTATTTATATAATTAATATGTATTCTTACGATACAAAAGCCTCACAAACTTTACATAACTCGCCGTAGAATTCACATCCCATTCTGCGCCGTACCATTGATACCCTGTACTCTGATAAATATATGTTTTCAATTATGGTTGGCTAGTAAAGGCAGCATAATTATGACCCTAGTGGATGACTGTAATTTCTTTGTAGAGCACTTAGATCATTTTATTAAAAAACAAATTCATTATAAGTGTAATTTGATAATATCAAAAATATATTATGAATAATAATATTATTATAATTATAATAAAAATATATAAAATATTTATTAGATTTATTAGATTTATAAAATTAATTATATTATAGTATCATTATTAATGAATAAAATTATCATTAATAAAAAATAATTATAATAATAACAATTTTTATTATGTTAACATCATTATCCTGTATTATTAATATATATAATATTATTTTTTATATATAAATAATTATATCCTTAAAAAGTAATTATAGAAGAGCTATACACATTATCTTGAATCTGCATCACATAAAAGTTTCTCTAAAAAAAAGGAGTGAGATTATTATCATATTTGATATAAATTCTAGAAATCTATAAAAACATTCTTTAATATGTTTCTTCTATTACAATTATATTGTTTATAAGAATACTTTTGTAAATTTTAAAAATTTATATTAAAAGATTAATGAAATCAATAAAAGATGGTTTTACATTAAAATAAATATATATATATATATATATGATATTTTTGACAATTTAAATTTTTATGATATTTCATATTTTGTCTCATATTTATCCAATAAATACTTATGTTATTATTGATAATTATTGTCATTTATATTAATTATCAATTGTTTTATATATTTTTGCTCTAATTTTGTACAAGAATATTGATCTATGTATATTAAGGAAAACAAAAACAAAAACAAAACCCTAATCCTAGCGTTAATTGTCCACATGGAAGTTGCTGTACACTCATACTTTACGGCTCCATTAACATTATTGTCTGTCATTCCTTATTCCACTAAACATTGGTGTCTGACACTGCTACAATATGTACCACAACACACACGCCAACACTCCCTCTTAGGGGCATCCTTAAACCGGTCCGGACCGGACCAAACCGTAAAACCGAACCGGACCAAACCGAACATTTTTGCTAATCAAACGGTCCGGTCCGGTTTGTATTAATTTTAAACCGTTCGAACAGGACTAGATCGGTTTAATAATATATTAAAAATTTCACATTATTTTTCATTAAATTATAAAAAAATCGAACCAAACTGGGAACCAAACCGGACCGAACGGTTTTATAAGTCAAACAGTCCGGTCTGGTGATTTTTTTTTTAGGAAAAACCGAACCGAACCGGACCATGGACACCCCTACTCCCTCTCAAGTTGTTGCATATATGTCTCTTATGTCCAACTTGTCAAGTGAGTTGTAGAATTTCTTTGCAGACACAGATTTTGTGAATATATCAGCCAATTGATCTTCTAATTTAACAAATGGAAGCTGAATAATCTTTTCTTCAAGATTCTGTTTGATGAAGTTTTGATCCACTTCAACGTGTTTCGTGCGATCATGTTGAACTGGATTGTGGGAGATGGCAATGGCTGCTTTGTTATCACAAAATAAGTCAATTTCAGAGTTAGGAGCAACACCAATCTCAGTTAGAAGTTTTTCAACCAAAGAAGCTCACATATTCCCTTTACCATTCCCCAAAATTCAGCTTCAACGCTAGATAAGACAACTACCTTTTGCTTCTTGCTCCTCCATGTAACAAGATTGCCCCCCACAAAAGTAAAGTACCCAGTAGTAGATTTCCTATCCTTGATATTCCTTGTCCAGTCTGAATCTATATATCCAATGAATTCCAATTGACCATTCTTTGAGAACATAAGTCCTTTCCCACGGGAGGATTTTAAATAACGAAGTATTTGCATGATGACATCCATATGGTCTTCACTTGGACAGTGCATGAACTGACTCACGAGACTTACAGCATAAGAAATATCAAGTCGAGTATGAGATAAATATATGAGTTTACCCATTAACCATTGATATTTTTGTTTATCTGCTGGTACTTGGTCCACATATTCTCCAAGTTTATGATTTTGGACCATCAGAATATCGATAGGTTTACAATCTAATAATCCTGCCTCTGCCAGTAGGTCTAGAGTATATTTCCTTTGGGAAAGACATATATCTTGTTTTGATCTGGTTACCTCAATGCCTAAGAAGTATTTGAGCCCTCCCAAGTTCTTTATGTCAAACTCATTTGACAGTTGTTCTTGAAGCCTAGAGATTCCTTCTTTATCATCCCCTGTAATGATCATGTAATCTACATAGACTATAAGGGCTATTATTTTTCCCAATCGATGTTTTAGGAAAATAGTGTGGTCAGAGTTGCTTTGTTGAAACCCATATTTCCTCATTGCTAAAATCAACCTGCCGAACCATGCTTGAGGTGATTGTTTTAATCCATATAATGCTCATTGTAATCTAAATGCAGTTTCTTTTCTTGATGTAACAATATATTCTTGTGGGATTTCCATGTAAATCTCTTCTTCAAGGTCACCATGAAGGAAGGCATTTTTCACGTCAAGTTGGTGCAATGGCCAATCTAAATTTGCTACAAGAGATAACAAAACTCTAATAGTTTTTAGTTTAGCCACAGGTGAGAAGGTTTTCTAATAATATATACCATGTTTTTGTTCATACCCTTTTGCTACTAGTCTCGCCTTGTATCGATCAACTGACCCATCTGCTTTATACTTAATAGAGAAAATCCACTTGCATCCTACCATCTTCCTCCCTTGAGGTAGCTCACTTAACACCCATGTGTTATTCTTCTGCAATGCCTCAGATTCTTCTTTTATAGCTTGAGCCTAGTTTGGATCAAATAGGGCTTCTTCAATGCTACTTGGAATTTGACATGAAGAGAGTGTTTTTGCAAACACCCTTATAGGTTCTGATAACCTTTGAGTAGATACATAATTGGCTATTGGATACTTGGATTGTCGTTCTTCTCTGTCTGGAGAGTATCGATTCAGAGGTTTTCCTCGATTGTGTCTGAAAGGTAGAACATAACCAACCAGTGTATCTATAGCATTAGTTTGTAAAGGTGTGATAGGATAGCTTACCTCAGGAGTATTCTTAGCAAGAGGATCATTAGGTACTAGAGAGTGGGGGGGTGCATCAACCACTGCATCTTCTGGAGATTCAGTCACTAGTTCAGATTCAGCTCTTAGAAGTTCAAGTTTGGGTCTAAGTCTTGGCCCATCCATATTGTTGGCATTATCTGAGTATGTCGGATTGTTACTAATGTCTAACACTTCAACATCAAGCCAATTTCGTTCTTCACTATAACTCTCCCCCTGAAGAGGGTAATTGGATACTGATGATGGGAAAAACCATTCAGATTCTAGGAAAGTGACATCCATGGTAATGTAGGTTCTTTTAGTAATAGGATCGTAGCATCGATATCCCTTTTTTTGTACGCCATATCCCAAGAATACACATCGGACATCACATGTATCCAACTTAATTCATTGATTTTTATAGAGGTGGACAAAAGAAACACATCCAAAAATTCGGGACGGAAGCATCAAAATAGTAGGCAATGGAACATGATCAGATAGCACCTTTAATAGAGTCTGAAATTGTAAGGTTTTTGTGGGCATACGGTTCAGTAGATACATAGCTGTAGTAACAGCATCACTCCAGTATCTACCACGCATATGTGCAATGATTAGTAAGGCCCGAATAGTTTCTAAAATATGCCTATTCTTCCTCTTCGCAGTCCAATTCTGTTGTGGGGTTTGTGAACACAAAGTTTCATGGAGAATACCATAGTTGTCCAAGTATGTCCAAAATTGTTTATTAACATACTCTCCTCCATTATCAAACCTAAGAATCTTAATTTTTTTAGAAAATTGTGTCTGAATCATGGTGTGAAACAAGTGAAACGTAGAAAATACTTCATCTTTATGTTTGAGAAGGTAAAGCCATGTCATTCGTGTACAATCATCAACAAAAATTACAAACCAACAATGACCCGATGACGTAGTGACCGAGGAAGGTCCCCAAACATCAGAATGTACTAAAGCAAAATGAGTCACACTTTTATGCATGCTCATAGGATAAGACACTCTATGAATTTTTATTAAGATACAAGCATCACATTTGAAATTCGAATGTGTGACATTTGAAAATAAAATAGGGAGTAGGTGTTTTAAATACCCAAATGATGGATGCCCAAATCGACGATGACATAACCAAATTTATCGCTCCTTGTTACTAACCGTGTGCTACATATGATTGGATCTTCCTAAACTGAGGGGATCCACGTAATATAAGCCTCCTCTATTAGTACCACGCCCAATGATCTCCTTGGTGAGAATATCCTGTAGAAGACAAAAGGTAGAATACATCAGTACTACACAGTTAAGATATAAAGTAACTTGACTTACAAACATTAGTCTGTTTGAAAGAGAGGGTACAAGTAATGCATTAGATAATGATAACGAAGGAGATAAAGTCACTGTTCTAGCCCCTGTAACTGGATAAGTGACCCCATTGGCATTGGCAACACGGCTTCGTCTCGGCTGTGTGGTATTGAAGATATCTTTTGGGTCAAATGTCACATGGTCTGTAGCTACAGAATCAAGAATCTAATCCTCATTATCACTACGAGTATATATGTGAAATACTTTACTTGAAGTACCTGGATCCTGGGAAGATTCGGCCTAAGGAATAAGTGATAATGATCCATTATTGGTAGCCACAGCAACTCTTCTAGTGGTTTCTCATTTCTTCCGTACTTGAAGATTATTCCACCAATCTGGATACATATGTAGTTTGAAGCAGTTTTCACGGGTGTCTTTGGAGTTTCCGTAATAGCCACATCTTATGTCAATAGAAAGTGGATTTCCCATGGATTTTTTGCTACCCAAAAAAAGAGTTCCTGGTTTTGGTGGCATCCGATTATGGTGTCCTTTGATCCTTTTGAAAGCCATAACTGTTCCGGGAGTTGTATATGTACCCGTGATCATCACGGTCTGCCTGACCTCTTCCCTATGGATGAATTCATAGGCTTGTTTCACCGTAGGGAATGGTTTGATTTGAAGCATATCACTTCGAAGTTTTATCTAGTCTATTATCAAGTCCATCGAGGAAGGTATACACTCAATCTTCCTATACGATGGAGTTGTATTTTTGTATGTCAATCGCATACTCCATTGGGTTAGGACGACGGAAATCAATTTCTCGTCAAAACCCTTGAAGGTCATTGTAGTATTTTTCAATGGATCCACCTACCTGCTTCATACGAGTAACACGATGATGGAAATCATACACTTGAGACGTGTATGTCCCATCATAGTAGGTTGTAGCAGCAAAATCCTAAACCTATTTTGCAGTTGGGAATCAGATAAAATTTACAATCAAGGAGGGGTCCATCGAATTGATCAACCATCCCTTGACAATGGCATTTTCAGTGCACCATCTCCTGAATGAGGTGTTGGTTTCAACAGGTTGAGGAAAATCCCCATTAATATATCCCAGTTTGTCTTTGCCAGAGATATACATCTTTACCAACTAAAACCACAAGGCATAGTTGGATCTTCCCAACTTGATACTAATGGGAGTATTCGACGCTTCAGTTAGCGGAGATTGTGAGACGGATTGAGCTCTAGATAGAACTTCAGTCATTTTTGTAGTCAAATCGTTCAATATGAAATTGGTGATTAAATCTCTAGATTCTATCATGAAATCTATCAACTCTGTTTTTTTTCCTTACACCAGCCAAATATAAATAGAATATTTAGAACTGGAACCCTAATTCGTTTTCTCTATTCACATAGCCCTCCTGTGGAGCAACGTATTTCTTCTGCTATGCTTTTCTGAACTGCTTCCGCCATAGCAGTGTGGTTGTCACAGCTTATACCTTCAGAAGATTCGTTGTTCAGCTTGTGCTTTCCCAGCTTCGTAATGTTCCTCGGAGATTCAAGAGGGATTCAGAGAGGGCACTCAAGCACCACCAAGGAATAAGGGAGCAATAACTACTACTTAAGCACCACCAATGGAACAACTTTAGATATCCATGAAGACCATAGAAGATTTAAAACATCAGTTCAACTTTGAAGAACAGCAGCTAAAATCTCAAATATCTTCAGTAATGGCTGAGAACAACCTAAAGATGCTTTTTATGCCAAAAACGAACTACAATCTGTGATTTCTTAACTTGAAGAGCAACTCACAGAAAGCAAAGCAACTGAAGATGTTTTTTTTTGTTTACAGGATTGCAGAAGATTATAGGAACCAATGCGCGATGATGGTAAAGCCTTTCATTAAGTTTTTTTCCTTCTATTCCTCTCTGCAAAAAGGTTCTTACAGTGAGACCCTTTACCAGTTCTTCGTCGATACTTGAAACCATCCTCATCAGCAATCTGATCACTGCAATTATTTTTTTTTAGTTTACAGAATTGCAGAAGAACAATACGGCTGCCCCAAATCAGCCACACCAGATCAATCGAACCAGCCAAACTAGCACACCAGATCAACCAGTGTCGAGAAGAACAAAAACTTGCTCTGATACCATGACAAATATTATCATTTCTATTAATTATCAATTGTTTCATATATTTCTGCTTTAATCCTGTACAAGAATATTAATCTACGTATACTAAGGAAAACAAAAACAAAATACTAACCCTAACAACAACTGTCTAAATGGAAGCTGTTGCACACCCATAATTTACGGCTCCACTAACATTATTGTATGTCATTCCTTACTCCACTAAACATTGGTGTCTACCACTGCTACAACATGCGCCACAACACACACGCCAACACCTACTCTATTTATCAAGAGCGGTTTCCTTAACCCCTAAATGATGATATCTTCTTAAATCCTTATGACTTCAACACTTCATTATGTAAAATGCTATCAAATCTCAACCATGTATTTCAATATGTGAAATTAGCTCGAAATTTTTAAAAAATTATAAAAAAAATAATACCTTCAAAATTTATAATAAAAATAACACCTATAAATTTAAATTTTATTTAATTAAAAGATGTTGAATAATAAACTAGTTAAAATGATTATAATTTAATTTAAATCAATTTAAATCAATTTAATATGAAATGATATGCAATAATTTTTTTAATAACAAAAATATATAAATTATATATAAATGGTGCTATTTTATGGTTAAAAATTTCAAAATTATTATTTCTCTTAATATTTTTTTAAATATTTATAATACTTCTTAAATTTATAACCATAAAAATAATATTATTTTTATTTAGCTTATATATTTTCTAAAAAAACAAACTTCCACCCAAACATCATATATTGAATATTAGTCAATTTGAGGCTAATTAAATTAAAATCCAACAAAATTAACAAGAAACTGTTCAACCAAGCATAACTTAATAATAATGATACACTATTCAAGTTGTGATCATCCTAGTTGAATAGGTAACAAATTATTAGTTAACTTTTTAAAATGTGAGGAAATTTTTGGAAATTTTATGTGCAGAAAGTCATTACCCTAGCTTGACGGAAATTTTACAAGTCAATGTCATTAAGCTATTTGGAATGTCACGGGTTTTAATTGTAAGTGGCAGTCTGTCTATGTTGAATTTACTGGTCAAAAAGTTCTCGATTTGTTGCATCGGTATCACTCACAAAAGCTAGCTCAAATGAGAAGGTGCATAAATCATATATAAACTTTACGAATATTAAGAGTATCTCTGTACAAAAAATGATTTATTATTGTAATTAGTGTATCTTTAAAATGTACATAAAGTATCATATTTATAAGATTGTAATAAATATAGTACAAATAAAATATAAGTGTAGTACAATATATAGTGAAATATAATATCATATATAACCTAACATCTCACTCAAACTCAAGGAGTAAAAGAAATAATCAATTTAATTTTGTAAATTAAGTCTTTAAATCTATCTGATGAATGAGATTTAGTGAAGATGTCAACTGTTTGATTTGTAGAGGATACTGATTTAATACAAATAGTGTCTTGAAAAACATGTTG
The DNA here is from genome assembly GCA_033030585.1 of Hippophae rhamnoides. Taxonomy (NCBI): domain Eukaryota; kingdom Viridiplantae; phylum Streptophyta; class Magnoliopsida; order Rosales; family Elaeagnaceae; genus Hippophae; species Hippophae rhamnoides. Next base: position 58,661,451 of record CM065428.1, on the reverse strand, counting down.
ATGAACAAAATAAAAATTAATCTCGATATGTTTTATTCGTTCATGAAATATATTATTGTAAGCAATCTGAATAGCACTCTAATTATCACAATAAATAATAGTTACGGTTGATTGGAGGACACACATATCAAGAAGTAGCCAGCGGAGACAAAGAAGTTATTGAGTGGTATCATCAAGAGCGTGATATTCATCTTCAGTGCTGGATCGGGAGGTAAGAGATGGTTTCTTGCTTTGCTAAGATATGCGAGAATTTCCAAGAAAAAATAGTATCTAGTAGTAGAACGACCATCAGTAGGATCACCTGCTTTGATATCATGTTAGACTTAAACCTAACTCTACCTCAAAATTTAAGTTGTAAGGTGAAAGATTGTCCAAGGTTATATGTGCAACGAAAGACTAGTAACTGGTCGATGTGGAACTTAACAGCCCCTTCCACATCGGCTGAGTGATCCTGGGGCGAAGCCTGGAATGAGCGCACAACCAAACTCTTGGGCGTTGATGGAAAGCCAGGAAGCTAGCTCCAATACCATGTTAAAAGTATAGAGAAATAAGAAATAATGATTTATAGTAGTACAAGTGAAGTAGTATAAGTGTAATATAAATGAAGTATAATATTTAATTAAATACAATATCATATATAACTTAACAACGAAAGTCAAGTAACTTGATAATATAAGATAAATACAAATTCATTATACATCCTTACACGTAGCATAGGCCCGGTGCAAACCTAACATTGCATGTACAAGCTTGTTCTAAAACATGTTATATTGACTAGGCTTCCTTCCCAAAAGCTAGCTCAAAGTAGGTGCTCAAACAACAACCAAGCAATTTGGAAATGTGTGACAAATGTAAATTCAATAACGTTAACATATGATTTAAAATGGAGAATTTTGATTCCTCTATTAGTCTCAACATTAAATTTACGTCTATCTCATTTTAAGTTACATATTAGATTATGAAATAATAAAAAATTAAACAAAGGATTGAATGTTATCAACACCACCACGTGAAAATAGAGTTTGTCATATTAATTTGATCACCCTAGCCTATATATGTAATTGGTTCCAACACCACTTTAGATCGTATGAATTTTACCGGCCGGACATGATTATATATGACAAAACCTAGAAAATGTTTCTAAGACAAAGTCTTCCTTATATATATGAGACCTTTAGAATAAAAATAAAGCCCGGTGCTTGGACAAGCATATATATTAATATATAGGCATTCAAGGTAAAAGGCACTTAACTGATCATCAAGAATTACGAAAACGGTGGCGTTCTCTTTAATATTTTAAATTTTCACATATGGTTTGGTAATATACACTGCAAAATATCTATAAATTAATATTACAAAATGAGGTCTTAATAATAAGGAATCCACAGAAAATTAGCAATGAAGAAAACATACTCAAAGCACCGTGGAACTGGCTAGCTTAGCATGTCTCCACCAGTGACTGTGTCAGTGTGAATTTCCAAAACAATAACAAAGGCTTCAACGATTATGAAGAGGGTCTGAAGCGTTTGGAACTCTCCTCTTGCTTGAGAGGAAGGCATCAAAGCTGCGTTGGTTTTGCACTTCCTTTTCTTCCTTCCCTTGAATACTTGGGGTTGGGGACTTAATAATTTCTTCATCCGTCACTGTGATTGTGACTGTGTCCACCTTCATTAATCTTTCTCCTTCCGTGGAGACTAACAATATTGAGATCACAACCAAAACTAACATTAACTTCTTCAACCATCCAACTTTGATCAAAACTTGACAATGAATAACCATTTTGTTGCCAAGCCTGATAGATAGTTGTGTGGGTTTTAAAGAGTGTGGTGGTGCGGGAAACAAAACAAATAATGATTCCAAACTTCCAGGTTGAAAAAGAAATAATATAGACAAAAGGTAGAAAAAGGGCTCTAGAAATTAAAAAAAAAAGCTTGCTTTATGGCTTTCTTTGGCAGAATGTGAGGAGAGGAAAAAGTTGATATATAGGGATATTTTTATCTCTTTAATATTAATATTATTGTGACTGTGAGTATGTATACCCTGCAAACAAGGGACACGTCCCACGAGAGACTGTACATTTATCTCTCACTTTTACTTATTCTTTGTGTTTCACGAGCACCTTTAATTTTCATTCTGATTAGCTTATTTTTTTCCTCATCAGCTTTTTCAGTACTAAACAAGGGCCACTCAAGTCATATTTATAAAGTTTTGTATTCAAATGTTGGCTCTTGTGCTTTTTCTTTGTCTTTTTATTGCTTGTCTGTTTAGAAGGAAGGTGTTCAGTTTGTTACTCTCTTTAGCTTACTTCAATTTTAGACCAAGAAGAAGAACGTTTCAATTCTATCTTAAAATAATAATAATAATTTATCAGAATAGTTCCAAGATATTACTCATATTCATACAAAATTGCAAATAGCTTACGATACGGATCAAAAATCAGTATACAATGTGCAGAAGATTGGATATATCTGTTATCCTTTATCAGAGTACAAGTTATGTGTGGTCAATTCGTGAATTGAGATTAACAACGTTCTAATTTCCCAATGAGCCTTTTTCTTATTGTCCTCCGACAGGAGTACTATACCTTCCCAATGAATTTTGAAGATGTTCTAAAAATAAAAGCATGAATTATATGAATTTCTCGTTATCATAAAAAAGTGTATTTAAGTCGATATTTAAATTTAATTTAAAAATAATCAATTTTTAATAAATTTAAAATCGATTCGGTGTAAAACAGATACTATTTTCATAAAAAGTAGCATCGATTTCAGGTATCAATCGATACTATGATGATACGTGTATAACATCATTTCATCTTAAAGTGTTTTATTTCCTAACTCTAAAACACCTTTTCTTTAAGGTCACTGATGTACAACTGAATTACATTATTTGCAGCATAACAAAATGCTAACAACATACTACGTATATGTTGATCTTATTTTTACATCAATTTTTACAGGCACACATCTTATATCTGAAAGTATAAAATTACTTTAAAAATTAAAAAAATAATTTATTTAATTTTTTAGATAATAATAAGTGATAAATTTATGAATATTTAATATCAAAAAAACTGTAGTCTAAATCCATTTACTTTGACGAAATTATAATTTAATTTCTTATCTTCTAAATATGGTAATACATTTACAAAAATAATCATAAAGATTTATTTTATAAAAGTAATGAATTTATAATGAATTATTTTTTAATAAAATTGAGATAGTATAAATACATTAATTTTATAAAATGTGATTCTACGAACTATTAAAAAGATAACAGAATTAGTAATGTTTCACTTAATTAGATATAAATTTAAAATTAAGTTTCTTTAAAGATATTACACTTTCTTCCTTTATATTTCTCTTTCGCAATATTAATCCATAAAAGGTCATACATCGGCAAGTTTGGACTTTTAGCTGCCTACCTTTTATCTTTGTGGTCAATTTATTAAGTTCTTTTTAATTTTTTATATTTACTTTTCGTACCTCGCATGTTCATTATATTTGTTTTTTTTTTTTTTAAGTTTTACTTGGTTAGACCTTTTTTCTGGATAAAACTTGTTTAGACTTGGAGGAGCAAGATATTATGGTGGTTAATATAAAGTTTGAATTAATTGTATACTATGATGAGAAAGTAAACAAACCATGGCTTGTATAGTTGTTTGCATCCTAGCCGAAGAACAAGAAAAACCCACCTTAAAGACTTAAGGACAATTCCACCCAAGGGAGGAGCCATTAAAATTTTATGAGAATGTCTTAAGTGTAATGTTTTTAAATAAAATATATAATTATATTTAAATATTTAAAAATAAAAAATATATATTATAATACTTCTTAATTAAAGATAAAATTTTCATTTTATATTAAAAGATACAAAGTTATCACATCATAACTTATAACAAAAATTATCTAACATAAATAAAAATATAATAATTTAATAATTATTAATATCTTACATGTATAAATGTTAAAAACTAAAATTAAAAAAAAATATTAAAATATAAAGAATAAGATTTGATTTAAAATTTTAAGTTTCTTTAATATTTATTGGCTTTCAAGGAATTGAATATTATCAATATCTTTCACTATTTCGAATAATATTTATGAAAATATATATTATTAAAAAATAATTCGAATAATATTTATGAAAATATATATTATTAAAAAATAAAAGATTAATAAATATAAATATTTTTTTATCTATACATGTACACGTTGCATCTCTCTTCTTTAAATAGTAACATGAACTAGTTTTATAGTAGTAATAAAAATGAATAAAAAATATCAAAAAATTATTAAAATTTTCGTATTAGAAAATTTCAAATAAAATAAAAAAAATAAAATGTAAAATAGTATAATATTAAAAAAAATTAGGGTTAAACAAATAAAAATTTAATATATAAATGAAAAACCTTAATAATTTTAGTTTTATATTTTCATATTTCTTTTTTATTTAATCTTTATAATATTTGACACTTGCGTTTTATTATCATGAATTAAAGTTAAATATATGAAATGTTTTTGAATTATATGGATTTAAGAGATATTTTTATATAACATATACTATTATAATTCTATTCTATATGTACAATTAATTAATGTTTTAAAAACGTTTGAATAATAATAATTATATTTAACTATTTTACACATAATTTATTTTTATTATTTTTTATTTAAATATCTACTAAATATTATTGATACAATATATCAAAATATGGGGATAAAAAATTAAACACAATTTGTTATTACAAATGAAATATTTATTTAATATTAAAATATATAATTTTTTTTAATTGAGAATACAGTCCCGTTCTACTCCCATGTATAAAACTCCGCCCCTGATTCCACGCCCTAATTTTGCTGTTGAATTGACCAAGGCAACCAACTCTTTCATGATCATAATTTTCTCATTTCACAGCCAAAAATAAATATAAGAAGACTAAAAAGGTACGTGGCATGCTAAACCAAAAAATGGATTTTATGATTTTCCTTTTACGAGATTTTGTGAAAATAAAGGTCATCTTATTATTTTATTGTGAGGACTGTATCCGACCTGCCAAAAGAGTCCTAACATAATATATTAATGAGTTATTGGAAAAAGTTTCCGCGTGTTTTTCGTTCACTTTCTTAAAAATAGAAATTTTATATTTAATACGTACAATATAGCTGTAAATGCAATAATGATATATATTTTATTTAAATATCAAAAATTTATTAAAATTAATATCTCAAAAGCTAAATTAAAAAAAAAAACAAATGTTTCAAGTTTTATGGGGAAGCTCAACACTATTATAATATTATTATGTTTTGTAACTTATAATTCGTATGAAAAAATTAAATAGTTAGTTTTTTAAAAATTGGTCAAATATTTTACAATAATTTCTCCGTTTTATATGTTAACCAATCCAATATTTTTCAAAGATTTTTGACGGTTTAATTGAACAAAATTTTTTTCCTTTCAAAATTTCATTGGTTTTTTAAGGACCGACTCAGACCAAAACATATCATTTTTAACATATTAATTTGTTTGTTATACTAGAAGGATTAATTTGCTAATATTCCAACCCCAACCAAGCACCGTAACAACCATTTGTGAAATCTAAGTGCAAGAAATTGGAAACTTTTGGAGAAGGAATAGAGTGATCTAAAATGTTAAATTATATTTGATATTATAATTCATTTATGTTTTACTTGTATTACACTTGTATTATTTCACTTGTATTACACTTTATTATTTCACTTGTATTACACTTTCATTATTTCACTTTTATTACACTTTTCATTATTTCACTTGTACTATATTTGTACTACATTTTTAATATTTCACGTGTACTACACTTACTATTTCACTTGTACTATACTTGTACTACACTTGTTACAACCCTATAAATATGGTTCTCTATGTACATTTTAAAACACATCAATACAACATTAAATCATTCTTTCTTCTTATCTCTATATAATATTCACATGGAATCAGAGTCTCTCATATACCTCTAGAATTTATATCAAAATTTCGCCTCTCTTCATCACAGTCAACCCAGCTCACCCCAACTCGGTTCACAACCAACCCGACTCACTCCAACCCAGCTCACCTTAGCCCGGTTCCAGACTTGTTTTCAACTCCTCTTTTCATTTTTAAGGATATCTTCTTTATACTGTTTTTATATATTTGCTTTATATTTCCTCCATTATTTCGTTAAAATGGATCGAAATGATGTCCCAAAAACCAATATTTATCACTCTTGATGATACTAACTACCTAGCATGGGCACAAGCAATGAAAAGTTTCTTGAAATGATGCAAGCTATGATGTTTCATAACTGGTGATATCTTTATACCCATCCAAGAAACCATTGAAAACAACTCTTTATTTGCTGGCCGCCTTGAAAATTGGGAGAGTAAACATCATCAAATTATTATCTGGTTTCCTAACACCACCTTACCCTCCATTCATGGTGAATTTAGGCGTTTTGACACTGCCAAAGAAGTTTGAGAATTTCTTGAGGCTCGCTTCACTACAACAGATTTGGCCAACCAATATAAACTTCTAACAACTCTTCATACCAAACGTCAAAGGGCTGATCAAATCATTAACCAATTTCTTTCTTAAATGCATACTATTTGGGATCAACCCGCTCTCTCTGAACCAACTTGAACGAACAAGATTGATGCTGAGTTACCGTAATCACCAACGTCTTGTTATTTTTCTCATGGCTCTTCATGATTGATTTGAACCTGTTCGGGCTTCCTTACTCCATCAGAGTCCTTTTCCATCCTTAGATATTGTTGTGACCAAGCTTCGCTCTGAAGAAACTCGGATGAGGGTTTTCAAAGTTCATCATACAGATTCTGTTCTTGCCACCCCCTCTTATCGCCCTATAAAAGGTTCTAAAGAGGGCTTCAAACATCAAGGTTGCACCTACTGTCACAACCCCAATCATGAGCTTCTTACATGTCCCATTCGGGGATGTATATATTGTCACAAGAAGGGTCCAGGACACTTTCACAGAGATTGCTTTTGGAACCCTCTCAACATGCTTCAGGTAAAAATAGTAACTCATCTATCACTGCTGTTGTTTCTAAGGATAATTATGACAAATTTACCTTCTCTATTCAAGAACTTGAAGGTCTTCTAAAACATGTTCTCTTACAATCTAGTAATCCTCCTCTTAATGTCTTGTCTCTCACATCAGGTAAATCTTTATGGTATTTTGATTCTACTAGTTGTAACCATATAACTCATGTTACTCACATCCTCTCTCCCACACAATCTTCCATCTCCAAACCTTTAATTCAAACTGTCAATGGTTCACATATGTATGTTAATGTTGTAAGATAAGTTTCCACGTCTTCTATATCATTTTCTGACACCTTTCATAATCCCAACCTTACTCTAAATCTTATCTCTGTTAGTCAGTTATGTGAACTTGATCTTATTATTACTTTTTTCTCTTCTAGTTGTTATGTACAGGATCCACAAACTGGACAGATCCTTGAAATAGGTCATAAAGTTGGACGATTATTTAAACTTATCAACTTTTATCTATCCAATTCTCCTAGTATTTTCGTTGTTGCTTTTACTACTCCTATCAACCTATAATATACTCATATCTAGATCATACGGAGGAAGTATAAAAAAATAAGAGATATAAATTAGATAAATATCTCTTTATGAACGTTCTCTTATTACTTCAATGTTAGTATCGCAATCTTTAAATAAATATCCTCGTTTCATTACTTATTTTACATTAATATTTATTAAAGATTAGAAACCAAATGGTGGGATTTGGTAAATATTTTGGGCCATACACATTTATCATCATCAAGTAGCTTGTTCATTGATGATAAAAGGAGAAGAAAATGAGTCGTTATATTTTTCTTTATTTTAGCTGTCGCTCGTGTCTTTCCTTAAAGACTAAACCAATCGAACTAAATCTTCTAACTTGTGATTTCAAGGTTACATGTTCTTATTCAAGCTCTTGAATATTCATGGTAAGATAAAATTGAACCACTACAAAACAAATTAAACAAAAAATTAGTGTGATTTTTTTATAACTCTGAACAATATTGAGGTGTTTTTTGGTGACTTCGATGGTTTCCTAACGGAAAATGGTGGCACAGGGAGAGGTCCATGGAAAGGCAAGTTTGATAGGGGTTTTCTTCACCACGGCACGATAAGGCAGTGGCCGCGAGGTGATATTTGGTGGGGAGGCTGCAACCCAATCAGATCTGAACTGAGACGGTGGGGTTGGGCTGACGACGTTCTTCTGGCTCCGCTGGTAGTTTTGGTAAGAGAATGCGAGGGGACGATGACTGCGATAGGGGAGGAGATGGTGGTGATACGTTGGATAAAGAATGAGTGTGTCGATTGCTGAGTTTTTCGTAATTGAATTTATTTTTAATATCTGATTTTATTTTTTTTAAATAAAATGCCAGGGATAAATAATTTCATTTGAGGAAACAAATTTTTTCTTCATCCTGATAAGAAACCGACATAGAACAATAGATAGAGAAATACGAGAGAGATCGATGAAATGGGAGAAATAATAAATAATTGAGGAACAAATAAATAAATATAATAATAATTCCTATTTATATTACTTAATAATAACCTCAATCAATATAATATTAAAATAATAATTAACTATTATATTTTACATGTAATAAAGTTTCAATGTACCTAAGTTGATTTTTTTTATATTTTAAATCTATAGAATTAGTCTTATTAGGGTTTTTAAAATTTGTAAAGGATAAAAGAGTTTGATGACTCCTAGGTTAGAAGAATGTACGATTATAATCTAAAAATATTGCATTTAAACATTAAGTTTATGTTTAATTTTAAGTAATAATAATAAAAATAATTTAGATATCTTTATATTTGATTTAATTATTAATATAAAATTAAATATAAATCATTGAAATTGGAACATGCATCCTCGTTATTCATGTACCTATTAAGAATACACTAAAATATTATATTTTTTATACATTTAAATAAGTATTTATTTATTTAGTTTTATCATTTTATTTCAATTAACAATAAAATATATATTTTTAATTTTATTTTAATATTTATTATTATTTTGATTAAGTTGTTTAAAGGAAGGTAAGAAAGTAGCTTACATTGCTTTTGGTGCATCTAAATTAGAGGTGTGTATTTTTTTTTTTAAATATATCTATCAATTCAAGTCCATTGTGAAACAAAGTTTATATTTTTCTTTTTAGATTTTGATTTGTAATTAGGTATAAAAGATTTGTAAATCACTTCATAGTTTCAATTATAGATTTCAAAATTGACAAAACATAACAACTTGAATTAAACCTACTATGTTAATATATTGATTTTTAATATTTTTTATTATATATATATATATATATATATATATATAATTTTTATTATTATTAAGTTATAATTATAATTATATTCAAATTGTATGTTAAAATAAAAATATAACTAAAACATGTTTTAGAGTATTATTCAATAAATATTTAACTCTAGCATTTCATGTAAATATTAACAATTTGTTTAACAAGATATCTTTAGTTTACTATAAATTTATAGTAAAATACTTTTTAAAATAAATAATAGTATTTTTTTTATGTCAATGAATATATTTATTTATGTTGTTTTCTCTTTTTCTTTCTTCAACAAATTTTATGACATGTTTTCTCTATTTCAAGTGGAGTTTTATATAGGTCCAAAATAATTAAATTATAGGTTGGGTTGAAAGTTGTTCTTAAAACTTTAATTCAATTAATGTTTTAGATTTTTCAAAATCTTATTTATAAAGTCATTTTGTAATGTGGGACATTAACCAACCTAAACACATGGTTGTGCTTACTAAGTCTCAATTGTTTAAGTGGGTATCTTGCAAGTACAGTTTCAAAAATGTTTATTTGGGTTATTTTGCTTGATGAATATCGCAATTTTGGATCTAAATTTTTTAAGGCTCGATGATTTTTAGTCACTTTCAAGTTAGAGATTTTTGAGAGGTTTAGAGCCAGTTTTTGAGAGGTTTAAAGCCAGTGGAGGTATACCCAATGCGATTTTCTATTATGCAAATGGGGTAATGGATACTCATAAACTTTTTAAGGGAACTCGATTTAAAGGTTTTAACATCCATACTAGACTTGTATTATTCTATCAGATGTATTGCATAAAGTTGAATGTCATAAACAGGTGGGCTTTGCTGGTAGTTGTAGAATTTGTTAGGTTTTCTCTCTTGTTTGGAGGAACCCAAGTAAAACTCATATTATTTCATGGACCATGTAAAAAGAAAGGACAATTTTGCCTATTTGATTGCTTCATTAATAAACCCATTTAGGGTTGGTTAGAAGAGAATAAGAGTTGTAGCAACAAAAATAAAAGTAGAAAAGCAAGTAGAAAAACTCCTTTTAGTTTTTCAGTTTTTTCCTCTTCAACAAGTCTTCAACAAGTGCTCTGATGAAATGTTGTTTGTGGTCTGATTGAGTTGAAATTTTGCAAAAAGGTTTGCGACTCAAAACTCTTCAATCTGAACAGTAGGATTTGGATCAATGGTTTGGGAAAACATGGGCCATGAACAGTGACTACGAAATTAGGTTAGATCTCTCCATTTTTTTGAAATAATTATTAGTTTCCAAGAAGTTGTATTCTTGATGATGTTGTTGATTTTTTGCCTCTAATTTTATCTAAAGAGAATTTTTGTACATTTTTTCATGATAGTGGAAAGTTTTGGATATGAATGTCGTGGTTGTTTCCTTCCTACATCGGGAAGGTTTTTCCACGTAAATTGGTTTTTGTGCATGTTTCATTTTGAGCTCTATTTATTTATTTTCTAAAAGATTCACACAAAGAATGAGAATATGTTTCATTTCCCTATTTATAGTTTAATTAAGTTCGAATTGATATTGTAAATCTTTCTACGTACTTGTAGTTCATATTAAGTGACACTGGGTGAGAATGAATAGCTAGAGATTTTGCCTTATACATTTTTTGTCCATAATATTTTCCTATAAATAGAGTTATTTATCATCACAAATATAATTTATTGTAAAGTTTTAAACAACAAAATCTCTCATTGGTTTATCTAGTATATTTGGGAAGGAGCGAAGGAATTGCAGTTAGAGAGATAAAGAGCAGTATTTAGAAAGGGTTTGTACACATTCATTTGAAATAAAGTGGGTTCATTCTATCATCACCTCTCTGTGTGTTTAACTGTTTATCAATACACGTTGAATTTTCTTTCTTTTCTTTTCTTTTTTTAATTCCACCATTTCAATTTTTTTTATAAATAGGTCATTTATGTGATGGAAAGTTCTTCTATTCCCATTTCATACCATGAAAAAAAAGAAGAAGAAAGTTGTCCAAAACCATTGTTTTCTCTTAATTAAATGGTGGCTTGATGCTCTTATCCATCTCTATTTCAACTAACACACACCAACTATGATAAGCGTTATGGCAAGTTTGTCCCAATCCGTTCATCAATATATGGTACAACTATGATCTCACTTATGTCCTTTTTTATCTACCTCAAGTCTCATCATTTAAAAAAAATTCAAAAGTATATTCTTATTTTGTTTAGCTTATACAAATGATGCAAGTTGGCTTTGATTTTTATTTTTAGATAGCAGGACTTAGAGATTTCTTAGATTAAGTAATTTATGTTTAGAATAAAAGTGGTATCATTTAGTCATGTAATTTTTGAAAAAAATGTATCAATTAAGAACAAAAAAAACATTAAAACAATAAACAATGTAATTTGTCTTTAATTATTTACTTTTTAAAAACTAAATAATTAAATGACATCAGTTATAATTCAAGAAACCAAATGACACAAATTACCTAATTTAAGTATCTCTATACACTTTTGTCTAGTGGTTTTAACTTGTTTTTGATTATACTGATTGTTTTAATGACCTTAAATTTATATAAGTGGATTGTTGCATTTTAGTTTTGATAAAGTAATCTTTTTACCTGTATATGTTTTTCTTGTTGAAATATATTGTTTATCAAGCATATAGCTATGTTTTATATCTCTCCAATGAAGACAAAATCAACATATTTAACTAAATCATGAATCTTAAATATCTTTTTCTTTATATCACAAAAAACAATCTGTAATATGTGATGCGATTTCATAGGATTCTTGAAAATTAATGTGAGCGATCAAACATCAAATGTTGGACTATAAGTATTGCATATGAAGATTGAAATGGATTCTGGGTAGTTTGATCAATTAAGCATAGAATCAATCGATTGGAAAGTTTTTGCCCAAATTTTAGATTATCAGTTTTTAAGAGTCAATTGATCGAGTAAGGGCTTGATCTATCAAGCTTGTAAGTTTTGAAGTAAAATGACGAACATGGTCATGGAAATCTACACATTTAAGGCTTAGAATTGAAGGCCATTTCGGTAAAAAAAATCAAGGGTACGTGTAGAAGCACCCTTGGTGTCCTAGAATTAGTGAGTGTGAGAGAGTATTGGAGGCTTGGAAAGTTTGAGAGAAAGAGAGTCAAGAGAGAAATTAGGCTTTCTCCATTGATGATAGTGATTAAGTTTGATGTTTCTTGGGCAAGTGTTTGAATATAAATTTTTTTAAGGTATTATTCTCTCATATTCAATCTATTATTAGTGTAAGAATCAAATTGTATCTCAATTGAAAAATTGGGAGGCTTTAGGTATGTTATTAAGACTAAAAAAAGGATTGAACGATGCTTGCATGATAATGAGAATAGATGATTGTAATGATATTAAGTAGCATAAATTGCAATCCTATTTCATTCATAGTAAAATATTCCTTAGATGCATGAGTTGTATATGTCAACTCCATTATTTTAGAGATGAACCATGTTAAATTATGGACATCCATTTATCTTTTATTTTCTCATATTTATTCCTTGTCAATATTTTAATGTGGTTGCATTTGTGAAATTTATTGTTTATCGATAGTTTCTTCTTGTGCTCATTTTATGATTGGGGATCGGTTCGTAGGATAAATCATGTTGCATGAGTCTCAACAAAATTTGATAAAATCACAACACCGTTCCATGATCAAATATAGAAGCCGATAACCAAGAAATTGTACAATCTTCATGTGTAGTGGAATCATCACCAAACAACTTTGTGGCTATTGGATCACTGGTTATCGGATCTACTATGGATAAATATTTATTCAATCAACCTTCACTTTCCATTCCAACTTGTCCTAAGACGACTCCATGAATAAATTCAAGTTCATTTAAATGTGATAAATTGATATTCTTTCAAGAGATTTCTTCCGCAACTAAACTGAGGCTCAATAAGATGCATTATAGATTCAACAAAATAATGACTGAGTTCATTCAAACAAATGACTTGTGTTGAGAACCATTGCATTTCTACATCATCAAAAGTAAAGACAAACCAAAAAAGGTACACTAAGAGGATCACATAATTAAAAGGAAGGCTAGATTTTTATGGTTTTAAATGGCCAATTGACTTAAAAAAACCAATAACTAATGAAAGATCTTGAGTTCGAAAATGACATATTTTTGACATTGCTTTGCCTAATCTTAATGCCCTTAGAGATTTCTCCATTGCTAAAATGTTGGCTAACTTGATTTTAGAGGTGATTTTTTTGGGCCAATTTTAAATCTACAATTTTTTTTTATTTTTAGATCATTTTTCAAACTGTCGATTTTTAAATAGAATGATTTTTTTAATTTTTAAGCTTGATTCTAAACTAGTAAAAAAAATTTGACACAAAACAAAAAATCCATTTTAAGCCAATTAGTCAATTAAAAATTGACAAATCACAACAATATTGTAATAGTGCAAGCATATGAATTTAGCTATTAATTACAATATGTATAACTAGTCATTTATGTTTCATGCATCCGTGATCATGATTAGGGATGGACACGGGTACATGTGGAGATTTTTTTAATTATCTTCGAACTAAATTATAAAATTTGTACCCAAAATTATTCAAAAAATCGTTATGGTTTTGGGATGATTTTTTATCCGTTGATAACGATAAAAGTAGTTATTAAAAACTATCCCAAAAAACCATTTTTTTTTACTTTTTTAAAAATTTCTTAATAAACCATAATTATTAATTAATATATAATTTAATTTAATAAATATATAAATAAATTAAATAAATATAATTAATTTTGGATACTAGTGAGTACGGTCATTAGTATAACCATACCCGTCATTTTATGTTCGGATTTGTCTTAAAAATTTATCGAATAAAAATCGAACCTATAGTTTTTTTCTCCATTCTTGAGCATGATGTATTGCAAGAGTCACATCCTCGTGGTATTATATCGTAATGAAAGAAAAAAAAAGACTCTGATGTGCTATGTAAGTGAATTGATAGAGTTATTTTTATTTTTATTTCCTTCAATAAATTAGAGTTATTAGGGATGCATTTTTTGGGCTCAAAATATCTTATGTTAGAGGATGCAAAACAAAGAATATTCTTTTTAATTTTTTAGGTTTTCTTTGTTTTTGGTCTTTTTGTGTGTGAGATTTTTGAGTGTAATAAGAATTTTGGTTTGAGTGTTAATTTTATTTCTTAATATTATTCTTATAATATAAAGCTTGTTAGATATTAGACTAAGAATTGTATTCAAGATTTAATATTAATAGAATATTGAAATTTTGGGCTTAGATTAGACAAATTGTTGAACTAAGTTAAATTTTTACTTCATCATTTGGTTATTGTTGCAATTCTATTGTGTCTAACAAAAAAGTATGAAGTTTAAATCTCAATTAAAGATATATGTCTAAAGTTATCAAAATTATTTATGCTTTTAAACTTCTTTTTCTAAAGCTTTCAAACGCATTTATATAATACAAAAGTTAAACATGCGTTCAAACATAATAAATAGGGAAAAAAATGAAAACATATTTTAACATCATATGATAAAATTTTCCCTTAAAAAGTAGCATTAATTCGCATTAGAAGGTCTTGATTAGTTTATTTTTTTATATTTTAGGGTTCAAGATCAAACGGGCTTAATAGTGTGCTCTATTTTTGACAAAACACTTTTAATTTGTTTTCTACAACACATCATTGCTTGTAGCATCCACAATTGCATTGATAAATTAGTCCATGTGTGTACCACATTAATTTAACTCACCATGATCTGTATGTATATACAATAATATTCTTCTTTTTTTTATTTTTCCTTTTTTACTTAAATACTTTGATTTTAATAAATTATTCAATTTTTTTAGCCGATAATAATTCACTCTAAAACTCATTATTTTATACTAAATTACTTAATAAAAAGACTAAAATATTCTCATTTCGTAACTTCAATAAAATAGGATCAAGATTATCCTATCGGAGCTCTAACAACTTCACTTATACTCTGATAGCTATAATCGATAACTTCATTAGAGCTCTAATAGATATAACATATTACATATGGTGAGTCACTGAAGTAAGGTGAATGAAATAAATTAAATCCGATGAATCGTTATAACTATCATGGATGTAACATATTATACAAAAATAAATATATAGATATAATATGTTATATCTATTATATGATTTACGATGGTTCCCGAAACTCGGTTGGATTATCAATAATGATGTAAGATATAATCTTATTTTTTATAAAATTTATTAGATATTTGTGAATAATTAAATATGAAACTACTTTTCTTCAGATAATTTTTTATTAGTTTGAGAAATTTGATTAAAAAAACAAATAGTCTATATTATGTAAATATTTTCTAATAATATTTGGCAAATACTATGGGCCCATTGGTTCATAAAATTAAAAACCTATTTAAACTTACAAAATCCAGGCCTGTTTTAAGAAAAACGGGACATAACAAACGACCCAAGTTTTAGCCGATGTCCATGGTGAAAAGTAGTTCAAGTTTCAAGCAGACGTCCGACAGAAACTCAGCTTGTTGATTAATAACCTATTAAATAAAAACTTTTAGGCTTTCACCTCCATAGTCATGGCTATTGGCCCAATGGCTTAACGTCTCTGTCCCTGTTTCTTTGTGCTTAAATAGAGGCCGGTTAATTCTAGACTTATTGTCCGTTAAAGGAAAGCACCTGAAAGTGAACGCAACGTTTCGAATTTTAACGACGATGATCTCCATCACCTCCGCGGAACTTAACTACATCGTTTTCCGTTATCTCCATGAATCAGGTTCGCAGCGAATTTGTATTCCCAATTAGCTCTTTCTTATTCGTTTTCGTGCTTAGGTTTTGACATGAGCTAGTTTAAACATGGTCTAAATATGGAGATATATAAACAAGACTCAGATATATTTTTGTTGCTTTTGTTAATAATAAGCTAAGATTTTCCTTATTTGTAATTAATATTGAATTTTAAGCTTGCCTTGACAAGCTACAAATTTAAATTATCATTTCTTCTTGAATAATAAGCCAAGATCTTTTAACTATATCTGTACGGTGGAGGAATTTAATGGCTAGATTTTACAAATCCTGTATTTTGTGATGTCATATGTTCACGTACTATGCAGTGCTTCTTAACTAGTAGCTTCACTCTTCAGGGTTTACGCATTCAGCTTTTTCGTTTGGATATGAAGCTGGTATCAATAAAAGTACAATAGATGGAAATTTAGTTCCACCTGGTGCACTTGTTAAGTTCGTGCAAAAGGGACTTCAATATCTTGAGCTGGAGACCAACTTGAGCGGCGTAAGCTTTTATGGACCTGTTTAAATTTGTCCTCTTTCTTGAGGACTTTACATCTTTCTGCTAATTGATGCATGTGTTAGGTCTTCAGAATGATGGCGATATGGATGATGATTTTTCAATGCTACAACCCTTGGATCTTATCACAAAGGATGCTAATGAATTACAGAAAATTATAAAAGAAAAAAAAGAAAAAAAGGAAAATATGCAAAAAGATAGGTTTGAAACAAATGACAAAGAAAAGGAGAGCAAACTTGACCGTGAACCTGAGCATTCTCGAGAAAGAGAAAAGGAGAAAAAAGGAAGGGAAAAAGAACACATAAGTGATAAAGAGATTATAGAGAAAGACTTAGAGCAAGAAAAGGATAAAGATAAAGGTAAGGTTCACCTAGATCATAATGGTGTTGAAAAGATTGAAGATAAGGTTATGGTTTTACTTGACGAAAATGGGGACTGTGGAGGTAATTTGCTCATCCAATCTATGTTTATTATGCACTTCTAGCTTCTTCTTTTTGACATATTGTGTCATGAAGCTTAGTTACGTGGTTATCCTAATCATTTGTATCTTAACTTCTTGCGTAAAATTTGTAAATTGAATGCGGATATGTGTAAAACAGGGCCAGAACCAATGGAAATCTCCACGAGTCCTGCAACTTTGTCAAGTGCAATTCCTAGTCGTGATGTCACAATTCTAGAAGGCCATACATCAGAGGTTGTGCATATCTCTGCATTGTTTGACATGTCCTTATCATTTTTCATTGATCTTTATACCTAGTTAAAATGTTCCTTCACTCTCAGGTTTTTGCTTGTGCATGGAGCCCATCAGGTTCACTTCTTGCATCTGGGTAGGTTCTCAGGAATGCTAGATTTATAAGTATTACTCTAATGTGTCACTATTCCGTAAATTTAATTTTGAACTTCCAGGTCTGGAGATTCTACAGCCCGAATTTGGAGCATTGCAGATGGAACTTGTAGATCTAACTTACAAAATGCTGCCTCAAATGTTGTAGTGTTGAAGCATTTCAAAGGCAGAGCAAACGAGAAAAGCAAGGACGTGACAACACTTGATTGGAATGTGAGTGCCCCCCCTGGAAGTTTGAGTTTTTATCAGACTGTTTTCTCCAGTTTCTTAGAGACTGGGTTTTCTTGATATTATAATGACGCTCTGAATTTTCATTTAATGCTAGATTATTATGAACTTTCATTATCACTCTCTCTGTCCCAGGGCGATGGAATGTTACTTGCAACAGGTTCTTACGATGGACAAGCAAGGATATGGAGTAGAGATGGTGAGTTGTTTATGGCTTTATTCTAGAGTCTTCTTCCTAATCCTAGCATCCTTGCAATTTAGATTCAATGACTGGTAAAGTGGTAGTGTCAACAGTTAGACATTATATGTGCCTAGGTGGCTCTTTGTCTGAAATAATATTGCTTTGCTTTCTCATGGCTCCTTTTATCTAGGGGAGTTAAAGAGCACACTGAACAAACATAAAGGTCCGATATTTTCTCTGAAGTGGAACAAGAAGGGTGACTATCTTCTTAGTGGCAGTGTGGATAAAACTGCAATTGTGTGGGACGTAAAAACAGGGGAATGGAAACAGCAATTTGAGTTTCACTCAGGTACTACATTTGTGTGCATGGACAATGAGTTTCATTTCTGTCTAAAGTTATACAATTTCTCTTAGGAAAACATCTGTTACTTGTCTTTGTTATTCGTTTTTTTTCTGATCTCCTTTTTAAATTAATAGTAATTATGTCAAAATATTTTTTTAGCTCCCACTCTGGACGTTGATTGGCGGAACAATGTTTCATTCGCAACATGCTCCACCGACAATATGATATATGTTTGCAAGGTTGGAGAAAACCAACCAATCAAAACTTTCTCAGGGCATCAGGTTGGCTTCATTAATGGATTCTTTTTTGTGTTTTATTTTTTAATTGCCTCACAAATTACACATAAATCACTGGACTATATGCCGCATCACTTTGGACACAGCTTTTAATATTCTGTGTACTAAATTGCTCGTCAAATTGTCACCATTTCCTTGAAGCCATGGCTGTAGGAGGAAAGAAACTTAATGTGCATGATATTGATTTAGTTATTGGCAATCTAGTTTGAAACCAATTAGGAACATTATGTTGAATATTGATGCAATTCAATGGTCTTGTTATGCTTTCCATTCTTAAACTAATTTCACTAAAGCAAGGTGAAACATTAGTAGATGCTGAAACCTCCCACCCTTCTATTACCCATCATCCTATGTTACTTATGCTATAATATCCAGGAAATGTTTCTTACAATATATATATATATATACATTTCGGAGGATCTTAATGTAGTTAACCAAATCAGGTAATTGGTGCTACTTCATGATCTAAACTTACCTTCTTTAAATTTTGCATTTCAGGGTGAAGTTAATGCTATCAAATGGGACCCAGCTGGTTCTTTGTTGGCTTCTTGCTCTGATGATTACACTGCAAAGGTGATTGATTATGAGTTATCGAGATGGTATTTTGGTGATTGCCTATATATTTTACATTTAATGCTCCAGATGCTTGTGACATTTTTAACACGTAAGAGTCTGCAACATAAATGTCATTATTTTTTAGCATTGAAAACTCAAATATATGTTGGCACAGATATGGAGCATGAAACAGGACAAGTACTTGCATGATTTGAGGGAACATGTGAAGGTACTTTGGTCTTTGCATGCAATTTCATTTTAAATAATTCCCAGGGTATTAGTAGTGAATTTTGCACAAACATGCAGGAGATATATACAATCCGTTGGAGTCCCACCGGAGCAGGCACGAATAATCCCAATCAGCAGTTATTGCTGGCAAGGTAAATGCACTGCTTCCCTAAAAATTACACAGAAACAAGGAAAGTAGACCAAGAAATGGCTTTTATTGTTTGAAACTATACGAAATAACCTGAATTTTCCTATAAGCTGGCATATTAATTGGTGAAGGGATACTTCGGACTCTTTGATTTTATTCATATTCTTGAAAGGGTTTTAATACATCCAAATTAAATATTACTCATCAATAGTACCAAATAACCAATTCAGCATTTTCTCATTTTTCTAATTCTTTATGTTAATGCAAATTTATGTTTAAGCAGTGCTTCATTTGATTCAACTATTAAGCTATGGGATGTGGAGCAAGGGAGAGTTCTGCACAGCTTTAATGGGCACCGGTACAAGTCTAATTTATAGTGCTGCATCATGTTCAAACTTGATATTCTGTTTAAAGCAAAGAGGTTTTTTAAGAAAGAACTGACCTTATCTTCTGGTATGGCCTCCTATTTAATCTGGATAATGGATGGCCTACTTAGCATATCTTGGATAGCTTCTCTCATTGAATTACATTTATGTGTACACGATCATGTCACATACAATAAATTATGGATTTCATGGGAGCGGTTGTATGATGTTCTATATAGTAATCTGCAATTTCATCTTGGAGGAACTTAATTTTGTCTGAGAGTGAATATCATGACATGCAGTCTCTCTTCTTTTTTTAATCATAGTGATGTGTGAATGTTTATTAAATACACAGGGATCCAGTATACTCTGTTGCCTTCAGTCCGAATGGAGAATATTTGGCCAGCGGCTCTATGGATAAATGCATGCACATATGGTCCGTGAAAGAAGGCAAAATTGTGAAAACGTACTCTGGAAATGGTGGGATTTTTGAGGTTTGTTGGAACAAAGAAGGCGACAAGGTCGCTGCCTGTTTTGCAAACAACATAGTTTGTGTTATGGATTTTCGAATGTAAGGCATAGATTTATGAATTCATCCATGTAGGTTTCTTTTAACTTATTCTTGTAATTTTAAAATTGTGTTAGTTATATAGCAATTAAAAACAGTGTTGTATTTAAGGTGGCATTGCTGTACTATCATTCATTGATGCTTTACAAATCAAACCTGTTTTGAGAAGTCATCTAATTAGACAACTCATGATATGGCTTCCAGTTGTAATTAGTTTATGCGAGTACATTTTTGGAAAATTAAAAAAATATCTTGAAATTTATAACAATAAAAATAACATTTAACAATATTGAATGAAATATAATTGAATAGTTTAAAAAAATGATGTATTAAGACTTTTTAATGGAGAAAATGTATGAGATGATAAAATATTTTTAAAATTATTAGTTTTAAAGGTATTTTTATTGTTTTTCTTACAATATTTTGATGATAAAAGTATAAAAATTTATTTAGTTATTAATATTATATAAAAAATTTAAATTAATTATTCATTATATTTTTTTAATTGATTATTTCTGTTATCAAAATATCTTTTATTTATTATAGACAATTAGTGATAATTATAACTTATATCCATTTAATTAATTGATAAAAATTTTAGTCAAAATATTTAATTAAAAAATATTTCAATAATAAAAAAATAAATTAAAACAAAAAATTATTAAAATTAATAAATTAAATTCTTTTTATATAACATTAATAACTAAATACTCATCATACTTTTAAAAATAATAATTACACATTTCCTATAAATTTGGAATAAGGTGATGAATTTGGATTTTTTTTAAATGTAATCATATTATTATTAGTAAAGATAAAAATGTTTACGTTGGCAGTGATACTGTAACAACAGTATTATTTTATTACACATCGAAATCAAAACATAATGTTTTATATTTTTTAATGAAATTGACATTTACATATCGTTTTTTACTAAATTATCCTAAATATTGTTACTAAAATATCAAAATATCGACAAATATCATTAAAATGTTACTAAAATATCAAAAATATTAATTCTTGATTTAATTTTTTTTACTTTTATAATAAATAATATATTCTCTTTTCTATATTTATAACATGTTTACTATACATATAAATACTTTTAAAAATAAATAATCATTAAAATTTATTTTAATATTATCGAGATTTAGTTATAATTAAATAATTAGTTTCATTATTTCAAATCTTTTAGCTATTAATTCTAAGGTATTTAATAATTTATATATATTAGGTACAATATTTAACTAATTAATATAAATAATTTAAATATTTAAATTACATATATTAAATTAAAAAATTAATTTAAAATATAAATAATTAATTATTTTACTTTTTTATTAAATTTTATAAAAAATAATTATATTTTTTACGACATTTACATAATTTTTATGATTTTTTTCAAAATTTCTATCAATGTTGATAATATCTTAAATATTTTCTTAAAAATTATATCTAACTATTTTCAGACATTAAAATTTTAAACTTTGATTAATAAAAAATAACAACTCAAAAATATTTTTTTTTATTTTTACTCTTTTAAATAGATAATATTTTAATTTAAATAAATTATAATTAGAAGGAAAAAAATTAAAAAATTATAATTTGTACTTATATAATCATTTAATATTATTTTTAAAATAAATATAACTTTTTTGCAATTTTAATCAAAGTACAAATATGTGTATTTTAAACTTGTAATTTGAAAGAGGTGAGAGAACCAGACCACGACGTGCATGAATTGACTAGATAGGATGATTTACTGCCGAAACTCCATACTTCATTTACTCTTTTTTCAAAATTACTGCACATCCAGATTCAAAATTCAAATCACCAACAAATGCTTTAAAAACAAGTACAATAGTAGACTTAAACCTTAAAATTTCTTTCAAAAGAATTTTATTAATAGATAGGAACTTTACAGCCATCAAAGATTGTAAGATAACTATATAATGAAATGACCTAAAAAATCTCAAAAGTTTGGGCACTTAATAAGGAAAAAATAGTCAGTGGGATAATGTAGATCATGATATTCAATATCTGCTCTTCTCAAGTTCTACAGCAGCTTAGACCAAGCATTTCCAATCAAAGATGCACTTGCCACCGCCAAATGTCATACTAAGTATCTTTTATTCAGATGTTGAAGCCAGTTTCAAACAGTGATACTCAGGATTAGACCTCAAAATCATCAAAATAGTATGATGGTATTTCTGGTGGAGATGGCAAAGTTGCTACACTTCTAAACTGTTACCAAAATAACAGAATTTGAATAAGATTAAAAAAATAAGAGGGGGGAACAAAAAACAAAACACGCCAAGGGTTTTTTCATTATCCATAAACACAAGGTTAGACAAAATACCTTGCTCTGTTTGTATTTCTCTCTCACGGCTTGTAACCCCCCACCTCTTCTACTCAGATACAAGTCGTGTATGATAAAAACACAATCCCTGAGATCAGCTGGTCTATATCTCGTATACTGTTGCAGATAAAGTGTCTGCCAAAAGCATGTCACTTTGATATTGACTCCAATACTAATTGAAGTGACAACAAGTAAAGCTTTTATGAACGGGATCTTACCCAAGGATGCATCTTTGGCTTTATAATGAATCTTGCAAGAAAGACAGTAGATGCTGCCACCAAAGAAGGCAAAAATTTGACACAGTTGTAATCCAGTAAGCTTAGATCAGCAAGGTAGGTGCTCAAAAACTCTAATTGCAAGTTTGGAATCTGTAGAGACAGCAATAAATCAGTTTATGACACAACTTCTAGTGTTAAATGTTCAACATAAAAATAAATACATCAAAGCGAAAAACGCATGGATGTTTTGCATACTTTCAGATTGTCTCGAGCAACTCTAGTGAATCTCCTGTACAGCCCAAAAAGAAAGAGAAGTGTCCATCATGAAATGAAACCAAACCAACTTTTTGAGTGTTTTCAACCTAATGGCACCGAAGGCTTGAGATATGTCAATTGTAATTACCTTAGAAATGTCAATGTTGTGGGATTGCTTACTTCAAACTTCAAGGAACCTAGAATATCAGCCTCCATCTTCAACACCTTTACACCGGGAATAAAGAAGAAACATATGAGATTTAAGATTTAAGTTTGAAAAGGAAAAAAAAGACCAATACAAATTACTACAAGATAAATTAACCAAAAAAGACGAAAATTTACCTCTTCCCTAGTGTACGTATTATCTGTTATGTAACAGAACTCTTCCACGTGTGGAGGAGTAATCTCTTCATACTTCCTGTTATCAAAGTAGATTCAAACTAATTAGGAAACATCGTATAAGATTGGAATCCCAGATCAACATTATTAACAACTTAAAGTTGGCAATCTTTTAATGCACAGTTTAAAGTCAATAATGGGCTTACGAGGCAATTAGCATTGAAGAAACACCCAACAGCTGTAGCCTTTGCCTATTCAAAACACTCAATGAGAGGAATTTATCAATGTACGTGACGGAGAGGTAAAGAGTATCAGAAAGAAGCTTGTATTCTTCGGCAACCTCCACCAACCAATCTATCAGAACTCCTCTCATATTAGGAGTTACATCTTTTTGAACCTTCTCGATGTAATCCGGCAAAGGTCTTCTATTTGGGTTGGCCTGAAGATAAATCAACAATCAAAATTAGTCCTTCTCTATTAGCAATACGAGAACCGCAACCCAACTTGTAGCACCCGTTTCAAACTAGAACCACGACACTCACAGAGATACTAATAAATTGAAAGTTTAACCCCAATTCAAATTCTAACGTCTAAAGACCAAAAGGAACCTCAAACCTAGTATAAGAAATTGGTGCTGTAAAATCAGTCAGAACGTTAGAGGCTCCATGATACTCCTATCGGGCATATTACAGTCTAATGCCTCTTTGTGGTACGACTATTGACTTTCCCGTTCATACAGCAAAACAACTAGATACTCAAACACACTCGCAAATCTTACAAAAAACTTTATTTTTCTATAGGAATCAAAAACGCATCGTACCCTCCACAAGTTGAAATTAGAAACAAACCCAAATAAAGAAATCCGCTATAAATTCCATTACCTCGAGTTGGTGCAAATACTCAAAAACATCAGAGATATAAGGTCCACACATATGCGGATCGTCCGAGCTCTCTTCATCTTGGGTCGAATTTTCCACTAGTATCGTCATAGGCAAAACCTTCTTTGCCTTGGGCTTCGCTCCATATTTCTGCTTCTTCTTCGGCTCGTATAACCCAGAACGCTGTTTCGCCTGAACTACTGTATTAGACAAGTTATGAAGTTCTCCCAAAACCACACGTTTCTTGGTGGCATTCTGTTCCTCAATCGTGACTGTTGCAGCTCTCTTCTTCGAAGCACGAGTGACGCGCACGAAGTTCTTTTGGTCTGCCATGGTTGTTCAATTGGGAGGTTTCACTCACTGCCAACCGCTTGCCGTCTCAGCGGTGCAGATGAGAGAGAAAGAGGGACTAAGAGAAGTGGGATTGGAAATGCGAAGGGAGGGATTGCATTTTGTAGAGTGATGGAGAGCGCCATCAGAGTTTTGGTTTGAAAAACAAAGTAACGCGCCTCCTCTCATCGAAAATAAAAAAGAAATGGCGCCTCTTAATGTGGTTTTGAGTTTCTGTGTGTTTTGGTTCCGGTTCTTAATTTTTGGGAAAATATTCCCTCGGTTTTTCTTCAAAATGTTCAATCACTTTTGAAAAAAAAAAATATCTCCAATAACAATAGGTTTAGATGTGTTTTCAAAATTAACCCCCATTCATCGTTATATTAATTTTTTATTTACATACTTTTTTAATTTTTTAAATTATTAAAGTATATTTTAAAAATAAAAATTTATAATAAATAATTAAAATTTTATTTAAATTAAAAATAACCATAAAATTAATTTTATAATATTAATTTCTTCCGTAAAATATAGCATTTACTCTCAATTAATTTTTTTAAAATATATTTATTTATTTGATATACTATTTAAACCTTTTTTTGGTCTCATTGTTAACATTTCATATTAGATTGAGGTAAACTTTTTTTTTTTTACAATAATTTATGAAACATTAAAATTTATTTTTAAATTTATCTAATGTAATTAAAATAATAAATTAATAAATATACCTTTAAATTTATAACATTTATGTAAAAAATATAACCTAATTTTGAGTTATGATAAATAAAATTACTAAACAAATTAAATGCGTTGTCTTTGAATCAATACAATTTAATCATATACGATTCAATTATTAATTAGTTTAGTTATTAAAAGTCATATACAACTTATTTACTGTGAACTCAACATAATACTATTCTCAATTTAATAAATAGGTTAAATTTGTGTACCATGGGAATTTACAATTCTAATGACAAATATACAACTAAATTTTTTATTATTATACTAATTTGTCACAAAATATATAATAACAATGGTATAATTTTAACATTGATAAGAATTTTGATAATAAATTTATAATACTTATAAAATTTTGATGTTAAAATTATAACATTTCAAAATTAATTAGTAGATTTGTACTAACGCCTTAAGTCGAGCAATATATAAAAATATTACTTAACATTCATATTATTAAATAATAGTAAAAATAACATTTTTAAAATTTATAATTATAAAAATAATATTTTTTATATTTAATTTATATATTTTTATTATTAAAAACTCCGATATATTATTTTACATTTAAAGGTATTCGATTGAATGCTATTTAAATTAAATTATGATGATTTACACATGTTTAATGTTAAATATCATCTAATTATATATAATTTAATATTATTGAGTTTTTTTTTGTTTTTATAAGTTTTGAAAGTATTAGTTTATGCAATTTATTCAAATTATTTATTATTCAATAAATAAAACTATTGTACTTATAATAATTTGATAATTATAATTTATAAAAGTCAATTAATCTAAAAAATAATTTCTTATAATTAAATTTTAGTATTTTTAAATTTTTATAAATTAATTTAGTTTAATTTTATTATTAATTATATTATAAGTGTTAAAATTTTAATATTTTTTATCTCTTTTATAGAAGATTATATTTAGTTAAAATTCAACCCTTAGATATTTTTAAGAAATAAAAATAATAATAAATAACATGTTATTTAATACGTGTTATTGTTTAGGATAAATAAAAAATATATTTTTGTCCTATTTATTTCTCACATTTATATTTATTTTATTAATTTATAAACATATGTATATATTTTAAATTTTAAAAGTATATATTTATCTTTTATTTTAATTTGTATATATATTAGAAGAAAATAAAGAAGGGTCATTTATATTTTATTAGCATAATATGATTAATTATTCATTATTTATCATTAAAAATAAAATAAATTAAACTTTTATCTTTGATACCCTCTAATTAAAAATATCTTATAAAAATATCATTGAATAACAGCTAAATTTAATATATGTTAAAATTAAAAGAGTATTAAAAAAGAATGACATACAAGTACAAGTTAAATTGATCATTTAGTCTCTTATAAAAAGTGTTATTTGATCATTTATTTTTATAAAAAATATCAAAGAAGAACAAAAAATATTTTTATTAAATATTTTAAATAAAATAATATTATTTTTTTTAATACTTTATTTTATTGATAAATAAAGAGATGATAAAAATAACTCTTTGTTATGATATTTATGATAAAAACTACTAAAATATTGAGTTAAAAGTTAAAAAAAATTATTATAAAACTATTAAATATGGAATAAATAGTAAATTTTTTACATTTTACAAAATATAAGAGACTAAACAATACATTTTATAATATAAAAAACTAATTGATATAAATTTCCTAATGTATTGAATCTGTATGACATCCTATCCAATAATAAATTAGATTAATTAATTTAAAATTATTTACATTTCTTATTAAGTTTTTGAGCACAACAAAGAAATATTTTCATAAATGATTGTGAGAGGTCCAATACAAGCGCAATATTTAAATATAATAAATACAATGAAAAGTTCATAATTTAAACCTTTATCTCTAAGTGAATGGTTGATAATTTAGAAGGCGGGTTAGAAGATAAATCTGATTTCGCTATTGAGTATTAGAATTACGAGCAACATTTTATTCCTACCATGTCAACACATGTTGTCCAATTATATTGGTAAAGACTTGCATACTCACAAATATTAACAATTATAATAACTACAGCGAAAATAAAAAAAACAATAGCATTAATAATAATTATAATAATGATGATGATGATGATAATATCAAATGATAATATTAAGAATAATAGTAATTATAGTAACAATAAATATAATAATAATATCAATAATAAATTATATTAATAAGAGTAGCAATGATTAAAAGTAAATATAATAATAAAAATAAAAATAACTACTACTACTAACAATACTAATAACAATAACAAAAGAATAAATGATAGAATTAATGAAAACAACAACAACAACAATAATAATAATAATAATAATAATAATAATAAATATAAAGAAAGTAGTATTACCAATAATAACAATAGCCATAATGATAATACTAACAATATACTGATAGTATACTACTAATAATGATATGGGTAAGAATACTGGTTATATCAAAAATACTGTTAAGAATATTCATACTTACAATATTAATTATAGTATTAGTGATAGTACTAATAATAATTATTTATATATATATATATATAAATAATTATATATATTGTCAAATAATATAAATAATAATATTAATATGGGTAATAATAATATTAAGAATATAAATAATTACAATAACAATGGACTTAATAAATATAATAAGTTTTAGTTCATAATCTTAATTCGAGAGTTGATGAATGCTTCAGTTAATTTTTTTTTAAATTTAATCAAATGGGATTTTTGGATTTGTGAGTAAAACTTTCTTTTTTAATTTATCCTATTTAAATTTAAGATCCTATTTAAACTTTCTTGTTATACTAATATTCTAAAAATGGAAGTTAGAGTATATAATATTGTAAAAATTTAAATTATTATTATTATAATAATAATTTATTTGATGATAATTTTATTCCATGGTATTTACATTAAGATGGAATTAATAATATGAGTAAAATATAAGAATGAACAAATAATTCGATAAATTCAATTAAATTAAAAAATCTAATCCGATCAATCGAGGTAAGATCAAATTAGATCAATAGATTTTGATGTTGGATCAGATTCATATTAAATAGTATATAATTCGTTCGAATTCAAATCGGATTGAATAAATATTAAATTATAAATAAATTAATATTTTATTTTATAATGTGTTATATTTAAATATTTTACGTAACATAATGCAAAAGTTACATTTCAATCAAAAAAATTAAGCAAAATTTTTGTCTCTTGAGTCGTGAACCATCTAAGTTAATCATGTATCTGCTCCATCCTAAGAACCACAATGTTATTGAAATAAATTTATCAAAATTGATTACAAATGATACAAAATTAATCAAAATGATCATAAATATTAACATATTCTTCAATAATATTATATGAACTAAAAGTTATTTGAAACCTCAAAATCTGACATTCATATTTTTCCCATATATAACATATGCTGAAATCTCCAACAATATCTTAATTTTGAAATATCCATGTACCTCAAATATTGGTATACTGTCATGAAAATATAGAACTAAATATATATATATATTTTATTGGATACAGATACTAGTAAAGTATTAAATCCATGCATAAGTATACATGGATTTGGTTAACATGATCAACAATAACAGGTTACTTGAAACACGATGAGTTTGGATCGATCGGTTTACTTTGCTTTATCATTTTTAAATAACATGTAGGAATTCCTATCGGACTTTTGGATTGTGTTCTGATGTTGGAATCGAGCGTCAGTTTTTGTTATTTCCCCCTACTTTTCCTTACTGTATTTGTTTACATAGTCCAGCCTTAAATAGGATAAATAATATGTATAGAATTAACAGTTATATTAGTAATTACAAGTAATATATATATATATACACACACATATAACATACACAAGTACAACTAACATATTACCAATTTCATCATATATAATACCTGTTTGCATACAGAGTACTGGGTGGAATGTGAAACATGGACATTAATATAATCCTATTTCGGTTACATTGTTAATTGATGTAATTTTATATCAGTAAATCAATAATTCAATTGACTACGGAGCTGGTTCACGTTTCTGCGAAACATTTACCAGATGTCCTGCCGTTATGACAAACTTTGGAAATTTAAAACATCATTTTATCAGACTTCACTTACCGTGACCGCAGCAGATAAAAAATACCAGTCTTTTAGCCAACTTATTATAAAGACTATGAAAAATTAGACCCAATTATCTAAATCCATAATAAACTGCCACACAACTTGATGCATATAAAAATGTTCTAAAAATTAAAAAAAAAACTATTTACTATAAACAGTAGTATTATCACAAATGATATAGCAATTAATTATATACTGGAAAAAAAACCTAATATTTTAACCAGTAATTGTTTATCACATCAATTATGCTTGCAACACAAGTAAAAAAAAAATGCTCAAAAAGTAATGTCAACCATATCACATTTAGTTATTGAAATGACAATTATGAAGCATCTAAATTATTACTTGTCCACGTGTAGAAAACTTAACCCAACCGGGAAAAGAATGAACTATAACTCAAATATTATAAACAATCTTGGACACCATAAATCCCAGTGATGTGGCAAAATTTCACTCCGTCATAGTAAGTTACTAAGCTACACATTATCTCTATCACATTTGTGATAAAAGAGTTTCAATATGGGATGATGATGGTCCATTATTTGATTTATGCATGAGAGCAAACCATCAATTGACAAACCAATGAACAATTTCTTGTCAATTGTCCATCAGCAAAAAATAAATAAATAATTCATAATAATTTAATTTGAAAACACAGGCTCTCATCCTTGTCAATTTTCAGGATTGCCATAAATGACAATAAAATCATGCACATGAATTAGATATTCACATGATGGTTTATAATCGATTTTTTTTATGAGAACAAAAAGGAAAAAAAATAAGAATTATCTGGATAATACAGCTCAGCATGGGATCCCAACTCCCAAAGGGAGAAGGGGGTAGAACTAGTAGAAAAAAATCAATGGGCAGTAAGAGATGGAGATATCTTCACTACACAGAATAAATCCTAGATAGATGAAATCAGAGACACCAAGACCACATTCAAAACACCATTACCTCTCCCACCTTCACGGTAGGTTTCATACTCTTCACGTTGTTTGAATTTTTTTTTTTTTAAAGCTGATAACTGACCATGAGGATGCTTGATTATATGTGATAGCCACCCCTTCTCATATCCCTCGTGAAAAAAGGATGTCTTAGTGCTTCCCTTGCCTTGAGCCGGCATGTTGGGTCATACTGGAGGAGACCTTGCAAGAGATCAATCAAATCACCCGCAGAGTGATCCACCTGCTGCATTATTAGGTTCTGCCATAAAGCATTACAAAACCAATTCAAAATTATTTACTTTGGTCCAATGGAAAATGGTAGTAGACTGTGAGGGGTGCAGGAGAATCATAAAGCAGTATCACCTAACTGCTAAACGAGAATGTTGCTAATAATTTGCAAAGCAAGCATCACATGTATTACGCATAAGTGGAAATAATATTTTGAATAATTACCGGCAACCGAGGTAATTTCCAAACTGCCCGGATGCTTTCTCTAGAAGTTGCACCATTGGGCCAGTCCAATCGGGCACCTCGCCTGAAATATTTCTCAGCACGACGGCTACAAGAATATAAGCACGATATAAGTTCATCTGGGTAACTATACAAGAAAAGAAAGCACGGGGCAAAACAGTACAGCAGAAATAATGAAATTGCTCTTACTCAGATCCGATAACCATATGCTGGGGTAAAGGGCCCAAAACCCTCTCCATCATAGCAAGATGTTCCAAGTTTTCATGGGTTTGAAAAAGGGCTTCACCCTATTAAAAACAATGTAGAAGTGAATATCAATAAAATATTTAAAGCTGTGAGAAAATTATGGCTGAATTATAATCCATGCCCTAGTTAGAATTCCTCACTAAACAAGGATAATCATTAAAGCTGCAATAATTCCATAAGCCAATAGTTCAGAAGGCAACTTGCACCTAATCAGCCTTACAGTTGCAGGTAAAACTCATAAAGATTTCCGTGTTTTGAGGATAGTTATAGAGATAGAGGTCGATCTTCTTATTGAGAGATTGTCCACTTATTCAATCTTCCATGATAATAAATTAACCAAAGTAGCACAATATATCCGTTTTTTGATGAAAACAGGAAAAAAAATAAAAAAAATGCAGAAATGCAGAAGACCGCAGGCTTAAAAACTGGAAGGATACTTACAGAACACAGTTCAATGAGTATGCAACCAACACTCCATAAATCACAAGGATA
Organism: Hippophae rhamnoides; assembly: GCA_033030585.1. Taxonomy (NCBI): domain Eukaryota; kingdom Viridiplantae; phylum Streptophyta; class Magnoliopsida; order Rosales; family Elaeagnaceae; genus Hippophae; species Hippophae rhamnoides. The sequence continues at coordinate 58,629,599 of CM065428.1, read as the reverse complement.
GTTCCATCCAAGTCCTACAAAAAATATTAACGTTACATCAAAGAGATGCCAGTTATCTTGATGTCCAAGTCATTATGCAGAACTCCATTTACCGAGTATCACTTCGGGAGCACGATAATGTCGTGTTGATACCACGTAGCTATGATCTTGATGTTCAAATGTAGTACTCCCAAAATCAATGAGTTTAATGGCACTTGATTTTGGCAAGTTCTTAAAATAAGAACCGTCCTTGGTAGACCGTGATATAAACTGAATTTCAAACAAGAAAAAACAGGGAAAAAAGAAGCATCACAATCTGAAATTTTATCAATGATTGGCTCAAAAAACAAAAGTTGTAAGCTTGAATTGGAATCCAACACAAAGCACAGATGATGGTCTACCACTTACCTATGGCTCTTTTACTTGAATATAATAAATATAGTTGCATCATCATGTATAGTTCCAATTCAATCAAACTTTTATCCCGTTCAATTTAGTTATTTTATTTTTTATTTCATTCAATTTTGACCACTAGCAGATGTGACAGTGCAAACTGTCAAAGGTAAGATCGTGTGCAGCATCATGTAAATTCATTTGAGGAGAAAACTGAATAAAGCATAGACAATTGACCGCATTTGACTGTTATCCTTATGACTTAGCAATCAGAGCTAATTGGAAGAAATAAATTTTCTATTCAATTCATAAGTTTGAGCACCTATAGGCTGCAGGAAGATATTCCCTAAAATGAAATGACATGTAAGTGCACCTGAATAGTATTAGAGTGTTGTACTGAAAAAAGGAAACTATAATAGAATAAATATCTTAAGGTAGATAAACGCTATTGCAAAACAAAGATATATATGAGATCTGACTATATGCTAACACAAATGAGTATTAACTTGGGAAACAACCTTGTAATCCGGCACCTTGATGTACTCCGAAGACACAAGTAGAATATTTTCCGGCTTCAAGTCTGTGTGAATTAAGCGTAAATCATGCATAACTGCAAAAATAAACAATCCAAGAAGTCAAGTAAAAGGCATTTAACAATAGAAAAGTAATTATTTTTATTATTACCATTAAGAGTTTGCCAGACAGAAGCCATTTAGCGTTTAAAAATTATGAATAAAAAGGTTATGTAGAAATGAAAAAGTATATATGATAATAAATATAGCTTTACATTGAAGTATATTGGTAATTAAGCTTAATTTTTATTTTTATTTTTGGGGTTGATAAATAAAAATTTCAAATAACTTATATATAATGGAGCAAGAATTGTCCACACACATGCTACAGACTCCAAAAGTTGTCTGCCAAACTCCCGAACAAGATCAATGGGAAAAGAACGATAGCTGTTTTTGCGTAGAAAATCGTATAAGCTTGGCCCAAGCTTCTCAAACACCTGTTAAACCATTTAAGTTCATCCGCACGTTTGGTAACTCGTAGGTATTTAGGCATGAAGGAGCAACACTATCCCCTCCAAATGAGTCAAATCAATAAAACCAATACTTACAATACAAATATGATTACGATAGTCAAACCAATTCCGTATTTGCACACAACTGCAAGGAATAAAACCACTTATACCAACATCACTTCAAATCATAACAGTAAAGGACAATAAAAAGAATAAATTTATCCTTACCAAGTGCCACCAACATCATGCCTTGCAAGCCTCTGCAAGACGTCAATTTCAATCATCGCAGCTTCACGATACTTGAGTATGGAGCGAATAATTTTGATAGCAACAACTTCCTTCTTTTCGTTGTCAAAACATTCCAAGACTTGGCCAAAAGTTCCTTCAAAATTTAAACACAAGAAGTCATACATAGATGACAAAAAATTTATACCCATTAAAATCTCCATATGCTGAAAGACCCGTATAAAAAGGACATTTTTTTTAATAAAAAAATCCATCAAAAACCAACCTTCTCCCATTTTGCTAAGAATCCTGTCTGCAAGTGTGACAGAAAATGTATCAGCATAGCAATCGATTAAAAAAACTTATAATAGTAAATCTATGAGTTGTTTACAAACCCCAAAATGAAATTCCAAACATTGAGCTAATAGTGGACAGCAGTGAGAATAACAATGCAAATAACCGCTTAATCATGACATAAAAGTGCAATTCAAATATTCATTACCAATTCCATAATGATGATGGAATAAGGTATAAAAGGCAAAATCTTTTAGTGCCAGATTGGGGGGGGGGGAGGGGGAGAAATCTAATTTACCACCAAATCTTGAAAACCCCTGAATAATGGGGATGAAAATTCTAAGATATTGAAGTGATGCATCTTAACTTCAAAAGTCATTGCAGCTTATCCTAAATGCAAAGCAAAAGGCAATATTTCAAGTGTAAGAGATTTACAACGAGGTGTTAAATTGTCTTCAATTGCAAAGACGTAATGGCCATCTTTATCATCGGGCCGCCAAGGAGGAGATCCATTGCAAGGAAGTCCCCTGTAGGACATAGATGAAAACCCAAAATTGGTGGGGATCCCTCCATTCCCAAACTCCTGCCCACAGTATATTGCTGGAATGATCTGTAAATCAAATCCATCATTATTACATACCCCAGCAGTTCATCAAACTTCAATTCTGAATTTGCACATTGCTGCTCTATTTCAATGAAATTGTTGCATGTTTCCAGATAGACAAGTAAAAGTGAAAACCACAAGCACTTGGCTAAAATTCAATAGCGATTGGAAACAAGATCAACAGCAACCCAAAAGGTTTGATATTTTTTCATCCTCGTATAAAAAATCCCATTAACTAATCAGGAGTGAAAACATTAAAAAAAATTAAACCATCCCAACAATTAAGTTATCTAGATGGTCTAATTGTCCACTATCATGTTAATTATGCAAGAAAAAATGACGATCAATTAAAAAAAAATCAAAATTGAATCAGCAAGAACAAGGAAATTAATAAACAAATCAAAAGGGGAAAATATAAATTCAATCGCCACAGCTGCAAACTATCAGTGATAGTAAAGAGAAGAAGGGAGGGGGACCTTAGGAGGAGGAAGAGGAGGGGGTACGTCCCAAGTTAATCGAGGTCTCTTTCTAGGACGCTTGTCTCCGATTCTGTGAGGAAACTCCACTATTCTCTGCGTCTCCATCTTTCTATCTTTATCTCACTGCAATTATCTCTTCTCTCTTCAACATCCAAAATTTTCAGAAGGATCTGAAACAATTTCCCAAAAAAAAAACACAGCAGATTCTGAACCTGACCAATATTCTTCTTCCAAACACAATTGAAATGACAAAATAAAAAGGAGGGAATTTCTTCTTTCTTTTTTGACGAAACTTTTTGGATAAGGAAGTTTGGGAAAAAGTACTAGCTCGGGAAATCCAGAAAGTTGGAACCCAGATCTGAGATAGCTGCCTGAGAAGCAAGGACCTGTGGAAAGAGGGCACAAAACTAACCGTGGTTAAATGTTGGTTCGGGCTTCATTACGGAGTAACGGTGTGATTTTATCCATGGTTAGCTAGTATTTGATGGTAGGTCATATAGGATTAAAATTGTTGTTTTTACGCGTTATCCAAACAATATATTATTAATAATCTAAGAGTTAGGATATTATTTTGTATTCATAATTTTAAATTCAAAGTGTACATTAAGATTTAGAAAGAAATATTTTGATTCTATAAAGATGGAGACTTAGGTGGCTTAGAATTATATACTCCTTGTATTTATTTTTAAATCTCGAAGGTTTATTTTATACGTGTTAATTTGAAGTTGAGTTTTATAAGTTGTAATAGTTACTTAAATATGACTTGAAGTATCTATTTATAGACATCTTGGACATACAAAGGATGTATACGTGAATTCATAAAAAAAATTATTAATTCTATTGCAACTCAACCAAATAAGTCTCATAAATGTGAATTAAAAATATACCATAATAGAAATAAAAATAACATGATTAATTTAACGCATCATAAAAACAATCTATACATAAAAAGAATAATTTATAATAAAAACACTAATACAATGTAATTCATAAGCTTATTTTAAGCTAACAACGTGAATTAACATGACAAATAGCACATAACATGTGAATTAGTCAAACATATTAAAAAAACTATAAAAGTTTTAATTATTTAAATAAATCAACAGTATAGAACTCGATAAAATATAAACATAAATGTCATTATTGTTTCATTATTTTGACATAATTATTAAAATTAAAATATGAAGTTATAATACATATGGGCTTTTTTTCAATCAATGTTGTTAAATTTTATGTTTTTTTATTTGAAATATTTATGCTATTTGAGATAAGAAATGAGCATTCAATGTATGTCTTATTATCGTATACATATGTATTTTAATTTTTATGTATGAGTTTTATAGATTATAAGAGAAGTTTGAATTGTTTTAAATGCATTAAAATAACATAACAAAATACAAGAGTCTAAAAATGTTTATATCCATTTTTATCAATACCAGATATAGCTCATTTTTCGTAGAATCTACAAAATGAACAAATTTTTAGAACCTTGGACCAGCTTATGGGGGTGATCTTCAACCCTACGATCGTTAAGTCAATAACTATAAGGTGTAGGATAGATGAGATATATTAATATCCTTCTACTAAAATTATGGGAAGAGAATGTTTAGTTGTAATTCTCTATTATCAAAAATATGAAATCAGATATTGCTTCTAAGATATGAAATTATGTTATGCATATGTGACTATATATAGGGGAAATAATAAACTTGATAGCTTATTCATATCTAGTTAAGATGAAGTTGTTGTAATGTTATATATAATTATCTATTATAAACAGTTATATGTTGTAGAGATCTATTGTTTGTAAAAATCTACCATTTATTATCTGTTAGATCATCCCTTGAAATAAATAAGGATAATCTTTGTGCTTATATTCTTTTAGGATAACTATAGGATAACTATTACGCATTTATCCCTTAGGATAATTATATTACTTTCACACTTGTGCAGTGATTAAAGTCACTCTTTGACTATCATCTGAGATTTACAAAATTAACCCTAACATTAGCCCTTTAGACTTTCTCGCCCTTGGACTATAAAATTTTATTGTAATTTTTGTCCATATTTAAATATTTCTTCCAATTTTGTTGGCGACCTTGAGCTTTCACTTGAATGATTTTTACCTACCCAGTAGGATAATTTACACCATGTCTAACCACTCGTAAAGTACATGATGGTGTTATGATGTCTTTGGATTTCCTATTGAATGTTCGGCTGAAATTTTTTGTTAAAGGTAACGTTTTTATCAAGGAAGTCACACTTTGCTAATTTTTTTGGGAAGCTCAAAATTCAAATTTTAAGCCTAATCCTTATAGTATCATCTAAGTGATCTTGGTTGTTGATTTTTCTTCATATAATATAGGATAATTATTTTTCATCTAGGTGGGTGCCTTATAGGCAGTAGCCATTTAGGAGACGAAGTCTTGGCAAATGAAATTCTAGCCAATTTATTCTTAGCAAACAAAGTTTTGGCCAACAAAATATTGGCATATGAAGTTATGGCTAACAAAGTCTTGACAGACAAAGTTGTAGCTAACTAAATTCTAACAAATGAAGTGGTGGCCAACAAATTTATAGCTAACGAAGTTATGGGCAACAAAATCCAGACCAATAAAGTTCTAGCTAACCAAATCCTAGGCAACAAAGTTTTGGACAACGAAGTTCTAGCCAACCAAGTTCTGGTTGGCAATGTCCTAGATAGTGACATCGTGGTTAGCCCATTCTTGGCTGATCCATTCGTAGTTAGCAGTCTTGTAGTTGGTAATATTCTAGTCATAAAGGTCCAAATTGATTGATGGATTTGGTTATTCTAATCAATGCAATCTTTTTAGCTATGTCTGTGAAGATAGTATTAGGATCCTAGTAGGATTTACTAATGAAATGACTTCCTTCTTTCCAGAAGGATTTGCATAAGCAAGGGAGCCATGTTTTCTAACACTTTTACTACTTTTTGTAACCCTTTTCTTAACTCATGTACTCTTATTTCTTGTTGGAATGAAGTTACATGAAAATATATAAGGTTGGAAATATTTAGGAAGTCCAAGAGATGGAAACCATATCTTGATAACCTCCAAGTTCTGGTAGGATTAATGTCCTGATATACTTTAATAAATGATATCATTGCTTTGTGCTTGAAATTTTCCAAAATGTAGATAAGTAGTTGAACATTTTAACAAGATAAATGATGAATAATGATGCGGTGAGATGTGTCCAAATGAGTGTATATTACCTAGAATAATATATATTGTAGCACAATCAAGAAAGGCGGGGCTTTGAGCTCTGTGGCCTTGCCTTATTACTTTATAAAATGTATCCTACTTGTACTTGTAATGTTACTTTTAGATCCAACCATCACCCCATATCTTTGGTAGGCCTTAGACCTTTTGAGTTGACATGCAATTGTAGAAGGATGAACTAGTACAAAATAAAATATGAATCCTGTAATTGAGGTGCATGAAAATAGGGAATGATTTCTCAACCATGGCTCAACTCGATCTAGTTGGAAAAACATGCATGGAACCTCCCTCTGGTCGATTACACCCTTACCGATCGGTCACAATCTTGGCCGGCCATTTTCTGGTCGATGGTAACACTATTGGCTAGCCACTTCTTGGCTAGTGGTGATACTCTTGGTTGGTTACATTTATAACTGCCCATCTTTTTGTCTAGTCAATAGCGTTCTTAACTGGTTGTACCTCATACAACTAATCTATCTGGATGGATAATGGTTCTATCTTTGGACCATTTATTGGATCCATTGAGAGACTGATGACTTTAAAAAATTTCTTAGTTGGGGATGAATTTTTGATCCAAGCGTTGCTTAATTAGGCCTATTTATCTATCAACCTCTTGCTTGGAGTACTTGAACCTGTTCAAGTGGTCCAAGTATGAGATAGTTCTTAACTTAGGAAATTTTTATTTACTACTTTGTTGGAGGCTTTTCATCTTGCTTATTGAAGCCTTATATGCCTACGTATGATGCATAAATTTAAATATAGTTCATGGACTTGAGATGGTATGACTTGTGAGCCATGACTCTTTTTCAGGGTCTATGGTTAACTTTAGAGTGATAGGAAACTGGATAGGTTGTTCTTGGTATTAGATGTGGCATAGACCATATGGATAACATATTGATTTTTTTAAAATAATTTATGGCTTGACCTTGAAAAGTAGAGCTCATAAGTTGGGATACTCGTATTCATTGCCTTGGTAGGAGTGTATGCCCTAACTAGATACTGGGGCTTTTGATACATATGACACAAACTAGTTTGGGATATGGTGCTCTGGATGTTGGGGTGCGTGAATCATAGGTTGGGATGCTTCTTCAAATTAGTTTTGATACATATGACACAAACTATGATCTTCTGGCTATCTAGACCCTAAATTGCAATACTCGGATGTGGTGTATTGAGGGTTCTAAACTCTCTAAGTATAGAGGTAGCTCAAGCCCATCCATAGGGTTGTTTCTTATTCACTCCTTATTGGTAGGAGTACATTCCCAATGAGATACTGAAGGATACTTAGTACCAAGGCAGCATAACTCTTTAACCACAACCCTTTTTTTAAGATCTAAGGTCAATTAAGTGATTGTTAGACCAAGTTAAGTTATTCTTCATGTAAGCTTGGACCCAAATGGTATTACCTAAGAGCAGGGTGCATCTTTCAAGATTACTTGGTCATGCTCAGCTTTTATAGTATATTTGGTAGTCTTGTCCCTAAGGTGTAGTACTCACATGTATAACGCTTCTTATTCACTACTTGTGGCAAGGGTGCAAAGTACTGAGAGTTCTAAAAATTTTCAATCATAAGTAGCTCAGGCCCGCTCTTCATCTGATTGTAGAATTTTTGTCCTATTAAATCTTTTGAGTGTAGACCTATGAATTATAGAAAGATATATGTATCCTAAGTGTTCACTTTATTGATAATAATTAATTTAAATTACAAAGTAATTAAAATTATACTTGGAATATAAATTGAAACATTTAAAGTTGTTTATTTTACTAAGATTTACAATAATGAAAATTGAAAAAAACATTAAGTAAAAACAAATTCAATAGAGTGAACACTTTCTAATTTCGGCCTATTCAAATTTTTGTAACGTAGTATTCTTTGGCTATTTTTTGTTCTTCCAGTACCTTTCATGTTCTCATATCTATTGGAAACTTTAAGACAAGGTGGTAGGTTGATACTATAGTTATAGCCTCATGTAAGAATGACTTGTCAAATATGTAATTATAAGAGGATAGATAGTCCATAACAAGAAAATCCACCATAATTTTTCCTACGTTAGTGCCCTACCCTATTGTGATTGTGATAGTCACACTACTTTCTGGGACGGGTGAGAGACTAGAGAATCCTACCAGAGGAGTAATTACTAGCTTGAGAGGATGTGAAATCTTTATTCGGTTTTATACCTTAGAGAATAGGCCATCAACTGACTTGTTCGCATCTATCAAAATCCAATGCAAAGTGATGTTGGCCACTTGAAAGGTGAATACCAGAGAATCCATATGAGGATGGATCAATCTATGACTTTTCTTAAAAAAAAATAGTATTTCCAAGCCTATAAGTTTAGGATCTTTCCCTTAACACAACCTCCAAAACTTATGGGCCATAGATGGCCACATAAATAAGTGTTTTGCGAGCGTTGTTAGAAATACCCATTATGGGACCTCCCATAATAACTCAAACCTCATAGACTTCTTATCCTTGGGATTGATTTATTTCTCTAGGTGGGGATTTTGGCATGGCAGTCGTGGCTGTTGTGGCTGCGACTATTGTTGTTGCCACTACTGTTATAGTAGCAGCTACTGTGGCATTAGCTTATAAATAAATTAATCTAAGTACCCTTTTCTTATTAGTTGCTCAATTTCATCTTTTAGTTTCTAGTAATTTTTCAATTGAATGTCCAGTGCCTTTATGGAAACTACAATACTGATATTTGTCCCAGTTAGGATTTTTCATTTTCTTGGGCCACTGTACAAATGGATGACATTCAACTTGCATCAAAATAACCTATCTTATTGTCCTAATAGGATTTTAACTTTTGAAACTCCATCCAGGATAGATGGGATTTCCATCCACGACTTTTCTATCATTTCTTTAGTCCAACCTAAACTTTTTGTTCTCATGGCGTAAGTTTCATCTTCCTACTACACTTTTGTTCTAGTAGTTCTTTCCTAGGAAGATTTTGATTCTTTCTAGTAGATATCATTTCATCCATATTAATATAAGTGTTAATCAATTGAGAAGTCTCAAAATATTTAATTGAAATATTCTTGGCCATGTCCTTTCATAAGGGTTCTTAGCGCAAAGCTTGGTGAATATTGTGATAGGGATATAGTTTGGACAATCTACCACTTGTATTCTTTATGTATTAAATTTGTCAAAGAAATATTTTAGTGACTCATTTTTCGCAACTATAAGGTAAACAGGTGTGTCAATGTCTTTGGTCTTCTTCTATTGATAGAGAAGTGAGATAAGAATTGTTTCCTAAATTTTGTGAAAGAACTAACAATGATGACCTTCAAAGTTTGATACCAAGCTCTGGTCTTATCTTTCAAAGTGAGCTAGAAGGTTGAACATCTCATGAAGTCACGTAGGCATAGAGATCTATCAAATCTTTGAAATTTTTCAAATGCTCCAAGGGGTCATGAGTGTCATTATATATTCACGTGTTTAGCAATTTAAACTTATCAAAAAGTGGGATGACCATAATTTTTGGGATGAACAAGGACTCAATAAAGACTACTAAGTTTGGGAGTCTACCTTGGTTATCAGACTTCTTGTAATTGTTCAGCAAGTTTGTCAATGATGGAATGAGAAAGAATTAGTATCTTATTTTGGACCTTTAAGCGGTCGTTTATTGCTAAATTTTATTAATTAGCCTGGTTGATTTAGATAGAATGTCATTGCTGGCGTGCCTTAAGAAACACATAGGTCATGATGCTAATACACCTCTTGGGCTAATTCTAAATAGTCCAGGATGATTGGTCAATGAGATTGTGATATGTCATCTAAAGTTTGACGGCTATGATGAACATATATGGTGTGGCTGGCCAATGGATTAAGATCTTGTTATGGGAGATTATGTTGCCAACCAATCTCTGGATGGCTATGAGTCTAGCCTTGATCACTTTACGCATTGGAAGATGCTTTAAAAGTTGAGACCAACATTTTTTTCGTTCAAGATATAATATCCTTTGAATACACATCGAAAATATATAGCGCCAACTAACCCCAAGTTATAATACATGTAGGACATTTTTATTTTATTTTTTCTACTTCTAACATTCTATAAATTTCTATTTTTTGTTTTCTCAATATTTTATATTTTTAATTTATTTAATTATAGAATAAAAAATAGTATAGGTTATTATTTTTATTAAATAAGTTAATTTATTTATGTTATTTTTAGATTAGTTACTATATAAATCATGTTATTATTAAAAATAATTATATTTAGTTTCATAATTATTAAAAATAAATATTTTAATCTTATAATTAATTAAAATCATATATTTTAATTATAAGATCAAATAGTAATTTTTACACTAAAATTCTTTTTGTTATAAATTATATAACTAAATTGACTAATTAATCTATAAATAAAGAGATTAAATTGATCCATTCACGTAATAAAATAAATTTAAAATTTTGTCACTTTAATTATATATCATTATTTTGAGTCATTTGTATATTTTTACAAGATATAAGTTGTCTTTTAACGAGGGGAGACCCATATAATTTGAAATCTAGCTAACTTTGTAAAATAAAAGTTGAAAATTGTATACAATACACATAAATAATAAGAGATGTTTAATTTTAATATGTTAATTTCAATAATATTTATTGTTATTTATAAACCAATATCAATATCATTATTATATTATTATTTATGTATTATGTTAAATTTATATGATATTAAAAATTTAGTTTATTAATGGGTCAAAAAAACAATGAGCTTATCTCACTAAATAATGAATGAGTCTAGTAAAGTAAAAAATATGTATTCAAATAAAATTAAGATATAATAAAATTAGTTAAAAAGATAAAATATTTGAAAAAAAAGCACATAGTTGGAGAGAGATAATGTACTCAAGAATGGCATTAATAAGAGGTTTAAAAATAAACATAATTTATTAATGGGTCAAAAAAACAATGAGCTTATCTCACTAAATAATGAATGAGTCTAGTAAAGAAAAAAATATGTATTCAAATAAAATTAAGATATAATAAAATTAGTTAAAAAGATAAAATATTTGAAAAAAAGCTCATAGTTAGAGAGAGATAATGTACTCAAGAATTACATTAATACGAGGTTTAAAAATAAACATAAATATCGTTGTTATTCTTATGCTTGAGAAGATTGAATGATTCAAGATTGTTTATGATTATACAAAACTTACCAGAGTGATGTATTGAAAAAGAAATTTCTATGAGTTGTCAGAACCTATTAAGCTGTAATATGTTTGTCTTGCTACTGATTTGGAACACTCAGACTCGTACGGGAATGCTTTTCAAAGTCTAATTTGTTCTCCGAGCCAGATTGCATGTTAACAGAGGAGGTTTCTACCACGCACGCATACGGCATACACGTAACATTATTTTATGCGTGAAACATGGTGGTTATCCCTGTGTGAAACATGCTCTTTGATTTTCTGAAATTATTTTTAAGAAAATTTCGTAAATAAATTAGTACCTTTTTGGCTAGGCCATAAATTAAAATGACTAAAAAACACATAAATTATTAATTATCATTAAAATATATGATTATCTTAATGAAATTTAAGATTAGTTAAACTTTTATTTTGAAAAAAGAACAAATATTGAAAATAAGACAGAGAATAATAGAATGCATATAAAAAAACACAGTCATTGACACAAATGGTATGTACTGTTGATTATGCTTTAAAACTCTCAAAAGTCTCCAGTCAGAAGTACGAACCCTTCCTAAACCTATGCTCATTTGTAACACATTAACTCCCGTAGTTTCTCTTATAATTCAAGCTCTCCTCATATCAGCAATTTCCCATATAACAATTAAAATTCACTACCTTTCTTTAACCTTCCTTTTTCACCTTATTTTGTAATAAATTAAACAAACACAATGTCTTAGCTACCACGTCTACACTAATTTCCCAAGTCAACTTGTGGTTGTTTAAACGTTTTATTAACTTTATATATAATTTATAACAATTGATTTCCGAGTCCATTCATTTGATTTGAACCTTTTTATTATTTATTGATTTCCCCCAATTTATATATATCATGCCCTCTTAGAGTTCCTTTCAATTTATCAATGACATCAGCTTTTGAAAAACTACAATCAGAGACAAGTTCATGGAGTTATTACTCCAATCTTAGCAACAACTAAAATCTTCATTGATCAGTTTCTTGTGGGGTTTCTTTTAAGAACACACATACTTATCACAATTCACAACCTGTTCTAGAAAGGTATGTTCTTGTGAATTACAACCTGGTATTATCAGCTATACATATATTTTTGCATAATTTCTTTACATCCCATTTCTTGTTTTTGTTGGAAATTCAATTTGTTTGTATAGGCAGATAGAGAAATATAATCATGGAGGAAAAAGAGTTCGATTTGATCAGCAGTCTACCATTGGAATTACTACAATGCATAACTTCATTCCTCCCACTTAAAGAAGCGGTAAGAACTAGCATTCTTTCAACCATTTGGAGGAACATATGGAAACAAATTCAAATAAGTACCAAGTTTGAATCGGATTTCGAAAGCTGTGAAACTAACAGAGAGATTGAAGATGTGATAAGCATGATGTTGAGGTCTTATGATTATCCAAAGCAGTGGAAATTCTACTTTGACTTCTTTGATCACAGCAAAAAAGAGATTCCAAAATTGAAAAATGAATTGGCTATCTTAGCTACCAAGGGTGTTGATAAAGAGCTTTATGTTGAGTTTTTTCAGACACAGGATTCAAAAAGTCAGTTTAATTTGAAATTGGAGTCAACTTGTTTTAGCAATATTTATAAAGAAGCTTCCAATTTTTCTTTACTCAAGACCCTATGCCTCAGATCAGTCACATATCTTTACACAACTTTTGTATCTGTTTTGTTCTCAAATTGTCATATCCTTGAAAGCTTGAAGCTAGAAAAATGCTGGGGAATAGATAGCCTAGATATAGTAACAGGCTCTCTTCATTTTTTAATAGTTGAAGACTGTACAAACATACAAAGTATGAAGATTTTAGCACCAAATCTTCGATCATTGGAATACCGTGGATCCCTTCTTCAGATTAAACTCAGTAAGACTCCAAATTTGGTGGACGTGATTCTTAATTTGAGAGATGGACCAGGTCTTAATGAGTTCGATTGTGAGGAAATTCTCTGTTTCCTAGCTTCACTGAAGGAAGTTGAAACATTGTCTATAAGTGGTTGGCTTCTTGAGGTATCCTCCTAAAAGATTATATATATCTTCTATAATTTTGATAGTTTAATCTCTCAATGTTCTGACTAGTATTGTTCATATACATGCCAATTCCAAAGTGGCTGTGTTGTGCAGGAGTAATCTTTGGACAACTTGAATTCCAATTCAATAAATTGAAGGTATTAAGGTGGATTGGTTCCTGTGAGAGTAAGGCCAAAAGGGACTCTCTTGCTTGCTTCCTCAACATATGTCCCACACTGGAAGAGTTTTTCATTAACGTAAGTGATAATTGTTTTAATATAATTCAATTAAAAGCTAAATTGTCAACACGTTTACTGATAATTTTGGTTCTATTACAAATGAGCAGATAAATTGCTGCCTTAAGTCTTTTCCTTCACCATTATTTCACCAATATTGGCATGAGCCTCACCTCTGGAAGGATTGTAGCACAGTAAAATCCAATACTTTGCAGCTGAAACATTTAAAGTATGTCAAATTTATGGGTTTTACCAACAGAGAAGACGAGTTACTTCTAAAGGATCTTTTACTTGAGAAAGCAATTACACTCCAAAAAATGACTGCAACATCACCACAAAATGGTTCATGGCACATTGTGAAAAAGACCCCAGAAAGTTTGCCAAATGAATCAGACTTTAAACAACCATCTAAGGCAGTAAGCTATTTTAGTTCCATAGTCCCAATGTGGACTACTTTTTCTTTGATTTACAGAACAAAGTAGCAATAGCTTGTGTTAGACTCAGATATGGCCATTTTTTAGTTTTACATTTCATGAAAAAAGTGAGTAACCTTTTTAAGTACTATGCATATTTAGATTTACAGAACCATCTTTATTCTGATATTTGAGCTTCGAGGTTACAATAGTCTGTCGTAGATATTTGTTTTAAATGGAGTATTGAGAGATTTCAGTTTGGTAATTGTTACATGGAACCAAGTACCTACCACCATATTGTTGGTCAACTAACGTGGGCTAGCACCAGTAAAGAAAAAAATAGTACGTAAACTTTCAGAGAGGTGGTAGGCATCAAAAGAAAAAAATAAAGAAAAAAAAAGTCAAAAATCTCTGCATATAATTCGGAAAGAAGGATGGAACTTTGGCTCTATAAAAACCTTAATTCATCTCAAAAAATATAGATCAAAAATAGAATAAAAGAAAACAGAGAGTTTTATGAGAGAGCTTTTGAGAGGAAAAATTAAGAGAGACAATTTGTAAAGTTTTATCCATAAATTGAAGATACATATCTGTTATATTTTTGTGAGAGATCCACGTGAAGGTGAAGTGTGTAATCCCATCTTATTATAGTGGAAGTTTAAGTGACCTACGGATCCGTGTTTGTTATTTTCATTTTGAAAGATTTTTTCACGTTAAATTCTTGGTGTTATTTTTATTCTATTTTGATTTGGAAAATTATACTGGGTGTGTGAAATTTATTTCTTTAAAATCATCTATTTTTCCAACACATATATCCCTTCAACTGTACAGTTTCAATTTCAACAATATTTTTTTTTTATTTTTCATTTTCAAATTATAAAAAAAGACGAGTGTTATGTAAAAGGATCGATTGCATAAAGAAAACAACCTATCATTACACAACACTGATGATACAGTCACATAGTCATTTATGTAATCCAAGACTCACTAAGTTGACTTAAACATGAACTATTATTTATTCCCTCTATATCGTGTATAATACAAAAAAACAATTAGATTCCATTTCTATTCTTCTAAGTATTAACATATTTTCAACCTCTTTTTTTATACATTTTTACACCTCATGTTAGGAAATAGGACTTATCGTCTCTTGTTTCTTTTTTAATATATTTTGATACTCATATTAGTCACTAAGATAAAAATACATGTTTATATTCAACATATAATTTTAAATTTATTTATAATATAAATATGATTTCATAATAATTAAAATATAAAAATATTTATATTAAAAAATAAATGTTGAAAATATGCTTTAAATATAAATAATATATAGATTGAACATACATATATAAGATAGAGTTTATAATATATTACATAACATTTTATACTCTCATGTATTAAGAGTTGAGATTTATAAATAAAAGAAAATAGAAAATAGATTGATTAAATCTAAGCAATTGATACATGATAGCATAAAAATGTTATGTAATATATATAAGAAAAGAGAAAATGATTCTACCCGATACACACATATATAATTCTAAATCATACATTATAAAATTTGAAATAAAATTATTTATATATTTTAAAATGATGATTACTATCATCCTTAATTATTGTATAATTTATTTAATATTCTTGATTTTTTATTAATTAAATAATAAATTATTAAAGTTAAATATCATAATTATCTATATTATAATTATTTATCTTTTTTATATAATATTATTTATCTTAAATAAAATAAATAATTATTTTTTTGTTAATTATCTTAATCTTTTTAATTAAATAAATTATTAATAGTTAAATTAACAATTATATAATTAAAAATTTAGTTATATTTCTTTAATTTTTATATAAAAGGAACGTCATAATTATTATGGATGTCTTAATTTTTTTATTAAATATTATATTAATAGTTTTATAAATATTTTTATACTATCCTATTAAAATTAGAGATATACCTTCAACTTGACAATTTAAACAATATGTTTTTATTTTCCATTTTCTAATTATAAAAACATACAAGTGTCGTTTAAAAGAATCGATTGCATAAAGAAAGCAACTTTGTCATTAAGCAGCACTGATGATACATAGAGTGTAATCCACGACTTAGTAAGTTGACCTTAGCATGAACTATTATTTATTCCCTCTACGTAGTGTGCAATACAAATTTTCTTGTAGATTTTATTTCAAACCTTCACGCTATTAACATTTTTTTATTCATTTTAACACATTATATTTGAAAAAATCTTACATATAATAAATACATAGATATGTAATGAAATAAAATCATCTTAATTGATATTAATAGTGAACATATAACTTATTTTATGTAATATTGAAACAAACTTATTCTTTCTAATTTAAAATTATAGGTTTAAAATTATAGTTTCAAATCACATAAAGCATAATTTTATTTAAAAAAAAGTTATATTTAACATATAATTTTGAATTTATTTATAATATTGACATGGTTTCATAAGTATAAAAGTATTCGTATTAAAAAATAAATATTGAGAATATATATCAAATATAAATAATATGGATATTAAATGTATGTTTGATGTATTTATAAATATGCATTTAAGATACACATGTATATAATTCTAAATCAAAACTTATAAATTTTAAAATAAAATTATTTACATATTTTAAAGTAATGATTACTATTATCCTTAGTTATTGTATAATTTATTTAAGATTTTTATTATTTATTAATTAATTAATAAATTATTAAAACTAAAATATTGATGCTTATTTATGTTTTTATTTAAAATTATTTATCTTAAATAAATTAAACAATTATTTTCCTTTTTTAGATAAATTATCTTTAAGTCTTTTTTTATCAAAGAAAATATCAATAACTAAAAGTTAACAGCTATTTATTGAGATATTGCATTTATCATCTTTATTACGGGTGTTTCAATTTTTTTTATTAAATATTATATTAATTTTTTAAAATATTTTTGTAACAATTTATTAAATTAAAGATATATATTACAAAATCATGCTATTTTTTACAATAAGACATTTATATTATTTGTGGTTATAATTAGAGATATAAAATGAGTAGTTTTATCACATTTTATATCTCATTTAATGTCTCTAACGAGATTATGGATTAAAAATGTCTTATTTCATTCTATCACATATAATATATTTAAATTTAATTCTAATAAGTTCATAATTATTATAAATAATCATGTTTTTTTCGTTGTTTTGTATTTTTACTTGTCTTATTTAAACTAATGTAAAGCAAATATGTAACTTTTTTCCTTTTTATTTTTTTCTTTTAATATTTATTGCATTGAGGACAATGTAGATTCTAGATTATGAGGTGAGGAAAAGTTACAATAATTTTAGATAATTTAAAAATTTTCAATATGTGTTTACATTTATTTTTCTTACAAAATTATCATTTTTTTAATTAATTTTAAGCAAATGGTTAAAGTCTTCGCACTATTAGATTGATTTTTTGAACATATCATGAAATAATGTGATAATTATTTAATTTTTGTCATAATTTTTATTTCATAATAAAATATTAAAATTGAGATAAACTCAAAATTAATATTTAAAAATAATAGTGGAGTTAAAAATGTTAATATTTTTTTATTAATTTAAACACTATTTTATCAATTTAAATTATTTAGATGATCTCTATAGATTTTTGCTTGAATGTTAGGATTTTTAACATTTGAAAAAGTATCATATATTTATTTTTATTGCTTAGATTGAATGATTTAAGTAAAAATTGAAAGTATATGTTCTTATTCATTCATACATGACTTCCAATATATATATACACGTGTATGTGTGGTTAACTAAGCTAATACAAAAGGAAGAAGTTAAATTTAACCATTTTTCAAATCATACAAAATATGTATAAACTGAGTCATCTATCTTATAAAATAAAGAAATAATATATCTAAAAAAAGAAAGAAAAAATAAGAATGAGAGAGAAAAGTGAATAATATAAATTAAATACTATAACCAAAAAATCCTACAAATTGTAAGAAATGACAAATATAAAATAAATCCAAGTCGTCATTGCATTTACTTCCCATCTAAAAGATATATAACTTGAAATTTTTATTTAATGATTTTTAATTGATGCATGAAAGTAGTATATAACTTGTTTAAAGAATCCTTTCATGAAATCGATGTTAATGCACTATTTTAAGTTTTTTATTTCTTAAACTATGTGAAACTATTAGTTCATTTTTTTATAAAAACTTTAGTCGTATATACATTTAAATAAGTGATTGAACTCATATGATCAGTGTTATTAAGAATATGACTTGTGAAGGTTAAAGTCGAAATGAATTCGAATTCTGGACAATTAAATTTTGTAAATTAATATTGATACATTTTTATTTGAATATGAATATGATTTTCAAATAGTTGTTATAATAAATTATGAATGTTTAGGATATTAAAATAACTTGTGATTTAATTTTTAGTTATGAACTTAAAATGTTCTAGAAGCACGATAAATTTTATATTTTCTTACTTTGTCAAACTTAAAATTTTAGTTTGTTATTTATTTTTATGATATTTTTTTATTCCTTTGTTTTTAATTTTTTTCATTTTAGTTTGATATTCGTGTGTATTGTCACTCAAATCTTTCACGAGACCTAAACTCATCCATTAAAATAGGGGTTTAAAAGCTTGTTACATACGTTAAATATAATCGTATCAATTTATAAAAATAATTTAGAATAGTTTAATTTAATTTTTCGCTTTACTTGTTAGAGATTAATTGTGGATGTGATGAGTACTTAAAAACACTTAATATAACATGATTTTATACATTTTAAATGTTAAAATATATTTGTATTGCATAATTTTATCATTTTGTTAATAAATCTATATTTTTTAAATAACGTGTATATTTTGTTATTTTTTAGGTATTTATAATTTCAAAATTAATTCAATTAATAAACACTCAAAGAAAAATATCATGAATCACTCTATTACAACTATGAAACATAAAAGACTAAAATATGTTCCAAACCAATATAAATGGATGAAATATAAAAGAGTTTCTAGAAGCAACATGCCTGCTACGGTAGAGGTTTATGTGTATCGCGACCCGAGTTATTGGAATTCAAATTAAAAATGTATATAGGTAAAGCTCATGCGACGATGCCTGATCATTTAATCCATTTTTCTCTCTCTTTTGTAAATGTTTTTATTCTATAAAAATCCATCACTCATTTATAAATCATCCATTTCCCTCTAACTCTCTTCCCTTCCTAAATTTTTCTTTAGTTTTTAGATTTTAGTTCTTCTTTCGTTTCGAGAGTAGAAGGATTTTAATGTTTATATTATAAATAGTTATATTAGGTTGTTTACAATAAAATGGGTTTTTTTTATATAGTTGATTTGTGCCGAAACTATTTATAATTTGTAATAATATATTTGAGATATTAACTTTAATTATATTTTATTATTGTTATAATTTGATGTATCCATCTGAATGTTATATTTAATATATTTATCATTTATTAAATTAAGCATTTCATTTTTGTTATGTTATTATGCTTTTATATTATTAAAGTAAACCAATATTTTTATTAACAATTAAAACATAAATTATTTTTTATTCAAAAATTTTACAAAGTAAAAATATACTACAGTTTGTAATAGTTTTTAAATATGAGATTGTATTTTAGAAATATGAATATGAATATAATTTAAAATAATATTGTTTTATCTTTAATTTATATTAATTGTTTTATATTTTTTTTGTATTATATTTATTATTCTATTATATTTAAAAAAAAATTAGATTATTGACATAATTTTTCATAAATAAATAAACTTAAAAAATATATATTTTAAATAAATTTACTAAAACCTAAACAAAGTAACAGTAATGGCTTTTTTCCTATTTTATATGCAAGCATGTAAATTCTGTTTTGGGCGTTACAAAAAATTACATACGTAACTACGATATTTAAATAGAAAGATTGGTAGCTTTGAAAAATGTTAAAATTTTTACACTTATAATTTTTATATGTTATTACATGTAATAATTTTTTAAAAATTAAAAAAATTAATTTAAAATTTTTAAATAATATTAAAATATGATAAAATTTAAATAATATAGATATAAAGGTGAATACACATTTATTAGCCGGATTAGTCTGTATTGGTCCTTCATTGCTATGGGCAATTTAGCCCATTATGGCTGAAAAGACAGTTGTCTTCAGAGGTCCAATTATTATTATCTTTTATTTTTTCAATATGTTTTGAATAGGGAAAATGGAGGTTTATTTTGCATAAAAATAAGACCGTTATGAAGAAACTTTTGATGGCAGATGTGTTTTAAAATCTTACCTCCTTATTATTTAACCAATTTTGGAACACACTTATCTAAAAATTGGCACAAAAAGATTAAAAAAAATACACGTGGGGCTAATATTAGAGAAATAATAATAATAATAATAATAATAATAATAATAATAATATTAATGTGTAATTAATATTAGAGAAAAATACACTTATCTAAAAATTGGCATAAAAATATTTTATTGATGAAAATTTTATACAATAATAATAATAATAATATTAATGTGTAATTAATATTAGAGAAAAATACAAATAAAATCATTTATTTATTACAAAAATGATATTTAATGCACCTAAAATTATAAAATCTTAGCAAAAAAGAAAACGTTATTAAAAAAGTGATGCTTTTGCTAATAAGCTGCTATTTTAAGTAATTTAAACCCCAATTGCTATTGTAGAGTCTGAACTCGCAGGGGTAATATTTATGGGCTCTAGTAATCTTTCCAGTAAAATGGAGCCCAATAAATAGCTGCTTCAAGTTTGTAATTTTAATCCAGATCCAGCCCGACATTGAAGCCCAATCTTAACACCAAACAGACTTAAAAGAGACGAAATGAATGAAGCAAAAGCGCGACAGTGCTAAAAGAACTCACACAATTGTTTGGTTGTCTACTTGTCTTGAAATCATTTCGTGAGATGTGAGTGAAACAAACAGGGATATCACAAAGCCTTTCGTCAAAGTCATCATGTCCATAGCCGCCGCCATTACAGTACCTCCCATAACAACAACTCGACGCTCTCTCACCTCCATCACTGGTTTTCGTCATTCTTCTTCTCCTCCGCTGCAGCTCAATTTTTTCAGTGCAAAAGCCACTTCCAAGAACCCTAATTATAATCTTCGATGTTCAGCATTTTCCATGAACCTCCAAGCAGTTGAGGAGGCATCGCCTGTTTCCTTCCTTGACCGCAGAGAAAGCAGTGTCTTACACTTCGTCAAGTACCAAGGCCTTGGAAACGACTTCATCTTGGTAAATTTGTCTGTCCGGATCCTCTTATTAATCTGCTTAAAGTTAATGCTCTTAAAATGTTAATATTTCGTTGAGTTTTTTGTTTGACCATTTCAATTTTATTACTGATTGTGGTTTTTGTAAGCTATAGGTTGATAATAGGGATTCTTCGGAGCCTAGAATCACTCCGGAACAAGCAGTGAAGTTGTGCGATCGCAACTTCGGAATTGGTGCTGATGGAGTGATCTTTGCGATGCCAGGCATCAATGGTACTGACTATACCATGAGGATTTTCAACTCTGATGGTAGCGAACCAGAGGTAACTTTCCTTTTCCTACAATGCTGAGTTGTATATACAAGTTATGAGACTACAAAGCTGTGTTTAGGAAACTTGAGTTTCCTAGGGAGAGTGAATAATCATCTGTGCCAATTGCATAGGTGTCTCTTCCACTCCCTCTCCTCCCACCTTTTTATTTCAGAAAGTATGATACTAAATATGTTTTCTAGATGTGCGGAAATGGAATGCGGTGTTTTGCTGGATTCATCGCCGAACTTGAGAATTTACATGGAAGGCATAGGTATGGATAAGTTTATTCTGTATTCTCACCTTTTTTTTCAGTCAGAAAAATTGCTTGTTACTGTTATTTGGTTCTGACTTATCAAGTTATTTGTATGAATTATTTAACATCGAATATGAATTCTATTAGCTGAAAAACTGATTGATGGTGTCAATGAGCGTATGATGACTGATCAGTGATCACTTGTAATTAGTATATATTTCCTTCACAAAAATTATTGGCATTTATGACCATGTCTATATGTGTGCACTATTGCAGTTTCAAAGTACACACTGGTGCTGGTCTAATTGTTCCAGAAATACTAGACGATGGCCAGGTACATTCTTCTACATCCTATTTTGCGAGTTTCCTAAATCTTTTAGTTTGAGATGCTCTTAATGCATTAGAAATGAGATGTTTGCTTATTATTCCACTGCTCACTATTTGAAGGTTTATAAAGACTAAAGGAAGATACTTGATGTTTCAGACATTCTTCTGCCCTCCTGAGAATTAATTTTCATATCCGCTTGCCGTTTCAGGTTAGAGTTGATATGGGTGAACCAATACTGAAAGCATCAGATGTCCCTACTAGACTACCTCCAAATAAAGATCAATCTGTAATAAAGTCAGACCTAGATGTGGATGGAGTGATCTGGAATGTAACCTGTGTTAGTATGGGAAATCCTCATTGTGTAGCCTTTGGTACCAAAGGAGGCCAGGTATATGTTGTTTGAACAACTTGAGACTTCTTTTGCATTTCTGCATGCCTGTCTACTTTTTGTATCCTGTTTTGAGTTTCTGAAGTAACCAATATATAATTGGAAGATTAACAGAGATCTGTCATTGAGCTATATATTTTAATAGTCTTGGTACAGTGTTTGTTTCGAATGACTATTGACTGTTGAGCTTTCCTTGGAAATCATCCTTTCAAAAAGATTGATGGAGAAAAAAGTTGTATATCTAAGATCATTCGTAAATCACTGGTACAAAATTAAGAGAAGAAAGACAAATACTAGCAGGAAAAATTCCTTATCCTCTAATTGTTTGAATATTGCCTTATCATACTTGCTGCATTATTGATTCAACATCTTTGCTAAGTCCTTGAACTTTGCAGAATTTGCTGGTGGATGAATTAAATTTAGCTGAAATTGGACCTAAATTTGAGCATCATGAAATGTTCCCAGCACGGACTAATACAGGTTAGATTAATTGTATCCATCGAAACACTATCTTTTACTTTTTTGTTGTATTGTATGCATTGAACAAACTAACTATGTAAGAGCAGATTATTGCCTTTCCTCCCTTTTCGGATCAATTGCTTTTCTACTGATGTTGATTTGTTTCATGTTTTCTCATATATAATTTTCCATCCTGATCTTTCATGTCATTGGCAGAATTTGTGCAAGTTTTCTCTCCTTCACACCTCAAAATGCGTGTCTGGGAGCGTGGAGCAGGTTTGCTTTATTCAATAATGAATTTATTGCATTTTCCAAATCCGTCATGTAATTGTTCCGTATGAGAGATAACCAAGTAAAATTAAATATAGGAATTACTTTGGCATGTGGAACTGGTGCTTGTGCAGTAGTTGTTGCAGCTGTGCTTGAGGGTCATGCTAGTAGAGTAAGTATCAACAATGCACTCAATTTGAATATGTCAAACATGGGTATGCGTTATGCCCCTGGAAGCATGTTAGTTCATGGTTCCATTTGCTTTGCAGTAGTCATTAGTACTGAACTTTTAGTTCAGTTCCCCTGGAGTTGATATAATCTTGAATCTATTTATTTTGGCTGTCAGAATTGCACGGTTGATTTGCCTGGGGGCCCATTACAAATTGAATGGAGAGAGAACGACAACCATATCTACATGACAGGGCCAGCTCAAGTGGTGTTCTACGGATCTGTGCCTATCTGATTCTCCGTTCATTTGCTTTTCATTAAAGATGATATAATTTAACTCTGCAAAGGGATAATTGATGGTCAGCAACCCTGGCTCGGATCTTGTGAACAAAAATAAAATAAAAAAAAACTGGCTCGGATCTTTGGTTTCCGCACTATGGAGTTGCAAAAATCGTTTGGTGAAATCGTAGCTGAGTAATTTAGCATCTCCCTGTGTATTGCATCTTGTGTTAGATTTTTTTGTTTTGTTTTAAAAGGGATGCGTGACTTTTGCTTTTTAAATGAGCACTTTATTCTTGATATTTTTTAAGTTTTACATTTGACTTCTAATCCTAACTAAATTTGTTTTCCTTTTTTTGTGGACAAGTGTTCAACTTATTCTTATATTTGGCAAATGGCATTACGAGAAATGCTGACAGCATATTTACATATATTTTTATACCCATATTATTTATATGTTAATATGTGGTAGAATTGTTTTAAAAAATAAAGAAATGATTTATATTTTAGATAATTTTCTTACTTAACATGAATATAAAAATAGGGATACATGTATGCGTTATTCTTTTTACTCTTTGCATTACAGTCAATCGAATTACACCTAATTTATACACTTGTTAAAAACCAAATTGCTAAACTTATGTGCTTTTTAGGGATGAATAAATAAATTGATAAATTGATCCAAATTGAAAAATTGAATTTCATTGGACAATTCAGTCCGATTTTTTACCGATTATGTTTTTTTCTAGTATACAAAATTTATGAATTGTTTAAACAGGAATAGATTTTTATAATAAATATACGTATAAAATGATTATTATTTGATACAATTATAACATTATAATTTATTGAAAAAAATTAACCATACATTATCTTGGTTTTTAGTTTAAGTATTAGGTATTATGTTTTTTTTATTCCATTGAAACAAAAACATAAAAAACAAAATTACCCTTGGCAAGTGACCCAAAGTGTATTTGATGTAAAAAAAATAAAATCAACCAATATATTAATAATATATTTGTTGAATAAATAATTATTTAATTATAATTATATACTTAATAATGTAATTATAATTGGATCAGACTATTTTAATATTATGGAGTTGGTCTAATTCAATTTGATAAGTATAAAACAATTCAATCTGATTTTAATATTTTTTTTAAATTGAATTGTATCGAATCGTGTACACTTCTAATATGTTTTATAGAAAATATTATAGAAGTAACATTTATTTTGATTTTTATTTAGTTAAACTATTTATTTTTTATTATATTTTAGATTTGTTTTCAACTTATTTTTAATTTTTTTTTATTATGATAATTTATATATTCACTTATATATATATTAAAATATTTATATTTATATTAATGTTAAATTTGATAAGAAATTATTGTATTAAATAATGTTTTTACTGCGAACTCTATAAAATATTCATAACTGAGAGTTACTTATTTTATTAAGATATAATATTAATTTTAATTAAAAATATTTTAATAATATTGAATTAACATAAAATAAAAAAATAATAAATAATAAATTGAGAGTAAGTTAAATGCTTATTATAAGAAATATAAAATAAAATTTTTTTATTGGTAAGTGGTAACCTACCGTGACTGCAATTTATCTTTCTATTTTTAATATTTCATTATATATATACATTTTTATATAATAATACCAATATGTTTATCACTTTTATCAGCACAGAGAAAATGGTACGGTCGAATTACACTCACGGTACCTATAAAGTGAAATGTATGTACGAGTATTAGCTTGGAAATACCATATCCCTTCCCTTAGTTTAAAATAAGTCAAAAGTAATCAAAGCCAAGTGAAGGAAGGTTTTCCTACTCAACACGTGTCAAGCAATCGTACCAGTTATGATATTCTTTCGTTCATAATTGAAAGTCAACAACTGAACACGTGACAAAGGCTCCCTTTATGACTACTATAATTATATTCAGAGCTGTATTTTGAGTTGGTCAACAATCCGATATCTACTTTCATCTTATGCTTTAATAATTATCCACAAATATATAGAGATAAATTAACTAAGATTATTTTTCTTTAAAAGCTTTTTTTAAATAAATATTTAATAAAAAATAGAAAAAAATGAATTTATATTATTGGATATATTTTTAAAACATAATAAAAAATAATTTTTAAATAATAATTTTTAGTAGTGTTAATAAATATTTTATTGATAAATTTTTAAAAATAATAATAACTAGGGTATTATTGAACACTTAAATGATAGGATATTATTAATAATTTTTTTATTTTTTTATAAAATAATTTTAAAATTATTCTTTTAAAAATAAATATTTAATAAAAAAATAAAAAAAATGAATTTAAATTATTGGATATATTTTTCAAAAATAATAAATAATTTTTTTAGATAAAAATATTATTTAATCTTTTAAATTAATAAATATGTTAATTAGTTATTTTAATTATAAAAAATGAACTAAATAATAATTTTTAGTACTATTAATAAATAAATTTTTATAAATTTTTTAAAAGAAATAATGATGAAGGTATTATTGAATAGTGAAATCATAGGATACTACTAATAATTTTTTGATTTCATATAAAATAATTTTAAAATTATTAAATACTTTTTTGTGATAATTGATGGCCTTGTTTAGTGGTAAAATCACTTACTTGATTTAATGTTATATTTTGCTATTGGATGAAGTAGAAAATATAGAAGACATTTAATTAAAAATGTTATTGGAACACTAATTTTTTGTGTATTCATTGTGGAGCACTGATTTCTTGTTCATTCAATATGAAGTACTAATTTCTTGTCCATTTAAAGTGGAGATGAACATTAAGTCTTTGCTACCACAAGTTCTTCAAGAATGTTGCCTATAAATAGCTTGTTTCATTTGTGCAAAATATAAGAACAAATGAATTAGAAAGCATCCATAATAAAGATAGTAAAAGTCTTTGTGAGAGTTATTTTGTGAGTTACTACTTAGAAAGAAAAATTTAGCTCCTTTTTTGTAAGTAATATTTTTCCTATTTTGTGAGAGATTTATTTCTCTTATTATAATAGATATTAGAATTATTATCTCTTCACTACTACAATACATACATATGGTCTCAGACCTATAGTCTCGGTTTTTTTAAAAATCGAGGTCATAGGATTTTGGTCACGGTATATTAAAAACCGAGGCTATAAGATATGTCTATGGCCTCGGTTTGTATTAATAACAGTGGCCATAAGTTATATCATTTTTTTTTATTTTTGTCTTTTTTTTTCGTATGCCTATCTCTTTTTTTTCCTTCTCTCGACCCTCTCTTTTTTTTATTTTTTCCTTTTTCTCCCAGCTTTATTTTTTTTATATATCTATCTCCCAGACCAGCTTCTTTATTAATTTGCTCTATATATTCATTTTTCCAGAATTTTCTCTCTCCCTCTTGATCTTCTTCCTCTTCCCATCTCGCGCCATCTTCTCGTCTCTTCTTCCCCTTCCCATATCGCGTCGTCTTCTCATCTCTTCTTCCTTTTCCCAGCTTTCTGGTTCGCTGGTTCGATGGTCGCTAGTCGGTGGTCACTGTTCGATGGGTCGATGTTCGATGGTTCGCTGGTCGCTAGTTCGATGAGTCGTTGTTTGATGGTTCGTTGTTTGATGGGTCACTATCCGATGGTTCGTTGTTTGATGGGTCTCTATTCGATGGTTTGTTGGTTCGCTAGTTCGATGGTTGCTAGTCTGTGGTCGTTGTTCGATGGGTCGTTGTTCGATGGTCCGTTGGTCGTTGATTCGCTGGTTCGTTGGTCGTTGATTCGCTGGTCGTTGGTTCGCTGTTTTGCTATAATTTCTTACCACTCTGTTTTTAATTATCTATAGAATATTGGAACCCTCGATATGTGTTTTACAGGTTTGCAAGGTGGCTCCAATCCGAGGGGAAAACAAGGTGTGGCAGTACATAACACTTAGAAACATATTCTTCTTTATTGATAGTTCATGCATTGTATGTCAAAATAGTGATTATGAAACAGATTTCGTGTGGTAGGGTGTGGTATGATTGAAATTGAATTTTCTCTTGATGCTGTTAATTTATTATTCTTATCATTTTGGAAATATTTATTTGATGGGTTGACTCCTGGAAGATAATATTTTCCAGGTGCGTGTCACAAATTGAGGAAGATGCTGCATAACATATGGGAAAAGTTTTAAAACGAGCTAAGGAGGAGACTTTGGAAAGAGCATACAAGGTAAAGCATTGGTATGTTAATTTTTTATTCTCACATAATTTTACTTTATTGTGTCATAATTCAAAGTATTATTCTTTGTATTTCCTGTACTTGTGTGTTTTAGTTCTTGTAATCTTGTATGCAAATGAAACTCTACTCTACAAAGTGAAACCTACAGTATATCAATTGTTGTTGGCTGATCTGGGTTGGAATAACACCTAACTTGTTTTTTCAGGGAAGATGCTAATAACTTTCTAGTTCAACTATGCAAATTATCATGCAGACTTTTGATAATAACTTGTTATATATTAATGCTTATATCCATCCAATCGATGGTTCCTTTCTTGTTTGGGCTTTGAAAGAGGTAGTTACTTGCTAAAATTTTCTAATTGGTTGTTTCCAAGGTGGTGATTAATATAACTTGTGAATACTTTCACATTTAGATGTACGGTGAAATAAGATTAATATAAAAATATGCCAATATGCCACAAACCTCTCTGAATCAATTCCTAATTAAAGTCAATAATGACCCAAAATAAGTAGAATCAATTTCTGACAAATATTAGTTACATACACCAAAATCCAATAAAAAACATTTCTTTACAATTCATGCTTGTTTTATTTGTCTAGTTGCTTCTTCTTTGTTGTTTGCTGTCGAATGTGATCTCTCTGACAAAATATTGTTACTTGTTAAGCAATTCCTATGGTGTTGGTGCGCTGCGCTGGTGCTAGTGCACTGCACTGCGTTGGTAACCTTGAGGACGTTTAATGTGTTTTTAAAATTACAATTCATTTGATTATTATTCTTGCTTAATGTTGCCGGTGGTGATTCAGGTAGGAGAGAAATATTTCAATTGAAAAAAGATGCAATCGAATATACATTTACAGAAGATGGAGTCAAGAAAGATTTGAGAGATTTTTCAATTAGCTAAAAAGTAATAATTATCATTATAATCGTTTTTGAAGCATATTTTTATGCTTGTAATTAATAATAAAAAGTCAGTTTCTAATAGTAAGTTTTTGTTATGTTTCAGTGTATAATAAACTCTCGAATGTAATTATACTTTTAATTTTAATATAATATAATTTTTAATATTGTTTTTAATAATTATTGTAATTATATTAATGATAATAATTTATGTGTTTCATGTTTATATATATATATATATATATATATTATTTATTACTATATATCAAAAGTTGTAACGATACATAAAGAATATATTAGTTATTCTTTGACTTTTTTCTTTGAACGTTAATAAATATTAAGACGTCTCTATATAGTTATTAAATTTATAAAATCATGTTTAAAACATTTTCTTAAATAAATAATTGAGGGATAATATATATTCGACAATTAACACTACTATATATTTATCAAATATTTATCAAATTTAAATAAAAAAATGTTGATGATTGTATATATTCGACAATTAACACTAATAAATTATTTATAAATAATTTTATTAATATAAATATATTTTATGTACTACTCCGTGCTATGCAGTGAACTAAGACTATATATATGTGTGTAATATTTGTTGTTCTATTTTATCCCGAAGATTATAGTTAAAAGACTTGTTTATTTTATTAAAAAAAATAATTTTGTAAGTTATAATAATAACATATCATTATAATAATATTGAATAAAATGTAATTAAATAATACTTAATATTAAACGACTCTAAAAGATATTAATTAAATTTACAACGGTGTAAAATAATAAGTATGATTTTTTCATATTAAAAATATATAAATTAATATTATTTTTAAAAATTATAAAAAATAAGACACCTAAAACTTAAAATAACAAAAAAGATACCACGATAATATTTAATAGGATCAAATTTAACAATTTTTAATATTAAACTTATTTAAACGATAATAATTCAATTTTGAATGAAATTTAAAATAAATAATGTATTAAATTTTGTTTAATTTAAAAAATTTATGAGGTTAACATAAATGATGATATATTTGTAGATATAATTTTATGTATAATTTTTTTTATGTTTTTTATATTAATTATATGGTTATAAATTTTAATAAATGTTATTTTTCTTGTTTATATATATATATATATATTTTTTACTGTTTCTATATTCTTACACGTGGGATTACCAAAACCCTCGTTCCCGAAGTGGAAAATTGCTTTTATAGTTAGTACGTTAGATTCTTCTTCCCACTTGATGCTAAACATAAACACACGCATATATAGCTCGCCAGAGACGACCCAACTATATTTTGCCAACATTTCCAAGGCCAGGCAGGGGTCGAATTCAGCTTTATATTAAATTAACAAACCACGTGCGCACAAGTACATATTAGCTTATTAAGATTAGTTATTAAATTATTAGACTAGTACCGTACCATATAACAAAAATAGAAACGTTGTTAATCATGTCACGTCTCACGTTGAGAATGTGTCATACTTACGAGGCAAAACACAGTGTCTTAATTTTCATTTGTATAGAGTGTCAAATTTGATCATGGCCACCTGCTTACTCCTTTGGTACAGTCAAAGTAAAAGTCAAACTCATCCATATTGCCCAAAATCTCAAACACCACCCGGCACCCACCATCCTCTATATGTATATAGCAAGGATAATGTCGTAATTACATCATTAAAATATATAGTCCAAGTCAAATAACGTAGTCCAAGTCATAACTTCAAACTTGCTAGCAACCCTCGCCTATAAAAATGTATACAAGTTTTCAACCTTGTCATCTTTGTAACAAACACATTCCAATTAATCTCGATCATTTTCACATAGCAAACAAAACAAAGGCTTTTTTTACGTAAGTATCTAGTCATCATGAAAAGAACGAGAGAAGAAGGTGGAATAATAGAGGTGTTTGACATGGCTAAATGTCTAATGCTTCTCTCAAATGGGCTTAGTTACTCCAAATCCACTTACAGATGCTCCAGAAACGATGACGTATTTGAATGCAAAACATGTAATAAGCAGTTCTCATCGTTCCAAGCACTTGGTGGTCATAGAGCCAGCCACAAGAAATCAAGGTCGATATTATTAATGGGAGAAGAACATCAAAACGACAACAAAATGGGAAGTAATAATTTGATCATGAAACAAGAGATAAAAACCAAAACCCACAAGTGCTCCATATGTGGCTTACTATTTCCAGTGGGACAAGCTTTGGGTGGTCACATGAGAAAGCACAGAGATGTAGTTTTATCCAACTCTATGCCACGTGTAATTTCAAAGGCTCCATTGCTAAAAGTCTCAGATAATAGTTTGAAGTTTTTGAGGTTGGATTTAAATCTGACTCCTCTGGAGAATGATTTGAAGTTATTGTTCGGAGATATGTCCCCTAAAATGCGTCCTATTATTTCATGATTCCATGCTTCATTTTGTCTTTGTTTGTAGGAAAATTAATCCATTCTATTCATTATTTCTAGAAAAGTACTTATTTGTTGTTGATCCGTATTAACTTTCTCATGTAAATTAATTATCTTATTTGATATGTTATAAAGAAAGAACGTGGTAAATATACTCTCTTTTTTCCTATTGGATTTGCTTTCTATATATGTTGCCATAGTGCTTTTCTAATTCATGTCGCATGTAAAGGTGTAGGAAAATAAATAGAATAAATATAATATAATTTATATATGCCGTAGATACAATCATATAAAACATCATATATGTCACTTATTAAAGTTGTCAAGCTTGTTGGACTAGCTTCTTATGCTTTACACTTTCTAAAAAGAAAGTAGAGAAAAATGTGGGAACATTTCTAAGTATCAATAATACATTTCAAAATTCATAATTTTACATCAAATTATCAATTATAATATCAAAGATCAAAACTAACTAAAATTTCATATATTTAATAAAATAGTACAAAAATCTTGTTTGATACTACAGTTGAAATCGTGGTATAATAGACCTAAAAAAACGTGTAAGACCTAAAAAAACATATAAGACTTTACAAACGTAACATGTGTATTGCATATGTTTCCTAAAATCATGCATGTCCTTACATTCAACAACAGTCAACAGAACTCATACAGGATCATCGAATATAAAACCTTATATTTAGATTAAAAATAACATAACTAGGTTACACTAAAACTATAATAACTATATCTGTATTAGAATTGTTAATAATAATCATCAAAATTTTATAGATAGTAAGATATTTTATAGGATTTAATCTAATTTATATATATATATATAAAAGTATGTATTATGAGTTTTGAGATAGTTTATGATAATTTAAAAAATTTGATTAAAAAAACATCTATATTATTTCAATATATATTCTCATAAACGGAGGGCCGGAAACAACATTTGCCGAGGCTCTTGGTTCAAAATTCGTTTACAATGATTTTCAGATTTAAGTCGTTCATATATTTAGCTAAATTTATTGTCGATAAAAAAAAGCATATGTGATGTTTATGAATACACAACGATGAAGATATGCTATAATTTGGTGAGCATTCAATCTAACGCTGAGTGAATGGGGAAGGGACGTTTCATAAATGGACAAAAAATGAAGGGTTGGTAACAGGAAAAATATATAATATCTAAAATATCTTGACTTTACTTTACTTCAAGCTTATATTGTATAAGCAACAATATTGACATCGAATTAACCTATACAAGAGCTAAACATTTAAATTATATGGGCGGCATCGGAATATGAATTATTAACCGAACTTGTACGTGAAAATATCTTTCCTTCAATTTTTAACGGGAAAAAGGCTATCTAACAAAACATGGTGGGTGACTAGTCGATGTGGGACAAGTATACTTAACAGTCCCTCTCTAAACGGCGTACAAAGGTAGACATTAGCGCCACGGTAAGACTGTGGTAGAGCCTAATTAGGTCCAAACACATAGAGACTAGGCTTAGCTCTGATACCATGTTAGAAACTCAAGCCTAACTCAACCCAATAAGATCTCATTGAGTTAATGGTTGCCCAAGCTTATAAGCAGCAATGCTTTGTTCCTAGTCGATGTGGGACAAGGATACTTAATAGTCCCTCTCCACACGGCAGACACAAGTGGACATTAGCGCCACGGTGAGACTGTAGTAGAACCCAATTAGGTCCAAACATATAGAGACTAGGCTCAGCTCTGATACCATGTTAGAAACTCAGGCCTAACTTAACTTAATAAGATCTTATTAAGTTAAGGGTTGCTCAAACTTACAAGTCATCATTGCTGCCTTGTTCCTAGTCGATGTGAGACAAGGATACTTAATAATTATTATACTAACAACGCATAAATTTACGGATACATTTACATTTGTATTAAATATAATTTATGACGTTAAAAAATAAAATTAATAAAAAAGTTAAATCTCACTATAATGAGAACATACATCCCTTTTATTCAAGTGAAATTGAAATCGATCACGTGAGTAGTTGAAGTAACACCAACACTCACTATGTTTGGTTTACTATTTTAATAATATCACCATTTTATTTTTTATTTATAATTTGAGATATTATCTTAATAATATATTATTTAATTCAAAATTTTCACATATATATTAATATATGTGTCATATTTAAATAATATTTTTAATAATTAATTTATTAAACGATATTTAGATAATATTTTAAAATAATCAATTAATTTATTATTTAAAAATATCATTTGAATATAATGTGTATTAGTATTTATATAAAAAATCATTAATTAAATAAAAAGTTGTATCAAATTAATATTTTTTAAACATGTCTACCATTAAAATACTACTTTTTTTTAAATATGAATAAAAAAATATCAAAAATAAAATCGTTATACTATTAAAATAACAAACATTTTTATATGCAGGATAACAAATCTGTATGTATTGATGAGAGACATGCCAGTTATAATGAAACATAATATGAGAAACTTTGATTCCATTATTTGTGCATCTTACATTTTTGTATATATCATATTATTAAAAAATAATAACTTTATTATTAATTAAGATATTTGTATATATGTCTTTTAACTAACTTGTAACATTAGTACGTATGTGAAATCTTGTATACTTGCAAATTCGGATCAATAGATATCTCAAATCTGAATGACTTTTTTTTTTTTTCCTATTCAGATTGAAAATTTACAATAGTACATTAATAATGTATTACATTAATTGTTTTACTAATAATTACATGACATGTCCTACATCAAATACCTTTCTATTTGATGGAATATAGCCCACCATTGCTACCATAATCTACAAAACGAAATTGGTTAGTTGTGATTCGCTACTGTTTGTTTTATTGATTTATTTTTTTAAGATTTATCCCTTTGTTCATTTTAAAATATAAATTTAAATGTACCAAAATATTATTTGATAATAATTTTTTTTATTAATCCTAATTTTTTAGTTATTTTTTTAATGTTTGTTTTATATTGTTTTAATTATATATCATAATCGCATTTATAATATAATTTTATTTTAATATCTTTTCAAAGAATATACATATTTTTTATATAACTTAAAAAAATATTTTCATATTTAAAAATACAATATATATATATATATATATATATATATATTTATATATATTTGGATAAATGATTCTCGAAATACATTACCTGTGATTAAAGTATACTTTATACACATATTTATTAGGTGCGATAATACATATTTACTACCATTACAAAAACGATCGTAAAAATCCATTTCGTAAATATAATAGACTTATGATATTCTTTTTTTTGTAAAATTAATATATTTCTTTTATCTTTTTTCAACTTACACTGATTCATGTAATAAATATATAGAATTAAATTGTATTTTTATTAAAAATAATAGATTTTAATTATATATTTTTTATTTTTTATATAACGTAAAAAGTATATATTATTTTAAAAAATTAAAAGAAAAATAATGTGAATAAATAAATTATTAAAAAATAGGTTATTTTTCTTATTCAAATCGGTAAGTTTTGTTTGAAGTTTTTTTTTAAAGTTTGAGAAGATTTTTCTTATACATTTATAAATAACAAAATGTTTGAATAATAAATATATTTTTTATAAATAATTATTTTAATAGTTTTATTTGCCATTGATTTCACAATTTTAATATTAGATATTTGTTTTAATTCTTAAGTTCAAAAATGAATGTGATTCATATTTACTAATTTAACTAACGAATTAAGTACAATCAATTTATATATATATAAGCATATTATATTTTATATTAAATTAATCATGTATTACATATCAAGATCATGTTGTATCTTGTATTAATTAAAAAATAATAATATACATTACGTTTTTAAAAAATGTTTATAAAATACTTATTAAGTTCGATCAGATCATGTATATCATATCAAGTTATTAGTGTTGTTACGATGGATTTACTTATTTATTAAATAAAATTATACAAATTTTATTAATAATATGTCAAATTATTTATATTTAAATTGTATGTCACATTCACAAATTATCACTTATATTACTTATAAAATAATTTTTATTATATATTTATTATTCACTAAAGTTACAAACTAATTAACTATTTATTCAAAGAGTATTCATGCAAAAAATTTCTACAAAATTTAACATCAATTTTTTATCTAGTCATAATAAAAGTAACCTAAAAGAAAAATAATGATTAAATATTTTATTTTTTTATTTTATAAAATAATATTTTTTAAATTGTTATTTAAAAATTTATAATATTATACACTTATTAAATTTGAATTATAGTGGCATATTTACATGGATTCAAAAATAATATGATTTTTATTTTTATATTTTATATGTAACTTCCTATTCATCATGCTTATTTTTACTATGGTCAAATCTCATGTTTTAATGGCCCACCGCCCATGCCTGGAAAAACAAATGTGTTAAATAACACACGGTAAAAGAACCAATATAATATATAATCTAACTATTTAACATAATTAAAAATGATGCAGAAATTACAATTATCACTACATTCTTCAATAAAATATAAACACAACCTAGTAAAATTTGACTCTTATGACCGTGTGATGTATATAACACACTGATGATATAGAACTTTTTCCAATCATATATAAGCTAAAAGATATAATTATTTTTATGAATTTATTAAACGTATTAAATTACGTATTTATATTAAATTAATTGTAGATATAAAATATTGAAGCTACGTGATTATAAAACAAATTGGTCAATTATAGTTTTATACGTGGAATAATGCATTTACGAAGTGATAAAAAAAAACATTTTATTAATAGTTAAAATATAAATTAGAAAACCAGGGATTCTAACATGAAAAGACGAGGAAGTTCAATCATTGAAGATATAGGGAGATACACAAGTATTGACTCTAAAATAAGGAATCAGCCATGCAAATGATCACTACCACTATAGAGCTTAAACACTTGGCCATCATGAAATGAAATGAGTGAT
Source organism: Hippophae rhamnoides (assembly GCA_033030585.1). Taxonomy (NCBI): domain Eukaryota; kingdom Viridiplantae; phylum Streptophyta; class Magnoliopsida; order Rosales; family Elaeagnaceae; genus Hippophae; species Hippophae rhamnoides. The sequence continues at coordinate 58,593,179 of CM065428.1, read as the reverse complement.
GGACCCTTTAATATCTGCATCGACATGATGTATTTGTCATCCAAGTTCCAACATCATTTTCTTATAAGAAATTTAATTATTAAAGCTGAACTAACTATCTTTACAAGATTGTTATTATTAAAAGAAGAAAAAAGCAAAAAAAAAAAAACTATTTTTACATGCATTTTTTTTTTTGGGTAAGATAGAACATCAGGAAGATAAAGAGATTATTTTGCAACAAGTTCGACATTAATACGCATAGTCCTCAAATTTCAAATCATGCATTTTAATGGATAACATTATTTTCTCTAATACTATTACAATATATATATATCTTTACAAGCATTGACAACTGGGATTATCTTTAGAAGCATTGACTAAATAAATTTGTCATAATTGCAACTCAAGCTATTACTATTACAAAAATTATAATTAAGGTAATTAAGTGCATGTGAAAGTTAAAATATATGATGAGGAAGCAATGATTTCATTATATTTGTGTATGTATTAGAACAATGCTCTTTTTCTCAATAGTTTTGAAATCCGTCTTTGAATATATAAATATTTATGGTTCGTCTATCTGAGCACATTTGTTCAATGATATATTAAAAAGGTTGCTATGTATTTCTAATTAAGTGGTTCAGCCAACTAGAAAAGGGAGCTGGGGGTAGTAAGTTAATTAGTAGTGTAACGTATTAAATCACAGAAATATAAATTAAATCGAAAAATGGGAGTAACATTATTGAATTTGAGATTGCTTCGTAAGTTAATAAAATATGTAAATAGTTATTTGATGTCGAGACATGTCAATTATACACGTGTGAGCTGAATTTTCACAAGATTTAAAACCAAATATTTCAAGTAATAATTAAATGTACTAATCTAATATAATTGGAATAATTCTAAAATCACGAAGATGTAATCAAATGAACCTGTAATCCCTATCATCAAAACAATTAAAGAGATTAATAATTTGATTATTAAAGTGTATGAATTTCAAGAGTTCATATTAAATAGGAGAATAAATTAATCTTGATTGGACATGTTAAAATACATTAAATCTAATCATTTAGTTATTTATTGGCTTTAAAAGTCTAAATTGTTGTTATTAGAAGTATAAAATAACAATTTATTAACTATCTTTAGAAGATTAAGGATCTAAAAAAAGTAAAGAACTTATTTAATTTAATTTTTGTGATGTAATTATGACTTTGAATATTCTTGATGGGTTGTTCCAAATATAAACAAGAATACTACGAATATTAAAGGATATTTTAAAATTATTCAGAAAATTATACTCTTGTCAGATCTTGAATTCTTATTGGTTCTTAAAAAAAATTCTTGAATTTATTAAATTAATCTTATGTCGTTTAAACAACAAAATTTATCATCTTTAATTCTTGAGAAAATGCTTAAGTTTTCTTAGTGTAACGTTTCAATCCTCCATAGTCTTGATTTTTATCTTGTTAGATGACGGGTTAGTTAAGACCCAACAAATCTTATCTTCACGATCTAGGGGTTTCAATCCACTATTGTTATCGAGTTTTGTTGATACAAGTTTGTTAATAACAGTACTGAAACAATATTACCGGAAAACCTGGTATGAACTGCTTGGGTTGAGTCGCGGACTAGGTCGCTCTCTTTAAGACGTTTCGCGGCTCTGCCCAATTTGTGCAAGCAAACACACCCCCGTCGTCCCCAGGATAAAACAGTCCAGAATCTTTTTTTTTCTCTGTCTCGGAACTTCACTGCACTGATGAAGATTGGAATGTTACACCTGAAAAAATTTGTTGCTCGGAAAACTAAAAGATAACTTAGAGTTGCAGAGAGAATTGTTTGCTGAGATTGTTATATTGTAAATGAGAGCTGAAGCCCTCTTTTTATAGGTTTTAGAAACTATGTGGCAATTATGAATAAAACGGTAATGTTTGGGAATTAAGAGAGTAACGGTCATTCTGAGTAATGAAGAGTAACGACCATTTTCAGATTAAAGACGAGTAACAGAAATTTTGTGAATAAATACGAGCAACGACTCTTTTTTCTGAATAAAGAAGACAAATGACCATTTAACGGCTATATTCTTAATAAAAGAAAATAACGGTCATTTTTCTAAAGAAAAAAAATATATATATAACAACCATTTTTGTAAGTGGAAAAGTTTTCCTTAAAAGAATATTTTATCAAAAAATAAAATACCACCTCACCTCACACACACACACACGCACACACACTCAGACTCGGACTCGGACTCAGCTCGGCTCGGCACGGCCTGTCGGTCGGATGGATGGCGGCGCGCGCGTGCGCGTGTGTGGTATCACATTTGCCTAGGTCCTCTCCCCTTCCACAAAAGTGGGTGCCCCTTGGGGCTCAATCCCAATAGCCAACTCTTTACTATTTATACTTCTTTAAAATAATGTAAAAAATCAATGTGGGATAAGGCACATTTCCCAACAATCAATTTTTTTTATTAAATTTCATCTTTTTTCCAACAATCCCCCACTTGAATTTTATATAAAAATAATTTTCATCGAGCAACCGATCAATTATAAGATTGTGTATAAGCGAAAAGGTGTCTATCAACTTGAACCTTTACATAGTGTTGATGCTTTAGAATATACTAGAGTAACTTGTAGTTTTGAACTCCCTCTCTAACAATCATCACACACACAACCTTTCCAAGGTGTAGTTCAAAAAAGCCTATGCTTTACGGCCATGCATGTGTATCCCAGTATAGTGAACGCTCTAGTAAATTTTGCCCAAAAACTTTCATAGGAAGTGGCCACACTTCCACATTCACATAGGTGAGTCTATCAAGAGTACTCATGTAGCTATGTAATCCACTCCACATAGAGTATAGAACTCATTAAGAGTTTAACAATTAACTCATCCTTTTCTATCGTTTCAGGACTTCATGCTTTCAACAATATAGAATGGGATTTGATAAATAGCATGATACATCTTATATCACTTCATGACTTGTTATTACCCTTTGAACTTATTTCTTGGGATCTCTAGTCTATAAGTTGGGTTACCATCATAAGTGACTCTTCATTCTAAGGGCATTAATCCCATTCCTTTTAAGGTTTTGAAAACCTTCTCTCTTGGTAATCCTTTCGTCAAAGGATCTGCCAAATTTTCATCAGAACGTACATGATCCACTCTTACAGCTCCCGTAGAGAGAAATTCTCTAACATTACTATGCTTATGACATAGCTGTCGTCTCTTGCCGTTGTAGTAACGGTTCTGAATCTTTGCAATAGCCGCGGTACTATCGCTGTGGATCAAAACAGCTGGTATCGGTCTTTCTCATAAAGGGATCTCAATTAAACAGAGTTCTTAGCCAGCCTGCTTCTTCACTAGCAATGGCTAGTGCTATCATTTTAGACTCCATTGTAGATTGAGCCAATATTGTTTGTTTCTTAGACTTCTAGGAAACAGCTACACCAGCTATGTTAAAAATATAGCCACTAGTTGCTTTGGAGTCTTCTGATAAAGTGTTCCAATCTGCATCGATGTATCCTTCTAAAACAATGGGAAACTTTTTATAATGTAATCCAAGGTTTATAGTTCTCTTAATGTATCTCATAACTCTTTCAATAGCATTCCAATGCTCTGTACTAGGTCTACTGGTAAACCTACATAGTAGTCCCACAACATAAGCTATGTCTGGTCTAGTGCAATCAGTAGTGTAACGTAAGCTACCGATGATGCTCGCATACTCAGTTTGTCTAACACTATCTCCTGTGTTCTTGAACAACTTTACACTAGGATCGTAAGGAGTACATACAGGTTTACAATTAAAGTAATTATATTTCTTTAAAATCTTCTCGATATAGTGAGATTGATCTAGAGAAATTCTCTTTTCAGACCTAGTTATTTTTATACCAAGGATTACACTAGCTTCTCCGAGATCTTTCATATCAAAATTAGCTCTTAACAATGTTTTCAATTTATTCACAACATAAATATTTGATCTAAAAATAAGCATGTTATCCACATATAAATATATAATAGTGCAAATATTATCTTCTAATTTATAATAAATGCATTTGTCACTTTCATTTATTTTGAATCCATGTGAGATAACTAGATTATCAAAATTTTCATGCCATTGCTTAGGTGCTTGTTTTAGACCATAAAGAGATTTATCTAATTTACAAACTTTATTTTCTTGACCTGGGATAACAAAACCTTCAGGTTGATTCATATAAATTTCTTCTTCTAAATCACCATTTAAGAAAGCAATTTTAACATCCATTTGATGTACTACTAAATCATGGATATCAGCGAGAGAGAAAAGTACACGTATGGAAGTTATTCGTGTAACTGGTGAAAAGGTATCAAAGAAATCTACATTTTCCCTTTACCTATATCTTTTAACTACAAGACGAGTTTTATATTTTTCAATAGTACCATCGGGTTTTAATTTCTTTTTTAGTATCCATTTACATCCAATGGTTTTGCAACCAGGAGGTAAGTCAACTAAATGCCAAGTCTTATTATACTCAAGTGAGTCCATTTCATCATTTATGGCTTCTTCCCATAAGTTGGCATCTAAAGAAGATAATGCTTCTTTAATAGTTTGGGGATCTTCCTCTAAGGTATAAGCATAAAAATCAAACCCAAAATCCTTAAGGGTTCGAGCTCGTTTACTTCTTCTAATTTCAGGGTTTAATTCTTCAGTTTGTTCACTAGTTCTAGTTATAGGTAAACTACTAGAAGACGAGCCCCCACTATTCTTAAATTTAAAGGGAAACCTATGTTCATAGAAATCAACATCATTTGATTCTATAACTACCTGATCTTTTAAGTCATAGAATTTATAAGCTTTACTATTCACAGCATATCCTATGAATACACATTCATAAGCTCTACTAGCAAGTTTATTTCTTTTAGGATCAGGGATTCTAACATAGGCTAAACAACCCCAAGTTTTAAAATAAGTTAAATTAGGTTTCTTATTTTTCAAAATTTCATAGGGTGAAATTTTATTTGTAGATTTAGGCACTCTATTTAGCACATAGCAAACAGTTAATAAAATTTCTCCCCACCAATGGGAAGCAGCACCAAAGTTTAATAAAATTGCAACAACTGATTCAATAAAAGTTCTATTTTTTCTTTCAGCTTTGCCATTCATTTCAGGAGAATAAGGTGCAGTTTTTTCATGAATGATTCCACGAGTTTTATAAAAATCATTGAAGATTTTGGAATCATATTCGGTGCCTCTATCACTTCGAAACCTTTTTATTTTCCTATTAAGTTGGTTTTCAATCTCAATCATAAATATTTTAAACATGTCAAACGCTTCACTTTTATTTTTCATTAGATATACATAAGTGTAATCTGAACAGTCATCTATAAAAGTTATAAAATAACGTTTTCCATTTATTGTTAAATTTCCATCAAGTTCACATATATCATAATGAATTAATTCTAAAGATTCAGATTCTCTAACTACTGATTTATGTGAAGTTTTGGTTATTTTAGCTTGACTACAAAAATCACATTTTTCAAAATCATTTAAAGATAGTTTAGGAATTAGTTCTAAGCTACTCATGTTCTTGATTATGCGTTTATTAACATGACAAAGTCTAGCATGCCAAATATTAAAAGAACTCAACATGTAAGCAGAAGATGAGGTTTTATTGATTTTAACGTTTAATTTAAACATGCCATCATTGGCGTACCATTTTCCAAAAAATATATTATTTTTAGTTATAGTATATAAATCAGCTCCTATAGTTTGAGTAAACCCAGCTTTATTAAGAAGATAGCCTGAAACCAAGTTCTTTCTCATCTCTGGAGTATACAGGTCATCTTTCAAGATGACAGTTTTTCCAGAGGTAAACTTTAATACCACCTCACTAGTACCAGCAACTTTAGTGGAGTGGGAGTCGCCTAGCAGCACTTTCTTATCCTCAGAATCCGAATAGGACTTGAACATGTCTCGATCATAGCAAACATGGCGAGAAGCACCGGTGTCCACCCACCACCCCTCAGATCCACCAGCAAAATTGACTTCAGATATCATAGCAATAAGTTGATCTTCGGTAAGGTTCACCTATGGGGTAGGACGATTCCTGTTCCGGCAGTTTCTAGCCAAGTGGCCAGGTCTGTTACAACTATAACACATGAATGTGTTATTCCTTAAGGGGGTTGAGGTCCATTCTGGGGAGGATAGTTTCTATTTCTATTTTGGTGGTTGCGGTTCTGGTTATTATTATGATTCTGAGTTTTCATATTTCTACCTTTAGGTTTCAGAATTGTAGATGATGGTTTCTTATTGGTACTGTTATTTGAGACTACGAGTATTTCATCTCTTTGGTCTTATTTTCGGGGTTCTTCTTCTATTCTTAACCGGGTTATAAGACTTTCTAAAGAAAATTCCTTAGTTTAATGCCTAAGTGTATTCTTAAAATCTTTCCAAGCAGGTGGTAATTTATCTATAATAACAGCTACTTGAAATTGTTCATCTAAAGTCATACCTTCAGAAATTATTTCGTGTGCTATCTTCTGCAGTTCGTGTGATTGAGATTCCACTAATTTGCCATCAATCATTTGAAACTTCATGTACCTACTGAAATCATACTTCTTAGTTCCAGCTTCTTCAGTGTCGTAATTCTTTTGAAGTGCTTCCCAAATTTCCTTAACAGACTTATCAGGGTTATAATAGTCATACAGATCATCAGCTAAACCATTAAGAATATAATTTTTGCACAGAAAATCATTTTGCATCTAGGTGTCTAAATCCTTAGTTGCATCTTCAGTAGAAGGAGTAGATTGTATTGGTTTTTCAGTAGTAAGGGCATAAATGACTTTTTTCATGGTTAAGAAAAATAACATTTTTTGTCTCTATCTTTTAAAGTGTAGTCCCTCAAAATGGAATGGTTTGTTTAGATCAACAGTTAACATTTCAGTAGACTTGACAGATTGAAATTCGTCTTAAAATTGTTGATACAAGTTTGTTAATAACAGTACTGAAACAATATTACCGGAAAACCTGGTATGAACTGCTTAGGTTGAGTCGCGGACTAGGTCGCTCTCTTTAAGACGTTTCGCGGCTCTACCCAATTTGTGCAAGCAAACACGACCCCGTCGTCCCCAGGATAAAACAACCCATAATCTTTTTTTCTCTGTCTCGGAACTTCACTGCACTGATGAAGACCAGAATGCTACACCTGAAAAAATTTGTTGCTTGGAAAACTAAAAGATAACTTAGAGTTGTAGAGAGAATTGTTTGCTGAGATTGTTATATTGTAAATGAGAGCCGAAGCCCTCTTTTTATAGGTTTTAGAAACCGTGTGGCAATTATGAATAAAACGGTAATATTTGGGAATTAAGAGCGTAACGATCATTATGAGTAATGAAGAATAACAACAATTTTCAGATTAAAGACGAGTAACGTATATTTTTGTGAGTAAATACGAGCAACGACTCTTTTTCTGAATAAAGAAGACAGACGGCTATTTAACAGCCATATTCTTAATAAAAGAAAATAACGGTCATTTTTCTGAAGAAAAATATATATATATATATAACAACCATTTTTGTAAGTGGAAAAGTTTTCCTTAAAAGAATATTTTATCAAAAAATAAAATACCAACTCACCTCACACTCACACACACACACTTGGACTCGGCTCGGCACGACACGGCAGCGCGCGCGGTATTACATTTGCCTAGGTCCTCTCCCATTCTACAAAAGTGGGTGTCCCTTGAGGTCCAATCCCAATAGATAACTCTTTATTATTTATAACTCTTTAAAATAATGTAAAAAATTAACGTTAGACAAGACACATTTCACGATAATCAATTTTTTTATTAAATTTTATCCTTTTTCCAACAAGTTTCATCACAATTATTGATTTGGTTTGCATCGTATGTCTAGATGGTACGTTCTGTTATTAATTTTTTACGTTATATATATATATATACTGTTAATGCAAATATACAGCATAAATATCAGAAAAAATATATATGTATTATAAACACACAATGTAGTGCACGTTTATAACAAAGAAAACTTTCTCCATTTGAAGCAGCTAATAAGTACCGATACTCCATGCCCTTGGGAGGCAGTGCGAGCATTTATTATATCGCGGACATTCTTCCTTTGTTATATATTACTGGACATAACTATAAAATTTATTTTAGACATCCACTTATAATGTTAACAAGTTAAGATATTTTAAAAAAAAAATCTATTAAAAACTGTCCTGATTAAGAATAAAATGGATCTTAGATGAAGCTACTAAAGCATAAAATTATTGCAAATACAACTTAATTTATCGTGGATTTCATGATTATCACACTTGAAACCTGATCATGCTCTATATAATAATAGTAGCAGAATGAGTGGTCCGTTATTTTTAATTTCATACAAAGAAGCAATTCACCACGCTCGCCGCTCCAGTAATCACTCTGCATAGTGCATATTATGAGCGAGTTCGCCGTACTAGCTGGTTAGAGTGGACACCCTAGTACTCCCAGTAATATTAAATTCTCTGACAGTTGGCGAGAGTAGTCAAAATATATACTTCACAAACATACCGATTTGAAAAGTCCAATAATCCATTTGCCTAATTACTATGAGATTTTAATCGAAAATATCATTATTATGGGAGAGGCAATACAATCGCTTAAAAATAATAATTTGTAATGCTATTTTAACAAATAACTTTCTTTTTCTAAGAAAATTCAAACCAATTCGTTACAACCGAGGTAAAAATAAAATAAAATTAAACAATATTATTTATCTTTAAATTTTAATTAAATTTATACGGATATTTTTTAAATTTTAAAACGTAAGATTTAATACTCAAACTTTTAAAAATTTACACTTATGTCCTTAAATTTTTATAATTTTACATATAATTCTTAAAATTTTGATTCACAAAATGTATTTTAATAACAAAGTTAAGACATATGTATGAATTTTTAAAAATTTAAGAATTAAATTGTAGGATTTAAAATTCTATAGAGTTATGTGGGAAGATTTTTAAAATTTTAATATCAAATCATAAGTTTTAAAAATTTGAAGACTTATATATGAATTTAATTAAAGTTAACTAGCAAAAAAAAAAACAATGATCTAGTTTCAAACAATTGAAACTAAAATTGGGAAAACATTTATAACACATTTTAAAGCATATAATTATAAAAATAAGACAATTTATATTTGGCTCATATGTTCTTGTTATAAAAAAAACTATGATATATAATTTTTATATTAGACATCGTTATATTTAAATTTAACTAATTAGATACATTTATTATTAAACTTTGATTAATTAAAGATTTGTTTTTTTTATCGTAATAAATTTTGTTGTTCATCATAAATTTCTTCTAAAATAAACACTACCCTTATCTATAACAGTACATGTACCATTGCGAGCAGAAGACAACTAATTCAACGTCACCAAAGTGACAATGTAGCCAATTTCTTGTGTAAAAACATTAATGTATCTCACTATAAGTTCCAAGACATGCAAAGTGGAAGGATTTGAGGTATGTTTTAACTTTCAAGTTTGTTATCCTTGTCTTATATATTATGTGCTGCATAGGAGGATGTAAGACAATATATGCATTATATATATTAACAAAAATACAAATAAGTTTCTATAGAAAGATTTAACTGGTCGAACACCATTAGCCAATTGAACATTACTCTACTTTCTTTCCTTTCGTCAAAAAGTTATTCATTAAAAATTATTTAAATTATAATTTATTAATATTATAATTTTCTTTATCTTTTTGATATATTTTTTTTCCTTTTTTAACAAACTTTATTAGGTTGGAACATGATTTTAAATAAATAAAAAAGGATAAATTTTATTATCAAATCATTAAATAAATCTTTTTTTTTTTTACATTTGGCCCATCCATCAATTGCATTTCCGACTCATCACGTGAACTTTCTAAAATTAAGTTTCCTTATTTAATTTGAAAGGGCCCTCAAACAACTTGAAATATCAATCAGTTCACGTTCTTCTATCTAGTGTGTATATATATATATATATATATTAATTGTTTCAAGTTAGGCATACAATTTAGTTTATGGGTTAGGTTATAGCTGGTTTGACTTATATATAGATTATGCTTGGCCATCAGATACAAAGAACACGACTAAGCCAATATCTGGACCAAGACACTTAGTTCACAAGCATTGGTCTCTCTCTCTCTCTCTTTAAATTCCAAAACTCCTACAATTTTTCCTAATTATCTCAATAAACTAATCTCAAAGGGATTAAACTTATAGTTGTTTATTCTCGAGGCACATGATTAGTGCACTTAGATTTTATACTGATTAATATATATATATATATATACCTAATCATAAATCTGATTCGATTACTACAGATTGATTTATTCTTGTCTAATTTTCACCAATTCTTCACTTGCTAGCTATAATCTTGACCATGGCACTAAGGAGCTGACCCGTGTTATAGTACCCATTAAGTTTTGTTGTTTTTTACTGCCATGGAGTCTTAACACGTGGTTTAACCTGAGGGATTGTTGCAAATTAGCATCAGCTTATATTAGTATATACATAACGTACGTACGTAGTAGTCAAAAGGTACGAAAAGCTACTAGCTAGGTTTACCTAATCAATTTAACTTTATATTATAACATATAGTATAATTATCTACAAACATATATATTACCAAATATTTCTTAAATTTGTGTGTTATCGTTCAATTTTGTTTTAATATTTTGAATAGTGAAGGCCTAAGGGCTAGTGGTTTTGCAATTCGTTTCCTTTTTTAATCCATATAAGTTTCGACCGCATTATATATTGTTGTACAATGTAAAACTTTATAAAATTTGAATTCTTAGAAATTGATTTTATGAAGGAATAAGTTTTATATGAGTCATTTAATTTACACATATATGTTGGATCTTAAAGATTTATAAATAATAAAATTGGTAGTTATATTAAAATAGAAGATTATATACAATCAAATCAAATATAATAATTTATCTCTTCATGAATCTAATCTATGTAAAAGTTACTCTTTTATGTGAACCCATAATCAAAAAATATTAAAGGTTGTTCCGGATCATATAGGGTGAGTAGAATTTATAGGGGAGTGGCATAAACTACAAACTTACATACTATCTATTTAGAGGAGGTACACATGTTATATTTCAATTCTTAAATAATAAAAAAAAATTTAAGTATAATATTTATGAAATTATAGATAAATTATATGCATAAATTATAGTTGTTTACTACTAAATATCTCATAAAAAATTAAATAATTTGAACATATTTTTTTATTAACATGATATATAAATAACATATTTTTTCAATTAAAAATAATTAATAACTTAAAAATAATGAATATTATTTTTTTAATTTGTATATAGTCCTATTTGATATAAATCCTCTCCTTTATTTAAAACATAAAAACATATTGAAATATTTGCATAAATATTTTTTAAATTAAATAATTGTTAAAAAAACATGTTAACTTAACCGTTTATTACTATTCTTATTTTAAGATAGCCATGCTTTATATCAACTATATTTTTATTCATAGTACTTAACTCATGTAACTTTTTTTTAGTGATACAATTAAAAAAAATAGTTATTTTTTATTATAGAACTTGTCGTTTTGAACCTTTGATTAAAAGTAATATTTTTTTATCTTAAAATTTACTTAAATGTAACATTTTTCTTCATAATATTTACTTAAATATCACAATTATTTACCCTACCAGAAATGACACGTTATATACTATTGATAGCTCTGTCAATGAAAATCACTAAATTATATTAAAATTAATTAAACATTGAATAATACAAATATAAAATTAATTTTTAAAATAATTATCCAATTTATACTTATCCTTATTACTCAAATCCCAAATCTTTAAGTGTGTTACATGTGAGATTGGTTTGCATTTCAAATAACATGGCTCTTAAAAATTTCAATCTCATTATGCAATATTTCATTTATTTAATTAAAAAATATTTTAAAGGTAAGAATTATGTGGGTAAAAAATAACATAAAACGAGAGAAAGATAATTGAAAAAATTATAGTTATAGTTTGTTGGGATATAACTTATAATTAAATATTTATTATATAAATAAATTTTAAAATTTATGAGAGATTAAAATCTATTACTTTACATAAATATTAATTTAATTTATAAAAATTAAAAAAATAATGTTTTTGATATAATTAAATATTGATATTCTCGATATTTTTAAAATTTGCATTAAAAAATTGAAATATAATAAACATCTTAAGAAGATATCATAAAATTTTGGCATATATATATATATATAAATATAAAGTAATTTTTAGATATTTGAGAAAATATTTTAAAAAGTATAATGACATTTTACTAAATTTTGATAAATATATATATATATATATCAAAAGTTTTTCACCAATAAAATAGCTATTTTACTTTTAAAACACACACAGACACCTTCCTACCAAAGCAAAAAAAAATATATATATATATATATATATCTCCGATGGAATTGTGGATACAGTACGGTTCTACGCTACTTTTGCTAAAAGGTAGGACCCGCTTTGATCATGATATCACCACTTTGAATATATCTCAATGCATTTTCTTTTTCTCCCCCCAATTCTTTTTCTTTTCTTCTTAAAAGAACCGGTGACATTTATATTATTTTATCGCAAATATATAATAAAGTTATTGTACCGTCTTACGTTTATATTATTTTATCAAATTCTGAATAATATTAATTCATGAATCACTTGACAATTTCATGATATTTTTAAAGGACATAATACTCATACCTCGGTCGACCTCTTCCTAACAATTTTTTTTTTTACTATAATAAAACTCATGGCAAATGTAAGCAAAAGATCAATTATGGGATAATAAACTTAATAAATTAAGTTTGTAAAATATAAATAATATTATTATCTTTGATAAATCAAATGTATTATGGTTTATTGTGATACTATAATTATTATCTATAATACTATAATTATTATCAGAATAGTACATATTAACTATTCGAACTAAGCATATCATAAATTTCTAATAGGACAGTAACCTTTTTTTACTGTTAAAGTATTTTGAAAAAGAAAAAAACTTAAATCACATTTCCAAAACAATTCATGGTTTAGCTCGTTAGGCTAACCTTTACAATTTTATACGATCTCTAAAGTAGTTTTCAAATCCCTTTTCACAGTTGCATTGTTGAAATGAAATTTAATTTTTAAACTACTAATAAATTAATTAAAATTAAATTTTTAAATATATATTTAAAAATAATATTAATGACATGATTTACTACTATACCAATATTAATTCATCCATTAAATTTTATGAGTTTTAACATATTTTATACTATTAATCTCGTATACAAGATAACTTTTTGAATACCTGTTTAAGAATAATAAGATATAAAAATAATGAAATCATTATTTAATTTTCCATATTATATTAGTATCGATTTTCGTCGACATCGATGATTGTATACATTTCTACTTTTCATGTATTTAGAAACATAAAACACATATTTAGGATCTTCGTCCACCACATGATGTAGTTACCTTTGATCCTTTGATGCTTAAGTAAATACGGATAGTAAGAAGAAGGACGAGACTAATGTATCTCCTTTTGACATACATAGAAGAAAAAAGTATAAACCTCAATATTTATAGTTAATTTTAGTTGTCTTAAGTTATGAGAAAAAGAAGTCATGTTAACTTAAGAAGTTATGTTTAAGGGTAAGTAATGATGAATATTTATAAAAAAAATATATATATTTATTGATGATCCTTACTCATAATGATAGACTTATCTTTAAATATCAAAGCTTTATCTGTATAGAAGTTATAGCAATTTCTGAACCCGAGGTAAAGTTGTTACCTATTTAAAAAAGAAGGTATTTTAGTCCTTTCATATGAGGTTGGAATAATTTAACGTGAGATGTATCACCTGAATTTTCCAAAATAAACTCATATACTGTTTACAATTGTTAATTTGGAGACATTCAACAATATGGTACTAAATTAAAAGTCTTAAAAAATATAGGTGAAATGAGATATCAGTTTCTAAACATAGGTACTTGTTAGATGTAAAATAGTTCACGCTATATATGGTAATTTAAGAGGTCCTAGCCAACAAATAACTCGCAGGTCAACCCACTCAGTGTTGAGTTAGCAGATAAACATTAATATTAATTAAATATTTAACAATATAAATGGTAGACATTCAAACTCTTAATCCAAAAATGAGATAATTGAGCAGATAAAGCTCCAACATTTATAGATAATTTTACTATTATGGGAAAGGGTCATCAACGAGTTTATTTTTCTTATAAATATTCACCAATGCTCACCATTAAACATAACTTCTTAAGTTGATAGAACTTCTTATTCTTATGACATAAGACAATTGAAAATAACTATAGACATTGAGATCTAAATTATTTGTATATCTCTCTACAACGCAATGAGATATACTAGACTCTTCCTTATTCTCACTACTTGAACTTGCTTAAGCATCGAAGGGCCAAGGGTTATCATATCCCGTGGCGGTACAAGGTCTTAATAGTGTGTTCTCTATTTTCATATACATAGAAAGCAAAGGTATATATCCAATCATTAAGGTTGACAAAAATGAGTATCCACAATTGGTGATGTTTGTGAGAATGAGTGTGCTATACTAGTTAAATCACAACTCGGAATAAAAAGATTTACATTATTCTTTAGTATTTTGAACTAGGTAGTCTTTGAAGAAAAGGTTATAAAAGTTCAGAAGAAAATTGTTTCAAAGGAAGACCACTCAGCACACTCTCCAAAGGCCACACATTTCTATCCTTTTAAGATGAATCTACTTCTTGACATGGAAATCCAAACTTTTATAAAGGACAATATGATCCCACCTCAAGTCAAACAAGTTCTACAATCATCTATATAAGTTGTTAACCCTATATCGCTACGGCCATAATGAGCCCAAATAAGGCGTCAAAAAAGGGTATGGGTGAAAGTCCTTCTAAACACAATAGATAATGTTCTCCATACCATCTTGGAACATCTACAAAGCCACCGAGCCCCGAACAAAAATAAGTCCTTGTAGCACCTTATAATACCCACAGTGGAATAGATACGATCCATAGGCATATAGGTTTAGATTAGAGGTGTGACCTACCATAATAAGGCCTAAGTCCATTGACCAGATAAATACCTTTGAACTATACAGTTTAGATCCATCTACTCATAAAAGATCAAACTGTGTCCCTCTATCCATCCATGTTAGACCGCTTCAGACCTACTAGTCTTGACTTGGGTAAGTGCCGTAAAGCCTACAAGCATGACCACTCTTTCTTGGAAAGCCATGAAGATAATACAACTTTTGTGGCCAATGGTGATCACAAGGACAACCAACCAGGAGGACGTATTTACAATCCTCCATCCTACCATCAATCAGTTGGCTATCCAATTACAAGAGATGCATTAAAGACTAAACAAAGGTAGAATCCCGAACCTAGTCGTTTCTAATGAGTCCATGTTCACTCTGAAAGTCATGGCTATTTTGCTCACAAATAAATTCAAGATGCCTTGTGTGGACTCCTATGATGGTAATAAGGACCCACTGGAGCACTTTGAGAACTTTAAAGGTTGGATGAACCTTTATGCTTATAATGATGAAGCCATGTGGCGAGCTTTCTAGCTCACCTTGACTGTCGAATTTTGGACTTGGTATTGTACCTTTATGTCCAACACAATTGTTACATTTATAATTCTCGAAAGCAGTTCCTTTGCCATTTTTTTGATGAAAATAAGAAGACCAAAAATAATAGCACACTCGATGACTTTGTATCAAGGGAAATATGAAATCTTAATGATTTCTTCAATAAGTTCAACAACGAAAAAATCCAAGTGAAAAACAATTTTAATTAGTAATTGTGAGTGTATTACACCAAGTGCTTCGCCAAGGACCTGTCTAGAGGGACATGGTAAAAGAATTACCAACAACATATAAAAAGACCATTTAGTTAGTGATGAACACATATTTCAATGTTAAAGAAATGGCTAGAAACAGAAGAGTTACTAACCTCCCTATTAGTGAATGCACAAAACCACCATCTAAGGTTAGGGATGAGCCTAGACGCTCAAGGAATAAAAGGCCACATCGTGACCACAGAAATAAAAAGGATATGGGAAGGGTTTTAGAGTGAACTGGTATAATTTTATGTATTTATGCTCCCTTGATAACGCCTAGGGAAACCCATCTAATACAAGTTGAAAACTAGCATATAACATGCTAGTTCAGAAAACCTAAGGATGTTGTTGTAATAAAGATCAATATTGTAGGTTCCGTAAGGACTCATGGCACTTGACTAAAGAATTTCAAGATTTTAAAAATGAAACTGAGTACCTCATTAAGAGGGGCCAATTAATGGAGAGTGTCAAAAATGAGATACCAGAATAATGGTGGACCACTCTTCCAAGAGAGTAGAAACACACTCCCACATAGGAAGTACAAGAGGTTCAGGTCATTATTGGTGATCCCGCATGAGGGGACTCTAATAATTCTCGTAAGGTATATATTAGGGAATCTTACCAAGAGACCCTCGATATCATTTCCATGCATAGACCAAATAAAGATCCTAAGCTGACGGACTTAGAAATAACTATTTTTGGATAAGGATCATGTATGTTACTTCATACCTACACTGATGCATTAGTATTCACCCGTCCATTATGAAACATAAACCTTCACATAATTCTAATTGACATTGGTAGCTTTCATCTTGTTCCCTAAAGCATAGAAAGCTACAAAGCTCACTCATCTCCTTAGCCTAGTGACCACCTTATTAGTGGGATTCTCTGGATCTTCAATGACCCCTAAATAATATGTGACTCTACCTATCACGATAGGGCAGGGCACTCATGATATGAAAACATTTATGGGGGACTTCCTCATAGTAAACTACCTATCACCAAACAATGGGATTTTGGGATGACCATTCATACATATAGCTTGAGTTATGGCATTCATTAACCATCTTGGCCTAAAGTTCCTCACAGAAAGTGAAACTATGATAATGTTGGAAAAAAAGGGGTCAAGAGTTGCTATGCCATGAGAGTCCATATAGGACAAAAATAAAATCCCAAGGGATAAAAATAAAGTTTACCCCACTAATCTTGTTCTGCTTATTTTTATTTAAAATTGTTGCATTTTAAATTCATACACTTAGGTTTCATTTCACTTTTGTAATTTGAATTCATACATAAAGGGGAACTTCTACACTGAACGGCTAAAAATTTCACTCCATCTACATTCATGGAACTCGACAAAGACAAGGGGTCTAAACTATTAAAGGATTAGGAGTGTGGAATATTAAAAGCCATATGCCAATATCCCTAATGTCAAAAGTTGCTACAACTTATGTATTTCACCTTAACGAGCCATGCTTGATCTTTGAAAAGGCAACAACTACGCCTTGGGTTCAGGAGTTATTACAACTTTTGTGTCCAACCTTTATAGGTCATGCTTGACTTTTGAAAAGATAGCAACTATACCTCGGGCATATGAGTTGCTACAACTTATGTGTTCTACCTCTATGGGCCAAGCTTGGCATTTGAATAGGCAGCAACTATGCCCT
The DNA here is from genome assembly GCA_033030585.1 of Hippophae rhamnoides. Lineage (NCBI taxonomy): Eukaryota > Viridiplantae > Streptophyta > Magnoliopsida > Rosales > Elaeagnaceae > Hippophae > Hippophae rhamnoides. Next base: position 58,575,589 of record CM065428.1, on the reverse strand, counting down.
AGGTTTAAGAGTTGCTACAACTTTTACGCCTCACCTCTATGGGTCATGCTTGACATTTGAATAGGCAGTAACAATGTCCCACGCTTAAGAGTTTCTACAATTTCAATGCCCTACCTCTACAGGCCATACTTGACCTTTAACAAGATAACAACTATGTTCTGGGTAGAGTTACTACAACTTTTGCACCCCATTCATACAAACATAAATTTCCTCATGTTGGAGACCTTGAGTCTTCAACATTAGCCGTTAATAAAAAACCATTAGGCATGAATAGAGTGCAACGATATTCTTCATAGGATGGAATAATCCACCAAGGACTACAAAAGTTTTCTATGTCTCAAGACCAAATTCTTGGATGACTTGATAAACACAAGAACTCAAGTACATGTCGTTGAAGTTGTAAACGTAGTAGTAAGTAAAATTTTCCACGGTTAGTCACGTCTATATTCTTTCTAAAGCACCAACATATGCTAGCAGCTTCCACACAATAAGAAGAGAGGGTAGTTGCAAATTAACAAAGAGATGATCTATATATAAAGTGACCTGACTCGGAATGGAGTTACTCTAACTCATACCCAAAACTTAAGGTATCAACCTTATTGATTTTGATATATTAAACAACTCCTTAAATCTATCCAATAAATGATTAGTCATCTGAGAATCGACCTTGTTCCCAGAAAAGAAAGTATAATCTTCTTCATCAAGACCCACTTGGTACTTAGGAATACCAAATAGAATAAAGTCTAAGTCTTTATCACCCGAAGAGTCACTATGTGACGAACTAGCATCAAAACAACTCCCACGAATAAAATCTCGTCACTAAGATGATTTGAAATCATCTCCTGACTCTACGCATACCCAACTACTACTATGTGGACTCAAGTAGTCCATACCATGGTCGGACATGGGTGGAAAAACCATAGCTTAACATGCCGTGGATGGCCAGACCATGAAAGGACACATCATACCTAGCCAGACATGGGTCCTCCACTCCTCCATCGATCTTCCATTCTAGTCCATGCTCCCTCGTCCTTACGATGATCAAGTTTGATCACATCCATCAATCATCTTGTCTTTCATCACTGCCTATGTAGAAAGGGATGAGTGTACTTATCATAAAGTGCGAGGTGTTTGAAGAAAAAATAAAGGCTTAACAAACCTTGATACAAACTCTCCTACTTTTCTCTACCTCTTAAAAGTAAGCTTTGAAGGTTATAATGAAAAAGTGAGAAGGGAGAGCTCTCTTTATTTTTAGGATAAGATAGGATCTCATCCGTCCATCAAGGAACTCATCTAAGGGTTATAGGTTACTGCGTAGCCCATAGGCTTAAAAGCCTATACACTTGGACCTATGTCTTTCCACCAAGAATGGAAAAGTGAACCTATTGAGTAGTGATTTTTACATTGACATAACTACCTAATCTCGAGTATGATTGAAAATTCGTAAAAATCATTGATAATAGAACATCACTATGCATATTTTAAGTGCTCGAAAAAAACAAGTAATTTTTCAAATAGGAAATTAATGACCACATAAGAGTGGACTTGCCTCTACTAGTTAGTTTTAGGAGATAGTGAACCTGAGTGATGATATAATGGAAAATAGACCTACTAGCCTATGCATCTAGGCCTAACAAATTTAGGGGTTAATGTTGGGTGTAAAATAAGTCGAGTCATATGACGTGATATAAGAGGTCCTTATCAGCAAGTAACTCGGAGATCAACCCATTCAACATTGAGTTAATTGATGAGCATTAATATCACTTAAATATCTAACAGGATAAACAATCATTTTTGAAGCTCTTAATTATTTGAAAATAAGATATTTATGCTAATAAAACTTCGATATTTAAATATAAGTCTATCTCGATGTGTAAGGGTCATTAGCATGTATATTTTCTCCTATAAATATCCATTATTACTCACTATTAAACATATCTTCTTTAAGTTAACAAAACTTCATAATTGGTGATAGTTGAAAACATTAAGATTTATACTCATTTCTTAAACCACAGTGATTCAAGGTCCTAAAGGTAAATTCTTTGTTCTCATATTCATAGAAAACAAAGGTACATCCAATCATTAATAACAAAAATCGATATTAATACTACTTATGTAGTACCAAACCTTATCCAAAGAATGTTGTACTATTTTTGATTCTTTCACGTAGTTTTAATGTGTTACTATTTGATATATCTCATTGTTGAAGTGTGTGATACATCCCAAAAATTTATTTCATTGTATATACATTTTTGTACGCAAAAGGAAAAAAATTATCGAACTCAACATATATGAGAAAATAATAGAACGAATTTATTTAAAAATCATAAAAATAATATATTTTATGTTCATATCATATATTTTTTTATTATATAACATATTATTTCACATTAAATTTTATCTAATTAAAAATTATTTGAATTGATATACGATCATTTTTATTTACTCAACATTAAATGTGATTTAATTAAATACTGTTAAATATTATTATGATGTTATTTTATTTTTATAAGTTTTAAAGTATTGCTTTTGTAATTTCCTATACATTTTAAAATAATTAATTTTTTCATAAGTTATTTTAGTTAATAATATTATCACAATATCTTTTATTGTTAATACAATAAAAATACATAAAATTTATATTTTACCTTTAATATTATATATTTTAATATATCTGAATTACATTATCATTTATTTTAGTATAAATATCCCATGTATAATCCTAAGCAATATTGTATAGCACGTTTCCAATTTACATATTTTTTTTATTGTGTATTGTTACGTGGTTAGACTGTACTTATGATTTATTAATAATTAATGGTCATCGTAATTATAATTTCATGATTTAACAATCTTCTAAAAAAATTATAAAAATTATAATATTATTATTTAATTTATAAGATACAACATAATATTATTAATTAGCTTAATATTTAAAAATCATGAAAATTTTGAAAATTCTATCGAAAATATGATTTTTTTTATAAAACATAAAAAAATAATTACTTATATTTTAAACTAATTTTTTTATTTAATATATAAATTTTTAAATACTTAAAATATTTATATTAATCAATAAATTTATTAATTAATTAAAATATTATATAATAAAATATATATTATTTTTTATTAAATATTATAGAATAAATAGTTAAAAGTTTTAAAAAATTAAATAGACTATTTAATTGTATTAACTGTTATAAATAAATAAATTTTAACATTATGAAAATAAATTTCATTAATAACTTATTTTTAAATGTACTCATAGTTTATGAGACATAATAAATCTTATATTTCAATACAATTTATATGTTATAACATTAATATGAAATAGTAGAAATTAAAAATACATACAATAACTAATGATTATTAAATATCAAATTCACTCAAACCAAAAATAATTATTAAACATCAAATTTATTATCATCAAAAAATTTATCTTATTAATTCAATAATTGCATACGAAGCACTGTAACTACAAAGGCACGATAATCATATAGGTCATAACAATTCTGCACTATTTAATGATTTTCTCAATATCAACTAATTTTTGTATGTGTTTCAAATTTAATTTATAAACAGTCATAATAATTAGTATTTTTACATATTAATTTTATATTTATAATAAATATACTTCAAATAAGAAAAAAATAGTGAAAAAGAATATATTTTCTTTTGCAATAATGAAAAAAAATTAAAAATTAATATTTATGATATTTTATTCTAACTAAACAACGATAACACTTAAGCTATATTTTAAAGATATTTTTTATAATTTAAGATACTTTAATTAAAATAAATATAAATATTATATTTTATTATAATAATATAAAAAAAATATTATCACAATATTATCAATATTTTCACAGTTGCCTGTAACTTAGATTATGGTTGATTTTAATGAAAAAGTAATCATTAGCTTAAGTACAACCTCAATAATATTATTATAAAAATAATTAATAATTTATTCTTTAATATCCACTCAACTTTTCTCTCTAAAATCTCTTTGTACGAAAAAGTAATAATCAAATGATATAAAATATTATTTAAAGTTGATTACTATATAAAATAATATTTTCTTGAACTTTTTTAAACTTTCCTTCTATTTTATTTTTTAGATTTGATACATCTTTCACCATAAGCTAATATCAAATATTACCTTATTTTTATGATATTATTTTTCTTTCCTATAATGTTATTATTTTTTTAACTTATCATATTTGTTTTATTTTTTAATAAACTGCTTGTTTATATTTTTTTAAAAATAATTATATTAATATTACATGTTATTTAAAAAAATATTAAGAAAATAAAATTTTATAATTACTTTTAAATTTAAACTATATATATTTATATTATAACATATGGTATATATAATACTTTTTATTTTTTATATAATTATAAATTTATATAATCGTAATATTTTAAGAGATAATATTATTATAATAATTTATGTTATTATCATAATAAAAATATATAAAATATTTATTTTATTTATGATATTAATTAATTATTATCTTAATATCATTATTATTTTACAAAATTATCATTATAAAAATATTTTTATGTTATAATAATATTATTATTATGTTGATATTATCACAGTTAAATTTTACTAATTAGCAAACAAAATGGTTAAGAATCTATAATATATCTATAACTAATTAGATCGTTATCACGAGAAAAAAAATTTATTAATTAATATTTTAAAAATAAAAACAATTTACAGTATCACCGCCGTTTACGAATCAAAGCTTATATATGAATATTTTTTATGCAATAATTTATAATATAACTATAAATAATATAATAAAATACTAATTTTTTATTTTTTATTTTATAATTAACTATTATATTGATTATAATAAATAAATTTTTTATACAAGTAATACTTTATTCGTTATTTTTCAGTCGGTTTGTATCCACATCGTCGTAATGAATAATTCTCCTCTCTCTGTTCTCTCTTTCCTGACTCATTTTATTTACATAATATTACACAAATTCTCCTTATATATTAATTTTTATTGATATATAGATATAAATTTTGATATTAAATCACATAAAATTTATGAATATTTATATTATGTAATTTATATTGAAAATCTACATTTTTTAGCTGTGGTAATTCATAATTCATATAGATGAGCTCAATTTAAACTATTTTAAATTGGTTTAATTTAAATTTTAAAGTTAATTTAATTTAAATTAATAAAAATAAACACAAATCAAACGAGAGCTAACACATTCAAATTAGTTAAAAATGATACAAAGTTTAATCAACAAATATTATATACTGTAAAATTCTTATAAAGCTGTTTACATCGTGTTCATCTTTTAAAACATGCTTTGGTGTATAATCTGTCGCTAAATTTTGTTCAAATCTATACTTTAAGTCTATAATTTTTTTTAACAATTTCAGTGTATATACTTTTTAATTTATGCACTTAGGTATACAATTTTTTTTCAATAATTTAATTTTTAATTTTTATATTTTGGTCTTAATTTTTTATTTTATCCCTCGATAATTGATTAGGGATAAAAATTTGAGAATTTAAGATTAGATTTAGACTATATTTAAGAATTAACTATGCACTTAAAGCTTTAAAATAAATGATAATTATATATCGTAATAACAAAATGATATCTTTTAACATATATATGTAAAAAAACAAAATCCACTTGTACTGTTAAAAACATATAATACAAAATAAAAACAAAAATTTATAATTGGAAAAATATAATTTAATTTAACTTCTACCTTGACTTTGGGTAGTAATAATAATATCAATATAATTTAATTTAACTTCTACCTTGACTTTGGATAGTAATAACAATATCAATATATTATATCATATTAGTGATTTATATAAAAAAACATAATATATATATATCTCTTTTAGTCACTTTTAAATAATAAATATTAATAATTAATTTTTAAACATGTACATCTACTAAAGTTCAAGTTAAAAGAGTTTAAAAACTTTTGTATTTGAACATCTGAATTGACCCAAAATATGATATTTATAAAACATCTTAGACTAAGTTAAAAATGTAAGACAAAAGATAAAGTATCTTAGATATCTCACTAAAGATAGAACGAGTCCAATGATAGTACGAGTAAAACTCGACTTAAACCTCTAATATATTATATTTTAAGTTAATTATGTCCTCATAATATGTAGTTACATATATACATTGTATAATTTACATATGTATCTATAAATATGTTATAAATATATGAATTATTCATGAAAATCTACGCATTCAATCAATTGTAACAATTTCTCTCTAATTTCTATCTACGTATGAACGAGTTTTAATAATTAATATAATAAATTAGTATATTTTTGATAATTAAATTTAATTAATAGTCTTAATTATTTAAAATAGTAGTTATAAAATTAGTTTAATCTATCATATTTTAATTTTAAATTTTTAATTTTAATTTATTAGGCTAGCACAGTCAATTTCGAACTCATCTATATTTTCTTGGGAATTATCTGTGCTGATCGCATTGTCAACCTTAAAAAAACATTAATACGAAAGGAATTAAATACTTTACTTTTATAATTTAATATTATAAAATTTTAAAAGTAAAAATATTGTCCACAAATTAATATAATTTATTATTATAACAAAGTTATTCTTTATTTTTGATTGAAAATTTATTGGATATGCAATTATAATGTAGATAGATATAATTCTCCCTCATTTCTTCGCTTCTTCTCTATTGTGCTTATAAATTTGATCATAAAACAGCTCCTTTTTGCTTTTACGAGGAACGCTATCCATCTCTCTCGCTCTCTCTCTCTCTCGCTCTCTCTCTCTCTCGCTTTCCAAAAAATTGGACTTCTTCTTCGTCAACCAAAACTGCAAAGCAAATATCAAAGTTCCTCTCTTTTTTTTTCATAACGAAAAGGAAAGCTATCTAAAACAACCAAATATCATAGGATATTTTATTTTATTTTTACTTGAATTGCAAACTCCGATATCTATCCGTGCTGCTTAAACCCCCACGGATATCCCTTTTACTGTCTGATCCATGTAAGTGCCAAAAGAACAATTTTTTTCCGTTTCAATTTTATAAATTTTCATCTATTATGACTGTAATTTATGTTCTGATCAACAATGACAATAAGTCAATAACCCAATTTCAAAAGCCATTTATTGCTTCTGATTCTTTCCCCTCTTGTACTATCGTTTTCTGTAAAAGCTCTGTTTTTTGTTCTTATCATCCATTTTGTACTGATTTTGATAATCGAGATCTTGGAAGCTTAAGAACTTTGTCGGATATGAAACCCCAAATCTTAGATTGAAAAATGCTCTTATTATGTCTCTGGTTGATCTAAGAGTTTCCGATCTTGTTTCTCATTGTCGTTAATTTCCATGTTCGTATATTTCGTTTTACGTTTACTTTCTTTGACTTTGATTAATTTAGATTTGATCTTTGTCTAATATATAATTTTTAAATAAAAATCAGCTGGTCGTGGTTTCACACTGTGTTTTCCTCTCTGGAAAGGACGAGAGTATTTCTTGTAAAGAAATATTCCCAGCCAAAAAGGACGAACATGGCTCTATTATCTCTCTCTCCCCACTGTCTTATATAATATTCAACACAAAAATCATCCTCACTTGTTTTCCATTTTTTTTTTCTAATTCCTTCCCGTTTACGTTCCTTCTTCAGAAGCTGTCTCCATTTCCCCTGCAATTTGGGTCTTTTTTATTGCCGTTGAACTCTCCGTTTGACAGTAATTTAAAGCTTTAAACAGTATAATTTTGTCCTCTCCCGGAATGATATACAATTAAATATACTTTTGTTCCTTAATTTTAATACCCCTCTTGTATTTGATTATATGCCCATTTTTATTATTATTATTGAAGACGGGCAGTTAAAAATTTTAATTTTTTTTAAGGATAATTTTAGCTAAGATTTGGATAATTTTATACGTGTTGAATTTTCTTCCTCAACCTCATCAAGAACTCAAGCTAGTTTTTTTGCCATCTATTCTGAGCCGATAGTTTTGATTTTTTTTTTCAGTGATCCGAAAGTGGTACAATGTGTACTGAACGGCGTAAGATCTCAAAGGTATGCAACTGATAACTTACAAATGAACATTCTTAATTCGGTCTTTAATTGAATTTCTTCAATACTGAACTATAATCGGAAATATCTTATCGATTGCAGTCTTCGTGGCCCAAAGTAGTTGTGAGGAAATGGCTGAATCTACAAAGTGGAGCGGACGAGTTTCATTCCGATTACGCCACAACGAGTAAGATTATTTAACTTTATGATTCCCAAAATTTTCGGATGTGTTTTATATTTCGGTATCGGAACTCAGGAGAGTTGTTTTGTTTTTGGTGGGACTTTGAACAGGTAAAATCCAGAAGAGGAGGAGGAGTTGCTCCGACGAGGACTGCTACGTCGTCGTACCAACTACAGATTTCACAGGTATTAATAATTTTTATTATTTTAACTATAAAAATATCATTCTTAAAATTTATAATTATAAAATAGTAATTTTATCTTCTATAATATATATTTTGATAGTTTAAAAAATATGATATATTATTTTATTTTAAATATTATTTAATTATTGAATCATTTAAATTTATTTAATTAAATTTTATTTAATATTATATTAATGTGATTTTATTATATAAATTTTAAATTTATTATTTTTTATAATTTTTTTGTAAAATATTTTTATAATAATAAGAAATTGAACGATGTAAATATCTTGTCCTTAATTATTTCTTTCATATTTGATCTGTGCATCTAAGCCGTCAGATCAATGACCTGATAGATGTTATTGGACATCAAATGGTGGAAAATACGCCACCACGTATGCTATATATATATATATGGATGGATCAAGTCTGTGGAAGTCAGGAGTATAGAAAAAATTACATATGTTAAACATAATTATGAATATAATATTGATAGTTACATTAAAAAGAAATTATATATTTTAATATAAATAGATATAATAAATGAAAAAGTCTGACTTTTATTAAAGTTACTCGGAGTAGAATAGTTCATATATAGTGTAATTTGCTAATTTTTGTATTTATTTATTGTAGATTTTAATCTATGTTATGATACTGACGGGATGTTTAATTTTATTTTTCTCAAAGAGGGTTGGTTGATGGAGGCCCCTAATGAATCAAGTTATATACCTGCGGCACCAGCTGTAAATGATTCTATGAATCTAAGGTTAGTTTTAGTTTTTAAGCTCAGAGGACGTAATGGTTTAGATTTTTGACTTTTGCTAACTATTGTTTTGAAATGACACTAAAATTGCTATAAGTTATCGGATATTCATTGATATGTTATATAAGAATTGATCACCTACTAATATTATTATTGGACGTAATATTTACAAGTTAGAAATCATGTAAACTAATAATGATTACTCTTGTTATATTTGTTTAATTATTTTACCACTTTTGATATATATATTTATTGTAATTTAAAATGATGATGCTATTTTTATTTGGAATGGCTCTAGTTTGTTCGTGGGAACATGGAATGTTGGAGGGAAGTCACCCCACGATGGCTTGAATTTGAGAGATTGGCTAGCATCTCCTGCTCCAGCCGATATTTATGTTCTTGGGTAATCCTTGTTTTTTTTTTCTTCTTCTTCTTAAAAATTATTCATTAATATCTTAGTGTAATTTTTGTCGTAATTTATTACACTTATATATGCGTGTTAGTGAAAATTAAATGCAATCATTGAATATCTCTAACCTTTCACTTTCATGTTTATAGGATTTATACTTTTTTTTTTTTTGTTCTTTTTTCCTCCTAGACAACGCATTTAAATTGGCAGTAAATAGTTGAGTGTAAGCTTCAATAATCTCACTAGTCGGCTACACGCTACTATTTTTGACAAGTACCTTTTCTTAATATATATATATATTTTTAATTTTGATAAAGACGACCTTTCCTTATTAGGCAACTGTTTATTCTAGTAAATGAAAAGACCAGCAAAAAAGGGCAATCTTAGTGGTTTTCTATGTTGGCACATAGATAGAAAATTCAACATACACTATTTATAGAAGATGATGGTATTGACTTTGAAAAAAAAAAACACGCAAGTTTTAAAATTTTATACGTTTTGATTATTATCTTGTTAAGCTAAATTTTATATCTTTCCCGTGTCAGGTTCCAAGAAATTGTCCCTCTTAATGCGAGTAACGTACTAGGAGCAGAGGACAATGGTCCTGCTGCCAATTGGCTTGATCTTATTCGTGAAGCACTTAACAATAATGACACTGGACTTTCTCAAAATTACAACTGTACCACCACCAATGTAGAAGGGTGTTTGAAGCCCAGGCTCAGCTTCTCAGACTTGCTTTCAATGGAAGACGAACTGAGTGTTGATGATTTCCATAGGTTTCTTAATACGAATTCTACGTCAAACAGTGGAGGGACATCACCGAGCTCATCAAAGCTCGGCAGCCCCATGCACAAACCTTATTGTCTTGCTGCCAGCAAACAAATGGTGGGAATTTTCTTAACTGTGTGGGTACGAGCTGATCTTCGAAAACACATTAGCAATTTGAAGGTCTCTTGTGTTGGTAGAGGCATTATGGGATATCTTGGGAACAAGGTTAGTAATTATTTAGTTGCTAAAACAATTTCAAATATGTATGTATATATATATATATATATATATATAATATTGGACTATTAATTGATTATATTGTAATTAAATACAGGGATCCATATCCATTAGCATGACATTGCATCAGACCACCCTTTGCTTTGTTTGTACTCATCTAACCTCGGGTGAGAAAGAAGGCGATGAGGTAAGAAGGAATTTGGACGTGACCGAAATCTTAAAGAAAACAAGCTTCTCTCATTTAGACACAGATTATGGACAAACTGTGCTTCCCAATAGCATTTTGGAGCATGAGTAAGTCTATTAATTATACATTTTAATATATATATATATTCATTACTAATAGCTATATGTAAAGAATTTGCAAGTCTTGTTCAATTTTAAAAATGTATTATTCGTTTGTGATTCATTCAGCAAGGTTATTTGGCTTGGGGATTTAAATTACCGGCTTGCTGCTGGTACTGGCCATGACACAGATGAGCTACTAAAAAAACATGATTGGAAGACACTTCTTGAGAGAGATCAAGTAAGTGTCTAGCTTTCAAGCTTGCACTATATATATCTTTTTATTTTAGAAGAAAAGCAATATGATTAATTTATTTTTATATGATATGATATTTGGCAGCTAAGGATAGAGCAAAGAGCTGGTAGAGTGTTCAAAGGGTGGGAAGAGGGGAGCATATGCTTCGCTCCAACCTACAAATACCTTGCAAATTCAGATAATTATGTTGCTCAAACCTCTAAGTCTAGAGACAAACGTAGAACACCTGCTTGGTACGTAATAATTTTTTTATTTTATTTTATTATAAATTTACTCTCAATTCTTTTCTTTTCTTTTCCTAATAATAATTAAGAAGCGTGTTCGCAATGATTGTCTCGATCATTCCTAAACATGTCATGGTTTCAATTATTATCTCTATTTTACATGTTGTTATCTACATAATCATTGCTTTAGTCGCTTTCTTTATTTGTCTTAAACCTCAAATATTTTACATATATGCCTCTCAATCTTACTGGCTTGAATTTGTTTCTTTAATTTAAAAGGATAAACCCTACACTAATGACTGCTTCAATTGATTTAGCTGCCGTCCTCCCACCCAGAGTTTGCCATGGTCTTCCTAGGGTCGCTGTTAGGTTCAAATATAAATTTTTCTTTTGCCGAATCAGTTGACTTTTCCCTATCCTCCTTGTATTGTTTTAAAAGTTTTCAATATGGTTTAATTTCCTTTTCCCTTTTTAAAAGTTAAAATTGTTTAAACAAATATTATTACTTTTAATATTATATAATTCATGTGAAAGTTAGCTATCAAAACTTGATTTCATGATAAATATTAGGTTTAATCCCTTTTATAAATGTAATTTTATTTTTAATCCTTTTCGTGCTATATAAATGTTTCTTTTTTTATCACATATAAAACATGTATTTTTAAAAAAAATTGTTAAAAATAAAACTATTGTTATAAAATTAGCACTTGCGGAAGCGAAGATCGGGTCCAATTTTGGTTGCATAAATTAATAATAATAGGTAACGGCAAAATAATCAACAGTAAGAAAATAAATGACACACAATGATTTAAGTGGTTCAACTTTTCAATGTGAAGAGTAAGAAAATAAATGACACACAATGATTTAAGTGGTTCAACTTTTCAATGTGAAAAGTCTACTCCACTGACGACGGCACACCGAGGAAAATCCACTAATAATCAAAATGTAGATACAAACACCAATTCCAAAGAGCTTCACTAATTATATCATAATCCAAAATCAACCCACAAAATATCCCCTCTAATTTACTGGTAATATATATAGCAAGATAAATTAACAAACTTGCTATTAAATCAAATATTACCGTACAAATGAGAGAAACACCATAAATGGCAGCTAAAATGGACAGTTTTGTCCTTGAGCTGATTTCCTCTGTGCTCTTAATTAGTTACTGCTGGCTTTCTTATTCTTTGGCTGCTGCTGCACTTCTTTTCTACAGCTTCTTTTCTCTGGTGGCACACAAAACCCTCTGCTCTCTGTTTTCTATTTTGGCTGCAGCTTTCTATTATACATCACGCATGAAACTTTAGTTATATATATATATATATATATAGGAATAGGCTAAGGGTTATATTTAGTGAGATGGGCTTTGGGCTTAATATTTGTTTTGGGCCACTATTAACAAATCTCCACCTTGGCTCAAAACAGAAAACAAGTTCTTCAAATGAAATTCCTCGGATTACCAAATAACCGTCGTCCAAAGCCCCGAAGGGTGATCATCTTCTACAAATACCAATCAAGTCCAAGCAATGCTTGAACTTATTAAATGGAACTGGTTTGGTTAACATATCAGCTGGATTCTCTGTAGTGACTATCTTATTGACAACAATAGCACCCTGAGAGACAATGTCACGAACAAAGTGATATCTGACATCAATGTGTTTGGTTCTTTCATGATACATAGTATTCTTGGTCAAGTGTATAGCACTCTGACTATCACAAAATATAACAGAAGTATCCTGGTGTAAACCCAAATCACAAACCAAACCTCTAAGCCAAATGGCTTCTTTCACTGCTGCTACTGCTGTCATATATTATGCCTCTGTCGTAGACAAAGTAACTGTAGACTATAAAGTAGCCTTCCAACTATTGGCATAATGAGAAAGAGTGAAGACATAACCTGTCAGAGATCTTCTTCTATCCAGATCACCAGCATAATCAGAGTCCACATAACCAATAACACTGCAACCAGTATTAGAACTCCCATCATATACCAAACCAAAAATAGATGTACCTCTCAAATACCGAAGTATCCATTTCACTGCTTACCAATGACCCTTACCAGGATTACCCATATATCTGCTGACAACACTAACTGCATGTGAAATGTCTGGACGAGTACAAACCATAGCGTACATCAAACTACCAATGGCACTAGCATATGGAACCTGAGACACGTACCACTCTTCTTCTTTTGACTGTGGTGACAAATCCAAAGAAAGCCTGAAATGCGTAGCTAACGGCGTACTCACAGGTTTAGAATCTTTCATGCCAAAACGTTCAAGAACTTTTTCAATATAACTTTTCTGAGTCAAATAAAGCTTGCCCGCTTGTCTATCTCTGTAAATTTTCATGCCTAAAATTTTCTTTGCTGCACCCAAATCTTTCATCTCAAACTCACCATTAAGTTGAGACTTTAATTTCTGAATCTCAGACTTATTCTTAGAAGCAATAAGCATGTCATCAACATAAAGCAACAAATAAATGGATGAACCATCATGAAATCTTTTATGATAAATACAACTATCATAATCACTCTTAGAGTAAACATGATCAATCATAAAAGAATCAAATCGCTTATACCAATGCCTTGGAGATTGTTTCAGCCCATATAAAGACTTTTTCAATAAACAAACATGATCTTCCTTACCTGGAACAACAAACCTCACATGTTGATGCATATATATTTGTTCCTCAAGCTCACCATGTAAGAATGTTGTCTTGACATCAAGTTGTTCTAATTCCATGTCAAACAATGCAACCATAGCAAGCAACACACGAATAGAGCTATGTTTTACAACAAGTGAAAATACTTCATTGAAGTCAATACCTTTCTTCTCACAATAGCCCTTTGCAACAACACGTGCCTTGAACCTAGCTGCTTCAACCTCAGGTATACCTTCCTTTTTCTTGAAGACCCATTTGTTTCCAACAATCTTCTGGCCCTTAGGCGGTTTCACCAATTCCCAAGTATGATTCTTATGAAGTGATTCAATCTCTTCATTCATAGCAACCAACCACTGAACAGACTCATCACAAGTGACAACTTCATGATAACTAGAAGGTTCATACACCTCAATAGACTCTGCCACAGATAATGCAAAAGAAACTAAATCTGCATCTGCATCTGCGTACCTCTGAGGGCGATGAATCTCTCTTATTCCTTTACCCTTAGAAATACTATATGGTTACTCATGTTGCTCTTCTGCTACATTATGAGCAGAATCATCTATCTCATCCACAGATAGCTGATCTGAAGTACCTTTTTGCACTTGATGAAGAGCTCCACCTGTTCACTAACACCGTGGTCTTTATCTGCAACAATAGACTCTTTTTTCTTTTCCAACATGGAAAACTCATCAAATTAACATCTCTGCTAATCAAAAATTTAGGTGACTCGTGTTCAACACACCATAATCTATAACCCTTCACCCCAGAAGGATACCCCAAAAATATGCATTTCAATGCCCTATGCTCAAGTTTACCATCATTAACATGAGCATAAGCAGTACAACCAAAAAATTTCAAATTAGAATAATTAGCAGGAGTACCAAAGAATACCTCAAATGGAGTCTTCAACTCAATTGCAGTTGATGGAGACCGATTCACCAAATAACAGGCATGATTATAAGCTTCATCCCATAAAGATTTATCCAAGTTAGCTTGAAAGAGCATACATCGAGCTCTTTCTAAGAGAGTCCTATTCATACGTTCTGCTACTCCATTTTGCTGCGGTGTATGACGCATAGTGCGATGTCTCACTATGCCGTTTCTTTCACATAACTCATTAAACTGACTATCACAAAATTCCAAACCATTATCAGTCCTCAAATGCTTGATTTTCTTGCCTGTTTGATTTTCTATACAAGCCTTGAATTTCACAAATTTTGAGAACGCATCATTCTTATTCTTCAGAAAATACACACAAGTATGACGAGAGAAGTCATCAATAAAAGTCAACATATACAGGGGCACCACCCTTAGACACAACACAAGAAAGACCCCAAAGATCTGAATGAATATAATCAATAATACCTTTCGTTTTATGGATGGCTGTACTGAACTTGACCCTACGATGCTTTCCATAAACACAATGCTCATAGAAATCAAGCTTCCCAGTTTTTTGATCACAAAGCAAATCTCGTTTGCTCAAAATAGACATCCCTGCCTTACTCATATGCCCAAGCCATATATGCCATAATCGAGTAGTGTCTGAATCTTGATCTGACGAGGATGAAACTAATACACTGCCAATAACAGTTCTACCCTGAAGCATATAGAGACCACGCGACAATTGCCCTTTAATAACAATGAGAGCACCCTTACTAAATTTTAAAACTCCACCTTCAGTTACATACTTGTAGCCTTGTGAATCAAGAGTACCCAAAGATATCAAATTCTTTTTCAAATCTGGAATATGGCGAACATCTTTCAAAGTTCTAACAATACCATCATGCATCTTAATTCGGACAGTACCAATACCAATAACCTTGCAGGACATATTGTTTCCCATCAAGACAACACTCCTATGAATAGACTGATAAGAAGCAAACCAATCTCTACTGGGGCACATATGGTAAGTGCAACCCGAATCAAGAATCCAAACATCTTCAGGAGAACCAATAGATACTGATAGAACATTTTCACCATCGGAACCATAACTATCTGCAACACCAGCAACATCATTAGTACCTGAAGACGTTGCGATAGATTTTCCTTTACCTTTGAGTTTCGGACAATTTACTTTCCAGTGCCCTTCCTGACGGCAATAGTTGCATTTATCTTTTCTTTTTTTAGATTTGGATCTAGACTTGCCTCTATTATTGCTTGTGCCTTTTTCTTGATTTCTACCTATGACAAATAAATCACTGCTATTATCATTGTTGCTAGTAGACACATTTTTCTTCAATTCTCTGGAATTCAAAGCTGCTTTGACATCTTCCAAAGAAATAGTGTCTCGCCCATATAGCATGGTATCAACAAAATGTTCAAATGAATGAGGTAAAGAACATAATAGAACTAAGGCATGATCCTCATCATCAATCTTAACACCACCATTTTTCAAATCACGAATAATTTTAGTAAATTCATCAAGATGATCGTGCAAAGGTGTACCTTCTGACATTCTGAATGTATACAAACGCTATTTCAAATATAACAGACTGGTCAAAGACTTGGTCATATACAAATTTTCCAATTTAACCCATAACCCAGCAGGAGATTCCTCATCACCAACCTCGCGTAATACCTCATCAGACAAGGATAACTGAATTGAACTCAAAGCATTTTCCATCAATGCATCTTTTTCTTCATAATTCAATTTTTCTGGCAATTTATCCTTACCTTCAAGTGTCTTAACGAGCCCTTATTTAACTAATACGGCCCGCATCTTTATACGCCAAAGACTAAAATCATTTCTACCATTGAATTTCTCAATTTCATATTTTGCCGCCATGACAGAAAACCCAAAAAATATGAAACCAATCAGATAACCAGAAGCTCAAAATAAATCCAAAAGAGCAAACTTGATCAGTTCCAATAAATAACAGAATAACCCAATAGCTCTGATACCAAATTGTTATAAAATTAGCACTTGTAGAAGCAAATATCGGGTCCAATTTTGGTTGCATAAATTAATAATAATGGGTAACGGCAAAATAATCAGCAGTAAGAAAATAAATGGCACACAATGATTTAAGTGGTTCAACTTTTCAATGTGAAATTTCTACTCCACTGATGACGCCACATCGAGGAAAATTCACTAATAATCAAAATGTAGATACAAACACCAATTCCAAAGAGCTTCACTAATTATATCATAATCCAAAATCAACCCACAAAATATCCCCTTTAATTTACTGGTAATATATATAGCAAGATAAATTAACAAACTTGCTATTAAATCAAATATTACCGTACAAATGAGAGAAACACCACAAATGGCAGCTGAAATGGATAATTTTGTCCTTGAGCTTATTTCCTCTGTGTTCTTAGTTGGTTACTACTGGTTTTCTTCTTCTTTGGCTGCTGGTGCATTTCTTCTTTGCGGCTGCTTTTCTCTGGTGGCACACAAAATCCTTTGCTATCTGTTTTTTATTTTGGGTGCAGCTTTCTATTATACTTAAGAAACTTTAGTTATATATATATATATATATAGGAATAGGTTAAGGGTTATATTTAGTCAGATGTCTTTTGTGCTTAATATTTGCTTTGTTCCTATTAACAACTATATATATGAATAATTGAGTCATATTAAATACGTACAAAAGAGGTGTTAAAAAGGAAAAAAGATTTATTCACCGATTATTTTATATTATTATTAATCGTCTAATCATATATTAATAGAGTTGTCAAGTAAGACATGATTTTCTATTAAAATTAAAAAAAAAAGAACCCAAAAGATGTAACATGTTCAAGCCGACCAATATTGTTTTTAAGTTATTTAAAGCATATCTGTGATATATAAATCAGAAAGTTACAAATCTCAAGAAAGTTGCATTTTAGTTTAATCCCCCTTTTTACTCATGTTGTAACCAACCTATATTGGTCTAAGAAGTGTGTATATTATTATAAATAAACATTTAATTCCTAAGTCAGGCTAGGTATCTGATTGTTTTGTCATGTATGCATATAATTATTAAAATTTCAATAATTGTACCGGATACTACTGTACATATTTGGAAGATCGAAAATAGTATTGAACATAGAATTAATGTACTAATTGTGTATTCATATTTGGTCACGATGAAAACAGGTGTGATCGAATTCTATGGAAGGGAGATGGACTAAAACAGATGTGGTACGTAAGAGGGGAATCCAAATTCTCAGACCACAGACCTGTATATTCACTATTTTCAGTCCAACTAATAGACTTAACTAATAAGAACAAATTCAAATTTCCTATTGTCAACAATAAAACAAGGTCCTGCTGCTTGCTTAGATCTTCAGCAAAGGCATCTATACAAGCCAATTCTATAGCCAAAGTGCAAGCAGAAGAGCTTTTATTGCTCTCCAGAGCTCAAAGTTGCAAAGACTCAGTCCTCACTTTTTGAAATTAAAGCAGACCTCGATTTTACTCTAATGCCCAAACTCATCCCCAGCAATTCTAGTCTATGGAGATTGGAAGGCAATGGTTTTTTCGGTTGTTTGAAAAAAAGAAAGAAAAAATAGTATGTTTCTAAACTAACCCACATTACACATTTTACCAACCTGATCAAGCTCGGTTAACTTAAATGAAATGTGGGCTAACTTAGTAGGGCTCTAAAAACAAATTGGAATTGGATATTTTGGAGAACCTTTTTGATGCAAAATATGAAGGGTGGAGAAGATTGTAAATAAGCGTATACAGAGACGGCTGAGGAACTGAATGATTATATCGAGTTGAAGTGAGTCAGAAGTATACAGACTCTCAAACTTGTGAAGGAATATTGCTAGCTCCTAGCTGTATCTCCTGCAGGCTGCAGACTTGGTCATGCGTGTTTGTTTGTTTTTATATTTGTAAATACGTAATTGACTGACTCAGCCTCCGGGAAAAATCATTTTTGTTGTTGTTGGTAATTGTAATTAGTCAGTTTTTTTTATGACGAATAATTATTCCCTTTTCTTTCCCCTTTCTATGTTTACTGAAAGATGGATCATGCGTTGATGATGATGGTGTATATTGGGAAGAGGATAAAGCTTCTTTTTTTTTTTTGTCAATTTGGTTTGCTTTCATAACTAATGGAATCATTTCAATGTAGTTATTGAGTTCAATTGTCACTTGGATGCAAAAACTTTTGTATATATAATTAAGTGATGTGTCTTGATAAAAGTTTCTTTACTTAAACAAGTTTTTTCTCGGTACGATATTATTACAATTTAAAATATGAATAGTTAGTTACAATTTTATCTAAACATAAGAGCACGTTTGTAAATAATTATAGTAATAAAATCAATTCAGAAACATTCATAAAATCATATGAACTCATAATTTAAACGCACCAGAAATAAAATTGGATTGAAAACATAACTCCTACCATTGATTAAATTTCAGCACTTACACGAGAATTTCAATGAATTTTTTGTTCGATGTTTTCACTGGTTTCTCACACTTATTCTCTGCGTATTGATGGTGTATCTGAATTGTTATGCGATTAATAGTGAGAGGACCGATACTTTATTAAGGTTCTTCCATCAAGAACCTCGTTCGGTTTAGGCCGACGTACGGTTCGACGAAAACCGAATCGTCACGATTCACTAACGTTGCACTACTTTGATTTACATTCTCCCATTTGGTGCAAACGTTAAGCAAAATTCTCTTGAGTAACAATACACATGAATCATAGCGATAGGTCCTCTAAGAGCGAGTATTATCTTCCATGTATTACAATGTATTTAGTTTCTCAAGTACTATACTTTATGTGGTAACTAAACTTAATGAATAAATCCTATATTTATTCTTGGTCCAATAATATATATATATTTTCTCAAATAAATTAAGGTGCACATGAATATGAGAAAATATCACAATATATAAGAGTTTCATTAATTAATTGTATATATACATTTACAAAGTGGAACCAATTCTCATTTTCTCTACATGATCCTTGAATTTCATTGGTGGCATGCCTTTAGTCAAAGGATCAGCAATCATCAACTCAGTGCTTACGTGCTCAATGACCACTTTCTTTTCCTTAACACGTTCTCTTATGGCCAAGTACTTAATGTCGATGTGCTTACTACGACTACCACTTTTGTTGTTCTTAGCCATAAATACAAACTAAGTTATCACAAAGATAATCTTAATGGCCTAGAAATAGAGTCAACTACTCTAAGCCCTAAATGAAACTCTTTAACCATACACCATGCGATGTGGCCTCAAAACATGATACGAACTCGGCCTCCATAGTGGAAGTAATACCAATGACTGCTTTCGCACTCCTCCAAGACACAAATTCCACCGACAAGCATGAAAATGTAACCAGATGTTGATTTTCGTGAATCAATACAACAAGAAAGTCCCAGACGGAAAGTAGCCAATTACTTCCAGTTCATCGGTTCGTCTATACATGAGCATATAATCCTTGGTTCCTTGTAGGTACCTCATCACTTTCTTTGCAGCTTTCCAATGGTCAACACCTGGATTACTCTGATATCTCCCTAGCATCCCAACAACAAATGCAATGTCAGGTCTGGTGCAGACCTGAGCATACATCAAGCTTCCAACAGCTGAAGCATATGGAATGGTTTTCATTTGTTCTCTTTCAAAATCATTCTTTGGGCATTGATCCAAATTGAACTTATCACCCTTCACAATGGGAGCAACATTTGGTGACATAAAACTTTCCTGTGGGCTAAAGTTTTAATTCAATTAAATTCATCCTAATTTTACGATAAAATTATCAAATTATGTTCCTTTTCCTAATCCCTGTGGATAAATTAGAAAATATAATTTAATATTATATCCTAATTAATCACACAAAAAAATAATAAAAATTCATGTGTGATAAGATTTATTATATCACATATGATTAATTACAATTAATATTTAGTTTCTAAATGTGATCATAAATAAAATTTATTATAGTTTTAATTAATTAAAGATGCTCTGGTTACTCCCTAATTAATTAAACTATATGAATCACTTAAATATTAATTAAATCTTTATGTTCAATTTATTGCACAAAATCATAAGTAATATTAATTTAATTTCAAATATTATTTATCTTAAATTGCATATATGAGAATAAATTATACAAGAAAAAAATATATGCACTAATTAAATCCATAAGAACCATTAAATATTAATTTCATTATGCATAAATTATTTAACTCAATTTTATATGTATAATTAATTACAAAATTTATAAATATAAATACCCAAAATAAATAATTTAAGCATAATGTATTTAAATAAAATTTTAATGTGTCCAAAAATTATTTAAATAAATATAGCATGTATAATAATTTTATTAAAGATGTAAATGGTAGGCCTTTAAATCCATCTCTTTATTTAAGATTTAAATTTACTTTTGGAATTTTTTGAATTTGTTTTTTACTTATGAATATTTCCTGTGCAAAGGATCATGAAATGTCATATATTTTTAATTCTATTATTCCTTGATTTTTTCTTTTTTTTATTCTCTATTATTTTTTTCATTTTTATTTATTGAATGTCACTATTTTACTTTCGTTATATATAACTTTCGTTATGTTTGAATGTATTTTTGAATTTTTTTATACATTAGTAATGTTTTTGAAGATATTTTAAAACTTGTAAGTATTTTTTATATTATCTCTATAACTTCTCTATATTCTTCATTTACATTTAAAATTTATTCTCATATATAATTAAAATTCTTACGAAGACATATTTGTAATACTAGTGATAAATATGATTCATAAATAGTAACAGATATCCATTAATATTTTAAATTTTATTTTTTATTTTTTATTTTTTAAAATTTTATTTAATAAAGAAATATTATAATAAAAGTAAACCAATATTAAATATTTTATAATGAAAACAATAAAAAAATTGAGTCAATAAAAAATGAAAAATAAAACAATACGTATGTGAAAGTGAGAAAAATAAAATATATATAATAATAAATAAATAAAATTTATATTAAACAACATTGATATAATCTTATTACAAACTAGTTCAAAATAATAACAATAAATTATAAAATAATGATAATATTTTAGAGTTTTATAAAATAAATACTTTAAATAATTTTTATAAAAGAACGATTATTGATATTTTAGTAGAATAAAAATATAACTTAAAGATAGATATAAATATATAATGGATTATTTATGATTAGTTTAAGTTTAAATATAATTAAATGTATAAAAAAATTAAACTTTTGTATATTTATTAGAATAGAATAGGAATGGGACGAGAAACAATCTTCATCCTTGTCCCATCTCATATTTTAAAATACGGATCTTCATTCTATGTTACTCATTTATCATTTTGTTATCTGCATATTATCTTTAATTAAATAATCCTAGTAGGAATTTATCCCACCATTGAAAATTGACGATCCTAGATACAACATTGCATTCAACTTTGATAAATCGACATCATTATTTGACTAAACCTTCATTTATATGTATACAATTCCACTTTGATACCTTGTTTAAGGATTTAACGCATCAACATCTACTATTTGTAAATACTGCTTTGGTAATGTGATAGAAATTTGGTGTAAAATTTTATGGGTTAAAAATGTAAAAAAGCTGAAACATGAGCCTAATAATGACAGTTATCTTAGCAAAACCCATAAAGCTTCAATCTATTATATTGAAAGAGGATTGTAAATTAGTGAGAGGTTATATCATAAATTTATTTTATCAAGCATCATGGAAAACATAATAATTTCAAAAGGATATTTATGAATATATTATACATTTTTTTTATTTAGATACCGAGAAATTATAATGCTTTTGTTAATGACGCTTAGTTTAAATAAATTATATATATGATCTCGATACCAATAACCTAATAGGGTGTCACATATCACTAGATATGGTCTTAGGTTCTAATGATAGAAAAAAGATAACAAACGTGTCTAATGCATATTATTTATTAGGTCTTTTAGTTCCATAAAGTGCGATCTTGTCACTATACTACATGCATGAGATTGATCAACCTTGAAGAACACAAACCAACCATGACATTACTTGGCAAATTCGATCTCATACACGACCTTTAGTTGCGTGTCCATTACGAGGTTTAATATAACTCGTCCCATATGACTTATATTAGATAAGCATTCGGTCATCTTTGAAGTAAATTGATCAAGCCAAAAATATTTTTAAAGTGTGCAAACATGATCTCAATCTAAGATAGTGTATTTGTCCCCTCATCATCGAAAATAATTGATCCTTTCAAATAGTAACATGTATGGGTCAAATTACCTATATAATTTCCATGCACACGTTGTTAAGGAAATTTAAGAATTAAAACATGTAATCCTATTTAAGAAATACTCTTTAAAAAAGCTTTATGGTCCTTTTCGAATTATAAAGAATGTAGTTTAAATATTCTAAATATTCCTACTAGTATATGTGATATAAGTGTTTACATATTATCATTTCAATAACTTGATGCTAAAGCTTATTTATGATCCTTGTGTATTTTAATACAAGTTTATTAATATTAATAAAATTTGACATTGTTTATAAAAAAATATTTAATAAAAGATTAAGATTTGATGTTAAAGCTCACCTATATTTTTTTGCCCACATTACAAATAAATTGATAAGTTCACATCTAAATTTTTAAAACTATTCCAATTCCTTGGGTTACTTTTGATATGTTAAAATATATGTGGTAATTTTTAAAAATATTCAAAACATTCAAATCATCGTAATTATGTCCAAAATACATAGAGTATTAAAAAAATATCAAAAGTTAAATGGCAAAAATTTCTATAATACTGTGCGTTACTCATGCATTTCTCCATCTACTTTGCATTTCTCCATCTACTTTCTTCTTTATCTTCTTTTCAATCTCTCACTCCAATTGTCTCCTTCTACTCATCAACGTTATCTTTCTCTTTTCTTCCACCCAAAACTTAATTTAATCTAAAAAAATTCATTGATTCAATAAATAAAAAACTAGAAATGAGTGAATAAAGATTTGATTTTTATTGTTTATGATAATTATTTTAGTGATTTTAAATTTGGGTTTTAATAGTTAATTGAGTTTATAATTTTTATTAAAGTTTCTTTATTTGATTTTACAATCAATGAAAGAAAGTGTAGTTAGAGACATAAACGAGGAATGAAAAAAAATGGTTAGGGCTTCTTTATTTGGTTTTACAATTATGCTTGAATGTGGAGAAAATGAAAAAAAAAAGTGGTTAGGAAGAAAAGAGAGGAAGAAAGAAGATGGAGAAGATAAATACTAATTTATTATCTTTTTTTTTATAACTTAGACTTAAAATTATCATTTTATCTTCAAGAAAATGCATGTGTAACGTAAGTTATATTTTAGTTATTTTTTTTTGTACACATGCATTTTCAACATAATTGAAATGATTTAAACATTTTAGATATTTTTAAAAATTATCCCCTACATTTTGAATATAAAAATTATTTAATCCATTTGAGATTGATATATATGTTATTTACAGTTAAGAATAAAATAGTTAAAAATAAAGGTTTATAATTAAAAATCATATAATAAATAAAAAAGCATTAACTTATTAATAATATCATTAACCCTAAAATTAAGTTTAAACATACTCTAAAATGATTAAATTTAAGATTATTTTAATCTTTTTAATATATATGTTTTTATTTTTTAAAAATTATTTATTTTAATTATTAAATATGTTATTATTATATTTTTTTATAATTAGATATAAATATTTATTATATTAAGTTTTTAATTCTAAATATAACAGATGTTGTATTTTCTTATTATATTTGTATTTTTTATTAATTATTATAAATAAATAAAATTTGTTATTAAATATTTAATTTATTTTTAAATAAAAATATAATGGAGATGTAAGATGCTAAGGTTATCTATGCTCAAAACTACAGTCAAAATCAAACAAATCGAACTAATTTGAAAGTGCACGTGTACGGCTAGATGCGATACTCACAAACTGTCATCGTGCAGGGCATTATCAAATGTATGAATTTTAAATGTAAGGATGATGTTATAATAATTTTAGTTATTATTATAATAACAATATATAAAATATTGATTATATTTAATAATATTATTATTGATAAAATATTTTAATAATAATAATAATTTGATTATTTATTTTAAATAAGATAATAATATCACCGTAATCTTAATTGTTAATATTATAAAAATATTTTACTAATAATATTTTTATTTAAAAATAACAATATTAATAAATAATTAGTAATAAAAATCAAATCAAATGATAACAAAAATTATTATAAGAAAACATTATATTTTCAATATATAATATAATATTATAATAAATACAATCACGTTGTAATAATATTTTAACAAAATATAGTTGTGATATATTAAATCTTATATCCTCCCCTTAAGCAACCCAAAAAAGTGTAATACTTCTTCGGATATAGATCTTGCAGCGATCCCCGCCCGTACACTTTCCGCCATATTTTTCGATTCTTTTCCGCCGGAAGTGTTCCAATCTCCAATCACAGATAATACAGGTCCAATATTTTTTTCAGGTCCGTATAGTTGATGCATCGGAGTGTGTTACAGAACTTTAGGGTTCGGGTATCGTCTTTCCTTGAATTCTAATTCCATATATTTGCCTGCTAAACTAACAAGGAAAGGAAAATAGTTTTTTTTTTCAGAAAGAAGAAAATGTTTTTGCTTTTTCGTTTGTTAAACGTACGTAATGTGCTGTATGATTTAGAGTATGCTTTTTAATTGCATTGGACTTATGCTTGTTGAATCTCCATTAGTTAATTACATCCTCGACTTTTCTATTCAGTTTGGTACGTTTTCTAGGTTATCGACCAAATAATGAATGTATTTTTTTTGGCTTTGATTTACAACTTTTTCATAGTGGACTTCAAGTTTTTTACATTAATATACTGTACTTCTCGAGAGAGAAAAAAAATCGATATACTGTCTTCTGTTCACTTTCCAGGTGAAGTTTGTAAGCATAATAACACAGGAGGCATATTAAAGTGAAGGTTATTAGTCAAGTATTGGAAAGTCCATCTGTTCTGTTTGTGATTTTTGATACTTGTATCGACAGAAAGGCACAAGACTCTCAGTGGACGATATTTGAAGTGAAGCAGTGAAAATGGTATTTTTTTTTAGTAGCCTGTTATTAGTTACTGCCTTTCTAATTTGGAACTTTCAATGCTTTTCGTTTGTGTGTGTTGTTGTTTTTTTTTTCTTCTTTTTGTGGGTGCTGGATGCTCTTTCTTCTCAATACTTTAAACTTTGAGAAAGAGTATGATATGGATACAAGATTACTGTTTATTGAGGAAAACTCTTTCTTTTGCATTTTGCGCTTGACTCCAATTGATTCTTTGAGCATGTGAAGACGGTTTTTAATTTTTTGCAATTTCCATGTCTTGAGTGTTCTCTCACAGTTTTATACTTTAATAAATCTTTGTTCTATTTGAAAAAGTACTTATTTTTCTGCTCTTATGAGAATACTGATTAATAAGCTGTTCATGTAAACATTTATAATTTTGCTTTATGCCTGAATATCTAACATTTACCAAAATATAGGTAATTATTCAGTTTTGCACCGTTATCATTTAAGTTCATTTTGGGAGGACATTTTGCTGACTCTTAATTAGGATAGTCTTTCCAGAATCAGGGCTTTTGGATGGCAAAGGGTGGGTGTTTTAATGATAATGAGATGACATATGACAACTCTTTTAGAATTGAGCCAAAGCGTTCTCATCAGTTGTTCATGGATGGTCCTGAGGTAGAGCTATTTCCCAACAAAAAGCAGGCAGTTGAAGTTCCAAACAGTAATATATTTCCAGGAATGTTAAACTCGAACATTTCTCCATGGGACAATGCTTCCAATTTTCAATCATTTGCTGGCCATGTTTCTGAACAGTTTGATTCTGAGACAGCAAGGGCTATGAATTTTGAGAACAGAAGTCTTTCATCCATTAGCGCGGAAAAATTGACTTTGGAGAGAGAAGTTAATGATAATCCATTTGGAAATGATTGCTCGTTCAGTTTATCCATGTCCCATACACTTGAAGATCCTAGATCAGGTCTCGCTTATGGTGGGTTTAGAAAAGTCAAAGTGAACGAGGTTAAGGAATCTGAGAATCACATGAATCTATCAATGGGACACTGTAATTCTAGAGAGAATGAAAACACAATGTCAGCGGCTCATGTCCTCAATAAGATGGATCCCCATTCTATATCAACAGGTCTCACATACAACAAAATAGATGACAGTGTCATACCTCTGGGAGTTATCTATGGCAGGAGGGATAATAATTTCATGTCAATTGCACAAAGAGTCAACAAGGAAGATGGGAACTTATCAACTGATCAAGGATATAAACATAGCAGTATGATGCCAATGGATCAGACCTCCAACAAGTGTGACAACAATATCATATCTATGTGTCAAATTTACAATAGAGTAGATGACAGTAACTTATCATCCTGTCATGTTTACAATAAGGGACAAGAGGGTACTGTATCAATGGGTCATTCTTACAGTAAGAGTGACAACAGTATGCTGTCAATTGGTCATTCTTATAATAAGGGGGAAAGTACCATCATATCCTTTGGTGGCTGTGATGATGATGCAAATACCTCAAACATGCTGATATCTACTTATGGATTGTTGTTGGGTCAAACTTCAGTTCAAAAAACAGAAGCAACTAATATGCAAAAGTTGGTTAACTCAAACACTGATGCACTTCTTAATAATTTGCATATACCTGCTTCTGGAATCGGAAATGTACCTAAAAAGAAAGATGACCAAAAATTGAATAAGAAAGGTCTACCAAACAATTTCCCTTCAAATGTTCGAAGCTTGTTATCAACTGGTATGCTAGATGGGGTTACTGTAAAATACATGACATGGTCACGGGAGGTAAATCTTTTTTTCTCATTAGTTGGTCTTGCAATATCAGCATATTGTAGTGACATGTTTCATTTTCCGTGTGCATGTTAGAAGGAGCTTCGCGGTGTAATACAGGGCTCTGGATATTCATGTGGTTGTCAGTCATGTAATTTCTCTAAGGTAAATTTTGGGTAGCTTTATATTTTGAAGTAATTTAGGCTTATGATGGTGATTGAATAGGGTATTTGTTCTCATTCTAGGTGATCAATGCGTATGAGTTCGAGCGTCATGCTGGTTGTAAAACAAAACACCCAAATAATCACATATATTTTGAGAATGGAAAGACGATTTATGGGATTGTACAAGAGCTTAGGAGCACACCTCAGAATATATTGTTTGAAGTCATTCAAACTATCACTGGCTCAGCAATCAATCAGAATGCTTTCCGAATTTGGAAAGGTGAGGCCATCATCTAGTTATCCAGTGTTTCTCATTTGAGCATATGAATAATCATTTCTTCTTTTGGTATTTCACTATGAAAATGTTTACATCTCTTGTGTGCTACTGTACTTCCTTTTCAGAATCCTTTTTAGCTGCAACACGTGAACTTCAGCGCATATATGGAAAAGATGAGGGAACACAATTCTCATAATCATGCTTGTACAAGTGCCAAGTAGCATCTCCATTTTGTGCATAAAACTTATCTTTTTTACTGTACCTTGTAGTCTATTGTTCATTCCACCACCATTTTTTAGAACTGCTTGGGAGTGAGCTACGGTAGAACTGGTAGATGAACCTTACACTTAGGATAGAACCCTTTTTCTCAAATCCTTGGATGTTAGAGTTTATTGCTGTGCTGATCTGAGGCTAACTTTATTT
This sequence comes from Hippophae rhamnoides, assembly GCA_033030585.1. Classification (NCBI taxonomy): domain Eukaryota; kingdom Viridiplantae; phylum Streptophyta; class Magnoliopsida; order Rosales; family Elaeagnaceae; genus Hippophae; species Hippophae rhamnoides. The sequence continues at coordinate 58,546,809 of CM065428.1, read as the reverse complement.
TCAGAAGGGAACGTTTTTAATCAGTTTTTTTTTCTTGTTTGTTTCATCTTTGACGCTCCCTGACTGTCACAGCTTTGTAAAGCCAAGTGTTCTTTCCATCAAGATGTAATCTCATATGTTATCTTAATTGCTTTTCTTTCCTCCCAATACTCTGTTACGTAGATGAGCTCTATGATCTCTTTTTTCAAAATTGGATTGTCAAACTACCACTGTGATATTTATCCTTCCTGTTTCAGATTGTTAATGTTTTAGCCATACTTAGTTAAATTATTCAACAGGGTTTTATTGCTTTGTGAAATTCGAATTACAACAGTAAAATACATAATGGTTTTGATCGGAGGTAAGGTCAAAATGCAAGATACGTCTGCAAGAATGGATACTTTCATCAGCTAAACAGAAGTCATGATTAGTTTTTTGTCTTCCATTTTTTATTTTTATTTTTCAACGTGGTTCCCACCTAGAGTGGTGGTGGATAAGAGAAAACTCTCAATCACTTTGTTACACACTTACACAGACTTTTCCTTGGCTCAGCAAGGTTGACATTTGAATAGAAATCATCTATAGTATAGAACATTTCAGCTTATATTTGAGCAGTGCATAATGCTGCTGACTACAGCTCTACATACATGGTTTGTGGGAACTACTGACAGGTTATTAGACAGATGTTCGTTTTCATATCATTTATTAGCTGACGTCTGATTCAGCCCTGCATCAAATGAAACTGTAATGAGTTCATGGCCAGAATCATCTTGTCTGCTGCAATCTGCTTCTGTTAGTTCTTTAACTGGTGCCATCTGTACATCAGTTGCTTGAGTTGGGGATGCATAGTCCTTACTTTTGCCCCACACTACAAGATATAGTCCTGCAACTATGATTGTTGCACCAATTACCCTGTAAATTGATCATATTAGCTAATGGTTTTATTATCTCAAGTGTCATGATGAAGGAAGTGGGCTTGATAGAGATACCTTCCAAGGTACATTTGCTCGCCCAAAATGACAGAGCTCATGATGGCAACGACAACCATGCACAGAGGACTGAAAGCTGTCACAAAAACAGGTCCTCTATCTTGCATCACTACTCCTTGAATGTAGTAAGCTAGTCCTGAACACACTATGCCCTGCAACAATTTATTGTCCAAATGTAAACATCTTTTATTGGCAGATTAAAATTATTGCAAGGGATAGTCGCTGTCAGGATTGGGTTTTGAGGAGTGATGTATATGAAATATGGATTTTCTGGTATCTTCCAACGCAGTATGCCTTAACATTGCAAATGGATGATGAGATTTCATTGAAGGGTCCCATTGGTGTGCATCTAGTAGAAATTGAATCTAAGAATTTTTCAATTATGAGTTGGGCTGAACGGAGTCTTGATAAAATGACTTAGATTGACATTTTTTCAGTGGTAGGAAGACTGAACACCTTTTCTGTTGGAAGGCTTCAATGGCCGAATCAGTTTTTGAGCTGTTTGACATTACAGGATAATTATTGTGATTGATATACTTACGCTGTAGAGAGCTGCCATTAGTTTGACCCCCCATTTCAAAGACCAGACCTTAGGGTTGCCTCTTTCCATAATGAGTGCTACGGTGGTCCCCTCTAGTGTACCCAACAGGCATATCCAAGCCGAGAGAGAGAGCTCAGCTGGGTATGATTTTAATGTGATTGCCTAGAGAAGCAACAAACAACAGTTGTGATTTGGAGGTCAAACTAACTTCACATGCATAAATAGGATATGTTTGTACAAGCGAAGGTAATTTTACCTGCAGAACCATGAAACAAGCCCAGCTGAAACAGCCAGTTATGAGCATGAGGGAACCCTTAACCGAATGTGAAACAATTTCCCCTCCAATTTGAGACTCGTGAACAGTTGTTCCTTTTCCAGAAATTAACTCCAAAACTCGTCCTTTAACCAATGTCATGACCATAGCTCCTGATACTGTTGCTGCAGTACCAAACACCTTCGCTTGGCTTCGGATCCTCTTTATTTTTACCTTCTCAAGCCTATTGGAAAAAGAAAGAACAACAAAAGATTAAACCAGGAATGTACAGAAGTTGCTCAAATGGATTGCTTCTCTAACTAAGAATTACCCTATAATACAAGCCATTATAAAAGTAATGGCAGGAAGAATATTGGACATAGCTGCAGCAAACGTTGCACTTGTATACTTCATACCCATGAAATACAAGTTCTGGTCGATAACTGGCCTGAAAGGTAGAGAACAAGATTAGGAATAACAACATTTTTTTTATTAGTAAATATTTATACAGCAAGTCAGAAGATTACTCTAATAAGCTGAGAACTACAATCTTGAAGAAGATTGGGTGTGTCATCTTCGGCCGCACTTTTCTATAACAGATGAGTTCAAGTGGAAAAGGGAGAAAAAAAAAGGCCTTAGTAATGAAGAGTTAAGAGGGAAATGAAGATGTGTGAAAGAGATACAAACTTGTCAAGAAACAGAGCAAAAGGAGCAATGATAATGAAGGCAACAGCATGTCGATAGACAGCAAAGACATAGTTGCTCATCCCTTGGTTTAATGCAGCCTTAGAAAGAACATCCATTCCAGCAAAACCAAACTGCAGAAATATAACACCCATGAATGGTTTCACTCTTTCGAACAAGCCGATATTTCCTTGTTTCTCCATTATGCTTGCTTCACGTCCCACGCTTCCTACGACTTATTTACACTGTAAAATTCATGTAATGTATGGTGGTAGTGGTAGGCTGGTAGAAACAATTATACCGTTTATATACAAAAGGTCCTTGTATAAACTATAACACTACTTCCCTATTATGAATACAAGGAATCTCATGATAAAATTAGCTACAATAATTGCTTAAAAGGTTAGCTGAAAGATTAAACAACTTAGTTTAGGCTTTTAATTAAAAAAAACGTAGTTTTAAGCTCCAATTGTTTTACTACTATTTTTGGTGGGCACCTCTCAAAGATAATTGTTACGTACGTACTCAGAGAATAAGAGAGTACAATCTTCTGTTTGCTTTTAGCATTACACTTTTCAGTATATACGTAACATAAAGCAGCTCTGCAGGTATATACGTATTGGTTACAATTAGGTCACAAGTCTCAACAAACTAGCAACACTTCTGTACAACTTGTAATCAATCAGTTATTAACATTACACAAAGATACATGTAAAAGCTAGATCCTTTTTTGCTCATGGAAAATACGTACAAACAACTTTATATGCTAAGAAGTGAAAATCAAACAAGTTTTATGTTTATAAAATATCATTGGGATTATAGATTTATAAATTTATAAGTTAACTTTACTCAATAGATTAACTATTTGCGATGAAAGTTTATTATCTTGTGAAAATTTATGAAACTTTTAGCTAGTTGAAATTCATTGGAAGCTATTCAACGGGTGCATATATATATATATATATATATATATAGTTATAATTTAATATAAACCTTTAACTATTTCACTCTTTTTTTTTTTTTTTGCAAAAAATTATTGAAAAGATAAAATACAAACAACTTACACGGAGGAAAAATAAGAAGAAACTTGTACTCCTCGACAACAATAACAATAATAATAATAAATAAATAGAGAGATAAATTACTAGATATAATCAAGCTTAAATTATTAAAAAATAATAGTTTAATTTGATCAATGAGATAATAATATTTTAACATCCATATCTAACATGATTGATGACTATTTAATGGAACACTTTTTGAGTAACTTTTAGACGTGCATGGTTATAGGAAAAACTCTATCACGTGATCAGAACATAGTACAATATAATAGTTGGTCAATCAAAAAATTTCTTTTGAAAACTTTCTTTAAAATTTTTGATATAAGGTATAAAATATTTATAATAATGGTGTGACCCAAACATCTTATTCGTTAGGCTAAATAACATGATTAACTATTTAATGAATGAATAGAGGAACTATATTTTATAAATTAACAAGGTTTGTAATATATGTATAGATATTGTTCGTACAAAAGTTTTTTTTTATTCTACCGTAAGTTTAAATTCTCTGATAATTATTTTCTGTTGTAATTTTTTTTATTTATATTTTTAAATTTTATTTAGGAAATTGTCTTTAATCATGCTTTAATATTATAATTTTTGTGAAAGAATTTTACAAATACATTTATTATCTAAGATATATAATATAAAAAAACAAGCTAGGTCCAACAAAGTTTAGGTAACAGTCTTCAAACATATAAATGAAGTTAAAAGGAGAATATAAGAAATAAAAAAAAATAGAATGTATAATGCTTTAGGATTGTTGGAAGTTACATGTAAATCAAATGATACTAATATTGATAAGGTAAAAAATATCAGTCTCACATCATTAGCTAAACACGACTTGCAAACACAATTAGTTACACATATATTCGGCTGTCGTTGTCAAAAAATTGAAGGAGATCACTCTAATTCCACTATCGATGCACATACACTGTGGTTTGTTTCCTTGCTTTATTATATATATTCGTTACTATTCTCTAATTGACTTCTTTTAGATTTCAGGTACTAAATATTACATATAATATATATAATTAAATTGATCTGTAAAAATTATATATAATTAAATTAATTTTAAAATAACATGTAAATTTTATATATTACATAAGAAAAGGAGTGACCCTTAGGTGACTATTAGTCTTTTAAAATAGGAAATGAGTTTTTTTTAATTGTTTTAGAAAAAGGGTCATGTAAGAACAAAAAAATGCAATACAATAATAATATTTGAAACTACTATTTAAAATAATATTATCTATTATAGGATAAAACATAATATTGATTTAAAAAAAAAATAAGAGAAATGAAGGGATACGATAGAGAAGACTAATCATAAAGCAACTTGTAAACCTAATTGAATTCCTAAACCTCCATCAAATCCATCACTCTCAACGAGAGATAATTGGACAAGAAATTGTCATATATGTTAGACAGCACAAAAATGAAAGAATAATGAGGGTTAGTACTAACGATAGTGGACAAGAGAATAAAAAATGAAGAAGATAGAACTATTATACATGGTGTATATTGAAAGAACACGAGATGGTGCAAACTCTAAGGAAGGGGTGCTTCATTGGCAGAAAATATATGTAAAAATAATAATAAAACATATTTAATGATGGCAGATTGTCACATGATCAGTTTTATTAAAATAATGTTAAAATATTGATTTTTTCTTCAATAACTATTTTCTTAAAAACATCATACAAAGAGACTTCATTTTTTTTTTATCTACAAAGCTAAATAACCCAAATAACTTAAGCCACGGGACTACGGTTTCTATTCACCCTATAATATATGTATGTAATGTATAGACTAAATATACTTTATGTACAACCTAGTATGATATTTTGAGTCAATTCAATTATCTATTTTGTGCTACAAATCCCCTCTTTTAGATATCTTACTAGATATAGTAGTGTTTAAGTTTGTTGCCCATTTGAATATTCTCATAATAATAGATATTTTGGGGGTGTTGTTTTATCGAAAAATTCTTTATTACCGTTACAACTGCATCTTTATTGTATTCATATTTAAAAATAAAGTACATAATTTATGAATACTTTAATTGGTTAGAACATTGGTGTTGATTTATATTGTAAGGAAAAAAGAGAAGACTTAAGGCAAATCTAAGAGGAAAGGTGTACAAAGTTTTAAAAAAAGAAAATGATGGAATTATTGATGACCCATTACGATTTATGTTTATATTGGTTAATTTACACACACGTATATATATATATATATATATTTCCCATTTATTTTTGTTCTTTGAAGAGATACTATCTAATACGAAGATCTAGATTTTGCAATTAATTAGATATATATGTTTGCTAACCACAAAACAAAGTTTACATAATCGGTCTTCTCATCCCTAGGTTACTACATTATTAATATGATTTGAAATAAAATGTTAAAAGTATATATATTACAAATAACATATATAATCATATTACAATATACAATGTATATTCTTTTTTGAGGCAATTAATTAAAGAGAATATTATATGATATGTATCTTATTAGGATATACTTGTAGATCACATATTTTACCATGGAAAGGTCCATAAATTTCATCTTCAATCCGAGATACGTTAACGAGTTCATTTCGTTTTCCTCAAGTCTCGAACCTGAGACTTAGTCCTTAAGTACCATAGATTCATAGAGGTTGGTATCAACCGAGAAATGTTAAGATATATATATTTGTGGAGAAGGCGCAAGGAACTCATTAACGTACATTGGATTAAAGATAGAGTATACTGACACTCCCACGATAGAATACTAGGCCTACGAGTATATCATAATATTAAAATGTGCATTTTTATAAGGGTTATCTGTATGGGCCCGTAACTTTTATACATTGGGAATCCGTGGATTCTACCTCCTATTGAGCTACAATGCATTTCTTTCGTCCTTCCCCAATTGGTACCAGCTTCTATTAATCTTTAATACTTAACGGCTAGGTCCGAGTTTCGAGACTTGTTGAAAGCGAAATGTACTCATTAACGTACCTTGAATTGGAGATGAAATCTACGAACCTTCCCATAGTAAAATACGTGACCCACAAATATATCTTAACGGATCTCATTTTTAAGTTGTGTAATATTTTTGAATAAATATTCATAAATATTTTTATTTTGTAAGTGTGTTTACAAATATAAAAATCGTCAGAGTTATAACAATACTAAACCACGGGAACAAACAACAAAAAATCATATTATACCTCTAAGAAAAATAATATTTTTTATTTAGTTTTAAATAGGGTCAAAAATAGCCGTAGTGAACAGGAGGTTAAAAATGAAAATTGCAATTAATCAAACCTAATCTCACTGTAAACAGAACCCTTATATTCTTTCACGAGTTCAATGACGTACATATTCTTTCACAATCCAATCCTTTTACCCCACTTAACAGATGATCGAAAGGAGAAAAAACAAATTGAACTTCTCAGAAAGAAAACAATACCTTTTTGACAAATTAGACACAAATAAGCAACCACAAAACAAACTCATGTTTTTCTTTACTATCAATTTTATTTTATTTTTAATCTCGTTTTTGGTTATTAACTGATCTTAATTTTACGGTTGATGAAAATGGTGATGAAATTTTTTGGATGGTGAAGATGAAGACTTGAAGAGGAACCATATATCATAATCTCAATGATGCTTTTCGGCCAAAAAAGAATCTGATTTTATATGATATTATCCGTCCAAAATCAAGTTCAACTCCTATGATAAAGGCCTGTTAAATATCACAAATGGTTTAGAATACAAAATCATGTCATGGAATAACATTTCCGGAATGAGCTCATCAATTAACTTAGATTCTTCTTATTGATATCGACTACTGCTGCCCCATACCCTCGGTAGAGATGGTAATATGAGTGCTCCACATTCAAAGAATTGTGGGTTCGAGCATGAGTAATGGCAAAAATTAATATTGCTTTGCTACTTTTCTTAGGAGATTAGTACACTTTAGTTTCATTGTTTTGACACCAATGGTTCATATCATAATTCGATCCAGAAACATTCATGAAAACATATAAACATAAATGTAAATATAGCAGAAATAAAAAAAATTAAAATTATACCTCTAATTATTGATCAAGTTTCACCACTTTCATAAAAATTCTAATGAGTTTTTAATTTGATGCTTCTAGAACTTTCTATGTTATTATGATGGTGCAGAGAATAATTCACTGAAGTTTGATTATGAATTAATTGAATTTTTTCAGTTTTTTACACAGCATGCTTAGGGACCAAACCATGTATTTATAGGCAAGTATCAAATGCTCTGTCCATCAAAGAGCAATCAAATGTGCATTAATGGGTTGAAGTATCTAGGTGATGAAGTGATGGAAGTTATGGACTACTCTTCTGTCACTGTTTTGGTAGTCTGCATCATCGTATACTACAAGCTAGCAATCTTTTCCTCCCCTCCAACCATTGTCCTTTCAGTTATTAGCAAAATAAAATATAGTAGCTTTGGATGGCTTAATAAAGTCGTCAATGATTATGCTTCTTCAACTGGAAAAGTTTTTGTTCAAAATTACTGTCAAAAACCCAATGAAAGGTCCTTCTGGTACATATCTAATGTGGAGGTGAAAGTAAGCTCTCTTAGGCTGCCCATTTGGCAGAAACCTAAGGTATATTTTATTCTAAAAAAATTGATGTGAATTATCTCTTAATGCCAACTATCTACTTACCCATTAATTTTTCATTTTCTAGATTTGCTTTTATGTTATGAGTTGTCTAAGATATGCCAATTTTGCTAGTAGAGATTATGAAATTGAAAATTTACTTGTTCATGAAGTTGAATTAAGAATGAAGGAATTATTACCTGTTTTTGACCATTTGTGTAGTGTTAAATCAAGTTTGAATTATATAGTTTGACTCCATTTGATGCATCAATTTTTGGGGAATGTTAATGTTTTTTTAATAGAAATATTAAAATGTATTAATAACCATTCAAAATCGTTAATCAAATCGGATCAAAATCATTCCATTATAACATTTTGAATAATTAAAAAATCCGATTTGGTTTGAGCATTATGAAAGATTCAATTTGGTTAAAAACAATTACTCAAAACCAAACCAAACCGAACTGGACCGTGAACACCCTTAAGTACAATTCATGAAAGAAGAGATGTATTCTATGACGTCTAATTGAGTATGAGATCTCGTCAAGTTACCTGATGTTGTAAAAGTCATTGGATGTAAATAGATATGTGCAAATATTATCTATCTTAAGATTACATGTATAAATAAATGACAATAAATTATACAAGCAAAAATAAATAATATAAACACTAATTAAACCCATAAAGACCCAATAACAATTAATTTCATTATGTATAAATTATTTAACTAAATTTCATATGTATAATAAATTACAAAATTTATACATACAAATACCAAAACAAATAATTTAAGCATAAATTTTAATGTGCCACAAATTATTTAAATAAATGCCACGCGTATAATAAATATTCTACATATGACAAACCTAAGTTAAATAATTAATCATATTAAAATTATATTCAGAATTTTTTTTAATAAAAATTAAATTCCGAATACATATAATAATAAATCTTGTACATATTATAACATAAGATGTGATGTGGTCCAATGATTTAGGCGCTTAACTCTCACCCAAGAGACCCGAGTTTGAGTCCTTTTTCTTTTTTCTTTTTGTCAAGTCTTCTTCAACCTCCATGCGGGTCAACCAGACTCGGTTTCAACCCAAACAGAGACCCGACTGTTTCTATCGATTCTTTGAGAAAATCTAGCATTCTTTTTATCAAAATTATCAGAATTTGATTTCCAAATGATTAATGGTCTCAATTTGAATCAAAAACATCATAATAAAAATAAGATAATTAAAAGATTTCAATGAATGTCCACGATAAATTAGAATCATTTTCTTTATGGTTTTTCACGTCCCAATTCACATAATCATTTGAATATTAATACTGAAATAATTTATAATTTTCATAAGCATTAAAAACGAGTCAAATAAAAACCCAATTTTTCAATTCCTCGTTAAAACAAAACAAAACATAGATATTTTCAAAACAACTCTAATACCAAATATTGGAACATAATTCGATCCAAAAACATTCATGAAAGCATATAAACATAAATGTAAACACAACGAAAGAAAAAAAGAATCAAAAACATATTTTCAACCATCGATCAAGTTTTACCACTTTCACGATAATTCTAATAGGTAAGTTTGATTCTTAATTAATTAAATTCTCTCAGTTTTTCACGTAACAAGTTTAAGGACCAAACCATATATTTATAGGCAAGTCTCAAATACTTCATCTATCAAAGAGCAATCAGATGTGCATCGAAGAATTGGAATTCGGAAGTGATGGAGTGATGAAAGTTATGGACCACTCTTCTGCCAACTGTGATCAACTGGTTGGTTATCGAGCAATTCAAAGAGAAAAAAACAACATCCACTTCTCATATTTGGTGCATTGATCTTCATCATCTCATATTGGTGCATGTTGAGTCATTTTGAATAATAAAATTTAAATTAAATAAAAATAATATCAAATATTATTCAAATAGCTCACTATTATATAAAAACCATATCGTAACAATTATAGGAGTATTTAAGTGATTCAAACTTCTCCTCATGTCCAAGATCATAAATACCACTTTAGAAGAACTATATTAATTCAAAATAATAGTTGTGTCCACAAAGATGTGAATATTAAGTAATTTAGAAGATTCAATTTCATGAAAAAATCAACTAATATATAACTAATTTTTTATGCTTAGAGGATCTACATTTAACACCCAAATAAACAGTGGTAGTAAAATAATGAGAGAGAGAGAGATGAATAAAAATGAAACACCACCACCATAGTTGTGGCAAAATCAGTCTTTCCCACCAGAATGGCTGCCTTGATAAAGTCAACATTCATCTCACCACTTCGATGCAATTTCCTTATCCGCAACAAGCTGATTTTTGGGATGCTTGAGCATCTCCTGCTGCTTGGTCTGCTTGGTTAATCTTTATTGTCTGAGGCTGCAACATCAAACAGAGAAACATAATTGAGAAACAGCAATTTTATAATTAAAAGACAAAAACAAAACTAATCAAGTCCATAAAGATAAGATTTCCATCAAAGAGATAGAACGATAAATTTACAACACAGCAAGAGAGAGAGAAGAGTGCCAAATTACCGGGAAAACAATAAAAAGCTCAACTACACCGCAAAAATCTGGTTGTGTAATGTAGGAGAAATGACAGTGATAACTAGTGACTTTAAATTCAAGTATATTACCTCAGCTCTTGAGTCAGTATCTGCAAGTCTTTGCTTGATATCCCTAGCTATTGAAAAGAAAACCTCCTCCACATTTAAATTTGTTTTTGCACTCTGTAATGTAATAGATAGCATCTTCAGCATACAAGAACAGCAATTACTTTTACAAATAATATCACAATCAGTAATAACTCACAGTCTCCAAGAACTTAATGCCATATTCGTCAGCAAGAGCTTGGCCCTTTGAAGTTGGCACAGCCTGTAAAAAGCAATCAAAACAAATAGTTGTCATCAAAATGGAAGATCACAGCCTAATGGAACAAATAGATGCATGTCACAGAAACAATGAGTCAACAAACCCTTTTGCTTTCGTCCATGTCAGCCTTATTACCCACTAGGATCTTGTTAACATTATCAGAAGCATGCTGTTCAATGTTACGAATCCAATTCCTGATGTCTGGAGAGAAGGGAAAAAAAATTCATATCAATATCTATGAACAACAAGTAAATATAGAAACGATTCACCATTGATGGATTGAATCCCCATCCAGTAAATGTACCTCTTAACATTCAGAAAGGATCAATAACAATTTATAGTATATTGTTAATATCCACTGTTACTATGGTTCAAACAAAATTGAAGAATCGTGCATTAAGGCATTAAATGATGAATGAAGTGATTACTATTAAATGATGACTCATCTGTAACATCATACACTAGCAAGATACCCATGGCTCCACGGTAGTAAGCTGTAAGACAAAAGAGGAAAAGCTTAGCAACTGCCTCAAAGCAATAGCATCTCACGAAACATGAACACAAGGTTCCACGAAGCAACAAAATTTATAAAGGTAGCATATTTTTTGTGATGCTTTAAAAGGCTATTCGAGGCACTCGGATGCAGCACTTGCAGAGTAACTCAAGGTAAGGTGGAAGAAGAAGGTTCCGAGGTATAGCAGAGGATTACAATTACAACAATGATGCATGTGTGCACCCTAATGTACATGGGCTCTAGCATGAATTTGTTTGGGGATCTTCCGATTTTCTTTTTTCCTTAACAACATTAGACCAATGTAAGCCACACTTTTCATCGTTAAAAGTTTTTATGCAGCCTCGAATAGACTTGTGAGAGAGCTGATAACAAAACTTCAGCAAACTCCAGAAAGCACTATACCATATAATGATATGTTAGATACTAAGCGAGATTAACTAAAATTGGGTTAGTTAAAACTAATGGCTACTGCACTTTCATACATAAAACAGCAATAACACCAGAGGCAAAAGATTCCTCTTACATTCTAAAAGCACAAAGGCAAAATATTACTAGTAACATGCACCTAAGACAGTAAAAGGACCCAATTAGATTTGATGAGATGATTATGATTGTTAATAGTAATTAACAGCACCTATAAGATCATATACCAACCAGTTGTAATTGTTCGAAATCGCTCCTGGCCAGCAGTATCCCAAATTTGCAACTTAATTCGTTTCCCATCAAGCTCTATGGTCCGTATCTTAAAATCAATTCTGTTTATGAAAATCCATGAGGTGAGATCAGAAGAAGTTTAAAGCCAAACATAAAAGAGGATCCCTGCAGAACTGATGTTTATGAAACACATACCCAATAGTTGTAATAAAACTAGTTGTAAAGGACCCATCTGAGAAACGCAAAAGAAGGCAACTCTTACCCACACCTGTTAAGTCTCATAACGGACAGAAAAAGGAGCATGATTTGCAAGGAGCCAAGCACAACCCTTTAGCATACAAAGAAGCAAAAGACTTAAAAATCCTAATTTGCGAATATGTGAACTATACGTGCAGTGAAATAAAAACAAGCACAAAAATCTTAGAAGGACCATCATGTAACTTACTTTCTTATTTAGTGCTATGCTACGACTTATCTATTTCGACTCCAATGTATGACATCTATCTTAAGTTTTTTCAATCATCTAGCTTGAACACGATAATCATCTACAGGGCCAAACAGATGCAAATTCAATATATCAAGAAATGTCGTCTACGAAGAAATTCTACCTAAAAAGCAATATCATGAAACAGCAACTAAAACACGAAAGACGCCGATTCAGCTGCAATATTTACAAAAACGTATACGTATCATGTTTAATGGTTTAATCGCACATTATTATTATTGTTGTTGTTAAAATAATTGAAACTGGGAAGCAAAAATGATCATTTTAAAAAAAATGAACAAACAGAGCTCAATATAAAAAATTACATATTCCAATAAAAGTTGAGCAGATACGCAACATATCACATTTCAATCACAGAGATAACCAAAAAAAAAGGTGCAAAAGTAAAATATACCACTGTCGCCGATCAGGAGGAGCTTTACGAGGTAATCGTAATCGGCTCGAGCTCTCGCAGGTGAGCAGCCATTGACAAAAAAAATCACTGACACAAAAGTACATAAATACACTGGAACAGAATTCACAGAAGATGAAAAAATTTGAAAGAAGGAAATTAAGGAAGAGAAAAATACCAGAGTAGATCAGATCAGGGAAGAAGCCGATTTGAGATTTTTAAGGGAAACAAAGAGAAACAAAAGAGGAGGGAAGCTGAGTACCCTATCTACGTCAGCACCGATCGGCCGTTGATATTTGCTTTTGAGAGAGAATGAATTTGGAGAGAGAGTGGTGGGATTCAGTTCAACTATTATGTTTCCATAAATGACCAAATCTTTTGACAAGAAGAAAAAAAATGATAAATTACAAACTCTGATAAAATAAAATTAAAATAAATAATAGTAGTCTAATTCCGATCAGTCAGATCAAATAAAAAAAATGAGTGATTTCAATCTGATCGAATTTTATCAATCCACTCGAATTCGGATTCGATTTGAAAATATTCAAATCCAAATAATATAATGTGATCCGATATGTTTATATATTATTTTAAAATAAATATATAATAATTAATAAATCTAATTATCTAACCTAACTTATTAAACCTATCCGCCAATCATCTCTTAAGAAGCCTAATATTTTTTCCAATTGTTTCCATCTTTCTCTCTACCTCCATTGTTAGTTTCATGTTCTGATGTTCTCTGTTTTGTTGCTCGCCGCTCTATTGTCGCACCTCTGATGTCCCAATCACAGCTCGCCAGTTGCTGCTCGCCAACCTTTGCCCTGTTGTCATTGTTTGTTGTTTGGTGTTCACTCATGTCATTTTTCGCTGTTCTTCATTATCCTACACAGAAGGTTATATTTGTTTAAACCTTTTTCTTTTTATGAATTTTGATTTTAGATCTAATATTCAAATACTATGTTTTGATTGTTATTGATAGTTATTACTTTTGTTTCAAATTGATGTGTGAAGCAAGAAGCTATCTAGAACATATTGTGTGATTTACTATTTTTTTATAGTAATTTTCAAGAGCTATGAGATGAAATTACGAGTCTGAGTGGAAATGTGATGGTATTGTAGAACAAAAATTAGGTAACATTATAAGAAAACTTTGAACGATCATAACTTTGTGCTGGGAGGTCTATTTTAGACATTTTTTTTATTCCATGTAACTTTTCGATATCTAGGCACTGCAAACTGCCAAAGGCGATTTGTCCAGAATTTTTCCCCAAAAAATGTTATTTTTCATGCTTTAATTGAGTTACAAATTTTTTTAAGATACTTTTAAAATATTGAGGTCTATTAATATTGAACAATCATTTCCAACATCATCCCACATCTATGTACGCATTTTTACAATTATTTATTGCAAATATCTAATATATTTATTGCAAATATCTAATATATTTTTTCTACAACTATACAGATGACTTTAGATAAAGATAAAGATACACTTTATGTGATTGAGGAAGTAAATAATGATGAAAGTGCAACACAACCAACTCAAGAAGAAGATTTTGTAAGTACTCCAATTCCTGACCTTTGCATTGATTCTAAAGAAGAAGGTAAAAAAGTTTCCTCTAGATCTAGTAGTGAAGCATGGACTCATTTTACCATAGAAGGGGTAGGGTAACATCGCAAAGCTACCATAGAAGGGGTAGGGCAACATCGCAAAGCTATATGCAAATATTGTAAGAAACAATATAAGTATATGTCAAGAAAATCTGACACGTCAAATTTGCTTGCACACATTGCCATTGGATGTGATAAGTTTCCCGATAGAGTTCTTAAGAAACAAAAAACTTTAGCTTTTCATAAGGAAGGAAGTCTTGTACCTCACAATTTTAATGTTGAAAGATGTAGAGACAAATTGGTAAAAATGATAATAAAATATGAATTGCCATTTATTATCGTAGAAGGTGAAGGATTTAAGGAGTTTATTGAAGAGCTACAACCTTTGTTTAAAATCCCTTCTCGGTGGACTATTGTAAGAGACTGCTTGAATTTGTACGTTACTGAAAGAATCGTTGAATAGAAATAGTAAAAGAATATGTCTTACCACTGATACATGGACATCTTGTGAGAATTTATGTTATATGTGTTTAACTACTCATTTTGTTGATAATGGTTGGAATTTACAAAAGAGAACCTTAAACTTTTGTCAAGTTCCAAATCATAAAGGTGATATACTTGGTAGATCAATTGAAGCATGTTTGTTAGATTGAGGCATTGATAGGATATTATGTATTACAGTTGATAGTGCAAGTTCTAATGATACTGTAATTACTTATTTGAAAAATTGTGTTAGTGGTTGGGGTAATGCAATTTTAGAATCAAAACACTTGCACATGTGATGTAGTACACATATTCTGAATTTAATTGTTGAGTAGAGTTTGAAAGAGTATAACATATCAATAAATAGGATTTGTGCTGTTGTAAGATACGTGAGAGGATCACCAATTAGACTGTAAAAATTTAAGAGTGCTGCTGAAATGGAAAAACTCTCTACTCAAAAACTTGTTTGTTTAGATGTTACCACAAGGTGGAATTCAACTTATTTGATGTTGGATTCTACAACTTATTTTCAAAAACCATTTGAAAGGTTAAAGATCACTAATTTAGGATACTATCAAGATTTTTGTCGAGGTGAAATTAAACAAGCTCCGACTATAATAGATTAGGATAATGCTATATATTTTGTCCAATTTTTGAAAGTTTTTTATGAAGCAACATTATTGTTTTATGGATCTTTGTATGTGACTTCTAATTTCTTCTTGGATCGTATTTGTTTTATTCATGATTAACTGGATATGTGGAGTAAATGTGAGGATTACATTATGATGAAGATGACTGCTGATAGGAAGGTAAAGTTTGACAAATATTGGGGAGGAATGTCTAAAATGAATATGATGTTATTTGTGGTTGTTTTACTTTATCCTAGGCATAAGGAGTGCTCTTTACATCTAAGTTTGCTAGAATTGTGTAATAGGGATGAGATTGAGGCATTAATGAGTTCAAAAAGGATGAAAAAAACTTTGGAAGATATGTACGAGGAGTATCATAAAACTTATTTTCCATCAAACACATAAGAATCTTCTCAACCTTTAGAAATAGGTACATAAGGTTTTGGTTTAGAAGCAGATGCATTCCAACTTTATGCTTCTCGTAAGAGAAAACATTTAAAAGAAGTTTCATACTATGGAAAACAAATCTGAGTTAGAAAATACTTACAAGAAGCATTGGTTTATATGGATGATGATAAATTTGATCTATTAAGTTGGTGGAATGTTCATTCCTCAAGATTTAAGATTTTGTCTTTAATAGCTCGAGATGTATTGGTCATACCGGTATCTACTGTAGCATATGAATCTGCATTTTCTACTAGTGGTCTTACAATTAGTCCATACAGAAGTTCCTTATCTTCTAAAATTGTATAATCTTTGATTTGCACTCAAAATTGGATTCGTTCATATCCAATCATTAATATCCAAAAATCACTTGATGAAATTGAGGCTCTAAAATCAGATATATTGCATAAAACTTTCAAATATATATTTTGAATATATATATAGATTTATTTGTTATTAAATATATATTATTATGTTTATTAACTCCTTATTTATGTATATTTTTAACTTTTTAATTTTGATCATGCATATGTTCTTGGTGGTATTGGTGACTTAAACCTTGAATGATTATTAAAAAGAGTTCTTGTTATTATTAATTTTGGAGAGTGAAATTAATTTATGTAATTGATATTTAATTTTTTAGAATTAAATTATGTAATTGATGTTGAATTTTTTATGTTTGATTATTTTTGTTGAATTATTTTTAATCATGCTGTCTACTTTTTATCATGTGCAATTTTTCTTAATTTTAATGTGAATAGTAAAATTTACATTCAATTTTTACATTTTAAAAAACTACAAGTTATGTGATCCACCAAAAAGAAAATGAACCAAGATGTTCCATTTCAAAAACAAATGAACCACTAGAGCCCTTCATCCTTAATCAAGATCATTGCTTAAACTAACTCATTAACTCCAGCATCGTAAATTGGGTTGGGGTAATTTTGGATTAAGTAAGAATAGTTTTGTTAGTATGAAAAATGTATACACTTATTTTTATAAGTATTAAAAATAAATATTCAAAGTCTCATGATTATTCAAAAAGTGTACAATTAAGTCTCATCAAGGAACCAATTTTTATACTAAAGTACCTAATTTTCATAAATAATATAAATAAAAGAACTCAACTCATAAATTATAAGAATAAAGAATATTTTTACACAATTAATAGAATATTTGTCCCATTTGTATTTTATATACCTAGTAATTATGGTCTCTTAAGTTTTATCTATTTTATATTTTAATGTTTAATTTTTTTTAGACTTAGTCTCTAATTTTTTTAATTTTTAAAAATTTAATTCAAATATAAAAACTATATTAAATTTTTTATCATATATTAAAGTTACATTATATCCTTATGATTAATTTTTTTTTTTAAATTTGATATATTTAGTTTTTTTATTGTATTTTTAAAAATTAAAATAATTGATAATTACAAGGCAACATTTCAATTTAAATTAAAAAGTTATTAAATTTTTTAAAAAATTAAGTTATATTTTACAATTAAAATTAACTTGAAAAAAATTAACGATTGATAAATAACTAAAAAAATAAAATAGAAGAACCTTATAACAAAATATTATTTTTCAATTAAATCATAGTTTCATAACCACAAATATAAATTAAAGGTACGACATTTCTTCGGTGAGAGATATCTTTGGGTCTCGAATTTTATAATATGATTATAGATTTACGATTATAATTAAAAACCATAGTTATATATCAATATTGTAATAGTTTAAATATTATTATTATGAAGTACCAAATCATCACATATTTCAAGAATAATGAATAATTTCTATCTATAAAGACAAGATTTTTGCATTTATGAAGTGCTACTCTTCCAACATAAATTTTTTTTGCATGTCTTTGAACTGATGGAAAATAAAAAACAACTTCTGGAGAAGCCTTTCAAGGCTAAGGTTATCTCCTCGTATAAATCAACAGAGTGGAATTTGAGATGGCTTTATGTTTGAATGCAACAATGCTAAAGTTATTGAAAGCATTGGACCTGTGGTAAAGTTAGAAAAAATGCAACAAAATGAATTAATTAATTGGAGATTGCTAGAGCTAGGATAGAAATTCAGATTCAAAAACATTATCAGCTAAAAAACTTCTTAAATGACAATCTCTTGATGACCCTTTTGTTTGGTTACAAATTAGATATGAGAGAATATCTGAATTTTGCCATACTTGTGGTTTGATAACTCATGTTGCAATCCAATTAATCCAGTACAATTCCATAGATGCAGCTTTCATAGAGCTTGATAATGTTAATCATTTAATGTTATGGTAACTGGTTAAAAGCTAGCCTGAGAATCACAGCTCCAATTGTTGAACATATTCAGAGACTAAACAATAGAGGAGAGATCATTCTTCAAACTCATCCTTAAGGATTGAATCGCATCCTGATGTTTCTAGCCAATTAAATAAATTCCAAAATCTACAAATAGTTAGTGGCCATTACGAAAGAGAATCAGCAAATAAATCTGATGTTAAATTTGAGCCTAACTCCATCTCAAAACCCATGTTATAAGATGGATGATTGCCCTCATTTATATATGTGTTTAATACGTTATGTCCAATCGATGTGGGACTTTTTAACATCTGATGTTGGAACTAATAATCCTAACCAAAATAATTTTCATACACGCGATTTTCATGAAATCAATATTTTTGCAGGATCAGGGAAGGAAGAAACCTCTAATCTCAATTTGATACCAGTGGAAAATCAAGAGGTGACATGACAAACAATTCAAAAAGAAGTTTTTGGCTCAGAAAATCTTACTCTTCAACAACTCAAAGGCAAAGACTTGCAAGCCCAGAAAGATCAAGGGAAGGTGAACTTAAACTTAATTTCCAACCAACATGGATTCTTCTTGAATTTATTCAATGTTGTTAGAAACACATACCTAACTCAATCCAATAAAATCTCATTGAGT
Organism: Hippophae rhamnoides; assembly: GCA_033030585.1. Classification (NCBI taxonomy): domain Eukaryota; kingdom Viridiplantae; phylum Streptophyta; class Magnoliopsida; order Rosales; family Elaeagnaceae; genus Hippophae; species Hippophae rhamnoides. Next base: position 58,527,597 of record CM065428.1, on the reverse strand, counting down.
TAAGAATTGTCCAGACTTATAAGCAATATTTTTGTCTTGCTCTTAACCGATGTGGGACAAAGATACTTAACAACCCCCTCCACATAACGGACAAAGGTGGACATAAGTGTCACAGTGAGATTGTAGTAGAGATCAGGAGTAGAGCTATGACTAACCATTAACTTAATGAGATCTTATTGGGTTAAGTTAGATATGAGTTTCTAACATGGCATCGGAGCTCTGCTCTTGGTCTCTATGTGATTGGATCCTAGGCTCTACCACAGTCTCACTATGAAGCTTATGTCCACCTCTGTCCGCCGTGTGAAGGGGGTTGTTTAGTATTCTTATCCCACATCGGCTAGGAGCAAATCAAGAATGCTGTTTATAAGCCTGGACAACCTTTAACTTATTGAGATCTTATTGAATTGAGTTAGGTTTTGGTTTCTAACATGATATTAGAACTCTGCTCTTGATCTCTATGTGTTTGGATCCTAGACTCTACCATAGTCTCACTGTGGCGCTTATGTCCACCTCTATCTACCGTGTGGAGGGGGACTCTTAGGTATCCTTGTCTCACATCGGCCAGGAGTAGGACAACAATACTGTTTATACACCTAGGTAACCCTTAACTTAATAAAATCATATTGGGTTAAGTTAGGCCTTAGTTTCTAATAAATATCATGCAATATCAAGTTCATGAATTTGATTGGGATATGCTTAAACCAAACACTGCTTTAGCTACATCTAATGAAATTGCCGACATACCTACTATATATTCTCAACATTACCAGTGAAATTGTTTCAATTCCAAACATTTCATTATCTCTTCCATTTTTAAATATAATTGTTGAGCATATAAATCATCAGTCGAGCTTTCTCTATTGAATACAATCACTTCTTGATTGAAAATCATTCTCAAATAATTTCCTAACAAAAAATCAAACAACAATCACATTTCTGAACCTGTCATCAGAAAAAGAAAAAAACCAAGAACTAGCAAATAGAAATAATGGAAAAAGGAAGCTCTTGGTGAATTGTATACTCCACATCCCACTTTTGTGATTGATAAGAATATAATCAAAAGTTCAGAGGCTACTATCACAAACAAAGACTCCAATTCTTGTTGGATACTGGATTAATTCAGAACAATGAAGAATTGATCAAATTTGCACAAGAAATAAACACTTCAGGCACTCAAAATTGGAACAAGTTATAAAGAAGCATGCACAGAAGAAGTTAAAGATAGTTGATACTTCAGAATCCAATCAAATTAATCATGATACTGTTATCATTTTTGATGATGAAAAGGTAACTCATAACTTACCCCACCAGCAAACATGAGGTGCTTATCCGATAACATTTGAAATTTTGTTAAATATTGACATAAACTCAAAAACAATATTAGTTCCATTTATTATTAAATGTAAATTCATCATAAGAGGCACAAGCAATAGCATTATCTTTGACTTTAGGTCTAGCAACTATTATTTCTCACTCAATGTAATTTTTGATTGTGGTTGTCAAAATATAATTAATTATGTTTTGAGTATTAATAATGACGTGTCCTTGCAACCAAACTAATTTTTAGAATAAATAACCTCATACAAAGACTTTTGAATACTATCTATTTAAATGGATTCCAAGGAATCATAACAAAGTTGTAGATGTTATGGCAAATTTTATAAGAGTTATAATCAGATAATGATCATTTCAAATACAAGATTTTGACAAAAAAAATAGAATATAAAGAGTTTTAGCATGAATAATATTAGAATATAAAGAGTTTTCTCTTGAATTTGTATTTCATATTTTTCTTGTGTAAGTCTTTTATGTACAAGGATTGATGATATATTTATACGAAACCTAGTTTCAACTTAGCTTCAAGAGCAATTTTTCATAGATTTGTTCCAACTAAGGTATTTACCTCCATTCATATGTGCTATTATAAGAACCATAGGCATAGAATGCCTACCATTAACGAAGCCTAACTTCAATTTGGCTCCAAAAGAAATCTTCATATATATGTTTCTAGTGAGGTATTTACCTCCATTCATATGTGCGTTACAAGCACAATTCCTAGAGTTCCCACTCTGTATTTTATTTATTCGACATAAAATGCCTATCATTAACATGTTGTTCCCTCACACCAAGCTCTGTAAGGTGCGATAGAATTGAGTCTCAACTCTTCCACATGACCATGAACTAGAATTTTGCTACCAGTTAAGAGTATAATAGAATCTTGATCACCACTATTAATTAAGACTCTGATTCCAACCTTCACAATCTTACCTATGATTGTAATTGTTGGTATCTCCAAGTCCAACATAAGTACTTGTAATTGTACTACTTTAGCCAGCAGTTAATAACCCTAAAGCCTATATTCTTCTTTCTCTAAATTTTGAGATCTATAAATTTCTTCGTCTGCTTCAACTCTACACATTCTCCATCAATTTCATCATTTCTATTTCCCACCATATCTGCATCCTCAAAAACCTAATCATACCTATTACTGGTCAGCGTCTTATGTCTCTGAGAGCACCTCACTGGTATCAAACCTTCCATACACGAAGAAATAAGAACCCCATATGATCATCTTGTCGATTAGAGTTAGCTCATCATGAGCCTCCTCGATGAGCTCCTCAACCTGACTGCAGCCAAGGCACTTCTCAAATCATCTCCTAGTTATCTTCTTTGAGACAACGATGCCTCGTGAACAACTCCACAGCTTTGCGATAGCCTTCATCCTTCGGAACTTTCTGGATCTCATTTAGTGTTTTGGAATATAGGTCAACCAGTATTTTCTTAGCATGAGGAACCATATCCAACTCAACCATTCCCGGTGTTTGCTTCACCTTGGACAACAATGGTCGTGAGATTGCTCGTAGAAACATCCTTATAGTCTATCTCTCAGTGATGATATGTATTTCTTTATCACTCACAGTACATTTAGGGCTAGAGAGCGACTCAGAAACCAAGTGATTTTTTTTCCCTTTGGATCCAAAAAGAACACCTCATGAACGAAGGTGCACTTATAATTTGCGTCCATTGGCTATCAATAATGGTGATGACTCATTCCTTTCCAACTTTCTCCATTCCTCTAGCTAATAATTCTCCAATTTCACACTCTCCATTTGCAGAAATGGTGCCAGCCTGGGTAATCTCTTATAAAGTGCTTATCATCAATGTTCTACTTTTCAGATCTTTAATAACAGCATCTGATCCTCAATCTGACATGAATCCGAACAAGACTTGTAAATTGAAACAACATCGCCAATACTTGCATCGTGTACTGATGCAGTTGAATCCCCAACCAATTTAGAATCTTTTAGTTCTATCTATTTCCCAGTCTCTGGAATTTTAAGATACTTTTTTTTACTTTAAAAGTCCATGATCTGTAGGATCAGTTGCTGCACACCAAATATACATACCGAAGGCAGATAAAATAAGAGAAGAATAGATCCTTGTCATAATATACTAGACAGTAACAAATAAGCCAACCTCTACCAAATAATGGTGTAGTTGCTACTACCCAGATTGAAAATCAAAGTTCGCATCAATCACTTGTATACCCCAGCATTAACAACAGTAGTTACTGAGCAAGAATATGCAAGCCTAGAAAAGTGTGCACTCAATTAAGACTTCAATTCAATCAACATCATTGCCAAAACACTCTCAATTTCTGCAACAAATGAACACGCAACTAGGCTTCATGCAAAACAACAACAGTTGTCACAATCAAGATTGTCAGATCAATAGCTTCAGTTCTAGTTATTACAGAAGTTACATCGGCAGAGGAATAACAAGAATTACACACTGTTCTAATATCATGACAAAAAAAAAGAATATAAAGAGTTTTAGCATAAATAACATTAGAATATAAAGAGTTCTCTCTTGAATTTGTATTTAATATTTTTCTTACTTAAGTCTATTATGTACAAGGATTGATGATATATTTATACTAAGAAAATAAGAAAGTAAATACTCTCTTCTACACCATAACAACAACACTACATTGCTACACATTCTCTCTACCTCTACTGCATCTGCTATCCCATTAATGCAATCATACCCTACTCCAAGCATGTTATTGTTGCTGCTCCACTACATTTTATCTGCCATACTTCTGCTGCACATGCTCTGCGCCAACTGTAGCACTAAGCCTACTGTAGCACTAAAACATATTGTCTGCAATACTTCTATAACCCATGCTCTACTGCACATTTCCAACTCACGTTAACAGATTTATCTTAACAGATTTATCTTAGGATATCTTTAATATAATCATGTATGATAATATCTATACGTAATATAATTAACTTACTATAGCAAAAAAAATTAATTGTTTTTAACTGGCTTTCTAATAACAAGTGTCTCAGATATGGTACCATGCATTACATAACATGACAATGAGATTTTTTTTTCATATACCGGTATAACCACAATTAATATAAAAGATAATTATTAGAATAAATAATATGATTCATTTTTTCAATATATGATTAACCTTATATGATTATGTTATAATTGATGTTATAATTGATGTTAAATAGGCTTTTATTATGAAAATACATATACTCTTACTAATTATCTTTCACAAATTATATTAACTATTAGATCTCAATAATCATGTTTTTGAGAAAGGAAAAAAAAAACATTATCCTGACGATACTGTTTCTTATAAATCCTTGAAGATTTATTTTAAGACTATTATATTAACTATTATTTTATGAAATTTTATTTGAATTTTGATGTAAAATTCATAAAATAATACCTTTAAAATATATAATAAAAAAAATAAATCATTAACACTAATTTATGTAGCTCTTAATTTAAAGTAATAGTATTATTTTTATTATTGTAAAATTTAGAGCGATAATTTTATTATTATATGTCATTTTGGGGTAACAAATACATATTGTTAAACAGTAATTAAATTTAAAAAAATTTAATAAATTTAAATTACATGAATTACAGTTTACTTACGAAGAATTTAGTAAAATAATATTTTTAAAATTTATAATAATAAAAATAATATTTAAATAATATAAATAATGTCTAATTTAACGTATTTTAATATGAAACGAATCTAAATAATAATAGTTTAATTTAAGCAATTTTAATATATTACGTTTAATATATAATTATAAGTTATATTTTTTTAATAGTAAAAATATATAAATTTAATAAATAAATAGTTTTTATAATTATAAATTTTAATTGATATTTTTTTTTGTTTAATTTAACAACATTTTAAATTATGAACCGTCAAATGTACGTTTATTATATCCTTCTTTTATTTTGCTGGAAATAACGTCCGTACATGGGAAAAAACCAATTGGTACTAAAAGCGTCCAAAATCCAAGCTGCGAAAGAATGCAAGTGCCAAAAAAAAATTACATTATTTATAAATTATTATGAATATATATAAGTGTCTTAACATAGTAATTATTAAATTTCACACTTTTAGTTTCACTATTTATAAAATTTATTCATTTACGACATATTTATTATATAATAATAATTGTGTTTAACTATATAAACAAATTGTATTATAAAAAATAAAAATTATATGATTTAAATAATTTTTTATAATAAAATTATTTTGACATAGATAACAAAAATACAAAAAATATATTAAATAATATTTTAAATATAAATTATTTTATTAAAATATTTATTATATAATTATATACAAAACATGTATTTAAAGTGTAAAAAAGCTCATTCTTAATAATTTAATAGATTATAAGTATTCATATTTAATAATGGGTTGTAAGTGCCTATTTATTAACTATGAGACTATAATTACATATTTATTTAATTAATTTTTATAGTAACGAGAATAATAATATCTAATTAATAAATTATAAGAATAAATTCCTTATTTTTTTTAAAGTAAAACTTTTGCTACAAATGTTATTAGTTTATTTTAGTTTATTATATTTTAAATGAAGTACCTAAATGTTCATTTTTGTCTAAATTATATGTTGTTTACTTAATTTGTTTAGAAAAATCATTGCTAAGTCTTTTTTTTTTGTGAAAAATATATGAGGTAATAACAAAATTAATTTATTATAACATATGTTACAATTATGTTCATGTTTTTCAACATATATATACTTAAAAAATTATTTAAACTTTTTAAGAAAAAAATTATTTTAAAATTAAACAAAATTTTTAATAAATCTTAAATAAAATTCATATTGTTTAATATCTAAAGTCATACATTAGATAATGAAAAATTAATTTAATTTTTATGGAAATATTTATTAAAAAATTACTTTATTATATATGTCTATCAAAAAAAATAAAAATATGTACATGTTATATGTATTATTCAATTATATTTAACAAAAATTAGAAAGAAAGTTAATTTTTTCTTTTATCTAACACATCTTTCACAAATAAAACTTAAAAATATTTTTTTAAAATAAATAAACTAAACAATTCCTAATACCTAAACAAATATCTCCATGGCATTTTTTCTATTTTAATTGACATTTCATGTCTTTTAAAAGTAACACATTATTAACTTATTGATTAAATTTATTTATTTTAGTTAATTTTTATTTAAAATAAAAAATGATAGCATGTGGAGGAAGATATTATAAAATTAAAAAAAAATTACATAAGAGCATTTTAGCCCATCAATAAAGTCTATAAATTAAAACACTAAATAAAATTAAAAACAAATAATTCTTTAACCGAAAGCTATAGAAACAAATAGAGCGCAAAAAACCTATCCATTCTCGTCTCCTTCAACAAAGGAAGACAAAAAGTCAGTAATTTTGTAAATCCAAAATTTACTTTCAACCATAAATATTTTATGCGCCATTGAAGTCTGAAATCAATCATGTGCTTGACTGTTACAAAAATCTTAAAAGGAATTGTCAATAGATTAAAAAAAAAGGTTTACAGTGGTGAAAGAATTAAGAAAAATGAGTTCCACTAATAGATTATTTGAATAATAAAAAATAATATTTTTAAAATTTATAACCATAAAAATAACACGATAATTTTATATATTTTTATTATTAAAAAAATATAATATATTATTTTACATTAAATAAGTATATTTAAATTAAATTATGATTAGTTAAACTCAATAAATTTCAATTAACTTTATTAAATATTATTATAATCATTATAATTTTAGAGATTTTTTATTTACCTAAATTTCTTATAGTCAAAAATACAATAATTATGCAACGAGTATGTATTTAACCGATAAAAATTCATCAAAATATAATTGATAGATTAATGGTGTATTAAATTTAAAAGTTAGTGTCTTCTGATATATTATGTTTTTGGGTAAGTTAGTACATAAATATTTTAAAAGTGTGTATTTGATTAGAATTTAAGAAAATTTTGGTAAAAAATCTACAAATTTTAATAAATTTTTAAAGACTTCGATATATATTTTATTTAAAAATTTAATTAAAATGTAGAGAAACTTTGATATATTTCAATTTTTAAAATGTCTACTTATTTTACTATATTTTTAAAGACTTAAATGATATTTAATTAAACTTTTAAAAACTCTATATAAATTTGAATAAATTTATATGAGTTTTTTCATAAATTTTTATAGAATTTTACGAACTTTTATTAAATTTAATATATTTTAAATTTTTATCATACTTATACTTTTTTGCTATATTTTAATTATTTTATATTTTTTTAATAAATCCTTTAACATTATTAAAAATATTCAATATGTTATTATGTATTTTATTTAAAAATATAATAATACTTATACTCTTTTATATTTTTCTTTAAAATATGAAAAAATATATAATTTTTATAAAAATAAAGACATATTTATATTAATTAAAAAGAGATACGTATACAATTTAACTTATGGTAAAATTTATTATTATGTAGATTTTTTATCTTAAATAACTATTAAAAAAATTATTCTTTTAAAATATGTGAAAATTATTAAAAAAATTATAATCAATTGTAAATCATTTTATTAAGTTGGTAAGTGGGAAATACCAAAAAAAAAAAAAAAGAAGGAATCACGACTCAAGAAAAAAGACAAAGAGAGAAAAATAAAAGAAAAAGAAAAAGTGAAAGAGCTAAAAAAAAGTCACTAAAAATCTCATGTGAGAAGATGTACCGTTGGTAGATTTCAATTATAAAATAAAAAAATATTAAAAAATATTAAAAATCTATTATTAAATGAAATTTTTAAAAGTTATTAATATTTTGAATATTCTAAATAGTAATTGTATACACATAAATTTATATAAATTTTTAAAAAAGTATTAATTTTTTTAATTAAATACAACTAAACTTTTATAAATTCTTAAAAAATCTTAGATAAATACAACTAAATTTTTAAAAAGTTTTAAAATTACAAAAATCTTATTTGAATACATATTTATTAGATTAGGTTATTTAACATTGTTTAGTCATTTAGATTAATTTAGTCTCATAATCTTATAAAAAAGATTAATTATATTATTATTTTATGTGGTATAATTAAAATATAATTAAAATACGAGTTTTTAATAACTATAAAATTGAAATTAAACAAAAAATTATTTAAATATATATTTTATTTTTTAATAAAAATTAAAAATTAATAAAATATTTCGACAAAATAGTTAAAATTATTAAATATTAATTTTTTTTTAATTTTTTATATTAATTACGAATTTATCATTATTAAAGATTTATGTTATAATAATGTTTAATTACTTTAAATAATAATAATAATATTTTAATAAAAATAATTAAAATAATATTATTTTTAAATTAATATATTAAATAATATCATTATAACATAAAAAATTAAACAATATAAATAAATTAGTATAAATTTTTTTATAATATTTTAAATGTGATAGTGTAAAGCCATTAAGTCTCAAGAATATTTTTTTAAAAATTGCGGCAAAAAGCCCCTAAGCGAGAGAGAGAGAGAGAAAATTATTCGTTATCTTAACATTGTTAACTTTATTGTTAATTTTAGTCTCTTACTATTATACATATTAAAAATTGTGTAAAATTAAAATTAAAATTTTTGTAACATGTGATATTTTAAGAGTATTTTTTATTTTAATAAATTTTTTTACTCTCTCTCAAATATCTCTCTCATCTTTCTATTCTCTCATGTCTCTTATTTTATATTATCTATTATCTCTATTTATTTTAAAATCATTAAAATCAAATTTATATAAAACATATAAACATTTCTTTTTCATAAAACCAGTTTTTATAAATCATATGCTTCATTGAATTCTATATTATTTATAACTCATTAATTTAAATATTATATAATAAATATTACTTTTATCAATTATATCATTTATTATATAAATATTGTTATTGTTATTTTTAAATTTTAATTTATTTTTAATGAATTAAAAATATTTAAAAAAATACAAAAAGAAAAAAAAATATATATTTAAGAACTCAAAATAAAAATATATTTTTACTCTAGAGATAAAAATAGATAAAAGTATAAAAAATTTCCTTCAACAAAATCCCAATACCGTTCATATATAAAAATTAAATTAAATTAATTAATTTTAAATATAAATACCAATACCAATTAATAATAAGATAAAAAAGTTTCGAAAGGATATTACTAAATTGTGACACCAGCCGAAAGCCTCCAATACTTTCCTTCCCTCCATTCGTCTACCGTTCTTTGTTTCTTCCAATCCCTCAAAAGCCTTGGTTGGTTCCTCTTTTCAAAACCTAAAACCCCAAACCCTTGGTTGGTTCCTCTTTCAAAAACTGAAACTCAAATATTCAAACAAAGCCATGAGTTCCTTCTCCAACAACACCAATTTCGACAACCTCCTTCTCCAATCCCTTATAGGTAGGCTCCAAATTCGACCTCCCAACAATCGGAACCTCCCCCAATCCCTTGAAGACCTTCTCTTTGATGCCGTCAATTTATCTGATAACGATGACGAAAACGACGAGAACAAAACCCAGCTTGCCAAAGAAGAATCCAAGCTCGAGAAAGAGATTATCCGAATCGTCCTCAGCGGTAACACCGATTCCCTCAAACCCAATTCGGGTCAGGCAGTGGCTATTGGTGAACACCATATTTGCGTTGGGTTTCATGAGGAAAAGGGTTCGGACTATCGGGTATGGGAGTGGCATGGTCACATCATGTTGTTCGATGAGGAAAATGGGTATACGCCTGAGTATATATATGGCAATTACTTTCAGAGACTACAAGCTAAAGCGCGTGGCAATGGTCCAGTTGCGTTGCCGCAAGAAGATGACGAAGAAGATGAGGAGGAGGAGGTTGAGAACGTTGGGAATTTAGGATTGAGAGAGTTGATTAATGGTGGGGATTCGGGCCAGGGTAGAATTCTTCATCGAAACAGGAATGCGGGATCCACAAGGTTCATATCAAAACCCTTTTTGATATATTGACTCCTGTTATGTTTAATTTTCTTTTCTAATTTTTTTTAATTAGTTTTTTCCTTAGTTCATTCTAGTGTTACTGTTAATCTTGTCTGTATTTATTTTGTGAAAATAAGTTTGATTACACATTTTCGTGATCTTTTGGTTGTTTAAGTGGGATGCTATGATAGATAGCTGCATTGCTACTCAGTACTATGTTGATGTTTACCTGTTAGAGTGTAAAGGGTTGCCTGGATTCCATTGCAATTTTCGTTCTGCGCTTGTTGAATTACGTTGTTCAGTTTTTTTTAAAAGAGTGATAGTGATTTAGTTCGTGTTAATTTATTTGAAAATGACAGATGGGGAAGTTACCATGATGCTGGATCAAAGAGTGTTAATTTGTGGGGATTATTTAATTATTTGATGTTTGAAGTTGCTTGAACTGTAGATAATCAAGATGAAAACTCTATTATCCTACATATGATGTAATTCACAGTTAAACCTTTATTGTGATGGTTTCTGAAGAGTACAGGCTATTAAGTCTTAAAAGCGCTGTAGCTGACCAATTTTTTTTTTAATATAATTGTGAGATTGAAGTAAATTTTCAAACGATGTGGTCATTGGGATGAAGCTAATTGAAATAAGCTTGGAAGTGGTCTAATCTTTTATTAGTAAATTTTCAAAATATTTATGAAGATGTGTTCAAAACTAGCAAGGATTTGAAAAATAAAATCACCTCTTAAAGGGGTAATCTCATGCCATATTCCCTTATTTGTTTATAATGTTCTAAGTTCTTACATTGTGAATTAGTTGGTCTATATATTGGCACATAATTTGGTTGTGGAATATCCTGCAATATTGAGAGTGGGAGAACTGGAGAATGATTATAGCCTGCCCTAGCTTGGTGCTTGGGCTGACCAATTTAACCAAAAGGTTCATTATGATTTGAACCATGGCATGCTTGAATTATACCTTTTTGTAGTTAAGAGTTGTTTTGATTTACTCTTCCCCCTTATTTTCTTCTTTTTGGCTTTTATTTTTTCTTGTTCTCCCAATGGCTTTTGACTTGTTTATCAGGTTTGAATATGATCTACTTGTGGATTTTATCTCTTTTTGGATATAATGTCTTTTTTGAAATATGTGATTAGTTAATTGTAAAAGAGCTTACTTTATTTGTTACCCTAATTAGGTATATATGTATATATATCACATTTCATGCCAACTTTCCCTTTAAACATAGATGTCACGCATGTTCAATTTGGACAATGGGGTATGGAAAGAATCTCCAGTTATACTATGAATCATAATGTTAGCTAGTTGATTCACACACTTGATGTGCAAAACTTTGATACCAGAATCTAAATTATCATTGATGTAGTTTTTATCAAGTTCAATATGCTTTGTTTGGGCATGTTTGACAATCTCAATAACTGTTGTGTTATCACAAAATAATGCCATAAGCTCTTTAGAATCAAAACCAAGCTCACTTATTAAAATCTTCTACCAAGAAAGTTCTATAATAGCATAGTGAAGAGCACAGTATTTAACTTCTGTATTAGACAACGATATTTCTGTGTTAGATAACGATACTACATTTTGTTTTTTATTTTTTCAAGCCACCAAGTTACCTCCAAGAAGTGTAAGATATCTTGAAGTAGATTTTCCCTCCACCTTAGAACTTGCAAAGTCAAAGTTAGTGTAACTGTGATGTCTAGGCTTCCATGCTTAGAGAACAATATTCCTTTGCCTATAAAGAACTTTAGATAAGCTAAGATTTGATTCATTGTGTCCATGTTTCATTCATTTTGATTATGCATTAACTAGTTTACCACACTAACTGTATATGATAAGTTAGGTCGAATATGAGTCAAATAAATCAATTTTTTTACTAATATATGATATCTCATTATTAGTTGGGATCTGATTAAAATAGACATTTAACTCATGATTCATCTAATATGAGCGTTTGTAGGGGCACAATCAGAATTGTCAGCTTCAGTTAAAAGATCTAAGGCATACTTTCATTGGGAGTGAAAGAGTCATTGTTTGGATTGAGAAACTTCAATACAGAAGAAATACTTTAGATTTTTCAAGTCTTTCATTTCAAACTCTTCAACCAAATAATTACGTAACCTTTCAATCTCATCATTGTTATTACATGTGATAGTCGTACCATCAACATAGACTAGGAGTAAGGTAACATTAGTACCGTCTTTTTATCAAAAAGAGTTTGAATTGCCTGGGCTTGCTTAAAATCATACTCTTTCATTGAATGACTCAATCTGCCAAACAATACCTAGGTGATTGTTTTAACCCGTACAATACTTTCATCAACTTGTATACCTTTCCCTCTTTTGTTAGGAACTCAAGGAGGAATCAATATATACCTCCTCTATTAACTCTCCATGGAAAAAGATGTTCTTCACATTGAATTGCAGTAATGGCCAATCTAGATTCACCATAATCAAGAGTACATCTCACATTGTATTTATCTTTGCCACATGAGCGAATGTCTCCTAATAGTCAATTCCATGCGTTTGAACATAACTTAAGCAACTATTTCTATCTAGTGTCCCATCTGAATGGAATTTCACAGTAAATATCTACATGCACTCAACAATCTTTTTTCCATTAGGTAACTCTACCAACTCCTAAGTACATTTTTTTTTGGAAGGCATTTATTTCTTCTAGCATTTTAACTCTCCATTTGGAAATGAAAGTTTTAAAATAGATCTAATAAGCGTAGATGGGCGAATATGTTATTTTTAATTTTATCAAATTATAAATTCTTAATTTAATCACAACGGTTAGACAAGTAATTACGTATCAAAAGTAAATGCGAAAATAAGTAAATAAAACACGATATTTTTAGGTGAAAATAACCTAAGCTATAATTATGATCGAAGAGGAAAACCACCGGTCTACTAGATCTTTCTGCTATGAAAATTAAATATACAAGTACAAATTCGACCTATGCTACTCTCATTAGGTTACTGCCTTAATGTATCTTACCTACGAACCCCTGCTTTATTTTCATAGTTTTCAAGATTAGCATAAACGACATCTGGACGAACATTCTAATTATCTCACCAATCAAACATGTTCACCGATCAACTTGCAAACATGATTAATACAAAAAAACACAAGTATTTGTGTATGTTTTAGAACGGATTTAACAATAAATAATTTTAACTAAAAGATTTAAAATATATATCGAATAATTCAAATCTACTAACAAATCTTAAAACAAGCAAATTAAGCATAAGTTTAATTTTAAACTAAATAATTATGATCACACACAAAATTATTTAATCTAAACATGTAACAACTTAATCAAGAAGAAGCTATATGAACATTAAAATATGAAACAAATTTGCTAATAAGTACGGGTGTTTAGATATACAAATCAATCTCCTAATTAAGTCCCACTATCCCAAATAACCTTGGATCATCAAAACAATAATACCTTAGCTGCCATCTATTTTCCTCTTATGTGTGTATGAATATTAATCCCGAATACCCATAGATGAGCGAATTAGTTGCTGTAAATTCGTCTAATGATGTTTACCCCTTTTTACTTTAATCAAATTATATTTTTTTTACACAATTCAAACGAGCAAGTAATGTGTGTATATAGGTGATGGTAATAACCTAATAATATTATGGTTAATTTATTATGGGTTTAATTACCCGATGTCCATTAAAAGTCTCAATAAAATAATAAATCAATTTTGAGATACATCTTAAAAATATTGAAGCATATTTAAGAAAATATTAAGTGTTAATTTCATAAATTAATTCGAGTTTAAATAAATATTTTAGTAATAAAAATAATTTCAAGTCTTGTGAACATGTGTTATTGAATGCATGCGTGCAATATTATGTGTGATCGTTATAAAAAAAATATTTGAATTATGAATATTTGGAACTCGAGTGTCTGTTCGACTTTTCTTGATAGACTTGATAGCGATTATAAAACAAGATTACAGTCAAATGTTTTGTCCACAAAAATAACTAACATTCATAATTCTTACAGGATTCTTCAAGAGTTTCTTGAAAATGAATAAGAATATAAATAGAAGAGATCTGAAGGGTAAAACTTAAGTGAATTTTGAATAAGCGGTGATAAGAGAAAGGATAAACAACATTAGAAGATGGCTCAGAGAAGCCCAACTCATTAGATTGTTTACAAACTTGAAGAGGATATCTCATATCTTGGTTATTAACCTGTGGTTCCAAGTTAGTAGGTGCTGAAATAGGGTTAGAAGGTAAGTTAGTAATAGAGATATTAGAAGTAAAAATTAAACCACTAACATATACCTGAAGGTCAATTATAGAATACTTATTTGATGGCATGGAAGTATCATCAAGAGGAGTAGGTGCATCAGAAGATGGAGGCATGGTGATAACATCTCTATTCCTTCTACCAAATTGTTGTTCGAATAAATGAGGTCTTTTCTTATTCAGTTTGAGTTCTCCTATAAAATGGGAATACTTTAGAGAGTCATCTCTCGATTCTATAGGAGAAGAATTTGCCCCTTGTTGGAATCCCACAACTTATTTTCTTTCAACCATAACTACTTCTCTTCTTTGCTACTAATTTTCACCTAAAAAGGTGTTAGAGAAACATCATGTGGGTCAAGTTTTTCCCTATGTAGGGTATGAACATGGTGATGACAAACACACCTAAAAACTTTAGGACGTAGATTGAAGGCAAAAGGTATAAAGAGGAAGCAAGACATCCTCAAGGGAGTTTGATAATCAATAATATGTGTAGACATTCATTTAATAAGATAAGTAGTAGTCATAATAGCTTCTGCCCAAAAACGTTTAGGAGCACGCATAGTAAAAGCATAAGGAAAGTGTCACCTCAAGGAGATGACAATTTTTATGCTCTGTTATGCCATTATGTTGTTGCGTATAAACACATGTTATCTGGTAGAAAATGTCATGATTTAAAAAAAATCCAGATTCACAAACTCATGAATAAAAAACCATAATATAAGCATTGAATTTCGTGATTATAATATTATAAAAAAGAGAAATAACATGTATAACATGACTTTTAGATTTCATCAAATAAATGTAGGTGATTTTAGTACAATCAATCATCAATGAAGAAAACAAAATATTTATTATCAGAGGTTGTAGGAATAGAGAAAGGATCCTATATATCAATATAAACTTGAATAAAAGTAATAGAACTTTTATTTGAACTAATTTTTAATGAAATTTGATGATTTTTTTTGCTAAAATGCATTAACAACATAGTAAATTAGAAGTAGGAATATCAAATAAAAACTTAGGAAATAAATGTTCTAAGAAAAATATGTCTTAAACGACATTACATAATATAATTTTCTCCTTCTCAGTCTCTCTTTTTAACTTGGAAGACACAATAAGGGTTGCCTGCTTTTGACTCTAAGTAGTAGAGGCCTCATCTTTCTCTACCAGTTTCAATCATCATTTTTGTATGATTGTCTCAAAATACACAATGAGTAAGGTAAAATGTTATAGAGTAATTATGATTTCTCATAATTATACTGATTAACAAAAAGTATTAAAGAGATTTAGTTGCAAGGAAAACATAAGATATATATAAAAAGTTGATGATTGTAAAATCAGAATTCTTGTTATTATCATACAAAGACACTACCTATTTATATACAAAAGATAGGAACAATCTTAGGTGACATACACCAAATACACCATTAAGATACCTAATACACAACTCACACCACTAAGACACCTAGTGTTAGACACCTAATACACACACTCATAAATCATCTTTAACACTCCCCCTCAAATTGTAGCATAGATGTTACAAAGATAATCAACCCGAACCCCACTTAGAGCTTTCGTGAAGATATCTCCTAGTTGTTCTCCAGTCTGCATATATCCTGTAGAAATCAATCCTTGCTGAATTTTCTCGCGAACAAAATGACAATCAATTTCAATGTGTTTAGTTCGCTCATGAAACACAGGGTTAGAAGCCGTGTGAAGCAGAATTTTGGTTATCACACCACAATTTTAATCGAAGTTTTAAGACCTACTTCATCCAAGAGCCGATATATCCATATTATCTCGTACGCAGTATCGTGCCATAGTCCCATATTCGATCAAGCACTCGATCGTGACACAACATTCTCGCTTCTTACTTTTCCAATGACACCAAATTTCCTCCAATGAAAATACACAGCCTCCACGATGGATCTTCTATCCACTTCGGAACCTCGCCCTATCTCGCATCCGAAAAACATTCAATATGAGTACTGTCCATGATTTGCATACAAGATGCCACGTCCAGTGTGCTCATTTTAAGTAACACAAAATTTGCTCTAACGCCGCCCAACGATGAACTATCGGGGATGACATAAATTGGCTAACAACACCGACCGAATATACAATATCCGGACGAGTCACTTGCAAGGTAATTCAGCCTTTCCAACCACCCTTCGATATCTCTCAAAATCTTTAAAGGGTTCTCCATCTCCCGTAAGATGGTCCGAGTCATCGGAAGACTACAAGGTTTTGCTCCTAATTTTCCCGTCTCGCTTAATAAGTCCGTGACATATTTTCTGAGATAGAAATATACCTTTTTACCCTCGTGACTTCAACACCCAAGAAATACTTTAGCATCCCCAAATCCTTTCAGGTGAAACCGAGTATGTAGGAAAGACTTAAGAGATGAAATTCCCGTAGTATCACTTCCAAGAATAACAATGTCATCTACATACACAACTAAAAGAATGATACCAGCTCTTCCGATTGTTTCAGAGAACACGCACGGTCGACTTGCTTTTCATCATACCAAACGTTTCTATAGCTTGACTAAATTTTCCAAACCAAGCACGAGGACTCGTTTCAAACCATACAAAGATTCATGGAGACGACAAACGTGCCTAGACTCTCGAGCAACAAAACCATGAGGTTGCTCCATAAACACCTCCTCTCAAGATCACCAAAGAAAAGCATTCTTGATATCCAGCTTGACGCAAAGGCCACTCACAGTACCGCCATATAAATAAACAACCGAACATATGTCAATTTGAAGAACAAGTGAGAGAAAGTGTCGAGAATAGTCCACTCCATAGGTTCGAGCATATCCCTTGAAGAACAAGACGGCCTTTTAATCGAGCAACCGACCCAATCCGGATCGACCTTAACCGTGGAACACCCATTTGCCATCCATAGCCTGTTTCCGGCGTAAATCAACCAAGTCCCAAGTACCATTGTCATCCAACGCATTCATTTTCTCGATCATTGCATTATGCCAACCATGATGAGATATGGCTTCATTAACATTTTTAGTGGATAGAAATAGAATCAAGAGAAGCAATAAAAGAGAAAGAGGAAGACGACAAGACAATTATACGAACAAAAAGAAGAAATAGGATAACTACATTGACGTTTACCTTTGCGTAATGCACATAGGAAGATCATCGTTCAGACATACGATGTGAAGGACGGATGGCAGACATGAATTTAAGATCTGCCCTGGAGTAGACTTAAGTTATAGTGAGGCTCATCAGTGAGCCGGATCGTAGACAGCTCGATGATGATGTAGAATAGACTAACAATCGTCATCCTCCCCACATAGGAGAGGAGAAGACGAAAAAATTGTGGTATGTCTTCCACGAAGGTAACATCAATGAGACAAGATATTTGTTAAGACTGTGACAATAACATCTATAACCTTTTTCGAGACGAGAATAACCAAGGAAGATACACTTCAAAAGACTTGGGATCTAATTTAGTAACACGTGGACGAACATCTCGAACAAAACAAATGCTACCAAATATCTCAGGGTCAACCAAATGTTGACTTATTAGGAAACAAAATTTTGTAAGGAATCTCACCAAGAAGAATGTATTTAGGTACGCGATTAATAAGAAAACATGCGGTTGAAATCGCATCGCCCAAAAAGGCTTGTAAACATTCATTTGAAATAATAAGGCACGTGCGCTTCGAGAAGATGTCGTTTACTGCTCGCCACTCCATTTCGAGATGGAGTATCAACACAAGGTTTCACTAAGTATGCCATTTTGAACCATATAAGATTGAAACAAAGCCGATGTATATTCTTTTGGCATTATCACTTCGTAGCTAACTAATTGAAACATTAAATTGAGTTTTAATCTCAACACAAAATGCACAAAAAATAGAAAACAATTTAGAACGAATCTTCATTAAATATAACCAAGTTACACGAGAATAATCATCCACAAAAGTAACAAAATACTTAAATCCAGTTTAGACAAATAGATGTGTTGACCCCAAACATCGAATGAACTAATTCAAAAGCGAACACTAAGACGTTTATTAACTCTTGGATTTTGAACTAAGATGATGATGTTTTGCAAACCGACAAGACTCACAATCTAACGAAGACACTTTACTAAACTCGAGGACAAAGTTTCTTCAAAAAGGAAGAGATGGATGACCCAATCTATAATGTGCCCTCAAGGAGAGAGGTTACACTGTGAGCAAATGATTTCAAGATTCGGTGTGTCAAGAATATAGAGGCGTCCGTACTACGCCCTTACCAATAGTCTTCTTCACAAGATCCTAAAATAAGCAACGATCCGGAAAAAATGAGATACAACAGCTTAAGATCATGGAGTAAGCCGACTTACATATATCAAATTAAAGGATAGGCTAGGTAAATGTAAGATAGACGACAAAGGAAGCAAAGGAGCTGGGAGTAATTTTGCATCTAAGAACACGATGGTGACCCATCTGGCTAAGGTAACAATAGAGGTAGAAGTGTGATCAAGAGTAGAAAAGAGATTAGAATTACCCGTCATATGATCTGCACCGTAATCAATAACCCATTTAGAAGATGAAGAAACGAGACACGCATTTGATTTACTCGAATTAGCACAAGTGACAAGAGGGCGATGAAGACTTTAGCGATTCTTGACATCGTGAGAACTTGGTAAATTCATCTCACAGAGATAAGAATCGATTTTTCATAACTATCGAAGTGGATGCACATGAACCGAGTGACCTTTCCGATGTTTGTACCGAAGCTTTCTACATTCATGTTTCGTATGTCCCGTTTGTGACAATAAAGTGACATACAATACCTCCGAGTTCCCCGTGGTCGAGTTTCAAACCCGTGCGAGCCTCCTTTATTTCTGCTCATACAGCTGATCGTCCACGCTCATAATTATTACTGCACACCAAAGCACTATTTAATCGAGTACGTGAGGTGGAGCGTCTCTCATGCGAAGTACTCGACTAAACATCTCTTGTAAAGCAGAGATCTCGTAACCGTAAAGAACCCGGGACTTAGGGCCTCAAAAGTAGAAGGAAGATCGGCAAGAAAACTCATGACCGCCATTTATTCCCGTTGACTTTGTTGAACCCTGACATCAGGGCTAAAAGGCATCAAACTATTGAGCTCTTCATAAGTCCCTTACCAGAATATAAGAAATCCAATTAATCCATTAATTCCTTAACGAATTCACAGTGATTGATCAAGTCAATTACATTGCTTTCAATAGAATTCCGAATCAGTAAATAGCGAGCATCGCTCTAAGCCATGTCCGCTTTGAATCATCTTTAGGAGGATCATTAATCAAATGACTATTTTTTTTCGATACTTCTCAAATAAATTCGAATAGTCTTCGCTCCAAGCCAAATAATTCGAGCTATCGAGTTATGGTCCGTGATTTTACACATCACAGTGCACATATATCCGTTACAACATTAGATTTCTTTTTCGCCCATAACTTACAAACGACAAGACAAATAACAAACGAACAAACAAAATCCAACAACAAAGAAGAACGAAACACGCAATGTATGAAACACGCAAAGGAACAAGAACACAAAATTAGAAAACGCAAACTCGAACAATCACAAGCGATGAATACCAAACAACCACAGATGACGCAGTGGGACTCGAGGAGTAGCAACAAGGGGTAATGCCGGGAGAAATTCCTACACGGGACGCGTTGTCACACGCCTGTGAATTTTGACAGAAAGTCGCGGTGGCGCGTGTGGCCCACTTGCGGCTCGTCTGGTAACCGAACTTTGGGGTTTGGTCGGTCGACGGATGTTCTTCCCCCCTGTGCCGGCGGTGAGATGCGTGGAATTTTTGACAGAAAGTCGCGGTGGTGCGTGTGGCCCACTCGTGACTTGTATGGTTGCCGGACGTCGGGGTTTGGCTGGCCTGCGGCTGTTCTTCCTCCCTGTGCCGATTATGAGAAAAAATGTGCACTCCAAAAGGGTGTTTCGAGTTGGAACTCAAAAATGCACCAAATCCTAATTTGTGTTTACCCAAATTCTGCCCCAAATTTGAACGGGGAAAAAAAATTTCTCAAATTTTGTAACCCAAATGCTCTGATACCATGCAAAATCAGAATTCTTTCTTGTTATTATCATACAAAGACACTACCTATTTATATACAAAAGATAGGAACAATCTTAGGTGACATACACTTAATACACCACTAAGACACCTAATACACAACTCACACCACTAAGACACCTAGTGTTAGACACCTAATACACACACTCATAAACCATCTTTAACAATGATAATGAGATATTGTCATTCCTATGATTGGCATTGGTGTCTTGTTAGCAACCTAAACAGATTTAATAGAAAAGTATGTTAGGGAATTTAGGATAGAGGGATCAATAGCTCCTTAAATCAATAAGTGAAGTATTAGAGACATAAGAATTTTTTTTGTAATCAAAGCTACCTCTTGAGAAGCATAAGATGGATGGTTGTTGGTAGTATTAAATTGAGCAGTTTGCTTTCTTTTTTAATACCCGATGGATATAGGAAGAAAATAGAAAATTTATTTTGTTTACAGTTTTATTTTTATTGTACTATTAGTGTTTCATATAGAAACTTTTATTTAGAGGTTTTTTTCTATGTATTATTAGAATTCTACATAAAAACTTATGAATTACTTTAGAAACTTATGAACTATATATAGCTAAGCCTTTTTCTTGTATAAGATATCGTAAAAAATAATTAATTTATAAATATTAAAGTTCTCTTATTTCTTTTTTTCTTTCTATTATTGCTAATATTAAAGAATTTTTTTTTATTTTTTTTTCCTCCTATTCTTAATATTTTAGGAATAATTCTTCTTTCTTTCGTTTGAAACTTGAAGTCTTCAACCGTAAGATAGAAGAATATATTTAGGTTAATCTTACTCTAGAATTACTAGAGTACTCATCTAAAGATATAATATAGTTAGGATAGTCTTATTTTAGATTTGTTAGAGTGTTTGTCTAGATAATAATTTTTTTGTGTTTGTTTCATAACGTAAATACGAATACCTCTTGCTAAAGAGTGATTCTAATTAGTCTAAATTTTGCTTATCTATTTTTTATTTCCTAAGTGTTGCCATATTATTGGTGCACTTGTATTTCCGTCTTGCATCAGGCGGTATCAGAGCGAGGTTCATGTGGGTCCAATGGAGAATAATAGAGACATTCTACAAGAATTTCAACAATTTCGTGAAGAGATTCAACACAATGGAGGAGCCTACTGCAGCCATTGCTCAACTGCATGTCAAAAATTTGGGACAAAACACGATAATTAGTACCGTTTAATTTAATAATAATTGAAGAGAAACTATCATGTATAGTTGTGGTAGAAATAACTTTACTGTCAGATTTAGAATCTGATTTAAAAGCTGAATCTATAGACATGATTTAAATCAAATAAGAAATTGTTAGGGAAAATAAAAAAAATATAGAAAAAACTTCCTTTTTTTAAGAGCTGTGATTAAAAGTTAAAACCCAGAACTTTCATATTCAGCGCTACTGTCACTGTATGTCGGCTCTGGAAGGGAGAGACAGCTCTGGGTTGTCAGCGCGAGACTGAATAGAGGGAAGCAGTGTTGGGTTGTCTCCAGAAGAGAAAGGCTCCGTAGAGAATGCGAGGTAGGCAGTGGTGTTGCCTTTGGAAAGAAGACATAGTGGTGCTGGGTTGTCATTGGAAGAGGAAGAGGAGGAAAGCGGTGTTGGGTTTGTCGCCAGAAAAGAGAGGTAGCAGCACTGTGTTGCCGGAATAGAAAACTTTGTAGAGGGCAGCAGAACACACTTTTTTACTTTCTTTTCTGCTCTAATACCAAGTTAATCGTAAAAGAGTTTACTTTATTCATTGCTCCAATTGAGTATATATATACACATAATGAATGTGTTCTATTTAGATTAGGATAAGTAATCTTAATTATACTCAAACTAATATGAACTAGAATATATTAACTTGAATGATGGTTAAATGCCTCATTCTGATGTCTCCACAGTATTATCTTTGTGTGGAAATCTTTGTGGCTTTGCAAGTTATATATCCTTTGGGAATATGAGTTATTGACTGTATACTCATCTTTATGGTGTTTTTTTTGGTTGACTGTATTGTAGTTCAAATACCAAAGCAACAAGCCCAAAACCGAAGGTCGATACTCAATATTATTGAATGTCCATGAGATGACTCTTCATAATTCATAGTCATAGCCATTACAAATGAACAATGTCGATCATTGCTTATTTTGATTGTGATAAAAGTAGCACAATGGAAAATTGGATATCTACTTTGAAATTATGTCTCGAAGAAGTTGTCCCTGCAGTTTAAGCCTGAACTTACGTATCTCAACATTGGCATCCTTCTCGTTCAACTCTTGTATTATTGACTTTTTTTATTTCTCTCTTGTAGGATAAGTTGAGACGATTGCCTTCACATAGCGCAAGGAGTTTTGCTTAAGGAGTTTTGCTTAAGGAGTTTTGCAAAATTGTGCAGGGGGGAGACCCAAGGCTGTGGCTGTGGCTGCGGCTGGGTGTCACGACACGCTTTTATACGCGTCGTTTGTTGTTTTACATTTTAGATATATCTGTTGGATGATAGAGAAGAAGTGGACATATGGATTGAATTGTGACATATTTCTTTGTTTCTTAAAATCAGGAGGAATAAAGCAACTGATTATTCCTTAAAATTATCAATATGTTATACTGTGCCTGCATGCTTGTTTTCCATTATTGGTACTGTGAGTGAACTGGCCCTTGGTCTCCTCCATCATTTTAGGCCAATTCCTCTCATTGCGTAATGAGAATGAATGATGTTCCTGTTTTTTTCATGGTTGAATGAATGCTTAAATATTAATACAAGACTTGTACAATTTGATTAGTTTCTAAAATAGACACTGTG
This sequence comes from Hippophae rhamnoides, assembly GCA_033030585.1. Classification (NCBI taxonomy): domain Eukaryota; kingdom Viridiplantae; phylum Streptophyta; class Magnoliopsida; order Rosales; family Elaeagnaceae; genus Hippophae; species Hippophae rhamnoides. Next base: position 58,504,072 of record CM065428.1, on the reverse strand, counting down.
TATGTCTGGTCTATATCTATCTATAGAGAGTGCGGTAACTTTCAAATACTTTTTTTTTATTTTGGTATTTCAATTGGACCTTTCAAATACACAAGTTTAATTCACTGATACTTTTCAGATATTTGAACTGAATTGAACCGTGTTTTTTCTCTCCAAATTTTGCAAAGACACTTTCATATAAGTCTCAGTTTTAAGGGGAGATTGAGGTTTTATTTTAATCTGCTTAGTAAGATTTGTTGGGCAAAAGCACTGGAGTGATGATATGAAGCACACCACCGAAATGGATTCGTCATATCAGCAAGGAGTTTTCCAAGTTCATCGTTCTTGACGTGATAAATTTTAGGATTACTTACATTTGTAATTATTAATTGTGGTGTGATAAGTTATTAATTTTTATTTATTTTTAAATATTTAGTATAAATTTTCCTTGACATCGATGCACAGTTAATAATATATATATTATTTGTTAGAGTTACACTTTTATGTGAAATAAAGGTTGTTCCCTACATCCCAGACGTGGGTTCGAGTTTATAATGATTGTTTAAGTTAATTGATTGTATCGATTTAAAAAAAAAATTGCTACTATCTTAAATTAACATTAAAACACGTGTACGTCCCAGATTTGTTACGAGTATTTTTCCAACAATAGATGGAGTGTACTGACCTAATGGAAATGGAAAATCCTTGTCACTAGTCATTTCTATGTATACACAAATATCCCTCCACTAAAGCTAAAAACAAATTCCAGCAAATCCTCTCTGGGTTTTCTTCTTGACCCTCTGATATAGCGGAAATGCCAAAATCCTCTCTTTGACTCTGTCTTGAAGATACCTCATCTGCTACAAAATCGCAGATTCAGAGGTTGACTCCAATTACTTAAAAAAAACCCTGTTTCCTCTATTCTAACACCTCATTCATACGTGAAATTGAAAATCTAGAAAAACTTCGTTTTGTTAAAGGGTAAGGACGTTGGGGGTTTCGAAGAGCATCTCATAATGCCTTCGCTGCCCATTGAACTTCTCTTGCTTCCTTTGATCCCTTCTCAGATCTCCTTTCATGGCTGTTCAAGCTCTCATCGTCTGAAACGTCTTGAAAAAGGCAATCGGCGTGGTAATCTTAGCTAACATTATGATTTTTAGTACTATCTTTTTTAAATACCATCTGGGTCTTTTTCTCTTTTGCTTTCCTTAGATCTCCTTTTTTTTCTGGATTTCTTCTTGTTTTGCCGTCTGTACGACAAACGATTTTGTTTGGGGATAAATCTTATCACTGACACTTGGGGTTGAGGTTTATATGCTAAGCGTAATCGTTTTATCGACTTGGGAAGACATAGATCTGAGATTGACTTAGCCCACAAGTTACACGAGGTAATTTTTATCTATGAAATGATATTAATTTGTATTCGTTATAATTGTAAGTTCTATTTTTTATGGGTCCTTGACTCCTTATGTCAAGGATAAGGTTAAAGAACATTCTCATTTAGGGAAGAAAAAATAAGTTATGGTTTTTGTTTAATTTGTCTTTTAATCTTTGTTGACATTTAGTGTCTTGGCTTCTTCTAGCTTTCCATTCAGTAATCTGTAGATGGACATTAGCCTTCGTTGTGTTGAATCGGAGTCACAAGGTGTAAATTGTATTGATGGTTTGCGGCCGTCCATGAACCAAGAGTGCCCTGATAATGCTCATCTTGATGATTTGATCAATGAGATTGAAAATTCTCTTTCTGAGGCCCTGCATATTGAAGAAGATGATGTAAAATGTGCTTCTAATGTCGATGGAAATAGCAAAGTGGTTTTGGAGAGAAATGAAAGTGACGAGCCTGACATACAGCAGTCAAAATGTTTTCTCAAGTGCTTGAACAAATCTGCTACCTTCCCATTTCCTAGTATGGCATTGCCAGCTGATGCTTCTGCCGATGGGGAAGATAAGGAACCTCCTCGCAATGCCTACCCACGATCAATTTCTTTGCTTGTAAGTGTTTCTTTGCATTTGGTTGGTGTCATATTTGCATTCATTATCAAATTATTTTTATTGGTCTGTTTGTGTGATGTGTTTGCAACTGAGGTTTGACTGGATTAAAAACCCATTATTATCCCATCATATATGAATGTAAGTAAGCCTTTTTGAAACAGTCAGAAAAATCTGGCTTTTTTTATTAGAATGTGAATTATGTTTGCTTTGCTTCTTCTTTTTTTAATTATTTTTTTCCCGTGATTCTGCTTACCCTCTTTCCGTCTTTCATATTTTACGGACTTGTTCTGATCATGATATTATTCTTACATATTGTATACTGTACTTATGACCTTAATCTTTCTGCAGACTCCTTCAAAGCTTGTATCAGCAATGAAGGGCAGCCGTGAGAAACTTGTGGGATCACAAACAAAGCTTACTGTGACTTGGGCTGCTGATGTGTATGATCCAACACCAACTACAGCATCGCACACTGTCAATAAAGGCAAGAAACAGCAGAAGTCTAAGAACAAGAAAAACTGGAAGAAAGATAGAAAGAAAAAAGGGAACTCTTCACGAGCTGGTGGTGGCAAGGACAAGAAGCAATCCTGCAAACCTGTTGGGGATTCTGATAAGAGTTATAAATCAATGAATGCTCATGAAAAATCTGTGGAGGCTAATGAGGAGGATTTTGATGGCATGATTGTTGGGAGCCCTGATCCAAATTCCTACTGTGGGAGCTCGTTCTTGAAAAAGTCGCTTACTAAGATGCACTATCCAGTTGCAGAAGCCTTGTGAGGCTACATCATCTCGTCACTTTACCTAGCTGTCTATAAATAAACGTCTTTTTTTGTGAATTTCTTGAAATGACCTGTATGCTTTTATGTGACCTCTTGCTTTAACTTACAGCTTTATGTAAAATATCTTGTTGATGTCCTTGTTTTGAAGAGTTTTAACCTGCTTGCTGTGTTCTCTCCCATGTTGTTAATTTATGGATCATATTAAAATAAACGCAAACAATACTTTTGGCTGGCATTTTCAGGCTCAATTTTTGTTACGGGGATTGAACTAGAAATGTTAGTAGGAATATTTACTGGAAGCTGCGCAACTCAAATACTGGCGTTCAAGAGAATTAATTAACAGCAATTTAGTTCCTTTAAATTTGGGGGTGTTGCTATACTTTATCAGGGCGTTGATTCTACGATGAGTCTCAGTGTAGAGTTGTATTTTATAGGGAAAAAAGGGTTTGGTGCAGCCTTTATGTGGTTTTTCTTTCATAAATTAAATTTTCATGTTCACACCTTTTGAAACTCACCCATTGGTAAATGATCTGGTGTTCTAGTTAATTTTACTATCTTTAGCTGGTTAATTTTCTTTTAAGTCCGTATGTTGGATTTAACGTGATAGGTTGAATTAAGTATTGATTTTATCAGTCACATTTATCTTTCCACAATTTTAATCAGCTAAGTCGGTATTTTGTTTGAAATATTCGGTCCTTTAAATTGTAGATTTGTAAAATATAACGCTTTTAAGACATTTTGGTACCAAAAAGGCAAAAATAATGTTTCATGTCTTCTTAGATTTGGGTTTCGATTTCCCCCCTCCTAGTTTAAAATAACTAATTAGTGAGTGTGTATCACAAAGCATGTTGTATGGATTGATTAAAAAATAAATAAACTAACATAGTCGCATCTCATTAATTTTATTTTAATCTAAACGTCTACTTATATTTTTTATACAAATGAATAAACATGTCAAATAGTACTTGATCTGTCACATAAAGAAGCTTAAATAAGAAATGTTAAAAATGCCCGTTTCGTCATAGGCTCGCTACGTATGACAAACACAAAAAGAGTCACTTCCCTCCTTTCTCTTCATTTTAATATTATTTTTAGTTCAAAACATGGTAGAAAAGAAAAATCTTGTGAACTCATCTGCGGTATTTACTTGTCCCATTACCATTTAGGATTAGCATCTTTCATAAATTATAATTCAAATAATCTAATGTTATTTACCCTTGCATTAGCAGGGTATACATTTTTAAAATTTTGACCAAACTTTTTCATAATTTAGCCCACAATTGCTTGTTACATAAGCTTGAGATACCTCCAACTTGGGCTATCAAGCATTTATAACTATTCGTATACTGCACAATTAGATTATATTTTTTTATAACTAAATAGTGATTGTGCTAAATAACAATACAGTAACTTTCTCATATGGGAAGATCAAAACTAATTTCACATAATAGAAAAACAACGTGATTTTAACATACACAATAAGGCAGGCTTTTAAAATTAGTAACATTAGGCTGTATCAGTTGACACCTCTACATATAAAAGTCACCTTAGAATAAAAATAATAAATATTCGATTTTCACATTTTTTTTCTTTCCAAAAAACACTTTCAATCCAAGATATAAAGTGAGTTTTTCGATTTCATCATGTCTCATTTAATGTCCCTAATGCACTCATGCATGAAATTATTTCATGCCATAGAAATCTCTCCCATCACACCTTATTCTATTTAAAGTTATCTTTAATAGTAAAATTGACTAATTGTAATACCCAGTTAACTACATTCCATCATAATTTATCTCTACTACCCAGCCATCTTATTTTCAAATTGCCTTCTTGGTTTACCAATTTTCTGAGCTACAAAAGAGTGTTTCTGTCTTCTAACTTATGAGAGAATACGAGCGGACATTAAAAATAGACTCAGCTCTGTGACATCAGTTGATATCTACTCATCTCAACTTGAGATGGCGGACAACAGAGCAAATTAACAAGTATGGTTATACAAAACACAAGAAACAGACCAGCAGAAACCAACATCAATAGAGATTACAGGGTTTTTCCTTCACAGAAGTAACCAGTTAACCGCCTTACCAAGTGTTCAATTCAAATTAATGATTGGGCCAAAAATGAACCGACATGACGATGTTCCACTTGCCAATGACAAATTAATTTTGACATGTAACTTATAAGATCGTCTTGTAACTTAATATAAATTTATCACATCACAATGAGTACCTGATGAGTCTTATAAAATCATCCACACCAACCGATTGTCTTGTTTGAGGTAAAACCAGTTTCTGAAGAAGCCTGAGGCTGTGGTTGTGGTTGAGGTGGAGGTCTAAACTCCTTTGGTTTTGCAGGGTCAGCAAAAATAACCCATCCGTCCAAGAACTTTCCATGCATTTCCTCTCTAGCTTTCTCAGCTTCTTCAATGGATGTATATGAAACAAAACCAAACCCTTTTGATCTTCCAGTGGCTCTATCAGTTATAACTTTAGCTGCAGGACCATTGCAGCAACTAGTAAGTCAAGATGAAATTAAAACCTTTTAAACAAAACTTTAAGAGAATACGATTGCCTTTACCCTCAACAAGTTGGCCAAAAGGAGTAAATGCCTCCCTAAGCTTTTCATCTGTAGTTAATCTTGAAAGACCTATCATGAGAATGAGAATCGGACATGTCTCCCTGATGATTAGTCTTGGAATAAGTGATTAAAGAATATTTTGCCAAATTATAAGCTTTTAGTGATGTTTGTCACTTATAGTTTTAACCTGTTTCACAGGTTATAGTTCAGCAATCTGTACAGCAGAACTAAGTAAGATATTTAATTGAGATGTTTTTAGCACATAGCCTAAACTCTCTTTCAAATTCATACTTAAAAAACCTCACATTAAATACGCATCAATTGTTCTAATCAACAAGATAAAACAATCTTTTCATTAGCTGTTTAGCAGACATGAATAGGTAAATAAAACAATGTTAAAAAGTTATAGATTGCTCCACCAGTTAAAATTTTCATTTTTCTCTTTGTACCCTGACTTCAATAGACTAGAGGTGTAAATTGAGATGAAATGTTAATGAAATCCACGAGACAATTCGTTAATTTTCAAAACCCATCTCATCTTGTCTCGCTTAATTTTTAATGAAATGAGATGACAATGAAACGATACTAATTGAGATATCTTATTTATTCCTAATAAACCTAAAGGAAACAAATAAGAATACAAAAACAATAAAAAATATGATAAATGATAATTTATAGTACAAGTTAAATAAAAAAAAACGATACAACATATATTTAAACTACAATCTAAATGAGATGATACTTAAATGAAATGAGACAATATTGCATCATAAGCACATTAAAGACACTAAATAAGACATAAAATGAAATGAGACAGCACACCTTACATCTCGAGCTACTGGCTCATGATAAAGCACCTAAAAAATGACATTTTACTTTAATAGAAAAGAATGGCTACACTGCTACAGTATTGGATTGTAAGGTCAGTATGTATACAATGTAGGCATGAACAATCGATTAGATGTATTTGCACACTTATTTTTTGTTTGATTTTCATAAGTTAATTCTTGCTCGTTCTAAATAAGTTCAGGGTTCTAAAAAAAAAAAGGTCCAGCCTAAAAGACTAGCACTATGTGATAACATGTCAGATCAGAATCCAAAAGTTTCACATCGAGTCTGAAGCTTCACCAAGTAATCAAAAGAAGAGAGAAGAGAGAGAGAGAAGAAACAAACCAGGATTAAAGCCAAACAATAATAAATGGCCTAAGAGTCAAAACCTACAAGAAGAAGCCTCTCATATATCACCAAACTACTCAAATTCGCTACAGTCAGAAGCAAATTGCATGCCACTAGGTCTCAAACGAAATAACCCGAACACCTAAACATCCTTCCATCTAATAACGGAAATAAGTTACGATTAAAAATTAATAAATGTAAAGCTATGGTTTTTGTATGAATCCTTCAAATATTACAAACTACTGCATGGAAGGCTTGGAAATATAATTTTTGCAAGTTTACTGGAAGCCAAATTAGGAGATATGAGACTTACCGCTGATAAATAACTTAGGAGAAGTGAGAGTTGCATTGTGACGAATAGCAGTGTACTGCGATTGAAGAAAAGATGATGAGGAAGATGAACCGCCAACAACGCGTCGAATGCTAGAGAAGAATGCCATATCTCAATGTACTGGGACTTTTGTGGTTTAACAGGAGGGGGCAGCTATATTTGATAAAAGAGGAAGGTTCACTATAAACCCTAAAACTACTAACATTTCTTCCAACTTCTTAATTTTTTTTTGTACGTATCATAAAAAATAATTATGTTTAATTATATAAAATAATCTCATTTATATATATTTGATTGGAGTTTTTTTAATAATTATTAAATCATTAAACTTCGTATATTATTTTTTTCCTTTAAAATATGTCAATTGTCATTTTGTTCATATAAATCGAACTTTTCTTTTCAAAGCATGCACATTTATTCTTCTTATTTTAAAAATTAAAACACTTAATTTCAGTTGTTATAGAATTGAGAAAATATTATATTTTTGACATTCCTTTATCCTTTTCAAAAAATGTAAATTTAAATTTAAAAATTATTGTTAACAAATATTTGATCATTTTGAAATGCTAAGTACTGCTAAAGATTTGAGATTTTTGTTAACCTTTAAATGCAATTGCACTGATTGCATTTTTTAAATTAATTTTATTAATTTGATGAAATTTAGGATATGATAAAATCTAATTATAAAACACAAATAAATAAAAATTTATCCATACATTAACTTACAAATATTATTCTTCTTCATTTTGGTACAGTGAACTTAATGATCTTAATAAATAGTTTTAACAAATCATTTCCAAATATTGATATTAAACGGTTATAATATGACTTTTGATTTGATTTTTTTTTCTTTATTTTAGTAATTATTTATTAAATTTAAATTTTAAATATATCTTTGATTTGATGAAGTACATCATAGGTAAAAAAAATTTGTAAATTAAACATTTTAATCACTTTCTTTTTGAGTGACTTAACTCTACTCACTATCTTTTAAAAAAATATAGTAAATGTACTCTAATTTATATCATTACATTCAAATTAAAAAAAACAAATGATAATAAATATAGTTGGAAATCAATTAATATCTTTCGTCTTGTTAAACATTTTATTTTCACATTATCATATTTTGATCTTCCAATTGTTTTCTAAATTTATCTTAATAATGTTTTAATTTACTCAATTAATCTATTAATTTTATGTATTTGATTTAAAGGGTAACAACTCTAATAAAAAAATTATTAAATTTATATTTAAGTGTATATGAAAAATAAATTTATTTAAATTAATGATATATATTTTTATTTGTAATTAAATATTTTTCATATGTTTAAGAATCACTTATTAATTTAAATTTATATATTTATTACATCTATATATTTAAATAATTTCATTCAAAAATTAACACTATTTATAAATACAATATATATATATATATATATATGATAAAATGTGATGTTTTTATTAGTTATTAATCAGTACCATTCAATACACATTTCATATATTTTTTCTATTCTACTCCATACATGTAAAAAAGAATGATATATATTTATACTAAAAAACATAACAATTGTTGCACACCTATGCTTTCATGCTTCACTAAAAATGGATATTGTCTGCCATACTTTCGTGCTCCACTAAACATAGATGTTGTCTGCCATACTTCTACAACATGCTTTTCCAACATATGCACATGCCAACACTCTCACTCACGTTGGTGCATATATATCTCTTATGCCCAACTTGTCAAGTGAGTTGTAGAAGTTCCTTGTAGACATGGATTTTGTGAGTATATCAGCCAATTGATCTTCTAATTTAACAAATTGAAGTTGAATAATTTTTTCTTCAAGATTCTGTTTAATGAAGTTTCGATCCACTTCAACATGCTTTGTGTGATCATGTTGGACTGGATTGTGGGATATGGCAATGGCTACTTTGTTATCACAAGATAAGTTCATTTCAGAGTTAGGAGCAACATCAATCTCAGTTAGAAGTTTTTTCAACCAAAGAAGCTCACATATTCCCTTGACCATTCCTCGAAATTCAGCTTCAACATTAGACAAAGGCAACTATCTTATGTTTCTTGCTCCTCTATGTAACAAGATTGTCCCCCACAAAAGTAAAGTACCCAGCAGTAGATTTCCTATCCTTGATATTCCCTGCTCAGTCCAAATCTGTATATCCAACAACTTCCAATTGACCATTTTTTGAAAACATAAGTCCTTTCCCAAGGGAAGATTTTAAATAACGAAGTATTCGCATGACGGCATCCATATGGTGTTCACTGGGGCAGTGCATGAACTGACTCATGACACTCACAACATAAGCAATATCAGGACGAGTATGAGATAAATATATGAGTTTACCTACTAACCGTTGATATCTCTGTTTATCTGCTAGTACTTAGTCCACATATTCTCCAAGTTTATGATCTTGGACCATTGGAATATTGATAGGTTTACAATCGAGTAATCCTACCTCTGCCAGTAGGTCTAGAGTATATTTCCTTTAGTGAAGAAATATGCCATGTTTTGATCTTGTTACCCCAATGCCTAAGAAGTATTTGAGCTCTCCTAAGTTCTTCATTTCAAACTCATTTGACATTCATTCTTGAAGCTTAGAGATTTCTTCGTTATCATCCCCTGTAATGATCATGTCGTCTACATAGACTATAAGGGCTGTTATTTTTCCCTGTCGATGTTTTAGGAACAAAGTGTGGTCAGAGTTGCTTTGTTGAAACCCATATTTCCTCATTGATGAACTCAACCTACCAAACCATGCTCGAGGTGATTGTTTTAGTCCATACAATGCTTGTTGTAATCTACATGCAGTTTCTTTTCCTGATGTAACAGTATATCCTGGTGGGATATCTATGTAAATCTCTTCTTCAAGATCACCATGAAGGAAGACATTTTTTACGTCAAGTTGGTGCAATGGCCAATCTAAATTTGCTGCAAGAGATAACAAAACTCTAATAGTTTTTAGTTTAGCCACAGGTGAGAAGGTTTCCTGATAATCTATCTCATGTTTATGTGTATACCCTTTTGCTACTAGCCTCGCCTTGTATCGATCAACTAACCCATCTCCTTTATACTTAATAGAGAAAATCCACTTGGATCCTACCATCTTCCGCCCTTAAGGCAACTTGCTTAACACCCATGTGTTATTCTTCTACAATGCCTCAAATTCTTCTTTTATAGCTTGAGCCCATTTTGGATCAGATAAGACTTCTTCAACGCTACTTGGAATTTGACATGAAGAGAGTGTTTGTGCAAACACCCTGATAGGTTATGATAACCCTTGAGTAGATACATAATTGGCTATTGGATACTTGGATTGTCGTTCTTCTCTTTCTAGGGAGTATCGATTTGGAGGTTTTCCTCGATTGTGTCTGAAAGGTAGAACATAACCAACAATATCTATAGCATTAGTTTGTAAAGGTATGATAGGATAGCTTACCTCAGGAGTATTCTCAACAAGAGGGTCATTGGGTACTATAGAGTGGAGGGGTGCATCAACCACTTCATCTTCTGGAGATTCAGTTACTACTTCAGTTTTAGTTCTTGGAAGTTCAAGTTCAGATCTAGTTATTGGCTCCTTCATATTGTTGGCATGATCCGAGTATGTTGGATTGTTACTATTGTCTAATATTTCAACATCAAGCCAATTTTGTTCTTCACTATAACTCTCCCCCTGAAGAGTGTAATTGGATACTAGTGATGGGAAAAACATTCAGATTCTAGGAAAGTGACATCCATAGTAATATAGGTTCTTTTAGTAATCGGATCGTAGCATCGGTAGCTCTTTTTTTGTACGCCATACCCTAAGAATACACATCGGACAACACATGGATCCAACTTAGTACGTTGATTTTTATGGAGGTAGACAAAAAAAAAACACATCCAAAAATTTGGGGCATAAGTATCAAAATAGTAGGCAGGGGAACATGATCGGATAATACCTATAATGAAGTCTGAAATTGTAAGCACTTTGTGGGCATGCGATTCAGTAGATACATAGCTGTAGTAACAACATCACTCCAGTATCTACTAGGCATATGTGCATTGATTAGTAAGGCAAGGGTAGTTTCTAAAATATGCCTATTCTTCCTCTCTACAGTCCCATTTTGTTGTGGGGTTTGTGAACATGAGGTTTCATGGAGAAACCATGGTTTTCTAAGTATGTTCAAAATTGTTGATTAACATACTCCCTCCCCATTATCAGACCTAAGGATCTAATTTTTTTTAGAAAATTGTGTCTGAATCATGGTATGAAACAAGTGAAATGTAGAAAATACTTCATCTTTATGTTTGAGAAGGTAAAGTCATGTTATTCGTGTACAATCATCAACAAAAATTACAAATCAACGATGACCCGACGATGTAGTGACCGAGGAAGGTCCCCAAACATCAAAATGTACTAAAGTAAAATGACTCATACTTTTATGCATGCTCATAAGATAAGATGTCCTATGACTTTTTGCTAAGATACATGTATCACATTATAAATTTGAGTGTGTAACATTTGAAAATAAACTAGGTAGTAAATGCCTTAAATACCCAAATAATGGATGCCCAAATCGATGATGGCATAACCAAATCTGTTATTCCTTGTTACTAACGGTGTGTTGCATGTGATTGGCTCTTCCTGAACTAAGGTCATCCATATAATATAACCCTCATCTCTTAGTACCACGCCCAATGATCTCCTTGGTGAGAATATCCTGTAGAAGACAAAAGGTAGAATACATCAATACTACACATTTAAGATTTGAAGTGACTTGACTTACAAACATTAGTTTGTTTGAAAGAAAAGGGCACAAGTAATGTATTAGATAATGATAATGAAAGAGATAAAGTCATTTTTCAGCCCCTGTAACTGGATAAGTGACCCCATTGACATTGGCAACACGGCTCCATCTCGGCTGGGTTGTATTGGAGAGATCTTTTGGGTCAAATGTCATATGATTTGAAGCTCGAGAATCTAGAATCCAATCCTCATTATCACTACGAGTAGAGATGTGAAATGCTTTACTTGAAATACCTGGATCCTCGGAAGATTCGGCCTGAGGAATAAAGGATTGTGATGCATTATTGGTAGCCACAATGGCTCTCCCAGTGGTTTCCCATTTCTTTCGTGCTTAAAGATCATTCCACCATTCTGGATACCCATGTAGTTTGAAGCAATTTCACGGGTGTGTTTTGAGTTTCTGCAATGGCCATATTTCATGTCAACAGATGATGGATTTCCCGTGGATTTCTTGCTACCCAAAAAAGTTTTTGGTTTTGGTGGCATCAGATTATGGTGTCCCTTGATCCCTTTGAAAGCCATAACTGCTATGGGTGTCATATTTGCACCCGTGATTATCATGGTCTGCCTGACCTCTTCTCTACGGATGAATCCATAGGATTGTTCCACCATAGGGAATGGTTTGATTTAAAGCACATCACTTCGAGTTTTATCTAGTCTGTCATCAAGTCTATCGAGGAAGGTATACACTCGATCTTCTTGTATGATGGATTTGTATTTTTGTATATCAGTCGCACACTCCGTTGGATTTGGACGATAGAAATCAATTTCTCGCCACAACCCTTGAAGGTCATTGTAGTATTTTTCAATGGATCCACTCGCCTGATTCATACGGTAACTCGACGGTGGAGATCATACACTTGAGACGTGTTTGTCCCATCATAGTAGGTGGTAGCAACAAAATCCCAAACCTGTTTCGTAGTTGGGAATCAGATAAATTTTGCAATCAAGGAGGGGTCTATCGAATTGATCAACCATCCTTTGACAATGGCATTTTTAGTGCGCCATCTCCTGAATGAGGGGTCAGTTTCAGTAGGTTGAGGAAAATCTCCATTAATATATCCCATTTTGTCTTTGTGAGAGATATACATCTCCACCACTTGGGACCACAAGGCATAGTTGGATCCTTCCAACTTGATACTAATGGGAGTAGTCGACGCTTCAGTTAGCGAAGATTGTAAGGTGGTCTAAGCTCTAGTTAGAACTTCCGTCATATTTGTAATCAAATTATTCAATATGGAGTTGGTGGTTAAATCTCTAGATTCTGTCATGAATCTATCACTTTTATTTTTTTTCCTTTTTTTACACCAGCCAATATATATATAAAACTCAGAACTGTAACCTTAATTTATTTTATTTTTCATTCGCGTAGCCCTCCTATGGAGCGGCGCACTTCTTCTACTGCGTTCCAAGTTTCTCCATAACTGCCCACGATGGCAATTAGACTGGTACGTAGAGAGACTGCAATGGCCCCAACGAGCAAGCGACGTTGGGAAACTGCAACGGCTCCAACGTGCAGATAGACCTTAAATGCAGGAAAGCTGCAATGGCTCCCTGAATGGTTTTGTTGGGGTCGCGACGTCGGAACTGACGCTGAGCATAAATGGCGACTCTGGATACTAGATGGTCGCAACACTAGTGGGGTTATTTGTTTTGTTTTTTTTTTCAATATTGCAACTGATCGTTTTTTTATTTTCCAGCCAAATATACACACAAATAAGGTGCACGGCGACGTTAAGGGCCCTCTCGTCTAAATGACGTTCACTCTGAATTTTTTGAGATTTGCTTCTATTGCACGACGCTGTTCATCTCTACGATTCACGTTTCTTTGAGAAAATAGAATTGGTACAGCTCCAATGACTACACAGCAAGCACCATCCAACCAAAATGAAGAAGTAACAGACCACAAGCACAGAGACAAAAACACATTAAAAACCCCCTGTCAAGGAGACACCGGAGTAAACTAGTGACCCAGCGTCGAGAAGCATGTAGCTATTTTATTTTGTTACGTCAGCAATAACCATTGCTTTGATACCATGATAAAATGTGATATTTTCATTAGTTATTAATCAATACCACTCAATACACATTTCATATATTTTTTCTCTTCTCTTCTATACATGTACAAAGACTGATATATATTTATACTAAGAAACATAATAATTGTTGCACACTCATACTTTCATGCTCCACTAAATATGGATGTTGTCTGCCATACTTCTACAACATGTTTTTCAAGCACACCAACAATATATATATATATATATATATATATATATATATATATATATATATTTGTAACCTTCACTTATTATTTTATTGAACATTCATAGTTGCACACTCGCCTCAACAATGCCTAGAGCTCAGACATAATATAATTGCCTTCAACTAGCTATTATCATAATAATATGTTTGATCTTAGGTACTAACCTCAAATTTGTTTGCAAATGAAAAAAAAAGTCCATTAAACAATTAAAATTTTAAGATGCATGAACAATGAGCAAAATTAAATATTTCATTGGAATCAACATTGTTAGTTTAATATTATTTTTATTATTGTTGTTGTTATTATTATTTTTGTCAATGTTAGTTTGCAATTTCAAACCTCATAAAATTCAAAGGACATTTAATCATATGTTCATGGCATCCAGAAAATCTTCTCTATCACTACTACAAAAATGAGTATTTAAGTCGATATATAAAGTAGGTTTTTTAAAAAAAATCGACTTATAATAAATTTAAAGTCGGTTAAGTGTAGAACCGACTTTAATGCCATTTTTTGTAGTAGTGTATAATAGAGGAATTGATACATGGTGAAACATTAATATCTTAACTCTTCATTCTCAATTTTATAAAACTGTAAAAGTGCGAGAGATAAATATTACAACACTAAATATTAATAAAGACATACAACAAATGATATATAAGATTTTCTCAAGGATGAAATTGAATATGAAAATTATTAATAAAAAGGATTTCGTTTTGCTTCTGTAACGAAGAAAATATTGATATCAATAGAAATATTAAAACTTTAATTTTCCCTAAATATATCGATAGATATTTGAATTTTTTTACAAAAATAATAAAAATTGTTATAAATTTTTGAAATATTTTATAAAATATAAGTAAATGTTAAAATAAACGATAATACAATAGTTTAGTTGATTTGTTTTTGTATAGATGACATATTTATAACATATATAACACATCTAATGTATATATAATTAAAGAAAAACATAATTAGAATCTTTATTTAACAAATATGATAAGTTATGTAACACAAATATAAATGGAAGAAGTTACATACAATACAAATATACATAAATATATAATTAAAACAATTTTATCTAAACAACGCAAATCTTGGAATTATGAAAACATTAATATCAACATAGATACGATAATTATACAATGACATTAAATAATAATAATTTTATTTGTAATTATTGATGTGTTATGTGTAAGTTGTATGATCTTTCTTAATAATGTCTCCATTTATATAAAATTCTAGATTAATTAAATTCCTATAATACTAATTGTATTCATTCCAAAATGAATATCGATGTTTTTCATGTTGAAAGTCATCAATATAATTTCAAACTTAAGAGGATATTGTATAAATTATGTATTTGAATCATCACACCTACAAATAATAATGTTTATATATGAAAAATTAATAAATAAAGAATTATGATCATAGTTATTCGTACTTGCAAAGCAAGTAGCATCAAGATATACCGAATCTCCTTTACATAAATCTCATAATTTGCAAGTAACCAACCATCGGTAATTCTAGAAACAATTATAAATATAATTTTTCAAATTTCTTGCTTTTTATGACTTTGTAACATTTTTTTTCTTTTTAATATACTCAAACATTAAATTAATGCATTGTGTTACAACAAATTATTATTATATTCTATTTATAGATATTTTTATCAATATTATCGAAGTTTTCGATAACATTTCAAAAAATAACAAAAAAAAAATACCAAAATTAATATTCTGTATTTTCACATATATTTTCAATATTTTGAACGAAATTAATTTGCATCCTATATTCGTATTCATACTTTAAATTTATTAAAATTTTAAACTATATATATTCTGACTTTTTCATCCATACTTGTATAAGTAAAAAAATAATAATGGTATATAACACGAAGTAGACTTCCGAAAATAGAATTGTCTATTAAGGATGAGCATAGGTACAAACGAAGACGGTTTTTAATGTAATTATTCTCGAATCGAATTATAAAATGTATCTAAAATTACCCAAAAACAGTTACAATTTGGGAACAGTTTTTTACCCACAGATAATGAATCGATGTGATTATTAAAAAATACCCTAAAAAACATTTTTTTAAACTTTTTTTAAAAAAATTCTTAATAAACACTAATTATTAATTAATATATAATATAATTTAATAAATATATAAATAAATTAAATAAATATAATTAATTTTGAATACATTTATTAGTATGACTGTACTCATTATTTCATGTTCAGTTTTTACTCAAAATCATATCCTGTCTTTAAAATTTATCAAATAAAAACCGAACCGACGGTATAAATAGTCACAGATAATTGAATCCACTTTATTTTTTTACATTCATATTTTCTACCATGCATTACCGATTTTACCACCTACTTAATAGTACCCTTTTTTTCAATTAATTGTGATAGTACGACACTCCTTTTTTTTTTTTTGGAAGGGGGGGGGGGGTATTAGTTATAATTTTACTACGCTTATGACCACAAGTGTAAGCCAAATGTGATAATCTACAACTAAGCCAAAGCCCAAATTCCAGAAAATAAAGATTCAACACATTCTGCTCAGAATATACTAACACTAGAATATTTCCACAGAAGATAGAAAAAAGAGAGAAATTTATTTATCACATAATAAATTACAAATGATGTAACACGATATTATTGACAAATCCAATCAAATCCACATAATTATATCTAATAAAAAACTATCATAACAATTATGATTATAATTATGATATAATTGTGATATATAGATCAGCTCAAAAGAAATGTCTCGTACATGAATGAAAATGCAATTACATGGAATTGTAACAAAAAACAAACAAACATAGCTGTCCTACTAATGCATGCATAGTAAAAAGTCAGCATGCACTGCTTTTCATTTTCTTCCTACAAATACATTTTTTAACCTATTTCACTCACCCCTCAACCTAATACGTCTAATGAAAAACAATGCCATCTGATGCATACTATACCACCTATAAAAAAAAGGAACAATATTACAAGGCGACTTAGAAACAAAGGAAAAATGTTTAAAGAGTTTATACAAGTCATTCTGTCGTCTGAGGCACAGCCTTCTCCAACATTGATGTTCCATTGAACATTGTCAGCTGGACCGTCTTCAGGTACTCTGACAGCTGGAAGAATAATACAATCACAATTTATCAGGATTAGTTTATATTTGGTAGACAACTATGATCGACTCTAGAAGCTAAGTACAAAATTGCTGGAACTAAGTTGTATTAAAAATAAATAAATAAATAAATAAACAAAAAAAAAAGAAAATGAACGGAAAATAAAACCAACATAGTGCACGTTTATTCTACTGGAACAAGAACTTGTACAATTTAGTATGTAATCCAAGAAAGGTGATAAAAAGAGACGGAGGAGATCATCAGAGCTTGTTACTTACTCTTTCTTCAGTCATCTTCTTGAAACCTAATTTCCTTGTCCATATTGATTCAGCATCCTCAGCAGCAGGGAGCACCAGATTTTCCACATTCAGGGAGCATAGTAGCCTCTCTATACACGAAAACAATGCTTGGAAATAACCCTACAAATAAAAGAATGTTGTTTAGTCTTAAAACCTAGAAAGAAAACAGAAAAGACAGTATTTTACAGCCAACTAAAAGCACTTTCTCCGTGCTTCAATTCATACTTTTCCTTGATGTTCTCTACTGGTAGCTACTAAAGGAAGCTCAGCAACCTCCCGACCAAAAATCCTCAGGAGACCAGCAGACACGACAATAGATCTGTCCATGCAAATAAAAGTATCATGATTAAGGTCAAGTTAAAATGCAAGTTATCATTATAGTACATCTGGTGAACAATATTAGAAAGGAGTGGCTTACCTGACAATTAAGACCACACAATACATGCCCCCAAATTCTTGCCCAGATATATTTCTCCTGCAAAGTTTCAGAAGAAATATATATTACTAGATATAGAATGAACAATCCTTGCAATCAATCAAGATTAGCTTCTCTACATTAATCTCTGCTCTATAAGAATCAAACATTCAAATATATGTTAAACTTTGTCATAATATCTATGTATTCAAAAGCACACAGAGCATCAATTAAAAAAAAATTACACAGCACTTATCATCAAGAGCTAATTACCAAAAGCAGACTGTCATTTTATAACCCCTTGACCATAATAATTACTGCCATGTTAGGAGATCAAATTACCAGGCAAATGCAAGAAAAATTTGTCCTGAATATATTTTAATGCATTAAGGAAAGCTAAATCACAAAACTAATCAAATCTCCTAAAAATGAAAAGGCATGTTAAAATTATTGGAAAAGAGTAAACCCAAGTACATAATTATATTATAAAAAGAGTGTAAGGCATTTGAAAGTCAATTTAATTTAATTCCAAATTTCCAAACCAAATTTCGCCTGAAATCCATGCACGTGTGAAAAAAGGACACATCACTTTAAATGCAGCATTGAAAGAAGAAGTCCTGATAAGCACCAAATAAAAGGAAACTCACCCATATACCATAACAGGAATCAAATCACGGCCAGATTTTGCAACAATAGGGTCAAAACACTCCTGTGAAATGGAAAGGCAAAATAATTAGGTAAACAATATGTAAGAGAAAATGAGCAAGATCTCAACACAGCCAGACACAATAGACTATAATTTGAAGCAAAATTGGCAACAAAAATCAATTGTATGTGAAAATTCATCTCAATTGTCTACATATCTACCATGAAGATAACAGAAGTTGAACATATGTAAGTTTTCATTGCATACTTCAAAAATAAAATAAATATAGGCCTTGTTTGGTACAGTAACTCAAAAACTGTTTTCTATGTGTTATTGTTGCTGTAACCAAGGAAGTTGTACCTAACACCTCTAGAAAGACCCGAAGTGATCAGTAATTGTACGTACTTATAAAGAACTCAAATGTGACAATGGTACGATAATACGATATGATGACAATGGTGCAGTTCTTATTGATCAAGAAAAAAATCCCAAGGGAACTCAAATTTTTGGCGCGATCGCCTGGGAATTAAAACAATTAAATTTTACTAAAATAGTTTCATTAACAACTGAAGTATTATAAGATCTATAATTATATTTTTGAAATTTGAACAAAATCTATTCAATTAATTAGTAGATTGTTTATGTCTTACGTATATGCCTTTCATAATTCAAAAAGATTGAATAATTCAAATGAAAAAAAAGCATGTTAATTATATCAAAATTCAGGTACAACAAAAATCTTAGTTTATCATGCGTAAAGACACTATTATTGACATAATAATCTCTATACAAAATTGGTTTAAAAAACAATGACATATTTGGCTAATATTTTTAAATTATGATTTTCTAAAACAATTTGTTTTAAAAAACAATAAAATTAGGAATACCTTAAACGTGTTTCCATTATTCTTGCGAAAAAGTGAAAACATGGTGAGGCATAAATAACAATTTTTTTGTCAGAAATATTTTATCATTCTTTCTTATAGATGTTAACCATTTAACCCTTTTTATATCATTCCTTCTTTTTTATGCTTCAAGCTAGATATATTTTTAATCATTGCAACAATGATTACCATTAATTTTACTTATTCATTTTTTATTAAAATATAGTTGAGTGACTAATTTATTATATTAGCTTGTAAAAATTAATTGGAGCAATATTATATATCACCAATATATCACAATTGTAATTGACGTGTTACTTTTTCATTGAATACAATTACGTCGATATGATTGTACTTACCAATAACATTATACCTCATAATTTAAAATTTATCTCAAATTTGAGATATATAAACATTTCTTTGGAATAAACTAATACCTTATTTATTTTTATTTTTTTCATTTAGATTGTTTTGATAGCATGATTCTTTAAATTTAATTAATTTGGCATCTTAATTTGTCTAATTTGAACAATTTGTTGCATAACTTTTCTAATTAGACACAAAATTAGTTGAGATTTTATTTTTTAAGATCGATTGTAATTTGAGTTCGGAGATTCAAGTTTCACCTATAGAAAATATAAATTTAACTATGATGTTTAAATTATTGTATGAACCGAATCGGTTTAATGAGTGGGTTGGATAAGTAATATGGGTTTTGAGGCTGATAATTTTTTGAAAAAAAAAACAAAAATAACACCCATAACTTATGACTATAAAAATAGTACTCCTTATGTTCACCTCATACATTTTTACAATTAAAAAAAAAGTTTAGCACATCATTTGTTTTTAACGCCATCCAATTGGACGTCGTTCCAATTAAACTATGACCATTTAGGCACGTTTAATATTAAACGCCGTTTAATTGGAACTAGTTCAATGTTAATGGGGTACCTTTTTGTTACAATTTTTTGGGGTGTTATTTTTTTATTTTTTTTGTAATTTTCCAAATTTTTTGGGTTTTCTTTTAAACTGTGCATATTTTTTTAGGGGGCAGATCTTTTTTTTTTTAAATGTATCCTATATGATGAGGATAATGATAATAATAATAATCTAGATAATTCTGATTTAGAATAATAATTATTTTTATTCCTTTTCCTAATTCCCATCAATTGAAAAGCTAACTACTAAACAAATTTTTAGAACAATTTCGCCAAATAATATAATAATCATGTTTATTGTTTTTTTTATTTTAAAAATATTTTTAAAAACACCAGTCAAATACATAATTGTTTTTAAAAACTATTGAAAATTGTTTTTGAGTTATGAATTAAAAACAATTCAAAAACAATTTTTGAAAACTGCTTTAAGATCATGCGGCCATACTAACCCATATATTTTTAGGCGAAGACAACACATAAAAGCTTCAAAAAGGGAATCATTTGGAAATCTGAGTATCCCCTTAATAAAGTGTAAATGAACACTACTTTGAAAAACTCTTGTACTACAAGTGGCAAATATTCCAAAACATCAAACAACAGAACACCACCAAATCCATATATTTCTCTTTTCAAATAGTGTAAGATTTAGTTCAGAAATTCAGAAACACAATTAATTTTTAAGGTGCAAAGTACTCAAGCGAAGCTATACAGCTCTGAGTACAGAAAAAGGGACAGATGCACAAATACACATGCATACGCAAAAAATAAAGGAAGCGTACTCTCTTCCAAATAGCATTGTGAGTCCTTAATTATTCTTAAAAAGTCATTGTCTTTGAGCAGTAAAATCCCTTACAAATCCAAATTGCATATATGATCGCACAAGTTTATTAAACCGATCTATCTGTCTGATGCATCATTAAACATTAATCAAATGAGATAAGATACAATGCGTTAACACTAAAGATGATATGCAATAAAACTAAAAGGTGCATGTAGAAAATCAAGTGTTAAAAAACATTTGAACCAGCAAAAATTATGTTTGCTTTTGGATTTGTGGGAAGATGCAGGAAAAAGGCTTGTGTAATTAAGACTTACTCGAAAAATTGCAGCAGACCTTGAAAGGAATGGTAGATGTTCAGCATAGCGACTTTTTCCACTTAGAATTCGCCACTGAACATCGTCATCTGCTGCCCCCATAAATAATCCTTGATCTGCATGCTTCCTAATTATTGTGTATGATACTGAAGCTGGCACCATCTCTGCTCCAAAGGATACTAAATTATGTAGAGCCATATGTATCCTACTACAGTCATCACAACAGAACCACTTATTGGTAGGGAGTTCCTGCAGTAAGATGTTAAAAGAAAAGTTTGAGCATATTAAGAAAAACGTAAATATTAATAATTACAAATTTAAAAACATACCTTCAAATCACATAGTCTACTTTCCCGCAAGCAACCAACATGGAACTCCTTTTCACACTAAACAAGAATAAAGATCTTAATTATATCATGTTCTTGGATAGAAACTATTTTAACGAATATGCAGGCATTTATATTTGAAAAAGGAGACACAAGTCATACTTGATCACAGATCATAACTGTTCGCTCATCAAACTTAGCTGCACTGAAATCATGACCCCTGCAGAACAAACCAGCAAGTATTAAAAGTTGAACATTTGTTGAGCATGGGAACTCCACTTCTTTATTAATACTCTAATCCCAAAAGTAAAAGTTCAAAAAATATAAAAAAAGAAGAGAAAACTGGAGCAGTGAGTAATTGATATAACTAAGGCTATACAAACACAAACTTTTTGATGTAGCTTTTATTAGATAAAATGGTATTACTCAATTTTAAGAAGTCTTAATTGGTCTCTATTGCATAGTGAGACCCCTGCGTGTTGGTAAAATCAATCTCAATTGGTAAACTCAATAGATTTGAAATGATTGAAGAACATTTAGGACTCATTTGGTGCGCTGTATGGTATAGGATAATTGTAACTCCATTAAATTGAATTGTATTGAACAATATAATATTTAATTTAATACAGTGTTTGGCGCCACAATAGATTGAAAATAGTATAACTTGTAAAGTATTTGTTATAATTTGTATTAATTAATTAGACTACATTTTTATAATTTTTAAGATACATGTCCATTAAATTGAATTGTATTAAGCAGTATAATATTTAATTTAATACAGTATTTGGCACTACAATAGATTGAAAATAGTAGAACTTGTCACGTATTTGTTATAATTTGTATTAATTAATTAGACTACATTTTTATAATTTTTAAGATACATGTAACGTAATATCTCTACACAATTTTATTTTTATATATTTTAAAAATACTTTAATTTTATTTAAAAATTAAAATATTTTTTATTTATCTATCATTCTTTATTCCTTTTCACCTGTACGAACGACAACCACATCTCCCCTTGGGTCGCAAGTGCATGTTTATAAGCAGGCAATTTTTATGTAAATGGATTATTAAACCCAGTCCAACAACGACACGAAACAATGGATTCACCTGGATGTGTCCTATACAGTCCAATAGTACTGCTTGACAAACATAGCCTTACAGTATTAGATTAATGTTTCTCACCAACAAAAAAAAATCACTTCAGGCACCAAAAATTCAAATTAGAATGGTGGGAAAAGGGTACTAAGGCAGAGCAACCAACCTGCATACAGCACAACCACCAATATCAAATTCAGGTTGTTTAACTACTCTTGTCAACCTTATTACGATTGGTCTTCCTGAGCCAGAAGACTCTCCAGCATTAGTCTTTCTGCCTGTACAGTTTGGACAGTGCCAATCGCATTCTGGCAACCTCTGTAAATCTAAACAAGCTGCACGGAAATAAAATCAGCTAAAATAGGGAAGAAAAATAAAAACCAAATATAAGGGCATATCATTATGCATTTTTATAAGATAGACCCTCAAGCACAAGAAGACCAGGTTATATATTATGACATTTAACTCCATTACTTCCATATTCCCTTTAAAAATGGCAGCGTGCTACCCTATATCTCATAATAAAAGAAACCATCAATTAAGACAAGTTAGCACCCAGCATGTATAACATGAGTCATGCTTGAAATAGGTGGACATAGAAAGACGCTAGACTGGACTGTGACCCAATATACATTTTTGCATAGAAGTGCTAAAAATTGGTAAGCACTCATGAATAACTAAAATGTAGAGCAAATGGATAGATTAAAAAAATGAGCCAAAAATAATTATGAAGATATAATGAATCAAAAAGCAGATATCCACCTGCATGAAAAGCTCGAGGGCATACACGACATAAAATCAGATCACCTCCATTGCCACAAACTGCACACATATCATCACTGTCACCAGTGGTAATATTTTGCCCATTAGCTAATGAAATAGCTATATCATGGAGCGTCAATCCATTGGAGGTGTAGATGTGACGGTAGCTGTGTAAGGAATAAAATTTTTAAAACTTAAAATCAATAATATCCCTTTACATTGCTTATATAATCACTGAATACTTCAAAAGCTACTCACGGTTGACGCCTAGCAGCCATTCCAGCATGAGCTTCAAACTGGGATGGACTAACCTGCTCACCAAATGCAGTGATAATGATTTTTTATGGTAAAAGTAGGATCAAATGCAGAAATGACAGCATTTTAATCGATGCAGCACAGGAGCTCAGATAGTTTACCTCTCTGTAACAGCAACTACATACTATACCATTTCCCTGCTTGTATCCACCAAGTATTCTCTGGAAAATAAAAACATCAAAATGAGTATATTTAGGATATAGATATCAACAGACACCCATCAGTAAATGTGCCTAGATCAAGGCTAAGTATAGAAACAAAATAATCACACCTGTCCTTTGACATAGTATGCCAACTCAGCCCCGTCGGGAAGTCCATTTGGCATGAAAAGTAACTTGTGAAGGTCATTATCTCT
Organism: Hippophae rhamnoides; assembly: GCA_033030585.1. Classification (NCBI taxonomy): domain Eukaryota; kingdom Viridiplantae; phylum Streptophyta; class Magnoliopsida; order Rosales; family Elaeagnaceae; genus Hippophae; species Hippophae rhamnoides. Next base: position 58,479,884 of record CM065428.1, on the reverse strand, counting down.
GCAACAAGCAGAAGTATTCCCAGTTAAACATAGCTTTAAATCAAATGTCAAGAACAGTAACTTACAAAAAAGAAATAAAAATCACAATGGACAAGGAAGTTTTTGGTAGACCTCCGTTTGGTGCCACCTTCACCAGTCTTCTTGCTCACAAGTGAGTTAGAAACATAGGAGTTTGGTCTGTAAAATAGTTTATTGATATCAGCTTTCTAGCACAGAACAATTTACATTATCTGAAAAGATAAGAACAAAATAGCACACATTTATGTGTATGTTTATGTATATAATAAAGTGAACAACTATTTAAGTATGGCTGACCATAAACAAATATAAAGAGGGAGAGGAAGATAAAGAGATCAAACTTTTGGTTAATGTGTGTAAGCATGTACCTACAGGAACTACTGCACACTATCTGGGATGGCTGATTATAAATAAACAGGAAAGAGGAGAGAAATGAAGAAAATGAACCTTTTGGTTAAGTGTTTCCTGCTCTCAACGGTTTCCACATACATTTTCTTTTTAAATGATTCACTTTGCAGCAAGGTGTATGCAGTAGGGCTATCATTTTCTCTAAAAGCTGGAACATAGCAGCTGGAATTTTAAGCAAAGCAAATATTATTAGCAGATGACTAAATCTTACTTTTTCTTTTATCCCAACATATAAATCAAATAGAATCTACAAATTATAAAAATAAAATAACAGAACTCATCAGTATTTAACAAATGCCTCACATAACAGTTACAATGTATGAATACTCCAGAATCAATAAAAAAAAGGTTATACCATGTGCCAAAAAATGTAAAATTTAATGTGCAGTTACAGTGTATGAATACTCCAAAACGTTAGACATTGGTCCTCTTTGATCATGCACTGAATAACTGGCAAGTCTCAGGATAACGAGATAATCCAAACTAATAAGAATGTACAATGTTTCCAGAAAATTTGTACACTTAATCAAATCAGAAAGAGGACCAATTAAAACAAGTACTTCCTTAATAGTCTGTTCAACATATCATCGTGCTCTAAATCCAACCAAAAATTTATAGGTTCATCTCATACATCAGATGATAAACATATAATTTGAGAATTAAAACAGTTATATACTCCAAGAAAATTGTCTCTTCTCCTTACTAAATTGTAACACATCAAAGGCTTTGGATTTGGGGAAAAATTAAGAGTCACATAATAAAGATAAAAGTGTTATGTGCTGCAGAATTCATCTAGTACCTTTTATCTACTTCGGCATTTTTGTTACTTTGTCGAAGAGATGCTGTAGAATGGAAAAGAATATCAGATGAAAAGCTAAGTCAACTGTGGCACTGGCATACTAGTTTCAGCCACACAAACATAACAAAATGCTTTTGGAAAATAATGATGGAGTAACCTTTCCACAACTGGAAAAATTCCTCATTGAGAGAAGAGCCTGCTACATCCTTTATTACTTCATCCAGAACGCTGAGAGGAGCAGTCTTCAATTCTTGTATAATACTGTAAATTGGTCGCCCATTCTCCAAGTATATGTGATTATTAGGATGCCGTGTCTTAAGACCAGCATGCTGCTCAAACTCATATGCACTGAGCACCTGCTTATAACATTCAATATTTAAGTTTAATATATAAAAAAAGTCCACTTAACGTAGTCTCCAATCTGCAGGATATAAAAAGGATAACCCATGCTAACTTACTTTTGAAAAGTTGCATGACTCACAACCACACAAATACCCACCACCATTTATGATTCCGCTCAGCCCTTTCTGCCAATCGTTAGAGCTATATAAGAACCAGGAGAACTAACTTACTAGTCACTAATTTTTCCAACAAAAAGAAAACACTCTAGCATACCTCCGGTGTGCCATAAACATACTTAACTTGAGCTCCATCAAGAATGCCGGTTGCTATAAGCTTTTTGACATTTGAGGGATAACTACTCGGAACTACCTTTTTAGACGGTTTCGATTCTAAACCATGAGAACTAACGTAAAAATCGCGGTTTCCACTAGATCCTTTTGAATAGGAACATGCTGGCAACTCCGAAGTTGAATCAAGCGGAAAAGAAAAGTCACGTGCAGACTCTTCACAAGAACCGCTATATGAGTACGAACCACCAAACCCATTAGCCATTGGCTGGGCCTCAGAAACTGATGAATGGTTATCATGATCCTCTTTTCTTTTACTTAACTTAAAGGTAATTTTCCGAATTCCAGTAGTACTGGCATGCTCAGGAATTTCCAGTACAACACGAGAAGTCAAAACGGCACCGCACGTCTCAATATCAATTCGAGTATTATCATTCCCACTAGGCTCTCCATCGCTTAAAGTTTCCTCCGAACTTGAATTTCCTGAACATGTAGAAGTTGCTTCATCGCACTCGACGCGGTTGCTATTAGCAAATTCGGCCGGTTGGCTGGTTATGTCGTGGAAATTTGAAGCATTCTCTTTGGGCGATATTATGGGGTTCGAAACTTCAGAACGTACATCATCGTTTGAAACTTCTTTTGCCTGCCTCTTGTTTGGAAATGTGTCGGGTTCAGCATCGTCTACAAGACACTGATGGTCTCTTTTCAATTCAGTTTTCGAGAAATCATCATCCCCCCTTGACCCATCCGTTGAAAGAGGCACACAAACAGCTTCTTTTTCAACTTCTCCCATCCAATAACTTCGGCGGAACAATATCAGTGAGCTCAGAAATGTAGACTCTAAACTAATACCCAAAAGCAAACCAAAGCCTAATTCACTGAAGGTTTAATGGAGTATCCTTAAGATGACTAAACAGGAAACGGATAAGAGTAACTAACACTCAAATTCTTGTGAGGTTTTAATTCAAACTTGCTTATCCAAAATTTAAACAACACTCTTCCAAATAATCCGCGCCAAAACTCCTAAAGAAATATCAAAAATAAAATAAAATAAGAGTAGAAACAAAAGGAGTGATGAAGAAAACAATTAGATAATTCAATTCCTGCAACAAAGGTAAATAAAAAATTTAAACAAACCTCATAATATTCATTCAAACTTTGCAGAAAACAAACCGAAGAAAATCCTCCTAATCCAAAGAGAGAAAATAGCAACGGTAAATCCAAATAACAAGGATGAGGACAAAATCAAACCAAAAAGGGAACAGATCTGAGATTTACATATATAAAGTGGAACTCTTCAGTGTAAAAAGAAAGAAGTGGATGCAATTGATTGACGATATTAGGGTTTTGGGAGGTAGGAGGAATATAATAGAAATGGAGGGGAAGGAAGAAGCAGAGCGGCAAATGAAGCGAAATGAAACGAAAAGGCCTGAGTTCGCGGTCGAGATTCGAGTTTTGAGGGAGAGAAAGAGAGTCTCCGATGGAGAGATATCCTTGGAAGCAACAGTATACAGGTGGATAAAGCTGGTGGGTCCCTTTAGGTACTTATAACTACATGCCACGTTTCATGACTGCACCACGTTAAAAGGAAGAAAAGTATAAGGCCACGATCATTCAAATTCACGTCATATGTTTTCTTTATTTTTATTTTATAGTGAAACGAAAATTATGAAATTTATATATTATAATATTATTAATAAATATATTTAAATTTATATTATTTTAATATAATTATGGATTATAAAAATAAAAAATTTATGTGTTAATTTTTATTTTATCTACTTAATAAAAATAATATCAAAAAAATATAAATATAATATATCTAAAATTTATAATACCAAAATTAATATAGTAACTTCTATCCATACGAATTTAAATAAATGATGATATTTTTATTTTATAAGTTTTATATTTAAAAGTTATTTTAATATATATTATTAAAATAATATGTTTTATTATTAATCAATATTTTTTAAATTAATAAATTAAATAATATTATTTTAAATTTAATGAAACAAATAACATCAACCACTTTATAAACTTTCTATCTATTTACTTAGATATTAAAATCATGTTTGATATCGATTTTGATTTATAATTTATAATTTATGATTTTTATTTTTATTGTAAAAATTATTTCCAATATGTTTGATAGCAATTTATACACGGGGATTTTAAAAAATATCAAAAATCACTTATAAATTCTTTGGTAACATTTTTTATTTTTTTATTTTTTAAGAAAACTTTAAAAAGTTAATAAAATTTTAATTATTATTTATAAATTTTTAATTTTTAATTATTTTATTCTAATATTTATATATAAAAATTCAAAGGACTTGATTTATTCAATAGCAAAAAAATATTTGGTGAAAATTAAAAATCATTTTCAAGATTTATAAATCATTTTATATTTTGATAATAATTCTTTAAAAATGTGAAACTCAAAATTACAAACGATTATTAAACATAATTGATTATAAAATTACTTAAAAAATCAAAAATTAAAAATTAAAATAGCCAATAAACATACCCTAAACAATTCTTAATAAATATATTCATGGCTATTACATGCACAAATGGATGTTTCTTGAGTTATTTTAATGTAAATATATAGAGAGAGGACAATTTTAAAAAATATAAAAGAACTAATTACATGTCCAAGTTGAATCTTTTTTTTAAATAATTAGTCATCGCTATATGTGTCACACATGAAAATGTACACTTTTAATTATATAGTGAATTACTTAGATAATACATTTGATTATTATTTTTGATGAAAAAGATGTATCATTCATAAAATATCAATTGATACATAAGTGTAAAGTTTATGAGTATTGTCAATATCCGTGAACAAAATATTTAAATATAATTTAATTTTTAGGTTTTTTTGCAATATTACTATTCAAAATAAAGAAACTACCGAACTTCAAATGAACATATTTCAGATATACTTTTATTCTTATGCATGTTAGATTTCATATTAGACATATAGAAACTTTTAGTATATATATGTTCGATTGAAAAAATAATGACTAGATCAATTGAGGAGGTAGATCGATCAAAGCTTTGGGTTCAATCCATCGAGAACTAGATTGATCGAGGTATGATCAAATTCGATCTAAATGATCTCAGGTTTTTGCCTAAATCGATCGAAAATGGTTTCAATCAATCGACCTTATTGGTTTGATCGATCGAGCTTGATCTAGATCGATTAAGCGATGAGTGCTTCTACTTGTAACCTAATTGTTTACTCGATCCAAACTTATCAATTACAATATTATCCTTATTATTTACTACCCTATGAATTGTTTAATGAATATATTTCTAATTGGACTTTAGCCTAGCATTAAGGTTTTAATATTTTCTATTTAAGCAACTTAATGCCTCTTATTTTCTTAAACCACAAGAACATCAATTTTTTCATCTTAAGCTCTTTCTTTCAAATTGTTTTACAAAAATAAGATCATATTTCTTTAAGTTTCTTTGTTTAATTAATCTATCAAATATTGGTGGTTGTGTTTGATTGGTTAATAAGCCTAATTAGTTTATGATATTTTGATCGAATGTTTATATAACTTCTTATTTTGTTCTTGAATTATTTGATCAAATAATTATGTGTATAATATTATAATTATTTGGTTTGATTATTTATCTTTAAAGAATCTATCTTTATTGAGTATAAGCTTAATCTATTTATTATAGAGTTGATAAATGATTTAATATTAACTGATATATTCACAAATCTTCTAATTAGGGTTATTCATTGTTGAATTTACTTTATAACATACTTTGTACTTATGTTGTTGTGTTAACTTTCAGGTATTGGTTGAACGGGTTCAATTGATTATGTAACTCAAGTTATCAAATGTTGGTCTAGATCCAAACACATTTCTTGTGAAAACTGTGAAGAAAGCAACGACTGTAAGTAGATACTTGGGGGATTTATCTTGAAAGGTAGTTTTAAGTCATGATCTTGTAATTGGATCTTATTTTCATAGTTGATAATTAGGTAGTCTGGTAGACCACTAGTTTTCCTCTTAGGTCATTGTTGTAGTCTAGGTTATTTTCACCTAAAAATTCGTCTATCAACTTATGTTTCTGTATTATTTTATTTATTCTAATCATCTATTAATTTTTAATTTAACATATTTATGTTAATTATCTATTCACTCATTTAGCAAATTAGATCCATAACATAAAATCTTTCAATTGGTATCTGAACGGGTCAGTAGATATACTTAATGTTATTCAGAACCTTGTTTTCGATCATTTGAGAAAAGGGTTATTCTATAACCCATACACATTTATGTGGCAGGTCTAACTATCCATCTTAGGAGGCTCATATGAGAGCATTTTTACGTTCTATAGATGAGAATGTCTGAAACTTTGTTATTTATAATTGAGAAACACCTACGATTAACAAAGATAATGCTGTCACTCTTAAACCTAGGAACAAATGGACCATTGAAGACAAATTGGTAGTAACTGGAACTAAAAAGGTATTAATGTTATATTTAGTGATGTGTTTGTTGAAGAGTTTTGTCATTTCTCTAATATTGATATTGTTAAGTATGCTTGGAATATTTTAGAGGTTGCCTATGAGGGCACCACTCAAGTTAAAAGAACCAAACCTATGGAGATAAAATCGATGATTTTAGGATAGTTTGACAAATTCTTTGCTTATTACCATACTGCTTCAATGCAAATGTCATTGTTATTGATGAAAGCAAGGATATAGACATCATTAAAATTGAGGAACTCGTTGGTTCACTTCAAACTTTTGAGATGAGTTATCAAACACCTCTACTGAACAAAAGTATCACCTTCAAAACCACCATGACTGATGATGGTGATAATGACAATGATGAGTACGATGAAGAATTGAAACTCTTAGCCAAAGAATCAAGAAAATTTTCATCCTAAATAATTCACATAATAACTAGCAACCAAGCCATTCAAGGGATCATAATCCAAAAAAACAAATGAAAACCTATAAGTTTCAAAGGTAAGAAAACTAAACCCATTGGACTTACATATTTTGAATGCAATAGAATTGGTCATATTTCAGCTAAATATGCTAACACAGAGAGAAGAGAACTGTAACAACTTTCAATATTATCCTTACTTACTTAGGAAGTTACAACAACAATCCTAATGACTCATAAAATTATGGCACTAACTATTTGGCATTTACTATAATTACTAATGGACACTATAGTAAACTTGATATTAATTTAGACTCTAAAGAAAGTGATTCTGAATTTTTACTCAATAAATTTAATGCAAATAATCTTTATAAGTTATTCATAGACTTAATTGATGATAAGAGACAAAAGGATAATTTACTTATAAAAGCAATTAAACTAAATGACAAACTTAAATCCTTTGAAATACCTTTCTCACTTATACAAAATAGAAAATTGAACTATCTAAATGTACTAATGTTTTGAATTCAAGTCTTGCAAATCTCAAAAAGAAAAAATAAGAATCTTGTGCAGGAGTTGGAATAATCAAAGAAAGTTGTAAAAAGACTGACTATTAAAGCTGAAAGGCTAAACATACAATTAGGATATATTCCTATCTTTCATCATATATGTCATTCTATTTACGAGCAATACACATACAAATGCCTTTCTCAAGTTTATTTATGTCCCACAGATCATTTTGATAAGATTCGTAAATAATCAAAAAGCATTAAGCACAAAATAGAGTGAACAAATCGAACGTCTTATAAATCTATCAAAAATAATTAAAAAATCAAAGCTTCATAAATTTAGATCAAACGCAACCCTAGAAAAATTAAATTATTTCATAAATTTAAAATAAAAATTACAACAGTTCAAGAAAAATAAGATGAAGAACACAGAAAATTAAAACATCATGAAACGAAATATTTGGCATACGCAGAACACAACAAAAGCCAAAAAATGGCTTCTGCGTGTTCTGCAGTCCAACCCCTAATACCACAAAAATTCTAAACCAAAAAAAACTTGTAAACTCTATCATAATATCACCTATTTATAGCTAAAAAATACATCTAAAATAATCTATTTTTTTACACGCGTAAAAAACTTATATCGAAAACAAAACCTGACATTTTCCCTTAAATCTGCGTCCAAGCAAAAATAGAATTTCGTATTTTAATACACGCGTGCAAGATGAAACAGAGGGAGCCGTTTCTGATATTTTAAATTCAATATGAGTGCCACGTGTCAGCATCTGATTCGCTGCAAGATTTACTAAGGCCACGTGGTAGCATATCATTGGTTGAACAAACCGGTTGCACGCAGGAACGGCGCACGGGAAAATGGCAGGCCGAACGTGGGAGACAACGGCTAGAACGGGTGCGAGATTCGGCACTTTTGCATTCCCCGAAACATACCACGCGTCCGCTCTTGATTGGTGCAAGGGGAACGTTGGACACATGGCATACTTTAAATAGTTAGAGGGAACGATTACACGTGGTTCAGCCGCACGAGATTACACCCTTTGGCAGACGCGTAGTAAACACGTGGGACCCACCCTGCACGCCGGCCTACGCGGCAGGTGGGCCCCATTCGGACACTGAGCCGCGCGATGGAGGAAATCCCTGCAGCCACTCTCCTTGGTCGGGTTTGAACAGCACGCGCGCAACCGAACCGTTGATGCTCTGACGGTCCAAAATGACGCGTGGATGGTAACGGCGCGTGGAATCTCTCTCCTACGAAGAAAAAATAACTTTTATTAATTATATTTTCACCCACAAATATATTTCAAATTACATTTTAAACTTTCTTAAATTACAGTTAAGCCCTTTGCTAATTTTAAATTAAATTTTTAAACTTTAAATTATTATAATTAAGCCCAAATTTAATTTAAATTATATTTTTGATTTTTATAAATTGTAATTAAAAACTATATTATTTGAAATTATATTTGTGGACAAAAAAATATGAAATTAAGTACATTTTCGATACAAATTATTTAATTTTATTGAAAATGTATTTTTAATGCATAAAAGGAAAATATTAATTTATTTAACAAAAATTAACTAAATATTAAAAGAACATAGCAATTATCATTACTAAAATTGATGAAAATAACTGTATAAAATACAGTTATCAGTACCTAAAAGGGGACCAACAATTTTGTTGAAGCTCTTAATTACTTGGAGTACTTTTACTAATTGTTTTGAAATCTTCAAAAAAAGATAGATGTTTTAAAAAACACCTCCGAGAATGGCTTCCATGCTCAACTTCATTTATTTCATTCCATATGTTCCACATAATCATGATCATTAGTTTAATTTCATCTTCCTTAAAAGTTGATAAGAAATAATATAATACATCAATAAAATCTCTTCTACTTTAATTTATATGTACCTGGAAAAATGGGTAACCTTTCACACTCTTTTGGTTGCTACACATTTCCATAAAGCATACAAAATACTTTCACTATTGTTTCCGTAACATGGTGAGTAGGTTCCTTTGAAATCTTTTTGTACCATAGATTCTTTTTATTGAAAGAGCTTTCAAATGTATATTTCTTAGATACGTTTTAGTTCAAAAGACCTTTAGAGTTTATGATTTGGAAAAACATAAATTATATGTTTCAAGAGATGTAAATTTTTATGGACAAATTCTTCCTTATAAAATTGAAAATGATAGTATCGAAAACATAGAACAATATGTCTTACCTCTTTGTATAAGTAAAAATGATATTCACCAATCATCTTAAACATAGAAGAATCATCTTCTATACCCATAACTGATCAAAATGTTTTAGATGATTCATATGCTTCTAATGATGATCATGATTTTCTTAATTCTATAGAAGAATATCCATATAAAACCCAAATAACCAATGAAGTTCAAAAACATAATACCAGAATTAGAAGTAAGCCAACATGGATGGTAGATTATGTTCTTAATTTAGTTATCAAGTCTTTAGATAGAATTTCTTGTCAATCACAAGATCTCAGAACATATACTCCACAAAACTTTCCTTTTTCAAAATCTTTTATATTTTCTGATACTTATATGTTCTTTTTAGCAAATATGTCCAATGTTCAAGAAACAAGTTCTTACAAACAAGCTAGTACTAGTCTTTAACAGGGTTTTGCATCTTCTTAGGTCTAACTCTCATCTCTTGGAAAACTAAGAAGCAAACTATTGTTTCTCGATCTTCTGTTGAAACAAAATATTGTAGCTTAGATGCATAGTCTGTGAGGTGCAATGGATTTCATATATTTTGAAAGACTTCAAGATTGATTTCAATACTCCTATCCACTTTTGGTGCGACAACAAATCTGTCATTCACATCATAGAAAATCCAATGTTCTATGAAAGAACGAAGCAACTCGATATTGATTGTTACTTGGTTTGAAATCATTTAAAAAAAAATTCATTAAACTGCAGCATGTGTCCTCACAAAAACAAGTATCAGACATATTCATCAAATCCTTATCAACTCCTCAATTTGGCAAATTAATTTTTAAGTTGTGTTTGTATCATATCCATCAAATTGGATGGGATGAAAAATTATTATACGAGGACCACACAAAATGATTATACAACATAGTAGTAGACAAATTAATTGTGCAACATAAGCATTTTATGTGGTATAATAATGTTTTTTTCTCTCCTTTATTGTTTCATATTTCTTTCAATAAGGGCATAAATTAAAATAAATATGATATTTCTTGTAACATTATAATTGAAGAAGATTCATTAAAAATTTTTTTTTTCTTGTAACATTATTTTGATGAGTTACCATATTGTATTATTTGTATTACCTATTACTGAAAATAATTATAAATATAAAAATGGAATAAATATGAAAATTATTAAATGAAAAATGATAGATATCACAAAGCAAAATTAAAAGGTGTTTTAAGTGAATATTTTTTTGGTAAATTCCATTTTAATATTTATATTAAAATGTGATTATATATATATATAATAATAATAAATGAGGTAGTTCTCGTTTATGAATATGATTTAGATAGAAATTATTCTTTCAAGAAATAGATATAAATATAATAGAGATTGAAATAAGAAATTATTTATATATTTTATTAATCAGGTATATTTGGAAATGTATATGAAAAAGTATATTAAAAAAGAAAGTAAAAATATAAAAAAATAAAAATGCAAAATAAATTCAGAAGTTGCTGTAACCTCAAGAATAAGTAACGATGACATGGAAACCTGAGTTCATTTTTACACAGTTTTGTTAATAAATGGATAGAAATAACACATATAAATAGATATTATTTAATAAATTATATATATATATATATATATATATAATTTATAAGCTGAGATTTCTCACAGTTCTAGATCCAACGTACTCCTAGTAGCTAGTCGACAATGATAGTTGACTTTGGGCTAGTCAATTTGGGCCTTGAAAGTAAGGCTTACTAAGCCCAACTATTGTCCTTTGTCAAATGCTATTTATAGTTTGGGCTACATAGACATTATCTAGATCTATACCGTGTAGTATATAAAGTATAAATCATCCTCCATATTATTTAAGTCTTAAACAACCTTATATTTTTTTTTACCACTTCATTTTGCATCAAGCAACAACTAATCTGAAATACAATAATTAGACCCTTTTTTAACTAATTATTATATGCTACATAAGTTGTTGCTTGATACAAATATACTTTTTGTATATTTTTATTAAAAAAAAACTTATATTTTAAAGTAATTGCTACCCTTTCCATTATGAAAGTTAAAAATATTAATATAATTAGTTATAGATCGAGCCTCAAACTCTTATTTTATAATTTTAAATTCAAATAAAAAACTAAGTTTTTCAAAATTAGTTATTTGGTACTTCCTTTTTTTTTTTGGAACAAATGGGCCCATGAAGAAAAGACAAGAATTACCATGCTGGACTTAAATTGGACATGAGCAAGGTTTCTGATAGAATTCAATGGGAATTTGTAGTGGTCGTGTTGAAAAAGGTGGGGTTTCATCCAACTTTTGTCAAAATAGGTTTTTTCATGTATATCATATGTTTCTTATGCTTGTGTGGTGGGTGGACAAATTTATATTTTTTTAAACCAGAAAGAAGATTGAAGCAAGGTGACCCTCTCTCACAGTATCACTTCATTTTATGTGTTGAATACCTGTCTTCTTTGCTGATTAAAGAAGAATCTTTGGGTGTCATCCAAGGCTTAAAGGTGAGTCACGCAGGAACTTTTATCTCACTTTTTTATTTCCTAACGATTCTCTTATATTTTGTAAAACACAAAGGAAAGAGCTTATTCATGTTAATACTTGCTGAATGTTTATAACAAAGCTTTAGGACAACTATTAATAATGTGTGAAGTGTAGACAAGTATTTGGGACTTCTCTCATTGATTGGTCACGAAAGAATTAAAGCTTTCAATTTTATCTGTGATCAATTAAAGAAGAGAATTGACTCTTACTCTTCTAACTTTCTGTCACCGGGTAGTCGTGAAACTTTACTGCAATCTATTCCCACAACCATTCTCAATTATGTCATGTAGTGTTTTATGGTGTCACGACCTTTTTGTGAAGATTTATTGAAGATTATGCATGCTTATTGATAACATTATAAAAAAAATATATATAAAATAGGTAAATTGATGGATATTTATGATTCAAATAGTTTTAAATTAATAATTATCTATATAATTTAATAAATATTGATTTGTATTAATTATTATTATTATTTTATGGCCGTAGTATCAATAAAATTAGAAAAAAATATAAAAAAAATAAAAATTTGAATTTAGTAATATATTTTCACGAGATTTCATGAATATGTTGTTGAGTTTTGATCATGATATCCAAATAAGATGATTCAAATTCATATAAAAATATAAGAAATTTATATACAATTTTGTTTCATAAAAAATATCAAATTTTGATTATTCTAAACCCAAAAATGAGCTAAAATATAAAATTATTACATTCAAATATCTATTAATATTTTTGAAATATACTTTTGTATAAAGCTACAAATTAAGTCATTCATGATCATTTGAAAAGACAATATATTTATTTACAATTTTTATTTTTAATATATATTTTTCAAATCTATTATCTTGAAGGAGAAAATAACTTGATATTATCAAGATTTTACAAATCTTCACACTTTAACACTATAAATAAATGAGTCATTCAACACTTAAAAAACATAATAAAATTACAAAGAGTTTTTACTTTCATCTCTCATTATTTATACAGAGAATTTATAGAAATGATTTATAAACTAAGCTAAAGTTAGAGTAATAAATCTTGCTTGTTTTTCAGTGAAATTATTTTTTCAAGTAAGTTATTAAGTAGTAAGTAAGAATCAAAGTTCATAATATTAAAACGAAACAATTAAGTGAATCTCTAATCCTTGTTATTTAATATTGATTTTTTATTTAAAAATTATTATCTTTAATTATTATTCTTTTTCTTTATTTCTTGATCATCATTTTTATTTAATTTTCTACAATAACATTTTTGTTAATTTATTTTGATTCTCTATGAAATCGAAACTTAAAGCTCAACTATAACAACCGTATAATTAAAAATAATAATTTTGAGCGTGATCACTTATTAGTGAGGTGCCATAGATATGAGCATAGAATTCGTTAGCTTGACTGGAAGAAGCTATAACAAAGTAAAAGACATGAGGTCTTGGCTTTAAAGATACAGAGCAATATAATTTGGATATTTTAGCTAGGCTTGCATGAAAGTTATTGTTGGTGTGTGTTATGGTGCATGCTGCAACAGTGACATACACCAATGCTCAGTGGAGTAAAACATGGAGCAGACAATAATATTAGTGGAGCCATAAAACATGGATGTGCAGGAATCATGGTTATTGTTTAATTTTCGTTTTCATTGTATACATATAGTTAAACTCTTGTATAGAAAACAGATCAGAAATAATATGAAATATACATGATAATTATCAGAGAAACACAATATTTTGACATAGTATCAAAGTAAGTTATTGCTCACTAATGGAACTACCTGCTGATTGTAGCTGCTGATTTCGGTTTTTCATTCTGATTTGATTTCTGTTGATTTACGTTTTCCTTTCTGATTTATGTTTTCATTTGTAGATTTACGATTCTGGCGATTTACGTTTCCTTTGATTGATTTCTATTGATTTACGTTTTCTCTTTATGATTTACGATTCTGTGATTTACATTTTCAATTTGTTGATTTCTGGTTTACACTTACCCTCCGAATCTGATTTCTAGGGTGGCCATTTTGGTTTATAGTTTTCTCGATACTGGTTCGATCTATGTGGTCGTTCTAAATTACTTATTGAAACCGTACAGGTCTAATTGGTTGGCTCCAACGCTGGTTGCCTCACAGTGTGTCCAGTTCCACCATCAGTTTCTTGTCTGGAAAAGAAACATAACACAACGATAACAGGCGTTGATTTCTCATTGGTGTGGAATTATCGCAGTTTCTCTACGCAGCAACATATATTTTATGGTTTGTCTCTGTGCAGTTGTGGGTAACCATACTGTGTGGAACGAGAAGGAACTGCACAGAGGCTGCGTGAAGCTATAGTAGAAGAAGCTGCTTTGAGGAACGCAGTAGAAGAAGCTGCGCTGAGGAAGAAGAAGCTGTGCTGAGGAAGAAGAAGCTGTGCTGAGGAAGAAGAAGAAGTTGCACTGAGGAAGAAGAAGAAGTTGCGTTGAGGAAGAAGAAGAAGAAGAAGCTGCGTGAATTTGAAAAAAAAAATTTAGGGTTAGTAGAAGAAGCTGCACGAATATGAAAAAGGAGGTTTAGATTTCATGGCAGAATCTAGAGATTTAACCACCAATTTCATATTGGAAGATTTGACAACGAAAATGATGGAAGTTCTAACTAGAGCTTAGACCGTCTCACAACCTCTGCTAACTGAAGCGTCGACTACCCCCATTAGTATCAAGTTGGAAGGATCCAACTATGACTTGTGGTCCCAGGTGGTGGAGATGTATATCTCTGGCAAAGATAAACTGGGATATATTAATGGGGATTTTCCTCAACCTGCTGAAACCGACCCCTCATTCAGGATATGGCGCACTGAAAATGCCATTGTTAAAGGATGGTTGATCAATTCGATGGACCCCTCCTTGATTGCAAATTTTATTCGATTCCCAACTGCGAAACAAGTTTGGGATTCTGCTGCTACCACCTTCTATGATGGGACAGACACATCTCAAGTGTATGATCTTCGCTGTCGAGTTACTCGTATGAAGCAGGCGGGTGGATCCATTGAAAAATACTACAATGACCTTCAAAGGTTGTGATGAGAAATTGATTTCCGTCGTCCTAATCCAATGGAGTGTGCAAATGACATACAAAAATACAACTCCATCGTACATGAAGATCGAGTGTATACCTTCCTTGATGGAATTGATGACAGACTCGACAAAACTCGAAGTGATGTGCTTCAAATCAAACCATTCCCTACGGTGGAACAAGCCTATGGATTCATACGTAGGGAAGAAGTCCAGTAGACCGTGATGATCATGGGTATAGATACGACACCCGGAGCAGTTATGGCTTTTAAAGGGGTCAGGGGACACCATAATCTGATGCCACCAAAAACAGAAACCTCTTTGGGTAGCAAAAAATCATCGGGAAATCCACCATCTCTTGACATGAAATGTGGCCATTGTGGAAACTCTAAACACACCCATGAAAACTGTTTCAAACTTCATGAGTATCCAGAATGGTGGAATGATCTTCAAGCATGGAAGAAATGGGACACCACTGGGCGAGCCGCTGTGGCTACCAATAATGCCTCAATATCCCTTACTCCTCAGGCCGAATCTTTCCAGGATCCAGGTATTTCAAGTAAAGCATTTCACATCTCTACTCATAGTAATAATGAGGATTGGATTCTGGACTCTGGAGCTACAAATCACATGACATTTGACCCCAAAGATCTCTCCAATACAACCCAGCCAAGACGGAGTCGTGTTGCCAATGCCAATGGAGTCACTTATCCAGTTACAGGAGCTGGAACAGTGACCTTATCTCCTTCATTATCATTATCTAATACTTTACTTGTACCATCTCTTTCAAACTGACTGATGTCTGTAAGTCAGGTCACTTCAGATCTTAACTGTGTAGTATTGATGTATTCTATTTTTTCCTTCTATAGGATATTCTCACCAAGGAGATCATTGGGCGTGGTACTAGGAGATGAGGGCTATATTATGTGGATGACCTCAGTTCAGGAAGAGCCAATCACATGCAACACACTGTTGGTAACAGGAAATGACAGATTTGGCTATGTCATCGTAGATTTGGGCATCCATCATTCGGGTATTTAAAGCACCTACTCCCCAGTTTATTTTCAAATATCACACATTCAGATTTCAAATGTGATACTTGTATCCTAGCAAAAAGTCATAGGACGTCTTATCCTATGAGCATGAATAAAAGTATGACTCCTTTTGCTTTGGTACATTCTGATGTTTGGGGACCTTCCCCGGTCATTACGTCATCGAGTCATCGTTGATTTGTTATTTTTGTTGATGATTGTACACGAATGACATGGCTTTACCTTCTCAAACATAAAGATGAAGTATTTTCTATATTTCACCTGTTTCACACCATGGTTCAGACACAATTTTCTGAAAAAATTAAGATACTTAGGTCTGATAATAGAGGAGAGTATGTTAATCAACAATTCCGAAAATACTTGGACAACCATGGTATTCTCCATGAAACCTCGTATTCATAAACCCCACAATAGAATGGGACTCCGGAGAGGAAGAATCAACATATTTTAGAAATGGCTCAGGCCTTACTAATCGATGCACATATGCCTAATAAATACTGGACTGATGCTATTACTACAGCTGTGTATCTACTTAATCGAATGCCCATAAAAACCTTACAATTCTAGACTCCATTAAAGGTGCTATCTAATCATCTACCCTTGCCTACTATTTTGATGCTTCCCCCCCCCCCAATTTTTGGATGTCTTGCTTTTGTCCACCTCCATAAAAATCAACAAACTAAGTTGGATCCATGTGCTATCCGATGTGTATTCTTGGGGTATGGCGTACAAAAAAAGGGTTACCGATGCTATGATCGAATTACTAAAAGAACCTATATTACCATGGATGTCACTTTCCTCAAATTAGAATGTTTTTTTCCATCATCAGTATCCAATTCCACTCTTCAGGAGGAGAGTTATGGTGAAGAACGAAATTGGCTTGATGTTGAAATATTAGACACTAGTCCAACATACTTGGATCGTACCAATAATATGGAGGAGCCAGTATCTAGACCTGAGTTTGAACTTTCAAGAACTGAAGCTGAAGTAGCAATTGAATCTCCAAAAGATGAAATGGTTGATGTACCTCTCCACTCTCTAGTACCCAATGATCCTCCTGTTGAGAATACTCCTGAGGTAAGCTATCCTATCACACCTTTACAAACTAATGCTATAGATACATCTATTGGTTATGTTTTACCTTTCAGACATAATCGAGGCAAACCTCCAAATCGATACTCCCCAGAAAGAGATTAACGGCAATCCAAGTATCCAATAGCAAATTATGTATCTACTCAAAGGTTATTAGAACCTATCAGGGCATTTGCACAAACACTCTCCTCGTGTCAAATTCCAAGTATGATCGAAGAAGCCTTATTTGATCCAAAATGGGCTCAAGCTATAAAAGAGGAATTTGAGGCATTGCAGAAGAATAACACATGGGTGTTAAGCGAGTTGCCTCAAGGAAGGAAGATGGTAGGATGTAAGTGGATTTTCTCCATTAAATATAAAGCAGATGGGTTAGTTGATCAATACAAGGCGAGGCTTATAGCAAAAGGATATACACAGAAACACGGGATAGATTATCAAGAAACCTTCTCACCTGTGGCTAAACTAAAAACCGTTAGAGTCTTGTTATCTCTTGCGGCAAATTTAGATTGGCCATTTCACCAACTTGACGTAAAAAAATGCATTCCTTCATGGTGATCTTGAAGAAGAGATTTACATGGATATCCCACCAGGATATAATGTTACATCAGGAAAAGAAACTGCATGTAGATTACAACGAGCATTGTATGGACTAAAACAATCACCTCGAGCATGGTTTGGTAGGTTGAGTTCAGCAATGAAGAAATATGGGTTCCAGTAAAGCAACTCTAATCATACTTTTTTCCTAAAACATCAATTAGGGAAGATAACAGCCCTTATAGTCTATGTAGACGACATGATCATTACAGGGGATGATAAAGAAGAAATTTCTAAGCTTCAAGAACAACTATCAAATGAGTTTGAAATGAAGAATTTGGGAGGGCTTAAATACTTCTTAGGTATTGAGGTAACAAGATCAAAACAAGGCATATGTCTTTCCCAAAGGAAATATACTTTGGACCTACTGGAAGAGCCAGGACTACTAGATTGTAAACCTGTCAATATTCAAATGGTTCAAAATCATAAACTCGGCGAATATGTGGACCAAGTACCAGCAGATAAACAGAGATATCAACAGTTAGTAGGTAAACTCATATATTTATCTCATACTCGACCTATGAGTGTCGTGAGTCAGTTCATGCACTGCCCAAGTGAAGACCATATAGATGCGGTCATGCGAATACTTCGTTATTGAAAATCCTCCTCTGGGAAAGGACTTATGTTTTCAAAGAATGGTCAATTGGAAATCCTTTGGATATATAGATTCAGACTGGGCAGGGAATATGAAGGATAGGAAATCTACTGCTGGGTACTTTACTTTTGTAGGGGGCAATATTATTACATGGAGGAGCAAGACGCAAAAGGTAATAGCCTTATCTAGTACTGAAGCTGAATTTCGAGGAATGGTCATGGGAATATGTGAGCTCCTTTTGTTGAAAAAACTTCTAACTGAGATTGGTGTTGCTCCTAACTCTGAAATGAACTTATTTTGTGATAAAAAAGCAGCCATTGCCATATCTCATAATCCAGTTCAACATGATCGCACGAAGCATGTTGAAGTGGATCGGAACTTCATCAAACAGAATCTTGAAGAAAAGATTATTAAGCTTCTATTTGTTAAATCAGAAGATCAATTGGCTGATATATTCACAAAATCTGTGTCTGCAAGGAACTTTTAAAACTCACTTGACAAGTTGGGCATAAGAGACATATATGCACCAACTTGAGGGAGAGTGTTGGTGTGTGTTGTGGTGCATGCTGCAACAATGGCTAAGTACTTTTCAAATAACTCTTTCTTAGAGGCTGAGTTGGGAAGCCAACCTTCTTGGGGCTAGTGTGGCATTTGTGAGGCTAAGAATTTCTAAAAGAAGAACTTCAGTGCAAAGTGAGGACTACGAGCTTGCTAAAGATTTGGGAAGAACCATGGCTAAATAGTTCTAATAAGGCAACTCCAAATTTTTATGCCTCTTTGGTTAAGGATGTAATGTGTGATAGTGGCATGTAGATAAGGTTTCATCAGTTTTCTAACCAATTGATGCATCTGCCTATCTCAACACTCCTATTTTTGAAGGGAGAGATGATTTGATATGGAGATTTGAACAACACAATTGTTATTTAGTTAAGTCAGGGTATGTATTGGTGGCCAAACTGTACGAAAATGGTGCTTTCAAGTGGAGTGATGCACTAAAAAGAGGTCTAACTGCTGATGCTTCTATTTTCCTTGTGGATGGTTCCAAGTGGAGGTGGAGAACTATTTAATGTAAATCAAAGTGGTGCAACGTTAGTGAACCGTGGTGACGGTTCGGTTTCGTCAAAACCGTATGTCGGTTCCAAAACCGAACGAGGTTCTTGATGGAAGAACCTTAATAAAGTATCGGGTCCTCTCACTATTAACTGCATAACAATTCAGATACACCATCAATACGCAGAGAATAAGTATGAGAAACCAGTGAAAGCATCGAACAGAAAATCCATTGGAATTCTCATGTAAGTGCTGAAAATTGATCAATGGTAGGAGGTATGTTTTCAATCCAATTTTGTTTCTGCTGCATTTAAATTATGAGTTCATATGGTTTTATGAACGTTTCTGGATTGAATTGAGATTCTAACATTTGGTATCAGAGCAATTTGAAAACAACTTTGTTTTGCTCTATTTCACGAGAACTGAAATTTTGGGTTTTTTATTTTGATTGTTTTTGATCCATATGGAAATTATAAAGTGTTTCACTATTGATTTTTGAGTGATTCTGTAAAATTAAACTTGAAAAACAATGAAGAAAGTAAATCCAATTTGCCGTGGGTATTTATTTGCTTCATTAATTAACTTTTTATTTAAAATGATGTTTTTACTTCAAATTAATATCATGAATCACTAGGAAATCGAATTCTGATAAAAAGAACGCCGGATTTCATCGGTGGAAAAGAAATATACGGCCGGGTATCCATTAAGGTCAAACCGAGTCAAGTTGACCCGGTTGGAGGTTGAAGATGAAGTTTAAAAAAAAAAATTCCTCATTTTGCTGTGTCTGGGATTTGAACCCGGATAACTTTTTAAAATTTATAATGTGCAATCCACTCGACCACCAGTTCTATTGCATTATTTTTATATAACAGAACACATTTATACTGATTCATAATTTTGTTTTAATAAAAAAAAGGTTTTATTAAAACAAAAAAAAATATATATATATATATATATAAAATAATTATGAATGTGATTAATTATTTAACTTAAGTTTGTGATGTGTATAATAATTATTATACATGTTATATTTATTTAAATAATTTTTGGACACATTAAAAATTTTATTTAAATACATTATGCTTAAATTATTTGTTTTGGGTATTTATAAATTTTGTAATTAATTATACATATAAAATTGAGTTAAATAATTTATGCATAATGAAATTAATATTTAATGGCTCTTATGGATTTAATTAGTGCTTATATTTTTTGCTTGTATAATTTATTCTCATATATGCAATTTAAGATAAATAATATTTGAAATTAAATTAATATTGCTTATGATTTTGTGAAATAAATTAAACATAAAGATTTAATTAATATTTAAGTGATTCATATAGTTTAATTAATTAGGGAGTAGCCACAACATCTTTAATTAATTAAAAATATAATAAATTTTATTTATGATCACATTTAGAAACTAAATATTAATTGTAATTAATTATATGTGATATAATAAATCTTATTCCACAGGAATTTTTATTATATTTTTGTGTGATTAATTAGGATATAATATTAAATTATATTTTCTAATTTACCCACAAGGATTAAGAAAATGAACATAATTTGATAGTTTTATCGTAAAGTTAGGATGAATTTAATTGAATTAAAACTTTAGCCCACAGGCAAGTTTTATGTCACTAGATTCATATTATTCATGATTTACATTGGTAAAGAATGATTATAGTTTAGGCCTCAAATTTTAATAAGCATATAATATTTAATTGTAGCTTCTCAACCTGTAAATTTCTCTGATATCCGCTGTGATATTCCCGATCTGAAAGAGGATAACTATAAAATATGGAAGGAAAGAATTCTCCTTCAATTAGGGTGGATGGATATTGATTATGCTATTAGGAAAAACGAACCACCTAAAATTACTCAAACCAGTACTCTAGAGAATATCATGCTTTATCAACAATGGGAACAATCTAATCGCCTTAGTATGATGTTCATTAAGACTAAAATCTCTGCTGGTATTCGTGGTTCCGTTGATGAGCATACCAATGTTCAAGACTTGCTGAAGGCCATTGATGATCAATTCGTCACTTCAGATAAGGATTTAGCAAGCACCCTTATTATGATGTTCTTTACTTTAAGACTCACCAGTGTGAAAGGTGTGCGCGAGCACATTATGCAAATGAGGGACATTGCGGCTCAACTTAAGCATCTCGAGGTTGATATGTCGGAATCCTTCCTGGTGCACTATATCTTTAACACTCTCCCACACCAGTACGGGCCATTCAAAATCTCGTACAATACACATAAAGATAAATGGTCAATCAATGAACTAATGACCATGTGTGTTCAAGAGGAAGGGAGGCTTGTTATGTAATTTGGTGAAAGTGCAATGTTGGCTACAACTTACCAGAAAAGGAAAATCTCAATACAAGCATAAAGGAAAGGGGATAATTCCACCTCAGGCTGATATTAAGAAAGAATCCAAGTGTTTCTTTTGTAAAAAGAAGGGACACATGAAGAAGGATTATGTGATTCTTAAATGGCTTGAGAATAAAGGTAATCCAACCTCGTTTGTTTGTTATGAATCTAGTATAGTTAATGTTAATATTAACACCTGGTGGATTGATTCTGGATCTACAATCAATGTTGCAAACTCCTTACAGGGTATGCAAAATCTAAGGAAGCCAGTGGGAAGTAAGCAATGCATCTTATCCGGTAACAAGATGGGCTCACATGTAGAGGGTGTAGGGACATGTAGTTTGATTTTAAGTAGTGGTTGGTTTTATTTTAAAATTAGAAAAGACCTTTTATGTTCCAAGTTTCTCTAGAAACTTGATTTCAATTTCAAGACTTATACCTTATGGTTATTCCTTTAACTTTTCAGAAACATCTTTCAATTTATTTAATAAATCTGATTGTGTTGGGAATGGTATTTTGTCTTATGTCTTTACTGCATTAATTTACAAAATAATGCCACTTATAACGCTATGTATGTTCAAGCTGGAATTAAAAGGTGTATTATTGACGATGACTCTTCTACATTATGGCATAGGAGATTAGGACATATCTCCATAGAAAGAATTAAAAGATTAGTTAAAGATGGGGTACTTAGTACTCTAGATTTTACTGATTTTGAGACATGTGTGGACTGCATTAAGGGAAAGCAGACTAACAAGTCAAAGAAAGGTGCCAATAGGAGTTCAAACAAATTAGAAATCATACATACAGATATATGTTGTCCAGACATGGAAATTCAAGGTCAAAAATATTTTATCACCTTTATTGATGAATTTTCTCGATATATGTATCTCTATATGCTTCATAATAAGAGCGAAGCATTGGATGCCTTCAAAAGCTTTAAGGTTGAAGTAGAGAAACAATGTGGAAAGCAAATAAAGATCGTGAGATCAGATAGAGGTGGTGAATATTATGGTAGATACACTGAGAATGGATAAGCGCCTGGTCCGTTTGCTAAGTTTCTTCAAGATCATGGGATAATTGCCCAATACACTATGCCTGGTTCACCAGACCAGAATGGTGTAGCAGAAAGAAGAAACCGAACACTATTGGACATGGTGCAGAGTATGCTTAGCAACTCCAATCTTCTTAAATCCTTATGGATTGAAGCTTTAAAGACGGTTGTGTATATATTAAACTGAGTTCCAACCAAGGTTGTCTCAAAGACACTATTTGAATTATGGAAAGGTTGGAAACCGAGTTTGCAACATATGCGCGTTTGGGGATGCCCGTCTGAAGTGAGGATATATAATCCACAAGAGAAAAAGCTGGACCCAAGGACCATGAGTGGGTATTTCATTGGATATGCCGAACGGTCTAAAGGTTATAGATTTTACTGTCCATCTCACAAAACTAGGTTTGTGGAATCAAAAAATGCAAAATTTCTTAAGAATTACTTGATTAGTGGGAGTGATCGATCCCAGTGCATTGGTTCTGAGAAAGATCATTCAGATGCTCAATATGCCACTTCAAGTAATGGACTGATCGTTATTGTTAACAACATGCCTCGAGTACAAATGCATGTTGAAGAACCAGTTTTGGAAGTACCACAAGCTATTGATCCTGATCTAGTAGATGTTGAAGTTCAACAGATGCTTACAACTGTTGAACAACTAGTTGAACAAGATGATCCGGCTCCTCAGGAGAATGTTGATGCAACATTAAGAAGATCTACTAGAGTAAGGAAATCAACGATACCTAATGATTATGTTGTGTATCTACAAGAATGTGACTACCGAAAATGATCCTGAGACGTTTTCACAGGCCATGAGTTCTGAGGTTTCGAACTTATGGTACAATGCCATGAAAGAAGAGATGGATTCTATGGCATCTAACCGAGTCTGGGATCTCTTCAAGTTTCCTGATGGTGTGAAAGCCATTGGATGTAAATGGGTCTTCAAAACAAAGAAAGACTCACAAGGCAACATTGAGAGACATAAGGCAAGACTCGTTGCCAAAGGATTCACTTAAAGGGAAGGAATCAACTACACGGAGACATTTTCTCCTGTATCTAAGAAAGATTCACTTCGTGTGGTCATGGCATTGGTTGCCCATTTTGATTTGGATTTGCAACAAATGGATGTGAAAACGAATTTCCTTAATGGTAACCTAGAGGAAGAGGTTTATATGAAACAACCTGAAGGATTCTTCTCTAGTGATGGTGAGCATTTGGTTTGTAAGTTTAATAAATCCATATATGGATTAAAGCAAGCCTCCTGTCAATGGTATTTGAAATTCCATAACGTCATTACTTCATTTGGTTTTGAAGAGAATGTCATGGATCAATGTATATACCAGAAAGTTAGTGGGAGTAAGATTTGTTTCTTGGTGCTATATATGGATGATATTTTGCTTGCAGCCAATGATAGGGGTTTGCTACATGAGGCAAAGAAATTCCTCTCTAAAAATTTTGATATGAAGGATATGGGTGAGGCATCTTATGTCATTGGCATTAAGATCCATAGAGATAGACTTCGAGGTGTCTTGGGTTTGTCTCGAGAAACCTATATCAATAAAGTTTTAGAGAGATTTTGGATGAAGGATTGTTCACCAAGTGTTGCTCCCATTATGAAGGGTGATAAGTTCAATTTGGACCATTGCCCAAAGAATGATTTTGAAAGAGAACAGATGAAAACCATTCCATATGCTTCAGTTGTTGGAAGCCTAATGTAAGCTCAGGTCTGCACCAGACTTGACATTGCATCTGTTGTTGGGATGCTAGGGAGATATCAGAGTAATCCAGGTGTTGACCATTGGAAAGCTGCAAAGAAAGTGATGAGGTACCTACAAGGAACCAAGGATTATATTCTCATGCATAGACGAACCGATGAACTGGAAGTAATTGGCTACTCCGATGCGGACTTTGCTGGCTGTATTGATTCACGAAAATCAACATCTGGTTACATTTTCATGCTTGCCGGTGGAGCTGTGTCTTGGAGGAGTGCGAAACAATCATTGACTGCTACTTCCACTATGGAGGCCGAGTTCGTATCATGTTTTGAGGCCACATCGCATGGTGTATGGTTAAAGAGTTTCATTTCCGGGCCTAAAGTAGTTGACTCTATTTCTAGGCCATTAAGATTATACTGTGATAACTCAACTGCTGTATTTATGGCTAAGAACAACAAAAGTGGTAGTCGTAGTAAGCACATCAACATTAAGTACTTGGCCATAAGAGAACGTGTTAAGGAAAAGAAAGTGGTCATTGAGCACGTAAGCACTGAATTGATGATTGCTGATCCTTTGACTAAAGGCATGCCACCAATAAAATTCAAGGATCATGTAGAGAAAATGGGAATTGGTTCCACTTTGTAAATGTATATATACAATTAATTAATGAAACTCTTATATATTGTGATATTTTCTCATATTCATGTGCATCTTAATTTATTTGAGAAAATATATATATTTTATTGGACCAAGAATAAATATAGGATTTATTCATTAAGTTTAGTTACCACATAAAGTATAGTACTTGAGAAACTAAATACATTGTAATACATGGAAGATAATACTCGCTCTTAGAGGACCTATCACTATGATTCATGTGTTTTGTTACTCAAGATAATTTCGCTTAACGTTTGCACCAAGTGGGAGAATGTAAATCAAAGTGGTGCAACGTTAGTGAGCATGGTGACGGATTCGGTTTCGTCGAACCGTACGTCGGTTCGAACCGAACGAGGTTCTTGATGGAAGAACCTTAATAAAGTATCGGGTCCTCTCACTATTAACTGCATAACAATTCAGATACACCATCAATACGCAGAGAAAAAGTGTGAGAAACCAGTGAAAGCATCGAATAGAAAATCCATTGGAATTCCCGTGTAAGTGCTGAAAATTGATCAATGGCAGGAGATATGTTTTTAATCCAATTTTGTTTCCGCTGCATTTAAATTATGAGTTCATATGGTTTTATGAACGTTTCTGGATTGAATTGAGATTCTAACATTTAATAGTTAAAGATATCGAGCAAACTTAAAGCCTTTCTTTGGCGATGCATGCATAACATTCTCCCAGTCAGATCTTTTCTAACTAAGAGAAATATTGAGATACCTCTAGTTTGTGCCTTGTGTAATCAATGTGATGAGACAATGTTGCATTTGCATTTGTCCAGAAATATAGTTGTTTCTAAAGGCAAGTTTATCTCAATACCAATTCTGCTCCAAAAGGTATTGAGCTATTTTTAGTTGAATGAACATGCCTTTTGAGCTATTTTTAGTTGAATGAACGTGCCTTTTGAGCTATTTAGTTATACATAGTTTCTTATTTCCAAGCTTTGTTGCAATTTATATTTGATTAGTATGGGTTATGTACTACTAAAACCAAGCCATCAGATATAATGACTAAGCCTTTAGGGTCTGCTCATTTTTCAGATCTTAAAACCAAGCTCACTGTCCTCATTAAGGGCGTGAGCTTGAGAGAAGATGTTGATGCATGCAATAACGATGGTTTTCCAATGTGTAATCTAGTGTATCTAGATTAGGATGGATAGAAATATGTGGTGCTATGCAATGGTTGTAGTATAGCTAGCATGGAGTGTAATGTATAGAATCTGGTCTTAATACCATAATTCAGCTTGTGTGAGCTGTTCTTCTATCTTCTTCCTCTCTAATTCTTCTACATGCTTGCTGGATTCATAAATCTTTCACTAATTCACTTAAAAACTTATACTTAAACTAAATATTAAAGGTAGAACATACTAACATATTTATATAAAATATTTATATAAAAAATATTCAACTAATGACTAATATTTCTTACTATACACTCAATTAGTCTCAATTTTATTATGTTATTGGAAGATAGTTATGCAAAATTTAGATAATTAATTTTTTTAATATGAAATGTATATTAAATATTATTATTTTTATTATAACATAATGTTAAATCATGTAAAAATTATCCAAGAAGAAATAAAAAGAAGTTTAATCAATCACTTGCAATTATTAATGCTAAAATTGTTATTGAAAAATAAAATATAACTAATGGACTTAAATGCGCTACATTATTATGTCAATTTTTTTAAAAAAAAAAAACTAACTGATTTTTGTTAAAAAAGAAGTTGGCTCATGTAAATAATGTTTCCAGTTAATTTTGGACTCACAATATTAAGATTATGGAGCATTCTATCACTAAAATAGGCTATATAAACTGCAATGGTTATAAGATCGCTTTATTTGAAATTGTATGGCATCCGGTTAATGATGGGTTTTTCGGCCAATCTTTGTCATTTGATTTGGTTGGGCCGAAACCATGGGGTTTTCTCTCTTAAAACTCTTGCTTCAATTAAGACCATTAATATTGCTAGGATAAGGGTGGTGTAACATGTGAATGCCATTACAAGTCAAGGTGACTAATAGTGTAATACATACTTGCTAAGTTTAGATGTAGATATGATTGTAAATTTGTATTGTAGTTGTTGATGTCCTCTTTTTGTTTTTTTTTTGTTTTTTGTTAACACTAGATAGGTGTAATACTGACTTGTTAAGTTTAGATGTAGGCATGATTGTAAATTTGTAACGTAGTTGTTGATGCCCTTTTTTGTTTTTTCTTAACACTAGATAGGTGTAATACATACTTGCTAAGTTTAGATGTAGGTATGATCGTAAATTTGTAACGTAGTTGTTGATGTCTTCATTCTATTTTTTTTTGTTAACACTAATTAGATTGGTTTTTTCTTCGTGAATATATGAGATAAAATAATTTGTTAAGACCTCGGGTCATTGTATGGTGGTAGTGCTTAACATTCCGATACTTAAAGAAAATATCTATGTTTCACTCTATGATGAGGTGAAAATAGGGTGTTTATGTGTAATAGTTACTTATGATTTGTCTTATGTGTGAATTTGTATAGTGGTAAATACATATAGGGAGTATAGTTAACATGATACATATTTTTTTTTCTTTTATACGGAGATAGACTTGATGTATCATGCGATTATGAATTTTTTATAATTATTTCTTTAAGATTATATTATGAAATAATTATTGAAATTTGATTTCTTTATTGATATTATTTTATTATCTTACTTATTTAAGGGTATAATTATTATTTGGTTGCTCCATAAAACTTTTTACCAATGAGTATGACATGTAAAGTGTAACTAATTACACCCACACTGATTAACTTGAAATATGTTACAGATCGATTGTATACCGGAGATAGTGCTGTGTGAGCAACCAATGAATTGTGTATGACAGTTTGAGTTTGTTTTATGACAGTATGAGTTTGTTTCTAGTGAATAGCTTTTCGATATATTAGAAGGAGTAGGAGAAAAAAAATAGCATTTCTATCTAATTGAATAAAAATAAATAAATTAAAATATTAATAATACAAAATTTTAAACTAGTTTTTATATGCAAATCATTTATTTTTTCACGTGTATAGTAATTGTTATATTCTTAATTTAAAATTAAATTTATATATAAATAATCATGTATTATAAAGTATTAAGTTAAACCTATTCAAAAATAATATATTAAGTTTTAAAAAATTTAAACTTTAATATATCTAATAAAGTTTGTATCTTTAACGTATAAAGACTTAATAATGTATATTTTAATGATATATTAAAATAAGTATACAATTAATAATTATATATAGTGGTTGTGATTTCATATTATATGTATATTATTCTTCTCATTTAGTAATCTATTATTACATCGTCAAGGAAAACATAGAGAAACTTAAAGGGTTTTTAAAGAAAATGTATAGATTTGAAAGTTAATTCAGTCACCTATATAATTAATTAATTAATGGTTATAAATTCAATTACGTTTTCGCATATTTGTTTTTTATTTTTGATGATATAATATAAATGTTCTTGATAACTGTATTTTATACAGTTATTTGCATCAATTTTAGTAATGATAATTGCTATGTTCGTTTAATATTTATTAATTTTTGTTAAATAAATTAATATTTTCCTTTTATTTGCTAAAAATACATTTTTAATAAAATTAAATAATTTGTATCGAAAATGTACTTAATTTCATATTTTTGTCCACAAATATAATTTATGATAATATAGTTTCTTAATTACAATTTAAATAAATCGAAAATATAATTTAAATTAAATTTGGGCTTAATTATAATTATTAAAAGTTAAAAATTTAATTTAAAATTAGAAAAGGGCTAAAGTGTAATTTAAGAAAGTACAAAAATGTAATTTGTATTAAATTTGTGGATCAAAATATAATTAATAAAAGTTTGAATTTTCTGCGCAGGAAAAGAATCGCACTCGCACAAATCACGAAAATCATCACCCACCGTCCGATCAAAGATTCAACGGTCCAGATTTGGCGCGTGCAATCAGACGAGGCAAAATCGCGTGTACAGTCTTCGCGCGGCTCGGCGTGCCAGTGGGCCCCACGTGTCGCATAGGCCGGCGTTAGAGTGGGACCCACATGTCGGCTGCGCAGATTCCCCCGAGGCAATCGCTGACCGTTGGATCAGATCGACGGTCCAGATTGAAGCGCGTCCATCCAAGCTGTCGCGCACCGAGCCGCTCGTGTAACAATCCTATGTGACGCGGTCCATACAAGCGGCGTGCATCTTCAGTTTTTACAGAATAATAATCTGCCACGTGTCCCACGAATATTTAAGCTAATCAAAGTGCGACACGTGGCTATTTACAATGCGCGCGACCGCGCTGGATCACGCCCCGTTTCTAGCCGTTGCGTCCTTTGCGCGCGCCCCAATCCCGTGTGACAAGGTCTGCGTGCGGCCATGCGCTTCAACGAATGAGATGCTGCCACGTGTCCCACTAAGTGTGTCCGCGAATCAGAAAGCGACACGTGGCATGCACTTTGAATTCAAAAAAACGCAAAATCGGCGCCTTGTTTCACGCGTAAATTAAAATAATAATATCGAAAATCAATACGCGTCGATTCTATTTTCGATACAAAAATATTCCTTACGCGTTTTAAAAAAAAGAAATGTATTATTTTTGGATGTATTTTTTTAGCTATAAATAGGAGATAGTTTTTAGTTGTAAAGGAGTTTTTTTTTTTGGTTGGAAAAGAGTTTTTTTTAGTTTAGAAATTTTGTATTTTTCGGTTTTGGACTACAGAACACGCATAAGCCATTTTTTTGGCTTTTGTTGTGTTCTGCGTGTGCCAAATATTTTCGTTTCTTGATGTTTTAATTTTCCTTATTCTTCATCTTATTTTTCTGAATCTGTTGTAATTTTAATTTTAATTTTAATTTTATGAAGTAATTTAATTTTTCTAGGGTTGCATTTGATCTAAATTTAAGAAGCTTTAATTTTAATTATTTTTGTTTATAGATTTATAAGACGTTCGATTTGTTCGTTCTATTTTGTGCTTAATGCTTTTTGATTATTTACGAATTTTATCAAAACGATTTGTGGCATAAAAATAAACTTGAGAAAGGCATTTTTGTGTATATTGCTCGTAAATAGAATGACATGTATGATGAAGGATAGGAATATACCCTAATTGTATGTGTGGTCATTTGAGAACTTAGAACTTAATGAATCTTATTAATTTTAATTCTCATAGAGATAGTGAATTAATTTAACGAGGTGTGTTTATGCAATTTCGGAAGAGATGTATGAATAAAAAAGAAGTTTTCGGTTGACAAATTAAATGTACTAAAAAATATAAATCCAAAGAAAATAATATGATTGTAGTGGATTAGTTTGGTGAAAAATTGCAATCCTAGAGTTCTCTTATTTTATTTTTAAACTTTTTCTTAATTAACGATTGTTTTGGATAAAATCAGAGAGATACAATTTTAGTACTCAACAAACTATAGTAACAAATCTCCGTGGGATCGATCTTTACTTATAAATGTTATTACTTGCGACCGTGTATACTTGCACGAGTTCGTGTGTTGAAAAACACGCAACAGTTCCTAAGTTATTTTTAAATGATAATTTTCACTAAATGTTATTTTATTATAACAAAGAATTGAATTTATTTTTGATTTATAATATTTTTGGTGTTTTCAAATATGATGATTTTAATTTTACTATTATTATATTTAAAAATAATTATTGTTGTCTTTCAAAATTCAAAATTTAAATTTAAAAAATATTTTATAATAGTAATTATTTTATCTTAAATAAAAAAATATTTCGTTATATATAAAATTAGATTCAGATTCTTAAATTAAGGAAACTGTACGGAAGATTACATATTATTGATCTTTAAAAAGAAAAAAAGAAAAAAATAACAAAAAATGCTCGACTCTTTAAAGATGTCAAATTTGTAGGAGAAGATACAGTTAGGGATTTTGTCCTTGAAGAGAAACATGTTGATATTTCCAAAGATGTTGTTGGCATTGATCAATCTCACATTCCTTACTTTGATCAAGACACACAAATCAAGACAATTTTAAGGAACCTATCCTTCAATAAAATGAGTTTGATATTGGAGTGATGGAAGAAGATCCAATCAACTTCTATCAATCCATAAAAAGTCTTAATTCTCAAAAATGGATTGATGCCATAAATAAAGAGATTAAGTCCATGAAGGAAAATGAAGTGTGTGATCTTGTCCCATTGCCAAAAGGTCTGAAAGTCATTGGTTGTAGATGGATATTTAAAACCAAGAGGGATTTGAAAGGCGATATGGAAAGATACAGAGCTCGTCTTGTCACATGAGGCTTTACATAGAAAGAAAGCATTGACTATAAAGAGACTTTATCTCTGGTTTTTTCAGAAGACTATTTCAAGATTATAATGGTATTGGTAGTGCATTTTGATCTTGAGTAACATCAGATAGATGTAAAGATGGTGTTTCTCAATGATGATATTAATGAGACGATCTATATGGTGCAACCAAAAAAATTTATGCTAAGAGACCCAAAGAATATGGTTTGCAAACTTAAGAAATCTATCTATGTGCTCAAGTAAACATCTTGAAATTGTTATTTCAAGTTTCATCAAGTGATAATCTTGTTCGATTTTGAGATAAATTTGGTCGATGATTGCATGTACAATAAATTCTGTGGGAGCAAGTATATTTTTACGATTTTATATGTCGGTGACATTTTGCTTGCTAACAATGATATAGGCTTACTGCACAAAACTAAGAGATTTTTAGCTAAGAATTTTGAGATGAAAGATCCTTGTGATGCCTTTTTTATATTAGGCATATAGATATTCTGAGATCACTCTCAGAGTATTTTAGGATTATCACAAAAGAGTTATATTGAAAAGGTTCTCAAGATATATGACATGTAGAATTGTAAAATAATTGATATCCCTATTGTTAAGGTAGACCAATTTAGTCTTAATTAGTGCCCTAAGAATTATTTTCAAGAAAATGAAATGCATAAGATTTCTTATGCGTAGTCTAATGTATGTTCAGGTATGTACACGTCTAGATATTGTGTACATTGTTGGGATTTGGGTAGATATTTAAGCAATCCAAGAATAGACCAATGAAAGCAGCCAAAGGAGTCTTGCGGTACTTATAAAGAACAAAAGGCTACATGATCATGTATCATGGGTTAGAACAACTTGAGATCATTGGGTATACTAACTATAATTTTGCTAGATGTCAAGATTGTATGAAATCTATGTTGCGCTATATATGCCTACTAGTTTGGGGAGCTATCTCTTGGAAGAGTGATAAAAATTCTGCTATTATAACTTCTTCTACCATGATAGAAGAGTTCATAGCATGTTATAAGGTATCCAATCACGGAATATAGCTACAGAATTTTATCATAGGGCTACGTATAATAAATGATATTAGAATACTACTTAAGTGTTTTATGAAAATAAGTCAACTAACAATAGAAGCTTGATGAAGTTGATGCATATAGAGAACAAGTTTTTGTTTGTTAAGCAAACAATTCAAAATGTACAGGTGTCTTTAGAATAAATCAGTACAAAACTCCATGATTGCAAATCCGCTTACTAAGGTATTGTCACCTAAAATGTTTCATAAGCATACTGCTTGTACGGGTGTCATATCATTTAAGGATATTCAGTTTTAGTAGGAGTTTGTAATTTTAAATGTTTCTTTGATATAAATACACTTTTAGTTATTCAAGTTTATTTATAATTTGATTTTGATATGGTTTGATCTTACTAAGGTTTAAGGTTAGACCAGTTGAAAATAAGTATGTTAAGATTACATTGGATGGAATTTTTATGCTACATATCCACATCATGATTCATGTTATTTAGTTGTATCGACATATATGACCATTGATCAGTCGAGTTACAACAAATGTAACAAATGTCGATTTGATCCTATGTTGGTATAATTGATGAATCAGATAAGTTATAGATCAATTTTGGTAATGATAGAAACGTTGACATCATACGATTATTTTTGTAATGCATAATTATAAGGTTACACATATAACTCGAGTGGGAGATTGTTGGATACTTAATCTAGCATTGGACTTATATGTGAATAGTTATGTATTATAGAATGTCATATAAGGTTAAACCTATTTAAAAGTAATATGTTAATGTTTAAATAATCTGAGCTTTAATGCATCTAATAGAGTATGAGTTTTTAATGTGTAAAGACCTAAAAATAATGTCTATTTTAATGATGAGCTAAAATAAATATATACAGTTATTAATTATATATAGTGATTATGGTCCCTAGATCACACATGTATTATTCTTTTCATCTAATATCTCATTATCAGATAAAGGAGAAAGAAAACAAAAAAGTTATTTAAGGAAAACGTATAGATTTAGAAGATTAATCAGTCAGCTATAAAATTAATTAATGATTATGAATTCAAATATGTTTATGTATATTTGTCTTTGATTCTTTATAATACAATATGAATATTCATAGATTATTTTTAGATGATTATTTTCACTAAAGATTATTATATTCTAACAATAACTATTTTAGAGTATGGAGAAGTATTCAGTGTATAAAAGTTTTGTTGTTAGTTGAGCTAAAGAATCATATGTTCCTAAGAGAAATGTCAAATACAAATAAATTTGTACTAAGATGACGTTTGGCTCACAGAATAGAATCGGAATCAGAATGAGAATGAAATGAAAAGAAGACAGTTTTATTTGGTTTGACCACTCGAATCAAAGAAGAAATCAGTATTATAGTATTTAGTTTACAACTGAAATAGAATTGAAAACACTGTATATTACCTTAATACCCTTATATTCAGTAAAGTTTAAATAATATCATTTAATTATTATTTTTTCGTGAGACAAAATATATTATTAAAATTATTATTTTTCTAAATAATTATTACTTAAAAAGAAAATATATTATTAAAATTATTATTTTCTAAATAGGGATTTGGGATTTAGGGTTTAGGATTTTAGGATTTAGGGATTTGGGATTTGGGATTTAGGGTTTAGGATTTAGGGATTTGGAATTTGGGGTTTAAAATTTAGGATTATATTTATGGGTTAAGGTTTAAGATTAAAATTATTATTATTCTAAATAGGGTTTTGGGATTTGGGATTTGGGATTTAGTGTTTAGAATTTAGGGTTATATTTATGGGTTAAGGTTTTAGGATTAAAATTATTATTTTTTAAAATATGATTTTGGGTTTTGGGATTTAGTATCTAGGGTTTTGGGTTTTAGTATTTGAGATTTAGGGTTTTGAGTTTTGAGTTTTGAGTTTAAGATTTAGAACTTAGAGTTTAGATTTAGGATTATATTTGAAGTTAGTGTAAAATTCAGATGAAAATAAAATTATAATTCTTTAAACGAGGAAAATGAATTCTGATTGTTACTCTTTCAAAAATCGATTAAAGTTAATATGAATGTAGCGTATTCCATATAGTTATAACTTTTTACTTTTTCAATATAATATAGACATATGTAATAATTGATTTTAAGTGCAAAATTGCACGTAATTAGCATTCAAATCTCTTAATTAGTTAATTAATGCTCGTACTATTTTAGCATGTGTCTTGACTTTGTATGATTTAATATATAATTTTAAGTACATTAAATACAAATACATGTTTGATAAGATGAACATATAAATTCCTTAATAGATTGATATAAATTTGTAATACTTAGATAAAAAGATTTAAATCTGAATAAGAGTTATTGCAATTGTAAATATTATCATTCCAAACGGGTATACTTCTTTTTTATAATATAAATAAAATTTATTTAGGTTATCAATAAATAAAAATAATGCTAATAATAAAATGATAACATAAATTTAGATTGATGTACAAGGTTAACTTCATTTATATCAAAACATTTATATGTTAAATAATAAATGAGTTAAAATATATTATTGTTTGACACAAATAATGATTTATATATACAAATTTAATTAATGTTATACTAATCACTTTTATTATTCTTAAGCCTTGTAATAATATATATTATTTTTGATTAAAAATAATGTATATTAATTTATTATTCTTTTTGTTATTATGACAAAAATAATAATTTTAATATAAATATTAGTTAACTATTTTTTTAATTGTTATTGACACAGAAATGATAATTTAACACAAATATAATATATTAATATAAATAAATTAATATAACATAACTCATTAATTAAATATGTATATAATAATATCAACTCTTATTCTCTAATAACAGTCCGATTAAGATAATTATTTAAAAAAATAATATAAATATAATATATAATAAAATTATCAAATTGTAACAATTTATAAAAAAATATGATATATTTATTATACGACGATTTTGATATTTATTAATATATGTATAAGAAAAAAACATAAAAATTAAAATTAAAAATTACTACTAAAAGAAACTTAATATAAAAGAGTATATTTTTAATTCCTCGCCTATTAAAAAAAATAAATATCAAAACTCAACTTCATAATCTCTCCCCCTCACCCCCGAGAAATATATATATATATATATTTCTCGGGGGTGAGGGGGAGAGATTATGAACTATAATTACCAAAACTCATTAATGCATGCATATATATATATATATATATTTTCTCGGGGAAACAAAAAAAAAGATTATGAACTTTCTTTTCTTCTCCCTAGTAAAAAATAGACCATGAACTTCAAAAAAAAAAATTGTTTGACATTGAAATAAAAAATTAGTAGTAATGTATTATGACACTTATAGTTGTCAAATTGAATCACTATTAATTCATTTAGCCAAAAAAAAAAGTAACTAGTAATACCACTTTAACTGTGTATTTTTTTATTATATATTGTGATAATTTCATATTAATCAAAAATTATATATATATTATTTTCATTTGATTTTTAACGATTATTCAACTATCTATAATTTGATCAATCGATTATCTCACTCATAGAAATCGAGTTAGACATATATTCAACTGAAATAAATAGTTATCTAACTGGTCAGAGTTTAATCAATCAATGATTTACTCATCGGAGTTGAATTGGGCACATATCTAACTAAATTAAATATTTTGATAAGATGTTGATCCTATTTGTGGAGCATAGTTTAGTTAATTAGTGGTTCTACTCACTAGAATAGAGTTAGTCACATATCCAATTAAATTGTACATTTTTCTAATTACTTAAACTTTGATTGATTAATGATTATATTTAATAAAGTTAAATTAAACACAGGAAAATTAATCAAATTTTAATCGATATATTATCTCAATCTTCGATCAATATATTTAAACAACTGATTGTACATATTTCATTTACATTTATTTATTTACTTGATTAGTCAATTGTTTAACTTTATTATGTAATATTGAACAAGTCTTTTAAATAAAATCAATAGTTTTTATATGTTGTATTGAATTAGATTATATTAAATTGTGTGTTCACGAATGATATAATAAGAATAGTAATAAAAATTACAAATTAAGAGTCCAAATTAAAATAAAAATAATAATATAAATCTATTTTTTAAGGTAACAAATTAAAGTAGTTAACATTTTTAAATTTATAAACTATTTTAATAAAGTAAATTATTTATTCTTTTTAAAAAATATATTTTAAATATATTATAAAATCAATAAAAAAAATACGTGACAACAATCTCATCCCTTCGAAAAATGCTAGTTAAATATGTTTTGGGGCATTAATGAGCAACGTTTATGAAGTTGAAAAGCAATTAAATAAAAAACGATCAGAATATATGACATGTGTTGGAGTTGATAATTAATATGACAACTTATATGCGCTCTATAAGAATTTAGCATTCTCCAAGTCAAACCTGACCCACGCGTCGACTTTATTAAAAAGTCAACCAAACCTACGTTGTTCTTTTATTAAAAGTAAAATGTTAATACTAAATATGTTTATTTTTATTTTTATATTTATATTTGTCTCCAAATTATTATAAAATTTTAAAAATAATTAATTGTTCTAGACAATACTAATATATATGATATAATTTAAAAAATGTGATAAAAAATATTTTTAATCGTCTTTAAATTAATTTTTTATAGACTTTTATTAAAATTGCTATCTAGTGGTAATAATTAATGAAGCAGTTAGAATTTCTAAAATAATTTATTCTCTTTGTCTTCTTCGTTGACTGTCAAAGCTTTAAATACAACAGCTGGCTTTGTCCTTTTGCTATTGTTTCTTTAATTATTTTTTTATGATTCATCTCAATGTATCTAATTATTATTTTCTTTTAAAAAAAATGTTTTTAAAATAATATTATAAGAATCTTTTTCTTTAACACAATATAAATTTTCGAATTATTTATTATATTAATATAATTAATTATCTTTAATATGTATAATTAGATTCTTATTAATAATAATAATTGTGAAAATAATACGAAGGCTAACTCTGCGAAGTAAGAATGCTTTATGCTTCCTCGCTGAATCGATTGGTACGTAATAATCTTTAAAATTTGGCTAATAGGCTTCTTAAGTATCTAAAATTTAATACATTTTATATAAATATGTTTGAATTTGTTTCTCTATGCAATAATACTCATACTTTTATTTATTATGTTACACTTAATTTATTATTTTTATTAAGTTATGTGATGTAAGTTAATTAATTTTATTTAAATTTTATTATATTAATTAAATAAATTAACAGAATATAATCATAAAAATATTTAGCAAAAAGAAAAAAAGAATATAATCATAAAAATGATTTTATGTGTTAACATTATAAAAATTTGGTTGCAAAAGGTTTATATATATTTATATAAAATGAATCAAAACTCAAGTATATGAAAAGGTGTTTAGCCTTTTAAAATTCGTATACTAAAAACAAAATACCGAAAATTCTAAAAGAAATAAAATATTACTATTGTTTTATTAATCTGAAATCTAACGATGGCATATTGTTGGTGTGTGCTATAACAGTGGTAGACACAAATACTTAATGGAGTAAAACATGGAAC
Organism: Hippophae rhamnoides; assembly: GCA_033030585.1. Lineage (NCBI taxonomy): Eukaryota > Viridiplantae > Streptophyta > Magnoliopsida > Rosales > Elaeagnaceae > Hippophae > Hippophae rhamnoides. The sequence continues at coordinate 58,441,625 of CM065428.1, read as the reverse complement.
AGACAATAATATTAGTGGAGCCATAATTTTTGTTTAATTTTGTACTTATGGTTTTTTACTTATGGTTATTATTTAATTTTTGTTTTCCTTATATGCATATATTGTAAACTCTTGTAAAAACAGAACAGAAATATAATCATAATATTTTGACATGGTATCAGAGCAGATTATATAAAGAAATAAAATATTACGTGGCTACCTATTACAACGTAATTTTTTGTTCTCCCGATTTGTTGTTTGGCCAATCTGGTTTGGCAGATCACTTTCTGATAAGATCAGGGGTGGTGTTTCTGTTCGGTTTTTTACCGATCTGGTTGACTTTACTCTGTTCGTCTCCTCAGCATCAGTAACTTTGTGTGTTGGACGGGGATCCTCTATTGTTTTACCTTCAAACACCGAACAATGGTTGAGTTCATATTTAGCTCTTGTAGCCGTTTCAAACACCGAACATGTGCAGCTCAGAAATGAAAGCAAGATAGTTATTTCACGTTTATTTGTTCAGAAATTCAATAGAAGATTACGGGTTACACTTAAAAAAAATATCAGCATACAACTTACAAGGAGTCAAGGGATTCACAACACCAACTCAACGAAGAACCATAGAAAGAAGGTCGAACCCATTTGGAAACCGAGTACTCACAGCATCCGTTGGCGCAGTTCCTTGGAAACCAAGTACTCACAAGCATCCGTTGATGCAGTTCCTGAGAATAACAAAATAGGTGGTGCTGTGTTCTTGAAACTACCATTTCGAGCAGAGAATGAAGGAAAAAAAACAGTAACAAAGGCAGTTTGCGAGAGGAGAAGAGCTGTTGCGAAGAAGAGCGCCACTGTGAAGAATCTGAGAGAAGAGGAGAAGAAGAGGGCTGCGAGATTTTGGCTGAGAAGAAGCTGCACGAGTTTAGAACTTCTCTTAGGGTTTGGAACGCCTTGAGAAGAAGTCCGAGGAACACAAATGGAGCTAACCGCAGGATGCGCGACTTTGGAAGGAAATTTTTTTTCTCTGCACTCGACCAATCTGCTGAAATCGCGCAGGAAGAAAGGCGCCGCTGCGAGAGAACGGCAAATTAGGGTTAGGGTTATAAGTTTTTTCTTTTTTGTCATTTCTAGAGATTTAACTACCAATTTCATATTGGAAGATTTGACGGCGAAAATGACAGAAGTTTTAACTAGAGCTCAGATTAGCTCACAACCTCCGTCAACTGAAGTGTCGACTGCTCCCATTAGTATCAAGTTAGGAGGATCCAATTATGCCTTATGGTCCCAGGTGGTGGAGATGTATATCTCTGACAAAGACAAACTAATATATATTAATGGGGACTTTCCTCAACCTATTGAAACCGACCCCTCATTTAGGAGATGGCGTACTGAAAATGCCATTGTCAAAGGATGGTTGATCAATTCGATGGACCCCTCCTTAATTGCAAATTTTATCCGATTCCCAACTGCAAAATAGGTTTGGGATTCGGTGGCTACCACTTACTATGATGGGACAGACACGTCTCAAGTGTATGATCTTCGCCGTCAAGTCACTCGTACGAAGCAAGCGGGTGGATCCATTGAAAAATACTACAATGACCTTCAAGGGTTGTGGCGTGAAATTGATTTCCGTCGTCCTAATCCAATGGAGTGTGCAATTGATATACAAAAATACAACTCCATCGTATAGGAAGATCGAGTGTATACCTTCCTCGATGGACTTGATGATAGATTGGATAAAACTCGAAGTGATGTGCTTCAGATCAAACCATTCCCTACGGTGGAACAAGCCTATGGATTCGTCCGTCGGGAAGAGGTCAGGCAGACCGTGATGATCACAGGTGTAGATACGACACCCGGAGCAGTTATGGCTTTTAAAGGGGTCAAGGGACACCATAATCTAATGCCACCAAAAACAGGAACTTCCTTGGGTAGCAAGAAATCCATGGGAAATCCATCATCTCTTGACATGAAATGTGGCCATTGCGGAAACTCTAAACACACCCGTGAAAACTGCTTCAAACTACATGGGTATCCAGAATGGTGGAATGATCTTCAAGCACGGAAGAAACGGGACACCATTGGGCGAGCAGCTGTGGCTACCAATAATGCCTCACTATCCCTTACTTCTCAGGCCGAATCTTCCCAGGATCCAGGTATTTCAAGTAAAGTATTTCACATCTCTACTCGTAATGATAAGGAGGAGTGGATTCTGGACTCTGGAGCTACAGATCACATGACATTTGACCCAAATGATCTCTCCAATACAACTCAGCCAAGACGGAGTCGTGTTGCCAATGCAAATGGGGTCACTTATCCAGTTACAGGAGCTGGAACAATGACCTTATCTCCTTCATTATCATTATCTAATACTTTACTTGTACCCTCTCTGTCAAACCGACTAATGTCTGTAAGTCAGGTTATTTCAGATCTTAACTGTGTAGTATTGATATATTCTACTTTTTGCCTTCTACAGGATATTCTCACCAAGGAGATCATTGGGCGTGGTACTAGGAGGGGGGGCTATATTATGTGGATGACCTCAGTTCAGGAAGAGCCAATCACATGCAACATACTGTTGGTAACAAGGAACGACAGATTTGGCTATGTCATCGTAGATTTGGGCATCCATCATTCGGGTATTTAAAGCACCTACTCCCTAGTTTATTTTCAAATATCACACATTCAGATTTCAAATGTGATACTTGTATCCTAGCAAAAAGTCATAGGGCGTCTTATCCTATGAGCATGAATAAAAGTGTGGCTCCTTTTGCTTTGGTACATTCTGATGTTTGGGGACCTTCCCCGGTCATTACATCATCGGGTCATCGTTGGTTTGTTATTTTTGTTGATGATTGTACACGAATGACATGGCTTTACCTTATCAAACATAAAGATTAAGTATTTGCTACATTTCACATGTTTCACACCATGGTTCAAACACAATTTTCTGAAAAAATTAAGATACTTAGGTCTGATAATGGAGGGGAGTATGTTAATCAACAATTCCGGACATACTTTGACAACCATGGTATTCTCCATGAAACCTCATGTTCACAAACCCCACAACAGAATGGGACTGCGGAGAGAAAAAATTGGCATATTTTAGAAACGGCTCGGGCCTTACTAATCGGTGCACATATGCCTAATAAATACTGGAGTGATGCTGTTACTACAGCTGTGTATCTACTGAATCGAATGCCCACAAAGACCTTACAATTTCAGACTCCATTAAAGGTGTTATCTGATCATCTTCCTTTGCCTACTATTTTGATGCTTCCGCCCCGAATTTTTGGATGTGTTGCTTTTGTCCACCTCCATAAAAATCAACGAACTAAGTTGGATCCATGTGTTATCCGATGTGTATTCTTAGGGTATGGTGTACAAAAAAAAGGGTACCGATGTTATGATCCAATTACTAAAAGAAACTATATTACCATGGATGTCACTTTCCTCAAATTAGAATGTTTTTTTCCATCACCGGTATCCAATTCCACTCTTGAGGAGGAGAGTTATGGTGAAGAACGAAATTGGCTTGATGTTGAAATATTAGACACGAGTCCAACATACTCGGATCGTGCCAATAATATGGAGGAGCCCGTATCTAGACCCGAGCTTGAACTTCCAAGAACTGAAGTAGTAATTGAATCTCCAGAAGATGAAGTGGTTGATGTACCCCTCCATTCTCTAGTACCCAATGATCCTCCTGCTGAGAACACTTCTGAGGTAAGCTATCCTATCACACCTTTACAGAGTAATGCTATAGATACATCTGTTGGTTATGTTTTACCTTTCAAACACAATCGAGGTAAACCTCCAAATCGATACTCCCCAGAAAGAGAAGAACGACAACCCAAGTATCCAATAGCAAATTATGTATCTACTCAAAGGTTCTCAGAACCTATCAGGGCATTTGCACAAACACTCTCCTCATGTCAAATTCCGAGTAGTATTGAAGAAGCCTTATCTGATCCAAAATGGGCTCAAGCTATAAAAGAGGAATTTGAGGCACTACAGAAGAATAACACATGGGTGTTAAGCGAGTTGCCTCAAGGGAGGAAGATGGTAGGATGCAAGTGGATTTTCTCCATTAAGTATAAAGCAGATGGGTTAGTTGATCGTTACAAGGCGAGGCTTGTAGCAAAAGGATATACACAGAAACATGGGATAGATTATCAAGAAACCTTCTCACCTGTGGCTAAACTAAAAACTGTGAGAGTTTTGTTATCTCTTGCGGCAAATTTAGATTGGCCATTGCACCAACTTGACGTGAAGAATGCCTTCCTTCATGGTGACCTTGAAGAAGAGATTTACATGGATATCCCACCAGGATATACTGTTACATCATTAAAAGAAACTGCATGTAGATTACAACGAGCATTGTATGGACTAAAACAATCACCTCGAGCGTGGTTTGGTAGGTTGAGTTCAGCAATGAAGAAATATGGGTTCCAACAAAGCAACTCTGATCATACTCTTTTCCTAAAACATCGATTAGGGAAGATAACAGCCCTTATAGTCTATGTAAACGACATGATCATTACAGGGGATGATAAAGAAGAAATCTCTAAGCTTCAAGAACAACTATCAAATGAGTTTGAAATGAAGAACTTAGGAGGTCTCAAATACTTCTTAGGTATTGAGGTAACAAGATCAAAACAAGGCGTATGTCTTTCCCAAAGGAAATATACTATGGACCTACTAGTAGAGGCATGACTACTAGATTGTAAACCTGTCGATATTCCAATGGTTCAAAATCATAAACTCGGAGAATATGTGGACCAAGTACCAGCAGATAAACAGAGATATCAATAGTTAGTAGGTAAAATCATACATTTATCTCATACTCGACCTGATATTGCTTATGCTGTGAGTGTCGTGAGTCAGTTCATGCACTGCCCAAGTGAAGACCATATGGATGTGGTCATGCGAATACTTCGTTACTTAAAATCCTCCCCTGGGAAAGGACTTATGTTTTCAAAGAATGGTCAATTGGAAGTCCTTGGATATACAAATTCAGACTGGGCAGGGAATATGAAGGATAGGAAATCTAATGCTGGGTACTTTACTTTCGTGGGGGGCAATCTTGTCACATGGAGAAGCAAGAAGCAAAATGTAGTTGCCTTATCCAGTGTTGAAGCTGAATTTTGAGGAATGGTCAAGGGAATATGTGAGCTCCTTTGGTTGAAAAAACTTCTAACTGAGATTGATGTTGCTCCTAACTCTGAAATGAACTTATTTTGTGATAACAAAGTAGCCATTGCCATATCTCACAATCCAGTTCAACATGATCGCACGAAGCACGTTGAAGTGGATCGGAACTTCATCAAACAGAATCTTGAAGAAAAGATTATTAAGCTTCCATTTGTTAAATCAGAAGATCAATTGGCTGATATACTCACAAAATCTGTAAGGAACTTCTACAACTCAACGACAAGTTAGGCATAAGAGACATATACGCACCAACTTGAGGAGGAGTGGTGGTGTGTCTATAACGATGGCGGAGACACAAATGCTCAATGGAGTAAAACATGGAGCAGACAATAATATTAGTGGAGCCATAAAACCTGGATGTGCAGGTTTTATGGTTATTGTTTAATTTTCGTTTTCTTTATATACATATATTGTAAACTCTTGTAAAAACAGAAAAGAAAATTACAGAAATACAATCATAATATTTTGACACATATCAACCAGTTTCACGCATGTACTTAAAATAAAATGGAAGCACATTTATTCAATAATATTATAAACTTTAATAAAATTGGTCAAGAAAAATTAATTTAAAAAAAAGCAAAGCTAATTTACCACAATAATTTTTATATTTTAAAACATTAGCTAATAAATTATTTATGTCATCTTTATAATTAATTATTAATGTTTGTCACTTTTATACTTGAATACCATTATTTTATATAAATTGTAATTAATAAAAGGTTATTACATGAAATAAATGTGTTAACAATAATTATGATTGTTTCGACGTTACTATCACCTATAAAAAATTATTGAAGCATGAAGATGAAACATCTCACCTATAAAAAAATTCATTGAAGTATGAAGATGAAACACCATTTTTATAAATAAAATATACAATTCTCCTAAGGTATACAAATCCTTAACCTTTTGGGTGACTCCTAAGGAAACTTTAGTATTATTATGCTACTATATCGTTGGAAATATTAGCGTTCAAAAATAGATCGAAATGATCCAATCTAATTTAAATTATACGATTTTTTCATAATAATTAGATTGGTTTAAATTTATAAATTATAAAAATTATTTGATTTAATTTTTAAGTTAAAGTTTTCACAAGAAACAATCCCATCTATATTTATTATATTATATTTTCATCATAAATTGGTACATGAAAGCATATATAGTTGTTAAAAATTATTATATTGTATTTTGAAGGAGTTGTTTTAATATATTTCTCCATGGAATATATGTATATAAAGTTTAAATTTATAAAATTGTTATTTATGGTTTTGTATATATATTCTATTAGTTGGAGTTTTTCTTGTGAGAACAGACATATTGTGCTTCCTTTCATCATTGATAAAAACGTACTTTCATATTGATTTATGTAAGTATCAGTTATGCATTTATTAAATTTTAAATATATTATTTTATAATTATTTACAATGGAATAATATTAATGCCTTTTCATTTTTTTTCTCTCGTTTTTCCTCTCAAGTTTGTAGCATCAAGCATCAATGAATAATTTTTGTAGATGACTCATGGGTTACATATGTAAATATCATACAAACATACCTAAATCATGTTGTTATTTATTTAATCATATTTTTATTGTTTCAATTAAATTTTTTTTTATGAATGTAATCTATATTTAAACTAATATAAAATTAAATAGTAAATAATTGTGTTATTTTTGTACTATTTAAAATTTAGAATTAAGTGTATGATATTTTTTTATTTATTGTTTGAAAAAAAAATCAAATCCTTTTAGTCTTAATTTTAATCAATTATTAAAATATAGATTTTAATATAATAATTATTTAATTATTAAAAATAAATATTTTAAAAAAAATTATCAATTGAAAAAGAATACTTAAACACAAAATTAGTTTTGATTTTAGCTAAATCTAAATTGTTATGATCAACCCTAATTGAGCAATGGGGAAGATGAAACACTATTATGTAACGTTATAACTTTTTGTTTATATATATAACTAATATTTTTTTTTCTAAATATATAACATATTGTAAGCCTCAAAATCGCGTTATGTATATAAAATAAGACAAATGGTAATAAGTAATTATCATTTAGGAATTGAATTACTGTGTATCAATTAATAAAAGAAAATGCTTGTATTATTCAAATAAAAAGGCATAAAACTTTAAAATATAAACTAAAAAGTATCATTAGACACGGTAATATTCCAGTTGAGTTAACAGTAACGAGTGAATGAATTTCTAAATGATACGAAAATATCATTTTTTAATTACATAGCATAAATTTATTTATAAGTGTGGGTTTTTTTTAATTTTTTTATGCCATGTATATAAATTATTTTTTATATAATTAAAATTTTTTTATTTTTTTTATGTTTAAAAATATAGTGTATATTTATTTTTTTATAACATAAAAATTATATTTTTCAAAAGATATTAAAAAAAATATTGTGAATAGTTATATTATATAAAAATGATGAAATATAATAAGTGTAGTGTTGATTAGAGTGTTTCTACCGTTAAATCTAAAAAAAAATGAAATAATAATGAAAATACTATTAAAAATAGGTTATTTAGACACCTTGATTAAGTAATTTTTGTAAGAGATATATAAGTTAATAGATTTTTGAAATTAATACATTTTAATTACATAAATTTATAACTATGTAACTAAAGTGTCCTTTTTTTAATGTAGGAAATAGACACTTAAATCACTAAAATTATGTGATTAAAACATAATAATTTAAAATTAAATGATTTATGTCTTATTTACAAAAAATAACATAAATATAATGTTTTAACGAAACAAACAAAATAACTTACAAAAATTAATAATCTAATAATTATTACTCGTTCCATAAGGTAGGTATTCAAATTAATATTTTAATTTATTTTTCGTTTCACTATGCATTATTTTCCATCCCTTTCCCTTGGATCTGGTCTCTTAAAAAAAAACCCAATATTTGATGAAGACAATAGTACAAGATTAAGATTTATTTATTTTTTTTAATATCAGTGATACTTTGTTTTGATTTGAATTTATTACTTAAAATATATAGAGGAATTGATTATAACATTCAAAAACAGTTTTCTAGTTTTGAAAACAGAAAACTACTCTTAAAAACAAATGAATGGGTTTGGCCATTATTTCTGAATTTCAATTTTTAAAAAAAATAGCAAGATTAAAATACAAAAATATGAGAGCACCTAGATGGTGATTAGTGCATCACTAATTCACTATTGCGTGTCTAGTTGCATCTCTCCCTAGGAGAAGGGATGTTCAGTGTCTCCATCGCTGTCAAAAAGGTTTTGAATCCTAAACTAGCTAGCTAGCTAGCTAGCTAGTCAAGGGATCTTGGACAAAGAGTTACAGATAAGTTATATATCCTCTCATGTTCTTAATTTTCTAGTATATATGAGAGACAATGATATGCTTTATGTAAATGTTAATCGTGTTAACTAATACTAAATGTCCATTTTACTTGAATGGTTCTAAATACATGGTTCTTCGATCCATTAATGTACTGCCTTTTAGGTTCCAAGTTATAATAAGTTAATTTCCTTTGAAGTATTCATGTTTTTTGATCTTTAATTTGGCAAAGTTGCTAGACGTGTATTGCTTTAGGGTTCTTTTTATTAAATTACAAAACTAATTCTCAATCCTAGATTGATCATCAGCTTAAAAGAGAAGAGTCCTATAAGCAATTTTTTTCATTTTGCAATATTAGCCGGTTTATAAATTGGTGAAATGTTAATTTTTAGTCGTTAAAAACCAGTGAAACGAACATATATTTTGTAATAGTGATAAGTTACACTATACCACTATGTATTGAAAAATCTATTAGTGTTTAAAAAAAAAAGGAAAAACTCTAAAACACAAAATATTTCTATTTTAAATTATAAAATTAATTTTCACATATTTGATTAAATACTTTGATTTCCAATCAAAAAATTATGAGAAAAGAATTAGCATTTTTTCTAATATATCAATAAACAAAAAATAACACAATTATCACCCTTTAATTTGACAAAGCTTTAAACCGTTAAACGGGAAGGTTAGAAGCCTAAAAAATACACATAGGTGACCATTATTTACCAACAATATTAATGTGATGAAAAATTATGAATTTATCTATAAAAAATTGAATAACTAATTACATACTCGTATATATATATATATATATATATATATATATATATATGACTAGGGTAAGATCCATTAAAGTTGAGTTCGAATTCAAATTGAATACAAACGAATTGATAAATACTGATTCAAACTAATCAAAATTGTTAATTTTATATTTTTTAATTAATTGAAAAAAACATTATAAATAAAAAAATATGTTTAATGATTAAAAACTCATTAGGTTAAACATTACTATATGAAATATAAAAAAAGAGGGAAACAATGTTACAATAATTAGTTTTTTAAGAATGATAAATTAACATTAAATGAATATTTTAAGTACATAACAAAGTTTACAAATATAATATAACTCCTTATATACGCACCTATTATGCTATAATAACTAGTTAATTACAAAACATAAATACTAGTAAATATAAGCTAAATAAAACTAATTCTTAAAATAAGAAATACATTTCTAAATAAATTCGATAAAGTCATAGCCCTTCGTGTCTTTATAAAAAACTCAGTTTTATTAAAGAGCTTTAAATCTTAATAAAATTTCTCACATTCACTAAATAAAGAAATATAAGAATAAGATTAAACAAATAATTTCCTTCAAAACTGACTATATATATATAAATGTTATATAAAACTCTCTTAATATATTAAAGTAGATCATATAATGATCATACAAAGAAAAACCACATTTTTATGATGTCACATGATATACTTTAAGCTTCTTCAATGGTCATATGATTACGACCAAAGAAGAGTGAAACAGTGTTAAACGTAAGGCTATTGTTGGAAAAGTGGTTGTTGTTGGTTACTAGAGAAACAAAAAGTTTAGGGAGTAAGACTGAGTCGATTAATAATTAAGAAGAAATATGTTTCTAGAATTTTAATTTTTTAACTTAACGTGTAAGTTGTAACGTTTACGTGTTATAATTTTTTTTTAAAAAAATTACTACGTGCAAACGAGTTGGTTCGAACGTAGCTCAATTTTTTTGAATTATTTGAATCGATTTGAATTTGATCCAAATTTAATTAGATCCTTGTTCGATTTGAATTCTACTATTAAAATTTTATTCGATTAATTGAATTACGATATAAACTATCATCTCTATATATTACCTGCATTTTAGAGGGTTAGAAATCATCAATTTCAAAGCACTTAAATCCACTATATTGAATAATTAGTTTTATTTTAGATTAATTTTTATTTTTATAAAATTAATCTTTAATCTAATATAACGATAACATTTATTATTTTTCTTTTTAATAATAATCATTATAAATGAAAATATATAATTTAATGATGATAGTTTGGTTCCTCTTGTGCTTGTGAAGGAAATTTGGAATTTAGTTGAAGGTATGAATATTGTTTTACAATACTAAGGAAAAACAAATAGGTAACTCATAGAGCTGTTAAGTTTGACCTTAGTCTATAACATATTTCCCTGTTTGATAATGACGTACCTTTGTTTCTTTCAAAAGTTTTAATTTTAAATGTGCTTTAGATAGAACGAGGGCTCGAGGGATATGGATGATGATTAATATATATATATAGTCATCAAACTTATCTAAATCCAACTGAGTCCACGCAATTTGCAGCAAACTGATTATCAGTTGTCGCTAGTCCCTCCTATTGGCTTCTAAGAGATGAAAAAGAGTCCATGGTTTTATTTGGTTTTGGTTTTAGTTTTGGTTTTGGTTTTGGTTTTGGTTTTGGTTTTAGTTTTGGTTTTGGTTTTGGTTTTGGTTTTGTGATAGTAGTAGCTAGTTTTGTACAAACAGGGACGTTGTTCTGGTTTTGGAATTTTCAATATAGCCCATGGTTTACTATTTTGGTATTGCATGCTACATAAAGTTTTGCACATGTATACGTAGTTTTCCGGTAGCCATTAATAAATATACAAGACATTGGACACGTGTTGAAATGATTATTAATGGAGAGATGACTGAAGAAATTAGTAGAGATCGAAATTATTTATTAATTATGTGTATTATCATATTATGTGATACTACATGCTTATTATACTATTTAGTTATTAAATTAATTTTATTTTTAACTTTATTTATATATCACATTTTAAGTTATAAAAAAATATGAATTGAATTTTTAAATATGTATAAAATATATTTTTTTATGTTAAGAAAATTATGTAGACTGTATTTCAAAATATATGTTTTTATATTATAAAAAATATATTTAATTTTTAAATATATATAAAAAATATATTTAATTTTTAAATATATATAAAAAATATATTTTTTTAAATTATAAAAAAATAACGTATATATACCAGTTAAAAGTAATAAAAAAATAAAATTGTATATATATAAAAATATATATTATTCCCAATTATATTGCTTATTGTTTTGAATTTTTAGTACATTAAAAAAAAACTTCCTTTAAACAAGAGTTACAAGTGGAGTTTGGATATTTTGCCTCAATTTTTTCAATAAAAAATTTAACATGTAATATTTTTTTTAACATTAAATAAATGTTCTTGTTACCTACTCATCAATATGTTATACCTTCTACATCGATTACAAACAATAAAATGATAAAATTTATAAAAAAATATTAATAAATTTTTTTAGTATTAAAAAATTTAAGTTTTTTATAAATTTTGAGATTTAATAAAAGACTCGTGAATATTTGTACCTCAAAGTAAAAATGAATAAAAACAATATATTTAATAATTAAAATGAACAGTTTAAAAAATAAAAAATATATATTTATATTAAAAATATTAAAATAACCTTAAATCTAATTAGTTTAGAATTTAAGGTTTAAAAATTTAAGATTTATGATTTAGGGTTTAATTTTTAAAATCTATGATTTATACTTTAAAGTTTAAAGTTTAAGATTTATTAATAAGTTAATATATTTTTTATTTAAAATATGTATTCTAATTATTTACTCCTTATTTTGATATATTTTACTCTCCACGTTAGATAACAAATTTATGAACTCCGTTCCCACTGTATCAAAGTTTTAGCCATTTGGGCTAAAAAAAAACCCTTAGCCTATCCTTCCTAAAAAAACAAAATATCTTACGAAAAGAAAAGGAGATAATTGATTTAATAAAATAAAATATAAATAAAATAGGTTAAAAATATAAAGTAATCTATTTTTAAAAAAATAAAAGCTTACACTTTGAGTGAGATGTTATAGATAATTTTTTACATTAATTAAAGAATATTATGATAGAGTTTATAAAGATTTTGAGAGCTTCTATATTAAGTTAACTTTTAAGATTGAAAAATTGTGATTTTTATGAATTTTAACATTTTTTCTTGAACTTTAATATCTAATAATTATAAAATATAAAAAAAATCAACATGTTCATGCTCATCAACACTGTTTTTTGTAATATAATCTTTTTCTTTCTTAATATTCAAGGTTAAAGCTAACGTGTAATGGGTTATTAAGTAAAATATATGTAACTGTTTTACGTAAACAAAAAATAATTTTTAATTAAAAGAACATAAAAATTACATATAATTTGAAAAAAAAAAACATCAAAACTCTTAACAAAGGAGTTACCGATGGAATATGTATTTTATATACTTTAGGACATTTATATTATTATTTTAAATTTATAATACATTCTAAAAAAATGTTTGCTTTAAATAAATTTGTGATTGATATTTACATATATTTGTGAAATAATGAATAATTTTTCGTAATTAATAATATAATAATGTGAATTTTTTTATTTATTTTCTGTTGTTTTATTTCTTTCTTTCTTCTTCTTCTTCTTCTTCTTCTTTTTTTTCTTTTTTCTTTTTACAAATGTTCTGCTCTGTTCTGAAGCCTGAGGCCTCGTTTGTGTCAGCATTAGTAAAATCCGGAGGCACAAATCTTAAGCCCAATTGTTTAGATTTTTAACCGTTGGTGAACCAAGGGTCTACACCATACAGTACAAAATGCATGTATTATTTAAAAAAACTAAAATGACAAATATTTTGAATTATCTTCCGATGAATACTTATTTTTCTCACTTTTTAATTAATATTCATTTTTTAATGTTATAAATATAAATCTTAATAATAAAAATCTACTTATCTCTTGATTCATAACGAACTAAGTGTCATCTAAATAAATGATTATTATGATATAAAATGATATATTTTTAAAAATACACTTATAAATACATTATTTTAATTAAATGCACTTATAAATAAGTAGGATACAAAAAAAAATTATTAATTAAATTTAAAACATTTTACTAAAATTAAATTATCCGGTCCATACTGCTAAACATGGAATGATTTATTCACTAAGTTACGATGATTATCACTAAATATTTTACATACTTTTATAATAAAATACATTATAATTTAATTGAATTAAAATGATTTACTAGAATATAAGTGTTTGATTAAATCCTCAAAAGATAGGAAAATCTCGTTCGATTTGTACAGAAAAAGAGATTTCATCGATCAAAAAATTATCTATTATTTTTAGATTATGTAATAATATATTATTTTAGATTAATAAAATTTAAAATCAATATATATTTAAAAAAACAAATACATAATATTAATTAAAAAGAAAAAAAAACAATCTTATTGATGGATAATAAATATATTACAAAAATCATTAAATAACATCTCCAATTAATTACCTGTAATTCATTAAAACAGTACAAGCAATTATTTCTTGTGAAAACTTCACTAGAATATTTTTTAAGTAATTTTAAGTCAAATTTCTCCCGAATATATAATAAATTATTTTTGAAAAATGTTTATTACGTAACAAAATTAAATATATAAATATATATTTTTGTTTTCCTAAGAAAGTCAATGGATATGTATTCTAAGTAAATTAGTACATCATACATAGCTAGTATGACTCGTAAGTGATGAAACTAGAGAGGGAGTTCATGAATATAAAAGGTTCTCTTCACAAGATAACTCACAATTCATTTAGCTTATATCGCTTCATTTGCTTGATTATATTGTCTAGGTATCTGTCTTTTGGTGAAAACTTGGAAGTTAACTTCGTAACTGCATTTTATGAAATTAAATCTCATTAATTATGAAATTAAATCTCATTAATTACTTTGGCTAAACAAATTACATTGTCAGTGCTCATATATATATATATATATATACTTCTCCTTCCCCTGCTGTGTTGGCTCTTATTACTTCTAATACATCGCTAACTTAGTCTCTAGCAAGCACACCCTAAAGCAGTGTTACCATTTACCAAACTTGCATTTACGTTAACTTCGTAACTGCATTTTACACATTCCTAAAATCTCCATAATTTAAGGAATGAGCAAGGCTGCAGGTTTCACATATATAATACTCAAATTAATTATTATTTGTTAGATTATACAGATTATTAATAAGTAACTTATTACTCTCTCTCTTTTTTTTTTTTGAAGAATAATATTACTTTTAAATAATGGTTAGGGTTCAAGACCAATGATCATAATTAATAAATATGATTAATTATATCTGAATCATTGAATTCTTTCATCTAATGGTATTAAACATGATTATTTTATTTTTAAAGTAATTAATTAATTTTATTTTTAAATTATGATAATATTTTTATTTTTAAATTATTTTATAATTATTACTATTGATTATATTTTTTGATTAAAAAATTTCTATTAAAATATAATATGATCTGAAATACAATAATTATATCTAAATATGAATGTAAAATCACATCGTTTTCAGTTTTAGTCTGGATAAATTATTCTTGCTTTTTCCCGTATCGATTATGGAAGTCCTTTAGGGTTTAAAATAATATTTCTAATCAAATAATCTATGAGTCTTAAACATAATAGTATTATTTAAATTAATATTAGGTGTAAAATAATCCATATTATATGATATTATATGGGATAATATATGAGGTTTTAGTTTAAATGTTAAGTGAGTATATATGCGACAATATCATATAAATATTATTTAACAGACATTCAAAAAATCTTTTAATTATTTGATAATAAAATAATTAATCAGATAAAGCAAGATAAATATATAATTATAAGTAAAGATTATCAATAAATATATTATCTTTTATAAATTTTCACCACTATTCATCATTAAATATAACTTCTTAACTTTAGATAACTAAAAATAAATTCTCATGAGATCTACATTTTTTTTCTTAAATATATTTCTATATCACAAGGATAGATACTAATCTCTTCGTTCTTTTCACTATCCAAACTTACTTAAATATCGTACGATCAAAGGTTGTCACACCCTCTAAAGATACAAGATCTTGACTTTTTGTTTTCTATTTTCAAGTACACATGAAACAAATATACATCCAATCATTAGTATTAACAAAAACTTCACTCGAATACATACCATATTATACTTAAATCTTACAATTAAAATGGGGTGCGATTGGAGTTGAGTAATGATTGATATATTACCTTTAGAAAAATTATACAAAAATATCATATTTATTAGGGATATATTAGAAGGCTATTTCTTTTGAAAATGGTATAATTTAAGACAGATTTAACCAATATAAAACATCAATGAATAAATTTTATTTTTAAAAATAAAAAATGTTAAAATTATTATTTTATCGTTGTAAATTCTCTAGTGTATTACATTTCATATTTTTTAAATATTTTTGTTTAGAAGAATAACATTGATTTACTTCTTATTAAAGTAAGATATTAATCGTATATATTTGTATAATTTTGATATTAATCTATACTTTTGTAAAAAAATTAAGATATTATGTAAAATTATTTAATATCGTGATCGATTTGTTATCACAATATTTTAAATTTTAAAATTAATAAAAATATATTTAAAGATATTTAATTAAAATAAAATATATATATTAAAGATAAAAGGATATTTTTGTGGAAGACAATAATACAATTTTTAAAGTATTAGTTGTGACACAATAAGAAATATTAATATTTTTTTATAATAAGATTAGGTTAGTCTTGTTATCTGAATAAATTTTGTTAAAATTAAAATAATATTTTTATTTTTAAAAATATAAAAATATGAAAATATTTAATAATGAAATAAAATATTTAATTATTTTAATTTTTGTTTTAAAAATATAAATTTTCTAAAATTAATATATTTTGTTGTATAAATGTATAAACGAATATTTTAAACAAAAATGAAAAGGAACTAATAAAATGGGAACACGTTAAATCGCCTTGGGCAACATTCAACGAAGGATCTTTGAATAATTTCTCAAGAAGAAGAGCACGTACCAGTTGAAGATTGAGTTCAGTCAAAGCGATTTTGGCCGTTTAGCTTTTTCATGATTGAATCTAGACATTAATGGTTTCACTTTCACCTTGCCCATCATTTATAAAGTGGTGGCATTGATTCAAGGTAATGATATTCTTTGAACCCAAATATGAATAATGCTTCAAATTTGTTCCTCAACTTAAAATAAAGTTGAGTGTGACAAAGGAAAATATTTAAACCCATACTTAATATTAATTACTTATCATAAATATAATAATAATAATAATTAAAATTTTAATAAAATTTAATTAATGATTATAGATTTATAAATTTGAGTGATTTCTATCTACTAATATCATATAGAATTATTAATGTGACAAATGATGCCAAATCTTAAGGGTAAAATAATTTTTTTTAACATTGTAGCAATATTTTTTATTTTTAAAAATATTAAACCATTAAATTACTAAATAAAATGTAAAATTATTTTAATAATAGTGTTCAAACTTTCAATTTTAAAGTCGTACAAAGTACAGCTTGTTAAGATATTAGAGACAGATTAAGTTGTTAACTGGGCAGCTAGGTTGATTTATTCTCCCCAGATTTACAACAATTATTGTATATGCATGGATATAAATTATAATGGTTTGTGACAAAAAGACCAGTAACATTTAAAGCAAAAATAATAAAGTATTATCCTTAAAAAATTTGATATATAAAAATAATATATCGATGTTAAGTTTATATATTTTTATTATTTAAAAATTTTAGCTCATTATTTCATATAAATATACGTATTTTATTTAGATATTGTTTAAATAGATCTAAGATTATTTTTCAATTTTATTAAATATTATTTTGTTGTAATAAATTTTAATAGTTTTATTTTATATAATTTCAATAATTTTAGAGATATAATCTAATTTAAGATACATAGATTCAAAACATTTTTTTAAACTATAAAAAAAAATGCTTAGCATTTGATTTTCCTTTTGAAATTCGACTCCATTGTGGTCAGATAGCTAGCTGCTAGGCGAATATAATATGTTAATATGGGGAATGGTATAAATAATACGTACGTTGAGTGACTAATTTGATGATCACCTTATATATATATATATATACATATATTATTCTCTTTTTTTTATTCTATCAATTTGTTATTTCTTTATTAGACTAATTTAATATCTTATTTTTTAATTTGATAAATTTAAAGTTTTATATTTTTTAATTTAACTAATCTAATTATGCTTATAAATTTCCATCAACACAATAATCTCTTAGTCACGAGTTGAAAGGCCAATGCTCCTATGGCCTTTATGTATGTTAAGTCGCGTTAAGAAAGAAAGAACAATCTTTCCTTATAAGTTCAATCCTCTAACTCACAAGCTGGCTTTTGGGTTAAGAGTTAGGCCTGGGTTTCTAAGAATGTACATCCGACAGTGCCGCTAGCTAATCTCTTTCTATAAAATTTACTTATTTACAATATACAACATACAATACGTAGAAAGAAAGACACCTAGTTTTATAATTATTAGAGAAAAGTGATACAATAGTTTCATAGCTAGATTATATTATTTATATTATTTAATCAATTAGAATATAAATGGCATCATTTATTTTTTTAACTTTAAAAAAATAATTAACTAAGAATAAAATACATTATATTAATGTTTTTTATATCATTCTACATATTTTTTAATAGAAATTTATTAAAACAATGTGAATTATGGTCACTCTTTAAAAGAAAATAGAATTAAGTTAGATAAATTTTAACGAAAGAGATCAAACGACACTAATAATCTAATATAAAAGAATTTTATGAATACATTCCCTAGTTATTAATAGTTTGATAGTATGTTTTGAACTTAAAACCGAAAAAAAGTATATTATACATGCATCTAAACGAGAAATTGAAAAAAGTAAAGACATCCGATTCATGTAAACAAAAATCATTTATTTAATTAAAGGGGGTATATTAGTAATGAGAAACTTATGTTCGTGTGATATCGTTCAAAAAAGGAATAAAATATCATATTTTGGATACATCTTTATGATAATAAAATAATCCTATTTTGACTAATACGCAGTTTTTGGATATAAAATGTTTTTAAAATGATGAGCATATATGTCAAGTGTGTGATATTTCTAATTTTTTTTATAAATATTTTGTGCTAATTGTATTTGATATCCTACTTATTTTATTTGCAATGAAACCGTTTGTACGGTGAAATAAAATAAAGACGAGGACAAAGAACGTTTTATGGATTAAAAAAAAAAATATTAATTATCCTTTGGGATTATTTTAAGGATAAGTAATATTGTTGTTACCTAAAATTTAATTAAATTTATATATAAGTTTTAAAAATTTTAAAATGTATAAATGAATATTTAAATTTTTTAAATTTTACACATAAGTATTAAACTTTAAAACTATACAACTTAGTCTTTAAATTTTTTAAATTTAACAAGTTACTAAAATTTTGATTCTGATTTAATATATCTTATTAGTTAAGACGTGACATATGTATAAAATTTTAAAAATTCTGAGATTAAATTATAGGATTTAAAATCTATGTGTAAATTTTTTTAAAATTTAAAAATTTAAAGACATAAATTTATTTAAAATTCATCAAATAACATAATAGTTAAGTTTCCTTTTTAAATAAGATTGTGAAATTTTATTCCACGAAAGAAAACCATTTTTTAGGTAGTTTATGAAATTACCAATATCACTTCTAATTAATAGAAAAATTTTATGTATCTCATATTATATTATTATAAATATAACCAAATTGATATAAGATTATTTATAATTATGCCATTTTTTTGGTAGTTTATGAAATTATCAATGAAAAATTTATATATCTCATGTTATATTATTATAAATATAATCAAATTGATATAAGATTATTTATAATTATGAGATATTTATGATACAATAATAATGTTTTTAACATTTTAAAATTTTGATATTTTGCGTGATATTTGTAAATTATAGTACTCCATATGTTGCAGAGGAAGAATAAAGATGAGAGAATATACCACACTCTCTTTGAATTTCTTATGTATTATAATGTCAAGTTCTATATATATATATATATATATATATATATATATATAAAAGATAAATATAACATCATTTATTATAATATAATTTATGTAATTTGTATATATATTAATTAAATTCTTGCAATGAACATTTCAAAGTCAGATGTTTATATTTTAAAATTTACTATGCAATTCATTTCTAATGTGACACCTGCACCAGAAATAAAAAGGGAAGGTCTATTTCAAACGTGACATTAGTAATACTAGTGGCTTGTCGTCCTTACTCTTTAAAAACAAAACATAAAATAAAATGATAGCTGTATCCAAGTATAAGAAAAAGTAACCCAATTAATAAATAAAACTTTCTTTGTTTTTTTTTTAAATTAATTATCAAAGATTGACTTAATATTCCCTTTGTTTTCATCTAATTTCCTAGTTGGAGAGATTTAATCTGATCCGTTTTGGCACCATTACGTATATTTATAATGAATTAATAACTCAACTATAGACTATATAGTGCTTTTTCATGACTAAGAAACAATTAGTATATTATATTTTTATATATAGTGCTTGCTAGTAAGAAATTATATATTATTATTATTATTATTTTTTATTAGGGGGCATAAAATAATTAATAAAGATTTATTTTTTTGGATAAAATAATAAAAATCTACTTGACAACATCAATGAATTGACAATGCACTTATCTGTAAGGTAATCAACATCCATTAACATAGTTTTACATGCAAAATCTATTAAAAGTGTTGAGATTACAATAATATTAAATAAATATTTAGTTAACATGCTTTAGATACTTTTAATTTTACTTTGGAATACTATTTAAAAATAAAAATAAAAATAAAAAAGCCAACTTTCTTTAGGATGTCATAGTCATGGACCTCATAGTATCTGTAATACTTATTAACGTGGGTGAGGTAAGACCTCTTTCTTATTCTACATTGTCTTATTTGATTTGGTAATCTTACAACAACTAAGTTCTAAATAAATATCGGAAATTAGTTCTATTTTTACCTTTAAAATTTATTACCCATGATATCATGGTTAGTGTTCAATCTTGTAAAATCAAAAGATTTATTTTTTCTTTCTTGCTGATTAAAAAAATATTAATCATTGATATTTAAAATAAATCTAAAATGAGGTACGAACTATTTAGAGGTGGTGTCAAGAATATCACAATATTATACATGCTTTTGTAGGTGCTGAAGGTACGTGAGATCAAACACGTCATTGTTTATATATATATATATATATATATATATATATATATATATATATATATATATATATATCGGTAAATAAGTGTTATTTAAATAAATAAATATTTTCATATACCTTATTTTTTATGATGAAAAAATTTAATTGTACTTGCATTCATTAGAAA
The DNA here is from genome assembly GCA_033030585.1 of Hippophae rhamnoides. Taxonomy (NCBI): domain Eukaryota; kingdom Viridiplantae; phylum Streptophyta; class Magnoliopsida; order Rosales; family Elaeagnaceae; genus Hippophae; species Hippophae rhamnoides. The sequence goes on along the minus strand of CM065428.1, from coordinate 58,420,665 downwards.
AAAATTAAGCGGATGTTTACATGATTGTTAATGGTATTTGACTTAAAAGCTAAATCTAAGTATGATGTTTTTTAGTTTTTCTCTTCCAAAATTCAAAATTTGAAAAGTAATTTTTTTAATTGTTTTAATAGAATAAAAAAATAATAAAAATAATATTAAACAAACAAAGACTCAAATTTAAGTTAAATTATTAATAATAAATAAATAATCATTTAATTATATATTTTAAATTTTCTTAATTAAATTTTATCTACCTATAATGAGAAGACAGCATGTATCGGTTCCATTTGGACATAAGTGTTATTTTGAGAAATAATATTAATTTTAATAAGGTGATTGATCATGTAACCACTAAGGTGAAGATTAAATAAAAAAAAATGAAGGAAGATATTTAAAAATAAATAAAAATCTAAACTACACGAGGGTACGACTCAAGACAAAGACAGCATGTATCGGTTGCATTTGGACATACACATACGTATTAATAATATATTTAACCTAAAAAAAAGTCAACTAGAAAATAATACTGACCCTGCACAAGCAGTTGAGACATGAGAACTTCATCCCAACCTCAAAAAAATAATTAATAGGAATAAATCCTTATTATTTATTTTTATTTTCTTTGTTTTGCATGATCATAAAAAGGTCAAACACGAGAAGATTTTTCTCGTGAAAGCTAGTGTACAACAAAACATTTTATTACAAAAAAAAAAAAAACCAAGCATATATCATATCTTATATGTGTGAATTGATCAATATATATGTTGAAATTTTTTCATAAACGAATGTCTAGCTAGCAAAATCAGCTACTAAACAAGGTAACTCTGACAAATTTGTGTGGTGTTCGTCCTTGTACGGCTGTTTACTTAAGCAACAAGATATGTAAGCAAGGAGGAATTATTTATAATTTATATAAATATTTTGATTAATAACATGATATGATATGGGAATTTTTTTTTTAAAAAACCCCTTTTTTTCTTTTTCTTTTTTTATTATTAAATTTTATAATATTTTTTTATTATTAATTTAGACCATTACACCAATATATGGGCAGTTTGAGTAATTGTCGATCCATGTGTCAAATGAAAATTTTGTTACCATAGCAGGCTGCCATTATCTGAACATTTTGACGGCCACCATTTGCCAAATATCTTCATGTATTTTGCCTATATTTTGAAGGCAAATCTTAACCACTAAAACAAAGCTCACAAGAATATATATCACTTTTAAAGTATTTCTTCATGTATTTTGCCTATATTTTGAAGGCAAATCTTAACCACTAAAACAAATTTCAGAAGAATATATATCACTTTTAAAGTATTTCTTCATGTAGAAGAGTTATTTACACATTTTGGGATTTATAGTGGTTAAGTTTAAAATTCTCTGATCTATCTTTATTTCTAGAGAGGGGAAAAAAAGGTATGGTAAATTTCTTCTTGACTTTGCTTCGTTGGAAATAACCCTTAATTATTAGCGTTAACACGTGAATACAAAGAATTATTTGTTCGTTTTATTTAAAAATTGTTTTTAAATAATTACTTAAAAACATTTTTTTATCATTTTAAAAACTAATAAATTTTTTAGCTATTTTTTTTTTTGAAAACTCTTCTAAAGCACAAAAAATATAAAAACATAGTTTCCAATATATTTCACAAAATTGATCTTAAAAAATTATTTTAAGTTTGAAATATTTCTAGTTAAAATCTTACATCTTTATTATAATTTTAAGTATTTATCAATGAATTAGAAAATTAAAAATATTAAATAACATTTAGTAAGTTGCTAAAGTGATACAAATTAATATAACATATAATGATATATATTTACATTTTTCTTTTCTTACAAATTTTTAGGCCTATAATTCCTCTATTTTATTTTAAAACTCATATATTTTCTTATTATGCAATTTAGTTTCTTCCTTGATTTAGGAATTCTATGTATGTGTCTTAAGTTGATGACATCTTATTTAAAATGAGATCTAGATGTGTAGAAGAAATATTCAAAAAGATGCCAAAATTTAGAAATATACTATTTAAAATCATTTATATTTATAATTGATTATAAATTTTAATTTATTATTATTATAATATTTGGTCGGTTTTTTTACGAATTAAACTTAATTGCATCACAAATCGCAATACTTTTATACATATATATATATTTATAAGTATGTAATTGTTAAAAAAATAATAAAAGTTAGGACAAAATTGAAGATTTTTAAAGTGATATCAAATTAAAATATATAATAATATTTTCACAATATTTTTGTTATTTTTACAATAAAAATACATGAAATGTCTATTTTATTTTAAATATTAATTATATTTTAATATTTTTACTATTAAATAAAAATTATGAATAATAAATTATTTTTATAACAATAATAATTTATATATGATAATATAACTATCCATTCAAATAAAAATATATTAAGATTACAATATCACAATATCAATAAAATAGTAAAAAAGAAAGAAAAAAAAGGGGAAGTTCTAAAGTATGTAAATATAAACTTAAGTTGAAAAAATGTTTTTAATTTTTTGTTTTTAAGAGATCACATAATTTTTAAAAATTATGATCAAATACGTTAATTACATTTAAAACTATTTTTTTTTAATTTTAAAATATAAAAAATTAATAGTTATTAAATTACTTAAACAAACAAACTTTTAGTTTCTACCGTTCTTTCAATTATTATTTATTTTGTCATGATTCAAACTTAAGTCGTAATAAAATATACTACATTTTTTTTTAAAAAAAAAAAAACCTCAACATTTTCAACGAATCCGGCTTTAGGTCTAAATAGAAATTATTCAATCAAACTTCATTAATTAATCCCGAAATATCAACGCTTTAATAATTACATGTAGATGATGTATGTATACTTAGTTAGAGTATATGGATTTACTCTTGTTGGAGTGTGAGTAAAATATAGCATCTATATATTATGCTATGTGTTAACATTAAAACGAGCGATTTTAAGCAATTTTCAAAAATATAATGATTAGAAAAGTGAGATGCAAATGTATTTAGAGAAGGTCATAAAGTAAATTATGAAATGTGGTTTCTATCATTAACATGTATATATATATATATATGATTTTACGTTAATGTGTTTTGAATTTGAGATAAATTGATATGCTGACACTGACTTATTATATTATTATTGGGATAAAAGATAATTATTGGGATAAAAGATAATTATTGGGATATCATCGACTGGATTGTCTTTATTATTGTTAAAGTAATAATTATTTGGACTTTTGTTGTGTGTCATGTTATTATGGGAGGCCAATTTGATCATCAACTTTCTACGCGTTACATTTATTCGGCGTGTGGACCCCCTTCTCTTTCACAAATTCCCAATTTCAGCTTCTTCTTTTTGTTTTTTGTTTTTTTTTCTTTATTTTTAAATTTACCGGAGATATTTCACCTTATTACTGTAAAAATTAATTTTTAATTTAACGGAAAAAACTTTATAATTAAAACCCATTTAAATGGAAACAAGGAAAAAAACTAGCCTTTTAAAATTTGATTAAACCATGTGGACTAACCCTTTTTCTTTTACAAATAATCCTCAAATATTTGAAAGAAAATTAGTTTGTTTGTGATTTAGATTCAGTTGTATGTCTTTTGTAGTATCTATACATGGGTTAGGAGTGTGGGTTTATTTCTAAAACCAAGTGTTCAATAAATAATTTTTTTTTTTTTAAATTTAAGTTTAGTAGAATGAAATCTTACTCGTTTGATGTTTGATAAAAAAAAGTGATTAAAAACATAAAAATTAATTTAAAATTATTAAAGTGTTTATAAATATAATAATAAAATAGTTGATGGAATATATTTAAACTTTAAATTAATAAAGTGACATGGTGAATTTTTTTTTATTTTAATTTTATGACAAATGGTTAATTAGAATGAGTTACTTCAGGCCGTATTTGTAAACTTTATACCCCTTCTTTGCATATTTTCAATGAGAAACATTTCATTTCTATTCTCTGATAGTTGGAAATCGATTCTCAAGTTAAATGAGAGAAATCAAATCGTCCATATTTTAAATATTATAATATGGGTTTTTCTGTCACAATTCATTTTATTATTAAATTTAAAAATTATGAAAAATATTTATTAATTTTATTACGTTTATTCATTAAGAATATTTTTTTATAATTAATAATCAAAATATTATAAAAATAACAAAAAAAAATTATGCTTTAAGTACACCCATATTATAAGTCGTATTAAAAAAATTAGAAATTGTTAGATAACATAAAATTATTAGAGATGTGGGTAAAAGTAGGAGGTTGGTGGTACCCGATACGTACAGGTGCCTTTCAGTTGTTGTACCAACTTGCTTATATATATATTTTTTAATTTTGTAAAAATAGATTAATTAAAAAAAAAAAATAATATTATTTTAATAATTTTTAAATTTAAATATTTATTTATATTTTTATGTGATTAAGTTTGATAAAGTATGAGTAGTAAATAAATATGAATTTAAAATTTTGTACGAATTTATTTAAGAAAAAATGAATAATAATAATATTTTAATAAAAAATTATTTAAACGTAAATTTTTAAAATAAAAATAGCGATGGTAACTAAATATTAAAATAAATATTTTATGAAAAATTTAGTATTAATTATTATTTTAATTTTTAAACATATTTTAATCAATTAATATAAAAAAATTATTAAAATTATTAAAATAAAATTATTTATTTTTAATTAATCCCTCTATTCAAATTTATGAGTCTAAAAATACATTTTTAAATGTGATAGACTAAATACATATTAAAATTTAGTTGAAACTTTTTACAATTGTTTATTTATTAATTTTGGTTGTCTTACCATTTCTTTTTGGAAAGAAGAAAAAAAGAAAAAGTTAAAGAGTTATTCAGCTAGCTAGAAGAGATTCGTTCGTTCAATTTAGTATCTAGATTTTATAAAAAATGAACAAAAAAAATATTTAAGAAATTAAGGATTATTAATAACAAAATACAGCTGTAGCTATATAAGATTTTCGTTTCAACTAGAGACTATATATATAATAGAGAGACAAGAGAGCATGGGCGACCCAATTTGATAGATGGGGTGGTGGGATCCACTACGTGTTTTGCATGAATATTGGAGTAGAGTAGGAAGGAAATGGGCATGATTGGAGATAACATATTTGCATGTTTGTCCTATTTTGATACCAATTTTCTTTGAAATTTTCTTCTTCTTTTACTTTTTTTACTTTTTTTTTCTTTTGGGGGGATGAAAATGTGATTTTTTTTTTGAATGAAATGGAAAGAAGTTCTTTGTTCGGTATTGTATTATTCAACTATTAACGTGGTTAAAAAATAGTTTTAGCTTTCTTGTGTTTTTCATCATCTTTTTTTATTTGTTGATTTTTTTCAATTTTGAATCTAAAATATGATATATCTTTTAACTAACTAATTGTTGGTAAGATAATTCTGAGTATTGATGCTTTCTAATTTGTTGCATTAACTTAAAATAACTCCCACCAACAAAAAGAAGATAAGTTTGCTGGCTTTCTTTGTTGCTAAGTAGTAATTAAAGTAGTTTTATATATATATATATCTAAAAGTAGCCTAATTAACTTTGTGCCGTTTAGCCTCTTTCTTTTCGTATTAAATTCAAACTCAATTCAATATCGGGTTTTATTATTTTTTTAACAAAAAAATCATATATTTTTAATAAATTATATACAATAATGCATCTAAAATTTATAAAAAAAATATAAATTTATTAATATTAAACGTGATTAATTGTATGATTTTTAAAGATAAACGAATATAAATTATTATAATTCAAACAATTTCAACGGTAATTAATATAAAATATATTATATATTAAATATTTTTTAATAATAAAAATATAAGTTGATATATAAGTTTTATGGATATTATATTTCTTATACTTTTTAATATTATAAAAAATTAAATTGTTTTTAGTAAAAAAAAAGTAATATTTAGAATAATAATTAATAGTTAATTATAACTAAAATATAATTATTGTCTGGTCGGGCAGCTTAGGATCAAATGTATTATTTTCTCTATTTATCTCTTACTAATTAAATTGCAACACCTAGTACCAAAAGAGCTTAGGATCAAATGTATTATTTTCTCTATTTATCTCTTACCAATTAAATTGCAACACCTAGTACCAAAAGAAAAGTAAAAAAGATGGAAAATTGGAGCTAGGTTAATCTAAAGTGAAACATAATTACATAGTGTTGCGATTTAAAATGTTAAAAATGACAAAAAGTAATTAGCAAATCATTTCATATCTTTTATTAAAATGTAACAAAAAGTAATGTAAATTGATAAATTTGCGTTTTTTTTTAGGAAACCATGGACTCTCAAGTTTATAGTTTTCAAGGGGTTAGAACCTCCCATTCCAAAAATATATTTAGTTATTGTTTTTTTTTTTTGGTAATTAACATTGCTTAAATTAATACTAAGAATTCAACAAACAATGAGATATTTATTCATAAAATATCCCCTAAATATTATCTTAAATAATTATTTAACATAAAAAAATTATATAAAAATAATAATTATAATTGTGGGTTATTTTTTACTTAAATTTAAATATAAAATAATAATTTGTTATTTCAATAAAACATGACAGAATATCTAAAGTGTGTCGTTATAGGTCATATAGCTTGAATTGCGACACCATTGGAGGGAGATAAATATTTTTTAAGAAAAAAGGGACAGTTAGATAATTAGATTTAGTATTTATTTGTAGGCAGTGCCAAAGTACGTGTAAGTAGGCTTTTGTCACTTAATGAATCCAAAACTTGTATAATAATGTATTATCCTATATGTATAACAGTATAAGTAACATCTGGCTTTGATTTAATTACTATATTTAAATTATTATAATTAAAGAGAAAATATTATATTAAACACCTTAATAGGATGTTTTTACAAATATGTGAGTTGCGGACCCAAAGTATGTTGAACTTTACAGATTATAAGATTTAAATTGCATGTAAACAATTATCAAATAATAAAGCAGAGTTATACTTTTAAATTATTAATTTTATTATTTTTAATACTTTAATCACTTAATAAAAATTTCATTATTTTTTATATTTAATCACTTAATAAAAATTTCATGTTGCAAAATATTTAATGCATTTAGAATGAAAAATTAAAAAGAAAAGAAAAAAAGTATTAAGAAATTAAAATGTTAAAAATAATAAAGTTACACCCGATAATTAAAATTTGTACTCTTACCGACTTTGAAAATTATTAAAATTAACGAGTTCCCATAAACTAGTTTACATACATAAAATTCCAAAAATACCGGAAAAGTGTGTGTGTGTGTGTGTTGGGGGGGGCGGTAGATTTATCATTTATGATCATACGGAATAGAATGGGCAAAACTTAGGGGTGTCCACGGTCCGGTTCGGTCCGGTTTTCCTTAAAAAAAATCTAACCGGACCAAACCGTTCATATTACTAGAACCGGACCGGACCGGACCGTTTGAAACGGTTTTAAAAATAAAAGCAGGATAGGATCGTTTGACTTATAAAGCGTTCGGTCGGTTTATTTCCGGTTTGGTTCGATTTTTTTATAATTTAATGAAGAAAAATGTGAAATTTTTAATATATTATTAAACCGGTCCGGTCCGGTTTGAACGGTTTAAAATTAATACAAACCGGACCGGACCGTTTGATTAGTAAAACCGTTCGGTTTGGTCCGGTCCGGTCCGGTTTTACGGTTTGGTCCGGTCCAATCCGGTTTTTGGACACCCCCCGCAAAAGGGTTAAAAACGTAAAGTTAGTTGCATCCTACGACAAATGCTATAATTATTTTTATTATTTTTTGTTTTGATGAATGACAAATGCTATAGTTATAAAATACGTAGTCACACAGACTATACGGTTATTGAAGTTTTCGAGACTTGGCATTATAACCTCATAAATATTATTTTTTAATTATTAAAAAATAACAACCATATTATTACAATTAAAAAATAGTTTATGAAAGCTGTGTTATTTTTAAAATAATAAATATTATTATTTTGAAAATAAAACTACTTTAATTTATTAATTATAATTTTATTTAATAAAAATAATATTAATATATAATTAATGCCCCATATACTTAGTTAGTTAGTCAGTGTAAATGTTTTATCACAAATTATATAATACACCTATAAAATTAAATTAATTCTCAAAACATTATTAGTTATTAGTTAGGAGTATACGAATCAATGACTTCCAAATCGTGCGTGTATAATTCCTTGTGGTCTATTTGCAATGGATTTCCATACAATTCATATATCAATACCGTGTATATCTGAACGTTATCTTCTTTCTATTTATGAAAACTAAATGTCAGATTGTTCCTCTGTCAACGCCTATATTAATGAGCAACGAACTTAACTCTCTGCACCCTCGTCATGCTTGAATAAGCCATATCAATACCCTATTTTTTGCAACTTTTACTGAAAACAAAGTTTAGAATTTCACTTATAAAAATACATAATTTTAATAATACGATTGTTTATGAGATTAAAAATATAATTGTTGTGACAAATATTTTTAATAAAAAATATTTTAATTAAAGAATTATTAAATGAACTAATAAACTGTTAATGTACACTCATGATTTGTTTTTTTAGCACATGAACTCGTTAAGCTACTTTAAATAAACTAAGTTAAACTCATTTGACATCAACATTTATGATAAACACCTTTTTATATAAAAGTTAATATTTTTATTTATTTAAAAATGACATTTAATACGATTATCAATATATTACACACTCTTAACTTTAGAAGCGGAGAATAATACATTATCAATTAATATAAAATTAAAGTAACTTATACTTTTTATTCACTTAACGTATTATTCTTCTATAATTACTATATATAAATATTATATATGAATTATGTAATTATAAGAGACTACTATGAATTTATGATTTTAGTTATAAAATTCAATTTCTATACAAATAGTCATAAAATCAATTACATTGTATGTTTTATTATCTTAATATAATATAATATGAGTTCATGTAAGAAACAATATATATATATATATATATATATATATATATATATATATATGAATTAAAAAGGGAATAATTTTAAAACTTAAAATGGAAACTACCTATCATATTGTAAAGGAAAGAGTAGTCAAATGATCTCTAAATTTATGTTTTTGGATATTGTGGTTTTCAAATTTCAATTAATAGATTTAAATATAAATATTTTAAACGTTTAGGATATTATGTAAAAAAAAAATCCTTAAATTTATATATTTGAAATAATTTAGTTTCTAAATTTTATTAAGATGAGATACTTTGTTCTATATTTAGGGATTAAAATATCATATTTTAATAAAATTTTAAGGTTAAAATATACTAATTAAAAATTTAAAGACTAAAATGTTTTAAAAATATAAATTTAATAATACTAGTGTCATCCAACCGTTGAAAAACATAAGCCTTAAATTAAGAAAGTTAAATCATAAACTTTAAAATTTAACCTTAATATTGAATTAGATCAACATAATATAAATACATGATCGCTTTTGGCTTGTTGTAGCTATATATAAGTTGAAGTACGTTGTCATCATGTATATGATATGTGGATTACTTTATGGAGTAAAGGTTAGTTGTCTAATTTAAAAGTTAAAAAGTGACCATATATAAGTAATGTTAAAAGAAAAATGAATTTTTTATTTAAAATTATATTTATACTAGTTATGATATGAAATATAGTTGAATGTTTTGAAAGATAAATAATTTATTTTATTTTTAAAATAATATATTCATGTTTTCTATCATAATTATAATAATGTATAGCTTTTTTTTAAACGTTATAATAACGGGTATTATAAAATGGATATTTTAATTATGTTATTTTTAATTATAAAATTTTAATTTTATAATTTCTTTAAAAAATATATTTTAATTATTAAAAATTTAAAATTATAAGTGAGTTATTTTTAAGACTATAATACATACTTTTTAACTAAATTGCTTCTTAAAAAAAATATAAAAATAAAAAAATATAATTAAAAATTATTAAACTAATATACTCTTACGTAACCACTAATGTCATTCTCTCAATAATAATTAAAAAAAACCTTCAAATTAAAACCAGCAACGGAGTAGTGAGGTGTAATATACTCCTCTTGAATATTTAGCAACAAATTAACATCAAATTAAAGTATACACATACACATATACAATGTATCAGTTATTTTCACATCTTTTTTATTATTTTATAATATATTTATTATTAATTTTGAAATTATCAAAAATATCTTTTTATATTTAATATATTTTGCTATACTAATTAAAATTTATTAAAAAAATTTAGATAATTTTTAAAATTAATAATAAATATATAATTCACAAAACTTTCATAAAATTTCCTGGAAAAAATCCTTTACAGACCTGTTATTTACATCACTTAATCTTATCTATTTGGGACAAATCCAATCCTCACGTTGATATTAATAGATTCTAATTAGTAATTAAACATATATTCACGCATTGTTAATTAAAATTTAAAATTATAAAAATATATAACATCATTTATATCAATTTTATATATTTTTACTATTAAAAATTTAACTCTTACTTTTCATTGAAAACCAATTAATTAAAATATATTTAATATTAAATTTTCTTTCATTATATACATTAATATTTATTTTATCATTCATTGTAATTTTTATAATATAAATTTTATACTAATTATTTATAAAAAATTCCTAATATTTTTTCTTTTCTAAAAAAGGCAATTTAAGTTTACAAAGTTAATTAAAAATACCAGATCATCAATTTAATATTGACCAAAATTAGGAAAGAAAAGACTAGCCACCATCCATTGAATTCCTCAATAAGTAGATTAGTCCGTGTGTTCCAAGTCCGCAATTTTTATTTCCTAACACATTTTAGCAAAAAAAGAAAAAAAAAAAGAAGAAAAAAAGTACATTCAAACTTATTTATTATCAACTGTCATCTTTTCACCTAAAACCTTCTTAATGCCGGATACACTGCTATACATTTGACGTCTAAATATCTCCTTAGTGGACAAGTGTAAAAAGACTCTAATATATATAAATGGTAAAAAAAAATTAAGAGTTTTGTTATCTAAAGTTATCTGAATTTTTGTACGATAAATTTTAAGAAAAAAATATAATTTTAAATAAAATCCCAACATAAAATAATATATATACAAATATATTAATAATCTTTATTCATTTATATTTAAAATTAATTATATTTATTTATTTAATTAAATTATATATTAATTTATAATTAAAATTTATTAATCTTTTAAGTAGATTTATATAATTTTTTAAAAAAATTTCAAAGAAGGTTTTATTCAAATATTTTTTAACAATTGTCTTGAATCGTTATATACGTGGTTAAAGAAATCTTCTTCAAATCGTAACGATTTTTAATCAATTTCGATTATAGATTTTATAATTCATATTCTTTATCTATACACATTGTTAAATATTTTCATGCAACCGCACATATCAGAATAAAAATTTTAAATTTCATAAATTAAAAAAAGAATATTTTCAGGTGTAAAAAAAATCAGAATACCGGGTGCTTGTATGTTTGATTATAAAATTGCATTATCTCTAACCTGTAAATAAAAATATAATGTATGTTTGATTATATGTATATCAACAAATGTTCTGATAAAAGTGTTCTTCTTAAATGTATACAAATTTTTTTAATCAGTTTAAACAAATTATTTTAGGGATGGGTAGAATACTTTTAAAATAAATTGAATAATTACAGCATTTAAAAGACCAAAGGAAATTAAAACCGAAAGACAGTTAATTAGGTAGAAACCATTATGATTTATGAGTGTAATAAATTGTCAAGAACATCTTAAATAGAAACAATAATGTACGGGTTAGATGTTATTTTGTTATTTATTTTAATGTATTTTTTTATAATTATATTAAATTTTTTTCTATTGAGTAATTATTTTTTTAAAGAAATTTTTTTTATTAAATTTAATTAATATGTAACATAGCGTTATCTTATATAATAATAAATAATAAATAATTCTTAAAATGTACGGTAAGTGGATCCAAAAGTATAATGAATAATACTAGATAATTATATATCAACGCAAAATTTAAAGGCAAAAAAATAAAAATAAAAATAGAGTGGGAGCTGAAGAGGCGAGATTAAATACCCTTTTGTCGTGCTTAAGAGACACTTAGTAGACCACCTAGAGTTCAATACTAATCGTCATTAATATAATTTTTAAATCACAAAATAGATTCCTAATAAAAACATATATATATATATATATTATTTTTTTAAATGTGTAATTAAAGAATAAATTAATATAAATCAAAACAGAAAAATAAAATAAACCCTAACACTTTAGTGATCATTTATAAATTTGTATTAATCCATCGAAAATATATTATATTCTCAAATTAAGTGATAATTTTATATTAAATAAATTTTATAAGTTTGATTATATTTACTAATAATATTTTAATTTTTTTTGTATACATTAATAATATTTTAAAATTATGATATCGTAACAATAAAAATATATAAAATATCAATTATATCAATTATATCAATACAATTAATTATACTTCAATATCATTATTGTTGAACAAAGTTATTATCAATGAAAAATTATTGTGATAATATTTTCACCATATTATAAAGATATGTTAATATTACCTAATTTTGTAAATATATTTCACATATATCTTCTTTTTCCTATCATATGTCTTAATTTTGAATATCGGATAAATAATTCAATTTTGTATAATATTTATTTGATATTAAATATATAACAGGTACACAACCTAATCAATGTTGGTACCTCATTACTTTATAGCGAGGTGATACGGATGATGGCTTAACGATGGCCCTGACTTGATAACCTCGATAAAACATATAACGTAGTCGATTATAACACCTTTTATTTTTCTATGAGGTCTTAGAGATCAAAACCTGGTGGTAATGTAAAATCCCAATGTGACTTTGGTCCTCACCTCATATTGACGACTTGAAAAATCCACTTGGAAGTTTTGTACGATCTAAATATAATGACCTACCTATGTAAACGCCTATGACGATTTATTTTATATTTATTAGATCATATGTAATTATCATGTATCCAGATTGCTGATTGTTTTATCACTTAGTGTGCCTAAGATGTTGTATATATATACCTCTTTAACAAGGAGAATACATACTTCACTTCAAATATCAAATTTCTTATTTTTTTTCTAAAATCACTAAAGTCTTTAACATAAAGCATTCTCTCCAAACAATTGGCACCGTTTGAGGTACTTAAGAACCAGATCTTAGATTTGAGGCTTGGGGAAGACGAAACAAACGTGTTAATGTAGCTCAATTAGAGGTAGAATCTATGGAAACCCCATTGTATAAAAGCTATGAGGCCCAAATAGATAGCTCTTATAAAAGATGCAATTTTCTATTTAAGATATATACGTGAGCCACATAGCTTTTATACAATGGGGATCCGTGGATTTCACCTCTAATTGGGATACATTAATGTGTTTTTGTTTTTTTTTTATTTCTTCAAGTCTAGAACATGGGACCTAGTCTTTAATTATCTCAAATTCATAAAAGTTGGTACTAATTGAGACAAGAAACACGTTAAGTAACTAATTGGAGGTGACAAAGCTACGAGACCTATTTAGATATCCTAAACAATATTAACATGTGAGAAATTGTAAGCGATAAGAGTGCAAAAGTAGAGAATTTTTTCAATAGTACACGAGTACATACTCTATTAACTCTATTAAAAAGAGATAGAAATAATGTCAAATACTTATAAAAGCAAGGAGACTGTGCCATCATTAATACATGGATGAGTATGAAATATTGAGTCTATCTCTCTTATTAAGAATACTCAACTGTAATTTTTCTTAGAGTACAAAGTTTTTTCCTCAAAAATAAGTATAATTTTTTATGTATATAGCATTCATCCTATCCTATTCTAAAACATCATTTAAAATGATTTATTTATTTAATTTCTAACTTGTTTTAAATATCACATATTTGTCTAACTTTTCTATTTTCAAAACTTAATCCAACTTTGATCAAAAAATTAATTTATATTAAATTAATTTAACGATAATATAATTAATTATCATGTGATTGAGACGAAATAAATTAAAAAATCAAGCCTTGTCATCGTTGTCAAAAAAAATCAATTGTTTTCATAGTCGTAAAAGTCTAATTGTATCATATTTGAATATAACATCATTAAATTAATTTAACATAAATTAAATTTTGGATTAAAATTGTTAACTTAAAAATATTATAAATTAAATCATGTGAATTGAAATGTTAAATATCAAATTATAATATTTTAAATAGTTTAAAGATGAAATGATTAGATAAACTTGATGTTAAATATTAAATTAATCTAAATAATTGATGTTTATTTTAAATGACGTTAAATTAAATAATATTTAATATAAAATAATATATTAATTTTTTTTAGAAAAAAGAACAAAGATAATTCAATTAAAACTTATAATTATTAAATATTAAATTATTTCAATGTTTAAAGTGTATTTTGTAATTTTATTTTTAACGTCATCTCGTTAGATATCGTTTAAATTAAATTATAATTATTTAAATTTGTTTAATATTGAATGTTTTTTAATATCATCATGTTATTTTTATTTTAAATTTTAAAAGTATTAATTTTATTTTACTTTTTAAAAATAAAATTTATAAATTAATTATAAAAAATATTATTTTTATAATTATAAATTTTAAAAATAATATTTTCTTATTTTTTTATTATCTATTTTCCTATCTTTAATCGCTAGGCAGTCACCAAGTCATACTGAAAATACAGCACAATGAGTCTCTCTCCTCATTTATCTCTATATCTCTCTTTTGTGTGTTTATCATAACATACAATTTCTTCTGACACGTGTTCTCTCTTAAACACTAACTAAGAGTAATATGAGCTGGTGGGAGATTTCGTGTGTGGGATTCGAGCTGGACTTGAACCCTCTCTTTCTTCCTTTCTTCCTACTAAACTTTTATCTACCCATTTTCACTTATAAATACCCACTCCTTGTTCGCCTCTTTTCTTCACATCCACCACCAATTCTACTTCTAACACTATCCTAAGACTTAATTTGCAACATGGAATTCACTTCTAGCTTTTTCATTTTTGCTTTTCTTTTCTTCGCCTTCTCTCTTCTTTCCTTAATGAAGTTGTTCATTTCAAATCGAAGAAAGTTGCCACTTCCGCCTGGTTCTATGGGTTGGCCTTATGTTGGCGAGACCTTTCAACTTTACTCTCAAAACCCAAATGTTTTTTTTGCCTCCAAACAAAATAGGTTGGTTAATCATAAAATTTCAATTCTTGATTTGGCTTTTTTTTTTAATACAATAACTAAATAGAGATTTCTCATACGAGATGGGTATTTTAAATTTTGATAGGTATGGTAATATCTTCAAGTCCCACATATTGGGTTGTCCTTGTGTGATGATTTCAAGTCCAGAGGCTGCAAAGTTCGTACTTGTGACAAAGGCTCATCTCTTTAAGCCCACATTTCCTGCGAGTAAAGAAAGAATGTTGGGTAAACAAGCTATCTTCTTTCACCAAGGAGACTACCACGCCAAATTGAGGAAACTTGTTCTTCGTGCATTCATGCCTGAAGCTATAAAACACAGAGTCTCCGCCGTTGAAACCATTGCTAAGGAAGCTCTCCAATCTTGGGAAGGTCGGTTGATCAACACCTACCAAGAAATGAAAACGGTGAGTACAGAACAAAACAGAGAGAAACAGAGCTACACTGTGGCATAATGGTCTATGTAACAACAATAATTACTAATTTGTCTTTTTTTCTTCTTCCTCTTACAGTTCACTTTCAATGTTGTACTACTTTCCATATTTGGTAAAGATGAATATCTCTACAGAGAGGATCTGAAACGATGCTACTACATTCTTGAAAAGGGATACAATTCAATGCCCATTAATCTCCCAGGCACACTATTTCACAAATCTATGAAAGCAAGGAAAGAGCTAGCTCAGATCTTAGCCAAAATTCTTCATACCAGAAGACAAATGACTCATGACCACAACGACCTTCTTGGATCTTTTATGGGAGACAAGGAAGGCCTCACCGACGATCAAATAGCCGACAACATCATCGGAGTAGTCTTTGCTGCTCGAGACACAACTGCCAGTGTTTTAACTTGGATTCTTAAGTATCTCCGCGAAAACCCAAGTGTTCTTGAAGCTGTCACTGTAAGAATTCTAGTCTAGCTAGCTTATTGTGTCACTTTTGCTTTTAAAAAAGCATTAGTTTTTTTTACATGGGTTAATAAATTAGGTTGTTTTTTTTTTTTTGACTTCTCAGGAAGAGCAAGAATCTATAATCAAGAGTAAAGAGGAGTGTGGTGAAGAGAAAGGTCTGAGCTGGGAAGATACTAAAAAGATGCCAATTACTTCAAAGGTTATTCAAGAGACTCTTAGAGTTGCTTCAATTTTATCTTTCACTTTCAGAGAAGCTGTGGAAGATGTTGAATATGAAGGTCAGTCCTCCATATCCAACTTTGGATTAACTTTTTTTTTTTTTTTCTAATTGAACTATCTAGATTTTTGATTGCTGATAGTTTTTTATTTTATTTTGTTAAAATGTTTTTCAGGGCATCTTATACCAAAAGGGTGGAAAGTCTTACCACTTTTCAGGAATATTCATCATAGTTCCGACATCTTTCCTAATCCTGAGAAATTTGATCCTTCAAGATTTGAGGTAAATCTTGAAGACCCTTTAGTTTTAGACATGTCTTCCACCGATTCTCTATCTATCTTATATTAATCAAATTTCATTTAAATGTAAAAATTTTACAGGTTGCTCCAAAACCCAATACATATATGCCTTTTGGAAATGGGACCCACACATGTCCTGGGAATGAATTGGCAAAGTTGGAGATGTTGGTCCTGCTTCATCATTTAACCACAAAGTACAGGTGGGTAAAATTTCAGTAATCTCTAGTCTTCTACTGTTACTACTACCATGCTAACATTTTTAGACTTTTTGTCACATAGCGTAAGAAAACAAACTTTCTAGAAATAGAAAGTCTCACTAATAAAGTTTTTTTTTTTTTTGGGTAAATCTTCTCATTAATAAAGTTATTGACGTAGGTTCTTGTTTTGGTTATATCATCATGTTCAGGTGGTCTATAATGGGTGCTCAGAATGAAATTCAGTACGGCCCATTTGCTCTTCCACAGAATGGCTTACCCATCAGATTATTTCTCAAGACAAACAGTTAAAATATATTTCTTCTTAAAAGAAGACTGCCCCCAACTTAAGGTTTAAACTAATCTTTCTAAAAATAGAAAGACAAACTTAGTTTTCACTTTCTTGAGAAAGTTGATGAGAAAAGAGAAAGACCTATATGAAATTCCATATTTCATCAAAGACACCAAATTGAAGAAATTCCGAAACACGATTGATACTAGAAAAGAAAGCCAATTAATTGTACAGAAGAGTAGCCTTTCATCTTCAAACAACAAGAACATGATAGCAACCATATCATGTGCAAATTTTTTTTTTTTTTTTGTTTTCGCTCCCAAGGGGCTATAAAATAGCTTCAAATAAGTAGGATTTATTTTATATTAATTTGATTGTATTATAAATTTATAGAGCCGTAAGGTTGAAATAATAATTCCATTAATGAAATTAAAGTTTTGCTTCTTGATTATTATTATTTTTATTATTAAATTAGCAGTCTACGTGTTATAATCTCCTTTGATTAGAATCCCGGCCCTCACGGATGTTATTGTTTAACTGGGTTCTTATAATTGCTTGCATGATACTGTTACTAAATATACAATAAATTTAAATATTTGACCATTCTAGCTTTTCCTAGCTATATATTAATTCATATAATGCACGTACAATTTATTGGAATAATAAATAGTGGTTAGAATAGTGGTTTTTAAGTAATTACATCAAATATTAAATATATTTAATCTAAAAAATGAAATAATAAATATCCATGGAAGACAAAACCTCAGGACTCTCCCACTCTAAGTTTTTAACAGGGGTGTCATGTTTATTTAATATTATTTACATTGTATTTTTTATATTAATGTTATTATATTTTCGTAAATTTATTTGATTTTATTTTCGTATCGTTTATTTATAATAATAAAAAATAATAAAATATTTAAAACATTAAATTAAAATCTATTGATAAATTTTTATTAAATCTTTTATACGTGTGTGTGTGTCGTATTAGTCTTAATTTTGATAATTAATTCTCTTAAACTTATATTATCAAAGAAAGAATCAAAATATATTTATAACACTATCGTACTAAACAAATAAAAATATGAAATGTCAAAACTTTGAACCATTCCAATACAATTGTTTTTGACAAGTTGTTTCTTTATTAATAGAAAGTATTATTAGCCCACAATTATAGGAGATTAACCGATATGAATTTTCTAATTGCATTGTGTTAAACATCCTAATTGGAACGTGCAACATTATTTTTAGTCGTTTTGACTTCTGACTAAAAATAAGATATCTAATTATCTTATAATATATATTAATTTGTTGGATCTGCAAGACTTAATAATCTGTCTATATGTAAAAAGTATTGATAATTAAAAATTAATTGAATGATTAAGTTAAGTGTGCTTAGTAGTAGTCTTCTTGGTTAGAGTATAATATTAATTAATTACCAAATTTTATAGGTCTTTTGTATTGAACTTACGAAGCAACAAAGGAAAGTGAAACTAGACCATACGTTTTAATTATCAATATATTAGTAGCCAGAGAGTGTAAATTAAGCAATTCATTGTCACTCATCCAAAATTACGTTGGAGACTTGGAACGGCAAATGAGATTTGGGACTCGGTGCATATATCATAACATTTTTTTTTTTACGTCGATAGACTTTTATTTTTAATATCTCGATATATATATACATGCAATTGATGTAACATTTTGAATATATTTATAATATTATTATTTTTTAATTTTTATATTTATGAAAATATATTTATATAAAAACCTTTATAATTATGTTATTTATAAAATTAAGCCATATACTTATTAAGAAGTTTTATTAATAGATAACTTTTAATGTATTATACTCATCTATAAGCTCTAAAGTGTAATCAATAACATGAAACAAAATTGGGATGTCACTTGTGTGTGATTGTGTTTTTTTTCCTTCACAAATTCACGTATTTTTTATAATTAATTTTTATCAAATAATAATAACTGGTGTTATGTTTTATGTCGATTGATTCTCTTGTATACAAAGATTATATGGAAATGTGATCGAAAAAATTTATATTGAAAATTTATTTTTATAAAAATCTAAAAAAATATTAGACATAACAACACGTGATGTTAATAATTATAATTAATAAAGGTATATAACATGTTTTATATAAATATTTGTGTAATATTTACTCCCTTTTTTATTTTATTTTTTGGGGGCAATTTCGGGTTTTCTCCTTTGTACTGTCGAAGTGATTTACTTAAGATGATTCAAAACAGAGGTTTGATTTTTGAGATAGTAGTAGAAAATTTTCACCATCTTTATAATTTATCGTAAGTGATCTACTTATATGTTGTTTTTCCTCCCATTCATGCATTCTCAAGAACTGAAGTCAGAACTATTCCTAGTACCTAATTTAATGATCAAATATATCAAGTACACGTGTGTATTTCTAGATTAATTTTTGTCTGGTTTTTCTACATTGTAAAATTAATTATAATCTTCTGAAAATTCATCACCTACTTCATCTCTATGTCACTTTCATTTATGATATCACACGTATGAATTATCTGCAACTAATTTTCCTCAAAGGTTTAGCAAATTAATTAATTTGTGAATATCTGCTTTCCACTTGTACATATTTTCAAAACTCGAGTTGATTAGACTTAATCAAAAACCATTATTAATATTTTGAAAAGTATTACACTCAATTTAAAGATTGGAAATTGCTAAGATTGACTCATTATCAATTTATCACACATCACTTTAAATATTACATATTTAAATTACACAAAAAAAAACTATAATTTCATATAAAAAAACATTTATTTTTAAGTAGTTATTAAATTTATCTTTTTTTTTAAGTTGAATTTTTATGACTAAAAAAAACTTTAAAAAATTTAAAGCTTCAAACTTACATAATGTATCTTACTTATATTGTACATTAGAATGAATGTGTTTTTCCCATAATCTCAACATAATATAAATGGAAATGTTACTTAATATGAATTAAATTTAATAAAAATAATAATATTATTATTATATTTATCTGATTATTGAAATTAAAATAATTATAATATTAAAATAAAATTTATAAAATTATAAATAAAATTAAATTAAAAAATGAATTTTCTTGACTTCAAAATGAGATAAAATGTGAAAAATAATAAATGATTGTATAAATGTAAAGAAAATTAAACATTCTAGTGTATTCTTAAGAAATGTAAGATGATCAGACCATTCTTCCTATGATTAGAATATTTTATATTTCATTAAAAGTTAACAAAAGTTAACAGTTAAATCAAATAAAAAAAACATTTTAAAACTTAAAGTTGTGACAATGCTTATCATATATATATATGTGTGTGTGATTTTAGTTAATAAGATATAATAATGAATCTCTTAAGACTCAAAAACAAATAAATTTCATTATAATAATGAAGTTTTTATTGTTTATTTATTTATTTAAATTTTGAATATATTGTATAAATTAAATAAAAAGAAAAAAGAAAAAAATGTGAAATTTATTTGTGTAATTTAATTTATCCTCTTATATTTATTAAATTTATAGTTTTAAATAGTTTCAATTGGTATGATTTGTTAATAGTATTTTTTCAATATATATATAAGTGTTGGAACAAATATGTGAAAAAACTATGTAAGAACAATATTGCCAATATACTGAAATATACTGCTTGGGTTGAGTCGTGGACTATGTCGCTCTCTTTAAGACGTTTCATTTCTAAACTTGTGTAAGCAAACACACAAATCGTCCCGGATAAAAGCAGTCTAGAATCTTTTACGTCTCGAACTTCAACTGACCGATGAAGTCCTAAATACTACACCTCTCAAATATTTACGTTGCTTGAAATCAGAAAATAATTCGAATTTTCTTTTCTTTGATTTTGCTATGAAAACCGTAGAACTGTTTTTGAGTTGTTAAGTTATATTCTAAGCGAGGATTATTGCCCCTTTATAGTGGAAAAAAATATGTATGTGATCATATAATTATGAAAATAACGGACACATAATTATTAAAATAATCTGCTATAAAAGTAACGGTCGCATAATTATAAGAATAGCGGTCCATAAAATTAATGACCATATAATTATGAAAATGACGTTATATAATTTATGAAATAATGGTCATAAAATAATAAAAAATATATTTTTTATTTAAATTCATTTCCAACAATCCCCACTTGAATTTTAAATAAAAATAGTTTCATCGAGCAACCAATCAATTAAAAGTATAAGATTACGATAAGCAAAGGTGTCTATCGACTTGAACCTTTGCGTAGTGTTAATGCTTTAGAATATACTAGAGTAACTCGTAGTTTCAACTCTATCTCTAACAACATCACACACACAATCTTTCCAAGGTGTGGTTCAAAAAGCTCCGTGCTTTACTACCGCACGTGTATCCCGATATAGTGAATGCTCACAGTAAATTTTGCCCAAAATTTTCATGAAGCGGCCATACTTCCACGTTCACGTAGGTGAGTCTATCAAGAGTACTCACGTAGCTACGTGTTCCACTCCACGTAGTAGTATAGAACTCATTAAGAGTTTAATAATTAACTCATCCTTTTTGTCGCTTGAGAACTTCACGTGCTTAACAATATAGATTGTGACTTCATAAATAGTACGATTCATCTCATATCAACTTCATGACTTGTTATTACCCGTTGAACTTATTTCTTGGGATCTCCAATCTATAAGTTCGGTTACCATCATGTAATTATTTCTTCATTCCAAGGCATCGGTACCACATTCCTTTGAGGTTTTGAAAACCTTCTCTCTTGTTAATCCTTTCGTCAAAGGATCGCCCAAATTTTCATCAAGACACGTATATGATCCATTCTTACACATTTCTTGTGAGAGAAATTTTCTAACAAGACTCTTGTGTCGTCTCTTTCCGTTGTAATAACGGTTCTAAATCTTTGCGATAATAGCGTACTTATCGCGGTGGATCATGACAACTGGGTATCGATCTTTCCCATAAAAGGGATCTGCCAACTTCTTAACTAGCTTGCTTCTTCAATAGCGGTAGCTAGTGCTATCATTTCAAACTCCATCATAAATTGAGCCAATATTGTCTATTACTTAGACTTCCAAGAAACAACTCGCGGTATGTTAAATATATAGTGCTTTAGTTGATTTGGAGTTTTCTAATAAAATGTTCCAATACGCGTATCCTTCTGTAAACAGCGGGAAACTTTGTATAATGTAATCCAAGGTATATAGTTCTCTTAAGGTATCTCATAACCCTTTCAATAGCATTCCAATGCTCTACACTAGGTCTATTAGTAAACCTACATAGTAGTCCCACAACATAAGCTATGTTTGGTCTAGTGCAATCAGTAGCATAACGTAAGCTACCAATGATGCTCGCATACTCAGTTTGTATAACACCGTCTCCGGTGTTCTTGAACAACTTTACACTAGGATCATACGGAGTACATGCAGGTTTACAATTAAAGCAATTATATTTCTTTAAGATCTTCTCAATGTAATGAGATTTATCTAAAGAAATTCTCTTTTCAGACCTAGTAATCTTTATACCAAGGATTACACTCGCTTCTATGAGATCTTTCATATCAAAGTTAACACTTAAGAAAGTTTTCACATTATTCACAACATAAATATTTGATCCAAAAATAAGCACGTCATCCACATATAAACATATAATAGTGCAAATGTTATCTTCTAATTTATAATAAATACATTTGTCACTTTCATTCATTTTGAATTCATGTGGGTTAACTATATTATCAAATTTCTCATGCCATTGCTTAGGTGCTTATTTTAGATCATACAGATATTTATCTAGTTTACAAACTTTATTTTCTTGACCTGGGATAACAAAACCTTCAGGTTGATCCATATAAATTTCTTCTTCTAAATCACTATTTAAGAAAGCAGTTTTAACATCCATTTGATATACTACTAAATCATGGATGGTAGTAAGAGGAAAAAGTACACGTATAGAAGTTATTCGTGTGACTGGTGAAAATGTATCAAATAAATCTATATTTTCCCTTTACCTATACCATTTAACTACAATACAAGATTTGTACTTTTCAATATTACCATCGAGTTTTAATTTCTTCTTTTGTATCCATTTACATCCTATGGTTTTACAACCATATAAGGTAACTCAACTAAATGCCAAGTTTTATTATACTCATAAGAGTCCATTTCATCAGTTATGGTTTCTTCCCATAAGTTGGCATCTAAAGAAGAGAATGATTCTTTACGAGTTTGGGGATCTTCCTCTAAGGTATAAGCATAAAAATCTGACCCAAAAATCCCATGGGTTCGTTCGTTTACTTCTTCTAATTGTAGTGTTTAATTCTTCATTTTGTTCAATAGTTCTAGTTATGGGTAAACGACTAGAAAGACGAGCCCCACTATTCTTCAATTTAAATGAAAACCTATTGCTCATAGTAGTCAACATCATTTGATTCTATAACTATGATCATTTAAGTCATAGAATTTATAAGCTTTACTATTCACAACATATCCTATGAATACACATTCGTATGTTTCTACTAGTAAGTTTATTTCTTTTAAGGATCAATGATCCTAACAAAGACTAAACAATCTCAAGTTTTAAAATAAGTTAAGTTTCTTATTTTTTTCAAAATTGAGATGATGAAATTTTACTAGTAGATTTAGACACTCTATTTAACACATATCAAACAGTTAATAAAATTTCTCCCCACCAACGGGAAGAGCCAAAGTTTAATAAAATTGTAACTCTTGATTTAGTAAAAGTTCTATTTTTTCTTTCAACTTTGCCATTCATTTCGGAAAGAATAAGGTGTTGTTTTTTCATGAATGATTCCATGAGTTTTATAAAAATCATTAAAGATATTGGAATCATATTTAGTGCCTCTATCACTTCGAAACCTTTTTATTTTTCTATTAAGTTGATTCTTAATTTCAGTCATAAATATTTTAAACATGTCAAACGCTTCACTTTTATTTTTCAGTAGATATACATAAGTGTAATCTGAACAGTCATCTATAAAAGTTATAAAATAGCGTTTTTCATTTCTTGTTAAATTTCCATCGAGTTCGCATATGTCATAATGTAATAATTTTAAAGGTTCAGATTCCCTAACTACTGAGTTATGTGCAGTTTTTGTTATTTTAGCTTGACTATAAAAGTCACATTTATCCAAAATAATTCAAAGATAGTTTTGGAATTAGTTCTAAGCTACTCATGTTCTTGATTATGCGTTTATTAACATGACAAAGTCTAGCATGCCAAATATTAAAGGAACTCAACATTCAATTTAAACATGCCATTAGTGGCGTACCCTTTCCCAACAAAAATATTATTTTTAGTTATTGTATATAAATCAGCTCCTATAGTTTGAGTAAAGAAGATATCCTGAAACTAAGTTCTTTCTCATCTCTGGAGTATGCAAGACATCTTTCAAGATGATAGTCTTTCCAGAGGTAAACTTTAATTCCACCTCACCAGTACCAACAACTTTAATGGAATGTGAGTCACCTAACAAAACTTTCTTATCCTCAGACTCAGAGTAGAACTTAAACATGTCTCGATTATAGCGAACATGGCGAGAAGTACCAGGGTCCACCTAACACCCCTCGGATCCATAAACAGAATTGACTTCAAAAATCACAGCAATAAGTTGAACTTCTAGAAGGTTCGCCACGTGGTAGGGACGATTCTCGTTCCGGCAGCTTCACGGCAAGTGGCAGTGTCTCATACAACTTTAACATATGAATATGTTATTCCTAAGGGTTCGTCTATGCAGCAGGATAGTTTTTGTTTCTATTTTGGTGGTTCCGATTTTGGTTATTATTATGATTATGAGTTTTCATATTTCTACCTTTAGGTTTCAAAATTGCGGATGTAGGGTTTCTTATTGTACCGTTGTTTTCGAGACAACTAGTACTTCATCTCTTTGTCTTATTTTCGGACTTCTTCTTCTATTCTTAAACCTGGGTTATAAGGCTTTCTAAAGAAAATTTCTTAGTTTTATGTCTAAGTGTATTCTTAAAATCTTTCTAAGCACGTGGGTAATTCTATAATAACAACTACTTGAAATTGTTCATCTAAAGTCATACCTTCAAAAGTTATTTAGTGCTATCTTATCATTGATGTGATTGAGCTTCCAGATTTGTCATCAATCATTTGATACTTAGTGTATCTACTAACATCATACTTAGTTCCAACTTCCTCGATCGTCATTACTTTTGAAGAGCAAATTTCCTTAATGTGACTTTATCAAAATTATAATAGTCATCCAACTCATTACCTAATCCATTAAGAATAAAAAAATTTGAATAGAAAATAATTTTCTATCCAGGTGTTTAAATCCTTTATTGTAGTTTCAGTATGAGAATTAGGCAGTGTTGGTTTTTGAATAATAAAAACAAAAGTGACATTTTACATGGTTAAGAAGAATAAAATTTTTTTGTCTCCATTTTTAAAGTGTAGTTCTTCAAAATGAAATGGTTTGTTAAGATCATCGCTAACATTTCGATACGTGGCGGATATAGAATACGTCTTAAAAAATTGTTTGGAACAAATATGTGAAAAAACTATGTAAGAACAATATTACCGATATCTTGAAATATCTTGCTTGTCGAGTCGCGGACTAGGTCGCTCTCTTTAAGACGACTCTGCCTAAACTTGTGTAGCAAACCATGACCTCATCGTCTCAGGATAAAACAAATTTTAATCTTTTTATGTCTCTAACTTCACCGTGACCGATGAAGCGCGAATACTACACCTCTCAAATATTTACGTTGCTTCGGAAATCGAGAAAACAATTCGAATTTTTTCTTTGATTTTGCTATGAAACCGTATAACCTGTTTTTGAGTTGTTAAGTTATATTCTAAACCGAGGTTATCACTTTTATAGTGGAAAAAATATATTAATATCATATAATTATGAAAATAAATGGCACATAATTATTAAAATAACTGCATAAAAGTAACGGTCACATAATTATGAGAATAACGATTTATAAAATTAATCCGCCACATAATTATTAAAATACTGATCCATAAAAGTAATCGCACATAATTATAAGAATATGATCTGTCATAAATTACCCACCATATAATTATGAAAATGACAGTTACATAATTTATAAAATAATGGTCATAAAATAATAAAAAATATATTTTTTATTTAAATTCATTTCCAGCAATAATTCATAATGACATTTCATTTTGGAAAGAAATAAAACAAGGGTCACTATTGAGGGTAGTACTTGCATTGGTGTTACTTGCAGCAGTAGCAAGTAGGAACTCAAGGACTTGACTAGATTTTGTGATTCATCGTTCTCTTTCAATACAATTAACTTTGAATGAATATTTTGACTTTTTTTTTTTTGTGGGGTAGTCAAATTATCTTGTTTCTCTTGGATACAATAATCAGTGGGTAGGTAAGCATAAACTTAAGGTATTATTAAAATTATTTTCCTTTAAATTGAGTACTAATTGATAATTTTCATCCGTTGGGTTTTTTTTTTTTTTTTGTTGAATGACATACGATTCCTGTCTCAAAATGTTGGAAAACCTACCATTATTACACCACCCACCCAATAACATTTATGTGCTATGAATCTAACATTTCTTTATGGATCTAAGTGATTTTGATACCCACTAATGAAGGTACAATTATTCCAAAATGTTTTCAAAGTTTGAATTGGTCCATTCTAAGCAATATCAATCACTATTTTCTTCCATTTACCTTTTCAATTATCCTCAAACGTGTTCTTTGAATAAAGACTCATAATAGGGCTCCGCTCAAGTCAATAATTTCAACAACATTTGAATACTCATTTTCATAACAAATATCTAAAACCATGCAAATCTCATAGAATTATAATTTCTTACCCAAAAAAATAATATTAATCATTATGTAGGCTTTGTTTGGTAGATTCCTATGATGATATTTATGTGCTAATCTTTAATTCCAGAAAAATACAATAAAAAATTTCTACCCTTTCGAAACTACTCATTTCAGTTTAAAGTTCTTTTAAATGATCTCAAACAGTTCAAATTGTGTTTGATAATATCCAAGTAGAGTGATGTCAAAACTTTTAAAAAAAATTAATTATTACTGATTTTTGGATAAATATTTCTAAAAAAAGTAAGATTAACGTTTGAAGGTAGTTTATGATACATAACTTCATTTTTAAAATGTCACCTAAAATCACTTTGAACAATTTTATACCAAAGGTCTAAGCAATACTATAAATACAAATCACATTTTTTCATCCATAAACGCATGCACTGTTCTTTTCTTACATGACTAACTTAACAAAACAACTTAAACTGGATATAAAATACTCGTTTTAGCAATAAAATTTATATTTTAATATAAAAGAGAGTATAATTCTATTTAACATCACGTTCTTTCCTGCTAACCAACATAATTACTTCCATATCTTGAATTTCCCTTCCATAAACCCATGTTTATCATGCTTGAATCTTCCGTGCTTACTAAGTGCATGCCGTGATGGCATGACCCATATGGTGAACGCCATGACCCATATGATGATCACCATAAGCAGCAGGGGCAGCAGCAATGCCCGCAGCCATCATTGGAGTAGCAATCCCATACCCTAAAGGTAAATAATGAATTGGCAAAACAGCTTGAGGACATTCGAAGAAAAGTAGAAAAATTATTTTACACAACCAAGGCTTTCCTAAGAAATCATCAGATAAAACATGTACATGATCGTGCAATATATGCCTAGGACATCATGAACAAGTCTAAACAGCCACTGAACACACAGGTCAACAACATTTGCTAGATCAAAAAAATTGAGAACATTCATATTTATGTGCTGGAAGAGATGATGTAAAATTGTAAAATTCTACTCAATAGTTATGACGCAAGCTTCTATTCAGTTGGATAAGATTGTCTAAGAGAATAAAACCATGAGATATTTATTTTATTGCAAATACTTTAGTTCCCAAGTTTTTTTTTTAAGATTTGGTAATAAACTCTTAATTTTAACAAATTAATGGGCAAAATATATTAAAATTAAAAACTTAAGGGTTTAAATCATAATAACAAAATATTTTAAGGTGTTAATTATGTCTATTACAAGGAAATATAAATGAAATATAAATATAATTCTTAAATTTAGTCTAAATTTTACTAAATTTGAAATGTTACAGAACCAAAACATTAAGAAACTTAAGATATTTATAAAATTGATAAAAATTAAGTAGCATATTTTCTGTGTTTGTCTAAGTGGCCTTTCCTATCATCCTATGTCTCAAAGTATATGAAAAACCAGTACGTGACAGTTAGAGCTAATTTAACAGTTTGAGTCGTCTGTAAAAGTTTTGTTTTTCAGTAACTTTGTCCACCTTCTGAACCCCCAAAAAAAAATCATTCAAAAATAATAATAATAAATAAACAAATAAATTTTGTTTGAATCAATAAATACATTTGTGAATTTTACCACATGCTTTAGACGTGACAAATATGTAATTCCAATTTGGCCAATATCACTAGCATGAAAAGTTAATTGAAACAAATTGTATGACCATAAGAAATTAATTAAGTAGTATTAACTTTTATTGCATTTAGCATTAAAATAAAGCATTGTGAAAATAATCCATGACCATTTGGATCTAAACATTACCAGCATTTCTGAAGAAAAAAAAAGTGTCAATGAAGGTTCATGGATGATTAGCAATGTCAATATCTGAGAAATGAGAAGCATCGGTCCAACATCAATGTTGTTGAGTAATACTACTCATCTCAATTCAGTATAATTCTAGTGCAGACCATTCTAATGCAATGGTGAGACCATGTATTTAAATGACCAATTACTAAATGATAAATGGGTTGAGATTATCCCAAATTGGAATAGATAGCATTTTTCATTCAGTAATAGTTCACATAAATCCTTGGTGCTTTGTGATGGAGCTACACCAGTACTCCAGCTGGAAGAAAATTAAGCCGAGGTATTCTTTCCCTATGAAATCTATCATAAAGCTCCACTGGTAAAGAAGCCAGAAGGGTTCTAAACATAAGTGCTTTTCGGTTACTACTTTGAGATTCCTTAATACATTATTTTCATATATGACCCTAATTATTAAAGGAATATAAGTTACATTTGCTTCTATTTATAGACAAAAATATAGCATCCACCTGAAAAGGTCTATTTGGTTCAGCAAAACCTTAAAGCAGCTTCTAGCTCCATCTCATCAGCACAATTATATCCCAACAAATATGCTCGTGCTGCCACAGAAACACACCACCATGATATATAAAAAAAATGAACAATGAGAGGAATTTTATTTTCAGATAGAAAGGCAAAACTAAAAATATTACCAAAACGGCCTGATCCCATAAATGGTTCTGCTTCATCGGTGACACCATTTTCCTGCTGTTCCTGAAGATATGTAATGGAAATAAGCAATCCAAATAAATAATAATTTTGTAGTGTTAACTGTTGGTCGCCGATGCAACAATGTATCACATGCTGAATAGAAGATAGTATACGTTTCGGCTTTTTTTCTTTTCCTTTTTTGGTGTAATTCATATGGAATAAAAACAATTCACAAAAGAACCCCCAAAAAAAAATTGATCTTTCTCGGAATAAGTACCATGAAAATTTCAAGGAGAATACTAAAAATTGGAAATTGATTAATTAGGTTAGGGGAGGATAATTTTCTCACATCTGTCTCAACTTCAGCTGATACAAGTAACCTATCAAAACAGTGTCCAGATATTGTACAGACCAAAAGCTCATTGGTGGCGTCCACAATTGTTTCCTTGCATGTGTCATCACATACTGCGAAAGAAAGGATAAGCCACTGAGATTCAATGTCCCACAAATATAGTACAAAGGTAAATTAATGCAAATGAGTTGAGATTTTCTATATTGCTTTCTACCATGAACATTTCCCGTCTTTTCACAAACAAATACATCTCCAATTTGGTGGTAGGTACATGCTTCTCCAGAACAAGCATGGTCAGTAACCACCTTATCAGTCAGGCCTCTGCTACTTTTCCAAATAGACACTTGCTCAGCAACTGTCTTGTCCAGAATTATCCTGTCATCAATCACCTGCACATGGAAAATTAAATAATAAAGCCACAAAAGTAAACGAAGGCATCCGGTTAGTTAATGGTGGAAGAGATAAAGAGCTTTTAGGCTTGAGATCTAAACTTGCAAATACATGCGACTTATTCACTGGTCCTCGCATGTGATGTACTTATAACTTGTACAACCCATATTTTGATAATCTTCACTTTCCCTAACTTGTTGAAAAACATTTTATATTGATTTTCCAGAGGAAAAAATTAATTGATATTATTGCATGTTGACAATTAGAATAGGGAAACCTTTCCATTTACTACTAAAAGTATGCAAGTAGTAAATTAATCTCCAATGAGGATCTTAAAATTAAATCCAAGATATTGTGAAAGACGCGTTTATAGCAAATTTCCAAGTCCATAGATGAACACTATTGACATGGTTCAGAATTTCAATCATGAGCATTAAAATGTCTCTTCGTACCATTACATCAACTGATCAGCATAGGGCTTATTAAAATATAAACATGATCCTGTAATTAACTCTTTTTACCTGTGATGGCAAAGGAGCTTGGCTTCTCTTGGCTGTTTGCATTTGGATGTAATACTCTTTGAATTCTGGTTGACAATTTCTAACAAGCTCTTTCATGTCCTTTTCATCACGCTGCAAAGAAAATTATTAATTGTAGAGTAGCTTCATCATTCTCAAAGGCAAAACTATAAGTAGTACAAGCTTGCACGCATTGTCACATCCAATACAAAAACCTAACATCCCCAAGTCCAACGTAAAATTTTATATTATCACTTTTCTGTGCCATTACAAATGAAATGTCAATGGCATAAGAAATGAAGTTCTCAAGGGAAAAGACGACAAAACAATTAGGCAAGCACTCATAGTTCCATCTAAAGTTTACAACAGCACAATGGAAGCAAATTTTCTTGAACAATTCCTATAGTTTATGATAGTAAGAATTCTTGAATAAATGTTGAAATAATGAAAGAAGTTGGCTCCAAGCAAACCTTAAAATTTCAATTGCTTGTTATAAAAAAAAATCAATTGCTTTTAAGAAATGAGAGGTTAAATTATAATTCGTGAAGAAAGGGTGGATTTCATCTAACTATAATCCATTTTAAAAAATTCTAACTTAGAATATAATAACAATTGCAAATTCAAAATTGAAATACCTGGATGTAAAGTTTCTTCCAAGGACATTCACGTAGTATCTTGGAAGGGGGCAAACCCCATCGTATAGAATACCTATAAAAATCAAGTAGTTTGCATATAAGCCCATGAGCAAGAAGCTAGACTTAAACAATATTAGCGGAATGGTATGCTTTAATACAGGTTTCACTCTTTGACTTTTATATATTATCTTATAACCAATAAACACAAACAAAAACACATGGAGCCATATTGTGCACAAGCATATTGCTAATGCATTAGTATTAACTATTAAGGGTATCAAGGCCTCTTGATTCAAATTGTGGGTTGAGGCATTTGAATATACCCTGACAATGATAGGACAGATGTAAGGCTCTCAAAATTTGAATCGTTAGCTTATAACTACCAAAAGTGGTTATTCATTCCTTTTGGGTAGGAGTACTTTACTTTACAATATGATTTTTACGATTTGAAGAGTTATTATTCAATAGAATAGGTAGGTATCATATGTGCTCTTAATGTGAGAAAACTAATGTTTTCGTTAACATTTAGCGTGCATGTTATCCTGTTTCAAGAACAAGTACGTACTACATATGTTAAGATGAACATGTAGATACCTTCATACAGAAATACACTCAAAACCTAGATGTTTGGTCTGGTTCTATATCAATTATTTATCTGTAAGCATATCTCAAATATGAACTTTCTTAATTCTTAGATGACTAGTACAACACATGATAAAGTCAAACTTCTTTCTGCAGTGCAAGCACAAATTGAAATAAAATTACTGCATATGTCATTTCAGAAAACACTTCTTTAGGATTATAGAATATATTAAAGACATTATCAAATATTACTTTGTTCAAGATCTTCAAAAAAAAAACATTACAAATCTCAAAAAATGAAACATGAAAGCAAAAAGGACTAAAGTATAAGTGCTACTCATGGGCTATATAACTAACAATATGAAAATGAGAAAAGTGGCATTGGATGGTAATTAGAGAAGAAACTTACAAGCGGCGCCATAAGGATTCATCAGAAGCCACATAGTTGAGAAATTTACAAACTAGCACACATGAAATCAGATCCTGCATTCCAAATAAAACGCCACAGAGAAAAAATAAGGATCCCTTTCAAAAATTTCACTCTTGTTCCCCCCATCGTACACATAAAGAGTGACACCTTGTTTTTAGAATAACAAGGTCAAACTACAACAGCTATGCAATTTATAAACTTAAATTGAACGAGTCAGGAAAAAATATGGTGATCGTCTATATTTATGACAAATTTCTCCGTAAAGGAAGGAAAAGATATAAAGAACTGGAATCTAAATTGATACCTCCGACGATAGGAATTTGAGGATGTGAGCAAATAGTTCGGGGGGGATTTTGCTGAAAATTCCTGTCTCAATCCTTTTGGGTGGTGCTCTGTAAATTTCGTTGTTTTCAGAAGTATTATTGGAAAAATTATGGGATTGATCAAATCCAGAAGTAGAAGGACAAGAGCTTCCTTCTTGTTGTTGAGGACGAAGCATCTCATATTGTTGGTCATTCCCAATCTGTTCCTCCACCAAACGCCTTCTCTTTGCCTTGAGATCCTTCTCTGTCTCCCCATCATCCTGCAACAAAATCCACCAACCTAATAATCATTTTACACTGTCCAAATTTTAATAGAAAGATACAGTTGCCCACTTTAGGCACGTTTTAGGGTTTTATAAAATCCCTATATATATAACTACTCTAAATGCAATAGAACGATAAACAGATTAAAATAATATCCCTAAATTCCAGTTTGAGTTTCTTTATCTTGATCTAGATATTCTTCATATACCTATGATTTTAACGCTATGAAACCCGATTTTATCTTCTTCTTATTATAATAAAAACCCTAAATTCAAATAGAATTTCTAGAAAATTGAAAAAGAGTAAAAGAAGGAAAGAGAACAACCTGATCGGAGACCTCGGAGAGGAGGTCAGATTCAAGGAAATGAGCCAAATTCTCGTCTTCCTCGTCGGACATCGTCATCCTCACTCAGTTAAAAGCTTTGGTTTTTTTAATTTTATTTTAAATAAAATTATCAAACAAAAGATGTATAAAACGTTCCAGAAACGAATAATAATAGCCCAGAAAAGATTATCACCTTCCGATTAGCAATGTCGAAGAGCACCGTCCTCACAAAGGTTCCAAACAGCACGTACGGCCCAGTGTGCAGTAGCCGGATCGGGCCTACCCACTCAAAACAGTTGGTAATGATTTACCGACCCTCTCCCTCTTTATTTCTGCTTATTAATCACGCGCCATATTATACGAGCTGAGCGCGTTGTTTATAGGTTTTCCTTTTCATTTTCTGTTTTAAACGGCCAGATAAGAAAGTTGATTAATTTTTTAAATCATTTTATGTATATTATTAAATTCGTAATAATATCAAAAATATCTTTTAAAAATACTCAAATTCATAATTAAAAACGGATGAAGAAATAACGAAGAACGAATAAATAATAAGAAATAAAGGAATAATATAATTAGAAATATAAGATATCTTAGAATAATTTTTAAATGAAATTATAATAAGTAAAAAAAATTAAAATATAAAATTAAATCATAAAAAAAAGAATTATTTAAATATCCATCATTTTCATCTTTAAGAGAATTATTCTCAAGGAAATACATAATTTATTATTAAATAAGTAATAAAAAATGAGTATTAATATCACGTATATATAAAAAAATATATAATATACTTTTAATTTACAAGAAAAATATATTGAATAAATTATTCAAAATTTCTCAAAAAGATAAAGACAAAATTAGATACATTTATTTAAGAGAAATCTAAATATTAATATAAGTTCATTTCAGATAAGTAATATATATACCCATAAAAATTATATTGCTAAATAATAGAATAATAAACATAAAAGATGTTTTATTAAGAATGAAACATGATAATTTGAGATATTAGAAGCTATTATTTACATCGTATCATAGATTTGTTATTAATATTCACGACAAAAACTTAAAACAATAATTAAATTTAGTTTATAAACTTGAAAGAGAATATTTAATGAAAGAAAAAAATCATTTATTTTTAATACACTAAATAATATGGTATTTATTAACAAAAAGTCATAATAGTTCAATATATAGACAAAATGAATTCATAGAAATAAATAAAAATTTTCAAAAAATTGAGTAAATAATAAAACAAGAAATACTAATAGAATTTAAAATACATGAGGAATAACAATTAGATATCAAGGAAAAATCTATGATAAAAAAATAATGTAGTTAAAAACAATAATATAACAAGATTTATTTTTATAAACTATGAAGAAAAAACTTTTAAAGAATAAGTTAAAAACCAAATGATGAAGTTTAAGTAATGAAAGTACTAGTTCATGATATCATATTAAAAAGATAATAATGTTTAAAAATAAATTAAAAAATATACATTTAGAAATAAACGAAAGCCTAATAAGCGTAGTAAAAAATCAAGCAATATTAATGAAAGTTTTGAGACTTTTAATAGAAGAAATGAATTTAGTTCAAAAATAAAACACGAAATATCTACAAAGTATAATTGAAGCACAAAAATAATTATTAAAAGAAATAAAAAATGTGGTTATAATAAATTACACCAAGATATACATATAAAATTTATAAAATTAAAAAAAGATGTACATAACATACATAGAATTAATGATATTATAAGTCATAAATATGATCTCTTAGAATGATTAAAAATATAACCATCTAGGAGATCAAATGCCTTAATACCTACTAATTCCTTGCACATTTTTTTCTTTTTAATATTTTAAAAATATTTTTGGGCAGTTCTAATGACGAAAAAGATATAATTCAAATTTTATGAAATAGAGAAAATAATTAGAAAGGCAATTCATGAATCCCAAAAATAATAACATAGAAAAATTAATTAGTTTGTCAACACTAAATAATAAGAATTAAAAGAATATTATAATGAAAAAATGTGTACAAACAAAGAGTAAGACGATATAATAATAATTAGTTAGATTGATTTAAAACCATAAATAATAACCCCAAAAGATCATATAAAATCAATTTCATTTTTAGTTTTTTACCAATAAGAAACATCTGTCTCGCATGGGAAAAAAGAAATAGACAAAGGTTAGGATAACCTAACACTCCCAATAGAATAATGCAATCACCCAAAATGGAAGAAGAGTTGCATTAATGAACTAGAGGTAGTATCCCACCAGAATTCACATTCTATAAAAATTATACATTTGACCTCTTAGATCTAGATTGTATAAGAGATAGGAAAAATGTCTTAGATGAATAAACTAATGGTATGAGTTTACTTATACAAACCTCTCAAACTACACAAATAAACACTTCAATCTGTAGGGTATTAGTAGTTCATAAAATGAGCAGAAAATGTTAAAGTTTGTTTTTAAATTTAACAAATCAAGAACATCTATTAATACAAGGGAATGCTCCTACATGAAGATAATATTTAAATATAGTAGTAAATAAAAAATACAATTAATTTATTGGAGAAGATAAAAGAATAACTATCACTAAATTCAATAAAAATGAAACCAATGATGTCAAATGGCATTTAACAAATATAAAAATTTGTAACATGTGTTACGTAGATTTTTTATTTTAAAATATGAAACGTATTACCATAAATTAACATTATCTATGCAAATAACGTATAAGGAAATATTTTTTCAAAAATTACTTAAAATATTACATAAAATCCTAACAAAAAGTTGGAATCAAATAAATAGGAAAATCATATCAGACATACTATAAGAAAGAATAAGAATCCTTAAAAGCTGGATAATCATTATATGCTAAGAAATAAATAAATATAAACAAATGGTAAAAATGGTAAAATATGTTGTGATATAAGAGAGCTCAAAATATCATATATATATATATATATATAAAACATAAAACCCTACAAATATAAATATAAAAATATAAGAAATTTAAAATATACAAATTCAAAAAACAAGATTTTCAAAAATATAAAAGAAGTTTTAACAAGGAAACCTATAAGAAAAGATGTTTTAGAATAAAAATGTATAAACCTCCTAAAAACAAGAATTATTGTCCTACAAGAAAAATGAAATGCAAATGTTAGATGTATATTGATTAAGGACATTATACCAATGAATGCCCTAGTAGGCTTTAACATAGGAGAAAATTTTAAAAATGACTTTCCATAGAAAGCAAAAGTCTTAGAAAAAACTTTTAAGATGGTATTAGAACCAATTAATGAATCATATATAGATGCTACTTAGAGTATTTATCTATTATAAGAAACTGATGACAAAATAACTAATTCAAAATATAGGTACTCTTCATCAAAAGATAAATGATTTGTATAATATTAAAAATCTAAATATAAATACTATCTATATTAAGGTGAGACTTAAATTTAAAAGCTATGCTAGAAATCATTTACTTTCATATATAGATACAAGAGCTGGTATGTATAGTAAGTGAATATATGTTTTTACAATAACAATGAAAATAGGAACCAAAAGATTTAATTGTAAGAATTGCTAATAATACTATAATAAATATTAATAAGGTTTTAAAAGATACATATTCAATGATAGTAGAAGAAAATTTTCATATTCCTACTATATATCAATAAAACCCAGGAGTTAATTTATTAATATGAAATAATTTCTTAAACTTATATTAATCTTTTATAAAATATTTAAACAAAATAAGTTCAACATCATTACATGTATATATCATTTATGTATATAAAAAAAAATTTGACTATATCAAATCTAATTTTTATATAACAAGGTAAAAAGAGAAAACGTGGTGAGATTGACACAAAGCAACAAAAACTTTATTTAAAAAATATTTCATTAGATATAGAAAAGAAAAAACTCTTTTCTTAATGAAATACATGAAGATAAAACCTTAGCAGGTATCATAAAATTATTATTATAAGCAGTAAGCTCAAAAAATCATTTAGATTCAAAAATTAATAAATTTAAAATGATTACCAACATAAAATTAAGAGACCCTAATAAGTTTATTAGAGTTAAACAAATGATTTATACACTAGAAGACATGATTGAATTTAAAAAACAAATTCAAGAAATTTTGGAACTAAAAATCATAATACCAAGTAATTCACTTCCCTTTAATTCAACATTCTTAGTCGAAAAAGAAGTTGAAAAAAGAATAGAAGAAAAAAAATGATAATAAAAAAATCATTGAATAAAGAAATCATTGATGATTGATACTTTATTATAAAAAAGAACTATTATCATTATTAAAAGAAAATAAATACTTCTCAATCTTTGATTGCAAAAGTAAATATTGGCAAATAAGACTAAACGAAGAATCTCAATAATTAACAATATTTAGTTACCTCCAAGGACAATTCTAATGAACTATTGTACTTTTTGGATTAAAACAAATCTTATGTATCTTTTAAATATATATGGATAATATCTTTAAAAAATTATAAAATATTTGTTATGTCTATATGGATGATATTTTAATTTTCAATAATGAATTAAATAAACATTATTTGGATATTATTAATATTATACACTAATGCAGAAAAGAAAACATTGTACTCTCTGAAAGGAAAACAATACTTGCTCAGTAGAAAATTATTTAGGGTTGAAAATTGAAGATGAAAAATATAATATATAACCTTATTTATTAAATAACATTTATTGTTTTCCTAGTAGATAAAAAGACAAAAACTAATTACAAAGATTTCTATGATTTTTGACATATGGTGAAGTATATATCAATAAACTTGCAAAAATGAGAAACCTTTACAAGAACAATTGAAAAAAGACCATGTTTGGAAATAGACAGAACAAGATACTCTGTGTATGAATAAAATAAAAATACAGGTAAAAAAATTAACAATTTTATACCATCCAATGTCAAATGATAAAATGATAATTGAAAAAAATGTTTCACAAGAATATTGGGAAGCAATTTTAAAAGAAAAGGTAAATAACAAAGATGAATATCTTTGTAGTTATACATCATGATCTTTCCATAGTTTATAATTAAATTATCACAGTAATGAAAAATAATATCTAACTGTTACAAAGGCTATTAAGAAATTGGCAATATATGTCATAAGTTCTAGATTCATTGCTAGAACTAATAACAAGAATTTTTGTTATTTTTTAAGACCTAATATTGCAAGTGATTATAAACAAGAAAGATTATTCACATGACAACAATGGTTCAATCACTATAATTTTGATGTCGAACATCTCTAATGAAATAATAATAGTTTACAGATGCTCTTACCAAAACATTAGCACCTCTAACTATTTTTATACTTACAAGAACGCACCTCTAACTATTTTTATACTTACAAGAATGGAACATCTTGATATCAAGATTAAGATAAAAAAAATGAGATAAAAATCATACAGGAACAACTCGAGATGTTATACCTTGAGAAGTCTCTTATGAAGATAGGGAATATATAAGAAGAACTTGATTGTTTAAAACAACTCTTAGAGTTCAAAACTTTAAATAAGAATCTTTATAAAAAATTTAATCTAAAGAAAATAAAACTTCTAAAAAAAGAATTCAAGATGAAAATGAAGAACCTAACAGTTCAAGATAGAGTAACATATCTGAAATAAGGAAGTTCAATTGGGCTGATCAAGCAGAAAAAATGAGCATGAAAAGAATTATG
This sequence comes from Hippophae rhamnoides, assembly GCA_033030585.1. Classification (NCBI taxonomy): domain Eukaryota; kingdom Viridiplantae; phylum Streptophyta; class Magnoliopsida; order Rosales; family Elaeagnaceae; genus Hippophae; species Hippophae rhamnoides. The sequence goes on along the minus strand of CM065428.1, from coordinate 58,381,465 downwards.
TAGTCTAAAATGACCCAATATTAAGAATCTATAACAACTGAACATAAGCTAATAAATATATTATATGGTATAGTGGAATAACTCATACAGCCTTCACTAACAGAATAAAAACTGAAGGTAGTTATGCCAATTACAAAGTACCAAACTAATAACTCTAAAGAAGATCGTAAGGAATTACGATACAGTATTACAACAACAACCAGTACCACCAAGAAAGTTTCCAATCCTAGGAAAAATAGTAAGGCATCCAATACTATTTAGAGAAGCATCTCTCCTATAAACATCAAAGACAATAAGACATTTAGTGTCATTCAGGGAAACATCTCCCATAAATTCATTAGTCATTGAAGATGAAAAGAATTAATATGGAAATCTCATAAAACCAAAATCGTTGAGCCTTTACAACTTGGCCAGCAAATCTACCCAAAACACATAGAAAATATGAAGTTTTACACTATAGAAAAGGAATTCCTTGTGGGGAAGTAAATTCAATATTTTGAAGGAACTGATCCAATATTTGTTTTCAAAACTTTCCATATAGGATTAATAGAAAACATATATCTATAAATTTGTTTAAGTGAATTAAATTATTTCTTAAAAAATTTCAAAAAATAATCAAAAACTTCAAGAAGAAAATAAGAACGGATGACAAACCTATTTATCTCAAATTTTTTAATTCACTAATGAATTGGAATGAAGAAGGATGTATCAATCCATATCACTTCATTAAGTGATGTATTTCTAACACAAGCAAAGAAGTTCCAAACCAATGGCGCTTCTAGAAAATGAATTTAACAGAAAAGAACTTTATGTATTAAGAAGACAAATATTAAGCCAAATTTACCATGAACTAAAGGAAATTGATAACTCTACTGAGATCAAAGTAAATTACTCAATGAGTAGAGTGAACATCACTTCTCATAATAGCATAACTATCTTCGAAGAGGGTGATGAAAAAATCACCAAATATGAGACAAATTTTAACAGCAATAACTTGGAAATTGGTCAAGAAATAAAGAATGTATTATGCTTTTATGCCAGAAAAGTTACCAAAGATCACAGATACATTTACAGCATCAAAGATCAAGAAAATGAAGATGCATTATCATTAATGTCATCCAAATCACTGTCAGCAAAAAATGATAAGAAAGAATAAAGAGGAGGAACTGTCGATAGAAAAGGATAAATCAAAATAAAGATGTAAATTCACATCTTTAGTCGGCATCATATGCTAAGGAAAAGGAAAAGGCCAGTATCTAAAGAAGTAAAGTAGATTAATTATTAAAGTAAAGATAAAATAATAATTCCTATATTGTAAATATAGATTGCTTGTGCTATAAAAGAAACCCTTATTTTCATTTGAGAGGACACTCAAAAAGAGAGCACACAACTCAAAAAACATACAACTTTTAAAATAGTAATCCCCTCTGTCCATAAATCCAACAATTAATTATGTACCAAGTAATTATAAACGATTAAAAATCCCTTCAAAGTTTATTGTGTGCTTTTAGATTGTAATAACTATTATATTATGAATAAAATGAAATTAAGTTACTCTTTTAAAGTAAGTCAAAATCGAACACCATATATAGAAGGCTCATCATTATCATAAGGGTATTAAGATTTGAACAAAGCTGATGCATAACAGATATAACAAGATAAGCCAAATAGAAGGAAAAATTATGGTGGATCCATTAAATTCAAATATAATAATTATAAATTTTAAGCCAATTAAGAATCTTAGATGTTTAAATATATGTTTATATCAATTTATTATACTAAATAAAAAGATGAAAAAAAATTTATCTCTATTTAATAATATACAAGAATTACATAAACTAACAACTAGCGTTAAATAGCTAGCTCCCAATTTGGTATCAAAGCCATAGTAATATTAACATAATATGGATGGAAAGGTTAACACCATTAAATTTAGGGACATCAATAATATTAACCATAAGGTCTAAGAATATTATAACATTTTTTACAAAATTTAAGGATATAGGTGAAAATATGTTAAACCTATGAATATTTTAGATAAATATCCTATTAAGGTATTTTGATCTTATAAATTTTATAAAAAAACATATAAAATAATTGATTTTAAAATCAAAACATTTTAATAATATAATTCCATAGTTACTTGATTAAATTGTACATCTTTTACGTATACGAAAAAAGAACACTTAAAGTTAAATCATTATGAAAAAAAGTGATGCTTTAATAACATAATTATGTTAATTATATGATTGAAATATATTAATTTTAAAAATTAAATGACATTATATTTTTTATAAAAATTGTTTAATTAAAATATTTAGATGAAATATTTTTAATTACTTTAAAGATAAATTTTTCAAATATTAAATGGCCAGATACTTAAAAAGTTAATTGGGTACGTTGCCGTAAAGATATGGTGCTGTTTATAAAAGTTTCATGATTTAAGATTTAATTTCAAATTCTTATTTTCCATTTTTAAAATAAGTGGTTATCATTTGGATTATGAAAAAAAAATGGTATTAATCCATCCATGACTAAAAATTTGGGTTCGCGTGATTCACCTAATAATACATTAATAAGACTCGTTATTTTTAATTTTAATTACATATTTAAATTATAATAATTATAATTTAATTAAAAAATTACAAATAGAATTCAATTATAACGGACATACACACTACAATACGAGTACTGTTCTAAATTGTTTAAATATTAATAATGAAAATATCAGTCTTATTTAATGTCTTTTTTTGTTTAAATTGTTACAAGAAGTGTATTAATCTTTTTAATCAGTTCATTAATTCTATGAGTTTAGTCTCCAAAGTATCATTAATAACATATTTATATCTAAAATTAGATTAAAAAATACAAAAAAATATAAAAATAATGAATTATTTAAATTTAGATGAAAAAATATCCCCAGTTGTAGTTTGTTTTATTTAAATAAAATGAAAAAATAAAGAAAACTTACTCCACGAAAGAGAGCCAACTTTGACAAGAGAATAACTCTCCATCCAGTAATCAAAATCTAAAATAATAAATATAAATAAAAAGAGAAAACGATTAGAATTTAAAAAGAAAATTAGAGAAAAGTTGAATCTAGATTTTTAAGCACGTGTATATTTTTAGGACGGATCTAGCATGATTAGGGTTTTAATTCATCATGAATCTTTGATTTTTGTAGGAGTGATTACAAAGTGCATGAATCCTAATTCTTGAATTCCCAAATTTTCAATTAACGCTTAAAAGCAACAATAATGAGTCACCTGAAGTGCATGTGGAGATACTAGTAGAGATTTTAAACAGTCATGTGATGGAAGAAACTTAAGAGATTGATACATTTGAAACTTTTTAGGAGTGTACAAATATAATAAATTTTAGTTCGATAATATATTCAAAGCAAACCAATATATTGGAACTATTTGTGTAAATTCAGCCTATTAATTATTATTAAGTTGAATCGATTATATTTTTGAATTTTTTTATTTATCAATGTCAAAATTCAAAATATAAAATGTATAATCTTATCTCATTCTATATATTATTAAATATCTAATAAATTTATAATATAATATTATCTTATTTTATTTAAATATTATTACATTATATTATATTCTTAATGACATAACTTTAAGCATATGTTATATTATTTTTCTCATTAAACTTACAATATAAAAAATCATTTATCATATTTTCTATTATTTTTATATTTATACTTATCTCATTTAGATATATTAAGAATAAATTAGATATTTTAATTAATAATGTTTTCGTTCCTATAGTTAAAAGGAAAATAAAATAGATTTTAAAAATCAATGTAGTGTAACTTTAATTTTCTTAACATGGTGACTTACAACTCCATGAAAAATTCAACTTATTTCTGTTCCTGCGAGTCTTTAACAAGTTACCTTTATATTCAAGTAAGAATCGAAATTCTTTGAGATTAAAATAGCTCTTCAAATCATGTTGAGTCACCGGTTCACTTCAGCTGCTGCTTGTTTTACAAGCACCAAGTAACACGTTCAAGGACTGGTATCAACAGAAATCACCAGATAACACGTTCAAGGATTGGTATCAACGACAATCAAGTTGGGTCATACCCACCATCCATTCAGTAACAGTAACACTGGATGACTTCAAACTGGAATCTATGAACATGGTCATTAATGGCATATGGTGGACGAAAAAAATATTATATGATATATGTGCAATTCATATATATATATATATATATATGATGCATTTTAATATTATCAAGACAATTTATTTGTAATTTAATAAAAATTGATCTTTTATAAGCAAATAAGTCCAACAATGAATAAAATGATTATCTATGGATCTGGTTTCTATAAAAAAATTCATGATGGAAACGTAATGATTAATGGATAAGCCATATGATTAATAGCTTTAAACAATTTAACCAACCCCACCTAAAACTAAGCAAGCACAAATGAAAAGGTGGCAAGCACACCCCACGAGAAAATTTTATTGATACTCCTGTCTTTTCATTTTTCTTCAAGGATGCCCTCACCTTATTAAAAATATCAAAATTACCCTCCTAATTGAACAAATTAGATGAACAATGAAAATGTAAAAACATAATTTTAAAATTTGGATAGTTAAAAATTACCAAAACAATACAAATCCCATTTCTTCTTCACAATCCCAACATGTCATCTCTCCCTCTTCTTGTTCTTCTCCATCTAAACAACCCATCTCTCTTTCAAATTTAACACAAAAACAAAAAGGAAAAATGCTTCCAAGAGGAAGGAAAAAAAAAGAAATAAATAAATAAATAAACAGGAAAACAGGAAAACTAAATATTTTCGTAGGAGAGTTTGCATTTTTAACTGATACAAACATTATACAGACATCATCATGGTTCCAAACTTATAATCCATATTTGATGGTAGGAAGCTATCTTTGATTGCAAATTCCACTTTTTCTTTGCCTTTTTTGTATCATTTTGACAAGAAAGTGGGTCTTTCCATAATAAAAAATCAATTAATAGCATGTTTACTTTGAGTTTATAGACCTAAGATTTCATAACCCATACAAACATTGGGTATTGAATGACATTTTGGAAACTAACTCGGTAAGTTCCTATATTTGACTTGATGGTACCTTTATTCTTTTTCTCCTTCAAGGTCAATGGATGGTGGTTATGTGGAGTTCTTTTGCTAATGGCGGTTAAGTATCAACACTACACAATATATGCTTTATATTAAATGAAGCCAAACTGAGAGAGGAAGAAAAACTCGATGACCCTCTTTAAGCATAGTATTGGTTTACATGGTTGTGGCTCACATGAAGATCTAGTTTCCCAGGTTCACATGGGGAAGGAAATGGGTATGGTTGAGAAGGGCAGAAGCATAAGTTTGTACACATTGTTTTAAGATAATGTACAAGTAACAAAATTATTAACGTTTGTTATAAACGACAGGCATTTTTGAATATTTATTAAAAGTTCTGGGTATTATAGCCCATTTTTAAAAGGTCGGGGGCATCATTGAAGATAATTGAAGCCTCGTGAAATTTTCCCTCCCCACTTGGAGCATACAATTTTAATGTTGAAGCAGCACTGCATACTAATTCTAACTTATTGGGGCTTGGTTGTATAATACATGATGTAGCTAGGCAGGTTATGGTTTTGAAGTTATGCCACATATCAACCCACTAATCAACAAAGGTGCATCAATAATATATGTCAAGTGAATTTATAGTCCTTTGCCTGACATATATTTTTCACAATTCATTCCCCCCCCGGATGAATCACACTGAATTCTAAAAGCATGTGTCAAGTCTAAGATAAAGATCCAAAACAAGTAAATGCCTGAACAGGTTAAAGAGGTACAAGGAAAACCAGGAGCAAGGTTGTTCAGGAAGTTTTCTTAAAATGTTGGGAAAGCAATCTGGCAATCTCCCCGAACCCAACCGAATCTTTGCTGGCAAAGATAGTCTTCAGTTTGTCATCACAAAATATCTCCTTCTTATTAGCTGGATTCTGTAAATCATCATAATTTTCTAATGTCAAAAATAATAATGCGGAGAATTCGACAAGCAATTATGTCATTTATTGCTCAATGCACATATGAAGCATTCAAATGCAGATGTATATCATTTTTCACTAGCACTTAATCCCGATCCCACAAAAAGGACGTACGAAGATAGGAAGAAAAAATAGAAGATGCAGAACAGCAAATGGAGGTAGGAGTATGTGGTGGCTCCTAAATTCCACCAACTATTTACTGTGTTGGTTATTAGCGCAGAACTTGAAGTTTTTAGTGATTAAACTCTTAAAAAATTGGTACAAGAATTCCAGCTTCTACTCTGCTGTAATGGGTTACAACTAAAAGTGACTCACAGTAACAGGTATAATTAGATCACAGTATATGTACAACAATTCTCATGATCCAATGGCTGGAAAGTGGAAAAGGACAGCCACAACCTGCTACGACTTCAGCTGATCAGTTGCAGTGGTGACATAATACTACGCTACTGGTGTATGTGGAGTAATGTGAACTATCAGTATCAGCCGTTTGACTAGTCTTTGGAATATAACTAGCTGATGCGTAGTATAAAGTTAAAATTCAGATAGATAAGTTGTTATGAGCTATCACTTTGCCTTTTATGTACACACAAAGGCCTAATCAAAGAACCGTAACAAATTCAACAACTACAAACGAACTATACCTTATATATAGTCAGTAAGCCTCTGTACGCAGTCTTTCATCAAATCAATAAACAAGTTGTTCTTTGGGGGTTCATGGAACTCACTTTGATATTTTAATCAATTTGCTTTCATAAGGATAATTAGGTCACTCTATATAAAAATGGGTTAATTTAATCACTTTTAAAACAGTAAAATATTATTTATTAATAAAAAATAATGACATAATAATAAAATGAATTTCATGTTGACAAAATTGTCATTTTATTTTCATAGTTTAAACCTGAATTTAAATAATAAATTTTTTTTGTCAACTATTTTGTACATTTTACATTTTATGAAATTTTTCTGTATTTTATTTGGGCACTTTCCTATATCCCATTTTATGTAGGTATATATTTGAATTGAAACAGCAGTCTTTACAATATCATAAACAAGGGATACGCCGGTTATAAAATTACAAAATTAATGGTGTTAGAACCACCAAATGAGCTCTCTCCAGTCCACCATCGTTGAGGACCACACAGATGGCGCAACCGATGTCCCAACTCCAAGAAACACAATGGAGGTACGTCATTTAACTTCAGGTACAAGTCTCCAAAAATAATGAACAGAAAATAGCACATCCATGTGGTTTCAACGCTATCTATCTTGTCATTGTTTGACCTGTGTAGTTTCTATTTCTGATATTGTAAAGTTTGAAGTTTCGATCCAAACACGATATCTACAGAAAGTGTGATACAAAAAAAGTTGACCAAAAAAAAATATTATACTATTCAAATTCAGTTTTAAACTATTAAAAAAAATGCCAATTTTATCCCCATTAAATTCAATTTATTATTATGTCAAAAACAATTATTACTAAATTTATATTTTACTGTTTTAAAAGAAACTAAAGTGTCTCATTTTAACTAAGAGGATAACTTAAATGTTCCTAGTGAAAACAAAGTGACTAAAATATACTAGTGACAAACAAGATGACTAAAATATACTAGTGACAAACAAGATGACTCCTAAGATACTTCATCATTTTTCTTTGTTTACCTTCTTTCTTTAGCTATTCGGATTCTCTTCAATTGCCTTATTTTCATTGGTTACCATTATTACATGACAAGTACCCTTAAGAGCTCTGGTTCCTTAACATTGTTTGCACTGTTCACGTAACTTCATATCAGATCTACACTCTAACATGAATCTTGAATATAAAATATGACAAGATTGACAGTTACTATATGTATCCAAGTGTTTCTTAATCTTTGCGCTGAACAAGAGTACTCTAATTCTCTCTTGCTTCAGTATCCCTATTTACATGAAAATTCACGTATGAGGACACCAACATTGTGTAGAAAGACCCAAGCAAAAAAGAACAAAAGGGTATGTGTCAACACACAGCGGGGAAGATGTAAGGCAAAACTGAAGACTTGTATGTCAAATGTTTATTATAACTAAAAAAATAAAAAAACCAATCAAAAGAGGCACACTTATAACAGCCTAGCATAAAAGCAAATATTTACTCAAATTCCAACGAGAAATGGAAAACCACTAAGATGCAGTCAGAGGTAACAATCCTTGAACGATAGTTGGACTTTTTTTAGGGGGGGAGGAAGTCGGAACAGTAAACTGCATTACTGTAACGTCAAAAGGGATACCTATCCATTGGAAAATATATCTTTGCACAATCCATACCTAAACTAGCTGAAAATTATATCAGTATATATTATATGGTGCTTCGAGCCAAAAAGCATTATAGGAGCTACATTTCTCTCTAACAAAGCTTGGAAAAAAAATGATTATATGATGGGGAGCAGAGAGCCAATAACTAAATCAATATTCCATCAAGTAATTCAGGGCAAAAGACATGGACTGTAATTTCATAATTATGTCAAATAGGAACAAAAAACAGAGTAGAAGAGAAAGAGGGACCTGAAGGTTGTGGAGCTTGATGTGTTCCCAAACTTTCTTAACAGCATCGGAACGAGAGGCTTCGGTAGCGCCGAGGAATTTTCCGAGCTGCGGAGATACAGAAACTACCTTTAATAAACCCACTTTCGGCCGAGCCTCCTTAGCAGGGGAAGCAGAAACCGAGGCTTTCTTCGACGAAGAAGAAGAAGTTGATTTGACTGCTGCCATCAGAGCCCTACATCGTCCTCCTAGCCCTGCTCTTGATGCCATCTCTTACGTTTGCCCCTCCTTTTTCCTTCGATCTCTCTCTTAGTACTTTACTACTTTTGCTTTAGCGACTACTGATCACCCTAAACCCTAACAAGAACTCGAGAGCACAATATACAGTACAAAGCGAACAAGGAAGCAGGGGTAATTATGTAATGTTAGGATATATGCAAAATGTATTATTTCAATTGCGAGAAGGGCGTTAGTATTGGATCTGCTTTCAAATGATTTAGTTTATTAGTTATTAATTGAAATATTTTGATTTTATAATTTTAAAAAATATGTAATTTAATTTTAAAAATATACAAGTAAGTTTTATAATTTTAAATCATTTTAAACAAAACTAAGGAAGATAAAACATTTATTTTATAAAAATTATCACACTAGGAGTGACGTAGAGAAGTTTTATTTTTCATTTATTTAATTTATATATAATAGGCAAATTTTAATTGAAAGGTAAATAATATTGTCTTAAAATCTTTAAAAAATGCCTTACATATCTTATACCAAAAATTTCGTTCCACTTTACTTACGTGCATGTAATTTTACATTGAATTCAAAATGAAAAAAAAGGAATATCAAAATTGAAAGATCTTTGTATATAAAAAATCGAGCATCGTGATCAAAAAAATATATATAATAAATTTATTTTTAATTTATTTTTTTAATTTTACATTAATAAATATCAATATATTTATATAATAAATATATTTCTTATAGATAATTATTTTATATAATATAATCAGTAATAAATTTAAGATTTAGATTCAAAATAGGCAACATATATAAAAAAATTAGTTACTTTTCGATTATTACTTATTTTTAATTAAAAAAATCAAAACTATTAATTTTTTTTGATATATTAAGTATTATAACTTATAATTTAAAATTAAAATAAAACGGTTATGTTTTATACATTAATTTATCTATAATTTTATAAATATTTTATGTAAAAATTTATTTATTAAAAAATTAAGAGAGTTGACTCAATTATTATTCCCACCATTTACGTTCGCGCCCGAATGTAATTATTTATATAAAAAATGAGAATAAATAATCATTACCAAAATTTGCTCTATTTTTTTTTTCTTTTTTGTTAATTTTTATGCAATTAGATATCAAAATGTTTAGATAATACTTATATACTTCTATGATAACGGATTACGTTGAGTTATTCATCATGGGTATTACCATGACTATTGAAATGTGTGAGATGATGTCCTCATTGGAATTATTCTTCCTCTCTTGACCAAATGCAAAAAGGGAAGGCCAACGGAGAAGAGAAAACCAAACATTGGTGAGGTTAAAATGTTTATAAAATATTCCAAGTATGGTAAACCTAATCATAATAAGACGATTTGTAAAATTGATTTACAAATGGTGGTTTAGGATGCTCACATTGGATTAATGTAATATGCATCTTATTAATATTTTAATTTATTTGAAAACATTATTTTTTTATTACGAATAACCTTAAATCATAGACCAATATAAAAATACATAAATTAATATTATTTTAAATGTACAAAAAAATACTTAAAGTTGTCAAATTAAATACGATTCAAAATATAATCGATGCAATACATAGATCAATTAAATATTATAATACATAGCTATTCTTACTATCATAAGTAAGTTATAATGTAATTGATAATTCACTTTGTCATCTCATATGATCGTTGTTTTCAACTAGTTTTTATTTGTATTTCTAATATTTAAATAACAATCTAGTAGTACGAGCACGGCATTAATAAAAATATAATTATAAAAATACGTGAAAAAATAAAATATTTTAACATATTTTTAAGAAATGTGAGAGGAATGAAAACTATTACTACTCTTAGAATCATTTATATTTAATTTCAAATTAACAATTAAATAAGACATAAAAAATATCATAAATTTTTTTCACTACTATTTTTATCATTGTAAATCAAATATAACTTAATTCACTTTTGTGATTGTAATATTGAGATTTTAAAAAACATTAAATGACTGGAATATGATTTAAAATTATTCACTTTACTTAACTAATGTAATTTTACCTTGGATGCAATTGGAATATCTTCACGAGCATACTTATCAAATCTTGCCTTTTTATATCAATAAATATCAAAATGTTTATATAATAAATATATTTTTAATTTATTTTTTTTAATTTTATATTAATAAATATCAAAATATTCATATAATAAATATATTTATTATATATAGTTATTTTATACAATGTAATCATAATGATGTTAAGATTTATATCCAAAAGAGGCACCATGTATAAAAAAACTAATTACTTTTCAATTATTATTTACTTCAATTATTATTTATTTTTAATTGAAAAAAAATTTATATATATTTCATTTTAATAAAAATATGTCAAAACTATTAAATTTTGCTCATATATTAAGTATTGAAATTTATAATTTAAAATTCAAGTGATATAGTTCTATTTTATACATTAATTTATATATAATTTTATAAATATTTTACGTAAAAATTTATTTATTAAAAATTGAAGTGGGGCACATGTTATTCTTCCCCGCTATATACATCAACCTCTGAATGTAAATATTTGTATAAAAAATGAGAATCATCGATCAACAACCAAATTTTGCTCTCTTTCTTTCTTTTTTGTTAATTTTTATGCAATTAGATATTAAAATGTCCATGTAATATTCATCTACTTTTATGGTAACAAAGTATGTTGAGTGATTCCCTTCCTTTCATTTCTCAATGGGAATAAAGGAAAGCAAAGACACATTGGAACGAATTAGGTAGCTCTTTTTCTTGGATGTGGATCAAGGGCCGGGGTACAAAGGTCTTGGAACTATCCAGGTGCAAATAACCCCATAGGTGACTGCAATGAGCAGAAATCTCACTCACCTGCCTAAACGACGAGCAAACACTCGAACGTGAGAGCAAGGGATCACCGGTAGTTAGGTACTGGATCCCTTTAGACCTGGAGAATGTGTAACGTTGGGTCGGGGTTTGGTGAACCAACTGGTCGCTCCTCTAGTTGAAGTATCGGGCCCCTTTTTCGTTGCCTAGGTTGTTCTGGAACTTCCGGTTCCAATCGAATAGTCCTTCACTATTCGTATAGGCATAACAGAGTTAACTGGAGGGAATCATTTTTTCTCAATCAATAATTCCTCAACTGGATAAATTCACTTATTTTACACCATTCTTCAACCAACATGTTTGTTTAAGCGGATCACCGAGTAATTTATCGTGACTATTAAAATGTGTCATATGATGTCCTTACTGAAATTATTCTGCAAAATGGGAAGGTCAATAGAGAAGAAAAAACCAAATATTGTTGAGGTCAAAGAGGTTTACAAAATGTTCTAAATGTAGTAAACCTTATCACAATAAAACAACATGTAAAAGTGATTTATAAATGGTAATTTAAGATGCTCCCATTATAGATATGGATTAATTAATGTAATACGTATCTTATTAGTATTTTTATTAATATTTTAATTTGTTTGAAAGCATTATTTTTTAATTACAAATAACCTTAAATCATAGGCTAATATAAAAATACATAAATTAATATTGTTTTAAATGTATAAAAAAATACTCAAAGTTATCAAATTAAATACAATTAAAAATATAATTGATGCAATACATAAATAAATTAAATATGATAATATTTAGTTATTCTTTCAATCATAGGTAAGTCATAATGTAATTGATAATTCCATTTATCATCTCACACTGAATCATTTTTTTGGCTAGTTTTTATTTGTATTCATAATATTTAAATAACAATCCAACAATACGACAATGACATTTATAAAAAAATAATTAGAAAAATATATTAAAAAATAAAATATTTTAACGTACTTTTAAGAGATATGAGAGGAATGAGAATTATTATTTTACATTTTATTTTAGATTAATAATTAAATTAAACACAAAAACATTATAAATTCTTTTTATTACTATTTTTATTATTTTAAATCAAATATAACTTAATTCACTTTTGTGATCGTAATATTGAAATTTTAAAATATTGTCAATGTCTTGAATATGATTTAAAGGGGAAAAAAGGATTTAAAATCAACATATTCCTTCAAATGTTAGCGAAGAATAAGTAAATGAATATAGTTGTTGTTTTAATATTAAATATATTTGGTATGATTACAATATATTTCATTTTTATGTTATATTATTTAAATAAAAGTATTAAATATTCTATATTTAACTTTAGTGTTGTTTTGTTATTATATTATAAATTGTATTTTTTTAATCATCTAGTTTTAAAAAAATATACTACTATTTTATTATTTTTTATTAAAATATTATTATTTTCAAGTGATTAATGTACGAACATTTAATAATGATATATTAATAATTAATATGAAATTTTTCATAATTTTTTTAATATTTTTTAATTGTAAATTTTTTATTTTAATATTATATTAATTTTTAATATATATATATATATATAAGTAATTTTTGTCATCAATTGATTTTTCTTAAAAACAATTGTATAAATTTCAATTTTATTATTGATAGCACGTGATTTAATCGTGTTTTATTTATTGAAAAAATAATATTTTTATAAAAATTATTAAAATAATATTATTTATTTAATTGATCAATATTTTCAAAGTTACGAGATTAATTTATTATTATTTTTTTATAATATGAGGACCAAACCATCAAATTTTTAAATTTGAAAACAAATATAACCCCTCTCATTATTATTTAAAATAAGGACAAATGTTTCCTTAAGTTTTTTATCTTTAACAAAAATACACTTTATACTTATACTTATTAAGTTAGATAGCAAAAGTCTACTACATTTATAAAAAAAAATTGAAGTATATTTTGTAAAGTAATATACTTGTATTGTTCTACTTTTTTTTTAATTGAGGTAACATAAGTTCATTAGCTTTACAAAATAGACTTCTATGATTATTTTGTAAATGTATCAAACTTGTATTGTCTTATATAATAGATAAGGAATTAAAGTATACTTTCATTAAAGTTAATAGATTTGAGCTACAAATTTTATTTTAAAATAAATTAAATCTATTTTATCGTTAAATTTTCAACTCGTAAAATGTTGGGATGAAATGCACCTTATGTCAATTTATTTTACAAATAGATCATTTTAATCATTTTTTTAGTGGTTCATCTCAAGTCATTTTACGTTTGAAAAAGAGAAAATTCATTTCAATTTATATATTATATTTAAATTAGATAAAAATATTCCATGAAAAATGACATTATTGAAAATCATCTAATTTATTTTATTTTCTACCAATTTTTTAAATATTTTTTAAGAAAAATTGATGTAGTTTTATGAAGTTTATTTTTTATTTAAAAAATCTTACATATAATATGAAATATTTATTAGCATGTAATTGTTGTATTAAAAATTATATTTAAAAAAAAACTAACATAAAATGTAAATAATTATTTGATTTTCAATAATATCTATTCTCAAGTGTGTATTTTTTTTTAATTTAAATATAATAATATAAATTGAAACGAATATATTCATTTTTAAAATTAAAGTAACCGTAGATGATACAAACTAAAAATAAAGTAACTAAAGTGATTTATTTAAGAAAATTTGTAATTTGGAAGACACTTAATCTTAAAATTTTACATATAAGATAATTTTTGAAAAGTATCAGGATCTTTATTAATTTTATTATAAGTAATTTCAAAATAGTAATAAAAATAAATATTATTAAATTTTATATTTATCATTAAATTTTTCGTACCATTAAATTTTACCGATATTAAAAAAATATGATTACTCATGAGAGATAGGGATGAAGCATTTTGGTGGAAGAAAAAAAAAAGGGCGACGAAAGCTACACTATTTTGAAATCTAGATTTGCAGTTATTATAAAAACATTTATAAAACAATAATTATTGCATAATAATTATAAAACAATAATTATTATATAGAATTCTCATTGCACAACTCATGAGTTCAGTTACATGATAGTCATCATAAGAATTATATTCCTTAGCACCCACACAACCACTCAGTTATTTATTTATTTATTTATTAGCTATAGATGCGTCATGGCTCGTTGTATCTGTGTTAATATATGTATCTAATATACTTAAATTTGTATAAATAAAATTTAATTCAATTTATTTTAAATGAATAGATTTTACAGTTTATGAACTAATTTATTCTTCTAAAAAATTAAAAAATATATTTATAAACAAAAATGTTACATTTTATTGTATTTTATTTTATTTTTATAAAATAAAAAATAATAATATCTTTAATTATTTTATTAAATGAGTTTGCAATATCTACTCATCTAGTAGTTGAGCCAATTAGATTGGAAATTAGAAATGTCTAAAAGTTTGCAAGGTTTTCTCATTGGTTTAAAGTAAATTAAGCATGGCCTACTATAAATATTAAGCAATGTGCCACTTAGCACCCCCAATGGAAACCACAAAGGACTATTATCTATATATAGGCAATAATGAAGAAGTAGTACAGTAGTTTACTTTTATCGCATGGAGAGCACTTAATCTGCTAGATCTCAAGTAGAAAATATACATGAGTTTTTATTTATTTAATTAATTAATTGGTCCTCGTGTATATATATATATATATATACTATAGGCTCCACAAATCTTCTTTGGATCTACATATTTTATTTTCTAAGCAATTGTAATAATTTAAAACTATGATTTTGCAGAGAAAAAACACGATCTTCTTTCAATTCACACATTGTATTCGATTAATTTGGTCTTAAGATGTTATTATAATTATTTTGACTAATATTAAATGGTGTATACCTTAGTCAAATTCAATAATTTTGTAGATTCACACAACTAGCTAGTGTGTCAGCTACATGTGTTATGGCCGGTCTCTTTATATATATTGTACTCCTTTTAATTCATTTCAGATCAGAAGGTTTGTTCATTCCACTTTAAAAGAGAACATCAAGCTTTTTTGACTTGAAGAAGAATATTGGAATTTTTAAGTATTCCATTAATATATGAAACCTATCTTTCTAGAATTAAGAGGATAAAAAAAAATTATGAAAATTAAGTAATATTCACACTTTCTCTAGTCTTTTCATGTTAATATCACTATCAATTGTAATGCAGTGTATAAGCCATCCACTAGTTTTTTTTTTTTTTTTTACTTAAATTATTTTTTTGAAAAAACAAAAGTGTGTTCTTTCTAATTATAATATATCACTTCACGCATGCACTGCCTTTCTTGATACTGTTGGACAAGAGAACGTGCTATTTGAATCAGAAAACCTCAAAAAAGATTCACCATTTTAGTTAGTTCTGGCAAAGATAAGCTCAAAGCTAAATTGAAAGCCATTCAACTTGTGGTCTGGTCACTATCTATCGCTTTGGCCTCTCTCCAGCTAAATGGAACTGCATATATTCCTTTTGCTGATCTCGTTATCGCATATTATCACTCAAATTTATTCTTCAACTATATTTTCCAAGTCAGCGTTATGTAAACCTATTTTACATCCACTCTTTATTTTGAAAAACAATGTTTACTAAACTTTTTTTTTTTTTTTAAATTGTAACCACAAAAATAAAATCGACGTTATTTATCCGAAATGAGATGAGAATGGTTCAAGACATTTCTAAGTGTATGCTTAGATTTTTAAAGTATATTAAATTTTCATAAATAAAATCTAAATATTTTTATTGGACTATATGAACCAAGACTTTTCCCGAATATGTGCACAACAGATTTTTTTTTTAAAATAACATCATTTATATTAAACTCATATATTATTATTATTAAAAAAATTCTAACTCAAATATTTTACATTAAATTATTTTAAATTTAGTTAAGTTGAACTCTTAAAATTTAAATACATAAAATATTATTGAGTTGTTATTTTTGTTATACTTATAAGTACAATTGTTATTATTTTATGTAATTTTTCTTTATTTTTCATAAATTATAGTATATAATTGATAAAATATTTAATTTTATGGTATAACGACTTCATACGTGAAGTTTCAATTTTAACCCTTTCATAAAAAATCATATATATACATATATTTTTTTATAACGTAAATAAATATACATTTTTTAACGTTGTAAGAATAAACATACGTTTTTTTTACTATAAGGATTAAAAGTGAAACTAATAGAATAATTTGATCATTTATGTAATAAATGATTAACCAAATATGAAAATGCATGCTATTAATTGAAATTTATAATTTGTAAAAATTTACATAGAAAATAGGCATTTTCCACACCTATAACCTTACCATGTGAAACATTTTCAGCTAAGTTCATAATATATAGATCTAAAAAAAAAGGCTCGGATTGGCATTTAATTTGTAAATTTTTAGCATATGATATGACATTTCCATCTAAATCTAACATTATTCTTAAGTTGAAGAAGGATAAAAATCTTCAAACTGTATTGTTTGATTAAGAAGCAGAGACGAGAGACCCTTTTGGTAAATTTACCTCAACCTGACTTACGAAGTGCCAAATATGCAATAAACCGATAACCCACCAACATTAAGGCCATAATACAAACATCAATCCATAAATGGTTGAGACCCATTGATTTGATCGGAGGAAAATCACCAACTCTACACAAAACTCCCTTTGAGCATTCATAAGAATCATCATCGTTATATTGAACCCCAAGAAGAAGCTTGTAACAGTAATAGCTATAGCTTAAGTACTTGAGCCAAACAATGAAAGGAGGAATTTGCTGAACATAGTAACCACCAG
Source organism: Hippophae rhamnoides (assembly GCA_033030585.1). Classification (NCBI taxonomy): domain Eukaryota; kingdom Viridiplantae; phylum Streptophyta; class Magnoliopsida; order Rosales; family Elaeagnaceae; genus Hippophae; species Hippophae rhamnoides. The sequence goes on along the minus strand of CM065428.1, from coordinate 58,363,904 downwards.
CAATGAGAAAGACTAAGGTTGTAACTGAAGCCAAAGTAGTAGCTTTCTTAATATCCATGAGAATTGCACCAAATGCTAATCCAACACTTTGGGAGACAAGGACATTATAAAGAACTACAAGTAAGGAAAGTATGAAAGTGGCTGGATCTGGTTTAAGTCCACCCATCCAATAAATTATGAAAACAAATGCAGTTGGTAGTCCAAGTTCTAAAGGCAGGTCTCCAACTGTTTTTGCTAAGAAATATGAAGAAAGTCTATACATCCCAGATGATCTTTCTTTTATTAGCATTCTTCTTTCTTGTGGAAATGTGAAAACTGCATTGTATAGTGGGTAGAATCCCCAAAACACTGAGAAGAAGAAGATCAATGCAATCTGTACATAAAATTATTGTTTCATCAGATAAAAAAACCTCTTAATTAATTTGACACAAGTGCTTTCAGAGCTTAAAAAACACATTTTTTGTAATTATTTTTTAGATTTGTCATAAAATTACTTTTAATTGAAATCATTTTTAATAAAAGTACAAATAAATCGACCCGTAAAAGATTCTTACACGGTCAGCAATGTGGGAAGCTGGGGTGTGCCACCAGAGGAGTCCACCAAGGAAAGCCACACTTATAACTTGGAAAATTCTAAGCCTATTTAATGCTTCATATCTCCTCTCCTTTAAGCCTCTTTGAAACAGCACCTTAAACTGGTGCCACCAACTTGTGGACCATTGTTCTGGATTTCTGTCACTTCCTGCATTATACCAAAATCTCCATAAACTAGTGAACAATAATCCCACTTTCTAGGCAAATTATAAAAAACATCAACCTTAAAAATTACAATAACATTGGATGATTTCGGTTGTATCGCGTTTAACATTAAACGGTTCTATTAGATCGTACTTCAAATTGAAAGGCGATCAATTAAAAGACATTTAAAATTAAATTATGTGCAATATTTTTTTATTTTAATTGTGATAATACATTATATAAATACAATGAGTGTTATTTTTGTGATTATAAATTTTAAAGGTATTATTTTTATTATTTTTTTAAATTTCTATTATAGTTAAAACTTTATAAGTAGCATGTACTTAAAATCATATAGAAGGAATATAGATTGAAAAAATAAAATAAATATAAAACTCACTTGCAGAAATCTCTTTTGTGTAATTGTAGTTAGCATCCAAATTGCAAATTTCAGCTTTCAATCTGGCAGAAATGTTTATGTCATAAGCAGAAATTAGAGTTTCCCTCACCATCTTCTGCTCTTGTTCCATGTTCTCACTTTGCTCCATTAAATGTTTTGAATCTGGGACGATTCCTGAAAAAGTTCACTTTTCCATTATTTTATGGTAACATGACAAATTTCATTAGAGAATGTAATTCATATTGTTTTATTCTTTCAATCTTTAATAGAAAAATTAAAAAAGCTATTATATTATGTGACGTAGAATTGTAGATAACTACTAGAAGTATTATATGATGTTAATGTTTGATGGATGACAAGCTCATCCCATGTATTTTACAGAAAAATGTGAAATATTTTCCAAAAAATCTGTCTCAATCAGAAATTGAGATTATGCAGTCTACTCAACAATCTTAACTAGCAATTAAAGTGAACACACTACAACAATTCGAAGTCTAAATAAGGATTAAAATATCAAAACTTCAATTTTAAAATAAAAAATATTATGGATATATCACGGAAATTTTTGTAAAGTTCATAAAAATTAAAAACATACATTGAAAATATCGACAGACCTTTTCATAAGTGGATACATCAGTAATTTTATGGATATTTTGATCCATGATTCTAACAATTTGATGGAGGTATATGTCATGAAACAGAAATAATAATAAAAATTATACGTATGCTTTCTTAACCATTTAGAAATGAAAAAACCAGAAAAAAGAACATGGTAAAAAAATTTGTTTTTGTTTTGTTTCATTCTCCATTAAGTGACAATCAAGAAATATAAAGTTTATTAATGAAAAAAATTGAAATTTAAATATGGTTTTCAAATATATATATATATATATATATATATATTTAAGTTTAAAAAACAATAAAAGGTATGAGTAAAAATTAAACTGAGTTCCAACTTAATTTTAAAATTAAAAATAAAATGTATTATTAAATAAAACTCATTTTAAAAATTTAAATTCAAAAAAATATAACTTAAAAATAAAATTAATTACAAAATACGCTTAAAAGTAAAACTTCCCCTGTATTTATGAGCTCTAATCAATAAAAAGAAGGAAGAAAAAAAAACTGGTATCAAACTAAGACAAGAAAGAAATAAACATACCATTGGCAAGATCTAGTAAGAGGTCAGCTGGATTAACAGTCATACAAGTAGAAAACCCAATAGAGGAAAAATAGTCCAAAGCTGAAGAAGCAGAACCATAATAGATAGGACTACCCTCAGATAGCAATACTACTTTATCAAACAAATGGTAGAGACGGCTAGATGGTTGATGAATAGTAGTGACCACAGTTCTACCACCACTAGCTAGTCTCTTAAGAATGGTTAGAATCTTCTGAGCTGTAGTTGAATCCAAACCAGAAGTAGGCTCATCGAGCAAAAGTAAACTTGGGTTGATTAACATTTCCTGACCAATACTAACCCTTTTCTTTTCCCCACCAGAAATCCCTTTAAAAAGTGGACCTCCAATCATACTATTCCGACACCGATTCAAACCCAACTCAGTAATAACCCGTTCCACATGTTGTACTTTCTCTTCTTTAGACAAACTATTAGGTAACCTTAGCAGAGCAGTGAAGAGTAAAGTCTCAGTTACCGTAAGGTGTGGATATAAAACATCATCTTGTGTGACAAAGCCTGTTTTTCTTTTTACTGTACCAGAAAAAGGTTGACCATTGTAAGTGATTTTACCTGATAATTTACCACTTAGACGTCCTCCTAAAGCTGTTAAAAGTGTAGTTTTACCACTCCCTGAAGGTCCTAACATAGCTAGTAACTCACCTGGGAAAACAATGCCTGTTACACCATTTAATATACTCTTTTCTCTAGTACCGTTATCACTCGACAAACTAGTACTAGTACTATTCCATGGCCACCACATTCCTTCTTTATGTTGCAGTTTAATTTTATACACCACCTCCTCAAACTGCAAAGATAACAATTTTTTTGGGAAAAATAAAATCAGATTAATTAATTATTTAATTAGTAATTATGAAAAACAAAATTTGATGAGAAATAATAATAATAATAATAATAATAATAATAATAATAATAATAATAATTACCTTGAGAGTTATGGGGAACAAGGAGAGTTGAAAGAGAGATTGAGAATTATTAACTTGTATTGGGTAAGCAATAATAGCCCTATTGTCATGGACTTGAGGCATCTCAGTAGTAGTTGAATTATTATCAGGAGAGTGATGTTCTGGTTTTGGCAATGTATAAGTGAGGGGCATAGTTGTAATTAATTAGTTATGGAAGAAGAGGATTGAAGAGAAGTTAAAAAGTTCCTTTTAGTTTTGCTTCCCAAAGTGAACTAGAAAGCAAGCAATTATATAGCGGAGACATATACACACAAAATAAGGAGACGTTTTTTTAGGTGTAAGTCTATATATGGTGGGCTCCCACCTATCTTGTGGGTTAGTTTATTGTAACACTAAGTCTAATTACTCATTATTTATACTAATCTTGTCCTATTTATTACTTTTATTGATTTTGTTGTCTTCATTATATGGTGACCTTGAAATGCACAGAGAATTGTACTGCTAATTATGAGGCATGAGAAGTGGAATGCAAATTAACATATGCAACAAAAAAAATTAAGAAATGGATTAAATTGTACCAAATTCGATGTGTTTAAACTCATAAAATTTAACTGATGTATTAAAAAAACATGGTTATCTTTTGTTTTGAATAGAATTTTAATCATTGAAAAAAAAATATAAAAAAATGAGAGAAAATTGTAACTTATAATAACAAAGTTAATTGTAAAGTTAGTGCTACATGAAATTTGGATAAGGGGAGGTGGGATTAATGGGGCAATAACTCTTGCTTGATGTTTTGTTTATTAATAGTGTATGCCAATCAATTTAGTCTTTTTATTATTATTATCCAAATTATGAGAAGTGGTATAAAAGTCTAACATATATACTTGAATAAGTTTTATATTTCTTACTGTTAACTTACTTTTAATTTATTATCTTATATTTCTCTATTAATTTTATAATTTATTTTATTTTTATATTAATTAAATACATTAAATAATATTTGAATTAAATATCGATAATATAACTCACTTCCAAGCTAGGGTTATGATTTTTTATTGAATTTAAAGGAAAGTAATTAATTTTATCCATTAATATCGTAACTTATTTTATTCAAATTTATATTAAATATTAATTTTAAATTGATTACATAAAATATCAAATTAATATAAAAAAAATTAAAGCAATGAATTAAAAAGTAAATCAACTTTTTTTAATAAGAAATAAAACATTTAACTTATATGGTTTGATAGTTACCAGAAGTAAGAAATTAAATGATTATATTAGTATTGATATATATGGCTTGAACATTCACTATGGTAAGTTCAACACCTTTTTTTCTTTCTATTTTTTAATAATTTACATATTTAAATAATTTTTAATAAAAATCCTGTAAATAATTTTTTCCATAAATAAACACATATTTATTTGTACACGGTTAACTATGTTCAAGATAAAGACATGTTAACATATGTTTAGTTAATTACTTAGGTAGTGCGGTTGGGTGGGGTTGAAGTAGAGGGTTAATTTTATAAATCGATCTGTTAAAAGAGATTATATATATATACTGCAATTAAATCTTTCAATTTATTAATTATAATTTAAATAATATATATTAGAGTTATATAAATTTAGATTCATATTAATTATATTACGATATATAATTTAATAATTTAAAAAATAAAAAAATAAAAAAATTATTAATTTTTTTTATAATATTTAACCTCGCATCACACGATAATTTATGTGAATATACACTATTATTATCTTATAATTTGTAGGCTGATGGATAATAGGGGTGGCCGGGTGGGGATAATTAAAGATCTTTTCCTTTCAACATCAAAGGGCGTGGGATGGTCTTTATTCTTTAACTTACTTTACTAAAAGAAGCGGTATTTATTAATAAATCTAAGTCAAATAATTACAAATTAAATGTGGCTAGAGTCGATATCTATGGGTATGTTTTTGTCTTTAATATATTTCTTTCATATTAATTAAATTATTTTTAAGATTAAAAAATAATGTAACAATAATTATACACACATTTAATTATGCATATATTGATTATAGTTTATGCACATAAAAGCCTAATATGATTATTAGTTGCACATGCAATGCAATACAATACGTCTCATGGGTGGGTTTTTTTTTCCTTCACTTGTGCATATGTATGCCACTGGCGATTTATTACATGATATTATATATAATTAATTTTGCAGCTTTCCAGAATAACTTAATTGATTTAATACACACATATATATATATATATATATATTCAAGTATATACACCGATTTAAGTTTTTTTGTTTTGACAAAAAAAAAAGTATATGCAGCCTTCATTTCAATGGAATATTAATCGGTAAACATGACTACCAGCACAAAAGATATATAATATAAAAAATAAAAAGACAACATTTTTGTCTTAATTAAGATTTATGTTTGTGCGATGAGGAAGCTTAGCTAAACTGTACAGGTACTATTTCAAACCGGTGAAACTGATATATTAGATAAAAAAAATTTAGTTAATTATAAGTTATAAAATTAATATTATTATTTTAATCAATAATTATTTATTATATTAATTATATTTATATATGTTAAAAACACAGATTTAATTTAACCCAATGAAATATTATTATATTAAGTTAGTTCTAAATTTCTAACATGTTATCAAAATTTGTTCTGATTTAATAGGTGATTTAAGTTTTTTCATTAACAATTTAATACCAATTTTATGAGATTACATCTTTCCGTGTGTAAGAATAAATTGTTAAGTTTCCTTTAATCTAAAGATAGTAATATTTATTATAAATTTAAAAAATCTTTTAACTCAATAGATATTATTGAATTAAATTATACTAATTTTCAAATCATATTATAATTTATAAAATAAAAAATACATGATAAGATAAGAAAAATTCCTAGCCACCACGTTGAGATTAATTTAATCTTGTCGACAAGTCCAAGTAGAATATACCAGGAAAAATATATTTTTTACTTTTTTTTCCTTGTTTATTATTTCTTTATGAAAGTCATATATTCCTTATTTATATTCTTTCTACGCTTGCATGTTTTAATTTTAATTGTTTTGCTTTTATCGTTGTTACGCAACTAACTAAAGTGAAGATCTCATTATCACGTTATCATCTACTAGTGATGAGAATTAAAAAATCACGATATAATCACTATTATTTTTTCTGAAAAATTCACATTATAATTTATTCTTAACGTTTTCAATAGATATATAAACAAAATGTGGTTAGCTATATAATTTAAGCTCAAGAAGACTAATACCTAATCGTATAAAAAAATTGATATTTTAATAACATCATAATTTAATTTTTATCACTTATGTTTATTTTTATTATTTAAATGGTATACAATTAATAGTTTTATTTAAAAATAGATATTAATTGATATAATTTTTACATTAAATTAAAGATTTGTCGGTTAATAAATTTGTATTAATTTAACATTGTATCATATTTTTAGAGGGAAGTATAACTATGATACTACTTAAATAGTAAGGGTAAAAAAGATAACAAAAATTGAATTATAATACTATTAAATTAACAAAAAAAATTAATATCTTTTGTTAATTATAATATAATAGGCATATCTATCGTTAGTAGGAAACTAATGTTCCGATAAAGGTAATATCATATAATTTTTTTACATTTTACATCTATAATATTTAATTAAACAAACTTAATTAATGTAAGTATAAATATATATGTTCTTAGCTAGGAGTAGGGATGGGCAAAAAAACCGAAAATTCGATTATCTGCGGTTATCTGAACCGACGGTTCGGTTTTTAACCGGTAAATTTCGGGGACGGAGACGGTTTCGGGAAAAAACCGAATATGAAACAACGGTTACGGTTATACTAAAAACCGTACCTGCATGTACCCGAAATTAATTAGATTTAATTAATTAAATTATATATTAAATTATAAATAAAAAATTAATTATATATATTTAATAAATTAAATTATATATATATATTTCGGTTTTTTTTCGGGGTTTTTTTCATAACCGTCAACTGCTTACCCACGGTAAATCCGCCCCGGCAACCGTAATCTGGGCGATTTCGGTTATAGGTTTTAAAATTCGATTCGAGGACGGTTATATCAAAAACCGTCCCCGCCCGTCCCCGTGCCCATTCCTATAGGAGTGGATGTACGTAGAGATGAAGAAAGAAAGACACGTACACATCTAAAATCATAGAAAATAAATTTTTTGGTGAAATATTTATGAACTTTTAGATAAATTATATACATAAAATAGTATTCTGTTATACTTGTATTTTAAATTTTAAACTTTTTAACACTTAATGCATCAAAAAACTCACAAATTGAAATATATTTATATTAAAATGAAATGCATATAAATCCTTTTGAATTAAAAACAAGTAATAATTGAATATTATTTCTATATATTGAATATAAATATTAAATCTGAAAGTGTACCTAGCATTCCTCCCCTTATATGGCTCGTGTTTTAATCAATTTTTTTTTACTACTATTTTTATTTATTCAGCAAAATAAAATACTACTATTTTATCTGTGATTGTATTCATTTTTCTTTTTGCAAGAATATAAATTGAGAATTTAAGTATATGCATAAATCATGAAAAAAAAATAGTGGAAAAGCATAATGAACATATATCAAGTTTAACAAAAGAAAGCGTACGGTGTGAGTTGAATTGCCTAAAGAAATTTCCCAGAATTTCGACCAAGTAAACAAAAAGTATAAGGGCGGTATCGCTTTTATTTTCAGAGCTAGGCAACTGATTCTTATATTCCCTCTGAATAGTTATTGAATTTCGTTTTTCCATTGTTTAACTTTCAGTTTTCAACATTCGCATCTCCAAAATTCGATATGACAATGGTTTTTTTTTTAATCTAATGTTGCATGCTATACAGCTATAGTAGCGCTATTAATAATATTTATTTATAAGGAGTACTAGTTTTTTTTTCTCTTAAATAAAAAAGGGCCTAGTTAGATGCTAATTAATAACTAAGGTCCAAGTCTTCTGCTTTATATACACTTATCTTCTTGTTTTTTGTTTCATAGTATAAGAATTTGTATTTTTATTTTAATATTTTTTTATTCGTATTCTTAAATGTGATACATAAAATATCATTATTTATATTACCAATATAATTTTTTTAAAAAATTTAACAGTAATCTTAATTAATTAAGGTAACTCATTAAAATTGATAAAATATATATTAATATTATAGATATAGATATTTGATATGTCATAGTAAAAAATATTGATAAAAAATATATCAAAATAAAAAATAAGAATAGTTTAAAAATACTAACCCTAAATTATATATACTACCAATTTGGTATAAGTTTAAAGTCATATTTGATGTACTTACACACGTAAGTATAATATATATATATATATATATATATATATATATTAAATTTTAAAATTATTATAATTTTTAATATTTATAAACAAAATATAATATTTTAAGTATGCATATGTTATAAACCAATAAATAAGAAATAAACTCGTAAAACTTTAATTTATATAATTTATTTTTAAATAATTATTTAGTAAGATGATACAATTTATCCAAATATAAAATTTAAAATAATATTATAAATTGTTTATAAAAAATAATATTATAAAATTTCTTATATTATAATTTTTATGTATAAATTATTTGCAAATTTATGTAAGTTATTTAACTATTTAAAGAAATATAAAAAAATAAACTATTAATCTATTTAAAAAAATTTAAGTTTAAGTATTGTTAATATAGTTATTATATTTAAAAATTAAAATTTTTAAATTCATATTATAAATTTAATAGTCTTGATATTATCATTGTGTACAAATGATGTTTTAAAATCCAATTTTTTAGATTTATTAATTTTTGATATAATTTTTTTAAAAAAGGACAATAATGATGATAAAATCGAACCGTTATATTTAAAATTTAATTTTTTAAATTCATAATATAAATCTAATAATTTTAATATTATTATTGTGTTTATAATCTACTTTAAAAATCCAAATTTTAAAATTATATTATAAATTAATTTTTTTTAAAGGATCATAAAATGGATCATAGAAAAATATTTATTTAAGAATAATTTGATTTATACATGAGTTAGACAAAAAAATATTTTTTAAATTTCTTTGTATTGTGATAATAGCCATTTTATTCATTAGAAATGGTAATTAAGAAAGAAATAAAAGAACTGAAATTACATCAATAAAGATAATAAAAAAAACTTATTTAGATAGTTAATTAATAAAAAATTATTTAAAGTGTCATATTCAAAAACATAAGTTGAAATCATAATTATTATACATATATATTTAAAAGTTTAATTTTATAAAATTTAAGAGTATTTATATTATCATTATATACAAATAATACTTTAAAATGTAATTTTTTAAAATATATTAACTTAAAAGACCGTAATAATTTCATATTTAAATTATAAGTATAAAACATCACATTCAAATAATCAAGTGGTGTGTAACTTATTAAAGTTTAATTTAATTCGTTTATGAATTAGATAAATAAAATAATTGTAATTTTATAATCAAGTGTTAATTGTATAAAACATAAATTTGAATCTTAGATATTTTTATTATACATATTTTATTCATTATATAAAAAAATGAAAGAGTAAGTATAATTTATTTGAATGTAATTTTATTTATAACAAATAATATAATCATAGTTTCAAAATCTATTAATAAATATAAAATATCTATTACAAACATAAATTTAACTTCTTAATATATAAATTTTATTCATTAAAAAACAATGGGAAAAATAAAAGCAAAAAACGAAGGGTATATTTGACTCTTAATATATATATTATTCATAAAAATGAGATAAAGAGAGGAGAAATAGAAGCTAATGACGACGACACATTCTTTAGCCATTTATATGTAAAAAAAGATATCTTTAATTCTCACTATAATTATGCATCATAATTGTTCCGCATGGTAACTTTTTAACTAAGTGATCATTATACATTCATATTTTACTCACTTATATTATTATATACTCAATTCTATAATTTACACCTAGCTGTAAAACTGTATAATTTAATATAAAGTAAATATACATGTAAAAAAATATAAGTAAATAACATAAATATGGGATAAAAAATTTTCCATATATCTTTAACATTTTTAAATTTATAGAAATTAAAAAATTGTTAATATTGACAATTTTTATATTTATTTAAATTTTTCTTTCAAAATTTTAAAAAATATTAATATTTAAATTATTGATAGTTGCATATATATTACTGCTTTTAAATGCTTAATTTTTAAAGAAATTGAGATAAATTTCGAATTATATATTACAGAATGTTCGAATACATTGCTTAATTAGTGCAGACACTTCCTTTACTTAGGGTAGGGGTGTCCATGGTCCGGTCCGATCCTGTTTTGCCTAAAAAATGTAACTAAACCAGACCGTTCATATAGTTGAAACCAGATCGGATCGGATCATTCGACTATCTAAAATGTTATAACTGAACGGTTTGGTCCGGTTTGGTTAACAGTTTTGAACCGTTTTTAACAATTAATAATAAATAAATATGATTCAATTTATATATAGAATATAGATTAGTACATATTCTTAATATATTAAAATATTACTTTTTGTAATTAATCAAAAATCATTTCAGAACTAACATAATATAAATCACCAAAGTGTAACATTCTTGCATAGGACAACAATTTAGGACATTACCTTGAATTTGAGGGCTTCACAAAATGTTTGGTGCCACTACATTAAAAAGATGGTAATTTTGTACAATTGAATGCTATTAAAAACTGATTTTTATTATTTATTAACTTTGTGGATTAATTACATTTAAAATATAATTATCTGCATAAATATTTAGTTTATAGCTGAATTACCTACATATATGATATCAGGCGTTAATAAATTAATAATACAATTTGTTATTTAGAAACTTTATACAATCTATAACAATATTAATTTAAACATTGTTTATTTACATTTTAAAAATTAAGAAGTAATATGATTTAATAAGAACCTATAAAACAAAAACACCACAATTTATGTACATTTTATTACAAAAATAAAGCTTATATATAAATCATATATAAAAATTTATATTAATAAATCATGTTAATAAAAAAACACATTTAATTGTAAATATCAATGTATTCTGTGAACTATGATTATACTAAGACAATTTGTAAATATCATATTTCAGACTAACAAAAAACTGACATACCATTCAGATTTTAGATTTTAGACTAACAAAAAAATGACATACCATTCAGATTTTCAAGTTTAATTAACTTTCTAGATCAAACAAATACTCATAACAATTTGATGGGAATTGAAATCAGATCCAACAGGTAAAAAATAACTCTACCTTCTAACAGAAGATCATGATGGGTATAAGAAATGTGGAATGCATCCTGATGATTATAATTAGTTTAAACTGAAAAATGAGTTATGTACATGTACGTATTCTTGATGACAGATTTTTCATTCTCGGGGGTAGACCTGTACCTCTTGAAATTCATAATGATCAAATATTAATAAAATAAACTATATATATTTAATCTATAAAGAAAACTTAATCAAAATAATTAAGCTTTAAAAGAGGGACAACATACGAACAATTTAATTGAATTTATAAGTTATAAGTTATAACAGTATTAATTAGTTTTCAATTTCCACCATTTAAAAAAAATAAACTCTGTGAGAAAAAATTGTTAGAGTTCACAGTTCAAACTTCAAAGTATTCAGGCTAACAAAAAAATGACATACCATTTAGATTTCAGACTAACAAAAAAATGACATACTATTCAAATTTCAGAGTTCAGACTAACAAAAAAAAGACTTACCATTCATATTTCAGACTAACAAAAAAACGATATACCATTCAGATTTCACAGTTCAAACTTCACACTAACAAAAAAACAACATACCATTCAGACTTTAGAGTTCAAACTTTAGACTTATCGTTTAGTTTATTCAGGAAAAAACTACTACCAGACTACTAGACTAGTACTCCAGTAGTATTAGACCACATACTTATTTCGTGATTTTCGTCCATTATTATCATGACACGACGTGATGCGAGGAGAGATGATTTGTTATTTCCTTCTACTTCTAAACTTTATGTAATAATTAAAGCTAACAGACAAAGAAGAGTCTGTACTTAAAACATGGTATCCTAATAGTGTATGGCCATGCATTCTCTTATTGATATCTTATTTTATATTTTTATATTTTTAAAGAATTATTCTCAAAATTCATATTTCTCTTTTCATGTTTAAAACGCAATGCACTTACTTTTTTTATATAATATAAACAACATATATTTTTTTTAAAGATGAATTAGAAGTGAAATTAAATAAATAAACTAGTTATATAAAAATCAGAGTCCTTGTAATATATGATTTTTGTACGTATAATTTAGAAAACATGAATATATAAATAATAATAATAATAAAAATTTCTTAATTATCAAGATTTTTGAAAGAAGAAGAAATCAAAAATCATAAAATTTTACCAAATAATATATATACAAATTGTTACAAAGACATTAGTACTGATCCATCATTTTAACTATAAATTAAGATTGTAATCATACACCCTTGGATATGTTAACAAATTCTAGATTAACAAATCAAAGAAAGCACTATATATTATGTCTCGGTGGAACATCTACACGATTAAAAAAAAGCAAAGTGGTAAAATATGATATCACATCGGTAAATTAAAAAAATAAAAATAAAAATACACATTTGACAAGAATATAATAATAGTTGCCGTACATTTTGATGGAAAGAGAATCATTTCTTTAATAGATGCCTCAAGCTCTTGATATGAAAGTGAGAAGTTATACGATTATATAATATACATTATGTGCGCATGCTTTGCATCATATTTTTGTGTGACTATTCTCCTTCTTTAGAGCTTGGCATTTGGCAAGTTTTAATGCTATTTTCAATTTTTGTTTTAGATTGGATATCATATGATATCTTTGTACCATCACAAGTCACAAAAATTATTTTTGTGGCTTTTTCGACTGTTTATATTTATATGTTTTTATTAGTAATTAATTATTTATTATTTTAATCGATAATTATATAATACGTTAATTTTAATTGTATTAAAACTTATAATATAAAAAAACATTTTACTTTTTATTTTTAGTGTTAATCGAAGTAAATATATTTTCTACAAATTTAATATGCATAGTATGAAAATAATTATTAATTAAAAAGAAATTTAGAATATCGTCAATGATTGAAATTCTTAAACCTAGACTAGAGCGCCACCTCTATAAGGGAAAAAAAAGTTGTCTATTAAATTATTAGAAAATTGTTTGATTAATTATAAATTTGAATATTCTTTCTTTTAATCATCGTTATATTCCGAGGGACTTTTCAATGGTAGCGAGCAGTAGAAATATACTCCAAATTAATCAAACTCGTAACCATTGTGAAACACAATATAATTAATAGTTTTGAATAATAATTAAGTTATAAGGTGTTTCGCTATAATATATAATAGATAATGTGACATAAATATATGATAATTAACATTAAATGAAAACTTTAAATTTTGACTAGTATATTAGGTAATACATGTAATATTATTTATGTTAAACAATGCATTTACACTTTAAAATAATATAATATGTTAACATAAATTAAATAAATAAAATTAATATTAAAATAAAAATATATTTGATCTCAGATCAATAGGTTAAATAAAAAAAATTAATATAAAATTATAACTAAAGTAATAATGGGGAGAACTCCCCAAAAAAAAATCTCAGTACGTTTTATCATTTTTAAGAATAATTAAATGCATAAAAATATGCGTTAAGAATAATATAAATAGACAGATAAATTCACATAAAATGTGATTATTATCAAAGTTATTATCGAAGATGAATAATAATATTTGTATTTTAACATGTTTATCAAATTTTATTTGTTTTTGTCTTGTTTAATTTTCTAATGTACGGTAATTTAAATAAATTAATCCCAATTTCTCCTTAAAAATATAAAATTTGGAATTTTCTAGCGAGTTTCTGATTTTAAATTAAAATGTGGGTTAACTTAGAGATATTGTGTGTCATTTAGTAGCACTCTTTCCAAATCTTATTAATCATCATGATCCAACAGAAAGACTAATTTATCATTTGTCTCGGACTATCTTCTGTTCATACAAATAATATGTAAAGAATTTATATATATATCACAATATATATAAATTTAAAAGGCATAATTTATATTTATTAGTAATTGTTCTATAATCACTATATCATCCACACCACTAATTTTACTTTTATTTATAATTAACACATAACTTAATACATATAATATTATTAAAAAATATAGATAAAAGGAAAAAATATATCCATAATCACTGTATCATTCACATCACTAACTTTACATCCATTTATAACTAATATATTACTTAATATATATAATAATTTGATATATATAACATTATTTAAAGAAAATAGATATAGAAAAATTACCCATAATTACTATATCATTTTCATTAATGACTTTACATCCAATTATAACTAACATGTTGCTTAATATATATATAACATTATTTAAATCACAAGTCACACGTTTAGGGCATATTTATTATAGATTACTAAATAATTTAATTGTATAATTTTTGTATAGTTATATATTTGGGTATAAGATGAAAGCTTATTTATACATAACAAAGATAGTAAGATTATATACAAATTTAGTATTAATAACGAGTATGAATCTAAATTGGACTAGATATATTACTTAATATGTATAGAATTTCATTCTAAAATTATGTGTATTGACTTTTTATTTCATCTTAAATTAAAAAATAATTTATTTTTATTTAATATGTAAAAGAATATAAAATAAATTAAATTTAAATAATTTTTTATAATAAAATTATATAAAACAAATTAAATATTATTTTAAATATAAGTTCTATTATACATAGTCACAAATCATTGTAAATAATAATTATGATACAATTATACTTAATATATTTAATACGATGCATCAAACATACAATTAGTTTATCACTTAATTTCTCATTCTTATATATAAAAGCTCGAATGAGGATGAACATAAATCTAGTAAGTCGTTAATTTTTTTTCATACATTAATAAATAAATAAAAATCTCAATAATAAATTCATTTTTATGAATAGTTGTTTTATTAGTTTTATTGGGTACTTTTTTGGTTATTCTTAACTTTTTTAATACAATAATAAACATTAAAAATGTCATTATAAAAAATACATTTATTTTAAATAATAATTATTTGATAGTTTTATTATCGGCAAAAAATGAGAATTTATCTTGGTTATTCTTCACTTTCATTTTTATATATCAATAAATATAAAAAAATATCTATACTATATAAATTTCTTATGAATAGTTATTTTTATAATTTTATTGTGTATTAACTTTATATTGTTACTTGAATAATTGTTTTTGTAGTTTTTATAAAAAGCAAGAGTATGTTTTGATTATTTATTACTTTATATTTTTAGCACATCAATAAATATTAAAATATTTCTATAAGAAAATTATATTTTTATTAATATTTCTTTTGGTAGTTTTATAGTATATTAACTTTGCATTATTATCCATTAATAATTGTTTTATATTAATAAATACAAATATTTGATATTATACAGGTAATAAATACGCGATCCTAACGATCAGAAGTATCTTGCTCATATGGTGAATGTAACGTTGTCGTTTAACACTCTTTATGGTCTTTCGAAGCAATCAATCCTATTCTGATTAAAAGATTTGATGAACAAGAAGATGATTTTGGGATCTCTCTAACATCTCTCTAAAAATCTTGACACAATATGTAATTATCCAAACAATTTGCGCCCAATATAGGGCCATAAATTAGTCAATATGAGAGAATTTGAGACATTTTATTCTATAAGTAGAATAATTACTTTGTTTTATAGGAAATTCACTTAGTACCAATCATTGTTCCAAATCATAGCAATAAAAATATCGCTTCAATCACTCAAATAATCATTCCAATCACACAAATAATATGACCAGTCATCGTCCACATTATATTTTATCCATTTTTACGCATGTTATAATTTTACAATTTTTTTGCTAAGTAAAATTAAAAATACCCCAAGTGGCTAGAATTATATTGAGAAAAATGTTCATGATAAATACGTGAAGACTTTGGACAATCTCTTCTTACTTCCTTGCTTGATCTTTATCTAAGCTTCCATGGAAGATTGTGACCCCAACTATAAAGCTACAGATTTCGATCCTTATGAAATCCTTTATCACAAATTTTACTTACAAATTGGACTAGGATAGTTCGATTAGAGTTGTCACAAATTGGAGAGAGAAAAGTAGACTTGGCACAAACTAAAGAGGAACGAATTGGGCCTAGTTTGATTAGACATGGTATAAGCTAAAGAGGAACAGGCTGGGGCTAGCCTAATTGAAGCTGGTGCGACTGAAGTTGCATCAAACTAGAGTAATACAGACTTACACATAATGAGTTAAAAAGGATGTAGCTTAGCCAGAGCTACAATATAAATGGGTTAGCCACTACTAGACATAGTTCTGAGGTTGAAGCAATGCAAACTAATTTGTACTATTTCACTTCACAACAACCAATCTAGATGCATGTGGTTTAGGTAATGGAAATATGAGTTGCAAAAGAAATAGATTTGACACCCTAGTAGAGATACATGATGCTTCTCTATGAAAGGACACACCTCTAACAAGCCATATTTATCACATCTCAAGAAAATGACTTAGTCGATCAAGGAAAGTTACACGTTGGCTATATTATCTACTTAACAGGTTTTGCTCGAGCCTTTATCAAACACCTTGATAGCTTTTTTTTCTCTTCGACAAGATATTTTTATTTGATCCATTGTATGATTAGTCTAGCAAATTGTATCTATTCAATTTTTGAAGGGAGCATGATAGTAAAGGCGGAGCATGATAGTAAAGGCAAATTTATGGTTTGATTAAGAAATAAGTTTGGAAGACATTTGCTTAAATATTTAAGGTTTCATTTTGAATTCAAACAAGCAAAGAAGTTAGATCTTACTAAGGTCTTGATAACTCTATGAAAGTAGAGTTATCAGTACACTTTATACTTAATATTTTTTCGTTTTATTCAATAAGTAGTATTTTTAAGGTTAAAAATAATAATATATAAACTTTTTAGTGAGTGAAAATATAAGTTTTGAATTTTTATATGATTTTTCTATAGTTTTTATGGATTTTTAAATCAAGACTAATCAGATAATGCCACGTGGATGCCATGCAAGTAAGGGAGCTGACGGAACAAGCCACGTGGATGCCACACAATCAGATCAAACGAATCACACAAAGATGCGTGTATAGAGTGATGTAGCACTTTGACACGTGTTAGCACCGCTTTCCTTTTGAGTTCGTCGCACCGTTGACGTTCACACTACGTATTGTCACGCTATTTGCCCACTCCTTCCAATTGCGTACCAGGTAATTTATAACATCAAATCACATATCATCGCATGAAGATGACTCAATAAATGTTGACTGAGACCAGTCCTCCCCACCATACATTGTGCTCTAATTTTCCCAGTGAATTTTGTATGCCACATGTTGTGCTTTTACTAACTAGCGCTATTAATTTTGCTTGTTTTGATCTCAACCCTTGATCTAAAGCTGAATTGACGGTTCAGATTTCACCTGAGCTATATTTAACCTCATAATTGTCCTATAAATAAACCCCAATAAGTTAAAATTAACATATTTTTATAAGTTTTTGGAACCAATAAGAGAGAAAAACACAAAAAATTCAAAAAGAGATACAATTTTAATGGAGTTTCAAAAGGAAATTTGTTCTAAAATTTAAGAGATTGATTGTATTTCTTCTTCTACTCTTTTCTTTATCAATTTTTATGTCTAGTTAATTTATCAATCTAGGGGTCTTATTTACCCAATTTTCACCATGTGATTATATAATATTTTTATCCTAATTATGATTTTAATTTAATTATATTATTTAATTTAATTTTTTTTGCTATTAATTGTTTGTCCAACAATCATTCTATAGAGATAATTAAATAGATTTAAGAGAATTATTTAATTATTTGTCTTGAATAAATAACATGCATAATTTATAGACAATGATGTATTATTCTTATGTATGTGATCCATAATTGATGAAATTAATGAGTTGTATACAATTTCATTGATATGAGAATATAACTAGGTTACTTACTATATGGTATGTAATTTACTTGAGAAAAGAATATATGTTAATTAAGATTCAATTGAACATATAAATAATTGATAACTATATTGGAGGAATTTTAGTGATTCATAAGTCTAAAAAATTAGGAGAATAAACATTCTTAGATATTTTCCCATATATTTTCTTAGCTATCAAATCTTTTCAATTAATTAATGTTATTTATTTTTAGTTCTTTTAGTTTTGGTTTCTTAAAATATAAAAGCATCCAAAAGTTTGATTTTTATTTTTTTGTTTTAAAAATTAGTTTCTAATAACAAATCTCTATGAAAAGGATATTTTTTTATCATTGTATTATTTGTTACGATGCGTATACTTGCATATTCATTGCACACAATTTGTGTTCGATCAAGTCTGTTGTTGGAATTAGTTTTGGTTTCTTAAAATATAAAAGCATCCAAAAGTTTGATTTTTATTTTTTTGTTTTAAAAATTAGTTTCTAATAACAAATCTCTATGAAAACGATATTTTTTTATCATTGTATTATTTGTTACGATGCGTATACTTGCATATTCATTGCACACAATTTGTGTTCGATCAAGTCTGTTGTTGGAAATGGCTGAATTAAGATGTTGGTTTAATTTAGAGATGGCACGACTTGTTGGAAATGATTGTAATAGACTATAGGTTTAATTTGCTATTATTGGGTATTCCAAAAAAAAAGACACCTATTATGGGTTTCATCTTGAGGTTTGTTACTAGAAATGAATAAAATGGGTTGTGGGTTTAATCTTGAGGCTATACGACTTGGTGTTGGAAATGACTATAATGGACTGTAGGCTTAATTTGCTAGTGTTGGGTATTATCGATATAGCACCTCTTTACCAACAAGGTACTTCTTACCAATGAGGTACCTTTTACCAACAAGGTACCCCTCCCAACGAGTTACCTCTTGTCAATGAGGTACTTCCTATCAACAAGGACCTTTTATTGACGAGGTACCTCTTATAAACAAAATATCTCTTATCAACATGGCACCTTTTATCGATGATATATGTCTTATCAAAAAAGTACCTTCTACCAATGAGGTACCTCTTTTCAACAAAATACCTCATACCAATGATGTACCTCTTATCAATAAGATATCTCTTATCGACAAGGTATCTCCTATCAATAAGGCACTTCTTATTTCCTATCAACAAGGTACCTCTTATTGACTAGATGCCTCCTATCAACAATGTACCTCTTATAAGTGAGTACCTCTTTCTAGTAAGGTACCTTCTACCAACAAGACAATTATTGTCAATCAAGGAATGTCTTCAAGGTACCTACCTATGCATAACTTGCGACACATCTCAATGTAAAAGTTTCAAGAAAAACAAGGGAGATAGTTAAGAATGGTAAGACATGAGACCAAAGTTGGAATATTTGATCTAAAAACAAGGTATGACCTAATAAATTTATTTATACTTATGATCATTATATTTTGTCAAATATAAGCAGGAAGGTAACTCAAATTAATCACCTATAAAATTTCATTACTTGAGGAATTATATATTCATTGTTTAGAGTGAAAAGACCAAATGGTCCCCATCCAATATGGATGCATGCATAAAGCCATGTATGTAAATACCTAGCCTAAGGAAGAAAAAATTTTGCTACTGAAGAATTATTGCAAAAAATTAATGCAATAACTTTTAAGTACAGAGTGAGGTAGCCAAATGGACCCCCCACTTGGGATACTGGATAAGAGGAGTGTTACCCATTTTGAGAAAAAGTATTGAGTTCACCAAAGTGAACACATGTAAGGGGAATCTTCAATTGTCAAGGCCATTCACCTCATTGTCTATAATAGCATCCCCATGGAGGTGAGATATTTCAACTAGTCCTTCGCATTATGTGCTATAGGTCATGAGTATGAGACATTGATCGAATCTTCAAAATTAACCTTTGTATAATCTACGCCTACAAAATTAAATAAACTCCGATCCTAAACTATTGAAGAGCTCGCTAACGTGAGGTTAGGCTATGTTCATATTGCCATTTCAAGTATAATGGACTCAAAACTCTACCTTGTAACCCTACATATCACTTGTAAAATATAAGTACTTGTTTTTCCAATTAGACGCTTTATTGAAAAGTTTCAATATCAATAGGTGACTAACAAGGGCTTAGATGTATACCCTTCAATTGTCAAGGCCATTCACCTCATTGTCTGTAATAGCATTTGCCACTAGCTAGGGTTGTCACTTGTAAAATACAAGTACTTGTTTTTCTAATTAGATGCTCTATTGAAAAGTTTCAGTATCGATAGATGACCAACAAGGGCTTATATGTATACCCTAAAATTATCAAGGCCATTCACCTCATTATCTTTAATAGCATTCGCCATTAGCTAGGGTTCACTTAGGTCAGACTAATGTTAAATATATTTACTACATGGACTATTATTTTTAGAAATGGATATTGGAGTCCAAGTTTGAATGTTACATAATGAATTATCCACCATTCCATAGGAGGATCATCTACTTCACATAGAGGATCCATACATATGTTAGGGGAGTTATCTTATTTGAAGAAGTTGAAGTTATCTTGTTTGGAGAAGTTAAAGGGATTACTTAGTTTATGAATATTTCTTTAATTTCTCAAAATCAAGAGAATATGAGAGTTAATATTTGGTGTGATCCAAGTAATAGGTACACGAGCCTAGTGATCTGAGATACCTCGCTCATATGGTGAATGTAACATTGCCATTCAACACTCTGTATATATCGATCTGGTCCTTGTAAGCAATCAATCCAATTTTTATTAGAAGACCTAATGATTAAGACTTGATGACCAAAATCTGATGATCAAAACTTAATGACCAATACTTGATGATCAAGACCTGATGAACAAAATATGGCCTAAGTAGAAACGACTTAATAGTAACGACCTATCAATTATTTTAGTCTTATTATATAGGGTCTGCTTTGACACATCTTGAAAATTGTGCCAACCTTCTTATATATCTATATATACCCCTTAATATTAAGGATAAAATAAATGATTTTAGGATCTCTTTAGAAACTTTAACACAATATTTAATTCTTCAAACAACAAGAGTATCCAGATAATAAACACATTTTTTATAAATTATTATAAATCATTTTTGTATAATTGTATTGAATTAATCATTTTTATTCCTCGTATACATATCCATTAAAAATAGTTAATTAATATAACAAAGCTTAAAAAATGCTTCTTAAATTTGATCATGTTTGTCGTGTTCATGTCAAACATTCTTCTTAAATAATAATAAAATTATTAATTGAACAAGTCTTGAATTACGATGCAATGTAGTTATTTTTAAAAAATTAATTAAACAAATTTATATGTATTGTAATGTTATATTTGATTTATTTATTAAATAAAGTTATATAAATATAAAATCACTTGTGTTTGTATGATGTTTGGATCGTATGTCACTGTTATGAATTGTTACACCTACTATTTATAGAATATTTATTATTTTATATTTATTTTAACTAAGGTAAAAAATTGATTAATTACTTGTTTTAAGGATATTCTTCCAAATATTTCTACAAAATTTCAAAATATATTTTTCATCTTGTTATAATAAACTCAACTTAAAAGAATAAATTGTATTTAAAGACTTTTGTTTTCAAAATAAAGAATTTTGAAACAATATCAATTTTGGTTTAACAACAACACTACTATATATTTATAAATTTAAATAATTCATCATTGTTTATGTACATTTTAAAATAATATAAATATTTTAAATAAAATATTAGAAATGAAATATTAACATAAAACACGTGATAAAAGTAAATGTATAATTTAATAAATTATTTATAAAATATAATATAATTTAAATGATTTTTTAAAAATAAATAACTTTAATAATGTAATTACATTATACCTATTGACTTGTGCAGAGCACGCTTCAAAATTAGTATCTAAAAAATGATAATATTTTAATAGCTTTTAACGTTACACTTTTTAAAGTTTATTTATATTTATAAATACTAAAATTTTCATACAATAAATATATTTTTTATTAATTATTTTTTAATTTTTTTGTATATTGACCTTATATTATTACTATTGAATAATTGTTTTGATTCTTAAGAGTGATAATTTACATAGTTTATACTTATTTATTTAATAAATGAATCAGATCTTATCAATTCATTATAAGCTCATTATATTTGTATTTAATTAATCATATATTTTTGTGTTAAGATCATGTAAGATAACATATAAATCAAAATATAATCAATTAACATCCATTAATTCTAAGAAAAAATACTTATAAAAATTATTATTAAGTTGGATCAAGTCATGTTTATTAATTAAATATATGTTGTATTATTGTATTTTTAATATAATGTCAAATCACTTATATTTAGAATATATATCATAAGGATAAATTATCACATGAACTTATTCTTTATTAAAGTAACACACTAATTAATTAATTGTATTTCTACAAATATTTTTATAAAATTTTAACATCAATTTTTTACATTATTATAATAAAAGCAACTTAAAAGAATAATTATGTTTAAAGATATATTTTTTCTTTAATTTTCTAAAGTAAATTGAAGCAATAATAATAATTATTTAATAATTAATACTATTATATATTTAATAAATTTGAATCAACAAGAAATACATTTTACATGGATTCAAAATTATTAATAATAAATAGTAAATAAATATTAATAATAAATAGTAAATAAATAGATAAAATTTTCAACTTTGAAACTACTTTGTAAGGAACTTTTACTAGCATATATATATATATATTTTACAAAGTTACATCCATACAAATTCTTTAGCATATTCTATGTAAAAAGGAGGATATATATTAACAACAAATTTATCTTCATCGTAGTGATGTCCATGAGTATGTAAAAAATATGAGTTTGAGTTTAGTTATATTTGTGTAAATAATATAATTATTTTAAAAAATAATATTATCTATTAAGACTAGGGTTGCTCTAATCATGTACTTCTTTAATAAGAGTATTTTAATATTTTTTTAATTGAGTAGGCTATTAATTTTTAGATAAAATCAATCTCTTCTTTTTTTTTAAATTATATTTTTTAAGTGTAAGGTAAAATATTTCTTAAAAGTAACATTTTTTAGTAATACTCATAAAAATCAAACTAAAAATAAAAAATAAAAAAAACTCTTAATTTTTTACAAATAAAAATAATTTCTTGTAATTTGAGTCTCTTTAGGTCTCTCTTTTATAAGTTTATATATTTTTTTGGTTAAAAAACACTAATTTTTTTATATATTGTAAATTTTAATAAATTAAAAATAAAATTTATAACACTTGTATAAATTAATTAGAGATACATAAATAAAAATAATAAAAATACATTGAGAGAGGACCGAACCCAACCCAATATTTTTTTAGTAGTAATAAACTAATTCATAGCTATTATATTATTCTTTAAATAAATAATAATTTTAATCTTGATTTAGCGCTTTAGTTATTTTATTTTTCAAAATTTTAATTTATTCAACTTAATTCAACTCTTTTTAAATGATTGATAAATTTGTTCTAAATTATCAATTTTATAACATCACTTACATAATTTAGTTATATTCATAATTTTATATATATTTTAATTAATTTTATCATAATTAATAATTTGAAGTTAAATTTTATAAATAAAATTATTTTTTTACTAAAATAATTAATACCTTATGATAATAAGAAATTAAAATGACCGTATAATCATACATTTACATTATTTAAGATTTGTTATTATCGTTTATACATGTGAGATATCCCATTATCATCCTTCTTAAATATATATATATATATATATATATATATATATATATATTTTACGAGTCTTTCAATATTTTAAAAAATAATTTAAAATCCAATTTAAACAATTTAGATATTTTAGGATGTGAAATTGAATACGTTTAACTCAAAATTAGTTATATTAAAGTGTTAGATTGATTACTTAATCTAAATAATAAATATTATTTCATACATATTTAAATTAAGATTAAAATTAATTTATTTTTTCATAAAATTTTTACTCTGCTATAGCTTCTCTAGCTACTCCGGCTCCTACGTAGAGAGATTAAAATAATATAACATACATGAAAAAAATAGTAATTTTTTGAAAGGAGGGAAGAAGTTTTTAGATTTTTGATTTAGATTTTTAATTTTTTTCTTAAAAATATAATTTTTTGAATTGATTTGATTATAATATTCGGTACATAAATAATTAAATTATTTAATATAATTTCACTTTAAATCTTAAAAAATATATATATTTATTTTCGTACAATATTAAAAAATATATGATCAATTCTTTTTTAAGAAAACTAAAAATATGAAATTTTTTAATGTGATTAAAAATAAAACCTTACATATAAAGAAATATTATATTATATAATTAAACATACTTATATTTATTAAATAAAATATATTTAATTTTATTAAAAAATAAATAAAGTGTATTTATTAAAAAATTATTCTAATAAATTACTTTTATATCATGAAGATTGAGAATTTATATATGTGATATAGTATATTTTATTTAAATTTTATATATTTTAAATAAATTAGGCCATAACATTAAAAATGGATTTGGTAGAAAAAGATTATTTAAGATAATACAATTTAAATATATAATATAATGATTTATATGTAGGTGACTTATTGAATAATTGTTTAGTATATCCTTATTTAATATTGTTTTTATTATTTATTTATTTTTATAAATAATAAAAATCTATTTTTTAAGTATTGAATTTCATAAGAGAAAAATTAAACAACTAATCACTAAATTATATATTATTATATTTTTAAATTATAAAATTATTTATAAATAATCTGATTCAATTTTAATAATATAAAATTTTTATAAATTAAATCAGACAAATCATATTTCAAACCAAATTAAATTATCCATCGTGTTATTAATTTTTTGTCCAACGTAGGATCTCTAAAGGGTGTCTTATTTATTTTAAAATTTCAAAAATATATTTTGTCAATTTAAAATCTATTTCAATTTCTTAATTTATTATTATCAATTTTATTTATTTATTTGTGCTGGCGTATATAGTAATATTATATATTTGAAAAATGATAACTTATTAAGAGTTTTAAATTGAAAAACAAAATATTGGAAAAATTATAAAAAATAATATATTTAAAATTTATAATAATAAAAATAAAATTCATAATATTTAATTAAATGATATTTAATAATAAATAGATATAAATAATTATATTTTAATTTAAATAATATTCAATTATATATAAATGGTGTAAAATTTGTCAGATCCGTCCTCTTCTTCACCTCCATAGAATTTCCATGAAGCTCAGAATGGTAACGATTTAGACGGACAAGAATTAGTCATCCATTCCAAAGAATTTTGTCAAACAAGGAAGAGTAAGAAGCTAAATGGGGACAGCAACGACAGGGACACTAGCCCCTGGACTATCACGGAAGTTGAAGAAGGTATTGGAGTCGACTCGGACGGACTCGCCCGATCTGGTGGCGTCTCTCAACACACTTTCCTCCTTCTATCTCGAAAACACTCCTCAGTCCCGTCGCAATCTCAGATCTACCATCGAGAAACGATCGCTCTCTATCAATCAGGAATTCCTCAATACCTCCCATGCCGCTCAAGAGGCTTTGGATTGTGTCGAGCAAGAAGTTCAATCCCTAGCCGATTGCTGCGATAGAATCTCTAAGGCACTTACCAGCTGTAGTTCTTCCACTAGTGATATCATCAGCACAACCGAGAGGCTCAAGCAGGAACTTGAACTTACTAAGCAGAGACAGGAGATTGTGAATTGCTTCCTTCGCGATTATCAACTGTCTAATGATGAGGTTAGATTTTTCTGTCTGTATTGTTACCGCTATTGCGTTTGTTCTTCAATCGATGGATGTATGTTTATTGGTGTGTTTGTATTACATTTGCAGATAAATGCGCTGAGGGACGATGATTTGAATGAGAATTTCTTCAAAGCGCTTACCCATGTTCAGGAGATCCATTCCAACTGCAAACTGCTCTTGAGAACCCATCACCAGGTAGCACATGTCTATCACACGCTATCCTGATTCCTGAGGGATAACGACCTTGTGATCGAATTACATTCAATTAGCTGACTCAAGCTACTAAGAGACTATTAAAATTTTAAAATGATAAACACCTAGAAAACATGTAGGGGAAGAGAAGAACAAAATGTACTCTTATAAAGACAAGTTACTGTGGTTATGTGGCTTCTGCTAATATTTGATTCTCTTTTTATTATGCTCTCCTATTAAAGTTTCTCATGTCTTATAATTTGACCTGACTGTTCCCTTGTGCTTTTGTGCAGCGCGCTGGTCTGGAGCTGATGGATATGATGGCCGTGTACCAAGAAGGAGCCTATGAGCGACTCTGCAGGTAAAATTCCTTTAAAATAAAATAAAAGAAGTTGATTGAAGCATACAAGAGGTTCACTTCTCCATTGATTCAAAATTATAATTTTCTAGGGCAAAGAGAGCAGGGGAGCTTGATCAATATCAAACAGTTTATCTTATCAGAGATGGAGAGTTAATTTTGCTGTGGCATTTGTTTATTTAGTACCATTTGAGTTAGACGATGTATTACCACACTACTTTTTCACAGTCTTTATGCTCAGATGTAAAGGATTTTCTTTTTTCCCCTAAAGACACTCTTAAGAACTTAAGCCATATTTTTCTCAAAAAGAAAGAAAGAAGACAGAACTTTGAGCCATCAATTCCGCCTTTTCATTATACTGCAAAAGTTTGAAGGCTGGTTGAAGTAATCATTATCTGTTTTGGGATTAAATTTATGAATAAATATGTTCTTTATATTAATGTCTTTGTATGATGCTCATTTCCATTTTAGTTGCCATTATGCTAGTTAACTAGTTTAGATGATATACAGTTGTTATTCCTTCTAGATGGGTTCAGGCTGAATGTAGAAAACTGGGAGACACTGATAATCCAGAAGTTGGTGACCTTTTGAGGACAGCAGTTCGTTGCCTGAAGGAAAGGCCTGTCCTCTTCAAGTACTGTGCAGAAGAGGTAAATTACATTTGGATGAAATTTAATGGTAACATTCTTTTCTTAATAGTTTGCTGTTGCTTATTTATTTGCATTCTAGGTAGCAAATATGAGACACAATGCATTGTTTCGGAGGTTTATCAGTGCTCTTACACGTGGAGGTCCTGGTGGTATGCCTCGACCTATAGAAGTGCATGCTCATGATCCCTTGAGATATGTTGGTGACATGCTAGGGTGGTTACATCAGGTGGGTCTGGTTCTGTTATTCAGTTAGAATCTTCCTATAATTTACTTCTTTTTCTTTTTTAATATTGCTTATTATACTTTGATGCTAATTGTTCATCCATGCAGGCTTTGGCATCTGAGCGAGAATTTGCCCTTGTATTACTAGATCCTGATGCAGCAGTAGATTCGAGACCAACTGTGGAACAGCTGTCCAAGAACTTTGCAGGTGATTCTGGAAAGACAGAATCTGACTTAACATTTGTTTTGGATAGAATTTTTGAAGGAGTTTGCCGTCCTTTTAAAGTGAGAGTTGAACAAGTTCTTCAGTCTCAGCCCAGTCTTATGGTATCATACAAACTCAGTAACACCCTGGAGTTCTACAGCTTCACTGTGAGTTTGTTCTTTTTTTTTTCCCTCCCCTGATATATCATAAGTTCTCCTACCTGCGTTATTTCTGTGCCTGACTTTCTTTAATGGCAGATATCCGATTTGCTTGGAAAAGAGACAGCTTTATCTAATACACTTTGGACACTCAAGGATGCCACACAAAAGACATTCTTTGACATTCTAAAAGGCCGAGGAGAAAAGCTTTTACGGTATCCTCCCCTTGTTGATGTTGACCTTTCCCCACCACCAGCAGTAAGGGAAGGAGTCTCTGTACTGCTTGAAATAATCGAGATGCATAAGAGCATGATGGTTCTTGCTTCTCAAAAGAAGCCTGATTTTGAACCAGTGATATCTGCATTGCTCAACCCTATTATTCAGGTTTGTTGCCGACACTGATGACTTAAAAGTGTTGAGTTTGGTTTTTTGATATGGAAAGAATGTAGATATTTGTTTCAGCAGTATACTGTGTCTAAATGATATATTATGGAGACTTTAGCAACTGTGAGTCTGTATAAGCAAACGAATGGTTCTAGCTCATCATGGATATACCAAAAATTAATCTATGTGACCATTACAATGTGCATCAAACACCTCTTAATTTCATTTTAGTACTGATGCCCCCAAAAAAAAATCAAGCTTTTTAGCATTCCTCTTACATATAGACTTGGCAATTTTTTTCTAATGATTAGCTCAGTGTTGTAACTGCTTAAAAGAATTTGACGAACTGACGTAGAACACACAGAAAACTAGCAACTTTTCAATTTGTTATTTTTAGTTATTAATTATTTTTAAAGTTCCTTTATAAATAAAAAGGCATTGAAGTTATTCTTGAATGATTTCAGATGTGTGAGCAAGCTGCAGAGGCTCATAAATCTAAGGGAGTGACCCACTCATCACGAAGAAGACTCAGCTCTGACTCAAGTCAAAGTAGTAGATCATCAGTGGATGCACTTTTGTCCAACAGCAGTTCTGTCCATTCCTCTCAGGTTTCTTTCCTTATCTTCTCTTTTTTCCTCCAATTATTAGGTTTCAGAATTTTCTCAATTCGAGGATGAATATTGCTAAAGGTTGCCTTTTCATTTGGACATAACAAGGCAGCATTGACTGGTATTGTTTACAAATGTATTGAACAATAGTGTCTTGCACGTTCATGCACTGGTAAAATCAATTTCTGGAATAGTTGTTATGGTCTAGCACAGACATAATTTAATTGGTTATTGGGATCTTTTGAATAACTTATTATCCCAGGAGTTTTGAACTGAAATTTACTTTTGTAAATGTAGTCAATGGAAGTACGCCTGTTATTCTAATGAAATTTTTGAAAGTCTTTTCAAGAATCAAGGTATTTGTTTAATGAAATATGACTGATGATTTGGCAGCATATTGCTTAACCCAAGACAGCATAATAGAATTTGTGTTAAAGACACTTGAGTGTCGTGTAGTTTCTTGATTTAACTCAGTGTCTTAATTCCTATTCATGCATTTGTGCAGAACAATGAAACGCCTTCCAAGATTTTCCTCATCAACTGCTTGTCTGCCATCCAGCAGCCATTGCTTGGTTATGATGTTGCAGCTGAATATGTTAAGAACCTCGGAGCTATGATAGACAATCATATGTGTGTCCTTGTAGAGAAGGAAGTTGATGGCATTCTAAGGAAATGCGGTTTGTTTCAGAAGATGCAACATTTTCGCAATTCACTCAAAAAAGATTCTGGCAGTACTAATGTCAGACTCCCGCTAGCGGAGATAGAGGAAACATCTCCAGCTTCTTTGTCCGAGCGTTTGAAAGCTTTCTTTGGTTTGATTTTGGGTAGTGAGAGCTCACTGCCTGAATTTGAGCGGATGCAAGTTCCAAAGTTGCGTTCTGAAGCTTCAGTTCAGTTAGCTAGATCACTGGCTGAAGCCTACGAGCTTATATATGATGCAATTGTGGATTCCAAGAATGGCTACCCAGACCCCAAGTCTCTGGCAAGGCATCCTCCAGACCAGATAAGAACCATATTAGGAATATAAAATACTTAAAAAGGAACTCCACTTTTGTTTCCCCCCCCCCTTGCCCATTTGTTATGTTTATAAATTTTCATTTGAGATACAAATTTACATGGACGAGATATTGAAAAATGCTGAATTATTGTTCTGTATCCATACCGGGATTTATTTATTTATTAGAATTTGATTAATATAAAAGAAGATAGTAACGTTATAACAGATTGGTCAGGAAAAATTTCATGCCAATTAAAAACATACACCAGGCAAACAAAGTTAGTCATGCACCCTTAATACAAAACAAGACTGTATACCATGATCAATAACTACTTCATTAAGCTTAAAAGACCCCCATTGCAGTTTATATTAAAACATGAATGAAGAGCTTTGCATTTTGAAACACAATAGTATTCTTTCTTTTTCACAGTTGCGACCATACAAAAATATATTGGCTAACGTCAAGCAAACCATGTTTCACATCGAGATATGTTTCGGTTTTTATATGATTCAATTGTTCATACATTTTCATTTTTAACCTTCTTGTAGTGAAAAAAAAAAACTTTAATCTTTGTCTAAAAAAATGTTTTTTTATGTTATAAAAAATATGTACACTATATTTTTTAACATATAAAAAACATGTTTTTAGTAAAAAGAAAAACACATGTACCTGCGTGATTAAGGATTAATTTTTTTTTATTCGTATATAGAATTATACATGTAATTAAAAAAATCTATTTTATTTGAATACAAAATTTGTGAGTACAGTACATATTATTATTATTTAATATTAATTGAGTTTTTTTTTAAAGATCGGAAAAAGAAGTCATTAAAAAGAATTCATTAGCTGAAAATTTAATCAAATATTTGTTTTTTTAATGGAAAAAGTCAATATTCGTTTTTGAAAAACATATATTAACTCAATAAAAATGATGGAAAATAAACTTTCTTTTACTCCATTTTCAAAAACACCCCATTCAATTTGGGGTTTCTATCTCAAGGTTGCTCTGTGTATTCTTCTTGATTTTTTGGACTCTTGGTGCGCGTTTGAAAGCACTTCATAGAAAACATATGCTTATAGCCTCTTCTTTTAGCCATTAAATTTCTAATTATTTTCAGAAAAATAAACCAATCCAACAACCCATGTTCAAATTTGTTCAAGGTAAGTTTTTTCCCCAAAAAGCTCTATCCATAGAACTACAGCTACTGTCATGTCAGTATGAGACTTAAACTCTTACCCAGTAGAAGCGCCATTTCAGCCACCAAACACTCGATGTATTCCGGCAATTTCCTACACAGCCATCAGGTCTCTCTCTCTCTCTCTCCCCTGCACGTTTTTTGCTAGCTCTTGTTTTTCTACTTTAAGTTTGTAATCGAATGATGTTTTTTAAAGTAATAATTGGCTGTACGTTACGCTTTCGGTCATATTATTTTACAAACCATTATCTTCGTGTCCGAAAGAAAGAAAGAAAGAAACGTCAAGGTCTTTGGTACATATCATGAGAATCTTCTAGCATTTACATGGGTAATCACCCAATAGGTCAATACAATGGAGATTCACAATCTAGATACTTGATATGCTAAGACAAAGCTCCATAATGGATAGTAGACACTAAGATTTCAAGGTTAGTGGTACTACATTGCAGGGACTTGGCCAGGTTTTTAGTCGAAATGGGCACCGTGTGAATGTTAATAATGAAAATTGGCAATTTTGATATGAAAGACAATAATAAAAATGAACGATTTTTCTTAATTAAGTTATAATGAAAAAAACAAAGTTTATCTTTTCAATAAATTAATAATTTTGAATTTTTTTGTAAATTTAATAACTTTGAAACGTCATTTTTAGCTAATTTTTATGTAAAATATATAAAATGAAATAAAGTGTCAATAAAGTTAAATAATATTGTTTAATATCTATACAAAAATAAATGAAGTTAAAGGAATTAAATATATAACTATAACCAAAAATTTTAATATGTTAAAGAAAATATTGAGACAAGCAATATGCAATATAATTAACTAGGAAGATGGTTAGGTTGTAGTAGAATCAAACTGGATCACCTGAGATTTTTTTAAACAAATGATACTTAGTGGGCAAGAAAACTAAATCAAGAAAGTTTCTGTGGATATGTAAACCTTTATTATTTTAATAGAAGATGGTTGATAAAAATTCAATAAAGTGAACAAAAGGTGGAAAAAATATCGAAATGTTAAACAAGGACGTAATGTTACAAAATGAAACAAAGTTCGAATGATAAATGGAAGAACGCTATTTTTATTGTAGAGATAACAAAAGAAAAAAGGGTACATTAAATGAATTTGTAGTATCACAAAAAGAAAAGAAGTTCAAACCAATCATAGAATTGAGGACACACTCCTACACATTTTTCATAAAGACATCATATTTTAAATACAATTTATGAAAATTTTTGCCCAAAAATTAAGTGGGGGGTACTACTACATTTTTTTTATAAAATACGACAACACATGAAATTTTTTGCCGATGATGATAACATGCCTCCGTCCCTGCTACATTGTTTTCTATGTAAACGATTGAGTACATTTTTAGTGAATTGAATGACAATATTTCTAGGGTTCCACTGTCTTAGCCCTTAGATTAGGATTATAGTCGGTGTATTTTCTTGTCAAGATATAAACCTGCTTATGCTGAAGGGATGCAGGCTCATAGTTCAACATGGTTTCCCTCCACATGTCAGGGTGTTCCAAAAGTTAATTTGAGTGGTGAAGAGCTTATGTCAAAATTACTGAATCAAAGATGGACATTACATAGTCCTGATACCAAGATCCATCAAGTGATGCTTTCTTCCCTGAAAACAACACAAAGTGGTAGAATCTCCTTATGGAACAACAGTAATCCATTGCTTGGTCCTAATATGATAGAGCACAATCAAGAATCATCCTTTTACATTGTACGGGATGATTTGTTACATCCATTAGTAAACGGTAATAAATCGAGAAAGTTGGACATGTTGCTTCCCCTTCTTCAAGATAATTTGGTGACTGATGTGGTAAGACTTTAATGCTTGAAAATTTTCTTTAAAAAAAAGTTTTAAAGACTGTTTATCAGAAATTTATTTTTTATTAGATTGTTGAACTTTGATAACTTTATATAGGTCACTTGTGGAGGCTGTCAAAGTGCACATGCAGCGGCTCTAGGTAGGTGATTCGTTGCTACACTTACTGTGTGCTATTCTCTGTTTTCCATTTTGTTCCCTCACTAAACAAACGTACAGCACTTTCTCTCGTGTAATAATCACGTGATACCTTACTTTTCATTGCTGATTTCCTTGTTTTCTTTCCTCCTGCTTTTTCTCCGTAGCTGTTTCCTGTGCAGAGAGGGGATTGAAGTCTCATTTGCTTCTACGGGGAGAACAGCCTGAAGTTTTGACTGGCTATAATTTGATTTCAACTGTATACGGAAATGTTGTTTATGTTCCCAGGAATATTTATGCCAATAGGGAAAATATGCTAAAGAGCCATGCTGATTATGTGGCAGGCAGCAGCACTTCTGTTCTTTTGCTGGATGAAATATTGGAGTCTTTTTCGACTCAGATATGTCTTTCCTCAAGTTTCATGCAAGAAGATGTTCATAAAAGAGAGCATTCACCAAAGGTTGCAATTGTCAATGAAGGTGCAGGGGATGTGGTAGCATTACTAGGTACTGGACATTTATGAGCTTTTCTGAAAGCTTGTTTTTTATACTTACAATTTTTTCTAGTCACATGGTATGGTGGATAGAAGGCACTATTTATAAAACCTAACATGGATCCTGCCACCATAATCCTGCATCACTTTTATTTTATCTGCACGACTTGATGTTACTTTTTTGTTCCCTCACTCAGACTTTCTATTTTTGTTCTCCATCTTTGCTCGTAGCACTTTTTTGGTTTTATGCACATGGTCTAAAAGGGTAAATTGCTGGATGACTGCAATGCTTTGATTGATGGTAGAACCTATTGGTGGAAGGTCAAGGCTATTGGTGTTTACTTGAATGCATTTCTTTAGATAGAACTCATTTCATTTAGATAATATTTTCTTTCCAACTTTTATATGGCCTAATTATTCACATAGTTTCACTTTTATACCCTCTAAAAAAACATTTTTTTTACGTTGTAAATAAATTTATGTATACCGCATTTTTTATCGAGCGAAAAACATGTGTTTTACGTTATAAAAAAAATACATGTGTATTGCGTGGAAGGGGTTAAAAATGAAACTACATCTATGAAAGGAGTTATATGCAACTAAACCAAATATTTTTATATCTGATTCTTCTATTTTCAAGTGTTACTCAGTTTTATTCCCCTCAAGAGTATGTGTTAATTAGTCTGACACATTTTCCTTCAGCAATATTTATTGCATCATTGTGTTAGCAATAAAACTTGATCCATACATAGTTTAACTGAAACATGGTTTCTCTTTAATAGGTCTTATTCGCCTTGTGCATTATCTCTCCCAGGATCACTTGCTTGGAAAAGAAAGGGCCTTCAGATTCATCATAGATGCTGGTACTGGGACTACAGCTGTTGGTTTGGCACTTGGAGCCATATTATTAGGGTCTGTTCTAACTTCTACTATGAATTATATATACTTCTAGTTTAAGGATACTATATTTTCAAATCAAAGCATTACTTCCCAAGGAAATTCAGAATAATATGAACTTTTCAGGCTCCCATGGGAGATTACTGGAATTATGCTGGCTGATACAATTGATGGATATAGACAGCAGGAGAGATGCTTGATTACCGGTTTCAAGAGGCATTTTGGGTTTCATTTGTTTGATACTGGCTTTAATGAAACAGGTGGTGGAACTGTGAACTGGGTAGAACGTGGCCGCCCAAGAAAGTGAGTAATTTCTTCTCATTTTTACGAATGTAGTCAAGAGTCAATAAATTATCTTACTTTCAATGTTCTTGGTCTTTTATTCCAATGATCAAATTAGTTACCAATCAATAGAAGAATGTAGGACTTTGACTACAACACATTATATGAGAACATTCATGGTAACTTGCTAATGATCAAGAATGTTGGCATAGAAAAGAAAGTAGTTCTTTTTAAAGGGACATATATATAATTGATAAGAGCTAAAAATAAGAGAACTGATATTTCCAGAGCAATAAACTCTATTGCTAGAACAAACAATCTACTTTTAGAAATATTTATTTTTATAAATAGAAACTTTGTTATGACAATAGTGATTATTGCTTTGGAAATAGGATTAGCCAAAAAGAAATATGTTAATATATAGAGCATAAATGAACTTGGGATTCTATATAGCTAATGAACTTGGGATTCTATATACTAAGCTATTATAGTTTAGAAGTATTGGATTACAATGAGAGTGTGTTCAGCTATATTTTTGCATGAATAAATATCTCAACAATTTCTTCCTTTTTATTCAAAATAATCGGTGAATATATTTTCCATGTCTAGTTTTCTATGATGTAGACTTTGTTTGAAATAGACATAACTCTAAAGTAACTGACTTTATTTTCTCTCTCAGATTTGGTAATGTTTTGAAAGGAGAAATAGAGGAATGCCAACAAATAGCACAAGAAACTGGCATTTTAGTAGATCCAGTGTACACTCTAGCTGCTTGGGATATGGCAAAACTCCTATGTGAAGAGGAAGCTGGAAGGGGCAAGAAGGTGGTGATGCTTCATACAGGAGGTACTTTGGGCATGTTTGGGTTAGCGCAGAGGTATAAATCCTATTTTGGTAAGCTCAAAGATGGAGTATCCAGTTAAAGTTGGACGTATTGTTTGTTTCTTCAGATCAGACATTAGTGTTCGAAACTATGACTTGAAGCTGAGAGTGAGGTCTTAGAGGTATAAATCAGCCGACTCTATGAATATTATTTGTGAAGTTGGACACTTCTCTGGCTTTTCTTTCAGAGTGAAAGCTTTCTTTGGGGGCTCATTTTGGATGGATGGTTCCTGATAGAGATTGAAACAAGAGTGTCCTACGTTCATTAACTGATATGGTGCTTATATGTATTATGAGCTTTCTTTAGGGTTAACCTTTTAGAATTGTGAAGTTTATGGTGCTAGAAAATTTTCAGTTCCCCATTCCAGTATTGGTAACAACAATGTATTCAAGTCAAAAGATTAACAGACGTGCTACCATTTTTGTATTCAAGTTTAAAGCTTTAGAGGCTGGAATAGTTTAGAGAGCATTTGTTACAATCACCATAAGTTTAGCTGTTGTCAATATTGATTTGCTTTAAATTACAAGCATGAATTTTATTTTAATTGAGAAATACAAGCATGATTTATTGTACATAATTATAAGCACATTATTGACAGACTGGCGCAAATTAATTATGTAGTTATTTATCGACTGATAATGATATAGTATTTTAGTGTTCGCTAATAATCTCAAATCGGCCCCAGTTTTATACTATTTTGCAATATGGTTTAAGTTATGAGAATTTTGTGACGAAGATTTTGTAATAAAGATTTGATGCTTAGGAAGGAAAAAAATAAATTTACCCAATATTATAAAAAATTTACTAACTGAATTTTTACTGTTGTATGGGTACGTAGAATATTTACACAAGTATAAATCTGGAGAAGTTTGAAAGAAAGAAATAAATGTGATCAATCCTCTAAAAAATATTAAAAAATATGAATAATTTAAATTAAATTATGTATATTAATATAATTCGAATTTATTTGGTGAGTTTGTCTTCAAATGTTTAGTTTTTGACTATAAAATGTTAATTATTTTCAAAATATATATATGACACCACTTATTTCAAAAATATAAGTATTTTTGAAATTATGTTTTTAAATACACTAATACATTGCATTAATTTATTAAAATATTAAAATAATTATTAAGTTTTATTTTAATTAAATCACAAAATCGTTATTATTATTTAAAATAATTCATCATACAACTAATATTTTAAAGAGAAAAATACTACATTAATTCCTTATATTAATTCATGTGTATCATTTAGTCTTTTAAATTAGAAATAAAATCATTTAATATATTATTTATGAAAAATTAAGTTAGTTAAGAAAAAAAGTGTGAGTTAAGGAAAAAATATATTATTTTAATCATTTTTTGTTAAATATTATTATTTTATGTTAAGTGATTAAAATAGGATTTAAATACGAGTATTTAAGAGTGACAATTAATTTTGAAAAATTCACAAAATATTATTTTTAATATTTATTAATTATCATTATTTTATTTTAATTTTTTTATTAAAAAATAAAATATATATTTAAATAACTTTGAATATTATTATTTTTGTTTTATCTTAAAAAATTTATACTAAATTTTACTTTTATTTTTATTAAATACTCGTATCTTAATTTTTTTAATCACTTAATATAAAATAATAATATTTTAATAAAAAAATAATTAAAATAATATAATTTTTTATTAATTGATCCATTTTTCATGGTTAAGGAATAAATGATATCATTTATAAATTAATGGAATAATTTTTTTTAATTTAAGAGACTTGCACGTAATTCCATTCCATTTTAAATAGTTTTAAAATAATTGCGAATATTTAAATACAAATAATTTATTAATTATAATTAATAAAAAATTATTTAAGATAATAATAAGTATTTTAAATACTAATAATTTATTACTTAATTGATATAAAAATAAGAGTCATAAATAAAATATAAATTAACTAAAAAAGCTAAGGAAAATTATATCTATTATTCTAAAATATTTAAGGAATTTTGTTCAAAATTTATAAGATATAATTTTAATTTTTATATATAGTATAGATAAATTTTTCAATTTTTCAATTATTTTATTTTTAAATATTAATCCCTACTTAGCATCAAATTTTATAATATTTAAATTAAATGAAGAAAATATAATTTTTTTTTGAAAAAAATAAGCTTCATTAAAATAAAAATACATCAACAATATTTAAATTAAAAAAATTAAAAAATTTGTTAAATAATCAAAACTATTATAAGAGTCATAACAATATTTTTGTATTCTAACGAGTAAAATATTTTCTAATATAATTCTTTAGCTCTTTCTAGTATACATGTAAGATTAATTCTTTTTATTGATCATATGATAATTATTCAATAAAAGATGATTTTGGATGGCTTAACTTCTTTAATTTTTGAACAGCAACAAAACTCCTAATAATAATAGTAGATCTAAGTTTGAGAAAAAACTTAACAAAACATAATAAAATATTTATTATGTCTAACGTTAACATAAATAAGATTTAAATGAATAAATTATCACATTAGATCTAAATTAACGTGGAATG
This sequence comes from Hippophae rhamnoides, assembly GCA_033030585.1. Lineage (NCBI taxonomy): Eukaryota > Viridiplantae > Streptophyta > Magnoliopsida > Rosales > Elaeagnaceae > Hippophae > Hippophae rhamnoides. Next base: position 58,325,465 of record CM065428.1, on the reverse strand, counting down.
AAAAAAATCACAAAATAACTCTTGTTATATTTATTCAAAAAAATAAATAACGATTAATCTATCGTAAAGAAAATTAATTTTCTATATGGTAGAAAAGAAGATATAAAAGAAGACAAAAACAAAAAAAAATGATTAAAGTTTTTCAAAAGATAAAAAAAAATTAAGATGGGGTATGTTTTTTGAAAATACAAACTTGAACTGTTAAGGTATAGAAGTGTTTCCAAAGAAAAACTATTCTTATATATTGTTTTAGTCACATCATATGAGTTAGTGTATAAAAAAAATTTATATTGATTAAAAAATATATTAATGTAATGTTTATAGATAATATGAGACTTATTTGGTGTTAACTTTTTAGAATTAGATGTTTCATATTACTTGTACATTATACAAAATTAATATTGTAATAGAACTTTAGTCATTAATAGGCCTTCCACAAAAAATAAAAAAATACATGGCTTTGTAGAAAGAAAGAAAGACAATTCATCTAAATAGAATTAGAATATAATAAAAAAATGTTAAAAATACTAAATATTGGATCAAACGATCCACATTTTGAGGGGATATTAGTGTATAAAAAATCCTATATTAATTAAAAAAGATGCTAATATAATGTTCATAACTATTATTAGATTTACCCTTCTTTAAGGTTAACCTTTTAGGATTAAATGACTCATGTTGCTTATACATTATACAAATTTTACATGTTATCAAACTTTAATCAATTAATGGATCAAGAAAACAAAACTAATGGGTTCTTCACACATAAAAAATACATGAGCCTTTCCAATGAAAGAAAAGTGACCCAAATGTAATTAAAATACAATAAAAATAGGTTAAAAATACAAAACGTTGGGTAGAATAACTCACACTTTGAAGGAAATGTTAGTGAATAAAAGAGCATTACACATTAATTAAGAAAAATAATATTATAATATTTATAAGTAGCATGAGACTTACCTTTCTAGGGGGTTAACCTTTAAAATTGGATTACTCATATTACTTATACACTATATAAAATTTACAATTTGTACCATATGTTAATGAATACTATAGGGGATGATTCGATTTAAAGAGAAAATTTAGAGAGGTGTTGGAGAATGAGAGTGAATTGGTTTGGTTTGATACTTGATTAATATATATAGGACATTCCATGTATACGTTACAACGTGTCAGAGGGGTACAATAGTGTATGCATAATTAAACCTATGATTGACCACATTATTAGAGCAAGCTAAAATTGATCTAGATGTCCTATATTTGTGAGAATGCTCTTAAAATCAAACTTTTGGACATGGGCTGAACTAAGACTTGATCATTGTGTATCAAGATTTGGGCATTACTAAGGTTTGGCTCCAGATCATACCTTATGCTTAAACATCAAGTTACCCTACTTTTTTAGTTTAAGACTTGAATTGAGGTGGAAGAGTAAAAATGTAGGTAGTCGAAATGACACATTGAATCTAGAACGATTTGGCACACCCCAATAAATACTTTAGAAATTTTTTGATTTGTCAGTTGATTAGAGAAATAAAATTTGGACCTCTATATTAACATGGAGGCAAGGTATTCCTTTTTATAATCCTTGGAAAGTTGAACTAAATTCCCTTGAAAAAACAATATGTTGCTTAACCTTGTACCTTACCATTCTTTTTCCTCTAGTGGTAAGATTTCAAGCTTGGTATTTTAAATTTATGCTCGAATTTTTAAAGATCTATCTTTGTACCTAACCAATTATCATTTCTTTTCAAGTCAATTTTGAACTTCACTTCTCAACACTTACTTTCAAAACTCGATTTTAGGTAAATTTTTAGCTCTCCGTATCTTATTTTCCTTTTCTATGTCTTTTTCTCTTTTTGTTGCAAACATGCAAAGAAAAGTATCATATGGAACAACAAGTAGAGTATTCCTACCTTCAAACTACTTTGGCATAACTTCTTGGAAAAGCCCCTAATATCCAACTTACTCAGGACAAGAGGAAAATGTGAACATAGGCTCAAACATTGAGGAGAGTACATCATCTGAGGATGAAGAAATGCTTGGGATTTCTAGTACATCAATGTCTCAACCTTAATCAACCCCAATCATTAGGTTGAGTGTCCCTCAAACATGAATATCTACTCTCCAAGAATGAAGAAATAAATCTTGCTAAAAGGGGAATTGAAGAGCCTACACGTCGAACTAAAAGTTAGAACACCAAAGTTGAAACTAGTGGTTTAAATCCAAGAGATGAAGAGAAGCTTAGAAAAATATACAAAATATTCTTCTATCAACATAATGATCCCATTTTGGGTGTAATGGATAATGTGACCCACTTGAAGGTTCGATAACCTTTCATGAGAAAGCTTTTTGGCGTGGGCTTAGGTTTTCCCTATATCTATTTGTTAGGAAATCATAAAGATGTAGCTCGCATTAGGACAATTGATACCTAATGGGTGGATATACTTGCTTTGCCTTATCTTAATATACTGAGAGCTCGTTGTAGAGTTAGAAATGTATGAGTTTATTAATGTATATACCTTGAAACAAAATTCTGCTAAGAAGAGAAAGGTTTATATGTCAACCAAAAAAGATAGAGACATAAATATTATCATTCTTAAAATTGAAAAGAATCTGATATAATATTTTTCTATGTTTATGGTCGGTAGAAGACGACTGATAATGATAAGAGGCTTATTAGGAGTTCTTGGAAAGACATAAAACTCGTGATAAAAAATATAACCTTCTTTATAACCACTTTTAGCCCTAAGGCCAAGAGAAGGCTTGCCAATATCCAAACTATCTGCTAGAGCCTACACCTTGGAAACAACTCTTAACCACATTGCACTTTGTAGCTTATGAATTAATGAGGCTAGACTTTCTCACCCAACCAAGATAATCCATAAATGTTGAGCACTAGCTCTACATAGGACTCTACCTATTAACTTTGGGGGTGGATTTGAAGTAGTGCCAGATGACGATGGTTTTATCTATGAGCTCGTGCACTAATTAGTTTGTATGTAGTTAATTAATTTTTTAAATATTCTCTTTTTCTCATTTTTAACAATTTACTTTGACATTGATGCCATGTTAACTTGATACTGTAATAAAAAAGAAAATAAATTACTAAAGGCACGAGCCTTACACAAGGTACGAGCTCCTCGAAGAAAAAAGAAAGAAAAGTAAGAGCTCTTACAAAGGGAGTACTCCAATCCAAGCCAAAAAGAAAAGGATCACGAGCATACTACTTGAAGAGCTCGCTCCTTCTCCCACTATTCCTTCCCAAAATTTAGAGGTAGTGGTTAAGCTTTCTCTAACTTTTCCATGCCATCAAGCACCTTTTCCTGTCTTCTCAAGCCAACCTACCCTTCCCTTAACTAGTGGTGATCAAAGAATAGAATCAATTCAAATAAATTAATAAATTTGATCTAATTCATCAAATTTGGATTTGAAAGTGTCAAGAAATTGACCATAACTCGTACAAATAAGAATATAAACACTTATATAAAACACGTAGCAAAATCACAGATAATATAATATTATAAAGTAGAAAACGTTAATCACAAACATTATATATCAATAACAAAAAATAAGTAAACAATAAATTCTTTCTAATCAGAGTTTATGCTTCAATATGTTAATGCATATACACAACAAACTCAGATTATACTAACTTAACAAGTGATTATGCATAACATTCTATATAATAAGATAAACTCATATAGAGGCCATATCTACATGGTAACATTCTCGAGTTGTTTAAGACAACCACTTAGCAGCAAATAATTCACTAAATAATAAAAAAAATTACAATACTAATAGAAAATAAAACTACTATTACCTCTATTAGTTAGAACCTTCATCCAAACTATCTACTGCTATTATTTACTTACTACTTCCATAATTATTTAGTTCGACACTCAAATTCGGTTGTCCTCCACATCCAACACCACCTACTATGGTATGATTGGTATCCAATGACCAGTAACTAGAAATGTATCAACTAACACTCTCAAGGGAGACACAATCCACTACTACAATCAAATCATGTATGGAAGATACATAGTCAAACCACGTACGTACACAACCTACGATTTGATCACTAAACTCCCTAAGCGACCCACATTAAATATATTCTCTCTAAAATAATTTTGTTAATAGATATATATATCTTAAAATGAATTTTGATAGATTTCAATTCTTAAACAAGGGTTAAGAAATAATAAAAATGTGGAAGTATTTATAGCACTTAGATTTGTCACCTTGCTAGCCATCTTGCCACTACCTTGCTACCACTTGTGGTGAGGTCCCTGACAAGCTTGTTGGAAAGATGGGTAAAATGTGATATTTTTTGTTTCCAAAAATATCAAGTAAAAATCACAAATACCCATACCAGAAACAAGCCAAACCACGAGTAACAACGTTGCCTATCTCAGATGCTCGCTCATTGAAAACCAACACTCTTAACCTAGCATGCATACTAGAAAATGAATCCCATGGTGTGTAAACATGAGTGCATATAAAGTGTACATAACTATGTATGAGTGGAAATTGTTGATCTACGATAACCAACCTTACACAAAGGAAGATAAATACACAAAAAGCCAACACACAGATACGAGTACAACGAGACTTACAAGATCATATTGGATTGAAAAATTTTATAGTCTAATTGAATTTAGATTGAAAAATATACAATTCGTTCAGATTCAGATTGAATTCAAATTGACTGATTTTATAATTCGATGTATCCAATTAGGATCGAATTACTATTAAATTCTAAATAAATAATTATTATTTTATAATGTATTATATTTAGATATTATACATATCATAATTATATTATTTTAATATTTTAGCTTTAAAATAAATATAAATATTTATAATAATTTGATAATTGTACCTACATACATCTTATTCTTTTGATTTTTTATGTTATGACTATAAATGATAAATTTTGCTAAAAATAAACAAATTTAAAATTTATATATTGTGTATGTCGTGCTTTACATATGACCATAATTTATAAATAAATTTTAATATCAATCTAATCTTATTTGATTCAAAGATATTTGATTTGTTCGGATTGATTACATCATCAAATAAGATTTGGATTGAAAATCTTCAAATTTGATTCGGATTGGATTAGACCAAATTTGGATTGACCGAAAATAGGTAATTTTGATCTGCTGTTCATCCCTACACTCAATTGATCAAGCTTCAAGGAAATGATTCATTGAGAGCTTAACCATTGAGGTTGAGGGCAGTACTCTTTATAAGGGTATGTTTTTAGGTCGAAGGGACCATTATGTGATGCACCTCATTTCATCATTTATGTGAAAAAGCTCAAGGCCATAAGTGAGGATGTCGATCATACTCTAGTGGTGAGTAGGCCATTTTTTAAAGTAAGTGTGACTTTGATCCTTTATTTTTCTCGAGAATTTTATCTATTTATCTCTCTTATTCATCACCTATTCAACTTTTTTAAGGTTCTTCTTATGCATGAGCTTTATAGAACATGAGGTATTGATAGGCTCAAAGCTAAGCTCGAGACTAAGAAATAGAGAAACACCTCAACTTGTGCCAAGATGGATGTGTTACTCACATAGGCTAACAAATGAAAGGGCAAGGCCATTGATAAGGAGGGGAACTTAGCTTGTGTTATGAGCGTGATGAATGCAAATGCAAGGTAGCTTGAAGTAGCTAAGGAAGTAGAGAGAAAGCTTGTGGGAAAGAATGAAGCTTATTAACATGGGTTAGAAGATTCTAAACATAAAAATGAGGTGACCTTATGTGATTTTGAAAAGATAAAGCACAATTTGGGTGCTATGGTCGAGCAACTCACATAAAGCATACAGATTGGCTTCAACTTGGCCATGGATTCTTTCAAAAAGTAGGCTAAGAAAAAGGATCTTGGTGAGTATTATTACCAAATTTTAAACATCCTAGTCACACCCACATATAATTCATATACTCAAACAAAGACTTAGTTAGATAGTGGAGAATTTGAGAAAAGTGAAAATGAGGGGAGGAAGATGCCGAGATGGGAGACAAATCTCAACTACTTGGGGATGTATAAGTTTTGTAATAGGATTGAGTTGTTTTATTTTTATAAAGCTCAACCTATTTCATTTGCTTGTTTCCTTCCTTTTTGTAGTAGGTTTGAGCTAATTCTAAGCTAGACCTTCCTCTTAATGAATATAAAACATAATTTTTTAGTGATTATATTTCTTAATTTATGCATGTATTTATATATATATATATATTGAGATATGGATGCTTATTTATAACATCCATTTATTAATGATAACCTATTGCATTAAATTTTGGACATTTGTCTAATTGTTCATCACAATGCCTTGCCTTATAAAAGGCAATGTGTTTAATTGTCGAAGTACATAGGTATAAGGAGTTTTTAGTTGTTTCAAAAGGTTTAGAGCACTAACCTTGTCTTTTTTCCTTGAGTGTCATGGAAGCTAATCAGGCAAGGAGGCATTTATCTCAAGTCTTAAAGAAAGAGAATGTTAGGCTTAATATTAAAGTGGTCAAATTAAGGATCAAACTAACTCTCGTCAAGAATAATGATTTCCTTTGTGATGAGCTCAAGTGTAAGATCAAGCTTTATCGAGAAGAATTGTTTCAGGTGTGGGCCTGCAAAAAAAAAACTATGACCAAGATAGTTTCCCTAATAGATAATGAATCTCATTGAGCCAATTTTTCATGAAGCTAGGTGATAGCATATTTCTCAAAGTAATGAATATTGTTAAGGAATTAAAATGATTAGGTACAAGCCCAAGCATTTCCTCAGCTCAAATAAGTAAAAAGATTCAAAAAAGGTGACTAAGATTCAAGCCAAGTTTTTACTTTTGGTTAAGGAGACATAGTATGTAGACCTTGGTTGCATTGCTAAACACCTTAAGGGTTTTTGAGCGATCTTTGTTCCATAACTTATTGCCAATTTACTTTCAATTTAGTTACCTAGTTTTGTAAGCTCGATCTATAAAACTTTGAATAACTTATCTAGCTGGGGCATTCTACCTGATTTTTTACTAAAATGATCAGCTCATGGCTTGAATATTGGTTGGCTTGGTTCCTAGACCTGGTGATACCAGCTTTCTAAGACCAATCATTTGCTTGAGTATTCTATCTAGTTCCTGACCAAGGTGATTAACCCATGGCTTAAAGATTGGCTGGTTTGGTTCCTAGAGTTAGTGATACCAGCTTCCTAGTACTATGCTTTTACCCGAGTGTTCTACCTAGTTTCTAATTGAGGTGATCAACTCATGTTTTGATTTTGTTGCCAGAACACTATACTTGGTTCCTGACTAAGTTGATTAGTTCATGCTTTAATTTTTATGCTATGTGTTCTACCTAGTTCCTAACAAAGGTGATAAGCTAGTGCTTTAATTTTTATGCCAGAGTGCTCCACATGGTTCCTAAATGAGGTGATAAAATTATGTCTTAAAGATTGATTGGCTTGGTTCCTGGAGTTGGTGATACTAGCTTCCTAGAACCAAGTGTTTACTCAAGCATTCTACTTGATTTCTGATCGAGGTGCCAAGCACATGTTTTTTTTCCAAAGTGTCTATTTGGTTTCTGACCAAGGTGATTAACTCGTACTTTAATTTTTATGCCAAAGCATTCTACTTAATTTCTGACCGAGGTGATTAGCTCGTGGTTTAAGCATAGGGCAACAATAACTTTGATTTCAAAAGCTACTTCATATGAAACAAAAGCTTAAGTTTAATGTATTAAAAACTATATTTTTTTTAGATTTTGGGCCTTCCAACTTGCATTTTCTTCCACACCTTCAATGTTTTTGAATATGTAGGCTCGCTTGGTATCACTTATTTTATTTGGTATGAGCCTTCCTAGTTTGCACCTAGCTTTTCCGCCATCCACTCTTTCTTATTAGAAAAAACATTTATGAGAAGCTAACCATACAATGACTTAAATCACATGACTTTGTTGTTTAATCTATCACACATCTCTCTTGTTCAATCATTCTTCTTAAAGCTTTGTTTTTTCTTTCTTTCGTAAGTACTAGGCCAATTACTCTATCTATAACATTTTGGTCTTTAGTTAGAACTAATCTTGTGGGCACTCTTATCTCTATAAGGATTACAAATTCAATTCCATACACTAGGGAGAAAGGCATTTCATTAATGCCATATCTAGGACTATTCCTGATAGCCTACAGAACACCTCCTCTACCTATTTTTAGCAATCTTTACCCTCTTTTTAATGCCAATTTGTTTGGGGATTCTACATGACCATTCATTTGTGGGCAAGATGGGGTCGAATGACACATTTTGAGGTTATATTTAGAGGCAAACTCTTTAATGTTATGACTCTTAAATTGTTTCCCATTATCATTGACGAGTTCCTTGGGTAAACTAATGTGACATATTATATTCTTCCATACGAATTAGATTATTTCCTATTTCCTTATTCTTCCTAGACCCCTATGCACATCATATTGATACCTCTTTTGTGCATTATTGGAGGCTTTATTAAGCCTAAGTCCTCCATGTATAGAGTGTATAGTCCTCACATTATCACTATTGAATGGCTCTACTCTGTTAACATGGGGTGCAGGTAATCTCAATACTTTTTGTTAGGGATGGCAATCCATTCTTCTATTATCATCTCCAAGAGATCCTCTAGATATCCTATGGATAATAGATTTTCAATTTCTTTCTTTAGATGTCTACAATCTTATGTTTTGTGCCCTATGTCTTTATGAAAGGCACAACATTTGAAAGTATCTCTTAAAGGTGCTCTTATCTTTAATGGCCCTTTATCCGCAAGACAGCCTAATGTCACGTCCCGCCCAAACTGCCCCTAAAAATCCAAATGTTGGCTGCCTAAAGGATCTAAGACATGGAAAGTTCTAGAGTTGCCTAGAGAAGTCTAGAAAGGGCTGGAGTTGGACGGACTCAACTCAAGCTTGAAGACCCTAGAATTTTCTAGAGCACACTCAAGGGTGCTAGAATGGGCTGGAATATTCTAGAATGCACCGGATGGTTCGGGAAGGATGTAGAAGCCGCTGGAAGCTTACGGAACATCCCGAAAGGTGCATGAAGGAGCTAAACAAACCTAGAAGACTCTAGAGTTGGCTAGAAGATCCTAGAACCTTGTGGCAGATTGTACATAGAACTCTCTTGTATATTCTAGAGCTAGAAGGATCTAGAGAAATGTGGCATACTCTTAGGCTTGTTGCCACACTATAAATAAACCACTTGGTCTTCATTTGTAATCATCCTTGGGAATTCTTAGCATTTGTAACATAAACTCTCTCTAGAGCAATACAAAGCATTCTTTGCAAACTCTCTTTCTAATCTCTTTGGAGTTACATTTCGGTTGAAAGGTAGGCTTAGTGCAACGGACGGTGCTAAGTGCCGCACGATCGCTACTTGAGAAATTAAGGTCGTGACAGTTGGTATCAGAGCATTAGGTTGAAGCATATCTTACTCTTGGCATAATGAAGAACGTTGGTCCATCTACTCCAAGCGTTGATGTTCCACCTATGGAATGTGGACGTGAGGAAACCCGTAAACCATCAAAGGAATCTCGAGCCAAGTCGAAGGACATACTTTCTAGCTTGGAAGCACGAGTTGGGAGTGCGCAGGACAGCTTGGGGGAGCTGTTTGACCGAATGGACAACTTAGAGGAGCGTTGCAATGGCTTGGAGGCCGAGGATGTGGAGATCCATGCAGCGGTTAAGATGTCACTCAAAGAGCTAGATGGTGGGCTAAGGCAAGAGATTGATGGGTTGAGAAAATTTGAACTCGCCAAGGTAAGAGATCTCGTCCAAGAGAACTCACAAATGTCTTGCTTAGAGTTGAGGATATGGGTGGTGATCTAGCTTTCTTTGTAGCGGTCATGGCGCGGGAACTAACCTGACCAACTTGTAATTGAGGCTAAGAGGGTAGATGTTCCCGAGCCCAAGACCTTGATAGGCGTTAGGAACGCCCAGGGAAGTGGAGAACTACATGGGGGCTAGAACAATACTATGAGGCTACTTGGCGGCATAACGGACCATGCCGACAAGATCGAAGCTATTTGCTATGTATTTGTCAGGCTCTTGCTATCTTTGTGGTGGAGGGCGGAACGTGGAGATGTGCAACGAGGGGTTTGCCTGATTGACACCTTTGATGACTTGAAAGGAGTTGAGACGCAGTTCTTCCCTGTAAATGCTGAGGAGGAGGCAAGGGGCCGATTGCGATGATTGAAGCAAACGGGTGGCATAAGGGATTATGTGAAGGAGTTCCATGACCTTGTTGCTTGAAGTCCCAGAGCACTGACGAGGATGCCTATTCTTGTTCATGGACGGTCTCCCGGTGTGGGCTAACCTTGAGCTCGAGCGACATGGTGTCCGAGAATTATCTTCGGCCATTGCGGCCATGAGAAAGCTTTATCGATTACTCCTGAGCAAGGAGGGCTCCCGAAGCCACGGATAAGAAGTTTGGTGGAGAGAAGAGTAATGAAGGCCATGCCAAAAGTCGGGGTTCCAAAAATCGCAAAAGGCGGCTCATTCAAGCCACGGGATAAGGGGAAGGAGAAGGAGGATCGGAATGCCTCAGCGCGTGTAACGTGCTTCATTTGCGGCTTGCATTGGGCACGTGAATGTCCAAGAGGGAAGGCCTTGAGTGCCTTGTTGCTTCCCACTCATCGGACCCGGGATGGAGGCGGGTGGACGCAGGTGCAAAGAATGGGCTCTTTGCGCCTACCGGTGCAATGCGGGCGCCAAAGACCACAAAGAGCAATGTGCGTGGATGCCACCATTAACGGGAAGGTTGCCAAAGCATTGGTCGACACGGTGCATCTCGCAGACTTTGTTTCGGTGGAAGAAGCAAGCGACTCGACTGACGGTTGTCGATGGAGGGGTTCCGAGGATTAACTGTGACACTACCATTACATTGGAGTCGCATTCCTTGAGTTAAGGTCGATCTTGGTGTATGGAGCGGCCAAGTGGACTTATTAGTGGCGCTATAGATGACTACTCGATGGTATTCGGCGTGGAGTTCTTGGACAAGTAAGAGCTTTCTTGGTGCCATCACTCAAAATTGTATGCATCGTGGATGGTTCAGACTTGCGTGGTACCGACGGATGGGACCAAACGCACAACCGGCTCTCTCGGCACTTCAAATCAAGGGGATTGAAGAGGGACGAAAGAGGTTACGACCATCTCGAAAGAGTAAAGGAGGAGTCGCCAAAGCCAAGCACAACGGCGGAAGGGAAAGTTGCCTTAGATAAGTCGTGAGGTGATGTTTGAGCGTCGCAAAAGCCAAGCTTGCCGACGGACGTGCAATTTGCCCAGATAAGTCCCCGAGTGATATTTGAGGTGTCACCAAAGTCAAGCTTGCCAGCGGAGTGCAAGCTACCCGAATAAATCCCGTGGGGTGATCATGGGGCCTTACCCAACGGTTACCTCGAGGAGGTGAACCATGAAGTTGAGTTGGAGCTACGACACAAGACCACCGATAATGAGCCACTGGCCGGTGGAAAAATCGAGTTGCACGGCGGAAGCATGGTGAGCGATGCGGCGAGTCGAAGGGGAAGACAAAGCGGCGTACGCGGAGGTGCAGCTGGGAGTCGCTGCCCGTTCCGGAGAAGACCGTGGGAGAGTGTCTCTATGGATTTCATCACTGCACACTTAAAAATCGAGAGCTTTGGCAACGTTATTGTGTGGTGATTGACCGAAACTTCGGCAAGTATGCGACATTCATATCGACTCGATGGGTGCACGGCGGATGAGACGGCGTGGTTGTTCCTCGAGAATGTTGTGAAGCATTGGGGAATTCCTTCCAATATCGTAAATGTCGAGACCCACGATTCACGGGGGAAATTTTGGACGGAATTGTTCAAGGGCTGTTGGGATCGAGACTTGAACTTCTCTTCTGAAGCTTTCATCCCAGCGATGGACGACGGAGCGTGCCAATGCATTCTTTGAGTTGTATCTCGAGCCTTTGTGAGTGCCGATCAGCGGGATTGGGCAAGGCGGTTGGATGTAGCCCGATTCTCGTATAATCTACAAAGAAGCGAGTCACCGCTAAGAGTCCTTGAAAATTGTCATGGGCGGCAACCGCTGACCCGTCTGTGGCCACGAGTTATGAAGGAAAGAGCCATTTCTTTCAAGTTTGCCAAGGCCGCTGACAAGCGGAGTTGGCCCGAGCCTATCTGAATAAGGGGGCTAAAAAGATGAAGAAATGGGGTGACAAGAAGAGGAGGAGGGTAGAATTTCAGGAAGGCGATTTGGTCCTTGTCAAATTATTGCCCCAACAATTCAAGTCCTTGCGGAAGGTTCATAAGGGGTTGGTGCGGAAGTACGAAGGACCATTTCCCGTCCTTAAGAAAGTTGGAAAGGTGTCATACAAACTGCAACTCCCTCCAAAGCTTAAAATCTATCTTGTCTTTCATGTAAGCATGCTAAAACCTTACCATGGAGACGAGGAAGTGGACTCGATTTTGGCGGACCGCTTGATCCGACGAAGGGGCGTACCAAGTTATAGGGAATACTTGGTCAAATGGAAAAACGCCCCAGATGGAGAGACAAGTTGGGAACCTGAGGATTCCTTGTGGCAATTCAAAAATGCTATAGAGAGGTTTCAACTTGAAGGCGCGACGAGGGCGTCGCGAACTTGAGTGGGGGAGGGTGTCACGTCCGGCCCACTGGCCCCTTAAAAATCCAAATGTTGGTGCCTAAAGGATCTAAGACATGGAAAGTTCTAGAGTTGCACTAGAAGTCTAGAAAGGGCTGGAGTTGGACGGACTCAACTCGAGCTTGAAGACTAGAGAATTTTCTAGAAACACGCTCGAGGGTGCTAGAATGGGTGGAATATTCTAGAATGCGCCGGATGGTTCGGGAAGGATGTAGAAGCCGGCGGAAACACGGAACATCCGGAAGGTGCATGAAGGAGCTAGACAAACCTAGAAGACTCTAGAGTTGGCTAGAAGATCCTAGAACCTTGTGGCGGATGTACATAGAACTCTCTTGTATATTCAGAGCTAGAAGGATATAGAAATGTGGCATACTCTTGGGCTTGTTGCCCTGTATAAATGAACCACTTGGTCTTCATTTGTAATCATCCTTGGGAATTCTTAGCATTTGTAACATAAACTCTCTCTAGAGCAATACAAAGCATTCTTTGCAAACTCTCTTTCTAATCTCTTTGGAGTTACATTTCGGTTGAAAGGCAGGCTTAGTGCAACGGACGGTGCTAAGTGCCACACGATCGCTACTTGAGAAATTAAGGTCGTGACACTAAGCCAAGCTTACTCTTAAGGGTGGACCTCTAAAAGGTGAGAACACTATAACCAATATTCGTGATTTCTAGACGATTAACCACCTCTTATATGATTTGGGTTAAAGCGTTTATTTTTGTTAGCGAACATTTTGTCTTGAACCATTTTATTTGGGTTTATTCTTCCCTTTTCTTTCTCTGTGGTAGCTTCCACAACTAACTTACCTTTTCTACCAAACTTTAGCTCTTTCTTAAGATTGATAATTTTTTTCACCTCTCTATAAGCCTCTTCTATTGTTTATGGCATAGTCTTGGTTAAATCAGAAAACATTTCTAAATTTCATAATAGGTTCTGCTTGAATGCTTCTATCGTAATCGAACTAAGATATTCTGCAATTTCTAATTTTTTCTCTCTAAAATTTATCATGTATTTTTTGATAGACTCATCGTTTCCTTGAGTGATTAAGAAAATATGATGAGACTCCTTCCCCATAGGCTTGTTACTCGCATAATTAGTGTTGATCAACTTGAAAAAAATGAGCGAAAGAAGTTATAGTACGAGGTACCAAGTTATTGAACCACTTTTGTGCAACATCAAATAAGGTAGCTACCAAGAGCTTACACATTATAGCATCTCTTTTGTCTCTTGTGAGGCTAGATGAGGCTATGGTTGTTTTAAAGTATAGTATCGGTTTATAGGGTTCTTCATTCCTTGATAGTTAGGACAATTTAGAGCACTGAATTTAGTGTGGCTAATTGTTTTCTATCTTGTTGGAGAAAGGGGAAATACACAATTGCTCATAATCTTTGTCAATATCATAATGAGATTTATCCTTGTCATGTCTTTTGTTTATTTCCTTGAGAGCTTGGTCTTGTTTTTTGTTTGTTTCTTTGAGAGCTTGGAACCGTGCTTCCTATAACCTTTTTTCCTTAAGCAATTGTTCATTAATATATTGGGTTGTATCTTGCCCTAACTAAGTTAGATGTGTCTCAACTCAAAGATTATGGTACAAGATCTCTTCCACTATATCTTTCATTATCACAGGTTCATTTCTCCTTGGTAGGAGCTCAACTTCCTAAATTAAATTATCAGCTTGACCTTTTTGTAGAGCTACCTCTATTCAAGCACGCAATGCCTTATTTTCTTTCCTCATTTTCTCGAGTTCTTTTTTGAACTCAATGAGTTGTAGTGCCAATTCTTGGTGAGAGGGTTGACCTCTTCTAATAAGTTAGCTCGAGGATTATACCAAACTTCCTCACATGTAGATGCGACGTTATCTTCTCGTGCTAGTTCATTAGTTAGTCTTAACCTTTTGTCAGCTTGAGTCCTAACCATGGTGAATGTAGTTGGTAAGAGCACGAGGTGAAGTGTGTTAATTTTTAGGGTTTCTCTCTTACAACTTGAGGTGAATCTTGAGAAGTACGAGGTTAAAAATAAAAACTCAACTTTTAAATCTTAAGCCACATAATGGGCGCCAAAATATTGGAGATGATCCAATCTAGAGAGAAATTAGAGATATGTTGGAGAACAAGAATGAATTAAGAGACTAGATTAGAGATCGATCAAGATCCCCATATTTATGTGGATGCTCTTTTAGATGCAAACTAAACTTAACACTCAATCATTTTGTATCAAGGTTGAGACATTAGTGGGATTGGGCTTCAAGTTTTACTTTATTTTCAAATAAATACTTATTAAAATAAAGATTTTGATGGTAGGAAAAATGATGTAAGAGGTTCTATAACTTATACAATTGAAATACATACGTCCATATTTATTATTGGATCATATAGATTATGTTATTTTTATAACTTTAATACTAAAGTCATATTTTGATAAAATTTATCATATGTTTACATAATGTATTTGTGTAAATAAATTAATAAGGTTATTTTTTATAATAAAAAATTTGTAAAATTATTTTTAATTATTAATAAAAATAACAGAAAATATATGATTTACGATTAAGTTATTAGACTTTTGAGCTTACTACATAAACTACAAAAATCCTAATACGATTCACCCTTTTTATAAAACACTTTTAATGATTATTGATTTAAAAATATACCTACTAATTCATAGAATAATTACCTATCAAAAACAACTTTTGGTTGGTATCTTAACATGATGATGAATGTATCTTATTTTAAAATTCCTTCAAAATTTTTGTTTTTATTTATTTTTTAATTAAAAAATATTTAATCTTGTAGTATAAGTAAAAAGTTTAGTGGTTATCTATTTATTTATCCGTCCCATGTTATTACTATTAGATATTTATTTATTTTAAAATAAACTATCAAATTAGGGTATGATTTTTTTTAATATATGAAATATCTAGAAGAAGATATTAAATGCCACCACAAATGTACATGGCAAATTTTAAATTTAAATGTAATTTATTTAATAGTTTAATATTAAATTTTATTTATTTAAAATTATAAGTTAAAATCACACTAATTAAAAATTTAAATTATATCAACATTCTCATATTTTAATTAAAATTATATATAAACATTTATATTTTAATTAAATTAATATATAAATTTTTAAAATTTTAAAACATACGATTTAGTTATTAAAATTTTATACATAAATTTTAACATTTTTATTTATAAATATATATTTTAGTAATTATGTTAGAACTAATATGTAAATTTTTAAAATTTTGTGTTTAAATTTATATATAAATAGAATATTTAAACTTTAAAAAAAATTCAAATATTACCAACCAAGTCCGCTAGATGCCTGTTGGTAAAACACGGCATGGATTTCTATAAGTGAAAGTGTGTGGACTTGCTCAGTCAAATAAGGATGTTAATGTGTACTGTAAGAGGATGCCCCGTGAAAGACGGATTGAAATTGGGAATTATATTTCTTATTTTGTAAATCACATTTTCCTAATTTATTTTTTTAATATATTATATATTTATAAAATTTTCCGGTTAAGTTAAGTATAATAGATATATTGATCAAAAATATATTTAATCTATAAAAAAATATTTTAATTATAAATATTAATATTATAAAATATAAAATATAAATTGTTATAATAATTATTAAATTAATAATATAAGTAATTTAATTATACTTAAAAATATAATTTAAATTTAAATTTACTAGTTATAATTTATTTATTACTAGAGAATCTATTGGAATTGGTACGTGCTAGGACCATTAACTTGATATCATTAAATAAAATTAAAATTTTGGATTAAAATTTTTTATTTTAAATATATTATAGATTAAATTATATGAATTAAATGGTTAGATATTAAATTTTAATATTTTAAATAAATTAGAGATTAAATGAGTAAATAAATATTATATATTTATTAAAATAAAGAATATAATTTAAAAAAACGAGGTAAAAAAATATAATATTTATAATATATCATCTCATATATTTTTTTTTAAAATAAGAATATTTATTTTTTTATTATATCTATCTTTAATTTCAATCGGATAATCACACGACGATTTGCCAGTTTACAAATTCCGGAGCACACCCACTTTTTAATTATAAAGTTTTTACTATTTTGTCGGCGAGGAGGAAAATATGGCAAAAAAGAATAAACGGGTGTTGTGTGCAAGAGTTTTTTTTGGCTAGTTGAACATGTACGATTCATTCCCAATAAAAATAAAAATAAAAAACTTGTACGACTCGTGGAACCATTTGAATGGAAGGAGATAAATAAATAATTAATTAATAAACGAGAGAAAAGAAAAAAACTGAAAAATGAAGAAAAAGTGACGCTTTTCGTGATGGTGTTTTCGTTGACGTTAGATCTGAAACGGTAGAGATCAAAACACTGAGAGAAAGATAGAATGTAGGACAGTGGTTGTGGCCTGTGGGAGAAGATATTCTACAATACCCACCATTTCTAATTATCAAAAGCCCAAAGCCCAATTTTATTCATAAATTTATATTTTTTTTTCTTGAAGAATTTGGTGTTGGTAGTAGCGGTGGTGTCTTTGTTGTTGGCGGTCTTTGTCTTTGTCTTCTTGTCAACATTTCTTCATCGTTTTCATGTTCTTCCCGATCCGTAGTTTTTGCTATGTTGATAAACTAATTAAAGAGGTAACAAACCCTAACTTTTTTAAGCGCCTATATTTCTTTGCGTTTTTCTTCATTCGAGGCATTTATCGTTAAAGGCACTCTGCAATTTTGTACATTGCTTGATTTGTTTGAACTCTGTATTCTCTTTCGTTATAGTGTTTGGCTTTTGCCCACGATACACTGTCAGTCTGATCTGGACTTTGGCGATTTCATACTTCTCAATTTTGGCCAATTGCTCTTATTCGATGCGTCAACATTACCATACTTTGTGAGCTCATCGATTTTGTCCCAATTATAGAATTGGTATTTATAGAATTAGGACTAAAAGATTGAAAGAGGAATTGATTGTCATCGTGAATTATACTGACAAAAATGGTGTTTGGTCGAATTGGAGAGATATTTTCTGCAGTTTCATCTCGTTGGTCTGCTCCTCAGTCCTCCGTTATTTTACAGTATGAATCTTCTCCTCCTGAAGATTCTGGTAAAGTTTTTGATTCATTTAATTTTTCTAATTCTTCGACCCACAACAAGAACAATTTGAGACTCTCCTCATCTCTCCAGGATTTTTCTTCTTATCGTGGTTTTGATCCTGAAGAGCCTGACATAACCCTTTTAAATGCCAATAAACACCCTCATTTGTTAAAGAGAGAAACAGCTGGTTCAAGCTTTTCAAAGGAGAAAGCATTGCCAATTGGGGGATCACCCTCTAAAAGAAAGAAATGGCTTCGAACCTTCATGCTTCTCCTTTGTCTTCTGCTATTGGTTTTTGTAATTTATTTATTGTCAACTTATGCATATTCTTATTGGTCTCAAGGGTCATCCAAATTCTTTGTGGTCCTTGATTGTGGAAGTACTGGGACTCGAGTTTATATTTATCAATCATCTATCAATCACAAGAAGGATGGCAGTCTTCCTATTGACTTAAAACCATTGGCAGAGGGTGTTCGTAAGAAGCAGAGTGGCCGGGCTTATGATCGTATGGAGACTGAACCTGGATTGCATAAGTTGGTGCATAATATTACTAGCTTGAGAGCTGCAATAAAACCTTTAATTCGGTGGGCAGAGAAGCAAATTCCAGAAAATGCTCATAAAACTACATCCGTCTTCCTTTACACCACAGCTGGAGTTCGCAGATTACCCAGTGCAGATTCTAAGTGGCTTCTAGACAATGCATGGTCTATACTCAAGAGGTCACCTTTCCTTTGTAGAAGAGAGTGGATTAAGATTATCTCCGGAATGGAAGAAGGATATTTTGGGTGGATAGCCCTTAACCATCGTGCAGGTATGCTGGGTACAAAACCAAAAATGCAGACATATGGTGCACTTGATTTGGGTGGTTCTTCATTGCAGGTTACTTTCGAGAATGACAAATCTGCAAATGCAGAAACTAGTTTGAACATTAGAATAGGATCTGTGAATCATCATCTAACTGCATATTCTCTCTCAGGCTATGGTTTGAATGATGCATTTGAAAAGTCTGTCCTTCATCTTTTGAAGATGCTTCCAGATATAAAAAAAGCTGAAGTATTAAATGGAAAGACAGAGCTACAGCACCCCTGCTTGCATTCAGGATACAAGGAGCAATACATCTGTTCCCAGTGTGCTTCTAAGTACCATCAAGGTATGAGCCCTGTTGTTGCTGAAAAGACTTTGGGGAAAGGAGGAAAATCAGGAATTGCTGTGAGCCTTAATGGTGCTCCAAACTGGGAAGCTTGTAGTGCACTTGCTAAAGTTGCTGTAAATGTCTCCATATGGTCCAATAAAAGCTCAGGGATTGACTGTGATGTTCAGCCTTGTGCACTTTCTGATGGTTTTCCACGCCCTTATGGCCAATTTTATGCACTGTCTGGTTTTTATGTGGTTTTTCGGTTTTTTAACCTAACTTCTGAAGCCTCACTTGATGACGTATTGGAAAAGGGTCGTGAGTTTTGTGAAAAGACATGGGATGTTGCAAAGAATAGTGTTGCTCCACAGCCCTTCATTGAACAGTATTGCTTCAGAGCACCATACATTGTATCATTGTTGAGAGAAGGTTTGCACATTATAGATAACCAAATTGTAATTGGGTCTGGGAGTATTACGTGGACACTTGGGGTGGCTCTACTCGAGGCTGGAAAAGCATTTTCATCTAGAGTGGGTTTTCACAGTTATGAAATACTCCAGATGAAGATCAACCCAATCATTCTCACTGCAGTTCTATTTATTTCATTGCTTTTACTCCTTTGTGCATTATCCTATGTTGGCAATTGGACAGCAAAAATTTTCCGGAGGTCATACCTTCCTCTCTTCCGACATAACAGTGCATCTTCTGCATCTGTTCTAAGTATTCCATCTCCTTTTCGGTTCCAGAGGTGGAGTCCTATCAGTTCAGGTTAGCAATGCCTCAAGCCTTTGGATTTTTGTGTTTTAACACATTAATAATATGTTTGTAATCTCCATCATATTTGATGGTGCAAGATTGGGTTTCCACCCTCTTGTTTATTATTATTTTTTTTCTATAACAAGAGGGGGTTTATTTGTTTTGATTTTTGGCTGCACGAAATTCAATTTTAATTACACAATTATTCTTCTGGTAAAGTATATATTTCATTGTTCCTTTGACCTTCATATTTCAGGTGATGGAAGAGTAAAGACACCATTAAGCCCAACGATCGCAGGTGCTCAGCATAGGTCATTTGGCTTCGGCCATGGCATTCAGCTGATGGAATCTTCCCTGTACCCTTCAGCTAGCAGTGTTACACATAGTTATTCCTCGAGTAATCTGGGGCAAATGCAACTTGATGGTGGTGGCATGGCTTCATTCTGGTCTCCTCACAGAGGTCAGATGCGTCTTCAAAGTAGGCGATCACAATCTCGAGAAGACCTTAATTCTTCTCTGGCCGAGTCACATTTGGTGAAGGTTTAGGACATCCTCATTGAGGAATTTTGTTAAGCTCACTTCTCTGAAACATTCTATAAAGAAGAGAAAGATATATGGAAAGAAGACATTGATTTCCATTGAAGTGTAGGCATTCTTTATATAATTTATACCACCACTTCAGCTGACTAATAGAGATTATCAATCGTTACTTCACCACCTTGTCTCTCCTTTTTCCAGTCCGATCCCAATACGTCACAGCTCTTAAGTGGTAAACTAATTGTTGACTTGACATGGGTCTTTCTCAAGATACTGAAACTTTAATGTCTATATGAATTCCACAAGATCACTACTTGCAGGCATATTGCTATTAAAAGTGGTATCGAATTGAAAATACCTCTAGGAGGGGAAAACCCTTGCATTTTACTCATTGACATTTGCTTCTGTTGATTATAAGGATTTTTCTAATAATTACTGCCTCAACTGTTCAATATCTTTTTTTTTAACATGATTCGTGATCTTTAGTTTCTCTGCCCCACCCGTGTTTATGAGGTTTCATTCATTCCTCATCCATGTTTAAGAGGTTAAATTCAATTTGCTTGTTTCTTAGCTTTGGTGATACCATCCTCTCATCTTAAAGCATCTTCTTCATGCATTACCTGTAAGAGTACAAGAGCGTCCTCCAGTTTGGTTGCCAGGGTACTAAAGGAATTGTAGGCTCTCTTCTTGGTATAGGAGTCAATGTAGAATTTGCCTCCTAACAAGTTAAAAGATGGCTATTTGACTATCTAGATTCTTTTTAACGCTGTAATTTTACCTTTAGAACCTCACTTCCTCTACCTTGATTGAGTTCAAAATACAGCTAAGACTTGTTTATCCTGATGTAACTTATATATGGTGTATTTGCTCAAACAAGCATAGTAACATGCAAGCTATAAAGGCCTTATATATATATATATTTAATGGCTGAAGATGTATTCTATCAAATCAGAAAAAGATAATTGACCTGCTGCCCCAAATTAAAAATCCTGAACTGTTTTCAGTGATATTATTGACGTTATAAATGATAGGAAAAAGACAATCACCTAAATAATTTGGTAGTAAAAGTAGTGTCTCATTGAGTTCATTGTAATTTAAAATAATTAGTATGTATATGTACTTTAAAATGAATTATATTTTAAATAATATAATAAAATATAAAATATAGCGATTGGGTTACATAAGTGTAATGAACACATTTTTATAACACGTCGTTTGTGTTTGTAATAATTTTTTATATACAATGGTAATAATAATGTACATAAATTTATAAAATTATAAAATAATAATAATAAAAAAAGTATTTAAATACAGAAATTATAGAATATAAAAACTATCTGTATACTTTAAAGCAAAGTATAACGTTATGTGTGAGCAACAAATATTGGCCACACGAAAAATAGAAAGGATCACAACTTGTTAAGGTCCTTTTCCCTCACAAACAGTCCATGAAAGCCATAAGGCACTCGCCTAGGCAATTTTACAGAGGCAACAACGTCAAGGTTGGACGACTTGGCGTCCATCACTAAGAACTTAGATTCCCCTTCCCTCTCATCATGCACAAACGACACGACGTATCCATCATCCTCATCCGCTTCCTCATTCTCAGGCTCTCTTGCAACAAAAAACGGCTCACCCCCATAACACCCCTGTCCAAACATCCTCTTAGCCATGGTGCACTCCATGTGTTCGCCTTTAGTCACATCCAACTTCACAACCCCTGATATTTTAGGCATTGGATCTCCAACAGCTGCATAAATATACCTGTTCTTCTTTCCCAAAAATGATTGGTTTATAACAGCAAAGTCTAGATTGCTTGCAGAAATGGGACTTCTTGAAACTATCCCAGTCTTGAAATTGATCTTCACTTTCTCTACCAAAGCATGAACCAGGTCCATTCTCTCCAACGTGTGTTCAACCGCTAGTATATTTGGTGCTATCAACACTAGGCCATCTTCTTCATCCCAAGCATTAATAGCATGAATGATGTTAAATCCTGGAACATCGAACCACTTGATCTCGGACTCGTCTTTTGCGTATTTAGGTAGTACTCCGAGTCTTGAGATTTTTTTTGGGTCAGAACCCACTGGAGATCCTCCACCAAAAATCATTTCCATTGGGTTCATGCCTATTTGAATTTCAGCAAAAATCGCATACTTCTTTGTGATTGCAAAGTCATGAAGGAAACTCGGATGGGTCATAGAGTATATGGGCACATCTTGTTGTTTGTTCCCATTTGCATCAAAGTGAAAGTATGTCAAAAATGGAGGAACAGGCCCATATCGAAAAGCAAAGGCCTCTTTTGTATCAGGATCTACTTTAGGATGTGCAGTTATACTCATAAAGAGTTTACCATCAAAATCTTCACGGCCCAAAGTTTGAACATCTCCTTCAGAAGTTAACCTCACAGCATAAGGGAGATCAGATTCACCAAGAGCATAAAGCTTGTTGCCAAAAAAGGCCAAACTTGTGTTTGCTAAACCAATGCCATTAGCAGGATTGTACTGGCCTGTGAATACTCTGGCAGCAGTCAGAGCACCTCTAAAAGCAGAGGCAGTGAGACCATTGAAGCCTGAGAAGACATTGGGAAATATTGGATACCCAGCTTTATTTTCTGACTCATATTTATATGTCTTGACATAACGACTACAAAGAGTTGCCTTTCCTTGGGAAATTCTAATAGAGTGAAGCATACCATCTCCATCAAAGAGGTGGTAAGGCCCTCTAGGAAGGTATTGTGGGTTAGGGCCATTTCGAATGTAGGCACCATCAAGACATGGAGGTAGAGACCCAAGTATCACTTCACATTCAGTTGGTGGAAGTTCGTTTACTGGAGCAAAATTTTGGGAAAGAACATGTCTTGGGTCTACAGAAGTTTTAAGAGGTGGGTCTATAAATTTGTTGATTATTTCATCAAAAGTATTGAACATGAGAGAGGGTAGTGTTGGTTCTGTTCTTGTTTGAACATAGGTTTTTGAAGTAATGGGAGTAGATTTGTTGTTCATTTTAGTTGGGCTAGTATTGGTTCTTGGAAATGTTTTTGTTGATGAGGATGATAATGAGTTTTTAGTTTTAGAAGGTGGTTGTGTGGTGGAGGTTTTTGATGGAGTCGAACTTGGAGTTTTTGATTCAATGCTGACAGAAGATATGGCAAGAGAAGGAAGATAAGGAGAAAATGGAGGTTTGGTGGAAGCAAATATAGTGGGTACTGAGGCAGATATGGAAGAGAAAAAGGAGGAAGACAAAGAGTCCATGTTCAGAAGACAACAACAAAGCTAAATGTGGTTTGCCCCAACTATATTTGAGAAACAAAAGTGGTGGGAACCTTAAGAGGCTGTTGGCGTTATTTATAGAGGTTGATATATTGTTCAATTTGGGATATTATGTTGATTTCATTTACAAGTGTTAAGTTTGTATGTTTTGAAATACTAGTTAGGGATATTTGTGTTGTATGTGATTATTATTTTATAATTTTATAATTTTATAATTTCATATGATTTTTTAAATTGTGTATTTACAAAATATCCATAAGCTGAAATTAATTTTAAATGACATTAAAATAATTTATTACTATATAGAACAAAAATCACTCAAATAATTTTTATATAATAAAAAATATTTGTTGTGTGTTAATAAATGAATTAATTTATAAATTAATTGATACTTTTTTTTAAATAACAAATTACACGTTTTCAAACGTACTTATATTAGACGGGTTCAAATCCATATTTTTTCGATTCTTATTTATATTATATATGATTTTACTCGCAATTCAAAAATCAATTTATATTTTAATTATATTTTATAACCTAATAATTAAAATTAAAATATTATAATTCGTGTATAATGAGATAATTTATTATAGGCATTACAAAAATAATTAGACATTTTTAAATATCATGTCAAACTCAAAATAAAAAAAATTATTTTAAGAAGATTTAGGAAAAAATATATAAATTGTAATTAGTACATATAGTATACTTGATTATAAAACAATAAAATTAGAAGTAATTATTTTAAATAACATTTTTTAAATTTATAATAATAAAAATAATACTTAAATTATATTAAATATGTCTAACTAATCGAAGATAAATATTCAACAAGTTTAACCAATTAAAATTACACTTGAAAGACATCTACCTAGCTAATGTTTAATGTAAAATGTTTAGGTTAAATTTTTTCTTTACAATAAAAATATATGAAATGTAGTGATTGATGAAAGCTGTTACTATCCAGTAATATGGTTGCAAAAGAGTCTATTACTTCTCCTAATTCTATGTTACAAGTTGTTGTAAGTTTGTTACTTATATGGAGTTACTACAAATTGTGTGTAAGGCTTACATTAACTAATGTGAGGTTATAATTTTATGTACAACTCAGTTATATAAACAGTCCATGTATCCAGTATTGAATCAATCAATTCATTTCTAATAATATCATATTTTTTTCTATTAATTTTTTTCACTGTTTTGTATGGTATGAGAATCCCATCATCTTTTTTTCGATCAAAAAATTTTAGAATGACCAATCAAGATTCTGTACATAATTCGATACTTGTATACACTAGAGTTCCCATTGCTTGTTCATTGACAAATTGTAATATAATGTCGATCAAAATTAACTATTTGATTTGAAAAGAATAGTTTATAAGTTCTACAATTGCCTATGGACTCGAAAATATTCTTAATCCAAGCATTGATATCTCATCAAAAATGCAATGAACAAGATGAATCATGTGTTCTTGTCATTGAACAAGAGAAACAATTTGTTAAAGAGTTTGATCTGTTGTGAGCGGAAGCAATAAATAGCGGTATATGAATATATCAAAGCGATAAAATGAACACACAGAATTTACGTGGTTCGACAATTCGTCTAGGTCCACGGGAGTCAGCAGATATTATTTGAACTGAGTAGGAAATATACAGAATACAGATACAGATTTCCTTACTAATAATATCTCTCAAGTGTTTCCACAAACTCACAAGTATTTTCTCTCTTTGAATTTGCTTATACTCTCTCTGATTTTTCTGATTTTTGTCTTGTTCTTCAATGCATGAACTCTTCCCTATTTATAGATGAAGCAATGCTCCCTTTCCTTAAATTGTGCCATAATTTAAGCCTTAAATTAGGCCACCAATTTCCTTAAATCATGCCACAAATTATGCCATTAATTTCCCTAAATTATGCCACTAATTTGTTACTTTTAGAGCTAATATTCAACAATCTTCACCTTGGCGAAAAAGTTCATAACACTGCCTCTAAATGCGACCTAGGCGCTCTAAGCTCGAGAGATGTTGATCAAGTTCAAGCAGTGTTGAAACTTGATCCTTGTAACCACCTTTGTAAGCATATCTCGTGGTTATCTACGCTTCCAAATTTTCTCTCGAGTACAACATTCCCTTCATCGGCGATTTCGAACAAAATGAAATCGAACATCGACGTGTTTCGCGACTACGATGAACTTGGTTCTTTGCCAAACAAATGGCACTCGTCGGCCGCAGTAAAACTTCCACGTTCTTCCGAAAATACCCAAATCTTTGGTCAACCCAGGTTTTATAGCTTTTCAACGTCACATGCCCATATACTCGCTCTATAGACAAAGCTATGTTGACTACAATGTTGATCTCCAACAAACCGGTCCTCCCCGCCATTGCGAACACATAACCAAATAGATCGACGCTATCCAGATCTCCAAGATAATCGTAATCCACATATCCAACTGTGTGTTTACCTTCACTTCGTCTCTCTCAAACTTCAAACCAATATCCACAAGTACCATAGACATGTACCGTAATCCACTTCACCGCTCGCTGTCCCTTTCCATCGGGATTATACATGTACCGACTCACCATACTAACAAGCGAGAAATATCGTGTCCGTGCAAAACCATTGCATACATCAAGGTACCAATGGCATTTGCATACGGAACACATTCCATTTGCTTTCTTCTCATCGCGGTGCTAAAGGTGACATCAACGCACTCAACTCGAAAGGAGGAGCAAGCTGTACTTACCGGTTTGGTTTTTTTCATCAATGTCAAACCTTTGTAGTACTTTCTTTAGATAATCGAGTCCGTGTCGTACGTACTATCGCTCAGTAACTCTACGTTCCTTGTGATTTCCATCCCAAGAATTTTCTTAGCTTCTCCAAGATCTTTCATTTCAAATTCTCGAACTCAACCGTAGCTTTCAACTGCCGATCTCCACCTCGCTCTTAGATGCAATCAACATATCATCAACATATAAGAGAAAATAAACGAAGGTACCGTCTCGAGTTTCCGAAAGTATACACAATGATCAAACTTACCGTACGTGTACTTTCGCTTCTCTCGATAAAGTTATCAAAACGCTTGTACTCATTGTCGCGTGATCGGGTTCAAACCGTAAATTCACTTGCTCAACTTACAAGCCCAATTCTCTCGACTGAATTTCAAGCCATCAAAGTTGGCCGAGACATGTAGATTTCTTCGTTCCAAAGTACCATGGAGAAAAGTTGTTTTGACATCGAGTCGAGCTAACTCGAGATCAAATCGTGCTACCAAAGCCAATAGTATCCGAATAGATGAATGTTTAACAACATGTGAGAATACCTCATCAGGCTATTCCTTCTTTCTCGAGCTTAGCATTTTGCTACCACCGTTTTGTATCTAATGTTGTCTTTACCAGAGCACCTTCCTTCTTGGCATAGACCCATTCGCAACCAATAGTTTTCTTTCCTTTCGGGAAGTCGAACCAACTCACAAGTCCGATTCTCGATGTGTAGACTTCATCTCTTCATCCATTGCCATTTTCCACTTCATACTATCAACTCTTTCGCACGGCTTCTCCAGAAGTGTGCAATGGGACATTATCATCAATTACATCGGAAGTGCGAATGCTACCACGTGTCTCGTGTATCCGGTAGGCTTCCTAATCTCCCTTCTGGCCGAGTAAAGGGGCAATAGATTCTCGCCGATAATTCCACAGCGGTGATGGCGAGTAACCTCCACCTCAACCGAGATCTCTTCGATCATCAATTTCATCTTCACCACGATCGGTAACTGGTGCAATCTTTTCCTGGATCTTCCGGAGTCTCAAGCATCACCTTAGAAAGAGTATTTGGACTTTCATTCTCTTTCTCTCGAATTTATCCGTCTCAAAGATAACAGTACTATCGAATGTAACATCTCTGGGCCAAGACGATCTTCGATTCACCACACCAAAGTCAAAATCCTTTAACTCCTTCCTTAAAGCCCAAGAAAACAACTTTTGCTCTAAGATCCGGGCTTGATTCACTAACATGAAAATACGCCGGACATCCAAATATTCGCAATGAATCATAATCGCAGTTTGTCTGCACCATACCTCTTGGGGAGTTTTCCCATCTAATGCAATGTAGTAAGTCTATCGACTATATGAAGATTGCATGACAAAGCCACAACCCAAAATGCCTTGATCACTTTGGAATGAGATAGCATACATCGAAATTTCTCAACCAAAGTACGATTCATTCGTGCTCGCAACTCCATTCTACCGTGGTGTACGAGGAACGTAAAAATGTCCGATTCTCCCTTCATCTCGACAAAACTTTGAAGCCATGGATCCGATTTGTACTTGCCACCATTATCGATTCGAGCCTCTTAATTTTTCTCGCCCGTCTAAGTCTCGATCATTTTCTTCCATTTAAGAAAGATATTCAGAACTTCATCTGCGGACTCATAAGTATATCCGCATATCTAGAGAAATCATCAATAAAAGTCACAAAACCGCATACCTCCAAGTGAAGCATTCTTGGAAGGTCCCCAAACATCCATGTGAATATAATCAAGAGATCCCTTAGTACGATGAATGGTAGTGCCGAACTTAGCTCTTGTTTGTTTTCCCATTACACAATGCTAACAGAAATCAAACTTTCTAGTCTTAGCACCTTTCAAAAGACATTGCTTCATTAAGGCTTGCAAAGCCTTTTCACCGACATGCCCTAAGCGCATGTGCCATAGGTGGGAAGAATCATTTGTTTTTTCTTCAGAACTACTTTCGAGACAAATGCTTCTTCCCGTAATCAGTACTCCCATCTAGGAAATACAAGTTCGCCTTCCGAGCACTCCTTCATTGCTACAAATGCACTCAGACAACTTTCAAGACTCTATTTTCCAATGTTACTCTCAGAACCATCAAAATCTCCAGAACACCTAAAGAAATAATGTTTTTCTTTAGGTCTAGAATATACCTTACATTTGTAAGTCGCCTAATTGTACCATCAGGCATCTTTAGTCGTGATCGTTCCGATCCCTTTTGTTTGACAGGCATTGTCATTGCCCATAAGCACAACTCCTCCATCGAGCTCCTCAAAGCTCGAAAACCAATGTCTGTTTGGACACATATGATAAGAACATCCAGAATCAAGGATCCACTTATCTGAGTGGGTTTCTGATGATGAAACTGAAAAGGATGATTCTTCATCTTCATCAACCTTTTGTGCAACATTTGCATTTGACTTGTCCTTGTTTGGACAATCTTTCTTCAAGTGCCCTTTCTGGTGACAATAGGCACACTCGTCCTTTACAAGACATCTTCTAGATGAATCTCCTCAAGACTTTGATCTGGATTGCCCCCTATTATTTGATCCCCCAGATTTTTTGTTGTTAGTCCTACCTCTGGATGCCGTTAATGCTGCTGATATTGAGTCTCTGTGATCATGTTGATCCTTCTTTCGGTACTCGTTATTTACCAAAGCATTTGAAACATCTACAAACTTATCCTCATCCTTTCCATATAACAAGGTTGTGGTTAAATGCTCATAGCTCTCAGGTAATGAATTCATCAACAACAAAGCTTTATCTTCATCGATAATTTCAACATCTAAATTTTGCAAATCGGCCAAAATTTTATTGAAATTATCTAAATGCTCAATCATAGGGGTACCTTTCTTGTACTGAAAACGGAAAATTTTCTTCTTCAAGTAGAGTCTGTTCTCAATACTTTTTGTCATGTACTTGTCCTCTAGTTTCTTCCAGAGAATTGCGGCTACATTCTCTTTCATGACAAAGTACTTCTGATATTTTCCTAAGCACAGTCGAATTGTGCCACAAGCTTATCGGTTGACATAATTCCAATCTTCATTTGAATAATCTCCTGGCCTGGTCTCCAAGGCTATATTATATCCTTCTCGAAACAATAGATCTAATACCTCACATTGGCACATGCCAAAGTTATTGGTGCCGTCGAATTTCTCCACCTCAAACTTTGCGTTGGACAACATAGTTTTTCAAGTAGAACAACTTGGCTTACCATAAATTCTATGGTCAACTTGTTCACCTTCTTCGATCTCTTTTTTATCAACCATAAGTACAAACTGATAACATAAATTTTGTACTTACAATTTAAAACAGTGTTTTCCAAATTTTATATCTTATTTGAAAAAACGGAGTCCGTAGTTGAATCCAGAATGGTCCAATTAGCTAGGAATAGATCCAACTCAATTGAAAATAGATTAAAACCAGACCAACTCGGTCCAAATATCACTAGTGACTGAGTTGACTCGGTTCAACTCGGCGAGTTGACTCAATTGCTGGTAGCAGCACTCCGGCGGCTTCTGGTGGTGATTCTGACTTCCGATTTGAGAGATTCTTTCACCGTTGCATTCGTCTCATCGAGAGCTTCAATTTGATATATAATACTGCTATATTTGGCTCTAATACCAATTTTTTGTGGGCGGAAGCAATAAATAGCAGTATATGAATATATCAAAGCGATAAAATTAACACATAGAATTTACGTGGTTCGGCAATTCGCCTAGGTTCACGGGAGGCAGCAGATATTATTTGAACTGAGTAGAAAATATATAGAATACATATACAGATTTCCTCGCTAATAATATCTCTAAAGTGTTTCCCCAAACTCACAAGTATTTTCTCTCTTTGAGTTTGCTTATACTCTCTCTGATTTTTCTGATTTTTGTCTTGTTCTTCAATGCATGAACTCTTCCCTATTTATAGATGAAGCAATGCTCCCTTTCCTAAAATTGTGCCATAATTTAAGCCTTAAATTAGGCCACCAATTTCCTTAAATCATGCCACAAATTATGCCACTAATTTCCCTAAATTATGCCATTAATTTGTTATTTTTAGAGCTAATATTCAACATGATTTATAACTCAATCTTAAAAGAGATGTAATACCAAGTGTACAACTCAATCTACGCTAGTGTTGCCCAAATATGAAGTGATCAAAGATTAAAATAAAATGATGTATCAGTTATTTTTTTAATAATAAAAATATATAAAATATATATCTCGAGATGTCTTGTGTCCTCCGCTAAGCTAAACGCGGTACAAACAAATTACATTTTTGCTCTTTAAAATTTGTAATATTTTACACTTCAGTTATTTAATTTTTTTTTGTTAGTACAATGTTCACTTCTTTTTAAAAAAAAATCAAATATATTTAGTTCAAATTTAAAGAAAATAGACTAAATATATTAAAATTTAAAATTTAAGAATTATATAAAATAAACATAAAGTTACATATTAATTTTAATTATTATAGTATAATTTAATATATTTTTAAATTTAAATTATATATATACATATATATTAAATTTTAAAAAATAATAAATATAATACTAAAAAAATTAAGAGATGAAAATATGAAATCCGGTAAAATACAGGAAAAAATTGTGTAATTATAACAAAATTAATTAATACTTATTATAACTCTGTGAGTTGTGACAATTTACCAGGCTCCTGCATTGTTTCGAATACAAGTACCTAGTACAAATTTATATCACATAGTAGGATTTTATTAGATGCTAGTTGTACTCGTAAATTTATTTAAAATTTAATTTAATATATATAATTTTTTTATTTTTTATCTTTTTTTTAATGATTTCAATTTATGTCATAGTTTGATTGATTGAATTGAATATGAAATATATAATCTGAATCGAATACAAATTAAATTAAATTATAATCAAATTTATGTTACTTCAAAAAAAATCAAATTGAATTTGAACCAATCCGTTAGTTCGAAATAATAAAAAAAAGAAGCTATAACATGTTACCACTTGCACCTTAGGTTACAAACTTAAGATCGTAAAGATACGGATCAACAAGAATCGTGTGCAATATATACACAAGTACATATATCATAACAATTAATATAATAATAAGAAAATATCATTCCTACCTAAATTATTTTATTTGAAACTAATTTTTAAAACTAAAAAAATAAAAATTAATTTTTTTTTTGTGTTTTATATGTTTTAAGAAAGAAAAATTAAAAGAACTAAAAATAAAGTAATAATTAACTAACTCAGATTTGACAGCTAAGAATATATATAAGAAAATATCTATAAATACTTAATCCCCTGATTTTTAAAACATGTGAATCACTAAAACCCCCAATATAATTACCAATAAATTATATGATCAATTGAATCTAATCTTGCATATATTTCTCTCTCAAGTAAAATATAATATAATCACACTATCATGTCAATTAAATTGCATATTACTTATTAAGTTCGTCAATTATGAATCACATATATATGAATCATATATCTTAGCTTAGAAATTATGTATATTATTTAATCAAGATAAACAATTAAATAATTTTCTCAAATCTATTTAATTGTCTCTATAAATCAATTGTTAGATAACATTAATAACATAAAAATTAGATTAAATAATATAATTAAACTGAAATCATAATTGAGATAAAATATTAGATCATCACATGTTAAAAATTAGGTTAATAAGATTCCTAGATTAATAAATTAGCTAGACACAATTTTGTTCATAAAGCTAATATTTTTTTATAAAAAAATATTAAAATTGATAAAGAAAAGAGAAAAAAAAGAAAAATCTAATCAATCTATTGAATTATAGCACCAATCTTCTTTTGAATCTCCACTAAAATTGTATCTTCTTTTGAATTTTTTTGTATTTTCTTCTCTTCTTGGTTCCAAAAATTGATAAAAAAATTATTTTATTTTCAACTCATTGGGGTTTGTGGGGAAATTATGGGGTTAAATTAGATTTAGGTAGAATCTAGACTGTTAGATCAGCTTTATATCAAAGTGTGAGATGAAAAAAAAAAGAAAATTAACAACCTTGACCAATAGGAATACAACACATGGCATGAAGATTCAATGGGCGAATCAACACACAATGCATGGCGTGGATTGATTGGTTATGGTCAACGCACGTTGAGTTAGTACTACGTGGCACCATGTGATTTTCATCTACGGCTTGCGTGGTGCTCGTAGGTAGGAAGGAAGGATGAATCAAGTGATGACGCGTGGCACACCCGTTGACTATGTAGTGAAACTCAAAATTAATGCCTTATCAACATAGGACATGCTCTGTGTCACCTTGTACACACAACGTTGCGCGATTGACCCTCTTCGCTTGCATGGAATCCTTGAGGCATGCTTGGTTAGTTCCCTTGTTTGCGTGACATCTTCTAATTAGTCATACGCTAAAAATTTCATAAGAAAATCTAGAAAATTTTCAAAAAATTTTATTTTTATTACTTTTCACTATAAAATCATATTTTAGTATTTTTAACCCAAAACACTACTTATTAAATAAAAAAAGTAAATAATAAGGAAAACGTACACCAATGACAACTTTTATAGATTCATCAAATACATTTATTCTCATATCATATTACAATTCTTACAAGGAACATCTTTTCTTTCAAAATAAAAAAGAAAGTCATTGTCTCAAAAATCATATGAGTTTTGAATAAGTTATAACTTTTCCATTTTGTCATGTCCATATTAGCAAACTCAACTGCAAATAAATTTTTTTTAAAGGAAATAAATAATGTAAAAAAATAAGAAAATTATGGTTTGAAAGATGACATATTAGTAATTATTATCTTATATTCATAACTTGTAAGATGATGTTGGTAAATCTGCATCCTCCAAGAGAGAGCTAGTTGTTGTGTACCTAGAATAAAAATGTCATATTATACATGGTAAATATATAGGTGGATAGAGATACATTGCTAATATAATGGAAAACATAATAGAGGAAAATGAACCAACCATTAATATTATTAGAAATTCAAATAAGTAAAAGAAGATGCCGAAAAGATCATAGATATGGGTACACTTTGAGACTCTCCCTTTAACTTCTCATAATATTTCACGAGAGAAGTATAAGTATTATGGTTAAATATATCAAAATAGATGTGATAATATAAAATGTACTTTCACACGCCATTATAATAAGTGTGCTATGAGGGACACACACGATATAGGTCAGATGCTTATTAACTAGTTATTATAACATAGGTGTATGTGAGAAATTGTATTATCTTTGTGTACTTTATTGTATGTGAGTTATTCATTCAGTGTTAATTTATCATTTTTTAAAAAGATTATTTATTATAATAATATTTTTTTCATTTTTGGTATTTAGGTAATATTATTTGAGTTAATGAGCTTTAATATTTAAACATATTTTTCGATTTATAAAAAAAAATAATTAACTAAAAAAGCATGTAATTAATAATTCGGGTTAGTTTGGGTCAATTTGAGCAAACTCTTTTGTGTTTATTTTAGTTTTAAGCTCACCTTTTCTCTCTCAAATTAAATTTAAATTGAGCTAGTGTTAGACCAATTTAGATTAAGTTGGTTTGAGCCAACTTGAATTAGCCTAACTCGCACGAATTGCTACCTTTAATTTTTTCCTAAATTTAGTGGCTCCACTAAGAGAGGATGTACTATGATTTTTTTAATTATCGTATATTATAATTTTATAATAAACAAAAAACAAAGTACAATTTATAATTAATTATCCTTATATGTTTATATTGTACTTGAAAGTTTATAGTTACCAATCTAAATAATCTAAAGGGAGAATGAATATGTAATTTTCAAATTAAGTATATTTAAAAAATTACAAGCGATAACTTGTTTCATAGTATCCATAAGATAGGTGTAAGGATCTTGACCAAAATTCTAAGAACTTAGTCACACGAGCAATCAAACTCGTTCAACAAACACCTGAAAAATTAGCACAAATAATATAAGTGAAAAATGTGTCCCAGAGTATTCAATAATGAAAAATCTTAGCTAGATGATTCAAGAATGAAATAGTTAATTAAATCAATTAGCAAACCCTAGAACAAAAGTTGAAGCACATGATAATAAAATAAATAGGCTTATTAATCAATAAACATAACTATATAATGTTTGATAGAATAATTCAAGAAACAACATAATAAATTATGATTTAGTTTTAAAAAAATTGAGAGAGAAAGCTTAAGATAAATATAATGAATGCAATTATGTTTAAAGAAAAAAAGAGGAATCATGTTTTTTTAAATAGGAACAACTGAAATCATAATGCTAGGTTAAAGATCAATTACTATTATGTCTATTAAAAAATTCATAGAGTAATAATTAATAGGAAAAATATAATAGATGTACAATTTGCCTCAAGTATACAATTAGGTTTTAAGTTAAAGCCCTAGATCATAAAAAAATAAAGATCCTAATGCTAGGTTAAAGATTAATTACCATTCTTTTCATTCAAGAATTCATAGAGAAATAATTACTAGGTATAATATGGTAATTGGATATTTTTCCTCGAGTATACATTTAGGTTTTAAAATGAAGCCTTAAGTGATGGATTGATTCAGACCAAGCACGTTTGAACCAATAAGGTCCATTGATTGAAACCTTTTCAATTAATATAACAATGATCAAATAACAATCGATTAATAAAAACCCTTTTCGATCAATTCAAGAAACAATCAATAAAAACTTGAGATCCAGTCCCTCCATCGATCGAACACAACTTTGACTGATCTACACCAATTTGAATCCAAACCAAGAAGACATAGATCGTACATGATCGATACTTGATCGATCTACAACCTCAATCGATCCAATCACTACTTGATCGATCAAATCACTACTCGATCGATCAAAACAATATACAATAAATATTTCTAAGTGCATACTAGGTATTCTAACATGATTAAGAACAAGTGTATACTTGAAACATGTTCACTTGAAGCTCGAAAGTTTTTTTGGCTTGAATAGAAATCTTGAAAATATGCCTAGAAACTAGTTTAAATTTAAACGTTTCATTTAGCATATTTGTGTGACAAAGCCTTCATATCACTACATCACACTCAGAGGAAAAATAATTTAACATAGTAAAACTATCATATATTTTGGAGAAACTATCTTCGCTTGAATATTAACAACTCATATGTACAATAAAAATTAAAAACACAAATAGGTACACAACTTGTCTTGAAAGACTTATTGTTTATTAATTAAATGTATATAGCTATAGAAAAGAAAAGAAACAAACTTTAGCATTGGGTAGCAACATATAGAATATTTAAGTATTAAAATTGCTCCCCCTATGTGACATAATAGATTGAACACTTAAGATTTAAGAGTTCTCTCCCTATGTGCAATAATTCTCTCATTAACTCTCTCATAGACTTTCCTCCTTTTTATCATAGGAATAAGTAATATAACTTTGAAGTTAAGGGTAGTAGACTTATTTAATTATGATTAAAATAGAACACTCAATTAATAAATTAATCTTACTTAAAGTGTGATTATCCATTGATATCATAAATATATAGACACGACAAACAGACATATGAACATATGCGTGACATATCGATAATCATCAAAATCAAATACATGTTTGAACTA
Source organism: Hippophae rhamnoides (assembly GCA_033030585.1). Lineage (NCBI taxonomy): Eukaryota > Viridiplantae > Streptophyta > Magnoliopsida > Rosales > Elaeagnaceae > Hippophae > Hippophae rhamnoides. The sequence continues at coordinate 58,289,611 of CM065428.1, read as the reverse complement.
CAAGAGTACGTCAATGTATTCATTTATTACTAGGCATGAAAGATTCAAAGGAAAAATTATCGCCTATCTTGAAAAACTATAGTTGAATCCTTACTTTAACAAAATATAATTATCTATCAAGAGAGAATTTCATGTTTTTCTTTTCTTTTTTGTATATGAGAGATTGATTATTTATTTATTTTATTTTTGTATAATAAATTTTGGCTATTTCTTTTTTTTTTATTAATTTTTTGTTAAGAAAGTATGCACAAGTCAAAAACTTTGTATGATGACTTTTATACTAGTTATGAGGTAACTCTCTCTGTTTACTATGGTAGTTTCACACATTATAGTCAATAGACCTCTAAAGCCTATATGTTTCTTTACAGTAGAATTTTAGAAAGTGAAAGATTGAGCTCAAACACAATTTTATAGTCAAGGTTATCTTGAGCCCTAGAATCTTATAAAAATAATTATAAACTTCAAGCATGGTACATATGTGCTCAGTATGTGTGAGAGTAGGTCCTTGTCAACATCGATACCAGATGTGAAAAAATTATGTAAATGTATAAATTAAAATAACTATTTGCACAATGTAAAGTCAATCAGAAGAAGTGAAGTCGTATGAAAATAGGATGTAAAGTTCATATCAATGTTAAAATAGATCTACGCCCATTTTTTAAATTTTTTTAAAATTAATAATTTTTCAAATAAACTAAAACAAACAACAAAAAAATAAGAAACAAACAATCAAATAAAAATAAAAAACAAACAATCTCATTAACATGCTCACCTAGGGTCAATTAAGCACACAAAAAAATAAAAAAAAGGTGAACAAAAGAGACAGGCAGGTGACTGAAAAAATATAATCTTTTTAACTCAAATATTTTTGCATTTTGGTTTCTCTATTTTGTTTAGGTTGGGACTCATCTATCTTAATTGTCATTTGTATATTCTTAAACTTACCTCTATATTTTCCATTCATCCTAAATGAATATAACAATATGCATGATATGATGATGATAATTAGTCCTAGAATTAAACATATTAAAAATTGCTTGCCTCTTTAAACCAACAACTTCATGCTTTCTAGAAGAATTGTTCATAATATGCATAGATGGATGATAAACATGAGTCTTATAACTAAAATCATGGTAAGAATTATTAACATAGGGTACCAGTTAACAAAAATCTACAATTGGCCCAAAAATATTATCAATGTTAGGGGGATCAGATACTTTAAAACCTTCAAATGTGACTCATTCATCTTGGACTCTCATCTTAAGCTCATATTTTTTTACACCAATGGATGCTTTTATGGTTGCTAAGAATGGATGACCAAGTATAATAGGAATATTACTATCCTCTTTCATGTTTAATACAATAAAATCCACCAGAAAGATGAATTTGTCTACTTTTACTAGCACATCTTCTACCATATCTCGAGGTCACTTAATTGATTTATCTGCCATTTGTAATGTTACTAAAGTAGGTTTGACTTTTCTAACCTCCAATCTTTTGAAGATAAATAATGACATAAGGTTAATGCTGGAACACAGGTAACATAGTGCCTCGCCAAAATGGATTTTCCCAATAGTATAAGGAATGTCAAAGCTCCTCATATCTTTTAGTTTTTGGGGTAGTTTTCTAGTAAGGATTTCATTACAACCTTAAGTGAAGGTTATTGTTTCATTATCTCCAAGCCTCTTTTTCTTAGATAAGATATCCTTAAAAAATTTGGCATAAGAAGACATTTATTGTAGTGCATTTGTAAATAGTATATTTATGTATACCTTCTTGAAGACCTCTAAGAATTTTGAAAACTATGGGTCTAACTTTTACTTTTGAAGTTTTTAAGGGAAAGGAATAGTAAGTTTGTAAAGGTTGCCCTTTTTTGATTGAATTATTTCCTTTTCAGTACTCTTTTTATCCACTTGTTCCTTCTTATCCTTTTTAGCTTATGGTAACTCTTCATTCCTTTGAGTCTCATGTTCTTCCTTATCCTTTTGAGTCTCATATTCCTTCTCAAGATTTTTATCACTCCACAATGCTATGGCGTTGTAATGCTTCTTACCTTTTGTGTCACTTAGAAGATTACCTTGAGGCCTTTGACTTATAGTCATTGTAAGTTGTCCCATTTGAGTCTTTAAATTTTGAATTAAAACTTCTTGAGTGTACACTTTTGTATTTACTAATTGGATGAAGCCTTTCATAATCCCAATTAAAGCATTTATATTACCCTTAGTGGATGGCTTCTTCTCTTAGGCTTATGATTATTGTGGTTGTTGAAAATTAGGTGGTGAAAATGATTGATAGTTGAGTTGATTACCACATTAATTTCTAATGTTTATAATCCCCGATAATGACGCCAAAAACTTGATCGAACACGAATTGTGTGCAATGAATATGCAACTATACATATCGTAACAAGTAATATAATGATAAGAAAAGATTGTTCCCACAAAGATTATGTTATTAGAAACTAATTTTAAAACTAAAATATAAAAATCAATTTTTTTGAGTTTTTATGTTCTAAGAAAGCAAAATTAAAAGAATTAAAAATAAATAGTAGTAATTAATTAACTCAGAATTGACAGCTAAAAATATTATAAGAAAATATTTAAGAATACTTAATAACCCAGTTTTTTTAACATCTGAATCACTAAAATCTCCCAATATAATTATTAATCAATTACATGATCAATTGAATATTATTTAGCATGTATTAATCTCTTAGATAAACTACACGTCATATAGTATTTAATTTAATTACACTCACATGTCAATTAAATTGCATACTATTCATTATGTTCATCAATTATGGATCCTATACATAAAAATCATATATTTCTATCTAGAAACTACGCATGTTATTTAATCAGGATAAACAATTAAATAATTCTCTTAAACATATTTAATTGGCTCTATGGATCAATTATTCGTAAATCTCATATTTTTCATAAAAAAAGGATATAAAATTTGATAAAGAAAAAAGAAGAATAAGAAAAACATAATCAATCTCTTGAATTGTAACACCAATTTCCTCTTGAATCTCCACCAAAATTATATTTCCTTTTGATTTTTTTTGTATTTTTCTCTCTTCTTTGCTCCAAAATTGATTAAAAAATGTAATTTTTAGCTTATTAAAGTTTATGGGGTAAATAAGGAGTTAAATTAGACTCAAGTATAATCTAGACCGTCAAATCAACTTCACATCAATGGTTGAGATGAAAAAGAAAAAAAATTAACAACGCTAGCCAATGGATTGGGAGACGTGGCATGAAAATTTAATGGGTGAATCAATGCACAATGCGTGGCATGGTCGACTAGTCATGGTCAACGTGGATGAGTCAGCACCATGTGGCTCACTATGATTTACGATTACAAATTGTATGGCACCCTAGTGGGAAGAATGAAAGAATCAGGTGACGATGTGTGATACTCCCATTAACCACGTGGCGAACTTGGAACGAACGATGTGCCGATATATGAAATAGCCCTACATCATCCGGTACATGCGATATCACACTATTAGTCTTTTTAGCTTGTGTGACATCCATGTGGCTTTCTTGCGTGGTGTTTTCATTACAAAAAATTTCCATAAAATATATTTTTACCTGTTTTTCACTAAAAAAAATCATATTTTAATTTTTTTACCCCAAAAACTACTTATTAAATAAAACGAATAAATATTAAGTAAACAAGTTAATAACTCTACTCATAAACCTTAAAGTACTAAATACATCATCACTTAATTGGTAAATGATAGAAATATTATCGTAATAATATTATATTAATGACAGCTTTATTTAATAATAATGACATTAAGGTATAATTTAATACTAGAGATAAAATAAATATTTCATGTAGTATATTATGGTAGTAATAATAAAAATTATTCTCTACATATCATGATAAAATTCTTGAATTTAGTGTTTGATTATTTTAATTGATATATTTAATATTTTATAAAAATAATTGAATCTTGATAACTACTCGTGATATTTAAGATATGGACGATAACACATTTAAATAAAAGATTTAGATTTTTAATAAAATACAAGTAAAATGAAAATAAATATAACATAAATTATAGTATATTAATATTTAGATAATAAAAAATCAATCTAAAATATAAATATATTTTTTTATTTAAAGTAAAAAAAATTAAAAAGATGAGTAAAGTGAACATATCGAAAAGTAATTTATGTAAAAAGAGATTTCTTCCGTTAAAAAAACAAACTTTCGAAGATTTTTTTTTCTCTCTCTCTCCTTCCAGCTTATGCAACTAATAAAGTTTCTTCTTAACAACATAAAAGAGAATATGAAGAGGTAATCTAAAGTCAACGCCAAATAATGCATGTAGCGGATTCCAACTTACAATAATATAAAAATTATAGTAGTATTACAAGATTAATGAGTAATGGCCGGCCGATTGACTGTATTTTATTATATCAATTATGGATGTAAACAGTTGTTAGCTCTCAACTCTGAGTACGACCCAACCAAAAGAGATTCAGAAGAAGAAGATATTTTCATCTATAAATTAATTAGAAATGGGACCTCTATCGTTTATCAACACAAATACAAGTAGTTTTATTCCTTTTATTTTCCTTCTAACCACATCCATATATATATATATATGAATGTATGATGATAACTATATCTTCATACGAGGAATTGATCTTCAACTATTTCTCCATCCCAAGATTCCCAACTCTGGAAATCTGATGCGGCTGATCTTTTAACATGTTAACTTTTAATAGCATATCGGTATGATCAAGTGGTGGAATTATGTGAGTGTTATTAAAGTTAGGTGTCATTCTTATAATATCTTACATCACCAATTTTATGTATAATAAGATATTTAAGTCTCTTTCTTATATTATAATTTTAATTATTTTGTTTATCACGTAATTCCTTTAAAAAAATATTATATATGATTAATTTTAAATTAATTGTAGGCCCTGTGCACATGTATGATCAAGAAAATAATTTTTTTAGATATAATCACATTTAACAAATTAATTAAATAAAAAAAATTTATTTTTATAGTTAAAATTTAGCTATTTATGTGGTTAATTTTTTATCACATAAAAGACAGACAATGATTTTGTCTTTGAAATACACACCAAAGAAGAGAAGAGAAGCAAAATCAAATTAACAATTTTCTTTAATAAAAAAGGTGTTGTGTGTGTGAGAGAGTGGGATGGGATATTAGAAAAATATTTATGATATTTTTTTAAAAAGAGAGTAACAAAATAGTGAGTTTAAGAAACACTTATATGTTACTATTTTGGATTTATTTTAATTTGTTGTACTACTTCTAACTTTGTACCCATTAATTTTATTAGTAAAATAAATTTTTTTCAGAGTTTATCCCATAGACGTACCCTAAATTAAAGGGTAAACCACGTTAAATTTCTAGTGTTATTATTTTACTTTGTTGAATTTAATTTATTTTTACCCGTTGTGCCCCAACAACTGGTATCATAGTTGGTCTAGTAAATTTTTTAGTATGCTTTGTCGTTGGAGCATAGACTGATCTGTCACATCAGAAAAAAATTTATTAAGTCTAAGGCATATTTATTTGGAGAAAAAGAAACATAGTGAAAAAAATACCAAGCCATAAGATAGATATTGAGAAATTTAATGGCAATAATAATTTCTCTTTATGGTAAAGGAGGATGAAAGATATTCTCATTCAACAGAAGGTCCATAAGGCATTGTTGAGGAAAGAAAATAAGGCAATAACCGTCACCGAGGAACAGTGAGAGGAGATAGATGAGTTTGCAACCAATATAATCCCTCTAAATCTCTCAGACATTGTCTTCCAAAATATTGAATCAAAAAATTGCAAGACTACAAAAGAAACATAAGAGACTCTAGAAAATGTGTATATGTCAAAGAATCTTGCCAATAAATTTTATTTGTGGAAGGAGCTATATCAAATAAGGAAGGAAGATAATGTGAACATTATGAAGCACGTTAGCGATTTCAACAGTAAGCTTTCTCACTTAGCAAGATTCAATATGAGTTTCGACAATGAAGAGAAAGCTATGATGTTGCTGGCTTCACTACTCTCATCATATAACCATCTCACAACAACTTTGACTTATACGAAAGAGAAGATGTAGTTTGAAGTTGTTGTAGAAGACCTGTTGTCATATGAGAAATAGAACATGGAGAGAGATTCAGAAGTGTAAGCCCTTATCACACAGTCTAGAGGAAAGAGATAGTACAAAGAATAGAAACCCAAAGGCAAGAGCAGCGACAAATCAAACAAATATATCAATATTGAATGCCATCACTATAAGAGGAAGGGTCGCATCAAGAAATTTTACTAGGTGTTCAAGAAGGAAGAAGAAACAAACAAAGGCAAAGCAATGAAGAAAGACGACAACAATGATGATAAGCAAACAAATACCATAGACGAGTTTAATATCTTTTATGATGATTTTATCAATCTTGCATCACACAAGACTATATGGGTGATTGATAGTGGTGTTATAATTCACCCTACATCGCATAGAGAATTTTTCTCGTCTTACACACTTGGAAGTTTTGAGGTTGTTAGAATGAGAAATGAAGGCCTGTCAAAGGTTGTTGGCAGAGAAGATATTTTCTTGGAAACAAAGAATGGAACCAGACTATTTATGAAGAATGTCAAGTATATTCCATATATGTGCCTGAATTTGATCTCTATACGCAAACTTGCAAATGAAAGATATTGCAGCTCCTTCATTTATGACAAATGAAAACTTACAAGGGAAGCTCTCCACCGACATAGTAAATGACATAGAGAAAGACAGTACAAATGAATTATGGAATAGGATACTCAGCCACATAGGTGAAAAAGGTATGACAAGCCTAGCCAGAAAGAAGATACTGCCCTGAATGGATGAATTACATTTGGAGAAATATATTGATTTTCTAGCAGGAAAGCAAAATAGAGTTACTTTTAAGAGTTTCCCTCATTCCAGAATGAATAATATTTTACATATGATTCATTTAGATTTGTGTGGACCAATGTCAAAGTCACTTGGTGGTGCTCAATACTTTGTGACTTTCATTGATAATCATTCAAGGAAGAATTGGGTATATCTTCTGAAGACAAAGGATCAGGTGCTAGATGTCTTCAAATAATTTCATGCCTCAGTTGAAAGATAGATTAGGAAGAAGCTGAAGTGTATTCAAATAGACAATAATGGAGAATACACAAGACCTTTTCATGCTTACTACACAAAGCATGGTATTCGACATCAGATGACACCTCCAAAGACACCATAGTTGAATGGCTTAGATGAGAAGATAAATGTAACTTTAATGGAGAGAGTCAAATATCTACTCTCATATATAAAGTTGCCTAAAAATTTATTGGGTGAATTAATACTCAAAATTGCACATGTGTTGAAATCTTTCACCTTGTATTCCTCTCAAGATGGTTGTTCTAGATAAAGTGTGGTTAGAAAATGATGTTTCCTATGATCATTTGTAGGTGTTTGGATTTAAAGAATATTTTCATATCACCAAGGATGAGAGATCCAACTTGATGATAAGACAAGACATTGTATTTTTATTAGCTATGGTCAAGATTAATTTGGCTATAGATTTTATGATCTAGTTACAAAGAGACTTTTTAGCAGCTACGATATTGTATTTGTTGAAGATATTGTAAAAATGAAGAAGGATGTTCCTATTTCCAATGGTAACTCATCAGATTTGGAATTAATTCCTCCAACATCAGTGCCAAGACAAGTTAGAAATAAAGACCAGGTTTATCCACTTGATGAAGATGATGCTCCAATATAAATTGGTTCTGAAGATGAGGTAGATGATGTTGCTTATTATCTAGCACCAGCACCTACGGATTTTCCTGTTCCATTGAAAAAAAGTAATAGACTAAGACAACCATCTACCATATATTCTCCAGATGAGTATGTAACTTTCACTGATGGGAGAGAACCTGAGAGTTATTAAGAAGTCATGGATGACCAATCCAAACAAAAATAGATTGAAGCCATGAAAGATGAGATGAAGTCCTTGCATGAGAACAAAACTTTTGAGTTGATGAAACTTCCTAAAGGGAAGAGAGCTTTGAAAAATAAATGGGTGTTCAGGGTGAAGCATGAAGAACACAATTCTAGTCCATGATACAAAGTAAGGCTGGTTGTCAAGGGATTCATCCAAAGAAAAAAAGTTGACTTTAATAAGATTTTCTCACCAGTTGTGAAAATGACATCCATCCATATTATGCTGGGGTTAGCAACAAGTCTTGACTTGGAGGTTGAGCAAATGGATGTCAAAACTGCCTCATATATGGTGACTTGGAAGAAGAGATATACATGGAGCAACCAAAGGGTTCAAGAAAAAGGGAAAAGAAGATTATGTTTGAAAATTGAATAAAAGTTCTACGTTTTAAAACAGACACTGAGACAATGGTACAAGAAATTTGAGTTTATTATGGGAGAGCATGGCTACAAAAATACTACTTCAGACTATTGTATTTTTGTGCATAAATTCTTTGATAATGATTTCATTATTCTTTTACTCTATGTGGATGATATGTTGATTGTTGGATGGAATATTTCCAAAATCAACAACTCAAAAAAGTAGTTAAGTCTTTTTTAATGAAAGATTTGGGGCCAACAAAGCAGATTCTTAGTATGAGTATTATTAGAGACATATGTGCCAATAAATTATGGTTATCATAGCAGAAGTACATTGAGAAAGTACTTCAAATATTTCATATAGACGAGGCTAAAGCGATTAGTTATACCCTTGCTAATCACTTTAAACTAAGTTCTAAGTAGAATCCTTTTACAAACAAAGAGAAGGAAGAGATGGAAAATATTTCATATGCTTCAGCACTTGAAAGTCTGGTGTATGCCATGGTTTGTACACTGCTAGATATCGCTCATGTAATTCGAGTTGTGAGTAGATTCTTTTCAAATCTTTGAGATTTTTCCAAAATGTGCTTATGTTTTGGAAATGATAAACCTGTGTTAGTTTGATACATAGATGCATATATGACTAGCGATGTGGATTCAAAAAATCCACTTTAGGTTATCTGATTACATTTACAAAGGGAGTTATATCATGACAATCAAATTTACAAAAATGTGTTGTACTGTTTATTACAGAAGTAGAGTTTATAGAAGCAACAAAAGCATTTAAAGAAATCCTATGGATGAAAAAAGTTCTTGAAAGAACTTGGGTTGTAGCAAGACAGTTACCAGTTATTTTGTGATAGTCAAAGTCTTATCCACCTTGGAAAGAATGTCTCCTTTCATTCAAGATCAAAACATATTGATATGAGATATCATTGGATTAGGGATGTAATGCATAATAAGCTACTACATCTTGAGAAGATCTATACAAAGGAAAATGGATCAGACATGTTGACAAAAATTCTTCCAAGACAAAATTTTGAATATTGTCGTGTAGCTATTGGATTGGTAAAGCCCTCCGTGTAGTCAGGAGATGGAGATTTATAAGTCCAACTCACATAGAAGGGGAAGAAAATAAAAAAATTAGGTGCAACTACATTTGAAAAATTCATCAAATAAAAAAAATATATTTTTGTAGCTAAAATTTGGCCAACTACGTGGCCAATTTCTGGTCACATAAAGGATAATCAATGTTTTTACCTTAGAGAGACACACCAAAGAAGAGAAGAAAAGCAAAGTCAAAGGAACAATTTCCTTTGATGAAAAATAATGTTGTGTGTGAGAGAGAATATTTTAGAAAAATATCCATTTTAGAAAAATATAATATTTGGGATATTTTTCTAAAATATTGGGGTGACAAAATAGTGAGTATGAAAAATACTTGTGTGTCACTATTTAGGATTTATCTCAATTTATTTTATTCCTTCTCACTTTGTATCCATAATTTATTAGTGGAAAAATTATTTTTCAAAATTTATCTCATAGACATAGTCCAAATTAAAGAGTAAATCACCTTAAATTATCGATGGTCTGTTAAATTTATTTTATTTTTATCTATTGTATCCCAATATTAATATCAAAATCAAAGTTAACTAGTAAACACATTTCAGCTTCTAATGTTATATTATAATCAATACATGTGTAGCAAGAAAATTTTTATATACAAGGTAAGGTCTCGTATGTTTTAGTATAGTAAATAATAAATATAAAATTTATAAATTATAGACAAAGAATTATAAGATAAATACTAGGATTTTTTTAAATTTATACATATATTTACACTCATATGATTAATTATGATGTGACACGTAGTTAATTTTTTTTAAATGAATTTTGTTTTCATTTTCAAAGTTATTTAACCACATGATATACTATATAATTAGTGTGAATGTAAATTTATTTTATCCTAACATTACTCTTTACTTTAATGTGTTGAAGTTTTAGAGTTCGAATTTCATTTATGGTTATTTGAGTTGAGTTGTATAAAAAATCTAAAAATTATTGAAGGCATAATTCATATTTATTTAAATTTTAACATAATTATAATTGATATTTTTAATATAGAATAAATCATTGTTATTGTTTATATATATATATATATATATTATGGAACCTCTCGATCTATATTAAATAAATTTATTATTTTTTTTACTAAAAAATGTCATTAGATAAAATAATAGATTAATAAAAAGTAGCATATGATAGTTAAGAGATGTTTTGAACTAAATTAATTTAGTATAAAATAGAATACATGTAATAAAAATTGTAATTAATGTTAATTAAAATGATATTTATTTGTATAAATTTTTTTAATATCAACTTTTAAGCATGATTTAATTTATGAGTTACTTTTTTAATTTTTAAAATCAAAATATTTACAAATATAATAATTATATTTTACAAATTGAAGAAGAAATAAACTAGAATTCTATATTAAAAAATAATTTTGCTGCAAAAGAGTTACAAAAACAAATGTTTTAATGAATTATCTTTAAATTTTATTAAAAATAAAGAGAAGAGTATGATTTATGTATAAGATAGAAAGTCATTTTAGATAAAATATTAACCTAAAACTCACTTTAGAATGTGATATATGCTAGTGCTGCCACAAAATAAAGGATAAAATTTTCATTTGAAAAAATAAAAGTAATGCATGAAGGAAATTAAGTATGCAAGAGAACGGATTTAGATATGATCTGCTATATCCGATACAGATTTAATTATTATTAAATTATAAATAAATATATTTTATTTTATATTTAAATATTATACATAATATAAAATGAATATAAATATTTATAATAATTTAATAATTATAAAGATATATTTTTTATTCTTTTTATTTTATAAATAAAATTATATTAATAGTAAAATTTTATAAATTTTATTATTAATATAATTTATTTCGATCTAAAAAATCAAATTTGTTGATAATAATGCAAGAAGGAAATTAAGTATGCAAGGGAGCAACGCAATCCAATAATGCATGAAGGAGATTAAATATGCAAGGGAACACAATCCAAATGATCAATAGTGGAGCTATCAATTCATTAAACATTATGGATAACATTTCTTGCATTGCTTTCTTCAGAAACATATATATAACTTTCATCATGCGGATAAAGCCTTCAAATTTATGATTCAATCAATTATGAGACACCACGTGGTAACTGGTCTATTTTTGATCTTGTGGTCCTGTTTCCATATTAATTTGTACAGAGAAAATGAATATAAACTTTTGAGATTATGTTTTTGTTGAAAGTAATATCAATAATTTAGAATATTTTTATATTTAATTTAATTATTAATTTAAAATTAAATATAAAATATTTTAAAAGTAAATAAAATCTTCGTTTTTTCACCGCATACGTTAAAATGTATATATATTTATTATTTTTAACATTTTATTTCATTTAAAAATTAAAAATATTTATTTCATATTTTACTATGTTTATAAGTTTTTACTATCATTTATATTCTTATTACTATTCTTTCTACAAACCAAACAAACAGAATATAATAATATAATATTTATGTTATCGTGATTCATATAATGTTTTGTCAGTATCTTTTACTTTTTTTTATCATTTTAAATAAGTTATTTGTTCCATTTATAATAAAAATATTAAGTGTTATAAAAAATATATTTAAATAATATGAAATAAATCATTCAATACCAATTAATCCAACCTAAAATTTTTGATTTTTCTTATTTGACCCAATTTTATCCAAAAGAGGCTTATCGGTTCTTAAATAATCTTGTAAATTATTTAGGAATAGACACAACTCATATTAATATTATGTAATTTTATTAAATAGAATCTTATTAAAAAATTAATAATATTAATATTTTAGGGTTTTTTTTAAACAATTATTTCATTTTTATAATTAAAATAATTCAATATATTTTTGTTTTTATTTGTTTGTAAATTTGAAATAAAATAAAAATCATTTTAATATTAATATCAATATTTTCGATGAAATGTTATATTTTTTTCATATACGTATATAACTATTTATTATTTTTTTTTCATTTTATCTCGTTTAAAAAGTTTTATCTTTTAATTTTATTTCATTTAAAAAAATTTATAAATTTTAGTTTAATATTTATTATTGTTTTAATTTAATTATTTTAAAAAATATAATAATAATATTATTATTTGTATTTGTATTAAATTCAATTCCAATTATAATTATAATTTTTAATTTTTATTTTACAAACCACACAATAACTTAGAGAACCTTTAACCCTTAAATCATTATCTTTTCCAAAGTCGTAAGCGTGATCCCAAGTACATACACTACATGAGCTCTCTACCTCTTTCTCCGTCACCGGATAATTTCATCCACCTTTTATTCTTTGCCAAGAATTCTTCATCGTCGGTTGTGCTTCTTTTGGTATCCTTTGTTTGCATTTTGTTCTTCTTCAAATAAGGAACACAAGTCGGTAAAGCAGGCAAAAAAATAAAAAAAAAAAAAAATTTTTGAAGACAAAAAGAACTAAATACTCAATCCAAATATAAATGTTCAATTTGTATTGAATTTATAGCTTTTTCTTGAATCAGATTGATTCTTAATTTTTAATAACCATTGGCTCAGTTTCAATTTTATAGTTCAAATATGAACCATCCTTATGCACGCCCTAATTCCAACGTAATACGAAAACTAGAGAGTGCTGCTGAATCGGCCCAAAATTCTTCTAAGTAAGCCCAACTGAAAGTAAATAGAACAATGTGGATTTATTTGTAAAAATGTGTGTTTTTAGTAGCACGCTGAGGACAATGTTGCTTTCTTAATCATAGTCTTCATTAATTCGTACAGAGAACTCTTTCGTTTTTTGGACTAACAGAAAAGGGTGTATGGGTTTTGAACCTCATGACATTGTATCCATCTAAGGCCCAGGGACCTATTGAGAAATCTCTTATCTCTACTAAGATTAGTTGTTCCCTTTTGCAGGAATAGCCACCTAAACCCATAGCCATAACTTAGGGAATATCTTAAAAAAAATTAAAAAATTAAACACAACGGAGCCAGGCTAGATTAATCCCTAAATTTGGGTTCATGGTTGACTCAGAACATATATATTTTTGGACTAATTTGAATCGAATGTTTTAAATTAAATATAAACTCAAAGTTCAATTCTAAAACATCTAAGTTAACTCATGATTTTTTTTAACTTTTAATTAACTTAATTACTCCGTGCTCAAGTTTACACGATTTTATAAAATTTAAACTTATCTTTCATTTTAAGTCAATTTTAGATTAGATAATATAAATATTAAATTTTAAACGTTACTTTAAAATTAATAATACGTAATTTGTATGAATTAACCGAGCTTTAAACTAGATCGAAATAAATCTGATTATTTAAATTTTAATCGAATTGAACTAAATTTGTATCACTACTCATATCCAATCCAAACCTTAGAAAAAAAATTAGTTTGTTGTTTAAATTATCAAACCCTATCTATTCAATTTTCATTAGTCATATACACATTCATCACATAAAACTATCCATCTGGTACATATACTTTACTCCATGTGCATCAACTCCACATAAAACTATCCATATGGTACATATACTTTACTCCATGTGCGTCAACCCCTCTGGAACATTTCTTTCTTTTGCTCCAAAAATAAAATAAAAATAGTATTGAACAAAATATCTTGTAAAAGAAAATGTGGAAATAATAATTATATTAAATGACACAGAAAGGAAGAGAGAGGCGAAGGATTTTTTTCGTAGTACCAAGAAGAACCATATATTATTATAATACAAGGAAATTGATATTTTATAATTCATAATTGTAATATTCTTTGCGGGCAAACTGCAGCTTGTAAATAGAATACGTAAAGCTAAAAAAAATCTTGAAAAATTATAAAATAATAATATCCTTAAAAATACCTATAACATTAAGAATGATTCAATTAGATATCATTCAAATTTAATTATCATAGTTTAATTTAAATAATGTCAAATTAAATGATATTTTAAATAAAATAATGTGTCAAATATATTTTAGTGAAAATATATGAGATGCATATAAAATATATTATTTTTATGATTATAAATTTTAAAATTGTTTTTATATATTTTTTTTAATAACTAAAACAAACTATACACTGAGTTCCGTATACAAGAACTTTATCAAACAAAAATAGTTTGACACATAAGAAGCCTGTGTCCTACGATATTTATTTTAAGCAAAGTATAAGGTTATGTGTCGGCTCGGCAGCAAATATGAGCCATACAAAGATGGGAAGCTCACAACTTGTTGAGGTCCTTTTCCCTCGCACGGTTCATGAAAACCAATGTCAAGGTTGGACCTTTTTAGTATACAATCCATCGCTAATAACTTACGTTCTCCTTCTCTCTCATCATGCACAAACGACACGATGTACCCATCATCGTCATCATGGAAACTCCACCTGTTGTTTGATTCAACTTTGGTGGGTAGTAGTACTTCCACAGGCAAACCTCACTTCATCCAGCAATGATTCTTGAAGTTGCAATCCAGCAGCCTTCATCTCATAGAGGAACTTAATGGCCTCTACACATAATCCATTATTTAAGTAACCCTTAAGCATTGCATTCCAACATGCAGCATTTCCTCTATCACTTATCATCTTAAATACTCCCTTTGCATCACTAAGCAGTCCACTTCTTCCATACATGTCAACCAACCCACACTGAACAAATGTATTCGATTCTACTCCAAGTTTGATGGCATTGGCATGCACCTGTCGACCACAATATCCATCATCCTGCATTCTAGCACAAGCTCTGAGAGTACTAGAGATCATAAACATATTTTTTCTTACTCCAGCCTTCCCTATCTCTCTAAAGTCTCTAATAGCTTCAAAGAAGTGGCCTCCCCTGGAGTTCTGGATCAATTTAGCCATCCATGTTTGGGAACTTTGACTTAAAACTTGATTAAAAACAAGGTTGGAATCCTCAAGACACTTGAATTTCCCATAGAAATTGATTAAAGTACTTGCAAGCAACAAATCATTAGCATGTTCTAATTTCACCGAGCAACAATGCACTTGCTTCCCTAATTCTATATTCTTCGTATATATACATGCCTTGAGAAGGCAGGCCATGAACCAAGCAGGGTGTTCCAACATGCTAATATGATAAAGCATTTCCAAAGAGTAGCTTATGGCTTCTGAGTAGTCAGAATTCTGGGCACAACCAATTACCATGATAGCCCAAGACTTGAAATCTTTTGGGACCATTTCGTCAAACACCTGGCGGGCAATGTCCAAACGACCACAAGATACATGCATCAGAAGAAGGCGGTTCATCAATGGTAAGGAAAATTGTTGGCGATCATATCGGCTGATATGGGCATGCAGATCCATAGCTCCAATGGAATCAGAAGTTTCGGTACATTCGCTTATAAGAGAGGCATATAATTCTGGAGATATACGGAGCTGAAGAGCATCCATCAAGCGCAGAACATCTGAAATAGTGCAAGTGGAAGAAATAATATTGTGGGCATTCTTCTTCTTCTTCCTCATTTTGTTCTTATTCACCATCATCGATTGATCGCAGCAGCTTTCATTGTTAACTACGGTATCGTTTGTATAGTTGGGCTTGAGGAGTGGGGTTAATAAATCTATTTTTATAGTAAGTGATTCCTCGGGCACGCGGAAGGGCTGCCGAAGATGAAGTGCAGCGGAGTTATTGGGGTGGGTTGAGACCGTGGCACGACCATTGTTATGAACGAAATTGGCTCCTGCTGCTACAGATTCTGAGATAAGAGGTGCTAAAGTTTCCATCTTTTGCGAGAGATACAAGTTACAGCAATGACTTTTTTCCTTTGCTGGCTTATGTATGGCTGTACAAAAAATCCGCAAAATCCGTTTTCATCCACCAAAAAAAAAAAAAAAGCTTCTATTTTAAAATTGACGTATTATTAAATAATGAATTAGTATTTTTAAATTCATATAAATTTAATTCGATACATATATATTAAAATATTATTATTTTTAATCAAAATTTATACACTAATAATAAAAAAATTCTATTATTTTTAAAATTTTAAATTTTTTAATCGTTTGAATAAAATTATTCAATTTATCATTTTTTTTTCCTCTATTTTTTCTTCAAAGTTATTAGTTTTTTAAAGTTAATTAAAAATTTTAAAATGTAACATATAATCAAAGATTTAATTTTAAGTTGTGTAAATTTATAATTTATATAATTTTTTATTATACAAATTTAACGGATCGTGATTATAAAAAATATTAATGTGGATTTGATGATTGTAATGTGAGAATCTATTGAGAATTATAAAATTCATAAAGCTACGGATCAAATCATACTGTGTATTGATTAAAACTATTACACTCTAGCAACAAGAATCTCGTTAGCATGTTTTTATTTATTTATTTATTAAGATAAACCTAAAATTTCATATATTTTTTTTTTATAAATTTTGAACAATACTATATATTCAAAACAAAATACCTCGTACCTTAAAAATACATTAAAAGTCTCAATTTTATTTATATATTTGTATTATTCTTTTTTCATTGGTAAAAAAAAATTCATTTATAATTTTATAATTATTTATCGATGATGTTAGAATAATGTATAAATATTTCAAATAATATTCAATATAATAATAACCTTATATTTATATTTAAAAAAAACAAAAGTCAGATAGTAAAACTATCGACTGCCTTCACAAAAATCTTATAAAGAGTTTTTACTTTTTATACCAAATATGGATTATTTTTATAGATATTGGGACATATTTATTAAATAGGAATAAGAATCGAAATCAAACATAGATATTGTTTCTTATCAATGTCACTATTTTTATTTTCACTCACATTCATTCTCAACACCAACCCTATTATTTATTCATTTTTCTTATCAAAATTATTCTTTTTTATTTCTTTTTATATTTTAAAATTTTTAAAAAGTCATCCTTATTCAAATTGGTAATTTTGTTACTTACCAATTTTTTTTTTACTTAACCACTGTACCATTACTTATATTTTATAAAAAAATTAAAATTTTAAAATAAGAATTATATTTTAAAAAGTATATTCTTATTTTATTTACGTAGAATCTAATATTATTTATTTTTTCAATATATGAAAAAATAAATAAATTATAAGAGCATTTTCATAAAGGTGATGTTTTCGTTATATCCCATTACCATTTAGCATGTTTACTTTTCATATAATATGAATTTATTTCTTATTTATTTCAATTTCAAAAAAAAAATTTAATAAAAAACATTAAAGATATTCATTTTTAAGTATTCCAATTTCTGTTTATATATAATTCATCCATATTACAACTCCTTTTAATTTTACTCGAGATTATTAGTAAAACACGCTTTTATATAAATGCCTTCGTAAGTCCAAGCTGTCTCGATAAGTGCGTCAGCAGAAAGGAGAGGAACAATAATTTGCTTGGTGGAGCCTATTATGCGAGGAGAGAAAAAAAAAAGGCAAAGATGGAAAGGAAAAAGAGTGCGGAGAAATTTTTCTTGAATCATCTTCTTACTTCTTTCATTTTATTTATGGTAAAGTAAATTTTTACAATTTGAATCTTAAATTTTTCTTTGGTTATAGTTAAATTAAAAATCTAATCTTTGATATTATTACGGTATATATCCATATAATGTTATTTATTTTACTCATTTTTGTACATTAGAATTAGAGTTTGGATACCAAACTTACCTTACTATTTAAAAAATATGCACAAAAATATTATATATTTTAGGGATATATAAAATGTAATTTTTTTTTATAAAAAAATATAATTTAATTTAAAATGATAACTTATAAAAATAAAAATATCACAAATATTTTTAAAATTTAATATATCTTCACTTATACTCATGCCTAGTGTTTACTTTCATTCCAATGATGTATTTCTTATTTTTATAATTTTGTTACGAAATTATAGGTAACTTTTTTATGATACTAATTGTTATTTCTTATAAATTATTATTTAAAGTTAAACATTTAAATTTTTTTCTAAAACAATATTTTAACTATGTATTTTTCTTATATTTATTCTTGTACATAATTGTGACTAGTTTTTTTTTAATACTCTTATTTATTATATTTATAAATATTTAATCATTTAAGATCTTTAATTGGTTTAAAATTATAATTATTATACCTGAATTTAATATGTCCACCATAATTTCCTTTTCCGTTGTTCGTATTCTTTTATTACATTTGATATGACTCAACTTGCTCAAATCTTAATATCATCCTAATAATGTTAAAACTTTTGCATCCGTATATATTATAATATCCAAATTAGACGTATTAAAAAATTGAAAAAAAATGACTATACTCCATTTTATTCATAATATTAATAATTATTATGATTTTTAAAACAAACTAAGAACATTGAAGATATTCTTAACTACTCATAGTTTCTAGATACATAATTGCTAGGTGAATAATTTCTGTAAAGTTCCTTTTACAGAATAAGGAATTTTTGTGTCCAATTAATAGAAAAAAAAATTCCTTTTATATAATAAGAAATCAATGTTTACAATGGTAAAAATCATTGTTTCACCCATGTTTTAATAATTCACCTAATTTTTTGTTTTTGTACTTTGAAACTAAGTTTTTCATTTTTTTGGCATGACCTGCCAACCGAAGATGTGATTCTACATCTTTAATCCTCTTTGTCGTTTTCTGTCGACAATCATTTAGATGACGTAGATGATGAATTATTTCATCTTCTCAATCTCTAATGCAGTAAATGCATTTATCATCCTTAGTGGTTTTCTTAGCATAAAAACAAAATACCTTTCTCATTTTTTGATAAATTTCCAGGTCATTACTATTAAAATTTGTCTTAAACTTATTGATTTTTCCACCATCTTCTTTAGTAAAGGTCATTTTTTATAGGAAGTGATTATGACTTTATTAGTCGAATAATTTACTTTAATTTCTAAAAATTTATCAATTTTTTTAAGTTTATGATAAATTCGATCTAACATCTATCCTATTAGTATATAGAGTTATCTGTATTGAATTTATTTTCTAAAAACATCATTGGTTTTGGAGCTTCTCTATTAGTATTTGATAACATAATAAAGATTAGCACAACTTTTTTCATTCCAATTCATTAATGAAATAGAAAATTTGAGATAAATAAGTTTGTTACCTACTTTAATCTTTTTTCTAAAGTTCCTGACAACCTTAAAATTTTTAAGAAAATAATTTAATTCACTTAAATTAATTCCTAGATATAAGTTATTGATTAAACTTACATGAAAATTTATATAAACAAAAATTTGATCAACTCCTTCAAGAAAATTAAATTTACTACCTACAGAGAATTTTTTTCTATAGTGTAAAATTTTATATCTTTGACATATTCTTGGGTAGATTTTGTAGCTAAGTTATATAAACTAAACCATTATGATTTACTTAAATTCATGTATTGATATTTTTCATCTTTAATGACAAATATATTCCTCGAGATATTTCTTTGAATAGTAATGATAGTCGTGTTATTTTTACTATATCTACGAAAGGCATTTTCCTAAATAGTACTAGTGATGGTACTATCTTTCCTAATTGTTCAACCTACTTGGTGGCGATAGTTATTGTTGTAATGCTACAGACTAATTTTTGATCATATCTTATGAAGTTATAAGTTTTGGTACTCTATATTTAGTGTAACTACATTCAGTTTTTATTTTATTAGTAAAATCTTTATGAGTTATTCCACTAAATCTAATGATATATTTACTTGCTTCAGGCCAATTGTTGTAAATTCCTAATTTTAGACCATTATTGACCATATAAGTATTTTTCTAGTCTTCTTTTTCAACTATTTTAGCTCAACTAAGCTTTTCATTTTCCTTTTTAGATATGTTAATCTATTTTGAACTGTTAGGTTATTCTTTCTCATTTTCAATTCATTTTTTTAGAAATATTACCTCCTTTAGAATGAATCTCTGATGAGGATTCTTCTTTAGTCTTTGGACTCTAATAGTCATTTTAAACTATTAAGTTCTTCATGTTTAATTCCTGCCTTCAAAAGATATTTTTCTAAGTATAAAACCTTGAGTTGTTCCTAAAATATTATTATCTCATTTTCATTTATCTTGATCTTAATAACATAATGTTTTGTTCTTACAAGAACAAAAATAGTTAAAGGTGTTAATTCTTTTATGATTACATATACTAAACTATTCTTATTTTTAAGAAGATGTTTGACATCAAAATTATAGTGGTTAAACCATTGTTGTCATCTGACTAATCTTTTTATTTATAATCATCTGTAATATTAGTCTTTAAAAAATAATCAAATTTTTTGTTATCGATTCTGACAATAAATCTAGAACCTATTACATATATTACATATTTTTTAATATTTTTTTAATAGCTAAATACTTTTTTTTGTTACTGTGATAATTTAATTCTAAATCATGGAAAGATCATAATATATATCTACAAAAATATTCATCTTTATCATCTACATTTGTTTTTAAAACTGCTTCCGAATATTCTTGTGAAGTATCTATTTCAATTGTCATTTTATCATCTGAATCTAGATGTTATAAAATTGATAAATTTTTTACATGTGTTTTTACTTTATCCATATACAAAGTATCTTATTCTGTATATTTTCAAACATGATCTTTTATCAATTTTGTTTGAAAATAGTTCCGCATTTCTATAAGTTTCTTTATGTATGCTTCAGTATACGATAAATATCCTAAGAATCCTTGTAATTGATTTTTGTCTTTTAATTTACTAAAAAATCCTTGAATATTATTTAATATATATTGTGCATTATGTTTTTCATCTTCAATTTATATCCTTAAATACTTAATTTTTTACTGATCAATTATTATTTTTTTCTTAAAAAGTACAATACCTTATTTCTTGAATTCTTATAGAATATTAATAATATGCAAATAATATATATTTAATTCATTAATGAAAACCAAAATATCATCTATATAAATACAACAAATATTTTGTAATCTCTTAAAGATGTTATTCATATACCTTTGAAATATACCTATAACTTGTTTTAATTCTAATGGTACAATTGTTCATCAAAATTATCATTGATAGCAACTAAATGTCATTTATTTTTAAGATTCTTTATCTAGTCTTATTTAACAAAATCTGACTTTGCGATCAAAACTTGAAAACTATTTTTTTCCTTTTATTAATGATAATAATTATGCTTTCTTTGGAATAAAGTATCTATTATAATGGTTTCTTCATTTAATACTTTGAAATTTATCACCATTATCTTTTGCCTTTTCTTTTTTCAGCTTTTTTTCACTATTATTACATCATTTTGTTATGATTTTATATAATATTACAGGTAAATTTTGAAAAAACATTTCCCAAGAAGTTTCTAGCGTGGAATGTGGTAACTTATGATAATATATTTCATATTTACAAATAAAATAATTTATATAACATACGTTGCATATTTTCATATTTGTTAAACACTATTTAACTTCTTCAATTTCCTTTTCTCTTGAATTAGTGATATGTCATTTTTTTATCTTATCTTATCATCTCTAGTTTTTCAATGTAATCTTTCTTTTCATTTTTGGGTTGTTGTTTTCTTCTATAAGTAAGGTTAGGTTCTTCTGGCTTTTACTTCTTTTTTCTCTATGTGAGTCAAATGCTCCTTCTTGATAAAGAATTAACAATAAAATTGATTTCATATGATTTTTTAAGATCTTGTTTTCTCATTCAAAACTAATTTCACTAATTATTGTCATATTTTTCTCTTTGTTTATGTGAAGTTTAAAATCATAGTATCTTACTAATTCTTTATCTGTTAGGGTAACAAATTGACTAACTTTTCTATATCCATATTCTCAAAGTTCATAAACTTTATTTTTAATTTTTTTATATTCTATTAAACTTTGAATATTGTTTCTTCTTTATCTTTGAATTTTTCTTCCTTCTTTCTTTTCTCATTTCTATATATCAATGCATTTGATCTTTTATGTGACTCTTATTTTAATCCTATAAATTGATCGAATTTGTAACCCATGATTTCATTGTCCTTGGTTATGTTATTTACATACCTTCTTAATTCTGTAAATTCTTTATGTATGTTTTATTATAATTTCTTATTATAACCATATTCTTTTTATGTGTTTTAAGAGTTATTTTTATGTTTAATTTATGTATTATAGGAACATGATGTTTGATTATTATACTATATCCAGGTTTTTTTACAAAAAAGAATTAAAAAAATTATTATTGTTATTTTTTTAATATGATTATCACGCTTCCATCAAAATCTAATTCTATATTATGCAATTTATTTTTGAACATTATTAGGATAATAATGATATCATTTTCTTCATAATATTACGTCATGAACTAATGCCTTCATTATTTTAAATTCTTGTTTTAGATCTATAACATCTCTTTCTTTGTTAGAGATTTTTCCTTCAAGATTTATAAACATATATTTCTTGTTACATTACTTTTTTTTCTTAGTATTAGATGTTTTTTCTTTAACATCTAAGTTATATTCCTTTGTTATTTCAAAGCATGTTGTATTTTTTATTTTATTATTTATCTAATTTCTTGGAAAGTTTTATCTATTTTTATAAATTCATTTTGTTTATATATTGAACTATTATAACAATTTGTTAATGAATATCTTACTATGTAGTGTACTAAAAATGAATGATTTTCTCTTTTCATTAAGTCTCATCTTTCAAATTCATAAATTAAACTTAATAATTAATTTAAGTTTTTATCATTAATATTAATGACAAACTTAAGATATGTTATGAATTTTAATTTTTTTGTATTTTAAGTTTCTATGGATCATTCTTAATAAAATATATTTCCTATTTATTATTCTATTATCTAGAAGTGTTAATTTTATTGATATACATATTCTTTATCTAAAATATGTTTTTATTAATATTTGAATTCCTTCTAAATAGATGTATCCAATCTTCTTTTTATCTATTTGAAAAATTTTGAATAGTTTATTCATAATAATTTATTTGTTAATTAATAGTATATTATACATTTTTTACATCTATAATATTAATGCTCATTTCTTTATAAGTTATTTCATAATAAATTACATTTTTCCTTGAAAATATTTGAGAATGATGAATTTTTTAATCCATCTCATTCCTTAAGATTTATCTTTTGTATTTCTTCCAAATTCTTTTTACTAATTATAATTTTTATTGTGAAAAACATCATGAAATTTCTTACATTTTTATGTCTATTACTTCTATCATATATATATATATATATATATATATATATATATATATATATATATATATATATAAATTACTATTCAATTTCGTTAACTTTAACTTCTGTTAAATTAGAAAATATTTTTGATATTTTTAAAAATTTAGAGATATTATTATATATAAAGGGTTTTTTCAAAAAAAGAAAAACCATTATAGTATCTTTTAATAAAGTAAGTTACTAATAGTATATTCCTTTATAGTTTTGGTACTAGTGTGTACCTTTACGTAAAGTTAAGGTATCATACAAGACCTTTTCCCTATTAGAATTCTAAATTCCTAGCATGAATGTTGTTTGAAATTTTATTTGAATTTTTGTTTGAACAATTTAAATATATGATTTTTTTAAATAATTTTCAAATTAAATATAACAATTTTAATAAAGTGATATTTTCAGGTCTTAATTTTATTAAATTTTGAGTTTTACTTTAATTAAAATGAAAATACATTATTTTAAGAGCTTTTGGAACTTAAAAATTATATTTTTTAATAAATCCAAAAATAATTAATTATTTTACTTAATTACAAATGAAAACAATCAATTACATTATGCATGCTTATATTATTAGAACTTGACGATAAATTATGATTTAAACATTAATGTAGATACTTTCTTTTAAGTTTGAGTGCTTTATTCTTGGATTCAATTATAAAATCAATTGTTTATATTTAATATTTTTAACTTCAAATCTTATCTATTGTCAAAGAAAATAAAATGGATATATTTAGGTTAAAAATGAGTTTTATCATCTTTTTGAAAGATATTTGTGACATTTTATTAAGTATATCAAGTGTGAATTAGATGAATATCCAAATTACGTATTTTATGGATCAAGAAAGCAATTTGATAAATTATAAAAGGATTAATAATATGGAATTGTGATCTATAGGATTCGAGACTTTATGAAACCTAAGAAGGGAAGCTTTGTAATGGGAGTTGGAATTCAAGTGCACGGTTCTTCGGTTATAGTTGCTCCAAAATTTGTTCTAAACATAATATTTAAACATATGAATTGATATAGATGTGAATTTTGATTTTTGTTAATGTATTTGAGAAATAATAAGTCGCTAAAAGTTTTCAAAATCTCAACGGGTTAAAAGTTTAACATTACAACGTGAATTTTATAAGTGTAAAGTTTATAACTTGTATATTTAATATTGATACGTAAAGAAATAATTTCCGAATGTTGGTTTTAAAGTGTTCCAAAGTTGTAATATTTTATAATGTGTTTTATAAATATTGGGGTGAGTGTTTTATAATGTATGTCCCTAAGATCAATGTAGTAATGGTAAGTCAAGAGTTGTATCTCGAGATTTGCGCATAGTCCTAGGATACGAGACTACATCCTGAGACACGAGACTACATCCTGAGACACAAGACTGCATCCTAAGACAAGAGATGATCTATCTTGTGACGCAGGATAAATACTATAAGGGTTATAGTCCTAAGACACAAGGCAACTCATTTTGGGACACAAAACAAGGGATCAAAGGTATATGCACCTATATTTTTCATGTCAATTTCTTATTGGTATAGTTTATCATAAAGATCTAACATTTATGTGATGAAAAGTTTATTTATTCTCATCCAATGAGTTATTTGATTTACTTTTGAACTAAAATTTTAAAGACTTTGATAATCTTACAAACTATTTGTGTTAAATTTAATTTTACTACAAAATGTTCATATTCAAATATGATCATTTAAATGATTAAATATATATTTGTTTTATGACTACTTATGTATTTATGTGTTTGATTATATATATATATATATATATATCGGAGTAACTATGCAGGATAAAATTTCATTCTTTATTTTTTATATTTCCAAACGACGAGTAGTAGATAGATTGAGGCTAGACAAAATCATTTGGACACAAACGTGAAAGTGCTTTGTTTGTAGTTAATAGAAATTAAAAGATTGAGAAAGATATTTGGATGACTATATAATTATTATCGTTGTTTTGGAATATGTTGCGATAGTGTGACATGTTTGAGATTATTAGAGAATCATACATAGATTCTCATACCAAACCTTACTCTTATTTGTCATTTCCTTCTATTAAACTCTTTGATTTGATTTTCATTCATATTATTTTCCTCGTGAAACCTTGAACTTACTTAAATGCTAAGAACTCACTTACATCTTGATCTTTCACAAAATAAACTTAAATATCGTTCTCTTTAAACTTCCTTGATTCTACAACTAAATCTTTCAATTGTTCTCATGTGAATATTTGGTGCATTCTTGTTCTTTAACCAAACTAATTTTGTAGTGTTCTATTTATACTCCTATTGTTCTACGTCTCCACTCATACTTATAATTATCTAAATTTTATCAAACCTTATCATGTTCTAATATTATTTGATCTTGTGCTATTAATCTTTATTTAATTTTTTAATCACGTCCTTAAATTTTTGGGGGTTGACAACATATAAGTCACACTCGATTTTTAAAAAAAGAACACTTTAGTTACATAACTTAAAATAATGTGAATAAAGTATTCCAATTTTAAGTATCCAAATTACACAAAGAAATTTACTTATAGAGTACTTCTCCCATAATTAAAATGCAAATCAGAGTATACTAACTCTAATGTAAACTTATCATATCAAAAAACTTTATGCAAGCTTCAGAAAATATATTATGAAAGATAACCATTAATGTTATCAAGTCTCACACTGAATGTGCGTACATGATGCACCATTAAGAGACCATTCATCCCGAAGATCTTTTTTGACCAAGGCAATTCTCAATACATCAAGCACATATTGCTGTCGAATCAGAAGAAGGGTAGTAGCAGTAGCACCTTCTCAAAAATTATGCTGTGCGTGGTGCAAAATTTATTGCTTATGCCACAATCTATAACAGATACACTCGTGTTATTGGACTGATAAATTCTAATTTGTCGAACGTATATGATCTCAGGTTTCAAATTTTACAGAAAGAGGTCAGTGTTTCTCCTGATACTAAATTGCTCCTTGACTAAAACTAATCATATTAATCTTCACATTTCTTTGCTTATCCTACTGATCAAATATAACACATTAAAGTTCAGAAATCAAAAAAACCGTGCAATTGGTAGATGTACCTTTATTTCTCCACTGTGGTCTCTGAGATTTTCTAGGAAATCATATGGCCAAATCCATCCCTCAAACTACACGCAATAACATCAAATAACTTTGAAATCCTCCTGCCTTGTTTCTTTCTTACTTGGTGTCTCATTTTCAATGAAGGGGTGACGAACTGACTGTAGAAAATTGAAGTATGCATACTTGATATCAAACTGCATATCATACCCTGCCATAAACTCATACTTCAGCACTTAATAAGAGTAAGAAAAGAAAAGGATAGAAGATGAGTAGATATTATGATCTTTACAGTAGTTTACAGCAATAGTACGTCCACAGCTATCTGGACTTTGTCGAACATGATGGAACCACATACTTGGCCTGCATCAACTAAACTTTAAGCCTTCATGTAGTGTTTATAGGGGGGGAGAGAGAGAGAGAGAGAAGTAAACAGAAAATAAACCGTATATAATACAATTAATATCCATAATCAACAATGCCAACTGCATAGACCCCTTTCCTAAGACAAATATCCCAGCTTTCCTAATAGAGTTTTCTTCTCCTGTATCGTTTACGTACAAGGGAACAATTGATATGTTACATTATTAGAAACTCATCTTAATTGTAGTTTTCAAACCAATGTTCAATTTAATAGTACGGGTTACAGGTTTCTGAACCATCTCAATCACCATCAGGCAAACTTGTATGATTTGAGCATTCTGTGTAAGTTGAGCTCATCATTAAGAATTCGGAGTTCATGCTTTTTATCCTGTGAATGGGGTTGGAACCCACATCACTTCAATGCCAAGTCAGAGCATATTTCATTCCATTACAAGTTTACAAGGCAATTGGCAGAATTCAGGGTTTTTAAACATATAATCAAGCTATATAAATAAAAACTGCTCTAGTTCAAGATCAACTTACAAGTAAAGAATTTCCCCGGGATTGATAGTACACTCAAATGGCTTGGGACCATTGAAGAACGATGGGAATTTCTTAATTTCCCTTTCTTGGTTCTCTGGCGAAGGATAAGGATCCACAATGCACCACGGCACATACCTCTCCGGCTGCTCTAAATCCAACTTGAACCCCCCTGTTTCCTTCAATTTCATTCAAACTTAAACAATCAAAACCTAAACTAAAGATAAAGGATAGAAAAACACATACAGAACCCAAAACCCAGCAAAAGGCATACCTGAGAATACGAATACTGGGCCGCAGGATGCTCCTGAATGTACATACGATGAACATCAGTAGGAGGAAGAAGAAGAAAATGCTTTTGGCCAGAAACAACAGCATACAGGTTCTCGTAATGATCCTTATGAAATGAAGTCACGGAATGGTGATTCCCAATCCAGAGATTCACCGCCTCAGGAAGACAACCCAAAGCTTCAGAGGCCCAACAGATGTGGGAATCACAATCGGCAGCCATAGCCGAATACTCGGAGCGAAAGCAATCGTTTTGCTGCTGAGCGTAGGCAACAACTTTGGGTTTGGACTGGGTTTCAAGACCAGCGGAGGTGATAAGGCTGAGAGCTTCGGGGAAGGGCGTGGGCTGCACGTGAGCAGAGGCGAAGCAGAGAGAGCCGTTGTGAGGGACGAGCGAGTCAGCTCGGCCATTCGGAGTGAGGTGAAGAGAGATTGAGGAGGAAGAGAGGGTGTTAAGGAGGTAGGAGTCATGCGTCCAGAGAGAGAGGGCTGGCCAGTGGCGAGTAGCGTTGGAAATTATACAGGGCTTGTTTTGGGAGACAAAGTCTCTGAAAAATTGGAGTGGGGTTGGTGGTGAGTTTAGCCTCTCGACTCGTCCCGAGTTTCCCAGACTCAGCTCCCGAACTTCCTTCCACAATGCCCCTATTGCCTCCATTATTTTCAGAGTCTGTCCTGCACGGAGACAGTGACTCGTTTATCGACTCAAAAGAAATAAGTAACAGTACCTCAATTGACGGCTCGAGTGGTAGAAGGTGTCAATATTTTCATGTGATAGATAGTGTTATGTCATGTTACCTTATCCTATTTTAACATTAACATAAACTCAATTAATTTTACTTCGTATTTATGTATTAATTTTTACATTATTTATGTTTTTTATTTAAACAGTAAATAATAATAATATTTTTAAAAACATTTAAAAAAATTATTAGATAATAATCCTTTGATGTTTATTGTTGCTCTGATGAGAAAACAAGGTTGTAACAGTGGACTATCCCAACTTGTTACTTCAATAACCATTAAGCATTTTTTGATATTGTTAATCATGCTTCTACTTTATGATATATTTGTTTGGAGGTTTGAAATATAATCTAGAATTTGAAAACTCTAAGTAAATAGAAAGATTTTTTATGATTGTATTTACAAAATGTCATTACAATGAAAAAGAATCTGGTACAGAAATATATTGTCAAATTATTTTTTTCTCTTTATAAACTAAGACAAGAAGGTGTTAATAATTTATTTTTTAAATATCAAATTATCATATATATATATACTAACAATCTCTTATTTCTTTTAATCTGTACTTGAAAGAAACTTATTAATTTTTACTCTTTTTGAAAAGTTAAATCAAAAAATTATTTATAAAGATTTTTCTTAGTAATCAAGAAAGAGTTTAAAAGGATATAAAAATTTATTTGAGTACTTTATTTATATTAATGTTTTTTTGTTGGTAAGATTATTATTTGACTTTTTCTTTAATACTTCCAAATTCTCTTATTAATTATCTTTCTGATATTAGCATGATTTTTTTTTATAAACTACACTCTTTAATGTTATCGATGAAATGAAAAAAATTATTTGTGAAAAAAAACTAATTTTTTTTATGTTCTTATAAAATTGCCAATAGTGCCCAAAAGTTGTGCCATAAGCGAAATAAACCGTTTGACTCTCATATAAGGAGCGGGGCTTTTAAATTTGAAGGAATTGTCGTGGTTTAATTTTTTTAAATTTTAAAATATATTTTTAGCTTATTAATTTTAAGAAAATAAACTTATTAAAAAATAATATTTTAATAAAAAAAATCATTAAAATAATATTATTTATCTAATTGATCAATTATTTAAAAATTAAAGACTAAAAAACATATTTTAGAATGTAAAAAACTAAATACATTTGAGAAACTTAAAAGACATTTTTTCTCGATCTTATATACAAAAAGTGTATTCGAAGCTCTTGCGAGTAGTGAAATATATGTCACCTAAAATTCTCGAACACAATCCTAAGTATTTCATCCTAAAAATTGTTTGTTCTTTTTCCTCTCTGTTTTCCATTGAGAGATTTAATGAAGGTGCCTCAATTCATTTCCAATTGTTATGAGGTCGAAACACATGGCATGGATTAAAATTTAGAACAAAGTTTGCCACTACAAGATGAAGATTTTATCTAATGAGCAAAGATTTTGTTTTCGTCTACCATAAATTTCTAAAGAAAAACCTGGCAACTGCAATGCTACAAAAATATATAAAAAAAAATGTACAAGTAATTCCTAGCTTGCTTTCTACAGGCCCAGCTATAGAAAATTTAAAAGGAAAAAAAATTAAATATTAAACAGTTAGTTCAAGGGAACAAATCAATGAACCTTTGCATTGATTGAGTCAGCCTACACAGGCATTGATTGTGAGTCTATTACCGTCTTGACGTAAGACCATGTATGGAAGATTGAAGAGCGAAATGCCAATTCAGCTCTCTTGTCAGTTCATGTTACATCATCTGTTGGGATTCTGTTTTCTCTGTTTGAGAAAGTGTACAGTATGATCCTTTGCTGAGATCATAAGTTGAATTTAACCAACAATGTTACAAGTGTTGCTGCAATCCAAGTCACTTTCCTTTTTTTTTCATCTTATTATCACCATCTGTACATTTATCAGCAAGGGACATAAGAATCCACATAACCTGGACGGATCCTCGTTGGTAAAGGCCTTGCTATGAGCCCATCCATGACCCAACCAACCGACTCGCTGTCAATTTTGACATGGTTAAATTCCCTTTGAACATATTCTAGAGATAATTGCAGCCTTCCCCCTGGTTTGCAGTCATCTAAAGCACTTCTTGCCTCAATTCCTGCATTTTTCTCCAGCCAAAACAGATAATTGACATGAAACAACGCCTTTAGCATGTCTTGCTGCGAACAAGTCTCCTTAAGCACTACCTGATCCATGTCAAGACAACGAAAATGAAAAGTTAATGTTTGAACAGAAACACACACACAGATAGACCGATAAGGTAATAAGGAATATAAGACTCGAAGACAATGTGGTTTTTCCCCCTTAGAATTTCAAATTGGTAATTTACTTACGATGAACTTCCCCTTCTGCTCGGTCAAAAGGTAGCCCTCATTTCTGTAAAGATAGAATAGTGCAAGGACATCCTCTTTGCTGTTTACAGCCTCACTGAGCTTGGCTCCCAGCTGCAGTCGGTCCTCAATTTCAGCGGCCGCATCCTTTGCTTCTGATGATAATACGGCTGGTTGTCCCTGAACATAAACATCCGAGACACAAATAGCACATAATTGAGGTTATATAGCGCGTTAACTCTCCATCAGGAAGAAAGGTAAGTTTCAGTCACTGACTTTGTTCAGGGGTTTCATATTTAGTAGGGGTGCAGCCGGAAAAAGAGGTTCCTCATCGTTGACCTCTTTGATTGGAGGAGCTTGGCCACTCAGAAGATACTCACTAAAAACTAAACCTGTTTGAAAAATCAAGGGCAAATTTTAATATACTGTAGACATAGGATCAAATATAATTTTGACGATCTAATTAGAATGAAGTTATTTTATAGTATTGTCATGGTGGTAAGGACTTGTATTGTATTATTATGATAAGAAGAGTGATAAAATTGGGATGCAAAACTCTATTTTATCTCTTCAACAAGATTATTTAATTTCATTTCAGCAGATTGGGAGCAAACTCAGTGCAAGTTAGCAAAAATCTCCAACATTATCAGCACTCTGAGTTTCTAAATTAACCATAGCAGGAACATGACATGGATGTGTTTCTCCTCCACATACACCAACTAAAGCCCTGTAGATCCGGGTGCAATATGCTTTGTATTCAGAACCTGCCTGAACCTAGAATAAACTATTACCTTCTAAAAGAGCTTCTGGTTCCCATAAAACAAAATGTTTTCCACCTCTCACACCTCTTGTAGCACACAACACACTCATATCAGAAATATAATTCCATCATATAAGGAAAGTGGAAGTACTTGCACGGTAAGGATTTAGGGTCCTCAGTTGAATGGACTGATAAGACTTCAGATTGCAGAACATGTGTATGCAAGTCACAACACTAAAAGAGGTGACAGCAAGGGATATAGAGGAGCCTATGCTGTTCGCCAGTGCTATACCAAGCACAATACCTACAGACTTGCTCACCATTCCTTGAGCTTCACCCTTAGCAATCACCTACAGTTGAATACCCTTTTAAGATAATTTGTATAAAGGTAAGACCCACTAGCCAAATTCTAAAACAGCAAGACCAGAAAGATGGCCTGCTTTTAATATATTAAACAGAATTCCATGGAAATGGATGAATTTCTCAAATTTTGTAAAATTCACAAAATTTTGCAAATTTTTAATCAATAGAAACTACATATTACCTCAGCAAAGTTCCTTTGAGCAGCAAAACCAGCACAGAAACAGCTCCTGGTAGCAGCCTGTAACAAGTGAATACAAACTAAAACATCCATAAAGCATAAAATGTCATCATGAGAAGAGAATAGCGCGAGTCATGTGATGTACTCGATACAATTTCTCTTTTCTAAGATATGTTGTACTGAAAATTAATACAACTTCAAGCCCAATCACAAAGGATTGTGGGGAGAGAGAGAGAGAGAGAGAGAGAAGAAGAAGAAGTTTAGACTGGAAAAAATAGAGTAGATAAACAATGTATAAGCAAAGAGGAAAACAGAGATGAAATAGAAAAGATTCAAGAAAGCAACGGCCACATAAAAGAATAACCTAATTACTTGCAACCACATGAATGCATTAGCAGCCTTTCTCATACATTTTGAAATGTGTATATTTTTATTGTTAAACATTTTGAAATGCGTACATTTTTATTGCTAAACATTTTGAAATTTGTACCTTGTTTGGTTGGTTTTACCACTGTGGCAACGCCACAATTCCAGGTAAGAATTTATCATCCTAGAAGAGTAAAGTCGGTATACAGAATGAAAAACACTTTAAACAAACTCATATGACGTTCAGAAATATTGAGAGATGAAGCAAATAAGAAGAAGAATTTAGAACACATATGATA
The DNA here is from genome assembly GCA_033030585.1 of Hippophae rhamnoides. NCBI lineage: Eukaryota > Viridiplantae > Streptophyta > Magnoliopsida > Rosales > Elaeagnaceae > Hippophae > Hippophae rhamnoides. Next base: position 58,256,584 of record CM065428.1, on the reverse strand, counting down.
CTCGTGGTCATAAAAGATTCTCAATGTTGGTCCCTACATTGATAAAAATTCTCAATATCAGCTTTGTTCCATCTAATACAAAGAATACATTGAATTTCTACTTTAATTTTATCAATTAGTATATAAGCATGCTGCACAAAAATTATCCTGTTTGCAAGCTGATGAGATATGATATTCCACCCAGTGAGATTAAATCAACAAAATTTTATCTTCAGAGGAATTTTATATGATTATTACTAAAATGTCTAACTAATAAAACTTAACAAAGTTATTTATATTTTGTAGCCAATGATATCAAGGTTGTTCCAGGCAGTATTGAAAAAGGCGGTTCTGAGGCGTGCCTTGAGATGCACTAAAAAGTATCAAGGCTATATAGCCTCTGATAAAATTTGAGGCTTATGTCTTTTTCTTGTGAGGCGCAAGCCTTGAAGCAATTGAGGCTTAAGCCTCAAAAAATTTCAAAATTTGTTTTTATAAATTGGACTATAATAACCTATTACAATCTAACACGACTTTATTAAATAAATAAAAATCCAAAATTTAAAAAAGAAATAAAAAATATCAAAAACTCTAATAATACAAATCAAATTAGAGCAACTTTTTTTAATTCTTCCAACACTGTTTTGAATTCACAATTTTCTTGTTTTTAATTCTTCTGACACTGTTTTGAATTCACAATTTTCTTGTTAATTACAATGCATGCTCAATTTCTTGTCTATTAATCAGTTTGAAATTTGAAATACTAGTATCATAATTAGAACTATAGAATATTAATTACTTTTTAGTTATCTATTTCTCTCTCTTCTTTACATAGCTCCGAAATTTAATGATGTTCTTCTTATTTTTCAAAGAAAAAATGTCTCATATTTTAAGAACAAATACTATCAAATTAGATTAATTTTCCTACTATGTGTTGTCAAATTTTATATATATATATAGGGGTATGGTATGTTATTTAATTAGAGCATATTTATGTCTCGAAATCCATGCATGCATAATGAGCACTCTATCATTTGAGTTATGAGCTACTATGCTTGATTAATTTTTGTTTTCATAATTATTAGATTCATATCATTTTGTTTTTTTTTTAAAGTCATTTGAGGAAAAAGCCTTGGTACTTAAATAATCTTTTACAACATTTGTTTTAGGGTTAATGTTTAATCTATTTAAATAAAGAACCATGTACAGCTCTACACTTGTAGTTGCATATTTACCTGGATAAGAGCAGCAGCCGACCTTCCTGCACCAGCAGCAGCACCAATAGGTACAAAAAGATGGGGAAATGCAGGAGTCAACATTTCCAGTCCAAAGGCAGCATTTTCAAGAAGATCAGCAAACAACCTCCAACCCTTTGGATTAACATCAAAATGACGCCCATATTTTGACAACATTATTTTGCTGAGATAACCAATTCCATCCTTAAGCACCCAATTGACGGCAGCGGCAGTTGGAATAGCTCCTTTTCCCAATCCAACTGCATAAAGCAATGCCTATAGACAAAAATGAAATTGAGAACCAAATTATCCAGTCACTACACAATTGGGTTCATGATGAAGGCTACTTCTAATAGATGTCAGTCCCTTAACTCAATTGGAACTTTGACTAGTTCGGTTAACAATTAACACAAGTCATAAAATAAAGGGTAGTTACCTGGGTGGCAAGGACACCACTAATTTGACTAGCAACGCCCTGGACACCTCTCCAAAGAGAGTAATTCAGATAATCACTAGATACACTTTCAGGGAATCCTTCAGGAAGCAACAATCCAACCATAACATCTCTAGACTGCAACCACAAATTGGAAAACGACCAAAATGATGGTGACACGATAGAAGGTCCAGTTCCTGGAGCAGCAACAAATGCATCCTTAAAAGGATGAGGAATAAGCATAGTCCACTTGCCTCCCTTCACTTCCCAAGCAAACCCAGTTTCAGACTCAGATTCAGACTCAGACTTCTCCGGAGAACCATTGCCAGTCCTCGCAAGAGCTGAAGCCATTTGAAAGTGGCAAAAGCAACACACCATCGAACAGAACAACAATGAAAATAACACGAGAGGTTTATCAGACCTAGAAGAGCCATCATCACCTTCGTGCCAATCATTGCTGTCATTGTTACTATATCCGTTATTGTTGTTGTTGTTGTTGCTGCCACCATAACTTCCATTATCCAGAAGCAAAGGAAGGGATCTAAGGTAGAAAGGAGACGGGTTTGCTGGGATTGTTCGAATTAGGGATTTGACTGGTTTGAATGAAGGCTCGCAAGAGTAATATGAGGAGGGTAGCGATGGCTTGATGCGAATAGACAAGAGAAATGAAGAAGGTGGCGAAGCTGCTGAAGATTGGGACGAAGCAGAAGAATGAGCTTGGACGCTGTAAGGAGGCACGGCGCTAGCCCATGTCAACAAGGGCTGGCAAGTGCAACCCATTATAGCTTTCCTGACTTTACCCACCAATTCTTGTCCACACTAGAGGTTTTGAAGAATATTAGGTTGATTGATACATTAAAATTAATTGTGATCAAGATGTGATTATTATTTCAATCACGTCGTTAATCTTTGTGTTTTCGTTTTTAATCTATAGCTTATATTAAAAGAGACTGTTTTGTCCTTCCACGTTTCCAGCTTCTTTTTTAGATATCCCTTTATTTTATTTTAAGTATTCATTGAATTATACATATACATTCTTTAGTAATTAAATAAACTAGGTATAATAATAATATCAAGATTTAAATTTATATTTTTAATACATAATATTTTATTAATACTTGATTATGCTTTATGATTATATTTTTTTATTTTAATGGACAATTACACTCATATGAATTCTTTTTAACTCATATAAGTCGTATAAGTGCTTTTTCCCCTCCTTTTTCTTTTTTTATAAAAACCAAGCTTATATTAACGTAAGAAAGTAAATTTTTAGAGTATCATTTTATAATTAAAAAAATGTGCACATCTATAACATATTATTAAAAGAGAGTTTTCGCCGTCCTATATTATACTCATATAACGAACGTAAAAGTCCAACTCTCACTTTTTATATATCTCGTATATGATATTACTGCAACAAATTTTATTAAAGTTACGATAAAATGTATAAATTATTTATAATATTTTTATATTTAGATATATTTTAATATCATTATTATTAATAAAAAAATTAACGTGGAAATAAAAATTATGATAGTAATAAATATATTACAAAATATTAAAAATATATGAATTATATTTATACTCTTCCATTTAATTACATTTTAATATTATTATCATCTAATAAAATTTGCTTCATATATGAATTCTTTTAAAATGAGCTAAACATTAACTCATGTGATTTTTGATACACCATCTCTATTAATGAACCCTCCTATTAATTGAGTTACTTGTCATCTTAATATCAAACAACAAATCACTTGTTATCTCAATTTTTACCGAACTTAAAAAATATATGATAATATCAAACAATAAATCAATTATTTTTTTCTCGTCATACTAATTGTGATTAGCTTATACATTTTTTTGAAGTATTTATGGTTATGTATTACTAGTCATGCATAAGATATCATGTAATTTCAATTTTCATTCATTATATTTATTTTTGTTCTAAAGAATATTATCATAATAAAAATTATTTTTGTGACAATATTTACCATTAAAAAAGAAAAAAAAGTTTAAAAATGAGAGTTATATATTATCTATTATAAATTATACAAAACATATCTATTATATTTTAATAACTAGTTATATTTTAATATCATTATTGTTATATAAAATTTTAATTAAAATAAATAATGATAATAATAATTATGATGGTAATATTTAACATACAAAAAATATTAAAAAAAGGTTTAAAAGTGAGTTAGATAGAAGAATATATAAGTCTAATTCTCACTTTTTATATATCTCATGAATATATTTTTATATTTAATTAAATTTTAATATTATTATTATTAATTAAAAATTATTATGATAATAATAATTATTAACGCAATAATATTCAACACTTAAAAATAATATAAAATATAAAATATAAAAATTATTTATTATACTTTTATATTTAATCACACTTTAATATTATTATTATTAAATTAAATTAAATTCTAAAAAAATATTAAAACGGTAATAATTATAATTGTTACATTATTCAACACAAAACATAATAATAAATGAAGTTTCAATGTGTGAATTACATGGGGACGAACATCTAATTCATACTCTCACTTTTTATATGGATATTTATTTTATTTTTATAAATAGAAAAATTATCTCTAATACTAATATCAATAATTTAACTCAGTTATGACATAATTATACTTAAATAATATTCATTTAATTTATTTAAAAATCATATTTAAAATCTATTTTGGATAGTTTGCCATGGTAAATATGTTTTTTTTATAAACATCATATTTATAATTAGAATTTAAAAAAATAAATTTTTAAAACTTCATCTTATATATTATAATCTTATTTTAGAGCCAATTGTTATCAAAAATCGTTACGATTCGGGAATGATTTTTTACTTACGAGTAACGATTCGTGATAGTTATTAAAAAATACTCGAAAAAATTATTTTTTTTCTAAACCATTTATTCTATAAAAAAAAGAAATAAGAAGAAAAGCAAAAAACACATTATTAATGCTTAACGGGCAAAATAAAAGAGACTCAAACACTAACGAAAGGCGTAGATGGTAGATGGGAAACCAAAATGGCAAACGAAGAAAGCAATAGAATTTCTGAATCCCAATTTCTTTGTTTGCACGAAAGCATAAAACTCTATATAACACATATAATTTAAATTAATTAAAAATATATAATTAATTTTGGGTATTATATTAATATATTATTAGATATACATTAACAGCCCCCTGATGAGCAGAATCGGGATCGTCAAAAACTTTGATGCCATCCATGACGGAGTCTTCTGACGCAAAAAAAACTTGATGTAGAAGCGATCGTCGGTCTCGCCAATACTTTGGTTTTATATTTATAAAACTCTCATGAAGTGCGAAATCATTTCGTAGAAAATGATAAGTATACTCCCGAGTCGATCTAAGGAAGGAATGTATGTTGTTTTTAATTTATTATTCAAACTTTTAAAAGCGAAATTAAATCCTAAACATCATGTCACGATATTTTGGGGTTTTTGTGTTTTTAATCTAATTCTGAGAAAATTAAACATAGATTGATAAACATTCAAATGCAAATTTTATCTTTTATAAATAGTGGAGTATTTATGGATATAATAACTAAGTTAATTATGCTTGCTCATATTATCTAGGTTATTAAAGATATGAATGTAGGATTTGGTAGGCTTTATTAGCACCAACATCAGTAATATAAGACTAATATTTTTTTATGACAGGAGTAATATCATGGATATTTTTGTTCGAGATTCCTCCACCGTCGTCGTCTTTGTTGATTACTTTACTTTATTTGGTTGTTATCATCTTCGTATATGTTAGAAATATTGAATGATTGTATTCTATTCTGTGAGTCTTTAAATTGCGTTTTTAAGCCAAAATACCTGAAAAATAATAAAAATATCTGTGATTCCGAAAAAGACAAATTTATATAAATATATGATAAAACATATAAATATATATATTTTTAATCAATTAATGTACATAAAATCATGGTTATTTTAGTGCTTTTTGAGCACTTATCACCCCCCTCAAACTCAAGGTAGATGTGAGACCAACTTGAGATTGTCAAGCAAATTACGAGTGCGTCCTTTGGGAAGTGCCTTAGTGAAGATATCTGCAAGTTGATCGTTGGAGGAAACATGGAAAATCTTGAGAGAACCATGGATAAGATGAGAGCGAATAAAGTGATAATCAATCTCGATGTGTTAGTCCGTTCATGGAAGACATCATTGTGAGCAATATGAATGGCACTCTGATTATCACAATAAAAGGGAGTTGCAGAGGATGTGGACACACCCAAATCCTTAAGGAGCCATCGTAGCCAAAGAAGCTCAGATGTGGTATCAGTAAGAACACGATATTCTGCTTCAGTACTGGAGTAGGCCACGAAGGTTTTTTTCTTACTTCGTCAAGAAATCAAAGAAGAACCAAGGAGAAAGCAATAACCTATAGTAGACCTACGATCAGTGGGATCTCCTACCCAATCAGCATCAGAAAATGCACGAAGTACTAAAGGAGACTGAGCTGAGTAGAAAAGGCCATGGAAGATAGTGTCTTTCAAGTATCGTAGAATAGTAGCATAATGAGTCGATCGTGGAGCAGACAGATACTGGCTCACCTGATGAACATCGTAAGAGATGTCTGGACGAGTAACTGTAAGATAAACCAGGTTACCAACCAATCGTCTATAAAGAGAGGGATTAGACAATGGTTGACCCTCTGATGGTGTCAGATGCGCATTAAGTTCAACTGGAGTGTCAACAGTCTTGCTGTCAGTGAGTCCATCTTGAGATAATAGGTCAGATGCATACTTTGTTTGAGTAATGTAAAGACCATCTGTGGAACGAGTGATCTCAAGACCCAAGAAATAGCTTAAATGTCCAAGGTCTTTCATCTCAAACTACTGACTAAGAAAATCCTTGAGTTCTTGAATGCCACTGAGGTCATCACCAGTTATGATCATATCATCCACATATAGAAGAAGAAAAATGGTGCCTTTATCATTGCGACGAAGAAATAAGGCAAAATCATAAGGACTAGCAGTGTAACCCAAGCGAAGGATGGTGGAGCTGAACTTGGCAAACCATGCTCGTGGAGCTTGTTTAAGGCCATAAAGTGCACGTCGAAGGCGAAAAACCTTATTTGTTTCAACAGAAAGACCAAGAGGAGGTTGCATATAGACTTTTTCATGTAGATCTCCATTAAGGAAAGCATTTTTAACATCCATCTGAAAAAGGTCCCATTTACTAGCAGCGGCAACAGCTAAGAGGGTACGAACAGAGGAAATATGGGCAACTGGAGCAAAAGTCTCTTTATAATCAATCACATACTCTTGCTACAAGACGAGCCTTGTAGCGATCGATGGACCCATCAGAGCGAGTCTTGATCTTATAGATCCACTTACTACCAACCACAGATTGACCAGGAGGGAGAGTAACAAGATCCCAAGTATGGTTTTTGGTTAATGCATCAATTTCTTCTTTCATTGCAATCTGCCAAGAAGGGTTAGTAGATGCCTCACGATAGGTGTGAGGCTCATGGAGTTTAGCAAGGGCAGTGTAATAGTGATAGTCAAGTAAATATGTAGGAATGGATCTTACCCGGGTTGAGTGGCGAGGTGGAATGTCTTGTGGAGGATCTTCAGGCGGAGCAGGAGCAAGGGACCTATGTTCAAGGTGGGGTAGCTCGTTATCAACCTGTTCTTCTACGACCTGTCTAGGAAAATCATCAAAAATATCTGAAGATTGAATAGTGAAGTCCAAAGATGGATTAGAAGTATATGTAGAAGGAACAAAAGACTCATTTGGAAAAATTTCTAAAACATTTGAATTATTTAGGGAAGAACAAAAGTGAGAAAGTTTAACAAATAAGTGGTGTTCCCAAAAGACAACATTTCGGGAAACACGAAGACAATGTGAGACAGGATCATAGCATCGATACCCTTTTTGAGTTTCACCATAACCAAGAAAACAACAAAGTCTAGATCGAGGCTCAAGTTTGTTGTGTTCATGAGGCTGAAGAAGAACGAAACAAACAGATCCGAATGAGCGAAGGTAATGATAGTCAGGAGATTATCCAAAAAGGCACTCATACGGAGTCTGATTATGAATGACAGCGCTTGGAATGCGATTAATGGCATAAAAATCATGAAGAGCAACTTCACCCCAAAATGGGGCAGGAACTTTGGCAGAAAGAAGAAGAGCACGAACAGTGTCAAGAATATGATGAAGTTTTCTTTCGGCTCGACCATTTTGTTGAGAGGTTCCTGGACAGGTTAGATGATGTACTGTGCCATAGGAGTGTAACAGAGTTTGAAAAGCATTTTGAGTATATTCAAAAGCATTATCAGATGAAAAGTTTTGATATGTTTGCAGAATTGTGTTTCAACCATTTTTGCAAAGTTATTGTATATTGGTAAGATTTCAGAACGAGATTTCATTGGAAATATCTAACTATAACGAGAATAATCATCAATAAAAACAACAAAATATCAAGATCCACCAATACTAGTACCAGGAGAAGGTCCCCAAACATTAGAATGAATTAACTCAAAAATACTATTAGAGATAGATTTACTATTATTGAAGGTAAAGCTGGCTGTTTTCCTAACTGACATGAAGTACAATCAAAATTGTCTTTGGACACAGAACCCAATAGACCTTTAGAAACTAACTGTTGTACCCGAGTGGATGGGGCATGACCAAGACGAGAATGCCAAAGTGCGAGAGAAGGTAAGGAAGAAACTGCAGTAGTTGCAGTAGCAACAGAGGCAGGAGCAATAGGTGGAAGATGAAGATTGTTTACGGGAAACATACGCCCGACCCTAGGATCGGTCCCAAGCTCTTGCCCCGTCCTCAGATCTTGCACAATACACCCAGAATAGTCAAAAATAAGGCGATATCCTAGTTCAGCTAATTGTCCCACAGAGCATAAATTATAGGATAGGTCAGGTACATGGAAAACCCCAGGAACATAGAGGGAAGAGGTCGAAACAAAACCTAGACTATTCCCATGAATGGTGGAAGCATCATCTATATGAATATTAAAGGGATGTGGTGCAGGGTCAAGTTTGGAGAATAAAGATGAGTGAGGTGTCATGTGATTGCAACATGTAGAGTCAAAAAGCCAAGTTTGAGACTTACAAGGCAAAACTGAGAGAGTAGTGGAAAGAGATGCATTACCAGCCATTTGAACAGCCTGAGTTATGATCTTCTGTAGTTCAGTGGAGGAGAGGTTGATAGTGGATTCAGAAGACTCGGACTCTGCTGAACTAGAAGGCATCAACGAAGTAGGCTCAATATTAGCAACATCAACAGTGGATTTGTTGCGACAATAACAAGTCTCAATGGTGTGGCCATGACGCTTGCAATAATTGCAGAACCTTTTATTGCTCTGCCTGCGACGATTGTAAAAGCCAAAGGAATCACCTGATTGCTGAGATGGCTCAATGGCAGGAGCAGGAGGAGTAATAGCCAAAATATTGAGCTTATTCTGGGCTTGAAGGGTTTTAAGTCGAGCTTCTTCTCTAACCAACTCATTTACAGATGTATCAAGAGATGGAGGAGGACTGCGATTAAGAAGTTGACCTCGAATTGGCTCAAAGTCCTTATGGAGTGACATTAAGAACTCATAGAGACGAAATTCATCCCTAATTGTAGCATATTGCTGAGCATCTGTTGAGTATGCCCAAATTGGATCACAAAGGTCAATTTGGTCCCAAACGAAGCGAAGTTGATCAAAGTAGTCATTGATGGATTACCCTGGTTCCTGTTGAAGTTTATGCAATTCAACTATTAATTGATATTTCATGGATCCGTGAGTAATAGAGTACCTTTTGGCCAACATATCCCATGTTGATTTGGCATCATCAAAGCTATCCAACAGATTGGAGATGGAAAGAATGGAAGTATTCTGAATCCATGTGAGGATCATGTGGTTGTGACTATCCCATTCAATCATGCAATGAAGGAAAATAGCATCTTCTTCACTTACTCCTTTAACATGAATGATAATTGCACCAGTACAATAATGCTAGAGCATACGACCCTTAAGAAAACTACTCATAGCTTGAGACCATAACAAGTAATTCTTGGTCCCTTCCAATATAGTATTGATAGGGCAAGAAACAAAAGCATCATTTTTATCCATTTGGAAACACAATATGCAAAAATGGACTACAAAAATGAGGTCTACGTGAAAAACTAGGTAGGGTGGACTTTTATTGCAAAAGTCAACGATCAACGGTCAGCACAGTCAACGGTCAACGCGGTCAACGTTCAGCGCGATCATGGTCAACGGCCAGGCCGGTGCATAGTCAGTGGGGGTGCTCTATGATGTCAGCTAAATGTGATGATGACGTCATCCCTAGGTAGTCACTGGACAAGAGCGCGGCGTGTGTAACGTGTGGATCTGACGCGCTGTTGGTGGCACGTGTGGTCGCATGATGAGGAATTAGGTTGCAATTCACCCATAGTTGTGTAGATCTGGTCGTGGCGATTACAATGGTATCTGCAGAAATGTAGTCAGAGTAAGATTTCACGCCGCGTTTGGTTTCAGTGGCGGTGCGTGAAAAGACGTGCAGATTGTTTGGGTGATGCGTGAGGGAGCGTGCGGTGTCTGATGGTTGTGATACTTCCACGGTTGTATAGATCTGGTCGAAACGATCACAATGGTATATGCATAAAAAGTATCGGAGCAAGATGCACGGCGACGACGGTGGTTGGAGTGATCTTTGTGGTGCGGAACTCCTTAACAACGACAATTGTAGGCCCAGAACCTAAAGACAATGGCTGAAAGACGTCGGAGGTTCAACGGTGAGTAGTTGCATCGACTATTGTGACAGTGGAAGCTATAAGGGTTGAATAGCACCAAAAAAGATAAGATTGCTAAAAAGATAATAGCAGTGGCTCTGATACCATGTTAGAAATACTGAATGATTGTATTCTATTCTGTGAATAAATGAATATATATGGTGCCTTTATATAGGAATTATAAGTAAAATAGATATGCCAAAAATAAAGAGATATACATTAGTAGATATATATATATGTATATATATATATATATATATATATTAATATATTACTAGATATACATTAACAGTATACTTCTAATTCATCACCATCTTCTTGTTGTGGTCGTTGTTCTTTTTCTCTCTCTTATCTTGGGGTTGAGTATCACTTAGCATTTTCAAAATCGTTGTGTTTCTTTGTACTCCAATCTCCGTTGAAATAGAGGCCTGATACCCAATTGTTCGATTATTCTGAAACTCCCTTTTATTTTCAGAATAAGTTCTCTTTTTTAATAATTATTATTGGATGCTAATTTTGGGGGTTTAACTTAGTGATTGTGATTAAGTAAATCCATTAACGATGATATGTAACTTGCTTCATTGACCTCAGGGTTTCATCAACCTGTGATGAAGAATGCATCTAAAGGTTTACGTAGATATAGTTGTTTTTACTTATTGTAAAATGGAGAAAAGAGATTTGTGGTGTAGTAAGCAAGTTCCCAATATGCCTTTTTATTCTGTACCATTTATAGGTATGCCTACAGCCGCCCTTGTACTTGCAATGGTTACGGGATGAAGAACAATTGGACAAAAAGCAAGTGCCGGAGGAGCCTCGTTCTTCGGTCTACCTCTGCCTCCGAATCCCCTCATTTTAGCCACGTGATGCAGGACTCGTTCAGTCCTGAATTGTTTCAACAGATTCCTAAGCTTATTAGTTTCAACTATAGCTTATATTTTAACTTTATTTTCTGATACACTTTTGTAATTACATTAACCTTGAAAGTTTATAAATTATGGAGCTAATTAACCTAGAGGGAGTGAATATGTTATTTTTAATTTTTACCAATTTATAATTTAATAACCTAAACAAACCAGTCAGACATGCAATCGTGTGTAAATATAAGTGCGGAAATAAAATAATAACACACGATATTTTTAAGTGGAAACAACCTAGGCCACAATCATGGCCTAAGAGGAAAACCATTGGTCCACCGGACCACCTAACTTTCTACTATGAAAATCAAATGTTCAAGTACAAAACTCAGTCTTATGCTACCCTCCCTAGAATACTGCCCCAATGTACTTTACTTACGAGCCTCTGCTCTGTTTTCACAGTTTCCAATATTAGCATGAACGGTTTCCAGACCAACGTTCCAATAAACTCCCTGCAAATCAGATCATTCACAAATCAATTGCAAAATAGTTAGCACAAAAACACAAGTGCTCGTTTGTATTTTAGAACGGATTTAATAATGAATAATCCTAACTAGATGATTCAAAACATATGTCATTTAAATTAAATCAACTAGCAAATCCTAGAGCAAAAATATCAAATACAAGTTCAATAAAAATAGCTTCTTTAAAGATTAATAATCAAATCAAATAATTATGATATGATAAAAATAATTATTTGATCTAACAATTTAAGAACAAAAATAAAGAAGAAGCCATAAGAACAAATTTTGATGGTTTTTTCTAAAACCTGATCTTGATGGTTTTTTCTAAAACCTTTTTTTTAATCACAAATTTTCTAAAACTTGAAGCTATTAAATTGTCAGGTTATTAATGATGCAATAGAGAAATTCATTCGGGAGATCTCCTTTCATTCCAATGGTAAAGATATTTCTCTTGAAAAGGTAATCTAATTGGTAAACAACGGATCAAAACTGTCTATTTTTAACGAATTCGAATCTGATTTGATCCGAACGGATTTGAAGATTTTCAACCCAATCTGATCTGAACAGATTTAAAGATTTTCAGCACGATCCGATCCGATCATATAATAAATCTGAACCAATCTGAATCCGAACAGATCGGATAAGGTCAAATTAAAATTGAAATTTACTTATGAATTATTGTCATATATGAAACACGGTACACATAAATTTAAGTTTTAAATTGATATTTTTCTAACAAATATTATTATTTTATAGTAGCAACTAAAAAAAAATAAAAGAATAAGAAGTATTCCTGTACAATTATTATAAATATTTATATTTATTTTTTAAGTTAAAATAATAATTTAATATAATTATAATATGCATAATATTTAAATATAATATATTAGAAATTAAAATATACATTTATTTATAATTTAATAGTAATTCAGTCGAATACAACGGATTATAAAATCTGTCAATTCGAAACCAATCCGAATCTGAACGAATTGTATACTTTTCAATCCTTATAAAATTTATCAATTCAAACCAATCCAAATATGACGAATCGGATCATTTCGAATTTCTACATTTAAGTAGATTAATTAGATTATTTACTCAACCTTGATGTACATTTTACGGTGTCTTATTCTAGACTTATTTCTTGTATTGAAAGCACTTCACCATTTGATAAATTGAGTATATCCCTTGAAGGAACGAATATTTTACTCTCTGATTTTTGGCATTTTAGTGCTATTTTCCCTCCCTTTCAAAGTTATTGACTCATTACAATCTGCATCCTGCATTAAATCGGCACTGTGCTCATGATACCAGACAGTGGCAGATAGTTTTTTTTAGTTATGCCACTGTCAAGTGAATATTTTCTTTCGTTTCCCTTTTCTTGAGATTACTGTTGTCTCATGATCCATGTTGGTAACTATCTCTTCTTTACCTTTATGCATTGAAAATTACATTCTTTTATATCTAAGAAATTATACATTGATCGAATTTAATGCTGCAGGCTTTGCTCTACATTGCTGCTGAAGATGAGGCCTTTATTGCTTTCAACAAGGAGATGGATATCCGCTCTCTTTTAAATGAAAGAAAAAGCCTGTGAGGCAAGATTGGGAGTCTGTTGATGGGATACCATTGGCTGGAAGAAAAATATTTGAGTGGTTGAATGAGTTGGATACTCTTACTAAAGAAGTTGAAGCTGAGCTCTTCTCAAGAGAAATTGGTTGCCATTTGGTGGAGGTTTTGGATGCAATGAATATAGTTCTCTTTCAGATAAAGGGCTTCAGAAGGTCACCGGTTATTGTAGATCCAAAATTTTCTTACTTACACTCGGTTTTAAGCTCTGGATGTGGCAGTGGTAAAGCTTTACTTTGCAGAACTTTTGCCTTTTGATTAAACAAATAGTTCTTGGTGATTGATTTTCAGTCATAGTATTTGATAATTTCATTGTTATCTGGCAGCAATTATGCTTAGCATTATTTATATTGAAGTTTGTCGAAGACTTGGACTGAAAATTATGGGATCTCGAGTTGGGGAAGATTTTTTAATATGGCCCCAAATGGGAAACCCAGATGTGCATATGTTATTTAAGTTTTGACTTCTGGCACTAGTCCAAGTTTTACTGGTTTCATCACTTTGTGCTCAATCGATCATTACATATATTATCTCTTAAAAATAATTACCACTTAGATATATTCTTGAGAAGCATTTCTTTAGATTTAGAAGCTGAACTCCTGAATCTGTTTTCTCTTCTGGTAGGAACTCTTCAGGGTGACCTCAGGACACAGTATGTCTGCAATTGTCAATGGAAGGTGTGTTGAAGACGGAAGGTCAAAGGCATCAAACTAGCAATTCATTGGTAGGGCTTGAGTTAGCTACAAATCAAGACATTATTACATTGCATTGGCCAATCTTATTGTAAGTTTTTTGAGCCTTCTTTACTATGTGAAATATCTCGTGTATTTAACGAGTTCCTTTTTTGTTCTCTCGTCAACTTAAAGTTAATGCATGTCTTAAATTTTACTATTTAGTTTCCAATCTGGAAGTGCAAGATAACCCCATAAATACTTGCAGAGGCTTCACTGGAAACGTGCAACAAGGTTAAGTCATGCATTGATGTTGACAGAACCACTTAGGAATGTGCACGAGCTTATGAGAAATTCCATGAGATCAATAATTCAAATGTTCCATTGTTGTGTCCTCAGGGTCTTAGGTAAACACTTATGCATATCTATGGTACTGCCTTCATTATTTTGAACTTCCGTAATAGAGTCACCTAACCAAGTTTATGGTCCCCAATAGTTGGCTAATTTTTCCATGCTTGTTTTGGTGTGAAACTAACAAGATTCTTTTGCTAGTTTCTTATACTCTTTATGCTCATTGCTTTGTTGCAATAGAAACTCATATTAGGCTGGCTATCATGGCCTCGGAGAGGTTGTTGATTTTGCAGCCGCACAATTAGTCTTTTAGGAGAGACCATGGCATGTTATTGTACTTTAAAAGGTGTGTGAATTAGGAACCTTTTTTTTTTTTTTTTTGCTAAATGATATCTAAATCCCACGACCATTATTAATGTTGTATCTTGTAAATTCAGGGAGTACTGAAAATCAGTGCAAGAGCTTAGCATTTGTATGGCCTTTGCTCCTGAAGAAGAGGCAGCAGTTCTAGAGCCATTTGTTGAGAAGTTACATTTGATGCAGCTTGAATCATCATGGAAATCTTTAGGTCCATTAACAGTTTCCTAGTCTTTCTCTTTTTTAAACATCTAGCTAGAATGTATCGCTCCCCATTACTTTTTCATCGATGTATTTCTATGGATATTTATCACCAAAAAATAGTAGTTTCTATGGATATTTGAACAAACAAGTGAGTTGTACCTGATTTTGGAACGATCCTCCACAATGATATTTAACATCCACGGGCTTGCAGCCTGGATCACTTTGTCCATTGGGTAAATAACAATGCATTTCAGTTGTAGTTTTTATGATTGTGTATATATTGGATATGCAAAATTACGTACAATTTCAAGGAGAAAAAATAGTTCCCTACTTATCTGCAATACCTTAAAATTAAAAAATTCCGATGTAGAAATTTTTTTAAGCCTCTTGTGAAAAAAAAATGGTACGATGTCAGGTTGGTGAGTATTGTTCAGCAAAACCTGTAGCCAACAAGATGATGACAGGGATGAAGCCCTCTTGAATTCTTGGATTGAAAAAGCTAATCTGAATGTGGCTGCATGTTTTGTGTTTTGCAACACACTTAAATCGTGCAAGTATATACGGTCACAAGTAATAAAGATTTGTAAGTAAAGATCGTTCCCACGGAGATTTGTACTATAGTTTGTTGAGTACTAAAATTGTATCTCTCTGATTGTATCCAAAATAATCGTTGATATGTAAAAAGGTAATAAAAAAAAGGGAACTCTAGGATTGCAATTTTTCACCAAACTAATCCACTCCAATCATATTATTTTCTTTGGATTTATATTTTTTAGTACATTTAATTTGTCAACCGAAAACTTTTTTATTCATACATCTCTTCCGAGCTCCATACAAACACACCCCGTTAAATTAATTCACTATATCTCTATGAGAATTAAATTCACCAAGATTCATTAAGTTCTAAGCTTTCCAATGGCCACACATACAATTAGGGTATATTCCTATCCTTCATCATACATGTCATTCTATTTATGAGCAATATACACAAAAATGCCTTTCTCAAGTTTATTTTTATGCCACAAATCGTTTTGATAAAATTCGTAAATAATCAAAAAGCATTAAGCACAAAATAGAATGAACAAATCGAACGTCTTATAAATCTTTCAAAAATAGTTAAAATAAAAGCTTCATAAATTTAGATCAAATGCAACCCTAGAAAAATTAAATTACTTCATTAATTAAAAATTAAAATTACAACAAATGCAGAAAAATTAGAATAACAAGAAGGAAAATTAAAACATCACATACAAAAATATTTGGCACACGCAGAACACAACAAAAGCCAAAAAATGGCTTCTGCGTGTTCTGCAGTCCAAAACCGAACACCACAAAAATTCTAAACCAAAAAAAAACTTTTTTAAAACTAAAAACTATCTCCTATTTATAGCTAAAAAAATACATCAAAAATATTAAAATATCATACACGCGTTAAAATTTGTATCGAAAATAAAACCCCGACATTCCCCTTAAAATCCGTGGTCACGCAAAAATCAAAAACTTATTTTAATTCACGCGAGACAAGGAGCCGTTTCTGCATTTTTTTTATTCATTGTGCGTGCCACGTGTCAGCGTCTGATTCGCTGAAACAAATAGTGGGACACGTGGCAACATCTCATTCGTTGAAGGGAATGGGCGCACGCAGAACTTGTCGCACAGAATCGGGGCGCGCGAAACGTGAGGCAACGGCTGGAACGAGGGCGAGATTCTGCGCTTTTGCATTCACCGATATGTGCCACGCGTCCTCTTATGATTCGTTCAAGGGGAAATTGGGACACGTGGAAGACTTTAATTCGCTGGAAGAACGATTGCACGTGGTTCAGCCCGAGAACAACACCCTGGCGTGCGTCGACACGTGGGTCCCGGCCGCACGCGGGCCCACTCGAGCAGCAGCGTGCCGCACGCATTCGCGTTGGTCGGGCTTGAACTACACGCCCCAATCTTGACCGTTTATGCTTTGATCGGGCGGTGGGTGATGGACGTCGTGATTTGTGCGAGTGCGATTCTTTTCCTGCGCAGAAAATTCAAATTTTTTTAATTCTATTTTGACTCACAAATATATTTCAAATTACATTTTCAACTTTGTTTAATTGCAATCTAACCCTTTTAGTAATTTAAATTAAATTTTAAACTTTTAATAACTAAAATTAAGCCCGATTTTAATTTAAATTATAATTTCAACTTTTATAAATTGCAATTAATAACTCTTTTATTTAAAATTCTATTTTTGGGTACAAATTAACATTTAAGTACATTTTCGATACAATTTACTTAATTTTATTAAAATATATAAAAACAGTAAATACTAATTTATTAAACTAAAATTATATAAAAATACAGAGAATATAGCATTTATAATCAATAAAATAGGTGAAAATAACTATATAAAATACAGTTATCACTGCACTTACTGCAACTGTAACCTTCATTGATGGTTTTACCATATCTGGGGGTTATGAGAGTGAAGGTCCACAACAAGGTGCGACAGTTTTAAGGAAAAACTCAGCATTTAAGGCATTCATGGTAACACACACTATAGCAATGGTGCTTTCTTGTCCTGCGGTTTTTATCCACCTTTTTCTTGGTATTGGCACATAAGAGAAGGATGGTATCATACTTCTCCATAGCATTTTGTCTCACCATGTTGTCTATGGGAATAATGGTGATTGCATTTGTAGCTGGAACTTATCAAGAGTTATATCATTCCATTGCACTTGAAATTGAAACCGTTATCACTGTCATTTGCTTGTTTTTTGTTTGCTTTTATGAGATGTTGGTTACATTTGCTGAAACATGTAGTCTACGTTGGTTGCTGTTTATTGGCAAGTAAAGGGTTCAGTGTTCTCTTTTTAGCTACATATTGTTTTAAGACTTGTTACAAGTGAACACATAAGGATATGACTGAATTTTTTTGTACCATAACACCATTACTATTTGATAGCAAGTGTATTTTGCTGGAGAATTTATTTTATGTTGCATTTTATGACAAGTCATCTTCATCATACAATATCCTTAGACCTAACCTTGCTCCATTTTCCCCCCAAAAAAATGCAACAAAATTCTGCAACATGTACATGGAGAGTTCAATTTACCAGGGCTAAGTTTTTCTCAGAAGATTGTTACAAGAGATAGAATCATAGGATACCGAACATACCATAGGGAAAATACACAAGGAATTAAGCTTCATCTCTAGTCTCTACCACCGCCAACAGCCAAGCAAAGAAGGTTCCTTCCTCTGTGGTCAAACTCAACCCAACTGGCTCATAGCTAGGTGGAAAAAAAAGTAGACAAGTTCCAATTGAAAATAACCACAATAAACTGCGATATAAACAGCTATACATTATTACATTGTATTTGTTGTAAGCTATATAGAAGCATAAAAGCTCATGAAATCATAGACTACATCAATTTGAAGGTCCACAACAAAGTAAAGCAGAAGCCAACATTTTCGGTCTGTTTGTCATAACAAATACGTTTGGAATTTTACCAATAATTTAATGTGGTTACAGAAAAATCAACAATTAATTACACAACTCTTTGGATAATATAACACATTATACAAAGACATGCCAAAATTTAATTATTGTTAGAACTTAGAAGGAATGAAATTCACAAAGTGAGTCTGGATTATCTCAGTCACTGCTATCACTAATCTCAAAAACTGATCGTCTATGCAAACTAGAACTGTCGTCCATAACTTTTTCATCTCTCAAGGAGCTGCTGAGATAAAATGCAGAATTCTGCTTGCCAGGAGAAAGTCCAAGATTACATGAGGCCATAACAAGTCGTTTCCCAATTTTACGCCTTTTAGGTTTATCCTTCACAATTCTATTAGCAGGGCGTTTTGGCAATGGAAAATGCATTAAACGTGGGGGTCGTTTCGGTTTGGCAGCAATTTGAGGGAAGTAATCAACTTGTGTGGTCAAACAGTTTTCATCAGTTTTTGATTTCAAGTGGTCTTTTTTCCTGTTTTCAACAACTCTAGATGTTAGATCAGAATTTGTAGGACTTGCAAAACCGCTCTCTCCCTTGTGGTCTGGAAAGTATCTCCTAATGATACTGGAAACAGATTTTACATCTGTCGACATATTGCTTGAAGCCTCTATCATTGGTCTTGAAGCATGTTCTCTATGATTAAACTCGCTGGCCAAAGAATGGCAATCGGGACTCTTGTTCGCACTAAGCATTTCAGTCACTTCATTTGCACCAAGGCGAATCATTTCATTTCGACTCGCTTCATGATTGAAGAAGCAATCTTCCCTTTCTCTCTTCCTTTTCTTCTTTTCCTTTGAAGCACAAACGAGCTTCTTTACTGAAGGTTTATGACAATCCAATTTCCTTTTCCTTGGTTTCTTAACTGTGTTTTTTATATCAACCTTATCAATGCTCCGAAGACAATTTTTGGGTTCCAAAATATTAGTAACCCCACTAGAACCTGATGAATGATCAACTTTGTCATCAATAAAACGAGGCATGGATGTTCTGTTGCAAGCAATTAAAGATCTTGCTTCTATTTGTAGAAACCATGTTCCTTCCACTCCTTGGAAAGCATATTTCACAGGCATGGATTCAGTCAGATGATAAAAGCAAGACTTTTTCTTTACCTGTCGAATAATGGAATCGATTAATAGAAGAAAAAAACTAGGAGAAAAGAAAAGCTATAAAGATAAAAGTATAAACTATAAAGGTACCATTAGTCCACAAACATTGATCTTTCCCAAATTTGGGAAACAGCAGAAGTGAACTCTCTCAAGTTCTCCTATAGAAAAAATTTAACTCTGATTATCATTCTGTAGACTAAACCAAGGAAAGATCATAATAAGAACTCACAAGCTGCAATATGGTTCATCAATGATCTTAGCAAATGAAATTGAAAAAGAGTAAATTTTCCACAGCGATTAAACATATAAAGGATCTGTTTTGATACTCAAATAGCACAAGGGTATGTAATGACTTACATCATACTCTAAAAACACCTGCCGCTGGCACACTGTACTAAAGACCAAACTTTGATAGATTTTTGTTATTTTTCGGTTAATTAAATCCCCATATTATACATCAACACATCTCAATAAATTGAGACTGACAACTACAATGGAAAAAAGGACTTGAAACATTCATTTGATAGCAATTGAGAAGATTTCAAAAAGACCCTAATGGCCTAATGGGGTATCAAAGCGATGAGTCAAATGAAATTAATTCAACTAAAAGCCAATATTGAGCAAGCAAAGCATATCACTCAAACTAGCAGTTTAAATATGATTTTAATCCAAGTTAGTATTTCGAAACAAAAAGAAAAATCCACCAAGAAAAATTAGGAGATTAAAGAAAAATGGTATGTGGAGAGTGAGATTAATTTCTAGCTTTTTTTCCCAGTGGAAGATAATGGTTGTATTTTTTTTTCTTGCTTACTCTTCAAGTCGAGTGCTTTGATATCTGGAGGAATAGCCATGATTATGCGAGTCCCCAAATTGGTATTCGTGAAAATTGGAACTTCAGAGGTAGAATCCATTGCATCAACAGTGCCTCACAGAACCAAATAGAGAAATTCAAAAAATGCAGGCGGAACCTATGTAACTATGTTTCCATATACGGGTAGGGTAAATAAACCCGAACTTCACCCGATCTGATAGCCCTTTTTTTTCCTTTACAAATAGAAAAATTCTATATCACCCGGCCGGGAAAAAGCACGGTACCACTGCTGCTGGCTAATCAGATTTTTTCTTTCTTTTTATTTTTTGGTGCCAAGTATAAAATACCTCTAATGGGCATGGATAACATGATTCTCACTAGTAATGCTTAGTAAAGTATAGGACTGATATTATTTATATAAATATATGCTTTTATATTAAAATATGAATATAATAAAAATAAAAAATATATATAAATACAAGATGATTCGTTTTATTTTAAAAAATATAAAATATTAATATTAGATTTAATATAAATATATCATAATTAAAATAAATATAATTTAATTCAATTTTAATATGATTTGTGTAATGATTGATTAATAACACTTATCACTTTATTTCAAATTAAAAATTTAAATTAAATCAATTATTATAGTTGATATTAAAATTTATATTAAATTTTTTTATTTTTTAATATGTATTTTATAATTAATAATTTTATTATTAAATATTTAGATTAAATTATATTAAAAAAATCTTATTTATTTTTATAAGAAAATTTAAATATTTCTTATAATTTAAATATAATTTATAATTATTTTTATTATATGATAACACATTAAAAAATAATAATAATATATATTTAATAAAAATTTATTGTCAGATAAAATATTCTTTATTTATATTATATGAGAAAAATATTATTTATGTATAATATTTTTTTAGCTAGAAAATACGAGTATATTTTTATAGGTTTAAAAATTATTAAAAAATAAAATTATTTTTTATTAATTCGTATGTACGAACAAGAATATAATATTGAAAATTACTGATCAGGGAATGCTATACCAATATATCTTTACTCAAAAAACTACATCGGTAGTAACTAGTTGGAACGTTGTTTGTTGTTAGAATGAAATAGTTGTTATTTGTTACTAAAAAAGCTGTGAATTTGATAAAATAAATTGATATATAATATTACTTCCCAACTTCTAAGAGAATCATGTCATTTATTCAAATGAACGTGATGTACGGCCATCATGGTTGTCTATATAATCTGAAGATGTTTTAATTTTTTTTTTAGAAAAACAAAATATAAATATTCTTTTTGGAATGCACATGTAAACGTTAAGATTATAATTCAATTAATAAACGTTTAGTAAGTTTACGAAATTACATTAACGTATAATTTAAATATAATGGATTGAAAACATATTTTTTATCATTGATTAAATTTTAACATTTATACTGAAATTTTAATAGATTTTTGATTTGATGTTCTCGTTGGTTTATCACACTTAATTTCTGCATTTTGATGTTGTATCTGAATCAAACAATAAATAATGAAAGAACTTGATGCTTTATGAAGGTTTTTCTATCAAGAACTTCGCTCGGTTTCGAAATTGACGTACATTTTTGACGAAATCTAACCGTCACCACAGTTCACCATTACGTTGCACCACTCTAATGTTACATTATCCCACTTGGTGCAAACGTTAAACGAAATTCTTTTGAGTAACAAAATACATGAATCATACCGATAGGTCCTCTAAGAGCGAGTATTATCTTACATGTATTACAATGTATTTAGTTTCTCAAGTACTATACTTTATGTGGTAACGAAACTTAATGAATAAATCCTATATTTATTCTTGGTCCAATAAAATATATATTTTCTCAAATAAATGAAGGTGTACATGAATATGAGAAAATATCATAATATATAAGAGTTTCATTAATAAATTGTATATATACATTTACAAAGTGGAACCAATTCCCATTTTCTCTACATGATCCTTGAATTTTATTGGTGGCATGCCTTTAGTCAAAGGATTAGCAATCATCAACTCAGTGCTTACGTGCTCAATGATCACTTTCTTTTCTTTAACATGTTCTCTTATAGCCAAGTATTTAATATCAATGTGCTTACTACGACTACCACTTTTGTTGTTCTTAGCCATAAACATAACAGCTCAGTTGTCACAGTACGATCTTAATGACCTAGAAATATAGTCAACTACTCTAAGCCTAAAAATGAAACTCTTCAACCATACACCATGCGATGTGGCCTCAAAACATGACACGAACTCGGTCGTCACAGTGGAAGTAGCAGTCAAGGACTATTTCGTACTCCTCTAAGACACGGCTACACCAGAAAAGCATGAAAATATAACTAGATGTTGATTTTCGTGAATCAACACAGCCAGTGAAGTCCGCATCGGAATAGCCAATTACTTCTAGTTCATCAGTTCGTCTATACATGAGCATATAATCCTTGGTTCCTTGTAGGTACCTCGTCACTTTCTTTATAGTTTTCCAATCACTACTACAAAAATGGGTATTTAAGTCGATATGTAAAGTCAATTTTTGGAAAAAACTGACTTATAATGAATTTAAAGCCGATTCGGTGTAGAACCGACGCTATCCACGTAGGATGTAGCGTTACTTGAAATGTCGAACCGATGCTATACGTGGACGTAACGTCGGTTGACGTGGTGAACCGACGCTATGCGTGGATGTAACGTCAGTTGACGTGGTGAACCGACGCTATCCACGTAATCGACGCTACTCACTTAATATATCCATTCAACTCATTTTTTCTACGCAGAAACCTAAAAACTTCATTTCTCTTCTCCATTTTCTCCCAAAACCGAGCTCACACCCACCCTCTTTCTCAATTTTCAGCCACCTCTAACCACCATTTGCAACACCGTTTTATGGGTTATATTTCTCTTCTCACTATCTTTTAGATCTACAATTTTTTTAGCGAAATACTCAAAAAAATTATACTTATTTCTTCACTTATTCTCACTTACAAAACACCATTTTCTTCTTCTTTCCTCCATTTAGTCACTTCATAATATTCTTGTAAGTATTTCTATTAATTTTGTAGCTTATTATTCAGTTTGTTTTATTTTTTGTATAAATTTTTGATTTAGATTGCTTGTTTCATAGATGTTTATGTGCTAATTTATGTAGGAAAATATGAATTGTTATATGGATCAGCTGTTTTTTGTCTACTTTTCTTGTCATAATGTTAGTGATTCTAAGTCAACCAAGCTTGCTCCCACAATCCAATTACATTTGACGATCTTTTATTTATAATTTAAGTTAAAATTATATGTAATGTATATACATTATTTATTTTTGTAATTTAAGTTAACTATATATATTGTATATACATTATTTGTTTTTGTAATAAATTTAATTATCAAGTAATTAATTAAATTTAAATTTTTAATTATTTGTATTATTATTTATATTTTAGTTTTTTTATGCTATATATTGAATATTGATTACGAAAAATGAGAATAAAAATAAAAAAATTCATAAAATTTATGCGTAAAGTCGGTTCACGTGATGAACCGACTTTACATTTGAAGTCACTAAATTTAAAGTCGATTTTTAACCGACTGTAATGCCCATTTTTGTAGTAGTGAATGCTAAACACTTGGGTTACTCTAATATCTCCCTAGCATCCCAACAACAAATGAAATGTCAAGTTTGGTACATACTTGAGCATACATCAGGCTTTCAACGGTTGAAGCATATGTAATGGTTTTCATCTGTTCTCTTTCAAAATCATTATTTGGGCATTGGTCTAAATTGAACTAATCACCCTTTACAATGGGAGGAACACTTAGTGAACAATTTTTCATTTGAAATCTCTCTAAAATTTTATTGATATAGGTTTCCTGAGATAAACCTAAGATGCCTCAAAGTCTATCTCTATGGATCTTAATGCCAATGACATAAGATGTCTCACACATATCCTTTATATCAAAAAATTTAGAAAGAAATTGTTTTACCTTGTGTAGCAAACCCTTATCATTGACTGCAAGCAAAATATCATCCACATATAGCACCAAAAAACAAATCTTACTCCCATTAACCTTCTGGTATATACATTGATCCATGACGTTTTCTTCAAAACCAAATGAAGTGATGACGTTATGGAATTTCAAATATCATTGACAAGAAGCTTGTTTTAATCCATATATGGATTTATTAAGCTTACAAACCAAATACTCACCATCACTAGAGAAGAATCCTTCAAGTTGTTTCATATAAACCTCTTCCTTTAGGTTTCCATTAAGAAAATCCGTTTTCACATCCATTTGATGCAAATCCAAATCAAAATGGGCAACCAATGCCATAACCACACGAAATGAATCTTTCTTAAATACAGGAGAAATTGTCTCTGTGTAGTCGATTCCTTCCCTTTGAGTGAATCCTTTGGCAACGAGTCTTGCCTTATGCCTCTCAATGTTGCCTTGTGAGTCTTTGTTTGTTTTGAAGACCCATTTACATCCAATGGCTTTCACACCATCAGGAAACTTGACGAGATCCTAGACTCGGTTAGACACCATAGAATCCATCTCTTCTTTCATAGCATTTTACCATAAGTTCGAAACCTCATAACTCATGGCCTGTAAAAACGTCTTAGGATCATTTTTGGCTCCAACATTATAGTCACATTCTTGTAGATACACAACATAATCACTAGGAATCGTTGATTTCCTTACTCTAGTAGATTTTCTTAATATTGCATCAACATTCTCCTGAGGAGTAGGATTATGTTGTTCAGTTGTTTGTTCAAGAGTTACAGGCATTTGTTGAACTTCAACATCTACTGGATTAGGATCAACAGCTTGTGGTGCTTCCTGGACTGGTTCTTCAACACGCATTTGTACTCAAGGCGTATTGTTAGCAATAACGATTAGTCTATTACTTAAAGTGGCATAATGAGCATCTGAATGATTTTTCTCAAGACCAATTCCCTAGGATAGATTGCTCCCACTAATCAAGTAATTCTCAAGAAATTTTGCATTTCTTGATTCCACAAACCTAGTGTTGTGAGATGGACAGTAAATCTATAATCCTTAGACCATTCAACATATCTAATGAAATACTCACTAATGGTCCTTGGGTCTAGCTTATTCTCCTATGGATTATAAATCCTCACTTCAGACTAGCATCCCCAAACGCGCATATGTTGCAAACTCGATTTCCAATCTATCCATAATTCAAATGGCATTTTTTGAGATAGCCTTGGTTAAAACTCGGTTTAATATATACACAACCATCTTTAAAGCTTCAATCCACAAGGATTTAAGAAGATTATAGTTGTTAAGCATACTCCGCACCATGTCCAATAGCGTTTGGTTTCTTCTTTATGTTACACCATTCTGGTCTGGTGAACCAGGCACAATGTATTGGGCAACTATCCTATGTTCTTAAAGAAAATTAGCAAACAAACTAGGCGCTTGTCCATTATCAGTGTATCTACCATAATATTCACTACCTCTATCTAATCTTACGACTTTTATTTGCTTTCCACATTATTTTTTTACTTCAACCTTAAAGCTCTTAAAGGCATCTAATGCTTCGCTCTTATTATGAAGCATGTAGAGATACATATATCAAGAAAAATCATCAATAAAGGTGATAAAATATTTATGACCTTGAATGTCCATGTCTGGACAACATATATCCGTATGTATGATTTGTAATATGCTTGAACTCCTATTGGTACCTTTCTTTGACTTGTTAGTATGCTTTCCCTTAATGTAGTCCACACATGTCTCAAAGTTAGTAAAATATAGAGTACTAAGTACCTCATCTTTCACTAATCTTTTAATTCTATCTATGGAGATATGTCCTAATCTCCTATGACATAATGTAGAAGAGTCATCGTCAATAATACACCTTTTAGTGCCAGCTTGAACATGCATACCATTATGAGTGACATTATTTCATAAATTAATGCATTAAAGACTATAAGATAAAATACTATTCCCAACACAATCAGATTTATTAAATAAACTAAAAGATGTTTCTGAAAAGTGAAAGGAATAACCAAAAGGTGCAAGTCTTGAAATTGAAATCTAGTTTCTGGAGAAACTTGGAACATAAAAGGTCTTTTTTAATTCTAAAATAAAACCACTACTTAAAATCAAATTGTATGTCCCTATAACCTCCACATGTGAGCCCATCTTGTTACCGGATAAGATGTATTTCTCACTTCCCACTGACTTCCTTAGATCTCGCATACCTTGTAAGGAGTTTACAACATGGATTTTAAATCCATAATTAATCCACCATGTGTTATATTAACAATAACCATATTAGATTCATCACAAACAAACGATGTTGGATTACCTTTATTCTCAAGTTATTTATGGAATCTGATATAATCCTTCTTCATGTGTCTCTTGTTTTTACAGAAGAAACACTTTGATTCTTTCTTAATATCAGTCTGAGGTGGAATTATACCTTTTTCCTTTATGCTTATATAGAGATTTTCCTTTCCCGTACGTTGTAACCAACATTGCACTTTCACCAAATTCCATAATAAGCCTTCCTTCATCTTGAACACACATGGTCATTAGTTCATTAATTGACCTTTTTTCCTTATGTGTATTATATGAGATTTTGAATGATCTGTACTGATGTGAGAGAGTGTTAAGGATATAGTGCATCGGGAAGGATTCTGACATCTCAACCTTGAGATGTTTAAGTTGAGCCGCAATGTCCCTCATTTGCATAATGTGCTCGCGCACACCTTTCACACTGGTGAGTCTTAAAGAAGAGAATTTCATAATATGGGTGCTTGCTAAAGCCTTATCTAAAGTGACAAATTGATCATCAATGGCCTTTAACAAGTCTTGAACATTGTTATGTTGATCAACGGAACCACGAATACCAGCAGAGATTTTAGTCTTAATGAACATCATACTAAGACGATTAGATGCTCCCATTGTTCATAAAGCTTGATATTCTCTAGAGTGCTGGTTTGAGTAATTTTAGGTGGTTCGTTTTTTCCTAATAGCATAATCAATATCCATCCACCCTAGTTGAAGGAGAATTCTTTCTTTCCATATTTTATAATTATCCCCTTTCAGATCGGGAATGTCATAACGGATATTAAAGAAATTTACAGGTTGAGAAGCTGCAATTAAAGATTATATGCTTATTAAAAATTGAGACCTAAATTATAGTTATTTTTTACCATTATAAATCATGAAAAATATTAATCTAGTGACATAAAACTTGCTTGTGGGCTAAAGTTTTAATTGAATTAGATTCATCCTAACTTTATGATAACATTATCAAATTATGTTCATTTTTCTAATCCCTGTGGGTAAATTAGAAAATATAATTTGATATTATATTCTAATTAATCACACAAAAATATAATAAAAATTCCTGTGGGATAAGATTTATTATATCATATATGATTGATTACAATTAATGTTTATTTTCTAAATGTGATCCTAAATAAACCTTATTATAATTTTAATTAATTAAAGATGTTGTGACTACTTCCTAATTAATTAAACTATATGAATCACTTAAATATTAATTGAATCCTTGGGTTCAATTATTGCATAAAACCATAAGCAATATTAATTTAATTTCAAATGTGTAAATATTATTTATCTTAAGATTGCATATATGACAATAAATTATACAAACAAAAATAAATAATATAAACACTAATTAAATCCTTAAAGAACCATTAACAATTAATTCCATTATACATAAATTATTTAACCAAATTTTCATATGTATAATTAATTACAAATTTACACATACAAATATTAAAACAAATAATTTAAGCATAATGTATTTAAATAATTTTTTTTAATGTGTGAAAAAATTATTTAAATAATATCACATGTATAATAAATATTATACATATGACAAACATAAATTAAAATTATATTCGAATTTTTTTTTAATAAAATCAAATTTCAATTACCTATATAAAAAATAAGTCAGATACTTAATAAGTGGTAACAATTGTTCATTTAAGTGGTTAGCCTCTCTTATGCCCACCGATGAAGTCTCGGTTCAATTCTTATCTAAAGCATTTTTTTGTTTAAAAAATCAAACTCTGAATATATATAAAGCTAAGTCTGATACAATAACAAAGATAATAACTATAGCAGCCCACTGGGTTCGAGTTTCCCAAACAGTGCGAATTCTAATTTTTTTTTAAACTTCATCTTCAACCTCCAGTCGGGTCAACCCGACCCAATTTTGACCTTAATGGATATCTGGTCGTATCTTTCTATTCCGAAGATGAAATTTGGCATTCTTTTTATCAAAATTCTTAGAATTCGATTTTCGAGTGATTCATGGTCTTAGTTTGAATCAAAAACGTCATTTTAAATAAAAATTTAATTAATTATTCAAATAAATACCTACGGTAAATTGGATCTATTTTTTTCGTTATTTTTCAAATTTTAAATCACAGAATCACTCTAAAATTAATATTGAAACAATTTATAATTTCTATATGCATCAAAAATAAGTAAAATAAAAAACCAAAACTCTCTGTTTCTCGTGAAACATAGCAAAATAGAGATGTTTTCAAAAATGACTCTAATACTAAATGTAAGATTATAATTTAATCCAGAAACATTCGAGAAATTATATGAACATATAATTTAAATACAATTGAAACAAAATGGATTGAAAACATAACTCATACCATTGATCAAATTCCATCACTTACATGAGAATTTCAATGGATTTTTGATTTGATGCTCTTGATAGTTTCTCACATTTATTCTCTGCGTTTTAATGGTGTATCTAAATTAAATAGTGAATACTGAGAGGACTCGATGCTTTATAAAAGTTATTTTATTAAGAATCTCATTCAGTTTCGAAACTGACGTACGATTCTGACGAAACCAAACTGTCACCACAATTCACCATTATGTTGCACCATTATGATGTTACGTAAACATGTTTTCGAATATGTATATAAAGATTCTTTTCATAAAATATTAACTTTATATATAATTGTGGAGCATATTATTATTTATTTTAATTATCATATTTTTAATAATTGATTTATCTTAATTAAGTCTCTAAATAATAATTTGTCTAAAAAAATAAAAAATATTATGAAATATGAGAGAACATATTCCAAAATCCATAAAATATCAAATTGATAAATGAAACTATTACAATTTTATAGATTTTGTCACACATGTGCCTTTCTTTACCCGTTTAATTTATATCTAGTATATAAATATGAGCAGGTTGAAATAGGATTGAAAATTATTTGATTGGAAATCAAAATATTATTATATTCAAAATTTAAATCAAAATTAGATGGTTAAATATTTGAAGATACAAAAATTGAAATTAATTATATTTTTATTTTAAAATGATTTAAAAATATTAAAATTAATAAAAAAATATAAATTATAAATAATAATATGATATATTATTTAATATATTTTATTTTCTTCATAAATATAATTTATAATTACTTTTATCTTTAAATTTATGAAAAATATAATATTTAATAAATTCAAAATTTAAAATATTTAAATTAAATTCAAAATTTTAAATGAAATAACAATGGAACTTGAAAATTAATACAAAATTTATTATTTAAAATTGAACTCATTTAATTATTATTCATAATTATTTAAACATGCGGGTAATTTTATCCTCCTTAATCTAAAGTTTTATCACGCTAAATCCAATCAAATCGTGCGTCCACTTTATTCTCATTTATTCCTATATGACAAAATCCAATAGTCAAATTTCAATCCAAGGTGCAATACAGTACCACTCTATCTCCTCAGTCCAAAAGAGGAGTATTTTTTATTATTAAAAAAAGAAAAAGAAAAAGTAAAAGAAAAAGTAAAAGAAAAAGAAAAAGAAAATGTAATACAACTTTTTCCTTACTATTCCTATATCCAGTCGTACCCTATCAATAGTCCAATACGATGCTCGCCAAATTATCTCTATAATCTGTATGAGATTTGCCATCAGACCGTACATTAACTTGCATTTTTAAATAAAAATAATAATATTTTAAATAAATTTATGTATACTCAGTTATATCACTCTAATATATTTATTTTTAATTAATTATAATAAATTATTTTATTAAATTATGTTAAACTTAGATGTAGTATTTATTTTATTTTTTAAATGAAATACAATTAGGATGAGTTAGTAAATGTATAAATGGTGATAGTGTTACTTTGAATAAAAAAAACTTATTTAAAAAAAATTTAGTTCGTATATTTATTTTTGTTATATTTTAATCTTATTATTATAAAAAAATAACTACATGAAATAAATAACTATTTTTTATATTTATATTTTATTTTTTCTTTAATTATTTTAATCATAATTTATTTTAATTATAACAATTTTAATTTAATACAATTGTAAAAGTGAAAAAACTAAATGAAAAAAACTAATTTTGTTTAATCAATTTTTTACAATAATATGACTAAAATGTTATAAAAATAAAAATAATAATTAAATTTTATTTTCACAATATTTAAAAAAAAGTTTTTCCTTTTAAAATATTTTGTTTATTATTTCCATAATAAATTAAAATCAGCTGCATATCTAAAAACTGATAGGGACGAGATGGTGGATTGAAATTCGCATCGCATCTAGGGAAGGCAAAAAAGGACAAAAGAGTCGAGAACTTGGTCGTTAAGTTAAGCAGTCGGTTTCCTGTTCAGCATCTCTCTTCTATCAAAAGTTCAAAACATTAGAGATTATATTATATAGTGATATCTACATACATCCTACAGTTTTCTTTCCATTTCTCTGATCTGGTGGGTCTCCATCTCTAAGAACTAATCAGCAAGAGATCAGAGAAACAACAGTTGAATAGAGATATGGGAGTGCTCTTTAATAAAATCGAAAAGGATCAACTCAAACCTGGAGATCATATCTACTCATATAGGGTTGCTTATCTCTATGCCCATCACGGTATTCGACTCTTTTTTATTTCTCACTTTTTATCATCATGTATTTTTTTTCTGATTTTTATTTATTTTTAGGGCTAATGATTATTTTCCATTAATATTGAGAAAAAAATTGGCTCCTTCAGATTAAATAATATTCTAAGACATTTTTTTGGTTAATAAATTAGGGCTAATGATTATTTTCCATTAGTATTGAGAAAAAAATTGGCTCCTTCAGATTAAATAATATTCTAAGACATTTTTTTGGTTAATAAATGGCCATTGACATGAGGTTTTCACTCATGATAATCGGCATCTTATCTCATAAATGAGCTATAATTTCGGTTAGAAAATTAGTAATTATACACTATTAACCGTAAGGGATAGAATATGAGGTGATAGAAACGCTTGAAGGCCAAATTTTAATTTATGATTTTAAGCATGCCAATTGCCCACCTGTTAGGAAATTGTTAATGAGTTGTAACTATTCAAAAATTATGTTGTATGTGCGATATGACATGTAGTGGGTGGACTAATTGCAAACTGGTGTAGCTTACATTTCTCATTGTTTTTTTCTATATTAAAAATTCTAGTGAATAATGTCATAATACATTCATTTTTTTTAATCAATGGTAAACTTTATGGTTGGAAGAAGAGCTTTTAAATAGGTCAAAGCACTTGTAATGATGTTTGGCAATTTCAGGGTGAAGTGCTTTAAAAATTGTAAGTAGTATTGTTTATGCTTTTAGGAGAAGTACATATTACTTATTTTTGAGAGAAGTGGGGAAATAGTTTAGGATGTATCCTTCCTTCCTCATTTAATTACTAAAATGCTACTCAAAATCAGTTTCAACAATCTTATGCCAAACACCTAAATATTTCTCTTGAAACAACTATATTTCAAATTACTTCTAAGAAAAGTGTATCCAAATGGGCCATAATATATGCATGAAGAATGTTGAAACATGTAATAAGATATTGTTGCCATTCATTGCGTCAGCTAGTCATTCTATTTTTGCAAATTGTATTTGTTAAGAAAATTTAGGTCAATTACAAATAGATTCCTCTATGTTTTATGAAACAGCAAAGAAACCGAATAAATTTGAAAAATAACAATTATACCCCTTCTGGAGTTGGATTGGGAATTGGAGTTGCGTGTGTATGTTATTCATCAATTGTATTGGGTCGATATTGGATGGGATCTTATGAGATATGTTTTGATCTGGTTGGCCAACTTACATTTATAGGTGGAGTAGTAATCTAAAATGAACTTTTAACCTCCTCTAAATAATCGACATATATCAACCTTGATTTGAGTTTCCTATTATCATCTTGAGATCTAATGAACTCTTGTAATTTCACTACTTGTTTTTGGAGACTTTCTAACTTGGCATCTTTTTCACGGGATGTGTTTTCAGAATTGTAACTAGTAGAATTGGTTCTACGTGGAACCGTCCTAGTTGTACCATCACGGACTACAGGTCGTGTGAGACCATACCCCAGGCCACAATGTGATGTACTGATCGGTGATAGGTGAGGTAAATGATCATTGAGGTCGAACTCAAGGATTGAGTGAGTAGAATTGTCCATTAGTTCGGGATGTGAGCGACGACTGTCATAGTGATACGAGTGAATTTCCTTACGACATGGATTGTTTCTCTAAGGATGTAAAATGTAAGGTCTCAAATGTTAACTATAGATTAGAAAGATTTAAGGTCCCACGATGGACACCAATTGGTTGGAGAAATGTTAGTGTATTAGGGATTATAGTGAAAAGCTAATACTTAGATCCTTTATTCGTCTCATTAGTGTGATATATACAAGCACACAAGAGGTAGGTGTCATCGTTATATTGATAAGCGTTTTGTTCAAGGTGTCGTAGCTAACCTAAACATGTTATTTTACAATTACAATTAGGTTATCGAGATCAGGGCATTGTCTTAGAGATCAGGCCGCTAGGATTGTACACCCCTTATTTGGACGTGGAGTAGAAATATGGGATGCCATCAGGTAGTTTGACTCTGGTGTCTACGCATGATCGGGTTATTAAGTGTAGGGTACATCAAAGGTCAAGTAGTTGAAACAATCTACTACCCATCCATGTTAGGTCGCAACACACAAATTGTTCGATACAATGTGTTCTAAACAAGCGAGATGATCTAGGTAGTTAGGGTTGCGCACCCCTTTACAGGTAGAATACCTAGCAGAAAGTATTATTATGTATTAATGTACGTGTTTATTTGTCCATTTTAGAAACCAATGACAAATTTGTGAGTGCTTTCAGTTTATTTGTGGTATTGGATTTAACTTCCTTCTTTCACAACTACAACAAAAGACTACTTCTCATTTTAGAAAAATTGGCATCAATGCCTTTTCTGTAAATCAATGTATTATTTACAATGTTATTATTGCAGTTGTCAAAATCCACATCCAATGTGTATAATTAGATTTTTTTCCCTCCCATTTCTTTTAGTTTTGAATGAAAAATGAGGTGAAAAGGCCATTGCAAATTTGCTTATAATTAGTCTTTTGATACAAATCCAGGGATTTATATTAGTGATGAAAAGGTGATCCACTTCACTAGAAAAGGACAGGAAATTGGAACTGGAACTGTCTTAGACCAAGTCATTTTAAGCTCTTCTCCGTCCCGTAAAAATACTTGTCCAAGATGTGGTGATCAATCTAGTTTTGATGGAGTTATCTCTTCATGCCTCAATTGCTTTCTCTCTGGGGGAGATTTGTGCCGCTTTGAATACAGCGTAAATCCTGCCATCTTTCTCATGAAAGTTCGAGGAGGTTCTTGTACACTTGCCTCCTCTGATCCATCCGAGGAGGTCTTTCGCCGCACCCACTTTCTCCTGGAAAATGGGTTTGGTTCATATGATATTTTCAGAAACAACTGTGAAGACTTTGCCATATATTGTAAAACCGGCTTGCTTATAATAACTAACCTTAGTGTTGGCAGGAGTGGACAAATATCAGCTTTCTTGTCTGCTTCTACAAGTATCTTTGCTACACCACTTCGGTTTCTGACAACTAGTTTTTCTGGTCTGGCGGTTGTTGGCTGTGGAATGTATTGTGTCAGCAGGTTGGTTTCTGATATTGGAGTTCGCCGTGATGTTCGTAAAGTTCCAGTTGAGGACCTTGTTCGCGGTGCTATTGTAGTGTCTGAGGTCACAACCAATGTCCGTGAAGATTAATTATGCAAACCTCAAAGAACTGATACATGATTATTTGTGTTTTTCTTGTTTATGCTATAGCCATACTCGTTCTCATGAAAACGGATAGTGCTGTTTGCATATTTTATTTTTTTAAATGAAGTGTTTAACATTTAGCCCATCTAAGTTTTTAATTCCCAAGATTGCTCGAAAGTGATGTATGATAAAAGTCCATAGATGGATAACTATGATTATATGTCATGCTCATGCATGTTTTTGTTTTAAGATAGCGTCCATTTTTGCGCTCGTATTTCTTTTTTTTGTTTTTTAGTTTGGTGGGTCAAATCTCATAATAATTTTTCCTCCCATAATAATTTTTCGAGTGAAAAAATGAAAGGTCTTAGATGAATCCTTGTTATACCAACAATGAAAATCATGTTTTTTTAAATTATAATTTTTTACTTGCCCATTAGTTAATCAGAAATCTGAAGGTCTGAAAAAGAACATAAAAAGAAATGACGTGTCCTGAACGTTGTCCAAAACAAATATAAGAATTTTAAAGAGCAAATGGTAGGAATGTGTTCAACAATGGTTTCTGATTTTAAATTTCTACAAGGATATTGGATACCAATCTACATTCCACAGTACATAAAAAGTTCCAAGAAACAACTTTTAGATTTTAAAACAAAAGCTAACGGTCAACATTCTCAAATGATATTAAATGTTCATCCGACCAGCCGATTATCTACATCTCCTACGTCTATAATAATTATATATAACATTAGTGAGAAAACACCATTATTGATGTGAATACAACAAGTCTACCCATTAATTAAATTTTAAAAAATTATACAGAATCATTAGATAATTGACATATAAGTGACATAAAATTATACATAATCATTAGATAATTGAAAAAGTGACATTGAATAGAATGGTGTTTCCAATCTAATACTGCCAAAAACCTCCATCTGATTGCGTCTTCTTTATGAGAATCTGTTTGTACACTGGTCTTGATGTCTGCAGACAAGGTCAAATATTATGAAATGCCAGCTAAAATAATTAGAATAATCGTTTTTAGAGAGAGAAAAAAAACTAGGCATTTTTATCAAGAAGAATGTGTCATTGTCTATGCTTACCATGTTGAAGCTAATAATGCTAGAAGAAAACATATAACATATCATTTTTAAATTATATTCCAAAATGTTAAAGTGAAGACTAATTTTGCTTAAGAGTTGGAAAAATGATATATTGTAGAAATGGTATCATAATTATATTAAAGGTACAGTTTAATATATTAATTTTTTAGTTAAGTAGAATAATTACACTAACTTCATA
Organism: Hippophae rhamnoides; assembly: GCA_033030585.1. NCBI lineage: Eukaryota > Viridiplantae > Streptophyta > Magnoliopsida > Rosales > Elaeagnaceae > Hippophae > Hippophae rhamnoides. The sequence goes on along the minus strand of CM065428.1, from coordinate 58,220,672 downwards.
AAAACTCTAAATAAGTTCAAAAAATCATATTTCATATTTAGACCATGTGTTATGCATATGTATTTTTTTGATGGCAAGTTTGGTATTTTAAAATTTTGAAAAAAAAAACTCAAAAAATCCTTCCTAACCATCATATAGATTGATAGAGCATGATCTTTAGTAATTCTATAAGTCATTTATCTCTAATTACCATGCTAGCCAAACTCTCTCTACAAGAGAAGTTCCTTTATACTATATAATGACTTACCTTTAACCGGTCCTAAAGTTATTACCTACACCATTTTAGGCACAACATCGAGTTAAACTATGGCGCATATTACATGCCCAAAATCCCCATGCATTCCTATGATATATTTCCTAAGCAATTGAAAATGGCATGTTCAACAGGATGAGGAATCACAGAATAAACTAGGGTAAATACAACAACTTGCTCCATATATCACATTTATTTGACTATAAATAAATTGTGATTTAATTCTTTCAGAATACCTGAACCTATATTAATTCATTTGAGAAATAATTGGGCTTATAGATCGATTAGCAATTTAAAATCAAATTAAATTCTTTTATACAACAAAAATTCAAATTCACATATTCGAATTAAATTAAGTGAAATTTCACCAACAGGTGGAATAGAATAGAACAACGATATTCAAAAAAAGCCATTAGAAGAGAAGAAAAATGTTTTCTTTCAACCTCTTCCTCTGAATCGGCGAACACAAACACTGTCCACGCCATGGTTAAACCTAATCCATCAAACCTTCTTCTCCTCATCATCCTCGTCCTCCTCTCAATCTCTTTGATCTCCGTCTCAGCAAGACCTTGCAAAACCCTATTCATCTCCACCTATTCCTTTACCTTTCGACAATCCTCAGCTCGCCATCTTCACCATCCTTCTTCCTCTGGTTTCGTCACGGTTTTCACTGAGATCACCCAACCTTCCAACCCCAACGACATCTTCGTTTCTCGCGACGATTCACGCCCCGTACGACATCCTTTCCAAATGATGCATTTATTGCCCTCAACGACGGCTTCGTATTACGATCTTAGCCCTATTCGCGAGCGTACCAAGGACATCCTCAACGTTGTTGTCGCTTTGCTTTTTGGTATAGGTTGTGGTGCTCTCACTGCTGCTGGTATGTACTTGGCTTGGTCTCTTTTCTCTAGCCATGGAGATTATACTTCTTCATTTTCTTCTCCGTACGACGATGATTCTGATGGAAACGACAGCTTTGACTATAGCCCTAAGAAGATGGGGTACTTCAAGATTCCTGCTCAAACTGAGACCGTCACTGCGAAAGAGCCTACTATAGAAATCTTGGTATGAACCAAAACTTGATGAATGTCTAAAAATTTGAGTACAGAGGTTCTAATTTGGGATGTTTGGACCTTGTGTTTGTCATTTTGGAGTTTATGATTATAAACAAAAATTGTACTTTGTGATCTGTGTTTGTCTATTGTGCTTTAATTTTCCTGACATTGGCTCTCATTATATATCTGTATATCTATAGACTTACTTATATTCAAATTGTTGTGTTCTGCCAGTAATTTTGTTGTTTTTCCATCTTCATTTAATTCATTTTCTTTAATTAAATGTGTTGATATGTCTCTCCGTATTTGAACAACTTTCTTGTTGAACATGACCCTGTAAGTACACTTAGGCTATCACATTGTTGTGCTCAATTGTCAGTTTAAAAGATGGTTAACCACCTAGATTTTTCATTATGATTTTATCTTCTTAATCGCATTTTGGTTAGCTTAGCCTACTAAAGAAACCTTGCTATGAACCAAAGAATTATTACTTGACTAAATAAACTTTTGTTGTATAGAAATGATCGCAGAACTTAAACCATAAATATGTTTTGAAAATGTATTTGTTTTATCGAAAATCAATACATATGTCAGAATCTAATTAATACTATATTAGTAATCTTACTGTCACTCCATTATCACACACAATATTTAATCAATAACTATCCATACATTAATATAATGCATATAACATTTCTCATGTTTTTGGTCATTGGTATAATAGATGTTACAAATAATTTATCATCAAATCTTTAAAATATATGTAATTTAATAATTAAGATCATTAAAACTTAATCTTAAAATCTTTAACTCTAATTATATTAAAAATTATCGAAAAATTAATTCTTTTTAATTTTTTTAAAAGGCTTTTCTCCTTAAGAAATGGTAGGTAAGTAGGTCGTGTGGTAGAGTCTCGTATAAGTGATAAAAGGCAATTACGGTAATTATGTAAAATGTGATCGTCCTTTAAATATTTAGATGACGTTTTGTTCATAGAATGCAATCAGAATCAGAATTGAAATCGGAATGAGAATATGAATAGAATGGAAACAATTTTGTTTGGTTTGATTACTGGAATCAAAGAAAGAATCAGTATTATAGTGTTTATTTTACAACTGGAATGAAATGAAAAATATTATATATTATCTTAATACCTCTATATTCAGTAAAATTTAAATAATATCATTTAATTATTTTTTTTTGTCAGACAAAATACATTATTGAAATAATTATTTTTTTAAATAATTATTACTTAAAAAGAAAATATATTATTAAAATTAATATTTTTCTAAATAAGATTTAGGGTTTTGAGATTTGGGATTTGAAATTTTGGGATTTGGGGTTTAAGATTTAGGGTTATATTTGTGGGTTAAGATTTAGGGTTAAAATTATTATTTTTCTAAATAGGGTTTAAGATTTGAGATTTGAGATTTAGGGTTTAGGGTTTTGGGGTTTAGAGTTTAGGGTTATATTTATGGGTTAAGGTTTATGATTAAAATTATTATTTGTCTAAATATGGTTTAGGGTTTTGGGTTAAGATTATTATTTTTCTAAATAGGATTTAGTGTTTTGAAATTTGGAATTTAGGGTTTAGGGATTTGCATCTATGTTGACATGGCTGGGATCTTGTTGTTGTGGAGCCTAAAGTTCGATTCTTGGTAATGGAAATACATCCAATATGCCATCCCTTTGACTTGTGATTTCATGTGACTTGTTGAAAAAATTGTTAGTTTCATAAAATCGAACATTTTTAGACACAATTAATCTTCTAAGTTGGGGATCATAACACTTATATCCCTTTTGTGTAGATGAATAACTAAGAAAAATACATTTAACAACTCTAGGATCCAATTTATCTCGATGATGAGATTTTATATGTACAAAACAGATACACTCAAAGACTTTAAGGTGTAAGAGGTTAATTTTCCTTCCTTTCATGACCTCTAAGAGAGACTTGAAATCCAAGACTCGGCTAGGTAATCTATTGATGATGTAAGCAGCTGTCATAACCCCTCGGGACCCGAATCTCTTTGGTACATTCATTTGTAGCATTAATGCTTTAGTTTTTTCAAATAAGTTCCGGTTTTTGCGTTCAGTTACATCATTTTGTTGAGGTGTGCCAGTACAACTTGTTTGATACATAATGCCATGAATGCCCAAATATTGTTTCATGATATGAGACATGTATTCGATGCCATTATCAGACCTTAAGGTTTGAATTTTAGAGGATAAATGATTTTTAACAAGGTTATGAAAGTCCTTAAATACTTCTTTAACTTCATTCTTAGACTTTAAAAGATACAACCATGTGACTAGAGAGAAATCATCAACAAAAATCACAAAAATACTTATAACCATCAAATGATTCATTAGTTAGTCCCCGTACATCTGAATAAATTAGTTCAAAACACTTAATAGCCCTAACACAAGGAGGAATTAAAAGACAATCTAGTGGCCTTAGATAAGTGGCAAGTTTCACATGCAATTGCATCATTTCTTAAGTTTGGAAATAAAGTTGAAAAAATTGGTAGAGAAGGGTGAGCTAAATGTTGATGCCACAATTGATTATCTTAGATAGGGTTAAACTTGGTTTGAAACCCTTTGGGATTGCTCTTGGATATGTAATAGAGACCATATAGGTAAAACCCTTCACCAATCGTCTTTTTGGTGGCACAATCCTGAAAAATGATATTGTGAGGAGAAAAAATGGCTAAGCAATTCAAGGTATTTGTGATTTTTCCTACAGACAAAAGTTAAAAGAGAAAGAAAGGTACATATAAAACCGCCTACTCGATTTCATCTGACATTAATTTATTTTTTCCTTTCCTAAAACCTTTACATTCTCACTATTTGCAATTGAAACTTGAGAAGGATTTGCTAATTTTTCAAACTTATGAGACTTTGACACATGGTTGGTCATATAATCTGTGACACCTAAATCTACAACCCAAAAATCATGCAACATATTTATTTTAAGAGCATTTTAAAGGCTTTTATGATACCTTCTATGTCCTCTTGTGGTATGAGTTTTGTATCTGCCAAGAAACTCATAAACTTGCCTAGCAATGCTGTTGAGTTTCCTTCTTCTATGCTATCCACACAGTCAATTCTAACTCTTCCTGTCTTGCTTTGAAGATACAACATAAACTCATTCATGAGTTCAGCTGGATTCGCTATGAAGTTCTTGAATGGATCAAACCTATTAGAGGTAGAGGTAAAAGCATGATTTGCATGGTGTGCAATACAATTCACTTTCTATAAACCCTTGTCCTTTATAAAATCAGGCTTTAATTATGGATGTAAAATCTAGCATGTGTCTTTAACATGGCCCATATAGTTGCAGTGTTGACACTTCAAGTTTGGATGTTTCCCTTTGTACTTTCTCTCGTTGGTTAGATAGGCTCTTGCCTCAAGTGTACTAGTCATTGTACCCTTGTTCATGAGTTTCCTTCTTACTTTTTCACGTTGAATTTTCGCACATACACCGGTGAAGGTAGGAAGTTCAGTATTCATGAGTATGTGGCATTGTATATCTTCATATGTTGAATCGAGACTGGACAGAAGTTAAAATATTTTATCTTCTTCTGCTTTCTTTCGTAGCAGAGCTACATCGGTTGTATAAGGATGATATATTTCAAACTCATTCCACATGCTTTTCATGCTTCTTAAGAATTGTACAAAAGGCTTGCCATATTGTTGCAGATCTTAGATGTCCTTCTTTAATTGAAAAACTCGTGCAATATTATTTTGAGTGCCATACATTTTCATGACTATCTCCCATAGTTGGTATGCAGATTCAAAATAATTGAATATTTCAACTAATTTACGTTCAATAGAATTTAGGAACCATGACATAACCAACTGATCCTTGCTAAACCAGGATTCATAGGTTGGTGAGGAAACATCAAGTACTTCGATGCTTCTATTAATGAACTCCAACTTGGACCTTCCACCTAGAGCCAGAGACACTACTCTTGACCAAGGAAAGTAATTAAACTCATTCAACAAGACTGAGTTTAATCTTTGATTTGGGTTGACATCCACCTCATGCATATTCATGAAGGAAATCACCGATGAACTTTCAGTTTCAAATCCTAGCGGTTTGTCTTCAGCTATTTCAAAGATTGAAGATGCTAAGATAATAATAAAGTAAAAACAAGTTAATTTTACTACTTTGATATCATCTTGAAAAAACAAGAAATAACTCTACACAAAATGGCTCTCTAGTTTGTATTATTTTCTCTATAGTTATATATAAAGAAATTTTACTCCTTAAATTACTCTTTAAATTAAGCATTAATTTCTTAATTTACTTCTTAAATTAAAGATTACTTGTTTTACTCTTTTAATTAAAGTTTACTTGTTTTATTCCTTGAATTACGATCCTTGTTTTATTCCTTGAATTACGATCCTTGTTTTATTCCTTGAATTACGATCCTTGTTTTATTCCTTGAATTACGATACTTGTTTTATTCCTTAAATTAAGGTTCTTGTTTTATTCCTTAAATTAAGGTCCTTATGTTTATTTCTTAAACTAATGACTAATATCCAATAGACACACTTTAGTAAATACCAAACTTTGATAGATATTTGTTATTTTTCCTTTTATTAAATCCCTATATAGTATATCAATGCATTTCAATAAATTGAGACCGACAAAAAAAATGGAAAAAAAGGACTTGGAAACATTCATTTGATAGCAATTGAGAAGATTTCAAAAAGACCGTAATGGCCTAACGGGGTATCAAAGCTATGAGTCAAATAAAATTAATTCAGCTAAAAGCCAGCATAAAGCAAACAAAGCATATCACTCAAACTAGAAGTTTAAATATAATTTTAATCCAAGTTAGTATTTTTAAACAAAAAGAAAAATCGACCAAGAAAAATTAGGAGATTAAAGAAAAATGGTATGTAGAGAGTGAAATTAAAAATGGTATTTGTCATAGCTTTTTTTTTCCAGTGGAAGATAATGTTTGTATCTTTTTTTCTTGCTTACTCTTGAAGTCGAGTGCGTTGATATCTGGAGGAATAGCCATCACTATGCGAGTCCCCAAGTTGGTTTTCGTGATAATGGAACTTCCGATGTAGAATCCATTGCATCGCCATTGCCGCACAGAACCAAATAAAGAAATTCAATAAATGCAGGCAGCACAGCAGCACCTACGTAACTATGTTTCCATATATGCAATTACAAAACTATGTTTACATGTGTAAGTCCCTCCTACATTTAAGAGAAGAAAACACAAATGGTAGGTGCAACCACCAATAGTAGGTGCAACCACCAATGGTAGGTGCAATCACAGATGGTAGGTGCAAACAATGTGCGATGGTAGGTGCTGTGAACCACATGGTAGAGTGCATAAATGGTAGGTGCATCTAACATTGATATGCAATTTTGCCTATAAATAGGCAATGTCTTTACCTTAGAGAAACATCAACACAACAAACAAGAAGAGAAGCTAAGCAAAGCCAAAGGAACAATTTCCTTTGAAGAAAAATAGTGTTGTGTGAGAAAGTGGGAGAGAATATCTTAGAAAAATATCCAATATTTTTCTAAAAGGTGAGTGACAAAATAGTGAGTTTGGGAAACACTTGTGTGACACTATTTTGGGTTTATCTCAATTTGTTTTATTGCCTCTCACTTTGTACCCATTAATCTTATTAGTGGAAGAAATAATTTCGGAGTTTGTCCCGTGGACTTAGCCCAAATTAAATGGTGAACCACGTTAAATTTTCGGTGTCATTATTCTACTCTGTTGAATTCATTTTATCTTTACCCGTTGTGCCCAACAACTGGTATGAGAGCTGGTCTAGTAAAATTCTTAATATGCTCCGTGGTTGCGGCATAAGATAGACGATCTTCCACATCGAAAAGATTTTATTAGGTCGGGGTGTATTGATTCTGAGAAAAAGAAACACTGACGAAGAAAAAAAATGTCAAGCCAAAGGTAGATATTGAGAAATTTAATGTGGCAATAATAATTTCTCTTTATGGCAAAAGGAGGATGAAAGATATTCTCATTCAATGGAAGGTCCATAAGGTGTTCTTTGAAAAAGAAAAGAAGGTAATAGCCGTCATTGGAACAATGGGAGGAAATAGATGAGATTGACTAGTACAATCCGTCTAAATCTCTCAGATGTTGTCTTGCAAAATATTGAATCAAAAAATTGCAAGATTGCTAAACAAGCATGGGAGACTCTAGAGAACGTGTACTTGACAAAGAACCTTGTCAATAAATTTTCTTTGTGGAATGAGCTATATTGGATGAGAAAGGAAGATAATGTGAGCATGATGCAAAGACATGTTAGCAATTTCCAAAGAAGCTTTCTCACTTAGCAAGATTTAATGTGAGTTTTGGTGATGAAGAGAAAGGCTGTGATGTTGTTGGCATCACTACCTGCATCATATAATCATATCACAACAACTCGACTTATGCGCAAAGACAAGATGGAGTTTGAAGTTGTTGTAGAAGCCTTTTGTTCTCGTATGAGAAACAAAACAAGGAAAGAAATTGTACGAAGCCACTTATCCCGTAAGTAAGAGCAGAGGCAAATCAAACAAATTTTCCAATGTTGAATGCCATCACCTTGTAAAGAAAAGGGCCACGTTAAGAAATTTTGTCGGGTGTTCAAAAGGAACAACGAACAAAGGCAAAGTAACGAAGAAGGACGACAATAGTGATGATGAGAAAACAAATACCATGACGATTTGTTCAATATCGTTTATGATGAAGATTTTGTCAATCTTACATCACACGAGACTAGTTGGGTGATTGACAATAGTGGTCACTGAAGACACGTACATCGCGTAGAATTTTTCTCATCATACACACTGGAAGTTTTGGTGTTGTTAGAATGGGAAATGAAGGCACACAAAGGTAGTAGGCGGATGAGACGTTTGCTTGGAAACGAGAGAATCGGAACTATTTACGAAGGATGTTAGGCATATTCCCGGATATGTGTTCGAATTTGATCTCTTTCGCAAGAACTTGCAAATGAAGGATATTGTAGCTTCTTCATTTATGACAAATGGAAACTTACAAAAGGCTCGCTTAGTAGTGGCTAGAGGTGAGAAGCATACAACTCGTATATAATGCAAGCAAAGCTCTACCGACACGATAAATGCCGTAGAGAAAGATAGTGCGGTGAGTTATGGCATAAGAGACTCACCATGGGTGAAAAAGGTTTGACAAGTCTAGCCAAAAAGAAGATATTGCCTGGAATGGATGAAGTACATTTGGAGAAATGTGTTCATTGTCTAGCAGGAAAGCAAAATAGGGTTGCTTTCAAGAGCTTCCCTCCTTCCAGAATGAATAATATTTTAGATCTGATTCATTCAGATTTGTGTGGACCAATGTCAAAGTCACTTGGTGGTGCTCAATACTTTGTGACTTTCATTGATGATCATTTAAGGAAGACATGGGTATATCTCCTAAAGACAAAGGATTAGGTGCTAGATGTCTTCAAAGAATTTCATGCCTCAGTTGAGAGACAGACTGGAAAGAAGCTGAAGTGCATCCGGACAGACAATGGTGGAGAATACACATGACCTTTCCATGCTTATTGCAAAAAGCATGGTATTCGGCATCAGATGACACCTCCAAAGACACCTTGAGTTGAATGGCTTAGGCGAGAGGATGAATAGAACTTTGATGGAGAGAGTTAGATGTCACTCTCACCATGCAAAGATTGCCTAAAACTTTTTTGGGGTGAAACCATACTCACGACACGTGTGTGTTGAATCTTTCACCATGTACTCCTCTCAAGATGGATGTTCCAAATAAAGTGTGGTCGAGAAAGGATGTTTCCTATGATCATCGCGAGTGTTTGGGCTGCCAAGCATTTGTTCATATCCCCAAGGATGAGAGATCCAAACTTGATGCCAAAACAAGGCAGTGTATTTTTATTGGCTATGGTCAAGAATCAATTTGGCTATAGATTTTACGATCTAGTTGCAAAGAGACTTGTCGAGCCGTGATCTTGTATTTGTTGAAAGATGAGACCATTGAAGATATTATCAAAATGAAGAAAGATGTTCCTAATTCCAATGGTGACCATCGTATTTGGAATTAATTCCTCCAACATCGGTGACAAGACAAGTTGGAGATGAAGACCGGGTTTATCCACACTAACGAAGATGATGCCCCCATGTTAGAAGTTGGTTCGAAGATGGGAGAAATAATGATATTCATTATCCAAGACCAACACTGTGGCTTCTCGTGTTCCACTAAGAAGAAGTGATAGAGTGAGCGAGACGACTCTATCTCATATCCTCTGAGATGAGTATGTAACTTTCACTGATGGGGGAGAACCATAGAGTTATGAAGAGGCCATGGATGACGAATCCAAACAAAAATGGATTGAAGCCATGCAAGATGAGATGAAGTCCTTGTATGAGAACAAAACCTTTGAGTTGATGAAGCTGCCCAAAGGGAAGAAGGCCTTGAAAAATAAATGGGTGTTCAGGGTGAAGCATGAAGGACACAGTTCCAATCCGCGATACAAAGCCAAATTGGTTGTCAAAGGATTCAGCCAAAGAAAAGGTATTGACTTTGACGAGATTTTCTATCCAGTTGTAAAAATGACATCCATTCGTGTTGTGCTAGGGTTAGCAACAAGTCTTGACTTGGAGGTTGAGCAAATGGATGTCAAAACTGCCTTCTTACATGGTGACTTGGAAGAAGAGATATACATGGAGCAACTAGAGGGTTTTCAGCAAAAAGGGAAAAGAAGATTATGTCTACAAATTGAAGAAACGTCTACGGCTTAAAACAGGCACCAAGATAATGGTACAAGAAGTTTGAGTCTGTTATGGGGGAGCAAGGCTACAAAAAGACTACTTCAGGCCATTGTGTTTTTGTGCAGAAATTGTCTAATGATGATTTTATTATTCTTTTGCTCTATGTGGATGATATGTTGATTGTTGGCAAATATTTTAGATCAACAACTTGAAAACACAGTTGAGTAAGTCTTTTCCATGAAAGACTTAGGACAGTAATGATTCTTGGCATGACTATTATTAGAGATAGAGGCGCCAAGAAATTATGGTTGTCACAGGAGAAGTACATTGAGAAAGTACTTCAGAGATTTCATATGAATAAGGCTAAAGCGATTAGTTGTCCTCTTGGTAATCACTTTAAGCTAACTTCTAAGCAGAGCCCTTCTATAGACAAAGAGATGGAAGAGGTTCCATATGCTTCAGCAGTTAGAAGTCTAATGTATGCCATAGTTTGTACACGGCCAGATATCACTCATGCAGTTGGAATTGTGAGTAGATTCCTTTCAAATCCTGGAAAGGAACATTCAAATTTCTTGATGAAATGGATTTTCAGGTATCTTCGAGGTTCTTCCAAAATATGCCTATGTTTTGGAAATGATAAACACGTGTGTTAGTTGGATACACAGACGCAGATATGGCTGGTGATGTGGATTCGGAAAATCCACTTGGGTTACCTAATTACATTTGCAAGGAGAGCCGTGTCATGGCAATCAAAGTTACAAAAATGTGTTGCATTGTCTACTACCGAAGCAGAGTTTATAGCAGCAACGGAAGCATGTAAAGAGTTGGTATGGATGAAAAAGTTTTTGAAAGAACTTGGGTTGCAACAAGACAAGGCAGGTTGTCGATTATTTTGTGATAGTCAGTGCTATCCATCTTGGGAAAGAATGCCTCCTTTCATTCGAGATCAAAACATATTGATGTGAGATATCCTGGATTAGTGGATGTAATGGAGAAGAAGCTATTACAACTTGAGAAGATCCATACGTAAGAAAATGGATCGACATGTTAACAAAAATTCTCCGAGACAAAATTTTGAATACTTGTCGTTTAGGCTATTTGGATTGGTGGAGCCCTCTATGTAGTCGGGAGGGGGAGATTTGTAAGTCCCTCCTAAATTTAAGAGGAAGAAAACACAAATGGTAGGTGCAACCACCAATGGTAGGTGCAAACACCAATGGTAGGTGCAACCATAAATGGTAGGTGCAACCATAAATGGTAGGTGCAACCACAAATGGTAGGTACAACCACAATGGTAGGTACAACCACAATGGTAGGTGCATCTAACATTGATATGAAATTTTGCCTATAAATAGGCAATGTCTTTGCCTTAGAGAAACATTAACACAACAAACAAGAAGAGAAGTTAAGCAAAGCCAAATGAACAATTTCCTTTGAAGAAAAATAGTGTTGTGTGAGAAAGTGGGAGAGAATATCTTAGAAAAATATTGGGATATTTTTCTAAAAGAGGAGTGACAAATAGTGAGTTTGGGAAACACTTTTATGACACTATTTTTGGTTTATCTCAATTTGTTATATTGCCTCTCACTTTGTACCCATTAATCTTATTAGTGGAAGAAATAATTTCAGAGTTTGTCACGTGAACTTAGCCCAAATTAAAGGGTGAACCACGTTAAATTTTCGGTGTCGTTATTCTACTCTGTTGAATTCATTTTATCTTTATCCGCTGTGCCCAACAACATGTACGCGTAGGGTAAATAAGTCCGAACTTATCTGGTAGACCTTCATTTTTCTTTACAAGTAGAAAAACTCCGGTCGGGAAAAGCACGGTACCACTGCTGCGGGCTAATCAAAATTTTTTTTGCTTCGGATTTTTGGTGTCAAGTATAAAATACCTCTAATAGCCATGTAGCCCGGGCACTTTATTAGGGATAAATAGCATGATTCTTACCAGTAATGCACGTAGTTGGTAAAATACAAAATATATATTATTAAGAAAAACATACATTTATATACATATTTGAACAATTCTTGGCCATGCATTCCCGTGTAATTTGTGAACTTATTATTTTGTTTAATAATATTATATATCAATTCATTTTATAAGAAAGAGTACAAATTCACAACTTTAATAGCAACAAATAACAACGATATCATTTAACGTGCTAATAAAGTATGAAAGAGCAGATTTCAAAATACATGAATAACCGAATTGATAGCAAAACTGTTACAATTTGTAATAAATGATTTTATTTATTTAATGAATGTTTATAAATAAAAAAATTACAATAATTAAAAATAAATATAATTATGTGAAAATGTTACTGGATCCTTGTTATTTCCTAATTTTTATTGTTAATTGTTTTCAATTGATGTGTTGGTTGTTTCTAGCCGGTTCTCAAGTTCTTTAACATTTTTCGTCAAGTTAAAATATATGTTAATTATTACTAACTTATTGAGTAAGCTCAAAAATTATAAAAAACTTAAGGATTTGGTAAAAATATCTGTTGGTTGTTACGATATAGAGATATGATAAGTCTTGATCATTCTAACTTGAATCTTTTTTCTCACTAGATGTCAATGGATCTCTATGTGTTTGATTCATTCATGAAAAATTGGATTTGATGTAATGTGAATGACGTCTTGATGTCGTAATATAACTTGGCCGGTTAGGGATGTTTGATGCCTAAATTATCCAAAATGTATCGTAACTAGATTACTTCGCAACAGGTTGCCGTCATATAACGGTATTTTGCTTCTACACTCGATCGTGAGACTGTGTTTTTCTTCTTATTCTTCCAAGAAATTACTGAGTTTCCAAGAAATATCCAATATCACGTGGTTGATCGTCGTGTGTCGGTACATCTAGCCCAATCTACATCACAAAAAGCATTTAGCTGTAGTGAACTAGTTGTTGAGAAAAAGAGACTTTGTCCTGATGTGTTCTTGATATATTGTAGCACTCGTTGAGCTACTTCCAAATGTGGTTGTCGTGGTTTGTTCATATATTGACTGAAAATGTGCACAACAAACACTAAGTCAAGCCGTGTGATGGTCAAATATATTAATCTCTCAACAAGTCTTCGATAAGATGTGAGGTCATTGATGAATTCTCCTTCAACCTTGTTGAGGGATAAATTCTATTCCATAGGTGAATTGGCAGGTTTGGCACCAAGATAACCCATCTTCTCTAATATTTCAAGTGCGTACTTGCATTGTGACAGAGCAATTCCCTTCTTGGATCGTGAAACTTCTATGCCTAAACATTACTTTAATTCACCAAGATCTTTTAGCTTGAATTGTCGCATGAGATGATTCTTAGTTTCTTTAATGTCTTGTAGATTGTTTCATGTTATGATTATATCATCTACATAAACAAGAAGATCAGAGAAGGAATTACCACGGGTTCAGACGAATAATGAGTGATCATACTTGGATTGGTTAAAACTGGTTAGCTTAAGTGTTATTGATAGCTTGATGAACCATTGTTGTGAGGCTTTTTTGAGTCCATACAAAGTTTTGTGTAGTTTATATACTCATGTTTCTCCCTTTTGTCTGAATTCGGGTGGAAGAGACATGTAGACATCTTTATGAAGATCACCATAGAGAAAGGAATTGTTGATATCGAGTTGGCAAAGATGCCAATTTTGAACAACAACAACGGAAAGAAGGAGATGAATGGTGACAAGTTTGGTTAATCATGCAAAAGTTTCTTGGTAGCTAAAACCTTCAATCTGAGTGTATCCTTTGACTACTAACCGAGCCTTGTATCGTTCCACAGAGCCATCAGAATTATACTTAATTTTGTAAACCCATTTACAACCAACTGGTTTTTTGTTTGGAAGAAGCTATTAGAGCGTCCAAGTGCCATTAGTTTCGAAAGTATCCAATTATTGTTTCATGGCAAGCCACGATTTTGGATCGTTGAAAGCTTCAAGAAAGGTGGTTGGTTCCATGAGAATGGAAATAGAAGTAGCAAAGGCACGATGTGCATGTGATAATCAGTTATAGGTAAGTACATGAGATAGGGAATGTGCATGTGATAATCGGTCATAGGTAAGTACATGAGATAGGGAATGTGCATGTGATAATCGGTCATAGGTAAGTACATGAGATAGAGAATAAGAAGTACCTTTCTTATCAGACGGTATTGAGTTAGACGAAGGGAAGGACTGAGAAGGCAAGGAAGTTTCTACATGATACTTGTGAAGGTAGCTAGGAGCATGAGTGGATCGATGGAGTTTATATGTAACTGGTGTTAAAGGAGTCACGTGCGGTGCGGAAGTTGATGATGGTGTTTCATGAAATGTATCTTGAAGGTTAGGGATGTGTGAGTCAATTGTTGGAAGGACAAATGGTGTATGATTAAGTGATGTATTTGGAGTGGTTGATTGACGAATGTCAGGTATATCATCATAAATAGTATTTTATGATGGAGAGAATAGAGTTGGAGTATTGACAACGAAAGTGGAATAAGGAAACATATGTTCATGAAAGATAAAATCACGAGACACGAAAGTTTTTCCTGTTTCCAGATTGTAGACTTGGTAACCTTTTATCCCAGATGGATACCCAATGAATATGCATCGGTGTGATCTAGCATCAAACTTGGTGGGTTGATCATGATGTGCAGATGCAAATCAAAGAGAACTAAAGACACGAAAAATGTTCATACCTAGGAACTTTGTGAAAAATGATTTCAAATGGTATTTTACCCTTGACAATAGGTGTTGGAATACGATTTATGAAGTATGTGGCTATAAGAATGACATCTCTCCAGAAATGTTTAGGGAGGTTGGCTTGGAAGAGCAATGGACGAGCTACATTGAGAAGGTGATGATGTTTGTGTTCAACAACACCATTTTGTTGAGGGGTAGAGACATAACTGGTGTGATGCAAGATTCTTTTGGTAGAAAACAACTAGGTCATAGAAAATTATGGTCCATTATCGCTATGAATGATTTTTACTTTGGATGCAAATTGTGTTTCAACAAGATTGATAAATGTGGTGAGAAATGTGCGTGTATCAGATTTAGTGTTTAAGAGATAGACTCATATGCATCTTGAGTAGTCATCAACAATAATGAGGAAATAACGTGCTCCATTAAGTACTGGAATGTGATAGCCACCCCAAATATCAACATGCATTAGTTTAAAAGGTGCTTTTGTATTGATAGAACTTAAAGGAAATGGATAACGAGTTTGCTTAGCTAGTGGACAAATAGAACAATCAATAATATAACAAAATGGTATATTGATGAAAAAAAAGTACACACAAACTGTTATCAGATAAATGACTAAGTCGTTGATGCTAGAGATGAGGGTTGGTTGGAGTGGTATTTGAAACGGAGAAACATTTAGCCTTTTTCGAAATAGTCAGGCAGTAAATTCCTACTTTCTCAATTCCCATCCCAATCGTCTTCTCCGAGTGTTTGCCCTTAACAAAGCACACATTATTAGTAAATGTGACATGACAAAATGTAGTTTGAGTGAGTTTGGCTACTGAAACCAAGTTTAATTTGAAAGAGGGAACACATAAGACATTATAGCGTATGCAATTATCGGAGAAATGTACGGTGCTGATATGTATGACACGTGCAAGTGAACGATAAGGTAAATGCACATGCCGATTAGTGATTGGAATGCTAGACCTCATAAGGTTTTGGGAACAAAGCATGTGATCAATTGCCCTTGTATAAAAAATCTAACGAGTTTCTGAATGGAAAACATTCGCATATGATGTGTTACCTGAATGAGTAATCACTTGACTTGCCATGCTACCTAATTTGTCTTGATTGAGAAGTGTAAGGAACTTATGACATTGGGTGGATGTAAGACTGTAGGATGGTATCCTTGTGTCGAAGTTGCTTGCCTGAAAGTCATTATGGTGAGCTTTAGAGAGGAAGCCATAACTTGCATTTCTTTTTGTCTTGAATTGCCTTTTTATTTTGACACATGTTGATGTCATGTCCATTCAAACCACATAAATCACATTTGAGGCAATTTCAGCAACTTTCAAAATTATGTCCATTGAGACCATAAAAATCACATTTGAGGCGATTTTCGCAGCGTTCAGAATTGTGACCGATATTGTTGCATCAATCGCACTTGAGATGTAAGTTCCTTGGTGGGTAATTCTTGTAAGGATATTGTGGACGACTATCCTTGGTGACAAGTGTGGCAGTTTCTGGCATCCTTCCTATGGTTTGTGTGGAGATAGCTCTCTACTTTTCATATTGAACAATGAGTGAGTATACCTTATTTACTGTAGGTAAAGGTTCTATAAGCAAGATTTGTCTTCGTTCTACTGTGTAAACTGTGTTAAGCTTCATGAGGAACTTTATGGTTTGCTGCTTTTATTGATATTCCTGTAGTTCCCTTTCGATGTTTCCTCCATAATGTGGAAGGAGACATAATACATCTCGAGTATCGAATAGGATTTTCAACTTGGCGTAGTATTCTTCAATGCTCATACCTTCTTGTATGTAGTCATGAATCTCTTGCTCTATTTGAAATAGGTGCACGCTATTGGTGTGTGAAACACGTTCCTTCAATTCTTTCCATAGCTCATATGCAGTATCATTATACATGACACTTTTTGCAATATAAGGCAATATGATACTGAGAATCCATCATTTGACAAGAATGTTGCAACGAGTCCATTATTTGGTTCTCAAAGTTTGCTGGTGGCCTCGTGATTATGCCGTCAATAAATTCATCTTTATTTTTGGTGGTGAGAGACATGAGCATCGCATGACTCCAAATATGATAGTTTTCCTGATTTAAGGATTGAGCCATTAGAACTATGCCCGGTTGGTCTGCGTGGTGCAAGTATAATGAATGACTAGGATCATCATACCATTTTGGTATAGTGGGGCTGGTATTGATAGTTTCAGACATAATTGTTGAGTGAAAAATTCGAAAATTTGAAAATGGGATAATGTTTAGTGTGTTTTAGACAATAATGGTTGTTTATGAAAAAGTAATAAATTGAAATGGACTGTATTTTATAGGAAATGTATCAAGGATTCCAAAACCGAAAATTTTAGTTCGAGAACCGGTTGAAAAGTGGGTGAATCGGTGTCTGGAAAGACTGATCTGGTGGTTGGAAGACTGAATCGGCTAATGACTAAACCAGCTAACAACTGAACTGGCTAATGATTGAACCGGCTAACGACGCGTCATCAGAGAGTAGTTTGAACGACGTGTTGTTTGAGTTGTCTTCTTCAGAGAGCATACGTGTGACTTCAGTGAGGCGCGTTGATGGTCTTCTTGGCTTAAAAAAATTACAGATTGTTCGAAATTTTTTGGAGATTATAATGGGATAAATTTGAAATTGTGGATTTGATTCGAAATTGATTTTAAAAAGAAACAAAATTTGGAAGAATTTTTTTTGCTATATGAGATGGATTTTCAAATAACTTATTCCTAAGTTATGATACTATGTAAGAAATGATTTTATTCACTTAATGAATGAATGTTTACAATCTAATTTATATAAAAAAAATTATAATAATTAAAAATAAACATAATTATGTGAAAATGTTATTGAATTCTTGTTGCTTATTAGTTTTTATTGTTGATTGTTTCTAACTAGTGTGTTATTTGAATTCAACTAATTATCGAGTTCTTTAACATAATTTTATAAAATTTGTAGTACATATGCTTTTCTTTATCTCTAATTTAGTCATGTCTAATATAAGAATATCAACCGTATGAAACAACGTTGAAAGTTATTTTATCCAGAAATTAAAATTGAAGTTTCAAAAATCAAATTTTAATATATATTTTTTATTTTAAAATGATTAAAAAATATTAAGTTTAATAAAAATTATAAATTATAAATAATAATATGTTATATTATTTAATATATATATATATATATTTTAATATAAGTATTTTATTCTTAAATATATAAAAAATATAATATCTAATAAATTATAAATTTATATATTAAATAATATAAGTATTTTATTCTTAAATATATAAAAAATATAATATCTAATAAATTATAAATTTATACTAAAAAAAAATAATCGAATTTATTGATCGTTTAAAATCAAACTTATTAATTATTATTTTCATAATTAACAGAATCTGCAAGGTAATTTTAACATCTTATTCAATCCAATTCAATCGTTTTCTGTCAGATTCAACTTATTCTCATTCATACCGATATGATAAAATCCAATAGTCAAAATTCAATCCAAGGTACAATACAGTACCACTCATATCTCTTCAGCGGAGTATTTTTTATTATTAAAAAAAGAAAAAAGAAAATATCCTCTATTCACTCCAGTATAGTTCTTATCCAATTGAAAATAGCCGTTATACAATTTTTTCCTTACTATCCCTGTAGTCAACTCCGACCCTATCAAATAGGGTCAATACGATGCTCGTCAAACTATTTCTATAGTCTGTATGAGAAGTGCCGTCAGACTTTACATTAACTTGCATTTTTAAATAAAAATAATAATATTTTAAATAAATTTATTTATACTCACATAGTTGTATCTCATTAATATATTTATTTTTAATTAATTATAACGAGTTATGTTATTAAATTAGGTTAAATTTAGATGTAGCATTTATTTTATTTTTTAAATGGAATGCAACAGGGATGAGTTAGTAAATGGTGATAGT
The DNA here is from genome assembly GCA_033030585.1 of Hippophae rhamnoides. Classification (NCBI taxonomy): domain Eukaryota; kingdom Viridiplantae; phylum Streptophyta; class Magnoliopsida; order Rosales; family Elaeagnaceae; genus Hippophae; species Hippophae rhamnoides. Next base: position 58,201,978 of record CM065428.1, on the reverse strand, counting down.
GTTACTTTGATTAATAAAGAAAAAACTTATTAAAAGAAATTTAGATTATATATTTATTATATGATAATTTAATTTTATTATTATAAAAAATTAATTACATAATAATAAATAAATATTTTTTATGTTTTTATTTATTGTTTTTAAATGATTTTAATTAAAATTTATTTAAATTATAACAATATCTATATGATACAATTAAAAAAATAAAAAATTAATTTTATATTTACATAATAATTTTTTTACAACAATATAATAAACTATTAATAAAATAAAAACAATCATTAAATTTCATTTTCACAATATTGTTTTTTAAAAAAGTTTTCCTTTTAAAATATCTTGTTTATTATTTCCATAATAAATTAAAATCAGCTGCATATCTAAAAATTGAATAGGCACGAGATGGTGGAAAAGGCAAAAAAGGACAAAAGAGTCGAGAACTTGGTCGTTAAGTTAAGCAATCGGTTTCCTGTTCAGCATCTCTTCTATCAAAAGTTCAAAACATTAGAGATTATATTATATAGTGATATCTACATACATCCTACAGTTTTCTTTCCATTTCTCTGATCTGGTGGGTCTCCATCTCTAAGAACTAATCAGCAAGAGATCAGAGAGACAACAGTTGAATAGAGAAATGGGAGTGCTCTTTAATAAAATCGAAAAGGATCAACTCAAACCTGGAGATCATATCTACTCATATAGGGTTGCTTATCTCTATGCCCATCACGGTATTCGACTCTTTTTTATTTCTCACTTTTTATCATCATGTATTTTTTTTTTCTGATTTTTATTTATTTTTAGGGCTAATGATTATTTTCCATTAATATTGAGAAAAAAATTGGCTCCTTAAGATTAAATAATATTCTAAGACATTTTGTCTTTGCTACCAGAAAGTTGAGTTAAGTTGAAATTGATTTCGATGAAGAAGTACGAGCATTAATACTTTTGTCTTCTCTACCAGAAAGTTAGAATGCTACTGGTACGACTGTTGATGATGTTCATGATCTGGTTCTTGTTGGGAAATAACGCAAATTCCCGATAAGCCAGATTTATGAGAAAGCAAGAATAGAAAAATAACACACAAAATTTGATAACGGAGTTCGGCCAATCTTGCTTACGTCTCGGACCAGAGATCTTTTCTTGAAAGGAGAAATTACGAGGTGTTCAAATTCACTCACATGACCGATTACAGAAAAATACTCTCGATTTTCTCTCCATGAAAACTTTTCTCTCAAGCTTTTCTCTCAATTGGAATGAACAACTTTGGATGGTTAATTCATTACAATTACACATCTATTTATAGGAAAATTCACTCCTTGAATTACTCCTTAAATTAATGGTTCCTTAAATTGCTCCGAATTAAGCTCCTTGTTTTTGCTCGCATGAATTGCTCCATGTTTTGCTCCTTGTTTTTGCTCCATGTTTTGCTCCATGTTTTGCTCTTCCACGCTTGCTTCGTAAATTAAGGAGCTTTATAACAATCTCACACTTGATGATTTCAATCTGTCTTCACACTGATCAATGTAATGACTTTTCTAGTCTTTGTTACTCTGGAGACCAATGAAGTTGAGCACAACTTTTGTCAATAGTCACCACCTTTGTTAACATATCTATTTGGATTTTTGCTTCTCAATCTTCTCGGTATTAACACATCATCTTCCAATAGAGATCGATGAAGTGATAACGAAGTCCAATATGCTTTGTTCTAGAATGAAATCTTGAATTCTTCACGTGTATTGCACTTTGACTATCACTACGCAGTAACATTCTTCTCTTGTTTGAATCCTCGATTAACAAACCTTGAAGCCATATCATCTCTTTACTAGCCGATTCGCTACATACTATTTCTGTAGTGGATAGAGTGACAATTTTCTCACGTATTTGTGACATACAACTAACGTAGTTCAACAAATATATAACCAGGTGGTGCTTCCGGTGATCAACTTCACCTCCAAAAGTCCGCGTCACGTACGCACTTGTACTTTTTAACTCTCCTTTACTAAAGTACAAGCACTTTTCTCATGGTGCCGAATACCTCAAAATCCACTTTGATCGCTTCCCAATGAGTTTTCCTGGATTTGACATAACCGCTAACAAGCTCCCACTCAGCGGCCATGTACGGTCTCGTCTGAACCATTCGCACATTAAACTTCCAATGGGTGAGGCATAAGGAACCTTAGCATGAATTCTCTCTTCTTACGTGCGGGGGACCGTGATCCTTGGATAAGCGAAAATGTGACGGGGTGTGCGGCAGCTGGCACGCCCGTGTTGAATCTTTGCAAAACACGATTGATGTCGTACTGCTGAGATAATCGCAAGGATCCTTTCTTCTTATTTCTTGTGATTTGCATTCCAAGAATCTTCTTTCTTTGGACCCAAGTCTTTCATGTCAAATTCCTTTGACAATTTGGCTTGACAACCTTTTAATATCATCCATATTCCGAACCTGCACTAACGTATCATCAACATAAAGTAGTAAAATGATATAGCCGGACCTATATCTCTCAAGAGCAACATGATCAAGATTGCACTTCTCGGAAACCTTCCTTGTGCGTTCAGCACAAATTTTTTTGTACCATTGTCTCTGGGGGCTTGTTTCGTGCCATACAAACTCTTCTTAAGTCTCGCACACCATGTTCTTCTTCCCCTTTCGAGAAACCTTACGAATTTGGTACATGTAAATCTCTTCATCTAAATCTCCAGCGTGAAGGAATGCGTCTTCACGTCCAACTGTTCAAGATGAAGATCTTCAATGGCTACAATACTCAATACGATCCGATAGTATTGAGCTTCGCAACAGTGAGTAAAAATGTCGGTGTAGTCAACTCCTTCCTTACTGTTGAAACCACTTGACAACTAGGCGGGCTTTGTATCTCTTGGAACCATCGTATGCCCTCTTTCACCCGGTACACCCATTTGTTATGAAGTGCCTTTTCTTTCCCATGAGTAACTCGGTAGTTCAGTATGCACGGTTGGAGATGAGAGAGATTTCATTTCTTCTTTCATGCAAGCTCACATTGTTGAATCTCGAGTCCCGACAAGCTTCATCATAGCATCGCTCACTCCATCACCAGAACATATAGTTCATGTATCTCTGTTAGGCACACGTGAGGTCGAAGACCTTCTCAATAGGAGGCGGAGTAAGAGGTTGTGGTGTGTGAATCTTTGTGTCGCTTTGTCCAACAAGTTCCTCTCACGGGCGAGGACTTGTTACAATTGGTACTGTTGCGGAAGTATCTGGGACATCATGCATCGAATACCGACTCATTCTCGCTCGAGTCATTGGCGTCTATTTTATGCATGTCTTATACATCACCCTTTCGTTGAAAATCACATCTCTGCTTCGGATAACTTTCTTCTTTTAGTCATCCCAAATACGGTAGCCAAATGCAACTCATCCTCACCATAGCCCGATGAATGTGGCATTTCTTGGATTTGGGATCTGCTTATTCACCGCCTTGATCAACGTATGCATAAATGCTACACAAACCGAAAACTTTTAGATGTGATAGTTTCACCTCTTTTTCCGGCCCATACTCCTCTGCAGTATTCTATGCTCCAATGGAGCAGGATGGGCCTCGGTTGATCAAGTAGTTCTTGCCGTGTTGATCGCTAACTACGCTTTCGGTGCTTCGATGGGACATTTATCACGAATTCCTTGGCTCTTTCTCGTCAACGTTCGGTTTTCATACGCTCACCACACCATTGTGTTGAGGCGTGCTCCGGCACGCTTCTTTCCATTCGATCCCGTGCTCATGGCAGAAATTTTTGAATCTCGTGTCTTCATATTCACCACCATTATGTCACGAGCTCTTTGATCTTTAAACACGTCTCATTTTCCACCATAGCTTTCCATCTTGAAAGCCTCAACATGGACTTATGCTTTAGAAAGTAAACCCATACCTTCCGAGAGTGATCATCATCAACGAAAGTCACAGTAGTGTTTCCCACCGATAGATGAGACGGTCGTTGGTCCCCAAACATCGAGTGAATAAGCTCTAGCCTTTCCTTCTTTGGGGATTCTACTGACTTGTGCGAAGGCCGACTCTCTCTTTTGCTTTCCAAGTATGCAATCTTCGCACACGTGTCTATCTCCAGTGTAGAACGGGAAGTTTTCCCTTCGAGTGCATAATCTTCATCCCCTTCTCACTCATATGGCCTAGTCTGGTGTGCCGTAGATTTGGTGTTTCATTGCTTGCTACAACCGTAATTGAACAATGTGCCTCTGTTGTCATGTAAAGAGGTGCCACTTTTCTTGCCTCGAGCAAGTTGTCATTGCACCACTTTGAAATCTTCCAATCATCGCATGGAAGATCGTAGTGTAGCCTTGACCGGCCAACTTCCCCACGAGATTAAGTTCCTTACGAGATCGGGAATATGCCCACATCCTTCGGTTCCCAAACAAATCCGTTCAACTTAATCTTCATACACCTTTGCCAATAATAGCACATGGTTGATCATCACCAAGATATACCTTTCCAAAGGTTTAGGGGACATATTTCTCAAAGAATTCTTTTTGTGAAGTAGCGTGGAACGATGCTCGCAGTCTAACACCCAAGATTCTTCCTTGCTCTCCAAAGAAGACGTGTCAATGCATCATCTCCTCACGAGGTGGAAGTAACATTTGCCTCTGCCTTCACTTGTTTGTCCTTCGGTGCATTCTCGCACCGATTTTGTAGCGTGCCGGTTCTTCCACAATTCCAACACTCGATAGTCTCGAGCTATGGGAATTATTAGGATTCCCGGATTTGGACCTCTGTCTGATCTACCTCGGTAGTCGGGATTACCACCACGTCCATTTCCTTTGGTTGAATTTCTTCCTCTTGACTATGCAACCCAAGAGGTTGACGATTCACACTGTCTCTACGTCGGATCTCTTCACCGAGAACCAAATCACGAACATCGTCAAATTTCAACTTATTGCTTCCCGACGAGCTACTCACGGTAGTGACAAGTAGCATTCGACTTCTAGCAGAAGACAAAAGTATCACGTACTTTCATCGACCGAATTCAATTTCCAGAACTCAACGGGTTGTAAGCGTGAGAGTTCATTGAGATGTCGAGGCCACCACGCGCCTTCCGTCATCCGCAAATTGAACAAGCGCCTCGTCAAGTGCACTTTGTTTGAGGCGACGCTTCTCACATATTGGAGAGAGTGCCCATGTAAGCACCCGCCGTGGTTTTCCTTTGCTATGTTGAAAGCAACATTACGGGATAACGTCAATCGAATAACTCGAGGCTTGTCTGTAAGAAGATTCCAATCTTCTTCCTTCATGCCTCTCGGCTAACCTGCGAGAGAGGTTGATATAGATTTCTTTGATACGTATAATCCCTCTATCCGCATTTTCCAAAACCCGAATCTGTGCCATCAAATTTCTCGGTTTCACCCTTCCTTCATCTGCGCCATTGCTCCCACTAAAATCGACTTCCTCCTGGATCGCTTTCGATTATTTCTTGCGTAAAATTGACAGAAATCACTACCAATAGCTCGATGCAGTTGTTGGGAAATAACGCAAATTCCCGATAAGCCGATTTATGAGAAAGCAAGAATAGAAAAATAACACACAAAATTTGATAACGGAGTTCGCCAATCTTGCTTACGTCTCCGGACCTGCTGCAGATCTTTTTACTGGAAGGGGAGAAATTACACAAGGTGTTTACAACACTCACAACTCACAACCCAATTACACCCAAGAAAATTACTCTCAATTTTCTCTCACAAAAGCTTTTCTCTCTAAGCTTTTCTCTCAATTGGAATGAACACTTTGGATGGTTAATTCATTACAATTACACATCTATTTATAGGAAAATTCACTCCTTGAATTACTCCTTAAATTAATGGTTCCTTAAATTGCTCCTTGAATTAAGCTCCTTGTTTTGCTCCATGAATTGCTCCATGTTTTGCTCCTTGTTTTGCTCCATGTTTTGCTCCATGTTTTGCTCCTTAAATTAAGGAGCTTTATAACAGTTCTCAATGAAGAGATCCGATGTAGAGATTCGGGTAAATCGTCAACCTCTTCAGTTTTGCATACTGAGTCAAGAAGAAGAAATTCAACTAGAGAGAATGGACGTGGTAGAATAGACTACCGAGGTAGAACAAAAGACAGGAGGTCCAAATCCAAGAATCCCAAGAATCTCAATAATTCCCATAGCTCGAAGACTATCGAGTGTTGGATTTGTGGGAGAATTAGGCACTACAAAAATCAGTGCAAGAGTGCACCGAATGACCAACGAGTGAAGACAGAGGAAAATGTTACTTCTATCTCAGGAGGAGATGATGCATTGATATGCTCTTTGGAGAGCAAGGAAGAATCTTAGATGTTAGACTCTGGAGCATCGTTTCATGCTATTATTGGCAATTGTGTTGTGAAAATTAAGTTGAACGGTCTATTTGGGAGCTGAAGGATGTCAGACATATTCCCGACCTAAGAAGGAACTTAATCTCAGTAGAACAGTTGGCTAGTGAAGGCTACACTACGATTTTCCATGGTGATGATTGGAAGATTTCAAAGGGTGCAATGATGGTTGCTTGAGGCAAGAAGAGTGGCACTCTTTACATGACAGTAAGGGCACATTGTTTGATCGCAGTTGCAGTAGGAAATGAAACACCAAATCTGTGGCACCAAAGACTAGGCCATATGAGTGAGAAGGGGATGAAGATTATGCACTCAAAGGGAAAAAATTCAGGTCTACAGTCCACGGAGATAGACATGTGCAAAGATTGCATACTTGGAAATAAAAATGGAATCAGCTTTCAGACAAGTGGTAGAACCCCAAAGGAGGAAAGACTAAAGCTTATCCACTCTGATGTTTGGGGACCAACGATCGTCTCATCCATTGGTGGGAAACACTACTTTGTGACTTTCATCGATGATCACTCTTGGAAGGTATGAGTTTACTTTCTAAAGCATAAGTCTAAAGTATTTGAGGCTTTAGAAGATGGAAAGCTATGGTTGAAAATGAGGTAGGTTTGAAGATCAAAAAGCTCAAAATTGACAATGGTGGTGAGTATGAAGACACCATATTAATTTTTTTTTGCTATGAGTACGGGATCAGAATGGAAAGAACTATGCTAGGCATGCCTCAACACAATGGTGTAGTTGAGCGTATGAATCAAATGTTAACAAAAAGAGTCAAAAGCATTTGTATGCAATCATGTTTACCGAAGCAGTCAATACAATAGCTTATTTGATCAATTGAGGCCTATCTGTTCCATTGGAGCACAAAATACCAGAGGAGGTAGCAGGAAAAAGGTAAAACTATCACATCTAAAAGTTTTTGATTGTGTAGCATTTGTGCATATCAGTGATCAAGATAGGAATAAGTTTGATCCCAAATCCAATAAATGCACCTTCATCGGCTATAGTGAGGATGAGTTTGGCTACCGCATTTGGGACGACAAAAACAAGAAAGTGATCCGTAACAGAGATATGATGTTCAACAAAAGAGTGATGTATAAGGACATGCATAAAACTGACGCCAATGACTTAGAGCAGAATGAGTCAGTATTTGCAGATGCAGATGATGTCCCAGATAGTTTCGTAACGGAACCAATTGTAACAAGTCCTCAGCCAGAGGAACTTGTTGGATAGAGCAGGTGGTAGCAGTCCGACACACCACAACCTTCTACTTCATTTTTTGTATAGAGAAGGTCTTCTCAACCTCATGTACCTAACATGAAATACAGGAAATACATGAACTATATGTTGTTGAATAATAGAGGGGAGCCTGAATGCTATGATGAAGCTTGTCAGACTCGGGATTCCAGCAAGTGGGAGCTTGCCATGAAATAAGAAATGAAATCTCTCATTTCTAATCAGACATGGGAACTAGTTGAGTTACCCATGGGGAAGAAGGCACTTCATAACAAATGTTTGTACCAGGTGAAAGAGGAGCATGATGGTTTTAAGAGATACAAATCCCGACTAATTGTCAAAGGATTGTGGCAGAAGGAAGGAGCTGACTACACTGACATTTTTGCTCTCGTTGTGAAGCTCAAAACTACCAGATCAGTGTTGAGTATTGTAGCCATTGAAGATCTTTATCTTGAACAGTTGGATGTGAAGTTTGCATTCCTTCACAAAGACTTAGATAAAGAGATATACTTGTACTAGCCAGAAGGTTTCTTAGAAAGAGGGAAGAAGAACATGGTGTGCAGACTTAAGAAGAGTTTGTATGGCCTGAAACAAGCCTCGAGACAGTTGTATAGAAAGTTTGATAGCTTCATGCACAAAGAAGGTTTCCAAAAGTGCAATGTCGACCACTGTTGTTACTTTAAGAGATATAGGTCCAGTTATATCATTTTACTACTTTATGTTGTTATGTTAGTAGCAGGTTCAGATATGGATGATATGAGAAGGTTGAAACAACAATTGTCAAAAGAATTTGATATGAAAGACTTAGGTCTAGCAAAAAAGATTCTTGGAATGCAAATCACAAGAAATAAGAAACGAGGATCCTTGCAGTTATCTCAAACAAAGTACATCAATAGTGTTTTGTAGAGATTCAACATGGGCGATGCCAAGCCAGTTAGCACACCTTTAGCCAGTCACTTTCGTCTATCCAAGAATCAGTCCCCTCAAGATGGAGGAAAAGAGAGAATTCATGGCTAAGGTTCTTTATGCCTCAACCATTGGAAGTTTGATCTACGCAATGGTCTGTATGAGACCAAACATTATCCATGCAGTAAGAGTTGTTAGTAGATTTATGTCAAATCCAGTGAAAACTCATTGGGAAGTAGTCAAGTGGATTTTGAGGTATCTACGAGGCACCACATAGAAGTGTTTGTATTTTATTAAAGGAGAGTTAAAAGTATAAGGCTACGTAGATGCAGACTTTGGAGGTGAAGTTGATTACCGAAGAAGCACCATCGATTATATGTTTATTGTTGGAACTATAGCTGTTAGTTAGATGTCACAGATACAGAAGATTGTCACTCTATCCACTACAGAGGCCAAGTATGTAGCAGTGATTGAAGCTAATAAAGAGATGATATGACTTCAAGGTTTATTAACTGAGCTGGGATTCAAATAGGAGAAGAATGTTCTGCACAGTGATAGTCAAAACGCAATACACTTGATGAAGAATTCAACATTTCATTTTAGAACCAAGCATATTGGGCTTCGTTATCACTTCATCAGATCTCTATTGGAAGATGATATGTTAATACTAGAGAAGATTCAAGGAAGCAAAAATCCAACGGATATATTGACAAAGGTGGTAACTATTGACAAACTGAAATTGTGTTCAACTTCAGTTGGTCTGCTTGAGTAATAAGACTAAAAAAACTGTTGCATTGATCGAGATGTGAAGACAAATTGGAGTCATTCTTCAAGTAGGAGATTGTTAAATAATTGACCTGAATTCAAGGAGCAAGTTAAAGAAAAAATTAGGGAGCAAATCAAGGCTTAATTCAAAGAACCCTTTGAAATTCAAGGAGTTAATATCCCTATAAATAGATGTATAATTATAATGAATTCATTAATCAAATGTTTATTCCAATTGAGAAAAAAGTTTAGAGAAAAAAGCTTGAATGAGAAAATTGAGAGTAATTTTCTTGAGTGTAATTGGGTTGTGAGTGTTGTAAATACCTTGTATAATTTTTCCATTTTTTCAGTAAAAAGATCTGCAACAAGTCTGGAGAAGTAAACAAAATTAGTCGAACTTCGTTATCAAATTTGTGTGTTATTTTGTTTTCTCATAAATCTAACTTATTGAAAATTTGCATAATTTCCCAACAGAAACATGTAATAAGATATTGTTGCCATTCATTGCGCCTGCTAGTCATTCTATTTTTGTAAAGAAAATTTAGGTCAATTACAAATAGATTCCTCTACATTTTATGAAACGGCAAAAAAAATGTAATAAATTTGAAAAATAACAATTATACCCCTTGTCACTTTTTCTTAATTCTTCGAGGGATGTATTTGCAAGAAAATTAATAAAAGTTATGAAATTTATGAGAGGATATTGTAATAAAATAACAGTAAAAAGGGTATAATTTCCTATTTTTCATAATTGAATGGTGTTTTTGCTGTTTGTGAAAACCTCAAAGGGTTTTGTAGTAATTTTCACATAACCTTAATGCATTTCGTTCCCCTATATTTGAAAGTATTATGTATTAATGTTTGTGTTTATTTGTCCATTTTATAAGTTCTTGGTGTGACAAAACTGTTATTTATTTTTCTCTTTAGAAACCAACAACAAATTTGTGAGTGCTTTCAGTTTATTTGTGGTATTGGATTTAACTTCCTTCTTTCACAACTACACACTTACAGAAGACTACTTCTCATTTTAGAAAAATTGGCATCAATGCCCTTTCTGTAAATCAATGTATTATTTACAATGTTATTGCAGTTGTCAAAATCCACATCCAATGTATATTATTAGATTTTTCCCCCTCCCATTTCTTTTAGTTTTGAAGGAAAAAATGAGGTGAATAGGCTATTGCAAATTTGCTTATAATTAGTCTTTTGATACAAATTCAGGGATTTATGTTAGTGATGAAAAGGTGATCCACTTCACTAGAAAAGCACAGGAAATCGGAGCTGGAACTGTCTTAGACCGGGTCATTTTAAGCTCTTGTCCATCCCATAAAAATCCTTGTCCAAGATGTGGTGATCAATCTAGTCTTGATGGAGTTATCTCTTCATGCCTCAATTGCTTTCTCTCTGGGGGAGATTTGTACCGCTTTGAATACGGAGTTAATCCTGCCATCTTTCTCATGAAAGTTCGAGGAGGTTCTTGTACACTTGCCTCCTCTGATCCACCAGAGGAGGTCCTTTACAGCGCCCACGTTCTCCTGAAAAATGGGTTTGGTGCATATGACATTGTCAGAAACAACTGTGAAGACTTTGCCATATATTGTAAAACCGGCTTGCTTATAGACACTGGTGTTGGCAGGAGTGGACAAATATCAGCTTTCTGGTCTGCTTCTAAAAGTATCATTGATCGACTTCTTCTGGTCACTAGTTTTTCTGGTCTGGTGGTTGTCTATGGAAAGTATTGTGTTAACAGGTTGACTTCTGATATTGGAGTTCGTCGTGATGTTCGTAAAGTTCCAGTTGAGAACTTTGTTCGCAGTGCTATTATAGTGCCTGAGGTCACAACTAATGTCCAGGAAGATTAATTATTCAAACATCAAAGAACTGATGCATGATTATTCGTGTTTTTCTTGTTTACGCTATAGTCGTACGTACTCGTGTGCATGAAAACGGATCGTGCTGTTTGCATATTTTATTTCTTTAAATGAAGGATTTAACATTTAGCCCATCTAAGTTTTTATTTCCCAAGATTGCTCGTAAGTGATGTATAATAAAAGTCCATACGTGGATAACTATAATTATATGTCCTGCTCATGCGTGTTTTTGTTTTAAGATTGTGTCCATTTTTGCCCTCGTATTTTTTAAAGTTTGGTGGGTCAAATCTCATAATAATATTTCGAGTGAAAAAAATGAAAGGTCTTAGATGAATCCTTGTTTTCCCAACATTGAGAATCATGTTTTTTTTTAAATTATAATTACTAGTTAATCAGAAATATGAAGGTCTGAGAAAGAACAGAGAAAGAAATGACAAGTGTCCTGAACATTATCCAAAACAAATATAAGAATTTTAAAGAGCAAATGGGATACCAATCTACATTCCATTGTATATAAAAAGTTAGCAAGAAACAACTTTCAGATTTTACAGCAAGAACCAACCGCCAACATTCTCAAATGATATGAAATGTTCATCTGACCAGCTGAATATCCATATCTAGTGCATCTAAAAACTGATTGATGTTATATAGCACTAGTAGGAAAGTAATACCACTGATGTGGATGCAATTCCAACAATCAATTAAATTTTAAAAAATTATGCAGAATCATTAGATAATTTGAATATTTGAATGGTGTTTCCAATCTAAATACTGCCAAAAACCTCCATCTGATTGCGACTTCTTTACAAGAATCTGATTGTACTCTGGGCTTGATGTCTGCAGACAAGATCAAATATTATGAAATGCCAGCAAAAATAATTAGAGTAATTGTTTTTAGAGAGAAAAAAAAAACTATTAATTTCTATCAAGAATAATGTGTCATCGCCTATGATACCATATTGAAGCTAATAATGCTAGAAGAAAACATAGAACATGTCATTTTTTAATTATATTTCAAAATGTTTCCACTGAAAACTAATTTTACTTAGGAGTTAGAAAGAGAATATATGCAAAAATGGTGTCATAATTATAATAAAAGTATAGTTTAATATAATAATTTTTTGATTAAATAGAATAAGAAAAGCAAATTTATAAAAGCTTCAAATAAGTTTAAAAAATTCATATTTAGATCATATGCTATGCACATGTATTTTTTTTAGTACAGTTTTAGTATTTTGAAAATTTGAAAAAAAAAAATAGAAAATTCAGAAAATGTGAGTGGGGCCATTTGGGGTTTACAAGTAGGGAAGGGGTGAAGGTGGGGTTGAGATCGCAAGTGAGGGAGGGTTTGGGATTACAAGTGAGGTAGAGGTGGGTGTTGGGCTTGCGAATTGGGGGTGGGAATTGGGCTTGCGAGTCCTGTTCGTCGAGCTCCTTTAGGTAGGGTGTGGGGTGGGGATCATAAGTGAGGGGTTGGGTTTGAGGTGGGGGTTTGCCGGAGGGATAGGGATTTGTTGGATGGATTTTCTAGTTTTTTTTTTAATTCTAATTTAAAAAAATGTTAAAATTGTCTCCAAATTTTTTAGATTTAATTAAAACTTTTTTAAAATTAGTGTCTTTATTTTATTAAACTAAAAAATTATATTTTTATTATGATTAGTGTCTAATCTTACTTAAAATCAATCAATAAGTTATCCAAACATTTTTAAAAGAAACATCCTGTTATCAAAACAATGTCTTTCCTTCAAATTATAGATAACATGTAGTAGTCGAAAATCCTTCCTAACCATCTTACATATTGATATAATATGATATTTAGTAATTTTATAATCCAATTATCCCTAATTACCATGGAAGCCACCCTCTCTAAAAGAAAGGTTTCTTTATTCTGTATGTAAGAATTATGACTGTTGGTTATTTTCGTGAATAAAATATTTACCTATAAACTTGTTTTTAGGTATACTATCAAGTTTATCAAGAAAAGTCGAACAAATATTTGAGTTTTAAATATTCATACTTCAGATATGTCTTTTATAACTACGACATATAGGATTGCATTCATGCATTTAATAGCACATGTTCATAAATCTAAAATTATTTTTAGTACCACAATATTGATTTAAATTTTAATTAATTTATGAAATTATTAATTAAATATTTTTATAATGTGTCTTAAGAAATAATTTTTTATAATATTAAGCTTTTGTTTTTAATGGATTTTGAAAAATTAAGCCCAAAAATACATTTAACCCTAGGTCATTGTTATTATCTAAATATATACACATAGGGTTAGGGTTAAAAGGGGTGTCCAGAAAAATAGAAATTGAAACTACCGAAACTGCATAAAGAAAAGAAAAGAAAACCTAATTATGCCGAAAAGATTGAATGAAATATTAGTATCATCTATATCATTAGAGAGTAGTGGCGACAAATTGAAGTTGATTTGTGAACGATTTGATTGGCGGGGAGCTTATTGGAATGTTGGTCTGGAAACCGTTCACATTAACATTAGAAACTATGAAAATAGAGTAAGGGCTCGTAAGTAAAGTACATTCGGGTAGTATCTTAGGGAAGGTAGCATAAGACCGAGTTTGTACTTGAAAATTTGATTTCATAGTGGAAGGTTAGGTGGTTGGGTGGACTGTTGGACCGTTGGACCAATGGTTTTCCTCTTAGGTTATGGTTGTGGCCTAGGTTGTTTCCACCTAAAATTTCGTGTGTTATTATTTTATTTCCGCACTTTATTCTTACACGTCATTGCATGTCTGACTGCTTTATTTAGGTTATTAAGTTATAAATTGGTAAAAATTAAAAAAAATAACATATTCACCCCCTCTAGGTTAATCAGGTTCATATCTTATAAACTTTCAATTGGTATCAGAGCCGACACTAGACACACTTATTGAGATTGATCCTAAGGGACACACACTCTTACTTATGGACCAAATGAAAGAAGGTAGGTCATCTGTTAGACCGCCATTTTTTGATAGGTTTAATTACCCTTACTGGAAGGCTCATATGCAAGCTTTTCTCAGACAAGATGAAAAAGTCCGGGATGTTATTCTTGATGGTTTGGAACCAACTTCGGTAACGAAAGATGATATAACAATCATAAAGCCAAGAAGAGATTGGACCACTAAAGAATGCACCCTTGGGGCAAACAAAAAGGTCTAAACTCAATATTTACTGTAGTGTCAATGAATGAGTTCCGTCGCATCTCCGATTGTGAGACTACTAAAGATGTATGGAATGCACTTGCTCTTACTCATGAGGGAACCTCTCAAGTGAAACAAACAAAATTGAGATTACTAACATCTCAGTTTGATTCCATTAAAATGAGCAACATAGAAACTTTTGGTCAGTTTTATGCTCGCTTCTATGATATCAATGTTGTTTGTTCTAATCTTGGCGAGAAAATTCCACAACCTATACAAGTATGTAAACTCTTAAGTTATTTAACAGTAGACTACAAGATGAAAGTTATAGCGATAGAGGAAAGTAAGAATTTAGACACGCTAAAAATTGATGAACTTGTCGCATCAATCCAAACCTATGAGTTTTCTCTTGATCCACTCAAGAAAAATAAGGATGTGGCATTCAAAATCTCCAAAAAGAACATCTTTGATAGTGATGATGATATGAATGATAAGTCACTAGTCTTATTAGCATGAAAATCTAAGAAGTTCATGAAGAAGAAGGGTCAAAAGAATAATCATTCCAACAAGGGACAATCCAGTTATTCGAATGACCGAAAGTCAAGGGAAATCAATCATCCTAGCCTTAATGGTAAGAAAAGTATGCCCACTAGTCCTCAATGCTTTACTTATGGAGGATTTGGTCATATTTCTATAGATTGTGCTAACAATAAAAAGAAATTTGGAAAAGCCTTTAATGATACACCTGATGACACAGAAAGTGAGCATGACAATGCTAGTAACTCAGAGAATGATGACACTAATTATTGTGCCTTCACCACAACTGCCAAAGCACACCACAATCACTCCGACCTTAGCTCGGATGAAGAAAATGAGGAAGTAAACTCTTCTCTTTTACTGTCTAAGTTTAATGTATTGAATTATGAGGAACTATTCATGGATTGTCTAAGTGCCAAGGAAGAGAGAGATAAATTGCTTGTGGAAGTAACTAAACTTAATGATATCATCAATGTTCACAAAACAAATTCCTCTAGCCTAGAGAAAGATAAAAATGAATTGTCTGATCATATTAATGCCTTGAATATGAGACTTGTAGAAACCATTGAGGAAAACAAAAATCTTAGGCAAGAACTTAGTATTGCTAAAGAAACGAAGAGGAATTTGACTATTGGTGCTGAAAAATTAACCAAAGTTCTAGACTATGGAAAGACACATGGAGATAAGAGAGGTCTTGGATACATAGATGAACAATGAACACTTTCATAATCCAAAACTCAATTTGTAAAACCCATTATTGCTCAGGTAGGGAAGGTAGTTTATATACCTTATCATTCTAAGAAAATTCAATTTGTTCACATCTGTCATCATTGTGGTAGAAAAGGACACATTAGACCTAAGTGTAAGTTTATTTATGCTTATGATTCTATTACGAGTACAAATGTTTCTAAGATATCTCAAAAAAATTTAAAACGTAAAGTTTTTACTACAAGAACTACACAAAAAGAGGAACATAAGAAACTAGTAACTCAAATGTCCAAAATTAAAAGAGGATGGGTTAAGAAATCTGAGTTGCACTATTTTGTGGCCCATATAGCGTTTAAATCTAAATCAAATACCGCTTGGTATTTTGATAGTGGATGCTCTAGACACATAACGGGGAATCATTCTTTATTTAAAACCTTTAAGGAATACAATGAAGGGACAATTACCTTTGGTGATGGTAAAACATCTAAAATTATTGGAAAAAAGGCTTTGTTTAAATAGAGGGTACCCCTAAACTTGATGAAGTTTTATATGTGGAAGGACTTAAGGCAAACTTGATTAGCATAAGTCAAATATGTGATAGTAATATTAATGTGCAATTTACAAACAATCATTGTACTGTAACATATAAAAAGGGTGAATGTATGATCAAGGGAATCAGATCACATGATAATTGTTATTATATTGATACATCACCCACAATAACATGTAACTTAGCTAGCATTGACTCAACTACCTTGTGGCATGAAAATCTAGGTCATATGAATTTTAAAGATCTGGTTAGATTAAGTAAAATTGAGACTGTGTGTGGTTACCTATTCTCTCAAAAATTGAAACACATGTATGTGGACCATGTCAATTGAGTAAAAAAACTAGGATTGCTCATAAGAAGATCAAGAGTATAAATATAAATAGAGTATTGGAATTGATACATATTGACCTTATGGGTCCTATGAGAACAAAAAAAATTGAAGGTAAGAAATATATCATTATTGTAGTAGATGAATTTTCTCGCTACATGTGGGTATACTTTCTTAGACACAACTCAGATGCTTTTGAGTTCTTCATCTCATATTGCACAAGAGTGCATGTTGAAACAGGTGACAAAATAGTAACCATCAAGAGACTGAGAACAAACCATGGAAAAGAGTTTGAAAATACCAAGTATGTTAACTTATGCAAAGATGGTATCTTTCATGAATTCCCCGCTCCTATCACACCTCAAAAAAATGGAGTAGTTGAAAGGAAAAATAGGATACTTCAAGAGATGGCAAGAATGATGTTGCATGCCAAAGGAGTCTCCAAAAGGTTTTAGACTGCAGCTATAAACACTACATGTCATATTATAAATCGTGTATATCTTCGCCTAGGTAAAAACCAAACTCCTTATGAGATATGGAGAGGTAAAAAACCCAATCTAAAATTCATGCATATTTTTGGAAGTAAATGCTATATACTTAGAGATCGAGAACAGTTGTGTAAGTTTGATTCAAGAAGTGATGAAGGTATATTTCTTGGTTATTCCCTAAATAGTAGAGCCCATAGAGTCTTCAACTGTAGAACTAATGTAGTTATGGAATCCATAAATGTCATTATAGATTATGGAGGTAAGCAGATTACAAGTGAAGAAGTTAGAAATGAAGAAAATTTCACAACACCTCAATTAACAATAACCAGTGACACAATTGGAATAAAAGAAGAGGAGTTAAAGGAAATAGAACAAAAGAAGGAAGAAGCATCAACCTCATTGTTGCGTGTTTTTCAACACACGAACTCGTGCAAGTATACACGGTCGCAAGTAATAACATTTATAAGTAAAGATCGATCCCACGGAGATTTGTTACTATATTTTGTTGAGTACTAAAATTATTTCTCTCTAATTTTATCCAAAACAATCGTTGATATGGAAAAAAGGTAAAAAGAAAATAAAAGAACTCTAGGATTGTAATTTTTCACCAAACTAATCCACTACAATCATATTATTTTCTTTGGATTTATATTTTTTAGTACATTTAATTTGTCAAACGAAAACTTCTTTTTTATTCATACATCTCTTCCGAGCTCCGTACAAACACACCTCGTTAAATTAATTCACTATATCTCTATGAAAATTAAATTTAATAAGATTCATTAAGTTCTAAGTTCTCAAATGGCCACACATACAATTAGGGTATATTCCTATCCTTCATCATACATGTCATTCTATTTACGAGCAATATACACAAAAATTCATTTCTCAAGTTTATTTTTATGCCACAAATCGTTTTGATAAAATTCGTAAATAATCAAAAAGCATTAAGCACAAAATAGAACGAACAAATCGAACGTCTTATAAATCTATAAACAAAAATAATTAAAATTAAAGCTTCATAAATTTAGATCAAATGCAACCCTAGAAAAAATAAATTACTTCATAAAATTAAAATTAAAATTACAACAGATTCATAAAAATAAGATGAAGAAGAAGGAAAATTAAAACATCAAAAAACGAAAATATTTATACCATTAGCATACAACAAAAGCCAAAAAATGGCTTCTGCGTGTTCTGCAGTCCAAAATCGAATACTACTAAATTTCTAAACTCCTAAAACTCTTCTAAAAAAAAACTCTTTCTACAACTAAAAACTATCTCCTATTTATAGCTAAAAAATACATCTAAAATATTACATTTTTATTTTATTTTTTTATCGAAAACGCGTAATAATTTTTATCGAAAAAATAAAATCACGCGTATTGATTTTTGTATCGAAAATATTATTTAATTTACGCGTGAAACAGGTAGCCGCTCGATTTTTTTTTTAAATTCAAAGTGCGTGCCACGTGTCGGGCTCGATTCGCCGAAAGATTTCCTAAGGCCACGTGGCAAGACATCTTTGGGTACACAAACCGTTGCGACGTAGGAACGACGCACGTGATTGGGTGCCGAAAGCCGAGGCAACTACTGGAAACGGCGTGATCCAGGCGCGTGATCGCGCGCATTGTAAATAGCCACGTGTCCGGACTTTGATTAAGCCCAAATATTCGTGGGACACGTGGCGGATTCTTATTCTCAGTAAATACCGAGGACGCACGTTGTTACCATAATCCGCGTCCACACAGGGATTTTTACACGAAGCGGCTCGGTGCGCGACGGCCTTGGATGGACGCGCAACTGAATCGGATCACGACCGATCCAACGGTCGGCCGATCGCTGGGGGAATCTCATACCGACACGTGGGTCCCACTTCGACGCCGCCTGCACACGTGGGGCTCCATTGCACGCCAACTGCGTAACGAATATCTCTCGTCCCAATCTCCTTGGTCAAGCCATGGACACGCAGCGGGTCAGCCGATCCTTCGATCGGACGGCCCACGTTTAGGCGAGTGTGATGTCAAGGCGTGGACTTCATCTCCTCGCGCCGAAAAATTCAAACTTTTTTAATTATATTTTGACCCACAAAATTAATTCAAATTACATTTTTATACTTTCTTAAATTACACTTTAGCCCTTTTCTAATTTTAAATTAAATTTTTAACTTTTAATAATTATAATTAAGCCCAAATTTAATTTAAATTATATTTTTGAATTATATAAATTGTAATTAAGAAACTATATTATCATAAATTATATTTGTGGACAAAAATATGAAATTAAGTACATTTTCGATACAAATTATTTAATTTTATTAAAAATGTATTTTTAGCAAATAAAAAGAAAATATTAATTTATTTAACAAAAATTAATAAATATTAAACGAACATAGAAATTATCATTACTAAAATTAATGCAAATAACTGTATAAAATACAGTTATCACTCATCAATGATAAATCCAACTCGAACTTCAAAAAATCATCCTATTAAAAATATAATTGGAGATCCTAATGCAAGCATGGTAACAAGAAGAAGAAAAATAAGTGAGGTAACCCATTTATGTTATATTTCTCAATTTGAACCAAAAAATGTGAATAAAGCCCTTAGGGATGAATTTTGGATAAATGTCATGCATGATGAGTTAGCTAAATTTGAAAGAAATCGTGTGTGGGTATTAGTACCTAAGCCTAAAAACAAAAAATGTTATTGGAACAAAATGGGTGTTCAAAAATAAATCTGATGAACATAACATTGTTGTTAGAAATAAAGCTAGGTTGGTAGCTCAAGGCTACACTTAAGTAGAAGGAGTTGACTTTGATGAAACATTTGCACATGTAGCTAGAATAGAGTCAATTAGGATTTTACTTTCCATTTCTTGTCACATGAAGTTCAAATTATATCAAATGGATGTTAAGTCTGCCTTTTTGAATGGATTTCTGAATGAGGAGGTATATGTTGAACAACCAAAAGGATTTGTTGATCCGAAATATCCAAATCATGTTTACAAACTCAAAAAAGCTCTTTATGGTTTGAAACAAGCTCCACGAGTATGGTATAAGAGACTTACCAACTATATTTTGAACAAGGGATTTATTTGAGGGGGAGTTGATAAGACTTTATTCATTAAAATGAGTAATGACGAGGTCTTTATTGCTCAAATTTATGTGGATGACATAATTTTTGGATCCACATCTAGTACACTAATGGATGATTTTGTGCATGTTATGGCAAATGAATTTGAAATGTCCATGGTAGGTGAAATGACCCTATTCCTTGGTTTGCAAATCAAGCAATCTCATGGTAATATATTTATTTCTCAAACCAAGTATGCATGTAACCTTGTTAAAAGGTTTGGGCTTGAAACTAGCAAGCCATTACGAACTTCTTTAGGTACCAGCACAAAAATTACAAAGGACACTCAAGGTAAAAGTTTTGATCAAACCCTTTATAGGAGTATGATAGGTAGTTTACTTTACCTCGCTACAAGTAGGCCTACCATATGTTTTAGTGTTGGTGTGTGTTCCTGTTATCAAGATGACCCTAAGGAATCACACTTAGAGAATGTAAAGAGAATAATCAGGTATATCTCAAGAACAAGTAATTCTGGTTTATATTTTACTACTGAAACTACTTATGAAGTAATTGATTTTACAGATGTTGATTGGGCAGATAACTAGGATGATAGGAAAAGCACATTAAGTGGTTGTTTCTACGTTGGAAACAACTTAGTATCCTGGCATAGTAAAAATCATAACTCTATCTCACTCTCTACAATTGAAGCGGAATACATTGCTACAGGAAGCTCTTGCACACAAATGCTTTGGATGAAAAACATGCTTAAGGACTATAGTCAACCACAAGGTATGATGCCCTTATATTGTGATAAATCTACTGCTATATGTATTTCTAAGAATCTAGTTCAACATTCTAGAACTAAGCACATTGACATTAGGCATCACTTTATTCGAGAATTAGTTGAAGAGAAAGTGGTAATACTTGAGTTTGTACCTAATGAGAGACAACTAGTTGATATATTCACTAAAGCCATAGACACTCAAAGATTTGAGTATCTTAGAAGTGCCTTGGGAATTTCTCCCTCAAATTGAATTTCAAATTTTATTACAAAAAAAAAATAGCATCCTTGTCTGGCTAACACGGTATTCGACTTATTTAATACTTACATACACATAATCTCATTTTTAGTGACTCAACTCATTTTGATATTTATTGTATAAATTATTCTACAATTTTTATCTATGCACACACATATTCTTATACATGTGATGATTGATGTTGACATAAACTTATTCACACACTCACAAACACACATATATGTTATGCTTGAAGTTTATGAATTTTCTTGAAAGACTTTAGGACTTCAACTAATCTTGATTGTAAAATTGTGTTGAGTTCTACTTTTACTTACTCAAATTTTAATGTATGGAGGGGGCTACCTACTGTGATATGTAAAGCTACCGCAATGAGCGGAGATGACTACCTTAGAGATGATTCTTTTATTTTTGATGCTAATGTGTTTTATTTCTCTTCAAGCATATTAGGTTTACTACTAAAGAGAATCATCATAAAATTTGATGATTTCTTTAGTAAAAAAATTATGTTTGTATAAAAAAATAAATTTTTTTTTGTCATGAAAATATGTTTAGGCAAAAAATATTAAATGAAATACACATTTTATATAAAAAAATGTTATAAACTAATGAAATGTTTATTTAATTTTGAGAGTTAAGTAAATTGATTTTTTTTAGTTAATGAGTTAAACGAATCTACCTTAAATGAATTTAAATTGATTTAACGATTTAATCAAACATCTGATTTTTTTTGAGACCATTGGATACAATGATACAATAAACAAACACGTAAAAAAATCAAAATATGAAATCACATTCTGATGTCAACTATTGGTTCTAATGGGGAATAAGAGAATCTATTTTGCTTCATCTCTCCGTTTATTTCACCAAATTGATTAGTTATCGGGTGTATCAATTAGGGGTGTCCAAAAACCGGATCGAACGAGTTTAAATCAAAAAATCGGTCTGATCTATATTAAGTAAAATATATTTTAAAATAGTCTAGTCCGGTTATAAAAATTATAAACCAGTTAGATCGGATCAGACCGATTTTATTAAATAATTATTATTTTTAATTAAACAACGTACCGTTACTATATATAAATATAGAATTTTGGCGTTAATCCTAACCCAATTCCTCATTTCCCATGTTGCTCTGCCTCTGTGTCTAGGCTCTAGCCGTCTATGTCTCTGTGAGACTCAAAAAAATCCTAGCCAACCGTTATCGCCTCCAACAATACCCAACCACCAAATCATCCTTGCGTCGCCTCTAGTACCAACCAGCCACCTTTCCTTGCGTCGTGTCATCCATGGAAGAAATAGGTATATGGTCCACTGGTAGGAGTTTTTTTCCTCTCAATTATGATCCAATGCATGAACAACTTTTGTGAGAGGACTATAATCAATGCTATTGTCCGTTTTTGATAGGATTTTTTTAAGTTTCTGAAATATTTCCTCATATGAATTTCTGATAGCGTGTTTTTCAGTTTCTGATAAGGTTTTTTTGAGTTTTTTGATAAGTTTTTTTTTAGTTTAGGAAATGCTTCCTCAAATAAGTTTTTGATAGAATTTTTTTTAAGTTTCTGATAAGGTTTTCCCTCAAATCGTGTTTGTCCATTTCTAATATTACTTTGAATTATTAGTTTCAATCATTTTATTATAAATGATAATAAATATCATTTTCACTTTCAATGTAATTACATATTATATGTAAATGAGATATTTGGAATTCATTTCCTTATGTCTAATCTTTTTTTATTTTAAATTTTGATAGTATTTATTTATTAGACTATATCATATTAAACTGAATCATATTTATGTATTATTAATTGTTTAAAATCGTTTAAAACTGTTAACCAAACCGTTCGGTTATAACATTTTGGATAACCAAATGGTCCAGTCCGATCTAGTTTGAACTATATGAACTGTCATACTTAATTAAATTTTTTTATTTAAAACCGAACCGGATCACCCCTAATATCAATTAATTATACATGACACAACAATCATTTTGGAAATAACATCGCATTTTTGTATTATTCATATGTAAATTTTCTCCTTATTATATAATTATTTACTACTTGCCTCCATTTTTTTATTGAGAATAAGATTTTCCCAATAACATAATAAAATCCAAGAGTGGCAATTTTTGACATAGATTAGAAAAAAATTCAATAAGAATTAATAACTACTTTTTTTAAAAAATTCAAAGTTTATATTATTTATTATTTCTATAGATAAAATCAGAATATAAAAAAAGTGATTAAAACGAAATTTGATTACAATACCAATACAAATATAATATTGTTATGAGTAATTTTCAAAGAGGTAAGGAGGGAGAAGAAGAACAATAGAGAAAAGAGACAAATTATATATCTATTTCTCTCATTTCCATATTTCCTTGGCTATATATAGCTTTATAGAGTGAGAGAATAACAAAAAGCAATCATAGAAAAATAACATAAAAAAATGCAGGAAAAATAACGGAATTTATAGTAGGAATTACGTGTGTGTAAGTAGAGGTTGAGAAAACATATTTTCTAACGGCTTGGATAATCCTTCTCTTAGAGTCTCAATTCAATCCAGAAACGTTCATAAAACCATATGAACTCATAATTTAAATGTAGCGGAAACAAAATTGGATTGAAAACATACCTCCTGTCATTGATCAAATTTCAGCACTTACACGGGAATTTCAATGGATTTTTTGTTCGATGCTTTCACTGGTTTCTCACACTTATTCTTTGCGTATTGATGGTGTATCTGAATTGTTATGCAGTTAATAGTGAGAGGACCCGATACTTTAATTAAGGTTCTTCCATCAAGAACCTCGTTCGGTTTCGGAATCGACGTACGGTTCCGACGAAACCAAACCGTCACCACGGTTCACTATTGTTGCACCACTCTGATTTACATTCTCCCACTTGGTCAAACGTTAAGCGAAATTCTCTTGAGTAACAAAATGCATGAATCATAGCGATAAGTCCTCTAAGAATGAGTATTATCTTCCATGTATTACAATGTATTTAGTTTCTCAAGTACTATACTTTATGTGGTAACTAAATTTAATGAATAAATCCTATATTTATTCTTGGTCCAATATAACTTTTCTCAAATAAATTAAGGTGCACATAATATGAGAAAATATCACAATATATAAGAGTTTCATTAATTAATTGTATATATACATTTACAAAGTGGAACCAATTCCCATTTTCTCTACATGATCCTTGAATTTCATTGGTGGCATGCCTTTAGTCAAAGGATCAGCAATCATCAACTCAGTGCTTACGTGTTCAATGACCACTTTCTTTTCCTTAACACGTTCTCTTATGGCCAAGTACTTAATGTCGATATGCTTACTACGACTACCACTTTTTGTTGTTCTTAGCCATAAATACAGCAGTTGAGTTGTCACAGTATAATCTTAATGGCCTAGAAATAGAGTCAACTACTCTTTGCCCGGAAATGAAACTATTTAACCATACACCATGCGATGTGGCCTTAAAACATGATACGAACTCGGCCTCCATAGTGGAAGTAGCAATCAATGACTGTTTCGCACTCCTCCAAGACATAGCTCCACCAGCAAGCATGAAAATGTAACCAGATGTTGATTTTCGTGAATCAATACAACAAGAAGTCGCAGACGGAGTAGCCAATTACTTCCAGTTCATCGGTTCGTCTATACATGAGCATATAATCCTTGGTTCCTTGTAGGTACCTCATCACTTTCTTTGCATCTTTCCAATGGTCAACACCTGGATTACTCTGATATCTCCTTAGCATCCCAACAACAAATGCAATGTCAGATCTAGTGCAGACCTGAGCATACATCAGGCTTCCAACAGTTGAAGCATATGGAATGGTTTTCATCTGTTTTTTTTCAAAATCATTCTTTGGGCATTGGTCCAAATTGAACTTATCACCCTTCACAATGGGAGCAACATTTGGTGAACAATCCTTCATCCAAAATCTCTCTAAAAATTTATTGATATAGGTTTCCTGAGACAAACCCAAGACACCTCGAAGTCTATCTCTATGGATCTTAATGCCAATGACATAAGATGCCGCACCCATATCCTTTATATCAAAAAATTTAGAGAGGAATTGTTTTACCTCATGTAGCAAACCCTTATCATTGGCTGTAAGCAAAATATCATCCACATATAGCACCAAGAAACAAATCTTACTCCCACTAACTTTCTGGTATATACATTGATCCATGACGTTCTCTTCAAAACCAAATGAAGTGATGACGTTATGGAATTTCAAATACCATTGATGGGAAGCTTGCTTTAATCCATATATGGATTTATTAAGCTTACAAACCAAATGCTCACCATTACTAGAGAAGAATCCTTCAGGTTGTTTCATATAAACCTCTTCCTCTAGGTTACCATTAAAGAAAGCCGTTTTCACATCCATTTGTTGCAAATCCAAATCAAAATGGGTTACCAATGCCATGACCACACGAAGTGAATCTTTCTTAGATACAGGAGAAAATGTCTTCGTGTAGTCGATTCCTTCCCTTTGAGTGAATCCTTTGGCAACGAGTCTTGCCTTATGTCTCTCAATGTTGCCTTGTGAGTCTTTATTTATTTTGAAGACCCATTGACATCCAATGGATTTCACACCATCAGGCAACTTGACGAGATCCTAGACTCGATTATTCGCCATAGAATCCATCTCTTCTTTCATGGCATTGTACCATAAGTTCGAAACCTTAGAACTCATGGCCTGTGAAAACGTCTCAGGATCATTTTCGGCTCCAATATTATAGTCACATTCTTATAGATACACAACATAATCATTAGGAATCGCTGATTTCCTTACTCTAGTAGATCTTCTTAATGTTGCATCAACATTCTCTTGAGGAGCAGGATCATGTTATTCAACTAGTTGTTCAACAATTGTAGGCATCTGTTGAACTTCAACATCTACTAGATCAGGAGTAACATCTTGTGGTACTTCCAAGACTGGTCCTTCAACACGCGTTTGTACTCGAGGCGTGTTGTTAACAATAACGATCAGTCCATTACTTGAAGTGGCATATTGAGCATCTGAATGATCTTTCTCATAACCAATGCCCTGGGATCGATCGCTCCCACTAATCAAGTAATTCTCAAGAAATTTTGCATTTCTTGATTCCACAAACCTAGTGTTGTGAGATGGAAAGTAAAATCTACAACCTTTAGGCCGTTCGGCATATCCAATGAAATACCCACTAATAGTCCTTAGGTCTAGCTTCTTCTCTTGTAGATTATAAATCCTCACTTTAGACGAGCATCCCCAAATGTGCATATGTTACAAACTCGGTTTCCAACCTTTCCATAATTCAAATGGCATCTTTGAGACAGCCTTGGTTGGAACTCGGTTTAATATATACACAACCGTTTTAAAGCTTCAATCTACAAGGATTTAGGAAGATTGGAGTTTCTAAGCATACTCCTCACCATGTCCAATAGTGTTCGGTTTCTCCTTTCTGCTACACCATTTTGGTCTGGTGAACCAGGCATAGTGTATTGGGCAACTATCCCATGTTCTTGAAGAAACTTAGCAAACGGACCAGACGCTTGTCCATTCTCAGTGTATCTACCATAATATTTACCACCTCTATCTGATCTCACGATCTTTATTTGTTTTCCACATTGTTTCTCTACTTCAACCTTAAAGCTCTTGAAGGCATCTAATGCTTCACTCTATACATATATCGAGAAAAATCATCAATAAAGGTGATAAAATATTTTTGACCTTGAATGTCCATGTCTGGACAACATATATCCGTATGTATGATTTCTAATAGGTTTGAACTCCTATTGGCACCTTTCTTTGACTTGTTAGTCTGCTTTCCCTTAATGCAGTCCACACATGTCTCAAAATCTGTAAAATCTAGAGTACTAAGTACCCCATATTTCACCAATCTTTTAATTCTTTCTCTGAAGATATGTCCTAATCTCCTATGCCATAACGTAGAAGAGTCATTGTCAATAATACACCTTTTAGTGCCAGCTTGAACATGCATAGCGTTATGAGTGGCATTATTTTGTAAATTAATGCAGTAAAGACCATCAGACAAAATACCATTCCCAACACAATCAGATTTATTAAATAAACTAAAAGATGTTTCTGAAAAGTGAAAAGAATAACCATAAGGTACAAGTCTTGAAATTGAAATCAAGTTTCTAGAGAAACTTGGAACATAAAAGGTCTTTTCTAATTTTAAAATAAAACCACTACTTAAAATCAAACTGCATATCCCTACAGCCTCCACATGTGAGCCCATCCTATTACTGGATAATATGTATTGCTCACTTCCCAATGGCTTCCTTAGATTTTGCATACCCTGTAAAGAGTTTGCAACATGGATTGTAGATCCAGAATCAATCCACCAGGTGTTAATATTAACATTAATCATATTAGATTCATAACAAACAAACGAGGTTGGATTACCTTTATTCTCAAGCTATTTCTGGAATCTGATACAATCCTTCTTCATGTGTCCCTTCTTTTTACAAAAGAAACACTTGGATTCTTTCTTAATATCAGCCTGAAGTGGAATTATCCCCTTTCCTTTATGCTTGTATTGAGATTTTCCTTTTCTGGTACGTTGTAGCCAATATTTCACTTTCACCAAATTCCATAACAAGCCTCCCTTCCTCTTGAACACACATGGTCATTAGTTCATTGATTGACCATTTATCTTTATGTGTATTATACGAGATTTTGAATGGCCCGTACTGATGTGGGAGAGTGTTAAGGATGTAGTGCACTAGGAAGGATTCCGACATCTCAACCTCGAGATGCTTAAGTTGAGCCGCAATGTCCCTCATTTGCATAATGTGCTCGCGCACACCTTTCACACTAGTGAGTCTCACAAAAGAGAACTTCATAATAAGGGTTCTTGCTAAAGCCTTATCTGAAGTGACGAATTGATCATCAATGGCCTTTAACAAGTCTTGAACATTGGTATGCTGATCAACGGAACCACGAATACCAACAGGGATTTTAGTCTTAATGAACATCATACTAAGGCGATTAGATTGTTCCCATTGTTCATAAAGCATGATATGCTCTGGAGTACTGGTTTGAGTAATTTTAGGTGGTTCGTTTTTCCTAATAGCATAATCAATATCCATCTACCCTAATTGAAGGAGAATTATTTCCTTCCATATTTTATAATTATCTCCTTTCAGATCGGGAATATCACAACGGATATCAGAGAAATTTACAGGTTGAGAAGCTGCAATTAAAGATTATATGCTTATTAAAATTTTAGACCTAAACTATAGTCATTCTTTACCAATGTAAATCATGAATAATATGAATCTAGTGACATAAAACTTGCCTCTTGCCTAAAGTTTTAATTCAATTAAATTCATCCTAACTATATGATAAAACTATCAAATTATGTTAATTTTCCTAATCCCTGTGGGTAAATTAGAAAATATAATTTGATATTATATCCTAATTAATCACATAAAAATATAATAAAAATTCCTCTAGTATGAGATCTATTATATCACATATGATTAATTACAATTAATATTTATTTTCTAAATGTGATCCTAAATAAACTTTATTATAGTTTTAATTAATTAAATATGATGTGGCTACTCCCTAATTAATTAAACTATATGAATCATTTAAATATTAATTAAATCCTTATGCTCAATTATTGCATAAAACCATAAGCAATATTAATTTAATTTCAAATGTGCAAATATTATTTATCTTAAATTGCATATATGACAATAAATTATACAAGCAAAAATTAAATAATATAAGCACTAATTATTTAACTCAATTTTATATGTATAATTAATTACAAAATTTATACATATAAATACCCAAAACAAATAATTTAAGCATAATGTATTTAAATAAAATTTTAATATGTCCAAAAATTATTTAAATAAATATAACATGTATAATAAATATTATACATATGATAAACATAAATTAAAATTATATTCAGAATTATTTTATATATATATATATATTTATTTTGTTTTAATAAAATTAAATATCTAATATATATAAAATATTACACATTATACAATACATAACGTGGTATAGCCTGTTGGTCTGGTTTTTAAATTCTTAGTCTTGAGACCAAGGTTAAAGTTCTAGACAATCCAAATGTTTGATTTTTTTTAATAAAAGTAACTTCTAATTCTATATAAATATATTATGTTACATAATATAATAGAATGGACTTAGTGGTCAAGTGGACAACTCATTGCAAACCTTAGAGTGTATTTTAGGTTCAATTCCCATACAAAGCAAGTTTTTTTTAATAAAACTTCATCTTCAACCTTCAGTCGGGTCAACTTGACCCGGTTTGACCTTAACGGATACCCGGTCGTATCTTTCTATTTCGGCGACGGAATCCAACGTTCTTTTTATCAAAATTCTCAAAATTCGATTTCCGAGTGATTCATGATCTTAATTTTAATTAAAAATATAATTTTAAATAAAAAGCTAATTAATGAAGGAAATAAATACCCACAGCAAATTTGATTTATTTTCTTCATTGTTTTTTAAGTTTAATTTTGCAGAATTACTCAAAAATAAATATTGAAACACTTTATAATTTCCATATGCATCAAAAACAATCAATATAAAAAACCCAAAATTTCAGTTTTCGTGAAACAACAGAGCAAAACAGATTTGTTTTCAAACCGCTTTGATACCAAATGTTAGAGTCTCAATTCAATTTAGAAACGTTCATAAAACCATATAAACTCATAATTTAAATGCAGTGGAAACAAAATTGGATTGAAAACATACCTCATGCCATTGATCAAATTTTAACACTTACACGGAAATTACAATGGATTTTCTGTTCGATGCTTTAACTGATTTCTCACACTTATTCTCTGCGTATTGATAGTGTATCTGAATTATTATGCAGTTAATAGTGAGAAGATCCGATACTTTAATTAAAGTTTTTTCATCAAAAATCTCGTTCGGTTTCAGAATCTACGTACAGTTCTGACGAAACCGAACCGTCCCCACCACTCTGATTTACACCTTTCCCATTATTTGTGTTTTGTGTTGATTCTTTTCTCTACTGAGTTTCGTCTCTGTACTTCAGTGCCGTGAATGGTTCCCTTCTGAGCCTCGCGTGCCCATGCTGCGTCAATCAACCTATCACATATGCTCGTGTCAAATACACGATTGTCACACTCACAGGATCACAACTAATATTGTCAGATAGAAATGATGGAAAACATCTTCGGCTAAGAGTCAGCGACAATGGAGCAATTCATAAAGAAACCAGACGTAGCTGGGAAATTAAAAACTTGATTTGATTTCACTTAATATAGTTTGTCTTATAAAAAGGAATGAGTATAACAATTATTAAGCACTTGAAGGTGTGAAGAGTATAGAGAGATAAGAAGAAATAATGATTTAATGTTGTATTGGTATGTTTAGAATGTACATAGAGAACCCTATTTATAGGATTGTAACAAGTGTGGTACAAGTGTAGTACAAGTGAAATAGTGGAAGTGTAGTACAAGTGTAGTACAAGTGAAATAGTGGAAGTGTAATACAAGTGAAATAATACAAGTGTAGTACAAGTGAAGTAAATTACAATATCAAATATAACTTAACATCCCCCCTCAAACTCAAGGAGGAAGAGAAACAATCAACTTGAGTTTGGAAACTAATTCTTGAAATCTACTGAGGTAGATGAGATTTAGTGAAGATGTGTTGTTTGATGTGGAGGATATTGATTTGAGACAAACAGTGTCTTGAAGAACGTGTTGACGAACAAATGACAATCAATCTCGATATGTTTTGTTCGTTGCATTAAATACATTATTGTGAGCAATCTGAATAGCACTACGATTGTCACAATATAGGATAGTTACGATTGATTGGAGAACACCGTATATCGGTAGTAACCAACAGCCAAAGAAGTTCTTGAGTGGTGTCGTGAGCACGATATTAGAACCGATCTTTGGATCAAGAAGTGAGAGATTGTTTCTTGCTTCGAAGATATGAGAGTTTCCAAGAAAGAAACAATATCCGGTGGTGAGCGACGATCGGTTGGGTCTGCCTTGTCAATCGGCGTCAGTAGGCGGAAAGAAGAAGATTAGACTTGTTGGAGAAATGGAGACCGTGAAACGTAGTGCCTTTGATGTGAAGAACGCGAAGAACCGCGGTATAATGGGTGGTAGTGGAGCGGACATGAATTGACTAACCGGATGAGCACGTAGGCAATGTCGGGACGGTGGCTGTGAGATAAACAAGGCTACTTGGTTGTACGTATGTGTGGCATCCGAGAGAATAGTACCATCCCAATGGAGTAAGTTTGACATTGGTTTCTAGAGGTGTTGATGCGGTTTTACAATCGATAAAGGCCGGCCCAGATTAAGAATATCGAGAAGAGTACTTGCTTGAGAGATAATATCCTTGAGAATCGGATGAGATTTCTAGGCCAAGAAGTAGTGGAGACGACAGGTCTTTCATTTCCAAATTGATGACTCGAAAGCGCTTGAGATCAATAATTCCATTAGAGTCATTCCGGTTATGATCATATCATCTACATAAAGGAGTAGAAGTGTTACACGGTGGAGTCTTAGAATAAAGAGGAGTCATAAGAATGGAAGTGAAACCAAAGTCGGTAAGTGTAGAGTGATTTGTGTGAAGCCAAGCTCGAGGAGCTTGTTTGAGGCAATAGAAACACGACAAGTCTGCGA
This sequence comes from Hippophae rhamnoides, assembly GCA_033030585.1. Lineage (NCBI taxonomy): Eukaryota > Viridiplantae > Streptophyta > Magnoliopsida > Rosales > Elaeagnaceae > Hippophae > Hippophae rhamnoides. The sequence continues at coordinate 58,170,273 of CM065428.1, read as the reverse complement.
TACGATGAGGTGAATGAGTGTATCCAGGAGGAGAGGTTTCATATAAACTTCCTTAGTTATGTCTCCGTTGAGAAAAGCATTTTTGACATCCATTTGGAACATGTTCCAATTTCGGCAGCGGCAACAGCGACAGAATGATACTTGACGAGCAGGTGAGTCGAGCTTCTGGGTGCAAAAGTTTCTTCATAGTCGATTCCATATTCCTGTGTAAAACCCTGCAACCGAGGCGAGCTTTATATCGTTCCACGAGACCTATCCGAATGAGTTTTGATTTTGAAGATCCATTTACAACCAATCAAAGATTTATTAGATGGAAGATCAGCAGATCCATGTATGTGCTTTTGTTAATACGTAATTCATCTGTCATAGCTTCTTGCCAATAAGGGTTAGAACTAGCTTCCATAGTTTTGGGGTTCATGATGAGACAAAATAGTAGAGAAACATTGGTAATCACGAAGATGAAAAGGAAGACTACTTACACGAGTAAACGACGAAGTGATGACTCACGACAATCGGGTAGTTAGTCTTGAAGATGTTGTTATGGTAGGATCGGCGGAAGGAAGCGGAGACACGTCGGGAGAAAGCCGTAGTAGGCGATGGTGAGGTAATGGAGCAAATGTCGGGAGGAAATAAATCAATAGTTGAGTCGTTAAAAATGAGAGTGAGGTAGGAGATGAGACATGAAATGAAGAAATAGAGGAAAACATTTTATGTTCCCGAAATATGACATGACGAGAGATGCATGATCGTTTAGAGATAGGGTCCCAACAACGATAGCCTTTGTGTTACATTCCATACCCTAAGAAACAAGCAAAGACGAGAACGAGGTTCTAATTTATTGTGTTCGCGGGTGAAGAAGAACAAACGAGCCTGACAAACACACTTTGAGTAGTTCTAAGATGGAGAAGTACTATAGAGACGCTTCATGGGGGATTGATTGTGAATAATAGGCATGGGGAACACGATTGATGGTATAAACGTAAGAGCCTTTACTTCCCAAAAGCGTTCGGGACAAGAACTAGAAATGAGGAAATGAGTGGTATTAAGAATATGTCTCGTGTTTTCTCATTTCTTCCATTTTGTTGAGATGTGCGGAGACGAGAATATTGAGAAAGAGTCCCGTTTGTCGAAAGAAAATTTAAAAAATTTGTTTCTTTATATTCAATAGCATTATCTCTAAGACTTTGATATTTTGAGAAAATTGGGTTTTAACCATTTGGGCAAAATCATAATAAATTTTGGGTAATTGAGGATCTATGTTTCGTGAGAGAAAAATCCATGTGAATCTTGAATAATCATCAATAAAAATGACAAAATAAACCACGTCACGTAGTAGGATGTGGGGATGGACAAAACATCGAATGAATTAAGTCAAAAGGGAGGCAGTAGAATCACTTTTATTAAAACATAAAGCAGGTTGTTTTCCCAATTGACAAGGCAAACAATTTACATTATCAAAATAGAAAGCAGGATCCTAATTTACCCAGGAAGATGCTTGGGGACGAAGGCGTCTATGGGCGTATGGCCTAGGCGAGCATGCCATAGGTTGATAGGAGTGGTAGAAAGCACAAACGGAAGTGTGAGGGGAGAATTGGGTAGATGAAGGTTGATAAGTTCAAATAATCGTCCAACCTTACGGCTTTATCCCAAGGATCGTCGTCTGTGGATCCTGCACGCATGACAACCAGAAGAGGAAAAAGTAATAGTAAGACCAAGTTCACGTAATTGACCAACGAGAGATAAGATTTAGAGTAAGGTTGGGAATATGAAAGGTGTCGAAAAGTGATATAGAAGATGTGGAAACTTGTCCTACAAAGATTAACATATGTGAACCATTGGCAGTTTGAATTAAAGGTTTGGAGATGGAAGATTGTGTGGGAGAGAAGATGTGAGTATCAGAGTCATATGGTTACAACAATGAGAATCAAAATACCATAAAGATTTACACGATGTGAGAGACAAGCGATGGGAGAAGCATTACTAGATTGTGAGAGAACATGTTTAAGAAGACCTTGAGTTCTTGAGTAGAAAGTAAATTTGTCATGATTATCCTCGAAGAAGCAGCGGTGATAGATGAGTTACTATTTTTACCCTCGAAGCATGTTGAGAGGGATTCCGAGGAATCTTGAGAGGGATTCCGTGAGGAATCTTTGAGAGGGATTCCGAAAGCAATCTACTATTAAAGTGTCTGGACCACTTCTTGTGTGACAATATATACATACCCGAATGGGACATGTAAGAAGCTTCATTGGGGTTGTGACGGTAGGTGCGACCTTGATGTTTGAAGTCCTCTTTAGAACCTCGCTTTAGGGCGATAAAAGGGGTGGCAAGAGCAGAATACTGTATGATGAACTTTGAAAACCCAGTAGGAGTTTCTTCGGAAGCTCGATCCGGCCACAGTATCTAAGGATGGAAAAGGACTCAGATGGAGTAAGGAAGCCCGAACGAGGTTCAAATCGATCATGTGGAGAGCCATGAGAAAAATAACAAGACGTTGGTGATTACGGTAAGTTGCAAACATCTCGGCATCAATCTTGTTCGTCAAGTTGGTTGAAAGAGCGAGTTGATCCCAAATAGTATGCATTTGAGAGAGAAATTGGTTAATGGTTTGATCACTTTGGCGTTTGGTATGAAGAGTTGTTAAAAGTTGATATTGGTTGGCTAAATCTGTGTAGTAAAGCGAGCCTCAAGAAATTCCCAAACTTCTTTGGCGGTGTCAAAACACGCCCAAATTCACCATGAATGGAGGGTAAAGTGGTGTTACGGGAACAGGTAATTTGATGATGTTTACTCTCCCGGTCTTGAGCGATCAAGAAATAAGGAGTTGTTTTCGGTGGTTTCTTGGATGGGTATAGAGATATCACCGGTTATGAAGCATCGTAGCTTCACGTCCTTTCAAGAAACTTTTCATTGCTTGTGCCCGAGGCTAGGTAGTTAGTATCATCAAAGGTGGTAGAGATTGGTTTAGGATATCATTTCGGTCCATTTTAACGAAATAATGGAGGAGATATAAAGCAAATATATAGAGCGATTATAAAGGGAGATATCCTTAAAAATGAAAAGAGGAGTTTAAAACAAGCCTGGAATAGGGTTGAGGAGAAGCTAGAGTTGAGGAGAGTCGAGTTGAGGAGAGTTAGGTCGTAGGTGGAGTCGAGTGAGCGGGTTGGAGTGAACGTTTGAGGTGGCCGGGTTTGGAATAGAGCGGGTTGAGGTGGCGGGTTTAGGCCTGAGGAAGAGAGGCGAATTTTGATAGAAATTTTAGAGGTATATGAAAGGCTCTGATACCATGTGAAGAGTATAGAGAGATAAGAAGAAATAATGATTTAATGTTGTATTGGTATGTTTAGAATGTACATAGAGAACCCTATTTATAGGATTGTAACAAGTGTAGTACAAGTGTAGTACAAGTGAAATAGTGGAAGTGTAGTACAAGTGTAGTACAAGTGAAATAGTGGAAGTGTAGTACAAGTGAAATAATACAAGTGTAGTACAAGTGAAGTAAATTACAATATCAAATATAATTTAACAGAAGGAATTGCAATATGCATGGAACGAAAACCAGAAACAATATTTTCGAGAGGTTAATTAGTTAAATAAAAAATTATGCTTGAATTATGTTAAAAATTTATAATATTTTTAAAAATAAAATTTATAAAGTTTAGTATTCTAAAATTTATTCTAGAAATATAATTATAATTTTATTAGGTGAAAATCAATTAAGAATAAATTGTTTAACAAAAATACCTTTTTTTATACATATTTTTACTGTTGAAGTTAAATATTATTATTTTTAATTTTAATTTTATCTTTTTTGGTTTCCAAATTTAAATTAGTTATTAATTTATTTGTAACATATATTAACTACTAATTAAAAATTAGATTAAGAGATTGCTTTAAAGAAATTGTACAGTAATAATTTCTAGGATCTCTGATGTACAACTAAAGCAAAACAAATTACTTCTTATAAAGATTTTTGGTGGCTATGGCCCCTCCAAGTCATGAATTGATTCCGTCCCTATATATGCACACTTTTTAGGTCAAATTTGTTTTTTCCTTCACTCATGTATCTATTTTTCACCGAGCTGTATGTAAAGCTGATAAATTGAGTATGAAGTTTACATATCCGAGTATAAAGTTTCTTTAAGTGTTTTTCTTTGTTAAGTTCATTTTACATTTTTTTTAGTATGCTATTGAGTCTGTATTTAATATTAGTATTGGATATTAGTTCTTAATTCAAGGAATAAAATAAGTACCTTAATTCAAGAAACAAAATAATGATCTTAATTCAAGGAGCAAAACAATGAGCTTAATTCAAATAGTAAAACAAGGAATCCTTCATTCAAGTAATAAAACAAAGAATCCTTAATTCAAGGAGTAAATCAAATGATGCTTAATTCAAAGAGTAATTGAAAGAGTTATTTCTTGTTTTTTCAACATGTTATCAGAGTAGGAAAATTAATTTGTTTCTGCTTTATTATTATCTTAGCATCTTCAATCTTTGAAATGACGGAAGACAAGCAGCTAGGATCAGAAGCTGAAAGTTAATCGGTGCTTTCCTTCATGAATATGCATGAGGTGGATGTCAACCCAAATCAAAGATTAAGCTCAGCCTTGTTGAATGAGTTTAATTACTTGCCTTGGTCAAGCGGTGTCTACCGGCCACAGTGGAAGGTCGAGTTGGGGTTCATAAATAGAAGCATCGAAGTACTTGATGTTTCCTTACCAACCTATGAATCCTGGCTTAATAAAGATATACGATGCCACATACTCATGAATACTGAACTTCCTTCCTTCACCAATGTATGTGCGACAATTCAACATGAAGAAGTAAGGAGGAAAGTCATGAACAAGGATACAATGGCTAGTGCACCGAGGCGAGCCTATCTAACCCAACGAGAAAGTACAAAAGGGAAGCATCCAAACTTGAAGTGTCAACACACGCAACTAGACGGGCCATATTAGGGACACATGTTGGGTTCTCCATCTAGAATTAAAACCTACTTTTATAAGGGATAAGGGTTTATAGAAAGTGAATCGCATCGCACAGTGAAAATCATTACGCCTCTACTCTACCTCACTAATGGAGTCCGATCCATTCAAAAACTTCACTGAGAAATCCAATTTGAACTTATGAATGAGTTTATGTTGTATCTTCAAAGCAAGACATGAGGAGCTAGAATTGATTGTGTGGATAGCATAGAAGAAGGAAAATCGACAGCATTGCTAGGCAAGTTTGCAGGTTTCTTGGCAGATACAAAACTCATACCACCAGAGGACATGCAAGGTATCATAAAAGCCTTTAAAAATGCTCTTAAAATAAATATGTTGCATGATTTTTGGGTTGTAGATTCAAGTGCCACATATCATATGACAAACCATGTGTCAAAGTCTCATAAGTTTGAAATATTAGCAAATCCTTCTCAAGTTTCAATTGCAAATGGTGAGAATGTAAAGGTTTTAGGAAAGGAAAAAATAAATTTAATGTAAGATGAAATTAAGTCAACGGTTTTATATGTACCTTCATTTCCCTTCCAACTTCTGTCTGTAGGAAAAATCACAAATACCTTGAATTGCTTGGCCATTTTTTCTCCTCACAATGTCATTTTTTGTGATTGTGCCACCAAAAAGATGATTGGTGAAGGGTTTTACTTAGATGGTCTCTATTACATATCCAAGAGCAATCCCAGAGGGTTTTAAGCCAAGTTTAACCCTATCCAAGATAATCAATTGTGGCATCAACGTTTAGCTCACCCTTCTCCACCAATTTTGTCAACTTTATTTCCAAACTTAAGAAAAGATGCAATTGCATGTGAAACTTGCCACTTGTCTAAGGCCACTAGATTTCCTTTTAATTATTCCTTGTCTAGGGCTAGTAAGTGTTTTGAACTAGTTCATTCAGATGTATGGGGACCAACTAATGAATCTTTTGATGGTTATAAGTATTTTGTGATTTTTGTCGATGATTTTTCTCGAGTCACATGGTTATATCTTTTCAAGTCTAAGAATGAAGTTATGGAAGTATTTAAGGACTTTCATAACCTTGTTAAAAATCATTTCTCCTCTAAAATTCAAACCTTAAGATTAGATGTACAGAATACATGTCCATATCATGAAACAATATTTGAGTATTCATGGCATTAGGCATCAAACAAGTTGTGTTGGTACACCTCAACAAAATGGTGTAGACAACGCAAAAAATCGGGACTTACTTGAAAAAACTAGAGCATTAATGCTACAAATAAATGTACGAAAGAGATTCTGGTCCCAGGGGGTTATGACAATTACATCATGATAGATTACCCAGTAGAGTCTTGGATTTCAAGTCTCCCCTAGAGGTCATGAAAGGAAGGAAAATTAACCTCTCACACCTTAGAGTCTTTGGTTGTATCTGTTTTGTACATATTCAATCTAATCATCGAGATAAATTGGATCCTAGTGCTATTAAATGTATTTTTCTTGGTTATTCATCTACACAAAAGGGATATAAGTGTTATGATCCCCAACTTAGGAAATTAATTGTGTCTAAAGATGTTCGAATTTATGAAACTAACCCTTTTTTAAGCAAGTCACATAAAATCACAAGTCAAGGGGATGACATCTTGGATGTGTTTCCATTACCAAGAATCGAACTTGAGGCTCTACAACAACAAGATCCCAGTCATGTCAACATTGATACATCTCTCACTGAAAGTAAAATGAAGGGTCTCTTCTTAATGGTACACTGCATGAAGATGGTGATAATCAAGATGATCCTCACAATATGGTACAAGATGTGAATGAGTGTGAGATAACTCTTCCTGCTCCACGACGTAATCCAATGCGTGTTAGGCAACCTCCCATGAAGACTTCAAGACTTTGTCACCTACAAACCCACACATCCCATTTCAAATTATGTGTCATATAAGAGAGTGACATCAACCCATTCCGTATTCCTCAGCACTATATCGAGTTACAGTGAGCCTCAAAACTTTCATGAGGCCAATAGCCAAGAGGTGTGGAAGGAAGCCATGCAAGAAGAACTTAAAGCCTTAGATCAACACAACACATAGAGCATCACCAAACTTTCAAAAGGCAAGAAATTCGTGGGTTGCAAATGGATTTATAAGCTCAAATTCAAGTCAGATGGATCAATTGAGAGATATAAAGAAAGATAGGTGGCTCAGGGATTCACTTAAACATTCGAGGTGGATTACAAAGAAACATTTGCACCTGTTGCAAAAATGAAAACAGTAAGAGTGCTACTGTATGTGGCTGTAAACAAGGGGTGGTCCATGTACCAAATGGATGTGAAGAATGCATTCTTGCATGGTGATCTCAAAGAAGAATTCTATATGAAATTGCCACCCGGGCATCCTCAAAGCAATGAACTGGATTTAGTGTGCAAATTGCACAAATCCATTTATGGTTTGAAACAGTCCCCACGAGCTTGGTATGCCAAGCTAAGCTCAGTTCTCACTAATGTTGGTTTCAAAAGCAGCAATGCCGATTCTTCACTATTTGTTCGCACAGGAGCTATGAGAAAATTGGTTGTGCTGATTTATATAGATGATCTGATAATTACAGGTGATAATGCTAACGAGATATTGAAGTACTTACTTGGTATAGAAATGGCAACCTCGCACAAGGGACTCTTTCTTAACCAAAGGAAATATGTCCTAGATTTGCTTAAGGAAGCTAAAATGAGTGATGCTAAACCAGCCATTACCCCTCTTGACAATGACTCGAAACCTAGCTTGAAGAGCACGCCAACTCACGGATATAAGTTATTACCCGGCGATTGGTTGGTAAGTTGATCTACCTAACAATCACCGGACGACATCACATATTACTATAAGTATTATGAGCCAATCCATTACCTTTCTCGACACTTGAGCATTTGACCTTGTTAAAAGGATCTTCTGTTACTTAAAAGGATCGGTGGGTCGTGGTATCATCATGAAGAAGAATGACAACACACAAATCATGGGATATTATGATGCTTGATTGAAGCGGGGAATACGATCGATATCGCAAAGTCCACCACCTGCTTGTACATTTGTCGGTGGAAACTTGGTCACGTGGAAGAGTAAAAACCTATGTCATCGCAGGATCAAGTCTTAGAAGTTGAGTATCGCGATGGCTTCAATCGCACGTGAGTTGATATGGCTTAAAGGTCTTCCCATGTGATTTAGGTGTTCTATGACTCTTCCTATGTCCTTATTTTGTGACAATCAGCGGTACCGTGCATATAGATGAGCCAGTGTTTCACGAGAGGATGAAACGCGTTGAGATTGATTGTCATTACATTCGTGAACAAGTTCAATCACTGAAGTGATTGAGACATTATACAAGATGCTTGACCAGTAGTGACATCTTCACCAAGCCAGCCTACCATCAGTTCAATAATTTTGTCCAAGCTTGGATCCATAAACCTTTTGGATCCAGCTTGATGGGGAGTATTGGATATTAGTTCTTAATTCAAGGAATAAAACAAGGACCTTAATTCAAGGAGCAAAACAATGATCTTAATTCAAGGAGCAAAACAAGGATCTTAATTCAAGGAGCAAAACAAGGATCTTAATTCAATGAGTAAAACAAGGAATCCTTAATTCAAGGAGTAAAACAAGGAATCCTTAATTCAAGGAGTAAATCAAGGGATGCTTAATTCAAAGAGTAATTGAATGAGTAAAATTTTCTTATAAATAGCTATACAATTGTAATGAAAACATGAAGAAAATAATAAGTGTTCTTTTGTGTAGATTTATTTCTTGTTTTTTCAACAATTAGCCTTATTCTCTTAATATAATTTCTTCTCTTTGTTGACAAAAAAAAAAGGCCTATTTGAGATAAAGAAAAGAAAATACATTTTTCGAATCTCAAAGAATGTCATGGTAGAAATGCATGGCTAGCTAACCAAACCAACATATTTCCTCTGTTTGAGTTGACAAGTACTAAGTAGATTCTGATTGATCTTTGATAATTATAGTAGAAATAAAATGAAAACAAAATTAGGTTTAATTTGTGATATAAAAGTATGACTCGTTATTTTTACTATCTACGATTCAAGATCAGTATCTGATATATGTTACTTTTTGATAAGATCTTATTATAGTTAGATATGTAACGAGAGTTTATTAACTTGTTTATAGAGCACTCTATACAACTCTCTATTTATATATATATATATATATTTCAAAGAAAAATGTAACAACTTTAGGATTAGTCTATTTGTTGTCCCCATTATATTATTAGGATTAGACCTTGTAAATAGTAGTTGTATTGTTGTAATACAAGTATACACTTGTGTTTGTTGCTCAAATTTTCAAGACCAATAATGGCCGACATTTCTAAAATGGAGATATTAACGAGCACATTTGCACCGTTGTACATGTGTGTTGCACATTAAGGCCAGAGGAACTCACAAAACGTGTTATGTTCATTACAACATTATTAGTCAAAAATGTTTTGAAAATTTAAAAAACAAAAATTACATTTTTAAAACTTATAACAATAAATTTAACACCTCAATAATATTGAATATAATTAAATTATAGACATTCAATAATAAATTGATATAAAAATTTATATTTCAATTTAAACCATATTCAATTAACAATGAATAGATAACTCAATTAACTATGGATACATACCTCAATTCACCTAATATAATTTACTTATTTCATGTTTGTAAGTAATCTCATCATCATTTTATCTTTTGATATATTTAATTTTACATCAAATTAATAACTGAAATAACCCTTAATGAATATATAACAATTCAAATTTTATACTTATTTTTGTATTTGTATTATTTTATGCATGTTAAATAAATAAATATAATCATTAGCTGAGGGATAATTATGAAATTTTATTACATCATAATAATAAATATAATTTATTGAATAATTAGGGCAAATTAAAATCTCTCATTAATATTAATTTAGTGGGTCCCAAAATTTTGTATAAAAAATATATATTACATAAGTTACCTTAATTGCTTCAACCGTAACAAAGTTATAATGAACAGTATTGATATATTATAAATAAAAATAATAAGAAAAAAGACAACTGGCATTTAAGTTTTCACAAATCACGATGACCTACATAATTTGATTAAGCATTACTATGTTAGATGTGAATTATGATTGAAATACATTAATTTAATTTATGCTAAATTAAATTGGTTGGACTTAATTTCAATTGGAATTCAAGGCAAATTAATGCCATTTAATTCTTTTTCCCTCCAAATAATGACATTAAGATTTTTTTTATGTTTTTATCGAGTAATTTTTTTCTTGCACATATTTTATTGAATAATGTTATCATATAAATTTATATAAACATTTTTATTTAACTAATATCATATGGTAAAATGATTTTGATAACAGAGAAATTATACATTATTTAAAAAATTATGCAATTATCCCATTATAATTTATATATATGCATTTAACACTTTTTATTTTTTATTTTGCACGACAATATGCCACAAATCAAAAAATTTATTTAACATTAATAATTTATTAATGATAATATTATCTAATTATAATAACACAAATATAATTAATAATAAGAATATAATAAATAAATAATTTTTTTTATAATAACAAAATATAATTGTAGCAATATTATTATTCTTTATTTTTTGTAGGAATATTCTGATAATAAATTTTAAATGTACATAAAAGTACACATAAATTTACATCCATGTTAATTTAGATGCCATATGTAACATTTTTTTTAAAATGAATAAAATTTTTACTTTTAAAGTTATTTTTAATATGATATATTAAATTTTATATATTTTTAATATAGCCACGTGAAGCATCTTGTCTTAAGAAAACTACTACGAAGTTGTTCAGTATCTTGAAGAGCATCCATTATACACTATTAAAAAAATCCTCACTTCAATGTTGAATTCTCACACATTTATGTTGAAAATGAGAATAATGAAACGCTTTAACAAAAATGAGAATAATGGAACACACTTCAAGAAGGGAAAGAAAGAATATATCGAAAGAATCGTGTTAGAAACTCATCAAGCTTAACTAAACTTAATAAGATCTCATTGAGTTAAGGGTTATTCAAATTTATAAACAGCAATGTTGCCGAATTCCTGACCGATGTGGGACTGAAGGAAACTTAATAGCCTCCTCTACATGGACATATGTGGTCTCACAAAGCCATGGTGAGATTGTTAAGAGCAAAGCTCAAGTCACCGATCAAGTCAGGCCCAACTCTAATACCATGTTAGAAACTCCGGCCTAACTCAATCCAATAAGATCTTATTGAGTTAAGGGTTGCCCAAGCTTATAAGCAGCACTATTGTCGAACTCCTGGCAGATGTGAGAGTGAAGGAAACTTAACAGCCCCCTCCACATAGACATATATGGTCTCACAAAGCCACGGTGAGATTGTTAAGAACAAAGCCCAAGTCACTGATCAAGTTAGGCCCAACTCTAATACCATGTTAGAAACTCTAGCCTAACTCAACCCAATCAGATCTCATTGAGTTAAAGGTTATCCAAGCTTATAAGCAGCATTGTTATCAAACTCCTAATTGATGTAGGACTGAAGGAAACTTAACAACTCCTTTCCACACGGACAGAGGTGGTGTCACAAAGCCACAGTGAGACTGTTAAAGACAAAGCCCAAGTCATCGATCAAACTAGGCCCAACTCTGATACCATGTTAGAAACCCAAGCCTAACTCAACCTAATAAGATCTTATTGAGTTAAAGGTCGTCCAAGCTTATAAGCAGCACTATTGTCGAACTCCTAGACGATGTGGGACTGAAGGAAACTTAACAACCCCCTCCACACGGATAGAGGTGGTCTTACAAAACCACTGTGATATTGTTAAGGACAAAGCCCAAGTCACCGATCAAGCCAGGTCCAATTCTGATACCATGTTAGAAACCCAAGCCTAACTCAACCCAATAAGATCTCATTGAGTTAAGGGTTTTCTAAGCTTATAAGCAACACTACTGCAGAACTCCTGGCTGATGTGGGACTGAAGGAAACTTAACAAATCGAATTGACTTTGACCATTATATTCACGTCAATTTCAGATTATTTATTTGATAAATTGAAAGTCCCACTACATCAATAGTGCATAGCAAAATTAAGAAAAAAATGATATTAAATAATTTTAGTATAGAAATTAATGATTACAATGCATCAATCACATTTATATAGTGCAATGCTAAACTAGCTTACAAACTCAACAATAATATCTAATTTATACAAATTTTCATAAACATTGTATGATAAGAGTACATCATTGGATGTACATGAGTATACAAGTTATAGATAACATCCTAATCTTATGGGTATCTTATACTGTTTTGTCTAACAATGTCCCATAAACTCAAGTCTTAGGAAGATCATTGAGTTTAATTTTCACCTCTTGGAAACGTTGTATTGGTAGAGCCTTGGTCATAATATCTACTATTTGTTCTTCACTTCGTGTATACTTAATAGCAATCTTACCAAACATCATTTCTCTCATGTGAAAAAAAATCTATGTTTACGTGCTTAACCCTTAAATGAGAATAAGATTTTTAGCTAGATACCCTACATTAATTTTATCACATTATATGATTGATATACCGGGAACATTTACACATAGTTCACTAAATATTCTTTTAATCCACATTAACCCAATAATAGTTAAAACAGGTGATCTAAACTTAGATTCTATAGAAGATTTAGATACTACTTTGTGATTACCTAACTTTCATGAAACTAATGAGTGATCAAGATAGAGACACCATCCACAAGTACTTCTACAATCTTTGGTACAAGATGTCCAATTATCATTTATAGGTGTAGTTACAAACAAGCTATCAAACTTATGAAAATACAAGCCATGATTAATTGTCCCTTTGAGGTATCTTAATAACCTTTTCACTGAATACCAATGAACATCATTTGGGCATTGTAAGAATTAACACAACATATTCATTGAATAAGTTGTCTCTTATTTTTTTCAAGGTACAATATTGGAGAACACCGATTATGGTTTTGTATAGTTTTGGATTCTATAGAATCTCATCACTATTTTTACTAGAACTTTAACAATTGATAAAGGTGTATTCACGAGTTTAGCATCACTCAGTTTAGCCTTCTCAAGAAATTATTTTATGTATTTTTTTTACAAATGGAAGCTAACTTCAGTTCTCACCACTTATAACCCAAAAAAGTAATTTAGGACTCCTAAGTCTTTTAGAGCAAATCCAGAATTGAGTTTCACAATAACCTCTTTGATAAAAGAGGTGTTATTCCCTATTATGAGAATATCATCTATATAGATGAGTACTATTATAAATGTGGCTTTGTCTTCATAAACCATTATGGATGTGTCAGCTTAAAAATTTTTAAACACCCATTTTAGTAAACATTGACTTAATTTTGTGAATCAAGTTCTAGGAGCTTGTGTTAACTTATAAAGAGCCTTCTTGAGCTTACACACACTATTAGGATGCACTGACTCAACAAAACCTTGAGATTTTGTTATGTAAACCTCTTCTTCAATTTCTCTATTTAGGAAAGCATTATTCACATTTAGTTGTTTAACTAGCCAACCTTTAGATATATCTAGTGTTAACACCACACAAGTTTAATGAATGGAATACAAATTTTAGTATAATCAATGCCTTCAATTTGTTTATATCCTTTTGCTACAACTCTAAATTTATATATTTCCAAAGTTTTATCAAGTTTAAGCTTAATTGTATATACCCACTTATTTTTAATTATATTTGTCCCTGGTGGTGAAGGTACCAAAACCATGTATCATTAGTTAGCAAAGCTTCGTATTCTTTTTCCATAGCCTCTACCCACTCTAAATGTCTCATAACTTCTTTCACTAAGCCAGGAATACAGAGAATGACTTGCACAATTATGTTTAATTGTATAAGGATAAGAAATTCTTCTTAAAAATTCCTTTTTAAATAATAAAGATTGTAAGCTTTTGAATTCAATCCTGCAATCACTTTGTAGTTGTTTAATCTTTATTTGAAAATGTATTTCAACCATAGCATTAAAATGTAAAAATATTTGAGCAACTCAACTTTTAGAATGAAAAACATACATCCATTGAAACCTTGTACCATCATTAACAAACAAAACAAAGTATTTCATTACATTTATACTAGAAACAAGTGATGGTTTCCGTATATCAACATGACCATTATTAAAAGGCTTGCTATGTTGATATGATGATGTAAAAAGGCCATTTATGAGACTTTCCAAGTTGATAAGACCTACACACAGACTCTATAGAATCATATTTCAACTTCAAACGAGAGTTTGTAACTACTTTCTACACAATAGAAAAATGAGGATGTTCTAATCTCTCATACCAAATAACAACATCTACTACACATGAATTATTACAAGCACAAAATTTAAAACTATTTACAAATTTACTATTAGGAGTATTAGCACCATACAACTTCAACAATTCTTTATCATTTACATCAAGTTTGTAAAGTTTATGTTCAATACCTCACATTAGCAAGGTGCCCTTCTTTTCCAATCTCTTCACACAAAAGTGATAAGGGTAAAACTAAATAGACATATTGTTATCAACACACAATTGCCTAATAGAAACTAGATTTTTGGCCAAATGAGAAACATGTAATAAATTTTGCAATTTTAAATTTAGGCTACTAGAATATAAAAGACCATTACTATAAGAAGTAATAAGGACAATATGTCCATTATCTAACATCACAATCTCATTTCCTGAGTAGGCAATAAGATTAGTCAAGTTGCCTTTCTCAGATGTCAAGTGATGACTTACACCACTATCCATGTACCAGGCAAGATCAACAAGTGTAGAAGGTTGAGGAGTTTGTAAGGTTGGTTGTTATGGAATGGGCATTTGATTACCAAACTATAGATTTGGGATAGGTGATAGGTGATGGAGATGGAGTTACTAAATTGGATGGAAATTAAAACTGTGGATGGAAAATATGTGTGTTAAACTAAGTATTAGATGTAGATTATTGATTTGAATTTGGTAAAATAGAAGTAGTACTAGGTCAAAGGAAAATATATTTCGCAAGATGCATATATTCCATATTAAGTTGTGGTGCATAAGAGCTAAAAGGATAGGAAAAAAGTACCAAAGGATAGTTAGGGTGATTTGGCTTGCCTTGAAACTGGTTAAACTGTAGTGGTAGTGCTCTTGGGTTAGTGTTTCTACCATCTGGTCTGGAAGAGACTACACTATTATTAGATTCCATATATTTGAAGTAATATCTTGCTGCATTGTGGCCAGTTTTCTTACAAATCTAACATCTTCCTTTATAATTCCCATTTTCATTATTACTTCTTTTGGCCATATCTTGTCTAGTATAACTTGAGTCTTGTAAGGAGGTATCATTAATATATTGATTTTGTGAATATTGTGTATAGTTCCTTGGATCATTCTCCTCTATTTATGGATAAAATCCTTCCCGAGATCCTTGCAAAGCATATACAACATTATGAAATGTGCACCAGGATCTATACCAAGAACTTAACGAAAATTCACACCAAGAATTCCACCAAAATTCACACTAGGAACTTCACCAAAATTCACATCATTTGGTGCACATTAAGCAAAGTGTGCTTGAATAAGATGTGGATCAACAGTCAGTGAGTGCATTATCACAATTTGTTGCTCATGTCCACATAACATTGTAAAAACTGTTAGAAATAAAACACTCGCACAAACAATTTTTATTTAAACTCAAAGAAATATTACAATAACACTCTCTCAAAATACAAGATATTACAAATCACTCTTATTTAGTATTTTCTTCTTCACTCACTTAGAAGCTCTTAATTTTTCTTGATGATAAATGGTCCAAGAGAAGTTCTATTTATAGGCTTTCAAAAACACTTATCTACACCTCACAACTACTCATTAAATTATTATTCCAACTACTTACATTAATTAGTCTCACAACTACAAAATACTAACCATACCTATTTGCATTTATTAGTCTTGCTCATACTTTTCCAACTACTTACATTAATTAGTCTCATATCTACAAAATACTAACCATATACCTACTTGCATTTATTAGTCTTACTCTTACTAAATCATCATCTACAACTACTAGTATGTATTGATACAACAAACAAAGTCTAAGATAATCTAAAAGTAATAATAATAATAAATCAAGTTTATGATCCAATAAAAAATTCCTCCAATATAGCATCTTATTTTTATGTGAGATTTGTAATCAAAAAACTATGGTCAAAATTTAAGCCATTTACCAAGTTCTCTAAGGCTCATTTGTTCACCTGCTACAGATAGGTGATTACATAGATCCTTAGCTCGAATAATGTACTCATTCATTAACAAGTTTTCTTTTCTCAAAATTTTCAATTGCCACCTACTCATAGATACTAAGATTTCTTAAGATTTAGATGCACTACCTTTGCATCAATGTTTATTACGTCTTTTTCTCAATTTTGATGGTCCTTTCTCAGATCCATCAAGAAAACCTTACAAATGGTAAAAAACAGCTATATATCGTATCTATTCTTTCCATATGAGATAGTGAGTCTCTTCTAATTTCACAAAGAAATTAGGATTCATAGAGACACTCGCAAGCTGATACAATGAGGAAAACTTGAGGTTGAAGACAATAATGGAGTAGTGATTGCATCTTCTTGAGGTGCTGTGATCTGAGCCATAAGGAGCTCTATTACCATGAAATTTCTATTACATCAATATTGCACAGCGGAAGCAACAAAGAAAATCAAGAAAAAGAATGATACTGAATAACTCTAGTACTAGAAGTTAAAGATTGCAATGTATACATCACATTTATATAATGCATTGCTAAACTAACTGATTAACAAACTCAAGAGCAATATCTAACTTATATAAGTTGTCATACATGCTATATTACAAGAGAATATCAATGAATGTACATGAGCATACAAGCTGTACATAACATCCTAGTTTTATAGCTACTTTACGTTGAATATTGGCTCTAAATTAACAAGTTAGTGATCTAATTTGTGGTTTAAATTATAACATAATTTATGAAAAGAGGGCGTTGCTTCATCTATAAATATGGAGGAGTTCATGCATTGAAGAACAAGTAAAAAAAAAATCAGAGAGAACTTAAGCAAACTCAAAAAGAGAAAATACTTAATGAGTGTAAGAGTTGTATGTGAGTTTGTGGAAACATTTGAGAGATATTATTAGTGAGGAAATATGTATCTATATTCTATATATTTCTTACTCAATTCAATAATATATGATACCTCTCATGAATCTAGATAAATTATCAAAATACGTAAATTCTGTGTGTTTTTCTTTACTGATTTGATATATTTATATATCGCTATTTATTGATTCTGTGCCTAACACCTTATACTATTTATATAATAGCATAAATGTATTCATTAAAATTTTACAAAATTATTTGTCACTGTAATATATAATAATACTCTAATTTAAATTAATTACGACGAGATAAAAAAGAAGTAAAGTAGACTGTTAATTGATAAAATATCTCTCGCGTCTCCTGTTTTAATGTATTTCGATTATCAATAATTATACAAATTTTATTCCACCTTTTTGGAGAATAGAAAGAAGAAGAAAGATAAAAAGTAAATAATCATTCAAAGACGGGACATGGCTAGAATCGGCTCACTATACTGTGAGGAAGGATGAGAAGTAGAACTAGTTTCCGTTCCTGTTGTGCTATTAAATTTGCTCTCCATTTTAGACAAAGCTTTAGCCCTCAGTCTCAACTCGAATTTCTGGATCTTCCCAGTAGCAGTTTTAGGCAGCTCATTCACAATAATCACCGTCTTAGGCACCATAAAATGTGGCAAATTCTTACGACAATAATTGACAATCTCTAACTCAGAAACATCATCATTACGACTACTATTGAGCACCACAAAAGCACACGGAGTTTCACCCCAACGAGAATGAGGCATAGCAACAACGGCTACTTCCAAAACTCTGGAAAGCCGATAAAATATTTTAATTTATTTTCTTTTCGTTTCTTAGTATATAAATATTGATACTCTTGTACAAGAAACACATAACATAAAAATATATTTTGACAATTTTCACCTCTTGGAAACGTTGTATTAGTAGAACCTTTGTCATAATATCTATTATTTGTTCTTCACTTGGTGTATACTTAATAGCAATCTTACCAAACATCACTTCTCTCCTGTGAAAAAAAATCTATTTCTACATGTTTAACCTTAAATGAGAATAAGCTATATATTAGACTTATGAAAATACAAGCCAGATTAATTATCCCTTTGAAATATCTTAATAACCTTTTCACCAGAACAATGAACATCAATTGGACATTGTAAGAATTGATACTATATATTCACTGAATAAGTTGTCTCTCATTTTTTCCAAGATACAAAATTGGAGAGCATCGATTATGATTTTGTATTGTGTTGGATTCTATAAAATCTCATCACTATTTTTGCTAGAACTTTAACAATTGATAAAGGTGTATTCACAGGTTTAACATCACTCAGTTTAGCCTTCTCAAGCAATTGTTTTATGTATTTTTTTTTTACAAATGGAAGTTAACTTCAGTTCTCACCACTTCTAACCCAAAAAAGTAACGTAGGACTCCTAAGTCTTTTAGAGCAAATCCAGAATTGAGTTTCACAATGACCTATTTGATAAAAGAGGTGTTATTCCCTATTATGAAAATATCATCTACATAGATGAGTACTATTAAAAATGTGGCTTTGTCTTCATAAACTATCATGGATGTGTCAACTTAAGAATTTTTAAACCCCCGTACTAGTAAACATTATCTTAACTTGGTGAACCAAGTTCTAACAGCTTGTGTTAACTTATAAAGAGCCTACATTATCTTAACTTGGTGAACCAAGTTCTAACAACTTGTGTTAACTTATAAAGAGCCTTCTTATACAGTGCATTGCTAAACTAACTCACTAACAAACTCAAGAGTAATATCTAACTTATATAAGTTGTTATACATGCTATATCACAAGAGAATATCAATAGATCTACATGAGTATACAAGCTATACATAACATCCTAGTTTTATAGTTACCTTAGGTTAAATATTAGTTCTAAAGTAACAAATTAGTGGCTTAATTTGTAACATAATTTAAAGAAATTAGTGGTCTAATTTGTAGCATAATTTAAGAAAAAGAAATCTTGCTTCTTTTATAAATATGGAGGAGTTCATGTATTAAAGAACAAGCAAAAATCAAAGAGAGTATAAGCTAACTCAAATAGAGAAAATATTTAATAAGTGTGAGAGTTTTTTGTGAGTTTAGGAAAACAGTTGAGAGATATTATTAGTGAGAAAATTTATATCTGTATTCAGTATATTTTTTACTCAATTCAATAATATATATAGACTCTCGTAAACCTAAGCAAATTATCGAATCACGTAAATTTTGTATTTTTTTTTTACCGATTTGATATATTTATATACCGTTATTTATTGATTCTGTTGCTTCTATACGGTATAAGAATATAATGTATTCAACAAAAGTATTTGTTACTGTAATATATAATAATAATTTAATTTAAATTACTTACGACGAGATAAAAAAGAAGTAGACTGTTAATTGATAAAATATCTCTCGCGTCTCCTGTTTTAATGTATTTCGATTATCAATAATTATACAAATTTTATTCCACCTTTTTGGAGAATAGAAAGAAGAAGAAAGATAAAAAATAAATAATCATTCAAAGACGGGACATGGCTAGAATCGCCTCACTATACTGTGATGAAGGATGAGAAGTAGAACAAGTTTCCGTCCCTGTGGTGCTATTAAATTTGCTCTCCATTTTAGACAAAGCTTTAGCCTTCAGTCTCAACTCGAATTTCTGAATCTTCCCCGTAGCAGTTTTAGGCAGCTCATTCACAATAATCACCGTCTTAGGCACCATAAAATGTGGCAAATTCTTACGACAATAATTGACAATCTCTAACTCAGAAACATCATCATTACGACTACTATTAAGCACCACAAAAGCACACGGAGTTTCACCCCAACGAGAATGAGGCATAGCAACAACGGCTACTTCCAAAACTCTGGGATGCCCATATAAAATACTTTCCACCTCCACACTGCTAATATTCTCTCCTCCTGATATAATCACATCTTTAGATCTATCTTTGATTTCCAAATATCCATCTGGGTGAATCACTCCCACATCGCCAGTTAAAAGCCATCCATTTTTAAAAGCTTTAGAAGTCGTATTTGGGTCTTTAAAATATCCCTTCATTATACTACTTCCTCTTAACACTATCTCCCCCATTGATTTCCCATCACGAACCACACTTTTCATTGTTTTCAAATCTTTTACATCCACATCAGCTAATGTCAATATACTAATTCCTTGTCTAGCTTTCAATTTTGATTGTTTCTCTCTTGAAAGTTTGTTCCATTTAGCTTGCCATTCACAAACCAGAGCTGGCCCTGTTGCTTCAGTCAACCCATAAGCATGAGTTACATGAAACCCAAGTGCCTCAATCTTCTCTAGAAGTGTCGCCGCTGGTGGTGCACCGCCGGTGAGAATGTGAACTGGGTTTGTGATTATTTTTTGCTCACTAGATTTGGCTTCAAGTAGAATGTTGAAAATGATTGGCGCACAACACATGTGGGTAATTTTGTGTTGTTTGATACTGTCATAAATGTCGTAAGCAGTGGGGTTGCGGATACACACATTGGTGCCTCCACGAGCAGCAACACCCCAAGTGAAGGTCCAACCATTGCAATGGAACATTGGAAGTGTCCATAAATACACAGGTTCAATACCCATTTCCCAGCCGAGAATTAAGCTTAGAGTACTAAGATAAGAACCTCTGTGACTATAAACCACGCCTTTAGGTTCTGAGGTTGTTCCTGAAGTGTAGTTTAAAGTGATTGGATCCCATTCATCTTCAACTTCAATGGGTTTGAAATTCGGATTACCCTTCTGAACTAATTGTTCGTATTCTAACTCACCAAGTCGAATTCCAGTCGGGCAATCGATGTCGTCAATGATGATTATTGAAGGCATGGAAAGCTCTAGCGGTGGATTTGAATAGGAGAAAAGTACCTCAAGGGCTTTACTAGCTAAGGGAATGAATTGGTAGTCAACAAAGATGATCTTTGCTCCAGAGTGTCGAAGAATGGTGGCTATGGTTTTAGCATTGAGACGGGTGTTGATTGTGTTCAGCACAGCTCCTGCCATTGGAACTGCAAAATGCATTTCGTACATTGCTGGAATGTTTGGAGCCAACACCGACACCTATAATCACAAGAAAAAGTAAAGAAAAAAAAAACATAAACAAATATTTGATAATACAAAATAATTAATTTATAATTAATTATTATTATTATTATTTTGCAATCATTAATTAATGAGAAAACAAATTAAGTTTGAGCCTTTTTATGTATTTTAATTTTTAATTTTTATTTATTATTATTATTTTTGAAATATGATTTGAGCTTTTAAAACTGTACCTTTTGCGTTTGGTGGAAGATATCCAGTATTTTACATAACAATTGATTTGGGAATATTCAATCAAATAAAATATTTTTTATAATCAAATAAAATATTTTTTATCATCAAATGTACGCATAAAAATCAGTAAGAGCCTGTTATTTACATTATAAATACAAAGAAACTCCGATCCAAAATTTTAAAATAATGTAACTTTTGCGTTTATAATTTCCACATTATTCTTTTACACTATAATTAAAACAAATTTTAGTTAAAATTAAATAATTAATATAAAATAAAAATTAAAACAATATTTTATATATTTATTATTATTGTTAAAAAAAAAGTAGCACAATTAATAGTGAAACGCCAAATTGTGATGCATCATTGTTCATTGTTTTAATTTAGTGCGACGTTTGCATCTTTTCAAACCAAACATCGGTGTAAAAATTAAACTATTTCAAAGCTTTAAAGTAAGTATGATATGAATGATAATATGTAAATTCTCATTATCAGAAAAATATCTCTAATTTTATTTAAAAATAGTGTTATTAACATGTAATTAATATTATGAATAAAATAATTTTTTTATATATTTTTATTATAAAAGTAATAAAAATTATAGTTGTAATATTATTTAATAATTATGACTCAGTTTATGAGTTTCCGGAAACATTATGCCCACAGAACCTACAAATAAAAGGTTCTAAAAAATCTGACATTTTTTCGAACCCAAAAAAAAAATATAGAACTAAATAAATATTATTTGATCAATACGATTGAAAACACTATATAATAAAGAGTTTTTCCGCTATTTTCATTTATAATTCTTTCCTAAAAATCGAGCCTATATATATATATATATCATTTAAAATAGAAAGACGTATACAAGTTGAAAAAATAATAATAAATAATTTTATTAATTAATTTATATTGCAATTATATATATATATATATATATTTAAAAAATATTTAGAAAAACTAAGTTCAAATTATGTAAGTGTATAACAATATATATTACATGTGGATATATATAGTATATATATGAATCATATTTAAAGACTTACCACATCATTCTTGAGAACGTTGAGGGAAGAAAGAGAGGAAGCAAGACGACAACAACGAAGGTAAGTTTGAAGCCAAGTAAAACGAGTTCTTTCATATATCACAGAGGTATGATTAGCATACGAGTTAGCTGCTCTCTTTAAGAAAGTTAATGGAGTAAGTGGAACATAATTTGCATCACATTTTCCCAGTTCATCCATTATTATTCTTTATCTTCCTGTTTAGCTAGATATATCTTCCTGTTTAGCTATATATATATATGATCAATTATATACCCAGAAATTATTTAAGAAAAAAATAGAGAAGATATAAAGTGAGCTGGGTATGTATAGGCGAAAGGAGGAGTGAATGAGAGTACTGAAGAGGTAGGGGGTATTTATGGTAAAAAAAAAAGGGGGCACTTAATTGGTAGTTGTGGGATTTATAGTGGGAAATTGAATACTACTTTATCAGTCCACCTAATTTAATGTTTTAAAAATTTTTAAAAATAAAAATATTATTTTATATTAATAAAAGAAAATTGCTTCGATGTTAGGGACACTATTCTAACATTATTAATGAGTCTTTTTTAAAGACAACTAGACTAACCATCCTTCTTGTTTTTTTGTTTTTTTTGTTTTTTAATCTTTTGGAAGTCATGTCATAAATTACTTCAACTTCACATTTGTCAGGGCTGCTCTGACTTTTACCACTTCAGATTGGTTATATTTATAGAGTAATGTGTAAAATAGATACGAAAGTAGTTGCGAAAATAATTACTAATTATAAATTAATTATTATTAAAAAGTTTCTATTCTTTTTATCTTAAAATTTATCTCAAGATGGAATATATTAATAATTTTTATAAAATTTATAATAATATCATATTTTATTAATATTAATATTTTTATACAAAGTATATATCTTTATCTCTTTTAAAATTCCTTATTTTATATTTTTAATCTTTTTTATTATTTTATATTATATTTTGTTGACTCCTTATTTTACTCATTTTTATTTTTATTTTTATAAAATAGAGATTTAAAATTTTTGTTTTGAATCGAAAGAAATTCTAATACTAAGTTAAAATTTATAAGAATTAGATGTTTTTTAATCTTAAAAGATTAAATCAATAGATAAATATAAGAAAAAAAATTTATAAATTTTATCATAATGTTACGTAAATATTTATAATATATGTAAATATTTTTCTTAGTAAATAAAATAAATGTTATTGTGACGTTACATGTTGTGTATAGTTTTTTATTGGTAAAAATAAAACCTATGTCATGTATGTGAGATAATAATAATCTTAATTTTATCACTTAGAACATAAATTTGATTAAATCGAGATTACTCTTTATAGGTTGAGTACGAGACATTATCAAAATCACAACATAGAATATATAGCATCAACTAAGATCTCAGTATTCATCATCTTATATTGTGTATAGTTGATGTTATAATTATTAGTTTATATTTTTTTTAAATACAATTTCTCAATCCCAAATAAATAAATAAATAAATAATAAACGCTATATTTGTTAACAATGAGTTATCATTGCTTAGTTAATGAGTGCCCCAAATAGAAATCGATCCAAGCAAGCTGGTATTAAAGTGTTCAACAAAAACTATATATGGTCTTCATATTAAATTTTAAACAAATAATTTTACCAGTTCCATTGTGAATAAAACTTAATTTCTTAACACAGTCCCTTTAACAAGTCGTTTGTTTTTATTTGAAAGATTAAACATAAAAAAAAATACTACTTAAATATTGAATTTATTACGGATGTATCACCTTTTTCTTTTTCTTTTTTTTTTTACGAATTTATTACGAACGTATCATTAAATTATTAAAAGTTTCAAATTTTCAATTATGTGTAGGTTAGAAGCATTTATTTTTTTAAAACAATCTAAAAATTACCGTTAATCTTCTTCCCCAACCAAACCTTGAAGAAAATGAAAGAAAACTAATTAAGATTCTCATCCAAAATCAATATAATAGAAACGAAACGTAAACTTTTCTTCAGCTAAAGAAACACGTCTTCTTTGTCTTTAGTTTGTTTCAAGCCATGTCTTTTTTGAAAGGTAGTTTTTTTTTAGTTTTTATTGGAATTTATTGTTGAAAATACCAACATAATAATTAAATATGTAAAGAAATAAATAAAATAGTTGAAGAAATAAAGAAATAAATGAAATAGTTGAAAGATGTAGAAATAAATGAAGTGGTTTAAGGTTGTAGAAATAAATGAAATGGTTGAAGGTTGTAGAAATAAATGAAGTGTTTAGATAAGATTTATGTAGTTAAGATTATTTCTTAGTTTTATATTTGTGTGCTGTAGATTGTATGATGAGGAATATAAATAAACTACCTTGTATTTGGTTTAATCATTCCATCAAAAACAAATAAGTTTTTATATTCTTAATTTGAGTGTGAGTGTGAGTGTGAGTTGAGAGCTTCCTCTTTGAGTGTTTGTATTTCTCTTCAATTTGTAAATTGTCTTTCAAATGTGTTATAGTGAGTATAATACAAGTAGTTTGTTTAATTGTTTAGATCTGATATTAATAAATTTAAAGTTGTTTATTTTAAAATTTATTCCACCTTTCTTTCATTTTTTATTTTATTTTTATTTACTTCTCTGTTTGGCTTCTCAATTGAAACAAAAACGATACAAAATTGGATTTTGATGGCTTGATTGACCATTTTCTCCTGCAATGATTTGGTCATGCAAAACTATAGTTTTTCTGAGTTAAAGAAGTTTTCTTACGTTAGAGTAAAACTCAGATTCGGTATAGTTAAGTTCCTTTGTTCCAAAAAAAAAAAAAGGTCTTTGTTGAGCAAAATAGAATTAAGTTGCTTTGAATTCAACTGCTTACTTGTTTATTTTTCTTTGATCATCTGAGCATGCAAAAGATAATGGTAGAGAGTTATATTTTTAAGTTTTGTTTTCTTTATTTTATAATTCATTTAGAAAAAGAAAATAAAAATTTATTTGGTAAAAGTTTCTGTTTTTTATTTTTTTCGTTTTTAAGTCACAGTTAAAAAATATAAATAACTAATAAAATAAAAAGTGTCAATTTGAATTTCAAAAACAACAAAAAAAAATTTGAGTGTAACGACAAAACTATTTAAATCATATACAATTTGAAAACTTAAACTCAGAAATTGAAATTTAAAAATATAATTAATTACAAAAAATTTAAATGATTAATATTAGGTATAGATATTATTATAACCTAAATTGTTGTTACCAAAAGAATAATTTATTTACGATAACTTTATTAAATAATCATCGTATTAAATGTAATTAATATTACAGATAAACTAAATATTTTATATATTTTTATTATAATAATAACAAAATTTAGTACGAAAATATCATTAGGTTAATAAAAAACATTAAATTTTAAATTTTATTTTATTTTTAACGTACACATGAGAAAAACTAATAAAATAATATATTTATAACTCTTTAAAAATTTGATAATACGTAAAAAAATAATATACTTATAATTTCTCAAAAATTTGATAATATTTAATAAAATAAAATACTTATAGCTTTTTAAAAATTTGATAATACGCTTAAAAGGAATTAAGATAAAAATACTTCGTAGGGGTACTTTTATAGTACATAATTTAACATTCCATATTTAATAGCAAATTTTATTTATGATATATCGCTCTTTATTTAGTAGAAAAAATAATAATATTTTCCATTTATAACTAATATAATTATAACATGTATAAATTTAACTTTAATTATATTTCAATAAAAAATATAATTTAGTTATACATTCATAATAAACTCAATAACTTATTGTATTTTTATTGGTTTATCCTTTTTTGAAATAAGAGCAAAATATGTTTTATATCCTTGAGGATTGTTGTAGGGTGTAAATATATATAATCTTAAATGCCTTCAAGTTGTTGCAAATATATCCTTAATTTATTGCAATATTGTGTTTCATGTATATTCTTTTAATTGGGAAATTTCTTAGCCACTCACATCCAATTTTTTAAGGATTAATGTGTCAT
Source organism: Hippophae rhamnoides (assembly GCA_033030585.1). Lineage (NCBI taxonomy): Eukaryota > Viridiplantae > Streptophyta > Magnoliopsida > Rosales > Elaeagnaceae > Hippophae > Hippophae rhamnoides. The sequence continues at coordinate 58,143,740 of CM065428.1, read as the reverse complement.
TTTTAGGGATAAAAAAATTAGGGGGAAAATCTTAGTAAAAAAAAGAAGCGAAAATAAACAATAATGTAGAATTCCGTTTTTACTTTTTTTTTTTTTACTTCTTTTAACCACAAAAAGATGAAACATATTTGGCTAAAATATAAACAACACCATTTGACAGACTTTATTACATGTCCAAATTCAAAGCTACTTTCATATATTGGTCCTAAAAGGGTGAAAAATAGTTATCTAGTAGTTCAATACAATAGTGGCCGAAAGCATCGCACAAAGAAAGAGTTTTCTAGCTCTTACATTTTCTTTTGTAAATATATATGACTATCTATACTCATATTTGCAAGGTTAATGCAAGATTCATATTATGTACGAAGATATTAGTTAATATATAGCATTCATATTATGTCACTGCCTGTATTCATGGAGGAAAAGTTCTAACATTAAATATAAAAAAATTATATTATATAACTAATAATCTAAGATAATAAGGGTAATTAGTTACTTAATGAAGTTTTTTTCTTTGAAAAAAAAAAGCTACTTGCATTAATATTGATTTGTACACGCATACTTGTATTAATATTTATTATATAATGTTAAGGAACAAAAATTTCTTAAAAATAAATAGATTTCTTTAAAAATTTGGTCAATGTCGTACCATAAGTAATGTTAAATATATATATATATTTGTTTAAGTCATATCAATATTGTTATTTTAAAAAATACTATAGCATTAAATTATTAGGTAATTAAAACTTTTAAATATTATGACATTAATGTATTCTACTATAAATTAACAAATTTCTCCCTTTTACTAATTTTATTTTAATATGAATAATTTGTATTTTTTTTATAAATGTAAGACTCATCTAAAAATAAAATAACAAAAAAGTGTTAAATTATCAATTTTTTTAATGGTTTACTATTTGACTTTTAATGTCCTCTATTATACAAAAATGTGCAACTATTTGTAAATTAGTACAATTAAATATTAAGTGAATATATATAAAAATAGCAAACTGAAAAATATGTCATCAAATTTAAGGTATTTGTATAAATTTATCACTTAATTTTAAATTGTAATAAATCTATTATTAAACTCTTATAAATGTTATAACTATCAATTTAGTGATAAATATATCACTTAACTCTTCATTTAAGTGTTATAAATCTATCACTATCGTTATATATTTGATGTTAAATTTATGTTATTAATAAAAAATTCATGGTATATTTATCATTAAAATAATAAATTTATAACACTTACAAAAAATTTATAATAAATATACAACAATTTAGAACTACGTGATAATTTATATAAATTTTAAAAATTTAATAATATACTTGCTAGTTTAGTATTTGAAGAGCCATAGTAAATTGTCATGCTATACATATTTAATACCCACGATCTTAAGGATATAGCACTAGGCACTAGGGAGTGATGGGCACAATTTTCCCAAGTTGAATTCAATATATTATCTCATAATTTTCAATAAATGTTATCTATACTTTTTATCATCCTTTGTTTTTATTTTTAATATCCTTTGTTTTTTATTTTTAATACTAATATAAACTTGCTTTCTTGCTAGTGCATCTTATTCTCAGAAGAGGCCAACTAGATCATTAAACTCTAACTCCCTAATTAACTTCAGTTCATTAAACTCAACTTGCTAATTACTTCAACTCGTCAGTATATATATAGAATCCATTTGGTTCTAAGTACCTGAACATGAACAAAATCCACTAATTATCAGTCCGTAGGTCATTGCTTTGCCACCCAAACAATACTATACTTGCAATCAAAACTGGCCGGGCTCATGTAGTATTGAGAATTAATTATTATATGGCAAGAGACAACAAACAAGCATGAATCTGTAAAATTAAAAAAAAAAATAAAAAACAAAAATGTTTTACAGAGATGTGACACAAATCTGTACTCACTTTTGCATTCATATTTAATACCACTTTAAGTTTGACACGTGTTAATATTATTTAAAAATTTGAATTATTTTTTAAATTTTAAAAAAGATTATAAGAATTAATATAGGTGTAAAAATGTGTAAAATTAAATGTTATTAGCATTTCTCATCCACCATATATGAAGTGTCTTGTACTAACGTTTAATAATGAAAAAGATTAGTTCATCGACCCATTCTCTCACGATAAACCATTACTTTACTATAATTGAATGCAACTAGACGAAGGCAATTCATTACGTCTAACTATATTACAGAAAGAGAGTAATGACAATGGAGTTATTGTGAAACTCAAATTTTTAACATGAATAGGATTTTACGAAACAAATTGAGTGAGTATTATCGCTGTCTACTAGTACTGGTATTGATCAATTTAAGATTATACATATACATATATAAATATATAAGATTATTACATTGAGCACCGGATGCTTTCCATAATGTGTGTTTTAATGTACATATACATATATATATATATATAATATAAAAATAGAAAGAAATATGTTTAAGTTGATGTGTAATGAATTTAAAGTCGGTTCGGTGTAGAACCGACGCTATCCACATTGAACGTAGCGTCGGTTGACGTAACGAACCGACGCTAGCCACATGGATAACGTCAATTTGTCACGTCAACTAACAGTACGTTCTATTTTTTAAATTAGAAAATGGATGAAATAAATACAATTAAAATTTTTTTAGGTCATTAATTATTATTTTATTTGACTTTTTAGAATTTAAGTTTGGGTATAAATATATATAAATAGTATAATTTTTCTTTTTTTTTAGACAATTAGTTTTTAAAATTATATAATTTTGTTTATTTGTTTGGATATTTAAATTTATACATGTACGTATAATATATCTTTATTTAATTTTGTGTATATGTTTTAATTAAATATTATTGTAAAGTTATTATTTTTTCTTTTTCTATAATACGTATATGCATAGTTTAAATAAAATAATAATTGATAAAAAAAACAATTTTAAATTGCCTGGATTGCGGTTCAGCTCATTTTTTCTATACAAAAACCCAAAAATCTTAATTTCTCTTCTCCATTTTTTCCCAAAACCGAGCTCACACTCACCCTCTTTCTCAATTTTCAGCCACCTTCGACCACCATTTGCAACGCCTTTTTGTGGGTTATACTCAAATTTTTTATACCCACTTTTTCACTTATTCTCACTTACAAAACACCACTTTCTTCTTTTTTCCTCCATTTAGTCACTTCATAACATTCTTATAAGTATTTCTATTAATTTTGCAACTTATTATTCATTTTTTTATTTTTTGTATAAATTTTTGATTTAGGTATGTTTTTTATTTTACTTATTATTATGTTTGACTTATTTTCTGTGAAAACAATATCTGAAATATTGTGGATTTAAGGGATTATATATATTTACTGTACGTGGATAAATTTATTTATATATAAATAATTATATTTTATTAAGTAGTGAATAGAGGATAAGTAATATGTTTTTTAAAATTTTTAAGAAATTATATTGGTATCAGAGTTATACGTGTTATCTCTTTACTCTTAAAAAAATTATAAATATATATTTATAAACTCAATAATTTAAATAATATATATATATATATATATTAATACAAATCAAATAATAACTAAAAACTAAGTAGTATTATTATTTTTATTTATATATGCTACTTATATGTTAAAATGTTAAATATGTTACTATAGTAGCCCCTACTTCTATAGAATGTTATATACGTATAATTAATATTACTTTTTAATTATGATATAGTAACATGTTTAGAAATTAGAATCAACCAAAGTGATTGGTTTTTATATATCCATGCTGCTTATTTTTTAATTTGTATAGAAATGAGTTTGTTTGTAACTTTATATCTTCATTCCTCCTTTAGGTACATATTGATTCTCAACTCTAACCCTATTATCATTCCCAAAGTTATTTATATATAATAATACTTAAAATATATTCATTGGATACATAATTAATAAATATGTTTAATTAATGTCATTAATAGAAAATGAACAAATCTTGGATGTTAAAATGTAGAATTGAGCAAGATTATATTTCTGGAGTTGAAAGTTTCATAGAATTTGCTTGTAGAAATAGTAATACTGGAACTAGTATGATTCGATGTCTATGTGTTAAATGTAAATAAGAATGTGAGTGGATTACATACATCTTATCATAATGTATAGATAGAAAATATGTTTCATGGTGTTGAAAATGAATTACTCGAGGATGATCCCGAAACCTTTAAAAAACTTATAGAAGATGCCAAAAAACCGTTGTATCCAAAATGCAAAAAATACACTAAAATGTCATGATTGGTTCATTTGTACAATGTGAAGGCAAAACATGGTTTTTCTGACAAGAGATTCATAGAATTACTAAATCTACTAGTCGATATGTTTCCTGAGGGTATTGAATTGTCATCTTCAATGTATAAAGTGAAGAAATCTCTTAGTCAATTTGGCATGGAATATCATAAGATTCACGCTTGTCCAAATGATTGCATTCTTTATAGAAAATAATATGAGACATTAGATGATTGTCCTATGTGTAAAGAATCGAGATGGAAGCATGGATGAGACAACACATAAGAAATGCATGCCTGCAAAGGTTCTTTGGTACTTTCCTCCGTTTCCTCGCTTTCAAAGGTTGTTCAATAGTAAAGATACATCAAAAATATTGACTTGGCATTCAGATAATCGATCTAATGATAGGGTGCTACGTCATCCTTGTGATTCTCCAAATTGGAAAGTAGTAGATAATTTATCTCCTTAATTTTCATCTGATTCGCGCAATCTTTGTCTTTCCATTACTGCTCATGGAATTAATCCACATAGTTCCCTAAATAGTAGATATAACTGTTGGCCAGTAATTATGGTAACATACAACCTTCCTCCCTGGTTGTGTATGAAAAGAAAATTTATAATGTTAACATTATTGATCTCAAGATCGAAACAACCCAGTATTGATATTGATGTATATTTGCAACCTCTGATAGATGATTTAAAGACGTTGTGGAATGATGGTGTAAATGTTTACGATGCACATAAAGAAGAACACTTTAACTTGAAGGGGGTCCTTTTATGGACAATTAATGATTTTCATGCCTATGGAAACTTATCAGGACATGCAATAAAAGGTTAAGAGGGATGCGTTATATGTAGTGATGGAACTTCTCCAACATATCTTGTTCACGAACGAAAGATGTCTTATAGAAGACATAGAAGATTTTTGCCATCTAGACACAAGTTTAGATACCAAAAGAAACTGTTTGATGGTGAAGAAGATCATGATCATGCAACTCGATCTTTGCGAGGTGTTGAAATTTTAAGGTAATTGAATGGTATGACATTCAAACGATATGAAAAGATGAAAAAAAAACTCACTAAGGTAGGTAAACGAAAGAGGTCAACTAATGAAATTGGTGAAAATGAAAAAGAGTTTGAAACGACTTACCATGGTTGTTGGAAAAAAATCAATATTTTGGGAATTAACTTATTGGAAAGACCTACACATTCGTCACATCTTAGATGTCATGCACATCGAGAAAAATGTATGTGAGAGCTTGATTGGTACTTTACTTAATATACCTGGAAGGATGTTAGCATTAGAGCTAAACAATTATGTGATAAAGTATTAACGCTTAACAGAAATCAAAAGTTGATAATCCCTTGGCCATTAAGGTTTGAACAAGGTCAAGATCATTGGATGTTGGTAATTATTGATCTATTCAATAATCATGCTTGATACTGTGACTTAGCTTCCATAGAATTGAGTAAAGATACAAAATTAGTTGTTGAAATGTAAGAGTTATAGCTACATATTAGTTTCTTCTATTATTTTTTGTAATATTTAATAAAAATTAACTGTTTTAAACCTTGATAGGGCATGGAAGTTGTGGAACAAGTTTATGGGCATTGCCCTTAAAATATCTCATAAGCTTATATGGACAAAGGTTATGGAGTCATGTGTAGTTATTATGTCATGAAGTTTATGAGCGAAATCATCACAAATATCAAAATTCCAATTGATAATGTGGTAATATCTTTTATCCATATACATAAATATTTTTAACATATTTGAGTTATTTTTTGTAAATATATGAAATTATATTCTTATTTTGATTTTAAATACATGTAGTTCTTTGGTTGGAACAAGACGGGCTACGGCCATCAAATTTTTGATGATTTATGAGAGGAATGGGCAAAACACATGGTTCAAATTATATCATCACAAGAAGAATCAGGAAAAGATTCTGATGATCTTGAATAGTATATGACAACATAACGGTAATTTTTTTAATGATTTAATTTCTCTATTCCTATGTCTGAAGTCCCTTGTTTGATGGATGATTATATGCTCATGTATTTAGGGGAATGCATTGTTTTATGGACCTATTTTTGGCCCAAACTACATCTTATCTCTCTTGCCTACTTTCCTTATGACAACAATTAACACTTTATTAATCATTTGTCTATAAATATGAAGTTATCTGAAATCTTTGCTTGTATTTTTAATGTTATAATGAGCTCTAAATATGAAATCAGGTGTAACTCCAATTTGTTTCTTGGTTTGTATGAGTTTTGGTGCCCATTAACGTGTTCCATACGTTTAAGGGCACCAAAACTCACACAAGCCAAGTAAGAAATCGGAGTTACACTTGATTTCATATTTAGAGCTCATTATAGCATTAAAAATACTAGCAGAGATTCCAGATAATTTCATATTTATAGACAAATGATTAATAAAGTGCTAATATGAGTTCGTCTAAAGGTTATATCACTCGGATGTCACTGTGATAATCTCTTTTTGGTGGTAATATTTATAATTCTTTTAATTTCTCCATTCGTATGTCTCTGAAGTTTAGACTACTTGTTTGATGAATGTTTATGTGCTCATGTATGTAGGGGAATATGAATTGGTATATGGATCAGCTGTTTTTTGTCTACTTTCCTTGTCATAATGCTGGTGATTCTAAGCCAACCAATCTTGCTCGCACAATCCAATTACACTTTGACGACATTATTTTATTTGTAATTTAAGTTAACTATATGTATTGTAAATACATTATTTATTTTTGTAATTTAAGTTAACTATATGTATTGTATATACATTATTTGTTTTTGTAATAAATTTAATTATCAAGTAATTAATTATATTTAAATTTTTAATTATTTGTATTATTATTTATATTTTAGTTTTTTTATGCTATATATATTGAATATTGAATACGAAAAATGAGAATGAAAATAAAAAAATCATAAAATCTACATGTAAAGTTGGTTCACGCGGTTAACCGACTTTACATTTTAAGTCACTCAATTTAAAGTCGGTTCAGCGAACCGAATTTAATGTCCATTTTTATAGTAGTGTCAACACACAAAGAACAACACTTGAAGTACTTATTTTGCACTATAAGAACTTAAAAGATTAAGGCATGTAAACCTTTCAGCAAGAACCAACCAATTTTGTAACATGTATAGGATATAATTCAAGACAAACAAAGTATGCCACAACAAAGAATTAAGTGTGCAACAATACACACCTCTCGAGATGAATTATTGGGCATGTTGAAATTTTCATGTCGCTGTATGAAATATAATGTGCCATGACGAGGCCCTCTCGGATTGATTTTGTGCAAGATGATCAAACTTCATGATGCAATGAGAAAATTTGTGTTTCGCAACTCGCAACGTTGAATTTTGTCTACAAAATCCTCTATACACATTTTTTTCTTATAAATAAACTTATTTAGATTTAGGTTTACATATAGCTTTTTCATAATATATAGTAACCGTAAAATATTTGTTGTTATATTTAGTTTTTATTTTTATACATAATTTAGATTAAATAATATCAAATAAAAGGTAAAAGTAGAAAGTTTTGTCGTATCAAGAAGAAGAAAAGATTGCTAAAAATTCAAAATCACTTTAAAGATCTTTATCGAAATCATTATTACAATAAAGGGCAATTAAGTCGGCATTTAAAGTCAATTTTTTCCAAAATCGACATATAACAAATTTTAAGTCGATTTGTTGATATACCGACTTAAAAAATTATAAAAATTAGTGTTGATTCATTGTTGATATTGAGATTTGATTTGTATTTTTATATTTTCATATTAATCTTTTTGTATTTCTTAGATGAATATTGATTTTAATCCACTAATCATATAATTTATTTTAAGCATGTATCACTGATTTTTAAAATGTGAATTTAATTTTGTTGCCATGTTTGTATAGTTTATTTAAGTGAAATTTTTTAATATTAAAAAAATACATATTATTTCTTTATTCAAGATTCGTTACAAGATTTATTTATGAATAATTTATTAGATATATATTCTTCTAATAGATTTTAAATATGAGAATTAGACTTCAAACCCATTATCTAAATCTTATTTGGATAGCTTGAATAAGATTTTAAATTGGTAATTCAATTAAAGGCATTGAATTAAAAGATTTGTTATTTTCTTAGGCATAATTTAATCAATTAATTAATTATCCTAATCGAAAGTACTAATTAGTTTGATTAACATAGAAAAATGATCCCAATCCAAGCATTTTTATACAAAAATAAATAAATAATCAATAATCTAAATTCATATTTTAATTAGCCTAAATATTTCTAAATAAGTATGATTAACTAGCTAAATATTTTAATTAATTCTCCATTAATTATTAATTATATATTTGACTTGAATTTATTTGAGTCGAGTCTATATTAAATTATTTAATTATTTTTTATTAGTTTAAGGTTTTCAAAAAACATCCCTTGTAATAGAATATTTATGTTTTATTTTAATATTTGTTTAATTTTTTTTAAGAAAAGTAAAGCATTATTTAAAATCATATAATTTCTCTTAAGATGGATCTTGAAAGTATACTTATTATTTATTATAAGTGATTTGTGCATTTGCAAGACTTTTATAAATAAAAAATTTGTACATAAGATCCCTTACATTATTTTTACAATCTATACGAACAAATCTTGTACAACATTTCGATTGACTTCTTGTAAATAAATTGTAAAAAGGATTAACATAGAAACATAAGTGTTACCCAATATTCTAAATGAATTTAAATAATAAATAAATCATGATCTTAGTTCAAAAGATATAAATAAATACGAAACTAAGAATTCTAGAACATATACTAAGACAACATACATAGTAAGTGATCAACCTAAATAGATAGAAGTAGATATAACTTAAATAAATTATAACATAAATTTTTTTCAATTTTAAATTTATATCTAATATTAATGTGTGTGATTTTGTTATGTTTGGTCTTAAAGATATTAAGTATTAAAAATTAAATTTAATTAAATATTTATTATATTATTATCTCAAAAACCCAAACTTAGATGAATAACTCAAAAGGCACGAAAAATAATGTTCAAAAATTTTTACTCTCCAATCAAAATATATTTTTATAATTAGTACAATGATCCGACTTGTTATGTAAATTTATAAATTTTTTATGTAACTATTTTTTTTAATGAAACTTCTTCTCTTTGAAGAAAAACATTGTTTTTTTTAAATGTCTACAATAATATTAATGCTTTAGAAGTCTCCACAACGATACACATTATTTGTAATAATGACAACAAATTGTCAACGTGAATTAAACCTTAATAAATATTTGGGAAGAAGGGGACACTTCGACAAATTTAACTTTCATGTCCTTGTGTGACAAAGAAAGAAGCTTTTACTAACCAATTTTTTATTATTATTATTATTATTTCGTGTAGGGAAGAAAATAATAATTTATACTTCACACTGATTTCCCTTTTCAAATTCCTTCGTTCATTTCCTCTTTAAATCTATCAAGTTAATCAATTAAAATTTATCTATAAATTAATTAAAAATTTATTTATTATAAATTATAATTAATATATACGGTATTATTAATAAATATAATTATTTTTAATAAAAAATCAATACATTAATTATAATTATAACATATAATAATATTGTATTTACGTTAATCAACCTATAAGAGCCCGTATTCTCTTTTGCTTTCTTATTTACATTTACATTAAATAAAAAATATAAACTACTTTTAACTTCTTAAATAGTGTAATTAATTGAAAGTGGTCATCACTCACAAAAAAAAAAATTATAGATAAATATTCTAAATAGATATTATATTAGAAAAAATAAATAAGAAGACACGTAAAAACCTTACTTCCCTAAAACTATTATAAAATTATGGAATAGATTATGTTAGACTCAAAATTATAATTTATTGTAATTTCCTAGAAAAGAGCTGGCAACAACTAAGTACTAGGCTCTTAGCATATAGAAGATAGTAATAGACAGACTAGTGATTGACTTCTTAATTTAAAGCATCTTATCAATATTCTTAAACAATATTACAATACATGTCCTAATCATAATATTATAAATCATTCGTGGGGTGTATCATCTACGTTTTTTCAAAAGAAAAAATAAGTAAAAATTATATTAAAGGTAATTAAAAATATATTATTATGATATTTTAATTATATAATTTTTTATAAATTATATATAATTATGAAATTATATGATTAAAATATTATAATTTTAAAAATCATATGATTTATATATATATATATATGAATAAAGTGTTTCAATAATTTATTAAAAATTTATTAACTCAAAATAAAATAAGTGTTTTGTCACTGAATTCTCAATTTCAATTCTTATTAAACAATATATATATATATATAATTTCTAATTAATTACTGTTTAATATTAAATAAACTGAAATATATGTAATTCAATTTAAACAATATTTATATAAAATAATATGTTAAAATGATTCGATATATAATTTATTCATGGTATATTTCTATTGAAATTATGTGGGCTAGGAAAAATATTGTCTCGAGACTACATGTAATATTTATTACATGATCAAATCATGTATAAAATAGTATCAAGCTTCCATAATTTTTTATCAAAATATTACTAACAATTCTATAATTTAAAATATAAATTACACATAATCTCTTTTTTAATTAAAAAATGAAAAATAAAATGCTTACTATGCTTTTCATAATTTGTTTCTCTCCTTATTTAATAAAATTTTAAGACTAAAAAAATTTTGTACTCGTCCAACGGTATGATACACTTAATTTTAATTTTTATTACTATCACTATTGTTTTAAAATTCTACTAATTGAGAATCAAGTGGTGTTATCTTATACAAAATTATTCTAAAATTAAATTAAAATGAGACTTTTTTTTATGCACTCACATTATAAGTGAATTCTCTCCTTAATTTTTTAGATTTTGGAACGTTATCGCACGCTAAAGTCGTTTGCTTTTTCTCATATGTGTGTTAACTACTCTTGAGAGTTAAAAATATATTTCAAAATTAACAAAAGTATGTGATTACAGTAAAATTATTTTAATAAAAAATCAATCAATACGAAAGGATCTTATCGAAAATAATCAATTAAGAAAGAAATAAAAACTAATAAATAAATCAATCAAATAAAACTAATTTCTATTAAACTACTTTACGATTTTTTTTAATTTTTTAATTTTTTCTTTGGCAATGATGTTGCAAAATGTTAACCAGTGGCTACGCACACATATAAATGATATTTTCACCAAAATATTTTATTAATTTATACTTTGTATATATATCATCTTAATTTTTTTTTAATAAAATTTAATGGTAATTTATTAATGGAAATCACACTTAATTAAATTTAGTTTTATAAATTAAATACATTAATAATTTTACTTTAAATTAATATAATTTATTCAATTTATTTTTATAGTTATAAACAATTGTCATTTTAGTCAAATTTTATTAATTTTAATTTATTGCATTTCTTTAAGATATTTTTCTCTTTAAACATATACTACCTGTTAATAAAATTCATTTTAATTTAGTTTTAAGTTTTTTAACAAAAAATATCCTTAAAAAAATGTCAAAAAATTACTAGAGTATCCTGTAACAAAATAAGACTAATATCTATTATTTTTAAAAAATGTAATTAATGTATCTAATTTATAAAAATAGAATTACTAAATTATTATATTATCTATTCATTACGTAGGAAACAACTACAAACTATTTTTTGTAATATTTGAAGAATATGAAGTAATTACTCTCTTCTACAATAAAACTAATTTTTTAACGTCCAATGATTCAACCTATTTTATTTATTCTTTTATTCTTTGTTTGAAAGAATGAAATATGTTTTTTTCCCAAAAATAAATTCATACGCATGTAAATAAAATTTAAACTTTAAAATTTCAACATATTCAAATAAATTTTATGTTGTTGAGTTATAACTTACACGTTATATCTAATTTATAGATTTTATATTTTATATTTAATATATTAAATATGTACACTTTAATAGTGTCTAATTCTTATTCTTGGCTACACTATTGAAGTTAACTACTTTTCTTAAGAAAAAAACAAAAATTTATAAAATGGCTATTTTAACTTAATAATTAATTACTCTTTAATATTATTATTGAATAAAGTTGTTATTAATAAAAATAATTTTAATTATGATAATATTTTTTTATTTAATTAATAATTAACAATTTAATTAAAAAATAACAAACAAATCATTGAATAAAATTAATAAACGATAAAAAAATCAATGATCAAAAGAGTGCTTTGAATTTCTCGAAATAATATCTCAAATGACTTTGAGATTTGACATATTTTCAATTATGCCCTCGAGGTTTATAAAATATCAAAAATATCCTTAAATTTTAATGGTGTTAATTTTTTATCAATTACTATTTAAACTACTATTCTTAGGCTCTCATACCAATTTTTACAGATCAATACAATTTTTAATCGAAAGTTAATATTGACCTAGTTGATGGTCTTGTTTTATTTACTGAAGGTAATAATATTTGTCTAAAAAGCTTATTATTTTTTTGTATAAATATATTTTTCTTCTATATTCATTACAATTACATAGTATATTATGTTCTTCATTATATTAGTTACTTAATTCTAATCATGAATCCATTAATTATCTTTTAAAATTAAAAATTATTCTTTTATTTGTTAAATTTAATAGTTCTAATTTATGTACTAATGATTCGATATTCATAGAGTATTATCTTGATAAATCATATCTGTTGAATGCATATTATTTTATCCTATTCGTAATATATAAACAAGTTTTTCTTGTATACATACAATGTATTTATAATCTTCAAAAAAATAGTATCCAAACATTAAGTTGTTGAATTTCTCTTCCTCTATTCTTACATATTTTTTACTAAAACAGTCTTTCAATGTCCTTAAAACATGATGATCTATGATACTTATGGTAGCTTTAAATAAATCTATATAGATATCTAATAAGGTGTTAAATCTTTTAAAATTTTCAAGACAAGTTTCATAATCTTCATCTTTAAAATATTCATTTAAATGGTAGAGATAACCGTTAACAAATGTTTCTAATAGAATTAGACTTTTATCTTTAATTTTATTTGGAATTATTAGTTGTTTATTTCTAAAAATAGTTTCCATTTTTCTATTTTAGCAGTATTATCTCTTATTGTAAGCAAATATTTAAACATTCAAAATTCTTAACTAAATTAAATTTATAATTATTATACTCAAATTTGATGGGTCCATTACGGTCTTACCTTCTATTCGTCTTCTTTTATTACACCGATTATGCCTCATTTTTGCTCAAACCTCAACGCCCTCCTAGCAATGGTGAGCCTTCTACATTCGTACATAAAATGATGTTCAATAGTTGACTTGTTAGAGAAGAGTAACTAAACTCCATTTTATTTATAGGATAATAACTATTACAACTTAAGGTTAACTAAGAACCTTGAGGGGGTGCTTAGCCGCTCATAATTACTGGGTATAACATTATTGGTTTTGAGATTTTTAGATAAAGTGGTTTTCTATGCTAGAGTGTTTTAGAGTACAAAGCTTTGGATTTATGTGTATTCATGTGTGTTTTGAAATGATAATAAGGGTTCCTTTTATAGAACAAGAAATCCCTATTTATAAGACTAAAATTATTATTTTACCCTTGCTTTAATAATTCATCTCCTTTTTACTTTAAAGGATAGCCACTGTTTTTTCCTTGGTACATATTGCCAACTAAGATGTGGGGTCTACTTATTTATTTCTTTTGTCGTCTTCTGTCGACAATTTCTTTTCTTATTTTTCTTTGTCATTTTCTACTGACGATTTCTTTGATGACGTTGATGATAACGCATCTTCATCTTCTCTATCTTTGATGCAGAGAATGCATTTGTTGTCTTTAATGGCTTTTCCAGCATAGAAGCAGAATATCTTCCTTGTTTCTTGACTAATTTATAGGTTGTTGCAATTAAAATTGGTTTCGTATTTGGTAATTTTTTCACCATCTTCTTCTGACAAAGTCATGCTACTGTGGAAAATGATGATGACTTTACTAGTTAAATAATTTACTTTAATCTCAGAAGAATTGTCAATCTTTCTAACTTCATAGTAAATTTGGCCTAGCATTTGACCTGTTAGCTAGTATATAGAGTTCTTATGTGTTGAATTCCTTTTCTGGAAGTGCCTCTAGTTTGGAAACTTTTCTGTTTGTGTTAGAAATCTCTATCTTGATGAAGTGGTAGAGATTAATACTTTTTTCCTCATTTCAGTACATTAATGAACTAAAAAATCTAAAAAATAGGTTTATCGCCTGCTTTAATCTTCCTTTTGAATTTCTTGATTGCTCTTTTAAAATTCTCTGGGAAATAATTGAATGATATATATTTTCTATTAGTCCTGCATGAAATGCTTTATATATAAATATTGGATCAGCTCTTTCCAATATATTGAATTTACTTCCTGTAGGAAATTCCTTGTTTGTAGTATAGAACTTCATATCTTCTATATGTTCTTGGGCAGATTTTATGGCCAAGTTATAGAGACTCAACCATTGTTGTTTACTGAGGTTTCTATATTGGTCATTTTCATCTTCAACGATTGGAGTAGTTCTAGTAGATGTCTCCCTAAAAAGTACCAAATGCTTTACTATTTTTTTTTGTTTCTATAGGAGATGTTTCTCTAAATAGCATTGGAGGCCTTGATATATTTCCAAGATTTGTTAACCTACTTGGAGTTATGAGTTGTTGTTGTAATGATGTAGAATAATTTCTTACTATTCCTATAGAGTTATCATTTTTGGTGTTTTGTAGTTAGCATAACTACCTTATGCTTCTATTATGTTGATGAAGACTCTATGAGTTACTCCACTAATTTCCAGAATAGATTTGCTATGTTCTATCCAGTTGTTATAAATTCCTACTTTTGGGTCCTTATAGACCACATAAACTTTTTTATGTTCTTCTTTTTCTGCCTCATTTGCCCAAATGAGCTTTGTGGTTTCAGAAGTTTTTTGTGAACTGTTAGGCTATTCCTTTTTTAATGGAGATTCCTCGTTTGAGCTTCTGGTCTCTAGAGATTCTTTTGAACAATTAAGTTCTTCTTGTTTCTTTCTTGTTTCCATAATAGATTTCTCAAGATATAGCAGATCGAGTTGTTCTTGTAGGATTTTTATCTCCTTTTCCTTTATCTTGATTTTGATATCAAGATGTTCCATTCCTGAAAGCATAAAAATAGTTAGAGATGTTAATTCTCTGGTAAATACATTAGCTAAACTATTTTTAAGGTCTGAAAGATGTTCGACATCAAAATTATAATGGTTGAACCATTGTTATCATCTAACTAATCTTCCTTGTTTGTAATTACCTACAATATTAGTTCTTAAGAAATAACCAAAATTCATATTATCTGTTCTAACAGTGAATCTGGAGCTTATAACACATATTACAAATTTTTTAACAGCTAAATATTCTTTTTCATTATTATGGTAGTTTAATTTTGAACCTTGGAAAGATCCTAATGTATATCTATAAAGATATTCATCTTTGTCGTCTATTCTTACTTTAAGAATGGCTCCCCAATATTCCTGTGAATCATCTGTTTCAATTATCATCTTATCATCTAATCCTAGATGGTATAAAGTTGATAATTTTTTTACCTTTGCTTTTACTCTATCCATATATAGAGTATTTTGTTATGTCCATTTCCAGATATGATTTATTTTCAATTTTACTTGTAATGATTTTCTTATTTCTGCATGTTTCTTGATGTATGCTTCTGCATATGTTAAACATCCTAAAAATCTCTGTAATTGATTTTTATATTTTAATTCACTAGGAAAACCTTAAATATTATTTAGTATATGAGGTTGTAGATTATGTTTTTCATTTTCAATTTTCAATCCTAAGTATTTAATCTTTTGTTGAGTGATAACTGTATTTTATATAGTTATTTTCACCTATTTTATTAATTATAATTGCTATGTTCTTGATATTTTTGTTTAATTTTAGTTAAATAAATTAATATTCATCTTTTATATGTAGAGAAATACATTTTAAGAATATTAAATAATTTGTATCGAAAATGTACTTAATTGCAAATTTTTGTCCAAAAATCTAATTTCAAATAAATGAGTACTTAATTGCAAATTATAAAAGTCAAAAATATAATTTAAATTAAAATTGGGCTTGATTGCAATTAAAGAAAGATTAAAATGTAATTTGAATTAAATTTGTGGGTCAAAATGCTATTAAGGAAATGGAATTTTCTGCGCAGGAGAAGAATTTCACTCGCACCACTCCCGACGCCCATCATCCACCGTTTGTTCATTCAATCAACAGTCTCGATTTGGCGAATGTATTTCAAACGAAACAAAAGGGCGTACCCATATGTCTGTTGCACGTAGCTCGGCAACCAGTGTAGCCCACCTACCGTGCAGGCCGACGTGCAGAGTGGGACCCATATGTCGGCTGCGCAGAGTTTCCTCGAGGTGCATCGCTCACCGTTGGATCGTATGAACAGTCTAGATTGAAGCGCGTGGAACCAAGTTGTCGCACACCGAATCGCTTGCCTAAAAATCTTGTGCTACACGGGACATCCAAGAGGCGTACACCCTCTCGTTTTACAGAATAAGAAGAAGCCATGTGTCTATTAAATAATCCAGCGAGTAACATGACAACACGTGTCATGCATTAAGTGAACAAAACGCACGGAAACGGCGCTCGTTTCCAGGCGCGCCGTTGTCTGCCACATGTACCCGTGCGCCTTGCTTTCGTGCGGCGCAGTTCCAAGCACCCTTTTTGCTCTCACCAATTGAAGGATGCCACGTGTCCCACTATATTTTACAACAAATCAGATCGCGACACATGGCTGAATATATTGAAAACAAAATCAGAAGCGTGCGCCGTTGTCTCCCACTCAGTTTAAAATAATATTTTTGTTGTAACGGTTTGTCCCCCACGCGTTTTATTTTTATTTTCGATACAAATATTATACGCGTGTCTGCGTAATTAAAGAAAAAAATGTATTATTTTAGATGTATTTTTGTAGCTATAAATAGGTGATAAGATGATAGAGTTAAGGAGTTTTTGCAGTTTAGAATTTTTGTGGTATTAGAGGTTGGGTTTAGGGGTTCATTTTTTCGTTTTGGACTGCAGAACACGCAGAAGCCATTTTTTGGCTTTTGTTGTGTTCTGCGTGTGCCAAATATTTTCGTTTCTTGATGTTTTAATTTCCTTTCTTCTTGCTTTAATTTTTCTGCATCTGCTGTAATTTTTATTTTAATTTTATGAAGTAATTTAATTTTTCTAGGGTTGCATTTGATCTAAATTTATGAAGCTTTGATTTTAATTATTTTTTTGATAGATTTATAAGACGTTCGATTTGTTCATTCTATTTTGTGCTTAATGCTTTTTGATTATTTACGAATCTTATCAAAACGATCTGTGGCACATAAATAAACTTGGAAGAGGCATTTGTGTGTGTATTGCTCGTAAATAGAATGACATGTATGATGAAGGATAGGAATATACCCTAATTTTATGTGTGGCCATTTGAGAACTTAGAACTTAATGAATCTTATTAAATTTAATTCTCATAGAGATATAGTGAATTAATTTAACGAGGTGTGTTTATACGGAGCTCGGAAGAGATGTATGAATAAAAATAGAAGTTTTCGGTTGACAAATTAAATGTACTAAAAAATATAAATTAAAAGAAAATAACATGATTTGAGTGGATTAGTTTGGTGAAAAATTGCAATCCTAGATTTCTTTTATTTTGTTAACTCTTTTCTTATTTTCCTAAATCAACGGTTGTTTTGGATAAAATCAGAGGGAAACAATTTTATTACTCAACAAACTATAGTAACAAATCTCTGTGGGAACGATCTTTACTTACAAATCTTATTACTTGTGACCGTGTATACTTGCACGATTTTATGCTCTCTAAAAGAGACAACATTGAGCAAGTACTACTTTCTTTTCAGATAGTACAATGCCTTCTCTTCTACATTTTTGTAAAATATTGATAATATCCAAATAATGTTTATTTAGTTCATTACTGAAAACCAAAATATCATCTATGTAAATACAGGAAATATCTTATAATTTCTTGAAAATGTTATCCATATATCTTTGAAAAATACCTGGAGCTTGTTTTAATCCAAATGGTATAACTATCCATTGGAATTGTCCTTAGGGGCAACTAAATGCTGTTAATTTTTGAGATTCTTCATCTAGTCTTATTTGCCAAAATCTACTTTTGCAATCAAAACTCGAGAAGTATTTCTTTCCTTTTATTAATGATAGTAGTTCTTCCTTTTTTGGAATAAATTATCCATCGTCAATGGTTTCTTTATTCAGTGCTTTAAAGTTTATTACCATTCTCTTTTGTCCTCTTTTTTTCTCTGCTTCTTTTTCAACTAAGAATATGGGACTAGAATGAGATGAATTACTTGATATTATGACTTTTAATTCTAAAAATTCTTGAATTTGTTTTCCAAATTCAATCATGTCTTTTGGAGTATAAAACATTGGTTTTACTCTTATGATCTTGTTAGGATCTCTTAATTTTATGTTGATTATTGTTTTAGATTTATTTATTTATGGATCCAAATAATTTTCTAAACTAACTATTTTTAATAGTTTTTTAATGCCTATTAGGGCTTTGTCTTCTCGTATTTCATTGAGAAAAAAGTTTTGTTTCTCCTCTAAATCTAATAAAATATTTTCTAAATAAGATTTTTGATGGTCTTCTATCTCACTACGTTTTCTCTTTTTATGTTGTTGCATAAAAGTTGGGTTTGAGACAATTAAATCTTTTCTTATTTTGGAGACATATATGGTATCTCCTTCTAAGGTTGTGAGACTTATTTTGTCGAAATGTTATGTAAAAGGTTGATATAAGTTTAGGAAATTATTTCCTAGTAACAAATCTACTCCTATTTCCTGTTGATATATGGTAGGAATGTGAAAATTTTCTCATCCTATATTTATATCAGTATCTTTAATACCTTATTAAGTTTTATTATAGTATTATTAGCAATTCTTACAATTAAATCTTTTGGCGCTTGTTTTCAGTTGTCTTCTGGAAATATATATCTACTTGCTATACACATACTAACTCGTGTATCTATATATACATGTAAATGATAAGTGTTATAGGCTTTAAATTTTAGTCCTACTTTATTGTAAGTACTATTTGAATTTGTAATACTATACAAATCATTTATCTTCTGATGAAAAATATCCATAATTTGAGTGTTCATATTCTGAGTCAGTTATTTCTTTCTCAGTTTCTTCCAATAGATAGATACTATAAGTGTCATCTATATCAGATACCTCGATTGATTCTAATTCCATTTTGAAAGCTTCTTCTAAGATTTTTGCTTTTTGTGAAAATTCCTTTTTAAATTCCTTTTTATGTTTAAATCTGCTTGGACATTCATTAACATATTAGCATAATGTCCTTCTTCATTACAGATCCAATGTTTACATTTTTTCTTTCCTGAAGGGAAATAATTCCTTTTTTTAGAAGGTTTATAATTCTTTCTTCTAAAATATCTTTTCTTATAGTTTTCTCTATTAAATATCTTTTTATATTTTTGGAAATTTTTTTCTGAATTTAAATTTTTTATATTTATATTTTTGTTTATAAGTTTTTATATTACATCTATATTTACCTAGTATTCTAAACTCTCTTGTATCACCATAGATTTTATCATTTTCTCTTATCTATTTATATTCTTTTCTTTCTTGGCATTTAATAATGATTCAATCTTTAAGGCTTCTTATTCTTACTCTTAGAGTATCTGGTATAGTTTCTCTATTCTTTTGTTCTCAATTTTTTGTTAAGGTTTTATATAGTATTCCAGGTAATTTTTGAAAAAAAACATTTCTTTATAAGTTGTTTGCATAAATGATGATAATTTATGGTAATACATTTCATATTCACAAATAAAAGAATCTATTTAACATATGTTACAAATGTCTATATTTGTTAGATGCCACTTAGCTTCATTGATTTTATGTTCACTGAATTCAGGGATAGTCCTTCCTTTATCTTTATAAGTTGTGTATTTTATTTATTAATGTATCTAAGTATTCCCTTCTTGTGGAAGCATTTCCTTGCATTAACAAATGTTGTTGATCTGTTAAGTTTGAAAACCAAACTTTAACACTTCCTGCATTTTATGTGATATAAGCACTCTACAAGTTGAAAGATTTGTTTGGGTAGTTTGAGAAGTTTGTATGAACACACTTATTTCACTAGCCCATTCATCTAAGGCTTTCTTCCTATCTCTTATACAGTCTAAATCTAGAAGTTTAGACTTATAATTATCATGGAGTTTGAACTTTGGTAGAATACTATATCTAATTCCCCAATGCAACCTTTCCTCCATTTTAGGTGGTTGTCTTCTTCTATCTGTGGTATCAGATTGTTCTGTTCTTTACCTATTTCTTTCTCCCCTATGTGGGTCAGATGTTCCTTCTTGGTAAAGCACTGGTAATGAAATTGGTATCATATGACCTTTTGAGGTCATATTTTTGGTTTAGAATCAATTTTACTGATTATTGTCATATCATCCTCTTCTTTGTTAGTACAAAGTTTTTCATTATAATGTTCTTCTATTTCTTCATTGGTTAATGTCAATAAACTGACCAATGTTTCTATATCTCTATTTTCAAGGTCCATGAATTTTCTTTCTAATTTTTTTCTATACTCCATTAAATTGGAATTATCTCTTTGTTCTTAAATTGTTCTTCATTTTCCCTTTTCTCATTTTTAGGAATCAGGAAATCTGATCTCCTAGGTGGTTCTTTTAGTCATTCTAAGGGATCATATTTATAACCTATTATTTCATTATTCCTATGTATGTTGTATACATCTTTTCTTAATTCTGAAAATTTCTTATGCATATCTTGTTGTAGTTTATTATAACCACATTCTTTTATTTCCTTTAGTAATTGTTTTTGTATATCTATTATTTCCTGTAAATAGTTTATTTTTTATTCTTGGACTAAATCCACTACCTTTATTAATAATTGTACAGTTTCAAATAATGTTGCTTGATTTTTTTCTACACCTACTAGGCTTCTATTTACTTCTAAATGCATATTTTTTATTTTACCTCTAAACATTATTTTTCCGTAATATGCAATCATAAATTAATGTCTTCATTATTTTGACTTCATTTTCTTATTTTTTAACTTTTTCTTGGTTAGAAGTTTATCCTTCATAGTCTATAAAAATAAACCTTGGCATGTTATTAGTTTTATCAACATTACTTTTTCTTCCTATTATCAAGGGTTTTTCTTTTATTTCTAATTTCCATTCTTTTGGTATTTCAAAATCTGTTAGCATTTCTGGTTTTATTATTTGTCCAAGTTTTTTAAAAGTTTTGTTTATTTCTATAAATTCATTTTGTCTGTATATTGAATTATTATGACTTTTTATTAAAGAATATGCTAATGGATAAAGTATTGAAAATGAATGATTTTTCTTCTTTCATTAATTCTCTTCTTTCAAATTCATAAGCTAGACTTAATACTTTTTTAGATTTTTATCATGTATATTAATAGTAAATCTATGATATGGTATAAATTTAAACTTTTGATATCCTAAATTACGATGGATCATTCCTAATAAGGTATCTTGCCTATTTATTATTATGTTATCTAATAATGTTATTTTTATTGGTATATCTATTCGTTCTCTAAAATAACCTTTTATTAATATTTGAATTCTTACTAAATGAACGTATTCATTTTTTTCTTTATCTTTATAAGAAATTTTTGATAGCTTGTTTAATATAATTTCTTTATCAATTAATGATATATTATACCTTCTTTTGCATCTGTAATCTTAATACTCATTTCGGTATTAGTTATGTCCTAATAAATTATGTTTTTCCTAGGGAATAATTTTCTTAATAAAAATGATGGGTAAATTCATCTCCTTCTTTAAGATTTAACTTTATTTTTGAATCTCTTCAAAAAAAAATTACTTATTACTATTTCTTGTGAAAAATATTTTAAGATGTCTTCTATTTTTATATCCATTATGTTTCAGAGGTATTTT
The DNA here is from genome assembly GCA_033030585.1 of Hippophae rhamnoides. Lineage (NCBI taxonomy): Eukaryota > Viridiplantae > Streptophyta > Magnoliopsida > Rosales > Elaeagnaceae > Hippophae > Hippophae rhamnoides. Next base: position 58,121,335 of record CM065428.1, on the reverse strand, counting down.
TAAAATTTTTGAAATCTTAAAAGTATTTTTGAATTTTTTTTAAAACTTGAAGGTATTTATGATATTAATCCGAATTTCTCGAAAAAAGAGAGAATAAGCTTCGTGATTTATTTTGTAAGAATTAGGATTAATAGATGAACATATACTTCGTAAAATTAAGTGTACACATAAAATGTCATACTTAATTTTTTAAAAAAATAATTACATTATTTGTATACTCGTAATTGTTATAATATATTTAACTGTTATATTTAATGTTACTACTTTTTCTTTCTTTCATTTTTCATAAAAATAAATAATTTAATTTTATAATTATTTATCTAGGCACATACTATCTTATATTTATGCAACATAAGCACTACATTATAAACTTGAGTCCCTATAATTTTTAAAAAGATGCACCTTTAAATCCTTAATGGCTCATTTTTATAAATTGTGAACAATTTTCTATTTTTTAAAAAAGTTTAAACAATTTTACTAGCTATGAAAAAGTTTGGACAAAATTTTAATTTTAGAAAGTTTGAACATCTCATTTTACAAAGATTGAACAACTTTTTATTTTTAGATTTTTAAGAAGTTTAAAAATTTGCTAACTGTATAAAATTTGCGAAAAATTATTGTTAGAAATTTTGGACAACCTACTAATTTAAGAAAATTTTGATTCTATATTTATAAATTGTGAACAATTTTCTATTTAAAAAAATTGAGTACTTTTACTAGCTTAAGAAAGTTTGGACAACTTTTATTTTCGAATTTTTTTAATTGTTTTTATAAAATACTGTACACATTTATATATTCTAAAAAAATTGAAATATTTTCATTCTTAGAAAGTTTGGACAACTCTCTAGTATATAAAAGTTTGGACAAATTTTTATTTTTAAAAACTTTGGACAACTTTCTAATATAATAAAGTTTGGAAAACTTTCTATATTTAGAAAGTATGTACAATTTTTTATTTTTTAAAAAATTTGGACATCTTTCTTCTTATTATTATTTTTTTAAATTTTTACAAAATTTGGAAAAACTTTAATTTTAAAAATTTTGGAAAATTTTCTATTTTTATATTTTTAAAAAGTTTGAACAACTTTATAATTATAGAAAAATTAAATTCTATTTTTATAAATTGTGAACAATTTTAGAAATCTTGGACTAATTTTTATTTTTAGAAACTATAGAACATTTTACTTTTTAAGAAAGTTTACAAATTTTTCAATTTTTAGATATTTAATTTTTTTAAGAAAAATCATAAAAATTAAAACCTTAAAAACTTATAATAACAACATAGCACCCTCGATATTAAATTTTATTCTACTAGAATCCCTCTTAAGGTTTGTTTTGTTTATATTTATCTTCTTCTTATTAGTTATTTTGAATAAAAAATATATTTGTATTATTTCTTCACATACTAGGATTTTGTTTTTCAATATCATATATATGTGTGTAAATTTTGTGTTTTTTTATTAATCTAGATTTTTATCGAGATTCATAACATTGAAGATTATGGAGATTACAATATGGTACTAAGTTTTTATTTTATTTTTTTTTTCTAAATAACAATTAGTATATCAGTTGAAGCAATCAAAGAGACACATTGATTAAACGAAGAATAATGATTCCATTGTTTAAGAAATAACCATAAAAACGATAAAACCCATTATATCTATTTCTATTTAATACTGTCTTTTTTATACTTATTATTAATTTATTATTTCGAAGTAAAAATTTCAGGGAAAAAAATAGTAATCGAGATGCTTATAGTAGCAAAAACCATTAGAATTAAAGCTAACCATAACTTAGTAGTTAGTCTAATTTCTTCAGCATCCTCTGGTAACTTTTTTTTTCCTTTTTTTTTTAATAACCCGTTAATTATTTTTCTTCAATAAACTTTTTCAAGTCTCATTTCCCTTTCAAAGTTTCAAGAAAAAGAGGTAACTACTTGAATCATGGAATCAACAACGATACTACCAGCAAACAAATATTGAAACATAACGACGCGTAGTTGTACTTAGGTGGCGTTTGGTTCGTGGAATGGAATCGGAATCGGAATCGGAATGGGAATGGAATGGAATGGAAAGGAAATAATTTTGTTTGGTTCGACCACTGGAATCAAGCTCAGAATTAGGATTACAGTGTTTGGTTTACCTTGGAATGGAATGAAAAAAGGCGTAAATGACCTTAATACCCCTACACGTCAGAAAGTTCAAATAGTGTCCATTTAATTACTATTTTTTCGTCAAACAAAATACATTATTGAAATCATTATTTTTCTAAATAATTATTACTTAATTAAAAAGAAATATATTATTAAAATTATTATTTTTTAAATAGGGTTTAGGGATTTAGAATTTGGGGTTATATTTGTAGGTTAACGTTTACGATTAAAATTATTATTTTTCTAAAAATGGTTTAGGCTCTTAGAATTTTGGATTTGGGGTTTAGCGTTTTAGGATTTGCAACTTGGGGTTTAGGGTTTTGGGATTTATGTTTTAGGGTTTTGGGTTTTGGGATTTATGTTTTAAGGTTTAGGGTTTAGGGATTTAGGGATTTGGGGTTTAGGGATTTAGGATTTGGAATTTGGGGTTTAGGGTTTAGGGTTTTGGGATTTATGTTTTAAGGTTTAGGGTTTAGGAATTATGGGTTTAGGGATTTGGGGATTTGAGATTTAGGGTTTTAGGGTTTAAGGTTTAGGGTTTAGGGATTTGGGGTTTAGGGTTTTATGATTTGAAATTTAGGGTTTAGGGTTTAGGGTTTGGGGTTTTGGGATTTATGTTTTAAGGTTTAGGGTTTAGCGATTTAGGGTTTAGGGTTTTGAAATTTAGGATTTAGGGTTTAGGGTTTTGAAATTTTGGGTTTGAGAATTTGAGATTTGAGTTTAAGGTTATATTTTAAGTGAGGGTAAAATTGGAAAAAAAAAGTTTAGATGGGAATGGAATTATGATTACCAAGGTGGGGAGAAGGAATTGTGATTCCTTCTCTTTTAGTAATCTGATTCCATTCCATCCTCCATTCCGTCCAACCAAACACACAAAATGAAAGGAATCGATTCTGATTCCATTCCATTCCCTCCAACCAAACATGGGGTTAGGGATATCAATTGTGGATAGTAAAAATTATAATTATTATAAAAATATGATAAAAAAATTTAAAATAACCATAATTGAGATCTAAAACAAAAATAATTATTATAATCCTAAAACTATGTTTAACCCAAACCAAACTTATATTAATATTATTATTTTTATATACATAATTACATAAAAATATATATTTCTAATACCAAAGTCAAAAAAATATCAAAACATACAAAATAATTAGATTAAATTTTATTTTTTTCTTTTACATTTTTTTATTACTTTAAAACATATGTTAAATAACTTGAAAAATAAAAATTAATGTCAATATTTTATATAATATAATATAATAAAAATTATATTAATATTTATTTTTAAAATTAAATATACTTTTAGAATATTAACATAATTTTAGATAAACGTTAAAAATAAAAATCGTGCTTTAAAAAATAACTCTTTATTTATAACCATTTATTATTTAAATGTATCCAAAATTGATGCAAAATGGATAAGCTCATTCATACGTTCACCAGTACAATTACTTCAGCATCACCTAACTAAGATGATAAACTCAACAGGGCATGGCGACGCATGAAGATAAGCAAGTGTTCTTCCGTAAACAGAAAGGTAATATAAAATCAAGCACTCTTCCATAAACAGAAAGGTACTCTAAAAAGCAAGCATTCTTCCATAAAGGTATTATCACGCTTGACATTGTAAAATCAAAAAGGCTAGAAATAGCACGCAGTTAAAAAAAATAAAAAATGTTAGGCTCATTCTTCAATGAGTAAATTAAAATGCTTAAAAACTTCTGTAGATGTAGCATATAGCTAAGAGACTAAGACATCTCCCGGAACCTAGCAAGTGCCTTCTTGTGAATGAGAGTCTTGTAACTATCCCCAGCCTGCACCTCAGCGTTCAGCTTCTTCTGCCTACTCCCAAGTCCTGCTCTACTCTCCATAGCTTGAGCCTGCACCGGCTCCACCATTCCACTTCCATCTTTCCCTAACCCCTGCTCGTAAGAACAAAACCGAGAGGAAAACAAATACCACGAACAAGAATATCAGAAACATCTAGAGTCTAAATTAACCATTGTTCACAGTACCAACACCATTTAAGAGGTGCTTACGGTATAAACAAGCAACAGCAAAAAAAAAAATGTATCCACCCAATACAGGGGAGGAAAAATGTCTATGAAATGGAGAAAGGTTTGATATCGATGTACTAAAAGAGGATGAAAAAACATTTTGCAGCCATCCTGCCAAAATAGGATTTAAAGAAAATAAACAAGAGATGAGACTTTCAGCAACCTATAAGTCAACTATATCATATTGCTCATATTGTCATCCACAAATTGCAAGCCGTTTCCCAATAGTAACGAACTAACACAAATCAAAATCAGAAAAGTATAAACTATCTCCAAGAGCAAAGGAAGGGAAAGTACCAGGCCTTCCTGCCAGCCCATACTGCGGAGCATTCTGTTTCCCACGTTGGTCTCATCAATAGCTTTGTCTGCTGTAATCACTTCATAGTTGCTAAGAGAAGAATCTCCACTGGGACGTCCTCCACCAACACCAGGGGGAAAAGGCATTGAATCCACAGAATTCTTTCTTAATGCAAGATCTCGATCTTGGAAATTCAAGAATTGTATAACACAGGATTTCTCACAGGTCAAAATAACACCAACATACAAGAATGTGTACCAATCAACATAGACAACAAATCACACAAATGACTAATTTAGATTTAGACAACCAATAGAAGCTACACAGACGTGCATATTGCTTATCAAGTGTAACAGTGAGAATAAGGTCTGGTAATTTGAGAGGAGTTTTTATTTGACGAGACTTTAACATAAAATCCAAAGGCATACTACATAAGAAAATAAAAATGAACAAAACAGTAAACTCTCAAGAGGTCTTACTTGAATCTGCAAAACCAAGGTCAGACGAATCATTTATTGAATATGATGAGCCATACAAGGTCCTCCTCTCAGCTGCACGATCTCGATAGCTAGTCCGAGGTTGTTCCTTGGGAGTAGAAGCTGGGGCCAGAGGCATTTCAGAAAATCTCCTCTTGCTAGCAGTAGAAGCAGGTGTATATGATCCTAATGCAGACACGTCTGTTCTGAAGGGTGTGACAGCAGGTGTTTCCACATGTACTACTGCACTAGTAGTAGAATTTGAAGAGGTAGAAACGCCTGAATTTTCTGATTTCCCAATACCTCTTGTGGAACCCCTAATGACACCCATCAATGGCCGCCCTGAACTATTACTCACAGGTCTTGGGTTGACAGGGGACTCGATACTAACAGATTGGGCAGAAGAGACAGTTGTAACTCCAGAAATTGAAACTGCATTGTCATTCATTACTTCAGTTTTGGACTTGCCAGCAGAAAAAAGTCTCTCACCTCCTGATGCAGTTGGTTGATTGTCATCCAGAGCCACACGGGGAGCCTGCCCTTCATGACTCCTCTGTTTCCACATCGTCAAGACAGTGTTCATCTTCTTCTTGTTAGCTATAATACTGCTTTTAGAGGCAAGCTTAATCTCTTTTGACTTTTCCTTCTCTTTCTTTTCAGCTGCTAATGCTGCAGTTGCTGCAGCCTGGACTGCATCAGGTAGCGAAGACACCTTTTCCAATGTTGACGTAGTAGCTGGTGCAGAAATAACTACTTTGCTGCTGTTAGCAACATCGGAAGCCTTACCAGCCTCAGATATAGATCTAGATATTTTGTTATCATTTTGGTCGGTGCAAGGGATGTATTGCTGCGATTTCTGATCATATGAATACCAGATTCCATTATTGCTATCATAATACAAACCTGCATGTATGTGCACATGAGAAAAAATGGATTCAAAAAGATATTGTATGATGGAAACATAACTAAGGTTTTCTGAAAAAAGAAGACTGACAAGATTTTGTTAGGTATTGTTCATTAAAACAATCACGAAGTTCCAATCACTGATTTAAACCATCGTATCTTATTAAGGAAAATGCTTAGGAACAAAAATTTAGAGTAGTGTTTTGTGTAGCTACACTATCTTGACCGTTCATTTTATTACTCCCTTTTCAATCTCTTGATTTTCAATTTCAGGTGCTTCATAGCATTACTCTTAATAATGGTGACAAAATCAGGGTAATACAGCACACAAATAATGTAAAACCTCGACCACTCCCCCCTCTTTGAGGGAAAAAAAAGAGCAAACAACGTAAAGAAAATCACATCAATTCAAAACATGCTCAGAAAATTTATCATAGCACAAAAAGTATGAATTCTGAACTAATAGATGAGTTAAACTACACTCAGAATGATCATTTGTTTAATCAGCTGGACTCCAAGGGAATGTTGGAGCATAAATATACAGACTTATATAAGAACCATTTCAGGATGTTGCTACGAAGCAGAGTCACTAAAGAAGTTTGTAAGGTCAATCAGCCAAGTGCAATAATGCTGGATGCCCAACTGCTTTGACAAGTACCAATGAACTCAAACAGATCTTCAAACAAATTATTCATGGAAATATATATAAATTTTATATTGTGCACTTCAAAGAAAAACATCTAAGGATTGCATAAATACACAAGAAAGATAAAAATATAAAACTCAAATATTCTCTGGTCTTTGAAAAAAATTCAAAATCAGACTGGATTGTGGCATAAAGCCTAGCTGGACCAGCCTGTTTTCAGTTTTCACTGTGAGAACTAAAATATCTAATAAATATATTTAGTGGGAGAATAACTAGAAAATAGCTGCAGCGTAATGGCTAGAGCCCTTTTCTACGCTTGGGCTATTAAACCCCGGATTGAATCCCTCTGATTTTGTGCTACATTTTGCATTTTTCATTCAGTATTCAATGATAGAAAATTTTGTTAGAAAATTGTCATCAGGAACTGAACACCTAAACTATACAATACACAAGCACTTCAATCGCTGTGCTAAACATAGAAAGATGTTTTGTTTAGCTATATATATATCAGTTTTCATGGTCTGGTATAGTGTGAATAATTTAGATCTTTTACAAACCGGACAGTTTACTGCTGGAAACTGTCCAGACCAGTCCAGTATTTCAGTTTGGTCTGATTTAATTAGCAGTTTCCATATACACACCTACTTGGAACAGTTTAATTATAGACCATGAGAAGCTCTTGAAACAATTAAAGATTACCAAGAAGCAGGACCAACAGCATCCCTCAAAAATCCAGTTGGAACCAAAGAGGGGAGGAGAAAAGAAACAGAAGAAACCATATTGTGGAGCATAACCAGAAAGAAACCTGTATTTCCATCATAGTAAAATCCAGAAGCAGCATCATAGTAATAACCAGATGCTTCATCCCACACAAAACCAGATTGCGGAGCATAACTATCTTTCTGGCCTTGAGTCTCAACACCACTATGTTCTTGTTCTCCCATGGATTGCTTCTCATCAGGATTATATTCTTTTGGTGCCCATCCAACAGCGTCATACTAAAAGGAAAGAAGAGGAGCTTTAGAATTTAATGGACACAGTTGGAGTTGTAAAAATGCAGACCAATATCAATTTAAGAAAAAACTATTGAAATGAAACATCAGGAACCATAAGAATATAAAGGGAGAATACATTAGAGGGATTGAAGGCTAGTTACCAGCCATGAAACGATTTATTTCGTTTAATGAGATAAAGCAAACCAAATAATTTGACTTCAACTGATGCAATGTTATAAAATTGAAGGAAGTAGACATCACAAACAAGAAAAAGCACGGCCATGAACTCTGCACTGTCATATTTTTATGAATAACATACATCAATTCGTGAAAAGAAGATACATGAGATAATTTTTACACCTGCAGTTAACATGGAATAATATCCTAATCATCCTGTTTAGCCTATTTTTATTTTTAAAGAACCATGCAGGTGAAAAGTTATCATTAGAAAAATAACAAAATGCTTACTTAGTCTTCTACTAAAAGATGCAGGGTAAGTAAAATCTAATATACATCTGAATTCTATTTTAGCTTATACAACCCTTATTAGCTTTAAATTAAAGACCATGCCGAAATTTTCATGAATGATAAAAACAAGTGAAAATAGCAGAGTGGTAACAGAAACTGGCAGCATGATACACACACAGTAATAGATATTGTTCATGATTACTCAAAGCCCGATAACTCAGCCTTATCGATCCAGCTTGAAGCCCGATTAGGCCTGTCCCTAACCAAATGATTTAAAAGGCCGGACTCAGGGCCAAACATTTCTCCTATGATTAAATTTTAAAAATGCATACATCTGACAATTTCATGGCATTTATTTTTATAATTTCTTGCATTATTTGAACTGCGAATTCAAAGTTCAAAAAATCTAGGCCCGAACCTAACCAAATGATTTTAGAGTTGGGCTTGACTTTCATTTAATTTGAAAAGGCCAACTCGATCAGGCTTGAAGATTTATATGGGCCTACAGAATCCCACATGGGCTTGGGCTGGCATGGCTTGCACAGAATTACATCCCTAATGATTTTCTAGAAATATTTACAAACAATGTTCAACCACAAATTTTATCAGGACTTTCCAACAATAAAAATTATCAAGACCAGAAGAAAAGCAATGGTTCATTCAAAAAAAAAATCCATGTGCATGCACATAGGCACTCACATTCATGCACACATGTGCATACTAGCATCGTGTGCACAAAGAGGCTTACAGCTGCACTACACACAAACAAGAACACACTGCAATGTCTACTGGAACAAATAAGTGTTTTACAATTAGTACATGATTAAGATGTTGCTGACTGTGGTGATATGCCAGCCTTGATGATAGATGTATATACATACATATACAAGCATGTACTTCTCTGTAAGGAGAACAAATAATGGCACCTGTTGAGAAAATGTTGCTGCCTCAATTGCAGCAGCTGCAAGGCTGCTTGCATGTGAAAACCCCGATGTCCCTGATCCAGAACCAAGAATGCTTTTTGCATATGCTACTCTCAATATCTGGCCATTCTTCTCAAGTGTTATCCCATTTGTTGCATCCAGAGCTTTCGTAGCATCTTCCACCTACAAGAAAACAGGCATAATGCCACTCTTATCAAAATAAAAAATACTTTGTTCACAACTAAACTGATCTGCTTCTCACCTGGACAAATAAAATGGAAACATAAATAATGCAGGAGCATAGGAGTTGGCTAAGCCGTATTTTTTGTTTCATCCTTACTGTCGTTTAAGTATTACTCTTGTCGTTTTTTTCTTTTCATTACACTGCGTGTGTTTTCTTCTGTTATTTCCTTTTAATCTATTTTCTGTCTTTTAGAGTGAGTTGGACAGTATATTTAGGCACTCTTTTTGTGCATAGGGAAATTGATAATTTGCTGTATTGTAAAACGTCTCTGAGAGACTTGTTAAGGAATATGCAGAGGATACAACCGACGAGTTGTCCTTCATCTTTTGGTGTCATTTTGTCCAGAATTCTTTCTATTAGACTCCTACATCAAATTGGTATCAGAGCGTGAGTTTTTTTCTGACTTCTTCCGACAACAATAGTCAACAGGTGGGTGACGAATTTCACACCACAAAAGATGTTTGGGCAGTGATGGAAGAAATGGTCTCAATTCGAATGACGACTCAATGATACATCACAAAACTTCCAACAATCACTCCAAGCAGTCACTAACCAACTAGTTGAAATTCAAAAGAACCTATGCATGAGTCTTTCCAAGAAGCTACACAATATTCTTACAAGGATCCCATACGTGAAGCTTCCCGAGAGCTCATTCGTAACTTCAGAGGACCCACACACGATGTTTTCCAAGACTACCCATGTGAGCCTAATCATGATTTCTTTAGAGGACCATCGCACGATGCTTATGGAGAAACCCAATGCGAGTTCAATCACAAGTCACTTTGTGGAACACCCAAAACTCAATCGCACCCAAAACACCGCCACCCACCTTAGTTGACCCAAGTCCAAGCCCCTCTAATGATCACCCAAGCACATGCCGACTCTAAAGATAATGATTTTACCCCTGTTCAACATCATTACCCAAGCACATGCCGACTCTAAAGATAATGATTTTACCCCTGTTCAGCATCATTACCCAACCATGGCCTTTGCTAATCAGAAATCTCAATAACCACATTATGGTTTAAGGTTTGGACAATCCACATTTACTCCTCGACCATATGAGTGATCTGATTACAAATTTAATATTGATTTACATGGATTTAACGATAATACCAACATTGAAGAGTTCATGGACTAGTTAACTTCAATCGATAAATTTTTCGACTATACTGATATTCTTGACGAGAAAAAAATCAAATTAGTTGCCTATAAGTTGCGAGGTGGTGCCTCCACTTGGTGGGATCATGTTCAACATAAGAGAGGGGCCACTACTCAAACTCCTATATTAACTTGAGAACGTATGAAAAAGTTACTAATCAAGCAATTCTTACCTCCAGATTATGAACAAATTTTGTACCAAAAGTACCATCGCCAATCAATGCCAACAAGTAAATCTGCTAGTGAATATATTGAAGAGTTTTTGGAGGCTAGGTTTGAGAGTCAACATGTGGGAAAAAGAGTGCCAAAAGGTGTCTCGGTATATTCAGGGTCTAAGCTCACCTATTCGAGAACGAATAGAGATTGGTCAAACTGTGGAACATTAATCAAGCCAACAACCTTGCCCTCAAATAAAGAAAACCTACCTATATTAAGAGAGCCTATCCAAAATATTCATATTACAAACGAAAGCTTCCCTCAATCCCAACCACCCATAACATCTCAAAAGTCTAAATTAATCCCTTCATTCAAAACAAGCCTACTCCTAAAGAGAATAACTCATCTCCTAAATTGAATCTCTTCAACAATAAACATTCAGGTGTTTGCAAACTAGACACAAATCCAATGAATGCACTCAAAGGAGAGCTGCTAATCTTCTTGATGAATGTGATGCCTCTGTCCTAAGCTTGATATTGAAGGAGCTAAAGCCACATTTACTGATGATGGGGAGAGAGCAGCCAATTGCATTATCTAAAAGTTGTTATTGATGCCTAAACAACATGCTGCTACCCAATGTCTATGTTACCTTGGACTCGGCAATTTTAGGGTGCCACCCCAATGTCGACACGACACGGGTGTGAGATCTGTGTCCGACACTCAAAAATATTTAAGGACATGTCCCTTGCTGGTGTTTTGATGATGTTCTATGGTGGCTGTCGCTGATTGTTGAAGATGAGAAAAAATCAGCATTGAAGAAAAGGAGGAGAAAGAGGAGGAGGCAGCTACCGCAACGAAGAAGAGGAAAAGACAGCTGCTTAGGGTAGGATATGGTAGATATGTTTAAATGAGTAGGTGGGCCTAAAACAATATTAGATATCTAAATTGGCTATCTGATGAGTGCTAAAATGGGCCAATTATTCCAACGCTTAAAATGGGCTTTTTTTTACATCACTAACAAGCTACAATATGTCATCTTTTAAAAATAATTAATATCACGTGGACTTATAACCTTAAGGTAGTAAATTTATCAAAATAGATTGATTTCTAATTCGAAGAGAAAAAAAAAGATGAAAATTGAATCTATTATCATTAATTTTTTAAAATAGACTACAAATATCATTTATATACTTATTATATGCAAGTGTCCAAGTACCCATGTCCAAAAAATAAACATTAATTATCTGTGTCCCAATGTCTTAAAATTTTTACAAAGTGACAAATCTGACATCTAGACATGCACCCATGTCAAACTCTTCTTCCCAAGTCCATTTGACATCGCCTAATGTCATGCCCAACTCAAAACTAGATGCATAGTACAACAAAACGTCTGTGATGTCATAAAAAACAGTGGTAGCACTAAAAATATTATCTCCAAGGCATTAGTTAAGGCTTTGGGTCATCCAACACCCTTATCCCTATAAAACTGGATGGATTAAAAGGGGTACTGAGATAAAGGTGCAAGAACTATGAAAGGAATCCCGGTCTTTAGGGAAATTTTATCAGGATGAAGTGAATTGTAACGTGATTCATATGGATGTGTGTCAAATACTTTTGGGGAGATCCTTATTATATAATGTAAATGTCACTCACAAAGGCAGGCCCAATGTCGATATATTTGAATGGAATGGTAAAAAGATAGTCCTCCATCACAATGACAAACATGTGACTCAAGTTCCTATGGTAGGGAAAAAAAAGGTGTTGCTTAGTGCCAACTTTGGGCAATTTGAAAGGGAGGTAAAAGAGGTTGAAAAGATTATTACTTTACTTACAATTTCACAATTCGAAGATGCACATTCTCATCACGAAAGAGTTCAATCTCTTCTAGATGAATACAAAGACCTAGCACCAAATGAATTGCCCTCAGAACTACTCCCAATGAGATTCATTCAACGCCAAATAGACCTCATTCATGAAGTTATCCTTCCAAACTTACCCCTTTATCTTTCGAGTCCCAAAGAGCATTAAAAACTTCAAAATATTGTAGAGAACTTACTCGAGAAAAATTTGATTACAGAAAGTCTAAGTCCATGTGTCGTTTTGGCCTTCTTGGAAACCTGTATTTGATGGTGATCTTGTCGATAGCCCTACTATCGATAAGATCACCATCAAATATAGGTTTCCCATTCCCCAATTGGAAATATGTTAGACAAGCTTCAAGGGGCAAAGATCTTTACCAAATTGGATCTTAAGAGTCGCTACCTTCATATAAGAATCATACCTAGGGATGAAAAGAAGATGGTCTTCAAGACAAGGGAGGGTCTATATGAATGGCTAGTTATGCCCTTTGGGCTATACAGTGCACCAATCACTTTTATGAGGTTGATGCACCAAGTTTTGAAGCCTTATACAGAAGATTTTGTTGTGGTTTACTTTGATGACATATTGATGAATAGCAAGGACACTAAATCGCATTTGGAGACTCCAAGTCATTATGGATTCTCTTGGAACAAACCAGCCCTATCTTGGGGACTGGACCAATTCACAATTACCTAAACTTTATTGGGATCTACCACAATACCATTTTCACTAATAATGAATCTTAGGAATAGCTTGAGGAAATTGTGAATTGGCCTAGTCACCAACCAATACAATAGGTGAAGAGTTTCCATGGCTTAGCTACCTTCGACAAGAGGTTTGTAAGAAACCTTAGTAGCATAGCGGCTCCAATAAAAACTCTTTAAAACAAGGCTAGTTCTATTGGGGAGCAGATAAAGAACAAAGCTTCCAAGAAATCAAAGACGGATTAGCCAAGCTCCAGTTCTTGCTTTGCAAACTTTGAGCAAGTCTTTGAGGTACAGACAGATGTTTCAATGATTGGAATAGTTGTTGCTCTTTCTCAAAATGAAAACCTATTGAATTTTTTGATGAAAAGTTATGCTGCAAGACAAAGATGACCAACTTATGAGCAAGAGTTGTATGCCATTGTGAGAGCATTTAAACACTGGAAACATTCTCTCCTCCAAAAAGGAATTTGTTCTACACAATGATCACTAACCATTGAAGTACCTCAATTCTTAGAAAAATGTTCCTAGAGTACATATGAGATGGGTTGTTTTCCTACAACGATTTAACTATGTTTTTAAGCATAAGTTAGAACAACAAAACAAGGTAACAGATGCCCTCCACCGTAGGTACTCCTTGGTCATCTCTAGGAAAATCGAGTTGATAAGCTTGAAAGTTTCATTGAAGATTATGCTATTGATGAAGACTTCTCTATTATTTGGGCAAAATTGCACAAAGGTGAACCAGACCAAAGTTTTCTCTTGCAAGATGGTTTTCTTTTCAAAGGGAATAAACTGTGTATACCAAAAGGGTCCATTGGAGAATATTTTATCAGAGAAGTGCACTCAGGAGGATTGGCTAAACATCCATGGAGTGATAAGCTTATTGCCTTGCTAGAGGAGATATTGTATTAACCACACCTTAGAAAGAAGCTACTAAAGTTGTTCAAAGGTGCTCAATTTGTCAAGCATCCAAAGGGATAACTCAGAACACTGGGTTGTATGCCCCTTTACCAATTCCTAACTCAATCTGGGAAAAAGTTGGTAAAGATTTTATTTTTTGTTGCCTCAAACACAAAGGAGGGTAGATTCTATCCTAGTAGTAGTTGAAAGATTGCATCCCTATGTTCAGAGAAATAGTTAAACTACATGGTGTTCCTTTTACAATTACTTCTGATCGAGATGTGTAGTTCCCGAGTCACTTTTGGCGTAAACTATAGAAAAGGTTCAATACTATCATAAATAACAGTAGTGCATACCACTCTCAAAGTGATGGACAAACTGAAGATGTGAACAGATCAATTGGAAGTATTGTAAGATGTCTAACTAGTGAACATCCTAAGCAGTGGGATATGGTGGTACCATAGATTGAGTTTTCCCTAAACAATTTGATCAATAGAACTGGAAAATCTCCATTTAGCATTGTGTACACTAGGTACCTAACACTATGATACATCTTAAACAACTTCCTAGTCTTAAAACCAAAACAGCCAATATATAGGTTAAAGACTACGAAGCATTATATAAGGAAATTAAAGAGCATAATGAACACATGAATGCTCAATATAAATCCCACGCTGATGAGCATCAAAGGCATAAGAAGTATACTGAAGGGTAGTCGGTTATGGTTCACCTTAACAAGCAAAGGCTCCCCACATCTAGAAATTGCAAGCTTCAGAGCAAGGAGTATGGACTATTCCCTATTGTCAAGAAAATCAGCAATTTCTATGTTATTGGTCTTCCGCAAGATTGGAAAATCTCTACAACTGTTAACATTGCTAATGTCTACACATACTTCCCCCTGATGTTGCTGAAGTTATTATTGAGAATTCAGGGTCGAATTCTTTTCAAGAGGGAAACCCTAATGCAGAAGCATATGAGTTGGCTAAGTCTTATTTATTGTTTCATCCTTATTGTCCTTTTAAGTATTACTATTGTCGTTTGTTTCTTTTCATTGCATTGCATTGCATGTGCTTTATGATGTTATTTCCTTTTAGTCTATTTTCTCTTTTAGAGTGAGTTGGACAGTATATTTAGGCACTCTTTCTATACATGGGGATATTGATAATTGTTGTTTTGTAAAACTCTCTGATAGACCTAATCTAAGGAATATTTAGAGGGTAAAACTGATGAGCTGTCCTTCATTTTCTGGTGTCATTTTGTCTAGAATTCTTTCTGTTAGACTCCTATGTCAATAAAAAGAGAAGCAAATAAAAATAACTACAAGTTCTTCAGAGAAAAGGGCCTTCGAGATTAGAATCAAGGGACCTACCCTGTTGCTTCTTTTGTGTAATACTTAACAAATGGTAGCACAAGCCAAGATAAAACTTAGTTTCTTGAGTTTTCTATACAGAGACATGGCAAAATAACTTTTAGACCAATCCGTGACAACTTCATCTTTGATTATGTTTGGAACTATTTAGTTTTCTCAACAGATGCTAGAGATAAGAATATATAATTTTGGCCTTAGCCACCATGTTTAAAACACATTTACGATAGCAATATACAAGCACTACTCTACATAAAAGAATCACGTAGGATTGTAAGTAAATGCTTCTCACTGACACAAATCATGTTAACTCAAGAGAATAAAGCCTGAAGGAATGTGGATAAAGTTCTATACTTCTACATTGGATTTGGTAGTAAATGCTACTCACTACTATCCAAATTCTCTTATACATAGAGGGCATGTTTGATGCATCGTATTTAAAAGTTAAGTGTAATTGATTAAATTTTTAGATAACCATACAATTTTTATTATGTACAATATACGGTTACTTTACAATTAAACACATAACTGTACAAAAATTATACAATCATGGTTTTTAATATTGTGTAACAAACATGCCCAAAGTGATTATGATCCTTCAAGGTGCATTTGTAGCCATATAAAACTTTCAAAAGATGAAGAAAAATAGTGATTAAATCACACAATCTAGTTTACATATAAGAAGAGTGAGTGACAAGAATTATGACATATTTCACTTGGAGTGAACCCTTTTTGCTTACCGAATGAAAATGGACAAAGGCAAACCCTCTCGAAACATGAGTAAACTTGTCTCTGACAAGGCGAAGGTCCTACAAACATAACACTTGCCTTTATATCCAAATATATCTCTAAAAGGGAAATTTTTTTTAAAGAAAGCAATTAAGATAAACAAAAATAAGCTATTTACTCAAACTTTGTACCTTAATTGGTGCATGCTTGGAAAACTCATAACGAAGCATGTCCTCGTCAGCATTTTCATCCAATCCACGAACAACCAATACATAAGTAGGACCTATATGAAACAAAATAAGAACATGCAAAACATAACCCAACATAGCCAGCTGAGAGAAGCAAGCTAAATTAACCTGCTTCAGAACCTCTCTTCCCTAGAGGTGCTGAACTTGACAAAGATATATCTGCTGGAGGAGCATCTTCGCTTCGTGCCTCATTACACTACATGGGACATTTCATCATGAGGGCGTACTAATCCATACATTCATTTCACATAATGGAGCCCAAAATCCACATAAATTTCAAAAGAATAAACAAATATCACAGAGGAGCAACATCAAAACAGCTGCCCTGCTATTCTTGCTGCATTCCAGCAACTAAATTTGGCTAACTTGGAACAAATATCAGTAGGATGACCACAATCTCAGTTTATAAGTAGCAACAATCATTGAGCTTGTTATCAGGTTATCTTTCAGAACCAATATTGTAACAAACAAAACAACATCATAATCAACACCAATCAAGTAGTAAGAACAAACCTGAAAACATGATGTTCGCCTCGCAAAATTAACATAGCCACAACTAGTACACATCCAATCGGATGGAACTGTCATGCTTCTATGGTTAACATGGCCAGATTTTGTGGAACCCTCTTGACCAAGATATCCACTCGAACCCCCAGTTGGCTTACTACTGCAACACAACACAATTTAAGGTGGCACTAATTAAACTTGAAGCAAACTTAGTCCAAGGCCTTTACAAATTGTCTGTTTTAAGATTCACTATTTATTATTAAAAATAATACCAAAACTTACTAAAGAATCTACTACCCACAGTCCATTGCTCTAAAAAACTTCTAAACTAACCTCTATCGTATGCATGCACAGTAGAATAGTATCAGTACATCTAAATCACAAATGCACAACATAAAATGAAGTTGAACCTGTACTCAAAGAAAAGTTTTCTTCCATCAATATAAAGACCATCATCCCCAAGCTTTTCCATCATTGCACGTGCTGCTCCCTGTTAAACAAAACTAGGCCTCCTCATAAACCTTAAATTAACACCAAAACAGATAAACTACTAATCAAATAACAGCAAGTACCACAGAAGGAAAATCAATGAAAGAAAATCCACGAGAGATGCCTGAATTTCGCTCTCTTATAACACGAACATGGCGAAGAGGTCCCCATTCAGCCTGATAGATACATATTGAAATCCATCAAGACGATGATTCAAATGAAGAAAGAATAATGTTAAGAGAAAACTTATCAGATACACATTACAAGAATCTGATAAAGATCTTCCTCCGTTGTTTTATGAGAGAGACCCTTCACAACAACAGTGGGAGACGGAACCTACAGAGATCAGCATTCTCAGTGAATTCTTTAAAAATATAACATCTAGTAAGAAAATCAGCAAGTACATAAATGCATACCACAGAGTAATCTTCAGGATGACGCTTCTCTTCACGGTCCCTCCGCCTATCAATCCTTTCATATCGCCCATCATCATAGCTGTCCTCTCGATGACTTCTACTACGGCTACGACCTCTAGGAGACCTTGATCTTGAGTGCTCAACATGCCCACGAGACAAGGACCTATCCCATTTTCTATATGGACTTGAATCTCTTTCCCGACTCAAACATCTTTTATCCCGCTCTCGCTCACGAGATTCACGCCTTCTCCAATTTACATCTCTTTTACTACTTCTTTCATAATCGGAATCATAACTGTGCTGTCCATAATCATAGTCCGTCTCACGACTATCTTCGCATTTTGGATGAGGAAAACAGGATCTATAGTCATAATCATCATACGCATAATCATTGCGATCACGTACTCCAAACCTTGCATGCTTGTCAAGCTCATTATCACGATAGTTGTCAATTTTGCGATAGCTATCTCGAACCTTAACAAAATCCTGAAAGTTATCACTCTTGGGATCATGATAAGGATCCATGTCATGATGTGAATCAAAGTATTGTTTCTCATGATGCCTAGATTCCCTATCAATTGGATATTCATCCTCATAACTTCTCCTTCTTGAATGAGGCCACATCTCAATAGGATGTGATGGAGGATGATTGTCTCTATCAATAATGTCAGGATGGAATGCATTTCTTGGGTAGATATTATCCTTCAAGTATCTTTCGTCATACAACCTCCTTTCATCATATGACCCACCAACCCTGCCAAAAGAGTATAAAATAGACCAGAAAGGAAAGGAAAGGAAAGATGTAGTAACAAAACCCAATATTTATTTCTTTAAATTCACAAGAATACAGTAAATTACCATTGAGAAGGTAAAAAGGCAACAGACAGAACTCACCGAAAATTTGGGTCATTCACTGCACTGTACCCGTCCAGATCCTGTGGATTGAAGAGAATAATCTACGTCAGCAACAAATCAATGATTAAATGAGGGATTTAGGCAAATCCAATCCATATCCTCAATGCTCAACAGCTTTCTGACAAATTTTCTTTTAGACAATCTCAAGGTTTCTAATAAGTTCTTGTATTATCATCCCATATAGGTGATTATTAAGGTAGGAAACCACAATTACGCTGTTATTATCCCATCCTTGCTGAAGACCATAACGAGCTGGATCCATTTCTTGCAAGAAAACTCGCCAATATTTTAACCACCCTGCAAGACTCCCGAAGATCTTTCAGAAGATTGGAATGTTGAAAAACCTTTTCTTTTCCTGTAATATATGCACAAAACAAACACAGTTATGGCAATGATGAACCAAGAACCAATAATTCCCATGATTTGACCATTGGCCTCCCTTTTCACAACCAGAGTCCTCTATATCGTATTCCTTTCCAGAAATCGTGAAACACCGATCACCCATCTATCCTTTAATTATTAAAAACAAAATCAAATAGAGTGTTTTTAAAAGGTACACACTAACAGTTAAGCTCGCAAGAACAAGTCTACATTATCCAAATGATATTACTGGAGAGAATTAATTCATCACCGATCGAGAACAATCACACCGATAAAGCAGGACAAGGAGCTCCTACCGTGAGAAACCATTGCTCAGAGAGATACAGGAATAGGAAGCAAACAAAATTTAGATAGACGCCAGATGTTTAGGGGCATCTGAATTTGTTATATTAAATTCGGGAATAATAATGATAATAAATAAAAAGGAGAAGGTTACGAGTCCTAAATGGATATAAGGAATGAGCAAAGGAATATAAATTAGGGACGCATACGCCAAACATACCAAAAATATTAGAATCTGATAGATGTTGGCTTCGCCAGCATTCAATTTCGCAGAGCTGACACCTAGTCGGTCCTCCTCTTCGCTATGCGTGGTGGTTCTTCTTCTTCTCGTGGACTTCTAGGTTTCAATTTGGGACTAGTTTTGGATTCTAATTAGGTTTTTTCGGTATTTTTGGGGTGAATTTCGGGACAATACTTTGGATCCAACTTTCTCTCCCCAAGCATTATATAACTGGTTAGGGAGGGACTAAATGGGAAATGAACGAAAAATTAGTATATAGGTCGCATAGTTTTTTACATATAACCAAATATTTTAGGACAATTTTAGAATTATAAAAAAAATTAAATCACACCTAAAACCCAAAAATTTCCGGCTTTGATATACACATGTTTCAATAGCATGTGCCTCTCTTTCCTTTGCAAACTGAACAAGCTCCGACCATATCTACACACCAATTTACATTCACTCAAACAAAATTAACCAACAACCCAACTGTTGTGGGTAGAAACAATAAATAACGATATATGAATATATCAAAGCAATAAAATGAACACACAGAATTTACATGGTTTGGCAATTCGCCTAGGTCTACGGGATGCAGCAGATATTATTTGAACTGAGTAGGAAATATACAGAATACAGATACAAATTTCCTCACTAATAATACCTCTCAAGTGTTTCCCAAAACTCACAAGTATTTTCTCTCTTTGAGTTTGCTTACTCTCTATGATTTTTTCTGATTTTTGCTTTGTTCTTCAATGCATGAACTCTTCCCTATTTATAGATGAAGAAAGGCTCTATTTTCTTAAATTGTGCCATAATTTAAGCCTTAAATTAGGCCACCAATTTCCTTAAATTATGCCATTAATTTCCTTAAATCATGCCACAAATTAGGCCACTAATTTCCCTAAATTATGCCACTAATTTGTTACTTTTAGAGCCAATATTCAATAATCTCCACCTTGGCGAAAAAGTTCATAACACTGCCTCCAAATGCGCCCTAGGCG
Organism: Hippophae rhamnoides; assembly: GCA_033030585.1. NCBI lineage: Eukaryota > Viridiplantae > Streptophyta > Magnoliopsida > Rosales > Elaeagnaceae > Hippophae > Hippophae rhamnoides. The sequence continues at coordinate 58,100,820 of CM065428.1, read as the reverse complement.
CTCTAAGCTCGAGAGATGTTGATCAAATTCAAGCAGTGTTGAAACTTGATCCCTATAACCACCTTTGTAAGCATATCTGCAGTTCCGACTTCCTGGAGTATAACATTCCCTTCATCGACGATTTTTCAAACAAAATGAAATCAAACATCGATGTGCTTGGTGCGACCATGATGAACTTGGTTCTTTGCCAAACAAATGGCACTCTAGCTGTCGTAGAAAACCTCCACGTTCTTCTGAACAATACCCAAATCCTTAGTCAACTCGAGAATTCATATAGCTTCTTTGAATGCTTCTGTTACAACCATATACTCTACCTCTGTAGTAGACAAAGCTACGCTGATCGCAATGTTGATCTCCAACAACCGGTCCTCCCGCCATTGTGAACACATAACCACCGTAGATCGACGCTTATCCAGATCTCCAAAGATAGTCGAATCCACATATCCAACTAGGTGTTTACCTTCGGTCTTGTCTCTCTCAAACTTTAAACCAATATCCACAAGACTACGTAGATGTACCGTAGAATCCACTTCACCGCAAGTTGTCCTTTACCCGGATTATGCATGTACCGACTCACCATACTAACAAGATGGGAAATATCAAGTCCGGTGCAAACCATTGCATACATCAAGGCACCAACGGCATTTGCATATGGAACACGTTCCATTTGCTTCTTTCATCGGTGGTGCTAGGTGACATTAATGTACTTAACCGAAAGTGAGGAAGCAAGCGGTGTACTTACCGGTTTGGTTTTTTCATCAATGTCAAACCTTTGTAGTACTTTCTTCAGATCTCGAGTCCGTGTCGACAGATCAGACAGAACTCTATCTCTTGTGATTTCCATCCCAAGAATTTTCTTAGCTTCTCCAAGATCTTTCATTTCAAATTGAACTCAATAGAGCCTTCAACTGTCGATCTCCACCTCGCTTCTTAGATGCAATCAACATATCATCACCATATAAGAGCAAATAAATAAAGGTACCGTCTTGGAGTTTCCGTAAGTATACACAAAGATCAAACTGACTATGTGGGAACTTCTTCTCTCGATAAAGCTATCAAAGCGCTTGTACCATTGTCGCGGTGATCGCTTCAAACCATAAATTGACTTGCTCGCAAGCCCAATTCTCTCGTCCCCGGAATTTTGAAGCCATCCGGTTGAGACATGTAGATTTCTTCGTTCAAAGTACCGTGGAGAAAAGTCGTTTTGACATCGAGTTGAGCTAATTCGAGATGAATCTGTGCTACCAAACCCAATAGTATCCGAATAGATGAATGCTTAACAACTAGTGAGAATACCTCATTGTAGTCTATTCCTTCTTTCTGAGCATAGCCTTTTGCTACCGCCTAGCTTTGTATCCGATGTTGTCTTTACCAGAGCACCTTCCTTCTCGCATAGACCCATTTGCAACCAATAGTTTTCTTTTCTTTGGGAAGTTAAACCAACTCCCAAGTCCGATTACGATGTATAGACTTCATCTCTTCATCCATTGCCATTTTCCACTTCATACTATCAACTCTTTGCACGGCTTCTCCGTGTTGCACGGGACATCATCATCACGGAAGTGTGAATGCTACCATGTCCGTGTATCTGGTAGGCTTCCTAATCTCCCTTCTCGGTCGAGTAGTGGCAATAGATTCTCGGCCGCCGATTAATCGGTGGTGATGGTGAGAGAACCTCCACCTCAACCGAGATCTCTTACGATCATCAATTTCATCTTCACCACGATCGGTAATTGGTGCAATCTTTTCGGATCTTCCTAAGTCTCAAGCATCACCTTAGAAAGAGTATTTGGACTTTCATTCTCTTTCTCTCGAATTTGTTTGTCTCAAAGATAACAGACTCGTCGAATGTAACATCTCGCTTAAGACGATCTTCTTGGATTCACCACACCAAAGTCGAAATCCTTTAACTCCTTCCTTAAAGCCCAAGAAAACAACTTTCTTTGCTCTCGGGATCGATTTGGATTCACTAACATGAAAATATGCAAGACATCCAAATATTTGCAATGAATCATAATCGATAGCAGGTTGTCCAGACCATACCTCTTTAGGAGTTTTTCCATCTAATGCAGTCGCAGGAAGTCTGTTGACTATATGAGTTGCATATGACAAAGCCTCAGCCCAAAATGCCTTGCTCAATTTGGAATGAGATAGCATACATCGAACTTTCTCAACCAAAGTACGATTCATTTGTTCTGCAACTCCATTCTACTGTGGTGTACGAGGAACTGAAAAATGTCTGATTATCCCTTCATCTTGACAAACTTTAAAGAAAGGATCTGATTTATACTCGCCACCATTATCAGATCTGAGCTTTTTAATCTTCCTGCCTGTCTGAGTCTCGATCATTTTCTTCCATTTAAGAAAGATATCCAGAACTTCATCTTTGTGACTCATAGTGTATATCCAGACATATCTAGAGAAATCATCAATAAAAGTCACAAACCAACGTTTACCTCCAAGTGAAGCATTCTTGGAAGGTCCCCAAACATCCGTGTGAATATAATCAAGAGATCCCTTAGTACGATGAATGGCAGTGCCAAACTTGACTCTTGTTTGTTTTCCCATTACACAATGCTCGCAGAAATCAAACTTTCCAGTCTTGGCACCTTTCAAAAGACCTTGCTTCATTAAGCCTTGCAAAGCCTTTTCACCGACATGCCCTAAGCGCATGTGCCACAGGCGGGAAGAATCATTTGCCTTTTCTTCAGAACTACTTGAGACAGTTGCCCTTCCTGTAACTGTACACCCATCTAGGAAATACAAGTTCACCTTCCGAGTACCCTTCATTGCTACAAATGCACCTCGTACAACTTTCAAGACTCCATTTTCCAATGTTACCTTGTAACCATCAGAATCTAGAACACCTAAAGAAATAAGGTTTTTCTTTAGGTCAAGAATATACCTTACATTTGTAAGTCGTCTGATTGTACCATCGTGCATCTTTAGTCGTATTGTTCCGATCCCTTTTGTCTGACAGACATTGTCGTTGCCCATAAGCACAAATCCTCCATCGAGCTCTTCAAAACTCGAAAACCAATGTCTGTTTGGACACATATGATAAGAACATCCAGAATCAAGGATCCACTTATCTGAGTAGGTTTTTGATGATGAAATTGAAAAGGATGATTCTTCATCTTCATCGGCCTTCTGTGCAACATTTGCATTTGACTTGTCCTTGTTTGGACAATCTTTCTTCCAGTGCCCTTTCTGGTGACAATAGGCACACTCGTCCTTCGCAGAACATCTTCTGGATGACTCTCCTCTGGACTTTGATCTAGATTTCCCCCTTTTATTTGATCCGCTATATTTTTTGTTGTTAGTCCTACCTATGGCTGCCGTCAATGCTTCTGATATTGAGTCTTTGTGATCATGTTGATCCTTCTTCCGGTACTCGTTATTTACCAAAGCATTTGAAACATCTACGAACTTAACCTCATCCTTTCCATATAACAGGGTTGTGGTTAAATGCTCATAGCTCTCAGGTAATGAATTCAACAACAACAAAGCTTTATCTTCATTGATAATTTCAACATCTAAATTTTGCAGATCGGCCAAAATTTTATTGAAATTATCTAAGTGCTCAATCATAAGGGTACCTTTCTTGTACTGAAAACGGAAAAGTTTCTTCTTCAAGTAGAGTCTATTCTCAATACTTTTCGTCATGTATTTGTCCTCTAGTTTCTTCCAGAGAAATGCGGCTACATTCTCTTTCATGACAAAGTACTTCTGATCTTTTCCTAAGCACAATCAAATTGTGCCATAAGCTTGTCGGTTGACATAATTCCAATCTTCATTTGAATAATCTCCTGGCCTAGTCTCCAAGGCTATATTAGATCCTTCTCGGAACAATAGATCTAATACTTCACATTGCCACATGCCAAAGTTATTTGTGCCGTCGAATTTCTCCACCTCAAACATTGTGTTGGACAACATAGTTATTCGAGTAGAACTTGGTTTGCCATAAATTCTATGGTCAACTTGTTCACCTTCTTCGATCTCTCCTTTATCAGCCATAAGTACAAACTGATAACATAAATTTTGCACTTACAACTTAAAACAGTGTTTTTCCAAATTTTATACCTTATTTGAAAAAACGGAGTCCGTAGTTGAATCTGGAATGGTCCAATTAGCTAGGAATAGATCCAACTCAGTTGAAAACGGATGAAAAACAAACCAACTCGGTCCAAATATCACTAGTGACTGAGTTGACTCGGTCCAACTCGGCGAGTTGACTCAGTTGCTGGCAGCAAGACTCCGGCAGCTTCTGGCGGTGATTCTGACTTCCGATTTGAGCGATTCTTTCACCTTTGCGTTCGTATCGTCGAGAGCTTCGATTTGATATATAATACTGCTATATTTGGATCTGATACCAATTTATTGTGGGCGGAAGCAATAAATAGCGGTATATGAATATATCAAAGCAATAAAATGAACACACAGAATTTACGTAGTTCGGCAATTCGCCTAGGTCCACGGGAGGCATCAGATATTATTTGAACTGAGTAGGAAATATATAAAATACAGATACAGATTTCCTCAATAATAATATCTCTCAAGTGTTTCCCAAAACTCACAAGTATTCTCTCTTTGAGTTTGCTTACTTTCTGTGATTTTTTCTGATTTTTGCCTTGTTCTTCAATGCATGAACTCTTCCCTATTTATAAATGAAGAAAGGCTCTCTTTCCCTAAATTGTGCCATAATTTAAGCCTTAAATTAGGCCACTAATTTTCTTAAATTATGCCACTAATTTCCCTAAATCATGCCACTAATTTCCCTAAATTATGCCACTAATTTATTACTTTTAGAGCCAATATTCAACACCAACTCCATAGTCAAGATTAAAAATCGATAGAAACCCACAAATAAACAAAATGTCAATCTTAAAGGACAATACATCAAACAGTTAGCTTTTAATAAGCTGTCGAGCAAAGCTAGTCCTCGTTTTCATAACTTCTCATCATCCCCAAAACAACAAAGAATTATAAAAGTAAAAAAAGAATGGGCATTGCTGGGAATAATAAATAAGCAACAGAATCAAGCAAGCCTTGATTGGAGTAAATATATCTCATCTCATGTATACTTCGAGGGTAGGGTATGGCATATCCAAGATTTTGGATTTATTTTTTCTTCCTGTTATATGTTTTTGATTTATTCATACTAATTATTTATTTTTATTAGTGGTTTTTGGTTCTCCAACTTGAAAATTTGTTTGCTTCACTCGTATTAAAATTTTGTTTATTTGAAAAAAATAAATACAAATTACAAAAGGTTGCTGCCAAATTAAGTATATTTAAGCTCCAAACAAATTGCTAATAGTAGTATGGTACTAATATTCCTTTATTATTATTTCATGTTCTTTGTTAAATTTGAATCTTATTCTATCTCAAAATACAAGTTGTGAGATGAAGGATTGTCTTGTGCAACACAAGTCTAATAACTTATCGACGAGAGACTTAACAACTCCCTCCACATCGGTTAGTAGTCTTGGTCGACATTAGATGGACGAAGCCCGAGGACCAGCACACCACCAGGCTCTTGGGCGCCGATGGGAGCGAAGATGCAAGTAAACTAGTTCATATACCATGTTAAAAGTAGAAAGAGATAAAAAAGAAAGAACGATTTTAATGTTATAATTAGTATGTCTTAAAATGTAAATAGAGAATCATATTTATATAATTGTAACAAGTGTAGGGCAAATAAATAGTACAAGTGAGTTACAATATCAAATATAACTTAACACCTTTCATAAATTTAAAAAAATTTCCAACCACGAACCTTATTAGTCGATCTTACCTTTGTAATCGAGATTAGGAGTATCGTTTGCTACAAAATAAAAATATAAATAAGTTTGAATTATATTACCTTAAATCATTCATATTTTTTTAGTATAAATTATCTAAACAATTTGAATTGGACAATTGAGTTAAACACAATATTACATTGTAACTTTTTGGACGAAAAGTATACAGTTCAAATTTTGATAGCTCTATACCTCACGTCGAATTGAATTTAACTCGTCTATTAGCATAAGATTGATATCAAAAATATTAAGATAACGATCCTAGCAAGAGATGAGCTTTTTTTGCGAAGAAAAAAAACGAAAGAATGAAATTCATCGTTGCTATTAAAATATTTATGGATTTTAAGAGCATTTGTACTCTATTCCATGTGATGTTTGTGAAAAGTTCACTTAATTATGTGCCCTTAATATCTATAAGTAATTTTTTATTTCTTTTATTTTTTGTACAATTACCATTCATCAATTCGTTGCAAGCCCGCTTCTGAAATTGAATTCCAACATGTTTCATCCTTGTTAATTTCTCAAGGAAATCTCAACAATTTTGTTACTTAACTCATCACCATAACTGGATCAACATGAAAAACTGTGAGCCCATCGACGATGATTTGAGCTGGGCCTCCTTGATTGGTAGCAAAAGTAGGCAAACCACATTTCATTGCTTCTAATCTATATGATAGTAAGACCAAATGCTTCTTATAAAGCAGATTGTGCAAAGGCACCTTTTGTGTCTCTGCAATACAGCGGTAAAGCTCTCCATCGCGGGGCCTATCCGTTTGTATTGCTATCCGTCTTATTCTTATTTGACCTTTAAGTTGGTATTTTTCACTCAACGAATGCATCTTATTTCTCTGTCTTTTGATTATGAAGAATCAAAGAAGCCGCCAACAATCACAAGATTAGCTAAGAGTTTGCTTCACAAAGATTTTGATTTTTATCTTTTCTAAGAAATCAATCATTTATAAATTTTTATAAAGAATATTTTTGAATTAGATATCTTATTTAATTAAAAACATAAAATTTATAAATAAATACCAAAAACTAACTTTATTTTATAAGTTTTTCAAAAAAACTCAAAAAACATAAAAGTATTACAAATGATTGATTTTTGATTTTTTTTATTTAAATTTACTAAGTAAAAATTCTTATCAAACATTTTACAAAAAAATTATAAATCATAAATCATAAAATCAATTATTTAATAATAAATAAAAATCATAATTAAATAAGTCATAAATTTCTTAACCTCTTGTTTTTCCCATACCATTCGGTCAATCCAGTTATGTTTTTCACGATGTCAAGTCTTACCATTTGGAATACGATGTGTCTTTTCTATGATAGATAACCAATGTTTTAAAAATTATTTGTTAAATTACACAAAATAATCATTTTAAAATTTATTACAATAAAATAATATTAAAATTTGTCAGATTTTAACTTAAATTATAACGTTTAGTATAAAAAATTATATGTACGTCATTTGTAATAAAAACATATAAGCTTAACCTTAATTTCAAAAAAAATTATTATGAGATTATGTGCTTAATATCATCACTTTTCGAGGTGGTCATTATTTGGGACAACTATAGAACTTGTTTACAAATAACACGTTATTTTATGTTTTTAGCAAGAGTTCATAAATTAGAATTGCTTAAAACTAACCTTATATGTCTACTATTTTTATTTTTATTTAGACAATTCACTAGCATAATTTTTATTATTTCTTTTTTATTTCTCCACTTGCATATGAAATTATTTATTTACTCGTCAATCGTCTCTTTTAGTTGCCCCTCATCTCAAATTCTCTCTATTCTCTCTTCATTTTTGACACTCATCCGTTGGAAGATCTACAATGCTAACGAAATCACGAAGAAATTGAAGCTCTTCTCAATCTTAAAGTCTAAGTAGATTTCATCTCGCTACCTATAACGTGGACAAGGAGGTGATTGTGGTGGTCGAGGACATTATGAGTACTAACGTGGACAAGGGAATGGTAGTGCTTCATTGACCTCAATTTCATCTCCAATGTTCACATCATAATCTGTTACTTCAAAATAAATGACTTTTCATCAGCTCTTCTCAATCTTAAAGCTTAAGTAGATTTCATCTTGCTACCTACAACATGGACGTGAAGGTGGTTGTGGTGGTCGAGGACATTATGAGTATTGACATGGACAAGGGAATGATGGTGCTTCATTGACCTCAATTTCATCTCCTGTGTCGGCGTCATCATCTGCTACTTCAGAAGAAATGATGTTTCATCGTTTGCGTAAGCTTCATTGGGTATAGAATTGGAGGCTCACATTGATAAACAACAATGATAATAGGCACATCAAAATATCCTTTTGCTCTAGTTGGAGTAGTATGTAAAATACTAAAATTTATTTATTTATAATTTTGTTTAGTCTTCTAGAAAATAGGAGAATAAATTTTAATACTTCTTCAAAATTATATTTTATGTTAATTTTTCTAATGTTATTATCTCATGCCTTCAAATTGAATTTGTGACTCGGTTTGATTTTCATATAATTTTTGAAATTAGTTTTTCACAATTGAGTTTATGGATGGCGTTTTTGATTATGTTTCTTAAGTTTATAACCTACAACATCAAATAATTTATCTTATAGTTCTTTTTGGATGCATTCTTTAGTTAGAATTTAGAATATGACTTCCATGTATAAAAAATACAAATAACTTCCTCCGATGTTAAATTGTCAAATTGTCTCCCCTTATATAAGTGCATCCAAAATACAAGTATTCATAAGATTGTTTCTAGTTATCTAACTAGCTATCCAATGTACAATACATCTGTTTCAATTATACTTTTAAAAGCAATATCACATTTTTCTCTCACTATACCGGTGATAAATTTCAGTTTTCAAATATCATATTTTCTTAATTTTTAATTAAAAAAACTCTTAACATTAGATAATTGAGGTAACAAACACTCAAATCTCATAGTTATAAAATGTAATTTCACACAATTAATAATAATCTTCTAGTTTTTAATTTTAAACATCATATATTAGGTACCAAAAAGATCTAACAAGTAAAATCAAATTTAGTTCAATGAGGTATAACTCTTGAACTATGTCGATAGATAGAAAATAAAAAAAATATTTCAACAATTTGAGAGTTTAATTAAATCCACGAGAAATTTGGAACATATATTTAACATTGGAGATTCATTAAGAGAAATAATATCTATGTAAGTTGGTATTGATGAAAATATTGATAACATCGTCGATATTGTTACGACAATATTACTATTTTACACATTAGTATCCATATTATTTTATTAAATTATCGTTAAATTTTTAAGAATATCGATAAATTATCACTTACATATTGTTATCGTTAAATTATTAGTTAAATATCTTAGCTATTGTAGCTAAAATATCAGAAAAGTTGATAAAAAATTTGAAAATTAAAGTTATTTTTACATTATTTAAATTTATCTATTTATAATAGTTAATACAATTAAATAGTCTAAATATTTTAATTTTTTATTCTATAATATTTTACAAAAATAATACATATTTTATTTTATAATATTATAATTCATTAATTTATTTATTTATTATAAATATTTAAATATATATATATATATATTGAATAAAAAATTGATTTAAAATATAAAAAATTGATTATTTTAATATAGAATTTTTTCGCGTGATTTTTTTCAAAAATTTTATTCCATAACTATAATATTTTTTACATTTTCCTAAAAATTATATCTCGCCAATCATATTTTAAACCTAGAATCCAGCTAGCAAAACTTTCTTCACATGTGTTAATTTTCTACGTTGCCAAACATTATTTGCAGCAAAGAGAAGAAAGCAATTAGATCCAAACTACCGATGCTTATCTTCGGAGAATGCGGAAGAAAATAATCAAAATGGAATTTGAGGTTAAATTGAGTGTCTTTTTGGTGCTTATAGTCCATCTCCCGTGAACAATAAAACATGAGATGTCTGCAAATTCGAGTTCAAGAATGAAATTAATCCTTCAAGAAGCGATTAAGAAACGATTTAGTACCTTTTTGATGACTCTTTGTTTGTGTATCTTTGTTTCAGTATGGTTTGAAAAATTGTTTATTTCTATGATTTAAACTTTGGATAGCTGTCAAAATACTGAGCTTTGAATTTAAAAGTTGTCTATGAATTGATTGTGTGAATTCATATTTGACAAGTTTGGCATGCGTTCATTCGAGTTAATACGAGTTTGGCAAGTGTCAACATAGGATTCGACAAGGTGGTATAAAATTCATTCAATTAATTAAAGTTATAATGAATTTAAGAAATATTTAGTTTAAGGTAAAATTTGACTAATAAAACCGATAACTTGATTTATTATGAGTTAAATATGTTTTTAATTATCTGATTATACAGTTTGTTAAATAGAATAAATAACCGATAAATCAAATTACAGTTAATCACCAACTAATGAAAACATAAAAATGTCATTGTCATATTGTATCAAAAGACATGTACAAGGACAAAATTTAATTTTTTGATTATTATAATATCCCTTGTACCCTCGTTACTATTGTTACATTTTCTACCTTTCTATCGATTTATACTAAAAATATATATGCATGTGTTTAACAAAGTAGCCAGGAGGTCAAATATTTTTTTAGAATTTTTAATTATTTTGAAATGTTGGTTAAAAAATAATTTTGGGTACCAATTTTACCTTATCTATGTTACAAGGGATATCTTGAAAATAGGTGATAAAAATTTTAAATTATTTTATTTGTATTATTAATATATTTTAATCAAATAATTTTTACAAAGGATATATAAATTACTCAATTTTTAAAATTAATACAATTTAGTTCCATAACTTTATAATTATGTGATTAAAATTTTTATCGAAAAAAGTAAACAAGTTATGCGATTAAAATGTATTAATTTTAAAAATTGACTGATTTATGTATTATTATAAAAATTACATAACCAAAATATTTAAATGATATATTTTTAATTACAAATAAAAGATAAAGAAATATCTATTCCTACCATAAGTAATTAATAAAACACACATTTTAACAAAAAGAGAACAAATAAAACACATATAATTACATATACATTCATTTAAAGAATTACATAATAAAAAAATTTAACTGAATAATAATACTATACTAAACACGTTAAAAACCGATTTATAATGAATTTAAAGTCAGTTCGGTGTAGAACTGACGCTATCCACGTAGGACGTAGCGTCGGTTTCAGGTGTCAACCGACGCTACGCTACGTGGATAGTGCCGATTCACCACATCAACCGATGCTACTTTCACGGGTAACGTCGGTTTACCACGGCTATCAATTTCTCACTTACAAAACACAATTTTTTTCTGTTATTATGTGTATAAATTTTTGTATTATATATGTAGGTTTGTATTATAACATTATGAGAAGAATACACCATGGTAATTTTATTGCTATTAATTAATATTTTATTTTTCAATTATTTGTATTATTTAAACTATTTGTTAAACTGATTTTGGTTTTTTCTATTCGAATATAGGTTTTTATTTGAGTATAATAATAGAAAATGAGTAAATTAAAAAAAAAATAGAATTAATTCACACGTTGAAATGACTTTAAATTGGTTTAAAGTCGGTTAATTTAATACTCCTTTTTGTAACAGTGATAAAATAAAATATAACTCTTAGTCATTACATATTTAATATTTTTAGCAAAATTCAATTTATTATTTTTTCATACAGTCTGCATGATTCCATTGGTTAATTAATCAGATTGGTTTCAAATTAAATTTTTCTATAATATATATTTTTTATGTCATTTACATACTTTACTTTTATTATTTAATATAAATTTTCATTCATAATTAACATATTTATAATACACTAATAAATATTATAATAACAGTGTAATTTTAAGCTCAATACATACATAAAATTAAATACAAATTTAAGTCAAATTTATAAAAGAATGAGAATTGAATGACATTAAATAATTTACCAATTTTATAAATTAAGTATATAAAAAATGTGTACAATAAAAAGTATGAAAAAAATTATAATAAAGATATATATACAAAGTATAAAAAATATTTAAGTTCCAAAATAATACAAACAGATTATTCCAAAATATATATATATATATATATATATATATATCGAATAATATTAAATGTTTGATATTGCAATTTATTAATCAATTCTAATGATAAAAAAATTCTCCCACGTGACACTAATATTGGTCGATCTAAAAGTACGTAAGTAGTTGGTAATCCATTTAATTACTTCACGTAAATACTAGAAAAAAAAATTCTATTTTAATTCTGAAGCTCAAACTTAAATAGAAAAGTATTCTTTAATCTTAATCTTTATGCAAAAATTCCAAATATAAAAATTAATTTCCTGATCGAAAACCTGGCCACGAGAAACAAAAGATTCACGAAAGTGCAAATAACCTACGTGTCAAATAGATGACCCTCCAACTGGCGGCAGATAAGTGCGGAGGCGGTCCCCTCCAAGATGGAAAAGAAGAAAAAAGTGCGATCTTTCCCGACGCACTTTTTCCAATTTGAATATAAAACGCGAAAACGACACACTCTGATCTCAGAAGTCACAAACACAAACTCTATCACGTTAGAATTTAAAATTAATATAAATTCTTTTAAAAAATAAATATTTAATAAAAATTAAAGAAAAAAGGTAATTTTAAATTTTGAAGAATAAGAGTAATAAAATATACCTTGTCACGTCATGTAACGATACCATCCTTCCCCTAATTTCCATAGAAGACTCCAGTCTCCACCATCACTACTTGGCCATCAATACCGTTAGTTTTCTAACACTCACATGTAGCCACGTGCTCCTGCTGTCTTCATTAGGCTTTCTTCTTTTAATAAAATAATAATAGGATTTATTAATAATTAACGTGATATGTAATATCTGAACAATATAAATATTTAACTTTCTTAGTTAATTATTATATATTACATTAATTACGATTAAGCTTCTTCTTTTTTAGAATATGTGTTTTTTTAGAAAAAAAAATCAAAAGTAACCCTAAAGTTTAAAGAATCTTCAGAAATACCCTTCAGGTTTTAAAAAATTGAATACCTCAAAAGCATAACTAAGTTAAAACTAACACTTTCATCGAAATACCCTACGTTATAAAAAAATATGAAAAGAAAAAATAAACCAAGAAATATTAGATATAGAAACGTATTTCGACGTTTTTCACGCGAAATGGTAATAAGTAAAAAGTTAAAATTGAAGAAATTCAAAAAGTAAAATTAAATCTTAAAGAGAGATATGATTTAAAGACCCATCATTTTTATTAAGAAAGATATTTTCAGGAAAATATAATCTATTACCAGATTAGTAGTAAGTTTAAATGGCATTAAAATTGTCTGAAAAGAAGATATAATATACCATTAATTAATAAAGAGACTATATTAAACAAATTATCAAAAATTCCTCGAAAGGATAAGTTAAAAAATTGGATACATTCATTTAGGAGGAATCCAAATATTAATAAAGTTTCATTTGCAGGCTTAATAGATACACCAATAAAAATAAATACATTGGGACAATAGAATAATAAACAAAAGATACGCTTTATTAGGAATGATCCAATGGAAACTTAAGATACCAAAAATTAAAATTTACCGCATATCCCAGATTTGCTATAAATATACAAGATAAAAATCTAAACCAAGTATTAAGAATTTAGCCATGAATTTGGAAAGAAGAGATTTAATGAAAGAAAGGAAATCATCCATTTTCAATACATTATCTAGTAGCGTATTCTTTAACAAATACCATAATAGCTCAATATATTGACAAAATGAATTTATAGAAATAGATAAAAATTTTAAAGAATTAGGAAAATAATAAAACCAAAAATACTAATGATTTTGAAATACCGGAAGAATGAAAATTAGATATTAAAAAAAAAAAAACCCTTAATAACAGGAAGAAAAAGTAAATAAGATATCAAGATTTACTTTTGTAGATCACTGAAGAAGAAACCTCAAATCAACAAGAAGTTAAAAAACTAGAAAATGAAGTTAAAATAATGAAAGCATTAGTTCCATGATCAGATATTAGGGAAAAATCATGTTTAAGGATAAAATAAAAAAATATGAATTTAGAAATAAATGGAAAGTTCTAAGAGGTGTGGCAAAAAATCAAGCAACACTATTTGAAACTATACAATTATTAACAGAGGAAATGGATCTAGTCCGTGAATCAAACACAAAATATTTACAAGAAATAATAGATATACAAAGATATAACTATTAAAGGAAATAAAGGAGTATGGTTATAATAAACTACAACAAAATATGCATAAAGAATTTTCAGAATTAAGGAAAGATGTATACAATCTAAAGATAGATCATAAATATGACCCCTTAGAAGGTTTAAAAGAAGAACCACCGAGGAAATCAGATTCTCTGATCCCCAAAAATGAGAAAATAAAAAATGAGGAACAACCTAAGAGTAAAGAGATAATTCCAAATTGTTGGAATATAGGAAAAAATTAGAAAAAGAATTTATGAACCCTGAAAACAGAAATATAGAAACATTGGTCAAATTATTAACATTAACCAATGAAGAAATAGAAGAACATTATATTAGAAAACTTTATACTAACAAAGAAGAAGATGATATGACAATAATCAGTAAAACTGATTCAGAATCAGAGAAACTGATTCAGAATCAGAAAACATGACCCCAAAAGGTCATATGAAACCAATTTCATTACCAGTCCCTTACCAAGAAGAAACATCTGACCCACATAGGGAGAAACAAGCTTTAGATGAATGGTCTAGTGGGATAAGCGTCCTTATACAAACTTCTCCAACTACCCAAACAAATCCTTCAATTTGTAGAGTTCTTATAGCACATAAAATGACAGGAAATGTAAAAGTTTGGTTTTCAAACTTAACAGATCAACAACATTTATTAATGCAAGGAAATGCTTCCACGGGAAGAGAATACTTAGATACGGTAATAAATGAAATATACAAAGAATTTATTGGGGAAGATAAATGAATGACTATCACTGAATCTAGTGAAAATGAAATCAATGAAGCTAAATGGCATCTAACAAAGATGGAAATTTGTAACATGTGTTATATAGATTCTTTTATTTGTGAATATGAAATGTATTACCATAAAGTAACACCCTCTATACAAACAACCTATAAAGAAATGTTTTTTCAAAAATTACCAAGAACATTATATAAAACTTTAAGAGAAAATTGGGAACAAAGGAATAGAGAAACTATACCAGATACTCTAGGAGGAAGAATAAGAAGTCTTAGAGATTGGATCATTATAAAATGCCAAGAAAGAAAAGAATACAAACAAATAAGAGGAAATGATAAAATTTGTTGTGATACAAGAGATTTTAGAATGCCAGGAAAATATGGATGCAATATAAAACCTTATAAACAAAAATATAAAAAATATAAAAGATTTAAAAAATATAAATTTAGAAAACAAAATTTCCAAAATATAAAAAAAGAGATTCAATAAAGAAAACTATAAGAAAAGATATTTTAGAAGAAAGGTTTATAAACCATCTAAAAAAGGAATTATTGCCGCCTTCGTGGAAAGAAAAATGTAGATGTTGGATCTATAATGAGGAAGGACATTATGCAAATGAATATCCAGCGTACTTTCCAACATAAAAAAGGAATTTAAAAAGGAATTTCACAGTAAAGCAAAAATCTTAGAAGAAGCCTTCAAAATGGAATTAGAACCAATTGAGGAATCCGATATGTATGATACTTATAGTATTTATCTATTAGAAGAAACTCAAGAAGAAATAATCGATTCAGAATATGAATATTCGATCATGAATATTCTTCAGAAATGAATGATTTGTATAGTATTACAAATCCAAATAGTACTTTACATTAAAGTAGGACTAAAATTTAAAGGTTATAACACTTATCATTTACATGCATATATAGATACAGTGAATTAGTATGTGTGTAGCTAGTAGATATGTATTTTTAAGACAACTGAAACAAGCACCTAAAGATTTAATTGTAAGAATTGCTAATAATACTCTGAATAAACTCAATCAAGCATTAAAAGATAATTGATATAATAATGGTGAGGAGAAAACTTTCATATTCCTACTATATATCAACAGGAAAACAGTGTGTAGACTTGTTAATAGGAAATAATTTCTTAAATTTATATCAACCTTTCACACAACATTCTCGACAAAATAAGCCTTACACAACCTTAGAAGGAGATACAATATATGTCTCTAAAATAAGAAAAGCTCTAACCGTCTTCAAACCCAACTTTTATGCAACAACATAAAAACAAAACGTAAGTAGATAAAAGACCAAGAAAAAAAAACAAAAACCTTGTTTAGAAAATATTTCATTAGATATAGAAGAAAAGCAAAACTCTTTTCTCAATGAAATACGCGAAGATAAAGCCTTAACATGCATTAGACAGATTATTAAAAATGCAAGTAAGTTCAAAAATCCTTTGGATCCAAAAATAAATAAATCTAAAACTATAGTCAATATAAAATTAAGAGATCCTAACAAAATAATTAGAGTAAAACCAATGATTTATACTCCGGAAGAGCGATTGAATTTGGAAAACAAATTGAAGAACTTTTGGAATTAAAAGTTATAATACCAAGTAATTCACCTCACTCTATTCCAAAGATTTTTGGTTGAAAAAGAAGTCGAGAAAAGAAAAGGCAAAAAAGAGAATGGTAATAAACTTCAAAGCACTTAATAAAGAAACCATTGATGATGGATACTTCATCCCAAAAAAGGAAGAATTACTATCATTAATAAAAGGAAAGAAATACTTTTCAAGTTTTGATTGCAAAAAGTGGATTTTGGCAAATAAGACTAGATGAATAATCTCAAAAATTAACAAAGATTCGGTTGCCTACGAAGGACAATTCCAATGGACAAGAATACCATTTGGATTAAAAACAAGTTCTCCAGGTATTTTTCAAAGATATATGGATAATATTTTTAAGAAATTACAATATATTTGTTGTGTTTCCATTAGATGATATTTTGGTTTTCAAGAATGAATTAAATAAACATTATTTGGATATTATCAATATATTACAAGAATGTAGAAAGAAGGCATTGTATTTCTCTCAAAAGAAAGCAAGATGCTAAACAAAAATCAAATACTTAGGATGGAGATCAAGATGGAAAGCATAATCTACAACCCCATATACTAAATAATATTCAAGGTTTTCCTAGTGAATTAAAAGATAAAACCAATTACAAAGATTTTTTAGGATGTTTGACATACGCAGGTTTCATATCAAGAAACTTGCGTAAATGAGAAAACCATTACAAGCAAATTGAAAAAAGATTACGTCTGGAAACGGGACGTAAGAAGATACTACATATATGGATAAAGCAAAAGCAAAAAGTAAAAATTTCCCAATTTTATACCATCCAATGACAGATGATAAAATGATAATTGAAACAGATGCTTTACAAGAATATCGTGGGGAGCAATCCTTAAAGCAAGAAAGAGATGACAAAGATGAATATCTTTGGTAGATACACATCGATCTTTTCGGCGTAATTAAATTATCATAAGTAATGAAAAGAATATTTAGTTGTTAAAAAAGCTATTAAGAAATTTGCAATATATGTCGTAAAGTTTTAGATTCATTATTAGAATAGATAACAAGAATTTTGGTTATTTTTTAAGAACTAATATTGCATAGAGATTATAAACAAGGAAGACTAATTAGATGGCAACAATGGTTCAACCATTACAATTTTGACGTTGAACATCTTCAGGACATAAAAATAAATTGGCCGATGCTCTACTTCCTAGGAATTGGCACCTAACTATTTTTATGATTGCGAATGGAACAAACGATATTAAGATCAAGATAAAAGAAAAGGAGATAAAAATCCTATAGAACAACTCAGTTGCTATATCTCGAGAAATTCCTTACGAGACAGAATAAAACAGGAAGAACTTAAAATGTTCAAAACAAATTCCGGAAAGCGAGAACCTCAAATGAGAAATCTCTGTTAAAAAGGAAGAACCTAACACAAAAACTTCTAAACCCAAATTGGGCGGTGAAGCGAAAAAAGAAGAAGAGAAAAAAGTTTATGTGGGTCTATAATGGCCCAAACCGTGAATTTATAACAACTGGGCGTAAGCTAGCAAATCTATTCTAGGGATTTAGTGGAGTAACTCATGAGCCTTCACCGAAGAAAGTCGAAGGAAGTTATGCAAACTACAAAACACCAAAACTAATAACTGCAGGAGATAGTAAGAAATTATTACGTAGTACTACAACAACAACCAACAACAGGATCGATTAAACCTTGGAAAAATAGCAAGACCTCCAATGCTATTCAAAGAAACATCTCTACCGTAGACATCAAAAATAACAAAACATTCAAGATTATTCAGAAACATCTTCTAGAACTACTCCACTTCAATGAAGATGAAAAACCAATACAAATCTCAATAAACAACAATGGTTAAGCCCTCTATAATTTAGCCGTAAAATCTACCCAAGAACATATCAAGATATGAAATTCTATACTACGGACAAGGAATTTCCCCGGCAGTAGTAAATTCAATATATTGGAAGGAGGCGATCCAATTTTAGGTATAAAGCATTTCACGCAGATTAATAGAAAATATATATCCAGGGAATTAATTTAAGTGAATTAAATTATTTTCAGAAAATTTTAAAAGAGAAATTAAGAATTTTAGAAGAAAATTAAAGCAAGTGATAAACCTATTTATCTTAGATTTTTTTAGTTCATTAACGACCTGGAATGAGGAAGAAAGTATTAGTCCTACCACTTTATCAAGATATGGATTTCCAACACAAAACTGTATTCCTAAACCGAGGCACTTCCGAAAGTGAATTCAACACGGAAGAACTCGTGTATTAAGAGGACAACGCTAAGCCAGATTTACTATGAACTCGTGAAAGATCGACAATTCTACCGAGATTAAAGTAAATTATTCAACCAACAAAGTTATCATCATCTCACACAAGAGTACTTGGCTCTGTCAAGAAGATGGTGAAAAATCACCAAATATGAAACCAATTTTAATTGCAACAACTTAGAAATTGGTCGAGAAACCAGGGAAAGTATTTTGCTTCTACGCCAAAAAGTGCCACCAAAGACCATGTTGCATTCTCTCAGATCAAAGATCGGTAGAAGATGAAGATGCGTCATCATCAACATCATCAAAGAACAATTGACGAAGAAAATGACAAAGGAAATTAAGAAAAGTAAATTGCCTACGTAAGATTACAAAGAAATAAAGATGTAGACCCCACATCTTACGGCATACGCCAATAAAAAAGAATTGCTATCGTGAAAAGTAGATGAATTATTAAAAGAGAAGAATTATTAAAGCACAGGGTAAAATAATAAATTTGGTCTTGTAAATAGGGATTCCTTATTCTATAAAAGGAATCTTATTATCATTTCAGGGACACACGTAAACGGATAGAACCCAGCTCTCACTCTGAAACTCTCAAATAGGGAAAAACCTTTTATATCTGTAAATCCGAATCCAATAATGAAATACCCAAGAATCATGAAATTGCAAGCACCCTTTTCAAGGTTCTTAGTTGGGTCTTAAGTTGTAATAATTATTATATTTTGAATAAAATGGAGCTTCTATTACTCTTCTTTAAGAAGTCAACTTTGGACACCATTCACGACGGATGCAGAAGCCTTACCATTACCGGGAAGGTGTTGAGGTGCAGAAATGTTCGGCGAGCGTAACGGAGAATAAAACACATTAACAAGAACGCAAGATCATAATGGGCCATTAAATTCAAGATATGATGATTATAAATTTAAGTAATTAAGAATCTTGAATGTTGAAATATTCGCTACTTCAATGAGGTATAATAATTTTAAAACAGAAAATAAAATTTATTTTTAGAAAGAAAATAATATGAATATCTAATCACTAAGTACATAAATTAAAGCTATTAGATTTAACAAATGAAAGAAGACTTTTTAATTTTTAAAAATAATTAATAGAGTAGGGATTAAATTAAGAACTAACATAACATAACATACTACGCATGAATCAGAAAGTTAATACGTAAGAAAAATTAATTATATAAGAAAATAATAAGTTTTTAAATAAATTATTACCATCAATAAATACACAAAGACCTTCATCTACGAATTTTAACTCCAGATATAAGATTATATCGATCCACCTAAAAAGATTATGAGAATAAGAATTAAATAGAATTGATTTAATTAACACCATTAAAACACAAGGGCATTTGTGACATTTTATAAACCCCAGGGATATAACTGAAGATATAGCAAACTCAAGAGCAATTTAGAAAATGATCCGTTTTTCTAAGAAAATTTATTCAACTTATCTTTGTACCTAATTTGTTTGAATATAACGTGAAAAATATTCTAGTAATAGAAAATATAGAATAAAATACTTAATATAATATGTATTTATATTTAATAAAAAAATTAAAAAAATATTTAATAATTAAAATACTTAATATTATATGAATAATCCTTTATAATTTACAGGAACTCGATCAGTATAAATAATTTCATCATTCTTTAAATAAATTAAAATAAAACATATAAGTAATTCATTATTTATTTTTTTAATTATTTTATTGAAAAATAATTTTGATAATGATAATTTAAATTATAATAATATTATTACTTAATATATTTTACGATATGTATTAAAATATTTTTAAATTTTATTGAAAAGATATCACTACATAGTATTTTTATTTTTTAAATACATAATTACACCGAAAGTAACTAGATATATCATCCATCCACTCACAATTATCCCTTGATAAGGTTATCCTCCATTCATTGGGCGGTTTTCTCGCGCTTCATCATCATTGGAT
The DNA here is from genome assembly GCA_033030585.1 of Hippophae rhamnoides. Lineage (NCBI taxonomy): Eukaryota > Viridiplantae > Streptophyta > Magnoliopsida > Rosales > Elaeagnaceae > Hippophae > Hippophae rhamnoides. Next base: position 58,080,125 of record CM065428.1, on the reverse strand, counting down.
ATCCTTCCCCTATTCCCACCATAATACCATATCTTCCACCTCTCCCACTCGGATCACCGCCATATAAAAAAGGTTGTTAAGGTAATAATAATAATAATAATAATAATAATAATAATAATAATAATAATAATAATAATAATAATAATAATAAACGTTAGAAGTATCTTGTTTCGGTTAATTAAAATTTATTATCATAAATATAATATTATTTAAAATATTTAACTTAAAATAATATATGCATTAGCGAGTCAATTAATAGGATTCCATATTAACTCTCTGGGGTACAATTGGATATAAAAATAATAATGATTTGTTAGTAAGTAGCTAAATCAATTGAGATTATTGACTTGTAGTATCGAAAAAAATAATAAATTTTAAACTTCATGTTAGAGTAAAAAGGATGAATCTTACGGTTTCTTAAAATATATGCATTAGCGAGTCAATTAATAAATAAATTAATAGGGTTACATATTAAGTCTCTGGGGTCCAATTGAATATAAAAATAATAATAATTTATTAGTCAATTGAGATTATTGACTTATAGTTTTGTAACGAACTTAAATCGTTTTTTTTTTAGTAATTTGCTTATAGTTCCCACTTTCATACAAGATCGGGATTTATTCATTAAAAATTTGAAGAGATATTACGACAACATTTCGTATTTCACTTAAAATATTTTAATTTTAATTTTTTTTTATTAAAAAATTGATAAATTTATTGATATATAATTTAGATATGAGATTGGTAAAATCTATAAAATCTTCTTTAATGGGTAACTCATTGGCAACCTGCATATAAAAATGATAAGAGATGCTGATTGTTTGCTAATTTCTTTTAAGATTTATACACTTATTTTTTTTAATATTATAAGTTGTTAAGTATCAAATTTATATTAATAAATAGTGAAATGTTAGAAGAGATATTGAATTTAATATTAAAAAAATAATAAGATATATTGAGTAAAAAAGTTTTTATACATGAAGAAAAATAATTTAAAAAAATAAAATGTCTTAATTATATTAATGTAAATGTATAAAATAATTATTTAATTTTAATTTTAATTAATTAAAAATATTTTATAATTTATAGGAATAAATTTCCATATATATATATATATATATATATATATATATATATATATATTATCGATATAAGTGGGGCTGCTACAAGAAGTAGATAAACAAGTATGAAATAGCCTTGCGATCCACATGGAGAGGATTGCGAATCGTTAACAAGTAACAACTGCGAGCAGTTCCGACGCCTACAGTGGCAAACCAGAATCTGAGAGAAGTTGAAATACCTTTTAATCCGCACAAAAACGACATTTTTAATAGACAGAGAACAGAGAAGATAAGATGGACCTTCTCAAAAAGTCTCAAAAGTCCCAACTTTGATGGAGGGAAAGTTTTCTTTGTTTGTTTGCTAACACATGGATTTTTTGGAGTTGGGTCTAGTTAATTGGCAACTGAACTTGTTCTAAGCAAAGATAACCAACAGGTAGCTATAGATTTTTCTGTTGTTGATTCTTCTCTAGCTTCTTTTTTTTTTGTGATGAAGAAATTGAAGATAATGAAATGAACTTAATATAAGAATTTTGTTGGAATTAAAAAGAGAGATAAAGAAAAACCAATCTCAATCTGAAAAAAATACAAGTTACAATTCCTGTTATTTGGTTCATTAACTATATGATTTGGTCGTAAGTTATTGATTATATCAACACTTTATTGCGACACTGAATATTTTCTGGTCTTATATTATTATATGTTATTGCAGAGAGCTGACACATAGGTTCTTCTGAAGTTGAGTTACCGAGGCCTTGTTTGCTGATTGACTTCATATATAGTTCATTGGGTTTTTACAATTTCTTGGTTGTTTGCCTAAAAATTGTTTTAAAGAAAAGGAAGACAGATTTGAATGGGTTTTTCTTACCTGAATTGATATTTGATAGATTCAAGCAGAAGAAGAAAACCGTATATTTATATTTCACAAAGTTTTCCAAAATATTTCAACATGTCTGTAGCATTACTATGGGTTGTTTCTCCCAACACAGAAATATCAAATTTCTATAGATTTGTTGATTCAGTCCGATATGGAAACCGGTTATTAGATTCAACAAGATTGATGCAGCGAGATCGAAGTTGGTCAAAAGCAAAAAAGTTCAGTACATATATAAAACATTCATGTGCTGCAGGGCCTGATTTAGAGAGTGGAAGCAATTTTCCAGTATTATCAAGCTTAGTGGTCAATCCAAGTGAAGAAACTAACCAAACGGTCACCACATCTGTGCAAAAGGTTAGCAATGTGGTGCAGAAGCAGGCAGCTTTGGTTACGAAGCAATTGAGGTCTAGTGAGTATCTTGATGTGAAACCTGATATAGTTCTTCCAGGGACTTTGAGCTTGTTAAGTGAAGCTTATGACCGTTGTGGTCAAGTGTGTGCGGAGTATGCCAAGACCTTTTATCTGGGTTAGCCTTCTTTTTGTGAATTTTTAATGAAACTGTTTTTCGTTTTTAGGTTTGGAATAGGATTAGAATTTAGACACAGAGCATCCCTGTCTTTACGATACTATTCTATTCTTATGTAGGAACCCTTCTAATGACTCCTGAAAGGCGACGAGCTATATGGGCAATATACGGTGAGTAGAGTACAATAGCTGTTCATCAGATTGTGTTAATCTTATGAACTTTAGCATAATGATTTAGTTGTGTATTGATTTTGAACTGAGATCAAAATGCTAAATTAGATCGTAAATTGACCAAGTAAAAACAATATTATGATTTATTTGTTTGATGTATTAAAATTTAGGTTTAGTTGCATGGCTACGGAGTTTCATTATTAACTTCCATTAAGGGAAGAAAAAAAAAACATATGTTTATTTTTTTTTAAATGTAAATTAACTTATGTTTTTTTTATATCGAGGGAGGTTAAAAGTAAAAACATATTGAATAATTAAATCATTTCTGCATGGGAGGGTAAAATTTATCTTTTTTTTCAATCAGAATATCTTCTTGACTAAATGAAAGCAATGGATTTGAAATACAAGGACTGCAGGCTGATAAACATATCCTATCTTTGAGCTTTTCATTATATAAGAACTTGTAAATAACTAACACTCAGGTCATAACATACTAAGTAGCAAAGACAGATTAGAGTGACATAGAGTGATGTTATTACTCTCTTTTTTTAAGCACCACATGCCATATTTCTTGATTAGCTTGGAAGAATATGTTTTATCTCCATCTTTTTCCATGGACATAGCTGTTTATGTCTCATTAAGATGTTCTCTACAGTGTGGTGCAGGAGGACAGATGAGCTTGTTGATGGACCCAATGCTTCACATATAACACCATCAGCTTTAGATAGATGGGAGTGCAGGTTGGATGATCTCTTCCAAGGTCGTCCTTTTGACATGCTTGATGCTGCTTTGTCTGATACCGTCTCTAGATTTCCTGTCGACATTCAGGTACTGACTTTTCATTCAAATAAGGTTTCAACATGGAAATTAAACTCTTTACATTGTATGAGCTCAACGTACCTTTTTTAAATCTATTTCCGTAGCCATTCAAAGATATGATTGAAGGAATGAGAATGGACCTTTGGAAATCAAGTTACAAGAACTTTGACGAATTATATCTCTACTGTTATTATGTTGCTGGGACTGTGGGATTAATGAGTGTTCCAGTTATGGGTATTGCACCTAAATCACAAGCCACTATAGAAAGCACTTACAATGCTGCCTTAGCTTTAGGGATTGCTAATCAGCTAACCAACATACTCAGAGATGTTGGAGAGGAGTAAGTACAGACAGAGCTTATTAATGTACATTCAGCAAACATTTTGGATTTTTATGACAAACAACATAAAGTAGTCATTTATCCTTTTAGATTAATTTTGCCCCCATTACTGTTGTGATGTATGTTGTAAGCAGTGCAAGGAGAGGAAGGATTTATCTACCACAAGATGAGCTGGCACAGGCAGGGCTATCTGATGCAGACATATTTGCTGGAAAGGTGACAGACAAATGGAGAAACTTTATGAAGAGTCAAATTAAGAGAGCAAGAATGTTGTTTTATGAGGCTGAGAAGGGTGTCACCGAGCTTAGTTCAGCTAGCAGATGGCCAGTAAGTTTTTAGATTAAATATTATTACATGTCTTAACGAAAAAAGAGAGATCTATTATTAGACAAGACCAGTGATGTTTGTTTTGGTAGAAGATTCTGATACAATTATAATCATTTTTCAAGTGAATAGTTTTTAAGTTGGTTTGTTCTATATGAGATAAAATATAAGTATGTTTTGTAAAAATTGTCTTACAGGTGTGGGCGTCTCTTCTCTTGTATCGTCAAATATTGGACGAGATAGAAGCTAATGACTATGACAACTTCACTAAGAGAGCTTATGTTAGCAAAGCAAAAAAGTTACTTTTTTTGCCAATTGCCTATACAAAATCCCTTGTTCGTCCATCTATAAACCTTTCTTCTATTAGGACTTAGTATCCTAAAATAGAAACAGGTAACACCAATAAAAAGCAAAGCAAAATTGAAACACACAATATGTAATTATGTTTATCATAATCTCTTGTAATGTAGTGGTAATCTATTAAGAAATTGAAAAGCTACACTTATTATGTAGCTAGACTGTAATTTTGTGATTGAAATTAGTATTCGATTTTTTTAATATATATTGTTTTGGTTATTACTTTCTATATATATTATTTAGAGTACCTTCTATTGAACAATTTTGGCAAGTTTCGAGGTGTTAAATAATGATAAAGTTTTAAGTGTTAAATATCTCACCTTGGTTCACATTTCAAAATTCAACTCACCTCCGAGATAAGCAAATTAAATAGCCGCTATTGTATAAATTGGTTAGAGCGGACTATGTACATCAAATCTTATGTTAATACATATATGAATACTATTATATATCATAAATATATCATCATATTATTTTCAATTGTAACGTTTTAGTTATGTTATTTTCAATTGTAGTATTTTAGTTCTATAATTTTAAAAAATATGTATATTTTAGTCCTAAATTTTTTAAGTTTTAAAGTATATATACATAATTTTGAAGACTAAAGTACGCAATTTTTTAAAATTATAAGAATAAAGTTGCTTAAGTTGATAACTATGTGACTAATGTGATACTTTAGTTAAATTTATAAGAATATTATTACCTTTTGTCTTTTTTTATTTAATATATTTTAATGAATTAAACAGTATTTATTAATAATATTATATCACATCATTTATATCATCTTAAATTTGAGATAAATATTATTTTAATTAATAATTACCAAATCTATACTTTAATTAAGGTAAGAAATATTTCCCAAACAATACTAGTAATTAATAGTTGGGAATTTTCTGAAGTTTCTTTCAAGCTCCCATTTAAATACTTCAATTGGTTGAAAATTCAGTAAAAAATTACTTTGATGAATAATTTATCTGTTGAATTCTGTAATCAACTATTAATTTCAATTTTATAAATCAGATTGAATAAACTAAAAATAAGAACTAAAATGACTGATAGCTTAACTAATATCAACATTATCAATCAAATTAACCTTATGCAATTATAATATAAAAGTTGATTACATAACCCAAAACTAAATTTGCTCAATAAAAGGAGGAAAAGTGAAAAATAATTTTTATGGAACAAACTTAATAGAAATGTAAGAAAGGTAAGAAACTAGGAATGGTAGTTAATAAAGAAGAATGAAATATTGGTGGGAAAGGAAGACTGGTAGTTATCGATGAAAATCTCTTGGTAACTTAACCTTTTACCTACCTCTTTCAAATCATTAGATAAATCTTTTTAATAAAATGTCATGTAACATTTGATTTTTAGTTACAACCTTTATATACTGGTAAAAAAAGAAGTTAAAACCTTTAATCCTTTCAAATATATTATTTTTCTCCCACATTGCTAAGTTTAATATTTTTGTCCCAGCCACAATATTCCACTACTAACTATCTAAGGTAGTTATTAAATTTAATTTGCTTTTACAAATTGTTTTTTTTTAATGGCTGGGATTAAACTTATGGATGTATGAAAGGAGAAAAATGGAAGGAATGGTGAGAATGAAATTTGAGCTCATTTGGTGTATGAGAACTAAGAAGAGTAGATAAGTTAGAGAAACAAGAAAGATAGAAATCGTGGAAATGAAAGCCGACGAAGCATCGGGATCTTCTGGAGGCAAAGTGACCTCCCGTTCAACTTCACATAAGAATTCTTCCAAAAAACCCAAGTGTATTTACTCGCATTTCTTCTTCATTATCATTTTTCTATGTTTCTTGCCTATGTTCAATTTTCTTAATAAAAAAAAACCTGTTCTGAGTTATAAGTTTTCAATTTCTTGAATTCCCAAGCATGGTTGCTTTTTATGGCTTTTGGGAATTTCTCTAGTAATTTTTATTTTAGAATCCAATTGGTTTCAATCTTTTCTCTTGCATTGTTTGTTTCTGGTATTAATGCCGTTTTACATTGAATATTTTTAATTTTTTTGGGTTTGGAATTGAGACTATCAATATTGATGTTTTTTTTTGTCCAACGTCCCCTGTGAAGAAAGCTTTGCTCTGGTGGGTTGTTTTGGCTCTATTTATTTATTTATTTATTTTTTAAAATTCATTGCAGATTCTAGGTTTTCGCAGCAAGAGCTTCCTGCCTGCAAACCAGTCTTAACACAAGGATGGGTATGAATTTATTGTTCTTTTCCTGCCCGCTAGTGCTAACCGATTTTGACACCAATATTTTGTATCAACTTTGTTTCTAGTGCTCCTATTTTGATGTTATCTAGTTAGCAATATTATGGAATTTTTCATATCTATTGTATTTATTTGCTATTGGGTTTTCAGGTCATTTCAGCATTTATCATTATTGGCGTTGTCTTCATTCCTGTTGGTCTGGCTTCCTTATTTGCATCTGAGCATGTAATGTATCTAAATATCTTCACCGCATTGATTTTTTTTAACTTGTTGATCATTTCTGATTGATAGACAAAACAAACATTTACAAAACTCTGTTGATTTCTTGGATTTTCAGGTGGTGGAAATTGCATACCGTTATGATCTTGATTGTGTTCCGCCCGATTTTAGTCAAGACAAGCTTAAATTTATTCAAAGCAGTAGCACCAACAAGACCTGTTTGAGAAAACTGGATGTTAGTTCAAATTCTTTACCACTTTTATATTCAAAGATATCTCTACATTTTAGGTTTTTTTATTTTTCATATTGTTTATTTATTTCCATGACGATGATAATAACTACTACTACTATTGTGTGCATTGGTTGAAATTCAGGTACCAAAGTCAATGAAACGTCCCGTTTTTATTTATTACCAACTTGAGAACTTCTATCAGAATCATCGCCGGTATGGAGAACTTTGCTTTGCTGTACTTTCTTTCTTGTACATTATCTGCAATAAGTATCAATTATGATTTAATTTTTTTACACATTACCAGGGCTGATTTGATTTGTAATTTTTCTCCTTCACCCTTTAGAAGTTATCAAACCACATGTTTTACACTATCCTCACTCTGTCGCTCACTTTTATATGGACTTGATAATATTCAGAACAGAGGATGTTAAATTGGGGCTGATTAATATTTGGAACTGACTATGGACACTTATTATTTAAGCATTGAAATAAAACATCTCTAAGTTAATTTGGTCATATCTACCAAAGGTACTCTTAGTTAAGCTTTTTGAGGATTAATTTCATGTACTCTTAATTGTTATTTTGTTTCACAGATATGTTAAAAATCGAAGTGACAAACAATTGAGGAGCAAGGCATATGAGTCTGATATAGAAGCCTGCAAACCTGAAGATGAAGTAAACAAATCTCCAGTTGTTCCCTGTGGTCTCGTTGCCTGGAGTTTGTTTAATGACACATACAACTTTTCAGTGAAAAATTCAGTAGTGAATGTCGATAAAAAGGACATTGCATGGAAAAGTGACAAAGACAAGAAATATGGCTCTGATGTGTATCCTAAAAATTTTCAGGCAGATAGTTTGATTGGGGGTGCAAAGCTCGATGCCAGCATACCCGTAAATGGATCTTCTCCTAATACACTGTTTCATTTAAATGCTAGCTCTTTTTACCTATTAGTATATTACTGTACTCCTTTTATTTTGACCTTGAATTATCTGTTTTATAATTAGTTTTGTATTTAACAGCTAAGTCAACAAGAGGATCTTATTGTTTGGATGAGAACTGCGGCGCTACCAACTTTCAGAAAATTGTATGGGAAGATAGATGTGGACTTGGAAGCAAATGATGTGGTAACAGTAGTTATAGAGAACAATTACAACACATACAGTTTTGGTGGAAAGAAGAAGCTTGTTCTTTCAACTACTAGCTGGATTGGTGGCAAGAATGATTTCCTTGGCATAGCATATCTTACTGTTGGTGGAATATCCTTGTTCTTATCCATAGTCTTCATACTTCTATATGTCATTAAGCCAAGGTGAGTCAACTGAATACAAGTCTTTACTAAATTGAGTGAACAATTTGCGGAAATAGATCACCCCTACTGATTGGTATGGATGTAAATTACCATAGTTGGTTGAAACAAAAGTACACTTTTATGATGCCTGTTTCTACGTTTAAGTTTTTGGAAAAGTTTATCTATCTCAAATTTAAAATAGATCTAAAATGACGGGACATAATGTAATAAATCAATTAGACTCACAAAATTTAAAATTGATTTAAAATAAGGAGACATTATGTAATAAATATAATTAGACTTACAAAACTGTATATAATGATAAACTATAATGTATTGTGATATATAATGGTGCTCTAAGTTATTAATGAAATGCTCATAAACAATATTTTTATTTTTCTATTCTATGGCGCAGGCCTGTTGGTGATACATCCTACTGGTCTTGGAACAAAAACCTGCAATACTCGGGAGCTAGGAATTTTTAATATCTCACCATTTGCCTTGGAAAAACTTCACCACAGTGATAAGATTAATTGAGCCTTGTTATGTCTGAACAATTCAAGCATGAATGCATATGGTTTAATGATAGACACGAATTATTTATAATGAATACACAAGTATACATATCGTAACAAGTAATATAATAATAAAAAAATCAATTTTTTTATTATAAGCTAATTTTTAAAACTAAAAAACAAAGATAAATTTTTTTTGTGTTTTAATAAAGTAAAATTAAAAGAATTAAAAATAAATAACAGTAATTAGTTAACTCTAATTTGACAACTAAGAAGATATATGAACAAATATTTAGGAATACTTAATCCCTTAATTTGTTAAGAACGTGAATTACTAAAATCTTTCAATATAATTATTGATTAATTGAATTTAACTTAATATATATTCATCTATTAACTAAACTACACTTAATATAGTAATTAACCTAATCATATTCTCATGTCAACTAAATAGTATACTATTTATTAAGTTCATCAATTATAAATCACATATATAAGAATCATATATCTCTGCTTGGAAACTATGCATGTTATTTAATCAAGATAAATAATTAAATAATTTTCTTAAATTTATTTAATTACCTCTGTAGATTAATTGTTGGGCAAAAATTTAATAGTATAAAAATTATATTAAATAATATAATTAAATTAAAATCATAATTAAGATAAAATATTATATTATTACATATATAAAATTAAGTTCATACGACTCATATATTAATAAATTAGCTAGATATAATTTTGTTTATAAATCTTATATTTTTTATAAAAAAATATAAAAATTGATAAAAGAAAAGAAGAATAAATATAATCAACTTATTAAATTGTAACACCAATTTCCTTTTGAATCTCTGTCAAAATTGTATGTTTTTTGAATTTTTCTATATTTTTCTCTTTTGGCTTCAAAATCTAATAAAAAATTGTTAATTTTCATCTCTTTAAGGTTTTTGGGACAATTAGAAGGTTATATTAGGTTTAGATAAATTTGAACTGTTAAATTAACTTTAGATCAAGGACTGAGATGAAAAAAAAAATTAAACAACGTTGGTCAATGAGATCACGCCACGTAATACAAGAAAATAACTTGATAAATTAGTGTGTGATGTGTTCAACGCGTATTAAGTAAATAACGTGCACTAATACATATTGCATGGTACTTCGGTGGAACAAATAGACCAATTCGATGACAACGCATTACACTACCCTTGATCACCCATTAATACTCGAAATAAACGTTGTGTCAACACGCGATAATACCTGTATCATCTAGTACATACGACGCACTTCGATTGGATTCTCCTGCTTCCGTGACATGAATAAAATAAATAAATATTAAATAAAAAATTTACTAATAGCCCCATTTTCATTTAATCACTGTTTATTATCGTACGTTGATATCTCAAGCAATGGAAGAAGATAATAATCATTAAGTTTTTAATGGTGTCAGAGGGTGGAAGAAGACAATAATCATTAATTTCACAACAAAGTGTACTAATAGTTTCATTTTCGTAGAATCATAGTTTATTATTGTATGTTGATATCTCATTCCTCCCTTTCGAAGCAATGCAAGAAGACAATAATCATTAAGTTTCCCTGTTCTCAATGTTCAATTAGATATAGAAAAATGACACATTATTGTAGTTCACTGTCCAAACACTTGAAAGCAGGCTTGCCTTGGTGTATTCTACTGTGTCAGAGGGTGGAGTTTCAATGTTGCTGATTGTTTTTGATAACCCAACAATAAGTCTTTGTTATTAATCTCTTAAACTGTTTATTAGAAGTAGAGTAAATGTTGTCAAGTTAACGAAGCTTTCATTCTCTATTTGATCAAACAAACAAAAAAAGTCACCAAACTTTTACAGGAAGGTTATATCCTAAACTATGAATTTGTAACTAATTATTTCAGATTAACGGACCTCTGTTTTTAAAAAAAAAAAATCCCAAAAATAGGCTCTTTAGTGTTTAATGCAGTCGGTCTGTCAATTCCTGGCAAAACTGATGATGAAGGAAAGTTCCGATTGGACATTTGGAGGCCTGGAAATACGAGCCCAAAGCAACATGAAAAGCCCAGTAAGCTGCTCAAGCTGGCCATGCATTCTAAGTCCACGTACAAATATTACGAAGAGGTGCCATAAATATCTCTAAGTATATCTGTATCATTTAGTTATTTATCTTACAAATATTACGAAGAGGTGCCACAATTGTTATATTACATAGATTTTCTAAAATATTTTTACAAATAAAGAAAAAACTCAAATACATTTAAGAAAGTTACCGCCCAACTTATTTCATCTCCAGTTAAGAGTCTAAGATCTCTATTGTTAATTTCTTTCCTTATAATATTGGGTTGTGCAAAGGAAGTGTCAACTGACTTCATCTTAAAATATTTATTTTTTTATAAGTGTTTCATATTATAATATCTTGTTCCTAAACTGTCTTTCTTAGATTAAGAAAAAAAAAACTTGCATAATTAATTAGGGGAAAAAACTTGCAAAACAATGGGGTATGAGCCATAAATAGAAAAAAAAAGATGGAATTAGTCCGACAGTAGCTTTCTTTATTTTTTTTATTTTCCTTTTATTGTATTAAATATATTTTTCATAATAAACCTTTGGATAGTCTTTAAATTATAAACTCAATGACTTATACTTAAAACTTAACAAAGGTCAATAGAGAGAAAGGTCAATAGATGATGCATTCCCAATATTAATGTCCTTTTAGCCTTTTATTATTATTATTATTATTATTATTATTATTATTATTATTATTATTATTATTATTATTATTATTATTATTATTATATTATTGTTGTTTAAAAGCACGTATGAAAACTCCATTTTACCCTTTTCATATTTACAAGTAAAATAAAGGATAAATAAATAATATTATTTTATCAGGGGAATTAATAATAAATATTTTTTATTCTATTTTTTTTTTACTTTTTTATAAGAATAAAGAATCAAATGATACACTTTTTTAAAAAAAAATTAAATTATCCTTTAATTTAATGTAGAGATGTGTAGGATAGTTTTCTCCAAATATTTTACATATTTAAGTTTTACCAAGTAAACCTACCGCTATTCCTACTTTTTCCTTACTTATAAATAGGAAGAACCAAACGAGACATCTTTTTACTAATTGTTATCATTTGATAGTTTAAATTGAGATTTTAAAAACAAAAATAGAAGATGTAATATTTACTTAAAAATTAGTTTAACTTTGTAGAAATGTCGAAAAAAATATATTGAGAGATCTAAACCATAATAGTTGTATTATTTTAAAAATAATATTACACAACATACACGTTAAAATCAAACCCTTAACTTCAACTTTATGCATCTTACAAAAACACTTTGATGTCATTTCATTATGTGCTAAAAAAAATGAATAAATTTTATGATACACAAGAAAAGTGAATAAAAAATTAGGACTATATATATGAAATGTTAGTCTTCCTATGCATGCATAAAATATAAAACACATCTTATGATTTTAAGTCATTATATTTTTTTAAGTTGATCCTAGTGATTATATTTACCCTAATACAAGTGTGTGGTGCATTTTTAGTCCTTTTGCTTATAAATTTTGGATTCAATTGGTTTTTGTTTGTAAAATGTGTTATTTAGTTATTTTAGTTATAAAAATTGAGTTATAGAATAATAAAAATTATTATAACATGATTATTTTAATATATTTTTTTACATTTCAAATGTTGATGGGATTCATTAAAGGGATAGTTTAGTCATTGAATATCTTTCATCAAAACAAAATAGCTCAACTTTTCATTTATTTCATTTTTTTATATTTCATTCTTAGTCTTGTCATGCGAGTAGAGAAAATAATTAAATAATATAAAATATTAATTTTTGTCCTTGTTTGATATTATCCAGGTGCCATGTATGCAATCCTAGCAACATGGACCATATTGTTCATATGTTGGGTATGTCATTATGTCGTCATAGCTTATATAACGACATGATCATTTAAATCCAATTGATCTAATTCAATTAGAAAGACTATGGGTGAGTTTAGTGGTATGTAACTTGATATCTGTGGCCTTGTAAGTACGACCTGATTTGTCATCTGGTGTTTCTCCTCATTGACATGTAAATAATGACCTAGTTATTATTTGAAGTCTTGTCATTTAGGTTTATTATGAAACACCTCGAACATAGCTCTTTATTTTAAGGATGACACCTGTCACTTATATGTTTATATATACTCCCTTAATATTAATAAAAAATAATCTAAATTTAACTTCTCTATAATATCTCTCTAGAAATCCTAACACACTAGTGATTTTTCAAATAATTGGCGCCCTCAATGGTGCCTCAAATATTTCTATTCCTTAGTTAGAATTTGAGACCTTTCATTTTATTTTCAAGAAGAATCATCTAGTGTCAAATCACTCATGTCGTCATGACTAGTCATCACACTCATCTTGAATTAAGAAATAGTCCTATTCACTTAACCCATGAGTTCGACCTCAATGATCACATACCTTACATCTCACCTATAATCACATCATATCACAGGTTGGGATATGACCCCATGTGAACTATAGTGTGTGAGAATGTACTCAAGGCGACTATAACGATCCCTCGCACAAGTACGTCGCTCGAAAGGGATGCTAAAATGGAAAAAATTCAACGACAAGTAGCATTACTACAATAGGTTTTTATCAAGTCACAAAATGATAACAAAGAGCTCAGATCACAATTGATACATGATAATTATTCAAAGGAGGTTGAAAGTTCATTTCAGATGGTAACTCTTCCATTAAGATCACACTATTCAAGAAGATCAGAATAGACCTCCTGCTAACGTATAAGATATCCCAACCAATACCAACCTAAATTTACTTACGAGCAACCCATACCAATAACTTCAATTCAAGAACTAGTGTATACGTCCCCTCAACACCCAAGACAAACCATCTTCCAACACTTAACAAGACAACATGGTTTATAAACCTTTATCCCAAAGAAACAACAAGTGTAACCCAAATCTTCCAATAATGATAGAGACGAGAAATTTAAAAGACAGAAGAAAAATGGAAGCAAAAATGAATGGCCATTTGAAAATCCAAGAAAAACAATGCCCTTTAAGTGATACCAAGACTATATGTGACCAACTATCCACATTTTATTTTTTGATGAACTTGAACTAATAATATCACTTCCAAGTTTTTTGCTCCTAATTGTCCTGCTTATAAAGGGATGAAAGATCCAGTGGTGTATGTAATACATTTCAAAATGGCCATGGTTGTTGTAAGCATGCCAGAGGACAAAAGGGACGCCATGTTCTACAAAATATTTGTTGCCACCTTTTAAGAAATGACATATAAATGGTTCATCGAATTACCTTTAAAAATTGTAAAGAATTTTAATGAGTTGGTCAAGATTTTCATCACTAACTGCGCATGTAACAAGTCTATTAGGAAGGAATAGCACCATTTATTTTCGATCATCCAAGAAAATGACAAGACAATGGAGTCCTACATAAGGAGATTCAAAATAGAAAAAATGGAGATATTCCAATGCATATACCCTATTGCAATTGAAGCTTTTTGAAAAGGAATAAAGAGGGACATTGGTCTACTTATTGAACTGACTAAGACTACTTATCGTTCTCTACACGCGATCTGTGAAGAGGCTCAAAAGTTTGTTAATATAGAAAGGAAGTTGAAGTCATCAAAAAGCTCATTAGCCCAATCTTTTGATAAGCCCACCACCATCAAGAAAGTGGAAGAAACGAAGTCTTTTATTTATAGATGCCCAAACCCATCCCGTTTTAAGCCAATAATGGTACCTAAAGGAAGACTTGGGATATGAAGGAGAGCTTTATCTTATTTCAGAGGTCCAACATTACGTGTATAATTGGCTAATACTATATAAAGGATGAAAATAATGGATCAGGTAAGGTGGCCATAATCCTTGAGAGCCCTATTCAAAGACATGAACAAATATTGTGCCTTTTGTAAAGACACACATCATTGGACAAAGGACCATAGGCAACTTAAGTGGGAAATTGAAAAACTTTTGTCCAACGGGCATTTAAGGGGCCTGATGGCTGGAAATCGAGGTCCATAAAGGGAAAATAGGGAAATGAATCCTTAAAGATACTTTGAACCATACAACCTCCCTTAGAGTGAGGAAAACATGCCTAATTAGCCCCCTCAAAGAGATGTACGTATGATCCAAACCATACATGGTGGTCCAATAATGACAGAACATACTCATAATTCATGAAAAATATATGATCGGGAAGCTAGGGACACTTTCCATCCTATTTATTCATTGAGGCAAGATGTATCGGTGTTTTTAATTATTTTTGAAGGAAGGGAGTTCTTATCACCTCACGATGACTCATTGTTCATCACGATTAAAATTGAGCATTGTGAGGTACGTATGATATTGGTGGACAATGGTAACTCTTCAAATTTGTTGTACTTATCGGTATTGTTAGACATATGGATAAACCCTAAAGAGATTACAATAAAAAATGCCACTAATGGGATTCGATGGCAACGTAACCATGTTAGGTGGCACGATATGACTCTATTTTTTGTAGAAAGAGCTATTATACTTACTATTTTTGTGGTTTTAAATACCCACACCTCCTATAATGCAATCTTTGAGAGACTATGGATCCATAAACTGAGAACTATCCTTTTGCCTACACTAACTTATCAAATATCCTACAGTGGATGGGGTAAAAGAAATAAGAGGAAAATAAGAGAAGGCAAGACATTACAACTATGCCATAAAGAATGCATTACCTTCTTGGTTGAAATAGCAACCAAAGGATGGGCAATGCTTGAGTCCAGATACTACACGCTTGGTGAAAATTTGAGTGATGATAGTAGTTTTTGAGGATTATGAAACATCCCAATTAGAGATCTTAAAGAAGAAAAGTCTTTGAAAATTAGTTGGAAACTAGTTAAGTGTCAATCACACTAAGAAACCAGTTCAACATAGGAAAACGAGATTTGCACAAGAAAAGAATGACATTATAAAAAATAAAGTTAACTCATTGAAGAGTGTGGGTTAGGTTTACGAAACTGACTACCTATTGTGGTTATCAAACATTATTTTAGAAAATAAGTAAGAGGAGACCATAGAATGTTCATTGAATTCACAATGTTAACACAACTACTCCAAAGGATTGTTTTCCCTTGTCTAATATTGATAAGTTAGTTTATGCCACAACTGGTTTAGAACCAAAGTTTTATGGATGCATTCAGGATATCATCATATCCAAATGCACCTTAGATATGAAGAGATAACAACGTTCATCATTGAAGAAGGAACATACTATTACACCAGGATGCCTTTCAGTCTAAAAACTACCAAAGCTACTTATCAAAGATTGGTCAACAAAATGCTCGAACACCAGATTGGGTGAAATAATGAGGTTTATGTTAACGATATAATGGTTAAGACAAAAGTAGCCAAGGATCACATTTCTAACATAGAATAAGTCTTTTCTATAATATGAGGCCATGAAATGCATCTTAATACAAAGAAATGTGTATTTTGAATGATATCAGGGAAGCTTTTAGGGTATTTGATATATTTTCATAAGATTGGGCCCAATCTTAACAAAATTGTGGCCTTTGTGAATATGAGGTCACTATAGTGTGTTAAAGAAGTCCAATAATTGAATGGAAATATAACTATGCTAAGTCATTTCATTTCCAAATTTACATAAAATGTTAACCTTTTTTTAGATGTCGAAGAAAAATAAGGATTACTTATAGAACGAAGAGTGTGAGTAGGCTTTTCAATTTATTAAAGAATACATGGAAAAGTACCCATTTTGACAAATTATACAATTGATAAAGTTATATGCCTTTACGTGGCCTTCACAAACAAAGTAGCTAATGTCATACTTATGGTTGATAGAGAGGAGAAGTAATGTTTGGTATACTATATGAGTCATTCCTTAATAAGAGTACAATAGAGGTATCCATTTTTAGACAAAGTGATATTTATAGTAAGAATGAACTCAAGAAAGCTAAGGCATCATTTTGGAACTCATAAGGTGATTTTCTTAACATCCCATCCTTTGAAGAATATTTTGGATAAATCATTATCGAGTGGATTGAAGAATGCATAAACAAATCAAAGGGTCTAAAGAAGGCTCTAATCACAGACGTGCCAAATTCAAACCTAGAGTAAGTATACATGGATGGAGCTAGCAACTTAAGAAGGTATGGAGTAGTAATTTTTATACTTACTCAAATTAGGGGATTAATAGAACAATGTATTTGTCTTGATTTTCAATCTACTAACAATGTGGCAGAGTATGAGGCACTTATATAGGCGATGTTGTAATTGCCATTATTAGAAGTAAATGAATTTTTAGTCTACAATGACTCACACCTAGTAATGAATCAAGTAAATGATACTTTTGAAGCAAAGGAAAAGGGGATGAAAAAAATACATAGAAGATGTAAAGAGAGCAATCTTGGTGTTTGGAAAGTTTGAGATAAAACAAATACCTAGGGGAATGCACACGTTGACTCCCTAGCCACTTTAGTATCAGTAGTAAATGTAGAGTTAAGAATGGTGATCCCTGTTTCATGCCTGTCCAACCCTAGTATCACCGCAGATGAGGATAAGATAGATGAACTAAAACTCACCAACACCACAATATGCATTTCATAGTTAGCTCCTTACTTGGAATACCTCATCCAAGGGACATTACCTTTTAACAGAGAAAAGGCGAGGAAAATAATGATGAAATCAAAGAGCTACACCATTGTCCAAGGAGTACTCTATCCAAAAAACTATGGAAGATCGTGGTTAAAATGCTTATCCAGTTAGGAGGCACAAATGGCTTTGAGAGAGTTACATGAAAGACAATGTGGCACCATTTTGAAGGAAAGACACTTTCTCAAAGAATCATAAGACATGATTACTATTGGCCTACTCTTTAAAAGGATTGTATCGATCATACCAATAAGTGTGATAAGTGCCAAAAGTATGCCAATATCCCAAACCAACCAACCAATAATTTAAAGTCTATAGTCAACCCTTGGCTATTCTAAAAGTGGGGTTTGGATATCATGGGGTCGGTACCTCTCGTTCCAGGCCAAAGGAAGTTTTTAATTATGGTCGTAGATTATTTTTCAAAATGGATAGAAGTTGAGCTATAGGTAAGGATACAAGAAAGTGATGTTTAGAAGTTACTTTGGCGTAACATAATGTGTAGTTTTGGCTTACCTTATGAGTTAGTAATAGATAACGACCAAAAATTCACAGGTCAGAGTTTGGTTTCTTTTTGCCAAGAGGTGGGAATAAAAACCTCACATTCTACCTCTTACAGACCACAAGCTAAGGGCTTAATGGAGTCTTTGAATAAAACTCTTATAAATATATTATATAAGCGATTAGAGGGAGCATAGGGCAAGCGGGTCAATGAATTACCTGACATCTTATTGGAAATATGAACGACCCCTAGAATTGCTACTGGTGAGAGTTTGTTCTCTATTGTTTATGACACCGAAGTAGTCATACCCTTCAAAATACAAGAACCTACCATTCATTTCACGATAACACAAGTGGATAATGATGATCTCAAAAAAGAAGACCTACTAATAACCAAAAAGAGAGTGAATGCTTGGATACAAATTGAAGCACAAAAGAGAACAGTCCAAAAAAACATATAATAGATTTGTGAAACACAAAAATTTAAGCATATAGGATTAGGTCCTAAGGAAAGTATTGAAAAAAAAATTAGAAACCACTTGTAGAAAGTTCACAGCGATATAAGAAGGTCCTACCAAATATACGAAATAACACCGAGGGGTTCATAGTGGATAGAAATTCAAACAAGGAAAGAATAATTGAGCTGGAATGATGAACATTTAAAGAGATACTACTTGCAAACCCTATCATATTATGAATGAAAGCATCTTTAATCCATATTTTGGGTACCTATACTTGTTTATCTTGCAAAAAAATAACGCGATAATCCCCAAGTAAGAATGAAAAGGTCAAATGGTCACCCCCACTTGGGGATGCAAGTATAAGTGATGAGATGTCCATCCCAAGAAAGGGTCCTCAATTGACAAAAAGTGAACTCCATCTTTGGGATGTATATGCAAGGGTTGGATTAAATTTCACCATTTTTATCTCTTGTCTCACAAATAAAATGACATGATAACCCCCAAGTATGAGTGAGGAGGCCAAATGGTCCCCCCACCTAGGATGTGAGTATAAGAAGCGAGTAGCCCATCCTAAGAAAGAGTCTTAAGCTCACAAAAGTGAACCCTCTCTTTTGGAACGTACATGTAAGAATTGGATTCAATTTCACCCTTGTTTGTCTTTGTATTATGAATACAATAACACGATAACATTTAGTAGGAATGAGGAGGCCATATGGTCCCTGTACTTGGGATGTGAGTGTAAGAGACGAGACAACCATCCTAAAAAAGAATCCTCAGTTCACAAAAGTAGACATTCTCTTAAAAAATGCACATCAAGGAAAAACAACATTATATTGTTAGAAGAAACATGTTTGGTTGCAAATACAAGCAAGAAACATCAAGTTATTACATATAATCTTCAAGGATGAGGATACGAGCCGATACTCTCATAAATGGGTGCTTTTTCAGGCACATCTCTTTAGTGTTATTTTTTTAGTACTTAACTAATTTATCAAGATCGTCCATCTACTCTTTGTATTTATCTTGTTGAGTATGTATTTTGAATAGGTCATTGCCCACATCTTTCAAATCTTGTTCCATAGCTTCATAGAGGGCCTTAAGTCTGCAAAGCTCTTGATCCACAAATTCGAAAGCCTCACGAGAAGTTTCCATAAAGGGATAAAGACTACATAATACAAATAAAAAACATTATGGAGAGAAGTTTGAAATTATAATTACTACACAAGGTAGAGTACTTACGTTAAGGACATGCCTCACCATCAAGTGCAATACAATTCATTTTTCTCTCATACGGGCTTCACGTATAGGATGACGAGCAATGAGAACCTCAAAATGATTATAGAGGTCATCCTTATTAGCAAGTGGATTACCAAATATGCCGTTTATAAAATAAGGTATTCATCCCAATACTTTGACCTCGTTTCGTAACAGTTGTTATACCCATATGTCGGTTTACATGTTCTATTGATAAGGGTAGTTCCTCCTGAGCTTTAGACCTTATTGATTTGTCATTAATTACATCAACATAGATGTCAGTTTATCCCATGAAATTTGTGCAGTAGCCTAGGAGAAGAGAAGTAACTCCTATAATGGGCTCAAATTCTAAGTTGTGAACTCACAATCAAGTCTGATTGTTAAGGAAATCCAAACCAAATGACATAAATGCAGCATATAAATAAGCAAAAAAAAAAGATATGTACATTTGTTGAGAATTCCAACAACCATGAGATAAATTCAAAGTAAGTCATAAATATATATTGTTTATTCAAACACAAAATAAATGATACTTGTACACACTTTGAAACAAGCGAGGTGTATAAAGTGTATTTACAAAAGATCAGCCTATTACATTAGAAAATTAAAATCGAAATGAATTATAAAGAAAATACATACTATGGTGTGGCTTCCTTGACCTATCCTTTAATATGACCTCCTTAGCTTATTTCCTTTGAACGAGGTGAAAGGAGCGGAGTGCTGATAGGAGGTGCTTTTCTCTTACCACTTTGAAAGGCTCACATCAATATGTACTAGGAAACAATCAAGTTGAGCTTATCGGCTTGAGTCTTCAGACTATTTATCACGAAGCTCACCCTACTACTTTGTAAACCTTGATGCACTTTGCTTTTAGAGTCTCGACCAAGTCATATAATTAGCTCATCTATTATTTTTATGAACTAATATAGTCTTGTAAAGAACTCGCAAGTGCCTTGGCCTCCATAATCTATTCTTCATAATGGGCTACTCTTAAGACTTGTTTGTAGGTAAAATTGTCCCATTTCTCTAATTTTTCATATTTATCCAAGACATCGACATCAAGACTTAGAATTCTAGCCTCATTTTCAACCAGAAGGGCGTCATTTTCCTTGCTATCTATAAGCAACCATTTTGTACCTCGTGTTTGTATGCCTTATGGAGAGATCGCCTTCTCTAGATATTACAACAACATGAAATTACCAAGTATTATAAAGCAACAAAGTAAAAAAGCAACATGAAAGATACGGGGTAAGTAAAGCAATGTGCTAACTAAATGACTACCTCTATGAGACGATCAACTATCATTTCCCCATACAAAGCTTGGGCCTTATGTGGGCTTTACGAACCTTACCTCATTCAACATCACTACCAAAGTGACTGTACAGGTCTCTCATCAAATATTTTCATCCAAAGATGCCCTTTGTTAAAATATATGATCAGGAATTCAATACCACTACGTCTTTCAAGATGACTTTGTCAAATTTGAAGTCATCAATGTCTATGGCTTGGATAGGGGACGTTGAAGGTTCAATTTTTTCCCACCTTTTTGGGGCCATAACGTGGGGTGGCAAAACAGACGAATTACGTAGAAAACAACCTGAGTGTAAGTTGATTAAAGGTTGATGAACAACCTTGAAAATGTTGTACAAGATGATGTGTAAATAAGTCGCATGAAAATCACACTGAATTTCAAGCTAAGTCATATGAAAGCTGGTTGAAGGTATTAAAGTGCATCCTAAAGTGTTGAATAGTCAACTCAAATTCTCTGAAGGTGAAATAATGCTAAATAAAGAGAAAGATGGTAAATGGTAAAAAAAATTAACTATTTATAGGGGTGTATACAACTGTTAGAAGAGTTATGGGAAGTTGAATGGTTAGAGAGGTTATTTTAAGTGAAGGTAAATTATTTACTTGGTTTTGAAGTATTCTCTCAACTTCTCAAAGTTAAGAAAATAAGGAAGTTAATGTTTGGAATTATCTAGGTGGTAAGTAGGTGACCATAATGACTTAAACCACCCCATTCATATTCTGGATATGCTATTATGTCGTCACAGTCCGTATAATGATCTATCATTTATAGGCAATTGATCTAGTTTAGTTAGAAAGGTCTTGGGTGAATTTAGTGGCATACAACCTGATATATATGGCCTCATAAACATGACCTGATATGTCATTTGGAGTCCTTTATCAGTGACTTGTAAATAACAACCTAATTATTACTTGTAGTCTTGGTTATGACACAACTCGAACAGAGCACTCTTGCCACTTATATATCTATTTATACCCCTTCAATATTAATAAGAAATTGTCTGAATTTGACTTCTCTTTAACATATCTCTAGAAACCCTAACTCACTAGCAATTCTCTAAACAATCCCTAATTAGTACATACTTAACTATCAAAATAACTAAATAACATATTTTTAACAATCAAAATGACTAGAAGAAATTAGTTAAAAGCAAATGAACTAATTAACCCTTAAAGCTTCATCAAATAGAATATTATAATTGAAAGAGTCCACGACCCAGTGTACGATCAGGATAAAGGGATACAAACACCTAAAAGACTCGGTCCCAACTCGCACAAATAAGGAAATAAATACTTATACAAATCACGTAGTAGAATAACATATATTATAATATCAAAAGAAAGATAACTAAATAACATATATTATATATCAAAGCAGAAATCCGATAAATAAAAATTATTTCTAATCAGAGTTTATGCTTTAATATGTTGAGACATACAGAACAAACTCATATTATACTAGCTCAATAAGAGATCATGCATAACACTCGATATAACAAGATAAACCCATAAAAATATTGTATCTATATGGTAACATCATTGGGTTGCTTAAGATAACCATTCAATAGTAAATAATTCATTAAACAGTAAACAAGTTACAATAATAATAGAAAGTAAAACCACTATTAACTATATCAGTTAGGACCTCCATTTAAATTGTCTATTGTTGCTCTTCACTTGATACTTCTATAACTATTTGGTTCAACACTTGAACCCGACTATCCTACAACACCAACACCACCCAATGTCATGTGATGGTAACCAATGATTAGTAACTGGAAGTGTATCAATTTACAAACTCATAGGGTACATAGTCCACTATTAATATCGAATTGCGTATGAGAGACACACAGTCAAACTACTTACTTACATAGATAATAATTTGATAACTAACCGTAAAAATGATCTACTCTCAAATGTATGTTCTCCGAAATAATTTCAAAAATAGATAAAAATCTCAGAGTGAAGTTTGGTAGAGTTTGGCTCTTAAACAATGGGTAAAAAGAAGAGAAGTGAATAGGTATTTATAGGGCTCATAATGAAATCCTCACTAAGGGTGGTGGTGAGGGTGGTAACAAGGTCTATAATGAGCTTGTTGACGGGGTGCTAAAAAAGTTACATTTATTCATTTCAAAAAATGTTGAGTACTATCCATAAATACCCGCACATGAAACATGGTAAAAACCACAAGTAAAAATATCAACTCACTCGTTCCCTTGCTTGTCGAAAGTCAACACTTTACCTAGCATGCACACCATGAAAATCAAACTCGTAGTATGTGTAAACATTCTTGCATACAAAGTGCACATAACTATGTGCGTGCGTGAATTATTGATTAACAATAATTAACCTTACACAAAGAAAGGTAAAATACTAAGTAAAATAAAATAGATATCGTGTTTTATATACGAAAAATCAATACACAAACACGAGTATATCGGGACTTACAATTACTATTTATCCTAAATTTAATTAAATAACAATATAGATGGTTAACAATGAATATAACTCCTTGTACGTCAAACTTTTCTAAACTAATTAATCTACTTTATTAAGGCAAAGTCTACTAATAGTTTTGATTTATGATTTATAATTTATGATTAATAACTTATTTATGGTTTTTTATTCTTTTGTAAAAATAATCACCAAAATATTTGATAATAATTTTTTACTTAGTGATTTTGAAGAAAAATTAAAAATCACTTTTAAATTATTTGATAACGTTTTTTGTTTTTTTTTTCAAAATCTTAAAAAATTAATAATTTTTTTGGTTATTATTTAAAAATTTAAGTTTTTAATCATTATCTTCAAATATTTATACATACAAAAGTTATAAGACTTTATTTATTCTCTAGAAAAATGTTTGATGAAAATAAAAAAAATATAAATATGAAATTTGATTTAAAGTATTCTATTTTTTAAGATTTATGAATCTACTCTCTATTTTGATCGTGAATGTTTAAAAAATATGAAAATATCGTTATTAAACATGCATGATTAAAAAATTACTTGAAAAAAAATCAAAAATCAAAATTGTTATCAAATACACCTTAAATAACTTGAACTTATTATATTTTTTGATGTTAATCTTATATATTAAATTTTATATCAAAAAATTAAATTAAATAATTATCTAGTTAAGATGAGATAATGTATAAAAATTAAATTAAATACTTATCCAATTAAGATGAGATAATATTTTATACATGCAATATGAATAGGAAATGAAATAGAGTAATCTTGATTTGTTATTTTATAAAAATAGAAAAAAAAATTAAGAAATAAGATAAAATCAATTATTGATATTAATATTAACATATAATATATTTAAAAAATTTGTAAATGGAGATAGTATTACAACGTAACAAATAGATTATGTATACACGTATGTCTATTTTAAAAACTCATGAATTAAAACGAAATTGAGTGGTTAAAAAAATATCATCGAAAGCTGAGAAACGTAATAGGGGTTTAGGTTTTGGGTCAACGCGGGAAAATTCTCTGTTATTTTACCTCTGTCAAGTCAATATTTTTTTTTGTTGGTTATGATAAACTTAGTTTGTTATTAAATGACGTGAAATTTATAATAATTAATAAAAAAAAATTAATTAAGATGAGGTAATAATTAAATGTTTAATTTTACAGACAAAAGTCATTGAACCGCGTTTCTATAGACTCTAGACTCTGTACCCAGAATTCAACCATAGCGCAACTTTGTCTAAACTTGAGTGCATTTGTCTCTTTAGACAAATCCCACTAACCATGCACGAGCAAGAAAAGTTTCAAAGCCAATTGCTTCAAAATTCAAAGAAATATACATTTCCAAATCTTGTTTTCTCTCTTGCTTTTTAACCAACTTCTACTTCATAATATTTTTGGTTAGAAAGTCAAAACTTGTTATTGTTGCCTCAAGCTTTGCCTTCCATCAAAATTTTCGTCTTTATTCTTCGATGTTCTGATTGTTGGCGCGATTCATAACAAATCCACTTGCTTGTATTAGATCAACTTCCACTTTCTCCTTTTCAAGTATCTGTTTTGGCCGAATTCGATTTATTCGTTAATCCCGTTTGTATAGAAATTAAGCCCAACCTCACTTTCTGTTCATTCCGTTTGAGAAAATTCGATCCATTTTGTGGTTTCAAATTGTTGAGGTTCTGGGTTTTGGAAAAGAAGGTTCGATATATTCCTATCCATTTCGCAGTTGGTTCGATTTGAAAGGAATTTTGATAATATTGTCAGTACTTGATTGATATAATAGTGTGAAATTGAATAGGTTGCAAATTCTATGTTCTAGGAATTCTGGGTTTGAGTTTTCTATTATTTAATTGAGATTGAATCTCTTTGGTTTGAGTTAGGGATAATTGAGTCATGGATGGATCACAAGGGGTTTCTACTGCACCAGCACCGTTTCTCGTCAAAACGTATGAATTAGTGGATGACCCTTTAACTAACTCATTTGTGTCTTGGACTCCAAATGGTTGTAGTTTTGTGGTATGGAATCCTACAGAATTTGCTAAAGATTTACTTCCTTTGTACTTCAAGCACAATAATTTCTCTAGTTTTGTGAGGCAGCTTAATACATATGTAAGTCCAACAGCCTTCTTTACTTTCTAAGTAATTTACATAATTCCAATGCAATTCTTTATATTTCATTTGATTTGGGAAGTTCTTGTTTAGATTGAAAGTTTGTACAAGTTTAATTGCCTAATCTATCTGCTTTTCCTGTATGGTGCTGCTAATATCCTGAATGATGCTTATCCATCTATGCCTTTTATGTGTTCAAATGGTAATGCTCTGTAAAAGCAGGCATCTTATTTTCTAGACATGACCAATTTGGTACCCAACTTTCGTGTCTCGACCCATTTGTCCTAAAAATTAATTTGATCTGTACCAAACTGGTCCATTTTTCTATTTCGATCCTTGTCTGTTAGAATTTTTTTATGTTGTTTTGAGCTTTCTTTGATTGCGTCTGCAAGCTCATTTGTTATCCATGCTTAATTTTGCATGCAGTATTACTTAGTTCTTGTGCATTATACGAGAGTGATGTTTGTGGAAAAAGAAAGAATTCAATTTTCAGATAACTAATAACTATTAACTGTTCTCCTCCTTTAACAAAAACAAGTAATACGTTAAAACTCTATACTAGTAGTCTATATTAGCTTGGTATTTGTCTCCTATGATGATCCTTCCATTGATTTGAGATACTTGTATTTGTTAGAGAAGGGTTAACAACTAACTTTAGAGGTTTGAAAGAGAGTTGACAATCATTTTTCTTAAAAGTTTAAGTCGTGAGGAGGTGGGTTAACTATCATCTTATATTTTATTTGAAGATTGTATCTGTGTCTAGCTTGAGGGGAGTGTTGGAAAATAACAGTATTCAATTTTCTGCATGTTAGGACACACTGATAACATTTCAAATTTCCGAAAATGATTTGTTTCCGCTTCTTATTTTTATCAATTCTTAACTACAATTATGTGTATCTTTACTGAGTTGGTCTTAAACATATTTAACTTGTTCCTTATCTAACAAGCACAGGGGTTTAGGAAGATTGATCCTGAACAGTGGGAGTTTGCGAATGAGGAATTTATGAGAGGACAAAAGCATCTTCTTAAGAATATCCAACGGCGCAAGCCAATTCATAGTCATTCCATTCATACTCGAGTAAATTCTTTAACTGATACAGAAAGGCAAGAGTTTGAGCAGGAAATCAAGAGATTGAAACACGACAAGAGCTTGCTTCAGTTGGAGCTTCAGAAACATGAAAGAGAGAATCAGGTGTTTGAGTCTCAAATAAGTTCATTAAATGAGCGGTTTCAGAATATCGAATATCGTCAGATGAAATTGATAGCTTTATTGGCTGAACTAGTGCAGAAGCCAGGGTATGCTTCTCTACTTATGCAGCAGTCAGAAATCTATCACAAAAAGAAAAAGATGTTGAACTCTAGTTACCAATGTGAGGACTCCAACACGAAAGAAAATTGGAGCTTATTAAAGTTCGATCACGTTGAGAAACTGGATTCTTCCTTGGAATTTTGGGAAAATATTTTCTATGAGATTGGGGAAACTGTGGGTGGACACATTGTTAATACAAGTAAATTGCCACAGGCCTCTCCTGTTTTTGCTACAGAATTTCAAGAGATAGAGATCAATTGCAGACCGTATTCCCCTGTATCACATTTATCTTCCCCCAAGTCCATTGATGTTCATATGACACTAGAGATTGATGGATCTGAAAATCATATTGACAGCCCTACTACATTGCCAGATTGTCTTAATGTTGACATTAGTCCTAAATCTTCCCAAATCGATATGAACTCGGAACCTTCTAATCCTCCCGAGCATGATGCCTCCAAGCAACATAATATAGGGAAGGAAGCTGATGCCCCAACTAAGGTGAATGATCTGTTCTGGGAACAATGCTTGACAGAGACCCCTTGTTCGTCTAACAAAGAGGTAGCCGAGTCAGGAAGAAGAGATGTCAGTGGCAGTGTGACTGAGAGTAATGAAGGCGTTCAAGAGAAAGGTTGGTGGAATGTGAAAGTTGTAGATAACCTTACAAAAATGGGGCATCTCACTCCAGCTTTGTAATTTTTTATGCTTTTATGGCTTGTTGTATAATATGATAACTAAAAAGTGACCTAGTGTTCAGGTATCACCCTTTCTAAGCTCATTGTGCAAAATCCCCCATAAGGTACATATAATTTTTTGTTTCTGTCTCCTACGACTATATAATATAGGGATACTAGTTATAAAATTCTTCAACTTTTGAAGTTAGTGTTTATTACTCTCATAAATTTTAAAAATATTTTTTCGAGTAATAGGTAAGAATAAGGAAGTTTATTAAAGATAAATAATATTTTTTTAATATTTTTTATTAAAATAATATTTTTTTATTAAAGAATTAAAACATGGTTATAATATCAGCCATTAGAGATGTGATGTGCTTAAATACATACGGTGACGATTATATTAATAATTATAATTATTTTATATTAATTTAGGATAATTTTAGATAATAATCATAATTATGAGTAAATAATAGTTTTTTTATAACTACATATCTTATTTTTTTAACATTTATTCAAAAATATATTTAATTTTAAAAAAATTAAAATATTAACATAATATTTATTGTATTGTATTATTTAAAATATTTTCATTACTTTCCATCTTTTAGCTATTATTTAAGTAAAATAAAACATATAAATATAAGAATAAACTAAATTCAATCTAATTTTTAAAATGTTTGTGTTTTAATATTAAATATTTGTATTTATATTTATTATATGTATATAAAAAATAATACTAATATATATTCGGTTTCAATTAATCAAAATTTAGGTATTACAATAACCATTCCACTTCAGTCTAATTGGTTATGGTTATTTTTGTAAAAATTTATCGTATTTTTATGGATAACTATAGTTTTAATTATTTACAGTTAAAATATTCATCCCTACGAATCATTAGTAAAGAAAAATTAAGTGAAATTTTATGAAATTATTTAAGAAAATCAACAATAATAATATCTAATAAAAAATTATTTGAATATAATATATATATATATTATTTTTAAAAAAATAAGAAAATAAAATAAATTAGTGATAATTAATATATATTAAAAAAATTGTTATTTTATTATATTAATTGTCAATTTATCACTAAGTTTTAATATTTTAATAAAAAAAACTTAATATTTCTTACCTCTATTGTCTTCCCTTTACCGCTCTTCTCTCATGCATCAGACCAACACAAACATGCATCATTCAATAAAGTATAAAAAATATAAAGTCAAGCGGTTAAAACAATGAAATCAAAGCAAAAATGAGATAGTTGATTTAGATTCAAATGCTTAAAGTATGAGTATACTATTTTCACAAGCTGCAATAAAAGAAGCAGTAATATTTGCAATTCTATCCTAATGATAATTATTGTAGTAAAATATAATTTGATATGTATACAAAAAATGAAACAATAAGATTGTTCTACGTACTTATGGTATCTATAAACCTATATTTGATATATGATTTATACAAAAAGATACTATATTGTGTTTCAATAAAATAAAAAATAAAAAAACTTGAATTAATTGTGAAAATTGTGCATTATTCGATTACAAAAAAGAGATGTAATATGTAGTTTGATTTACTAGTTGAATCGCTTTAAATTGATATGTTATTATGTTTTGTTATGTGATTTACTGTTTGTGTTAGTTTTTAATCACCATCTTTTCATTAAGATATTAATTGGTTGATTATTTAAAACAATCAATGATCTTAATTTTTATAATTATAATAGAAAAGAAAAAAATTATTCTAAAAAATTAATAAATATTTTATACTGAATTATGCCACCTTTCCCTTTTTCTTAAATATTTGTACTCAAAATGTAATGTTTAATGTCAATTACCGAAAACCTTTATGTGCAATGACAAGTTATATATGCCAAATTATGAAAGTACTCTTTAAAAAAAAATAATTATTTATCACTTTTTAAAAATAATAATTAATAAAGAGAGTCACGTTAATTACTCTCGGGAAAATATATAATTTCTTCTAACTAGGGTATAAAAAGCTACGTGAAATATAGTTTGTCATTACACTAAAGATTTTTCCAATTTAGATAAAAATTAAGGAGATATTTTGGTCAAACTTGATCGGCGAAGACTTACGATGGTGATACTGAAAGCAAAGCATCAGTAAGTGGACTTTTAAACATAAAAAAAAAAGAGCATAAATTTTATCAAATCTTTTACAAAATTAAAAAAGCATAAATTTTGTCACATATTTTACAAAATTAAGAAAGAGCAATGTCAGACAACATTCCCGAAGAAATCATAACCCAAATTCTCGCAAAGCTACCAATCAAAACCTTGCTCCAGTGTACCACCGTTTGCAAGTCTTGGCACTCCCTCATCAAAAACCCAGATTTTATCGACACACACCTCACTATAAACCAAATCCAAAACACCCACTTGTTCCTCTTCAGGCACTGTCCCAACGAATCCCTAAAAGAGCATTATTCTCTGCATTTGGATAATAAGGAATTCCAACAACACACAAAGCTTAACTTCCCATTTCAGAGCATCAACGAGTGTTTAAGATTGGTGGGTTCTTTTAATGGGTTAGTTCTTCTCTCTGATGATTACCATTATGATTCCAACACTTTAATTATTTGGAACCCTTGTATTAGAAAGTCCATTACTTTTGCCAAACCTCCCATATCGTCTCAATCTCACACTACTTCTTACCATGATGTTCTTGGATTTGGGTTTGATTATCAAAATAATAACTATAAGGTTGTGAGAATTGTCTACTTCATTGATGAACATCAAGTCTCTAAGAGGAATATGCCAAAAGCTGAAATTTATTCACTTAAGTCAAGTGTTGGGAAATAACGCAAATTCCCGATAAGCCAAACTTATGAGAAAGCAAGAATATACACACAAATTTGATAACGGAGTTCTACTAATTCTTACGCCTCCTGACGTCACAGATCTTTTTAACAAAGAAAGTAGAATTACATGCTTACAACACTCACAACCCACAACCCAATTACACTCAAAAAATTACTCTCAATTTTCTCTCACAAAAGCCTTTCATTTCTCTGCCTTTTCTCTCAATTGGAACGAAAACTTTGGATGGTTAATTCATTACAATTACACATCTATTTACAGGAAAAATTCACTCGAATTACTCCTTAAATTAATGGTTCTCAAATTGCTCTCGAATTGTTCTCCTTGTTTTGCTTCCATGAATTGCTTCCATGTTTTGCTTCCATGTTTTGCTCCATGTTGCTCTTAAATTAAGGAGCTT
The DNA here is from genome assembly GCA_033030585.1 of Hippophae rhamnoides. Classification (NCBI taxonomy): domain Eukaryota; kingdom Viridiplantae; phylum Streptophyta; class Magnoliopsida; order Rosales; family Elaeagnaceae; genus Hippophae; species Hippophae rhamnoides. The sequence continues at coordinate 58,049,108 of CM065428.1, read as the reverse complement.
TTATAACACCTCCACTTGAAGACCGATTTCAACTGCCTTCACACTGATCAACGCAGCAGCCTTTTCTAGTTCATTTCTAGCGGACTAACCTAAGTCGAGCACAACTTCCATTGTCAATAGTCCACCACCTTTGTTAACATATCTACCGGATTTTCGCTTTCCTTGAATCTTCTCGATAACACATCATCTTCCAATGTAGATCCACGAAGTGATAACGTTCAATACGCTGTTCTAGAACGTCAATTCTTCGCCATGTATCGCACTTTATCATCACTACGGCAGTAACATTCTTCTTTGCTTGAATCCCACCAATTAACAAACCTTAAAGCCATATCATCTCTTTACTAGCTTCAAGCCATCGCTACATACCTTACCAGTGATGATAGAGCGACAATTTCTCGTATTTGTAAGACATCCAACCAACAAACAATAGCTCCAACAAGAATATATAACCTATGCTTCTTCTGTTGATCAACTTCACCTCCAAAGTCCGCTGCTTCACGACCTTGTACTTTTAACTTCCTTACTAAAGTACAAGCACTTTTTCTCGCCTCGCAGATACCTCAAAATCCACTTGATCGCTTCCCAATGAGTTTTTCCTGGATTTGACATAAATCCGCTAACAACTCCCATCGCATTGCCAATGTTCCTGGTCTCGCATGCACTATGCTGCGACATTAAACTTCCAATGGACGAGGCATAAGGAACCTTAGCCATGACCTTTCTCTTCTCGTCTGGGGGAAATGATCCTCGATAGGCGAAAATGACCTGCATGGCTGCAATCGCTTGCATCGCCCACGTCAATCTTTGCAAAACACGATTGATGATTTCATCCGAGTATAACCGCAAGCGATCCTTTCTTCTTATTTCTTGTGATTTGCATTCCAAGAATCTTTGCCGACTCAAGTCTTTCATGTCAAATTCCTTTGACAATTTGCCGTTTCAACCTTTTAATATCATCCATATCTCAACTCGCTACTAACATATCATCAACATAAAGTAGTAAAATGATATAATCGGACCTATATCTTCAAGTAGCAACAATGATCAAGATTGCACTTCCTGGAAACCTTCTCAGGTACGGTTCCAAATTTTTTTGTACCATTGTCTCTGGCTTGTTTCGTGCCATACAAACTCTTCTTAAGTCTCGCACACCAATGCTCTTCTCTTTCGAGAAACCTTCTCAGTCGGGTAATACGTAAATCTCTTCATCTAAATCTCCATAAGGAATGCAGTTTCTACATCCAACCGTTCAAGATGAAGATCTTCAATGTATACAATACTCAATACCGATTCCGATAGTATTGAAGCCACAACAGAGCAAAAATACAGATAGTCAACTCCTTCCTTCTGTTGAAACCCTTTGACAACTAGGAGTGGCTTTGTATCTCTTGGAACCATCACGCTCCTCTTTCACCCTAAGACACCCATTTGTTACAAGTACCTTCTTTCCCATAGGTAACTCACTAGTTCCCACGTCCGTCGAGATAGAGATTTCATTTCTTCTTTCATGTAGCAAGCTCCCACTTGTCAGAATCTCGAGTCCGACAAGCTTCATCATAGCATTCGTGCTCCTCCATCACCAAAGAACATATAGTTCATGTATCTCCGTTAGTACATGAGGTTTAGAAGACCTTCTCAACACAGTGAGCCGGAAAGAGGTCGGTGTGTCGGAATGCTCGTACTGCTTGTCCAACAAGTTCCTCCGGGCCGAGGACTTGTTACAATTGGTACTGCTGCGGAAGTATCCGGGACATCATCCGCACCTGCAACACCGACTCATTCTCGCTCTCGAGTCATTAGCGCTATTTTATGCATGTCCTTATACATCACCCTTTCGTTGAAAATCACACCGCTACTTTATAACTTTCTTCTTTTCGTCATCCCAAATGCCAGAGCCAAACTCATCCTCACCATAGCCAATGAACGTGCATTTCTTGGATTGGGATCAAGCTTATTCCCCGCCTTGATCACCGATATGCACAAATGCTACACAACCAAAACTTTTAGATGTGATAGTTTCACCTCTTTTTCCGCTCCATACCTCCTCCGTATTCTACGCCTCCAACAGAACAGATGGGCCTCGTTGATCAAGTAAGCCGCCGTGTCGATCGCTTCTACTGCACTGCTTTCAGACCCGACCGTATACAAATGCTTCTCTTTCTTCGTCAACGTTCGGCTCATACGCTGCCTGCCACCATTGTGTCGAAAGGTGCGCCCGGCACATTCTTTCCATTCCGATCCCGTGCTCATAGCGTAAATTTTTGAATCGGTGTCTTCATATTCACCACCATTATCTGCTCGAGCTTTTGATCTTTAAACCCGTCTCATTTTCCACCATAGCTTTCCATCTTCTCAAAGCCCCAAATACTTCGTACTTATGCTTTAGAAAGTAAACCCATACCTTCCGAGATGATCATCAATGAAAGTCATGAAGTAGTGTTTCCCACCATCAGATGAGACGGTCGTCCCCAAACATCGAGTGAATAAGCTCTAGCCTTTCCTTCTTTGGGACGCAATCCTGTCTCGAAAGTCACTCTCTTTGCTTTCCAAGTATGCAACCCTTCGCATTACGTCTTCATCTCCGCAGACCGTAGACCGGAAGTTTTCCCTTCGAGCCGCATAATCTTCATCCCCTTCTCACTCATACGGCCTACCGGTGCCATAGATTCGGTGTTTCATTGCTTTCGCAATCGTAATTGAACAACGTGCCTCTCGTCATGTAAAGAAGTGCCACTTTTTCGCCTCGAGCAACCGTCTATCGTACCCTTTGAAATCTTCCAATCATCACCACGGAAGATCGTAGTAGCCTCTATCACAACCGCCCCACCGAGATTAAGTTCCTTCCGAGATCGGGAATACGCCGACATCCTTCGGCTTCCCAAACAAACTGGCTCAACTTAATCTTCACTACACCTTTACATAATAGACAATGGCCGATCATCACCAAGATATACCTTTCCAAGGTTTCCTAGACATATTTCTCGAAGAATTCTTTGTGAAGTAGCAATGGAACGATGCTCCGTAGTCTAACACCCAAGATTCTTCCTTGCTCTCCAAAAGAGCATATCAATGCATCATCTCCTCCAGGCGTGGAAGTAACATTTGCCTCCGCTTCACTTGTTTGTCCTTCCTGGCATTCTTGCAGACCGATTTTTGCGTCTCCTGCTTCTTCCACAATTCCAACACTCGATAGTCTTCGAGCGCATGGGAATTATTAGGATTCCTGGATTCGACCTCCTGTCTTTCGATCTACCTCGTAGTCGGGCTCTACCACGTCCCATTTCCTTTGGTTGAATTTCTTCCCTTCGACTCAGTATGCAAACCGAAGAGGTCGACGATTCACCGTCTCTACGTCGGATCTCACCGAGAACCAAATCACGAACATCGTCAAATTTCAACTTATCGCTTTCCCACGAGCTACTCACAACAGTGACGTAGCATTCCGGCCTTTCCGCAGTAAGACAAAAGTATCAATGCTCGTACTTCTTCATCGACTATTTTCCACCGAACTCAACTCGTTGTAACCGTGTCGAGTTCATCGAGATGTCGAAGCTACCGACGCGCCTTCCGTCATCCGCAAATTGAACAAGCGCCTCATCAAGTGCACTTTGTTCGAGGTCACGGCTTCTCATACATATCGGAGAGAATGCCATAAGACCCGCCGTGGTCTTTTCCTTTGCTATGTCAAAGCAACATTACGGATAACGTCAATCGAATAACTCGGTGGTCATTCTGCCTGTAAGATTCCAATCTTCTTCCTTCATAGCCTCCCGCTTCTTCCCCGCAGAGAGTTGATATAGATTTCTTGATACGTATAATCCTCTATCCGCATTTTCCAAAACCCGAAATCTGTGCCATCAAATTTCTCGAGTTTCACCCCTTCCTTCATCTGCGGCCATCGCTCCCACTAAAATCTAACTTCCTCCGGATCGCTTTCGATTATTTCTTGGGTAAAATTGACAGTAAATCACTACCAATAGCTTCGATACCAATTGTCGTGGGAAATAACGCAAATTCCCGATAAGCCAAACTTACGAAAGCAAGAATATACACACAAATTTGATAACGGAGTTCGCCAATCTTGCTTACGCCTCCTGACCACAGATCTTTACCGAAAGAGTAGAAATTACACACAGTGTTTACAACACTCACAACCCACAACCCAATTACACTCAAGAAAATTACTCTCAATTTTCTCTCACAAAAGCTTTGCTCTCTAAGCTTTTCTCTCAATTGGAATGAAAACTTTGGATGGTTAATTCATTACAATTACACATCTATTTATAGGAAAATTCACTCCTTGAATTACTCCTTAAATTAATGGTTCCTTAAATTGCTCCTTGAATTAAGCTCCTTGTTTTGCTCCATGAATTGCTCCATGTTTTGCTCCATGTTTTGCTCCATGTTTGCTCCTTAAATTAAGGAGCTTTATAACATCAAGGTCTTGGAAAAGCATTAAGGGTCCAAATTATGAAATTGTTAGGACTGGTTGGTCACAAGCTTTTGTAAAACAGGGTGTTCATTGGATTGGATTTGAAAGAAGAGGAAATGGGTTCAATAATGTGATTTTGGGTTTGGATATGAACGATGAGATTTTCAAAGAAATTATGATGCCAACTTGTTTTAGTGACAGATTCTTCATGGGATATGATAATTTCAGATGTTGGAGGTTCTGTTTCTATATTTCATTATGATCAATATAGAGAGAAATGTTGTTATATTTGGGTAATGGTAGAGTATGGTGTTGCAGAGTCATGGACCAAACAATTTAGGGTAGCTTTGGATGTTAGTTCTGAATTAAAGCTGGTTAAAGTAATGGGTTTGAAGAATAATGGACACTTGTTAGTGGAAATGTACTGTTTTGGTTGAAAGAAGGGTGAGCTTGCTTCTCATGACTACGAAACCAAAGAGAATGAGTTTCATGGAGTGTTAACAGATCCTGGGTATTCCACTGTTTTACTTTATATGGAGAGCCTACTTTTGCTCAATGAATAGCAAGAAGCTCAACAATAAATATGTTATAAATTGTATGAGCTGCTTAATTTGATATGTGATTGGCCTGTACTGTAATTACTTGAAATAGTAGACATCAATAACCTGTAATCCTAATATATCCTGTAATATCAGTGTGTTAATGTGTAAATGTAAATTTAAAAAATTAATGTATATCGGTGTGATTAGTTAGAGTTACATAAGTATCGTAGATGATAAAGTTTATGATTGTATAAATAATATCTTAATTATTTGAATTTATATCTAACCATATAATTTTAAATATTTTGTGAGATTAATAGATTATGTAATTCATTTTAAAAAAGAAAAATTTGTGATTTAGTTGCACGAAATTTTGGAATTCGAGTTATTAGTAACTTATAGGAAAGTGTTGGTTGCTTTCTATTAAAAATAAAATAGTAGGAAAAAAAAAACGTTTTCTTCCTAAATTGCCCGAAAATGCTTTCTTCACTATGTTCTACTTCTTTACACTTTCCTCCTCATGGCATAAACTCGCACACACCCATTTCTTCGAGTCACCCGACAACCCATCTTCTTCAGAGCTTCAGCTCACCTTTAGAGCTCAAACAACTTCATGCCCACCTTGTAAAAACCTCCACTTCTCTTTCCTCCCTTCCTCTTTCTAGGGTCGCCTTCATCTGCGCTCTCAGTCCCAATTTCTGTTACGCCCGAAAAATCTTCGAGCACATTAAGGACCCACCTGAAATTGTTTTATGGAATTCTTGTTTGAAAATCTTTGCCGAAGGCGACAATCCGTATCGTTCAATTTCGTTGTTTTATCAGTTGCGTCAATACGATGTTTTTCCCGACAGTTTTACTTTTTCTTTCCTTCTAAAGGCTTGCACGCGTTTGTCCGATATTTCGAATGGAAGAATTGTTCATGGGTATATCGAAAAACTTGGGCTTCAGTCTAATCTGTTCTTGCAAAACCCCATTGTTCATCTATATGCTTTGGGTGGTTCAGTGGGTGATGCACGATTGCTGTTTGAAACAATGTCACATAGAGATATTGTAACGTGGAACATTATGATAACCCAGTTGGTAAAAAAAGGAGATATTGAGGGTGCTTATGAATTATTTTTGAAGATGCCTGAGAGAAATGTGAGGTCATGGACATTAATGATCCAAGGGTTTGTTCAGTATGGAAAGCCTAAGAAGGCTATTGATTGTTTTCTGGAGATGGAAAAAGGAGATGTGAAGCCAAATGAGGTGACATTAGTAGCAGTGTTAGGAGCTTGTGCTGATATGGGTGATTTGCATTTGGGCAGGAGGGTTCATGATCACTCACTCCATTTTGGATTTGAAAGTAATAGTCACATTTCTAACACTCTCATTGATATGTATGTCAAATGTGGATGTTTGGAGGATGCTCAAGGAGTCTTTGATAAGATGGCCGAACGAACAGTTGTTTCATGGTCAGCCATGATTTCAGGGCTTGCCATGCATGGGAAAGCTGAGGAGGCCTTGCAATTGTTTTCCATGATGATTGAGATAGGCATGAATCCTAATGGTGTAACATTCATTGGGCTCTTGCATGCATGTAGCCACATGGGATTGATAGTCAAAGGTCGAAAGCTATTTGCCAGCATGATAGAAGACTATGGTATAATTCCTACAATTGAGCATTATGGTTGTATGGTTGATCTTTTCAGTAGGGCAGGGCTTCTTCAGGAGGCCCATGAATTTATCATAAACATGCCTATCAAGCCTAATGGAGTTATCTGGGGAGCATTGCTTGGCGGATGCAAAGTTTACAAAAACATTGAATTGGCTGAAGAAGCAATTACACATCTTTCTAAATTGGATCCCCTTAATGATGGATACTATGTAGTTTTATCAAACACCTATGCTGAAGCAGGACAATGGGAAGAAACTGCAAGAGTAAGGAAGTTGATGAAAGATAGAGGTGTGAAGAAGACACCTGGATGGAGTTCAATCTCAGTTGATGGAGTAAATCATGTTTTCACAGCCGGGGATGATAACCATCCTCAAGCTGCGGGGATTTCTCAGAAGTGGGGAGAACTTGTCTCGAGAATGAAGATGATGGGGTATGTGCCTAAAACTTCAGTGGTGCTGCTAGACATTGAAGAAAGTGAGAAGGAGAAATTTCTATATCGCCATAGTGAGAAATTAGCACTAGTTTTTGGGCTAATGAAAACACCACCTGGTTCTCCAATTCGAATTATGAAGAATCTACGTGTTTGTGAGGACTGTCATGCCTCATTGAAACTTATTTCATTAATTACTAACAGAGAGATAGTTGTTCGTGATCGAAACCGGTTCCATTGTTTCAAGGATGGATCTTGTTCGTGCAGGGATTACTGGTAAATGTGGTGTATGTAATGATAGAAATTTTTACCATGCTCATTTCTGAGGACATAGGTTAGGCTTACTTTTATAAAAAATTTTTTATAACAACCGTATCTGGCCCACTGTCTTGGGCTTGTCTTTTTGATTAATAGACTTACAATGGCCTCCACTTAGGTCCTAAATAATGGAGAGAAAGTGGAAAAGATGATAAAAATTGAGTTTGGTGTTTGCAAAATGTTTATACAAAAATACCTCTAATGTCAACAATTGTTAAGGTCTTTGAGGGAGTCATGGAAGTTGATCCAAGTATTGACTTCAGATTTTCTTATGCAATGACCTCTGCAGTTGCTGCTGTTTCAAGAAGCAACCCTGTTTCTGTAAGCGATCCACACGAACCATCTTTACTTCCTCCAAGATGAAATTTTATATTTGATTCTTCAAACTTACCTAACCGGTATGATTTTTGATTAATCATATGGTTTTGTTATGCATGATTCAAATGTATTATTCAACTAGTTGTCACAGTCCTGTAATCTTACATTTTACCCGTTGCAATTGTTATTCAGCATGATAAAAAGCAACTAGTTGATATGCATGATAAAGATACCATCATTTACAGTTAGAGATCATAACAGACAATGTCATAAGACCACAATTCAAAAGTTTTTTCATTAGTTCTTTGGGGCTAGCCGGTAGGCAATTATTTATATATACAAGAAGCAAAAACTTAACACTGCATCGGGATTTATTTATTTTTTCCAAAAGAGAAAGTTATGTTTCATTAAAGTTACAAGCAACATTACAAACCTAAAGCCAAGCAAACTAAACAATTAGGAATGACTCCATCTTCAATAGCCAGATAAAAGGAATCAACAACTACACATATCTAGCAATTAGGCTAGTAAAAGATGTTCATGATGGGATCCAACAACTTACCAGTATTATCCAGCATGATAAAAAGCAAACTTATTAGTATTATTCAGCATGATAAAAAGCAAATGGAATCATGATCAAGAACATAGAAGCAAAACCAACAGAAGAGATGCGAAAAGATGATAAATTGAATAGTACTTCTTGTATATTTGATGAATAGAGTATTACATGTATTTATACTAGATTACAAGTGAGCTTAGATTCAAAACAATGTAAATGAGTGTCAAGTATAAAATCTCTTCTAACAACTTATGTAACTAACTATAAATATAGCTATAATGCTTAATCTTTAAGTAGGTACTAGTCTTGAATCTACACAATGCATAAGCTGTTGTATTGTATTTTCACTTACTTACACTATACTATCCACATGCGTTAGCACTACTCCTGTATACATGTTAGTCTTATATTCATCACAAATGCAAGTCCTTTGTTGCTATTATGGAGTTGGAGCTGTTAATATATCAGTTAATGATGAACCTTTAACATCTCTTATCAAACTCAAAGAGAGTGAAACTCTGATTTTGCATTGTAAACAATGAAAAGTTGGAGAAGGTAAGGCCTCGTTGAATATGTCAACCACTTGTTCATGTCCAAGAATATGTTGCATACTTAGCTGCTTCCGTAGAACCTTCTCATGAACAAAATGCAAATCAAACTCTATGTGTTTAATTCTTGCATGAAGAACAGGGTTGGTAGCCAATGCAACATAACTCAAATTATCACACTATAATATTGGCATTGTTGAATACTTAATCTACAATTCACGTAACATAGATTGAACCCATAAAATTTCAAAAGTAGTACTAAAAACACATTAGTACTCATAACATAGATTGAACCCATAAAATTTCAAAAGTAGTACTAAAAACACATTAGTACTCAGCCTCTGTGTTGGACCATAAAATAGTAGGCTACTTCTTAGTTGATGAACAAATTGGATTGGCCCCCTAATAATACACAATAACCTAATGTAAATCGACGATCATCTAGCATGATGTCCAATTAGCCTTTGAAAATGGTATGAGTTGAAGAGATCTTGATGGATTAATCAAGACTCCATGTTCTATTGTACCCTTAAGGTACCTTGGAATTCTTTTACTAACACTACGATGGACATCCTTAGGATGTGACATAAATTTACATACTTTGTTAACATAAAATGCTAAGTCTGGTCTAGTAATAGTTATGTATTGTAAACTGCCAACAAAATTTCAGTATAAAGAACTATCTTCCATATCAGTGTTATCATTATAAGTTGACAGAGGTGGATGAGAAACCATTGGAGTAAAACTAGGTTTAGCATTTTTCCTATAAACTTTAGCTAAAAGATCAACAACATATTTTTTCTTATTAAAAAACAAACTTCTATTTGCTAGCTTATGAACTACAATTCCCAGAAAATAGTATAGGGTGCCTAAATATTTTAGTGTAAATTGAGAGTTAAGAGCTTGAATTAGTAAAGCTATTTCACCAAAATTTAATCATGTGATGATAATTGATAACTGTATTTTATACAGTTATTTGCATCATTTTTAGTAATGATAATTGCTATGTTCGTTTAATATTTATTAATTTTTGTTAAATAAATTAATATTTTCCTTTTATTTGCTAAAAATAAATTTTTAATAAAATTAAATAATTTGTATCGAAAATGTACTTAATTTCGTATTTTTGTCCACAAATATAATTTATGATAATATAGTTTCTTAATTACAATTTATATAAATCAAAAATATAATTTAAATTAAATTTGGGCTTAATTATAATTATTAAAAGTTAAAAATTTAATTTAAAATTAGTAAAGGGCTAAACTGTAATTTAAGAAAGTTTAAAATGTAATTTGAAATATATTTCAGGTAAAAATATAATTTATAAAAGTTTGAATATTCTACAAGCAGGAGATGAAGTCCACGCCGCAACATCACACTTCGCTAAACGTGGACCGTCCGATCGGATCAACGGCCGATTCGCGCGTGTCATCAAGCCCGACTCAAGGAGATTGGGGGAGAGATATTCGTTTTGCGCAGCTGGCGTGCTGAACTGGCCCCACGTGTCGCGCAGCTCTGGCCGCAGTGGGACCCACATGTCGGTCGCGCAGATTCCCCGAGGCGATCGCCGACCGTCCGGATCGCATCGACGGTCCCGTGACCGAGGCGCGTCCATCCAGTTGTCGCGCACCGAGCCGCTAATGTGACAATCCCGTGTGACGCGGTCCATCTGGCCGGCGGCATCTTCGTGTTTACAATAATAATGCCATGTGTCCCACGAAGATTTGCTAATCGTACGCCGACATCGCTGGCTATTTACACGCGCGCGACAGCTGGATCACGACCCGTTTCCAAATTGCCGTTGCCTCGCTTTTCATGCGCCAATCCTACGCTACGCCGTTCCTACGTGGCCAGTGTACCCTAATGTGGCACGCCACGTGGCCTTTGGAAATCTTCACGACCGCACGCCGACATCGCACGACTTTGAATTTAAAAAATCAACCATGGCACGCTAATGCACGCGTGATAATAATTTATATTTTTCGATACAAAAATCGATACGCGTGATTTTGTTTTTCGATAAAATTATTACGCGTTGCGAAAAAAAAATAAAATAAAAATGTAATTTTTTAGATGTATTTTTTTAGCTATAAATAGGAGATAGTTTTTAGTTGTAAAAAAGTTTTTTTTTTGGTTGTAGAAGAGTTTTTGTGTATTTTAGAAATTTTGTAGTGTTAGGTTTTGGATGCCAACGCACTGTAAGCCATTTTTTGGCTTTTGTTGTGTTACCGTGGTGCCAAATATTTTCGTTCTTGATGTTTTAATTTTCCTTATTCTTCATCTTATTTTTATGAATCATGTAATTTTAATTTTAATTTTATGAAGTAATTTAATTTTTCTGTGGTTGCATTTGATCTAAATTTATGAAGCTTTAATTATAATTATTTTTTGCTATAGATTTATAAGACGTTCGATTTGTTCGTTCTATTTTGTGCTTAATGCTTTTTGATTATTTACGAATTTTATCAAAACGATTTGTGGCATAAAAATAAACTTGAGAAAGGCATTTTTGTGTATATTGCTCGTAGAATAGAATGACATGTATTTACGAAGGATAGGAATATACCCTAATTGTATAGGGCTATTTTGAGAACTTAGAACTTAATGAATCTTATTAAATTTAATTCTCATAGATATAGTGAATTAATTTAACGAGGTGTGTTTGTACTGAGTTCTGGAAGAGATGTATGAATAAAAAAGAAGTTTTCGGTTGACAAATTAAATGTACTAAAAAATATAAATCCAAAGAAAATAATATGATTGTAGTAGATTAGTTTGGTGAAAAATTGCAATCCTAGAGTTCTTTTATTTTCTTTTTACTTTTTTTTTTCATATCAACGATTATTTTGGATAAAATCAGAGAGAAATAATTTTAGTACTCAACAAACTATAGTAACAAATCTCCGTGGGATCGATCTTTACTTATAAATGTTATTACTTGCGACCGTGTATACTTGCACGAGTTCGTGTGTTGAAAAACACGCAACAATAATATCATCAATATAGACAAATACACACATTTGTAGTTTTAGAGTATTGTAGATAAACAAGGAAAAATCTGCATGGCTTTACTTAAAACCCAACTGAACAAGAGTATCATGGAGACGAGCAAACCATGCCCTTGGTACTTGTTTAAGCCCATACAAGGCTTTGTTCAACTTATATGGCTAGAAAAGTGGGAGTCAATAAAACCCCTAGCTTATTCCCTGTATACTTCCTCATCCAATAATCTATGTAAAAAAGAATTGTTTACATCTATTTGCCTCAAATCTCAGCTGTGAGCAAGTGCAATTGTGGTAATGACTCTAATTGTAGGAAATTTTACAACAGGATTGAATGTTTAACTAAAATCAAATCATGTTGTTTTATTGACTCATTTGGAAACCAATTTTGCTTTCAATCTTTCAAGCAAATCATTTGTTAACCTTTTTAATTCAAAAGACCTATTTATGACCTCTCACTTTCCTGTTAGAAGGCTTGAGAACTAAGATCCAAGTCCTATTGTTCATCAATGGTTCAAATTTATCTTTCATAGCTTGAGACCAATCTAGATTCTATAGAGCTTTTTTAATAGTGGAAGGCTTCGTAAGATCAACTAAGTAAGCTACATAATTAAAGACTTTGAGTTTCTTAATACCACTTTTTCCCATGAGTAACCATGGGATGCAAATTATCAATAAGGGGAGGATGAGATTTAAAAGGATTATTGTCAATGGTAACATTAAGAGTAATTGAAATTGACTATGTACAATTTGGTTGATTTAAACTGTCATAAGAAGAAGAAGATGACTAAAGAGGATCAAATGAGTTTTGAATTAGAATTTCATGTGATGATGAAGTGACATACTCAGAATAAATTTGTTGAAAAGAAGAAAGTATAAGTGATTCTTGGAGAATAGAAAGATAAGTTTTAACAACTTAATTTTCATGAGCTATTTGTGTAGAAAAAGAATGAAAGGATAGGAAAGGAAAGCTATGCTCATCAAATATGACATGACATGAAGCACAACTTACCAAACTGATTAAGGCACTTTTAATCTTTAAAAGAAGGACTATAACTAATAAAGGTACAAGGCAAAGAATAAAATTAAAGTTTATTTGAGTTGTAAGGTTTGGTATGTAGCAACAAAAGGCACAAAGGAATGCATAATCTAGTTTGAGTGAAAATAAGTTATCTAAGGGTGATTCTTATGACAAAATTAGAGTTGGAAGTCTATTAATAAGATAAACACTTGAGTGAAAGGCTTCATCCTAAAATTTAGTGGGTATATGACCTTGTGTAAGCAATGTTAGACCTTTTTCAACAATGTGTCTATGTTTTCTCTTGACTAGACCATTTTGTTAAGGGATATTAGGACAAAAATGTATTTAAGAATGCCAAAATTAACAAACACTGAGTTTAAGGCATCAAATTCACCTCTTCCATCACATTGAATAACTTTTATTTTCATACCAATTTGCAATTCACCTTCTGTTTTAAATAACAAGAATGCATGTTTGACATCACTTTTGTTTTTTAGGAAATAAATCCATGTACACATGTATACTCATCAATAAAGCTAACATACCATCCAAAACCATTTCTTGACACCACTGGGGAAGGATCCCAAACATCTGTATGAATTATCATAAGTGAAACTTTTTCTTTGTGTAAAAAGGTAATAAAAGGCAACTTATAACTCTTATGTAGTTGACATATTTTACAAAAAATAGAAACATATGAAAATTTATTAAAAAAAGGTAAATCACATTGATAAAGCATTGTTTTTACAATCTTAAAAGCTAGATGACCCAACCTTTTATGTCACAACAGATTATCATTAGATGTAGTCTTAACAATATGTTTAGACTCCTTAACAATGCCTGTATTTTTTACATTACTAGGTGACTTATTTGCTTCATTACTACTACTCATATTATAAGTAAAAACTTGTTTAGAAAATGGATTATGAGTGCACAATTTTGAACTCGAGCTTTCTACCTTTACTTTACCTTTCCAATCCAAATCAAATTGGTATAAACCTTGCTATATTTTCCTTGAATTAGAGCCTCCACCTCTCCGGTCCAAATCAAACTGGTATAGACCTTTGCTATATTTTCCTTGAATTAGAGCCTTGCCTATCTCTTTGTCCTTGACAGACAAGAGTTGGAATGAAATTTAAAGAAGATATTGTCTTGGAAAAACTGAATAACACTTAAAATATTCTTAGCTATAGAAGGCACCTGTAAGACATCTTTAGCGAAAAATTGTTGATTAGGCATTGCATCACATACAAAGAAATAGTGCTAATATGTTGAATAAAAAGTCCAGATCCATTACCTATACGTAGCTTCTCAAAACCAGTGTATTTTGATTTTGCTATGAGATTCGAAGTATCATAGATAACATGATGCTTGATTCCTGAGTCGCTATACTAACATGGCTCATAAAGTGTTTTTGATATGGCTAGAAAAGTTGATGTAGATGTTGATTGTGATTATGTGTTAGGTTGTTTGTTTTGTGATGAGTTTTGCTATCCCTGATTTGAATTAAAACTTGGTTGAAAATCTTTATCAAACTTGAACCAACATTTGTTCACCAAATGGCCAATCTTGCCACATAATTGACACTAGTAATGATTTCCATTAAACCTCATTGATTACAATTTTGTCCTCTTCCACCATCATTCTGGTGATTATTCTCACTTAATTCTTTCTCCAGAAGTTTCATTAAAGAATTTCTTAGAATGATTAGAGATTAGATTTGTAAAAGATAGAAGATTATCAATGTTGTTAGAATTATGTTTTTTAAGCCTTTTCTCATGTATTAATAACATCGAATGAACTTCTCTCACAATCACCAAATCAATCTTACTTGAAATTACAACATGAACTAAATCGCAATCCTTATCTATAACATTCAATAATGATTGTACATGATCTCCTTCTGAAACTATATATCAATAAGCAAATAACTGCATAACAATTTCTTTGATCTTTATAACGTACGCGTTGATACTTGTATTGCCGTTCTTGATGTTTCTAAGCTCAGATTTATATCGAAAAATCTTAACTCTTGAATGTGAAGCAAAGTACACCTCTAGCATCATCCAAATTTCAATAGAAGTATCACATTCAGATATTTCCTTCGTCAAATCATCTCCCATGCAAGTAATGAGCGAATATTATATCATTTGATTTTGTCTCATTCAATATCTATATCCAGGTCATGAAGATTTGGCTAGACATTGAACATTTCCTATAAAAAAGTCCTCGAGCTCTTTAGGATTTGCAAAAATTTGTCTCTTTCAAATCACATAATTTCTTTAATAAAATTTTATTGCGTCGATTTGATTTTGAAAGGTTACAATATCATGCTTCTCAATTGTTTCATTCACTTTTTCACCTTGAGTTTGATTAATGCTATCTTGATCCTTTGTTAATTGCTCATTCATACTTGCTTCAAACAAATCACAGTGTTCTTAGTGCTCTAATACTAAGTTCAGCTCAACAGTAAGTTGAAGGTTAAAGATTGAAGATGATGGTTAGGAAGCAATAGCAATGGCAACGAAGAAGAAGAAGAGATGTAAAAAGATGATAAATTGAATAGTACTTCTTGTGTATTTGATGAATAGAGTATTACATGTATTTATACTAGATCACAAGCAAGCTTAGATTCAATACAATGTAAATGAGTATAGAGTATAAAATATCTTGTAACAACTTATGTAACAAACTGTGAATGTAGCTGTAATGCTACTAGTCTTGAGTTAATACTAGTCTTGAGTTAATACTAGTCTTGAATCTGCACGTTGCATAAGCTGCTCCATTGTATTTTCACTTGCTTGCACTGCACTGTCTATATGCGTTAACACTACTCCTGCATGCACGTTAGCCTCACACTGTACATTTTGAGCATCACAAATGCTAAGCCTTTGCTACTGGTGTGGAGCTGGATGTCACAACCTTAATTTTTCGAGTATCGATCGTGCGGCACTTAGCATCGTCCGTTGCACTAAGCCTGCCTTTGAATCCGAATGTAACTCCAAAGAGAATAGAAAGAGTTTGCAAAGAATGCTTTGTATTGCTCTAGAGAGAGTTTATGTTACAAATGCTAAGAATTCCCAAGATGAATGAAAATGAAGACCAATGGGTCTATTTATAGTGTGGCTTCTAAGCTTAAGTATATGCCACCACTTTCTAGATAATTCTAAGCCTAGAATATACAAGAGTGTTCTAGGTTTATGTACAATATTCCACAAGGCTCTAGGACCTTCTAACCAACTCTAGAGTCTTCTAGGTTTGTCTAGCTCCTTCATGCACGTCTGTCCATCGTTCCTAAGCTTCAAATGGCTTCTACATCCTTCCCGAACCATCCGCATGTTCTAGAACATTCCATCCCATTCTAGCACCCTCCGCCAAGTGCTCTAGAACATTCTGTGTCTTCAAGCTCGAGTTGAGTTCGTCCAACTCTAGCCCTTTTCTAGACTTCTCTAGAACCTCTAGAACTTTCCACGTGTCTAGATCCTTGTGCAGCCCAACATTTGGATTTTTAGGGACATTCTCGAGCGGACGTGACACCCTCCCCCACTCAAGTTCGCAACACCCTCTTCGCGTCTTCAAGCCGAAACCTCTACGGCATCTTTGAATTGCCATAAAAGACTCCTCGTTCCCACTACTTGCCTCTATATCCTGGGACGTTTTTCATTTGACCAAGCATTCCTTATAACTCGTACGCCCTTCGTCGATCGTCCGTCCGCCAAAATCGAGTTCACTTCACAAAGCGAGGTTACCACTACTTTAGGCGCCCTCTCGATTCTCCTCTACTCATGTCTTCCTTGCCTCCATGAAACGGTTTTAGCATACTTACATGAAAGACCCGACATTTTAAGCTTTGGAGTGAGTCAGCTTGTACGATACCTTTCCAACTTTCGAGGATAGAAACGGTCCCTCATATTTCCACACCAACCCCTTGAACCTTCCGCAAGCGACTTGAATTGTCGGGGTAGTAGTTTCACCAGTGACCAAATCACCTTCCGAAACTCCACCATCCTCCTCTTCTGCCACCATTTCTTCATCTTTTTAGACGCTTGCTCGCATAAGCTCCTCGCCAACTCATTGCTTGTTCGTGCCATGCCTTGGCAAATCAAGCGCAAAGCAGGCTCTTCCCATCATAACTCGTAGCCAAGGTACGGCGGGTCACGGGTCATTGCCCCACGACAATCTCAGTGGACTCTCATGCGTGGACTCGCTTCTCTCGCAGCATTATATGAAAATCGGGCTACATCCACGCCTTCACCCAATCTTGTTGATTGGTACTCACAAAGGCTCGAGATACAACTCCAAAGAATGCGTCAGTACGCCTCGTCATTCATCGCTTTCGGTGATGAAAGTTTCAGAGTAGTTCAAGTCTCGATCCCAACAACTTGAACAATTTCGGCCCAAAAATTTCCTCGTGAATCGCGGTCTCGATCACTCACTACGTCCGGATGGAATCCCCCAATGCTTCACGACATGTTTAAGGAACAAGCCGTGTCAGTCTCATCCGTCGTGCGCCCATCGCGCAGGTACGAATGTTGCATACTTGTCAAGTGATCAATCACCACAATAATGCCGCCAAAGCCCTCTCGATTTTGGCAAAGTGCGGATGAAATCCACAGGTAGACGCTCTCCCACGGTCTCTAGAACGGGCAATGCCTAGCAATCCTCCCGGCAGACGTCTTCATCTTGTTTCGTTGCATACAAGGCAAGTCTTCACATGTTTCCGACATCGTCCCGAAGTCGAGGCCAAGAGATGGATTTGATCAAAGCGGTGCGCGCGCCTCATTCCTGGGTGTCCACCCCCATAAGGAATCACGGCATTCCTCGATAAGCTCCTTCCCAAGTTTCCCCATTTTGGCACGAAGACACGATTCCGCTTGGCATGCATGTAAGAGTCCGGCCACTCCTCGCCCAAAATCGCTCGTCTTTCCCTTCCTTGACGAGAGCAAGGAGATTTTCGAGTGCGGCATCACGCTTAACCCTTCTTTGATCCTTTCCAAATAGCGGTACTGGCCTACTTGGGAGCCGCTAGTACCGTCTTCGACTCAACGACGCCCACCACATTGGCCTTACCGGGTTTATACTCCAACCTATAGTCAAAATCTGTCAAGAAATCCTCGCCATCGAAGCTTGCTGGGGACTCAACTTATTTTGGAGTCCGGAAGTGTTTGTTGCAACATTGTCCGTCATGATAACGAAATGAGAATCCAATAAGTAAGTTGTCTTCACACCCTTAGACAACGAACGACCGCCGTCATTTTCTTCTCGCACAAAGTTGTACGGCTGCCGGCTTCGTCGTGTTTACGCTCTCATAAGCTATCGGACACCCTTCCCCGCATCAATACTCCTCCAATGGAAAAATCATGCATCCGTACGCAGCCTCGTACCTCTCGGAAGCGGTCCGCAGGCAAAGCACCTGCTCTTCACCAACCCGCCTTCAAGTCTTTCAAACGAGGCTCGGGCATTCACTTGCACATTCCCAAGCCTTGTTCTTTTCGGGAAAGGTGTTAAATGAGCCGGGACATTCGCCGAGCAGGACTTGATAAACCTTCTATAGTACTCACAAGTCCGAGAAAAGATCTTAACTCTGAACCCGGGCAGTGAGGTTCCCATTCTCGGGATGGCTTTCGCCTTAGCTCCATCCATCATCGCTTCCTATCCTTTATCCTACGCCCTAGAACATCACCTCATCTTAGGCAAAGGAACATTTCTCCTTCTCGACGTATAGATCATTTTCCAGACCTCGAACACCTTCTTCAAATGCTCTAGATGTTCTTCCATAGTCCTGGCCATAGATCACAATGTCGTTAAGATATACTACCACGAACCTGGTCGAGGTGTGGATGGAAAATCTTGTTCATCAAAGCTGCTGCGTATTGGCAGGTGCATTTCAGGTGTCGAATGGCATAACAAGGAACTCATGTGCACCATACCGGTCACACAAGTAGTCTCTTGCTCATCTCCCTCGCTATGCTGCACTGCAGTATCCCGATCGCAAGTCCAATTTTGTGAAGCATCTAGCATTCCCGCTTGATCGAACAAATCCACAAGAATAAGGGATATGATACTCGTTCTCGACTACGATCTTATTTAGAGCTTGATAGCTCCACGCATTCGTAACGAGCCATCCTTCTTTGAAAGAGCACTGTGGCACCAAACGGGCTTTCGAGGCCTTGGCGAAGATCCAAACACCCGCCGAAATTGCTTCCGTAATTCTCCGCCAACTCGAGTTTTCCATCCTATACGGGCTCACTGGCCGCGGCCCGGGCGCCGGGTTCCAACTCTATTTCATGTCTACCTCCTCCTCGAGGTAACCGTCGGGGTAATGCTTCCGCATTACATCTTGGAACTTATCTAATACAACTCGCACTTCCATCGCAAGCTTGGCTTTCGTGACGTCTCCTCATCGTCGTATTCTTTTAAGATGGCCATAACTCTCTTCATCCCTTTTCAATCCCTTGAACCGAAGCGCCGAGAGAGTTTCGATAGTAGGTTTGTCGGTCCTTTCCGTCGCACCACACACGCCTTCATACTATCCATGATACACATAAAGCCTCGAGTACGGCACCAAGAAAGCTCTTACCGGTCCAAGAACCTACGCCGAATACAACCGTGAAGTCATCCATACGCGCTACGTATAAGTCCACTCGTCACCCATGCACCAAGATCGACCTAACTCCTCGAGCGACCCACGTAATGGTACGGAGCCGCCGAAGCCGATCGCCTTCGCATCCCCTCCATCGACAACCTTCGTGCCGAGTCTCTTTGCTTCTTCCACCGAAACAAAGTCGAGATGCACCGTGTCGACCTCAATGCTTTGGTAACCTTCCTTACGGTGGCATCCACGCACATTAAGCCTTTGGTGGTCTTTGGCACTCTACATCGCACTGGCAGCAGGCGCAAAGAACCCATCTTCGCACCTTCGTCCGATTCACCTCCATCCCGCTCATGAGCTGGAAGCAACTAAGGCACTGGCCTTCCTCTTCTGGACATTCACGTGCCCAATGCGGTCCATCGCATACGAAGCACGTTACACGGCTTCGAGGCACCACGATCCTCCTTTTCCTTCCCCTTATCCCGTGGCTTGAAATCGATGAGCCGCTTTGATTTTTGAACCCCGACTTTGCACGGCCTCCATTACTCTTCTCTCCACCAAAATTTTTATCCGAGGCTTTGGGCTCTCCTTGTTCGCAGGAAAGAGTCAATAAAGCTTTTCGCAAATAAGCGACGGCCGAAGACAAGTCTGGGACACCACGGCCGCTCGAGCCCAGACAGCCCATGATCGAGCACCATCCATGCACAAGAATGGCATCCTTTCGTACGTGCCTCGGGACTTCTAAAGAACAAGGTCATGGAACTCCTTCACATAGTCCCTTACGCTACCCGTTTGCCCAATCGCCGCAATCGGCCCCTTGCCTCCTCCTCAAAGATTTACAGTGGAAGAATTGCATTTTGAACTCCCTTGAAATCTTCAAAGGTGTCAATCAGGCAAACCCCTCGTCGCACATCTCCACGCCTCCTTCTCCACCACAACACGGGCAAAGGTCGGGCCAAGTACACGGCACAGCTCGGATCTCACGGTACGGTCCGTTATGCCAAGAGCTTCAAAGTATTGTTTCTAGCCCCCATGTGAAGTTCTCCACTTCCCTAGAATTCCTAACACCATCAAGGTCTTGTGCTCGGGAACATCCACCCTCTTAGCCTCAATGACGGTGGCTGTGCTAGTTTCCGCGGCCATAGCCCGCTTACATAGAGCTAGATCACCACCCATGTCCTCAACTCTAAGCAACACGTTAGCGAGTTCTCTTTGGACAAGATCTCTTACCTTGGTAAGTTCTGCTTTTAACCCATCGATCTCTTGCCTTAGCCCACCATCTAGCTCGTTGAGTGACATCTTAACCGCTGCATGGATCTCCACATCCTCGGCCTCCAAGCTAGAAAGCATGTCTTTCGACTTGGCTCGAGATTCCTTCGATGGTTTCCGGGTTTCCTCACGTCCACGTTCCATAGGTGGAACATCAACGCTTGGAGTAGATGGAGTAACGTTTTTCATTATGCCAAGAGTAAGTTTGCATCAACCGAAAGCTCTGATACCAACTGTCACGACCTTAATTTTTCGAGTATCGATCGTGCGGCACTTAGCACCGTCCGTTGCACTAAGCCTGCCTTTGAATCCGAATGTAACTCCAAAGAGAATAGAAAGAGTTTGCAAAGAATGCTTTGTATTGCTCTAGAGAGAGTTTATGTTACAAATGCTAAGAATTCCCAAGATGAATGAAAATGAAGACCAATGGGTCTATTTATAGTGTGGCTTCTAAGCTTAAGAATATGCCACCACTTTCTAGATAATTCTAAGCCTAGAATATACAAGAGTGTTCTAGGTTTATGTACAATGTGCCACAAGGCTCTAGGACCTTCTAACCAACTCTAGAGTCTTCTAGGTTTGTCTAGCTCCTTCATGCACGTTCCAGAATGTTCCGTAAGCTTCCAACGGCTTCTACATCCTTCCCGAACCATCCGGCACGTTCTAGAACATTCCATCCCATTCTAGCACCCTCCAGCGTGCTCTAGAACATTCTAGGATCTTCAAGCTTGAGTTGAGTTCGTCCAACTCTAGCCCTTTCTAGACTTCTCTAGGCAACTCTAGAACTTTCCATGTGTCTAGATCCTTTAGGCAGCTAACATTTGGATTTTTAGAGACATTCTGAACGAGACGTAACATGGAGCTGCTGTTATATCAGTTGATGATGTACCTTCAACACTTCAACGTAGATCCAGGAAACTTAATGAAACCATCGAAATGGCTAGAGAGTATCAAAATGAAAATGATCAATCCAATGCACAAAGAAGATAGTATAGAAGACGAGTATCCTTGGAGAGAATTCATTTCTCTAAAGAGACGACTGATTTTTCTTATCAACGAACTTTATTTCTCTGTTTGGTTAATGAGATTCTAATTTTTTCTTTTAAGATACTAATATTGAAGGAGCAACTTTTTGTATTGTTTCGAGGTGGATAATGCCTCAGAATTGTTGATATATGAAAGTAATATATTAATATATCCATGGATATCCGATGGCCACAATTCATGAATATAAGCTACAATGGAGGATTTCTATGAGAAAAAGAGTAAGAATGCAGCAAAATCCTTCAAAGCTTTTCAAGCTCTTACGAATTCTTTGTTTCAAACAACCTCAGTTAGTAGTCTTTCTTCAAAATCTTGAATGGTATTAATCTGACTTCAATTCCAGGAAGAACATGATCTAGTTTCTAAACTTCCATTTGACTTTTAAATCTGAAAATAATCTATAAATCAATATTTTGCTTCTTTTTAAAGCCAGAAACTTGTATTATTACTTTCAAAGGAAGAATAAAGAATGTATGGGAAAATCTACAACGCTGTACCCTATCCATCAATTTACATACAAGATGGTTCCCCAAAAAACCTGGATCATGAAAGTTCTCAAATAGAGCTCGCAGTACTTTTCTCAGGTAAAGGCATTGGTTCCGAGACTTCGGCAAGGGAATCAAGCATACTTATCACTTCAGCAGTATCATCTACGTAGTATTCAGCCTTGCTTGGTTTTTGTCCAACTGTGCAAGCAAATATTGACGCACTAGAAGAAAGCTTATTGCTCAACATACCATTACCAAATATTTCAAACATCTCCTCATCTGATCTATCATCACCAATGCACAGCACAAAGTCAGCCTGTTTCCCATTCTCAGCCATTAAAGAGAATATCTTTTCGGCAACGAGTCCCTTACTAATTCCCTGCAAATAACAAAAAGAACGAAAAATCATTTGGTGCAAATTGTCAAATTTATGCATTTGAAGAAATACAGTATTATATAAGTAGAAAGTTAACAGGCATGATAACAACAGACAACGCCAATAAAAACAGTAAATATGCTGCAACAAAGAAAAACCAACGAATTTTTCATATAATAAATATATTTCTTTTGGTATTTAAAGGAATGCCAAGTAATACAGCAAGACGTACAGTAACAAAAGTTGGAAGCCAAAAGGCAAGTTTAAATCATTCTGCGAAATTAAATTTTTTTTAAAAGGACATCCCCCCCTCAAAAAATAAAAACACACAAAAAAAAAAGGAGACTAAAATTTGAGTCTTTTTAAAGAAAAATAACAAGAGGAAATAAACACCGGCAAGTTACTAGATTGCAAAAAGAATTGATCTCTTAGTGAAGGTAGTTTGTCAAGAAGATGCTTATACATTACATGCTCTGCAAGTTTTGCTGCATCTAGTTAATCCTCAAGTAAAGAAAACAAGATCCAGTTAGAGGATGCATCAAGAAATTTACATCAAATTCTTCCAACAGAATCGGATAACTTGGGTTGCCAACAAACTACCCTTTATTTCTTTGTTTTCCATAGCACTATTACATACAGAACTGAGTTGAGAATGAAAGCAAAAAGTAGAGATCACATGAAACATACCTGAGGCTTTACTTCAACGATGAACTGGCCACGTTTAACCGACACAGGTTCATTTGCTAAAACACTCTCTAGATGATCCAACATTTCCTTTGCCTGGGAGGACCCAAACCCTGCTTCCGCATGGCGATACTGCCAAACTAAAGCACTTTCCTTGTGTTCAATGGAAGAACCATCAGTAGCCTCAGTATATGGTTTCATCACAGGTTCAGCAATCTTCATCCATCCAAAATCAGAGCTCGGACCACAAGTGTCCCATTCCTTATTGTTTGGCCATCTGAAAGTTCCAAACTAACATAAGACATAAAGAATATACGAGAAAAGGACATTATATTCCACAAAACACATATAGAATGAAACTATTAATGACACATGGACAATAATAACCAAAGACTATAAAGGTCTCATTAAAAACAAAAGAACCCATACAAACACAGCAAAATATTGGACTCCTGCCCATCCACCCAACCCAGAGCTTCATGCAGTAAAGTTATATAGGAAAATATGAAGCACAAAGTTTTAATATGACATGACGGTACAAAGTAAAGAACTTCTGCTGCAATGTAAAATTCTAAGAATTTCAAAATAATAGTCATTTCTCCTTAACTGACATTAAGGGTGAATTTCATATTAGTTTGAAAATTTATATTACAATTTATCTAAACATGCAATGCATACAGTGCAATCATATACGAAAATCTCAACACATCTGGTATTAAGACAAAAACTATGAATAATAAAATTAGTAAGCAGGCATAGCATGAGAATAACCTCTGGATCAAGACAAATGAGGCTGAAAATAAAAGAGGGAGGGAGCGAGAGAGCGAAATACACCTTAGGAAGTAGCCATGTTCCGCTGCAATTCCAAGTTTATGGTGTGGAGGAAACCATTCACTTAAGCTGTCCCTGCCTCTGCCACTAACAATGAAGACCATATTTTTTGGGTCAGAACAAAGTGTATCTAGAATTAAAATGACCTCTTGACTTGGAGACTTGTTGATGGAATTATGAGGCATTACAGTACCATCATAATCCAACAAAATCACCCTATTTTTTGCCCTCTTGTAAGACGATATAATAGAAGCTATTGAAAGCTTTTTGAAATTAGGGTCAAGCGCTACAACTCTAAATCCAAAGCTAAAACCAATACCCCAACATATTCTCTTGAAATGATCAGCACAAGTTCTTTCCATGTCTTGCAAGAAACTGCGAGACCAATAAGCCACATCATGTGTGCTAATATACCGATAATGCTTCTCATGTCGCAACTCTTGCTCTCGATCATGCATTCTAATGGCATCATACATAGCCTCTGCGGTTGAATCCACATTCCAAGGATTTATTCGGATTGCACCACTCAGTGATGGAGAACATCCAACAAATTCTGACACCACTAGCATGCTCTTCCTGGGATCACTGAAATCAGAGGATGAACCAGAGCAAGATAGCCCTTGTCTACACACAATATACTCATATGGAGTAAGGTTCATTCCATCCCTGACAGCTGTCACAACAACGCAGTCAGCAATACTATAATAGGCAACTCTTTCGTTGATAGAAACTGAATGGTCAACTAAAAGAATTGGCTGATAGTTGGGTCGCCCAAATTCTTCATTAATCCTCTGACAAGTTTCTTGTATTTTTTTCCTTATGGCATCTATGTTTATCCCATTACCTCTTGCAGGGTTTACAATCTGAACCAACACAGCAATTCCCTGCAATTTTGGATGGTGCTTGAGCATCTGCTCCATAGCAAGAAGTTTCAGATCACTACCTTTAAAAATGTCCATATCATCTACACCAAGCAACACCTTTTTCCCTTCCAAATGTTGTTTAAGTTTCTTAAACCTACCTTCCTCATCCACTGCTTTAATCACTGACTGTATCCGACCCATATGAATCCCAACCGGCATTATCTTGATGCCAATAGTCCTTCCATAATATTCCAATCCTATGTAGCCACGCTTGGACTGATACTCTAGATCCAGCATTCGGCTACAACAAGAAAGGAAATGACGAGCATAATCAAAGGTGTGAAACCCTATGATATCTGAGTTGAGCAAAGCCTTGAGTATTTCTTCTCTGACAGGAAGAGCCCTATAGATCTCAGATGAAGGAAATGGGCTGTGAAGGAAAAATCCCATTCTCACCCTGTTAAAACGCCTTCGTAAGAAGGTTGGTAAGACCATCAAATGGTAATCATGAATCCAAACATAATCATCCTCTGGATTTATAACCTCGACCACTCTTTGAAAGAACAATTTATTTGCAGATACATAAGCTTCCCACAAGGATCGATCAAACCGGCCTCCTTGATTCGCTGAGATTGGTAACATGTAATGAAAAAGAGGCCACAACTGTCTCTTACAAAAACCATCATAGTATTTCACGTAAAGTTCAGGTGGCAGGAAAGCAGGAACACATTTGAAATTATCCAGTAAAATTTGTGACACATCATCCTGCTCCTTTGGATCAACTTCAACCTTCAAAGAACCTACATAGAGAACCTCCATATCTTCTGGAAACCCATCTTTAAGCTGCAAGAGCAAAGAATCCTCATTCCAACTAAAAGTCCATCCTTTATCATCCTCTTTTCGTTTTGCTATCACAGGAAGCTGGTTAGCTACTATGATCATCCGATCAGATGGTACTGATGATGCATTATCAGATGAGACACTATGAGCTTGTTCATCATCAAGCTCTGCTACATTCCCTGGCACGGTCATTACCCTTGGAAATCTTTTCGGTTTCCCCTCAGGTGCCTTAAAATTCCCTGAGGCAAGATCTAAAAGATTTGTGTACGATCTTGACATCATCTTTCCTCCTTTATGGAATGGGTATCCTCAGAAAAACAAAATTTATTGAAAGCAAAATGGAAATGTCAGACAATCTGCAAATAAGTCACATATTTCAGAAGAAGTCACAAACAATATTCTGAAAATGAGGAACACCTGGAAAATGCAAAGACAAAAATAAATACAATGAGTAAATTCATGAAAATCTACAAGGCTATAAAATGTCCAAAGCGGAGCAAATCAACGCCTGATATGATGCAAATAAGAAAAGATTTGATTCAGTCACAATTGAATATCATAATTCTGAATAATGCAACGGCAGAAAATTCATTATCGCCGCAAAAGAATTATATATTACAAAAACTTTTAAAATATCCAGAGCCCTATCAGAAAGAAAAAAAAAACATAAACAAGGAAACAAGCAAAAGCAGACCCCAACATTCGGATCAATAATACTCAAAGCGATACATTGTCAATCATCTAATCTAAAATCCAAACAGAATATCACCCATCCGGAATTATCTACATAAAAACAATAAATTTCAACTATCCGGTGGATCTATAACAGGTGTAAAAAGACTAACCCAATCCCACAAACCCCTAATCTTGTAAAACAAAAACCAATGTTTGCACGATAATGCGCCCAGCTCCATGAAATTGAAAATTTGAAACCGACCTTTGCGTTCGAAGAAATGATTAGTGAGCCTTCGTTGAGCAGTTTCAACTTTTGAAACCAAAATATGACATCATACTCTCTTTTTTGATTCGCAAAAGCAAGTATAAAATCTAGGGTTCGTTTTCTGCGAAATGAAATCTGGCTATATAAGGAAAATTAGGGAGATCGATATCCAGGAAAATAATATCGGTGATTAATTAGGTGAATTATTAGATAGTAGTATCCCACTACTAAAACGTGAAATAAATCCACGAGAATACTTTTTTTTACTAATGAATATCCACGACCACGAGAATGGTTAATTAGAAAACACTCTGCGTGCAACGAATCCAGTCATTAGGGGATTAGCCAATAACATTTGAAAAGTCCACTTCGACCAATAAGGTGGTGGGCACGGGAGTTAAAATCATGTTTCATAAGAAATTGGATAAGGTTGGCCATAGCGAAGTTACGAGAACTACCAGCTTACTTCACGTGCTATCAACGAGAGTAAGTTAGAATGGAATAGTGAGACTTATATGTCAAATGAGTTGTACGTAATACCTTATTTAAATTTCATCTAATTCCAGCTTATCACATTCAATTTTTTGCTGATTTATATATATTTCTCTTTTTATTTATTTTATTACCATCCAACTTAAAATAATACAAAAAAATATTAATAAAAAAACTTATTTTATCATCATAATTAATATGATAATTATTTATTATTTAAAAAATAACTTAATTATTTTATTGACATTAAAATAATCTTTTTATTTTTAAAATTTTAAAATATTAAATTATAATATAAAATATTTAATTTCTTTAATATTAATATTAATATTTTTTTCCTTCAAAATATCAGTTCTCAAAATAAAAATCTATCCCTGTCTTAATTAATAACGTTTAAGTAGGATGCACGGTTAACTCCAATTGGCCGTTACTTTAATTGAGGAACTATTAAGCGCGTAAATCATCTCGGGATTGATGCGTACCAAACACCAATGAATAGGTGACACTTGGGGTAATAATTTTGACAACGACCTGCCAGTCGATAAGGTGACACGTGGCCTTGAAGGAACAGAATAACAGATAAGGCGCGACGTTAATTGTGGCTTTTTACATAAACTCTTGCAGTTGAGGTATCATTCGTAACTTCTCATTTATATTTACAATAATAACTTTTAATACAAATGTATGGAAATTTTATTGAATAAATTTGATATTAGTAGAGATAATTTAATAATAAAAATTATTATTATTATTATTATTATTATTATTATTATTATTATTATTATTATTATATAAATTTAAAAAATATTTATTTTGCTCATATTATTAATTATAACTTAATATAATTACAAATAAATAAAATTATTAATAATAAATTATTTTTATGATGATAATAATATATATTATGATAATATTATTACATATAACAAAATAATTTTAGGATAATAATAATTTATATTATAATAATATCATCATTATCATTATTATTATTATTATTATTATTATATTTTCTATCACCCGTTAGTTTTGTTTATCAACTATTATGTAAATGTATTTAAAAAAACAAAAATTAATTAATTTTATATTTTATTAACACATTATATGTTTGGTTGATTAGTTACTTATTTTATAAACTTTTGATAAAATCAAAACATTATAAGACTATAAACCCCAAAAAAAAAAAATTGGATCTCCAAATTAATTTACAATATTACTTTAAGGTGATCGACTTAAACTTATAATTTTTATTGAAAATTACTTAAAAAAACAAACAAAACATTTTTTTTTTGGTAAAAGAACTTTTTATTCTCAAACATATTTTAAACATACTATTTTTCACCAAGGTTACTTACATCATTTAAATTATTAATCAACCTGAAAAATAAATATGAATATGATATATTTTATTTATGCTTCAATTTGAAAATACTTAACTTTATTATATAGTAAAGTTGATTAATAAAAACATCAAATATGCACCAGCACTCAAACTAATAAGAAATTAATAAGTACTAGAACGAGGATTTCAAAAGTTGTTAGATTTTGAAAATAAATAAGAGAAGAAATCTTTCACAGATATACCGAAAAAAATTGTTAAAATATATTTTTCTTTATTTGTTTGATTATATTTAGAAATTAAAATTAAAAAAATATTAATTAATATAAATAAATATTATAATCATTATATATTTATAATATAAATAGATCGATTTGATTTTTATTAGTTTTATAAAAGTAGAGTTTCTAACTGATTCCATTAGCGCAGTTTTCTAAATTAAATAACATAGACTAGACCAACTAACATATAAAAAAAGTATATGATTAATTTATTTTTATATTCAATCATTTGTGTGATTTTTGAAAAAATTAAATATATCCATCTATAACTTAGCTACCACATCGTCACTTGAACACTGAATATTATTATTTTTATCTTATTTCTTAATTTTACCATCTCAAAATAAGGACAAAACTAACTATTATTATTATTATTATTATTATTATTATTATTATTATTTTTATTATTATTATTATTATTATTATTATTATATATATATATATCATAAAAATATCACAAAAATAATTAATTTGATACCAATTAAATTAATTTGATAAAATTTGGAGAGATCTATCTACTATCCATTACCTAATTATACTTTATCATGTTATTTGAGATATATCACAAAATTATAATATTAAACTTTATCATGTTATTTAGTTAAAGACCCTTGAATTGTAATATTTTTTAAATTTTTATCTTTGTTTAAATATATAAAATGTTGATATTTGTATTATAAATGATAAATAAATAAATAATAAAAATTAATCATATTTGATAGATACGATAAATATTGTTAATTGAATTACTTCAATTTTAAAAAGAAAAAAAAATCTCAAATAAATTGAAAAATATGAGATTCTATTAGAAAAATAATATTCTTAATATTGTAGAATTTTTTTTATTTAAGTTCTTTACATTAAATATATTAGTAATAAAGTAAAGTTATTTAGTTTAATTTTTTTTTCAAAATTTAAATAAAAATAAAAATGATGAAACATATTATTATTTTAAAAATATAAGAATTTTTTTATCTAAAATTATTTTAAACATAATTTAAATTTTTATATGTTGTATACATATAAATAAATATAAATAAACATAATATCATAATTTTTGAAGAAACATATTGACTTAACGAATTGCACGTGATTCATGGGAAAATTTTATTTGTCCAAGGTGAGAATTGACATTATTTTTAGATAAAGTGACAAATATGTTATACTTTCGCATTCGTGTCTTCATGAGGAGTTATTTGCTTGTTATTTTTGTGATTATTTTATATGTTTGTGTCGTATCTTACATTATAAAAGTGAGATTAGGGGTATCACGTTGAACAATGTAACTTAAGTACAACCTAGCTGATGCCTACAAAGTAGAGAAGATGTTTTGGTCATAGAAGTGCGATGGTTGGTTTTAAAAACATCTAAATTAATAATATAAATTTAAAAATAATGGATAGATAGATTTTCACAAATAAAATATATAATTCATTTATTAATAAAAAAATTAACTAATTTATTATATTTTATAATAATAATTAGGTTAATAAAATATAAACTTATATAATTAATCTAAAATACATTATCGATAAAATTGTTATTTTTTATTAATTAAATCTTAATATGTTATCTTTAATGGGATCGATAAATTAATTTTTAATTAAATTATACTTATTTTTAAGATATTATCAAACCATTTAACTTACATCTTTTGTGGGTATATAATTTTAAACTTTTATTTAACATTTTTAAATTCGATTGTAGATTCATGTATTTTAAAACTATTACAAAAAGATATATCATGAATATATTTTCAAATAATAATTCGTACAAAAATCTTTAAAATAGATCTCTAAATCATATCCAAATAATTACATCTAAAATCAAAAACATCACTTTAAATTATATCAACATTCATGTTTCTAAAAATCAAATTTTATTTTGAATCTATTATGAAAAATATGTCATTAACATATTTTTCGATAATAAACTTTGTAAAAATTTTGATTAGAAAATAGTATGTACTTAATTATTATTAAAAATATTCCCCTAAATAATTTTGAAAAATATATCAGCATAGCTAATTTTTCCTTTATAACAATCAACCAAACATGTTAAAAATAATAAATGATCAGTAAATTATTTATAACAAATTCAAAAAATATAATATTATTTACTAAAAATAAATAAGAATATAGATTAGATTCATACTCAAAAGATAAACAAACGAACGTGCCTTACTTTACAAAAAAGGTACAAAACTTCACAATATTTTCTAGATTTCAATAATGATTTTGTATCACTTGATTTGAAATAACTCCATATTAATGCCTTATTTATTTGAGGTAACATAATCTAAATTATTTAACAGCTAAACATAAACTAAAACTTGTTTAATTCTCAAATTGAGAGAAAAACTGAAAGAAAAATTATAGAAATTAAAAAAAAGAGAGAAAAGAAACAAGTTATAACAATTGAGGGGTCATTTAGAATGAAAGGGGAATGGTCATTTATATAGGCAAGAAAACGCTAAAAATGAGTAAAATGTGGACCATATATTCAAGAATAACGTCATACATTTATCTCTATCACGACATGCACCAATTTGAAACACATTGAAATCATGATCTATAAGTCTCACACCACGGAACATATTAACGACCGTTACGGCTTACGTTGATCTACACTTTGAGAAGTTCTTTCATATTTAGAATATATGTAAGGCTTATATATATTATTTTTTTATTCTTCATGTTACAATGGAATGCTTTTAGGTATGATTCTTAAAATGTTTATCAGTTAAATCAAATTGAAGCTATAATACCTTAACAAATAACAAAATATACCCAAAATTTTAAAAACATGATTTTGTTAACATAATGATAAAATTAAACAAATACAAATTTATTTTTAACATTTAAAGTGCATAAAATCACGTTATATTTAGTGTTTTTTAAACACTCATCATACAATAGTTGAAAAAATGGTATATAAATGCTACTTTCTTACATATTAAATTAAGGAAAAGCATATGTTTATAAAGGTTACCAATGAAGGATGGTTATAATGGTTGATCGAGGCAAAGCTTTAAGACTTATAGGGTTTTGTTGTCAATCATTTTAAGAATCTTTATTCTTTTTTTAATCTCCTATTAGATAGATATTCAAAGGTATCTAAAGGCTATTTGCACTAGTGTTACTAATAAAGATAATAACAAACTCATAAAAGAACTTACAAATGAGAAGATTTTGGATGCTTTGAAGAAATTAGCATTGAACAAAAGCCCAAAACATGATGAGTTTTCTATTACCTTTTTTTCAAAAAAATTGGCACATCATCGGTACAAATGTAATTAAAGCACCAAAGAGTTTTTTTAGTAATGGATGTATTTCTACTACATTTAACACTTCTTTCATTGTGCTAGTTTCAAAGGTAAACAATCCTATTTCAATTAATCATTTCAACCTATCAACTTGTGTAATATTATTTATAAGATCATCTCAAAAATTTCACATGTTATTAACTTCTTCTAATAAGTTTTTGTGAAGAATCTACTTATCATTAATAATATCTTTGTTGTTTATGAGCTTTTTCATCATGTATGTTCTAGACATAAGGGAAAACATTGGCATGTTTGGGTCAAATTTATTAAGTGGAGATTTTTGGAAAAATGATGAAGAAATTGGGCTTTAATGATCGATTTGTGAGCTAGATTGTCGCATACATTTTCTCAATATCTTATGCATGTGTTTTTGGGGGTGCAGTCTCTAGTTTCCTCAAACCCGTTAGGGTAAGAGGTTTTGTTGTTTTTATACCTTTTCATTCTATATGCTAAGTATAATCTTTTACTCTTAATGTAAGTTGAAGTACAAAACTTTTTGCAAGGTTTAAAAGTCTACTCGTCATTTCACATTTATTTATTTATTTTTATTGATGATTTTTCATCTTTTGTAAGCAGACAAAAGAAAAACTCAATTATGTGAAGGTGTTGATTTGTATGGAAGAGCTTTAGGTCAAAAGCTTATTACGTCCAAGTCCTCTATATTTTTTAGTTTTAATATCCCAATAGATGTAAGGCACAATCTTATGACATTTTTTTCAATCCTAAACTTAGTACGTGTGGATAAGTATTTAGGGTTATCATATCTCATTAAAAAAAATGCAAGTTAAAGCTTTTAACTTTATATGTGAAAAGGGTACAGAAAATCATTGATTCTTAGTCAACAAATTTCCTTTCAAAAGGTGATAGGCAAGTTATTTTAAAGGATATTACCTCAACTATACCGAATCATGCAATATGAGTGTTTTTTAATTCTACAAGTAGTTTGTAAAGATTTAACTAAGTATATGCATCCATATTGGTAGGGAACTTACAGTAAAAAAAATAAGATTAATTGACTAGTTTGGAACAACATTTTAAAACCAAAACATCAAGGTGACTTTGGTTTTTGTGATATAAAGCTGTATAATTTGGCCTTTTTGCATAGACTTTGTAAGATGTTAGAGTCAACTATTATTTGGAGTCATAAAGGGAAAATATTTCACTAATTTCTCATTTTTTTAGACTAATCTTGGAAATAGATACTTATGGGATGGAGAAGTATTTTCGAGACATGTAAACTATTAAAGGAAGGGATTAGATGGAAAATTGGTAGCAATAGTTTGGTCAAAGTATGAGATGAACCTTGGCTAAATGACCATGTTTTGAAGTGTACTTCAATTGTGAGGAATATTTCTATATTTTTTTAGAGGGACTTGATGAATCAAGAAAAAGTAACTGAACTCTACAATAAATGTTTTAGTAAGTGGATCCTTACGTTGTGCAAAATATGCCTATTTTTATTAGTCAAGATGTGAACTTATTTGATCAATGGAACTCATGATTATTGTTCAATCAAGTTGGGGTACTATTCTTCACTTGTAATCTTCTTACCCCCATCATCTATAATGACATTTATGGATTCCATAACTACATTAGTTCACAGTTGAAGACTCTATAAGCACTACTATTTAGGGAATAACCAAGAAATATACCTTCATCACTTCTTGAATCAAACTTACCCAATTGTTCTCGATCTCTAAGTATGTAGCATTTACTTCCAAAAACATGCATAAATTTCAGATTGGGTTTTTTACCTCTCCATATCTCATAGGGAGTTTGGTTTGTACCTGGGCGAAGATATACACGATTTATAATGTGACATGCAGTGTTTATAGCTTCAGCCCAAAATCTTTTGGAGACTCCCTTGGCATGCATCATTACTCTTGCCATCTCTTGAAGTATCTTATTTTTCCTTTCAACTACTCCATTTTGTTGAGGTGTGATAGGAGAGAGAATTCATGAAAGATACCATGTTCTTTGCAGAAGTTAGCATACTTGGTATTTTCAAACTCTTTTCCATGGTCTGTTCTCAATCTCTTGATGGTTACTATTTTGTCACCTACTTCAACCTGCACTCTTGTACAATATGAGACAAAGAACTCAAAAGCATCTGACTTATCTCTAAGAAAGTCTTACCACGTGTAGCGAGAAAAGTCATCTACTACAACTATGATATATTTTTTACCTCCAATACTTTCTGCTCTCATAGGACCCATAAGGTCAATATGTATCAATTCTAATACTCTGTTTGTATTTATACTCTTGATCTTCTTATGAGTAATCCTAGTTTGTTTACCCAATTAACATGGTTCACATATAGGTGTTTCAATTTTTGAAAGAATAGGTAAACCAAGTACATTCTCAATTTTACTTAATCTAACCAGATCTTTAAAATTCATATGACCTAGCTTTTCGTGCCACAAGGTAGTTGAGTCATTGCTAGCTAGGTTACATGTTACTGTGGGTGATGTATCAATACAATAACAATTGTCATGTGATCTGATTCCCTTAATTATACATTCACCCTTTTGATCTGTTACAATACAGTGATTGTTTGTAAATTGCACATTAAAATCACTATGACATATTTGACTTATGCTAATCAAGTTTGCCTTAAGTCCTTCCACATATAAAACTTCATCAAGTTTAGGGATACCCTCTATTTGAATAGAGCCTTTTCCAATAATTTTAGATGTTTTACCATCACCAAAGGTAACTGTCCCTTCATTGTATTCCTTAAAGGTTTTAAACAAAGAACGATTATGCGTTATGTGTCTAGAGCATCCACTATCAAAATACCAAGCGGTATTTGATTTAACTTTAAATGCTATATGGGCCACAAAGCAGTGCAACTCAGATTTCTTAACCCATCCTTTTTTTTATTTTGGACATTTGAGTTACAAGTTTCTTATATTCCTCTTTTTGTGTAGTTCTTGTAGTAAAAACTTTACGTTTTGAAATTTTTTGAGGTGCTTTAGAAACATTTGTATTCATGATAGAATCATAAGCATAAAGAAATCTACACTTAGGTCTAATATGTCCTTTCCTACCACAATGATGACAGATGGGAACAAACTGAATTTTCTTAGAATGATAAGGTGCAAAAACTACCTTCCCTGCTTGAGCAATAGTGGGCTTTACAAATTGAGTTTTGGATGATGAAGGTGTTGATTGTTCATATATGTATCCAAGACCTCTCTTATCTCTATGTGGCTTTCCGTAGTCTAGGACTTTGGTTAATTTTTCAACACCAATGGTCAAATTATTCATCATTTCTTTAGCAATACTAAGTTCTTGCTTAAGATTTTTGTTTTCCTCAATGGTTTTTGCAAGTCTCAAATTCAAAGCATTAATATGATCAGACAATTCCTTTTTATCTTTCTCTAGGTTAGAGGAATTTGTTTTGTGAACATTGATGAAATCATCAAGTTTAGTTACTTCCACAAGAAATTTATCTCTCTTCCCTGGCACCTAGACAATCCATGAATAATTCCTCATAATTCGATACATTAAACTTAGACAATAAGATAGAAGAGTTTACTTCCTCATTTTCTTCATCCGAGCTAAGTTCGGAGTCATTGTGATGTGCATTGGAAATTGCGGTGAAGGCACAATAATTAGTGTCATCATCCTCTGAGTTACTAGCATTGTCTTGCTCACTTTCTGTGTCATTGAGTGTAGCATTAAAGGCTTTTTCAAATTTATTTTTATTGTTAGCACAATCTGTAGAAATATGACCAAATCCCCCACAAGTAAAGCATTGAGGACTAGTGGGCTTACTTTTCTTACCATCAAGGCTAGGAGACTTGATTTCCCTTGACTTTCGGTCATTCGAACGACTGGATTGTCCCTTGTTGGAATGATTATTCTGTTGACCCTTCTTATTCATGAACTTCTTAAATTTTCGTGCTAACAAGACTAGTGAATCATTATTCGTATCATCATCACTATCAGAGATGTCCTTTTTGGAGCTTTTGAATGCCATATCCTTATTTTTCTTGGGTGGATCAAGAGAAAGCTTATAGGTTTGGATTGACACAACAAGTTCATCAATTTTTAGTGTGTCTACATTCTCGATTTCTCTTTATTGCTGTAACTTTCATCTTATAGTCAGCTGTTAAAGGGCTTAGGAGTTTGCCCACTTGTATAGGTTGTGGAATTTTCTCACCAAGGTTAGAACAAGCATTAGTGATATCACAGAAGCGAGCATAGAATTGACCAAAAGTTTCATTGTTGCTCATTTTAATAGAATCAAACTCAGATGTTAGCAATCTCAATTTTGTTTGTTTTACTTGAGAAGTTCCTTCATGAGTAAGAGCAAGTGCATTCCATGCATCTTTAGCAGTCTCACAGTCGGAGATACGACGAAACTCATCCATCGACACTACAGTGAATATTGAGCTTATACCTTTTTGGTTTTCCCCACTAAGGGTGCGTTCTTCAGTGGTCCAGTCTCTTCTTGGCTTTAAGATTGTTACACCATATTTCGTTATAGAAGGTGGTTCTTTACCATAAAGAATAACATCCCAGACTTTTTCATCTTGTCTGAGAAAGGCTTGCATGCGAGCCTTCCAGTAAGGGTAATTAAACCCATCAAAGAGTGGAGGTCTAACAGATGACCCACCTTTTTTCATTTGGTCCATAAGTAAGTGTGTGTCCCTAAGGATCAATCTCACTAAGTGTGTCTAGTGTCAGCTCTGATACCAATTGAAAGTTTATAAAATATAGACCTGATTAACCTAGAGAGGAGTGAATAGGTTATTCTTAATTTTTTTATTAATTTATAACTTGATAACCTAAACAAGTCAGCTAGACATGAAATCGCGTGTAAGAATAAAGTGTGGAAATAAAATAATAACACACAATATTTTTAGGTGAAAATAACTTAGGCCACAACAATGACCTAAGAGGAAAACCACTGGTCCACCGGACCACCTAACTTTTCACTATGAAAATCAAATGTTTAAGTACAAGCTCGATCTTATGATATCCTACTTAGGATAATGCCCCAATGTACTTTACTTACGAGCCTCTGTTCTGTTTTCATAGTTTCTAATATTAATGTGAATGGTTTTCAGACCAATATTCTAATAAATTCCCTGTAAATTAGATAGTTAACGAAACAACTTTATGAAATCTTTGTTAATAAAGTGTTCTGACCGAATCATATACGTATATGTATATTATCCTCCATCACATATATATTAAGTATATATATATATATTCTTCCTTTCCTCCATCACCGATTAGAGTTTCTTTTTTTCTTTTTCAATTTTGCTTTTCGGCAGCTTTTTCTATTCTACACATATGTAGCAACCCTAATTAAATATAAATAATAATAATACCTAATAATATTAATTTTAAATGTATTTTGTGATTAATATTTTCGAAGTTCATTCAAAGCCTTAATAAAATATATATATATATATATATATATATTTTAAATCTCATCTTAAAAAATATTAAGACACATAAAAAATATTTAAGCACCAAAAATAATTTTAGATTTATGAACATATACTATTAAATGTATAAATGAAATTCTATGTGTCGTAATTATAAAAGATATATCTGAAATACAATTATCTGAAACTCGAGTATTTGTTGGGTTTTTCTTGATAGACTTGATACTAGGTCTAAAAATAATTTTACAGGTAAATATTTTATCTACGAAAATAACGAACACTTGTAGTTCTTACAACATTCAATTCTAATATAATAAAAAAATGAGTAATATTTGAATAACAAATAAAAAAACAGAATTAAAATTTAATTTACGTATAAACGTTTTATTCATAAATATCGTTAATACTTACTAGGTTTTACGTAAATAATTGGCATAATTATAAACATTAAACAGTTGCTGTTAATGGTAACTTTCTCAATGATTTGCTTTGTGATCATTGTTGTTTTGATTTGATATCGATTGATATGGCGTTTTCTGTATATTCCTTGAAGTTATTGATGCATTTGAGACTTACTAGTTAATGAAATCAATTGAATTCATGATGAAAAAACATTTGAATCATATCGAATAATATTGTAGTTAATTTTATATAATGTTTGGTGCCCTTTCAGATTGTTATACGTCTTTAATAATTTTATTACAATGTATTCAAAAAAACTTCTTCATATTTTATGTTGTTTAAAAAATAAAAATTTATAATTAAGCAACTACAATGACATTGGTGAAACATCAATTGATCCCCAAAAAAGTTGGGTTGCAGAGAGGATGAACCCATAAGGCCTCAAGCTCCAAGTGGTTGTTTTTAACTTTTCATTCCCTCTCTAATATTAAGACGAATTGGGGTGAATAATCTCATAATCAGATCCACATACTAACACCTAGAAAAAATATTCAGAAACATTTGATTAATTTATGATAATGGAAGATTCCGAAAGAAAAAAAAAATCAGACCCAAAATTGAAAATATTTTTTTATGAATCGATCGAGATTAACTAATATATATAGTAGATTTTTCAAGAGTTGCCTGAAAGAAGTTGGATGATAAGAGTCAGTGGAGTGTCTGCAACGATTATCATAGGCAGTAACTCTTTTTTTCTAAACATGTTAAAAAAATGCATAAGAAACGAAAAGAAAGAAAGAAAAAAAACTCCAAAATTCTTCTTTAATTTTTAAATTTCCCCTAATTTGATTCCTATTTAATTTTCCTTTTCCCTTTCCCTTCTTCTTTTCCTATTTTTATTTTATATAAATTTTGGGATAATTTTATCTTTTAAAAAATACATTATTTCAATAATATCCTTTAAAATTGGATTAGGAAAAAAAATTGATACATTTACTCAATTTCATCTCTTCAACTCAATAAATTAACTAAATTTTTATTATTTAATTTTTCATAAAAAATAATAATAAATAAAATAAAATAAAATTTATAGGTATTAATATTTAATTATTTTTAAAAATAAAACTAATATATTAATTATAAATCAAATATAGATAATAATAATAATTTATTTACTAGGATAGTTTTACAAAGTATAATTTTTATTTTTCTTAATTTTCATTACAGATGCTTACTTTATATTTCAAAGGTAATGTTTTTTAGTTATTCTGATTCTTATAAATTGTTAATAATTACTATCAAATAGGATCAACACATTTATTCGTATCCTATCTTATTCTAATTTTATTGATTTTTATTATTGATTAATAAACATATTAATAATAATAAAATATTATTATTTATTTATTATTAAAAAGATAATATATATCATTTTTTAAGTATAAATATATTCAAATTATTAAAATTTATTGATAAAAATTTAAAAATTAAAATTTAAGAGTATAGTTTCATTTTATAAAACTAATTTATCTATAATATTATAAATATTCTGTATAAATGTTTTTTAATAATTAAAAAAGGAAGTGTATTGCCTAAATTTAATGTAAATCTGCCTCTGCCCCTTGAGTATATTTTCATGCTAGTGGGGTTGTATTTAATTTTATTGTATCAAGTCGTCCCATTACATAACAAACACTCCAATAATAAAATTTATTGGATCCAATAAACTTGACCTAAATCTAAAAATAATGAGAAAACATGTTGCATAAATAGTTGATTTAGTCAATTATTTTCATTTTATTTTTAATTATTAATTTTAATTTATTCTTATCATGATTTTAATTTAATTTATTATCGATTAATAATTTTTAATACTTGGTGTAAAAAGTTTTATAGTTTTTTTTCTCTTGATCAACATATTAGTTTTTTTTCTTAATTTTAAATATTTTATTTTATTAAATACTGTTAGAAACTCAATATAACTCAACCTAATAAGATCTCGTTAAGTTAAGGGTTGTTCAAACTTATAAGCAGTTTTACTGTCTTGTTCCTAGTCGATGTGGGATAAGGATACTTAACAAATACTTATTTTCATATCTGATTCTCAATACTATAAAAAAACATCTATCTTTAGTTATTATACAGATGAAGATATTATATCTTCCAAGTTTTATAATGATGTGATTTATATATTTTAATTCTATAATTTTATAATACTTATTATTAGTTCTATAACTTGAAAGTATAATTAATTAAATAAAAAAATTTAAATTTTTAAAAATAAATTAAAAATTATATATTTTATTAATAAAAAATATTAAAAAATTAAAAAACCATCTCTAATCTCCCTTTCTCTCTTCTTTTTTCACTATCATTCATTCCCTATATTATTTACTCTTTTTTAATTTTATTTTTTATTAATAAAATAATGATGATAAACGTGAGAAAGGAAAAGAGCAAAGAGAGAAATAAAGAGAGGAAGATTGAAATTTTTTTAAAACACTTCTATTAATAAAATATATAATTTTTATTTTATTTTTTAAAAAAATCATAATCTTTAAAAATTTTAATTTAATTGATTATATTTTTAAATTATAGAATTAATAAAATTTATTTAAAAAGTTACAAAATTAAAATATATAAATTATATAAGTATAATATTAGAATTATCATACTCAATAAGTCAATATGATATAAAATAAAAAAAAATCTAAAAATGCATTGATTTTTTTTTTATCAAAAGATAAGATGTAAATTTTATTTAATTATCATCAAATAAGTGATTTAATCACATTAACAGTTGGGTTTATACTAATTGGGACTGATTGTGGATGATAATTTTCCCTCTTTTTTTTATTTTCAGTAGTCGGTGTTAATTTGTAATTAAAGAAACTTTTTAGGTGTTAATTCCGTATCTTTGAACTCTTCCTAGATTTCAGCTTTCCCATTTCTTCCTCTCTCTCTCTCTTTTTTTTTTAGCATTTCTATTTCTTACTTAGATCTCTAGAATGCGTACGAAGGAAAATGATTATTTGTTATTTAAGCCATTTACTTGACATTTTATGGGGTGAGTCATATTACTCAATATTACTGTAATTTTTATTAATAATCCCTTTTCTTTTTAAGTCAAATAGTTATTATTATTCCTTTCTCGTGGTTGTCTCTATCTCTCTCATTTACTTAAATGTTGTAATTGCCCATTATAATATTACATTATTACAAAAGGTGTATTATAAAGGAAAAGGTTAAAGTTTTTCGACGGCAACCCAAAACATAAGTGATTTTTGCTCATTATTTTTTCAATTAAAAAGTTATTTTTTATTTTTTTATTGATGAGTATTTGATTTATGAGAAACATTCATATTTTTCTATTATAAACATTCAGTATTTTTTCATTTATCCACTATATATAAATACAATTAATTAATATTCGTGATAGCATAAATGTTATCCAATATATGGAAGGACGTTAGAGATATAATTTTTATCGAAATATTAAATATATTTTTGTTGTAAATAAAAATTTAAAAAAAATCATAAAAATTATAGAAATTTTATCAAAAATATGAAAAAAAAATTATAAAACTTTATAAAACATTAAAAAATCAATTATTTATATTTTAAACTAATTTTTTATTTAATATATATATTTTTTAAATACATAAAATATTTATATTAATCAATAGAGTTTATCAATTAACTAAAATATTATATAATATAATATATATATATATATATTACTAAATATTATATATACTATCTAATTATAAGTATTATAAATAGATAAATCTTGATAGTATAAAAATAAATTTTATAGATTATTTTTTAAAAAAAGTACTCATACGTATAACAAATATACTATAAATAAAAGATGAGAATATATTCACTTATAAGTGAGAAAAAATTAAATTGAAATGTTTGCTTAGAAAGAAGAAAAAAAATTAATATTTTTTATATTTTGTTCAATATTTTAATAACATTTTAGTGATGTTTTAACGAAATTTTAGTTAAAATATTCACAATATATGAGATATTTTAGCAAAAGAAAAAATTAAACAAAATTTAAGCGACATTGGTATTTAAGTGACATTTTAACGATAATTTGATCAAAAGATATAAATATCAAAATTTGATGTCAAAATGCATAAAAAATATTATCATGAAAATGTCGATAATGTTATCAATATTTTAATCATTGGTGATACTTTACCCTTTATAAAATGAAATAAATATATTAGTTACGAAATTAAAATACGTTAATTAAAAGTTATAAAATTAAAATATAAAGGTAAGACACAAACACTTCAAATAAAATTTATAGAATAAAATATTGATTTGTAAGAAGATAAGAAACTGCTAACACCATATTAACCTATCATACAGTTATTGTATGCTGTTTTAGTTGGCACGATAGAAGGATAATATGAATAGACTATTATTACATTTAGTTTGTAGTTTAACCTGAGAACACAAATAAGATACATTAACTTTTACAGTAAAGACTTAAAATGAAACTCACATTTGAGGAAATATTAATAAGTATTGAACATTATATTTTCTTATTGATAATATTACATGATGAGAAAGTTACAAATTCAATTATTTACTTATAAACAGAAATAGTATTTCAAATAATTTGCAGATTATTATAAGTGTTAGTTAAATGTATTTTGTTAAAATTATATAGTTGTTAATAAATGTTCTTCTAAAGAGGG
This sequence comes from Hippophae rhamnoides, assembly GCA_033030585.1. Taxonomy (NCBI): domain Eukaryota; kingdom Viridiplantae; phylum Streptophyta; class Magnoliopsida; order Rosales; family Elaeagnaceae; genus Hippophae; species Hippophae rhamnoides. The sequence continues at coordinate 58,006,392 of CM065428.1, read as the reverse complement.
GGAAGAAACAAGTGAATAATTAAAAAAATACTCTGATATTTAATTTATGTTTTGTATTAATATTTTGTAACAATTTAATCATATTATTGTTAAAAAATGACTGTATAATGAAGTTAATTTTTTCATTTTATTTTTATATATTTTTTAACTGTATTTGATAGAAATTATTTTAATTTGAAAAAATTATTAAAAAATTATAGAAAAAATTAAACAAAACATAAAAAATAGTTATTTATCATTTTTTAATATTAAATTATCATAAAAAAAATAAATATAAGATCTAATTATCATTTTTAAAATAAATATACTATTTGCATAATCAACTTTCCTTAAAAAAGATATTACCATCGCGTTCACTCATCATTTTTAAAACAAAAATGATGTGCTATTTCAAATAAGGTGCTCTTGATGTCGCCAAAGGGCTGCGAAAATCCCAGATACTAGTTCTTTTAGATGTTGTTAATGTTATAGAAAAAACAAATGTTAATGTTATAGAAAAAACAAACCTTGTTGCTCATAGGCTAGCAAAATTTGTTATAACTTTATCTAACTATAGTAATTGGAAATAAACTAACTGGTATGAACTCCGTACATTCTTAAAAAGAAAAGTCTTTATATCTCAATTTGTTACATGGTAACATTCCATGTGTCAAAATATTATTGGACACAACTTTAAACATCTATTTATAAGTAGTGTTTGATTGATTGAAATGGAATTAAAATTGATTTATTTACAATTTTATGTTTAATTAAATTGAAAAATAAGAATGAAATAAAATAGATTCTTAAAAGATAAGGTATAAGAATTTTTTCTCGTCCTAAGGAAATCATGATTCTATTCTCATTGTAATTTTTTGTCTCAATTTTACTTAAATCATAAATACAACCCTAAATCCTAAATCTTAAATCATAAACCCTATATCTTATACCATAATTTCAAAATCTTAAATCTCAAATTTCAAACCCCAAAAACATATTTAGAAAAATAATAATTTTAACCTTGAATCTTAACCCACAAATATAACCCTAAACTTTATACCCTATACCTAAACTCTAAACTCTATTTAAAATAATAATAATTTTAAGCCTAAATCTTATTTAGAAAATAATAATTTTAACTCTAAACCTTAATCTACAAATATAACCTTAAACCCTAAACATTATACCCTATACTCTATACCTTATACCCTAAATTCTAAACTTTATTTAGAAAATAATAATTTCAACCCTAAAATTCTAAACCCTAAACTCATAAATCTTAAATATCAAACCTCAAAATCCTAACCCTATTTAGAAAATAATAATTTTAATAATATATTTTATTTTAAGTAATAATTATTTTGAAAAATTACAATTCTAATAGTGTATTTTGTCTGTCAAAAAATTAATAATTAAATGATATTATTTAAATTTTATTAAATATAGAGATATTAAAGTAATATACTATATTTTTTATTACATTTCAGTTGTAAAACAAACACTGTAATATTGATTCATTATTTGATTTCAGTAGTCAAATCAAACAATATTGTTTTCTTTCAATTCCATTTCATTCTCATTCTGTGAACCAAATGTTACCGTAATGTTACACATAATTTATTGTTGGTCATAAGTTATGATATTTATAATTCCTCATCTTTTTTAAGAACGGTGCCAATATAAAATTTATTCTATTAAGGCAATAAAAAGAAATTTTTTGCTCTACTAAGAATTGAATTTTAAAAAATATAAAATTAATTACATGGGATAGTATTTTTTATATATGAAGTTTTAATTTTAATTTCTTAAAAAAATATATGTTATTTTTCTTTCCACATAAAACAAGATATGTTTTTCCTTCCACCCATGTTTTTTAATTTATAAGAAAAATAACTAATATATTTTTTCTTAATGAAATTATGTAAACTAAATAGGAAAAAAAAATCTAGTGAGAATTGGAAAAGTCTTTCCTTGGGTTGGTTGGGGGAAGACTATTTCGATCATGAAAAACGTTTCCATTCTATTATATGATTTGAGTGAACCAAACATGATATGTAAGAATATTCTTCTATTTATTATTATTATTTTTTTCAATTCAATACAACCAAATATCAACTAAATAATTTTTTTTTAAAAAAAAGAAGAAGAAAAGCATCGATCATAAAAGTAATAATAAAAGAAGAGAACGTACAGCACTTATATTTCTTTATTTAACTACTCTTTATCATTATTCATTAGCTTAAGCTTTACAGTTTACACTTTCGTCGAAGGCCAAACAGAATAGTACAAAATAAGAAACGTTTTTTAAACCAAAGAAACAAAGTGCGAAATTTTTTATACAACAAACTATCTCTGTGTGCTCTTCTTATCCAACAGGAATTCCAACAAATTAAATCTATAAATAAATATATGATATTCACCGATAATAATATAAAATTAGAAAAATATTATCCTATACTTCCACAACATGAAACTGCATTCAGGCCATGTATCAGGTTCTGTTCCTTCGATTCTACAACCTTTCGCCGGAATACCACCGAACACTCCGGCAATTCTCCCAGATCCGCGAACAATGACTCGTCCTCATTCTCCCATCCTATGGAGGACGACATTATGGCGTCATCATCCAAGCAAGAAATGCCATGCGTACAAATTGAGTTGTCAAATATTACCATGGATGCCACGTCATCGAACCAGTGATGATTGTGGATAATAGCCGCCGCCGTTGACTCATAACTGAGTTCGAGGTCCGTCTGTCTGGGGAAGAAAGTAAGCTCTTTCGCTGGTGATACGACGAAAGGTTCTGGTGTTGCGGGAATTGTAGATGAGTCTGAGGTAACCAAAGGTGTAGATGACGTAACGAGGGAGGATTGGTTATGTGATTTGGTGGGTATGGTATGATTGTGATCGAAAGCGTATGTGATTAGTAGCTTTGTGGGGTCCATTCGGCTTCGCTCCACTTGTTTTCTCGCCGGACATCCCTTCGAACTACTACATCGATAGTATCCTCTGCAAATAGTCAAATAATTCAAACAAACAGATAAGAAAATGCATATCTGGAAGGAAAAGTCGATAAAACCAAATTTGTACTACCATTCAGAACCACATCTTTCCTATTTACATACTCCTTTTTTTTATTTTCATTTGATATTTTGTAACATTTTTTTTTTACTATATTATATTATACATTCAATTCAGATAATATACGACTTTCAAGTTTCAAAAGATCCAGTTCTCAAATTTCGCTGATCATAGATAGGAAAATCATAACCTTCTCTTTTTTAGTGTCGTGTACGAGGCAAGGTGTGTTCAAGTTTGACATAAGTTGATTTTTTGTGGGGAGGGAAGGATATTCTTCATAGAAGTTTCTAAAATTTTATAGGGATATTGTTTTCTTACTGAAAAATAATATATATTTAATTATATATAATATTATAAATTAATAAAAATTATATTTAAAATTAGGTTTAATATATATTAAATAGGGAAAAAAAATATGTTATTGATATTTTATTTTCCTAATGAATGTTCAATATATTAGTTGTAACAATTAAAATTACTTTACAATAGAACGAAAAATAAAAACTAAAGACTTTTTTCTATATATTTAAGAATGTTTTTAATCATGAGTTAATAATTTTAATTGTGATTTTTTTGTGTATTTAAGAATGTTTTTAAACATGAGCTAATAATTTTAATTTTTTTAGATTAAGAAATGTTTTTTTATGTGTGTTTAAAAAGTTTTTTAGTTTTATTTTGATAATTTTAGTTGTTGAGGTATGTATGGGAGCTGGGAAGCCATAAAAAATTTCTTACGGGGATTTGTTTTAATATTTTTTAATTTTAAGTCTATTTTATAGTGATTTGTTTTTACTATAAATAACTTTAAATTTTACTTAGTTTCATGAACTTATAACTTAAAATTCATTATAAATTGATTTTTAATTAAAATTGAATTTAAACACAGACTTAAATGCCCTTGATTAATAGTGAAATTGTTTAAAATAAAAAATAAAAAAACAATTAAATTTATACATAAATATATTAAATTAATTAATTAATACTATTTAAAACTAAAACTAAATATATATATATTAAATCTTAAAATATTTTATAATTTAGATATTAAAGTTTTAAAAAATTAACATAATTTTTCAACTAAATTAAAAATATTATTAAAATAATATGTCAAATAATATTATAACATGAAATATATTTATAGATGAAATATATTTATTTAAAGCTAAAATTCAAAAACGATATAATATTATAGGTGACATTATATATATCTATTGGTAAGTAATGGTGGATGTATATGGTAATGAGGAGGGGGGCACGTTTATCATCTAAACTTTTGAAAAATAAATGTTTAGTTATAATATTTATAAAATTATAGATGAATTATATAGATAAAATAGAAGTGTGTATTATTTAAATTTTAAATTTTAAGTTTTTAATATTTAATATATCATCGAAACTAAATAATTTGAATATATTTATACTAAAATGATATACATATAACATATTTTTAATTAAAAATAAATAATAACTAAAAAATAACTAATCTTATTTTTTATAGTATATATGTTATCTCTTTTGAATATAAATCCTAAACTTGCCATTATTGGTAAGCATATTAATTTAGTATAATTTATAACACTTTTATCTTACTTTAAACATGAATAATTAGGATAAATAATTATACTATGTGATAATATATATCGTGTTTTATATAAGATTTTTTTTTTAAAATATATATATATATATATATATAATTTATTTTGAGTATATTTTTTTTGTTTCAATTTTATTTTACATTTTATATGTAACTAATAATATATATAAATTAGGATATAAGTACTAAAAAAATGATTTAAATTATAAATATTATAATTTTATTACTACATATATAATAACACATGGAATAAAAATGTGTGTGCATTCAGTAAATTTTGTAAATAGCTTCACCCATGTGTGTGTAAGTTGATAATTTATTATCTAAATTATATCTTAATAAATTTTTTAAAAAAAAAATCAGATAATTAAAAATAAAAAAATATGTAAATCAAAGACGATAATACAAAAATATGAGAAGAACAATCAGCCAAGGTGAAATGAATTACTCCTTGGAGAATCCAACGTGAATATTAATGAGAAGAACAAGGAACAGAGGCTATCTTTGATAGATTTACACGCGCTGATGGAAAGCGTAGGCGTATAGCAATGTTTCAACTCTACAACAATGCGCATTTTAGCAGCCGCCCTCTGACTAAAATACGCCTCCCCTCTTCCCAAATGAAATGAAGTAGAAGTCTAAACCCAGATGAAAGAATCAAAGAAAGTTGAATATATATATATATATAACACATCCTGGCGATAAATACAAAAATGGTGGAGTTTTCATTTTTCAATTGGAACATTATTAACAAAATATATAATATTGTCCTTGTCCACTCTGTAAAACTAGCTAATTCTTTTGCTAAAATTGCTTTAAATTTTTTTTTTCTGTAATTCTTCCTCGAAGCATACATAATTGAGTAATTAATCATAGAAATTAAGAATTTAAACATACCTGGGATAAGGAGAACCTTTAATGGGCTTTTGGCCGTACTTCCTCCAGGCCCACGAATCCGACGGTGGATATGCTTCCCCTTTGCTCTTAGATCCCGCCACGTCACCGATCGGCACTGAAATCACCTTCTTCTCTCCTCCTCTCCTACTATAATATATCACGTTCACAAATATAAACCCCATAACAATCAACCATCTTCACAAAAAAATTAATTAAATAAAAAAAAGAGAGAAGAAAATGAAGTAAAAAGCTTAATTAAAGCTAGCCTTTTAAACCTTTTCTTGAAAGATGGAGCAGCGACTATTTTGTAGTCGTCACCTGAGGAGGGTGAATCCGGACCATTCTCCGTTGATACGATTTCGGGTTCCTCCGGGTCACTAATAAATGGTCTGTTACGAAATCTACGATCCATGATCAAGTTGCTATATATTTCACAGGAATATTTAATCTTACCCGTTTGTTGTGGATACTACTTTTTTTTCAAACTTTTGAAGCTGGATATACACAATCATATGTTAATTTGTTTCTGTAATGAGAGAGAGAGAGAGAGAGAGAGAGAGAGAGCAGAAGGGGATGAAGGGGGGGGTTTTGTGTTTTCATATATGGGTTGTAATGTTGACAGATAGATAACTGCGTAGTTTATTAGGGACGTGCAGGCTAATAGTGATTAAAATATGGTGTAATTTATGCTTAATTAAAGCCTTTAATGGGAAATATTATTGTATGAATAAGTACAGGAGAAGGAGAAGGAGAAGGAGTAGTCGAATTCTAAAATAATTGGATGGTACAACAAACGGTCCACAGCAAGGATAGAATGGATATTCTTTTTATAGCGTACTCCATCCAATTGGCTCTAAAGCGCTATTTTAGTGCTGAAATTTCACCAAAACTTGTTCACATCAGCTGTAACCTTCACCTGCTTCGTGGATAATGTACATCACCTTTTAATATATTACTTGTTTTATATAAAATTTATTTTAATATAATTATTGTTAATACGTTTTTTTAAAGTTTAAAACAGTGCATCGTCATACAACACCGTAGATTTAGTGCTATCTTTATAGTTTAATATTTATTATACATTAGACATTAGACTAAAGAATGGATATTCAATAAAGAAAATAAAATCATGTAAAAAAAAAATTAATGAAATAATATAAAAATGGAGTTGACTAGGAAAGGGTTGTATTAAGATTACACATATTATTAGTAATTGTTATGAATATGAAGTGTTGGAATTTTTCCATAAAGGAGGAATCTTTCAATAATGATGTATTTTTCATTTATTTCATAATGAATGAACCAATTTATAAGCTTATGAAATGTTTAAAAAGGAGTAATTAATTTGAATAATATAAAGAAGTAGGAAATTACTTATTAGCCCACTTAATTGTTAGTTGAGAGACTACATTAATGCTATCTCCTTCTCATAACTGACTGCTTACACTGAAACAAAAATAATAAGGTGATATAATTTTATAAAAGATAAAATAAATTTTATTCTTATTAAGTGGATCATAAAAAATTTATTATCGTATAAAAGTATTATAAATAAAATTTTTGCATTGATATAAATAGGATCACGCACATGATCTATATTATAAATATATTTTTTTATTTAATTATTTTTATTAGGTCATTTTAAAAATTTTATCCGAACTGAAAAAAAAAAAATCAAGCAAACAACAGAAAAAAGGTACAATAGTTTGTAATTATTTTTAATTTAAAATATATTAAATAAAATTTAATTAAAAAAAAAACTAAAAGCAGCAAAAACATGTAAAGCAAAACTCAAAATCTAAAACATCAAATTAACTTGTACGGTATTTGTTTCCCGCTTTTTATATTGGATTGTATGGACATCAATCAATAATAAATACTTTCCATTGTAGGTGCTACCAATCAATAAATAATAAATACTTTGTATTGTATGTGTCATTGATTAATAATAAGGTAATATAACTTTATAAAAGATAAAGTAAATTTTGTTGTTATTAAATGAAGCATAAAAAAAAATACTATAAATTAAAATCTTATATTGATATAAATAGGATCTGTGTCAAGCACATCAACCGTATTTAAGGATATTTTTTGATTTAATCATTTTTATAAGGTTATTTTTGAAATTTCATCTAAATTGACAAAAACAACAAAAAAAAAACAAAACAAAACAATAGTTTATAATATAATTATGTGATAATATACATATTATTATCGTAATTTTATAATATAAATTAAAAATATCATATCATTATTGTATAATCATAAAATTTATCAATTTTTATTTTTAATATAAATTATAACTTTAAATCATACTAAATATTATTTAATTAAAAAAAACTAAAAGCAGCAGCAAAACTCAAAATCTAAAACATCAAATTAATTTGTATAGTTGTATGAGTCCAGTATTTTTTTATTTTTTTATTTTCACTTTTTACATTGTTTATACCACCGATCAATAATAAATGTGTAAAAAATAATTGAAAAAAATAGATATTTTATATACATGTTTCCTAACTACTTGTGACATATATAGGAGCTGGTGTATTCATTAATAAGGGGAGTACAAATCTCTTATTACTTGATTATAAATATAATTTTTATAAAATTTAAATTATATTTAATATATTGCGCCTTCTCTTAAGTTTTAATAGTATAAAATATTTTTAAATAGAATTTTATGTGTAAACTTGCCACAAATCCCACGTTATAAAATTACAACAATGTTTATATATTGTGTTACTTGAAATTATCTTAGAGTCCAATAAATTAAGGGAGGTACATAATTAGAACTAGCTGCATGTTATGTCAACGGTATTGGATATAAATTAATCACAGTTGCATTAATTTAATTATATTAAATTATATTGTAATTATTTTATATAGTATTTAATAATAATTTATATAATATATTTTGATAAAATTAATGATAAATAATTCAATAAAATATTTTGTATTATAAATAGTATATAATTTTTCTTAATTATCAAAAATAATTTCATTATAAAAAATTAATTAAATCATTTTTTAATTTATTTTTATATTTTAAAAATAAAAAAAATTAATTTAATTTGAGATAATAAAAAAAAACATAAAGCTATAGTATCAAATATAATTTAAATCCATATATTTATCGGTTCCAAATTCAACATAAATATATGATTTTTATAATGTATAATATAATCTAATTTTACAATTAAATATATAATCGTATATAAATTATTAGGGGTGTGCAAAAAATTTGATCATTCGACTAATCCGATCAATTTGATCTGATTCATTAATTTTTTAACGATTTCAATCCGACTATCGTATCGATTGAAATTTTTTTCAATACGTTAAATTCGGATTGGATGATAGATTTCGCTATGTCTCATCCGATCCGAAATCTATCATACGATCTGATCGAAAATATTTAAATATATATTTATATTTTATATATTGGTCATATTTTAAGATTTCTTTTAGTTTAAATAAGTTTGTGTTACGTGAAAATTTAAATTTTTTATTCAAAAATATTAAAAATAAAGTTAATTAAATTTATTGGTTGGATTGATCGGATTCAACCGATTCAATCCGAATAGATTACGGATTGGATTTGAAAAATAATCGGATCGGATCGAATTAATATAAAATCAACAATTTCGATCCGATAAACACTCCTATAAATTATAGGATCGATATATTTAGCATTAAGTAACAAACATATTGCTAAAGGTATACTAAATTTGGTAAATGGAAGGCTAAGCTCATGGTGGGTAGTGGGTACTCTTATAAGTGTTTTACTTTTGAAACGTAGTGAAATTTTAGTGCAGTACTCTTAAGCTATTTCGTAGAATAAAAAAAATTAAACTGATCCAGAGAGGGGAAGAAATACGAAGAGAAAGTGGTCTTTACATAATATAATAGCAAACAATAGGTATTCCATGTTTAAAGCAATCAGAGAGATCAGAGCCAATCTTCAAATAAATAAAATAATAAGAAACAGTAGAAATATTACCTAATAAATATCTTTACAAAACCCTAAAAATAAATAAAACCTTTGGTAGTTTTTCACGTGCACACATATATACTAAGATATCCCTAATAAAAGTCACATATGAAAAAGTTTTAGAGGCCAAAAATGACCTTTTGGACCTCACTTATTCTTTTTCATTTTCTCTCCACCTTTTAGATTTAGTTTTTTTAATTATAAATTTATATTTTGTAGATTTGATTAAAAAATTATAATTTAATTATCACCCTCTCAATCAAGTGATTAATACGGTGTTATTATCTCTCTTTATTTTTTTTTAATTTTAATAATTTATATTGTATATCAATAAATATTAAAATACTCATAATTAAATATATTTATTATGAATAATTATTTTAGTAGTTTTATTGATTATTAACTTTATATTATTATAATCAAAATAATTGTTTTATTTTTAAGGATAATAATTTATTTAATTCACACCTACCATTCAATGAACTTGTTACTTCATTTGCGAGGGGTTATAATTGTATTGAATTAATTATATTTTTTCTCGTAGATATTATATTATATCCAACATCAATTAAAAAAAATCCATTAATCTACTTTACTTTTAGACAAATTATGTTCAAAAAAATATTTATTAAATTAAATCAAGTTTTATTTATCATATCAAATTCATATGTAACATCATGTTATGTTTGATTTATTTATTAAATAAATTATCTCTTATAAATTGTGTGATATTGTCACAAAATATCACACTTATTATTTATAAAATAATTATTATTGTATATTTACTCTTCACTAAATTATTAAATTAATTAACATTTATTTTTAGAGTATTTTTTCAAACTTTTATATAAAATTTTAAGATCAATTTTTTATCTAGTAATAATAAAAACAACATTAAAAAAATATATTAAATACTTTTTTGTTATTTTATTTTTTAAAATTATTTTTTAAAAACAATAATAATTATTATTGATTAAATAATACTATTATATATTTATTAAATTTAAATCAATAATCTTTATATTTACACGGATACACAACTAGTATTTAAAAAAAACAGATGACTTTTATGAGTACTAGTTCCATTCTTGCTTGAGATTAGAGTTGTCTACCAATTAATTGTAATTTGGAAGACGTATTCGGATCCTTACAAATGAATTTATCATGTGAAAAAGTTCTAGACGAAGAGGGTTCGTGTATGCACCCGCAAGTATAGCCTTAAAATCATTTACACATCACAAACGGAATGCCATTCCCGTGAGTGTATTGTTCAACCTTCAAATATATGACTTGAATTCAAAAAAGTACCAAAATTGTGGTGAGGGGAAATTTTTTTCTTCTTCAAAAAATCTTGTAGTAGTAATACCGATAGAATTTGATTTTTTTAGAAAATTAAATACGTTGCCATTAATTACCTATCTTTGTATCTTTTTTAAAAAATTAAAGTAATTATTTTAATAATTTAATAATACGATATATGTTTAAAAATTAATTAAAAAATAAGTATGTTACACTAAATACAAATAAAATTATTTTTACGAGACTTTTATCAATAATAAAATAATTAAATAAATATACGTTAATTTACTTATGCTTATGAGATATTTACTATATTTATTGAGAGTACATTGTATTTTGTTTAAATATCTATTTGTTTGTTGTATATAGGAGTTGTAATTTATGTAGTAACTTGATTCTTTAAATCAAATCCGAATCGTAGAGCTCAAAATAAATTAAATTCGTACCAATTCAAATAACCTAAAAATAAATAAATTGAGTTCGAACTAATCCATTAAATTGAAATAAATTTTTAAAATGCTTGCTAAACATTACAATCTATATACGGCGTTAAAAACTTCAAATTAGAGAAATATATTTTTTCTATATCTTTCTTCTCATCTTACACTCAGAACTCTAATAACCTGATTATGTTTAGGGATCAAGGTACTAACTAAAAATACTAAAGTATAAATTTAAATTCTTATTGCGTGTTATATGTATCTAAATTCTTATTATACATCAAAATTTAATGTTCTCAATACGTTGTAATTTTGTGATACATATCTAAAATGATTTACGAGTATTATTGGTAGGTACATAATGAATTTATAATATATACAATTGCACACAAAAATCATATTATAAGTAATCATCATTTAAATGTGTTATCTATCAACAATGATAACCACAAGGATAATTATTTCAAGGCTTTAGATGTATACTATATTTAATTAAAAATTAAAAATATAAAGAGATCAATACGTAGTCCGTTGAATTATTTGTTTAGTGGTTTGAGTAAATATTTTGTTTAATCTTACTCATATATTTCTTTATTTAGTGATTGAGGAAAATTTTATTGAGATTTGGAGCTTTTTATTTAAACTTTAAGTTTTTATGAAGACATGACGTTCTCTGATTTTTACATAAGAAGGTTTTGATGACGTTTACTTTTATCAAATCTATTTAAAAATGAAATTCTTGTTTTAAGAAATAGTTTTTTTTAATTTATGTTTATCAGTGTTCTTATTTTGTAATTAGTTAGTTATTGTAACATAACGAATATATTTGATGAGTTATAGTATCTTCGTGAATTTTATTATATGTGTGAGTTGTTCATTTAGTGTTAATTCATTATTTATTTAAAAAATTAGTTATTGTAATATTATTTTTCTTATTTTTGATATTTTTGTTTGAGCTATGAATTTTAATCATTAAACATATTTTTTGATTTATAGAAAATATTCAATTAATTAAATATATATATATATATATATAACAATTTAGATCAATTTGAATAAATTTAAATTAATTCATTTATATTTGGTTTAGATTTAAAATTACTTTTATTAATTTAAATTAAATTAAGATTGAAAATTTTTTAATTAAGGAATTCAAGAGAATAATTATAAATGAATTTAGCAAAGTAGGAGAGTCTTTTATTTATATATATATCGACTATAATCGGTTTCTATATTACTATGAATTATTCACCTTATTTTAATTTATTATATATTTTTTAAAAATGTTATATAGCTTACACAGCAATAATATTCAACTATTGATCTTACAATAAAATAATTTTTTTTATATTACTGCCTGCGCTACGAACAAAGAAGCAATTTAATATTTTTTTAAAATCAAATCATCGTCTTATCAACAACTTTGACACAAGTAGAAATTTAAAATTAAAAAAATTAACAGATATTTCATCAACATGTGCTACACGTGCATTGTGCAACATGGGCTTGAGTAAGGGGAGAAAAAAAATCTTGCTATATAATTATAACAATCTGTAATTTCTTTCACAATTGACAAAGCCTATCCAACCTTCTAATCACATTTTCGCTACACATTTTCTACTCTCAGCACCACACATGGCTACAGAAGAAGAAATTCTCAGCCTCTTTGAAACTTACTGGTCTGAAATTTCAATTCTGACAAACATATCTCCTTTAAAACCCCAATCTTCAACAAACCCATCCCTCCAAATCCAACAAGAGATTCAAGAAGCAAAATTTTCAAGCTTACCAACTTTAAAGGTAAGATCTTTCAGTGAACAACAACTATTGAACTCAATAACAGCAAGCTTTTCCTCAGATTCTTTCTCTCCAAACACAGTCCTCACCTTACCAAAGCTTCAACCAATTCTCTCTGGCAAAGAATTCACAGACTTTTCCAAGAACAGAGTGGAACAAGAAGACCTTGTAATTGAAGTGCCCAAGAAGATGAAATTCAGAGAAAAGAAAAGAGGAAATAATAGTAAAAGCTTATCAGATCTTGAATTTGAGGAATTGAAAGGGTTTATGGATATGGGTTTTGTGTTCACTGAGGAAGCTGATAAGGATTCAGAATTGGTCTCCATAATTCCTTGGTTGCAGAGACTAAAGAATAAAAATGGGGAGGATATTGAGAGTGAAGTTTCTAGGCCATATTTATCTGAAGCTTGGGATGTTTTGGATCAAAAGAAGAAAGAGAAGCCAATATTGATGGATTGGAAATTACAATCTTTGGGTAATGAGACAGACATGAAAGAACAACTTAGATTCTGGGCTCATACAGTTGCCTCAACTGTAAGATGACAAGAGAGTACAATTTTTGTTTAAGTCAATTTTTTATTTTATTTTATGGATTATGAATGTTTCTATAAGGGTTGAAAATTTTCATCATGAATTTGTAAATATCAAATAAAGTGATCAAGAAAAAAAATAGAGAATAGTGATCAAGATACATTTTGTTCTTACTTAATGATAAAAGAATGTGTTTTATGATTGAATGTTTGATTCTCTCAGATTACTTAACTGAATTTGTAAAAATAAGGTAATTTCATTAAAGGATGAACCATTGATTTCATTCTTATTTAGCTTCGAAATTTCTAGCTTTATAAAAAAAGGAAAAGGAAATTGGAAATTTCAAATATCAATTAACAAAAAGTTATCACCTAAAGATGGTTTTTAGCTTTGTGTATTTGCTAACAAGGAATAAAAAAAGAGTAGGAAATCATTTCTTTTTATACGTTTATTTGTTAAAAAATATAATGGAAAGAAAATAAATGCTTATAAGTTTAAGAATTATTCTCACCAATTGTTTCCTACTCTCTTTTATTATTAATTCTATTTTCCAAATTTATAAATAGAATTACTAAAATATCTTTTATTTTAATATTATATTTAATTAAATTAATATTTTAATTTTAATTCCTTAATAACACAATAAGATTTACACTCTTTTTCTCTACATTTTGATTTAAACTTATTTTTTTAATTCATTATTTATGTCTTGAGCATCAAATATAGTGTGTTTTTTTCTTTCTTTCTTTCTAAAATTCAAACTTATAAGTTCCAATAGGAGCAACTTGTCCACTTTTTTAAAGATGAAAATGTAAAACGGTAGACCTACCATAATCAATTGTTTCACTTGAGGACGCTCCCACTTTTAAGAAAAGTGTTTGTTGTTCGGCCCCAAAAAAAGCAAAGGAGGTAAAGTGGGAGGATAAACAGAAAGTGACTGAACTAGATGTTCATGTTCCCAACAAATGGGGATGGGACTCCCAACTAGCATAGTTTTTAGTTTGTATATTTTTAAGTAATATTTAATTCGTATAATATAAACTTAATTGGAATGATAAGATTAATAAAAATGAAAATAAATAAAAAATAATAATATTGTTATATTTGTTTTAATAATAATATTAAAATAATTATAATATTGAAATAAAATTTATAAGATTATAATTGAAGTAAAATTAAAAAATAATAAACCATTTTGACTTCTAAATAAGAAAAAATAACAAATAATAATTATATAAACGTGTAATAAAAATATAACTTTCTAACGTTATCATAAAGTTTATGCTAGTAATGGAAATTTTTATAAAATATTTTACATTACATTATAAATTAACTATAAAATCAAATACAAGAATATTTATAATTATTTTCGTTAATACCATTTTTATTACTATGAATCAAATATAACATTAATACTTTAATTTTTTTTTTAAAGATACACATAAGTTTATAATTTATTGAAAAAATTTCAGAGGTAGAAATGTTATTTCATGAAAAAGTTGAAGATTTTAGGTGAGGGAATCTAAATCTTTTTTGTAGGAATAAATTTTACTTGAGGTGTTGCAAATTAATAATTTAGGTTTTTTCTTTTCTTTTCAAAATTTATACATTAAAGGTATTAATATAAGTTAATACATATTTGATATATCATTTGTAATAAATCGTTAACAAGTCATAAAATTAACAAAAAAAAGTTAACAATCCTTCCAAGTCTTTTTTTTTCAAATAAACCTTCCCAAGTCTTATTAGGAAAAGAAAGAAAGAAAGAAATAATCCATGTCTTGTTTTTAATAAGAAACAGGTACACAACACTCGCAGGTACATAACACATTCAAACGTTGGTGGAGTTTTGAACTTATACAAGTCATCAGAGATTTTTATACACAACAAGTGTATTGATATATGTAAGTATAATTTGTTAATTTTAATATTTTATTTTTATAAATATGAAAGTAATTATAATAAATGAGAACAAAATTAACTATTATTATTAACAATTAATAATAAACAACATATTTTTCTAAAAGACCTGAAACTCTCTGCTAAATGCAGAGCAAGTCAAATAAACTTAAATGCATTGACCCAACATCTTAAGTTAACAATTAGCTAGATGATGAATTTGATTTTAAGTAAACAAAACTACGAGAACAATATTTTATTTAATAGTTGGAGTATCTTTAGCCATTGACCCATTATACTCTTTGAATGAAACTTTAGCTACCATTCTTGCATGACAGTTTACACTTCTATTAAACTTAAAACCGATCTGGACTGTTAGTGCAATAAACTATAGACATTAGATTTAGAATTGATACTAAAAACAATATGCTATTATTGGAGATGAACTTATAGACAAAATAAAGAGATTTTATGAAGTTAAGTTATGTTTTATTCACAGAATAGAACATAAATGAGAATAAAAAAGAAATAATATTATTATTATATTTTTTAGTTTGATCATTAGAGAATTATTAAACTTAATGGAACGAAAAATATTATATATTATTTTAATGTTTTTATATTCAATAAAATTTAAATAATATCATTTAATTGTTATTTTTTCGTAAGACAAAATACATTATTTAAATTATTATTTTTCTAAATAGTTATTGCTTAAAAATAAAATATATTATTAAAATTATTATTTTTCTAAATAAGTGTTTAGGGTTTGGGTTTAGTGTTTAGATTTGAAGTTTTGGGATTTCGGGTTTAAGGTTTAGAGTTATATTTGTAGATCTACGATTAAAATTATTATTTTTTTAAATAGGGTTTTGAGGCTTAGGATTTAGGATTTAAGATATAAGGTTTAGTGTTTAGGGTTTAGAGTTATATTTAAAATTCGGGTAAAATTGGAATTAAAATTTAACATTGTAATGGAACCATGATTCCTTAGAGATGATAAAATCATGATTCCTTAGAGATGATAAAATCATGATTCCTAAGCTTTTAGAAATTGATTTCATACAATTCTCAATTTATAGCATAACCAAACATAAAATTGTAAGAAATTAATTATAATTTCATTCTATTTCTACCAACCAAATACCATCTTAGAGTGAATGTATATGGTTTAATAACATATATATATATATATATATATATATATATATATATATATATATATATATATATATATATAATTTACACATACATATCTATTACATAAAGAGTACACGTAACCGTATGTCATAGGAGTATAATAACAAAAGCATAAAATACTATAAGCATCGAGTTGGTGGTCTAATTTCTGATACTTCAGATGCTAAGGTTGCTTGGAATATCCACCTTCATGGCACAAGCATGGCACAAGACTCGGATATTATATCATAGTTTGAATCCTATAAAGATCAGACGGTAAGCCGTACCTTATACTCAAACTACTATCACAAATTTGTGATCAACACAAATAAAGTGTAAAGATTTCATTGGCTTAGACAAAACCAAAGTGATCTGCTAAGTAATTGGTCAATCCTATCACGATAGCTCAATTGGTATATCATAAATTTTATGATATCTACCACTACTCTATCCACACAAATATGTTATGAACCTTTATTAATTTTCTTTACATGGATGTCTAGTGACTGAAATTTCAACAAGTCCTCATGATAGATAAGAGGGAAACAGAACAAGACATCAGATAAAAGTTTTCTACATGTCTATTCTTCATTTGTACTTCAGTAATAGTTACATCATATACTGATCTTGATGTTTACATCATAGGGGCAGGTTCAGGATCAATACAAATTTTACATGGTTGCTGTTTAAATATATATATCTTAAACACTTAAAACATTTTTTTCCAAGAAGTTTCTATAAACTAAGGTACCCTTAGTGAAAAAATATCAAGAATGTTGAGAATTATGTTATTTTTCTTTGTTAGAGATTGCCTCGGGAAGTTTAAAAGTTGGAGGCTTATCAGCACCCCTTCTTGAGTACTCTCTCCATCTTCGAGCTGCTGCTGCAGCTCTTCTTGCACTTTCCTTCACTTCCTCCTCTGCAAAAAGAGCATTTGAAATTCAAATTGCAGATTATTAATAATAAAGATAATGAAGGTTGTTTTGTTTATAATTTTTTCCCCCTTCCCTTTTTTGCAGGGTACAAATGTGATTAAGCTAACAGACGATTCAAGCCCAGTTCACACATTTATGGATTGGCAGCTAAATGTCAGGGAAAGAAATGCATATGCACCACATGGCTAAAAATCGTTTGTTACAGCTCAAGTGGAGAGCACATGGGAAATGTTTGAATGATTGCGGTTCATCTAAGATTCATACTCATGATCATATGAATTATTTGAAAAACTTATAAAATTATTTTATTAGGAAATGCAAGAAACAATCAAAGAGAGAAAAGTTTAGGCAGACTTTGTTTAACTCAGCTGAAAATTATATAGTAGGGAAAAAGGAAAAATCTAATTATCCTCTGTAGACGGTTCTATTCATCTGTCTTCTGATGGATCTGACATAATCAGTTAGAAGCTATATTACATGTACTGTTCATTTTTCATAAAGTATTCGTGTCCTTTGACACGACATGGACATAAGTATGAGAGCTAGATACTCAAAATTAGTGAAAATTTAAAGAAAATTGAAAAAGTTAAGACGTATCCGACACTCAGATACGTATCCAAAAATTTAGGACACTTGGTTTCCTAAAAGAGTCCATGTAACATTGGTTAAAAGCATGTACTTGTAAAATTCAACCACATCTAAACTTCTTTGGAGATGGAAACAAAATAAGAGGAGATACTTCTACCTGAATTTTGGTAATTTGTAGGCTTCCTCCAAATATCGCTCCAATATGATTCAGTCTTATCACCATCTTTTTGCTTCATCATCCGAGTTTTAGCTTTTTCCTGCAACCAAAAATCGAAAGAAATAAACAAGCAAATAAATAATAAGCTTATATGACATTATTACTATTTGTCATGTAATTAATTGGGTGAAAGTCACATTTTCTGCTGTTCTAGAGACACAGATGCTACTTTATAAGGTTTTAAATTTTGCAGAGCAAATAAACATCAAGAGCTCTTGCACCAGGAGAAGAAAGCCACACAAAATCAGACTTCAGTGCTTTTGAGTTTTGATGTATAAGAGCAAATCTTTTTTTTTTTGTGTAGGTTGGAGTTGGACTAAAGGAATATGCTAGTTTCACAGGTTTTTAACCATATTGATTCAACACCAAATGCACAAGTCGCTATGACTGAGTTTAGGTTGAACTTATTCAATTACCAATCACTGGTTAATAATAAAACACATTTGAGGTATATAACTAAGCTTTAGCTATGACCTATAAGACAACAAATCATCCAGGAAGATTAAAAAAACTTCGTGATATCATGAACCAAGTCTCCAACATTAGTTTTCTTGATCATGAAAAGCAAGTTTCTGCATTTTATAGCCTCGAAATGAAATTGTGAAGATATAAGATCACAAGCTTGGACTTTTAATTAAAAACGAAAACAAGAAGCCGAAAACAACAGAAAGGATGACCTACAACGTTTTAAATTGAAAGGGATGAAAGTGATGGATGATATGATATAAATTCCTACCAAGACTTTTGCTTGCCTCTTTTCCCATCGAGAGCTTGCCTGCAATAAATGAATATGCATAAATTCGTTAGATGCTTATAAAGACAGAAAACAATCTAGCATTTGAACCAGTTTCAAGTGAATATAGTTTCCAAGGTGAACCTAATGACCAAGGGTCTATGTAAATCTAAAGAGGTGTAAACTGTTATTAACCATTTATGAAAACAACAAAATTCTCCATAAGACACAATCAAGATTTTCAAGACTAAATCAAGAATCAGATCAATGAACCATTGCAACACAGAAAGAACCACCTTTTCAGAAACAAAAGGAAGAGAACCCTCAATTATTGCAAAGTGATTGAAGGGAAGACCAACATGGACATATACACATGTTTTCACTACTAGCAACAAAACCACATGCGAATGCGACATCCTTACCATTCTGAACACATCGGCTGATGCTAAACCCATTCCCGAAAGCATCAGAGCAACCTGAAAAGTATTCAGCAAGCCCTTTCAGATAACCACAGACATCAATAAATAACATGCAACGTAAGTAGTTATTCTTTAACTATATGAAGAAAAGAGAAACATATTAATAATAATTCCAAAGGCCAAAGTTGTTTTCACAATATTATTTCTGAAACTAAAATGTTCACCTGCCTAGCTGACATGGATTACTAAAAACTAAGTATGAGCGACAAAAATCTGAGCTTTTTTTTCCCCATCCTTTTAAAAATGGAACTACAATCTTAGGATATATTGGTGATCTAAAGATGAAGCAAAAACTCTAAGAAAGTTGAAGTATACAAAAAAAAAGGGATCTACACTAATCATAGAAATCCCTTTTAAAAGTTTATTCAAGTACTCAGGGTCACTTAAAAGACTGTTGGTTGAAGATAAACATGGAGCAAATACATGTATATATCAGTTACAAACAAAGAGATGAAATTCGTGTTGACAAGCAAATAGCTGCATGAAGACATTAGATGAAGTATGCATTGGCAAACAAAGAAATTTAATTATCATTGTTTGCCTTACATTTACTCTCTCTACCCTGCGCATTTCATCTTCAAGCAATGATAGTTGTGCTGCAGAAGTCCAATGGATGCAATCAACTGGGCTGAAATAAAGAAACCTCTATAGAAAATCACCTGTATATCTATGCAACTTAAATATTTAGGACTAAATGAGTTGAAAGTGAAAAGGTGAAGGACTAAGTTGGTACTTTCAGCCAAAGGCTTTTATTTGTTGCTAACAATATTAAAATACTCAATTTGGCGCAGGTTCATGCAATAAATAGGATTTATCTAGTTTAGAGCCTGGAATGACCTACCAACTATCAATAGCTTCCTGAATTAATTCTACGTTCCCACACTGGCCATACGCTCTTGCTCTTCCAAAGTCTTCCTCAATTGCAAAGATATCTGATGCTACATTGGCACAATTTTTGCAACCTATAAAGAAAATTAGAATGTATATTTTTAACCTTTTCATTACTGTTAATAGATTAATTGATAGGATTTACAGTCAACGACTTCACTTTCATTCTAGAATTTGTCTCTTCAATGTATCTTTCATTATTTACATATAAATAGTATGTCAAGATTAGAAAACTCCAATTACCCATGGCATAGCAAATTAAACTCATATGCATAATACATTTTGTCAAAAACTCAGACTTAACTTATCCTCGAAAACACGCTTTCAAGGATGAGGGTTATCCAAGCTTATAAACAGCACTGCTGCTAGTACCCTGATCGATGTGGGATTTACTTTTCTAAACACTCCCCTCACATCAGCAAAGGTCAGTGCCCTTTACTATGGGGTATTTGGGTAGTGCTAGGTGGCTCCTCCACCACCTAAGACCATAGCTCTCATACCATGTTAAAAACCCAAATCTAATTCATCCCTCGAAAACGCTCTTCTGCTGGTTTCCTGGTCGATGTGAAACTTATTTCCTTAACACTCCCCCTTACATCGACTGTGTCGACGAACGGTGGTGGTCTTATGGCTTCCACGGGTACAGATCTCAGGGGGTGGCTCCTCCACTGTCAGCACTTGCTCTGATACCATATTAGAAACTCAGGCCTAACTCATCTCTCGAAAACGCGCTTTCAAGAATGAGGGTTGCCCAAGCTTATAACCAGCACTGCTGCTGGTACCCTGGTCGATGTGGGACTTACTATCCTTAATACGTTCCTCAGCTGAAATCTGTAACGTAATCATACTAAATAAACGCTTGCAACCTGCAAAGGATTCTATGTGTGACTGATCTCATGAAATTAGTTGTAATGCCAACTACCCTTAGGTTGATATATTGATCTCAGCATTCAACTACCTTAAGAAGATTTTTACCACTTTTGGTAGTTTGCCTGACCTTTTTCTCCACGATGCAAACAGAGCTATATTTATGCACTCTTCAGTGATGAACCACAAAACTGGTGAGTACATATTGAAAAGAAAAAAGGCTATTTACATACCTATGCAGTTGAACTCGTCAACAAAAACATGATCCTTAGGGATGGAATCATCTAGGAAAGGATTGATTGCAGTCACTGCATATCCATGAATTTCATCATAAATCCTGCGCTGCACAGGATCACTAAGTACCTGTACTGCAATATTCTACATTTAGTGCAAGGACTGAAAAATATCTAAGGCAAACCATCCTCAATCTTAAAGCATTTCAATTCAATTGTGAACCCACCGCATAAACCTCATTAATGAACATGCAAAAGTTTGTGGTCCCTGGATCGTTGCCGCTCAAGTCTGGATGACAAGCTTTCATGCAATTATAGTAGGCTTTCTTTACTTGCTCCGGCGTGGCATCTGGAAGCTAGTAACATGGATTCACAAATTCAGATTACAAATAAAGCAGAATGCAAGAATCAAAACAGATTTGACTACATAAACATATGACCCCCAAAAAAACAAATAATAAAAAAAAAGTGACTCGACTACAATTTGAAAATCCAATAAAATAGATGGCAACATGGACTTTTAGTAGATTGTTTTGATAGATAATTAACTATATATCATGTCCTCTTAATAGCTATTGATTCGTTTATTAGAATTCCAAAACTACATTACCAAAAGATGACTCTTTTAACTGTATCTGCCTACCCTTAACCTTGACACTTTTTTGTTTTATTTTATTGAAAAAGTAACCGAACCTTGACTATTGAGTGCACAAAGCATTGACAGAGAAACACTACTCACTACATAAGATAAAGAGGGGCACTATCCACGCAAATTACCACCCCTGCTCAAGAGTCAAGAGTACTCATCCAATTGCCTTTAATAACAACAATTTGCGCAAAAGGAAAAACAAAATTTTACGATCAACATATCAAAGGAGCCTTAAATATCCATAGTCTTAAGTTTACTAACTATAAAGCAACACAATCAGTAACTAGAAGTCGTAAAACATTGCAGCATCAGTCTTCAGTAAACCAAAATGTTGCATCCGAAATAATAATAATAAAAAAGGACTTGATATATCCATTAATCCTAAACTTTCTAGGAAAGAAGCTGAACCTAATCAAAAACAGAGCATTACCAGACCCAATACTTCGTAATAATCATCAGCAACATAGTCCGATGAAGGTGAGTCATTAGTCACGGCTCTGATTCTGCCACAGCCTTTTCGCTGGGAACCATGACCCATCAAACTCAAGGCACTGCTGGCTCGCGGCAAAACACGCCATGGGTATCTTGACAACGGATTAAATTTAAGAGCTTCTGCACATACTGGTGACAGCAATTGAGCCATTGAAGATTTGTATACAGGTGTCTTTGGTTTGGGATTTTTGAAGTGAAACAAAAGGAAGAGAAATATGAGAGTTAAAGAGAAAAGTGATATTTTCCAGGAATATGGTGGAATTATTATTATTATTATTATTATTATTATTATTATTTTGAAAGAGAGAGAAGAAGGAACAAGTTTTGTTGTGTAAGAATGTAGTGCTGACATGGCATCTTCAGAACCAAATATTTTTGTATGAATATAGAGATCGGATTCTCTCTTTGTTTGGTATAATGATATATATACAATTTTAAATGTTGATTAATTCATATAATATATTAACAATTATAAAATTATTACTATAAAATAAAAGAATGATATGGAAAATCAAGGAAAAACAAGGAGAGAAAACTCAAGATGAATCTAGTCAGAGACTAACGATGTTCTCCTATCTGCACAAATATGGCATGTGTCACCTCGTGGATAATTGTTCCTTTCACGCTTCAAGTTCAAGCTTTTTTTTTTGTTTTTTGTTTTCTTCTATTTATCAAATTTATAAATATAAAAATAATACTTAATTTATACATATTTATCATTAAAAAAATTTAATACATTATTTTACATTAAATTATATCTATTTAAATTCATTTAATATTAATTCTAAAATAATTAAAATTTATTTAATATTATTAAAATAATTTTTTTTAATTATTTTATTGATTTTATTTTTCATACTCTTTCCCTTGCTTGGTCAGTTAGTTGAGCAAGAAAAAATGTTTTTTTATTTAGGATAGTTGTATTGTCAGATTAAATTTTATTAATATCAAAATAAAATAATATTTTTATTTTTTAAAAAAATTTAAAGTATTAAATTATAAGATAAAATATTTACTTTCTTCTAAAATTAATATTTTTTACTTTAAAAAAATATCAATTCTCTTATTTATTTGTGATTAATTACATAATTTTTAATTAATTTTTGTTAGATTATTTTCTCATCCTAGTTACTTGGATTGTGTTCATCTTTTCTTTTTTTACTTGTACTCTTAATATAAGGGTCAAAATATAATTTTAAAAAAATAACTTTAAATAACCACGTAGATACGAAATAAAATGAACAATCAAAATTTAAAAACAAATATAAATAAATAAATGATTCTAATTTAAGTTACTTATTTATATATTTTACTTTCAACTATTTTAAAAAAAACATATGTTATTTATGTTATAATAAAAATGATGAAAAATATTTTTTTATACCATAAAAAATAACATATATTTTTTAGGAGATTAAAAATAAAATTTTATATATAAAAATATTTTATAACTTATAATTAAATCTTATTGCTTTTTAACATTAGTTTATTATATTTCTTAATTTAATACATTTAGTTTAAATTCAAAAATAATAAACTAAATGAATTAAAATTTAAAAAGTTAATGAAATAACTAATAAAAAAAGTTAAAAATTATAAAAAATAATACTCTTTAAACTTAGTAAAAATATATTTAATAATATTAAATATGATCTAATGAAATGATTTCAATATTTAATGAATTTATATGGTCTTAGTTCAACTTATGTCGCTTAATGTAAAATAATGGGTTTTATTCTATAGAAAAAATATATGAGTTAAACATAAAAAATATTATATTTATAATTACAAATTTTAAGGATATTATTTTAATTATTTGAAAAGAAATAAAATTTATATCTAAGTATTATAATGCAATTTTAAGTCCAATTTATATATTTAATTTATCAAGAATGGCTACTAAAGCCCATTATCTTTAATGAATACACTTTATACCCGTATTTATTAGACGAGAAAGTACAAGTCTATCATCTTTATAAAAAAAGGTTATACAAGTTCAGTTTGTAAAAATAATGAACTTATATTACCCTAACTAATATGTACACGATTAAGGTACATTTTCATTAAAGATAGCAGACTTATGATACCCTTTTTCCTTTAATTTATATGGTTAAATTTGAAAATACAATGTATATAATATTATCAATTTTTTTTTACAGAAAATAAAGTTTATAATAATATTTTAAATTTTTAATTATAAAAATAGTATCATTCATATATAATTCTTATATTTTTACTACAAAAAAATTAAAAGTTTAAAAATTTCACATTGAATTAGACGTTATTGAAATTAAACTGTGATCAATTAGACATCTTTCATGTAAAAATTTGGTCGGTTGAATCTCGTTCAATGTTATTATAGTGTTATTTTTATCGTTATAAAATTTAAGTTGTCATTTTATGTAATTTAAAAAAAATCAAAAAACAATACACTTAAAACTTGTAACTATAAAAATAGTATCCATTATCTTAAAAGTTCATACATTTGCACTATTAAAAAAATTACAATCATTTCATATTGAACTCTATGTAATTAGATACAGTTTAAATTAAACGACATCATTTCAAACACGTTTAATTTTAAATGTAATCTAATTATATCCTATTTAATATTATTGTGATGTTATTTTTGTTATTATAAATTTTAAGAGTCTTATTATTTATAATTTTACTAATTAATATTTTTAAAGTAAATAATAAAGTTAGTTTTGTATAGTTTAAGACCACAAATTTAAAAGAAAGAAAAAATCCTAAGAATTCTATTATTCAAAATTTAATAAAATACACGCAAAATAAGGTCTCATGTATGTTTATAACTAAAATACATTATAAACTATAATATGGTATCAGCTCTAGGGGTCAGTAAAATATCCAATCAATTTGAAAAATTCGAAAAATTTGATCAAATCCAAAAAAATTGAGTGGTTTCGATCCGAAGTCAGATCGGATTCGGATTGGATTTTATCAATCCGATCAGATTCGGATTCGGATTAGAAATATTTAAATTCATATAATCTGATCCGATCTGACATATTTAATATATTATTTAAAATATATATATAATTATATTATAATAAATAATAAACTAACTTAATATACTCTGCGACTCCATCTCTTTAATCTTAACAAAATCGAAACCCTAATTAAATTTTTTTCAGCCATCATCTCTCTCTGTCTCTCGTACTTGAGTCGACTCCACCCCCGCCGCTGGTTCCAATCGTTGCGTTCGAGTTGATGTTCGTTTTTCGCTGCTCGGTGTTAATTGTTCGCCTATCGTCTGTCGCTAGTCACCGTTCGTTGCAGTTGGGCTTTTATTATTTTGATGTTTAGCTTTCTGGGTCTTGTTAGTTTCTTTCATTCTTTTCTTGATCTCGCTCAGTATACAATCTGGGATTTGTTAATTTGGTTGGTTTGATTCATAGAGACGTGAATTTGATGGGTTTTGAAAGTGAGAGTTTGATTGTACATTATTGTTGAGAAAAATGAATGAATTTCATTAGATTCAGCAATCGGTTTATTCAAAATGTAGATTCATTTTACCAAGAACTATAAGTATTGTTAATTCATTGAGTTGCTTGAGCTTTTGTCAGATTTTTTGTTGCGTTGATTTCGTAACAATGAGAGTTCAGTTTTGTTGCGTCCTCATTACCGTGTACCTATGCTTCTAATTCTTTTTCCGGGATTTGCTACTTTCAATGCCCAGTTGCTAATTTAATTTGTATACTTGTATCTTGGATTAGCATCAAATAACTTTTTGGCATGTCATAACCTGTAACTACATTGATTTTGACTGGTATGTGAAGCCAAATTTTAATTAAAATTAGAATTTAAAGCGGATTCGGATTGACATGTACAATGGATCGGATTCGGATTGACATTTAAAGCGGATTCAAATTGAATAATTTTTGGATTGAATAATTTTCGGATCGGATCGGATTCACTTAAAATTAGCGGTTTCGGATTTGTTCGGATTGGCATGTACAGCGGATCGGATTCGGATTGAATAATTTATAATTTGCTTCGGATCAGATCAGATTCAGATTGATCTAAAATTTGCGGTTTCGAACCGATGCTCACCCCTAATCAGCTCCATATATATCGTGGCATTATCGTGTTTTACTTAAACTTTTGTAAGAACAAATCATAGCTAAATTCAAACTTTTTTAAGACACTCATTACTGTATCCAATTTTACACCCGAATTGGGTGTTATTGCATCCTATTTGATAAATTTTGTTGAATTCAAAAAATATTGTAACTCATTCAACAAATACTGTACCGACGCCAAACGCTTCTCAATATACACGGCGCCTATCAAACAGTTGTAAATCATGTAATTCAATAATGGTGGTTGTTGAAATAGTAATTAATATTTGTCTATATAAATAATGTAAATACCCGATACAAAATTAAGAAAATATATACGAGAAAAACGTTTATTTCTTCTTCTCATTATTTCTTCAAATATTGATTTTTTCATGGTATCAGAGTCAATTCGTTGCTTTATACAAATTTGAAACTCTTGTTCTCTAAAACAGAGATTTATTTCTCTGAAAATATTTCTTCTCGTGAAAAAAATCTCATTCAAACACCCTTACAAATATTAATTATAAACATCATTTTTGAAGCGGTATTTGTCCCACCTAATTTTACCAGATTATTCTAAACATAATTGTGAACATTTTGGTAAAAATAGAGTAGAATAAAAGTGCAACACGTGCTCCCACGCGCCTTCTGAAGCGAAGGAAACATTTTTCACGTGCTCCACGCTCCGTCACGCACCGTCTGGAGGTTGAAGACGATAACGTGTTATTCGGCTCAACACAACTTGGCTGTTTCGGCACGGCTCAGTTCAATTCGGCACAGCTCGGCTCGAGGGCATAGCCGGCTCGCATCGGTTCGGTCTAAACCCAATTTTCTCAATTTTTCACAGTTTTTCCATTTTTGGCTTGTTCGGTCCCTTTTAAAGGTTGGAACTTGGTTTTTTTCAGTTCTGGATTTCTAAAAACGGTCTGGTCCATTTTTTCATTTTTTTAAACCAATTTTTACCCAGTTTTGTGGTTTTTTATCGGGTTTAGTGTATTAAAAAAAGGAGAAAAAAATCAGTTCTAAAATTATTACACCATTTTCTAGTTTGTTTACCATAATATCGTGACAGAGGGTATAATTTTATTACCTATGGAGCAATCAACTCCAATTGCTGTATAATCGTTTCAGTCTGAAGGTGTGTTTAATGCTGGAATTGTTCTTACTGAGACTAATTATGATGTTTGGTCTCAAATAATGGAAATGCATATTGTAGAGAGAGAAAAACTCTCTTATATTCATGACAAAAATTTGCAACAAAAAAATATCAAACAATTATAACAAGTGGTATGCAGAAAATCAAAAAGTGTAGAGATGGATTCTTATGTCAATGAGTCCAGAAATCATGAAGCGATATTTACGCATACCTATTACTCTTGAAATTTGGGGTGCTTTAGCAAAAGCATTCTATGATGGAAGTGACGAATTATAGGTATTTGTCTTAAACCAAAAAGCATTTACTTCCAGACAAAATGGAAAATCACTTTCAGAGTATTATGGAGAGTTGACTGAAATTTTTCAAGAGCTAGACCATCGTGATAAGGTGGTCATGAAAGACCCTAATGATCTAATATCATATCAAGAGTCTGTTGAAAGACTAAGGATACATATTTTTCTTGCTGAATTAGATGATGAATTTGAGCAGGTTCGTGGAGAAATTTTGCGAAAAGAAACTATCCCAGATTTAGAAGGTTGTTATTCCTTGATTCGACGAGAGGTAGTACGTCAAATCTCATTGAAGGAAAAATCTGGAGACATTGACGCTTCCTCCATGATATCTAAAAATTGTTCCTTTTCCAATCAGCAAGAACGAAGGGTGACTGATAAATCATCATTTAAATGTACCCATTGTCATCAAAAGGGTCATACTAAAGAACGATGTATTGAACTTGTGGGATATCGTGACTGGTGGGATCACAACTGTGACTCTCAGAAGAAAAATCAACGACAGATGTTTACTACCACCATTGCTGAAACAACAAAAGATCATGTTGCAAACTCCTCAGCAAATGTTGTTAAGATGCTTAAAGCTTTTTCTCCTATTTTTAATAATACATGGATAATTGATTAAGGTGCAACTAATCATATGACATTCGATTCTAGACAAATATCAAAACCATCCTCACACAAAATTGTTTTCACTGCCAATGGTAACACAACCCGAGTCATTGGGGAAAGATCTTTGTCTCTCACTAGTACTTTGAATTTAGACTCAATACTAGTTGTTCCCTGTTTAGAGTATAACCTTATATCTATTTCTCAAATAACCACTATTTTATCTTGTTTTGTTATTTTTTGGCCTGACTTTTGTGTGTTCAAGGACATTCAAACAAAGCAAACGATTGGTCATGGTGTTAAGCAAGAAAACATGTATTATTTGGACTTGGATTCAACAAATCATGCATTGGTAGCAACTGGATCTAAAAAGGATGAATCAAATATATGGCTATGGCATAGTAAATTGGGTCATGCTTCTTTTGGATATTTAAAGAAATTATTTCCAAGTTTATTTTTGAGCTTAGATCAATCTACTTTAAAGTGTGATGTCTGTGAACTAGCAAAAAGTCATCATTCCTCATTTCCTGTAACCTTAAATAAAAGTCCATTTCGGTTTATGGTTATACATTCTGATTTATAGGGTCCTTTTAAAGTCTCTACTTTGGGAGGATCACGTTGGTTTGTTATATTTATTGATGATTTTAGTAGAATGACTTGGGTCTATTTAATGAAATCTAAAAGTGAGGTAAACGTATTATTTAGAAAATTTCATAAAATGTTTCGTACTCAATATAAAACACAGATTCAAGTTCTACGAAGTGACAATGGAGGAGAATATAAAAGCTCTGAGCTTCAAGAATATCTTAAAAGAGAAGGGCTTATTCATCAAACTACTTGTGTTGATACACCTCAATAAAACGGAGTTGCAGAAAGAAAAAATCGACACTTGTTGGAAGTTGTTCGTGCCTTATTGAACGAAGCTAATATGTCATTATCTTAATGGGGAGAAGCAATTACTTCTACTTCATATTTGATCAATCGGGTACCTTCCAGTCCCATTAACTTCCAAACACCACTACAAGCCATCACTGAAGCAATTGTTGCACCAAGTGTTCCCAATTTACCTCCTCATGTTTTTGGTTGTGTGGCATTTGACCTACATAAACAACAACGTAGCAAGTTGGATCCACGAGCAATACATTGTGTTTTTATGGATATGCCATACAACAAAAAAGGGTATCGGTGTTATCATCCTCCTACAAAACAAATTATTACCACCATGGATGTTATTTTTCATGAAGATACAATGTATTTCTCGCGTACACTTGAATTTCAGGGGGAGTACAACCATGTTGAAATTCAGACCCTTACATATAATTTGTCTTACATATAAATTGTTTCCTTATGAAGAAAGACAAATTTTATGTGAGGAAAATACAAGTAACTTGAATTCACGTGGTAATAACTCTCAATATAGAAAAGACTCAAGGGAAATAGAATCAAGTCCTCATCAACTTCAAGATCATCAAGCAAGTTTCTTACTACCACAAAGTAAGTACGAGTTTCCTTCTCCACAAGCTGCTGATATACCTAACCAATCGTTTACAGAGAATGTTCCAACTATTGAACCAACTAGAAAAATACTTACATCACGTCCTAACAGAGGTATTCCTAAAGCCATGTATGAACCTGAGATTTCTAGTAAAGTCAAATATCGCATGAGTAACTATATGTCTAAACATTGTTTGTCAAAATCAAACGTATCATTTATGAATCAATTATCTGTTGTATCTATTCCTAACAGTGTGCAGGAAGCTTTAGCTGGCCCAAAATGGAAAGATGCTATGAATGAAGAACTAAGATCCTTAGAAATAAATAGAACTTGGGAACTTGTCGATCGCCCACCAACAAAGAAAATTGTTGGATGTCGATGGATTTTTTTCAATAAAGTATCAAGCAGATGGTATGATTGAATGCTACAAAGCAAGATTGGTGGCAAAAGGATACACTCAGACATATGGGATTGACTATATAGAAACATTTGCGCCTGTAGCCAAAATTAACACTGTTCGAGTCTTGGTATCTCTAGCTACAAATTTAGATTGGCCATTATATCAGTTTGATGTAAAAAATGCCTTTTTACATAGAGATTTAATTGAAGAAGTCTACATGGATTTACCACCAGGAATCAAGAAATCCAAAATCCATGATGAAAAGGTGTGTAAATTAAAAAAAATCATTGTATGGATTGAAACAATCCCCAAGAGCATGGTTTGACAGGTTCACAAAATCAATGAAGGCATTTGGCTGCAAGCAAAGCAATTCAGACCATACTTTATTTATGAAAAAAAAGGGTATGGTAAGATCACTGCACTTGTTGTATATGTTGATGATATGATAGTAACAAGAAATGATCTTGAAGAAAGGAAAGCTCTACAAAGTTATTTGTCCCAGGAATTTGAAATGAAAGACCTTGGTTCCTTAAAATACTTTCTTGGGATTGAGGTTTCTCGATCAAAAGAAAGAATCTCCTTATCTCAAAGAAAGTATGCCTTAGATTTATTAAAATAAACTGGTATGTCGGCATGTCAACCAGCTAATACATCAGTAGAGGAAGGATTAAAGTTATATATCAAGGTTGATCAAGTTCTAACAAATAAAGAAAGATACAAAAGGCTTGTTGGAAGGTTGATGTATTTGGCACACACAAGACCAGATCTTGCCTATGCTTTAAGTATTGTTATCCAATTTATGCATAATCCTGGAGAACAACATATGAATGCAGTTATTCATAATTTGAGGTATTTAAAGTCTGCTCCTGGAAAAGGAGCATTGTTCACTAAAAACTCAGAGTTCCAAAGAATAGAAGTATATATTGATGTTGATTAGGTTGGATCAATAAATGATAGGTGATCTACATCAGGATACTTCACTTTTGTAGGGGGAAACCTTTTAACATGGAGACGTAAGAAACAACATGTTGTTGCCCGTTCAAGCACAAAGGCTGAATACAGAGGGATGTCACTTGAGCTTTATGAGGCCTTGTGGTTACAATCTCTCTTGAAAGATTTGGGATATCCTGCTAAAGAATCAATTAAGTTATTTTGTGACAATAAAGCAACATGTGATATTGCTCATAATCTAATTCAACACGATCGTACAAAACATGTTGAAGTTGATCGGTTCTTTATTAAGGAAAAGTTAGAAGAAAATTCATTGAAATTACCAAAAATTAAGTCAGAAGATCAATTGGCTGACATCCTCACTAAAGTAGTCTCATATCGAGTATTCACAGAAGTTTCAGTCAAGTTGGGCATGAAAGACATTTATGCACCAACTTGAAGGGGAGTGTTGAATTCAACAATTACTGCAACTCATTCAACAAATACTACACCGATGCCAAACGCCTCTCAATATACATGGCGCCTACCAAACAACTATAAATAATGTAATTCAATAATGATGGTTGTTGAAATAGTAATTAATATTTGTTTATATAAACAATGTAAATACCCGATACAAAATTAAGAAAATATATACGAGAAAAACGTTTATTTCTTCTTCTGATTATTTCTTCAAATATTGATTTCTTCAAATTTTTAGTTTTTAAGAATTTACGTACAGTTATTGGAGAATGGCGTTCCTTCGTTTGATTATTTAAGAGAAATTTTGATTACTATTGTAATTAATATTGATTCCCCTATCTCTCTCTCCTAGCTTTTCTTTGTTTTATTTGTTCTATGATCTTGCTTTATCTATTTTAATCGTGTGTTATATAAGCACAAGAATACAAAATGACATCATATGGATCACAACAAATAATTGGTTAATAAATTCTCTTCAAATAAGATTGGATAAGCTTTGAGCTTGTGTATTAATTAAGCCTCAATCTTTATTATTTTATGTGCTTAGAGGTAAATATTTTCCATATAGTTCTTTCTTTGAAGCTGACTTAAATAGATATCATTTTTGGAGATAGGGAGATATTTTTCAATTAAAAAAGTTGCTTAAGGAGGATTGTTGTGGAAAGTTGGTACAAATAATCTCATTAAAATATGGAATGAGCCTTGAAGATCCATCTATTTGTTTCATAGGGAGCTCATGATTGTTGATGATACTACTTGGATCAGTCTAAGATTGTTTCTATCTTTTTGGCCAATAGATATTCATGTCCTCATGAATACTCCCTTTTTTCAAGGGAGATATGAGTTATTATGTAGACTTGAAAAACATAGATGTTATACTCTGAAATTTGAATATGTTTTAACAATTAGACTTCAAGATATAAGGTGTATTTTAAAAAAAATAACATTTTTTGATGTTGTTACTTCTTTCGATGCAAATATGAGATCTAAATGTGTGAAAAAATAGGTGAAACTAGTATGAAAATTGAGCTTGTCAAGTAAGCTCAAAACTTTCATTTGACAATATTTAAATAGTATTTTCCCAATTTGTTCTTCTTTTTTGAAAAGAAATGTGTAAGTCATAACTTGATACTATTTACCTAAAATGTAAGAGAAATTGTGTTATAGTTATTGTTCAATTTTCCACTTATCAAGAAGGTATTCTTAGATGGACAATTATAATTTCTGTTAAAGAATTTAATAAGATATGTATAAAACAACCATAGTTAAAAAAACTGAAGATAGCATGTATAAAACAATCACAATGGGAGACCCATTCGGCTATTAATTATCAAAACTGAAGATAGCTAAATTAACAACCATAGTTAAAAAAACTTGGGTTATTGAGAGACTCCATTTTATTTGTTCTATAATCTATTTATTATTAAATTTTTAATTTGTTAAAAAATTTACTTTTAATATATTTATTATATACTTATTAAAATTTATTAGGAGTATTTTTAAAATTAATAATAAATATATTATAAAAACAACAAAATAAGATACGATAAGAACTCTACCCTATAAATAAAAAAAGAGAAAAGAAGAAAAATAACACTTTAATTAGGTCTTCCTTATGTAAATGCAAAAATGGCGCATCTTTCAAATCTCAATGAAAAAATTATTTACTATTTTGTTTATGTTAATATATATCTAGTAACATATTAATGTATATATATTTATTATAGGCATATCTATATCTAGTTACTTTAGACATATCTAGTTTACTTGTAATTTCTATATAAAGACACAATGTATATTCATTTAAATGAAAGAATAGAATACAATCATAAGTATTTTTAACGTGGTATTAGAGCCACTACTCTTATCTTTTTAGCAATCTTATCTTTTCTGGTGTTACTTAACCCTTATAGCTTCCATTGTCACAATAACCGCTCAATCACTCACCGTTGAACCTCTAACGAATTTCAGCCGTTGTCCTTAGGTTTTGGTACTATAACCGCCGTTGTCCTTAGGTTTTGGTACTACAGCTGCCGTTGTTAAGGAGTCTCAAACCACACAGACCATTGCAATCACCGCCGTCGTCGTGCATCTTGTTCCGATAATTTTTCTACATATACCACTATGATCGGCTCGACCTGATCTACAAAACTGTGGAAGTATCGCAACCATCGGACACCAAACCCTTCCTCATGCACCACTCGTAATTTATGCACATCCTTTCACGCGTCGCCATTGAAACCAAACGCCACCATGAATCTTAACCCGACGACCTTTTCACAGATACCATTGTGATCACCGCTACCAGATCTACACAACAGTAGGCATATCACAATCATCCCATTCTGCACACGCCCGCACGTGCCACCAAAAAAAACCTCGTATGAATCTGACGCGTCATATAGCCGCATTCTTATTCCGTGACGTCATCAGTGACTTGCCTAGGGCTGACGTCATTATAGCATCCCAACTGACATCACAAAGACCCTGCCGACCATTGATCTCATTGATCGGTGACTTCTTTGACCGTGCTGACCGTTGACTTTTTGCCAGTATAGGTCCTCCCTACTCAATTTTTCACGTAGACCTCATTTTTGCAGTCTATTTTTGCATATTATGTTTCTAAATGGATTAAAAGGATGTTTTTGTTTCTTGTCCTATCAATACTATATTGGAGGGGACCATGAATTACTTGTCATGGTCTCAAGCTATGCACAGTTTTCATAAGTGTCGTATGCTCTAGCATTATTGTACTGGTGCAATTATCATTCCTGTTAAAGAAGCAAGTGAAGAAGATGATACTTTCCTTCGTCGCATGATTGAATAGGATAGTCACAACCACATGATCCTCACATGGATTTGGAATACTTTCAGTCCCTCTATCTCCAATCTGTTGGGCAGCTTTGATGATGCCAAATCCGCATGTGATATGTTGGCCAAAAGGTACTCCACTACTCATGGATCCATGAAATATCAGCTAATAGTTGAATTGCATCAACTTCAACAAGAACCAGGGCAATCCATCAATAACTACTTTCATCAGCTTCTCTTCCTTTGGGACCAAATTGACCTTTTTGATCCAA
Organism: Hippophae rhamnoides; assembly: GCA_033030585.1. Lineage (NCBI taxonomy): Eukaryota > Viridiplantae > Streptophyta > Magnoliopsida > Rosales > Elaeagnaceae > Hippophae > Hippophae rhamnoides. The sequence continues at coordinate 57,971,093 of CM065428.1, read as the reverse complement.
TTTGGGCATGCTCAACAGATGCTCAGCAATATGCTACGGTTAGGGATGAATTTTGTCTCTATAAGTTCTTGATGTCGCTCCACAAGGACTTTGAGCCCATCCGAGGTCAGCTTCTTAATCGCAGTCCTCCCCCCTCTCTTGATACTACTATAAATGAGTTGGTTAGAATAAGTTCAATGTTTTGGCTATTACTCCTTCTGCTCCTGCCATTGAGCAACCTCAGCAATTAGATGATTCCTTTGGCTTTTACAATCGTCGCAGGCAGAGAAATAAAAGGTTCTGTAATTATTACAAGCGTCATGGCCACACCATTGAGACTTGTTACCGTCACAACAAATCTACTGTTGTTGTTGCTAATACTCAGCCTACTTTGCTGATGCCTTCTAGTTCAGCAGAGTCCTAGTCTTCTGGATCCACTATCAACCTCTCATCCATTGAACTACAGAAGATCATAACTCAGGCTGTTCAAATGGATGGTAATGCATCTCTTTCCACTACTCTCTTAGTTATGCCCGATAAGTCTCTAACTTAGTTTTGTGACTCTGCATGTTGTAATCACATGACACCTCACTCGTCTTTATTCTCCAAACTTGACCCTGCACCACATCCCATTAATATTCATATAGCTGATGGTTCCACCATTCATGGGAATAGTCTAGGTTTTGTTTCAACCTCTACCCTCTCTGTTCCTGGGGTTTTCCATGTACCTGACCTATCCTATAATTTATGCTCTGTGGGACAATTAGCTGAACTAGGATATCGCCTTATTTTTTACTATTCTAGGTGTATTGTGCAGGATCTGAGGACGGGGCAAGAGCTTGGGACAGGTCCTAAGGTTGGGCGTATGTTTCCCGTAAACAATCTTCATCTTCCACCTATTGCTCCTGCCTTTGTTGTTGCTGCAGTTTCTTCCTTACCTTCTCTTGCACTTTGGCACTCTCGTCTTGGTCATGCCCCATCCACTCGGGTACAATAGTTAGCTTTTAAATGTCTATTGGGTTCTCTGTCCAAAGACAATTTTTATTGTACTTCATGCCAGTTAGGAAAACAGCCAGCTGTACCTTTCAATAATAGTAAATCTATCTCTAATAGTATTTTTGAGCTAATTCATTCTGATGTTTGGGGACCTTCTGTTGTTACTAGTATTGGTGGATCTCGATATTTTGTTGTTTTTATTGATGATTATTCTCGTTATAGTTGGATCTTTCAAATGAAATCTCATTCTGAAATCTTACCAATATACAGTAACTTTGCAAAAATGGTTGAAACACAATTCTCCAAACATATCAAAACTTTTCGATCTGATAATGCTTTTGAATATACTCAAAATTCTTTTCAAGCTCGGTTACACTCCTATGGCATTTTACATCATCTAACATGTCCAGGAACCTCTTAAAAAAATGGTCGAGCCGAAAGAAAACTTCATCATATTCTTGACACTGTTCATGCTCTTCTTCTTTCTGCCAAAGTTCCTGCCCAATTTTGGGGTGAAGCCGTTTTTTATGATGTTCATGCCATTAATCGCATTCCAAGCGCTGTCATTCATAATCAGACTTTGTATGATCGCCTTTTTGGGTCATCTCCTGACTATCATTATCTTCGCTTATTCGGATATGCCTATTTCGTTCTTCTTCAACCTCATGAACATAACAAACTGTTTTGTTCTTCTTCAACCTCATGAACACAAAAAACTTAAGCCTCAATCTAGACTTTTTTGTTTTCTTGGTTATGGTGAAACTCAAAAAGGGTATCGATGTTATGATCCTATCTCACATCGTCTTCGTGTTTCCCAAAATGTTGTCTTTTGGGAACACCGCTTATTTGTTGAACTTTCTCACTTTTGTTCTTCCCTAACTAATTCAAATGTTTTAGAAATCTTTCCAAATAAGTCTTATGTTCCTTCTACAGATACTCCTAATCCACCCTTGGACTTCACTATTCAATCTTCAGATATTTTTGATGATTATCCTATACAGGTTGTAGAAGAACATGTTGATAACGAGCTACCCCACCTTGAACATAGGTCCCCTACTCTTACCCCGCCTGAAGATCCTCCACAAGATATTACACCTCGCCACTCAACCCAGGTAAGATCTATTCCTACACATTTACTTGACTATCATTGTTACACTGTCCTTGCTACACTCCATGAGCCTCACACCATCCGTGAGGCATCTACTAACCCTTTTTAGTAGATTGCAATGAAAGAAGAAGTTGATGCATTAACCAAAAACCATACTTAGGATATGGTTACTCTCCCTCTTGGTCAGTATGTGGTTGGTAGTAAGTGGATCTATAAGGTCAAGACTCACTCTGATGGGTCCATCGATCGCTACAAGGCTCGTCTTGTAGAAAAAGGTTTTACACAAGAGTATGGGATCAATTATGAAGAGACTTTTGCTCCAGTTGCCCGCATTTCCTCTATTCGTACCCTCTTAGCTATTGTCACTTCTAGTAAATGGGACCTTTTTCAGATGGATGTTAAAATGCATTCCTTAATGGGGATCTACATGAAGAATTCTATATGCAACTTCCTCCTGGTCTTCCTATTGAAACAAATAAGGTTTGTCGCCTTTGATGAGCATTTTGTAGCCTTAAACAAGCTCCACGAGCATGGTTTTCCAAGTTCAACTCCACCATCCTTCGCTTGGGTTACACTGCCAATCCTTATGATTCTGCCTTATTTCTTCGTCGCAATGATAAAGGCACCATTTTGCTTCTCCTATATGTGGATGATATGATCATAACTAGTGATGACCTCAGTGGCATTCAAGAACTCAAGGATTTTCTTAGTCAGCAATTTGAGATGAAAGACCTTGGACATCTCAGCTACTTCTTGGGTCTTGAGATCACTCATTCCATAGATGGTCTTTATATTACTTAAGCTAAGTATGTATCTGATCTCTTATCTCAAGCTGGACTCACTGACAGCAAGACTGTTGACACTCCAGTTGAACTTAATGTGCATCTCACACCATCGGAAGGGCAACCATTGTCTAATCCCTCTCTTTATAGGCAATTGGTTGGCAGCCTGGTTTATCTTATAGTTACTCGTTCAGACATTTCTTATGTTGTTCATCAGGTGAACCAGTATCTGTCTGCTCTACAATCAACTCACTATGTTGTTGTTCTGCGTATTCTACGATACTTGAAAGGCACTATCTTCCATAGCTTTTTCTACTCAGCTTAGTCTCCTCTAGTACTTCGTGCATTCTCTGATACTGATTGGGTAAGAGATTCCACTGATTTCAGGTCCACTACGGGTTATTGCTTTCTCCTTGGTTCTTCTTTGATTTCTTGGCAAAGTAAGAAACAAACCTTCGTGGCACGCTCCAGTACTGAAGCAGAATATCATGCTCTTTTTGATACCATATCTGAGCTCCTTTGGCTATGATGGCTTCTTAAGGATTTGGGTATGTCCACATCCTCTGCTACTCCCATTTATTGTGATCATTATAGTGTTATTCATATTGCTCACAATGATATCTTCCATGAACGGACTAAACACATGGAGATTGATTGTCACTTTATTCGCTCTCATCTTGTCCACGGTACTCTCAAGCTTTTCCATGTTTCCTCCAACGATCAACTTGTATATATCTTCACTAAGGCACTTCCCAAAGGACGCACTCATAATTTGGTTGACAATCTCAAGCTGGTCTCACATCCACCTTGAGTTTGAGGGGGGCTGTTAATATATATCTAGTAACATATTAATGTGTATATATCCGCTAATGTATATCTATTTACTTTAGGCATATCTATATCTAGTTACTTTAAACATATCTAGTTTACTTGTAATTCCTATATAAAGGCACCATGTATATTCATTTAAATGACAGAATAGAATACAATCATTAAATATTTTTAACAGTTTACATCCCACCTTAATTACTCTAACAAAGCCAATACCGTACCTGGAAAGAAATTTCCTATTTCCTTTCATGCATTACAATTTCATGGTGGCTTTTTAGAGATTTAAATGATATAACATATGCTTTAGAAAGATTGTGGGGCTTACCTTTTGAATGTCAATATGAAAATCATCTAACACATTTCATAACTAATATAGAGGCTATGGATCTTGGCTCCACTGGTACAAAGTTCATTTGTTGCAACAATAATGAGAAAGAGATCGAATTTATAAAAGAATGGATGAAGTTATTACTAGTACCAGTTGGCTTGATCTTTACCCGAAAGCACTGGTTTCCAACCTACCAAATTTCACATTTGACCATAACCTAATTTTGCTTTACCTTCATGGAAAAAAGGAACAATTTAGCAACAGACCATTCAGGTTCTTTGAAGCTTGGCCGCGTGATTCTTCATGTGAACAACTAATTGACACATTTTAATCTATACCTAATTCTCCTCAACTCACTTTCATGTAGCTTCTGAGCTTTTTGTCCAAAGAATTTAGTAAATAGAATAAACAACAATTTGGTTTTGTTACGGCTAAAATTCAAAACCTCGAAAACAAGTTCGCTTTCTTACAAGCTCATCCAAATGTTCCAAATCAAATTGAAATGGAAAAAACAAATACGTGTTTTGCTTGAAGAACAACTATGATTCAATTCTTAAACAAAAATCAAGAGAATTGTGGATAAAAGATAATGGTAGGAATACTAATTTTTCCATGCATCAATTAATATTATAAGAAGAAATAATTTCATTCCTTCTAGCACATTTAATTCTAAAATAAAAATATGAGAGAGGGATCAAATTAGCAAAGAGTTCTTTGGACAAATTTAAGCTCACTTATTCAACGGAGAATCCTATTATTGCATAGGAACTAATCCTATGTTTGTTTAATTAAAATCAGAATTGATTCCTTCTAATTTCATGTTTGGTTGGGTTGAAAAGTGAGAATGAAATTAAATCGATTCCTAAAAGAGAAGGAATCTAAATTACTTCTCCCCTCTTAAGGAATTATGATTTCATTCACATCTTAATTTTTTTTCTAATTTTACCCCAACTCTAAATATAACCCTAAACCCTAAGCCCCAAATCACAAATCCCAAAACCTTATTTAGAGAAATAATAATTTTAACTCTAAACCTTAACCCATAAATATAACTTTTAATCGTAAATCCCAAAACCCTAAACCATATTTAGAAAAATAATAATTTTAATCCTAAATCTTAATCCATAAATATAACCCTAAACCCCAAACCTCAAATCCCAAAACCCTATTTAGAAAAATAATACTTAACCCACAAATATAACCCTAAACCCTAAATTCTAAATCTCAAATCCCAAAACTCTAAACCCTATTTAGAACAATAATAATTTTAACCTTAAATCTTAACCCACAAATATAACCCTAAACCTTAAACCCTAAATCCCAAAACCTTAGACCCTATTTAGAAAAATAATAATTTTAACCCTAAAATTTAACCCACAAATATAACCGTGAATCCTAAATCTCAAACCTCAAACCTCAAAACCCTAAACCTTATTTAGAAAAATAATATTTTTTTTAATAATATATTTTATTTTTAAGTAATAATTATTAGAAAAATAAGGATTTTAATAATGTATTTTGTGTGACAAAATAATAATAAATAAATGATATTATTGAAACTTTACTTAATATGGGGATATTAAGGTAATATATAGTATTTTTCGTTCTATTTCATTTGTAAACCAAATACTTTAATACTGATTTCTTCTTTGATTCTAGTGGTCAAACCAAACAAAATTGTTTTCATTCCATTCTTATTCTCATTTCGATTCTGATTCCATTTTGTGAACCAAACGTCACCTAATAATTCCTCAAGAAAGTAATGATCTTCTTATTTTTATACCTTTTCCTGCAAAAATTAAAACAACTTTATGGGAAATACATGACCTTAAAGCTTCTAATCCTATTCCCTACTAGTTTCTATAAAACGTGTTGGCACATTTTAGGAAATAAAGTAATCCTTGAAGTACAAAATTGTTCATTAACTTTAAAAAGGGATTGGAATCACATTTTCATCACTCTTATTTCTAAGACAAATAATCCCACATCTCATAATGAATATTGTCCAATAAATCTTTGTAATATGGTGTATAAAATTATCTCAAGAATCCTAGTTAAAAAGGCTGAGACTCATATGTAAAAAACTATTTCACCCTTATAAATAACCTTCGTACTTGGAAAGTGGAATGCAAAAAACACACTCCTAGCTCATGAAATAGCTTACAATATAAAAAAAAGGCAAAGGAGGTCTTATATGTGTCAAATTGGATCTAAAAAAACTTATGATTATGCTGTATAAAATTTCTTTCTATCAATAACGCACAACGTGAGCTTCTCAACTAAATTTTATCATCTTATATATCAATACATTTCAACTGTCACTTATTTTATATCATTGAATGGATCCCCTTATGGCACTCTCATACCACAACATGGTCTCAAACAAGATGGACCTTTTTCAACTTATTTGTTTTTACTAACCTTTGAATGTTTTTCCAGATTAATCTTTCAAGTAGAAGGAAAGGGGATTTTACATAGCATAAAAATCGACATATCTTTCTCTACCATTTCCTATTTAATAAATGAAGATGATCTAGTTATTTTTACCAGAGACAATGTGAAAGAAGTAACCATCATTCAATTGATATTAAAGAAATATTGTTTGTGGTTCATGTATCGTGTAAATCTTAATAAATCCATGGTTTATTTGTCAAGCAATTAAAATGAAGAACATAATCATCGGATATGCTCAATGCTCAAGATTCAGAAAGCCTCAACTCCTATCAAATATTTTGTTAATCTCTTATCATTGAACAAGTGAAAAAAAAGAGGATTTCAATTTTATCATCCAAAATTTGAAATCTCAATTGTATAGTTGAAAATCTAAACTTCTCTCACAAGCTAACATGATAACTTTTATCAAATCAATACCGTAAAATATTTCTATTTATTCAATGTGAAGAAGTTGATTTTTTATTACATTGATTTTTGTGAGAGAATAACTTACAAAGAACATACTTTTTTACATCTTTGACTTGATCACAATTCTTTAAACAAAAACAAAAAAAGTAGGAGACTTAAGTTTTCGTAAATTTCAACATTTCAATCAAACTATGTTAAGTAAAATGACACGGGATATTATCATTAATACTAAGAAATTATGGTTCTCAGTTCTCACCGATAAATACTCGAAAAAACAACTTTTTTTAAGGTACAAACCAAGATCTTATGTTTTTTACATTTGGAACAAGAGCTAATCATGAAATGCACTTATTGTGAAATTGGTGGTAATCATCAAAGTATAAATATTTGGGATGATCTTTTGATTACAGAATTACCTTCTCAAAAAATGATTCTTTCCTTACAAAGCAGCCACAATTCTATGTTAATCTATCCTTATGAACTTTGTTACTAGAACCCCCAACATACAATAAAATTCTTCCCAAATTAACAAGATTTTCCTAACACATACGAGAGTTTTCGTTAAAGCTTTAAAACCTCCGTGCATGAATAAAAAAAGATTCCTTAAAATGGTTCGAAAAAACTGGTAAAAATTACTCAATCAAAAATGCCCACTTCAGACTCTTCAAATAATGAAATAATTATGATCCCGAGGGTTTTTGAAAAAAGCAACAGAAAGTTCTAAAGAAAATTTTAAAAGAAATGCTTTTCACAAAAGTATTTTAGGTAAAGTTATCCACTTTTTGAATCTTACCTTTGTCACAAAGCATCTCTTCGGTAGATGTGAAATTTTATGATTACATTGAAAATTAAATATTCTTTGACATGTCACAATAAAAAGTTTTTACACATGTTAACATGTTACTTAATCCTCTCAAAACACTATTACCTCCTCATATACCTATTCATCATTTCACCTTACTAGCTGTTATTATTTTTAACAGTGACAGGCTAGATCCTAATTACCAATTGGTTAATATTTCTCTTAGATTTGAAGAATTCAAAAAAAAATTTAATTATTAAGCATGTGAATTCTTCTGTTAAAGAGTACATGTAACTTCAAACTGCCAACCCCCTTCCAAATCTACAATAAAATCTCACATTAACACTAGTTGAAAATATACAAAAACAATCATTGGATTCACAATTTCAAACCATTCATATCACAATTTATAATTGGTCTTATCGAAGCTTTGGCTTTCAATAATAAATAAATCATGCCTTCACAGAATTTACAAAAAAAAAATTACATAAAAAAGATGCAAAATTTATTGTGAAAATTTTAATGGAAGACAATTAACAATCAGTTTCTAACAACATCAACGAAATAATATTACAATGTCAAAACAAGTTGCATCTTTTCAAAATGATAGCAATTCGTTGGATCCCTCGAGAATTTAACACTAAAGCTCATAACACTGTTTCACTTAAACAATCAAGTTATTATAATCAAACAACACAAAAATGTTATAATTTCAACTCTTACACTCCCCTTTCCCAATAGGCATTTTCTGCCCACTTCATTGCAAGGAGGAAAAAAATATTATAGATTTCACTAAAATTTATTGCATTTTCTGCCCACTTCATTGCAATGTTCATAGGCATTTTCTGCCCAATTAATTCTAAAATACTAATGGTCATTTAAAACTTAATCTATAGGAATTTAGTGACCAATTTTCCGTAAACATAACCCATGAACATTGCGTGTATAATGCTCAACATAATCTGCTCCGAAATTTATATAAATGAACGCAAGATATAATAATTTCATCTGGTCCCAAAATAACTCAAATAATTAAGAAAAACTCAAATTCGAAAAGATAAGGAGAACAAAAACGTCCAATATGTCAGATAATGAAACTAGTTTGAAAATCCTGCAAGCCCTTATAGGATGTTCTGGGACTTGTTAAGGATCACACCTTCGTATTTGACCTGGAACCACTTCATAGCATCCTCCTTTGTGACGCGATGCTGGATCCCAACACGAGACTTGCACCTACGTCGACGCCCCACACGGTATCCTGGCCGCTCCAACACGACATAGAAATCCATTCCATATATTCCAGTGGATGGATCATACCTGTAAAGTTGTCATAACAATGATATTCAGTACAAATAGACAAACTAAATAATAATATTTCAGAAAATAGTCTTAAATTGCTTCCGAAATTTACAAATGAAAGGGAAAAACTTTCACAGATGGATATTCAAAAAAGCTGCAAAGGTCAAGCAACATGGATGCATGGACATAAATATCACCAGTTGATACTGTTTGGCCTATCACAAGGTAACCCGCCCTAGGTACAAGAAACCAGCATAAGAAGTGATCCAAAGACCTCAACAAAGTGTAATCTTGATGTAGCACAATTGGTGTGCAGATGGGGAGGACGTGATCGTTAGTTGTGATATGACCTCAGCATGCGACAGTGTGTTCTAGATATGTACATGCATGTACCTCATCATGGGACAGTGAACCTGCTCTCTCGTCAGAGATATTCAAAAGTGATCGTACTGTTCAGTAATGACATGCTAACTCACGATGTCTATATGTATGGTCCTATGTACCCATTGATGAGGATCTGATTCTCTCTCTAAACACCTCTCTAGAAATCCTATTGTTCTAGTAGTTTTACAAACAGATACTATGCCCTCACTTTCACAGAATATCAAATAAATTAAAATATGAAGATGCAAAGAGTACAATCTTACTTGATTCCCAGATCAATGTGTTCCTGGATACCGAAACCGAAACAACCAGTATCACTGAAATTCCTCCTCAGCAGCTCGTATTCTTTCACCTTCAGTCCACTCTCCAAAAGCTGCATTGCCTTCTCACCTCTGACAGTGACATAACATGCAATCTTCTCATTTCGCCTAATTCCAAAGGAACGAACAGTGTACCTTGCTATACATTAGAAAATAAAATTAGTTTAAAAACAATTTCTGACGTGAAATATTAAGAAATCCACAGAAAACAACAAATAAAATGGGGAAACTAGAAAATGGATATATAATTGGAGCAATCCATAAATATGAATTAAAAACTGTCATAAATACTCCACAACCTCACCTTGCTATACAGTAGAAAATAAAATTCCTTTAAAAACAATTTCTGACGTGAAATATTAAGAAATCCACAAAGAAAACAACAAATAAAATGGGGAAACTAGAAAATGGATATATAATTGGAGCAATCCATAAATATGAATTAAAAACTGTCATAAATACACCACAACCTTCTATTCTCATTTCAGAACTTCAAAATAATTGAATCCCGAACCATGAAACCAATACTAAGTACTCTACAGAAGCAGCAAAGGCAAGCGCAATCGGTTTCGTATAAAGTCCAACAAAAAAATTAACTTGTGTCCTAAGAAATGGCAGTACACTTTAAGTACAATATTAAGAACAGAATTCAGACAATAAAATGACTGCAAAGGAGTAGAGTCTGCAAACAGCTTTGCACAAATCCAGAAATCCTAAATAAATACACAATCAGTAGTGACATAGAATATTAACGGTTTAATTAACAAGACAATTATCATTCCAAGTCCATATAAATAACTTATAGAAAAACTCAAGCATTGTCAAATTTTCATTTAAGGCCCTATGTATATATAGCTTTCTATTAAGAAGGGACAGCCGACAAGTTATATCAACATGTAATACATATCACCAAAATTCTGAACGACTATAGAACAAATTCTACTTTTTTCGACCTTTACTTTCAACCTTATATCAACCTAGGCAGTAAACTATTGCAGCTGGTTAAAACGAGTACCAAGTGATGTTTTCCCACTTCCATGGCAGCACCTCAAAAATAAAACGGGAAAACCTGGAGTTCGCTACCTTATTAGTAACCAGATTTTACTTTTCGTATTTTTTTTACCCATATTTTTGAGGTGGTAACTTAGTAGCACCGTATTTTAAAAAAAGTATCAATTTGATATAATTTGTCATTTAATTGAAGATTTTTTATATATATAATCAATTAATTAAACAATATTTAGAAGATATTTTAAGATAATCACTTAATTAATTATCAAAAAATAACAAATATCGAACGAGTATTATTATATATGTGAAAAATATTCAATTAAATGACAAATTGTATCAAATTTGTACCTTTTTTTAAAGTATTACCTCAAAAATCTAGGTGAAAAATGATATCAAAAATAAAATCGTGGTACAACTAAGGTAACGAACACAAAACCTGATACTAAAAGGGAAAAAAATAGTTACCCTTCGAGAAAACTGGGCTCTGGCCACTGAGTTGCTCCAATACCTGTAAACAGAAAATTAGAATAAATAAATAGGCCAAAACAAAAACACAGAAGGTAAAAACTTGCCAAAGATAAATCAACAAGATAAATGTGTCAGGGGAAAAAAAAACTTACCTTCGCAGCTCTGGTAAGACGATCTCCACTCTCACCGACAGAGATGTTGAGGACCAGCTTTTGGACCTTAATTTCCCTCATGGGGTTCGATAATTTTCTGTCCGAAGCCTGCATTTCATACCCATCAAATAGTGTGAAAACACTGAACCATAAATCAAGACATCTGAAATTTGAATGAAAATGAGATCGAAGACATTACCATTAGGATTTCGCAGCCGCTATGGGAATGGTGTACTGCTATTACAAAACCCTAATCCAATAAGTAGTGGAAACTATGATAAGCAAACCCTAGTCGACTGTCGAGTGTCGACCTACATTTTTAACTTGATTCGTTTTAACCGAACAGTTTTACGATTTTGCCCTCAAAAGAGTTCTCTTCATTTTCATATTGTCCTCTCTCGCAGACCAAAAAAATCCCTGATCTAAATTCTCTCTCTTCTTCCTTCCCATACGCAAGCTCTCTCAGCTTGACTTCGTCGCCGGCCAGGAATTTCAAGCGAGTTTTCCCTCCAACCTTCTAATTCTGTAATCTAATTTTAATCTCTTTTTCATCCTTCCTTTTCTCTTCCATCATTTTTCATTTCTCTTTCGATTTCTTGCATTGGTGCCTTAGAATTGCATCTATAAGATTCTGCCATTTATATTAATAAACAGAAGAATCCTTTCTGGAGTTCAACATCTAATTCGCCCTTGTATCTTTGTTCTCAGTCATGAGTTAAGCACTTGTGCCCAGCTCTGTTCTGAGAGATAGAACATAGTTCACATTAATGTGGTCTCCAAACGTTAGAGACCTTTTAACCGCGTTTAGTCCTTAGCTAGAGTTCTTCGCCATTAGCCCTGGGGATGCCCCAATTAAGGTATTACTTCCTCCTCCTTTTCCCCTTTATTTAATGAAAGCTATTGCTTCAAATGATGTGTGCTTTTAGCATCACAAACGCTTAGTGTCTTTTGAAAAACATGGATACGGACGCCTCTTCATTCAAAAATTAGCTTCTCCCCTTGTGCGCACAAGTCACGAGTCACAACCCCGAAACCTCCCCACTTCCAATTTATATCTGCTATTTATTTCCCTTTCCATCTCTCCCAACGCCATCTCCCTAGCCATATTGTTAGCTAAGTTTTTGACTGCCGCCACTGGCCAATGGCAGAGAATTTTGACGGAAGCCGTTAAGAGTCTATCGAGCTCACCTATGGCTATCTGCTCTGTAAATATGCTGGTGATATAAAAATGGTTTGTGGTAGGATGTGCTACCTCATGTATTTTTATTTTTTTTAAGATTTGGGCATGCATCTAATATTGAAGCTTATATGGGACTATGGTTTTTGGCAAGATGCCTCAATGGATTAGTTATATGTTTATTTTATTTTATTTATTATGTATGAGTTTATTTCTATTGTGAAATTATGTTCTGTTCATTTTACGAATGGATCAAACATTTTAGATTGGAACAAAATATTTTGAATTATATTCTGCTTTTGGATTGGAACCTGGCCACACTCTATGCACATTGTAACTGTTTGCTTGTTAGAAAGAGAATGATTGCTAAGAATTTGAAACATAAATTGCCCTACTTTAGGATTCTTATATATGTTTACTTGGGTTTCATGAGGAATTAAGTTTTGAGATTAGGACACGGGCACACTGTTTGCACGTTGTAATTCTGTGGCTACATGAGAAAGAGTGTGCTTGCATTCAAATTTGAAGCATAATTAGTCCTACTTTAGGATTCTTATTTCTGTTTACTTAGGTTTCATGAGGATTGAAGCTTTGAATTTAAGATATTTTAATTTGGTACTTTCCCTCCTCTTGCCCCCTCGCCTTTTTGTTTCCCTTTGATTTTTATATGACCTAATTATTCAATGGTTTCACTTTTAACCCCCTTAAAGAAGCATATGTTTTTTACGTTATAAAAAAATATGTGCAGTGTATTTTTGAGTATGTGTTAAACATATGTTTTTTTATATTATAAGAAAAAGAATATGTGCATTGCATGAAGAGCGTTAAAAATAAAACTCTATATATGAAGGGAGTTATGCTATGCTATTTATTAAACCTTTTTGTTTTGTTTTATTTCTTTTTGTTATTTTTTTTGGGCTGGGGGGTATGATTATAAACATATGAATAGAATGTGCTAAGACATTGTATTTCTTAATTCTGCAGGTGCCTTTTTCTGGAGAAGCCATTGTAGGTAATGTATGATAATGGTCGAAGGGCTTTCAACTAGGTTTTTGAACATATGCATAGCTTCCTTTTGTAGATCCCAGCAACTAGCAAAAGCTGAAGCAGTTCTTGTAGATGGTATAAGATTAGGTGTACTTCCTAATGTGGTAACATACAATACTTTGATTGATGCATATTGCCAGTTTGTTGGACTGGAAGCCGCTTACTCTGTTATTCAACGAATGAGAGAAGCTGAGATTAGCCCTGATGTTATTACTTACAATACGTTGATAGCTGGTGCTCTGAAGAATCACTTATTACAGCAATCCTTGGATCTATTTTACCGTATGTGTCAAGCTGGTATCTCTCCAGATGTTTGGACCTACAATATCATGATGAATTGTTACTTTGAATGTGGAGAGCTGGAAAAGGCCAATACGGTGTTCCAGAATATACGTTGTGAATTTTCCCCTTCAGCAGCTACATACAACACCATGATTAATGGTCTATGTAAAAATGGGTACACTGGGAATGCTCTTATGTTATATAGGAATCTACAACAGCGTTATGGTTTTGTTCCTAAGTTACAGACATACAATATTCTCATCAATGGGCTCTGCAAGGAACATAGATTCCGAGAAGTCAGGACAATGTGGAAGGAGCTTGAAGAATCAGGTCATAAACCGAATGCCATAACATACACTACAATTATGAAATGTTTCTTTAAGTCCAGGCAGTATGACGAAGCACTTGATACCATGTTGAAGATGAAGAGCGAAGGATACACTTTTGATGGATTTGCATATTGCACGGTCATTGCTGCTTTACTGAAGACAGGTAGGATAGGAGATGCCAATACTTACATGGAACAGATGATGAGTGATGGTGTTAAGCTTGATATAGTATCGTATAACACATTAATTAATCTGTATTGTAGGCGAGGTGATTTTCAAGCTGCCTTCAGTGAGCTGGAAAAGATGGAGAAAGAAGGTTTGGGATGCGATATCTATACTCATACAATTATAGTTAATGGTCTATGCAAGGCTGGTAATATTGATGGTGCTTTACAGCATTTAGAATACATGAATATGATGGGCTTCCACTCAAATTTGGTGGCCTTGAACTGCTTGATTGATGGCATGTGTAAATCCGGTCAGATAGATCGAGCTGTCGAGCTCTTTGAGTCGATGAGGATAAAGGATTCCATAACTTACACCTCTTTGGTGCACAATCTTTGCAAGGCAAGGAGGTTCCGTTCTGCAGCGAAGCACATGATCTCTTGTTTAAGACATGGCAAGAGAGTACTCCGTTGTACACAACGAGCAGTTCTTGATGGGCTTCGTGATTCAGGGTTTGCATATGAAGCAAAGAAACTTCAGTCAAAAATCCACATGGCTCGGTTGTCGCATTTAAGATCTTGATATGTTTTTCCAAAGTCAAGTTGGAATCAGAAGGTCGTACTTGTGAAGCTAAAGCAACATCAGTATTGTCTTGTTAATGCAGTTCTTGATGGAATCCCTGGAAAGCTCTAATCAAAGGGTCTTATAATAATGTTCAAAGATTTGGGCTAAAAATTCTCGTTGGACTACGAATAGAAGAGTAATACCAAATAGTATCACTCCAGAAAGGTTTCAAACCATATATTATTGCATTTGAATCGCCATTGTTAAATCCAATAATGGATTTTCTGGTGCATAAACAACCTCCTTGCCATATTGCCACCAAATTGAACAAATCTAGAATTCTTACATCAACTTTGGATGAATTGACAGAAAGTTTTGTTGAGCTCACAGGTGAACTTTTATTTCTTGCCATAATTGATAGAGTTCCTTTAGGTTCAAATGAATATGATGCTTTTGAAAAGTTGCCTCAAGCATTTAATTTTCTTTCTTTTCTTTCAATCTCCATATTCTTTGTTCCTTCGAAGATATTTTTTGTGTGGTTTGTGATAATGGAAATTTTATCAACTATACCGGTTTAACCGTTTTGAGGAATTGTGGTTTTTTTCCCGTCAGGATCTCAAACTCCATGAATGAGGAATAATTGCAGACTAGTTTGAGGGGTTAACTATATTCTTCTACTAA
Source organism: Hippophae rhamnoides (assembly GCA_033030585.1). Lineage (NCBI taxonomy): Eukaryota > Viridiplantae > Streptophyta > Magnoliopsida > Rosales > Elaeagnaceae > Hippophae > Hippophae rhamnoides. The sequence continues at coordinate 57,955,526 of CM065428.1, read as the reverse complement.
TGAAAGTGAGTATTGTTATACAAATAAATCACAATAAATGATTTACGCGCATTTTATTTCTTGGTCTTGTAATGTAACTCAAGAACCTGTTGGCAACATATCTTTCCTCATTTTCGTATCAGTTTCAGTGATTCATTTTTTCATTATTTTGTATCCATTATTCTCTTTATTCTTTTCATTGTATTTTTTATATTATAAAACACCAATCACATTAATGCACTGATGACATCTGTCACAAACTTAAGACCCAACTCTTTATATGTGAATGAGTGAGTAACAATATGGATGCATCTTTCTTACGGTTTGTGCCATCATTTTAAAAAAATTCAAACATTCATTTAGCTATATTGAAAAAATTTTGATTTTGATTTTTTATTTTAATCGATTATTTTTATTATTACAATATTTGATGTCTTGTGTATTATTTTTTCCTTGTCACGTAAAAAGATGAAGTGACGTACTTGAAAACAATATTAATATGACCTTAATCCTTAATTTTCCAGTCAAATCATTTAGTTTAGAATTTTGATGAGAAAAATAATTGTTAAATGTGGTCTTAATTTAGTGATTAACGAGAAATTTTACAAGGCCCAGTTCCACTGCACCTATTTAGAAAATAAGTGAACGATGAAAATATACAGCAATTTCAACCGTTATTGGAAGCAAAGATTGTAAGGTGTGAAATGTCATGTGCCGAAAGCTCGACAACCCTCTTAATACTTTGTTTTGAGCCAAAAATAATGGGGAAAAAATAGAAAAATATCTAGCTCGATTGAATTCAAACCTATAAGGCTATATAACGTTCCATTTATGAGTATATGCAGGAAATAAAATTAAACCATCAGATTAACGAAACGATAAAGTCATGTTAAAAAGTTCAAACAGGTATTTAATTTTTGATGTTATATAGGATCCTACTTATTCCTTTGTTGTCGTCAATATCCCCAAATAAATTTATGATATAAAAAATCTGGTTTTCAAGGGCCATGAGCAGACAAGCCTTAAACTTTATATACTTAAAAAACAATGATAGATAACGCCATGTAAAACAGTGGAGGGAAAGATAAGGGTTTTTCTTTTCTTTCTTTCCTTTTTTTCCAATAGTAAAATAAACTTCGAGCTCGGATGGGTACAAACTTGAGTAGAAGGTAGAAGCAACACTACGCTTATGTAAAACGTACACAGAACTGTCTGAGAACCATTGATATTTGCAGCTTCATATCTAGCTAGACATGAATAGCCTCAGCTTCTTATACTCTAGCTTTCTGAAACACTTGCGATCAAAACAATGTACAGATGCAGGAAAATACTATTTGTTTTATAAGACTAAAAAGACAGTGGGCAGAGAATCACCGATTTCCAGGTTAAGCTGAAGAACCAGTATGTGTAAACCTTAACAGTGTGAGGAGAAACATTTGCTTAGGCCAAAACGCTTTGTCATGCAGAAACCATCATTTAATAAGCTTTCCTTCCACTTCATCTCCATCCACTAGTAGAAGAGATGACATGCTACCTTCGATTTTAATCTTTTACATTCAAGTACCAGCTGAATGTGGAAAGCCGAGACCAGCCTGCCGCCGAATGTATTCTGGTATGAGCCTACTGATCAGTTCAGGTGATGCTCCGGCTAACTGCAACCAAAATTTGGTCTTAAAAAAACAAAACATCCCAAGAGATCAAAAAGTAAAACAAAAGGTGCTTTAGATGCTTCTACTAAGCTATATATTAGCTAGAATGCGTGTTGATTTTGATCTTAGTCTTGATCATTACTGCATTCAAAAGCAATCAGACCTTTGTTTTGAAGGAAACCAGGATATTATGCAAAAGTAGCCATTTCACTCACTTCCTGTTTGAAGTTGAAGAGAGGTGGTAAAGGGCGGCCATTTGGTAAGCGAACATTGGGCTCACGAAGTTCATCAAAGAAAGGATGTGCACATGCTTCCAGCTGAGGTCGGAGAAAAAGAGAGCGATTAAACCAATCATGTTTGTCGCACTAAACTATTTAACAGAGCTTAAATTGGTGGACTGCATCACTATAATATGTTATACCCTCATAACTCGGCCAAAATCTTCATACATTAGTAGATTAGATGACCTGATTACTTTCTTGGAAAGTGGGCTTTAAGATTTATTGAATAGAGAAGAGAAACTCACAGCAGTACAGCGAAGACTTGGTGAATATTGAAGAAGCCGTGAAGCAAGGTCAATTGCTTCTGGAGGCATTCTCTTGTGGAAAACCTGAAAACAGAACATAGTGCCAGATGTTTCATGTATAGGACTACAAGTTATGAGAAAGGGGATCATTGGCAACAGCTGTTCGATCCCTAGGCAGTTTCGATCCAAGAAAACAAGTCACTTCCTATACAAAATTCTTTCATATTTGGAAAGACATACCATCCTGAAAACTCCCCAGGTAGTGGGGATATTGAGGACTACAACGCAATGAAATAAATGATATATCCCCTTTCACGGTCCATTAATGATACTTATTACCTTTAAAATTTTCATTTATGGAAGGAAAAAAATGCATTAGAAAAATACTGATCTCTTTAAATAGCCGATGAAATATTTGAGTTAACTCAAAAGTATTTATGCACACTGAGCAACCAAATCTACCAGAAATACATCCATGTGTTTCCTGCTGCCATATCTTACAATAATAGCAATAAAGCCCCCTTAAAGAAGCTAATTTCATACCTTATGCCAAGGATGAGCCTTAATCTGAGGGAACCTAAAATCTGTGTAATTTGGGTTCATGCATCGAATTTCTTCTCGAGTTGGAGTACCAAGAACCTGCAAAGAGATGTCCAATACATAAGCATATTATTAATGAATCAAATATTCCGAAGTAATTCCAACATAAATAGCAAGGAATAAATCACCTTAATAATCTCAACAAGTTGGTCCACTGCATTCTCTCCAGGAAACAAAGGCTGTTAAAGAGTCACAAGTCAGAGATGTGAATAACCATAATTGTAAAATCATGCAGTATATAATTAAGATTGTGGTTACAAAAAAAGTTACTAACCTGGCCAAGAAGGAGCTCTGCCAGTACACAACCAGCTGACCATATATCAATAGATGATGTATATTCTGTAGCACCAAAAATAAGTTCTGGAGCTCTATAGTAACGGGAACATATGTATGATATGTTTGCTTCACCCTTGACCTAAACATCAAAAAAGAAAATCATCAGCTTTGTTAGAAACTTAGAATGAATATTTGTATGCAATATGGACATCCATTTTCCTATTGTTTAAGAAATATAAAGATTTAAATAAACTAATATCTTATTCTAGTAGGGTTACCAATGCACTGACGGTGAAGAAAATATGTAAGTGCTCTATATTTAAATTAAATAAGCTAATAAATTATATTTGAAGTTGGGATGCATCTAGTAACAATTATAGGTGGAAGCAGTATCCAACTCAATTACTACAGGCCCAAAACCCTTGTTCATCCAAGAAGATATAAAAAGAAAAAATAAATAAAAAGGAAGAGGATAACACACAATGACAATATTATTTAAAAAAAAATCAATGTTATAGCTAAAAAATAATAAAAGTAAAAGACGTCAATAGAAGATCCTACTTAATGATAGGAAATAACAATGCAGCTTTTACAACATCCAAATCGTGCAAAATTTGAAAAAATGTAAACTTACTAAGACTTTTGCGCTTCCAAAGTCACAAAGCTTAACTTGGTGGGTTAGGGGATCAACCTGAAAATGTATAATAGGTAAGACAAACATTTTATCTTATTTTAAGATTGAAATACATTTCAAAAACATACCAAAAGATTTTGAGGTTTCACATCCCTATGGCAAACACCCGGAACAGTATGGATATACGCTAGCCCCCGAAAGATCTGCTTAGTATCCCATTTATCATAAGGATAAGAAAAAAGAAAGGTCATTAAATCCAGAAATTGGAACAATGACCGAAGTCCTAGCTAATAATTAAAACTCACATAACTCAAAAATAGAATATAAATGGTGCATACTTGATAGGCATATAGTTTCACATATATGAGTGGCATCCTTTGGTTCATGCTGCTATAATGCTGTAAAACCCCATACATAGTCTCCGGTACATACTCCATCACCAAATTTAGAAAGAGCTCGTCTTTACTTGTGGTGGAGAAGAAACAATGCTTTAGTGAAACCACATTTGGATGATCCATCAAGCGCATTAACTGCAATTCACGATTTTTATAGCGTTTATCCTGTAAAACCTTCTTTATAGCCACCGCTTCTCCAGTTTCCAAGCATTTTGCCTGCAAAGAGGATATCAGAGACAAAAACATTGAACAAATAGCAAGATTGCTTTGTACTAATAACATTAAAATATTTATACCTGAAAGACTATACCAAACGATCCACTACCTACGACACGCTCTGCCATGTAACTGATTGTCTGCAAGCAACCGTAAAGGTTTCAGCTCAGAACACAAGCAGAAGAATTAAAGAACTAACTTGCTCATTAAAAAAATAACTTTGGTATAGAGTAAAATCATTCTCTAGATCATCAAGAGCAATTAACTGCCTTTTGAGCTAAAAAAGGGAAGTACAAGAGATTAAAATAACTATTTAAGTCAGAAACATGTCAATCCAGGGGATCGAGCACTAACTCTTTTAGGTTCACCATTTTTGCCACCGATGGTTGTGGATATGATATGACCGGTGAGAGCATTATTTACTAGTACAGCAGCTGACATATCCTGCAAGTCAGAGCAACGCCAAGTATTAACTTAAAGTACATGAACAAGCCTGTTGCATTTTAACATGTGGCATGTCAGACACGTTGAGTCAAATTCTCAAATAATTTACATGTCTCCTCCTCAAGACATGTAATCCTTTTAAACTAACTACAAAAAGGTTATACCCACATCAACTTGCCGTTCTGCTCTGCACCAATAATACCATCAATCTTTCTTGAATGCAATGATGACCCATTATCAAATGAAACACATCAACAAAATTATTGCAAATGTTTACACATCAACAAAATTATTGCAAATGTTTACACATAATGCAGTAAAGGGATACTTCCAAATTTCAAGCTTATGAACAGTTAGTACACGCTCTATCTTGTGAATTCATGAGGCTCATTAATAACTCTAGTATTTAAAAATTAGGAGTGCCACTTAGCATCCAATATTGTGATTTTGTTTACCTTCGAATTTCACTTGCTAATGAACATGGAGAAAAGGCTAGAATAGGATAAACTTTTTAAAAAGGAAAATTTTATGGAAGCTTATAAATTGGATTAAAATCTGCAAAAGCACTTTGTTAATCCAATTTCATGAGAACAATTAAACAGTACTGATGATGAAAAATCCATCGAAAAGATTCAATAATCCAACATATATACCGCAAATGGAGGGATGTTCGGAATGGAGACTAGGAAAGATGAAAGGCATAGATAGCAAAAACCATCTATACAAAAGCGAAATAAGATGACCATAGCTCACAAGAAAGCATCACATGCTATGAAACTTGCATTCCAAAAAAGAGATTATTGACATGAAATTAGAGAATGTTAACTTGCACAAGAAAACGAGAATACTTTATTCAGATCAAAGAAAAAACAATAATACTTTATAGATGAATCCCCCTAAAAACATGAAAGGTAAAAGGTCAAAAAAAACTAAAACATCGTAGTGAAATCAAGGAAACCCAGGAGAAATGTCCCCTCACTTTTTGATAAGAAATTTTTAGGTATAATATTTATGAAATTATAGACAGTAATATGCATAAAATAAAACTGTCCCCTTAAATTACAAATTTTAGGCTTTTATAACTCAAGAAATCACTTATCAAAGATCAAACAGTTTAGAGGTCATCGGATTCTTTGACTCCGATTTGCGGGACGCCAAGATAAGAGGCGCTCCATATCAGGTTATATCTTTAAGTTGGCTGAAGGAGCTATCTCATGGAAGTTTGCTAAGCAAACTCTTATAGCTTCGTCAAGTTACGAGGCATCCAACTACAAGATACGGCTACGAAACCCCGTCACTAGACTGCGTGTGATAAATGACATTGATAGGCCAATGAAAATTTAATGTGACTAACTCGACGGTGCTTTACTCCAATAACAACAAAAGCTCGACGAAATTGAAGTTTATCGACATTAAGTTTCTAGTTTTTAAGGAGAGTTCAAAATAGGCAAATTTCCATAGAACATATAGGAACAAATTATATGCTAGCAGACCCATTAACCAAATGATTGTTCAATTTTCTACATAATAAAGTTGATGGTTCATGATTCTATTTCTAAGCTTACTTATGTTTTCTATGTGCAACGTTCGCATTGCATTAAGGACTTTGGATTTATATCAGTAAAGATCGAAGAAGAACCAGTTGAAAATAGACATGTCTAATATCACATTGCATGTAATTTTTATACTACTCATCCATATTTGATCCGCCATTAAATGTATTAGTATAGTGATCATCATGGTTTGGTCACGACTGTATTGTGATAAAAACCACGATGGTTCCATTATCAGTATATGAGATAGATTAAATTGTTTAAGGAGAAGTCTAAGGATAAATAGCATACAGATGCATGTTTAAGGAAATCATATTTCCTATACTAAATTAGACAACATATTCAATTGGCTGAAATTAAGTAATCTAATTTTAATAAGCCCTTAAATTGCTCAAATAGATATAGATTGATTGAACAGTTACTGATTTTTGCCTTAATTAGGAGATTATGGAAACCTGAATTGAGCAATATAAAAAGACCCTTTTGGGTTACGGTCTCCAATACACCAAATTATAAAATGATTTATTTTCTTCCCATCTATAAGAGAGACGACGGCCTCATTGAGAAAATAAGGTGATTTGATTAAGGAATATCACAGACCACTCCCTCGTTCATGTTCATCCCTTCACGAATGATTATTGGAGTATTTCCGCAACAATAGACGATCGTTCTAAATAGATCCAAGTATCTCACTCGAATCTATAAATACTTAATAATCTGACATGATATAGATCCTATAATTTTTGGCATTATGTTCTAAGATGTTTGTATCTAGAATCTATTTATGCCTTTCAATATGATTTAATTCCAACGGTCCCTCCTGACTTGAAACGTTGGACCACGGACTATAACATACATTCTAATCATAAAAAAAACCTTATTTTCTAAGGATCCATGTAAAAGTAGAAGTATAACATAATACCCAAATGAAACACCATTTTCAAAAACACAATCTGCGAATTTCTCTAATATAAACTAAATGGAGGTGAAACTTAACCCTAGTGAAAATTCGACAAAGAAAGAAACAAATCAGGGAAAAACATTAAAAACTACAGAGCTTACTAACGGCTGCTTTTGGTTGCTGAAAGAGAGAAGAAAAATTAAATAAGATTAGATTTTAGTTAAACTCCCACATTTCGATTGACAAAGAAGAGCGATCTTAAGCTCAACTGAGCTTTATGTAAAATACGTCATATTTTTCCCTGTTCTTCAGCATAATTTTGGCTTATCTGAAGCATTCGTACCGATCAACATACCAGTTTCGAGTTTTTCTGAATTAAATGAGAACAGAGCAGAGACAAAATAAAGTAGAAATTGAACTTAACCTCGAGATCAAGATCTCAGTCAAAATACCACAGTTTTAAAAGGTAGAAATTAATAATAAACTATGACCAAAATCCAAAGTTCCAAACCATCACAGAAAAACTACTCGAAAGCCTTTCTCCGCCAGAAAGTCGCAGCAGAAAAACTTCTGGCGAGCTGATGCCGACCTCAGACAACCTACAAAACCTAGATCACTTCCGAATTCAACAAGTAATCAAAGGTCCGAGCTCTATCTAAGACGATCTGAGCACCGACACCGACCTATACAAACCGGCACACAAGCAAAAGAGAGACAAAAGAAAAATCAAAGCTCACGGAGATTACTGGGAAATGCGAGTTGTACAAAAAGAAAAAGCACCTTATCGGAACCCATATCGGAGTTTCGGCTATGTACGTGCTTCAAATGGTCATTTACGTCTTGAGGTTGTTGCTGGGGTGGTTGTTGATGGTGAAGCCCAAAGGGCATGGTGGCCATGTGAGCCTACTTCTCTCTCTATAGCTTTCCCTTCGTCTCTATAAGTCCAATTTCTCCTCTTAATTTTCTCTCTCCTTTGTCACTCAGCTGGAAAAGAAATAGTTACGACTTACAAGGTCTGAAAGGGTAGACCTAAGCGCGGGTTAATCAGCGATTGAGTGCACGCTCAAATCGGAGTCCTCCATCGCTCTCTCATTATCTCTGTTCGGAAGAGTGCTGGTGGGCTAAGATCATATGATATTGACAACACCATAAGGAGTTTGACTGTGGACTCGTAGTTTGAGTTTATCGCTCGAGACGTAGGCCCGTAGATTTGGCAAAGCGGAGAGACATTTCTCACATGGAACGGAACCACTATGTTTATCACCGTATAGCAAATGTTTTACATCAATTTATGGCATTAAATAATTTGGATAATATAATTAAATCAATTTTTTTAAATTATTAATTATTATCAAAAAATAACTTAGATTTTTTTTTGTGAGATTTTGTAATTAAATTATTAATTACAATATCGATGCAATTAAAGTAATAAAAGAAGGAAGAAAAAAATAATAAAAATAATATTTTCAAAATTTATAACTATACTAATAAAATAATAAATATATTACATAAAATCTAATTAAAAGATTTGGGATTTGAATATTAGTTATAAGGGTAAGAATTGTATTGTATTCTAAAAAATTTGCATTTGGAGATAAAATATTTTAGTTATAAGTCATTTAAATTTATTTAATGATAAAGTAAATAGAATTTAACTCTTTTAATGTCATTGATTTTTTATATTTATTGTTACAAGTTTTATATAAGAATATCAATATCTAACATGATATAATATTAATAAAAAATTTAATCATAATTAATTAATATTTTTTTATATCCTTAATGTCTTGTTATTTATTAATATCATAAATAAGCAATCATAAAAAATTATGTATATTTTTTTTATGGATTAACTAATAATTGATCAATATGTAATTAATATCAAAATATAATAAAAACAATATGATTAATATTATATAATTATCACATATATTATTTTATATAATTCTTTAATAATATATTATTGTTATTTTCATTAACCTATTGCACCGGTATCGTTAGTTTGTCTTTAATGTTACATTTAGTAACGTGCATGGTGCAAATACTCCTTATTATGTAATGTATATTTATAATGGAAAATATAATCTCATAATACTACAAAACAAATAGTTTTAGAGTAAAATATTATAACGATAATTTCTGTTGCAACCGTAAAATTGTATAAAATATCTTATATACATGGTATTATTTATATTAAATAAAATTATTATTAATAAAATATCTCTAATTTTATTATCTAATAAATCTAAGGAATTGATATAATTTATAGAATAAAAAATACTTATAATATCATAATTTACGGTTATAAAAATATTAATTTTCATACCATCTAATTTTAAGATAAGAATATTATGTATATAAAAATAGTTGGGTACCAAGATCGGTCTTTCCGGGGCATGATTGTGAAACATTTACTTGCTCCAATTCAATTGGAAACTTTTATTGGGAAATTAAAAACAAAATAAGAATTTTAAAATTTATAAAAACACAAATAATATATCAATAATAATAACAATGAGTTTCAATTGAAACAAATTTAATATTAATTAAAATAACTATAGTTAAATTTTAACGATATTTAATTAAATATAATTTTTTATTTTATTTTTTAAAATATATTGGTTTAAACTGTTTTATTTAAAAATTTATAATTAATAAATAAATAAAAATATTAAAAAATAGTTAAGATAATTTTTTAATAACGATATTATTATACTGTTAAGAAGGCTAATCAAATCTATGTATCAAAACAAAAGAAAAAAAAGGCGATTGTGATTGAAAATCGTAATTAATATCATCCCAATTATTTGATTAATAAAGAGTGCAACTGTGCAAGAAGGCTAATGGAGCTCTTCTTTCAAAGAAAAAGAAAAGGACCAAAAACCAAATAGTTAACGTCAAAAAAGGAATAATTCGAATCCTTTTTCATGCGTATTAATGGGACCGATTGTCCCTTTAAAGTTAATCACGTCTTTGTTTCTCAAATCATTGCTTAAATTTGGCTTTCCCATATTTTTTCTCACAATTTTTGTTATAGGATAAAATCAATATTACCACGTTAATGTAATTTTATTCAATAGTAACATATTAAGATGTAATTAATGGTAATATAATTTTTAGTTTATATGATAGATAAATAAAATAGTTATAAAAAACCTACAAATGATATATGATAAGGTATATATCAAATCGAAACCGTTAATTTTATACTTATTTGATTTAATTTGATCATCTGATCGAATTAAAACATCATAATTCGTAATCTATTCGAATTTGGTCAATCTGATTAATAGACTTAATTAACTCTATTTTTTATATTTTTGAATAAAAAATTTAAATTTTTTATAACATAAACTTATTTAAACTAAAAAAACCTTAAAATATGACTAATATATAAAATATAAATATATATTTAAGTATTTTCGATCAAATCGGATGATACATAGTAAAATCTGTCATCTAATCTAAAATTAACGGATTGAAAAAAAATTATATGATCTGACCTGATGATCGAATAGAAGTCATAAAAAAATTAACAAAACCGATTAATCGGATGATTGGATTTCTTTACCTTCATGCAAATTTCAAATCCAATTGTGAGCACGCCACTAGGGCACTAGGCAAGTGTATCTAATTATTAGCATCTAGAAAAATCCCTTTCTTGTTTTTTAAATCACATACTAAGTTAGTTAATTTAATGACAACTTATTTTATATAAGCGAAAATATAAGTTCTAGCGTTGTTACGGGCATAAATTTATACAGTTATTTAGTGATAATCCTTAATTCTGCTCTCGGATTAAAACAATAACAAGTGCAACCAACTCTACGTGACTAAAATACATTTTTAATTACCGAATCTAATCACTTTTCACTAATTTGGATTTTAATGATTAAGTGAAATACATGCTAACCAAAACAACACGTCTACGGTGGCAAATGGCGATAGCCAAAATGTCAATGTCAGCACAAGTACAATTGGTAAATTACATCATATCCCCTAGGCGAGATACGGTTAGCAAATGCTCTATTTTCATTTTGTTCCACCAACATAAACAAGCGGTCTTTTCCAAAATGGCTTATTACCAAATACAACTTTTGTGTGTAGATGACTGGTTTTTTAGATGGGAATGTAAAATCCTCAGCTAAGTAGCGTAATAATTCTATAACTAGTCGATAAACACTCCTTGTAACGATAATATTGATTATTTTTATTAATAAAATATTTAACTATAAACTTGTATTTAAATTTGTTATCAAATTTATTAAGAAAAGTCGAACAAATACTAAAATTTTATGTATATTTTTTATAATTACAACGTATATGATTACACTCATGCATTTAATAATACATGTTCATAAAATTAGAATTATTTTTAATGTCAAAATATTTATTTAAACTTAAAACAATTTATAAAATTACTAATTAAATATTTTTTAAAAATGTTTTACTATTTTTAGGATATGTCTTAACTAAATTTTTTAATAAACTTTAAAAAATTAATTACAAAATATATTCGATCCTAATATTATTATTTTTATATATAGGCGGTCAAATTGAAAAGAAAAAAAAAGAGCCGGTACAAACTACAAAAGATATGCCGAAATAAAAAAAACAAGACAAAAAGTAAAGGTGAACATTTAATATTCACGTCGGAAGATAATATAGGTGATATTTGTACCACGCTTAGTTCAACAGATGATACAAGACATCTCGAGATATTCACGTAAGATTTAGGACTACAACGTTGTTTTTCAAGCTAGTTTATATACTAGCAGGATGACCCCAGCCTAACACGTGTTTGTTTTGCTCTTTCCAATTCTCGAACGCAGGATCTAACCCTTAAGTAAACCTTCAGAAGAGCGAAACAAACACTTGTTAGGTTAGGATCGCCCTGTTAGTATATAAACTAACTTGAGCAACAACGTCGTAGTCCTAGACCCCACGTAAATATCTCGAGATATCTTGTGTCCTCCGTTGATCTAGACGCAGTACAAACAGGTAATATATATATATTGAAATTTAGAGTAATATATATATATATAACAGTGGTGAAAAGATTTTATTAATAAATTTGATTAATATTTCTTATCTTTATATAGCTTCTTTTTGATTAAATTTTTACATGTTTAGATTAAACAATTTTATGTATGATTAAAATTATTAAATTTAATTATTAAATTTTAAAGAAACTATGTTTATTGAACTTATGCTTAATTTTTTTACTCTAGAATTTTCTAATTGATTTTTTTTAAGTGACATATTTTGAATCATCTAGTTAGAATTCTCCATTGTTAAATACATTCTAGAACATACATAAACGCTAATATTTTAAGCTAACCATTTTTGCAATTGATTTGTGAACAAATTTAATTGACGAAAAGTTTATTAGAACCTAATATTATAAACTATGAAAACAAAATAAAGGTTCGTACATAAAGTACATTGGGACAATATACTATAAATGAACATAAGATCGATTTTGTACTTGGACATTTAATTTTCACAGTGAAAAGTTAGGTAAGCTAGTAGACCAATGGTTTTGATTTTTAATCATGGTTGTAGCTTAGGTTGTTTCTAACTAAAAATATCGTGTTATTATTTTATTTTCGAACTTTATTCTTATATAAGATTGCATCTCTAAGCGATTTATTTAGGTTATTAAATTATAAATTGATAAAAATTAAAAATAACATATTCATTCTATCTAAATTAATTATGTCCATATTTTATAATATACATGGAAGTATGGGTAAGTTCTGAATAGTGTAACATAACCAAATGGAAAATCTAAAGAAAACATCAATGAATAATAATATCATGGCCAATCATCATATTTCACATACAGGGGAATACGCCTACCATCGCAGTCTAAGTTCATAAAGTACAAGTTACATATGCTTAGAGGTAACTGGGGAGAAAGACATAAATGCTTAAATACCTAAGTTAGCCAAAGCACCAGAATGACATATCCTAGTCCCCATCGTCATACACTAGCTTTACCCAAATCCTTTGTCGTGGGTGACTTAATAGCACTAAGACTTGAACAGTTGCTTACATTAGAGATTGACCTGCGATTCTTCACCAATGGGACAAGCGACTGCACAACATCTGCCATAAGGGGCCTGTAATCAGCCTCTGGTTGTACGCACATCGCAGCAATTGCTGCTACCTGAATAACCTCCTTCATCAAGTACTGACTCTCCAATACAGGATCCATGATATGCACAACCTGCTCCCTATCTGTCAGCTGGGGCAAAGCCTACATCGAAATTCAACAAAGGGAAAAATAATAATAAATAAATAAATGAAGAGCTTAAAATGTTTTGATGGAATATGGTTACTGAAAAAGATACAATATCTGGGAGGTGAAGGATAATCTTGTAAATGAAATTTGTAATCATCACTCTGCAGACACTACAGAGTACAGAGGCAAGCTATGAAACCCACCCAAGAAACAAGAATGCCTTCTCCAGTAGGCCTTTTCATATCAACTGGAACTCTGCCTGTTAGCAACTCCAAAAGGACAACCCCATAGCTATATACATCTGATTTTGTTGTAAGATGCCCCGTTAATGCATACCTGCATTACATGCCCCACTTCAAATTTGAAACAGCAGTTCTTCGACAAAATTACAAAGAAACTGTGGGAAGTAATGTAAAGAGAGCAAAATCCAGGTATATGATTAGTAAAGATATACAGCTTTTATGGCCATATATTATTGCATCTAGAACTATAAGGAACTTACTCGGGAGCAACATATCCCTGTGTGCCCAATACTCGAGTAGAAACATGTCCTCCAGCTTTATCAGATCCAAGCTTGGCCAATCCAAAATCAGAAACCTTGGCATGAAAGTTCTTGTCCAACAGAATGTTACTGCTCTTAAAATCTCTGTGAATCACTGGGGGACTGACCTGTTCATGGAGATATTCCAAACCCTTTGCAGCTTCAAGAGCTATTCTCAATCGCGTTTCCCAGTCTAGCTTTCTGGAGGGAGCACTAGAACCTGCATATTAGGCTTAACAGGTAAAAATCCAACAGCAAATAACCTCTTTTTGGTCTAATGGAGAAAAAGATAGCCTTCCTAAAAATTAGCAGAAATTTTTGAATGGAAGTTAGGAGAAATATCAGGCCAGGACAAGGGCAAGTACATCTATTGAAAAAAGAAATATGGCTCAAAATATTATATTAACAATTCATCAATTCTACATTATGTGACACAATATGGAGCTATTTAAATGAATAATTAAAATTTTTGTATATCTTTAGTATTGAGAAGAAAAACATTGATTGAAACATTTATAGTTCTTAAGGCTTTAATCATGAAAACTGTTCCCTAAACCAGCCACTAAATCTGCATGAAAACAGAAAGATTGTAAATATTGGAATGAAATAAGACTACATTACCATATAATGTGAAATACAGAGCATTGTGTATGTCCAAATTGTTCTATTCAAAGGTCTAGAACTCAATTTCTGTTCAATCACCGCAAATTAATTTTAAGAACACATAACCAGAAAAGGAACATAAAGTACCATTGACCGGATACAGATGTTCTTGCAGACCACCATTTGCCATGAACTCGTAGACCAATAACTTGTGACTGTTATCCGAGCAATATCCAAGCAATGCCAACAAATATGGAGAGCGCAACCGGCCTAGCAATTCCACCTACAATTGCGTGCATAACAATCAATATGACCAAACAGAAGCCTAGTTGTTTAATACATTTAAGAAGGAAAAAAGTTGGGAAACGGTTCAAAGATGAATATTATTCTGCCTAAATTTTAATTACATAAAAATTGGCAAGCGAAGCTCTAAACTCCAGTCCTAATTTTAAGTTTTTTTCAGGAACAATATAGCCAAACTAACTAGTATGGTCAAACCTCCATTTGAAACTCGTCTTCTCCCTGCCTTCCTGCTTGATCCATCCACTTAATTGCAACTTTCCTCCCATCACCTATCACTCCTCTGTAAACCGAACCAAACCCACCATGTCCAACTACATTTGACTTGCTGAAACCGCCAGTTGCAGAATATAGTTGCTTAAATGTAAACACTTGAAGCCCTTTTTCGTCAGCAACCTGAAGACTTGAACCATCATCTTTGTCTTCCCAATCAACATCTTCAAAGAGAATAAAGTCAAACTCACAATTTACATACTCTTAATCTTACAAAGGAATAAGAAATTTAGCGTTTCAAAAGACAAAAAAGTTACTTGAAAAAAAGAAGCTTAAAAAGTTAAAGTTAAAGCAACTAAGGTATTAAAAAAGATACGAAAACATGAAATGCATAAATGTATAAAATGATTGTTTTCTTTGGAAACAAAGAGTTATTTCCCAATAACTTCTAACAACTAAAGGTGAATTTAGTATTTGCTGCATAGAGTTATAGATATATAAATGATTGTCTCCCGTAGCTTAAACTAGTTTTTAAGAGAGCTGTTTAACTATGCTTTAAAAGAAAAAAAACATATTTTCATGAATTTCAAGGAAACATCAGCGCAATCTTTATATGAGAGAGTGAAATGTGGCTCACTAGCGTGGCTCTTGAGACGCAAGGAGACTTTATTGCGAATGTAGCAGTAGTAGCTGAAAGCAACAAGTAATGAGGCTACTGCTACTGAAGCAAGCACTACAACGGCTACCAAAGCCGCACGCTCTTTCCTATATTCACTTTCCGTTTCCATCCTTCACTTGGAAGCATCAAAAGAATTTGATGAAAGGAAATTCAAAACCCTAACCCTAGAGTCCTAGTTAGAAAGAAGAAAATGGTGAGGAGTAGACAGCAGCAGATTTTCAAGGTTCGAACTTTGAAGACTCTCTCCGTGTTTTGTCCTTTCTCATTCTTTATAGTGAGGATAATAGTCACAGGCTCACAGTGGAATTAGTTTTGGATAATTTTCTTCCGTCCACCAGTGTTTTCAAATCTTTTGTTTTCCGCTAACAAGAGTTTTTTTTTTTTTTAATTAATCGTTTTTAATATCTACTTGCACGTATCAATTATTTGTTGTAACGTACGGAATATATGATTTTACTGTTTAAAATTATACAGTTTATAAGTTTTTTTTTATAAAGTAAAAATTGTTTTTAAAATAAATTTAAAAGTAAAATGATGTTAATAATTATTTTATATAATAGTTACATAAATTTTTTGAAAGAGTATTATTTTTAACAATTTTATGTAATATATATATGTTTATTATTTTTATATATTTAAAAATATAATAAATTTTTATATATAAAATAAAATACATATTTTTATTAGAGGAGAGAATAATTAAGTAATACATATATATATTCTTTCAATTCCTTTTTGATTAGTTCGACCAACTTGTCCTTTTGATTAAAAAAATCCACCCGCAGTCGAAGTTTTTTTTTTCATCCATATAATTCCATTTTCATACAACCCCCTTAATCTTGTGTGATGTCGTTTAAGGTAATTATGGGGCATTTGCATATGTTATTTTTTGATTCCTTAATTTAAAGTAAGAATAGTAACAAATTATTATCAATTTAATACTTATAATGTAATACGTTATTAATTTAATGAAATAACATCATTTGAAATTTATTCGAGATTAAGTTTATTTTTTTATAAAATTCATCAAACTTAGGTTTTTTTAGAATACTCTCGTAAACAGATCTAATGGAGACGAAATGGAGCCTATAGTTCAAAATAGGGTATTTATCAGATCGAAACCGTTAATTTTATGCTCATCTCATCTCATCCAATCCGATCATACGATCGAATTGAAACATCCTAATCTACAATCGATCTGATCAATCTGATCCGTAAACTATTTAGATGGCATCAGATCAATTCAACCAATAAACTTAATTAATTATATTTTTGGTATTTTTGAATAAAAAATTAAAATTTTCGCATAAATCATAACATAAAATTTAAAAAAACTTTAAAAAATCAAATAAAAATGTTAAAATAAGACTAAAATGTTCAAACCTATATAAAACAAAAATAATACAATACGTTAATAACGATATCGATTACAATAGTTATTTTAATAAATTTAACAATTTATTCAAATAATAAACAAAAATATAGTTCACAATAATATAAACCTAAATTAATTTGATCATTTCACTCTTTAACATCCATTGATTATCTTGAAAATAATCGTGTTTTAAATCTTGAAAACAATAGCAAAAAACTTTAGTGTCTCGTCACCTATTGGTCATATTTAAAAAATATTAGTAAATTGATAACTAAATATATATAAAATAATCAATTTTTAATTTAATGAAATTAACATTATTTTAACTTTATTCAAGATTAAGTTTATTTTTTTTATAAAGTTCACCGAACTTAAGTTTTTTTTAGAGTATTCTTGAAAACAGATTTAATTGAGATGAAATAGGGCCTATAGTTCCGAGGATTAGAACATGTGATTACAAAACATGATATCGGGACACAGTGTCGGGAGTTCGAATCCCTCTTCACACACAACCGGCCAAAAAAGGAAGGATTTTTCCCTTTAGAGGTAGGAAAATAATGATTAAGATTATGGATCTAAGTTATAAAATTTTGACATGAGTATTGTCGAAATGGAATGAACTTAATCTTTTTATTTATTTATCGTTAATTGTAATAAAATGAAATATAATATGTATTGGAGATAAAATTAAGGAGTAATTTAAGAAATGTTAACTTCTTAATTTAAGGAGTAAATCAAGAATCTTAATTCAAGGAGTTAATTAAGGAGTTAATCAAGGAGTTATCATCCTTAATTTAAGGATTAAATTGGAGATAAATTTAATGAGTAATTTAAGGAGTGTTAACTTCTTAATTTAAGGAGTAAATCAAGAACTTTAATTCAAGTAGTAAATTAAGGAGTAAATCAAGGAGTTATCATCCTTAATTTAAGGATTAATTCAATGAGAAAAATAAGGAATCCTTAATTCAATGAGTAAAACAAGGAATCCTTAATTCAAGGAGTAAATCAAGGAATGTTTAATTTAAATAGTAATTCAAGGAGTAAATCTCCTTATATATAGCTATAGAGTAAATCAATAAAATATAAAAGAAAGAATACAACTTTGATAAAGCTTGTTTAATTTGGTTAGGCCTAGGCCTTGGCCTTTGGAGGGAAAGTATTATGGTAAAAGGGAAGGTCCCATATTGAAACCAAGCTCTTTGCGATGATAGATTAAATCTCTCCTGCAGCTTCTACCGACTTGATGTGGAGGAGGAGTATTGTGGTAAAAGGAAAGATCCCACATTGAAACCAAGCTCTTGGCGATGATGGATTAAATCTCTCCTACAGCTTCTACCGACTTGATGTGGAGGAGGAGTATTGTGGTAAAAGGAAAGGTTTCACATTGAAACCAAGCTCTTGGCGATGATGGATTAAATTTCTCTTGCAACTTCTACCTACCTGATTATGGTAAAAGGAAAGGTCCCACATTAAAACTAAGCTCTTGGCGATGATGGATTAAATCTCTCCTACAACTCCTAACTGCCCAATGTGGAGGGGAAGTATTGTGGTAAAAAGAAGGATATCGACAACAATAATATTTTTTTTTGCCATCGTAATCAGCATTTTTTTTGTTAGTTTTACGTTTGGTGCCTTGGCTTCTCATCAATTTCAACGACTTCTGTGCAAGCTTAGATCCATAAACCTTATGGATCCAGCTTGAGAGGGAGTATTGGAGATAAAATTAAGGAGTAATTTAATGAGTAATTTAACGAGTGTTAACTTCTTAATTTAAGGAGTAAATCAAGAACCTTAATTCAATGAGTAAATTAAGGAGTAAATAAAGAACCTTAATTCAATGAGTAAATTAAGGAGTAAATCAAGGAGTTATCATCCTTAATTTAAGGAGAAAAATAAGGAATCCTTAATTCAATGAGTAAAACAAGGAATCCTTAATTCAATGAGTAAAACAAGGAATCCTTAATTCAATGAGTAAAACAAGGAATCATTAATTCAAGGAGTAAATCAAGAAATGTTTAATTTAAATAGTAATTCAAGGAGTAAATCTCCTTATATATAGCTATAGAATTGTAATAAAAATATAAAAATAAAAAATAAAACTTTGAGATAGCTTGTTTTATTTAGAAAGGTCTTTAAGCCTTTACGTTTCAAACACTAATTTTTCAACAATATGTTTAGTCAAAATCATCCTATTTTTTATTTTACGTTATGTTATTCTACTAGGTTGAGTTTAAATTAATTTTAAAAGAATATAATGAGAATTCGATCCCAAATTTTTATTGTTTTGATATGGTATAGAAATATTAGGTATTAATTATTTTAAAATTATCATTTATATTATTAAACATTAATACCCTGAATGCATTTTTATAGTTTTTCTGGGTTCCTTTAGTCAAATACTCGTAGTTCTGATATGAAATAAAACAATAGTTTTTCAAGAAAGATTATTAGTAGAGAATTCCATTTTATACTATAGATTAATTTCAAAAGGGGTAAATGTAAAGTCCTTGGTTCGGTTAAAAAAAAAAACAAAGTCTAAAAGAAAGGGCCTTAACAGAAAAATCCTGACGGAATAGCACGTTTTGCAGTGTCCCCATTCTCCTGGTGACATAAATTACTTCATAAAGAAAGCTTGACCATGGAGATTAATAAGACGACAAAAGCTTCCCAATTTCCTATGTCACATATGACAAAGGATGACGTATTTTTATAAAAGATAAAAATAATAAACTTTATATTTTTTAATTATTAAAAAATTATAATATATTATTAAATATTAATTATCTTTTAATTATAACTCATTTAATATTATTATAATATTATTTTTATTATTATAAATTTAAAAGTATTATTTTTTTATAATTCTTTAATAATATTACATATGTTATATATAACTAATATAATTTTTTAAAATTTAATTAATAGTTAAATTTATATTCATAAGTATTGTTTTGTCACTAATGTTATTATAAGAATAATCATAATTATAATGTTTCAATGATAATTATGTTTTAAAAATGACATGATTAAACATAAATTTAAAAATTTTAAACAATAAAGTAATTGTGATATCACTTAGTAAGACATGAAAAATTAAATTATGTTGAGTATTAATATATTCATTAAGTTATGAAAAAAAAATTTATTTTGCTTACTGCTCACAAAATATGACTCAATTTTTTAACATTAAAACATAAAAATTATATTAAAATTAGTACATTAAAGTTTATAAATGATATTTATTACACATATAATAATACAATATATATATATATATATATATATTCATTTAATAAATAGATATATTAAACAAAAATATAAGTTAATTCATTCAACTTAAATATTTTTATTTAATATGTTAATAAGTCATCAGGATCATAAAATATAAATAAATATTATAAAATATAAATAAATTTAATTAGTCAACTTTTTTTAAAGACACATAATCAATACAAAATGATTAATCACTTTAAATTTATAAATAAATAAATAATTTTAGCATTTTATTTTTTTATTAATATATAATAATATATGAATTTTAATTTATATTGTTATTTTTATTTAATTGAAGTTTTGGAATAATAAAACTAATATATATACGCGTGTGAATTTTATTGCTTAAAAAAATTTATTGTTGCTTTTTAAATACCGAAAAAAATTAAGTTCAATATTATTTAAATTAAATAGGTAAGAATAATCGATGAACATATTAACTTATATTTATAATATTGTTTTTGTATTTTTTTTACTTTTCTATCTTTGAATCTGCTTTTTGTCAAAGATATATATCTCAATATTATGATGTCAATTTGAGCATATATATATATATATATAAGATATGATATTTAACTTCTATAATATATGTATGAATTTGAATTGTATATCTCAATATTATGATGTCAATTTGAGCATATATATATAAGATATGATACTTAACTTCTATAATATATGTATGAATTTGAATTGTATAAAAAATTGTAAAAGTAACACTTGACTCAAAACTAGTACCATACAATTTGTTAATTTAAATAATTATAGATGAAGAGTAGTAATGATTTATCAATATGATAAAAGTATATAAAACTTTTACTCAAAGTATTACAAATCTATTAGTTATTTAAAAAATTGATCAAAAGTCCAAAACTTCAAAAAAATGTTAAAAATGAAACATAAAAACACAAATCTACATATTTTTCTCTATATCAATTACAACTTAAAAATTATGAATTTTGAAATTTTTGGATACATAATAACTAATTTAAGTATATGATAACTCAAAAAAAAAATATACATATGTGTTCATGTGTTTCATTTATGATTTTTTTTCAATTTTAAACTTTTAATAAACTTTTATACATTTTAGATATAGTTAATACACCATTATTGTCCTTCATCTAATACCTATTTTAAATATTTTAAATTTATATTTTTTTAAAAAGCTTTTCAATGTTTTAATCAATAATAAAAATATATTTATAAAATTAAAATGTCATTATTTTAATCAACATCAATATTTCAAAACCTTGCACAAGACATAACTACACCAAACGAGGACTTATTCAAGTAAAAAATATATATTGTACATTATTATTATAACAATATAGCATTTTATTTTCAAAAATAAAAGTATTATTTAATATTAACAAAAATAGTTTAAAAATAAGGTTATATGTAAAGAATATATTAACAAATTTACTATCGAATTGTAAAAAAAATTAAAATTATAAATATACTATATAATTTTATGGTAACAAAAATACCATTAAATACAATTAGTAAAATATAATTATTATCTTAATCATACTTAAATATAAACAAAAATACTCGTATGAAATAATAATTGCAGATTTTTAAATCAATAATATCGCAAAAAAATAATTTTTAATTTATCTATAAATTTATAAATTAACTAAAAGTTTATAGTTACGGATCTAATTAATTAAATATGGTGAATATGTAATTTTTAAATTATAATTAATTAAAAAATCACAAGTGACCAGATATGCGATCGTTTGTAAGTAATATAAAGCAAAAATAAATAAAACTTGATACGTGATATTTCAAGTGTAGACAATCTAGGCCACAACAATGACATAAGAAAAAAACTACCGATCTATTAGACCACTTAACTATTCACTTTAAAAATCAATATTAAACGATAATGGAACATCTTATACTATCCTCTAGGATAAAGTCCTTAAAATAATATACTTATAACCCAATACTTCTTTCATAATCTCTATAAGATAGACATTTAGATCCAGACCAACGTTTAAACAATTCGAGTCACATGAGTAATCGAACGAGTTCAACAAACACAAGAAAAGTTAGTACAATAACACAAAACAATAACACAAACATAAAGTGTATCCTATAAAAGATTTAATAATGAAACCAAGTTAGAAGATTCAAAAATAAAATAGTAAAACCAAATCATCTAACAACCTTATAACAAAAGTTAAGCACTAGTTCAATAAAGATAACTCTTTAAAGTTAACTAATTAAGTCAAATAATTATGATCATTAATAACCTATCCTTTTGTCTATTATAACCTACTAAATTTATATAAACAGTTCATTAAAACTATTAGCATCAAATTTATTTAAAAGTAATTTATAATTACTTTTTTCATAATCTGAATTAATATCATACTTATTTGAGCATTTACTAGTAGTTACAGTAAATGTTAAATCGTTGGTGTCGCAATTTTCTAAGTGAGTAGGATTATCGTTGTCATTTTATGAGTCGTTAAGGATAGCATTGAAATCTTCTAGTTCTCTTCTTTTTGTTAGCACACTTAGTTGTAATATAATCGATCCCACTGCATTCAAAACATTTAGGTCCAATGGTTTTAGTTTTCTTATCTTTGGAACTTATAGGTTTAAGTTCTTTTGGATTATGATTCCTTTAACACCTTGGTTACGAGTTACTCTATGAATTGTTCTAATTGAATATTTTATTGAGTCTTTTGGCTAATAGTTTCAATTCTCCATCATCTTCATCATTGACTTTATCACCATCATTAGTCATGACAGTTTTGAAAGTGATACCTTTATTCCTAGAAAGTGTTTGAAAATCATCTCAAAAGTTTGAAGCGAGCCAACAAGTTTCTCAATTTTGGTTATGCCTACATCCTTGCTTTCATCAATAACATTGACCTTTGCATAGAAGCAATATGGCAATGAGTAAAGAATCTTTCGAACAACCTGAATTCCTCAATTTTTACTCCAAGATTTGAAAAGATGTTAGTAATATCACATAATTTAACACAAAATTCAAAAAAAGGTTTCATCTTATTCCATTTTAAGGTTTTCAAACCTAGTGTTTAGCATGTGAAGATTACTTCGTTTAACTTAAGTGGTGCCCTTGTAGACAAGCAATATCAATATTAGAGATACAATTGAACTCATCAAGAGACACAATACTAAAGATAACATTAATTTCTTTTTGTTTTAAATTACTACCAGTTTTATCTTCAATGATCCATTTGTTCTTAGGTTTAAGTGTGATAATATTATATTTAGTAACCATATATTGTTCCTAACTATATATAATAGAATTTCATACATTCTTATCCAGAGAACATAGAAAGGCTCTCATACGACCTTTTTAGTACAGGTAGTTAGACCTATCAAAGAAATGTGCACCAGTTGTAGAATAACTATTTCTCAAATATTTTATATCAATGTTTTGGGCAAACACTAAGTATACCTAGTGACTTGTTATGATATCAATTAAAAATTTATAGTTATAGATCTAATTAACTAGAGGTGAATATATAATTTTTGAATTATAACTAATTAAAAAATCATAAGCTATCAGACATGCAATAGTGTATAAATAATATAAAGTAAAAATAAATAAAAACTTAACATATGATATTCTAGGTGGAAACAACATAACCATAATAATGACTTAAAAGAAAAATCATAGGTCCATCAGACCACCTAACCATCTACTATGAAAATCAATGTTTAATTACAAGATCAGATCTTATACTACCTTCAAAGGTAAAGCCCCCAAATTAATCTACTTACAAACCTCTCGTTGTTTCATAGTCTCTACAAGATAGACGTTTAAATCCAGACAAATGTTTTAATAACTCAAGTCATACGAGTAATCGAACCCGTTCAACAAGTACATGAAAAGCAATAATATAAGTGCAAAGTGTATTCTAGAGTATATTCAATAATGAAAAATCCTAGTTAAAAGGTTCAAGAATAAATCAATTAAATTAAATCATCTAGCAATTCTAGAATAAAAGTTGAAGCATAAGTTAAATAAAATAGCTTATTTGAAGTTAAATAATAAAATCAAATAATTATAATCACATGCAAAATTATTTGATCCAAACATTTAAGAACCCAATCAAGAATAAGCCATATGAACACGTATTCAAAATAAAATAAATAGGCTCATTAATCAATCAAAAATAACCATACAATATTTAATAGATTAATTAAAGAAAAAAAGTCTAAACAAAATATGATTCGATTTTTACAAAAACAATTTGAGAGAAAGAACACAAAAACAATTAGAAAAATAAAACGAACGTGGTTGAGAGAAATATAGAGCATTAGATTATTTATATAGGAAAGATGAAACTCTAATGCTAAGCTAAGAACCAAGTACCATTATGTTCATAAAAGAATTTATAGACAAATAATTAATAGGGATAATATGATAAAAGAATTCTTTAATTTTGACCAATCTAACAACGATTAAAATAAACACGAGATCAAGTAGATCAAACATGATCAATTCTTGATCAATCCAGTCCCTCCATCGATCAAACCTAAACTTTGATCAATCTATACCAATTTGAAAATCAACTCAAAAATGCACCTAAAAATTAGTTTACATTTGAATATTTTGTTCACAAATATTGTCAATACTCATATACCTTAGATCAACCACATAATTGAAATTGCCAATCATGTATAAAATAAGGATTTTCAGTTAACGACTATATCATCATGCCTTAACCTCCCTCATATGTTAAAGTAATAAGATGAAATAAAGACATTCTCTAAAAAAAAGGAATACCAAATTATATAATAAAAAGCCACCTCTATTTTTCAATAAAGACGCATTCATTAATCTGAAATAAAAACCAAACGAAATTGAAGTGTGGATAATTTGGAATAAAAAGAATTAAAATGTGTAATATAATTACCTTTATGTTGTTTACTAATTATTTTTTGGAATTGGAATAAGCACAGAACATATTTATACTATGTGGAAAGTAAACATACTGAATCAAAATGGAAAATAATAAAAATAATGAAAGAGTCTGAGACCCAATACATTACCACAGTAAGGAAATACTAATTCCTAAATGACTGATCGCCACAAGTGGCATAAACAACAAAGATAACACGTCATCAATAAACTCAGGCAAGCAATTTATATACTCAGATAGAAAAATATAATTATAAGTAGCACAAATATGAAGTAAATCATGCAAAATAGAATTAAACAGTTTTTCAATCAGAGTCATAATCCTATGTGCGGTAACATACAATATTAAGACTTAGATTGTATTCACAACATAGCAAATCATTCAAACAAAATCAAGTAACGAGATAATACATACAAAACTCCTATATGTGTAGTAACATCTTCAAGTTACTTATGACAACTACTTGACATCAAACAAAACTATTAAGCAGTAAAACAATTACAACCTTGAAAAAAATAAAACCACTAATACCTTCACCAGTTGAGATCTATATTTGAACTGCTTATTATTACGCTCATTTTCTGCCTCTATAACTACCTGGTCTAACATATAAACTTGGATTTTCTCCAAAGGCAATGCCATCTAATATGGTGTGATCATAAACCGTAGACTAGTAATGTGTAAAGTGAATAAACAATCAATTGTGAGAACCACCCTGAATCATGAATGATTAATAACCACTGTGGGAAACACTTTCCACGAAAAACCATAAATCATCTACAAGAGACATACAATCAATCACATACCATATACAACCAATAATTTGATCAACATAATTAACCACTTATTGCAAATAGCCAAAGTGGGACACACATTCAATCTTTTATTCCACATAACCAAAGGTAAGAGAACTTAAACAATTAAGCTCAATCCACTCTCAAAGTAGAGTTCTCACAAATTTTGTAAAATAGTCAACCACAATATTTTACGCTTACATTGAAGTATCTCAATTACCAAAACACTTTCAAGATAATAGTAAAAGATGAAATTCGAAACAATAGAAAAAATTGGTAGAATTTTGGTAGGTTTTTCGAATTAATTACCATAATTAATATATGTATTTATAGAAGGAATACCAATAGATAGACCATCTTGTAGAGGGTTCTCGTTGACCACCTTACCGAGTGTTCATCAAATAGTCTGACGAAACCCTTGTCGAGGACCTCATGAGTTGCCAAAAATCACATTTTTTTTATCCAAAAATTATCGAGTAATTTTCATAAATACATGTACCCAAACTGAGCCAAAATATGCCACTTATGACCTAGTATGTATTAGTAATAATCAATCACGTGGTGTGTGAAAAACATGCTTTCAATAACAATGTTCTTAACTATATGCGTGTATGTATTACTGATAAGCAATAACCAACATTACATAGAGGAAGATTGTCAGTGCTTAAAAAATACTAAAATTATCATGATTTAATGTACATTAATTTATTCAATAGATTCATATTTGTACGATTTTATCATATTTTTATATAAATTTATCTTTCCAAAATATCAGATATTTTTTTCCATGTATTTTCCTTCAAAAATAACTTAAAGATTCGAAGAAAAATACTAGAATCAATATATCATAAACATATTGAGAAAAGAAATTAAGAAAAATAAAAAAGATGAAAAAATTAGACAAAATGAGTCAAAAATATCAAAAAAGTCAAAATCCAGAGCACAACTGCCCATTTGTGTTGAGTCCTTCTCCTGCGCACGTGCGCAGTGAGCACATGTCCAGCCAATTTCTACGTGCGCCAGAATATGCCCACGTCGTGTTCCATTCTCACCATGTCCCGCACGCGTTAAACGTCAATCTAAAGCAATTTTTGCACCCCATGCGTTCTAATCTATCCAAAATCAATATTTTAATATTTTTTTCACTTTTTTTGACATTTTCCTCACCTATAAAAGGATCATCTTTTCTTGTTGGAAAAGACAAAATTTTCTCAACTCTTTTTCTCTTTAGTTTTCTCTTTTTAAAAAGTTTTTTTTACTTTTAATATTATTCTCTTTTTGAGAAAAATTAACTATGTTTTCATAGATCTTTAGTTTTTGATTCAATAAATGAAAATGATTTTGGAGGTTTTTAAATAACACGATATTTTGGTTTATTTATTTCCTAATCTAATAACATAAAAAATAAGCATAGATATTAATTTAAATAAACAAACATAAAAAAACCATGAAAAACATGACAAGTATGAATTTTTAAGTAAGATTTATCTAACTTTTTAGAAAGTAATTAATCAGAATTTATGTAATATAATATAATTAATGTATATTTATTTATTCATAGATGATTATAAGATTAAAATGACTCTAGTTATTTTTAAATAATTACAAACATCTTAATGTATTCTTAAGGAAACCACTCATAAAGAAAATTATGAAAAATATTACGTACATGAATTTTCAGGCAAGATTCTAACCCGACTTAAAGCACATGTAATTATAATACAATATAATTGGTATATATTTATGTATCATTATCTGTGATTGTGACAAAAATTATCGTCAAAGTGACAGTTTTATGCATATTTTATTATTTTAAAGGAGTGATCGAAAACAAATCAAAATTTTGAATATGAAAGAATAAAATACTCCTTGATCGTATCTCATGATTAACTACGCCTATACTACGTACACATCTTCTAACTAAAAATTAGCATAATAAAACAATGACGAGACTAGGAAATTCACACCTAAAAATCCAATATTTTCTTTACATCTTTCAAAATAAAAGCAAGACTTAATGTCTATGGCAATCCAAAATTTTCTCAACAGCCAAACAACACAATTGAAATCTAGTTTCAATTCATCAAGTATAATAAAATACAAATTAAGCTACGATTATGATGAAGAAGTTGATTTTATTGGTGAGGATATCGATAGAGAATTTGGGCAACAAGATCCAATCTGAGCAGAGAGGACTATGCTTCTTACTCTTCCCATTATTCCGAAGTTTAAACCGAATGGAATTTCGGATAGGCGTGGAAAAATCACGACCCACATCGACAAAACAATTGTTTTCTTTTTTTTCTATTAAGAGTAATTACATTTTATACATACTTAAAATTTTAAAATAATAAATATATCAAAATTTATAAAAATTATCAACATATTTACAATAAAATATTTGATAATTTTAAAATTTAAAATTTTAAATATATGCTTGTACGAAGCTATTAGAATAAAATTTAATTAATCATTTTCCTTTATATATGTATTTTTCCTGTGTCCACACCAATTAAAATAAAATAAGTAAAGTGGTTGCAAACTTGCAGTCGAATTGAGTACTAGGAGTAGTAGCAAACCCTAATCGAGTCATCGGTCTCTTCCCTTCTCTCAGTGGCCACAACCTTAGCCACTTCGTTTCATTTCTTCTATAAAGCGAAATACCAGTTACTGCGCTTTGGACTATAAGTGTCAAGTATTCAGCTTCACTGTTCAGTATCTTAAATCCCCGATTAAGCTCATTGAAGCCTTTGATCCAGCTCTAAAGGATTGTCCTTGCTGTTCTCTGCTATATTTTTTCTGTGTTTTCTTTGATTTACCTTCTATGGCGGTCTCGTACCTTCATTTTTGGCAATATTCGAATTTCTGGTCTAGAGGCCGTGTCTCTATTTTAAGTGGTGACAATGGCAGATATAAACTTAACAAAAGGAACCCGTTCGCGGTTTTTGCTTCGAATGACAAGGTAGTGTTGTCGATTATTTGAATATTGCGATTTTTTTTTTCGTTGCCAAAGAAAAATTAGAATCTTTTGTTACATCTTATTTCGTCTAATATTCAATCCTTAAAAAAGTTTACTGTTAAGATGTTAGGAGGCATGAGATCTTTTCTACTGTGGATTAACAAAATTTGATAGACATTCTAATGCATTTGTTGGGGGTGGTGATATTTACTTGTTGCCATCAGGCAGTTATATTTGTAGTCCTACCATGCATATTATGATGAGGTTTTTATATGTCTATTAAATGGAGGTCAGAGAAGGAAATTTGATGGATGGGTTTGCAATTTTTCCAGACAGACTTCTTTTGAAGCTGTTCATTCTTGCTCGGTGATATCAAATAAATTAACATTCGAGTTACATCTGAACTGTATATTTCCTGTATGTAATACATATTTACATATCTAAAACGCCTTGATATTGGAGTGAATGTGATCCAGTAGCAATATGTTCTAGCCTTTTTCGTATTTGCTCTTGACCCTTTGCTATTGTGGGTCACTAACCAAATTGTGGCACTTTTCAGATGCATTGCTGAAATGAGTTATGATTGAGCCAGACATTAGTCAAGTGCCTGCCAAAGCCTTTATGGTGGGAACTGTTACATGTCTGGAAAATAAAAGACAGGGAATGCAATTTTTTGGATGGGTTTCCCATTTATCTTATTTCATCTCTTGAAAGTGTTCATCGATGCCCGTCGATACCATTATCGTTGAGCTACATCTGGACTCTATATATTAACCATTTTGTATATCCTCTTCTCTGCTATAAGTCTGAAAACAGAGAGAATATATGTTTTGGGTATGAATTGGTGTTTTTATGTATCTCATTTTCTCTAGGCCGTGTCAGATTTTTAAGCTACTGGACACTGCATATTTATGTGGATTAGTTATACAAGTGCAGCGTGATGATATATGTGTAAATGAGTGTCTTACTGCATGCACAACCTAGGGTGAGTTGCACATGAAATGTTTTTCCCCCTCAATTATAATAATTAATAAACGTATTATTTAGAATCTCTTTCTTCTGGTGTGCATGATTGAACCAGACATAGTCAAGTGCCTGCAAAAAGTTTTGATGGTGGGGACTGTTACATGTCTGGAAAATGAAGATTGGGAATGAAATTTGGTGGATGGGTTTCCCATGTATCTTATGTTCATCTCTTGAGAGTGTTCATCGTTGCTTGACGGTACAATTATCGTTGAGCTACATCTGAGCTCTACATCTTAATAATTTTTCGTTGACCTCTCTTATGCTATATGTCAGGAAACATAGATTATATGTTTTATGTATGATTTGGTGTTTTAAATGTCTCATTTTCCCTAGACATTGTCAGATTTTTAAGCTACTGAATGCATGTTCATGTGGATTAGTTTACAAGTGCTAGCCTGTTGTCATATTTGTAAATGATTGAACGTTTGCATGCACAACCTAGGTTGAGTTGCATCTGAAAGATCTTCTGGTGTAAAAGTTAATTGCTTGCTCAGAATCAGTTAAAGGAGTGAATGAGAAAGAACAATGCAATATCTTGTAACTCTAAATTATGGATGTTCAGTCTTCCATCTGGATGAATCCTTCATTTTTCATCCTCTCTCAAGTCATTTACTTTTGCTCTGTTCATCTTTCATGAAAATGGATGTAAATATAATCTTTATATAATATTACCAGCATGATTTCAGGTTCAGACCCTGTTAAACAGTGTAAAATGGGATGACAAGGGTTTAGCAGTGGCCATTGCTCAAAATGTTGACACTGGTGCCATATTAATGCAAGGCTTTGTGAACAGAGATGCATTACAAACTACCATTTCATCTCGGAAAGCAACATTCTATAGTCGGTCACGGTCAACATTGTGGACAAAAGGAGAGACCTCAAAAAATTTCATTAATGTTCATGACCTCTTCTTTGATTGTGATCGAGACTCTGTATGTTATGTCACTTTTAGTTCCAAATTTTGGATATCTGCTTCCAACCTATTTGCATGTGTTTTATCTATCCTAACAACCACCTTTTTTACAGATAATATACCTTGGCATGCCTGATGGACCTACCTGCCACACTGGGTCAGAAACTTGCTACTATATGCCGGTTTCTGATTTGTTGGAACATCCAGAGGTTTGCATGTATTCATCAATAAGCTTGCATGCTTTTTATCTATAGACACTAGCAAATTGGTGAGTGATATAGATTCGTAATTGCAGAGTAAAGAAAATAAATTGGCATCAACCACTTTATACTCGTTGGAGTCCACTATTGCCAAACGCAAAGCAGAATTAGTTACACCACAAACCGGAAAACCCTCATGGACTATGCGACTCTTACTTGACAACAAATTGCTATGCTCAAAGATAAGGTAATATTTGGAGTCTCATGTTGGCTTTGATTTTCTCTTTTGGTTTTGGAGAACCATGCCCAGATTTATTGACAACCACACTACATAACAATTGTCACTAGAGCATTAACAGATTGTGTATTCAAATTTGCACGCTTCTGTTCTATATTTTGTGTTTGTGTTGATTAATTGCTTTAATCCTTTTTCAGGGAAGAGGCAGATGAGTTATGTCGGACATTGGAGGAGAACGAGGACAAGTCACGTTCTGCCTCTGAGATGGCAGATGTACTTTATCATGCAATGGTACTGCTTGCACTAAAAGATGTGAAAATGGAAGATGTTCTACAGGTTCTTCGACAAAGATTTTCCCAATCAGGAATTGATGAAAAGAAAAGTCGCATTCCCCAAAACTAGGATACAGGTCAGGCCTACTAGTATATACTTCTTGCCAGTTCAAGTATGCCAGACCATTTAGCCTGCCAAAAACCTAGAATGTCACGGAGTGTCATTCGATCTATTGTTCTGCATTTTGGTGTCTAAAATTGACTTTTTTTGCGTGTTCTGGTTAGATATTTTGGCGAAAAAAAAGAATTCACTAGTTTTAATATTAGCTGATTAGAGGGCCTGTGTGAAGAATGTGTTCTGATTTGTCTATTGACTCCTCCCAGTTCCCACAGCAGTCAATCGGTATATTGATGTTTGTTGGGTCTGCACATGTGTAGCTTTTGTTCATTCTTGGTTTGTTTTGCGTGTATTGGGTTAATGTTTTGTGTTGAGGAAATAAAGCAAGCTTTGTTATTTTCCAAATATTTTTACAAATTTTGTTTTCTTCCTGTTCGTTTAATGTTGAATTTTTGTACAGTATGATCTTTAATCTTTTAAACTGTTAATGTTTTTTTTACCCAACTGCCGCAATAATACGTAAGAGTTGCTACAAATTCTCTTCCAGTACAACCAACCATGAGCAGATCAAAACGTGT
Source organism: Hippophae rhamnoides (assembly GCA_033030585.1). NCBI lineage: Eukaryota > Viridiplantae > Streptophyta > Magnoliopsida > Rosales > Elaeagnaceae > Hippophae > Hippophae rhamnoides. The sequence goes on along the minus strand of CM065428.1, from coordinate 57,923,114 downwards.
GAATAAACCCTTATTCTTCTAAAAAAATAAGTTAAACGTAATGGTATCACAATTTCTACGTGACCATCAAAACCATGTGCTTGCATGGAATTAAAAATGAAAGCTTATTGCACTCAAGCGGCAATTTTCCGATCATGCAACATCTATTTTGTTAGGATACAAGTGTGTGACTAGTACAAGTTTGTGATTCCTAAGCAAAAAATACAGCCAGTATTTGGCAGGCTATGGGATTTAATTACTTCCCCTGAGTACGACAGTGCAATTGCATGTAGGTTTATGAAATCTTGATTGAAACATGCAACTGGTATCCCAAATTTCTTTACATAGTAATAATCTTGAGGTTTTAAGCTTTCCAAAGGCTATTTCTGTGTCGTAATTGTACTCCCGATTGGTGGTATTTTTTCTGTTCTGTTCCCTGAATTCTATTCAAGGAATAATACTACTACACAAATTTATAGGAAATAAGATACTTTGTCCGTTCTGATAGGCGAATATAATTAATCGAGTGGTTGCTCCCAAGTCTCCAACATTAAAGAGGAAATAAAGTAGAACAAAATAACAACAAATAGTTCTCCGTTTCAAGCCAGTTTACTTAAGGATATCTTACCCTTCCGTCCGTCCCATCTCAGCAAATGGTATCTCCAAGTCTCATCCTAATATTAAGGCTTACATGTAAAACAACTACTTTATTTTCAACACACACCCAATCATTTAGAGAAGAGTTCTTGCGCACAACCACACTCGACTTTTAAGTAACCAACAGGGCAGCAAACTAGTTCAAAAATCATAGGAAGCTTCCTCATATTTTCACAAGGCTTCTTTTATTTCTTCCCACGCAGTTTGGCACCAAGTGCTCTCTCTAGCTTGCCAATTATCTGTTGGTTTGGAATAGCTTTTCCGGATTCATACTCCTGGATCACTTGAGGCTTCTCATTGATCATCTGTTAATGAATTCAGATTATAAATATGAATGGTACAGAATTCCAATGTTGAAGAGGGAAAGATGAAAGAGGACCAGGAGAAGGATACCTGAGAAAGCTGAGCCTGGGTAAGCTTCTTGTCCTGCCGAGCTTGCATTATAGCCTTCTTCAGCTCAGTTGGTACACGGTCATCTAAAGTTCATATGGAATGGAATTAGGCATAAATCCTAAAGATTCATAATACTGTAGCAAAAAATCCAAATCGAACATATAACATGCTAAAATGCTTGATACATTTACCAGAAAAAAAGAAACAGGTAATGATGCAAAGTTAATATCCAATCAATTAGAATGGTTAAAGAATGCTAGTTGATGAATGGAATGGAAGAGAGGAACAAATAGAAAACATAATATGTTCAATTAAATGGTACAGTGAGTTAGTTACATCCTTGAAAACTAGAACATTAACCCTGGCCGAACCATGATAACTGATAAGGCATGCTATAGAATCGATGAACAAGCATTAAAAACTATACATCAGTGTTACCTCACGTTTCTTCATTTTCTTTTTAAGTCACAAGCAGAGTAACCACACTATTTCTTTCCGATCAAACCCACAAGACTACAGCCACAAAGCAGCTCTAAAGGACAGCAGCAAACACTAATCTGTCATTATAGTAATATTTGACCACCAACGTCATGAATAAATAAAACTGAAGTACTACATCTTCCCTGAAAAATTGCTATGCACTGATTCAAATTTAATCAATTATACACACAAACTAACTTTTTGCACATGAAATCCGGCTGTTCATCATCAAAAATGAAGGTGGATTCCCAAAGTTAAGTCTATTGATCTCTCAAGGGCTCTATCAACACCAAATTTCACCAGAAGTTAGAATACCACATTGTTTCAGCAGAAACCTATAAGCATTTTCAATGTGGACTACTGCTGCAGGGCCATCAGACATTATTACATTCATACTTTTATGGACCACGACTTTCTGTGAGTCTGCGACTTATATAGTCTTATCACTCAAACATCTCTATTAATTTACACAGTTCTATTTTCATAAATTCAACTAATACCATACATGGGTCAGTGTAAAGACAACTTCCACTCCAGGAAAATTGAACAATGTTAGTGCCGGTAGGAGAAAGACAAATCATAATGAACAAAAATTACATGAAATCATAATCTATTTGTACGCAAATAAAATTCAATGCCTTAAAGTGTGACAATTTTTCTGTTTACCTTTAGAACAATAAACCTTTCATTGAACTTCAATAAATTTATACCTTGCATTGCCATATATAATAAAACGAGAGCAGGACATTAAAATATACATTTTTGAAAAGCAACAAACTAAAGAGGCCAGAATAACTAAATTCACAATCAACCAGCAATAAATACAAATATATTTAATAAATTCATAAAGCCAGACCTTTTAGACAGTTCATGACAGGTCTGATAATGCTCATCAGAACATAATAATTGTTTTTTTTTTGGGTGTTTGAGTTGGTTTGTTGGGGGAGGGGGGGAGGAACTAATATCTAAGAGAGGTATAGGGAAAAATGACTCACGGTGAAGATTTTCTGTTTCATCATCCAGCTTCCTTGTGTTCAAAGAAGTGCTACTGGAAGCTGCTTTGTTTGTCCCAGCAGTCGCTGCAAAGATTGAGAAAAGAAATAACAATAAGAATGGTTGCAAGAAGAATATAGCATTTAAGCTGAATAGCCATGAAATCCGACAGCTTACAAACCATTTGATAAGCACCAATCCTTACTGACAAAGCCACTTATTTACAGATAAAGTGCACAATAGAAGAATCCATTAAACAAATTTAATAAAAGTGTTGTACAAAGTAACCATATAAAAATCTCAAACAGCCAATCTACTATTTTTTTCATTTGCAATTCACATAATCATGAAAAAGAAACATTAAAAACAATCAGCTAAATCAAAAAGCGTCAAGGTTCTCCAAATAATAATAGTATTAAATCCCTTGCATCGACTAAAAAAGAAAAGTTTCCAAACATATACAAAATTCCAAATGGTAGATGGAAATTTCCGATTACCTTTTTGCTAGGTCAAAAAGAAAAAAAAAATAAAAATGGAATGATTTTATATTGAGAATCGGAAACTAACATTTTTTGACAGTTTCGATCTCGGCGCCAGAACGGCGAGCGGCATTGACAGCTTTCTCGTCCTTCTTGGCGGCGGCGTTAGGTAACCTCTTTCGGATCACGACTGGCTCCCAATCCTGCGTAAGTGGCCCAATTCCTGCCATCTCTTTCTCTTTTTTCTTCCTTAACTGCTCTGCTTCTTTTTCCCGGACGAAGGTTAGCTCTCCTTATATATTTGGGTAGACAACATAAATTGAGGAACCAACAGATGCTTCTGTTCTTCCCTCCACGTCCTTATATCCCAGAAACCCTTTCTTTATTAAAAAAATTAATATTTAATAATTTTTTCTGATTGTGAGATAAGGCGGTGCATACAAATATCCGTTTCGTAAGTCGGTTGGACCCAGCCCACTAGGTATGGACCAGGACTGACAGAGGGATCAGGGCTTTATATACAATGGTCCGTTAGGCCCAGAAGAAGTTACACGATAGATTGATATTTTATATAATGAAATTTAAAATTAATATATATTTTTTTAAAAAAATAAATATTAAAATATATATTACCTATTTACATATATCCACGAATGTGGCAGAGCCTAGGACTAAGTCGCACACTCATCAAATTCCTAATATTTGTGCTCTGCTAATTTCAATAACTCTCTCACCCACTCGCACTCTGTGTGTCTGTGTTTCATTTTCTGGCTCTCCTCCACTACTGTCTCGAGTTCAGTATGGAATTTATTAATTATTGTAATCTTTCGAATTATCTACCATATTTATTATTCTTTTAATATTTTTCATGTAATTCCAGTGAGAATCTTTGATTATGGTGTGTAGAGATTTGTGTTTGAAGTTGGTGCTGCATGAAGTGCTATGCTGTTAATGTATTCTTATGCATTTAACTAGAAGTAGACATGAATATTGTTCTTATCGAATGCGTGGAATTGATCTTTCATGGTATTAATTTGATTCTGGTTTTATGTGTAATACTTTAAACAGGTGCTCATATATGGATAAAGAGAGCGGAGAAATGGCTGCCATTTAGATCTATTTCCGTTGATTGGTTTTGACAAATAAAGAGTGTTTTGTCTTTCCAATTTCTTATGTTTGTTTGCGAAGGCGTTATCAGCATACTGATATCAAGGCTTTTGTCTGTTCAATTAAGTTGGTATCATCTTTGTATCATGCCATACTACATTCATAGACTACTCTTAAATCATAGCTTTCACCAAATGGACCCATCCCAGAAGAAGCTCATGAAATAGTTTGGGCAATGCTAGGTACATTTATGTTGTTTTTCTTTGTATCATAAAACCTTATTCAAGTAAGTGCTTGTTTTCTGTGGCTGGCCTTTTGGTTTGATAACTTTTGTCGGAAAAGATGAATGTTTATAAAAAAATTAGTGAAGCTTTGTTCCACGTTATTTTTTTACATTACTTAAAAGTTGTATAAATAGTGAATAATTGGCTATTGAGATTGGGTCTCAAGGGGTACCCACCTTTGTGGAAGGGAAAAGGACATAGGCAAATATGATAACACGTACGTGTTGCTGATCGACCGGTTGTGCCGAGTCCGAGTCCGTGGTGACATTTTCTTTTTTGAAAAAATTTCTTTTAAAAAAAAATTTTATACTCAAAAAATGGTTGTTACTCGTCTTTACTCAGAAAATAGTCGTTATTCTTCATTACTCAGAATGACTGTTACGTTTTTCATCTCCAAACATTACCGTTTTTATCATAATGGCTACACGGTTTCTGAAACCTATAAATAGAGAGCCTCAACTCTCAGTTTAATCACAACAATCTAGAAACTCCTCTCACTAAGAAAAATATTCTCTCAGCAATTCTAAATTATTTTTTCAGTTTTTTGAGTAACAAAAATTTTCAGGTGTAGCATTTCCGTCTTCATCAGTACAGTAAAGTTCTGAGACAAAAAAATTATAGACTGTTTATTCTAGGGATGATAGGGTTGTGTTTACTTGCACAAATTTAGGCACAACTGCGAAACATCTTAAAGAGAGCGATGAGACTGGGAAATGAATAATCTATTCAGGTTATCGGTAATATTGTTCCAACTGTTGGGAAATTACGCAAATTATCGATAAGTTAGATTTATGAGAAAAACAAAATAGACAATAACACATAAATTTGATAATAGAGTTCGGCTAATCTTCCTTACGTCTCCAGACCTACTGTAGATCTTTTTACTGAAAGGGGAGAAATTACACAAGGTGTTTACAACACTCACAACTCACAACCTACAACCCAATTACACCCAAGAAAATTATTCTAAATTTTCTCTCACAAAAGCTTTTCTCTCTATTGGAATGAACACTTATTGATTAATTCATTACAATTACACATCTATTTATAGGAAAATTCATTCCTTGAATTACTCTTTAAATTAATTGTTCCTTAAATTGTTCCTTGAATTGCGCTCCATGTTTTGCTCCTTAAATTGCTCCTTAAATTAATGAGCTTTATAGCAATCTCCAACAATCTCCAACAATCTCCTACTTGAAGACTGATTTCAATTTGTCTTCACACCTCGATCAATGCAACAACTTTTCTAGACTTGTTACTCTAGCAGACCAACTGAAGCTGAGCACAACTTCAGTTTCATGGAAAGCTCCCACTTGCTGGAATCTCGAGTCTGACAAGCTTCATCATAGCATTCAGGCTCCCCTCCATCAGTCAACAACACATAGTTCATGTATCTCATGTTAGGCACATGAGGTCGAGATGACCTTCTTAATACATGAGTTGTGGTATGAGGTTGTGGTGTGTTAGACTATTGCGCACTACTCTGTCCAACGAGTTCCTCTGGCTGAGGACTTGCTACAATTGGTTCCTTCATGGAAATATCTGGGACATCGTTTGCATCTACAAATACTCACTCATTCTGCTTTGAGTCGTTGGTGTCTGTTTTATGCATGTCCTTATACATCACTCTTTCATTGAAAATCACATCTCTACTATGGATCACTTTCTTGTTTTCCTCATCCCAAATGCGGTAGCCAAACTCATCCTCACCATAGCCGATGAAGGTGCATTTCTTAGATTTGGGATCAAGCTTATTCCTGCCTTGATCACTAATATGCATAAATGCTACACAGCCGAAAACTTTTAGATGTGATAGTTTTACCTCTTTTCTGCTCCATACCTCCTCTGGTATTCTGTGTTCCAATGGAACAAATGGGCCTCGGTTGATCAAGTAAGCTGTCGTGTTGACTACTTCTGCCCAGAACTGCTTCGGTAGACCTGACTGTATACGAATGCTTCTGGCTCTTTCTGTCAACGTTCGGTTCATATGCTCAGTTACACCATTGTGTTGAGGCGTGCCTGGCACAGTTCTTTTCATTATGATCTTGTACTCATAGCAGAAATGTTTGAATCTGGTGTCTTTATATTCACCACCATTATTGGTTTTGAGCTTTTTAATCTTCAAACCCGTCTCATTTTCCACCATAGCTTTCCATTTTCTAAAAGCCTCAAATACTTCAGACTTCTGCTTTAGAAAGTAAACTCATACCTTCGAAGAATGATCATCAATGAAAGTCACAAAGTAGTGTTTCCTACCAATGGATGAGACAGTCGTTGGTCCCCAAAGATCAGAGTGAATAAGCTTTAGCCTTTCCTTTTTTGGGGTTCTGCAATTTGTCTGAAAGATGACTCTCTTTTGCTTTCCAAGTATGCAATCTTCGCATATGTCTATCTCCGCAAATTATAGACCTGGAACTTTTCCTTTTGAGTGCATAATCTTCATCCCCTTCTCACTCATGTGGCCTAGTCTTTGGTGCCACAGATTTGGTGTTTCATTGCCTGCTGTAACTGCGATCGAACAACGTGCTTCTACTGTCATGTAAAGAGTGCCATTCTTCTTGCTTCGAGCAACCGTCATTGCACCTTTTGAAATCTTCCAATCATCACCATAGAAGATCGTAGTGTAGCCTTTACTAGCCAATTGCCCTACTGAGATTAAGTTCTTTCTTAGGTCAGAAATATGCCTGACATCCTTTAGTTCCCAAACAAACCCGTTCAACTTAATCTTCACTACACCTTTGCCAATAATAGCACACGGTTGATCATCACCAAGATATACATTTCCCAGGTTTCCGAGGACATTTCTCGAAGAATTCTTTCTGTGAAGTAACATGGAACGATGCTCTAGAGTCTAACACCCAAGATTTTTCGTTGCTCTCCAAAGAGCATATCAATGCATCATCTCCTCCATCTCTTCCTGAGGTGGAAGTAACATTTACCTATGCCTTCACTTGTTTGTCCTTCAGTGCACTTTTGCACTGATTTTTGTAGTTTCCGATTCTCCCACAATTCCAACACTCGATAGTCTTCGAGCTATGAGAATTATTAGGATTCCTGAATTTGGACCTTCTATCCTTTGATCTACCTCGATAGTCTGTTCTGCCACGTCCATTTTTTTTGGTTGAATTTCTTTCTCTTAACTCTGTATGCAAAACTGAAAAGGTTGACGATTCACCCGACTCTCTACGTCGGATCTTGTTGAGAATAATTAGTTTAATAACGGCTAGTTTAACGGCTAGTTTCTTCCTTTCAATGTATAAATATAACATTAGACATTAAGCCAAAATCAATTCAATAACTCTCTCAACAAAAATAAGAGAAAATCAACATGGTATCAGAGCAGATTTGATCTTGCTCCAAATCAATCCCACAAACAAGAACTGTATAAGTTCAAGAAATCTAGAAAATGTCACAACATATAGAGAGACTTACAGGTGTGCTGCTAAATGGTAAAAATTACCATCTTTGGGCACGTCAAGTGACTTTTGGTCTAATCAGCAGAGACAAATTTGAGCATGTCACTGGTGAGAAATCAAAACCAAAACCAAAAGCCGAAGATCCAACACACCCAACAGTTAAAGAAAGAAAGGAAATTTCAGAATGGAGAAAGAGTGACAATCTCGTTATGAGTTAGTTATTGGCAACCATTGAACCCCATATCTCTGATCTCATGAAATATCTAGATACAACTCGAGATATGTGGGTTAAAGCCGAGACAATGTTCAAAAAGAAGAAAAATTACTCTCTTATTTATCAACTTCAGCAAGAACTTCAACAGTTACAACAACAAAATCAATCTGTCACCGAACTATTCAGCAAAATCCAAAAAAATAATGATAAGATTAGAGTGTATTGACCTCTCACAACTGATCTTGATGAAATCAAAAGAAGAGAGGAGCATGATGGAATTTTCACCTTCCTCTCCAAGCTCGATTCAAGCTATTAGGGGGTACGCTCACAAATTCTTCTCATGGGTGAGCTGCCATCTGTTGATGAGGTTGTTGGGATGGTTGAAAGAGAAGAGACAAGAAGAATAGTGATGGGTACTCAACTAGCTGACAACCCTGAAGCCAAGGCTTTCATCACCAGATATAACCCTAGGCTAGAACATCGGGGAGACCAAACACTCACTCGCTGCGATTATTGTAAGAAGGAAGGACATAAGCACGAGGAATTCTGGTCACTCACTCGCTGCGATTATTGTAAGAAGGAAGGACACAAGCGCGAGGAATGCTGGTGTCTCAACCCTCATCTCCGGCAAAAGGGAAGGTAAGGTATAGGCTTTGTCAGAGGGGGAGATCAGCGACAAAATCGGGTAGAGAATAGAGAGAAAATGGGTTACTCTGCACAAAAGGAAAAAGAGGATATGAGTACAAACGGAGCTGAAAAAGAAATAAAATGTGAGGTGGATATGGATCAAATGAGGCAGTTGTATACACAATTATCCGTGATGTTTCAAGGAAAATCTCAAAAAACCTCTGGTATGATTACAAATCTTACTCAAAATTCTTTAAATTTCAAATGAATTCTTGATTTAGGTTCAATTGATCACATAACTGGAAATAAAAACTTACTCAATAATTACAAAAAAATTGAGACTAAACAATTTGTAATCGTTGCAAATGGTGAAAAAATGGAAATTTTAGGAAATGGTTCAATTAGTCTCATTTCAAGAAAAATTTCAAATGTTTTGCATGTGAATAATTGTACATCTAACTTTTTATCTATTAGTAAAATCACACTAGACTTAAATTGTGAAATTACATTTACATCCAAAAATGTGATTTTTCAGGAATTGATAACGAAGAATATCATTGGTGAAGGTTTTCTAGAAAATGGGCTTTATATTCTAAGTGAAGAAAATTGCAACTTCAATATTAAAAAATAAGAAGAATTAGGCACTCTTTGACATAAGAGAATTGGACATCCTTCCGATAAGATTTTAAAATGTATTTTTGATTTCAAACAACTAGATTGTAGTAGTTGTGAAATTTGCAAATTAGGAAAGCACACAAGGTTACCATTTAGTTTATCCAATTGTAAAAGCAAAAAACCTTTTGAGATAATACATTCTGATGTTTGGGGCCCTACTCCAATTGAGTCATTTAATGGTTATAAATACTTTGTTATATTTATAGATGATTTTTCAAGAACCACATGGTTACACTTGTTAAAAATAAAAGTGAAGTGTTTTCTCAATTTCAAGAATTTTATAATTTTGTTGAAAATCAATATGATGCAAAGATTAAAACTTTTAGAAGTGATAATGGAACGGAATTTGTAAATCAAAATTTTACAAATTTTTCAAGCAAAAAGGAATTTTACATCAAACAACTTGTATTTACACACCCCAACAAAATGGTGTGTCAGAAAGAAAAAATCGACATTTACTTGAAGTAACAAGAGTACTTTTGTTTCAAAATAATGTTCCAATAATTTTTTAGTCGGATGCTGTTCTCATCGTAACATATTTAATTAATAGATTGCCAAGTGCCAATTTGAATTTCAAAAGCCCACTAGAAATCCTCTACCAAGAAAAACTCAATATCTATCATTTAAGAGTATTTGGATGTATATGTTATGTGCACAAAAATAAACAACACAAGTTAGATTATACATCAATCAAAGCTATTTTCTTGGGGTATTCATCTAAAAAAAAGAGTTATAAATGCTATGATCCGATTAACAAAAAACATTACATTTAAAGAGATGTGACATTCCAAGAAAATGAGCCATATTACAAAACACTAGAAAATGAGACTAATAACCAAGAGGAACCAAATGAATTTACATTTCTATTTTTTTATTCTGAAAAAGGAAATATAGTAGTAGAAAATGAAAATGAAATAATCAATGAGAATGAAGAGGAAGAAACTTCTCAAAGTGAGGGGGAAGATGGTACTACCGAAATAATACCATTAAGAAGGTCTAATCGGACTCTACAACCTACAACTAAATTACGGGATTTTGTAACATATGATGTAAAATATCCTATCCAAGATTATTTATCTTATGAAAATGTTACACCACAATATAGGACTTATTTGACCTCAATTTCTAAAGAAAATGAGCCAAATAACTATGAGGAAGCAATAGGCCAACTGGTATGGTGCAAAGCAATGGAAGAAGAACTTTGAGCACTTGAAAAAAATGAAACATGGGTAGTCGTACAACTACCCGAAGGAAAGAAACCCGTAGAATGCAAATGGGTCTATAAGATTAAGTTTAATAGTGATGGTACTATTGAAAGGTACAAAGCACGATTAGTGGCAAAAGGTTACACTCAAACCTATGGTGTAGATTATCAAGAAACATTTGCACCCGTGGCCAAAATGAATACCGTTGGGATTTTACTTTCCATAGCGGTAAACCAAAATTGGACCTTACATCAAATGGATGTCAAGAATGCTTTTCTCAAAGGAATACTTGAAGAAGAGGTATATATGACACTTCCACCTGGTCATAAAAAAGAAAACAATTCTAGTCTAGTGTGTAGATTAAAAAAATCTATTTACGGACTAAAGCAATCTCCATGAGCATGGTATGAAAAACTAAGCTCTTATTTAATTTCTTGTGATTTTAAAATTAGTAATGTCGATCACTCATTATTTTCCAAAAATTATGGTACATTCACAACCATAATTCTAGTATATGTAAATGATATAATAATTACCGGAAATAATTTGGAAGAAATTAAAAAAGTGAAAATGAAATTAAAGGAGAATTTTGATATCAAAGACTTAGGTTTATTAAAATATTTTCTAGGAATAGAAATAGCACATTCACCCAAGGGACTCTTTATTTCACAAAGAAAATATACACTTGACCTATTGAAAAAAACTGGTAAATTAGGGAGTAAACCAACATCTACACCAATAGATAGTAAATGCAAATTAAATATTGAGGATGGCAAACCCTTAGAAGACATAAGCCAATTTCAAAGACTTGTAGGAAAATTAATTTATTTAACGGTAACCCGACCAAACATTTCTTTTTCAGTAAGCCAAATTAGTAAATTTATGCATACACCTAGAACACCACATTTAGAGGCTATACATAGAATTTTAAAATATTTAAAAGGGACACCTAGTAAAGGAATTCTCATGAAACGTAATAATTCTAATGAAGTGTGTGGCTACTCCGATGCAGATTGGGCTGGTAGCTTTGATAGAAAATCAACCACTGGTTTTTGCACGTTTGTAGGCGGAAATTTAGTCACATGGAAAAGCAAGAAACAAAATGTTGTGGCACGATCAAGTGCGGAGGCAGAATATCGAGCCATGGCATCAACCTCAAGCGAGCTAACTTGGATCAAACAACTTCTTTTGGATATTGGAATTAAAATTCAAGAACCAATGAAGATGTTTTGTGATAACCAAGCGGCGCGACATATAGCATCAAATCCGGTGTTTCACGAGAGAACAAAACACATCGAAGTGGATTGCCACTTCATTCGAGAAAAAATTCAAGCAAAGGAAATTGAAACTCCATTTGTGAGAAGTGAAAAACAATTGGCGGACATCTTCACCAAAGGTTTAGATTTAAAATCATTTGAAGAAAATTTAAGCAAGTTAGGGTTGACTGATATCTACACATCTAACTTGAGGGGGAGTGTTGAGAATAATTAGTTTAATAACGGCTAGTTAGTAACGGCTAGTTTCTTCCTTTCAATGTATAAATATAACATTAGACATTAAGCCAAAATCAATTCAATAACTCTCTCAACAAAAATCAGAGAAAATCAACAGATCTCTTCACTGAGAACCAGCTTTTTGGTAGAGAAGACAAAAGTATCAATGCTCGTACTTCTTTATCGAATTCAATTTCCACTGAACTCAAATGGGTTATGACTGTGTTGAGTTCATTGAGATGTTGAGCTACCAATGCGCCTTCCGTCATCCGCAAGTTGAACAAACGCCTCATCAAGTGCATTTGTTTGAGGCTGATAGCTTCTCATACATATTGGAGAGAGCTGTCATAAGACCCACTGTGGTCTTTTCCTTTGCTATGTTGAAAGCAACATTACGAGATAATGTCAATTGAATAACTTCGATGGCTTGTCTGTCTAGAAGATTCCAATCTTCTTCCTTCATAGCCTCTAGCTTCTTTCCTAAGAGAGGTTGATATAGATTTGTTTGATACAGATAATCCTCTATCTGCATTTTCCAAAATCCGAAATTTGTGCCATCGAATTTCTCGAGTTTCACCTTTCCTTCATCTGTGGCCATTGCTACCACTCAAATCTGACTTCCTCCGGATCGTTTCTGACTATTTCTGCAAACCACCGTGTATTAGAATACCTCCGTCAACAAACAAATATGGTCCACAAAATTCCACTATTCACGTAATTCACTATTCATATGAATAATATCCCTGCAAGAAAATGACGAAAACATCACTAAAAGCTTTGATACGAGTTGTTGGGAAATTACCCAAATTCTCGATAAGTCAGATTTATGAGAAAAACAAAATAGACAATAACACATAAATTTGATAATAGAGTTCGGTTAATCTTGCTTACGTTTCTAGACCTGCAGCAGATCTTTTTACTGAAAAAGGAGAAATTACATAAGGTATTTACAACACTCAAAACTCACAACCCAATTACACCCAAAAAAATTACTCTCAATTTTCTCTCACAAATTTTTTTCTCTCAATTGGAATGAACACTTATTGATTAATTCATTATAATTACATATCTATTTATAGGAGAATTCACTTATTGAATTACTCCTTAAAATAATAATTTCTTAAATTATTCCTTAAATTAAGTTATTTATTTTACTCTATGTATTGATGCATATTTTATTTCTTGTTTTGGTAATTAATTTAAATAACTTTATAACAATATAGGAATGTTGTTTAAACGTAATTATTTAAACAACCTTTTTACCGGTTTCTCCTAATCCTATGCTGGTCTTATGGGCTTTGTCTGTGGTCAATACCGGGAAATGAATAATCTATTTGGGACTGGGGAAAGTTGTCTTCTTTAAAAAGTAAAATACATGTAAAAATCTTAAAGCATTATAAAAATGGGTTTGTGAGGACTAACGTAGTCTTATTACTTATCACTCTCTCTCTCTACTGAAACCTTATCAATGTTAAAGATGCTTTACTCGGATTGTTACCTTAGAATGTCAATCATGTGTTGTAACTCACGTATTGATTAGCTTAACCCAAAACTTTGTTGTTTTCATTTTTTTCTTCCCTTTTCTTTTGGCCCTAGGTGGTAGTTTGGCATTGCTAGCTAGCCTGGCTTGAGAATGTTCCTGTACCTTGATTATTATTTGAGCCATGCTGTACTCCTTTGGAAACCTATGTGTTAATAATGCAATTTTAGTTATATAACGCATGATGATTTCTACTCATTTATGGCTCTAAATTACCAGTTATAATTTAAAACTTTAAAGGATCTATTTGTTATCCTGTATCAACTTGTTTTTCATGATCACTACCTCATCTTTGTACTAGTATTTCTCTTTTAACTGTAAACAATTTCATTTCAGAAAAAAATCAAGCCTTCTGATGTAGGTCTCGAACAGGAGGTGCCGTTGGTTCGTGGTTGGTCAGATAGCTTCAATGAGCGCAGCGGACGTCATCAATCACTTCCACCTATCAAATACTTGCATTTACACGAGTGTGACAGCTTTTCTTAAGCACATGACTTTTATGTCATTATTTCTTGATTACAAAAATGTACGAGGCCTCAAATGCTAGATACTTTCAACTTGCTTTATATGTATGTGCGCGTAGATATACTTAGAGGTGGTGATTCGAATCGAGGTATTACATGAAAAGGTACCAAGTCTCTACTATTCTACTAGGATGGCTGGTCAACTTGCTTAATTCTATGAATGACAACATAGTTTAGACTTTGAATATTGAGGTATTAACAGCCTGTAGTTACTGGTTACTGGTTACTGATTGTTTCCTTGTTGCAGATAGGAATTTTCTGCATGCCACCAACCTCAATCATACCTCTTCATAATCATCCCGGCATGACTGTATGGAGCAAGCTTATTTATGGTACATTACGTGTTACATCATACGACTGGCATGGTTTACCCACACCTGTTGATACATCAGAAAATTTGTTTTTCGTAACCTTGTATATGCCTGATTTTACTGATTTTACTGATTTTACTGAATTATTGATCATATTGTTCTTGTTAGACAAAGCCTTATGTTTAGGGATTGTTTGTAACTTCTTTTATACTGGGTTCAAACCACCTTTAGGTGCTGGAAAGCACCTCAGATGGTGTTTGACAGTACCCATAATTTCTGGAAGTTCTAGGTAGTAACACTTACTTTTCTCAAAAGAAAAGTTGCTTTGAATCATTGAAACCTTTTAAGATTTTAGATTTTTATGATAAAATCTAAAAAAAAGTACACTTAATTCACTTTACTTTTATAAATTAGATAAATTAATACAATTTAATTATTTTACTGTTATTTGTGAACATTTTAGTCATTTTAGTCACTTTATTTTCCATTTTTTAATAGTTTTTTTGAGACATTTTTCTCTTCAAATATTTATCAATCTCTTGTTAATAAGATTCAATTTTATTCTATTTAAGTTAAAAAAAATTCCAAAAAAACAGAAATAGGTAAGAAATGATTAATATTTAAAAGTATAATAATAATTAAAATACACCAATTTTAATAAAGGTAACGAATATATACAATTTTTGAAAATAAAGTAATCAAACTTTAAGTATCGTGCTGCCCAAAACCTAAATTCATATCTCAAAACACTTTTGACTATATTCGTTTCTTTTGACACCACATGTTAAACATCCACTTGCAAATGATTAAGACAAATGGCCCTTAATCATTTGAATAGAACCTTTTTTAAACATTCATGCCTAATTGATATTAAATTTCATGCTTGAGTTACATTAGGTAATTATTTCAGCTACTTTGTTGTGAAATATATTTTTTACTAAAATAATTGTATTTCAATTTTTATGTTGATCTTTTGAGATATATTAGGTAATAATTTCTGATACTTTTTGTGGCATAACATTTTTACTAAATAATTGTGTTAATTTTTATGTTGATTTTCTATTTTTTAAATGGAGGTTTGTCTCTGGATCTTTGGTACTTGATACTGTCCCGGTTATTAATGAATAATGTCCTGCTGTTTGATGATGAACTCTGCTTAATTTTTATGTTGATTTTTAATTTTTTAAATGGAGGTTTGTTTCTGGATCTTTGGTCCTTATTACTGTCCCGGTTATTAATGAATAATGTCCTGCTGCTTGATGGTGAACTCTGGTAAAATGTTGAGGCATACGAAGGGATTTTGCTTACAATATGAAAGTCTCATTATATCTGAATATTATTTGCACTTGAAAACATCTATTTCTTCATAAGATTTGAGAGAACAATAATCTCTTTTCTATTTCCCTTCGGTTTTGGGCCCTATAGATGCATTTACAACATGGCGAGGAATAACCAGTTTGATTTCAATATCTATTCTTTTCTTTTTATTCTCATATGTTTAAACGTTGTATGTATTGCATAAGTTGTTATGAGGAACAATTGAGGACTTGGTTGAAGCCGAAGGAATTCTACAGGCAGGCTGAGAGTCTGAGACACTTCTACTAAACCTTCTTATAACAGTCAAACCCCCCTGCCATGATAGATTACATGGATTCATCCACGACCTGAATTGTTTATCAGCGCATGATAATGTTGCTCAATAGACTTGGTTTCAGTGAAATATATATTTATTTATTTTTTACTTGGCAACTCTTGTCACATACATCCATAAACGTATTAGGAATCAGCTTGGTTTACTTCCTTTCTCTGTTTTTCTGCTCTTTCTAGATGGGAGCGGTCACAATCTCATCAAATCTTAAGAAGTTATTGGTGGTTTTGCAGCAAGACCTGCAAAGCTTGTCAAAGATACTGAGATGTCAGCACCCTGTCCATTTACGATTTTATACCCTAATACTGGGGGCAACATCCATAGTTTCAGAGCTATTACTCTTGTGCTATCTTCAACATCTTATATCCATCTTACGCTTCAGAACATGGATGATACTGCACATACTTGCAAAAAATCATATGGCGTCGTACCCTATGATTATGAATAAAAATTTGACTCCTTTTGTTTTGGTACATTATTATGTTTGGGACCTTTCCCGGTCATTACGTCATCGGGTTATCGTTGGTTTGTTATTTTTGTTGATGATTGTACACGAATGACATGACTTTACCTTCTCAAACATAAAGATGAAGTATTTTATACATTTCACCTGTTTCACACCATTTTTCAGACACAATTTTCTGAAAAAATTAAGATACTTAGGTCTCATAATAGAGGGGAGTATGTTAATCAACAATTTCGGACATACTTGAACACCCATGGTATTCTCCATGAAACCACGTGTTCACAAACCCCGCAACAGAATGGGACTGCGGAGAGGAAGAATCGACATATTTTGGAAATGGCTCGGGTCTTACTAATCGGTGCACATATGCTTAATAAATATTGGAGTGATGCGGTTACTATAGCTGTGTATCTACTGAATCGTATGTCCATAAAAACCTTACAATTTCAGACTCCATTAAAGGTGCTATCTGATCATCTTCCCTTGCCTACTATTTTAATGCTTCCGCCCCGAATTTTTGGATGTGTTGCTTTTGTCCACCTCCATAAAATCAACGAACTAAGTTGGATCCATGTGCTGTCCGATGTGTATTCTTGGGGTATGGCGTAAAAAAAAGGGTTACCGATGCTATGATCCAATTGCTAAAAGAACCTATATTACCATGTATGTCATTTTCCTCGAATTCGAATGTTTTTTCCCATCACCAGTATCCAATTACACTCTTCAGGAGGAGAGTTATGGTGAAGAACGAAATTGGCTTGATATTGACATATTAGACACTAGTCCAACATACTCGGATCGTGCCAATAATATGGAGGAGCCAGTATCTAGACCCGAGCTTGAACTTCCAAGAACTGAAGCTGAAGTAGTAATTGAATCTCCAGAAGATGAAGTGGTTGATGCACCCCTCCACTCTCTAGTACCTAGTGATCCTCCTGCTGAGAATACTCCTGAGGTAAGCTATCCTATCACACATTTACAAACTAATGCTATAGATACATCTGTTGGTTATGTTTTACCTTTCAGACAAAATCGAGGCAAACCCTCAAATCGATACTCTCTAGAAAGAGAAGAACGAAAATCCAAGTATCCAATAGCAAATTATGTATCTACTCAAAGGTTATCAGAACCTATAAGGGCATTTGCACAAACACTCTCCTCGTGTCAAATTCCAAGTAGCATTGAAGAAGCCTTATCTGATCCAAAATGGGCTCAAGCTATAAAAGAGGAATTTGAGGCATTGCAGAAGAATAACACATGGGTGTTAAGCGAGTTACCTCAAGAGAGGAAGATGGTAGGATGCAAGTGGATTTTCTCCATTAAGTATAAAGCAGATGGGTTAGTTGATCGATACAAGGCGAGGCTTGTAGCGAAAGGATATACACAGAAACACGGGATAGATTATCAAGAAACCTTCTCACCTGTGGCTAAACTGAAATCCGTTAGAGTCTTGTTATCTCTTGCGGCAAATTTAGATTGGCCATTACACCAACTTGACGTAAAAAATGCCTTCATTCATGGTGACCTTGAAAAAGAGATTTACATGGATATCCCACCAGGATATACTGTTACATCAGGAAAAGAAACTGCATGTAGATTACAACGAGCATTGTATGGACTAAAACAATCACCTCGAGCGTGGTTTGGTAGGTTGAGTTCAGCAATGAAGAAACATGGGTTCCAACAAAGCAACTCTGATTATACTATTTTCCTAAAATATCGATTAGGGAATATAACAGCCATTATAGTCTATGTAGACGACATGATCATTACAGGGGATGATAAAGAAGAAATCTCTAAGCTTCAAGAACAACTGTCAAATGAGTTTGAAATGAAGAATTTGGGAGGGCTCAAATACTTCTTAGGTATTGAGGTAACAAGATCAAAACAAGGCATATGTCTTTCCCAAAGGAAATATACTCTGGACCTACTAGTAGAGGCAGGACTACTAGATTGTAAACCGGTCGATATTCCAATGGTTCAAAATCATAAACTCGGAGAATATGTGGACCAAGTACCAGTAGATAAACAGAGATATCAACGGTTAGTAGGTAAACTCATATATTTATCTCATACTCGACCTGATATTGCTTATGCTGTGAGTGTCGTGAGTCAGTTAATGCACTGCCCAAGTGAAGACCATATGGATACGGTCATGCGAATACTTCGTTATTTAAAATCCTCCCCTGGGAAAAGACTTATGTTTTCAAAGAATGGTCAATTGGGATTCCTTGGATATACAGATTCAAATTGGGCAGGGAATATGAAGGATAGGAAATCTACTGCTGGGTACTTTACGTTTGTGGGGGGCAATCTTGTTACATGGAGGAGCAAGAAGCAAAAGGTAGTTGCCTTATCTAGTGCTGAAGCTGAATTTCGAGGAATGGTCAAAGGAATATGTGAGCTCCTTTGGTTGAAAAAACTTCTAACTGAGATTGGTGTTGCTCCTAACTCTGAAATAAACTTATTTTGTGATAACAAAGCAGCCATTGCCATCTCTCACAATCCAGTTCAACATGATCGCACAAAGCACGTTGAAGTGGATCGAAACTTCATCAAACAGAATCTTGAAGAAAAGATTATTAAGCTTCCATTTGTTAAATCAGAAGATCAATTGGCTGATATATTCACAAAATCTGTGTCTGCAAGAAACTTTTACAACTCACTTGACAAGTTGAGCATAAGAGACATATATGCACCAACTTGAGGAGGAGTGTTGGTGTGTGTTGTGGTGTATGCTGCAATAGTGGCATACACCAATGCTCAGTGGAGCAAAACATGGAGCAGACAATTATTAGTGGAGCCATAAAACATGGATGTGCAGGAATTATGGTTATTGTTTAATTTTTGTTTTCATTGTATACATATAGTTAAAACACTTGTATATAAATCAGAATAGAAAAAATAAGGAAATATATATGATAATTATCAGAGAAACACAATATTTATCACATATAACTCATCCCTAATGGGTATATAGTCAAAATATAACCCATCCCATTTATAATACATCTCATCCCATTTCAACCTATTTGAGAAATGGATACCATCTAGTTTGATTTGATTTAAATTAAGGGATAGTTTTTTAATTTTTAATTTTGTTTTTATTTAATAACTTGAATTTTTTTAATAGTGTTTTTTTATTTATTTACAAGTAGCTTTTAGCTAATTTTTGTATTTGAAAATAATAGATAGATATTTTTATAATATAATAATTGTTTGAATATGATTGAAATTCATATTATTTATATTTATTTAATATTTTGTTATTTCTTTATACTCTTGAAATTTGAAATAAAAATTAAATAGGTCTAATGGCCTGTATCAATCTATCTCAATAATTTCATGGTCCAATCTATCTCAATTACCTCAATAATTTCTTGGTCCAATCTATCTCAATTATAAAAATAGTCTGTATCAATCTATCTCAATAATTTCATGGTTCAATCTATTTCAATTATAAAAAACATGGTATGGAAAAAAAAGTTATTTATTTAATGAGTTGTATCTAATGTTATTCGAATAACCATACGACACCTCTTGATAATCATTGTAATACAATCAGGTTTTAATCTTCAAAATGGTTCTGCTATAGATAGATGTGTCTTGATAAGTGAACAGGGAATTGTTAAAATAGTAACCTTGACATTAACAATTAGGGGTAGCACATAGGTGGAACTGTGTGAGAATGAAAAGAAATCTCGTACATTATAAAGCTCTAAGCTTGTATACAATGGAAATTAAATTTGAAACCTATTTCAAATCTAGCAATCCCAGTTAAAAAAGCACGTAAGATTATTGCCAATGAGGAACACCAGTCATGTGTTGTAGATTTGCTTTTAAAATGATGAGTAAGTGATGTACAGCTAAGTACTATTCCTAATTACTACTATACCGTTTACCAGCAACCTTAACTTTTACAATTTGTATCGGGGTCTTTTAACAATCAGACAAATGGATTATTTGTTTGCTATACTTTAGTCTTATTCATCCTTCATCATCTCTCTCTAAGTTGACTGTAGTCAGAATTATGTTAGAGATGAAAATGATAGTGCGAAAATTAAGGAAACGTACCGTTTTGATTGAATAGTTGACTGTTGACCTAATTTATATAGGTGAGTTGTGATTGGAAACTTTTTTTGGGAGTATTATTAGGAAGAAGTTAAGTGAACTGCTCTTCTACTACCCGTATCGAATAGAATATGTTGAGCTAAATCTTATTCACGTAAAACCTGCTTTATTTAGATCGGAAAAATCGTACGGTTTTATGAAACCATGTGGATTTGGTATTACAATCGATGAAATGTGACCATGTTTTTATTTTTTTATTCTTATTTTTATATGATAATATTATGTTGATTATTGATATTATATTATTATTTTTAGATCAATAAATAATTTTTATATAAATTTGTAATAAAATAATATATGATTAAATTGAATAAAAGTATTTTTTTTTAATTAAATACAATGTTAAGATAAATTTATAATAATTATGATAATCTTTTCACATTAATAATTTAAAATATTATAAGTAATTCAATCAAATCAGACAAAAAATATATATATACATAATTGTTTTATTTATGCCTCATTGATCCATCACTGCTCATTGGCAATTGTATTATCTTTCATTTTTTTTTTCGCTCTAAAACATTTGTCCTTGGGTGATCTATAAAAAGCAATGAGTTTGATGGATCGAATACTTGCATTTTCAGTAAGAATAAGGATTAATTAACATAAGTAAGCAAAGGGCTTCTCGTTTTGAATTTCAATAATTTGATCAACTAGACACTGAGATACACGCACAAGAGGACTGGCTACAATATATATTAAGACTAGTACATAGCAAGTAAAATAAGAGGAAAGAATTTTTTGAGATTCTGAATTATTTGTTAAGTGTTATACTAATTAATAACTATATATAAAAAAAAGAGTTTATTGAACAAAATACACGATTGGGAAATTAAAATAACAAGATCAACATGTGAACTACAACGTTTATATGAAGAGCAACATACAAAAGTATTGGAGCTCTCTCTTTCTCTCACTGTTTGTGATGATGAGATCCCATTTGGTGCCTATGTTTGCGGCGACTTTTGTGCCAATACAGCAGAAACTAGATTCTTTCTAGTGTCATCAATTCTCAAAGTACGTATCATATTGATATTTTGTAAGTGTGAA
Organism: Hippophae rhamnoides; assembly: GCA_033030585.1. Lineage (NCBI taxonomy): Eukaryota > Viridiplantae > Streptophyta > Magnoliopsida > Rosales > Elaeagnaceae > Hippophae > Hippophae rhamnoides. Next base: position 57,901,439 of record CM065428.1, on the reverse strand, counting down.
CAAAATTATCACTTGATAACCTTTTTAAATTTTATAAATTTTGAATTTATATACATTTCATTACTCATTTTCATTTTCAATTTCTATTTTATAAATTTAGAAATTCAAAAAAATTAGTTTTAAAATTGAATTTCCATATTTTTATTTTTTTGACAATAAAAATTAATAACCTAATCATATTCAATTATATTCAACTTGATTAAAAATTCAAAATTTAATAAATATGTATTAAAAATAAATTTTAAATTTAATTTTAAAAATTAAAAAGTTGAAGTTTGAAAAATTAGAAATTAGTTATCAAACAAGAAATATTCAAATTTCAATCTCTACTTTTCAAAATTGAAACTATAAATTAATTATTAAATAACTTTTATTTTTTCTCAAAAAAAAAATTAAAAATTAAAAATTTAATTTCAAAACTAAATAATTAAAAATTAAAATTATTATCGAACATAATATTAGTTGATGTTTAAAACATAACACTTTCTCAAAAGAAATGTGTTTAGGCTCCTATTTTTTTTTTTGGGTTAAACTTACATCTAAAATCAAAAACTCAAATTAAATAAAAAATTCATGGATAAAAATTAGAAAAATATGTTCATATGATCTTCTACCACTATTTTATTTTGGATTGAACTCTCACTTTGTAATTTTATTACTATTCTCATTATATCCTTAATAAATACAGTTAGATACATGTCTAACTAGAAATCAAAGATCTTGTTTTTGGGACGTATGTCCAATTTTACATAATAAAATTAGATAATTATTCAAACAAATATATAAACAAATGCATAAAAATATGTGTAATAAGTTATTTAAATGTATGTTAATGACAATTAAGATCAAATGCTGATAAAGTTCAGTGAATTGATCATATGTGTAATTTGGTTACGATAAATATGATTACTATTTATTAAAATATGACTAATTGAATAATGTGTCCAACTCTGCTCTGACGAGTGGGGTCAATAGTTAACAAAACTTAAACCTATTGGACAATTATTGATTTAGTTAGATACGTGTTTAATTCAGTTGTAATGAGTGAGATCATTGTCTGATCAAAATCTAACCAATTGGATATGTGTATAACTCAATTCCGACGAGTACGATTGTCGTTTGATCAAACTCCGACTAGTTGAATAATTGTCGAATTCAATTGAACATATGTATAACTTAATTCCGATGAGCGGGATTATAGGTAGATCAAACTCCAACTTGTTGGAGAGTCATCAAATTCAGACCTATAAAATAAAATAAATATATTTAAATAAAAATTAATAACATTTTTGTTTATTTATATAAAAAGTAAATTGGGAAGGATTCATATTTGATTTTTTGGGTAATATAATTATAATATATAATTCTAAAAATTATGAATAAAATATTGAAATAATAATTAAATATGAGGTGCAGTTATTGAAAAACCCATTTTCTAAAAAAAAAAAAACTTATCACAATCAAGTCATGACCATATTTTGTAGATACTTCAGTGGCGCATGCTCGAATTTCATGTGTACAAATCTCCGTGCATGTATAGTTGTTTATTTAGGGGAAAAAAATATATTAGTTTTTTACTAAATAGGTCTTCAGAACCTAATTATCAATTATATTTTAATGCACTTGAAGAGTGCTTAGTTGATTTGTCTCTCTTCCATATTTAATTTTGAATGTAATGCATGGAATATTTGACCATATATTCTTTCACATTAGCGTTTAAGTTTTTAATATAATATAAACTTTTTTTATTTATGTCCCTTCCATAGAGCTAGAGCTAGCTGCCTGAAAATACTTGTATGTTTCTTGAGCTGGCTGGCATGAAATTGGGTGGATGATGTTGAAAAACCTGCACCTAACATGTCTATATATATTATTTTCTAAAAAAAAAAAAAAATTTGTTTAGATTAAATACCACCCAAAAGGACTTTGGAGAAAATGATTGGCTGAAGAGAAATAGACACCTTGGTCAATAAGGCCAACTAACTCGTATCACCTAGAAGGACTTTGGCCAAAATGATTGGCTGAAGACGATGAATTGCTTGGCTCAATATGATCAACCAACCCGTACCACCCAGCACGATGATTTTGGCAAAAAAAATGACTGGCTGAAGAGGAAGATACTTGGCACCATGAGGCCAATTAGCCCATACCAATATGTATCACCCGAAATGACTATGATGACGAAAAATGATTAGTTGAAAAAGAAGATAAGCTTGGCTCAATAAGGCCAACAAGCTCACACTAGCTCGTACCACCTTAGAGGACTTTGGAGAAAATATATATTTTGCACACATCTCTCCTAAAATGTTTTAAAAAATTAATATAATTAGTATTAATGCAATTGTTATTTTTTTTAACTTGATATATCTTCTTTTGTTATATATTTTAGTAATTAAACGCAATTTTATTAGTTCAATCAATAATTTACTATATGTATTTATAATTAATCCAAGATGCAATGTGACATACAAGTATACAACACATCATAAATCAAAGACATGCGTTTGTGTAAAATAATAAGCATCCATCATCACCAATATTTGAGAGCTAGGTATCACATGCATTGGCGCGCGCGCACACATATATATATATATGTATAGCCAAAGCTTAGATCACCGGAGGACCTTTTGTAGTCTTAACAAAGCTAGCTTATCATCTATTTCTTACAAAAGGCTATAATTAGTCTTCTTTCTTTTTTCATTCCTTCGCTGCAATTTAATATATAGACTTAAATATATAATTCTGAATTCTGACCCATTAATTTTTTTTTCTAATTGCAAGCCAAAATAATCAACGCATGATGCAGGAATAGTGTCCCTAAATTCTATATAATAACATTAAATCATATGATAGGAAATTTCTTTTCTTGTCAATATCACTTCATTGTCCTGTTTATATTAATTAATTTGAATTTTTTTCGTAAAAAAGTAGAGGCTGAATTAATTAAGTAATGAAGTGAACGATACAACCCAGATAAAATTTTATTTTTAATAACAATATGAGAAATAATTACGTATTTCTTTTTAATAACAATATGAATATATATTTACCAATTTTTTTTATAAATATACTAAATATATATTTTTGATAATGTGATTTAGTTATTTTTTTAATAAAATATAAAACCAGTTAAATAACTTAATCAACTAAAAATCAAATTGGGTAATTAAAATGATCTAATGTATCATTGCTTGAAAACCAATGAGTTGTGATCAAATTTCAACTCACAATAACCACCGCTATAAAAATGTGAAAAACAATACCATATGTTTTTAAGCTATTATTTACTTCTCGTTAAATAAAAATACTATATATATCTCATTTATATTTAAATTATTAATTTTGTAGTAAATTTTTGAACGATAAAAATCTAAAATTTAATATTCATATAACAAAATTCTATTTAAAAAACAAAAATTGTCTGTAATTTTATACATATTGTACCTAAAATTTTCCGTACTAAAAAAAGAGGACATATATTGAGGTGGATCTATGTGTGGTGTCTATCTTCACTTGATTAAACTTTAAATTTTTCATGAAATTTTATAATTTTTATGAAAGTTTAAATATATTTACTGTTCCCTCTAAACTTTATTTTAACTTTAAAATATTTTAACCTCAAATTTACATTATATGTAAAGGTGGTTATTTTTTAATTAAAAAACCTTAAAATTGTCTTAAAAATCTCATAGTTTTATAATTCTTCAGCCCAATGTTTAATTTATTTTTTATTTATAAATTTTCGTTTAAATTTTATATTATTAATTATTAATCGATATTTCTTCTAAATTTAAGGGATAGATTCATCATTGGGCACGTACTTCTCGTCGTCCTTCAACAAATTTGCTTCTGGTTGTGAGCTTGAAATTCATTTGTAAATTACAGATTTCTTGTGAGTTTGAAATCCATATATATATATATATATATATATATATATATATACAAATAATATTAATAAAATATTTTAACTATTAGATAATCTAAATTAATAACGTAAATGTTATTATATTTTAAAAATTAATTATTAAAGAAAAGAAGATATATTTAACAGACTCAAATTAATAGTTAAAAGTAATTTGTTTAAATTGTTTCTTAAAACTATTTATATGAAAAGTATAAGTATTATATATAATATTTGTTTTGCTAAATAATAAAATAGTAATGATAGTAAAAAAAAAAAGTAAATAAAGTAGAGCTTTCTAGTGTAGTAATATATTATGATTAATTAATTAATTAATTAATTTTGAGATCAAAGATTCTTTTGTCTGATCATGGTTGAGTCCAATTAATTTGAAAAAAGAACTTGTCAACTCCTTTATATGCACATGAGATGACAAAACATCAATTTTACGATTCCTTATTTTATCGTAGGTAGATAAGAAAAGAATTCCTTATTTTCTCAACCCCTACCCTCACGAGACCCGATCTATTCTCTTTCTCTCTCCAATTCATTGGTACTGATCTTACTTTAGTCCTTCGAATATTTGTCTTACTTATAATATGGATTATCTAACATATTATTTCTATGTAAATAATTATTTACATATTTTTTAATTTTTAATTTATTTTTAAAAAATATTTTTAATATGTTATAAAAAATAGCCCTATTTTTAAATATAAAAAAATATAAATAATTATAATTTAATACAATTTAGATTTAGATGATTAATAATGAGTGATAATTAGCAAAAAAAAAAAAATCTTACAAGCAAATTGATTCATAAATTAACACTAATTATCTTTTAATTATATCAAATATATAATTATACAAATAATAAAAATGATACATAAAATCTATTTAAGAGACATATATTTGATTGTTTATATCCTATATATTATTATTGTATACATTTATACATGTAACAAAAAAAATGATATTTTTTTATTCATTATAAAAGAATAGTACTTAAATATTATTTAAATTTTACATATTTCTTCATACTAATCTAAATATCAAATTACCAAAAAACTTTACCCGATGATCCAAGATTTTATCGATTTTTTCTATCTTTAAGTATAAAAAAATAAATATATAATATTGAGAAAAATCTGTAAATGGAATTAACAAATAAAACTCCTCAATACAATTAGAGTTAAAATTTAAGACTCTTATATATCTTGAAACCAATGATTAATACCGTCACAATTTAATTTAACAGATTTATGAAAAGTATTATATTTTATGATTTTTTTTTAATTTATAATAATTCAAAATATATTAAATTTATGGATAAAAATTTCTTATATTTATACTCTTTTAAACGTGAAAATAACATGAATATATGCGAAATATTACGGAAACTCAGCTAGATAAGATAATACTTGCACATATCTCTAGTAAATATTGGGTGTCGTTTTGCCAAAATCTCTTCCTTGAAATGTTGGCCAATTACCAAAAACTAATTAATCAAATGTATTTGTTTTCCTTCCCCAAAACAACATATAATAAACAAATGAGTGTCATTTGATGACAAATTGATTGAAATTCTCTTAAAGGTGCCTTGGAAAGTAAATCCTTGGTCCTTTGGGAAAAAGACTCGAAACAGACACATCCAAAGAATATCCCATTTAAGTATTCAAATATTAATTATAATTATATTACATTAAATTATTTATTATAATTATTATATATAATATTTGATGATACAGTTAAATAAAATTATTAATAAATATTTTAATAAAATAAATTATGTTTAAAATAGAATTTAATTTATTTTATGTAATTTTGTTATTATTAAAATAATTTCATAACATAATTCTAAAATTAAAATTTCAGATAAATTAAATAAAATATTCATTATGATTTAAATCTACGATCAAAATAGTATATTTATTAAAATTTTACATAAATGTATAATTTTTAAAATATATTATACGATATTAATTTACAATTAAATATATAATTATAAAAATTTATACCATCGTAATCATCAAGAATGTGTAAGAAACATGCCGCCCTTGGGGGCTAATTTGTGGCTTCCTTTTCACCCTTCTGAAAGAGTGTTTGTCTAGGTAGCTTTATCTATATATATTTACGTACAAAATTAAATTGCATATATTATTATGGGATAGATCACTGAAGAGTACTCAGTTAATCTTATTTTCAAAATCAGAAAAACATTTTCTGATAGCTTAATTAACCTTATAATTAAAGTAGAATGTTAAAAAAACAAGAAATAACTTTACACAAGAGAGTTCTTATTATTTTTTTCATGTTTTAATTACAATTGTATAGTTATTTATAAGGAAATTTTACTCCTTCAATTACTCTTTTGAATTAAGCATCCCTTGATTTACTCCTTGAATTAAGTATTTCTTATTTTACTCCTTGAATCAAGCTCTTTGTTTTGCTCCTTGAATTAAGGTCCTTGTTTTATTCCTTGAATTAAGAACTAATATCCAATACTTCATATTTGGATCCAAAAAGGTTTATGGATCCAAGCTTGGACAAAAGATATTGAAAGCGATAAGAAGCGAGGAGCTTGGTGAAGATGTCGAACCAGGTTAGTCTTAACTTGTATAATGCTCAATCACTTGTGATTGAACTTGTTCACGAATGTAATGACAATCAACTTGATGCGTTTCGTCCTCTATGGCGGAAACACTGGGTTTGATGCTATATCGTGGCTTTTTGATTGTCACAAAATAAGGACGTAAGAAGAGTTGTAGGAACACCTTTAAATCACATCTGAAGACCTTTCGCCATATCGGCTTCATGCAACGAAGCCATTTGCACGATACTAAGCTTCGGCACTTGATCTGGCGATGACGGTTGCTTCTTACTCTTCCATTGTGACCAAGTTTCAAACGACAAATGTACGTAGCTAGTGGTGGACTTGCGATCGATTGCATCTTCGCCCGATCAACATCGCGATACCCGTGATTTGTGTGTTGTCATTCTTATTCATGATGATACCACGACCCACCGTACTTTTAAGTAGCGTAAGATCGCTTTTAACAAGGGTCAAATGCTCGTGTCGTGAGTCGTGAATTGGCTCGCGATACTTACGAGAATATGTGATGTCGGTGCAGGTGATTGTTAGGTAGATCAACTTACCAACCAGTCGCTGGTAATAACTTATATCCGTAAGTGGCGTGCCCTTCAAACTAGGTTTGAGCTTGCTGTCAAGAGGGGTAATGGTTGGTTTAGAATCACTCGTGTTAGCTTCCTTGAGAAAATCTAGGACATATTTCCTTTGGTTAAGAAAGAGTGCCTTATACGAGGTTGCCATTTCTATACTAAGAAAGTACTTCAATATCCCAAGGTCTTTAATTGCAAACCTTTGTCTGAGGGACTGTTTTAGGTTGAAAATCTTGTCAACATTATCACCTGTAATTATCAAATCATCTACATAAATCAGCACAACCAATTTTCCCATAGTTCCTGTGCGAACAAATAGTGAAGAATCGGCATTATTGCTTTTGAAACCAACACGAGCGAGAATGAGCTTAGTTTGCATACCAAGCTCGTGGGGACTGTTTCAAACCATAAATGGTTGTGCAATTTACGCTAAATCCGATTCGTTCTTTGAGGATGCCCGGTGGTAATTTCATATAGACTTCTTCTTTGAGATCACCGTAAGAATGCATTCTACATCCATTTGGTACATGGACCACCCCTTGTTCTGACCACGTAGAATAGCACTCTTAACTGCTACGTGTTCATTTTTTGCAACAAGTGCAAATGTTTCTTTGTAATCCACTCGAATGTTTGAGTGAATCCCAGAACCACCAATCTTGCTTTATACCTCTCAATTGATCCATCGACTTGAATTTGAGCTTATAAATCCATTTACTGACTCACGATTTTCTTTGCCTTTTGGAAGTTTGGTGACTCCATTGTGTTGTGTTGATCTAGGGCTTTAAGTTCTTGCGTGGCTTCGCTTCCACCCTTTCTTGCGCTATTGGCCTCAGAAAGTTTTGAGGCTACACTATAACTCGATATAATGCTGAGGAATGTGGCATGGGTTGATGTCACTCTCTTATATGACACATAATTTGAGATGGGATGTGTGGGTTTATAGGTGACAAAGTTTTGAAGTCTTGTGGGAGGTTTCCTAACACGCATTAGATTACGTCGTGGAGTAGGAGGAGTTATCTCACACTTGTTCACATCTTGTACCATATTGTGAGGATCATCTTGATTATCACCATCTTAATGCAGTGTACCATTAAGAAGAGACCCTTCATTGTTACTTTCAGTGATAGATGTATCAATGTTGACATGGCTGGGATCTTGTTGTTGTAGAGCCTCAAGTTCGATTCTTGGTAATGGAAACACATCCAAGATGTCATCCTCTTGACTTGTGATTTCATGTGACTTGTTGAAAAAAGGGTTAGTTTCATAAAATCGAACATCTTTAGACACTGATTAATATCCTAAGTTGGGGATCATAACACTTATATCCCTTTTGTGTAGATGAATAACCAAGAAAAATACATTTACTGACTCTAGGATCCAATTTATCTCGATGATGAGATTGAATATGTACAAAGCAGATACATCCAAAGACTCTAAGGTGTGAGAGGTTAATTTTTCCTTCCTTTCATGACCTTTAGGGGAGACTTGAAATCCAAGACTCGGCCCGGGTAATCTATTGATGATGCGAAGCATTTGTCGTAACCCCGGGACGAGAATCTCTTTGGTACATTCATTTGTAGCATTAATGCTCTAGTTTTTTCAAGTAAGTCGGTTTTATGCGTTCGGTATACCATTTTGTTGAGGTGTGCCAACCTGACTTGTTTGATCGTAATGCCATGAAAGCTCAAATATTGTTTCATGATATAGGACATGTATTATTGCCATTGTCAGACCTTAAGGTTTGAATTTTAGAGGAGAAATGATTTTTAACAAGGGTATGAAAGTCCTTAAATACTTCCATAACTTCATTCTTAGACTTTAAAAGATATAACCATGTGACTCGAGAAAAATCATCAACAAAAATCACAAAATACTTATAACCATCAAAAGATTCATTAGTTGGTTCACATACATCTGAATGAACTAGTTCAAAACACTTACTAGCCCTAGACAAAGAAGATTTAAAAGGAAATCTAGTGGCCTTAGACAAGTGGCAAGTTTCACATGAAATTGCATCATTTCCTAAGTTTGGAAATAAAGTTGACAAAATTGGTGGAGAAGGGTGAGCTAAACGTTGATGCCACAATTGATTATCTTGGATTGGGTTAAACTTGGCTTGAAACCCTCTAGGATTGCTCTTGGATATGTAATAAGACCATCTAAGTAAAACCCTTCACCAATCGTCTTTTTGGTGGCACAATCCTGAAAAATGATATTGTGTGGAGAAAAAATGGCTAAGCAATTCAAGATATTTGTGATTTTTCCTACAGACAGAAGTAGAAAAGGAAAGGAAGGTACATATAAAACCGTCGACTCGATTTCATCTGACATTAATTTTATTTTTTCCTTTCCTAAAACCTTTACATTCTCACCATTTGCAATTGAAACTTGAGAAGGATTTGCTAATTTTTCAAACTTATGAGACTTTGACACATGGTTTGTCATATGATCTGTGGCTTTGAATCATAACCCAAAAATCATGCAACATATTTATTTTAAGAAAGCAGTTTTAAAGGCTTTTGATACCTTGCATGTCCTCTTGTGGTATGAGTTTTGTATCTGCAATAAACACTCGCAAACTTGCCTAGCAATCTTTGTCGGTTTCCTTCTTCTACATGCTATCTACGGTCAAATTCTAGCTCCTAACTTGCTTTGAAGATACAACATAAAATCATTCATAAGTTTAGTTGGATTCGTTGTGAAGTTTTTGATTGGATCAGACCCATTAGAGGTAGAGGCAGAAGCATGATTTGCAAGGTGTGCAGTACGATTCACTTTCTCAGAACCGCTTTATCGCTTTATAAAATCGTTTTAATTCCTGGATGTAGAATCCAACATGTGTCCTTAATATGGCATGTATAGTTGCAGTGTTTACACTTTAAGTTTGGATGCTTCCCTTTGTACTTTCTCTCGTTGGTTAGATAGGCTCTTGCCTCAGGTGCACTAGCCATTGTATCCTTGTTCATGACTTTCCTCCTTACTTCTTCACATTGAATTGTTGCACACACATTGGTGAATGAAGGAAGTTCAGTATTCATGAATATGTGGCATCGTATATCTTCATATGTTGAATCGAGATTGGACAGAAATTGAAATATCATATCTTCTTCTGCTCTTTTTCGTAGTAGAGCTACATCGGTTGTATGAGGACAATATATTTCTAACTCATTCCACATGCTTTTCATGCTTCCTAAGAGTTGTACAAAAGGCTTACCATCTTGTTGTAGATTTGAGATGTCCTTCTTTAATTGAAAAACTCGTGCAACATTGTTTTGACTGCCATACATTTCTCGAGCCGTCTCCCATGTTAGTTGGTATGCGGTCGAATGGCGAATATTTCGACTAATTTACGTTCCATGGAATTTAGGAGCTATGACATAACCGGTGATCCTTACTAAACCAGGATTCATAGGTTGGTGAAGAAACATCAGTCTTGATGTATTTATGAACCCTAACTTGGACCTGAGCTGTAGACAATGCTATTGACCAAGGCAAGTAATTAAACTCGTTAAACAGTGAGCTTAATCTTTGATTTGGATTGACATCTACCTACGTATTAATGAAGGAAAGCAGATGAACTTTACACGATCCTAATGACATTTTTTCGTCATTTCAAAGATTGAAGATTCTAAGATAATAATAAAGCAGAAGCAAGTTAATTTTCCTGCTCTAATACCATGTTGAAAAAATAAGAAATAACTCTACACAAAAGAGCTATTATTATTTTCTTCATGTTTTCATTACAATGGTATAGCTATTTATAAGGAAATTTTACTCCTTTAATTACTCTTTTGAATTAAGGATCCCTTGATTTACTTCTTGAATTAAGGATTCCTTATTTTACTCCTTGAATTAAGGATTTCTTGTTTTACTCCTTGAATTAAACTATTTGTTTTGCTACTTGAATTAAGGTCATTGTTTTATTTCTTGAATTAAGAACTAATATCCAATAGGCAAAATATATGATCGAGCAAATTAAAGTTGCTTATTATTTCTTTTAAAAAAAGGTTTTAATTAATTTGAGTTTTTTTTTTTGATAAAAAATATATTTGAATTCTTTTCAGTGAATTTGCGGAAGGAAAAAAAGAAAATAAGGGTTTTGAATGAATTTTTTTTTATAGAAGTTCCTTTGATGATTGAATAATAATATGAGCAGTTACTAAAAGTATTTTTTTTTTTTTTGGGATTTGTTGGTTCAAATACATATTGAAATATACTATAGACTTAACGTTATTATTATTTATTTATTTATTTATTTTATTGGACTGGACTTAACGTTATTAGTCACGTACAACTTGTGTATTAAACTTTTTTTAAAAAATAATTTAGAGTATTTTTTTTCCTTTTAGATTGGCTTACTTTTACCGTAGATATAAAGACCCTGTTACTTGTACGGTCTAAAATACTTCTCTTTCTGCAATAAACAGATACTAGTGGTGATTTGCATAATTAATTAAGGTTTAATTACTAGGATATCTTCAATCATATATCTATTATTTTCATTTTCAACTCCATACAAAAAAGTATATATATATATATATGTTGTTTTTTAACTACCTAAAAAAATACATCTCTTATATTTTTTTAACCAGGTAAACAATGTATGTTTTTTAAAATATTAAAAATAAAATCACGTAAATAAATATATCATACATAAATTAGAGTGATGAATTAATTTTAAATATAACATGTATTAGTGCATATATTTATAAGGAATAAGAAATCAAGAGTAATAGTAAATAATCATGTAATGTATATAAAAGATATAGAGTTTAATCTCAATTAAATATGTATAAGCTAGCAGTGTAATTATTTAAAAAAAAAGTTAATCAAAAATACTAGTTTGGAAATGAGAACTGCTATATAATTAAAACTGGGAACTTTTGTTTCCTTCAAAAATAGTTTGCTACTTCTTAGCATTTTAGTTAGTGATTACTTTATGATCAGTTCCTTTCAAGTTTCATGTTTATAATTAGATCTGACGATAAAATAATATTATAGGATAAGTAGAACTTGACTACTCTGCATATATATATATATATATATTGGAATCATTTATAGCTAGCTCATAGACTTTTTGAACGGCCTCGATCAGACTAATATATATATATATATCAATTCTAGGATTTATAAGAATAATTCTGATTCAAATGTAAAATTTTGAATTCTACAGACTACTGATAAGGACGAAATCACATTAAAGTAATTAGTGTTACATATACTACATGCACTAAAACAACGGGGAACAAGATTCAGAACAAGTAGACAAAAAAGTTTATTATAAAATTTCCGGAGGAAACAAGCTATGCAACACTTACCTAAGTGAGTTAACTCGGAATTTTTTTTATTGAAAGAAGAAGTAGTAGTTATGCATCCCATTAAATATCGCTAATTTAATAACATACTGATATCAAAAGTATGGATATGCAACAATGGCTTTCAAAGTTATTAATATTAATCCATTTAAAATAAATATTTTTGATTGGTCATTAAAATTATTAGATTATTACATTTTTCTAATCAGAAAGCATTAATTATAACAAACAATTGTCAAAATTTCAACTGTCCCTTAGTAGTAGTCTAATCAATTGGTTTACATAGGAGTTTAATTAGTAATTATTATTTTTATTTCAAATCATAAATTTAAATATATTAAGTATTATTTAATATAAAAACAAAAACCATCAAGACCATAATTGCCAAAATTTATTTGTGACGGTTGCCGTACGTAATTATAAAGTAATATTTTTTTTTTCGTTACATATATATGGTAATATATCGAAAGATAATTAATATGTAATTTCATCCAGGTTTAATTAGCTTCTATATTTTAAATGTCCAAAATTCAGTTCTGTGTATATAAGTAGCACAGAGGTCAATAAATAAAGAGTATCACGGATAGGGAGGCAGAGGAAGAAAAATGGCCAACCTGTCAATGAAGAATTGAAAGAGTGGATCGAAAGCTCAATAAGAAGTCACATGATTTTCAACATTCCAAGATATACAGTGGTCGTATTTTAATTGTTTGAGGTAATAATTAAAAATTATATATAAATAATGAAAATATATTATTGCAAATTAATATTATTAATTATAGCTCTATAATTATTAATAATATTATACTTAATTTCTTTTGATATTAACTTTTAACTTTTAACATTGAATATTTCATATTATTTTTATATATTATATATATAATGAGAGTGTATATATAAATTTGAAGGGATCGCTCAAACGGTGTCCGACCATTGTCTTCTTCTACATGCTGTTACAATAATAATAATAATTTATATATATTGTCTAAGAAGAATATCTCAAATATTTCAACTGTGATTACTAATGCAATTAATAAACAATTAATAATTAGTTCCTAATTATTTTCAATAGGTGATCAGTTTACATCTGAAAGCAATCAGTACCAAAATTTTCCAGTTCAAAAATTGGTAGGATCGATGCTCTCTCCCTCGGCTTCTCTCTCTCTAATTAATCTCTAGCTCTTTACCTTCTGCCTATATGTATGTATGTATTTATTGAATTTAATTTATTTGATCAGAACATATATATATATATATATATATATAATGGGTTATTGGATGAAACATTGTCGGTGTAATTAAAATGGGTTATATATGTAGATCTATGATGCAAGAGTGGAAGACGATGATGAACAACTATATATATATGATGATTTCTTTGGTTTGGTGGGTAAGTTTCATGAATTCATCTATTTCTTTCTTTAAATAGACTAGCAATAGCACAAAACCTCATGTTTTAATGATTATTAATTAGTTGCATATTTATTATCCTCATCAAATATTAAGCCTTATGAACAGTAATTTTATGGTTTCGTTCGTGAATATATATATATATATATATATATATATATAGTTTATATTTATGTACTTGATGCAGTTAATTTCTTGTATATATGTTTAATTAGATCACTACTATTTCACCTCTTATTTGGCATGAGATATCAGCTGCTTATATATGTTTTAATTATTGCTACACTTCTACCTTCAATTTGTTCATATCAAGTGCCAAAACATATCCAACGCTATCTTAGCTATAGACTGTACAGAAACATTATTGGTTCGATCTTATTGTTGATGTCTCAGCTATATCATATATGCATACTGAGCTACCTAGTTAGTCTTCTACGACTAAGAAATAATACTATTTATATGATTTTTTTTTTAAAATAATAACCTTAAAATTTATAACTAAATAAATAACATTCTTTATACTCAATTTATATATTTTTTACTATTTAAAAAAGCCTTACAATTATTTATTTTTATATTAAATGATTATTAATTAGACGAAGTTTAAATTAAGCGTATTATAGTCATTTGAATTTTTTTAATATTAAATATCGTTGAATTATTAATGAAAATATTATTTTTATTGTTATAAATTTTAGCAGTATTAATTTTTAAATTTTTTTCAATTTTCTTTTCCTTCTAGGGTTTCTGTACTGGGGTCAAATTTATTTGACCTAGTTAGAAATTCATAATAACGATTAATAAATATAGGAAAGTGTCGGACCAAAAAATAAACTAATATAGGAAAATGATTTAATAATTTTAATTTATATAATGTTATTAGTGTGGTTCCAAATTACCCTTTACATTTTATCACATATACCGATTTATTAATTAGTGCATCCAGCAATATTACCCATAAAAATCCACGAATTAATTTTTATTCTTAAAAATTGTGGATTTTGACTATCATTTTTTATATATATACATGTATAGCCTAAATTTAATAACTTTAACAATCTCATTATCTTTATAAAAAGAATCTTAAAAATCTATTTTATAAAATAATGAATTTATGTGTTATGGTTTCAAAGTAGTCAATTAGTCATCACAAATTACATTACTTTATAAAATTGATTTCTATTACTATTTTCTTTGATATAAAATTAAAGAATTTGTGTTGTCTTATTTAATAAATACAAATCTAAAATACATTTTCATTAAAAATAATGAATTTGTGCATATTTTTCTACTATACATATTACATGTATATTACTTACACATGACTCATGTATATAGTTTGAAACTTTATCTTAATTATAAAGAAAAAATAAATTAAAAAAAGCATAAATAACTTTCTTTTACGTGCTATAATTTTCCTCAGATATAATTATAATAGTTTATGTGATAGATGTATAAAAGTAATGTTGTTCATTATCTTAAACTTAAGTTAGATAATTGATTTTTTAACGATTTATAACTTGTTACAGTTAAAGATTTTATGTTCAAGTCAAAATAATCTTAATTGTTGAATTGTAAATATTTAATAAATGTTGTACATATAAACAATATTTATGGGAATAATAAATGTATAAAAACTTTTAAGATTTAGAAGATTTGGTTTAATAACAACTTACACACTATATCTTCTCTGACAAAGTAGTATATATTCTTATTACAGCAGAATTAATGTAGAATGCTGAGAAGTACTACATGCATAATACATTGGAAGAGACAAGGAAAGGAAATTAAGCATTAATACATATAGATAAATGAAAAATGGGTTCAGATGATGATGGTGAGAGATTAATGATGGAGATATATGATGAAAATAATAGTAATAGCTATGGAATTAGTGAGACTACTCCACACAAAACCACCACTTCTTTTGATCTCATCAGTTGTCGTAAATTTTCCTCATTCGACTTGAACCAAGAAGCAAGTAGAGATCATGAAGAAGAAGCTAATATTGAATATTTGAGCACTAAAGACGAGAGCAGCAATAATAATGTTCCAGCTGACCATGATCATCATGAGAGTGAAGGTACAACAACGTCTAGGGTTAGACAGTATGTTCGATCCAAAATGCCAAGGCTTCGCTGGACCCCTGATCTCCATCATGCTTTTGTTCACGCTGTTGAGAGGCTCGGTGGTCAAGAGAGTAATTCTTTTAATTTTTGTTTGTGCATTTCAGCTTACATTTTTTTCTCTTTCCTTCATTCATTTACGTATATAACCTAGCTTTTGTTTTTCTGAAAAAATTGCATCCTCACTTCACTTTTTTAAATTAAACACATCATGTTCTAGGTGATTTAAATTGCTATATTTTAATAATTTTATTATTATAGACAAATTAATCCTTTACGTAAATTTTGATAATTTTATACTTTTTTTTTAACTTTGTGGGACATTTTTATCTTCAAATATCTATTATCTACTTTATAGTAAAATTAAATTTAATCATATTTTAGTTTTTTTTTAAATCTAAAATTGGTAAAAAATAACTAAAATATTTAAAAATGTAACAATAATTGTAGAAATTTTAAGAAATATGACAAATATATTCAATTTGTAAAAATAAAATAATAGAATGACATGATATCTTTTTTATTGATTTCATTTTTAACCGAAGTTGAATTTGAATGTATATTTATTTTTTTATGTTCAATATATATTTTCAAATTTATTTTATGATGTATATTTTTTTTTTCATAAATATAAGATTTTCATATTAATAAAGTTGAAATCATGCAACAAATGCATGTCGAAATATAAACATGCATTATAAAAATTTGAACATACAGTGCATCGGAAAGGAGCTATCTTATGTACTGAAATATTATTTTTGTTATCGCAGAGCGTAACTAGTTAAGATTTTTTTTTAATCTTGTTCTTTTAACAGGAGCAACCCCAAAATTAGTTCTTCAAATGATGAATGTGAGAGGACTTAGCATCGCTCATGTAAAGTCTCACTTGCAGGTATATACATACATATATGTAATTCAGGAGAAAAAAAAAACGTAAAATATTAATCTGTTCCAGTATTCTTTTCACTGATCATGAATTACAAGTTTCAAACAAGATGTGTTTTGGTCTTAAAAACAGAAGAAGCTATTTTTCATAACCACATCCATTAGAACTTGTTTGCCTTTGTCTGAGACCTGTTCAAATCGATCGGCTAATTTAACGTTAACAATTTGCAATATATATTTTTTATTTGTTAATTCAGATGTACCGGAGTAAGAAGCTAGATGAATCTGGACAAGGTAACATTCTCAAAACCTTATTTATTAGTACTTTGAATTTTTCTTTTAAGCTAGATTTGTTGAAATTTGCCCTATTGAAAGCGTGTGCTTCATAAACTCATAACAAACGCTTCTTAAATTAATATTAGTGTAAATTCTATAGCAAGATCATATCACATCAATTTCATCTCTCCCTGTATACAAATTCCTTCCCTATTTTCCTAATAATATTTCTTGCTCACAAATTTGCACGTTATTTACAGTATTATCTCAAATAAATCGGAGACCAATGTATCAAGGAAAAAATAGTGAAATTATGGAGTTGTACCAAAGATACAACACTACTGCCAATGGAAATTTCCAAATAGACAACCAAAGCCATCATCCTTCAGCATTTACATCTCTACGTGATTTCAATGCTAATTCGCCAAGGTAATTAAGTCTGATAGCTCCTAATTATTAATTTAATTTTACTTTATAATAGCGGAAAAAAGTGTTGTATAATTCAGAATTGTTTAATTTTTAAGGACTTTTTTATCCCTTTGTTTAAAATAAACATTTTTAATTTTATTTATTTGTGAAAAATATATCAAGAAAAGACAAAGTTAACTTTTATCTAATTTTTTCGTTAAATATAAAGAAATAATATATATCATATATACATGTTTGTACTTTTTAATAAACATTTATTTAATATAAAGTAATTTTTAATTAAAAATTATTCAAATTTTATTTTAATTAAATTTAAAAAAATTTATTTTGAATGTGTAACTTTGTATATTAAACAATGAAAATTTTGTCAAAATTTGAAAGAAAATTTTTTCTTAAAAAATTTGAGTTATATTTTTAATTAAATATAATTTTCTTTTACATGTATTTAAAAATATAAACATGCATATAATACATTTGTTATATATTTCGTTATATTTAACGAAAAATTGAATAAAAATTAACTTTTTTTATTAACCGTCACATTTTTCAAAAATAAATAAACATAAAAACATATTTTTTAAAATAAGATACTAATTAAATAACATATTTTATCTAAATAAATTTATCATTTGTGCACCTCATCTTTTATTATATATAATAATTCCTCTACCAATTGTCATGATACTCAGTACTAGCTATATACCATATAGACATCAGCAGTGTGGAACTTTTGGAGAACAATTAGTCACAAGGTCTTCCGATTCTTTATGGAACAATAGTTTGAACACACACAAGAACCCTAGAGATGAGCAAGTGATATTTCCCAATGGAAACTATAACAAGGCAACAAGCTCACAAATCTTCAATATAAGAGATATTGCAGTAACAAGAAATGGACCTCTTAGACCTAGCCATTTCCTTGAAGAGAAGAAATGGCCTCCTCGCGAAATTATAGGAAATTTTAGGACTTATGGTCGAAATTCTAATATTTTTTCCTCTATCGGTAAAACATATTCTTCTCCACAACCTTCAATATCATGGAGCAACAAGACCAACAGCATCAACTACTTTCAGCCTAATACATGCAGTCCAATGTTAATATCTGGGAACAACCACCAACCTTTATCTCAATTTCAGGTAGTTACCTTTCTCTCTCTCCTTTTATTTTTCAAATTCATTTTAGTATCTCACTTCAAATGTTTGCCTATTGAGATAGACTATTTACGGTCGGAGTACCTTTAGGGCCAAAAGATTAAACAATTTAAACTAATTTGACTATATATTTATATAAATATTGACACAAAAAGATTAAAGACGATCCATCTATCTGGTGATCCTCTTAACTTTTGATATTTTGATCTTG
The DNA here is from genome assembly GCA_033030585.1 of Hippophae rhamnoides. Taxonomy (NCBI): domain Eukaryota; kingdom Viridiplantae; phylum Streptophyta; class Magnoliopsida; order Rosales; family Elaeagnaceae; genus Hippophae; species Hippophae rhamnoides. The sequence continues at coordinate 57,882,554 of CM065428.1, read as the reverse complement.
GCCCAGCTAAAATCCTAGCTCCAGCTCCACCCCTAGAATGTCCTAGATGTTATGATTTCACAAGTTGGGACAAATGATAGTTAAGATTTCTTATTCCAAGTTGGACAAATGACATTGATGATCTCAAATTAAATTTTGATGCCACAAACAAAACTTTTGAAATGCAGATTTCAGGGGTAAAAAGAGAGCAATGCAGAAACAGGGGAGTGCTTGAAGCACAAGAGAGTAGCAGCAGTATCATAGAGAGGATGAAGGAAGAAAAGTCGAGTCCTAGCTTAGGGTTAAGTTTGTGTAACAATTCTAACAATAATCGTAGTGAGATGATTGATAGTCAAGAAAGCACAACTGAGATAGAAACTATGCTTTCTCTATCTCTGTCCTCGTTTTCTCCAAAGAAACAAGCAGAATCATGTATTGAAAAACACACTATATATACTACCCAAATGGAAAAAATGGGGTAGGCAAACAAATTAAACTAATTAAGGTCCCATAATAGGTCAAGTACTTAGGATCTGACCATGTTAAAGGGACATTGGAGTGAGATCTTTTAAGTACTTGTCTTGAAGGGATATATGATATTAATAATTTTTGAGGTTACAATAAAATTAAATATTTACATTATTTGTAAAGGACAACATTTTCATTTGCTATGATCATTGACCCTAAATATCAACCGAAATTTTCGTCAACATGTATAATACAAAAAAGGATCAATCAATTTTGTTGACTGCCTACCTTCACAAGTTGGGTCCATTTTCTCCATAAACCTTCTGGTTTTTGGCTGCTTTTTTGTTAGAACTTTGAAAAAGGCTATGTGAACAACTCTGTGGCACCTGATTTAATAGGTGGTAGGCTCTAATCTGCTGGCTGTTCAAGTGAATCTTCTCATCATCAAATACTAACAAGCTAGTTGGCATAGTCGAATCCTTATGGAAGCCATGAGAACTTTTTTGATCACTTGATTTCCCAGAACATTTAGTTTCTAAATTAAAATTCTCTTTATCATCTATTTCTGTAATAAGTTCTCCATCCTGTCTCAAACATTAGTTACATCTGTTTTCTTTTCGTGAGTGGATCTGTTAGAGCAGGAAAGAAAACACGATCATTGGACTTCAAAATTCAGGCTCTTCGGCTGCCGTTTCATCCACAACACTCAAGTTTCTTATGCTTTGAAGTGAAGAATCTGAAGGACTTTTTTCTAAGGTGTGCCGTTCTCAAAGTTTGTTATAAATTAGTATTAGTAAAAGCAAAATTTGAGTATAATTTTGTTTCGCAAATATATAATTATAGGTAACAGTAAAATAATAAGCAACGAAAAAAAAAATGACACACAATGATTTAAGTAGTTTAACTTTTCAATGTGAAAAATCTACTCCACTAACGACGTCATACCGAGAAAAATCCACTAATAATCAAATGAAAATACAAACATCAATATTTAAAAAGTTTCACAAAATATACCAAAACTTAAATATCTAGAAAACAACTATCTCTAATTTATTGGTAATATACACCAAGATAAATTAATAAATTTGTTATTTAATTAAATATTACCATACAAATAAGTTTACTACTTATGAGGTATATTAAAACAATCTGCGTAATTACCCTTGACATTGTCGAATGGCTTGTTACCTAAGTTGTTCTTCTTGCGTCGTTTGTCACGATTGCTACCCACCCAAGTAACGGTGTCTTCATTGAACCCAATACTTCTGGGGTTTGCTTCTAGTAGTGTCGTGAGGTCATCATTGAGTCTGGGTAGACGCGATAGTGAGAAAACTTAGGGACAAGATGAAATTGTAAGTGTGATGAATGTTCATCACGAAGAACCTCCTTCCCTCGCGGTTTAATCTGCCTCTGAATCTCGCTCAATTAAGTATGGATTTGGGCGATGGTGCGTAAGAGTGATTGTTGAAGGTCTCACGACACCTTCACAATCCTCTGATCAAAACGGTTTTCAAGACCAGCCATCGTAGCCCACGTGTTCTTTGCTTCATCACTGTCGACACCAATAGTTTAGTTGTTGGACGTCGTCATCTATTTGAAGTCTAAATCAAACTTTGATACCAATTTTCGATTGTAATTCAAAAATAAGAACAAAAATAAGAAAAAAAATAATTATATTTCTATTGATTAAAAAAGCAACTCTTTGATTGTTCTTAGAGTTGAATTACAAATTGCTATCGTAAGAAATACTAAAAATTGAATAAAAAGTTTAGTTGTGATCGCACATGGATTTTATAGGCCTCAGGCCTAAATGTTTCTGTATACTCACGTGCATTCACCCGAGCTAATTAACTTTTACGTGACGCATCACTCACATTGTTAACATGTGTATTGTTACCCTGTTGTAACAGAAAAAAAAGAACTTAGTTTTAGTAATTCTGTAACTTTATATCTGCATTACATCCTCGGTATTATAGCAAAACCAAAAACACAGATTTTAGTAATCAGAACTACAAATCCCTAAACTAAAAATTTTGCACCATAAGTACTATAAGTTTTTACAGGAAAATAACAGATTGCAGAGTGGAAAGTAAACAGCATTCGGACCAAAACAAGATTTACCTGAAATATAACAAATTTCATTCAAATTATTGATTTTTCTTTCACTTTCTTATTAAGCAAACAATACTTTAGAAAATAAATTCACGTTTGGTGAGAACTCCTCAAAATATGGCGACCTTACTATGATGACAACAAACAATAGCTCACGACCGACATGGCAACAAAACAGCAAGGGCATTAATCGACGGTGATGCTTCGTCGGAACGAGAGCAGGGGAGAGAATATAAACTGATCTCCTACTCCGTCGACTCACATCCTCACTTCGTCGGTATCGTTAGTGTTCGTAACCTGTCGTCATCCTCGTCTCATTGCCAGTGTTTGTTCTCTTCTTCCTCAGTTCTATGAATATCAGATCGTACTGTTGAATTCAACAAACACTGCAAACACAATTCAACAATCACTGCACCGACGCCAAACATATTTTCCAATATACATGGCGCCTACAATTCAATTATGGTGGTTGGTGAAATAGTAATTAGTATTTGTCTATATAAACAATGTAAATATCCGATACAAATCAAGAAAATAAATGAATGAAACGTTTATTTCTTCCTCTGATTATTTCTTCAAACATTGATTTCTTCAGACGTAGCCAATTCGTTGTTTTATACAAATTTGAAACTCTTGTTCTCTAAAACAGTAGATTTCTTTCTCTCGAAAATATTTTTTTCTACCGGAAAATTTTCATTCAAACACCCTTACAAATATTAATTACAAACATCAATTTTAAGCAAGATTTTTCCCACCTAATTTTACCGCATTACTCTAAACACACTCGAACATTTTGGTAAAAACAGAGTAGCAGAAACACCTTCCACGCCCCCTCACCCGCCGCCTGAAGCGAAGCATAAGTTTGTCCACGCGCCGCACCCGCCCCACGCGCGTCTCGGAGGTCAAGATGATGACGTGTCATCCTGCCGGTTCTGCCGCCGGATGGCTAAGGCAGCCGCGTTCGGTCCCGCCGGCGGCGTAGTCGGTCCGCGCCTGTTCCGCCAGTCACCTCGGTTCCTCTCAAAGTTGGTCCGGCCAATTCTATTGAACCCGGCTTTCTGCTTGTTCACGCTCCCATATTTTCGCTCTGCCTTGGCTCATTTTAAAGGTCTGAACCCGGTTTTTTTCCCGTTCTCGATTTCTAACACCCGTCCTGCTCATTTTTTTCAAGTTTTTTAAACCAAATTTGAATCGGTTTTATGGTTTTTATCCCGCTTAGTATAAATATATATTAAAAACACACAAAAAAAAAAAATATTCTTTATCCCTAAAATTATTACACCATTTTCTAGTTTCGTTACCATAATATCACGACAGTAGGTATAATTTCATTACCTACGAGCAATCAAATCCAAATTGCAGACAACTGCTCACCGGGGTTGTTTAATGCCGAATTGTTCTTAATGAGATTAATTGATGATGCCTGGTCTCAAATAATAGAAATGTATATCACAGTAGAGAAAACTCTTATATTCACGACAAAAATTTGCAACCCGAAAAAACATCAAACAATATAACAAGTGGTATGCAGTAAAATCAAAAAGTGAAGAGATGGTTACTTATGTCAACGAGTCCGTAAATCACAAGCGATATTTACGATACCTACCGCTTCTTGAAATTAAAAGCTTGAAAGCATTCTATTACTAAGTTGATGAATTACGGTGTATTTGTTTTAAACCAAAAAGCCTTTACTTTCAGACAAAATGGAAAATCACTTTCAGAGTATTGGAGTAGTTAATCAAATTTTCCAAGAGGCTGACCATCGTGATAAGGTGATCATGAAAGACCCTCATGATCTAATATCATATCAAGAGTCCGTTGAAAGACACTAAGGATACATATTTTCCTGGCCGGATTAGATGAGTTCGAGCGTGTTCGTAAAATTTTGCGAAAAGAAACTATCCCGCATTTGATAAGGTTGTTATTCCTTGATTCGACGTGAGGTAGCACGTCAATCTCATCAAGGAAAAATCTGTAGATGTTGACGCTCACGATATATCTAAAAATCGTTTTTTTCCAATCGCCAAGAACGAAAAGGTGATCGATAAATCATCATTTAAATTCGTGCACTTGTCATCAGGTCATACAAAAGAACGATGTTTTGAACCTGCTGATATCCTGGATCGCGGATCACAACCGTGACTCTCGAAGAAAAATCCACGACAGATGTTCCACGCCACCATTGCCGAAACAACAAAGGATCAGCTGCAGTAACCTCCTCAAAGACACGTTGCAAGATGTTAAAGTTTTTCTCCCCTGCTTTTAATAATACATCGATAATTGATTCAAAGGTAACTGATCATATGACATTCGATTCTTGACAAATCTCAAAACCATCCTCACACAAAATCAAGTCAGACCGCTAATGGTAACACAACCTCCTATCGGGAAAGATCTTTGTTCTCACTAGTACTTTGAATTTAGACTCAAGATAGTTGTTCTCTTGTAGAGTATAACCTTTATATCTATTTTCAAATAACCACCGCTTTATCTTGTTTTGTTATTTTTTGCCCGACTTTTGTGTGTTCAAGGACATTCAAACAAAGCAAAACGATTGGTCGTCGGTGTTAAAGCGAGAAAACCCGTATTATTCGACTGATTCAACAAATCATGCATTGTAGCAACCGGATCTAACAAGGATGAATCAAATATATGGCTATGGTACAGAGATCGGGTCATGCTTCTTTGGATATTTGAAAAAATTATTTCCAAGTTTATTTTTGAGCTAGATCTTTCTACTTTAAAGTGTGATGTCCGTGAACTAGCAAAAAGTCATCGCTCTCATTTCCGTAACATTAAATAAAAGTCCATCTCCGCTTTATGGTTATACATTCTCGATATACTGGGTCCTTCCAAAGTCTCTACGTTGGGAGGATCACGGTGGTTTGTTACATTTATCGATGATTTTAAAGAGAACGATTTGGGTCTGGTTTAATGAAATCTAAAAGCGAGGTAAACTTTATTTAGAAAATTTCATAAAATGGTTATCAATATAAACACATAGATCCAAGTTCTAAGAAGTGATAACTCAGGAGAATATAAGAGTTCTCGAGCTTCAAGAATATCTTCAATCGAAGGCATTATTCATCAAACTACTTGTTGATACACCTCAACAAAACGGAGTCAGAAGAAAAATCGACACTGTTGGAAGTTATCCGTGCCTCATTGATCGAAGCTAATATGTCATTATCTTATTGGGGAGTAAGCAATTACTTCGTTGCATATTTAATCAATCCTACCTTTCCCCATTAACTTCCAAACACCACTACAAGCCATCACCGAAGCAATTGTTGCACAAAATGTTCCCAATCTACCTCCTCGTGTTCGTCAGGTGGCATTTGTACACCTACATAAACAACAACGTAGCAAGTTGATCCACGAGCAATAATGCTGTGTTTTTGCCGTGGATATGACATACAACAAAAGGTACTTCCGTGTTACCATCCTCCTACAAAACAAATGATTACTACTACGGATGTTATTTTTCATGAAGATACAATGTATTTCTCCTCTACACCTCGAATTTCAGTGGAGTACAACCATGTCGAAATTGGGACTTACATATAAATTGCTTCTTCATTAAGAAAGACAAATTATATGTGAGGAAAATACAAATAACTTGAATTCAGATGGTAATAAATCTCAATATAGAAAAGAATCAAGGGAAATAGAATCAAGTTCTCATCAACTTCAAGATCATCACGAAGTTCCTTACTACCACTAAACGAGTACGAGATTCCTTCTCCACAAGCCGCCGATATACCCGACCAATCGTTTCTGCAGAGAGGGGATGTTCCAAACTATTGAACCAACCAGAAAAAATACTTCCATCACGTCCCACCGCAGGTATTCCTCAAAGCCATGTATTTAACCCGAGATTTCTAAGAAAGTCAAATATCCCATGAGTAACTATATGTCAAACATCGTTTGTCAAAATCAAACGATCATTTCGTGGAATCAATTATCTCCGTCGTATCTATTCCTAACAGCAGGTGAAGTTTAATGCCGACCAAAAATGGAAAGATGCTATGAATGAAGAACTAAAATCTTTAGAAATAAATAGTAACTTTGTTTGTCGATCGTCCACCAACAAAGAAAATTGTTGGACGTCGATGGATTTTTTTAGTAAAATATCGATGGCAATGTACGATTGAACGATATAAAGCAAGATTGGTGGCAAAAGGATACACTCAAACATACGGGATCGACTATACGTAAACATTTGCACCGCAACCAAAATTAACACCGTGCTCGGGTCTTGCGTATCTCTAGTCGCAAATTTAGATTGGCTATTATATCGGCCGATGTAAAAAATGCCTTTCTACATGGAGATTTAATTGAAGAAGTCTACATGGATTTACCACTAGAATCAAGAAAATCCACAATCCATGGAGAAAAGGTGCGCAAATTAAAAATCAATCAGATACGGATTAAAACAATCCCCAAGAGCATGCTCGTGCAGTTCACAAGCCATACTTTATTTCTAAAAAAAGGTATGGTAAGATCACTACACTTATCAGATACGTTGATGATACGATAGTAACAGAAATGATCTTGAAGAAAGGAAAGCGCTACAAACTTACTTGTCCAAAGAATTTGAAATGAAAGACCGGTTCCTTAAAATATTTTCTTCGATTGAGGTTTCTCGATCAATGTAAGGAATCTTCTTATCTCAAAGAAAGTATGCCTTAGATTTATTAAAAGAAATCGTATGTCAAAGATGTCAACCACCTAATACACCAAGAGAGGAAGGATTAAAGTTATGTATCAAGATTGATCAAGTTCCAACAAATAAAGAAAGATACCAAAGCGTCGTTGAAGGTCGATGTATTTGGCACACACAAGACTGCACTCGCTTTACGCCTATGCTTTAAGTATTGTCACCAATTTATGCATAATCCTCGAGTAACAACATATGAATGCTTATTCGTATTTTGAGATATTTAAAGTCCGCTTCCCGGAAAAGAGTATTGCTCACTAAGAACTCGTAGTTTTTAGAATTGAAGTATATACCGACGCCGATTGGGCCGGATCAATAAACGATGTAGACGATCTACATCGTGCTACTTCACTTTTTGTAAGGGGAAATCTTGTAACATGTAGAAGTAAGAAACAACATGTCAGGCCCGTTCAAGCGTCACAGATGTCAATACGTAGAATGGCACTGGGCGCGAGGCCTCAGGGTTACAAATCTCTAAAAGATTCGACATATCCCGTAAAAGAATCAATTAAGTTATTTTGCGACAATAAAGACTGTGATAATACAAGATAATCCAGCTCAACACGATCGTACAAAATACGTTGAAGATTGCATTTTTTATTAAAGAAAAGTTAGAAGAAAATTCACTGAATTGCCAAAAATCAAGTCAAGATCAATCGGCCGACATCCTCACTAAAAGAAATTAGCCTATATCGAGTATTCACAGAAAGCTTCTGCATAAGTCGGGCATGAAAGACATCTACGCACCAACTCGAAGTGTGGAGTGTTGAATTCAACAAACACCGCAAACACAATTCAACAATCATCGCACTAACGCCAAACATATTTTCCAATATACACGCGCTTACCAATCAAGCTCAGAATCATACAATTCAATTAAGGCATGGTGAAATAGTAATTAGTATTTGTCTATATAAACAATGTAAATATCCGATACAAATCAAGAAAATAAATGAATGAAACGTTTATTTCTTCCTCTGATTATTTCTTCAAACATTGATTTCTTCACGTACTTCATCAGAAAATTAGACGAATAAAGATGGAGAAATAATGCTAGTTTCATAATCACTGACGTAGTATCTTGTTCAAAAATATATTATTAGCTATATATACAAGAATAAATGCATGTAAATTGCCACTCTAATTCAATTCATGATAATAATTTCAAATAATAATTTAAATTTAAATGATAATTTAATAATAAATAATCTTAATTTAAATATTTAATTATTATTATTTTACATGACTTAGTACAAAACACTCAAAATAAAATAAAAAGACTGTTAAATTAGCCTACTAATAAGAATAATCATAAGAGCTCCTAGGATGAATTTTATATGAATGAATATTTGTTATATTTTAATAATTTTAATAAAATATTATTAATACTTACATAAAATGAGATTCTCAATGTGCAGGGAAATATATCTACCTAAAATAATTAATTTAAAGATTATTAACGTTATTGATGAGTTTACTTGATATAAAAGTCTATTACTATTAAAAGTGGTGTGATCAAAATCAAAATCACTCTATTATTGTCTAAAAATAAGAAGTAATCAAAATCAATAAATTTAAAAAACTTAAAATTATTTCAAAGAAATTTCCTCCCTTTTTATCCTAATAGATTTTGTTTATTAGATCCTTTTATTTATTTAAAAAAACTGCTATTTAAAATGTATTATGACTGGTTGATGTACAAAGGGTAATCGATATTTTCATTTTTGAGAACAAATATAAATTAATCTGACAATTTGAGCCTCATTCTTGTTATTTCTGTTAAATCTGGTTATACAATAGCTGTCTTAAAAAAAGGTATAATTTTTATGGTGTTAAGAGTAAGAGTGTGGGATATAATTCAACAATCAAATCTCATGACGATATTGAGATGGATGAAACATATGCAAAATGAAGGTACCTAGCAAAATGAAGGCTTTCCTTTGGCAACGAGAGATATGTGTTAATAAATCATTAACTTTATAAGTTGTATATTAGTTGTATGCAACTAATATATTTTTTTAAAAGCACTTTTAAGAAAAATAGATTCATTTTTTTATATTTATACATATATTAATCTTTAGTGTAATGTACCTTGTAAATACATTCAGTGAATTTAATTTGGTATCAGAGTAGGAAAGAAAAAAAAATTATCGGTTTCTGAATAGAAGCACCGTCGTCTTCTCGCACTGTTTAGGTCGCGCTGCAGTCCAGTCCGCGCTGTTCAGCCCGTGTCATCCATCGCGCAGCCCTGCGCCATTCAAACATGTGCAGTCATGTGCCATCGGCCGCGCGGCCACAGCGTTGTTCGGCCCGTGCGTCCCCAGCAGATTCGGTCAGCGCCCGCACTCGCGATTCGGCTCTACGCCCGTACGTTGTTCAACCCTACGTAGCGTCCAGGTTCGTGCCAACACACGCCCACTGTGCCGTCGCCAAACCCATTTCGCCACTTCGATTCTTTGGTATCAACTGAAACCTGGTGTGCAGTTTCTTAAAAATTGTTTTTTATGCTTCTTAAATTTTCAGATTTGTAAAACCTTAATTATCAGCCAAAATCAACCCTAATTATCAGCCCAATCCTAGCCCATCAACTCCTAACCCATAAGCTCCAAGCCCATATGTCCTAATTATCAGCCTTAATTCAAGCCCATCAGCCCAAAATATTCAAACAGCCCATTTATCAACCCAACCAGCCAAAAACAAAATCCAAAATTTTTATTCCGTTGCACAATATACTTTTTATTATTATTTCAATGGAAGATTCAAGACAACATCAAGTTTCCAGAATTCATGAAATTCCAAATTTTGAAGTTTTTGTTAAGAGTTCAGAAATTGGTTCTTTCTGGGGTACTAAACTTAATGGTACAAATTTTCGAACATGGAAAAAGGTTATGTCTGTTTATCTTCGTGGGATGCATAAGATGAGACATGTATCTGGATCAATCAGGGCTCCTAGTCAAGATGATATAGAAGCCTATACTCGATGGGAAGATGATGATGGCTTTGTCATGTCAATCCTATTTAGAGCAATCACTGATGATATATTACAAATGGTGAAGGAATGTGAAACTGCTGAGGGTATATGGAATAACTTAAGCGATCTTTATACAAATGAGTCTGACTTTATTCAAGTTTATGAACTCATGTGCAAAGCTGCTGGCATGCATCAAAATGGGCAAACAATATCTCTTTTTTTTACCAAACTGAAAAATGTATGGGCTGAAATTGACCAAAAACGCCCATGAAAAATTAAAAATCCAGAAGATCTTCTGTGGTACCAGAAGGAGAAGGAGCTTGAACGAGTACATGCTTTCTTAAGAGGCCTTGATATAAAACATAACAGTGCTAAAGGCGAATTGCTTCGAATGTCAGATCCTCCGAGCTTAATTACCGCCTTTACATACATCCGTAAAGATGAATCTCAACAAGAGAGTCTTCATCAGGCATATATTGAAGTATCAAGCCTAGCCATTCAAACTAAATCAAAGGCATCTTTCCTCCAGCACCAAAATTCAATTTCATTTCATCAGTAGGGCCCTCCACCAAGTTTTACCAATCGCCCTCGTTCTCCCTGCTCTTATTGCAATGAACAGGGGCATCTTCGTGAGACTTGTTAGAAACTATATCCACACTTGAAACCAAAACGACAACAGGTGCCTCGTTCTAAAGCAAAAGCAGATGTAGTGCAAATTGTCCAAGAACCAGACTACTATAGACAGAATCATCCTTTGGTATGACCTTAAATGTTTCTCACTCTATTGGGTCTAATACTTGGATTATTGATTCTGGTGCATCTGATCATATGACTTATGATAAACTTATTTTAATGAGTTATCTCCCCCACCAGTGTCTTATATTACAAATGCTAATGGTGAGGCCTTTCTTGTCTTAGGACAAGGGTCAGTTCATATCACTCCATCTTTACAGCTCCATAATGTTTTATATGTACCTGACTTATCTCATCACTTAATATCTGTCCCACAGTTGAATATTGAGTCTAAATGCTTTGTAACCTTTTATCCTATGTATGTGATTTTTCAGGATCTTCTTACCAGGGAAATAATTGGTCGAGGGTATCTGAGGGGCAGATTGTTCCGCTTGGATCAGAACTACGGAGGGGAGAAACCAGGAGCACGGGCAAGCACTGCATTGACTTCTAGTTCTGATAAGCTAAGTGAAATTTGGTTGTGGCATCGCCGCTTAGGGCATCCGTCTTTTAGTCTTATGAAAAAAACCATGCCTACTTTATTTTATTGGTGTTAGTGAGAATGTGTTGCATTATGAGACTTGTGTTTTGGTCAAGAGACATCGTGTTACTTATTCTCCTAATATTTCTAATAAAAGTACTATTCCTTTTGAATTAATTCATTTTGATGTTTGGGGACCATCTAAAGAACCCATTATATCGAGTATGAGATATTTTGTTTCATTTATCTATGACTGTATAAGGTTATCGTGGATTTCTCTTCTTAGAACAAAAGATGAAGTCTTTTCAGTTTTTCAAAATTTTCATACCTTTGTTCAAACAAAATATAATGGCATCTTTCGGATCCTCCGTTATGACAATGTGGGGGAATATGTTAATCATGTTTTTCAAAAAAAATTCAATTTTTTTTCAAAACACATGGGATTATTCACCAAACTACTTGTCCGCAAACACCGGAACAAAATAGAGTGTCTGAAAGAAAAAATCGTCATTTACTTGATATGGCTCGTGCACTCTTATTTAGTGCTTATATGCCAAAATATCTTTGGGGTGATGCTGTACAGGCTTCTGCCCATCTCATCAATCGTCTCCCGTCTAGTGTCCTTAACGGAAAAATCTCATTCCAGATTCTCGCATCTTACGTATCCTTATCATCCTTTCATAATCTTCCTACTCGAGTATTTGGTTGTGTTGTTTTTGTGCATGTTCCTAAAAATCAACGTTCTAAATTAGATGCCCGGTCAATTAAATGTGTGTTTGTTGGTTATGGAAGTCATCAAAAAGGGTACAAGTGTTTTCATCCACTAACCAGAAAGTATTATGTTACTATGGATGTTACCTTCTTTGAGGGCATGAGTTATTTTTCCTCACCTAATACTGCTCGTCATGGAGAGAATACATATTTCGAAGAACTGTATCATGGTGAGGAGGAGGCATTAGGTGAGTCACCAACTGATGTTTCAATGAGACTAGATGAGACTTCTGATTCATTGAATCCAGTTATTGTAGAAACAGATGCTTCAAGTATTCAAGCACCAAATTCACTTACAACAAATGACATTGAAGACAAAACTGTACTCTCAGGCATTACTCCTACCCTTGATCAACAACTCACTGGTACTGAAGGTCACTCATCTGAGGTATGTACACCTACTGATACTAATAACATCGAGTCTAATGTTGGACAGTATGTGTTACCAAATAGGTCTACTCAAGGTTAACCAGTCAAAAGGTATGAACCAAATATTCATGCAAAATCAAAATACCTAGTAGCCAATTTCATGTCCACTAAAATATTATCTAAGTCATACAAATCATTTGTGAATCAAATATCTAGTGTATCAGTACCTAACAAAGTGCAGGATGCGTTGGGAGATCCAATATGGAGGAAGGCAATGGATGAAGAGATGGATGCATTAAAGAAGAACGATACTTGGCAACTTGTGTCACCACCACATGGAAAAAAGACAGTTGGTTGTCGATGGGTGTTTACTATAAAACATAATGGTGATGGATCCGTAAATTGGTATAAAGCTCGTCTTGTAGCAAAAGGGTTTACTCAAATGTACAGTGTAGACTACGATGAGACTTTTGCTCCTGTTGCCAAAATGAACACGATTCGAGTTCTGCTCTCACTTGCTGCTAACCTAAACTGGCCACTTCGGTAGTTTGATATCAAGAATGCGTTTCTTCATGGAGAATTAGCCGAGGAGGTGTACATGAGTCTTCCACCTGGGTATGTAGTTGATTCTCATGGTAATTTTGTATGCAAATTGAGGAAGTCTTTGTATGGCCTCAAGCAATCTACTCGAGCCTGGTTTGGAAGGTTTTCACAGTTCATACAAAAGGTTGGTTACAGACAGAGTAATTCAGACAACACTCTATTTCTCAAACCTCAACGAGGGAAGGTAACAACCCTAATCATTTATGTTGATGATATGGTAATCATTGGTGATGATACTATTGAAATGGATAAATTACAAAGACAGCTAGCCTCTGAATTCGAAATGAAGGACTTTGGCGAACTAAAGTACTTCTTAGGAATTGAGGTAGTTAGGGGAAGAGAAGGAATATATCTGTGTCAAAGGAAGTACATTATTGATATGCTAATAGAGACAAGTATGTTGGATTGCAAACCTATTGACACTCCTATTGAGCAAAACCATTGTTTAGCAGAGTATCCAGATCAGATACCAACTGATCGAGCCCACTATCAAAGATTGGTTGGACGTCTGATTTACTTAGCTCATACTAGACCAGATGTTGCATATGCAGTAAGTGTGGTGAGTTAGTTCATGCATAATCCAAGTGAGAACCATATGAATGTTGTTTTGAGAATTTTAAAGTATTTGAAATCGGCTCCAGGAAGGGGAGTAATGTTCTCTAAACACAACAATCCTCTTGAAGTATGTGGATTCACAAATGCAGATTGGGTAGGAAGTATTACAGATAGAAAGTCAATATCGGGTTATTTCACCTTTGTGGGAGGAAATTTGGTTACATGGAAAAGTAAGAAGCAGAAAGTGGTGGCACGATCTAGTGCTGAGGTAGAGTATAGAGGTATGGCTCATGGGGTTTGTGAATTGCTGTGGATAAGAACTTTGTTATTAGATTTGGGTTTCGAACTCAAAAATACTATGCAGATGTATTGCGAAAATCGGGCAACCATTGATATATCACAAAATCCAGTATAACATGATCGCACTAAGCATGTAGAGGTTGATCGTCACTTTATAAAAGAGAAGTTAGATGCCAAACTTATTAGTTTTACTTTTGTTCACACAGAAGAGCAACTTGCAGATATGCTTACCAAATGAGTCTCCAATAAGTCATTATATGGCTCACTAAGCAAGTTGTTTATGATTGATATCTACGCGCCAGCTTAAGCTGGAGTGTTAATAAATCATTAAATGGTATATTAGTTGTATGCAACTAATATACTTTATAAGCTATATATTAGTTGTATGCAACTAATATACTTTTCTTAAAAACACTTTAAAAAAACAGATTCATTTTTTCTATATTTATACATGTATTAATCTTCAATGTAATGTACCTTGTAAATACATTCAGTGAATTTAATTATATGAATATTCCTATTAACTATAGAGAAAACTACTTCCCATTTGCTTTTCAAATGTAAGATAACCCATAAAAGTTTTTATGGATCAGAGATTAAATTTAAGGCAAAATAAATATAAAGAGATTTTGCAAGCATAATTTTGTGGATAGTTTCTACAATTTGTGAGAACATGCACCTTCAAGGTAATTAAGATACTGTGAGCATGTGTTTGATTGTTTGTACATGTGTTTACTTTAAAAGGGGAGAAATTTAATTATTTTTCACAATGATAAGCTAATTATACCTATTTTATTTTATTGAGGCATGTGTGTAATTTCTTTCAATTTACTCGGGAATCACTACAACTTATTTAATTATTTTTCTCTTATTTTTGTTTAGCCTTTCGATTGAGTTTATGCTTGTGTATAATCAAATATTGATTGATAAGTGGTGTTTCCGATTAAGGAGCTTATATAGACTCAACTTTTTTGATGAACGGAAGTAGCAATTGAAGGTACGGAAAAAAAAAAACGAGCGGGGGACTTTCACGCGTACGAAAGTGTGGACGTTGGTGAGCCAGCCAGCTGACAGCTGCTAGCTGACTGTCGGGAGAGGTCCCATCTCCCACACTTTGCTTTACACGTGACTCACCTCCTCCATTTACTTTCAACGTAGAGTCACTAATCTTTCATTTACCAAAATTGAAAAATTTCTCCTCTTTGTCTGTGGGTTTAAAAAAAAAAAAACCCTCGTTTTCCTCCTCCATCCAATTGTATCAATCAAAAATATTAAATAATTATCCAATTTGTGGTTAAATAAAGTATAATTTATGTATGTCAAATATCTAATATCTGAATCTCAATTAAAATAGTTTTATTTTAGGAAAAAAATTATCGAATTGTCAAAAAAAAAAAACCCCAAAATCAAATCCATCTCCCTCTCTCTCTCTCTCTCTCACAGTACACGCGCAACACATTACCTCGTTTCCATCACGCCCTTTCCCAATATATATTTGTCCATCTCTCTTCTCATTCTATACAAATAAATTTATATTATTTATATGGGCCTATCTCTCTTCTATCTTTGATTTTTCTTTCTAGGCTAAGGGTTTCATGCAGCGATGAGGAAGAAATGAGATTCAGGTATTTGGATCTGCTGGTGGTAAAATGCTTCCCTTTTTTTTTTATGTTTATAGTTTGCTGTTAACCTGTATTCATCTTTTGTTTTCATACTCAATTGCTTGGCTCAATTTAGTTATTCTTTGTTCTCGGTTAGTTAAGTTTACATATTCGATTGCCTGACGAGTTTTGCGAATACGATAGTGCGTAGAAGTCGCTGATTCAGTTATGGTATTATTGTCGGACTGGCTTATTTGGTTGATTAGTGAGCGGATATCGATTTCTGTGGAATGCGGGGCCGTAGTAAATGTTGGTAACTTGGAGTGCCGGAGGTGAGATGTTGGACAGTTAGGCTGTTTGAGAGTTATAGGTGTTCTCCTGCGATCTTGGAACTCGATCTTTAATTAGCTTTCGCCTTAATCCATTGCTTTATTTTCATTAGCGTATCTTGTCTTAATTAGCTATTTTAAGCTGATTTGCGGACGAATTGTGCTATTAAGCTCATATATTTTACGCATTTGCTGACTGTCATGACGTCAATAATTACATATTTAGAGATTGCCAAGTCATTCATTTATACATCTCGGATATAAAGATTACAGGGAATTTATTTGGAGGGGTGGAAATTTAAGAGTAGTGTATCTTGGGAGACAACAAACTGACTTAGCTTTTCATTATTGATTAATTTATAGTTACTTTCTATTTCTGGAGAGAGTTCTTATGTGTCCAGAGTTGCGCTTATTTGCTGGCAGGAAATGTGACCAATGTCTACTGATGAGTGTAGTCAGGTAATGTGACCAATGTCTACTGATGAGTGTAGTCAGGTAATGTGACCAATGTCTACTGATGAGTGTAGTCAGGTAATGTGACCAATGTCTACTGATGAGTGTAGTCAGGTAATGTGACCAATGTCTACTGATGAGTGTAGTCAGGTAGTGCTATGTCATTTTCGTATTTTCAAAGACAAGGGGTCAATCATTGATCAATTGTAAAAATTCAATCTGTCAGCTTGACACAGTTAAGAACGTTTTGAAGCATTTTGTTTGGCTACATGGACTGTTATAATTATTGTTATTACTATTATGGTTGTTGTTATTATTGTTATACTTTAATGTAGTCTAGGATTGTGTACGTGAATTGGAAATGTTTGTTCCTGCTATGTTTTTTAACTTTTCATGTTTTTTCACTTTGGTACAACGCTGGAGCAAAATTACAAATGTTCAGTGAGGGCATAAATAAGGATATAGTGGTGTTTATAAGTGATATGTTACTGGAAATAATGAAATGTCAAATCTATGGTATATCAGCTGGATTTTAGCATTTGGAATGCACTATGTTCAGCTGGTCAATGCAGTTAGATGGATGGTCACTAATGATGGCTTTAGGATTCCAAGGAGCAAAGTTAGAAGTTTTTTTTCCTAATGATTCATGTTTGGTTCGTAAGATGGATGGTCACTAATTATGGCTTTAGGATTCCAAGGAGCAAAGTTAGAAGTTTTTTTTCCTAGTGATTCATGTTTGGTTCGTAAGATGGAAATGTAATGAGAATGATAATGGTAATAAGAATTAAATTCAATGATATAAGGATATAATGGTGTTTATAAGTGATATGTTACTGGAAATAATGAAATGTCAAATCTATGGTATATCAACTGGATTTTAGCATTTGGAATGCACTATGTTCAGCTGGTCAATGCAGTTAGATGGATGGTCACTAATGATGGCTTTAGGATTCCAAGGAGCAAAGTTAGAAGTTTTTTTTCCTAATGATTCATGTTTGGTTCGTAAGATGGATGGTCACTAATTATGGCTTTAGGATTCCAAGGAGCAAAGTTAGAAGTTTTTTTTCCTAGTGATTCATGTTTGGTTCGTAAGATGGAAATGTAATGAGAATGATAATGGTAATAAGAATTAAATTCAATGGAAACAATATTACTGTTACTATGTTTGTTTAAACAGTGAAATCAAAATAATGGTAAATATTAAAGTAAAATTTATAAAATTATAAATGAAACAAAATTAGAAAATATTCTTTTTAAATGAGATAAAATGAGAAAAATAATAAACGATTATATAAATGTGTGAGAAAAATAGAATATTATAACGTATTTTTGAAGAAGAATGAGTGTTCCTGTTACTATTAGAATACTTTACATTCTATTCTAGATTAATAGTCAAAACAAACACAAGAATACTCTGAATTATTCTCATTATCATTATTATTACTGACAACTAAACATGATCTAAAGGTATATTAGACATAGCTAAGTTTTTTAAATGATCAATCTAGGAAGTAGATTGCAACTTTATGTAGATGGAACAATAGCACCCCAAAAAATAAAATAAAGGAGTCAATACAACAACAATTTGTTAATTGATGGAAGTGTTCTAGATGACGGTTTTCAAACTTAGC
This sequence comes from Hippophae rhamnoides, assembly GCA_033030585.1. NCBI lineage: Eukaryota > Viridiplantae > Streptophyta > Magnoliopsida > Rosales > Elaeagnaceae > Hippophae > Hippophae rhamnoides. The sequence continues at coordinate 57,864,479 of CM065428.1, read as the reverse complement.
AAGGGTTGGATTCAGCACGATACCTTCTTTTGTATGATGCAGACATTTAAAACCCTGAAAATAAGTGGTTGCCATTGCCTATTGTACTTAAATTTTTTTCCTTAAAATGTATAACTGTAGTAATAGCTGGCAATCTGATTTCGCTGAGGTATCTGAGATTGAAGCGGAGTTATGAGATACATTGGTAAAGGTCCAACTATGGTTTTTAATTACTTACTGCCTAGATCTTTTATCCGTACGTGCCGATTTCCCCCCTCCACTATAAATACTTCGCCGTGAGGTTTTATCATGTTTTTCACTGCATGGTCTTTATGTATTTGGTATTTGTTATATATCTTTCTGTGGAGTTTCCTTTTTATTCTGGACTGTTCTTTTTTATGTCATTCTAATATTTACCTTTGCTCTGTAGGTCTGATGGCCTCCAGCTTGAAGTTTGTTCAATTAGTGTTGTCACCCATAGATTTGTTGCCTAAGCACTCTTAGATTGAAAAATCTTTTATGGGGTGAGAAGTGGGGCTGAAATGATTTTGCTCTCCAAATATAAAAAAAATGGATGATCATACACGGGATGATGTAGGGCCAGCAGACCAGGGTCCTTCCAATGCTTCATGGTGGCCTTCTGATTTTATGGAAGGATTTGGATCTGTTTCTTTGGGTTCTCAAGAGGATGCATTGAGCAGTACTGATTCACCCAGAAATTCTGAGCAAGATGCTTTTTCTTCTCACAAGGCATCACAAATTCTATGGCGTACTGGAATGCTTTTAGAACCGATTCCAAATGGTTTCTACTCTGTCATTCCGGTGAGAATTGATGTCATTTCCTTGGTTTAGAAATGTTAATTTATACTTATAATTGCCTTTTGGTTTACATCTTCTCTACTTGCTTCCTGCCAGATAAATTTGTTAGTGATGTTGGCAGGAAGAACAGGTTCTTCCCTGTTATCTTTCCTTTTTTAGATGCTTCTAAATGGAAAAATATTGTTAATCTTCTTCTATTATAAAGGAAAAAAGGTAGTCCATGTTCGTTATCTTTAATGAAAGTGTATTTTAGTCTCCTATCTATTAGGTAGAGCAATACAAGGTCGGTACCTTTATAAAAAAGGTTCATAAATTCATTTTGTAAAGGTAATGGATTTATATGACCTTTTTGTAAAGATAATGGATTTATATGACCTTTTTGTAAAGGCAGCAGACTTTTGCTGTCTTACGTAATAGGTAAAGTTTTAAAGTGCACTTTCATTAAAGGTAACGAATTTGGGCGACCCTTCATCGTATTATAGATATAGACTCCATTGTAAGATTCTTGATTATCTTTGGTGCCTGGTTATATTATCTTTTCCTAGAAACGATGCAGTACTTTAATTATATTTATTTACTTTTTTTTTGCCATTTGGCTTTTTTGGACCTTTACTGTAATGTAAAATTGCTCCCTTGTTTGCATTGCTTAAAATCGATGAATAAATTAAGCTGAGCTCATTTTTTGCGTTTTACTTATAGTGTTTAGTAGTTAGTACTTTGGTTCTGCTGATTGGATATTTTGGATAATGTTAGCAGATACCGAAGACTTTTTTTTCAAGGTAAAACTACTGACGGGGTATATACTTTGGTCACTTAGATTCTATACTTTTTTTCATTATAGTTTAGTCATGTTATTAAAAAAAAGTGATGGGTGCACTTAGGTTATATCTTTTTATTTTTTTATTTTTTCAACTGCATTAAGCATATTTTTTTTAGTTGAATAACTGCATTTGAAAATTTTGAAATAATAAAAAAAAAATCATTTTTCCTTGTGCGATCTCTTTTAATAATAATGGGATTAAATTGTAAAGAAAAACAAGTATAGAATTTACGAGTTACTTTTGCAACAAGTATAGGACCTTGCAGTCATCCACCCATTTCAATTAGGCTTACTTTCTCCAAGAAATGATCAAATTTAATTATGATAACTGCACAACTCTATGCAGAGTGATGGTTGATCAATTTGATACTGATATAATTATATTAGAAAGATGATGTTATTTATAATATCTAGGTTCCGTCTTATCCATATAACCCACATAACGTGCTTTGAATATGCTTAAGTTATTGCATGCTTTATAAATGATAAGGTGTTTTTTTTTCACAATAAATGTAAGGCGGAACCTATCGATATGTGATCAATGCAGTAGGCTAATTGGTGATGAATTGAATTTAGGCTTGTAGATTCTGAGTGGGAACGATTAACAAATAGTTAACCACAGGGTAATTGAATTTACAGGAGAAAAGGCTCAGGGAGATTTTCGATGATATTCCTTCTATTGACGAGCTTCATACATTGGAGGCTGAGGGTTTCAAAGGTGATATCATTCTTGTTGATACTGCAAAAGATAAAAAGCTGTCCATGCTCAAGCAACTTATTACGGCACTGGTGAAAGGATTGAATTCAAACCCAGCTGCCATGATTAAGAAGATTGCAGGATTGGTCAGAATTTCTTAAACGAACACTTTTTAGTTTACAACTGTCACATGCTTTCAACATATTAGTTTCTGTATGCATGATATCAGGAGTTAAACACTGTTTTTTATGTCATATGATGCCCGGGTCAACTATTCAGTTATAAACTCTAATATACTGTTCATGTTCTGGGTTCAACATTTCAATTATAGTTCTTATTAATTTTTGTGGAAGATAATTTAATTACTGGTTTGACTACACTTACACGTTCTGTAGACATCTATAGAACATTCTTTGTTAAGATTCTCATCTGCCAGAACATTTTTTGGTTGATTATCCCATCAGGGAAAAAAAGAATCTGGTTTGAGTCAATTTGCACTTTGCGGCTTGTAAAATATTTATAGTACATAGTTTCATTGATATTTGTCCTACATGAATAAAAATGCTTCTAACTTTATCTTGATTTACTGCACAGGTTTCTGATTTTTATAAGTGGCCTAATTCAGAAAGTCCAGCAAAAGCTACACTTGAAGAAACCTCACACATGTTTGAAAATCGGGGTCTGCAGCTGCTTGGGCAAATAAGGCATGGTTCATGCCGTCCTCGAGCAATCTTATTTAAAGTCCTAGCAGATACTGTAGGTCTTGAAAGCAGGCTGGTGGTGGTAAGCTTAAAACTTTGTCAAGGATATGAGTTTCTGTTTTGGTTTGTCTGTTATGTTTGTATTCTTCAAGTAATGGTGGTGAGTTTGGCAATTATAGTTCAAAAAGAATGTTGAGTTCATTTTTATTATGTCTAAAGATCATATTTTGATCAGGGTTTGCCTAGTGATGGGAATGTTGAGTGCATAGATGCATATAAGCACATGTCTGTCATTGCTGTAATGACTTCTGGTGAATTCTTGGTCGATCTTATGAGGTTTCCTGGTCAGCTTTTACATAGATCAACCAAGGCTATATTCATGTCCCATATCTCTGCAGCAGGGGAGAGTGATTCAGCAGAAAATGACTCCTGTGATTCACCATTAGAACCAAACAGTCCTCACTATGGGTTCTCAGAAAGAGTTGATGACAGGTAGCTAATGATGTTTGTACATGTGGAATGTGCACATGACCAACCCATTGTAGAATCTAAAGTTGGTTATCGGTAGTTTATTGACCATTTCACCTAATTACTTTTCTTATCAGTAATGAAAAAGATGAGGGCCTTCAGTTTCATAGGAGGCTTGATCCAAACATACAGGGTCCATCATTGCGAACTATGATTACACGGTCTGCGACATCTATTGATAGAAAATTGAGGTAATTAATATTGCAGGTTTTTGTCCTCACAACATCTTGGTCATATACCCCTTCAAGGAAACTTTTACAACCCTACTTTTCCTATCTTCAGTTTATCCCATAGTGAACCAAACATTGCAACTGCTTTTTGGCGGCGAAGTAGGAGGAAAGTCATCGCTGAACAGCGGACTGCTAGTTCAAGGTCTTTTTTTGTGCTTTTTCTAGTTTGATTTCTTCTGTAATATGTTATGTCTATGATCAAATGATAACCATTTTCTGACAGAGCATAACTTGACCCATTATTTCACTAGCTTGATTTTTGGGGAGGCTACAGACTCTCCTTGTGGCTCCTTCCAAATAGAATATTTGCTCACTGCCTTAATGGTTTTTCTCTTCTGATAATTTTTTTCCTGCACATCGGATGATATTCATCATGGCAAATAGATGAATCAATTAGATGGCACATCCCCTTAAATTTTTTTTAAAGACGTTATGTACAGATTAGCTGTCAAGCAATCTCCATTTTCTTGCTACATCCAAAAAAAAATTTGATTTGATTTAGGAAAAATAATTCAGGACTAATGCCTTAGTGTCAGTGGTCTATTTCTGTAAACCTAATGGCTCTCTTGTTCACTTCATGCTGAGCTAGTGAACATTTATCCCTTTCCCTTTGTTGCAAATACATGTGAATTGTTGCACTTTTTGCTAGCCTGATTATGTGTTACTTTTGAATTTGAGATATGTCAATGCTCATAGTTATAGTTTTGATTTGTTTTAATTTTGCAGTCCAGAGCATCCTTCGTTCCGAGCCCGTGGGCGGTCAATGCTTAGTGGCAATAGACAATCATTAGAAGACTTCCAGGATGACATGTCTACATCAAGGTTTATAGCTCTGTTGATATAGTTATTTTTCTCAAATTAATTTAAGGTTTGGGTTTTTTTTCTGTATTTTCTTTTGAGTTTCTCTGAAGAACTAATGAAGAAACCAATTGTTATCATCAGCTCCAAATGTCTAATTTTGTTCTTTGTCTTGGGGGAAGTAGAGGAGAGGAGGGTGGTTAAGCTGATGTGTCCCAAACATTTTTCATAAAATCAATCAAGTTTAGGACCTAGATATACTAAATTTTTTGTACTTTCATCTTTTAGAGCCTCAGCTTGGTACCTAAATTGAGCAACTAAAATCAACTATAGTTATGGACCTACTCCATTGAAGTCTCATTACTCATTTTACTGACTTCAACTGCCTCCTCTGTGTCTTTTACTCAATGTTGAATAAACTTGGATATATTTCCAGGTTTCTTTTAAAATCTACTAAGCTTCACCCCCCCTTTCTCTTTCCACTTCCTCCTTTTTTTCGATGAAAAATGCTTTCCATCGAAAGCTGTTACCAGCAGCTGATGTTGAATTTGGACATTGGTGGAGTTTAATCCTACCACTTACATTAATAAATTTACCACATAATATCTCAACCTGTGGTATGTAGCTTTGCTGTTTAACTATGGCCAATAAAAAAGTTGTAGGTTTCAGAAAGAAAATGAAATTTGATACCCTTTCCAGAGAACTGTTGTACCTTATGATTTTTCTTTCGTGTTTTTGTTTTATATCATCTCCTAAGAAATGTGGGTATATGTTACTAAGAAATAGTGATTATGTGAAGGTGGGGGCCTGGGGTGGGCCACAACACTGCTTACCTCTAGAAACAACTTCTATGATATGTTATTAGTTGTTGAGTTTTAAACTTTTATAGTGATAAATAGATATTTGGTCCCTTTATTGCAATAAAATCAATTATTTTTATGTAAGTCAAAAAATAGAACAACTCATGTAATGTACATTTCTTGTGTTTCTCAGAACATTTTACATTTTTTTCTCTCTCATCTTTCCACTATCATATAAAATTAGATGTTTTATATATACTCAAACTCATATGTTTGGTTTGTGAAATATCACTCTATGTACCACCAATGGATTTATTACATTTACACAATTATAAATAGGAAAATGCCTTGTATTCCCACTCTACTACTCAATACCATTCATGTGTTAAAATCTTCTTTCATCTTCACTAGGATGAATAGTTGTACTTTTTTAAGTCTTATTATAGAATTTGGGCAATTTAATATATGATTTATGTTTGTTTTCACATTTTAATTTGGGTTCCTTAGAATTAATTTTTGGCTCTGCCTTGACTATAGGTCAGATGGTGCATCAAAAATAGAGGCTCGTAGATTGAGGAGAAGAAGCATCAGCATTACACCAGAGATTGGTGACGATATCGTAAGGTTGGTGTTTGTATGATAATCTCAAACAAGGTTTCAAAAGGCAAAAATAGATACCAAGACAATTGTTCCAAATAAGGCAAGGCGTAAGCCTCAATGCGGTGTGCGGCATAATCCTCACTTAAAATTGAAAAAAATACATAAAATTATTAATAACTTATTATATAGAAATACACTAAAAGTTAAGATACAACTCGTAAAATGTAAGAATAACATAAGTAATTTAGACACAAAGTCACAAACCATATAAATAAACGTCTAGAACACAAGTTAAGATTTAAATAGCCACAAAACAAATTTCAAAATAAACCACAAATAACACAAAGTATTTCTAATATGTTGATCATTATTAGTTTTTTCTTATTCATCCCTTGGGTCTACTAATTTAAACCTTCACTCATCAACACCCTCATCATTATTGGTTATCATTCATTGAACCATCATCACATCTAATTCCGATGTCTTATTCATTTTCATCATCATATTTACTTACCTTTATTTTTAGTATTTGTTAGTGGATTTTTTCTATTAGTTCTTGAAGATCCTTCACCTTTTTGGTGTGATACTCTTTCTTTCCCTCCAACCAAAGGTTTATCATCAAGCTCACTTGTATCCTTTAGTTGTAGGTTCTATAGGTCTCTATCATCAGCACATCATTCATCACCAGATGAAACATCATCAAGTACCAAAAGATCATCATCTTCTTTAAATGCCTTAAGTTTTATGTGCTTGTGTTTGAGTTTCTTGTTATACATAATATAAACAAAAAAAATCATACTAACTGCGTTCAGTTAGTTTTATGAAAGGACCCATTTCTTATTTTTTTTTAATTTAATTATTATTGGCCTTTTATAAAAAATCTGGACTTGAAAACAACACAATTTGATTCTTTATACTTTTATGAAAGAGGCTTAAGCCTCATGGATCTCAAGGTGTACGCCTCACTGTAAAAGGCATTTTTTTTATATAGCAAGAGCCATGGGGGATCTGGGGCCTCAAGGCCCCCATTAGCCACCTCGTCTCAAGGTGCAGCCTCAATGTATTTTTTAGATCTATGATGTTGGTACAACTTTTTTTCTTTTCTTAATTTTTTTTGTTTGAACTTGTAGTTCAGGGCTCTCACAAAGTTGTGTTCCTACACTTGTTGCTCAGTAATGATACAATCATTGGTAGAATTACCTTTATCCCTTATCTCCAGGTCTTTGGCATTTAAAGTAGTTAGTCTTTCGATTGTTGGGAAGTTTGATTGCTGCTCATTGGATTGAGAATTTTTTTTTAAAACGTTAGTACTTAGTGTATATGTCCTAATATAGGATTTTGATCCATGGTAAAGCTGGTATCATACACTGAATTGGTCTTGAAGGAAAAATGGAAGATAAAATGGCCAAGCAGTTGATTATTCCTTAGTATGATGTAAATTGATGAATTTTGCTGCTTTGCTGAGTCACTCCATTTATTTGCAACCATATGAGGTATTTTTGGTCTCTTGACCTTTGGTCTTTCGAGGCATTTGTGCTATTTATTCTCTGTAGTATGAAATGTGAGACGCTGCTGTTGTAGGGTTTTATAATTATTCCCTTAATAAGGACCTTTGTTATAGGACTAAAATAAATCAATACTAGTAGAGGCGTCCTTGCATTTTGATAATCCTATCTTCAACTAGGCATTTATTTATTGGGAGAGAGGTTATAGAAGTTCTCCGGATTATGAAGTTGGTGTCATTTAGTTTCTCAAATTAATTAAAAGATGTTTTCTAGTCAATCTGCTTTGGAAAAAAAGGTTATTTAAGAATAAATAATATTATTTTAATGATTTTTCTATTAAAATAAAATTTTATGGTTAAAATGTTATAAAACACGAACCCCTAATAATGATAAAAGTAAATTTAGTATAAAATTATTTAAGAAAAAATTAACAATAATAACATTCTAAGAAAAATTATTTAAATAAAAATCAATAAAATATTAAAATAAAAATAGCGATCGTAACCAAATATTAAAACAAGTATTTTGTGAATTTTTTCATGAAAATGTCATTTTTACCATTGTCACTTGTCAGGAAAGAATAATATTTTAATATAAAATTTATTAAAATAATATTATTTGTCCTTAATTTTCTTATTTTCTTATTTTTTCAAAATTGAGAGACTAGAAAATACCTTTTTGAATTTGAAGGACTAAATGCACACTAAGGTTTTAATCTAAGGGACTTGATCGATATTTTTATCTTATTTATTCACAAATTTGTCTTCATGCCATGAGTTCTTTCTTTGTCGCAATTAAATTCTTCAACTTTCTATTTCATAGAATTGCTTTAATAAGTTTTAATTTGCTTCGTGGGTGCTGTTTTTGCACGGCTGAATAACTTGGACATAATAAATTTTAACAGGGCTGTACGGGCAATGAATGAAACAATAAAGCAAAACCGCCTTTTGAGAGAACAAGGCAACGATGGGTCAATTTACCATGCTTCAGATGACAGGAGCAGTAGATCTCATATCCAACACGTATGTTTCTATTATCATGGTACTAGAAAGCTATCTTTATTATTATATGTTGAGTGGTCCAGTTGTCTCATTTTCCTATTGAATTGGATTGTTTCTTGATGTGGAAGATCATATTTGACCTTTTTCCCATCATTGAAGTTTTCATGTTTGTTGCACATATCATATGGTATTTGGCAAGCTATGTAATTTAGAATATTGGATACTGTCTTCATACATTATACAATACGTATTGCCTCATATGTTATGCAATGTACTGATTCACTGACCACAGTTTTATTTCTGAGGTTAATTGTTCATTTTATGCATTGTTTTTGTTTCTGAGCCAGTGACATCATTGGTAATATTTGGGATTGGTAGCACATTTGCTATACATGGTATTTACAATTGTCTTTCTCTGGACAAAAACTCTTGAGGCGAAGGGTTTTTATTTTTAAAATAACTTTATCTAATGTTATAACAACCATTGAACCTAAGATCCAAATCCGAACTAGAAATCATATAGTGAGGAGGTTACGTTCAACTTTAATAATGGAACAGATTTTTGCAATGCTATTCTTTTTTTTTACTTAAAGGCTTTTGCAAGTGTTTCTATTTTGAGTGGTCTTGTAGTTGAAAATTCATTGTTTATAGGTCTTCTGCTAGACTGTATGTTAGCCTTACATTGTAGAAAGTTATAAAGCAAGTATCCTTTTCTCATTAACTGTATGCATGGGATACTTGATGAATTAAATTTCATGTTGGCAACACTATGAATTGTCTAATGGAAGTACTGTAATTGTATTTTCTTATCCAGGAACACACGAGTTCCCAGAAAGCTGTGTCATTACCCTCATCACCTCATCAATGTAGATTCCAGGCATACGAGAAAGGTGGACCTTCAGGTTATGCAGCTAATGATGAATTGGTTTCAACATGGAATAAAGTCCTTGAATCAACTACGTTCGATATCAAACCTCTATTACCCTATGAAGAATGGAGTATTGATTTCACAGAATTGACTGTTGGAACTCGTGTTGGCATAGGTAAGAATTACTTTCACAACTTTGTTGTCTTCTTGGCTTTCAAACAATCCATTTATTCTTCGGTTCCTCTTACTTCTCTAATTTCATAGTATGAATGAAAGTTTATAGTTACGGATTTAATTAACCTATGGGATAGGGGTAAATAGGTCATTTTTTGAATTATGTTTAATTAAAAAATAACAAACGGTATACAATCGTGTGTAATTAATATAAAGTGGAAATAAATAAAAGTTTGATACACGATATTTTTGAGGTGGAAAGAAGAAACCACAACAATGACCTAAGAGAAAAACCATCGAACTATCAAATCACTTAACTATCCATTATGAAAATCAATGTTCAATTATAATGTTAGGTCTTGAACTACCATTCACAGATGAAGCTCCCAAAGTAATCTACTTACAATTCGTTGATTACTTCACAACAATTTCCACAAGATAGGCATATGGATTCAAACCAACGTTTTAATTTCTTGAGTTGCACGAGAAATCAAATATGTTCAGCAAGCACTTGAAAAATGAGCACAAATAACACAAGTGCAAATTGTGTCATAGAGTATATTGAATAATGAATAACCCTAATTAAAAGATTCAAGAATAAATCAATTAAATTAAATCATCTAGTAAACCCTAGGAAAAAAAGACTAAACACAAATTCAATAAAGATAACTTCTTTAAAATTAAATAATTAAATCAAATAATTATGATCACACAATATTATAGGATCCAAACATACAATAACTTAATCAAGAAGAAACTATATGAGTATAAAATCATATTATCATAAAACAATTGTTTTATTAATCAATCAAATATAACCACAATGTTTGATAGATCAATTTAAGAAAGAGTCTAACAAAATATGATTCAGTTTTTGTAAAATGTTTAGAGAGAGAGCACAGAAACAATTAGAAGAATAGAATGAGTGGTTGTTTAAAATAAGAAACATTAAGTTTATACAAGGGAGATAAAACTCTAATGTTAGGCCCGTTAAACAAACCATAGCAATTATTAATAGGAACAATATGGTAAAAGAACACTCTAGCTCAAGTACACAAATAGGTTTTAAGTTGAAACCCTAGTTGTTCGATCAATCCAATCCAAGTTTGATCGATCGAATAACTAAGGTCGATCAATTGATCCAACAACGATTAAAATGAACCCAAGACTAGGGAGATCGAATACGATCGATCTAGTCCCTCGATCAATCGAACTCAACTTCGATTGATCTACACCAATTTGAAAATCAATCCGAGAGGACATAGATCGATCCTCGATCGATCGAATGTTAGATCTAACCCTTTGATCGATCGAATGTTAGATCTAACCCTTTGATCGATCGATCGACCTACCATTTCGATCAATTGACCATTATATATATCAAAATTGCTAAGAGTATAATATGTATTCTAATATGATTAAGAACTAGTGTATACCTAAAGACTTGAAGTTCAGAAGTTTCTTCGGTTTGAATAATGGACAAGAAAACGTGCTTAAAAACTAGTTTGCATTTAAAAAATTTGTTCACAAATATCGCTAACATTCATACGCCTTATTATAATTAAATGCAGTTTTTGCCTGATGTAAACCCTTTTTTTTGCTTGTTACCAACTTATCCCCCTAACTCACGTTATGCACAACTTCATTATTCTGGATATCATACGACTGGATACTGATGCACTATTTCACTTCTATAATGGTCAAAAGGCAGGTTTAGCATGCCAACTTGTAGCCAGAATAATGACTGTTTAGAAAGACAAATAATATAATAGTTGGCTTTCGGTGCCATTTGCTGGATCTGAGATATTGCCAAAGTTTTGAATAGATCTTGGCTTCAGTGTGCGGGAAACCAATGTGACCTAGGCGCAGTTTGTGATTTCATTGTTAAAATTATTTATAAGAGTAGCTAGCAAGCTTGGATGGGTAAAATGCAAGTAGTAACAGCCTATGCATTATGGATTCACGTACAAGATTGTGAATTTGATGGAATTTAGATAATTGGATACACAGACATGCCGCATATGAAGTGTTAAAATAGATATACCTGCAAAAAGTATTGGTTTATTTTAGGAATCTTCAGTCGTCAAGGTAATAGTATGGGATGCCGGATTCTCATGATTGGACATATCACATAAGCTATAACAGTGTTTTGATTTTATTTATAATTTAGTTTATGCCTTGCAAGCTTCTCTCTTTTTTTATCCAGAAAATATATGATAGGATTCAGGTTATGGTTTTTAAATCCAAAACATTTTCTAGTTTTGGCACTTTTAGGTACAAATTGTTCTTGCATGGACAAAACAGTAACTATAGCACGTTTATGTTGGTGATTTCTCTTTTATTCTGTCTGATGGATTTTTGACCCAATAACCCGGTTTAGCAGCATTTGATGTGTTCTTCATATATAGGTTTCTTTGGAGAAGTCTTCCGTGGAATTTGGAACGGGACAGATGTAGCAATCAAGGTTTTTTTGGAGCAGGATTTGACAGCTGAAAACATGGAAGATTTCTGCAATGAAATCTCCATTCTTAGGTATGTGCTTATCAACACATATTGTAGTCTTGTAACCTTTTTTTTATTGTACTCTTTATTTTTCTTCAGTAATTTTATTTTATTTTTTTAGTTTCCTAATGTCTCTTTTGATTGTCTGCACGGACATCCAGCCGGCTTCGACATCCAAATGGTAGTACTGTTTCCCAGATCTTATTCAAATTATGCAATTTTAGATATAATGTTTCTATATGCTGCTCCACGTATATTGGTGTTAGCTATCTGTTTTCAACTGTTTTTGAAATGAGTAATGCTGTTGTCTTCAGTCATTCTATTTTTGGGAGCATGCACAAAGCCTCCACGCTTGTCGATGGTTACAGAATACATGGAGATGGGATCCTTGTACTATTTGATTCATTTAAGTGGTCAGAAGAAAAAGCTTAGCTGGCGAAGGAAACTGAAAATGCTGCGAGATATTTGCAGGTCGGGTAACTTATTCATAAACTGTGAAATCTCTTGTTTTGGGTTCAAAAAAGCTTTGATATAAAGAAATCAACTCTATGCTTTAAAATCCAATTATCTTTGCATTATGAAGAACCTTTGGTTGGGTTTTTACGCTTTTTCATGTCCTTTTATTCTATTTGTTTGATCTAAGATTCCTTAAGTTTTGTTTTTTTTTTCTTTCTTTTGTTAATTAGGTTGAAAATTCCGTTGAATCATATATGCCTTTCGGCCGTTCTGCATTTTGGCATGCTTTCTAAACTTTTAAAAATCTAGGAAGCAATTTAAAAACAGAAGAATCCTCATGTGTAAGATGGCTCTGGGTTTTCTGGTTCATCTAGTCTTTTAGCCATTAGTGCAATCATATTTCCCGCTGAAGGATGGCAATTAGCAAAGCCTCCCCCTCTCACCCAACGATTGCTTTGAAGTTCAGGCTTTTCTATATGTTGTGAATATAAGCCATAATTTCTGCTTAGTTCTTCTAACTTTTTGCTGATGCAAATTTTAGGATTTTTTATTTATTTTTTTGGATCGGGTCATACAGGTTCCTAATATTAGGTCATGTCATTTGATTCCTTAGATTAAAAATGTTCACTTAGTTTCATTGTTTTAGATGTAGGGGCCAATTAAAGACCAAACATAAATATAATGATTTTTTTAGTAAAATATTATTTTTATAGTAATTAATATATTAATATAAAAAAATTAAAATAATGTAATTTGCCTTTAATTGATTAATTTTTTCTAAAATAAAGTACTAAATAACACCATTTATTATCTTAGGAATCAAATGACCTAATCTAAGGAAATATTTTTCTTTCTTTTTTCATCACTGTTTAATAACCCATCTTTAGGACATTTGTTGTCATCCTTTATGCAACTAGTAGGAAGACTCAATAAAGGGTTCTTAAATTAATAGCAGTTAATGACTCAATGCTACTACAGATGTCTTATGGAAGAAGTTTATTCCTACGTTCAGCGAACACCAGTATGTTCGTTAAAAGATCTAGGTCTTCATTTAGTTTATATTTTTAGGAGTGGGATCATAGAGATACCTTATATTATGTCATTTAGTCTCTTAGATTATAAGTAATGTACTTTGCTCCTTTAGCTTTAAAAAAAGAGGTTAATTAAAGATAAAATATATTATTTTAATATTTTTGAAGTAATATTTTAATATATAAAACATTAAAATAATGTAATTTATCTTTAATTGATCCTTTAAAAAATAATATTTTAATTAAAAAATCATTAAAATAATATATTTTGTTTTTAGTTGTTTTTTTTACTGAAATTAAAGGACCAAATGACATCACTCATGAACTAAGGGACTAAATGACACAAATGTTTTAATTTAAAGGATCCCCCTATGATACTTTCTCAATACTTACCTAAATCTGTGAACTTTGATAGGATCATTATTATCCCAGTTGTAGGTAATTTAATTTTATGAATTATTTCCAGGAGATAGAGTACTAACCAGAATCTTATTTTGAGCAGAGGGATGATGTGTATGCATCGGATGAAGATTGTTCACCGTGACCTAAAGAGTGCAAATTGTCTAGTGAATAAGCATTGGACAGTCAAGATATGTGATTTTGGGCTGTCAAGAATAATGACAGAGTCACCCGTTAAGGATTCCTCATCTGCAGGAACTCCCGAGTGGATGGCGCCTGAACTTATTCGAAATGAGCCCTTCACTGAAAAATGTGATATTTTTAGCTTTGGGGTAATAATGTGGGAGCTCTGTACTCTACATAGACCATGGGAAGGGATACCCTCAGAAAAGGTATGTTGAGATTTTCTTTCTACTTGAGAGAGTGATGCGTTTATGCTTCATGAACAATGCCCAAACTCTATATGAAGCATGATATTTTTGTTTCTTTGCTGTACAGGTGGTTTATTGTGTTGCTAATGAGGGATCCCGCTTGGAGATTCCTGAAGGTCCACTGGGCAGGCTAATTTCAGGTCAGACAAAACATCATGATTTTGTTTGGAGGTATCTATGATGACTCAGATTCACACATCTCTTGCTTACTTGTGTAACTTGGAATTGCAGATTGTTGGGCAGAACCACACGGACGGCCAAGCTGTGAGGAGATTCTCACTCGTTTGCTCGACTGCGAGTATACTCTCTGCTGATTTGAAATCTGTTTGTAGAGAAAGCACTGTCAGACGTGTCTCAATGTATTCTCGGCTTCAGTTGTATACTTGTCATGAGCTTACCAATCTTTTCAAAATCACGAAATATTTTATTTTTGTCAATTTTCTTGTTTCCTTTCTAACGCCACGAATTTTTCGTAGCAATTAAAGCAAAATTATAATACAAAATGAAAACTCTTTTCACAAACATTGCAATGAGTAGATTGATCGGATGTTGGAAATAGTCTTCCAGTTTCAAACACTTGACATGATGGTGTATTACAAAGAGGTTTGCACTGAACGGAAAGCTCATTAGCAAAAAATAGTAACCAGTTCTTCGACAGCCATTGCAATTTGAAGGGAAAAATGAAGTGGGGATGGCTCTCGCTCCTCTCCCCTTGGGTGACCGACCCGAAACACATGGGTATTAGATGAAGATCGCGCGCGTTGCCGCGAAGTATCAAAGAAGAGCGCGTGGACCTCTCGAAAGACCATAATTTACGGCAAGCTAAGGCGAATCTATTACGGATTCTAGTGTCGGTGATTAGAGAGACGATGTGGGATAGAATAGGGTCCGGTGGATCATTTATCGTCGTGTCCTCGTTGTCCATTATCTTTCTCACTTCTGTCTTCTTTTTTAATTTGGACGAAAGAGAGCTTGAAATTGAAAGTTGTTTTTTGTGGGTTTTGTTTATGGAAGTACTTTTCTATTTTTTCTGTGCTTTTTTCTGATTGTGTCCCATCGCTCCGGTGGTTTCTGGAGAATATTGAGGGTTTGGAATGATAATTTAATGTTGTAATTTTTAAATAAAGGTAATTTTATCAAAAAAATTAATAAATATAATTTTTTTAAAAAATAATTTAAATTTTTATTAAAAGTAATATTTTATTTATAATAATTTCAAAAATACACTAAATAAGATGAGAGAAAAGAGAATATAAAGAAAAAATTAAGATTATAAAAAGACTAAAATAAAGAAATGAGATAAATTAAGATAAGAGAAAAAATCAATATTTTTTAAAAATTTAAATTGAATAAAAAATATTTAAAAATTATTAAGCTAAATCAAACTATTTTAAAAATAAAGAATTAATACTCTTATTAAAAAGTTATAGAAATATTTAGACCGAGGGTGGGTTTTTGTCGTGGTACGAACTGACGAAAGATCATGTGAATACAACGCAGTGTCTTATCTTTGTAAACGCCCTACGTAGAGCTGGGATTGGTAATAATGTACACAATACAATATATAATTTTTTAATTATAATTAAAATAATTTAATCAAAAATATCTTTATATTTTAATAATATATAACAATTTAAACACTTTTACCTTAACTAGTCAAGCTTATTTTTATTATAAAATAATTCCATGACTATACTATATATATAGTAGTTTTTAATAAAACATTATAAAGATATTTATAAAAAAAATTGAGATAATACTAATAAAGACTTTATTTGATCTATAATAATTTTTCTAATTTTTTATATTATTGAAAATAAATAATGTTCTATAAAAAATAATAAATAATTATAATCTTTCAATATTTTAATTATTAATAATTATTATTTAATCGATAAAATAATATTTAAGATAATTATCTATAATAAAAGATAATATTTACATTATTTTAGATAAATAAATTTCTATAAAAAATAACTATATTTTAGATAATTATTGATAAGTGATATTTTGTACATATTTTTATATCAATTTCTTTATATCTATATATATTTTATTATTATAATTAATTAAAATTAATTAAAATTAATTATTTTATATTTATTGAAAAAATATTGATTTTTATATATATTTTTTAATTTTTATGATTTTTATTTAACAAGTTCATTTACTTAAAAATAATCGTAGATATACTTAGCAAACTCATAGATACACATTGAAGAGAGATCCTAAAACTACGTAGTTTTGGAAGCTCCCAACGCAATCCACTAACACCAAACGACACATCATTTTTTGCAGCCATTTACACCATACCATACTACATGTATTCAAATCCCTTTTTAAGCTAATGAGTGCATACTATTCTACTCTTAATTCCACCACGTGACACTTGTCATCATAAATATTTGATTAGTATGAATTTCATGTATCATATTTTATGCATGATATCTATTAGTCTTAATATAACTCAAAAATATATCAATTTTTTCAAGATAAATACAAAATAACATCGTATAAAATATAAACAGTATCAGAATTGCACAAAAAACAAGAAAAAAATTTAAAAAAATACAAAAATTATAGAATTAAGTTGGAGTAAACAATTGAAAAAGATATTCAATAAACAATCAAAGAAATTGAATAGCGAAAACAAAGACAAAAATCCTAAGATTTTTTCACATTTCTTTTATTATTTTTATGAATTTATTAACTATCATGAATAGTTAATTTTATAATTAATTGTGAGTGATTTTAAAGTTTTAGACATGAATTGTAATACTTAATAAAATATGTAAATTTTATTCAACTAATTTTTTTGATTATGTATTAATTCTTAGTTTTAATTATTTTATGAATTTATTTTATTATTTAAGTGTACAATTAAATAATTAAATTAATTCATCGTTAATCAATTTAATTGATTAGATACATAATCAATCGATCAATTTAAATAATTAGTAGTAAATTACTTACGATGAGAATTAATACTCAATATAATTAAACCAAACTTGTGTGTTTAATCTTGATCCAATTTACTTCTTAAAATTAAATATTTTTGATACATTAAATCTAAAGAATTTATTCTATATTGTTTATTAAAAACAGTTTGAATTAAGAGTTTGTTCAATTCAATGAATAGTTAATAAAAGGTGAATATTTTTGCTCTTGTAAATTTCTTTAAGTTGATATAATCAAAAGAATATGAGATTTGGATATGATATTATTGATTTGTAATACATATTAGTAATAAAGAATGATCTTGTAATCATTCTTTTATTAAAATATTTATCTTAATCTTTAAAATTTATTTTTATCTTTATTAATATTTAATTGTTAGATTTAATTTTTAATTTACAAAATCAAAACCCACATTTTCAATAAATAGGAGTTAGTTTCTAAAATTTTCTAAGAAAAATTTCATTTTTTGTTATATATTAATTTATGACATCTTAAATAATTACAATTTAAAGCAAGTTTAAATTGACTATTCATTTGAACTATATCAATTTTTGGTGGCGTGTTTCCAGAAATTTTCATTAAATTAACTTTTATTTATTTTTTTCATAATTTCTTATACAAGTAATTTAAACAAATTTTTCAAGTTCAAGAGACTTATTTAAGAATTTGTATCATTTCATCCACTTGGAAATGACTGTGAATAATCTCAATCAAACTCTTAGGGAGATGGCCGCATCAATTTTAGATCAATAATCATTATGCATTCGGTACGATAACAATGGTAATGCTCTTCAATTAAAGTCTAACATGATTTATCTCTTACCTACTTTTTGAGGTTTAGTTGATGAGGATCCAAACAAACATCTAAATAAATTTCATGTGGTTTGTTCTAGCGTGAAACCTAATGGGCCTACTGAAGAACAAGAAGAACTTAGATCATTCTTATTCTTTTAAGTAGATAGCGCTAAAGAGTAGTGATATTAGTTAACATCGGGGACAATAAATAGTTAGAATAAGACAAAATAACTCTTCTTAAAGAAGTATTTTTCAGTTTCAAAGGACATTCTAATCATAAAAGAAATTTATGGTGTTCAGTAGTATAATAGGGAGAATTTATATTACTATTGAGAGTGATTCAAAAAATTATGTGAAAATTTCCCTCATCATTAAATAAGTAACTTTTAATTCAATACTTTTATGAAAGATTGATACCTATGAATAGAAGTATGATAGATGCATTAAGTGGTAGAGCTTTGGTTAATAAGACTATTGAAACTGCAAAAAATTTAATTGTTATTATGACTACAAATGCTCAAAAGTTTAGCACCCAATCTAAACTGCCAAAAGAGGTCAATGAAGTGTGAGTTCTTAATAATATTGAACAATAATTGAGCACCTTCAATTCAATTATGCAACAATTAGCAATCAAACAAGTTCAAGCTTGTAGAATTTGCACTAACTTTGAGCATCAAATAGACATTCTAATGTTGAACAAGTAAATGTTGTGGGAGGATACCAAGGAGAACAAAGGAAAAATATTATCCCTTCTCTAACACTTACAATTCTAAATGAAGGGATCATTCTAGCTATAGCTATTTTATAGGAAATCAAGCAGTTACTTCTAGTAATCTACTAGGTTTTTCTTTTTTCAAGAGGCTAATAGCCTTATCAAGTGAGACAACAAAATCCTTCTTCATCTCAAGATAAATCTTTAGAGGATTTGATAAGTATGATATCATCCAACACAACTTAGTTCTAACAAGATGCTATCAAGTTTCAACAAATACACATAATCTGCTATCAAGAACCTTGAAAATGGATTCAGTCAGTTAGCTACTATCGCTGGAAGATTAAGAGCATAATGATCTAGTAAACTTCCCTAACAGTTAATTGTCAATCCTCGAAAAATGCTAATGTTATATCATTAAGAAGTGATAAACATCTTGAAAAAACTTATAAGGAACAAACCAAAGAAAATGGGACTAAAGATGAGCTAATTCAAGAACCAACCAACATTTTTTATAAAGAAAAAAACAAGATAATCAATAATAAGAAAGCAAAACAACCACCTAAAGTACAATCTAAAGTTCTAATTTCTACTTATGAACCATCTATTTCTTTTTTTAGCAGGTTTTTAAAATCAAAGAAGAAGATACACGAGCAAGAAGTCTTACAAATTTTTTAAAAAGTACAGCTTAATATTCCACTCTTAAATGACATCAAGAAAGTGTTATGTTAAGCTAAATTTCTCAAGGAATTACGCACCAATAAGAGAAAACTCAAAGGCAATGAAGCGGTGAACATTAGATAGAATGTGTTGGTAATCTTACAAAGGAAACTTTCACAAAAATGTAAGGACCAAGTAATTTTACCATATCATGCATTATAAGTAGCACTAAATTTGAGAGGGCCATGCTAGACCTAAGAGCCTCAATTGATGTTATGCCTTATTCAATTTATATTACTTTAAATCTTAGTCCCCTTAAAAAAATTGATGAAATTATCCAACTCATTGATCGATCTAATGCTTATTCAAAAGGAGTTTTGAAAGATGTCTTAATGCAAGTTAATAAATTTATCTTCCCGATCAATTTTATGTGCTTGATATAAGAGATGACTCTACTATTAAGTCCACACTCATGCTTTGGGGTATATCATTCATAAGAACCGCCCGAACAAAGATAGAAGATATGCATATTGGAATCTAATTATGAAATTTGATGAAGAGGTTATTCGCTTCATTATCTTTGAAGTAATAAAGTACCCAAGTGATTATAGATCTTGCTTTTTTAATGATGTACTTGACTTTTTAGCGTAGCAAATGATTGATGTCGAAAGTATAGACTTATTGGAGGTTACTATAAGAGACAATATGATGATCGAATATTTAAGTGATAAAGAAAGTGATATTGCTAGAGTAGAGGAATTAAAGAAGATTTTTGCTTCTATTGACTCTTCTTTTCCTGTGTTTGATGAGAAACTTTTGCCTTCCATTGTGCAGGCACCCACCTTGGAGCTCAAATCTCTCCCAAAACATCTTAAATATGTATACTTAATAGACAGAAACACATTTTTCGTGATTATAGCATATAAGTTTTTATCCATTCTTAAGAGAATACAAATTAGTGACTGGGTGAAGAATTTCCAACATTAACGGAATCATTACCTTTATGGGCATGCATAAATTTTTTCTTGAAGATGGCACCAAACCAACAAAAGAATCATAAAAACGATTGAATCTTTCAATGATAAAAGTGGTTAAGAATGAAGTTATCAAACTATTAGAAATTGGTGTAATTTTTCTAATATCAGATAGCAAGTAAGTAAGCTCAGTCCAAATGGTTTCAAAGAAGTCAAAAGTTACATTAGTAAAGAATAAGAATAATGATTTAATTTCTACCAAACTTCAAATCGGTTGGAAGATTTTCATTAATTTTCGAAACCTCAACTCTATGACTTGTAAATATCAATTATCCTTTACTTTTTATTGATCAAATACTTGAATGGTTACAACTTTTTAGTTTAATAATTTCGTTTAATATTTACGTGTTTTGGTGTAATTCATTAAAAAATTTAATTAAAATAATATAAATATTACACAATATTAAACATTAAAAATACTATTAAAATAAGTTAAATCTTAGGGAATTTTTAAGATCGGCTCTAAATACTAACGACTTCATAAAACATATTTAAATCATTTATTTATACAATTTGTTTAATTTTATAGTAAAATATCAATGTTACATAAATTTATATCTATTTTTATATTAATACATTTATATTGTAATGTGTGTCAATATTATGCATAAAAATAAATAACTTCTCTAATTTTAAAATAATTTTAACATATAATATAATATAAAAAATACGAGTACAAAGTTATATATAAAAGTTGATAATATTAACATTTATGTGTTTTTGTAAACTAATCTATTTTATTTGAATTTTATGAGTTAGTATAATTTATACCATTATTAATTAATTGTTATTCAGCTCGGAAGATTCCTTATTTATATTTGTTTTATAAAAACTTATAATTTTATTTAAAAACAAAAATAAGTATACAATTATCTTTTGATTATAATTTTATAAAATAAAAATAATATATTTTAATTATTATTTTTTACGATGATTTTATAATAATATAAAATTATCTTTTAATTATATTTTATAAAATAAAAATAATATCTTCTAATTATATTTTTTACTATAATTTTATAATAATTAGTTTTTTGATATATATATATTCATTTAATATTACTTTTATGTGACAAGCGAATTCCAATTTTTGTTGAGCATTGAGCAACTCAACATATTCCTTACATTTTTATTTTTTTAACTGAAAATATTATAATTTTACTTTAAAAAATGATAGTATAAATTATCTTCTGTTTATATTTTTATAAAATAAAAATATTATCTTTTAATTATTATTTTTATAATAATCTTATAATAATATTTTTATATATATCATTATTAATTGATCATTAATCAGCTCACGAGATCCCTTATTTATATTTTTTTAATAAAAATTTATAATTTTATTTGAGAACAAAAATAATAGTACAAAATTATGTTTTGATTATATTTTTATAAAATAAAAATAATATCTTCTAATTATATTTTTTACAATGATTTTATAATAATTATTATTTTTATATATATTTTGTTAAATGAGTTAGATAACTCATTTAATATTACTTTTATGTGACAAGCAAATTCCAATTTTCGTTAAGCATTGAGCAACTCTACATATGCCTTACATTTTTATTTTTTTGAACTGAAAATAATACAATTTTATTTAAAAAAATGATAGTATAAATTATCTTCTGTTTATATTTTTATAAAATAAAAATATTATATTTTAATTATTATTTTTATAATATTTTTGTAATAATTTTTTTTATAAATATTTTTATTAGATGAATTAATTAAGTTATTTAAACTCTGAATATATTATGATTTAATGATAATTTTATATGAAATGAATCCCAATTTAAAGCGTCAAAGTTTCACATCTAAATATAGCTAGAATGAGAACCTACAAATTATGATGAGACCTCGTGAAAATACATGGATGAAATATATTTTCTTTTGCTTAAGATTCATTAGATAAGAGAATTCATGGTAAGTTTTTCGTATAATTTTATATAGTTATATATTTTATCATAAAATAGGATTATATTATAAAAAAATAATTATTATATGATCATGTATAAATTTAATACCAATGTTAGTTGTGAGTATAAAGTATATTAGATATTTTGTTTAATTTATTTAAAATTTTAATTTGAAATTATTTTTTATTTTATTTTAAATTAAAAATATATTTTTTAAAATTATAAAATGTAAAAAATATATAAAAATAAATTAAATATTAATTTAAATAATTTTTATGATTAAATTATTTTGAAAAATAATAACTACATAAAATAAATTAAATATTCTTTAAATAAAATTATTTTCTTAAAATATTTTTATCAATTTTATTAAGTTATATAATATAAATTATTATCACATATTATATATATTATATATAATAATTATAATATAATTATACTTAATTTATCTAATAACGTTTACAAACTTATACTTAAATTATCAGATTCATACCGTTAGAGTTTATGATAATTTAGTATCTGAAATTGTAGCCATTGGAGCCATCTAAATTGGTATGTTTTATTATTTTTATTTTTCCTTTTCGATTTCCTTAGACATTCCCACTTACACATCATGCAAGAATAAGTAATTTTATAATTACTTCCCCTTAAAAAAATACTTTCCTATTCCTAATATGAAATGTTTTCGTAATTATACTTCAACAAAAAACTAAATATTGCAACACATTTTAAAGAATGCTTTATTTTTTACCGCTCAATGTTTTTATACATATGTATATTAAATAGAAGATTTATAAAATATATACAACAAATTATAACTCAACAATATAAAATTTATTTTAACATATCGAAGATTTATAAATCAAATCTCATTTATAAATGTATTAATTGAATTGTATAAAAATCTAAAAACTATTATAAACATAATTCATATTTATTTAATACATAACCATAATTATATATAATTGATATTTTCAATATAAGATAAGTTATTGTTATTACTTTATTTATAATTTTATATCTTATAATATATCTCAATATAATCATTATTTTTTATAAAAAAATACTGATAATAGTTATTAAAAAATAATATTTTATATTCAAATCTTTTAGATTAAAATATAATATATATTAAAAAATAATCATCATTAATATTAATTAGATGTATTAATTTTTTTAATATTCACCTTGCATCTACGATTTAAAATTTAAAATATAGTATTTTTTTAATTTTAGAATAAAATTAATTTAAATTATTATTATATTTTATAAATTTAATAAAAAATAAACCACAATTTTGTATTGAAAATTAATTTTTATTAAAAAATACTTATTTTTTCATCTTTAAAAATAAAAAACCAAATTGTAATTGTGCCTCATTTACCTTTAAATTTTATTAAATTTAAAAAATATATTTTATATATAAATTAAAAACTAATAAATTATTTTGAATAAAACATTTCAATCCCTTACCCAACTTACTCAAACCATTAAAGTACCAATAAATTAGGTTATACTTCCTCTCATCAAATTTTAGATTATTATAAATATTACTCTAGAACTGAAATAAATTTTATTTTTAAATACATAATTAATTTTGAGCGTAAATAAACGAGGATTAAAAACAAAAATATTCCCATGAATGCCAAAAAGAAAAACAATTAAAAAATAGCATTTAAAAAAATTCATGAAAAATTATCTAAAATAACATTATTAAAACTCATAATAAAAAAATGTTAAAAAATTTAGATCAAATGGTATAATCACAATTTTTTTCTCCAAAGATCATCCCTAACAGAATATCAAATAACAAAGAAATAGAGAATACACAACACAAGAATTATAATGAAAACTTCAAATTGGATAAAAACCAATTTCATTGTCAAAAGACAACTAGAGAAAAATATTCACTATGTGAAAAATTGTTACAACTATACTCTCAATGATTTTTTCACACACCCAAAATATAAGAACAATTACAAGTCCACTCACTCAAAAACTTCTCATATAAATTTTTCTCTAATTTTGAGATGATGAACAATAAAGAAATGAAGATATATTTATAGTATTCAAGGTCTCATTTCAATGCCAAACATTTCTTCATTCAACAAAATTAGACTACTTAATTTTTCTATTCTTTATTTAAACAATAAGTCCACTCACTCAAAAACTTCTCATATAAATTTTTCTCTAATTTTGAGATGATGAACAATAAAGAAATGAAGTCATGTTTATAGTATTCAAGTTCTCATTTCAATGCCAAACATTTCTTCATTCAACAAAATTAGACTACTTAATTTTTCTATTCTTTATTTAAACAATGTTAGGCATCTCCATCTTTGACAACAAGTTAAATCACTTTCCATGAACCTTCTTCTAAATTAGATAACTCATATTTTGACTAACAAACTTAAAATTATTTTTAACCAATCAAACCAAAAAATACATCTTTTATTTTTTTTATTTTTTTTATAAATTTTAAAAATATTAATTTTATGATTTTTGTTTTCAAAAATTAATTACTTTTAAAATGGGAAATAATTCATTTCACAAATTCCCGATATACTAGAAAACTTGAGAAATGGATGATGTCGGTAATTTTATCGGGGGGACTAATCCAATGGCACTGGGTCCCTTTTTTAACTTTTTATACTCTCCTTTAGCTCTGTTTCCAACAGAAAACAGGTATGAAATATGAATTATGCGCCAGCCTTCAAAGATTTCAAGCAAAATGAACGATTACGATTAGCAACAAAACGCGCTTATTCTCTCACAAACAACTGCTCTTCTCTTCTTTTTTTACTTTTTATACTTCAAAGTAAAATCTGAAATGCTATGAATTAGTCTCTGCAACAACAACACGTGACATCTCTTCCTCGTTCTCACAAGTCACAACTACCTAAACCCTAATTTATCCTCTCTCTCTCTCTTCCCCTTCTGGTTAAGATTTCCTTCTCTCTTGGTCAATCGCTCTATAATCTCTAGGACTCGATCTGCTTCGATTCTTGGTGCGAATTCCGACTTTTTTTTTATAATGTTTTCCAAGATCTATTTTGTGATTTGATTTCTTGTTCGCTTATCATATTCAGGGAGCTCATGCTTTGTTTTTTTTTTTTTGCATCAATGAAATTATAAAGTATAATTTGATGTATTTGAATTCTTGATTCATTTATCATAAGATTTTTCCTCCATCTTTTATATATCTGATCCTTTTCGTTGAAAGATTTATTGTTACTGATTTTAACGTAGTGATTTAGTAGCTGTTAATTTCCTTATTAATTCTTCCTTTCTTTGTTATTTTGAAAATTGATGTTGCTGTCTTATTAAGATGGATTAATATTAGTGAAAGGTTGTTAATACGGCTTTGTGATTATAGTTCCAGTTACTAATAAACTCAATTATTATATTTTCCAATTCGACCTTAGGTGAAGGAATTCCCGAATTAGTGAGGTCAGAAATGTAGAGTTATTACTAATAGCCAATAGGTGTAAACGTGTAATGAAATAGAGAGAATATTGCAGTGAAAGTTTCATGCTAAGAAAGATAAGAGATCGAGAATGCTGAATGAAAGAAACCGAAATAACAACAATGTAATCTTAATTTTACTAGAGGTGGAAATCGGAAGAAAAAAAATACCAATGATCTTATGATCAGTTCATTAGGAATGAGCCATGAGCATATGGAATTGTCAATACTTGGCAATGTAAGAAGGTGTACAGAGAGAAAAATTTGTAGGAGTCTGGAAAACTGTAGAAAAATGTGAGGAGCATGTTAATGGTTAATGATTAAAAAGTTAACGTCCTCCTGTTGAATAGAACAAGAAACAGCTGCTTTTGGACTTGAAGGAGACAATGACTAGAAGTTCTTGAGAAATCAGAATCACTGTGTAAGGGTGGAGTTGTATCTTTCCTTACATATGGTCTTAATCTCATACGGGGTGAAATATATGAAGGCTAAAGTACTTCTCTATCTTTTATTTGTATGTGTTTAATGCTGAATTTGAACCAAGCCAAATGGTGTTTAATGCTGAATTAATTAGAAGTCATGGTTGACCTTTGTTTTACTCCACATGGAAGTTATTTATTAGGTTATGTTTAATCCTTATCTGCTATGATATTTTATCTTGTGTAATACAACTGCTATATGCCATAGATAATGACTTTCCCAAAATTGCCTGTTCAATTGTTGTGTTCCTTACTTGTTGAGGGTTTGTGTCTTTCCATGCAGCCACTTTAATATACTGAGTTGCTGCTTGGATCATTTCTTCACCCATTCCTTGTCTTGAGATTGTAGCTAGATTTTGCGGGTTACCTTTTCATATGCTTTTGTAGGCTACTTTGCTAGCATTGTGCACAGGACAATATGTCAGATGCTGAGCATACCAAAGGGCAGGAGCACGAACAAGTAAACGAACCTGAAAAATCCATGCCTTCACCCCAAGAAGAGGTTCTGCTCATATTTTGGGCTTTAACTACCTATGAGAAACATCCTCACGATATGTCATTGCTTGTTAAACTCCTACATAAATTTCTCATAGGGTTAATTTTTTATGTAGGATGCGGCCATAAAGAAGAAGTATGGTGGAATTATTCCTAAAAAGCCCCCGCTTATTTCTAAGGTGATTCTGAATGTTACCTCTTCTTTTAATTAATAGATTCTCATTTGTGCCACTGTATCTATTGTTTTCTCTTATATCAGGACCACGAACGTGCATACTTTGATTCTGCTGATTGGGCACTTGGAAAGGTAGCCTTAATGTTCTCCAACACTGAATCTGAACTTGATTATTGATTCACTAAGTTAATTCTCTCATGCTTTTGTTAATAACAGCAAGGTGTTGAGAAACCAAAAGGGCCACTTGAAGCTCTTAGACCAAAATTACAGGTATCAGTTTTAAAAATAGTGTCTTCGATCATCAATTTTGGCTAGATGTTGTTCACCTCTTACTTCTCTAGTATTTGATGGTTTTGGGCTTTTGGCTTCTTTTGATTGCTAAATGGTCGTCAACCATTCATTTGCAAATTTGATTTTTCTGTTGCCAAACGCCAATGACCTATCTCTGGACAGTGGTGCCTTGCTTGGAGCGAATTATCTTGTCAAGGTGCATATGGCATATAAATCAACTAAAGCAAAAAAAAGAGGGTTTTTTAATATAAAAAAAAAACTAGATACAATGTCCTTTAGTAAAATAAATTGGGCTTTACAAAAAAATATCTGAGGATTTTAGCAATGTACTGATAAACATGTGAAAACACTTGTAGATTACTGTTAAGAACATGCTGCATCAGCTTGTATTAATATTTTAGAAATGATTTCAATATAATAAGATGTTAGAAATTGGAGTAAGGACCCTATCTATGAAGGGATAACAGCAGAAACACCAAAACAGGTACAGTTTTTCAAAACCAGAAGGGATGAATATATTGTCTAGTTGCATATGGTAATTGCAAGCTTCTGAGTGAGCCATAATTTGTAGTAGTCAAAGACTCTTTGAACCATGACCATAATCTACCCCCACATCAAAAACACCATAGGTAAATAGTGAAGAGGTTGAGAAACGAGAGAAGAGAAGCCACCTCTTCATGAGGATGAGTATGTATCATGGAATGAACTTTTTTGTCTCCCTTTCCAAGGATAAATATGTATAGATTCTATGACTTGGTGGTGTAAATTTGAATTTTTCTAATACTACTTTCCATATTCCAGCCAACGCAACAACCAACCCGATACCGTAAGTCTCCTTATGCTCCATCAGATGGCGAAGGTATGTTTCTTTTTTGGATAAACAGCTTCTAAGGTACCCAAAGTTTGGTCAATTTTACACAAAGGTGTTTGCACTTTTTTCTACAGAAAGGGATCCAAACTTTGGTTTATTTTACACAAAAGTACCTGAATTTTTTTTCTCCACAGAAAAATGACCATTCTCTTATTTTGTTTACATATAAGTACTGTCACATCAGCTTATTAGTTGACGTGGTAGCTAATTAAGTTGTCCACATCAGCCAAATTAACACTTATTAGCTTATGTGTAAGTACTTAATATCAAAAAGGTATCTATGTGTAAACATAATAAGAGTATGGGTAACTTTTTGTAGAAAAAGTTTCAGACACCTTTGGTATAAAATGAACCAAAGTTTGAATATCTTAAAGTTGTTTACCCTTCTTTGTTTTTGCATTATATTTATTTGGTAGTGTCATGGGTTCATGGCTAAATACTTTTCTCCAAAGAAATAACCCCATACTGTTTATTTTAATGATGTAGATGGAGGAAGTGCTCCATCTGAGGATACATCTGCTAGTGACTAAGAGGTGATTTCATTTCAGGAAAATCGTTCATCATTCTCGAACCCTTACCTAGTAATGAGAAATTTATGTTGTTCTTGAAAATAAACATGAATATGTTTGATAATTGATTAAGAAGAAATGCAATATGCCATCATTTTTCCCTTGAACTAATGTGGATCTTATATGTTACGTTTCAATATAATCTTTAGTAATTGATTAAGAAGAAATGCAATATGCCATCATTTCTCCCTTGAACTAATGTGGATCTTATATGTTACGTTTCAATATAATCTTTAGGAAATAATGTTTTTCATTTTACTCCAGAGCTATTCACAAGTGTAAAAGAAGAAGGATGTATTCTTTGTTTTACTACTAACTTTATGAGACAAGTGGTTACTCTGGTTCTGGTCGAAAATATGTTGTGGCTCCAACCACACTGAGCAACTATTTTAAAAGATTATTACTATATACTACAATTTGTTACAATATTAACTGATGTGATAGTTTTTCATTAACTATAGTTTTGTAAATTTGATTGTATTTATCAATAATAATGTGTCATGTTATTTGTGATATATTTGTGATATATCTCAAACCTAGATGTATAGCATTTTTCATTTTGAAATGAATTGATTGTTATTGTGATGTATGTACAGGGCGTAATTGGTCATAATTTATAACATAATAAGAATTTGATCCTTTCTTAAAGAACGAACAAAGCACAAAATGTAATGTAATTTATCTCGAACTTTATATGAAAAAAAGAGAGATTCTGCTTGGCCTTCAGTCTGAGTCGTACGTTTCACACTTTAGCTAAACAAGCATCAAGTAGAAGTTGCTTCCATTCAAAAGTTAAACTTATTAGGTGTAATAGTTTAAGTATTTATTAATTCATGAATCATCATAAATTAGGCAAAAATTAGACTGTGTTTGCACATTAATTCTCAAGAAAGGTACTTAGAACATTCTCTTTTACCTCATTGTGTGAAGTTCATTTTGTTCTTTATTTTTAATTAAATTTTGGGAACATCGGTAAAATGACCAGTATACAGTTTGGATTTCATCCTGAAATAAACGCACTCTCATTTCACTAGTCGTGAGATTGATGTCTGGCTAAGTCTTTTATGTTACATACTAAGAAAAATGAGTTACGAGCCTTAATTTTATCCTCTTAAGCAACCTGTAACCGATTACTTGAGCCTTTCATTCTCGTAAATCGTCTCCTCTTCTCTTATTCGCATGCTATATATGATTTTTTTATGAGTTATACTGCCCTTTATATGAATTATTTAGCTATATATATATATCACTCAAATAACGAAAATCTATAGATTGTCCCTCGATAAATGACGGTTCAAAATAATTAAAGAAACTCTGTCTCTTCATGAGAAACATCAATAATAATGCATCATAAAGATGTTGCACCCTGTTTCATGTGACTTTTTTTTTAAATATAAAGGGTGACTGTTTGGACCTCCCTCCTGCTGCTGTATCTTCTTCTCTCCTTTTCTTTTTATTTTTTTTCCAATCAAACTTGGTTAAAAATGAAACTAAAAACAACTTCAAAGTGATTTACCTATTAATTAATATTTAGAGAGAATTAAGAATTACTATATAGATTATAGAGAAAGAATATATCATTATAATGGATCACATAGGTCCATATACATAGACATTATTATCTTTAAATATCATAATTTTAATAAATCGATTGTAAATTCTATCGTAATAAGATAATATTTATATTTCTCTACACTTTAGTTATTTATGTTCTCTCAATAGGTAGTACACCTCGACCAACCTATTAGGAATATACCTTTAAAACATCTCAGACATCTAACATACATTATATTTGGTATACTCAAGTCACCCCATATACATATCGCACACTGTTGAAAAAATAAGAAATAACTCTACACAAAAGAGCTCTTATTATTTTCTTCATGTTTTCATTACAATTTTATAGCTATTTTATAAGTAAATTTTACTCCTTCAATTACTCTTTGAATTAAGCATCCCTTGTCTTACTCCTTTAATTAAGTATTCCTTGTTTTACTCTTTGAATTAAGGATTCCTTATTTTACTATTTGAATTAAGGATTCCTTGTTTTACTCCTTAAATTAAGGATTCCTTGTTTTACTCCTTGAATTAAGGATTTCTTGTTTTACTCTTTTAATTAAGGATTCTTTGTTTTACTCATTGAATTAAGGATTCCTTTTTTTGCTCCTTGAATTAAAGTCCTTGTTTTTCTCCTTGAATTAAGGTCCTTGCTTTATTCCTTGAATTAAGAACTAATATCCAATACTCCCCCTCAAGCTGGATCCAAAAGGTTTATGGATCCAAGCTTGGACAAAATAGATTGAAGCGATGAGAAGCCAAAGGCTTGGTGAAGATGTCATCCATTGGTCGAAGCTTCAGTATAACGTGTTCAATCATTTGTGATTAAACTTGTTCACGAATGTAATGACAATCAACTTCAATGTGTTTCGTCCTCTCGTGAAATACTAGGTTTAATGTTATATGCACGGTCGCCTAATTGTCCGCAAAATAAGGACATAGGAAGAGTTGTAGGAACACCTAAATCACATAGAAGACTTTAAGCCATATCAACTCACACGCAATAAGCCATTGCACGACGATACTTTCGACCGGCACTTGATCTAGCGATGATAGTTTTTACTCTTCCACGTGACCAAGTTTCCAATGACAAATGTACGCAAATAGCTAGTGGTGGACTTGCGGGTCGATCGCATTCCCTACCCAATCAAGATCACAATACCCCACGATTTATGTGTTGTCATTCTTCTTCATGATGATACCACGACCCACCGATCCTTTTAAGTAGCGTAAGATCCTTTTAACAAGGGTCAAATGCTCAAGTGTCGAAGGTGCATAAATTGGCTCACAATACTTACAGAATACGTGGATGTCGTCCGCGGTGATTGTTAGGTAGATCAACTTACCAAATCCGCCGGGTAATAACTTATATCCGTGAGTTGGCGTCTTTCAAGTTAGGTTTGAACTTACCGAAGAGGGTAATGGCCGGGTTTAGCATCACTTATGTTAGCTTCCTTGAAATCTAGACATATTTCCTTTGGTTAAGAAAGAGTCCTCAGGCGCAGGCTGCCATTTCTATACCAAGAAAGTACTTCAATATCCCAAGGTCTTTAATTGCAAACCTTTGCTCGAGGGATCGCTTTAAGGTTGAAAATCTTGTCGGCATTATCACACATTGTAATTATGAGATCATCTACATAAATCGGACAACCAATTTTCCCATGGCTCATTCTTGCGAACAACATAGTGAAGAATCGGCATTGTCGCTTTTGAAACCAACACTAGAAGTGACCGAGCTAGCTTGGCATACCAAGCTCGTGGGACCATTTCAAACCATAAATGGATTCAGGCAATTTGCACACTAAATCCTATTGCGCGAGTGATGCTCTGGCAATTTCATATAGACTTCTTCTTTGAGATCACCGTACAAGAATGCATTCTTCACATCCATTTGGTACAGACGACCACCCTTGTTTACGTAGCAGACGTAGCAACTCTTCTTGTGTTCATTTTTGCAACATGTGCAAATGTTTCTTTGTAATCCACCTTGAATGTTTGAGTGAATCCCCGAGCCACCAATCTTGCTTTATACCTCTCAATTGATCCATCTGACTTGAATTTGAACTTATAAATCCATTTTCAACCCACGACTTTCTTACATTTTGGAAGTTTGGTGATGCTCCATGTGTTGTGTTGATCTAGGGCTTTAAGTTCTTCTTGCATGGCTTCCTTCCACACCTCTTGGCTATTAGCCTCATGAAAGTTTTGAGGCTCAGTAACTCGACATAAAGTCTTGAGGAATGCAGATCGATTGGTGTCACTTTATATGACACATAATTTGAGTACGGGATGCTGGGTTTGTAGGTGACAAAGTCTTGAAGTCTTGTGGGAGGTTGCCTAACACGCATTGGATTACGTCATGGTGCCAGAGGAGTTATCTCACACTGCTCACATTTTGTACCATATTGCTGAGGATCATCTTGATTATCACCATCTTCACGCAGTGTAACACAAGAGACCCTTCATTGTTACTTTCAATGAGAGATGTATCAATGTTGACAATGGTGGGATCTTGTTGTTGTAGAGCCTCAAGTTCGATTCTTGGTAATAGAAACATATCCAAGATGTCATCCCTTGACTTGGATTTCATGTGACTTTGTCAAGAAAAGGTTAGTTTCATAAATCGAACATCTTTAGACACAATTAATCTCCTAAGTCGGGGATCATAACACTTATATCCCTTTTCAGTGTAGATGAATAACCAAGAAAAATAAATTTAAGAGCTCTAGGATCCAATTTATCTCGATGATGAGATTGAATATGTACAAACAGTCTGCCCAAAGACTTTCCACAGGTGTGAGAGGTTAATTTTCCTTCCTTTCAGCGACCTTCAGTGGAGACTTGAAATCCAAGACTCGTGGGTCAATCTATTGATGATGTAAGCTGTCATAACCCCTTAGAACTTAATTTCTTTGGTACATTCATTTGTAGCATTAATGCTCTAGTTTTTCAAGTAAGTCCGGTTTTGCGTTGACACCATTTTGTTGAGGTGTGCCAACCATGACTTGTTTGATGCATAATGCCATGAATGCTCGAAATATTGTTTCATGATACGAGACATGTATTTGGTGCCATTGTCGCCTTAAGGTTTGAATTTTAGAGGAGAAATGATTTTTTAACAAGGTTATGAAAGTCCTTAAATACTTCCATAACTTCATTCTTAGCCTTTAAAAGATATAACCACGTGACTCGAGAAAAATCATCAACAAAAAATCACAAAATACTTATAACCATCAAAATATTCATTAGTTGGTCCCTATACATCTGAATGAACTAGTTCAAAACACTTACTATTCTAGACAAGGAAGAATTAAAAGGCAATCTAAATGCCTTAGACAAGTGGCAAGTTTCACGCAATTGCATCATTTCCTAAGTTTGGAAATAAAGTTGACAAAATTGGTGGTATGAGGCTAAACGCGTTGATGCCACAATTGATTATCTCGATAGTGTTAAACTTGGCTTGAAACCCTACGGGATTGCTCTTGGATATTTAATAGAGACCATCTAAGTAAAACCCTTCATCAATCGCTTTTTGTGGCAATCACGAAATGACATTGTGAGGAGAAAAAATGGCTAAGCAATTCAAGGTATTTGTGATTTTTCCTACAGACGAAGTTGGAAGCGGAAAGGAAGGTACATATAAAACCGATCGACTCGATTTCATCGACATTAATTTTATTTTTTCCTTTCCTAAAACCTTTACATTCTCACCATTTGCAATTGAAACTTGAGAATGATTTGCTAATTTTTCAAACTTATGAGACTTTGACACACGGTTTGTCATATGATCGTGGCACTGAATCTACAACCCAAAAATCATGCAACATATTTATTTTAAGAAGCGTATTTTAAAGGCTTTTATGATACCTTGCATGCCCTTCAGGGTACGGAAGTTTTGTATCTCACAAGAAACCCAAAACTGGCTTGTGATGTTGTCGAGTTTCCTTCTTGTATGCTATCCACATCACAATTCTAGCTCCTCCTCGCCTTGCTTTGAAGATAAAACATAAACTCATTCTTAAGATCATCTAGATTCGCTGTGAAGTTTTTGGATGGATCAGACCCATTAGAGGTAGAGGCGTAAGCGTGATTTGCGGTGTGTAAGTACGATTCACTTTCTGTAAACCCTTATCCTTTATAAAATCGGGTTTTAATTCTCGGATGTAGAATCCAACACGTGTCCTTAATATGGCCCGTATAATTGCAAAGGTCTTGACATCTCCAAGTTTGGATGCTTCCCTTGTACTTTCTCTCGTTGGTTAGATAGGTTTCTTTGCCTGCGTGCATTAGCCATTGTATCCTTGTTCTCATGACTTTCCTCCTACTTCTTCACGTTGAATTGTCGCATATACATTGGTGAAGGAAGGAAGTTCGATTCACGAGTACGTGGCATCGTATATCTTCGTATGTTGAATCGAGATTGGACAAGTTGAAATATCTTATCTTCTTTCGCTTTTTTTCGTAGCAGCTACACGGTTGTATGAGGACGATATATTTCTAACTCATTCCACATGCTTTTCATGCTTCCTAAAGAGTTGTACAAAAAGGCTTACCATCTTGTCACATTTGAGATGTCCTTCTTTAATTGAAAAACTTGTGCAGATTGTTTAGACCGCCATACATTTCCTCGACCGCCTCCCCATGGATTGGTATGCAGATCTGAGTAACCGAATATTTCACTAATTTACGTTCCATGTAATTTAGAGCCATGACATAACCGCTTGATCCATTACTAAGCCAGATTCATAGTCGTGAAGAAACATCGTACTTCGATACTTCCATTTGGCGAACCCCAACTTGGACCTTCCACTCTAGCCAGAGACATCGGCTTCGACCAAGCACTGAACTCATTCAACAAGACCGAGCTTAATCTTTGATTTGGGTTGACATCCACCTCATGTATATTCATGAAGGAAAGCACCGATGAACTTTTCGCCTTCGATCCTAGCGGCCATTGTCTTCCGTCATTTCAAAGATTGAAGATGCTAAGATAATAATAAAGCGAGAAAGTGTTAATTTTTCCTACTCTGATACCATGTTGAAAAAATAAGAAATAACTCTACACAAAAGAGCTCTTATTATTTTCTTCATGTTTTCATTACAATTGTATAGTTATTTATAAGGAAATTTTACTCCTCCAATTACTCTTTGAATTAAGCATCCCTTGTTTTACTCCTTAAATCAAGGATTCATTGTTTTACTCATTGAATTAAAGATTCCTTGTTGCCTCGGAATTAAGCCTTTCTTTCCTTGAATTAAGCTACTTGTTTTTCGCTTGACCAAGCTTCCTTATTTTATTCCTTGAATTAAGAACTAATATCCAATACACACCCCGTATGTACCTCTTATATATAAGTAGTTTCTAGTATGGAGCATCCCAAATAATTAGTATTATTAATTTTTCCTACCATGTTATCCATAGAAAGAGTTTTCCATAGATGGAGAAAAACCCATTGAAAAAAGTACCTTTGTTGGATGGGTCAAAGAATCATATTTTTCACCCCTATCAATTATAGGAACACGAATTTATACCATTTTATATAATTTTTATAATATTATAATTAATAATACATTTAATTTAATTTGTTAACTATAGTTAAAATAAACAATTTAATTATATTCATAGTTTATATATTACATCTAATATCTATTAAACATAATCTTAAATTTATTTTATTTTAAACATAAATTTTATTAGTTTATATAATTAAATATATATTATTGGTTAGTTGATAATACTCCATCTCGCACAAATTTTTCAAAAATTCCTTGAAATATATCCCTTTCCCTTCTACATTAGCATGAAGGTGGAAACGTTAAATCCAACCCCGATCTGTCTGCTTACCCATGGGGCCGTACTGGTACTTTTAAAGTTATATACAGTGAAAACTGGGTGACTACTAATAAAGCTATAACACCAAATAAATTAAGAAAACCGAATGTGAATATCCTTGGAATATCTTTGATGTTGATTCTCATAGATAGTAGTAGCATGATATTCATATATAAGTTGGAAAGGAATCCTAGCAAAAAAGAATCCTTCACTATAATCATTATTCGTTGAAAAATGGTAAATATTATTCTCCTATTGATATTCTTAATACATATGTCATTGTTATATTATATTTTTAAAAAATATACACTCCCTTATTTTTAGAATGGTTGAATTTAAAATACAATGAATATAAACTAATAGTGTTATATATTATTTTAGGATGGGTGTAAGTAATAATTTTTTAGATTAGATTATTTTAATTATTTTGTTAAGTAGTTTAGAAATAAATTTTCTTTTACAAGGAAAGGCTTGAGAAATAATGAAATAAATTTTTAATATTTTTTCATTAAATTTATTACATGATTTGTTAGAGTTGTAGTTTTAATTATTATTTCTACCATTCAATAGCAACTTCAATATTTTTAAGTTATTCTCTCCGTCTTATTTACTTTTATTTTAATATCAATTTTACTATAACTTAAATAATAATATTTTAATCACATGTATAAATAATAATATTTTATTAAGATTTAAATTTTTCTGATATATTATAATAATAAGACAAAAAATCTTTTTATATTGTAAATGATTAATAGTCACTCGAGATCGAACTCTCATAATCATTATAATATTTGAATATTATTAATTATTGAAAATAATGTAAATTTAAATAAAAAAAATGATGATAAAAAATGCATAAGTTTATCTC
The DNA here is from genome assembly GCA_033030585.1 of Hippophae rhamnoides. Lineage (NCBI taxonomy): Eukaryota > Viridiplantae > Streptophyta > Magnoliopsida > Rosales > Elaeagnaceae > Hippophae > Hippophae rhamnoides. The sequence goes on along the minus strand of CM065428.1, from coordinate 57,827,453 downwards.
ACATTGTTTTTCTACCTCTCTTAGGAGGTGTTTATATAAAAAAGGATTTACAATTAGGGTTGGGTCCTAAGGGACACTACTTTAATGAGAGAAGATCTAGGAAATTGTGGGTCCAGACGCGCGTGTCATCATCGTGCAACAGGTTGTGATGAGCAGAATGCACGCGCGTGTGTGTGACACTTTATTTTTTGAAAATGTTTTTATTATTAAAATTATTTTTTCCAACAGTCAGAAATTATATTCTTATTCAAACTGAGTAATCCATATTATTACCGTTATTTTTTTTACCGTTCTGTTCCATTATTATGATCGTTAATTTCTTGACCGTTTCGTTTCTTTTTCATCCACCCAAATTGAGCCTTACGAAACACTATTATTTTGTGAATGTTACACGTACGTTAATTTTTTTTGTTATAAAAAAGAGGGCCATAGTTCTCAATTTTGCATAACTTATAAATTGCTCTTCGTAGAAAACCCAAGAAAAGAATATACAAAATTGTTTTTCATTTTTCAAGCAACATAAATATTTTAGAAGTGTAGCATTTCGTATTCCATCAATGTAGTAAAGTTCCAAGACAAAAAAAAGATTTTAAGCTATTTTATCTTGGGATTGATGAGACTATGTTTACTTGCAATACTTTTTGACAAAGCCGTGAAACATCTTAAAAAGAGAAACTTAGTCCTTGACTTAACTAAAGTAATATTTTTTTCAATATATCAGTAATATTATTCATATCTTGTTTTTTACATACTTGTATCAACATTGATTAAAACCATTGATACTTTAGTGATATATTTATTAAACAAAATAAATATATTTATATCCATATTATCAAAATTATATATAAGTAATCATCCCATTTAACAAAATATACAACAATTATCCAATATTCGAAAAAAAATTAATTAATTGAAGTTTAATTTTATCTTTATAAAAATATTTTAATGTATCTATTCTCTCTCTTTTTGGTTCGTTTTAATATGAAAACATCTTATATCACCCTATTAGTTATCGTCAACTTCTATTATCCTCTCATTCTTACTTTGATATCACTCTATTTCTTTCTCGATCAATCAACTTTTACTATTTATTACATTAAAATTTAAAGTTATATTTTTTTTACTAAAGTTATTGTTAGATTATCACCAACTTATTTGTAATACACATCATATGTATTTGACTCTCAATATTACTGGTTCATTCCCTTTTATCTCAATAAAATGTTATCAACAAGGAGTGGATCTGAGGACCCTCTCCTCATTCTCCCTCCTCGATTTTGAATTTGTCCTCCAACCTCACTTAAAATCATTACAATGGCATATCGATAATTTTCAATAGTGAATAAGGACTCTTAATGAGAAATAGAGATCTAAATAATATTTTAAATATTATTTAAAAATGTATTTTTTATTATATTATAAAAAATAGGCCAAAAATAATTATTGTATAATGAAAAAGAAAATAAAATTTCAAGCTAATAAATAATAAAAAATAAACAATATTTATGTGAAAGAGAGAAAAATAATATATATAAAAATAAATATATAATTATTACTAAATAATGTTGATAGAATCTATTTACAAATTAATTTGAAATAATAAAAATAAATTATAAAATAACTATAAGATTTTAGAATTTTAAAATTTAAATAAATAATTTAAATAATTTTTATAAAATAATTTTTATTAATGTTTTTAAAGAATAAGAATAAAAACATATTTTGAAGTTAGAAATATAAAATATAAATAAATTTATATATTTATTAATAGGGTATATATTTTTGAAGAATGGGGTTAAAAGTGTAATATTTTTTCTTATCCAATATCGTATTATAAAATATGGATCTTATCTATTTTTTATTATTTTGTTCTAATTATTACTACTAATCAGATAATTTTCACTGGAATTTGTTCCATTAAGAAAAATTGACAACGATAGATCATTTCAATGACCCCTTCATTATTTTCGATCATCTTATATTTGATTAAATTTAAAGTGAAAGTAATTTTAATTAAACATAAGTTAGTCAAAAAATGATAAGGGGTCAAAAAGATTGAAGAAAATGAGATGATGATAGTAAGATTATTGATAAAAATGATGCTTCAAATAAGTTAGTAGTAATTGCTTAACTTTAGTTTCGATAATAATTATATTTTTAATTTTTTTACAGCGAATAAATGAAGGATAATCGGTGAATAAAAAATATATGATGATATTAAAATTAAATATACTGAATGTATTTACAAATCACAATTATAATGAATATTAATACATGTATAAATAAAGAAAATAAGAATCTGCTTTTTGGAAAAGTTTTTTTAGGAAAAGAATATTAGTTTCATACAACTAATATACCATTAATGATTTATTAACACTCCTCCTCAAACTTGCGCATAAATATCAATCATGCCCAACTTGCTCTGTGAACCATATAATGACTTCTTGGAGACTCCTTTTGTAAGCATATCTGCAAGTTGCTCTTCTGTGAGAACAAAAGGAAAACTAATAAGTTTGGCATCTAACTTCTCTTTTATAAAGTGACGATCAACCTCTACATGCTTAGTGCGATCATGTTGTATTGGATTTTGTGATATATTAATGGCTGCCCGATTGTCACAATACATCTCCATAGTATTTTTGAGTTCGAAACCCAAATCCAATAACAAAGTTCTTATCCACACCAATTCACAAACCCTATGAGCCATACCTCTATACTCGACCTCAGCACTAGATCGTGCCACCACTTTCTACTTCTTACTTTTCCATGTAACCAAATTTCCTTCCACAAAGGTGAAATAACCTGATGTTGACTTTCTATCTGTAATACTTCCTGTCCAATCTACATCTGTGAATCCACAGCCTTAAAGAGGATTGTTGTGTTTAGAGAACATTACTCCCCTTTTTGGAGCCGATTTCAAATACCTTAAAATTCTCAAAACAGTATTCATATGGTTCTCACTTGGATTATGCATGAACTGACTCACCACAATTACTGCATATGCAACATTTGGTCTAGTATGAGCTAAGTAAATCAAACGTCCAACCAATCTCTGATAGCGAGCTCGATTAGTTGGTATCTGATCTGGATACTCTACTAAACAATGGTTTTGCTCAATAGGAGTGTCAATAGGTTTGAAATCCAACATACCTGTCTCTGTTAGTAGATCAATAATGTACTTCCTCTGACACAGATATATTCCTTCTCTTCCCCTGGCTACCTCAATTCCTAAGAAGTACTTTAGTTCACCTAAGTCCTTCATCTCGAATTCAAAGGCTAGTTGTCTTTGTAATCTATCCATTCCAATAGTATCATCACCAGTGATTACCATATCATCAACATAAATGATTAGGGCTGTTACCTTCCCTCGTTGATGTTTGAGAAATAGAGTGTGGTCTGAATTACTCTGTTTGTAACCAACCTTTTGCATGAACTGTGAAAACCTTCCAAACCAGGCTCGAGGGGATTGCTTGATGCCATACAAAGACTTCCTCAATTTGTATACAAAATTACCAGGAGAATCAACTACATACCCAGGTGGAAGACTCATGTACACCTCTTCGGCTAATTCTCCATAAAGAAACACATTCTCGACATCAAACTACCGAAATGGCCAGTTTAGGTTAGCAGCAAGTGAGAGCAGAACCCGAATCGTGTTCATTTTGGCAACAGGAGCAAAAGTCTCATCGTAGTCTACACCATACGTTTGAGTAAACTCTTTTGCTACAAGACAAGCTTTATACCGATTTACGGATCCATCACCATTATGTTTTACAGTAAACACCCATCCATAACCAACTGCCTTTTTTCCTTGTGGTGGTGGCACAAGTTTCCAAGTATCGTTCTTCTTTAACGCATCCATCTCTTCAGCCATTGCCTTCCTCCATATTGGATCTCCCAATGTATCCTGCACTTTGTTAGGTACTAATACACCAGATATTTGATTCACAAATGATTTATATGACTTAGATAATCTTTTAGTGGACATGTAATTGGCTAATGGGTATTTTGATTTTGATTAAATATTTGGTTCATACCTTTTGGCTGGTTGACCTCGAGTAGACCTATTTGGTAACACATACTGTCCAACATTAGACTCGATGCTATTAGTATCAGTAGGTGTACATACCTCAGATGAGTGACCTTCAGTACCAGGGAGTTGTTGATCAAGGGTAGGAGTAATGCCTGAGGGTACAGTTGTGTCTTCAATGTCATTTGCTGTAAGTGAATTTGGTGCTTGAATACTTGAAGCATCTGCTTCTGCAATGACTGGATTCAATGAATTAGAAGTCTCATCTGGTCTCATTAAAACATCAGTTGGTGATTCACCTAATGCCTCCCCCTCACCATGATATAGTTCTTCGAAATATGTATTCTCCCCCTGACGAGCAGTATCAGGTGAGGAAAAATAACTCATGTCCTTAAAGAAGGTAACATTCATAGTAACATAATACTTTCTGGTTGGTGGATGGAAGCACTTGTACCTTTTCTAATAAATTTCATAACCAACAAACACACATTTAATTTCCCGGGCATCTAATTTAGACCTTTGATTTTTAGGAACATGCACAAAAGTAACACAACCAAATACACGGGTAGGAAGATTATGGAAGGATGATAAGGAGACGTAAGATGCGAGAATTTGGAATGAGATTTTTCCATTAAGGACATAGACGGGAGACGATTGATGAGATGGGTGGAAGCTTGTACAGCATCACCCCAAAGGTATTTTGGCATATAAGCACTAAATAAGAGTGCACGAGCCATATCAAGTAAATGACGATTTTTCTTTCAGACACTCCATTTTGTTCCGATGTTTGCGGACAAGTAGTTTGGTGAATAATCCCATGTGTTTTGAAATTGTTTTGAAAAACATGATTAACATATCCCCCCCCCAATTGTGAGAACGGAGGATCCGAATGATGCCATTATATTGTGTTTGAACGAAGTTGTGAAAATTTTGAAAAACTGAAAAAAACTTCATCTTTTGTTCTAAGAAGAGAAATCCACGATAACCTTGTACAATCATCGATAAACGAAACAAAATATCTCATACCCGATATAGTGGGTTCTTTAGATGGTCCCCAAACATCAGAATGAATTAATTCAAAAGAGATAGTACTTTTATTAGAAATACTAGGAGAATAAATAATACGATGGCTCTTGGCCAAAACACAAGTCTCACTAACACCAATAACTAAAGTGGGCATGGTTTTTTTCATAAGACTAAAAGACGGATGCCCTAAGCGGCAATGCCACAACCAAATTTCACTTAGCTTTTAGGAACTAGAATTCAATGCAGTGCTTGCCCGTGCTCCTGGTTTCTCCCCTCCGTAGTTCTGATCCAAACGGAACAATCTACCCCTCAGATACCCTCGACCAATTATTTTCCTGGTAAAAAGATCCTGAAAAATTACATACATAGGATAAAAGGTTACAAAGCATTTAGACTCAAGGTTCAACTGTGGGACATATATTAAGTGATGAGATAAGTCAGGTACATATAAAACATTATGGAGCTGTAAAGATGGAGTGATATAAACTGACCCCTTTCCTAAGACAGGAAATGCCTCACCATTAGCATTCGTAACATAAGGCACTGGTGGAGGAGATAACTCATTAAAATAAGATTTATCATAAGTCATATGATCAGATGCACCAGAATCAACAATCCAAGTATTAGACCCAACAAAGTGAGAAACAGCTAAGGTCATACCAATCTTACCACGACCAGCTATTGAAGTTGTAGGGATACCTCCACATTCCATAGGATGATTTTGTCCATAGTAGTATAGTTCTTGGACAATTTGCACTACAGCTACTTTTGCTTTAGAACGATGCCCCTGTTTTCGTTTTGGTTTCAAGTGTGGATATAGTTTCTAACAAGTCTCACAAAGATGCCCATGTTCATTGCAATAAGAGCAGGGAGAACAAGGGTGATTGATAAAACCTGGTGGAGGGCCCTGCTGATGAAATGGAATTGAATTTTGCTGCTAGAGGAAGAATGCCTTTGATTTGGCTTGAATGGCTAGGCTTGATACCTCAACATGTGCCTGATGAAGACTCTCTTGCTGAGATTCGTCTTTACGGATGTATGTAAAGGCAGTAGTCAAGCTCGGAGGATCTGACATTCAAAGCAATTCGCCTTTAGCACTATTATGTTTTATATCAAGGCCTCTTAAGAAAGCATGTACTCGTTCAAGCTCCTTCTCCTTCTGGTACCACAGAAGAACTTCTGGATTTTTAATTTTGCATGGGCATTTTTGGTCTATTTCAACCCATACATTTTTCAGCTTGGTAAAAAAAAAGAGATATTGGTTGCCCATTTTGATGCATGCCAACAGCTTTGCACATGAGTTCATGAACTTGAATAAAGTCAGACTCATTTGTATAAAGATCGCTTAAGGTATTCTATATGGCCTCAGCAGTTTCACATTCCTTCACCATTTGTAATATATCATTAGTGATGGCTCTAAATAGAATTGACATGACAAAGCCATCATCATTTTCCCACCTAGTATAGGCTTCTATATCATCTTGACTAGGAGTCCTAATTGATCCAGATACATGTCTCATCTTATGCATCCCACGAAGATAAACATACATAACTTTTTTCCATGTTCGAAAATTTGTACCATTAAGTTAGTACCCCCGAAAGAACCAATTTCTGAACTCTTAATAGAAACTTCAAAATTTGGAACTTCATGAATTCTGGAAACTTGATGTTGTCTTGAATCTTCCATTGAAATAATAAAAAAAAATATTGTGCAACGGAATAAAAAATTTGGATTTTTTTGGGCCGGGTTGGGTTGATAAATGGGCTGTCTGAATGTTTGGCCTGATAAATGGGTTGTCTGAATGTTTGGGCTGATGGGCTAGGGTTGATAATTATGGTTGATTTTGGCTGATAATTAGGGGTTAAAAATATGAAACAATTAAAAAACTGAACAGAGGGGCTGTGCGAACTCACAGAGGAAGCTGGACGACGCAAAGGGGCACGAAGCTGGACGACGCGCAAGGGTGCGCGAGCTGGATGGCTCGTAGGGGTGCGAACTCACAGATGAAGCTGGACGGCGTAGAGTGGCGCAAAGTTGGACAGCGTAGGGGCGCACGATCTGGACGTCGCGCAAGGGTGTGCGAGCTGGACTGGGCAGGGCTGGATGACACGGGCTGGACGTCGCACATTGGACATCGCGGATTGGAGGACGCGGGTGGACGACGGATCTGCAACGGACGGACAGATCTACAGCTGCGGCACGAACTGAACAGTGCGAGAAAATTAACGACGTTGCATAAAAATTGACGGCGGAGCTAGGCAGTGCTGCTACTCAAAAACCAGTAAGAAATTTTTTTTTTTCTTTCCTACTTTGATACCAAATTAAAGATACTGAATGTATTTAAAAATCACAATTACAATGAAGATTAATACATGTATAAATACAGAAAATAACAATCTGCTTTTTGAAAAAGTGTTTTTAAGAAAAGTATATTAGTTACATACAACTAATATATAGCTGATAAAATATAATGATTTATTAGCAATTAGTGGGTAAAGCAAACATCTTGATAGGTGAGGAAATAATTGTTACAAGAATATGATTATATTTGTAACTAAATGTAAAAAAAGAAAAAAAAATTTGTATAAATAATAAATATTTTTAGAAAGATAATTTTTTATATATAAATTAGTTATTTTGAAAAAAATTAAACAATTATTATAAATTTATTAAAAAAAATTATTAATATATTAATTTGATAATATAAATTTAAATATGTAATCTTTTAAGTTACTTGAACCTCTATTTAAACATATGATATATTAAAATCATAAGATTAAATTATTTCTCCCGTAACGCTACTAGTGTCGTAATTCATAATGAAGTCGATGATAGTACATGTTGGAATATATACTATTATCAGTTTTACTAGTCGTACAAATTAAATTATTAATTTTTTTTCGTACATTATCAAACGAAAATTATTTTTTATGTATATTTTACAAAGAAAAATAGGAGAAATAAATACTCTAACTTTTATTCTCATATAATTATGAAAAATTTAAATGGAATTTATTATATCTTAATTCACCAAACAATAAAATTTTTTAAATTATGTTTATTAAATATTTCTATAATAGTTCAATACTTCTCGATTTAAATTTATTTTTTGACAACACTATTCTCAAATTTTGTAAAAGTTATTCTGTTAGTTTTAGAATTGAACGTATTGAATTTAACTATGTTTTTATCGGTCTCCCTCAAAATCTAGGTTACAAACCAATTCTTAGAGTAAGAAACAAAGAATGGTGATGGGCAATATTGTGTTCATGCGCCATATAAATTTTCTAGCAAGTTAACAAGATGTTTATAAATGATGTATACGCCAACCAATAATCACCATCTATTCCATTTTGTATGTAGTAAATTCAGTTGAATTACGCAGTGTTGGGAATCTAGACTAACAAAAGAAAAATATAGTGAAAAAACATGAGGAAAAATAAATAAGTGGAAAAGAAAACCCAAACATTTTTTTATGTTAATTTACAAAGGAAAGTAGGGGAAATAAATACTCCAACTTTTATTCCCATATAATTATGAAAAATTTAAATGGAATTTATTATATCTTAATACACCAAACAATAAAATTTTATAAATTATGTTTATTAAATATTTCTATAATAGTTCAATACTTCTCGATTTAAATTTATTTTGTGCAACACTATTATCAGATTTTGTAAAAGTTGTTCTGTTAGATTTCGAATTGAACGTATTTAATTTACCTTCGTTTTTATCGATCTCCCTTAGAATCAAGGCTCCAATCCAATTCTTAGAGTAAGAAACAAAGAATGGTGATGGGCAATATTGTGTTCATGCACCATATAAATATTTCAGGCATGGTAACAATATGTTTATAAATGATGTATACACCAACCACTAATCACCACCAATTCCATTTGGTATGTACGCAATTCAGTTGAATTGCGTACGGTTGAGAATCTAGACTTGAAAAGGAAAGAAAATATTGAGAAAACATGAGGAAAAATAAATAAGTGGAAAAGAAAACTCAAACATTTTTTATGTATATTTTACAAAAGGAAATAGGGGAAATAAATACTCCAACTTTTATTCCCATATAATTATGAAAACTTTAAATGGAATTTATTATATCTTAATTCACCAAACAATAAAATTTTATAAATTATGTTTATTAAATATTTCTATAATAGTTCAATACTTCTCGAATTAACTTTATTTTTTGACAACACTATTCTCATACTTTTAATATTTATCTTAAAATATAAATAAAAATATTAGTTTACTACGGTATTAACTAACTATGAGTTAACTTATCACTTAATATTTGGAATGATAATAACTTAGAAATTGAAAAGTATATAATAATTTTATAACCATTTCAATTCATAATTAATAATTTTTCAGATTTATAATTATATTTTCAATTTCAAACAATTTTTTTTAAATATAATATTGTTCGTTGATTTTAATTTTCAATTTTTAAAATAAATTAAAAATTAGATGTTATGTGTATGATAATTAATTTTTAATAAAAATATAATTTGATCAACTTTCAAACCTAAATTCAAAATTTAAGAAATAAAATTTAAAATAATAAGTTATATACCAAATAAATCATAATTTTAAATTTTAAAAAAATTAGGAATTAAAAGTGTTTTACTTAACGAATATGATATTTTTTTTTACATAAACTTAATCTAATAATTGGGATTTAAAAAATAATTTTTTATCTCTACACTTTGAGATATAAAGGTGTAATAATTTATATAAATTACTAAGTTCATTCATCGTGTCCCAAACTTTAAACTATCGTTAAGCTAGGAGCTAAAAAATTATAATATCAGGTAGTTGAAAAATCCTTCTAGCCTCTCTTTCTCTTACTCGTAGAATGGATCAAATAAAAACAGCTCCATAGGATAGAAAAAGAAATATTGTTATGGATTTATTGAAGTTCCCATGTTTTAAATTATATGAATAATGTTATATATATATATATATATAAGTGATATGTTAGGACTTGAATGATAAATTAAAAAATTGATATATTAAAATAATTATAAAAATATTTATCATTAATTATATTGTGTAATATTAATTTATTGAAGGAACATTATTTTCAAAATTATATATATATATATATATATATATATATATATATATACTTGATTCTATAGCATATTCCATTCAATTAATATTTTTCAACTGTTTTAGGAAATCATGACTCTTCCAAGTCTACACCGAGAAACTTTGAATATTAATATTAGTACAAAAATATAGAAACTTCCAACCTCCATATAATAACTCTCAATTATGACCATTTAATAATCTAGACTTTTAAAAACACAAAATCTAAAAATATACATCGTTGTTATAAAATAGAAAAGAAAGAAATATACATTGCATACAATATATCATATTTAATATGTTTATAAAACTTACATATTTTTTTTTAAATATTAATTTAATTATATAAAATATGCATAGTAGTTAATATGGGTACTAGAATAATTACAGTTAACTAAAAAGTATAATTATATGATATCAAGATATATTAGACCTTAACAACAATTTTTTCGGCAACTAAACTATAAAATAGTTGAAGAGGCGGTTGAAACTTCAATCGGATATGTTCGATGGATCTCCTTGTATAATAATATTTTATTTTAACATGTCATTTCTTTCTTTTAAGCGAAGATTATTTCGAAATTCATACAAAACATACTAGATATTATAAAAAAAAAAAGAAAATAATATGCCGTCAAACAAAACAATATTAATTCTATAATTTTTTATTTTCATTAAATATTTTGAAAATAATAACAAGTTTTATTACTTTTATTTGAATAAATATTAAAATAACAAGTATAAATTATTATATGAAGCATTGGTAATTTTTTTATAAAATTAGATATAAATATGTACTAAAAAAATTATAAAATTTATAACAATAAAAATAAAACTTAATAATATTAAATATAATTTGAATGATTTTAAAATAAAATAATATTTTAAAATTTTTTATAGTAAAAAAAAATATATAAGATTGATGTAATATCTAATTTAATTTTTTTATTTTTTTTTATTCTCTATAAATTAAGTGCCTAAACAAAAAAACTATGACTTTCCATGACTCACTTGCCTTGTATCTCAAAGTCTTCCGTGATTAAAGCCCCTTCTCGCTCTTTCTCGTGCTTTCTCGTGTACAGATCATAAGCAACGGACCAAAGTCCTTTTCTTCCAACCCATTTTCCCGGAACCTGCGTGATTTATCACCATCTGGGTCTCACGGGATTCCTTTTTCTCACTCTTTCTTTAACTCTTTTTTTAATAATCCCAAAACCAAAAATTGTAATTCTGTATTTTATGTGGTTGGGTTCACTTCAACTAAAGACCTCATCGTCTACCCATAACATCCTTTGATTTTGCTTGTCTGGGCATACTCCATAATAATTTGGGTGATAAATCTAGGACAGAGCAAGCAATATGGCGGTTAGGAACTTGGAGAAGATGACTTCTATAGATGCCCAGTTGAGATTGTTGGCTCCAAAGAAGGTTTCTGAGGATGACCACCTGATTGAGTATGATGCTTTGTTGTGTGATAAGTTTCTCGATATACTTCAAGATTTACACGGGGACCAACTCAGAGAAACGGTAATGGTCTTTTAATTGCTCAGTTATTGTGTTCATTTTGTTATATTTTATATTAAACTATTTTTTTCCCCTCGAAGTATTATTTTATATTATGAGCTTTGTGGTCAAGCCTAGTTCGACTTTTTGGTCCATGCAGTGGATGTTTCATTTTTTGGTTTGGTAGATGTCCACTTCGTATTTTCAGTGCCTTTTTTTATTTAGATGGATGACTTGTCCATGACCTTCCCTTTATTTTCTTGTAGTTTGACTCTTTCCTGTATTTTTATCCTTTGCCAAAAATTTGAAAGAAGAACATCAATTGTTTATGCGTGACACTTTCATTCTCAATCATCGTCAATCATTACCTTGTAATTTTTAGAAATTGTTTTTCGCCAACTCTAACAAAGAGTACATTTCTAACCAACATGCAAGTTCAACACTTTAAATTCAACCAACTAGGTTTGAATATAGTAACTTTAACTCTGAAAAATGCCTTTTATGTTAATTACACTACCCAATACCACTTAGGTGTCAAAACCTTACCAACTCTATCTCCTTAGTTAAGTGTGGAAGCATCTCTAGTAATGTTATATATCACTGCTCCCAACTCTGATACTATCTTATAAGTTGTTGATGGTAAGTTTATTAGAAAAAGAGAACTAACATTACTTTTATATATTTGTGGATCCCACACTTGTGAGCTCTACTAATTGTTGGCCTTATTTCTTATTCCTCGTTTGTAACAAGATTTCAAAACATAATATATATGTGCAAGAAAAGTTGTTTTGTATTGTTGATGAAATGTTTCCCTGTTGTGTGTCAAGGAGAGAACAATATTTATGTGAAATTTCATAAGAAAAAGTTGTTCATTTTGAGATAATTGTGATGCATAAAGAAAGCAGTTGTTACATTACATGTGATTTATATAGCAATGGAGTAGTTGTGCTGATTTTTATGGTCTAAATTGCACAGGTCCAAGATTGTTACGAGCATTCTGCTGAGTACGAAAGTAGGCAAGATCCTAAGAAGTTGGAGGAACTTGGGAATGTGCTAACGAGTTTAGATCCTGGGGACTCCATTGTTATTGCTAAATCATTCTCCCACATGCTTAATTTGGCCAACTTGGCCGAGGAAGTTCAAATTGCTTATCGAAGAAGGATCAAGTTAAAAAAGGGTAATTTTGCTGATGAGAATTCTGCTATTACTGAGTCAAATATTGAAGAGACCTTAAAAAGGCTAGTGGTGGAGCTTAAAAAGTCACCTGAAGAAGTTTTTGATGCATTGAAGAACCAGACAGTTGATCTGGTCTTTACTGCACATCCTACTCAGTCTGTACGTAGATCTCTGCTTCAAAAGCACGGAAGGTTTGTTATCCACTTCTCTTTCATTTCCTTTTTAATCTTCAAACAATTTTATTAAATTTAGAGAAAAACCACGAATAGCCAGGAAATAGAAGATTATACAACTACTATGAAAAAAAAAGGAAAATAAGAAGACACCAAATATCAGATTATCTTGTCCACATACACTTTTGATGAATTTCTAGTTATGATTCTCATCCAATGCCTGTCATGATCCTTTTCTGTTCTTCAAGTTTTAAGAAACACTTTGCATTAATTCTTCTTCAAACAGTGTATATGAAGTAGACCAAACAGTCTATGAAACAACCAAAGAGCTTGTCCCTTCAACTTTATAGCAGTTCGTCATGCCTCGAAATCCCAAGCTGCTACTTGGATGCTTAGCATGCATATCGTAATAAACAGAGTCCAAGCTTTTATAGACAGCTAGAACCAAAGAAGACTTGATCTTTTTACTATGACCCGTAGAATATTATCAACAGGCAGTGTTACTAACATTTTTAAGGATAACATGCCTTACAATCACGTACAAAGAGTAATTTGGACTCATTGTTTATTATTTGAGGAAGAGTATAATGGTAATTTCTTTTTCTCCTAATATCCTTTTCGTTTTGTTTTTTTTAGGATAAGAAATTGTTTGACTCAACTGTATGCTAAAGATATTACTCCTGATGAGAAGCAGGAACTCGATGAGGCTTTACATAGGGAGGTATGTAAATGGAAGGATTGTGATCATATTCCTTGTATTTCATTTTAGTGACATGAAAGCCAATTTCTCTGGACTAGTCATAATTGAGATCCAAATTAAACATTTACTGATCCTTGTTCATTTGTGTTGGCATCTTCATCTCTTTTCTTTGTTTCCCATCTTATGTAGCTGGGTTAATTGACGTATCCCCTGTGCTAGTAATCTACTACTCAACATTGTAGAACATACTTGCACTAGATCTATCAGGTAAGATGCTTATGAACTTCTGTATAAAAATTTCTTATGTATGTCATTCTTCTGGTATAGATTCAAGCTGCATTTCGCACGGACGAAATTCGGAGGAGTCCTCCTACCCCACAAGATGAGATGCGTGCTGGAATGAGCTACTTTCATGAGACAATTTGGAAAGGTGTACCTAAATTCTTGCGCCGCGTAGACACTGCCTTAAAGAACCTAGGAATAAATGAACGTGTTCCTTACAATGCCCCCCTTATTCAATTTTCTTCTTGGATGGGCGGTGATCGTGATGGTATGTTATCTCGCCAAGCAAATACTTTATGAGCATCTCCTTTCTGAAAAGATTTGATATTTGAGAATAGTTGCATTTTGTATAATTCATGAAGCAAGAGAAGGATTCTTAAGGCTAAGGCAGCTATCCCCTCTCCCTCACCCCAAATGGAAAACCTCAGTTACTACATCTTCCATATAGTGATGTCTTCCTAACTTAGGATCTGACCAATCTGACTTCAGGTAACCCAAGGGTCACTCCAGAAGTTACAAGGGATGTCTGCCTGTTGGCTAGAATGATGGCTGCTAACTTGTACTTTTCCCAGATAGAGGATCTTATGTTTGAGGTATCAGGAAGACTTTGCATGCAATATTTTTTATCGCCATCTTCTACTTTAGGGTATAATCATATTGTTCTCTCTATTTAATTTGTCTACTTTTGCTCACTCTTCCAAAATTAATTTGTTTAATAGCTGTCAATGTGGAGATGCAATGACGAGCTACGTGCTCGTGCTGAAGAACTTCATAGATCTTCAAGGCGAGATGCAAAACACTTCATAGGTACGCAGTCATGTATGAATTAGTTGTTCAAATTTTTCTGCTTGCATTTTTGAAAACTCAAGTTTGATCTCAAATGTTCATATTTACTGTTGGAGATGTAAATTTGGTTTTTTGTTGTTAACTTTTTAAAAATCAATATATTCTCATTTTACAACAAACCAAAATTATAGATATATTATCATTTATCATATGCTGCCTCAACAAAACATCATGCATGGAGTATAAATGCAACTTTTGAGTGTTTGTTTGTTGTCTCCCCCTTTTATAATCCTTTTGGGTATATATTTGGCTTATTGTGTTAATTCATTGTTTTTCTTTGCCACCACCTTGTCATTCCTCAATACTTATTATTGTCAAGTTTTCTTGTTGCAGAGTTTTGGAAACAAATTCCTCCTAATGAGCCTTACCGTGTTATACTCGGTGATGTTAGAGATAAACTTTACAACACTCGTGAACATGCTCGTCAATTATTAGCAAATGGAGTTTCTAACATTCCTGAAGAGGCAACTTTGACAAATGTTGAGCAGGTATGTATGTTATTTGCTGAAATTTTGAAGTTTGTGTGTATTGCAAATATGGATAATATAATTGGTGACACAAATTCTTGACTTTATCGGAAAAAGTGATTACATGGTATATTATTAAAGCTGTTTTGTTTACTTTTCCTTTGCTCTTTTGCAGTTCTTGGAGCCTCTCGAACTTTGTTACAGATCCCTTTGCTCCTGTGGTGATCGACCAATAGCTGATGGAAGCCTTCTTGATTTCTTACGCCAAGTTTCTACATTTGGGCTTTCTCTGGTCAGGCTGGACATCCGGCAAGAATCTGATAGGCACACTGATGTAATGGATTCTATCACAAAGCATGTGCACATTGGATCTTATCGTGAATGGCCTGAGGAGCGCAGGCAAGAGTGGCTCTTGTCTGAGTTGAGGGGAAAGAGACCTCTTTTTGGCCCTGACCTTCCCAAAACTGAAGAAATCGCTGATGTGCTGGACACATTTCATGTCATTTCGGAACTTCCTTCAGACAGCTTTGGTGCCTATATTATCTCAATGGCAACAGCCCCATCTGATGTCCTTGCTGTTGAGCTTTTGCAGCGTGAATGCCGGATAAAGAAGCCCCTAAGGGTTGTTCCACTGTTTGAAAAACTTGCTGACCTTGAGGCTGCTCCTGCTGCTGTGGCTCGTCTCTTCTCAATTGATTGGTACAGAAACCGGATAAACGGGAAGCAGGAAGTCATGATAGGGTACTCAGATTCGGGAAAGGATGCTGGGCGTTTATCTGCAGCATGGCAATTATATAAGGCTCAAGAAGAGCTGATAAAGGTGGCAAAAAAATACGGTGTTAAGCTTACCATGTTTCATGGCCGAGGTGGTACTGTTGGAAGGGGTGGTGGCCCCACTCATCTTGCAATATTGTCTCAGCCACCTGATACAATTCATGGGTCACTTCGTGTGACTGTTCAGGGTGAAGTGATTGAACAGTCATTTGGAGAGGAGCACTTGTGCTTTAGAACACTCCAGCGTTTCACTGCAGCTACACTTGAGCATGGAATGCACCCTCCTATCTCACCAAAGCCTGAATGGCGGGCACTTATGGACGAGATGGCAGTTATTGCCACAGAGGAGTACCGCTCAGTAGTTTTCCAGGAGCCTCGATTTGTTGAATACTTCCGCCTTGTGAGTATCCCATCCATTCTTTGTGATTTTCCTCTTAAGTACTTTTGTATAAAACAGCACTTTTACAAAATTTGTTACTGAATTCAATTACATTAATTCTGAACTTACTATTTTTGGATAATACAGGCAACACCGGAGATGGAATATGGTCGAATGAACATTGGCAGCCGTCCTGCAAAACGCAAGCCAAGTGGAGGGATTGAGTCACTTCGTGCAATTCCATGGATATTTGCATGGACACAAACAAGATTCCATTTACCAGTGTGGCTTGGCTTTGGAGCAGCATTCAAGCATGTGATTGAGAAGGATGTAAAGAATCTTCGCATGCTTCAGGAGATGTATAACCAGTGGCCTTTCTTCAGAGTCACAATTGATTTAGTGGAGATGGTCTTCGCTAAGGGAGACCCACGAATTGCTGCCTTGTATGACAAGCTTCTAGTGTCAGAAGAGCTATTGTCCTTTGGAGAAAAATTGAGGGCCAACTATGAAGAAACTAAGTGCCTCCTACTTCGGGTAAAGTTTATATTACTCAATTTATTTCAACCTGTGACAGTTCGTAAAATCCTATAGCTTTTTCTCTAACTGTTTATGGAAAAGAGAGACAGATCGACACAGAATGGATGGAAATTTTGCAAGATTGCTCTTCTGTTTTCAGTTAGAAGATAAACTATAAAAGCAAGAATATTGATTTCTGACCTAAGTGCTGTTCTTCTTGGAAGCTTTATCCTAACCCTAACCATTTATGTACTTTATTCTTGTAGATTGCTGGGCACAAAGATATATTGGAAGGAGATCCCTACTTGAAGCAGAGACTTCACCTTCGTCATTCATATATCACAACACTAAATGTGTGCCAAGCCTATACACTTAAGCGGATTCGTGACCCCAACTACAATGTAAAATTGAAGCCTCACTTGTCCAAGGATTACATGGAGTCAAGCAAACCAGCTGCTGAGCTTGTGAAGCTGAACCCGACTAGTGAGTATGCTCCTGGTCTGGAAGACACACTTATACTGACCATGAAGGGTATTGCTGCTGGCATGCAGAACACTGGTTAAGGCTTACCAGTGGAGGCTTTGACTATGTTATGATTTTTGGTCATGTCAACCTATATGTTCAGTTTTCTTATCAAAATATGTAATGTTGCCTGAAATGCATGCTCTGTTACTCAGAGTTGTGAGAGCATCAAACAAACCCTCTTATTTAAATAATACGGAAAATATTTTGGTCTGTCTAAGCCTCAAAAACTTTATTTCCTCTGTTTTCTGTGTAATGGCAATGGCGGATATAGTGAGTAGATGCCCACCTTGTACGCATGGATGAGCTAGTTGTTATTTTAGTTAGCACTGATCACTGTTCATAACAATGTTCTCTCCCTCTCTCTCTCTCTCTCTCTCTCTCTCTCTCTCTCTTTGGTTGCAAAATCTTCACTCTCTTAGCCAAAAAAAAAATGAAGAGCAAAATATTAAGTCCCATTGCCCTTCAACTAAAGATATTGTTGCCTCTCGTACAGGTTATAGATGCCTCGGACAATGATATGTACTTCAAATAGTTGCTGCTCTTGGCACATCGGATCGTTTTAGATCAGTAGCTATACTTCTATCAATACGTACTCAGAGGATTCTTTAACAACAAAAAAAAAAAACAAATAAAGTATAACTTGTAGAAGCTAATATTCATTGGATACACTTGTTAATTTGTTTCATAGTTAGTTTGATTGATAGAATCAAATTTAAATCAAAAAATCCAAAGCAAACACCAATGAGTTAAATTTAAGTCACTTCAAATGATCTGAAAAAATCAAATTAGTTTTAAACTAATCCGTTAACTCGAAATCAAATTAAAAATATATATAGTTTTAAACATATTTAAAATATTATAGATGATATTATATTAAAATTTAAAATATGGTATAAATTGTTTTGAATATTATTATTTGAATAATGATAAGATATTATTAATGTGTTTTTTTTATACAATTGACTAGCTGTTTTAACATAATTTCTCCCATTTCTTGGTTGTTTTATTTAATATTGGTTGTATTAATGAACTTTAATGTCATTAAAAATATTTTTTGATTTATAAAACAAAGGTCCAATTAACTAAAAATAAATTACAATTAACAATCCAAAATAAATTGGTTCATTTTGAGTTAATTTGTTTGTGTTTTATTTGGATTATGGGTTAAATTAAATTTGATTTGAGATATTATTTTACAAATTAAAATTTGATTAATTCTATTAAAAATGTTATACATGAAATATAAGAATAGTGACATGATTAGATAAATTACCCATTTCACAAAGCAATATACTATTTTTTATTAAATAAAAATTAAAAAAAAAAGAAAAGAAAAAAGAAATATGAAATTTGAAACTTATTTATGTATTGCCCCGTAATTTCAGCAGTAGCTGTACGATAAGAGAAAATATTAATAATAATAAATTATAGATTAATTACCTCTGCAAAAGGGAGAGGGGCTAGCTTTGAGTTGAAGGAAGCGAGCCAACCCACAGCACAAAACAAGATCCGACAAGTTCGCTATCTCGTGCCTTTCGCGACGGTCAACTCCATGTGTCAAGTATTCAGTTCCCATTCATTAGCTAGATAGAAAATTATTTTCATTAAAATAAATTAGTGAATTAAATTTTCAAATACACACGCAGATTTATTTTGGGATTTATACGAGATTTGTAGGGGAATTAGGTATTCAATGATGTTAGTTTAAATGTTAAATTAAAAAGTTTAGATATTAAAGTAATTACTTAGATTATTTATTAATATGGGTAAATCATATTATAAGATGTATATTGATGCATATATTAAGTAACATCGTGGATCAATCTAAGAAATAGAAGATAAATGACTATAAAATCTTACATAATTTTTTACAATTTCATATCATTTTTTTAAATTTTAACATTTAGAGATTGAGAGTATAAAAAGTTATGCAATGTTTTATAATAGTTCTTCCTATCCTATGCCTGCCTGACTTAGTTCTAAAATTTAATGAGTTTGAAATAATTGAAGTGTATTTAATTTCAAAGTCAATGCACACATCGAATTGGAGTCCTTTTGAACTTATAATTAGGTTAGTATGGATGGCCATGCAAGAAGTTAATGGTTGGTTTCTTCATTGTTTCGGAGGATAAAGAACACAACTAGCTAGCCTAAGCCAATAATTCACGTGAGAAAAAAAAACTACATGAATATTATTTTATAAAGTATTATTATTATTATTATTTATTATAACAAATAATTTATTTAATAAAATATTATCTAAATATTTTATTATTTCAACTGTTACACAAACAAATACGATTTGCGATCATAAACTTATTTTATTAAAGATAATTATTTTTTCACGTTAAATATATAGTGAGCTCTTTAGAAAATCTATTTTATCAAATATATATCAACCACAAGTCATGGGACGCTCGGATATAAATAACAAAAGTCGGTGCATGAAATTCATAAACTAGGGAAAATGAAGAAGTGTTTTTTAAAATATAATAATAATATTATCATAATTGATTTTTTTATTTATACATTAAAAATATATAAATTATTTATTATAATTTTATTATTAATTATATTTTAATACCATTAATATTATATAAAATTATTATTAATAAAAAATTACTGTCATAATAATACATAAGATGATCACTTTATTTATAATAACTTATTAATGCTTTTTAGTTTGTTGCACAGTAACGACAGAAAAAGTCTATATAAACAGAGGAACTTTGTTGGGTTTGCAAACAGCTGAGATTAGCTTCTGAGAATTTTTTTAAAAATTTAAAGCAGATTTCTTACCAAAAAAAACTCACAAATAGACCAATTTCCTAATCATACTGAACTATCTAGCAATCACAATGACGGTAAGCAGATTTCGCTTTGAATTACAATGAGTTTCATAACTTTTTTTTTTTTGCCACAAAAATGAAGATTTTGAATTTTTTTTGTTTGATATTTGATTAATTAATTATAAAAATTGAAATTATAATATGATTATTGCCTCACAAGATGATAGAGATGCGAGTGCATATCGACTGTGCTGGATGCCAAAGCAAGGTCAAGAGTGCGCTTCAGAAGCTCAAAGGTACTAATCTCATATAAACTTACAAATAATAGTTGATTTTCAGCTGAAAACATACTTTAAATCCGTATATATTAGATTTAATATCACATATTTTTTATTTTTACAAAAATATCACAAAAATTTGTTATATTTAAAAAATATATTTTTACTAATATTATTATATTAATTTGATAATAAATTAATTTCATTTAACAATTAGTCTATTTTTAATGAAATATTGGATACAAATGTTAAGTTTATATCAATAAAATCTTGTACTTGTACACTTAATTTGAGATATATAATTATTTATAATTTTGTCATATGGCTTAGGTGTAGATGAAGTTGAAATTGACATGACCATGCAAAAAGTGACGGTGACTGGATGGGCCGATCAAAAGAAAGTTCTTAAGACAGTTCGTAAGACTGGCCGGAGAGCCGAGCTATGGCAGTTGCCATATAATCCAAATGAGCATCAAAACATAACAAATTACTATTACCAACAACACCATTGCAATGGACCTATAACACACCATGCAGCTCAACCATCTTCATCTTACAATTATTACAAACATGGTTATAATACTAATGACCGTAGTTACTATCCTAACTCTGCCCATTCCTCTCTTTTCAATCATCAAACCGGTTCTACTTTTAGTGATGAAAACCCTCGTGGTTGTTCAATTATGTAATTTTTTGAGTTTTTCTTTTCTTTTTTTCTTTTACTCCTTTTATTTACATTTTAGAAAAAAAATGTATAAATAAAAATTTACTTCGATATAACTTTTTTTGTTCTCGTAACAAAAGAAATGTTACATTTTTTACTGATTAACTAATTACATATAGTTAAAATTATGTATTGTTTTGTTCTATATGTAAACTCCTCTTGCTTCATGATTAATTATTCTAGATCTCATTTTGTGATATTGTGTTACAAATCTATTGGAAGCTTGAAAACCAATTTGAGCTATCAAACATAAAATATTCAACTAAGAGCATTGTGTGGTATAAAGAATGGTTTATAGTGCCTGTCGATTTATCGAAGGGATCAATCGAGAAATTTTCGCTCAAATTTTAGTTGCCAATTTTATTGGCTCGATCGAGCGTATAAAAATAAAAAGAAAAAACGATGAAAAATGTCATAGATTTGGGAAAAAAACTTGGAATACAATAAACATTATTGTAATTTTTATATGGACGTATATAAGCACTAAATAGTGCCTTAAAAGCCATACGAGAAAGAGAGAAAAATAGAGAGCTAGAAAAGAGATGGTTAAGGTTTTACCATCATTGAATGCGAAGTTTTTACGAGGTTTCTTTAAGTGTCATTTTTCATGTTTGAGTGTTTTCTTCTTCTTCAAAATATCTCCATTATAATTATAATATCCTTATTAAAGTAGTTGAACTCGTCTTCATTGAAGGGTTGAATAACTAGAGTAAAATCATCATATTGATTAGGTTGAATTATTATAATTTTAATGTATTTTTTTCTTAATCTTTTTCTTGTTATTATTTTCGTTATTTTTTATTTTCAATATTTATGGTGTGGTTATTAGATAATCTTTATTTGAGTGTTATATGCTTTGAATAATAAACATTTGATATTGGAAGTTCCTATCCAATCAAACATTTTATATTTACACATTCAATATAAGGTAATAAGTTGAATTCTAATATGAGAGACATAGTGTCGCTCTAGGATTCGGTTGGCTCGTGGAGTATACTCTACCACTATATAGCTTGGGGGTTCGACAAAACTCTTTGATTGGAGCTTGTGAAAAAGCCCTCGAGAATAGTAAAACAAGAAAGCGACTTTACTAAATGAAATAAGGCTCGTTTGTTAGATTCGCTCGAAAGCAAGGGCAAGATTGCTACGCTTGTCCTAATCAAGCCAAGACTTTATGTTGGCTAATCGTACGCAGCAAGCTTGAAGACCCCTGGTCTTTAACAACGGACCCTTATGGGACTTCTTCTTCCTAACCAGAAGCAAGCATAGCTTAGATATAGGATTCCACGTCCGTATCAGAAATGGAATTCTTCTTTCATATGAATTTAAAAAAAAGGTGAGGCTTTCGCTATGTCACCTAAATTGTATGAGACAAACCTTTCCTCATTCCAACAAAAAATTAATAATATTCTCTCGTTAATTATAATATCAATATCAATTAAAATATTTAAATAATATAAAAACATAAACATAAAATATCAAATTAATAGAAAAAATATAAGTATTAAACTAAAAACAAGTTACAACTTCTACTAATAAATAAAACATTTACACTATTAATTAACATATCACTAGCATACATGTAGTTGTCTATATTAAGTTAATTTGTTTATAGTAAAACATCTAGTTGTATAAGAATATGAAAGATGTAAAAATATTATATAATATTATTTTTTATTAAAATATTACAAACTAAATTACTAGTGGAATATACTTAGTGATACAATATAATCTTACAACTTTTTTAAAGAATATCGTTTGCAACTTCGAAAGAAAAATTCTTAATTAACCTTAATTTTAATGAGCCGACATTTTTATCATCTACAAGAATTGCATATCATTCAATAAAACTTTAAATTATCATCAAGAATTATGATTGTACCTCATTATTTTCTAAGAATATTAACATGTTATTTTATTAATTATAATTAGTTATTGTTATTAAAAATTATTAGGTGTAATGTTTCTATTTATTTATATTATATATAAAATAAATTAACTTAATCATAACTTTTAAAAAAAAATTATAAAAAATAATAATCTTATAATTTATAACAATAAAAATAACACAATAATAATATTAAATGAGTTTAACATTAAATAAATTTAAACTGTCATAATTAAATTTAAACAATGGTAATTTGAAACAATATGTTAAAAAAAATTTAATAATAAAAATATATAATCTAAATATAAAAGATTTTATTTTTAATGTTTTCTCAAAAATTTACTTGTTTTAACAAATCAATTCACGTTGATGAAAATAAGTTTTGTTAGTATTTTCATTTGGTCAAAAAGAAAATAGCTAAAAAGTTTAAAATATATAAATATCTTTATTATTATTAAATAAATTATACTCAATAAAAACGGCCATTAAATATAAATTTTCCTTAAGATAATGGTTTATGAGAAAAAAACCCACCATATTAGTGTTCTTTTTTAATATTGCTAACATAAATATAAATAATGAGAATGAGTGATTTACCGTACATTTATTACTAATTATTACTAATAATTACAAGAATTTTACTTAAGTTTTTTATTAAACTATTGAAATTTATTCGATGAATTATATAACATGCGCATTCAAATTTCTACACACATACAGTAAATTAGTTTGTTATAAATTGAAAAGTACGAAAATATAAGTAAAATAAATATAACAAGCAAAGCTAAAATAATATAAAATAAAAAAATAAAATGAATCTCTCAGCTCGTCGTTTTTGTAAAGACATACTTATGTACGTGGAACTTAATGACTCGCCAAGTTATGAGAAATTGTCGGAGCCAACCGCAGCGCGTAAAGTATTTGTACGGAAGAAATTATTAATGTAACCGGAATCGAAATAAAAATAATTTTATTTGTTTTTATCTCTGAAATAAAAAAAATTTAATATTACGTAATTTTGTCAATAATTGAAATAAAACAGAAAATATTATATATTATTTTTATATTTTTATATTCATTAAATTTTAAATAATATCATTTAATTATTATTTGTTGGTAAGAAAAAATGAATTATTAAAATCATTATTTTTTTAAATAATTATTACTTAAAAAAATATATTATTAAAATTATTATTTTTCTAAATAAGATTTAGGGTTTTGAGGTTTAGAATTTAAAATTTAAAGAAGTAGGATTTAGGGTTTAGGGATTAGAGTTATATCTGTGAGTTAAGATTTAAGTTTAAAATTATTATTTTTCTAAATAAGTTTTAGTGTTTCATGATTTAGGGTTATATTTATGGGTTAAAATTTATGATTAAAATTATTATTTTTTAAATATAATTTAGAGTTGTGGGTTAAGATTTATGGTTAAAATTATTATTTTTTTAAATAGGATTTAAAATTTTGGGATTTAGGATTTAGGATTTAGAGTTTAGCGTTTAAAATTTTGAGATTTGTGATTTGAGTTTTAAGATTTAAGGTTTTGTGTTTAGAGTTTTAGAATTTATGATTTAAAATTTTGAAATGTTTAGAGTTTAGAGATTTGAAATTTGTGATTTTAATTTTATTTTTGATTCATTTTTAATTTCATTCAAACACATAAATCAAAAGAATGAATTTTTAATTTTTTTTCATTTATTACCACCGAAACATAGCATAAGTGGAGAACAAATATGAAAATATAAAAATGAAAAGTACATTGTCAGGGAGTCGTTCGATATTCTGAAAAAGAAGAATCAAACTAATATCGGAGCCGATAACTTTTTTTTTATTGGATTTTCATCTTCTAAAATAAAAATAATATAATCGAATTTAACAAATCACGCCCTCTTCTACCCCACACACCATGCTTAACGATTTTTTCATAATAATTTTTTTTATTATCATAATAAAAATTTATATAATATTTAGTTTATTTTTAATATTAATTATATTTTAATAATATTATTATTAATAAAATTATTATTTTTTATTAATTTATATTGTAATCTAGCTTCGCTTACTTCTATCATGACACTGAGGAAGAGTTTTCCATAAAGTTTAGAGGGACAGAGAGAGAAGCGAAGGAAGACAACGCTACACGAGCTTTAACGACGAAACTCCACGCGCCTTTCCTTGCAAACCCCTAATTCTAGCTCGGTGAGATCGGCCATGGCTTCCTCAGGGGACCGCGAGAAGTTCATCTACGTTGCTAAGCTCGCTGAGCAAGCCGAGCGATATGATGGTTGGGGTTCTGAACATTTATTTAGATGTTTTTAATAGATTTGTTATGTCTATGGATTTGTTTTGGCGTGCATATTTAGTTAGTTCTTTTTTTTTTAATTTTTTCCCTGTAGCAATATCTTTTGCTGGGTAGCTTATTTTGGCAATTTCAGTATTGATATTAGTAAAATTTATTTCCTTTCTATTTCTTTGTGTCTTCATGTGTGGGAATCTGATTCTAATTTTTAGTCTTCTCTCATTTGATTTAGTCTGTAGCTTTTTGGCTGGGAATGGATAAAAACAGAATTACGGTTTGTGCATTGAACTGAGCTAAAGATCTGCCATTTTTCAAATGAATTTTGCTGGAGAAAATTTAATTCCCGTTTAAGTTGCTCAATCCAGCTTTAACTGCATGGAATTTCTTGTCTCAGAATTTCACCTGTAATGAATATACTCGAAAAGACCCACGACAAAGTTTGATCCTTTAGACTGAATGTCCCGTGGGATTGTTGACTTTTTCCTGCTTTTATTTACTTTTAAGATTTGCTATACATGCACCTGGAATTGTTATGGATAACTTCATTTCAAAAAAGCAGATTGACAAAAAATAATTTCTCAGCAGCGTGAAATTTATTTATTTTGTTAAAGATGGAAACTTGATTTATTTTGTTAAAGATGGAAACTTGATTTATTTTGTTAAAGATAGAAGCTTGATTTATGTTTGTGTGCATTTCCTCTATATTTTGCAGAGATGGTGGATTCCATGAAAAAGGTGGCAAACCTTGATGTTGAATTGACTGTTGAAGAGAGAAACTTGCTCTCTGTTGGCTACAAGAATATTGTTGGTGCTCGGAGAGCATCTTGGAGGATCTTATCATCAATAGAACAGAAGGAAGAGGCAAAAGGAAATGAGGTTCAAGCAAAGCGGATAAGGGATTATAGGCAGAAGGTTGAATCAGAGCTCTCAGACATTTGCAGTGATATCATGATGGTGATAAATGAGCACCTCATTCCATCAGCTATGGCTGGTGAATCTACTGTATTCTACTATAAGATGTGAGAGATACTTTATCAATGATAAATCAATCTTTATAATATATGCTTTGTTCTGGTTTTGAGAATGTTTCAGGTTTTCAACTGTTATCCTTAAAATTTTGTTGGTGGCAGGAAAGGAGATTATTATCGGTATCTTGCAGAATTTAAGAATGGTGATGAGAAGAAAGAGGCTGCTGAGCAATCAAAGAAAGCATACGAGGTAATGGCATTACTATTTGTATAGCAGTCCTGGTAAAGTTGTTCTCCTATGGTCTTTAATGCAATTTTTCTATTTTTGAGTTTACATATTTAAGGAACTTTTTTGACATATTTGTTAATTGGCAATAACATTACCTTCCTTCTGGATAGTCGGAACAAATGCTAACTTCTCTTTACTGTCTAACTCACCAAGCTAGATGGGTGCTTCATCAGTGATATATTGTTAGGTTGGAGTTATAATTTTGGTTAACTGATCCTTTGAATAAGGCAAAATATGTTTGTTATTAGATACATAATTAGTAATTCGTGTTATTGTATTTTATGCTTTCGTCTCTTTTTCAAAAAGTTGTGTGATAACTAGCTATTAATATTAGTGCGTAGTAGAAATGTATGTCTTTCTAACAATCAAAAGAATGTTAATTATAAAAAAAAATTAAAAATTAAAAATCAAAAGAAGGTTATCCTTTTTGAATTCAATGGGAATTGAAGTTTATAGGAATTGTATTTTTTTTCTTTACTTGTTAATCACTGCATTTTATTTCTATAAACTTGTTGTGGTTAACACTTTTTTTCTGAAAACATTGAGGGTGATTAGTAGTTACATAAATTCTGGCATTCAACTTATGGGGATGCATTATTTCATATACTTGTAGTCTTCTGGAAAAATCTTCAATATGAAGTCTTCCATATTGTATTTCATTATATGCATTATATATTAAGACACTGGACGAAATGTGGACGTGCATCAAGTTCTCTCTGAGACAGTTAAAAAAAAGTTACTGTTGATGCTGTGTATATGCAGAGTGCTACAACTGCTGCTGAGGATGACTTGCCTCCCACTCATCCCATCCGTTTGGGTTTGGCTTTGAACTTCTCAGTATTCTACTATGAGATAATGAATTCGCCAGAGAGGTTTGCTGGAAACAGTCTTCTGTTTGAATGATGCATGATATATGTGTATTTTCTCATTTTATGTTTTGACTGTTTTTCAGGGCCTGCCACCTTGCTAAACAGGCTTTTGATGAAGCCATCTCTGAGCTAGACACACTTAATGAGGATTCATACAAAGATAGTACCTTAATCATGCAACTCCTTAGAGATAACCTTACCTTGTGGACTTCTGACATCCCTGAGGATGGAGGTGATTGTAGCCACTCTTAAAGAATTGATATTGCCATTGATGTTTCAGTTGATGAAAATTAATATATTTTCCTATTCTTGTCGAGCTTAAAATTAAAGGAATAATGTTTAGTTGATAGAATTAGAAATAAAGCTGGATTAACTAGTGAATCATGCAGTAAAAAAGAATCCAACTCACAATTGAACAGGGATACGGATGATCTTCTCTAACTAAGTAGTTAAATAAGCCTTGAATGGTCAAAGAAAATGGTTAGCGAAACCTTAAACCTAATTCTCTCTCTCTCTCTCTCTCTCTCTCTTATACAAATATACTGATTAACATAGGCACATTTTCACAAAAAGCTTCAAAGTAACGCTCTTTGATTAGAAAAAAAAATCTATTTGATTAACATTTGACAATTGAACAAAAAATTGGAAAAAAATACTTAATTGTCATTGCATATTATGAATTCAAGAAAGTGTCAAATATGTTCGTTTTAACCAAATGTAATGTGTACTGTGCCCCTGGTTCCTTTAATAAATTTCATATGTCAGAAATTGAGAGTTCAGACTGTTAATATTATCCATATGAATACCGGATAGGTTTAGTTCAGATGCTACATGATGAAAATGAGATGACTGAGGTTCTTTGTATGAATTCAAGCACACTAGGGTAACAGTCATTGATATGTTTGATGAGTTACTGAGTCTAGTTTTGCAGAAGTGTTACCTTGTGCTGTGCCTAACAGTCTTTAGACTCTTTAACTAATAAACTCTCTCTTCTTTTAGAAGTTTTCTTGATGTAGGCAGTTTTATTGATCTCTTTTTCCCTGCTGTTCTATTTGCTGTAGAAGATGCCCAGAAGGCTAATGGCACTGCCAAGCTTGGAGGGGAGGATGCTGAAGTGAGTATTTGGCATGTCTTCTGGTTTTCATCCATATTTTGCTATTTTATTGCTCTAGTGATGTGATTTTTCATCTTTTGCAGTGATGTACTTGGGCCTGCTATATGTGTGATGGATTAAGGATGCCTTATGATTATCAACATTGATGTTTTAGCTAAAATATAGATCATTGCGTGGTCTGTACTTCGTATCTCAACACAGTTCCATCTTCAGTCTCAGTCCCCTAGCTTCCTTTGTTATTGTTTGGATGGAATGTAGAGAATTGACACGTTTGCTAATGGTGGTTTTCTTTCTTTTTTGTATTATTGAAAATGCACAGGGGAGATGGATACTGTGGCTACACGCCTTTAGCATTGAAATTTGATGTATGCCTGTCACACTAAATTATACTTTATCATGCTGCTTATTTTGTTACTACAGATGCCAAGACTTGTAGTTGAATGTGGTTCGGTAGTGAAGTCTTACAGCATAGTTAAGGATCACTAGCTACAGAATGAATTTAAAGAAAAAATTCATTAGATTATGTTAAATACTCTCTCCCTCTGTGTGTGTGCGTTTCTTTTCCTCCGTATTGTGAAGTCTAAGCCTGTTGAGTACCGACGTTATAAGATACCAACTAAAGACTGGGTTTGATTGAGGTGTTATTGCATTGCTTTTTAAGGGCGGTAATGGTTTTGAGCCAAGATCCAATGGTGATTGAGTACACAAAGATAGATGAAGATTAGAAGGGATCCAACTTTTAAGATGGAAGTGTTTTGAGAAATCACATAGGAAGCTAAAATTTAAACATAATTTATGGGGAAACTACATTAATGATCAAACATTAGCCTCATTTGAAGATACCAAATTTTGAAAGTAATCTGTAATTGAGAAAGTATAAATTTTTATTAATACATAGGTGTTTCGGGTCTCTGGGCCGATTCAATGAATGACAGCCCACATAATTTGGACGATGTGCCCATTACCAAGTCGGTATTTGCTCGACAAAGAGACGCTACCGCGCTAGGCTGTGGGATGGGTGTATTCATGCATTTGCCTCCTTAGCCGAAGGCGTAGTCAATCCCTGCAGAAGAAAGCAACAATGACAAGCGTTAATGCACACATTTTATACCCAAATTAAGAGAGAGAAGGGGATCAAGAACATTTTTGTTCCTTTTCTTCTTCTTTTATTGTTAAAATATATAAACTCAATTTTATAAAATGTAGGTTGGATTGATAATAATTTTAAATTACATAATTCGATAACTGATGCAAATGTATATTACCATATTTACATACCTAAATGACACCCGCACCCATCATTGGCATTTTAATAGGGAGTAAATGTAATGAATTTACACGAGTGGTATAAAGGGTTCTTTTACCTTTTTTATAATAAAAGTCGCATCAGATCAAATGATAGAATTTCATAATCAAGATTAAAAAATAAATAAAAAAATTGAAATCAAGGATGGTCGATTAGAGCAAATAAATAAACTGAAAATATTGGTGGTCAAATAAATGCTCAATGGTTTGCAGTAAAAATAAAATAAAATACCAAATACCGGAACTTAATGTACTAGTACATATTTGGTTGATTTTACTAGTTATTTCAAGTATTTTTATATGTTCATAATTGAATTGCATCCTTCTTTGTGTCTTTTTTTTATCGATTATTACAGCAGAGTTTATTATTAAATCAGGTAAGAGTCTAAGGATAATAAAATATTGATTATTTGTATGGATAAAATATTTATATATAAACTTGTATTTAAACTCATTCTCGAGTCTATCAAGTAAAATCGAAAAAACGTCAAAAATTTAAATAATCGTACTTCAGGTATATTTGTTATAATTATAACACATAAGATTGTATTTATGCATTTGATCGCACATAAATCTAGAATTATTTTTATTTTTAAAATATTTATGCTAAAATATAGAATAAGATATATGCTAAACTATTACATAAGATATATCCTAAATTATATGCTAAACTTTAACCTAAAATATAACATAAAATATATTTTAAAAGAACTATTCTTTAAATATGAGTCTTCATTATTAATGATTATACTTTAAAATAACTCTTATTTAAATATGAGTCTTCATGATTAATGAGTCTACTTTAAAAGAACTCTTTTTTTAAATAGGAGTATTACTAATCTTATTTGTACACAATAATATTATTCTCTTATTCTTAATTTCTCTATCTTATTTTGCAAATATAAAATCATAAATCTTTAGGCTTATTTATTTAGTTAATCTATCAAATATTGATGGTTATGTTTGATTGATTAATAAGCCTAATTAGTTTGTGATATTTTGATCATATGTTCTTATATGTTTTTTATTTTTGTTCTTGAATTGTTAGACAAATAATTGTGTTTGTTATATCATAATTATTTAATTCGATTATTAATCTTTAAAGAATGTATTTTTATTGAACTTGTACTTGGTCTTTTTGCTCTAAGTTTTACTAATTGATTTGATTTAAGTGATATATATTTTGAATCATTTAATTAGGATTATTTATTATTAAATCCATTATAGAACACATACGAGCACTTGTATTTTTGTACTAACTATTTTGCAGTTAATTCAGGAACGTATCTGATCGGTAGAAACTTATTGAAACGTTGGTCTAGAAACCGCTTACGGTAATATTTAAAACTGTGAAAACAGAGTAGGGGCTTGTAAGTAAGGTACACTGTGGCAGTATCCTAGGGATGATAACATAAGATCGAGTTTGTACTTGAACATTTGTTTTTTATAGTGAAAATTTAGGTGGTTCGGTGGACTGGTGGTTTTCCTCATAGACCATGGTCGTGGCCTAAGTTATTTCTACTTAAAAATATCGTGTGTTATTCTTTTATTTTCACCTATTATTCTTACACGTGACTACATGTTTGACCGTTTTGTTTGAATTATTAAATTATAAATTAATAAAAATTAAAAATAATCTATTTATTCCCTCTGGGTTAATTAGATCCATAAATTATAAATTTAAGAAATATTTAATATATTTTTGAATAAATATCAAGTGCAAATGAGATAATGATAGGATTGTTTAAAATTTTCCAATTTTTTCAATTGGTTGGTTTAAAAACATCAAATACTATTTATTATTATTAAAATTAATTAAAAATATATATAAATACAACTTAATTAAGGTATTTTTGAATGCTAACGAAGCAATATTTGTTCGATTTTGAAGAAAATTGAAGAAGGGTAAATTAACGAAAGAGGGATAATTAGATATGTTTTTATTTATTTTAAGAGTGATACCTATATATATTTTTTATTTTTTTATTATTTAAAAAATTAGCAGATAAATATTATCGTTTTTATTTTTATTTAATTTTTAAATTTTTTTAATTATATTTATTAAAGTTAAAATAATATTTTTACGATTTTAATCGAAAAATAAAAAAAATTGAATATATTTTATGATGTTATTTTCAATAAGAATTAAGTATCTAAATGATCACTTTGTTTAGACCAAATGTATTGTTTATAAAAAAAATTTACGTTCATTTATTTGTGAAAAAGTATAATTCTAAGTCTCTTTGTTTATAAAAATTATATACAAAGTTAACTTTTTAGTATATTTTTCGTTAAATTTAATAGAATAGTATATGTATTATGTATATATTTATATTTTTGATAGTCATATATGTATACAAAAATAATATTTAATTAAAAAATTAATCAAAGTTTTAAAGAATATTTTTTTTAAGTTAAACAAAAATTTTAATAAATATTAAAATTTTCAATGTTTAATATTTAATGTCATACATTAGACAATAAAAATTTTATTTAAATTTCATTAATTTTTTTTTAAAATTCGGTTGATTTTTAATTAAATATTGTTTTATTAAATATATATTTATTAAAAAATAAAAAATAAATATATTACGGGCACTATTTCTTTATATTTAAGTGAAAACATACTTTTTAGACAAAGAAATTAAATAACACTCTCATCCCCTAATAATTATCACATTAAATTATTAAAAAAAAGTACTAGATCATTATAAGTTGCCGGCTACTCCGTTCGATTTTTATCTTTTTCCAGCTGTGAAGGTTTTGGGAAAAGCTATATACAGTTCTCTTTCCGTTGTTTTTTATATCGCTTATTCGCTTTGTACAAATTCTTGCTTCTTGTTCTATACAGTTCTTTCGATGGCAAACAGTAATTTACCTCGAAGGATCATCAAGGTGTTGGTTTAAGCTATCCGATCTCTGCCTTATTTGTTTCTCAGCTTGTGGATTTCATTGTATATTTTTTTATTTATGTTTATGGTTTATTGGTTTTGATTTTTCGGTTTTATCATCTTGATTCAATAGGAGACGCAGAGGCTTCTCAGTGAACCAGGTCTGTCTTTCTCTATGTGGGTAACTATGATGTATTTAAGTAATCTGGATTGTGCAATTTGAGTTTGAGTATGCTTTTATGGTGGTATCTGCTTCTGTGCTTGTCATTTGGGTATTAAGCAACATTGGTGGAATTCGGGGTTGCTGCTTTGAATGTTATCAATTATAATCGAGGAATGTCTTGGAGATTTGTGGGTTTACTGTTGGTAAGTGAAGGAGTTTTTACTGCTTTTAAAGTATAAAGGAGGATTCAGTAGGGTTTTTTTAGCTTTTAAGAGTATCGAAATTTCTTGTCTAAAGAGACTGCCCATGTTAGTGAAGATGAGAGGTGAGGGAATAGCCTGGTTAGCACTGTCTTGGAGTCCAGCCCTAATAAATACCGTCTGATGTTTTCCCCTTTATGTACTTAATAAAATTATATTGCTACTAATCCTGATTCTAGGGGACGGTTTCTTGGAACAGTGGTAAGTATTGATTGGATTTCTTTTATTTTCTTGAGTAGTGTACTCTTGCAGGGCTAAGAGAAACTTTTTTTAGTTTTTGTTTAAAGTAATTTTTGGTCGGTTGATACTTCATGCCTCAAATTATAAGGATCATATTACCATCTCAAATTCTTCCTTATTAAGTTTCCTAGTTAACAGACATTTCATACATTTTCACAAGTCCCATGATCAATTTCATGATATTAGGTAATACTTTTATTTTCTGATTGTGACTACTTGAAGGTCGAATATCTTTTGTTCTATGTTGTTATTGTGATAGAGAGCTGGTTGTATTGAAAATTATATACTATCAAATGGCTTGTTTGTATTAAGTATCTTTTCATGTTTCTTACAGCCCCTGGAATTAGTGCTTCTCCTTCAGAAGAAAACATGCGATATTTCAATGTGATGATTCTTGGTCCATCTCAATCTCCTTATGAAGGTATTTTAGCCTGCTGCTCTTTTTACACAGCATTGCTTGGATTTATTTCAAAATGTTTCCTTTTTTTAATCGAGAAAAATACCACAGAAGTCCATTAGATTAGGTTATTTATGCTATTTAATCCCTTAGAATAGAAATAGTGTTATTTAGTTCCCCAGTTTTGTAAAAGAGATAATTAATGACAAATTATATTATTTGAATGATTTTTGTATTAAAATATTATTATTTCTGTTAAGTGATTAAACACGATTAAAACTCGAGTATTTAACAATGATAAAATCACAATTAATATGAAAAAAATTATTTTTAATATTTGTTAATTGCTACACATTTTATTTTAATGTTTTATTAATTTTTAATTTTTACTAAAAATTAAAATATATATTTAACTAACTTTTTGTTTGAATTTTATTGTTGTTTATTTTTTCTTAAACTATTTTATATTAAATTTCACTTTTATCCTCGTTAAAGACTCGTATTTTAATTGCCTTTTAATTACTTGAAAGAAAATAATAATATTTTAGATGAAAAATCATTAAAATAAAGTAATTTGTCTTTAATTAGCCCTTTTTACAAAGCTAAGGGACTAAAAAACACGGTTTTTAATCTAAAGAACTTTTATGACACCTCATCCTTTTTCATACCCTATTTTTTGCAAATCTTATCATACATGTGCTCAACTTCGGAACTTGCTTTTCAAATTTTTTTCCATTAGATAGGTCGCAGGTTGACCTTTTATGATGAATGTAAGCTAGTTCCCTCATTCTGTTCCTTTAATTGGAGGACATTTTTAGATAATACATGATTATCAGTGTTACAGACATTGCAAGCAAAAGGTTTTCTGGACTCTTTAAATTAAAATCTTGTTGCATTTTCTCAGAGATAGAAACGAGACTTATTTATATTTAATAGCCATCCTCTTAAAATTGCTGAGGCACCCTTACTATCAAATCTTAAGAACTCCTTTATGCAGGACAAATTTGGTATCATGCTAATATGTAGCTAAACATTGCTGGTCTTTCTGCAATTATGCTATTATTGAAGCATTTTGTATCCCTTTTTTGTCATAATATCTAACTATTTATATATTGATTTTGGTTGCATCATAATTATGCATTGATTTGCTAGGTGGTGTTTTCAAGTTGGAGTTGTTCTTGCCAGAAGAGTATCCAATGGCACCTCCCAAGGTAATATATTATGAGTAAAATTAAGTTCACTGTGCTGTTAATTCTTAAGACTAATTTTATTTTAAGGCTTCTATTTTGTTGACTTTGTTTAAGTAGTGGACTCTTGAGATCAGGTGGTTTTCTATTTTGTGGACAACCCTTTACTTGTGCTAGTTATGCTGTCAATGGTGTAACTCTTCATCATTCTGTTTATCTTCTTCCATGTTATGTATATGTTTAAATTGGGTTTTTTTATTTCACTTGATGCATAATGTGAAATACAGGTTGTTCTTGTGATGATGTTTTCTGTTTTATGTTTCCAGTAATGTTATAGATGCAAATGCCTCATGGAAGAAAGTTAATTAATTTTATATGGATAGAGTGTAGTTCTCAGAGAATAATAAGGTGTGGAAATTAGGATATGGATATTATTTAATCTATATTTCTCAGAATATTGCCAGTTCATGATCTGGACAGTTCTCCTGATCAAATGGTGGTTTCTTCCATATTCTTTTAAACTACCATTTTAGGGTGAAGTGTCGAAATTGTTCACTAGCTTTGGTTACTCAGTATGTTTGTCGAAACTTGCCCCCAGTATCCAGCTTTTCTCTTCGTGTTTATTAATATATGCTTTTATTATATGGTCTTGGTTTCTTTAAACCCTTGTTGAACTTGTCAAATTCAGTATTTGCTCCATTCAACTTAAATATGTTTTTTTTTAGTTGGGAAGGTTGTCCTGTATAATATGGTTTTGAAAAGTACATGTATGCTTGTGAAAAGAAGTTACTGTAACTGCTTTATCGAATTATGTTGAACATAAAATTATGTCTAAATAGTTAGCAATGTTAAATTTCCTTGGGGCATTTATTGACGAGATGGTAGTTAATAAGATGTTAAAATGATAAGAGTAAGAGAGAGTAATAGATTAAATGGGAGAACATAGACAAATTTGGGATTAAGGATTGAGACAAATGGAAAAATGTATGGAAATAATAGGCGTTAGTGATATTGTTGAAAAATGTATACCTAATGAGAAATATATATATATATATATATATATATATACATGTCATATTCCGTCTCATGTCAGTTAAATAAAGATCTTATTTTCTGTCTTTTACTTTGGTTCAAGAAGTTCACTGCAGTAAAATGTGGCATCTTTCATGTCTCTCTTCTGTTTTCAGGTACGTTTTCTGACCAAAATTTATCATCCTAATATTGACAAGGCAAGTACACTGTCCCAATTCACTCCTTTTGTTGTCTCGTGTATGACATCGCAGAATATGAATGATCTTTGGATGATCTTTTGCAGCTTGGGAGGATTTGCCTTGATATTCTAAAAGATAAATGGAGTCCAGCTCTTCAAATCCGAACCGTATTGCTCAGGTAATAGTATCATTTACCCTGAAACTAATACATAATTTTATGTTTAGGAATTATAGCATCTAAACAAGATTTCATAAATCTACATGATACACGTTCTCCCTTACACCGAATTTGGAAATTCCGAGTTAATTTTCAGCAACTGAACTAACTTATGTAGGATATGTTGACTATTATCGTCTGTTTTGAGGTCTCTCATGTAACGTGACATATTGTGGGTTTATTTCACAGCATCCAGGCTCTTTTGAGTGCTCCAAACCCTGATGATCCACTTTCTGACAATATTGCAAAGCACTGGAAGACTAATGAAGCTGAAGCCGTTGAGACAGGTGTGTTATCTAATAATTTGTATTGCTCTCAGAGATAGACTCACTATACAATTTATTTTTAAATGGAATTTGATGTACACAAGACCATTGATTTCTAGTTACATGGGTATTTGATATGTTTAATTTGCATTCAGCTTCTCAAGTATGTCTCTCATCCTTCTCTTGAGTTTGAATTATTAAGTTGAATGTAACTTCAACTTGTCTTTTCTAACAATTGGGACTATGAAGAGTTGATTGCTATTACAAAATGAAAAATATAGGGTAGCAATATCGGCACAATGTAAATTGATGATGCTTCAATAATATTTTATTAATGATAACTTTATCAAAAAGTAATGATACTAAGGTGTAATTAATATTAGGGGTAAAATGAATATTTTATATATTTTTATTGTGACAATAATAAAAGTTATTGTGTTACAGTGACCATGGTAGATTCAATGCATTCTTTATTTTTCCCCAAGTAATTGCATTGATAAATTCCAATTGATTTGAGCATTTTTATTATAACATAGTTTTGTTTTCTGCACTGATTTTTTTTTCTTTCCCTTTTTTTTTAAAAACATTTTACCATACAGCAAAGGAGTGGACCCGTTCATATGCAAGTGGCGAATAACGATCCGGCCTTTGTTGGTGAAAAGTAATATTCATTTTCCATCTTAACTGGGATGCTTGTCAATGATTTTAGAATATACAAACTTGAAACATGAATGGTCTAGATCATCCCCTCTAAGTTCTAACTATTAAGTTGATTACCGTCATCGTTTGTTTGTAAGGGCAACCTATATATATATATATATGTGTGATTATATGGAGTTTGTTTTCAACTGCTAATACTGCGCAATGAATTTTAGGGAAAATTACAAAAATAACATATCATATGTCTATCTCATACATTTTTATTCTTTAAAAAAAGCTGTCGTATTATTTTATTTTGAATGTCGTCTAATTGGACGCTCTTTAAATTAAATTACGATCATTTAGACAGATTCAATGTTGAACGGTATTCAATTGGAACATGCATGTTCAATATTATTAGGGTGTTGTTTTGGTTATAAGTTGTAAGAATATTAATTTTTATGATTTTTTCAAATTTTATTTGCAATATTTATGGGTAGTTATTGCATGTTCAATATTATTAGGGTG
Organism: Hippophae rhamnoides; assembly: GCA_033030585.1. Taxonomy (NCBI): domain Eukaryota; kingdom Viridiplantae; phylum Streptophyta; class Magnoliopsida; order Rosales; family Elaeagnaceae; genus Hippophae; species Hippophae rhamnoides. Next base: position 57,789,430 of record CM065428.1, on the reverse strand, counting down.
TTGTTTTGGTTATAAGTTGTAAGAATATTAATTTTTATGATTTTTTCAAATTTTATTTGCAATATTTATGGATAGTTATTGCTGTTAGTGTCAAATGAGTAGCTCTCTAGCTTAATTTATTTAAGGTTGATGTAATAAGCTAATGAGTTGAAAAAGTTTAACTTACCCAACCTATGAGCACGAGCTCAAATAAATTAGTTCACATAGCTCATAAGTAGTTTGTGAGTCTATTTAACAAAATCTATAAATTTTTTTTAAGTTTTGTTTTGTTTTTTATTAGGGTAAATGAACAATTAATGAATTGCTCAGCAAAACTTTTTGAAAGTGAGTTAAATTAACTTTTGACTCTTATAAAATTTAAAAATGAGTTGGATATAATTATAGCTTAAACTAATTGAGGTGAACTTAAGCTATTTGGGCTAGTAGTTTAGTTAAACTCATTTGACGGGTATTGGTCTCGGTCCTTGAACTCTTCATTGGTTAAGTCTACGAATCCATTGAATTCGATTCTCGAGCTTATATGGACGTTCGTTTCTACTACTAGAGTTGAGAGATCAACTTTGTCAACATTTTGTTGGAATATCTCAAAACACTTGTTTCTTCTCGATGTCTATGTACACTCGTCTATAGCCAACTATCCAGTGCTGAAGTACTAGTGAAATCTTCTCCCATGAAGTTCTGTATTGTCTCTTATTTTGTTCAATGAATAGTGGATACAGACAGTATTAGAAACTCACTTTGAGCTGTCTGTATGAGAAGCATCTGTTAGAAAACAAAACAAAAAGTACTGACACACATAAGTTTCTTTAAAAAAAATGTCTAGGTAAAAAAGAAAAATAAAAGAAGAATTATGAATTCGAAAGTGTTTTGTTTTCTTATATTCATGTTTGGGTTTCAAGTTTCTGTTGATGTTGAAGAAAAGTTCTTTCGGAACCTTTAGTTTGTGAGCTGATAAAAAAGGCCCATTTTTAAAGTTAAAACAGATTCCAATAAGCAAAGAAAACACAAACTTTGAAAATGGGGAATTCTAATTAAATCTCATAAAACCTTCAAAAAAATACATACCCTATTGTCTAAATTTATTAGGGATATATACTTTAGAGGTATGTATTTGGAGAATTTTATAGACTGTTAGTAGAATTTCCCTTTGAAAATTGATGACTATTTTTGTTGCTAACAAGTTGGCTTCTTATCTCAATTAGTACTCTTCGAAGTGAAATTTATTTTAAGACTTTAGAAATATATTTTAAATTTTAATTTTTTAGCGCTTTATCAGCTGACTTTTTTTAAGCCACTATATACCTATATAATAATATAATGGTTTAAAATATTATAAGTTACATATTAAATATGTATATAGTAGAATAAATTGCATAAAAAAATAAATTACACAAGTTAAATAACTTACAAAGGAGTTTATATTAAAAAGGGGTATACTGTTTGTGATTCCAAAGATTCCTTTTAGTGTACTGTTTATCTATTTATATTAAAAGGGGGTATAAGTGGTTATGTCTCATCGGGAGTGTACTAAAACTAGGGTGCATATGAAAAACTTGGTACGATCAGAAAAACAAGTGATTGACTTACATGTTAAAGGGCAAGTACACTCACAATGAGTTGAATCAGACTTTAACTACAGGCTGATGCTAAGGATTTACAAACTGGCACCAAACATGTACGAACTGTGCTTCATGAGTTGATGTAGGTGATTATATATGGGCTGTTCATGGACTATACACTGGATGTGCATGGGCTATGCCATAGGCTGGTGAGGGTTCTGACTATTGAATTGTAAATTGGGTTATTGATGGTTCTTGGTTCATGGTTTAAGAAGTTTGGTTGAGCTTTAGGTTAATGCCCCCTACTAGGTGGGATAGGCCCTTTTGTTGTTCACCATGTATTCAATATATTTATACTTATATTAGGAGTTAAAAGAATGAACTTTTTATTTAACTATTGCATAAGAGAGAGTAGAGCTTTTTCAAACAGAAAAAATGGAAAGAATAACAAAAATTAAATTGATTTCGATTGTTTTTACATAAATTATTTTGAAAGTAAATAAAAATGGTATTTTATTAAAATACATTGTTAACAAACAATAGTTTTTTAATAACATTATACACTTGCATACTTACATATATATCGTTAAATTTGAACCCATACCTTCTGGTTAGTACCCATAAAAACATATACCATTATATTATAAGATATTATTAACAAATAACATTTCTTTATAAAATAAATTTTACCTTATAATATAAAAGCCATTTAGTTTACATGATTTTAATTCCATAATCTCTATATATAATTAAGTTCTTTATACTGAACAATTTCATAATTTATAATATGTAGTTGACTTAAGTATATAAAAGATTTAAGATTTGAAATCCATTTTTTTTATATATAAATAATGTAATTATTTAAAGAAAATACAAATCAAAATCTTGATTATATATTTTATGGAACTTTACTTAATCGTGGAAATTAAAGAATCTTAAGTGAATCAACTATTATGGTTGGTTATATTAATTTATTAAGAGAATAAATTTAAATTTTCATTATATAAATGATCTATTTATTTAAATAGTTTTATTTTTAATATTTTTAATAAAAAATATATTTATCTTTTATAACATTAAAAACACATGTATTCATATTTTTACAAACGTTAAAATATTTTTAGAAGAAAAATTAAAATTAAAAATCAATGTATGGAAAAAATTATCTCATACAAAAACCTAAATTTAATTTGAAATGAAAATAAAGAATTACAATAAAGAATCTGAATAAGCCAACTGATTTCAACGTTTACTAATACTTTACCATACTTATAATTGTTAGAAAATTTGGGTAAAATGGTATAATCACAAATTCTTCCTTCTAAGATCTTTCTTAGCAGAATATCAAATAACAGAGAAATAGATAATACACAACACAAGAATTATAGTGGAAACTCAAAATTAGAAAAAAAACCACTTTCGTTGTCAAAAGATAACCAGAGAAAAATTCACTAAGTGAAAAATTGTTACAACCACACTCTCAGTAATTTTCTCACACACCCAAAAGACAAGAGCAATTACAAGCCTAAGAGAATTTTCTCACAAAATTCTCTCACTTAAGAACTTCTCATACAAGCTTTTCTCTATTTTTTGGATGATTATTAATGAAGAAATGAAACCATATTTATAGCCTTCAAGTTCTCATTTCATATGCCAAATATTTCTTCATTCAACAAAATTAGGCTACCTAATTTTCCTATTTTTTATTCAAACACGGTTAGGCACCTCCATCTTTGACAATATAATAAGCCACATTCCATGAATTTTCTTCTAAATTAGGCACCTCTTATTTTAACTAATAAACCTAATATTATTTTTAATCAATCATAACAATAATGAGTACGAATTAAATTACCTTTATTTGTAAAGTAAACATAAAAAAATGAAATCATTGAAAATGAACCCGCTTGCTCTACAAATTTATCCTTATAATATAAATTATTATTTTTTCTTAATTTGTTATTAATATATTTATTTTACTTTATAAAAAAATATTATTAATATCAATTTTTTTCAATATCAAATATGATTATTCTCTGTCAAATCTACAAGATAAATAAACTGTTAATATTTTATACCATCACGTGGTGGTTGGTTTTCGATAATATGAATATTTAAAAAGATATAGAATCTTATTTTAATAATTATATTGAAATAGATTGTTTGATTATGATTATCTATTTGTGATCAAGTGATATTAAGAGATATTTTATTGTGTGATTTGTGAATATATATAAAGTAAATAATTAATCTTATAGTTATTCTCGTCTGATTAAGATTGAAATGTTATAGTTTTGTAGTCATGTATCGTTAGTTATTTTTTCAATTATCTTTTTAAGATAATTAAAGAATAATCTTTAGAACTTTATTTCTTTAAGATAATTAAATGATAAACTCTTTATTGACTGTATAGACGAAATTTTATCCTCGATATTTATTACATAAAGTATTAATATTTTAAATTAAATTTTATATAAACAATTTTTAAACAAAAATTAAACATTTAAATTAAAGGGAAATAATTAAAATATAAAAAAATGAAAATGAAAATGAAATTAGATATATTTAATTAGAGTATTTTCTTAGTTAGATATATTTCTCTACGGTGAATTTTTGATCATAATAAATTTTTAAATAAAAAAGGCAAAAATTAATAGAAATAATTTCAAGGGGGATCAGGGAATCAAATTTGGGAAAATGTATAATGGAAGGACTTGGAGTGATACACATATCATTTTCACAATACATTTGGTAAAGTAAACTTGAAAATGAGTGTGTTATCCTTTTCGATCATTTCCATTTCCTAGCCTATTAAGGGAACACACTATTAGTTCTAATTATGGTAGGTAAAATGCTTGTAATTTCCTCGAAATAAGAATTTTTTTTTTGTTGTTGCTTGTTTTGCTTAATGCATATATGTTTTAATTAATACTTTCTATAACAGTCTTAAATTCATAATTCATCTCATGCATAAAAATAAAATAATCTTTAAAAAAAAATGATCATGAACCATTGAACGGTAGCTAGACTCTCATCAAAGTTAGGTACTACTTTATTAACTATATAATAAGTGTTAATTTAAGTATCGCAATTCCTAAGGATTATACCTGTCTACAAGAGTGTGATTATTTTAATATTCTGCTTAAATTTTGGGGAAGACTTGTAATTACACTGTATAATTTTGAAAAACTTTGTAGAAAATGTCATTTTCAAATTTCCAAAAGGTGTATTTTATTTATAGGAATATAGCCATAGAGCAAAAGACCCAGGACGCTTTGCAACTTTTATAGGCTTTTATATGTATAGCTAAACCCCATTGAAGACTCCAACTATTAGCAAACATTAATTTTAAAGGAACATTGTTCCGTCTTGGTTAAAATTAGTATACACTATCAAAAAATCAGATTTACATTAAGTTTTTCTCCGATAATAATTGATGTAAAAAACATGTTAAGAAAATATTGTGAAAGTGAGATATGTTGATTTAATCGTGAGATCGGGCAATAACATGAGGTTAATTATATATTAATGTGTATATTAATATATGTATTAACATAACAATATTTTTCCTACTAAAAAGGGTAGTGTAACTAGGTGTTTATGGAGAGGTGGACTGGGAATCAATGAAAAGCTTTTGAGCTCATAATTGAGCGTAAAATCGGCCTCCTGTTGATGCTAATAATGCTTGGTGACGGCCGCCACTCGAAGAATGTTATAAATTTAACGTTGACGCTGCAGTGGATGTTATGACACTGCATGCTGCCAAACAATATGGTCCAGGTTCAAATTTTGTCCGAACATTTACCTTCTTAGTGTAATCATCTGATTGGACTCTTTACTAACTGTTCGAGTATGATTAAAATTCATATTACTCATACATTAAAACGTATCTAGACGGGTTCACAGATTTATGTTCATCGTGTAACTCATTCTTTTCGTCCTCTCATAACATCGAACTTGAAGCTTATCCTTAAGTACTTTGAACTCTTAGAAGTTGTTACCATTTGGATCATTTATGAGCCCACTAAAATATTCTTTAACTTACGAGTAATATAAATTTTAATCATGCTAGAACATTAAAAGAAAACTTTTTTATCGGTTTTTATGATTATGTGATTAAAATGATTTTGGTCATAGATTCAAAATTGAAAAAGGCAAAAAAATCTCGATAAATTAGACAAAAACAAACAACAATTCTATAAAATTAACTTAGGGGATCCACGGGATATTATCTAAACTTAGTATAAAATATTGATAAAAAGGACGTTTTTTAATGTTTGAACATGCATGCAACATAGATGTCTAGTTTTTTATGAATTGTCAAAATTTAATTAAATAATGTTATTCTTTTTTATGTTTTTCTTGTTATATAAAGGTTAATTATGCTACTCACAATTTAATTAAATTTTACTTAATTGTTTAAATTTTATAACTTAAATTACATACATATTAGATTGAATTTTTTACTGTGATTGTTTTTGGTATTACAACTTAACTAATAAAATTACCTTTATTAAAAAAAAACTAGGTGTTTGGTTTGTTATGTATTAGTTATATATATATTAAAGAACAAAAAAGTAGAGAAATGAACAGCTAATAATATCTACCGACCTCAATAGTTGAAGCCAACCTTGTCCACTTCTAACTAAATTAAAAAGGTATCACTAATTTAATTTAGAGTATTATAAATAATAAATCTCACGTGAGCATTATTTTTTAAGTTAAAACTTTGCTGCTGATGCTGCTGCTGTCTTTTATCATACGACGGGTATAAAGTAGCTGAAAAATACATAGTAGCAAAAATAAACAACATATTAATTTTAAATAAATATCGAAGAAAATGAGGAAATATATCAACATTTAAATAATAAAATACATAACATCAAAAAATTTATGTATTGACAATCTTCTAACTTTGCTTATTTAGGTTATCCTTTTAACTTGACCTGTTTATAGCAACTTCAACGTCATCTTGCAACAATTTTTGTATCATTTTAGTACAAAAATTGTATAATATTTTTCCTCTTCTCCAACCTATAACATCAAATATTATATTAAAAATTATATTTTTTTTATATAATATTTTTCTATTTTTAATTAATTCCTTAATAGTTATTATATCCAACTAATTAATTAATTATATATTACTACTATTTAATTAATAATAATAAATTTAAAAATTACATTCTTTAGAAAAAAAAATTCACTAACTAAAATGGTACTTATGTGTGAATTTAAAGAAAAAAAATTTTATTTAAAGATTTGAATTTCAGAGGTTCCATGAGTTTATTTGAAGCAAGAATTATGCAAAAATAATCTTAGAACTAGCACATAGATCTCAACAACAAGAATGATCTCAAGGTCAGAAAAAAGATTTCAAAATAACACATATGTTTTTAATCAATGTTTTAATAATTTTGAATACCTCAGAATGATTTACTTTATTATTAAATTGTTATTTTAGTTTATATTATATTTTTAATTCTATATTATATTTAGTAATTTTCATTAATTTTATGTTATATATTTAAATAATATTTTAAAAAAATTATTAAAAATACACATGAACAACATCTCGTCAAAATTTAACTTAATATTATTTATGACTTTATTTTTGAAACGAAATTTGGTGTTGGATTGGAATAATTTTTATACCAAAATTGTATCATTTTGATGGGACAGAATTGGGTTGGACATTTTGGTCGGGTGGTGTTGGGTTTGGGAGACTCTAAGATGCAATAATCATTTATTTATTTTTAAATAATTTTATAGTACTATTGTTTTTAGAAAATAAAAAAGAAAAAAAGAAATTTTTATAGTCATATTTTTTTTAAAAAAAGTTTATTTAGTAGTTTTGGGAAAAATCATTTTTCCAAAAACAAAAATGAGTGAATAATTATTTTTCTTAAATCAATCGATAATATGACTAATTAGGTATATAAGTGAGAGTTATTTACCTATATAGCTAACATATGATACAAAATGAATGTTTTACTTAAATAATAATTTCTAGACGCAAAACGAACAGCTTATAAAGACAAAAATGCCCTCCTTAATAAATAACATATTAAACATACATAAAAGATTTTTTTTTTTTGAAAGAAATGTAAGGATTTCATATATAAGTTTTGAAGAATATGTAAGATTTATACATAAATAATATGCAAGTTTTATATACATATTTTTTCAAATATATAAAACTTAATTTACATATTTTTAAAATAACATGCAATACTTAAATACATATTTTAGTTTTGAAATATTGTTACAGTAAGTTGCTAAGTGCATAGAAAAAATTTCTATGCTCACAAATATATAAAGGCAAGCAAATAGGTTACAGACTTACCTGCACCAGTTTCTTTGTATTTGTATTCACATGAAATAACCAATAAACTATTAGATAGTCTAGTAAAAAAAAAAATTTTGAAAAGAGAGAATCATCACCACTTTCAAAATATGTATAAACAAACATATCTGATAACATATTATATCCATTTCTAATAGCAGCAGATATAAGTAATATTAAATTCAAGTATTTATCAAGAATTACTGAAAAAATTTATCAGAGTATAACATATACATTAGTCAAAAATCACAAAAAATTGCTTGAATCTATCAGAATTTATTGGTGTAATGCATACATACATATACATTTAGACATGAAACAACAATGGTCATAAATCAAGATGTAAGTGAAGCATGGAGAGGAGAGTTTGCAAGGTTCAAAGGACAGAGGCTATCGAAACAAAACAATTATGTTATTGACAATTTTAGTGACCAAATCTTTTGAGATAGCATATATCAGTGTTATTATTGACAATTTTAGTCGCTTAAGCTTACAAAGAAAAACGAAAAATTCTGTAATGGGAAGTGAAAATTTAAAGAAAAATGAACGAAAATATTGCCTAAAATAGATATGAATGTCAAAATCAATCAGTTGAGTGAGATAGCTCGAAAGTACGTGGAATAGAACTGGGAAAAGGAAGTACCTTTTTTGTCGAAAATAAGGAGGTAACGAACATGCGTGTCCATGAGTGTGAGCGTCAGATTCGTACGCATCGACTCAGTAAAAAGTAGCTTGATTTCAACAACCTGAAGGACTGGCTTACATGTTATTTTGCTGACAGTTTGCTTCTTTTAATTATTTCGTGTCATCCATAGACAGATCGTTCGAAAAAGATACGAGGAAGATGAGAAGTGACACAAAGAAAGGGAGTTAGATGTATAAATCACTCATAGAGTAAAAAATCACAAATGTTAGGTACAATAAAAATGGTAGGTGCAACCACAAATAATAGCTACAATCACAAATGATAGGTGCAACCACTAATGGTAGATGCATCTAATATTGATATGCAATTTTGCCTATAAATAGGCAATGTCTTTGCCTTAGAGAAACATCAACACAACAAACAAGAAGAGAAGCTAAGCAAAGCCAAATGAACAATTTCCTTTGAAGAAAAATAGTGTTGTGTGAGAAAGTGGGAGATAATATCTTAGAAAAATATCTCAAAAGGGGAGTGACAAAATAGTGAGTTTGAGAAACACTTGTGTGACACTATTTTGGGTTTATCTCAATTTGTTGTATTTCCTCTCACTTTGTACCCATTAATCTTATTAGTGGAAGAAATATTTTCGGAGTTTGTCCCGTGGACTTAGCCCAAATTAAAGGGTGAACCACGTTAAATTTTCGGTATCATTATTCTACTCTGTTGAATTTATTTTATCTTTACCCGCTGTGCCCAACAACTGGTATCAGAGCTGGTCTAGTAAAATTCTTAATATGCTCTGTGGTTGCAGCATAGACTGATCTTCCACATTAGAAAAGATTTTATTAGGTCCAGGGTGTATTGATTTACAGAAAAAGAAACACAACGGAAAAAAAAAATGTCAAGCGAAAAGGTAGATATTGAGAAATTTAATGGCAATAATAATTTCTCTTTATGGCAAAGGAGGATGAAAGATATTCTCATTCAACAGAAGGTCCATAAAGCGTTGCTGGGAAAAGAAAAGAAGGTAGCAACCGTCACCGAGGAACAATGGGAGGAAATAGATGAGATTGCAACTAGTACAATCCGTTTAAATCTCTCAGACAGTATCTTGCAAAATATTGAATCAAAAAATTGCAAGACTGCTAAAGAAACATGGGAGATTCTAGAAAATGTGTACATGTCAAAGAACCTTGCCAATAAATTTATTTGTGGAAGGAGCTATATCAGATGAGGAAGGAAGATAATGTGAGCATGATGCAGCATGTTAGCAATTTCAACAACAAGCTTTCTCACTTAGCAAGATTTAATGTGAGTTTTGGCGATGAAGAGAAAGTTGTGATGTTGTTGGCATCACTAACCTCATCATATAATCATATCACAACAACTCTGACTTATGCAAAAGACAAGATGGAGTTTGAAGTTGTTGTAGAAGCCTTGTTCTCATATGAGAAACAAAACAAGGAAAGAGATTCAGAAGCATAAGCCCTTATCACAGAGTCTAGAGGAAGGAGACTGTACAAAGAACAAAAACCCAGAAGTAAGAGCAGAGGCAAATCAAACAAATTTGCCAATGTTGAATGCCATCACTGTAAGAGGAAGGGCCACATTAAGAAATTTTGCCAGGTGTTCAAAAAGGAACAAGAAACGAACAAAGGAAAAGTAACGAAGAAGGATGACAACATTGATGATGAGCAAACAAATACCATAGACGAGTTCAATATCGTTTATGATGAAGATTTTATCAATCTTGCATCACACGAGACCAGTTGGGTGATTGATAGTGGTGCTACAGTTCACGCTACATCGCGTAGAGAATTTTTCTCATCATACACACCTGGAAGTTTTGGTGTTGTTAGAATGGGAAATGAAGGCATGTCAAAGGTAGGAGGCAGATGGGACGTTTGCTTGGAAACAAAGAACGGAACCAGACTATTTCTAAGGATGTCGCATATTCCAAATACGCTCAATTTGATCTCTGCAAATTTGCAAATGAAGGATATTGTAGCTTCTTCATTTATGACAAATGGAAACTTACAAAAGGATCCTTAGTAGTGGCTAGAGGTGAGAAGCATACAACTCTGTATATAATGCAAGCAAAGCTCTCCACTGACACAGTAAATGCCATAGAGAAAGATAGTGCAGCTGAGTTATGGCATAAGAGACTCAGTCATATGGGTGAAAAAGGTTTGACAAGTCTAGCCAAAAAGAAGATATTGCCTGGAATGGATGAAGTACATTTGGAGAAATGTGTTCATTGTCTAGCAGGAAAGCAAAATAGGGTTGCTTTCAAGAGCTTCCCTCCTTCCAGAATGAATAATATTTTAGATCTGATTCATTCAGATTTGTGTGGACCAATGTCAAAGTCACTTGGTGGTGCTCAATACTTTGTGACTTTCATTGATGATCATTCAAGGAAGACGTGGGTATATCTTCTAAAGACAAAGGATCAGGTGCTAGATGTCTTCAAAGAATTTCATGCCTCAGTTGAGAGACAGATTGGAAAGAAGCTGAAGTGCATCCGGACAGACAATGGTGGAGAATACACAGGACCTTTCCATGCTTATTGCAAAAATCATGGTATTCGGCATCAGATGACACCTCCAAAGACACCGCAGTTGAATGGCTTAGCTGAGAGGATGAATAGAACTTTGATGGAGAGAGTTAGATGTCTACTCTCACATGCAAAGTTGCCTAAAACTTTTTGGGGTGAAACCATACTCACAGTTGCACATGTGTTGAATCTTTCACCCTGTACTCCTCTCAAGATGGATGTTCCAAATAAAGTGTGGTCAGGAAAGGATGTTTCCTATGATCATCTGCGAGTGTTTGGCTGCAAAGCATTTGTTCATATCCCCAAGGATGAGAGATCCAAACTTGATGCCAAAACAAGACAGTGTATTTTTATTGGCTATGGTCAAGATCAATTTGGCTATAGATTTTACGATCCAGTTGCAAAGAGACTTGTCAGGAGCCGTGATGCTGTATTTGTTGAAGATGAGACCATTGAAGATATTATCAAAATGAAGAAAGATGTTCCTAATTCCAATGGTGACTCATCAGATTTGGAATTAATTCCTCCAACATCAGTGCCAAGACAAGTTGGAGATGAAGACCAGGTTTATCCACCTGATGAAGATGATGCCCCCATAGAAGTTGGTTCTGAAGATGAGAGAAATGATGATATTCATTATCCAGTACCAACACCTGTGGCTTCTCCTGTTCCACTGAGAAGAAGTGATAGAGTGAGACGACCCTCTATCTCATATCCTCCAGATGAGTATGTAACTTTCACTGATGGGGGAGAACCTGAGAGTTATGAAGAGGCCATGGATGACGAATAAAAAAAAAATGGATTGAAGCCATGCAAGATGAGATAAAGTCCTTGCATGAGAACAAAACCTTTGAGTTGATGAAGCTGCCCAAAGGGAAGAAGGCCTTGAAAAATAAATGGGTGTTCAGGGTGAAGTATAAAGGACACAGTTCCAGTCTACGATACAAAGCCAGATTAGTTGTCAAAGGATTTAGCCAAAGAAAAGGTATTGACTTTGATGAGATTTTCTCTCTAGTTGTAAAAATGAAATCCATCCGTGTTGTGCTAGGGTTAGCAACAAGTCTTGACTTGGAGGTTGAGCAAATGGATGTCAAAACTGCCTTCTTACATGGTGACTTGGAAGAAGAGATATACATGGAGCAACCAGAGGGTTTTCAGCAAAAGGGAAAAGAAGATTATGTCTGCAAATTGAAGAAAAGTCTTTACGGCTTAAAACAGGCACCAAGACAATGGTACAAGAAGTTTGAGTCTGTTATGGGGGAGCAAGGCTACAAAAAGACTACTTCAAACCATTGTGTTTTTGTGCAGAAATTGTCTAATGATGATTTTATTATCCTTTTGCTCTATGTGGATGATATGTTGATTGTTGGCCGAAATATTTCCAGAATCAACAACTTGAAAACACAGTTGAGTAAGTCTTTTTCCATGAAAGACTTAGGACCAGCAAAACAGATTCTTGGCATGACTATTATTAGAGACAGAGGCGCCAAGAAATTATGGTTGTCACAGGAGAAGTACATTGAGAAAGTACTTCAGAGATTTCATATGAATAAGGCTAAAGCGATTAGTTGTCCTCTTGCTAATCACTTTAAGCTAACTTCTAAGCAGAGCCCTTCTACAGACAAAGAGAAGGAAGAGATGGAAGAGGTTCCATATGCTTCAGCAGTTGGAAGTCTAATGTATGCCATGGTTTGTACACGGCCAGATATCACTCATGCAGTTGGAATTGTGAGTAGATTCCTTTCAAATCCTGGAAAGGAACATTGGGCTGCAGTGAAATGGATTTTCAGGTATCTTCGAGGTTCTTCCAAAATATGCCTATGTTTTGGAAATGATAAACCTGTGTTAGTTGGATACACAGATGCAGATATGGCTGGTGATGTGGATTCCAGAAAATCCACTTCAGGTTACCTAATTACATTTGCAGGGGGAGCTGTGTCATGGCAATCAAAGTTACAAAAATGTGTTGCATTGTCCACTACCGAAGCAGAGTTTATAGCAGCAACGGAAGCATGTAAAGAGTTGCTATGGATGAAAAAGTTCTTGAAAGAACTTGGGTTGCAACAAGACAGTTATCAGTTATTTTGTGATAGTCAGAGTGCTATCCATCTTGGAAAGAATGCCTCCTTTCATTCGAGATCAAAACATATTGATGTGAGATATCACTGGATTAGGGATGTAATGGAGAAGAAGCTATTACAACTTGAGAAGATCCATACAGAAGAAAATGGATCAGACATGTTAACAAAAATTCTCCCGAGACAAAATTTTGAATATTGTCGTTTAGCTGCTGGATTGGTGGAGCCCTCTATGTAGTCGGGAGGGGGAGATTTGTAAGTCCCTCCTACATTTAAGAGGAAGAAAACACAAATGGTAGGTGCAACCACAAATGGTAGGTGCAACCACAAATGGTAGGTGCAACCACCAATGGTAGGTACAACCACAATGGTAGGTGCATCTAACATTGATATGCAATTTTGCCTATAAATAGGCAATGTCTTTGCCTTAGAGAAACATCAACACAACAAATAAGAAGAGAAATTAAGAAAAGCCAAATGAACAATTTCCTTTGAAGAAAAATAGTATTGTGTGAGAAATTGGGAGATAATATCTTAGAAAAATATTGGGATATTTTTCTAAAAGGGGAGTGACAAAATAGTGAGTTTGGGAAATACTTGTGTGACACTATTTTGGGTTTATCTCAATTTGTTGTATTGCCTCTCACTTTGTACCCATTAATCTTATTAGTGGAAGAAATATTTTTGGAGTTTGTCCCGTGGACTTAGCCCAAATTAAAGGGTGAACCACGTTAAATTTCCGGTGTCATTATTCTACTCTGTTGAATTCATTTTATCTTTACCCGCTGTGCCCAACAAGATGTCATAGATTTGTATGATCGGCAAGGTGAAGAAGATAAAATAATTGAGTTATTTGCTGATGATGTCGATCGCACTGGTTAGTCACCGGAGATGATGATATGCATAGAAGAAATAGGGGCAAGAAGAAGAGAAATGAAGAGTCCGATAGAAAGGAAGTAAGGATTATATGAATTATCTGTATCATCATAGTGGTGCAACGCAATGTGAATCGTGGTGACAGTTCAATTTCGTCAAAATCATACGTCGGTTTCGAAATCGAACGAGGTTCTTGATGAAAGAACCTTAATAAAGTATTGGGTCCTCTCACTGTTAACTACATAATTGAGATACTCCATCAAAACACAGAGAATAAATGTGAGAAAACAATAAGAGTATCAAATTGAAAATCCATTGGAATTTTCGTGCAGAAATTTGATCAATAGCAGGAGGTATGTTTTCAATCCATTTTATTTCCGTTGCATTTAAATTATATGTTCATATATTTTACTGAACGTTTATGGATTGAATTGTGATCTACATTTGGTATCAGAGCTATTTTTAAAAACATCTCTGTTCTGTTTCACGAGGAACTGAAATTTTGGGTTTTTTATTTTGCTTGTTTTTGATGCATATGAAAATTATAAATTGTTTCAATATTGATTTTAGAGTGATTCTGTAAATTTAAACTTGAAAAACAATGAAGAAAATAAATCAAATTTGTCGTGGGTATTTATTTGAATCATTAATTAACTTTTTATTTAAAATGATGTTTTTACTTTCAATTAAGACCATGAATTACTCGAGAATCGAATTTTGAGAATTTTGTTAAAAAATGCTAGATTTCGTCACCGAAATAGCAAGATACGACCGGCTATCTGTTAGGGTCAAACCGAGTCAGGTTGACTCGTCTCGAGGTTGAAAATGAAGTTTATTAAAAAAAAAATTCAAAAATCACGCTGTCTGGAGGGACTCGAACCCAAGTCCTACGTGAGGCATTAACAACCTCTTTGTTAAAAAAATGCTGGATTTCGTCACCGAAATAGCAAGATACGACCAGCTATCTGTTAGGGTTAAACCGGGTCGGGTTGACCCGTTTGGAGGTTGAAGATGAAGTTTATTAGAAAAAAAAATTAAAAAATCATGTTATGTGGGAGGACTTGAACCCAAGTCCTACGTGAGGCATTAACAGCCTCGACAATGGGTTGCAATAATTATTACATTTATTGTTGTATCAGACTTACACTTATATATATAAGCGTTTGATTTTTAAACAAAAAATATGCTTTGGTTGGGAATTGAACCCAAACTTCATTGATAGTCATAAGTGAGGCTTTCCACTGGGGTGCAACGAATGTCACATCCAATTTAGCATCTGACGTATTTTTAAATATGCTCAAAATTTGATTTTATTAAAAAATTATTTAAATACATTATGCTTAAATTATTTGTTTTGGTATTTGTATGTGTAAATTTTGTAATAAATTGTATATATGAAAATTTGGTTAAATAATTTATGTATAATGAAATTAATTGTTAATGGATTTTTATGAATTTAATTAGTGCTTATATTATTTATTTTTGTTTATATATTTATTGTCATATATGCAATATTGAGATAGATAATATTTGTACATTTGAAATTAAGTTAAAATTGTTTATGATTTTATGTAATAATTGAACTTAAGGATTTAATTAATATTTAAGTGTTTCATATAGTTTAATTAATTAGGGAGTAGACACAACATCTTTAATTAATTAAAACTATAATAAAGTTTATTTAGGATCACATTTAGAAAATAAATATTAATTGTAATTAATCATATGTGATATAATAAATCTTATCTTACAAGAATTTTTATTATATTTTTGTGTAATTAATTAGGATATAATATCAAATTATATTTTCTAATTTACCCACAAAGATTAAGAAAATGAACATAATTTGATAATTTTATCATAAAGTTAGGATGAATTTAATTGAATTAACACTTTAGCCCACATGCAAGTTTTATGTCACTAGATTCATATTTTTCATGATTTACATTGGTAAAGAATGACTATAATTTAGGTCTCAAATTTTAATAAGCATATAATCTTTAATTGTAGCTTCTCAACCAGTAAATTTCTCTGATATCCATTGTGACATTCTTGATCTAAAAGGGGATAATTATAAAATATAGAAATAAAGAATTCTCCTTCAACTAGGGTAGATGGATATTGATTATGCTATTAGGAAAAATGAACCATCTAAAATTAATCAAACTAGCACTTTAGAGAGTATCATGCTTTATGAATAATGGGAGCGATCTAATCGCCTTAGCATGATGTTCATTAAGACTAAAATCTCTGCTGGTATTCGTGGTTCCGTTGATCAGCATAACAATGTTCAAGACTTACTAAAGGCTATTGATGATCAATTCGTCACTTCAGATAAGGCTTTAGCAAGCACCCTTATTGTGAAGTTCTCTTCTTTAAGACTCACCCGTGTGAAAGGTGTGCACAAGCACATTATGAAAATGAGGGACATTACGGCTCAACTTATGCATCTCGAGGTTGAGATGTCAGAATCCTTCCTGGTGCACTATATCCTTAACACTCTCCCATATCAGTATGGGCCATTCAAAATCTGGTACAATACACATAAGGATAAATGGTCAATCAATGAACTAATGACCATGTGTGTTCAAGAAGAAGGAAGGCTTGTTATGGAATTTGGTGAAAGTGCAATGTTGGCTACAACGTACAGGAAAGGAAAATCTCGATACAAGCATAAAGGAAAAGGGATAATTCCACCTCAAGCTGATATTAAGAAAGATTCCAAGTGTTTCTTTTGTAAAAAGAAGGGATGCATGAAGAAGGATTGTATTAGATTCTAGAAATGGCTTGAGAATAAAGGTAATCCAACCTCGTTTGTTTGTTATGAATCTAATATGGTTAATGTTAATATTAACACTTGGTGGATTGATTCTGGATCTACAATCCATGTTGCAAACTCCTTATAGGGTATGCAAAATCTAAGGAAGTCAGTGGGAAGTGAGCAATACATCTTATCCGGTAACAAGATGGGCTCACATGTGGAGGCTGTAGGGACATGCAGTTTGATTTTAAGTAGTGGTTTTATTTTAGAATTAGAAAATATCTTTTATGTTCTAAGTTTTTCTAGAAACTTGATTTTAATTTCAAGACTTGTACCTTTTGGTTATTCCTTTCACTTTTCAAAAACATCTTTTAGTTTATTTAATAAATCTGATTGTGTTGGGAATGTAATTTTGTCTGATGGTCTTTACTGCATTAATTTACGAAATAATGTCCCTCATAATGCTATGCATGTTCAAGCTCACACTAAAAGGTGTATTATTGACGATGACTCTTCTACATTATGGCATATAAGATTAGGACATATCTCCATAGAAAGAATTAAAAGATTAGTGAAATATGGGGTACTTAGTACTCTAGATTTTACTAATTTTGAGACATGTGTAGACTGCATTAAGGGAAAGCAAACTAACAAGTCAAAGAAAGGTACCAATAGGAGTTCAAACATATTAGAAATCATACATACAAATATATGTTGTCCAGACATGGACATTTAAGGTCAAAAATTTTTTATCACCTTTATTGATGATTTTTCTCGATATATGTATCTCTACATGCTTCATAATAAGAGCGAAGCATTAGATGCCTTCAAGAGCTTTAAGGTTGAAGTAGAGAAACAATGTGGAAAGCAAATAAAGATCATGAGATTAGATAGAGGTGGTGAATATTATGGTAGATACACTGAGAATGGATAAGTGTATGGTCCATTTGCTAAGTTTCTTCAAGAACATGGGATAGTTGTCAAATACACTATGCCTGGTTCACCAGACCAGAATGGTGTAGCAGAAAGGAGAAACCGAACACTATTGGACATGGTGCGGAGTATGCTAGCAACTCTAATCTTCCTAAATCCTTGTGGATTGACGCTTTAAAGATGATTGTGTATATATTAAACCGAGTTTGCAACATATGTATGTTTGGAGATGCCCGTCTGAAGTGAGGATTTATAATCCATAAGAGAAGAAACTAGAACCAAGGACCATTAGTGGGTATTTCATTGGATATGTCGAACAATCTAAGGGTTATAGATTTTACTATCCATCTCAAAACACTAGGTTTGTGGAATCAAGAAATGCAAAATTTCTTGAGAATTACTTTATTAGTGGAAGCGATCTATCCTAGGGCATTGGTTCTGAGAAAGATCATTCAGATGCTCAATGTGCCACTTCAAGTAATGGACTGATCGTTATTGTTAACAATATGCCTAAAGTACAAACACGTGTTGAAGAACCAGTCTTGGAAGTACCACAAGTTGTTGATCTTGATCCAATAGATGTTGAAGTTCAACAGATGCCTACAACTGTTGAACAACCAGCTGAACAACATGATCCTGCTCCTCAGGAGAATGTTGATGCAACATTAAGAAGATCTACTAGAGTAAGGAAATCAACGATTCCTAATGATTATGTTGTGTATCTACAAGAATGTGACTATAATGTTGGAGCCGAAAATGATCCTGAGATGTTTTCACAGGCCATGAGTTCTGAGGTTTCGAACTTATGGTACAATGACATGAAAAAAGAGATGGATTCTATGGCATCTAACTGAGTCTGGGATCTCGTCAAGTTGCCTGGTAGTGTGAAAACCATTGGATGTAAATGGGTCTTTAAAATAAAAAAAGACTCACAAGGCAACATTGAGAGACATAAGGCAAGACTCGTTACCAAAGGATTCACTCAAAGGGAAGGAATCGACTACATAGAGACATTTTCTCCTGTATCTAAGAAAGATTCATTTCGTGTGGTCATGACATTGGTTGCCCATTTTGATTAGAATTTGCATCAAATGGATGTGAAAATGGCTTTCCTTAATGGTAACCTAGAGGAAGAGGTTTATATGAAACAACCTAAAGGATTCTTCTCTAGTGATGGTGAGCATTTGGTTTGTAAGCTTAATAAATCCATATATGGATTAAAACAAGCTTCCCGTCAATGGTATTTGAAATTCCATAACGTTATCACTTCATTTGGTTTTGAAGAGAATGTCATGGATCAATGTATATACCAGAAGGTTAGTGGGAGTAAGATTTGTTTTTTGGTGCTATATATGGATGATATTTTGCTTACAACCAATGATAAGGGTTTGTTACATGAGGTAAAACAATTCCTTTCTAAAAATTTTGATATGAAGGATATGGGTGAGGCATCTTATGTCATTGGCATTAAGATCCATAGAGATGGACTTTGAGGCATCTTGAGTTTATATCACGAAATCTATATCAATAAAGTTTTAGAGAGATTTCGAATGAAAGATTGTTCACCAAGTGTTACTCCCATTGTGATAGGCGATAAGTTAAATTTGGACCAATGCCCAAAGAATGATTTTGAAAGAGAACATATGAAAACCATTCCATATGCTTCATCTGTTGGAAGCCTGATGTATGCTCAGGTCTACACCAAACCTGACATTGCATTTGTTGCTGAGATGCTAGGGAGATATCAGAGTAACCTAAGTATTGACCATTAGAAAGCTGCAAAGAAAGTGATGAGGTACTTATAAGGAACCAAGGATTATATGCTCATGTATATATGAACCGATGAACTGGAAGTAATTGGATATTCCGATATGGACTTTGTTGGCTGTGTTGATTCATGAAAATCAACATCTGGTTACATTTTTATGCTTGCCGGTAGAGCTGTGTCTTGAAGGAGTGCGAAACAGTCCTTAATTGCTACTTCCACTATAGAGGCTGAGTTCGTATCATGTTTTGAGGCCATATCACATGGTGTATGGTTGAAGAGTTTCATTTCCAAGCTTAGAATAGTTGACTATATTTCTAGGCCATTAAGATTGTAATGTGACAACTCAACTGCTGTATTTATGGTTAAGAACAAAAAAAGTGGTAGTCGTAGTAAACACATCGACATTAAATACTTGGCCATAAGAGAACGTGTTAAGGAAAAGAAAGTGGTCATTGAGCACATAAGCACTGAGTTGATGATTGCTGATCCTTTGACTAAAGGCATGTCACCAATGAAATTCAAGGATCATGTAGAGAAAATGGGAATTGGTTCCACTTTGTAAATGTATATATACAATTTATTAATGAAACTCTTATATATTGTGATATTTTCTCATATTCATGTGCACCTTAATTTATTTGAGAAAATATATATTTTATTGGACCAAGAATAAATATAGGATTTATTCATTAAGTTTCGTTACCACATAAAGTATAGTACTTGAGAAACTAAATACATTATAATACATGGAAGATAATACTCGCTCTTAGAGGACCTATCGCTATGATTCATGTATTTTGTTATTCAAGAGAATTTCACTTAATGTTTGCACCAAGTGGGAGAATGTAACATCAGAGTGGTGCAACGCAATGTGAATCGTGGTGATGATTCGGTTTCGTCAGAACCGTACTTCGGTTTCGAAATCGAACGAGGTTCTTGATGGAAAAACCTTAATAAAGCATCGGGTCCTCTCACTATTAACTGCATAATTGAGATACACCATCAAAACACAAAGAATAAGTGTGAGAAAACAGTGAGAGCATCAAATTGAAAATCCATTGGAATTCCCGTATAAGTGCAGAAATTTGATTAATAACAGGAAATATGTTTTCAATCCATTTTATTTTCGCTGCATTTAAATTATATGTTCATATAGTTTACTCAACATTTTTGGATTGAATTGTGATATTACATTATCTAGAACCTACAATCTAAATATCAAATTTAGGGTAAATTTGTAAACACTTCATGTGAAAACGAAGTCATTTACCTATTTGAGTAGAATTGATCAAAAATACAAACAAGCTCTATTCTAAGTTCTAAGTATATAACATAGAATAGATGTTTAAATAATTTGCATTAATAATGGTAACTGTATTTTACCTACAAATATTATTGAATTACTTTAAAATTACCTACAAATATTATTGAATTACTTTAAAATTATTAATTACATATAAATATACATCCAATGGGTTCGAATTTATGCAATTTTAATGTAAACACAAAAAAAATACTATTATACAATAAAGAAATTAGTAAATATAACTGAAAATTATTTTCCATAAGTTATCTACTCTTATCCTTTCCGAGAGAAAATAATAATAATAATATGTAATTCAATAAATAGTTTAAAGTAACATGGAAGGTAATATATTATATATTATATATAAAAAATATAAATTATTGATTTGTCTTTTCTAAGTTTTTGTTTGTTTTATAGAATAAAAAACTTCATTAATATTATAAGTCATTATAAATTATATAGAAAGAAAAATAAAATGAAAACACCATAAATCCTATACAAGTAAATAGTAAAAAACAATTAAACAACTATAATAAAACTAACACTCAATCTATCCATTCCATCAACAATAGAAAGTATACCGAGAGTGTTTTACAGCGTTATCTAACTAGTTAAGACAATAAAAGTAAGCTCAAAGCATAAAAGCACGAAACACGTTACAACCACCAAAGTAAAAATAACTCTCTCATCCATCGTCACAACATCCAAAATATAAACATCAACTCGATCTTTAGTTGACCAACTAGCTTCCCTTCCCACAATTAAATAAAATTTTATTTCAGTTTTAATTTAAGAAAAGTTAGCAAACGTCATTCTTCCTATATCAATTAGTAATAATTTCTTTTTTTCAAACATTCTATCACGAGCATCACCAAATTAAGAAATTGGTCTTTAGCAATTAAAAGTCGGTAAACATAATTAAAAATGCTCGTAAATAGTAACAATTATACGAGGTTAGTTATTCTTTGATTTAAATAGGTAACTGACACTTAGGTGAGGAGTGAAGACTACAACTCATGAAATAACATGTTCAATTCAACACACAACTAAAACACTCAATAGATATAAAAGTAACAATATGTAATAAACACACTAGCGACGTTGTACCTCATAGGCTTTTATCGAAACTCGCAACATGCATATATAAAAATTAACACGCAGCATGTGATACATGTATACATATCAAAAAGTTAAAAAGATTTTCAATTATTTTATGTTGGAAAAAAGATGAAATTTAATAAAAAAATGATTATTGGGAAATGTGTCTTGTCCCACATTGGTTTTTTACATTATTTTAAATAGGTATAAATAGTGAAGAGTTAGCTATTGGGATTTGGCCCCAAGGGGTACTCACTTTTGTGGAAGGGGAGAGGACCTAGGCAAATGTGATACCACACACGCGCACGCGCGCGTCGCCGCCACCGCCGTCCGACCGGCCGTGCCGTGCTGAGCCGAGTCCGAGTGTGTGAGGTGAGGTGGTATTTTATTTTTTGGTAAAATATTCTTTTAAGGAAAACTTTTCCACTTAAAAAAATGGTTGTTATATATATATATTTTCTTCAGAAAAATGACCGTTATTTTCTTTTATTAAAAATATGGCCGTTAAATGATTGTTTGTCTTCTTTATTCAGAAAAAGAGTCGTTGCTCATATTTACTCACAAAAATATCCGTTACTCGTCTTTAATCTAAAAATGGCTGTTACTCTTCATTACTCAGAATGACCGTTACACTCTTAATTCCCAGACATTACCGTTTTATTCATAATTGCCACACGGTTTCTAAAACCCAGTGCAGTGAAGTTCCGAGACAGAGAAAAAAGATTATGGGCTGTTTTATCCTGGGAACGACGGGGCTGTGTTTGCTTGCACAAATTGGGCAGAGCCGCGAAACGTCTTAAAGAGAGCGACCTAGTCCGCGACTCAACCCAAGCAGTTCATACCAGGTTTTCCGATAATATTGTTTCAGTACTGTTATTAAAAAACTTGTCTCAACAATTTTAAGACGTATTTCAATCTGCCATGTCTACTGAAATGTTAACTGCTGATCTAAACAAACCATTCCGTTTTGAGGGACCACACTTTAAAAGATAGAGACAAAAAATGTTATTTTTCTTAACCATGAAAAAAGTCATTTCTACCCTTACTACTGAAAAACCAATATAGTCTACTCCTCCTACTGAAGATGCAACTAAGGATTTAGACACCTGGATGCAAAATGATTTTCTGTGCAAAAATTATATTCTTAATGGTTTAGTTGATGATCTGTATGACTATTATAACTCTGATAAGTCTGCTAAGGAAATTTGGGAAGCACTTCAAAAGAAGTACGACAAGAAGAAGCCGGAACTAAGAAGTATCTTTGTCAGTAGGTACATGAAGTTTCAAATGATTGATGGCAAATCAATGGAAGCTCAATCACACGAACTGTAGAAGATAGCACACGAAATAACTTCTGAAGGTATGACTTTAGATGAACAATTTCAAGTAGCTGTTATTATAGATAAATTACCCCCTGCTTGGAAAGATTTTAAGAATACACTTAGGCATAAAACTAAGGAATTTTCTTTAGAAAGTCTTATAACCCGATTAAGAATAGAATAAGAAGCCCGAAAACAAGACCAAAGAAATGAAATACTCGTAGTCTTAAATAACAGTACCAATAAGAAACCCTCCTCTACAATTCTGAAACCTAAAGGTAGAAATATGAAAACTCAGAATTGTAATAATAACTAGAACCGCAACCACCAAAACAGAAATAGAAACTATCCTCCCCAAAATGGACCTCAACCCCCTTAAGGAATAACACATTCATGTGTTATAGTTGTAACAGACCTGGCCACTTGGCTAGAAACTACCGGAACAAGAATCATCCTGCCCTACAGGCGAACCTTACCGAAGATCAACTTATTGCTATGATATCTGAAGTCAATTTTGTTGGTGGATCCGAGGGGTGGTGGGTATACACCGGTGCTTCTCGCCATTTTTGCTATGATCGAGACATGTTCAAGTCTTATTCTGATTCTGAGGATAAGAAAGTGCTGCTGGGAAACTCTCACTCCACTAAAGTTGCTGGTACTGGTGAGGTGGTATTGAAGTTTACTTCTGGAAAGACTATCATCTTGAAAGATGTCCTGCATACTCCAAAGATGAGAAAGAACTTGGTTTCAGGCTATCTTCTTAACAAAGCTGGGTTTACTCAAACTATAAGGGCTGATGTATATACTATAACTAAAAATAATATATTTGTTGGAAAAGGGTACGCCACTGATGGCATGTTTAAATTAAACGTTGAAATCAATAAAACCTCATCTTTTGCTTACATGTTGAGTTCTTTTAATATTTGGCATGCTAGACTTTGTCATGTTAATAAACCCATAATCAAGAATATGAGTAGCTTAGAACTAATTCCTAAACTATCTTTAAATGATTTTGAAAAATGTGATTTTTGTAGTCAAGCTAAAATAACCAAAACTTCACATAAATCAATAGTTAGAGAATCTGAACCTTTAGAATTAATTCATTCTGATATATGTGAACTTGATGGAAATTTAACAAGAAATGGAAAACGTTATTTTATAACTTTTATAGATGATGTTCAGATTACACTTATGTATATCTAATGAAAAATAAAAGTGAAGCGTTTGACATGTTTAAAATATTTATGACTAAGATTGAAAATTAACTTAATAGGAAAATAAAAAGGTTTCAAAGTGATAGAGGCACCGAATATGATTCCAATATCTTCAATGATTTTTATAAAACAAATGGAATCATTCATGAAAAAACTGCACCTTATTCTTCTAAAATTGAATGGCAAAGCTGAAAGAAAAAATAAAACTTTTACTGAATTAGTTGTTGCAATTTTATTAAACTCTGGTGCTGCTTCCTATTGGTGGGGAGAAATTTTATTAACTGTTTTCTATGTACTAAATAGAGTGCCTAAATCTACAAATAAAATTTCACCCTATGAAATTTTGAAAAATAAGAAACCTAATTTAACTTATTTTAAAACTTGGGATTGTTTAGCCTATGTTAGAATCCCTGATCCTAAAAGAAATAAACTTGCTAGTAGAGCTTATGAATGTGTATTCATAGGATACGCTGTGAATAGTAAAGCTTATAAATTCTATGACTTAAAAGATCAGGTAGTTATAGAATCAAATGATGCTGATTTTTATGAACATAGGTTTCCCTTTAAATCTAAGAATAGTGGGGGCTCGTCTTCTAGTAGTTTACCTATGACTAGAACTAGTGAACAAACTGAAGAATTAAACCATGAAATTAGAAGAAGTAAACGAGCTCGAACCCTTAAGGATTTTGGGTCTGATTTTTATGCTTATACCTTAGAGAAGATCCCTAAACTATTAAAGAAGCATTATCTTCTTTAGATGCTAACTTATGGGAAGAAGCCATAAATGATGAAATAGACTCACTTGAGTATAATAAGACTTAGCATTCAGTTGACTTACCTCCTGATTGCAAAACCATTGGATGTAAATGGATACTAAAAAGGAAATTAAAACCCGATGGTACTATTGAAAAATATAAAGCTCGTCTTGTAGTTAAAGGATATAAGCAAAGGAAAAATGTAGATTTCTTTGATACCTTTTCACCAGTTACACGAATAACTTCCATACGTGTACTTTTCTCTCTCGCTGCTATCCACGATTTAGTAGTACATCAAATGGATGTTAAAACTGCTTTCTTAAATGGTGATTTAGAAGAAGAAATTTATATGGATCAACCTGAAGGTTTTGTTATCCCAGGTCAAGAAAATAAAGTTTGTAAATTAGATAAATCTCTTTATGGTCTAAAACAAGCACCTAAGCAATGGTATGAAAAATTTGATAATCTAGCTATCTCACATGGATTCAAAATAAATGAAAGTGACAAATGTATTTATTATAAATTAGAAGATAATATTTGCACTATTATATGTTTATATGTGGATGACATGCTTATTTTTGGATCAAATATTTATGTTGTGAATAAAGTGAAAACATTGTTAAGAGCTAATTTTGATATGAAAGATCTCGGAGAAGCGAGTGTAATCCTTGGTATAAAAATAACTAGGTCTGAAAAGGGAATTTCTCTAGATCAATCTCACTACATTGAGAAGATCTTAAAGAAATATAATTACTTTAACTGTAAACCTGCATGTACTCCTTACGATCCTAGTGTAAAGTTGTTCAAGAACACAGGAGATAGTGTTAGACAAACTGAGTATGCGAGCATCATTGGTAGCTTACGTTACGCTACTGATTGCACTAGACCAAACATAGCTTATGTTGTGGGACTACTATGTAGGTTTACCAGTAGACCTAGTATAGAGCATTGGAATGCTATTGAAAGAGTTATGAGATACCTTAAGAGAACTATGAACCTTGGATTACATTATAAAAAGTTTCCCGCTATTTTAGAAGGATACAACAATGTAGATTGGAACACTTTATCAGAAGACTCCAAAGCAACTAGTGGCTATATTTTTAACATAGCTGGTGGAGCTATTTCTTGGAAGTCTAAGAAACAAACAATATTGGCTCAATCTACAATGGAGTCTGAAATGATAGCACTAGCCACTGCTAGTGAAGAAGCAGGCTGGCTAAGAACTCTGTTAGTTGAGATCCCTTTGTGGGAAAGACCGATACCAGCTATTTTGATCCACAACGATAGTACCGCGGCTATTGCAAAGGTTCAGAACCGTTACTACAATAGCAAGAGACGACAAATACGTCGTAAGCATAGTACTGTTAGAGAATTTCTCTCTACAGGAGCTGTAAGAGTGGATCATGTACGTTCTGATGAAAATTTGGTAGATCCTTTGACGAAAGGATTACCAAGAGAGAAGGTTTTCAAAACCTCAAAAGGAATGGGATTAATGCCCTTAGAATGAAGAGTCACTTATGATGGTAACCCAACTTATAGACTAGAGATCCCAAGAAATAAGTTCAAAGGGTAATAACAAGTCATGAAGTGATATGAGATGTATCATGCCATTTATCAAATCCCATTCTATATTGTTGAAAGCATGAAGTGCTGAAGTGATAGAAAAGGATGAGTTAATTGTTAAACTCTTAATGAGTTCTATACTCTTGATAGACTCACCTATGTGAATGTGGAGTACATAGCTACAGGAGTACTCTTGATAGACTCACCTATGTGAATGTGGAAGTGTGGCCGCTTCCTATGGAAATGTTTTGGGCAAAATTTACTAGAGCGTTCACTATACTGGGATACACGTGCATGGCCGTAAAGCATTGGCTTTTTTGAACTACACCTTGGAAAGGTTGTGTGTGTGATGATTATTAGAGATAGAGTTAAAAACTACGAGTGACTCTAGTATATTCTAAAGCATCAACACTATGCAAAGGTTCAAGTTGATAGACCCCTTTTTGCTTATGCACAATCTTATAATTGTTCGGTTGCTTGATGAAAATTATTTTTATATAAAATTCAAGTAGGGGAATGTTGGAAAAAAGATGAAATTTAATAAAAAAATGATTGTTGGGAAATGTGCCTTGTCACACATTGGTTTTTTACATTATTTTAAAGAGGTATAAATAGTGAAGAGTTGGCTATTGGGATTGGGCCCCAAGGGGCACCCACTTTTGTGGAAGGGGAGAGGACCTAGGCAAATGTGATACCACACACGCGCACGCGTGCGCCGTCGCCGTTCGACCGACCGACCGTGCCGTGCCGAGCCGAGCCGAGTCCGAGTCCGAGTGCGAGTGCGTGTGTGTGAGGTGAGGTGGTATTTTATTTTTTGGTAAAATATTCTTTTAAGGAAAACTTTTCCACTTACAAAAATGGTTGTTATATATATATATATATATTTTTTTTTTCTTCTTCAGAAAAATGACCGTTATTTTCTTTTATTAAGAATATGGCCGTTAAATGGCCGTTTGTCTTCTTTATTCAGAAAAAGAGCCGTTGCTCGTATTTACTCACAAAAATATCCGTTACTCGTCTTTAATCTGAAAATGGCCGTTACTCTTCATTACTCAGAATGGCCGTTACGCTCTTAATTCCCAGACATTACCGTTTTATTCATAATTGCCACACGGTTTCTAAAACCTATAAAAAGAGGGCTTCAGCTCTCATTTACAACACAACAATCTCAGCAAACAATTCTCACTACAAACAATTCTCTCTACAACTCTAAGTTATTTTTTAGTTTTCCGAGCAACATTTTTTCAGGTGTAGCATTCCGGTCTTCATCAGTGCAGTGAAGTTCCGAGACAGAGAAAAAAGATTATGGGTTGTTTTATCCTGGGGACGACGGGGCTGTGTTTGCTTGCACAAATTGGGCAGAGCCGCGAAACGTCTTAAAGAGAGCGACCTAGTCCGCGACTCAACCCAAGCAGTTCATACCAGGTTTTCCGGTAATATTGTTTCAGTACTGTTATTAACAAACTTGTCTCAACATTTCAAGACCTTATATATGGGAACATATTCGATAAATAATGATTGCACTCTCACAACATGCAAACAAACATACACAACAAATTATAATAAATAGTCCAATACTTGGTACACTTTCAAGATAAGGAGATACAAACTCCTTAGAGGCTCGTAACAAATTTGTATGCAGATAAAAGATAGATTATAATAACACAATCTGATTATGCACGACTACAAAGAAAAATCGCATGACTCGATACATAATCAAATTAAGGAGGTACTGAATCCTTAAAAACTCAACCCAAACTCGGAAACAACGGAGATATAAACACATGACAGATAGTCACAACTGCAATATAAATAAACATAGACAAACAATATAATAAAAATGCATATATAGAATTTAATAAGTAAAAAGCACGTGATAAATATTAAAAGTTTTCTAATGAGAGTTTAAACTTCAATATATATAAATATACACCATTTAAACACTGATTATACCAACTACATATTCAAGCATGTATAACACCAGATATAATGAGATAAATTCACATAGAACACTTGCCTATATGATAACATCCTTGAGTTACTTATGACAACCACTTGGTAGCAAATAAATCTAATATGTAATAAAATAGTTACAACCTTAACATAAATAGCATTCAATTACTTTTATCAATCGAGACCTCTATTCAAACTGCCTATTGTTACCCTCACTTGTTGCCTCCATAATAACCTGATTCGACACACAAACTCGACTATCTTTTAAAACAAACAACACCCAAGGTGTTGTGATGAGTAACAAAAGACTAATTATGAATAAAAAAGAGATTAATGAAAAAAAATCTATAAAAAATGAAGAAAATATAGTTAAAAAATACTTATATTTTTATCCCATTAAATATATTTTATATTTTATAAAAAAATATTAATAAAATAATAGTATATTATTCAAAATGCGAATAAAATGTGATTAATAAGATAATTTATTTTAAGAGGACAAATTTTATTTTTATGTTTTCGTCTTCTTCTCCTTTTTCAAAACTATAGTTTGGATGGATGAATATAGATGAATTAATGGTTAGATGATTATCTAATATACCTATTTTTATTTTTTACAAATTAAATGTAGAATTATAAGCCTAGCTTGTTTATTGTTCAAATAATAAAATACGTAATCCAGCGATGAGGTAAAGCCTTCTTACCAATAGCGAAAAGAATATCATATATAGTTATAACCAATTACTACGAAGAGATAAGAAAATAATGTTCCTATTCGAACATGTTTGTAAAATGAGCTACTATTCAAACAGCGTTATAAAATCTCATTTTACGCAACTTTGTAGAGTTTTGTACTTTTTTTTAATTGTATTATATCCGTATTTTCTTTATTAAACTAAAATAATTCAAGTACAGAAATGTCTCATTTTAGTATATGTTAATTTATTTGTTTGTTTTTTTTATTTTCAAAGTTATTACACAGTAAAATTTATATTTTAGTTATTTTATTTTTATAATGATACTTAGATCAATCTCTCTATAAAAATTAAACATTTTAATCAATTTTTAAACAATAATTTTATTTTGATATTGTTAGAAATAATGAATGATTGTATTCTATTATGTAAATAAATGAATATACATGGTTTTTTTATATAAGAATTACAAGTAAACTAGATATGTCAAAAGTAAATGGATATACATTAACAGATATATATATATATATATATATATATATATATATATATATAACTAGATATATATTAACAGTCCCCCTCAAACTCAAGGTAGATGTGAGACAAACTTAAGATTATCAACCAAATTATGAGTGCGTCCTTTGTGAAGTGCCTTAGTGAAGATATCTACAAGTTGATCGTTGGAGGAAACATGGAAAAGCTTGAGAGCACCATGTATAAGATGAGAGCGAATAAAGTGAATCAATCTCGATGTGTTTAATCTGTTCATGGAAGACATCGTTGTGAGCAATATGAATGGCACTCTGATTATCACAATAAAGGGAACTTGCAGAGGATGTGGACACACCCAAATCCTTAAGGAGCCATCGTAGCCAAAGGAGCTCAGATGTGGTATCAGCAAGAGCACGATATTCTACTTCAATATTGGAGCGGGCACGAAGGTTTGTTTCTTACTTCGCCAAGAAATCAAAGAAGAACCAAGGAGAAAGCAATAACTTGTAGTAGACCTGCGATCAGTGGGATCTCCTGCCCAATCAGCATCAGAGAATGCACGAAGTACTAAAGGAGACTGAGTTGAGTAGAAAAGGCCGTGGAAGATAGTGCTTTTCAAGTATCGTAGAATACGTAGAACAACAGTATAATGAGTCGATCGTGGAGCAGACAGATACTGGCTCACCTAATGAACATCATAAGAGATGTCTGGACGAGTAACTGTAAGATAAACCAGGCTACCAACCAATCGTCTATAAAGAAAGGGATTAGACAATGGTTTCCCCTCTGATGGTGTCAGATGCGCATTAAGTTCAACTGGAGTGTCAACAGTCTTGCTGTCAGTGAGTCCAGCTTGAGATAATAGGTCAGATGCATACTTTGCTTGAGTAATGTAAAGACCATATGTAGAATGAGTGATCTCAAGACCCAAGAAATATCTTAAATGTTCAAGGTCTTTCATCTCAAACTTCTGACTAAGAAAATCCTTGAGTTCTTGAATGCCACTGAGGTCATCACCAGTTATGATCATATCATCCACATATAGAAGAAGCAAAATGGTGCCTTTATCATTGCGATGAAGAAATAAGGCAGAATCATAAGGAATGGTAGTGTAACCCAAGCGAAGGATGGTGGAGCTGAACTTGGCAAACCATGCTCTTGGAGCTTGTTTAAGGTCATAAAGTGTACATCGAAGGTGACAAACCTTATTTGTTTCAACAGAAAGACCAGGAGGAGGTTGCATATAGACTTCTTCATGTAGATCCCCATTAAGGAAAGCATTTTTAACATCCATCTGAAAAAGTTCCCATTTACTAGCAGCGGCAACAACTAAGAGGGTACGAACAGAGGAAATACGGGAAACTAGAGAAAAAGTCTCTTCATAATCAATCCCATACTCTTATGTAAAACCTCTTGCTACAAGACGAGCCTTGTAGCGATCGATAGACACATAAGAGCGAGTCTTGATTTTATAGATCCACTTACTACCAACCACAGATTGACCAGGAGGGAGAGTAACAAGATCCCAAGTATGGTTTTTGGTTAATGCATCAATTTCTTCTTTCATTGCAATCTGCCAAGAAAGGTTAGTAGATGCCTCACAATAGGTGTGAGGCTCATGGAGTCTATTAAGGGCAGTGTAACAATGATAGTCAAGTAAATGTGTAGGAATTGATCTTACCCGGGTTGAGTGGCGAGGTGGAATGTCTTGTGAAGGATCTTCAGGCGGAGCAAGAGCAAGGGACCTATGTTCAAGGTGGGATAGCTCGTTATCAACCTGTTCTTCTACGACTTGTCTAGGAGAATCATTAGAAATATCTAAAGATTGAATAGTGAAGTCTAAAGATGGATTAGAAGTATTTGTAGAAGGAACAAAAGACTCATTTGGAAAAATTTCTAAAACATTTGAATTAGTTAGGGAAGAACGAAAGTGAGAAAGTTCAACAAATAAGCGATGTTCCCAAAAGACAACATTTCGGGAAACACGAAGACGATGTGAGACAGGATCATAGCATCGATACCCTTTTTGAGTTTCACCATAACCAAGAAAACAACAAAGTCTAGATCGAGGCTCAAGTTTGTTGTGTTCATGAGGCTGAAGAAGAACGAAACAAACAGATCCGTATGAGCGAAGGTAATGATAGTCAAAAGATGATCCAAAAAGGCGCTCATACGGAGTCTGATTATGAATGACGGTGCTTGGAATGCGATTAATGGCATAAACAGCATGAAGAGCAGCTTCACCCCAAAATGGGGCAGGAACTTTGGCAGAAAGAAGAAGAGCACGAACAATGTCAAGAATATGACGAAGTTTTCTTTCGGCTCGACCATTTTGTTGAGAGGTTCATGGATAGGTTAGATGATGTACTATGCCATAGGAGTGTAACAGAATTTGAAAAGCATTTTAAGTATATTCAAGAGCATTATCAGATCGAAAAGTTTTGATATGTTTGCAGAATTGTGTTTCAACCATTTTTGCAAAGTTACTGTATATTGGTAAGATTTCAGAACGAGATTTCATTGGAAAGATCCAACTATAACAAGAATAATCATCAATAAAAACAACAAAATATCGAGATCCACCAATACTAGTAACAGAAAAAGGTCTCTAAATATCAGAATGAATTAACTCAAAAATACTATTAGAGATAGATTTACTATTATTGAAAGGTAAAGCTGGCTGTTTTTCTAACTGGCATGAAGTACAATCAAAATTGTCTTTGGACACAGAACCCAATAGACCTTTAGAAACTAACTGTTGTACCCGAGTGGATGGGGCATGACTAAGACGAGAATGCCAAAGTGCGAGAGAAGGTAAGGAAGAAACTGCAGCAGTTGCAGCAGCAACAGAGGCAGGAGCAATAGGTGGAAGATGAAGATTGTTTACGGGAAACATACGCCCGACCCTAGGACCGATCCCAAGCTCTTGCCCCATCCTCAGATCCTGCACAATACACCTAGAATAGTCAAAAATAAGGCGATATCCTAGTTCAGCTAATTTTCCCATAGAGCATAAGTTATAGGATAGGTCAAGTACATGGAAAACTCTAGGAACATAGAGGGAAGAGGTCAAAACAAAACCTAGACTATTCCCATGAATGGTGGAACCATCAGTTATATGAATATTAAGGGGATGTGGTGCAGGGTCAAGTTTGGAGAATAAAGATGAGTGAGGTGTCATGTGATTGCAACATGCAGAGTCAAAAAGCCAAGTTTGAGACTTACCGGGCAAAACTGAGAGAGTAGTGGAAAGAGATGCATTACCAGCCATTTGAACAACCTGAGTTAGGATCTTCTGTAGTTTAGTGGAGGAGAGGTTGATAGTGGATTCAGAAGACTGGGACTCTGCTGAACTAGAAGGCATCAACGAAGTAGGCTCAGTATTAGCAACAACAGTAGTGGATTTGTTGCGATGGTAACAAGTCTCAATGGTGTGGCCATGATGCTTGCAATAATTGCAGAACCTTTTATTGCTCTACCTGCGACGATTGTAAAAGCCAGAGGAATCACCTGATTGCTGAGGTGGCTCAATGGCTGGAGCAGGAGGAGTAATAGCCAAAATATTGAGTTTATTCTGTGCTTAAAGGGTTGTAAGTCAAGCTTCTTCTCTAACCAACTCATTTACAGTAGTATCAAGAGAGGGAGGAGGACTGCGATTAAGAAGCTGACCTCGGATTGGCTCAAAGTCCTTATGGAGTGACATCAAGAACTCATAGAGACAAAATTCATCCCTAATTGTAGCATATTGCTGAGCATCTGTTGAGCATGCCCAAATTGGATCACAAAGGTCAATTTGGTCCTAAAGGAAGCGAAGTTGATCAAAGTAGTCATTGATGGATTGCCCTAGTTCCTGTTGAAGTTTATGCAATTCAACTATTAATTGATATTTCATGGATCCGTAAGTAATGGAGTACCTTTTGGCCAACATATCTCATGCTGATTTGGCATCATCACAGCTGCCCAACAGATTGGAGATGGAAGGAATGGAAGTATTCCGAATCCATGTGAGGATCATGTGGTTGTGACTATCCCATTCAATCATGCGACGAAAGAAAATAGCATCTTCTTCACTTACTCCTTTAATAGGAATGATAATTGCACCAGTACAATAATAACAGAGCATACGACCCTTAAGAAAACTGCGCATAGCTTGAGACCATGATAAGTAATTCTTGATCCCTTCCAATATAGTATTGATAGGGCAAGAAACAAAAGTATCATTTTTATCCATTTTGAAACACAATATGCAAAAACGGACTGCAAAAATGAGGTTTACGCGAAAAACTGGGCAGGGTGGACTTTTATTGCAAAAGTCAACGGTTAGCACAATCAGCGGTCACGGTCAACAGTCAGCCCGGTGCACAGTCAGCGGGGGTGCTCTGTGATGTCAGCTAAATGCGATGATGACGTCAGCCCTAGGTAGTCACTGGACAAGAGCGCGGCGTGTGTAGCGCGTGGATCTAACGCGCTGTTGCTGTTGGTGGCGCGTGCGGGCGCGTGACAAGGAATTAGGTTGCAATTCGCCCACGGTTGTGTAGATTTGGTCGTGGCAATCACAATGGTATCTGCAGAAATGTCGTCGGAGTAATATTTTACAGCGCGTTTGGTTTCAGTTGCATCGCGTGAAAAGATGTGCAGATTGTTTGGGTGGCGCGTGAGGGAGCATGCGGTTTCCGATGATTGCGATACTTGCATGGTTGTGTAGATCTGGTCCATCCGATCACAATGGTATCTGCATAAAAATTATTGGAGCAAGATGCACGGTGACGACGGTGGTTGGAGTGATCTTTGTGGTGCAAAACTCCTTAACAATGGCGACTGTAGGCCCGGAACCTAAAGACAACGGCTTAAAGACGTCGGAGGTTCAACGGTAAGTAGTTGCAGCGGCTATTGTGACAGCGAAAGCTATAAGGGTTGAGTAGCACACAAAAAAAGACTACTAGAAAGATAATAGTAGTGGCTCTAATACCATGTTAGATATACTGAATGATTGTATTCTATTATGTGAATAAATGAATATACATGGTGCCTTTATATAGAAATTATAAGTAAATTAGATATGTCAAAATAAAGATATATACATTAGCATATATATATATATATATATTATTGGATATATATTAATAGATATAATAATGAAATAAATTTAATAAAGATAAACTTATCATTTTATTTTAATAGTTTAAAATTAAATTTCAATAGAATAATTTTTTATTTTTATTCTTCAACTTTTTTTTATTAATTATATATTTTTATGAAAATTTTCTATATTTTGGGTCATTTTTTTATATCTCATTTTTTTGTATTTATTGTGTAAGGATAGAAACTTCAAATTTTACAATATCAAAAGTAGGAGTTATATAGGTAAAAATAAATTATAAGATCAATAGCATTAGAATCACGCAAATGTGTTCTCTCTAGTCCACCATCTTCGAAGACTACGTAGATGACACATTCACTCTCCTAACTTCGAACAACATAGTGAATGTACATCATTTAACTTCTAGTATTAGTTTCTAAAATTAGCGGTGGCTACTATAGATCTCTTTTCATGTGGTTTCAATATAACTAACATTGTAATTTTTTTAACTTATGTTATTCTTATTTATAATATTATAAACTCTATAGTTTAGATTCACTTATAATATCTACAATGTGATCCATAAAAATGTCTAAAAAAACATGAAAGAATTTAGTAAAGTATAAAATTTATTTAGTTTAAATTTAATTTTAAATTGTTAAAATAAAATGATATTTTTATCCTCATTAAATTTATTTTATTAAAAAAGTGATCAAAATATCATATTTATATTAAAATCATTATTTATGTAATTTTTTTTAAAATAAAGTGAGAAAAGGGATATATATATATATATATATATATATATATATATATATATTTCCTTAATCCCAACAAATAATTTAATAAAGAGCATTTTGTTCAAGAGCCATGTGCTAAACCAATATAATTACAAATATACACATAAAAATAAGAGAAATTTATTATAAAACATAAAATGATAAGAAGAGAAAATTTTGGGAATTTTTTTTTTCTGTTCATCCCATCTGTTGATTAGGTATTAACCAAGAAAAAATGAAATGAATGCTTTGAATTTTGAAAGCTGTTTTGACTGGAAATCTGCAATAGTAGATTTTTTTTAATATTTCAAAAATATGTACTGTATTAGAGAGTTTAGGAGGAAAATAAAAAAGTAGATAAATATGAAAAGAGAATGTGTCGATAATTATAAGTCTATACCTTACCTTAAAATACCACTTACATTTAAAAAAAATTCATGCAAAAAGTGGAGACTTGAGAAATAATGTAAATATAATTTCCTATAAACAATAAAAAATCTGAAAAGGTAAAGAAAAAGAAAGAAAGAACGAAGAAGAGGAAGCTCTCTCCCTCGCATTCACATTCACATTCTTTACTTCCTCCTTTAACATCACGGGATCCCCATCACCTCTCTCTCTCTTTCTCTCCTTATATGTGTCTTCCTCGTTGCCTCTATGTATGGCTCTGTCTTCTTCTTCTACTCCTAGACTTTCGCATTCTTTAGCAACACTGTGAACTACATTCTTTTGATAGATATGCTCAACACAAGTTTATCTCAAAAACAAAAAATAAATAAATAAATTATATATATCTCAACACAAGTCACAAAATAAGAGCCAAAATCCATTTGCTATACAAATTTTTTATTTCCCCTTCATTTCTTCCGTCTATTTAATTATTTATCATTTTTTTCTGGAGATAGTTGTCGTGATATTTGAATATTCTTCTAAATCTGTAGTTAACATGTCGAATACTGGAAAGCCTGTACAAGACACGAGCTTTGATTCGATGACAAATCGGTTTCGTGACACCTTGAGCTACCGTAACAGTAGCAACGACGGTGAAAACAAGCCAGATTTCAAAGAACTCGATCTGGGTTCTCCGGTTTCACCATTGGTTACTAGAGGTTCTGTTAATGGTGGTAATGTTGGCGGCGGTGGAACAGCCACTTCAACTAGCAGTTCGAGCTCTTCTGGTTCGGTTTCGGGTAAAACCAACAATACCCAATTGGTTAGAAGATCTGATTGTAAACCCAAGAACCACTCAGGTGAGCTCTCTGTATCGTCTGAAACTAGTCCTTGTTTTGTTGAAACCCACCGATCCGGACCCAATACTCGTAATTCTAGACCGTGTCATCAGAGATCTGCCTCTGCTGGAGCTCCATTGATCTATTCCGCTGGAAGCTTTAGTAGTTGTAGCACTGCGAACAATGGTGGCGGCGGCGGAGGCAATTCTGCTACTTCATCTTCAACCTCAACACCTAATGTGTTCCCAAGTGGTAATATTTGCCCTTCTGGGAAGATTTTATCTGGAATGACGAGTAGACCGGCAAGTAAAACTGATATCTTGGGTTCGGGGTCTGGTAACTATGGCCATGGTAGCATAATACGCGGTGGTGTGAAGTTGGGTAGTAGTGGAATTGGGAATGTGAGTGGGAACAACAATCAGGTTGGTGGTGAGTCGTTGTTGGTGAAGAGAGCAATGACGAATTCTGATCCAGAGGAGGTGAAGAAGGCTGGCAACGAACTTTATAGAAAAGGGCATTTTGTGGAGGCATTGTCATTGTATGATCGTGCCATATCTCTATTTCCAAACAACGCCGCATTTCGGAGCAATAGAGCAGCAGCGTTGACGGCTCTAGGGAGGTTGGGCGAGGCAGCAAGGGAGTGCGAAGAGGCCGTGAGGTTGGACCCTGCTTACAGGAGAGCGCACCAGAGGCTGTCTTCATTATATCTTCGGTGAGTTTGGATAGACGGAGGGGCTTGATTGAGTTTCTTGTGTTGGTGTTCTGGTCATGTTTTCAGGGATTAATATATCTGATTTGTAACGTTTATTTGATGAGTGTGATCTGTGAGTCATGTCAGTAATTTCAACTTGCCTTTCTTGTTGTTTCCGTTTGTTGTCAATTTGTGTGATTGATTATTGTTCTTCCTGGTGTTTCGTTTCAGTTCTATATTCTTACGGATTCGTGACCAAAATGACAGATTATTAGTATTTTTAGTCCTGTCTGATTGAATCCACCCGTTATGTTTCGTGGATGATATTCATAAATCAGATTTATGAATTTTATGTAGCTGCACCAGTGGTTAATATCATTATAATTTATGATTTCATTCCGTGAATCTTAGGATTGTTAGCTATTGATACATTATTTTTATTTCAGTTCCTTATCCAAATTCTTTTCATATTCGAGGCTAAAGTTGGGATTCAAAAATCAAAACTTTCCTTGTCTTTTTTATAGACTTAAGGGTTTGTTATGGATCTTTCTAGCTTTTATCCTGTTTATGTCAATGATTTATTCCTTTCATCCCATGTGTTGCGGTCTACCTTTTTTTTTTATGAACCTGTCCTCTAAATGCACTGTTAATCTTGATAAAATCTACAGTTTTGGGCAGGTTGAATTTGCTCGACAACACCTCTGTCTTCCCGGACAACATCCAGAGCAGTCTGAGTTGCAGAAGTTGAAATTACTAGAGAGGCATCTGAAGCAATGTGCAGATGCCCGAAAGCTTTGTGATTGGAAAAGTTTACTCAGAGAGTGTGAGGCAGCTTTGGCCATTGGGGCAGATTCCTCTCCTCAGGTAGAACCTAGTATTTTGGCTTCACCATTATGTCCTAGAGTGTCTTAATCTGCATGAGCTTATAAGAACTGGATGTGCAGCTTTTGTCTTGCAAAGCAGAAGCCCTCTTAAAGCTCCATCGACATGAAGATGCAGATTTCAGCCTGTCAAACATTCCCAAGTTAGAAGATTATCCTCCTCCATGTTTGAGAACCAAGTTCTTTGGCATGCTTCTTGAGTCATATGTACTTTATGTCCAAGCCCAGATTGAGATGGCATTGGGAAGGTATGATCCATGTCATAAAATTCCACTAGTGAAGTAGTTACTGGTTTTGGGTGAATAAGAACATATTATAGATTTCTTGCAGGTTTGAGAATGCAGTGACAGTGGCAGAGAAGGCTAGTCTTATTGATTTACACAATCTTGAAGTTGCAAAGTTTTTATGCAATGTGAAAATGGTTGCAAGAGCACGTACTAGGGGGAATGATCTTTTTAACTTGGGAAAATTTGCTGAAGCCTGCTCAGCATATGGGGAGGGCCTCAAATATGATAGTTCTAGCTCTGTTCTTTACTGCAATAGAGCAGTTTGTTGGTCTAAGCTTGGCTTGTGGGAAAAGTCTGTTGAAGATTGCACCCAAGCCCTTAAGATCCAACCGAATTACATCAAGGCCCTTCTTCGGAGAGCAGTCTCAAATGCAAAGGTAAATCAGCATTGGTGTTTATACAGTAGAGTATTTTTATATCTGATTTTGTTGTTGATGGATCTTTATGCAACTGTTTGGCATCTTTTATCAATTGGGTGTTAAAGCTTGAGCGATGGCAAGAGGCAGTAAGAGATTACGAGGTCTTGAGGAGGGAACGTCCTGGTGACAATGAGGTTGTTGAGTCCTTACATCG
Organism: Hippophae rhamnoides; assembly: GCA_033030585.1. Taxonomy (NCBI): domain Eukaryota; kingdom Viridiplantae; phylum Streptophyta; class Magnoliopsida; order Rosales; family Elaeagnaceae; genus Hippophae; species Hippophae rhamnoides. The sequence goes on along the minus strand of CM065428.1, from coordinate 57,750,000 downwards.
TGCACAAGTTGCTTTGAAGATGTCTCTTGGAGAGGGTGTTCATGGTACAAATATTGGTTGTGAAGTAGAGGAGGTCTCTAGTCTAGATAAGTTCAAAACTGCTGTATCATCATCTGGTGAGTCAAGAGCTATGACCTGAAAGCTTTATATTTGTTGCCGCATTTTTCAATCATTTTCTGCTTTTCTTTCTAATCAAAAACTTGAAATCTTAGGTGTTTCAGTTGTTCATTTCAAAATTGCATCTGATGAACAATGTGAAGATATATCCCCATTCATAAATATGCTCTGTGTTCGATACCCATCTGTTAAATTTTTTAAGGTAAGCAATTTAGTGGCTGCACACTGTTGATTTTCAAAACAATTTATTTATCCTTTGTTGTCATGTCTATATGACTTAACATAAGAAGTTTTGGGATTGTTAGGTTTTGTTTTCCTTCTATTTTACCTTTAGGTGATGGATTTGAGTTTCTATTCATCTCAAAATAATTGCTTGTAGAGTGACCAGGATTGTTTATGCTTGTAAAAGAAAACTAGAGAAAGTAACTCATCTTTGTGCTTGTACTTGCATGGTATTTGTTGGAATAGACAATTCTAAAGGTTTGTTTCTTGGTTCAGGTGGATGTGGAGGACATCTTAGCAGTTGCAAAAGCTGAGAGCATAAGATGCGTGCCAACTTTTAAAATTTACAAAAATGGTGAGAAGGTGAAGGAGATGATCCGCCCAAACCATCAGTTTTTGGAGGAATCAGTGAGAAGTTATATTCTCTAATAAACAAAGTTCATTTATGTCTCTTAAAACATTTGCCATTGAGATCATTTCATACTAGGTTTACCAATTTTACCTGTGACATAATAAGCTACATAATTGTTTCATAGAATTTTCAACGCACAGAAACCCCTAGAGAGATAGCTTACACTAATTCACATTTGCTCAATTTTATATTCTTTTTCATTTAATTTTCTCTATTTTTTATTCTTTCTTGATCAGATTCCATTAGTCCCCCTTTAAGTTTCTACTTATATATATTACATTTTTTTCACCTGTTATGCTTGTGGTTGGTTTGGTTGCCACCCCACCCTAGTATTATTGTGAATTCTTTGAAATAGGATGCTGAACAAATGTACCCTTTTAATTTCAATGTTTCTGTACTATTTTAGAGTGTGAATAATGGGATTTTTATGATCTGCTGGTGATTGACATTAGCTATATAATTTTGTACCTAGAATTAGGGGTTGAACTTTGAAGAACTTAGTCTTCATAGTCCTTTTGGACTCTAAATGTATCAGTTTTTGAATTTTCAGTGGAAAAATGTCATAAAGCTGTGTACACAAGTCATATATGACACATTGCCAAAATTTGTGATTTTGTGACGTTCATTAAACATAAAAATAGTCCATCTTAGGCTTCAAAATTGATCTCCTTTTATTTTTTTCCCTGCAAATTTTCAAAGGCTACCTTAAACATGTATGTATTCCTATATTCTATTTTAGTGACTTGACTTTTAAAACGAATGGAGTAGCATTTGGCTGCATTTGTTGCCTTTTAAGGATGCTATTATGTTTTAGGAGATGGGGCTTGTTGGACTTTTTAGGAAAGTATGTTTGGTGTTTTTCAAATATGTCACCTATTATTAAATTATTAGGTGAATCACAGGCTTGATAGTGACTCGGGATGAAGAATATAGGGAAAAAAGAGAGGAGTAAATATTAACAAAATGTCATAATTAAGCATCCTCGTTGTGACGCCTTTTATGAATATCATACCTTTTTCAAGAAGGACCATGTGCGTCAATATCACAATTACGTGTTATGATGTAAAACATAAAGAAATAAATTAAGACAAACCAATCATGTGCTAGTATTGTCTTATTCCAAGCATTTGTAGCTAGCGAGGGGCCAACACAAAACTAAAAAGAAAGCCCAATAGAAGTAAGTAAGCCCAACAGAAGTAGGTTAAGCCCAATAGATCATCACTGGGGAGCAGAAAAAGCTTCAACAGGGAAAATCTTAGTGATACCAGCAAGACTCTTGAAGAAAATCTTGCCAGTAGGTTGTTCATCAACAGTAATCTCATTAACTGGAGGCCACAAGATGAGTTCCTTAGCTTTGACACCTTTAAGCTTCTTGATCTTCTTCTTTAACACATAACCATTAATTTCAGTATCATAACTCACTAGCTTGCTGATCATCTTGAACTCATGTTCCACTTTTTTTTTGTACAATCCACATGTAACCTGTGCTTTTAACGAACCCTACTTCGATCACATCGACCAATGGAAGAAGTCCCATTGGGAGTTGGAATTCTTCCAGAATTGACGTTGCAAATTTAATGCCATCTTCATGTCCTTTCTTCACTATTCCTCCTTCCTTCTCAGCTTCCATTTTTTTTTCCTTTTGGGTGTTGTGGTGTGAGAAGAAGATGGTGCCTCTAGCTCTATTTATACTTAAACTTGTTATATTAGAGACCAATATGTGGCTTGTGAATTTGGATATCAATGGGATGGAAACAATGTGATTTACTTTGTACTAGTCGTCACTTGCATTGCATGGTTTGTGTTTATTTTGTCGATTGTTACACCTATCAGAGATTGGGAGGTAAATTTATTTATTTTTTCTTTGGGGTTTGCGTTGTTGACATTGCCTTGTAATGTATTTTTACAAAATTACTAGAAGATTGATCTTGTTTTCTCGTAGGTACTAGAAGAGTAATTAATTATGAAAATTATAAGAAGGAGATCTTCTCACTACAAATATAATTAGTTTAAATAAATATTTTTCTCAAATAATCTTAAATTTTGAATGAATATAATATATATATTTCTAATTGCAATTAAATATTTTCCTTGATTTTAAAAATTATTCACTAATTTAAATTTTTATATTTATTAATAACTATACTTTTAAATAATTTTATCTAAATATCATTATGATTTGTAAATATTATTTGTTCTCAAAATGAATCATATATATTAGGGGTGTCCAAAAACCGAGCCGAATCGGTTAAAACCGAAAAGCTAGTCTGGTTCGATTATATTAAGTAAAATCGATTTTCAAATGGTTCGATCTGGTTATAAAAATTATAAACTGATTGGATTGAATTAGACTGTTTTAATAAATAATTAATTTTTTTAAATTAAACAGTGAATATATAATTTTTTTCTTTTCGAGTTACCCTAACCCTATTTCATTTTCATTCATCCTTTGTGTTTGATTGTTTACAAGACTCAAAAATACCTTAGTCAACCGTCGTCGTCTCCAACAACACCCAACCACCCACGTGGAGGATAAACTAATTCCCACGTTTTATTTTTTTTTCAAAGATTTCATATCTTCATTTATAGTAGCTTTTCACTTGGGATCAACTAAGGCTTTTTGCATACTATTAGGAGTAGATAAGGTAGATAATTAATTCACAAATGTAATACTTTATTTTATTAGAAAGTTCAGGTTTATATGTAGGTTTTAAAATAACTCTGGTGAGACATTGTGGTAACAGTCTCTTGGATGACTCATGCACTATATAGAGAATATCCTTAGACAATGATTGATTTGATGTATGAATTGGGAATGACAAAAGTTTGATTTCAAAAGTTTCCCAACTTTTTTAATGTTTAATTCCACCTTAGATCCAAGTTTTGACCATTATGATCCAAGTCACCTATATTTTGATCAAATACTTCTACCATATTTTCCTCAAGGTTATGTACAAGGGTTTGTATTTCCTCAAGATACTTCCTCTAAAAATCAGACTTAAAGAAACACATAGTATCTTCATGGAAGACAATATCCATATATAGTGATAAATATGCATTTAGTAGAGGGATGATAGAATCTATATCATTTTTTATGAATAGCATATCCATCGAAAACACATTTTAACTTATTCCAATGGTATTTGTGAATATGGACATAGGTAACACGTCTGAAGACATGAGAATGTAAGTTGGGGATTGTTGGAGCAACAACAACTTCTGTAAATATCTAGAAAGGGTGTTTTAAAGTTGATAGGATGAGATAAAACATGATTGATGAGATATTTGGCAAAGTGAATAGCTTCAACCTAATAGCATAAGGGCATGTGAGCCTCATTTAGGGAAGTGCATATAACTTCTAATAAGTATCTATTCTTGCGTTTGGTCATACCATTTTATTGAGATGTATCCGAACAACTGGTTTGATGAATTAATGAAGTTCAAAACTATGGTACTCTACACCATTATCATTTTGTAACACTTGTATTTGGGCATTGTACTGTGTACAAATGGTGTTATAAAACTTTTGAAATAGTAAAGTAACTTCTTATTTGGATTTCATCAAACACAACCAAGTCATCCAAGTACACTCATCTATAAAAGTAATAAACCAATGTGACCTTTACAATGTGAGAACTCTAGATAGTCCCTAACCTCAGAGTGAATAACCATAAAAAAACTATATTTTTATTTAAAATAAAAGGAAAAAAAGCACCATGGCTTTTTACAAGTTCACACACTTCATAGTTGAAAACAAAAATATCAAAATTTGTAAACAAACTAGGAAATAACTTTTTTAAATAATCAAATGAGGCATGTCCCCAACGTTGATACCATAACTAGATCTCAATGATATTTTTTGATGAACCAGTGCTATCTACTGCTAAAGCTTGTTGTAATATGCTAGAAGTTTTTTACTCAAAGTCTAAGTAATACAGTTTCTCTCTCTTCACACCATAACAATTGTTTGTTGAGTTTGAATGTCCTTAAACACACAATATTAGTTCAAAAAATAACAACACAAGATAAAATAGTAGTGATTTGAGAGATTGATAGAAGGTTATAATCTAAGAAGGAAATAATTAACGCAAAATCAAGATGTAAACTATGATTAAGATGTGATGACTCTTCCTTAATAACTGGAGTGATATTATCGCTGGCCATGGAGACACAATTTTGGGAGGATGAGTTAAGGATTGATACTTCTCTAATATCAAATGTCATATGATTAATAGCACTAGAATCAATTATCCATACACTATTTAAAATAGGTGCAGAAATATTTAAGACCATACCTCCAGTGTCTGTAGTGGTGACCAATACCGATAACGTACGAATGGCTTCGTCTTACTTTGTTTGAGCGACTATTGTAGTGTGTACTAGTTGAAATTTTGATATCGTGTTGGGTCTTACCAATCTAAATATCCTATAAGTTCAAAGCAATGACTTTTTTATTACAATGAGTACATTTGTATATAAGTTTGTCTGAATTGTTGAAATTCTTTAAAGTGGTGGATTTTGGTCGATCTTGTGACGTCTGACTGGGTTGATGGCATGAAATCATAAAGAAAACTTCAAGTTTCTTAATATCCTCATTCAAAGTAGTAGATCATATGGTCTCATAACGAACTAAGGAATAACACTATTCTAGACCTAGGAATGGTTCGTGACATAAAATTCTCGTCAAAGTTGATAAAAAATATCTAATCCAGCAAGAAATATGTGTACTTAGGTTAGCTCAATGGACTACCGATATGTTGTAACATTATCAAGATCCTTCATAAACATTTTATCACGATGATCTAGTTCCCGAAATATTTTTGTTAACTCCTCATAGTATACCGAGAGTAATTTGACACCTTGTTTAACTGAGATGGTTTTCTGATGTAAAGAATAGACATGCATATCATCATAAAAATCTTTGAAAAGAGTACTTCAAATTTCACAAGTAATGGGTATACAAAGATAACGCTTCATAATGTCAAGATACATGGACATCAGAAGCCATCGTTTCACCTTTTGATTTTCAACGTACCATTTTTTATCACTTGTCCAAAACAACAAGTGGATCGATTTTGTCCATGATGTATGATAGTTTTTCTCATTTAGTAATATATATCTCCATCAATTGAGATCATATATCACAATTTGTTTCAATGAGTAGATAGTATGTATTAAAGGGACTTTCAAAATGAAAAAAAGAATTGGAATGGATTTAGCTTACGAGGATTCAATTTGTTTACTTATTATTTTTCCTTTTTTCTTTCTTTCCTTTTTTTTAGGCCTTGTTTTCTTTTGTTTTTTTTTTCTTTTTAAAGAAGAAGAAGAAGAAAGGAAGGAGGTTTGGGTTTGGGCCATGGTGGGAATTTGCTTCTCTAGTTTTTGTAGCGATGTGTTTGGGTGTTTAGGAATTTCTCAAAGGCTCTAATACAATTTTTTTTTATGAAAAAATTTTTTTTATTGACATTTGATATGTATATTTGTACATAATATTTATAAAATTTGATAAAAAAATTTAAATCCTAACAGTTATAATTATTATAATGTAACAATTATTATGCTATTAAAATGATAATTAATTACATTTATATTTCCAACTAATTCAACAAATAACATATAAAAGAATATTTTTTTTATTTTATTCCTCTATTCTTTTTGCTAAAACAATAACCACTTGATTAGAGGCAGAATGACATACCCAGTAAGACAAGTAAACAATATATTAATTTGTTATTATATATTTGTATTCACATTTCAACATCTATCATAACATTTTGTAAGACACGCACGAAGGTAGAAAGAATGGTTCTAGGGGGCATTAAGAAAGTTGCCCCTTGCAATAAGAAGAAAAACCAACACCAAGAATACAGTATTGTGCTGTTAAAGTCGACTAAGAGAAAATCTCTCTATATAAACTACCAAAACCAATCTTAGATTTCATCAAAATATAAGATTCCATACCTTCAATTAGACATCAATTTTTCTATTGAATAACTATAACTGTAGAGATCAAACATGGAGTTCAAATGTGCATATGTGGCCTTGATCTTCACATTGGGATCAGCTTTATTGATTAACAAAGCTCAATCTCGAACTCTTCAAGACACGCCCATATCTACTACTAGTACATCTATACTTGAAAGATTTGAGCAATGGATGGTTCACTATGGACGAGTTTACAAGAACAATAAGGAGAAATAAAGACGTTTTGAGATATTCCAACAAAATGTTGTCAAAGTTGAGTCTTTCAACTCTGGTAGTGCAAATCAGCGTCCATAAAAGCTTGAGATCAATGGATTTGCGGACTTAACCAATGAAGAGTTCAAAGCCTCCAGAACTGGATTTAAGGCTCATAAATGTTCCCCTAAAACAGACAGCTCTTCTTTCAAAGAGTTAGTTGATTGTGACACAAGTGGAATAGGCCAAAGTTGTGGGGGTGGTTTAATGGATGATGCCTTTAAATTCATAATTCAAAACAAAGGGCTTACCACAGAAGGCAACTACCCATAAAAAGGAGTCGACGGAAAATGCAATGCCAAGTTGGAGGCCAACCATGCTGCCAAGATTACTGGATTTGAGGACGTGTCTGCTAACAATGAGGACGCTCTTCTAAAGGCACTTGCCAATCAACCTATTTCAGTGGCCATTGATGCAAGTGGATTTGACTTCCGGTCTTACGCAGGTGGAATGTTCACTGGACCTTGTGGAACTCAACTTAACTATGGCGTTACTGCAGTTGGCTATGGCACTACTGACGATGGGATTAAGTACTGGCTCATAAAGAACTCATGGGGAGCTGAGTGGGGTGAGAATGAATACATCAGAATGCAGAGAGGTATTGATGCAAAGGACTGACTCTGTGGCATATCTATGGAAGCCTCTTATCCAACTGCATAAAATAGCTTGTTCACTGTTTCTATGATCCACAAATTAGATCCAAACCCTATGGATTAAATATATGGTGTATCTGTACGTGAATATATATCATACTTAAAACAGAACTGTGTAGTGTATGATATTAAATTAGTGTTATATATCCAGATTATCTACTGAAAACTATCTCTTCAATTAGAGTCCTCTATATTATGGTTGAATGGTGAACTTCAGATGATATATTCTCGGCCCCCGTATAAAATTAAAAACAAAGGCCACATGTAGAAAACTAAGAATGTAAAGTTAGTTATGATTAATATGGGGAGAAAGTTCCCTAAACTAATTAGGGGGGACTTTTGTATTAAAACCTATTGAAAATTATTTTCACTAAACTCTCCAAGGTTATAAAATTAGTTGCCTTATAAGAAAATGAGATTTCTATGCACCCCAGTAGCTGAAAATGAAATTAATAGCTACATGTAAAGGAGGGTTAAGAACGAAAAAATATGACTAAACATTGCATGTCTATCTACACACGCACCACAAGAAAATCAAACATTGATGAATCCTTCAAGATTACTAGTTAAACACATTAACCATCACACAACTTGTATGTCCACAAAAAAACATTACTACCTAGACATGCACCACAAGAAAACCAAACATTGACGAATACTTCAAGATTACTGGTTAAACATTAACCATCGCACAGCTTGTTTGTCCACAAAAAACATAACATAATACTTATTACTATCCATACATATAGACTAAAAGGGAAAGCACTCAACTGATTTAACTGAATAAAACTACACCTAGATTTATAGGCAGGATTTTGATCCAAAGGAATTTCAAGGGTAAACTCAGCCATGAGCATTCTCCCCAGTTTAGTTGCTCGACTGACGCAACTCTGGCCGCACAAAGTCTGCATTAGCGGGCACTGAAATGTCAACTGTAGGTCTCAGTTGGGCACAAACTTCAATGGCTGCATGCACTGGGTCTGAGAAGAAGTTGCTGATCAAATCACGGTTGATGGGTGCACCATTGTCAACTGCCACCAAGGCCTGCTGAGTGAGGATGTAATCAAAACGTGGAGCCCATTTTCTCGATCCAAGACGCGCTGTTGTTGAACAGTTATCAACCATGAAAGAAACTCCACGAGCATGCATGAAGGGATTCAATGAGTCCACTGATTCGATCACACTTTCATTGATAATCTCAGAGTATGAGTGTCCTTTCTTCCTCAAGATCTCAATCTAAATTAATAGGAAAGCAATTAGATTGCAAGCCTAAAGATGAAATTGATATCATAATTCCATAAAGAGATCACTCTTCATAAGCCATTCAAGTGGCAATAGAGAAGAAATTACAAAAGCAAAGTCAGAAATATTTTCCCGGCAATTACTTCCAACAAAATAAATTACTCCAAGGACTCCGCCATTTTATTTTCAAAGTGTGCTTACTCATCTTCAATAAGTTAATCTTAAAAATTATGCCAATTTAAAAGGGACCTTTTTACCTGGGCCATCATTAGTGCAACATAAACACCAGCAGTGAAAGGATGTAATGGACCAAGGTCACCTGCAGGTCGCTTTGATCGGACTCGCTCACCAACTTTCCACATGCGAGTCTGATCAATTTTACCCATTGGGAAAGCTGGTAGGCCTTCCTTCTCCTATAGCAGAATCATATTCCAAAATCAGTTGGCTGGTAACAGTGATATCAATTGAAATAATTTAACGGTATTACAAAAAAAAAGAATCATGATCTATGAGACGTTGTCACTCAGAATTATATTTCCTTAACATCAATTGGTGGCATTATTTTTGAAAAGAAACTTACATAAAAGCGGCGCCCTGCCAAAACCACACTACGGATTTCACTGCCACTTTCTACATCTTCATAGCACTCGTACAAGATCTCCATGCAAGGATAGTATGAAGCACTATATGCTGCTTCAAAGTCCTGTTTGCCTTCTTCAGATAAGGAATTGTAAACAGCCAACATTCCCTGATGGAAAGAAGCAGAAAAACTTATTGTCCATTAACTTGAAAACCAAATCATGCAAGGAGGACAAAAAGCACAGAGAAAGAAAACAAGAACTGCTCAGGAATGAGAAAAAAGGTACTGCAAAACTTGAGAAGAGAGTAACCTTAGTTGAGATAGTTCTTGAAATTATTCCAGTGATGCACTCAACAGTGTTCTTGTAAGCAAGATCTTCATTCATTTCGTTTTCAGTATACCTTCTAAATAGAGACTCCACAATGCCATGAACAGCACCAAGTAATATTCCTATTTATCATAGAAAAAAGATTAGGTATCAGATGTATTGAGACAAAAACAAAGGATGTATGACCCAAATTTACCTCGCTCCCCAAAGATATCACTCCTGTATTCCTGCTCCAATGTAGTGGCAAATGAGAATGGAGAACCAAGGGCAACTGACCATCCCAGGGCAACATCAGTAGCTCTACCATCTACGTCCTGTATGGAAAAAGTTCATTAATACGTGAGGATCAGTAGATAAAACAATGCTAGGTAAAATAAGGAAGCAAAACGAGAGGAATGGTGAAAGAGATGGGATTACCTGGTGGACTGCAAAACTGGAGTTAATTCCAGCACCATTTATCTCTTTGCCCTGGACATAGAGCCTTCTCACAGATGGACCCATTCCCTTCGGGCATACAGCAATTACACTGATGTTCTTGGGAAAATCAAGTCCGGTTGACTGCAAATGTCCTAGAAGAAACCCATGGGAGAGCCCAAGAATGCTGTTTGGTTTCATGTGGGAAAATACTTTTTCATAATTGTCTGCCTGCATCATAAAGAAAATTGTAGAAACTGCGTTGACTATATAGAAAATGACAAACCCATTTTAACTAAGACGGAATCCCTAAAACCCACAAGCCCTTGTATACTATCGCCTCTCAGGGAAAGAGAAAATGCAGCAGGATAAAAAGCGTCATGTCATCATTTTAAAGTGAGTAATTTTTTTATAAAGGAGCAAATTTTGGTTTACATCCAACATACCTGTGCAGAATCAGAAATGAGTAGTAGAACAAGATCACTTTCTGAGATGGTTTCCCATATGTCACCCAGAGTCCCATTCTCTTCAGTAAAGCCAGCAGCACGAGCTTCGGCAAAAGAGCGAGAACCCTTTCTTAGACCAATCTGAAACCATAAGTAACCAGAAAAGCATAAAATAACAGCAAGACAAAAGTAGCCAAAGTAACCAAAGCAGCCAAAGCTTGAATTATAATAACCACAAAAAAAATAAAATGAAGAATATGAATTCACCTTAACCACAACATCAGATTTTACTTCGGCAAGAGAGTCTCTTAAATTCTGAGCTTGTGCAGGTCCCTGTATAAAATAAAAGGTAGGTTAGCTGGTTCAATATGATTGGCTAAAGTTTATATACCTTTTACAGAAGAGCCAAAAGCCAAGATTTGGCAAAGTGCAATAGTACACAACGTTAGTATACGTCTAGAGAGGAGAAAAATTGAATTTAGAAGCCGGACAGTGAACAGGAAATCAAGCATCTTATCTCCCATAAACCCGGCCCATTATGTAAGTCTAAACTAGTAGATACCCGCAATGTAAAATACTTTTTTTATCCAAATACTACTTGGCAAGTCACCCTTTTCATTCGACTCAATTTTAACATAACATACTTCGTAAACAAAAGTAAATTGTTACAAAATATGAAAGAAGTTGTACGATACAGAAGCAATAATTTAATCCTATAAGAGAGAGAGAGAGAGTTAACACCTGAGAACCCCAACCAATTACACCAATCTGTTTGATACCCTTGAAAGCATCAGGCAGCAAAGGGAACAAATTCCTCCCTCCTCTTACAATATACTGTGACCAAAAGAGAAACATATAAACAATCGTTCAGATGATTCAATTTTAAAATACTGATAGGATTATAACTGACAAACAAAAACAAGTTCAAGCTGAATTGCTGATTCTTTAAATAATTGTATGCATAAATTCTCCTACACGAATATCCGTAGGGGAATGATCTTTTCAGCATTTCACACTATTCTCCGTGGATAACATTACATAAATTAGAAAATGAAAAATGCATCCAAATGCTTATGAAATGAAGTTCATTTTCCAAACAATCAACTGTCTAAGTTCCGACTCATTTCCCAAAAGCCTATAACCAAAAAAAAAAACAATAACCATTAAACTATTAAAAAAAATCTGGATAGCGAATAGGATACCTCGTCATGACCAGAGAGATTGACCTTCTCCTTTTTGAAAACAGAAGTTTCAAAATCGAGCGTAGCAGGAGGTTTAATGGCTGGAGTAGACACCATGCGAGCTCCGAGTGCCAAGCCGCTACCAACATTTCCAGCACGTGCAGCTTTGGTAATCAAAGGCCTCAAGGACTTAGAGGTGACGGAGACGAACCCTAGGTTTTTGGGAATGACATGGTTCTTGTCAATTGAAGAAGACGGAGCTGAGAGAGCTGGAGAGAAGGAGGAAGTGGCAGATGCCATTGATAATTGTTGATGATGTCAAAAGCAGAACCTAGCGGCAGCTAGAGAAATTGAGTTGTGGAGCTTGTGAAGTATCTTATAGTGGTCAGATGGGATACTGTACAGTGGTGTACTAATAATAAAAGATACAATGAATATTTATAGTAAAATGTAAAAAAAAAAAATTAAAATTAAAATAATCAAAAATTTAAAAATTAGTATTTACCAAGAATTCAGTGAACAACAAATAAATAATATTGATAAATATTCTCTTTATAATTTGACTTTTAATTACTAAAATTTTATAATTTTTAAGTTTTATTCTCTGCTCTAACTAAATTTTCCTTGCTTATATAAGTTTCAAACACTCAAAAACTAATAATGTTGGATAAATAAGATGAGTTATTAAAAAGTTCCTATTAGGTATTGCCCCTATTATGATGAATAGTAGACCAAAATAACTAAACTAAATCAAAATCAAAGAGAATTGTTTTATTTTAATGGATTGGAGTTTAAATCATATGTTTTTTGCTATTTCTTTTAACATGTGATATGTTATGGGGTGGGTATTTTTTTTAAATATCAATCAACCAATCTAAGTCTAAGTTCGAATCAAACTTATATATTTTTAAAGGTTGGTTGGTTCAAATAAATCTAAAAACTATCAAAATTAATTTTATCAAATTGGTTAGAGGTTCAAAAAATAAAAATGTTTCAAAGATGAACTTATCATCTATTTTTAATATATATTAATTTTTTAAATATATTTTTTAATTATTCATGTATATATAAAATGTATTCATTTTTAAACTTAAGTTCCATTCTCATCTCTCAAATTCCTCTCAATATCTCACTCATTATTAATATGTCTTTCACACCTCAGTCATTATTAATGTCTTTTTTATAAAAAAAATCAAAAAGTAATAGGATTATATAGTGTAACCTTATATGCAACTAGTATTTAATCATTTAATCTTAATAGACTTAATTTTGTATGCAGTTGATATAGTTATTTTAGTACTTTGAAAAAGAAAGATTTAACAATTTTGTTTTAATCATGAGGAAATTGAAATGACCTCTCTTGAATCCTTAAAGAGTGAGAAAATCTTATTAATAAGGACTAAGAAGTGGTAATAATGAAACTAAGTTTCTACCTTCTATTTCTTCTTCACCTAGTGAATATATACAATGAAATATTGATTTTGACAAGATATAAGGTTGATTTCACCATTGATTATTACATTAAAATCATGTTCAATTGAGCCTCGTGAATCCTTACTTGAAGTTAAAAACTATATCTATTTTTATCTCTGTGTATAAATTTAGGTTTACCTTTTCTAACACATAGAAGACTAAAAGACTAAAAATGCTTACCGGAGAAAGGAAAAACTTGGTTATAGTATTAGATCAAAATATAATAATAAAATTAGTAGTCAATACGATATAAAACAAGGCACATTATTGTTATTGTTATTATCACATGGAATAAAACCTTGTAACCTACTACTATAACAAAGTTGTAAATAATTACTTCAAATTAGCTAATTATGTTTGCAATGAAGATGACTTCAATAAGAATATGTACATGATTAATGAAACTTTCAAAACAACGATAAAATACCTATCCAAAACAAAGTATCATCATGTATAAAATTCAAATGTCCAGCTCCAATTATAAGGTATGACTTCATGACTTCAAATAACATTGAACATATGAATTCAATGCTAAAGTATGCTTGAGACAACACTGTAACACACTTATTTGAAGAAATATGAGATATAATCTAAAGTTGGTTTACAAAAAGAATAACAGTTATTTTGGATATAGGTACACTGCAAAAAAGGATGCAAGATAAGATTGAAAAAATGAAGATCAAGATAGAAAAATGCAAGTAATTAACATAAATAGTTAAATAGTATAAGTAACAAAAGATTTTAAAAAAGTTTAAAAGTTACATTGTAGACATGCAACATAAGACTTGTACATGTGATAAATTTCAAACACTAAAAATCCCTTATCCACCTGCCATGAAAAGAAGTAGTTCATAGAAAATATGTGTTCAATCTACTACCATATAGCTTAATTTAAGTTACTATACGAGGTTTCAATATACCCAATAGAACAAGAAAAGTAAATTAAATCTACTAACCATTATTACAGATGTCTAATATTGCTACCAATTGTTAAAAACAAGATGACATCATAGAAGAGAAGAAGAAAGGAAGAACAAGAAAAACAAGGATATTATAACTTGGTGATTTTAAAATACTCAAATAGGAAAATAATAAGAGGAAGAGAAAGGAAACCGCAACATAATAACGAATTCATATCACTTTACATATAACAAATTTACAGATTTACTACAACTTTTAATTTTCAATTTAGTATTATTTTTATATATGTATTCTTGGCAATTGAAAATGTCAAAACTTAGAAATTCTATATGTTAATATGATATCACAATGGTCGATAAGAATATTTTGTTAATTTCATCTTTAAGTAATATTCATAATATTACGAGCGGTATGTTATAAGTAATATTTCATTAGAAGTAAGTATATGCTAAGTGAAATCTATAACATGATGAAAGTTGAGAGTTGTAATATTATACTTACTTTATTGTTCATAAGTAATTTATTATTTATAATACAAATTGTATGTTATAAGAAATTAATTATTTTTCATACATAATGTAACATGCTACATTTATCTTCCAATACAATGTAATATATTATATATTGTTATAACATACACTACCTTGATTATTTTAATATATAGGCAAGAAAATGTAACAAATTATACCATTATATTAAATCCAAGGTAATCAAATCGTTATAATAGAATACTTAATAAAATGTACCTAATTTAAAATATAACCATCAAACCATTATAATTTACAAAAATCGTACATAAAATTTACATAAATCAAGAATATAATATCCTAAATATAAATGAACATCTTCTATTTGGCCAACCTCTTAATATGTAGGATCTAACATTTCTTAATTATATACAAATTTTACACAATACCTATTCTTAATATTTAAAAAAACTAATTAAATTAATTATGTCAAACATTTATCTTCTAATGAGAAACTCCACAAAGTTTAGCGACTAAACCCTATGGTTATGACCGCAAAATAAAAATAAATTAGAGAATACATTAGGTTGAATGAAAATGAAATTAGAAATAAAAAGGATTAACAAAATAAAATTAAATAAAAGCATTACACATTGTCCTGCATTAGAACACCTTCTACCATAAAATAGGCCACAAAATGTATGGATCATATTGATAATTTTTACCATATCCATAATATTCCAAAAAAATACAATAAAATGAGTATCACGATAATTAATGATTACATTTATCCTTTAAATTAGTTATGTTCAATAAATTGTTTAATCAAACAAATTACACTGCACATCCAATGATTACCATACATAGAATACTTCTAAATCTTTCTAGTCAATTGATCAATGTTCAATTAATAAATTAGGTGACATTGTAGCAAATTGAACAATATAATGATCAACATGTAGATGAATATTTTTTGGATTAACGTAACTAGAAAAGACTAATTTCATACACTTCATCTACTCGAAAGAAGAGATAATTACAAAAATAAAGCACTATATAATATGATTTAACATAATAACGAGAGTGATATGATGTAATAAGTTATATTTTGATATATCTTAGTTTGTAAAATGTTATATCATTTTAAAACAATTACACTTGATATTAACAAAATGAGTGATTACAAAACATACAACGAGACTATAATAGTAGATAGTAATAGTAGATTAATAGAAAAAAATGGGCCAAAAACTTATAAAGACTTGAAAAGAAAATATCAAAATATCACATATGCATATTAATATCATCTATGTAATATGTTACATCGCATGTGAAATATTTTATAACATGTTACATTATGTGTTAGTTAAATAACATGATGAATATCTAATATTATATAAATTGATAATATATTACATTATATTATACAACACGTTACATCGTAAGTAAAATACTATGTAACATGTTACATCATATGTGAAATACAATATAACATGTTACATTTAATATTACATAACAATTAGCAGTAGCATTACAAAAACAAAAATTGCAAACAATTTTAAAGAATGTTTTTAGAAGTTACACTAAATAATGTCTCCAATTTATAATATCTCTTCAATCCAAAAGTTTCAGGATAACAAAATCTCTAAGCACAATCTCAAACAACATATAATAAGTATTATTTTATACATATTTTTTATATTTATGTATATTTTATTATTATTTTTATGAGCTAAAATTATTTATTTTGTATTTATTAAAAAAATATTAATTTTCTAGATTTTTTTAAAATTTTACGATGTTTTTATGATTTTATTTGATGGGTGAATTGTTTAAAAAAAATACCAACAATCTTATTTATATTCGAATTTGATTTTTATCTTTTATAAATACAAAACAACATCTAATAAAATAGGATGAAGATGATAAAAATTTAAAGAGAGATTTAGAATAATAAAAGCTAGAAGTAAGAACTGAGAAGAAGATTAAGAGGCAAATAAAATAATTAAAGAGCAAAATTAAAGACAAAAATCTTAAGATTTGTTCTCCTTTCTTTTATTCTTTTATTTTTTTATGAACAAATTTTTTTTAATTCATTTTTTTTACCATAAATAGCTAATTTTAATTGATGGTAGGTTATTTCAAAACCGTAGACATGAATTATAATATTTAATAAGATTTGTAATATTTTATTCAACTATTTTTTTTATTATGATTAATTCTCAATTTTAATATTTGTATGAATTTATTTGATTATTTAAGTTTACAATTAAATAACTAAATTAATTTATCGTTAATCAATTTAATTAATAGGATTCGTAATTGCTTATTCAATTTAAATAATTAGTGATAAATTACTTGCAATGAGAATTAATACTTAAGATAATTAAATTAAGTTTGTGTGTTTAACCTTGATCCAATATGTTTCTTTAAAAATTAATATTTTTGTTAAATTAAATTTAGAGAGCTTACTCTAGGTTGTCTAATAAAAAATGTTTAAATTAAGAGCTTATTTAATTCAATAAATATGTAAGAAGATATGAAGATTTTTATTTTTATGAATTTCTCTAAGTTGATATAATCAAAGAATATGAGAGTATGATATATTTTAATTGATTTATAATACATGTTAATGGTAGAGAATAATCCTATAATTGTTCTTTTATTTGAATATTTAACTTAATATTTATATTTTGTTTTTATTTTTATTAATTTTTAATTATTAGATTTAATTTTCAATTTACGAAATAAAACTCCCTTTTTAATAAATAAGAGTTGGTTTCCAAAATTTTCTACGAGAAATACCCTTATTTGCTATATAATAAATGATGATATCTTGCGCAATTTAAAGTAATATTTAAATTTACTGTTTATTTAAACCGCATCATTATAAAGTAATAAATATCAATTACATACAAATAATAAAAATATATGATAAAAAAACAATTTAGGAAAGATAAATTCAAACAATAATAAATTGTAAAGTGTAATACTTATAATACCATTAAGAAATTCTCTAGCCCTCTTAAAAGGTATAATAAAATCGTCATTTTGAATAACCATATCTCAATAATGGATTTTAATAAAATCACTAATGAAAGAAATAAAAAATATAAAAAAGTTTACAAACATCATTTAAAGACAATGAAAAAAGAATAAGAAAAAAATACATATATAGATTTTTTCCTAAACCAATCATCAAAATGATTCACTCAATCCTTAGGTAAAGATCAGTAAGGGCAGCTTAGACGCTCTAAGACCTCATCATCCTAACAAATATCTAGAAACCTATGAGCATCGTAAACACGAAGTGTCGATTTCACAAGTTTAATGGAAGAGTCAAAACTTGATTTGTAAGGACAAATATACGGACTCTTGAAGATTTAATTAATCTTCAATCTCTCGATCTCCAACATAAAACTAGATATAGATTTATAAGGTTGAATAAAATGATGGAATCTTATCTTTGAACCAAAATGATACAACTGAGCATTTCGATCCAACTGAACAAATGTATCACTATCAAAATTTGGATTGTGATCAAGCGAACATGAAGTCTTTAAAACTATTTATAAAGCTTCTAAATCCAATCCAAGATAATAATAAAAAATACTTGTTTTTATCATCAAAATGACATATCCTACCAACAATATCACACTTTGTAGGCAGAACCGTTATAGGACAAACCTTCATAAGATACTTATATGATTTAAAAGTATGTTGTGACTATAACAACAAAAGAAAGAAAAAATCAATGAAAAAAATAAAACTAATGTAATTTGTTACAAACACTTCTCACAGAAATGTAACTGATTATATATACTACAATATCCATAAATTCATATTGCAGATGTAATGAATACATTGATATAACAAAAACAAACAATATATTATCAAACAATAATTTTATAGCTTATAGACTGAAGAAACTTTGATGATATCATGATAAGATCCACATGAAGCCTATCAATATACTACAATATCCATAAATTCATATTGCATATGTAATGAATACATTGATATAACAAAAACAAACAATATATTATCAAACAATAATTTTATAGCTTATAGACTGAAGAAACTTTGATGATATCATGATAAGATCCACATGAAGCCTATCAATAACAATTCCAAACTCCTCAAACTTCTCATCAAAATAATTTTTTTGCTGATTAAATTTTGAATCAATATAAGAAGTCAGTTTTTTATAAAAATAATTGAAATCAACAGTTGATGACTTCAACCCTTCATTCAATCCCTCATCTTGACAATTCTTCTTACTATCCACCAACATTTCCCTTAGCAACACTTATCAGTTGGTTTATATTATTAACCTCTATCTCAACATTGATACAATCCAACCACATCAAAATACATTACTTCAACATAGGACAAAAGAGACTTAAAATTGGGAGCATATTTATATGATAATACAATATTCATACGAACCTACAAAAAAATCAAGATATAATAAGCAATATTATCAAAAGAAAATAATTAAAACTATGTAATGTATTACATCATATGTGAAATACTATGTAACATGTTATATCTTATGTAAACATACTATGTAATATGTTACAATATATGCAAAATAATATGTCACATGTTACATCATATGCGAAATAATATATAACATGTTATATCTTATATAATATATTATGTAACATGTTACATCGTATGTGATACGTGATGTATCAGTATCAAAAAACAAGCATTCTAAAACTTTTAAATAACATCTCAAAGTTCACACTAAACAACGCAAAAAGATGTTTATTACGTATAACACACCAATAAAAATGCAATAATCTAAATATAAAACATTAACGCATAAGGCTTATTAAGAATCGTCTTCACTTGATACATTGAAGATAGCAACTCATTATCCTCAGGAAACATATTTATTAATACATTTAGTAATTATGTGAATCCCTTGTCAGACAAATCATTTTTTGCCTTGATATTATATAAATGAATCAATCTTGATATTTTAGTATATTTATTACACTCTAGATACAACGGATTTTTTACATCTTTTAGAAGTTTTTTAAAGGTTTCGAGATCATCTTTAACATTATGAAGCATATTTTTTGTCTGTACATTATGTATGATGTGCTTATTCTGATAAGATATATATAATCCATTTACATTCTTATTTATCTCTTTTCCATAAGTATTATCAATATCTTCTTCACGATAGTACCAACATTTATAACTTAAAAGAATATCATTAAGGATAAGGTGATATTTAACCTCATCAACATCATGAAATTTCTCATTTTTACATTTAACACATTGGTATCGAATCATACTAATTTCATTATTACTATTTTTATGGACAAATTCTAAGAAAGTTTCATTCCAAGAAAGTTTTTCAACTCCATAAATATAGTCATATTCAATTCTACACTCTAACATCCAAGATTTGTTCATTTTCTATTGATGAAATTAAACATATTAATTAAATATGTATCTAATAAAATATAAATGTATTAATTAACAATATATTTCAACTATAATTATATATAAAGTTATAAATTATTAGAATATCCATCAAAACATCATATAAAAATAAATACATAAAATCTAAACAATTAATAAACTCATTATAACATTAATAATATATAATATATAATAATTTATATATATATATATATATATATAAATGCATGTAATAATAATAAAAATACAAAGCTCATGTAACACATAGAATATATAAAAATACACATAAAATATATAATAATATACACATAAAAATACACATAAAGTATATAATAATATACACATAAAATAACACATAACAATATATTAATATAATATATATAATATTAACAATTTTATGTATTTCATACATGCACGTAATAATAATAATTTAAAAAAACTAAATTTAAAATATATTAATATATATAAAACATAAAATTAATTAAAATAAATAAATAAAAAATACATTCTTCTCTTCTAAGCTTGAATAAAAATACACAATCTACATAACACAAAAATATATACAAATAATCAATAACACATAATATATATTAAAATAAAAAAATTACTAAAATTATATAAAAATATAAAATATCAATAATAAGTGTAAAATAATTCATACAAATACTTATAAGAGTGAAATAAGTGATAAAATGAAGAGAATGAAGTAAAAGAGTGTTTGGTAAGTGAGAAAGTGAGAAAATGGGTAAAAAAAATTGAGTATTATACTTTAAAAAATTGTGGATTTGAATCAAAAACTACATAGAAACAAAACCCAACAAATGAAGTTAGAAATGGTGGTCGAAAGGGACTGAAAATGAAAAAATAAAATGTAAAGGACACACGATTTTGGGTGTGGGAAATTGAGGAGACAACAATGAAACTGTCAGTAGTATGAGCGGAAGAAGAAAAAAAAGATACTTAGTGTCGATTCTATGTGTCAACCGATGCTACACATAGGACGTAGCGTCGGTTGTACACGTCAACCGACACGAGTCACGTGTAGCGTCGATTGACATATAGGACTGATGCTACTAGTTACACGTTGGTTGCCACGTCAACTGATATTATTTCTTAAATTAGTTAATAAACATACCGACTTAAAATTCGTTATAAGTAAAGAAAAAACCGACTTTAAATCACGACTTAAATACTTTATATTATAGTAGTGACTACAACATCATATCAGCTTTCAAACTTGCAATGACAATGCTTCTAGTAACAATTTTGGGGTGTTAGAAAAAAGTTAAATTGGATGATCCAACTGTGTCTTCTGTCTGCAGTTTTGTACTTGATACACTTGAACAGCCAAGATGATATAATCAAAACATTCAAGGTCAGAAAATAGTATTGAAAATGTTGTATTTGTAGGGAACATCTTTCGTCTTATTTTATTTTGTCTTCCCATTTTGGCTGCTCAAGAAACCTTCTTAACTTCTGGTTCTGTGAGATCCGTACCAAAGAATAAGAAAACAAAGAAATCTGTAAACGATAGCAAAGCCCAACATGACACTTAAGTGGCTCCACTTTTGTGATGCTTCAGACCTCTCTGCTCCAAAAATGTACCACTGTAGAGAAGACATTGCCCTTCCATAGTCTCCAAGCATCTACTCATGCTTTGCTTTCCACTATACCCATTTATCATAAAACACTCAAAAGGGTACTTAAACAAACTAAAGTAATGCATGAAAATCCAGTAATTGTGTATGTCTTCCTTTGCTATGAAATAGCTAGATAATAGGAAAAAAGAACCCATGAGTCCTACAGTTAAAGATGTTCCAGCGATGAAGTTTGGAACTAGAGCACCAAAACATGCTATAAAAGAATTTGACCTCAATATGACCATCCAAACCACCATAGAGAAATAGAGAAACCCATTAGTTTCCCTTCTCTATCCAACTAACCGGTATACTGGAGAGTGGAGAGATATAAAGAATAGCCACAGTTAGTTAAAATGGAAGGAAAACAAGAGTGTTTGATATTACATATGAAGAAACTCTATAAGCTCCTCTTGATGTTTCTCTCATTAATATTCTTCTCTCTTGCAAGTAAATTGACAACCCTTCTGTTGTGGAAGAGAGCAAGGTGAGACTGAAGGCAAAAAACCCTAATTTGTGTTTGAGATTTGAGTTTTGTTGAATCATTACTAGCTCTCATAAAAATAGTCCCTAGAACTATCCCAGCAATCACAGCTTGAATAATTCTTGCAGCCTATAGTTTTTTATTTCTACAAATGTTCTTTGAAAATCTCTCACCTAGTATTAACACTTCCTTCAGTGAAGAATTTGCATAAAAGACTTTATTTTCCTCTGGAACATTAACTGGAATTGTTTTTTTTTTCTGGTACACTGAACAACACAATTCACTGTCATCTAATTTAGTTTCTTCAATATTGATGACCAATGTTTCTGTCACTTCAATATCATATTCAAGCACATTAACATGACAAGGAATAGTATGGCCTCCAAAATTAAGCCTTTGTTCCAACAGACATAAAGATCCATAATGAAGAAGAGTTCCATTTGATAGTAACAATACCTGATCAAATAGCTCAAGAATTCTAAAACTAGATTGATGGATTGTTAATAGAATTGTCTTAACTTCTCTTGTAGCCATTGATTTCAAGAACAATGCAACATCAAGGACTGAAGCTGAGTCCAAACCTAATGTTGGTTCATTGAGCAAAAGAACAGCAGGATCATGCACCAACACCAATTGAGACTCTTTGCTTTTCTCCACCCAAAATGCCCCGGTTCGATTCACTGCCAACTCTTACACCTGTAAGATGTCCTAATCCAAGTTCCTTAAGTAATTCCTTGACTCTAGCTTTTGCCATTTCAAGCCCTTCACACATTCTTAGCCGAGCACTACACATGAGTGTCTCTTTCACTGTTCATTTACTAGAACATGACCACTTATTCTGTTTAGAGGGATCACTCCAGCAAGTATCTCTAGTACTGTTGTTTTACCTGCTTCACTTGGACCAACAATTGCTGATATCTCATTTGGTTTTATTTCACAACTGATATTCTTCAATATATATTCACTAGGAATCATTTCTCTCCAGAAAACCCTATTGAATCGTCAACTCTCTCAGATAATTTGTAAGAAAGTTTCTTAGTTCTAATTTTGTATTGGGTTTTGTCTCTACTACATTCTGCTGCCTCCATTGACAAAAAAAAAATGAAAAAGCTAAGAAATTTTGATTGCAATGGAAAAAAAGAATTTACGGTTGAGAAGATGAACTAACACACCAAAGTTGCTGATATTTGTATACATGCATGGTCAACATCTACAAGAATATAATTGCTTTCATAATCTAGACAAGCATATAACTTTAATTGGTAAGAGTTTAATTTGTTATGCAGAAAATAAAATACCATATATGATTATCTCAATTCTATAAAGCATGGGACACATTTCATTACTCTGCTCTGCTCTTCAAATTGACTTAGTAGGTTCGTGCATTAGTTAGGAATGCTTTGGTATAAACTAACAGTTTCAAACATCTGAATTAGTGCAGGAACACATTTTCCCGCAATATGTAGGCTTTAGTTTTACCTATTATGGTGTATTGTTGATATAATGTTTCCTCACACATGTGACAAGTTTGCAGTTATATAATATCTTTTATATGGGTAATCGTTAAACGGTCTATTGGTGATATCAAGAAAATATATCTTTTGGGATATCCTTGTGAACAAATCCTTTATTTGTTTAGTTTTAAGGGATAGGATGAATTTTAGTTTTATTTTTAATATTCTAGCACATTATATATTTTTTTTTTCTTATTTTAAAAAAACATATATTTTTTACACATTTAAAAATAAAATGAGCATATTTTTTTATAACTAAAAAATATATGTTTTTTTAGAACAGTAAAACTAGTTGAATAATGAGTTATAATTTTTTTTTATAAAAAAGGAAAGCAATGTGGGTAATATTAAGCTGTAGTGCACTAATTGGGGAAGCTCAATAACCAAAATTAGTTGCAGTAGTTTCAAGGACGCTTGGACTAATGTAATTTTTTAAACAAATTTTTATAATTTATATGTCAAGCTAGCTATGCCTATGCCTATGCATGTTGAAAAAATCTTTTATTCCAAGTTGTCATAAGCTTACAACTAAAGTTATCAAATTGTTTTAAAAATTATCGTATTACATACTGTTTGCAATTAATTATTCGTGCACATTTATACAAAATGTCCTATAGAATGGGGAAAAAATGCTTAGGTAAACCTACCTAAAAGATCTACATCACTCCACATGTCCAATTCAATGAAACTATATTTCCTTTTTTAGTTCCATAGACAACAGCCTCTAAGCCTCTTATGTCCACTTCTTATTCTACTTCATAAACTCTAAACTTACCTACTACTTATGATACACTTACAACTGTGTTCAATACCTTTTCTAATTTCACCTTTATCCAATCTTGTGTTGTAAATATCACAACCAATGTTTGTTTCTCCATCTAATAACGGTAACCCAGGTCAATGTATTTCAAATCTCAAAACCTCACATGTGATAAATGTTGAAGCAAGTTTATAAAAAGAGTGTAGGAACAATATTACCGATAACTTGAAAGTAACTGCTTGGGTTGAGTCGCGGACTAAGTCGCTCTCTTTAAGACGTTTCGCATCTCTACCCAATTTGTGCAAACAAACACGTATCGTCGTCCCAGGGATAAAACACCCGAATCTTAATCTACGTCTCGAACTTAAATGTGATTAAGACCGGAATGGAATGGTACACCTGAAAATTTGTTGCTCGGAAAACTAAAAAGAAAAAAAAACTTAGAAATTGTAGAGAGAATTTTTTTTCGTAGGGAGATGATTGTTGATTGTTGTGTTTCAAATGAGAGCTGAAGCCCTCCTTTTATAGATTTTAGAAACCGTGTGGCAATTATGAATAAAACGGTAATGTCTGGGAATTAAGAGCGTAATGACAATTCTGAGTAATGAAGAGTAACGGATAACGGATATCGGATATTTTTTATGAGTAAATACGAGCAATGACTCTTTTTCTAAATAAAGAAAACAAACGGCCATATTCTTAATAAAAGAAAATAACAGTCATTTTTTTCTGAGAAAAAAAATATATATATATATAACAACCATTTTGTAAGTGGAAAAATTTTCCTTATAAAAAATATTTTACCAAAAAAGAAAAATACCACACTCACTCACACACACTGACTCTGACGCGACTTCGGCCGGTCGGACGGACGACTCCGCTCGGCGTAAGGGGCGCTGCGTGACGTCGTACGTGGTATCACATTTGCCTATGTCCCTCTCCCTTCCACAAAAGTGGGTGCCGGCAGACTGATCCCAAATGTAACTCTTCATTATTTAAACCTCTTTAAAATAATGTAAAAAAGCAATGGGACAAGGCACGTTTCAACAAATTTTTTAATTAAATTTCATCTTTTCCAACAATCCCCACTTGAATTTTATATAAAAATAATTTTTCATCGAGCAACCGATCAATTAAAATTATAAGATTGTGCATAAGCGAAAAAGTGTCTATCGACTTGAACCTTCGCATGTTGTTGATGCTTTAGAATATATTAGAGTAACTCGTAGTTTTGAACTCTATCTCTAACAATCATCACACACACAACCTTCCCAAGGTGTAGTTGAAAAAAGCCCGTTGCTTTACTAGCCATACACGTGTATCCCAAGATAGTGAACAGCTCTAGTAAATTTTGCCCAAAAATTTTTTCATAGGAAGTCGGCCACACTTCCACATTCACATAAAGGTGAGTCTATCAAGAGTACTCCCGTAGCTATGTACTCCACTCACATAGAGTATAGAACTCATTAAGAGTTTAACAAATAACTCATCCTTTTCTATCGCTTTTAGGACTTCATGTTCTAACAATATAGAATGAGATTTGATTAATAGCATGATACATCTCATATCACTTCATGACTTGTTATTACCCTTTAAACTTATTTCTTGGGATCTGCAGTCTATAAGTTGGGTTACCATCGTAAGTGACTCTTCATTCTAAGGGCATTAATCCCATTCCTTTTGAGGTTTTGAAAACCTTCTCTCTTGGTAATCCTTTCGTCAAAGGATTTGCCAAATTTTCATCGAAACGTACATGATCCACTCTATCGCTTCTCGTTGAGAGAAATTCTCTAACAAGATCTATGCTTACGATCTATCGCGTCTCTACCGTTAGTAGTTACCAATGATGCTCGCATACTCGGTTTGTCTAATACCGTCTCCGTTGTTCTTGAACAACTTTACACTAGGATCATAAGGGTACATGCGGGTTCTACAAGATTAAAGTAATTATATTTCTTTAAGATCTTCTCAATATAGTGAGATTGATCTAGAGAAATTCCCTTTTCAGACCTAGTTATTTTTATACCAAGGATTACACTCGCTTCTCCAAGATCTTTCATATCAAAATTAGCTCTTAATAACATTTTGACATTATTCACAACATAAATATTTTATCCAAAAATAAGCATGTCATCCACATATAAACATATAATAGTGCAAATATTATCTTCTAATTTATAATAAATGTATTTGTCACTTTCATTTGTTTTGAATACATGTGAGATAACTAGATTATCAAATTTTTCATGCCATTGCTTAGGTGCTTGTTTTAGACGTACAAAGAGATTTATCTAATTTACAAACTTTATTTTCTTGACTGGGATAACAAAACCTTTAGGTTGATCCATATAAATTTCTTCTTCTAAATCACCATTTAAGAATTAGGTTTAACATCCATTTGATGTACTACTAAATTATGGATAGCAAATGTAGAGAGAAAAGTACATGTATGGAAGTTATTCGTGTAATGGTGAAAAGGTATCAAAGAAATCTACATTTTCCCTTTGCCTATATCCTTTAACTACAAGCAAGCTTTATATTTTTCAATAGTACCATCAGTTTCAATTTCTTTTTTAGTATCCATTTACATCCAATGGTTTTGCAACCAGGGAGGTAAGTCAACTAAATGCCAAGTCTTATTATACTCAAGTGAGTCCATTTCATCATTTATGGCTTCTTCCCATAAGTTGGCATCTAAAGAAGATAATGCTTCTTTAATAGTTTGGGGATCTTCTACAGGTATAAGCATAAAAATCGGACCCAAAATCCTTAAGGGTTCGAGCTAGTTTACTTCTAATTTCGGTGTTTAATTCTTCGGTTTGTTCATTAGTTCTAGTTATAGGTAAACTAATAAGACGAGCCCCACTTATTCTTAAATTTAAAGGGAAAACCTATATTCATAGAAGTCAAGCATCATTTGATTCTATAACTACCTGATCTTTTAAGTCATAGAATTTATAAGCTTTACTATTCACAGGTATCCTATGAATACACATTCATATGCTTCTACTAGCAAGTTTATTTCTTTTAGGATCGGTGATTCTAACATAGGCTAAACAACCCCAAGTTGTAAAATAAGTTAAATTAGGTTTCTTATTTTTCAAAATTTCGCTAGGGTGAAATTTTATTTGTAGATTTAGCACTCTATTTAGACATACATGCGTTAATAAAATTCTCCCCACCAACGGGAGAGCTGACACCGAGTTTAATAAAATTGCAAATAACTGATTCGGTTAAAGTTCTATTTTTTCTTTCAACTTTGCCATTCATTTCGTGAGAATAAGGTGCGTTTTTTTCATGAATGATTCCATGAGTTTTATAAAAGTCATTGAAGATATTGGAATCATATTCGGTGCCTCTATCACTTGAAACCTTTTTATTTTTTACGTTAAGTTGATTTTCAATCTCACCATAAATATTTTAAACATATCAAATGCTTCACTTTTATTTTTCATTAGATATACATAAGTGTAATATGAATACCATCTATAAAAGTTATAAAATAAATAAGCGTTTTCCATTTCTTGTTAAATTTCCATCAAGTTCACATATATCAGAATGAATTAATTCTAAATGTTCAGATTCTCTAACTACTAATTTATGTGAAGTTTTGGTTATTTTAGCTTGACTACAAAATTCACATTTTTCAAAATCATTTAAAGATAGTTTAGGAATTAGTTCTAAGTTACTCATGTTTCTTTATTATGCGTTTATTAACATGACAAAGTCTAGCATGCCAAATATTAAAGGAACTCAACATATAAGCGAGAAGAAGAGGTTTTATTAATTTCAACATTTAATTTGAACATGACATTAGTGCATCTTTCCCAACAAATATATTATTTTTAGTTATAGTATATAAATCAGCCCCTATAGTTTGAAAGTAAACCCGGCTTTGTTAGAAGATATCCCGAAACTAAATTATTTCTCATCTCTGAGGTATGGAGGACATCCTTCAGATGACGGTCTTCCAGAGGTAAACTTCAAAACCACCTCACCAAGACTAAAGAACTTTGGTGGAGTGAGTCACCCAAAGAACACTTTCTTATCCTCGAATCGAATAGGATTTGAACATGTCTCGATCATAGCAAACATGGCGAGAAGCACCGTTGTCTATCCACCACTCGAATCCACCAACAAAATTGACTTAAGATATCATAGCAATAAGTTGATCTTCGGTAGAAGGTTCACGTGGGGCGGGTGACGATTCTTGTTCCGGCGGTTCTAGCCAAGTGGCTGGCCAGTGTCTATTACAACTATAACACATGTGAATGTGTTATTCCTTAGGGTTGAGGCCCGTTCGGGGAGGATAGTTTCTATTTCTATTTTGGTGGTTGCGGTTTTGATTATTACTACGATTAAGAGTTTTCATATTTCTACCTTTAGGTTTTAGAATTGTAGATGAGGGTTTCTTATTGGTACTATTATTTGAGACTACGAGTACTTCATCTCTTTGGTCTTGTTTTCGAGCTTCTTCTTCTATTCTTAAACGGGTTATAAGACTTTCTAAAGAAAATTCCTTAGTTTTATGCCTAAGTGTATTCTTAAAATCTTTCCAAGCAGGGGGTAATTTATCTATAATAACAACTACTTGAAATTGTTCATCTAGAGTCATACCTTTAGAAGTTATTTCGTGTGCTATCTTCTGCAGTTCATGTGATTGAGCTTCCACTGATTTGCCATCAATCATTTGAAACTTCATGTATCTACTAACATCATACTTCTTAGTACCAGCTTCCTCAGTGTCGTATTTCTTTTGAAGTGCTTCCCAAATTTCCTTAGCAGACTTATCGTAGTTATAATAATCATACAAGTCATTAGCTAAACCATTAAGAATATAGTTTTTGCATAGAAAATCATTTTCAATCCAGGCGTCTAAATCTTTAGTTTCAACTTCGGTAGGAGGATTGGACTGTATTGGTTTTTCAGTAGTAAGAGCAGAAACGACTTTTTTCATGGTTAAGAAAAACAACATTTTTTGTCTCCATCTTTTAAAGTGTAATCCCTCGAAAATGGAATGGTTTGTTTAGATCGGCAGTTAGCATTTCAAGAGACACGGCAAGCATTGAATGCGTCTTAAAATTGTTGAAGCAAGTTTATAAAAAGAGTGTAGGAACAATATTACCGATAACTTGAAAGCTTGGCAGGTTGAGTCGCGGATCAGTGTCGCTCTCTTTAAGACGTTTCGAGGCTCTGTCCAATTTGTGCAAGTAAACAAACACGGCCTCGTCGTCCTCAGGATAAAACAAATCTTAATCTTACGTCTCGAACTTCACTGCACTGATGAAGACTGGAATGCTACACCTGAAAATTTGTTGCTCGGAAAACTAAAAAGAAAAAGAACTTAGAAATTGTAGAGAGAATTTTTTTTCGTAGGGAGATGATTGTTGATTGCTGTGTTTCAAATGAGAGTTGAAGCCCTCCTTTTATAGATTTTAGAAACCGTGTGGCAATTATGAATAAAACGGCCATATTCTTAATAAAAGAAAATAACGGTCATATTGTAAGTGGAAAAATTTTCCTTAAAATAATACCACCTCACACACACTCGAACTCGGCTCGGCACGGCCGGTCGGTTGGACGGACGGCGGCGGCGCACGCGTGTGTGGTATAACATTTGCCTAGGTCCTCTCCCCTTCCACAAAAGTGGGTGCCCCTTGGGGCCCAATCACAATAGCCAACTCTTCACTATTTAAACCTCTTTAAAATAATGTAAAAAAGCAATGTGGGACAAGGCACATTTCCTAACAAATTTTTTTAATTAAATTTCATCTTTTCCAACAATAAACCCTGCACCTATCAACTCTTAGTCTTTCCTTTCTATTTCTTCTCACTCATAAACTTCAGACTCTATTTCACAAACCCCTTTAAGTAACACTCAAACTCTTATCTCTTCATAACATCTCTTTGATCCAGCTAGTATTGAACTATTTGTCCAAGTTTACAATGATTTCATTAAACCTCCACCACTTACAAGAGTTAAAGATGGCATTAGAAAACTCAAAGCTCTATTTTCTAACATATTATTACATGAACCTAGCTATCTTACAGAAGCATTTTAGCACTAAGAATAAGTTGATTCCAAGACTCTTGAATACAATTCATTAATGAAAAACAACACTTAAGATCTAGCTCCATGTTCCAAAGATAAAAAAGTGATTGGAAATAAATGGATATATAGAGTGAAAATGAAAACATACTAGAACTTTGATAAATACAAATCAAGATTAGTAACCAATAGATATGATCAAACTAAAGACATAGACTATAAAGAGACATTTATCCATGTTGTTAAACCTACCTTTTTCTCACTCTAACACTATCAAGAAATTAGAGTGTAAGATAACTAGATGTAAACCATGTTTTTCCTAATAGAGACTTGGAGGAGGAAGTCTACATGATTCAATCACAAGGAGTTTTTTCAATCTAGAATTTCCTAATCATGTATGCAAGCTCAGCAAAGCATTGTATGGTCTAAAACAGACACCTAGAACATGGTTCTTTAAATTCATTACTTGTCTTCAATATATAGGATTTCATTAATCTAATTCTGATACCTCTATTATGGTGTATCATTCTAATGATGATTTTTTTGTTTGTCTAATCTATGTAAATAATGTTCTTAGTATTTAAAATAATTCTTCTCTTGTTCAATCTGTTATTAACAAAGTTCACTCTAATTTTCCCTTAAGAGACGTAGGTAAAGTTAGTTACTTCTTAAACATAGAGGTAACAAGAACTAAAGACAATGCATCTAGCACAAACACAATGCATCTCTAATTTGTTGGAAAAGGTGTAGCTACAAGAAACTAAGTCATATGCAATTCCAATACATCAAGGGAAAATGTTGTCTAAATATGATGAAGAATCATTAGATGACGCAATATTGTTAGAACAATCATGGAGCAATTCATTATTGTACACTAACAAGGCCTAACATAGCCTATAGTGTGAATAAACTAAGTCAATTCCTTCATCAGCCAACTATAACTCATTGGTGTGCAATCAAGAGACGATTGAGGTACTTGTGCGAAACACAAAGTCTTGGATTGCTTCTTCACAAATCAAGCTACCTAGAATTACAAGCTTTCATAGATACTGGTTGGGTAACTAGCCCAAATGATAGACGCAACATAGTAGGATTTTGTATTTTCTTTGATCACGCACTCGTTTCATGAAAATTAGGATAACAAAGTGTTATATCTAGATCATCCAAAATAGTTGAATTTTGTGTTTTAGAAACTGTTATAATTGAGGTTATGTGGACACAAAAGTCATTTGTTGAATTAAAGATTGAAACAACCAAAGCCCCTGGCATCTTCTACGACAATAGTAGTGATGGATTTTTTACAAAAAATTTAATACTACACTAAAAAACAAAGTATGTTAATATTGATTTTCATTTTATAAAAAAAATACATTAATCAAAAATAATAAAAATTAAGTATATACCATTTAAGGAGCAGTTTGCAAACATCATGACAAAACCCTTAAGTACACAACATTTTAAGAGTTGAGATATAAGTTTACCATCTTGAGTACACCACAAGTTAAGAGGAAATGTTGAAACAATTAAACCAAAAGAATTGGCTGTGAAAAATATGGTTACATGCAGATGAGTTGGTTAGAATAAAATGCACATGCACCGCACCCTTTTATAACAATTTTTTTTATTCCCTTATAATAGTTCTTATTCCTTTTGGTGGCGTTTGGTTCGTGGAATGGAATCGGAATCGGAATCGGAATCGGAATGGAATGGAAAGGAAACAATTTTGTTTGGTTTGACCACTGGAATCAAGCTCAGAATCAGGATTATAGTGTTTGGTTTACCACTGGAATGGAATGAAAAAAGCTGTAAATGACCTTAATACCCCTACATGCTGTAAAGTTCAAATAATGTCATTTAATTACTATTTTTTCGTCAGACAAAATACATTATTGAAATTATTATTTTTCTAAATAAGTATTACTTAATTAAAAAGAAATATATTATTAAAATTATTATTTTTCTAAATAGGGTTTAGGGTTTTGAGGTTTGGGATGTGTGATTTAGGGTTTAGGGATTTAGGATTTGGGGTTATATTTGTAGGTTAAGGTTTAGGGTTAAAATTATTATTTTTCTAAAAATAGTTTAGGGTTTTAGAATTTTGGATTTAGGGTTTAGGGTTTTAAGGTTTAAGGTTTATGGTTTAGGGTTTTAGGATTTGGAATTTGGGGTTTAGGGTTTTGGGATTTATGTTTTAGGGTTTTGGGATTTATGTTTTAGGGTTTTGGGATTTATGTTTTAAGGTTTGGGGTTTAGGGTTTAGAGATTTGAAGATTTGGGGTTTATGGTTTTAGAGTTTAACGTTTAGGGTTTAGGGATTTGGGGTTTAGGGTCTTAGGATTTGGAATTTGGGGTTTAGGGTTTAGGGTTTAGGGTTTTGGGATTTATGTTTTAGGGTTTAGGGTTTTGGGATTTATGTTTTAAGGTTTAGGGTTTTAGGGATTAGGGTTTAGGGATTAGGGATTTGGGGTTTATGGTTTAGGGATTTGGGATTTGGGGTTTATGGTTTAGGGATTTGGGGTTTAGGGTTTTGGGGTTTAGGATTTAGGGTTTTAGGATTTAGATTTTTGGTTTTAGGTTTTAGGGATTTGGTATTTATATGTTTAGGGTTTTGGGATTTATGTTTTAAGGTTTAGGTTTTTAAGGTTTAGGGTTTAGGGATTTGAGGTTTAGGGATTTAGGATTTTAGGATTTAGATTTAGGGTTTTGAAATTTTGGGTTTAGGGTTTTAGAATTTTGGGTTTGAGAATTTGGGATTTGAATTTAAGGTTATATTTTAGGTGAGGGTAAAATTAGAAAAAAAATGTTTAGATGGGAATAGAATAATGATTATCAAAGGTGGGAGAAGGAATTGTGATTACTTCTCTTAATGTCAGTTACATTACTCGATTCGTCGAAAGCAACGCGAAAATGTAAGGAATGGGTCGATTAATTAATTCAATCGGCCGGCGTGGGGTTTGTTTTCTACATCTTTCCTTTCTGTTTTGGTATTTTGTCATCTTCTTACTAATGCCCATTGTATTTAGAGTTATCACAATTAATAGAACTTTATGCTTCCTTTTGGCCATTGTTGTTTGGTGTTTGTTGTTTCTCATCATTATGGTGCAATTCCTTGTTTATTCACACCAGAGGAAATGTACTAATTCGTACTGTTAATTACTTGTTTAAATTGTTTAATTTAATTTATTGAGAGTAATAAATAACTAGTAAAGAGCTAATCTTTCAATTATGCTTATAATCCACTCATTTAGTTATTGTTATCAGATGCTACGAAAAGTGAGAAATTATTACTTACTTTTAATAATGTGATAAATTCTAGATTTTTCACGTATTTAAATAAATTACGAGCCACATCTAAATTTTTTAAACTTAAATAAACATTTTTGAAGATTTTAATGCCAAATTTTCTCAGTTGAACACGTGTCATGAAATCGAGGTTGAGGAAGCAACAAAGAGTGTTTGTGCGTTTTGGAGAGCTTTATAATAATAAAAATAAATATAAACTTGAGGCTTTTGGGCTTCGTGGGTGTTTACAATCTTCCCCTTCACGTGGGTTCCGAACCTTGAATCTTCTGCGTAATAATATTTATTCTACGACTGTAAAGGTTGCATCTTTTTGGAAAATATTTATTCTATCATCATATGTGCTCTTTGTTTGGTGGAATTCTGGTTAGAAATATCTTCTCTTACATATATGTACATGATTAGTATTTTCCCATGTTAATTGTCTTTTTTTATTTATCATCTGTTATTGCTTTTAAATGCTCTCGTATTCTGTTTCCAGTTAATTTCCGTCGCTCAAACATTTTTGATGATCGTTACTTGTCTAGCTACTCATATCTAAAGATGGGTTTTCCGGGTTTATAATTTTTTTTTCCTGGGACACGTTACAGAATACTGTGGCTAATCCAATTAGAATTCTTCAGGTCACTAATAATTTGTTTTTTTGTTCATATGTCATCAATACGTTTCTCTCTCTCATTTTTTTTTCAATTGTGTGGAGGGTTTGAATTATAGAAGAGCTGGGTGAGATGAGAAAGTAGTTGGACGGTAGTGGTAGGAGATAAAGAGATTTTGAGCAGGTTCGAATAATTTTGGATGGAATGTTTTGATCTTAAGCTGGATATTGCCAGGGAGAATCTGGTTTGCTTTCCGTAACTGTTTGGATACCGTTGGCGTACGTTTTCTGGAACAATCTGTCTTTTCT
Organism: Hippophae rhamnoides; assembly: GCA_033030585.1. Classification (NCBI taxonomy): domain Eukaryota; kingdom Viridiplantae; phylum Streptophyta; class Magnoliopsida; order Rosales; family Elaeagnaceae; genus Hippophae; species Hippophae rhamnoides. The sequence goes on along the minus strand of CM065428.1, from coordinate 57,715,217 downwards.
TTTCAGTTAATAGTATCTTTGAAGGATCTGTAGTCTTCTTTAGAAGAAATGATATGAATCTGATTCACCTGTTGTTTGAATTTTTGGCAACCGGGTTGCCACTTCAGCACAAATTAATATTCATAAATGTCTTTATACATTTGAAGCATTGTGATGTTGGATTTGTTTGCTCTTTAAACAATTTATAGAGTAAAATCTTGTTGAACTCTTCCTTTAAACCTCACAAAGTGTGGCCTGAAAATTATCCCCGTTGAAGAAGTTGCGTGTTTTCCTCAAAATCTTGTCTAACTCTTCGTTTAAATCCAGGTGTTTTGACTGTATCTATTATTGTAGTTGGTATCTTTCAACAACAAAACGTATAACATGTTCCTTTGCTCTTAACTGAGAATGATTTGGTGGAAATTTAAGGGGTATTTTCCTGAAATTGTTTTTCTTTTTTGGTCATGTACAAGTGCAAAGTTATCACATAAATGGTTTGAGAGGAAGAGATTTTGCTAGCCCTTTTCTAAAATGTCTTCTAGATTTTTTATGGGTTCAAATAGCACAGCTAGGAAATGCTTAATTTGGACATTGTATTTACTTGGACGTTTAGAGAGTTTAAACAGCCATACAACAAAGCCTCCTCCATCACCTACTCAAACATTTAGAACAAGAAAACTTCATTTTAGGACATAACTTGCACCCAATTGTGTCCCCAAATTTTAAGGGGTATTTTCCTGAAATCACTTTTTTTATTTTTGGTTATGTATTCATGTTATGACTGGAAAAGTTTGGTGATGTTTCGTTATCTGATATATAAGAACAATATGTCCTTAAGGCACCCTATTTGCATACTTGAAGGTTGCCTTTTGCTTCACATTTCAGGCTTGTTTGTTCTCTTAAGTTAATGCAACTTTTCTCGATATGTAACAGTGAAAAATGGACTTTACCAACATAAAAAGCTTCTGAGTATCTGTGTATTCATAATAGAGAAGCAAATAACTAGCAAACTCATTTTGGGTTTCAATTTTTTTCTTTTACGTACTCGTAATATTATTGATCATCCAACAACTTGTAACTGCCGAACAAACCAGAATATTTTTTCATCGAGTTTTACTGGTTTTTTTAATTAATTCTTGCAGATAAGAATTTCCTGCATGAATTGGGTATCAATCTCATTATCATTTCCACGAAATAGCTGAAGGACATTGAAATAGTCTGCTTGTGTTGGCAAGTTATTATAAACATGGATGTTAAAGGCATAACCTGGGTAGAGAATGTTTTTGAGAAGTTTGAAGCTATGTGCTTGGAGGTGGAAGAAATTATTTATGAGGTATGTACTTCATTATTATCTTGAGCATTTCTGGCCCTTTAGACCCAAAGTGTCTCCAAGGACAACATCCCTTGATCTCCACATTGTTGGTGAGCTGGAATGCAAGTATTCATCGTCTCTGGACATAAAAAAAGGCTACCATCCTCATCCATGCATAAAATGCTCCTAGTTTTGTGATTGGGTTCTAAACTGTTTGCTGAGGATGAATGATTCCATTCCATCATAAATTATCATGAAAGGGTGGGCTTGTCAGTTTTTTAAATCTATATGGGAATTGGGAATGTCCATTGTCATTTATATAATTATTATTTCTGGCAGGACACTGTCAAATATGTGGAGAATCAGGTGCAGACTGTTGGGGAAAGTGTCAAGAAATTCTATTCTGATGTAATGCAAGATTTGCTTCCACCGTCTTATATGGATCCTGAGAAAATTTTGCTTGATGGGCTTGGTTTAGGAACAGGTTCTGATGATGAGAACTATAAAAAGCCAAAAGTTAGTAAGAAAGGAGCTGAAAATGCTGATCCCGAGCAGTTATATGGGGACATACTCTGCAAAAAAGATAAGTTTGACCAATTTTCTTTTCGGAACTCAGTTAAAGGAGAATGCTCCGACTTAAATTCAAAACAATATTGTTACACGAGTTTGTCTCACCCCTCAAACTTGGGTGTGAAAGAAAACTTGAATAAAGACAGATTTCCCTCCAGGGCAAAATCACATAAAGTCATTCCTATTAAACAAGATTCAAGCAGAGTATTGAGTGATTTCTTCAATGAAGCATCATTTGATCAAACAATTACAAGCCCAACTTTGTCTGTTAGGGAAGATACAATGTGTGACCCAATAGCAGGTAGTTGTAATGGGATTGAAATTACAGGTAAATGTGGAGCTCACATGTCCAATGAAAGCCTATCACCGAACATGCTTGACTTGGTTAAATCTGTTGAAAACGAAGCAAAACAGATGAGAGTTTTGTCCTCTAGTTGCCAGTCAGCAGAATTAAATGGTGATTATTTCCTGGGCCCTATGTAAGTCTCATGTTTTTCGTAACATTGCGTGCTTTTATAATTTTTAGTTTGCAATCTGCAGACGACAATTTGATGAAAGGGGTATCTTGTATGGGAGAATCTTCTCATAACAAGGAAGAACATCAGAAACATGATACTGAAGAGAAGATGTTGGTATCATACCCAGGTACCTTCCTGTATATCTTATTCAGATGCATGATGCAATCCTTTCTTGCTACTCCTCCTAGGAAAGAGATTGTTAATGTTTCATTTTATTATGTTGCTGATTAATGTTTGATAGGAAAACTGATAATTATACATTCTTATCTTTCCATGCTTCCTCAAACATTTTTCTTATATTTTCTTTAAAAAAAAGTAATGGATGTTATATTTACGATTTTCTTTATAATTGGCCATCTAGTTGCCCGTACCAAACTTTAATGAACTCTGAAGATTCATATCAGTATATTTAGACATAAAAAATAATAACAATACTTTGATAAAAAAAATAAAAAATAAATATTTTTAATTTTTAATTATGTGATCATCTCCCATTTTCCATTTTCTTGATCTTTCCTCCTTTGCTCTTCCTGCATCCTTTTTTTCTCCTTCTCTACCATAGATTACATTTACAGCTTTTCTTCCCCCTTCCAAGTTCCCCTCCTTCACTTTAACTATTATTATCTTTGTTCTAATTGACTCATAGACTCAACAGACTCGAAAACTTATCTAAATTATTTCAAATTCAAAAGGTAAAACATATGGTTTTATTTTTCAAAATAATGATATTTTGGGCTTCTCTGTTCTCGTAATGTTTCAATGATATTAATTTTCTTTCAAGTTATCTTAAAATATTAATTTTTAGTGTTTAATATTTTTTCCCCTGATTTAAGGATTAACTTTGATAGCGTTTTAAAAGCATTAAACTATTTTGAAAGCTGAAGGAGGTTTGTAATATTTGACCAAATCATAGTGTAGTGATTGATAAATACCCTTCTAGGTTATGCTGTATAGACGTGAGAGCCTGAACATTTTTGGATTCTGGGTATAAAACCATTGATAGCTCTCTTTAAAATTTAAATGTTTTGAAATGCATTATCATGGTTAACATTTCCTGAGTAGAAGAGTACTGGCTATTTGAAAATTTCTCTTTTCCTTCCCTAGCCACCTTGGCTCCCCTTTTCATTTTGTTGTTTATATAATATCTGCTATTTCATTTACATAATACTTAATTTTTGTTCAGACGTTAGGTCATTTCTTGTTTTCTCCATCCTTCTTGCGTGAGGCATAGGTTAGGTATGCTGTACACATAGCTTCCAATGTTTTCTGTAGTAATTTAAGTCTCATTTTGCAGAGAGATCATTTGAATCAAGTTTTGATGCTGTTTGCACCAATGCTGTTGCCAATAAAGGATTGGAAACCAATGAACAACCTAATAATGTAAAGCTTGAGGAGACCTGTGTGATGGTGAACGAGAATGAATTTCAGTTTCTTCCTAATACAGACGTCAAGCGCAAGACTTTTAAGGTTCTCTCTTATTTGTGTGCATATAAGAGAAATTTTGAAATTTTCAGATTAAAAAAGAAGATAATTTAAATGCCTCCTAATTTCAAAACTATTTAGCAGAAGAAGATCCGGGGAGTGTTTACCTCAAGAGGAAAGTCGGCCAGGAAGCAAGAGTATGAAAAGCTTGCTGCATGGTTTGGAGATGAGGCAAAGCGAGAAGAACAATGTGGGAAGGTTTTGATGCCAACTACTTTGGAGGATCTACAAAAGAAGCCAAATGATGATTCTTGTGAATCAGAATGGGAGCTTCTCTAGTTATCCCATCTAGCCTATAAATAATTATCCCACATCACTTTTCCTGTGGATTGTTGTTAGTCTTTCCCTTACCGGATTGTTCTTTTTAGTGGCAGCTAAATGTTTACCTCTCCCATACCCATAGAAAGTGGATGATAAATTAACAAAAATTCCTTGCTCAAGTAATGAGATAATTGATAAATTATAACCAAAATCTGCCCTACATAAGAATGACTTGCCTTTTCATTTACAAAATCACAAATTGTTTCAAACCATTTACTGTATTGTTTGTCCTGAGCTCTTTCAACAAAGTACATCAAATTAAAGCTGTGGAGTTGAAACTTGCAGTGAACCATTGATTCTTTCATTTATTTTCAAGAAAATTACAAGTCACCGAATATTTATGTTCAATTAAGATGTTAAGTAGAGATGTCTGCAGACGTGTCTAAGACCAAAGATGCATACATCTGTTCCAAGTATTTGGAATTCCAGGCAAACACCAGTGGCTGCAATCTGCAATCTCTTCTATTCTGAGACGACTTTAACCGATGTTCAAGTACTTCGCAAGGAGTCTTCATGCCTTGAATTGCTCTCTCAACGGTTAGTAGCAACGGCCTCAAAAATGTAAACACAGATTCATAATCTGTAATTTGTATTGGGTGTTGTTATCTTGTAGCACTATTGCTTTCCCTTGTGTTCTGGTGAGGTGTCCTGAACAAGAAATGGGATCCGGTAGTAACTGCACAGTGCAGTTATACTCCTATTATATATTTCAAATAATTGCTACGAAGAACTGAGAAAAATAAAGGGAAATTAATTTGTTGAAATACATTTATAGCCCCATTACCTTTGCTCTTAAGACCTTGTAGACACCACTACGCAACATAGCTTGTGAGGAAGACAAAACAGAAAAGAGAATGCAAGCTAGAGATTCCCACTGGTTTCTATTGAAGGAGTCTTCAACTATAATCACTCTCTTCCCCTCATCTTCCCTAACATATCTTTATCATTATCAGACAAAAGGTTAAAGAGAATACTATGGTAAAAATTATAAAAATTATAGGTGTTTTTATCTATTGTGTTGATAATTTGGAATTGAAAAACTCATAGTTCTATTAGAACATTGTATTAGAATTTCAAGCGCTTACACCAAAATCCTTGAGCCTTCTTAGGAATGTCAAATTACCTACCCACCCTATACCATTAGCATTTAATTTATCTCTAATGATTTTAGATCCAAGCATAATCCCAATTTTAGCTTAAATAACATTATTTTTTATAAATTAATCAATTTTTTATAACTAACAACTTATCCCAAACTCACAGTTTTATATTAAATTATTCAACAAATATACCAAAATATCATTATTTTATAACTTCAATAAAATAAAATTATTATAAGACCCCACTACATCTCCGACGATCTCATCGGAAGTAGATATAACATCTTACATTTAAATGTAGAGTTTAATGTGACATATTACATATTTATTGGAGTTCTAAGGACCTTGTTAGAGATAAATGTAACATATTACATCTAAAGATAGAGGTAAAGTTTAAAATTTTGATGTCAATCTAAATATCGAAACTTAGATTTTACGAAAATATCGAAGATATTATTGTTGTCGACAGAAACTTTGAATTTTTTTAAGAAAACTATTTAAACTCTATTAAAATCATAGAATTTATTTATAAAACTTTATAAAATATCAAAACAATCAATTATATATTTTTTTAAACTAGTTTCTTGTTTAATTCATATATTTATAAAAGTTAAAATATTGAATTTCATCAATAAGTCAACTAATTAATTAGAATATTAAAAAATAGTTAGTTAAAATCTAAAATAATTATTTATATTACAATTTTTAATATTATTATAAATCGATAAACTTCGACGTTACATAATATAATTTAAATTATAAAAAAGAAAATATATAAATAAAACTAGTAAATTAAATATAATAATAAAGTATAAATAATATATATATATAATAAGTATGAAATATTGTCCTAAATAAGTAATATTTTGATTGAAGATAAAAAAAACTATAAATAGATAAATTTAAAGGTAAATTATTTAAAAAATAAAAAATTAATTAAAAACGATATTATATTGATATTTGTCGACATTTTGTCAATAATTTTGCAACGATATCTATAATATCTACCATATTTTGACAAAAAATAATTTTTTCTCAACATTTTCTCTACAACGATATTTTTCAACAATGTCGTAATATTCTCGACATTTTAACCAAAATATATGAATATCACATTTCGATGTTGTAATGTGCAAAAAAATAATAATATCACGACAATATCAACTATATTGTCGATATATCCTTGGATAAGGATAGATATAATATGTTATTTACAAATATAAAGCTGGATTTATAAATTGAAGAGCAAAACTGAATCAATTAACTTGTAAAGATTGATATATCATATTACATATATATATAAAGGTTATAAAGATTCAGATAGGTGTAACATATTTCATATAAAAATATATGTAGAAATAATAGATTACCTTTTATGGGTCACCGTTAAAGGTTGTTGAAAATCTTATGGGACGCCTGAAGTCTAATAAGTCACCGAAGATCTTGTAGAATCTAATATATGAAGGATAGTTTTATACTTATATGTATGAAAGTATAAATTTTGAACATATTATATAAAGGTAATGTTCTTAGCTAAAACTACCCCATCCCACCCAACTCAAATGGGATATATATTTTAACTTAAAATGAAATTTTTTTCTGCTCTTAATTTCTTTCATAATAAATGGAGCTTTTTTTTAAACAACTTGAACTTTTTTTTTTGACAAATTATATATATATGAATAACATGATATGAATAATAACTTAATTTTTTTAAAAAAATATATTTTAAAATACTTTTTAGTAACATAATATTTTTTTTAATAACCTTTTTCTTTTAATAACATAATATTGAGTTTTTTTTCAACATAATAAGATAATCTTAAATAACTTTTAGTAATTGAAATGAAAAGTTGAATCCATTAAATATAAAATAGTATTAAAAAATAAAATTTAAAATATTAAAATGTAATAGAATATCACAATCTTTAATAAAATTAGCATAATTTTATATGCAAACTTGAAATCATAAATTATAAAATTTCCTAAAAACTTGACATATAAGTTTTCTAATGGTATATGGAATCGTTCGTATTTTCTTGTAAATCATTATTAATTATATTTCAAAAATGAGTCAAAATTATTCAACAAAAATTGAACAATTTTTGATAAAATGAGCAAAATATTTTATTGTTTTATTTAAAACTCAAAAACATAAATTGTAAAATTTCATAGAAGCTAAACTTCAAAAACTTTCTAATGGTATATAATAATTCATAATATTTTGTGAGTTATTACAATTTATATTTCAAAAATAAGTTAAAATGTTCAATAAATCTCAACAATATTTAGTAAAATCAATATAACTTTATATTCAAAATTCAAAATTGTAATTTGTAAAATTTTTTAGAAACTAGACTTCTAATGTTTTATAATAATATATAAAATGAATCGTAAATCATAATATGTTGTTAGCTTTCTAATTCAACATATATTTGTTTATAAAGATGCATCTTTGTTTAAAAAAATAGAAAATAATCAAGTATAAGTTAAATAGATAATCAACAATTTAAAAATAATAAAATTAAAAATTAAATTATACTTATAATATTAATTTTTATAAATTTTCATGTTTCATTCATTGTTTTTTTTTTATTTACTCCCATTTTTTAAGGAAAAAAATGAACATATCCTACTTAAATCTCTAGGTCTCCTACAAAAAAAAATTAATAATGAGCCTTGCAATATGAAAAAAATAAAAGTGATTCAAGAATATAATAAAAAATTAAAAATAAAAATGATGAATTTTATAAGAGATAAATACTCACATTCTGAGAGAATAATAAAAATGATGTTTTTTATTGATTAAATACAATATTATGATAAAGTTTATATTAATTATGAATGTCTCCATTTATTATGTTAATCTTTTGGGTATTTTTTTTTTGTTATTTTCAAAATTTTGAGCTTACCCTTGAAATAAATAAAAAACTAAAATACATGTTTTGGTGAATTAATATATGTTTTATATATAAAAGTATGAATATGTAATTACGTAATATTTTATGCAAAGATCATTGTGATTTTTTTTATTAATTTTTTATATCAATAAATATCAAAATGTTTATATAATAAATACATTTTAACGAATTATTACTTTTTATATTCCAATTTTTTATTACATTAAGTGTGATAAGGATATTTGATGATGTCATCTTTTGGTAGACACCCATCGCACTTTTTTTAATACTTTTTGTTAATATTTTACATATATATATTCATATAATAAATACATTTTTATTAATAGATATTTTGTATAATTTAATTATCTTTATTATATTAAGGATGATAATTTAATTAACAATTATTCATTTAAAGAGTATTCGATCAATTCACATGTGTAAATATCATATTTTTGTTGAATGTTCATATAATAAATATATTTTTTATTAATAGTTATTTTGTATAATAGAATTATTTTTATTACATTAAAAATGATAATTTATATAGTTAATTGTTACTTATTTAATAAATATTCAATCAATTCACTCATAAGTATATCATATTTTTATTAAATATCTATAAAATAAATACATTCTTTATGAATATTTATTTTATATAATATAATTATTTTTATTACATTAAGAGTGATAATTCATATAATTAGTACTAACATATTTAATGAGAGTTCAATTAGTCCATTTATAAGTATATTGTATTTTTGTTGAATCTATATTTAATAAATACATTTTTTTATATTGAGATCATATCATATCTCATATCAATTAAAAAAAACAATCATAGATTATTTTTAAACAAAAATATTTATTAAATTTAATCAAGTCATGTCTATCATTCATGTAATTAAGATTAAGTTTTTAGATAGTAAAAATATTGATTAAATAAGTTAATATATTGTTCTTTTATATTTGACATATTTATTAAATAAAGTTATATAATTATTGTCAATATCGTTATAAATCACTCATATTTATATTATATTTAGATTATATTATTCATAAAATAGTTACTACTATATATTTATTCATAACTAAATTAACAAATTAATTAACTATTTATTTTAAAAATATATTTGCGAACTACTTTATAAAATATTTAACACTAGTTTTTCAATTATAATAAAAATAACTTAAAATTTTATATTCAAAAACTTACTTTTTTTGTTTTATTTTATAAAATAAATAATTTAAAATAATAATAATTATTGTTTGATAATTAATACTATTATATGTTTATCAAAAAATTAATTAACTTTTTGTTAATAAAATGTACATTTTATATTTACAAAATTAAAAAATTAATTAAGCATTTATTTTAAAAATATTTTTTCACACCTTTATATAAAATTTAATATTAATTTTTTATCCTGTCATAATTAGATATTTTTTTATTCTTTTATTTTTTATAATAAATTTTTTTGGAGTAATATTAATTATTATTGATCAATTAATACAATTATATTTATTAAATTTCAAATTTACACCGATACGAAAGTAGAATATATATATATATAATGCAAATGTTTGGTTGACGATGAAACTAACATGTTTTTTTTCTTTTGTTTTTTTATACCAATAAATATCAAAATATTCATATAATAAATAAATTTTTATTATTTTTATTATTTTTCACACTAATAAATACCAAAATATTCATATAATAAATACATTTTTATGAATAATTATTTTGTATAATATAATTATTTTTATTATATTAATAGTGATAATTCATATCCATTTATCAAACATATAAATAAAAAAAAATTGCACATACAATAAATACATCTTTATGTTTTTTTTTGTTTTTTTAGACCAATAAATTTTAAAATATCCATATAATAAATACTTTTTTTAATATTTATTTTGTATAATACAATTATTTTATTACATTAAAAATTCAATTCATATAGTTAATGATTAGCCATTTAATGAGTGTCCGATCAATTCACTTATAGACATATCGTATTTTTTGTTAAATATTCATATAATAAATATAATTTTATGAATACTTATTTTTTATAATACAATTATTTTTACTATACTAAAGATGACAATTTATATAATTCATATTACTCATTTAATAAGCATTCGATCAATTAACTTATTAGCAGATTATATTTTTGTTGTGGTAATAATTTTCATGATAAAGTCATATAATATCTTATATTAATTAAAAAGATAGTCAATTAATATAAATTATTTTTAAAGAAAAAATGAATATTAAATTCAATCAAATAATATCTAGTGTTAATATAAGATTAACTTAGTAGATATATATTTTTGTTGTGGTAATAATTTTCATGATAAAGTCATATAATATCTTATATTAATTAAAAAGATAGTCAATTAATATAAATTATTTTTAAAGAAAAAATGAATATTAAATTCAATCAAATAATATCTACTGTTAATATAAGATTAACTTATTAGATATTAAAAATATTAATTAAATAAATTCATATATTTTTATGTTATATTTGAATTATTTATTAAATAAAGTTATGCAATTATTTTCAATACCGTGATAAATCATTAATTTTTATATTATATTTAAATTTTGTTATTCATAAAATAATTATTGTTATATATTTATTCATCACTATAACAACAAATTAATTAACTATTTGTTTTGAGAATATATTCTAAAGCAATTTATAAATATTTTAACATCAATTTGTCAATTATAATAAAAATAACTTAAGCATTTATATTTAAAAACTTTTTTTCTTTTATTTTATAAAAAAAAGAATTTTAAATTATTATTACTATTATTCGATAATTAATACTATTATAAATTTATAAAATTTGAATCATTAATTCGTGCACCCGTACAAGTCCAAAAACTAGTATATAAAAATATAATTCTAAAAAAAACTAAATGATCAAAAAATTTGTTAAAACAACTTAACATGATTAAATTTGAACTGAAAAGAAATTTTGAGAAATTATATATCTAAAATTTATAACAATAAAAATAACATCTTAAAAACATTGAATTAGGTTTAATTGAACGATTGATCGATTCAAAATTATTAAAGTTTAATTTAAATGATAAATTAATCCAATGAGCTACAACAACACTCAAACATATCAAGATTGAAGCTTTTTCTTTTGCCTCGAAGTCTAGAGTTTAACTTGAAATTTTTAGTATATATGGTTATTTTAATGTGTGAAAAGAGTTTTTTTTGTTTGTTTTACAAGGTTATTATGTGTTAAATTTTACATTATGATTGCTTTCTCTCCTGTACTCTTAAGGTTCCTGTTTTGAAATTAATGAAATATTTTATTTGGTAAAAAAAAATAGAAAAGAAAAAAAGAAGAAGTGAAAAAGAAGTGACCAACCACAGTAAGCAACCAAGACACTGAAAGGGTAGGAAAGAGACCAGTACTATTGACCATGCAAGCAATTTTGACCTAAATATATATGTCATTCATACCTTGAAATGGATATGAACTCGGAGCTGCAGAAAAAATTCCAAATTATGAGCTAATTGTGTACATTACTATCTTTCTAGCAGGAAATTTTTTATTTGTTTTGTTGTCTCAGAAGGCCCAACCAAAGGTAACTAAGAGACGTGCTAAGGCTTTAAGCCCCATCTGGAGATTGAGCCAATGTTCGGGCTAAAGAAAATGTTAGAGGTATTCATTCTATACATAGGATCCTAGCATGAATGATGATAAGAGTAATGTTAGGAAAAAAGGTATGCTAGAAAGCACGGGGTGGACATAGCACATGCATTTTCAACCTTCAAATAAGAACTTTGTCTTCCCTCATCGTGTTCAAAGAGAACGAAGAAACAACCTCTCCTCATGGGGACCATTGGTGTTAACCTTAAGGGTTGGGTCGTGTGATGATTGTTGAATCCTGGTCGACACTTGCAATTCGATCAATCTGTTATTTCTACCAATCAAAAAACAGATGTTATTGGTAGGTTTCAATAGAAGCATCACTTATGCAATTGGTACAGTTACACTTCCAGTTATGGCCAAAAAATAGTAAAACCCTGCTTTCACGGAACATAACAAATTCCCATCAAGATGGTGATCTAACGTTTTGGCTATAACTATAGGAATCAAGGCTATTCCCATAACATGACAGAGATCAATGCATTTTGCATTCACATTAATGTTTTACAAGAGAATCTGAATGATCTAAGTGGTTTGTTTTCTCTATATAAACATTTGATTTTATTTGTCTTAGCACAAATCTTTAGTATTCTTCTTTGTTCAAATTCAACCAAGTTATGGCTTTGAACATTAATCATAAGTGGTTATACACATCAGCTATATTGGTCTTCATTTTGACAACTGGGGAAATATCAATAATAGCCTCTCGCAATCTCCAAGAGGATGCTTCTTTGATTGAAAAACATGAACAATGGATAGCAAAGTATGCGAAGGTCTATAAGGACAATGAAGAAAAGGAGAGACGTTTAATGATATTCAAGGACAACTTGGAGTTTATTGAATCATTTAATACTGTTGGAAATAAGCCTTATAAACTGAGCATGAACCGATTTGGAGATCAAACTAATGAAGAGTTTAAGGTTTATCGTAATGGGTACAGGAGATCATCAAAGCCTAATTCAGTGCTCATGAGTTCAACTAAAGACACATCAGCTTTTAAGTACGAAAATGTTACAACTGTACCTTCTAGCATGGATTGGAGGAAGAAAGGAGCTGTTACTCCTATCAAGGACCAAGGCCAATGTGGTAAGATCAACAAACAACAAATATCTCATTTTTAACAATAATGGTACTTAATTAACTTTTGTTTCATTATGTTATGATAAATTTAAACGAAAATGGTATTTATATAATGATATCTAAAGTTTGGTGTTATTTTTATAATAATTCAAAGCTGTAATAACATTGTAATTGACCCTTTTATAAAATAACTTAAAACTATTTGTTATTTGACATAAATAGGTAGTTGTTGGGCTTTCTCAGCAGTGGCAGCAACAGAGGGAATTACCAAACTGACAACCGGTAAGCTAATTTCGCTTTCGGAGCAACAACTGTTGGATTGTGACATAAAAGGGGAAGATAAAGGATGTGAAGGTGGAGAAATGGAGGGTGCATTTGAATTTATAATAAAAAATGGAGGAATTAATTCAGAAGCTATGTATAGTTATAAAGGTAAAAATGGGAGTTGTAATACAAAGACAGAGGAGTCTTATGTAGCTAAGATAAAGGGATATGAAATTGTTTCAGCTAATAATGAGAAAGCATTGTTAAAGGCAGTGGTTAATCAACCAGTATCAGTCTCAATTGATGGTGGAGGAGCAGCTTTCAAGTTTTACTCAAGTGGGGTGTTCACAGGAGATTGTGGGACAGATCTTGATCATGGGGTTACAGCTATTGGTTATGGTATAACTGAAGATGGTATTAAGTATTGGCTTGTGAAGAATTCATGGGGTACTGAATGGGGTGAAAAAGGGTACATGAGGATTAAAAGAGATGTTCATGATAAGAGAGGTCTTTGTGGTATAGCTATGGAGGCTTCTTACCCAATTGCTTAATTTATAGTTAATTGAATAATCTCTATTTAAATAGAATAATCTTTAAGTGTAACTAAATTATATATTTCGAAATTTGGGTTTGATTAGATGTCCTAAATTTGTGTACGAAGATTCCTGTATTAATTCAGTTTTAATGGAAAAGGTACTGTGTTGTTGTGTAAATTCTTTTATTTGTTTTCATTTTTAAGGTTAAGTACATGTGTTCTCAATATATATATATATGTATGTATGTATATGTGTATATATGTATATACTCTACTCCAACAATCTGCAATGATTTCCAAATAATCGAGACAAACCCCGGAAAGCAAGATGAAGAAGACGAAACCAGAAGAATTTGGGTGGATGAGAATGGTCCATCCATAATTCATTATCAAGCCGAATGGGTCTATTATATGATAACTGAATTAGCGTTAAAAATGGGCTTCAATCTTCATAACGAGCAGTGGGCTTACGGATTTTGCCCTTAGATGAGTAGCCCAATCGTCAAGTAATAATTTATAATGATAAACGACAGGGATGGACATTTTTAAAAAAAAATCTATCAATTAATTCAAATTAATGGTCAAATTTAACCCACACATTTTTTTGTTAGAAGTTGATTGATCTAAATAAGTTTGAAAATGATGTAAACCGACTTGATAAATTCGATTAGATTTCAAAAATGGTAAAACTTACCTAACCAATTCGAACTATTCTTTTAATATATTGATTTTTTAAATATTTTTTATATTTTATTTATATACTATAATTTATATTATAATTTTAATTATATTAAAATATCATAAAAATTATACATAAAAATAAAAAATATAACTAAAACATAGCTTAGAGTGTTATCCAAAAAATATTTAATTCTAACATAATATATAAATATTAACAAGTTCTTTAATAAAATATCTTTAGTTTATTCTGAAATACTCTTTCAAATGAATATTGATATTCTTTTATGTCAATGAATGTATTTATGTACTTTGTTTTCTTTCTTATTTTTTCAAATTATATGATATATTTTCTTTATTTTAATTAGATGAGATTTTTATTAAGTCAATTCTCCTCGAGCCTAAATTATATGATATATATTTTTTATTCTAATTAGATTAACCTTTTATTTAAGTCAACTCTCCTCCAACTAATATTTTGCATTGAATTCAAATTGATTTTTGGTATCATAAATTCGTTTGGATTTTTCAAAACAATTAAGATAAAATTAACTAGTAAATTGATCTAAGATAAAATTAACTAGTAAATTGATCTAATAACTAACCTAACCATACTACATCACCAACAATAAGGAAATTTCACTTACATCTCATAAAATCCTTTTAAGTAATACATCTAAAGAACATATCTTTAATAATTTCACACATTTGAATATGTATTTTGAAGATTTTGTGAGATGTAATTAGGTTTGGCCTACACGATAATGTCCTGAGATTATCTGCATTTTAAAGCTTATGTCAGAAGAGAAAATAACATTTTGAAATGGAAACAAAAGAAAAGAAAAGAAACAGCAGGGCAACATGGAAAGTTTTTGAGAAAATATGCATGGCATTTTATTAACTTAAACAACTAAAACATCTTTGGCAAGAGTTTGGTAAAAATCCAAGTTACAAATTCCGAACGAGTAAAGCCATATTTAGCTAACTTATAGGCAGCAAAATTTAATCTCTGTTAAAAAAAAAAGTAAAATAATTAGCGTGTGAAACTAAAAATTCAATATCATCAACAATACAGAAAAATCACCAGAAGCGTTGCTTTTCATTTTCATAACTTAAGGAGTAAGATTGGAAATCAATATACAAGCTAAAGCTAAGATCATAACGGGGACATGTAATATTGGCTATATAAAGCATTTTTATTATACTAATGTTTCCCAAACTATTGTTACTTTTAATCCCATGAAAAAAAATATCAATAATATATTTTCATAAATCTAAGTATATTATAGTGTATTTATTTTAAACTTTAAGAAGACCAAGATTCGAACTCTTTTAATAAAGGATTAACGATTAATAATTTAATATAAAAGAAGAGTCAATTTAAGATATGATCCCTCTTGTGATCCACATGCTATAGCGGTTTTTGGCTCGTTCATACTAGATAAGGATCAAATGTTTTGCTTATTATTTAAGATACATAGCTTTTATAAAGTGGGAGTTCATAGACTTCACCTCCAACTAGATTATGTTGACGTATTCTTTTCGACTTTCCTAAGCATCGAACATGTGACCTAATCTTTAAGTACCTTAGGTTCATAGAGATTAGTACTAAGTGAGACGTTACCAACTTCTAAGATACTTAAAGATTAGTTTTCAATTTGAGACACGAGGAAGGCGAAAGAAACGCATCAACGTAGCCCAGTTGCGAGATAAATTCCACGGACCTCCCACTTCATAAAAACGTAGCCCAGTTAGAGATAAAATCCACGGACCTCCCACTTCATAAAAACTATGTGCAGATATCATAAACAATGCTCAAAAGTGCCACATGCCTACAGGCCACGGAGCACAAGGTTCTCCGTCATTAGATCTTGTATTTTGTAATCTGTTAATAGAGTTGTAACAATATCATACATGAATCATGATCCTAAAGCAATGACTACAAAAGTAAAAAAAAAAAAAAAAACAGAAAAACATGTTAATACAACCAGGAACTGTATTCCTTAATAGTGTTTACATTTTTTGTTTGAACTAAGCATAAGGTAGCAGAGTATTAAGATGGACTATATTGCTGCAGCGAACATCCCTTCCCCATTCACACACACAGAGAGAGACAGAAATCATCCAAACAAGGACAACACCTGTCCTCTTTACAATAAAAGTCCCCACAAAACTCCTCCCACTTTGGTTTCAAGGTATTTATTTATTTTTTAAAGCACACTAATGAATCTAAAAGTGCCCAAGAGTACTAAGCAAAAACAAATAATTAGTTTGAGAATGAAAATAAGAATTTAACAGGGAATTTGAGATGTGAACCACTCCATGACATGAATTGGGGCCTTGATAAGCTCCAGAGCCAACTCTACTATCACTGTCACGCACAAACAACAGGGGCATATGCACGTCAACAACAATCTGCAACACAGATTTCGATTCCATTGTGAAACCAAAACGTTAAATCCACAAGTTTCACAAATTTTTCAAATTAATAAATTTCACATAAGTCTCACGAAAATTAAAGTCGGAGAACTTCAGATACAGAGATGCCCAATTAGTAAGAAAGATAATTGAAGTGCATTCATTTGAGATATTAGAGGACCGAATGGATCGAAATTTGAAAACCCAGAGAATCAAATAGAGAGAAATTAAGAGTAGAGAGAGAAGTTTACCCGACGATCCAAATAACGATTCCGATAACGGAGAGGATGAGGGAGAGAAAAGCGAAGGGTAGACCCAGTAGAAACCCCAAGGGCCTGCAATCACCGTCTCCGCAGCACATTCTCTCTCTCCTCTCTCTCCTCTCTCTCTCTCTCTGGGATTAGAAGTTAATCTTATTCTAGTTGAATGTGACAGAAGAATACAGATAAGTTTTCTTTCTTTCAAGTAACAATCTTTAATAAGAAGATAATCCCAACGACAACAAAACGTAGAGAACCCTCTTTTTTTTTTTTTTTTTTGCCTGAACAAGAAAGCAGAAATTATAACTGGAATTTTGAAGCCTCGTTGTCACGTTGTATGAAGTTACCAGTTTACCACAATTTTTTGTGAGCAAAATTGATTTGTTTTTTTAACCTGTCATCACATAATTTTTTTTGTTATACAATAGATATTTTTTTTCCTCAATGTTACACACTTTAACCATCTTAAAATATATATTTTATAATATTTATTATATTATAATATCATTATTATTGTTTAAAAATATTAATAATAAAATATTCTTATAAAAATAAAAATAAAAAAATTATCTTATATTAATCATAAATTAGATTCCACTCCTTCCAAGCTTCTATTTTCTTTTTTCAATAATATTTTAAAAAATAACTTTAAATTTATAAAATAAAAATAATATATGATAATATTAAACAAAATTTAATTAAATAAATCTAATTGATCGTAATTTAATTTTAATAACATTAAAATTTAAATCATATGTTATATTCTTTTAATAATTTAAATATATTAAATAGACATAAAAATATTACTTTTATATTTATAAAATTTAAAAATGATATTTTTATTTACAAGTATTTTGATAGTTTATTCCTTAATATCAACTAAATTATACTTATTAACAAAAGAAGTATTCAATTATAAGTATTAGAAAAAAAATTGCATCTCAATCACTTTATATTTATTATTTATTATAAAAATTTTATAGATTAAATTATTTTTTTGTAATTTAACAAAAATATTTTTTAGATTAGATTATTTATGTAATTTAATTCTTTAGATCAGAAACGATTTCATTTAATCAATTAATTATGTAAAAATAATAAATTAAGGATGAATTATATTATTTAAATAATTTTTATTAAGATATTATAATTTTTATCAAATGGTTAAGTTGTGATTAAAATATAAGTATTTAAAAAGATAAAAATGAAATTCAATATAAAATTATTTAAAAATGATAATTAACAAATATTAAAAGTAAATATTTTATAAACATATTTATATTAAGTGTAACTTTATTATTATTAAATACTTGTTTTTAAAACATGTTTAATTGATTGACATAAAAATAATTATATTTTAATAAAAAATTATTAAAATAATATAATTTATTTTTAAATAATTATTTAAAAAAAATAACAAATTAAATGATATCGTTTTTAATCTAGGAAACTAAACGGTACAAATGACATAATCTAAACGACTTTTATTGTATTTTTTATATTTTAATTTTATGTACTTTAATCAATTTATTATTATATTAATAGATATTTTAATTACTTTAAATTAATTATGATAATTTTGATCACTCACTTTTTTCAACTTTTTAAAACTGTTTATTATTTAAAATTTTAATCTCTAATGATACTTAAATTTTCTATCGATTAAAATTTAAAATAGGTAAAAATAATTAAAATATCTAAAAATATAATGATTAAAATAAATTATTTTTTAAAATAAGTAACATGCTCTAAGGTGATGTTTGCTTTGAATGAATGAAAAATAATAAGAATTGATTCATTCCATTTTTTGTGTTTGGTTGGGTCTAGAGACGTATTGGAATCGATTACTAACCCTTTAGTAATCATGATTCTATTAACATCTAAACTTTTTCTTTTTTCAATTTTACCCTTACCTAAAATATAACCTTAAACTCAAATTTCAAATCCTCAAACCCAAAACCTTAAATCTAAATCTTAAAACCCTAAACCTCAAATCTCAAATCCCTGAACCCTAAAACCTAAATCCCAAAACCCAAAACCTAAATCTCAAAACCCTAAACCCTAAAACCTAAATCTCAAAACCTTAAACCCAAAATCCCTAAACCCTAAACCTTAAATTCCTAAACCTTGTACCTTAAACACCAAATTTCAAATCCTAAAACCCTAAATCCTAAATTCTAAAACCCTAAACCCTTTTTAGAAAATAAATAATTTTAACCCTAAACCTTAACCCACAAATATAACCCTAAATCCTAAACCCTAAATCCTAAATCCCTAAACCCTAAACCCCAAATCTTAAATCCCTAAACCCTAAATCCTAAATCCCAAACCTTAAAACCCTAAATCCTATTTAGGAAAATAATATTTTTCTTTTTAATTAAGTAATAATTATTTAGAAAAATAATGATTTCAATAATGTATTTTGTCTGACGAAAAAATAATAATTAAATGACATTATTTGAAATTTACTAAATGTAGGGGTATTAAGATAATTTATAATTTTTTTCATTCTATTCCAATGACAAACCAAACATTATAATTCTGATTCTGAGCTTTATTCTAGTAATAAAACCAAACAACATTGTTTCATTTCCATTCCATTTCATTCCGATTCTGATTTCGATTCTCATTCTATTACAATAACCAAACAACAACTAAGTGATTAAGTTCTCAATTTTAATATGTTGATTATCAACCTATATAAATTATATTTTAAACACTTTAATATTTATTTTTCTCATCGTATAAATAAAAATATATTTTTAACGTAATACAAAAATAAATATTTTTTATTAATATAATTAAAATTATAAAAATAACAAAAATTATTATATTGAATACCTTTATCATATTTTTTGAGTTCGTAGAGTTACTTGAATTAATAAATTAGAAAATATATTAATTAAAATATATATATATTATTTTAATAATTTTAATTAAAACAATATTTTAATATCAAAATATTAAAATAATATAATTTTTTTAATTGATATATTTAAATAATTAAATAAAATCAGTTATAATCAAAATCATAATATAAGGAATATTTTAAAAAAAAATCTTATCTCACTTAAATTTATAAATAATTTAATTTTATTACCTTATATTTTGATATATTATTACATGCATTATTGATATGTAATAAATAATTAAAAGAATAAATTCTTGCTATATAAAATATAAATTTTTTATTTATATATTTATTAATCATTGAAGGCTACCAGAATTGCTTCCTTTTATAAAAGCATTTCGTCATACTTTTAACCTACTTGAATCCTTTGGTTCTCGTAAAATAAATGTCATTAATTCGGATTTTTTTCTTCTTCTGAATATCCATTTGATTTAATAACTTTTTTATCGAGAGATATTTATTGCAGTTGGCTTTTATTCACATAAAAACACTTTTCAATACACTTCTTAACAATATAAATTAGAAAAAAAGTCACTTAAAATCCTTAAATTTGTATCATTTAATATTTTAGATTAAAAATTATATCATTTATACTTTAATTAAAAATTATATCATTTGAATAATATTTTATTAAATTATTATTATTATTATTATTATTATTATTATTATTATTTAAATCGATTAAATGTAATTGAAATACAAATTTATAAAATAACTTTTAAAAAATATAATATTAGTTTTAATATTTTTAATTGTCATTATTTTATTTTATTATTTTATTATTTTTTTTCAATTTTATGTTTTAATATTATCATTGTTGATTTTTTCTTAAATAATTTCATATTAAATTTTATTTTTTTTCTTATTAAACATTCATATTTTAATCGTATATATTATTTTTTATTATTGATCTATTTTTTTAAATAAAAAACTACTTTTAATTTAAAAAATTAAACTATATAAATAAAATAATCTAATAAATATACATGACATCTACCGGATAAGAATACTAAGCATACTTCTTTGTACATATTTCAAAACACTCCATTAAATATAAGTAAATGAAAGATTATTATAATATTTCTCATTATATAATTTAAATTATCATATATATATATATATATATATATTTGTGATTAATTTGAGTATATGAATTCAAAACAGGTTGATATATGTGTGTGATGAGCAAAATTACATGAGTGTGTTTTAGTATTATTATTATTATTATTTTTAAAAGAACATTTCTCATTATATAATGGTAGGGTAGGGTAGGGTAGGGTAGGGTAGGGTAGATAACAAAAGAAACATATCGGCATATTATATTATATATATATATTAGGTAGCTTAGTGTCGCATCATGGCCTAAACCGCCTTTAAAAATCCAAAATGTTGGCTGCACCAAGGATCTAAGACAGCATGGAAAGTTTCAGAGTTCTTTTAGAAAGTCTAGAAATGGCCAGAGTTGAATGATGTTCAGCTCAGAAGATCTAGAATGTTCTGCAGAAGCCTTGTTGGAGAGTGCTTAGAATGAGCCAGAACGTTAGAATGCGCCGGATGGTTCGGGAAGCCGGAAGCTTACACGAACATCCGGAAGGATGCAGGCTTTTGGAAGCTTACGGAACGTCCCAGGAAGGATGTAGAAGGCCGGAAGTATACGGAACATCCGGAAGGCGTGAAGGAGCTAGACAAACTGAAGACTCTAGAGTTGGGCTAGAAGGTCCTGGAACGTGGCATTTGTACGTAATTCTGAAGACTCGTGTACATTCTAGATCAGGAAGTCTCTAGAAAAGTGTGGCATACTCTTGAGGCTTGTGCCACACTATAAATGCACCAACAGTCTTCGTTTGTATGCATCTTGGAAATCTTGGGAAATCTTGTAGATCCTTGGGGAATTCTTGAATTGTATCATAAACTTCTCTGCAAACGATACAAAGCATTCTTTGCAAACTCATCTATTCTCTTTGGAGTTTCATTTTTCGATTGAAAGGCAGTGCTTAGTTTGACGGACCGGTAGCTAAGTGCCGCACGATCGCTACTTGAGAAATTAAGGTCGTGACGGTTGGTATCGGAGCGGGTTAAAGATCTCATCTTTGGCAAAAATAGAAGAAGAACACCGCGAAACTACACCATGGACGTTCCACCAATGGAACGCGTGAGGAAGTGCAGAAAGCCCCAAAGGAATCTCGAGCCAAGTCGAAAGCACTTGCTTTCTAGGAAGACGAGAGAGTGGGAAGTGCGCAGACGCCAGGAATTTGTTTGATCGGGTTGACAACTTAGAGAGGAGCGTTGCAATGGCTTGGAGGCGAGGATGTGGAAATCCACGGGCGGTTAAGATGTCACCAACGAGGTAGACGGTATGGATCGAGGCAAAGAGATTGATGGGTTAAAGGCGGAACTTGCCAAGGTAAGGGATCTTGTCCAAAGAGAACTTGCTAATGTATTACTTAGAATGGAGGATATGGGTGGTGATCAGGCTACATGTAAGCGGGCTATGGCCGCGGGAAGGCCAGTGTGCGACCACCGTAATGAGGCTAAGAGGGTGGATGTTCCCAAGCCCAAGACCTTCATGATGGCGTTAGGAACGCTAGGGAAGTGGAGAACTTCCCATGGGGGCTAGAACAATACTTTGAGGCTACCGGCGTAACGGACCGCCGGCGAAGATCCGAACTGCACCGTGTACTTATCCGACACCTTTGCGATGTTGTGGTGGAGACGGAGACAATGGAGATGTGCGGCAACGGGGTTTGCACGATTGATACCTTTGATGACTTGAGGAGTTCAAGATGCAGCTTCTTCCGTAAATGCGAGGAGGAGGCGAGGGCCGATTGCGACGGTCGCGGTGACGGGTGGCATGGGGACTATGTGAAGGAGTTCACAACCTTGTCTGGCAAGTCCGACACATCCGACAAGGATGCCTTTATTCTTGTTCGTGGACGGTGCTCCAATCGTGGGCTAACCTTCGAGCTCGAGCGACGTGGTGTCCAAGACTTATCTTCGGCCGTGCGACCGCGAAGCAGAAGCTTGACTACTCCACAAACAAGGAGGGCTCCAAAGCCACGGATAAGAAGTTTGGTGGAGAAAAGAATGGAGGCCATGCCAAAAGTCGAGGATCCAAAAATCATGCGGCAACTCCTCATTCGAGCCACGGGGACAAGGGAAGGAGAAGGAGGATCGGAATGCCTCGTGCCCCGTGTAACGTGCTTCGTTTGCGACGGACCGCATTGGGCACGTGAATGTCCCGAAGAGGGAAGGCCTTGCAGCGCACTTGGTGCCTCCACACATAACCAAGATGGAGGTGAGTCGGACGATGGTGCAAAGATGGGTTCTTTGCGCCTGCCACTGGTGCGAGCACCCAAGAAAGACCACACAAAGGCTTAATGTACGTGGATGCCACCATTGGGAAGGTCGCCAAAGCATTGGTCGACACGGTGCATCCCCAACAACTTTGTTTCGATGGAAGAAGCAAGGAGACTACCGCCTCAAAGGTTGTCAATGGAGGGGGTTCTCGAAGAGCGGTTAACTCGACGGCATTACCATTACATGGAGTTGCTCGCGGAGTTAAGGTCGATCTTGGTGCACGTAGATCGGCAGTGGACTTATCGGTGGCGCTCATAGATGACTACTCGATGGTATTCGGCATGGAGTTTTGGACCAGGTAAGAGCTTTCGGTGCCATACTCAAACTCCACGTGTGCGTGTGGATGGTTCAAAGGCTTGCGTGGTGCCGACGGACGTGGCCACCAAACGCACAACTCCAAGCTCTCTCAAGACTTCAACCGCGGGGATTGAAGAAGGACGAAGAGGTTACCCGACCATCTCAAAAGAGTACGAGGAGCGATCGCCAAAGCTGCTTTGCCGACGGAAGGGCAAGTTGCATTAGATAAGTCCCGTGAGGTGATGTTTGAGGCGTCGCACCAAAGCCGAAGCTTCTTGACGGACGTGTGAGATTGCCGAGATAAGTCCCACAAGGTGATATTTGAAGTGTCACCAAAGTCAAGCTTGCCAACGTAAGTGCAAGCTACCCCAGATGAATCCCATGGGGTGATGCAGGGGGTCTCACCCAAACGGTTACCTCCCGAGGGAGGAGTGAACCATAAAGTCGAGTTGGAGCTGGACACGGGGCACGATAATGAGCCCAGCCGGTGGATAAATCCGTAGTCAGGCGGAAGCATGGTGACCGACGGCACAGGAGTGGGAAGACAAAGCGGCAGTACACCCGGAGTCTCATAGATCCATTGCCCGTTCCAAAGAGACACGTGGGAGAGTCTCTATGGATTTCATCACTTGTCTCGCAAAATCGAGAGGCTTTGGCGATTATCGTGGTGATTGATCGTCAAGAAATACGCGACATTCATATCTACCTCAACGGGTGCACGGCGAGATAAGGCCGGCACGGTTGTTCCTCGAGAATGTTGTGAAGCATCGGGAATTCCTTCCAATATCGTGAGTGAACGAGAATACATGATTCACGAGGAAATTTTGGGACGGAACTATTCCAGCTTGTTGGGATCGGACATGAATTTCTCCACAAGCTTCCACCCCGAAAGCATTGGGGCAAATGGAACGATGCCAATGCGTTCTGGGAGTTGTATCTTAGGCACTTTGTGAGTGCCAATCAACGGGATCGGGCAAAGCCGTTGGATGTAGGCCGATTCTCGTATAATCTATGGGAAGCCGAGTCTACCCTAAAGAGTCCGCCCGAAATTGTCATGAGGCGGCGGCCAGCGGCCCCTCACTGCTTGACCACGAGATACGAAGGAAAGAGCCACCGCTTTCAAGTTTTCCAAGGCGTGGCGTGAGCCAGTGGAGTTGGCCCAAACCTATTTGCATATGGCATCCCCAAGAAGATGAAAAGCTAACAAGAGAAAGAAGGATGGTAGAATTACAGGGAAGGAGATCTAGACCTTGTCAAACTATTGCCCCAACAATTGAAGTTCTTGCGGAAGACTTCATGGGGGATATTGTGGGAAATATGAGTGGACCGTTTCTGCCCAAGAAATCGGTAAGGCGTCGTATAAAAGCCGCAACTCCCTTCACTTGAAGCTTAAAATCTATCCCGTTTTTCATGTAAGCGTGCTAAAATCCTTTCATGGAGATAAGGAAGACAGTGAGGGAGAACCCGAAGAGGCGCCTCTTGCGATCGAAAACCTCCTTCAACCAAGGGGACTCGATTTGGGAGGATCGCTTGATCCGACGGAGTGGCATACCAAGTTATGGGGAATACTTGGTCAAATGGAAAAATGCCCAGGAAGAGACAAGTTGGGAACCCGAGGATTCCTTGTGGTTATTCAAAAATGTTATAGAGAGGTTTCAACGCGCGGCGAGGGCGTCGCGAACTTGAGGTGGAGGGTGTCACGTCCCGCCTTACAAAAAATCCAAATGTTGCAGCCAAGGATCTAAGACACGTGGAAAGTTCTAGAGTTGCCTAGAGAAGTCTAGAAATGGCTAGAGCTGACGGACTCAACTCAAGCTTGAAGATCTAGAATGTTCTGTAAGACACTTGTTGGAGAGTGCTAGAATGGGCCAGAACGTTCTAGAATGCGCCGGATGGTTCGGGAAGCCCTGGAAGCTTACGGAACATCCCTGGGAAGGATGTAGAAGGCTTGGAAGCTTACGGAACGTCCCTAAGGATGTAGAAGGCTGGCGGAAGTATACGGAACATCCGGAAGGTGTATGGAAGGAGCTAGACAAACCTAGAAGACTACAGAGTTGGGCTAGAAGGTCCTGGCCGCTTGCTCAGGCATTTTGTACGTAATTCTAGAAGACTCATGTACATTCTAGACTAGGAAGTCTACTAGAAAAGTGTGGCATACTTCTTGGGGAACACATTCACTATAAATAAGCCACTTGGTCTTCGTTTGTATGCATCTTGAAATCTTGGGAAATCTTGTAGATCCCTAATTCTTAAGATTGTATCGTAAAAACTCTCTACAAGCACAAAAGATTCTTGCAAACTACTCTATTCTCTGGAGTTCGTTTTCGGATTGAAGCGAGTTTGTTTGACGACCGAAATTTAAGTCTTAGCGACGATCGCTACTGGTAAATTAAGGTCGTGACATTAGGCATCTGTTTGCATTATGGCTTGAGAAAATGAAAGTACTACATGCCTGATGCCTTTCACTTTCAGCATCAGATTCTCAAGTAAACATTTAATAATCATGTCGTTTTATTATTCACCCCTACCTTCCCTTTACCAGCTGTAATAATATTATAGCTAGATTTAAAGACCCTTTCACATATAGGTTATAAATATATTATATATATATATAAAAAAAATAGAGTAGAGACCTAGTAAGTATTAACCATGTCATGATTATAAACAGAGACTGGGGGGATCTCTTATTAATGTACAAGCAACCATTTTATTTAGAACCAAGACTTAAATTAATCATTTTATTTTGATAAAAAAAATATTATTTAATTTTTTAAATTATAAAAGTTAATTTTTAATTCTTTTATTTACGAAGAAAATGCCGAGTAGAGACCTTAGTAGCTCTTTTTATATAATAAAAATAACTAAATGATACCTCTTTTAAAATAAAAAATCTCAGTTCATGCAAATAACATAAAACTGCTGCACTAATTGTCTAGTTTGCTTTTGTTGTTCAACAAAACTATTGTCCCTTCTCAATAGACAACCAAAAAGAAAGTGATGTAAGGGGTTTTAGAGATGAAAGTAAAGAATTAAAGTACAGGAAATAAAGAAGAAGAATAGGAGCATGGAGGATAAGTCAGAAAATAATTTTTCTGATATCAAATATTCATCAAAAATTTCTTAATACATATAAACTAAAAATATTTATAGTAAATTAGTATGACATAAACTATTGGACCTTATACCAATACCTAAATAATACCCTAAATAGGTTTCATGTTCCTACATCACATGCTCTAATTTCGAAGAATTTTAGAAATTGATATCCAAAAGAGAGAATTTTTTTGAATCTTTTCGAAAGATGTATAAACAACATGAAATAAGAGTCAATAATCCAAACATGTAACTTGTTAAAAAACAACAAATGAAGTCTTGAAAAAACTTTGTAAGGCAACATTAAATTACATTTGTAGTGTGTGCGCTTAAGCTTAATCATATATGACTCATAATGCAGTTAGTGGAGCTGCATGATGATTGGCTGATCATTTTACATTTTGTTAGCTCACAATTCTGTTATATACCAGAGGGGGGTGGGATTGAAAATGTAATAATGATTTTGATTCTCTTGTAAAAGTTTCTTGGAGCTAGTATTTTCCTTCATACTAAAGAATTAAACCGATGAGCTTCTTCTTAGTTTTTGTTTGATTCTTGTTTGATTATTGATAAATGGAGTTTAGAATTGTTTTGCTTCAATCTTGCATCAGAAAGTGAATGATTTCTCATTATCAGAATCGAAGACTACGTACAAAGAAAGTTTACAATTAAAATGATAAGCCAACTATATGGTTAATTATATACTTATATAAATAGCACCTGTATGCGAAACTTCTCAACTCGTACGGCTTCTACTACACGGACTGTCCTATAAGATGAACATATAAAATGATTAGAGACCGACTACTTTCTTTTTGCAGCCATTTGATCTAGAAAAGAAAAGCCATGCCAGAGGATATGCAAAAGCATTGATGGTAACAAATTTCTTGACCTTGTGAAAGGGTACCCATCACCACCCCCAAGAAGAATAAGCAGTAGCATCCTCTGTATCTGTACATTAAAATGTGCTAATGCAAAGAAAATTGAGCTAACTAATACCACACTCTCCATGTACTTGGCCGACGAAAGAAGAAGGAAACCTCCTCCAGACTTTTGGGTTTCTGAAGAAAAATCCTCATGCCCTAAAGCATGAATTTTTCCATTCCTGCATAGTAATCCCAGAAAAATATATATTTCAACCATATAGCTCAAGAAAAAAAAATCACAAATAACTGCTTCCCTAACATAAAGACTAGACCAAGTTGCAGTCCAAATATATTCAATAGCTCCTCATATTTTCTCAGTATGGTTGGTGAGGTATACCGAATAATCATAATGAAATCGAGGCAAGTCCTACGCTTTATCCAAGTAAACACTCCTAAAATAAGATAAAAGGAAAACCAATTACGCGAAACACCTCTAACAAGTAAAATATAAACAAAGATTGTAACTCCCGATTGTAATTTCCTTTCTCCCACATTTCCCAGCAACCATCCAGTAAGATGATAAACGAGAATCAACAAATATATCAATCAAATATTAGAAGAACATAAGTTCAGAAACATTACCTTATTTAAAGGCCTGAAACGGGATTCAGAGATTCGGAAACAGCGGGTAGTTGGATGCAAAGTTCTTGGTCAATTCGAAACCCGAATTAAAGAGGGTGGAAGGACAGAGGGAGAACAAGCGTAGCTCAATATTGTTGGCGCAAATTCGGGTGCGTCAGGATCCGATTTTGGAAAGCTCTAGATATTTTTCGCATTAGAAGCTGTTTGAGGGGGGAGAAAGTTGTTATTTTTAAGATTTACTCTTTTAAACGTGAATAATTGGAATCGTAATTATTGGTACAAAATGAATACTTTTTTTCATAATAAACGTAATCCAAAAGTTGCAGAGTTTAGAAGATTACTTGAAAATATAATTAAAGGAAATGGAGTATATATTAATATTATTATTTTTTATATATATAATTACGTAAAGATATAAAATTTTATTTATTATTACTTTATATTTTATTATATTATTTATTATTACTTTATATTTTATTATATTATTTAAAAATATATATTAAATATTTAAAAATTAAAATTAATGTTAATATTTTTAATAATATGTTAAATTAAGAATTAAGTTAAAATTTATTTTTTAAAAGAAATAAATATATTTTTAAATAAATATTAAGAAATAATGTTTTTTGATTAAATAGTAATAAAAATGGTATATACTTATAACCGATTATTAATCATGCTTTGATTATGTTTATTGACTTAACCATCGTATCCGTTCTCGCACCCTTTCATAGTTGTTTTCCAAGCTACGCACACAAAAGGGAGATGGGTATTGGGAAACAGCTGCCTTGGGAATTCGGTCGGTGGGTCTGGACGGTCGGTGGGAAGGCAATAGCACTGGAATAGGGTCTCGAACTAATCGCGCGTTTTTTAAGTCAGAAGTATTACGTACATTTAAATTTTATATTTTTTATAATAATTTAGTTTTATTATTATAAAGATAATTTATTATTTGTTTTATTTTTTCTAATTATATTAAATAGAGACTCTTATAATTTTAAAAAATTATAACTGAAATAAAAATATAAAAAAAATAAAAACATAAAAAATACATTTACTTTTCTTATAAAATGAGATTAAATTGTTATTAAAAATGAATACAACTATAAATATATTATATTTTCAACCGAATTCTTTTATTACACCCACTCACCACCTTAAAAGAAATTTTTTTAACAAAGAAAGAAGCCATCATTTGAAGTTTTATTTAATATTTTTCATAATAATCATCTTATATAATATATAAACGATTATTTACTTGTAATTATCTCATTTAATTCTTACTCTAACATAATAACTATACAATATATGTTATAGTGATTTCTCTTTAGGATGGATATTGTAAACAAGTGCTGGTCAATGGTCAAAAATTATACGTATTCAATAGCATAAACTTTTTTAGGTTACATTATATAATAAACATACCTGCAAATATGCATCCCAGGTTGGCATTGGAGCTCTTACGATCTTTCTATACATGTCCCACTTAAATCCAGCATCTCCCCTAGTTAGCATGTCATTGACAATGTTGAAATGTGATTTTGAAGGTCTTCATTCCAGACTCAATAAGTGGTTAATTTGGCTTTCAGACCGCAAAAAGGCAGCTTTGCTAATAGTAACCTTTCAAGGGCCTTGAAGTAACCAGGCTTAAAATTGCCATCAGTTGCAAATTCCTCTCCATCATTTAACTCCAAGAGTACCTCAATGAGCTTCTCATCCTACCCTTCAGTCCAAAATCTTTATTATGTCCCGGGCCTCTACTTTGTGATGATTCCTTCCAAATAATGGGATGTAACAATAACTCTGTAACAAGTTATGCATATGACAATATCTTGCTAATAACAATGATATGTATCATGAAAATGTAGCGCTAAGTAATGACAACAAAGAAAACATTCATTACATTCATTCAAACCCAACATTAGCAACATCAATGTCTATACGTTGTATGTGTGCTTTTACAATGTATCTGATCGTCTCTAGACAAAATCTAAGGTTGAAAATCTACTTATTTTTTTTTAAATATTATTAAATATCTTATAATACTTGTAATTCTTTAAACAATTGGCGTTCATAGTGGGATATTATAATTTTCTAGTCTATTATAAGAATTTAAAATTTTTGTTTAGATAACAAAGAAAATTGATCACGTGTTACAGAAAAATCTACCTCTATCAACGTGACTAACCATCACAACAATTCTATATAACGGAGAAATAACCTTCAAAATAAGCCCATACACCAAGTTCATAAGTGTGACCTTAACATCACATATGTATCTCACCTTGGATTAGAGTATAATCTTACTCAAATATCAATTAAAAAATTAGGAGAACTAAGGTTACAATGACTTACATGTCAATTTTATAAGTTTTAGTTTTGAGAATGCGTCATTACAATGGTACATAAAATTGAAAAAATTCTACCAACAAGTTGCAGAGTTATAAGAGAATTTTATAAAATCATTAAATGATAATAAAAAAATTAGACACATATTTATTCAAAAAAAAAATTTAAAATTCTTTTCAAATAATTAATATAATTTTTTTAATCACGATTAGTAGCTTAATTCAATAAATAAATAAAGTTGAGAATACTCTTATCTAATAATTAATAATACATAATTTGCTGCAGCGCCTTTAAGACTAAATACGAAACAAATAGCTTGTATATCGTGCACTACACATAATACTATCTAATATTATATTTCTTTGTTATTTTTTTGTATCCAAGTCCATTGTTAGATGACTGGATCCATCAGCAAGCACATCACATGAAAACTACAGTCATTGCATAAAAATGACAATCAGACCCTTCAAATATGTTTATTGATCTCTTTCTCCATAGTAAGAAAATAAAATTACATTTCCAATTTATTAACCGAGTAATGTATGCTACATCTAAAACTCAGATGCAGAAATAAATTGAATGCGCTCGTCTCAAGATCATCTATCAAATATTCAAATATAAAATCACATTAGAGGAAACTCACAAAAGAAACATGTCCAGATAAATCTATTAAGATGAATAATTTAATAATTATCTAAATATATTTACTCTTTTTTTTATTGTATAAATAATTTTTTTTATTAAAGATAAACCTATTTAAAATCTAAATCAAATATATTATGTTTCATGTATACTAATAATTTTTAAATAATTAATTACAACTTCATGATTTTATTTAATTTAGAAAAATTCAATCTATTTAAATTTAAATTATTTCATGTTAATTATAATATCAAATTAAATTTAAATTAAAAATCCTTAAATACAATTCAAATCAGTTTGAATTTAAAATGATAAAAAAATAAATAATTTTAATCTATTTATCACTCCTAATTATTTACATAATTCACAATACATAATAATTATAATGTCTATTAAAAATTATTTTTAAGAAATAAATTTATTAGAATATAACTCCTTAATTGAAAGAATAAATAAAAAAATTAAATCAATAAGGTATCATTCTTAGAAATAATTCGAAGATTAGAACAATAAACTCTTAACTTAAGAAATAAAATAAAAAAAATTAATTCAATAAATAAAACATAAAATTCTTAATTCAAATAATAAAACAAATAATCATTAATTAAATATTTAAATCTAATTATATATAGCTAACCAATTATTAAAAAAAAAATACTAACTTTAAAAGATTCTGTTTTATTTAAGAACAACTTTAAAGTTTAGCATTTGACTTACGTTTTCAACACAAATTCTTAACAAAATTACACAAAAAATAACCATCTAAACTATATTGTAATTTTCTTTTTCTTGTTCATCGTCCCCATATCTAACTCAGTCTCTTCGAATCCGAACTAAGTGCAGGAGTTGAGAAAATGGTGGAGAGGACCAAGGGTAATCAATAATGATGATTTTGGTTCATTACAATGAACAAACCACGAGAATTTTGAAGGGTGAATACAGAGAATGTTCACATACAAATCAAACAGTACAATAAGGAAAAAAGAATAATATTGTATTTATTAAATAAAATCTACATTGAAAACGGGCTAGCTGAAGAGAAAGAGTTCAGCCCTAATGAAATTGGGTCTCGTCAAACAAAAAAGAAAGCAACAGAGAACTATCTAAAACCCATTCTCAATGGTTTGGAGTTCATCTCTTGGAGTTTTCTGTTGACGTTTAGGAATGCATTTCTCTTGCGTGAATCGGCTGCAGAAACTGAAGAGAATTGCGGAATATTACGAAGGAGAGTAGCAGTTTGTAGAGAAGAAGAATGAGGAGAGTTTTTTGTGAAGAGATGAGTAATGTCTGTAAGAGGCTTCCTCGAACATATCTTCTTCATTTTCTTGGAAGATTTGGTAGCTCCAAGAACTGTGTTAGCGTTGTTCAAATAGTACGGAAATAGGTTTTCTTTGTTGTCGTTAACAAATAGAGCAATTGACATTGCTGTCTTAGGAAAGACAGGAGAATAATTAGGAGAGTGTAATAGCTATTTGTAATGTTGGATTTGGACATGTTTTGGAGGGATAACACAATGTATGTTTCTATTTTTTTCTTAATTGTAAAATAAAAAGGGGGAAGAGAGAGAGAGAGAAAGAGAGCCGGGGAAAAGAAGAAGAATTTAGAAATTAGTCTGCAAAAGCTAGTTATTTTAGAGAAAAGTTAGTAAAAATATGTTAATTCTTTTAAAATAATTAATAAAATTCATTCGTAAGATTTAGATTAAATTTTTAAAAGTAAAATTAAAATTTTATAAAAAACTTTATTTTATTTTTCTATAAAAAAGAAAATAAATACTTAAAAAATTATTTATACTGTAGCTTAATTTTTACGATGAATCCTCTCGATAATATCTTTTTAATATTTTATATTTTATTTACTTGTTATTTTAAATCATAAATTATTAATTTTTTAATATTGGTTTTTGATATTTTGATAAAATAAAATAATTTTTATTTTACAAAAAATTTAATTTTTCTTTAAATATTTGACATAAATCTTTTATATCAATTTCGATAATCATTTTAAAATAGATAATAAATTATATTATTTTATATAATAGCTTATAGATTAAATTGTAATTTTATCAAAAATAACCAATTTTTTCGATCCTTCATCCTACAAATTATGAGGGATCCCGGGATTATGGTTTTTAACTTTAGTTTTGGTTTGGATTTGGGGTGAGGTGAAGAGGCGCCTAACCCAAAGCTAAATAAAACGAAATGAAATTCGTGGATTTGTTTCCCTCCCAGACTTTTTTGCCATTTCTGCTTTTCCCCTATTAAATAGGATTTTTAAAATAAACTTTTATGTAGGACTTGGAATTGTGCAGACTTCAGATTCCACTTAACGCTTCCCGTCCAGGCCCAATTTCCCTTTTCTTTCGCAAAGAAAATATTCAGAAAATTAATTAGCTCAACGCAATTCATATATTTATAAAAATAGTGATGTTAATTCTCTTAATATAGCTTAAGTTTTTTTTTGTAAGAAATTTTAATCAATAAATTTCTAACGTGATATTAAAAATGAATATTTTATTTTTAAATTGTTGAAATAATTAGTTGAAAACATTTTTAGAATAATATTACCGATAATTTGAAAATGAACTGTTTAGATTAAGTCGCGAATTATGTCTCTCTTTTTAAGATGTTTTTCGCGATTCTGTTCAAATTTATACAAACAAACACAATCTCATCGCCTCCAAGATAAAATAACTTAAAATCTTTGTTTTTTTTTCTCATACCTTCATTACACTAATGAAGATGAGAATGTTACACATAAAATTTAGATGCTTAGAAAACTCAAAAGTAATTTAGGATCTTTTTCTTTTTTCTTTCTAAGAAAATTTTTTCCTAGTAATAGATGTGTTTATAGATTGTTGTGTTGAAACTGAGAGTTGAGACCTTCTATTTAAATATTTCAAAAAACGTATGGTCATTATGATAATAACAATCATGTTTGTGTTGATAGCGTAATAATTATTTGTTTGAGTAAATAAGAGTAATAATCATTTTTCTGAGTAAAAAAAATAACAATTATATATATTTTATACATTTTTTAAGTAATATAAAATAATAACGTGGGACAACACAAAAAAATTGACTTCGTTGGTTTTTATAAACATTCAATTTTTTTAAACAAAATCCTAATAATTAAATTGTTTAATTATAAGCCTATAACCTGTTTGGTTTATACAGAGAACACATGCAGGAGAACGAATAATGTATGAAAATAATATTTTTTTTTTAAATAATTTAAATTTTTAAAAAAATTACTTTACAATAACTTTTAATAACAAATGTGAGATAAAAGTGAAACTAAAAACTTCGTAATAACATGCATGAAAATAATATTATTTATGTTTAATTTTTATATTTTTATTATTAAAAAAATTTACCTCCTTATTTTATAATAAATAATATTCAAATTTAATTATAATTATTTTAATTTATTTAATATTAAATTTTATTTAATTAAATAACATTTAATATTATTATATGATATTTTGTTATTATAAATTTCTTTGATTTTTGGTTTAATTTCCTCTTATTTTATGCGGATAAGTAAAATGAGGTTATTTGCAAAAACTTACCATTTTGCAACTCAAAGCAATTTAATGTTTTTTTTTTCTTCCCTAGAAAAATAAGCCGATCTTTATTATAATGAATTACAGATTACGTGGATAATGGTGAATTAGGCCCTTCTTTTTCCTTCTTTACGGGCCGATGATGGGATCCTAGGTCCAAGGACACCAGCCACCACAAAGCAATGATTGAAAATAAATAAAATAGAAGATTTTAAAAACAATTAGATTATAAAATTGATGTTATTTAATTTTTATATTTTATAATATATTATTTTAATAATTTTATCATTTAAATATTATTTTTTATTATCAAATAATTAAAACACTATAAAATATAAGATATTAATAAATAAAAAATGAAATTCAATATAAAATTATTTTAAAAAATAAATAAATAATAAAAAATATTATTAACAAATTATTGAACATATTTTATTTAAAAAATAAAAAAATATTAATAATAATTAAATATTAAAACATATATTTTGTAAATTTTTTATATTAAATATTATTTTTATCCGGTCGTTAATGGATTGAGTTTTAATTAATTGATACAAAAAATTATTAAAATAATATTATTTATCATCTTGAAAAACATATTTTTGAATCTTACTGAATAAACATATACTAAGACTTAATCAAAATAAATTAACTAATATTTTTTCTAAATAAAAATAAAAACTATTGAGATATCATTTTTAAAGTATATTTAATATTTAATTTATTTTTTTAATATAAAAATCTTAATTCAATAAACATCAAATATATAATTTATATCAAAACTTATTCATCTAAATATGTTAAAAATTAAAAAATTATTGAGCACAGAAAAAATATGAGCTTTTAATTTCCACTCTCTTGGTTTATTTAGTTAATATATTAAATATTTAAAAAAAATGTTATATTAATTTACTAATATATAATAATAATCAATGTGAACATAATAAAAATAAATAAAAATGGAAAAAAAGTGAAGTGAAATTCATTGTCTGTATTTGTAATTACCAAAGCATAATAAATAATCTAAATAAAAATACTAATTCATTCAAGTATTATTTAAAAATTAATAATATCTAATATAAAATAAATAAAAATATTAAAAAACTAGATAGTTTTGTAATTGCATCTTGTAAATTAAGAAAAATAAATAAATACCAAAAAAAATTAAAAAAGCAATCAACAAAATGACTTAAATTTGTAAAATTTTGTTCCTTTTTATCATATTTTTATGAAGTAAACAAAAGAATGCTAATACTCTTTTCACTTATTCTCTTCTAAGCAAACACATCCTAAAACTTCAAACGTATGAAATATAGGTGAAGATTCTGATTAATAGTTGAACAGAAATTAAATAAATATAAATATAACATTAATTATTATATAAAATATTAAAAAAATATCTTCAAATAAGATGTAGTAGAGAAAATTTTGTTCAAAATAATAATAATAATAATAATAATAATAATAATATACTGAAAATGGATCATATAGAAGATTTCATCTCCAATTAAAAAAAAACTTTTAACAAAAATAGAAGATAGCATAAACCATTAGGGCTACTTTCAAAGGGATTCAAGGTTTATTAATATGTAATTTGGATCACATTAAAAAAAATTAAATTAAAAGTGATAATTGTGTCATAATAATAATAATAATTATGTTTATATTATGTGATATTATATTTTTACAATTGGATGATATTTAAGTATCAATTAATACATAAAATATTTTATTTAAGTTTTTTATAAAAAATTTAAACATATTAAAAAATTATTTAATAAATTTCAACAATTTTTTTTATTATTTTTGAAAAGTATTTATGTTATATTCTAAGAAATTACAACCCTACTTAAATGAACCTCTGAGCCGTTTTGTGCGTACTATATACAGTCCAAAATTCAATCCATTCGGGTTGATTTGGGTGACAGACGGCCCCAATTAAATTGGACAGAGATTGAAGATAAGGAGGAAAAAGAATTATTAGAAAATAAAGCAGCGAATAAAAGCAAAAACGCATTGCTTTTCGTGAGCCTTCTTATTTCATTATCACGATCGATTATAAAAAGATTGGGAAAATCCTAAATTGATGCGGTGATTGGCTAAGCAATGACATCATTCAATTCGAAAATGTTTGTACAGCTACAAATACAAAATTAACCATTTTAATTATATTATATCAAGTAATTTACTCAAATTAATTTGATCTTAAATTTAATATAAATTTAATTTTAAAAATTAAAAATAAACAAATCCAAATCCAAGCGGAAGGTAAACGAACTCTTTTAAACTAATTGAAATTAATGTTAAATGTTAATTATATATTGTTTAAATTAATTGAATTCATTTTAATAAATCAAAAAATAGGTTTAATTATTAAAGTTCATTAACTTAATAATATTACATAAAAAATTAAAAATACGAGAAATAATATTATAACAACTAATTTTTTAAATAAATAATAAATTAATAACGAATGAACAACTAAGATATATAATAAAATCTACAAAAATAATATTATTTTTCATACATATCTATTAAGTTACAATAACTAGTTAATAAGTATCTGATACATATAATACTTGTTAATCATAATACACTTACTATAATCACATGTAAAAGTACTTGTTCCATTTTCAAATCTATTTTGAAATATTTCACCATAATACTTGTATTTTTATCGTAGAATATTACGAGAAATCAAAGGAAAAATCTCAAAGTGTGCTTATATTTGTGATCTTTTGTACATTGTCTTTTGCTTCCTTAAATTTAGAAGAACATCAACGGTTGTTTCATCTTTTTTACTATATTTTTCATTATATTAATTATGTCATCTTTATCTATCTTCATATTATTTATTTGATTGAAAATGAACCATGTTTGTAAGTTAATAACTCAAAATTAAAACAATAAACAAATTAATTAATCAAGATCTATAATATACAATATAGATTTATAATATATAATATGACACTTTTGTTTTAGATATGTAAAACCTATCATTCTCTTATGGAATACAAATTTAATAACAACAACTCACTAAGTTATGAATATAATATAGTTGTTATTAATATATCCATTTTCAAACCATAATTTACTTATAGCTTTTATATTATTTCTTTTCTTTCTGAAATTTTATTCGTAGTTGATTTTGTTAATATAAACATGACAAGATGAATAAATTATAACTTATTCATAACGCATATAAATTTTGAGATAATAATTTTATGTTTTATTTTGAAATAAAAGATGTTCAATATAAGAATTGTAATATGATATGAGAATAAACGTGTTTATCTAATTTTAAGTTTTTAAACTATGGTGTAAGTTGTAACGTGTTTTTATTTTATTTTAGAGTAACTGGTTGGTTTGTACATACTATGATGTGTTTTTAGTTATTTGAGCTGTCTAAATTTGACTCTAATTTAATTTAGTTTGTATTCGATTTGGGTTCTATGATTAGAATTCGATCCATTCAATCAAATTATGACACAAATTATTACCCTTATGTTACATATAAACCAACTTCTTAGAGTTAGACTAATCTTAGCAAGGTTATCATGTAAAACAAAGTCAAATTTTATTTTTAACTAAAAATCATTAAAATATTACAATAATAATATAATTAAGAAGATGAACTAAACAAAATTTACGTTTAAATCATAAATTAGAAATATAAAATTATTTTTTAAAAAACGTTAATAAGAAAACTTGATAACAATTTGCCAAATTGTATAATGTAAGGTAAAACAATTAACAAAATTATATAAAATAATTCTCTTAAAACTTAAAATAATAAAAATAGTACATAAATTAAATTGAATGTTTTGAATTAAACGAAGTTTAACATTTAAAGAGCTTAAATTATCGTAATTCAACTTAAAAGACATATTATTAAAAAAATAAATAATATGAAATGATACTTAACCTTTTTTAATAATAAAAATATATAAATTAGACATAAAAAATACTATCTTATAATTACAAATTTTAAGAATATTATTTTTTTCAAACAAATAATATAAAAGAAACTAACTAATACAATATACAATAATCTTCTTACCAAAAACTCCAAAAAGACACATGTAATGGTTAAGTATGAAAGCATATTTTATTACAAGTATATATTATAATTTAAAAGACATTTTTATACTAGTATATTTTTTGTGTTTGAAATTAAATGAACGTTAAAATCAAAGATAATTACAAGAGATAAAAAGAGTTTTGTTATGAACAATATATAGTGTTTAAAGAATATTCAATACTATAGGATTTCTAGCGAAAAGGTTCACATCATTTATTAATGAGAAGGACCAAGTATATATACGCACATAACCTTATAAGTGTTATTATTATTTTGATAAATGATATGCTAAAGTTAGACCAAAGCATGTCTCTTGTGAGGACACGTGGATATAAGACACATTATAATGTACATAAAATAGTGTGTTTATATATGTTATCGCGTTCAAGTCGTTTAAAACAACAGGCCCATAGGATAACTTAGTTTGTCATAATTAGGACGATCATCACAAGCCTCAAGGGATAGTATATTCAAAATAACTTGTCTTATTCAAGTACTTCACTACAACCAATCGTCGCCATTTCTCACCCGTTTTCTTGAGTTCATGTATAGGAGTCAAGTGTATTGACATGTTGTTACCATCACTATTATAAGATGAGATGATCTAGGTCGTTTGGGTTATCACCTTACTATTATAAGATGAGATGATCTAGGTCATTTGGGTTATCACCTTAATACGTGATCAATATTAAACTAGTATTATACCTGAATGTCAAAGTCGTTGATGAAAGTCCTAATGTGATTTCATTAAATAATTGAATGTTGATGTTTTATTTAGAGCAAAATTTTTCCTTGGCATAATAAGGAAGATATGAGTTTGGGTGCCTTTTAGAGATGCAGATGCATGGGCTAAAACTAATACATTTCAAAGATTATTGAAACACGAACAAAAATATTTATAGTAGGATTTGTAAAGGTCACGTGTCTAAAATCTGTATGCTTTTAAATTTTAGAATTATTTAGTAATTAAGAATGAAAACTAGTCCAAATTAGATTGAGAGTGAATTAAAATGTGAACGAATACGACATATTCATTTCCTTTAATGTTTTTTATTAACGTTTTTATGAAATCAAAATAAATATGAATTTGGTTCATTTATATATGAAATAAACATGATCAATTAGAATAAACAAGAATGAAAGCATTGTCTTTATTAAATTATCCTTGAATATGAATATTTAATAATAAAATTTCAAAATATTTCGAAATTTAAAATAACGTAAGAGTATTAAAATTATGATTAAATATTAATAGATATTTTATAAAATCATTATATTGTTAATAATAACAATAATAATAATTATTGTTATTATTTTTGTATAGAATATTAGGAAAACTTGGTTCTAATCCTCCATACTCTATTTATCTTTAATTTATACACATTTTTAAGATTATAGAGGGTAATTTGGTTCTCATGTAAATGTAAAAAGTAATAACGAAAATAATATAAAGAAAGGAAATCAAAAACTATCACTTGGATTGGAAGGAATTTCGGTTATATTTGAAATTTAGACTATAGAATTGAGTATATAGATGGTATGGATTACTCTTCCTTATAGTTTAACCTTTTGGGTTGGAACTACAGACTCAACAAGTGGTATTAGAACCATGACTCAATTTTCTTTGCATGTGTGCACATAAAGTGGATTTCCAAGTTTAAAGTGGACACAAATAGACAATACTTATGGCATGAGTTTGAACGAATGGTAGATCAATTATTGCATTGTGATGAAAATTGTACGATATTATTATAAACTGATTATTTAGACTTTCAATGTTTGATTAAATTGACGTGAATTTTTTGACATCTCTTATCAGAGTGTGAACTTATTAGAGTCTTATCAGAGTGCGAACTTATTAGAGTATGCATTTTCGATTCAAAGATACAATTAAATGATTGATCCTTGATATAAATGTATGATTAGAGTCTAAGAAAAACAATATTTTACGATGGAGTATTGTTAGATATTCAAACAAATTACATATTAAAAATTTATGAGCAATAAATTAAATATATAGTTAAGATAAATTATTTCTCTTGATACGTTAAACTTTTTAAATTATAACCTTAATCACTACGTGATACTTTTCGGGAGGTGTATCCCTTTCTTTCATATTTAAATTCTCATAGTCGAGTAAAATCTACCATTGTGTTTAGAATTTACTTTCTTATTATGTTTTTCTAAAACTTTATCTAGTTAGTTTTTTTTCATGTGTGAATCCGTTTCACATCTAATAAATATGAAAAGCAAAATAAACACATTGTTGATATTCTTATAGTTAACATTTTGAATTTGAAAACCAAATTGATCGAAATTTGTAAATCACAACACTTGTTTATAATTTACTTGTACATCATTTAAGGCTTTTTTAATAGATTGTAGATTTAATATAATAATATTAAAAAATAAATACTATATATATATCATAAATATATAATAATTATAATTAAAATAATATTTTTTTTATTTAATATAATTACACGAGGTTAAAT
Source organism: Hippophae rhamnoides (assembly GCA_033030585.1). Lineage (NCBI taxonomy): Eukaryota > Viridiplantae > Streptophyta > Magnoliopsida > Rosales > Elaeagnaceae > Hippophae > Hippophae rhamnoides. The sequence continues at coordinate 57,673,815 of CM065428.1, read as the reverse complement.
ATAATTACAAATAACCATACATTATAAACTTCTTATCAAACCAAATATATCTTGTGGTATACAGCAGGGGCTCTTTATAAACTTATATTAAAATTTTAAATTTGGTATAGAGTTACTCCAATTTTATATTAAATTTTGTATCTTTGATGTAAATTTGATTAGATACTGTTTATCGCTCCTTTAATTGTTAATTATGTATAATTATTTTTTAAAATTTTAAAAATATTATTAAATTTTTTATTATGTATGATAAATTATAATAAAATATTTTTAATATAATATTTGTTGCTATAAATTAAAAATTTGGTATAAAATAAAATAATAGCTGGAAGAGTTCCTCAGGACCGAAAGGTTTTGTGTGCTCTTCACATGCAAGGACAGTAAAACCCAACGAGCCTACGTGCACTTTATGTGGTATAGGGTATAGGAAAACAGCTAGCTAGCTAGCCTTGGTCGACAGTGTGTACACTGTACTGGTATGTTGGAGCATAAGTCTAATGCTTGCTATTCAATTTTAAAAATCCATTTTTACTAAAAATAGCATAATTGTAGGGAGTAGGCACACGTATTATTCATAATTTACTTCACAATTTTACCAAAAGCGGTGAAAGATTAGAGATACATTATATATATATACATACCCAAAGAGAATGATAAAAGTAGGCAAACACTATCATCTGAAAAACTGATAATTAGGTTCTATTGAAGCTACATACCTGCAGTTTTTAGTCCACATAAATTCTTTTTTTTTTTAAAATAAAGTCCATAAAAATTCTTTCCCTTTTGAAAAACAAAAAAAATTTTAACATTTAAAAAAAGAATAAATAAATAAAGTGTATTAATGGTAACAAATTTACCAAATAAAAAGAATTTGTATTAATAGTAGTAGCTCTAGAAAAGAAATATAACAATATTTTGTTTTTGAATTTGAAGGAAAATGGTTATTTTTATTATTTAGAATTATAATGATGTTAAGATGGTTTCCTCGCATGGTATGTATATTAACAATGATATTATGTTTATTAAGAAAGGCAGTAGATGTTACAGGCTGTTAGCTGTAGAGAGAAGTAAAGAGATTTAATTACGACAAATTATAATATGTCATAAAGTGAATAGCGATGGCTTACAAGTACTGTGGTAGTGGAGCTACCTATTTTTGGATTTTATATATATATATATATATATATAGAGAGAGAGAGAGAGATAGCTACTATGCATATGGGTGATAATGCATTATTCTTGTGTGTTTTATTTATAAATTAAAAAATAGAATTTTTGTGGATTAAAATTTGCATAATACTCTTTAAATATAGAAAAAGCTTTATTTTTAATAAAATTAAATATATATATTATAAAATAAATGAATATATGTTCTTTAAAGTTATAAAAAAATGAATATATATATATATATATATATATATAAAGAATGAAATTAAAAATAAAATCAATTAAATAATTAGATATTTATGTTTCTTAAGTATCTTTTTTCAATTGATGATTAGTTACGAATTAATTTTTTTTTTGCTTTTTAATGCACAACTATTTCAATATTTAGCTTTTTTATTTTATAAATATTATATTTAAATTTGGAGATAATATCTTTAAAATTTTTTGGTGGCTGTGTTTTGTCACCAGAGCCTCTTTCTTTCTTTCTTTCTTTTGTTTTCTTTTTTTAATTTTTAGAGTTTTGGCTTCTATAGGTCATGTTTCTCTTAGGGATATTGAGAAAATTATTTTTCTTATTTTTGTAATAAAAATATATTTTACTCATAATATTAATTATATTTTAATGTAATTATTAATAAATATATTTGGTATTAATAAAATATTATTATTGTAATAAAAATTTACATAACGATAATATAATCATTTTTTAACAAAAAAGATTTGAGAATTTATATAAAATAATAAATAAAATTTATAACAATAAAATAATATCTCAATAACATGATAAAATTGGACAAAATTTAATAATGAACGAGTCTAAAAGATCATTATTTAATTTGAACAAAATTTAGTAAAATAATGGGATGAAATTTGTAATATTAAAAATATGAAATATGCAAATGATATTATTTTTGTAATTATATATTTTAAAAAATTTAACTATATATTTGGTCCCTGACATATATAATTGGTAAATTTAATATAATATTTTAATTTATATTAAATTAGTTTAATTTTCTTATTTAATAATTATATAATTAAAATATTGATAATTAAATTATAAATTTTATAGTGATTAAATAATGATTTTTAAAATAGTTCGTGTACCAAATGAATTAAGTATACAAATTTAATCATAATTAAATATTGCGAGGTTAAATAAAAATAAAATTTTTATATTAAATTTGGAAAAATCAAATATTAAATTATTAAATTTTATAAAATGAAATATTATAGATAAAATAAATAGATAATTACTTTGAGAGAGATTATTCTTATTCTTTTCTCAAAATAGATAGAGGGAGTTGAATGTAGGCGATAACCAACAGCTAAGAAGCCTCAATAAAAAAAAAATGGTAAAATACAAAATTAATTAAAACTTGGCAATGGTGCAAGCGTTAAAAACTTCCCACATTCCCGAAATCTGTTTGGAAAAGAAAAAAAAATGGAATAGTGAAGTGAATCATATTCTTTGTTCATATTAGAATGAAGTTTGATTTCTTGAAATTTATGACGTGGATATTCTGTTTTACTAATTTAAATTAAAATAAATTTAATTATTTTTAAAATTAAAGTAATTTGGTGAGTAATTAAAGTGATATATTTATGAAAGAAAAGTAATTATAATGCACTATTTCTTTTTTTTTAAGGAATTAGATAAGATAAAATCAGCCCAGAAATATATATTTTGTTTTTTCCTTTCCAAAGACCTAAAAACTTTGGTCAAGAACAAATCAGGGCAGCCTGCAACCACTGAAATCAATTTTAATCTTTAATTTATGTAATTAATATAATTTTGAATGATTATGGGAAGCATGATTGAATCAATAGAATAGGGAGCTGTCAAAAGTGAAATCACACCTACATATTATGATATATTCTTACTAGTGGAACGATATAAAGTACATATGCAAAGAAATCAGAAGAAAAAGCTGTTAGATATCATTATCAAAGCCTTCAAAAAGGAGCGAGTGGAAGAGGTGTGTATTGAGAGTCGAATCTCTATCAACCCATCACTATAATTACTAGTTATTATCGACAACCCTCATAATTATAAGACCCTCAAAAAATAATTCCTACAAAATGTTTGTTTCTGTTCAAGTTGAAAACAAAATGGATTTCGTTTTGTGCGTGTAATTTTTTAGTATTTATGCGTCTGTGAGGGTGCATTAGAGAGAGAAAAAGAGACTGAAAGAGGAGATAGCTATGGACAACTCACTTAGAGCTTGTCCATAGAAACCAAAATTCTGGGTTTGTCTATATTTGACTATTTTTATTTTGGGTTTTTGATTATGATCAGCAGCAGCTATAGAACAAGTATATCAGGAAGCATCTAAGTGGTGACACTGACAATAGCAGCAAGCAAGCAAGCCACAGAAAAATCAATAGCAATTAGCCAAACATTCTGAAAACCAAGAAAAACCATTTTGTAAGAACTAAATCGAGTTAGGTAAGGATTAGTAATCTGAATTTCAACAGGAGTTATCGATACCAGTCAAATCCTATCCACCAAATTTCAGATTCAGTTCAGCAGACACCTAATTGCTATCATCAACCTCTAGAAATTGTCCAAAACAAGCAAACTACTTGTAAAGAAACCATATATTCAAACCAAATACTAGCACTTAACAAAGAATATGCAAAACCAAAAAATAGAATGGGAATGAAGAGAGCTGAAGGAGAAATTGTACAAGTCCAAGGCGGTCACATTATTCGATCTACTGGTAGAAAAGATCGGCATAGCAAAGTCTTTACTGCCAAAGGACCTCGAGACCGCAGAGTCAGGTTATCAGCGAACACCGCAATTCAATTCTACGATGTTCAAGATCGTCTGGGTTACGACAGACCCAGCAAAGCTGTGGACTGGTTAATGAAGAAAGCCAAATCCTCCATCGGTAAGCTTGCTGAACTACCTCCATGGGACCCAACTGGTAACACTTCAGCAGAAGCTGAGCCTAATGTAGTGGGCTCTAATGATATGGTAATTGCAGCAGAGGCGTCAGAGTCATCTCGCTACACTTTTCAGTTTCAGATGCAAATGGTTGAGAATCGAGATAATGATCCCGGCTTCAATCCTTCTCAGTATTCTGATTCCGTATCTGACCCAATGAAATCATTCTTTCCCACTAGCTCATCCACTTCCTCTATCAATTTTCAAACCTACCCATCTGATATAATCCCTAGAACCAGCAATTACACCCAAAATCTTGGCCTCTCTCTCCACTCCTTCCAAGACCATGAAAGTCTAACACACAGCCAGTCACAGGGTGTTTCGAGCCATACACAGCCTAATGATAATACCCTTTTTACGAATTCGGGATCTGTGGGGTTTGATGCCAGTTATCAGACAATGATTCAGTGGAACAACGATGCAAGTACTGGAAACAGAGGAGGAGGTGGGTTTTTGTTCAACTCGCCGCCATTGACACAACAAGCTCTGCTTGGCCAAGATTCAGCGGCTGCGGAATTTGCTCACAGTCAGAGGGGAACCCTTCAGTCCAGCTTTTCACCATTGTTTCGCGCTTGGGATGATCTCCCAATGCCAATGGCTTCTTCTGAAAGAACGACACTTCAACAATCTTCAATGTTTGACCCACGATTCGCCTCCAATGCTCTACCAGCGTTCTTTATTCCTACTAGAATTCAGGGCGAAGAGGAACAGGAGCATGGCGTTGTTCCACAAAGGCCTTCATCTTCTTCCCCTCCAAATTCTGCCCACCATTGATGCAGCAAGTAGCTTAGAGTCTAGAGTAAATATTCTTAAAAATGTTCATAGCTTTTCATTTACCCACTATTTGGAAATTTAAAAAAATCAATATTATTTTTTTATACTGCTTGATTCAAGTAACATTGTTTTCCATGTGCTGACAATTTTATCTTTTGTTTATGATTTTTTGTTCACAGTTATTGAAAATCAAAAGCTGAGAACGAGGAAGGTATTCCAGTCGATTCAATGATCTACCACAAGCGAAGGCACACATGTGGTTTGGATTTTCAACATTTTTTTTTAATCTTAGAACATTTAATTTGATTACCTTAACCATTTTATATTTGATGCATGGTTAATCAATGATGTTTAAAGTGGGCTTTCAAGATTTTTCTGGAATCTGTTTGCAATAGTCAATTAATTTAAGACTTGGAACTTTGACTTTGTCATTTGTAATGTTAGATGATGGGAGAAAATTAGAACAACAATCGACTAGAAAAGTAAGTCATTGTAATAGAAACAGTACCTTAGGCTATAGCCATTGTTGTAAATTCACTGTGCCATGCTCCTATTCCTCATATAATCTTGGGAGAAGGCAGCCAATAATCCTGTGGCTACTTCTGCCAACGTCCTATGGCTTAGATGATCGGCCAGTAGTTTCCTCTATCGAAAACCATAGACTTTTGGAAAATTCTCTCTAGTTGATAGATAAGTCAATTACTGTGCTTGAATATGATTGGATAAAATAATTGAGTTTATTTGTACTTTCCAATCATATTCTACTGTTTAAGTTGAAATCATGTTTATGAATAAAAAAGGGTAAAATTTGTATTACATAATTTTTGGTTTTCTTCACCAATATCTTCAATTTTTTAAAAATATCTTATAATATCCTTAATATTTATTGAATATTCACATGTACATCTCGTTAGTAACAGACATTACATTGAGTATTAGTGACAAATCTTTTTAAGAAAAAATATCAAAACTGCTCTTAAGAATTGCATTTCCTTCACAAATGCCTCTAAAGTTTACATTTTCTTCAAGAATACCTCTAAAAGTTGCATTGTGATCACAAATGTCCTTAAGGTTTACATTTTTTTGTACGAATGCTCCTAATATTTGAAGCAATATTTCAAATAATTAGACGTATTATCAAAGATAATTTCTATTAATAATAGATATAATAAATTAATTTTTTATTACTTATTCCAAATGATCATACTTAATAAAGGTGTTAACTTTTAGTTTTTAGGAAAACAACAAAACACTTTATAAAACTTGTATTAAAAAAAAATCCATATTTTTATTATTAAAAAAGCTTAATTTATTATTTAACATTGATATCTAATTAGACTTTATTAAAATATAATTACAATCATTTATATTTGTTTAATATTAAACTATATAATTACAATAATTTATATTTGTTTAATATTAAACTATGTTAATTTTACCCATTTAATAATGGTACTATTTTTGTTGTGATAAGTTTTGGAGAGTTAATTTATTTAATTTCCTTATAATTTTTTCATTTTTTAAAAAAGTTAAAACCCAATTTTAATTAAAATTAATTACATATAGCTTAAAATTTAATGATAAAAAAATGAAAATTTAAAGTCAAATTAATAAGGAAATAAAAATTAAACTAATTTATAAAAGTTTAAAAATATTAAAATAAATTATATCTCATTTTATAATAAATTATTCAATTATTATAAACATGTAGTTTATTTGTTGAATGAGAAGTAACTTTTAATTGCATGAATGTTAGGTAATTTTAAATTATATTAAATAAATTAAAAGAAATTTTACAATATTTTCATAAGTCATTGTCAAAAATATTCAAAAAATTTCTGATCTAATTAGTTTTTTATCCAATAAATGTAAGTAATAATAGAGAAAAAATTATATAATATATCAAAATAATGATTTTTTTTAAAATTTTTTATCACATAATAAATGATATAATTTACTAATATAGGAAATAAATCAAAACTATAAGATTATTTTTTATGGTTATTTTTAATTTAAATAAATTATAAATTTCTATGTATTTATTCATCTATTATAGATTTATATTTTTAACTATAATAAACACAATAAATAAATGTATATATTTTACTTTGTAAATTTTAAATGATATTTTAGTAATATAGGAAAAAATTGAAAAAAAATGTGCTAATAGAAAAGCTAACACCTTCATGAACGGTTGTTATCTTTAACAATATGTTTAATTATTAGAGATATTTTTTCAAACTTTAGAAATATTAGTAAAAAAAAGACAAATCTTTAACATATTCTTAATATTTTCCGATAAAAAAGTACAATAAACATACGAACTTATACTCAAAGTACATTTAAAATGAAATAAAGTAAGCAAAAGAAAGACCTGCAAAAGAACACCAGCATGCCCAAGATTCCTCAGTGGCTATCATATATGACATGAGACATGGAGTATGGTGACTCTTCTTCTCCATGGCAACTAAAAACAGTTACAACAAGCTATCCCAACCTGTCATGTCAATGGCTCCTACAGCATTTGATACACTTAGACACAAAATAGGAAATTAGTTCAAAAGTTAACTTACATGGGCCAAGCAAGCTAGAGTTTCACATCAATCAAAATTAGAATTCATTCAAGCACATCTTCATGGATGGATAGCTAAATATATATATTAACTAAAAAGGTTGTTTGATAAAAGCTCAATAATTCCATGAGCTTTCGTTAGTGTCATATTCTCATCCAAAGTTATATTGAGTGGAGTTGATACATTCAAATAAAAATAAATTTTTATTTATTTTATAAGTTTTAAAACATAATGTGATTTTAACCTGAGTTATTTTAACTAAGTTAATACGTAATACAATAACACATTTTGTTAATAAAACTAATTGATTTTTATTTTTCATCCTAAACATCTTTCATAAACTCACCTATCCCAACTTCTTTGAATTAAAACAAGATTATCATTGAGAACAGTGGTCTGAGATGGGCCAGTTTAGCCCACCACAGGGTTGGTCTGTCAAGCTTAATTCTTAATATTATAATAAATTTATATATATTCTCTTTTAGATGAACCCATATTTTTAATCTGATTCAATTACATGATTTGAGACATGAGAGTGATGGATTTGATAGGAGAATCAAATAAATTTTTATATTCATTTACTAGAAATAATGTGAAATGAATTAAAAGCTTTAATTTATTTTTGTAAAAAAATAAAAAATAAAAATTATAACAATAAGTGCTTAATTAAAAAAAGTTATTTTTATTGAAAAAATATTTTATCGATTTTATTATTATTTTAAATTTAAAAAAAAATAATAAAAACAATATTATTAAAATTTATAATCATAAAAATAACGTCTCTTATAAAAAATTCATATATATTTACCGTTAATAAATATTTGACATACGATTTTAAATTAAATATTATTTAAATTAAATTACTATTATTTATATCCATTCAATATTAAACTACGATTATTTAAATATGTTTAATGTTAAACAACATCTAACATCTAATTACAACCCTTTAAATATTAATAAAATATTACTTTTATTATTATAAGATTTAAAGGTGTTATTTTTATTTTTTTCTTACTATTTTGTGTATTCTAAAATAAAAATAATAAATTTCTAATAATATGATACAATACTCTTATATCCAATCACGCACACACAAACACTCTTGCTATTAAGATTATTACAATCAGCAAATGTTGCCTACTTACAACAATAAGTTTAATTCTGCATTATCATTTTTTTATATATATTACCGATAAATAATAAATATATAAGTAAAAATAAATCTTTTATATACATTATTGCTCACATATTTAACTATATTAGTTAACTATTTGTTTCATATTAATTTTACATAATAAAACCCCAAAGTGTGTGAGAAATGAATATCACATATCATTATAAATGTTCAAATGAATTGTCTCAACTCATCTCATTTAAATTTGTTCATAATAATCTTATAATTATTTAATTATAGTTATTATATATAGATAAATATATTTCTTTTTTTCATTATTTTTATAATTTTATTATCATTTAAGTTAATTAAAAACAAGTATAATATCTTATCTTATTAAGATACTAACCGACCAAATAATAAGTGAGATAATAATTAATGGGTTTCAATTGTATTAACGGCAATGACAGGTTTAAGAATTACATTCGATAGTTACACCATATATACAGTAAAAAAATAAAACTTATTTTATTTTAATTATTACTAATTTTTAATTAAAAAAGATATTATATGTATCTAATTTTAGAAAAAATATGTTCAATTTTTTTAGTTTTATTGATATAATAAGTATTAAAAATTAAAAATTAAAAATTAAAAATTTAAATAAAATATAATTTTATTTTATATATTATTTTAAACATTTTGTTTGCATTCCAATAGACACATGGGTAGCGTCGTGTCGTTTCGAAACGTAAATTGACGTTATTCACGTAATATATTCGTTTATTTCATTTTTTTCTACACAAAAACTAAAAAATTTATTTTTCTTCTACATTTTTTCTAAAATCGAACTCATACTCACCCTTTTTCTTAATTTATAGATACCTTCCACCAACCGACTTTAATGTTACTAGTGAGTGTCTTTAACCTTGTACATTAGCAAACTAAAATTATCAATTGTTGAATAAGATTCAATAGGGACATTGCAATCTTCATCAAAGCTTTTCACTGTTGTCAATATTCTCATTTGTTTATGTTTGCTTTTCCATCTTACGGAAGGATACAAGCTATATCTGTCTTTGCTTCGAAATGCTTTTTTTTTTTTTTAAATAATCACATTATTCCCTCAACGGTGTCAGAATATCATTGGGGATACACAGAAAGGTAGCATCGATCCAAAATTTTACAAAAAAATAATTATATATATACTTTTAGTATTAAATAAATATTTTATTTTCATTAATACATCCAACCAAATTTTGTGGGTAAACTTTGGTATATAATATATAGTATGTTTTATTAATATTTAACATACATGTATACAAAAGTGACATTAATGAATTATAAGTAAAATGTTTAAACCATAATATTTTTTGTTCACATATTTGACAAATACTAATTAGTTGTACATGTAGAATTATAATATTATTTGTTATATAAAATTATTTTTTAAGTCAATATTGTATGTTTGTACCGCGCCTAACTCAACGGAGGACATAAGGTATCTCAGGATATCCACGTGTGCCTCAGGGTTTTGGCATTAATGCTCTACATCGATCTACATTCACAATGGAGCGGCCATAGCTTAATACGTGTTTCTTTTATTTTCCCCAATTCTCGAACCCAAAACCTAGCCCTTAAGTAAACCTTGGAAAACAAGCTGGTACGAGCTTATAAGAATTTATGGCTATAGGGGTAGGTCACATGTTCGAAGCTGGGAAGACGCTAAAGAAATACGTGCTAGGCTAGGACCGTCATATCTAGTCAGGAACTAGCTTGAGCAACAACGCCATAGTCTTGGGCCCTCACATAGATAACTTTAGCAAAAAAGGCACCTTTGATGTTTTAATATGGTTGAAATCCATAGTATTCTCACATTGAAGGGTATCTAGGTGGGCCTATAATTCTTGATCATGTAACCCATTCCTTTTGCACTTTCAAAACCTCGAACTTGGGACCTAGCCTTTAAGTACTTCAGGTTCTTAGAAGTTGGTACCATCTGGACAATTCTTGATCGTGTAACCCATTCATTTCGTCCTTTCCCACCCTCGAACCCGGGACCTAGCTCTTAAGTACCTCAGGTTCTTAGAAGCTGGTATCATCTGGTCTAGATACCTTTCAATGTACGAACACTATGAATTTCAACCAGGTTCAAACATTGTGTAATCTAAAAATATTTTATATATTTAAATTTAATTTATGAGAACAGAGTGACACCGCTAAATATGATAAGAATACATATAATAAAAGAAAACATGATAAGAAATTTCATACTAAATTTTTAAGGTTTTTTTGTCATTCATATCATCAAAGTTTTTTATATTTTGTTTAACTTTAAAATTTAATTTTATATAATATTATATTATTTCACATTTTATTTTAATAATTTTTAATTTTATTTGAACTTCTTTAATATGAAAATTATAATACTTTTCCTATAGTTATTTATTTAGTTTTATTAGTACGACAAAACCATCTTATTTTACCGTTTTAAGAATATCGATGAAACAAACGTTGATAAAAATTATATTTATATTTGTTAATCTTTTATTTTTTATTAATATATATATTTAAATATAATATTAAACTTAAAATCTAAATCATATATTATTCTTTATATTTTAGTTTTAATTTTTAATACTTATAGATGTATGATAGTTTTACTTATTATATTATTATATTTTTATTTATATTAGATAATTTTTGTTATAATTTATAATGCGTTAATTTTATTTATCTCTCGTAATATAACATGATATTTTATTTTCAATTGAGAAGACTCCACCGTAGATTTTAACTTTTTATTAAATTTATATCATGATATATTCTTAATTCTTAAATATTTAAATATAATTTTATAATTTGTGTAAAAAATTATATTTCAACTCTCTCAAAATATATTTATAGATCTGTCCTTTCACACACTTGCAATTTAGACTTAAGATTCAAACTTTTTATATATATAAGTGGAATACATTTATATTTGCAAATTTGTTTCAACTTCAAAAAACTCCCATCTAAGAATTATCCTCTAATAAATCTTCCAAAAAAGTGAAAGAAATTTCCAAAAATATAAAGAAAAAGTAAAGGAAAAAAATAAAAATAAAATCAACATTCAATGAGAAATCTCTTTGATTTGGTCATTACATTCCAAATCTTCTTTTTTTTTCCCTTTCCTTTTTCACCTTAAAGTAAACCCTTTTAGTTGCCATGAGCTTTTCAAAAAACAAAAACCTTCAAATTTCCATTAAGTCTCTCTTCTTGTATTCTCAAAATCATAATACTTGAGTCTTCATAACAAAAACTAATTAACCAAACAAATATGCCTCGGAATTTCAACGACAGTGATGATGATTATTATTTTCCTCACAAAGATCGACATAAGTACATAAACAACAAGATAGTGCTCATAGCTTTCCTTTCCTTATTTGCAATTGTAGTTTTAGTCGCTGCACTTCATGCCTATGTTCTCTGTGTCCTACATCGTCGTGCTCGTCGTCGCACAGTCCTTCATCACTTGGATTTAACCATGGCATATGCCTACTCCGTCGAGCAACCCAAAAGTGGTCTAGAGCCATCAGTCATAGCCTCCCTGCCTATATTTTCTTACAAGACCAATATTAATGAATATGATGATTATGATGCATCAACAAAAGAGTGCACTGTATGCTTAAGCTCATTAGAGGATGAAGAGATGGCGAAGTTACTTCCAAATTGCAATCATTTTTTCCATGTTGAATGTGTAGATAGGTGGTTGATTTCGCATTCAACTTGCCCAATTTGTCGAACTGAGGCCAAACCCTGTCTCCATGCCGAGCCTCGAGAAGGCCACTGGAGCGCATGAATTGATCAGTAGATTCATGCATAAAGGAAGGGACTTTGGCATATAAAGGTGCGAAAATCTTTGCAAAAGTTAAAAGGTTATAGTTTAACAATGTGCTCTTCTAAAATGGGCAAGCTTAGCCCACCACATGTGCTTTGAAGGTACCCGGATTGATTAGTCTGTCAAGTTTATCAAATGCTTTTCAATTTTTAACTATAATAATTTTTTTTTTATATATTTTTAGATTAAATGATATTTTAGTATTATTCTTAGATATGACAAAAAATAAATAGAGAGTAAATCTTATTTGTCTATCCTAAGTGAGAATTACATAATTTTTATATTCATTTCCTAGAAATAATGTGCAATACATTAAAAGTTTTAATTTATTTTGTAAAAAATAAAAAATAAAAATATACCATTAAGTGCTTAATTAAAAATAGTTATTTTTATTTAAAAAAATTATTTTATCTATTTTAGTATTTTTTTAAACTTATTGAAATAAATAAAAATATTACCTTTAAAATTTGTAACCATAAAAATAAAAAAAAATCATATTAAAAAAAATACATTATTTTACATTAAATTCAACTTAAATTAAACTACGATTATTTAAAACAGTTTAATATTAAACGTCATCCATTGGATATTGTTAAATATTATTATTGTGTTATTTTTATTGTTATAAATTTTAAAAGTGCTATTTTTTATAATTTCTTAATTCTTAATTCTTATTTGCGTAGTTTTTAAATGTAACATAATTTATTTGAGTAGTTTTTAAATGTAACAATTATGGTATACCAAATAAAAATAAAAATAAAAGATTTGTTTAGAGTACACCGTTCATAACTAAAACTTGAACCCACTTTTTTCGTATCTAAATAAATGTTATGGCAAAAATAAATTAGTTTTAACTAGCCTTTAGAAAGAGGAAAAATTAAACTGACTTCCCAAATTATTTTAAAAAATTTTGTTTTACTGGCCTTTTTCAAAGTATGATGTTATTATCACAATTTTTTTTAATACCACAACTTATTTAATGCTAATATTATTAATTTAATAATTTTAAATTTTATATATTAATTAATTCTTTTTTTTGTATTTAATACATTCACATGTAAACATCATAATTTTATTAAAATTATTAATTAATAATTGTAATTAATAAAATGAGCTTTCTTAAAAAAAAATGTTTGAAATATAATGCAAAGAGGACACTACACACTTTAAAGTATAGACCGATTATCGAATATAGCAAATTAAACGTCCAAATGAAGGAGGCATTAATGAAAAGTCGAAATTTATTCTCTTTCTCGTAAAATTTGATTAACCCTCCAAAAAATTAGGAGTATATATATTTTTTTAATAGCGAATAAAAGATGTAATAAAGAGGGGGATAATTTTAGCTGAATTTAAAATATAAATATTTTAATTTATTTTAACTATATCAATATAAATGTAAAAATAGAGTAACAAACTAATCAACTAATTAAGGTGATATAAGTTTTTTTTTTCTTCGTAAAAACAACACTTTAAAAATTTATAAATACAAAAATAAAATATTTTATGTTTATTTCTTATATTTTTACTATTAAAAAAAATTTAGTATATAATTAGATGTCATTTAAATTAAACTACGTTTATCTAAATTCGTTCAATATTGAACTACTATTATTTAAAACATTTTATCATTAAATGATCCAATGACAACTCATATAATATTATTGTGATGTTATTTTTATTATTATAAGTTTTAAAGTTATTTTTTTTGTAATTTCTTTTCTTTTTTACGTGTTTTAAAATAAAAATAATAAATACCTAATAATATGTTATTAAGATGATTACAATGATTAAATTTTGTCTAAGTACAAATAAGTTTAAAGTTTAATTCATTTGTGTCATTTTTGATATCTTATTATATCAACAAATAATAAATATACGAGTAAAAATAAATATTTTATATATATTAAAATCACATTTTTAGACACTTTCTTTTAAATATTCTTAATATATTAATAACAAGTAATATAACATCTAAAACATCTAAAGTGTGAGATTAGTGAATTGCACTTACAAGAAATTTGCAGGCAAATTAAGGCTTTTTAAACATTTGGTTTGCATTCCATCCAACGCACGTCATTAACATTATATAATAGTAAACTAAAATTATCATTTGTTGAATAACATTCAACATGGACATTGCAAGCTTTTTAGCCTTGGTGATGTTCTCATTTGTTTGTGTTTACTTTTTACATCAGACGGACGGATACAAACTACATTTGTCTTTGCTCCTTAAAAGTGTTTTTTTTTCTTTTATTTTTTAAATAATCGCGTTATTCACTTCGATGTAACATCATTGGGATTCCATGGGATATTTTCCCTACCAAAAATCTTACGGAAATTAATTATAAATATTTTTTAGGGTTACAAAAATATTTTATTCGTAATAATATATTATATAAAAAAATTTCTGTACATATTTTTATATATTGTTATATAATTCAATAATGTTTAACATATACTTAGAAAAAAAATGATATTTATTAATTCTGGGTAAAATAATTAAAAATATATATTTTTATTTACGTATTTTACAAACATTATTTAATTATACATATTAAATTATAATAATGTGTTATATAATAATATTTTTTAAATTAATATGATATATTTTAAAAATATTTCATATATTTAAATTTAATTTATAATAACAGAACAATAATATCAAAATTTATAAGAATTAAAATAATAAAAAGACACAATTAGAAACTTCATACTAAAGCATTTTAGGCTATTTTGTCGCTCACTAAAGTTTTCTATATTTTCTTTAACTTCAAATTTTAATTTTATCTAATATTATATTATTTCATATTTTATTTGAATTTTTTAAAATAAAAGTTATAATATCATTCATTTTTATTACAAGTACAAAACCTGCTCATTTCATCGCTTCAAGAAAATCGATAAAAGAATCGCAGATAAAAAAAATATTTATATTGGTTAGTATTTTTTTAATAATATGTGTTTATATATATATATATATATATATATATATATATATATATAAGCTTAAAATTCTAAATCATATCCTATTATTTATATTTTATATTTTTAAGTCAACACAGTGTAATCTAAAAATATTTTATATATTTAAATTTAATTCACGATAATAAAATAACAATATCAAACATTATAAAAATTAAAATAAAATAAAAGAAGCATGATGAGAAACTTTGTACTAAAAGTTTTAAGATTTTTTTTCATTTATATCGTCAAAGTTTTTTATATTTGTTTTATTTTAAATTTTAATTTTATCTAATATTATATTATTTTACATTTTATCTCAATAATGTTTTTTGAAAAATTTATATGAAAATTCTAATTTTTTCCTTAGTTATTCATTCATTTTTATCAATACTACAAATTCAACTCATTTTAACTCTTCAAGAAAACCGATAAAACAAGCACAAATAATAAAATATATATTTGTTAGTCTTTAATTTTTAATAATATATATTTTTAAATAAACTTTTAAGCTTATAATCCTAAATCATATTGTATTCTTTATATTTTAATGCATTTATTTTAATTTTAAATTTTAACACTTATATATGTATGATATTAATACTTATTAAATTATTAAATTAAATTATTTTTATATTTTTATTTATGTTAATTAATTTTCGTTAAAGGTAATGATACATCAATTTTATTTCTCTCTTATAGTTTTGGAAGAGTCCGCCTTAACTTTTAGCCTCTTACTAAATTTCTATCATAATATATATTTTTATTTCTAAATATTTAAACATAATTTTCTACTTTGTATAAAAAATTACACTTCAACTCCTTCAAAACATATTTCTATACTCCTACAAACACTAATAATTCAGACTTAAACTTCAAACCAATATATATAAGTAGACAACATGCATATTCAGAACCATGTTTCAATTTTAAAAAATTTACATGTAAAAATTATACTCTAGTAAAAGGTCTAAGATAGTGATTGCTAGGTTATTTCCAAATTGCAAGCATTTTTTTCACACTGATGGATGTGTAAACAAGTGGTTGATGTTGCTCAAAATTACATCCACCACATGGTGCAATAAATGATAATAAAATAAAAGAGTGGAGTGGAGTGGAAAGCCAAAAACTCAAGAGTGGTTGTCAAGCCAACAATCCAAGAAAATTGAATAAATAGTGTATCTTTTTGTTAAAAAAGGAAATATAATTAAGAATTAGTTGACAAAATATGTATAATGAGGGCTTTTTCATCTATAAATAGAGCAATCCAATAAGTATTTTGTATTATCCAAGTGAGAGAAAAATGCTTTAGTGAAAGAAAATTGGGAGCAATTTTTTTTATATGTCATTAGGTTGTGAGTTATGAGTATTGTAAACATTTTGTATAATTTTTTCTTTTTTTAGTAAAAATATTTATGATAGGTCTGGAGATGTAAGCAAAATTGATCAATCTCTGTTATCAAATTTGTGTCATTTTATCTACTTTTGCTTTTTTATAAATTTGTCTTATCGAGAATTTGTATAATTTTCTAACAACTAGTATCAAAGCATTTTTTAATGGTTTCTATCAATTTTCTACAAATTACTATTCATGTGCATTGTAATTTGTTGGTGATATTGAATTGTCGATAGATGTGTTCTAATATACGATGGTTTGTAAGAACAGTCAGAAACGATCAGGAGGAAGTCAGATTTGAATAGGAGTAATGACCGCAGATGAAGGAAAGGTGAAACTCGAGTAATTTAATGGCACTCATTTTGGATTTTGTAAAATATAGATAGAGAATTATCTGTATCAATATCTCTTAGGAAAGAAGTCAAAGGCTATGAAGGAAGAAGATTAGAATCTTCTAGACATTCAAGCCCTCGGAGTTATTCGATTGACAATATCCTACATTGTTGCTTTTAACATAGCAAAGGAAAAAATCACGATGGGTCTTATGGTAGCTCTCTCCAATATGTATGAGAAGCCATCAGCCTCAAACAAATTGCACTTGATGAGGCGTTTGTTCAATTTGTGGATGAACGTCTTAATGAACTCAACACAGTCACAACTCAGTTGGGTTCAGTTGGAATTGAATTCAATGAAGAAGTACGAGCATTGCTACTTTTGGCTTCTCTACCAAGAAGCTGGAATGCTACTGTCACAACTGTGAAAAGCTCGTTAAGAAGCAATAATTTGAAATTTGATGATGTTCTTGATCTGGTTCTCAATGAAAAGATCCGACATAGAGAGTCGGATGAATCATTAACCTCTTCAACTTTACATACAGAGTTAAGAGAAAGAAATTCAACCAAAGCGAATAGATATGGTAGAACAAACTATCGAGGTAGATCAAAGGACATGGGTTCCAAATCAAAGAATTTCAATAATTCTTATAGTTCAAAGACTATCGATTTTTTTAATTGTGGGAGAACCAAGCATTACACAAATCAGTGCAAGAGTGCACCGAAGGACCAGGAAGTGAAGGTAGAGGCAAATATTACTTCTACCTCAGGAGGAGATGATGCATTGATATGCTTTTTGGATAGTAAGGAAAAATATTGGGTATTAGATTCTAGAGCATTGTTCCATGCTATTTCACAAAAATAATTCCTTAAGAAATATATCCCCAAAGACCTTAGAAAGGTATATCTTGGTGATCATAAACCATATACTATTATTGGAAAAAGGTGTAGTGAATATTAAGTTGAACATGGCTGTTTGGAACTAAAGGATGTCAAATATATTCCCGACCTAAGAAATAACTTAATTTCAGTAGGGCAATTGGCTAGTGAAGGCTACACTAAGATCTTTCATGTTGATGATTGGAATATTTCAAAGGGTGCAATGACGGTTACTCGAGGCAAGAAAAATGACAATATTTATATGACAGTAGGGGCATGTTGTTCGATCACAGTTGCAGTAGGCAATGAAACATCGAATCTGTGGCACTAGAGACGAGGCCACATGAGTGAGAAGGGGATAAGATTATGCACTCAAAAGAAAAACTTCCAGGTTTACACTTAGCAAAGATAGACATGTGCGAAGATTGCATACTTGGAAAGCACAAGAGAGTCAACTTTCGGACAAATGTGAGAACCCTAAAGAAGGAAAGGCTAGAGCTCATTCACTCTAATGTTTGGGGACCAATGATTTTCTCAACCATTGGTGGGAAACACAATTTCGTGACTTTTATCGATGATCACCCTCGGAAGGTATGGGTTTACTTTCTAAAGCATAAGTCTGAAGTGTTTGAGGCTTTGAGGATATGAAAAGCTATGGTTGAAAATGAGACAAATGTGAAGATCAAAAAGCTCAGAACCGACAATGGTGGTGAATATGAAGACAACATAATCAAAAAAATTTGGTATGAGCATGGGATCAAAATGGAGAGAATTGTGTCAAACATTCCTCAACACAATGGCGTAGCTAAGTATATGAACCGAACGTTGACAAATCAGAAACATTTGTATACAAGCCAATAGTGGTTGCCAAGGCAATAATCCAATAAAATTGAATATATGGTTCATCCTTTTGTTGTAAAAGAAGGAAACTAATTAAGAATTAATTGGCAAAACAAGTTGAAGGAGGGCTTTTGCATCTATAAATAGAACATCCCAATAGGTAGTTTATATTATCTAATTAAGAGAAAGGCTTAGAAAAAAAGGCTTTAATGAAATAAAATTGAGATAAATGTTTTTAGATTTAATTAGGTTATGAGTTGTGAGTGTTGTAAACACTTTGTATAATTTATCTTTTTTTAATAAAAAAGATTTATAGTAGATCCGAAGACGTGAACAAAATTGGTCAAACTCTGTTATCAAATTTGTGTGTTATTTTATATATTTTTGTTTTCTCATAAATCTAACTTATCAAAAATTTATGTAATTTCTCAACAGATCAATTTGTCAAATTTTTCAAACTAAGGCCAAACCCTGTCTCCATGTCAAGACACGAAAGGGCTCGATCAGTGGCGATCCTCCATCAACTATGCCACTGAATAGCATGAATTCAATAGATTCATCCATAATGGAAAGGGCTTTGGCAGATGAAGGTGCCAAAATGTTTGGAAAAGTTAATAGTTCTAGTTCAACATCAAGCTTGTCCTTTAAAAGAATGCTTCGCAAGGAAAGATCTTCAATAATAATTCAACAGCATGAGAATGGTGTTCAAGATCTAGAGAGACAGTGATGAGTCACTAAGTTGTATTTATTTGCTAGAACGTAAATTGCTTATTTACTCTGCTTTTCTTTCAATAGTCTTTGCTTTTTTATAGGTAACTAATCATTTGTATCATTTGGTTTAAATCATGATAGGTGTAGAAGCATTTTGATTTTGATTTATTTTTGTTCAATATATATTAAATCAAAAATCAAAAACTGATGTAAAAAATATTGGTTAGTGTTCATTTGATCAATATGTAAATCAAAGTGGTGCAACGTTGTGACGGTTCGGTTTCGTCAGAACCATACGTCGGTTCCGAAACCGAACGAGGTTCTTGATGGAAGAACCTTAATTAAAGTATCGGGTCCTCTCACTATTAACTGCATAACAATTCAGATACACCATCAATACGCAGAGAATAAGTGTGAGAAACCAGTGAAAGCATCGAACAGAAAATCCATTGGAATTCCCGTGTAAGTGCTGAAATTTGATCAATGGCAGGAGGTATGTTTTCAATCCAATTTTGTTTCCGTTGCATTTAAATTATGAGTTCATATGGTTTTATGAATGTTTCTGGATTGAATTGAGACTCTAACATTTGGTATCAGAGCCATTTGAAAACAACTCTGTTTTGCTCTGTGAACACGAAGAACTGAAATTTTGGGTTTTTTATTTTGATTGTTTTTGATGCATATGGAAATTATAAAGTGTTTCAATATTGATTTTTGAGTGATTCTGTAAAATTAAACTTGAAAAACAATAAAGAAAATAAATACAATTTGGCGTGGGTATTTATTTCCTTCGTTAATTAACTTTTTGTTTAAACTGAAGTTTTTACTTAAAATTAAGATCATGAATCACTCAGAAATTGAATTCTGAGAATTTTGATAAAAAGAATGCTGGATTCTATCGCTGGAATAGAAAGATATGGCCGGGTATCCGTTAGTGTAAAAATAGGTCGGATTGACCCGACTAGAGGTTGAAGATGAAGTTTATTAAAAAAAAATCAAAACACACGCTGTCTAGGGGACTCAAACATGGGTCCTAAGTGAAATTTTGAATAGTGTCATCCAGTGGGCTGCAACATATATTTCACTTATTTTGTATCAAACTTATATTTATATATATTCAGAGTTTGATTTTTAAAAAAAATACAAATAAATTCCGAATATAATTTTAATTTATGTTTATCATATGTATAATATTTATTATACATGTTATATTTATTTAAATATTTTTTGGACACATTAAAATTTTATTTAAATACATTATACTTAAATTATTTGTTTTGTGTATTTATATGTATAAATTTTGCAATTAATTATACATATAAAATTTAGTTAAATAAATTATGCATAATTAAATTAATTTTTTAATGGCTCTTATGGATTTAATTAGTACTTATATTATTTAATTTTACTTGTATAATTTATTGTCATATATGTAATTTAAGATAAATAATATTTGCACATTTGATATTAAATTAATATTGCTTATGGTTTTATGCAATAATTGAGGATAAGAAAATTTAATTAATATTTAAGTGATTCATATAGTTTGATTAATTAGTGAGTAGCCACAGCATCTTTAATTAATTAAAACTATAATAAAGTTTATTTAGGATCACATTTAGAAAATAAATATTAATTGTAATTAATCATATGTGATATAATAAATCTTATCCCACAGGAATTTTTATTATATTTTTGTGTGATTAATTTGGATATAATATCAAATTATATTTTCTAATTTACCCACAAGGATTAGGAAAAGGAACATAATTTGATAGTTTTATCGTAAAGTTAGGATGAATTTAATTGAATTAAAACTTTAGCTCACAGGCAAGTTTTATGTCACTAGATTCGTATTATTCATGATTTACATTGGTAAAGAATGACTATAGTTTAGACCTCAAATTTTAATAAGCATATAATCTTTAATTACAGCTTCTCAACTTGTAAATTTTTCTGATATCCGCTGTGATATTCCCGATCTGAAAGGGGATAACTATAAAATATGGAAGGAAATAATTCTCCTTCAATTAGGGTGGATGGATATTGATTATGCTATTAGGAAAAACGAACCACCTAAAATTACTCAAACCAGTACTCCAGAGAATATCATGCTTTATGAACAATGGGAACGATCTAATCGCCTTAGTATGATGTTCATTAAGACTAAAATCTCTACTGGTATTCGTGGTTCCGTTGATCAGCATACCAACATTCAAGACTTGCTAAAGGCCATTGATGATCAATTTGTCACTTCAGATAAGGCTTTAGCAAACACTCTTATTATAAAGTTCTCTTCTGTGAGACTCACCAGTGTGAAAGGTGTGCGCTAGGACATTATGCAAATGAGGGACATTGTGTCTCAACTTAAGCATCTCGAGGTTGAGATGTCAGAATCCTTCCTGGTGCACTATATCCTTAACACTCTCCCACATCAGTACGGGCCATTCAAAATCTCGTACAATACACATAAAGATAAATGGTCAATCAATGAACTAATGACCATGTGTGTTCAAGAGGAAGGGAGGCTTGTTATGGAATTTGGTGAAAGTGCAATGTTGGCTACAGCGTACCAGAAAGGAAAATCTCAATACAAGCATAAAGGAAAGGGGATAATTCCACCTCAGGCTGATATTAAGAAAGAATCCAAGTGTTTCTTTTGTAAAAAGAAGGGACACATGAAGAAGGATTGTATCAGATTCCAGAAATGGCTTGAGAATAAAGGTAATCCAACCTCGTTTGTTTGTTATGAATCTAATATGGTTAATGTTAATATTAACACCTGGTGGATTGATTCTGGATCTACAATCCATGTTGCAAATTCCTTACAGGGTATGCAAAATCTAAGGAAGCCAGTGGGAAGTGAGCAATACATCTTATCTGGTAACAAGATGGGCTCACATGTGGAGGCTGTAGGGATATGTAGTTTGATTTTAAGTAGTGGTTTTATTTTAAAATTAGAAAAGACCTTTTATGTTCCAAGTTTCTCTAGAAACTTGATTTCAATTTCAAGACTTGTACCTTATGGTTATTCCTTTCACTTTTCAGAAACATCTTTCAGTTTATTTAATAAATCTGATTGTGTTGGGAATGGTATTTTGTCTAATGGTCTTTACTGTATTAATTTACGAAATAATGCCACTTATAACGCTATGCATGTTCAAGCTGGCACTAAAAGGTGTATTATTGAGGATGACTCTTCTACGTTATGGCATAGGAGATTAGGACATATCTCTATAGAAAGAATTAAAAGATTAGTGAAAGATGGGGTACTTAGTACTCTAGATTTTACTGATTTTGAGACATGTGTGGACTGCATTAAGGGAAAGCAGACTAACAAGTCAAAGAAAGGTGCCAATAGAAGTTCAAACATATTAGAAATCATACATACGGATATATGTTGTCCATACATGGACATTCAAGGTCAAAAATATTTTATCACCTTTATTGATGATTTTTCTCGATATATGTATCTCTATATGCTTCATAATAAGAGTGAAGCATTAGATGCCTTCAAAATCTTTAAGGTTGAAGTAGAGAAACAATGTGGAAAGCAAATAAAGATCGTGAGATCATATAGAGGTGGTGAATATTATGGTAGATACACTGAGAATGGACAAGCGCCTGGTCTGTTTGCTAAGTTTCTTCAAGAAGATGGGATAGTTGCCTAATACACTATGCCTGGTTCACCAGACCAGAATGGTGTAGCAGAAAGAAGAAACCGAACACTATTGGATATGGTGCGGAGTATGCTTAGCAACTCCAATCTTCCTAAATCCTTATGGATTGAAGCTTTAAAGACGGATGTGTATATATTAAACCGAGTTCCAACCAAGGCTGTCTCAAAGACATCATTTGAATTATGGAAAGGTTGGAAGCCGAGTTTGCAACATATGTGCGTTTGAGGATGCCCATCTGAAGTGAGGATATATAATCCATAAGAGAAAAAGCTGGACCCAAGGACCATTAGTGTTATTTCATTGGATATGTCGAACGGTCTAAAAGCTATAGATTTTACTGTCCATCTCACAACACTAGGTTTGTGGAATCAAGAAATGCAAAATTTCTTGAGAATTACTTGATTAGTGGGAGTGATCGATCCCAATGCATTGGTTCTGAGAAAGATCATTCAGATGCTCAATATGCCACTTCAAGTAATGGACTGATCGTTATTATTAACAACATGCCTCAAGTACAAATGCATGTTGAAGAACCAGTCTTGGAAGTACCACAAGCTGTTGATCCTGATCCAGTAGATGCTGAAGTTCAACAGATGCCTACAACTGTTGAACAACCAGTTGAACAACATGATCCTGCTCCTCAAGAGAATGTTGATGCAACATTAAGAAGATCTGCTAGAGTAAGGAAATCGGCGATACCTAATGATTATGTTGTGTATCTACAAGAATGTGACTATAATATTGGAGCCAAAAATGATCCTGAGATGTTTTCACAGGCCATGAGTTCTGAGGTTTCGAACTTATGTTACAATGCCATGAAAGAAGAGATGGATTCTATGGAATCTAACCGAGTCTGGGATCTCATCAAGTTGCCTGATGGTGTGAAAGCCATTGTATGTAAATGGGTATTCAAAACAAAGAAAGACTCACAAGGCAACATTGAGAGACATAAGGCAAGACTGGTTGCCAAAGGATTCACTAAAAAGGAAGGAATCGACTACACGGAGACATTTTCTCCTGTTTCTAAGAAAGATTCACTTCATGTGGTCATGGCATTGGTTGCCCATTTTGATTTGGATTTGCAACAAATGGATGTGAAAACGGCTTTCCTTAATGGTAACCTAGAGGAAGAGGTTTATATGAAACAACCTGAAGGATTCTTCTCTCGTGATGGTGAGCATTTGGTTTGTAAGCTTAATAAATCCATATATGGATTAAAGCAAGCCTCTCGTCAATGGTATTTGAAATTCCATAACGTCATCACTTCATTTGGTTTTGAAGAGAATGTCATGGATCAATGTATATACCAGAAAGTTAGTGGGAGTAAGATTTGTTTCTTGGTGCTATATGTGGATGATATTTTGCTTGCAGCCAATGATAGGGGTTTGCTACACGAGGTAAAACAATTCCTCTCTAAAAATTTTGATATGAAGGATATGGGTAAGGCATCTTATGTCATTGGCATTAAGATCCATAGAGATAGACTTCGAGGTGTCTTGGGTTTGTCTTAGGAAACCTATATCAATAAAGTTTTAGAGAGATTTCGGATGAAGGATTGTTCACCAAGTGTTGCTCCCATTGTGAAGGGTGATAAGTTCAATTTGGACCAATGCCTAAAGAATGATTTTGAAAGAGAACAAATGAAAACCATTCCATATGCTTCAGCTGTTGGAAGCCTAATGTATGCTTAGGTCTGCACCAGACCTGACATTGCATTTGTTATTGGGATGCTAGGGAGATATCAAAGTAATCCAGGTGTTGACCATTGGAAAGCTGCAAAGAAAGTGATGAGGTACCTACAAGGAACCAAGGATTATATGCTCATGTATAGACGAACCGATGAACTGGAAGTAATTGGCTACTCCGATGCGGACTTTGCTGGCTGTATTGATTCACGAAAATCAACATCTGGTTACATTTTTATGCTTGCCGATGGAGCTATGTCTTGGAAGAGTGCGAAATAGTCATTGACTGCTACTTCCACTATGGAGGTCGAGTTTGTATCATGTTTTGAGGCCACATCGCATGGTGTATGGTTAAAGAGTTTCGTTTCCGGGCTTAGAGTAGTTGACTCTATTCCTAGGCCATTAAGATTATAATGTGATAACTCACCTGCTGTATTTATGGCTAAGAACAAAAAAAGTGGTAGTCGTAGTAAGCACATCGACATTAAGTACTTGGCCATAAGAGAACGTGTTAAGGAAAAGAAAGTGGTCATTGAGTACGTAAGCACTGAGTTGATGATTGCTGATCCTTTGACTAAAGGCATGCCACCAATGAAATTCAAGGATCATGTAGAGAAAATGGGAATTGGTTCCACTTTGTAAATGTATATATAAAATTAATTAATGAAACTCTAATATATTGTGATATTTTCTCATATTCATGTGCACCTTAATTTATTTGAGAAAATATATATATTTTATTGGACCAAGAATAAATATAGGATTTATTCATTAAGTTTAGTTACCACATAAAGTATAGTACTTGAGAAACTAAATACATTGTAATACATGGAAGATAATACTCGCTCTTAGAGGACCTATCGCTATGATTCATGTGTTTTGTTACTCAAGAGAATTTCGATTAACGTTTGCACAAAGTGGGAGAATGTAAATCAAAGTGATGCAACGTGGTGACGGTTCGGTTTCGTCGGAATCGTACGTCGGTTCCGAAACCGAACGAGGTTCTTGATGGAAGAACCTTAATTAAAGTATCGGGTCCTCTCACTATTAACTGCATAACAATTCAGATACACCATCAATACGCAGAGAATAAGTGTGAGAAACCAGTGAAAGCATCGAACAGAAAATCCATTGGAATTCTCGTGTAAGTGCTGAAATTTGATCAATGACAGGAGGTATGTTTTCAATCCAATTTTGTTTCCGCTGCATTTAAATTATGAGTTCATATGGTTTTATGAATGTTTCTGGATTGAATTGAGACTCTAACAGAATATACTTACATCAATTATATATATATTAAATCAAAAATAAAAAACCGATGTAGAAAATATTGGTTAGTGATCATTTGACCAATATACTTACGTATATTGTCACTCATGTATATATTAAATCAAAAATCAAAAACCGATGTAGAAAATATTAGTTAGTGATAATTTGAACAATATACTTACGTCACTTATATATATATATATATATATATTAAATCAAAAATAAAAAACCTACGTAGAAAATATTGGTCAGTGATCATTTAACCAATTTTACCAATATACTTACGTCACTTTGATAAGTTGGATTTGTAATTTAGAGTTACTTATTTTTAATAAATGTTAATGTTAAATTAATAAATTATATTTATTATTTAATCAATAATTTAATAAATATATTATATATTAGTATTTAAATTATAATTTTTGATTAATTTTAAAATAGAGAGGAATTTTTAAAAATAAATAAATTATTAAATATTTAAAAACAAAAAAGTAATTTAAATTTTTTATTTGTTATAATATTTAAAAAAAGAATGAAATGAAGAGAAAAAATAATTTAATTAAATTGTTTTACCTTCTTAAATGACATTCAACTAAAATTAAATGATTATAAAATATATGATATATATCTTATAAATATATAAAATTAAAAATATATATATATGTATATTAATAATATACAAATTGGTCCGGTTAAATATCGATTTATAAATTTTAAAACTTTAAGTGACTTAATAAATATCGATTTTTGTAGTTTTTAAGTCAAAACCAATTTATTTAAATATATAAAATATAAAATTTGATTGAGTTTATCTCGAGTTTAATTAGATTAATTGATTTATCGATTATTATGTAAACTCTTAATAAGTAGTATCATTTAATTTTTTAACTTTAAAAAAGTAACTAATTAAAAACAAACTAAATTATTTTAAGATTAAAATATAATAATAAAAACAACATAATCTAAACAACCACTATCACACTTTTCTCTTTTCCATAGATTCCCATGCCTTTATAAGTTTAATTTGTTCTTTACATCCCTAAAATGTTGCCAAGTAATAATGTTTGTTTCTGACGTTTTGTCAAGTTTGATAAATTTTATATTTCAAAGTTTCTTATCTTTTACGTGGTCCTAAGTAAACTTGTGACAATACTTCTATTAGATCTTAATTTTTGTTCTCTCTTAATTAAAATTTCAAATGACTTACAATTATACACTAAAGTCAGTTTTTGGATTCACATTCACAGTTTCATATTACATGTTTGTTATAACTCCATCACAAATCACCGCTCTTATAAAGAGCAATCCAAAAACACAACAATTCACGTCATCAAAGAAAGTTATAAAAACAAGAATAAGAAGCAATCACGCAAGGGTTTTTAACGTGGATTTCCTTCACAATGTGTGAAGTTTACATCCACATGGAACCAAACAGTTTCAGTCCAACTTTATTAGAAGGTATTTGAGTACAAGAGAGGTTCATATGCAATTACTAAGTCTTGATCAACACCTTGAATGTTCATGCAATACTAAGACATACACTAGCCTCTTTCGATCAAAATTTATAATACTATTTTACATCGAACAGAAATAAGTCATTAATGTTGCTTATAAACTCAAGTCTAACTTAATATAATAAAATCTCATTGAGTTAAAAATTGTCTAAGTTTATAAACAACATTACTATCTTATTTCTGACCGATGTGAGATAAGAATACTTAACAGTTCATGTCCACACGCGAACGGAGGTGGACATAAGCGCCACAATAAGACTATGATAAAGTCCAAGGTCCAAACACATAAAGACCAAAAGCAGAGCTCTGATAACATGTTAGAAACTTAAACCTAACTCTACTAAATGAGATTTTATTGGATTGAGTTCCTAACTTGGTATTAGAGCTCTGCTCTTGGTCTCTATGTACTTAGACCCTAGACTCTATTACAATCTCACCGTAACACTTATGTCCACCTCTATCCGTCGTGTGAGAGAGACTATTAAGTATTCTTGTCCCGCATCGACTACGAACAAGGTAACAATGATATGCTTATAAGCCTGAACAAGCCTTGACTCAATAAAATTTTATTGGATTGAATTAGACCTGAATTTCTAACACATAATGATTCCGTACCCCTTATAGTGATGACTCAAACTTTATATATAGAGAACTCAAGGCGAGTTCCCATCATCTTAAAGCAATTGATTATTTCCTAAGGTTTCTTGAAACAAATCCTTCATTAAACCTATACTTTGTGTAATTACTTAGATTATACTACCATTTTTAATAGACTTCAATCTTTGACACCATCATTTGGCTCACACTTTCACAATATTAAAATTCATAAAGGCCACTTCTCATTATTTGGGAAGAACCAACGAAGTGTATTCTCATTATTTGAAAGTAAGGTTAGGGAATTGCTGATATGGTCTTTTATATCACTCTTGAGCAAGAACTACAGGGACTGACGATCAATGAAATCGGACGGAAAAATCATAATACTAGTCTAGATTGATGACTACATTGAAAACATTGTATATAATGAACAAGAAACTCATACAGGTGCTTGATTATCTTCATATAATATCAAAAACTGCTCAATTTAAGCCACAACAGTTGGTTTCCTACACAAGAATGTTCTGCTTGATTTTCTCTGCTAACTAAATTGCAAACAAGCTCAGCGTGGTAACATAATAGCTAATCAACCAACGTCTAATAGAAACGAGTCACTTCCTACCCTCTTTTAGAGCAACACAGAAAAACCCCAAAAGGAAGAAAAGAAAAGCCTTTGCTTTTCTCTTACTAATCGGGTGTGCTATGTAATGAGTGGAAGAGTGATGAACAAAAGAGTAGTAACCATCAGAGGCCAAAGCCATAACAGAGAAACCTTGGCACAGCCGTTCATATCTTCATTAGACCCTATTCCCAACGCTGTTGTTGGACTGGAGAGTCTTCCATTGCTAATGGTTTTGCTGCGCATTAAAACAAGTCCATTTAAATTTCTAGCACAAGATTGTTACATCTAAACAACAACTAAATATAATAAACACAATCAATGGTTTCAGCTAAACAATTACCTGGATGGATATTTGCACTTATCATGACCTGCAGTAGAAATTATCAAAGAGAAAATAAATACGACGACGTTTCATGAAAGATCTAGAATTCTCAGTTTTGATAAAATATAAATCTAATAGAGATCTATGAATATGCAATCACAAAAACAGGGGATCTAAGATTAAAAGTGACACATCATGGCCAACGATATCATCAAAATTCAAAAGAAATTAAAAAAGAAAAAAGAAAAAGTTAGAGCATACTAGGGTTTAAGGAAGTGAGAGCGGCATTGTTATCGAAGTAGCAACTGTCGTCGGTCATGCCGTGTTTCAAGAAATACTCGTTGAAAGCATAGGAGGCGGCGCTCTGGATATCGGAAGGGTCGTAGCAAGGGCCGCCTCGCTGGATTGGGCTGCATTCGGCGCCACCAGGCCCACAGGCCCAGTCCAGAGCCGACTGCAAGGCCGCGTCTTCGGCATTGTTCTTGGCCACGCACCACAGTTCCATCGTCACGATGCCGTTCTGGGCTTTAATAGAAATTGTAGGTCGGGGAAGGTGCAGAGATGCGTGAGATATAGACAGCAAGTGGAGAGTCAGTGATAGATAGAGTGAGACCAGCAATGGTAAAGTAACTACCTTTCTCATTTTAGAAGATTGGAGAGAGATCAAGTGTACGAAGGAGGTTATTTTCGGTAAAATGGAATTTGGGTTGGGGTTTTGAATTGAGAATTCTAATAAGCAAAGCCGTTTTGAGTTGGGGAGTTTTTCGGCCAGTAATATTTGCCGTTACTGTTATAATGTACTCAGTGGGAACTGTTTAGTTTCTATAGTTATGTCTTTCTTTTAGGTGTCGTTTGGTTCGTGGAATTGAATCGAAATCGGAATTGAAATAGAATGGAATGAAAATAAAATAATTTTGTTTGGTTTAAACACCGGAATAAAGCTCGAAATTAGGATTATAGTGTTTGGTTTGACATTGAAATGGAATGAAAAAAACTGTAATTGACCTTAATATCCCTACATGCTTTAAAGTTCAAATAATGTCATTTAATTACTATTTTTTTGTCACACAAAATATATTATTGAAATTATTATTTTTCTAAATAGAGTTTAGGGTTTTGAGGTTTGTGATATGGGATTTAGGATTTGGGGTTATATTTGTAGTTTAAGGTTTAAGGTTAAAATTATTATTTTTCTAAAAATGGTTTAGGGTTTTAGAATTTTGGATTTGGGGTTTAGGGTTTTAGGATTTGGAGTTATATTTGTAGGTTAAGGTTTAGGGTTAAAATTATTATTTTTCTAAAAATTGTTTAGTGTTTTAGAATTTTGGATTTGGGGTTTAGGGTTTTAGGATTTGGGGTTATATTTGTAGGTTAAGGTTTAAGGTTAAAATTATTATTTTTCTAAAAATGGTTTAGGGTTTTATAATTTTAGATTTGGGGTTTAGGGTTTTAAGATTTAGAGTTATATTTGTAGGTTAAGGTTTAGGGTTAAAATTATTATTTTTCTAAAAATGGTTTAGGGTTTTAGAATTTTGGATTTGGGATTTAGGGTTTTAGGATTTGGGGTTATATTTGTAGGTTAAGGTTTAAGCTTAAAATTATTATTTTTCTAAAAATAGTTTAGGGTTTTAGAATTTTGGATTTGGGGTTTAGGGGTTTAGGATTTAGAGTGATATTTGTAGGTTAAGGCTTAGGGTTAAAATTATTATTTTTCTAAAAATGGTTTAGGGTTTTAGAATTTTGGATTTGGGGTTTAGGGTTTTAAGGTTTGGGACATGAGATTTAAGATTTGGGGTTATATTTGTGGGTTAAGGTTTAGGGTTAAAATTATTATTTTTCTAAAAATGGTTTAGGGTTTTAGAATTTTGGATTTAGGGTTTAGGGTTTTAGGATTTAGAATTTGGGGTTTAGGGTTTTGGGATTTATATTTTAGGGTTTTGGGATTTATGTTTTAAGGTTTAAGGTTTAGGGTTTAGGGATTTGGTTTTAGGGTATAAGGTTTAGAGTTTAGGGTTTAAGGTTTAGGGTTTTAGGATTTGGAATTTGGGGTTTAGGGTTTAGGGTTTTGAGATTTGTGTTTTAGGGTTTAGGGATTTGGGATTTAAGGATTTAAGGATTTAAGGATTTAAGGATTTAGGGATTTGGGGTTTAGGGATTTAGGGATTTAGGTTTTAGGGATTTAGATTTTAGGATTTTAGGATTTGGATTTAGGGTTTAGGGTTTAAAAATTTTGGGTTTAGGGTTTTGGAATTTTGGGTTTGAGAATTTGAGATTTGAGTTTAAGGTTATATTTTAAGTGAGGGTAAAATTAGAAAAAAAAAAGTTTAGATGGGAATGAAATTATGATTACCAAGGGTGGGAGAAGGAATTGTGATTCCTTCAATTTTGTGTGTTTAGTTGTACGGAATAGAATCAGATTACTAAAGGGGAAGGAATCACAATTCCTTCTCCCCACCTTGGTAATCATAATTCCATTCCCATCTAAACTTGTTTTTTCTAATTTTACCCTTACTTAAAATATAACCTTAAACTCAAATCCCAAATTCTCAAACCCAAAATTCCAAAACCATAAACCCTAAATCCAAAATTTCAAAACCCTAAATCCCTAATCCCTAAACCCCAAATCCCTAAATCCAAAACCTTAAAACATAAATCCCAAAATCCAAAACCCTAAAACATAAATCCTAAAACCTTAAACCCTATACCCCAAATTTCAAATCATAAAATCCTAAACCCTAAATTTCAAATCATAAAACCTTAAACCCCAAATCCCTAAACCCAAACTTCCTAAACCCTAAACCTTAAAACATAAATCCCAAAACCCTAAATTCCAAATCCAAAGACCCTAAGCCCCACATCCCTAAATCCCTAAAGCCTAAACCTTAAAACAAAAATCCCAAAACCCAAAACCCTAAAACATAAATCCCAAAACCTTAAACCCCAAATTCCAAATCCTAAAACCCTAAACCCCAAATCCAAAATTCTAAAACCCTAAACCATTTTTAGAAAAATAATTTTAACCCTAAACATTAACCTACAAATATAACCCCAAATCCTAAATCCATAAACCCTAAATCTCACATCCCAAACCTCAAAACCCTAAACCCTATTTAGAAAAGTAATAATTCTAATAATATATTTCTTTTTAATTAAGTAATAATTATTTAGAAAAATAATGATTTAAATAATGTATTTTGTCTGACGAAAAAATAGTAATTAAATGACATTATTTGAACTTTACAACATGTAGGGGTATTAAGATCATTTACAGCTTTTTTCATTCCATTCCAGTGGCAAACCAAACACTGTAATCCTGATTCCGAGCTTGATTCCAGTGATCGAACCAAAAAAAATTGTTTCCTTTCCATTCCATTCCATTCCGATTCCATTCCACGAACCAAACGCCACCTTTTAGTAATCTGATTCCATTCAGCCCTCCATTCCCCAACCAAACATGGGGTTAAATGCATTTTTATTCCTAACTTTATTTTTTTTCATCTCTAAATTTCTTTAACTTTAATTTGTAAAACATTTTTGTTATTAAAATTTATAAAAATATTACGTATAGTGATAAAAATATTATTTTTAAAATTTATTTAATAAAAATAATGTAATTTATATTAATTTTATATATTATTTTATTTTAAATATCGTTTAATTAAATTTTTTTAATGATATTATATGCTTAACATCTTTAATGTATATATATATATAACAAACGTTAGATTATTTAAAAAAATAACTTTTAGACCTAAAAATTGTTAATTTGTTATAATCTTAGTAAGGGTGTGAATCAGATAGAAATCATTAATTTTATACTTATTCGATCTGAGGATTGAAATATCCTAATCCACGACGAATTCTATTACCTTTCAAATCCAATGCAATCTTATCCGTAATCTATTCGGATTGGATTGGTTGAATCCAATCAATCTGATTAATAAACTTTATTTTTAATATTTTTAAATAAAAAATTTAAATTTTAATATAGAATAAACTTATTTGAACTAAAAGAAACCTTAAAATATAACTAATATATAAAATATAAATATATATTTAAGTATTTTTGGTTGGATCATATGAGATCGGATGATACATAATAAAATCTGTCATACGATCCGAACTTAATGAATTGAAAAAATATCCATCTCATCTTATTTGATGGTTGGATCGAAACCGTCAAAAAATTAATGGATAGAATTAGATTGATCGAATGATCAGATTTTTTGTATACCCCTAACTCTTAGATAGCAAAAATTATTAATAAAAAAAACCTACTCGAGATAGAAAAAAAATTAATTAACCTAATGTATAATTATTTTTAGAATTTGTATCTTTTTAACGCCGATATTGTTATTTTTAAATTTATTATTATATTTATTTAATCAAAAATAAAAAATAATTTTTCAGTTTAATTAAATTACTATTTTATTTTATCTTATTTTCTTTTAATACTTCTTGTTTTTTTTCCTTTATGTATGATATATTTCTCGTACCTATATTTATTTATTTGTATCAAATTCTCTCTCATTTTTACTTGTATAAAATCTTAAATTTTAAATCTCAAATTTTAAACACTAAATACTACATACTAAATCATAAATCCAATAGTAAATAATTAGGAGAAAAATAGTAAAAATAGTCTTAATAATTTTAAAGTATTAAAATATTTTTCAATTTTTTATGCATATATTTTTTTTACGGATGAATATATTTTGAATAATATGAATATTTTAAGGCATCACTCAAAAAATTAAACAATAATAAATATTAAAAAATTAATATTTAATATTTTAAATAATATGAACTCTAAAATAACATTACTCTTCGCTTTCTAGGCGGTGTTCTAAATTTTGAAGGAAAAAAAATGACGTGTTTTAAATATTATTATCAGAGTATAAAATTGTAAGTTTTCAGCTATTTATCAAACATAAAAAAATATGGAACTTCAATCAGATGAATCTCTCAACACAAATTGGGATTGTATCCAACCTCCAAAACTAGAGTTAAACGATCTCTTGCATAAACAAGAATTGATTTAGAGACAGAAATCAATAAAAATTTGGGTTCAAAGCGTAGATAATGTTGAATATTGGCTCTAAAAGTAACAAATTAGTGGCATAATTTAGGGAAATTAGTGGCCTAATTTGTGGCATGATTTAAGGAAAATAGTGGCATAATTTAAGGAAATTGGTGGCCTAATTTAAGGCTTAAATTATGGCACAATTTAGGAAAAGGGAGCCTTTCTTCATCTATAAATAGGGAAGAGTTCATGCATTGAATAACAAGGCAAAAATCAGAAAAAATCAGAGAGAGTATAAGCAAACTCAAAGAGAGAAAATACTTGTGAGTTTTGGGAAACACTTGAGAGATATTATTAGTGAGGAAATCTGTATCTGTATTCTGTATATTTCCTACTCAGTTCAAATAATATTTGCTGCCTCCCGTGGACCTAGGCGAATTGCCGAACCACGTAAATTCTGTGTGTTCATTTTATCGCTTTGATATATTAATATACCGCTATTTATTACTTTTGCCCACAACAAATTGGTATCAGAGCCAAATATAGCAGTATTATATATCAAATCGAAGCTCTCGATGATACGAACGCAACGGTGAAAGAATCGCTCAAATCGGAAGTCAGAATCACCGCCAGAAGCTGCCGGAGTCCTGCTGCCAGCAACTGAGTCAACTCGCCGAGTTGGACCGAGTCAACTCAGTCACTAGTGATATTTGGACCGAGTTGGTCTATTTTTCATCCGTTTTCAACTGAGTTGGATCTATTCCTAGCTAATTGGACCATTCCAAATTCAACTACGGACTCCGTTTTTTCAAATAAGGTATAAATTTTGGAAAAACACTATTTTAAGTTGTAAGTGCAAAATTTCTGTTATCAGTTTATACTTATGGCTGATAAAGGAGAGATCGAAGAAGGTGAACAAGTTGACCATAGAATTTATGGCAAACCAAGTTCTACTCGAAGAACTATGTTATCCAACGCAAAGTTTGAGGTGGAGAAATTTGACGGCACAAATAACTTTGGCATGTGGCAATGTGAAGTATTAGATCTATTGTTCCGAGAAGGATCTAATATAGCCTTGGAGACTAGGCCAAGAGATTATTCAAATGAAGATTGTAATTATGTCAACCGACAAGCTTGTGGCACAATTCGACTGTGCTTAGGAAAAGATCAGAAGTACTTTGTCATGAAAGAGAATGTAGCCGCAGTTCTCTGGATGAAACTAGAGGACAAATACATGACGAAAATTATTGAGAACATACTCTACTTGAAGAAGAAACTTTTCCGTTTCCAGTACAAGAAAGGTACCCCTATGATTGAGCACTTAGATAATTTCAATAAAATTTTGGCCGATCTGCAAAATTTAGATGTTGAAATTATCGATGAAGATAAAACTTTGTTGTTGTTGAATTCATTACCTGAGAGCTATGAGCATTTAACCACAACTCTATTATATGGAAAGGATGAGGTTAAGTTCGTAGATGTTTCAAATGCTTTGGTAAATAACGAGTACCAAAAGAAGGATCAACATGATCACAGAGACTCAATATCAGAAGCATTGACGGCAGCTAGAGGTAGGACTAACAACAAAAAATCTAGCGGATCAAATAATAGGGGGAAATCTAGATCAAAGTCCAGAGGAGAGTCATCCAGAAGACATCCTGCGAAGGACGAGTGTGCCTATTTTCACCAGAAAGGGCACTGGAAGAAAGATTGTCCAAACAAGGACAAGTCAAATGCAAATGTTGCACAGAAGGCCGATGAAGATGAAGAATCAGCCTTTTCAGTTTCATCATCAAAAACCTACTCAGATAAGTGGATCCTTGATTCTGGATGTTCTTATCATATGTGTCCAAACAGACATTGGTTTTCGAGTTTTGAAGAGCTCGATGGAGGAGTTGTGCTTATGGGCAACGACAATGCCTGTCAAACAAAAGGGATCGGAACAATACGACTAAAGATGCACGATGGTACAATCAAACGACTTACAAATGTAAGGTATATTCCTGACCTAAAGAAAAACCTTATTTCTTTAGGTGTTCTAGATTCTGATGGTTACAAGGTAACATTGGAAAATGGAGTCTTGAAAGTTGTACGAGGTGCATTTGTAGCAATGAAGGGTACTCGGAAGGCGAACTTGTATTTCCTAGATGGGTGTACAGTTACAGGAAGGGCAGCTGTCTCAAGTAGTTCTGAAGAAAAGGCAAATGATTCTTCCCGCCTGTGGCACATGCGCTTAGGGCATGTCGGTGAAAAGGCTTTGCAAGGCTTAATGAAGCAAGGTCTTTTGAAAGGTGCCAAGACTGGAAAGTTTGATTTCTGCGAGCATTGTGTAATGGGAAAACA
The DNA here is from genome assembly GCA_033030585.1 of Hippophae rhamnoides. Classification (NCBI taxonomy): domain Eukaryota; kingdom Viridiplantae; phylum Streptophyta; class Magnoliopsida; order Rosales; family Elaeagnaceae; genus Hippophae; species Hippophae rhamnoides. Next base: position 57,637,174 of record CM065428.1, on the reverse strand, counting down.
AACAAGAGTCAAGTTCGGCACTGCCATTCATCGTACTAAGGGATCTCTTGATTATATTCACACGGATGTTTAAGGACCTTCCAAGAATGCTTCACTTGGAGGTAAACGTTGGTTTGTGACTTTTATTGATGATTTCTCTAGATATGTCTGGATATACACTATGAGTCACAAAGATGAAGTTCTGGATATCTTTCTTAAATGGAAGAAAATGATCGAGACTCAGACAGGCAGGAAGATTAAAAGGCTCAGATCTGATAATGGTGGCGAGTATAAATCAGATCCTTTCTTTAAAGTTTGTCAAGATGAAGGGATAATCAGACATTTTTCAGTTCCTCGTACACCACAACAGAATGGAGTTGCAGAACGAATGAATCGTACTTTGGTTGAGAAAGTTCGATGTATGCTATCTCATTCCAAATTGAGCAAGGCATTTTGGGCTGAGGCTTTGTCATATGCAACTCATATAGTCAACAGACTTCCTGCGACTGCATTAGATGGAAAAACTCCTAAAGAGGTATGGTCTGGACAACCTGCTACTGATTATGATTCATTGCGAATATTTGGATGTCCTGTATATTTTCATGTTAGTGAATCCAAACTGGATTTGTGGCATGATTTGTGGCATGATTTAAGGAAATTAGTGGCATAATTTAAGGAAATTGGTGGCCTAATTTAAGACTTAAATTATGGCACAATTTAGGAAAAGGGAGCCTTTCTTCATCTATAAATAGGGAAGAGTTCATGCATTGAATAACAAGTCAAAAATCAGAAAAAATCAGAGAGAGTGTAAGCAAACTCAAAGGGAGAAAATACTTGTGAGTTTTGGGAAACACTTGAGAGATATTATTAGTGAGGAAATCTGTATCTGTATTCTGTATATTTCCTACTCAGTTCAAATAATATTTGCTGCCTCCCGTGGACCTAGGCGAATTGCCGAACCACGTAAATTCTGTGTGTTCATTTTATCGCTTTGATATATTAATATACCACTATTTATTGCTTCCGCCCACAATAGATAAAAACTCAAAAAATTTCCATCTCTCAACAATCTTTAAAAGAAGGAAAAACATGATTCATGCCTTACAGAATGATGAAGGTATTTGGCTACAGGACAGGGAAGAAATAAAAAGTCACAGGGTTCAATACTTCAGAGATATTTTTCATATTAGAAATAATTATCAATTTGACATCCTAAATGATTTATTCTAAGAATTCATCTCCTTTCAAGAAAATGAGTTACTTTGCAAAGTTCCTGAACCTTCAGAGATTAATTAGGAATGCACTTTGGAGTATTCATAATTTAAAAGCCTTCGGGTCCTGATAAAATGTCAACTGTTTTCTAAAACAAACACTGGCACATTTTCAAAGGTAATGTAATCTTATTTTTTCAGGATTTCTTTAGAACTGGCACCTTTCATAAGGAAATAAATCAAACTATGATATATAGTTCTGTTATAAAAAAGAAATCACCCTTTAAATTTATCTCTTATTACATACCCATCAGTTTATGCAATGTCTAGTACAAGATTATTTCAAAGATTTTAGTTAACATAATGAGACCATTGCTTTATAAGTTAATATCACTTTTCCAAGTTGCCTTTGTACCAAAAAGGTTTATTTCTAAAAATACAATTATATATATTCCAGCATAAGAAAAAATAAGGAAAAGAATCCATTTTAGGAGTTAAACTTGACATGCGCAAAGCTTATGATAAGATGGAATAGTACTCCTTGATTTTTTGGAGTTCTTAAAAAGATGTGGTTTGTTTCAAAAGTTTTGCGACATGATTAAACTATGTCTATCATTGGTCTCCTACACCATTCTTCTAAATGGATCCAACTATGGTTCTATTATCCCTTAAGAGTATTGAGATAAGATGACCCTTTGTCTCCATACTTATTCATCATTATAGGTGCTGAAGTCCAGTCAAGATTAATTGCAAAATCAGAAAATGAAGGAAAAAAACATGGAGTTAAAGTTTCAAGAAATAATATTCCTACTTCTCATCTCTTTTACGTTGATGACATACTGTTGTTTGGAAAAACCACTCAAGAGGAAGCTGTTGAATTTAAAAGATTGCTATTTATATCTAGTAGAAGAAGCTGCTGAATTTAAAAGATTGCTATTTATATATAGAGATTTACCAGGACAAAGCCCAAATATAACAAAATATGATGTTTTTTTTTTCTTCAAGTGTTATATATTGCTCCTTAGTGAGAAAATTAGAAAAGTCCCACATTGGTTAGGAATGAAGATGGGTGTTGGATTTGGGGCTATAAATAAAACCCTCATTCACCATTTGTAAACATCCCAAAATTTGTAAATATTCCTCTCTTTTGTAAGGGTAATTGATTAGCTCATTTTTTCCCAATTAGTTGTAATTTTGAAGTTCATTCATTTGAAGATAGTGGAAGTGGTCAACGACGCCCGAGGACCTAGGTAACATTTATACCGAACCTCGTTAAATTTCTGGTGTTATTATTTTTCTGCTTTAATATTTCTGTTTCAATATCTGGTTTAGTTTATTTTAGCATTATATTTCCAATAGCATTATTTTGTCGGGTTAGTTTGAGTTCTATTCATTTAAATCATAAGTGAATAGTAACCACTTAGAATAGGAAAAATATACCCGATTTTTTCAACAATTGGTATCAGGGCCGAAGGTTTTCTACCTAGGCATTTGTTTGTATTCCGTTTGTTTGCTATTGGAATATAGTTGCTAGTTGTTGTAATTTGAAGAAATGGCGGAAGAAAAATTTCTTTCAAACAAAGGCCAATCATCCACGTCAAGTAGAACTATGGTGATGAACGCAAGGTTCGAGGTGGAGAAGTTTGATGGAACCGGTCATTTCGGCATGTGGCAAGGCGAAGTTCTAGATGCTCTGTTTCAACAAGGTCTAGACATCGCCATTGAAGAAGATAAACCAGATGGAGCAGATGAAGTAGAGTGGAAAAATATCAACTGATTGGCATGTGGTACAATCCGTTCGTCTCTCAAGAGAACAAAAGTACATGTTCATGAAGGAGACATTCGCAAGTAAGTTGTGGAAGGCGTTGGAGAACAAGTTCATGAAGAAGAGTGGACAAAATCGGCTCTATTTGAAGAAGTTGTTCCGGTTTGAATACCTTCCAGGTACTACAATAAACGACCACATTACTGCTTTTAATCAATTAGTAGCAGATTTGTTAAATATGGATGAAACTTTTAAAGATGAAGATTTAGCCTTGATGTTGTTAGCCTCCCTTCCTGATGAGTTTGATCATCTTATTACGAGCTTACTCATTGGGAAGGATAAAGTGTCTTTTGAGGAAGTTTGTACTGCTTTGTATAGTTATGAAATTAGAAAGAAAGATAAAAGAGAAAGCAGGAATGAAGCAGTAGAGGCATTGTCTGTAAGAGGACGTCCGCAAACACAACATAAAGGAAGGAGAGGTAGATCTCTATCAAAAGGAAGACTTGGTAAAGATGAATGTGCCTTTTGTCATGAGAAAGGGCATTGGAAGAAAAATTGTCCGAAGCTGCAAAAGAAAGGAAAAGCTGTGCAATCTGATGCATGTGTAGCTGAAAGCAATTCAGATTCAAATTTTGCATTGGTTGGTTCGTCAACATCATCTCATCCTGGTGATTGGATTTTTGATTCAGCATGTACTTTCCATATGTCTCCTAACAAGGAGTGGTTCTTTAACTTTGAAGAACTAGACGGTGGAGTTGTTTTCATGGGTAATGATTATCCATGCAAAGTTCTAGGAATCGGTACAATTCGTTTGAAGAATCAAGATGGTTCAACCAGGATCTTGACAGATGTTCATTATGTTCCAGATATGAAGAAGAATCTCATTGCTGTGGGAGTCTTAGAATCAAAAGGCTTCACTGTGACCATACAAAATGGGGCATCAAGGTTACCTTCGAGCACTTGTGGCGATGAAAGGTGTTCGGAAGAATAACCCGTACTACTACCTTGGTAGTACGGTTATCGGGACAAAGATCAGCCAGCTTCGGATGAAGAAAGAGATTTAGAAACTACCAAGTTGTGGCATATGCGTTTGGGACATCTTTGGTGAAAAAGCTGTGCTGATTCTAGTAAAGCAAGGCACATTAAAAGGTGCAAGAACCTAAGTTGGAATTCTGTGAGCATTGTGTATTGGGGAAGCAGAAAAGAGTAAGCTTTGGCACAGCTCTTCAAAATACAAAGGGCATTTGGGATTACATCCATACTGATGTATGGGGGCCAACAAGAACTCCATCCATGAGTGGCAAACATTATTATGTCACTTTCGTTGATGACTTCTCCAGAAGAATTTGGGTGTATCTCATGAAGAAAAAGGATGAAGTGTTAGGTATTTTTCTCAAGTGGAAGAAGATGATCGAGACTCAGACTGGTAAAAAGATCAAGCATCTGAGGTCTGATAATGGCACTGAGTACACAAATGATCCATTTATGAAAGTTTGTGAAGAAGAAGGGATAGTGCGACACTTCACTATTCGAAAAACACCACAACAAAACGGAGTTGTAGAACATATGAACCGGACTTTGTTGGAAAAGGTTCGGTGTATGTTGTCAAATGCTGGTTTAGGCAAGCAGTATTGGGCTGAGGCTGTGACATATGCATGTCATCTCGTCAACCGTCTACCATCATCTACTCTTGAAGGCAAAACACCTATGGAGGTATGGTCTGGAAAACCTACTAGAGATTACGATTTCTTACATGTGTTTGGTTCAATTGCATACTACCATGTAACAGAATCAAAGTTGGACCCAATAGCCAAGAAAGCCATTTTTTTGGGGATCCCTTCTGGTTCTAAGGGATATCGACTATGGTGCCTTGAAACGAAAAAGATAATCTTTAGCAGAGATGTTACCTTTGATGAATCTGCATTGTTGAGAAAGGTAACTAAGAAGATTGATGGCACTTTAGAGCAGGTAGAGCAAACTCCGAAACAAGTGGAGTTTGAAAGCAAAATTGTTAATCCAGTTAGTGAAGATAAGACAGAAGTTGATCCTCCATTGACAGAAGATGAATCAGATGAAGAGGTTTTAACCCAAGAACCTCCACAGCAACAAGAAGAAACTGCAGTTGATAGGCCACGACGACAAAATGTCAAGGTACCTGCTCGATACAAGGATTTTGAAGACCTTCTCGCTCACTTTAAGAACACGGTGGCTCGTGCACTTTCAACAGGTTGTGCATGATGATGTTCCTTCCATATATAAAGAAGCAATCAGAAGCCCTGAAGTTGAAAGATGGAAGGAAGCCATGGATGAAGAACTTTTGTCCCTTCAGAAGAATAAAACATGGAAGTTGACACAACTACCTAAAGGCAAGAAGGCAATTGGATGCAAATGGGTGTATGCAAAGAAAGATGGATTTCCTAACAAAGATGGTATTCGCTACAAGGCAAGGTTGGTGGCTAAGGGCTACGCTCAGAAGGAGGGAATCGATTATAATGAGGTATTTTCTCCAGTTGTAAAACATTCTTCCATTAGAATTTTGTTGGCCTTGGTAGCACAATTTGATTTGGAACTAGTTCAACTTGATGTGAAAACTGCGTTTTTACACGGTGACTTAGAAGAGGAAATCTATATGTCTCAGCCAGAAGGGTTTATTGTTGCTGGTAAAGAGAATTGGGTTTGTAAGCTGAACAAATCATTGTATGGATTGAAGCAATCTCCAAGGCAGTGGTACAAACGATTTGATCAGTTTATGTTGCAACAAAAGTATACCAGAAGCACACACGATCATTGTGTGTATTTTCGCAAGCTACAAAATGAGTCTTTCGTCTATCTCCTATCAGACGTCGATGATATGTTTATTGCATCGAAGAGCCAAGAAATTGCAAAGTTGAAGGCTCAACTAAGTCAGGAGTTCAAGATGAAAGATTTGGGAGAAGCCAAGAAGATTCTCGGTATGGAGATAAGCAGAGATAGGAAGAAGGGGAAGCTTAGTTTGACCCAGAGTTAATATTTGAAGCGGATACTACAACGTTTTGGTATGAATGAACAGACAAAACCTGTAAGTACTCCGCTAGTTCCTCAATTTAAGCTTAGTGCTCAATTATCTCCTCGTAATGATGCGTAACGAGAATATATGGCAAAAGTACCATATGCAAATGCGGTTGGTAGCTTGATGTATGCAATGGTGTGTACAAGACCTGACATTTCACATGCGGTTGGTGTTGTAAGCAGGTACATGCATGATCCTGGTAAAGGACATTGGTTGGCTGTGAAATGGATTCTACGGTATATTATAAATACTGTAAATGTTGGTTTAGTATTTCAGCAGGATAATACCATTGGTCAATGTGCAGTCAGATATTATGATTCTGACTATGCAGGAGATTTAGATAAGCGTCGATCAACTACCGGTTATGTGTTTACTCTTGCTAGAGCACCAGTTAGTTGGAAGTCTACCTTGCAGTCCACAGTTGCTTTGTCTACTACAGAGGCAGAGTATATGGCGATTCTGAGAATGAAGGAAGCTATTTGGTTACGAGGTTTGCTTGAAGACTTGGGAGTTGGTCAAAAACATATTAAGGTGTTTTGTGATAGTCAGAGTGCTATTCATTTAGCAAAGAACCAAGTCTACCATGCACGTACAAAGCAAATTGACGTTCGTTATCATTTCGTGCGAGAGATTATTGAAGAAGGTGGAGTACTAGTACAGAAGATTAGTACGACAGAGAATCCCGCAGATATGATGACCAAGGTGGTAACAGCAATCAAGTTCAAACATTGTCTGGACTTGATTAACATCCTACACATCTGAATTGGCACTGGCGTCGTTGATCTAGCAATTAAAGAAATCATTTAAAACCACTAAGTAGCTAAGGTGGAGATTTGTTATATATTGCTCCTTAGTGAGAAAATTAGAAAAGTCTCACATTGGTTAGGAATGAAGATGAGTGTTGGATTTGGGGCTATAAATAAAACCCTCATTCACCATTTGTAAACATCCCAAAATTTGTAAATATTCCTCTCTTTTGTAAAGGTAATTGATTAGCTCAATTTTTCCCAATTAGTTGTAATTTTGAAGTTCATTCATTTGAAGATAGTGGAAGTGGTCAACGACGCCCGAGGACCTAGGTAACATTTATACCGAACCTCGTTAAATTTCTGGTGTTATTATTTTTCTGCTTTAATATTTCTGTTTCAATATCTGTTTTAGTTTATTTTAGCATTATATTTCCAATAGCATTATTTTATCGGGTTAGTTTGAGTTCTATTCATTTAAATCATAAATGAATAGTAACCACTTAGAATAGGGAAAATGTATCCGATTTTTTAAACAGAAATCCTCGGAAGATACAAAAAGATTAATTTCTACCTAGATGAATATTCAAAATTCTGATAATAATATTAATTATCCTGGTAACCCTTTATTTCTACAAAAGAATAAAAGTAGTGATTTTAACGAGATTATCCAAATATTGGCAAGAAAGACAGAAGGATGGAGAGCTAAATTCTTATCTCATATGCAAGCAAAGTCACTCTTATCAGGTCAGTTCTATAATCAATTTTTATTTAAACAACGAGTACTTTTAAAATTCGAAAAAAAAAGTATACAAGAAAGCTGATTCAATCATAAAAAACTCTTATGGAATCAAATCCCAACAGTACTCACCACTGTAGTTTTGAAAATTGAAGGAGGTTTAGGTTTCAGATCTTTCCATAGCCTAAATCTTGCACTTTTATCAAAATTGGGCTGGCATATGGCCACCTGCCAAAATAAACTTTGAGTTAAAGTACTCTTCCTGAAATATTGTTAGAGACAACTTTTTTTGGAAACAAATGTTAAAATTGCTAATTCTTATACTTGGAAAGGCATTTGTGGAACAAAGAACATAATTAAACAAGGTATGCATAATCACATTGGTAATGGAACCTCAATATCAGTTTTAAACCATCACTAGATTCCTGGTATGAAAAATTTGATTTCTCATGTTAAACTAAGGATGGAAGAAAATTTATATTCAATGTCTATGGCTCATTTAGCTCTTTCAGATTTGGGTTGAAATTGGGATTTGATGATACAACTGTTCTAAATCTTATTAGTAGACAAAAGAGCCCTAATGAAAACTTACAAGATAAGCTCATTTTGATTCCTATTAAGTCTAAAATTTTCTCTGTTAAAACTGCCTATCTTTTATTGTCAAAGGTTAACTCCAATTCAAGTAACTCAGAACCAGTTAGGAACTTGCTATGGATCTCTAAACTTCATGAAAGACATAAAATATTCATTTGGAGAATGTTATCAAATGTTTTACCTGTATCTAACAATTTACAAAGATTCGTCCCAATGTCTTCAAATGAGTGCAATTTGTGTGGACGTGAAGAATAAACAACAGATCACTTATTTCTAAGATGTCAATTTACGCAGTACTTGTGGCTCAAGTGGAAAGGTGGCATCCTTTTACAGCAATTTCAAAATGTTGATATTTTCACATTTTTTAAATTCATCTTAGCACTTACAGATGCCTTGATAAAAGGAAAGAAGCAAAAGCCAGAATTCACAATTGTTGTTGTACTTACTTTAGAATGCATTTAGAACATGCGTAATAACAAGGTTTTTAGAAATGAACAACCTAATTTTCATAAAAGTATCACGTTCCTAAGAAGAAACTTGTTGAAAAATTAGTGTTGGAAACGGCAAGACCAAAGGCCAATGGCCTAAAGGTCTTTCTAAATAAAACAAGCTCTCTCAAAGTTGTATTCTTTCTTTCATATTTTCATTATAATTCTATAGCTATACATAAGAAGATTTACTCCTTAAATTACTCTTTGAATTAAACATTCCTTGATTTACTCTTTGAATTAAGGATTCATTGTTTTACTCCTTGATTAAGGATTCTTTGTTTTACTCCTTCAATTAAGGATTCCTTGTTTTACTCCTTGAATTAATCCTTAAATTAAGGATCACAACTCCTTAATTTACTCCTTGAATTAAGGTTCTTGATTTACTCCTTAAATTAAGGTTCTTGATTTACTCCTTAATTAAAGAGTTGGCACTTCTTAATTTACTCCTTAATTTTATACTCCTTAATTTTATCTCCAATACTCCCCCTCAAGCTGGATCCATAAGGTTTATGGATCTAAGCTTGCACAGAAGTCGTTGAAACTGATGAGAAGCCAAGGCATCAAAGGTAAAACTAACAAAAATGCTGATTACGATAGCAAAAAATATATATATATATATTGTTGTCGATGTGGGACCTTTCCTTTTACCACAATACTTCCCCTCCACATCGGGCAGGTAGGAGCTGCAGGAGAGATTTAATCCATCATCGCCAAGAGCTTGGTTTCAATGTGGGACCTTTCCTTTTACCACAATACTCCTCCTCCACATCAAGTAGGTAGAAGCTGCAGGAGAGATTTAATCCATCATCGCCAAGAGCTTGGTTTCAATGTGGGACCTTTCCTTTTACCATAATACTCCTCCTCCACATCAAGTTGGTAGAAGCTATAGGAGAGATTTAATCCATCATCACCAAGAGCTTGGTTTCAATGTGAGACCTTTCCTTTTATCACAATACTTCTCCTCCACATCAAGTCGGTAGAAACTGCAAGAGAGATTTAATCCATCATCACCAAGAGAATTTGGTTTGAAAAAACAAATAGAATAAGAAATCGCTCTGATAGAGTGTCAAACGCACTTTGAGTAGAGGAATAACAATTTTTGTCCAAGAAGATCGACTTGCTCTGATACCATGTTGAAAAATTTTTGTCCAAAGGCTAAGGCCTAGGCCTAACCAAATAAAACAAGCTCTCTCAAAGTTGTATTATTTCTTTTATATTTTCATTACAATTCTATAGCTATATATAAGGAGATTTACTCCTTGAATTACTCTTTGAATTAAACATTCCTTGATTTACTCTTTGAATTAAGGATTCATTGTTTTACTCCTTGATTAAGGATTCTTTGTTTTACTCCTTAAATTAAAGATTCCTTGTTTTACTCCTTGAATTAATCATTAAATTAATGATCACAACTCCTTAATTTACTCCTTGAATTAAGGTTCTTGATTTACTCCTTAAATTAAGGTTCTTGATTTACTCCTTAATTAAAAAGTTACTACTCCTTAATTTACTCCTTAATTTTATCTCCAATAAAACTTTCGGTCTTTTAAACATGGGTTATTGGAAAAACTGATTCTCTACTTGGATAGTGATTTCATTAAATGGAAAAAAATCTTGTGATAATTGTTTCAATTTTGCCTTTGATTGTGCTTTTCAAAGATGGAACTGGTGAACTGGTTCCATTGTTGTTATTGCTACTGATCAACAAAACAACTTTTTGGGGTGTTTAGTTAAAACTATTACAGGTAGATTCTGCAGAAATTTTAGAAGCTAGAGCTTCAACTCTAGCAATTGGAATGGCTAATACTTTGGGCATAAAAAGATTTAAAGTTGAAGGAGATTGCCTACGTTATATCATTTCTACAAAACAAGAATTCTTCAATTTCATGGGAGGCTATTCAATTCTTGGAAGAAGCCTGTATTTTTTTAAGTTACTTTGATGTTTTTTCTGCTATTTGGATTCCAAGAAAAAGTAATGATATTGCTCATTGGCTAGTAAAATGGGTTTTTGATGAAAGTAACGGGTTATTTTTTTTTTTTTAGCTTACAAGAACTACCTCCTCGTATATATAATATTGTTATATAGTTTTTATTTCCTATATATAATTAAGGTATATTTAACAAAATACAAATGAAGGGATTTGCTGTATTAATAGTTCCACCATTTTATTATTGATATCTTTTTTTTTTAGTATTTTTAAGGTGTTATTTTATTGGTATCTCTATTTTAAAAAATTATTAATTTAATGTAATTTATAGTTTAATTGAAGATATTTTTTAAATATATAATAATATATGTGTGATATTTAAAAATCATTTTTATATAATCAATCTAAAAATATCCTATAAATATTATTTAGGTATTTGATTATCCAAAAACATTCTTCTAAATATCGCACGTGTATAATTACGTACGTAAAAAATCTTTAATTATATGATAAATTACATCAAATTAACATTATTATTCAATTATAACTTCAAAAATTTATATAAAAAAATATAACAAAAGTAAAATCTAATACTTTTAAGATAACAAATCTAAAAATTTTGTAATTATGATATTTATTTTTATTTTTCTTTCATATTTTTGGACTTTTATTTTATTAACAAATCAATTGTATGTCTAATCTTTACTGCTTATATTTTTATTTTTAAATTTATAAAAAAATATTTTTTATTATGTCATAAAAAATATTTATTATATTTATAAATAGACATTAAACATATATTTTTTACACTATTAAAAAAATATATTTAATGGGTAAGAATAAGATTACAAATAAGTCTCTTTAAAAAAGAGTTATGTTGTCTATGCAATTATTCATTATCTTTATCATGAAAAATAATTATTATTAAATTAATATAAAATAAAAATTAAAAATTAATTATTTATATTTATATTTATGATATAATATTTTCTATCAAAAATATAAAATTGAAATAAAATAATTAACGTGTTAAATTGCATTAACATATAATATTATAAAAATAATTTTATATATATGATATCATATAAATGATAGATTGGATAATGTAATCCTTATATGTTAAGTGATAATTAAATAATTTTTAATTTAAAACTTAAATTTTAAGGTTTAACGTTTAAAATTTAATATTCAACTTATGAATTAGAGTTTAAATTTTAAGATTTAAGATTTATGTTAATAAAAGAATATATAATTGTAAAAATATTAATCTTATATGTACACATATAATATATATATTATAATTAATTATATTTTTAATTTTTGAATCAAAATTAGTATTATTTAATAATTAATTTTATTTTTAAATTTAAATAGATTATAACTTAGTTTCATTTTTATTATTTTTTTATTTTAAAAATTTTTAAAAATTGAAAAATTATAATTTATTTTTTATTTCATTATTTGAATTTTATTTTTTGTTTGAAAGAAAATGATATAAGGGAATAAAAATTTTACTAAATAATTTTTAAAATGAATTAAAAAAATTGAACAAAAGAACAAAATTTTAAAAAAATTTGAAAAATTATAAAAAAATATCTTTTAAAATTATAATAATAAAATATTATTTTAATAATATTAAATGATTTTTATTGAATGAAGTTAAATAATTAACAAAACATTGAATGAATCTCTATAATCCTAATTTAATTTAAATAATGTCTAATTAAATGACGTTTAATGTGAATTGATATATAATATTTTTTAAATAATAAAAAATCATGAATTGAAGATAAAAGAGTAATGTTTTAGAATTATAAGTTGATAATATGTTATTGTTTTTTCTTTGGAAGAAATTTTCTCAAAAAGTTAAAGAAAATTGTTTGAAAAATAATAAAAATAATATATTTAAAATTTATAATAATAAAATAACATTATTTTTGTTTAAATTTAATTTTACGTATTTTTGTTATTAGAAAAATATATCACATGATATTATTTTAAACGATATTTAATTAAATAAATATTATTAAATATATTTAATATTGAATGTTATTTAATTTAATTATTTTTATTATTATATTTTTAATTTACTAAAATTATTCCATAATGATGTACGCTCCTTTAAACTTCTGAGTGACAAAAGAAAAAGCTTTTGCAACGTCGATCGAGCAAGCATCCAAGCACCATGACCACTCCTACCGACTCTGAAGCCCAACAAGAGTCGCTTTCCACTCATAACTTTGACATGCATCCGCAAGAAGACCCTCAGGAAAATACACTTTTTGATTCCCAAGCCCCTCAAACCCTAACCCTAGAATCCCACCATACTCAGTTGTCAGATCAACCTCAAAGCCCCCATAATCCTCAAAATCACCCAATCCCCCTTGAATTCGAGAAAAACCATGACGATCCAGAAGGAATTTACGCTCAATCACATCAAACCAGCGATCTCCACCTCAACCCAGCAGTTTCGGCAAGCGTCAATCTATTTCTCTATCAGCGCGGTACGAACAAGAAGAAGAAGGGTCAGAAGCGAAGACCCGCTGAGGAAAAGAAGTTGATGCAGAAGCTTGAAGTTCTTAACCAAAACATCAAACCCTTTCCCTTTGTTCCCTCAAAAAACCTTGACTTTCCGAGTCATCAGACGCTTTTGGAGCGACTTGGGTTGTGGGAGTTCGTTAACATTCAATTCGATAGGAACATTCGTTCAGATCTCCTTGTCCAATTGATTGCCATGTTTAGTTCAAATCAGCGTTGTAGCTACGTTAATGGGTTGCGTGTCAAGGTAAACCGTGCTGATTTGGCTCGCGCTTTGAAACTTCAGGTGAGGAAGACTCCCCTACCGGATGGGGGTGAGGATTTGCCAGTGTCAACCGAGTCGATTGGGTTTATGTTAGATTTCGTGGACAATTGGGTGCTTTTGCATGACGATACTTGGATGATGCCAGAGAGTGTTCTCAAGTGGATTCAAACAATTAAAGATGGCAATTTTGAGAAAGTAGACTGGGCATCTATGATATGGTTCATGGTGGAGAAGGAGTTGTTTAAGGAACAACATCTAACAAGTTGTTACTATGCTTCACATTTGCAGTGTTTGATAAGATCTCAGCATGACGTGTTGTTTGGTTCAAGTTCATCCGGTGAAGAACCTCAGATCAGGGGTAATGGTGATATGAAGATGGAAGAACAGGAAGAAGAGGAGGAGCACAATAGGGATGTAAAAAGGGAAGGGAATGATGATATTCAAAGCCGGAGAGTGGAGTTGGAAGAACATCACATTGAATTAAGTCTTGGTCAAGATAAGGTTGTGGAGAATATAAACGAGGAAGATGAAAAGGAACAATTTGAGAATGCTTGTATGATGGATGTGGAGGATTATAAGGAGGACGAGTCTGCTCAATTGTTCATGGAGGAAAAGAATACTACGAGTGAACTGTTTTTGCAGCGGTGCAATCTTGGTGAGCATAAAGTCTTGGACTTTGATGATGATGAGCAAAGGGAAGACAAAGAGGAGGGAGTTGAAGAGAAAGGATATGAAAAGGAGGGAGGAGAGGAAGGAAATGTGGAAGACAGACTATTAGAGATGGAAGGACATGATGAAGAAGAAGATGATGATGGTGATGATGATGATGATGATGATGATGATCGAGTCGAAGAGCTGGGAGAGGAGTATGAGGGTGGTTTTCATCTTTTTCCGAATGGCATTCCTGTTGAGGGGTTAAGCTCAGGAAATCTCAATCATCCAATGGAATCAGCCCAAATGCCTCTTGAGTCCGGCATGGCTTTCCACGATCCTTTAGCTGGGGATTTTCTTGCATCTAGAGACAATACTCGAATGCATCTTGGGGGTTCATTCAATTTTGGTAATGGTATCAAGAGGGAGATTGGCCATGAGAGCGATGACACTTATCACTCTCTGAATGATAATAAGCGGTTGAGGATGGATGGACCTTGGAATAGTAAGGATTCCGAGTTTGATGTGTGCATGGAGCAAATTCAACATTGTATGGCAAAAGCTAAGATGGTTTTTGCTGCAAAGGAACAAATCTGTGATGAAACTACAATGAGTCAACAATTCTTGCTGAGTCAGTTGCAGGAGAGGGATGGGGTAATTGCTGAGTTGCAAAAGGCCAAGATGGAAGAGCAACAGAAGAGACACATTGAGATGTATAAGTTAGAGCGAGAGCTGTGTGTGATGGAAAATCTATTGGAGGGCTATAGGAAAGCTTTGAAGGAAACCCACAAGGCATTTGCTGAATATAGAGCACGCTGTCCACAGCCCGATGATGAACCTCTTTACAAGGATGTTGCTGGATCAGGGGGGCTTGTTTTGACCACAGAAGAAGTCGAAAAACAATGGCTTAAGCTAGAAGAGGAAAAGAGGTTAAACAGGCTGCTTATTGAGAAAAAGGTTGAAGATTTTGAAATGTGGTGGGATAGGAAATTTAAAGATCATCACCAGTGTGTTGAGACATTGGCTGACAAGTTGGAATCTTTGGATGGAGACATTAAACTCCTCAAACCATCGTTTGCAAACCACAGGGTTTCAGAAGCAACTGAATCTGTGCGGAATGATTCATAAGCTGGTCCGTGCGTTCTCCCTTTTGATTTTATAATGTAAGTTAGATATATTCTTGTGGATCCTAATATCAGAGTCAATATTGTTGGCAATATTATTGAAATCTGTTGAGACATTTTTATTCATTCTGGTTAATTTAGCACCATAGTAATCGTCTTCAGGATTTTACTTCCTGCAGACCCATCAGAGACTGATCAGTTGGTCCAATCCAACTCCTTCAAAATCAAAAACATTGTTATAATACATCGTATGTTAGGGTGCGTTTTCTTCTAGTCCAGCTTTTACCATAATAAGCTAATTAGTTATCAAACGACTATGTAGAAATCTTGTTCTTTAATCCGTGGCTTTGACGTGGATAACCCAAGCCTTTTGATGATATACTTTATTTATTTTTATTTTTGGTCAAAAGAAATGTAATTCATTAATCACCGAATATGTACGTCAAGCATAGTGCTTTGCCAACAAGTCAGCCATACTATTAAGGTCTCTTCTAACCCATTGCACACAGCAATGTCCCAAGGAGGGAAATAAACTTCACAATAGGGAAATTGTGCTTAAGAATGCACATGATTCCTGAAATTGGTTCCTTAGGCACTATAAAGTAAATTTATCATTTGTTATTCTTATCTAAAAAATTAAATAAATTATATTTTTAATTTTTAAAGTAATTTTTATCGTGAGATATAAGATGTGTGCCTGTAAAAATTGATGTAAAAATAATTTCAGCTATATACGTAGTATGTTGTTAGCATTTGTTATCTTGCAAATAGTGCAATTCAGTTGTACATTAGTGACCTTAAAGAAAAGGGGCTTTGGAGTTAGGAGAGAAAACATTGTCAACGGACATTGGCTAATAAGAAGTCCATATGATTCATCTGTTGATTTCTTTAATGAGTAAAATTATTCTTAAGAGGTTAACAATGTTAACTTATTCGGTTAAAAATAGTAATTTCATGGATGATTAAAGTGTAAGATAATTAAAGGGTTCTTATGTATTTTTATCCCCTTAATATTAATTTTTTTATAGATCTAGTTAACTAACAAATTAAATAAAGCAAAAATAAAATAAAATAAAATAGTGAACTATATTTTTTTCTCTTACAATTTTGTTTGATCATGCAATTGTATTAATCTATTTTAGTTTCAATAATATATTCATAACAACAAAACATGGGAAAAACAGTTGGAAAACATTAGAAGATCAGGATTTTTTTTATCTCACTAATACACTTTGAGAAGATAACATGTTTGTTATTTACTGGTAGTTTTTCAACAAAAATTTATAAAATAGGACTAACTATGTTTTTTTCTTATAAGTTATGGGACTTTGAGATGCATATCCTGCAAATTTCATTACTAAACTGTTTTCTTTAAATAATTATAGAACCTATAATGTCTTGCACTCCTTTAAAATATCCTGCATAACCAGTTCGAACATCCAATTGTCAATGGTGTAGCTCCCATCTATCCAGCCAGCCAGAAACTTTATTGTAATCTGTTTTTAAAAACCGCACACACTGCCATCCTTCCTCCATAGCAATCTCCAACCCCTTTTTTACAGCCAGCAATTCCAAATGATCTACCTACAGCCCACACACTCTTTCTGTAGCAATACGCAGAATATCATCCCCTTTGAAGTTCCTTGCCACAATCCCTATAGCCTCAAATGTATCACCCTTTGTAAAGGATGCATTACAGTGTACTTTTTCACACATTCAAACACAAGGGTTTCCTAACCTGTAATTACAACATTCAGATAAAATCTTTAGTAGTTTTTTGGGCGTCTATTTTTGATGAAATTAATAAAGTGGCCTAAACTTTTAGTTTCTCTTATTTTTGTGAATTTTATGGCCCTTCTGAACCAAATAGAATAAGCTGAATTAAAAGGCTTTAGAAATTAGAATATAAGTTTATAACAGTGTTATTAGTGCCTCTCTGTATATTTGTGTTATTGACAAAAGTTAGAGTTGTGACATCTTTAACTCAAATGTTTCTCA
Source organism: Hippophae rhamnoides (assembly GCA_033030585.1). NCBI lineage: Eukaryota > Viridiplantae > Streptophyta > Magnoliopsida > Rosales > Elaeagnaceae > Hippophae > Hippophae rhamnoides. The sequence continues at coordinate 57,620,096 of CM065428.1, read as the reverse complement.
ATTATGGAGTGGATGTGGATGAACTGGTCTGGATCTGTGAATCTGTGTAACATATTATGTAAGGTTAGGCATTCAGTCCATAGCTCCTGACCAGACTTGGAGAAGTGGCTGCTTACACCATTTTTTAGTGAAAACACGAGTGTTGTGAAACCAACCAAATCGAATCAAAACCATTTATACGACACCAGGTGAAGTGTAAAGTACTTTTTTGATTACTGTCTATTTGTTTAATCTTAATACTACTAAACATTCGTATTATTACTCTTCTTTTAATCCTTCTTAAAAAAGATCAACCATGTGCAGTCCACACTATATACCATGTATTAACCAATCATAGTAAATTTCAGCAAACGAAAATTTCAAATTAATATATATTATTGGATTAATTTCGTAAATCAGACGTAACAATTAAAAAACAACGACAGTCAATAAAGAATCTTACGAGTAAAATCCAATACACAGTGGGTTAAGTATGATTCAAGATAATTATTATAATTAACGATACATGTTTAAAATGTTATAACAAATAAATTCCGTTCTGATAGCGATATCTATCAAATTAATTATTTTTTTCCATGTATAATCATATATGCATAGAAGTAACTAAGATTAATGTTTGGAGGAGATATTGGACATAAATTTAATAGTAAAAATAAACAATTATTGTACCATTTGAATGATCATAGTAAAATTTATAAGTTTTTTTAATCAAATTATTATAAAATAATATGAAAAAATATCATAATTGATGTTTCAAAAATTTACAAAATTTTAATGTTTTTGAATATTACATTATAAATGTTATATCTTAAACGTGTATTTTTATCCTATTAAAAGAAAAAATTAAAACTATTTAAATTAAGTTGTAACTAAAATAAATAATATATCTTAATATATATATAGAAAGATAAAAAAATATAAAAAATTAAATAATATAAATTATAATAAACATGTTAAAAAATCAAATATGTGAACCAAAAATAAAAAAGATCAATATTAAATAATACAAATTACAATGAATATTATATAATTATACGTGGTATAATACAAAATGGTTAAATTATGTGCTAGATAAGATGCATTATTTTTTTAAGAAAATATTAGGAAAGTTAAACTAGTAAAATTTAAGTAAAACAACAAAATTATATATTTAAAACCTTATAATTATAAAAATAATATATATTATATCAAATTCATATATTTTTACTGTTAAAAAAAATTTAACTCGTCATTTTACATTTAACATCGTCTAATTGGATACCGTTCAAGTTTATCTATGTTCATTTAAACTCGTTCAATGTTAAATTTTATCCAAATTAAATTCGTTCAATATTATTGAGGTATTATTTTTGTTATTATATATAAATTTTAAGTGTTATTTAATATAATTTTTCTAAAATTTACGAGAAGATGTTAAATATTTATTACTATACTAGAGTTGTATTTTTGTAAAATAAATATGCATATTTATAAATAAAAAATTGAGAAGGGCACGTGCACTCTCTTAGTTACATGTGTCTACTTACATGCATAAGAACTTGATTAAAACTAATTATAATTTAAATCTAGATAACAAAAAATCACGATTAAATATTCAATTTTTTTTATACAAAGAATCACAGTAAGATTGATGATCTCGTCTAATTTTCATTAAGATGATCACAAGTTCTAATGATTTATTCATCTAGTAGATCCACACATAACAGTTTTACATTGTGTTAAAAAAAATCGGCATCTAAATATATTTTGCAATCTTGATCATTTTTTTCCGAGTAGCATGTGATGTAAGTTACTGCATCCGAGAAGAGAGAAAAATAATAATAATTTGAGATGGAAACGCCACAAATTTCTGACTAAGTCTCATTTTTATTCATCCCAACTTAACCCCACCACTATCCTTGAATTGCCTCACACACCTTTAACTTTAAAACAATAAAATACAAAAGAATCAACATGCAACAAATTGATACTAAAAATAAAAACAAGAATGAATCACCACCACATCTTCACACCAATCAGTGAAACAAATATATGAAAAAGACAATTATATTTTTTTTTTTCCTTCTTTCCTTTTTCTTATCAAAAACTATACAAGCTAGGAGTGCACATGTTATTTCCTGCAATCCAATCATGTTGCTATTATTTGTGCCTTCTTAAAAGATAAGCACACCACGTGCAGCACAGGTTACTAGTAGAGAGAAACTTCCCCCGCAATTCACACATCCCAAAATGCCACTGTTCCCACTAGTGATCAATTTCTCCTCATATATAATCAATTGGCTAATCAATGAAAATCTTAATTATCCTCCTTCCTAATTAAAAAAAAAAAAGATTACCCAAACTTTGTACATATTAGGAACCCTAAAGACTAAGCTTCAATACTAAATCAAATGGGTTGGTTGCACTTAATAAATCATCAGAGTTAATGATTTCTTTTTTTCCTCTCCTTTTTTATTGGCCCCATGAAAATAAAGTTCATATTAATTGCTGACATTCCCACATGACGAGACCCTATTAAGTAGGGCACTTGACCATAGGGGTACCCCATCAGGAGGAAACATTGAGAAGTTGCTCTTTCTCAGTAGGAAGTTTATTGGCATCCATAGTTCGTGCTGTTGAAGGTGTTTGTGTTGGATTATTTTCCAAATTTTTGAGGTTTTGTTGTTCATATACTTGCCTCAGTCTCTCTATTTCCATTTTCAGAGCTTCTTGATGAGCTGCAAATTATTACAATATTGTTGAGTTTATCTGATTATTATAGTTGTATTGTACTGATATAGTAGCAGATACTTGTACCGAAGATATTTCAGACTATAATTAATGGCATTTATGATTTGTTTATTTATATACCTTTATTCTTAGAGCTTGTATTAAAAATACTATAAAGTCCATTATTTCCATAACATGGGGACTCACTTAAGTCTAACTAACAGATTAAGAAACATTGCTAGTATTATGTGTATGTTGCTTTTCTGTCCCCTGTATGAAAATGGTTATTATGGTTATTTCAGGAATAACATTATATATGAACTTCATGGACAGGTGGTCATGATACTCTATGTTTCTTGTAATAGCATTCTTCGATGCAATCTATTTTAGATACACACTCAAATATTATTATTTTAGACTATGCTAAGGGAGATTCAAAATTACATATTAAAAAATATGAACATAACATCCATGTGATGGCCTCTTAATGAAACTTACACTTCCAATTTTGGTGATGATCAAACAAATTAAAATAACTATTTTTTAAACATTTAAATTACAAGTGAATTCACACACTTTTCGTGAGAGAATCAAATTCTTGTAAGTGTTCGAGCATTTATAAAAATTTATTACGGTAATAAAAAACCTATAAAATATTGAGTTTTTTAATATATTATAATTATATCGTAATAATAACTAACATGATACTAGCTGTTCATTGGATACATTTTTAATGATTTTGTTTTAATTACTAATAATAATAATAATGTACCATATCAATTATAATTTATGACAATAAATAGAATTTTTCTAAAACATTTTGGCTAATTATATTTTGGATTCCCTTTTTTTCTCCTTCCAAGCACCTAGCAATTTTTTTTGCCCTAACAATTTAAACTAAACCAGAACCCATATATGTGCTTTTGGTAGAAATGAATTTAAACGGCAATAGTTTTGAATCCATTAATTTGTCTGCAATTTATAAAATACTTACCATCTTTGAAAATTTTATCCTGGGCTAATGCAGCTATTCTTTGTTTAAGAGCACCGTTGTCCACATTTAGAAGCAACCTTTGGTGATCTAGAAGCGCAACTCGTGGCGATAGAACTGAAACTTCAGCCTTCACATTTCGAACCAATCAAAATTAATTGAAATTGAATTATTAATCCATTTTGAATAATTGTCTCAATTAATTAATTTATATGAAAGATTAACATACTTGCAAGGAGGTAACACTGCGTTCAAGCTCTGATATGTATTGCAGTTTCCTAACCCGAGATCTCTGTGCAGACTGTCTGTTTGCCAGGATTCTGCAAAAAACAAATTCAACGCACAGATATTTAATTAGAAGAATTAAGCAAAACAAACATAATTCGAATAATTATGAAAATGCAGCAAAATTCTTTGTCTCCACAATTAATCATATATATATATATATATATAAACGCACTCATCTTCTTGGTAAAACAGAAAAGCCCATTAATTAACATGAAATGAAAAAGGAAATTACGCAAATTAATTAAAAATGTAGCTGCAAGAATTAATTAGTATTTATATTATTAATTACCTCTTAACCCTTTTAGGATCAACAATTCTATCGTTGCTTCCACCACTTGTGGTTGCGGCTGCATTTGGGGCTGAATTCCATTGGCTTTGCACCTCTTCAATTTCATTCTTTAAGTAGTACTGCTTCATACCAGGCGGCTGCGTCGACTCTTTATCATCATCGTTTAAGCTGTTATGATCTGACGGCGAGGACGGGTTCGACGATGATATAGTGGGTGGGGTACCGGCACCGGAGAATTCACGGGTCAACATGGAAATGAAATGCTCATCATCAAACTTATCGAATTGACCATGATGGTGATGATTGTTGGGCACCTGTCCTGGTGGTACTGCTGCTGCTGCTGCTGCTGCATTATTAATGCTACGACATTCTTCCAATGATATTGGCAAAAATGTGACGGGATCGCTCATCGACCGCCTGTGAGACCCACGTCTTGCCGCCGAGAAGTCGAGGAACTCGTCGACCCAAGATGGGTTTGTGGGAATAGTACTTGCTGGAGCAAAACTACTGGTTGGAGGAAGAGAAGGCATAATAATCTCATGTTGATAGGAGAAATTGTGATGAGACCAACTGTGTTGTTGCATGTTTGGGATCTTTGGAGGTAATTGAGCCATTACACAAAACAACACAATATGTACAAATTAAGCTAACTCCAAAGCAACAATTATTGAAGCTGCTTCATCATTCAATATGAATGTGCAAATTAATTAAGATAATTCAACCCACAAAAAAAATTAATGGTTCTTACAAATTAATCTATATACGTACGCAGAAGAATATATCAAAAATAATCGAGAGGCAAAACAAAAGGGGCTTCAACTGTAAAACCAACCAAATTGGAAACTCAAACAATGGCTCTTATAAATACCCACACAAAAAAAAAAAAAACTTTTAAGGGAATATTGTTACTAATTAAGTTGGGGAAAAAGCAAAAGCCGTGGTTTCAATTATGATAAATTATTATATTACATATTATTTATTTAATTATATTTAAAATATCAGAAAGTCTTAATTTATCTGTTTTATTTATTTAATTATATTTGTTTTTTTAAAATTTTAACTATCTATTTTTCGTGCTTATATAATAATTTGAAGTTATTAGTAAAAACATTAATTTAAAAAAATATCTTTAATTTTATAAGTAAAAATAAGAATTCTATTTCCATAATTATAACCATTAATATAACTATTCTTTTTTTTCTAACAGAACGATATTGTATCTTATTTAAAAGAAAATGATTTTTACTGTATAATAAACACATAAATATCAAAGAATGTATACATCGTTTAGTTGCTCTTGTTTCTGCCAATTCCAATGTAACTATTAAATAATAACTAGCAAGTACCAATATGGGCAAGTACAAGTTTAGTAGCTCAACTGGCGAGAATTTAAGTTTTAACATAGATACGAGATTTAATTCCTACGTACACATAGATATTAAGTGAAAATGTTTTTATTATATTTCTAATAACTAAAAATTTAGAAGTTGTTACAAATTATAATATAGTATCAATAATTTAGGATAATATAGATAAATTATTTATTCCAATAACATATTTTTGGGAAAAAAAAAGAAGAAAAAGCAGCCAGTAAAGTGTTATATTTTTTTACTTTTATTTTCATTTGAAAGAAAAAATAAAAAAAATATTAAACAAATTATATATATAGATTTTATATATGGATAGGATTGATAGTCTTAATATATATTATACAATTTATTATATATTTGTATCTTAATTATTGATATTTATTAAAATGAGAGAAAAAATTAAGGTTTTAACGATTACATTAAGATAATATTTACATTAAGATAATATAAAATAGTTATAAAAAATGCTGGAATCACACACTCTATCCCTTTATTTTATATATATATATATATATATATTAAATTTTTAATATTTTGATTTGTTGACACCTTTTAATAATAAAAAGTAATTAAAATATTCTTCATAATTAACGAAACTTATTACTGCGAAGAGGGACTGGTGCGGTGGGGTCACATGGGAAGGATTTTAGACAGAAATTGGACGATAATACGGGAAAGTCGCTGGTTGTTTAATATATAGCGGTTTAGCCACCACGTGCTTTGTTGTCCGTCTTTCTAGTGGCCTTTGCCTTTAATTTTTTTTTTTTTCATTTTAGATTTATTTAATAATATCAATACTCGCAGTATAAATTATATTTCTTACACTCTCCAAACATTCCCATACTTCAACAAAATTTTTGGATAAATGCGAGTAATAATCGAACACATTTTATTATAGATGATATATTTTGGTTTGGTTTGATTTGTTTTGGTTTGGTTTGGATTGGATTATTATTTATTTTAAATTTTAGGTTAGATTTTAATTTTAAGAGTGAGATAATTTAATTTTAATATTTAAAATTATAAATTTATATTTTATTAAATATTAAATTTTTAAATACAATATAAATAAAATACTTAAGATCTGTTTGATTTGATAAATAAAAAAGTAATAAAAATTATAATGATAATGTAAATAAATAAGTATAAAATAATATATATTTTTAGATTAAATTATATTTTTTATATGATTTGAAATAAAGGATAAGATAATCAAATAAATTATAAATTAAATATTATTATTTATTTATTTTTATTTTATTTAATTAATTAATAATATTAGTAAAAAAGTTATTATTGTAATGTTTGATTCGCTGTTAATATAATGAGATGTCACGTTCTTTACAAAAGTACTCAAGATATAAAGCTTAAGGGTATATTACATATCATATAGGAAAAAAGTTTGAAGGCATCATTCATCCTTTACAACAAGGAACGTAATAACTTCTACAGTGATAGGAGAGTGAAAAGAGTTTTTATTAGACCGAAAGAATTCCATTATTTTCGAGTTTTTATTGCAAATCAAATAGGTAGACTATATTCCATTCTTATCTTTACCACAAACACATATTTATAATTAAATATTTACCCAAAAAAAATAAAATTAAATCATTGTATACATATATAATATATTATTATTTTTAATTTATAAATATTTTTTATTAAAATTTTATATTTTTAAACGATCTTAAATTTAAAAGACTTTAAAATTCGATTTTTAAATCTCGTATATAACCCTGATATGATAATTCATCATATTTATATCCATTAGTTTTCTCTCTTACTGTGTTGAATTCAAATATAATATAATATCTCTATTTCAATTTATAGTATAGTATAATATTTTAATTTTGGTTTCGAGAAAAAGCATGTTTCAATTCTGGTTCATCCAGTTGATATTTTTACTTCTTTACGTGCATTTAAAGATGTCAAATATGTTGTACTCGTTTCATATCAATTTAATATCCTTAATAAATTAACGCTTTAAATTTTTTCATAATGAATGACAGATTTAAGATTTCAATTTTAAAATGGTGTCGTATATATTGAGAATAATTAGTTTAATAACGGTTAGTTTAACGGTTATTTTCTTCATTTTAATGTATAAATATAACATTAAATATTAAGTCAAAATCAATTCAATAACTCCCTCAACAAAAATCAGGAAAAATCAACATTTTATCACAACAGATTTGATCTTGTCCAAATCAATTCCACAAACAAGAACTGTATAATTTCAAGAAATCTAGAAAATATCACAACATATAGAGAGACTTACAAGTGTGCTGCTAAATGGTAAAAATTACCATCTTTGGGCACGTCAAGTGACTTTTGGTGTAATCGGCAGAGACAAATTTGAGCATATCACTAGTGAGAAATCAAAACCAAAAGTCGAAGATCCAACACACCCAACAATTGAAGAAAGAAAGGAAATTTCAGTATGGAGAAAGAGTGACAATCTAGTCATGAGTTGGTTACTGGCAACCATAGAACCCCATATCTCTGATCTCATGACATGTCTAGATACAGCTCGAGATATGTGGGTTACAACCGAGACAATGTTCGGAAAGAAGAAAAATTACTCTCTTATTTATCAACTTCACCAAGAACTTCAACATTTACAACAACAAAATCAATCTGTCACCGAACTATTCAGCAAAATCCAAAAAAAGAATGATGAGATTAGAGTGTATCGACCTCTCTCAACCGATCTTGATGAAATCAAAAGAAGAGAGGAGCATGATGGAATTTTCACCTTCCTCTCCAAGCTCGATTCAAGCTATGAGGGGGTACGCTCACAAATTCTTCCCATGGGTGAGCTGCCATCTGTTGATCAGGTTGTTGGGATGGTTGAAAGAGAAGAGACAAGAAGAATAGTGATGGGTACTCAACTACCTGACAACCCTGAAGCCAAGGCTTTCATCACCAGATATAACCCTAGGCTAGAACGTCGGGGAGACCAAACACTTACTCGCTACGATTATTGTAAGAAGGAAGGACACAAGCGCGAGGAATGCTGGTCACTCACTCGCTGCGATTATTGTAAGAAGGAAGGACACAAGCGCAAGGAATGCTGGTGTCTCAACCCTCATCTTTGGAAAAAGGGAAGGCGAGATGGAGGCTTCGTCAGAGGGAGAGATCAGCGACAAAATCAGGTAGAGAGCATAGAGAAAGTGGGTTACTCTGCACAAAAGGAAAAAGAGGATATGAGTACAAACGAGGCTGAAAAGGAAATAAAAGGTGAGGTGGATATGAATCAAATGAGGCAGCTATATACACAATTATCCGTAATGTTTCAAGAAAAATCTCAAAAAACCTCTAGTATGATTACAAAACTTACTCAAAATTCTTTAAATTCCAAATGGATTCTTGATTCAGGTTCAACTGATCACATAACTGGAAATAAAAACTTACTCAATAATTACAAAAAAATTGAGACTAAACAATTTGTAATCGTTGCAAATGGTGAAAAAATGGAAATTTTAGGAAATGGTTCAATTAGTCTCCTTTCAAGAAAAATTTCAAATGTTTTGCATGTGAATAATTATACATCTAACTTGTTATCCATTAGTAAAATCACACGAGACTTAAATTGTGAAATTACATTTACATCCAAAAATGTGATTTTTCAGGAATTGATAACGAAGAATATCATTGGTGAAGGTTTTCTAGAAAATGGGCTTTATATTCTAAGTGAAGAAAAATGCAACTTCAATATTAAAAAAGAAGAAGAATTAGGCACTCTTTGGCATAAGAGAATTGGACATCCTTCCGATAAGATTTTAAAATGTATTTTTGATTTCAAACAACTAGATTGTAGTAGTTGTGAAATTTGCAAATTAGGAAAGCACACAAGGTTACCATTTAGTTTATCCAATTGTAAAAGCAAAAAACCTTTTGAGATAATACATTCTGATGTTTGGGGCCCTGCTCCAATTGAGTCATTTAATGGTTATAAATACTTTGTTATATTTATAGATGATTTTTCAAGAACCACATGGTTACACTTGTTAAAAAATAAAAGTGAAGTGTTTTCTCAATTTCAAGAATTTTATAATTTTGTAGAAAATCAATATGATGCAAAGATTAAAAATTTTAGAAGTGATAATGGAAGAGAATTTGTAAATCAAAATTTTACAAATTTTTTCAAGCAAAAAGGAATTTTACATCAAACAACTTGTATTTACACACCCCAACAAAATGGTGTGTCAGAAAGAAAAAATCGACATTTACTTGAAGTAACAAGAGTACTTTTGTTTCAAAATAATGTTCTAATAATTTTTTGGTCGGATTTTGTTCTCACCGCAACATATTTAATTAATAGATTGCCAAGTGCCAATTTGAATTTCAAAAGCCCACTAGAAATCCTCTACCAAGAAAAACTCACTATCTATCATTTAAGAGTATTTGGATGTACATGTTATGTGCACAAAAATAAATAACATAAGTTAGATTATACATCAATCAAAGCTATTTTCTTGGGGTATTCATCTCAAACAAAGGGTTATAAATGCTATGATCCGATTAACAAAAAACATTACATTTCAAGAGATGTGACATTCCAAGAAAATGAGCCATATTACAAAACACTAGAAAAGGAGACTAATAACCAAGAGGAACCAAATGAATTTACATTTCCATTTTTTTATTCTGAAGAAGGAAATATAGTAGTAGAAAATGAAAATGAAATAATCAATGAGAATGAAGAGGAAGAAACTTCTCAAAGTGAGGGGGAAGATGGTACTACCGAAATAATACCATTGAGAAGGTCTAATCGGACTCCACAACCTACAACTAGATTACGGGATTTTGTAACATATGAGGTAAAATATCCTATCCAAAATTATTTATCTTATGAAAATGTTACACCACAATATAGGACTTATTTGACCTCAATTTCCAAAGAAAATGAGCCAAATAACTATGAGGAAGCAATAGGCCAACTGGTTTGGTGCAAAGCAATGGAAGAAGAACTTCGAGCACTTGAAAAAAATGAAACATGGGTAGTCGTACAACTACCCGAAGGAAAGAAACCCGTAGGATGCAAATGGGTCTATAAGATTAAGTTTAATAGTGATGGTACTATTGAAAGGTACAAAGCACGATTAGTGGCAAAAGGTTACACTCAAACCTATGGTGTAGATTATCAAGAAACATTTACACCCATGGCCAAAATGAATACCGTTAGGATTTTACTTTCCATAGCGGTAAACCAAAATTGGACCTTATATCAAATGGATGTAAGAATGCTTTTCTCCAAGGAACACTTGAAGAAGATGTATATATGACACTTCCACCTGGTCATAAAAAAGAAAACAATTCTAGTCTAGTGTGTAGGTTAAAAAAATCTATTTACGGACTAAAGCAATCTCCACGAGCATGGTATGGAAAACTAAGCTCTTATTTAATTTCTTGTGATTTTAAAATTAGTAATGCCGATCACTCATTATTTTCCAAAAAATTATGGTACATTTACAACCATAATTTTAGTATATGTAGATGATATAATAATTATCGGAAATAATTTGGAAGAAATTAAAAAAGTGAAAATGAAATTAAAGGAGAATTTTGATATCAAAGACTTAGGTTTATTAAAATATTTTCTAGGAATAGAAATAGCACATTCACCCAAGGGACTCTTTATTTCACAAAGAAAATATACACTTGACCTATTGAAAGAAACTGGTAAATTATGGAGTAACCCAACATCTACACCAATAGATAGTAAATGCAAATTAAATATTGAGGATGGCGAACCCTTAGAAGACATAAGCCAATTTCAAAGACTTGTAGGAAAATTAATTTATTTAACGGTAACCCGACCAGATATTTCTTTTTTCAGTAAGCCAAATTAGTAAATTTATGCATACACCTAGAACACCACATTTAGAGGCTATACATAGAATTTTAAAATATTTAAAAGGGACACCTAGTAAAGGAATTCTCATAAAACGTAATAATTCTAATGAAGTGTGTGGCTACTCCGATGCAGATTGGGCTGGTAGCTTTGATAGAAAATCAACCACTAGTTTTTGCACGTTTATAGGTGGAAATTTAGTCACATGGAAAAGCAAGAAACAAAATGTTGTGGCACGATCAAGTGCATAGGCAGAATATCGAGCCATGGCATCAACCTCAAGCGAGCTAACTTGGATCAAACAACTTCTTTTGGATATCGGAATTAAAATTCAAGAACCAATGAAGATGTTTTGTGATAACCAAGCGGCGCGACATATAGCATCAAATCCGGTGTTTCACGAGAGAACAAAACACATCGAAGTGGATTGTCACTTCATTCGAGAAAAAATTCAAGCAAAGGAAATTGAACTCCATTTGTGAGACGTGAAAAACAATTGGCGGACATCTTCACCAAAGGTTTAGATTTAAAACCATTTGAAGAAAATTTAAGCAAGTTAGGGTTGACCGATATCTACACACCTAACTTGAGGGGGAGTGTTGAGAATAATTAGTTTAATAACGGCTAGTTTAGTAATGGCTAGTTTAGTAACGGTTAGTTTAATAACGGCTAGTTTCTTCCTTTCAATGTATAAATATAACATTAGACATTAAGCCAAAATCAATTCAATAATTCTCTCAACAAAAATCAGAGAAAATCAACGGTATAAACAATAAAAATAATATTATTTCTTTTTTACTCATCACTATTTCTTATTAAAAAATATTATGTATATAATATGTTTAATTTATTGACTTTATAATGTATTTTTGAGTGATAAAAGTTTTATAATGAAAATTGAGAGAAGATATAAACTCATTTAATGTATATAATTTATCTACAATTTTATAAAAATTATACTTAACATTTTTTTGACACTTTTCATAATTAGCTTATAGTTGTTATATATAAATTATTATAAATAATTATGATTTATTTTTTATTATTTTTTTATTAATATTTATTTAAGATAAATAAGATATTTAATATGTAAAATCTTATTACTATATTAATCAACTAAAAGATTAATGAAACAAGATATAATGTACTCACTAGGATTGTCGACGTGACAAGGTAAGGCCAAGGACCCCTCCCTATCCTATACTTATAATCTGTACAGAACATATCGGGAATATCCAGTAGATCACATAGATCCACAAATGGGAAATAGAGATTTAAGTAATATTTTAAATATTATTTCTATTTTTTAATAATTTTTATATTTTTATTATTAATAAAAATTAATAAAATAGTAAGCCAATAATAAATATTTTATATTAAAAAAATTAAAATTTTAAGTCAATAGATATTAAAAAATGATATTTATGTTAAATAGAAAAAAATAAAAAAATATATGTAACAAGAAATATATAATCTTTTTATATTAATTAATATTGATATAATCTTATTATAAATTAATTTGAAATAATAAAAATAAATTATAAAATAATTTTAGATTTTTAAAATTTAAATAAATATTTTAAATAATTTTAATAAAAGAAAAATTATTGATATTTTAATATAATAAAAAACTAAAAATGAAATATATAATATACAATATATTACTCACGATTAATTTGAGTTTAAATGTAATTAAATCTATATAAAAATTAAAAACATTAAATTTGTATATGTTTATTAAAATAAGGAATATAATTTTTGAGAATGGGACGGAGAATACAGTCTCCGTCTTTACCCCGCCTCATATTATAAAGAATATTGAAGGATGTAGAAAAAAGAAGTGTGTAGAATGTAATAATATTTATGTGGTATAAAATATAACACCTACCTTTCATTTGGTTTAATCATCCCATCAAAAACAAATAATTATTTCTTTGTTTTTGATGGGATGATTAAACCAAATAAGTCTTTGTACTCTTAGTTTGAGTGTGAGTTGAGAGTTTTCTCTTTGAGTATTTGTATTTCTCTTTAATTTGTAAATTGTCTTTGAAAGATGTTATAATATCTTTTATTGTGGATATAATACAAATAGTTTGTTTACTTGTTTGGATCTAATATTAATAAATTTAGATTTATGTATTATAAATTTTACTCAAAAACCTAAACTATACAAATACGAAGAAGATCAAACAATAGATGGTCCACTAGTCATTGAATTGGTAAACGTTTTAAAATTTAAACGGAAATGATAAAGAGATTGTTAAACAGTGATAGATTTTATCGTAAATTAATTAAACTATATACGTTTGGAATGTTAAAGTCCATAAAAACTATAGATCTTTTAATCTTAAAAGTTTAACCCAATGGATATAAATACTCATAATCTTTATAAATCTTACCTTAGTTTTATATTTAATCAATGTAGAAAATTACATTAATATAAAAGTTACAATTTCTCTAAAAAATCAAAATAAGTGGTGTGATTTTGTTAAACTCATAGGCGACTTGGATACCAAGATTTTGTAATATTTTAACCCTTAACATAGCTGTTTGTCTTGTAATGGACTTAAGTAAGGAAGTTTTAATGTTGTTGATATTATACATAATATATAATCTTTCTTATTAATAATAAATATGATTTATTAAAAATAAAGGGTATTTCTATAGTATTAATATATTTTATTAATATTATATCAATATTTTCATTTTTAGAAATCTTATATTATTAAATTATGATGTAAAATATTTAATAACTGTGACATTAGTATATTAAGCTTTGAAAATATCAATTCCAAAAAAAACTCATCAAATAACTGTTGCAGCAATTTAATTCTAATTTAATGGTCCCATACTCTTCTTCCATATTCATGTCAACCATGGAAATTAAAGACTTGTGATAGTAAGTAGTAGCCATACATTTTCTCTGTAAACAAATACTAATTAATATATTGGTTTCAATATGTTTGCCTGATTTCAAATCATATTGATGTTAAACATTTGGACCTATATGTGTGTGTATATATATAGGTCTTTCTTTCTAAAGTGTCTTCACAGTCTAGTCTTAGGGACTAATTGATTTTAATTCATAGAACACTTGATCTATTATTATTACCTGATGAGACATAATATTGCTGATTGAAACCACTGATATTGGAATGCTGTTGTTGTTGTTGTTGTTGTTGTTGTTGCTGCTGAAGTAATATAACAGATTCAACACTTTTCTTTTCTTGACTCGTTTGCTCTGCATCCTCTACGTTATTATAATTGAAAGAATAACTAAATGGATTTGAACGATCTATTAAAAGAGTACTACTCCCATTCTGATCATTAAAATAACAATTACTATTACTACTACCATTATTATTCCACCTCACTGATCCAGACAAAGATTTATAATTACCATCCCTTTGCACCATTAATTGGTTATTTTCTTGGCTTTTGTATATCTTAAGTTCATCAAAAACCTTCCTATACTCTGCATAAGAACCCAAAACTGGATCTTTAAGCCTACAACATGCTTCCCATGTCAACGTATCGACCACTCTTTTCCTATCTTCCTCCTTCACATTCTTCACCATCTTTTTCACATTGCTAACCCCAAATATTTTATGAACTGCTTGAAATTCTTTGCTTCTTTCTGCTGGAAAATAGGGTGCCAAAATACATGCTTCACTACACTTTTTTCTTTGATGCTTGCATGCTGCGCAAGCTGTGGCTTGTGATCCTGCTGTGTTATTACAACTATGCCTTCGCATTCTAAACAACAATTAATATATAACACTATGTATGAATTGTTTATAAACTTATTAATTATGAAAGCAAAATCTACATAAAATTGAAAGTAATGAAAAGAGGAAATATAAATTAAGTAAAGAAAGAATGCAAGTAATTGTATATGAAAGTGTTCCTGTTTGTTTTTTGGAGGTAAGTGGGAATGAAAAGACCATGTTTGAATAAATAATATGATAAAAGGAAGTAGATAAGAAAGAGTATTATTTGTCTAGAGGGAGCATGTAAAGATGGCAGTAATGAGCTAATTTGTATGGGGTTGAATAAGATTTAGGTAGTTCATGTGAAGAAAAAGAGCTCTGACAATATTATAAATTATTGGGGTCAGCATGTTTGCAAAAAACAATTAGGTTAACTTTTAAGCCATTTTAGTCATAAATACTAGTTAAGGAGCTAGCTTTAATGTAATCTTAAAAGTGAGACTTATATCTAACACTGATGAACATTTCTAGATTATAATTTTGAAATTATTTACCTGCATATTTTACATTTATTATAAAAAAATAATTGATTATATATATATATATATATTAATTATCTTATAAGGGAAGAATTAAGAACAAAATCAAAAGAATCTTAAAATAATTAATTTTATGAGAGTAAATTTAAAATTTATAAATCTTTTGTTAGTAGAAAATTTAAGAAGGAAAAATCAAAATACTCCTTATCATTATATTAATTATATATTATTATAGAATTAAAAGAGAAAATTAAAAGTCTTCTAAATATGTGTTACATTTTTTAAAATTATATTTATCATAAAAATAATTTATTATATGTATTAATAATTATCTTAAAGAGAAAAGCAAACACTACTAAAATATCAATTTTTTTTATGAAATAATTGATTTTATGTGAAAGATTTAATGAAATTGACAATTACAAAGAAAATTTTTTACATTTGTAACCATAATTATAATTATTTATCATTATGAAATTAAAAAAGAAAATCAAATTTTTCTAAATATGTGCTAAATTTGTATCTTATTTTTTTAAAATGTAAGTGTTAATGTATTTGATTTTTTATAAAATATTTGATTATATGATATGATAAAGAGTTAATAAAAATGACAATTATAAAGAAAATCAAAATACTCATGTATTAATCAATAATTGTCTATTATTATAAAATTAAAAGAAAAATCAAATTGATAAATTAACATATGGGTAATTATCATTAACCTTCCTTATGTTTTGTTCAAATATCAATTACGTTCGTCAGGCTTAATTTTACTTCAGTTAGATCCCCTCTATTTTGAATTAATATGAAAAATGTTTTTGAATAGTTAATGATATTAACTTTCTATCTAGTGATGTATTTTTCTTTCATATGTCTTTGATATTAACTTGTGATGAGCGTATCATAACGCTAGTAATTACTTCCTAGAGAAAATTATTTAAAGGCATACCTTTAAGTTTTTCATTAAAATATTGTTTTAATTTTATAATTTCTTTATGTTTATTTTCATAAAGACTTATAGCTAATTTCTTTGTATTCATTTTCTTATTTTATTAATTTTATAAATGTTACAAACAAAATATTTAATTATTCAATATCTTTAATTGATTTAGACTTAGAATTATAATTATCATACCTAAATTTAATGAATCCATCACAATATTCCCTTTCGTAATTAGTCTTTTTTTCTTACACTTGATATGTCTCATCTTGGTTAAACCTTAATACTCTCCTCATAATGGTGAAACCTTTACATCTATACATAATATGATATCCAAATTGGACTTACAAACACGTAGAAAAAGAGTGATTGCACTTTATTCATAATATTAGTAATTATTATAATTTTAAAAGTTAACTATGAACCTTAAAAGAGATTTTTAAACACACATAGTTTCTAAATATATAATTACTAGATGAATAGCTTTTAGAGTAGAGGTTGTTATTTCTGAAATTGTGTCCAATTAATGAAAATAAGGATTCTTTTCATAAGGTTAGGAATCACTATTTACAATAGTAAAAAATCACTATTTTATTCTTACTTTAATAATTTACCTAACTTACTGAATATGTGGATTTTATATCTTTATTTCTCTTTGTCATTTTCTATCGAAAGTCATTTTGATGACGTAGGCAATGATGTATCTTTATCTTCTCGATCTCTAATGCAGTAAATGTATTTATGATTCTTAGTGATTTTTTTGGAGTAAAAACAAAATACTTTTTTTCTTTCTTGATAAATTTTCAAGTTCTTACTGTTAAAATTTATCTCAAACTTACTGATTTTCTCACAATCTTATTCAGTAAGTGTCATGTTGCTATGTGAGGTGATTATGATTTTACTAGTTAAATAATTTATTTTAATTTCAAAAGAATTATCAATTTTTCTAAGTTCATGATAAATTTAACCTAACATCTTTTCTTTTAGTATACTAAATTCATCTGTATTGAATTCCTTTTCTAGAAGTATCATTGGTTTTGAAACTTATCTATTTTTCTATTAGTGTTAGAAATTCCTAATTTGATAAAATGATAGAGACTAACAAAACCTTATTCATTCTAGTTTATAAGTGAACTGGAAAAATCTAAGATAAGCAGGCTTGTTACTTGTTATAATCTTTTTCCTAAAGTTCTTGATAACCTTTTTAAAAATTTTAAGAAAATAATTTAATTCGCTTAAACCTGCATAGAAAGTTTTATAAATAAAAATTGGACCAACTTCTTCAAAAATATTAAATTTATTACCTATAGGGAATTCTTTTTATATGATGTAAAGTTTCATATCTTCGAAATGTTCTTGAGGAGATTTTCTGGCTAAGTTAGAGAGACTTAACCATTGTGATTTACTTAAATTCCTGTATTTTTCTTTTTCATAATTAATGAACAATGTATTCTTAGGTGATGTTTCCTTGAATAGTACCAATGGTCGTATTATTCTTACCATTTTTATGAGAGGCATTTCCCTAAATAGTATTGGTGGTCGTACTATCTTTCTTAAGATCTTCAATATGCATGGTGGTGATGATTGTTTTTGTAATGTTCTGGAATAATTTTTAACAATATCTTCTAGAGTTATTAGTTTTTAGTATTTTGTAGCTGACATAATTACATTTACCTTCTATTTTATTAGTGAAAGCTCTATGAGTTATTCCATTAAATCTAATAATAGTTTTGCTTACTTCAGGACAGTTATTATAAATTCCTGGTTTTGGACCATTATAGACTATATAAGTTTTTTTCTAATCTTCTTTTTTTGCTTATTCATCCCAATTAAGTTTTTCCTTTTTTTCTTTTCAGAGATGTTATTTCTTTTGAAATGTTTGTTTCTTCCTTCTCATTTTTAATTCCTTCTTCAGAAGTTTTACCTTCCTTAGAATGAATATTTGATGAGAATTCCTCTTTAGATTATTTTTTTACTCTAATGGTTATTTTGAACTATTAGGTTCTTCTTGTTTAATTCCTGTCTCAAAAGAGATTTTTCTTCGTATAAAACCTTGAGTTGTTCCTAAAGAATTCTTATCTCAATCTCATTTATCTCGATCATTATATCAAGATGTTTCATTTCTGTAAGAACAAAATAGTTAAATGTGTTAATTCTCTTGTAAATGCATCTACTAAACTATTCTTGTTTCTTGAAAGATATTCAAAATCAAAATTATAGTGGTTAAACCATTGTTGTCATATGACTAATATTTCTTGTTTATAATAACATGTAATATTAGTCCTTAAAAAATAACATAAATTCTTATTATTGGTTCTCACAATAAATATGAAACTTATTACATACGTTTGGAAAATTACTTATAAGTTAAGGATTTTAGATAAATGTTAGAAAGAAGATAATACTTAGATTATTTATTTCTCTCATTAATGAGATATGTATATGTATATATATATATATATGTGTGTGTGTGTTCGAGAGGTTAGAGTTGTCTTATATATAATAATTTACAATAATTACCATGTCGCTAAACTTAGGTTGTATGAAATACCCATTCAAGAACTAAGAATTATAAGAGCATCATCAGGTTGCTTGAATTTGATAAACACATCATCACCAGGTTGTTCAAGTCGCTTGGCACATAGTATATCCAAGGTTATCTAATCAAAAATGGATCCATTGCTTCCCTATGCCAGGTTTCCATAGACGTGCTACTAAAGTGTCACATTTATTGTATGAATGAGATGTCTTATGTTGCTAGGGTCGTATACCCGCTACATGTAAGATACTAAATATTAACTCTCCTATTCCCTAAAGAATATTCCAAAATTGTTCGAACCTTTTAACTTCCCCATTAATTCTCAAAAACTTTTCCACTTCCTCATACTATCCAGGTACTTTAAAATAGTAAATTTCTTTTACCATGCTTTCTAACTTAACTAAGTTTTCTTCAAAGAATCTCATCCTGTTGTACAACTTCTTAGGCCACAATTCTGTGAATCTAGTTTGTTAGATTAATATTTTGCTAAAAATCAATTTGGTTTTGTTGCAACTTATTTGTCAAGTCAATTAGTTTGATATTTTTAGATTGCTTACCAACTGACCTACATGTCTCTTTAAGTCATCCTCTAGGTAATTTCTTTTCCTTACTTTTTTTTTAAAATGTCATATGATAAAGGACAAAACATAGCTTGCTTGGCATCCCCCAAGGATGTTCCCAAAATTCAAATAGTAACACTATAAGATCCTTCTCGAGATTCTGTCTATCCAAGTATAGAACAAGCAAAACAACCCCTAAATGTTACAACATGTCGTGACGAAAGATCTGGTAGAACTGGTAGTGCTCCTATTAAGGTTAGAGTTATGGCTCTCTCCATTTCCTATGGATTGTGTCTAGCCTTATCCTTATCTACACAAGGTCATATGCCTATGATTAGAATCCTAGCGACAACAACTAAGGTACCTCATCCTACAAATAAATATGACACCAAAGGTGAGCCCACCCAAAGATAAACACCAAATTGAAAGAATGCCTAGCGAAGTAGACACTAACAATCTATTACAAATACATTGTAAGTACAATATTCCACCTCGAGTTGGTATAATGCTAGTTCCTCACCACCTCTGATGTCGATGACCCTTATATGGGGTGATGGGTTATTTACTTTGTGCCCTTTAAAATAGGGCTTCAATGTCATTTTTTCATAATGGTGTCTTGTGTCCTTAACACATTCGACATCAACCTTGGTCAAGTTAATCCTAATGGATGACGAACTCCTTTATATCTAGCAGTGGTTGGTTAAGAGCATGGAATGGATTTAACTGATGAGGAAATTAGATGTATGTACTACCTAAAAAAGAATAACTTGGACAAAGTTAGGGTGTATATATCTTGTGTGGTAGGACATAGACTACACCTTAGACTTCCGAATAACACCTCTTGTTGGAAAGATAAATATTTTTATATCATTGAAAACTATTAGTGTGACAAGGTTAAATTTCCTAGCTGTAGTTCTTGGGATCATGACTTTAATATGACCCATCCTCGTATAAGCGAGTTAATTAATTAGTTGGGTCATAACGGTAAAGAAAAAATAAGAAAAATTATACTCTAAAATACTAAGAAAGAGACCTACAAAGATTTACTCATAGCTAATTATCTTAAAAAATCTGATGTGTGAATGGACTACACTGATGAATATACAGGTCGTTCATCTATAGCAATGTAAAAAAATATGAAAATCTAATTCATTAACTAATGGAGTACTTATTTTTATTTATAGGTATAAACTACTGAAATGTGGTTCTAGAAGACTTGGTTGACACTTTAGGTGTTTACAGTTTATAGCCCACGTATCCAAGGGTGGTTCACACCTCTCTCTTCCAAATTGAAGACCTAATTTTTTTGGAAGAAAAAATAACTAAAGTTCCACCTCCCCCATAATGACATGTCAAGAATCACTAGCTTTTCCTATTTACCACATCTTATTGTGACCTACAAACAGAGGAAAACTTGTTAGATTTCAACTCTTGGATGTAGGTGATGAATCTAGATGACTTTGAGTTTGATAAAGTCATTCTGAAGAATCTCATTGTATTGAATACTCTGATTATCTATTTTGATGAGGGCATATTTGGATAGGTTGATTTGATGAAAGGTCTCTTTAATCACTTTGGAAGTGATTCAGAATGGGCTAGGGTTAGAGAAACTCCTAAGAGGGAAAAGGCTAGAGATGATTGTTAATTATCTAATCAAGTTAAATAGTTCACTTTATAGTTGGAACCTCACCTTGTAACTCACTTCGTATTCTATAACTTGTATTTTTAGGTTTTAACACTTGTGTTTTTCTAGGTTTTATCACAACTAGGATGATGAGCTATCACTCATGGCGTACAAACGCAAAGTGTAAGCTAGTCGCTTGCAAATAGAAAAGTACCAAAAATCCATTGATGACGATGAAGGTCTCCTTAATGAAAATGAGGCTAAAATCCTAAATCTTGTTAGTTAGGTCATGAGGTCTTATATGTTAAGGTCACTTGACACATAATACATCCAACGTTCTCTAACCAAAATTGGATACATTGCATCACTATACTAGGTCAATATATATATGAGCTACTAAAGTATCACACTTATTGTTTGAGCGAGATGCCTGAGATTGCTAAGGTGATGATGTGTGCTGCATGTAGGATACCAAACAACATATATTGTAAATTTCTTAATTTTTTTTATAGTTAGGTATTCTTTTTTATTATTATGATAATTTAATTATAAACCATGGAAAGATTTCTGAGGTATATCTACAAAGATATTCATCTTTGCTATCTAATTTTGCTTTAAAAGCTACTCCCCAATATTCATTTGTAAAATCTATTTCAATTATCATTTTATCATTTGTACCTGGATAGTATAAAATTGGTAAATGTTTTACCTATATTTTTACTTTATCTATATACAAAGTATCTTATTATGTCTATTTCCAAACATGATCTTTTTTTAATTTGGTTTGTAAAGGTTTTTGCATTTTTGTAATTTTTTTATGTATGCTTCAACATACGTTAAACATCCTAAGAATTTTTGTAATTGATTTTTGTCTTTTAATTCCATAAAAAATCTTGATTGTTATTTAGTTATGAGGTTGTAGATTTTGTTTTTTATCTTCAATTTATAACCCTAAATATTTAACTTTTCACTAAGTAATTATTTCTTTATTCTTAGAATGTACAATGCTTTTTTTTCTTTTGTAGAATATTAATAAATAATATCCAAATAATAATTTCATCAATGAAAATCAAAATATTACTTATGTAAATACATCAAATATTTTATAATTTCTTAAAGATGTTGTTCGTAGAATTTTGAAAGATACTTGGAGCTTGTTTTAATTCGAATGGTATAATAATCCATTGAAATTATTCTTAAAGGTAACTAAATGTGCTAGTTTTTGAGATTTCACATCTAGTCTTATTTGCTAAAAACCACTTTTGCAATCAAAACTTAAGAAATATTTATTTCTTTTTATTAATGATGATAATTTTTCTTTCTTTGGAATAAAACATCTAGTATCAATCATTTCTTTATTTAATGCTTTGAAGTTTATCACCATTATTTTTCTCTCTTTTTTTAGCTTCTTCTTCGGATAAGAATAATGGATTAGAGTATGGTGAATTACTTAGTAATATGACTTTTAGTTCCTAAAGTTCTTGAATTTGTTTTTAAAATTCAATCATGTCTTCTCGAATATAAATTAAAAGTTTTACTCGATTGACTTTGTTACAATCTCTTTGTTTTATGTTAACAATCATTTTAGATTTGTTTATTTTTGGATCTAAACAATTTTTAGAGCTTACTATTTTTAATAATTTTTTAGTACCTGTTAAGGTTTTATCTTTATGGATTTCATTAAGAAAAAAGTTTTATTTGTTTTTTATATCTAATGAAATATTTTCTAAATAAAGTCTTTATTGCTACTTTTGTTTTACTCAGTATGTGTTTCACTTTTTATGTTGTTGTATAAAACTTAAGTTTGATACAATCAAAATTATTCTTATTTTTGACACATAAATAGTTTCACCATATAATGTTGTTAGACTTATTTTTTCTAAATATTGTGTAAAAGTTTGTGATAAGTTTAGAAAATAATTTTCAATTAATAAATCAACTTATGTTTCTTGTTGATATATAATAGTACTATAAAATTGCTCTCATCATATTATTATATATCTGTATGTTTTAACCCTTTATTAGGAATACATATTTACTAGCTACACACATGCTAGTTCATGTATCTACAAATACATATAAATGAAAAAATATGTAATTTTTAAATTTCAACCATATCTTAATATAAGTAATATTTAGATTTATAATACTATACAAATCATCAATAATTTTGAGTCAGTTAGTTTATCATTGGTTTCTTCTAATAGATAAATAATACAAGTGTTATATATATCCAATTTCTCTATTGGTTTTAATTTTATCTTAAAAGCTTCTTATAAGATTTTTGCTTTATGTGAAAATTCTTTTTTATGTTGAAACTTGTTAGGACATTCATTAGCACAATGTCAATCCTTATCACAGATCCAACATCTATATTTATTTTTCCCTGATGGAAAATAATTTTTGTTTTATTGTGATTTTATATGTTTTTCTCTTAAAACATATTTTCCTATAAGGTTCTTTGTTATAATTTCTCTTATGTTTTTGAAAGTCCTATTTTTTAAATTTATATCTTTTGAATATTTTATATTTTTATATTTTTATACTTCTGTTTGTAAGATTTTATGTTATATCCTTGTTTTTCTAGCATTTTGAAAATCTCTTGTATTATAACAGATTTTATTATTTTTCTTATTTGTTTATGTTTATGTATTTCTTGACATTTAATGATTATATAATTTTTAAGACTTTTTATTCTTCATCCTAATGTGTTTGATATAATTTCTTTATTTATTTTATTTCATCATTCTGTTATAGTTTTATGTAATGTTCTAAGTAATTTTGGATAAATATTTCCTTATAAGTTTCTTGCATGGAAGATGATAACTTACGATGATATATTTTATATTCACAAAAAAAGAATATATATATATATAACATATGTTTCATATTTGTTAAATGTCATTTGGATTCCTTAATTTTATATTCATCGGATTCAATGATATGTCTTTATTTATCTTCTTATAGTATACAAATATTCTTTACATATGAGAGTATTCCCTTGTATTTATAAATATTATTGTTTTATTAAATTTGTAAACCAAAATTTTACATTTCCTATTATTTTGAAAGCTACTAAGACTCTACATATTGAAGAGTTTGATTATGTGGTTAGAGAGATTTGTATGATTACACTTATATCACTAGAACATTCATTTAAAGCTTTTTCTTGTCTATTTTACAATCTAAATCTAAAAGATCAGATCTATAATTTTCATAAAGTTTGAATTCTAGTGAGATATTACCTCTCGTAATCCAATGTAATCCTTCTTTCATTTTAAGTTGTTTTCTTATATAAGAAATGTCATGTTCTTTTGGCCTTTACTTATTTTTGTCTCCTCTACGTGGGTTAGATGTTCATTCTTGATAAAGAACAGATAATGAAATTAGTTTCATATGACTTTTTGAGATTATATTTTCTGATTCAGAATCAATTTCACTAATTGTTATTATATCATCTTTCTTTTTATTTGAACAAATTTTTTTATCATAGTGTTCTACTAATTCTTTATTTGTTAGGATTAACAACTAGACATAACTTGTTTACATCTTTATTTTCAAGTTTATAAACTTTTTTTTCTAATTATTTTCAATATTCCATTAAATTTGGATTATTGCTTCTTCTTCCTCTCTATGTTTTTCTTCATTCTTTCTTTTCTCATTCATAGCTATCAATACATCTAATCTCTTAGGTGGTTTTACTTTTAATCATACAAATGGATAAAATTTGTAACTAATGATTTCATTGTCTCTAGGTATGTTATTTCCATCCATTCTTAATTCTGTAAATTCATTATTTATGTCATGTTTTAGTTTGTGATTATAACCATATTCTTTTATTTCTTTTGAGATTTTCTTTTGCGTTTCATTTATATCTTATAAGAACTTGATGTTTGATTATTTTACTATATCAAGTTTTTCTACTGAAATAATTAAAGTTTTCATTGTTGTTATTTGATTTTTTTGATATGCCTATTAGACTTCCATAAAAAAACTAATTATATATTTTGTTAGAAGTTTATTCTTTAGAATCTATAAACGTAAACCTTGATATATTCCTATTTTTTGTTATATTACTTTTTTTCATAGTATCAGAGATTATTTTAACATCTAAGTTCTATTTTTTTAATAGTTTTAAGTCTGCTAATATTTTTGGTTTTATCATTTGTCCACTTTCTTAATTTTTTTTTATATTTTTATGAATTCATTTTCTCTCTCCCTACATTGAACTATTATAGTTGTTTGTTAATGAATATCCTACTATATATTGTAGTGAAAATGTGCGATTTTTTTTATTAAATCTTCTCTTTCGAATTCATAAGTTAAATTTAACATTATTTTAAGTTTTTACTATTAATATTAATAGCAAACCTAAGGTATTCTGTGAATTTTAATTTTTGATACCTTAAATTTTCATGAATTATTCATAATATAACATTTTTTTTATTTATTATTTTATTATTTAGCAATACTAGTTTTATTTGTGTGTCAATTTCTTCTCTAAAATGTGTTTTTCATCAATATTTAAATTTCATTTAAATGGATGTATCCAATTTTTTTATTTTTCTTTTGACAAATTTTTGATAGTTTATCTATAATATATTTTATCAATTAATGATTTATTATATATATTTTTTTACATAAATAATATTAATACTCATTTCTTGATTACTTATTCCGTAATAAA
Organism: Hippophae rhamnoides; assembly: GCA_033030585.1. Taxonomy (NCBI): domain Eukaryota; kingdom Viridiplantae; phylum Streptophyta; class Magnoliopsida; order Rosales; family Elaeagnaceae; genus Hippophae; species Hippophae rhamnoides. Next base: position 57,593,993 of record CM065428.1, on the reverse strand, counting down.
ATATATATATTTTTTGAAAATATTTCCCTCTTATTGATAAAGATGAATCTTTAAATTTATCTTATTACTTAAGATTTAATCTTGTTTTTATTTTTCTTCAAATTATTTTTACTAATTATCATTTATTTTGAGAGACATACTTAGATGTGTGGTGATTCTATTTATATTAAAACTTGATTTCTTATTATTTTTAATATATAAAAATCACTATTTAATTCATTTGATTTTAACTTATATTAAATTGGAATTTATGATATTTTTTTGAAGATTGAGAGGGTATTAGTAATATTATCCCTTTATATATTTAAGAAAGATCTATGGTAAATATTAAAGTATTTTTTAAAACAACATAATTAACTATAATTTAATTTAGATAATTTATTTTTTAAATTATGTTTAGTACATAAATAATCGATTATATGTATTAATTATTTTTTAGTGAGATAATTAAAAGAAAAAATCAAAAAATTATTTAAATAATTAATTTATGTAAAAATATTTATAATTTATAAATTATATCTTAATAAAAATTTAAAAAAATATCGAAATATTTATGACTATTATAATAATTGTTTATTATTATAGAATTAAAAGAGAAAATAAAAAATCTTCTAAATATCTATTAAATTTTATTTTTTAATTATATCTAATATAAAATTAATTTATTATACATATATATTAATAATTATTTTTAGTTGAATAACTAAAAGAAAAAATTAAAATAATCCTAAAACATTTGATTTTATGTAAAATAGTCGATGAAATTGATAATTATAAAAAAAATCAAAAGATTCATTTTATTATCTATTATTACAAAATTAAAAAAAATTAATTTTTTTCTAAACATATGCTAAATTGGTATACTTAACAAAGTACAATTTATAAAATGTAATCAAAATATTATAAAAATAGATGCTCTTTTTTATTTGTTTCTATAATTTAAAAAGCATTCAATTTTTTGAGGTTAGTACTTTTTAAATTTTATTATCTTAATTTTGAATATAATACATTGAGGTATTAATACATATATATTATAGACGAACAAAAAAGTATTAAAAGTAATTATTTCTTTTATGTTTTTATTTTAAAATATATAAAATAGTCATACATTTAAATATATAATTATGTTAATAAATGTAAAATTTAATCATTTTTTTACAATAAATAAAGCTTAATTTAATTAATAAATTTTAAACTTGTAAAAATTATTAAATGTAATTGATATTGTTTGTGATTTTATATATCTTAATATGTAATTACTCATTATAATTTTTTTTATTTATCTTATTTTCTAACTCATAACTTTCATTCTAATTTTATATTTTTTGATTTATACATTTTTGACATTTTAAGTTGATAATGTTACATTATCAAAATAATTAAAATCTTATAAATCTAAGATAAAAAAATTAAATGATTATATATTAAACTTTATATAGTTTAAAATTAAACTTTTATATGTAATTTAAATTAGTTATATTATAAATGATTACTTATAATATTTAAATTAAATTAAATTTATTTTTTATTTGTTACTTATTTAAAATAGAATTGTGCATTTAATCATGGTGGAGGTGAACATACGGACAATAATAGGGATGTAAATTAAGATAAGATATTAATGAGATTTATAATATAATTTTTTAATTTTTAAAATTTATCTAATCTTATTTAACTTAAATTTTAATGAGATAATACTAATTAAGATATATTATTTGTTTTTAATGAATCTAAATGAGATAACTAATAATACAAAATAATATAAAATATAATACATAATTATTTATAATGTAATTTTAATAAAAAATTTATACAACATATCTTTAAAGTTAGATCAATTACACTTACAATTTAATTGAGATGATAATATATTTAAATAAAATAAAATAATATTTTATAATAAATACATTAAAAATGCTAAATTAAACAGAAGATCCGATCGCTAACTTAACATATCTAGATCATGGCCCTCTTTGACACCGAGAAGAAAATTTAGTAGTATTTTTCACACACACAAAAAAATAAATAAATTATAGAGATAAAATAGACACTTATCTCCCTAAAAATTATTTTATATACATTTTTTTGATTCTTATCGCTTTAAATTGTTTTACTTTTTATATTAATTATAATTGATATATTTTTTAATTATTATAATTTTAAATATTTAATATATTTATTTTAAAATTTTAATTTTTTTAGTTAGCCCTCACAAAATATATAACGTTATTTGGTAGTTATTCTGAATTCTGATAATTTGAAGAAAGCTATAACGTTTTTTTCTCTATTTTTTTGACAAAAAAAAGCTATATATTTTTACAATAAAAAAATTGTAATTTTAATGCAGCAAAAAAAAAAAATGTAATTTTATTTATTTATTTTGATTTGTAGCTGTAATTTTACAACCAGCGTAGAAAAAAAGCTCAAGTTTATTTTACAACTTTAAACCCGGTCATCCGTACCGGACAACTAACGTTAAACCCTAGCTTCATAATTCATATCCAAGCTAGTTCAAGTTCTACTTCCCACTCCAAGTATAGGAGACGTCCTCGGTTGGAAATGGCGGGTCCATTGATCCGGTCTCTCTGGTCTTCGACGCGTAAGTCTCTCTCATCGCCACCATCGTCTTCCTTCTCATCGGTGACGAAACTCGGAACTAATGTGCTTTCATTACGCGCCGCCGCCATCTCACGTGCCTTCTCAGCTTTTCCGTCCACTGCGGCTTCAGAGACCACATCTCCGAACAGTTCACTTGATCCGAGCCGTCTACGCAACGTGGCGGTGATTGCACACGTCGACCATGGCAAGACGACTCTCATGGACCGCCTCCTCCGCCAGTGCGGTGCTGATATTCCCCACGAGCGCGCTATGGACTCTATTAGCCTAGAGCGCGAGCGCGGCATCACCATTTCCTCCAAGGTCAGTACGGTGTTCATCACTAATTTTTTTAAGGATATCTAGAACTGGATTTGACTCATTTGATTGCCGAGAAACCGGAGGTTTGAGATTTATTTACTAGCAGTTGGATTTCTGTTGCCAATTTCTGCACTTATTTTTTACAATTTTTAGAATTCAGTCCAAGGACATGTTTCCAGTTGCAATGATGTCATTTAACCTAGTAAACTTTCACGTTATTATCACTTTTTTTGTTGTTTTTATCATCATAGTGACATACCAAAATGACAAAATGGCATGTACAGTTGCATATCAGCTTGGACATATATATCTAGTTAGTTACATTTAAGTGTATATACATGTTAAAACATGCTATTTTTTTTGAGAAATTTGATTATTTATGATATGTACATGCTATTTAGGACACGTACCATAAGATAATAGTGAGAGAAGTTGACCTAACCAGTCCTGATGATAGGATTGTCTCCTGCATGATTAGTTAAACATATGACCGTTAAATGGATGATTCTTTTTTTTATTATTGTTTGTTTAATTCCTATGATGGTCAAGCGCATATGTATGAATGATATTTGGGTTCCTTTGGATAAAAAAATCAATTGTGATTCTTTATTTTGGTTGCCTTTCTTACCGAGTTTAGTCCTTCATATCTTGCTTGCGCCTTGTTACATATTAATGCTGTGACTATTTGCAGGTTACATCCATTTTGTGGAAGGAAAATGAGCTTAACATGGTTGACACGCCTGGACATGCAGATTTTGGTGGCGAAGTATGTTTCTGCTTAACTTAATTAGATTATTCAGTTTCAAAACTTATCTATGACTTATATTCAAGAATGACATAATCTCTTACTCTCTCTGTGAATGTTTTTTTTTCTTTAAAATGATGGTAAAGTAGTATATTGTTAACGGATGCTTAGGTTGAACGAGTTGTTGGTATGGTCGAGGGAGCAATTTTAGTTGTTGATGCTGGTGAGGGTCCACTTGCTCAGACAAAGTTTGTACTTGCAAAAGCTTTGAAGTATGGGTTGCGCCCTCTTCTCCTTCTAAACAAAGTAGACAGACCTGCAGGTACTATGCAGTATGTATTTTTGGATTTATTAGGGCTGTCTAATTTAATTTCATAAATTACCGTGATGATTCATCTATGATTTTGTTGGCACTTGGCAGTAATAAATATGTAAATACTAAGTACAAATTTTTTGTGGATATATAAATTATATAAGAAAAAATGTCACAAGGGTTTCTTTTCTGAGTAAAAGTGTTGTTTAGTCCTTTAACTTTAAAAATGTGCTCATTAGTTCTTTTACTTATAAAAAAGTATCACAAAAATGACTTATTAATTAAAAAATTAAACAAATATAGATGAGGGTATTTTTGTCATTTACTACCATCCTATCATATAAAAAAAATTCAAACATAATATAAAAAAATTTCAAACATAATATAAAAAAATTTCAAACATAACTGGTGAGGGTATTATCTGTAGGAAATCAACCTAGGAGTATGGTGGAGTTCCTTATATCAGGGTTGAAACCAATGCACTGATTGATTTAAGAAGCGATTTCTGTATTTCGGGTGGAACCAACTTGTTTTTAGGATATTAGTTTCTGATTTTCGGGATGATTCTGTTGTATACTAATAACTTAGCGGTATATTAGGCGTAAAAATGTATATATAAATGGATCTAATATTAAGAAATAAAGATGAGAAGTAATTTTTACGTAAAAATAAAAACGGCTTCGTGGTATCAGGCGGTAGGCTCGTAAAGCTATTTAACTCTTAGCCTCTTGTTCAACTAGTTCTATAAGTTCACCTAGTATGATGTCGAATACTCGAAAGCGAAGAATGCATTTTCGGTTTCCAACTCGAGTTTCGGCTTTTGGGCATAAGAGCTATGAAAAAAAACTAAAAGTTTAAATGTACTTAGTACCTTTGGAAGATGACATGGATGAAGAGGTTCGAGAGACAAGTAACGGGGCAGATTCGATATGGGAAATTGGGCTTTGGGCTTGGATCCATTCTTGATCCTACTCCTCAAAACATAATCCTTTTGGTGGTCTATTTAACGATTGCAACTATTAATGTTTACATACTCCTTTGTGATACCGAGTCCTCGAGGAAATTTATTTCGGCACTGCGTCTTTTCGGTTCCGGTCTCTCGGCCGTTACAAACTCATTGAATTCAAGTGCATTTTACGGTAATCTTGTCCCGTTCACTGAGAGCAGGTTAAGAACTTCTCGACGACTTATACAAAAAGGCAAATATCAACGCACGTTTAGTAGCTTGCGGGAATAACTCCACGTATATTTCGGTAATTCAATGACATCTTTGAAAAATTTCCTCCTCGTCTTGGATAGTAGACTCGGGTGCCTCGATCACGCTGACAAGTGATCAATCACTTTTCCGCTATTCACCTTGCAACGAGACTTGAAGCAGGTGTGTGTCGCCAATGGTACTCGCCGCGATGGTCGGAGCAGGGGACCATTTGCCTCTCGAGAACAACCTCGTTCTCAATCTGTGTTATTTGTGCCTAGATTTTCTTTGCAATCTCATATCGGTTAGTAAATTAAATCATGACCTTAAGGGCAGTGAAACTAAATTCTTGGCTAAATCTTGTGTTTTTCGGGACTTGAGCTCGGGGAAAATGATTGGCGGTCTTGATTTACGTGCGGGCCTACATGTTCTTGATATCAACGCTCCTTGAGCCGTTACTGGTAGCCATCAATGTCCAGTTGAGTCATAATTTAAGTCTACGTAGTCGTACTAATAAGGAAAGTGAAATCATGATGTGGCATTTTTGTCTAGGTCATCCAAATTTTTCGTATTTGAAACGTTTGTTTCCATCGCTTATTCATCGATAAAAATCTAATTTATTTCATTGTGAAGTTTGTCGATTGGCAAAACATACTCGAAACACTTTTTCACCACGCAACGCCTGAAACGAAGTCATCCTTTTTCCTGCGTTCCACGGTGACATTTGGGGACCGTATCGCGTTCGATGTCTTGCGGTGCTCGATGGTTCTTCTTGTTAGTTGATGATCGTACTCGATTATGTTGGACATTTCTTATGAAAGACAAATGCGAAACGAAGCACATATTTTCCACTTTTTCATGCCAATGATCCAAACTCGATTCAATGCCAATATTCAAATCACAAAAGCCCGATAATCTAAGGGATTTCTTTAATTAGATCTTAGTGGATATCTCGAATCACGTGGTGTTGTCCAATAAGCTCTGCGTTGACACTGACAACAACAGTGTAGCCGGAAACATAGCAATCCGTCGTATACTTGAGGTTGCCGAACCTTACTTTCAAACCAATGTTCCTAAAAAATTTTGGGGTGAAGCCATTCTTCTTGCCTTCGCAACGGCAGTCAATCGAATGCGCTTCTCGAGGTTCTCGACTTTTATTCACGCTTTACAAGTGCTTGAGTCGATAATACTGCGCTCGTAACTTGTGTCACCAATTCCTTTTTCAAGGTTTTTGTTTACCTTTGTTTTTGTCGTATTCATTCACGATATCGTGGCAAACTTGATGCAGGTGCGATAAATGCATCTTTGTTGGTTACTGATCAAAAAGGCTACTGAGATGTTTCTCTCCCGTCCTTTCGTAAGTTTTACCATTCCGTGGACGTTACTTTCTTGAAAAAACTCATTCTATTCTAATTCTACAATTCGAGGAGAATCGCACTAATGGTGCGAGGTGGGATTAGTCATCACTCGTTGAGCAGAATTTATCATCTCGTTTACCTCATGACCTTGTCCTCTTAACGATACCATTTCCGGATTCTCCTTGAAAAACCAAACTTTGATCAATCTCCACTGTTTATCCTAGACATCTTCTCCTTCCTAATGATGCCATAAAGTTTATGAAAGAAAGAAATCTGACTTGCCCGCACGAAATCGGCAAAGCAGCTTCTACTAAACGGGCCGAATCGAAAGATTACAGATGAAACATAATCTAGTCAAAACTTGGTTACTGAGTTAGATCTTCCTATTACCTGAAAAGAAAAGGCGTTCGATCATGCACTCGACATCCTCTTCAAAGTTACATTTCTTGCACGCAAATTTGTCCCAAAATTTCGGGGCATTTGTGACATCCTGAACGACAAGATTCCTAATTACATCAATGAAGCTCCCAAAAAGTTCTGAGATAGCTGAGCGACCTTAGAAGAATATAATGCACTTGAAAAGAATGAGTACATGGATGTTATGAGCTACCACTTGGAAAGAAGACGATGGGGTGTAAATGGATATTCTCACACGTAAAACGGAGAAAGGCGGATGGAAATATCGATAGATATAAAGCTCGACTAGTGGCTAAAGGGTTCACCCAATCATATGGAATTGATTATCAAGAGACTTTTACTCACATGTAGCAAAACTTAACACGGTTTGTGTCTTCTTTGTCCTATCGCGATTAATGAGGATTGGCCCTTTACTTCAACTCGATGTCGAACGCATTCTTAAATGGAGATTTGATCGAAAGAAGTTTACATGGATGTGCCTCACGGCTTTGAGACTAAAGATACAGGAAAGGTATGCGAGTTGAGAAAGGCCTTATATGGACTTAAGCAGTCACTTAGAGCATGGTTCGAAAAATTCACCCAAGGTCCTCGAATAGGATGGATACTTTGCGAGACACGTACGAGACCACGCTTTGTTGTCAAGCACTTCGCGGATGGGAGAATCACAGACTTTGATTGTATATGTTGATGATATAGTTCTTACGAGGAAATCATGTAGGAGAAATAAAGAGACTTAAGATGCTGTTATCCAAGGAATTCGAGATTAAAGACTTGGGATATTTGAAATATTTCTTAGGGGATGGAGGTGGCACGTAGTACGAAGGAATCTCGGTTTCTCAAGCGCAAATATGTTACTAGATCTCTTGCGTGAGGCGGCGTAGTGGGTGTAAGCACTGTTGAAACACCCGTGGACCTGGCACCAAACTAATGCCTCGGGCGGTGATGAACTGTTGAAACACCCCGTGGACCACTAGCACGGCTAATGCCTCGGCGGTGAATTGGCGTGACGAGGGGCAATATCAACGTTTGGTAGGTAAGTTAATTTATTTGACCCGTACACGTCCGAGATATAAGTTTTTAGGTCGGTGTTGTTAGCGGTTTCTTGTGACCCATTCGATTGATCAGCTTTGGAAGCATTAAATCGTATTCTAAGATACTTGAAGAAGTATCTGGAAAGGGACTACGTGTTTAAGAAAACAATTAATAGGAGATTGGAAATTTATCTTGATCTTGATTGGAAATTTGGATCTCTGGTAATGAAAATCCACATGCGGATATTGCTCATTTATTTGGGAAATTTGGTGACATGGCGTAGCAAGAAGCAAACGGTGGTAGCATGTAGTAGTGTCGGTGAGTTAGTGCATTGGTTTTGGGCATTTGTGAAGGAATTTGGTTAAAGCATTCTTTATCTGAACTCAAGGTTGAACATTCGAGAATCTATTAGAATCATGTGTGACAACAGGTCGGCAATTGCAATTGCCAAAAATCCGATCCTTGTGATCGAACTAAACATGTGGAAATTGATAGACACTTCATCGGTGAGAAAATTGAAGGCAAGATGATCTCCGCTCAACTATGTTCCGTGAGCGACAAGTAGCGGATATCTTAACCAGAAGCTTTGTTTTGACCTAATTTCACGTGAGTTAAATGTAGCACTTGGTTTGGAAAACATATATTGCCTAGCTCGAGGGAGTGTGGAAATCAACCTAGGGAGTATGGTCGGTTTCATGATGTCTGGTGAAACCAACCCCTTATTTTAAGAGAAGCGATTTCTGTATTTCGAGGTGGAACCAACCACTTTGTTTTTAGGATATTAGTTTCTTGATTTTCGGGATGATTCTGTTGTATACTAATAACTTCCAGCAGTATATTAGGCATAAAAATGTATATATAAAGGGATCTAATATTAAGAAATAAAGATGAGAAGTAATTTTTCTGTAAAATAAAAACAGCTTCATTATCGTTTTTTATCTCCACCTTATGACTTGAATGCACCCGATAATTTTATTCTTTTTTAAATAAATTCAAAATTACTAAATGTCTCTTTTTAGTACCATTTTTATAAGTAAAGGGATTAAATGTCACATTTTCAAATTTAGGGGACTAAATGACACCTTTTGTATAAATAAAAGGACCATTGTAGCCTTCCACTCAATTATTTATGATATGTTTCCTCACCTGCTTGTCTCCTGGTATTTTTCTTCTATGTAATGTCATTTTGCATTATGTTTTTCTCTCACTTACTCATCCTCTTTTGCTTGCTTATTCTCGTTCTGGAGTTTTCTTCATTGATTATCATTTTTTTTGCCTGTTGTCCTATTTGACTACAATATGCCTGCTTTACAATTTTTGTTCATTTTCCATGCTCTGAAAAATCGATTAATTTTGTGACATATACTTTGTATGGGATCGAAGAAAGTTCTTTGTTCTTTCTTGATACTTGTAATATAATTTTCATAAAAGCAATAGCTATCTCACATTTACTATCTATATCCTTTAGTTCTTGATTTTCATTTGTGCAGTTTCTGAGGAGACTTGCAATGAGGTAGAGAGTCTAGTATTCGACCTCTTTGCAAATCTTGGCGCTACAGGTGCAATAGTCTTAGAATTAGATGTTTTGTATTTAGTTTAATCTCCTTTTCCTTTGTCTCCCGGGTTTCAAATAATAAAAATCTAAAATTAATGTTTCATTTATTTTTTGATTTAGAGGAACAATTGGACTTTCCGGTTTTATACGCTTCTGCTAAAGAAGGATGGGCTTCGTCCACCTTCACCAAAGATCCTCCAGCTAATGAGAGAAATATGTCGCAGTTGCTTGACGCCATCATAAGATATGTGCCTCATCCAACAGCCAGTCTCAACACACCTTTTAAGATGCTGGTTGGTATATGCATTTACGGGTCATCTTAAACACTCATGAAGTTATCACTGTGCATGAGGCTTCAATTGCATCATATATAGTCAAACATTTGAACTTCGTAGTTTTCTAGCACTGGTTCTGGTATTAAATGTCTTGAAGTAACTCAAACTCAATCAATGGCCACATTCAATTTAAAATAACGGTCCTTAATTAACAATCCATCTCCTGCTTTTGTGTAATAAAAAAAATTTCCTATAAATTATAATCATACACCACTGCAGCTTAATCACAATGTCCACAAGTGGTCTTAACAGTAACTAGAGAAAGACAATCTAATGTTGGCACTAGATCAATAATACTTGCCTTCTTGTTTAAATATTAGATCTTCAAACTATTGGGATGATCTAACCATCCTCTTCATATCATCTTAGGTTTCAATGATGGAGCGTGATTCTTATCTTGGTAGAATATTGACTGGTCGTGTATCTTCTGGCTTCATCCATGTTGGTGATAGGGTCCATGGACTTCGAAATAAGGATTCTGGGGATGAAAAAATTGAAGAAGGGAAGGTTTGTCTACATCTAATAATAATTGAAAGTAAATATGTATATTCCATATTGCCTGAGTATTCATAAATTTCATTTCACCAAGAGTAAATAGGTGTAAGCCTTAAGACCATTCCCTTACTATTCAAGGATGATGATCATATTACCGGATACAAATAACATTGATCGAAGGGCAAATTTCACATGAAACATTAAACTTTTGGACTAGTTCTATGTTTGGTCACATCTTCTTCCACCCGCAGACTAATATAATTTTGTGAGTTAACTAACTTGGTGCTTCTTTTATATTATTTTGTGTTCTTATAGGTTACAAAATTGATGAAAAAGAAGGGTACACACATGGTCCCGATTGATAGTGCCGGGGCAGGTGACATTATATCAGTGGCAGGGTTGACACGTCCATCTATAGGCCACACAGTTGCAAACGTGGAGGTATAAATTATAATGCATTTTTTAGTTTTCCAGCTGCAGATTGTTTTGAGTTGTGATTTATATATAGCAGATAAGAACTCTAGTTTCTCAGGCAGAAAAGTAGTAAGATGTCAAGTTGGGGTATACTATGTCATTTTAATTAATTTTCTCTGCTGTTGCCATACAATTTTATATTGCATTATTGATGTCTTGATGGCTTGATGGCCTATCTTCAATAAATCTGAGAGGTATTCGTTGTTTTCTGATTCACTAGCATTCTGTTCTTGTTTGTTCCTATAAAAGTTAGTTTTATGAGTTAGTGACATATTTATCGACATATGTAGTACATGTTCCTTCATTAACTTTTGTTTTATCCTTGATATTTCCAATGATTGCATGATATCATTGGTATGTAATCACATTTATTTCATTCAGTAGTTGAGATGAGTAGGTGCTAGTACAGATTGAGAAACATGTCTACATTGCTCATGCTATAGGCATTAGGTAAGAAAAGTTTTTGTAGGTAGGCTTGAGTGGTAGAAGAAATATCATAGGGCCAACAGATCAAGGTAGGGTGTTGAGCAATCAAGGCAGTTTAAGTGGAAAGAAAAATCTTAGCATTTTGAAATTGAATTTTGTTGGCAGATTCGGAAGCGAAGGTTGCTGAACTTCTCGAAAATGGCATATGTTGAATGCTACTTGAGGATAGTGTTTGTATCTATTTAAAAAACTGGGTGCAGTTTTATTGAACATTGGTTAGTTTTTTGTTTAGAAATTATTTATTGGTGCGAAAAAATCATAGTAGCCACGGTAACCATCTTTTATGGTTTGAGAGTAGAAACTGCATGTGTATTTAGACGCACTATCTCATCACTTTAAATGCTGAAATTGAACCTACAAGCATACTGATAATTTTGAATTTAGAAACAAAGAATGTGAAACATTTAATCTATTATCTGATTATGCTCGTTGTACATATGATCACATTTACTCTGGCCTAAAATTTAATGCTTCATAAATGCTTTTGTATATATCTCTGCAGCATGATTTGTTAGGTACTGGAGGTGGTCAAGAGAATGCCATTTTTTTTCTATTCATGTGTTGTAATGTAGAAAAAGGGTTAATTAGTAATTTTGGTAATTCTATTATTTCTGTTAATGCTTTACTGCTGATATTTGTAAGGTTCATGGCCCTTTAGTATTGCTATGTAGAGTATAAGTAGGCTTCTTAAGGTAACGTTTAAGACTTTATGAATTGACAATTTTTTTGGTATGATTTGATATTTGAATATTATGAATTTTAGAGCATTGTTCTCTCTTCTATATCTCAAACTCCTGTCTGCTTCATCTCTTCCTTCTCTTAATCAATTTCTTGATATCATTTGTAAACCACCTACATCATATTGCTTCATCTCCTTATGAGAAATCATTCTACCTTCCATTGAATGTATTATTAGTTACAATTTTAGCCTGTAGAATCATGGCATCATTGTCAAACTTGTTTATGCTCTAAAGTTACTTACAATTGCATATCCCAGGTGACAACTGCATTGCCAACCGTTGAATTGGATCCGCCTACTATTTCTATGACGTTTGGTGTCAACGATTCTCCATTGGCGGGTCGTGATGGTTCTCATGTAAGTCATGAAGTTTTGCTTTGCTGCTACATGTTAAACATGATACTGTTTTACTTTATGTTATTTTTGTTATTGGCCTGAAGCTTTCCTCATTTTGTTATTTTCAATGATTGTTATAAATATTTTAACAATAATCATAATAAATAAACCTTTAGTTTTCAAGTAGAAGTAATGTGTATGCTAAACTGAGATCATTCATATTCATATTAACTTAGAAATAAAGATTAGTTGGAAATTTGCTTTCTGATTAGTATTTTAATTACCATCAATTTTGTTCATTCTAAAAGCCATATATCCTAGGAATTTTGATAAAGTTATTCTGTGTTTGTTGTTGAGATATTTTAAAGGTCTTGGCATTGAAAAATTGACAAGGCTTTTGGTTTTGGAAATATGGTGTTAGAAATTATAAGTATTATCGTCTTTCTGAACCAAAGGTATGACCATCAGTCCCCCCTCCTCTTTTTCTTTTTTCTTGTTGGAATTTTGATTAGTGCTTATCGTTCTCAAAATTTTAAATACTGTCTCTTCGTTTTTGTATCTTTTTTGAGAGCTAAAACCTTAATTTTTAAAGTAGAAACAATTAACAATAGAAGTTTTAGTAGTAGAAGCATGCTTTCTTGTTAGTACTTAGTATGTTATCTAACATGAGTTTATGGTTACTATTGATATAATTGTAGTTGACTGGAGGAAAAATTGGTAACCGACTAATGGCTGAAGCAGAAACAAATCTTGCTATTAATGTTCTCCCAGGTTTATCAGAGTCATTTGAAGTTCAAGGAAGGGGAGAACTTCAGCTGGGTTTGTTCCTTTAAAACTTTTGCCCACTGACAATCATATTTTTTTTAACTTAAATGTTATATAAAATGTGATGTTGACTTTTGAATGGCATAGTGCTTATTCACTTGCATCTGACATCATGCCTGCTGAAATTTATCTGTTGAAATTTGTTTTTGTGGCATAAAACAGGAATCTTAATAGAGAATATGAGGCGTGAAGGCTTTGAGCTGTCTGTCTCACCACCTAGAGTTATGTGAGTTTATTGCTATGTATTTCACAGACTAACCCACTTTTGAATTACTTATAATGCCCAAGAATTTTTTTGTTAGGGTAAATTATTAATCATCAAGCAAACAATTTAAATTGATTTATGAGAGAAATATAGGCATCCTAAACCTAGATACCCAAGTACCCAACTAGATTTATGAAATCGACAAAATATAAATTGCATTCATGGTTATTACTACTGGATATCCCTTGAACAAATGTAATGATTATCTTGATACAATATTATTCATGGTTAGAGTTTTTTTAAAATAATGTGAACTTATGCAAAAAATTAGCTCATCAATGTACTGGGAAGTTTCTACCTTCAGCCTTTCACCTGCTATGGTTTCCGTTGAAAATGAATCCTCTCTCGATGATGATATTTTTAGAACTGGTAATGCTTGATGTTTATAGTATTTGATTTTGCAAGTGCATATTTCTTACTGTGAACAATAAATTAAATGCTGGCTTTATACTGATTTGACTACCTTTGGCTGTAAACCACATTTATAAATAGCATTTTTCTAAGTTGGTCTATTACATGTGTGGGGGGATGTATATCTTTTAGCATCTCAGGAAGCATCTTAATTTCTTTGTTTATTCCTTTTATTTCTCCATTGGTTTAGGTATAAAACTGAAAGTGGTCAAAAGCTTGAGCCAATTGAAGAAGTTACTATAGAGGTAATAATTCCCATTATTCAAATATGTGCATTCTCTGGTCGGTCTCTGTGAGAAACTGCATGTATTGTCCATGGATAACATTATCTTTGATATATCTGCGATATTTCTACTTTTAGAAGGGTATTGATAGGGAAAACGAAAGAAAAATTGTCAGAATATCTCCAAAATATTGAAATTTTGTAATTTTTTTGATGATATCGTCAATTTTTTCTTTTTTATAAAAGTGTAACATATATATATATATTTTAAATTCAGTGACACTGATATTATGACGTTTTGGTTTTTAGTAATTTACAATTTTTATGACATTTATAGAAATTTTGGTGTATAGAAATAATATCTTCGATATTTTTGTAAAGCTGAAGTGTCGATATCTTTATAAGTATGGATACTTTAATCCTTTGTTTTATGTTTTAGATAAATGAAGAGCATGTGGGACTAATTATGGAGGCCTTATCTCATAGGCGAGCAGAGGTTGTTGACATGGGCCCTGTTCCTGGCAATTTTGGCAGGACTAGATTGTCTTTGACATGCCCTTCAAGGTTAGTTATCATCTTACATAAATGAATTTGTATAGCATTTGGCTTGTATTGCAATTCACATGCTGGACATTGCTTTTGTTTTTTGTTGACAAATATAGGGATGAGGGATGTATGTGTAATGGGTGTGCTTATTTGCCTTTTTAAGTTCTCTACTGGTACGGAGGAGTTCCTGGATTTTTAAAAGAAATTTATTTACTCATGTGTCTTTTTGTTCATCTTTAAATTGTGGGTGTTTTTGATATAAAGTCGTTCTCCCTTCCATGGAACTTGTTATAATGCAATACTAAATATCATAAGCCTAATTGTCAAAGAGTAGTGCTATATGTTTCTGGAAAACTCTTGTCCTTTCTAGAAGTTACCATTTACACACGTTTCTGTTCTAATACTTGGGGCAATATATCCTGCTCCCAGTTGCTATAATTTAACCATAATTGATTTTCTCCACCATGTATATTTAACAGAATTTCATCAGTACAAAACAAATAAGTTTGTATTTTATACTTTTGTTTTCACTTCTTTTGTAGTACTTTTTTTTTCACTCTTAAGATAAAGGGTGGGTCACAACATACCGTGCAATTAATCACAATACGTTGTTGAACACATACATTTTCCCATCATAGGGGTCAATGTTTTGTGATCATTCAGTTACATAATACGAATACTATATTTTGATTCTTTTAAATGCTTTTCTATAATTTCTCTTGTTTTTGTGCTTCAGGGGCCTTGTTGGTTACAGGAGTGTATTTAGTAGTGATACACGTGGAACTGGATTTATGCATCGTGCTTTCATAAGTATGATTTCAATTTTTATTTATCTTTCCTCCCCTCCCTTCCATGAGATAATCGGTTTTGTTCAGTGCAAGTTTTTCTTCTTATTGCTTCCTCTTTCCCTTTGCCCATTTAGGGTTGCTTTCATAATCATCTTAAGTTCTTGGGTTCTCAATGGCTTTGTAGTTATTTCTTAATTTGACCTTGGCTTGCATGGGCTTGGACCAAGCAGGATTACGTGGTCAGTATTAATTTTTGAGAGGTTGTGGCTGCCTGGTATTTGAAAAATTCAGATTCTACCCTATGGAAATGAGTTTGTTATGTGTTTGTTGCACTTGTATTTACAAAGAAGTATGGATCCAATACACAGGCAGATCTTAAAATAATTGGATTAAATTAGAGAGAGAGCTTACTCCTCCCTCCCAAAGGGGGAAAAGAAAAAGGAAAACAGCATCATGACAAAATTGTTCAGGCTAACCATTTGAACTTGTTCCCAATTTTTATGCCAACTATTTTTTCTTCTATATCTACTTGCTCAGAACTTATCTGATGTATTTTCTTTTCAATTTTTCATAGATTATGAGAAATACAGAGGCCCTCTTGGAAATGTCAGGAAAGGAGTGCTGGTACATCTTTCCTTGTCCAACTTATTTACAATATTGTTATTAAAAAAAAAAAACTACTCCCTCTTTCAAATGCACACATTTACTCAAAACAACCTCTTGTCATGAAATTTGCACTCACATTGGTGGTAATGGCAGCATGGCACAACACTCATTTTATATATTAGTATTTTTATATTCTCTGATTTATGGTCTGAGAGGATGTTTTGAAGTTCCTAAAAAATTGTTTATGTTAATGAACAGATCTCAATGGGCTATGGAACAATCACAGCTCATGCACTAATGAATTTAGAAGCTCGTGGAACCCTATTTGTGACTCATGGGATGGAGGTTTGTTATACATAACCGGTTTATTTATTATATCCACTCGTGACAATTGTCTAAGATATCAGAAAAAGAGAAAAAATAATCAATATTTTAGCTGATTCCTCAGAATTTCTTTGTCCCCTTCGCTTGGGTAGTATTTAATTCAAAGAAGATGAATATTATAGAATGCCTTGACCTAAAATATACAATCTTCTCTTTTATATCCATTTAACTGTTGCATCTATTATGTGCAGACCTATGATGGCATGATTATTGGGGAGCATTCACGGGACACAGATCTGGATGTAAGCCCTTTTGTCATTCCATGAAGCTTCATCTTATACACTGGAAATTAACCATGGGATAAATAACTTTGAAACAGGTCAATCCAGTCAGGGCTAAGGAACTTAATAATATCCGTGCAGCCTCCAAGGATGAGAATATCAAATTGATTCCTCCTCGCCTTGTATGTAAATTTTGAATTAGCACATGCATATGTGCTGGTTGTAGTTATTGAAAATATTGTTGGAACCCTACTTACATGCATTATCCAACCACTCTGTTTAGTAGTATTTGTTCGCAGCCCTCCATATCCATTGCTAAGAAGATATTCACTTGAAAATATGTCCTAATATAGAAAGAAAAAAATTTTAATTCACTGCAAAAAAGCGAATAAAAAAATGGAAAAACGATTATATGGTTGTGCCTTTTAACATCTGAGCTCATTTGAATGCAGATGACCCTTGAAGAAGCTATAGGATATGTTGCCTCAGATGAGCTTATTGAGGTATATCCCTGTATCTCGTGCTTATGCTGTTTGTGATCAATGGTGAAATATTCTTAATTTCTTTTCACGTCTTTAAATGAGCATTGTCCACTACTTTGGGGCATTGCAATGTTCTTGTCAATATTTATTATATATTAGTATGTACAATGAAGGTTACCTGTAGCATTATCTACTAACTGTGAAGCAGAATTTTATTGCATTTTTGTGAATATTATTGCTGCCAATGGATTCTGAGTTATCTTTGACATCATATGCATGGTTCTTGTGGTTATACGGTCAATTACATGTGCAGGTTACGCCAAAGGCCATCCGGTTAAGAAAGAAGTACCTGGATGTTAACAAACGCAAAACCATGAGCAAAAGGCCGAAGGAATGAATGTTTCTTCGAAAACTAATGTAACAGTAGATACCGAGTGTATGATAATAGGTAATTATAATTACTATTCTTTTTGTCCACCTCAATTTTGGTCGCTACAAGGGAGAGAAACAAAAAAGTAATTCTTCAACACATTTGTTAAGAAATAATAATGCCAATGAAGGAAAAAATTTGTATTCGTATGTAACAAATAACCAGCAGCAGGAGAAACAATGTATCTTGTTATACAAATACAATAATAAGTGATAGAAAGTAACAAATGAGTTGTTGCTGTGTTGGTAGTGTAATTATTTCAAAAAATAAAATAAGTGACATAAAGTTTACTTGTTTGATTTTTAGTGATGCTTGAGCAAACTTATAGGGAAACGAGTGAGAGATCTGGGTATGGTTGATTAAAGAACCAAAAATATCTAATTTGAGCATGGTTAAATTGTCCCTTTTGTCTTGAAAACAATTCGAATATTTTTCACTTATATAAACAAGTTGTAATTAGTGACCAGATTTATATGTGGGGAAATAATAAGCTTTCAAACGAATTTTCTATTAAACATCCTAGGATCTTCTCATGTGCGTTTTGAAAAATCAAAATTGCTTTTCATTTAACAAAATAGTCTATCTTCATTTTTTATGTTTGCATTTTTTTGACAAATATCAGCTCGCTTAACAATTTATTGTATTTAAGGGATTCAATATCTAAACGAGATTCACCTCCTTTGTTTGCAAGTCAAAACACGTCTCTTAAATTTTGATATAAAAAGTCTATTTTGAGTAATTGTTTTTTAAATAATTATAAAATGTTGATCAAACACTTTTTTATCAATACATAAAACTCAATTGTAGCCAAAACTTCAAATTTATAAAACAATATTAAATTTTCAACAAAAATAAAATATTGGATCAATTATAAATACTTTTCTTTAGGTTTTCTGAAATATCAAAAAGACCTGGTAAGATTGAAAAATAATAATTATACCCTTTATTGTTACTATTTTTTTATATTTATTTTTAAGAGTTATTTGCTTCAAATTAATAAAAATTGTGAAATTTAAGGGAATATATTGTAATAATTTATAGAAAGAGTGTAATTACATATTTTTCAAACTTGAATGTTGTTTTTGTAATTAAAAAAAAAACTCAAGGATTTTAGGATGACTTTCCAAAAAATATCTAAAAAAGGTTTTCAATACAAATTTTAACTATTTCCTAACACAATCAAAATCTAAATGAGTTAAGACAATAGCAACTTATCATTTAAAAACAAAATAGTCTCTTTCTGATGTATATAATCCAATTTTTCTGCGGTTTTATTACTAACCTTGCTATAGGAAATGTACATATGTTCAATTTTTAAATTTATTTTCTAAATATAAAGTTAAAAATATTCATAATATATAACAATTCTATATATTACAATCACAATTAACATAACAGTTTATCATTAAATATAGTTATGTTTATTAACTGTAATTACCAATAATATTAAGTTATATTTAATTTATTACAAAATTATGATAAACAGATTTTTTCATAATATAACATAAGCTTTGAGGACATGTATTTTGCCTATATATCTAAACATATGATTAACACATTTATAAATACGCTGAAAATTTTAAAATATATGTTAAAAAAGAATCAAAAAATAAAACTTTATTTATAAAATAAATGATCTTATAATATATATATATATATATATATATATATATATATATTCATTCTCACTAAAAAGTGATAGATAATATGTATTTGAATTTTTGTAATCACAACATTAAAGATAGATATATATTAATTAGGTCAATTTTTGATCCAATAAACTAATCGAAATAATCTAATTTATTAAAAAATTTGACAAATCATAAACGAATTATGCATAAAACAAAACATAACCAACAATATCTACTTACTATTATTTGAATAAAATCATTAAATTTAAATATTATATCTAAATTTAAACATAATTAATAAACAAACTTAATTAACTTATAACATAAAAAATAAAAATTATTAACATAATATTTAATCTTTAAATTATATGTAATTAATATTAATATCTTATTTTTTTAATGTATTGATTCAATTTGATTTACATATGCTTTTCCTTTAAAAAAAAAAACTATACCGAATCAATTTCTTCAGTTAAATAAAAAAGGACTTAATGACCTATAAATTTTGGTTTATATCCGTTCCGAATGGTTCGATGGGTTTTTTTTTTAATATTTATGTCCCTCCCTAGTCCCTACACAGCATAGCAAAATAATAAGGCTAGATTATTCAAGGAAAAAATGATGTTAATTATTAGACACCGAACAATTAAGCTTATTAATAGCTTTACTATTTTCTCACTTTTGTGAAAGAAAAAAAAATAAGGATGTAATTCTTAAAATTAAAAAAAAGGAAAATTTTAGTTAATAAAATGAGAAAAAAAAAATAAAAAAAAAAATGAGCTTTGAATGTTCATTCCCTCTCGGATTTTATCTGTCTGTTTCCTCTGTTCAAACAGCAGTCCTTTTCTCTCCATAGATGCTAAGATCTGCCTCCCGTTAAAATTGAATTTTCTTGATCAATCAAATACCCTCCCATCTAAAAACCCCAAAAAGCTTCATTTGCAAATCTGAAGGTGAAACCAGAGCAACAAAGATAATAAAATGGGGGCGTATAAAGCGGACGATGACTATGATTTCCTATTCAAGGTGGTTCTGATAGGGGACTCCGGCGTCGGAAAATCCAACCTATTGTCTCGATTCTCAAAGAACGAATTCAGCCTTGAATCCAAGTCCACCATTGGTGTGGAGTTCGCAACTCGCAGCATTCATGTTGATGATAAAGTCGTCAAGGCTCAGATTTGGGATACTGCTGGCCAAGAAAGGTTTTGTTTTCTCTCTCGTTAACGCCCTTCAATTTGTTATTTTTTTTTATTTATTGAATGTCCTTGGATGCGTTATGCCAAACAATGGGTTCTTCAATTTTATTGCAGTCTCGTGTTAGAAATAAGGGATTGCTGTGACAAGATGTATGCTGCCTGCTGAAAAGCTTTTGCTTTTTTCTCTTTTCTGTAATGGATCTTTAATTAATTTTATTCCTAAAAGTTTTGATGGTTTTTAGTGCTTGATGGAAATTTTGTTTCTTATGATATTCAATTTATGGTTCTAAATTCTAATTTGAACAATTTAATTGTGAAAGACTCAAGATGGAAAACTTATATTCATGTTAATTCAATTCATCTATGAATGCATGATGTGATCCTTTAGATAATTAGAATTAATCTGTTATCTTAGTTTGAAGATGATTGTTTAAGTATAAATTTCCTTGATAATTTTTGGAAGTCGTATTCAAGTTCGTGTTGGTTAATGAAATTATATAAATTTCAAAAATGGAATTTTGATTTGAATATTTCCAACGTCCCAAATTAAGATGACAAGATATTATGGAGCTTGCGAGTCTCTGCTTCTTTTGGCTTTATTATGAGATAACTTCAATATCTGAATCATTGCCTTTCTGTGATTTGCAGAGTTGATTTATTTATGTACTAAGAAGATGGAGAGAGCTGAGAATAATATGGAAGAAGTTTTTAGTTTAGTTTATATTTGAAATTCATAACATTTGTAGCTTTTGCTCATGTTTGGCATTTTCTTCTTATAATCAAAACATATATCAAACATTATATAGCTATTTATGCTCATATTCTTCTTGTATTGACAAAGAGTTTTTGTCTCATTATATACCTTTGACACAGATACCGTGCAATAACAAGCGCATACTACAGGGGAGCTGTTGGGGCATTGGTAGTCTATGATGTTACTAGACACATAACCTTTGAGAATGTTGAGAGATGGTTAAAGGAGCTGCGGGATCACACCGATACAAATATTGTGATTATGCTTGTAGGAAACAAGGCCGACTTACGCCACCTGCGTGCTGTTCCCATTGAGGAAGCTCAAGGATTTGCTGAGAGAGAGAATACATTTTTCTTGGAAACCTCTGCCCTGGAGGCTTTGAATGTGGAAAGTGCATTTACTGAAGTGCTCACTCAAATATATAGAGTTGTCAGCAAAAAAGCCCTTGATATTGGAGATGATCCAGCTGCACTGCCTAAGGGGCAAACTATTAATGTTAAAGACGATGTTTCAGATGTGAAAAAAGCTGGATGTTGCTCTGCGTAATCAAATCACAAGAATAACATTGTTGATTGTAAACAATGCACACAAAAATGCTGAAAAATGTAAAACAAGAGCAATGAAGAATGCGATATCATAAAGCTACAATACTGTTTTTTATTTACTTTTGTGTTGTTTATATAGTAGTACTGTGTACTGTGTAATGGTATGTTGTATTGGTGCTTAAGGTGCGGACTTGTGTATATAGTAAAACTCATGTAACAATATTAAAGTTCTTTTGACAGCACTCATAAGGAGCCATCCATAACAGAATAACAAACTAATAATAATTTCTTATATGGTTTAACATTCCTCCATAAATCAACGCATGGTAACAACTGTGACCTTTGTTCTTAATTCTTGAAAAACCTTTGAATTGGTAGAGGTTTAAGTTGCGTTTAGTTCACTGGAATAGAATGAAATTGAAATTGATTAATTTCAATTTTATGTTTAGTTGTGTTAAAAAGTGAGAATGAAATTGAATCATTTCTTAAAAATAAGGAAATGAGAATTTCTTCTATAATTCTTAGGAATTATTAGTCCATTCTTATCTTATTTTTTGTTCCAATTATACCTTAACTTCAAATATAACTCTAAATCTTATCCTTAAGTCCTACCCTAAACCCTATTTAAAAAAATAATAATTTTAACCTTAAACCTTAACCCACAAATATAATCCTAAACCCTAAAATCTTATTTAAAAAAATAATGTTTTTAACCCAAAACCTTAACCAATAAATATAACCTTAAATCTTAAACCCTAAACATTATACCCTATACTATATATCATAAATTCTAAACTCTAAACCCTAAACCCACAAATAGAACTCTATACCTTAAACATTAAAACTTAAATCTTAACCCTAGATCCTAAATCCTATACCATATAACCTAAATTATAAACTCTAAACCTTAAATTATAAATCCCTAAATTCTAAACCATAAATCCTATTTAGAGAAATAATAATTTTAATGTGATGTTTTATTTTTAAGTAATAATTATTTAAAAAAATAATGATTTCAATAATGTATTTTATTTGACAAAAAAATAACAATTAAATGATATTATTTAAACTTTACTGAATATAGGGGTATTAAGGTAATATATAATATTTTTTATTTCATTCTAATTGTAAACCAAACACTATAATACTGATTCTTTCTTTGATTCTAGTAGTCAGACCAAAAAATACTATTTTCTTTTCATTTCATTCCATTCCATTCTCATTCACATTCAATTTCCATTTCGTAAATCAAACGTCACCTTAGTGAGTATGTTTGCTCTTTGTTCTTGAGAAGGTCTAAACTCAACCTTAAGCTTTCTACTTACAATTTTCTCTTTTACAAAATGAAAATCAATCTAACATGTTTAGTCTTGGAATGCAAAACTAAATAATGAGCTAGATGTCCAGCACTAACATCATCACATTATAACGCAGGTGCTGTAGTTATTTCACACAAAGTTTTGTCAACACTTTGTATCCATACAACTTCTGCAATAGTTTGAGCTAATGTTTTAAATTCAGCTTAAATGGAAGACCTTATGCTTACTAGAGCTCCAAAAAAATCAATGAGCTTCCAAAATATACACACAAACCTCCTGTGATTCGTCTAGCATTGGGACATGTTGCCCAATTAGCATCATAATACCCTCTAAGAATCTGTTTTATAAATAAGGATACCAAGGTCTTGAGTCCCATGCAAATATTTAAGTAGTCTCTTTACTATAATCCGATGCACATTAGTAGGGTAATGCATAAGTTAACATAATGTTTTCACAACACAGGAGATGATTAGCCTAGTTAAAGTGCAATACTTAAGTACTCATACAATTGATCGATATAGAGTATCATCAGTCTACAACTCACCATTAGTTTTAGATAGAATGTTACCTAATCTCATTGGTGTAAATGATGGTTTGCTATCACTTACTTGAGCTTTTTCCAAGAGCTAAATAACATATTTTGTTTGACATAGATTATAACAACACGATGCTTTTGTAGATTCCATGCTTAAAAAAATAGTTAAGTGTTTAAGAATTGTTTCTTAACACTAATATGTCATCAACATATATTAAAAAGATCATAATATCAACTCATTTGTCATAAATCATCATAGAACTATGAAACACCCATTCTTGTAATTGTTTACTGGGTTTAAGAAACTAAGTCTGTGGGGTTTGTTTCAATCTATAAATTGCTCTGAGTAACTTGCATGCATAGTTATAATGATAGGAATGAACAAATTCTTCTAGTCGTGTCATATACACTTCTTGTTCCAAGTCCCCGTTTATAAAGGTATTATTAACATCTAATTGTCTAATATGCCAATCATAAGCCAATGTAAGAGTAATCACAATTTTAATTATTATGGATTTAACCACATGATTAAATGTTTCTTGATAATCAATGTCTTCAATTTGAATGTAGCCTTTTGCAACTACCCTTGCTTTGTACTTCTCAACAGTTCTATCTAATGTAAAACTACCCTTGCTTTGTACTTCTCAAGAGTTCTATCTGATTTGAGTTTCACACGAAATATCACTAATTTTCAATAACTTTTCCAGGAAATGGTACAAGAACCCATGTGCCAATGCTACCGAGTGCCTTATATTCTTGTGTCATTCCAGCAAATCATTTTACACTTTTGAGACTTTATTTGTTGAAATAGATTCAGCGAGAATTACAGAGTAAAGAAGAAATTTAAGCTTGTAAATGTCATGCTTAGATCGAGTGGTCGTAGAAAGGGTATTGAGAGAAGAAGGGATGAGGTTAACAATTTAAATGAATAGCAAGTGTAATACCCTTTGGTTTGAAAGTGGAACAGTTGGAAAGTAATGGTGTATATGTATCAAAAGAAGAAGAAAGAAGAAGGCAAGTTAGAGTGTGATGAGTGAAAAGGAACAAGTGAAGATGACAAAGTATGAAAAGGGATATAAAACATGATACTTACATCTAACATAAAAAGAATAGACATATTAGAGGTCGTAACTAAGATGGGTGTAACATTGGGACTGAGTAAAGTTGGTGTTGCAATGCTATCACAAGAACTTGACAAATTCATAACAGAGACATTGGAGACGTCATGTGTATAAATAGAGTAGTAGAGCTAAAAGTATTTGTTGCTTTGGACACAAATGAAAGAGGTGCAAAAAGTGTTTTTTTAGTGATAGCTTTGCTACTAATACTAGGCTAAAGGGAACTGGACAATGAGACTAACCAAGAATCAATAATTTGAGAAGTGGACAAGGGATTAGTAACCAAAGTTGGTTTTTATGTGTGAAATTGAAAATTATGCTCATCAAAATGTACATAAGGGTGACAAAAAAATTTTGAGCTATAGAATCCAAGCACCAATAGCTTGGCATAGCCTAAAAACACACATGGTAATGATATAGCTTCCAATTTGCTTAAGTTATAAGGTATCAAGAAAAATAACACAAACATCCATACATTTTGAGTATATTATAATCAAGAAGGGTATGTAAGAGCAATTGAAAGGGACTATTATTATTAAGTGATTGTGAAGGTAACCTATTTGTGAGAAAAATAACTGTCTAAAATATATGTTCCCAAAACTTTTAGGGAATACGAGCTCTAGCCATTAATGACAATCCAGTTTTCACAACATGCTTATTTCTTTCCTTTGTACAACTCCATTTTAAGAGGGATTATAGGGACATGATAATCTATTGAGATAGCCTCTTTGAAATAAGAATGATTCTAAAATTTTGAACTCAACGCCTCAATTACTATAGAGTTGTTTTATTTGACAATTAAATTACCATGCTATCATGGCATATAAATGATGAAATAATTGTTAGACTTATCATTTATCATTCATAACAAAAAACCCTTTATATATGGTATAATTATCAGCAAACAAAAAAAAAATAATGCATATCATTATAACAATAATTGAATATGGATCCCAAATATCAACATGCCTAATTACAAAAGGTATATCAAATATGTGATGAGTATTGGTAAGATAAAGTAAGATAAATTTTATGAGAGTTTCTCATCTGAGAGATATTACATAGGTTTCTACTATGCTTAATAGTCATATACATACTTTAAATTTTTTTGTCCATAATAGCTTGATGAGGATGCCAAGTCGATAATGACAAAGTGAACCATCAACAATATGAATTAAACTTGAAAAACCAAATGATGTACTACAGGGATTTGGTACCTGGGACATGGATTGTGATAAAATAGATAATGCTAAAAGCATGTATAAACCATCCTCCACACCTCCCTTTAAGATTAACATCCCAATTAATAACTCTTTAATACAAAATGAGTTAGGTAAGAAAGCCACTATAATGTTATTATCAAGACTAAATTGTTTGACATAAATAAAACTCTTAGCAAAAAAATGAACATGAAGTAAAGTACTCAAAATAAGAACATTCCATCAAAGTGCAAAGTTGCAGAAACAGACTGAGTAATAGGTAAAAATTGACCATTATGTAGCATAACATGTTCTTGACTTGCATAAGGTTGAGCATTAACAAAATTATCAACATTAGATACGAGCTGATGATTAGTTCTAGTGTCAAGATACCAAGAACTATTTAAGACAAGTCTAGACTAATCTATTGCTTCAGATAAAGAGTTGGTTGAAATTTTTATTGAGTTAGAATTTGATGAGGTGTTAGTATATAGTGCAAATAGATTCATAGGACTTGAGAC
Organism: Hippophae rhamnoides; assembly: GCA_033030585.1. Taxonomy (NCBI): domain Eukaryota; kingdom Viridiplantae; phylum Streptophyta; class Magnoliopsida; order Rosales; family Elaeagnaceae; genus Hippophae; species Hippophae rhamnoides. The sequence goes on along the minus strand of CM065428.1, from coordinate 57,567,598 downwards.
AAAGGATAGTGGTACAGTAACAAAAATTAGAGGTACAAAAAGAGAGGAAATTATGGTAAAGAGTTTCCCAATAGTTCATATATAAGCAAAGGTACTGCGACAACATGTGAAGTTAAAAAAGGTATCTCAATTTGTAGAGAGCTTCAAGTGGTAAATGAAGGAAACTGAGGTGCAAAAATAGGTGGAGAAGTAAGGTTAAACGGGAAGGTAGGATACTAAGGTTGAAAAAATATTAGTAAATAAAATTTAGATGAAGGTATGGTTGAACCTCAATGCAGTGGGCTTAAGGGCATCTAGGTGGTGTAGGTTGCATTGGATTTTGTGACGGTGATGGTGAAAAATTATTAAATGGTGGATAACCATTTTTTGATGACATGTATTTGAAGTAGCACTTGGTAGTTGTGTGCCTAAATTTCTTGCAAATTTGACATTGAGGTTTAGTTTCACTTGATCAAGTGTTAGTTGGTTGAGAAGATTACAAACCCTCCTATGACTTATCGACTGCCTTGCTTGAGGAACATTTGGAGGAAATAAAGAGTTTGGATTTTGTACTAAAATACGAGGGCATGGTGGTAAACCACTAGTAAGGAAACTAATGTCATGTTATGTGTATAGAATGGAGAAGACGAAAAAGGTTTCTCAATGATGTAGTGTTGTTGTGTTGGAGCTAGCTTGTATTCTTATTTGAGTATAAAGTTGAACATGTAAGCAAGTAAAATTAAGTTGAGATGTCTTTTTAAGTTATGAACAGTGTTTGATAATACAGTTAAGTAAGACATATTAGGATAATTGGAGGTGGAAAAATTTAGAACAAAGGAATAGAATGCAAATGATGTAATATTTGAGGTAAACCAATACTACCACTAGATTTTGCTAGATTAACTTGAACTAGCTAAAGATATGGCATATTCATTCTTTGCAACTATTGCTGCTCATGTGTGTGCATCTTTGAAAAGAAAACTTAATCAAAGATCATATATTTCTTGTTTGTCAAATTTGTCACAAGAAAGTGTAAGTTACATCTAGACCAATAAGAACATACACTACTTGTTCCATTGAACTAATTGTGTCACCAACTATAATTACATAGTTGATATATTCTTTAGCTGCATTAACGTAATCGTCTATAGTCATGACACTTTTCTTCGTTGTTTGCAGTTACCACCTCAACTACATAAACCTTGCTTGTGAATCATCAATGGAGGGTTTTTATAGAGCTAGTTAATATTTATTAGTGTTTTCAACAACAAGATGCTTGAGGTAATTGCAAGTGAGTGATGAATATATTCAATTCTTTACGTTACTATCGTTCTCATCCCAAGTATTATAATTTAGATTTACTTCAATTTGTTCATGAATTCATGTTTCATAAGCAATTTGGTCTAAAAATTTGATAACTTTCTTGATGACTTTAGGTGTTGGAGTAACAAATTCATGCCGAAAGTTTTGAAGGCCACGTAGAAACGATAGCATGTTTGATAACCATTCTAATTCTTAATTTTTAATTCTTTAGTTTTGGAATTGAGTTTTTAATTTCAATTTTTTTAAAAAAATTAATTATTTGATAACTAATTTATAATTTCAATTATAAAAAATAAAAAATAAATTGAACATGTTTGTTTGATAAAACAATTCTTAATTTTTAATTTTTTAAGTTCTAAAATTTAACTTTAAAATTATTTTTGAAATTTTTTATTTAAATTTAACTCTATTATAATTTTGTGTAAGGATGAATATGTTTAAGTATGCTCGGATTATTAATCTTGGTGTCAATAAATAAAAAAATAAAAATTTAATATCTTTTCTAATTTTAATATTTGACTAAATTTAAAATTTAAAAAATCCTAGAAGATTATGAATTACTATACATATCTAATTTTATAAAATTTGAAGGAATTTGAAATTGAGAATTAAGAAATGATAATTACTGAAATGATTTTGCCAGAAAAGAATAGTGATTAATACAATACTATATCTTATGATTCTTATATGTTAAAAGCTGCTCTAATGACTTTGATTCTTAATTCCAAGAGGCAGGTGAAACGTTCAAAATTTACTGACAAATGTATGTATTTTATTTTTTTGCTACAAACACCAAAATAATACGTTAAAATCAAGAGAGAGAATAAAAAATTAACATAAACATTAAAATCAAAATCCCAAGTTTATATCTACAGTCATCCCAAAAACCAATATACTTGTACTGTTTGTGTAAGTACAAGTATGCATTTTAGCATTAAAACAAAGTTGTCCTCAATTGATAGATTCTAATATGTTAAAAAAAAGATTGGCAAAAGAAACAAAACAAAAGTCTATTTTACCAAAAATTAGTGAAAAATCACAAATGAGATGAGTAAGTACATTTAAGCCTCATCCACAATAAGTCTTTCGAGCCTTGTAATCAGAGCTTCAAGAAAAAAAATTCGAAAACCAAAATTATTTTTCTGATGACAAAATGGCAAAACCATTTCCCAGATAACTGAATTTACTGCATAATTTAATCAACTGGATAATTTCCATCCACACATTAGAACCAGAATTAAACATGGTTAACATGTAAATAAGAAGGATTTCAAATGTACTTTCACAAGTGATTTCCCAAGCTTGTTCAGCAATTAGATTAGATTTCATTTTTTTAACAAAATTGTTCCCTAAAATGTAAGGCATTGTCATGTTGTGGTAAGCTCTACCACAATACTAAATTCTAATAATAATCCTTTTTATCGACAAATGTCTTCTTATATCAAGTTAATGTCTCGTTACGAATTCCATTTTTTATCAAAATAACTAAAAATTAAGGCAAAATCAGATGATTTTGGGTAATTTTTGCACGTCACAATTTCAAGTTATCATGTTGAAAGCTGAACAATGTAAACCCACTTTGTCAATGGTTTCCCACTTGATGTAGCTTCAAGTTTCTGTTCCAAGAATGTGTCTTCCTATATCTTGCTAAAAGTTGTTTCCTTCCAACTCTGGTCTATCAAGAATTATGCAATTCTATCTGCTGCAAGCCTGCAACTCTATAAAATGGTATCAATTCGTGAAAGCAAAAGGCAATACCAGTGAACCGAACTAAGTTCTTTATAGGTAAATATGTGCCATAGGTAATCATTTATGTTTTGCTTGTCCAGCTTCTACGGCATGAACTGGCTTGAAGTTGAAGATACCACCAAGGCCACGTCCTTTTGCAAGCTGTTCTAGCTCTTCAACTTTATGTTTCAGAAGCTCAAGTTCTCTAGCTAAATCTTCATCTTTTTGCCTCATTGCCTAATACAATTAACAATAGAAGGTAAGTATATGAGAAGGGGAATCAACAACTTAACATCATTATCGCGTTCTACCTATACTCAAAACAGTTCAACTCGAAGTATCTTTTACAATGTCAAGGATAACTATCCAAAAACCCTGAATCTCGGAAGTCGGAAGGCACAAAGCAGAACATTAATTTCAATGCTAAATCAACGAAAAGCACCACCAGATGCTCTGTTGAAGTTCAGTTGATGTATTTCAACTAAGATACTTATATTAGCATTGACTTTTTATTTATATCAGAAACTGATCAGCCCTTACTCCCTAAAACAACTTATTACTGTTAAGAAGAATCGGAACAAAATGAAAATCTAGAAGCCTAATACCGTTTATGTAAATATTTAGAACATGATAATGATGTTATATATACCTGTAATTCTTGTTTGCGCATCTCCTCCTTCCTAGCTTCTGATCTTGCACTTCTTTGCACCTCAAAAATAACTGCACATCCAGCAACCTAAAGAAGAAAAATGTGATCATAGATGTCATAAATACTCAGGTAAATAATGTAAACCAAGAGAAAACGAAGACAATGTAAAGATCTGAAGCTCTAAAATCAATCTTGGCAACACTTGATTCTCCAGTTACCATCATGCCTCAACTAGGATGCTCGACAGAGTTTTGCTAAAAGGTTTCCTCTACCAAATGGAGCCACACTACATTTAGCAGGGAACTTTACAGGATAATTTTCTCATTCTTATGTAAGAGACTCCTACAGGATGGACTAATCGGAATTCATTGTATGATCCAAAATCTAGATATGCCTTATTTAGAGTTATATTGCACTAAATATATAGCAAGCTGGACAAGTTTTGAAGTTTAACAATACCGTAAATACAAAAAGTTCACCAAAAAGATCTGCAGCAGCTTGGACAGCTTTCTCCTCATTTAGAGGCCGTATTGCAGTATCAGTTGCATGTCCATAGATCCGCCTTTGCATTTGTGTTGTAAAACGATGATTTACCTGATTCAGAATCCAAAAATGAACAAACATAATTTAATTTCACATCCTTGCAAAAAGATTGAACAGAAATAAGACTCTGACATGCAATTATTTGATGATTTTAAAATACAGCAAATATTGATCAGCAATGAAAACTGCTCCTATCTCTCTCGCTTTCTCATGGCTCCTCCAACCTTTCCCCAAGTTTCCCTTCAAGAAATGTTCTTTGAATATGGTTCCTCTTCACCGATCTTTGCCAGTCTACTATAGATATAGTCAAATCATCGATAGAATTTGAATCAGAACAAAAAACTCTATGGCTAGTAAATGTCAACATTCTCCCATAAACTTAGTTCCCACTTGCCACTATACTAAAGTGCATTTCAGAAAATTCTTAAAAACTTAAATAATGAAATGTGAAGTGTGTGTGCAATACAATTAATATGTGATGATATAGACAGACAAATGTAATATCATAAGTCCTTATCAGGAAAAAGAAGGTAAGAAGAACACCATAAACGCCAAGTTGAACATGTTCGTTACTAATTAATATGATATACGTTTCTTCATAATCTATTGAGAGATAGCATAACAATTCAACTAAAAGCAGATTAAAATCCCAATATCAAGCAAGAATAAACTACATACAGAATACCCATAAATACAAAATGATAAATCCAACAAACAAATCGCAGAAATCTTGAAAGAAAAAAAATCCAACAAATGATAAAGAATTAACATAAACTAAGAGGGGGAAAGAAAGAGAGTGAACCTGAGCAATGCTAATAATGAACTGTCTGAACTTGGGGTGTAAGCCAGCCTCTTTCTTGAGCCGATTAGCAATGGGTTTACAGATGGTTTTGAGGGCAAGTGTCCCTAACTTAACAACCGGTAGCACCATTTTTATGTGCTCCTTTCCCTGCAATTTGGGCTATTGCGTAATATGAAAACCCTTCGCCTTTTGGGTCATGTAGATCTTACACCAAATTGTAAGCGGGAATCAGTCAGAACTCTGAAGAAGCTAAAACAATATTACGTTGTTTTGAGGTCGCAGACGTTTAGATGGTAGCCGGACAACAAAAAACGTTTGGGGTGTCGTCGGGATTTGGACTTGGTCGCTACAGTTCTGACGAGTTATTTGCCCGAGTTAGACGAGAAGGATTAAAGAAAATATAAAGGCAACATTTTGGGTATGCCTAGTTCTCAATTTCTCACTTGGTTCGTACAAACTAATTTAAGGCTAATCTGAGACTAGATTGGGCTTGGAGGCTTGGATAGTTAAATTGGGCTTTCTTCAGCCCATCAGTTTATTGTAAAATAAAATTTCATTAAATGTGAAGTTAGTTTATGTAGCAATATTGGGTAATTTTTTTATTTTTTTATCAAAATTATTCAAAACTAACATTTATCATGATATTTTCATAATAATAATAATAAACATTACTTTATAATAATTTTGAAAAAAAATTAAATTCATGATTAAATTTTGATCCAATATGAAAATACATTTAATATCGTAATAAATCTTACTACAATAAAACAATTTCTTACCACATCCATAAAAAATCTTATATCGAGAAAAATTTAGTTAAAATTAAAATATTATGTTAATTTTATAAATTAAATCAATGTTTTAATTAGATGGAGTGATAAGAAAAAAAAAATTTATTTCCTTTTTCTTTTTATATCTCATTTATTTATACTCATTATTTTTATTGATTTAAACCATGTTAATATAACTTAGGATTAAAAAATAATTTTTCACATAAAAAAATATTACAATATATAACTAAAATTGTATTTTTTTAAATACTCGTATTTTTAATGTATCGGATAAATTTTTTTAATTTAAATATATTGATTGGATTATTTTTTCACCTTTATCTACGATTATATTTTATTTTAAATTTAAAAAAATTAAACTAGAAACCATAAATAAATAGAATTCTAAGATATTATATAGTTTACTTTCTTACTCAATATATTTAAGAAGCTAATATAATATAATAATAAGGTGTCTAGTTTCCCAATGGAATCTTATCTGTTTTTCAACTTATTAGAGGTTTTTTTTTTAAATAATTGAAGGGTTTAATTAATAATATTTTTTATATCTATTTTTTATTAGTATATTATATTTAATTCAAAAATTTATAATTAATTTTTTATTATTTTTATTTATTTATTATTGTATCACATAAATTTTAAATATTTATAAAAATAAATAAAGATAATTTAAAAAAAATATATTACAATTCACATACAATAGATATGCATTTTTACTAATGTAACCAAACATCCTCGATCTAACTTAGAATTAACATTTAACTATGTATTTTGATGGTCCTTGTAAGTAAATTTTCTTTGTTTCCTTACTGTTTATGTAGATATATCTGGTGTCTTTATTTAATAAGTAATTGTAAAATGGTTCACGAGATGTTGTGGTTGTGTATCATAATAGCTTGATTTTCTTTCAAATAATTTATTAATTATGCATGTTGAATAATAATTTTTTATTTGAATTATTATCAAAATATGAAATAATTCATAAAAAAATTATTTTTTAATCAAATTTTATTTTTATATTTTTTTATTTTTATAAAAAAAATATGCATAATAACCAATTTTTTTTTCTTTAAATTCTTTAGGTTTTATAAAAAAACAAAAAAAAAATATAAACTACTACCAAATAATTTGTTAATAGTTTTTGGTTTTTCTTGAAAATCACTTTAAAAAATACTAATAATTATTTTTACAAATAAAAAAATTATAAAATTAATTATTTAATTATAAATCCTAACCTTTATTAAACAATATCAAAAGAGATCGTGTTAAAAGCTCCAAATTAAGAGTTTAAGTTTGAAAAGACTGCTACCCAACCATCTTTCTTCATCATCTTTACGAAAATTATCGTGGGCACGAGAAGTTAAAAGTATTGCATCAATCTGCGATCGAAGTAGTAATGTTTAAAACCTTCAATTTTAAGTATAAATAACTGAAATTAAAATTATCGATAAAATTTTGATCACTTTTTTAAAAAATAAATACAATTAATAAAATGTGAAATAATTATTATAATATTAAAAATATGATTAATTAAAATTGGAGTGATTTTATAGGGACTAAGGCCAGCAGCCAAGAAGAGGCTTTCCCACTCCTTTTCTTTGCGCTCTTTACTACAGAAGTGAGCCATCATTAAAATATCAAAGCAGAGTTGTGCTTCAGTTGAACACCGATCCTTATCTTGTAAATCAAAATGGTGCAACGTTAGTGAACCGTGGTGACGGTTCGATTTCGTCGGAACCGTACGTCGGTTTCGAAACCAAACGAGGTTCTTGATGGAAGAACCTTAATAAAGTATCGGGTGCTCTCACTATTAATTGCATAACAATTCAGATTACACCATCAATATGCAGAGAATAAGTGTGAGAAACCAGTGAAAGCATCGAACAGAAAATCCATTGGAATTCCCGTGTAAGTCTTTGAAATTAGATCAATGACATGAGGTATGTTTTCAATCCAATTTTGTTTCCGCTGCATTTAAATTATGAGTTCATATGGTTTTATGAATGTTTCTGGATTGAATTGAGTATCTAACATTTGGTATCAGAGCAATTTGAAAACTACTCTGTTTTACTCTCTTTCACGAGAACTGAAATTTTGGATTTTTTATTTTGATTGTTTTTGATGCATATGGAAATTATAAAGTGTTTCACTATTGATTTTTAAGTGATTCTGTAAAATTAAACTTGAAAAACAATGAAGAAAATAAATCCAATTTGCCGTGGGTATTTATTTGCTTCATTAATTAACTTTTTATTTAAAATGATGTTTTTACTTCAAATTAATATCATGAATCACTCGGAAATCGAATTCTGAGAATTTTGATAAAAATAACGCCAGAATAGAAATATACGGCCGAGTATCCATTAATGTCAAATCGGGTCAAGTTGACCCAGTTTACACTGCTAAGTTTTCAATAAACTATCCACTTGACCACTGAAGCTGTTCTGTTATTTTATGTAACAGAATATATTTATAGAATCAGAAGTTAGTTTTATTAAAAAATCAAACATTTGGATTGGCGGGGACTTGAACCTTGGTCTTAGGACAATGAAATAAAGCCAAACCAACAAGCTACAACATGTTATGTGTTGTAAATGTATAATATTTTATATATATCAAATATTTAATTTTTATTAAAACAAAATAAATAAATATATATATATATATAAAATAATTCTGAATATAATTTTAATTTATGTTTATCACATGTATAATATTTATTATACATGTTATATTTATTTAAATAATTTTTGGACACATTAAAATTTTATTTAAATACATTATGCTTAAATTATTTGTTTTGTGTATTTATATGTATAAATTTTGCAATTGATTATACATATAAAATTGAGTTAAATAATTTATGCATAATGAAATTTTTTTAATGACTCTTATTGATTTAATTAGTGCTTATATTATTTAATTTTGCTTGTATAATTTATTGTCATATATGCAATTTAAGATAAATAATATTTGTACATTTGATATTAAATTAATATTGCTTATGGTTTTATGCAATAATTGAGCATAAGAATTTAATTAATATTTAAGTGATTCATATAGTTTGATTAATTAGGAAGTAACCACATCATCTTTAATTAATTAAAACTATAATAAAGTTTATTTAGGATCACATTTAGAAAATAAATATTAATTGTAATTAATCATATGTGATATAATAAATCTTATCCCACAGGAATTTTTATTATATTTTTGTGTGATTAATTAGGATATAATATCAAATTATATTTTCTAATTTACCCACAGGGATTAGGAAAAGGAACATAATTTGATAATTTTATCGTAAAGTTAGGATGAATTTAATTGAATTAAAACTTTAGCCCACAGGCAAGTTTTATGTCACTAGATTCATATTATTCATGATTTACATTGGTAAATAATGACTATAGTTTAGGCCTCAAATTTTAATAAGCATATAATCTTTAATTACAGCTTCTCAACTTGTAAATTTTTCTGATATCCATTCTGATATTCCCGATCTGAAAGGGGATAACTATAAAATATGGAAGGAAAGAATTCTCCTTCAATTAGGGTGGATGGATATTGATTATGCTATTAGGAAAAACGAACCACCTAAAATTACTCAAACCAAGATTTCTAGAGAATATCATGCTTTATGAACAATGGGAACGATCTAATCGCCTTAGTATGATGTTCATTAAGACTAAAATCTCTGCTGGTATTCGTGGTTCCGTTGATCAGCATACCAATGTTCAAGACTTGCTAAAGGCCATTGATGATCAATTCGTCACTTCAGATAAGGCTTTAGCAAGCACCCTTATTATGAAGTTCTCTTCTTTAAGACTCACCAGTGTGAAAGGTGTGCGCGAGCACATTATGCAAATAAGGGACATTGTGGCTCAACTTAAGAATCTCGAGGTTGAGATGTCGGAATCCTTCCTGGTGCACTATATCCTTAACACTCTCCCACAACAGTACGGGCCATTCAAAATCTCGTACAATACACATAAAGATAAATGGTCAATCAATGAACTAATGACCATGTGTGTTCAAGAGGAAGGGAGGCTTGTTATGGAATTTGGTGAAAGTGCAATGTTGGCTACAACGTACCAGAAAGGAAAATCTCAATACAAGCATAAAGGAAAGGGAATAATTCCACCTCAGGCTGATATTAAGAAAGAATCCAAGTGTTTCTTTTGTAAAAAGAAGGGACACATGAAGAAGGATTGTATCAGATTCCAGAAATGGCTTGAGAATAAAGGTAATCCAACCTCGTTTGTTTGTTATGAATCTAATATGGTTAATGTTAATATTAACACCTGGTGGATTGATTCTGGATCTACAATCCATGTTGCAAACTCCTTACAGGGTATGCAAAATCTAAGGAAGCCAGTGGGAAGTGAGCAATACATCTTATCCGGTAACAAGATGGGTTCACATGTGGAGGCTGTAGGGACATGTAGTTTGATTTTAAGTAGTGGTTTTATTTTAAAATTAGAAAAGACCTTTTATGTTCCAAGTTTCTCTAGAAACTTGATTTCAATTTCAAGACTTGTACCTTATGGTTATTCCTTTCACTTTTCAGAAACATCTTTCAATTTATTTAATAAATCTAATTGTGTTGGGAATGGTATTTTGTCTGATGGTCTTTACTGCATTAATTTACGAAATAATGCCACTCATAACGCTATGCATGTTCAAGCTGGCACTAAAAGGTGTATTATTGACGATGACTCTTCTACGTTATGGCATAGGAGATTAGGACATATCTCCATAGAAAGAATTAAAAGATTAGTGAAAGATGGGGTACTTAGTACTCTAGATTTTACTGATTTTGAGACATGTGTGGACTGCATTAAGGGAAAGCAGACTAACAAGTCAAAGAAAGGTGCCAATAGGAGTTCAAACATATTAGAAATCATACATACTGATATATGTTGTCCAGACATGGACATTCAAGGTCAGAAATATTTTATCACCTTTATTGATGATTTTTCTCGATATATGTATCTCTATATGCTTCATAATAAGAGCGAAGCATTGGATGCCTTCAAAAGCTTTAAGGTTGAAGTAGAGAAACAATGTGGAAAGCAAATAAAGATCGTGAGATCAGATAGAGGTGGTGAATATTATGGTAGATACACTGAGAATGGATAAGCGCCTGGTCCGTTTGCTAAGTTTCTTCAAGAACATGGGATAGTTGCCCAATACACTATGCCTGGTTCACCAGACCAGAATGGTGTAGCAGAAAGAAGAAACCAAACACTATTGGACATGGTGCGGAGTATGCTTAGCAACTCCAATCTTCCTAAATCCTTATGGATTGAAGCTTTAAAGACGGCTGTGTATATATTAAACTGAGTTCCAACCAAGGCTGTCTCAAAGACACCATTTGAATTATGGAAAGGTTGGAAACCGAGTTTGCAACATATGCGCGTTTGGGGATGCCCGTCTGAAGTGAGGATTTATAATCCACAAGAGAAAAAGCTGGACCAAAGGACCATTAGTGGGTATTTCATTGGATATGCAGAACGGTCTAAAGGTTATAGATTTTATTGTCCATCTCACAACACTAGATTTGTGGAATCAAGAAATGCAAAATTTCTTGAGAATTACTTGATTAGTGGGAGCGATCAATCCCAGGGCATTGGTTCTGAGAAAGATCATTCAGATGCTCAATGTACCACTTCAAGTAATGGACTGATCATTATTGTTAACAACACGCCTCGAGTACAAATGCGTGTTGAAGAACCAGTCTTAGAAGTACCACAAGTTGTTTATCCTGATCCAGTAGATGTTGAAGTTCAACAGATGCCTACAACTGTTGAACAACTAGTTGAACAACATGATCCTGCTCCTCAGGAGAATGTTGATGCAACATTAAGAAGATCTACTAGAGTAAGGAAATCAGCGATTCATAATGATTATGTTGTGTATCTACAAGAATGTGACTATAATGTTGGAGCCGAAAATGATCCTGAGACGTTTTCACAGGCCATGAGTTCTGAGGTTTCGAACTTATGGTACAATGCCATGAAAGAAGAGATGGATTCTATGGCATCTAACCGAGTCTGGGATCTCGTCAAGTTGCCTGATGGTGTGAAAGCCATTGGATGTAAATGGGTCTTCAAAACAAAGAAAGACTCACAAGGCAACATTGAGAGACATAAGGCAAGACTCGTTGCCAAAGGATTCACTCAAAAGGAAGGAATCAACTACACAGAGACATTTTCTCCTGTATCTAAGAAAGATTCACTTCGTGTGGTCATGGCATTGGTTGCCCATTTTGATTTGGATTTGCAACAAATGGATGTGAAAACGGCTTTCCTTAATGGTAACCTAGAGGAAGAGGTTTATATGAAACAACCTGAAGGATTCTTCTCTAGTGATGGTGAGCATTTGGTTTGTAAGCTTAATAAATCCATATATGGATTAAAGCAAGCCTCCCGTCAATGGTATTTGAAATTCCATAACGTCATCACTTCATTTGGTTTTGAAGAGAACGTCATGGATCAATGTATATACCAGAAGGTTAGTGGGAGTAAGATTTGTTTTTTGGTGCTATATGTGGATGATATTTTGCTTGCAGCCAATGATAGGGGTTTGCTACATGAGGTAAAACAATTCCTCTCTAAAAATTTTGATATGAAGGATATGGGTGAGGCATCTTATGTCATTGGCATTAAGATCCATAGAGATAGACTTCGAGGTGTCTTGGGTTTATCTCAGGAAACCTATATCAATAAAGTTTTAGAGAGATTTCGGATGAAGGATTGTTCACCAAGTGTTGCTCCCATTGTGAAGGGTGATAAGTTCAATTTGGACCAATGCCCAAGGAATGATTTTGAAAGAGAACAGATGAAAACCATTCCATATGCTTCAGCTGTTGGAAGCCTGATGTATGCTCGGTCTCCGCACTGCACCTAACATTGCATTTGTTATTGGGATGCTAGGGAGATATCAGAGTAATCCAGGTGTTGACCATTGGAAAGTTGCAAAGAAAGTGATGAGGTACCTACAAGGAACCAAGGATTATATGCTCATGTATAGACGAACCGATGAACTGGAAGTAATTGGCTACTCCGATGTAGACTTTGCTGGCTGTATTGATTCACAAAAATCAACATCTGGTTACATTTTCATGCTAGGTGGAAATGTGTCTTGGAGGAGTGCGAAACAGTCATTGACTGCTACTTCCACTATGGAGGCCGAGTTCGTATCATGTTTTGAGGCCACATCGCATGGTGTATGGTTAAAGAGTTTCATTTCCGGGCTTAGAGTAGTTGACTCTATTTCTAGGCCATTAAGATTATATTATGACAACTCAGCTGCTGTATTTATGGCTAAGAACAACAAAAGTGGTAGTCGTAGTAAGCACATCGACATCAAGTACTTGGCCATAAGAGAACGTGTTAAGGAAAAGAAAGTGGTCATTGAGCACGTAAGCACTGAGTTAATGATTGCTGATCCTTTGACTAAAGGCATGCCACCAATGAAATTCAAGGATCATGTAGAGAAAATGGGAATTAGTTCCACTTTGTAAATGTATATATACAATTTATTAATGAAACTCTTATATATTGTGATATTTTCTCATATTCATGTGCACCTTAATTTATTTGAGAAAATATATATACTTTATTGGACCAAGAATAAATATAGGATTTATTCATTAAGTTTAGTTACCACATAAAGAATAGTACTTGAGAAACTAAATACATTGTAATACATGGAAGATAATACTCACTCTTAGAGGACCTATCGCTATGATTCATGTGTTTTGTTACTCAAGAGAATTTTGATTAACTTTTGCACCAAGTGGGAGAATGTAAATCAAAGTGGTGCAACGTTAGTGAACCGTGGTGACGGTTCGGTTTCGTCGGAACCGTACGTCGATTCCGAAACTAAACGAGGTTCTTGATGGAAGAACCTTCATAAAGTATCGGGTCCTCTCACTATTAACTGCATAACAATTCATATTACACCATCAATACGCAGAGAATAAGTGTGAGAAACCAGTGAAAGCATCGAACAGAAAATCCATTGGAATTCCCGTGTAAGTGCTGAAATTTGATCAATGGCAGGAGGTATGTTTTCAATCCAATTTTATTTCCACTGCATTTAAATTATGAGTTCATATTATTTTATGAATGTTTCTGGATTGAATTGAGTATCTAACATATCTTTCTTATTGTTTCCAATTACAATGTCTATGATCATGATTTTTCCTCCTCCATCTTTGTTCAAAGTTAATGCTTCTTTGCATTGTTTTTGGTTAACCCATGTCAATATTTAAGCAATTGGTTAAAGAATGAAGATGCTTCATCAATATTTGAGATGACAAATGCAAAGAAGTTTTGGGATGCAGCTGCTGAGCCTAGACTTTTTGACTTGTTTAATGAGGCAATGTCAACTGATTCTGAGATAATTGCAAATGTCATTTTTAATGAATGTAAGGGAGTTTTTAAAGGATTGAAGTCTCTAGTTGATGTAGGAGGTGGCACTGGAACCATAGCAAAATCCATAGCCAAAAAATTTCCATAGGAAAAATCATGATCATAGACATTGTAATTGGAAACAATAAGAAAGATAAGGATCAGTGTTCAACTGAAGCACAACTCTGCTTTGATATTTTAATGATGGCTCACTTCTGCAGTAAAGAGCGCAAAGAAAAGGAGTGGGAAAGCCTCTTCTTGGCTGCTGGCTTTAGTCGCTATAAAATCACTCCAATTTTTGGAATAAGATCTCTTATCGAAGTGTACCCTTAATTAAGGCCTTATGTCACGACCTTAATTTCTCAATTAGCGATCGTGCATCACTTAGCTCGGTCCGTTGCACTAAGCCTGCCTTTGAATCCGAAATGTAACTCCAAAGAGAATAGAAAGAGTTTGCAAAGAATGCTTTGTATTGCTCTAGAGAGAGTTTATGTTACAAATGCTAAGAATTCCCAAGGATCTCCCAAGATGTTAGGAATTTCCAAGATTTCCAAGGATGATTACAAATGAAGACCAATAGGTCTATTTATAGTGTGGCAACAAGCCTAGGAGTATGCCACATTTCTCTAGATCCTTCTAGCTCTAGAATATACAAGAGTATTCTAGATTTATGTACAATGTGCCACAAGGCTCTAGGACCTTCTAGCCAACTCTAGAGTCTTCTAGGTTTGTCTAGCTCCTTCATGCACCTTCCGGGATGTTCCGTAAGCTTCCAGCAGCTTCTACAACCTTCCCAAACCATCCGGCGCGTTCTAGAATATTCCAGCTCATTCTAGCACCCTCCAGTGTGCTCTAGAACATTCTAGGGTCTTCAAGCTTGAGTTGAGTCCGTCCAACTCTAGCCCTTTCTAGACTTCTCTAGGAAACTCTAGAACTTTCCATGTGTCTAGATCCTTTAGGCAGCCATCATTTGGATTTTTAGGGGCAGTTTGGGCGGGACGTGACACCCTCCCCCACTCAAGTTCGTGACGCCCTCGTCGCGCCTTCAAGTTGAAACCTCTCTATAGCATCTTTGAATTGCCACAAGGAATCCTCAAGTTCCTAACTTGTCTCTACATCTAGTGCGTTTTTCCATTTGACCAAGTATTCCCTATAACTTTGTACGCCCCTTCGTCGGATCAAGCGGTCCGCCAAAATTGAGTCCACTTCCCTGTCAAAGGAGGTTAAAGGGTTTCAGCATACTTACATGAAAGACCGGATAGATTTTAAGCTTTGGGGGGAGTTGTAGTTTGTACGACACCTTACCAACTTTCTTGAGGACGGGAAATTGTCGTTCGTACTTCCGCACTAACCCCTTATGAACCTTCCGCAAGGACTTGAATTGTTGGGACAATAATTTGACAAGGACCAAATCGCCTTCCTGAAATTATACCATCCTCCTCTTCTTGTTATCCCATTTCTTCATCTTTTTAGACGCCTTATGCAAATAGGCTCGGGCCAACTCCGCTTGTTCATGCCAGTCCTTGGAAAACTTGAAGGCAGCAGGGCTCTTCCCTTCATAACTCGTGGCCAAGGCATGGGGAGTCATGGGTTGCTGCCCCATGACAATCTCAAAAGGACTCTTTGCGGTGGACTCGCTTCTTTGCAGATTATACGAAAATTGGGCTACATCCAACAGCTTCGCCCAATCTCGTTGATTGGCACTCACAAAGTGCCTGAGATACAACTCCAGCAATGCATTGGCACGCTCCGTCTGTCCATCACTTTGAGGATGAAAGCTTGTAGAGAAGTTCAAGTCTGATCCCAACAGCTTGAACAATTCCGTCCAAAATTTCCCTGTGAATCGTGGGTCTCGATCACTTACTATATTGGATGGAATCCCCCAATGCTTCACAACATGTTTAAGGAACAAGCGCGCCGTCTCATCTGCCGTGCAGTCCGTTGAGGCAGGTATGAATGTTGCATACTTGCTGAAGCGGTCGATAACGACAATTATGCTGCCAAAGCCCTCTGATTTTGGCAGACAAGTAATGAAGTCCATAGAGACACTCTCCCATGGTCTCTCTGGAATAGGCAACGGTTCTAGCAATCCTCCGGGTGCATGCTGCTCTATCTTGTCTTGTTGGCATACAAGGCAAGTCTTCACATAAGCTTCGACATCGTCCCGAAGTTGAGGCCAATAGTAGATGGATTTGATCAAAGCAAGGGTGCGCCTCATTCCTGGGTGTCCAGCCCATAAGGAATCATGGCATTCCTTGATAAGCTCCTTCCTTAAGCTCCCCCATTTTGGCACAAAGATACGACTCTGCTTGGCATAGAGTAGTCCGTCACTCAGCCAAAATCGTCTCGTCTTCCCTTCCTTGATGAGGGCAAGGAGATTTTGAGCAAGGGCATCATGCTCTAACCCTTCTTTGATCCTTTCTAACAAAGGACTACTTGGCCTGCTTAAAGCTGCTAGCTCCGTCTTTCGGCTCAACGCATCAGCCACCACATTAGCTTTGCCAGGCTTGTACTCCAACCTGTAGTCAAACTCTGCCAAGAAATCCTGCCATCGAGCTTGCTTAGGACTCAACTTCTTTTGAGTCTGGAAGTAGCTTGTTGCAACATTGTCCGTCATGATAACAAAATGAGAGCCCAATAAGTAGTGTCGCCACACCCTTAGACAATGAATGACAGCGATCATTTCCTTCTCTTGTACGGTGTAGCGGCGTTCAGTGTCGTTAAGCTTACGACTCTCATAGGCTATCGGACGTCCTTCCTGCATCAATACTCCACCAATGGCAAAATCCGATGCATCCGTATGCAGCTCGTACCTCTTGGAAGGGTCTGGTAGGCAAAGCACCGGTTCTTCACTAACGGCCTTCTTCAAGTCTTCAAACGAGGCTTGGCATTCACTTGTCCATTCCCAAGCCTTGTTCTTTTTGAGTAAGTTAGTGAGTGAGGCTGCTCTCGCTGAGTAGGACTTGATAAACCTTCTATAGTAGTTCACAAGTCCGAGAAAAGATCTTAACTCAAGAACTTTGGTAAGAGGTTCCCATTCTTGGATGGCTTTCACCTTAGCTCCATCCATCATCAATTTCCCATCCTTTATCCTATGCCCTAGGAACATCACCTCATCTTGGGCAAAGGAACACTTCTCCTTCTTGACGTATAGATCATTTTCCCTTAGGACCTCGAACACCTTCTTCAAATGCTCTAGATGTTCTTCCATAGTCCGACTATAGATCACAATGTCGTCAAGATATACTACCACGAACCGGTCGAGGTAGGGATGGAAAATCTTGTTCATCAAAGTGCAGAAGGTGGCTGGTGCATTTGTGAGGCCGAATGGCATAACAAGGAACTCATAGGCACCATACCTGGTTACACAAGTAGTCTTGGGCTCATCTCCCTTGGCTATGCGTACCTGGTAGTATCCCGATCGTAGGTCCAATTTTGTGAAGTATCTTGCACTCCCCAATTGATCAAACAAATCAGCAATAAGAGGAATAGGATACTTGTTTTTGACCGTGATCTTATTTAGAGCTCTGTAATCGATGCACATTCGCAGCGAGCCATCCTTCTTCTTTTGAAATAGCACCGGGGCACCAAATGGGGCTTTGGAGGGCCTTATGAAGCCAACATCCAGCAATTCGTCAAGCTGCTTCCGTAATTCTGCCAACTCTGAGTTTTCCATCCGATATGGGCTCAAATCTGGTGGCCTGGTGCCGGGTTCCAGCTCTATTTCGTGGTCTACCTCCCTCCTTGGACGTAACCGTTTAGGTAATGCTTCCGGCATTACATCTTGGAACTTATCTAAGACAACTTGCACTTCCATTGGCAAGCTTGGCTTTGATGACGTCTCCTCATCGTCGTATTCTTTTAAAATGGCCAAGTAACTCTCTTCATCCTTCTTCAATCCCTTCTTGAATTGAAGTGCTGAGAGAGCTTGGATAGTAGGTTTGCTGGTCCTTTCCGTTAGTACCACACACGCCTTCGTACCATCCATGATACACATAGAGTTTGAGCATGGCACCAAGAAAGCTCTTACCTGGTCCAAGAACTCCATGCCGAATACAACTGTGAAGTCATCCATAGGTGCTACAGATAAGTACACTTGGCCAGTCCAAGCACCAAGACTGACCTTAACTCCTCGAGTGACTCCATGTAATGGTAGTGCTGCTGAGTTAACTGCCTTCAGAGATCCCCCTCCGTTGACAACCTTCAGGCCGAGTCTCTTTGCTTCTTCCACTGAAACAAAATTGTGAGATGCTCCTGTGTCGACCAATGCTTTGGCGACCTTCCCATTGATGGTGGCATCCACGTACATCAAACCTTTAGGGGTCTTTGGAGCACTCTCAATTGCACCAAGTAGGCGCAAAGAACCCATCTTTGCACCTGCGTCCGACTCGCCTCCATCCTGCTCATGAGTGGAAGCAACTAAGGCACTCAAGGTCTTCCTCTTTGGACATTCACGTGCCCAATGCGGTCCGTCACAAATGAAGCACGTTACACGGGGCTTTGAGGCATTCCGATCCTCCTTCTCCTTCATCTTATCCCGTGGCTTGAATGAGGAGTTGCCTTTATGATTTTTGGAACCCTGACTTTTGACATGGCCTCCATTACTCTTCTCTCCACCAAACTTTTTATCCGAGGCTTTTGGGCTCTCCTTGTTTGTGGAGTAGTTGATAAAGCTTTCCACAGTTGTGATGGCCGAAGACAAGTCTTGGACACCACGTCGCTTAAGTTCCAAATTAGCCCATGATTGGAGACCGTCCATGAACAAGAATAGGGAATCCTTGTCAGTTGTGTCGGGGACTTCAAGTAGCAAGGTTGTGAACCCCTTCACATAATCCCTTATGCTACCTGTCTGCTTTAACCGTCGCAGTCGGCCCCTTGCCTCCTCCTCAGCATTTACGGGGAAGAACTGCATCTTGAACTCCCTTTTGAAATCTTCAAAGGTGTCAATTGTGCAAACCCCTCGTTGCACATCTCCATGTTTCCACCTCCACCACAAAGATAGCGCGGTGTCGAGGAAAAATACATAGCGGCCGGTTCGAATCTTGGCGTACGGTCCGATTATGCCAAGAGGCCTCAAAGTATTGTTCCAGCCCCCATAGGAAGTTCTCCACTTCCCTAGCGTTCCTAACACCATTGAAGGTCTTAGGCTTGGGAACATCCACCCTCTTAGCCTCAATTATAATGGTTGTGCTAGTTCCCGCGACCATAGCCCGCTTACAAAGAGCTAGATCACCACCCATATCCTCAACTCTAAGCAAGACATTTGCGAGTTCTCTTTGGACGAGATCTCTTACCTTGGCGAGTTCAGCTTTCAACCCATCGATCTCTTGCCTTAGCCCACCATCTAGCTCGTTGAGTGACATCTTAACCGCTGCATGGATCTCCACATCCTCGGCCTCCAAGCCATTGCAACGCTCCTCTAAGTTGTCCACTCGGTCAAACAGCTCCCCCAAGCTGTCCTGCGCACTCCCCACACGTGCTTCCAAGCTAGAAAGTATGTCTTTCGACTTGGCTCGAGATTCCTTTGATGGTTTTGGGTTTCCTCACGTCCACGTTCCATAGGTGGAACATCAACGCTTGGAGTAGATGGACCAACGTTCTTCATTATGCCAAGAGTAAGATTGCTTCAACCTAATGCTTTGATACCAACTGTCACGACCTTAATTTCTCAAGTAGCGATCGTGCGGCACTTAGCTCGGTCCGTTGCACTAAGCCTGCCTTTGAATCCGAAATGTAACTCCAAAGAGAATAGAAAGAGTTTGCAAAGAATGCTTTGTATTGCTCTAGAGAGAGTTTATGTTACAAATGCTAAGAATTCCTAAGGATCTCCCAAGATGTTAGGAATTTCCAAGATTTCCAAGGATGATTACAAATGAAGACCAATAGGTCTATTTATAGTGTGGCAACAAGCCTAGGAGTATGCCACATTTCTCTAGATCCTTCTAGCTCTAGAATGTACAAGAGTATTCTAGATTTATGTACAATGTGCCACAAGGCTCTAGGACCTTCTAGCCAACTCTACAGTCTTCTAGGTTGGTCTAGCTCCTTCATGCACCTTCCGGGATGTTCCGTAAGCTTCCAGCAGCTTCTACAACCTTCCCGAACCATCCGTCGCATTCTAGAATATTTCAGCTCATTCTAGCACCCTCCAGTGTGCTCTAGAACATTCTAGGGTCTTCAAGCTTGAGTTGAGTCCGTCCAACTCTAGCCCTTTCTAGACTTCTCTAGGCAACTCTAGAACTTTCCATGTGTCTAGATCCTTTAGGCAGCCATCATTTGGAATTTTAGGGGCAGTTTGGGCGGGACGTGACACTTAACTAACTACATAATTGTATGTTGTGTAGTGTAATTAATTGCTCTATCCTCGCAAAATTACAATATATACCCCTTCTCAAACTCTCTCCCCACTTTCGCCAAGCCTGTTCCTTCTCTTCCAGTTTTCTATCTCTCCCAGCAACTCTCACATGCAGGAGTCAGTTCTTTGTATTATAAGTTTGGAGTATTTGTCTTTTTTGTTTGTTTGGCTATTTTTATGTTTGAGTGTGTTTTTTGTATAATAAGTTTGGGGTATTTGTCTTTTTTCTTAATAAATAGCAGTGTGTTTGAATCTCTCAAAATTGATTTACATCCACATTGAGGTGTTTTTTAATGTTTTAATAATTAATATGTGATCTAATTTTGAGTCAATTTGTTAACTATATTATGGTTATCCTATACATATATGCATTTTTTTTTTTGGTGCAAACTTTTGATGTGGAAAAATACTCCATTTACTTCACAATTTAGATTTATTTGTATGCATCTATTAAAATGATAATATAAATAAAATAAATTTTATAATTCCTCCCTTTTAATAATCCCTCGACAAAATGATAAAATAAATAAAAATTTATAATTTTTAATCGATAATTCCTCAATAGTAAAAATAATTAAAGAGTATAAAAATCTTCTAATTTTCAAGTTGTTAAATCAATCTCATAACTTATAAAAAAAATAATAGGCACAAAAGTTAGGCGTTAGTTGATGATTATTATTTTTGGTTGAAAATTTTAGATAGGAATTTCAAAATAAAAAAAAAACTAAAATTATGTATATTTTAGAGACAATGACATGTCATAAGAGTTTGTTACAATGTTGTGCTCTAATGCATGTCCAATACAATCAATTTTATTATGTTAATAATTATTATAATAAAAATATGTATAAAATATTTATTTTATTTTTTTATATTAATTGAATATTAATATTATTATTTTTAAATAAAATTATTATTAATAAAATATTATTGATTTTATCTTGTAAATTTATATTAGTTTATAAAATATGAAATTAACAATATTACACGATTACGAGAGATGTTAATATGTTTTGACTTTTGGAATTTCATCGTTAGATTGGTGTATAATGATGTGATAATAATATTATTTTAGATATATTGATATTAAAATATAATCTTTATATTTATGATTAAATTATTATAAAAGTATTAAAAAATATAGATAAATTATCACTTAAATATCGTGATCATTAAATTTTTATTTAGATATATTTTTTATTAAAATATTATAAATATTGTGAATATTTTTACAAAATATCAAAAATATTAATTTTTAATTTATTTTTCTATTTTTCTTTTTAGATCATTATACTTTTGTAGCTCGTAAATTATAAAGTAAAAAGAAGATAATACATTATTTTTTAGTAATTATTATTGTTGCATGTTTTTATTTTCTAATACTTTATATTAATATTATAACATGTATATTACACTAAAGAATAAGACTTATTATATTTCCTTAACTATGATTACTTTTAGAATAAATAAAGAATGAAATTTTCTTTCATACAGTTTAGATTTATCTATTTATACCGATTAATATAATTTAATAATCTATTTAATTATTTCAAACATTTTAACTATTTATTACATAACATTTTTTTACAAAATAATATATATTTTGTTATATAATATTTTAATTAATTAATTAACTTATTGATTAGTATAAATATTATAAATATTTAAAAAATATGTGCATTAAATAAATATTAGTTTAAAATATAAGTAATTAATTATTTTAATTTTTTATAAAAAAACTCTATAGTTTTGACAGAATTGTCATAGTTTTTGTACTTTTTTTAAAATTTTTATCTACCATAATAATGTATTTTATATTTTTGTAAAAATATATCTTAATATCTTAACCAACATCGAATGGGTAGATTTACGAACGGGCGTGGAGACGAGTGAGAATGATTAAGCTAATAATAATAACCACTCGGTATCAATTTCGAGTACATTTAATAAATTATAATCGGTTATGAATCGATAGCAATTTTTCCATAGTTTAACAATGTTTTTATTTTTATTTTTTAATATTTATTTAAAAATATATTTAATTTTAAAAAATTAAATATTAACGAAATTCTTACGTTATTATATTATTTAAAATATTAACATTAATTTTTATTTTTATTTATTTAATACATATTTTTAATAAAATAAAAATAAAAAATAAAATAAATTTAATTTAATCTAACTATATACTATATAAATTATTGTATGTTTTATTATTAAAATTATATTTTTCTATAATTATATATATATATAATATTATTATTAATATTAATATATATTTAATTTTAATTAACAAAAAAATTAATATTATAATAACTATCATTATCCAACATCTTATTAATTATCATCAAATTTTTATAAATAATTTTAATCTTAATTATTTATAGTTAAAAGAAGTCAGGATTTATCGATTGCAGATTGATGCAATACTTTTAACTTCTTGTGCCCACGATGATGTTCATAAAGATGATTAAGAAAGATGGTTGGGTAGCAATCTTTTCAAACTTAAACTCTTTTGATACTGTTTAATAAATGTTAGGATTTATAATTAAATAATTAATTTTATAATTTTGTAAAAATAATTATTAATATTTTTTAAGTGATTTTCAAGAAAAATAAAAAACGATTGAAAAATTATTTGGTAATAGTTTATATTTTTTTTTGGCTTTTTATAAAACCTCAAGAATTAAAAGAAAAAAAGATTGGTTATCATTTTTAAATTATTTTCTGATAATTTTCTTTCGATATTTATATATAGATATAAAGTTATAAAACTTAATTTATTATGCATATTTTAAAAAAAAAATAAAAAATATAAATATAAAATTTGATTAAAAAATAATTTTTTTATGAATTATTTTATATTTTGATAATAATTCTTAAAAGATTTAATAAGTAAAATAAAAAATTATTATTAGTCATGCATAATTAATAAATTATTTGGAAAAAAAATCAAATGATTATGATACACAAGCACAACATCTTGTGAATCATTTTACAATTACAGATAGCTTGGGGTTATTAAATAAAGATCTATGTATGCACTAAGGAAACAAAGAAAATTTACTTTAAAGGACTATCAAAGTATATTGTTTGGTCGGAGATGTTTGACTACATTATCTATTGCATGTGAATTGTAATATTTTTTTTAAAAAAATTATCTTTATTTTTTTTATAAATATTTAAAATTTATGTCATACAATAATAAATAAATAAAAATAATAAAAAATTAGTTATAAATTTTTAATTAAATAAAATAAAATATAATAAATATTATTAATTAAACCCTTTAATTTTTTTTTAAAAAAATCCTATAATAAGTTGAAAAACAGATATCGGGAAACTAAACACCTTATTATTATATTATATGAGTTTTTTTTTGTTTGTCCTGGTAGATTAAATATATTGACGAAGAAAGTAAACTTTATAATATTGTAGAATTCTTTTTTGTCACGGTGTTTATTTTAATTTTTTTAAATTTAAAATAAAATATAATCGTAAGAAAATAATACGATGAATAAATTTTATAATCTCATCGAATTTAAATTCAAAAATATACAATTTTTCAAATTCGAATTAGATTCAAATTAACATATATTTATAATCTGTTGCATTTAAATATTATACATATTATTATTAAAAATACAGATTATATTTTATAATATGTTATATTTAAATATTATACATATTATTATATTTAAATATTACGTATACTATTAACGAAACCCGTAAAGGTGAATCTCTGAAAAGGGATAATGCCCGACCCCAAATCCTCGAGTTTTACTTTGGTGTGATCATAGGTTTAAAACGAAGAGGGTTTGGATACCTCTCCTCGATTGGCCATCTACTCTATTCTCTTTTACATGAGGTAGGTTTATTCACACTTCTATTGACCACTTCTTTAACAGATTTCATTTCACTTTTCATGTTTACGAATTTTTAGGTTTCTTTATAAACTAAGTCCAAATATTGAGTGGTGGTTTTTGTTAACTCAATGAAAATGTTAGTATCATGCTTGATTTCTTTTCAGAAAGCTTCGATTGATATTATGTCAAGACATTGAGAAATTCCCATTTTTTTTGTCTTAAACCTCCTCATATAAGCTTCAGTTTTCTCCTCCTCCTCTTGGATTAACGAAAATGGGTGATAAGACTCCTTCCTTATGTGCTTGTTTCATGCATAATTGGTAATAAATACCTTGACTAGGGCATGAAAGCTATTTATACATTTAGGAGGTAATTTTATGAACCATTGTTTTGCAGTTTCTTGGAAAGTAGTAGCAAATAACTTGCAATACATCACTTTTCATTTGTTCTTTGGAAAGCTTACAGTAGCCATGACCAACTTAAGGTGGAAAACATAAACCACCAGATCTTTTGTCCCCTTTTGGGGGTGTTGATAACTGTATTTTATATTGTTATTTTCATCAATTTTAGTAATGATAATTGCTATGTTCTTTTAATATTTAGTTAATTTTTGTTAAATAAATTAATATTTTCCTTTTATGCATTAAAAATACATTTTTAATAAAATGAAATAATTTGTATCGAAAATGTACTTAATTTCATATTTTTTCGTCCACAAATATAATTTCAAATAATATAGTTCTTAAACTACAATTTATAAAAATCGAAAATATAATTTAAATTAAATTTGGGCTTAATTATAATTATTTAAAGTTTAAAAATTTAATTTAAAATTAGCAAAGGGCTTAACTGTAATTTAAGAAAGTTTAAAATGTAATTTGAATTAAATTTGTGGGTGAAAATGCAATTAATAAAACTTAATTTCTGCGCAGGTGAGATGAGGCCACGCGCCCTATTCCAAACGCGCAACGTGGACCGTCCGATCAAAGAAGTAACGGTTGGGATTCGCGCGTGTAGATCAAAACCGACCAAGAAGAGTGGGTACAGAGTTCATCGTTCGCGCGGCTCGGCGTGCCAGTGGGGCCCACCTGCCGCGCAGACTGGCGTGCAGAGTGGGACCCACATGTCGGCTGCGCAGAATCCCTCGAGGCGCATCGATCACCGTTGGATGAGATGAACGGTCCAGATTGAAGCGCGTTGAACCAAGCTGTCGCGCACCGAGCCGCTCGTCTACAAATCCAGTGTGACGCGGTACATCCAAGCCGCGTGCACCCTCGTGTTTCAACGGAAAATGAGCAGCCACGTGTCTAATAAATATTCCAGCGAATAACATGATGACACGTGGCATGTATTCGGTGAAATAAAAACGCAGAAACTACGCCCAGCCTTACCACCGAATGAACATCGGCCACGTGTCGCTATATTTCTCTCAGCAAATCACATGGTGACACGTGTCATGTGTGAAAAGAAAAAAAATCAGAAACGCGCATAATGGTTTTCACGCGTGTGTTGTTATTTTAATTCCCCATACATTTTTGTCCCCCACTTAAAATAAAAATAAAAAAAAAGAATAATTGAAAGGGGGATATATTCTGTACGCGAGGAATTAGTTGGGGTTCTTCTTATTTTTTTTTCTCTTTACCATTTTCATTTCTTTTCCTCTCTGCGTGTTACACAAAACACGCAGAACGTTTATTTGACATTTTTGTATTATATTTTCTTAGGGAAATTACAGAGAAAGAAGACAACTAAGAAGAAAGAAAGGGAATAATTTATTTTTCATCGAGGAATCGTGAAATAGTTTCTCCTAATCTATTTTCTCTTAATTTTTGTTTCTCTGCAATGTTTTATTTTTGTTGTGTTGTAATTTTAATTTCTGCCATGAACTAATTTATTTGTTCTAGGATTGCAGTGTAGCGTAAATTATGAAACTTGAATTAAGTATTTTTGAATGATTTATGGAACTGTTTTAAGTTGTTTATTTTATCTGTGTTTAATGCTTTTAATTATCGAAAGATTAATTAACTGATATGTGACACTTAAATAAACTTGAAAAAGGCATTTTTGTGTGCTGCTCGTGATAAAGTAACGTATATACATAAGAGATCGAAATATACTTTTATTGTATGTGTAACTGTTTGAAAACTCAGAACTTAATAAATCTGGTTGAATTTAATTCGCATAGGAATATAGTGAATCATTTTAACTGGATGTGTCTGTATGGAGCTCGGAAGAGATATATGGATAAATTAGGAGTTCTTGGTTAAAAACTTAAAATACGATAACATAAATCAAGATAAAATATAATGATTCAAGTTGATTAATTTGGTGAAACTGCAATCCTAGAATTTTCTTGCAATCTGTTATAAAAGTTAGTTAGTCAAACTGCATCAAATTATCGACTGTTTGGATAAAATTAGGTTGAAATAATTTTAATAATTAACGAATACTAGTAACAAATCTCTGTGGGAATGATATTTTACTTATCATATTATTACTTATGACCGTGTATACTTGCACGATTTTCTGTGTGTTGTAAAACCAACAACAGCAGGGCATTTAAGAGCATTAAATTTTTTTAGGGTGTAAGGTTAACTCCAAGACATCCAAAAAAAGCAACGTTAACAACTGATTACAAATTATTTCAATATCGCCCCAAGGTCTAAGCTTCTCTCGTCCTTTAAGTGTGTGATTCATTTTAATCCACATCTTCTTCTCCATATCTTTTAATTTTTTGTCTAAGACATCATTGGAGTCATACAATGGAGTTGGAAGGGATGTATGTTGCATTGCTTTCTCGTGAATTGGTGGATTCATTTGGGAAGGCCCTAGAATAAAATTAGGGTTTGGAGTTGTACGGGGGTATTATTCTATAACATCTACATGTTGTTATGGGTAGGAATGTGTGATACACATCCCCTTCTATATGGGTGATTATCCAATATCGATGGGCTAGACATATGAAATGACATCTTGGCCTTTGAATATTATTCTCGTTCCAATTGGGACCTTAATAGTTATTTTAGTGGGTCAGGTCACATCATGAGGAGATGGGATTGTGTGATTTTCGTTGACTAGGGGTGAGTACTACCTAGTTCGTGATCTGGTAACGACCTAACTGGTGAAGAGACATGTGTTTGATCATTAAGGTCAAATTCTTGAACTGCACGGGTAACACTATCAACCTATTTGGTAGGTAATAATGGGTTGTTTATGTTGCGTAATATAGTGGTCCTTGAAACACAAATTCCCCTAGGGATAAAATAACATGTCTCAAATGCTAACTATGGACTAGAAAGATTTAAGTTTCCATAGACGGTACTAATTGCTTGGAAATAATTTAGTGTGTTAGAGATTCTAATGATTCTTAATGAGAAGTCGATAATATGGATAAATAAACAGATAATGTATTCTCCTCATTAAAGGGGTATATATAGCTCCAAGAAAGTTGTATAGGTTATATGGATATAAGCGATTTGAATATATACTAAAATATGTACAATATAATTCATATTAACTAGGTCGCCATATGTATTTACATAAATAAGTCATTATATACAGATTGCTTGAGGCTCCAAAATTGGTCACTCAGGTCGTTAGGACGATGTAGGGTGGCGAGGTCACTTTATGGTATAAAATTCTAAACTATTTAAGTCTTGACTTTCATCAGGTCTCTATCTTTATTGGGTCTTGACCTTCATCGGGTTGCTATATAGTAGCGAGGTACTATAAATCTCTAGGTCGCGTACATATTATACGTATAACACCAAATTGAGCATTTTTTACTAAGTGATTTTCAAGAAAAAATCAACAATTATCAACAAATTGATTGGTAGCGGTTTTTATTTTTTTAAAAACGTAAAGAATTGAAAAAAAATTGGATATTAATTCTAACTTTTTTAGTTTTTAAGCATTTTCTTTGAATATTTATACATACAAAGTTATAAAACTTAATTTACTATGTAGAAAAAATATTTGGTAAAAATTATGAGTATTCTTTGAAAAATATATAGTGTTTTTTATTTAGAATATAATACAAGTAATTTGTTTACTTATTTAGATAAAATATTAGTAAACTTAGAATTCCGTATTTTAAATTTTACTAAACAATTGTGTATTCTAAATTTTACTTAACAATTATCTCATCTCATATGCATGATTAATACAGATAATCATCTTTTATTTTTTTAATATTTTTTATAATTTTATTCATTATTTAGGTCTATTTGTAACAAATAAGATATCTTGGATAAGATCTCACGAACTCATAAAATTTATGAATTGTATTATGGGTTAAAGGAACATCTCATCTCATTTAACACCTTTATCCAAGGATGATTTTTTTTTGTTTTGTTTCAACCGAACTCGTTAGCTTCTTAATCTCATTGGGTTCGTCTTCCTAATCCATGTATGGTTTATAGTTTGGTACTAGATCAAAAATGAAAAGCTATATTTATATAATAAGACTACAAATGATCAATTTAAATTAAATTATTAATATGCAGAACTCCTTCCAACTGTCAATTCTTTACTTAGACATTGATACGTATCTTAAATAGTGCACAAAAAAAGTTTGGGCCTAAATATTACATATTTATAGGTTTGATCGAAAATGTCCCAAAATTGTTGTGTATAGATTCATAAATTTTACATGAGTTTGTACTTTGTACATACCATAATCATGATTTTAAGTAAATTTTTGTTCAAATTTAAAACATAGGTGGTTTTGACATTAATCCTCGATTTAAAAATGATAATAGTAATAATAAATAGTAAAAGCTGATCCCAAATTGGCAACAACAGTTTGCCTTTGGACAAAGGTCTTGCTTTTATAGAAAAACAGAGGATATTGCCATATCGGTAAAAATGGAAGTTGAAGTTCAGTATTTACAGAGATAATAGTAAAAGGACTCAACAACTGACGCATGGATGTAAAAAAGAAGTATCTCAAAGAACAGTAGATCTAATTCAAGACAGTTCTCAGAAAATTCACTGTCTTACCATTGATTTATCAATTAATTCAGACATAAAAAAGTTTACATGGCAAGTCAGTCTCACATTTTGCGAGGATAGAGCAATAAATTACACTACACAACATCCATATATTTCATAATTTTGTAATAAAATAAGATAACAAACTTATTAAATCAGACAACAAACTTGAAATCCAAATAACATTTATTTAGTTAAGGCCTTAAGGGTAGACTTCGATAAGAGATCTTAGTCCAAAAATTGGAGTGATTTTATAACGACTAAAGCCGGAAGCCAAGAAAAGGCTTTCCCATTCCTTTTCTTTGCGCTCTTTACCGCAGGAGAGAGCCATCATTAAAATATCAAAGCAGAGTTGTACTTCAGTTGAACACTGATCCTTATCTTTCTTATTGTTTCCAATTACAATGTCTATGATCATGATTTTTCCTCCTCCATCTTTGTTCAAAGTTAATGCTTCTTTGCATTGTTTTAAAATTTTCACACATTCTTCATCGTTCCAGTCATGTAGTATCCACTGAAATATAAGATAAATTAGTCGTAGGATTCTAAAATAACACATTTTTAGAGTGAATTGAAAAAAAAAAATCCAAAAGAAACATGCTCACTATCCTAAACTAACTCGAAGGGATCGGTACGTACCCACGTTGGCTCAAATTGTCATCCTTATAAACTAGCTAGTTCTTAGCGCATTTATAAAGCTCATTATCATGACACCGTATGTTTTTTAGCGTGTGACACTTCATTATATTCTCTAACACATATTATTGGTTAAATAATTACAATACAATCCTTGTACTGCAATATTACATACCTTAAGCAAAATTCCATTTGCCGGTGGAATTGTCTGAAACATATCACCTGCAATAAATTTCAAGTTGTGGGTACCCTCCAAATCAGCAACAACATGTGGAAGATCAAGCACAAAGCAATCAATTTCTGGAAATGTTTTGGCTATGGATTTTGCTATGGTTCCAGTGCCACCTCCTACATCAACTAGAGACTTCAATCCTTTAAAAACTCCCTTACATTCATTAAAAATGACATTTGCAATTATCTCAGAATCAGTTTCCATTGCCACATTAAACAAGTCAAAAAGTCTAGGCTCAGCAGCTGCATCCCAAAACTTCTTTCCATTTGTCATCTCAAATATTGATGAAGCATCTTCATTCTTTAACCAAGTGCTTAAATATTGACATGGGTTAACCAAAAGCGGATCAAGGATTAGTTGAGAAAGTGGTGCAACCCTGAAAGACCCATGTTTTATGAGAAGCTGAGAAGCAAGTGTAAGAGAGTATTGTTCTTCTTCTTGTTGATCTTGGTTTTGATGAATATTATTATTTTGAGTTTTTGTGAAGAAACCGGAATGAACAAGGATGGCCATAAGACGGTGGAGGCAGTGAGATTTGGAAGGGTGGATTTCGAGAGAAGAAATAAGATTAGAAAGTTTAACGGGCTTGCCATGGTTGTGGATTATATCTGGGATGCCTAATTCAATTGCACATTTTAGGGACATAGACTTTATGAAGCTCAAGGTTGAACTCCATACAAGAGCTTGAGCTTCAAGGAGCTCATTATTACTCACTTCATAGATACTCAAGTTCATATTTGATAATGGATCAAACACCAAACACAATATTTTTGAAGATTTTGAAGTGTTATTATATTATAGAAGCATTATTTATAGAAATGGAAATTATATTCTAAAAAATAAATGATATGTTTAAATAAAAAGATTTTATGTAAGAAGTTGTACAACATTGATAATTATATATATATAAAATAGATATTATTATCTTAATTAATTCTTATATACATAAAAAATTGATGGCAGTGGGATAGGTAATAATTTAATTTGCCACTGGTGCACGAGTAGTCAGTAAATTTGCACAACAAACATGTTTTAAACTTTTAATTAACCAATACCAGACATGATTAAGTTTTTTAGTAAATATTCTGGTTGTTCAAATAAATACAAAATATTATTTTATATTTAAACACTTGTTGGTCAAAAGTTATTGATAATTTATTATTAAAACAATCGAACTCTAATTTTAGTTCTAGCATCTTCGTAGATCAGCCAACTTCAAAATTATAAGATAACTAAAGATTGATCATTAATATTTTTATATAAATTGTGTAAAATTATGTGTGAATATTTGATAATTTATTATTAAATTCTAACAATATCATTGATAACTAAATTTAGGATGATAAATAATATTTTTATATAAATATGTGATAATTTTGGATTTCATAGCTCTATATTGGATAGTTATTAAATGTTTATGCAATTAAATAGAAAATTAATAATCTATGGTACTTTCTATTAACACATGAATTTTTTATAATAATTTTTATTATTTGATGAATCTTAAAGTTACAAGGGTAGAGTCTTGTTGAAAAAGATAAGTTTTATTAAAAAAATATTTTTTACACAATGAAATGTCATAAGAGTTTGTAACAATCGCGTGAATAAATGCATGTGCAGTAGAATAATTCTCTTATATTAATAATTATCGTAATAAAATATATAATTTTTTTATTTATAATATTAATTAAATATTAATATCATTATTTTTAAATAAAATTATAATTAATAAAATATTTTTATTATATTAATATCCCTATTAATTTCTTCAACAAAATTTATATTATTTTATGAAATATGAAATGATCATTATAACACGAGGATGATAGATGTTAGCATGTTCTGACTTTTGAATATTCATCGTTAGGCTGGATGTAAGGACGAAAATGTTTACACGATTATTATTTAATACTTATTAACATTAAAATATAATATTTATATTTTTAATTAAAGTATTAAAAATATCATTAAAATATCAATTAAATATTATTATATTAAATTTTTATTTAAATATATATTTTTTATTAAAATATTCTAAATATTATCGATAAAATATAAATAAAATATCAAAAAAATATTAATTCGTGGGTTTATTTTTGCCTTTCTTAATTTTTTTTAAAACTAATCATCTGGCCTCTCTGCTCTATTTTTTTCAAAACCAGCTTTTGCATTTAAATAAGTATCATTGCATATCCTTTCGTCAATATTCCGATCAGCGTCAATTTTTGGTTAATTCATCAAAAATTAAAAATCAAAATTTTCAGTAAAGATAAATATTTATTGTATGTATAAATAATATAATAATATTGAATTTGATGATAAATTAAAAATATTAGACGTTAAAATTAATTATTAATATGTGATGTTTCACGTGAAGTTGTGTTTGCATCAAATTTTAATAAAATATACTTTCTAGTTTAAGATTCACGATGAGTGTTATGCTGCATCCCATGATCACATACATATCTTACATTAAAAAAAATACATAAATGCTTTGTTTAAAAGGAAGATACATTATTGTTTCTCCTGCATGTACTCGATTGATTGAAATCTAGATAAGCTTTTTGGTCTCCCGCAAGTTTATATTGAAATCTTGAAAACATTTTAATAATAAAAGTATGGACAAATATGGATGCACAATAATGCTTCTCTTTTGATTAATTCTTGAAATCTAAACAAATATAATATATGTCTGGCTGTATGCGATAGCACCGTAACAACAATGGAAAAATATTGAATAAATATTAAGATGGGGACAGAGAATTTGCAAATCCAAATCCCTTTGATTTTGTATTGATATTTGAAATCAAGATATTGGGATTTTTTTTATTACAATTAAACTCCTGTGATTTGACATGGTTGTAAAATACAAGGCAATCATTTCGGCTATAAATAATTTAAACAGATATTTATTAAATAACCTTAATTTTTAAATAAATATAATTTATTTTATTTTTCTATATAATTTCAACTAAATAATTCCATAACACTATCAGATTTTGAAATTTTTATTTCAAACCTATCAAACTCACATTTCACAAATTACCCCACGTTTGGTTGGAGGGAATGGAATGGAATGGAATCAGAATCGATTCCTTCCATTTTATGTGTTTGGTTGGACGAAATGGGGGGCGGAATGGAATTTGATTACTAAAAGAGAAGGAATCAGAATTCCTTCTACCACCTTTGGTAATCATTATTCCATTCCCATCTAAACATTTTTTTTCCAATTTTACCCTCACCTAAAATATAACCTTAAATTCAAATCCCAAATTCTCAAACCCAAAATTCCAAAACCCTAAACCCTAAACCCAAAATTCTAAAACCCTAAACTCTAAATCCAAATCCTAAAATCCTAAAACCCTAAACCCCAAATCCCTAAACCTTAAACCCCAAAATCCTAAACTTTAAAACATAAATCCCAAAACCCTAAACACATAAATCCCAAATCCCTAAACCCTAAATCTCAAATTCCAAATCCTAAAACCCTAAATCCTAAACCCCAAATCCCCAAATCCCCAAATCCCAAATCCCAAATCCCTAAACCCTAAACCCTAAAACCCTAAACCTTAAAACATAAATCCCAAAACCCTAAAACCCTAAACCTTAAAACATAAATCCCAAAACCCAAAACCCTAAAACATAAATCCCAAAACCCTAAACCATAAATCCCAAATTCTAAATCCTAAAACCCTAAACCCCAAATTCCAAATCCTAAAACCCTAAACCCTGATGAGCGAGAACCGGCATCGCCGATTCTCGCAAATACTTTGGTTTTAATATTTGTAAAACTCTCGCAAGTGCACGAATCTTTTCGTAGAAAATGATAAGTATACTCCCAAGGTCGATCTAAGGAAGGAATGTATGTGGTTTTTAATTTATTATTCAAACTTTTAAAAACGAAATTAAATCCTAAACATCCTGTCACGATAGTTTGGTTTTTGTGTTCCTAATCTAATAACATAAAATAAACATATATATAGATTAATTAAATATAATCTAAAAACGTAAAAATAAACATAGATACAAATTCAATAAATATTTATCTAAAAATAAATATAAATACAGATTCAATAAATATTCATGCAAATTTTATCATTTATATTAGTGGAGTATTTATGGATATAATAACTAAATTAATTATGCTTGCTCATATTATCTAGGTTATTAAAGATATAAATTGATATTTTATTGATTCTCTCTTTTTTGTATGAATACCAACTTTGGTGGGGTTAGATATTCTTTGTTAACTAAACAAATCAATTAACACCTATGGGTGGGGTTGATAACTAATTTGGTTAATTAAATTAATTCCTTTTTCTAAGAGATTGAAAATGAACCATTTAAATGACACCTTTGGTGGGGTTAGACAGTTTAAACTTTATTCAAGGTGTCCAAATTAAACCTAAGAATTTAGTTATCCGAGTACTAACTTTCAAGTTTTAAAACCACTATTGAAAACATGTTGTCAATACATTTTCACATAATAATTCTTATAAAAACTTTTGAAATAGAGTTTCACTCTAACTACCGAGCGATTGTACCAACAAATGAAAGAAAACTACTCAAAATCAGAACGAATAATTAAAGCTTAAAATCTAATTTTTAGATTTAAGTTTGTAATGAAAAATAATATATTTCTCTCTAACATCCTTAATATAAAATCTTGAATAAAAATAAAATCAATTCATTTTAGAGATTTTCACCTATTTAATATTTCGCAAGCATAACAACGTTATTATTATATCATGATTATAAACAGCTAGCACAGTTAAATTTAATCACAGACAAATTAAATATAACATGTAAGAATAAAGCATAAAAATAACTCTGAAGAAAATAAAATCCTTACAGAACTTCGACGCTATTCCCGTTGCTAGAAAACCTCCAAGCGGAATTTGCACTTCCATTTATTGAATCAAAAATCTAAATTATTACAAAAACATTACAAGTTCCTCTCAAAAAGCGAAGAACTCTAAACCTAAGAGAATTGAACTAAAAACTAAGAGAAAAACTAAGAAAAGCTTAGAAACTAAGAAAGAAACTAAGAAAAACTCAAAAACTAAGAAATGAGAGAAAGAAAGAAGAGAGAAGTGTGGTTTTTAGGTGTGATTTGAAGTGAATGGAAGGGGGGTATTTATAGGTGAGGATGGAGAGAAAAAATGAGTAAAAGAATGTTAAAAAAAATATTAAAAAATTAAAAAACGTGTAATGGAAATGCTGAGGTCATCAATGACGCCAAGATGACGTCTTTGCTAATGCACGTGAAAAATGGGGTGAAAACGCATTAGCGCTGGCGGTCATTGGCGGCTACAGCCAGCGCGCCGGGCTGTCATTGCCGCACGGCCGCGCGTGAACGTGCGCCGCGCTGTAGCGGACGGGGAGTGTCAACGCCTTGTACAAGCAGCATGGCGTCAGTATACTGGCTGCGCGCGATTTTTTCGTCTTTTGACATTTTTGACCTTTTCGACCCATTTTGTCCAATTTTTCCATGTTTGTTGACCTTTTCCCACTTATTTATTAATATATTTGTGATGTATTGCTTCAAGTATTCTTCTTTGAGTCTTTAAATTGCGTTTTTAAGCCAAAATACCTGAAAAACAATAAAAATACCCGTGATTCCGAAAAAGACAAATTTATATAAATATATGATAAAACATATAAATATATATATTTTTAATCAATTAATGTGCATAAAATCATGGTTATTTTAGTGCTTTTTGAGCACTCATCAAACCCAAAATCCCTAAACCATAAACGTTAAACCCTAAACCCTAAATCTCTAAATCTCTAAACCCTAAACCTTAAAACATAAATCCCAAAACCCTAAAACATAAATCCCAAAACCCTAAACCCTAAATTCCAAATCCTAAAACCATAAACCCTAAACCTTAAACCTTAAAACCCTAAATCCTAAATCAAAATTCTAAAACCCTAAACTATTTTTAGAAAAATAATAATTTTAACCCTAAACCTTAACCTACAAATATAACCCCAAATCCTAAATCCCTAAACCCTAAATCACACATCCCAAACCTCAAAACCCTAAACCCTATTTAGAAAAATAATAATTTTAATAATATATTTCTTTTTAATTAAGTAATACTTATTTAGAAAAATAATGATTTCAATAATGTATTTTGTCTGACGAAAAAATAGTAATTAAATGACATTATTTGAACTTTACAGCATGTAGGGGTATTAAGGTCATTTACAGTTTTTTTCATTCCATTCCAGTGGTAAACCAAACACTATAATCCTGATTCTAAGCTTGATTCCAGTGGTTAAACCAAACAAAATTGTTTCCTTTCCATTCCATTCCATTCCGATTCCGATTCCATTCCGATTCCGATTCCATTCCACGAACCAAACGCCACCTTAGTGTAAGAGATAACCATAGGCTCGTAAGGAGTGTTTGACTAAAATAACTTAATTTTTGATAAATTGATCGATTTTTTCAACTTGCAATAACACATCTAAAAATTCATAGTTTTATATTAAATTATACAATAAAAATATCAAAAGACATTTATTGTATAGCTTTAATAAAATGATATCTTTGGTAGTCAATGCCTATGATGTCATCGGAGCTCTGACGATCCCATCAGTGATCCAACATCTATCCCTAAAAACCCTATTATAATTTTGATGAATGTAACATATTATGTATAAATATACAAATAAATGTAAGAAATTATATTCGATATATCAACATAAGTATAATGGTATAACAAGTTACATTCAAATAATGAATGTAACATGCGCTAAAGTTTGTCGGAATTACAGTGAATGTATTATGTTACATAAAATATACATGTAAATGTAACATATTACGTACAAAACTTGATGCGAATGTAATCATGTTATATACCAAAAATAGATATGGATATAATAACCATAAACTTCAGATTGAAAGAGAAAGAAAACAAACAAACCAAAAACTTCATCTGAATTTCGAAAACGATCATAACCAAAATTTATCATTGGTGAAATATCAAATTGCTTTCCTCTAATATATGGCTTCTATCAACGTTAGGTATAAAAAAAGGAGTTGGACATAAAAAATCTCTCCTTATATTCCAACTTTCGAAGCAAGATCACACTTTCAGATCGCTCAATGGAGGAAAATAGAGAAGAAACAAAATCGTCGCTTTTTTATTATTCGTATGGGTAACGCATTTATGTTCGGAGGAACTTCAATAGCAAAAAAATTAGCTTCTTCCTTCTTATATTCATTTGAGTTTTGATGAAGGTTCATAAAGGATCTTCACTAAAACTCTCTTTCAAATAGCTCAATAAATTACTTCTTTACATAAGATGGTGACGATTTTTCCATGGAGATGAGTGTACCATCTTTATTATTAAGAGACTTGTCAAGTTTTGGGTTTTATTAATTAAGATGTTGCTATGATATAGGGTCATGAAAGAAAAAAAAGGCATGGCATGTGATGGAATCTCTAGTCTTAGTCAATTGATTTTTATTTACTAAATGTAACAGAAATTGGTATTGAATGGTTATAATTATTAGCATAATCATCTCTGTTCGTCTCCACACACATTCGTACATCTACACATTCGATGTTGGTTAAGATATTAAGATATAATTTTACAGAAATATAAAATACATTATTATTGTAGGTAAAAATTAAAAAAAATTACAAAAACTATGAAAAATCTATCAAAATTATGAAATTTTTTTATAAAACATCAAAATAGTTAATTATTTATATTTTAAACTAATATTTATTTAATACGTGTATATTTTAAATACTTATAATATTTATACTAATCAATAAGTTGATTAATTAATTAAAATATTATGTAATAAAATATATATTATTTTGTAAAAAATAATATATTATCTTCTTTTTACTTTATAATTTACAAGCTACAAAAATAATAAAAATTTGAATATAAATGAATGATCTATAAAGAAGAAAGAGAAAAATAAATCAAAAATTAATATTTTTAATATTTCGTAGACATTTTAACGATAATATCAATAATATTTAAAATATTTTAATTAAAAATATATTTAAATAAAAATTTAATGATTACGATAATTTATCAATATTTATAATAATTTAATCATAAATATAAAAATTATATTTTAATATCAAGATATATAAAATAATATTATTATTACATAAGTATACACCAATCTATGAGATTTCAAAAGTAAAAGGATATTAACATCTCTCCTAATAGTGTAATACTTTTAATTTCATATTTTATAAACTAATATAAATTTACAAGATAAAATCTAATATTTTATTAATAATAATTTTATTTAAAAATAATAATATTAATATTCAATTAATATGAAAAAATAAAATAAATATTTTATACATATTTTTATTATAATTATTATTAACATAATAAAATTGATTGTATTGGAAATGCATTAGAGCACGACAGTGTAACAAACTCTTATGACATATCATTGTCTCTAAAAAATACATAATTTTAGTTTTTTTTTTAATTTTGAAATTGTTATCTAAAATTTTCAACCAAAAATAATAATCAACAACCTAACTTTTGTGCCTATTATTATTTTTTTATAAGTTATGAGATTGATTTGACAACTTGAAAATTAGAAGATTTTTATACTCTTATATTATTTTTACTGTTGAGGAATTATCGATTAAAAATTAGAAATTTTTATTTATTTTATCATTTTGTCAAGGGATTATTGAAAGGGAGGAATTATAAAATTTATTTTATTTATATTATCATTTTAATAGATGAATAAAAATAAATCTAAATTGTGAAATAAATGGAGTATTTTTCCATATCAAAAGTTTGCACAAAAAAAACATGCATATATGTATAGGATAACCATAATATAGTTAACAAATTGACCCAAAATTAGATCACATATTAATTATTAAAACATTAAAAAACACCTCAACGCGGATGTAAATCAATTTTGAAAGATTCAAACACACTGCTCTTTATTAAGAAAAAAGACAAATACCCCAAACTTATTATACAAAAAACACACTCAAACATAAAAATAACCAAACAAAGAAAAAAGACAAATACTCCAAACTTATTATACAAAGAACTGACTCCTGCATGTGAGAGTTGCTGGGAGAGATAGAAAACTGAAAGAGAAGGTACAGGCTTGGCGAAAGTGGGGAGAGAGTTTGAGAAGGGGTATATATTGTCATTTTGCGAGGATAGAGCAATTAATTACACTACACAACATACAGTTATGTAGTTAGTTAAGGCCTTAATTAAGGGTACACTTCGATAAGAGATCTTATTCCAAAAATTGGAGTGATTTTATAGCGACTAAAGCCAGCAGCTAAGAAGAGGCTTTCCCACTCCTTTTCTTTGCGCTCTTTACTGCAGAAGTGAGCCATCATTAAAATATCAAAGCAGAGTTGTGCTTCAGTTGAACACCGATCCTTATCTTTCTTATTGTTTCCAATTACAATGTCTATGATCATGATTTTTCCTCCTCCATCTTTGTTCAAAGTTAATGCTTCTTTGCATTGTTTTAAAATTTTCACACATTCTTCATCGTTCCAATCATGTAGTATCCACTGAAATATAAGATAAATTAGTCGTAGGAATCTAAAATAACACATTTTTAGAGTGAATTGGAAAAAAAAAAATCCAAAAGAAACATGCTCACTATCCTAAACTAACTCGAAGGGATCGGTACGTACCCAAGTTGGCTCAAATTGTCATCCTTATAAGCTAGCTAGTTCTTAGAGCATTTATAAAGCTCACTATCATGACACCGAATGTTTTTTAGCGTGTGACACTTCATTATAATCTCTAACACATATAATTGGTTAAATTACAATACAATCCTTGTATTGCAATATCACATACCTTAAGCAAAATTCCATTTGCTGGAGGAATTGTCTGAAACATATCACCTGCAATAAATTTCAAGTTGTGGGTACCCTCCAAATTAGCAACAACATGTGGAAGATCAAGCACAAAGCAATCAATTTCTGGAAAAGTTTTGGCTATGGATTTTGCTATGGTTCCAGTGCCACCTCCTACATCAACTAGAGACTTCAATCCTTTAAAAACTCCCTTACATTCATTAAAAATGACATTTGCAATTATCTCAGAATCAGTTGCCATTGCCTCATTAAACAAGTCAAAAAGTCTAGGTTCAGCAGCTGCATCCCAAAACTTCTTTCCATTTGTCATCTCAAATATTGATGAAGCATCTTCATTCTTTAACCAATTGCTTAAATATTGACATGGGTTAACCAAAAACGGATCAAGCATTAGTTGAGAAAGTGGTGTAACCCTCAAAGGCCCGTGTTTTAGGAGAAGCTGAGAAGCAAGTGTAAGAGAGTATTGTTCTTCTTCTTGTTGATCTTGGTTTTGATGAATATTATTATTTTGGGTTTTTGTGAAGATACCAGAATGAACAAGGATGGCCATAAGACGGTGGAGGCAGTGAGATTTAGAAGGGTGGATTTGGAGAGAAGAAATAAGATTGGAAAGTTTAACGGGCTTGCCATGGTTGTGGATTATATCTGGGATGCCTAATTCAATTGCACATTTTAGGGACGTAGACTTTACGAAGCTCAAGCTTGAACTCCATACAAGAGCTTGAGCTTCAAGGAGTTCATTACTGCTCACTTCGTAGATATTCAAGTCCATATTTGATAATGTATCAAACACAATATTTTTAAAAATTTTGAAGTGTTATAAGCATTATTTATAGAAATGATAACTATATTTTAAAAAACAAATACTATGAATATTTGATAATTTTTTATTAAAATATTACATCTTTAATTTTAACGTCATTCATGATCACACAATTTAAAAATTTTAAACTAATAAAAAAATAATCATTTATATTTTTATATAAATATACATGCTTTTGAATTTCATAGCTATATATAGGATGTTATTAAATTTCAGTGCACATGTGCATTTTTTTTAAGTTACTGTATTAAGAAATTAACTACTTGAAAAGTAAAGAAAAATCCATAATTTACGCTACTTTCTATTAACTCACGAATTTTTTCACAATAATTTCTATTATTTGATGAAATTTGAAGGTGCAAGGGGAGAGAGAGAACCGGAAGAACAATCTAGAAAAATATCTGAATGCACTACCTGCATTCAATTAGAGGCCATGCATGTCATAAAAGTTTGTTATACTTTCGTGCTCTAATGCATGTACAATACAATCAATTTTATTATGTTAATAATTTTTATAATAAAAATATGTATAAATATTTATTTTATTTTTCATATTAATTAAATATTAATATTATTATTTTTAAATAAAATTATTATTAATAAAATATTAATGATTTTATATTGAAAATTTATATTAGTTTATAAAATATGAAATAAACATTATATCACACGAATACGAGAGATGTTAATATGTTTTGACTTTTAAATACTAATCTTAGATGGGATGAATTTATATATTTACTTGATAATATTATTATTTTATATATATATTGATATTAAAATATATTTTTTTATTTTTTTTATATCATTATACTTTTGTAGCTAGTAAATTATAAAGTAAAAAGAAGATAATATATTATTTTTTAGTAATTATTGTTATCGTATACATGTTTTTATTTTTTAATACTTTATATTAATATTATAACATGTATATTACGTTAAAGAGTAATACTCTTTATATTTCCTTAACTAACTACGTAATTGTATGTTGTGTAGTGTAATTAATTGCTCTATCCTCGCAAAATGACAATATATACCCCTTCTCAAACTCTCTCCCCACTTTCGCCAAGCCTGTACCTTCTCTTTCAGTTTTCTATCTCTCCCAGCAACTCTCACATGCAGGA
This sequence comes from Hippophae rhamnoides, assembly GCA_033030585.1. Lineage (NCBI taxonomy): Eukaryota > Viridiplantae > Streptophyta > Magnoliopsida > Rosales > Elaeagnaceae > Hippophae > Hippophae rhamnoides. The sequence continues at coordinate 57,525,472 of CM065428.1, read as the reverse complement.
GTCAGTTCTTTGTATAATAAGTTTGGAGTATTTGTCTTTTTTCTTTGTTTGGTTATTTTTATGTTTGAGTGTGTTTTTTGTATAATAAGTTTGGGGTATTTGTCTTTTTTCTTAATAAAGAGCAGTGTGTTTGAATCTCTCAAAATTGATTTACATCCACATTGAGGTGTTTTTTAATGTTTTAATAATTAATATGTGATCTAATTTTGAGTCAATTTGTTAACTATATTATGGTTATCCTATACATATATGCATGTTTTTTTGTGTGCAAACTTTTGATATGGAAAAATACTCCATTTATTTCACAATTTAGATTTATTTTTATGCATCTATTAAAATGATAATATAAATAAAATAAATTTTATAATTCCTCCCTTTCAATAATCCCTTGATAAAATGATAAAATAAATAAAAATTTATAACTTTTAATCGATAATTCTTCAACAGTAAAAATAATAAAAGAGTATAAAAATCTTCTAATTTTCAAGTTGTCTAATCAATCTCATAACTTATAAAAAAAAATAATAGCCACAAAAGTTATGCGTTAGTTGTTGATTATTATTTTTGGTTGAAAATTTCAAAATTTAAAAAAAACTAAAATTATGTATTTTTTTAGAGACAATGACATGTCATAAGAGTTTGTTACACTATCGTGCTATAATGCATGTCCAATACAATCAATTTTATTATGTTAATAATTATTATAATAAAAATATGTATAAAATATTTATTTTATTTTTTTCATATTAATTAAATATTAATATTATTATTTTTAAATAAAATTATTATTAATTTTATCTTGTAAATTTATATTAGTTTATAAAATATGAAATTAATACTATTACACGATTACGAGAGATGTTAATATGTTTTGACTTTTGGAATCTCATCGTTAGATTAGTGTATACTGATGTGATAATATTATTATTGTAGATATATTGATATTAAAATATAATTTTTATATTTATGATTAAATTATTATAAATATTGATAAATTATCGTTTAAATATCGTAATCATTAAATTTTTATTTAAATATTATTGATATTATCGTTAAAATGTCTAAGAAATATTAAAAATATTAATTTTTGATTTATTTTTCTCTTTCTTCTTTTTAAATCATTCATTTCGATTCAAATTTCTAGTATTTTTGTAGCTTGTAAATTATAAAATAAAAGGAAGATAATATATTATTTTTTAGTAATTATTGTTTTCGTATATATGTTTTTATTTTTTAATATTTTATATTAATATTATAATACGTATATTACATTAAAAAGTAAGGCTTATTATATTCTCTTAATTATGATTACTTTTAGAATAAATAAAAAATAAATTTTTTATGTAGTTTAACAACGTTTTTATTTTTATTTTTTAACATTTATTTAAAAATATATTTAATTTAAAAAAAATTAAATATTAACACAATTCTTACTTTATTATATTATTTAAAATATTATCACATATTTTAATTTTTAATTATTTAGTACATATTTTTAGTAAAATAAAAAATAAGATAAATTAAATTAAATCTAATTATACAATGTATCGTGTGTTTTATTATTAAAATTATATATATTCGATTTTAATTAACCATATTTTTGATATTATAATAACTATTTCATATTTTATTAATTGTATTTATTTTTTTAAAAAGTGATCAAAATTTTATTGATAATTTTAATTTCAGTTATTTATACTTAAAATTGAAGGTTTTAAACATTACTACTTCGATAGCAGATTGATGCAATACTTTTAACTTCTTGTGCCCAAGATAATTTTCGTAAAGATGATTAAGAAAGATGGTTGGGTAGCAGTCTTTTCAAACTTAAACTCTTAATTTGGAGCTTTGAACACGATCTCTTTTGATATTGTTTAATAAAGGTTAGGATTTATAATTAAATAATTAATTTTATAATTTTTTTATTTGTAAAAATAATTATTAGTATTTTTTAAAGTGATTTTCAAGAAAAACCAAAAACTATTAACAAATTATTTGGTAGTAGTTTATATTTTTTTTGTTTTTTTATAAAACCTAAAGAATTTAAAGAAAAAAAAATTGGTTATTATGCATATTTTTTTTATAAAAATAAAATTTGATTAAAAAATAATTTTTTTATGAATTATTTCATATTTTGATAATAATTCAAATAAAAAATTATTATTCAACATGCATAATTAATAAATTATTTGAAAGAAAATCAAACTATTATTTTATATATATTGATATTAAAATATAATCTTTATATCTATGATTAAATTATTATAAAATTATTAAAAATATTAATAAATTATCGTTTAAATATCGTGATCATTAAATTTTTATTTAGATATATTTTTGATTAAAATATTATAAATATTGTTGATATTATCATTAAAATATTTACAAAATATCAAAAATATTAATTTTTGATTAATATTTATGTTTTTTTCTTTTTAGATCATTGTAATTTGTAGCTTGTAAATTATAAAGTAAAAAAAAGATAATATATTCTTTTTTAGTAATTATTGTTGTCGCATAAATGTTTTTATTTTCTAATGCTTTATATTAATATTATAACATGTATATTACATTAAAGAGTAAGACTCATTATATTTCTTTAACTATGATTACTTTTAGAACAAATAAAAAATAAAATTTTCTTTCATTTATCTATTTATAACGATTAATATAATTTAATAATCTATTTAATTATTTCAAACATTTTAACTATTTATTCTATAATATTTTTTACAAAATAATATATATTTTATTATATAATATTTTAATTAATTAATCAACTTATTGATTAGTATAAATATTATAAGTATTTAAAAAATACGTGCATTAAATAAATATTAGTTTAAAATATAAATAATTAATTATTTTAATATTTTATAAAAAAACTACATAGTTTTGATAGAGTTGTCATAGTTTTTGTACTTTTTTTAAAAAAAATTATCTACAATAATAATGTATTTTATATTTTTGTAAAATTATATCTTAATATCTTAACCAACATCGAATGAGTAGATGTATGAATGGGGTGCAGACAAACAAGAAAGATTATGCTAATAATCATAACCATTCATATCAGTTATGAGTACATTTAGTAAATAACAATTAGTTATGAACCGATAGTAATTTTCTCATAGTTTAACAATGTTTTTATTTTTATTTTTTTTAACATTTATTCAAAAATATATTTAGTTTTAAAAATTAAATATTAACGAAATTCTTACTTTACTATATTATTAAAATACCAACATTAATTTTAATTTTTAATTATTTAGTACATATTTTTAGTAAAATAAAAAAAAAATAAAATAAATCTAATTTAATCTAATTATACAAAATATTGTGTGTTTTATTATTAAAATTATATTTTTTTATGTAATTATATATATATAATACTAATATTAATATATATTCAATTTTAATTAACAACAGTTTTAATATTTTTAATATTGTAATAACTATCATTATCACACATCTTTCAACACATGAATTTTTTATAATAATTTTTATTATTTGATTAACCTAAAAGGTAGAAGGGTAAAGTCTAGTTGAAAAATACGAAGTTTCATTAATTTTTTTTTGTAAAGCCTTGCCTTGTTACACGCTATCTTTTTATAATATTTATAAGATGTATAAATAGTAAATAGTTGGTTATTAGGATTAGGTCTCAAAGGTCACCCATTTTTATGGAAGGGAAGAGGATCTAGGCAAATGTGATACCACACACGCGCGCCGTCGTGCCGAGCTGTGTACGTGATATTTTATTTTTTGAAAAAATATTAAAACTTTTCTACTTAGAAAAATGGTTGTTATATATATATATATATATTCTTTCTCAAAAAAAGAGTCGTTGTTCATATTTACTCACAAAAATATCCATTATTTGTCTTTACTTTGAAAATTTGAAAATGACCGTTACTTTTCATTACGGTTGGAAATGAATTTAAATAAAAAAATATTTTTTATTATTTTATGACCATTATTTCATAAATTATGTAACTGTCATTTTCATAATTATATGATCATTATTTTTATGACCGTTATTTTCATAATTATGTGACCGTTACTTTTATGACCGTTATTTTCATAATTATGTGGCCATTAATTTTATGACCGTTATTCTTATAATTATGTGACCGTTACTTTTATTACCGTTACTTTTATGACCGTTATTTTCATAAGTATGTGGCCGTTAATTTTATGGCCGTTATTCTCATAATTATGCAACCGTTACTTTTAAGACCGTTATTTTCATAATTATGTGTCCGTTATTTTCATAATTATATGACCGTTACATATTTTTTTCCACTATAAAAAGGGCCAATAGCCCTTAGTTTAGAATATAACTTAACAACTCAAAAAAACAGTTATACGGTTTTCATAGCAAAATCAAAGAAAAGAAAATTTAGAATTGATTTCTCAGATTTCCGAGCAACATAAATATTTGAGAGATGTAGTATTCCGGACTTCATCAGTGTAATGAAGTTCCGAGACAGAAAAAGATTCTGTTTTTATCCGTAGATGACGAGGTGTGTTCTTGACAATTTGACAGAGCCAAACGTCTTAAAGAGAAAATCGCGACTCAACCCAACCAGTTCATTTCAAGTTATCGGTAATATTGTTCTTACATAGTTTTTCACATTTTTGTTCCAACAATTTTAAGACGTATTATTAAAATATAAAAAAAATATAAAAAAAATATTAATTCGTGGGTTTATTTTTGCCTTTCTTAATTTTTTTAAAACTAACCCATTATCTGGCCTCTCTGCTCTATTTTTTTGAAAACCAGCTTTTGCATTAAATAAGTATCATTGCAGATCCCTTCGCCAATATTTCGATCAGCATCAGTTTTGCGCTAATTCATCAAAAATAAAATCAAAATCAAAATTTCCAGTAAGTATTTATTGTATGTATAAATAATATAATAATATTGAATTTGATGATAAATTAAGAATATTAGGTGTTAAAATAAATTTAAAATTAATTATTAATACCTGATATTTCACGTGAAATTATGTTTGCATCAATGCTACATTATTGTTTAAAAGGAAGATACATTATTGTTTGTACTGCAAGTACTCGATTGATTGAAATCTAGATAAGCTTTTTGGTGTCCCGCAAGTTTATATTGAAATGTTGAAAACATTTTAATAATAAAAGTATGGACAAATATGTATGCACAATAATGCTCCTCTTTTAATTAATTCCTGAAAGTCTAAACAAATATAGTATATGTCTGGCTGTATGCGATGGCACCGTAACAATGTAAAAATATTGAATAAATATTAAGATGGGGACAGAGAATTTGCAAATCCAAATCCAAATCCCTTTGATTTTTGTATTGATATTTGTAATCAAGATATTGGGATTTTTTTTATTACGATTAAAATTCCTTTGATTTGACATGGTTGTAAAAATAAAAGGCAATCATTTCATCTAAATATTATTTATTTAAATAATTTATCATTATCTATTAATTTTACATTAATTTTTTAAATACAATTATTGTTATTAAATCACGTTATATCCATAAATATTTATTAAATATATAATTTATTTTTAATTAATAATAAAATTTTAATTTTACTTATTAGATAATTAGTTTAATAAGAGATAACAAATTTAAGGTAGGAGTCATTATTAAGAGATTAAGAGTAAACTACACTTTATGGGTTGGGTAAGAGACCAAGTATCAAAATTATTATTTTGTGTCTATAATATTAATCTATGTATCAATTAGACTATCTTAAAATTGATAATAATGCAATTTTAGTTTATATATATATATATAATGGGTGAGGGATAATAATTATCTTATTTTTACGTAAATATTATCAATTTAATTTTGTTATTTTTGAATAAGATATTATAATTTTTATTATTATGAAAATCGGGTGTATTTAATTCCTTAACTATTAAAATGAGCACTTTAGTTAAGTATTACTTAAAATCATGCACTGTAATCTTGAGATTAAAATATAATTTTTACATTAAAATGCATTATTTTTATAAATTAAGAAGATGAATTGATTTTTCTGTAGATAACAAAATTAAATTAATCTATTATACTTTATAAATTAAGAGATTAAATTCATATGACAATTGTACTTTATTTGTATGTTGTGAAAGATTTACTTGTATAAGGGATATAGGATACTAGTATATGTTATTTTGAAGTTACATTTTCTTGTTTATTTGACTAAAGATATAACTTTATATATAAAGTTTATAATTTTTATAAAAATTATATCATATTTAATATATAATGTCTTATTTTAATTTTAATTTTAAATGTAAAATCTTTCAAATTTTAATTTTTTTGGGTACAAAATCAGTTAATTTTTAATTAAAATTCAATAAAATTATAACAAATCTTCCGTTTTTGATAGTTATTTTTTTAAAAAAATCATTGTCAAATTTTTAACTCTAATTTTTTAAAATTTATAAATTTTTTGTACAAACTTTATGATTATTGAATAATGTCTCCTCTTCTTTGCAAGCTTGTCACAATAAAGGGAAGTAGCAGAAGATACGAACACACCTAAATTTTTAAGAAGTCATCGTAGCCAAAGGAGTTCAGATGTGGAATCAGTAAGAACATGATATTCTACTTCAGTACTGGAGCGATCTACAAAAAATTGTTTCTTACTTCGCCAAAAAATCAAAGAAGAACCAAGAAAAAAGCAATAACCTGTAGTGGACCTACGATTAGTAGGATCTCCTGCTTAATCAACATCAGATAATGCACGAAGTACAAAAATAGATTGAGTTGAATAGAAAAGGCCATGGAAGAGAGTGTCCTTCAAGTATTATAGAATGCGCAGAACAATAGCATAGTGAGTCGATCGTGGAGTAGATAGATATTGGCTCACATGATGAACAACATAAAAAATGTTTGGACGAGTAATTATAAGATAAACCAGGCTACCAACCAATCGTTTGTAAAGAGAGAGATTAGGCAATGGTTTCCCCCTTGAGGGTGTTAGATAAACATTAAGTTCAATTGGAATGTCAACAGTCTTGTTGTCAGTGAGTCCAGCTCGAGATAAAAGGTCAGATGCATACTTGGCTTGAGTAATATAAAGACTATCTATGGAATGAGTGATCTCAAGACCCAAGAAATAGTTGAGATGTTCAAGGTCTTTCATCTCAAACTGCTGACTAAAAAAATCTTTGAGTTCTTGAATGCCATTGAGGTCATCACCAAGTATGATCATATCATTCATATATAAGAGAAGAAAAATGGTGTCTTTATCATTGCGATGAAGAAATAAGGCAGAATCATAAGGACTTGCAGTGTAACCAAAGAGAAGGATGGTGGAGCTGAACTTGACAAATCACGTTCGTGGAGCTTGTTTAAGGTCATAAAGTGCACATCAAAGGTGACAAACCTTGTTTGTTTCAACAGAAAGACTAGGAGGAGGTTGCATATAGACTTCTTCATGTTGATCCCCATTAAGGAAGGAATTTTTAACATCCATTTGAAAAAGGTCCCATTTACTAGCAATGGCAAGAGCTAAGAGGGAATGAATATAGGAGATATAGGCAACTGGACAAAAGTCTCTTCATAATCAATTTCATACTCTTGTGTAAAACCTTTTGCAATAAGACGAGCCTTGTAGCGTTTGATGGACCCATTAGAGCGACTCTTGATATTGTAGATCTACTTACAACCAACCACAAACTAACCAAGAGAAAGAATAACCAGATCCCAAGTATGGTTTTTGGTTAATGCATCAATTTCTTCTTTCATTGCAATCTACCATAAAGGGTCAGTAGATGTCTCACAATAGGTGTGAGGCTCATGGAGTATAGCAAGGGTAGTGCAACAATGATAGTCAAGTAAATGTGTAGGAATGGATCTTACCCGGGTTGAGTGGCGAAGTGGAATGTCTTGTGAAGGATCTTCAGGTAGAGCATGAGTAGGGGACCTATGCTCAAGGTGGGGTAGCTCATCATCAACCTGTTCTTCTACAACCTGTCTAGGAGAATCATCAAAAATATCTGAAGATTGAATAGAGAAGTCCAAAGAAGGATCAAGAGTATCTATAGAAGGAACATGAGACTCATTTAGAAAGATTTCTAAAATAGAAGAGTTAGTTAAGGAAGAACAAAAGTGAGAGAGTTCAATAAATAAGCGATGTTCCCAAAAGACAACATTACGGGAAACACGAAGATGATGCGAGACAAGATCATAACATCGATACCCTTTTTGAGTTTCACAATAACCAATAAAACAACAAAGTCTAGATTGAGGCTCAAGTTTGTTGTGCTCATGAGGCTGAAGAAGAACGAAATAGGCAGATCCGAAGGAGCAAAGGTAATGATAGTCAAGGGATATCCCAAAAAGGCACTCGTATGAAGTCTGATTATGAATGAAAACGCTTGGAATACGATTAATGGCATGAAAAGCATGAAGAATGGCTTCACTCCAAAATGGGGTGAGAACTTTGGCAAAAAGAAGAAAAGCACATATAGTGTCAAGAATATGACAAAGTTTCTTTCGGCTAGACCATTTTTTGAGAGCTGCCTGGACATGTTAGAAGATGTACAATGCCATAGGAATGTAACAGAGCTTGAAAAAAATATTGAGTATATTCAAGAGCATTATCAGATCGAAAAGTTTTGATATGTTTAGAGAATTGTGTTTTAACCATTTTTGCAAAGTTACTGTATATTGGTAAGATTTCATAACGAGATTTCATAGGAAAGATCCAACTATAATGAGAATAATCATTAACAAAAACAACAAAATAATGAGATCTACCAATACTAGTAACAGGAGAAGGTCTCCAAACATCAGAATGAATTAACTAAAAAATATTATTAAAGATATATTCACTATTATTGAAAGGTAAATCTGGTTGTTTTCCTAACTGACATGAAGTACAATCAAAATTGTCTTTGGATACAAAACCAAATAGACCTTTAGAAGCTAACTGTTGTACCTAAATGGATGAGGCATGACCAAGATGAGAATGCCAAAGTGCGAGAGAAGGTAAGGAAGAACTGCAGTAGCTGCAGCAGTAACAGAGATAGGAGCAACAAGTGGAAGATGAAGATTGTTCACAGGAAATATATGCCTAACCGTAGGACCAATCCCAAGCTTTTGCCCCATCCTGGGATCCTGCACAATACACCCATAATAGTAAAAAATAAGGCAATATCCTAGTTTAGCTAATTGTCCCACAAAGCATAAATTATATGATAGGTTAGGTACATAGAAGACCTTAAGAAGAGAAAGGTTAGAGGTTGAAACAAAACCTAGACTATTCCTATGCATGGTGGAGCCATCAGCCATATGAATATTAAGAGGATGTGGTGCAGGGTCAAGTTTGTAGAATAAAGATGAGTGAGGTGTCATGTGATTACACACATGTATAATTAAAAAGCCAAGTTTGAGACTTCTCGGGTAGAATTGAGAGAGTAATGGAAAGAGATGCATTACCAGCCATAAGAACAACCTGAGTTATGATCTTATGTAGTTCAGTAGGGGATATGGATCCAGAAGATTAGGACTCAGTTGAAATGGAAGGCATCAATGGAGTAGGCTTAGTATTAGCAACAATAGTAGTAGGCCTTTTTGGCCAACATATCTCATGCTGATTTTGCATCATCAAAGCTGCCCAATAGATTGGAGAATGAGGGAATGGAAGTATTCTGAATCCATGTGAGGATCATGTGGTTGTGATTATCCCATTCAATCATGCAACCAAGGAAGGTAAAATCTTCTTCACTTGCTCCTTTGACAAGAATTGTAATTGTACCATTATAGTAATGCCAGAGCATACAACTCTTAAGAAAACTGTGCATAGCTTTAAACCAAGATAAGTAATTCTTTGTCTCTTCCAATACAATATTGATGGGGCGAGGAAGAAAAACATCTTTTTTATTCATTTAGAAATATAATATGCAAAAACAAACTACAAAAATGAAGTCTACGTGAAAAATTGGGTAGGGAGAATCTATTCTGCAAAAGTCAACACTATAGAAAAAGTCAACCTTGGTCAATGGCATGCAAGTTAACTCTATTCACAGTCAATGATCAACGGTCAATAGTGGACAAGTCAACTCTGGTCAACGGCAGCAACGGCGACCAATGATAACTGTATTTTATACAGTTATTTGCATCAATTTTAGTAATGATAATTGCTATGTTCGTTTAATATTTATTAATTTTTGTTAAATAAATTAATATTTTCCTTTTATTTGCTAAAAATACATTTTTAATAAAATTAAATAATTTGTATCGAAAATGTACTTAATTTCATATTTTTGTCCACAAATATAATTTATGATAATATAGTTTCTTAATTAAAATTTATATAAATCAAAAATATAATTTAAATTAAATTTGGGCTTAATTATAATTATTAAAAGTTAAAAATTTAATTTAAAATTAGAAAAGTGGCTAAAGTGTAATTTAAGAAAGTACAAAAAATGTAATTTGGATTAATTTTGTGGGTCAAAAATATAATTAATAAAAGTTTGAATTTTCTCGCGGGGAGACGAAGTCCACTGCCAATTGACATCACACCGCCAAATGTGGACCGTCCGATCAAAGGATCACGGCTCGGATTCGCGCGTGTCCATCAAGCTCCGACCGAGGAGATTGGGACGAGCAGATATTCGTTCTTACGCAGTAATCGGCGTGCCAGGTGGGTCCCAGCGTGTCGCGCAGCAGTGGCGGCCGAGTGGGACCCATACGTTTCTGGCCGCGCAGATTCCCCCGAGGCGATCGGCCGACCGTTGGATCGGATCGACGTCCAGACAGGTGCCGTGTCCATACAAGCCGCCGACAAGACCGAGCCGCTAATGTAAAAATCCCGCGCACGCTGGCCCAAGTGCCACAGATCTTCAATTTTTGCTGCACAAGACCGCCACGTGTCCCACGAATATTTAAGCTAATCCGAGTCCGACACGTGGCTATTTACACTGTACGCGCGACCGTGGATCACTTCCCGTTTCCGGGTTGCTCGGCTTTTCGCGCGCCCAATCCCGTGTGCGCCGCTTTCTACGTGTAACTCAAGCCAGTGTACCTAATGATTCACGCCACGTGCACATGGAATCTTTTAGCCACTAGAAAGCGACACGTGGCAGGCGTGGGGAGAAAATAAAAAAAGCGTAAATCCGGTGCTGTTTCACGCGTGATTTTAATTTATATTTTTTCGATACAAAAAATCGATACGCGTGATTTTTGTTTTTCGATAAAAAATTATTACAGCTTTCGATAAAAAATAAAATAAAAATGTAATATTTTAGATGTATTTTTTTAGCTATAAATAGAGATAGTTTTTAGTTGTAAAAGAGTTTTTTTTTTGGGTCGAGAAGAGTTTTTGGAGTGTAGAATTTTTTGTGGTGTTCTGCTTTTGGAGTGCGAGAACACACGCGAAGCCATTTTTGGCTTTTGTCGTGTTCGCGTGTTCCAAATATTTTCGTTTTTTGATGTTTTAATTTTCCTTCTTCTTCATCTTATTTTTATGAATCATGTTGTAATTTTAATTTTAATTTTATGAAATAATTTAATTTTTCTAGTGGTTGCATTTGATCTAAATTTATTAAGCTTTAATTTTAATTATTTTTGTTTATAGATTTATAAGACGTTCGATTTGTTCGTTTCTATTTGTGCTTAATGCTTTTTGATTATTTACTTAATTTTATCAAAACGATTTGTAGGCATAAAAATAAACTCGAGAAAGGCATTTTTGTGTATATTGCTCGTAACAGAATGACATGTATGATGAAGGATAGGAATATACCCTAATCAGTATGCTGTGGCCATTTGAGAACTTAGAACTTAATGAATCTTATTCAATTTAATTCTCATGTAGATATAGTGAATTAATTTAACGAGGTGTGTTTGTGCGAGCTCTAAGAGATGTATGAATAAAAAAGAAGTTTTCGGTTGACAAATTAAATGTACTAAAAAAATATAAATCCAAAGAAAATAATATGATTGTAGTGGATTAGTTTGGTGAAAAATTGCAATCCTAGAGTTCTTTTATTTTCTTTTTACCTTTTTTTTCCATATCAACGATTATTTTGGATAAAATCAGAGAGAAATAATTTTAGTACTCAACAAACTATAGTAACAAATCTCCGTGGGATCGATCTTTACTTATAAATGTTATTACTTGCGACCGTGTATACTTGCACGAGTTCGTGTGTTGAAAAACACGCAACAACCAACGATGATGTGAGCTGACGTGGTAAGTGATGTCAACTGAAGGGATGATGATGTCAGCCCTAGTTGATGTGGCAATATAACATCAAAGGACCTGAGTGTGGCATGTAAGGCACATGAATCTGATGTGCGACTTCTTTTGGTGGGGTGTGAGGGCGCGTGCATTCTATGATGGTTGTGAGACTTCCACGATTATGTAGATCTATGCAAGCCGAACACAATGGTACCTACAAAAATGTTATCGAAGTAAGAAGCACGAAAAATATGATGATTGTAGTGGTCTGTGTGGTGCGGGACTCCTCAATGATGGTAGATGTAGGCCCAGGACCCAAGGACAATAGTTGAGAGACGTCGGAGGTTCAACGGTGAGTGGCTGCAGCGGTTGTTATGACGGGGAAAGTGATAAGGGTGGAGTAACACTTGAAGAGACAAGATTGTTAAAAGAAAAGTCATAGCAGTGGCTTTGATACCATGTTAGAAATACTAAATGATTGTATTGTATTTTATGTCTTAAGGAATATACATGGTGCTTTTATATAGAAGTTACAAGAAAACTAGATATGCCTAAAGCCCATAATATGATATACATTAATCTGTTAACAAATATACATTAATAATAACTTACCTTAACGAAACCATTACGAAAAGATTGAGGTTGTCAACTTTAGGTATTATTGAACTTGTAAATTATCGAACTAAGCAGCCATTTGCTAATATGAGAAGATAGAATCAAGTAAAATGGTAAAGGCTATGAATTAAGTTTTCAAAAGAGAATTCAAGTAAGAACAAATTTAATTAGTCTCGAGTGACTTCGTATGTGAAACAAAGTGATAATAAACTCACATGCTAAAGTAAGAGAGGGTGTTTGCTCCAGAACTTCAAATGTTGCTTTACAACTGCAGTTTGGTCACTCTGTTGGAACCTCCTTAGATCTGTATGAAGGCCAAACTTATACAACCATTTAAAAGTGGTAGCATGTAATGAAATGCAAGCATTAAAAATATTTACAAAAATAACCAAAATAACACTTCTTAAAATTTACTATCATAAAAATAGTATCGTTCAGTTAAATATTTAACTATTAAAAAAGGTCAGTCCATTATTTCATCTAACTAAACAACGTTTAAATTAAACTACCATCATTTAGATCTGATCGATATCGAACTCAATCTAATTAGATTCCATTTTGATAGGCCTAATAGCTCACATGGATTTTCACATGAGCTCTAATCCCTAAATGTTAACTTATTGAGTGGTGTTGACTTATACACCTATAAAATCATGCTCTATTTGATATTTTATTAATGTGAGATTTATCTACTTTTTTACTTCTCAATAATTCTCCCTTAAACAAAACCTACATGGCTCCCTAAATTTATACTCTGACTCAAACCAATCCAATCGGTCTTTTATGGCTAGGAAATTTAACATTAATCCACCTTATTTTACCAATATTTCAAGATCTTTCGAGGACCTCCAAGTTCAACGATATCCCTTGAAATTTGATTTCAACCCACTTTATTTGTCCAAAGTTTTAGATCCTCCAACTTCAGTTATTGAAATGAGTCCATACCACTATAAGATTTTGAAATTTTTATTTCAAACCTATCAAACTCACATTTCATAAATTAGCGTAAGAGATAAACATAGGCTCATAAGGAGTGTTTGGCTAAAATAACTTAATTTTTGATAAATTGATCGATTTTTTTAACTCGCAATAACACATCTAAAAACTCATAATTTTATATTAAATTATATAATGAAAAGACCAAAAGAAATTTATTGTATAGCTTTAATAAAATGATATCAAGTTTACAGCTACTATAATCTGGTAGTCAATGCCAACGATGTCATCGGAGCTCCGACAATCCCATCAATGCTCAACATCTATCCCCGAAAACCCTATTATAATTTTGATAAATGTAACATGTTATGTGTAGAGATACAAATAGATGTATGAAATTATATTCGATAGGTCAACAAAAGTATAATGGTATAGCAAGTTACATTCAAATAATGAATGTAATATGTGCTAAAATTTGTCAGAATTATAATGAATGTATTATGTTACATAAAATATACATATAAATGTAACATATTGTATACAAAACTTTGCAAATGTAATCATGTTATATATCAAAAATAGATATGGATATAATAACCATAAACTCCAGATTGAAAGAGAAAGAAAACAAACAAACCAAAAACTTCATCTGAATTTCGAAAATGACCATAACGAGAATTTATCATTGGTGAAATATCAAATTACTTTCCTCTAATCTATGGCTTCTATCAACGTTAGGTATAAAAAAAGGAGTCGGACATAAAAAATCTCTCCTTATATTCCAACTTTCGAAACAAGATCACACTTTCAGATCGCTCAATAGAGGGAAATAGAGAAGAAGAAAAAAATCCTCGCTTTTTTATTATTCGTGTGGGTAACGCATTTGTGTTCGGAGGAACTTCAATAGCAAAAAAAATAGCTTCTTCCTTCTTATATTCATCTGAGTTTTGATGAAGGTTCAGAAAGGATCTTCACTAAAACTCTCTTTTAAATAGCTCAATAAGTTACTTCTTTACATCAGATGGTGACGATTTTCCCATGGATATGAGTGTACCATCTTTATTATTAAGAGACTTGTCAAGTTTTGGGTCTTAGTAATTAAGATGTTGCTATGATATAAGGCCGTGGAAGAAAAAAAGACATTGCATATCATGAATTAGTCAACTATAGTTATGGAATCTCTAGTCTCGCTAGAATGGATTGACCAGAGAAGACCAAGATTGGCGTGTAAATGGTGAGAGAAAGAGAGGTAAAAATATCTGCATAGGAGACAGATAGTGAACCCAAAACCCAGCAAGGGTAAATTGGTAAAATTACCTACCTAAAACACTGACGTAGAGTGAAATAGGTAAAAAGTATAACTTTTGTAATGTACTGTTATATTTGGTCAATAGTTTGCCCATACTTTTACAATGTACTATTATTAAAATAGGCTCTCATAATGTACTGTTATTAAAATAGGCTCTAATATCCTAAAATGTGAATTTATATGGTAGATTGGCTTATGCAATTGTACATTTCAATTGGTATTTTATGAGATTTGTGATTACCAATAACAACGTTTGGAAAAGGTAAATGAGTTATGCATTACCATTGGCGATTCGATAATCGAGGGTTTACGTCCCTTTTTCCCACACATTCCATCTCCTCGTCTGTACTTAATTAAAGAATTCAAATTAACAACATGATTCAACTCTCATTTTATTACTCTTCCGGAAACATATATGACATTTACCCGTTTCATGTGGTACAAGAATATTTACTTTAATCTATAACCATAAGTTCATCAAATATAAGGTCATGATTTAACAATTCAGCGGGACTTCACCATTTTATTTTAAAAAGAAACCTTAAAATGGGTCATATTATTTAGAGAGTGTTTCATTCCTTATAAACACATTACCACTTAACTTCTTAAGCAAGGTAGGACATATGTAGGTACACTACATCATACACCCTCATTTAAGGTGTCTTACGTTCTCATAAGAACGCAAACTCACATGACTCAATATGGTTATAGCTCTGATAACAAATGATACAGGACATTTAATATGTTCCCTTACAACGGGGTGGGATCCATTCCATGTGGCATAATATTATATACTTTGGTCCATAATTGCAAGTTTAGTAGACTTGTGACCATGACTTAATAGTTTAACATGATCTCACGGCTTTACTTTCAGGGAAAAATCTCAAAACACGTCATGTCATTTAGAGATTGTTTATCCTTTATAAGTACATCACCACTTAACTTACTAAACAATGTGAGATATATGCAGACACATTTCATCAATATTAAGAATCATTCTAACTTAGCCCACAACAACTAAAACGTGAGGTATTTTATTTATTTATTTATTACAAAAGTACAAAAAAAACACCTTGCCATTCCAAGAAACATGATAAGTATTCATTAGAAAACATGAAACACTATCAGCACCACTATGAAGATATGTAGTTGCATTACTGCATCCGTTGATACTAGAGAAACCATCTCCTAAAATCATTTGATTGCATATTATCGTATTTGTCAATTATTAATTGGCCACTTAACAGAAAAAAAGTCAAAATGATGTGATTGAGTAAAATATTCATATTTTTTAATTTAATAGTAATTTATGTACAAAATATGTATATAAGAAGATACAATGAAGTAAAGTAAATTTGTAAAGAAACTTACAGTGGACTCACAATAACCATGATCATGATCAGTAGAATCTGAATCATAAGTTGGTTGATTTACATGGGAATCAAAAGGAAGGTCTCTACAAGAAAGAAAAGAGTTCGCTACCTTTGGACTTACCCATATTTTTGATATTGGTACTTCCGTTATCTTTAGAAGGAATGAAATGAATTCCAACTTTAACATTTCTATGTATTAATTAATTAATTTTTATTGATGAATTAACTAGTTATATATAATTAACTAATTAGTATTATAAATCATAATCTAAATTAATCGATCCATCAATCTTTTTAATAATTAATTAATAATCGATCTTATTAATAGGTACAAGTTAATACAAATTAACCTGATTTGAACTTTGCCACAACCTTGGTAAGAGATTTTCTTTTTCTTCAATGCAAAGAATGGAAGACATGCCAAAAGTATAAGCAAATAAATGCATAATGTGAAAAGAAATTTTTTAGAGAGAAAATTATATCATGATTCTTTATATGTATTTTGGTTGTATATTATCGCTATTTTTTGTAAAATCAAATACTCAAATTGTTAAACTAACCTATGATTTTAGCTGCATAAAATGACAACTAATTTTACAAGTATTGACAGTAACACAACTCATATAAAATGACAATGAAAAGCACACAAAATCACAACCAATGTGCTTGGGAAAGTTACATGAAATACTAGCCAAACAACCCCAACAAACTTTGATAACAACCCATAGGCTTCTCCATTTTGACAGTTGTACAATTGAGCCATTTAATTCAATCATCTTCAATATTTAATTCTTAACTCAAACATATACAAACACCACCAACTCATGTGATATTGCTACAACATTGTATTATCACTACAAAGGCTTCATCTCATCCCTACATGATCATCAGTTGGGGATTTGTTCATGATCAATACTAAACTACCATGATTCTCACCACTCCTTCTCAAAATGAGTGGCATGATCATGACACTCAGTTTGCTGCAAAGGAAAACAAAATAAAACCACAAGTAAAGGTTTAATTAGAATATTAACAAGTTATTCCAAATTGTGAATATGATTCATGAGTAGTTGCTTGGCAAGAACACTTTCCTTTGACAAAATGAAAATCTAGTTCTACGTATTTCATTCAAGAATGAAAAATAGGGTTAGTTACTAATTGAACTGTACTAAGATTATCACACCAGATAACGAGTGTTGATCATTAACAAACACGAAGCTCAATGAGTAAAGACTGAATCCACAGAATCTCAAATGTGGCATTGGCTAAGGACCTATACTTTGCTTCTATGCTAGAGCGTAGGACACTAGCCTATTTCTTGGAGAACTAGCAGATAATATTAGCTCTTAAGAAAACAACTATTCAAGAAGTGAACCTTCAATCATCGAGGCAATTATCCCAATTTGCATCAACAAAGCCTTGAAGTATGAGCTCAAAAGAAGGACTTAACACCAACTTATGACACAAAGTACCCTTCAAATATCGTAAGATGCATTTCATAGCATACCAACAAGGTTGTCTTAGAGCTATCATAAATTGATAGGCTTTGTTAATAGCAAATGATAAATCAGGTTTAGTAATGGTAATGTATTATAATGTCCCAATAATACTTTAATATAAACTGGGATTATGAAATAGTTCTCCTTCGTATGCAGATAAAGTGTAATTAAAGGCTATAAAAGTAACAATAGTTTTAGATTGATCAAGTTATGCTTTAACAAGTAGCACTCTTATATACTTTTGATGAGTTAACAATAAATCACCATTGGCAAAGTGAGTGAATTCAATTCCAAAAGGATACTTATATTTTTAAGAGCAAACTTAGCATTTAAAGTAGTAACGAGATGTTAAATTTCATCTTCATCACTTTATGTGATAATGATATCATCAACATAAACCAAAAGGTAAAGGCTGGAAGTGGAAGTGAGCTTGTAAAACAAATAATTAACTTGGGGCCCGATAAACCCCATATTATGAAGGGTTGCACTCAAAGTTCCAAATCAAGCACGTGGTGCTTGTTTTAAACCATAAATGGCCTTTTCCAACTTACACTTATAATGAGGTAGTTAAGGGTATTCAAGCCCTTAGGGCTATTTCATAATGCTTCTTCTTGAAAAGTGTCATTTAGAAATGCATTATTAATGTCTAATTGATGCAATTTCCAACCCTTAAACAATGCAGGTCTAAGAATAACTCTGATGGTGACTTGCTTAACAATGTGACTAATGGTCTCAAAAAAATCAAAACCTGGTACTTGCTTGTAGCTTTGAGCAACAATTCAAGATTTTCTTTTATCAAGCTGCCTAGATGGAAGTTTTTTTATAAGAAAAATCAATTTGCATCCAATCACAATTCGATTAGCAGGAAGTGAAATAAGGGTCTATGCTTTATTATTAACAAAGACATTAAAATCATATTACATAGACTCAAACCAAGATGCAGATGTTGGGGCTTGTTTGACAAAGATAGGTTTAGTTTCAATGCTAGCACCAGTGATGGACATAAAGGCTTTACATTTATGAATACCTCGTTTAGCTCTAATAATTATGTGATAATTTTTCAAAAGTAATGGTTCATGTGACATAATGGAAACAAATTGAGATAGAGATGAGTCAATAGATGACTAAGAATGAGCATTTGCATTGTTTGAGAGATTAAGAAGTGTATCATCTAACTTCTTGTTTGAGAGATTAAGTTGATCATTTTTTTTGAAGCTGTAAATCAAATTTGTAAAGGCCATCACTGAGCGATCCTTGTAAAAGCACTTCTCTTGTGATATTGTCCTTCATATAACAATAGTTAGAATGAAACTCAAAGAAGATTGAATTTTCATGAGCAAACTTGAACACACTAAGTAGATTTTTGGCAATACTAGAAACAAGTAGTGTATTGTTCATATTAAGACATCTATGATTTGATCCTAATGCATGAAAAGAATTTTAACCTACATTAGGAAGCCCTACACCAATACTAACCATCAAACGTTGAGTACCTGGATAGGGTTGAGCGGATACCAGATTACTTAGATCAACAATCACATGGTGACTAGCTTTTGAATCTAGAAACCATGATGGTTCCTATGACATTTCAGACATAACATAAGATTGAGGTGTAGTAGCAACACTTGCCTATGAAGGAATAGAAGAATAATGAGAGAAATAAGGCATAAAAGAATAATGAGAGAAATAAGGCATAAAAGATGGCATTGGATAGGGAAAGGAATGAAATAATGGTGTTAAAGGCATGATAAGTCCTATTTGGTAAGTAAACATAGCACGCAGAAAAGGTCTAGGAGGCCCTAGAGGTAAAAAAATGTTGAAAATTTGGTTATCTAACTTAACCATGGTTAAAGAAGGGCTAAGGTGAAGGTGATTGATAATTAATATGAGTTGTTGGATTATTAATAGGTTGCTAAAAGTTTCTTTCAAATCTATGCCAAAAATTTATAATAAAATACCCAATCCTACCACACAATTGACACAAAGGTTGTTTTCCTACTCTTCTTTTACTAAAACCTCTACCTCTATCTCCATTATCACCTGAGTAACTATAGCTATGAGCATTTTCAGATACACTTCGATAAGACTTTGTACCAATATTTTATTGATTATTAGAAATAGCAAGTTGTTGCATTGAAGAATTTATTCCAATTCCTGGATGTTGATTTAATGGTTTTATCTCTGTATCTATTTTAGTAGCAACATTTACAGTTGAAATTGGCAAAATGAGAGTGGGTTTTCTGCATCTAAGCCTATTTTCATAGCTTAGCATTAATGCTTTTGTATCATCTATTATAATTATTTATGTCAACATTTTTCTACGAGAGTTGCAAGCACATTGTCAAATGACTCATCTAATTCATCAAGCACGTACATAAATTTCTTCTCTTTTTGTGACTGTGCATCCAACATATATCAATCCATCACACAAAGCCTATATATAAAGAACATATTCATGAACTAAAAGGTTTTTTTCTTGAAGTTTTGCAATTCTTCTTTTAATTGTATCATCTTTGCTATCAATTTTAAAGCAAAGTTCTTTTCTAACATGCACCAAGCCTCATAAGCCATATCACAGCCAGCAATTTTTTTTAATAAATCATTTGACATACAATTCATTAAAACAACCTAACATCACATCCTATTTTTCCAATTTTTATAGCTCAAACTACTATTAGTAAGAAATTTTAATGGTGGATATTCAATAACATAATTATCTAACTTTCAACTTCTAGGAATCTTTAAAATTTGATGCTTTCAAATTGTAAAATTATTTTCCTATGATTTTATTGTAACTAGTACGTTATGAAAATAAAACCCCTCACGGTTGTTGTATTTGAACCTTCATTTTCTTTAAATTCTAAACTACTTTTGGTGGATCAATCATGATCTTATTAGACAATAAAACTAGCACCACTTCAAGGCCCTAATACCATGATAAAATTGTCGTTGAAAGGCACGATGTATGAAGAAAGACATGAAAAGTATAAGCTAAGAACTGCATAATGTGAAAAGAGAGCTTTTGTAGGGAAAATTCTATTATGATTCTTGATATGTATTTTTGTGATACATTATTAATATTATTTATACAATCAAATATTCAAATTGTTAAATTAATCCATGATTTTAACTATATAAAATAAAAACCAATTCTATAAGAATTATGAGTAACACAAATTGCATATAATGACAATGAAAAACACACAAAATCACAGTCCATGTGTTTGGGAAAGTTACATGAAACAAGAATTAAACAACCCTAACAAACTTTGATAACAACACTTGTGCTCTTGTGCTCTTCCATTTTGACAACTGCATAATTGAGCCATTTAATTTAATGCTCTTCAATATTTAATTCTTATGATGTTTTTAACCCAAACTTGTACAAACACCATCAACCCATGTGTTACTACTACAACATTGCATTATCCCTGCATAGGCTTCAGCTCATCCCTATATGATCATCAATTGGAGATTTATTCGTGATTTGTACTGAATTATCATGATTCTCAACAAAATTAAATGCATGGCATCAAGCATTGACGAAGATTGATTAATTAATTAATACTTTGATTAGATGATGAATATCATAATCTATCAAAAAAGTAAAGAAAAGAAAAATATAACAATCGATCTCTTTAGGTGGACATTTTTTTAAAAGAATGCCCTGTTTAAGTCCAACCATTGATCTCTTTTTAATATTGGTTCTTAAACAACGAGAAAATAGAGCGTCGTACGAAGGTATTTATATTATAAAGTACTTGATTTAATTGACAATCATATATCATCAAATATAATACAGATGATTGGTTCATATATATATTTATATAATATATTACTTTAAAATAATTTTAACTTTTTATAAATGTATTTGCTGATGTGAAGAGTATAGAGAGATAAGAAGAAAGAATGATTTAATGTTGTATTGGTGTGTTTAGAATGTACATAGAAAACCCTATTTATAGGATTGTAACAAGTGTAGTATAAGTGAAAATAGTGGAAGTGTAGTACAAGTGTAGTACAAGTGAAATAGTGGAAGTGTAGTACAAGTGAAATAGTGGAAGTGTAGTACAAGTGAAATAATACGAGTGTAGTACAAGTGAAGTGAATTACAATATCAAATATAACTTAACATCCCCCCTCAAACTCAAGGAGGAAGAGAAACAATCAACTTGAGTTTGGAAACTAATTCTTGAAATCTGCCTGGTAGATGAGAATTGGTGAAGATGTCAGTTGTTTGATCTATGGAGGATATTGATTTGAGACAAACAGTGTCTTGAAGAACATGTTGACGAACAAAATGACAATCAATCTCGATATGTTTTGTTCGTTCATGAAATACATTATTGTGAGCAATCTGAATAGCACTCTGATTGTCACAATATAGGATAGTTACAGTTGATTGGAGAACACCCATATCAGCAAGTAACTAACGGAGCCAAAGAAGTTCTTGAGTGGTGTTAACAAGAGCACGATATTCAGCTTCAGTGTTGGATCGAGAAGTGAGAGATTGTTTCTCGCTTCGCCAAGATATAAGAGAGTTTCCAAGAAAGTAAAAATATCCAGTGGTAGAGCGACGATCAGTTGGGTCACCTGCCCAATCAGCATCAGAGTAGGCGGAAAGAAGAAGATTAGACTTGTTGGAGAAGTGGAGACCGTGAAACATGGTGCCTTTGATGTAGCGAAGAATGCGAAGAATAAGAGTATAATGGATAGGCGTGGAGCAGACATGAATTGACTAACCGGATTTAACAAAGATGTGCAATGTCAAGACGGCAGCGATGAGATAAACAAGGCTGCTACTAGTCATTCGTATAATGTGGCATCCGAGAGAATAGTACCATCTAATGGAGTAAGTTTGACATTGGTTTCTAGAGGTTGATGCAGTTTGCAATCGAAGGCCACCCGATTAAGAATATCGAAGAAGAGTACTTTGCTTGAGAGAGATAATATCCTCGAGAATCGATGAGATTTCTAGGCCCAAGAAGTAGTGGAACGACTCAAGGTCTTTCATTTCAAATTGATGACTCAGACCGTCATTGAGATCAATAATTCCATTAGAGTCATTCCGGATTATGATCATATCATCTACATAAAGCGAGCAGTAAGTGTTACACCGTAGAGTCTTCCAAATAAAGAGGCAGGAGTCATAAGAATCGGAATTGAAACCAAAGTCGGTAAGTGTAGGCTGAAATTTGGCAAACCAAGCTCGAGGAGCTTGTTTGAAACATAGAAAGCACGACGAAGTCTGCGTATACTGATGAGGTGAATGAGTGTATCCAAGAGAGGTTTCATATAAACTTCCTCAGCCATGTCTCCATTGAGAAAAGCATTTTTGACATCCATTTGAAACATGTTCCAATTTCGGGCAAAGACAAAGGCAATGATACTTCGAATAGAGGTGAGTCGAGCTACAGTGCAAAAGTTTCTTCATAGTCGATTCCATATTCCTGTGTAAAACCCTTTGCAACTAGGCAGGCTTTATATCGTCGTTGTACAGACCCATCCGAATGAGTTTTGATTTTGAAGATCCACTTACAACCAATCAAAGATTTATTAGATGGAAGATCAACAAGATCCCGTGTATGTGCTTTTGTTAACTTCGTAATTCATACGTAAGCTAGTCGCTAAAAGGGTTAGAACTAACCCATATAGTTTTGGGGTTAGTGATGAGACAAAATAGTGAGAAACATTGGTAATCACGAAGATGAAAAGGAAGACTACTTACACGAGTAGAATGGCCGAAGTGATGACAATCGTAGTTGGTCTTGAAGATGTTATATGGTAGGATCGGCGGAAGAAGCATACACATCGGGAGGCGTAGTAGGCGATGGTGAGGGTAATGGAGCAATGTCGGGAGGAAATAAATCAATAGTTGGGTCATTAAAAAATGAGGACAGGTAGGAGATGAGACATGAAATGAAGAAATGAGGAAAACATTTTATGTTCCCAAAAGTCGACATGACGAGAGCAATCGTTTAGAGATGTGGTCCCAACAACGATATCCTTTGTGTTCTATTCCATACCCTAAGAAACAACAAAGATGAAACGAGGTTCTAATTTATTGTGTTCATGAGGGTGAAGAAGAACAAAACAGCACAACCAAACACTTTGAGTAGTTCGCCAAGATGGAGAAGTACTATAGAGACACTCATAAGTTTGATTGTGAATAATAAGTACGAGAACATGATTGATGGTATAAAGCAGAAGAGTCGCTTCACCCAAAAGCGTTCGGGACAAGAACTAGAAACGAGGAGGTACTAACAAGTATTAAGAATATGTTCATGTGTTTTCGCCATTTCTTCCATTTTGTTGAGATGTGACAGCACAAGAATATTGAGAAAGAGTCCCATTTTGTCGAAAACAATTTAAAAAAATTGTTTCTTTATATTCCATAGCATTATCACCAAGACTTTGATATTTTGAGAAAATTGGGTTTTAACCATTTGGGCAAAATCATAATAAATTTTGGGTAATTCAGATCTATGTTTCATGAGAAAAATCCATGTGAATCTCGAATAATCATCAATAAAAATGACAAAATAAACACATCCCCCCATAGTAGGATGTGGGGATGGACCCCAAACATCAGAATGAATTAAGTCAAAAGGGGAGACAAAAGTAGAATCACTTTTATTAAAACATAAAGCAGATTGTTTTCCCAATTGACAAGGCAAACAATTTACATTATCAGAAATAGAAACAAATCCTAATTTACCAGAAGATGCTAAGGGACAAAGACATCCTATATACGTATGGCCTAGACGAGCATGCCATAGGTTGATAGGAGTGGTAGAAGCAGCAACGGAAGTGTGAGGAGAATTGGGTAGATGAAGGTTGATAAGTTCAAATAATCGTCCAACCTTACGGCCTATCCCAAGGATACGTCTGTCTGTGGATCTCGCATGACAACCAAGAGGAAAAAGTAATAATAAGACCAAGTTCACATGGTGACCAACGGAGATAAGATTTAGAGTAAGGTTGGGAATATGAAAGGTGTCGAAAGTGATATAGAAGATGTGAAACTTGTCATCTCTGACATGACATGTGCATATGTGAACCATTGGAGTTTGAATTAAAGGTTTGGAGATGGAATATTGTGTGGGAGAGAAGATCACGAGTATCATGAGTCATATAGGTTACAAGAGAATCAAAATACCATAAAGATTTACGATGTGAGAGACAAGGCGTAGGAGAGAAGCATTACTAGATTGTGAGAGAACATGTTTAAGAAGACCTTCAAGTTCTTGAGTAGAGAAAGTAAATTTGTCATGATTATCCTCGGAAAGCGGCGGTGATGGGGATGAGGTACTATTTTTACACGAAGCGTATGCCGAGAGGGATTCGAGAGGAATCTTTGGAGGGATTCCAGAGGAATGCCGAGAGGATTCCGAAAGCAATCTCTATTAAAGTTGTCCTGGACCCTTCTTGTGACAATATATACATACCCGAATGGGACATGTAAGCTCATGATTGGGGTTGTAGCGATGAGGTGCAGCCTTGATGTTTGAAGTCTTCTTTAAAACCTCATTTAGTGGCGATAAAATGGGGTGGGCAAACGAAATCTGTATGATGAACTTTGAAAACCCCCATCCGAGTTTCTTGAATGACTCGGTTCGCACGGAAGAGTATCTAAGGATGGAAAAGGACTAGATGGAGTAAGGAAGCCCGAACAGGTTCAAATCGATCATGGAGAGCCACGAGAAAATAACAAGACTTGGTGATTACGGTAAGTTGCAAACATCTCGGCATCAGTCTTGTTCGTCCAAGTTGGTTCGTAGAGAGAGCGAGTTGATCCCAAATAGTATGCATTTTGAGAGAAATTGGTTAATGGTTTGATCACCCCTTTGCGTTTGGTATGAAGAGTTGTTAAAAGTTGATATTGGTCACAAATCACAGTAGTAAGCGAGCCTCAAGAAATTCCCAAACTTCTTTGGCGGTGTCAAAACGCCCAAATTCACTTTATGAATGGAGGGTAAAGTGGTGTTACGGAACCAGGTAATAATTTGATGATGTTTACTCTCACAGTCTTGAGCGATCGAATAAGGAGTTGTTTCGGTGGTTTCTTAGATGGGTATAGAGATATCACCGGTTATGAAACGCCATAGCAACGTCCTTTCAAGAAACTTTTCATTACTTATGCCCAGGCTAGGTAGTTAGTATCATCAAGGGTGGTAGAGATTGGTTTTGGGATATCATTTCGGTCCATTTTAACGAAATAATGGAGAAAATATAAAGCAAATATATAGAGACAATATAAATGAGATATCCTTTAAAATGAAAAGAGGAGTTGAAAACAAGCCTGGAACCGGGTTGAGGTGAGTCGGGTTGAAGTGAGCCGAGTTGAGAGGAGTTGGAGTGGAGCTGAGGCCGCATGGAGGTGGCCGGGTTAGATGAGCCGATTTGAGGTGAGGCGGGTTTAGAAGTGAGCCGAGTTGAGGTGAGCCGGGTGCTCGAGTCGGGTTGAGGTTGAGGCGGGTTGCGCAGCCGAGGAAGAGGCGCACTGATAGAAATTTTAGAGGTATATAGGCTACGATACCACGAAGAGTATGTAGAGACAAAAAGAAAGAATGATTTAATGTTGTATTGGTGTGTTTAGAATGTACATAAAAAACCCTATTTATAGGATTGTAACAAGTGTAGTACAAGTGAAATAGTGGAAGTGTAGTACAAGTGAAATAGTGGAAGTGTAGTAAAAGTGAAATAGTGGAAGTGTAGTACAAGTGAAATAATACAAGTGTAGTACAAGTGAAGTGAATTACAATATCAAATATAACTTAACAGCGGAGATGGGTTTATATATAAAAGATAAGATATTACTTTAAAATAATTTGAACTTTTTATATATGTATTTGATCAAATGAGTTTATATATATATATATATATATATATATATATATATATATATATATATATATGCATTTAACTCATGATAATCTGTTGTAATGTCACGTTTACATGTGCATCCAAATTCAAAACATTTATAAATTGTGATATTGATGTATTTATGTGATTTACTTAGCTAGTAGTCTAGTTAAAAAAATTATTTAATTTGAATAATAATACGAAACGTTTCATAAAAAAACAAAATTTTATCTAGTAAAACTCATATAGCAATCATTATTAAACAAAAATTTAATAGATTATTTTATTAGTTTTAAAATTTTAAACAACTTCATGAATATATAATTTTTTTAAAAATATAATCTACTTATCTAAGTTTTTAAAATATAGTATTTATGTTAGAAGAATTCAAAATTTTAGTATTTATATGTAAAGTTTTAAATTAAATCTTATAATTAAATTTTAAAAAATTTACAAGTTAAATTTTAAAAATTTAAAAAATAAATTACATATTTACATTTAAAGATTTATTGTAAATTTCATTAAAATTTGAGTATATTCGTATAATTTATCTTTAAAAAATATTTTTAACTTCTTAACGTAAAGAAATTTTCTAGAGAAGAAGAAATTTCAAATTCTCTTTTTACAAAATCTAAAAAAAAAAGTTTTATTTTATTTATTTAAATCCTAATTTAATTAAAATTTACATGTCCGGTGTAAAATCAATCATAGGCGTAGTTTCCGTCCTTTTTTCCCCAAGTAATTAAGTGAATGAAACATGTCCATAATTGGAATATATTCTAAAATTACATAAATAAAATCTCTAAAAATATAACTCAAAAATAATACCTTAATAATATTAAATTAGTTTTAATCGATTAAAATAGTTTAATTAACAGATTTTAATTTAAAATAATATCTAATTAATAATATTAACGTAAAAAATTTAAATTAATTTTTTTTAATAAAAATATATGAATCAAATTTAATAATTGTTATTTTTTGTTATTAAAAGTTTTTTAAAAAATAATATATATATATATATATATAGGCTACGAGTAAAGACGGATATCAGTATAATTATATACATTTCGTAATCGTGTAATACCTGTAATCATAATTACTCCCGTCTTAGAGATTAATAAGAAAAAAATTGAATCTACACTGTGAATAACCTTATATATCTAAATCACTAGTTAAAATGTCTATTCTTAATTATATAAGTTGGAAAAAAGTTTAATTTGTTTGAATTTATTTAAGATTATTTGATAATTATTTTTTTATTTTAAATTTTTTAAGTAATTTTTTAAGTAATTTTTTATTTTGATTTTGATTTTTTTTTAAGAAATTCTTACTAAAATATAGAATGATACATAAATCTTTAAAAATATAATTTTTGAATTAGAGTTTTGATTTATGATTTTTTTTTTATTTTTACAAGCATTTAAAAATAATAATTAAAACATAAAATTTGTAAATAATAACTAATTTTTTTATGTTTTAAAAAAAACAAAAAAACATCAAGTATTGTTAAACAACTTATCAATGGTTTTTGATTTTTTTTTAAATTATTATCAAACATGATTATTTTTAAATTAATTATAAAATTAATTATTTAATCATAAATTATAATAACATGTTAATTAAATTTAAGAAACTAAGATACTTCCCAATTGTTTAGTATTATTTTTAAATGAGAAATTCTTCCATTGTATTTAATTATCTACATAGGATCTATATACTTGATTTTATTTATATATATTTCTGTTGACATGCTAGTTGGGCTCCGTTATTAATTGATAGGATTACTTCGCACAGTGCACTGATGCAAGGTTATAACTTCTAATTAACAAACTAAGTATATTTATATATTTATAACCAAATAACGATGTAACATATCACAAAAAATAATTAAATCTGTATATAAATTTTATGTTGGTGTTAGCCTCTCTAAATTCTCATTTCCCACCAACCAAGGTCTTATTTTCAGTACTGATAATAAAGGTTCGCCGTTGACTAGGCAAATAGGGTTTGTTCATTCTGATCAAATTTATATATATATATATTCTAT
Source organism: Hippophae rhamnoides (assembly GCA_033030585.1). Taxonomy (NCBI): domain Eukaryota; kingdom Viridiplantae; phylum Streptophyta; class Magnoliopsida; order Rosales; family Elaeagnaceae; genus Hippophae; species Hippophae rhamnoides. Next base: position 57,496,631 of record CM065428.1, on the reverse strand, counting down.
TAATATTAATTTTTTAGTTTGTTATTTTTACCGCAATAAGTATACAAGAAGATGTCAAAAAAATATTTAACCTTACTTAATTCATCAACAAGTTACTAATTCATTTTATAATTTTTTGACTAAATATATATTTTTCATTGAAATTTTTTAGATATATATTATTAACATTCATTTGTGTTTAAATAAACTAAATTATAATTAATTATATTTTTTACTTAAATAATAAAAATAACTTATTTTATATATTTTTTGATTAACAATGTTATTACATTATCTAATCAGTCTTATTATTGATCTCTAGTATCAGTCTAGAAGTGAAAAAAATATATTGTTTTTAATATATATAATTATAAATGATATGATAATTATTTAAGAGTTAATGTTATAGAATTAAATTTATAGCTACATTGATAATGTTTTCTTATCGTTGATATATGGATTAAATGTAGTTTTAATTTTATATTTTATATTCATTTTTTTAGTAACTAGTTAAATGTTTTAAAATAATTTAAATGAGTGTAATAAAAAAAATGAACTGTTATATATATATATATATATATATATTTGAGAAATTTATAATCATAAAAATAAATTTTTTATATTTATTTCATATATTTTTAATTATTAAAAGAAAATATAATACATTATTTCATATTAAACATCATTCAAATTGAATTATGATTATTTAAATATGTTTAATTTCGATCAATGTTAAAGTAAATCCCGTTTATTTTTATTATTATAAATTTAAAAAAATGTTATTTTATATTATTTTTTTAAATTGAAGGAAGTAAGACAAATATCATTCATTTTCTTACCCAAAATATATATTTATTAATTGAATTAAAAAATTAGCTATACCCTTTTTCAAAAATATAGGTAACTTTCGTACAACTTATGTAAAGTTTGTTTAATTTTCAAGACAAAATGTTTAGAAAAAAATTAATAATTGCTACATGACATATATTTTAAAGAGATACTAATAAGATATTATTTCGAGTCTTATGCAGTATAAATAAATATGTGAATTTGTAATATATTATTTAAAAAATAAAAAAATTAATTATTAAAGATAGAATAAGAGTAGTAATAGGAAGAAAAAAAAGAGAGGTTCAACTCTGAAAAATTGGTCAAAGAAAAAGAATTTTATATAATCAATTTGATGAGATGGGTGGGTTAATTTAGAAAAGATGATGGGCCCAAGTTTACATTTTGGCTCGTAAGTCAGTCTGACCTGTAATGCTAATTCATGGCCCGTACACTTTCTTGTCAAACACTGAAAACCGACATATAGAAAGGCTGAAAGCCCATGGCCGAACAAAAACACACACTCTTGAGTACTTCCCATTGCGCCTTAAACCCTTGTTCACTTTCTTGCTCGGAGCTCAGACCTAAATGGTTAAACCCGAGTTTCGGACACAAAGGTGAGGAATTTTTTCAATTCATCATCTTGTCTCCCAGTTTCCACCATCTTTATTTATCTGAGGCTTTCGTTCTTAATAAACCATAGAAGGCATAAACAAATCGTCTGGGGTTTTAGATCTTCAATGATGTTGTCGGTTTACTCGCAATCCATTTCTTGGAAACTTTATAGCTGATTCATTGTTTTCATTGTCTGTTCGCTTTCATTGATGGTTGGGGTTTTAGATCTTCAATCTTGTAAGATAATATATCATGGTTTTGACATTATTTGTCTTTTCTAAGGTATTTGGTTATCTACAAGTGAGAATTTAGTTCTTTATGTGTAGCGTCAACTACAGCTGCTGCATTTTTTATGTGGATAAATTAAACAATCTTAATCTGCAGTGGTATTTTATCTAATTTTTTTCTTCAGGAATTGGGAAGATGAATTTGAACAACATCAAACCTCCCAGGTTTCCAGGTGGTGCTTCTTCAGCTTTGCTTAGTGCAAGCATTATTGGTGGACTTGGTTTATATGCAGCTTCCAACAGTCTCTACAATGTAGAGGGAGGACACCGAGCCATAGTTTTCAATCGTATACTTGGTGTTAAAGATAAGGTGGAATTTCTTTACCATGATTTTCTGCTCAATATTAAAAGAATTGTTTGCTGAGCACACTGGTTGAACTCCTGACATTCTCAACTTTTGATAGTGTGTATTTTAAATATAATATTTACGAAATTGTAGACAAATTAGATGCATAAAATTTCATTTTTAATTTCTTTATCACTCAAAAACCTACTAGAAACTCAATAATTTGAACACATTTATACTCAAATGAGATATATATAACATTTTTCGATAAAAAAAAGTAGTAACTGAACAACAAGTAATATTATTTTTTATTGTTTGTATGGTGCCCCTCTTAAACTAAACTTTTGGATCCACCATTGTATCCAGATAGTACCTTTTATACAGATGTGTGTTGCCTTTCAAAATGACGGGTTCTCAGGTTTTATGTGCTTCATTTGGCCTTTATTAGACATTTTGAAATATAATTATCTACACCATTTGTTGTTAATAAGCATAATCTAGACTTGAACTTGTTTCTCTTTTTATGGAACTTGATTAATTGATGTATTTATTTAATGAGCATGCAGGTTTACCCTGAAGGGACACACCTTATGATTCCATGGTTTGAGAGGCCAGTGATTTATGATGTTCGAGCACGACCCCATCTTGTGGAGAGTACAACCGGAAGTCATGACCTTCAAATGGTAAGTGACATTTACATTTCCTTTGCATAGAAGTGTCAGCTTTCTTGTTTGCTGTCAGAATGACCTTGGATAAATATAACAAAAAAAATTCTTTATGATTCTATTATTACAGAGTTATTGCCCTCACACACCAACGTAAAAGCAAATAACATGTATGTCTTCTCAACATATTGTAATTATACTTTACGGAAGTGGATTTTGATTTTTCCATGCAGGTGAAAATTGGACTGCGAGTTCTTACACGTCCTGTTCCAGATCAGCTACCTTCAGTTTATCGAACTCTTGGTGAAAATTATAACGAGAGAGTGCTTCCTTCAATCATTCATGAGACATTGAAAGCTGTTGTTGCACAGTACAATGCTAGCCAGCTTATCACCCAAAGAGAGGTAGGCAGCTATCTTTATGCCCAAACTAATCTGGAGTGGTGAAATATGGTGATAAAGGGATAAAGATTTTCATTTGAGGAGTAAATTGCTCACGTTGCTCTCATTTTTCACTAAACATTGTCTGTTTCTTTTCTTTGGTTCTTTAGAATCATAATTGTTGGACGTTCTGTTTGTGATGGTTGAAATTCAAGTGGCACACTGGCACTAATTGGTCTTTCACTTTATTCATATAGGCTGTCAGTAGAGAAATACGGAAGATTTTGACTGAGCGGGCAACGAATTTCAATATTGCACTTGATGATGTGTCCATAACTAGTCTGACTTTTGGAAGGGAGTTCACAGCTGCAATTGAAGCCAAACAGGTGGCGGCCCAAGAAGCTGAAAGGGCAAAATTTGTTGTTGAAAAGGCTGAACAAGACAAGAGAAGTGCTATTATCAGAGCAGAGGTAAGTTATTACTGTTAGCTACTACTTCCATTGGTTCCAAATTGTTGTAATATACCTAGTCTATTCACTATGCTGCAGAAGTGTTTACCCCTGATGGCTGTAACAGTGGTAATTTATAGGCAATATCAAAATGCTGTTGCTTCTGGTTTTCATGTTCATCTTATAAGGTCCTTATCAGAGCGAGAAAATAAAACCTTATGGGGTCCCTTTTTACATTTTAGCGGTGAAATACAAGCTTATATTGTTATTCTTAAAACTGGTTGGGATCCATAGACAAGTAGGGCAAACTTTAAATTAGGTACTAATGTTATATAAATATTTTCATTTTACTACTTTTAATATTTTTGTTTCAATTGACTACTTTTATATTAAAATATCTTTCAATTAACTATTTTGATCAAAAATTGATCAATTTGATCGAAATATTTAAGTCACCTATACAATATGTAAAGTTAAAAAGACTGTCATGAATAAGATAATAAAATACTAATTTAACGTGTTTTGCACGTAATTGAATTTTTTTTTATTAAATTTGTCAATTTTCTTTTTTTATAATAATTGATTTAAAAGATATTTAAATAATACTACTAGTGAATTGAAACAAAAAATATCAAAAGTAATAAATTAAAATTTTTCACTTAATATTGGTAACTAAATAAACGTTACTCCAAAGTACTAAGCCAACTCATTCCCTTGGAAAACATTAAAGACTAGCATTGACATAAATAATGTATCACCGGATTTTGCTTCATTTATATGTCACTCTAAATAGTTATTTTTAAGGTAACGTCTGACTTCTAAATTTTTCTCACGTTTAACAGGGAGAAGCCACAAGTGCCAAGTTGATTGGGCAAGCTATTGCCAACAATCCAGCTTTTATCACTCTGAGGAAGATTGAAGCTGCCAGAGAAATTGCACATACCATCTCAAATTCAGCTAACAAAGTCTTTTTGAATTCTGATGATCTGTTGTTGAACCTTCAGGAGATGAATCTTGAAGTTGCTGAGAAGAAATAAATCAACTGGGTAACATTTTAAGATTGTTTATGGAATTAGTGTTAACTTTAAGAAAGGCAAATGACATTTGCCCAAGTTACCATTTGGAACGAGTGAATTTTATTTCAAGTGGCTAGCGCGGGAAAATAGTTGAATTTACTTACCTCAAAAAACAGTTTCAGTTCTCTATTTTGAAAGAAAAAAAAAGATCATATTTTTATTGAGGAACTTTAGGATTACTTATTCTTTATTTAAGATTAGTTTGGATTTTGATTGGCATTAATATAAATAATAATAAAAATGATTGAAGATATTTATGTGTTTGTTTTGATTGTTAATTTGAAATGGAATGAAAAACATTCTAAGCATGAATATTCATTCTTCCTACTCACTCAAGAATGATTTATTTTTTCTACACATTTGTACGAATATTTATTATTAATTTTTTCGTTTTATTTTATTTAAAATTTAAAAAGTTCATTTTCTAATTTTGTTTTACTTATCATTTTATAAATTTCATTTTTTAATTACATTACTCAAATAAACATAATAATAATATTATTTTTGTTGAAATTAATTGTTATTATCGGTTTGGATTTTGATTGGCATTAATATAAATAATAATAAAAATGATTGAAGATATTTATGTGTTTGTTTTGATTGTTAATTTGAAATGGAATGAAAAACATTCTAAGCATGAATATTCATTCTTCCTACTCACTCAAGAATGATTTATTTTTTCTACACATTTGTACTAATATTTATTTATTTTTTTCGTTTTATTTTATTTAAAAATTAAAAAGTTCATTTTCTAATTTTGTTTTACTTATCATTTTTTAATTACATTACTCAAATAAACATAATAATAATATTATATTATTTTTGTTGAAATTAATTGTTATTATTTCATGCTAATTCTCTTTCATATTATGTTTACATTCTATTAATACCTTAATGTTAAGTTAGAAAGGAGCTCGTTTATAGACTGTTTATGATAAAAGGTTAAGGATTTTGTTGCCCATCCCCATTGGGAGCCTGGAGACTTGATAACAGGACGCGAGATTCATTTTTAACCACCAAAGACTTTCTAAGCCTTTCAAAGATAAAAAAAAGAAAGAGGGGAAAATAAAACCCAGTCCAAAAGTTGTAGCTTTAGAAACTATACATAGCAAATTTTACCAACCAAAAGTTGTAGCTTTAAAATAAGTGCTTGGAACGGGCATTAGATAACCAAACGCTTCCAAATAAAACACCTAATCCTTGGGAAGCAACTTTTAAACATCTACTCCTTTTAACTAGACATAACTTGTGGCATATTCTAATAAAGTTATGTCAAGATGGTTAACTACCACCTACAAATTCAAACGATCTTTCAATATTTTCACAACCAAAATATGAGTAAAATCAATTACATATAATCTATCAGAAACTATATATAAAGCCAAGAATTTGTAGTCCTGACCCAGGAAAAACCAAATTGAATAATTTTTCCAACACATATAAGTTTTACAACTAATTGCGAATTGAGGCACATTTCGCTATGGCCTTCTCCAAATCTTTCATCATAGCATTCTTTGCTGCTTTTGCATTTCTTGGCATTGATATAGGCGTAACAGCACGCCATCTTCTGCAAACAAGTCCACCAAATATACCAACTGTGCCCGGTTTGCCAAAGCCAACATTGCCTCCTCCTATGCCAACTCTCCCAATGCCCAAGTTACCTCCATTGCCTAGTATCCCAACTCAGCCACAGCCAAAGTTGCCTCCATTTCCCAGCTTCCCCACAGGACCAAATGTCCCAAAGGTGACATTGCCTCCATTTCCCAGCTTCCCTACAGGACCAAATGTCCCAAAGTTGACATTGCCTCCATTCCCTATTAATATTCCTCCAATTTCTTCCTTTCCATTTTTCTCTCCACCTCCTTCAACTACTAGTCCTTGAAAATACATATTAATTTGGCTTTGTCTGTCTACTTTTACTTCATGGAGTGCTTCGCATCAAGTACTAACTTTGATAATCGTGGCTCAATATCACTATTTGCTTTGTTATTTAAGTTTACTCTTTTAATTTGTCTCTATTGGAGCCATGAGCTGATCATGAGCAGGTAGTCCTTGTATGTTTTGGAGTTGTGGTGTAGTTTTTTTTAATTATTCTTTTAATAACTTCTTCTATTGTATGAATTGTTTCGACACTGTAATTGTTTCTTAGTTATAATACTAGTTTATTTGTTCAGTTTGTTTATGACAATCTTATGTTACTTACTAGTATCATATTACTAATTTAACGTATATATATTCGATGCACGTTAGATCATGTGTATTAAATTGATGCTTTTGTGATTAGTTTCGAGTTTAATTCCTAACTCAAATTTATATCAAAATTTAATCATTCAATAGGTTATAACTCTAGATAGAGAAATAAAAATAAAACATTATTTTAACGAAACAATAATAGGAATTTTTTTGACCTACGTTATTAAATTAGGAAATGGTACTTTTTTAGACATATCACTAAACAAACCAATACAAAACTAGGGTGATAATCTCTAAAATATTTTTTAATTAGAGTAGATCATCATTATTTTATCATGTTTTTAAAAATTTAATATTTCTCAAACAAATTTGTGGTTTTGCACTAAGTAATTTATTTGATATATTAGAGATTTAGAGTTACTGCCTCAATTACAAATGTACTCAATTACAAATGTATTAATAGTGTAATTATTAAAAGATATATATATTATAATAAATTGATGTTTGACAAAAAAAAATCATGCTATTTTTTACGTGTATCAACACCACGATTATCATCATAAATCGCTTGAAAAATATTAATATTGTGAAAGATTCAAGGCAATGATTTTTTTTAAAATGTCAAACTAAAATGCGACTACAATACAATATTGAGTTCGGTTATAAGTTTAAAAAAATAAACAAGTAAAATATAATAATTTGTGACACCACTCATAATTCTTTTAAAAATTTATAATCATAAAAATAATATCTTTTATGTATAATTCATATTTTTATAATTAATTAAAATTTTAACACATCGTGTTAAATTGAATTTAAAGTTATTTAAATTGATTACATTCATTTAAATTTATTTAATGTTAAATTATATTCAATTAAATATCTTTCAATTTTTTAGTGTTGTTATTTTATATAATTTTCTTAAAACATTTTACTATTTACCAAATTATTCGGGAAAAAGGAACGTAGAGGCAAAAGGTGACTTGACTATTAACATTATTACAAATACTTAATTAATTAAATTATATTATTATTAACGTTTAGTAAATCCACTCGATCCGTGGATCGATATTCATGCAAGAAAGAGTTATGGCATGTAGAGTTGAAAGTTCGAAAGCTATACATATAAAAGCAGTTCACATTATTATTGAATAACACTAATTTTTATCGTACACTTAATATTATATTACCTCACACATCATCTCATTTATACTCTACATCCACACCCAAATAAGCTAAACAACTTATATTGTATATAAACTTGAGTAGCATACTCAATAGCATTACGAGACATTTTACGAAAATCAACATACATACATATATTTCAATATATAATTACTAATATATTAATTAAGACTTTTCTAGATAAGATTATTATATATCAATATTACTAGTGTTAATTATATTTGTCCCACATCAGTTAAGAGTAAGACAACAATGTTACTTATAAATTTGGACAATCTTAACTCAATTAAATCTTATTAGGTTGAGTTAGGTCTGAGTTTCTAACATGGTATCAGAGCTCTACTCTTAGTCTTTATGTGTTTGGACCTTGGGTTGTATCACAGTTTCATCATGTTGTTTATGTTCACCTTTGTTCACCGTGTGGAGGGAACCTGTTAAGTATATTTATCCCACCTCGGTTAGGAGTAAGATAACAATATTGCTTATAAATTTAGACGATCCTTACCTCATTGAGATCTTATTGAGTTAAATTATGCCTAAGTTTCTAACAATTAGAAAAATTAATATAGAAGACTCTAGAATAGTGTAGAAATTGGTGATGTTATTATTATTATTATTATTATTATTATTATTATTATTATTATTTTAACATTCTCCCAAAGCGAATTATATCTTAAATATCATATATTTTAAATTCTTTGGTGATGGTCAATCAATGCTTCTCTTTAGTACCAATAGCATTTTTTTATGATTCATTCTCTCATTTGGCTTTTGGCCTCCAATCGGTTGAATTCATAGTGTAGGATATATCTTCATTTTCCTCCAATATCACCTCCTTGACATGGCTTACTTACTTTGACAAAAAACAAATTCTCTTTCTCTTTCTTGCTTTCTTGAATTGTTATTTTCTCATTCTCCACCATTATAATGTTATAACTTTCAAGTTCAATGGGCCAAATTTTGCCATCCCCTAATTCTATTGAATCACCCTCACTTGATTCTTCAACATTTGTATTTTCATTCCTCATATCTTTCTATTTATTGAGTGATTGATCTTCATCTTTAATATTACTTTTTTCTTCCTTTTTTTAGAACTCATAGAATGTATTGGGTTTGATAAAAGATCCTCCCAAAATTTCATATTTAGTCACTTCTGTAATGATATCCCATGATTTTCTTGGTGTCAACACTTGTATTTTTAAAAGCAAACTTTTCGGTATAAGATTTTTTATCGAGTCTAAAGCTTTCTGCTTTGAACTTTCAATCATGATGTGCTTTTGAATCTTTTGGTAAAGGTGGTCTGGCCTCATTGTTGTAGATAATCTCATCAAAACATTTCCATTGAAAATATGCTACTATGTAGTCACACCATTCTTAATAGTTGTAACCATTTGTAAATCTTTATCTTGATTTTATAAGGTCTGACATTATAATTTAATATAATCTACTCACTTTTAAAAAAATAAAAACTGATCATGCAATTTCACAATCCCCTCGACTTTGTTGGCGCATAATCTAACTTGAGTTCATCTTTGGTCAGCATTTACTCGACCCAGACCCTGATTGTTTTTGTAAAATCAACCTCATGTAGTTTTGCAGTTCACACACGATCTTTCTTGAACACTTTGTTTAGTCTTAGATCGTTTAGCTCTCTCAACATGATTCTCCATAATCACTTGCTTGCTCCAGATAGTATTTCTTTAACGTGATCTACTTTGATCATTCGTTTTGTTTGGTTTGTATCATCTCGTTTTAATATCAAATTATTGAGTTAAAAACTATACATATTAAAGTTAAATGTTTTAATAAATATTATATTATTATTAAATAACTATGATATCATTCCCCTTACAAAGGCATATACCAATAAGTTTTCTGTCTTTTAAATATTCATTTTTGTATGATAAAAAAGGCAATAGTTTTTTTTAAGCTTACGTTATCTAGTGAAGTTGAAAGCTGTAATTTGAAATATGAAACATAGGAATAAAAGTTCATACTTAATCACTATAAAAGAAAAAAAATTCGTAATTAGTATTAAAAAATTGCATAGATAAGGCAGCAGGCAGCTCATGGAAAACAAAGATGAGATAACTACAATGAATATAACATGCAAGTTGTTAACTTTTATTAGAGGATGTAACTTACTTGTATTACACTTGTAATACTTATATTATATTTGTATTGAAAATGAATTTAAATAAAAAAAATATTTTATTATTTTATGATCGTTATTTCATAATTATGTTACCATTATTTTTATAATTATATGGTCGTTATTTTATGATTGTTATTTTCATAACTATGTGACCGTTATTTTTATAATTATGTGACCGTTATACATCTTTTTTCAAATATAAATAGAGGGCAATAGCCCTCATTTTAAGACACAACTTAACAACTCAAAAATGGTTCTACGATTTTTCATAACAAAAACAAAGAAAAGAAAATTCAGAATTGTTTTCTCACATTTTCGAACAATATAAATATTTGAGAGGTAGTATTCCGACTTCATCAGTGTAGTGAACCTCCGAGACAGAAAAAAGATTCTCAGTTGTTTTATCTTAGGGATGACAAGGCTAAGTTTGCTTGCACAAGTTTGGGAAAAGCGGCGAAATGTCTTACAGAGAGCGACCTAGTACGCGACTCAACCCAAACCGTATATTTCAATATATCAATAATGTTGTTCTTATATAGTTTTTCACATATTTGTTCCAACAACTTGTATTATTATACTTCACTTGTATTATTATACTTTTCTTTATAACCATATTACATTCTAAACACATAAATTACAACGGAAATGATAAAATAAATCAATCTTTCTTATCTCTCTATACTTTTAACATGGTATTAGAGCCTCTCATATATCTCTAGAATTTATATCAAAATTTTGCCTCTATTAATCACGTAAACCACTATCACCTATACTAATCCAATCAAAGCCAAAATACCATCATTAGATTAATCTCATCCAAAACATTTCAGCGCCACCAAAATCACTCAAAAATAACCTCTCATACGCCACCCAAAGATTCTATTCCCAGAACCCACGCATCAACCCAGTCGCAGGCCCAACTTGCTCCGAATCTGCTTCGTTACCCATACTTGATCCATGCTCTAGTCGAGTCTGACTCATGCCTCAACCGTATCTCGACCCGGTTCACTAAAAAAAATTTCTCTTGGCAGCTCTAGTTCAGCATCATCCCGGCTGATTATCCACAAATTTAGACCGATTGTAGGCTTGTTTTTTACTCTTATTTTCATTTTTAAGGTTATTTTTGACCTATCTAAACTCTTTTATATTGTTCCCTTATGTTTCCTCTATTATTCCTTTAAAATGGACATAAATGATGTCTACAAACCAATCTCTACCACCCTTAATGATACTAACTACTTAGCTTGGGCACAAGCAATGAAGAGTTTCTTGAAAGGTCGTAAGATATGGTGTCTCATAACTGGTGATATCTTTATGCCCATCAAAAAAACCATTGAAACTGACTCTCTATTTGTTAAACATCTTGAAGACTGAGAAAGTAAACATCATCAAATTATTACCTAATTTTGACACACCATTCTAACTTCCGTCCATGGTGAATTTGGGCATTTTGACACTACCAAAGAAGTTCTTGAGTGGTGTCAGCAAGAGCGCGATATTCAGCTTCAATGCTGGATGAGGAAGTGAGAGATTGTTTCTTGCTTCTCTATGATATGAAAGAGTTTCCAAGAAAGAAACAATATCCAATGGTAGAACGACGATCAGTAGAGTCACTTGCCCAGTCAACATCAAAGTAGGCAGAAAGAATAAGATCATACTTGTTAGAGAAGTGAAGGTCGTGAAACAAAATGCCTTTGATGTAGTGGTGAATGCAAAAAACATCAATATAATGGGTAGAAAGTGGAGCAATTATGAACTGACTAACCAAATGAATAGCATAAGCGATGCCAAAATGAGTGACTATGAGATAAACAAGACTGCCAACTACTTGTCTGTATAGTATGGCATTTGAGAAAATAGTACCATCTAATGGAGTAAGTTTGACATTGGTTTCTAGAGGTGTTGATGTAGTCTTGCAATCAGTAAGGCCATCCCAATTAAGAATATCTGAAGAGTACTTTTCTTGAAAGAGATAATATCCTTGAGAATCATATGAGATTTGGTGAAGATATCAGTTGTTTGATTTGTGGAGGATACTGATTTGACACAAATAGTGTCTTGAAGAACATGTTGATGAATCCAATTTTCTTAAACTATCGAAAAGTTTAGAGCTGATAATGCTATGGAATATAAAGAAACAATTTTTTAAAATTTTCTTCGAAAAAATTTCGAAAAAATGGCACTCTCTCAATATTCTTGTCATAGCACATCTCAATAAAATGGAAGAGTTGAGAAAAAACAAAGACATATTCTTAATACTGTTCGCACTCTCCTCATTTCTAGTTCTTGTCCTGAACACTTTTGGGGTGAAACAACTCTTACAGTTGTTTATACCATCAATCGTGTTCCAATGCTTGTTATTTATAATCAATCTCCTTATAAGCGTCTCTATAATACTCATCTGTCTTATGAACTGCTCAAAGTGTTTGGTTATGCCTGTTTTGTTCTTCTTCACCCTCATGAACACAATAAATTGGAACCTCGTGCTCGTCTTTGTTGTTTCTTAAGGTATGGACTAGAACACAAAGACTATCATTGTTGGAACCTCGTGCTCATCTTTGTTGTTTCTCTCAATGATTGCACATCTTTCATCATGTCATCTTTTGGGAACATAAAATATTTTCCTCTCTTTCCAAATTTCATGTCTCATCTTCCACCTCACCCTCATTTTTTAATGATCCAACTATTGATCTATTTCTTCCTGGCATTCTCCATTACCCTCTCCACCGTCTACTATTTCTTCATCGTTCTAATCATGTAAGTACTCTTCCCTCTCATCTTCGTGATTACCAATGTTTCTCTACTATTTTGTCTCATCATAAACCCAAAAACTATCAAAAAGCTAGTTCTAACCCTCATTGGCAGTAAGCTATGATAGATGAATAACATGTTTTAACAAAAGCACATACATATGATCTTGTTGATCTTTCGTCAGATGGATCTGTGGAATGATATAAAGCACGTCTGGTTGCAAAGGGTTTTATACAGGAATATGGCATTGACTACAAATAAACTTTTTCATATGTAGCTTGTCTCACCAATGTTTACAATATCATTGTTGTTGTTACTGCTGCCTAAAAATGGAAAATGTTTCAAATGGATGTCAAAAATGCTTTTCTCGATGGAGATATAACCAATAAAGTATATAGGAAACCTCCTTCTAGATATTCACTTCATCAAGTATGTAGACTTCGTCGTGCTCTCTATGGCCTCAAACAAGTCCTTCGGGCTTGGTTTGCCAAGTTCAACTCTACACTTACTAACTTTTTCTTCACTTTCATCTCTTATGACTCCGGCCTCTTTATTCGAAAGACATCCACTGGTGTTACACTTCTACTCTTTTATGTATATGATAAGATCATAATATGGAATGACTCTACTGGCATTATTGATCTCAAGTAGTTTATGAGCCATTAATTTGAAATGAAAGACCTTAGTCGTCTCTACTACTTCTTGGGCCTAGAAATCTCATATGATTCTTATGGATATTATTTCTCTCAAGCAAAGTACTCTTCAGATATTCTTAATTGGGCTGGCCTTATTGATTATAAGACTGCATCAACACCTTTAGAAACCAATGTCAAACTTACTACATTAGATGGTTCTATTCTCTCAGATGCTATATTATACAGACAACTATTTGGCAATCTTGTTTATCTCACAGTCACTCATCCTGACATCGCCTATATTGTTCATTTGGTTAGTTAGTTCATGTCTACTCCACGATCTACCCATTATATTGTTATTCTTCGCATTCTCTGCTATATCAAAGGCACCATGTTTCACGATCTTCACTTCTCCAACAAGTCTAATGATGACTGGGCAGGTGACCTTAGTGATTGTTGTTCTACCATTGGATATTGTTTCTTTCTTGGAAACTCTTTCATATCTTCGGAAAGCAATAAACAATCTATTATTTCCCTATCCAGCATTGAAGGTGAATATTGTGCTCTTGCTGACACTACTCAAGAACTTGTTTGGTTCTGCTGGCTCCTTGTTGATATATGTGTTCTCTAATCAAACTCAACTATCATATATTGTAACAATCAGAGTGCTATCAGATTGCTCATAATAATGTATTTTGTGAATAAACAAAACATATTGAAATTAATTGTCATTTTATTCGTCAACATGTTCTTCAAGATATTGTTTGTCTCAAATCAATATCTTTCATAAATCAAACAATTTACATTTTTACCAAATCTCATCCATATGCAAATTTCAAGACTTAGTTTCTAAACTAAAGCTGATTATTTCTCTTTTTTATTAAGTTTGGAAGTAAATGTTAAATTATATTAGATATTGTACTTTACTTATAATATTATATTTTACTTATATTATTATATTTTTCTTTACGATTTTATAAATATGATTCTCTATGTACATTTTAAACGCATAAATTATAAAAAAATTAATAAAATAAAACAATCTTTTTTATCTCTATATACTTTTAATACTTTTAATACAAATAAAGACGTTCTGAGGAAAGTGTTGAAAAATGACATTATATATAAATTATTTGATAGTATATGATATTTTAGATTAATAAAATTATAAATTAAAATATTTTTTTTAAATAAAAAATATAGAGAGAAAATAAAATAATAAAGAAGAGTATAATAACATCCCAAGATCGTCTTTCCTACCTGGTTTTCACGCCACGTGGCGTGCCTCAATAATGATATCACTCGATTAACTTGATGATGTCTGCCATATTAACTTCCTGACGAATGAATTATTGATTGCTGTTATAATACTGATCGCCACACGTCATCATTTATGCGAGTAGTATTAATAGTTAATTGTCTGGATAACACATAATATTGAAGTTCAATTATATTGATAGTTATTTTGATTTTATGTATATTATAGATAAATATAATTAATATTATTAGAGTTTAAAGTTGTAATTTTTTTTATCTTATATCAACTATATACTTCTAATATTATTAAAAGTTGTTAAAAATTAATTGTATTAAAAAATTATTATTAAAAAAAATTAATAATATTTTTATATATTGTATTAATTTTTCACAAATATTACTTCTATATATTATATAAATCAAATACTTGAAATTTAATAATTATGATTAATAAACATTAAACGTATAAGTTTTAGCTCTGATATCATAATAGATATTGTTGGTCATTAACTCTACTAAAAAATATTAAATTTTATAATATTTTTTTAAAAAAATTAACAAAATAAAATCACATGGTACAATATAATAAAGAAATATATATAAACATGAGAGTTTAAAAAAATAAGTATAAAACATTGCCTTAGATTAAAAAAACATATTTAAACGAAATAGCATAGAAATATAAATTTAAAAAATATATAAAATGCTTAGAATAAAGAGTTTTATTATCTCCCAACTAAATAAAAGCAATTAAATATAGACACAAAATTTTTTTGATCTTTTAAATCTTTTAAATTAATTTTTTATGTTATTTATATTTTTATTCTTTTTTAATAACTAATTTTTATGAATATTTTAAGCTAAAGAAGAAATATTATCATAATTTATTTCCATACTAAATACTTCTTAAAATATTAATATTAGAATATACTTGATTTTAATTTTGGATTAATATGTTATTAAGGAAAATATTTATATTTATATTTTTTTAATAACTAAT
Organism: Hippophae rhamnoides; assembly: GCA_033030585.1. NCBI lineage: Eukaryota > Viridiplantae > Streptophyta > Magnoliopsida > Rosales > Elaeagnaceae > Hippophae > Hippophae rhamnoides. The sequence goes on along the minus strand of CM065428.1, from coordinate 57,480,890 downwards.
TTTTATGAATATTTTAAACTAAATAAGAAATATTATCATAATTTATTTCTATACTAAATACTTCTTAAAATATTAATATTATAATATACTATACCGTAAAGTATTAAAAAAACATGTAATAAAACACATGTAATTGGTTTAGAAGTTATTTATATTTAAAAATAATGAATGTTTTATTCTTTTTTGACATTATTTTTAAACTTATAACAATAAATAAACAATCATTAAAATTTATTTAATATTGAACATGTTTTAATTAAAACTCATTTAATATTATTAAAATTTTATTTTTATTATTATAAATTTTATAAATGTTATTTTTTAATTTAATTACATGAAATAACTTTTTCATATATAGTGTTTGATTTTTTAAGTCTACGAAGAAACATTTATATTATTTTTCTTATATAAAATAATTTCTTTAGAAAATATATATTATTTTATATTGTAAAAAAAATAATATATATATATATATATTAAAAATAAAATTATATATATAAATTTGTGACATATATTTTTTTAATTCTTTTTTTTTAAAAAAACTTAACATATTGTTTGTGATGTGGAAAGGGTTGCTTTGTTAGTGGTTAATTAAAACATCGTAATATTTAAGTACTTAGGATAAATCATCACGTAACTTTTTGGTAACAATATTGTTAAAATTATTTTTTACTTTTTACAGTAAATAAATTATTTATTTTATTTTTATTTAGAAAAGAAAATTCTGTCCGTGTGAGACAATGAATGGCTGATTAGCGCGTATACTGACGTTGAACGGTTTTGTAAGACTCGAAGTATGATCCACGTGTTTTCTTTGAATAATAGGTATTTTTATATAATTTTTTATTAATGTTATTTATATATTAATTATTTATGATAATATTTTTAAAAAAATTATCAATTTATATTATATAATGATAAATTTAGTTTATAATTCATACAATATTTTTAAATATTAAAATAATTATATTATATATGCAAGTTTGGATAAATATTTGATTTTTATAAGAATTATTTATTCACATAATTTCATTTAAAAAATATTTTTTAAATTAATATATATATATATATATATAATATTTTTTAATATACAAAAATAATATATATATACTGTATAAAGGGATTATTTTTTTGCTTTGATTATTCGGTGCGCAATTCACTATCGCTGCTCAATGTTAATCCACAACTCACTACTTTGTTATTTATAAATATAAACCTATCATACACTTTCAACGCATAAATTCCACAGTGCCTTTTGGGCAACTTCATTGGACCAAAATTAAAGAGTGATTTTCATTATCTAAAATCCAACGTATATGCAGAGCAGACACATCATCATCATCATCATCATCATCATCATCATCATCATCATCATCATCATCTTCTTCTTCTTCTTCTTCTTCTTCTTCTTCTTCTTCTTTTTTAAAAAAAAAAAGCAAATGACAACGTGGAGTGATAGAATTTGATTTCGTTATTTCAAACGCATGCATATATCGTCAAAAGCAAAAGCAGTAGTAAAAGGCATAAAATATCATGAAAAAACAAATAATTAATAATATAAATAGGATCAAATTTAATGAGTGACATAAATATGAACGTCAGCCATAATGATGATGACCCAAATACAGCGCGTTATCAATTACAAATGGCCTAGCAGCAGTTGACGTAGACTCTTTCAAGTCAATAGCTTCTTTCTTCTTTCTTCCACAATTTACACATTTTTTTATAGCAATAATTCTCTATAAATATTATTGACACTCCATTATCCTTCAAACACAAAATATATATATATCTCTCTCTCACTCTCTCTCACTCTCTCACTCACTCGTACACTTTCAATTCTCTCTCTCTGTGTCTCTCTCTCTCTCACTCACTCTTTCAATCAAACTGTAATTCAGTCTCTATTAACTATGCAGGAGGCAATCCCTTATAAATCATGGCAATCCCATCTCAGCCTTCCATCAATAACGTATCACAACAATCGGACGGTGGTGAATGAAGGCATTAATGATAACATTGTTGGTAAAGCAACAACTAGTAAAATAATGATGATTAATGATATGATATCAGAGAACCCAGTGATGGTGATGGTAAGAAGAGGGTGCTGTATGGGATATGTAGTGAATCATTTGCTATTGGGTCATGGAGTTAATCCTACAGTTTATGAGGTGGAAGAAAAAGATGAATATGGTCTTATTCAAGAGCTTCATATTGATAATAGTCGTGTTGATGATCAGAATAGAAATTTCCAGTTTCCTCTAGTTTTTATTGGGGGTACATTGTTTGGTGGGCTGGACAGAGTTATGGCTGCTCATATCACTGGTGAATTAGTTCCTCTTTTGAAACAAGCAGGAGCCTTGTGGCTTTGATCCTCACTTTATTATTATTATTATTATTATTATTATTATTATTATTATTATTATTATTATTATTATTATTATTATTATTATTATTATTATTATTATTATTTTTCCTTCTTCAATCTTAATTTATAGGTTTCATCGATTTCCCTAAATATTTGTGGCAAACCAAATGCAATTTTCATTCTCCCTTTCTGTAGATTTTTAACAGTTAATATATTCTTGAATGTATTTTACCATATATATATATATATATATATATATATATATATATATATATTGAATGTAGATTGTTGTACTCTGCTTTAGAGCTGGTAATTATTTATTCAATTTACATTTCATAAAGGGGAAAAAAAGTTACACCCAATCATTTTATTTCCACAAATTACACGTATTAACAACTTATTTTAAACTAATATACATTAAATCACCTTAATATTATATTTGTAATAAGTTTTAATCTTTTAAGTCAATTTTGATAATTTTAATCAATTTTTTTCTTTTTATAACATTTTGAGACATCTTCAAATATCAATTAGACTCATGCTAGTAAGATTTAATTCAATTAAACCTAAGTTCTTAAAAGAAAAAAAAAAGAGATCCGAAAAATCAAAACCTACAAAAAAAATGACTTTTAAGTGTCTATAAAATACAACAATGAAATAACTAAAATATATTAATTTTAAGAAATACAACTAATATGTTTAATTTATGAAAATAAAATAAATAAAATCAAGTATGCCAAAAATAAAAATTAATTCAGTTAAATTGTTAGACTCTCTCTCCTTGAGATAGCAAAGGATCAAAAGTGATGGGAAATCCAACTCTAAAACAATAAGCTTATAATTAGATCTTTCTTATGGTCAGGTTAATTGATGCTCTATCATCTTAAACAACGTGTATTACCTCAAAATATCCCAATTCTTGAAGTGAAAAATTGAATCTCTCACGGAACGTTCACAGCACAAAGTCAGTAGAGTTGCTTTCATAACTCAGCACCTACACTACCAGGCGTGAAGCATGTAATACTATGGAGTGTGTGCAACAATGAAAAAGATCGGACTGACCCTGAAAAGCTACTAGCATAAACAATTAGTTACCTTGTTAGGCTTACAGTTATATTGTATACAACCAAGAATTGAAATAGTCCAATATCAGCTCGAGAGGAAGAAGATTGTGAAAAATGAATGAAAGTGGACGTGTCCTTAAGCAAGTCATCAAGGTCATCATCCCGGTTTGGAGTAATGGATGCCAATGAATCTTGAATCTTTCTTTGATGCTGCATTGGAGCAACAACAGCGTCTTTTTGTATGGATTGCACGTCAGGGGATCTAAATACAGAGGAATCAGGAGCTTTGGTTTCATTTAAAGAGTGAAGCAGCATGTCTAGCTCTGTCTCAGCAGTTGCTACCTTAATGTCTGATATATTTCTATTTGCACGGTAAAAGAATTATCACTTGATAGCGTAGTGGCGACTGAAATATGATTTTTCAGACGGTATTCTGACAGGTTTCATTTAAACAACATTCATTTTTGAATTAAAGTTTTTCTTTATAATAAAACGTAAGAGGATAGTTAGTAATAAATTCCCCTAAAAGCTAAAGTTATTAGGAGGTGTACTATCCATCCCCTTATATGTTATATTTGAATCTTAACATAAAAAATACATGAAATAAACATAAAGGTATTATTTTTATGATTACAAATTTTAAAGGGTGTTATGAATGTTATTTTCCCATTTTTGGCTAACAAAGTGGGTAATGTAAAGTACTTCATATAGAGACCTAGACTGCACAAGGCACATAAATAAAACCCCAGCCAGAAACACATTGTATTATGGAATTGTAATTCGGAAGCAAAATATATATTTTGCCCCGAGAAAAAAAAAATTCCAGGTCTTAGTCTTGACAGCATATTACTATAGGTAACAAAAACTTGATACTGCATAAACTTCTTAATAGTCTGCATCGTAATGGAAAAATTAGAATCCAAACATACCTGCTGCAGTGGGAATAGATCTGGCTCAATGAAGAGCCTCTTTGACATGTCAATTTTTTCTGATTGTTCAGCGAGAGCATGCAAGTTCAAGGAGAGAAACAATGCCTACATGTATCAATAGAAATGTCAAATAAATTATCTCATCTTATCCCATCCTTTTAAAGTTGTCCATAATGAACTCATGGTTATTATAAATAATTATGTTTTATTTTTTCATTGTTTTTGTAATTTTACTCATCATTTAGACTCATTTAAGACAAATGGAATATGCTATTATAATAACATCCCAACCCACTAAAAAATAAGTGAAATAAGACAAATGGAATATGCTATTATAATAACATCCCAACCCACTAAAAAATAAGTGAAATAAGATGGAAAGAGCTTACGAAATTACTGAGTTATACCATACTAATACCGGACTAATGGGACATACTAACCTAATTGACACTTCTATGCATAACCACCAAAAAGAGGACCCTAGAAAACATAAACAAATAGAATACAAAATATAGGTGAACAAATTAATACCATGTTAATAACATTTCTTACGTGCACAGCTTAAAAATCAGCTTAACCAAGCGATTATGCTTTTATTGATATAATTTACAGAGGAAACACTTTTTTCTGGGAGAAATTCCTTAGGAATCATTGCCAGCAAAAAAGCATTGCTCGTTTTTAAGGATTTGAGATTAAAAGAGAAACTGTCACAGAACTATTCCGACATTTTAGGGGAACTGGAGTGCAAGATTATTTTTTTCTTCCATTATCACAAGCATTATAATAGAATGTATAAAAGTATAGGTGATGATTCTCCCAATATCTTAAGCTTTAAGGAGAGTTGATTTTGTGCAACATTAATCTTGTTCAAATGCATAGTTATTAAGTTAAAACTAATATTTTTCCCCCAAAAAGAAGGTTAAAACTAAGAATAGTTTCGCTAGGTCTGTAAAAGTAGTTTCTAAAACATGATAACCATTTAAAAAATTAAGATAACTCGTCTCAAGATGATCACAATAAATACGGTATGTTCTAGATTCCAAACCATGAGATGAACACAACACTTACAAGACATCAGGCAAATTGAAAACAACAAAAACCTACATGTAAAAGGACCTTATATACCAGCTATATCAAAATGCAAATGCATATCGGTTAATGACTTTAATTCATAATATAATATTAAGACATACAAGGAAAATAGGAAAGACAAATAAATCCTCAGATGTAAGGATAGAATTGCAAAACTCCACAGTGGAAAGATTTCATACAATCAAGAAATGCTACCACACTGGGAAAAATAATCAAGAAATACGTAACAAAATACCTCATTTGGTACAGCAGTCTTATCCTCCACGAAAAAAATTATCATCTCCAAGCCGATAAAAGATACGTTTTCCTCTTACTGAAAGCATAAAGCCAAATGTCTGGCTCAAGTCCCCCGTCACACAGCCAGCAATTACATGATACCTCGACCAGTATTTTAAAGCAAAGCAGAAGCAATGTTTCTTTATTTTAAAAAAAAAGGGCTTTCAACCACCTTGGTAAAGAAATTTATTTTTCACGCTCTAATTGGCACCGACAATATAACACGAACCAAATTCAAAGCACTTTGAAAATTACAGTTAACTACTAAAGGAAGAAACAATACCTAATTCAAAATTAATTATATATTTACGAGAGTGGTTTACTTAGAAGCTGTTAGTTCATTTCACTTTAGACAATCCTTAGGTGTAGCCACTAGCATGTATGAAACTTTGAACAGTATCGAGCTGTTGTCCTTCTTCACTAAAGTCCTTTCATTTGAAACATAATAGATGTATAAAAGCAATGTTCATCCTACTCCCAACAGTTTAAATTTTTCTAAGAGTTGGTTTCTCAAAAACTTCTAACATAATATCATAGCGCAACTTGTAACCCCAATTATTAAATTCTGCATAGTGCATAGAATCAATAACTGTAAAGGAGTGATACATGTATAAAAGCAATATTGAAACTTATCCAAACAGTTTAAGATTTTGTGATAGTTGTTTTTCCAAAAACTTCTAATAAACCCACAGCTTATTTAACATAGAAACCCAATTTTCGAACTGCATTGCTGAAATTCTTCTCCCGAGTATTATTTACAAGTTTACAACACCAAAAAAGCCTCTACTTCAAAATTCGGCAACGACTATGACCTTGTCATTATAACCTCTAAATTCTAAGACCAAACTTTAGAAATCCTACAGACATGCAGAAAACTTCTTAAAGAATGCTCCGTTTTCCTACATTTGGGTACAACTTTCTAACTGTGACCAAGAAATAAACACAAAGCTCAAATATTAATGCTTCCATGAATTTATTCATCACGAGCCTAGAATTCAAAAGGTATTCAGACTAATAGAAATAATAAAGTTCATAAACGTACCAGGCAGAACATCTTCAAAAGAAGGGAAAGTATCTGAACAAGTAGTTGATTCAAACTGACATTGTGCCTCGGCAATAAGGTGACGATAGTCAGCGCCTTTACTCTTGGGTAAAAAAAAGCATCAGGAGCTTATTCATTTGCACCACTTCCTGAAGTCAAATCTTTGGCCCCGGAATCGTTTTCCTCCTCATAACGATCCCAATTAAAGGGCAGTCCACGAATGGCTTTCTCTCTTACTTTCTTGCCGCTTGAATCCTTTGGAATACCAAAAGAGCTTTGAGCAAACCACTACTACTTGATTGGGTTTTCGATTTAGGATTGGGGTGGTGTTTATAATTCAGCTGCTGTGAGTGCGCTCTCTTCGATTTGGCCAAAGCCTTCGCATCCATTTCTCTCTCTTCGCTTCGTTTCACTGACTTCGCTAGTTCGCTTAAAAAACATTGCGGTTTGGGATTTTTTAAATGTGTGCGTGGTTTTTTTTTTTATTAGCATCCATTATAAATTCTTATTTTATTACTTATAATTTATTCCATTATATATATATATATATATATATATATATATATATATATATATATATATTATTACTTTATAAATACATAAAAACTAAAAAAAAATGAGTTAAAATATATTAACAGGGATTATATTTTTTTGTGAAACATTCGTATTTGTCCAACGGTGTGGTACGTTACTCTCGCTCTGCTATGCTATGCTATGCTATGCTCATTTTAGAGTCTCAAGGTCAGGCCTTTTAACATTACAAGCTGAAAGGCCCATTGGTTTTGGGCCTTATAGACAACTTATTGACTTATGGGCTCTAGTGGATCTTCATGAAATCTAAGTGTTTTCTTTTTTGTCACTAAAAACAATGCTTTGTTAGCTTTGTATATTAAAGTGTCCATGGTCCGATCCGGTCCGATTTTTCCTATAAAAAAATTAATCAAATCGGACCGTTTATATTACTAGGACCGAACTAGATCGTTTGAAACGGTTTTAAGAAATAAAAGCCAGACCGGACCGTTTGATTTATAAAACAATTTGGTCCGATCCAATTTTTTTATAATTTAATAAATAATAATTTAATTTTTTTATATATTATTAAATCAATCCGATCCAGTTCAAACGGTTTAAAATTAATACAAATCAAACCGGGCCGTTTAATTAGTAAATCCATTTGGTTTGGTCCGATCCGGACCGGTTTTTGGACACCCCTAATGTACACAATGATTTTTTTTAGATATAGAACTCTTAACAATTTTTTTTAAGAATTTGATGTTTTTATATAAAAAACATTAATATTAAAGAAATTAAATATTTTACTTTATAATATAATATTTTAAGATCTTTAAAAATATAAATATTAACACTTTATTTTTAAATATTCCATGTTTTTCTATCATTTGTTTCATAATGCATTGATATTTACTACTTATTAGCACTAAATTAATGAAATAAACTAAATTTATTCCTCTCATGAGTTTATCTTTTAGCTAATTTTAAGAGGTTATATCAGAATTATATATAGTATTATCATAAATCATACCAAACTTCCAACTTATTAAAATACATAATAGAGTTTAGTCAGTGTTACTCCTTGTACTTGTAAACGAAGTTTGAATCTCTCCATTCTTGTTTGTAAATTTAATTAAGTTAGATATAATTTGTGGTTTATATCCTTTGTCATGTTATACCGTATAACGAACATGAACTAAGTTTAAAAACAAAATTAATTCAATAATCTTTTTTCCTATCTATTTGATCACCAAATAGTTTCTTAGGATACAACGTATAAGAAATAAAAAATTTAATAGAATAAAATAATGACACCAATAATTTAACATGATTTATCATTTAATTTGAGATACAGCAATGAGATAAACTCTGAAAAATATTTCTTTCACTAATAAAATTAATTGGTACAAAATTAGAAATAATATAATAAATTGAGATAAACTCAAATTAGTGACGGACAAGTACTTTTCTAAAATATTCTTTCTCATACTCTCACACACATAACATTATTTTTCATCAAAGGAAATTTTTCATTTGGCTTCTCTTATTTGGTGTGTCTCTCTAAGGTAAAAACATTGTTTATTTCTTATGTGGTCAGAAATTGGTCACATAACTGACCAAATTTAACCACAAAATATTTGATACATTTGTCAAATGTGATTGCATTTAAATTTTTTTATTTTCTTCCCCTTCTATCTTGGTGGGATCTACAAATCTCCCCATCCGACTACATGAAGGGCTCCACCAATCCAACATTTAAACGACAGTATTCAAAATTTTATCTTAGAAGAATTTTCGTCAACATGTCTCATCCATTTTCCTCTTTATGGATCTTTTTAAGGTGTAATAGCTTCTTTTCCATTACATTCATAATCCAATAATATCTCATATCAATATGTTTTGATCTCAAATTAAATCAGACGTTCTTTCCAAGGTGGATAGCATTCTACCTATCACAAAACACCTGATAAGTATCTTGTTACAACCCAAGTTCTTTCAAGAACTTTTTCATCCATAGTAACTCTTTATGTGCTTTCGTTGCTGCTATAAACTCTGCTTCTATAGTTGACATTGCAATACATTTTTGTAACTTTGACTGTCATGACACAACTTTCCACGAAAATGTAATCAAGTAACGTGAAGTAGATTTTTTGAAATCCACATCACCAACCATATTTGCATATGTGTATCCAACTAACATAGGTAAATTAGCATGTACATGTTATCTAGAGTCTCTTGTGTTTCTTTTTCAATCTTGCAATTTTTTGAGAGAATTAGATGAATTGTACTGGCTGCAATCTCTTTTATCTTCTGTCATTGTTTCTCGATGAGGGTTGTTGCCTTCTTTTATTTCCCCAACAATACCTTATGAACCTTCTCTTGAATGAGAATATCTTTCATCTTTTTTGTCATAAAGAAAAATTATTATTACTATTAAATTTCTCAATATATACTTATGGCTTGGCATTTTTTTCGTTTTGTTTTTTTTTTTTGCAAATAAATACACTCTAGACTCAATAAAATCTTTTCTGATATGTCAGATCTGTCTATGCTATAACCATAGAACATATTAAGAATTTTACTAACCAACTCTTATACCTGTTGTTGGGGCACAATTGGTAATAAATAAAAATTCAAGAGAATAAAATAATGATATCGTCAATTTAACATGGTTTATCGTTTAATTTGGGGTACGTCCACAGGACAAACTCCAAAAAATATTTATTCTACTAATAAAATTAATGAATACAAAGTGAGAGACAATACAATAAATTGAAGTAAACTCAAATTAGTGACACAAAAGTGCTTCTTAAACTCATTATTTTTTCACTCACCTTTAGATATTTTTCTAAAATATACTCTTTCACTTTCTAACACACACAACAATATTTTTTATCAAAAAAATTGTTCATTTTGCTTTACTTTTTCTTCTCTTCTTTGTTGTTGTGTCCATATGAGTCAAAATTTTATATCCTTTATGTTGTTAGAAATTGTTCATATAATTAATCAAATTTTAACTATAAAAATATTTTATATATTTATCAAATATGATTATACTTAATATATTTTTTTCCAAATATAATTACACCTACTATTTTTATTTTCTTCAACTTCAATACATGCGTAACCGATAGAGTTATCTTTGCTTTTGAATCAATCTAGTGATACACTGTGAACCGGCTGCTTGCTTTTAATTGAAAGCTTGTGCTAACTTTTATTATGGATATATATTGAACAAGTCTGTCTTTTCTATCTACCAAAATCTAATCAACCAATAAGTAAACAAAGGATACCATCACCACCAACATGCTTCTTTTTTCGTATTACATATATGCTCTTTCCTCAGTGAACTTTCAATGATAGTGATGCTCACTTTCTTTTCCATTGATAAATGCAATTTGTTTAGAATTTCAAGTTTCATTCTTTTTTTTTTAATATTACTTACACAATATTATATATCTACTAAAATTTAATATATTTAAAAAAAACTAGAAAATATATAACCTTATTTCAAGTAAGTGTAGACACTATTACCGACAGAGACGATTTTTGATATAATTATTCTCAAACCAAATTATAAAATGTATCTAAAACTACACAAAAATCGTTACGTTTCGTGGACTATTTTTTACAAAAGAGTAACAGTCGGACAGTTATTAAAAAATATCTAAAAAATCATTTTTTAAACTTTTTTTAAAAATTAATTAATAAATATTAATTATTAATAAATATATAAATTAATTTAATAAATATAATTAATTTTACGTTCAAACGTGTACGATTATCAGTATAATTACATCTAAATCGTACACGTTGTTTCATATTCGATTTTTATCCAAAATCTTACCTATCTTTTAAATTTATTGGATAAAAATCAAATCAACTTACATTTAATCAAATAACTAATTTTTTTAACTATTTTTAATGATAATTTTTAGTGTCTTTTATCTTTTAAATTAAAAATAATATTATTTAATTAAAATAATATTCTCTTTTCATGGAAATAATAGAATGAATGGTCCCTACCTCTCGTCTAACAAAGAAGAAGATAGTAACTAGCTAGCCTTTTGTAAGAGAGAAACACAGAGTGGATTGCTTTAGCTTTACTTTTCCATAACAAAAAGATAATCTTTAATCTTGTTAAAATTATAAGAGCATTTTATATGATATACACTACCATACCATTTTCATTTGATTCAGCTGATAGTGGGCTGTCTATTTTCCATATCCTTGACACAAATGCAAGCCCTTCAGCTTTAGGCCCCCAAACAAACTGACTACCAGTTTCGTGTTTAAAATCTCTGGATATTTCTCAGCTGACAATCAGGGGGGCATTTATATGAAATTGAGGACACCTGTCTTATCTCAAACTCTTAAACATTAAAACAAAATTTAAATATAATATTTATAAAATCACTAATCATATCTACATTTAAAATTGTGAAGAGTATAGAGAGATAAGAAGAAAGAATGATTTAATGTTGTATTGATGTATTTAGAATGTACATAGAGAACCCTATTTATAGGATTGTAACAAGTGTAGTAAGATGTCAAATAATGGAAGTACAAATGTAGTACAAGTGAAATAGTGGAAGTATAGTACAAGTAAGAAGAGTGAAATAGTGAAAGTGTAGTACAAGTGAAATAATACAAGTGTAGTACAAGTGAAGTAAATTACAATATCAAATATAACTTAACATCCCCCTCAAACTCAAGGAGGAAGAGAAACAATCAACTTGAGTTTGGAAACTAATTCTTAAAATCTACCTGGTAGATGAGATTTGGTGAAGATGTCACTTTGTTTGATCTGTTCAAGGAGGATATTGATTTGAGACAAACGGTGTCTTGAAGAACATGTTGACGAACAAAATGACAATCAATCTCGATATGTTTTGTTCGTTCATGAAATACATTATTGTGAGCAATCAATAAGACTCGATTGTCACAATATAGGATAGTTGTAGTTGATTGGAGAACACCCATATCGCAAGTAAACCAATGGAGCCAAAGAAGTTCTTGAGTGGTGTCAAGAAGAGCACGATATTCACCTTCAGTCTTTGGATCGGTAGTGAGATTGTTTCTTGCTTCGCCAAGATATAAGAGTTTCCAAGAAAGAAACAATATCCGGTGGTAGAAGCGACGATCGGTTGGGTCACTCCGCCTAATCAAGATCGAGTAGGCGGAAAGAAGAAGATTAGACTTGTTGGAGAAATGGAGACCGTGGAAACATAAGGTGCCTTTGATGTAGCGAAGAATGCGAAGAACATTTGTATAATGGGTGGCACCGTGGAGTTAAATAGACATGAATTGACTAACCGGATATGACAGCGTAGGCAATGTCGGGACGAGCTGTTGTGAGATAAACAAGGCTGCCTACTAGTTGTATATAATGTGGCGTACGAGAGAATAGTACCATCTAATGGGAGTAAGTTTGACATTGTTTTCTAGAGGTGTTGATGCGGTTTACAATAAGGCCACCCGATTAAGAATATCGAAAGAGTACTTTGCTTGAGAGAGATAATATCCTTGAGAATCAGATGAGATTTCTAGGCCCAAGAAGTAGTGGAGACGACAAAGGTCTTTCATTTCAAATTGATGACTAAGAAACTGCCTGAGATCAATAATTCGATTAGAGTCATTCCCGGTTATGATCATATCATCTACATAAAGGAGTGTAGTGTTACACCGGTGGGAGTCTTCCGAATAAAGAGACTGAGTCATAAGAATCGGAAGTGAAACCAAAGTCAAGAAGTGTAGCTGACTTGCGCCAAGCTCGAGGAGCTTGTTTGAGGCCCGTAAGGCACGACGAAGTCTGCGCATACTGATGAGGTCAACGATAGGTATCCGTGAGGAGGTTTCATATAAACTTCCTCGCTATGTCTCCATTGAGAAAAGCATTTTTTGACATCCATTTGGAACATGTTCCAATTTCGGCAAAGCAAGAACAAGGCAATGATACTTCTAACGAGAGGTGAGTTTAGTTCTGAGTGCAAAAGTTTCTTCATAGTCGATTCCATATTCCTATGTAAAACCCTTTGCAACCAGACGAGCTTTATATCGTTCCACGAGACCCGTATCCGAATGAGTTTTGATTTTGAAGATCCATTTACAACCAATCAAAGATTTATTAGATGGAAGATCAACAAGATCCCACGTGTATGTGCTTTTGTTAATGCACAGAATTCATGTCATCTGTACGCTAAGGGGTCGAACTAGCTTCTCCATAGTTTTGGGTTCATGATGAGACAAAATAGTAGAGAAACATTGGTAATCACGAAGATGAAAAGGAAGACTACTTACACGAGTAGAACGAAGGGTGATGACTGCAGACAATCGGGTAGTTGGTCTTGTAAGATGTTGTTATGGTAGATCGACAGGAAGGAGCCAGACACATCGGGAGGCCGTAGTAGACGATGGTGAAGTAGGTAATGGAGCAATGTCGGGAGGAAATAAATCAATAGTTGGGTCGTTAAAAATGAGAGTGAGGTAGGAGATGAGACATGAAATGAAGAAATAGAGGGAAAACATTTTATGTTCCCAAAATATGACATGACGAGAGATGCTTGTAATCGTTGTAGATAGGGTCCTTAACAACGATAGCCTTTGTGTTCTATTCCATACCCTAAGAAACAACAAAGACGAGAACGAGGTTCTAATTTATTGTGTTCATGAGGGTGAAGAAGAACAAAACAGCACAACCAAACACTTTGAAATAGTCATAAGATGGAGAAGTACTATAGAGGCTAAAGGGATTGATTGTGAATAATAGGTATGGGAACACGATTGATGGTATAAACGGCCGTAGAAACTTCACCCCAAAAGCTGCGTCAGACAAGAACTAGAAACGAGGAGAGTACGATTATTAAGAATATGTTTGTGTTTTCGCTCGGCTCTTCCATTTTGTTGAGATGTGCCAGACAAGAATATTGAGAAAGAGTCCCATTTTGTCGAAGAAAATTTAAAAAAAATTGTTTCTTTATATTCCATAGCATTATCACTCTAAGCACTTTGATATTTTGAGAAAAGTTGGGTTTTAACCATTTGGGCAAAATCATAATAAATTTTAGGTAATTCAGATCTATGTTTCATGAGAAAAATCCATGTGAATCTTGAATAATCATCAATAAAAATGACAAAATAAACACATCCCCCGTAGTAGGATGTAGGGATGGACCCCAAACATCGAGAATGAATTAAGTCAAAGGGGAGACAGTAGAATCACTTTTATTAAAACATAAAGCGGGTTGTTTTCCCGATTGACAAGGCAAACAATTTACATTATCGTAAATAGAAACAGATCCTAATTTACCGAGAAGATGCTGGGTGGACGAAGACGTCACATGCACGTATGGCCTAAGACGAAGCATGCCATAGGTTGATAGGAGTGGTAGAAGCGGCAACGGAAGTGTGAGGGAGAATTGGGTAGATGAAGGTTGCTGATAAGTTCAAATAATCGTCCAACCTTACGGCCTATCCCAAGGATCTGTCTGTCTGTGGATCCCGCATTACGACAACCGAAGAGGAAAAAGTAATAGTAAGACCAAGTTCACGTAATTGACCAACAGAGATAAGATTTAGAGTAAGGTTGGGAATATGAAAGGTGTCGTAAAGTGATATAGAAGATGTGGAAACTTGTCTACGGCGATTAACATATATACGTGAACCATTGGCGCTTTGAATTAAAGGTTTGGAGATGGAAGATTGTGTGGGAGAAAGATGTAGTATCATGAGTCATATGGTTACAACAAGCAGAATCAAAATACCATAAAGATTTACCCGATGTGAGAGACAAGCAAGAGTGGGAGAAGCATTACTAGATGTGAGAGAACATGTTTAAGAAGACCTTCAAGTTCTTGAGTAGAAAGTAAATTTGTCATGATTATCCTCGAAGTAGCAGCGGTGATAGATGAGTTACTATTTTTACCTGACGTGTTGAGAGAGGATTCCGAGAGGAATATCGAGAGGATTCGAGGAGGAATCTTGAGAGGATTCCGTGAGGAATGCCGAGAGGATTCCGAAAGCAATCTCATTAAAGTGTCCTGGACCCTTCTTGTGACAATATATACATACCCGAATGGGACATGTGAAGCTCATGACTGATTGGGGTTGTGACGTAGGTGCAGCCTTGATGCTCAAGTCTCTTTAGAACCTCGCTTTAGGGCGATAAAAGGGGGTGGCAAGAACAGACCGTACGTATGAACTTTGAAAACCCCCATCCGAGTTTCTTCAAGGCCGAAGCTCGATCTGTGAGGTATCTAAGGATGGAAAAGGACTCGATGGAGTAAGGAAGCCGAGCAGGTTCAAATCGATCATGGAGAGCCATGAGAAAAATAACAAGACGTTGGTGATTACGGTAAGTTGCAAACATCTCAAAGATCAATCTTGTTCGTCCAAGTTGGTTCGAAAGAAGCTGAGTTGATCCCAAATAGTATGCATTTTAGAGAGAAATTGGTTAATGGTTTGATCGGCCCTTTGGCGTTTGCATGAAGAGTTGTTGGAAAGTTGATATTGGTTGGCTAAATGCTGTTGTAGTAAAGCGAGCCTCAAGAAAATTCCCAAACTTCTTTGGGCAAAGGTCAAAACGCCCAAATTCACCGTGAATGGAGGGTAAAGTGGTGTTACGGAACCGGGTAATAATTTGACGATGTTTACTCTCCCGGTCTTTCAAGGCGATCAGCAAATAAGGAGTTGTTTTCAGTGGTTTCTGGATGGGTATAGAGATATCACCGGTTATGAAACGCCATACCACGTCCTTTCAAGAAACTTTTCATTGCTTGTGCCCGTGCTAGGTAGTTAGTATCATCGAGGTGGTAGAGATGGGTTTTAGGATATCATTTCGGTCCATTTTAACGAAATAATGAGGATATATAAAGCAAAATATATAGAGACAGATAAAAGGAGATATCCTTAAAAATGAAAAAGAGGAGTTGAAAACAAGCCCTCGGAACCGGGCCGAGGGTTGAGGAAAGCCGAGTTGAGAGCCGAGCCGAGTTGAGCCGAGTCGAGTTGAGAGAGTCGAGTTGAGAGAGGCCGAGGAGCAGCCGAGTTGGAGTGAGCCATGGAGGTGGCCAGGTTGAGCCGATTTGGAGGTGAGCCGGGTTGGGAAAGGCGTGCCGAGGTGGTAGCCCAAGCCGAGGAAGAGAAGTGAAATTTTGATAGAAATTTCAGAGCTATATGATAGGCTTTGACACCACGTTGAGAGTACAGAGAGACAAGAAGAAAGAATGATTTAATGTTGTATTGGTGTATTTAGTAACGCATACGTATAACCACTATTTATAGGATTGTAACAAGTGTAGTACAATCAGTAGATGCTTAAATAAGTGAAATAATGGAAGTAGCAAATGTCTGAGTGAAATAGTGGAAGTGTGTCAAGCGTGTAAGACAAGTGAAATAGTGGAAGTAAGATGTTTGAAATAATACAAGTGTAATACAAGTGTAGTACAAGTGAAGTAAATTATAATATCAAATATAACTTAACAAAAATAATATATATATATATAATATTTCTTAAATAAAAAATAAGTATTTTATAGTTGATAGTATAAACTCATGCATATAAATATTAAATACATCACCGGTGATAATATCACATTATAATAAATAATATAAATATTTTTTTTTAATTAAAGTTGAAATTAACAAATTAAAGGTACTTTATATTCAATAAATTACTCAAACAATTTGTTCCTTTCAATTTGACCAAAAGTCATTTGGTAGAGAGGAAGAAGTAGTGGAGTTAATTAATATCTTAATTACTCAATAATACTAAATACCAATTAATTAACCTATAAGTGCTTGATTTATGCTGTCTCATCCACCTGTTCACAGACGCAAACTTTTGCTTGTCCCCCTCGTATATCTTTCCTCTGTTTTATAATTTCAATCCATACACATCCTTTGGTGTGAAGTAGTGGGGAAGCGATAATTTTTTTAAAAAAATAGGTGCTTATTATAATTTATTAAATAATTAATATAAAAATTAAAACTAAAAAAAAATTAATAATAATTCAACGATATGAATTGTATTTGAATATGTTGAATTTTTAAAATTCAAATCTTATTCACATGTATATCAGTTGAATTATATATGCATAATTTATATTTATTTAAAATTTAACCATAAATCGATCAATATTAAAAATATTGAACAATTATTGATATTATTTATTTATAGTTATATATATTATATAGAATCTCTAAATATATATTTAAAGGAGTTATTATCTTTTCTAGAATGACGGCCATTAAATGAAATAATAAATTAGTATTTTATAGTTAAAGGATTTATAAATTAAAATAATTTATAAGTAAAATGGAACACATGTTAAAAAAAATTACAATTAATGTTAATTAAAATCATATTTAGTTGTGCAAATTTTTTATATGTTTCAAATTATGATTTTGTTATTTGTAGGAATAAAATAATTTAACAAATTTAAGAAGAAAAATGTTGAAAAAACAAGAAATAACTATACACAAAAGAGCTCTTATTATTTTCTTCATCTTTTCATTACAATTGTATAGCTATTTATAAGGAAATTTTACTCCTTCAATTACTCTTTGAATTAAGCATCCCTTGATTTACTCCTTGAATTAAGGATTCCTTGTTTTACTCCTTGAATTAAGGATTCCTTGTTTTACTCCTTGAATTAAGGATTCCTTATTTTACTCATTGAATTAAGCTCCTTGAATTAAGGTTCTTGTTTTATTCCTTGAATTAAGAGCTAATATCCAATACCCCTTCGTCGGATCCAAAAGGTTTATGGATCAAGCTTGGACAAAAGTCGTCAAATCGATGGTTGCCAAGGCTTCAGTAAGATGTCACCAGCTTGGTCGAAGTTCTTCAGATAACGTGTTCAATCACTATGTGATTGAACTTGTTCACGAATGTAATGACAATCAACTTCAATGTGTTTCATCCTTTCGTGAAATACCTGGTTTGACGATATATGCAATGGGCGCTCGATTGTCACAAAATAAGGACATGTTAAGAGTCAGTAGAACACCTAAATCACATAAAAGACCTTTTAAGCCATATCAACTCACACGCAATTGAAGCCATTGCACGATACTCGCCTACCAAGACTTGATCTAGCGATGACTCGCTTCTTACTCTTCCATTGACCAAGTTTCCACCGACAAATGTACAAGAAGCAAGTGGTGGACTTGCGATCGATTGCATTCCCTCGCCTAATCAAAGATCACAATACCCTATGATTCGTGTTGTCATTCTTCTTCATGATGATACCACGACTCCACTGATCCTTTTAAATAGCTGTGAAGATCCTTTTAACAATGGTCAAATGCTCAAGTGTCGGGGAGTTGCATTTAATTGGCTCACAATACTTACTGCAATACGTGATGTCGTGTCTAGTGATTGTTAGGTAGATCAACTTACCAACCAAATTACCGTAATAACTTATATCCGTGAGCTGCGTCCCTTCAAGCCAGTTCGAGTCATGGTCGAAGAGGGTAATGGTTGGTTTAGCATCACTCATGTTAGCTTCCTCGAGCAAATCTAGACATATTTCCTTTGGTTAAGAAAATAGTCCTCAGGCGAGGTTGCCATTTCTATACCAAGAAAGTACTTCAATATCCCAAGGTCTTTAATTGCAAACCTTTGTCCGAGTGGACTGCTTCGAGGTTGAAAATCTCACGCAGCATTATCACCTCGTAATTATCATATCATCTACATAACAAGACAACCAATTTTCCCATAGTTCCCGGCGAACAAATAGTGAAGAATGAAAGCATTACGTTTTTTAAACCCACACTAGCGAGAATCGAGCTTAGCTTGGCATACCAAGCTACTGGGACTGCTTTCAAACCATAAATGGATTTCAGTGCAATTTTTCACACTAAATCCAGCTTCATCGCTTTCGATGCCTCGGTGGCAATTTTATATAGACTTCTTCTTTGAGATCACCATGCAAGAATGCATTCTTCATATCCATTTGGTATATGGACCACCCCTTGTTTACGTACCACGTACGCAGCACTCTTACTGTGTTCATTTTTGCAACAGGTGCAAATGTTTCTTCAGAATCCACCTCAAATGTTCGAGTTGAATCCTCGAGCCACCAATCTTGCTTTATACCTCTCAATTGATCCATCCGACTTGAATTTTAGCTTATAAATCCATTTGCAACCTACGCCTTTCGTTGCCTTTTGGAAGTTTGGGCGATGCTCCACGTGTCAGGTTGATCTAGGCTTTAAGTTCTTCTCGCATGGCTTCCTTCCACACCTCTCGGCTATGGCGAAAGTTTTCGAGGCTCATTGTAACCTCGACATAGGCCGAGGAACGCGGTACTGGCTGGTGTCACTCTCTTATACGACACATAATTGAGATGGTATACGTGGGTTTGTAGGTGATAAAGTCTTGAAGTCTGCGGAGGTCGCCTAACACGCATTGGATTACGTCGTGGAGCAGAGAGTTATTTCACACTGCTCACATCTGCACCATATTGCGAGGATCATCTGATTATCACCATCTTCATGCAAGGTACCACAAGAGACCCTTCATTGTTACTTTCACCGAGAGATGTATCAATGTTGATACGGCCGGGATCTTGTTGTCAGAGCCTCAAGTTCGATTCTCGTAATGGAAACACATCCAAGATGTCATCCCTTCGACTTGTGATTTCATGTGACTTGCCGAAAAAGGGTTAGTTTCATAAAATCGAACATCTTTAGACAAAATTAATCTCCTAAGTTTGGGGATCATAACACTTATATCCCTTTGTGTAGATGAATAACCAAGAAAAATACATTTAACAAATTTCTGTAGATCCAATTTATCTCGATGATAAGATTGAATATGTACAAAACAAATACAAACAAAGACCTCTAAGGTGAGAGAGATTAATTTTCCTTCCTTTCACGACCCTCTATGGAGACTTGAAATCCAAGACTCGCTTAGGTAATCTATCGATGATGTAAGCAAATGTCATAACCCTCGGGACCTAATCTCGTACATTCATTTGTAGCATTAATGCTCTAGTTTTTTCAAGTAAGTCTCGCTTTATGCTCACTACACCATTTTGTCGTAGGTGTGCCAACACAACTTGTTTGATGCATAATGCCAGCGAATGCTCAAATATTGTTTCATGATACGGGTACATGTATTCTATGGCTATCGTCGTACCTTTAAGGTTTGAATTTTTGTAGGAGAAATGATTTTTAACAAGGTTATGAAAGTCCTTAAATACTTCCATAACTTCATTCTTAGACTTTAAAAGATATAACCACGTGACTCGAGAAAAATCATCAACAAAAATCACAAAATACTTATAACCATCAAAAGATTCATTACTGTCCACATACATCCGAATAAACTAGTTCAAAACATTTACTAGCCCTAGACAAGAAAGAATTAAAAGGCAATCTAGGGTTTTTAGACAAGTGGCAAGTTTCACATGCAATTGCATCATTTCCTAAGTTTGGAAATAAAGTTGACAAAATTGGTGGAGAAGGTAGCTAAACGCCGATGCCACAATTGATTATCACGGATAGGTTAAACTTGGCTTGAAACCCTCTGGGATTGCTCTCGATATGTAATAGAGACCATCTAAGTAAAACCCTTCACCAATCGTCTTTTTGGTGGCACAATCTCGAAAAATGACATTGCACAGGAGAAAAAATGGCTAAGCAATTCAAGGTATTTCAGGATTTTTCCTACGTACGTGTTGGAAGTGGAAAGGAAGGTACATATAAAACCGCCGACTCGATTTCATCCGACATTAATTTTATTTTTTCCTTTCCTAAAACCTTTACATTCTCACCATTTGCAATTGAAACTTGAGAAGGATTTGCTAATTTTTCAAACTTACGACTTTTGACACACGGTTTGTCATACTTATCCGTGGCACCCGAATCTACAACCCAAAAATCATGCAACATATTTATTTTAAGAGCGCTTTTAAAGGCTTTTTATGATACCTCGTACGTCTCCCTTCGTGGTATGAGTTTTGTATCTCGCTAAGAAACCCGCAAACTTGCGCTTAGCAATGTCGTCGAGTTTCCTTCTTCTATGCTATCCACACACCAATTCTAACTCCTCCCTCGTCCTTGTTTTCAAGATACAATATAAACTCATTCATAAGTTCAAATTCTTGATTCGCAATGAAGTTTTTGAATGGATCGACCCATTGAGGAGGTAGGTAGCGGTTTACACTCTGCGCGCACTACATTCACTTTTTGTAAACCCTTATCCTTTATAAAATCGTGTTTTAATTCTCGATGTAGAATCCAACACGTGTCCTTAATACTGGCTCGTATAGCTGCGTTGCCGACACTTCAAGCCTGACGTTCCCTTTGTACTTTCTCTCGCGTTAGATAGCTCGCCTGTGTGCACTAACCACGTATCCTCGTTCACGACTTTCCTCCTTACTTCTTCACGTTGAATTGTCGCACATACATTGCGAAGGAAGGAAGTTCAAGATTCACAGTACGTGGCATCATATATCTTCATACGTTGAATCGAGACCGACGTGCTTGAAATATCTTATCTTCTTTCCGCTCTTTTCGTAGCAGCTACATCTACGTATTTATGGACGATATATTTCTAACTCATTCCACATGCGTTTCATGCTTCCTAAAAGTTGTACAACAAAAGGCTTACCATCTGCTGCATATTCGAGATGTCCTTCTTTAATTGAAAAACTCGTGGCAAAAGATTGTTTTCGACCGCCATACATTTCTCGACCGTCTCCCATACTGCATGCTAGATTCGTAAAGAATCGAATATTTCAAATTTAATTTGACGTTGCCCATGGAATTTAGAGCCATGACATAACTAAATTGATCCTTACTAAGCCAAGATTCATAAAGCAGGAAACACTGTACTTCAATGCTTCCATTTATAAACCCCAACTGACCTTCCACCTGTAGCCGAGACACCGCCTTGACCAAGGCAAGTAATTAAACTCATTCAACAAGACCGAGCTTAATATTTGATTCGGGTCGACATCCACCTCATGCATATTCACGAAGGAAAGCACCGATGAACTTTCAAATTTTCCGATCCTAATGGCTTTGTCTTCCGTCATTTCAAAGATTGAAGATGCTAAGATAATAATAAAGAAGAAGCAAGTTAATTTTCCTACTCTGATATCATGTTGAAAAAACAAGAAATAACTCTACACAAAAGAGCTCTTATTATTTTCTTCATCTTTTCATTACAATTGTATAGCTATTTATAAGGAAATTTTACTCCTTCAATTACACTTTGAATTAAGCATCTCTTGATTTACTCCTTGAATTAAGGATTCCTTGTTTTACTCCTTAAAGTAAGGATTCCTTGTTTTACTCCTTGAAGTAAGGATTCCTTGTTTTACTCCTTGAATTAAGGATTCCTTGTTTTACTCATTGAATTAAGCTCCTTGTTTTGCTCCTTGAATTAAAGTCCTTGTTTTATTCCTTGAATTAAGAGCTAATATCCAATAAAAAAAATGTAATTATATATTAAAAAATTAGTTTTTATACAAAACAAATGTAGTAATTTTCTATTTCTCAAAAATTATAAAAATAAGTTGTATTATTTCTTACATTTTAATAAATTACCTTTAATTCTTATTGAAAATAAAAAGAAGAAGAAGATAATTTATTTAGGTCGATGCATATAAAAAAACAATAATATTTAAAACATTAGAACATATTGAAGAAAAACAGAGTATAAGTAAAACTTTAAGTAGGCACATGCATGCATGCCTTAAATTGTAACTATCCAAACAATATTCTTCTTTAATATCATGATTTCGAGCGTATTCTTAACCATTCATTTTGAAATGATTTTTGTATATATGCATGTAAATTACTGCGTTAACTTAAGTTGACCATTTGAGTAATTTCATATATATATATATATATATATATATATATATATATATAGGGAGAGAGAGAGAGAGAGAGGAGCTATATATATATATAGCTAGCTTAAAAGTTAAAAGCCCTAAATCATAATTCTATTGAATATTCAAGGCAATAATATTATTGTCTCTGTAACGAAGACTGGTCCAAATACAACTAGCCTCTGTACCAAGTACCAACATTATGTGTCATGTTTACTTCAAAGAATAAAATTAAAAGTCGAAAAATATATGAAAATTATGATTAAAAAACTAAGTTTGTAAAAAAAAAGGCACATATTCTCTACCTTTTAAAAACTAGAGCATGTGAATTTCTCTACACTGTTTGATTCCCGGATCCAAATCTGCTCTGCTTTTGGGAATATTTTTTGTTTTTTTTTTCTCCTTTTTCATTTTTTTCAAAAGTAAAAGCCAATAACCCTATGCGATATTTAATTCCATCTTTTTACCATTTTGCCCCTCCAAGTTGAACTTTCTTCAACCGTAAGATAATTATAATTACTATCAGTAAGATTGTTAGGTTGTTAGGTGTAAGAATAATTTTGAAAAAATATGAATTATTAATTAGGTATATAGTTAGAATAAGTTACATATTTTTTTTTAATATATTAACATTTTAGATTAGAATCCTAAACCTAATAAGTAGTATAAAAGAATTTGTATTACTTGGGTACACGTAAGGTGAATCTGTAAAGTTAAAGTGGACTCATATTGATTGTGTATGTAATCCAAGTATGAATGAATATTGAGTCCTATGTTAAATTGCGTTGGTACACACGAGATGAATCAGGAAGGCGAAAATGGATCCATCCATATTGAATGTGCACGTACGTAGCCAAATTCTGAATGAATGTTGAGTTCTACGTTGAATTGTTATGAGAATTTCATTATATTATTCTAAATTTATTTAACTCTAAAGGTGTGATTAAGTCTACGTGATTTCTTCTATATTTTCTTACAACATTGTTCCATTCGATGGAATATATATGTACAATTAAAGAGGATGCAGCTAAATGTTTATTCTTTGGTATAAGTATATGGTTTGAGTTTAAATGAACTAGATATATTTTCATTCTATTATATGGAGAATTATTAAGTGTATAAACAAATCTTCCGTTATAAAAATAAAAATACTAAAATCGAATAGAATATAAAGTTTGGATGAATTAATATTTCTAATAATTAGATTAATCTTTTTAAGTTAGAAACTCAAACACAATAAAGATAAAAATCTCAATTAAAATTGATAGATATGTTAGACACTAGTTTTTTAAAAAAATTTAAATTTGTAAAAAAAATGTATCTAATTATTATTTATATTTTTTAACAATCTATCTCAAGTATCAACTATTTTGTTTTTTAAAATGTCTATCCCTTGTACATTTTTGGAGGTGAGCTTCTTCGTCTTTTTCTTTTCTTTCAAATTCTATCAAATTAGAAATTTTAATTAATTTTAATAACAATGGAAGAATTTGATACCAATACCTCGACACATACTATATAATTAATATGTCACGTATCTTCTCTTAAAAGTTGAAATTTGTGGGATATAAGGTTAAAGGATCATTTATCTTCTTCCTTAACAAAGATAATATCAGGATGAAATTTATTAGAAAAGCAAGAGGTACGTAGTTAAATTTTTGGTATTTAGCATTCAATATTCTTATTAGTTTATTACAGAAATTAATCCATGGTCATTGACTATTTCCCTTCATTAAAAAAAAAAGAAAGAAGAAGAAGCTCATAGTGAAAGACAATCAAAAACAAACACGCTGATGGTGGGGACAAGAGTTTGCTTTACCCCAAAGCCTTGTATTAAAATTCCTAAATAATATCACTATTCACTAGTACTGTTATTTTATCTAATTTTATATTTTTACCAGAGGAGAGAGAGAGAGAGAGAGAGATTCAAAGTAATATAAGATTTAATAAATTTTGACGGTCAGTTGGATCTTAGAGTAGAAGCAATTGATTATTAAAAAGAGATGAAAATAAAAAAATATATATAATTAAGCATATATAGGAATCTCAAATCAAATGGGACTTATTGAAAGTTGAAGTAGTGTTGTTGGAGAAGGAGAGAATATTCTCAAGTAGACAAAAGTTCAACAACTAAAATCCAAAGATTAAATACTAAACAAAGTTAGAAAGCAAAAACATCATTAGATTATGATTAAGAGTTTAGCAGGCAAAGTCAGCCCACAAATAGACGACTACTCACTCTTCCAAATATTCACTGTCTTTGTCAGTTCACTGTCTTTTAACATCTTCCTCATCACCCTCTCCTTAGTAATCTCATATCATTCATTTCAAACTTATTAATTATATCATATTAATTTGTATATTTCCAAGAATGTCATATGATTTTAAATATTTAATTTCTAATTTAGATATGTGCACACCTCCTGTTTCAGCCAAGAAAAACTCGTGACTTTTTTTCTGTATATAACGATCTGTGTTTAGTTTTTTTTAATTAGGATTAATAAGATTATTTTTTTTTTTACCAAACCTTGAACTCATCATGACCCTAACTATCTTAATAAAGTCAATACAGCTAACAAACACAAGGATTAATTAATAGTAGGATTTATAAGATTAATAGCCATGACCCTAACTATCATAAAGTGGTATATAAGAGCAGTCACAATATATATTGACATTAACTTCAATGTATATAATAGCAAACATTACAGTCATATATGTAGAGTACAAGGGTCAAGTGGGTTACAAATCTGACGAATATGTGATGGCCTTGGAATTTACCTTTCTTTGACAGCTGGCCGGGCACGTATATTATGCACGTGCATGGCAGATTTTTAAGATTTTTCCGTGCGATTCTATGTAATAATTTATAGTCCCTCTAAAATTAAAATTATCATGATATGATTAAGAAGTAATAAATATTTTACAGTGTGAGAATTCTCAGATTATGGATGCTTCACTTCAAATGTGTACTGCATGTAGGATAATTAATTAGATATAAATGTTTGGGATAAGCAATTGCAGATTAGGTGGGAAAAAAAAAGAGATTGTCGAACTTGGTGGAAATTGAGGATTAATGAAATGTGTGTCACACTCAATTCAGAAAACCTAATTTGTCTTTTAATTTGACCAAATTGATACATTGTGCTGTGAAAATTTGCACTGTTCATTAAAAGTAATGTTGAATGTGTTTTGGTAATCAAACTATATTTAACAGTAGCTACTAGTGCTTATTATGAATCTAGTCAGTCATTCCAAACTTGTTTTTAGCAAAGTAGAAATCAGTAATGCTTTTGAATGTCCTGAATTGTTTCCAGGGAAAGTTTCGTTAATTTAGGTATTCATTCTTTTTGAATCACAAAATATACAATTTTGTTACTAAATTGTATTTTTTTTGTTAATTACTTATGGTGCACAAAAGGATCTGAATTAACGATGAAAAAAATCATGTTACGAACACTTTTACATTGATACATGATATCTTTTTTTTTTTTTTGTTAAAAATATCGAGAATGTTACAACAATGTCGATAAAATACTGTTTTTTTACTACTAAAATATCATAAATATTATAAATAATTATTGTTATATTAAAAATTGAACTTTTTTAACCAATAATCACAACTTACTGCTCAAACACATTAGAAATTAAACCACTAATTTTAATATTTATCTCATGAGAATATTTTGATGGTACTTAACTACAACCATGTATTTTTTTCAGTGTTATTATGCATATTTACCCTGTTGTTGTTGAGTGGTTGTTTTAATAATATTCTGGTTCATAAATTTTGATACTTATATTTTTATTAATTTCTTTCTCAAAAATATATCCCGATTATTTAAAATTTAAAAATATTAAAATAACAAGTACACACAAATGAAGTGATAAATTAATATTATCTTATCGAACTTAATTATCATCACAAGTTTTATATAAAAAAAATGACCAATTATATATAAATTTATAATAAGCTTTGTATTCATTGTATAGCATGATATATCAAAATTATTTTATAAAATTCAAACAGTAATCATTTTTATAAATAAAAGATAGGTTGTATTGATGCGATTAGATAAAATCAAAATGCAAAAAATACTTACCTTGATATAGCTGCACTGTTTAATTATGAGAATAATTAATTAAACCAAAACCAAAACCAAAACAATATAATAACATGAATACATGTGTAAAGAGAAAACCATTCAATTATTAATCAGTAGTACTTCTATATACTGTGACTGTAAAGAGTGAAGACAAAATGCAAGGTTTTAATTTATTTTTTCAAACAGTACAAACTATGTATACAAATAAAGAATAAACCAGGTAGGCTTCCCCACAAAATATGAGTAGGGTTCTTGAAATTGTAGAAACCCCATTATTATATCTGTGTATACTATTTTGAATGAACAACACACAACTTGTATAATGTAACTGGATGAGAGTTCATTAAAAAAATCTGAAAAAATATAAATAGCAAACAATAATAATGAAATAATCATTCCAAATGAAAAAGGTAAAGAATTAGCTTTTTTTTTCTTGGTCTCATCATATGTGTCATCATGCAACTACTTACTTATTTTTACTCATTATTTATAAAATATATTTTTTATTTATCAGATTATTTTTTAAAAAAATTAATTGAATCAACTTTTAAATTGTATCACATTATCACTTATTTCAAAAATAATGAATAATCTTATTATTTATATATTATCATCTTCTTGAATAATAAATATTATATTTTCCAAATTAAGATTATCCGAATGATATATGACACATTAAATCAGTTATAACAAATAAAAATACTCTACTTATGAATTATTTAATTATATATAATCTTGTGTTATTATAATTTTTATGATAAAATTTGTTTTCTTTATTCTCTTTCCCTTTCATTTCTTTCTCCTTCCTTTCCTTTTACAACTTTAACTTTTCACCGCCTCCCCCACAAATATATTAATATTTTATTCTCCCCTAAAAAGTAGATAATTAAAATGACTCAAAACATACCAATTAAAGAGAGAGAAATTAAGACAGAGAAAGAGATCCAATCTTGCATTATATCTCTTGTTTTTTTGTTGTTAGGGTTGACACCATATCATACCCATTCTCTTGTGTTTTCTCTTAATTAATCAAACTCAAATCCTTTATCCTTCTTGAGCTACCTAGCTTATCATTGATATTCCTTTTTTCAAGGTAATTCCAAGATTGAATCAAACTGATAATACAAAAGAAAGCTTTTAAAGCTAGGACAGATATATCTTAACATGGCTGAAGAATCATATATTTGTAATGGGTTTGTCCATAACCCAACAGTCAGTACTAGTACTGCAGGAGATGGATCCAATCCTCCTCCTGCTAAGAAGAAGAGAAACCTCCCTGGAAATCCAGGCTAGTTAATTTTCTTATTTTTATTGATAATATTTATTCAAAGTAATTTATCTCTTTTTTTTTTGTCAAGTATTCTTAATTAATTAATTAATTAATTAATTGATAAGTTTATATATGCAGATCCTGAGGCTGAAGTCATAGCCTTATCACCAAAGACGCTGATGGCAACCAACAGATTCTTGTGTGAAATATGTGGTAAGGGTTTTCAAAGAGACCAAAATCTTCAACTCCATAGAAGAGGACATAATCTTCCATGGAAGTTGAAGCAAAGAAGCACTAAAGAACCCAAAAAGAGGGTTTACGTTTGCCCTGAAAAGACCTGCGTTCATAACCACCCTTCTAGGGCTCTTGGAGATTTAACTGGTATTAAGAAGCACTTCTGTAGAAAGCACGGTGAGAAGAAGTGGAAGTGTGAAAAGTGCTCTAAGCGTTATGCTGTACAGTCTGACTGGAAAGCTCACTCTAAGACTTGTGGCACTAGAGAATACAGATGTGACTGTGGTACTCTTTTTTCAAGGTACCAAATAATATTACTTTTTCTAAACCTAATTTTTCGACGTTTAATTTTATTTACTAGATTGTAACGTTTGTATGTTGAAGTATAGCTTGTTAATTAAAAAGTAAAAATGGCATAAGTGGACAAATTATATATAGGGTTACAATATGAATATCAATGTTTTAATTAATAAATCTAATTAATTAGATTAAATTGCTTTTATCTAATAGTGAAATTTATATAAATTAATTTTTCCATGTAAACATGAATATATACCAGTGAACATCACTGTTTTACTGCAATAGTAGGAAATTAATTCTAAAAACGAAAAAGTTGACATATAATCTCATAAAGCCCATGTAAGTCATTTTTTGTGGCAATAATGAAACTTCTTTCCGTTGTATTTTTTCTAAAGAAAATTGATGAACTCAAACTACATACTATGTATTGTCAGAGAAACATGTGACAAGTACTATTGTCAATTGTCCTTGATCTATGATACTATGATACTATGTTTAATTTAGAATTACACTGATTTATTTTTTTTATTAAAATTATTTTATTTTAAATAATAATTATATCTATGAGCAGGAGAGACAGTTTCATAACACACAGGGCATTCTGTGATGCCTTAGCTGAAGAAACAGCAAGAGTAAATGCAGTATCAAACATAAACAGTGCAAATATTTTAACTGGAAATATAAATAATTATCACTTTATGGCGAGATCAACACCACAAGGGCCTCCTAGCATTTCACAACATTTTGTTTTCAAGCCAATCTCTGAAAATGTTCATCAACCAACGTCAAATATGAGTACTCAAACAAGTACTCCTCTTAGTTTGCCTTTATGGATGAGTCAGGGACCCCAAGACCATGATCAATCATCAATTATGCCAAATCATCCACTTGGGTCTTCTGTTTCTTCTTCACCAGCTACTTTATTTGGGGATCCATTACTTGTTTCTTGTTCAAATCCACAAACTTGTTCTGATAATAATAATCAAATGAATTGGGTTTATGGAAATAAGATAATAGCAGCCTCAAGCTCTAGTACTAATCATGAAGAGCTCGCTACTACTCGACTTCCCTCAAGCAATGTTAATAATAAGGAAACTAATTTTGGAAGTCAAGTACTTGTTAGCATTCCTTCTTTGTATAGTAGCCAACACCAAAATGCCCATCAAAATATTATATCTTCAGCAAATATGTCAGCCACAGCTTTGCTACAAAAAGCTGCTCAAATTGGAGCAACTTCAACTGATTCATCATTCTTGGGGAGTTTAGGGTTAAAGTGCAACGTCAGCAATATTCAAGTCCAAGAAGATCAACAGAACAAGTTTTGTGGTTTTTATTCAACTTCAAATCAAATATCAACTGGCCAAGTTAGTAGTAATATTAATGTGGAAAAAGCTGAAGGTGATTACTCATTCCAAATGTACTCTGAAGCCAAAACAAGGCAGTTACAAAGTGATCATCAAGAGACTAGTACAGGTGGTGGGAAAACTAGGGATTTCCTAGGTGTTGGTCAGGTACAAACCATTTGCGGCCACCCTTCATCAATCAATGGTTGGATTTGATCACATGGGTTAATCTGTGGTAAACAAATAATTATATGGCAAAACCCAGGGGTATTATTGAGAATTACTCTTAAGAGAGAGAGAGAGAGAGAGAGAGAGAAGGGTGATTTATGTAATTGTAAACTTTGCAGGGATGAAAAGGTAGCAATTGAGTGCTTGAAGGAGGCTAAAAAGTTTGTGCATAAAAAAAACTAGATATCCATGCATATTCTTTTGAACCTAAGAAAACTGATCACTTTTGGAAAAATTGTAGCTTTAATTTGTATTTTGATAAAAAGCGGAGTGCAAGTAGTGGAAGCAATTAAAGCAACAAGCCCTTTTGGACTCCATTATTGCATTCTTTCTATCAACTTCTGTAATCACTGTTGTCTACTGAGGCTTAAAAGAGTATGTCTTGTGGGGAAAATAATAATATTGATTTTTAGCTATAGTAGTAGTACAGTACTACCTAAAAATAAATTAATGTATTTTTTTTTTCTTTCCATTATTTCCCCAACCGTGCACATTAATAAACAGTAAGTATGTAAACTATACGCATGCTAAAAAATGAATGGAGAAGCACATCATGAATTTTATATTATATATTTCCATACCATTTTGTAATGTTTTATATACTTTACTTTTATAAAAAAAAAAGCGTGAGTTTTATGTATAATACAGGCTCAACAGTAATTGAAATTCAAGAATTGAATTTATTAATATTCCTATATATTATCATCAATATTTGTTGAAAAATTAATTCCATTAAAATATTAAATTATTGGTATAATAATTAATCATATCTTTATATCTTAATAAAAAATAAAAAATAATATAAATCAAAAATGAAAAAGAAAGTAAGAGTAAAAGGAGAGAAAAAAAAAAGGAAAAAATTCATATTCTTTATTCAAGCTATAATGGTTCTGTGTATAACTTTTTTTCCCAACATATGATTGAACGTGTTAGACGTACGGTTCAAGATAAAGAAGAAGCTAAAGTTGAGAAAACTTACTTAACAAATCTAACATTCAATTCAAGTCAAATGTTAGGAAAAAAGTTATACAAGTTGCAACAATTATTATGTATGATATGTCGAGAATGAAATTACATGCTACAAAATTACGTGTTATATATATATATATATATATGCTAAGTTTGTCATTGGTGAATCGTCGTAAAAAAAAAAAAGCATACATAACGGGACCACCAAACCCTTTCAACTAAGAAATGAGTGTGAAGCTGGAGTTAACAGTTATATTAATATTTTTTATATGTTTTAATAAGTTTTTTATTTTTTAATATTTGTTTAAAAATATATTTAATTTTTTTAAAAATAAATATTAAAATATTTCTTACTCTATTACATTATTTAAAATATTAGATATTAATTTTTATTTTTAACTATTTAGTATGCGTTTATAAGTAAAATAAAAATATATAAAAATAACAATAAATAAAAAAAAGTATTTTAGAAGAGTATTTCAAATTTAAATCTAATTATTCTAAATATAGTGTGTTTTATTATTAAAATAGTATTTTTTTATGTAATTATAAGTATATATAAAAAATAATATTAATATATGTTCGGTTTCATTTAATCACAATTTAGGTATTGCGATAACCATCATTTTTACATATCTTATTAGTTACGGTTATTTTCAAATAAAAAATTGTCGGATTTTTACGAATAACCATTGTTAGGAGAAATTTTAGTTTCTTAGGGATTTTAATAATTTTAGAGAGAAATATAAAATGTAAATAATAACTAAATACTTTATTCTTCTCCCTAAGGAGATATTTATAGCACCTACTAGACATGTGTCTAGGTTACATTGGTTGGTATTCTTATACGAATTGTTAGAGTACAATTAATTTACATAAAATCAGGTTGATATATGTCTTATCCAACCACGTTACCATATAAGGGGTATTTGAGATCTTGTTGGTTAGAGTGACTCGAGGTCATTAGGTATATATATTAGGCCATTTTATTTAGGCCAAGTCTTGACTTTCGTGTCTTGATTCTCATCATATGAATGAAGTATATCAAATTATTAAGGTCGTATACATGTTATTTGAATAATATTAAATAATCATAATTTTAGTTATTTATAGTTAAAATATCAATCACTACTTTAACGTAGTATTAATAGATATATGGAAAACACTAAATGTAACGATCAGTTATCCAGTATATTTATTTTTTATTTTATTTATTTTTAATATTTTAATAGCATTTCATTCAAACTAATCCTTCATTTGAAAAATACTAAATACTCGCACATATATCATAACTCTCTATATATACACATTATTTCTTGGATTATTTGGATGTGGTTTCTTAATTCACTGTCAGGAAATTAATAACGACAGAAATTAACAACCCTTAGTCAAGGAATAATTGATAAAGACAAATAAAATACATCACCAATATTGTCTTGCTATAGGTAAGCCCTTTTAAAGTTGGAAATTTAAGTAAATTATTTTAAGATATGTGAGAAAAAGTAGAAGATCAAATGTGTAATTAAAGTATGAAAAATACTTATATACAGTTATTTGAAACTAGAAATAGAGCCATCTTATACATACAAATCAAATTCTTATATATATCTATATCTATATCTATATATATATATATATATATATACATACTAATTCTGTAATACTCCCTACAAAAAAAAACTGATAAATAGAAAATAATGTATAGAGAAAAAGCCTGGATTCAAAAAAGAAATTAGCATGGTAGTAACATGTGTCATATTCTACCTCTAAATCTGTTCCCGTGGTAGATAAACAAAATCAAGATTATAAGATAATATTGTTTGAATCAATGAATGGATTTCTTAACTATTATTCAAATTTTGTTTAACATTGATGATCCAAAAAAAAACAATTTAACATTTAAATGAACCCAAAAAAATTAGCATAAATGATTCCAAAAAACATTAACATAAATAATCCCAAATTTCTAATAAAAGTAAAGGAAGTGAGATAGAACAAGGTTATAGCATCTCTTTTATCTCTATATCCTTTCCCTAGCTTTTTTATGCTACCAAAACGAAAGAGAGAACAGAAGAAAAGTACAAAATAATAAAAATAAAATGTCAAACATGGGGCCTAGTGAGAGAAAACCCAAGATAAACAAGCCTACTTAAAGGCCCATAGCTCGTGATTTTTTTTTATTTTATTAACTTCATGGTTGATCTTGGAATCAAAGAAAGAACACTGAACGGCCAGTGATTTGAAACTTGAAAGTGAGAGAACTAACGTCCATTGAGTTAACAGCTTCACCGGTCATAGAGCTACGCAATAGCCTACCCTCGATACATCAAGAAAACGGCTCCTCCCACGTGACCATGTTCCCTTTTCCTCGTCAAGTTCTGCGAACGTTGGTCCGCACCCGATCCCACTCCTACCTACCCTTATTTTCAACTCTTCTCGACTTCCGAATCAAGTTCAGCCCCGTACGTGGCGTCTCCGGAAAGGGTACCTTAACGACATTCGTTCTTAATGGTATATTATGGCTCCTGTTAATCACTACCCTTAAACGCAATCTTAATGTGTAAACCCTAAGCATTCTGTCGAGTTAGAATCCAACGTCGCCTAAAAAAAACAACCGAGTATTGGTTATTAGTTTAAACAGTACCATTTTTTGATAAGCGCATTTTGAGTGAAATATTTGACTGCTCAGCTTTCAATTTGGTATCAGAACTGATCTTGGGGTTCCTATGTTTCCGCTCCCCTCACAAAGTTCCCCGATGTCTGGTTACTGTGCCGACTGGTGGAATCGGTCTTTGTGATGTCCCCATCCGATGTGAGAGAGAGTGTTACCTCTCCAGGAAAACCAACCGAGTCTTTGGTTATTAGTGACAAGACTTTTTTGATAAATGCGTTTTGAAAACGTTAGATCGCATTAACTTTCAATTTATCGTTGTTATCACGACATTGTTATCAACTAATTTCAAACATTTTTATTTTTTATTTTTATTATTATTTTACTAAAAAACTTAATATTTTCTTTTTCAAACAACGTATGTTTTTTTGCTTCTACTAAAGTATCAAAGTTTTTCATTAATCAATAAATCTTATTCATGAATTTTTTATTTAATTAATTAAAATATAAAACATCATTATCTAATATTTAAAAAATTAATATCATAAACCTATTAAAATGATGTCAACAGAAATAGTAATTCAATTTAATTAATATCAAAAAATCTTTTAAAAAAAACTCAATTTATTTCAAAAAAAAATTTTATCCAAACACAACTTATTTTAAAATTAAATAAGTTTAGTTAAGTTACACAACTAATTTAATATGTTTTGAACTCAAATTAGGTGAAACAATCCAACTCACTTAACAACTCTAATTTTATATAGAAGCCAAATACTTATTCTTTTAATGACAAGTTACAAAATGATAAATAAAGATGTAAATTAAAATAATA
Organism: Hippophae rhamnoides; assembly: GCA_033030585.1. Taxonomy (NCBI): domain Eukaryota; kingdom Viridiplantae; phylum Streptophyta; class Magnoliopsida; order Rosales; family Elaeagnaceae; genus Hippophae; species Hippophae rhamnoides. The sequence goes on along the minus strand of CM065428.1, from coordinate 57,445,862 downwards.
TGTTAATAAGATTTATAAGATAATTTATTAATTTTTAAAATACAATTCATCTTAATTAATTTTTAATGATATAAGATGATAATAAAATCGTATTAATTAACTATAGCTCATATATTCTTAATGTATATAAATAATATAATAAATAACAATTTATAATATAAATTTAATATGAAAAATGATACAACATTACTACTAAACTAATAAAATAAAAATATTAAAGTATAAAATTTTAAAAATATATATATACAAAACTTACCAATTAAGAAATTAAAATTGACATATACACCACTAATTTTTTTTTATTTATTCCAAATTATATGCATTAAACGAATCACTTTTTTATATTTATTTTCTATAAACGGTTTATAGTCAATCTTGAATTAAATTGAATGACATGTAATATGTATAGTGTAAATTAATAATAAAGTTAATAAATTAAATTGATTTATAAAAATATAAAAAATTGATACTAAATTTTTTAAAAATTAATGTTTAGAGATTATTGACTTCTATTAAATTATAAATATTTCATTTTTTATAAATTAATTTATTATTATACACATTTTATTTTTTAAATGCAAAAAATAATTTGTTAATTATGTTATAATAAATTAGTTAATTAATTTTTTCATTAATAAATATGAATGTGAATTTTTTTTTAACAATACGAAAACATTTAAGTATTTCTAAAAGAATTAACAGTAAGAGAGAGAAAGAGGCATGAATGGTAGAAGAAATCAAAAACTTTAAATTAATTTTGGAGAGTATTTTTTAATTTAAATGATTTTATATTTCTGTATTTTCTTACTTTGTATAGAATTTTTTATTTTTTAACCACAATAAATATCGTAAATAACTAAATTTATTTTTTATTTTTTTATTTTTTTTAAATAATATTTTGATAATTTAAGGGAAAATAAAAAATATGAAAACACCGAGTTATTAAATCTTATTTGATATTTATAGTTTATGATTTTATAATTATATAATTGATTATATAATTTATGCTATTTTTTAAAACAATCACCTATATTTTTTATAATAATTTTCACTTAACGATTTTTAAGAAAAAAATAAAAATTAAATTACAAATTATTAATGATAATTTTTTTAAAAAACTTAAAAAATAAAAAAATTAGTTATTATTTATGAATGTTATGTTTTTAATTATTTTCTTCAAATATTTATAAATATAAAAATTATAAAACTTAATTTATTCTCTAAAAATATATTTATTGAAAATAAAAAATAAAAAATCTAATTTTTTAAAATTCTAAACACCTCAATAGTTATTTTGTGTTGTGATATTGAGAGAAAATCTTAGAAAAAAAGCTTAAATGATATAAAATTGAGAATAATTTTTTTAAGTATAATTGAATCGTGAGTTATGAATATTGTGATTTTTTTTTGTATAATTTCTATGATTTAGTAAACAAGATTTACGGCAGTTCCAAAAACGTAAATAAAATTAGTTAAATTCCATTATCAAATTTGTATATTATTTTATCGATTTTTGTTTTATCATAAATCTAACTTTTTAAAAATTTGTGTAATTTGTAAAATATGAAGTGGTTATAAGACTACTAATGTTTAAAAATTATCTTTGAATTTTGATCCAACTTGATCGTACCTGTTTGATTTTAATCAATATTAATAGAATTCACATACTCTTGAACAATAGAACAATCAAAATAATTTAAAAAAAAATGACTACCGGTTCCTCCATAATCTAGTAAGTGAAGAAGCATATTTTCAAACTCTACGACAAATTTCAACGTTTTTAAACCATGATCGAGCCAAATCCAACTAATAGATTAACTGTCTTAAAGTTGTAGAATCAAATTCTTCAAATTTGATAAACCTTCTAAAAAGACAAAGAAATTTACTATTAAAAAAAGCTCTCACAATGATAAATAAATATAGACATTTAACATAATTGAGATTAAAAATAATGATAAATAAAAATATTGATTAAAAATTGTTTTTTCAATAACTGAAAACGCAACCAATCCCATTCACATAGAGAGAGAATCGTTCACTCAAAAATACAAGACAAACGTAACAGTGAAAGTTCGCCACCTTACTAGAACAGAATATGCACACGTTATATCCTCAAGTTCTCGATGAAGACAGGAACCTTTGTTGCAGAGGAATAGATGGAGTAGGGATGTCGATTCTAACTTGACATGCCCAAACAATACGAACACTATTATAACGCAGGCCATACACGACCACACTATCTCGTAGATTATATTTCATTTTCATCAGCGTATTATTATGGTAATAACACAATCGAGTACCAAGATGCAACAGAAAAAAGAAGGTGTCTATGGTAGGCAAGAAAAGGCCAGACAACAAATATCAAACCAAAGCATCTGTACATCTGTTATTTTCTAACATAACCAAAAAGAACCACTCAATGACTCAAATTACGGTACAATTATATTATCCTTAGAAAGACAATGAAAAAAAATAAATAGAAAAACATATTAACAACAGATGCTTCCTCTTTACCCTAATAGTTTCTTGATACCAGCCTTCTGTTCTGAAGTCAATCTCGTCGGAAACTTTATGTTGAATTTGATTCTCAAGTTACCCCTCTTCGATGGGTCCTTTGGAATAGGCATTCCTTCTTTTGGTATAACCTCTTCATAGGTCGGATGAATCACATTGTTGATTGGTATTGTCAAGTTCCTCCCATCCAAGGTTGTTAACTGAACTGTATAACCCGTCAAAGCCTCAGCCAATGATATCTTCTGAGTGATGATCAAATCATTTCCATCTCGAGTGAACACATTGTGCGGTTTCTCATCAATGACAAAAATAAGATCTGAAGGAACAACATTTGGCTGTTCATTTCCTTTCTCCGGGAAGGTGATTTTTGTACCCTTTTTCCATCCAGGCTTTACGTCAATTGTCAGGATCTCCTCCACTTGCATCGTCTTCCTGCATACGTAACATGTCACTTACTATTAAGCTAGGATTACAGAGAATGAACCACCACAGAATCCAAAGAGATTGATATACAGCGGAAGAAACATGCAAGTCTTCTTCCCAACATCAAGTTTCCGATTCGAATTTTTATTTTATTTTTTATTTTTTTTAATTCTTCCATTACTGAGAGAGATCAACACTACAAATGAGAAGTGCAGACATAATTCCGTGCTCATGACCCACCCATGTAACTATGTTACATAAACTATAAATTTAGAACAAACGAGTCCTGATTGAGAAGTACAGACATAATTCCGAACTCCTGACACACCCATCTACCTATGTTACATAAACTAAAATTTAGAACAAAAGAGTCCTAATTTCTTTTGTAGTGCCAGAGCGAACCCATTTTTCTAAGTTTTCTTTAAATTTAGACTAAATTGGAGCGTATGACACACCCGCCTATGTCCATGTCACTTGGAGATGAGTCCTTCAAAGAAAGTCCAAAATGATTTCCTATTATTCAATGTCCAAATTTCAACCTAGAACTAATGCTTTTATGCAATATCTTCAACTCTTTAGACTTGTTTTTACATACATAAACTAAAGATTGAAACATATTGTGAAGACGTGTATGTCACTGTTTTGACAAAAGTACCAAAAAATAGAGCCCTAACTTCTGTTACAGGCCAGGCATGTAACAAACAATTTTAATACCATAGTTACTGAGAAATTCTACACTTGTGCAATACTAGTCTTGCAACTGTCCAAGAAACAATTTTGCTCTGTTTCTTTTGAATCTTTAAGTGACTGACCTTCTCGTAACCCTCAACCCTAAAGGAGCATCCAGACGCAAAGAAAGAGAGCATTCTAAGCAAAACAACTATAGCACGATTAACAGCACTACCATAGCAGTATTCCACTACCCAATTAAGGTTTAGAGTTCCTCACTTCTATTGTAACTCACGTTAATGATAATTTTTTTCTTTTTTCACTGGACCTAAACAATTTTTCTCTATTTACAAACTCCAAGAATAAAAGTGTTCATGCTACATATCCACTATTGCAGAGAAATCAGACAAGAACATCTAATTGAAGATCAAAGATACTAAGGGTAAACAGAAATAAAAGTTGTCACAAAATTTCTTGTCATTGTGATTAAACTAGAAATCTAGAGAATCCAAATCACTAATCAATTTAATTCAGAACAGTACTCTAAATCGTAGAAATTCGAAACAGGTAATAAAACTCGTAACAATTGAAGAACAAAAAACTCACCCACTCATATCAGCTATTTCTCTAGAAATCTTCATCTTCTTGGTAGTCCCCTTGTAAAGCTCTTCAAGACTGCAGGGCAACCGATTCTCAACTGGTGGAGCTTTGCGAGTACCACCGCCTCCACCACCACCAACTCCTCCTCCAAAAGGATCAAACATATCATCACCAAAAATTGAACTCGCGAACCTCGTCCCTCTCATACCTCCACCACCACCACTACCACCCATCCCTCCAAACCCTCCAAAGGGACTCGAATTTCCAAAGAATTCGGCGAATATGTCGTCGGCGCTTCGGGGATTGAATCGAAATGTCGTCGGTCCATCTCCCGTCGAGAAGAATGAGGTTCCCCCGGGACCACCAGCACCAGGTGGAGGCACTTGACCTTTTAGTCCTTCCTCACCATACTGATCGTATATGGCTCGTTTCTGAGAATCACTGAGAACCTAAAAGAGGGAAAATCAAATCAACCAAGAGTAAGATAAGAGATAATAGACAGTAATATAAAAAGACGAATTAAAGTACATACATCATACGCTTCAGAAATTTCCTTGAATTTAGCTTCAGCTTCCTTTTTGTTATTAGGGTTCTTATCAGGGTGCCATTTCATGGCAAGTTTCCTATAAGCCTTCTTCAAGTCGTCATCTTTGGCATTCTTATCGACCTGCAATATCTTATAATAATCGACTCCCATTTCTTTATGTTTGTTCTTCTCTGATTTATCTTCTGTCTAATAACAAAAGACTTTAGCTTTGGTGTAAATTTCAGGTATTTTCTCTCAATTGTTGATGATGACGAAGAAGTATGTTGAGTGCGTGTGAGAGAGATAATGAATAAGAGGCTTGTATTACATAGATGCGAAGGCGGTGGTGACAACTGATTTTTATTTTATTTTTTCGATGGATTGTGAATCCGCTGGAAGGTTCCGGAAATAGCCTGAAAATTTATGTAGCATAGTCCTAAAAACCCGAAGTTATCTTATCTTAGTTGAAAATGTAAATCAAAGTGGTGCAACGTTAGTGAACCGTGGGGCATTGATTCGGTTATTCGGGAAATGCGTCGTCGGTTCAGCGAAACCGAGGTTATTGATGGAAGAAGCGGCTAATAAAGTATCGGGTCATACTCAACTATTAAGCTGCGTAATAATTGATTCTGGACCGATCGTGAGAGAATAAGTGTGAAAGCAGTGAAAGTATCGAGGCGGAAAATCAATTGGAATTCAAGATGTAAGTCTTGAAATTTGATCAATGGCCAGGAGGTATGTTTTCAATCAATTTTGTTTCCATTGCAATTTAAATTATGAATTACGTATGGTTTATGAATGTTTGGATTGAATTAGTGTCTAGCATTTGGTATCGAAGCGATTTGAAAACAATTACATTTTGCTTCACATTTTAGCGAAATTTTGGGTTTTTATTTTGATTGTTTTTTGATGCATATGGAAATTATAAAAAGTGTTTGATATTGATTTTTGAATGATTCTGTAAAATTAAACTTGAAAAACAATGATGAAGAAAATAAATCCAAATTTCTTGAAGTGGTATTTATTTTCCCGTTAATTAACTTTTATTTAAAATGAATTTTTCTTAAAATTGAGATCATGAATCACTCGGAAATTGAATTAAATTTTTGATAAAAAAACGTGGATTAAAATCGTAGGAATAGAAAGATCTGTTGAGATGTCAGTTAGTATAAAAAGCGAATTAAGTATTGACCCGGCTAGAGGTTGAAGATGAAGTTTTATTAAAAAAAAAAAACAAATTTGCTTAGTCGGGGAATCAAACCCAAATGACACGGCAATTTTTACGATGACTTGTCCACTTGACCACTAAGGCCGTTCTATTATTTTATGTAACAGAATATATCTATAGAATCAGAAGTTAGTTTTATTAAAAAAAAAAATCAAACATACAGATTATCTGGGACTTGAACCTTGGTCCCAGGACTGAGAATTCAAGGACCAAACCAATAGGCTACAGCATATTATGTGTTTTATTTGTGTAATATTTTATATATATTAGATATTTAATTTTATTAAAACAAAATAAATATATATATATTAATATATATAAAATAATTCTGAATATAATTTTAAATTATGTTTATCATATGTATAATATTTATTATACATATTATATTTATTTAAATAATTTTTGTACACATTAAAATTTTATTTAAATACATTATGCTTAAATTATTTGTTTTTAGTATTTATATGTATAAATTTTGTAATTAATTATACATATAAAATTAAGTTAAAAAAAAATTTATGTATAATGAAATTAATTTTTAATGGCTCTTATGGATTTAATTAGTGCTTATATTATTTAATTTTGCTTGTATAATTTATTGTCATATATGCAATTTAAGATAAATAATACTTACACATTTGATATTAAATTAATATTGCTTATGGTTTTATGCAATAATTGAACATAAGAATTTAATTAATATTTAAGTGATTCATATAGTTTGATTAATTAGGGAGTAGCCATAGCATCTTTAATTAATTAAAATTATAATAAAGTTTATTTAGGATCACATTATTAATTGTAATTAATCATATGTGATATAGTAAATCTTATCCCACAGGAATTTTTATTATATTTTTGTGTGATTAATTAGGATATAATATCAAATTATATTTTCTAATTTACCCACAGGGATTAGGAAAATGAACATAATTTGATAGTTTTATCGTAAAGTTAGGATGAATTTAATTGAATTAAAACTTTGGCACGAGTTTTATGTCACTAGATTCATATTATTCATTATTTACATTGGTAAAGAATGATTATAGTTTATGCCTCAATTTTAATAGCGTATAATCTTTAATTGCGAGCCTACCGACCTTGTATAAATTTCTCTGAGTATCATTGTGATATTCCGTCTGAAAGGGGATAACTATAAAATATGGAAGGAAAGAATTCTCCTTCAATTAGGGTGGATGGATCTTGATTATGCTATTAGGAAAAATGAACCACCTAAAATTACTGAAAACAGGTACTCGAGAGAATATCATGCTTTATGAGCAGTAGGAACGATCTAATCGCCTTAGTATGATGTTCATTAAGACTAAAATCTCTCTTTGGTATTCGTGGTTCCGTTGATCAATACCAATGTTGAAGACTTGCTAAAGGCCATTGATGATCAATTCGTCACTTGAGATAAGGCTTTAGCAAGCACCACTTATTATGAAGTTCTCTTAACTTTAAGACTGTAGGTGTGAAAGGTGTGCGCGAGCACATTATGCAAATGAGGGACATTGCGGCTCGAGCTTAAGCATCTCGAGGTTGAGATGTCGGAATCCTTCTGGTACCTTTATATCGCCACTCTCTCCGCGTCGGTATGGGCCATTTCAAATCTCGTACAATACACGTAAAGATAAATGGTCGATCAATGAACTAATGACCGTGTGTGTTCGAGAGGAAGGGAGGCTTGTTATGGAATTTGGTGAAAGTGCAATGTTGGCTACAAGCGTGCGAGAAAGGAAAATCTCGATACAAGCGTAAAGGAAAGGGAATAATTCCACCTCGGTGATATTAAGAAAGAATCCAAGTGTTTCTTTTGTAAAAGAAGGGACATATGAAGAAGGATTGTATCGAGTTCGAGAAATGGCTTGAGAATAAAGGTAATCCAACCTCGTTTGTTTGTTATGAATCTAATATGGTTAATGTTAATATTAACACCTGGTGGATTGATTACGGATCTACAATCCGTGTTGCAAATTCCTTACGGGGTATCTGAAAATCTAAGGAAGGCTTGGTGGAAGTGAAACGATACATCTTATCAGGTAACAAGATGAAATTTCCGCGTGTGGTTGTAGGGACGTAGTTTGATTTTAAGTAGTGGTTTTATTTTAAAATTAGAAAAGACCTTTTATGTTCCAAGTTTCTCTAGAAACTTGATTTCAATTCAAGACTTGTACCTTATGGTTATTCCTTTCACTTTTCGAAACATCTTTCAATTTATTTAATAAATCGATTGTGTTGGGAATGGTATTTTGTACGATGGTCTTTCTTGCATTAATTTACAAAATAATGCCACTCATGCTGTATACGTGTTGTGGCACTAAAAAGGTGTATTATTGACGATGACTCTTCTACGTTATGGCATAGGAGATTAGGACGTATCTACATAGAAAGAATTAAAAGATTAGTGAAAGATGGGGTACTTAGTACTCTAGATTTCTTGATTTTGAACATGTGTGAATTTGCGTTAAGGGAAAGCGGACTAACAAGTCAAAGAAAGGTGCGATAGAAGTTCAAACATATTAGAAATCATACATACGGATATATATTGTCCAGGTGTGGACATTCAAGGTCAAAAATATTTTATCACCTTTATTGATGATTTCTCTCGATATATGTATCTATATGTACATGTAATAAGAGCGAAGCATTGGATGCCTTGAAAGCTTTAAGGTTGAAGTAGAGAAACAATGTGGAAAGCAAATAAAGATCGTGAGGATCGGATAGAGGTGGTGAATATTATGGTAGATACAGGGAATGAATGACGCTGGTCCAGTTTTGCTAAATTTCTTCGAAACGTGGGATAGTTGCCGATCTGGCTATGCAGTTCGCGGACAGAATGGTGTAGTGAGAAAGAAAAGCAGAACACTTTTGGACATGGTGCGGAGTATGTAGCAAGCTCCAATCTTCCTAAATCCTTGTGGATTGAAGCTTTAAAGGCAGTGTGTATATATTAAACCGAGTTCAATGAGGCATCTCGAAAGACACCATTTGAATTATGGAAAGGTTGGAAACCGAGTTTGCAACATATGCGCGTTTGGGGATGCCTATCGAAGTGAGGATATATAATCACTGAGAAAAAATTTGGACCGAATGACCATTAGTGGGTATTTCATTGGATATCTTGAGAACGATGCCCAAGGTTATAGATTTTATTGTCCGTCTCGCTGCCTTTAGATTTGTGGAATCAAGAAATGCAAAATTTCTTGAGAATTATGATTAGTGGGAGCGATCGATCCCAGGGCATTGGTTACGAGAAGATCATTCGGATGCTCGATGTACCAACGAGTAATGGGTGATCATTATTGTTAACAACACGCCTCGAAAGTACAAACATGTGTTGAAGAACCGGTCTTGGAAGTACCGCAGTGGTTGATCCTGATCTAGTAGATGTTGAAGTTCCAACGGATGCCTCTGGCTTGTTGAGCAAACTAGTTGAACAACGTGATCCTGCTCCTGGAGAATGTTGATACAACATTAAGAAGATCTACTAGAGTAAGGAAATCGGCTGATACCTAATGATTATGTTGTGTATCTACGAGAATGTGACTATAATGTTGGAGGCCGAAAATGATCTGAGGCGTTTTCCACGGGCCGTGAGTTTTGAGGTTTCGAGCTTATGGTATGATGCCGTATGAAAGAAGAGATGGATTATGGCGTCTAGCAGAGTCTAGGATCTCGTCGAGTTACTGATGGTGTGAAAGCCATTGGATGTAAATGGGTCTTGAAACAACAAAGAAAGACTCGCGAGGCAACATTGAGAGACATAAGGCAAGACTTCGTTGCCAAAGGGATTACTTCGAAAGGGAAGGAATCGACTACGCGGAGACATTTCTCTGTATCTAAGAAAGATTCACTTCGTGTGGTCGTGGCCTCCTGTATCTAACAAATGGATGTGAAAGCGACTTTCCTTAATGGTAACCAGAGGAAGAGGTTTATATGAAATAACACGAAGGATTTTTCTCTAGTGATGGTGAAGCGTTTGGTTTGTAAGCTTAATAAATTCATATATGGATTAAAATGACCTCGTCAATGGTATTTGAAATTCCATAACGTCATCGCTTCATTTGGTTTTAAAGAGAATGTCATGGATCAATGTATATACGGAAAGTTAGTGGGAGTAAGATTTGTTTCTTGGTGCTATATGTGGATGATATTTTGCTTATGACGATGATAGGGGTTCTTCACGTGAGGTAAAACAATTCCTCTCTAAAAATTTTGATATGAAGGATATGGGTGAGGCATCTTATGTCATTGGCGTTAAGATCCGTAGAGATAGACTTCGAGTGTCTTGAGGTTTGTCTCGGGAAACCTATATCAATAAAGTTTTAGAGATATTTGAGATGAAGGATTGTTACAAGTGTTGCTCCCGTTGTGAAGGGTGATAAGGATTGAATTTGGACCCGATGCCCGAAGAATGATTTTGAAAGAGAACAGGATGAAAACCATTCCATATGCTTGTTGTTGGAAGGCTTTGATGTATGCTCAGTCTGCGCGACGACATTGCATTTGTTGTTGGGATGCTAGGGAGATATCGAGTAATCAGGTGTTGACCATTGGAAAGGCTGCAAAGAAAGTGATGAGGTACTGAGGAACCAAGGATTATATGCTTTCGTATAGACGAACCGATGAGCTGGAAGTAATTTGCTACTTTCCGTCACGCGGACTTTCTTTGTTGTATTGATTCCACGAAAATCAACATCTGGTTACATTTTCATGCTTCTTAGGTGTTTGTGTCTTGGAGGAGTCGCGAAAGCTTGAGTCATTGTGCTACTTCCACTTATGGAGAAATTTGAGTTCGTATCATGTTTTGAGGCCACGCATGGTGTATGGTTAAAGAGTTTCATTTACGGGCTTAGAGTAGTTGACTCTGTTTCTGAGGCCATTAAGATTATCTTGTGATAACTTTCATTCTTGTGTATGGCTAAGAAACGACAAAAGTGGTAGTCGTAGTAAGCACGTCGACATTAAGTACTTGGCCGTAAGAGAACGTGTTAAGGAAAAGAAAGTGGTCGTTGAGCAATGTAGTTGAGTTGATGATTCTTGATCCTTTGACTAAAAGTCGTACGCCACCAATGAAATTGAGGATCATGTAGAAAATGGGAATTGGTTCCACTTTGTAATGTATATATACAATTAATTAATGAAACTTCTTATATATTGTGATATTTTATATTAAGTATGCACTTAATTTATTTGAGAATATATATATATTTTATTGGACCAAGAATAAATATAGGATTTATTCATTAAGTTTAGTTACCACTGTAAAGTATAATACTTGAGAAACTAAATACATTGTAATACATGGAAGATAATACTCGCTCTTGGGGGCACTATTTATGATTAAATGTGTTTTGTTACTTCGAAAATTTAAACAACGTTTGCAAAGTGGGAGAATGTAAATCAAAGTGGTCTGGCGTTAGTGAACCGTCGTCGGTTAAACCCGAACAAGGTTCTTGATGGAAGAACCTTAATAAAGTATCGGGTCCTCTCACTTTATTAAGCTGCGCTAATAATTGATTACACCATCAAAGTGAGAGAATAAGTGTGAGAAACAAGTGAAAGTATCGAACAGAAAATCCATTGGAATTCCCGTGTAAGTGCTGAAATTTGATCAATGGCAGGAGGTATGTTTTCAATCCAATTTTGTTTCCGCTGCATTTAAATTATGAATTCATATGGTTTTATGAATGTTTCTGGATTGAATTGAGTATCTAACAGAAAACACTATCGTGACCCGGGTTTAAAAAAAAAACAATGGTTCCCGTAGTACTAAGTCGACCATGCAATATTGCTATTACTTCATGTTTGTTTGTAAATAGAATTAAAATTAATTATTTTTAATTTTATTTTTAATTGTATTATAAATTAAAAATTAAATGAACTAAATTCTTTAAAGAAAATAAATAATTATTACATCTTACCTTTAAGAATCATAATTACATTATCATGTAATTTTTTTTCCAATTTCATTATAACATGTAAATATAATTTTAAACTCTAAAATTTAAACCTCGTTTAGAAAATTAATAATTTTAATAATATATTTTATTTGATAAAAAAATAATAATTAAATAAATTATTCAAATTTTATTAAATAAGAGTATTAAATTACTGTAGAATGTTTTTTATTACATTATAATTATACACTAAACATTATAACATTAATTGATTCTTACATCACGTAAAATCAAATAATATAATAGTAATATTATTATCTTTCCATTCAATCAAATTCTCATGTGAATCATGTATCACCTTAAAAGTTCAGTTCATACCCAATGCGTACTTGTGATGTTAATATAAATTCATTTTGTAAGTAAATTTATACCAATAATTTGTATTATCTTCGTTAGAATTATTTTAAAATTTTAATATTACTTAATTTTTTAAATAGTATTAAAACAAATTTAAATATTATACATATTCCATGCAAATTTACTTATAAGAAACTTCTTCTGTTGTATTTAAAAATATCATTAGAGATTCCAAACATGTATATAATACACAGAATAGACATATTTTTTAATTAAATGTTTTTAATAACTATGACTTCAATAATCATTTAAAAAATATCTTTAAAGATAAAAATATTTTATTTTACGTTAGATATAGATATTTAAATTATTTTTAATAATTTCGAGTTTCATATTTAAATATTTTAATAATATGTTTTACAATAAATTGTTAAATTTTATTTTTGTTTAATTTTTACAATATTTTAAAACTTATATGACATAATAAAAAATAAAAAATTAATCATAAATTTTTTAATCAATTAATTATTATTATAAAAACTCAAATATAAATATAATCATTAACTCTTTAAATTTTAAAATTATTTTTAAGGTGTTTATACAATTTTTCTACTAAATTATAAAAATAAAATATATATATATATAGATAAAATATCTATTAAAAAGTAATTCTCTTAATATTATTAGCATCATTTTTTAAGGTTTTTAATTTTTTCTAAAATTTTAAATTTTAAAATCATTTTTAACGTGTTCATACATTTTTCTAATAAGTTATAAAAATAAAAAAATATATAGATAAAATATCTATTAAAAAATTAATTTTCTTAATATTATTAGTTTCTTTTTTAAGGTTTTTAATTTTTTTCTAAAATTTAAAATAAAATATATATAATAATATATATAATTTTAAAAAAGATTAGGATATTTTTATACTTTTTAATAACTAAATTTTTCTTTTGAAAAAATTCACTTAATAAATTATTTATTAATTTTACCCATCAATTATAAATAATATAAATAGACATGTAAATTTAACTTGATTCAATTACAATTTGATTGGCTTGACTTGATTCAAACCATTAAACTTGATTAGGATTTATAAGAAATTATAAGTATTGATTATTTTTATTGGTAAATTTTTTGTCTGTAAACATGTTTCTAAGTTCGTTATTAAGTTTATGAATTAAATTCAAAAAAATGTACGAATTTTGAATAATCATATTTTAAATATATATATTTTATAACTATCACATATATTATTACAATATTATATTTATTAGTACATGTTCATAACATTTATAATTACTTTTGATGCTAAAGTATTATTCACTTTCGCTAATCAATTGATTAAAGGTTTTGATCGATCAAATTTTGCTCAACTTCGATCGATTACCCACGTATAAAATTAAGTGTACAAGTTATCATCGATCGATCAAGCTCGAGATTTTCATTTTAAAATATTTATTTAAACCTAAATCAACTTGTGAAATTATTATTTATCATTTTCTTTGATATACTTCAATGTTTTTAAAATATGTCCTAAAATATAGGATTAAATATAATATAAGATATAGTATAAAATATAGGTTGAAAGGTAGTTTTAAATCTCAATTAAATTACTTCAAAAAAACTTTTCTCTATATATTTTTTTCTTTATTAATGAAATTACTAGTCATATTTGAAGTATAACTCCTACTTTAACAATGATCTAGGATTAATGTTTTAATTTTTCTTATAAATAAAATTCAATATCCATTGTTTCAATGACCACGCAACTCACAAGTATACAAAAATTATATGTTTTTACTTTTCATGAATTTAATAATTTTTATTCATTATTTTCTATGATAATATAGCTTATTTCTTTTTAAGATTCTTTAATGCAATTCTTCACATGTATGGTCATGCTTTACTGGATTAATCATTTAGATTTATAAAAGTTAAGTTAATGGATCTTGTTTTTAATTCTTTGTTTTAGGGTCGAAATATATTTTTGTTAATTGATTTATTTATTTAATCTATTAGCTTAGGATTTGTTGAGACTTAGTATCCTATAGAGAAATATGAATATAAATGGTTAAATGTGTAGATCTTCATGAATGATCTATATATTTATAGCACATTTATGGGTACACATTTGTATAGTTGACACATGTAACTACGTATGAGGATGACATAATTAGGCTTAAGTACAATGTGTCAAAGATCTAGGTCGAGTATTACTCGTATTGTCTAGGAGTGTGCAAAAAATCCGATCATCCGATCAATCCGATCCGATCCGTTGATTTTTCATCCGATCCGATCCAATCCGATGGTCGGATCGGATGGAGATTTTTTCCATCCGTTAAGTGCGGATCGGATGGCAGATTTCATTACGATTCATCCTATCTGATCCGATCCGACCGAAATTAATTATATATATTTATTAAATTAAATATATAAAAATAATTAATATATATTTATTTAATTTATTTAATGTTTTTTTTAAATCAAATAATTTTATGTTATGATTTATGTAAAAATTTAAAAAAATTATTTAAAAATACAAAAAATAGAGTTAATTAAATTTATTTGTCGGATTGATCGGATTGATCGGATGTCATCCGAATAGTTTACGGATCGGATTGAGCGGATGTAAGAAGTGATCGGATCGGTTGCGGATTAGAATGTTTCAATCCGAGCGGATGGTCGGATCGGATCAGATGACAATAAAATCAACGGTTTCGATCCGATAAACACCCCTAGTATTGTCCACAAGCTTGTGCTGTTCTTAGGCTCGGTTTTATTTAGACTCGAGTTGACATTGAGCTTGGTCTGTCTCAGGCTCGAGCTACCATTGGGCTCGATATATCCCATAGGTGGAATGTCTAAGGTATTTCATCTTTCGTCTTGGGCTAGATTTGAATTGGGTATATTACAAGGTCTTGTCTTTGGGTCGGTAAGGATGTCCAAACAAGATTTATTCATTGTTGAAATTCATCTAGAACAAACACGTATATTTGTGTTTCTGTGGTACCTATTTTGTAGATTGTTATATAGATGTGCCTGATTGATGAAGAATTAATTAAAATATTAGTCTATATTTACACATGTTAATCTTGAAAATTATGAAAATAAAGTAAAGACTCGTAAATAAAATACATTGATGAATTATCTTAGAAGATGAATATAATATAAGACTTAGTTTGTACTTAAATATTTAACTTTTATAGTAAAAATATTAAGTATACTAGTGGTTTTATTCTTAGATTAAACTTAAGCTATTTTTGTATAAAAAAATTATATGTTATTTTTAATTTATGTATTTTATCGTTTACATGTAATTACATATCTAATAGATAAAATTAGATTAAAAAATTATAATTTAATAAAATTAAAAATAATATATTTATTCACTTTTAGTCTATTCGGTAGTTTTAGAACTTTTTAGGATTCAAAAAAGTTTTGCTAAATTTTAGAACTAATATTTATAACATGAATCCAATTTAATTTCTACGTTAATTAGAACTTAAGTATATATATATAATTGATAAACAAACTTATAAAGTATATTCGACAATTTCATGAGAATCATACAATTATTTTATGAATTCCTACTTAATTTAAACACGAAAAATAACTTAAATTAATTTAAATTTTGAAAAAAAAAATTAATAGTATTCTGAGTTTCCATTTTGTATAAAAATAACTAACTCAAGAATATATAATATTTTACACTGTATAATATGTATTAACGTTTGATTAATATTAAAATAATTATAAAATTATTAAGCTATAAGAATTAATTTTATTATAATATACAGTTTAATACATATATTATAAAAATAACTTTTCATGATATAAAATTGACTAAACGTTGGAATGTGGAAAAGTTCTCCCTTAAAAGTCCAAGTCTCAGCTCTCAATCACATAAATGATAATAGTAGTCAAATAAATACAAAACACAAAATAACAAATATGAATACTAATGATCCCGATTATTGCTAATCAAAATGTCTAATAAATAAATCAACTTGAGCAAATAGAGAGAATAAATACAAATAAAGTTGTTAAACCAGAAAAATGTAATCCAATCGAATCTTAATTCTCTCATTTAAAAACTTATATCAAATATAGACCCAAGAAATATAGGATTGCGAAAATGTCCCTGCATCAATCTCGATTTCAGCCGTCCAACAAAGACCAAAATTTACAAATTGTTAGTGAGGTAAAATCATCTCCCACGGAGCGTGGAGTCAATAGGGTCGCTTCTCACTTTGATAAATTTCCTTTTCTATTATTATATATAATTAATTTTATAACTTTAAATATTTTATAAGAATAAAAATTGCATTTTACTATACATTTAAAATAAATTAATTCATTTTTATACGAAAAAAATAAAAATATAACAATTTATTATGTAATTTGTTTTTGTGTAATATTTTACAATTTTTTATAATTAAATTACTTTAAAATTCATTAAAAATATGTTATTTGGTTAATTCGATATCATAATTTTTGAAAAAAATATATAAGTTATTTGATTTTTAAAATTTAAACAATTTAATCACATAATTTTATAATTATAATTATAATTATTTTATTAAAATATTAATTTTTTAATGTAAAAATTGAACATTATAGTAAGTTATGTGATAAAAATGTTCAAATTTTAAAAAATCGAATGATTTATATATTTTTTATAAAATTTACGTAATTAAAGTATTTTAATGATATAAATAAAATTACTTTTGATTGTTCATTTTAATTATCTCTCACACTACTTTTATACTAAATAATTAATCAAAATAATTAATCAAAATCATGTATTTTATTTAAGTTACGTTACTCTTAGAAAAAATATTACTCTATACTTATAAATTAAAAAGATGAAAATGTACGCACAAACTTAATTTTAATTATATTTTGATAAAGAAATTATAATTATACTTGCAGATATATCAAATATATCAAAATTTTAAGTTATCCTTGCACATACCATATATCAAAATATTATATACCCCTATTATATGTCTAATATTAATAAGAATAGTTTATTTTCATTATTATTATTTTTACATTTTTACAAAAAATAATGAGATAATATAAACTCTCTCTCTTTTTTTTTTACCATATATTAGTGTACGTTAAAAATTTCTCCCAACAATCGCTATAAAGATTTGTGTGTAATACACTCAAACTTTAATATAATGTAACTTATGTTTTAAATAATTGAATAATCCATCACCATTAATGATTTAAAAAAAATGAGAAAAAAAAAGACAACCAATCTGATCGAATAAAATATGAATTGATACATTAATGGATTAAAAAAATAAAAAGAATTAAATCTAATTAATTTTCTTGAATCACCTAATACTTGAGCAACCTCAAATTAAGATGAGAATATTAATGAAGAATTCAGCATCAGGCCTCGCGTGGAGGAAGGAAGGAAGGAAGGAAGGAAGGAAGGAAGATCAACAAGGGATTTGACGAGTGAAACATCTCATAAGTTTGATAGGAAGCTTAATCAAAGACACTGCCATTTTCGCCAATCCAGAGCAACATATGCAACATGGACACAAGCAACTCAATACTGTCCTGTTATTTTATCCCATTTCAAACCAATTAATTAAATCTTTATTTATTTTACTAATAATTAAGTACGTACGACCAGAATTTTCAGCAACTAATTCGTTAAATTAGAAAAGAAACATTTAAACATTTAAATATCGAAAACATTCATAAATCATGTGTAGTTTGCCTTCATAAATATATACATTTATGAATGTTGTCGATATCTATTAAAAGAAGCTATAAGAAGGAACGATTTTTATATTTTTAAATAATACAACTATAATATGAGATGTAAGATTTATAAATCTTTCAGAACAATATTTTTAAATCAGATTTCTTATATTTGATTTTTTTTTATTTTCATTAAATAATTTTTTTTTATAAATCAAATGAAGTATTATGAATTTTGTATATATAAATATTAAAAACTTAAATTTTTTTTTGAATAAATAACCAAAACTACTATTAAATTTTCGGACTTTTGAAAAAAAAAATACAGAAAACCATATCAAATAATTTGAAGGTAATTTTTTTATATAATTTTTAAATTAAAAATAAAAATTATTATTAAACATATTAGTTATTATTTTCATAATCGTTATCAAACAACACGAATGTAAAAAATATTTATATTATATCACCTAATAAAATTATCTAAAAATTATTTTTTTTTTTACATTTTTAACATAATTTTAACATGTGACATGATGTAAGTAGTATGTATGTAAAATTATTTAAATTTAAAAAAAATCTATTTATTATAAATAGTAATATTAAAGCAATTAATATTTCATTTAATTATAAGTTTAAAATATGTATTTTATTATTTTAACAAATAATAAAATACTTTAAAATTTATACGTTATTAGCATTTTGTTTTCCCTGTGATGCAAAAGATGAATATGAAAACAAAAATGAAGATATAACAAAATGAAACTTAAATAGCAGAACCAGAAAATTACACTAGAGTCAAAATAAAGTAAAAGAGAAAGAAAACTGACCCAAGAATCCAAACAACGGCACCAACAACTGATAAAATCAAAGCCAGCATTGCAAATGGCAGTCCCAATAAGAAACCCAATGGCCTGCAACCTCCATCTTCCTCTCCCATTCTCTCTCTTCTCTCTCTCTCTCTCTCTCTCTCTCTCTCTCTCTTTCCCTCTTATGTTTTTCTCTTCTATGTAAATTATTTTTCTTATAGCGAATGTTGAGATTAGAAGAAATTTTTGAAATTATGGAACGGATAACGCGTAAACTATATTTATATAAGAACCGCTTCCATTAGATGATAATTACCAAAATACCCTTTTCGTTATGCCTATATGCCTATATGCCTATATGCCTATATGCCTATATGCCTATATGCCTATATGCCTATATGATGGTGTTGGGATGTATTGGACAATTTAGATTTTGGAACCTTCGGTTCTTCTTCTTTTCGATTATAAATCAAATGAGGAGGCAGCCTTATTCAACTCTTTCACCAAATAATAATAATAATAATAATAATAATAATAATAATAATAATAATAAATTTGACAGAGCCTTTTCAACCCTTACTCCAAATAAAAAAAAAAAGAGATTTAGAATAACGACTGCACGCAGTATAATTATATACTTTATTAGAATTGTACAATATTTAATGGTTGAGGTAAATAAATATGAAGAAATTATTTATTGTTTTTAAATTATATATTGATATGATATTTTAAATTAATGGAATTTAAAATGAGTACATTTTTTCTTTAAAAAATAAATATTAAATAAAAAATTAAAAGATAAATTAATTTTATTGGTAAAAATCATATAATAAATATACTTTTATATATCACCTGTTTTGATAAATTATTTTCTTTTTAAATAACGATGGCTAAAATCACAAAGTTTATTATAACATTATTAATGAGTTGGTATGTCGAAATTGACAACTAATTTAATAGAGAGCTTACATAAATTTTATTACACAAACTTCAATTAAAAAATATAATGAACATGATAAATAATTACAATTTATTATTCTATTATATTTTAATTATTTAAATTTATAAAAAGTATATAGAAAAAATTTATTATTAATATCAATAATTAAAATATAATATATAATAAATTGTGATGATTAGAGGTAAAAATGTTGACATTTTCGGTAATATTATCTCAATAATGTCAATTTTTTATACATCCTAATATTGAAACATGATATCCTTATTTTTTTGATTAAATTATCATAAAAATATTGATAATATTATTAAAATGATGATAAAATATCGTTGTCGTTAAAATGTGTTTAAATGTTCTTTTTGTTAAAATATCTTGAATATTGTCGTTAAAATTTCAAACAAAATATTAAAAATATTAATTCTTAAACTATTTTTTTTTATTTTTTTTATTTTTTTAAATATTTTTTTAATTTAATTTTTTTAATTTAATTTTATAATAGATTATATATTTATTTTTTAGCATGATTGCTATATATATAAATTCTTTTAAAAATAAATCATCTAGGTTTTTTTTTCATACTATCGAAATTTATATATTTATAGTAGTTATAATTATATAATTTATTTAATTATTTAAAATATTTTAACTAATTA
Source organism: Hippophae rhamnoides (assembly GCA_033030585.1). Lineage (NCBI taxonomy): Eukaryota > Viridiplantae > Streptophyta > Magnoliopsida > Rosales > Elaeagnaceae > Hippophae > Hippophae rhamnoides. The sequence goes on along the minus strand of CM065428.1, from coordinate 57,425,492 downwards.
TTCTAAAATATTTCAACAAAAAAAGAATATATATTTTATTATATAATATTTCAATTAATTAAATAATATGAATATTTTATATATTTAAAAATATGTGTATTAAATAAACATAATAATTTATGAATATAAATAATTAATTGTTTTTTATATTTTTTTTATAAAATTTTAATAATTTTCGTAATTTTTTTTTCAAAATTTCTTACAACAATAATAATATCTTTAATATTTTTATTTCAAATCTCAGTGGTAGTCGATTAATTTTAAGATATAATAATGTTAATAATAATAAATCAGAGACAGCGTTGACGACTCTTCCATGCTTTCCGCGTTGCGAATTCGATACAATATTGACCTTGATGAAACTTCCCAGCCTACCCCTTATATTAATTTTGAAATATTTATTCTCTTAAAAATCTTATTATTATTTTTTTTACAAAATTGGGCTTTAGTTTAAGTCACTGGTCAAAATATACCTCTGGTTATTAAATGTTTCACACTATATACATATAGCTTCATATTTCAAATAGTTTTCTAATAAGAATTTACATAGTTTTCGTTTCATTTAATACTATAATTTTAATTATTTGATATATTAATCTTGTAGTTATTAAGATATATTTATTTATTTTAATACTTTAAAATTTAAGTCAATCTAATCTAATTTTTTAAAATTGATATTTTTTTCAATGATAAAATTAGATTAATTAATTATTAAAAAAGAAAAATGAAAAAAAAAACACTATACTCTATCTCCCTCATGTTCTCTTTGTTCCTCCCTCATGTCCTATTTTTCTCTCTTCCCATTAAAAAAAAAATGTTGCTACATTATCTGTAGTCCTAGAAGAAGAAAAACATATTTTTCTTCAATGTCTGAAAATTAATAGACTTGCTAGGTTAGAAAATTTCTTCATTATTGACGGATCAATTTTGAATATTGTTAAGGATTCATTTAGTTGTGATATGGGGAGAGGGAAAAGAGAGAACATGAGGGAGAGATCACTTTATTTTATTAATTTTTCCTTTTCCTTTTTTATTAAATAGAAAATTTTAATTTTATTCTTAAAAAACATCAATTTTAAAAAATTAAATTAGATTGATTTAAATGGTTAAAATTATAGGATTATAAGCTTATCTTGATTCAGAGGTTCTTCTTTTTTTCTTTTTTTCTTTTTTTTTAAAAAGAGGTATTAAAATTATATTTTTATTAAATAAAAAATAAATATTATAATTTGATATTCGAATTTAAATTTATAATAGTAAATATTATGAATTATATACTTTAAAAATATTGTATTTAATAAGTGTCAGGTATTATATACCTTAAAACTTTTAAAAATAAATTTTAATGGATAAGATCCAAAATGTTAAAAATATCATGACATATATACCTTGCATTTTAATGCTATTTTTTTTTTATTTTTTTTACCAAATAGAACAATACATATGTAATTTGGGATAAATTGACTCATTATTTCAAAATTTTCTCTGAAAGTTTGAAACTTTTTTAATTCCGAAGTAAATTGGGTAGAAACTAGTTTAGTTACATTATTTATCTCGAATATTATTGTGTAATATAACAGTTGTTATTCAACTTTAAAATTTAAATTTTATAATTAATTAACATATTAATTTTAAAATATATTTTATATCATATCATTCATCATGACGTTTTATAACTAACTTATATTTCACAAATTTATTTATAATACATCACTTAGTAAATAATGATAAATTATGAATATTTATAGTGCAATACATATGTTCCAAATGGATATGAAGTGAACTTATAAGATTTAAATTTCATCCAATGTTTTAAGTATATAATATATTATTTCTAATAAACATAATAAATATACAAATTCCTAATATTTAAACTAGATATTTTATTATTATTTTAAAGAAAAATTATCCATATCAAAATCAAAAATTTGGTAAAAACTTCACTACCAAAATTTACACTACTATAGAAATTTTCATCTTGATTGATGGTGTCTATATATTATACTTATTTTGTATTGTACTAGATCGGTACAAATCCTACTTTTAAATGAAAATTACTTATATGATTTTATATATTTATCGATAATATTTAAAATACATCCTCATACGATATTGGGCTAGCCCTTTACTAAAGTTGTAAGTACCATCCTAATGCTTTCGCCTGTGGGCTTTTCTCTTTTCCTTTTATTCAAACAAAAAATATATATATATGAAATGTAACCTGCCCCTCCTTTAAGCCGCCTTATGAGTAATGGAGTACTTCTAAATCAGCCCACACTTCTGTTAAGTAAGCCCACCCATTTTTACTATCAAATTTAAAAAATTACACCAAAATAAAAATAAAAATAAAAATACATCCATCACAACCTATAAATACATCCATTAAAAACATATAAATACATACTTTTGTGTTTATAATTATTAAAAGATATGTATTAAAATGTATTTAGTTAAAGGTTTTAATTTATGAAAGTAAATTTTACTTAAGCAAAACACATCGATGATAACAAAAACTCACAATTTTAATTCCTTTCCTACGAAGTCCATTTAACTTTAGTTGACGTTTGATTCATAGAATGGAGTCAAAATCGAAATAAGAATGAGAATGAGAATGAGAATGAAATGGAAATGAAACAGTTTTATTTGATTTAATCACGGGAATAAAAGAAGAAATTAATATTATAGTGTTTGGTTTACAATTGAAATATAATGAAAAATACTATATATTACCTTAATATCCCTATATTTAGTAAAGTTTAAATAATATCATTTAATTATTATTTTTTTGTCATACAAAATACATTATTGAAAATATGGTTTAGGGTTTTAGGATTTAAGATTTAGGATTTGAGGTTTAGAGTTAAAATTATTATTTTTCTAAATATGATTTACGATTTAGGGTTTAAGGTTTATGGTTATATTTTGAGTTTGGATAAAATTGAAAAAAAAAATTGAGATAATAATGGAATCATGAATCCTTAAGAAGAGATAAAAAAATTCTAATTCCTTCTCTTTTAAGAATTTATTCAATTCTATTCCTATTTTTTAACTCAACCAAACATAAAATTGAAAAAAATCAATTCTGATTTCATTCCATTTCAACCAACAAAACATGAGGTTAGTGATAAAATATGGATGTACCAATGACTAAAGTAATTTAAATTTAACTGATCATCTCTTTAGAGGTTTAAAAATTGATGTTTTGAATGTAAAAATTTCAACCCACTTCTTTGATCCTTCTTAACAATTTAGACTACAAAATTTTATAATAGTACAATTATAATTAATGTGATATATAATTATTAATTAAAATAATATAATTTATATTTTTACTATAATTAATTATCATATTAGTTATATGATAATACTACAACTTGTGATAAATAGTATATACAAAAATAACACTTATCATGTAAAACTCGACATATTATTTCATATGTATGATAAATTGGGTTATAATTATTTAAACGTATTTAGTATTAAAATCTGTCTAATTTCTTCATGTTTAATTAAGACGTATTTTTTTATTATAAATTTTAAATATATTATTTTATATAATTAATTTCCCAATTAGTGTTCCCATACAATATTTTTCTTTCCCTCTTATGAAGCGGGACTAATAAAGTCGTTCGTTACATTACTTGAGAAAAAACAAAAAGGATAGAACTAAAAAATAGAAATTCCAACCCCGCTAGGTTAATTGAAAAAAATAAGAAAATAGTGACATGGTTTTTAATTTATTGCAAAAATAATATTTATATAGTATATTTTTTTTATAATTATTTAATTATATCATTATCAAAAAATAATCATGAGATCAAAGTTAATTTTTTTTCTTTTCATGTTTTTAAAGTGCATTAGATAAAAAAATGTTTTAAGTTAAACAATTTGTAACGAACTAATTAAATTAAAAAAACAATAAAAACATAAAATAATAATTTGTATCACATTTTAATAAAAAAAATTAAACTCTAATAAAAAGTAAATACATAACTTAATTATAATTTTTAAAATAAATATAAAATTTACTAAAAATTTGCAAATCCCAACAACGAACAACTCTCTCCCTCTCTTATACCTAAAATGTATGCAAGTACGTGTATAACCACTAAATTATATTTACTTGAAAACAAAACACTGCTGGCCACAAAATCCTTGAATATAACTTCTTCCATAAAAGACAAATCTCTTCTCAACACATATCCAAAGTTGCATTTGGCCCTCTTCTTAAAATATTAATCCAATATTACATATACTACTCTATATACTCTATGTAGCCATATCTATTTGGTTAGTTATTTTTTCTTTCTTTTCTTTTTATAATTATGCCATTAGTCAGTAATCTTTGACCAAATATACTCATAGTTATTTAAAATTTTAAAATGCATAATTTAAATATTTAAATTTTAAAAACTTCGTATATAACTAGGTTACTAAATTTTTAAATCTTATTATTTAATCCTAAATTTTTAATAATTCACACATGAATTCTAACTTTACTACTAACTAAAATATATATTTTTGATTTAAATTTTTGAGATATATTTGTAAATTTTTAAAAATTTATGGATTAAATTATAAAGTTAAAATTTTTAGGGATTTATACGTCAAATTTTAATATTTTTAAACCAAATCAAATATTTTAAAAATTTAGAGACATATATGAATTCAATTAAAATTTAGAGTTAAATACACAGGTTTTTTTTTGTTTATTTATTTTTTTGCTAGTTTAACCTCATTTTTATTTTGTAATCTTTTTCTACTTACAAATATTTTTTATTGTATCTCCAATCATTTTCATGACTTTTACCGAAGTAAAACTCTTTTAATTCATTGATCTCATGCATACGTAGGCATGTTGTTAAGGATTAGAATTAATGAACAAAACTTTAAAAAAATGTGTCATTAAGAGTATTAATGACAATTAAAAGAACTTAGTTCACTAAATTTGTGTTTTAGATGGATAATATGGCTAAACTACTACTACTCCTCAGCTGACAATTTACTTAAAAATCACGTTAGGTGTGATAATTCATGATTGTTGTGCATCTTCGTGTCATATTTATTTATATTGTATATGTTTATAATGTTCGTGTTTTATTATCCCAATCTATTTATTTGTAATGAAAAAAAATCATTTTTTAAGTAAAAAAATATTAATAATTAATTTCAACTAAAGAATACTCAGTTAGCGTAATATTGAATTTGTGTTCACATGCTGCTGGTAGAGTAGTACCGTTATTATATTCCACAATACTATCCAATTTTAATTTATATATTTTATTTATTTATTTTGCTACACAAATTTTAGCTTACTTATATTGTAATTAGTATGAGTATATTTTTTTCTTTCTTTCTTTTTTCCCTAAACAAACACTAATAGTTGGACAAATTATAAATATCAATTGAGACTTAAATTTACAATTAACCTCAAGTTTATCTGTCACTAGTTACTAATACTATTTTTTTAGAAGAGACAATATTGTTTCATATAAATTTGATACAAATATGCCAATTTCAAAGACAATATTCATACAAAAAAACTCCAAGCAGGGAGGTTGATGATTTAAAGAAAAATACTATGATAACTCCAAGTATTATTAATAAATATTATTGCATCATTACTACAATGTATGCTTTTGGTCTCGAAATTTTAGCCTCGATTATTTTAAAAACCGAGATCATAGGGTTTTGGCTACGGTTTGATAAAAACCGAGACTATAGTGTATACATATAGCCTCATTTTTATCAATAATCGTGCCTATAAGTTAATTTACAAAAACTATATTTAAATATATATAAAAACATTTATATAGCAAAATTATTAAATAACTATGATTAAATTTAAAATAATATAGAGTTTTCAATATTAAAATACTATGTAATTCATTTAAAAAAATACAAAAATTATTTTATAATTTTTTTTTATTTTTCTCTATTATTAATCTTTTTTTTCTTTTATCATACATATATATATTAAATTTTTACATCAAAATTTTTTGCACTCTTTATTTTTTTTACTCGATTTCTTTTTTCCTATCTTTTTTTTACATTTTTTTTCTAATTTTAATATTACACTAATTAAGTAATATATATATATATATATATAATATTGACAGCTGCGTTAAGTTATAATATATATATATATATATATATATAAAATATTAGTTAATATATTACCTTTCTAGGCAATTTCCCGAGCCCTAATTTCATAATCATTTTTCTAAATCCGCGTCTCAGTCTCAGATCCAGCGAGCCCTAATCTTCCATAATCATTTTTCTAAATCCAAGGCCTCACATCCAAATAAGTTAATTGATTTCTCTCCAAGTAACCCAATGGCCAAGGCCAGGCCTGCCTTAAGATATTGTCGACGAACTCCTCTAACATCTCTTCTTTCTTTTCTCTCTCGACTTATTTCGTCATATTCTCCTTTCGCAACTCAACGCCGACTCGTCGTTGTCAAGCATTCAAATTTTTGTGTAAGTATAACATCTCTTCTCCTCTTCTCTGACTTGTTTCTATTCATATTCTCTTCTTTAATTTGGTCCTGACAAGCAGACTTGTTGAACATATTATGTTATTAAATAAAAAATTTTGCTTTAACTCAGTCCTGACAACCAAAATTGTTGAAAAAATTCGTTTGTTATATAAGAAATGACAAGAAATTTATATATCACTAAATTTAATTCCATGTTCAAATTAATAAGAAACTACGAATACCTTGTGATGATTTTCATTAAAAAGTTATCTCAGTGTCAAAACAAAAAAAATGCTAAAATACATATTATAAAAGTAAAGGAAAAGTTCATCTCTTTGTTTGGCACACATTATATACCTAACAATTCTTCATAGTTACAAATGATAAGAAATTTGTATATCGCTAAATTTTATTTTTGTTCAATAATAAATACAGCTTTAGTCTATTTTAATGTTCAATTTTTTCTTATAAAATACAGTTTTTTTTATTTTTTTTGTCAATTATCTTAAAGTATAATGATATATATAGATTTGGGTTTAAATTAGGGTTTAAACTATATGTGTGTTTGTGTGAGTGTAAATGTGTATATATTATTTTAAAAAGCTCCAGTAATTCATTTTTTTAATTATTTCTTTGTTTAGGTTTGAGCTAGATATATGCTTTCTCTGATTTCATGTTTCTTGGAAAGAAGAAACGAAACCAAAAAAATGGAAAAAGAAAAAAGTTCTCAAACAGGGCACTAAAAGACCAATATCATATTTAGTTTAATAGATTCCATCATACACCTCCTATAATATACATCTAACACTTATCAACCATTAGATTTTTTAAAGCAATCTCATCTACATAATTGATTTTAAAAATTATATATATATACACACACACATATAAGATGTTCAAAACTAGCAATTATTGTTATTAATTATTTAATTAGGTTGTGATTGCTTGTAATTTCAAAGTTTTCAAGCTGTTAAGGTAGGGTAGCATATTGAGATGCATAAAAATTTTATTTGATTGCCATAATCTTTTCCATCCAAGTGTATACTTGTATTTTTTCCTTCTAAGATGTTTTTCTAACCAATACATGTGTTGTGTCATTTAGAATGGATAAGTCTTGGATGCATAAGCCAAGAGTTTCACAAGATTATTTAGAAGGAGTAGAATCATTTTTGAATTTTGCTTGGTTGAATGCTACAGACGATAAGCCTATTCGATGTCCTTGCAAAGATTGCATAAACATAGAATTTCAAAATATTGATGATATACGAGATCATCTTATTTGTAAAGGGATTGTTAGAAGTTATATAAATTGGTATATGCATGGAGAACCCCTAATTCAAGAGAATAATGAAACAAACACATCACTAAACTATCGGATCAAATCCATAGATATGGAGGATTCTGCTGTTGAGATGGCAACAATTATTGCCAGTGGCAATTAGATCAATTCTTCCAAAGCATGTTCGTCGTGAAATCACTTGTCTTTGTTTTTTCTTCAATTCCATTTGCAAGAAAACAATTGTAGAATCTGAGTTACATAAACTACAAGTTGAACTTGTTGAGACATTATGCTTACTTGAAATTTATTTTCCACCTTCATTTTTTGATATCATGGTTCACTTAACTGTTCACCTTGTTTGAGAAGTCAACTACGTGGTCCCCGTATACTAATGGATGTATCCTTTGAAAGATTCATAAGTTTCCTTGAAAGGTTACGTTCATAAACCGTAATCGACTGCAGGGTGCATTGTGCGTTATATTGCGTACAAGCTACTGAGTTTTGCTCGAGTATCTATCCGGTGTATCTACAATTGGAATCAATCACCTCTAGGTTTTCATTGGTGGTGGTTTAGAGAATATTGGTGAACCAATAAGTTCGTGCTCGCTTGAAACCGTCAGTGCAAGTTCAATGGGAACAAAGTCATCGCTTGTGCTTCGTAAACAATAAAGAGATTGAACTATACATAAGGTAGTCTAGCTGTCATTTAAATATACATTTCATAATTTCTTAAATTTTATTTTCATATGTTACTCACATTACTCATATTTAATAGGATGTATATAGACATGTTAAAGGTAGATCCTCGGAACAGGAGAAAAAGGAGAGAAATGGTTTCAAGATGAACACAATCGTAATTTTATTTATTGGTTTCGAGATAAAGTTATTGCCGAGTTAAGTGTCCCTAATAATTCCATCACAAAAACTATAAGGTGGCTAGCAAAGGGGCCACGATATGATGTTATCAAGTATCCCGGATATGTTATAAATGGTTTTCGATTTACAACAAAGGCAAGGGATGAAATTCGTGTTAATCAAAAATAAATAAGCATGTTAACGCCAAGCTTTGCAATTTTCAAGTTCTAAGGATAATAACCCTATGACTATCCGAAAGGACTTATTATGGAATTATTCAAGAAGTTTGGGAGTTAGAATATCATATGTTTCGCTTTCTCCCATATTCTTGTGCGATCAAGTTTAGGATAATCAAAATGCAATTTGTAAGAGTGAATTAGGATTAACTCTTGTTAACCTTCGTAAGATAGGTCATCAAAATGACCCATTCATCATGGCCACCCATGCTAACCAAGTATTCTATGTAGAAGATCCTACAGACACAAAGTGGTCGACGATCTCATGTATTTATCGCAGCTAACACTCCTAAAGAAAGAGTTCAAAAGTAAACAAGTTCAAGATAAATTGGAAAAAGTGGTAATTATTCAAAATTTTAGATAATATGTTATGATTAATCGATTATATTTATGCTTATTATTTTATGTGTGAATTGATGTAGAGTAAAATGCAAGATAAGATTGATAGTGGTGAGATTGAAGAAGAGATGGGTGTCGATGCAATAGTAATGGCATTGGGGAAGGATCATCCAGGTCATCTTAAAGGATGCTCCCAATATACAACATCTACCGAATATTTTGGCATGCCTAGAAAGTGCACTAATTATCGATCCAATGATATGGTAAATATCTTAAATGAGATGATGGCAATGAAAGAAAAGCTTGAAAGCTTTGATACCATGAAGACAGAGATAGATGCACTACGAGCCGAGTTACAGGGAGATAGGAGTGTAGGACATTCAAGTCATTATCCAGAACATAATAATCCAATTGATAGTTCCAATATGACTCCTTATACAAAAACTATTACACCTACATCTACACCACACATCCAACAAATTGTAACTCCTCCTCATATGCCTACCTTTCATATGGGATTAGTTGTAAGTAATCTTCAATATTCCTTCACAATCGTAATTTTAATTTTGTTTTGTGTGGTGTTTAAGTTATATTATATATGTTTGTTCTAATACTATATAGGGAAGAAATTGTTTGCTTGCATATGAGACACCATCTCGTATCAGGGCACATGCGAGGTAAGGTGATGCCTCTAGTGGTGTTTGTCATGGACAACCTTGAATGGTAGTTGGAAGGTTTCCGCTGTGGATGATATTGAAAAGAATTGTCTCTTTACCTATACCAACAAGGACATAATACGCTTACTACAAATTAATTCATTTGTTTGGCCTCCACATCACGTCATATTAGGAAAGGATGTAGTAAGGATATTTTCCTTACCTTTTATATATTGTTTTTATTGTTAATTAATTTTAAAATACAAATATAATTTTATTAGATTTATTCATATTGTGAATAAATAGGATTTGACCAAGGAGAAATCAAAGTTACGTATTACACTATCAAGCAACAAAAAATAAGCTCAAAGGAAAACCGATGGACAAAATATCTTAAGACGCATGCTTTCGTACCAACAAAAAAACCAATTTCATATACATATGACCAAACGAGTGGTTTTCCTAAGCATGTTAGATTTCTTATAGTTGTACGCTCATCCGCATCTTCGCTAACGATCTTCACAAGAAGTTCCAACGGAAGTTCAAATCTTAGGCAATGAACGCTTATTTTTCTATCACTGAATGGTAGAGCAATTTTATACAAAGGTGGAGATTGGCTATTCAAATTGTTAAATCAGGATACTTAGTTAATTTGATTTTAATTTATTTTTTTATTTTATGATAAGTTAAAAATTACTCACTTGATATTGCAATTTGATTGTTATTTTGTCATTAACCTTTTTAAAACTTATTTTCTGTGCGATGCTGATGAGTTGAAAAAGAAACAGCTTGAATGATGTGATTAAATTTATTGATCCAAGTTGGTTTGTATGTCATTAAGAAAAAGAGAACACGTACTCAAATTGCAAGAAGACAAGTTTTTGAAAGGATGCAAAATACCAAGAGGAACATAAGTGGATTATTCCAAATAATGAAGCGGTGTTGGATATTAGTTGTATAACATTTACGTAAAAATTATGTTATGTAATCAAATGCATTTACCAATATATATCTTACTATAAATTGATGTAGGTACCATCAGGTCTTAATTGTACGAGCCATTCATAAATACCATTTATTATTTTGATTCAATGTTGGGTGAAGTGTTTCCGGGATATTGAAAAACATCATGAATGCAGTAAGTTCTATTTTCAAAATAAAATTTGATGTTCTTTGTAAACATTAAGTTCAATGTATCTTCACAAGTAACTCTTATTTATTTTTCTTATGTATCTTCACAAGTAACTCTTACTTATTTTTACTTTTTATATGTAGTTCATATTATGTTCAATAGTCATCAAAATCGGCGTCTCAAGGTTTACCAATATGGTATAGAACGAGAGTAAGTTATAAATGCATGGTTTAATAAATTAATATATTTTTAATTAGATAATATATATTAAGCTTACAACTCAATTTTTCATTCTAATGTACAGTTGTCCTAAGCAAGATGATTTGGTAAATACGTGGGTATTATGTCATTATGTTTACAGGATAATTATTGTCAATCCACTTGTTTCTATTATTGACTTGGTAATAATTTAAGTAATTTTGCATTTTTCATTTCTTATTTTATTCATGATTTCAATTAATTAATCAAAATAAATGTGGTGAATTAGCTAACAATATGTTAAAAATGTGTACATTACCTAATCATTTAAGGAACTTACACCGATATCCAAGTTAATGAGCAGAATGGGGGCACTTAATTCACAAATCGACTTACAGTCGCTATAACCCACCATATAGTCAAATAAAATGCTAAGCGTGAATGATGGATGTTCATGATTGATTTTTTAAACGAAAATTTGGAATTTCTTTGCTCATGTTGTATATGCATGCTATATTCATATAATATGGATGTTGTACGCTTCATATATAAGATTCTTATATTCATAGTATCATTCAACGTTGTAAAGGATTTTTTCTCTATCACTCGTCAGGCGTAATTGATATGGATAATACCAAATAATAATGTCATTGTTATTGATATCGATAGTACTAAATAATAACGTTGTTATTATTATCGATATGGGTAGATCGATTTCATCAATGAATATGGACCATTTGTTCTCGGTTCTATATGCAGTGATTATATTAATGGAATCTAGATGTCATGTGTTCGATCATACTAGAGGATGTTTTTTACGAGAAAATTATTGCATTCTGTCACAAGGACAAAGATTTTGAAGAACAACATTACAACGAGACAAAATATTTTTAGATTGATTTACATCGTAGATAATTTGATTAGTTAAGAGATTAAAGTTTTTTAATGTATATTTTTTATATTTTTCAACACTTTAATTAACTATTTTTTATTATATATGTTTTATCAGTATCGAACTATTAAACTCTTTAGTAATATCTCTTTTAAAATGTAATATAATTAATTTAGTTTTTTTAATTTTATATTTAAAATTTAGCTTAATTGATATTTATATAATCACGATTTAAATATCAGTAACTAAAATAATATATATATATATATATATAATTTTGATTTCAAGCTCATGACTTCCTGCTATTAACAACTGTGGGTCATATAGGTACTTCATGCCACTGCTATTAAACCACCGTGACCATAGTTATTCTCCTACGGTCTCAAGTATCGAAAACCGAGGTCATGGTAACAACTTATACTTTGATTATTCTCAAAACCGAGGCAATAGTTTAACCTTATGACTCTAAGATTATAAAACCGAGACCATATGTCACCTCACTTAAAGGCCTTCTATAAGAAACCGAGGTTATAGGTATACCATATGACTTAATTCTAAGAAAACCGAGACCATAGTTTGTTACCTATTATTTCTTCTCACTTGCGCCTGCTTCTGTAGAACGCGCCAGATCTACGTTCACCAAGCACAACCGAGGCCATGACATATCAGTAGTAGTGCATGTACTCACAAAACTAATTTGCATGCAATTCACGTCACTATAGTGTGTGTATATATGTTTCTTAAGAGTATTGTCCACTGTGTGAATTAATGTAAGCATCTAACCCAAGTTACCAAAAGCATTAATTCTTGGAAAAGACTCGAATTAGGGACATCTCTATTAGCCCTAATAACACGTAACCCTTAGGTTATTAATTAATTACTCTAAAAATAAATGTATTAACAAATCAGTAGTTTTTAAATTATATTAGTATTTTTTTTCCTGATAGTGTAAATAAATATAATTATGGGTATGGTACGTAGCTAATATGGATAATATCTAATAAGATGTTATTAATATTGATTACATGTTAGTGAAGAAAAGACATACTCAAATTACATGGAGTTTAATTATCTAAGTTTAATCCTATATGCATTTCTATTACGTGGTATGCCGAAAAATTTATATATAATAAGATGTGTGGTGTTAATGATTAGAATGAAAAACTATCACGTCAATTATATGATATATAAAAATATTTTATGATATATAAATTGACTCGTATATCAATTCATTATAATAAAAAAATTAATATTTTTAATTATTGAAAGAGGTGTGTCTGAATCAGTGGCTAGGATTTTGGATGGTTTAGGAGACTGTAAGGTAGAGGGGACCTCTAATTTGACAATCGAGACTAATCCATTTGAATTAATAGAAAGTGAGAATCCTATTTGCAACGTATTAATTAAACACCGTGAAAACAAATATATGTTACAATTATTGTCGTGTTGAGGACCCCATTATATCGATCTTATAACATCCAATATCTGTCCATGCATGCCTATCAACCAGGAACTTTAATTAATGCAAACATTTATAATTTACTTTTTAGCATACTAAAATAAAGTTGTAAATTTACATATAATAAATATATCAACACTCAACAGATATGTAGATCCTTTTGAGCATATAAAATTTTATTTAAGCAGTCATAGTTAGTTATATGTGCATGAGTTGTAATTATTTATAAAAATTTCATCGTAATGCATGTAGTAGGATTCCAAAAATTAGATAGGATTTCAAGTTATATAGATAATCATCACATTTTTAAGTTATTATGTACTTTAAATTATAATATTTTGAAATCGATAAAAATATTTAACTATAAAAATAACATTTTTTTTATTTCTAGTATATATATATATATTATTGAAATAAATTTTAACTCATAATTTCATATTTAATTTTGTTCAAGTTAAAATATGATCAATTAGATTATTTTTATATTAAACTTATTCTAATTAAGTGTATAATAACATAATTTATAATAAATAAATTTTTTATGCGATAGTATCATTTTTTTAATATTTTTTATCTATGTGTTGTATTATACACGATTTTACTCAAAATGTTAAAGTATAATTGAACTCGCACATATTTTTACTTTTTATAAATAGTGATTTTGTTTACTATTTTTTTTTTAGGGATGAAGTGCATTAAAATTTACTCTTTTTTTCTCTTTTTTAAATGGATCATTATAATCATCTTTTTACTTAATACTTTCATACTTAAATGTATAGTCAAGAGGGCTTAATATTACAAGGAGAGAGTTTGTAAGATTCTGACACCTAAATAGCATTGATTAGTGTAGTTAGACAGGTTTAGCTTATAATTTATCTTTTGTTATATATATAAATCAATTGTGACGTTCAAGACTGTAAGGGCCTTACTGCTATATATATATGGGGTAAAATATTATTAGATGCAACAATAAAGATTATTTTAGATATCCAGTTATAATGTTCCACATGAGTTATTATTTATGGTAACAAGTTAATGCAGCAACCATAAATGTAAAAATATTTCATGAAATTGACGAATAATTCTTCAAAATTAAGAAAATTATATTATCCGTTTAAACAATGTATCTAATTAATGATTTTTCATGTCTCTTTCAATAATATTACCTAGCATTATTCTTTTATTCAAAATAACTAGGTTTACTCACATATATAATGCACAATCTTATCTAGACCATGCTCAAGTCTATTTCCCTCTGAGTCACGAGACAACCAGATTCAAATGGCTAGTATCCCTGGATTAATAAGTTTTTTTATTTTTTATTTTTTATGGTATTCTAGATCTAGAATGAATTTAACACGTGTTAAAAACGTAAATTATGTAAACATTCACTAAATTTAACATTAATAATGCCACACACATATCTAGTAAAATTACCTCAAACATTTTTAATTTTCAATTTATGTGAGATAATCAATAAAATAATAATATTTAGCTAGTCACTTTAACTAGCTGTAAATACATATATCATTTAGTTTTAAAAATATATATTTTTTAATTACCTAATTATAGAATTGTAAATGGACTCGAGACCCCCTTCCTTTTCCCATCTCTTAAATTTGTCTCATTTTTTCAGTTAAAATTCTTGATGGGATATAGAGATTCTCAATGATAACGGGATCTCCAAATAAAAAAGAAGAATACCCTATTGATATTTTAATTTATTTTTATTTTTATTATAAAGAAAAAAATATATCTAAAAAAATAAGCCATTATTAAATATTTTATAATGGGAATGATGAAAAAAATTTAAGCCAATAAATAATATTTATGTGAAAAGAAAAAAAAGGATATATATAACAATAAATACATAATTATTTTATATTAAATAATATTGATAAATTTAAATACAAATTAGTTTAACATAATAAAAATAAATTATAAAATCATTATAAGATTTTTATTGATGTTTTAAAATAATAAACTTAAAGATGAAATATAAAATATATAATATGTTACCTATACTTATTTTAAATTTAAATGTAATTAAAATTTTTTAAAAATAAAAATTAAAATAAATTTATATATTTATTAAAATATGATATATAGTTTCGAATAACGGAACCAAAAATACAATATATATCTTTATTCATCTCATATTATAAAATACTTATCCTATTTTTCGTTCTCTTTTTTATTATATTCTAAACATCTTTGCCTCTAATAAGATAATTTTTCTAAAAAATTATCATATAAAAAAAAATAGTTTTGATTTACCTTTGAATGTGTTTGATAGGAAATAATCTAAAAATAAGTAATATGATACCCTAGACTAAAAAGATAAAAAAAATTATAATAATGCAATAACTTCTTCTTTTTTTTTTAGGAAAAATAAAACTCGATTACCTAATGCTTTTACGACACAACCAATTTGATTCCCCAATAATACGATAACAGAAGTATAATATTATTATATGCCATTGAAAGGAAAATTTATTTTTTGAAATAATATTATACAATTTATACCGAGATCAATTTTTTTTTTAATCTTCAATTTGTGCGCATCACAAATAAACTATAGTGCAAGTCTGCAACCACCAATTTGAAAGAGAAAGTTATTGGTATTACATGAAGAGAGACATAGGTCGTCTTTATACAAGTCCTCGTTCGTTCAAGCTAGGAGAAATTATATTTCTCTTTATAACTCCTATTCTTCTTATTTTTTTAACTTAATTTGGACTACCACTTTAAATGTATATAATATAATATTATTATTATTTGATATTATTTACGCAACATTTACATTACCTAACGACCTAAAATACCTCGTTTATATTAAATATAGTCTATATGTATATTACGTTATGATAAAGAACTAAAAGTCAAAATCTGTGGATCAAAACTTATCCTAATTAAACTTACTGATATTCCAACGACTTGGATTATATTTTAATATAAAATCTAAAATTTTATGTATATAAATATTTGTTTATATAATGTCTATGATGACGTGATATGTAGAAGTCTAATTGTATATATTTTAATTATTTAAGAGCTTATGTAAACTCCATACATATTTAGTAAGTGTTATTTATATAACTTTAATGTAGAGAATACATTATCTTTTCATTTATACATATTTTATACTTCTCTCTTAAAGTTATTAAAATTATCTCCTAAAAATTATATAATATAAATATATTATAATTATAATTCACAAATTGTTTTTATTAAAATTTTATCAATAAATTATTTCATATGATTTAAATTTTATTTAAAAATTAAAAGAAATGTAATTTTCCATCTAATACTAACCTATAAACAATATTATCATAAAAATAATTAATTATTAATAAATTTATTTAATAGTAATAATATTAATGTATAATTAATACTATAAATAAAATGAATATTTTATATATTTTATTATGATAATAACAAAAATTATTGTGAAATATTATTATCTTATTTTATAAAATAATATTTGTTATCATAATTTAATACGACAATTATATAATATACTTAATTATTATTAACAAATAACGTCGGAATTGTTTTAATTTTTTTATTAATATTAAATTTAATATCGACGTATTATTATTATTATTATTATTATTATTATTATCATCGACTATTATTATTATTATTATTGGTACTCATTTGGAAGAATCCAAATGTAAATTGGTCCGCCCACATGATTACGTCGCTTTCTTTCTTATTTCAAAACAGAGGGAAAAAAAACGCTTTATTGTTGATATACATCCCAAAGGATAGATGATGAGTAACAATCTAATTCCATTTTTGACCCCACGGCCTATTCTCTGACATCGATTTTGGCCTCTCTCTCTCTCTCTCTCTCTCTCATGAATAAAAACCATTTGAAAAAGAAGAATTAAATATTATCACTCACGAATCCTTTTCAAGATTTTTAAAACCCCTCCAAAGAAAGGTCATCCACAGACTCAATAAATATTTACTAAGAAATACGTTTTTTTTAAAAGAAGTGTTAAAAAAATCATTATTTTATAATGAAATTTAAATTCAATAATTATATGTCAAATACTTTTAAAAATTATAAATTTTGATTTTAAAAATAATATTAACACATACATTTAATTATTGATTTAAAATTTAAGTACAAATAGCGTTTGCTTGCATTGTTCTAACATTAAATATATGAGTGGTTCTGAAAAAGAAGGTTTGTATGTTAATCACATGAGTCAGTTGTCTTAGGCATCAAATAGATAAGAACTCAATTTTTGTAATACATTTTATATATTTTTTTAAATAAATAAATAATTTATTAAAATAAAATTTTAAAAAATCATTATGTATTATCATAAAATAATTTTTTATTGCTATAAAAAAATGCATGAATTGTTTATTTGTACATATAAATAATTAAACTTTAGTTTTATTATTATTATTATATAATTTTTATTTATTTATTAATGAATGTTAATCGTAGAAATAAAAATATTACATTTTATTAACTAATAATAAAAACATGCGTGCTCTTAAAACCAAGCAATAAAAACATAACGGGTTCTAATAACATGCAGATAATTTTATTTTTTATTTTTCGTTTTTGAGCGTTTTAATTGTTATTTATTATTTTAATCTTTAATCAATTTATAATCAAAACTAAATAAGTTTTTAAAAATAAAATCAATTTTAATATTTGTTTAAAAGTAGTATTTATGAAACAAAAGTTTTATTAACAATATAATTTGATATGTTAGCGTTCGATTGCTGTAAGATTTTTTAGATCTCTTTTAATTTTTGTATTTTTAAATACATAAAAATAAAATATTTATTAACATGTATTCTACGTTAAGTTTAAAGATTGAAATCACCGATTTTAAAGAGAATCGATTTTCTCGTGCAATATTCTGTAACATATATAATCATTAGTTACTGATCATGGCAAAGTACGTAACATGTAAATATCATTTTCATAAATTATATACACCATATGAAATAGGGATGGAAAGTAAATTATTTGTTAATTTCATAAGTTTGATTTTTATCCGATAAATTTTAAAATATATATAATTTTGGATAAAAACTTAACATAAAAAACAACATATATGATTAAAATATGGTTATAATGATAATCGTGTCCGTTATTACACGAAATTAATTTATATATTTATTAAATTAAATTATATATTAATTAATAATTAAGATTTATTAGATTTTTTTTTCTGATATTTTTTAAATAATTGTGTATCCTCAATTTCAACTTAATAGTCCCAAACAAATCCAATAATATATGAACAAATCTTCTGAGATCTGACCGAAAATTTGTGGTGTTGATCCAATCTAGTAGACTAGCTCTCTCTTTAAGTCTATACAGTTCCACATACAGTAGTAAGTCTGAAAGAAAGAAAAAAAAAACATTTCAACCCGATTAATATTATAGCTTAGCTTTTTATTTCTATCCTCTTCTGTCTCTTATTCCTTTCTCCGTCTACTTACCGATTCAAGGGGGAAAAATCTTCAACTTTGTAAAACCTCTTCAATCAAGGTGATTGCAGTAGTGTATATTAAATGTTTACAAGTAGTTTAATTACGAAATATATACATATAGTAGCATCAATTCTCGATTGATCTCTTAAAAGTGATTCGATCGGGAATTAAATCTGGAATGCTCGCTGTCTCATTGTTAAGGGATGAAAATCAAGGAGAGGTGGAGAGTTTTATTCCAATTGGGGGAGAAGACAATTTTCCAGAATTCGGAGACGGAAATCTACTAGACAGTATCGATTTTGATGATTTGTTCACTAGTTTCAACGATGTGGATGTTTTTCCTGATTTGGATATAGAATCCGATATTCTTGCTGATTTTTCAGCCTGTGGAAGTGAAGAATCTGAGTTCAACACTTGTTTTTCAAACATTGAGAAAAGTAGTGGAGATCAAAATAATGCAAAGAAAGACGAAGAAAGTGATGATGATAAGGTTTCAATTTCTGGATCAAGTACTATTACTAGTCAAGAGATATTGAATAATAAAAGAGTTGAAACAGCAACTACAATTAATCCAACTCCAAAACATGGTGGTGTTAATAAATGCAAGAAATCATCAATATCTACCACAGCACAATCAAAGAACTTTCAAGGGAAGCGAAAAGTGAAGGTACTACCTATTTTTTTTTTAAATATATATAATACTAGTTAGCTAATTATTTAACTAATTATAAGGTTAATTTCAAACTTAAATTTCACCTTTAAGAAAATCAATATATCCTCAAACTTATTGACGAGGTCAGTCACAGTCACGGGAATCAAGTACTTCATAATCGTAGTAAATGAATTGTTAAAAAAATTGGAGTACTGTGTGTAGGTGGATTGGACACCAGAACTGCACAGGAGGTTCGTGCAAGCAGTGGAGCAACTTGGGGTGGATAAGGCGGTGCCTTCTAGGATCTTGGACCTTATGGGAATCGATTGTCTAACTCGCCACAACATTGCTAGTCACCTTCAAGTACGTTTATTAATCTTTTTTTTCTTTTTAACTTTCTTTTTTATTTATCTCATGTAATTTTCTTAATTAGAGCCGTGCATGCTACCCAATATTATTTATATTTTCATTTTCAATTACGATATTATTTTAATTAATACGTATAAATTTTATTTTCTTTTACCCGTTATTTCTTTAAAAATTGTGAAAAGAGTTTAAAATAAAATAAAATTTATACTTATTATTTGAATAATAAAAAAATATAATTAAGAATCTTGATATCACTATTATACTTAATTATTGGGTTTAACTATTTCCACAATTGGAATTTGCAATTTGAGCTTTGTTAATTAGTTTTCTAGCATTTATTTCACTTCATTAGAATTTGATAATGTAGTACTCTTCTCTTTTTTATTATCCTTCTAGTATTTCTCACATAACTGTATATTCGGCTTAAAAGAAAGCATAAACAGTAAGTTTTTATATCACAAGTTTTATTATTATAACAGATAATTATAACTTAAAGAAAAAATATATTATGCTTTTTAACCCATGATAGAGAAGTCCATGTAAAAATTCATAATTTTTGATTTTTTTTTTGAGTTTGTATACTCTCTAATCATCTTTTTAAGTCTTTAAATCTCGGCTTTAAAAATATACACATTATTCTATAAAAAATATTATTATAAATAAGATTAAAAAAATAATTATCAATTGATAAAGATTAATATAACAAAAAGATAATCTACTATTTTTTCTTACCCTTTTTTTTTCATGTGCCTCTGCCATCGATTTCATTTCATGCGAATCAGTATTCTATGTTACTTTTATGTGTAAGTATCATTTGTCAGAATTGAAACCCATGATTTCTTTTTTTCTTTCTTCCCGACCCAATCAGTGATGCATATATATTTTTTTATTTAAGAAAAATGTTGAATTTTGATTTTATTATTTTATTATTTAATTTACTTTTTTTTTTTTACTTTTCCTTTGTTGATTTTAAATGTTAACAGTATTGGTACGGAATATGATGCTCTTTTTTATATTATTATTGGAGCTTCTATAAATAGTAGTATTGTAATTATTATTGTTAACTATTAATCAAGTGCTATAATTCAAATTTTTGGTACAGAAATATCGATCGCATCGGAAACATTTATTAGCTCGGGAAGTTGGGGCAGCAAGCTGGAGCCAAAGAAGGCAAATGTATGGACCGGCAGCTGGAGTTATGAAGAAGAGAGATGTGAACCCTTGGATGGCACCCACCATTGGTTTTCCTCCTCCAGTAAACCACATGCACCACCATTTCAGACCCTTGCATGTCTGGGGCCATCCAACTCATGTTGACCAATCCCTAATGCATCTTCGGCCTAAAAACTTACTACCTCATTCCTTGTCTCCAACGCCACCACCGAATACATGGCCACTAACTCTTCCACCACGATCTGATCCTAATTACGGTAACCCCAATCACCAACGTGTAAGTACTTCTTTAATAATTTATTTAATTTGTTTCATCTTTGCTAATTATTATTATTTTCTTCTTTTATATAATATTATGGGTATAATATTCAACGTTGATGCAGTTTTTATTCATTTTGAAATAATATTTTCTTCGAGATCCTTGTATGATAACATTAACGGCGTGTTATTATTATATTTATTTGTATTTATGATTTTTCTTATAAAATTTTGACAAACCCTAGTCCCATCCTAACCATAATTACCAGTCGAAAGTTCATAACTTTTACCCCAGTTCTGATTCTTTTTATAGAGCTCATGATCAGTACTGTATATAATACAAGTTTAAAAAAAATTGAATTATGGAATAATATTCTAATAGGGGTGATATTGTCACTATTTAATTTGTTAATGACACAAAAAAACTTTCATTATTGATCATGTTATACAATAATAATAACATTTGACTGTATATAATACAAGTTTAAAAAAAATTGAATTATGGAATAATATTCTAATAGGGGTGATATTGTCACTATTTAATTTGTTAATGACACAAAAAAAACTTTCATTATTGATCATGTTATACAATAATAATAACATTTGACTGTAATTTATTATATGAGTAAAATAATCAATTTACACATTTTTGTTATGAAAATAAACAAACTAATTGTAAATTTATGGTGTAGGTTCCCAATGAAATAATCCCAGGATCACCCTACTTTCCACATCCACTGGCAACGACGGTAACTGATCATTCCTTAATTTGGAGTTATTTATGCATGTTGTCTCTAACTTGAGTTTTGGAGTCATTATATTTGAAAAAATAAATAAATAAAGTAAGTAAGTAAGGCGCCTGGTTATAGCAGTGAGTACATAAATATAAAATCAATCGTATTTCAAGTTACAAAGAATTACATTAAGTACTTTATTCTGCGAAAATACAAAAAAAAAAATTATAATAATATAAAACAATGTAAGTTTTTTTGTGCAAATAAGTTTTTTTACCATCGATCTTAAAACAATGTCATTAAATTTTAATTTATTACTTATATTTCATCGAATTTCATAAATGTTATAAAAATATTATTGATTTTTTTTATTTTTATACTATTAAGTTTTGTAAATGTAACAAAAATACTATCGATGTATTTATAACTTGGTATTAATTCCTGTTAATTGATTGATTGATATCAATGATATTTTTATAACATTTTTTAAGATTTAATAGTATAAAATTAATAAAAAAAATTATTATTTTTTTATAACAACATTTAAAATTTTGTGGTAAAAATCTTTTTAATCTTATGTAAATAATGTAAGAATTACTATGTAATGTAAATGAAGTATCATTTAATATTATTTTCCTTGAAAATAAATAGTAGCTTTGGTAAGAGAGATTTATTTTTTAACTAAAGATAAAAATTAACATAATAAAAAATAGAATCGAGAATGGTGATCCCATCTTAAAGACTCCGGTCAAGGCATTGACTTACAACGCTAAGTAATATGTAAAATGGGCTGTAACTTCTGACAAGACATGTCATCCTAACACAAACACAATTATATATACCTCCTCCTTTTTTCACGTTACATGAATTCATGCAAAATTAACAAAAATATTTTTAAAAATAATTTAATTAGTATAAAATAAATATATTAAATATGAAATGATATTTTTATTGATTTTTAAAATTAACATTAAATTGTACGTTACATAGACGCTCTATATATAAGACAGAGTAGTACTGAGTCGTTATTAATTGCAGTCGTCGCTTTGTCTTACTTTGTTTTTGAATGGATATCTTAATAATACACGCAGAGATATGCTAGGCCACCAGGGCCGGGCCTGCCACCGCATGGCTTCTACAAAGTTGACCCAGCAAGCATCGATGTCCCTGCTGCATCTGGCCCGCACCCTCTTCATGATTTTCATCCCGTGAGTAGTAGTACCTCCCTTACTCCGCAAAAAATAGAATATGAAAAAAACTGTTAGTTTTTTTTAATTATTTTAACAAAATAATGCATAATGTATGCACTGTGATGGGGATATTACTTTGATATTTATATCATTGTTTTAACACTCATTAATTCATTATTATCTAAGTTATTTAGTGGTATTTTAAAAATGTCCATATATTTTTTTCAAAAAGTACCATTTTATGCAAATAATAATAATAATAATAATAATAGTAATAGTAATTACAATTTTAATTTGTTACTTTTTTTCTATCACTTTTTCTTCTTTTTCCTTTATTTTATTTTTTCTTATTTTCTTATTTTTCGTCTCTTTCTCGTAACTCTATTTATTTGTATAAAATACTTTCTCATTTTTTACTAAACTCTAAACATTTTTATTATAAAAAAATTATAAATCATAAACAATAAATTAATTTAAGCTCTAAATCCTAAACCTATAAAATAAATCCAAAGAAAATATAAACATAGATAAAAGAGAAAAAATAGAAGGAAAAAATAGTAGTAATAATAAACAATTTAAAGGATTAAAATGCCTTTAACTTTCTATGCATATATTTCCTTTTTGATCAATTGGATAGCTTGTAGATAATTTGTATTTTTTTAAAGTACCACTTAAGAATTTGGACAACAATAAGTATTAAAAAATTAATATGGGTATTAATAAGATATAACAATTGACTTTAGATTAAGTAAAAATTAATACAGGTGGATTCTATATCAATTTTATTAATTATTACACTTGAATTTACATATTTTTTATAATTTGTTGTTCAATCTAACTTTTTCCAAAATTTAAAACTATTTGAAGAATAATCAAACATATATTTATATATTTATTACTCTATGTAACATTCACATAAAATATTTACAATTCAATAATTAAGGTTATTAGGTCTTGGATACGTGATCTCTATAATATCATGTTAGATGTTATTGGTCAATCAACTCTTTCAAAAACTTAAATTATCAGAAGAATGGTTAACTATTGAAAAAATGATTAACTATATTTTTATATATTTGTCAGTTATATATACTAATTTATGTCACTAATCCATTTAATATTGAAAATTAGTTTATAATCTTACAATTCATATAATTTAGTATACATTAATTTTAAATTTGATAAATTTAGTTTATGATAAAAGATAACATGAGTCCAATATCTATAGTTAAAGTGCATTTTAAACTTGTTATGATTATTTGTTGGGGGTAGTATAAGTTTAATATTTATTGTAAAAAGGTCACTAAAGCTTATTTGATAATTTTAGGCCAAATTTTTAAGAGGTAACAATAGTATTTTTATAAATATTTATTTTTGTCAAAACAATTTTAGTAAATATTTAAATAATTACTTTATATTCATAACTAAATTGTAAATAATCTTGTTACAACTAATGCTCTTTTTAAAAAATTTAATATTAACTTTTTATTTATATATTATTTTAAATCACAGATTATCATTTTTGATAAAAAAAATTACTTAATATATCATTATATTATTGATAAAAATTTACATAAAATAATGTAATCATATATATATTTTTATTTACATAGTCATTACTCATTGTTCCAATTGAACTTCCTTAGTATTATTGTTAAATTTCAACATAAAATAAATTAAAAAAATACCAATTAGAAACATAATTAAAACATATAATAATTAATTGTGAGTAGTGGCAATATCAATAAATGGCAAAAAATGTTTTTTACTATCTAATTACCAATTAAAAAATAAGATATAATTATTTTTAACATTAAGCGTTGTAGAGAGAAATCTATATAAGAATTATAAATGAAAGAAAACGTTATAAAATGCTAATCAATGTAGAGATGTAAAGTGAGTAGTCTCATCTTATATTATATTTCATTTAATGCCTTTAATAGATTTATGGTTTAATATTATCTCATTTTATTTAAATAACATCTCATCTAATTTCATTTCTTTTAGATTGTGCCCTAATGGTCTAACTATAAACATATGTTGCATATTTTTTTATTAAATTTATATTATAAATTATTATTTTTCATATTTTTTATTATTTTTGTATCCCTACTTGTCTTATTTAGACCTATTAAGGGTAAATAAGATATATCAATTAGTAGTATCATTTCATCTCATTAAAAATTATGTCAGAGATGAATTTTGAATATTAATAAATTATCTTATGAATCTTATTAATATCTAATCTAAATTTACATCTCTAATTGAAGGCATAAAAAGATAACAAAAAAGAGAGAATAAATAATGAATAAATTAAAATTATTCATTAAACTAATCATTGAAAATCATATTCAATATTGATAAATAAAACGTACATATGATAATATGAGAAAATAATAATAATCATAAATTTATAAATTATTCATTGTTTTTTAAATGGATAATTTATGAATTAATATAACTATTAAATATTAAAAATTAAGAATATTATTAGTTGTAGGAATATTAACTGTTACGAATAAAAAATAATCATTTAAATATTTTTTGTTATTATTTTTGGTAAAAAATTAATATTTTTTAAAATACTAATTTTACTCTTTTAAAATTTAACCTAAAATTGTCGAATAGATTTCAATGATCATTTTACCGGAAATAACATATTTATACTAGCTTATTTGACAAATAAGTATGTATCTAAAATGTATTTTATTTATAAATAACATACTTCTTATATCCTTTTTCCTTTAGTTTAATATTTAAATTTAATTTCTTCGATTAATTAATTTTTATCGCTCTAAATTATCATATGATTGAAAAATTGAGACCAATTTAATAAGTTAGGAATGCCTTAAAGACGAAATCATATAGTGGCATTTTTATTTTTTTGACTTCATAATCAGATAATATATGTTTTATAGTTTTTTTTTTTAATTTGTGTTTTCTTATGGAATATATATATGCAGTCGAAAGAGAGCATAGATGCAGCAATTGGAGACGTAATATCAAAACCATGGCTGCCACTTCCTCTTGGCCTGAAACCTCCTTCTATGGATAGCGTGATGGGAGAATTACATCGTCAAGGAGTCCCTAAAGTACCACATAACTTCTAATATTTATGCTTAAAAACCTGGCCAGATTCACATAGAGGTTATTTTTCTAATCATTTTGACGAGAGTACTTGTATTTACAATAATTTGTTGTAATGTCATGACTGATCTTGTACCATTACAACAAGTTTTTGTAAATAAAGTTTTTTGTTTAGAAAATTACAGAACCCTAAATTTGACGACATGTCCTGTACTGATAGATGTACTAATGCATCTAACTCCTAAGCCCCTTTTATCTGCTCTTTTTCTATCTAATTCCCTGGTTGGAATTACTAAACTGAAAATTATGCTTTTGGCTTTTTTGTATCATAGTCTATCCATATGTATATTGGCTAGCCTTAACAGTTTTATGCTGCTTGCTCATTTATTGTTAAAGCGATGATATTTTTGTTGTGTTTGCTACGAGCATGATAATAATAATACATATACTTTTCATTAATGTCTATATTAAGTGTCAAATTTGCTTAGGAGTCGTGATAAATAGTTAAGGGCCGGGCATTTTTATTTGGAAGTTGACTATGTCAAGCTCTTATTTTATATTACATTTAACACATACGAGATGACTGAATTTATATTGTTACAGTTTATATATATATATATATATGGTGGTGACAAATGAATTATTCCTTTTGTTCTAAAGAATATCTTTAATGAAAGGAAAATAAAAAAAAATACTACTTTTAAAATTTATAATTATAAAAATGACATTTTTTTACCCAACTTATGACAAATGAATTATTAAGAAAATAAAAAAAATATTATTTTTAAAACTTGTAATTATTAAAAATAACATTTTTTTACGCTACTCATATATTCTTATTATTAAAAAAAATTACACAAAATTTTACATTGAATGCTTTAAATTAAATGTTATTTAAATTAAAATAAGATCATTTAAATTCATTTATTGTTAAATATTATTTAATTAAATCTCGTTTAATTTTATTGGTTTGTTATTTTGTTGTTATAATTTTTAAAATTATTTTATTTATTTATTTTTAATTTTCAAATTTTTTGAGTTAATATCTCGTAATATTATAGAAGTTCATTGAGGAGAATAAGGGTTGTGGTCAATTTAATTATAATTTTTGTTTCGTAATAAGTTAATAATATTTACTCTTTTGTATTAATATTTTATAACATTACAATAATAAATAGATTTTTGAATGATTCTAAATATCAAAAAAACATTTAACCGTTTCTAAAAGGGTGATTTAGGGAGATTGAAAGTGAAAATTTATAAAACGTTTAGAGGATAGGTAAAAGGTCACTTTTTGAACAGTTATTAACCTATCGTAAAACCTTTTTTAAGGACATTTTTGAGACGGTTGAAAACGTCCCTCCTACTTTATCACATTTAAATACACTACTCTTTCTTTAATTTTCTCTCACATTTGTCCTAATTGTTACGTACACATAATTTTTCAGCAGTTGTCTCCCTCAACCACTATTGACGACACAGTGTTACCCACGGTCAGTCAACCTACCTGGATCCCACCACCAGTGACACGACACCACCTGCGACGGTTGTTAGTTGATCCAAAACCCTATTAACCCAAAGCAAATATAAATCATTAGAAACCCTCAGCTTACTTCTATATATATATTGTTGTCTTGTTGGAGGATTAGTGTGCAGCACCTAGAAAAAACATACCACCAGATAAAAGCATAAAAACACCAGCTGATATTAGAGAAGAATAAATTATAAATCCACTTCGGTATTTTTCTTCGTTGTTGTTACTGTGTTCTTCCTCACTATTTCTCAACAAAGAATGAAAACAAATAAAAAGCAGCAGCCAATTTGAGAACAAAAAGAAGAAATATACAAACTGCAGAATAGGAGCAGCCAACATTAAAGAGGAGAAATCGGTCAAGGACAAATCATTCGATTACCGCCAATTTGTAATGTTTTTCTCATTTGTACGGTAATATTTGATTTAATAGCAAGTTTGTTAATTTATTTTGCTATATATATTACCATTAAATTATAGGGGATATTTTGTGGGTTTGATTTTGGATTTTGGTATAATTTGTGAAGCTATCTGGAATTGGTGTTTGTATCTCTATTTTAATTATTAGTGGATTTTTCTCGGTGTGCCGTCGTCAGTGGAGTAGACTTTTCACATTGAAAAGTTGAACCACTTAAATCATTGTGTGCCATTTAATTTCTTACTGCTTATTGCTTTTGTCGTTACCCATTATTATTAATTTATGTAACCAAAATTGGACCTGATATTAACTTTCGCAAGTGACAATTCGTAACAGCTTCTTCTTACAGTGCGCGAACTGTATGTGTTTGTGCGAGCTGACTTGGACGTACGCCACCAGCCGCTAACCTCCAAGCCTCAGCCACCTGTGCATGAATGCAGATTGCAGGTACGAAATACTTTCCTTTTCTCGCGCCCTGTTTCAATTTTTTGTAGCCATCTTGTAGGCCATGCACTAATAACTATTCTGAGTTTTAGGAATTAAGGAAATTATTTCTCTGTAATGATGGTAGAATAGTCATACCATGCACTGATAGCTATTCTGAGTTTTAAGAATTAATGATACATAATTTAAGTTAATCAGAAGTATATTACCTTTAAAAAAAAGCATTAGAGAGTAGGGGCTCGTGGGATAGTGAGGCATAAATTTGTATTCATGTTCAAATTACTCTTGTGGAGTTTTATAGAATCAAAATGGGACTCATAGTTTGGTTTATCTTATTAACGAAGTAATGAAAATACATTATCCAAGATAATGGAAGTGAGAGAGATTATTAGTTAATTTGCTCAAACAAAGGCCTGGTATGGACAAGAAATAATTTCACTTAGTTGACTACAGAAGATTCATAAGTGCAAGAGGCTTCTGATTTTTCAATCAGTGTGTCAGTTGTGTTTAGTTTTCAATTGGCTAGTAACTTAGGCTTATATTAATCTATGTAAGCAGGTACATGCATGATCCTGGTAAAGGACATTGGTTGGCTGTGAAATGGATTCTACGGTATATTATAAATACTGTAAATGTTGGTTTAGTATTTCAGCAGGATAATACCATTGGTCAATGTGCAGTCGGATATTGTGATTCGACTACGGGAGATTTAGATAGCGTCATCAACTACCTACATGTGTTTACTCTTGCTAGAGCACCGTCGGTTGGAAGTCTACCTTGTAGTCCATGGTTGCTTTGTCTACTACAGAGGCAAAGTATATGATAGTTACAGAGGCTATGAAGGAAGCTATTTGGTTATGAGGTTTGCTTGAAGACTTAGGAGTTGGTAAAAACATATCAAGGGGTTTTGTGACAGTTAGAGTGCTATTCATTTAGCAAAGAACCACGTCTACCATGCATGTATAAAGCATATTGATGTTCGTTATCATTTCGTGCGAGAGATTATTGAAGAAGGTGGAGTACTAGTTCAAAAATCAGTATTACAGAGAATCCTACAAATATGATTACCAAGGTAGTAACAGTAATCAAGTTCAAACATTGTCTGGACTTGATTAACATCCTACAAATCGAATTGGCGTTAGCGTCGTTGATCTAGCAATTGAAGAAATCATTTAAAACCACTAAGTCGCTAAGGTGGAGATTTGTTATATATCGCTTCCTTAGTGAGAAAATTAGAAAAGTCCCACATTGGTTAGAATGAAGATGGGTGTTGGATTTGGGGCTATAAATAAAGCCCTCCTTCACCATTTGTAAATATCCCAAAATTTGTAAATCTTCCTCTCTTTTGTAAGGGTAATTGATTAGCTCAATTTTGCCCAATTAGTTGTAATTTTGAAGTTCATTCATTTGAAGATAGTGGAAGTGGTCAACGACGCCCGAGGACCTAGGTAACATTTATACCGAACCTCGTTAAATTTCTGGTGTTATTATTTTTCTGCTTTAATATTTCTGTTTCAATATATGTTTTAGTTTATTTTAGCATTATATTTCCAATAGCATTATTTTGTCGGGTTAGTTTGAGTTCTATTCATTTAAATCATAAGTGAATAGTAACTACTTAGAATAGGGAAAATATACCCGATTTTCCCAACACTCTACTACGAAGATATTCACCAGATGAATCAAAATGTTTGGGAAGTTTTTTATTTTCCGGCTTTAGAAAGGGAAATGTTTCAAGAAAGATAGTAAATTTTAAAATTAGATTTCGAGTAAAATTTAGAATATACAACTTTAAATTTATTAATATTCTATCCAAACAAGTAAATAAAATATTTGTATTATATCCACGATAAAAGATACTATAACACATTTAAAAAACAATTTATAAGTTGAAAAGAAATACAAACACTCAAAGAGAAAATTCTCAATTCACATTCAAACTAAGAATACAAAGACTTATTTGTTTTTGATGAGATGATTAAACCAAATGTAAGATAGTCTATTTATAATCTTCACCATCTACACCATACAAATATAAAACTAAGAAATAATTCTAACCACACAAATACTATCACATTCTACACACATATCTTTCCTACATAATTCAATCACTCTATTTATTTTTCTACATCCTTCAACCATTCTATTTATTGAATTGATGTTGATTTTCAACACTCTCCCACAATACCAACTCTCCATGAAGAAAATCGTTCTTCACATTTATCTGTCACTTTGTATGTGATTCCCTACAACTTGAGTGTGCCTTCTAATTCCACTGGTTTTTTTAACCATCCACTGCTTGTTTCTTGAGGTGGGATCCCATGAAAGATGAACGATTTGCTTACCAATTATCATTTCATTCAAACTCTTAATTGCATCCTTAGCATTTTTCCTATCGGCAAACTATACAAAGCCATATGCTTTTCCAACTGGTATTTTATTACGAATTAACTCACCAAATTGGCTAAATACTTATTTTAACACGTCATCACTAACGTTTGGATCCAAACGACTAATCAACTCATCAAGTAGTTCAGAGAAATACCACTCGCTAGGTTCTCTACTTGTAGCAATTTTAGCCTTTTCGCTGTTATACTTCTTTTTCATAGTATCAATTTGATTCTTACATTAAATATCAATCTTAGGATTTTTTGAATAGTTCTCTATACTATTCACAATATCAGTAACCTCTTTCCAATGATTTTGTTTGAGATTCCCTCTACTCAGTTCCACATACCTTTCACCTCAAGTATCGATCAACACTACTATAACACCTTCACTCCAACAATCCTCTCTTTCACTTCTTCCACTGTCATTCCTCGTTTGTTGTTGTTGTGGGATTGGCATGGCTAGGGTTAGGTTTAATTGACTCTTTTGTTGTTTTGAAGGTGTCGTTGATGCCACTATCACCATTATCAGATTGTTCGACCTCAGAGATGACGTTAGAGATCTACTTTTTTTACGATGGATACGACTAGATCTCTCGCCTTCCTCCCATGGAATATCATAATTAGTAACATTCATCCATTGCAACATCAGATCTAGTGTTATCATAGCTTAATCTCTCTATCGATCTATCTGATTTTCTATCACCATCACACTTTGTAGAAGAGGTGTCTTGTTCATAGTTGGAATCCTTATTATCCAGGTCTGTCCACCAGTGAGATGGAACATGAAGCCCTTTTCTCCAAAGTTGTTCGTGTTTGAATTTTATGTCAAATGGTCCATCCTGTGGTTGTCACCAAGCTCTTTATCTCCATCTCTCCAGCGATCTTTGCATAAAGAGGAATTTGTATCTCTTTCCTCATCACTCCATCGATCATGACTATGAGTTTCTATATCCAAAAAGAATGGCTTGACCACATCCTTCTTCTTCTGGATATCATGAACCTTCTCACTATTTCTTGATAACTTCGTGATATCTGAGCGATTTCAAAATGAAGGATTTAAGTTGGAAGGGTTTCCCATATTTGTCTTTTTATCCAATTCAACATGCAAATCATAGCTATACTTTTCTCAGGAGTAGTGTTGCCAGCATTTTTCACAATTGTAACCTGAAAGCTAATTCTTCTTCTTCTGTAGCGAATAATGCTTCGACATCCCAACCATTTTCGATATGCTCCTTAAAACTGGAAGTAGTTGTATTACTTTCAACTTGTTTTTTCTTACTCCAACAATCTTTTGTCATGTGAACTATCTTCATGCAATTGTAACATGTACCATCAAATTTTCTATTGTTATTGCGATTCTAACTCTCCCTAGACAACAACCTCTATTTCCTTGAGGAATTTTTTTGTCATCTTTTTTAGATCTATTTTCATTGTACCGCTTGAAATTGTCTCTATTTTTACTATTGTGAAACACTTCTTCCTTACCCTTCAACGAGACACTTCCTATTTGCTTAGCCATATCTTCTTAACCGGTTAATAAATTCTCAAACTTAACGAGAGATGTTGTGTCGATCATTTTTGTATAATGGTAACAAATTTTTGATATTCAAGTCTCAAATCATGGATAATTATTCTCTTTATCATCGAAACCGTTAACAAGGCAGACAAGGGACAATTGGAAAATGTGAGTTTCTTCCTGTCTGCTACTACATTTGTCACTTTTATTAGTACTACCCTTTCCTTATTTTGGATTTTTGGACGTAGACCGAATTATTGGAGTTGTCAAGCTAGATTCATGGTCTAAACAAAGAACAAATAGTTGATATAGCTTCCTCACCTACGGATTACCGGAGTTACATGGTTGGAACTGACAGTAAAGATTTCTGGAGTTACATTGTTTGAATTAACAATAAAACTAACTAACAATTTGTTTAAAGTAGTGATGTTATATACAATTCACGAAAAAATCGCTAATAATTAATAAGTATTAATTAATCAAGATGTGTACTCAATTTTTTTATTGATTTATGTAATTTATATATATTTTCTTTTTATTAAAATATGATATTTATTTATGTAATTTGCATGAAATAAAAGGTACATAAGAGAGGAGTTCGAAGTTTGTCCATATAAATGGTATATTTATCTCATCAATAAAATAAATACAATATGATATTATTTTTTTATTTAATTTGATAGAATTGATAATATTTTGAATGTAATGTAAATATATATGAAAAATGAATCTAAATTTTGAAACTAATTAATTACTAATTTTATATTAATGATTATTTGTTAGTTACTTATAATTTTATTTAATTATAATTATTAGTATAACTTAAATAAGGATATTTTCATTATTTATTGTGAATATATTTTACATATAAATTTTATACACATTATAATTATAAGATTTTAATTTTTTTTAAATTGTCTCATAGCTACAACTTTTTTAACCATCCTTAAGTCTTTTGGGACATGTCTTATAGGATGTTCGTCCTAAAAAATAAGTTTACAATTGTTCTTAAAAATTTTACACTGATTTTTATTTTATTTTATTTTTTAGATGTTGTTCTAAAAAATCATACCTATAGATACGATTATAAAAGAGATATTTGTCATTAAAAAACAACCATTTTGATAGATTTTGATTGTAGTATATAATATTAAGATTATTTTAAATTAGTAATTATTTATTCATTTATAATTTTCCAAATTTATTTTATTTGTATTTTCGTGAGAAATAATTTTTTTTTCAAATTTCAAAGTTCTTAAACCCTATCTTACATACTTAAAATAAATTTTATCATTGAAATTTAAAAAAATATATCTTCCATCGTCCAAAAAAAACAATGGAAAATTTTACATAATGAAAGTTTTTGTTAAATTTTAAATGATACAAAAAAAATTATTATTAATAATTACAATTAAATTAAGTAAATATATTTAATTTAATAAAATATTATCATATTAATTATAATTATAAATAAAAAAATAAAACATCATTAAGAGTTAAGAGATCACAACCGTACATTAATAGTTTTGGATTAATATTGATGTGATAGTAAAAGTAAATAAATAATTTTTTTAATAAATTTTATTAGTAAAAGAAAAAAAGAAGAAGTAGAAATTACTTTTAGTTTTTTTTTTCTACCACTTAATTCTACGATAATATCATATTATTAGTTAGAAACATCAAGTTCAGACATCCCACCTTAGACTCATTATGCTGACGTGGATTGACAAAAAATTAAGAAAAGGTAGATTAAATTCAGTCTGTAATTTGTTATGTTTTAAAAAACGCATATATATGTACTAGATAAATACATTATATTTTATTTTTATTATATGTTTTTATCACATTAAAATAATGAATATTAAAAATAGAAAATACAAATCCTCCAAAAAGATATTTATATTTAATAATGTACTTATAAAATTTAATTCAATTAAAATTATTCAAAATTTAATTAAATTAAAATTTAATTTAATTCAACTCTTTTCACGGTCACACCTTTTAGATTCAAAATCTAATCAAGAAATAAGGACAAAGAAGTGTAAGATATTGAGAGAGCTAGGTTGCATAACATGTATATCTAGTTAAGCACGTACACATGTAGATAATAATTGTAGGTTCCTAACTAAAATAATCAAAAGTGGGTTTAGGTTAATCACCATATATAAGAAGTAACAGTAGGAAATAAAGGGTACAATAAAACAATTAAATTTAGAAATAAATAAATAATTATAATTTGATCAGGAAAAAAGAAAAATATATATTAAACAAAAAACTAAAACCAAATTCAAAAAATTAAATAAAATTTAAAAAATTTTACATTAACAAATATATATAATAATATGTCGTCACATTTAGTAAAATATTGTAAATACACTTGCACGTGAAATTAACAAATACTTAATTAATGATTTTAAAATGAAAATAATAGTGTTTTATCTTTTAGATATTCTTAATAAGTTTATAACAAATACAATATTAATATTTACTTAATTTCTTACTTATAATAGATTTCATTATAATTCACAGCGATGGACTTTCAAGTTAGGATGACCTATTGTGATTGAGAATATAGTTATTTTTATTTTTTTAAAATCACCAAACCATTATATAAAAAAATTAAATATTAATATTTAAAACTAAATGAAAAAAGAAAGAAAGAAAAAGTTCAATATACATCAACCAATTTTAACTCATGATTTTATTTCTTACCATATTTATTTGTTTCGTCCATTGACTTGAATTTTAGCCGATATACATTTAAGTAGAACATCTTAAACGAAGATAAATATAAATTTTAAAGATATAATTATATTAAAATAAGTATATTGACATTACTCGTAAATGTGTACAATTTTTTTGATAAAATCATCCAAAATGAAACAAATAACACATATATAAATATATATAGTAATATTTTTTTATTTTTTATAAAATATCACTTGAGTTTCCATTTTTAATTAAAATACCTACTTATGATGATGATAATAATAATAATAATAATAATAATAATAATAATAATAATAATAATAATAAATGTTTCCTTTAATAAAAATATAACTAAAATGTAACTCCTAATTAAAAAGATAATCAAATAGTGTTTCACTCAAAAAAATTAGAAAATTATGAAAAAATAATACTTCTAAAACTTATAACAATAAAAATAATACATTATGATAATATTGAACAAGGTTTAATTAGATGATATTTAACATTGAATGGATCTAAATGACAATGATTCAATAGGATGGTGTTCACTATAAAATGATGTGTTAGATTTTTTTAATAGTAAAAATATAAAAAAGTTTTTTATAATAAATACTATTTTTTTTATTATAAATTTTAAAAATATAATTAAAAAAAAAAATTCTCATATCCATTCAAAATCATTACAATGACACTAAATCAGAACCTACGTATCTAAAACGGGGTGAAACTAAACTAAATATTGTAGCTTTGAATTTACCGGGTTAAGTTTACCAATTTTCTTTTACATATGTTTCCACTAATCATGTCCATCTACTCGAGAACCACTGAGTTGTACAGACATTAATCCTTGAAGATTAAGTTGAACATATTCATTATACCAAAGTCTTGCTCATGAACCTATCGTTACTCTTTAATTTTATTGATCATGACATTGTCCCTTGCTTCGAGTAAATGTATATGCTCCAATCATTTTGAATTTGATAAACTTAATTCAAAACTTTAATTTATATAATTATATTTTCAAATTAATTTAAGTTCATTATAACTTTTACTACAAAGTAACTTGTTTTTTTTAATTACATTAGTTTCTAACCTCTGATTCAATACATAATTTAATCTTTTATCTGTTACAAAATTTATAATTTTATACTCAACTTTTCAATCACATGATTAATTACTTATAACTGTTTAAACTGGAATTTTAAAAAAATTTAAAAATATATTTTGTTAAATTTGTTAAATTTAAAAATATTTAGGACTGATTTTGATGAATGAAAAGATTACAGAATAAACTTTAATATTTTAGGAACAAGGAAGCCTAGCTATAGTATAATATACCATATATCCTCCCTTGTTGCTTCAGTTTGAGGCATACAGATTATAAACTATGCAATGAGTCTTTTTTATATGAATTTCAAGCATCTAAAATTTTATGCCTAATAAAATATATAATTAAAATAATATGTTAATTATATATTTATATATATAGAAATGTTAATATTTTTATTGTAATATTACCGTACAAAATTTATAACTTTCGCGTTAACTAACTTTTTATGTAAATTATTTAAAATAAAAAAAGTAAATTACAATAAAATTTATAAATAAACATATTAAATTAATTAAAATATTTAAATATAAAGAAACATATTTAAGTCTAAAGTATTAATATAATTTAGGTATTAGTGTTCAAAAAATATTAACATAAAGCTTCATATAAATTAAAAATACTATTAAAATAAGATATCAAATAATATTATAAAATTATATATATTTAAAATTATGATTAAGACATGATAAAATATTATACTATCAATATATTGTGTACACTTATTGTTAAGTATGTTAATTTAATATCACCTATTATACTTTTCTCTCGTTATAAATATAAATGGTTGAGATAAATTATTTTATTAAGTGATAATATATATCTATTTGAGGTAAGATTTTTCTTCAATTTTTTTGTTTTATTTGTATTTATTATTTTATAATCTACTATGTAAATATTTAAAAAAACCAAACAAAATGATAACCCCATTTAAATCATGTATTATGTATATGTATAAAGTATATGTTATATACAAGTTACATATTAATTTTAATTAATTTAGTTATATATAATATATACATGATATTTAAATTCATGAGGTAGTTATTCTGAGAGCAACACCTAGTAATAATAAAGCTAGCAGTAGGTTGACCATTAATTTTTTTATTCATAGCTCGTATACTCTCTCTTTGGATGCTTATTGCTTAACCACGTGAACTGTAATTAACGAAACATTCAAAGGTGGACACTTCAATAATAACACGTACTTTAAATTCCACGTGGTAAAAACATATATTTTCTTTGTATGTAGTGGAAATTTTGAGTAA
This sequence comes from Hippophae rhamnoides, assembly GCA_033030585.1. Lineage (NCBI taxonomy): Eukaryota > Viridiplantae > Streptophyta > Magnoliopsida > Rosales > Elaeagnaceae > Hippophae > Hippophae rhamnoides. Next base: position 57,387,648 of record CM065428.1, on the reverse strand, counting down.
TTTTTTTTTAACTTTTTGTATTTTTAAAATTTAATTAAATCGGATCATTTAGTTATTAAAAATATTGTAAACGAAGTGTTTAATTAATGGTTTATTTCGATTAATAATATATAAATATGATACAATTAATAATATATTTTTGATTAAAATAAGAAAAATTTAATCAACGGGTTGTTAGAATTGATATGAAAAATTTAATATATTATTAAAATCGTTTCAATCCGATCGATTTAAAAATTAATAAAATTAGATTAAATCGTTTTAAAAATAATTTTAATTAACACAAATTGTATTAGATCGTTTTATTTATAAAACATTTCGAATTTATTTGATTTATAAAACTGTTGTATTATAAGATTATTTTTTGAAAGTGTAGTAGGATACATTTTAATTTTAATACCTTACAATAAAAATAAAAATAAATCCCTTTTTGCGTATCTAATAGAAATAAGAAATCTCACCTTTTGGCTACACCTATTGCTTAAGAAAATAATAAAGAGCAAGGGGTCACAATGGTTAATTATGAGTACATTTTAATATACAACACACATGCATGATACAGTGTACAACTATATGCCATCATTTTTCAACCCCACACACAGCACCTAATATCCCTCCATCTACGCATCATTACTCGCCCTATCTATTAACACAAACAAAAAAGAGCTACTAGCTTTAGTACCTTTGTTGCCTATAAATATTAGCCTCACAAGTACTCAAACACAAGCAAATTAATTAACCCACTCATCTCGGCTATATGGCTTCGTCCCCAAAACACCTCATAGTTTTGCTTCTTATTGTACTTTTCTCATATAAACAAATCAATGCTAGACAAAGCAATTTGATATTCTTTAGCAAATTCGTCCATAACAATAGAAATGAGAATAAAAAACCCAAAATCGACCCCATTTCAGAAATGCCCTCACCTGCAACAGCACCAGCACCAGCACCAGAAGTAACAGATTATATATCAGTACTCGTACCATCACTAACACCAAGCTCAACTGAGAGTAGTAGTGATCAATACTCATCATATGGGGTTTTATGGTCATGGCTTAAAAGATGATCACTACTTCTCCTCCACGATGAAGATGGGCGGTGAAAATGATCAGATTGGTAACGAGGAACTTTCTGCTGATCAAAGTTTTGAGATCAGTAGTTATGATGAGAATAACAAGTCCGCTAATTACTACAACAAGAATGGTCATGTGAACAACTACAATGACATTAGCTACACTGATTACCCCGATAGTAATGACAATTACGAAAGGAACAATAATGGCTATGATGTGAAGAATGAGGACAGTAATGATCATTTTGATGAGTCTGCTGGCAGGGGAAGCTCTAGAGAAGATCAGGGCTACTATTATTTTAGTAATAACAAGAAACATGAGTTTGATAGCATGGAGGAATATGATAGGTACCAGAAGAGCCAAAAGTTACACTCTTAACATTAATTATTTAAAATTTTGATTATGTAGTAACATTTCATTAGGAAAGCAAACATAAAAATGAAAATTTTTATATATCATAACTATATTTTAATTATGAATTTTTTTTTATGAGATACATGTTGATACTATTCTATTTATCAATTTATTGTAATATATAACTTGTGATAAATAGATTTTAACCAAAAAGAAAAAAAAAAGAATAGAAGAGGAAGTGTTTGATCTTGATTGATGATATGATACTTAAGTTTAAGTATGTGTGTGAGTTTCACATACCATCTGTGTTTTTTGTTTTTTTTTTCCAAAGAAAATTAACCAGATGAAATGAAGGCAATTTAATTATAATGTAGCTTTTTGTTTCTGATCGCTTCCTGTATAATTCAGTAATTTCATTGATTCAATATCTAATATCCTTGTGAGCATGTTCTGTGCGTATTATATATAAAATATATTTTAAGGCAAGTTGTTGATTGCAGAATGTAATTACAAAATATAAAGTGAGGACAGAGGAAGACAGTTATTAAATTATTAAAGAAATAATATTATTAGTTTTGATTAAATTATTAATCTTTAAATTTTAATTTTAAAATTTATTTACACGAATTAATTAAGTTTTTAAATGATATTATTTAATCTAGAATATTTAAAACTGTATAGATAAATCTTAATTTTAATATCAATATACAAATTTATGATTTAAAATATTGGAAATGAAGTTTTAAATATTTGATAATTAAAACAAACTATTTAAATGTTTAGGAATTATTTTTGATTTTTTTTTTAAAATTTGATGAATAAATCATAAAATATAAAAGTTTAAGAAATATATATATATATATATAACAAAACGGAGAGGAATAGTTTAGTATAATTATTATTATGATATTTCTTATCAATGCTTCTAAAGAGAAATGTTAACTAATCCGTGAGCTTTGAACTTTTTCCATTCAATTTTGATGAATTAATTAATTAGCTTAACTTTTAACCCCCGTTTTAAAAGAAGCATTAATCTTTTACCTCATACAAAAATAATGTATATATATATATATATACCATATTTTTGAACATAAAAAATATTTTTTTTATATTTTAAGAAAAAAATATATGAGATGCATAAAGGGATTGTAAAAAAACTGCATTAACTGTTATAATAATGTTGTAATTTGCCGGTTTTTAAGAGGTAAAAAACCAATTTTTTTATCAGTTTTTAAAATTCACGTATTAAGTGATGGTAAAACAAAAAGATCTTTCATACCGACAAAATTTTACTTTTCCCCTGTTAAACAGACAAAAAAAAAGATATATTAAAAACCATAGTTATAATATGATATTACCGTTTGATATATTACTATTGCTAATAAAAATGAATAAAATTTGGTATTTTACAAAGTGAAGAATGATAGACCCCTTCATCAATGTTATATCTCCATTACTACAGATATAGAGGTATTGTGTTGAGCTAAAACTAAAGAATACTCTTAATAATTCTTAGAAACCTAGGCCTAACTCTGAATCCAAAGGCTAGCTTGTGAGTTAGAGGATTGCCCAGATATATAAGGAGCATTGTTGCCTTACTTTTAACCAATGTGGGACTTAACATCCCCCCTCCACATCGGCTAGAAGTCGGATTCTGACGGTCGAATTCTGACACGAGGGCCGATGTGAGTACGAGGAAGCCAAGAGCCTAGCTTTGATACCATTTTAGAAACCCATGCCTAACTCTGAACCCAAAAGTCAGCTTGTGAGTTAGAGGATTGCCCAGACTTATAAGGAACATTGTTGCCTTACTCTTAACCAATATGAGACTTAACAATAATCAAATTCAAGCTTATGATCTACATATATCACACAAACTATAACATATAACAAAATGGAAACCTATGGTATCAAAATGATCTAAAATCTACTTCATTTTTTTCATCAAAAATTTCTCGATTAAGAAGTCTACCCTTGAAAGGGAAAGCCAGGATTTGTGGCTCAACCTTCCTCTCCGTATACATCATCATCATCCTTGGTAGTAGCATCTACTTTAACATTCAAATCCACTTTGTAATTTTCGATTATATTATTACTTGTAACAATGTTTGAAAATTAAAAATTCTAACATTCTATCCACCAAGTACGATACTAATATGATAATAAAAAAATATTTAAGATAACCATAGCAAATATTAAATATGATATAAAAAGGAACCTATATTAGAGCACTTTCAACACATAATGAACATCTAAATTTTACTTTCAACACATAATGAACATCTAAATTTTCTCTTCTAGATATCTGGATAGATAATTAGATATCTTTTTTGTAAAATTCTCCTTTTGAGTACACAATCCTAAATTGTGGAAATTTGTGGTAAAGAAAAGATAAACCTATTTGTTCTCTATTTTTTGTTTCCTTTTATATTAAATAGAAGTTAGTTTTTGATAAATTGGCTCAAAATAAAACAATTTAGGATAAAAACACTTATATTAAATAAACACTTATCTTTTATTAGAAGAAAAAAAGAGAAATGAGCCGTTAAGGACAAGCTGTATATTTTTTATACATAATTTTTTAATTTATATGATAATATTTAATTTAATAGTAAGTTTATTAGTTTATTTTCTGTACATTACCAGTAAATTAAAAGAAGATATCTTATGTTATTTTTTGTATATTTTGTAAAGCTCTCTCAATATTGGTTTTTATATTTTCATTTGATTATTAGTGGTTTTTCTTCAGTGTGCTGTCGTCAATATGGTAGACTTTTTATATTGAAAAGTTGAACCACTTAAATTATTGTATTTCATTTATTTTTTTCACTGCTTATTATTTTACTGTTACGCATAATTATATATTTATACAACCAAATTAGATCCAAAATTTGTTTCCATTAATACTAATTTATAACATTTTTATATTAAATGTATGAGAAACACACTCCATTACTTTTAGTAATTATCTATTAATTGACAAATATTAAATGAAGGAAAAATATTGACTGAACTAATTCTAAAGTGTAGAAGGGTACTTCAATGCACCAATGGAATATTATTCTGATTGTAATAATAAAAGGCAATAAAAAGCAAAAAAGTTAACAAATGATTCACCTACAATTAGTGTTGTTTTGTAAACTTATTTACAAGCCCAAAAACTCTTTGAAATATTATAGCTCATTTCAAGTCCAGCTCATGGAAGCTTCTATTGTGATGATCTGGATTGATAAGGATACTCCTCATGGTTGGTGGGCAAAAAGAAGAAAAAAAAGGGTTAAGTAAGGAGATAAATGTATGGTTTAGATTGTTTTGTTAGGTTTATATTGTATAACTTAGATTTATTAGTTGTTTTTATAAATATTTCTAAATAGCAATGTAATAATCAAGTTAAAGAAATCAAAAATAAAAGTTTGAGAGTTTCTGAGTGTTTTTGGAAAATTGTTCTTGAGTTTTGTGAGTTTTGATCCATAATATTCCAACAAAGTGATATCAAAGCTACTGTGGAGAGAGAAAGCGGTAGAAAAATCAAAGTCATGAGATCAGACAGAGGTGGAGAATTTACATCTAGGAAGTCTCAAGAGTTTGTGGAGCAAATGGAATTCGTAGATCCCTGATAATTCCAAGATTCCTCCAACAGAATGGTGTAGCTGAAAGAAAGAACAGAACAATCCTCAACATGGCATGAAACATGCTCAAAAGCAAGAAACTATCCAAGGAGTTTTGGGTGAAAGAGTAGCATATGCAGTTTATTTTTCAAATAGATCTCCAATAAGAAGTGTATGGGGAAAGACATCGCAAGAGGCATGAAGTGAAAGAAAGATTGGTATTTCTCACTTAAGAGTCTTTGGAAGTATAGCCCATGTTCATGTACCGGATGAGAGAAGAATGAAGCTTGATGATAAAAGCGAGAGTTTTATCTTCATCAGCTATGATGCTAATTCAAAGGGCTATAAGCTGTACAATCCAGATAATAAGAAGATTGTGATTAGTCGAGATGTGGTATTCAACGAAGAAGGAGAATTGGATTTTAACTCTCATGTAGGTAACTTCGATTTCTTTCCTCAGTTTAAAGAAGATGAAGAGACAATGATAGAGCAACTAGGTGAACCTCAACAAGAGCTTACAACTCTACCCATTTCACTAATATCAACCATTCAAGGAGACTCATCACTGTCATCATCATCAAGTAGAATTCAAGATGAAAGAGAAGTTCCACGCACATGAAGTCTTCGAGATCTTTATGAGGTAATCGAACGATTAGATAATCTCGCACTTTTCTATCTCTTTACTGACTGTGAACCAATAAAATTTGAAGAAACAGTACAAGAAAAGAAGTGGAGAAATGTAATGGATGAAGAAATTAGGGCCATTGAGAAGAACGACACATGTGAACTCACCTCACTTCCCAAAGGACACAAGGAAATATGTGTCAAATGGGTGTACAAGACAAAGAGGAATGCTAAGGGAGAGATTGAAAGGCACAAGGGGAGGCTAGTAGCAAAAGGATATAGTCAAAAAGATGGAATTGATTATGATAAGGTATTTGCTCATGTTGCTCAATTAGAAACTAAAAAGACTAATAATTTCTTTGGCAGCTCAAAATAAGTGAAAGATACATCAAACAGATATAAAATCTGTTGGCATGTGAGTAGTATGGCAAACAACAATGCAATATTTGCCGTAAATTATGGTGAGATAATCGGCCTTGATGTGAGGACAATAATTATAATGAAAATAAATAATGTTGTAATTGTTTTCCTTTTTCGTTTCCTTTTGTATACAAATACTATACACTTGTACAAGATTATTAGAACAGAAAATATGAAATATAATTGATAATTATCAGAGAAACACATTATTTGACATGGTATCAGAGCAGGATATTGTTGACTAATGAAACTACCTGCTGATTTCTGATGGAACTACCATTTTTGATTTCTGATTATGATTTGTTGATTTGTGATTTACGATTTAGTGTAGGCTGGCGATTGTAGGCTAGCTTTTTCATTTTTCTTTGAGTTTTGATTTACGGTTTATATTTATCCAGCTTGTTTCTAATTTACGATTTACGAAGCCGATCGGGTTGTAATCTTTGGAAAAAACAACCAGAACATTCTTGTAAGACATACCAACAGAGGTTGAAACCTAAGGGGATGGGTAGACAGTGTAGCCTCACCAGTGCTACGACCATCTAGTATTCAGAGTCGCCATTGTAGCGTACCTGTGGTTCAGGTCTATCTACTCGTTGAAGCCTTCGCAATTGGTCAACGTCGCTTACTCGTTGGGGCTGATGCAATCTCTCTACGTACCAGTCTAGCAGTCATCGTGGAGAAACTTGGAACGAAGCAGAAGAAGAGTGACGCTTCACAGAGATGGAGGACCAGGTAGAGGGCTAACTCCGGCTGGATGCTTATAGTCGGCTAGGGTCCTTCCATCAGAAGAAGAGAGACACAGCAGAAGGCAGCGTGAAGAAAGCGCAGAGGGTTGCGCGAATGGAGAAGGAAAAGATTTAGGGTTACAAAGAGGGAAGAGGGCTGTGCGAATAGAGAATGAAATGATTTAGGGTTACGAATTTTTCTTTATATAGTGTATGAATTGTAAAAAAAATTAGATTTCATGGCGGAATCTAGAGATTTAACTACCAATTTCATGTTGGAAGATATAACGGCGAAAATGATGGAAGTTTTAACTAGAGCTCAGATCAGCTCACAACCTCCGCCAACTGAAGCGTCGATTGCTCTCATTAGTATTAAGTTGGGAGGATCCAACTATGCCTTGTGGTCCCAGGTGGTAGAGATGTATATCTCTGTCAAAGATAAACTGGGATAAATTAATGAGGATTTTCCTCAACCTGTTGAAACCACCCCTCATTTAGGAGATGGTATACTGAAAATGCCATTGTCAAAGGATGGTTGATCAATTCGATGGACCCCTATTTGATTGCAAATTTTATCCGATTCCCAACTGTAAAACAGGTTTGGGATTAATTCTTTACTATGATGGGACGGACACGTCTCGAGTGTATGATCTTCGTCGTCAAGTTACTCGTACGAAGCGCGGGTGGATCCATTGAAAAATACTACGATGACCTTGAGGGTTGTGGCGTGAAATTGATTTCGTCGTCCTAATCGATGGAGTGTACGATTGATATACAAAAATACAACTCCATCGTACGGGAAGATCAGTGTATACCTTCGCCGATAGACTTGATGATAGATTGGATAAAACTTCGAAGTGATGTGCTTGAGATCAAACCATTCCCACTGCGATGGAACGAGCACATGGATTCGTCTGGTAGGAAGAGGTCGAGTAGGCAGTGATGATCCGCAGGGTGTAGATACGAAACCCAGGTAGTTATGGCTTTTAAAGGAAATTCGATGGACACATAATCTAATGCCATAAAAACGGGACCTTGTGGGTATGATAAATCCACAGGAAATCCACCATCTCTTGACATGGAATGTGGCCATTGTAGAAACTCCAAACACACCCGTGAAAACTACTTCAAACTACATGGGTATCCTGATAACTGTATTTTATATAGTTATTTTCATCAAAATTAATAATGATAAATGCTATGTTCGTTTAATATTTATTAATTTTTGTTAAATAAATTAATATTTTCCTTTTATTTGCTAAAAATATTTTTTTAATAAAATTAAATAATTTGTATCGAAAATGTACTTAATTTCATAATTTTTTGTCCACAAATATAATTTCAAATAGTATAGTTCTTAATTACAATTTATAAAAATTGAAAATATAATTTAAATTAAATTTGGGCTTAATTATAATTATTAAAAGTTTAAAAATTTAATTTAAATTAGTAAAGGGCTAAGCGTAATTTAAGAAAGTTTAAAATGTAATTTGAAATATATTTGTGGGTGAAAATATAATTAATGAAAGTTTAATTTTTCGCGCGAGGAGAGAGAAGAAGACCACGCGATATTACACTCGCGACGTGGACCGTCCGTCGAAGGAAGAACGGCAGGTCGCGCGTGCTCATCAAGCCGAGCTAAGGAAAGTAGGTACGAGAGGTATCTCGCCGCGCGGCTCGGCGTGCCGATGGAGCCCACGCGTGTCGCGCGAGCGGCGTCGAGTGGGCCCGCGTGGTCGAACGCAAATTCCGGGCGATCGGCCGACCGTTGGATCGGATCGACGGTCCCGGTTGAGCGCGTCCGTCCGCCATCGCGCGCAGAGCTTTCGTGTAAAAATCCTGTGTGTCGCGGGTTATGGTAGTAGCGTGCATCCTCCGTATTTACAGAATAAGAATCTGCCACGTGTCCCAAGAATACTTAAGCTAATCAAAGTCCGACACGTGGCTATTTTACAATGTGCACAACCGCGTTGGATCGCGCCCATTTCCCGGTAGTTGCCTCGGCACCGCGCCCGATCCTGCGCGGATTCTGCGTCTGCTTAGGTTTGTTCATCGATGATGTCTTTGCCACGTGTCCTTAGGGAATCTTTGAGCGAATCAGTTTTTGACACGTGGCACGCACAATGAATTAAAAAAATGCAGAATCTGCGCCCCTCTCACGCGTGAATTAAATACTATTTTTGATTTTCGCGTGAACGCGGATTTTAAGGGGAATGTCGGGGTTTTGTTTTCGATATAATTTTTTTACGCGTTTGAAAAAATGTATTATTTTTGATGTATTTTTTTTGCTATAAATAGGAGATAGTTTTTAGTTGTAAAAATTTTTTTTTTTAGAGTTTTGAGTTTTTAGTTTGGTTGGAGAAGAGTTTTTTTGGTTTAGAATTTTTGTGGTGTTCGGTTTTGGACTCCAGAACACGCAGAAGCCATTTTTTGGCTTTTGTTTTGTTATTCGTATGCCAAATATTTTTGTTTCGTGATGTTTTAATTTTCCTTCTTATTCTTCTAATTTTTCTGCATCTGTTGTAATTTTTATTTTAATTTAATGAAGTAATTTATTTTTTCTAGGGTTGCATTTGAACTAAATTTATGAAGCTTTGATTTTAACTATTTTTGATAGATTTATAAAACGTTCGATTTGTTCGTTCTATTTTGTGCTTAATGTTTTTTGATTATTTACGAATTTTATCAAAACGATTTGTGGCATAAAAATAAACTTGAGAAAGGCATTTTTGTGTATATTGCTCGTAAATAGAATGACATGTATGATGAAGGATAGGAATATACCCTAATTGTATGTGTGGCCATTGAAAACTTAGAACTTAATGAATCTTATTAAATTTAATTCCCATATAAATATAGTGAATTAATTTAACGAGGTGTGTTTGTACGGAGCTCGGAAGAGATGTATGAATAAAAAAGAAGTTTTCGGTTGACAAATTAAATGTACAAAAAAATATAAATCAAAAGAAAATAATATGATTGGAGTGAATTAATTTGGTGAAAAATTGCAATCCTAGAGTTCTCTTATTTTTTTATTACCTTTTTCTTAAATCAACGATTATTTTGGATAAAATAAGAGAGAAATAATTTTAGTACTCAACAAACTATAGTAACAAATCTCCGTGTGATCGATACTCTACTTATAAATGTTATTACTTGCGACCGTGTATACTTGCACGAGTTCGTGTCTTGAAAAACTCACAACATATCCAAAATGGTGGAATGATCTTCAAGCATGAAAGAAACGGGACACCATTGGGTGAGCCGTGGCAGCTGAGAATGCACCATTTATCCGCTTCCGGTAGAGATCTTCCCGGGATCGAGGTATTTCAAGTAAAGCATTTCACATCTGCTACTCGTAGTGATAAAGAAGATTGGATTACGGACCTACAGGGAGGCTACGAGATCACATGACATTTGACCCAAACGATCTCCCGATACAACCCGGCCCGAGACGGAGCCGTGTTGCCCGAATGCAAATTGGGTCAACATCTAGTTACGGGAGGCCCGGAACGGTGACCTTATCTCCTTCCGTTATCATTATCTAATACTTTGCTTGTACCTTCTCTATCAAGCCAGGCTAATGTACGTAAGTCGAGTCACTTGGACATAGCGCGTAGTATTGATGTATTCTACTTTCTACCCTACGGGATATTCTCGCGAGAGATCATTGGGCGTGGTACTAGGAGAGAGGGCTATACTATGTGGATGACCTCGATTCGGGAAGAGCCAATTATATGAAACCAGTTGGTAACAACGTGATTTGGCTATGTCATCGTAGATTTGGGCATCGTCATTTGGGTATTTAGACCTGCTCCTAGTTTATTTTCAAATATCACTGCATTCGGATTTCAAATGTGATACTTGTAGCAAAAAGTCATAGAGGCGTCTTATCTTATGAGCATGAATAAAAGTATGACTCATTTTTGCTTTGGTACATTCGATGTTTAGGGAACGCTGGTCATTACGTCGTGGGTCATCGTTGGTTTGTTATTTTTGTTGATGATTGTACACGCGTGACATGGCTTTACCTTCTCGAAACATAAAGATGAAGTATTTTCTACATTTCACTGTTTCACGCGTGGTTGAGACACGATTTTACGAAAAAATTAAGATACTAGATACGATAATGGAGGGAGTATGTTAATCACCAATTAGGACATACTTGGACGACCGTGAGTATTCTCGGCGAAACCTCGTGTTCCTGAGCCACGAGAATGGGAATACGGAAGGGAAGAATCGGCGTATTTTAGAAATGGCTCGGGCCTTACTAATCGGTGCTTACGTATGCCTAATAAATACCGGAGTGATCTTTGTTACTACGGTAATGTATCTCTGAATTGTATGCCGAAAACCTTACAATTTCAAACTCCTTAAAGGTCTTTATCGATCATCTTCCGCACTTGCTACTATTTTTGATGCTTCATGCGAATTTTGAATGTGTTGCTTTTTCCCACCTCCATAAAAATTAACGAACTAAGTTGGATCCATGTGCTGTCCGATGTGTATTCTTGGGGTATGGCGTACAAAAAAGGGTTACCGATGCTATGATCCAATTATTAAAAGAACCTATATTAGCTTGATGGTGATGCTATGTTCCCATCACCGGTATCCAATTACACTCTTTAGGAGGAGAGTTATGGTGAAGAACGAAATTAGCTTGATGTTGAAATATTAAACACTAGTCCAATATACTCGGATCGTGCCAATAATATGGAGGAGCCAGTATCTAGACCCGAGCTTGAACTTCCAAGAACTGAAACTGAAGTAGTAATTGAATCTCCAGAAGATGAAGTGGTTGATGTACCCTCACTTTCTTTGGTACCCGAATGATCCTCACTGTTAAGACTACTCCACGAGGTAAGCTATCCTATCACGATTTACAAACTAATGCTATAGATACATCTGTTGGTTACGTTTTACCTTTTAGACACACAATCGAGGCAAACCTCCCGAATAGATACTCCCAGAAAAGAAAAACGAAAATCCAGAGTATCCGATAGCAAATTATGTATCTCTCAAAGGTTATCGAGAACTGTCGGGGCATTTGCACTGAACAAGCTACTCCTCGTGTCAAATTCCAAGTAGCATTGAAGAAGCATTATCTGATCCAAAATGGGCTTAAGCTATAAAAGAGGAATTTGAGGCATTGTAGAAGAATAACACATGGGTGTACACATTTACAAACTAATGCTATAGATACATCTGTTGGTTACGTTTTACCTTTCAGACACAATCGAGGCAAACCTCCAAATAGATACTCCCAGGAGAAGAGAAAACGAAAATCCAGGTATCCGATAGCAAATTATGTATCTCTTTCGAAAGGTTATCGAACCTGTCGGAAATTTGCACAAACTCTTTCTCCTCGTGTCAAATTCCAAGTAGCATGAAGAAGCCTTATCGATCCAAAATGGGCTCAAGCTATAAAGAGGAATTTGAGGCATTGTAGAAGAATAACACGTGGGTGTTAAGGCCGAGTTACCTCGAGGAGGAAGATGGTAGGATGCAAATGGATTTTCTCCATTAAGTATAAAACGGATGGGTTAGTTGATCGAATCTGAGGTGAGGCTTGTAGCAAAAGGATATACAAAACACTTTGGATAGATTATCAAGAAACCTTCTCACGCTGTGGCTAAACTAAAAACCTTTAGAGTCTTGTTATCTCTTTGACAAATTTAGATTGTCCATTGCACCCGACTTGACGTAAAAAATGCCCCCGTAGTGATCTTGAAGAAGAGATTTACATGGATATCCCGCGGGATATCTTGTTACATCGAGAAAGGAGCTGCATGTAGATTACAACGGGCATTGTATGGACTAAAACAATCACCTCGAGCATGGTTTGGTAGGTTGAGTTGTGATGAAGAAATATGGGTTCCAATAAACGGCTACAATCATTACTATTTTCCTAAAACATCGATTAGGGAAGATAACAAATACTTATAGTCTATGTAGGCGACATGATCATTACGAGGGATGATAAAGAAGAAATCTCTAGCTTGAGAACAGCTGTCGAATGAGTTTGAAATGAAGAATTTGGGAGGGGGCTCGAAATACTTCTTAGGTATTGAGGTAACAAGATCAAAACAAGGCATATGTCTTTCCCCGAAAGGAAATATACGGACCTACTCGCGGAGAGCAAGACTACTAGATTGTAAACATGGCGATATTCAATGGTTCAAAATCATAAACTCGGAGAATATGTGGACAGTACCGGTAGATAAACAAAGATATCAATGGTTAGGTAGGGTAAGCTCATATATTTATCTACGTACTCGATCTAATATTGCTTATGATGTGAGTGTCGTGAGTCGATTCGTACCTGCTGCACAGTGAAGACCATATGGATGCGGTAAATGCGAATACTTCGTTGTTTAAAATCTTCCCGCAGGAAAAGGACTTATGTTTTCAAAGAATGGTTAATTGGAAGTCCTTGGATATCTGATTCGATTTGGCCCGGATAGGGAATATGAAGGATAGAAATCTCTTCTTCACTTTTGTGGGGAAATCTTGTTACATGGAGAAGCGAAAGCGAGTAGTTGCCTTATCTAGTCTTTGGGCCGAATTTAGGAGGAATGGTTAAAGGAATATGTGAGCTCCTTTGGTTGAAAAAACTTCTTGAGATGGGTGTTGCTTTCTTAACTACGAAATGAACTTATTTTGTGATAACAAAGCAGCTATTGCGACATCGCTCAATCCAGTTCAACATGACCGCACGAAGCACGTTGAAGTGGATTGGAACTTCATCAAATAGAATCTTGAAGAAAAGATTATTAAGCTTTCATTTGTGAAATCAGAAGATCAATTGGCTGATATACTCACGAAAATGCGTGTACTATGAACCTATGACTTCGACGACAAGTTAGGCGTAAGAGACGTATATGTACCCGCTTGAGGAGTGTTGGCGTGAGTAGTATGGCAAACAACAAGCGTACAAAAAGCGAGACAACTTATTGCCGTAAATTATGGCGGAATGTCGGCACCAATGTGGCGAACCAAAAATTATAATGAAAATAAATAATGCTGTAATTGTTTTCCTTTTTTGTTTCCTTTTGTATACAAATACTATACACTTGTACAAGATTATCAGAACAGAAAATATGAAATATAATTGATAATTATCAGAGAAACACATTATTTGACAAAATTTGCCTTTCTAAATGAAGTCATTGAAGAAGAAGTTTACATTAAACAACCATCAGGTTATGAAGAAAAAGGTCACAAAGACAAGGTGTTGAAGTTGAAGAAAGCTCTTTATGGGTTAAAACAAGCACCAAGAGCATGAAATAACTGCATCGACAAGTACTTTTTGGAGAACAACTTCACCAAGTGTCCCTATGAACATTCACTCTACGTCAAGATTGAAGATGGTGATATTCTAATCGTTTGTCTATACGTAGATGATCTCATCTTCACTGGAAGTAATGCGAAGCTGTTTGAAGATTTTAAGAAAGTGATGACACGAGAATTCGAAATGCCAGATATCGAGTTAACGGCATACTACCTTGGAATTGAAGTGAAGTAAAAAGAAGAAGGCATCTTCATCTCTCAAGAAAGCTATGCAAGGGAGATATTAAAGAAGTTCAAGATGAACGATTGCAAGCCGATCAACACACCAATGGAATGTGGAATCAAACTATCCAAGCATGAAGATGGTGAAAGTGTGGATCCAACATTTTTCAAAAGTTTAGTTGGAAGTCTGCGTTATCTCACGTGCACAAGACCTGACATCTTGTATGCCGTTGGATTGATTAGCCGCTATATGGAGAAACCGACAATCACCCATTTCAAAGCTGCAAAAAGAATCCTATGCTATCTAAAAGGTACAATTAATTTTAACTTGTTCTATTCTACTTCTAATGATTACAAGCTTGTTGGATATAATGATAGCTATTTTGGTGGAGATATAGACGATCAAAAAAGCACTTCTGAATTTGTGTTTTTAATGGGAGATACTGCTTTTTCATGGATGTCAAAAAAGCAAATAATTGTCACATTGTCTAGTTGTAAAGCAGAATATGTAGTAGCTACCTCATGTGTTTATCATGCAATTTGGCTAAAAAAACATGTTAAAAGAGATAAGTATGACACAAGAAGAGCCAACCAAAATTTGTATCGACAATAAGTCAACCATTGCCTTTAGCTAAAAATCTTGTTTTCCATGATCGAAGCAAAAACATAGATACTCAATATCATTACATCAAGGAGTGTATCACAAGAAAGGATGTACAACTCGAGTATGTAAAATCACAAGATCAAATTGTCGACATCTTCACTAAACCATTCAAGCAAGAAGACTTTGTCAGATTGAGAAATTTGCTCGATATCATAAAACATGTTTAAGGGGGAGTGTTGTTTTGTAAACTTGATTACAAGCCCAAAAACTCTTTGAAATATTCTAGTCCATTTGAAGTCTAGCTCATGGAAGCTTCTATGGTGATGATTTGGATTGATAAGGATACAACTCATGGTTGGTAGGCAAAAATAATAAAATAAATGAGTTAGGTGTATGTTTTAGATTGTTTTGGTAGGTTTATATTGTATGGTTTAGATTTATTAATTGTTTCTATAAATATTTCTCAGTAACAATGTAATAATCAAGTCAAAAACAAAAGTTTGAGAGTTTCTGAGTGTTACTGAAAAATTGTTCTTAAATGTTCTTGAGTTTTGAGAGTTTTAATTCATAATATTCCAACAAATAGAGCATCTTCTCATTCCACATCATCATCTCCATCATCTCCCTCATCTTCCTCGCATTCTGACTTCATGTCAACCTGACGATCGAAAGATATGTTGGGGAGACCATATGAGATTGGTGTGTTTGATCTTTCTGGTTTTTTCATAGAAGCTTCATTTAGCTATTGTACGTTGTTTCTTCAACATAGCAACACAATAAGCTTTAACATACTCTTCCTAAAAAAAGAAGTCAATTTATGTTCTTCTTTGTTCGTGGCATAGAAGTGGGAATAAGAAGTATCAAGGCATATATGAATAATACAAAACAAATAAAAAGAGATGAGGATATAATAGATCTCACGATATAAACCTGTGATCCCAACATCAAATTCATGGTTGTAACTAAGAAATTGAGACCTTATTATGACTTTAATTAAAATTCCATTCAATGTTTGTTCAAATAAACAAATAATAATAATGATTAGAAGATTTCCTTATGATTTATGTTGTGATTTATGTCATCGCTAAGCACTTTTCTTTTCAGCCCACTAGAAGTCTAGAAGTAAGAATAAACCATTCCCCTTGAATCAATTTTTGTTGTTTTATTTTGCAAACAAAACGAAAACTAACACTAACACTAAACAAAATACCAGTAAAATTATTCACCTTTTCGCTGTTGTGGGCGAAAGCAATAAATAGCGGTATATGAATATATCAAAGCGATAAAATGAACACACATAATTTACGTGGTTAATTCGCCAGGTCGCGGGAAGCAGATATTATTTGAGCGGTAGGAAATATCTGAGAATACGGTCTGATTTTCTCACTAATAATATCTCCGAGTGTTTCCCAAAACTCACAAGTATTTTCTCTTTGAGTTTCTTATACTTCTCTCGATTTTTCGATTTTTGCTTTGTTCTTGCATTTAACTCTTCCCTATTTATAGATGAAGAAGACTCACTTTTCCTAAATTGTGTCATAATTTAAGCCTTAAATTAGCCACCATTTCCTTAAATTATAATGACTATTTTCCTTAAATCACGCCACTATTTTTCCTAAATCACGACACAATTAGTACTAATTTCCTAAATTATCGCCAATTTAATTTATTCTTTTGTCAATATTCACCTTTTCGCTTGTATATAGACGAGTGAATTGGTAAAGTTTGGTGACCGGCCGTTGTTGGTGGTTGCGCGAGTTGATGCACGACCACCGTTTTATAACAAAGAGTGATATAAAAAAATGAACGGTTATAATTATTTTGATAATTATCTCTCTTTTTTCTTATGAGTATAATGAAATTATGGCAATACGCTTTTCTTATATTCCTTCAATATTGACTTGGTGAGACAAATAAAATAGAGAACTTTTAAATGAGTTAGATTTATTGATAACATGAAAAATTCTTTTAATCAATATTTTACTTTTTCTCAATGAAGCTTTGATCCATTGTTTTGAGAGTTGACTTAAAAACAAGGGTTTCCTTTTCTTTTTCCTCCTCTTAACCTCTTTAAGCTACTTCTCTTCCCCCCTCCACCACATGACTCACCTTCTTTCCTCTGTTTTCTTTTTTCTTTCTTGTTGTTGTTTTTTCTTCAATTCCCATAAAATCTTTGAAGGTAAAATTGAGCTCTTTGGTTTTTCGTTTCCAACCTAATATTAGCTAGCAATTTTGGCTTAGATTTATTTTTGACGCTCTCATCTGGCAGTTTCTCTACTTCTTTTTTTGATTTTGCTTAGTGATTGGGGTTGTCTGCCCTCATTTTAGAATCAGTTTATTGGTATTTCGTCTGGTTATTTGGAAGAGTTATGGAGAATTTGCATACTAGAATGGATCATTCGTTTTATCTTGGGACAGTGGGTAATACTTTTTAAAAAAGGTTGATGAACTTGAAAGTTGTTGTGTGTTTGAAGAAATTGGAAGAGTAGACATAAGGGAAATGATATCGGGAATGATGTATTGATGACTTGCAGGCCACCATTGCAGAGACAGCCACTTAAATGTCTTAGGATGAGTTTGTTAGTAACTATGGATTGATTCATAATGAGTTGCTTAATGCTTGGTTCTATTTTTGATTTTTTTCCTAGCTGCATACTTTGCTTTTTATTTGTTCTGCTTAATTTCCCTAGGCTGTTATGCTTTTGATTTGAGTATGTTTTTATGTTATTTGAGTCTAATGGTACCGTTTTGGCTTTGGTGTTTTTCTGCTTTTTAAAAGTTTATTTTGTGTCTATTTTAGTGCTTTAATCTTGGTTGTTCGTGGAGGTTTCATTTTTTGTTTTTCTCACATGCTAAATAACGTTGATAAAACTTGAATATTATCCTAGAACTTTTGCTACAAGCCTAAGTGTTAGATATTTGTTAAGTTTGATTTCTTAGGTAGTTTTGGGCTGTTAAAATGAGATCAATTTAGCTTTTGATTTTATTGGGTGTTCCATTTAGTTTTTCTAGATTTATGCTTTTAATTAAATTTTAATTAAACATATCTCTGTCTAATTGAAAAAAAAAACATTTGCATAAAAAATACTTATTTCTATTGAAATACAAATAATATTTTTTTTAAAATATCAAATTAAAATGTAAAACCAGTAAATTTTTCTTTAACCGTTAAATTATAAGAAAAAAAATTAAATTAATCTTAAAATTATGTTTAAAAATATACTTGAACATGAAAATTATTATCTTTTAAATACCACATTATTTTTGTTCGTGGATCAACAACGTTAAAAGTTAATTTTTTTTATTTCTTCTCTAGTTACCTCTCTCATAAACCTATTTTTTTGTATCATTTTTATTTTTATATAAAATTTAAGCATTTATCATTTTTATTTTTATCACGTAAGGATGTAATTGTAATAGTATTATTATATTTAATCAATTGAAATTAATAAAAAAATATTATTAGTTTCGAGATGTATTGTGAATGATTTTAAAATAACTTTAAATAAGAAAAAAATGTTAAGAAACATTGAAAACATAAGAAAATTATTTTATCTTGTATACGTAT
The DNA here is from genome assembly GCA_033030585.1 of Hippophae rhamnoides. Taxonomy (NCBI): domain Eukaryota; kingdom Viridiplantae; phylum Streptophyta; class Magnoliopsida; order Rosales; family Elaeagnaceae; genus Hippophae; species Hippophae rhamnoides. The sequence continues at coordinate 57,369,157 of CM065428.1, read as the reverse complement.
TCTCTATAAGAATATTACGCGGTATTTTAGTTAGTTTTTAAATGTATTTAAAAGAAAAGTCTATCTTTATTTTCTATAAACTGATTTTTTTTTTGGATAATTGTGAAACATGTAATATCGTGCACCACTTAAAATTTTATATAAATGAGCCGTAAATTTAGTATAACTTATCTAAACCTAATGAATTCGTAGGTATCTTTTGTACTTTTTTTTTGTTCAAATTTTCAATTGGGTACTACTAGGAGAAAAGCGGGATCATTTAGAAGGAGTGAAGGACTTAATTACTATTTGTGGATAGGCCCACTACATTATTGGGCTTAACTTTTACGTTGGGTCGGATTTTTGTTGGAAGTATTAAACCCGAAATTGAGTCAGATCGTGTTTCAGGTTTCGTATTGATTTCGAGGACAGGAAGAAGCATAAAGGTTTTTCTTGTTGAAGAGGAAAGACTACTGCAGACCTTCCCCTATTTTTCATTCTCGGTTCACTCCAACTACACGTCACTATGGCTCCAGATCCGAACGGTTCCGGTGCCGGCGCCAACCCTAGTAGCAGGGAGGATACGGTTAAGGTTCCCGCTAAAGACCCCAAGAAGAAGGATGACAAGAAGGACGATGATTTGGTAAATCATTTTTAAACCTTTTCTATCAGGTTTATGCTCTTTTCTGTTTCTTTGCTGAGAATTTGAGAGAAAAGTGAAACGGGAAACAATTGTTTGCCCTTGAAATTTAGGAATATTTATTATTAGGGAAAGGGCAAAGGAAAAGCAAATACAGTGGCTGGAAAATTTTGCAGTTTGAATAAGATAACATGGAATTATGATGTATGTGAAGTTTTCTGTTTTTAAATCAGATGAGGAGAATTGCTTAATAATTGCTTTTGTTTTTAATTTTTAATCGGTACAGTCCGATGAGGACTTGGCATTGAAGCAGCAATTAGATTTGTATGTCGAAAGGGTTCAGGATCCTAATGCCGAATTGAAGAAGGTTGCTCTCGAGTGTATGAGGTAATAACTTTTTTTTTTACTAATTGTTGTCTCTTGGGTATGGGATGTATTAGTTTAGGGAGACCATTTATCAGTTGGGCACTTGGGCACTTGGGCGCTTTTCTTTTATGATTCCTCCCCCTTCCCTTTTGTTTGGGTTTAGGTCCTTTAGGAAGGGAGATTATCCAGGCACACGGAAGCCACTCTATGAGTGTTGGGTCATGTAGACTGGTGAATTTCCAGAACCTAATTTTATTATGTCATCTCAGTCACTTCATGAGAAAATAGATTGTCTTTGAGCCGTATTGCACATGGTATTTCATCAAGTAGGCAACCATTCCTTTCTGATACATGTGAGAGGAGTATTTCATTCAACCATTCCTTTCTCCAGCGTTTAATTTTTGCTGTAGACAATATTCTTAGAATCCCTTTATAGGTAAGTTCCTGTCATTTTCACTTAGAATTTAGTTTCTCTAGTTATCTCTTATCTTGACAGCAAGTATGGGCTTTATACTTCCTTTCTGTACTCAAATAAAGTTTTCACTATTATTTTCCATATTTTGAATGACTGCATAAATTGATCTTGTAGGCATGAAATCCGTACCTCAACAAGCTCCATGACTTCCGTTCCTAAGCCATTGAAGTTTCTTCGCCCACATTATGGAACTTTAAAAGCATACTATGGAACCATGGAAGATTCAGATTTGAAGGTAAGATCAATCAATTCTTATACTGTCTATTGAATGTGTTCTTCTCCACTTCAGTTGATTTGCTTTATTTACTTCTTACCTGCAGAGATACCTAGCAGATATATTATCAGTCTTGGCATTAACAATGTCTGCTGAAGGAGAACGGGTATGGCTATTTATTCTAAAATTTATTTTTACTGTTAACAATCTAGTTATTTTTATAGCATGTTTTTTATGTATGTGAATTCCATCATGGGTGCTACTGAAGTAAAATACAAGATGCATGGTGTTTACTTTGATATGAACTTTTTAAACTGTACATGTCAAAATACATTTTGTTACCCTGGTAAGTATTGCCAACCTTTGTTTTTGAACACTTTCAGGAAAGTCTCAAGTATAGGTTACTCGGTTCTGATGGCGACATTGGTTCATGGGGCCATGAATATGTCAGGTAAGCATCATCTCGTTTAGATAGTAGTCATCACTCATCAGCCATCACCATTTTTTGTTGTATTGATATTTAAAGGTGTAATAATATTCTTACCTATTGTGATTTCTGTTGAAAATGTATAAGTGCCTGCATATTCATGCTTAGATGCATGTAGTCTCTGTAGAAATGCAAACCTTACCTTGACTGCTGAATGTTTTTCTTAAAATCAGGAATTTAGCTGGAGAAATTTCTCAAGAGTATGCTAAGCGACAGGTTTGTAATCTATCCTAAGCATGTTGTTGATAAATTGTTTTCTGAAAATGGAATATAGTTAGTGGTTAACACATAGGCAGTTTCATCATCATGTGAGTCAGAATACTAGATATCATCTTCATAAAAAAAGAACTTGTTTATGGCTCTTTATCTATCGGTATGGTATCACGATTATAGCATTTTAGCTCATATTTCATGGCAACAAGTATGACATGAATGGTACATGTCTCACTCGTGGTTGTACTTTTGGGTTTTTCTATCAGTGTTGCTTCAGTATAGTGCAACATCTGATTACAGTGATAATATTGATTGCACACACTGTTTAATTAATGTATATGATGCACTCAATGACAGAGTGAAGAGGGTCAAATCGATGATTTAATGGATCTAGTGCAAGAAATTGTTGCTTTTCATATGAAGGTAAGATCTATAGCTTGCCGTAATTAGGTTGTCCAAGAAATCGTTGCTTGTTTTTTGGTTTTTAATAGTTTCTTCTTGGCTGCAGCACAATGCTGAACCTGAAGCTGTTGACCTTTTAATGGAGGTAAATTAACATATTAGTATATTACTTTGTCAATAACTTGTACTAGTCAAGGTTTTCCCTCTGTTTTTGTTTGCTGGATGTAATTTGTTTGGTGATTCATGCAGGTTGAAGATCTTGATCTGTTAGCTGAGCATGTGGACAAGACAAATTTTAAAAGAACCTGTCTCTACCTGACCAGTTCAGCAAAGTAAGTGGAAGACGGGGAATGCACCTAATTTTAAGTGATTTTGCATCATAAGTTTTATCTGTGCCCATAAAATTTCTCATATTCTTCTCAAATACCAAGCCTCATGATTCCTATCTTTGGTTTCCCATTGTGATAATTTTGACAATGGACAAATCATTCATGGTTGAAAATCCTAAAGAATTGAATGCTCATCCTAGGTTGTCTATTGAAGTCTTGAACTTATGAACTAGTATTAACAAGTTGAAATACTTTGCCTGATACACTTGTCTTGGTTTGTGAATTATTAGTTATCTTTGATTTTATTGTCTTGGTACGACACCTTAATTGTTACAATCATAGATTCTGGTGCATTAGTTAATTACTTCTACATGAGAAAATTCCAAACTATCTATTTTTATTGTGATTTTTGAATACAGATACCTTCCTGGGCCAGATGATATGTTGGTTTTGGATATCGCATATACAATTTACATGAAATTTGAGGAATATGCACAGGCCCTCCAGATTGCATTGTTCCTTGATAACATGAAGGTTCTACTTTGTTGCAAATTTGAATTTTTTTTTATAGTTTCTCTGATTATGTAAGAAATTAATGAATTAAAAGTTTTGTACTGGTGGGGACTCATGGGGTGGCATTGTGGACCACAACCACGAACATGACATGGCATAATTTTTTTTTACTTGGAATTAACTGCTAATTCACATATTGGTTTCTCTTACTATTATAAATAATCTTTATAAATAAATAACTTGACTAAAAATAATATTTTTATAATATTAAAAAAAATGTAAATTTGGGTCAAAAAACACGAACACGCACACCACAATATGATTAACATTCCTAGAAGGGAGGGTGTTGCATGCTGTAATAAAACTTTTAAGTTTCTGGTTCCTCTTTATTCTTCATGGACAACTCCTAACAAGTCTGAGCATTGTGTTGGCAGTATGTAAACAGAATCTTTACTCAATGTGACAATCTCCTACAAAAAAAGCAGTTCTGTTATATCCTTGCTCGGCACGTAAGTTCCAAATTCACTTTTCTGGCGGACTTGAAATTACTGCTTTGCATGAGATATGCCTGAGAATTAAAGTATTATGCTGCTTGGATATTATTTGAATCAATATGCACTGCATTTGTGTCACAGGCAACTAATTATTATTCTTGCTAGATTAAATTTCCTTTATAATTTGCTAATAGCTCATTTACTTCTGACTTCATTGCTTTTTATAAAGTTCAATGTCTTGGAAATTTGTGATTGTGCCTTAGCTCCCTGCTGTGACCCTCTGGTGCAGTGGGGAAGCAGGGTCATATGAATGGGATTCTGGTATATTCATTAGTGACAGGCTGTTTGCTAATTAATATTTTTTTTTTGGCAGGGAACTTGTTTTGAGCTTGATGATGACCACGTTGTGGACGATGATGACAGATTTCTGTTGCAAGATATCATCAACAATGCTAAGCTAAGTGAAGGATATCTTACACTTGCCCGTGATATTGAGGTCATGGAGGCCAAAACTCCAGAAGATATCTACAAGGTCAGATTTGTTGGTTTTTCACGGTATTCCCTTTTAATTATCATTTTAAAAAGAATGCTAAGCACACCAAGTTGAGACATTGCCAAATTCATGCGTCCAAATGTTGTGGGCTCCCTGCATCATTTGGTACCCTAATTTCAATGCATCGACCAACAAGATCTTGACACTTGAATTCTGAAGTGTGTCCCTTTACTCATTTTTCTGTGTTCCTTTTTCTATTTTGCTCAATGTACTAATATAATATGAAGATGTTCTTGACTATTTGTGAGTGTCTTTCATTCCTGCTTCCCTGTTTCTCTTTGCTATAGATACAAAGTAAATTTTGTAGCTGCATTTATTTGGTGTAGTCAAGCATATTAGCTACATGGCTTCTTGCATTTTTATATGGAAAATGTTTCTATCTACATTTAGATCTTCCAACTTCATATCTAGGTAATAGAATGTAATGATGCAATATTCATGTTAAAAGTCCTATCTGAAGACATTCAATTACATCTCTTGGAGGAAGTAATTGTGGTTTGTTAATCTTATGGCAGTCAGTAGAAGGTAAACTAGTCTCCCTTTTTTCCCTTTTAACTAAAGCTAATGGAAGTTTATTTCAAGTTAGTTAGTTAGTTTTTTTTTAAATGTTGTTGTCAAAGTTGGTGATGGTGATTGCAATATATGACTTGTCTCATGTTCTTATGTTTTCATTAGGCACACTTGCTTGATGGCCGAGCTAGTGCTGGTGCCAGTGTTGATTCTGCCAGACAGAATTTGGCTGCAACATTTGTCAATGCATTTGTTAATGCTGGCTTTGGGCAGGTAAGCTGTGTAGTGTTTGGTTCACCCAAATTGCATGGATGTGGATTTTGTTGATATTGAGATTTTGTTTCATTGCAGGATAAGCTAATGACGGTCCTGTCAGATGCTTCAAGTGGTGGTTCAGGAAACTGGCTTTTTAAGAATAAGGAACATGGGAAGACGAGTGCTGCAGCGAGTCTGGTGTGCCCTCATTTACTCTTATGAATTAGTATTTGATTGTGCTTTCACAGCTTTCTTAAAAAAATTTAACCTTCATGATAGGGTGCGATTTTACTCTGGGATGTTGATGCTGGGCTAGCTCAAATTGACAGATACTTGCATGGCACTGACAACCATGTTATTGCTGGTGCATTGTTGGGAGTTGGAATTGTCAATTGCAGTATCAAACATGACTGTGATCCTGTGAGTTGCTTTGATTTTTTTTATGCTAGGTTTTTATAACTAGTATTTGCTCCTAAATCCTAAATTCTTATCTTAGGCACTGGCACTTTTAAGTGAATATATTGATAGAGAGGACTCATCTATCCGAATTGGTGCCATAATGGGGCTGGGCATTGCATATGCTGGTACTCAGAATCGGCAGGTAAGAATTCTTTGCATTTTCTGTGAATTTGACTTGTTGGCCATGGAAACTTCGTTTTTGTAATGAAAATTTGCCGATCACATGTAATATTTATTATTTAACTGCAAAAATGTTTTTTGTGGCATTATTTCTATCATCCAACAACGCTGATCTTTATTTATCTTGAAATGTTTTCCTTTGAGTACTGTCTAATTTCTAATGGTATATCATATTGTTCCTGATACTCAATTGTTTACTGTACTAACATGTTTGTTGTCATTGGATTTCTCTTTGGCAGATACAAGCTAGACTTTCTGCCATACTTGAAACAAAAGCTCCTCTTGATGTGATTGCATTCACTGCAATCTCATTGGGATTGATATTTGTTGGTTCCTGCAATGAAGATGTTGTGCAGTCTATCATTTTGGCCTTAATGGACCGAAGTGAGTCAGAGTTGGGGGAACCCCTCACCCGGCTGTTGCCTCTTAGTCTTGGTCTTCTATTTCTTGGAAAGCAGGTGGTTTACTCATTAGTTTCTTTGAGAAATCACCATTAGATAATGCATTATTCTAAATGGGTTCTTTTTTTTTGTTCGATTTTCTTTTCATAACATCTTTGGTGTGCATAGAAATTTCACCGGTAAAATAACATGATTGTTCCTGAGACTTAAGAGCATTCAATTTCCAGTATTTTGATATATTCTCTCATTTTTTTATTGCAGGAAAGTGTGGAGGCCACTGCCGAAGTTTCAAAAACATTTCATGAAAAAATCAGAAAACATTGTGATATGGTTCTTCTATCCTGTGCTTATGCTGGAACAGGGAATGTTCTCAAAGTATTCTTTCAATTCCTCTTTTTTCTTCTGTTAAATGTTAATTCCTCTCAAATGTCCTTTGAAATCTGTGAGTTGTATGAACTCAGTTGCATGTATGATGTAGCTGTCTTTCTGTTATGCAGGTTCAAAATCTTCTCGGCCATTGTTCTCAGCATCTTGAGAAGGGTGAAACCCATCAAGGACCTGCTGTGCTGGGAATTGCTATGGTAGCAATGGCAGAAGAACTGGGGCTTGAAATGGCAATCCGTTCATTGGAGCATCTTCTACAGTACGGCGAACAAAATATCCGAAGGGCTATTCCTTTGGCTCTTGCTCTCCTTTGCATATCTAATCCAAAGGTAAATAAATCTATCTGGGCATCCTTTATATATTGCAAAGGTTTGTCAGCAAAGCAAAATGATTCAATAAATTTGTCCATTCAGCTTGAATGGACTGGTATCATGTTTTTAAAATTGTCTGTATTTATTGATTCTGGAATCACTCATTTCATGTATCCGGAGAAAACACGTTAAATAACAATTTGCATACGCTTCTGGGACCCCAAGTCCCTAACACCCTTAAGTCGATTAAGCTCGGTCACTCATATTTCTTTTGCCAGAAAAAGCTTTGTTAGTTCGTCATATCTTCTAGGACTAATATTACTTCAAACTGATCTGGATGCATATAAATGCAAATTAGATAACTTTTAAACCTGCTTACCTTTAAACATTTCTTTAATCTGGTTACCATTTTCTAATTGCTTGTGTTGACTAGGTGAATGTTATGGACACCTTGAGCAGACTTAGCCATGATACAGATTCAGAAGTTGCAATGGTAAGAAAATGAAGTCACATGGATTTATTATTCCGTATATGTGTTTTTGTGTTCATTTTGTTCGGATTCAGGGAATTGTGGCTAATATTTCTGGTTCAATATTACAGGCAGCAGTCATCTCCTTGGGTTTAATAGGTGCAGGAACCAACAATGCCAGAATTGCTGGGATGCTCCGCAATCTTTCGAGCTATTACTATAAAGATGCCAGCCTTCTGTTCTGTGTAATTTGTCCTTGGAGTTCCCGCTGTGAGTTTCCTATAATATACCATGTCACTCTATGGCATTTATTTCTCTTTTGTTCACTTTTTTACAGGTGCGGATTGCTCAAGGGCTAGTTCATTTGGGGAAAGGCTTGCTAACTTTAAATCCATATCATTCTGATCGCTTCTTGCTATCACCGTAAGTAACCCTTTTACAGGGGAATTGCTTAACACCACTAATTTTATCTTTATGCTGATATATATATATATATATGTGTGTGTGTGTGTGTGTGTGTGTGTATTATAAAGGATAACACAACATGGAAGTTGAATGTTGGAGGAAGTGGTTTTTCCTAATCTGACTGCTAGCTTATTCGCATAAATTCTAATGCAATTTATCTTTTCTGTTACCTTGTAGGACAGCGCTTGCTGGAATTATAACCATGCTACATGCATGTCTTGACATGAAAGCAATTATTCTGGGGAAACATCATTATGTTCTCTACTTCCTTGTTTTAGCAATGCAGGTTGGTTATTTTTTAACACTTGAATTAATATTGCGGTCTTTCTCCTGGTCAATTATTTATATTTAATAATTTGTTACTCTTGTCAGCCTCGAATGCTGCTGACTGTGGATGAGAACCTCAAACCTTTGTCTGTACCTGTTCGAGTGGGTCAAGCAGTTGATGTTGTTGGCCAGGCTGGTCGTCCTAAAACGATCACTGGTTTCCAAACCCATTCAACACCAGTTCTTTTGGCTGCTGGTGATAGAGCAGAGCTGGCTACCGAAAAGTAACAGAATAATCCCCTCCAACTTTCCTGCTTTAGTTTTGGCTATTGTCAACAATCTTCTAAAAGTATGTATTTCTTTTGTAGGTATATTCCCCTTTCTTCTATCCTTGAAGGGTTTGTTATCCTGAAGGAGAATCCAGAGTATGTAGAGGATCATTAGTTTCACTGACCACTACATGACATTTATTTCCACGGTATAACTTCCTTGTCTCTTGTCCAAACGTTGGAATTATAAACAGCAACTTTAGCTGCTGAGGATTGAATTGATCCTGTTTGTCACAACCTTTGTTCTTCTCCGGTTTCACTCAAGTGAGAGCAGTTCCAACCTCTAAAATTAGGAAGTTCCTACTATTTAAAATGCTGCAATAACTTAGGGGATATACTTTTGGAGTGTTCCATGTGAATTTTTGAGCTTTAAAATAGGAAGCTCTAGTTAGAACTTATGGAAATTGTTGTCACAATATTACTTCAATTGATGCAGTACTGCTAGAAATCTTGAAATTGTGATAGCTGCTTTTGGTCTCTCAGTGATCAGTTGGATGTTTATACATGCAGTAATTCTGTTGGAAATCTTGAATTTGTGCTAGCTTGAAATTCGCAGTAGTTAATATCTTTCTTCTTTTTTTTCAGCTATGAAAAGGCAAAAAGGCTGTGATTTATCATCCTGGGGAGTTCTCTTAGTTGAGGGATGATGGAAGTTTTTGCTCTAGTTTAAAGGAGAGAAAATAGGGCAATAGCTAGGTTGAACGCTTAAACCCTAATCCAGAACTGAAATACCCTCCTGTCATGTAACGGGTTTATGTGGCTTTGGTGAACATGGATTATTTCAAGGAAAAAGATGTAGGGAATTATGTGGCCATGACGATTTTAATTGTAATTTCTAATTATTTTTATTTTGTCATTTTGTAAAAATAATTATCAAATTTTAATAGTAATTATTAGTTGGTTATTTTCATAAAAAATTAAAAATTATCTGAATTTGGTAACATTTTTTTGATCTAAAAAGTTAAGATTTTTTTTATTATTATAAATTCCATGATTTAATCATATTTTTCAAATGTTTAATTATAATAAAATTCCTTACAGTTGATTTACTCTTTAGAAAAGTGTACGCCACAAATTAAAAAAATTGAATAATAAATCTTTTATAGATTTATAAAACACTTAAAATGATTATTTATAAAATTAAAAATCATAATCGGGCATACCTCATTAAAAAAATTAGATATCATGAAACAAAATTGTTATTTACCACTCCATTAATAATTACAAAATTTAATTATACATGAACTTAGGGGTGAATTGTAAATTAAAATTGCTTATTTTTTTTCAATTTAAATCAAATTTAATGATTATTAATTTAATTGATGATATAATCAATACTAATCAATTTAAATTTGAGTTTTTATAATTATAATTAAAAAAATTTACTTCAAAATTTATTATTCTTAAAATTTATATTTTATTATTTAAATTAATATATTAAGTTAATATAATTAGGTATATATAATTGATGAATATATAAAAGTAAAATAATTAGTGTATTTTTTCACTTAATATTTACTTATTTTATTTAATAAGTGATATTTTTAGGGTTAAAAATATTAAAATATAATTTTTTTAATAAAAATGGATAAAAATATAATTTTAGGGAGTTTTCTATAAAAAAAAATTTAATACAGGACCAATGAAAAAACGTAAGACAAGTAGGGGAGCTGACTAAGTTCGTTACGTGGATGCCATGTAAGCGGAGATACCCATTTACGCAACTTTGTGTGTATCCAGTGACGTAGGATCATGTCATGTGTCAACACGCTATTCATTCAGGGTTTGCCACTTAGTTCTTCACGCGTTATCGCCTAATTCATCCCATTTTCCCACCAAGGAACCACACAAGTCTTAAGAGTAAATCACAGATCATCACGTGTCGTTGAGTTAGTGCACATTGATCACGACCAATCAAGCATGCCACTCGTCACGTGCTTATTGGATTTTCCTTTCCTCAGTACCACGTGTCACTTTTATATTAGATGACGTTGTTAATTTTCTCTTTTTTTATCTCATTCTTTGATCTAAAATTGATCTGACTGTTCAGATTTTATCTGAGTTTAATTTAACCCTCTAATTGTCCTATAAACCCTAATGAGCAAAAAATTAACAATTTTTTTCTTCAGTTTTTGGAGCTTAGAAGAGAGAAAAATACAAAAAAAAAATTAAAATGATATTCAATTTTGATAGATATTCGAGAGAAAATTGGTGCTATAATTCAAGAAATTGGTTACATTTCTTTTTCTTCTCCTGTTATTATCAATTTTTATGTCTTTTTTTTATAAAAAATACGAACATTATGAATAAAATTATGTCTACTTAATTTATTAATTTAAGTGTCATATGAACCTAATTTTTAACATATGATGATCCAATATTTTATCCAAGTTATGATTTCAATTTAATTGTATTATTTAATATGATTTTTATCCTATTATTTGTTTTGTTTGGCTAATAATTGGTCTATAAAAGTAATTAAATAGATTTAAGAAAATTATTTAATTGTTTGTCTTGATTTAATAATATACATAGTTTTTAGGAAGTGATATATGATTATTATATATGTGATATATAATTGATAAACTTAATGAGTAGTATGTAATTTAATTGACCTGAAAATGTGATTATTTTAATTACTATATGTTGTGTAGTTTACTTCATAAATGAATACATGTTAGGTTATATTCAAATTATCATGTAATTAATCGATAAATATATTGAAGGAATTTTAATGATTAACTTGTTTAGAAAATTGGCGATTAAATAATTCTATATATTTTTTCATACATCTTCTTAGATGTCAAATATGATTTAATTAATTATTGTTACTTAATTTTAGTTCTTTTAATTTTGCTTGCTTAAAACATAAAAACACAAAAAAAATTGATTTTTATTTTTTATTTTAAAAATTATTAATAACATAATATTTGTGGGAACGATATTTTCTTATTATTTTATTATTTATTGTGATATGTATACTTGCTTATTCATTACACACAATTCGTGTTTGATTAAGTTTTTGGCGCCGTTATTAGGATTATAAATATTAAAAATTAATTATTTTATTTTATTTTAGTTATTTTTCATAATTTTAATTAATTAATTTAGTTATTTATTTTTAATTTTGACATCTCTTTAATGCTATTAGAAATATAGTTAGTTCTATTGCATTAACAGAATTCGTAATGGAGAAATTTTGCTTTTAGATCCCAAAATTGAGCGTATTTTGAGATTAATAAAAAAACAATAAGTTGTCACTTAATTGAAAGAAATGACTAATCGATTGAAAATAAAAAATAATGAGCTAAATTTGAACAACTAGATACCTATAATAGAGGATAAGGATAGAGTTATGAATGAATATGCAATACTTATATTGGAAGGGTTGAATCCAAGAATTACAAGGCTAAACATTCAAGCAGTTTGAACTAAAGCGAGTGATGTTTTAAATGCTACAAATAATTGAACAATTTAGCAGATTACCAATAGATGATCCTCATTTACATCTTAGATTGTTTATTGAAGTTGGGGATTCATTCAAATTTAGTGGTGTGATAAAAAAGACATTTAGGCTTAGATTATTCCCTTGATTATTCTCGATCATGGTTAAACTCTTTGCCACATGATTTCATCACAATTTGGAATGATTTAGTGGAGAATTTTTATGAAATATTACCCACCAATATAGAATGCCAAGCTTAAGAATGATATTACCTCCTATCAACAATATGAATGAAAATCTTTAAATGAAGTCTGAGAACGATTCAAATAATTGCTATGTAAGTGTCCTCACCATGGTATCCCTCATTGGATCCAAATGGATACTTTCTACAATTGTCTCAATGCTCAAAAAAGAATCATTATTGATGCATATGCTAATGGAGCTTTGCTAGCCAAATTATATAGTCAAGCTTACGACTTACTTGAGAAAATGGCTAATAATAATTATCAATGGCCAATGGACAAAATGACAGCTACAAAAAGAGTCACTGAAATACATGAGGTAAATGATATCACGACATTTATAGCTCAAGTGTCATCTTGGGTGAATCTTTTGAAGGTTCAAAACTAGTAACGAGTATAAACCAGGTCCAAGATTCAAAGGTGTCTTGTGTCTTTTATGGTGAAGCCCATTTGTTTGATAATTGTCCAAATAATCATGAATCAACATTTTATGTGGGTAATGTGAACCAAAACAATAATTCATACTCAAACACATATAACCCAAGATGGAGACAACATTCCAATTTCTCTTTTAGTAATAACAACAATCAGGGTGGTAATCAATTCAACCATCAATCATTTTCATCGCATGGTTTCCAAAACCATAACAATCTGAAGTCCAAGAAAAGAATCCACATACTAAGGACAATGCAAGTGCTTTAATGAGGATGATGAAGGATTTCATCCAGTCAGTAAATACAAAAGTGTTCACTCAAGATACTTCAATTCAAAATTTAGAGAACCAAACTGGGCAACTTGCCTAGGCCATAAGTCAAAGGCCTCAAGGTATCCTTCAAAGTGATACAATTATAAACCCAAGATAGAAGGTAAGAAGCACTGCAATGCCATAACCTTGAGGAATGATAAAACTCTAGAGGTGGAATATGAGATTCAAAATGATTAGAAGAAACAAGAATCTAACAAGGATGATGGGGAACTAGTAGATAAATATAGCACTAAAAAAATAATTCAGCCAAAGAAAAGAAACCTTTATAAACCCATCATTTCTTTTCCTTGAAGATTGCAAAAGCAAAGGTTAGATACACAATTTTCAAAATTCCTGGAAGTCTTTAAGAAGCTTCAAATAAATATATCATTTGCAGATGCACTTGAACAAATGTCTTCTTATGCCAAATTTTTGAACAACATCTTGTCTAAGAAAATGAGGCTTGTAGATAACGAAATAATAACCTTTACTGAAGATTTTAGTACCATCCTTCCTAGAAAACTATCCCAAAAATTGAAAAATTTAGTTAGTTTTGACATAACTTGTACTATTGGGAATATCTATTTTGAGAAAGCATTATGTGACTTAGGTTCAAGCATTAACCTTATGTCATTATCTATCTATAAGAGATTGGGGGTTGGTAAAGCCTAACCCACTTCAATTACATTACAAATGGAAGATAGATTAATTAAGCAATCTTGAGGTGTGGTAGAAAATGTGCTCGTAAAAGTAGACAAGTTCATCTTCCTGACAGATTTCATTGTACTAGACATGGAAGAGGACTATAACATTTCTATCATAATTTTTCGTCTATTCTTAGCAACCGAAAGTGCACTCATTGATGTCTAGAAAGGTGAACTTACAATGGAAGTGCAAGATGAACAAGTAACATTTGAAGTTTTTAAAGTATCTGAACCTCGTGATATTGACAATGCTAATGCATGTTTTAGGATGGATGATAACTCAAACGAATCTGTTGAGTTGCCCAAACTTAAGACTATTTCATATGATGTTGTGAATAATGAATTAAACTCATCAAGAAACAACTCAATATTTTTAATTTTAAAAGTATGAAATCTATGATTTATATGGTTGATTGCATGAACTATTTAGAGGTTGCACCTCTCATGTGTATACGTAATGTGGTTGTTGAGAGTTTTGACATAGGATCTAAGCTCAAATCATCAATTGAAGGGCCACCAAGTTTATACTTCACACATTTACTTTATCATCCTCAATCAAGTGTGCAAGTGAAATAGTCCAATAGAGAGGTAAAAAATATGTTGAAAATACATAAATTAGATGAGCTACGATAGAGTGCATATAATAATGAAAAAAAGAACAAAAAGAAAACAAAAATATGACATGATAGAAGAATTGAGCACTATGTTTTTAAACCGAAACATAAAGTATGATTGAACAAATCAAGATCCAAATTGTTTTCGGAAAAACTCAAGAGTAAATGGACACAAAGGGATATACCATAGGAGTAGATATGACTGTTTAGTCAAGGACGTTAAACGTGACGCTGGTTGAGAGGCAATCAAATGTTATTTTACTTATATTTTTATTGTTTTCATTTTGTAGATGAATAAATGTTGAGAGCAATGAAACAATAGGATTTAGCATTTCAACGACAGATGTGGTGTGCCAGAACTAAAAGAGTTTTCTTTCCTTTTACTTTTTCATATTTATATGTGCGCATTGAGGACAAGGTACAATTTATGTTTGAAAGAGAAAACTTCATTCTCTACTTTAATATTTAGTATGTATTTTTTTTTTATTTTTAGGATTTTTTAATTATGATTTGGATAGAAATTGATAAATATACGAAAACTAAATGCATGCATGCTTGATATGAAACATATAAATTCAATGATAAAAATTGGTTGTCATGAGGATTGTAACATGTTCGTTAAGATACTTACATCAATCATATGATATACTTGCTGGTTTTAATTGAATTAATTCTAATTTTTATGCACATGTTCATAATTGATTTTGGTGTTCTTATTGAAAGAAAATTTATAGTAAGTTATGCAAGTTGATGAGATTTATCACGTTTTAAAATATATTTGATCATCCCTTAAAGACAAAATTCTAAATAGTAATTAGCCAAAGAAATAATTTAGGCATTATTTTGAACGATTTAGTCTTTCAAGGTAACCATTATTAATATCCGCAGTCACTCATTTGAGCCTAACAAAGAACCTTTCATGTTTGTAAACCACATTTTATGCCTAACCAATAACCATTATCTTGACCCTTGTAACTTTAGCTTGTATGAAAAATAAAAAATAAAAACAATAATGTGTTGTGCTATAGAGTAAGGTGAAATGTAATGCACCCTATACAAAACAAAAAAATAAGAGAAAAAAATTTCAAAACATAATTATCTCTATAAAGAAAAAAGATTTAAAATAAGTTTTGGGGTGTTGTGAAGTTACAAAAAAAATGTGTTAGATAAAAGAATATGAAAAATAATGATAAGATATGATGCACTAAAATATCAATTTGTTGTAGTTAAAAAGTGCATGATAAATAATAAAAAAAGAGGCTACATGTCTTCATTTATCATCCCCCACTTAAACTTTACATTATAAGCATGTAAATTCCTTATTGATATTTAACTATGTGCATATTTATATTAGTGAAAAAGGAGGTGAAAAATAGACTTATAAGACTTGTTTTAAGATTAAATTGATTAGCATGCTAATATAAGTTGATTTCATGAATGCATTGAATGATATCATCTATAACATTCACACGAATAAATTCATCAAAAACCTTGAATATTTTTGTATTGATGGAACGTTGATTGATGACTATATGAACCTCTTTTTCATAGAATTGTACAACTTTTGAAGGGATAGTTTTCACTAGATATACATGTATTAATAGATATATATATTTATGAATATACTATCCATGTCAGTTTATTTAGTTAAACTTGGCTTTACTTGAGGACAATCAAAGAATTAAGTTTTGAGTGTGACAACTCTATGAAATTAGAATCATTAGTGCACTTTTTTACTTAATGTTTGGTCATTTTATTCAACAAGTAGTATTTTTAGGGTTAAAAATATTAAAATATAAATTTTCTAGTAACATATGTGGATAATGCGACATATGAAAAATGGTGAATATAGTTTTAAGGAATTTTTTGAATTTTTTTATGAATAATCAGAAGATGTCACATGATTGCCACTCAAATAAATGAGCTGACCAAGCATGTTACGTGGATTCCATGCTAGGGGAGAGACTCATTCATGCAACGCCGGGTGTACCCAATGATGTAGGGCCATGCCACGTGTCAACATGACGTTTGTTTCGAGTTTGCCACTTGGTCAACTGGTTCGCCACGCGTTGTAACCTGGTTTATCCCATCTTCCCACCGAGGCACCATATAAGTCATAACCACGAATCACAAATCGCCATGTGTCATTAAATTAGTGTGCATTGACCACAACCAATCAAGCATGCCATGCATCATGGCTGATTAGATCCGTCTTTCCTCCGTTCCATATATCACATTTTTATTGGTTGGCACTATCAATATTTTTTCTTTTTTCATCTCAACCTTTGATCTAAAGCTGATCTGACGGTCTAGATTTCATCTGAGCTTAATTTTACTCCCTAATTAACCCATAAGTCCTAATGACGAAAATTAACATATTTTTTTTATCAATTTTTGAAGCTAAGAAGAGAGAAAAATACAAAATATTCAAAAAGAGATACAATTTTAGTAGAGATTCAAGAGAATATTAGTACTACAATTTAAGAGATTGATTGTATTTCTTTTTCTTCTATTTTCTTTATCAATTTTATGTCTTTATTTATGAAAAATATGAGCTTTATGAACAAAATTATGTCTAGTTAATTTATTAATCTATGGATCTTATGAACCTAATTTTCAACATATGATGATATAATATTTTACCAAAATGATGATTTCAATTTAATTATATTATTTAATCTGATTTTTATGTTATTAATTGTTTGACCAACAATTGATCTATAGAGACAAATAAATTTGAAAGAATTATTTAATTGTTTATCTTGACTGAATAACATGCATGGTTTCTAAGAAGAGATATATGATTCTTATATATATAATCCATAATTGATGAATTTAATGAGCAGTATGCAATTTAATTGATACGAGAGTGCGATTAAGTTAATTACTATGTGATGTGTAATTTACTTAATAGATGAATATATGCTAGATTAGATTCAATTAACCAATAATTGATTGATAATTATATTGAAAATTTTTAATGATTTACATATTTAAAAAATTAAGAGATTAAGTATTCTTAGATATTTTCTCAAATATATTCATTCTTAGATATTAAATTTGATTTAATTAATTATTGTTACTTATTTTAGTTTTTTTAATTTTGATTTCTTAAAACATAAAAACACAAAAAAAATTCTTTTTTTCTTTTAAAAATTAATTTCTAACGACGTAATCTATGTGAAAATAATTTTTTTTTATAATTATATTACTTATTACAATACATATATTTTCGCACACAATTCATGTTTATAATATATGTGAAAACAATTCATGTTTGATCAATAATATTATAAAATATAATGTTATTTATAATTTTATTTTGATCCGATTTTCCAGTACGAAAAGTCTATTTGGCATCTACAAGATGTTTAGTCTACAATATATACTGCATATTCTTAAGATGAAAGCTAACCCACAATATACACATGAGATGAGACCATAATTGTATGTACGTAAGTTATACGAGCGTGTAACGACTGAATTCCTTAAAATGTTTTATTAGTTTAATGAGGAACAAATGAATTAGGCAAGAATAAAATTGAAGAGAAAACAGGGCATTCAGCTGGAGAGTAAAAGGTGACAAAAGGTTGTCCGGCTCCTTTTTCAACCATTTGTTTGCCTACTCGCATTATTCTTTCTAGATTGAAGTGTCTCAAGTGACTCGAGAAGGATTTTAACCTCAGGGAACAAAAAAACCAACAAATGAAGAATAATCTATGACAGTAACTGTACAGCAGCACCATTCCTAGCATAACTGCTAGTAAATTTTACCATGTTCATTTTAAACCAGCTTTGTCAGTGAGTGATGCACATTGCAACATGATTGAATCATAACCTCAGAGAAAACAATAATGTTATCGAGTTGTACAAGAAATCTAATCCAAGTGTTACAATCTGAAGTGTCTGTATACCCATAAAAATATTGGCGAGCTAACTGCCTCAGAGTAACCAAGGCCTATCTGCGTCTTTTTTTATCATCTTCATCCTCATCATCAGAATCGCCACTCTCTCGAAACCTTGGATTCTTCTCCTGTTGTATTTAAAATTTTCAGAATAACCATTACTCATAAGTGGAAGAGAGGGGGAGGAGGAAACACTACTATGTAACTTCTACTTCGAAAAAAGCACTATATAAGAGGTGCCAATTACCACCTTGTCAATCTGATGAAAAAGGGCCATCTTATCCTTGCCCCATCTTCGTTTCGTTTTCTTTACCCATTTCCATTTAAAGAAATATGTATCTAAAGCATGACCATACCATTTTGTTTTTCATTGTGGACAAATTTTGACAAGGAAATAACAGCAAGTACGTAGTTCACATATATGGTCAATCATTGTCAGCTAGAGTTTACATTAAAAATTACCGGTCTGGAGTCATGATCATAATTCTTCCGTCGCTCATGATCAGTGTGCCTCTTGGAGTTCTCATATGGGTTGCGATCATCATCTCTGAACCTTTTTCTGTGGTAATCTGCTTTTTCAAAAGACAGCTATCAAAGCAAATTAACAAATAGACAAAACATGCAGAAAAATCTGGAGAGTTGGTGTATATAAATCAGAGAGATACCTCTGCCATGTCGATGAGAACCACCATAACCGTAGCCTCCACCATGTCTGCCATCTGCAATACCAAAGAGTCAGATGCTGTCATTTGAAGCAGAAGCTATAATGCATAATAGATAAAAGTCATAAAGCGTCTAGATTTCTAACGTTTCTTAGACCCATATTAAAACCAAAACTAGTTACAAACTAAAACTAGTTGATGAAAAAATCAACAGTTTGTCAAATTTGACATCAACTCATTTGGCATCTAGATAAGCTGAGCATAACTGGTCATGCTTTCCTGCATCCCCCTAGGAAGGCAGTACAAAATAAGAGTTCAGTAAAATATTTTATAGGACTTGTATAAATATCGGTCTTACACATTATACATAGCACATAATAAAAATTTAAATGTTCAAGAAACAGGACGAATTAATTGGTTTTCTTCCCAAAGACTACACATGGATTTTTCACTAAACCTATATAACCTTTAATAAAAGAGAAAAGACAGGAACCATGAAATGTCAGTGAAGAACCTAAAGATAAACCACACTATTTTAAAACCCAAGAAAGTTAACTAGACAACTCTAGTAACTTATATTTGATTGAACGATTTCTATGGATCTTGGTATTGAATTTGTACTCCTCCAACTCTGTCAGTGCATTTGAAGCTTGGATTCTGATTTCTGAAGCAAGAATCCCACTTTAAAAACATCTAATACACAAACACAATACAAGCGAGGGAGGAATATCACATCAAATTGCTAAGGAGAGTTGTTTGCCACTATAGAAGGTCATAAGCTTATAGGTGGCTGGTATATGTTTTTACATTAGATTCGTTCATACTTTAACAGTATATACACATGTTTGATTCGAATAATTTGAAAGGATTCAGTATCCTCAATAGGGAGTTCACAATAACTTCTAAGGACTATGTCAAAACTTAGCATTCCGCAGCAAATGATTTGGATGGCCCAACACATGAAAAGTTTAACATACTGGAAATTAACGAGGAAATGAGACTGCATGAAATTAAACTCAATATCTTTTGCACTGGCCCTATAAAGTGGTAATTTACTATTTTCCTAACTCTATTATAAGCCAAAGTATAAACCATCGGATTGACATTAATTTATAAATATACATAGAAGAACTCTAAGGTGACGTTTGGTTCACGTAATAGAATTAGAATGGGAATGGAAAGGAAATGATATTGTTTGATTTGACCACTAGAATCAGTATTAAAGTATTCGGTTTATAAATGAAATGGAGTGAAAAACACTGTATATTACCTCAATATCTCTATATTCAATAAAATTAAAATAATATAATTTAATTATTATTTTTTCGTCAGACAAAATACATTATTGGAATCATAATTTTTCAAAATAATTATTACTTAAAAATAAAATATATTATTAAAATTATTATTTTTCTAAATAAGATTTAGGGTTTTAAGGTTTTGGGTTTTGGGTTGCAATTATTATTTTTCTAAATAGGGTTTAGGATTTGGGGTTTTAGGTTTTTGGATTTAGGGTATAGGATATAATATTTAGGGTTTAAGGTTATATTTGTGAGTTAAGGTTTTGGGTTAACATTATTATTTTTCTAAATAGGGTTTAAGGTATAGGACTTAGAGCTTAGAGTTTAGGATTATATTTGTGAGTTAAGGTTCACGATTAAATTATTATTTTTTCAAATAGGGTTTAAGGTTTTAAGATTTGAGATTTAGGATATAAGATTTATGATTTATGGTTATATTTAAAAGTGGGGTAAAATTAGAACAAAAAATTAAGATAGGTATGAATTCATGATTCCTTAAAAGGGAAGAAGAAATTCTCATTCCTTCCCTTTTAAGAATCCATTCCATTATATTCCACTTTTCAGCCCAACCAAACATAAAATTAGAAGGAATCAATTCTAATTCCATTCCAGTCAACCACACACCACCTAATACTTACAGTGAGGCTGTGTAACAGGTTGGAAGGAGCCCAAGGACCCAGCACCATAATCTACAAGCTGCCTTTGCACTTCTAATTCTTTTTGAACTAATTTTCCATAGCCACCTCTGCGTATGACATGTTAAGGAAACTAAAGAGCAAATTTGTTTAACCCAAAATTTAAATGTGAAATAATTCGAAAACCAACCAGTCAGTTTTCTGAAACTGCCTTTTCTTTCTCTCAAAGACAATAGGACAAGTATGAATAAGATAAGAAATGATGCCTTAAACCAATTCAAAATATAATGCTCCTCAACTGCAGGAACAGACCACACAGTACAAGCACTTCATACATACTCAAAACCACAAATGACACTTGCAGTTTCAATAAGAATCATTGTCAAAAATGGTTAACACGAACAAGCTCCAACTGCCTCCAAATGATAAGGGAAATCAATTATAGTATTGCAAGAGCTATATAAAAATCAGGGCATCAAAAGGATATCAGGATCATAGTCGGTGCGGTATTCATCACGAACCTGTACAATATGGAAGGCAAAAAGAATAAATCAAGGCAAGTTGAAAAATTAAACATAGCTAAAGAGTGGCATCATGATACATTTACCTGCCCACCACTTCGACCCCGGCCCCATTGTCTTCCTTCTTGGAATCCCCAGTCAAAATCCACACGGATTGGACGATCATCAAGAATTGTCCCACTGATGCACTTTACAACATCTTCAGCATCCTCTCGAGAATAGTATCTGTTCAGACAAGGTTACAGAGTCAGGGAGTATCAATGATTAACATCAAATAGAAGTTCATTTATGAGCTACCAAAAGAATGGATGAACTTTTAGTCAGCTTCAAAAATACATTGTGAGTTTGAAGATCAACGTATCAGCAAAGTTTTTTCATTTCACAGTTTCCAGATGTTTAACTTCCAAGGCATTCACAATGAAAAGAAGAGAACCTTACAGAGCAAAACAGAAGCCACATGGTGTTTTTGTGTTCTTGTCCAAGCCCATTATTATCTTCTTAATTTCCCCAGCACGGGAGAAAAGCTCGTAGACTTGCTCTTCTGTTGTATAAAAAGACATGTTCCCGATGTAAACAGTTGTGGAGGTCAGGAGTGTATGTTCGTATTCCTCTTGTGATCCAGAAAATCTTCTATCCCTATAAGCTGAAAGCTTGTTTGGATCCTAAAGATGAGAGGAAAGTAGGCAACCAAAATAAAGAAAAAGAAAAAAAAACTTTTATTCATCTCTTCCCTATTGAAGAGATTTTCAAAATGTACAAACAACTAGCATTTTTATGACTTTTAAATTGCACCCATTCATTTGCATGACCATTGGATTCATGGAGGGTTATGATGGTTGATTCATGAACTTTAGATTTGATGAACCATTATGATAGTTGATCATAACCAATGGATCTATGAAAGGTTGTGACAGTTAATTTATGACCTTTAGATTTGATGAATTGTTATGATGGTTGATCATAACCATTCATCAATGATTGATTTGTGTTGACTAAGGGTTGGCCAAATGTTGATCAATCAAATGAGATTCATTCTAAGCCATATAATTATTGGGATGGGATCTGCACCTTTTATTGATAACTCTTGATGAAATAAAGGTGTATTAATTGAAATCTAATTATTTGATCAAGATCTAAGAGCTAGAAATGAAGCAATGCAACCCAAATGAATAGGTGCCAAATTATTCTATAAATATCACAAATCTTAAGTCATAAAATCCATCAAAAGCAATTATCTTCTTATTAATACCGTCTCCAAAATAATATTTTGTGAAAAAATTATTCCTAAATTTTAAATATACAAATTAATGTTCTAATAATATATACATGTATATCTTAAGTGTTCTTCAAGTTTAAGGTGTTATAGGTTATCTTCGTTAGTGCATATAGTAGACAATAAAAACTTCATTGTATCCCGAAAGCGTATTTGTTAGCATCACCGAATTTAAGGGAGTAAATAACGTCTTGAAGAACGATATTAAATTTATAAAGTTGGGAAGTTCTCGCAATATTATTTTATTTTTTAAACACCCCCAAATTCCGAAAATGGAATGTCAGATAACAAAGGTAATGAATACACACAAAATCACTACGTTTTTTTTTCTAAATTAGCAGAGAAAAGTAACATATACCTCTTTTTGTCTTACTGAAAGTAAACCATTTAGTGTAAACAACGAACGATAAAAATAACAATTTTCTTATGTGGGCCGTCGCAAATTTCCCAAGCTACAAAGAAAATGATGTAGTGGTGAATCTCCTCTGAATGAACGATTTCAAGCAAATCCTTAACCCAAAAATGAGTTCAAGCAATACATAGGCATTAGATTACAGCCCCGACTAGGATATTGACCATCATATACTAAGGACGATGAAAAGACGGCAATAATTTACCTTGAACAAAGAAACCATCGCTCACTTCAAACTAGGTCAGATTATTGAGCTAAAGTTGTAGGATGAATTCCAAAATGTGCCAATGCCCACTCACATTAGTCAGTTCCGGTTGAGAATGTTGGTGTGGTTCCGACGGCCAAAATTGGACCACAGGCTCGAAGCGGATTGACCAGTGTTTTCTTTTTTATCGTTTCCTTCGTTCCGCTTCCTCAGTTCCTCTGAGCAGTGAGTCTAGGGCTCGAAAGTTTTTCAACTCGAACCACGGCGTTTTGCATACAATTTAATTATCAGGTCAAAAGCTGGTTATTATCGTGAGTTTAATAAAAAACAATTATCTATAGAGTTTAATAATTTCTTAATAACAACAAAAATAATCTCGAGTAAAAAAAATTACCCTTAGATTTTTACAAATATATTAATGCATTACTTTCGTATCAATAATATTTATTATTGTTATAAAAATATTATTAAATTTTTTATTAATTCTATACAATTAAATTTTATAAAATATTACAAAAATATTATTGATTTCAATTATTTTATGGAAATTAAATACAAGTTATACGTCGATTGTATTTTTACTACATTTATAAAATTTAATAATATGAAAGTAATAAAAAAATTTAATAGTATTTTTGTAACATTTATGAAATTTAATGATATAAATATAACAAATAAAAATTTAATAATATTTTTATAATTATTTATACTCTATTTATAATAAAAAATAACATTTTTTGGGTACGTCATTTATTTTTATTAGAATCTTTGAAATAACAAAAAAATTCTATAAGTTTAAAAAATAAAAAATATATTTTTAGTTGTTATTATTTTTTAACTTTTTAAGAAATATTTTTACAATAAAATTAATAGATTATGAAATTCCAAGAGATTATATTATAATAAAATAATAGTAAAAATAATGTAATCAACTATTTTTCAAACTTGAAGTATACTTTTATAGTTTTAGAAAATTTCAAGGAGTTTTAAAATAATTTTTTCATTTTTATTATTAAAAAAACTCAATCTATTATTTTAAATTAAATATTATTCAAGTTGTATTAAAGAAATTTTGGATATTCTCAGTATTAAATTTTAATTAATTCATCACATTTAATATTAATATGTATTATTTTTATTTTTATAAGTTTAAAAATATTCATGTAATATAGCTAATTTATTTTAGGTGATGTTTATTATTTTATTAATAGAATAATTATTTAATGCAAATGGCAATAGTAATGAAAATTTATTCAACAGACTAATTTTCTTAATTTCATTTTTGTTTAAGTTGTGGGATTAAGAGTAAAATTAAAAAAAATGTTTAAAATGAAACCTAATTGAAAATAATTACTTTTCTTATGATACAAGGAAATATATGAAAATATATAATAATACCATTTAAATGTATTATTTAAAGGTATTTCATTTCAATAGATAAATCAAACATATATATGATATAATTTTAAGAAAACTATATAAAATAATATTTATAATTATAAAAATAATTATTTTAAATAATATTAAACTTAAATTAATATTAAAAAATAAATAAATAATTATAATTTAATTTGAACGGTATTCAATTGAACAATATTTAATATGATACGATGAATATAACTTTTTTTAATAATAAAAATATAAAAATTTAAATTGAATATTATTTTTATAATTACAAATTTTAAAAAAATATTATTATTTTTATAATTACAAATTTTAAAAAAATATTATTATTTTTCAATAATTTTTTATCATTATTCTCAACCATATATAGATTTATGATCAATTACAGATTCAAAATAAAAATAAAAACCTCAAAGTTTAAAAATAATATTTACATCCTTTTAATTAACTTTTTAAAGGATGTATTTGCAAAGATAATTTACACCATCAAAATATTTGGAGGGATGATTTTATAATATAGTAAAAATATATGGATTATAATTGCCTATTTTTTAAAAAATTAAGAGATTCATTTGTTGTTTTTTGAAAAATTCCGAGAGCTCTGCTGGAATTTTTCTTTTTTTAATTTCTTGTAATAATCGTTAAATAATGGAACCAGCTCCAAACCAAATCCAAGTACAGTTTTGATACTTTTTTTTTCTATTTGTACTCACGATAAGTACGATGTCATTGATAATATAACATCCTAGCCACAAATAAACAAATAAACAAAATAATAATAATATAACATGTCTAGTTTTTTTAAGTATCACTTTAGTCGTGATTAATACAATGTTTAGCTATACGAATCAGTCCATATCATCTTAATTCATAAATTCAAATTATAATAAATATATTTATTTAAAAAATTATTATTTCAAATCACAATAAATATATTTAATTAAAAAAATTATTCATAAATTCAAAACTCAATAAATATATATGCTTAAAAAAATTACTTTACACATCTTATATTTAAGTTAGTCACTTTAATGACTTATATTTTAGTCTCAATAAGTTAGGCACTTTAATGACTTATATTTTAGTTAGCCATTGAGACTAAAATGTGTATTTCACTGTAAAAGTTTGTCCCCTTTTATGAGAATAAATGGACTCCTTTTAATAATTGACTGATTAGGAATTGTTGTAACAAATCATGAAAATTACATAAATTTATTTAATATTAATCATATCCTATTAATTCTTAATAAATATATTTTTACTATTAATTCTTAATAAATATATTTTTACGTGGTTGAAGTCATCCCAAGTAATGATATTGTGTTGTAGATTAAAAAAGGTTCAATAAAAAATATGTTATTGCAATCAAATACGACTTATTTTAATCAAACGGGTTAAAACATATCATGTCATATTGTATCATATTATTTCATATTCAAATCGATATCATATAATGTTATCATACCGTGTCATAAACTACAACTTAGTGTTTTTTTTATAGCTAGATACAAGAATTGCTAATTTTTTTTAACTAAACTAGAAGTATAACATTCAAAAATAACAAGATTACAATGCTAATTTGGAAACCCATTAATGTAATATATGCATGAGTGGTTGAGTGTGCATATGTAAATAATGAATATATGCAAAGGACAATGCAGTGCCAAGTCTTTGGCATCTTTAATATGCGGAAGTAGAAAACCTTCAAGAATTAGGCTCAACTTTAATCTCAGCTCGTAAATTTGTTTGTGTAAACTGGGACTACGCCGACAAAAACTCAGGCTTAAACATTGGAAAGAACACATGTAAAAGAATGTTGTCCACAGTCATATGGCAACAATACAGAGACAATCAAAGGACAGAAACATTATGACCTATGACAAACAACAGCTTTGCAAGAAAAGTCAGCATCTAGCATCCATAGACCCAGTTCTGCAAGCTGCTTCTTAAGTATATCGATACCTATCTTAGAAGACCAAGAGACTATGTTTTTTTTGTCCCCTAAAGAAGACTGATCAACCATGTTGGTAGGGATGTTAATAGTATAGCTTGCATTATCAAATCTTTGGACCCTCACACCCTTGCTTTCCAATAACTTCGCCATTATAGGCACAAAACTTTCATCCACATTTTTATTCAACGAGCCAACCATTGATACAATAGTCCATATAAGTTTATCATCCCAAATATTCTTAGCCGAAGAAGAGCTTCTGACAAAGAAAAGTTCCAAGTTCTTCCCAATATAAAAACCAAAGGCTGAATCAGGCTCGATGTAAGATAAACTACTAACAAGCAGCAAGTTTCCATCCATCACCCAGGAACTGTATCCATATTCTAAACACTTCTTGACAACAAAGGCCTTAACTAACATCATGTTGATCAGGTCGGCACCAGGGTCTTCAAAGTTCTTCGCATCATAACTTCTTAAACTCCTCACAAAATGATCCGCAACAATCACAGGATGACCTTGTCTTGCAACATCAAACAGGAAACCAGACTCACTGCCAACAAAAATGTAGTTCCGGATATTTAGCCTTTCAAAATTGCAGATCAGGTTCCTTGACACCATCTCAGGTACCCCATATAGGCTAACAAGAAGAATGGTCTCCTGTTTCTGCACAGAGTGAAGAAGAGACCCAAGTTCATCGAAACTCCTAACAATTTGGTCAGGATATACTTCTCTGAAACAGAAATCATACCACTTCAGTTCAGTCAAGGGTTGCATTTCCAAAAAATTGAAATCAAGAGAACTTTCACCCAGTAGTAACTGGGAATCAGGCCCTGCAGTCTTCCCATAGTTAACACCAGCATCCCTGTGAGAGATGCTAAGAGCTCTCTCATTCAAAAAGTTGGTGTAAATATTATAATAACCACGAGAATGAATAAACTTGATGAACCAAGGAGTCCATATTCTCTCTCCCATCTTGTTATACCATCCTGTGGTTACCTGCACAAAAATATCCCATTTTAATCAACAAATAAGCCCAGAACAAAAGAAAAAGAAGATCAACAAACAATGTCTCCCCAAACATTGATTAAAGACCAAAAAAAATGAAGTACCATGCCCTCAAGAAATGGCTTGATCCCCTTGGCCTTGTGGATGTCATACCACAATCTGAATTCTTTCCATGGTTTTGGAAAGAGAAGTTGACCCCAAGTGCCGACTATTTGGTAGAGAAAAAATCTTGTTCCAGTTTTCAATTTGATTTTGTTTCCATGTTTACCTATAATCAGTAGCACATTAAATTACAAGAAAGCTAAAAAGTATGTCAAGAGGCAAGAATTTGATCCAGGAACATTAAAATAGCAGAGTACAATTGACCATTCAACATGGAAGACAACATAAATGAAAATGGTACCTGGGACAAACCTTGCCCGCTGAAGCGAAGCCCCATAGATGTAAGGACGATAGTTAGAAGCATTGTAATAATAGTTCACAATCAAACCCCTCAATAACTTGTAGTAAAGCGGCGAGACCTCCAAGTCATCCTCCAAAACAAATACAAACTCATTCTCAGAACTAGGCCACCACGCCTCCAACCACTGAGCTTGTAACCCCACATTGACGGTTCGGTAATGTACAATCTTTTCGCCAAATTTCCAATCGAACCCATCAACAAATTCCAAAATTCGATTCGATTCTTTCAACTTCCGATCAACATCGGCAGACCCTTCACCGACAGCAAAGTGGTCGACGAAGATGTGTAGGTGGACCCTGTCGGAGAGATAATCGGCAGCCGCTAGGGATCGGAGACAGCGAGAGAGAGAGTCGAGACGATTAAAGGCAAGAACTTTGAGGATGAATGTGAAATTGGGATGAGGGTTTTGGGTGGTGCGGAAAGAGAAAGTGTGGGTGGGTTTAGAAGGGTCGATGTGGAGAGTGGTGTGGTGGTAGGAGTAGAAGAAGAGAGCTGAAAATGAGAGAAGAAAAATTGGGAGCAAATGTCTCTTGGGTCCAACCATTTTGGAGGGACAATGGTTAGGGCTTTTGAGGTATATCGAGAAGACTTAGTTGATTCAGCTCTTGAGGTTATCATCTAATGGAGATAAACTGAAATCATGATCTACGCACAGTCTTCCCTCTACAGTCTTCCAATTTGGGTGCAACGCCACGTCCCCACCGACTGATCTTTCATGACCGGATCTCTATCTTAACGGAACATTGATTTTCATTAATTAGAAAGAAAAAAAAATCTTTATTGAATAAATAAATAAACAAACTAAAAAGAGAACAAGGCATAAAATCATAAAATATCAAATGTTACGTGTCTTAAAAATGAAATTATAACAAATAAAAAAAAGTGAAATTACAGATATTTAATATTAATATAATTAAAAATAATTTTAATATTTATAATAGTAAAAATAATATTTTAATAATATTGAAAAGATAAAATTTAATCAAATTTAATATTAAATAAATATAAATAATAAACAAAAAGATTTGAATGTGAGATAATTTTTATTAAATCAATATATTAATTTCATAATTATTATATTAGTTAACAAAAATCTCGTAAAATTTTAAGATAAATAATTTAATCCCAAAATTTATCATTTAATTACTACAAATTATAAAAAATAAGTATTTTTAATCACATGATTTATTAAAATGAACAATTCTTATTCATCAAAATTATTAAAAGTTAACACAATTTATTAAAATGAATATTTGTTATGCATTGAGATACTAGATCTATAAATTAAGGGACTAAAATGTTCATTTATACATGATAGCAAGACTATTATAATATTTTTTCAAAAATTATTAAACTTTTATTATCCAATACAATAACTACGAGATTAAATCGATTAAAATAGATAATTACCAGATTTTTGGTGCTTAACTTCCTACTATTTTTATTATTTTTCTATAATAATTTGAAATATTTTTAATATATTTTTAGTTATAACTAGTTTTGAATTCATGTAAATATACGAATTGATGATTTAAATTTAGTAAGTATATAATAATATTAATTAATTAATAATTATTATTTTTATTTTAAAAAAAATTAATTTAAAAAATAATAAAAATCTTTAAATATAATTTTTTTAGTTTGTTTTATATGTTACGTAATGAAAATTTGATTTTAAAATTTTATATACAAAATTTAAAAAATACTTTTAAAATAAGTAAATAATTAACTTGTTAGTTTAGTAACAATATAAATATCATAGTAATTATGTGACAATTTGTGATAGTATTACACAATATAAATATAAGTGGTATTTTATTTGATAAATAAATCAAATATAATAAAATGATATATATAAATTTGGTATGATAAATAAAACTTGATTGAGGTTAATAAATATTTTTATGAACATTTTGTGTTTAAAAATAATGTAGATTAATTGATATTAAATATAATACAATCTTCACGTAAAAACATAATTAATTTAACATAATTATAATCTTAAAATAATAATTTAAGATTAATTATATAAAGTTAATATAAATAAAATTATCTAATATTTACGAAAGAAAAGATAATAAAATTAAAACTTAAAAATAATAAAAATATATAGAGAGAGAGGAAGAAGTAGAAAAAAATTGGAGAAAGATTAAACTTTAAGGATTTTTTTTTTGTAAATAAAGACTTATAATTTTATTTAATTGTATATTATATTTTTTATATAAGTTTATAAATTTTTAAAATATATAATTTGATATCAAAATTTTTAAATTTTATTCATGAATTCTAATTTTGTTACTAAAATACATATTTATAAATAAAAAATTTAAGATTTAATTATAAAGTTCTAAAATTTAAAGACTAAATCACATAATTTAAAATTTTAGGATTTATATATAAAATTTTAAAAATTTGTGAATAAAATTATATATTTTTAATAATTTAAAGATTTATACGGTAAAGTTATTTAAAATTTAAAGGTTAATAATATACTTTTAACTTATATTAATATGTGTTATTATTAACAATATTTAAATTTACTAATTTTTATTAAAATAATTACAATTTTTGCGTCACCGTAAGTGGCACATAAATTTGAGAGCCAACACAGGCTACTAAAAAAATCTATCCATGCGTCCATTGACCAAGCAATCCGGTTATTGTTTATAAGGGTTACACGTAACTTATAAACCACTTATTTAATCAATAGTTAGATTTTATATATAACTTAATTATTTAATTAACTTTATTTTTAACTTTAAAAAAATATATATTTATCGTATTATAAAAAATAAAAATAATATATTATAATTTATAACCATAAAAATAACATATCATATATTTTCATTATTAAAAAAATATAACACATTATTTTATTTTAAATATATTACAATTAAATATTATTTAAATTAGATTATTATTATTTAAACTAATTTAATATTAAAAATCATTTAATTGAATATTCTTTAATATTATTAATACGTTTTTATTTTTATAAATTTTAAAAATATTTTTTTTGTAATTTTTTGAATTTTTTTTAAAAAATAAAGTTAAAAAAATAAATGTATAAAGTTATGTTGTCTATTATTCGTCACTGAAGTGTCAAGCTTTTGATATATTATGGTTTTTGTATTGATTTAATTACAGCTTAGATATAAATTCACGGAATTTATGACAAGAGGGTATAAAAATGAAAGGTTTGTAATGTAGATTTTACCGAAATATTAATATTTAAATTTTATATAAATATTAAATATATTATTATTACCGAGAAAACTTTTGATATATATTATTATTATCGAGAATTTTTTTGATAAAAATTCATAAAAAATTATGAAAATTATAGGATTTTTTTAAAGAAAATTTGGTAAAATATTGAAATGATAAATTATTTATATTTTAAACTAATTTTTTTATTTAATACACATATTTAGAAATATTTTGCGGTGTTTATTTTAATAATTAAATTAATTAATTAATTATAAATTATAGAATGATTAATTAAAGTATAAGATAATTATTTAGATTATAATTATAATAAAATTATAAATGAGTAAATATTTACTATACATAATATAATTTAAATTATGAAAAATAATAACTATAGATAAGACTAGTATATTAAATATGTTAATGAGATAGAAATAAAACAATATATTAAAGGTAATAAATATTGTTCTAAATTGAAAAAATAATAGTTTGATTGAAGATAGAAAAATATAAATATAAAGATAGATTATTTAAAAAAATACAAAAATAATTTTTTAATAAGAAACAACATTTTCAAAATATTTATCATATTTGTTGACAATATCTATATCATTAGTTAAAATAACATTTTCTTGGTATTTTTAGAAAATAATATTGATATATTTTTTATATTTTATTTATAATTTTACCAAATAGAATAGATATAACGTAATTATATGAAATAATGCACGGATAAATAATTTAAGAATAAAATTATTTTATTGAAATTAAATATATATATATATACAAAATTTAAATAATATATAATTTAATTAAAAATAACAATAATCGAGTCAGACGTATCATATAATTTTTTATTTGAAAACAACGAAAATTTATATTTCAATATACAATGATTAAATAATAATAAACCATAACACCATAGTTTATTATTCTACGAATTTTAAAGTGTATAAATTCTATCGAAATAACCTAACTCTAGATAAAAAATATACAACTAAATAATAATAATAAATAAATAAATAAATAAAATATTTTTTACTTACCTTTTCTCCCTTTTTTTTCTTTCTTCTTTTCATTTTATTTTTCTTCTCACCAACTATGGTTCTATTTTTCTTTCTCTTATTTTCTCTAACGAATGAGTATATATATATATATATATATGAGAAACGGAAGCAAAGCGTGAAGAATTAATTCAAAAACTTAAAAAAAGAACGAATTTAGAAACAGAACAAAAAAGGGTAGAGAGAAGAACAAAAAATTTTAAAAATGAATTTTTCATTTATGAATTAAGATAAACACATTTTTTTAAAGCAATTTAATTAAAATATGTTAACATTAATATTATTTAAAGGTTTAAAATTTTGATAATGTAGATATTGTTTGAAGATATTTCGATACTTGATAAAATGTAAGGTATCCTTATTGTAATTTGCAATTAAAGGCAATTTGTTATTGTTTTTTAGTCTTCCTAAATTGAAGACGAAAAGAGAAAATCGTTAGCAAATGTCGTAAAAGAAAGAAAGAAACTAATTTTTGCAATTTTTAAAATATTATCTTGTAAATTGGAGTGAAATTAAAATATAAAAATAATAAATATTTATGGATAATAATATTTATAAGACTTATTAAAATTATAATTATAAAAATAATATTTATTTAATATATTTTTACTTATAAAAACTTATCAACCTAAAAATTTCATATTAAATATCGTTTAATTTGAAGTTATTTAAGTTAAAATTTTAACTAATTAGATCTATTTAATATTTAACTCCGATAAATTGAATCACGTTTATGGGTTATTTTTATTATTATAAATTATATATATATATATATATATATTATTTTATGTAATTTTTAAATATTTTTATTACAAAATAAGAAAGTTTTAGTAATTTCCTTTTATAAATATAGTATATTTTTAATTTTTGGAGTAATGCATATATATTTTTTATATCACCTAGAAAATTAGGTGGCGTTTAGTTCGTGGAATGGAATCGGAATCGGAATGGAATGGAATGGAAAGGAAACAATTTTGTTTGGTTTGACCACTGGAATCAAGCCCAGAATCAGGATTATAGTGTTTGGTTTACCACTGGAATGGAATGAAAAAAGCTGTAAATGACCTTAATACCCCTACATGTTGTAAAGTTTAAATAATGTCATTTAATTACTATTTTTTCGTCAGATAAAATACATTATTGAAATCATTATTTTTCTAAATAAGTATTACTTAATTAAAAAGAAATATATTATTAAAATTATTATTTTTCTAAATAGGGTTTAGGGTTTTGAGGTTTGGGATGTGTGATTTAGGGTTTAGGGATTTAGGATTTGGGGTTATACTTGTAGGTTAAGGTTTAGGGTTAAAATTATTATTTTTCTAAAAATAGTTTAGGGTTTTAGAATTTTGGATTTAGGGTTTAGGGTTTAGGGTTTTAGGGTTTTAAGGTTTAAGGTTTAGGGTTTATGGTTTTAGGGATTTATGTTTTAGGGTTTTGGGTTTTGGGATTTATGTTTTAGGGTTTAGGGATTTGGGGATTTGGAGTTTAGGGTTTTAGGGTTTAAGATTTAGGGTTTAGGTTTTTAGGATTTGGAAATTGGGGTTTAGGGTTTTGGGTTTTGGGATTTATGTTTTAGGATTTTGGGTTTTGGGATTTATGTTTTAAGGTTTTGGGTTTAGGGATTTGGGATTTGGGGTTTATGGTTTAGGGATTTAGGGTTTAGGGATTTGGGATTTATGTGTTTAGGGTTTTTGGGATTTATGTTTTAAGGTTTAGGGTTTAGGGTTTTAGGATTTTTGGATTTGGATTTAGGATTTTGAAATTTTGGGTTTAGGGTTTTAGAATTTTGGGTTTGAGAATTTGGGATTTGAATTTAATGTTATATTTTAGGTGAGGGTAAAATTGGAAAAAAAATGTTTAGATGTTCTCTTTTAGTAATCAGATTCCATTCCACCCTCTATTCCGTCCAATTAAACACACAAAATAGAAGGAATCGATTCTGATTCCATTCCATTCTATTCCATTCACTCCAACCAAACGTAAGGTTATAGTTTTTGTTTGTCTAAAAATGCAATGCATGGTTATTTTTTATATATATAATGTAAACTTTCTTTTAAAACAAAATTATATCAATAATTATAATATAAATACCAAATGATATAAAAAAAATACCAAATTATCAGTCAATAACTAAATGAAGTAGTTTTAATTTTGTTATACTTATATATTTAGTTCATGGTTGTTTTAATTTTGTTTGGCTTCATTTTTAGTTTATATTATTTTAAAGGCAGGCTATTTCTAGGTTTTAAAAGGCTCCATCTTTGTTATACTTAAACTTTAATTATTAAAATGGTAAATTTATTCCTGTTTTATAAGTAATTTTTGACCAAAATAAAATTTTTTAATCTAAAAATCTTTTTATCTTATTTTTATTTTAAAAAGTTAAATAAAATAGTATATTTAAAATTTATAATAATAAAATTATTATATAATAATATTAAATGATATATAAGCTAATTATAAAAGATATAATTTTTATACTAATTTTATTTTTATATATAAAAATATTTAAATTAAAAATACCTTTTTATAACATTTGTTATTAAAAATAATTTTATCATTTTTTAATTACGTCAATTTTGCTGTGTTTTAAAAAATATCGGATGCGTCTCCGGTTTCCCTGATACGGTTAAAAAAACCCTCAAAACCCTAAACCCAATCCGAGAGCATTGTGATTTTGAGAACAATGGCTACCACATCCGTCGCCAGATCCGTATTCCGTTCATGTTCGGCCCGCAGCAACAGTATGGCTTCGATGCTTGCCTCCGAAGCCAAAGCAGCTCGCACTCCTTTTCGCATTGCTGCCAAGAAATCTCTCTCGTCTCGCTTTCTCAGGTATTCATGCTTTCTTCTTTTTTTGAAGTGGGCAAAATTTTTGGGTTTTAATTTTATTAAAAAGTAATATTTTTAAGGATTAATTCATTGATTAGTTGTTTTGTAATTCTTATTGTATATGATGGTTGCAGTAGGAGTCCTGTTGAAATGAGCTTCTGCGTGGAGTCGATGCTGCCTTACCACACTGCCACTGCATCGGCTTTGCTGACTTCCATGCTCTCCGTTACTCAGTGCACTTACGGCTGGCTTCCTGAAGGTATTCTCATTCTACTCCAGCTTTTTTTTTTGAAATCATTTTCAGTTGGGGGACAATCTTGTTGTATTTTTCATATTTTTGTAAGTATGTTGAATTCACATGTTTTATAACTCTGAAAAATTTGTTCAAGTTAAGGAAAACCAAGATGCTTATAAGCACGAAACAATGAACAATCAATTCTATCTAGAAATATTGTCCGTGTCTTGTTGTAATTGTGTTGATTGTGCATGTGTGAGTCTAATTGGGAACTTAGTTCAACAACTTTTTAGAGACAATTTCATGTAGTAGATGCCTAAATAAGTGCGTTTTGCATTTTGCTCTATGTATTAAAGTAAACATGGCATTCCAAGTGTCCCTTAAGTTCTTGTCCATAGAAGTCTTGCTGAGTGGTCATATCCACAGCAGGAAGGCTCATTGCTGACTCCAACTGTATCATCCCTTGTCTATGGCAATTCTTGACTTAGCTGATTGTCTAGTTTAGTGACTGTTCTCTTTGTGTCCTACTCTACATAATTCATGGTTGTGAGATTTTCTGCTGTATTCTGCATGGTTAAATTATTTGGCGGTGTTCTTTTCCTAGAAATTGCAATTCCAGTTTGAGATTTTACCATGAGGGTCATGATTCAGATGCCATCAACCTGAATTTATGTAGTGAGGGAATCTTTCTTAGAATAAAAGAAATCTGTGCAATTCATTGGTCAAGGTCTTCAAATTCTTTCATTACGGCTATCATTCTTTATCACCAACCTGCTGACATCTGGAAATTCTTTGTTTTTTGTCCATATACTTGTCTTCCTATTCTATTATATGATGGCTGGA
This sequence comes from Hippophae rhamnoides, assembly GCA_033030585.1. Classification (NCBI taxonomy): domain Eukaryota; kingdom Viridiplantae; phylum Streptophyta; class Magnoliopsida; order Rosales; family Elaeagnaceae; genus Hippophae; species Hippophae rhamnoides. The sequence continues at coordinate 57,332,788 of CM065428.1, read as the reverse complement.
GCATCTTGAGATTCAGCAATTTTTTTAGGACTACTAGGATTTGATAAAAATGCATGTTACCTATCTTCAACATCATGTTTCCTTATATTTATCAACAACTACTTTTATTTCTAGGTCCTAACCAAGTTTCTATTCTTGGATTAGGTATCTAGCCACATATCTAGGACCCCTTGATGTCATTTTCTTCCATAACTTTCTGGTAAGTTAGTAATGTTAATACGGTGATTCAAATACTGGGAATTGAAGTTAAAATTTAAAGCCTTGACTCATAATATATTTTCCTCCCAATAAAATGTGGAAATATTGGCAATCTTTAAGCTGAACAACATATTTAGGATTGTGTCTTTTATGGTTATTTCTTCTTTTCTCAATTTCACCCATGAATAGAAGACTATGTCCTCCAGCTCTGGTCTTCTCAATTATGTCTCCTTTGCTTTACTTTAATAGTCAATGTTCCATCCTTTTCCAGTCTGTTTTAGTGAAAGGTGTACCCTCCTCTTTTTATGTTGTAGGCCAAGACAAGACTAGATGAAGATCGAGCAGGGATGATAGAGTGATGTGCATTTCTTAATATTTTAAAGCATTTATTTGTAGGGTTGTATCATTTTAGTGGATGAGGAAAACTAGACTTACGAGCAATGGTTGAACTATTTGCTGAGCAATAAATTTGTCTAAACAGTTTTATCTTTGAGCAAATTATTTTGGATCATGGCTATAATACCATAGTTTCTTTGTCACATCGTGGATTATGTTCGTCCTCAATCTGAATTTATAATGTCTTGATTTTCCCTTATATATATATATGTTGGATATGATCTTGTAGTGGTTGTAACCTATAATAATTAAGACACTAAGACACTTAGTGACATTTTCCTTTAAAGATACTTTGCTTTTTGGATGTCTCATGAATGATTGTTGTCGATAACTTAATCCAGAATTATGTAATAGATAAATGTCTAATTACTTTATTTTCTGAATTTTTTTATGTTGGGAAGTTTGCATCATGATCTATTTTACGTTGGTAAATCTGAGACCTCTACCTTTGGGGTTGAGACCTTAGTGTGTTGCGTTGATCTAAAGATTAAAATGTGTCACTAATGACCTTAGTTTTTTCCACATAGAGGGGTCGTGTACATTTTTTTTTTGGCTAAACGAGAGATCAGATACATATGTTTTAGCTGGAGACCCAAGTCATATTTTGCAAGACTTGTGCTGGAATTTGGATTTTGTGTAGTATAATATTTTAAGTTGACTAAACAAGCTAGGATCGATATGGTAAGAAGATTACTGATCAACTTTATTTGATCAGCTTGCAATGGTGATGTGTGATGACTAAGGAATGTACCAAGGAGTCAAGGAATGTCTTATCTACTTAGTTCTTCAATATAAGCCAGTGACTGCTGATTATTTAGGAGTCATGAATGAGCTGCAGAAGAGACAAGTTACATCTCCTGAGCTTCAAAAATTTAGATGAACTAGTAGACACTAATATTTCCTTCAGATATCAAGAAATGTCTTTAATTTTCTTTTTTTGATGCTTAATTTGTAGCTCGTAGACTTGAATGAGATAATATATTCCTATCCTCCATTATTAATTTTGGGTTGATGTCTTTAAGTTTAGCGTGTACTGATGTTTTGTATTTTAATCAGCTTGCAATGATGATGCATGAAAAGTCCAGTGGCCTTGAGGAAAGTTGAATTGAAAGTTGATATCATGAATGCCGTATAAGTTTTGTATGTAATCATGAGTACAGACAAATAAAACCTCTGCTGAAAATTTTTCAATTAGTTTTGCTTTGTGGACCAATGGCATGAGAATTTGATAAAATGCTTTGTTGACAAACTCTTCAGATTTTTATTGCATACTTAAAATTCCGCTTTTCTTAATCTTAACTGCAGAAGGAACATATCTATCTTGTTTAAGTACTGCTCCCTCCCCTCTCATATACGTTGCTTTTAGGAATTATGCATCATGTTATACAAAAACCATTATTTTTGGTGTATCACTTTATGCATTATCAATATTATATCGTGTCCGTACTCGGTTGGTTAGTCAAGTATGATATGTGAATACATTTTTGTTTTCTAATAGTTTCTAAAAAAAAAGCACAGGATAATTATTTAATGGTCTTAGCTTAAAAATTTCCCCAAATTTTAAAATAATTATAAAGGGCAAGATATATATTTTTGTTCAAAATGATTTAAAATGTGATTCATACTGGTACTGCACAGAAACAGGACTAAGATCAGCTAATTGACTAATGTATATACTGATCCTTTTAGAACCAGTATCACTTACAAATGACAATGCACATATATGAATTTCATAAAACAATTTATTTGTACATTCTGGATTTAAAATTCAGGTAGCATAATTATATAGTTTAGTTTGTCACAGATTAATGGTCAAGCAATCAGCAATTCACATCCACTGCCACCAGTGCTCGTTGCTGTTCTTTGTCTTCTGAGTTTTGAGCCATATGCTGCCGGCAGCATCGAACTATTACCAAAGATATAAATGCTGCAAAATTAAGACAACTTTCACTAAATTATAGTAAGAAAAAGAAATATAATAGACATACTCTCAACAACAAGATCAGTCAAAATCTCAATAACTACTAGATATAAATATGACATTAGTAGAAAACCATTCAAATATGAATGAATGATAATTAATTGCTAACTAGTGAAATTTCATGTTTCTGCATATTTGAAAAAAGCATTATGTTTGATATTTTTCTTGGGTAAGGTTGATTACCTGTGAATGTACGGGTCTTTATTGTGGACAGATTCCAAAATGCTGTGACTGCTGAGGCTGCCACAATCTTTTTGTGTGAACAAGAATCCCATGCTTCAAATACCCACCATTTCAAGCACTCAACTGCAATATTAATTTCCAAAATCAACATCCTTCAGTTTCATTAGCATACACATTCAGAGGCTCAATGCAACTGAAATACACTTTGAATCTTCATCTTTACCTCTTTGGCCTATCTGACTGGAATAGCATGAGTAGAGTTTTGGTAATGTAAAAGCTATGAAAAACCCTGTTCAATTTTTCAAAAGGTTAGAATAATATTGATTTGTAAAAACCATAAGCAATGATAAGTAGTAATTGAAGGATTGATGTAAGGTCAAATTAGTTACCAAATGCACATAGCCTCCATAGCGTAATAAGGTGCCCATATTCAGCTCCTAAAAGGAGAAATGGAGCTACCTGCCAGCCACCAGTAAATTGAACGCAATTTTACTAATGGTTTGAACACTCAGAAGAATTATTTATGTTATTATCATCATAAAGTTACGTCTTTTACCTTGAGGGTCATGGATGGCTCTCCCCAAAAAAGCTCTCTTGTCTTTGACATTGCAAAATTTGTAGCTGGAAGTATTACTTTAGCAAGACGTAAAATGTCGTTTTCTTTAAGTATCAATTCACGCTTCTCTTCAATATCATTCCTGTAGATTTTGTCAAAAAACACTGGGTAATAACTTTGTGACAGAGAACAAACAGCCAGAAAGATACACGCGTAATGGTGTAAGTTGTTAGAGTTATTTACCTGTGACACAGTGAATTTGAGAGGAATGACCCAAAATTAATAAGCCAAGTTGGAATATTGCCGAGAATATGCTGATAACAAGCATTCATCAGTTATTCAATATTATCTTTCGATCTGGATCTGGTGAGATGAATAAACAAAGTATAAAGAGTTACCGAAAGCTAATTCCGCTAGTAAAGAAAGAAGACATGATGAGCAGGGTCCCAAAGCCAAACCAAAGACTCGATTTTGCAGCATCTTTCCACATAATCAAATCAATTATCAACTGTCCAATTCCATCTAGGCTGCCTCGTACCTCGTCTTCCTCGTCAATTTCTATATTTACACAACGCAACCCATTTTAACTAATTCCAATAACACAAGAATTCAATCGAAATTGGGAATTTAGAAACAGACGAATTATGGTCTTACTTGGAGAAGAGATTGAACAGAGAAGAGAGGAAGGGACCAAACTCAGCTTTTCTTTCTTGGGTCGTCCACTATACCGCTTTTTCCTCTGCTTTACAACTTCCATTAAACCCAGATCTTTATCTTCTCTAATTTCAAGCTCTCATCACCTCCGGTCGACTCTAATGTTGAATTCAACAAACATTGCATCGACGTTAAACATTTCCCGATATACGCGTGGCCTCAAGCGTCGTAAATAAATGCGATTGATAATGGTGGTTGTTGAAATAGTAATTGATATTTATTACATATAAACAATGTAAATATCGTCAAATTAAGAAAATATCTTTCAAAAAGCGTTGATTTTCTCTTACGATTATTCTTCAAATATTGATTCTTACGTGGTATCGAGCTAGAGTCGTTCTTGTCTGAAATTTAAAACTCTTGTTCTAAAAGCAACGATTTCTTTCTATGAAAATCCTTTTCTCTCGGAAAAAATATCTCCAACCATGTACAAATATTAATTACAAACATCATTTTTCAAGCGATATTTATTCGTCTCCACCTAATTTTACTAGATTACTCTAAACACAATTCTGAACATTTTGGTAAAATTAGAGTAGAAGAAAACCTCCACACGCGTCGTCACGCGCCGCCTGAAGTAGAGGGTCCATTTTCCATGTGCTGCACGCTCCGTCATGTGCTGTCTGGAGGTTGAAGATGATGACGTGTCATCTGGCTCGGTTCGGTTTGGCTGACTTGGCTCGGATGGCTCGGCTCGGTCCCGACGTAGGCGTCCGCCCGTAGCTTCGATCGGCTCGAGATCACCTCGGTTCGGCCAGTTAGTCCGCCACGTGATTCGGTTGAACCCGGTTTTCTCAGTTTTTCATAGTTTTCCTATTTTTGGCCGGTTGAACCCGGTCATTTTGGTTCATTTTTTCAAGTTTTTAATCCAATTTTGAACCGATTTACTGGTTTTTTATCCGGTTTAGTATAAATATATATTAAAAAAAAACAGAAAAAAAATTTAGTTCTAAAATTATTACACCATTTTCTAATTTGTTTTCCATAATATCACTGACGAGAGGTATAATTTCATTACCTATGAGCAATCAACTCAAGCTTGTTGTACAATCGGTTGATTATGAAGGTGTGTTTAATCTTTGGAATTGTTAACTGCGATACTAATTATGATGTTTGGTCTCGAATAATGGAAATCATGTGCGAGAGAGAGAAAACTCTCTTTATATTCATGACAAAGTATTTGCACGGAAAAAACATCAAACAATTATAATAATTAATGGTATGCGAGAAAATCAAAAAGTGAAGAGATGGATCCTTATGTCAATGACTCGAGAAATCATGAAGCGATATTTACTGGCATACCTCTTACTCTTGAAATTTGGGGTCTTTTGGCAAAATCATTCTATGATGGAAGTGACGAATTACAAGTATTTGTCTTAAACCAAAGGCATTTACTTCCAAACAAAATGGAAAATCACTTTCGAGTATTATGGAGAGTTGACTAAAATTTTCCAAGAACTAGACCATCGTGATAAGGTGGTCGTGAAAGACACAATGATCTAATATGCTATCGAAGAGTCTTTGAATGACTAAGGATACATATTTTCTTCTTTGGATTAGATGATGAATTTGAAGCCAGGTTCGTGGAGAAATTTTGCGAAAAAGAAACTATACGAGATTTAGAAGGTTGTTATTCCTTGATTCGGCCAGGAGGTAGTACGTCGAATCTCGTTGAAAGGAAAATCGAGAGCGTTGACGCCCAGCGTGATTTCTAAAATCATTCTTTTTCTAATTAGCAAAACGAAGGGTGATTGATAAATAATCATTTAAATGTACCCATTGTCATCAAAAGGGTCGTACACTAAAGAACGATGTTTTGAACTTGTGGGATATCCTATTTGGTGGGATCCTGTGATCACAAGTGACTCTCGGAAGAAAAACCCACGACAAATGTCTACTGCTACCATTGTTGAAACAACAAAAGATCATGTTGCAAACTCCTCAAATATTGGTAAGATACTTAAAGTTTTTTCTCCTGTTTTTAATAATACATGGATAATTGATTCGTGCTGTTGATCATGTGACATTCGATTCTAGACAAATCTCAAAACCATCATCACACAAAGCTTGTTTGCACCGCTGATAGTAACAAACCCGGTCGTTGGGGAAAGATCTTTGTCTCTCACTAGTACTTTGAATTTAGACTCGAATCTTAGTTGTTCCCTCTTTAGAAGCATAACCTTATATCTATTTCTCAAATAACCATATTGCTTTATCTTGTTTTATTATTTTTTGGCACGACTTTTGTGTGTTCAAGGACGTTGAAGAAGCAAAGCTTATTTGGTCGTGGTGTTAGGCAAAGAAACTGTATTATTTGGACTTGGATTTAACAAATCATGCATTGGTAATCTTGGATCTAACAAGGATGAATCAAATATATGGTTATGGCATAGGAGATTAATTAAGGCTTCTTTTGGATATTTAAAGAAATTATTTCCAAGTTTATTTTTGAGCTTCGATCTTTCTTGCTAAAATGTGATGTACGTGGAACTAGCAAAAAGTCATCGTTCCTCATTTCATGTAACTTTAAATAAAAGTCCATTTACATTTATGGTTATACATTTTGATGTATGAGATCTTCCAAAGTCTCTACTTTGGGAGGATCGCGTTGGTTTGTTACATTTATTGATGATTTTAGTAGAATTACTTGGAGTCTGTTTTAATGAAATCTAAAAGTGAGGTAAATGTATTATTTAGAAAATTTCATAAAATGGTTCGTACTCGATATAAAACACAGATTCAAGTTCTCACAGTAATGATGGAGGAGAATATAAAAGTTATGAGCTTCAAGAATATCTTAAAACGAAGGGATTATTCATCAAACTACTTGTGTTGATACACCTCGACAAAACGGAGTTGCGAGAAAGAAAAATCGACACTTGTTGTAAGTTGTCCGTGCCTCGTTGATCGAAGCTAATATGTCATTATCTTATTGGGGAGAAGCAATTACTTACACTCACGTATTTGATCAATCGGGTACCTTGGCAAGTCCATTAACTTCCAAACACCACTACAAGCCATTCTTTGAGAAGCAATTGTTGCACCAAGTGTTCCCGATTTACCTCCTCATGTCTTTGGTTGTGTGGCATTTCAGACACTACATAAACAACAACGTAGCAAGTTGGATCCACGAACAATACGTTGTGTTTTTATAGGATATGCCATACAACAAAGGGTATCGGTGTTATCATCCTCCTGCAAAACAAATGATTACCACCACGGATGTTATTTTTCATGAAGATACAATGTATTTCTCATCTATACACGAATTTCGGGGAGTACAACCAGTCTTGAAATTAGGACCCTTACATATAAATTGTTTCCTTATGAAGAAAGACAAATTATATGTGAGAAAATATAAATAACTTGAAATCGGATGGTAATAACTCTCGATATAGAAAAGACTTCGGGAAATGGAATCAAGTCCTCATCAACTTCAAGATCATCAAGCAAGTTCCTTACTACCACAAAGTGAGTACGAGTTTCCTTATCCACAAATTGTGATATACCTAACCAATCGTTTCTTTGAGAATGTTCCAACTATTGAACCGGCCCAGGGAAAAATACTTCCATCACGTCCACAGAGAGGTATTCCTAAAGCCGTATGAACACGAGATTTCTAGTAAAGTCAAATATCCCATGAAATATTATATGTCTAAACATCGTTTGTCAAAATCAAATGTATCATTTGTGAATCAATTATCTGTATCTATTCCTAACGATTAATGCGAGGAAGCTTTAGCTGACCTCGAAAATGGAAAGATGCTATGAATGAAGAACTAAGATCATAGAAATAAATAGAACTTGGGAACTTGTCAATCGTCCACCAACAAAGAAAATTGTTGGATGTCGATGGATTTTTGATAAAGTATCAAGCGGATGGTATGATTGAACGCTATAAAGCAAGATTAGTGGCAAAAGGATACACTGAGGACATATGGGATCGACTTATCTGAGAAACATTTACGCTTTATAGCCAAAATTAACATTGTTCGAGTTTTGGTATCTCTACAAATTTAGATTGGCCGTTATATCAGTTTGATGTAAAAAAATGCCTTTCTACATGGAGATTTAATTGAAGAAGTCTCGTGGATTTACCACCAGGAATCGAAGAATTCAAAATCCATGATGAAAAGGTGTGTAAATTAAAAAAAATCAACTTTGTATGGATTAAAACAATCCCCAAGGCGTGGTTTGGTAGGTTCACAAAATCAATGAAGGCATTTGGCTACAAACAAAGCAATTGAGACCATACTTTATTTGAAAAAGGGATATGGTAAGATCACTTTGACTTATTGTATATGTTGATGATATGATAGTAACAGGAAATGATCTTGAAGAAAGGAAAGCTACTCCAAAGTTATTTTTCCAAGGAATTTGAAATGAAAGACCTTGGTTCCTTAAAATATTTTCTTGGGATTGAGGTTTCTCGATCAAAAGAAGGAATCTTCTTATCTCCAAAGAAAGTATGCCTTAGATTTATTAAAAGAAAGCTGGTATGTCGGCATGTCAACCAATTTAATACTGATGAGGGAAGGATTAAAGTTATGTATCAAGGTTGATCAAGTTCCAACAAATAAAGAAAGATACCAAGGCTTGTTGGAAGGTTGATGTATTTAGCACACAAGACCGATCTTGCCTATGCTTTAAGTATTGTCGACCAATTTATGCATAATCCTGGAGAACAACATATGAATGCGGTTATTCGTATTTTTGAGGTATTTAAAGTCTGCTCACTGGAAAGGAGTATTGTTTACTAAAACTCGAGAATTCCAAAGAATAAAAGTATATAATGATCTTGATTAATTTGGATCAATAAATGATAGGCGATCTACATTAGGCTACTTCACTTTTGAGGGGAAACCTTGTAACGTGGAGAAGTAAGAAACAACGTGTTGTTACGTTCAGCGGTCTTGAATACTGAGAGGCATGACAACCCAGGCTTTGTGAGGCCGTGGTTACAATCTCTCTTGAAAGATTTGGGATATCCTTCTAAAGAATCAATTAAGTTATTTTGTGATAATAAAGCAGCATGTGATATTGCTCATAATCCAATTCAACACGATCGTACAAAACATGTTGAAGTTGATAGATTCTTTATTAAGGAAAAATTAGAAGAAAAGTCATTGGAAGTGCGAAAAAGTAAGTCAAGAGATCAATTGGCTGACATCCTCAAACGATCTCATATCGAATATTCGGAAGCTTCGGTCAAGTTGGGCATGAAAGACATCTATGCACCAACTTGAGGGGAGTGTTGAATTCAACAAACACTGACACAATTCAACAATCACCGCAACACAATTCAACAAACACTACACGACGCCAAACATTTCTTCCAATATACCGGCTACTACCAAACAGTTGTAAACCATGCAATTCAATAATGGTGGTTGGTGAAATAGTAATTGATATTTGTCTATATAAACAATGTAAATATCCGATACAAATTAAGAAAATATACTCATAAAACATTGATTTTCTCTTCTGATTATTTCTTCAAATATTGATTTCTTCATCTACTTGGTCTTCAGTCATGTCTAATCGGTCTGTGAGGCGGGTGTTGGACCTTTGGAGAGGTGAAGGAGAGAGAAGTAGAAGCTCTTTAAGAGGGACCGAACCAGACGACCTGAGAGGCAGAGTAGAAGGTGATGAAATGAGATCAAGGGAAATACGAGGAATCTCTTCTTTCGTTATGGCAAGGCGTGATGCTAATTTCATTCTAGACCTGGGTTCTGATCGATGATAAGGTGGTGTTGAAGCCATAGGATTTTGAGTTTCGATTTTCTTTTATTACAATACAACACGATTTGAGGTTTATGAAGGTTAGATTCGGAAAGATTTCGGTTAGGTATTGAAGCGGAAAGATTTCGGTGTCTATAATAAAGGACTAGATGTTTAAGGTTGTAAGAGAATAAAAGAATTCTAAGTGACAATAATACTGCACATTTTGAGTAGATTATTGGTGTTCGGATGTTCGCAGGTCCAAGTAGCTGTTAGCAGTGTAAAGGGTTTTCTTTTTTAAATTAGCAGCGGGAAAAGGGACCGTCACCACTCACCAACAACGGTAAATAAATTATAGGCCATTTGTTTCCTTTTTTGGTGGAGAATTGAGGATCCATCAGGGTAAAAAAAAGTTGAGAATCAATGGATTAAGAGTGCTCCATTTGGAAGGTATCAACGATTTTTAACCCCTTTTTTTCATAGAAGTAGATTCATTTTTAACAATATCACCCACATAATGTATATGTTTTTCCTTTTTCTTATAATGTAGTTTAATGCATATTAAAAACTAAGCTACAATTTAAGTAAAACTTTCAAATAACCCTTCTTTTATCCAATCAATTTTTTTTATTTTATTTTGTAAAACTAGAAAGTGTAAATTTTATTATCTATACTTGTTATTTCTCGTTCGTGTAACACAAAGGGTAGGAGAAGAAAATAAACTATGAAAACTACAAAATCCTTTATTCAAATAAAAATAAAAAAATCCTATTTATCACAACTTATTCTATAAAAATAAATTATGTGACAAATAATAACATTAAAAAAAATCAATTGTGATAGTTATTATATCAATTAATGTTTTGGAACATGTTAGTACTCCATTAATGATAAATAACATAGAAAAAAGACGTTATTTATTACTCCAACAATATTCATTTGATTATTTTATTTGTCCAATTTGTATTGAGTATTTATTTTTTTAAAAGAAAAATTTATAATAATCTTAAATTTCATTATTCCATCCATAATACCACGACCACGACCACGTAATCTAATATTAATGAATAAGATTTACTCGGTCATTTCCTTATAATAGTGCTACAGACACATGTCGCGAGATCCAATAAGAAGTTGAAGATCTCCAATATTCCTTTTATTCAACAGAAGGGATTTTATTAACTGATGCTTCAGATCCAACACAAAGTTGCGGATCTCAAAGATCTCGAAGTATGTACGAGCATCAAGAGATCCAACATGAAGATGTTGATCTACAGCCACCTTTTTTTTTTCTTAGTTTACTTTTAACAACAAGAAGTTGTTAACAAGCATATCTTAACAATTGAGACAACTAGCACCTCATTGGAGCACTGTATCCAATACAACACAAAGTCGTTGGTTACCAGAACTCCCAACTTATTTCTTTTGATATATCTTATTGTTTTTTGGCATGCCTTTGGTAGAAGACACTTATCCTCCTAAAGCCATCTTCTAAAGCTGACGGATCAATGGCAAAAGTAATACGCAGCCAATTCTTCATTCCGAGTGTCACCCCTGCAAGAAAAATGGCTTCATCAAATTAAGTATCTAGTAAAATAACTTATGCTAGGCTCAGGTATAACCAATAAACACATTTCTCATTCCCCCAAATATATGTATGAAAAACCTACAATCAAGTTCATATGGACAAATTGAAATGCATAATAAACTACTTTTCCCTGCTCAGAATTGAGTACAACAGTGCCATATATATTTTGAAAGCATAAAGATGTAAATTTATGTTAAGAGGTTCATGGTTGAGATCCAGTGTCAAACCTAGTGAGGATCAGAATATTCTTCCTTACCTGGTAGAACTATGACTGATTCCTCTTTGGCAAGCTTGATGCAGAACTCCACGTCATCACTAATGTCATCTAATAAAGAGATATTTAACTTCACCTGAAAAACAAGTTACAAAGTAATTCCATATAAAACAACCAACACCATTGATGTGGGTACAAATTAAATTTTATTAAAATACACATGACAATTATATGTATGACACATAAGTGTTATTGAGTAATTCAATGATGTTACCAAGTATTTTCTCAAGCTACATGCTTCATATATTAATTTTCAAGTTAGAAAATTGATAGCATCAATCTCATGCCTTACCATTACAAACATAGAGCCTTCTGGCTTATTTGGGCAAGTAATGCAATCAATTTCTTTCATTTTATCATAGCATACATCCGCTGCCTCCCTCAATGTCTCGATGATTTTTGAAAAGAAGTCCTCCTTCGTGTTCTCGATTATTCCAGGAATTGCCCCCTGATACATAAATCACATTGCACTAGAGTCAATCTGACAAGTAAGAGGAAATGGGTGGATATTAATAAATAATTGTAAACAATCTCAAATTACAACACCTGGATGAAGGTTGCAGGATCAGATGTGACGTTGAGATGGTCAATTATACTTTTAACAACCTTAAGAAAAGCAAGAGAAAACAAAATTAAAGGATCAGTTACTGTCCAATGATCACATGTATTTTTCCTCCTGAACATTACAAGCATCAATGCAATGTATAATTACGTTTTCTTATGCCCAAAAGAACAGTAAAATAAATAAATAAATAAACAGTGTTCGACGAAGTTAGCTACGTAGAAATGGAATTAGAGAGACAGAGAGAGAAATACAACCCCAGATTTCTGAAGGATTCCATCCGGATCATTTGTCACAATCCAACCAAGTCGCCAACCAGGAACGATCCATCTCTTTGATATAGAACCCAATGTAATAACAGGCACAATAGACGCAAATGTTCCCATGGGAATAAATGGGGTATTCCCAAAAGTGAGATGACCATAGACTTCATCAGAAATTACTAGTATCCTAAGCTTCCTTGCAAGCTCTGCAATCTGAAGTCTAACGTGTTAGAAATACCATAACCCAAATTTTCCTTTACAAAAACGATGATTGTTTACAAAATTATTTAGTAGAAAATTGGTTTTAAGTATTTGTGAAACTTCAAACTTTTTTGTTGTTAATTTTGCGGTTTCACCTTTCAAACACAAAATGAAAACCAACCTTCTTCAGATGTTGTTCCTTGTAGACACTTCCACAAGGATTTCCCGGATTTATGATGACAAGAGCAACGGTATTCTCATCAGCTAGATCTTCAACAGCTTCAAGATTAACCTCCCAATCCTGTTGAGGAAGCAGATCAAAATGACGGACTTCAAGTTTGCAACAAGCTTCATAAAATGGAAAGCCTGGCCTTGGAAGCAAAATGTTTGCACCAGGACGATTCAAAACTGTCAATGTAAGTTCAATTGCTTGTATGCAGCCAACTGTAATGAAGATATCATCAGCTGATAACTTGTTTGGGAGATCTCTAGAGAGATACTCTGCAACAGCCCTGTTATACGTTAATATTCCGATCTTTATTTTTTATTTTATTGATATTAGAAATATTTAATGATTGTATTGTATTCTGTAGATTAAGGAATACACATGGTGTCTTTACATAGAAGTTATAAGTAAACTAGATATGCTTAAAGTAAACTAGATATACATTAGCAGATATAATATACATTAACAGATATACATTAATCTATTAATAGATATACAGTTCCCCTCAAACTCAAGGTAGATGTCAGACCAACTTGAGATTGTCAACCAAATTACGAGTGTGTCCCTTAGGAAGTGTCTTAGTGAATATATTTGCAAGTTGATCGTTGGAGGAGAAGCAAAATGGTGCCTTTATCATTACGACGAAGAAATAAGACAGAATCATAAGGACTGATAGTGTAATCCAAGCGAAAGATGGTGGAGCTGAACTTGACAAATCACGCTCGTGGAGCTTGTTTAAGTCCATAAAGTGCACGTCGAAGGCGACAATCCTTGTTTGTTTCAACATAAAGACCAGGAGGAGATTGCATATAAACTTCTTCATGCAGATCTCCATTAAGGAATGCATTTTTAACATCCATTTGAAAAAGGTCCCATTTACTAGCAGTGGCAACAACTAAAAGGGTATGAACATAGGAGATACCAAAAACTGGAGTAAAAGTCTCTTCATAATCAATCCCATACTCTTGTGTAAAACCTTTTGCAACAAGACGAGTCATGTAACGCTCGATGGATCCATCAGAGTGAGTCTTGATCTTATAGATCCACTTACAACCAACCACGGACTGACCATGAGGAAGAATAACCAGATCTCAAGTATGATTTTTGGTTAATGCATCAATTTTTTCTTTCATTGTAATCTGCCATAAAGGGTTAGTAGAGATGTCTCACGATAGATGTGAAGCTCATGGAGTGTAGCAAGGACAGTATAACAATGATAGTCAAGTAAATGTGCAGGAATTGATCTTACCCGTGTTGAATAACGAGGTGGAATGTCTTGTGGAGGATCTTCAGGCGGAGCAAGAGCAAGAGCAGGGGACCTATGCTCAAGGTGGGGTAGTTCGTTATCAACCTATTCTTCTACGACATGTCTAGGAGAATCATTAAAAATATCTGAAGATTGAATAGAGAAGCCCAAAGGAGGATCAAGAGTATCTGTAGAAGGAACAAGAGATTCATCTGGAAAGATTTCTAAAACATTTGAGTTAGTTAGGAAAGAACGAAAGTGAGAGTTCAACAAATAGGCGGTATTCCCAAAAGACAACATTATGGTAAACACAAAGACGATGCGAGACAAGATTATAGCATCATTACCCTTTTTGAGTTTCACCATAACCAAGAAAATAACAAAGTCTAGATTGAGGCTCAAGTTTATTGTGTTCATGAGGCTGAAGAAGAACGAAACAGGCAGATCTGAATGAGCGAAAGTAATGATAGTAAGGGGATGACCCAAAAAGGCACTCATACAAAGTTTGATTATGAATGACAACACTTGGAATGCGATTAATGGGACAAGAACTTTGGCAGAAAGAAGAAAAGCACGAATAGTGTCAAGAATATGACGAAGTTTTTTTTCGGCTCGACCATTTTGTTGAGAGGTGTCTGGACAGGTTAGATGATGTACAGTGCCATAGGAATGTAACAGAGCTTGAAAAGCATATTAAGTATATTCAAGAGCATTATCAAATCGAAATTTTTTGATATGTTTGAAGAATTGTGTTTCAACCATTTTTATAAAGTTACTGTATATTGGTAAGATTTCATAGGAAAGATCCAACTATAACAAGAATAATCATCAATAAAAACAACAAAATAACGAGATCCACTAATACTAGTAACAAGAAAAGGTCCCCAAACATCAGAATGAATTAACTCAAATATATTATTAGAGATAAATTCACTATTATTGAAAGGTAAAACTGGTTGTTTTCCTAACTGACATAAAGTGCAATCAAAATTGTCTTTGGACACAGAACCTAACAGACCTTTAAAAGCTAATTGTTGTACCCGAGTGGATGGGACATAACCAAGACGAAAATGCCAAAGTGCAAGAGAAGGCAAAGAAGAAATTGCAACAACTACAGCAGCAACAGAGACAGGAGCAACATGTGGAAGATGAAGATTGTTCACGGGAAACAATACACCCAAAATAGTCAAAAATAAGGCGATATTCTAGTTCAGCTAATTGTCTCACAGAACATAAATTATAGGATAGGTCAGGTACATAGAAAACCCCATGAACATAAAGGTTAGAGGTTGAAACAAAACCTAGATTATTCCAATGTATGGTGGAACCATCAACTATATGAATATTAAGAGGATGTGGTGTAGGGTCGAGTTTGGAAAATAAAGATGAATGAGATGTCATGTGATTACGACATCCAGAATCAAACAACCAAGTTTGAGACTTACCGAGCAGAACTGAGAGAGTAATAGAAAGAGATGCATTACCAACCATTTGAATAGCTTAAGTTATGATTTTCTATAGTTCAGTGGGAGAAAGGTTGATAGTGGATCCAAAAGATTGGGACTCAGTTGAAATGGAAGGCATCAGCAAAGTAGGCTCAGTATTAGCAACAACAACAGTATATATGTTGCGACGGTAACAAGTCTCAATGATGTGACCATGACGCTTGCAATAATTGCAAAACTTCTTGTTGGTCTGGCTGCGACAATTGCTAGAGCAAGAGGAATCACCTAACTACTGAGGTTGCCTATTGGCAAGAGCATCATAAGGAGTAATAGCCAAAACATTGAACTTATTATGGGCTTATAGGGTTGCAAGCCCTTATGAGCTCAAAGTCCTTATGAATTCATAGAGACGAAACTCATATCTAACTGCAGCATATTGCTGAGCATCCTTTGAGTATGCCCAAATTAGATCACAAAGGTCAATTTGACCGTAAAGAAAGCGAAGCTAATCATAGTAGTCATTGATGGATTGTCCTGGTTCTTGTCGAAGTTGATGCAATCCAACTACTAACTGATATTTCATAGATCCGTGAGTAGTGGAGTACCTTTTGGCCAATATATCCCATGCTGATTTTGCATCATCAAAGCTACCCAATAAATTGGATATGGAGGGAACAAAAGTATTCCGAATCCATGTGAGGATCATGTGGTTATGACTATCTCATTCAATCATACGACCAAGGTAGGCAGTATCTTCTTCACTTGCTCCTTTAGCAAGAATGGTAATTGCACCAGTACAGTAATTCCAAAACATGCGACCCTTCAAAAAACTGCGCATAACTTGAGACAAGGATAAATAATTCTTGGTCTCCTCCAATACAGTATTGATGGGGTGAGGAAGAAAAACATTATTTTTATCCATTTAGAAATACAATATCCAAAAACAGATTGCAAAAAACGAGATCTACGCAAAAAAATGAACAGGGAGAACCATAATTGAAAAAGTCATTGGTCAACGACAGTAACTCACGGTCAATGACGGTCAACAATGACATCAGTTGAAGACGATAATGATGTCAACTCTAGGGACGTGTTACTGATGACATCACAGGACCAGAGTGCGGCGTGTGAGGCACATGAATTTGATGTGCGATTTATGTTGGCAATGCCTGAAGGCACGTGCAAGATTTGATGCTTGCAAGACTTTCACAAATGTGTAGATCTGGTCGAGCCAATCACAGTGGTATCTGTAGAAAGTTTATCGGAGTAAGATTCACGACAACGTTTGGTTTTCTGTTGGCTATGCGTGAGGAATATGTGCAGTTCCTTTGAGCAATGCGTGGGAGAGCGTGCGAACTTCGATGGTTGCGGAACTTCCATGGTTGTGTAGATCAGGACAAGATGATTACTATAACACAATCATTATAGTGGTTTGTGTAGTGCAGGACTCCTCAACAACGACAATTGTAGACTCATAACCTAAGGACAACAGTTGAAAGACCGTCAGAGGTTCAACAGTGAGTGACTGCAGCGGTTGTTGTGACAATGGAAGCTGTAAGGGTGGAGTAACACTAAAAGAGATAAGACTGCTAAGAGAAAGGTAAGAGTATTAAATCTAATACCATGTTAGAAATATTTAATGATTGTATTATATTTTGTATATTAAGAAATATATATATTATCTTTGTATAAGTTACAAGTAAATTAAATATACTTGAAATAAAAGCAATAATTATTGTAACAGGTTAGAAATATTTAACGATTATATTGTATTATATGTATTAAAGAATATACATATTGTTTTTATATAATAATTACAAATAATTTAGATATGTATAAAATATATTACATATATATTAATTAAATTAAGATATATCTATTAAGAAATATATATTATCAATTGATTTAATCATAAAATCTTAAACCTAAAAAAAGAAGAAGGAGAAATTGAGTATTACAAACAAAATGTCTTAATAAAAGAGATAGATCCACACACACAAAAAATATCATTGGGTTAGATACCTTCTAGCCGGAAGAATGCCAGCGGGGGAAGAATAGCCGTTGTACTTAGCGGACCGAAGGGCGTCGACGACGGCATCTTCGGCATCAATACAAGTTTGAAATCGAGGGAAACTTGAAGGATCGCCATGGCCAAGTGGAACAACAGATCTGGTATCTTCCTTGTTAAGATTCGACATCATCATATTAAGAACTGCACGGACGGAGAAAGCAGAGGCCTTATCGAGAGGGTCTCCACCTCTCACTTCGAAGTTCCACTTCTTCATCGATCCGTTCTCCATTTCTTCGATAACGAGGAGGCCTCTTAGTTTTGAGTTAATTCCTAGCCTCCCAGGTTTATTATGAACAGCTCCATATGTGAAACAGTGAATGTGGTGAAGTATCGTCGTGCAAATGGGATAATTACATTTATTGACTATCCTGACTGAATACCGGATATTTTACTACTACTATAATTGTGTCAGAGCCGATCAAATATAAAAAAATCACGTGCAAACGTCTAATTATTTTTTAAAAAACCAGAATACCATGTTTATACTTTTTTTTATAAAATTAAAAATATAAATATCTCATGTTTATAATAAATAAAATTATCATAAATATCATTATAAAAAATTAAAATAATATAGATAATATTTTAATAACATTAAATAAAATTTAATTAATTAAAAATTAATATTAAATGTATTATTTTATTCATAGTTTAACTTTACAGTGAACAAATAACTAGTTCTATGCTAAATGTTTAGATTGAATTTTTTATTTATTATAAAGATATACAAAAAAAATATAATAAATATTATTTTTATAATTATAAATTTTAAAAATATTATAAATATTATGTTAAAAAAATATCAATTATTGTATTTTTAATTTAATTATTTTATTTTAAATATAAATATTTCAATGCTTATAAGAATATAAGTAATGAAATACTTATATATATATTTTACTTTACCATAAAGAGACTGAAGTTACAACAAAAAACATCTTCTAATAAAGACTTATTTTCTACTCTTTGATTATTTTATTTCTATTTCATAATAATCTATAAAATAAATCTAAAAGTCTTTTTCGATGATCAATTGAAAACATCATTCTTCATTAATTTATACAATAATATACAATTTAATAAAACAATAAAGCATTAAGATTAATAATTTTAGTACTACACATGTTTATATAAGTTTTTTGATTTCTATATTATTTATTCTGAAATATTTCAAATTTATCATATAATTCCTTCTTCCGATAGTAAATCACAATATCAAAATCATTTAATTAATAATCAGTTAATTAGAATCAATAAATTCAGAATAAATTAAAAAAATATGAATAAAAATAATTTAAATTAATATGAAAAATCAAGTATAGTTCAAAATTAAATTATATTTTTTTTAAATAAAGAAAATTTAGTTAATATTAAAAATTAAATTCAATGTAAACGAATTAACCATAAATTTTATGAGAAGAAGACTTGCAAAAAGAATTATTTTTTTTCTCTTACGTTCCAACAATATTCTTTATTTTCTACCTCAGTTTCATCTCTCGCCTCTTTCTCTGTATTTTGCTTTTTTTAGTTTCAATCTCCTAGCATCGCCTTCCTTTTTTCTTTCTTCCAATTTCGATAGTGTTTTTTTGTACTTATTGTTTTATTTTTCAACTATTTATTAAATAATAACAAAAATTCTCTTATCATATTTGAAAGGATAACATTTCATAATTATCTATAGTTTTTATATCTCTTGTATGACTACTTGATGAAATATAGAAGGTAGGATAAATGACATGCAAAAATAATAGATATTAAAAATTTACAAGAATAAAAAATGAAATAAATGATATATAATTGAAAGAAAAATTAATATTATATTTAATTTATTATGAAACGTAAAATAAAATAAAATAACAATGGTATAATTAAAAATTAAAAATTAAAAGAGAATGATCATAAAGGGTTTTTTTTTACTCCTAAAAAAATCTCAATTTTTTTTTAAATTTAAACTTGATGAACTATTTTTTAAAAATTACATAATAAATTATTCACCTTAAAAATATCAAAACTTAATTTTATTTTATTAAAGTTATAAAGGTATTTAAAAAAAAACCTATTTTATTATAACGTTTTATTTTTAATTAATTTAACTTTTACTTTATCTTTCTTGATTTTAATAATTTAAATAGGATATTGGTACGGTACATGATTTTAAATTCGTGCTATCTAGTGTTACTCAATTCATAAAAAAAATCATAAAAAATAAGGATAAAGCATCCTAGAACTTTAAAAATTATTTTGCTTTTATTAATATGATTCTTTAGTTACATTATTTTTATAACAAATATATAAATAACTAATTTATTATAATAAAAATATTTTAATCATTATTTAAATAATGACATAATAATTTATTAATAAAATTAAAGATAAAATAATCTATATCAATTTTCTTCCATTATCACCTCTTCTCCTGCCCATAATTTTTCTCCTTTGTGGTTTTATTTAAAATAATTATTTTACTATTATTTGATACATTTTATTTTTTTCTTATGAAATTATTTCCATGTATCATATCTTTTTCATTTTAAGAATTAAATGCACGAATTTTTAAAAAGAGATCCAGAAAATGAAAAATTATATATATATATATATATATATGGATTTAATTTTTATAAAAACAATGTAACTAAAATTTTTATTTGAATAATTGTATCATTTATGAATTTAAACTCAAAAGACCGAGGGATCATGTTACAACCTACAATTTAGTTGGCTGAGTTTTATAGTATCGAGGTTTCGCAAATTACATAATATTAAAAAACATGATAGTATAATTTTAATTATAACTTGATATTGTATATTAAATAAAAATTATATAATAATATAAAAACTTAATATTATAATAAATATAAGTATAAATCATAATGAATATTTTATTTTAACTTATTTAAAATTTTAATTTTTAATACTATATGTCTTAATATTTTTATTTTATGTTAAATTAATTTTTAAATTATTAAAATATAAAAATATTAAATATTAATATAATAATTTTTATAATAATATTATTTTAATACCTAACAAAATTACACAAATAAGTGATACTATATATATATTTTTATTATTATAATAAATTTAAATTATTTATTTTATATTTATTAAAAATTATTGATTTATTTTAAATTTTTATGATTTTTATTTAATTGATAGATTAAATTAAAAACAAACTGGATATATTTCACAACTTATCGTATTTTTTCAACCAAAACAATAGTAATCTTAGTTACATTCTAATTTAATTTTTATCTCTAATAAATATAAAATATGTGAGAATATTAAAATATAGATTTAGATACAGAATTCATAAAAATAAAATGGAGATAAAAAATAATAAAAAGATTCAAGAGGAAATTAAAAGAGTTGAAAATCAAGAACATTAATCTTAAGATTTCTTCTCCCTTATTTTGTTATTATTATGAATATTATTTTGAATTTATAGCTTTCAAAATCATAGATATAGATTATAATATTTAACAATACATGTGATATTTTATTTAATTATTTTTCTAAATCATGTATTAATTTTTTAGTTTTAATATCTGTATTAGTTTTCTTGATTATTGTATTGAATAATTGATTAATTCATCATGAATCAATTTAATTAATTATATACGTAATCATTTGATAAATTTAAAAATTATTGATAAATTAGTTACAATTATGATTAATACATATCAAAATTGAATAGCTTATTCTAGTTTGTTATTATAAAGAATTTATATTAAGAACTTGTTTAATTCAATCAATATATAAAAATAAATAGAGTTTTAATATAATTAAAGAATTAGAGAGTAAGAATGATTATGGAATCCTTATTTTATTAGAACTTTATCTTAATGTTTAGATTTTATTTTTCATTTATATAAAAATCAAAACATAATTATTAATTTTAATTATCTTATTAATAAAGTATGATATTATTACAAATTGTATGAGTACTAAATTTTTTGTTCTTAAAATTATTTTTAATTTGTACATAATTATGTATATTTATGTGTTTTCAATCTATCTAAAATAAATTAAATATTATTTTATTAAAATATTTATTATATACTTTTAACTTAATATATTATATATGTTTTCAATAATTATAATATATTTAATAATATTATAAAAAATAATTATAATGCATTTAATAATATTGTAAAAAATAATATAATACAGTTATATTTAAGTATTCCGAATGTCGAACTGGTTTCGGAAATTGGGAAGAGGATGAAGTGGGTGTGGGCTTCCCTTGGTAATTTATATGCCATCAAAAAGTCGGAGAGAAAAGGCCTCGCTTTAAATTGACTACTAATTTTTCAAGTGGGTGTCCATCACTACATCGGACACCGTCCTGAAAACGCTGAATTTAATTATTTTGGATCTTTGTTTTGAGTTCTGGGAAGTTTTCCAATGAGATTATTGGGTATTTGTAGACAAAAAGTTTGATTATTGATAAAAGGGCTAGTTTTGCGAACTGGGTTCGTTTCTGACAAAAGAAAGATAGGAGCTTCTCTAAATTTTGTGATGTGAAAAGGCATCAGCTTTGCGTTTGGAATGGTCTCTCTGGTTGACATCCTTACAAGTTTGCTTTAAGACATGGCGATGTAGATGTGTCCACTTTATCTGTGCAAATCAAAACATTCAAGAGAATTTAGTGGCCGTCAAACATCTGGATGTTGCAGATTATTATAGGTAATATCACTATATTTTGGGTAATTCTAAATACATCCATGAAAAGTTCCAAATACATATCCTCAAAACACATATCCCTTATGATTTTTTACATTGATGATATGTTTTTTGAGGTTCTAAAGGATGTAAGTAGAGTTGGCCCTATAGTTTTCCTCACTTGAGCCTTTGTTTATATATATACTCATGTTGAATGAATGATGATTGTTTTGCTAAATTATTCTCTTCCCATGATGTTTACGTGTTTGGGTAATTGAGCATAAGATGTACTCAGGAGGTGCTTCTTCTATAGAGATGATCCACTATTTGTAATTAGAAATTTAGAATAATTAGTTTGATTCTATGGTAGAACGATATTGAGTTATTTAACGAATAATTAGTTTGATTCTATGCTAGAGCTGTGAAGTTTGTTACCAAATCATATCATTGAACTATTTGCTGAAAGGTATATGAAAATTCATTGCCTGGTTTACAAGTCCTAGTTTCATTGTGATTTTTATGTCCAGAATTCACTGGTTTTATGCATTCTCAATGTGAAGAAGTTGGATCCGCTTTATTATTTTTGATGAAATGACAGAGAGGTCCCCAGATGTCATGATATCCACATCAATGATTTTGAATCTGAAGATTACTACTTATTCAACTTGATGCTTCAGATGAATGTATTTCGTGGAATAACTTGTGCGGTTTTAAAGGCAAGATTGAAGCTGTAAATTTGCTTTGGTATACTCCAATTAGGGATGCAATTTCTTGGAATTCTAAGATTGCCCTTTATTTCATGGTTAAACATTTCTGTGGATCTTTGAATTTCTTCGATGAAATGCAAATTGTTGAGGTGGTTGCCACAGAAGTAACACTTAACTCTGTGTTTTGTGATTGTAGAAACAGGTGCATTGGAGATTGACAGGACTCAGTCTCCTTAAAAGTAAACCAACACAAGTTTGAAGGATATTTTGGTAATGCCCTTGTTGACATGTACGTTAAATGTGGAGTATCGAGCGCAGCTGCTTTTTAAGTTTTTTAACATACGGAATGAAATCCATAAGTTTTTCGAATGCTATGATCATCGGTTTTGGGAATCCATTGTTACTCTGAGCAGGCTTTCAAATTATTTGCTGTCAGTCAGAGGTGTCTCAATTGCTTGTAGGCTGTAGCCATACGGGTTTGGTGGAAGGATGTCAATATTTAAAGCATATGATTGAAATATACAGCATAGCATTAATGTGGTTGTTTGGTGTAACTTCTAAGCAGGTGGGGATTGCTGCACGAAGCTTAGAAGTGGATCAAAACTGAACATGCCCAATTGCCCACATGAGTTCTATATTGTGGAGAACTTTGTTGGGTACACGAAAACTTGGAGTTGGCTGAGAAATTCTTCCAGCAGCTTGCAAAGTTGTAGCCTCTTAAGGATGCAGATTATGTTTAGCTTTCAGATATTTATACTGAAGCTGAAAGATGAGATTATAGGTAAGGGATGACATGGTTAACATGGAAGTTCCTAAGAGACATTTAATTGAATAAGTTAATGTTTTGGAGTGATTTATGCGTTTTGTGTTAAGTTTCCATCCTGTATAGACATATAATTTAGTTTTTTTTTTTTGAAAAGGAGAGGAAGTTCTGTGCTATGATTTTTACTTGTACAACTACACGAGTTTGGTGTTTTCAACTTTATCAGTATCTCGGTTGGCTGCATTCTAGTACAATTAGTAAAGACTTGACAATTGTTCGAGTATTTAAATTTTCATCCCTTTGGAAAAACTTTTGTAAAAGAGAAAGAATAATGCCTCAGATTACGTAGACAATTAAATTAATTAAGGCAATAAAATCTAACTTTTGCAATTATCATCACCTCTCACTCTAGTGACTAGTGACAACTTGGTCATAGAGTTCATC
Source organism: Hippophae rhamnoides (assembly GCA_033030585.1). Taxonomy (NCBI): domain Eukaryota; kingdom Viridiplantae; phylum Streptophyta; class Magnoliopsida; order Rosales; family Elaeagnaceae; genus Hippophae; species Hippophae rhamnoides. Next base: position 57,308,587 of record CM065428.1, on the reverse strand, counting down.
GTTACCTAGTTTTTTATTTAAATATTAGATATAAAATACATGAATGGTTAAAAGAAAAACCGTGAATGCTTTATTTCCTTTTCGAATTCAGTTCAATTTTTCCCCCACTTCTAAACTTGAAAATCAATTATAAATGAAGATGGTACTTAATTGTGTGCAAAATACATGGAATCAATCCAAATTAATATATTAAAACTAATCAAATTTAATATTTTTGATTTTAAAATTTATTAGTTTGAGTTGGTTATTCCTTTTACAAAATCGATTAATATTGAGTTTGTTTAATTTTTATTTCTTTAAATCGATTAAAAACCAAACTAATCTATTCAATTTATATTATTATAATTTTTTTTATATTCTTATTTAGGTTTTATATTACAATCATGTTTTGATTCTAATATTTATATTTTATGAATATATTAAAAGCTTATATGGTGCTTGGAACATAATTTTAATTTGATTTTTTGTATTTTTTAAGATAATTTAAATATTTTACTCACATTCTCCATTTTATAATATACATGTGTATTAGAGATTTGAATTTCTATATTTTATTTTGTTGTTTATTGTTATGTTTCTAATTCCATGCAAGAGGATAACCTTTTTTATTTCAGATAATATTTTAGAATTAGATTTTGTCTTTTAATTTATTAGTGCGAGATAAACAGATTTTACTTATTTTTATCATTAGAGTTTGAATATTTAAGTGAATTTCATGCAAGATTTTTATACCACTTACTTTATTTCTTTCCTTCCTATTTATGTGACACACTAATTGTATACTATTTAATTTTATCAATCATAATTTATAACTACATTACTTTTCTTATTTTTACCTTTATAGTTTGATCGCATGGACAATATTATGTATGACTTGAATACGAGAATTAGTAAATTTTGTTAGATAAGTTATTATTATTCATCATAACCTATTTACATTATTTTCAAATATTTATTACACTCTGTATTAATAAGAATAATAAAATTAAGTAAGTGATCGAAACTAAACATTTAAATTTAAGAGTTATAATAAAATTAGCATTAAAAACATTACAAATTATAATACGGGAGTTACAAAAATATTAATAAACAAAATCCATAAAATTTCATTAATCTAACCTAAACTAAACTAATAAAATTAATTTGAGTTTGGATTAATTTTTCAAATTTATTGATTTAGGTTGATAATCATTTTTTGAAAAATTAATCATATTAAATTGATTTTAATTTTTATATAAAACTCAAACCAACCAATATATACACCCATGACAAACCCTTAGCGATCTACCTAGTTTCCTTTATTAAGTATCAATAAAATAAAAAAGTGATTCACTGATACTCATAAATTCAAATCACCTTTTTTAAAAAGCATAGAATTTATTTAAAGCAAAATTTTTAATTTTTTCACATAATTATAACAAAATAAGTATTTTAATTTTATAATTATTAAATTAGATAAATCCATACTTTAATAAAATTTGTCATATTAATACTATTAATAATTTTTTTAGAAAAAAAAGACATGCAACAAAATGCTTGGAATATCATTTTTCATGATGAAAAAAAGAAATGATTTAAAAATCACAGAAATTAAAGATATCATAATTTCATTTAACATCAAAATGATTTAAATTCATCTAACATTTATCAGGAAAAAAGTCATGCATCTCTTATATTTATTCTCTTACTTTATATATAAAAAAATAATGTTTTTTATTTGAATTTTTCTTAAAAAAATTGGGATTAATTAGCACTAACCCATTTATTCACTTTGCTTTCTCGTAACCTTCAAAAGCTCTTTCCAGTTCCAATATAATAAAATCACGCAAGTGTTGATTGTGGTTCTCTTATTTTTAATCAGAAGTCTTTTTTTTTTTTTGTTTTGTTTTGTTTTAAGAAGACTATGTTTGGGCATGATGGTTAGACAAAGTCAACAATAGTAAAAAAAGAAGAAAAAAAACTACATAACCAATACTTTTAAAATTTATAACAATAAATATATATATTTAATAGTAACTATTTTAATTTAACATAACTGTAATATCATTATTATGAGTTTTATAAATATTATTTTAAATAATTTTATAAAATAAAAATGCAGAATCTAATTTTTTTCTGTGTATCCCAAATATGTATCTAGTAAGTAGGTGTAGAACAGTTTTTCATGATAAATTTGTAACGATTAAGATATTGACATAATTATTTTTTTAACCCTATAATTATTTGATGAAAAAAGATTACTTATTTTTTAAATATATTATTTTTCTTTATTTAAACAAAAATTTATGAATTAATTATTTAAATTTTTCTTTAAAAAATTGAAATTAATTAGACCTAACTTAAAAATAAAAAAGTTCTATTTATATTGTGTTATTATTATAATTGATATTGTAATTAAATATTTAATTATATGTTAAAAAAAGATGGGATATTTTTTTAATAAACAATTATCTATCATTTTAATTGTAATAACTTATTTGACAAAAAAATGCTATTAAAAATAACTAGAATAAATTGTTAATGAAACTAATCCATCCTTGCCCATTTATTCACTTTGCTTTCTCGCAATCTTCAAAAGCTATTTCAATTTTCAACAAAACAAAATCCTACAAGTGTAGTATAATATTTTGTATCAAAATAAATAAAAACCTAATTTAATATGACGGATACTCACTCTTCGTGTCCTTTCAAGTTTAAATTCTTACTAGCTATGGTTCTCTTATTCTTAACCAGAAGCATTTTCTGGTTTTAAGGAAGAACATATTTGGACATAGTGGTTAGACAAAGTAAACGGTACTAAAAAAAGGAAAATTAATATCACCTCTCAAATTTGTAGAAATAAAGATATTATTTAATATTAACTTTTGTTGTTATGAGTTTTAAGTGAGTTATTTTAAGTAATTTAAAAAAAATACTAAACTCTACTTTTTTTTTGTATACATACCAAATATGTATTCAATAAGTATGAAAAAAGTGTCATAGATATCCATTAAATTAAGTTATTTGATCTCTTAAATTATAAGTAGTATTATTTAATTATTTTAATTTTAAAAAATAATTAATTAAGATTAAATTACATATTTTTTATATTAAAATAATATGATTTATTATTAAATGACTTTTTTTTAAAGATAAAATAAGTAAATGATATTACTTATAATAATATAATATAAAATGTTAAATAATACAAGTACCTCTATGACCCTAATAAGTATTTAAATAAGTTATAGGAGTCATTTTTTCATGATAATTTTGTGATGAGTAATGATATTAATACCATTACTTTTTAATATCACAACAAAAACATGTATGAATTAATTCTTCTGAGTTCTATAATTAATGAAATTTTGTATATTATTAATAAAATTATCATTTATTAAAAATAAATTGTTTCAATGAATAAAAAGTTTCTCGAGATATTGAATGAAAACCACGTTGGATGCATCAAGTTTTAAACCTATAATATTCTATTTTCAATTGGTTAATGGGAAAGGAAAAAAAACATATAAGTTGCTTTTTTTTTTAAACAAAACATATTTTTTAATACAAAAGTACTAAAATGTTTTACATTAAATTCCAATTATTAGAATATATTTATTATTATATATGTGTTATTATTGTTATTGTTAATAAAAATTCTAAATGTGTTGTTTGAAGTAATTTTGCAAACTTACTATAATTTTTTGAGTGGAATCAAATTTAAAATTTCAGACAGCACTGTTATTTTTAACAAAAATAAATAAATGATAATGCTTATTTTTCGCTTATATTAATTACGGCATTCAAATATATTCAAATATGTTATATGGCTTATTAGGATAATATATGTTTTTGTGGGAACTATACAATTAGTACATATATTTTTATATATTTTACACTACTTTGTTAATATTTTTAAATGATTTGTTCATTATTTTTTTCCTTATAATTTAATCTTTTTATTTTTTTTATACTTTACTCCTTATTTTTTTTTAACATTTAATTTCAAATTGATCTCAAATTTTAGATTAAATATGTAAAAACTAAAAAACTAAAATAATAAAATTATAAAAAAAAACAAATTGAAAAAATAAGAAAAATAAGAGAATCAAAGCAAAAGAAAGTAACAAAAAAATAAAACTCTAAAATATAAAAAATATAGAGGTTATTCTTATATTTCAACCTATATTTTTCTTAAAAATTAAACCGTAATTGGTAATCAAAATGTTTTTTCTTTAATATAAATATAAATTTGAAATTGAAAATATATTAATATGTTAATAGTGTTTTTTAAGTATAATTTTGGAATTTTAAAAAATAATATACAAAAGTAAAATAAATCAAAATTAATAAAAAATAAAATAAAATTTTCGAAAGAAAAAAAATACTCAACTTATATTTTGAATGAAAAAAAATTAGATTTTCCGTGTTTTTAAATTTTTTAATATGTGTATATAACGGTGTTAAATTTTCCGTGTTTTTAAAAACAAAATTTTTATTTATAAATTTGAAACTAGTATATTGGTTAGGAAAATTTAATGGTGAAGGCAATGATTAAGCTTGATTTAAACAAAGAATTAATTAGGTTAAATTTGCAAAATATATTACCTAAAATTGTGATGAAGGAAAGCCAGATAGATTGGCTGCTTCGGTCAAAGCAGTCCTCCAAGCATGGACCTTCCACATCTTATCTTTGCAAGTTTTTTCATAATTTTTTCAAATGCAGTTGCATAACTCCCCTTCTGTCTTCGAACAAATGAAGGGTCTATTCGGTAAAAAAAGGGAACAACAAAGGACCTTTGGCTGGTCGATTTTTTGCATTCGAGTATGTGAACTAGTTCTTCCAAACACCAAGGGGATTCTGCATACTTCTCTGAGAATACAATCACAGCAATCTTTGATTGTTCAATTGCCTTCATGAGTGAATCTGAGATCTCATCTCCACTCTCAAGCCTGTCATCTATGAATGTGTTAATTTTCTTCTGACAGAGAGCGTGATGAAGATAGCTAATGAAATTTTCACGGGTGTCTGAACCCCTGAAACTGATAAAAACATCATATTTTTCTACAGGGGCAACTGTAGAAGAAGAAGCCATGTGAAGGTTTAGCCAAGTTATTTCAAGTGGTTACTCTTGTGCTCTGCTCCCGAAATAAAGTAAAAATATTAACAAATTAAAAAAAATAAAATGATAATGCTTATTTTGCGCTTATATTAATTACGCCATGCAAATATATTAAAATACGTGATATGGCTTACTAGGATAACATATGTTTTCGTGGGAACTATACAATTAGTATATATATTTTTATACGTTTTACAATTTGTTCACATTTTTAAATGATTTATTCATTATATTTTTTCCTTGTAATTTAATACTTTGATTTTTTTATACTTTTTATACTTTTCATATTTAATTTAAAGTTGATGTCAAATTTTAGATTAAATAATTAAAAATTAAAAAAATAAAAGAATCAGTACTTACTTGGAGATGAGATTGAATAGAGAAGAGAGGGGACCAAACTCAGTTTTTCTTTCTTGGGTTGTCCACTGTACCGCTTTTCCCTCTTCTTCCATTAAACCCAGATCTTTATCTTTTCTAATTTCAAGCTCTGATAGCCTCTAGAACTTCTAGCATTTCTAGGGGAGGCACAACCCAATAAACCCATTTGGGCAGTTCTGTTTCTACAACGGAGACTAGTTCCTGTCGACTCTACTTGGTCTTCAATCATGTCTAATCGGTCTGTGAGATGGGTCTTAGATCTTCATGTTAGTGTGTGTTGTGGTGCATGCTGCAACAGTAACATACACCAATGTTTAGTATAGCAAAACATGGAACATACAATAATATTAGTGGAGTCATAAAACATGAATGTACAACAATTAGAGTTATTGTTTAGTTTTCGTTTTCCTTGTATACATATACCTAAACTCTTGAACAGAAACAAAATGAAAAATGATATGAAATATATATGATAATTATCAGAGAAACACAATATTTGTCATGGTATCAAAGCAAAGTTAATGTTGTCCTAATGAATAAAATAACTACATGCTACGTTGGAAATAAACTACTTTCTGTTCTCACTTACACTGGTTTGATCTGGTGTGCTACGTTGATTTATGTTCCTCTTTGAACTAGTTTGATATGGTGTACAGACGCTCAACAGTTTGTGTTAATCTGTGAATATTTGGTTGGTTATTTGGTGTCCTAATGAAACCAATAGCTCCTACCACACTACTTATGTCTCCAATAAATGGAAGCATTGCTGCAAAGAACCCACAAAATATCATATAAACAGTTCAAAGTATTATTCGAGGGATAAGATTCTTTTTCGAAAATATCCCTTTTCCATACTAGAATCATGGCCAAAACAACGTATGATTTCTGGGCAAGTTCAAAATTCGTTAAGAACTTCTCTCTCGTTCAACAACGTCTTGTATCCAAACTTATCCGAAGATTTCACTGCCATAATCGAAGGAAATTTAGAAGAAGTTTTTCTAGGCGTGGCTAAACAGATAGTTGCAAAGCTTCCATTACCGATTTCTCTTCCAAGAATCTCATAAGCAACATGTGAATATACCAGGCCAATGGCAAGAAGTTGAAGAAGAACAAAGATCACAGTCAGTCCGAGAACCCAAGTGACAAATAAAAGCCCTAACAAAGTTGTGCTACTCTGATCAGCCTTGCGTTTGGGGTCTAAAGTACGACTGACCTCCCAGCTCCGAAAATAGCTTGGTAGAACATCACAGCATTGCAAGCCTTCAGCAACTGTGGCTTCACAGCAGTTGAAAGTGATGACTAGCTCGAACACAATTGAGGAACGCAGTAGAAGAAGCTGCCAGAATTTGAAAAAAAAAATTAGGGTTACATTCTGTTTTTTTATATATATAGTGGGTGGTGTAAAAAAAAGGAAAAAGGAAAAAAAAGGAAAAAATATATAGAAGTAATAGATTCATGACATAATCTATAGATTTAACCACCAACTCCATATTGAATGAGTTGACTACAAAAATGACGAAAGTTTTGACTAGAGCTCAGAGCACCTCACAAGCTTCGCTAACTGAAGCATCGACTACCCCATTAGTATCAAGTTGGGAGGATCCAACTATGCCTTGTGGTCCCAGGTGGTGGAGATGTATACTGGCAAACACAAACTGGGATATATTAATGGGGATTTTCCTCAACCTGCTGAAACCAACCCCTCATTTAGAAGATGGTGCACTGAAAATGCCATTGTCAAAAGATGGTTGATCAATTCAATGGACCCCTCCTTGATTGAAAATTTTATTTTATTCCCAACTGCGAAACATGTTTGGGATTCTGCTGCTACCACCTACTATGATGGGACAAACACATCTCAAGTGTATGATCTTCGCCGTCGAGTTACTCGTATGAAGTAAGCGGGTGGATCCATTGAAAAATACTACAATGACCTTCAAGGGTTGTGGTGAGCAATTGATTTTCGTCGTCCTAATCCAATGGAGTGTGCGACTGACATACAAAAATACAACTCCATCGTATAGGAAGATCGAGTGTATACCTTCCTCAATGGAATTGATGACAAGCTAGACAAAACTCGAAGTGATGTGCTTCAAATCAAACCATTTCCAACGGTGGAACAAGCTTATAGATTCATACGTAGGGAAGATGTCCGGCAAACCGTAATGATCACAGGTGCAGATACGACACCTAGAGTAGTTATGGTTTTTAAAGGGGTCAAGGGACACCATAATCCGATGCGACCAAAAACAGGAACTTATTTGGGTAGCAAGAAATCCACGGGAAATCCACCATCTCTTGACATGAAATATGACCATTGCGAAAACTCCAAACACACCCATGAAAATTGCTTCAAACTACATGGGTATCCAGAATGGTGGAATGATCTTCAAGCACGGAAGAAACGAAAAACCATTGGGCGAGCCGCTGTGGCTACCAATAATGCCTCACTATTCCTTATTCCTCAGGCCAAATCTTCCCAGGATCCAAGTATTTCAAGTAAATCATTTCACATCTCTACTCGTAGTGATAATGAGGATTGAATTCTAGACTTTGGAGCTACAAATCATATGACATTTGACCCAAAAGATCTCTCCAATACAACCTAGCCAAGACGGAGTCGTGTTGCCAATGCCAATGGGGTCACTTATCCAGTTACAGGGGCTGGAACCGTGACTTTATCTCCTTCATTATCATTATCTAATACTTTACTTGTACCCTCTCTTTCAAACCGACTAATGTCTGTAAGTCAAGTCACCTCAGATCTTAACTGTGTAGTATTGATGTATTATACATTTTGTCTTCTACAGGATATTCTCACCAAGGAGATCATTGGGCATGGTACTAAGAGATGAAGGTTATATTATGTGAATGACCTCAGTTCAGGAAGAGCCAATCACATGCAACACACCGTTAGTAACAAGGAACAACAAATTTGGCTATGTCATCGTCAATTTGGGCATCCATCATTTGGGTATTTAAAGCACCTACTCCCTAGTTTATTTTCAAATATCACATCCTTCGATTTCAAATGTGATACTTGTATCTTAGCAAAAAGTCATAGGGCGTCTTATCCTATGAGCATGAATAAAAGTATGACTCCTTTTGCTTTAGTACATTCTAATGTTTGGGGACCTTCCCCGGTCACTACGCCATCGGGTCATAGTTGGTTTGTAATTTTTGTTGATGATTGTACACGAATGACATGGCTTTACCTTCTCAAACATAAAGATCAAGTATTTTCTATGTTTCACTTGTTTCACACCATGGTTCAGACACAATTTTCTAAAAAAATTAAGATTCTTAGGTCTGATAATGGTGGGGAGTATGTTAATCAACAATTTCGGACATACTTGGACAACCATGGTATTATCCATGAAACCTCGTGTTCACAAACCCCACAACAAAATGAGACTACAGAGAGGAAGAATAGGCATATTTTAGAAACTGCTCGTGCCTTACTAATTGGTGCACATATGCCTAGTAAATACTAGAGTGATGCTGTTACTACAATTGTGTATCTACTAAGCTGTATGCCCACAAAACCTTACAATTTCAGACTCCATTAAAGGTATTATCTGATCATGTTCCCTTGCCTACTATTTTGATGCTTCCGCCCCAAATTTTTGGATGTGTTGCTTTTGTCCACCTCCATAAAAATCAACGAACTAAGTTGGATTCATGTGCTGTCCGATGTGTATTCTTGGGGTATGGCGTACAAAAAAAGGGATACCGATGCTACGATCCTATTACTAAAAGAACCTACATTATCATGGATGTCACTTTCCTAGAATCTGAATGGTTTTTTCCATCATCAGTATCCAATTACCCTCTTTAGGGGGAGAGTTATAGTGAAGAACGGAATTGGCTTGATGTTGAAGTATTAGACATTAGTAACAATCTGACATACTTAGATAATGCCAACAATATGGATGAGCCAGTACCTAGACCCAAACTTGAACTTCTAAGAATTGAATCTGAACTAGTGACTGAATCTCCAAAAGATGCAGTGGTTAATGCACCCCTCCACTCTCTAGTACCCAATGATCCTTCTGCTGAGAATACTCCTGAGGTAATTTCTCCTATCATACCTTTACAAACTAATACTATAGATACATCTATTGGTTATGTTCTACCTTTCAGACACAATCGAGGCAAACCTATGAATCGATACTCTCCAGACAAAGAGGAACGACAATCCAAGTATCCAATAGCCAATTATGTATCTACTCAAGGGTTATCAGAACCTATCAGAGCTTTTGCACAAACACTCTCCTCATGTCAAATTCCAATCAACGTTGAAGAAGCCTTATCTGATCCAAATTGGGCTCAAGCTATAAAATAAGAATTTGAGGCACTGTGGAAGAACAACACATGGGTGTTAAGCAAGTTGCCTCAAGTGAGGAAGATGGTAGGATGCAAGTGGATTTTCTCCATTAAATATAAAGCAGATGGGTCAGTTGATTGATACAAGGCAAGACTAGTAGCAAAAGGGTATACACAGAAACATGGTATAGATTATCAAGAAACCTTCTCACTTGTGGCTAAACTAAAAACTGTGAGAGTTTTGTTATCTCTTGCAGAAAATTTAGATTGGCCATTGCACCAACTTGACTTGAAGAATTCCTTCCTTTATGGTGACCTTGAAGAAGAGATTTACATGGATATTCCACCAGAATATATTGTTATATCAGGTAAAGAAACTACATATAGATTACAACGAGCATTGTATGGACTAAAACAATCATCACGAGCATGGTTTGGCAGATTGAGTTCAACAATGAGAAAATATGGGTTTCAACAAAGCAACTCTGACCACATTCTTTTCCTAAAACATAGATTGGGAAAAATAACAGCCCTTATAGTCTATGTAGACGACATGATCATTATAGAGGATGATAAAGAAGAAATCTCTAGGCTTCAAGAACAACTGTCAAATGAGTTTGAAATGAAGGACTTGGAAGGGCTCAAATACTTCTTAGGCATTGAGGTAACAAGATCAAAACAAGGTATATGTCTTTCCCAAAGGAAATATACTCTAGACCTACTGGCAGAGGCATGATTACTAGATTGTAAACCTGTCGATATTCCGATGGTCCAAAATCATAAACTTGGAGAATATGTGGACCAAGTACCAGCAGATAAATAGAGATATCAACGGTTATTAGGTAAACTCATATACTTATCTCATACTTAACCTGATATTGCTTATGCTGTGAGTGTCGTGAGTCAGTTTATGCACTGCTCAAGTGAAGATCATATGGATGCCGTTATACGAATACTCCGTTATTTAAAATCTTCCCCTGGGAAAGGACTTATGTTTTCAAAGAATGGTCAATTGAAATTCGTTGGATATACAGATTCAGACTGGGCAAGGAATATGAAGGATAAGAAATCTACTGCTCGGTACTTTACTTTTGTGGGGGCAACCTTGTTACATGGAGGAGCAAGAAGCAAAATGTAGTTGTCTTATCAAGTACTGAAGCTGAATTTAAAAGGAATGGTCAGGGAATATGTGAGCTCATTTGGTTGAAAAAAATTCTAACTGAGATTGGTGTTGCTCCTAACTCTAAAATGAATTTATTTTGTGATAACAAAGAAGCCATTGCCATCTCTCACAATCTAGTTCAACATGATCGCACAAAGTTGGCTGATATACTCATAAAATCTGTGTCTGTAAAGAAATTCTATAACTCACTTGACAAGTTGGGCATAAGAGACATATATGCACTAACTTGAGGTAGAGTGTTGATGTGTGTTGTGGTGCATGCTGCAACAGTGGCAGACACCAATGTTTAGTGGAGCAAAACATGGAGCATACAATAATATTAGTGAAGCCATAAAACATGAATGTGTAACAGCTAAGGTTATTGTTTAGTTTTCATTTTCCTTGTACATATACCTAAACTCTCGTACAGAAACAGAATGAGAAATGATATGAAATATATATTATAATTATTAGAGAAACACAATATTTGTCACTTCGGAGAAGTGAAGGAGAGAGAAGTAGAAGCTCTTTTAGAGGGATCGAACTAGATGACCTGAGAGGCAGAGTAGAAGGTGATGGAATGGGATCAAGGGAATTATGAGGAATATCTTCTTTCGTTATGGCAAGGCATGATGCTAATTTAGTTCTAGACCTAGGTTCTGATCGATGATAAGGTGGTGTTGAAGCCATAGGATTTTGAGTTTCGATTTTCTTTTATTACAATATAACATGATTTGAGGTTTATGAAGGTTAGATTCTGAAAGATTTTGGATTCGTATTGAAGTGGAAAGATTTCTGTGTCTATAATAAAGGACTAGTTTTTTAAGGTCGTAAGAGAATGAAAGAATTCTGGGTGACAAATACTACAAATTTTGAGTAATTGATTGGTGTTCGGATGTTTGCAGGTCCAAGTAGCCGTTACCAGTGTAAAGGGTTTTCTTTTTTAAATTAGCGGCGGGAAAATGGACTGTTCACCAACAACGGTAAATAAATTATAGGTCGTTTGTTTCCTTTTTTGGTGAGGAATTGAGGATCCATCAGGGTAAAAATAAAGTTGGTGGGACGGATGCTGCTAAATTGATATATTTTTTTTAAAAAAAAGTTGAGAATCAATGGATTAAGAGGGCTACATTTCAAAGGTTTATGTATGATCAACGATTTTTAACCCTTTTTTCATAGAAATAGATTAATTTTTAAAAATTCACTAATGTATATGTTTTTCCTTTTCTTATAATGTAGTTTAATATATATTAAAAAACAAGGTATACTTTAAGGATTGAAAATGAAAACAATTTAAGTAAAATTAGTAAAATACTTATTAAATCAATTTTTTTCTAATATTATGAAATAGATTTTGTAAAAATAAAAGAATAAAATTTTATTGTCATAACATTACTAGAATACTTATCATTTCTCGTTCATGTAACCCAAAGGAAAGGGGGGGAGAAAAAAATAAACTACGAAAATTATATAATTTTTTTAAACTATGAAAACTACTTAATTTTTTATCAAAAATTATGTAGTTTTCATAGTTTATTTTTTTTCTCCCACCCTTTGGGTTACATGAACGAGAAATAATAATAACAACAAATTATGTGAAAGATAATTATCTTAATTAATATATAGTTATTATATCAATTGTTGTTTTTGTACATATTAGTGCTCCATTTTGATTAATGTTCTATCAAAACAAAAAATTGGTATTCCAAATAAACTAGAAAAATTAACGGAAAGTTTTAGTTAAAACATATATCTGAAAAGACTTATTCTTAGCTTACAGAATCTGAGGGTTCAACTCAAATTCTTCACCGGAAGATATTCAGACAGTTCATGATAATTGTAATAAATATAAGAGTGAGGGTTATTCGCATAACATTTTGTTTGGTTGGTTACACACAGCATTTAATCTAAATTTTGGAAATTGACAAAAATATTTTTGTATCTTTAATAAATTTATTCTTTGTAACTTAAATTAAGGTTGATTTTGTTAAATTTTAGAATTTTCATATATATATATATGAGTAGTAGAACCAACAAAAAAAAAATAATGTGAAAAAAACCTCACCCTTTTATAAAATATGATAAATTATTTATTACTATTAGATTATGTGATAACATGTTGTTTTAAGCCAATAAAATTCAAGATTATTGTAATTTTTTTTTAAAAACAAATTAATTGGTGAGTAATATTAAAAAATGATGAATAACATCGTTACTTTGACCGTATATTTCTTATTAATTAAATTGTTTTATCTGTTCAATCCCTATTAATTATTAATTTTTTAAAAAGAAAAATTTATATTAATTTTTAATTTTATTAGTACAAAATATTACATCATTACTTAATCTAATAATAATAAATACTTTCTCAAAATACATTTTTGTCCGAGGCTTCAAGATTCATAGGGTAAAGTAAAAGTACCACTTAACATCATAAGATTCAGTCAGTTCCTGATAATAGTGCTACAGACACATCACGAGATCCAACAAGAAGTTGCAGATCTCCAATATTCCTTTTATTTTTAAATTCAACAGAAGGGATTTTATTAACTGCTGCTTCAGATCCAACAGAAAGTTGCTGATCTCAAACAACACCTCATTGGAGCACTGTATCCAATACAGCATGAAGTTGTTGGTTACCAGAACTCCAACTTATTTCTTTTGATATATCTTATTGTTTTTTGGCATGCCTTTGGTAGAAGGCACTTATCCTCTTAAAGCCATCTTCTAAAGCTGACGGATCAATGGCAAAAGTAATACGCAGCCAATTCCTCATTCCCAGTGTCACCCCTGCAAGAAAAGTGGCTTCATCAAATTAAGTATCTAGTAAAGTAACTTATGCTAGGTTCAGGCGTAACCAATTAACACATTTCTCATTCCCCCAAATCTATGTATGAAAAACCTACAATCAAGTTCGTATGGACAAACTGAAATGCATAATAAACTACTTTTTCCTGCTCAGAATTGAGTACAACAGTGCCATATATATTTTGAAAGCATAAAGATGTAAATTTATGTTAAGAGGCTCATGGTTGAGATCCAGGGTCGAAACTAGTGAGTGCGAGAATTGTTGGAAAAAATTAATGATCGTAAAAAAATAAATTCCATAAAATTAGGATAATTTTTTAAACTAAAATAGGACAAAAATAACACTAAAAGTTTTTAGCGTGAAAAACCTTCCAAAATTAAAGTAAAAATCATGGGATCTATAGTTCATTTAAAACTTCCACTATAATAAAATAGTATTACAAACTTTACCTTTAAGTAGATCTCTTACAAAAATACAATAATTATGTATCTTCAATTTGTGGGTAAAACTTCACAAATTGACTCTCAATTTTCTTCTCTCAGAAAACTTTCTCGTCGTTTCTTTTCTCTCGACTTGTTCTATATATCAAAATTGAGGCAAAAGCTCTATTTATAGAGCCAAAGCTCCATCCCATTAGTTATTCACGACAAATTGTGCGGAAACAAACGACACACATTTTTGGCTTTTTTTCTTCTTCTTTTTTCTTTTCACCGTAGGCCTTTATTGTTGAATGCCTTTTTATTTTTCTTTGTTTGATGGCCCATATGAGTTGGACCAACAAATCTCCCTATCCACTTTATGTGGGACAGACCTCCTCCACGCCTACAATCTCTCTACAGATAACAAGTTTTCTCTAGTCATAGTCTTTATCATCATATCTGCCCCGTTATCATTGGTGTGAATCTTATCAACTTGTAGTATTTTATGTTTCAACACATCACGAATCCAATGATACCGTACGTCGATGTGTTTAGACCTTGAGTGGAAGGTTGGGTTTTTGCTAAGACAAATTGCACTCTGACTGTCGCAATAAAGAATATAATTTTCTTGGTTTTGATGCAATTCTTGTAAGAACTTTTTCATCCACATGATCTCCTTACAACCTTCAATGATTGCAATGTACTATGCTTTTATGGTACTTAAGGCAATCCACTTTTGTAATCATGATTGCCATGAAGCAGCTCTCTCTCCAAATGTTATTAAGTACCCGGGAATAGACTTTCTCATATCCACGTTGCCAACCATATATGAATCTGTATATCCTTTTAATACATGTTTATTATTATCAAAGCATAAAAAATGACTGGAAGTTCCTCTGAGATACTTGAGTATCCATTTGATAGGTTTAGCTTTGCTCATGTTGAATCTTTCAAGAACTTTTTTAACATACCGTTTTTGGGAAAGCCATATCCTTTGCTTTTGCTTGTTATGGGTAATCATTATGACAAGAATTTACTTGGTAGGTCCTAAGTCCTTCATTGCAAAAGACTTGCTCAACTTCTTCTTCAACTTGTTAATTTGTTCAATATTTTGACCCACAATTAACATGTCATCAACATAAAGCAGAAGAATAATAAAATCACCATCATAGAATTTCTTGATGAAGACACAACTATCAATCGTCGTTCTGTTGTATTCATTTTTCTCCATGAATGAGTTAAAGAAATTGTACTACTGCCTTGGTGCTTGCTTCAGACCGTACAAGCTCTTCTTTAGTCTGCATACAAACTTTTCTTTGCTTTTGATCACCATGTAAGAATGCAGTCTTTACGTCAAGTTGTTCGACTTCCAAATTAAGGCTAGCTGCCAAACCAAGAACAACTTGGATTGAAGACATTTTAACTACTAGTGAGAATATTTCATCGAAGTCAACGCCCTTCTTCTGCTCGAATCCTTTCACAACCAATCTTGCTTTGTAACATGGTTGTGAGCTGCCTTCTTCGCTTTTGATCTTGTACACCCACTTGTTCTTGAGAGCTTTCCTTCCCTGTGGTAGTTTCATCAAGTCAAATGTGTGGTTCTCATGCAAAGATTTCATTTCTTCCTGTATGGGTTTTAACCATTCAGTCTTATGTTGATCAGTGATAGCTTCGCCATAACTCTCCAGTTCTCCCCCTTCAGTGAGCATCACATACTCGTTAGGAGAATATCTACGACTTGGTTGTCGTACCCGGGTGGATCTTTTTGTCTATACTTTTGGTTAGACATGTTCAGAAACTTGTTCTGGTTCTGAACTGCCAGTTGGTGGATTAACATCATCAGTATCTGGTGTAACTCCCCCGTCATCAAGATTTTTTGGTGGAAATACTAGTTCCAGATTAATTGGAATTTCATCTTACTGTGGTTTCTTAGATTTATGAAAATCCTTGATTGTTTGATCTTCAAGAAACACCATGTCTCTACTTTTGACAATCCTTTTGCTAATAGGATCCCAAAATCTATAGCCGAATTCTTCATAGGCATTTCCCATAAAGATACACTGCTTCACTTTTCCATCCAACTTGGACAGCTCATCTTTTGGGATGTGAAAAAATGCTCTACAACTGAATACTTTCAAGTGTTTGTAAGAAACATCTTTCCCTGTCCAAACTCTTTTTGGTACGTCGTAGTTCAGTGGAATTGATGGAGAAAGGTTGATTAAGTCAACTACTGTCCTCATTGCCTCCCTCTAAAAAGAGTTTGGTAGTTTTGCATTTGAGAGCATACATTTGACTCTTTCACAAATGGTTCTGTTCATCCTCTCCACAACACCGTTGTGTTGAGGTGTCTTTGGTACTGATTTTTTCAACCTGATGCCGAAGCTTTTGCAGTACTCCTCAAATGGTCCACGATACTCACCGACATTGTATGCATGTACACACTTTAAACGTCTACTAGTTTCTCTCTCCACTTTTACATGAAACTGCTTGAAAACTTCATACACTTGATCTTTAGGTTTCAAAACAAAAGTCCACACTTTTCTAGAATGGTCATCAATAAAGGTCACAAAATAATGAGCACCTCCTAGTTACTTACAACTCATTGTATATACATTTGTGTGTATTAAATCTAGAATATTTTCCTTCCTAGATGATGCGAGATTACGAAATGCAACTCTATGTTGTTTTCCCATAATACAGTCAACACAAGTTCGCAAGGGTGTATCTTTCATTCCTGGCAAGACCTCCTCCTTGGAAAGAATTCTAAGACCTTTTTCACTCATGTGGTCAAGTCGCTTATTGATGAGCGAAAACCGACATCGCCGATTCTCGCAAATACTTTGGTTTTAATATTTGTAAAACTCTCGCAAGTGCACGAATCATTTCGTAGAAAATGATAAGTATACTCTAGTCGATCTAAGGAAGGAATGTATGTGGTTTTTAATTTATTATTCAAACTTTTAAAAAGCGAAATTAAATCCTAAACATCCCGTCACGATAGTTTTGGTTTTGTGTTCTAATCTAATAACATAAAATAAACATATATATACAGATTAATTAAATATAATCTAAAAAGAATAAACATAGATACAAATTTAATAAATAAATATAAATACGATTCAATAAATATTCATGCAAATTTTATCATTTATATTAGTGGAGTATTTATGGATATAATAACTAAGTTAATTATGCTTGCTCATATTATCTAGGCTATTAAAGATATAAATTGATATTTTATTGATTCTCTCTTTTGTATTTAATACCATTTGGTGAGGTTAGATCTTCTTTGTTAACTAAACAAATCAATTAACACTTTACAGGGTGGGGTTGATAACTAATTTGGTTAATTAAATTAATTCCTTTTTCTAAGAGATTGAAAATGAACTATTTAAATGCTTTAATGGGGTTAAGCAGGTTTAAACTTTATTCAAGGTGTCCAAATTAAACTTAAGAATTTAGCTTATCAAATTACTAACTTTCAAGTTTTAAAACCACTATTGAAAACATGTTGTCAATACATTTTCACATAATAATTCTTATAAAAACTTTTGAAATGTAGCTTCATTTAACTACATCAAGGCGATTATCAACAAATAAAAGAAAGCACTACTCTAAATTAGGCAGGATAACTAAACCTTAAAGTCTAACTTTGATTTTAAGTTTGTAATGAAAAATAATGTATTTTCTCTAACATCCTTAATATAAAATCTTGAATAAAAAATAAAATCAATTCATTTTAGAAATTTTCACCTATTTAATATTTAGCAAGCATAACAACGCGTTATTATTATATCATGATTATAACAAATGACAGCTAAATTTAATCTGAGACAAATTAAATATAAATACGTAAGAATAAAGCATAAAAATAAGCGTAAAGAAAATAAAATCCTTACTGATTACTTGACGCTATTCCCGTTCTTCATGAAAACCTCAAGCGGAATTTCAGCACTTCCATTTATTGAATCAAAATCTAAATTATTACAAAAAACATTACAAGTTCCTCTCAAAAAGAAGAACTCTAAACCTAAGACAATTGAACTAAAAACTAAGAGAAAACTAAGAAAAAGCTTAGAAACTAAGAAAGAAACTAAAGAAAACTCAAAAACTAAGAAATGAGAGAAAGAAGAAGAGAGAAGTGAGGTTTTTGAGGTGTGTTCATGGAAGTGAATGGAAGGGCATTTATAGGTGAGGATGGAGAGAAAAAATGATTAAAAAAATGTTAAAAAAATATTAAAAAATAAAAAACGTGTAGTGGACGTGCGAAATATCAATGACGCCAAGATGACGCCACTTGAAGCGGCCGCACGTGAAAATGGGTCAGCAGCGTTAGCGCTACCGTCATTACCGAGCCAATACGCCTTGGTACAAGATTGCCATGTTCGCAGCATTGCGAATATGACAGTCCTGACTGTATGAAGGTTCAATGGCGGCTGCTGGGCGGCGCTTATCTGGCCTGGCGCGGCGCTGGCCTACGGTCAATGATACAAATTGAATGGCTGCGTTTTCCGTCTTTGACATTTTTGACCTTTTCGACCCATTTTGTCCAATTTTTCCATGTTTGTTGACCTTTTTCCACTTATTTATCAATTTATTTGTGATGTATTGCTTTCAAGTATTCTTCTTTGGGTCTTTTCATTACGTTTTTAGGCCTAAATTCCTGAAAAACAATAAAAATACCCGTGTTTCCGAAAAAGACAAATTTATATAAATATATGATAAAACATATAAAAATATATATTTTTAATCAATTAACGTCCAAATAATCATGGTTATTTTAGTGCTTTTTGAAGCTAGCACCATCACAACCCCGACTTAACCAGCTAGTCCCTTAGCAAGAGAAGCGATAAAAACTAAAAATTAAACTATCCTAAATCACTTCCGTGGATTGACACTATTTGCATTTACCTACCAACAAGCCTTTTCCTTAAACCCACTAGGGTCAGCTCTAGTGGACGAGTTTGAGTCTCGTGAGGGTTTTGATAATGATACCTACAAACATTGTACTAAATGTAAAAACAAAAGAAACAATAAAAACAAACAACTTAAAAATTAAATTTACAACAAAATCACAAATTATCAACATTTCACAAAAATGTCTCATACTTTTTAATCTCCTTTAAGATCGTAAATTAAAATCTCAAGCATAAGTTATCTTTAATCTCTTTTAAACAATCATGATTTATTATAATAATTAGTGAAAAATCATTTTCATATTTCTCATATCAAAAATGTATCAATTTAATTTCACCCAAACTTAATGTCAAGAATCTAAATTCGGTTTGACTCTATTCCTCACAAGTCAATACTATCAAAAACACTGAATCATATGGGTTCAAACATCATACTAATTTATATGCGAAAGAGCTTATGTATAGAAATGAACTAATATGTTCGCATATGTATAAAGAAGAAAGGCTTAAATTGTTATTTTAACGTTGATCTCATGAAAGGAATCAAATGTATAAATTATAAAATATCATATATAAAAATTATTTTCATGCATCAATTAAACTCATTAAGCAAAAATTTCAAGATATATGCTTTTTACAAATGAAGAAAGTATAATGACTTTTTAGGGAATTACTTATATCTTTCTTTTTGTAATTAGCCTTTACTCACATGACTTTGTACAATGCGGGTTATAGTATGTAGATGATACTATTTTTATCTCTCTTTTTTTTCTGTAGATATTTCTCAATATATGTATTTTTTTGTAGAAGTCAACCCAATGTGATCTGATTGTACATTTTTTTGGATTTTGGTGAGTGGTTAATTTTGTGGCTTTTCCGTTTGATCTTGGTTTAGGTAACTCAGGATATGTCTTTTGTTTTTGTAGTAGTCATGCATAAATGAGATATAAGCATATACTATCAACTTCTACTCAAATCATTTAATCTAAGCAAAAATAATAATCAAAAATATATGATACTCTATTAAATGAAAAAAA
The DNA here is from genome assembly GCA_033030585.1 of Hippophae rhamnoides. Taxonomy (NCBI): domain Eukaryota; kingdom Viridiplantae; phylum Streptophyta; class Magnoliopsida; order Rosales; family Elaeagnaceae; genus Hippophae; species Hippophae rhamnoides. Next base: position 57,288,438 of record CM065428.1, on the reverse strand, counting down.
ATTCATACATTCAATGCTAATACCTAGAGATCATCTAAAAATTTGAAGAAATAAGAAATGTGTTGGAGTAGAAAAAATATATATTTCACTCGAATAAAGGAAATTAGGCTCAAATTATATCTCATGAGTAGTCTCCACTAAAAAAAAAAACTCATAAACACCGATTTTGGTTTAATATAATTTCAACATCTTATCGAAAATACTAATTATGACAAAAACTAACTAATTATCAAAAATAATTACAAAATATTTCATGATATGTTTTCAAAATTAATTCAACAAGATAAAAGACTTAACTTATTTACTTAAATTTGATTTAAAGAAATGATAAACTTTTGTGAAACTTTCTTTTTTTTTTTTTTTTTTATTCCAAAAAGTTACTAAATCACACAAAATAGAAATAAAACCAACCACACAAAGTATATTTTTATTTTATTTTATTTTTTTTAATTAAGCATGGTAACTTTTTCACCACTTCAACCTAGAACTTACATTGTCCTCAATGTAACAATTTGTAAATTAAAGATAAAGAGAGAGAGAAGAAAGATTACCTATTTCCGAGAATGTGCAAGTAGTAGTAATGGAAAATGCAAGGTGCATCCATCATATTCATCATTAAAGTGACTCTGACAGATCGTCAGAACTTCTAACATCTCAACAAATATTTTTAGTTCTAACAATTTAAAAATTATTCACATGCAATTAAAATGAAATAAACAATAAAATTAAGTAAAGAAAACAAATAACAAAACAAAATTTTTTTTTTATTTTACCTAAAATGATAAGGGTTGCCTCATCCAGTAGCTTAGTTTAACGTGCCTTAGCAAGACGTATCTTTTTGGTGCTAAGCGGTTACTCCAAATGCAATCCATTTCAAAGAATGTTGTTTGGTTCTTCTAAATAAGGCTTGACAGACTTCCACGGCCATTGACTTTGAACGTTTTTTGTGTTTTGGAGTCAATAGTTCCACTACCCATGTTCAAATACTTGAACTATTTTGAATGGTCCATCCCATCTCGATCTCGAGCTTTCCCGGAAACAATCTCAAACGAGAGTTAAATAAAGAACTTTCATTCTGGGTGAAGAGTCTTAGAACTAGCCTCTGTCGCATAGCGCTTAGTACGCTCCTTGTATAATTTGGCATTCTACAGGCTTCATTCCTAATTTCTTCCAACTAAATGAAAATTTGGAGTAATCGTTTTTCACCCGCTTTATCTAAATCCATGTTTAACTCTTTAATTGATAAAGCTTTGTGTTCAAGTTCAACTGGAAGGTGGCACGCTTTCCCCAAAGATTAACCGATAAGTGGCTCATCCCAATAGGTGTTTTGTAAGCGTGCCATGTATCATAAGGCATCATTTAGCTTAAATGCCCAATCCTTTCCGACGGACGCATACATGCGTTCAAAGACTTACTCCATTAATTTGCCTATTGCTCACTTCCTTCAAACCTGGGAAGTTCGAGGATGATATGGAGAGTTACTTTACGTGTGATGTTGTACTTGTTTAGTACTCCAGTGAAAGAGTTTGTTACAAAAATGGCTACCTCCATCACTTATTATAGCTACAGGCATTCGAACCTACCGAATATGAAATCTTTCAAGAATTTCACAACAAAGATTAGCATCATTGGTTTTGGTGGGGATAGCTTCTACCACTGACTTGGACACATAATCCACAATGAACCAAAATGTATTGAAAACCATTAGATGGGGGAAAAGGACCCGTGAAGTCAATCCATACATCAAAGAGTTCAACAACTAAATTAGATGTCAAAGGCATTTCATCTCTTTTGCTTATGTTTCCTGTTCTTCGACATCTATCACATCAGGCACCTGAAAACATATGAGCATCTTTAAAAGAGTGGGCGAAAAGAATCCAGACTGTAATATCTTACTTTCTTTTCACCTCCAAAAAATGACCACATGATGGTTCATGACAAAAAGTCGAGAATGCTCTTATGTTCTTCTTCGGTACACATCTCCTGGATGACTTGATCTTGACCAATCTTGTATAAATAAGGGTCATCCCGAGAAATAGTCCTTAATAGTTTTAAAAAACCTTTTCTTGTCCGATAAGTGTTAGGTCGCAAAACACCAGGTGGCAAGATAGTTTACAATATCAAAGATACCACGGGTTCGGACTCTATGAAAAATAACTGTTCATCAAAAGGTTTCAACTATATCATCATTACTCTCATCTTTAAGAGAATTGAAGTCTAAAATCAACCTAGACAAAATGGTCACTACTAAGTTTTCAACTGCCTTTCTTATCCTTGATTTCTAGGTCAAATTCTTGTAAGAGTAAGACTAATTGATTAATCTTGGTTTGCATTTGGTTTACTTAATAGGTATCTTAAAGCAAGATGATCAGAATGTACAATCACTTTAGATCCTACTAAATAAGACCGAAATTTGTCTAAAGAGAATACTATAGCCAAGAATTCCTTTTCGATGGTGGTGTAATTCATTTGGGCATCGTTGAGTGTTTTGCTAGCATGGTAGATGACATGTAAACGCTTATCCACTCTTTGTCCAGATCCCATTGCATAATCGAAGCATCACACATTATCTCAAAAGGTAAAGACAGTTGGTGCCATTATAACGAGTGGTAGATGTTAGTTTTCTCTTTCAAGGTATTAAAGGAAATAAGTGCATTCGTTGTTGAAGTCAAATTCAAAGATCTTTGGATAATAAGTTACATAAAGGACGACTTATTTTAGAGAAATCTTTAATAAATCGTCTGTAAAATCCTGCATGTCCCAAGAAGCTTCTTATCCCTTGAGATGTAGGGGAGAGTAGTTTGGATATCAATTCAACTTTTGCCTTATCAACTTCAATACCACTTGTTTGAAATTATATGTCCCAAAACTATCCCTTGTTGAACCATAAAATGACTTTTCTCCCAACTGCGGTTAGATTGCATTCAATGCATCTTTCTAAAACCAAAGTCAATTTATGTAAGCAATCATCAAACGAGTTCCCAAAGACAGAGAAATGGGCCCATGAAAATTTCAATGAACTTCTCCACCACGTGTCAGAAAAATGGATATCATGCATCTCTGGAAAGTGGCGGGCATTACATAACCCAAATGGCATCAAAAGCAAAATGTCCCAAAAGGACATGTAAACGTGGTGCTTTTCCTGATCTTCCTGCTTATGGGTACTTGATAATATCCAGGCAGGTCCATCCAAAAAACAAAGAAAATTAGGTACCAATAATCTTTTCCAACATTTGATCAATGAATGGAAGAGAAAGTTGATCCTTTTCGTATATAAATTTAGTTTCCTAAAATCTATACACATTCTCCATCCGATTGATTATTCTAAATGTGGGCACTAATTCACTTTTATCATTTTTTAACAACTCGTTATCCCGCATTTCTTTGGTACCACATGCACCGACTAACCCACTTACTATCCGATAGGATAGATAATCCCTTCTCCTAACAATTTAAGGATTTCCTTTAACTACCCTCTTTGCGTGTTTTGGGTTTAGTCTTGCGGGCCTCTCGCATGTGCTTTAGCACCATCCTCCAAGTTGATCTTGTGCGTACACATTGTTGGACTAATGCCTCTTATATCCCTATACTCCAACCTATAGATTTCTTAAACTGCTTCAAGCAACTTCACGAGTTCCTTTTCTTGTGGTTCGTCAAGGTCAAGAAATTATCCTTTCGGATATGTTTCTCCTTCTCCCAAAAACACATATTTTAAGTGCTCGGGTAAGTCTTCGAGTTCAAGTTCGTGGATTGGCCTCTTTAATGATGAAGAACTGGGTAGATTTAAAGTGCACTAGATTTTGTCATCAACTTCATTATTGTCTAGTTGTTGAGGTACCCCTTAATTTCTTCATCTAAATCTTCTTCAACCTTTTCAAGTGTAAGAACAGGTTCAAGCTTGTCTTACTATTCTCGTTTGGAAAAAGGTGTTTTGGATAAGATTATCCAAAGGATCAACTTGAATATTTCATCGATGGTAGAAATAGAAGGGAAAGGTGAAGAATCAAAAACTTTGAAATGAACAAATTTCTCCTAAGACCGTCATTGTCAAATTTCCATCTTGGACATCAATAATAGTTTTAGTAGTTGCCATAAATGGTCTACGCAAGCAATATTGTACGCTTCTCTGTCAATCTCTGGGATTTTCTCACAGATATCAACCACAAAGTCACAGGGTATTATCGGTTTGTCTACTTGTACCAAAACATCCTCAACTATTCCTTCCGGATATTTAAGAGATCTATCCTAAAGTTGCGGGGACATAGTTGTGGGTTTTAAATCCCTCAGAGCCGTGAGAATATAGAGTAGAGGCATCAAATTTATACTAGCACCTAAATCAAGCATTGCCTTAGCAACCTTCCTATCCCCCGTAGTTATGTTAATAATAAAACTTCCGTGGTCTTTCAACTTGGTGGGTAGTTCAGGTCAAGTAAAGCTAGAAATTTCGATACTACTACTGCTCATTCGGTCATACCTCGCTTTTCTTAGTGTCAACTCTTTGAAAAACTTGGCATATGAGGAACACGTTCATGATCACTTCTAATAATGGTAAATTGATATTTACTTTAGAGAGCATATTAAAAAGATCATTGAATTGCTTATCTTGTTTGACTCTTTCAACCTAGGTGGGAAAAGGTACTTGCATGCGGTGTGGTTCTCGTTGTCTTTTGAATTTTGGGAGTGTCGGATGACCACGTGAGTTTTCGTAGAAAGCTTGTGAAGTTTAACACTTTTTCTCCTTTTCTCAGGAGATTAGAATGTCGCCTTCTTTGTTAGAGATTTCGTGTACACCGGTATTGACTACCTTACCACTTCCGAAGCGGTTCTAACATCTTTTGCTTGTTCCCGGTTGACTGGCAACTTTCCCGGTTCTTTCTTTTGCATTTGTTCAGGGGCTGTCTAACTTTAGATTCAATTCTTTTAACCGAAGCCTCCAGTGGTGTTCAACCTTTGATTAGTCATCGGTTGGTTGTCACGACTAACTTGAATAAAAGCATTCAAGCTATCTTCTAAGAGTTGGTTTAAAGATTGGCTTGGGTGGGTGGTTGTCAGGTTGGGTGATTATAGGTGTTTGGATGATACTTTTGAAAATATTGGACTTCCTACATGGCATCGACACTAGAATCACAAGTATTTGAATAATTATGAGTATGCCGTACCGAACAACACACTCCACATACCTCTTGACTTGAAATTTGGTGAGATGTGAGGAATTTCACTTGTTTAGTCAATTCAAGAATTTGCAAGGTTATATCATCATCAAGCGGAGCTCTACATTGACCTTTGCTTTCCTTCCACCACTTCTTTGTTGGGAATTAGAACCCAATAAACTGTACAGAGATTATAGGCTTTCTCTTGCCTTTTCTCCTACAAAGACCTCCAAAGAAGATTATCAACCATGTATTGACTGTAGTGTCAATCCATCGTAAAAAGAATTGGTTTTGTAGGCGTAGTGGAAAGCTATGATTTTGACATTGAATGAAAAGGAGTTTGAATCGTTCCCAAGCTTCATGAAAAGAGCTCTTCATTCATTTGAGAAAATGTTGCTATCTTTGTTCTTAGATCAATGATCTTTTGATGGGAATAGAACCTACCCATAAAAATTTCATGATCGCCTCCCAAGTTTTAAGAGAACCTCGACCGTAGAGTAATGAACCATGACTAAGCTTTTATCTTTGAGAGTGTAAGGAAAACACCTCGTCCTAAGTTGATCTTCACTAATTTCATGTAAGTGGAAAGGTTTGGACAATAGCATAGAATTCTCGAATGAAATGCAAAGGATCTTCATTGTGGATGCAAGTAAAAAAGGCAACGAAGAATAATGAATCTTTTTCAATTCATAATTCCTTGCAACCTCTTGCAATTGACGCCGGAAGTTACATTGCCAATGATTGGCATTGTATAGTCTTTCATCTTTTTCCGCCTATCTTGACAAGATCTCCCATGGTTGTTTGTAGTTGAAAATGATCCTCCTCCTTATCAGAATCGACATTTTTGCTTTTAAAAACAATGGTAGATATCTCTAAAAAAATGCAAGGAACCTAAATTATTATTAGTATTATTATTATTATTATTATTATTTTTTTTTTAATTTAAACGAAGGACACAATTTTTTGAAACAAACGAATTTATTTTATTTGAAATATTTTTTTTTTTATTACACGAAAACTAAAACAAAGGAAAATACAATAATGGGTGACCTCCCAGCAGTGTAGACTAAAATTTATCGCTTAAGTAAGACGTTGCTTGAGACGAGAATGAAAAACTCAATGTCTCCTCTTCATTGAATTCATCTAAGTTTCAATTTTGCCTTTACGCAAATGTTCAACTAACTGCTCAATTGAACTTCCACCTTTTTGATGAAGCTTCCACGCAGTCCAACCGTTGATCGTTTTTGATTGATTGTCCTACAAACTTGGAATAAAAGAATTCAAGTTGTCTCCCAGGGTTGGTTTATTTGGAATGCTTCGTGGAATATGGTGGAAATCGCTGCCTGCTCGGCTTGAGCTTTGAGTGGAAAGGAGGTTATTTTGCCTCCAAGAGAAATTTGGACGACTTCTCCACCTGTGATTATAGGTATTTGAATTGGGATCAAACCTTGGTCTGTTGATATGCTCCCAACACATTAACCCTTTGCTTCAGTGTATCCACTTGATGTGGATGTGCTTGCATCTTTGTCCCGTATTCTTTACAAAACCATATTGTTCATTATTTGTGTTGGTTTGTAATGTAGCGAGAAAAATAACAACTTGCCGTCGGTTGAACAAGTTGTTGTTGAATTTCATTACCGGAGTCAATCTCATGAACACCACTTTTCTCACTGGAGCTTTTCTTCATTGAATTAAGACCCAACATCTCAAAGAGATTATACGTTTCGATGCGCTTTTTTCTCCTATCGCTCCTCCTGCAATATGTCGACAACGAATCGACATTGTTGTGTAAGTCCATCGTAAAAGAATTGGTCGCAACCGTAGGGAAAGCTATGATGGGGACATCGAATGAGAAACATTTTTGAACCTATCCCAAGCTTCGTGGAATGGTTCTCCTTCCATCCGAGAGAAAGTGAAGCAATCTTTCCTCTCACGATGTTTTGATGGGAATAGAATTTTCCCGTGAATTTATTGTAAATTTGACCCTACGTCATCGAGAACCAGGGTAAGTGACATCAACCAAGCTTTAGCCTTATCCTTTAAGGTGTACGGAAAACATCTCATTCTAGGCGATCCTCGTTTAGAATACCTGGGGGAATGTTTGGACCGTAGCATAGAAATTCTCATAAAGGAAGAGAATCTTCGTTAGGTAGCCCATAGAAGGAATAAGCATAGAAAAATGAATATTTTTAAGGTCCATAGCTTCCTAGCAGCCTTCTTCCAATCGGATAGCGGCGATTCTTGGTGCCAATCACCTGGCTTGCAAACTCTTTCATCGTGGTTTCCTAACATGTCGTTTTCCTCCATTTCTTTTGGTTCTAGTAAAGGATTAAGACGTCATGTTTGGCTCAAAACTTGTTGATGGGAAGGATCCAAACTGTTGCTGACACTTGTTTAAATTTATGAATATTATTTATATATGGTGTTAGGGGTTTCCTAAGGATCTCCTACCACGCATGTAGACTATTTTTAAACGTAAATTTAATACTCCTGTTAACAAAAATAAAGAAATTAGAAAATTTCCATGGCATTTAATACAAAACACTAGACAATTTTTTTTTTTTTTTTTTTTTTTTTTTTTAATTCTTTTTTTTTTCGCTTTTTTTATTTTTTATTTTTTTTTTCTTTTTTATTTTTTATTTATTTTTTTTTTTTAAATAACATAATTAGTATTAACCAAGAATTGCTCCTGTGAAAGAATGGTGGTCTTATACATTACTTCCTTAAAAACCATTCTCCCAATGTAACAACGTTCGGTGAAAACCCAGTGGCCTTGTTAACTAGTCCTGCATTTAACTCTAGATTTTTACTTTTCATGCCTTTTAGTTTTTAATTTTTTTTTTTTTTTTTTACGAACGGTAATTTTATTTTACTATTCACACTATCTTATTTCTTATTAACTTAAAAATTTTTAATTTTTTTTTTTTTTTTTTTTACGAACGGTAATTTTATTTTACTATTCACACTATCTTATTTCTTATTAACTTAAAAATTTAAATTTTTTTTTTTTTTTTTTTTTTTTTAACGGTAAAAACTTTTTTTTACTTCAAATTTCAAATTTCTAAATTATTTACTTTTTATGCTATAATAAAAAAAAAAATTTTATTTTTATTTATTTATTTATTTTTTTTTTTTTTTATTTTTTTTTTATTTATTTTTTTTTATTTTTTATGAAATTTTGAAATTTGATTAATTTTTATTTTATTTATTTATTATTATTATTATTATTTTTTTTTTAAAATATCACAATTATTTACAACACAAAAATATTTTTAAAATTTTGATAAATAAATTAAAAACGCTATTCCTTAACCGTAATTTACTAAAACTTGATGAAATGGCAAGCGACATAGATTCTCGAAATACTTTGGTTTTAATATTTGTAGAAGCTCTTGAATACATTGCGAATCATTTCGTAGAAAATGATAAGTATCTTTCGCCGATCTAGGAAGGAATGTATGTGGCTTTTTAATTTATTATTCAAACTTTTAAAAACGAAATTAAATCCTAAACATGTCATCACGATAGTTTTGGTTTTGTGTTCCTAATCTAATAACATAAAATAAATATATATATACATTAATTAAATATAATCTAAAAAGAATAAACATAGATACAAATTTAATAAATAAATATAAATACGTATTGATAAATATTAAATAAAATTTTATCATTTATATTAATGGAAAGATTTATGGCTGATATAATAACTAAGTTAATTATCTTCTTCGTATTATCTATGCTATTAAAGATATAAATTGATATTTTATTGATTCTCTTTTTTGTATTTAATACCACCTTTGGTGGGTTAGATACTTCTTTGTTAACTAAACAAATCAATTAACACCTACGGGTGGGGTTGATAATAATTTGGTTAATTAAATTAATTTTTCTAAGAGATTGAAAAATCTAAAGCATTTAAATCGCTTTGGTTAGACAGTTTAAACTTTATTGAGGTGTCAAATTAAACTTAGAATTTAGCTTATCCTAGCATTCAACTTTCGAGTTTTAAACCACTATCGAAATACGTGTTGTCAATACATTTTCACATAATAATTCTTATAAAAACTTTTGAAATGAGCTTCACTCTAACTACCTATGATTCAACAAATAAAAGAGTTACTACTACAAATTAGATCGGATAACTAAACCAATCAACTTTCAGATTTTAAGTTTGTAATGAATTTAAAATAATGTATTTCTACTCAACATCCTTAATATAAAATCTTGAATAAAAATAAAATCAATTCATTTTAGAAATTTTCACCTATTTTAATATTTCATAAGATAACAACGTTATTATTATATCATGATTATAAATGTAAGCAATTTGAGTTAAATTTAATCACAGACAAATTAAATATAACGTGTAAGAATAAAGCGTAAAAAATAACTCAGAAGAAAATAAAATCGCTTACAAGATTGACGCTATTCCCGTTCTTCGAAAACCTCCAAGCGAATTTGACTTCCATTTATTGAATCAAAAATCTAAATTATTACAAAAGCATTACAAGCTTCGCCAAAAAGCAGGTTAACTCTAAACTCAAGACAATTGAACTAAAAACTAAGAGTAAAAAGCTAAGAAAAGCCTTAGAAACTAAGAAAGAACTAAAGAAAACTCAAAAGCAGAAATGAAAAGAGAAGAACAGAGAAGTGAGGTTTTGAGGTGTGTTTTGGAAGTGAATGGAAGGGGGTATTTATAGGTGAGGATGGAGAGAAAAAATGATTAAAAAAATGTTAAAAAAAAATATTAAAAAATAAAAAATTCTAAGTGGACATGCTTTGGTCATCAATGACGTCGCACGTGGCGTCGTGGGCATTTGCGTGAAAAATGGGTCAAATGTATTGCCAGTAACTGACTGGGCGTGTGTGCTGTCATGGCAGCACAGCTGGTCGATATACCGCCGCTTGGCCGCTACAGAAGCTGCAGCATCCAGCCTGCGATCAGCTGTCAAGGCGCTACAAGCTTATTTTTAGCGCGTAGCAATTTGAAGGGAATTTGAAATTTGCTGACGCAGCGTTTTTAGATCTTTGACATTTTTGACCTTTTCGACCCATTTTGTCCAACTTTTCCATGTTTGTTCACCTTTTTCCACTTATTTATCAATTTATTTGTGATGTATTCTTAGTATATTCTTTGAGTCTTTACATTGCGTTTTTAGGCCAAAATTCCTGAAAAACAATAAAAATACCCGTGATTCCGAAAAAGACAAATTTATATAAATATATGATAAAACATATAAATATATATATTTTTAATCAATTAAAGTGCATAAAATCATGGTTATTTTAGTGCTTTTTGAGCACTCATCACTTATGCCATAGCTCGGTGGGAACTTCTTTCCTAATGGTATTTACTTCTCCTCTACACAGTCTGGCTTCTATGAGGTAGAGTGATGTATCTTTCTTGCCTTTAGCTACTACCAAATTTCCTTTGGTGATCCTTCACCAAAATAATTATTGTATCCATCATTATCAAGCATACCAGTATAGATCAAATTGAGGCGGATATCAGGAACATACTTCACATCTTTCAGAAGTAATTTGCATCCAAGATTAGTCTCTAGATAAATATTTCCAATGTTGATAATTTTTGATGCATCAACATTTTCCATCCTCACACGTCCAAAATCACCTTGAGTGTAGGATGAGAAGAATTCCCATCGTGATGTGACATGATAGGAAGTGCACGAGTCAACTACCCAAGTAGTGTCTTAACATGCAAGATTGACATAATCAACATTTCGAACAATGAAAACCTCTTCAGTGACAGTTGTGGTGTCATTTGTTCAGGTTTCTACTTCTTGATTTCTGGATTGTTCCGCCTTTAACCTTCTACATTCTCAAATGAAGTGTCCAAGCTTTCCACAATGATGACACTTCTTATCATGCCTTGATTTAGACTTCGACCGTCCTCTTTGCTGACTTTGGTTATGGGGATTTCTACTTTTACTTCTTCCGTGCCATTCTTGCTTGCCTTGTTTCTGCATGACAAACGCTTCAGTGTCAGGAGTATATCCTTCATCTTTTTGTCGAGACTCTTCATTTAGCATTCTGTATTTTACCATATCCATGGTAAGCTTGCCGTCAGGAGCTGAGTTGTTATCTGATACAACTAGAGTATCCCAACTTTTTGGTAGAGAACTTAGCATCAACAACCCTTGTAGCTCGTCATCTACAATCATCTTCATAGAGTTGAGTTGATCTACAATGTCTTGGAACTCGCTTATATGTTCTGATACAATGCTTTTGTCTTTATACTTCAAATTGACTAATCGTCGCATCTGATTTGCTTTATTCTGTGCGGTTGTCCTTGCATACATTTTCTCCAAATTTTGCCAAAGAACATAAGCATCGTGTTCATTAGCAAAATTTTGAAAAATGCTCTTGTCAATCCATTGTCTGATTTGAGCAGTACACTTTCGGTTCAATACGATCCAGTCAATGTCTGTACTAGTTATTTTTTGTGTTTTGTCGTCGATTTTCTCATATGTCGAAGTTGTAGACACTACTTTCTCTTTCTACATGATACTTGGCTTCCATAGATCTTTAATGTATAAAAGATCCTCCATCTTCGGCTTCCAAATTGCATAATTAAATGTGATCAATTTTATCATATTACATGTACTCTTCTCTATTTGAATTATCAGTCTATAGGTTTCGCCAAGCTTGGTAATTTTCCGACGATGAATAGTACTCTATAAATAGTACCTATGAATAGTACCTGTTGACAGAACAATATATATATGTGAATAGTCTGTATGTGTGAACAATACTCTCGCTAAAAACAACCAAAGTTGTGATACCACCTTGTTAGGAAATTTGATGGTTGTAAAGAAACAAATTCCATAAACCCAGGATAATTTTCGAAACTAAAATAGAACAAAAATAACACTAAAGATTTTTAGCGTGAAAAACCTTCCAAAATGAAAATAAAAATCATAGGACTCGTAAGCCACTTAAAACTTCTACTATAATAAAATGAGATTACAAACTTCAATTTTAGGTGAATCTTTCACAAAAATATAATAACTATGTATCTTCAATTTATGAGTAAAACTTCACAAATTAGCTTTCAATTTTCTTCTCTTAGAAAACTCCCTCTGTTGAGGCTCTGTAATTTCTTTTCTCTCATCTTGTTCTATATATCAAAATTAAGGTAAAAACTCTATTTATAGAACCAAATTTCCAACTCATAAGCTATTCAAGTCAAATTGTGCGGGGACAAAAGAGACACATTTTTGACTTTCTTTTCTTTTCTTTCTTCTCACCACATGTCTTCATTGTTGAATGTCTTTTTATTTTTCTTTGTTTGTTGGCACACATGAGTTGGACCAAGGAGAATATTCTTCTTTACCTGGTAGAACTATGACTGATTCCTCTTTGGCAAGCTTGATGCAGAATTCCATGTCATCACTAATGTCATCCAATAAAGAGATATTTAACTTCACCTGGAAAACAAGTTACAAAGTAATTCCATATAAACCAACCAACACCATTGATGTGGGTACAAATTAAATTTTATTAAAATTCACCTGACTATTATATGTATATGACACATAAGTTTTATTGAGTAATTCAATGATGTTACAAGTATTTTCTCAAGCTACATGCTTCATACATAAATTTTCAAGTGAGAAAATTGATAGCATCAACCTCATGCCTTACCATTACAAACATAGAGCCTTCTGGCTTATTTGGGCAAGTAATGCAATCAATTTCTTTCATTTTATCATAGCATACATCCGCTGCCTCCCTCAGTGCCTCGATGATTTTTGAAAAGAAGTCCTCCTTCGTGTTCTCGATCATCCGAGGAATTGCCCCCTGATACATAAATCACATTGCACTAGAGTCAACCTGAGAAGTAAGAGGAAATGGGTGGATATTAATAAATAATTGTAAATAATCTAAAATTACAACACCTGGATGAAGGTTGCAGGATCAGATGTGACGTTGAGATGGTCAATTATACTTTTAACAACCTGAAGAAAAACAAGAGAAAACAAAATTAAAGGATCAGTTACTGTCCAATGATCACATGTATTTTTCCTCCTGAACATTACATAGCATCAATGCAATGTATAATTACGTTTTCTTATGCCCAAAAGAACAGTAAAATAAATAAACAGTGTTCGACAAAGTTAGCTATGTAGAAATGGAATTAGAGAGACAGAGAGAGAAATACAACCCCAGATTTCTGAAGGATTCCATCCGGATCATTTGTCACAATCCAACCAAGTCGCCAACCAGGAACGATCCATCTCTTTGATATAGAACCCAATGTAATAACAGGCACAATAGACGCAAATGTTCCCATGGGAATAAATGGGGTATTCCCAAAAGTGAGATGACCATAGACTTCATCAGAAATTACAAGTATCCTAAGCTTCCTTGCAAGCTCTGCAATCTGAAGTCTAACGTGTTAGAAATATTATAACCCAAATTTTCCTTTACAAAAACGATGATTGTTTACAAAATTATTTAGTAGAAAATTGGTTTTAAGTATTTGTGAAACTTCAAACTTTTTTGTTTTTGTTAATTTTGCGGTTTCACCTTTCAAACACAAAATGAAAACCAACCTTCTTCAGATGTTGTTCCTTGTAGACACTTCCACAAGGATTTACCGGATTTATGATGACAAGAGCAACGGTATTCTTATCAGCTAGATCTTCAACAGCTTCAAGATTAACCTCCCAATCCTGTTGAGGAAGCAGATCAAAATGACGGACTTCAAGTTTGCAACAAGCTTCATAAAATGGAAAGCCTGGCCTTGGAAGCAAAATGTTTGCACCAGGACGATTCAAAACTGTCAATGTAAGTTCAATTGCTTGTGTACAGCCAACTGTAATGTAGATATCATCAGCTGATAACTTGTTTGGGAGATCTCTAGAGAGATACTCTGCAACAGCCCTGTTACGCATTAATCATCCAATCTTTATTTTTTATTTTATTGATTTAATCATCAAATCTTAAACCTAGCTTGCAAAAAAAAAAAAAAACCCTAGTAATATCAGTTAGAACTCGTAGTGTATTCAGAATCTTAGAGTTTGTTTTTCTTGTTTCCAAAAAGCTAACCAGTTAATTGGTTAATTTGACATAGGGACTAGGGTTTCGAATATGTTACTAAAAAAAGAGAAGAAAAAAGGTATCAAGTTTTCAATAGTCATAAGAATAATCAGTGAAACTAGTTGACTACAATTCTTTACCATAAATTATCCTAAAAACAAGGATGAATTTAATTGCTAAAATTCTTCATTCTCGATTTGTTTGAACTTATCAATTGAAATTTGCTTCCCTAGAATAAGCTGCCTCACAATTTTTAGTTTGATCCAGAGCTAAATGGTACAGAACCACTCAAGTATCAACATCAGTTTGGTAGACAGAGACTAGTAAATTTGACAAAATTGCATATACAGTAAACAGAAAGTTCATCATTGTAATTTCTATAAGTTTATCAAAACAAAAATAAGAGTAATTTCTAATGATTTCATGCCTTGTATCTTCTTCCTTTGAATATTTTAAGATTTAGTGTGGATATAAATTTTTACATATTTTTATATAAATATTTTTTATATTATATTATGTATTAATAATATTTTAAAAATAAATTATTTCTTTTAATTTATAAAATAATTTGTACACATAACATATTATAAGAGGGGTGAGTGTAAAAATAAATGTAAATATAACTTATTAGCATTTTTTTCCCTACAATTGGCTAGATAACAATAAATCTTAAGAATAGATAAATTTATGCCAATAACTATTATAACATAACACATATTATTATTATCTATTTTCTACAATAATATAGTCGGTTTGGTTTTTTACATAAAAAAATATTACATGTTTTCTCATTGATAACAAATTTTTGTTTCGATAAGACACGAAGTAGTTTATTTATTTTTATTTGCTTTCATTTTTCTAATAGAATTTATAATTATATTTGTTATTAATTAAAGTAGTGTTACCATTCGTGACTTATAATCCTTTGATCAGATTAATTTTTTATTATTAAAATTATTACTATTTAATATTTACGGAACCGCGAATGCATTGATAATACGAAAGTATTTAGAAAATAAAAAAATATGAATAAAATTTAGACTAATCAGACTCGCTCTTTGATAAGATATCATCGTATTTGTGTTATGAAATAAACAAAAGAAAATTATTATCTAGACAAGCATTCTATGTTATGAAACAAACACAAATAAATTATTATCTAGATAAATAATCTAACAAATCTAAAATATGACAAACTTAGTTATGCTTTTTTATGTTTAGACGAATACTCTAACAACTTTAGAGTATGATTAATTTAATGCTATTCTTTTATTTAACGGATGATGACTTCAACTTTTAAATGAAAGGAAGAATAATTTTTCTTAAAATATTAGAAAAAAATAACTTATTTAATATTACTAAGTTAATTATTTTTGGATACCTTATACAAGCATAGAACGTAACTATTTATAGTTAAAAAGTTTCTATAATAGTTCATAAAATTTCTATGTATTACTCTAATAATACACATAAAAAATAACTATAAATAAAGGTTTCTAAGTGGGATTTTAATAGTACATAAAATTTATAATTCTAAACAAAATAATTTATTACTTTATTAGAACTCTAAACGTAAACTTTAAATAAAATAAACATTTTTTTTCTTTTTTAATCTTATCAGGTATTAAATACATAGATGCTAATTACTAAAATTTTGAGGCTATGATTAAATTGTCCATAAACAACTCAATAAATATGTAACTCCAATAACCATTGCTGCTCTTAATTGTGTAATATTTTGTTGATTTCATTGAATAACACAAAAATTGTTCAAAAACTATACATAGCCGTTTGAAGGTATATCAAATATTTTGTTGATTTCATCAAATTAAACAAAAAAAAAATCGTTTAAGACTATATAATAGTCGTTTGAAAAATATCTTTCAACAGATTATATATATACATATAAGTTATATATTTACTATAAAGAGAGCAAATTTGCTATTTCAAAAGGAAAAAAAAACCCATATCCTTTAAAATTGAGTTAAATTGAGTTTTTAATATTTCATTTGGAATAATTTGTAAAGTGTTATTATAATTAATAGTCATAAATTACCCAAAAGGAAGAAAACGAGAGAATATCCGTAAACAAATATTTATTCTCACTAAAAAGAGACACTTGTTTTGAAACTTAAAAATTAACCTTAATTTTAATTATTAAATGCTTTTTATTTATTTTAAAATAAAATTATACTTATTTTTTCATAAGTCAGAACATAATATTTCATACTTCTTTATACGTCCTTCTCAATTGTACAATATTTGTAATCCATTATTTTTTCCCTTTTTCAAAATTTGTAATCCATTCTTAAATGCTATTAGTTTATGAAATTTAATTTAGTAATTATAGGAAGGAATGATTCATGTATTAATCTAAAATTACTATCATTTCTCGCTTTCTCTTCCTACAAGACTATATATCACTTTGTCATATAGTAATTGTTTATGTTTACCGAATAGCTAAAATTTTATTGTGGGGATATTTTCATAAATATTTTGGTTGATTAATATAAATATGTTGTTAATACTTAATAGTTGATAATTCTATAATTTTAGAGCGAATTTTATATTAATAGTAATATTAGATAGATAAAAATATTATTTCAAATAAATATAACATTAAAATTAATTTAGTATGTTTCAGTATCAATTATGTATATATGTAAACTGTGTAGTTAATTAAAGAAAATTACTCACTCTAATTTTCTTATAAATCATAAGAAAATGAAAGCTTTCTTACTCTAATATTTATTCTTGAAATGTGTCAAGTCCTTGAGAGTTTTTTTTTTTCTTCATTTTTTTAAGGAGTACGTAATTCTTTAGTGAGAGATATAAATAAAGTAAATAAAAGTAGGAGTGAGAACCTGCGTGATTATTAATCAAATATTAGTTACACTATTTATATCCAATAAAAAATGTTAACCCAATAACCAAAAAAAGAGGAGAAATTGAGTATAACAAACAAAATGTCTTAATAAAAGAGATTGATCCACACACACAAAAAGTATCATTGGGTTAGATACCTTCTAGCCGGAAGAATGCCAACGGTGGAAGAATAGCCGTTGTACTTAGCGGACCGAAGGGCATCGACGACGGCATCTTCGGCATCAATACAAGTTCGAAATCGAGGGAAACTTGAAGGATCGCCATGGCCAAGTGGAACAACAGATCTGGTATCTTCCTTGTTGAGATTCGACATCATCATATTAAGAACTGCACGGACGGTGAAAACAGAAGCCTTTTCGAGAGGGTCTCCACCTCTTACCTCGAAGTTCCACTTCTTCATCGATCTGTTCTCCATTTCTTCGATAACGATGAGGTCTCTTAGTTGCTGCTACACTTGAGTTAATTCCTAGCCTCCCAGGTTTATTACGAACAGCTCCGTATGTGAAACACTGAATGTGGTGAAGTATCGTCGTGAGAATGAGAGACGTACATTTATTGGCTATCCTGACTGAATAACGGATATTTTAACTAATGCAGTCGAATAACTATAATAGTGTCAGATCCAATAAAATGGAAAGAAAAAAAAAATCATATCATACTCTATAAACGTGGAAACGTCTAATTTTTATTTTTTTAAAAACCAGAATACCAAGTTTATACTTTTTTTTCTTATAAAATAATATAAAATTAAAAATATACATATAAATATGACAAATTTATAAGAAATAAAATTGAAAAAAATTCCAAAAATATCATCATTAAAAGTTAACCCAATATAAATATCATTTCAATAACATTAAATAATATCTAATTGATTAAAAATTAATATTAAATAGATTAAATTTATATCATGGTTCAACTTTAATAGTAATCAAAATTTATATTTGTGGTAAAAATATACAAAAAAAATATAATAAATATTATTTTTATAATTATAAATTTCAATAATGTTATAAATGTTGTTTTCCATGAAAAAACACTAACAATTTTATTTTCATTTTAACTACTTTATTTTTAATTTAAATATTTATGTGTCTATATTGTTATCAAATTTGAACCTTTAGTCATTTTTTAGTATTTGCATGTTATATTAAATAAAATTAAACATCTACCAAATATATATATATATATATACTATTTTACTTGTTAAACTTAAAGACTCTGGAGTATATAATTCAAAGTAAGTGTAATTGTTTTTTTACAACATTGCATTTTCATCGAGATCCGTGACAAGTCTTCCTTCCTCTTGAACACACATGTTCATTAATTTATTAATTGACCATTTATCCTTATATGTATTGTATGTATGATATTTTGAATAGCTTTGATATGGAAGAGTGTTAAGGATATTGTGCACCAAGAATGATTCTGACATCTCAACTCGAGATTCTTAAGTTGAGTTGCAATGTCCCTCATTTGTATAATGTGCTATTGCACACCTTTCACACTAGTGAGTCTTAAGAAGAAAAAAAACTTCATAATAAGGATGCTTGTCAAAGCCTTATCTAATGAGACGAATGAAATATTAATATTGAAACTGTTAATAATGGCCCAAAACAATATTAGGCCCAAAACCCAATATACTCTTAAACCCTTAGCTGACTTCTATATATATATATATGTTTGTTTCTGCGTAAGGAGTAGAGAAGCCACCAAAGAAAAAGAAGAAATATAGAAACTGTAGAATATGAGTAGCCAGCATCAAAGAGGAGAAATCAGCCAAGGACAAACTATCTATTTCAACTACCATTTGTAGTGTTTCTCTCATTTGTATGGTAATATTTGATTTAATAACAAGTTTGTTAATTTATCTTGCTATATATATTACCAGTAAATTAGAGGGAATATTTTATGGGTTGATTTTGGAATTTGGTATAATTTGTGAAGCTCTGTTAATTGGTGTTTGTATCTCCGTTTGGTTATTAGTGGATTTTTCTTCGGTGTGTCGTCGTCAGTGGAGTAGACTTTTCACATTGAAAAGTTGAACCACTTAAATCATTGTGTGCCATTTAATTTCTTACTGCTTATTACTTTTGCCGTTACCCATCATCATTAATTTGTGTAACCAAAATTGGACCCGATCTTTGCTTCCACAAGTGCTAATTCGTAACAGAAACAATTTATAATTTCTATTTTTATCAAAATTGAGCCAAATAAAAAACCTAATTTCAAGATGCTTGGTGAAACAAAGCAAAACATAGATGAATATAAACCGATCAAGAAAAAGGTAATATGGGCTCTGATACCAAATATAAGCAAAATTTATCGACCCAAATGCAAAATAAGCAAACTAAAGGGATCAAAAACAAGTAAAGCAAGAATATTACTTCCAGCCATTAAAATTGTTTTTGAAGCTCTAAAATAATCAAAACTATTTTGCTCTCTGTGTTAAGAACTTATAAGCTCTTAACAACACTCAAATTAGATTATGTATTGCGTTAGAATTTTGTGTTGAACTTAGAGACTATAACACTCTTTTTATATTCGTGCTTTTTATCAAAGCATCGACACCGTTATCAACTTTCAGTCATAACCAATGAATTAATGCTTTTCAATGACAAAAATGCTTGGACCATATTTGAATAATATGTTAAAAAAAGCGGATTGAAAATTGAAAATTGGAGAACAGACGGACACAAAGAGAGCATATATTATGCTTTTATGTATAATGGTTGTAATCCTCTATAAATTATAATTGAATTGTTAGGGTGTGGTTGTAAGCTTGGAGGTTTGGAGACTAAACATATTAAATTTTATGTGTCTTTTTTATCATTTATTGTTCATTAATTTTCAAATAGATTAATATTAGTGTGTGGGTTGCATTGATATTGTTGTTTTCATATTGGTTTATATTGAGTTCTATCATTTTCTCATTGTTTAATTAGTTAGAAATTGATCTACGTGAGGGTTAGAACAATACGTTATCATCCTCTTTCTTTTTCAGTTTATGTGATCATCCTGTTTCTTTCTCATTTTTTTTCTCTATGTAGTACATATTGGTTAATTTGCTCGGCTTATTATGTGTGGGTTGTGCTATATAACCCACGTAGAAATTTCAATTTTTGTGCGGATTTTATATTAAATCCACATAAAATTTTTAAAAGTTAAATTTTTGAGGGTTGTATAGTAAAATTCATGCAAATTTCTGGTAGGTTGTATAATAAAATTCATACAAATTTAGATATCAAAAAAATATTTTTTTAAAAGAGAATTGATAAAATATTTAAATATCTCTTTTTATAAATTTTGTGTATTGTAAGAAAAGAAAAAAATTAAAAAATAAAATTAGAAAGATAAATTTATGTGTGGATTGTCATGAAAAAATAAACATAGATATTGAAATTAAAAATGAAAAAAAAATCTTCCTTATATTTTTTTTTATTTTAAATTTTATATTTTATAAGAGAGAGAAAAAAAATTATGTGGATTATTATGAAAAATCCATACAAAACATTTTAATATATCAGTTTATTTTTCGTGTTTCCCTCACACATAGATACTATTATCGAGACTTAACAAACAAACATTGCAACTCGACTACCATCCAACACCTATGCCACCACTTTATCACTCTCTTTGACGTTTTAATCACTGGACTTTACAAACGAATTCAATCTCTTCTTTACTTATTTCTTGTATCCTATTTTAAGGTAATGTCTTTTATATTCTATAAAGTTCCTAGTTTTTCTTCTTTGATTTTAGGGCTTAAAATGATAGACATTAAATTAATGTCATTTTTTATTGGTTGTGTTTATATTACTGTTAATGAAATTAATATTTTATATTGTTGATTAATTGTATGAAAATATTACTTTTTTTTTTAAGTTGTGTGGTTTTTTTCTTCTTTCTAATTGTTTAATATTTGTAGTATTTGATGGAATAAAAAAAAGCTTGAAACTTTGCTTTGTTTAAAGAGGAAGTGAGTTCATGAATTTTTTTTTTTCTGACTTCTGATAGTTTTGATCACATGCAAAAACACAAATTTTATTGAGTTTTTTTTTCTTTCGCGGATTTTAAAATCCATGTAAAATAATATTTGCATGAAAATTCATGCAAAAACTCGAAATTATAGTAATTTCTTCATAGGTATGTAAAAAGGTTGAAAACATAATTTATAACTCGGATTCTTCCTTAGACGTAGATTAGGTTTATTTATGAAAGAAAAAAAGTAGGTTGATTAAAGTAATTTTGATTATAAGACAGGTTATTTATCATTATTAGAATATATTTTTTATTAATTAAATTATTTTTTTTATTTTTATTAAATATTTATTTTAAAAAAAAATTATAATTTTATTAATCAAAATTAACCTCTTATCGTATATTTTAAAAATAATAATAATTTCTTTCTTTGCAGATATGAAAAGTTGAACTCATTGACTTTATGTTACTGAACGGTCTGTCAGTCTGTGTCAAAAGTATCTGAACAAAAACTAAATGAGGTAAAAAGTAAGTCAATTTTTCGATCCCACAATTTCTTCCCCGTACCGATGAAATGTTACATAAATCACTTTATTTTTATAAATAAATTTTTTTATTTATTTAATGATCTCAAATTATTTTATTTTAAAAAAAATAAGTTAATTAAAATTTATATAATTATATTTAAATTAAAGAATATTATTGAAAGAAATTAATTTCTTAATTTTTTGCCAATTTTTTAATACAAAAATCTTATTCTCACGAATATTTTATATTATATGCAAGTTTTTTAATAAAAATAAATTTTATTAAATTACATTATTTAAAAAATAGTGAAAAATAAAAATAATTAATTATTTTTTAATAATGTTTTTTATTATGTGTATTTTTTTATTTTGAATATAATAATTTAAATTAAAATAAATTCATTATTTTTTTAAAAATAAAATAACGTGGACAAAATAAAAAAAAATCATTGGAGTTGCAAATCACAAATATTATTAGTGAGTATTGTCACGAGGTTTAGTTATTTGTTTAATAAAACGTACACAAATGAACAATTTTAATAATTGTGGGCTAATTTTATAAATTTATAGGACCACCTCATTCAAAAAGAACTAATAAAAATTTGAAATCCACCTGTGATTATTGGAATTTTAAATGTCTAAAATTTTTTAACTTGAGAGCTCTATTCCTAGAACTTTATTATAATATTATATAATGGTAAATTCATAAGTAGATTGATACTTAAACACGTGACATGATTTTTAAATTAGTTTTCAATACTATTGTTTTAGGTATAATATTTTAAATGTTTGCGAAGTTTTACATATTTTTATTTATGCTCTTAAAGTTTATAAAATATCAAAAATGTTATTAGTTTTAATGGTGTTAATTTTTTATCCATTATTATTTAAAATATTATTCTTTGATTTTAATACTAATTTTTAATCGGAGGTTAATATTTACCTAATTGATGATTTTTGTCTATTTATTGAAAGTAATAATTTGTTTAAAAACTTATTGTTTTTTGGTATAAATATAATTTTCTTCTATATTCATTATAATTGCATAGTATATTATGTTATTCATTATGTTTATTACTTAATTCTAATCCTGAATCAATTAATTATTTTTTAAAATTAAAAATTATTCTTTCATTTGTTAATCTAATAATTCTAATTTATGTATTAAGGATTCGATGTTCATAGAGTATTATCTTGATAAATCATATGTATTGAATGCATATTATTTTATCTTATTCGTAGTATACAAATAGGTTTTTATTGTGTACATACAATATATTTATAATCTTCAAAGAGTAGTATCTAAACATTAAGTTGTTGAATTCTTTTTCCTTTATTCTTACATATTTTTGATTAAAATAGTCTTTTAATGTCCTTGAAATAATATGGTCTATGATGTTTCTGATAACTTTAATATAATTTGTAAAGATATCTAATAAGGTATTAAATCTTTTAAAATTTTAAAAACAAGTTTCATAGTCCTCATCTTTGAAGCATTCATTTAAATGATAGAGGTAACTTTTATCAAATTTTTCTAATAAAATTAGATTTTTATCTTTGATTTTATTTGGAATTATTAGTTTTTAATTCTAAAAACATTTTTTATTTTCCTATTTTAGTAGTATTATGTCTTGCTGTAAGTAAATATTTAAACATTCAAAATTCTTAACTGACTTAAATTTATAATTATTATACATGAATTTGATAGGTCCACCACGGTCTTCCTTTCTGTTTGTCTTCTTTTGTTATATCTCTTATACCTCAACTTTGCTCAAACCTTAACGTCCTTTTGGCAATGGTGAGTCTTTTGCATCCATATATAAATGATGTCCAATAGTTTACTTAATAGAGAAGAGTAACTAAACTCTATTTTATTCACAGGATAATAATTATTACAACTTAAGGCCAACTAAGAACCTTGAAGATGTGATTAACCCGTTCCTAATTACTGAGTATAACATTAATTTTTAGATAAAGGGGTTTTCTATACTAGAGTCTTTTATGTGTTTCAAAGTAGAGAGCTATGAATTTCTTTGTATTTATGTGTGTTTTGAAATCATAATAAGTGTTCCTTTTATAGCACAAGAAATCCCTGTTTACAAGACTAAAATCATTATTTTACCCTTGCTTTAATAATTTGTCTGTTTTTTTTATTTTAAAGGATAGCCTTTGCTTTTTTTCTTGGCACATGCTACCAACTAAGATGTGGGATCTACATCTTTATTTCTTTTGTCGTCTTCTACAAACAATTTTTTTCCTTATTTTTCTGTCATTTTCTGTCGATGGTTCCTTTGATGATGTTGATGATAACGTATCTTCATCTTTTCAGTATTTGATGTAGAGAATGCATCTGTGGTCTTTGGTTGCTTTTTTTTGGCATAGAAGCATAATACCTTTCTTATTTCTCAACCAAATTCTAGATTGTTGTAAATAAAATTGGTTTCGTATTTGGTAATTTTTTCATCATCTTTTTCTAAAAGAGCCATGCTGCTGTGGGAAATGATGATGACTTTACTAGTTGAATAATTTACTTTGATATCAATAAAATTGTCAATTTTCTTGAGTTCATAGTAAATTTGGCTCAGAATTTGACCTCTTAGTACACAAAATTCTTCTCAGTTGAATTCTTTTTCTAGAAGTGCCCTTGGTTTGGGAACTTCTCTATTTGTGTTGAGAATCCCTTTCTTGATGAAGTGATAAAGACTAATACATCCTTTTCTCATTCCAATCCATTAATGAACTGAAAAATATAAGATAAATAGGTTTATCACCTACTTTAATCTTCCTTCTGAAGTTCTTGATTGCTCTTTTAAAATTCTCTAGGAAATAATTTAACTTACTTAAATTAATTCCTAAATATATATTTTCTATTAGTCTTACATGAAAAGATTTATACACAAATATTATATTAGCTCCTTCTAAGATATTGAAATTACTTCCTGTAGAAAATTCCTTGTATGTAGTATAGAACTTCATATCTTCAATATGTTCCTGAGTAGATTTTTTAGCAAAGTTATAGAGACTCAACTATTGTGTTTTACTGAGGTTTCTATATTGGTCATTTTCATCCTCAATGACAGGAGTATTTCTAAGGGATGTCTCCCTCAATAACACTGAATGCTTTACTATTTTTCATGTCTCTGGAAGAGATGTTTCTCTAAATAGAACTGGAGGCCTTGCTATCTTTCCAAGATTTTTCAATCTGTTTGGAGTTGTTGGTTGTTGTTGTAATGCTGCAGAATAATTTCTTACTATCTTTTATGGAGTTATCAATTTTGGTGTTTTGTAGTTGGCATAACTATCTTCTGCTTCTATTCTGTTAGTGAATGCTTTATGAGTTACTCCACTAATTTCTATAATAGATTTGTTGCCTTTTTCTTGTTTCTTTCTTGTCTCCATAAGAGATTTCTCGAGATATATCAGCTTGAGTTGTTTCTATAGGATTTTTATCTCCTTTTCCTTTATCTTGATTTTGATATCAGGATGTTCCATTCTTGAAAGCATAAAAATAGTTAAAGGTGCTAATTCTCTGGTAAGAGCATCAGCTAAGCTATTTTCCTGGCCTAAAAGATGTTTAACATCAAAATGGTATTGATTGAACCATTGTTACAATCTAACTAATCTTCCTTGTTTGTAATCACCTGCAATATTAATTCTTAAGAAATAACCAAAAAATTTGTTATATGTTCTAACAATGAATCTAAAGCTTATAACATATATTGCAAATTTCTTAATGGTTTTTTAACAGCTAAATATTCTTTTTCATTATTATAATAATTTAATTCTGAACATTGGAAAGATCCTAATGTATATCTATAAAGATATTCATCTTTGTCAACTACTCTTACTTTAAGAACTGTTCCCCAATATTCTTGTGAAGCATTTATTTCAATTATCATCTTATCATCTGGTCCTGGATGGTATAAAGTTGACAAATTTTTTACCTTTGCTTTTACTCTATCTATATATAGAGTATCTTTTTCTGTCCATTTCCAGATATGATTTTTTTTTCAACTTTGCTTGTAAAAATTTTCGCATTTTTGCAAATTTTTTGATATATGTTTATGCATATGTTAAACATCCTAAAAATCTTTATAATTGATTTTTGATGACTTTATAAAAACAGAGTTATTAACGTACTTTTTTACTTAATATTTACTTGTTTTATTCAATAAATAATATTTTTATGGCCAAAAATATTAAAATAAAAAGGTTTTAGTGAAAAAGGGTGAAAATATAACTTTTGGGATTTTTTATGAATTTTTAACGCAAAACCAATCAGGAGCTACCACGTGGTATGCCACGTAGGTAGATGAGCTGACTCGGCAAGCCACGCAAGCACAAAGAGAAAATCACATTCCACATGTCAGCACAACATTCAATCTGAGTTCGAAAAATGGTCAACGTGTCATACCATGTGTCGTTACGCCATTGCTCCATGTGTCACACATGTGCGCCATGTCATCTATCTTCGCGAATCATGTCATGCCACGTGTCACTAACCCAGCGAGCATTGACTCTGATCGGTCTCCCCTACCACACATCACTTCCTTATTCACCTAGTGAATTTATGATGCCACGTGTCACACTGTGATTAGTTGGAATTGTCAGTATTGCTTGTTTGATCGTAGCCCTTGATGTGATGGTCTAGATCACATATGAGCAATATTTAAGCCCTTAATCACTTTATAAACACTAAGTGGTCTCCATTAGCATAATTTTGGTCTATTTTTGGAGCTAAAATGAGAGAAAAATGTAGAAAATTTTATGAGAGGACATAATTTTTGTAGAGATTGAAGAAGAGATTAATTCTACAATTCAATGTATTGATTGTATTTCTTCTTCTACTATTTTATTTATCAATTTTTATGTCTTTCTTTATGAAAAAAATATGAGCTTTATGAACACAATTATGTGTAATTAATTTATTAATCTAGGGATCTTATGAACCCAATTTTTATCATGTGATAATTTAATATTTTACTTCAATTATAATTATAATTTACTTATATTATTTAATCTGATTTGTATGTTATTAATTATTTGGCCAACAATTTATCAATAGAGGAAATTAAATAGATTTGAGAGAATTATTTAATTGTTTTGTCTTGATTAAATAACATCCATATTTTCTACGCAGAGATGTATGATTTTTATGTATGTGATCCATAATTGATGAGCTTAATGAGTAGTATATAATTTAATTAGCATGTGAGTGTGATTAAATTAATTACTATATGATGTGTAGTTTACTTGAGAGAGGAATACATGCTAGGTTAGATTTAATTGATCATGTAATTAATTGATAATTATATTGAGGAGATTTTAGTGATTCTCATGTTTAGAAAATTGAGGGATTAAGTATTCTTAGATATTTTCTCATATATCTTTTTAGTTACCAAATTTGATTTAATTAATTATTATTATTTACATTTAGTTATTTTAATTTTTCTTCCTTAAAATATAAAAACAAAAAAAAAATTATTTTTATTTTTTTAAGTTCTAAAAATTAGTTTCTAATAAAATAATCTCCGTGAGAACGATATTTTCTTATCATTATATTACTTGTTGTGATACGTATACGTGCTTATTCATTGTACACATTTCGACTGTGGCAATCAAGTTGTCTTTTAATTCATTAGGGAAAGCTTGAATATTATTTAGTATATGAAGTTGTAAATTATGTTTTTCATCTTCAATTCCTAACCCTAAATATTTAATTTTTTGTTGAGCAAGTACTATTTTCTTTTCAAAGAGTACAATGCTTTCTTTTCTACATTATTTTAGAATATTAATAATATCCAAATAATATTTATTTAATTTATTATTGAAAACAAAAATATCATTTATGTAAATACAACAAATATATTGTAATTTCTTAAAAATGTTATCCGTGTATCTTTGAAAATGTTATCTGTTTTTGTAATCAAAACTCGAGAAGTATTTCTTTTCTTTTATTAATGATAATAGTTCTTCCTTTTTTGGAATGAAATATCTATCGTCAATGGTTTCTTTATTCGGTGCTTTAAAATTTATTACCATTCTCTTTTTTCCTTTTCTTTTCTCAACTTTTTTTCAACTAAGAATGCTGAACTAGAGGGAGGTGAATTATTTGGTATTATAACTTTTAATTCCAAAAGTTTTTGAATTTGTTTTCCAAACTCAATCCTGTATTTTGAAGTATAAATCATTGGTTTTACTCTTATGATCTTGTTAGGATCTTTTACTTTTATGTTGACTATTGTTTTAGATTTATTTATTTTTGGATTTAAAGGATTTTTCTGAACTCACTGTTTTTAATAGTTTTCTGATTTCTGTTAAGGCTTTGTCTTCTTGTATTTCATTGAGAAAAGAGTTTTGTTTATCTTATATATCTAATGAAATATTTTCTAAATAAGGTTTTTGATGGTCTTCTATCTTACCATGTTTTCACTTTTTATGTTGTTGTATAAAAGTTGGGTTTAAGATAGTTAAAACTTTTTTTTTTGGAGACATAGATGGTATCTCCTTTTAAGGTTGTGAGACTTATTTTTTCATAATGTTGTGTGAAAGGTTTATATAAGTTTAAGAATTATTTCCTATTAACAAATCAACTCATGTTTCCTGTTGATATATTGTAACAATGTAAACATTTTCTCCTTTTATCGTTATATTAGTATTTTTAATACATTATTAAGTTTTATTGTAGTATTATTAGCAATTCTTACAATTAAATCTTTTGGCATTTGTTTACAGTTGTTTTCTAAAAATACATATTTACTCGCTACACACATACTAGCTCTTGTATCTATATGCATGTAAATGATAAGTGTTCAAATTTTAGTCCTACTTTAATGTAAGTATTATTTGGATTTATAATACTATACAAATCATTCATCTTCTGATGAAAAATATCCACAATTTGAGTGTTTATATTTTAAGTCAGTTATTTCTTACTTAGTTCCTTCTAATATGTAGATACTTTCAGTATCATCTATATCAAATTCATAGATTTATTCTAATTATATTTTAAAATTTCTTCTAAGATTCTTTACTTTTTGTGGAAATTATTTTTTATGTTGAAGTCTACTTAGACATTCGTTAGCATAATG
The DNA here is from genome assembly GCA_033030585.1 of Hippophae rhamnoides. Taxonomy (NCBI): domain Eukaryota; kingdom Viridiplantae; phylum Streptophyta; class Magnoliopsida; order Rosales; family Elaeagnaceae; genus Hippophae; species Hippophae rhamnoides. The sequence goes on along the minus strand of CM065428.1, from coordinate 57,259,737 downwards.
TTATTCTTCATTACATATCCAGCATTTGCATTTTTTCTTTCTTGAAGGACAATAATTCATTTTTTCAGAAGTTTTATACTTCTTTCTTCTAAAGTATATCTTCTTATTATTTTCTCTATTAAATCTCTTTTTATATTTTTGGAAATTTTTTCTGATTTTATATTTTTTTATAAAATTTTATAGTACATTTATATTTTTCTGATATTCTAAAATCTTTTGTATCATGACAGATTTTATCATTTCCTCTTATCCGTTTATATTCTTTTCTTTTTTGGCATTGAATAATAATCCAATTTTTAAGGCTTCTTATTCTTCTTCCTAGAGTATCTAATATAATTTCTCTATTACTTTGTTCCCAACTTTCTGTTAAGGTCTTATGTAGTGTTTCAGATAATTTTTGGAAATGTTTTATTTATAAGTTGTTTGCATAGAAGGTGATAATTTATGGTAATGCATTTCATATTTACAAATAAAAGAATCTATGTAACACATGTGACAAATTTCCATATTTATTATATGCCATTTAGCTTCAGTGATTTTATTTTCACTGGATTCATTGACAGTTCTTCCTTTATCTTCTCCAATAAATTCTTTGTATATTTCATTTATTACTGTATCTAAGTATTTCCTTCCTATGTAAGTATTTACTTGTATTAACAAATGTTGTTGATATGTTAAGTTTGAAAACCAAACTTTAACATTTCTTGTCATTTTATGTGCTATAAGTACCCTACAAATTGAAGGATTTGTTTGGGTGGTTTGAGAAGTTTGTATGAGCACACCCATATCACTAGCCTATTCATATAAGACTTTCTTCCTATCTCTTATACAATCTAAATCTATAAGTTCAGACTTATAATTATTATGGAGTTTGAACTCAAGTGGGATACTACCTCTAATTTCCCAATGCAACCTTTTTTTCATTTTAAGTGGTTGTCTTCTTCTATCTGTGGTATCAGATTGTTCTATTTTTTGCCTATTTCTTTCTTTCCTTTGTAAGTCAGATGTTCCTTCTTGGTAAGAGAATATTAATGAAATTGGTTTCATATGATCTTTTAGGGTTATATTTTCTAGTTTAGAATCAGTTTTATTGATTATTGTCACATCATCCTCTTCTTTGTTAGTATAAAGTTTTTTATTGTAATGTTCTTCTATTTCTTTATTGGTTAGTGTCAATAAACTAATTAATGTTTCTATATTTATATTTTCAAACTCCATGAATTTTTTTTCTAATTCTTTTCTATATTCTATTAAATTTGAATTATCTATTTATTCTTAGATTGTTCTTGATTTTTTCTTTTCTCATTTTTAGGAATCAAGGAATCTGATCTCCTAGTTAGGTCTTCTTTTAATCATTTTAAGGGATCATATTTATGACTTATTATTTCTTTATTTCTATGTATATTGTATACATCTTTTCTTAATTATGAAAATTCCTTGTGTATATTTTGTTGTAGTTTAACCACATTCCTTTATTTCTTTTAGTAATTCTTTTTATGTATCTATTATTTCTTGTAAATATTTTATGTTTGTTTCTTAGGCCAAATTCTTTTCATGTGTTAATAATTGTACAATTTCAAATAATGTTGCTTGATTTTTTGTTACGCCTACTAGACTTCAATTACTTTTAAATGCATATTTTTTATTTTATCTCTAATTATTATTATTTCTTTCCTAGTAAATAGTCATGAACTAATAATGTCTTCATTTTTCAATTTTTTAACTTCCTCTTGGGTAGAAGTTTTTCCTTCGTAATCTATAAAAATAAATCTTAACATGCTATCATTTCTAACAACATTACTTTTTCTTCCTATTATCAGAGGTTTTCCTTTGATATCTAATTTTCAATTCTTCTGGTATTTAAAAATCTGTTAGTATTTCTAGTTTTATTATTTGTCCAAGTTTCTTAAAAGTTTTTTCTATTTTTATAAATTCATTTTGTTTGTATAATGAACTATTATGAATATTTATTAAATAATATGCTATTAGTTAATGCATTGAAAATTAATTATTTCTTCTTTCAAATTTATAAACTAGACTTAATATTTGATTTGAATTTTTATCATGTATATTAACAACAAACTTGAGATATGCTATAAATTTTAATTTTTTGTATCTTAAGTTACCATGGATTATTCTTAATAAGGCATATTGTCTATTTATTATTTTGTTATTTAATAATGCTATTTTTATTGGTGTATATAATCCTTTTCTAAAATGAGCTTTTATTAATATTAGAATTTTCCCTAAATGAATGTATCCAATTTTTTCTTAATCTTTATAAGGAATTTTTGATAGCTTGTGTAATATAATTTATTTATCAATTAATGGTAAATTATATCTTCCTTTTGCATTTGTAATTTTAATATTTATCTCTTTATTACTTATGTTGGGATTAGTACAATTTATAGAGAGAGAAACTAGATAAAAGTCAGAGCAATTGATGGAATGTGTGGATCTCTTAAGAAAACCATGTATATATAAAGTTTTACATATATATGTATCAATTATATAGGACGTACACATCACAACGTGTCAAAGGGTTATAAGAGTAAAAAAATATATATTTAAAACTCGGGATGTCGTCTTAAGGCTCGAGCTCCACAAAGGTCAGGCTAGGGCTAACGTCAAGTCATTCCTTATGCCATAGTAAATTATGTTTTTTTAGGAAATAATTTTCTTAATAAAAATAATGGATTTTTAAATACATCTTCTTCTTTAATATTTAATTTTATTTTTTGAATTTCTTCAAAAAACTTTTTTTACTTATTATCATTTTTTGTAAAAAATATCTTAAGATGTCTTCTGTTTCTATGTCCATTATTTTATGATTTATTTTTTCTTTTTCCATTTTAAGAATATTACTATTCATTTCTCTTAGATTTAACTTTCGTTATGTTTCATAAACATTTTTAAATTTTTTGAAACCTTAGAAGTATTTTTGAAGATTCTTTAAAACTTATGAATATCTCTTATATTAATCCATTATTTTAAGGTTTTGAGTCAAATTATGTTAACTTTAGGTAAATATATTAATTATGTAATTTTTAAAATAGGTTAATTTATTATTAAATTTTAAAAAGTAATTAATTTTAAATTTTAAAATTTTATATTTTTTTGAGAGATAAAATAAAAAATTATTAAATAAATCAAAGAGTTCATTTTTTTTTCAAAATGAGCTTTTTTTTTATTTGAAAAAATTTGGATAGTAAATTTCATATAAGAAATAAAATAATACTGATTCTAATATCAAATTAATTTAAAACATGAAAGAGAAATAAAGAAAACTCAATAATCTTGGTAAATCATTTTAAGAGCTCTATATGACTATATATATAACTTTTTATTTTTTTATTTTTTTATTTTTACGAACTAATTGTACTTATTTTTTAAGATTAATATTAATAATACAGTACATCCAATGATAAATCTAATTCAAATTTTAGAGCTATGATACAATTAAACATAAACGAACAAAATATTAAAATGATTCCTACCTATCTCTATTGAGATTTATTATTAATTTTTGTACTTAGTGTTTTATTTTTCAACTATTTATTAAATAATAAGAGAATTTGAAATGTGAAGGAAGGTAATCAAATTAGGACCAAGGATTTTCACGAATAAAAAAGGAATAAATAATATATAATTGAAAAAAAAACTAATATTATATTTAATTTATTACGAATGATAAAGTAAAGTGAAATAATGGATATTATTTATATAAATAAAATAACAAAATTTGATAATTAAATATTAAAAATTAGGAAAGAAGGAACATAAAGAATTTTTTTTAATTTTTTTACTCGTAAACAAACTCAATTTTTTAAAATTTAAACTTAATAAACCATTTTTTTAAAATTATATAATAAATTAATTCATCTTAAAAATTACAAAACTTGGTATCATTTCATTAAAGTTATAAGGTTATTTCAATCAAAAACCCACTATTTTATTATAACTTTTCATTTTTAATTAATTTAACTTTTACTTATCTTTCTTGATTTTAATAATTTAAATAGGATATTGGTACGGTACATTATTTTAAATTCGTGCTAGTGTTACTCAATTCATAAAAAATCATAACAAAATAAGGATAAAGTATCCTCGAATTTTAAAAATTATTTTGCTTTTATTAATATGATTATTTTGTTTCATTATTTTTATAAAAAATGTATAAATAATTAATTTATTATAATAAAAATAATTTAATCATTATTTAAATAATAACATAATAATTTATTAATAAAATTAAAGATAAAATAATCTATATCAATTTTCTTCTATTATCACCTTTTCTCCCATAATTTTTCTCCTTTCTTGTTTATTTTTTAAAATAATTCTTTTACCATTATCACCTTTTCTTCTATTATTTTTTTAAAAATACAAAAAATGAAAAATTATATATATAGATTTAATTTTTATAAAAAAATATAATTAAAATATTTATTTGAATCATCGGATAACTTATCATTAATTGGAATTTAAATTCAAAGGATGTGTGAATATATTTTTTAAGTTAAAAAATACCTATTTAAATTTTAAGAACTCCATCCTAAAAATCACCCCAATTCAAACCAAGTTAGTTTTAAGGTTCATATGGTGGGTATATTCACCTCACTCTTGTTTTAGGCTCGGGTTCATATGGTGGGTATATTTACATGACTATTGAGTAGAAATCTAGATTGAATTGGATCGAATAGGACTAAATTGAAAAACTGGTTTGATTATATTAATTTTTAAACCGGTCGAATCAGACCGGATAAATTTAATAATATATTAAAATTTTCATATTATTTTTCATTAGAGATGTCCAAAAATCGTATTAAACTGAAAAACGGATTAGATCAGAAATGACGATTTTATAAATCAAACGGTCTGATCTAATTAATTTTTTTTCTTAAAATCGGACCGATAGACACTACTACTACTGACGGATCATGTTACAACTTACAAGTTACAACCTAAAATTTAGTTGGCTGAGTTTTTGGATACGTTGGATCATGAACTTATTAAAAGCTCAATCCATATAATTTTATGGTATCGAGGTTTCGCAAATTACATGATATTAAAAAAATTGATAGTATAATTTTAATTATACATTTAATTATAACTTGATATTATATTATATAAAATAAAAATTATATAAGATATAAAAACATAATAGTATAATAAATATAAGTATAAATCATAATATTATATTTTAATTTATTTTAATTTTATTTTTTAATACTATATGTCTTAATATTTTTTTATCTTAAATTAATTTTTAATTTTTTAAAAATAAAAAAATAAATGAAATATAAATATAAATATAAATAATTTTTTATAATGAAATTATTTTAATACCTAACAAAATTACATAAATAAGTACTATTTTATATATATTTTTAATAATATTTATATATTTATTATTGTTATAAATTTAAATTATTTATTTTATATTTATTAAAAAATATTGATATTTTTAATTTTTAACCATTTTTATGATTTTTATTTAATTAGTAGATTAAGTTAGAACCAAATTAGATATATTTTGTAACATCATATTTTTTTAATCATAAGAGCTTATCCTATTATTTTGATATGTGTTTTACATTAATTCTATCTCAACCAGAATACCAACAATCTTAATTGCTTTCTAATTTAATTTTTATCTCTAATGAATACACAATAGAGTAGAATATTAAAATATAGATTTAGAGAGATTTAGATAACAAATTTATAGAATTAAACTAAAAATAAGAACTAAGAAAAAGATTCAAGTAATTAAAAGAGTTGAAGATCAAGAACATCAATCCTAAGACTTCTCTCTTATTTTGTTATTATCATGAATACTATTTTGAATTTCTTGTTTTTATAAGTATATAATTTAATATTTGTTCGTGTGTGATTTTGAAGTCTTAGAAATAGATTGTAATATTTAATAAGATATGTAATGTTTTATTCAACTATTTTTCTAGATTATGTATTAATTCTTTTGATTATTCATGTATACAATTGAAAAAGTGATTAATTCATCATTAATCAATTTAATTGATTACGCATGCAATTGTTTGATAAATTTAAAAATTAGTGATAAATTCATTACAATGATGATTAATACGTAATATAATTAAATCAAGTTTATATGTTTAACTATAATTCAATTTGATTTTTAAAATTAAATATTTTTTATATATTAAAATTAAAAAACTTATTCTAGTTTGTTATTAAAAATAATTTGAATTAAAAACTTGTTTAATTCAACAAATATACAAGAATAGATATACTTTTAAGTTTGTGAATTTCTATAAATTAATATAATTAAAAAAAAGATTAAAAATGATTATGTAATTATTATTTTATAACTATTTTATATTAATGTTTAAATTTATTTTTATCTTAATAATTTTTAGTTTATAAAAAAAATTAAAATCTTATTTTATTAATTTTAGTTAAGTAATTATAGGTAAATATTATTAACAAACCTACTAATACGACAAACTTTGTCATTAAAATTACCATTTATTTGTAAGTAATAACGTATATTTGTGTGTTTTTAATTATGTTATGTATAAAATAAAAATTATTTTATTAAAATATTTATTATATAATTTAACTAATATATTATATATGTTATCACTTGTATAAAATAATTATAATATATTTAATAATATTATAAAAAAATAATTATAATGCATTTAATAATATTGTAAAAAATAATATAATACAGTTATATGTAAGTATTCCGAATGTTGAACTGGTTTCAGAAATTGGGAAGAGGATAAAGTGGGTGTGGGCTTCCCTTTGCTAATTTATATGCCATCAAAAGTCGGACAGGAAAGGCCTCGCTTTAAATTGACTACTGATTGTTCAAGTGGGTGTCCATTACTACATCGGACACCCACCTGAAAACGCTGAATTTAATTGTTTTGGATGTTTGTTTTGAGTTCTGGGAAGTTTTCCGATGAGATTATTGGGTATTTGTAGACAAAAAGTTTGATTATTGATAAAAGGGCTAGTTTTGCGAACTGGGTTCGTTTCTGATCAAAGAAAGATAGGAGCTTCTCTAAATTTTGTGATGTGAAAAGGCATCAGCTTTGCGTTTGGAATGGTCTCTCTGGTTGACATCCTTACAAGTTTGCTAGGATCGTCTGTTAACATGGCGATGTAGATGTGCCCACTTTATCTGTGCAAATCAAAACATTCAAGAGAGTTTAGTGGCCGTCAAACATCTGGATGTTGCAGATTATTATAGGTAATATCACTATACTTTGGGTAATTCTAAATACATCCATGAAAAGTTCCAAGTACATATCCTCAAAACACATATCCCTTATGGTTTTGCACATTGATGATATGTTTTTTGAGGTTCTAAAGGATGTAAGTAGAGTTGGCTCTATAGTTTTCCTCACTTGAGCCTTTGTTTATATATTCATGTTGAATGAATGATGATTGTTTTGCTAAATTATTCTCTTCCCATGATGTTTACGTGTTTGGGTAATTGAGCATAAGATGTACTCAGGAGGTGCTTCTTCTATAGAGATGATCCACTATTTGTAATTAGAAATTTAGAATAATTAGTTTGATTCTATGGTAGAACGATATTGAGTTATTTGACACGAATAATTAGTTTGAGGCATGTGCTAGAGCTGTGAAGTTTGTTACCAAATCATATCATTGAACTATTTGCTGAAAGGTATATGAAAATTCATTGCCTGGTTTACAAGTCCTAGTTTCATTGTGATTTTTATGTCCAGAATTCACTGGTTTTATGCATTCTCAATGTGAAGAAGTTGGATCCGCTTTATTATTTTTGATGAAATGACAGAGAGGTCCCCAGATGTCATGATATCCACATCAATGATTTTGAATCTGAAGATTACTACTTATTCAACTTGATGCTTCAGATGAATGTATTTCGTGGAATAACTTGTGCGGTTTTAAAGGCAAGATTGAAGCTGTAAATTTGCTTTGGTATACTCCAATTAGGGATGCAATTTCTTGGAATTCTAAGATTGCCCTTTATTTCATGGTTAAACATTTCTGTGGATCTTTGAATTTCTTCGATGAAATGCAAATTGTTGAGGTGGTTGCCACAGAAGTAACACTTAACTCTGTGTTTTGTGATTGTAGAAACAGGTGCATTGGAGATTGACAGGACTCAGTCTCCTTAAAAGTAAACCAACACAAGTTTGAAGGATATTTTGGTAATGCCCTTGTTGACATGTACGTTAAATGTGGAGTATCGAGCGCAGCTGCTTTTTAAGTTTTTGACATACTGAATGAAATCCATAAGCTTTTCGATTGCTATGATCATCGGTTTTGGGAATCCATTGTTACTCTGAGTAGGCTTTGAAATTATTTGCTGTCAGTCAGAGGTGTCTCAATTGCTTGTAGGCTGTAGCCATATGGGTTTGGTGGAAGGATGTCAATATTTAAAGCATATGATTCAAATATACAGCATAGCATTAATGTGGTTGTTTGGTGTATCTTCTAAGCAGGTGGGGATTGCTGCACGAAGCTTAGAAGTGGATCAAAACTGAACATGCCCAATTGCCCACATGAGTTCTATATTGTGGAGAACTTTGTTGGGTACACGAAAACTTGGAGTTGGCTGAGAAATTCTTCCAGCAGCTTGCAAAGTTGTAGCCTCTTAAGGATGCAGATTATGTTTAGCTTTCAGATATTTATACTGAAGCTGAAAGATGAGATTATAGGTAAGGGATGACATGGTTAACATGGAAGTTCCTAAGAGACATTTAATTGAATAAGTTAATGTTCTGGAGTGATTTATGCGTTTTGTGTTAAGTTTCCATCCTGTATAGACATATAATTTAGTTTTTTTTTTTTTTTTTTTGAAAAGGAGAGGAAGTTCTGTGCTATGATTTTTACTTGTACAACTACACGAGTCTGGTGTTTTCAACTTTATCAGTATCTCGGTTGGCTGCATTCTAGTACAATTAGTAAAGACTTGACAATTGTTCGAGTATTTAAATTTTCATCCCTTTGGAAAAACTTTTGTAAAAGAGAAAGAATAATGCCTCAGATTACGTAGACAATTAAATTAATTAAGGCAATAAAATCTAACTTTTGCAATTATCATCACCTCTCACTCTAGTGACTAGTGACAACTTGGTCATAGAGTTCATCGTTACCTGATTTTTTATTTAAATATTAGATATAAAATACATGAATGGTTAAAAGAAAAACCGTGAATGCTTTATTTCCTTTTCGAATTCAGTTCAATTTTTCCCCCACTTCTAAACTTGAAAATCAATTATAAATGAAGATGGTACTTAATTGTGTGCAAAATACATGGAATCAATCCAAATTAATATATTAAAACTAATCAAATTTAATATTTTTGATTTTAAAATTTATTAGTTTGAGTTGGTTATTCCTTTTACAAAATCGATTAATATTGAGTTTGTTTAATTATAATTTCTTTAAATCGATTAAAAATTAAATCAATTCAATCGATTTATATTATTACTCTTATTTTTATATTCTTATTTAAGGTTTATATAATAATCATGTTTCTTCCTAATATTTATATTTTATGAATATATTAAAAGCTTATATGGTACTTAGAGATGGAAGCTTGGAACATAATTTAAATTTGGATTTTTTTTATTTTTTTATGGATAATTAAAGTATTTTACTCACATTTTCCATTTTATAATATACAATGTGTATTAGAAATTTGAATTTCTATGTCTTAATTTATTGTTTATTGTTATGTTTCTAATTTCATGTAAGAGGATAGATTTTTTCATTTCAGATAATATTTTAGAATTAGATTTTGTCTTCTAGTTTATTAGTGTGAGATAAACAAATTTTATCTATTTTTATCATTAAAGTTTGAATATTTAAGTAAAATTTATGAAAGAATTTCTAGACCATGTACTCTATTTTTTTCTTCCTATTTATGTGACACATTAATTTTATACTATTTAATTATTTATGATTTATAATCTATAACTACGTTACCTTTCTTATTTTTATTTTTAGAATTTGCATCCCATGAAAACATTATAGATGACTTAGTTATAAGAATTAATGAATTTTGTTGATTAAGTTATTACTATTTATTATTGTCTATTTACGTTGCTTTTAATTTTTTATTACACTCTGTATTGATATAAATGATGATATTAGGAAAGTAATTGAAATATAAATATTTAAATTTAAAGATGATAATAAAATTAACATTAAAAATATTACAAATTATAATATGAGAGTTAAAAAAATATTAATAAACAAAATACATTAACAAAAAATAGAGAAAATTACCTTGATCTAACTGAAATTAAACTAATAAAATTGGTTTGAGTTTGAATAGATTTTTCAAATTTATTGATTTTAATTTTTTTCCAAAATCCAAACCAACCAATATATACACCCCTAATAACCCCTTAGCAATATACTTAGTTTCCTTTATTGAGTATCAATTAAATAAATAAGTGATTCACTAAGACTCATAAATTCAAATCATGTTTTATAAAATTAATAGTTTATATAAATATATTTGGTATTTAAATCCGCTAAAACTTAAAACTATATAACATTTCAAAAAGCATAGACTATTTTTTTGAAGCAAAATTTCAATTTATTTACATAATTAAGTTATATAATTTAATAAAATTTATCAAATTAATTAAATTAATCAAATTAACATAACATTATCATTATACATAATAAAAATCTATTTAAACACATACTTAATTAACTAAGATTAACTTAATAATTTCAAGTTATTATTACTAATTTTTTTGAAAAAAAAAAGACATGTAACAAAATGCTTGGAATATCATTTTCCATGATGAAAAAAATAATTGATTTAAAAATGATATAAATTAAGGATATCATAGTTTCATTTAACATCAAAATGATTAAAATTCATCCAACATTTATAAAGAAAAAAATCATGCATCTCTTATATTTATTCTCTTACTTTATATATATATAAAATAATGATTTCATTTATTTGATTCTTTCTTAAAAAATTGAAATTAATTAGAAAATTTAAAAATAACAAGAATAAACTGTTAATGAGATTAATTCAAGGGGTTTTGTACAAAATGGTCATATCTCATATAATATTTTAAAAAAAGGAGTATTGGTGTTATAATTTAAAAAGAGGCAAAATTTGACTTGTAACTTGAGAATTAATTTTTGTGTAGGTTTTTTAACTTTTAATATTTTTAATTTTATTTACCAACTTGAATAATATAGTTTCATATCTATATAAATTGATAAAATAATTTAAAAATTAAATAATATAAATTAATAAATATATAAAAAATAGATTATAACAATATTAAATATATAGTATGTATAACAATAAATATTTATATATTTATGTGATTTTGTCTATAAAAAACATATCATATGTAATAGTTTAGAAAATGGTTGAATTGTGTTTTAGTCTGGGCAAAATTTAACCTTAAACTTGAAAACTTATTTTTTTAAAAAATTATTTAAAAAAAAAATAAAAAAAATCTCATTTTACAAAACATAATTATTATAAACATAAAAAATATTAATATCTTATAAATTTATAATTAATTTTAAATATAATATAATACATTATTATTATTATTAATAATAAATATAATTATAATTATATTTAATAAATAATTATGATATAAAAAATAATATTTATATATATCCAACTTTATATAAGATACAATACAAACATGTAACATTATATCGTAAATTTTGCGTGAAAATATTATCTAATATATTATTATTTTTATTATTAATATAATAAAATATATAAATTATATCTAATTAATTATATTTTAATAGTTAAATAAAATTATTATTAATAAATATTTGTTATCTTAGTAATAATTAAAATTATAATAATATTAGAGATATGTGTTACAATGTAATTTATATTTATTTTTTTAATCTTAAATAATTTATTTTTTAAAAATGTCAATAATTTTTATGAAAAATTATTGTAACTATTTAGTAAAGTTTTTAATAATTTAAAATTTTATAATATATTATTATTATTTTAAACTATTTTATAATAAGATTTTGATAAGTTATTTGTTATAAAAAATATTTTTTTTATTATATAAATATAAATTATTTTTATTATTTTTTATTTATAATTAAAATGAACATTATTATTTATTAAAAATTGGTGGATATGAGTATTTTATTTTTGGTTTTCTTTTGGAAAATAAGAAAAAAGAAAAAAAAATAGTGTTTGAAAGTAAGGAAGGAGAGAGAAGAGAGTGTAATGTTAAGTTGGAAATAAGGAAGGAGAGAGAAGAGATTGGAACGGTGAGTTGGAAAAAGAAGAAGTAAAGAGAAAAAAAAATTTGACCGGTAAAATGTTGAATGAGTTTTAATTTGATCATTTTTAAACTAAAATTGACTTTAACCCTTTTTAAAACTATGATATAAAATATGACTTATATAAACAAATTCTCTTAATTAAACATTAACCCATTTATTCACTTTGCTTTCTCGTAACCTTCAAAAGCTCTTTCGAGTACCAACAAAACAAGTGTTGAACAATATTGTCTCAAAATAAATAAAACCCTAATTTAATCTTACAGATATCACTCTTCATGCCCTCTCTCACTCTTCATGCCATTTCAAGTTTCAACTCTAGGTGGTTATGGTTGTCTTATTTTCAACCAAAAGTCCTTTTCTGGTTTTAAGAAGACCATATTTGGACATCGTGGTTAGACAAAGTCAACAATAGTAAAAAAAAACTATATAACTAACTTTTCTAAAAATATTAAAATTTATACCGATAAATATAATATTTAATAGTAACTATTTTAATATAAAATAATTATAATATTTTTATTATGAGTTTTATGAATATTATTTTAAATAATTTTATAAAATAGAAATGCAGAAACAACTTTTTTTTGTGTATATTCCAAATATGTATAAGTATTTAAATTAGCTACACTGTAATTTTTCGTGATAAATTTGTGATGATTAATGATATTGATATAATTATTTTTTTAATATCCTAACAAAAATATATGAATTATTTTTTTAACCTTATAATTATTCGATGAAAAAGATTACGTATTTTTCACATGTATTATTTTATTTTATTTAAACAAAAAATTATGAATTAATTATTTGAATTTTTCTTAAAAAAATTGGGATTAATTAAATCTAACTTAAAAATAGAAAAAATCTATTTATTTTAAGTTATGATATTATTATCGTACTTAAATATTTAATTATATGTCAAAAAAAAAAGTAAATTTTTTTTTACCAACAATTATTTATCATTTTAATTGTAATATAGTTTATTCGATAAAAAACATGCTATTAAAAATAACAAGAATAAACTGTTAATGAGACTAATCCTAGCCCATTTATTCACTTTGCTTTCTCGTAACCATCAAAAGCTATTTCGAGTTCCAACAATTTTGTCTCAAAATAAATAAAACCCTAATTTAATCATACGGATACTCACTATCCATGCCCCTTCAAGTTTCAACTCTAGGTGACTATGGTTCTCTTATTTTTAACCAGAAGTCCTTTTCTGGTTTTAAGGAAGAACATATTTGGACACGGTGGTTAGACAAAGTAAATAATACTAAAAAAGGAAAGCTATTATTGTTATAAAATTTATAATAATAAAAATAATATTTAATATTAATTCATACTCATCTTTTAAGGTAAATATGTTATTTTTATTGTTACTAATTTTATATGAATTATTTTAAGTAATTTTCTTTTTAAAATGACAAATCCAACTTTTTTTAAGGATACATTTTTTGTATGTGTACCAAATATGTATCCAATAAGCATGAAAAAAGTGTTATAGATATCCATTAAATTAAGTTATTTATATTATTTAATCTCTTAGATTATAATTAGTGTCATTTAATTATTTTAATTTTAAAAAACAGTTAACTAAGAACAAATTACATATTTTTTACATTAAAACATTTTAATTAAAAGATCATTAAAATAATGTATTTTATTATTAAATGACCTATTTTTTTTAAAAAATAAATAAGTAAATGACACTACTTATAATATAAAAGGTTAAATAAATTAAATGACCTAATATAATGGAATTTTATAGTTTGCCTCTAATAAGTTTTTAAATAAGCTATAGGATCCATTTTTTCACGATAAATTTGTGACGATTAATGATATTAAATGATTACTTTTTAATATCACAATAAAACATGTATGAATTAATTCTTTTGAATTCTATAATTAACTATATTTAGTAGGGGTGTGTGCGGTCCAGTCCGGTCTAATTTTGAGTAAAAAATTTAAACAAATTGGACCGTTCATAATGCTCAAACTGGACCGGATCGGACCATTTGGCTATCCAAAATTTTATAACCAAACAATTTTGTCTGATTTGATCCGGTTTGATTAATGGTTTGAAACGTTTAATAATACATAAATACGATACAGTTTAATATTGTAAGGACTATGAGTGTTGTCTATTTTCATGGACAAAATATTTATCTGTAAATTTATTTTTAGGCCTACTATCAAGTCTATCAAAAAAAGCCAAACAAATGCTCGAGTTTCAGATAATTATACTTTAGGTATATCTTTGATAACTATGACACATAGGATTATATTTATGCATTTAATAGCACATACTTATAAATCTAAAATTATTTTTAGTGCTAAAATATGGAATAAGATATGCCAAAAGATATTAAATAATATATACTCTAAAATAAATATGTTAAAAGATATTAGATAAGATATATATACGCTAAAATAAGATATGCTAAAAGATATTAGATAATATATACTTTAAATTATATTTGAAATCCTTATCATAAAAGATAACATAAAATCTATTTTAAAAGAATTCTATTTTAAATGAGAGTTATCTTAATTAATGAGAATTATTAATCTTATTTATAATAGAAAAGATATTTATCAATTACATAGGATTAAGGGTTTTAATTTTTTCTATAAATAAAACTCATTGCTCGTTATTTCAATTAACCACACAAGAGTATTATTTTAATCTTCTTAATTTATCTCTCTTGTTTTGCAAATATAAGATCATAATTCTTTAGGCTTCTTTATTTAATTAATTTATCAAATATTGGTGGTTATGTTTGATTGATTAATAAGCCTAATTATTTTATGATATTTTGATAATATGTTCTTATGGCTTTTTCTTTATTTTTGTTCTTAAATTGTAAGATCAAATAATTGTTTTTATCATATCATAATTATTTGATTTAATTACTAATCTTTAAAGAAGCTATTTTTATTGAACTTGTATTTGATATTTTTGCTATAGGATTTGCTAGTTAATTTAATTTAAATGACATATGTTTTGAATCATCTAGTTAGGATTATTCATTATTAAAACTGTTCTAGAACACACACGGGTACTTGTGTTTTTATGCTAACGATTTTGCAGTTGATTTGTGAACGATCTGATTTGCGGGGAGCTTATTGGAATGTTGGTCTGGAAACCGTTCATGCTAATATTGGAAACTGTGAAAATAGAGCAGAGGCTCGTAAGTAAAGTACATTGGGGCAGTATTCTAGGGAGGGTAGCATAAGACCGAGTTTGTACTTGAACATTTGATTTTCATAGTGGAAATTAGGTGGCCCGGTGGAGCGGTGGTTTTCCTCTTAGGCCATGGTTGTGGCCTAGGTTGTTTCCACCTAAAAATATCGTGTGTTATTATTTTATTTCTGCATTTATTTTTACACACGATTCCATATCTGGCTGCTTTGTTTAGGTTATTAAATTATAAATTGGTAAAAATTAAAAATAACCTATTCACCCCCTCTAGGTTAATTAGTTCCATAATTTATAAACTTTCAAATATGATATAATCTAATAATATAAAGTTAAATGTGATGTTCATCAATCATCATACATAAATAAATATTATTGTTAAATACATAAATACACAAATTGTTATTGAAATCCAAAAGTAAAACAGATTAGACATGAGAAAATGAAGTCTCAATATCTCATTTACATAAAATTCTTACCCATTATTAATCATCAATGATCAATGTAGTGTCTTTAATGAAATCTACAATAAAATAAAATCATATACTATTAGATAATAATATTTAAAAAATAAAATTAGGAATAATTTTTAAGTATTGCAATTACCTAAATCAACATCTTCATAAATCTCTAGGTCATCATTGTATTTTGATAAGGCGACAATGAACATTACTTACTTCTATTCCTCTTTTTTAAGATGAGTCATTTAAATTCTGTAGTGGATTTTCCATTTCCTCTTGATGAATTTCAGGTTCAATGTCTTCAATCATAGACATATTAAAGCCTAGAAATTGAATTGGTCCAATAAACTCATGTAAATCATCATCATCTATATATAGAATATAGATTAGTACATATTCTTAATATATTAAAATATTAACTTTTGTACTTAATCAAAAATTATTTCAAAACTAAAATAACTAAATGATCTTAGTTATAAACAATATGGTTAGATGTCCATTTATACTAAAATTCAAATCCCAAATATTTTGCATACTAATTAGATCAAGATAGATAGATTATAATATCAACAGGACAAAACATTATCCATTTCATTATAAACAGATCGAAACAAACGTAATTATATGCAATTCTGTAGCTTAAATAACACATTATATTTTCTGTTAGTAAAAAACATGTATGTTAATACTAGCTGAAATCAGAAATCATATGACTTTTTCTGCTTGATTTTTTTATTAGAAATCAGGGAAAAAATATGAAAAGAATATGTTATTTTAATCACAATCACGATTGATTTAAAGAATGAATAAAATATTAGTAATGTTGAGAATATGTAATTTACATTGAAACTGAAAATGATATTTATTATTATTTTTAATAAAATGAGTGAAACTAATAATTCAAAACAATATCATAAACAGACAAACACAATGTAATAATAATTTTGGCACACACAACTAGTGAAGGAGAGAAATAGAATTTGGGGGTGTCCAAAAATCCTACAAAAACTCATTTGAGGAGGCATTTTAGAAACTCAAAAAAATCTTATCAGAAACTAAAAAAAAACTGTATCATAAACTAAAAAAAAATCCTATCAGAAACTCATTTGAGGAAGCATTTTAGAAACTCATTTGAGAAAGCATTTTAGAAACTCAAAAAATCTCAGTAACTCAAAAAAATAGTATCATAAACTAAAAAAAATCCTATTAGAAACTCATTTGAGAAAATCAAAAAAATTCTATCATAAACTAAAAAAACTGTATCATAAAATAAAATAAAAAATCCTATGAGAAACTCATTTGAGAAACTCAAAAAAACCGGATCACAAACTAAAAAAACTGTATCATAAAATAAAATAAAAAATCCTATGAGAAACTCATTTGAGAAACTCAAAAAAACCGTATCATAAACAAACAAAAAATCATATCATAAACTCATTTGTGTAAACATTTCAGAAACTCAAAAAAAACTTATTAAAAACTCAAAAAGACCCTATCATTAACTGAAAATAACCCTATCAGAAACTAAACAAAAAGGCTTAACAATCAATCCTAAATACAGAGTACATATAATGTCTCGTACACAAAATTTTACTGAGAATGTTTGGAGAAACAATCAACTCACTATATAGTACATACTTATTTCGTCCATGGATGACATGTCGCGAGAAGAGGTAATTGGCTGGTGGTGGAGGGCCAGAGGCCATGCAAGGATGGATAGGTACTGCTAGAAGCGACGACAATTGGCTTAGACTAAGGTTGTTTTGAGTCTCGTTGAGTCGCTGTCGCTATTGCAAAGACGCAAACGCAGACAGCCGCTGAAGCTGAAAATGAATTAGGGTTAGGTTAGGAGGCACGTGATTTCTTAAGATATATATATATATATATATATATATATATATATATATATATATATATCTTAAGAAATCACGTGCCTCCTATATATATATATGATAACGTTTATTTTAAAAAAATTATTAATGAAAATCGGTTTGGTCTGACCGGTTTATAATTTTTATAACCGGACCAGATCGTTTGAAAATCGGTTTTACTTAATGCAGATTGGACCGGATCGTTTCAATTATGAAACTATTCAGTTTGGTTCGATCTGGTCCGATTTTTCGGTTTAAATCGATCCAATTTGATTTATGGACATCCTTAATATTTAGTATCATTATTAATAAAGTTATCATTTATTAAAAATAAATTGTTTCGATGAATTAAAAGTTTCTTGAGATATTGTATAAAAACCACGTTGGATGTATAAGTTTTAAACCTATAATATTCTATTTTCAATTGGCTAATGGTAAAGAAAAAAAAAGCATATAAGTTGCTTATTTTTTAAGCAAAACATATTTTTTACTACAAAATTACTCAAATGTTTTACATTAAACTCCAATTATTAGAATATATTCATTATTATATATGTGTTATTTTTCTTAATAAAAATTATAAATGTGTTGTTTGAAGCAATTTTGCAAACTTACTATAATTTTTTGAGTGGAATCAAATTTAAAATTTTAGACACCACTGTTATTTTTAACAAAAACAAATGATAATGCTTATTTTTCGCTTATATTAATTACGGCATGCAAATATATTAAAATATGTACAATTACTATTATTGTATACTATCCATCTTTTATATTAAAAATGATTTTGCATTGTATATTTGTTAAATATTACTACATAATGACTTTCACTATACAATTGTAATTGATTTATCATAGAATTATAGCTATACAAAAATATATTTAATATGTTACAACGAAGACTATGAGTTGTAACATAGATGTGCATGGTAAATGCACCATATCTTCTGTAATATTTGCAATGCTGCAAGTTTCTTAAGTATTTGAAAATCAATACACGTTTAATAAATATTTGAAAATAATTAAATATTACATGATTTATTTATATTTTAATGCTAAAAATAAATTTGTATTGATATAATTTTATTATTATTTTAATAAATCTATATTTTTAAAAATATGAGTATTTTTTGTTGTTTTTCATGCATATGTTGTTTCAAAATAAGAATTATACATCTCAATTGATCATTATCAAATTTCTTATACTTTTATTTAGTTTTTATTTTAATTTATCTAAGTTTTGGAGAGTTATAAGTTTTATTTTTATGTTTAGTTTTTAAACATTTTAAATTATGTTATTATAAATAAGAGACAATAATAAAAAAGATTTTTTTAGATAATTTATGCTATAGAAGTTGTCTATAAGAATACATTTAAGACATTAATTTTAATTGTATTTTATCTTTATATTTAATTTTATGTATATTTTTGAATGTCATATTTAATTTACTGATAATTATATTAAATCTAAGTATGTTTGACCGATTGTGATAATGAGATTTTAGTTGTGTTGATATACTTATGTAAATTATTTGGGTAAATATTTTTAATAACTATTAATCACATATTATTTTTTATTTAATATTTTTACAAAATTTATTATCTAAAAATGTATTGACGATATATTTTTTATAATAGATTTAAAATATAAAAATTGTGTTTTAAAAAAATGAATCTAAATCTAATTTAGAATTATATTCTATCTCATTTATTATTGAAAAATATATTAAGATATAATTTTCATAATAAATTTAAAATATGAAAGTTAAAATTCAAATACATTAATCTAAAAACTAATTTAAACAGTTTGAATAGAAGTTTAACTTGTTAGACCTAATTTTACTAAATATTGTAAACTAGTTACATGTCTCATGAATTTTTTATTGATTAATTAATTATATTTATCTATGTAATTTATATAAATTAATCTATTTTTTTAATTTTATATTATTTTAAGTTATTAGTTTAGATATTTTCAAACCAAAACAATTTTTAAAGAATGTTTTAAGTTTATTTTTGGTTTTCAAATTTTTTGTTAAATTAATTAAAATAATTTAGTTATTCTTTTAAATCAAACTTAAAAATACAATTATCATTTATTATAAAATGATTAGCATACTTACAAACTATTATCTACGTGCAAAATGTGTACATCCTTACCGCATAACTCCACTTGTCTTTGCAGCTACAAGTTTGCCGGGCTACTGCATCGTACCACCTTAACACCAAGCATTCATTCACCAATGTACACAAATATCTCTTAACCATGATTTAGATTCTTTACAAACTCGCAAATCAAAAAATATAATAATATAATATATTACTTCTTAAATAATATATTACTTTCTTAAATAATATATTATTTAACATACTTGATAATAAAAATATAATAATATACATATATTTAATTTAATTACATAATAATGAAAAAAATATTTTTATATTAAAATAAATTTCTTGAATAATATATTATTCAATATATTGAAATAATATATTTATATACAATAATACATAAATTTAATGTAATTATTTAATAAAATAGAATAGTTTTGTATATTCAAATAAATATTAATAAACATGTCATTGAAAAATGTATTTAAATAAAAATTAGTATGTATTTATCGTTATGTAAAAATTAAATCTATCACGAGACAATATCTTAATTAACATATACAAATTTTCTATATTATAAAAATTTTAGTACTAATATTTTAAAATCATGATTTTTAAACAATATATGTGTGAAAAATAAAATAAAAATATATTTTTAAAATTTATAACAATACAAATAACATTTCAATAATATGAAATTTATGATTTAATTGAACGAATCTAAATTGTTATAATTTAATTTAAATTAATAATAACGTTTAAAATAAAATAATATGTTATATTTTTTTTAATAATAAAAATGAATGAAATGAAAATAGTATTTATTTTTTTAAAATTTTTAAAATATTATTTTTTTATTATATTATAGGTAAAATTAAATACAAACGTGAGTTATTAGAAAGAAAAAAATAAAAAATAATAATCAACAAAAAAAATTCAATAAAATATTATAAAATTTATTACACTATTAAAACATACAACTTTTTACAAATCCAAGATCTTATGTTAAATTTAAACAATTAAGAAATATACTATACACCAAAATGGCACGTATATACTTGTATTAATATATTGCTGTTAGCCTGCAATATATATATCTACGGTTATGAATCATCGCCATCTTTGTTAATTATGAGTTGCTTACATCAAAAGATCGTTAACCCATCCAAGATCTGGATCTACGCCTGACCCACCATTGTTGTTATTGAGCTCATCCTTTTTAAAGTTTTTTGCTGATCTCCTAGAACAATCCCGACTGAAAAAATTGACCGACCCAGATGTGTTTCGAGTGGATGTTGAAAGAATAAGTTGTTGTTGATCACGACCATTGAAAGAAACATCAATCCAGTTCGGAACATTAAGATTGGCACTATTAGCAGAAATTGGTGAATTTGGTGAGTTAATTGCATTGAAATTCATGGCCTCCAAGGAGCTGATCACCAAATCAGGGAGCGAATCCTTATAACTATCTCGCCCATTTTCAATTGTATGCAATTGATCGAACCCATTTGAGTTTGGAGCAGAGAAATGAGGCTTTTCGGCACTCAAACGATCACTGTAACGAGAAATTGGAGATAACCCATTTAAAGACCCACTAAGCTCATTATTAGCAGGTGAAAGAGGTGGTGAAATTGGGGGTGACAAATGAGACATGCCCAGCAGTGTTGAAGTTGGAGAACTCGAAATCACAGAGTGATGACAGAACAAACAGCAATGGTAAGAACTAGAACCAACAGGGGATGAAACAGGGTTAAGATTATAAGCCCTCTTGGAACCCAATGGAGAAACCTGATCGGGTGAAGTCGAAGGAGGCAAAATACGGAGCTGGCGAGGCGTGTGAGCGAAGAAGCATACCTTTCTCTTGCAATTCTTACCATCTCTACAGGCTTCAGTTCTGTACCTTTCTGGGTGAAGCCAACATTCGAACACTCCATGTGCAAATTCACAGCTATCACCTCGACTACACCCACCTCGACGACAGTCGTAGCAAACAGTACCAGAGTAATGGTACTTTCGTGGGTCCCTCCGGCGAGCTTTTTCTCCGGGATGAGCAAATGGGCAGTCGGTCCAGTCATGGGTCCGACTACGAGTGCAGCGACGGACCTTGAATTCATACATAAGGAAGTAGTCAGAAGAATAAGGGTCAGAGTCATAGTCGTCTTCGTTGAAAGATAAGAATTTCTGCAGAAAGGACTCATCTGAATAGGAAAATGTTGGAGAATCAAAAAACATATCTGGGTTTTGATCTTGGTAGTGGGTTTTCAATGTTGAAGGAGATGGACGGCTAAGGAGTTTTATAAGTGGAATATCAATATCTCTGCAGAAAAAAGACTTTTCTTGGATGAAAGAAGCTGGTGGGAGCGGTGAAACTTGTTTTGTTCTGCACAAATGCTATCCATATTTTACGTGAAATTGAGAGTAGGGAGTAGACGAAAAGGGTAGTTAAGGATTTAGTTTGGATATGAATGATGAAAATTGGATGGTATTGTGAATGAGGAAGAGAAGGGAAGAAGATGAAATTTATACCGGGGGGGGGGGGGGGGGGGGGGCGTAGATAGAAGGTGAGAAAGAGATGGAAATTAGAAGGATGACAAGGTTATGTGGTGGATGCATACTATTAGGGCGCAGCATGCAAATAAGGTTATGTGGCAGCTCCAAAATTCATTGCATGGAATACCTTTGGCTTATGTGTGTTTTTTCATTATGACATTTATAAGGTTTGTTAGTATTATATTTTGATATCCTCCATATTTACCTCGCATACCTATAATTGTGAAAAGAGACAGATGATTAAACAATAATTTCAAAGTTCAATTGCGGATTTAAATCTACGAACCACTATGCTTTTTTAAAAATAAAATAAAAATTTGTTTGTTCAATTGCTTTAAATTTAATATATTATTTATTTATATTTAACATTTACATTATTTATTTTAAATTTTGATTATTATAATTTGAAATAATTTAAATTATTGATTAAAAAATATAAATTTGAATGTATTGTTTCTTCTTCTTTTAATTAATCTTTATAATTATGTTATTATCATGATATTTATTTCCACTTCCTAATTCACATTGTGATGTAATAATATATACACAAATTTTGAAAAGAAAAAATAAAAATGTCATGAGCAGAAGACTAGAATAAAATAAAATCAGTCAGAACATGATATTTACAATTACAAACATGGTTTTCAAACGTACAATTACAAACCTCATTTTCAATTAAAAAATAATATTTTTTTAATTACGAATACAATCGAAAATAAACGCGAGAAATAAAGGACAAATATATCCCAAAAATAAAAAATAAAGTAAAACACAGCGAAAAAAAAGGGGAACGACAACAAGAGTAAATAAAATAAAATAAAATTATTCATTATGAATATCAAAGAGAATTAATAAAAATTAAGATTTATAATTATAACACGAATATTATTATTTTTTAAAGTTAAAAATATAAGTTTTGCTAGTTTTATATCTAAAAAACACATTAATTATGTTAAACATATATTTTTAATATATTTTTAATGTATTTTATCAAGAATATAAAGATAACAAATATGCATATTTAAAATGTAAAAGTTAAATATAAATTTAAAATATTTATAAAAATACGTTCAATATATGTTATAATATTATAACAATTAAAGTATACGTTTAATGGTAAAAAATAAATTATTAATGAAGTTTTTTGCGGAATTTGAAAAGAAAAAACAAATATCGAATTTACATTATCATTAGTAAACACGCTACATAATTTCTAAAAGAAATTCAAAATATTTTGCTAATATTTGTTGTTTCTTAATAACATGGTATTACACATATAAATTTTCCTATCATAAATATATTCAAAAATTTAGACTGAAAAAATAGTTTTATATAGATATCTCAAAATCAAGTTTTGGATTTGATTTTTTTTGTTAGAATATTTATTTAGCTGAATTTTTAATCTTTGTTTTTAATGGGATGAATTGGAACAAAATTTAGAGTGAAATGTGGAACCAAACTTGAAAATGGGGTAAAGATAAATCTCTAATCTTATTTATTGAAAGTGGTCACATACAGTTGTAACCCTATGTCCTTCTGCTATTTATAAAACTCTTGCATTTTATTTTTTTATTAAAAATAAAAAAAGTTGTTCAACCAATATATGAACTCTTATTTAGGGGTGTTCATAAACCGACCCGGATCGGATCAAACCGTAAAACCGGATCGAATCGGATCGGATCGAACGATTTTACAAATCAAACGGTCCGGTTCGGTTTGTATTTATTAAAACCGTTTTTCAAATAGTTCGGTCCGGTTTAAACCGGTCGTATCGGACCGGACCGATTTAATAAATATATTAAAATTTTCACATTATTTTTCATTAAAAGTGTCTAAAAATCGAACCAAACCAAAAATTGAAATGAAACGAACGATTTTATAATTCAAACGGTTCGGTACAGTTTGTAATAATTAAAACCGTTTCAAACGGTACAATTCAAATAAATATTTTTTTTTAAAACCAGACCGGACCGGTGTATACCCCTCTCACCAACCAGCTTTATTTGCCTATTCTCTTCTTTTTTGAAGATTTCGCAGGGTAAATTTTAGTCATTAATTACTGACCCGAACATCTTCTACTCACTCACTTCATCCTTGTATGTGTCTAGCCATATCATGCCTACTTCAAGGGATGACATGCATTTGAAAACTTTGATACTTGAAGCAATTACCAAATTAAGCTTTACGTGACATTGTTTTTTAAAATAATTGTAATTTAAACTCCTATCTATTTATTAATATAATATAAATCTTGAGTTGTAACATAAATATAAAGATAATGAATTTATAATATCTTATTGTTATATTTTTTAAACTTGTGGTGCTCTACTTTTATGTATTTTACAATTATTTATAATTTAGTTTTCACAAGTTTAGAGCTTTAATTATTATTAATTGTGTTTATCTTTTTATTCAAAAATATAAATATATTGTTTTTTTTTTGGTATTTGTAATTTATTATTTATAAAATATATTTTTATCATTAGAGCTTACCTCATAAAAAGCACCAAGTGATCCATACTTTAACCAATGTTACACGCCATGTACATTGTAGACCAAAGTTTTTTGTGCTGCTTAAGCAAACCTGAAACTACTTAAAAATAAAGAGTTGTTGCGCACATAGAAATTGAAGCTGCTATTATTTAGTATGATTGAATCTTTATTTATTATTATTAGCATTTAATTTTTATATGAGTCAAATCATTCAAATGTATTAAATTTTAATCTCTTAAAAAAATACTTTTTTATATTATAAAAAAAACATATACATGGCAGAAAGAATTAAAAATGAAACTTCATCCATGAAATCATTATACCTTATTACTATTATTGTTTTTTGTTTCAGCAAAGAGTCGAACAATAGGGACCCTCAATCTTTCAGGTGTGAGACATGCACTGGTTTATCTGGTGGCTGCAGTTGTATTATCATCCGTAGGACCCCCTGTTTATTCTGGCATTCAAAACAGTATAAAATCTAGATCTTAATTTGTATTGGCTTTTACCTTTTATTTTAACATTTTACCATAGGCGATTCGAATTAGGAAGTTTTTTAAAAATGTCAAATAGTGTTTCTCACACAACTTTAAAAGTAGTTCTCCTAAAGATTACTTTAAAGTGCTTTGAGCAATTTTAAAGCATTTTCAACACAAAGAAAAGCAATTCCAAGCGGGCCAGTCATCAACAAAAGGAAATAAATCTGATTTGTATGTATACACATATTAACCAACCGTTTGGTTGCCCCTTTTAAATAAACACAAATTAAAAAGGAAAAAAAGAAAAGAAAAAAGAAATAGAGAAGGGCTCAATCTTTTAAAGAACAAAATCAATGGAACTTCACTACTATGCAGGATATGTCATCCTTGCTTTTCTTAGAAAGAGCCTCCTCTATCAAATGCTTTGCTGCTGATTGAGCATCCTTTATATTTTTGATGGAGTCCACAGCTTCTTGGTTTGTCATAACCTGCAGAAAAATACCACAAATTTGTAACTTCAAAAGCATCTTAGCCGGTAGAACTTCTCGTTTTCTATCCTTCAATGTAGTCAGGGAGAGTCAACTTGATAGTGTTTCGAAAACAGAGTACGATGCGAAAAGTTCGAACTCTTGTAAGCTATTAATATAAGATAACTGACCTTCCATATCCCATCACTTGCCAAGATTATGAACTCTGTATCTTCACCTATCATCACCTCTTCAACATCAGGTTCTGAACTCAGGTGGATCTTCAAGCTCTTATCCCCAAATGCTCTTGCTACAGCAAGCTGTCCATCAACACGGGGGACATCCCCTGCAGAAACTTAGTTTAGAACTTCATCTATAGCGGCTTCCAAGTTCTATGTTGTATCCCTCTAAAAAAACAAAAAAAAAAAAAAAAAAACTCAGCAAAATGGCCCATATAGCCTATTAAGATTGATTGTCTATATCACAACTCCACCAGGTTTGTCATTGATTGGCAGAAAGGCAAGTTAGAGAACCCTTAGATTTTTTTAATTTTTGCGACCTCAAATAATAATGATGAGAAAATTGGCAGTTAGGCTCCATGCAGATTTGATTATTAATTTTTTTTTTTGCAATACGGAAATGATTTGGTTATTAATTTGAATCCTGCATGTTTATGCAGATTGGTAGATCAACCCTGCAAAATATCATTGCAAGATTGCAACTTTATGATTTGCCAAACTTACCATTTGGCTGATATGATGGCTAAGTTTCGGGGTCATCAAATATGCTTAACTTATAAATCAATCGTTTTCCTTCCTTTACAATATTAATTTTCAAATCTGAAAATCTACCTCAACAACCTTTAATTATATAACCATATTGTATTTTCTCTTTAAAAGATCAAATAGCTGTCTAAGATTAATTTGGTGTATGCAAATGATAAGTACCTGGAATGTTAGACACAAAACCACCACGACTCTCGATCTTTGGTTTTTCCTTGCTCGGTTCATGATCAATAGATAATTGTGAGACCACACCATTCTTGCATATAACAGCCCGAGAGTCTCCTACATTTGCCACCACAAGCTTCTGCCCATTTATTAGTATCGCAGTTACTGCAGTTGATCCTCCTTTACCCAAGGAAATAACCTGGTCCAATATCGCATCATCTGTTTTGCAATAAGCTCTCTTTATTGCATCTTTTGTTTGGGTCAAGAAGTCAGGCTGTTTGCAGCCAAAATACACACTTTAAATATGGAAAAATATGTTAAAAAAATAAGTTCTAGATGTAAAAGGAACAGTGCAAAGAAAACCTCGTCCAAAATATTAACAAACAGATGGGTCTGCAAATAATTTGCAACATTATGGCCTAAATGGCCATCAAATATTGCAAACAAACCCAATTCATTGTCTTTTATTCGCTTGAATTCCGAAACTACATAATCTTCCATGGCATGCTTAGACTTCCCCTTAACCATGTAAAAGCCATGAGTTATGTGCTTTGACAATTTGCTTTTGCCCCTTCCTGTTTCAGGAGTAGATGATCCAAGTCCTGCCTTTTCCTAAACAGAACAAAACCAGTGAATTTATAGGCAAAGCGAGACAGAGACATAGACAGAGTGAACAATGCAGCTATAGGCAGGTGAAGAGCTTATTAAATATTTCCATACTGTTGACATTCATGTTTTAAAGCCAACACTTTAAAAATTCCTTGAACACGTATTCTTACAGTTAACTCTAAATTTGGACCAAATTTAATCATTTGGTTGTTTGTAAGGAGGTATTTTTAACATCACACATGAAGTGCGCCCTTGATAGCAAACACGAGTTAAAACCCTTTGTGTGAGTGTGAGAATACTATGTGTATATATATTTCCAGAAGAAAGGAAGAAAGGTCATAATTCTATCCGTACATTTCTGAAAGCCACTGCATTGATCAAGGTAAAATATTATATGTTGTGGCCTGTGGGGATAACTCCATCACTCAGGGCCCAGTCAATAAAACCGATAAGTTTAGAAAAACTAGATGAAGCAAGCAATACATTGACTAATCATATTGCAATAAAAGTAAGCATAATCAAGAAACAAGTGGACTGAAATAAACAAATATAGGGTATTAGGGCAAGTTGGAATTTTGGTTATGCTCAATGCTCTGGAGTAGAGGTATAAGATCACAATAGACCGTAACCAATAATTTGTTCAGCTACGAATTGTCGTCAAGAACTCAATTCTATAAACAGAGCCTTTATATACAATAGACTGTCTATGCACTTTTAAAGCTCCTACATTCATAGTCTCCAAAAAATATGATTCCTTATATATTTTTTAACAGTGTAGAAATCATTTATTAAAAAATAAAAAAGAGCATCCTAAAGCCGTTATCTCGACAAATACATGCTGTACTATAGCAGAAGAAACCAAATTGAACTTTTAGAATTGGGTCAAATTATACAATTTTCTAATCTGTTCATATTTAAACTCAGAAACACGCATCTCGTAGACAAGAAAAACCTGAAAATGATTATATATATATATATGTTGGTATTAATGCAAAAGAAAAAAAAAACGGTATACGTTTGGGTGGAGAAGAAATTAAAGGTTTTCATGCTATATCATTTAATTACATGTTTTGCTGTTGGATGACATATGAAGCCAAAAGCCAAAGCAACAAAATGGGTTTTTAAATGATATCCATTCGTTTTTGTTTAACGGAAAGAAGCCAAAAGGCTTATTAAATGTGAGAAGCAAAGAGCTTTAATTCATTTTGTTAAACAGCTAAATGGAGAGAAGCCAAAAGGGTATATGTGAGTGCTATATATATATATATATACCACTAGCTTCAAAAGTTGAGATTGAGATACCCACACGGCAAAAAAAGAAAAAAGAAAAGGATCCTGTGTGTAGTTGCACAAAATAAAATAGAAAAAGTGACTTGGGGTATTTGAGTTTCTATGTATATTATATTAAATATATATTTTATTATATTGGATATATTAGAGCTTTAGTTTAAAGTGTTATTTTTGGAATAAAGATATATTGAGTATTGGATCAAGAGTCTTGTATCAAAAAGTAATACTAGTATTATTTGTGAAGTTAGGTATGGATTACGCTAATTTCTCTAACCACGTAAACTTTCTTATTGTTTTATTCGTTTTTTGTTTTTTGTTCACTTGGTTTCATAATTATTTTCACTGTTACCAACGTATTAAACTATTAAAAAATAACACAGAAATAAAGCGTTTGAGATTAGAACATCTAAAATTACATAAATCTTCAGCTCATTTTTCAACTTCCATTAGGTTAAAAACATCTATTTTGGAGTAAATTTGTCACAAAGAATCAGTAATCACCATCTAGGAAATCAATCGTTGCAAATATATACCTTTTTCACTTAATTTTCGTAATGAGAAGTTAAATGTTTACAATCTTAATTTCTAAGACAGCAGGAGCAACCACTAGAATAACAGTAGCAAAAGAAATCAAAATAGTAGGAAATGATAAACTAATCGCACAATTTAATTTAAGAGAAATATCATAAATGGTCATAAAGTAGAAAATTTCTCTGACCTTCATCTTATGGAGGATTTCTCTAGCAGACATTTTTATAATCTTGTCAGATAAGTTGAAAGGGGAGAAAAACAGAAATAGTAATTTAGAGAGAGAGAGAAAGAAAGAGAGAGAGATTTGAGTGGAAAATGGAAAAGGTAGAAGATAAAAGTGTATAAATAGAAGGGGTTTGAGTTTTGGGCTGTGACCCGCAATATGTTGAGGCCGCGTTATTTGAATAAGAACGCGTGATGGTTAATGTCCGACGATCTACAGCTTTTTCCAGTCTACTGATATTGTTTTTAATTTACGGAAATAACCTTTAAATTTCAAAACAACAAAAAATACATTATTGTTCTTTGAATTAAGATCTGTTATTGATTATTTTTAAAATATATTTATTATTAATTATATTTTTTTCTATTTATTATTTATTTATTAAAAAAATAATTTTATTAATCTTACGTTTTATTAACTTAAAAGTATTGTGTTATCATATATTCTTGAATTAAAACGTGTTTGGTATCTTACATATAACATGTATGCAACCCTAACGATTTGGTATACCTTGTTTGTATAGACGATATTATCTCAAGTAGCTCATGTATGACGTCTTGATACGGTTAAGTAATGGATCGTTCTAGCTACAAGACCTTAGATGTATCTCGTACTTTACAACCTACACAAACAGGACCTTACGTTCAAACGAGCAACACCCAGTCAGATATAGATATCGAGATCAAACGACGTGGTGATGGTCCTTATTTCTACTCTACGTCCATATAAGAGGTGTCTTATGCGACTTGCTCATAGCGACCTGATTCTAATTGTAAAATTATCGTGTTTAAGTCAACTCTACCACATCGAACATAGCACCTACTAATGTAACATTGACACCTACCTCCTATGTGCTTATATATACCTCACTGATGAAATGAATAAATGATTTAAGTACTAACTTCTCATTAACATCTCACTAGAATCCTTAATACACTAACAATTCTCTAAACAATTAGTGTCCATCATAAAGCCTTAAATCTTTCTAGTCATATTTAGCATTTGAGACCTTACATTTTACATCTTAGGAGAAACATTCCGTGTTGTAAGAAAATTTACTATTGTCATCATGATAAGCCTTTGTTCTCATCCTTAAAAAATAGACAATCCTATTCACCCTATCATTGAGTTCGATCTCAATAATCATTTACATTACCTTTCACTAGTCATTACATTACATCGTGGCCTAGGGTACGATCTCACATAACCTATAATCGGTGATGACATGACCAGAATGACCATGACAATTCCACGTACAACCAGTTTTGCTAGTTATAGTTTCGAAAGCACGTCCTTTGAAAAATACGCCAAATTAGAGAGACTTTAAAGCAAATGGAGAAATTATAACAAGTTTTTATTAGATCTCAAAATGATAATAAGAAACTAAGATTAATGTTGATACATGATGATTATTCAAAGGAGGCTAAAAGTTCATTCCAGACTATTACCCCACCTGTAAGATGAAACCAACCAACAAAATTGAAACATACCTCACAAGATCTCTACCATTATCGGCCCAATACAATTGATGTACATTGTACACCAACGACTCCAATTCCCAATCTAGCTCCAGAATCTATATATACAACCCATTGGCATCATGCACAAAATACATTGCAGCAATTAGCAGGGCTTTCAGGTTTGGGGATTTCACACCTGTGGGATGTCAATACAACTTGAACCTCCCAATAATAACCTTGATGATTAAGGAAATGGAAGAGAAAATATAAGCGAATGTGAATGATTGACTTAAAAGTCAAAGAAAACTACGACCCTGGAGCAATATCGAAACTGTGTGACCAATTGTCAACATCGCCATTTTCTGATGATATTGAGCTAATGACATTAGCTCTTACATTTTCTGCCCCAAAATGTCTCACCTACAAAGGGACAAAAGGCTCAGTTGCTCACGTCCAGACTCCATTCCTATGGAGGCTTTCTGCAAAGAAATTAAACGGGATACGAGCCTATTCATTGAGTTTATCAAAACCACTGTACGATTCTTGGATATGGTCTATAGGGAGGCCTAAAAATTTGTCACTATGAAGAAAAAATTGAAGTCAACCAAGGGTTTGCTAAATTGAACTATAGACAAAGCCACCCATGCTAAAATCCTTATAGGGATAGACATTCTAATCTTCCTCATTTCAAACTATTGATAACACACAAGAGAGACCTAGGACGTGGGGGAGATGGCTATCTCCTATCAGAGGTCCACCATTGTATGTCTTGTTGGTTGAGACGGTACAACATATGGAGTGTATCAATCAAGTAAACTAGTTGCAACCTATGAGAGCTCCATTTAGGGACCCACCAATAAGGATTACGCTTTCCATAAAGACATAGGTCATTGGACAAAAGATTAAAGACACCTCATTTGAAAAATTGAACATTTGTGAGATTTGGTTGACGAGAATAGAGGTCCAATGGGAGTATATTTCCTTTGGGAAAGACATATGCCTTCTTTTGATCTTGTTACCTCAATACCTAAGAAGTATTTGTGCCCTCCCAAATTCTTCATTTCAAACTCATTTGATAGTTGTTCTTGAAGCTTAGAGATTTCTTATTTATCATCCCCTGTAATGATCATGTTGTCTAAATAGACTATAAGGGTTGCTATCTTCCTTAATCGATGTTTTAGGAAAAGAGTATGGTCAGAGTTGCTTTGTTGAAACCCATATTTCTTCATTGTTGAACTCAACCTACTAAACCATGCTCGAGGTGATTGTTTTAGTCCATACAATGCTCGTTGTAATCTACATACAGTTTCTTTTCCTGATGTAACAGTATATCCTGGTAGGATATCCATGTAAATCTCTTCTTCAAGATCACCATGAAGGAAGACATTTTTTACGTCAAGTTGGTGCAATGGTCAATCTAAATTTGCCGCAAGAGATAACAAGACTCTAACAGTTTTTAGTTTAGCCACAGGTGAGAAGGTTTCTTGATAATCTATCCCATGTTTCTATGTATATCCTTTTGCTACAAGTCTCGCCTTGTATCGATCAACTAACCCATCTGCTCTATACCTAATGGAGAAAATCCACTTGCAACCTACCATCTTCCTCCCTTGAGGCAACTTGCTTAACACCCATGTGTTATTCTTCTGCAATGCCTTAAATTCCTCTTTTATAGCATGAGCCCATTTTGGATCAAATAAGGCTTCTTCAATGCTACTTGGAATTTGACACGAGGAGAGTGTTTATATAAACGCCCTAATAGGTTCTGATAACCTTTGAGTAGATACATAATTGGCTATTGGATACTTGGATTGTCATTCTTCTCTTTCTGGGGAGTATCGATTTGGAGGTTTGCCTCGATTGTGTCTGAAAGGTAAAACATAACCAACCGATGTATCTATAGCATTAGTTTGTAAATGTGTGATAGGATAGCTTACCTCAAGAGTATTCTCAACAGGAGGATCATTGGGTACTAGAGAGCAGAGGGGTACATCAACCATTTCATCTTCTGGAGATTCAATTACTACCTCAGCTTCAGTTCTTGGAAGTTCAAGCTCGGGTCTAGATACTGGCTCCTCCATATTGTTGGCACGATTCGAGTATGTTTGATTGTTACTAGTGTCTAATATTTCAACATCAAGCCAATTTCGTTCTTCACCATAACTCTCCTCCTGAAGAGGGTAATTGGATACCGGTGATGGAAAAAACCATTCCGATTCTAGGAAAGTGACATCCATAGTAATATAGGTTCTTTTAGTAATTGGATCATAACATCGGTAACCCTTTTTTTGCACGCCATACCCGAAGAATACACATCGGATAGCACATTGATCCAACTTAGTTCGTTGATTTTTGTAGAGGTGGACAAAAACAACACATCCAAATATGCGGGGCGGAAGCATCAAAATAGTAGGCAAGGGAACATGATCGGATAATACCTTTAATGGAGTTTGAAATTATAAGGCCTTTGTGGGCATGCGATTCAGTAGATACACAACTGTAGTAATAGCATCACTCCAGTATCTACTAGGCATATGTGCACTGATTAGTAAGGCCCGAGCAGTTTCTAAAATATGCCTATTCTTCCTCTCTGCAGTCCCATTTTTTTGTGGGGTTTGTAAAAAATACTTCATCTTTATGTTTGAGAAGGTAAAGCCATGTCATTCGTGTACAATCATAAAAAAAATTACAAACCAAGGATGACCCGACGATGTAGTTACCGGGAAAGGTCCCCAAACATCAGAATGTACTAAAGGAAAAGGAATCATACTTTTATGCTTGCTCATAGGATAAGATGCCCTATGAATTTTTGCCAAGATACAAGTATCACATTTGAAATCTGAGTGTGTAACATTTGAAAATAAACTAGGTAGTAAATGCCTTAAATATCCAAATGATGGATGCCCAAATCGACGATGACATAACCAAATCTGTCATTCCTGGTTACTAATCGTGTGTTGCATGTGATTGACTCTTCTTGAACTGAGGTCATCCACATAATATAAACCTCATCTCTTAGTAACACACCCAATGATCTCCTTGGTGAGAATATCTTGTAGGAGACAAAAAGTAGAATACATCAATACTACACAATTAAGATCTGAAGTGACTTGACTTACAGACATTAGTCTGTTTGAAAGAGAGGGTCCAAGTAATGTATTAGATAATAATAATGAAGGAGATAAAGTCACTGTTCCGGCCCCTGTAACTGGATAAGTGACCCCATTGGCATTGGCAACACGGTTTCGTCTCGACTGGGTTGTATTGGAGAGATCTTTTGGGTCAAATGTCATATGATCTGTAGCTCCAAAGTCTAAAATCCAATCCTCATTATCACTACGAGTAGAGATGTGAAATGCTTTATTTGAAATACCTGGATCCTCGGAAGATTCGGCTTGAGGAATAAGAGATAGTGATGCAGTATTGGTATCCACAGCAGCTTTCCCAGTGGTTTCCCTTTTCTTCCATGCTTGAAGATCATTCCACCATTCTGGATACCCATGTAGTTTGAAGCAATTTTCACGGGTGTGTTTGGAGTTTTCACAATGACCATATTTCATGTCAATAGACGGTGGATTTCCCGTGGATTTCTTGCTACCCAAAAAAGTTCCTGGTTTTGGTGGCATCGGATTATGGTGTCCCTTTGATCCTTTTGAAAGTCATAACTGCTCTGGGTGTCGTATCTGCACCCGTGATCATCACGGTCTGCCTGACCTCTTCCCTACGGATGAATCCATAGGCTTGTTCCACCGTAGGGAATGGTTTGATTTGAAGCACATCACTTTGAGTTTTATCTAGTCTATCATCAAGTCCATCGAGGAAGGTATACACTTGATCTTCCTGTACGATGGAGTTGTATTTTTGTATGTCAATCACACACTCCATTGGATTAGGACGACAGAAATCAATTTCTCGCCACAACCCTTGAAGGTCATTGTAGTATTTTTTAATGGATCCACCCGTCTGCTTCATACGAGTAACTCGACGGCGAAGATCATACACTTGAGACGTGTCTGTCCCATCATAGTAAGTGGTAGCAATAGAATCCCAAACTTGTTTCGCAGTTGGGAATTGGATAAAATTTTCAATCAAGGAAGGATCCATCGAATTGATCAACTATTCTTTGACAATGGAATTTTTAGTATGCCATCTCCTAAATGAGAGGTCGGTTTCAGCAGGTTGAGAAAAATCCCCATTAATATATCCCAGTTTGTCTTTGCAAGAGATATACATCTCCACCACCTGGGACCACATGGCATAGTTGGATCTTCCCAACTTGATACTAATGGAAGTAATCGACGATTCAGTTAGCGAAGGTTGTGAGGAAGTCTGAGCTCTAGTTAGAACTTCAATCATTTTTGTAGTCAACTCATCCAATAGGGAATTGGTGGTTAAATCTCTAGATTCTGCCATGAATCTATCACTTCTTTTTTTCCTTTTCCTTTTTTTTTACACACGAGCCAATATATATATAACTCAAAACTGTAACCCTAATTTAATGTTTTTTCCTATTTGTGCAATCCTGGAGCGGCGCCCTTCTTCTACAAGCGAGCAGCTAGATCAAGATGATCGAACCCTAGCCGGCTACAACATCCAGACGAAGTTAACCTTCCACCTGGTCCTCCGTCTCTGTCAAAAACCCTCACTGACCAACTAGGAGTTAGGCGCTCTAGTGAAGTTGGTTTTTTTTTGTTCTTGTTCGAGTTATATCTTGCATTGTCTGATTTTCTGAGTGGGTTTGGACAGAAGTGAAGAAATGAACGATAGTGCGAGCAAGACGACGACGTCTTGTTTAGCTGTTGCAGAGAAACAGACACATAATCATAGGTCATCAGCTATTTTCATCTTTTCTTGGTTTCTTCTTCTTCTCCTTTGTTTTTTTCTCCAAGAGGGAGGCAGCTTGAAGATGGCCGCACCCTTGCTAATTATAATATTCAAAAGAATTAACTCTTCACGCACAGAGACACCACTTCACGCATAGAGATTACCCAAAAAAATGTTGCTGAAAAGACGAACAGAGTAAACAGAGTAAGCCAGATCAACCACCCCTGATCCTAGTAAAACAACTGATTAGCCAAACTTAGTTGTTGACAGCTACTAGTAAGGTATTTCGTATGCCTCATACTGATTATCTGTATACAGCAACTGCATTTCCTCACTGAATCATTTTTGAATTGATTATTGATCTGATCTCTGGGTTTAATAGAAATGGTCTTTGTTTTAGATTCAGACCACAATAATCCAAATTAGAAACTCGAAGTCTCGGGTCTCCATTCACAACAGAATGTATCCCAACAGCCACACCAATACACCATATAAAACCAATGTCGAGTAGAACAGAAAATAGTGTAACATGTAGCAACATAGGGTTTTATTTCTTTAGCTAGCCATAATCTGCTCTGATACCATGTCAAAATATATTTTTCTGTTCTCATCTTTTCTGTACAAGAGAGCCATTATGTGTACTAAGGAAATGAATATAAAACCCTAATCCTAACAGCTGCTGCACATCCATACTTTCTGCTCCATTATACATTGTTGTCTGCCATTTCCCTACTCCATTAACATTATTGTCTGCCACTTTTACTACACACGCCAACATTAACAGTGTGGCAGACAACAATGCAGCAGTGTGACAGACAAGAATGTTTGGTGGCAGATAACAATATTTAGATTTTTTCTTTCCGTATACAAATACTGATACTCTTATACAGAAAATATTAGAACAGAAAAATATATTTTGACACTATTCAACTACACTCCTCTAATCAACATGAAATTATTTTAATAAAGCAACTAAATTTCCATGAAGAGAGTTGCAAAAATTATTAACAACTTAGAGTTTGAATATTAACTAAGATATTTGTTTATTTATTTGCTAAACTAGCTGATGTAGTCTAATGCACGGGGATGGGTGCAAACAGGTAATGTCGAGTTAGGAAATCGCCACATGGATGCATAATGGCATGCAGAAATATGGAAGCTTGACCTGCTTGTTTCGAGTTCTCTCCTCCTCATGAAATGCCAATTCCTGAGAGCAAAGATTGAAAGTAAATTAGTGCATCATTTGCAAAAATATTATCACATAGATATACAAGATAACAAAAAGCTAATCTTAGTCTAGCTCCTGTTTGCAGCAGTGAATTAGCATGTTACTTGTAAAAAAACAGACAGAACAACGAATAGCAAGTGCATGCATGACTACCTCCTCCTCATACTTGTCAATATTTGGATATAATGCAGCAATTAGGGCATCATAGTTTGGATCATCTCTCAAGGATCGTCGGCTGGCACAATGGGTGTGGCAAGCTGGACACTCATTGTTCCTGAGATAATATATCAACCATATCAATTAGATCTGGTGCATTGCAATATTTTTGAATAGATGTACAGTGTTTTTTTTTTTGGGTGAGGAATTATGTACCCCATTCGCATTGATTTGTCAATGCATTCCCTGCAAAATCTGTGTAGACATTCCATTACAGTTCGGGTTTTTCTAATAATCCCTGTACAGTTAAAAAAGGGATCAACTATTCCATTCAGATTGCTCGGCTATTATTATCCATGATAGGAAAGAAATAAACAGCGAACAATGGATGAAACAAACCACCAATCGTTATCGATACCAAAATCATTACTTGCTACCAAAAGTTTCTAACAAGCCATACAAAGCATATCATAATGCCTAATGGAATATTGTTGTAATTAAAACCAGTAACTCTTTGAAGATACTCCATAACCTTTATACTAGGAAGAACAAGTAACATGAGCTGATGAGCAGGACAATTTAACTGCTGAAACCACCTAAAAGTTAATTAGAAAGTGTAGCTGGAAAATAATTTCCATTTCCTTCTACCAGCTAGAAGGAGAATCAACTGGTAAACTCAATTAACCTAATATATTTCCTGTAGCACAAAAGTAAACTCTTAAATTCCACTTAAAAGCTTCATTTTCAATGACAAATATGTGAGAGCAATAAATACAACTGACATGAAACAATATGAGGGCCAGGTGGCTCCACTGCAAAAGATAGACCTCCTTTTAAGATAAACTTTCCATCGTTATTAATTGTTTGACAGCTCTACAAAGACAAACCTGCAAAAGCATACCAATAGTATCAAAAGATTATACCCACCAGTTCATGTACAAAAAAACAATTAAAAAACAAAAATCTTTTTTTTTTAATTCCTGAGTGAAAAATAAGGCAATGAGAGAGCAAGAATATGTTGTTACCCTCCTTGTCTAGTATATATGATGCAATGAATTGCAAAAGCAAAGAACTTTAGTAATGTATTGAATTCCACAAGAATGTCAAGGAAATAAGGCATCAAAGATCATTGTTACCAAAGAATAATTAAGCAATGAAAATAAGAGTAGAAACTCAATTTTATCAAACTGCTGCTAGATCTTTGTGGCCTAAGGAAGAAATTAGGAAAACACTATGAGACATAAAAAATGGGATGTTGTGTTAAGAAGACAATATCAAAGTAATTGAAGAAACTACTAATAATTCAACCAAGAAATACGTTATTAAGGCTGCAATTCTGACACTACAATTTGTTAAGATTGTGTTGATCAACCCTTCTCCCAAAAGCTTAACTTGATGGAAGATGAACCAAAATTTCTTTTATATAATTTGTCTAACCCTAAAATGTAGGCTCTAAATGTTTTTTTTAGGCTCATCAATTTTTTATTTTTTTAATAATGACTTTCAAAGGTTTCAACCTAGAAACTTTTGCTCTAATATGATGTCAAGATTGTGTTGGACATTCATCCAAAACCCAAGTCCCACACCCATAAGTTAAGTAGATGGGAAATAAATATTTATTTTGTAACATTTGTCTAAGACGATGAAATCTGTTATATATTGCTCCTTAGTGAGAAAATTAGAAAAGTTTCACATTGGTTAGGAATGAAGATGTGTGTTGGATTTGGGGCTATAAATAAAGCCCTCCTTCACCATTTGTAAACATCCCAAAATTTGTAAATCTTCCTCTCTTTTGTAAGGGTAATTGATTAGCTCAATTTTGCCCAATTAGTTGTAATTTTGAAGTTCATTCATTTGAAGATAGTGGAAGTGGTCAATTTCCTCGTTAAATTTTTGGTGTTATTATTTTTCTGCTTTAATATTTTTGTTTCAATATTTGTTTTAGTTTATTTTAACATTATATTTCCAATAGCATGTCGGGTTAGTTTGAATTCTATTCATTTAAATCATAAGTGAATAGTAACTACTTAGAATAGGGAAAATATACCCGATTTTCCTAACAAAATCAAAACTTACTTGAAGCAGCAGAAACACTAATTTAAAGCCCTGAACAGAGAAATTTGGTCAAAGACAGTCTTTCTTTGTGGATAACGTCAATAAAAGATCCAATGCTCAATGGAAAACCAATCCTTGCAGGACCTTGATATAAAACCAACGATGGTGGGATTTTCCTTTTGAGTAGTCCTGAAGGCCACATAACAGCTCCAAGAAGTCCAGCTATAATCTTAGCTCACCCACATTGAGGTTAAGAAGCAGATGGATGAGCTTAATGGACAATAGATGCATAAGCTACTATGATTGCAATGACTTACACTTACACACGACCTCTCACGAAGCAAGCCTTACCACATGATAACCAAGTCGGATGGAAAACTAGTTAAGTACTCTATGTGTACAACTATAGTACTGATTACAAATATTGTTGCTTAAGAGATCCACATTCTTGTTTCTATTTTTATTTTTTGAGGTTAAGGTAGTCAGCCCAATTCCTAGACTCCTATCCAATCTAGATTATCCTAAAACCACCTTTATCAATAGGTAGAGGAAGCACTCGATAGCAAGGTCAGGAAGCAAATACATAAAAATCTTGCCAGAGAAAGCAGAAGCATACCTCTTAGTTGCAGCCATAAATACATATGGAATTGAGTTCTCTTTCCAAAATGGGTTTTTAATGAATGCACCATTTAATCTAATATGCAATAAAAAATTGTGGATTTCACTTTGCTATTTGCTACCACTCGTCATTCAAGACTCAGTGCAAGAGTCATTCTTGTGTCCTCATTCAAGACGTATATCATCAAATTCCTCAAAGTTGGAACCAGCTATCTAAGTTGGCAATTCATAATAGCCACGAACATAAAATTATTATTATTATTATTATTTTAAAAAGACCCATTGAACAATTATATAGCAAGGCAGAATTTCAAGTTGAAAGCCAACAAGAGCTAAAATTATCAACCCAGGGTCATAGAAAGACGTAATAACTACAACACTATCAGTAACGAAGAAGACACAGATCCTAACAGACACACTCTCTCGCAAATCAAATCAATAATTAGCACAGCTCAGTATGCAATGCTAAAACTAGTGATGCCCGAATAGTTAAAAAGCATGATCTGCAAATAA
This sequence comes from Hippophae rhamnoides, assembly GCA_033030585.1. Lineage (NCBI taxonomy): Eukaryota > Viridiplantae > Streptophyta > Magnoliopsida > Rosales > Elaeagnaceae > Hippophae > Hippophae rhamnoides. The sequence goes on along the minus strand of CM065428.1, from coordinate 57,219,348 downwards.
AGCTAGAAGAACCCATCAACTAGCAAAGCACTTCGCTTGAAAGCTCTGCTCTAAAAGGGTCGTAGCACAGCAAAATCCATAACTAAGCAGAGGTCAAAACGCGAAGCAACTGATCAAGATATGAAACACAAAAGAGAAGAAGCAAAAAATAGAGAAAGAGAAAGGAAGTACTCAGGTTTTTCTGAGAAACTAGAATATGGGCTTCTCTCAGAATCTGGAAAAAAAAAATAACGCCTCTTAAGCCAATTGCTTATCGTACTTGTATGGAGAGCCTAAAGTATATCATCTCTCTCTATTTTTATTTTATTTTTAGCACGGAGCATATATATATATCTCACAACAGTAAAAGACTATACAGTCACCCTGTAACTCGATTCTCTCTAACAATTATGATTTTTAAAAAAATATAGAACATAAAAATTTATAATATATTATTTTATGTTACAATATAAATTAAAATATTAAAATATAACCATACAAATATTAAACATTATATTTAATCCATGTATTTTTATTATTAAAAAAAATTAATCTTATTATATCATATTTAAAATTTATCAATTGAATACATTTTAAGTTAAATATATAATTATTTAAATTAATTTAATATTAAATTTTATTTAATTCAATCAAATTAATATTAATATTTGTATTATTTTATGTAATTTATTAAAAAACTATTTTACTATCCAAGTTTTTGAAAGGATCAGAAAGGATTTAACTACATAAATAATTCATCTTTTTTATATATTATATAATTTAATCACATGATTGTTTATTATTATTATTTATTTGATCCCTTGTATTTTTTTTTAATTGAGACTTGAATTTCAACTTTTTATATATTAAAATAGGTTATATGTCATTAAACCATAAATTTATTGGATTATTTATTGAAATATTTTTAAAAAAATTATAATAACAAAAATAATATATAAAAATATTGAATGTGTTCAAAGTAAACAGAGTTAAATATCAAAGATCTAATTGGTTATAGTTCAAATAAAAATTATGGATATAATTTTTGAACTATAAAAATAAAAGAGATGATATTTTTATGATTATAATTTTTAAGTGATATTATCTTTTCTTTTTTTCATTTCTTTAATAAATAATACTTTTTTATAACATATCATGTAGAACAAGTAATCCAATTCATATATGAATCCACTTATTCACGTTATTTTTTCTTTTAATCTATACGTTATGAAAAAAATATAATAAATAATATATTTTTTAACAAAAGAAAATATATGTATTTTTTTAAGAGTAAAATAAAATAACATGTGATTTTTTGTATAAAAAATAAAAAATAAAATTTATATATAACAAAACTTATTCCGTAAAATTAAACCTAATTTCAAGTCGGTAAAAAACCACTAGACTTACCGGTAAGTAAAACATATAATGTATTCACTTGATAAATTATCATTATTTTTCATATTTTTTTTATGAAAAACATATCTTTTCGTAAAGTTATCGATTCTTTTTTGATAGATAAATTTTATTTAATTAGAAGTAAATATTGAGATGGTAAAATCAAAAATGAAAAATAATAAATATAGATATATATTTTATAATATAAAATAAGGTAAAAATAGAAATTACGTTAATCCTTATATTCTACAAAACTATATATCTATTTTAATAAAGAGAAAATTTTCATAGAAGTTATTCTTATTAAATCCTTTATGTTGTTTAATCACGTTTGAAACGATGTTATTTAAATAGTTTTATAAAAAGATTAATTAAAGACGAATTATATTATTTTAATAATTTTTATCAAAATATTATTATTTTCTTCTCAATTGATTAAAGTGATTAAAGCACGAATCTTTAATAATGATAAAGTAATAATTAATATAAAAAAATTAAAATATTTATTTTTTAATAGTTATTAATTGTAATTATTTTATTTTAATAATTTATTAAAAATTAAAATTATATTAAAAAAAATTATTATTTATTTTTCTTCAAATATTCACTTTTATCATTATATAAATGTTTTAAATATTTGATAGAAAATAATAATATTTTAAATAAAAAAACCATTCAAATATTATAATTTGTTCTTAATTGACCATTTTTTTTCAAAATTAATGGAATGACACCCTTTTTAATTTGAAAAATTAAACTGCAATCCAAGTGACTGCTATTTCACATCACCTCTTTAATAAATATGTAATTTTTTATTTTAAATATTTATAAATTTAGTTACATTTTAACTTAAATTAATCATAAATAATATATTTTATATTTTATATCATCTTTAAGTTATGTTTAATTTTTCTTTTATAAAAAATATTTAACTATTTATTTAAATTTTATAAATTCAAAATCTTATAATTATTTTATAATTTATTTTTATTATTTCAAACTAATTTGTAATAAGATTTTATTAATATTGTTTAGTATAAAAGGATTATATATTTATTGTTAAGTATATTTTATTTTCTCCTCTTTTACATAAATATTATTCATTTTTTATTATTTATTGGTTCAAAATTTTCTTTCCCCTGTTATAAAATAATTTATTATTAATTTAGTTTTTTTACAACTTTTATCTATAATAAAAATAAAACAAAACTACGAAAAATGAGAAAAGAGTCCTAGGCTCCGCCCCAACCCGTGACAATCTTAATCTTCCCCGAAGCAATAAAAACAGATTACTTTAAAATAATATGTTTTCAATGCTATACAATGCTTCATATCATGGGTGATATTACATATTACAAAATCAAAGACATTTTTTTGTAATATTGTAATCCACATTAATAATATGTGTCACGTTCAAATTTATGATACTTTAACATTTTCTATTAAACATATGCTAAGAATGCTATAAAAATTTGAACGTACAAAGAGTTTAGTTCATCATATGTAACTAATGTAAGGACTAGCCTAGCTAGCCGTTCCAAATATTTAGTTTATTCCATAACTAGTGAACGATAAGAGTAGAATCTCATTACTTAGAATGTTTTGTATATGGAAAGATTGCAAGAGTATTCAAGCTTGCTTAGGATTCTTGAAGCAACTGCCCTTATTAAGGACTGATGACAGTCAACTTTAGTATATTGATTTTGAACTTTCTTGTGGTTCATAACACAGCTCATTTTGTTAGAACTAGAACTCCAGTCCAAAACTAGCTTATTCTCAGATCAAGTTGATCACTGACATATCATTAATGTCACATAGAGCCTTATAAAAACCCTTATGCCTCTACAGTTTTCTGCAACATGACAGCTTCAAGATTTAGGCAACACGCTAAAAACAGTCCATTGTCGTTGGCTTATCATATCCTAACTAAGCAATGAACACTTACAGATGATACACAGGAAAAAAGAGAAGTTCAATAGCAGTTTCAGCCCAAAGCAGCCATATACAAACATGCTTATGAGCTAATTCAGAACTTCAGATATCTGCGATCAGTACTCAATCAGAAAGCAGCCTTACCGTTGACAATTAGAAAGATAAATATACATAGGACATTAAAAGTAAGGCATAAGAAAGTAACATTATTCCCATTCTGTTAAAAAAATATCCATTTAATTGTTCAAAGTAAAATTGCATTAGTAAATATATAGAAGAGGCTTCTTCTTATATTTGGTTCCTGAATATTAAAATTTGACTTTTATTCTTCTAATTCACACAATTTTGTCCCGAACATTTATAAATTTGACAATGATCCAAAATTTCAACTGCTGTTAAACTAATTAAATTGCGTTGCACTTAATAATCACATAATTGAAAATTCATGGATCAAATTATAAATTTTGTTAAAAGTTAAGAACTAAATTATATTTTTTAAAACACATCTTGGATCAAATGAATTGAAAAATCAAGTTTCGTCGTAATCAAATACGTCGTTAAATCAATTTAAGAAAAGTTGAATTTTTAGATTAAATTTTATCAAATTTAAAAACATTAGTAATTAAATTGTATAAATTGAAAGGATAATGACAAAATGTTAATGTTAGAGGAGACTAAATGAATAGATAAACTTCCCATAAAGCACCTCAGCAATAATTAGCATATGCTGTACTCTTTCTTAACTCTAATTTCTAACATATTTATGAATAAAGGTTCTGCAATAAGGTGCAAATTCCAGCTTGGCAACCACCTAGAGCATTTCTTGCACAGTGGATGCAGTTATTTCTGATAATACTAGGATACTTTATGGAAAAAGAAAAAGAAATACAAGAATTATGAAGGTAATACTCATAGATTTGTATTGATATAACTAAACACATAATAGTTTATTCCTACTTCTTCATGGCAATCCTAGTTCCTTGAAATGGATGTTACATTGCCAGAGAAATTTTTGCTTAGCATGTGTTAATTCCTCCATGCATGTTATTCCATCCCTAGAATGACAGAAGAGAGAGAGCATGCTTGATACTGAGAAGTTAAATCTTATCTGATCTGGAAATGCTTGTATGCAGAACTTTCTTGGACACTGATCTGAATGCTCCCCCTACCATCAACCTGCCCACAGACATCTTTCAACTGAGTGACTGCATTATTCCGGCTTGATCCTTCTGCATGAGATTCAGTTGAGCTCTTTCTTCGGCGTTCATTGTGGCCAGCCAAGCGCTTGCGACAACTTCTCTTGGTTTCGTCAAACTCAGAGAGCTCATGAAATCTTTAAGATGAAATCAACAGTGAGGATAACTAGAATTGAAACAGAACTCCCAAATTAAATTTCTTTCCTTGGATGAGTTCTGATGCAGAAATCAAGCATGATTTTAGTGACATAAAAACCATAGATGCATACAAATATGCAATTGTACATGTAGCTCGTACCATCTTTACATATAAAGTATGCACTAGCATTTTTGTGCTTGTAAGTGGCAGAAAAGTAAGCATCTAATAGTAAATTTAATAAAGTAGGAGATTCCTCCTTTAATCCAATAGGATAGAAGATAAACTTCCACTGACATCTCATTAGTAGTAAATTATAAAAGTACGTTATAATTCTTCCATAATATTGTTTTTTATTAATTATAATTCTTATTAAATTGTGGGTTTTTTCTCTTACATTGTATTTTTAACATATTTAATTATATTCTCATATTATTATTATTATTTTTTTCAAGCCCATTTAATTTTTTTTAGAGAAGGGTTAAGATTTTTGATCAAATATGATATCATTTTAAAATTTATAAAAATCATGAATTTTTAAATCTTAAAATATTATCCAAGGAGACCATCGTAATTCTTATAAATTCTATTATAATGTTGTATTACCCTTAACATCGCTTTTGATTCTTTGTCTCTTGCATAGTATACATCTCATGTTAATAAAAAGATACTCAACAAACTGACAGTTAGATGGAGAAGAAATAGACTGGGGAAAAGGATATATCAAACTTATTTGAAAAAAAATTATTTCCTCGATGAATTATTTTCCTACGCAATCTCTATATATCATGAAATGTAATAACCTTATTCTTAACTATATGAATCTTCTGTCAGACTTTTTTCCACCGAATTATAATAACAAAACAATCTTCTAGTAGTAATAGCAATTAGCATAAAAAAAGAAAAAAAAATAGCTTCTAATACCTAAAACCCTTCAAATTTTATATGAATTAGTTATTTAATTGGTTTCTTGTAATCTTTGAAAAAATATGTTTTTTATATTATGAAAGAAAAACATAACATAAGTGTAACATTTAGAGAGGTAAAAATAAAAATCCATTATACCTTTACAAAATAAATTTAACTTATTATAGCTTCTAAAAGCTCATTTAGTAGGACCATGTTCTGTTTCAGTTTCTAAACTTACCAACAACAACAGTGAGTACCAACAGAACAAGCAGATCAACATAAGAACATTGACACAAATGCTTCATCTCATGTAAGTAGAGATGATACTCTAATATCCAACACATGGAGAGAAGGAGGATCCATATAAACCAAGGGCTGATCTTTGATTGTGAAATTCATATAAGAGCAGCCAAAGCATATAATTGGTGATAAAGAGTATGCAACTACAAAACAATTAACTGATCCCAAACCTTAAAAATAGTCACAATTGATATCTTTGTATATTTTTACTAAGAAATAGGACAGTTTCGATAAAAGAGCAATTAAGAACAGGGTTAAAATTTAAGCTAGATTCACACTCAAATAAACCAGAAGAAATGCCAAATAAAGTATAAACACTTTAAACCAAACCTGCTGCATTGCTGGCAAAATCTTTGCCTCGTACCAGCCACAAGAACAACTTGAGCTTTAGCATGATGTTCACAGACCTTGTGCCTCCGGTGGTACTGCTTAGCATCAATTAGATCAGCTGTGCATTTCTCAGCTTGGCAGTTTTTCATCTCAACACACCCACCTGAGCCTTTCTTCCCCAACCCACTGCCACTCACAATCCCTTTCTTCTTCTTGCCCTCCTCCAAATATCCAATCTGCTCAAATTCCCCAATTTCTTCCTCTTCCTTCTTCACTAGCACCATCTTTTCTTTACCCATCGCCGTCTTCTTCTGGTTCCAACCAATTCCACCAAATTCCATCAAATACCCAGAGAAGTAAAAGAAAGAGTAAAATTGAATATGAGAAATTAATGGGTTCTTTACTAAAGAAGAAACAGACACTGATACTAATGGATTCTAATATGGTGGACCTAAAGAAGAAGAAGAATAACAAGCGAAAGGGAAGTAAGCGTGAGAATGTGAGGACCACAATAGCCTGCTCCATATCTTTTTTCTCTTTGAGTTTCCCTGTTTTTAAGTCAGTTCTACTATATTAATACTTCAAAGCAGAGGATGACCAAGTATACTCTAAACCAATGGCAAAAAAGGAAGAAAATGAAGAGTAGATAGATAGAGTCGTAGAATTATCAACTATGGATGCTTTTACTTGTCCTTTTCATATGACGGTTTGCAAGAATTCTCGTGACTGGTGGTGGCCCCAATATCTCAGGCCGCGCGTGGGCGGGCGTGTCTCTGTGGCAGATCATCAAGAAAGTGGAGTAATTCGGTGAATTTATAAGGATACTTTATTGATTGCTTTGGATGCATGGTTGATAATAGAGGGTAAACGTTTTGATTTTGGTTAAAAAAAATTAACAGAATTGCACTGTTTATGTTTATATTACGTGGATTGAATCGAATCTATCGTTTGAAATGATATTAAAAAATAAAAATCTTACCGAAACGTTTGATTTATAAAACGGTTCAGTCTAATTTAATTCCTGATTTAATTCAATTTTTTTATAATTTAATGAAAAATAATATGAAATTTTTAATATATTATTAAACTGATCCGGTCCGGTTTGAACGGTTTAAAATTAGTATAAACTAGACTGGATCGTTTGATAAGTAAAACCATTTGGTTTGATTCGATCTGGTCCGATTTTACGGTATGGTCCGATCCATTCCGGTTTATAGACACCCCTAGTTGATACGATACTTAAATTTTATAAAATCTAATATTAATGTATCTATTTAAAAAAAATAAACAATTAATATTATTAAAGAAATTATAAATAATACTTTGAGGTAGTTTTTTAAGCAATTTTTGTTTGTACAAAAATAAATAATTTAATCATATTATTTTTATAAGTAATCGTGTGAAGTTGTTAAAAATTTAATTTTAGATGTAACATTTTATTTATATTTAACCTTTTTTATTTAATTAATTTTTTGTAAGCTTTATCAAATTTAAAATTTTTAAAGATATATTCAATCTAAGAAATTTACTGTTTTGAAATATATTAAAAATTATTTTTTAAAATTAAAATATTAGATAATTATTATTATGTTTTTAATTAATATTAATATTTTATATTTACTTTATAAATATATATATATATATATATATATATATGATATTTTAAAATTATAATTAATAAAAATTAGAATGTTTTTATTTGATTTTATGATTCAATTTTCAACCTATTTTGATATTTTAATTTTCGCTTTTATATAAACCTATTATATATTTTTTCTTAGCTTCAGAATCGCGTTGATGAACACTTTTAATCTATATTTTTTTAAAACCTTATTTTATCCTCCCTTTATATTAAAAAACAATTAGATTATATCAAGAGGCAAAAAAATAAATAAAAAATTGACGTCTTCAACTGAGCTGACAACTGACAATATTTATCCACACAACAATCTCCACCATCGATGACATCGCTTCTATGTCAATCATAAACCTGATTAGTTCCTCTTATTCTGATGATGTTGTCCCCTCCCTGCGCTTCCATTGTTTTCGAGTAACCCCGTCGCAGCCACTCTTGGTCCAACCAAACCTGCTACCATGACTTTCCTACCCAACTCTATTACGAACCCAAATTCTACCATGCTGACAACTTCAGCCTAGCTCAGCCTAGCGCATTCTCGTGGGTCCCTGCTGATGCCGTTGACTGCAGCATAACCTCTTCCATGGATCCTTATTGTCACGATCTTTATTTCTCAAGAATGATCATAAGATTTCATTTAAGACGATCCGTCAGCCGCACTGCTCAATTAATCAAACGAATCCCCAAACAGTATCAGAAAGAGTCAGAAAAACGCCAGATCGCTTCAGAGAATTTACGTTTACAAACGTTAAGCACTTTCGCCGATTTAATACAAACGTACACTGCCGATCTATTTATAGGCACAAATGTCTTCACGAAGTACGCCACATTTCAGATCCTTCTAAATTTCTATACAAGAGAAGCTTTTACGTATTAACTGCCATTAGCGTTTCTGGTGACCTTCTATCCAACTCTGTAGCCTTCCAGGTGTTTGTTTGGGCTTCTTTCATCACGCACCTTCCTGTGATGTTCCGTGTTTCAGCCTTCTACAACCTTCCCGAACCATCCGCCATATAGAATATTCACCATTCTAAGACTTTCCAGCACAAGCTTAACATTCTAGGCTCTCAAGCTCGAGTCGAGTCCGTTCAACTCAAATTTTCAGACTTCTCTGTGCAACTCTAACTTTCCACGTGTCTAGATCCTTGCGCAGCCCATCATTTGGATTTTTAGTATGCTGGACGCGACACCTCCCCCACTCAAGTTCGCGACGATTGCCGCGTCTTCAAGTTGAAACCTCTCTATAGCATTTTTGAATTGCCATAAGGAATCCTCGTGTTCTCAACTTGTCTCTTCTTCCTCGAGCTGCTTTTCCATTCGACCAAGTATTCCTTATAACTTGGTACGCCTCTTCGTCTGATCAAGTCGGTCCGCCAAAATCGAGTCCACTTCCCTATCAGCGAGGTTACCACTACTTCGTAGCGCCCTCTGGATTCTCCCCGACCATGTCTTCCTTGTCTCCACGAAAGTGGTTTCAACATACTTACATGAAAGACCGTATAGATTTTAAGCTTTGAGGAGTCATAGTAGATGACACCTTCCGACTTTCTTAAGGACGTGAAACGGTCCTTCATACCTCCGCACTAACCCCTTGCGAACCTTCCTCCAAGGCTTTGAATCATTGGGCAATAACACTTGACAAGGACCAAATCGCCCTTCCCGAAATTCTACTCATCCTCCTCTTCTCGTCGCCCCATTTCTTCATCTTTTTTAGACGCCTTTATTCAGCATAAAGTTTCCTGCCAACTCCGCTGCTCACGCCAGCCTCGCAAACTTGAAAGCAAAGAAGGCTCATCCTTCATAACTCGTGGCCACAGACGGAGTCAGCGGGTCAGCCGCCCATGACAATTTCGGCGGACTCTACAGGACTCGCTTCTTTCATAGACATAATGAAAATCGGGCTACATCCAATGCCTTCGCCTAATCTGCTGATCGGGCACTCACAAAGGTTGCCTAAGATACAACTTTAGCAATGCATTGGCACGCTTCGTCCCGTCCATCACTTCGAGGATGAAAGTCAGCAGGTTCAAGTCTCGATCCCAACAATTAACAATTCCGTCTAAAATTTCCCGTGAATCGTAGGTCTCGATCACTTACTATATTGATGGAATCCCCAACGCTTCACAACATGTTTAAGGAATGTCGTGCCGCCTCATCCGCCGCAGTACCGTCGAGGTGTGCGAATGTTGCATACTTGCCGAAGCGGTCGATAACGACACTACGCCGCCAAAGCCCTCTCGATTTTGGCGTAGACAAGTAACGAAGTCCATGAGACACTCTCCCACGGTCTCTCCGGGAATAGGCAATGGGGCTCTAGCAATCCTCCCGGTACACGCTTCTATCTGCCTTTGCTGGGCTACAAGGCAAGTCTTCACATAAGTTTCGACATCGTCCCGAAGTCGAGGCCAATAAGAGATGGATCTGATCAAAGCAAGTGGCGCGCCTCATTCCCGGGTGTCCAGCCCCATATGAGTCAGCGGCATTCCTCGATAAGCTCTTTCCTTAAGCTCCCCCATTTCGGCACGAAGATACGACCGCTGGCATGTAGAGTCCGTCACTCACCCAAAATCGCCTCGTCTTCCCTTCCTTGATGCAGGCAAAGGAGGTTTCTGAGTGCGGCATCACGCTCCTAACCCTTCGATCCTTTCTAACAAAGGACTACTTCGCCCGCTAAAGCTACTAGTTCCGCTCTTCCGCCTCAACGCACGCCCACCACATTAGCTTTGCCGTGCTTTGTACTCCAACCTCGTAGTCAAACTCGCCAAGAAATCCCGCCATCGAGCTTGCTAGACTCAACTTCTTTTCGAGTCCGGGAAGAGTTTGCCGCAACATTGTCCGTCATGATAACAAAATGAGTCTCAATAGTAAGGTCGCCACACCCTTAGAAAATGAATGACTGTCATTTTCCTTCTCTGTACGGCAGTTGCACGGCTGCTCGGTGTCGTGAAGCTTACGGCTCTCATAGGCCATTTGGACGTCCTTCCCGCATCAATACTCCACCAATGGCAAAATCCGATGCATCCGTACGCAGCCTCGTACCTCTGGAAGGCGGTCCGGTAGGCAAAGCACCCTGCTTCACCAACCGCCTTCTTCAAGTCTTTCAAACGAGGCTCGCATTCACTTGTCCATTCCCAAGCCTTGTTCTTTCGAGTAAGCGAATGTAGCTTTCCTCACGAAAGAGGACTTGATAAACCTTCTATAAGAGTTCACAAGTCCGAGAAAAGATCTTAACCGGGGAACTTTGGTAAAGAGGTTCCCATTCCTGGATGGCTTTCACCTTAGCTCCATCCATCATCAATTTCCCATCCTTTATCCTACGCCCTAGAACATCACCTCATCTCGGGGTAAAGGAACACTTCTCCTCCTTCTCGACGTATGATCATTTTCCCTCAGTGACCTCGAACACCTTCTTCAAATGCTTTAGATGTTCTTCCATAGTCCGGCCATAGATCACAATGTCGTTAAGATATACTACCACGAACCTGGCCGAGGTAGGATGGAAAATCTTGTTCATCAACGTGCTACGTGGTCGGTGCATTTCAGTAGGCCGAATGGCATAACAAGGAACTCATGTGCACCATACCCGGTTACACAAGTAGTCTTAGGCTCATCTCCCTTGCCATGCGTACCGGTAGTATCCCGATCGTAGGTCCAATTTTGCAAAGATTCTTGCACTCCCCAATTGATCAAACAAATCCGCACAAGAGGAATAGGATACTTGTTTTTGACCGTGATCTTATTTAGACCTCTCGTAATCGATGCACATTCGCAGCCGAGCCATCCTTCTTCTTTGAAATAGCATCGGGCACCAAACGGGGCTTTGTAGGCCTTAGCGAAGCCGCATCCAGCAATTCGTCCGAGTTGCTTCCGCAATTCTTCCAACTCGAGTTTGCCATCCGGAGCATACGGGCTCATTGGCCGTGGCCCGGCGCCGGTTCCGCCTATTTCACGGGTCTACCTCTCCTCGAGGTAAACGCCGGGTAATGCTTCCGACATTACATCTTGGAACTTATCTAAGACAACTTGCACTTCTATTGGCAAGCTTGGCTTTGATGACGTGACATTATGCTACCACCTTTGTTTTCCAAATTTGCCTTCACACTGTATTTTTCATCTCTTTCGTTTAGGCTATTGATTTGACCAATTTGAGTATTTTAGGCCTATCAATATTTGGGTTGATTGGTATTAGGGTTGCATTGGGTTGATGTGTTATTTTAGCTGATTGGGCTACTGGTTATTTCCCTCTCTTGGGCTTATTTAGTTAAGTTGGGGTTTTGAGTTGGCTTAATACTTTTGAACTATTTTTTCTATTTTATTTATAAAAAAAGGAAGAGAGAACCACTCATTATGAATTTATAAACGAGTCAAAGGAAGATGTCTAAATTGTGCATATGAGCTTCTTGTTTAAACTTGCAGTGTTGAAGTGATTTGTTTTACAAAGGTAGTTTTTGTGTCTCCATCTCCTATTAAGCACTTAGTCTTTGACTTATTTTGTTGTTGGTTTTTCAATGTTGTAGTTCTTGTTTATTGTATGAGATATGATATATTGAAATGTTTTTATGTTGTTGTTATGATATGAGTTATATACAAATTATTACTTGATTGATTGGAGATTGTTTGATTATATATTTTATAGATGCTTAATTAAAGGGTTATCATTTTAAGTTAGAAAAAAATTAAAATTTTACTACTAATGTCCTATAATAAGGCTCTTAATTATTGAAAGATTTTCATACCAAAAGTTAGAGTATGTCTTCTTTTTATATATAGTGGTAGCAACTTATGCCAACTTCTATTTATTTAGAGTAATCATCATTTGCATATTTATCCCTTAATTATTTATGACGTTGATTATTCTAGTTTTTAAAAAGCTCTTTTTAGTATGATTTTATATCGCTTTATAAGCAATATTCTACCACTTGTTTGTTTTGTGTACTTTCTATGTGTAAGTGATTTTTTTTTGTGTTTTCCTATACTTTTAAGTAGCATTTAGTTCACATAATGGAAACAATGTTATTTGGTTTGACCATTGAAATAAAAAAAAAATCAATATTATAATGTTTGATTTGACACTGAAATGGAATGGAAAAAATTATAAATTACCTTAATATTTTTATATTCAGTAAAATTTAAATAATATAATTTAATTATTATTCTTTCGTCAAACAAATATATTATTGAAATAATTATTTTTCTAAATAAGTATTATTTAAAAAGAAAATATATTATTAAAATTATAATTTTTTTAAATAGAGTTTAGGGTTTTGAGGTTTGGGATTTGAGATTTAGGGTTTAGGAATTTGGGATTTAGGATTTACGGTTTAGGGTTTAGGGCTATATTTATGGGGTAAGGTTTAGGGTTAAAATTATTATTTTTTAAATAGGTTTTAGGGTTTTAGAATTTAGAATTTTGAATTTAAGATTTAGGGTTTTAGGATTTGAGTTTTGGGGTTTAGGGTTTAAGGCTTAGGGTTTAAGGTTTAGGGAGTTGGGAGTTATGGTTTAGGGTTTTGGGATTTATGGTTTAGGGTTTTAGGATTTTGAGATTTAAGGTTTAGGGTTTTAGGTTTTAGGATTTGAGTTTAGGGTTATATTTGGGGTGGGGTAAAATTGAAAAAAAAAATTGAGATAAAATGAAATCATGATTTCTAAAGGGGAGAAGTAATTATGATTCCTTCTCGATTAAGAATCGATTCAATTCCTGACTCCTTTTTTAGCTCAACCAAACACACAAATGGAAGCAATTAATTCTGATTCCTTTCTATTTCCTCCGACCAAACACAACATTAATAGACTTTCTACTATATGTGGCATACAATTTTAATCAATATTCATCATTAATAAAGTGGTGTATCTCATTATTATCAGTTGGTTGAGTGATTACTTTTACACTTCTTGATAAGACTTCTATAAGCAACTTTAAGATTCAATTAGTTAGATCTATTCTAATTTTGTTTATTTCTATTTTATTGTCTTTTGTAATTATTTAATCTGAATTTATTTATACTTAGATTGAGGGTAGAATTATAATATTAGATATTTAATATTATTATAATTAAAATATTAGATAATAATTATTATTATGTTTCCTTATTAGAATTAAGGTTTTTAGTATTTTTTTTAGAAATATATACATAAATTTTTAGTATTATAATGAATGAAAATTAGAATATCTTTATTGATTTTATGATTCTCTTCTCCATATATTTTAATTCTTTAATATTCGATTTCGTATAAACTTATTTTATATTTCTATTGAAATACATAAGTTATACAATTATTAAAAATGAGACAATTTGATCACTATTTAAACATTAATATAATATTTTATTATTAAAATTAAAGGTTAAATATTTAATATTATTTTTTCTTCTATTGCAACTAGGGGTGTCCATGGTCTGGTCCGGTCCGGTTTTTCCTAAAAAAAATCTAACCGGACCAAACCGTTCATATTACTAGAACCGGACCGGATCGGACCGTTTGAAACGGTTTTAAAAAATAAAAACCGGAGCGGACCGTTTGACTTATAAAACCGTTCGGTCCGGTTTAGTTCCCGATTTGGTTCGATTTTTTTATAATTTAATGAAGAATAATGTGAAATTTTTAATATATTATTAAACCGGTCCAGTCCGGTTTAAAATTAATACAAACCGGACCGGACCGTTTGATTAGTAAAACCGTTTGGTTTGGTCCGGTCCGATCCGGTTTTAAGGTTTGGTCCGGTCCAATCCGGTTTTTGAACAGCCCTAATTGCAACATTTATTCCCACCTCTTTTCTCCTTTATCTTCATTTATTATTATTATTATGTGAAATTTTTTTTCTATCATTCAAATTAACTACTTTGTATTTTTTATTATCTAAAAGTATAGCCAAATTTTTTTAATTTGTTTCAAATTTTTGGTCTAAAATTTAGACATCTATTAATATATTATGGTAGATAAACTAGCTCATTATTCTATCTATATAAAATTTTAAAAAATATTTGATAGATTATGTATATATAATTTTTAAATTGCTTTATTTCTTTCTTTTTTTAACGAGAAAGAACTTTATGTATCATCTATGAACAAGGTAATAATTTACTTTAAGGTGACGTTTGGTTCACAGAATAGAATCGAAATCGAAATTATAATTAGAATGAAATGGAATGGAATGAAAATAAAACAATGTTGTTTGATTTGACCACTGAAATCAAAGAAGGAATCAATATTATAGTGTTTGGTTTGTCACTGAAATGGAATGAAAAAAACTGGAAATTATCTTAATATCTCTATATTTGGTAAAATTTAAATAATATCATTTAATTATTATTTTTCATCAGATAAAATACATTATTAAAATCATTATTTTTCTAAATAATTATTACTTAAAAATAAAATATATTATTTAAATTATTATTTTTCTAAATAGGGTTTATGGTTTTGAGGTTTTGGATTTGGGATTTGGGATATGGGGTTTAAGATTTAGGGTTGTTTTTGTGGGTTTGGTTTAGGGTTAAAATTATTATTTTTCTAAATAGGGTTTAGCGTTTTAAGATTTAGGATTTAGGATTTAAGGTTTTGGGTTTTGGGATTTGAGGTTTAGAGTTATATTTATGGGTTAAGGTTTATGATTAAAATTATTATTTTTCTAAATATGTTTTAGGGTTTTGGATTATATTTGTGAGCTAAATTAGGGTTAAAATAATTATTTTTCTAAATAAGATTTTGGGTTTTGTGATTTGAGATTTGGGATTTAAGATTTAGGATTTAGGATTTAGCGTTTAGAGTTTTGAGATTTGAGTTTAAGGTTATATTTAAAGTTAGGGTAAATTGGGAAAAAAATTTGAGATAAGAATGAAATCATGACTCATTTTTTAACGCAATTAGACACACAAATCGAAGGAATCAATTATAATTTATTTTCATTCCCTCTAATCAAACACATCATAAATCTATCATTTTATTTAGAGTAACTCATAGATTTAATTTCTAACAACAAAATGAAAAAAATAAATAATACACATATTTCATTGGAAAAATAGAAAAAGGAAGACGACCAAAGAATTATTAAAAAACCAATGATAAAAAAGAAAAATTGTCGTGATATAAAGGAGAAAAAATTGATATATGTTATTTTATTCACAATTTTATAAATAATAATTAAATCATCTCATTTTAATAAGTTAATAATTTATATATCTTCTACCGAAATAACGTAACTAAATTATTATATTGATGCAATCAAAATGACTCAGGATATTTCATACTTATTATTATGGAGTGAAATATAATTTATTAATATGTTCGTATTATACAAAGTGTAAGTTGCATTAATATCTTGAAGTATAGAATGATCTCACAAACACTCTTTAATGTGAAAAATTATATGACTGTTATGTAACTAGGTTTGTAGTATTTCACAGAGACTCATAAAAGATTTAATAGTTTTGAATTTTTTTTTTTTGTAAGTTTTTATCTTCCTCTGTCATTCTTGCTTTACAAAGTTGGAAAGAAACTATATCTAAAAATACTTCTAATAATATCACAAGTATTTTCAATAAATAAAAAAAATCACAAAATATTGTGTTCATTCTTCAAATTAATTAAAAATGAATTTTATAGAAGTCTCGTAATACTTTTAGTTGACAAAGCACAATTATGGGGTTCAATTCCCAAAATAATCTAGCATTAATTTCATGTTTAACAATTAAGATCTTTTTTTTATTGATAATCACCGTTCCATTAGTTCAATATTTTAAGCAAAACTAAAACTTATTTAAGAATTATTTTAAGGTGAGAAAAACTTAAAATTAGAAAGTTAATTATTTGAGTATTAAAAAAAAGAATGTATAACTTAGGTGGCGTTTGGTTCGTGGAATAAAATCGGAATCGGAATGGAAAATAAATAATTCTGTTTGATTTGACAATTCACCTAAATCAAGCTCAAATCGATTACAACGTTTGTTTGCTTAATTTCAGAATGTAATGAAAAATCAGAATGACCTTACTATCCTTACATGCTGTAAAGTTCAAATAATGTCATTTAATTACTATTTTTTCGTCAGACAAAATATATTATTGAAATCATTATTTTTTTAAATAATTACTACTTAATTAAAAAGAAATATATTATTAAAATTATTATTTTTCTAAATAAAGTTTAGGGTTTTAAGATTTGGGATGTGTGATTTAAGATTTGGGGTTATTTTTGTGGGTTAAAATTATTATTTTTCTAAAAAGGGTTTAGGGTTTTAGAATTTTGAATTTAGGATTTAGGGTTTTAGGATTTGGAATTTGGGGTTTAGGGTTTTGGGTTTTGGGATTTATGTTTTGGGGTTTAGGGTTTTGTGATTTATGTTTTAGGGTTTTATGATTTAGGGTTTAGGATTTTGTGATCTGGGTTTTAGGGTTTAGGGTTTAGGATTTAGAATTTGGGGTTTAGGTTTTAGGTTTTGTGGTTTTGGGTTTTGAGATTTATGTTTTAGGGTTTAGGGATTTGGGGTTTAGGGTTTAGGGATTTAAGGTTTAGGTTTTAGGGTTTTAGGATTTAGATTGTGGTTTAGGGTTTTGGAATTTTGGGTTTACGGTTTAAGGTTTTGGAATTTTGAGTTTAGGGTTTGAGAATTTGGGATTTGAGTTTAAAGTTATATTTTAGGTGAGGATAAAATTGAAAAAAAAAGTTTAGATGGTAATGAAATTATGATTACGAAAGGGAAGAAGTAACTGTGATTCTTTCTCCTTTATTAATATGATTTTATTCCGTCCAACCAAACAAACAAAATAAAAGGAATCAATCATGATTCCATTCTATTCTTTCCAACCAAACATAGGGTTAGCTCCTCAAAGAAAAATATATGAATCCACCCTTGTACATGTGCTCAAATCCTCAACTCAATAAAAAACTAAGAGAGTTACTACCAAAGTAAAAAAGACTTATTGTTTAATAAATCAACCTATTCGACCGAAGACGAGTGAAATAGAATTATATATTATTAATATATATATATATATATATATATTATACATATATAATACATATGTGTTAGTGTGATTATAATTATTTAATTTTAGATAAATTTTTATAGTATAAAATTATTTTTTGTTCTAAATTTTAATTAATTTACTTATTTTTAATAATTTTTTAATTAAATTATTGATTAAATAATAAATTTTAGTTATTAATTTAACCTTAATATAAATTAACTTAAAAATAAATAGGTTAAAATCTATAAATTTTTAATATTTTTTAATCGTAGGTTATGGTTTTTTATTTAAAAATAATAATATATACCAGTTAACATTTTAAGGAAAAATTAATTAAAAGCGCCCCAAATTACCCAGGCCGAATGCTAGTAGGATAGCCGTCAAATAAATCCGTAACCAAGGGCAAATTCGTCACTCAGACACAACTATAACGGTCAGCATGGACTTTATCAGCTTAAGCAGAACTAGCTTCCTGTAAGTTCCTTCTAGTCTTCTCGAGCATTGTTTTCTTTCGTCGACCTTTTTCTGGTAACTTATATTCCCATGTCTTTTGTTAATATATATCTAGTAACATATTAATATATATATATATATATCTATTAATGTATATCTATTTACTTTAGGGATATCTATATTTATTTACTTTAGATATATCTAGTTTACTCAGAATTCTAATGAAGTCACCACGATATTTATTCGATTACGTATCGTAATACAATCATTAAAAGATTTCTAACACAGATCGTAGCCCACTATTCTTTTCTTTCTAGCAAGAGCTTTTGGTGTTATTTAACCCCTTATAACCAATTACACCACAATTACCGTAATCATTCACCGCTTAACCTTCAACGCTCTTCTACCGCTTTCTAGGGTTCCGGACTACGAGTCGCTTTTAAGAGTTCGCACCATTCAAACAACTACAATCACAAATTGGCCCGTGCAAATTTTTTCTCGCATATACCATATACCACCGAGATCGACTCGACCGCATCTACACAATCGTGAAAGTTGCGAAACCATCTAAACCGCACGCTTCCATCACGCGCCGACACAACCAATTGCCGCACGTCGTTAACGCGCCGCTGGCTGCCGTTCATCTTAACCCGACGACTTATCTGGCAGATACCACCGTGATCGGCCGACCGGATCTACAACCGTGGCAGTATCACCATCCGACCACACGCGCTCACGCGCTCCAACATCCACCGCGTGGATCCGACGCGGCTGCCGCGCGCGACCGCGCCGTGACGTCATCGCATGCGTGGCCGACCGACGTCATCATCACCTCCATCTGACGTCACAAAACCAATCTGACCGTTGATCGGACCGCCGTTGACCGTTGACCGGACTGCCGTTGACCGTTGATCGGACTGCCGTTCACCGGACCCATTGCCGACTATCGACCGACCGGACCGCCGCTGACCGTTGACCTAATTTTGCAATACGTTCACCCTACCCAGCTTTTCGTAGATCTCGTTTTTTGGTACTGTTTTTGCATATCAGTGTTTGCAAATGGATAAAAAGGATACTTTTGTTTCTTGCCCTATTAATACTATATCGGAGGGACTAAGAATTATTTATCACGGTCTCAAGCTATGCTAGCTTTTCTTAAGCGGTCGTATGCCTGGCATTATCAGACCGGTGCAATTAGTATTCCCGATAAAGGAGCAAGTGAAGAAGATGCTATCTTTCTTCGTCGCATGATTGAACGGGATAGTCACAACCACATGATCCTCACATGGATTCGCATTACTTCCATTCCATCCATCTCCACCGTTTTGGCGCCTTTGACGATGCCAAATCAGCACGGGATATGTTGGCCAAAAGGTACTCCACTACTCATGGATCCATGAAATATCAACTAATAGCTTGAATTGCATAAACCGCAATGGGACCAGGGCAATCCATCAATGACTACTTTGATCAACTTCGCTTCCTTTGGGACCAAATTGACCTTTGTGATCCAATTTGGGGCATGCTCACGCCATATGCTCGCAATACGCTACTATTAGTGATGAATTTCGCTCTACGAAGTTCTCGATGTCACTCCACAAGGACTTTGAGCCAATCCGAGGTGAGCTTTAACGTAGTCCTCCTCTCTCGACATCTTGCGAAATGAGTTGGTAGAAGCTTGATTGCAACCCTTCAAGCCCAAAATAAGCTTAATGTTTTGGCTATTACTCCTCCTACTCCTACCATTGAACAACCTCAAAGAATCGTGATTCCTCCGGGTTCGGCTTTTACAATCGTCCGCAGCAGCAATAAAAGGTTCTCAGTAATTATTGCAAGCGTCACGGCCACACCATCGAGACTTGTTACCGTCGTAACAAATCTACCGCCGCTGTCGCTAATACATCGAGCCTACTTCGCTGATGCCTTTTTAGTTCAAACAGAGTCCCGCCTCGAATCCACTACCAACCTCTCCTCCACGTGGAACCCGTAAGATCATAACTCGTGCTATTCAAATGGTCGGTAATGCATCTCTTCCACTACCCTCTCGGTTTGCCCAGAAGTCTCAAACTTGGCTTTTTGACCGCATGTTGCAATCACATGACACCTCACTCTTCTTATTCTCCAAACTTGACCCCGCACCACATCCCCTTAATATTCACATACCGACGGTTCCACCATTCACGGGAATAGTCTAGGTTTTGTTTCTCGACCTCTACCCTCTCTCGTTCCCGGGTTTTCCATGCACCGACCTATCCCATAATTCTACGCTCCGGGCCAATTAGTCGAACTAGGATATTGCCTTATTTTTGACTATTCTCGGGTGTATTGTGCGGTGATCCGAGGACGGGCAAGCTGGGACCGGTCCTGTGGCTCGGGCGTATGTTTCCCGTGAAACAATCTTCATCTTCCACCGTCTTCTACCTCGCTGCCGCCGCCACCGCCGCAGCTTTCTTCCTTACCTTCTCTCGCACTTTGGCATTCTCGTCTGGCTCATGCCCCATCCTCCTTCTGCACAAATGTCAGCTAGCTTCTAAAGGTCTATTTGGTTTCGTGTCCAAAAATAATTTTGATTGTACTACGTCAGGAAAATGTACCACTTACCTTTCAATAATAGTAAATCTATCTCTAATAGTATTTTTGAGTTAATTCATTCTCGATGTTCGTGACCTTCTCCCGTTACTAGTATTGGATCTCGATATTTTGTTGTTTTTATCGATGATTATTCTCATAGTTGGATCTTTCCAATGAAATCTCGTTTCCGAAATCTTATCAATATATAGTAACTTTGCAAAAATGGTTGAAACACATTCTCCAAACATATCAAAACTTTTCGATCCGATAATGTCAATATACTCAAAATGCTTTTCAAACTCTATTACACTCCTACGGCTTATCAGACATCATCTAACCTCAGTGAACCTCTCAACAAAATGGTCGAGGCCGAAGAAAACTGCCATGTATATTCTTTACCATCTGCTCGTGCTCTTCTTCTCTACCAAAGTTCCCGCCCATTTGGGCGGCTTTCTTCATGCCGCTTATACCATTAATCGCATTCCAAGTGATGTCATTCATAATCGACTCCAGACAGCGCTTTTTTGGATCATCTCTTAACTATCATTACCTTCGCTCATTCTGACTGGTTGTTTCGTTCTTCTTACCCTCATTAACACAACAAACTCGAGCCTCGACCTAGACTTTGTTGTTTTCGTTAAGGTGAAACTCAAAAAGCGGTATCGATGCTATGATCCCGTCTCACATCGTCTCCGTGTTTCCCGTAATGTTGTCTTTTGGGAACACCACTTATTTGTTGAACTTTCTCACTTTCGTTCTTCCCTAACTAATTCAAATATTTTGGAAATTTTTCCAAATGAGTCTCTCGTTCCTTCTACGTATACTCTAATCCATCTTTGGACTTCACTATTCAATCTTCATATATTTTTGATGATTCTCCTAGCAGTGTCGTAGAAGAACAAAGTTGATAATGAGATACCTCACCTCGAACATAGTCCCTTGCTCCCGCTCCGCCCGAAGATCCTCAACAAGACATTCCACCTCGCCACTCAACCCGGTAAGATCCATTCCTACACATTTACTTGACTATCATTGTTACCGCTAGCTTACACTCCACGAGCCTCACACCTATCGTGAGGCATCTACTAATCCTTCTTGCGATTGCAACGAAAGAAGAAATTGATGCATTAACCAAAAACCATACTTGGGATCTTGTTACTCTCCCTCCCGGTCAATCCGTGGTTGGTAGTAAGTGGATCTATAAGATCAAGACTCGCCCGATGGGTCTATCGATCACTACAAGGCTCGTCTTGTAGCAAAGAGGCTTTACACAAGAGTACGGGATTGACTGGAAGAGACTTTTGCTCTTGCCCGTATTTCCTAGATTCGTACTCGTACTTCATTGCTGCTACATCGCTAAGTAAACGGGACCTTTTTCAGATGGATGTTAAAAATGCATTCCTTAATGGGGATCTCGCATGAAAGTCTATATGCAACCTCCTCGTGGTCTTTCCGTTGAAACAAATAAGGTTTGTCGCCTTCGACGTGCAATTTACGGCCTTAAACAAGCTCCACGAGCACGTGGTTTGCCAAATTCGCCCACTATCCTTCGATCGGGTTACACCGCGCCTCCATGATTCTCCGCCTTATTTCTTCGTCGTAATGATAAAGGCACCATTTTGCTTCTTCTATACGTGGATGATATGATCATCAACTGTAATGACCTCAAATGTGGCATTCAAGAACTCAAGGATTTTCTTAGTCGCTAGCCGAGATGAAAGACACTTGGATATTTAAGCTTATTTCTGGGTCTTCGAGATCACTGCTCCACGTATGGTCTTTACATTACCTGAGCAAAGTATGCATCCGACCTCATATCTCAAGTCGGACTCACCGACACAGAAGATTGTCGACACTCCGCCGGAACTTAATGCGCATCTAACAATTATCGTGGCAACCATTGTCTAATCCCTCTCTTTATAGACGATTGGTCAAGCGCCTCGGTTTATCTTACGCTTACTCGGCCCGTACATCTCTTATGTCGTTCATCGTGAGCCAAGATCTATCCGCTCCACAATCAACTCACTATGTCGCAGCTTCTACGTATTCTACGATACTTGAAAGCACTTATCTTCCATGGCCTTTTTCTACTCAATTGATTCTCCTTTAGTACTTCGTGCATTCTCTCGATGCCGATTGGGCTGTAGATCCCATCCGATCGCAGTGTCCACTACCGTTATTGCTTTCTCCTTGATTCTTCTTTGATTTCTTGGCGAAGTAAGAAACAAACCTTCGTGGCCCGCTAAGTACCGGGGTAATATCGTGTTTCACGATACCACATCTGAGCTTCTTTGGCTACGATGGCTTCTTAAGGATTTGGGTGTGTCCACATCCTATGCTACTTATCTTTATTGTGATAATCAGAGTGCAATTCATATTGCTCATAACGATGTCTTTCATGAACGGACTAAACACATCGAGATTGATTGTCACTTCATTCACTCTCATCTTATCCATGGTGCTCTCAAGCTTTTCTACGTTTCCTCCAACGATCAACTTGCAGATATCTTCACTAAGGCACTTCCCAAAGGACGCACTCGTAATTTGGTTGACAACCTCAAGTTGGTCTCACATCCACCTTGAGTTTGAGGGGGGATGTTAATATATATCTAGTAACATATTAATGTATATATATATCTACTAATGTATATCTATTTACTTTAGGGATATCTATATTTAGTTACTTTAGATATATCTAGTTTACTTGTAATTCCTATATAAAGGCACCATGTATATTCATTTGATTACAGAATAGAATACAATCATTAAGTATTTCTAATATCTTTGATCTCTCAAATTTTTTTTTTAGCAAACAAAGTTTATAACGCTACTTTAACCACACAAATATCACATTTTATATAATATTTTTACTATTAAAAAGAAATCTAATCCAAACATTTCGAGTTAAATTCTCGTTATTTATAAGTTTATTTCGATAATAATTTTATCTAATTTGATATCATTTAATATTATTGGGTATTATTTTTATTAGTATGAGTTTGATTGTGTTTATTTGATGTAATTCTTCTTCTTCTTCTTCTTCTATTAGTGGTCGTGAAAATCTTGGTAATGAGATTGTAGAAACGCGTTTATATCGTTAATAAGATACTGCATATGTGATGACAACAGTGGTTATGTTTTGACATGGAATAGGTAGGGAACTATTAATGATATATTAAAATGTTCCATGATTTTCTACTATGAGAAATTAGTAAAATGTACCTTAATTTGGGTATTTGATGGCATCCCAGCTTGAATTTTGAATTTTAAGGAACTTTGCATCACTTGTAAAATTCTAAGTTGTCTTCATATTGAGACTTGCATGTCATTTATGTTCTGTTTTCAATGACCTGATTGAGTTTAAGTGAGAAACCTCTAGAAATTTAATTAATAAATATTTGTGCACTGTTATATCTCAAGTTTTTCATTCGCAGGTCACCATCTTACAAAAGTTTTTGATGGAGTGCACCATCCATCATTATTTCAGAAAATATATGGGCAGTCTTATCTCATTTATAGTCTTTCCACAAATATGCATGTTGGTAATTATGGGGTGAATGACGGATATGTCTGTTGGGAAATAACGCAAATTTTCGATAAGTCAGATTTATGAGAAAGTAAGAATAGAAAAATAACACACAAATTTGATAACGGAGTTCGGCCAATCTTGCTTACGTTTCCGGACCTGCTGCAGATCTTTTTACTGAAAGGGGATAAATTACACAAGATGTTTACAACACTCACAACTCACAACCCTATTACACCCAAGAAAATTACTCTCAATTTTCTCTCACAAAAGCTTTTCTCTCAAATGGAAGGAACACTTTTGGATGATTAATTCATTACAATTACACATCTATTTATAGGAAAATTCACTCCTTGAATTACTCCTTAAATTAATGGTTCCTTAAATTGCTCCTTGAATTAAGCTCATTGTTTTGCTCCATGAATTGCTCCATGTTTTGCTCCTTGAATTAAGCTCATTGTTTTGCTCCATGAATTGCTCCATGTTTTGCTCCCTTTTTTGCTCCATGTTTTACTCCATGCTTTGCTCCATGTTTTGCTCTTTAATTTGCTCCTTAAATTAAGGAGCTTTATATAATCTCCCACGAAGGTGATTTCAATCTGCTTTCACACCTTGATCAATCGTGACTTTTCTAGTCTTTGTTACTCTAGCGAGACCAGCGAAGTTGCACAACTTCGGGTTTGTCAATAGTCACCACCTTGTTAACATATCTGGCTTTGGATTTTTACTTCCATGAATCTTCTCCAGTATTAACACATCATCTTCCAATAGAGATCTGATGAAGTGATAACGAAGTCCAATATGCTTTGTTCTAGAATGAAATCTTGAGATTCTTCGCCAAGTGTATTGCCTTTTGACTATCGCTATGCAGAACATTCTTCTCTTGTTTGAATCCCGACTCGATTAAAAAACCTTGAAGCCATATCATCTCTTTACTAGCTTGATTCTTGCTACATTCGGCCTACGTAGTGGATAGAGTGACAATTTTACGTATTTGTGACATCCAACTAACATGTAGTTCCAATGATAAATATATAGCACGGTGGTGCTTCTGGTGATCAACTTCACCTCCAAAGTAACGTCACGTGCACTTGTACTTTTAACTCTCCTTTACTAAATCCTGACACTTTTAAATGGTGCCTCGCGGATACCTCAAAATCACTTGATCGCGATGAGTTTTCCCTGGATTTGACATAAATCTGCTAACAACTCCCACTGTATGGCCAATGTCTGGTCTCGTACATACCATTGCGTACATCAAACTTCCAATGGCTGAGGCATAAGGAACTTGGCATCGCCCATGTTGAATCTTTGCAAAACACGATTGATGTACTCTGCCTGAGATAACTGCAAGGATCCTTTCTTCTTATTTCTTGTGATTTGCATTCCAAGAATCTTCTTTGCTGGACCCAAGTCTTTCATGTCAAATTCCTTTGACAATTGCTGCTTCAACCTTTAAATATCATCAATATAAAGTAGTAAAATGATATAACTGGACCTATATCTCTTGAAGTAGCAACAATGATCAGCATTGCACTTCTAGAAACCTTCCTTGTGCATGAAGCTGTCAAATTTTTTGTACCATTGTCTCGGGGCTTATTTCAGGCCATACAAACTCTTCTTAAGTCTTGGCCCACGTATTCTTCTTCTTCCCCCTTTCTAGAAACCTTCTGGTACATGTATATCTCTCTTCATCTAAATCTCCATTGAAGGAATACGGTCTTCACGTCCAATGTTCAAGATGAAGATCTTCGATATTACTGCTAACAATACCGATCTCATAGTATTAAGCTTCCTGATAGGGAGCAAAAATGTCAATGTAGTCAACTCCTTCCTTCTGTTGAAACCCTTTGACAACTAGGCGGGCTTTGTATCTCTTGGAACCATCGTGCTCCTTTCACCCGCATTACACCCGTTTGTTGTGAAGTGTCTTCTTTCCATTAGGTAACTCGGCTAGTTCCCATGGGTTGGAGATGAGAGATTTCATTTCTTCTTTCTTAGCAAGCTCCCGCATGTTGGAATCTCGAGTCGACATGCTTCATCATAGCATTCAGGGCTCCTATCGATCAATGACATATAGTTCGTATCTCCGTTAGGCACGTAGGTCGAGAAGACCTTTTCAATACAGGGGCGGAGTAAGAAGGTTGTGGTGTGTCGGAATGCTGTGTCTTGCTTTGTCCAACAAGTTCCTCGGGCGAGGACTTGTTACAATATGTTACTGTTGTGGAAGTATGCGGGACATCATACGCATGCAGAATCTTGACTCATCCCGCTTCTGAGTCATTGGGCGTCTATTTTATACATGTCATTATACATCGCCTTTCGTTGAAAATCACATCTCTGCATGGATAACTTTCTTCTTTTCATCATCCCAAACGCGGTAGCCAAACTCATCCTCACCGCCAATGATGAATGTGCATTTCTTGGATTTGGGATCAAGCTTATTCCTACCTTGATCAACCGACGTACCTGCACAAATGCTACACGGTAGAAAACTTTTAGATGTGATAGATTCACCTCTTTTCCGCTCCATGTACCTCCCTCGGTATTCTATGCTCCGATGGAGCATGATGGGCCTCGATCAAGTAGTTGTCGTGTTGGACGCTTACGCCTCTAATTGCTTGGTAGACATTTGTATACGAATGCTTCGGCTCTTTCTGTCAACGTTCGGTTCATGCATACGTCACTACACTTGTGTGTTGAGCGTGCTGGCCTACGATTCTTTCCATTCGATCCCGTGCTTTCATAGCAGAAATTTTTGAATACGGTGTCTTTATATTCACCACCGTTATCGGTTACGAGCTTTTGATCTTTAAACCCGTCTCGTTTTCCATCATAGCTTTTCATCTTGAAAGCCTCAAATACTGGAGACTTATGCTTTAGAAAGTAAACCCATACCTTCCGAGAGTGATCATCGATGAAAGTCACAGTAGTGTTTCCGCGATAGATGAGACGGTCGTTGGTCCCCAAACATCGAGTGAATAAGCTACAGCCTTTTCTCTTGGGATTCGCACTTTTAGAAAACCGGCTCTCTTTTGCTTTCCAAGTATGCAATCTTCGCACATGTCTATCTCCGTAGACTATAGACACAGGAAGTTTTCCTTTGAGGTGCATTAATCTTCATCCCCTTCTCCATACGGCCTGCAACTTCCGGTGCCACTGGTTTGGTGTTTCATTCAACTGCTTCTTGTAATTGAACAACGTGCCTCCACCGTCATGTAAAGAAGTGCCACTTTTCTTGCCTCGAGCAACTTTCATTGCACCTTGAAATCTTTCAATCATCACCATGGAAGATCGTAGCAACTCTTGCCAACGGCGCCATTGAGATTAAGTTTCTTACGAGATCGGAATATGCGACATCCTTGATTCCCAAACATCCGTTCAACTTAATCTTCACTTCACCTTGCCAA
Organism: Hippophae rhamnoides; assembly: GCA_033030585.1. Classification (NCBI taxonomy): domain Eukaryota; kingdom Viridiplantae; phylum Streptophyta; class Magnoliopsida; order Rosales; family Elaeagnaceae; genus Hippophae; species Hippophae rhamnoides. Next base: position 57,191,606 of record CM065428.1, on the reverse strand, counting down.
TAATAGTACGTGGTTGATCATCACCAAGATATACCTTTCAAGGTTTTGAGGACATATTTCTCGAATAATTCTTTTTGTGAAGTAGCGTACGGAGCGATCTTTCAGAGTTAACACCCAAGATTCTTCCTTGCTTTCTCGAAAGGTATATCAATGCATCGTCTTTCTCGGGAATTGGAAATAACATTTGCCTACGCCTTACCTTTTTTTCCTTGATTGCCTTCTCGCACGCTTGATTTTTGTAGTGCAGGTTCTTCCTGATTCCAACACTCGATAGTCTCTTTGTGCCAGAATTATTAGGATTCTTGGTTGATTCGACCTCGCATCCTTTGATCTACCTCGTAGTACGTACGCCACGTCCATTCCACTTTGGGTTGAATTTCTTCCTCTTGACTCTGTATGCAAACCGAAGAAGTTGGCGATTCACGACTCTACGTCGGATCTCTTCACCGAGAACCAAATCACGAACATCGTCAAATTTTAACTTATTCGCTCTCTGACGGAAACTTCGTGCCGTGACGGTAGCATTCAACTTTTACGTAAAGAAGACAAAAGTATTAATGCTCGTACTTCTTCATTTCAATTTCCACCGAACTTCAGTAGGTTGTGTGTGTTGATTCGTTGAGATGTTTGAACTCTTGTAGCCCGTTCATTCATGAAATTAAACAAATGCCTCATCGAAGTGCACTTTGTTTGAGGTGATATTACCGTACATATTGGAGAGAGGCCATAAGCACCGCCGTGGTCTTTTCCTTTGCTATGTTGAAGTCAAGGCGACATTGCGGGATAGCGTACAATCGAATAACTTTCAGGGCTTGTACGTAAGAAGATTCCAATCTTAACTTCCTTCATGCTTTCTGGTTTCTTCCTGAGAGGTTGATATAGATTTTTTCTGAGACGGTAATCCTCTATCTGCATTTTCCAAAACCAAAATCTGTGCCGTCAAATTTCTCGAGTTTCACCACTTCCTTCATCTCGATGCGGCCATTACTCCCAAAAATCGACTTCTTACGGATCGTTTTGACTATTTACGTAAATCGTGGTGTTAGAACACCTCGTCCCGAACAAATATCGTCGACAAAATTTCACTATTCACGTAATTCACTTATTCACGTAAATAGTAACCTTCTGAGTAAAATTGAGTAAATCACCACCAATAGCTACGATCGATGCAGGTTGTTGGGAAATAACGTAAATTCGATTAAGTCGGTTATGAAAGCAAGAATAGAAAAATAACGCACAAATTTGATAACGGAGTTAGGTCAATCTTGGTTACGTTTCCTGGACTACTTTGAGATCTTTTTCTTGAAAGGGGATAAATTACGCGAGGTGTTTGTACGCTCATGACTCACAACGATTACACCCAAGAAAATTACTCTCAATTTTCTTACAAAAGCTTTTCTCTCTAAGTTTTTCTCTCAAATGGAATGAACACTTTTGGATGATTAATTCATTACAATTACACATCTATTTATAGGAAAATTCACTCCTTGAATTACTCCTTAAATTAATGGTTCCTTAAATTGCTCCTTGAATTAAGCTCATTGTTTTGCTCCATGAATTGTTCCATGTTTTGCTCCTTGTTTTGCTCCATGTTTTACTCCATGTTTTGCTCCTTAAATTAAGGAGCTTTATAACAATGTCAATGGTGGTTTGCAAAGCTATCTGAAGCCTATGTATGAGAGTACGGATTTGGCTCAGGTCTCATCTTTTTCTCCCATTGTTGTGCAAACTCCAAATGAAAAAGGTACAAAAGGATTTATAGTGGATTTCCTCATGGGAGGTGTTTCTGCAGCTGTTTCCAAAACTACAGTAGCTCCAATTGAGCGTGTTAAACTATTGATCCAGAATCAGGATGAAATGATAAAATCTGGTCGTCTTTCTCATCCTTATAAGGGAATATGTGACTTTTTTGCCCGGACTGTGAAGGATGAAGGTGTTATTGCTCTCTGGAGAGGAAATACTGCCAATGTTATCAGATATTTCCCAACACAGGTCATCTATTCTTAACTTTATTTTTATAAAGTTTTATGTTCATAGTTATCTTTTCAATCCACATTTTTCAGAATCCCTATTGGGTGAATTTTTGTGTATGATTCTTGCAATCATTGTCACTTGGATCTCAGTGTGATCTTCTGATCAATGAATCTCCTTTCGAATTTTTATGTGCTGTAGTAGTTACTCTTCTAATTTGTAATAATTGCATTCAGGCCTTGAACTTTGCTTTTAAAGATTACTTTAAGAGGCTTTTCAACTACAAGAAAGATAGAGATGGCTACTGGAAACTTGGCATCAGGTGGTGCTGCGGGTGCTTCATCTCTTCTCTTCGTTTACTCACTAGACTATGCAAGGACACGTTTGGCTAATGATGCTATTATATATTGCTCCTTAGTGAGAAAATTAGAAAAATCTCACATTGATTAGGAATGAAGATGGGTGTTAGTTTTGGGACTATAAATAAAGCCCTCCTTCACCATTTGTAAACATCCCAAAATTTGTAAATCTTACTCTCTTTTGTAAGGGTAATTGATTAGCTCAATTTTGCACAATTAGTTATAATTTTGAAGTTCATTCATTTGGAGATAGTGGAAGTGGTCAACGACGCCCGAGGACCTAGGTAACATTTATACTGAACCTCGTTAAATTTCTGGTGTTATTATTTTTCTGCTTTAATATTTCTGTTTCAATATCTGTTTTAGTTTATTTTAGCATTATATTTCCAATAGCATTATTTTGTCGGGTTAGTTTGAGTTTTATTCATTTAAATCATAAGTGAATAGTAACTACTTAGAATAGGAAAAATATACCCGATTTTCCCAACAATTGGTATCATAGCCGAAGGTTTTCTACCTAGGAATTTGTTTGTATTTCGTTTGTTTGCTATTGGAATATAGTTGCTAGTTGTTGTAGTTTGAAGAAATGGCGGAAGGAAAATTTCTTTCAAACAAAGGCCGGTCACCATCCACGTCAGCGAACTATGGTGATGAACGCAAGGTTCGAGGTGGAGAAGTTTGATGGAACCTGGTCATTTCGACATATGGCAAGGCTAAGTTCTAGATGCTCTGTTTCAACAAGGTCTAGACATCACCATTGAAGAAGAGAAACGACGGGAGCGGATGAAGTAGAGTGGAAAAATATCAACCGATTGGCATGTGGTACTATCCGTTCGTGTCTCTCGAGAGAACAAAAATACCCGTTCATGGAGGAGACATCCGCAAGTAAGTTGTGGAAGGCGTTGGAGAACAAGTTCATGAAGAAGAGTGGACAAAATCGACTCTATTTGAAAAAGAAGTTGTTCCGGTTTGAATACCTTCGAGGTACTACAATAAACGACCACATTCTAGCTTTTAATCAATTAGTAGCATTTGTTAAATATGGATGAAACTTTTAAAGATGAAGATTTAGCCTTGATGTTGTTAGCCTCCGCTACGATGAGTTTGATCGTCTTATTACGAGCTTACTCTTGGGAAGGATAAAGTGTCTTTTTGAGGAAGTTTGTACTACTTTGTATAGTTATGAAATTAGAAAAAAGATAAAACGAGAAGCGAGAATGAAACGGCAGAGGCATTGTACGTAAGAGGGACGTCCGTAAACACAACATAAAGGAAGCGAGAGGTAGATCTCTATCAAAAGGAAGACTTGGTAAAGATGAATGTGCCTTTTGTCATGAGAAAGTGCCATTGGAAGAAAAATTGTCCGAAGGCTGAAAAGAAAGGAAAAGATGTGCAATCTGATGCATGTGTGGTGAGAAAGCAATTCAAATTCAGATTTTGCATGGGTTGGTTCGTCAACAGCATCTCATCCTGGTGATTGGATTTTTGATTCAGCATGTACTTTCCATGTGTATCCTAACAAGAAATGGTTCTTTAACTTTGAAGAACTAGACGGTAGAGTTGTTTTCATGGGTAATGATTATCCATGCAAAGTTTTGGGAATCGGTACAATTCGTTTGAAGAATCAAGATGGTTCAACGAGGGTTTTGACAGATGTTCATTATGTTCCAAATATGAAGAAGAATCTCATTGATGTGGGAGCCTTAGAATCAAAAGGCTTCACGCGACCATACAAATGAGGCGTGAAGGTTACTTCCTGAAAGCACCTTGGTGGCGATGAAAGGTGTTCGGAAGAATAACTTGTACTACTACCTTGGTAGTACGAGCTTATTGGGATAGCATCGACAACGGTTTCGTATGAAGAAAGAGATTTAGAAACTACCAAGTTGTGGCATATGCGTTTGGGACATTGGTGAAAAAGCTTTCTGATTCTAGTAAAGCAAGGCACGTTAAAGGTGCGAGAACCAGTTGGAATCTGTGCGCATTGTGTATTGGGGAAGCAGAAAAGAGTAAGCTTTGCACCGCTCTTCATAATACAAAGTGGCATTTTGGATTACATCCATACCGATGTATTGGGCGAACAAGAAGCTCCATCCATGAGTGGAAAACATTATTATGTCACTTTCGTTAATGACTTCTCCAGGAAGAGTTTGGGTGTATCTCGTGAAGAAAAAGGATGAAGTGTTGGGGATTTTTCTCAAGTGGAAGAAGATGATCGAGACTCGGGTAAAAAGATCAAGCGTCGAGGTCCGATAATGGTATTGAGTACACAAACGATCCATTTATGAAAGTTTGTGAAGAAGAAGTGATAGTGCGACACTTCACTATTCAAAAACACTACAACAAAACGGAGTCAGCAGAACGTATGAACCGACTTTCTTTGGAGAAGGTTCGGTGTATGTTGTCAAAAATCTTGGTTTAGGCAAGCTAGTGATTGGCCGAGGCTATAACATATGCATGCCATCTCGCCAACCGTCTACCATCGTCGCTTCTTGCAAAACGCCTTTATGGAGGTATGGTATGGAAAACACCTTTAAGAGATTACGATTTCTTACATGTGTTTGGTTCAATTGCATACTACCATGTAACAGAATCAAAGTTGGACCCAAAGAGCCAAGAAAGCCATTTTTTAGGGATCCCTTCCGGTTCTAAGGGATATCGACTACGGTGCCTTGAAACGAAAGGATAATCTTTAGCAGGAGATGTTACCTTTGATGAATCTGCATTGTTGAGAAAGATAACCAAGAAGATTGATGGCACTTTAGGAGGTGGAGCAAACCCTAAACAAAGTGGAGTTTGAAAGCAAAATTGTTAATCCAGTTAGTGAAGATAAGGCATGTGTCTGATCCTCCATTGACGTAAGATGAATCGGATGAAGAGGTTTTAACCCAAGAACCTCCACATCAACAAGAAGAAACCGGCAGCGGTTGATAGGCCACGACGACAAAATGTCAAGGTACCTACTGATACAAGGATTTTGAAGACCTACTAAGCTCATTTTAAGAATACGGTAGCCTGTGCACTTTCAGTTGTGCATGATGATGTTCCTTCCATATATAAATATGCAATCAGAAGCCCTGAAGTTGAAAGATGGAAGGAAGCCATGGATGAAGAACTTTTGTCCCTTCAGAAGAATAAAACACGGAGGGTGACGCAACTACCTAACGGCAACAAGGAAATTGGACGAAATGGGTGTATGCAAAGAAAGATGGATTTCCTAACAAAGATGGTATTCGCTACAAGGCAAGGTTGGTGGCTAAGGGCTACGCTCAGAAGGAGGGAATCGATTATAATGAGGTAATAGATTATAATGAGGTATTTTCTCCAGTTGTAAAACATTCTTTCATTAGAATTTTGTTGGCCTTGGTAGCACAGTTCGATTTGGAACTAGGTCAACTTGATGTGAAAACCGTGTTTCTACACGGTGACTTAGAAAGAGAGATCTATATGTCTCAGAAGGGTTTATTGTTCACGGTAAAGAGAATTGGGTTTGTAAGCCGAACAAATCATTGTATGGATTGAAGTAATCTCGGGCCGGTGGTACAAACGATTTGATCGGTTATGTTGCAAACAAAAGTATACCGAAGCACACATGATCATTGTGTGTATTTTCATGCAAGCTACAAAATGAGTCTTTCGTCTATCTCCTATCAGTACGTCGATGATATGTTGATCAGATCGAAGAGCCAAGCGAAATTGAAAAGTTGAAGGCTAAACTAAGTCGAGTTCGAGATGAAAGATTTGGGAGAAGCGTTAAGATTCTCAGTATGGAGATAAGTAGAGACGGAAGAAGGGGAAGCTTAGTTTGACCAAGAGTCAATATTTGAAGCGGATACTACAACGTTTTGGTATGAATGAACAGACAAAACTGTAAAGTACTACGCTAGTTCCTCAATTTAAGCTTAGTCTCGATTATCTCCTAAGAATGATGCAGAACGAGAATATATGGCAAAGGTATCATATGCAAATGCGGTTGGTAGCTTGATGTATGCAATGGTGTGTCATAAGACTTGACATTTCATACGTGGTTGGTCGTAAGCAGTTGTGTACATTTACGATCGGTAAAGGACATTGGTTGGTCGTGGAAATGGATTCTACGATATATTATAAATCCGTAGATGTTGGTTTAGTATTTCAACGGGATAATACCATTGGTCAACGTGGCGATCGGATATTGTGATCGACTTACGCAGTGAGATTTAGATAGCGTCGGTGTTACTAGTTATGTGTTTACTATCGCTAGAGCACCGGTCGGTTGGAAGTCACCTTATAGTCCACAGTTGCTTTGTCTACTACGAGCGAGTATATAGCAGCGACAGAGGCTGTGAAGGAAGCTATTTGGTTACGAGGTTTGCTTGAAGACTTGGGAGTTAGTCAAAAACACATTAAGGTGTTTTGTGACAGTCAGAGTGCTACTCATTTAGTAAAGAACCAAATCTACCAAGCACGTACAAAGCACCTTGACGTTCAAGTTATCATTTAGATGCAGACTATTGAAGAAGGTGGAGTACTAGTTCGGAGAAGATTAGTACGAAGAGAATCCCGCAGGATATGATAACCGCGTGGTAATAAAGAATCAAGTTCAAACATTATACGGACTTGATTAACATCACTACAGATTAATCGCTCAAGGCGTTGTTGATCTAGCAATTGAAGAAATCATTTAAAACTACTAAGTCACTAAGGTGGAGATTTGTTATATATTGTTCCTTAGTGAGAAAATTAGAAAAGTCCCACATTGATTAGGAATGAAGATGAGTGTTGGTTTTGAGGCTATAAATAAAGTCCTATTTCACCATTTGTAAACATCCCAAAATTTGTAAATCTTCCTCTCTTTTGTAAGGGTAATTGATTAGCTCAATTTTGCCCAATTAGTTGTAATTTTGAAGTTCATTCATTTGGAGATAGTGGAAGTGGTCAACGACGCCCGATGACCTAGGTAACATTTACATCGAACCTCGTTAAATTTCTGGTGTTATTATTTTTCTACTTTAATATTTCTGTTTCAATATCTGTTTTAGTTTATTTTAACATTATATTTCCAATAGGATGTCGGGTTAGTTTGAATTCTATTCATTTAAATCATAAGTGAATAGTAACTACTTAGAATAGGGAAAATATACCCGATTTTTCCAACAGACGCTAAGGCTGCTAAGAAAGGTGGTGAGAGACAGTTTAATGGTTTAATTGATGTTTACAAGAAAACCCTAAAATCAGATGGTATTGCTGGGCTATATCGAGGATTCAGCATATCATGTGTTGGAATTATTGTGTACCGTGGTATCTACTTTGGAATGTATGATTCACTGAAGCCTGTTGTGTTGGTTGGTGTGTTGCAGGTAATTAGATTTTTAAGACTTGTACCTGCATTTCGTTTCTTCTTTCATGTGTACCGAAGTTGTTATTTTCTTTCCGTGGTATTTCAGTATTTCTTTAATATATGGACTAATGGAAAAGAAATTTGCACGTTGGTGACTTGGTGCTTTATATAATTTTGAAATATGTTAAAGTGTTGAACTATATATCCAATATGACCGTGCTATAGAATCGTTTCTATGGAACTTATACTCATAATTAAGGCTTAAGAATTGGCTCTACCATTGAATTAAACTTTTAATTCATGTATCCTGTATTATAGAAGCACGCTAATTGAACCTCCTCAATTGGGACATCTGTAAGAAATTTGGAATGAAGTAATTCCTGCTGGGCCTCCTATAGCCAACCATTGTTGGAACCTCTGTTACTTGAATATCGATCGATGAATTATTATTACTATTTTTATCTGAAAGAGATCGTTCAATGACTTATTTGATTGCTAACTTGCCATAAATAATGAGACTTGCACTGCTGTTGTATGTTTATGTTCACTAATGATAAATTTTTTTTGGGGGGTTATACAGGATAGTTTCTTTGCTAGCTTCTTGCTAGGATGGGGTATTACCATTGGTGCTGGGTTGGCTTCCTACCCTATTGACACAGTACGGAGACGGATGATGATGACATCTGGGGAAGCTGTTAAATATAATAGCTCTATAGATGCATTCAAGCAAATCATCAAGAAGGAGGGAGCATTATCACTCTTCAAGGGTGCTGGTGCAAACATTCTGAGGGCTGTTGCTGGGGCTGGTGTACTTGCTGGCTATGACAAGCTGCAGCTCGTTCTCTTTGGTAAGAAATATGGTTCAGGTGGTGGGGGCTAATGAGTAGCAAGTGGGTTGATGACAAATTAGTTCGACATTGTAATGTCTCATCTGGTGTGGGAAAATAATTTAGTTCTTAGAAGTATTACCCTGTTATCTGAATGTGGATTGCTTATAAGAATCTTAGTTAGAAAAACTGTTTAGGGATGCGTTATGTGAAGAATCCTAGTCACAAAATCAGTCTTATGAGTGTTACCCTTGTGCTTGGGCTTAATGGCAGGAAACAAGTTATGGTATTTTGTATGGGGGAAATATTAGGAGTGTACAAAAAATCCGATCATTCGATCCGATTCGTTAATTTTTCATCCGATTTGATACAATCCGATGGTCGGATCGGATGACGAATTTTATTACGATTCATCTGATCCAATACGATCCTATCGAAATTAATTATATATATATTTATTAAATTAAATATATATATATATAATTAATATATACATTTATTTGATTTTTTAATGTTTTTTTTAAGTAAAATAATTTTATGTTATGATTTATGTGAAAATTTAAAATTTTTATTTAAAAATACAAAAAATAGAGTTAATTAAATTTATTGGTCGAATTGATCAGATGTCATCCGAATAATTTACGGATCAGATTGAGCGGATGTGAGAGGTGATCGGATCGGTTGTGGATTAAGATGTTTCAATCCGAACGAATAGTCGGATTAGATCAGATGAGTTTAACATCAGCAGTTTCAATTCGATGAATAGCCCCAGGAAATACTCTTCAAGTCCCCTTTTTTACCCTTTGGTCCACTTTTTCTTAAAACGAACACTAAGTCTCATTCTTATGAAAATGGGAACATTTTGATCCACTTTTTGACAAAGCTGCTTAATATTAGACATAAATATAGAACATGATTTACGCATGATAATTTAAGTAATAAATAATTTGTGTGACTATGCTTAGGCATTGTCCAAGCTAAGGAACAATAACGACTTTTAACAAGTGTAAGGGCGTTTTAGGAGAGTTATTTTTACCTAATAAAACAAATCAAAAACCAAAGTAATGTGATTGGAAGGGATTGAGATCAGATTAAACATTTTCTTTCTACCATTACAAGCTATGTAAATACTAGACATGCGGAATGGTAAATTGGTCTGGCTTGCGATTAGAATGCTACGAGCCGACTCAATTATGACCTCTCTTTTTTTATTTTTGCTTTGTTAGAAAAGAATGGTATTATTGTCATTCGGTCTTAGGTGAATATAATTCGAATATTTGATGCATCAAAGTTTCCTCGTAGCAAAAACAAAACAAAAAATAAATAAATATTGTACAAGATTATTTACAATTACAGATTACTAAAATGCAGCATTATTTACAGATTGGATTTTAGGCTTGGAGCTCCTTTTTGACAATTCTTTTTGGACTCAAAAGTACTGGTGTTTCAACCGTCTGTTATGCAGTTCTTCCTCCTCTTATAATCATGCAGAACTTTCTCCCTCTCCAATGGGGATGCAGATAATAACCACTTGCTAAATTCAACCTCTCCCATTCCCTTGGACTGAGCAATAAGTCTAAATTGAACCCGTTTCCGGTCTTTTGATAAAGAAACATTTGCCTTCCTGTTTATGCCTTCTGATTTCTTCCCCTGAGCAAAAAGGACACTGGGTTGTCTCAAGTTATTGTTCCGAGGGATGTCAACTTCCAGCTTTCCTTCGATAGTAGGTCCATAGTTTACAACATGTTCGTTGCGATGAGCATAAACAACACCTAGATAACAGTAACTTCAGTTATGCCAAGTCTGTCTACCCACTTTTCAGTCTTCAAAATATGCATCTTATTAGTAAATAATTGCCGACCAAACCCCATAGAGGACAAGGGGAAAAAGAAAGTGATAAAACTTACCCAGGTCTTCCAGTGTAGGATCTGCTGTCAATGCTTTCTCAGACTTGCCGTTTAGTGTAACTTCAGGATCAGGTTCTTCTGAAGAAACATACCTCTTACCTGGCTCAGTGAATCCCTGTTTTCTACCTTGGAGATGACCCCCTTGTCCTTGCTTTTCATGTAACTCAATGATTTCTCCAGTGAAGAGCTTATCAGAAAGATCACGAAATAAATTGCAAATTCCAAAAAGCTCACCTTGAAATTCTTTGCAATCCTGAAACGAATTAAAAACATAGTAAAATACTTGAATGCTAGCAATAGATTTATCTGGAACATATTTTTCAATACCTGGACACCTTCAAAATATCTTTTCTCCATTTTTCCAGAAACAGCAATATTTGATAGCTGCTGTTTGTACACCTGACGTGAATAAACAAGTTCCTCCAGGGAACCAGCAGCAAGAAGGCGGAAAACCACAACATGTCGCTTCTGCCCATAACGAAACGACCTGTCTTGGGCTTGTAAGTCTTGAGCAGGATTCCAGTTTGGATCAAAGATCACAACTCGATTTGCACTGACAAGATTCAATCCTAGCCCACCAGCACGAGTTGATATCAGGAACACCTAAGTGAGAAATGATTGTCAAATAGAATGAAAGCCTGACTCAGATAGATATGCTTTGATTTGATTATATATTGACCTGTTTGCTTGGACTTCTGTTGAAGTTGTCAACAAGAGACTGTCGCAAATTGGATGGGGTAGATCCATCAAGTCTTGAAAACGGATAACCCTTGCGTATGAGAAATTTTTCCAGTATATCCAGCATCCTGAAAGGGGAAGTTTAGTTTAGGAATTCAAAAAAGATATACACAAGCCAAAAAATGGCTTAGTTGCTCTCTTGATATTATAACCAATTATCTAAAAAAATAATCATGCAGCAAAATAAGTTAAAAAAATGCCTAAAACATTCCAACATTTAGCAATTGCAAAGTTATTCAATAGCAACTGCTGCAAAGGAGTATATCCATGCATGACTAACGATTCTCTTGAAGAATAGTCAACAAGCAGCCCAGCTAATCCAAAACTTTTCAATAGTTTGAAGTACAGCCCATCGTCACAAAAAGTACAAATCAAAAATAAAAGAAAAAAAGATCTAGCTTACAGCAATCAAAATACCAGATACAGTTACTTGTACAGAGAGGGAAGCACAGATAGACTAGACGACCTTGCAGCAGAATTGTAATTTGTCATCTCACCTAACAGAATAACTGAACAAAAGAACTTTATCACCCTTCAAAAGCCAAGAGAACAATAACTTCTCTAATGCTCGCATTTTGCCACAATGTTGAACATCACTGAGACCCATAAAACTTTCATTTTGAGTGCTCCCTCCCACCAAATCAATGTCTTGACCAAACACAGCAGCAGCAAATTCTGCATCTTTCTTTTGTTTATCAGGCTCATCCCTAGAATTAGGCTTGATCAGCTCCAGGTGATTGCTAATCTGCCAGCCAATTTTTTATTAAATCAGAATAATCTGCCAACCATTGATAGTGACAAAAAGTAATAAAAACAAAGGAAGCAGCTATAAAAAGTAAAAATGCCAGATTAGGAAGTTCATTAACATTTAATATTGGAACGGACCACTAGATAGCTCAATACAATACGTTACTGTTTACAGTTCTGCAAGAAAACTAAACACATTTTGAAATAAATGTCGAGAGTTTTATGTCATTTTAATCAGCTGTGCATTGCTTTTCCGTCGTTTAGTTGATTTTATATAAGATATTGTATCATAGTTGATATAGTCTAGACATTCTATGTTGCTGACATGTTTGTACATAAATAAAGCCCACCTGAAAAGTATAAAATGAAAATTACAACAGGCAATACAGTATCAGGAAAGAAGTCAAATATTCTATATGAACTTGGTTCGATGAAAATCAACAGATTAATGAGAAAATTCATCAAAAGCTCATACCTGTTGGAGCTTTACAAGACAAGGGAGGACAAGGCAAAAGGGGCATGAATCACAACCATCGGGATTATCTCTATGAAGGTAGGGCCAAATGATTCCATTTGGCACAATCCTTTTGCAGCATTCGACTTGAGTAAGAGGGCTCCCACAGCTACAAGGAAGGTCCTTGTTTACAAGGCACTGGATGTCCGGCAGTTCTAATATTCTCCTGTATACCCGTTTTTGTAATTCACTCATTGCACAGAACACAACATTATCTTCCTTTCCCATCATAAGATGACCAATTGTCTCCTCTTTTGTCCTTCTTAACATATATTTACGAAGAACAGATACTAAGTGCTGCTTTCGCTCATCAGCAATCTGAATAAATCTTTCAGGAGCGGTTGACCTTTGGCCGTGTTTGAGGGGATCATCATAGAACTCCCGAAAGTGCTCACGTGTTCCCAAAGATCCCGGTGCAACCCAATCAAAGAGATTAAACAGTTCCATAATTTTGTTCTGCATTACAGTACCAGTTAGACCAAAACGCTTTAAGGTTTTAATTTCCAGACATGCTGTATACAATTTTGACTTTTCATTCTTGAGCCGGTGTGCCTCGTCAACAATCACAATCTCCCATTCAACCTCTGACAAAATGCTCCCAGAAATTCTGAATGTATCAAAGCTGGTAACAAGAATCTCAACAGCCTGTGCTTTGAGTTTCTCATGAATCAAGTCACGGTTTGCACCTTGGTAAATAGAGACATTAAAGCTAGCCCACTTAGAGAATTCGTCTTCCCAATTGTGAATGACTGAAGTGGGGCAAATTATGAGTACAGGGTCTTTTCTATGCAATTGACTTTTCTTTAATGTTGTAGAGTCAATAGAGTCTACATCCTTCGCATAAACAGCACCCAGGAATGCAATTGTTTGAATTGTTTTGCCTAACCCCCTATTCCATTGTTAATGAAAAATGTATTAAACTAATTAACAGGCCTGATTCATAGTCCAGTTAAAAAAAACAATGAAACAATGCAGGAACTCTGATTTTTAAAAACCCACATACCAGGAAAAATGTTTCTCTGAGAAATTGCAGGCAGTATATAACATTATAATGTATATGAACACAAACTAGACATATTATGACAAATAGAACAATGTCACAGAATAACGTGTGTTACATGCCGAAAGCTTTTAATGAAAACGCCTTGTGCAAAACTTTAAATGAAATCAAATTAAGAAATCAAAACTTAAGAAAGGAAAACTAGAGATAACTTTAAAAATATACACATACATATCATCTCCGAGAATACCTCCATGGTTATTCTTGTATAGATTATAAAAGAACTTAACTCCCTCTCTTTGATGTTCAAGCAACCTACAGTTTATGGATGCAGCAACCTGAAGCCAGGGGAAAAAATTAAGGGAAGAACCAAAAAAAAAAAAAAAAGATTGAGAGCAACAGACTACTGACATATATAAAACACTTAACTACAATAGTATGATTCAAAATGAGAAAAATAATCATTGAGCATCTACTCAATCAATAATATTGTTGGAAAATGGAAGAAATTGATGGACTTTATGTTATATACTTTACGAGCGTTTTTTAAGCAAAGTGCTTCATAAAATATGAGAATTGTCCATTACCAATGCCTTTTAAGCTCAAATACTTTGGTCCCATAAACAACTGTCTAGGATATACGCTATTTATTTTCCCAACTTTGTTTTCTTAACTTCGGGATACAAACGCAATCAAAAGATTGGAATGAAGTAATTTTATGAATAATTCATCATATATAGTGAACTAAAAGAGCATACAGGGAAATTGGTAGCAAGAATTAAAAGAACATAGGTTATTAAGAAACCGGGTAAGCATGAAAATACCTGAAAAACCGGAGTTTCTCCCGGGGATGACAGAACCAACGGTTCAAAAGGTCCATTATGATCAAATTGAAAAGGATTGACTTTGGACCTTACGATCCGTTCTGGTTTGGGTTGTTCCTCTTCTTCCTCTTCATCTTCGTTGGGATCACAACCGTGATGTTCCTGGTGTTTTTTTAGTTTCTCTTGGCTCTGCAATTGAATTGGGGGAAGAAAGGTTGGGTCGTCGAGGCGCAGAAGCTGCTGAGAAAGAGAGGACTTGGGAGGTTTTCGAGAGATTGTATGAGAATTCGAGGCTCTTGTTGTTTGGATTTCGACGGATCTGGAGGATGTTTGTGGATTTGTGCAGGGCTTAAGAGTTTCTTTGAAGGCATGCAGTGACATTGATCGAAGGTGTTCGGAGAGATCGATGATTTTAACTGCTTTTATAAGTGTTTCTGCCGTTTATAGACTCAATATATATATATATATATATTTATTTATTATTTTAATAAATAATTATTTATCCTATTAATTACAATTAAACTAGTATAGATCGCTGATTTTAACTGTTTTTATAAGTGTTTCTGCCGTTTATAATCATAGACTCCGTGTATATATACATATTATTTTAATAAATAATTATTTATCCTATTAATTAAGATTAAACTCGTATACATAAACATCGGTTCGAAATCCACGATTTTAAGATAATTTGAATATGTTTCGATCTTAAATAAATTATGAATTATTCAATCCGAATTTGATTGGATTGATCGAATCAGATATAATCAAAATTTTAATTTAAATCTATAAAATAAAAAATTACATAAATAAACAAATTATGAATTATTTAATCCGATTTGAACTGTTATAAATGTCAATCCAAATAAATCTTAATCCAAATCCGATATAATTTCAACCTAAAAAATGAAAAATTACATAATTTAACTTCACTCTACAAAACATTAATGATATCACAAACTCCTTTAGTTAATCATTCAAGTTTTAAATCACTAATATCATCAAGAACATACGATGAAAAATTAAAAAGTTAAAAATATAAATAAGCAAGTAATAAACTAATAAACATAATAATATATAAAAAAAATTTAATTTTCACGTAATATGATAACTAATAAATTTATATATATTGAAACTATATATTTAAAAATTTTATGCAATATATCTTATCTGATTCTAGAGTCTCATTTTTATCAAGTGACTCTTAGATGAAACTGATGAAGAATTCATTGTTTTATTTATATTAATTCTTTGATTGTTGTAAATTTATCGTCAAATAATACTGAAATACAAAAAATATCTATAATTCAGATTAAAAAAACATATTCAGAGAAAATAAGAAAAATACCAACAAATTCTCTTTCGTAGCCCATCAATTTCACAAGATTATTACGACGAACTCGACCAATTGCTTCAACTTCAACCTTAAACTCCTTTTCAATTTGTCCCTAAAGAGGAAAGGGAAAAAATAAATTAATATTCTTTGTTCTAATTCCGAGCAAAAAAAAAACAGTACATCCAACACAATATATTCTAGAGATCTTCTAACATCACACATCCATTTGAAACAAAAGTAATAAGTATTAATAGCAGCCAAAACAGAGCATTTGAACATTGGATCTAAGATCAAAATTCAAAAAAAAAAGTTCAAACAAATCTAACATTTCGTTGAAGAACGATTAAGAACAGCGAACAACGAACAACGACAGGTGAACAACGAACAACACGAGCGACTAAAACCAGGGATGGGGTTGGAGTCGAGTATGAGAGACAGAGAGAGAGATTGTCGCTAAAAAAATTTAATTTAAGGTTTCAATTTTATTAAGAGATGGCCGCTAGCGTCGAGTATATTAGCTTAAGGTTAAATGTTTAATTATAATATTATAATATTATTATTATATATATATATATTAAATAATATATTAAATATATAGGATTAAATCGAATTGTATGGATTTGAATATTTTTAATCTGAATTTAAACAGATCTATAAAATTCAATTCGAATCTTATCTAATTTTGGATCGAAATTAATTGTTTTTAGATTTGATCATATTTTTCGAATTAATCAGATATTTTGCTCACCTTTAATACATATCATAAAAAAATTCACTCTAAAAGACCGACGACATTATCCAAAATAATTAATTTATTTATTTTGAAAATAAGAAAATACCTCTTTTTTATCTCAAAACTAAAACAATTCCTATATATAATAAAAAGAGATTTAAATATAAGACAAATACATACATAAATAGATTAGATCTTATCTGTTAACAATAAGACAAAAAATTAGAGAGATAGGTTGTTGATCTAATTGAGTGACAAAGATTAAGTCTTAAAATTATGAGTAATCCAATATATCACTCCGTAGTCTTACGAGTGAGGGAGAGAAAATGTTGAAAAACCTTATATGTAAATTTTTAGTCATCACACTAATTTAGTAACAAATTGTTGACTTATAACTTAAAGTGGTTAATTAATATTTAAGTTATAAATTTGAAGAGAATGGATTTAGTCCTTTTATAGTTTCGAGTAAATGAATGATTTAATTTTATAATTTTTAATTAAATTATTTTATTCTCTTAATTTTAAAATAAATAATAATTTTAATTTTACACATATACATACATTAACTTTAAACTTTTAAATTTAAAATACAACTTTTTTTTATAAGTTATAGATATAAAACACTATAATTAAAAACAATACGAATTAAATATCTTTTTTTGTAAAAAAATATTAAACCTCTCACACCTGGGTCATTTTGTCCCACTTTACTTAATAAAAGCAATAATTTGCCCTTAATATAGTGATTTAATATCTCCCTCCTAAATTTTTTAGAATTTTAGAATCTAATCATTAAAAAATTCAATTAAAATATCCGTCTAAATATATTGTTATTGCGTGCAGTTCTATTATTAGCACATCTTTCTTCAATTTATTACTAACACGTGCCGTATAAATATTTCACTTTTTAGCAAAATTTAGATTTGTATTGAGAAGTTCGATATATTATAACTATAGGACACTGCTATTTGCACACTATATAACATTGCATTCACGAAAATTCTCGAAATAATATAACATTTGACATTTTTATCCTTTGCACAGGACTGGACATGGTTTGTAATTGATTCCTCTTTCTTTTTTTTTCTTTTAGAATCTCGTGTTGTTTGTTATCATGTATTGGTCTACTTGTTTATTTGCTTTGGAATCTTTAGAATATTCTAATATATAATTTTCAAATCTAAGAAGACAAAAGAAAGAAGAAAATTAAAAAAAATATTTATTCATCTCCATTGTTACTATTAAATATCCTCTATTCGTGTCAATACTTTTGCTTGATTTGCTTCCATCATGGTCTCCTATTGCAAAGCTTAATAGCTTTGAATTTTCTTAATTTTATGGATACAATCATTAAAGTACGAACGAGCTCAAAAAATATATCTTTAAAATTTTCTAATGTTAGAATAAAATAAATTTTGGTGAAAATTATTATCTATAAATAACTTAATAATATTCATTTTGTATTATCAAAAATTAAAGACAAATATGCAAAAATATATCAAAATTTATAACCATTAATTAATTTTGTAGATAAACGGTTAATCTTCTAAATCTACACATTTTTCCTAGAGAACCCTTTAATTGCATCTCAACTCTTTCTAACAATGGGATATTAGATAAGTGGAATATATTACATATAATTTGGAAATCATAATTATTATATAGTTAATAATTATATACCTATTGTATTCCATCATTAAAATAGACATTATCTTTATGTCTTTATACATTAAAGACTCACATCCTATTATATACATTAAAGTTCAAATTATTTAAACCTTAGTAGACCACTTTTAAATAGACTTAACCTTATATGATAATCTATAACACATAGTTATTCTCGTATGATCCCAACGTTAGATTAAGGATCCAACAATCTCTCATTTGGGCTATATGTATAAGCATATAATTATACATTGCAAAAATAACTATATAAACTCAATTTTATCGTTATCATTGAAATATATGTGTAATAAATCCGGTCCATCAATTATACTAATATAGGATCAAAGCAACCTTCGTTACATCTTTCATAACTCGACCCATCAATGGTCAAGTATGTCGATACAATTGAATGACATATATCATGATGTGAATGTATAGCATGAAAATTTCATGGAATGTGATCTTAACAATCTTATTCCTAATTGGTCCAACCTTAAACCTTGGTGAGATCAAACCATAACAAAATCAAAATGTAAATAAACCAAAAAAATTATTTATGCAGAAAATAACCTCAAAATATCCAAAAATTGAAATAATTGAAAGTATGTCTATATAAAAAAAACATTTAAAATTACAAATTCTTATTAAAACTAAATATTCTCAAACAACATGACACATAATTGTATCTCCTCCTACAAACTCAACATCCTCAAAGAATAAAGCATTTCTTGACTCAAAAATCAACTTTGATGTGAGATCATAAAACTTGTACCCTTGGATTTTTCTAAATATCCAATAAAATAGCAACTTATCATTCATGAGTCTAGTTTCTTTTCATTAGGCCCATAAGGTTTTGGCTCAGTTGGATATCCACAGATATGTAAGTGCTTTAAATTAGGCTTTTTACCCATCCAAAGTTCATAAGGGGTTTTGGCTCTTACTTTAGTTGGAAGCCTATTAAGGATATATGTTGTAGTCTTAAGCACTTCTTCTCAAAGTGATTATGGTAAGGTAGAATGACAAATAATTCTCCTTACTATATCTTTAAGCGTCTTGTTTCATATTTCAATAACACTATTCATACTAAATTAATGCAATATAGTGTATTGTAGGACGATATCGCATTCCTCTAGTAACTTAGCAAACATTTATGGATGTTGTTCATCTAAATCGTTATATCTACTATAGTACTCACCACCACAATCAAATCTGATGCATTTGTTCTTTTGTTGAGTTTGTTCTTAACTTAAACTTTATAATTTTTGAACACACTCAATGATTATGATTTTTCATGAATAAGAAATAAATAGCCATATCTAAAAGAATCGACTATAAATATTATAAAATATTATTGACCATTCTAAGCAATTGTAGAAAATGGCCTACAAATGTCTACGTGTATAAGTTTTAAGACTTCTAAAGTCCTGTTGGCTTCAAATCTTCTTTTATTGGTTTGTTTCTCCTTTATACAGTTAACACACGCATCAAAATCTATGAGATCTAAGGGGTCTAAAAATTTTGTTAGACACAAGTCGTTTTATTATGCGTCTGAAGATATGATCTAATCTCTTATGTTATACCATAGTCAAAATTTCACTTGTTACTTTTCTTTTTATACCTAGTGTACTTAATTGCAGCTTCCTTATCCTTCTTTATTTTCCTTATCCTTGTTCTTATACTTAGATGTTAAGGCCAGATGAGAAATCTCTGTATGATCTTGCTTCAATCTTTTCTCTTCCTGAACATAGTGTGACATGAGCTCATTTAGAGACCAAGTCTCTTTCTGATAGTTATAGCTCACCTTAAACTAGCTAAATTGTGTAAGAAGATATATCAAAACCAGATGTACCAGTAAGTCCTTAGAGAGTTTTGGATTAAGTGCTCCTAATTTGGAAGTAAGATAAGACATCTCCATAATTTACTCTTTGATATTGCCTTTGTCCCTATAAATTATTGAAATTAAACTTATCAATAGCATACCTATTTCAACTTTTTTGTTCTTGACAAAACTATTTTCAATATTCATAAGAAAATCCTTAACAATAGTTATCTTTTCAGACATTATGCCCCTAAATGCATCCAAAATGGCATTCTTCGTGATCATCATACATATGCGATTTGATTTTTTCCACCTTTCTTTTTATTTCTTTTCATCAAAAATACTCTTATTTGTAAGAGGTGTAGAGGAATTAACCCTTATTGTAAGGTCCAAATCCATGAATTTGAGAACTATCAAGAGATTCTCTAGCCATGACTCGAATTTGGTAATATTTAGTATGAAATAGAGTTGATGTTGATAGTAATATTAATAAGATTATTCATAGTTGAATCCAAAAAATAATATATAAACAAAACAAGTTCACATAACTCTCTAAACCAAAATAACAAATTCATACAAATGTAAATCTCATCTCAAAATTGCGAGTACTCTATTAATATTTTATCTTTAAACAAAAGATATTAACTTGTAAGTGATATCTTGGTGTAGTAGTCAAACACTGACAATAAGAACACGTCGAACAATAAATCTTCCTTTACGATGAATCATTGTTCACATGTAAAAATAAAAAAATCATCACGCATTTATTACCATGGATATACATATAGCTATGTCAAATATTAACCTTTATTTGGATCAATCAATATTCACATAAATTACGTACACACAATGTTTATATTCTAAAACATATTAATTTTCACAAAAAATATTATTTTAACATTTTACTTCAATTAATATATCTCAATATATCTCAATATATTAATATTTTGTATTTTAAGTTGTATAATTTTTTTGATTACAACATAAATAAACACTAAACCAACAATAATCAATACTAATAATTACATTGGGTTAAAGCTGATTGGGTTATAAAATTCATATATATATTTCGATCCATTAATTTAAATTTATGAAAGTTTTTTAAAGTTCATAAAATATTTATGCGCTTTAAAAAAATAATTATTTTTAAACTTAATCCAATACATTACTTAAGAATCAAAATCCTAGTAATACTAAATGAAAATTCTAATTTCATTACCAAAAATAAGTTTTAGTTGCAAAAAAAAAAATATATTTTAGCAGCAACAGCTGCTACCCCATTTTTTTTATTATGCATTAATTAAAATATAGCTATAACGTAAAGAAAACTCTAATTGCATTACTAAAAGAAAGTTCTAATTGTTATAAAAAGAAAATTCTAATTAGGAAAACCTAGTTCCCAAAAAAGAAAAAAAAATATTGGTAATAGAAACTATGTCAGTCGTCACTGCATCCATAACACCAATATGAAACTATGAATGACGATTCAAATAAAGCTACATCAATATATTATCAACGTGATATCTAATGGCTATTCAAATAAAGCTACGTCAATATATTATCAACGTGATATCTTCTCTCTGTTTCATTGATTTATTATTATTATGATTATTATTATTATTATTATTATTATTTAGATGGTTAAACATTAACATTTTAATTATAAATAATTAAAATTATAATTATCTGTAAAAATTTTACGATTTTTTTTTCTTCTAAAAATAATCGTAATTGATAAGCCATGGAACGAGGATGGTTATTCTAATCCCAAAACTATGGTTAGTTGAAACTAAACATATATTAATATTATTTTATATATATATATATATATATATATATATAATTATATAAAAAATACAATTTTAAGATTAAATTTTATTTATTCTTACTTTATATATTTTTATTTTACTTATAAACATGTACTAAATAGTTAAAAAATAAAAACTAATGTATAATATTTTAAATAATGTAGTAGAGTAAAAAATGTTTAACATTTATTTTTAAAAATTAAATATATTTTTAAATAAATAATAAAAATAAAATAAA
This sequence comes from Hippophae rhamnoides, assembly GCA_033030585.1. Classification (NCBI taxonomy): domain Eukaryota; kingdom Viridiplantae; phylum Streptophyta; class Magnoliopsida; order Rosales; family Elaeagnaceae; genus Hippophae; species Hippophae rhamnoides. The sequence goes on along the minus strand of CM065428.1, from coordinate 57,169,800 downwards.
AAACGTAGTTAAACTATAGGAAAATTTCTATTGACTTATAATCAACAATTATTAAACAAATATATCCGAATTTTATAAGGGTAATTATGGTTATTAACATAACTGTCCCTGCTTATCCGTATGGTCATTCCTAGTTCCAATCATACATTGACAAAATAAATAAATAAATAAATTGTAGCAAAATTCAACCTTGAGTTTCTTTTTTATTTAACCAATAATACTTAATTTGATTCTAACTTGTCTTTAATGACAAAAAAATTTACATATCAAATCTAAGATCAAATAATCATAATTATAAAATATTCTTAGATTTTAATCATAATTTTAGAAGATATCAATAATTATGATCAAACTCGATAACACGAAAACCAAATTTCTCATAAATTGAAAATAAATCTGACTCTTAATAATTCAACATGAAGAGATTTTGATATCACTTGTTACAATAAAATAACATTTAATGAAAACTATCACCTACAAATACCCTATGAACATTTGTATTGTATCACCAAAAATCAAAAATAAATACACAGAAATATAACTGAATCTATAGCCATTAATTAATTATATAGATGAGTGATTAGTCTTTTAGATCCATGCGTTTTCCTTTGAGAACCCTTTAACTTTCTATATGCTATTTCTAATAATGGGATATAAGATCAAATGAACATACTACATGTGATTTGGGGATCATAACCATTACAAATATAGTTAATAAATGTATATCTTTTTTAACTTATTATTAAAATAAACATTATTTTTAGGCCTTTATACATTAAAAATTTATACCTTATTAATTACATTAAAACTTAAATTATTTTTAAATAAATTTAATTTTATATAACATATAATTATTTACGTATAAATTCAATATTGAATTAAGGATCTAACATCTAAATATTTGATTCAACATGATAGGTAAAAGTGATTTAACTTTTAATAAATACATCTAATATTTTATTTTATGGAAATGGAAGTTTTCTTAGGATCCATCAGGGATGAGAGAACTAGATAGAACTTACGAAGAGATGGTATAATTTAGAATGGAAAATATATAATAATGCTTGTGAGGAAATAAAGAGGGTGATTTAGAAAACATACAACAAAGTAAAAAAACAATTGAGATTAAATGTGTCAAATGTATACCCACCACTCTTGTCATGGTGTTTCGAGGCCTGTGTGAAAATGGGGCAAATATTTGGCATTTATCACACTTCTAAGTGTATTTTCTACAATTTGTCAACATAGTGGGCCAATAGTAGTCTTGCCACATAATCTATTGGGATATTTTCCCTCCATTTGAATTAGAGCCACACTCTTCTTCATGTGCTTCAAACATTAATCTTTTAGATCCCTCCTTAGTTATACACAAGAGCCTGGGCTTGAATGCAGTCCTTCTGTATAGATTATTAGCTTCAATCAAGTATCATCCCACCTTGCCCTTGATTTCCTTTGCAAGCTTTTGATCCTTGGATAGGTCTCTCCTTTTCCAGGAAGTTAAAGATCAAGGTGAATCATGGGTTGGTAGGAGCATCCATACACCCAAATATTATTTTGACCTCTTTTAAACTTGCTTATGTCAGAATCGTTACCGACACTACTCGAGTGCAGTTATCCTCTTGCACAAATACTAGTGTGGCCAAAGCATCGACATAACCATTCTTATTTCTAGTTATTTGCTTGATCTCAAGTCAAAAAAATTTAAGCACTACTATTTTAATCTCTCCATATATTTCTTCATCTTTCCATCCTTATCTTCGAACGTCCCCAAGTACTGGTTAACCATTAGTTGAGAGTTGTTATGCAAGGTGATCTTATCTACCACGAGTTTCTTTGATGTTATAGCCCTAAATATAGCCACCTTATATTCTATGATATTATTAGTTTCCTAGAAATCCAACTTAACAGTATACTTAAAACAATTTTTATCATGATCAATTATGACTACCCCTAAACCAGTGACATTGAAGTTGTATGTGTCATCAATGAATACTTTCCAAGTTAAACTCTCTTTTTGACCCACCTCACACACTTCTTCTTGTGCCTTATGACTGATTACTTTCGGTGTCTCACTGAATTCAGCCATAAACTCAACCATTGCTTTCCCCTTGATGGATGTTCTAACCATGTACTTAATGTCATACTCTATTGGCTCTATGGAAATTTATGCCAATCTTTCTATGATTTCTGGCCTTGTTAAAACATTTTTAAGTGGTTGGAAGGTAAGTACTACCACTATGTGTGAGCCAAAGTAATGTCTGAGCTTCGACGTATTGATTTTGAAGGAGAAGGCCAACTTGTCAATGGTAGCGTATTTGTTTTGAGCATATGTCAAAATTTAACTAATGTGGTAAATGTGGTGTTGGACCTTGTTTCTTTCGATTAGGAGCATGACGTTGTAAGTATGGGAGCTCACAGCCAAATATAAATAAAATGTCTATCCTAGGAGAGGGCTGACTAGGACATGAGTGTTACTCAAGTATTGTTTGATTTCTTTAAAGGCTATGTCACAATCATCGTCCCAAAAAACTGACATGTTTTTTTCTCAGTATTTTGAAGAATGGCAATAACTTTTTCATACATTTGGAGATGAATATGTTCAGTGCCACTATTCTTCCATTCAGTTGCTGGATCCTTTTTAGATTGGTAGGAGGCCTCATGCACACCAAAGCCTGTATCTTGTATGGATTCTCCTTAATCCCTCAGAAAGATACGAGATATCTTAAGAATTTTCCTACAACAACATTAAAGACACATTTCTTGGGTTAACTCATACCATACCTTTAGATTATGAAAAATATCTCCTCCAATTCTTTAACATAGTTTAGGGGTTGTGCTGATTTTACTACCATGTCGTCTACATATGCCTCCAATTTTCTTCCTATCTAATCTACAAATATTTTTTTGATGAGGCATTGATATGTGGCTCCCACATTCTTCAACCTAAATGAAATTCTGGTATAACAGAAGGTCTCTTCCTTGATGATGAAAGATTTTTTCTCCTTATCCTTCGGGTGCATTCTGATATGATGTTAACTAGAATATGCATCCAAGAAACTCATTAATCTAAAACCAATAGCAGCATCAACTAATTGATCAATATTGGGGAGGGGAAACAGTCTTTTAGGCATGCCTCGTTTAAGTCCGTAAAGGCCACACACATACGGGGTAATCCACACATATTTTTCACCAACACCACATTTTACAACCAAGTAATGTAGTTGACCTCCCTTATAATCTCTATCTCTCTAAGGGTGGTTACCTTAATTTTAATCACATTATTCTTATCCCTAAGGAACTTTTTTTTGTTGGATAGGTCTAACCTTTAGATCAAAATTTAATCTATGGGTTATGAATTTTGGATCAATCCTTGGCATATCTGTAAGAGTCCATATAAGGATGTCAGAGTTTGTTTTTAGGAATTAAGATAGTTGCTCATCCATTTCTATTACCATATCCACATTTAGCTTTAAAAGGTGGTTCTCGTTTTTGTCTCCTATTGGTAGGTCTCGTACTTTGTTTTTATTAACAAACTATGCTAGAAAATTACCTCATAATCTCCTTCGAGAGGGACCCTGCTGTGATTACTACTTAGGAATGATCTCTTTAATGGTGGCATTGTAATAGCTCCTGGTCTTTTCTTAGTCCCTCATATCTCCTATGTATCCTCCTCAGTCGGGAATTTAATCACTTGGTGGAAGGTGGATGGAACCGCCTTCATCTTGTGTATCCATGACCTATCCAAAATGGCATTATAATGAGCTGAGACATCAATCACCACAAAACTGGTCATCACTATTAACCTTTTGGCCATGACAGGTAGCACTATAATCCTAACTATATAAGTGGTGCTACTGTTGAATCCCACTAGGGGTAGCCTTATCCTTACAATGTTAATATCATTTATGCCTAAGGCTCTTACTGTAGATAGAAAAATAAGATCCACCAAGCTCCTTGTGTCAACCATGATCTGACATACATCACAAGATCCAATTCTTAAAGTTATCACTAAGAGGTCTTCGTGATGAGATGAGATCTCTCTTTCTCAATGAAGATGATCTCCATAAGAGGCCTCGCTTTTTGCAAGGTGTATACGTGTGGTGAATTGCACAATTCTCTAGCGTACCTCTTATGAGAGTTACTAGAGGCCCTATTGATCTCGGGCCCTACATGTATGGTATAGATAATCCTGATATTAGGCCTGATATTGGGCTCATTGTTAGGGTCTCTCCTGCTACTTGATGGAAGGGGTGGCTTCGATACAACCCTTCCAATTTGACACCTTCCTCCATTGTTACTTTCTACGAGGCCTTTTAAATATCCTCTAGCTAACACATTCTCCATTTCCTTTTTGAGATGTCTGTAGTCTATCATCTTATGGCCCATATCCTTATGAAAAACACACCATTTAGATGTGTATCTAAGGAGAGACTTCATTTTTTGGGGCCATTTGATGTTTGATTCCTGCTCCATTCTTCACACGACTTGAACTAGATTCACTCTTAAGGGTGGGCCTCTAAAGGGAGAAAGTGACCTCCCCCAGAGTCTCATATTCCCTGACCATTGGCCATTCACCCTGTTTTTTGGTATGAAACACTTGTTTTTGTTAATCTCGTTACTCTGATTTTCCTTGTCAGGACTTATCCTTCTTTTTTTTCTTTTTCTGGTCCAACTTCCACATAGGCCTGGTTGCCCTTAACCAAACCCAACTCTCTTTTGAGATTGACAAATTTTCTCACCTCTCTATACACCTCTTCCAATGTTTAAGGGACTATCTTGGTTAGCTCTACGAACAAGTCATAGTTCTTTAAGGGACCTTGCTTAAAGGCTTCTATAATGATAGAGCCCAGACAGTCAAAGATCTCTAAATTTTCTTCCCTAAACCTTTTCATATATTCTTCGGTAGACTCACCCATTTCCTAAATGATTGAGAAAAGATGGTATGACTCCTTCTTTAGTTTCTTGTTGCAAGCATAATTGGCGATAAACAACCTGACAAATTATGAGAATGAGGTTATAGTATGAGGTGCCAGGTTAATGAACCACTTCTAGGCGTCATCACATAGGCAACGAATAGCTTGCATATTATGACATCTCTTTTTCCCTGTATGAGGCTCATAGGAGCCATAGTAATCTTAAAGTTTTGCACGTGGGTTACTCGGTCTTTAGTCTCTTGATAGTCAGGGCACTTGCGAGTGCTGAACTTGGTTGGTAGTTTGCATTCTTTATTTCATCATAAAATGGAGAGACACATAATTGCTCGTAGTCCCTATCCACATCATAGGGGGGTCTTACCTTTTTCTTATTTTTCATTGGTCATTCTCAAGGCCTACTCTTTATTTTTATTAGTTTCTTCCAACGCCTTAAATTGTGCCTCCCAACTTTTTCTTTCCTACAACCACTGCTCGTTACTAGATCCCACCAAACTGGTAAAAGGGTCACCCTTAGCTTCATATTCACCCTGATTAGGATCAATTATAGCGTAATTTGGTCTGTTTCTACCAACCAGGTCAGTAGTTCGACCATCAGAGGCTCTTAAGCTTGAATGTGAGCGTAGTGTCCTATTTTCTCATCTAGTCTCCTCGAGTTCTCTTCTTAACTTGAGAAGTTGACAAGCCAACTTTTAATGGGGGTCGGTCTCTATTATGGCCTTACCACGGGCTGGTAAGGTGTTGTCCAGTGCTCTCGTGGCTTCCTCATTTATTAGTATCAATCGACCTTCAGTACTCATTCCTATCATGGTGATCATAATTCTAGGAGTAAATGTAATAAGTATTTAGTCTCTTAAACCTCTCTCAAAATTCTAGGTGAATCCTTAAAAATACAAGATCAAAAGCAAAAGTTCGACCTTAGAATGTGAGCCCTATTATGGGTGCCAAAATGTTAGGATTAGTCCGATTTATAGGAAAAAAATTGTGAAATGTGTGGATCTCTTAAGGAGTCTATGTATATATAGAGTGTTACACATACAAGTGTCGATTATATAGAGTGTACACATATAAGCGTGTTAGTATGCATAAAAGTAAAAGCAATCATATTTATAATCTGAGATCGACTAGCTCATAGCTCGGACTGGTGGTTGACCCTCCAAATATCAAAATTCTTCAAAATAGGTCTCTTTTACGAGTGTATTTGTAGGTATGGGTATAGATAGATCCTTTGGAGATAACTCGTCTTATGGTTCGGACTATTAGATGGATTGAATAATATGTCGATGCATACATCCAAAATATTGACACTAGTTGGGCCGGGTTATAAGGTTATTGTCGGTGGCAATGATAAGTGGTTTAGCCAGCGGAAGAGTAATTGTGTTATTATCGAGTCTGTGATCTCTGTTGGCTAAAACAAGTACGATGAATTGATAGTTACCATCATTTTCACTTATGAAGTAAAATGGACCTGAGCGATCTAACTTAACAATTGAGTCCCCTTCTGTTAAAGCTCATTAATGGGTTTTTGGCGTTGCAAGAGTTATAATCTTCCTTCGTAATCATCAATACTGAGTCTGATCCTTGTTTGTTCTTAATATCTGCATTTATAAATTTGTTAAATTTATAAAAAATATATTTAATTTATAGATATAAAAACAAAATAAAAACAGAGAAAGGGGAGGACCAGGGCTCACAGAGGGTATCATTGACTTGAAACCTATTTCTGGAAGCCCATTAACTGAAGTTTTCAGAAGGGTTTAAGACCCAACCATCTTTGCCACCAACCGTGAATTTGTAAGCTTGTGATGAGCTAGCCTGCATGGAGAACACTACTATCATAAAGGAAAACCCAACAAGAATTATGCACCCTATATTCAAATAAAAGATTGACGTGTGATATAAATCTTCAAAAATTTCAAAGCTATATAATAAGACTGATAGAGAGACAAGGAGAGATTGTCTTTAGAGAGAGATGGGAAATGAGGGTAATATTGGGAATATATATAAAGAAGTGACACAATTCAACGATCGCATTTTTTACATTTATATTTATGGTATATATAATATATATCACTAAATAAATTAAAATGTGTAAAATTTTAATATCTAATTGCACTAAGTAACTTTTTTTATTGGTGTTTTTTTTTAAAAATTTATTTGCCTTAGATAACATTTTCTTATAAAGTAATATATATTTATTATTATTACTTATATATCTTTTTATTGTTCGAAAAAGCATTGTAAGTATCGTTTTTTTTTATACTTGCTATATTTTCTTGCCACATATGTTTGATGATTAATAAGGAAAATCGGAGAGACTAAGTAGAAATAATAATGTGATCTGACGGTTGTAGAGACATGCAAAAAGTGTAGAAACATTTGGATAGTCGTAAAACTCTTAGCTGTGTATTTCATTACGTGTTATTTACATTTTCAGGTAAACAACATTTCTTAAACCATTTTTGTCTTTTACTCTTTACACCACAGTAATTTTCAGTATTTACACGTGGCAACATGAGACTTAGTAACGTTTCTTAACAACAAAAATATTAGGATTGTTTAATATTATTTTTATTATCATGAATTTTACGTTAAAAAAATTGATATTATGTAACCCTGTAATTTAATATATACTATTTCTTCTAAACAATTCATTCTTAGTAAGTTTCCCTAAAGTTCATGGGAAATATCACTAGGTTTTGTATTTTTTACAAATATTCTTAATATTTAAAACAATAGTATTAATTAATATTGATACCTGATATATTATCATAAATAATTTCTATATCTTTTCGGTCTATTTTCTCTTACATACTTTTTTTTTCATTTTTTTTGTTAAATTACTAAAATACCCTTTAAATTTTATCTTATTTTATACTTGCTACAAGAAATACCCTTAAAAATACTAATAAAGTAAAAAATATATCTACAATCTACACTAAGTAAAAAAAAATTTAAAAATTTAAAAATTTATTTAAATTACAAAATAATCTTAAAATTTAATCTAAAATTCTTGATTTTTTCACTACTCATATCTCTTATATTTTTCTCTCATTGTTAATATTTATTTATTAAAAAATTAATTAAATAATTTGTTAAATTTAGAAAAAAAAATATTTTAATTTTTTTTACAATATCTTATAAAAAATTTTAAAAATTACCTTTTAATATACTTAACATAATTAAAAGATTAATTACCATATTCAAGAAATATAATATGAATATAATGATGTAATAATTTATTAAAAAAAGTAATTATAATTTATTCTGACTTAATAATTCAAAAATATTAATTTTTTAAAATTTTATCTCAATTTTTCATACTTTATAAATTATTTCAATTCAACAATTATATTATTAATTGTAATATAAATATTAAAATTAAAAATATTATGTTAATTTTATCGTTACATCTTAGATTATATATAATTAAATTTAATCAAAACTAACACCTGAATCATCTATAGAAAATAAAAAAAATAATCTACTTAATTACATATGATTTGGGATAAATATAAAAATACATTCATTTTATGTATTTAAATTTTAATTTCTTAATTGGTATAGTACGTGTATGTATTTTTTTAATTTATGTAAATCTATTTATTTTATTTTTATGCTATATACTATTTGAAAGAAATAAAATTGTAATAATTTTTTTTGTTAATTTAATATTTTAATTTAAAATTAAAGATATTATTAATTTTTAAATATTATTAATAATTATTATTTTTAATTTTTTAAAATCAAAGTTAATTTTTAATAATTTTAAAAAGTTAAAGAATATTTGTAAATTTAATACAAACTTCAACATATTATCGATATTTTCCTATCACTTTATGCACCAGCCGATCATAATTGATGATAATGGTCGATGCATAAACAGTTGCCATAAATATAGACAGTTGTGCTGCAATAAATTGCTCTTTTAATCAATAGATAACTACTGTTTTTATGTAGCAACCGGCGACAATGCCAATAATACATTTTATTGATTCACCTAGAAAATAACTATTATTGGTAACAATCTAAATAAGGAAACTTTAAAGCGTAACTAAGTTATACATATAAATTATTTTATTTTTAGGTGTAAAATATTTTAATTAAGTAAAATATATAAGTAATTTTATTTTTAAAATAAAAATATTCATGTATATATAAATTTATAATCATGTCATTAAAGTTTTATATTTTAGGTAAAATATATTAATTTTTAAAATCATTTTATTTATCATTAATATATTTTAATATCGAAGTTTTATTTAATTAAAGTATTTTAATTTTAAAAATTAATAAATTTATATATCTTTTTTAAAAATTACGGGACTAAAATATTTTATTTATACAAATAAAATGATTTAAAAAATTGATCATTTTTACATTAAAAATAAACACTTTAATTATATAATTATGAAGTTATGTAATTAAAATGTACTAATTTTAAAAATAAAATTATTTATATATATTTTTGTAAAAATTACGTAATTAAATTCATTAAATGATATATTTTTAATAATATTTAAAATAATTTTTGTTTATATATTTATAAATTAATTTTATAATTGATATTCTATAAAGTGTCACGTTATGTAAAAGATTTTAAAAGAAGGTGAGAAATTTAAGACAATATAAATGAGTAACAGTGCTGTTTATAAATGTCTACTCTAAAACGCAAATTATTAATGTGAGTTTTGTTATTTTTAATTTTTTGAATAATTTTTATTTGTAAAATATTTTCAGTTAGTTCTGTCATTTCTATATTTTTTATGTTTTAAAATTTTAAACATCTTCATTATTATTTTAATTTTATTATACCTCTACTTAGAATTAAACTAAATTTTTATTAATTATTGTAAGTTCTATATGATTTAATAACATATTTATTTATAATAATTAATAAAAATAAAAATAAATAAGATACATGTAAATATAAAACTTCTCTCTTATAATAAAGGCTCTAATTATTGTATATCGACCGAAAAAAATGGCTTTTAATTATTGTTGAGAAATAAATAAAAAGCCGTTATTTTTTTTAATAATCCATAAATACAACCCATTATATATTATTATCTCAACTACATTTCAAAAAGTGACCGAATTTTAAATATATGAAAATGCTTATATATTATTATCTCATCACAGTAGTGTGAGACTTTAATACCTTTAAATATTTCGTTTTCTATATCAAATAAAATAAGGAATGAATCCCATCATGGAGAGCAAAATTTTTTTAAGGGGATTGAATTTGAATAGCACATGCTAATTTTATATATTATATATATTAAATTTGTACGTGGTTATAATTAATTTTTTTAATTTTAGTATAAGTTAAATTTGGGCATGTTGTAACATTATTTGTTGTAAGTAGACAATAATTTGCTAGTAAATAAAATTTACATACCATAAATAAAATGTGTAATCTTTATCCTATATAAAATGATGTAGTAGAAAAATAGGAAAAGAGATGAAAAAATTATTCATGTTTCCTAAAAGATAAAAAGAAGAAGTACATAATAAGTTATTCTATTTGATTTCTATCATAGATATATCTTGTTTTAGGTATTTCTTTCTCGATGAGTTTTTTTTTATATTTATATTATTGTTAATTATTTGAATAAAAACACATATTTATATTATTTTATAGTTATTTTTTCTTATATAGATATTCATTTATTTATATTTTTTTACTTATTTTATAGTTGTTTTTTCTTATATAAATATTCATTTATTTATATTGTTTTTACTTATTTTATAGTTGTTTTTTCTTATATAGATATTCATTTATGATAATCTATGTTATATTTATGTTCATAAGATTTGCATTTTATTATCAATCTAGACTTTCATCTACATCTACAGTGTCAAAAATTATGAATATTATAATATGATATCAAGATTTTATTTTTCTAAAGAGTAATCTATATGTCGTTTAGAGTAATCAAATAGTAGATCAAAGAAATTTACAATAATTTATCTATATATTTAAGAAGTTTTTATTTATTTATTTTGGTTTAATAATTTTGATTGTTAAAGTATTTAAATTGGTGATTTCTTATATAGATTGTACTTCGTGGTATTTAATAATTTTTTTTTAAGTTATTCTATTTTGGTTAGTAAATAATTTTATTTTAAGAGAATATTTAATGCCTACTTTATTCATATAAAATTATAAAAATAATTACATAAAACAATAAAAAATTATCAAGTTATAAGTTGTAATCTTCCTTAATTACTGCTCGTTGCACCCTACATAAACCACAATATATAGTTGTTATCAAATAAAACATAAACACAAGATAAAATAAATAAATGTGATGATGAAATTTTAAGGAAAACTCTAAACATATATGCTAGTATCTCATATCTAGTTTATAATTATTTAAAAATAAATTGGCCATAATTGCTAGAATGTGGTCCATATCCATAGCTTTCATCACCCACGTTCTATAGTCAATTTGTTCTTTGATGCACAGAGCACTTAAGACGTGTATATAAATATTTAATTTGGTCACTAAGCTTACTCTAATAAAATCTGTGAGAATTCAATTGATTTCAGAATCAATTTTCAATAAATTGTTCTCTGCATCATTGTGACAACAGAAAAAGATTTAGAAGCATTAAACCATAACCCATTAGAATTCTGGTGAAACTTTATCAATAGTTAGAGATATGTTTTCAATCTTTGTTTGTTTATGTTGTGTTTACATTCATATTTAAATACTTTCATGAATGTTTTTGAACGATTGAATATATAGACCAAGTAGGAGAATGTTGATTTTTTCTCTCCGAATTGCTCGACAACCAACCGAGCAATTGAGCAATTGGTTACAGTTGATCAGAATGTGGTTCATATCCATAACTTCCTTCACTCACGTTCTGTAACCCCTTAAGCATATATCTATTTGCTCCTTGATGGACATGACATTTGAGATGTGTTTATAAATATTCAATTCGGTCCCTAAGCTTATAGAATCTTTGAGAATTCAATTAATTTTAAAATTAATCTTCATTAATAATCGAAAAATGTTTAGAAATATCAAACCAAAAATTCATTAAAATTTTCGTGAAAGTGATGAAAATTGATTAATAACCGAAACTACGTCTTCAATCTTTTTTTTTACTTTCCAACACATCTTTCATTTAAGTATTACCAATTCTAACTTATTTAAGTACAAATCTTATTTATTATACTTAAAATAAATAGAAATATTTAATTTTATTATCCTGAAAATAAAGATATATCAACCCAATCAATGCATTTTAGTGAAGTAGATTATTCTACAACTGTCTTATCGTATCTGGTAAAGAATTTATGGATGCATAAGTATTTCAATTGAATTTGCCCACTTGACAAAAATGAGGTTATTTGTAACATTTAAATTGACAGTAAATATGGTAGTTGAATTAACAAAGATAAATTAAATGTACGAAAAAATGGGAACTATTTTCTATAGACGAGAAAAAGGATGGATTTGACTAGTAATATATAAAAGCCACTACATTGTCTAGAATTTGTTATCTTGGCTCTTACTCTCTTAGTCGCACGCACGCACGCACAGTTATTATTTTTTGGGAAAGAAATGAAGCCGGTTAGCCCTATGGCCCGATACTTGAATAGCTCTGTATTGTCTGTCTCTATTATAGCTGTTTTCGAGTTTGAGATTCCAATTGATGAAACCAAAGTTATACCAACACTTCAACATTTTATATCCCTCAACCCACGATTCTCTTCTATCATGGTATGTATTTCTTTCTTTTCTCTCTTCCCTTTTAACTTTCAACAAAAAAAATATTATTTATATATAATTATGGAAGTTATCTTTGATGGAGACGGGTCACCATACAGAAGTTAAAAAATAAAGCCTTTTAAAAAGTAACAAGTATAGCGTTATAAAAAAAATTGAAAAACATATGAATAAAAAAAATTGAAAAACATATGAAATTAAAGCAGTATTAGATAGAAATAATAAGCTAAAAATGATATTTAAGGGTTAAGATGAGTTTGAATTCAAAAATTATAATTGATTAAATAAATGATTGAAAAAATGTTACAAATATTATACTCTCTTCATAAATATCTTACGATAGATTTATCTTAAATATAGAATAAGAATTTATTAAGTCATAGATTTATTTTAAACATATAATAAGAATTTGTTATTTAAATTGTTAAGCATATGAATATTTTAATTTGTTGTTTGATTAATTTTTGTTATACATGATAAAAGATTGGCAAGTGATATCAAACGGAAGTATATATATAGGAGTCGAGCTTTTGGAATCACTTATCTTTTAAAAATGTAAAATTTATTTCATAATTTTTTTAAATGTGTACTATAAATTTTTTATTTATTGATATCTATAATTTAATTTTAAATTAATTATTTTAATTTAATTATTCTTTAGATATAAAAAAATAACGTGATGCCGTAAATAAATAAATTTTTTAATATAAAAATATCTATTTTTCTTCAAAAATTAACTATTCTTTGTATCATTAACGACACTTGACTTGTATATATCTAAATGTTAATTAAATTAAAATAATTAGTTTAAAATATATGTATTTATACTTTTAAAATAAATAATAGATTTATACTGTATATTCTAAAAAATAAGTTACACGTAATTTACTAAAATGTTAAAAATAATTACTAATAATTTTAATTTAATTGAAATTATAATATTGTTATTATTGTATAAAAATTTAGCATACATTTAATAATTTAATTAACTTTTATCCGTCAAATATTTTAAATATTAATATTTATTATTTAATTGATAAAAAATAAGAATCATAAATAAATTATAAAATAATTAAAATACTAATCATAATAATAATTATTATTTTAAAATGTGTATATCTTATCTAAAAATTTATAGGATGTGATTAAGATTTTTAATATAATATAGTTAAATTAAAACAATATGATTCGAATTTATATGTACAACAAAATTTATTAAAACTATATCTTCTGACATAATGTTTAGAAAAAAAAATCTTAATATTAATTATGTTTATGAAAAAAATCTTAATATTAATTATAATTAAAAAAATAAAATAATTTTATCCAAATTTGAGTCATATAACATGGCTTATTATTCATTGGGAGCACTTAATGGTCCAAATAAAAAATATTTGTACAGTTTATTAGAACGTGCATTTGTTTAATGAAAAAATAGTTGTAAAAAATATTGGACGCTATTTCATATATATATATATATATATATATATATATATATATATATATATATATATGGTGCGATTGTAACTCACTTATCTTCCTAATGATATATGTGAAGCATCTCCGCCGAGCGTAATATTTATTTTGTAGGAATACTCTTTTTATTATAAAGAGGAGAAATGCCTTTTTTTATGAATTTTATTTTTATATATTAATAACTTTATTTAAAATTAATATATTTGAATTATTTTTCTAATATATTTACAAATATTTTAATTAATTTTAATAATTTTAATTTATTTATTTTTCAGATATTTTTCTTTTAGATTAATAATGTTCAATTCAATTCAAAAGTTTTTCTAAAAAAATTAATTCAAAAAATAAAAATGACAACAAAAATTAAGATGTCTAAAAAAATAAAAATAAAAAGGTGACCACCGACTTTAAAAGGTACTAAATTTAAATATTGTTTTTACTTAAAAGTACGTGTCACTCCCCATTCTATAAATCTTTGCGCTTTAACTTGGTTCATGGGTTTTAATCGTTTTATGTCCTGCGTATTTGTATAATATTTGTCTGTGTTTTTTTTCATAATTTTTTTTAATTTCACTTATTTTAAAATATTTTAAAATTTTAAAAATAATAATTATTTATCTATAATGATATGAGCATTTAAAATATTAATAATTATAAAAAAATAATAGTTAAAACTAAAAAAAACAACTTAAGTTGTCACTTATGGGATAGTAATTTATGTTATAACACGAAATTATTAATTTTATGGAAATTATTCAACTAAAAACATGTGTTGTAAATTATTTCTTATTATTAATTAAAAAAATTACAATACTTTTATAATAAGATGAATCATTCAAACACTAGCTACTCAAGTTAATATATAAGAATCAATAAACAATCAAAATCAAAGTGGTGAGTATTCTGTCCCTACAAACTAGCTAACAACTATTGATTCATTCCAGAAGTTAATATTACAATTTTTCTCAAGCTAAAAAAAATAAAACTTAATTTCTAACCTTCATTCTCTTAAACCATCATCTTCAAAATCTTGGACTGAACACATTTATAACATTGCTCTCAGTTTCTCAAACAAAGGTCGCTTCAATGGTTTTGCCAAAATATTAGCTATTTGCTACCCAATTTTGCAATATTTCAATTCTATGACTCCATCCTTGCACAAATATATTAGAAAAAGAAATCTCAATGTGTTTGTTTCTTCTATGCATTACTAGATTTCTTGACGACTTAATAGTTGATATATAATCATTATAATTGTTTTCTTTCCAAGAAATTTAACGTTTTTTTTTTCATCCAAACTACTTGACATACACTTGCAATTGCTGTCACGAATTCAACTTCAATAGTAACAGCTTGATAATTAATTATTTCTTTAAACACCAAGAAACAACTCCAACACTCATCAAGAACATATAACTAGATGTTCTCTTTCTATCATCAACATCACCACTGTTAGGATATACTCATGGATCCGTAATTTTTATACAGTTAGGGGGTCTTTAGACTCCTTCTTCAAACTGAGCTACGCCGAGTTCCTTTCGCCTTCCTCAAGCCTCGAACCTGGGACCTGGCCCTTAAGTACCTCAGGTTCTTAGAGGTTGGTACCAACCTCTAAGAACCTGAGGTACTTAAGGGCTAAGTCCCAGGTTCGAGGCTTGGGGAAGGCGAAAGGAACTCGAGGTTGGTAGTTTGGAGGAGGAGTCTAGGGATCCCCCCACTGTATAAAAGCTACAGGTCCACGACTATATCCTAACATTAAAATGACGTCTTTTTATAAGGGCTATCTGCGTGGGCCCGTAACTTTGATACAGTGGGGGGTCCTTAGACTCCTCCTCCAAACTGAGCTACGCCGTTGGTACCAGCTTGTACGAATCTGTTGACTAGAGGGCCAGGTCACACGTTCGAAGTTGGGGAAGGACGAAAGAAATGCGTTGTAGCTTGGTTTGGAGGAAGATTCTAAGGATCCCCCACTGTATAAAAGCTACTGGCCCACGCAGATAACCCTTATAAAAAGGTGCCCTTTTAATGTTAGGATATAGTCGTGGACCCATAGCTTTTATACACTGGGGTGGTCCTTAGACTCCTCCTCCAAACTAAGCTACGCCGAGTTCCTTTCGCCTTTTCCAAGCCTCGAACCTGGGACCTGGCCATTAAGTACCTCAGGTTCTTAGAGGTTGGTAGGCTTGGGAAAGGCGAAAGGAACTCGGCGTAGCTCAGTTTGGAGGAGGAGTCTAAGGACCCGCCCCCACTGTATAAAAGTTACGAGTCCACGACTATATCCTAACAACCAACATAATCATTATCAGTGTAACCTTTTAAGTTAGTTTTACCATTCTTAAAGAAGACACCAAAGTTTATAGTCCATTTCATATACTTTAGAATTCCTTTAACTACATTGAGATGTATCTTAGTTTGTTTTTCTATATGTCTACTTATTAAACTCACAACATACATCAAGTCAGGTCTAGTAAAATTAGATACATCAAACTCCTTACAAATTGTTTATGTACTATTGACTGTCTTTCTTAGGGCTGTTCAGCGGATCGAAATCGTTGATTTTATACTCATCTGATCCGATCATCCACTCAGATTGAAACATCATAATCCGTAACCGATTCGATCACCTTTCACATTCGATCAATCCAATCCGTAAACTATTCGGATGAGATCCGATCAATCCGACCAATAAACTTAATTAACTCTATTTTTTATATTTTTAAATAAAAATAAATTTTTTCACATAAATCATAACATAAAATTATTTGACTTAAAAGAAACATTAAAAAATCATATATATATATATTTAATTTAATAAATATATATTAATTGAATATTTATAATTAATTTTGGTCGAATCGGATGGGATCAGATGAATCGTAGTGAAATCTGTCATCCAATCCAACTATCAAATTGGATTGATCGGATGATCGGATTTTTTACACACCCCTAGTCTTTCCATTCAAATCCTTTGCTAATTTCATTCTCATTTATGTTGATGTAGAAGATGACTCGTAGTTCTCTATTTGAAATCTTTATAGCATTTTTCGAGCATTTTATTTTATAAATGTGATTGCCAAAAATGATATGCTTAACCTCTATTATAAGAAAATAGTGTAACCCAAATCACTAATTTGAAATTTTTTCATCATGAATAATTTGAACAATTTACTATATCAATATTATTTCTAGTATAAATGAAATCATTTATATAAAAACAAACTATTAATAGTTTACCCCTATCTTCGATCTTTGCATAGAGAGTATGTTCATGTGGATACTTCTGAAACCCCATCTTGATAAAGTGAGAATCAATTATGTTAAATTTATCCCTTGGGGTTTGTATAAGTCTATAAAGTTTGTCTTAACTTGTAAACATTTTCTTCTTCACTTGCACATAGCTTTGTGGTTTTCTGTATATACATCTTATTGCAAATCTTCATTTAGAAATGCAAATTTAACATCAAGTTTATAAATTGAATATGAATTCTAAGCACCAAGTGAGATTACTAACCTTATTATGTCTTGATAAGAAACTGGAGCAAAAACTTTCTTATAGTCTATCCCATAATTTTGCTTGTATCCCTTGGCCACCAAACAAGCTTTATACCTCTTTTATTTTTTATTTTTTCTTGAATATCTACTTGACACCAATGGATTTTTGTCTATTAGGTAACTCAGTGAGTTCCCATATCCTACTCTTTTTTATAGATTTGATTTCATTGTTCATAGTTTTTCTCCACTTGTTATCTTTTATAGCTTCTTAAAAAATGATTGGATCTGTGTGTACAAACATGGCATAATTAACATTATTATCACTATATTTGTTGTAATTTACTTCATAATCCTTCGTCCAAAATGACATTCTCCTTGTTCTAGAATCTCTAAGATTGTGACTTATATTTTCAATAAGGGCTTTATCATGTTGTGTTTCTATGTAGCTTCATGTGTAGCTTCCGCATCAATTTATTCTTCATTTTTATTCTTCCTTTTCATTTGTTTCTTATCTACAACAATCTATTTTTGTGAAAATTTGTTGCTTTCTCAATTCTATGTATTATCTTCTTTAAAAATCACATATGTACTCACTACAATCCTTTTTGTCATTGGATTGTATAACTTGTAGGTTTTTGAAGATTCACTTACTATAAGAAATACACATCTCATTATTGTCATCTAGCTTCTTTCTCTTTTGATCTGGCACATGTGCATATGTTATGTACTCATAAACCTTAAAGTGATTCGCTGATGGCTTTCTTTTACTCCATGCTTCTTGTGAAGTCATATTTTTAACTAAAAAAAGTGAGATTTCTATTAAGAATATAAACTAACTAAATAATTACTTTTAGCCAAAAAGACTTTGGTATTTTTCGGTTTCCAATAGACTCTTTACCATGTTCAAAATTGTCCTATTCTTCCTTTCACACACACCATTCTGTTGTAGTGTGTAAGTGGTAATTAATTACCTAGGGCATACCCCTTATCATGTTCAAAATCCTATTCTTTCTTTCACACACACCATTCTGTTGTAGTGTGTAAGCGTTAGTTAATCGCCTACAAATTCCTTTTCATCATAAAACTCTTTGAATTCATTTGAGTAAAATTGACTTCCTCTATTAGTTCATAAGGCTTTAATTGTTTTTTAGTTTCAATTTCGACAAGGTTTACAAAGCTTTTAAATTCTTTAAAACCTTCTAACTTTTTTGGTATGAAATAAATCCAAATCTTTCTACTAAAGTCATCAATAAAAGAGATTAAATACCTCTTATTTCCATTTGAATGTGGTGAAATTGATCCACATAAGTGTGATTGTACTAATTCTAGAATATTTGTACTTTAATCGATCTTTTAGAAGATAATTCTTCTCTTTTGTGCTTTCCAAGAGTGAGTTCATTACAAATTTTAGATATTTGAGTTATCTCAAACAATCCAATCACTATGTTTTTCTTACAAAAATTTGTTAGTCCATTGAAATTCATATGACTATACTTTTTATGCCACTTCTATGAGTCATCATCATCTTCCTTGACTAGTAAACAACTTTGTAAAATTTGATCTTTATGGGAAAAAGTGTGTTTTGTGTCATCTTTTGTCGTTGCAATTGATCCTTTTTCTCTGGGTCATATATTTCACATTCTCCTTTCTTGAATGTTATGGTGTAGCCCTTGTTTTGTAATTGTTCAACACTTAACATATTGTCTTCATTTTTGGTATGTAGAAAAAAATTGCAATGGTTTCTATAAGCTCATTTCTTGTTTTGATCTTCACATCACATATTCTTATAATCTTCACACTTCGACACATTTTCAACTTTCACCACTGATTTAAAATTCTCATTTAAATTCACAAAGAATGACTTGTTACCACTCATGTGATTTCTACATCTAGTGTCAATATACCAAGTTTCAGAGTCCAAGTCTTCTATGGCATGGAATGTCATTAGCGATGTTTCTTCTTCTTTATTTTAAGAAAAAATGGACTTTTCTCCCTTTTCTTTGTATTTAGGTTGCTTTGTGTAACATTCTGAACAATAATGTTCAAAATTGTGTCATTTGTAGTATTCAATCTTTGACTTATCAAAGTGTCATATATCTTTGTCATAATAATCCTCATTTTTTTTGGATGATTTTTCATCATTTTTGTTGCCTTTTCCATAATGATTGTCTTTGCCTATTCCATCTCTTTCATGGCTTATATCCACTACATCTTTCTCCAAAAATAGAGCCTTCATTATATGTAAACATTTTAAAAGCATACATGTCTTCCACTAAAAGTCTCCTATTTAGTCTTTGCTCATGCACAAGCAAAGAAATTTGTAGTTTATCAATGGTCATAGGCAAACCTTGGTTCTAAAGATCTCAAGGGATTTTTCACCACACCTTCATCTTATATTTTATCACCATGTGATTTCATCTTGTTGACAATTCTTATTACTCTATTAAAGTAGTCATTGATTGTGAGAGTCTTTCCTTAAAACTTGAAGTTATGCATGCTTCATTTTTCGATTGTCTCATTAAATCTCATATTTGTTTGCCTATGTCTTTCTTAAATATTGTCTCTAAGATTATCCTATCTATTGATTAAAATAGATAATTGTTGACTTTTATGTCCTTCAGTTTCAACCCATTAAGTTTTATTTTTTGAACAACTATCATTTATAATGCTTCTTTTGGTTTTTTATAACCAGTTTTCATAAAATCAAAATATTATTTTGATCTTACAAAATTCATCGCTCCAATGATCATAGAAGTCATCAAATTTTAGAATTACACCTCAAGCATAATTTTTAATTGTTTGCTATAAGATTTATTTATTATTATTGTTATTATGTTTGATTAGGTTTCTTATTATTTTTTATTATTAATCAAAGAATATTATAATCATTTTATAACTAAATGAAATACTCAAACATTAACTCTTTAAACTTATTTTTAGGAATCAATAAACAATCAAAATGAGAGGTTGAGCATCTCACCCTACAAACTAGCTAACAATTATTGATTTATTCTATTAACTAATATTACATTTTTATTCAAACAAAAAAATATTAATTTTCTTATCATTATAAATAAGTAAATTAGAGTTGAAAAATACGAACTTGAACCCTTATAACACAAACAAACATAATACAAATACGTATAATATATACGAATTATCAAATGTTCTCTTGTTTCATACAAATTGGTACCACTACTTGAACTCACTTATACCTTCGTATTTTCACAGTCAAACTACACAAATCGTAATACAATTTTTGTCATTATGTATTATGATTTTGTACTTTTTTTAAGTTGATTATTTATTTTTTACTTGCGTACATTTAATTAAAATTTAAGCTTAATTTAAAATTATTTTTTGTAAGTTACGTACTAACATTTTGGATTTTTAAATGTGATTCGATCCATCTTGATTAACCATTGAATTTATTTTGAAAACCACCTAACATATATGAATAGTTACAAGTTATAATTTTCAGAACAATTAATATGTACTCCTAGTAGTTCATTAATCGTTTAAATCAACTTTAGTTTTTCTTTTAAAATAATAAAGAATTTAAGCTTGTGCTAATAAGTTATATTCTTTTTTTGTGTATATACACATGTATGTCACTTTTTTGTGACACGTTAAAAACAATACATGAGACATGAAGTCTAAAATCTGTAATTCAAACTTAAATTTACAAATTACTTTTTTTTTAGAATAATTGATATGATTTGAATTTATAATTTAAAATAAAATAAAAATAAATTTTATAATAAACCATAATTTGATATAATTTAAACTTATAATTTAAAATAAAAAGAGAATAAATTTTACATAAAACAATTAATTAAACAACAAAAATTTCATAATTTACTGTTCATTATATATGTTGGTATTCATTAAATTTTAAAAAGTCTCCATTCCAATTTTAGAAATAAAATTAATTTAAAAGAATCTAAAAGTTTTAAATTATGGAATGTATCTTACTTCTGTAAATTAGCGACTCATTGCAAGTTATTGATTAACAAGACTAACAACATTATTAATTAACAAAAGTAACTACATTTACTTGTACATTTGAAGAAAATCTACAAAAACACATACATACCGACGTGTATCAGACCTAGATAAGATTAGGCCCACCAAATTTAAGTCGATTTATGAGTCATTAAAATGATAGATAGTTTTTAAATATTTGATATTTGATGATATAATATTTTAAGTTTATAAAATTTAAAATTAAATTAAAAACCATAAAATGTAAAAAAATTAATATATGTACTTTTCAAGTAAAAAAATATTAATTGATGGATAGTTGGTGGATAAATTTCTATTTTTTCACTTATAAAAAAAAAAACTTATAGAGAAAATACATCTGAATGGTAGTGGTCACATTTTTTTGCCCATTAAATTCCAAATTCAAATTTCTTATCATTTTATTTGAATCATTATAAACTTTAATTTTTAAGCAAATATTCAATTGAGCATATGTTATCAATTTTGAACACATGTGGTTTGTTTATTTTGAAAAAAAAAATGTAATTTAAAAAAATAAATAAAGAAATTTAATAAAGAGAACAGCCTAGCCTATATATTTCTCAAAATTAATGAATGGTGTTTTTATAGTTTTCAAAAACCCTCAAGAAATTTCCTATATATTAAAAGAAAAGAAAAGAAAAATTGAATATATGCATATAAATGAAAGTGATGATATATTTGATTTGATTTGATTTGATTGGATAACAGGTTGAAGGAATAAATTCAAAAGAAAAGCAATGGAAGAAGGTAGAAGTAGATATAAAAGAACATATTAAGATTCCAAAATTTCCAACAGGTATATCACCAGAAGCATATGACAAATACTTGGATGAATATTTAACAGAGTTAGCATTAGAAAGATTTCCACAAAATAGACCTCTTTGGGAATGTCACTTAATAATGTATACAACAAGTAATGCAACCAGTACTCTCGTACTCAAGTTTCACCATTCCTTAGGTGATGGTTATTCTTTAATGGGTATTATTTTCTCTTTGATGAGAAGAGTTGATAATCCTTCTCTTCCTCTTACTTTTCCTTCAAGGAAGGCTCATGATTACTACTCATCAAAATCTACAAACAGAAGAAGTAGTTCTAATAATAATAATAATAATAATATCAAAGCTACTTCTGCTACTGGGTCGTTTTGGCGTTTGCCTTTTCAGATGTTATCCTCCCTTATTGATACTATATCTAATTTCACTTGGAGCATTTCTAGCAGTACATTTTTTGAAGATGATCAAACTCCAATTAGGTCTGGAAGAGAATTACTTGAGTTTCATCCCAGTATTTTGACTAATCTCACATTTCCACTTGATCGAATCAAGTCTGTCAAGAACCAGCTTGGAGCGGTGAGTTCTTTCTTTTATCCATATATATATATTTTTATCCGGAGATGATTCACACTTAGTTAATTTAATCTCTTTAATTATTATTTTTTTTATAACATTTTAATTATTTTATTTTAAAAAATTAAGTGAAAATGCACTGATTTTCATAACGTGTATATCTAATTATAATTTTATCCAAATAATTATTATCTTTTGAATATATTAAATATATATAAAAAATTATTAACTTTCAAACATTAACGTTCTCTTCTTTACTAAAATTAACATTAATAAAAATAATCCATTTTTTCATCTAAATAATTTCATTTTTTAATAAATTTATTATCATTTTTAATTAATAATAATATTTTATTAAAATACATAGTAAAAAATTATAAGATTCTATTTTAATGATTTTAATAAAATAAAATTAATATTACATCAATTTTATCTCTAACAATCATTATCGACGACCCTATTAATATTTTAACAATAATTATCCACGAATCCATTGTGTTGAATGTAATATGTTATATAATAATAGAAGTAAATATAACATATTATATATGAATATTATATATTACATTTAACAAGTCATTAAAACTAATATAGATGATATATATTATATATATAATATATATATATTTATATGATATAATATGTTATATCTATTGATTGTTATGTAAAAAATATTATGTGATTTAATATTATTTTATTGAATTATATTATATTATAATGATATTTTTGTATTTAGAAATATGAAATTATTTATTTTAAGTTAAATTTTTACTAATTTAATATATATATGTTCTCAAAACCATAATGAGAAAGGCACCATCCTTAGCAAATGACGTAAGGCCTAAACTTTTCAGCCCATTTATATTAAAGCCCGTGATTTTAGTAGGGTTTTTGTTTTAAGGTTTAAAGGTTGCCCCCTCCACCAGCCCTACTTTAATTCTTCATCTCCTTCGTTTTCATCTGAAATATTTTCATTTTCTTGAATTAACCCTGATGAGATGGAGCCCTATCGTACCAATGTCCCACTTCAGAGTGGGAGTGGTTTCGGAATAAATTTGTCATTGTCCACAAGGATCAAGAGACACATACTCTCGTCTTTGAGTTTGTAAATGTATATTTAAAAAAAAAATAGTTATTTAATAATGTATTGATAAAAACACGAGTTTGCAAGTGCAGACCGTAAATGATGTGATAGTAGGAACGATATTTTTGGGAACTCGAATGTATATGCAAGAAATTAGCCCCAAATCAAGCAAATCAAGATGCTCAGGATTAGCGTTGCTAAACACAAGAATGATTGGAGGGGATTATAAATCAGCAGAGGATATGATCAAACCTAATTCAAAGACAACTTGGGGAAATCAATTTGCCTTCATGAATGTTCCCATGCCCAAGTTAACTCCACATTCAAATTCATTGGACTTTGTTTGGCATGCCAGAAAAGTTATCCAAAAGCAGAGAAATTCTTTATCTGTTTACCTTACTGCTTTGGTATTGGAGATCATGACTAAACTTCGAGGCTATGAGGTAAGAAACTCACATCATTTATGGCCCAATTATTATATATGCATATGCATCAACTTCATAATTAGCAAGATTCTAATCTAATTGATGTGACCTAATTTTATGTTCTATTGATCTTAAGAGCAGCCATGTCAATTTATAATGGACGGGCCATCCGTTTTAGGCAGTTGCTTTCAAGCATTTTAGTCTTATAGTCTAAAGAATATATATATATAAATTAACGTTTTTCTTTCCCCTTTAAGCTTTCTAGAAATTTATTTTTTAAATAATTTCTAACACATTATCAAAACTGTAATTCTTTCTTACGTTAAAAGAAGCCCAACAATTTCAATTATTAAATTAAATAAGCTATAACTTTTTATCATTAAAGTGTACGGTTTTAAGCTACCGGAACAAAATTGCTCATTTACTCAAAATTGATCAACTACTGGCCAAGAAAGATGTTAAAAGATGGCCACTTGATGAGTTGTTGGAAAAAAATTCACAATCAAACTAAGCTTTGTATTTTGATAAAATTTAATTAATGATTAAAATGTATTTATTTAAATGATTTTGATGCCTCATAAATGATAAATAGAATTACTGTTATTGTTTAATTTACAGGTTGCAGCTCAGTTCGTTCGAAACAAACTTTGGAACGCGAGCATGACAGTTTCAAATATGATAGGACCTGTTGAACACATGTCTTTACAAAATCATCCTGTCAAGGGCTTTTACTACTTGCCTGTTGGTACTCCTGAAGTATGTATACAATTCATTAAACACATATAATGACCATACTTTATATATAGTTATTATGTATTAATCATTATGCTTCTAAACCATCAAAAATTAGCAAATATAAATAATTATTTAGTTTGACAAAAAGGTATAAATATTGTCTACAACTATCTTTGTAAACCTGCTTTATAATGCATCCAAATATGCTTAATTATATTTGTAAGCAATGCACTTATTTCTCTCTATTTTGACTTCATAATTTAAAATATGTTGTCTAAGTTCTTGATATATAGGGGGAAAAAGAAGAAGAGGTTATTGCAAATTTTTTTTTTTTAATTTTTTTGTTAGAATTTCTAACTCAGAAATTAGGCTTATATATGCTGTTTATTAGCTTACTCTAACTTGCTTTTCATGTATTTGGCAGAGTCTTGACATATCAATTATGAGTTATGCGGATACGCTAAGAATTGGCTTCAGAATGGAAAAGGGACTGATTGATCCAGAAAAATTCAAGTCATTCGTGAAAGATGCCTTCGAATCTATATACAAGGAAGCCCACGCTCTTAATTAATGTTAGTTGTTGAGTGTGTTTTTTTTTCTCCTAAGAAAAGTGTTAAAATGTTGATTACCGAGTTGAAACTCAATTTACAAAATTATAGTTTAGCGTATTATATTATTAAATAAATTGTTTACTTAATAGTAAATCAGTGGCAAGTTTTATGCATATGGTTGACATCATAATCTTGCAGATACAAGACAAATCTCTTAACATGTTAAGATCATGTCTCATGTGATCGATCATAAGAAACTTGCAAGCCATATTTGTTTAGTTCAAAAATCATAATCCACTCTGCTTTGCTAGAGTGCCTCATCTTATGTGTGTGTGACAAAGATTATAGTTTATTCTGCTATTCCTATTTGACTTTCCTTTCCTTTCTTTTATGGAATATTCTTGTCCTTGTATTGCTCAAATGCTCGTTGTTATTTGTGATTTCTTTCTAACAAGTTTGAAAGGCCAAATCAGCTTCAGTATGTAAAAGAACAAATATGCATCTATGGATAACACGACCTCATCATTAGGTGAGTAATCTAATCTATAGATTAAAAAAAAATTATATTCTGGTAACACCAACATACATGAATAGTGCTGGCTGATATCATTGAGACATGTATGAATCAAAGCCTTCAAAATCTCTGATATGAATCAAAGTCTTCAAAATCTCTGATTTTTGCATCCAACTTCTTTTTTTCTTTTTTCTCATCAAGTATACATGATATTGTTTTTTTTAGCCGATTCTTTTTTCAGAGTGAGAAGCTCTCATTTTCTTTAAAAATCCTGACTCAACTCTTCATTTTTCAACCACCCAAATCCATCACTTCCTTCCTTCTATCTCCATCTCCATCCACCCTCAACCTCCACACACATCTCCCTACAGCACTAAGGCACGCTGCTGCTCACCGTGCAGATTCACTACCCAATTTTGCCACCTAGTTCTGTTGTCGGATTCCCTTATCTCCACCCAACCACTATTTTCCCATAAAACTTTCTTTGAGAGATTCTCTCTAGAGTTACCATTCTTCCTAGAATCATCTAGTGGACTTCTATTGTATTTGGCTTCATTGAGGAGATTGCCATTGAGGAGGACGAAGATGACGATCCCGATGTTTTTTAGTTCTCTTTTAATTTTATCTAAGTGTGTTGTATTGTGGTTATTTTATTGGTGTTTTTTTTTCTTTCCTTACTCAGTTTTATGGTAAATAATGATTTTTCATTGGTGCCATATTACAATCCTTTTAAATTATATGTATACATGTATTTGATACTTCATGTCCAATCGATATGGGACATTTTAACACTCCCCCTCGCATCGGTAGTTCATCGATGAACGGTGGTAGGCTTACAGCTGCGTACCACGGGGTGAGTTTTACCTTCTTTGATACCATGTTAAATTCACCTGAGCCTAACTCTATCCCTGAAAACGCGCTTCTAAGGGTGAGGACTACCTAGGCTTATAAACCAACTCTTATGTTGGTCCTTGGTCGATGTGTGACTCCTCAATACTCCCCCTTACATCGACTGTGTCGACGGACGGTGATGGTCTTATGGTTGCCACGGGTGTAAGTATAGGGTAGCTCTCCTCCATCGCCAAAGGTCCTGCTTTGATACCATGTTGATTCACCTGGGCCTAACTCTACTCGTGAAAACGCGCTTCCAAAGATGAGGACTATCCAGGCTTATAAACCAACTCTTACGCTGGTCCTTGATCGATGTGGGATTCCTTTAACATTATCGCTTGATTTGATAGTTATTCTAGAAATATTACTAGATGAAAGTGTATTATGGTGAATAAATAAAGCAATCTAGAAAATAAGGTTTGTTATATGTTTGTTTTTAATTCGAAGTTAGTGAAAAATGTAGTGTGTTGTTGTATATTTGGTGCGATGTGTCAATAAAATAGTCATTCTTTTAACCCAAAATGAAGGATACATGATATTGGATAACATCAATCAGATATTACACATAATAATAGCTATCTCCTAATATATAATATATAGGATATCACTATGAAATTTGCCAATGTGATAGCTATATTTCTATTTTTAGAAACATTAAAACATTAAGTTATTAAGTAAAATTTAAAATTATTCTAGCATTAATGTTTTCTGCCCTAGAAATAACAACTGTCTCGTTATATTTCTTATGAAGGAAAATACAAGAATAACCAAGCCAACAAACAAATCCAAGAAACATTTCAAACCGTGTAATGTTACGAGGATCTTAAATATTTCATCACACAAACAATCGATGTTGTAAATTACCCACGTATACATGATATTGGATAAATATGGTCCCTTATTATATTACAGCTTTTAAAATCTACTCTAAATATTAAATCTTGCTACTTAAATGCTAACTATTAATTGAACTACTTGAATTAGAAACGCCAAGTATAGGTTGAAAATCAAAGTCCCATAAATCTAGTTGAAAATCTTCTTGTACATCACCGATTGATCCACTGACGTATCTTTTAAGCCTTTCACTTATTCTTGCTTCCCCAGAATCAAACATAGCGTCCTTAATCTGCACCCAAAAAGAAAAAAAATAATAATAATAAAATACACAACAATGGTAATTATTTACTATCCTAATTTCCAAACATCAACTTTGTAAAAGTTTATAAAAATCATAGGATACTTTGTAAAAGTTTATAGAAATCATAGGATACTTTTTAATCCTAAAAGTTTAACAAACCCAGTACGATAAAACACACATTTTCGTTGTATATTTTAATATAGTATTATCTTAAATCAACATAATTAACATCCATCCACCCACCCTCAAAGTATTTATCTTTATCTCTAACAAGTTAAACGTTTTTAATTTAATCGATTTAAGCTCTAATATTATGTCAAATTTTATAAAAAAAATGATGAATTTTTCTACGTTAAAAGGTCAAAATAACTAATAAAAACACTGAAAATCCTTTAAAAAAAATTACTATTATGTCGTACCCCATCATCCTGTTCTGAAATTAACATAAGAATTTACTAACCTCGGCGTGTATTACATGAAAAACAGAAACTCCAGAAACTGACAGCCTAGCATTCACAACATCTGCGTTTTCTTCATGAAGTATACGAACAACTTCGCAGAAGATAAATTGATTATCAAGCCCAGTTTCCAATACTACCTCAAGAAGAGAAGCCGCCATTTTATAAACCTCGATTTGGGGAGATTTTAAGCCTGTATTGCTCTCAAAATTCACACACGCATATGATCTTTTTTTGCTCATTAAGTTTTCCTTCCTTTCCTTCAAGGATTTTAACCTTTCCTCTAAGCTTTTAATGTGGTTTATAGCTTCGTCTAGTTGATCAGATACTGCAACTACATCCTGCAATTTTAATATAACAAATTCAAAATCAGAAAACAAAATTTTCCATGAAACTAGCTAATAATTAATATGATGACTAACCCTGTTGGAATTGTGGTTGGGGATGACAGAATAAAGCCTGGAATAAAGGATTTTCATCTGGTTTCTTCTGTTCTTCTCAATAATTTTTCTCTCAGTTTCTTTGGTTGAAGAGGATTGCTTCTTGATATTATCAGAATTGGTATTTTTTGGAGCCATATTTGTTACCAACATTGATGCTCAGTGAAGATGGATTACTGGTAATTGATTTTTATTTATACTCAGTGAGTGTTCAGCGGATAGAGGTACGCTAGCTAGTAGAAAGTGACAACTGATAAAACAGCTGAAAGGTAATAATGACGAAATTGGTACGTTGTCATTTCATTTACATCAGCAAAACGAGTGACGATTTAGAAGGAGCCCATTCAAATAGAATCCAATTCTGACTCTAACAATAATTATATATACAACCAGTCAAAATGCCAAACATGAGCACGTTTTTCTTGTTTCCAAGTCAAGCGACTCTAGTTTTTTCCAGGAAAGAAAAACGTTCGGATTTTATTTCTACACGTGATTGATTAAAGGGAGTCAAGTTATATAGAAAAAAGTTGGTTTAATAAAAATTGTTATTAAATTTTTTTAGTAAAAAATAATTATGTTATAAAAAAGTGATCAAGTTTTATCCTGTATTTTATATTTTCTTAATTTAAATTAATATTTATTTGTGAATACTCGAATACAATTTTTTTTTTAGATTTAACAGCTTTTTTTTTTCATAATATATTTATCTCTTAAAATAATTTTTTTAAAAAGTATCTATATTCACACATTTATTAATATTTAAAATTCAGATCTAACAACTTTACACCTAAAAACACTTAATTAGCTAGGGTTATCAATAGAATGAAGACAGAGTTCACATCTCCATCATGTTAAATAATTGGGAGGCGGGTCCCAATTTTCCACCATAATTTTAAAAAAATTTGTGGATTTGGATATTATAAATAATATATATATAATTACATATTATATCATAGAGATCATTATAAAACTCCTTAATTCTAAGAAATTAAGCGAAAGAAATACGTGAATATAACAAGGAAAGAAACACGGAAAGAAATACTTTAACAAAACAAGGAAAGAAACACGTACCTTAATTCAAGCCGAAAGAATTCAAGCGAACTATTAATTTAAGGAAGAATTCAAGCGAAAGAAATTTTCCTATAAATACGCAGAATCAGAATTTAATTAACCATCCAAAGCTTTTCATTCCAATCGGTAAAAGTACCAGGAAGAAAACTCCGCGGTATAAAAATCGAGAATTTTCTTGAGCGTAATACGGCCATGAAGTCAGAACAACTTCAGCGAATTTCTACTCTTTCTAAGAAAAAGATCTCAGCAGGCCCGCAGACGCAGTTGCAAGATCGCTCTAACCTGGTTATCAAATTTTGGCGTTATTTTATATTCTCGCTTTCATGTTTCGCTTATCTTAATTAAGGTTATTTCCCAACAACCTGTGACGTGAGCTATCGGTCAGTAGTGATTTCGTCAATTTTCTGCAAGAAATAATCGTAAACCATCCGGAAAGTCGATTTTAGTACGAAGAACGGGTCAGATGTACGGCGAAGGTGAAACTCGATAAATTATACAGATTGGGTTTTGGAAAACGCAGATAGGATTATCTCAGATCAAAGAAATCTATATCAACCTCTCTGGGGTGCCAGAGGCATACGTAATAAGATTGGAATCTTGCATGCATGCCCCTGAGCTTATTCGATTGACGTTATCCCATAATGTCATTTCAACATAGCAAAGGAAAAGACCACGGGGTCTTACAGCCTCTCTCCAATATGTACGGTATTTCCACGCCTCAAACAAAGCGCACTCGATGAGGCGCTTGTTCAATTTCATGGATGACTAAGGCGCATCGTAGCTTCTCAACATCTCAAATGAACTCAACACGCTTACAACCTAGTCGAGTTCAAGGAAATTGAATTCGATGAAGAAGTACGAGCATTGATACTTTTGTCTTCTCTACCGTAGCCGAATGCCACTGCCGTCCATGAAAGAATTTCATCTGGGAAGCAATAAGTTGAAATTTGACGATGTTCGTGATTTGGTTCTCAGTGAAGAGATCCGACGTAGAGAGACAGGTGAATCGTCAACCTCTTCAACCAAAGGAAATGGACGTGGTAGAACTGACTACCGAGGTAGATCAAAGGACAAGAGGTCCAAATCTAGGAATCCTAATAATTCCCATAGCTCGAAGACTATCGAGTGTCGTTGGAATTGCAGGAAGAACCGGCACTACAAAAATCCGCCGCAAGAACGCACCTAAGGACAAACAAGCGAAGGCGCAGTAGGCAATGTTACTTCCACCTCGTGAGGAGATGATGCATTGATACGTTTTTCGAGTAGCAAGAAAGAATTGGGTGCTGGGACGAGCATCGTCTACGTTACTTCACATAAAGAATTCTTCGAGAAATATGTCCCCTAAAACCTTGGAAAGGTATATCTTGCGATGATCAACCATGTGCTATTATTGGCAAAGGTGTAGTGAAGATTAAGTTAAACGTCCCTGTTGTAGCCGAAGGATGTCGTGCATATTCCCGACCCTCGAAGGAACTTAATCTCAAATGCAAGGGGGCAATTAGCGAAGGCTACACTACGATCTTCCATGGCGATGATTGGAAGATTTCAGTGGTGCAATGATGGGGCTGCTCGAGGCAAGAAAAGTGACACTCTTACACGACAAATGAGGCACGTTGTTCAATTACAGGCCAAGCAAGCAATGAAACACCAAATCATGGGCACCGCAGACAAAGTGCCATACGAGTAGAAGGATAAAGACATGCACTCAAAGCGGAAAACTTCATGTGCCTACCACACTGAGATAGACACGTGCGAAGATTGCATACTGGGAAAGCAAAAGAGAGTCACCAGACAAGTTGCGTAATCCCAAAGCATGAAAAGGCTGTAGCTTATTCACTCGATGTTTGGGGACCAACGACCGTCTCATCTATCGGGAAACACTACTGGTGACTTTCATCGATGATCACTCAAGGTACGGGTTTACTTTCTAAAGCATAAGTCCGAAGATTTCGAGGCTTTTAAGATGGAAAGCTATGGTAGAAAATGAGACGGGTTTAAAGATCAAAAAGCTCGTAACCGATAACGCGGGTGAATACGAAGACACCGTATTCAAAAATTTCTACTACGAGCACGGGATCGTAATGGAAAGAATCAGGTTGCACGCCTCAACACAATGGTGTATTGAGCGTATGAACCGAACGTGACAGAAAGAGCCACATCCGTATACAAATGTCTACCGAAGCAATTTTTGTGGGTTAGCTAAACACCTGCAGCCTACTTGATCAACCGAGGCTCCATCTCTGCTCCATTGGAACATAGAATACCGGTATGAGGTAATGAAATGGAAAAGAGGTGAAACTATCACATCTAAAAGTTTTCTTTGGCCAGGTAGCATTCAGGCACGCTGATCAAGGCAGAATAAGTTTGATCCCAAATCCAAGAAATGCACATTCACTGCTACATGCGAGATGAGTTTGGCTACCGCATTGGGGATGACGAAAGAAGAAAGTTATCCGTAAGCAGAGATGTGATTTGCAGAACGAAAGGGCGATGTATAAGGACATGCATAAAATAGACGCCAACGACTCAGTAGCAGAACGAGTCAAGATTTGTATACGCAGATGATGTCCCGCATACTTCCGCAATGTAACCAATTGTAACAAGTCCTCAAATCGCAGGAACTTGTCAGACAAAGCACACACATCATTCCGACACACCACAACCTTCTTACTCCACCTCCCCGCATCGGTAAGGTCTCTCGACCTCACGTGCCTAACACGAGATACATGAACTATATGTCACGAATGACGGAGGGAGCCTCACGAATGATGAAGTTTGTCGTACTCGAGATTCCAACAAATGCTGTAGTCATATGAAAAAAAGAAATGAAATCTCTCATCTCCAACCGTATTACGGGAACTAGCCGAGTTACCTAAGTGGAAA
Source organism: Hippophae rhamnoides (assembly GCA_033030585.1). Lineage (NCBI taxonomy): Eukaryota > Viridiplantae > Streptophyta > Magnoliopsida > Rosales > Elaeagnaceae > Hippophae > Hippophae rhamnoides. Next base: position 57,136,593 of record CM065428.1, on the reverse strand, counting down.
GAAGGCACTTCACAACAAACGGGTGTACCGGTGAAAGAGAGCACACATGGTTCCAAGAGATACAAAGCCCGGCTTAGCTGTCAAAGTGGTTTCCAACAGTATGATGGAGCTGACTACACCGACATTATCAAGCCCTTGTTACAAGCTCAATACTATCATATCGCAGATTGAGTATCAGTAGCCATCGAAGATCTTCATCTTGAACAAATTGACGTGGAAGACGCATTCCTTCACGGATATTTAGATGAAGAAATATACATGTACCACCTGTATGTTTCTGAAAGCGGGAAGAAGAATATGGCACAGACTTAAGAGAGTTTGTATGGCTCCTCGAAACAAGCCCCGAGACAATGGTACAAAAATTTGACAGCCTTCTACGCACACAAGGTTTTATGCAATGTCGATCATCAAGGTTGCTACTTCAAGAGATATAGGTCCAAGGATATCATTTTACTACTTTACGTTGATGATACGTTAGTAGCATATGCTCGTGATACGGATGATATTAAAAGGTTGAAGCAAGCAATTATCAAAGGAATTTGACATGAAAGACTGGGTCCAAGAAAGAAGATTCTTGGAATGCAAATAACAAGAAATAAGAAGAAAGGATCCTTGCAATTATCTCAGTGCAGAAAGACATCAATCGTTTTTGCAAAGATTCAACACGGGCAATGCCAAGCTGCACACACCTTGGCTCACCATTTTCGCCTTATCCAAGGATCACTCCTCGTATTGGAAGAGAGAGAATTCATGGCTAAGGTTCCTTATGCCTCACCATTGGAAGTTTGATGTACGCAATGGTCTCAGACAAGACCAGACATCGTCACGCAATGGGAGCTTGTTAGCGCATTTTATGTCAAATCCAGTGAAAACTCATTGGGAAGAATGTTGGATTTTGAGGTATCTACTAGGCACCATGTAAAAGTGTTTGTACTTTAGTAAACGAGTTAAAAGTACAAGGATACTTAGATGCAGACTTTGAGGTGAAGTCGATCACCGGCTAAGCACCACTGCTATATATTTACCGTTGGAACTACACCGTTAGTCGATGTCACAAATACGTAAAATTGTCACTCTATCCACTACAGAGGCCGAGTACGTAGCAAGAATCGAAGCTAGTAAAGAGATGATACGGCTTCAAGATTTGTTAACCGAGGCCGGGGATTCAAACAAGAGAAGAATGTTCTCGCATAATGATAGTCAAAGTTGCAATACACTTGGCGAAGAATTCAAAGATTTCATTCTGTAACCAAACATATTAGACTTCGTTATCACTTCATCGATCTCTATTGTAAGATTTACGTGTTAACACTGAGAAGATTCACAAGCAAAAATCCAAACAGATATGTTAACAAAGGTGGTGATTATTGACAAACCGAAGTCAGGCTCAACTCGCTGGTCCACAGAGTAACAAAGACTAGAAAAGTCAGTCATCGAGGTTGAAGACACATTGAAATCACTTTCAAGTTGGGAGATTGTTGAGAGATTATTGTTATAAAGATTCCTTAATTCTAAGGAGCATACCAAGGAGCTTAAACATGGAACAAAACAAGGAGTAAAACACGAGCAAAACATGGAACAAAACAAGGAAAGAAACATGAGTTTAATTCTGCGAGCAATTCATGAATCCATTAATTTAAGCGAGTAATTCAAGAAGTGAATTTTCCTATAAATAGACAGAATTGTAATGAATTAACCATCCAAAGCTTTTCATTCCAATCGAGAGAAAAGCTTGTAGAGCAAAGTTTTCTATGGCATAAAAATCGAGAAGAATTTTCTTGCTTTAAGCTGCGACCATGTCACAGTCATGAAACACTCGTAGAATTTCTACTATTTCAAGAAAAGATCTACAAAGAGTCCGAGACGTAAGCAAGACGGGCTAACTCGTTATCAAATTGTGCGTTATTTTATATTCTCGCTTTCATGTTTTACTTATCTTAATTTCATAAGTATTTCTCAACATATATAATTTAAATAATAAAATTTAGATTTAATTATGTAGTAAAAAAATTATTTTTAATCCCATTTAATACAGTGTGTATGTATTTTTAGTATAACATAAAAATATAATTTTTTTTCTCATTTAAAAAATTGATGTTCATGTATATTTTTTTAGATCATAAAAAGTATCTTTTTAATAAGAGATTAAAGTAAAATTATATAAAGATTAGAAGATAAAACTTATAAATGAAAAATAAATTATATTTCATATATAAATTATAAACATATAATATATGGAAAAAAATTATACATTGAAGAATTAAAAACAAATAACTAAATAATAATGATAAAAAAGTATTAATATGATACATATGAATTAATTACATCAATACACGTGGACGGTACATAATTGTATCTTAATGTAGTTGTATCTTCAAACATAATTGTCAGTATGAGTTAATGAAATCGGTGGTTAAAATGGGCAAGCGCGTACATTTAAGTCTTGTTATGGTTAGTGATAAATACATAAGGATATTTTATGAAAATGTTTAATTTTATTTTTAAGTTAAAATTATTGTGGATACAAACGATTTAATGTGATTAAATTTATACATTTTAATTAATAAACTCAAATAATATTATCATTGATTATCTAAATGAATTTTACTTTTTTTTTTGTAAGAAAAAAAAAACAATCAATGTCGGTAGACACAGTACACAATGGTTACAAATAGCCTACAAATATGTTAGTGGATAGTTGGGAGGTTATCACTTATCCCTTAAAAACAAGGATATTCATCTTAAATAAATTATAATTTATGTAATATAGTATTATTAATAAATATTTTTTAAATTATGAAATTTTATTTAATAAAAAATTAAAATTTTAATAATAATTATTATATATAAATAATATAAACACATTGTGAAATGTAAAGTTTAGTCTTTAGGTACATAATAGAAAAGTTTATATTTATTAAAATATTATTTTTCAATTAATTATGTTTGTTAACAATTTTTTTATTTTAATTTTTACCTTTAAAGGAATGTTGTAAGATATGAGGTGATTCATAAATTTTTAAAAATTAGATTTTTGAATTAGATTTTTAATGTTTGATTTTTTTTTCATTTTTATCAAATATTTTTAGTTAATAAATTAAGTCTTATAACTTTCATATTTATAAATATTTGAAGAAAATGATTAAAAACATAAAATTTATAAATAATAATTAAAATATTTCTTTATTTTTAATTTTTTGAAAAAAATAAAAAAATATATAAAATATTACCAAACAAATTGTAAGTAATTTTTTATTTTTTCTTGAAAATCAATCAATAAAAGTAATTATAAAAAATATTAATTATTATTTTTATAAAAAAATCATAAATAAACAAATTAATTTTTAATAATAAATTATAAATCTAAATTATTATAAAAAAATCTAAAATATTTATATTCAATTTTTCTTATCTAATAAATAATTATTACAATAAATTAGATACGACAATTCTTGGCGTGTCCAATTAAAATTGATTAAATCATAACTTAATTTAAATTTAATTTAATTCAAGCTAATAAAAGAGAATCCGAACTCAAACCAAACATAAACGAATTATTTAAATTGATTCAAAATAGTTTAAATTGTTAATTGTATATATTGTTTAGTTAACATAATATTTTTTATAAATAAAAATATATATTTAACAATTAAAACTTATTAGTTTAAACAACATTACATGAAAATGCCAAAAAATGATAAAAATAATATTATAACAACTAATTTTTAGAACAAATAATAAATTAATATTAATTAAATAACTCACGTACACAACAAAGTCTATGAAAATAATACAACTTCTTACGCATACATGTTATGGTATAATAACTAGTTAATTAAAAAACACAAGAATACTAGTATCATAAATTTAAAAAAATTAAATTTTAAAATAAAAAATCTATTTTTAAATAAATTCAATAAATGTAAATGTTATCAAACTCTTCTCATGCAAAAGTTATAAATCGTTGTGTATTCGTAAAAATTCATATCTTGAATAAAAAGTCTTGAATCGTTAAAATTTTCTACAACTACTAAATAAAAAAATATATTAATAAAATTAAATAATTTTTTTTCAAAACTAAGCACGTGTATATATATATATATATAAATCTCTTACTAAATTTAAATAAACTATTAAGTGATTATACCAAAAAAAATCATATTTTTAAAACGAAATAAAAATATTTTAACATATTTCAATGAACGTTGTATTGTTGATAGAAAATAGTGAAACAATGTTAGATATAAAATTTTTTGCTAATAGTTGAAAAAGTAAAAATTTGAGGGAGTAAATAAATACACTGAAAATTAAGAAAAAATATATTTTTTAAATTTAAAATTTTTAATCTAACATATAAGTTGTAACATTTACATATTATTATTGTTTTTAAAAAGTTATTTTGTATTAACGTGCTATCACAAACCCTATTCAAATTATCTTAAATTTTTTCTCCATATTATTTAAATTAATTTAAATTTAATCTAAATTTAATTTAATTCAATTTAAATTTCATTAAAAAACTATTATCAATACTAACATTAAATAGAATTTATTAATTGAAAATACAAATGTGAATATACCGATATGTTAATGGAAATGTGCAGATAAAACCTCCATTTTAGCGCGGATAGGAGATTGTTTCCGCGTGGGCCATCTCTGTTGCGGTCCCCACTTGTCGTTTCTCTATAACCTTTTTTAAATATTTTAAGGTTGAGGTTACTATTACATCTTATATTATTATTTTCAAAATATATTTATTATTAATTATAAAAATTATTTTTAGTAAATTTTATTTCATATAAAATAAATATTTTAAAAATAAAAAATATTTTCATAATTTCTAAATTTAATAATAAATATATTATAAAAATAACTAAATATGATACGATAATAATCTAACTTTTTTTAAATATTATATATTGATGGAATAAATTTAGAGCTATAATTAGTGAGTTTTTATTATGATAAAATAATGATTACACGAATAATGTATACCTCGTTATTTCTGTAGATTAATAATAAAAGTGGTATCTTATTATATGTAATTTATGTTAATTAATTAATAAATATATAATTTTATATTTAAAAAAAACTATATCAATTAAAAAATATACAATTTAATTAAATCAATAACATATACGTAAATTTAATATTATAATTAATTATATAAATAAAATATTTTAATTTATATATTAATTTAATATATTTAACATATAAACATAGCAAATGATATTATAATTTTAAATAAAATAAGTATTCTAATTTCATAATTTTTAAATTAAATATTTTCGTCCCATAAATTTTAAAAATTACACATTTTAAAGTATATTTTTTATTACTTTAAGTCTTTTAAAATTAAAGTATATTTTTTTTTTAAATTTTACGACTAAAACTATACTTTCTTAAATATTATAAGCCAAACCCCGACACCATGCAGATGCCTTGTATAATTAGTTGAAATAAAATTTAGTATTGAAAAATCTCAATTTCTATTATTGTGTGATCGATCATCTTAATAAGCGATGGTGAACAAACGAATATTTATAACTTATTTATACAAAAAAAAGTAAAATTCTAATAATTAAAAACAAACATAATTATGGAGGGACATGTTCTTGGACAGCCTGTTCCTCCTTATCAATCTGTTGGTGGCTATTTCCAGCTGGTGTGTTGGTTGTCACCAGCTGAATCTTGAGTTCTTTAACATTCCCTCTCAAATTGGAATATATGTTAATTATTCCTAACTTGTTAAGTAAGTTCAAAAACTGTAGAAAACTGAAGGATTTGGTAAATATATTTGTTGGTTGCTCTAATGTAGAGATATGATAAATCTTGATCATTTTAGCTTGAATATTTTCTCTTACTAGATGAAAATCGATCTCTATGTGTTTGGTTCGTTCATGAAACACTCGATTTGATGCAATATGAAGGGATGCTTGATTGTCACAATATAACTTGGTTGGTTGGGAGTGTTTGATACCCAAATCATCCAAAATGTATCATAACCAGGTTACTTCGCAACAAGCTGATGCCATAGAGCGGTATTCTACTTCTGCACTTGATTGTGAGACCGTATTTTGTTTCTTAGTCTTCCAAGAAATTAACGAGTTTCCAAGAAACATATAATATCATGTGGTTGATCGTCATGTATCTGTGCATTTAGCCCAATATGCGTCACATAAAGCATTTAGTTGTAATTAACTAGTTGCTGAGAAAAAAAGACTTTGCCTTGATGTGTTCTTGACATATCGTAGCACTCGTTGAGCTGCTTCCAAATGTGCTTGACGTGGTTTATCCATATATTGACTGAGGATGTGTATGACATACACTAAGTTGGGTCTTGTGATGGTCAAGTATATTAATCTCCCAACAAGTCTTCGATAGGATGTGGGGTTATTGATAAATTCCCCTTCAACCTTATTGAGGGATAAATTTTGTTCCATAGATGAATTCGCAGATTTAGCACCAAGATAACCCATCTCCTCCAATATTTCAAGTGCGTACTTGCGTTGTGACAGAACAATTCCCTTATTGGAAAGTGAAACTTCTATGCTCAAAAAATACTTTAATTCACCGAGATCTTTAAGCTTGAATTATCGCATGAGATAATTATTAGTTTCTTCAATGTCTTGTACATTGTTTCCTGTTATGTTTATAGCATCTACATAAACAAGGAGAGCAGAGAAGGAATTACCACATGTTCGAACGAATAATGAGTGATCATACTTGGATTGGTTAAAACCAGCTAGCTTAAGTGTTGTTGATAGCTTGATGAACCATTGTCGTGAGACTTGTTTGAGTCCATACAAAGATTTATGTAGCTTACATACTTATGCTTCCCCCTTTCATCCGAATCCAGGTGGAAGGGACATGTAGACATCTTTATGAAGATCAACATAGAGAAAAGCATTGTTGACATTGAGTTATCGAAGATGCCAATTTTGAATAGTAGTAACGACAAGAAAAAGATGAACAATGACAAGTTTGGCTACTGGTGCAAAAGTTTCTTGGTAGTCAAAACCTTCAATCTGACTGTATCCTTTGGCCACTAACCGAGCCTTGTATCGTTCCACAGAGCCATCAAGATTATACTTGATTTTGTAGACCCATTTACAACCAACTGGTTTCTTGTTTGGAGGAAGCTGTTGAAGGATCCAAGTGCCATTAGTTTCAAGAGCATCTAGTTCTTGTTTCATGGCAAGCCACCATTTTGGATCGTTGAAAGCTTCAACAAAGGTGGTTGGTTCCTTGAGAATGGAAATAGAAGTAGCAAAGCCATGATGTGCAGGTGATAATTGGTCATAAGTAAGGACATGAGATAGAGAATGAGAAGTACCTTTGTCATTGGATGATGCTCAGTTAGACGAAGGGAATGACCGAGAAGGAAGGGAAGCTTTTACATGATACTTGTGAAGGTAGCTAGGAACATTGGTGGATCGGCGAAGCTTATGTGTGATTGGTGTTGGAGGAGTTATGTGTGGTGCAAAAGTTGATAATGATGTTTCAGGAGATGAATTTTGAAGATGAAGAATGTCTGAGTCGATTGTTGGAAGGACAGATGGTGTATTTGGATTGGTTGATTGACGAATGTTAGGTATGTCATCATAAATAATATTTTCTAATGGAATGAATAGAGTTGGAGTGTTGACAGCAGAAGTGAAATAAGTAAATACATGTTCATGAAAGATAACATCATGAGATACTAAAGTCTTGCTTGTTTACAGATTGTAGACACGATAGCCTTTTATCCCATATGGATACCTAATGAATATGTATCTATGTAATCTAGCATCAAACTTGGTGGACAACTATCCCTGGAAACAAGTGCGGAAGCTTCTGGCATCCTTCCTATGGTTTGCGTGGAGACAACTCTCTGCTTTTCATCTTGAACAATGAGTGAATATACCTTATTCACTGTAGGTAAAGGTTCCATGTGCAAGATTTGTCCACGTGTTGATGTGTAAACCGTAAGCCCCATGAGGAACTTTATGGTTTGCTGCTTTTGTTGATATTCTTGTAGTTCCCTTCCGGCATTTCCTCCACAATGTGGAAGAGGACATAGTGCATCGCGACTATCCCATAGGCTTTTCAATTTGGTGTAATATTCTCCAATGCTTACACCTTCTTGTATGCAATCATGGATATCTTGCTCAATTTGAAATAGATGCACATAGTTGGTGTGTGAAAAGCGTTCCTTCAATTCTTCCCATAGCTCATATGCAGTATCATTATACATGACACTTTCTACAATTTTAGGCAATATGGTATTGAGAATCCATCAGTTGACAAGAATGTTGCATCGAGTCCATTGTTTGATTTTTGCTTCAAAATTTGTTGATGGCCTTTTGATTGTGCCTTCAATAAATCCTTTTTTGTTTTTGGTGTTGAGAGCCATGAGCATCGCATGACTCCGAATATGATAATTTTCTTTATTTAAGGATTGAGCTACTAGAACTATGCCTAGTTGGTCTGAGTTGTGTAGATATAATGAATGGCTAGGGTCATCATACCATTTTGGTAAAGTAGGGTTGGTATTGGTAGTTGTAGACATTATTGTTGAGTAAAATAAATCGAAAGAACGGGATAGGATCTAGTGTGTTTTGGACAACAATGAATGTTTATGAAACAAATAATGAACTAAAATATGTTTCATCTTATAGAAAATGAGTCAAGGATTACAGAAGCAAAAATTTCAGCCATAGAACCGGTCAGAAAGTTGGTGAATTGGCATCTGGAGCGGCTGGAACGGCGGCTGCAACGGTGGAGCACCGAACCGGATAGAGGACCGAACCGACTAAAGATCGAACCAGAAGAACGACGTGTCGTTTGCTTTAGAGGCGCACTGAACGACGTATCGTTTGAGTCATCTTTCTTAGCAGCTAGCGTGTGTGACTCCGATAAGGTTGGTGGAACGCCGGTGACTTTATAAAAGAACGTGTGGTGATGTTTTGGCTTGAAATTAATTGCAGATTGCTAGAATTTTTCTAGATATTATAATGGGATGAAATTGAAATTATTTTGTGAATCAAAATTGATTTTGGAAAAAAAAAGAATTTGAAAAAAAGAAGAAATTTATGTGTGAGCTGAATTTTTTGGGAATTACATCCTAAGCTTTTATATCATGTAAGAAATGATTTTATTGATGATGAATAAACAAATGTTTACAATATATTTATACAAAAGAAAAGCAAAATTGTAATAATTAAAAATAAACATAATTATGGAAAGATATATTTTTAAAGAGTCTGTTTCTTCCTACCAATCTATTGGTGATTATTTTTAACTAGTGTGTTGGTGGTAACTAGTTATATCTCGAATTTTTTAACATGTGTTAAGTTTCCTTTAGTACTAAGAGCTTGTAAGGTAACTTTGCTTCACCTTATCATTTCAGGTTACTAACAATCAAGCAATGATGGATAGTAGAGATCAAAATGTCACCATTTCTTTAATAGTATATTAAAAAAACAAACTTTGCTATGGTATTAGTAAAATACATTGTGTTTGGAGTCTTTCAACACACAACCACTAAAACACATTGTTATACTACATTTATAACAAGAAGCAGAACATTATGTTGTTATTTGGATGATGTTAAAGGGATAGTTTCTTGTAGTGAGCAGAACAGAGGTCGCCAAAGTAAAATATTTCATTTTTAAAGATTGGGTTTGGACAACTACATTCTCAGGGATGGAAGCAACGCGTACGTAAGTGAAAGACTTTGAGAACTGGGATAGCATGCACATGGAAATATTGACAGAACGAACGAACGAATCTTGCAGCAATCTTTGTAGAAATGACAGCGTGGGATGACGGCATAGGAGCGACGACATCGGGTTGCAGATTTTCTAGTAGGACTAGGGAGAGCATTGAGTAGAGGGTGTAGGCTGTAGGCACTATAGGGTGATTGAAAAGGTAAGGGAAACCTGTTATTGACTGTACGAATACCTAAACTTTAAATGTATATATATGTCTAAAACCTTTTCAAAAAAAGCCCACTAAAGTCACACCCCTGTTTTATTTTTGTTAGTACAGTTTATATATGTATTTAAAATTAAATCATTACTTTCATATAATATTATATTAAGTGTATTTTAATTTTGACTTTTTATATTGAAGGCGTACATAAATGTGTTTATTGTTGTAGTGTTTTTTTTTATTATTAGTCTCTAATATTGCATCAAATATTATCTGAGATAAAATTAAGTTTAGTTGAAAAAAAATAGTTTCAACAACAATTTTTATTCTATCGAGAGAGCTATAATCTCTTTTGACAAAATTTTGTCTAAAAAAAACATGCCAGCCAAATTCTTCCCATCTTCCCTCTTAAGCTTTTTTTTTCAACAAAAATTAAATTTGTTAAGGAACAACTATTATTTGACAAATCTTGTCCCAAAAAAATGATCCTAGCTTACTAAGGGAGTTTATTATTTCATCGTAGGTTTTTTTTTATAAATATTATAATCAAATACCATTTTCAACGATAAGTAATTTTTATGGAGAGAACATTTATGGTTGAAGACTTCTTTTCATGTATTGTTTCCACTCTTCTTTTACTTAGTTACTTGTGATTATAACAAACGATAAGTCATTTTTATGGAGAGAACATTTATGGTTGAAGACTTTTTTTCATGTATTGTTTCTACTCTTCTTCTACTTAGTTACTTGTGATTATAACGTTTGTGTTTATAAATTTAGTTAATTCAATAACGTGATTCTTTATTTGTTAAAATATAATTTAATTAATTTAATATTACGAGTAATAAGATTTAATATATTCAAAAAAAATTAAACAATAATTTTAATCTTTTGTAATTCAATTATTATCTCTTTAAATCTTAATACAATGAATAAATTAAATCTAATAAACTACCACTAATTTGTTTAGTAATCATGTTTGGTAACAAGCGAACATTTAATCAATTAACCAAAATTAAGAACTCAACAATGGTTTTAAGTTATGAAAATAATTTAGAACATAAGAAATTAAATTATATTCAATATATGTTTAATTAAATTGTAAGATAATGGTGGAGAGAGTTTTATACTCACGTAACTTGTTTTCTTGTTTTATATTGTTATATTCAAAAACAACACAAATCTCATTTTATTAATTTTGATTAGCTTACTAACACATTAATAATTAGAAATATATATTGTTATCAACCTTCTAAGATATGATAACACTTATTTTTAAATTATTCATCACTTATACATGACATATACTTGTGTGTTCTCAATTGTGTTAAGTTTTTGATGTTATTGTGGGTGTTTAGTTTAACAATTTTACTAATAATTGTTATTTTTTAACTTTAATTTTTAATTATTCATCTTTTATTTGTTTGTTGTTTTAATTTTAAGATTTAAGATTAATTTTTTTTATTTTCATTTTTTAAATGAATTATCTTAAAGTGTTGAATGTTAGGATAAAATGTACATACATAGACGAGGCATATATATCTTATATATAATGGATATCGTGCACTATACTTTAAACATCAATATGACAATTGGAACTCTACTAAGATATGAAAAGGAGAGATTTAAGTATGATTCATATTCTAACATGTAAAATGCAAGGTGACGGGATCATCAATACCAAAGTTATTCATATAAAAATTCAACATTTAATTTCAACATTATACCTAGTTTTTCATTCCTATTAATACAACCTATTCTAACCACCTAAGATCTTTAAGATATAGTAAATATCTTCGTTGTTAACACTCTAGGATTAACCAAGCTCATCTCAAGAAATAGAAAATTGTAAAGAGAAATCTTGATATACATGTTAACCAAGTAATATACTTGTAAACAGAATGTTAGCACAGGCACTTAACGAGCTCCCTTCTCAAATAGTTGCTAATTATAGGAAGATTGTTAATGATGTTAGTTTGGAAGGTGGTAAACAACAAGAGGAACCTTAAAAAGTCCCTACAAATGATATATTCGAAGAAAAGACTAGTGAAGAATAAAAGACCATCAACCTTCAATAATCCAATGTGACACCAAAAGTAGTATTCAAATCTTCTTTTTTTAATGATGATCTTACTTTATCTTTCTCCAATAAGTTTGACAATTCAACAAAGCAAAACTACAAAAAGAAAAATTTAGTACAGTTTTCAAAGTATAAATCCACATATCTCTTATGAAAGATATTAAGGATGGACCTTGATATGAAAAATACCTTAAGAAACTTTTTGATACCAAGAATAAGCTTAAAGATAATAAAGAAATAGGTATGAAGGAATATGTGTCTAGTATGCTTCAAAGAAGATTACCATCAAAGTGTAATGATGTAAATAATGAATTGTTAGCTCAAAAATTTGACATTACACACTTCAAAATCTTTAATGATGGTGGATGATGAAAATGGTAACGTCAGGCAAAAAATGTTAAATCGAGTACTTTGTGTAAGGTAACCCATCAAGATTTATTTTTTACTCTTTTTTTTAATTATTTTTTACATTACATATATACATGTGTTTATATTGAGAACAATATAAAAATTAAATATGGGAGAGTATTAACATATAACCAGTCCTATCTCTCTCTAAACATAACATGATTGTTTCCCATAATAAGGATTTATATCTATAGATTAAGCCATTACCAAGGAGTTAATTCGTTCAAAACTCAGTTGATTGCTTTTATAAATAAGACGGAATGTCCTTGGCTCATCATTATAGCACATAAGGCTTCAGCGCTACTATCACACTTCGCTAACTTGAAACGCCTTGCTATGAGAATAGCGCTTCGCAAACGCTTTGCTAAGTCTTGAACCTTCACGCTGACCGTTCGCTTTCTCAATAGCAAAAGCGCTTCTCTTTGCCCCTTAAGTAGAAGGACCAGAAAGATCTTTTTGGTTTTCTTGCTCCTGCTACCTCGCATCTGTGCTCATCAAGCCAACCTTGCTTGTTGGCATATGAAACAGTTGTTGAAGCAAACATTTCAAAATGACGACATTAATGATATATATACACATGGTCGCGGTTATCCAGGACTGCATTTTGAAAAAAAGTGACATGTTTGAAAGAAAGGGCTGATGCTCTCGTGTTTCAACCTATATCTTTATTATTTTTGTTCAATTTATTAAATTTAGCTTATTTTAGGATTAAGATGTTCTTAGTAAATTAATCTTTTTTTAATATTTATTTATTGCATTCCTTAAGATAACGAGGATTAATAAATGTGGTTGAAAAAAATCACACGTCTCTTTGTTTTATGGTATATATGATGTAATAATTATTATATATAAAAACAAAAATGGATATAATATATTACATATAAATATAAAGATGAATACAGTATGTCACCAATGTTCTGACAACCATAGCTGACTACCCTATCGAGTGTGCACGTAATACGTTATATACAAAGGTAAATATAAATATAATATGTTACATACAAATATATATAAGTAAATTAATAGTTTACATCGAGTAGGTTGTATAAACTATAATTAATGTAATAAACTACATAAAAAGATACACATAAATGTAACATATTACATTCATTAGATTATTAAAAATAAAATGGTCGTAATAAATTATATATAAATAGATCCTTGAAAATACAATGGTGTTAACCATAAATTATTGATAAGATAATGAGTGATATAAACTCGATAAAAATAAATATGAAAATTCAATTTAACGTAAATATAGAGAAGATACAAAGTAATATATACAGTGGATAAAAAAAAATCCAAATCTCAAGACTTCATATACCTATCTAGCTGCATCATAACTAATAATTTAATTCGTTTCTCATGAAAACATAACAAAATCAATATATGCTCCGTTTGAACCCAATGAAATAAGAAGATGAAAATTGCATAAACGACACAATCGGAGCCCCAATTTTCAGTCACTTACAGTTTTAGCGGTGGATAAGGGAGACATAAGCGGTAGATAAGGGATAATGTTAATTAGTTGGCCCAAAACCCTATTAGCCCAAAGCCCATATAAATCATTAGAAACCCTCAGCTGCCTTCTATATATATATATTGTTGTCTTGCTGTAGAATTAGAATGTAGCAGCTAGAAAAACCATAATGCAGCCACTAGAGTTTTTGCAGCAGCCACCAAAGAAATCAAAGAAGAACTAACCATAGAAAGCGAGAAAAATCAAATTTCAAGGACAAAGCTCCATTTCGTTGTCATTTGTAGTGTTTCTCTCATTTGTACTAATATTTGATTTAATAACAAGTTTGTTAATTTATCTTGCTATATATATATTACCAAAGAATTAGGGATATTTATGGGTTTGATTTTGGATTTTGGTATAATTTGGCGGTTATCCGGAATTGGTGTTTGTATTCCATTTTGATTATTAGTGGATTTTCCTCGGTGTCGTCGTCGATGGAGTAGACTTTTCACATTGAAAAGTTGAACCACTTAAATCATTCGCTGCCATTTAATTTCATCGCTTATTACTTTTCGCGTTACTCCATTATTATTAATTTGTGTAACCAAAATCGACCTGGATATTCGCTTATGCAAAGCCAATTCGTAACAAATTGGTATCGAGCTATTGGGTTATTCTCGGTATTTATTGAACCGATCAAGTTTGCTCTTTTTGGATTTATTTTGAGCTTCTCGGTTATCTGATTGGTTTCATATTTTCTACGGTCAGATTGCTTTATTTAATACTGGGTTTTCGTAAGCGGCAAAATATGAAATTGAGAAATTCAATGGTAGAAATGATTTGGCTTACGGGCGTATTTGAAGACGCGAAACGTATTAGTTAAAGAAGGGCTCGTTAAGACACTTCAAGGCAAGGATAAATTGCCGAAAAAATTGACCGATGAAGAAAAAGATGCATCGATGGAAAATGCTTTGAGTTCAATTCAATTATCCTTGTCTCACGAGGTATTACGCGAGGTCGCGATGAGAATCTCATTGGATTATGGCTTAAATTGGAGAATTTGTATATGACCAAGTCTTTGTGATCGGTTATATTTGAAGCCGGCGTTGTATACATTCTGCAATGTCGAAGCGTACACCTTTGCACGATCATCTTGATGAATTTACTAAAATTATTCGTGATTTGAAAAATGGTGGTGTTAAGATTGATGATGAGGATCGGGCACTTAGTTCTATTATGTTCTTTACCTCATTCATTTGAAAGCATTTTGGTTGATACTATGCTATATGGGCGAGACACATTTCTTTGGAAGATGTCAAAGCGACTTTGAATTCCAAAAGAGTTGAAGAAAAAGGTGTCTACAAGCAATAATGAAAATAAGTGGTTTATTTGTCGAGGTAGAAATCAAGAAAAAGGCACAAGCATGACAGAGGCAGTCTAGATCCAAATCTAGAAAAAGAAAAGATAAATGCAATTATTGCCGTCGGGAAGCGGCCTGGAAAGTAAATTGTCCGAAACTCAAAGGTAAGGAAAATCGCCAACTGACGTCTTCCGGTACTAATGATGTCGGCTGGTGTCATAGATAGTTCCGATGGTGAAAATGTTCTATCGATCTATTGGTTCTCCCGGAGATGTTTGGATTCTTGATTCGGCTAGACTTACCATATGTGCCTCCAGAGTAGAGATTGGTTTGTTTCTTATCGCCTATTGATGGGGGTGTTGTCTGATGGAAACAATATCTCCGCAAGGTTATCGTATTGGTACCTTTGTCCAATTAAGATGTACGATGGTATTGTTAGGGACTTTAAAAGATGTTCGCCATGTTCCAGATTTGAAAAAGAATTTGATATCTTTGGGTACTCGATTCACAAGGCTATAAGTATGTAGCCGAAGGTGGAGTTTTAAAAGTTAGTAAGCGGTGCTTCTCGTTGTTATTAAAGCGGCAATTGTCGCGTGGTCTCTATATGCTTCAGTAGCACTATTATTGGCGTTGTATCAATTTCATCCTCGCTGATCAAGATTCAAACACTACTGATTATGGCGTATGCGGCATACGAAATGGTGAAAGGGAGGATGTCTATTTCTGAGCAAACGGGATTTGCTTTGCGGGTCAAACCTGGGAAGCTTGATTTACGTGAGCATTGTGTTTATGGAAAGCATCGTAGTGGTCAAGTTCAAGATCTGACCATCCATAAACGAAGGTACTGGTGATTATATTCATTCGATCTTTGGTCCTTCTCGTGTTGTGTCTAAGGTGGTGCCCGATATATGTTGACTTTTATTGATGACTTCTCTGCGTCATGTATGGGTGTATTTTCTCAAGAATAAGAATGGACGCATTCTCAAAATTTGTAAAATTCAAGGCTTGTATAGAAATCAAACAAGCAAGAAAATCGAAGCATTTGAGAACCGATAATGGTTTGGAATTTTGTGAAAGTCGTTTAATGAGTTCGTGAAAGAAATGGCATAGTGAGACACCGGCATGCGTCATACACCACAAAGAAATGGAGTAGCAGAGTATGAATAGGACTTCTCTTAGAAAGAGCTCGTTGTATGCTCTTTCAGTGACTTGGATAAATCTTTGATAATTTGGTCAAGCTTGTAATCACGTTATTTGGTGAATCGTCTCCATCAATCGCAATTGAGTTGAAGACTCCGCTTGAAGTATTCTTTGGTACTCCCGCTAATTATTCGATTTGGAAAGTTTTTGGTTGTCTGCTTATGCTCATGTTAACGATGGTAAACTTGAGCCTAGTGGCATTGAAATGCATATTTTTGGGGTATCCTTCTCGGGGGTGAAAGGTTATAGATTATGGTGTGTTGAACCCAAGTCACCTAAATTTTTGATTAGCGAGAGATGTTAAGTTTGATGAGTCTTCTATGTTGCAAAAGAAAAAAGAGTCTATTGTTGCGGATAAAGACCACGGTGTTAAGAAAGCGGAGCTCGAGAGTGGAGCTCTAGTCAAGTACAGAGGCACTTCGGATCAACCATCCGTGGATGAGATAGACGATTCACGCTTTCACGATGTAGCAGAAGACGAGCATGAGCAACCATACAAGACGCAAAGGGTAAAGGGAATAAGAGAGATTGAGACGCCTCGGAGGTACGCAGATGCGGACTTAGTTTCTTTTGCATCGTGGCGTGAGCAGTCTATCGAGGTGCGTGAACCTTCTAGTTATCGTGAAGTCGTCACTTGTGATGAGTCTGTTCGATGGTTGGTTGCTATGAACGAAGAGATTGAATCACTTCATAAGAATCATACATGGGAATTGGTGAAACCGCACAAGGGCCAAAAGATTGTTGGAAACAAATGGGTCTTCAAGAAAAAGGAAGGTATACCCGAGGTCAAGCAATAGGTTCAAGGCACGTGTCACAGAAAGGGCTATTGTCGAAGAAAGGTATTGACTTCAATGAAGTATTTTCTCCGTTGTGAAACATAGCTCTATTCGTGTCAGGCTTTGCTATGGTTGCATTGTTTGACATGGAATTAGAACAAATTTTGATGTCAAGACAGCCTTTCTTACAGGTGAGCTAGAGGAACAAATATATATGCATCAACCAGAGGGGTTTGTTGTTCCGTAAGGAAGATCATGTTTGTTTATTGAAAAGTCTTTATACGTGACAAGCAATCTCAGCCAAGTATAAACGGTTTTGATTCTTTTATGATTGATCACTTACTCTAGGAGTGATTATGATAGTTGTGTTTATCATAAAAGATTCCATGATGGTTCATCAGTTTATTTGTTGCTTTATGTTGATGACACGCTTATTACTTGCTAAGAATAAGTCCAGATTTAAATTAAAGTCTCATTTTAATGGTGAGTTTGAAATGAAAGATTTGGGTGCAGCGAAGAAAATTTTAGGCATGGAAATTTACAGGATAGACAATGAAAGCTTTATTTGACCTTTCGAAAAAGTTATATTAAAAAAGTTCTTGAACGTTTTGGCATGAAAGATTCTAAACCTGTGAGTACGCCGTTAGTTGCGCATTTTAGGCTTTCTTTGGATTTGTCACCATAGTCAGAAGAAGAAGAGCGGTACATGTCTCAGGTTCCATATGCTAGTGCCGCTTGGGAGTTTGATGTATGCATGGTTTGTACTCGTGCAGGACATTTCACGCAGCTAGCGTTGTCAGCCAGATATATGGGTAATCCTGGTAAGTCATTGGCGATGAAATGGATACTTCCGGTATTTGAGAGGTACATCTAATTTTGGTTTGGTATATGATGGAAGTTCTAATGGTCAGTTGTTATTGGTTATGTGGATTCCGATTATCTTTGGTGATCTGGATAGAACATCTCTCGACAGTTATGTTTTCACCTTTTCTTTCTCATTAGTCGAAGGCTACTTTACGCTACGCTTGCTTTGCCACGAAAGTGAATATACGGCCAGCTGAAGCGATGAAAAGAAGCCATTTGGCTTAGAGGTTTGGTTTTCAGTGATTTAGGTTTACCAGATACTTGTTGTATTTTGTGATAGTCGGATGCGATACACTTGACTAAGAATACTATGTATCATGAAAAGAACCAAACACATTGATGTCGATATCACTGCTCGTGACATTGTCTCCAGGGTGCTATTGTTAATAAGATAGCCAGCTACGAGAGGATCCACCGATATGTTAACCAAACCCGCTTTTAACAAGTTCAAGCATTGCTTGACTTGATTGGTATTGTTGAAGATGATCACCCTTCTGGCTTTGGATGACGGTTATTTGGTAATCCGAGGAATTTTATATTTTGAAGAATTTGTTTTCTGTTTTGAGCCGGTGGAGATTTGTTAATTAGCCTTCTAAAACCCTTATTAAATTTCAAAAAGTTCATATAAATCATTAGAAACCTCACCGCTTTCCTATATATATATATATTGTTGTCTTCGTCACAGCATCAGAATGTAGCAGCCTAGAAAAACCATAATGCAAACACTAATAGAGTTTTCTGTACACCAAAGAAATCTGAAAGAAGAATTAACCAAGAGAAATAGAAGAAAATTTCAAGGACAAACCGTCCATTTCAATACCGTCATTGTAGTGTTTTCTCTCATTTATGCAGGTAATATTTGATTTAATAAACAAGTTTGTTAATTTATCTGCTATATATATATTACCAAAGAAATTAGAGGGGATATTTTATGGGTTTGATTTTGGATTTTGGTATAATTTGTATGTTATCTGGAATTGGTGTCAGATCTCCATTTTGATTATTAGTGGATTTTCCTACAAGGCCGTCGTCATGGAAGTTAGACTTTTTCACATCGCGTTGAATCCACTTAAATCATTCTCAGCCATTTAATTTCTTTTTATTACTTTTCATTGCTACCATTATTATTAATTTTACGAACCAAAATCGACCGATATTCGCCTCCGTAGTAAGTCTAATGTATTTAATTTCATTAATAGAGTAATATGATATATAAATGCGTTAAATATTTAATTAAAGAAAAAAAGAAAGAAAAGCCGTATCAAAAAAGACGTAATATTATATAACATTTATCCTATACATGCAAATTTCAAATCTGATGGATTTTTATTCGGAATATGGAAAAAGTGAGGAAGACAAATTAAGGTGGTAGTTTAGGGTTAAATGAGAGGGCAAAAAAGTAAAAGTACATGCTCGAAAAGTTGCATAAAATGATTTAGGAAAAGGTGATTATAATAGCAAATATGTCGCCACTTTGGGTAATTAACTCCTTGGGTTATTCCTAATTGGTAACTATTTAGTATTTTACAAGACGGAGCAAAATTGTTCGGTAGATGAATCTTTTCTTTTATTTCCTTTCCTTTCCTTTCCTTTCGTTTTTAAGAAGATGACTGATCATCATGAAGGATAAAATTAATTTTTGAGATTAAATTTAACAATTAGATTAGAAGTTAAATTAATCATTTTAATTATTATTCGATTTTAATATTTTAATATGTTATTCTTTCTTTCTTGTTTTATTTATTATTTAATTTTATTCTCATTTTTGTCATTATCTAAATAATAATATTTTATTACAAATTTTATTAAAATTTAACTTTTTATCATTCTATTTCTTTTAAAAAATTATGTTTTATTTTAAAAGATTGATGTTCACTTAAAATCTAACATATAAGAGCTTGACGCTATTTTGTTATTATTATTTATTTATTGGGGTCAATTTTACATGATTTTTTTTTTTGCTTCTAAGAACTCTAGAGAAGATGAACATAAACAAATGTCCAGTCTCAATATTGTTTTTGGGTCAAATTTGATAGTCTAGCTCTAAGCTTTATCCAACTTATGATAAGGGCATTGAGATCGATCAATATTTGCTTATGACTTTTCTTTTAAAAAATATTTTGAAAATAGTTAATAAAATTAAAATAACAATATAAGAAAAACAAATCATCCATGATATTTTCGACAATAATGATGTAATCAAATATAATTGTAACAGCTAATTAAATCATACTAATTAATATCAAATAACTTATTTATTTATTTAATATTTAAATGTTAAATATAACTCCTAATGTCCCAAATTTTAAATAACTTCATATATATAAACATTCCCAAATTAAAAACCTAATACTTAACAAACAAACATTTGTAAATTATAATTATTATATTAAATAACTTATTTATATATTTGATAATTTTAAACACAATTAAATTACAATATATACATGCACTTGCATGCCAACTTGAATATATTGATATTATCTTAGAAACTATTGAAGATGTCAAATGCTAATATATAGAAGAGATCTCAGAACAAGGTGTTATCATTCACGATGTGAAGCGATATTTAAAGCTGACCAATTAACAGCTATAGAGTGAAAACAACCACTACTTCACTTAATATTTGAATGCTTTATTTTCAATCATTTAAATTTATTTATTATTCTTTTTAACTTATATTTACATACATAATATTTTATATTAATCATAATTTTAAGGATGATCATATAATATTTTATATTAATCATAATTTTAAGGATGATCATATACTATGCGTACCAAAACACTGTTGGGTGGCTAATGATGTTATAAAATTTAATCTTTTTAGTAAGTTAATTTAAAATAAAATTTAATTAATTAAAAAATAATAATAATAAATGTATTAAAATTAATGAAATTATTTATACCAACTGCATGCGCATTAAAGGCTGGGAGATCAAGTCCACCAAGTCTTTAAAAGTAATCTAGGAGCCGTAAGTTCCATCCTATTTAGTCGACCTTCATTTTCACGTAAAACTAAAATGACTAGAACTTTGGTCCCAACCCCATGAGCCATCCATTTAGGTAATTTCTCTCATATTTTACAAAATCATTTAAGAATTTTAATCAGTAACAATATGATTAACATTCTTAATTTTAATTTCTGGCACCCAAATATTACACGCACAACGTAACCCTATATGTTTTACAATCTCTGTTTCTTAAAAATGGACAAAAATTTAAAAAAGCTTCTCAACATTCACAATTCTTCGTCTTCTTCGAGTCATACAACTTCAACTATCTGGTTGAAATGCAAGCCTGGAATAGAAGCATCCAACAAATCAAAGGTCAACATGGATGCTCTAGATTTGGTGGCTCGGTCCGAGTACCGAATCGGAAGTTGAGTTGGTTCAGGGCTGGACCGCTCGCACGTGCCAAGCCACTTATTTTGCATATACTTGTGTTTCCTCCACGGTCCCAAGTGCATTTTTTTCTCCTTCATACATTTCTTCGCAGCTTCGCACAATACCTTAATTAGTGCTCTCAACCTGTCTGTTTTTCCGACGAATACCTCCGGCAGTTTTCTAATTAGCTTGTTGTATTCTTCACCAGCCCTAGCCATCTCAAACTCGGCTCTGAAATTTAGCTCAATTAGGATTCTAGTTTCCCCTCTCTTTGGATTCGATTTGTCCACCGTTTCCAAATAACTATGTTCACCTGTATTTTCATATAGTTAATTAACAATTTAATTCACAGTGATTTTACATATTTGCTATTTGTAAAGCAGCTGAATCAACGAGCGACAGAAAATGCCAACTTGAAAAAAAAAAAGTCTTTGTATATTTACCTGAAGGAATTCCATGTGAGCTCTTCCATTTAGATTTGCAAATAGAGCAATCGAATCCCGAATCTATAAGCCGATTGCAAATTTCTCTTCGTAAGCAATTCCGGCAATCTTCGAACATTGATTTTCCACACACGCATTGTAAGTTCTTTTCCTTCCATGATTGTTTTATAGCTTGCCGAATTTTCGATTCTGTTGAACTTCTTTTACTTAATACCGCCTGTAAATGATATATCAATCACAACCCTTTATCAACAATCGGATAAAAAAAAATCACGGAATTTAATATTTTAAATAAGGAAAAAACAGAAAGAAATATAAAAACGAAAATAAACCTGAATAAGTTGATCTTGTTCTTCCCAAAACGCTCTGTCCGCCTCAACATCACGAAGATTCTCTTCGTCCTCTTCTTCGTCGATGTAATCGTTACCGGAGTTACATGTATTCTGCGGAAATTCCTCTCCGCTCTCTAGGAAACCGAAGACCATATCGCCGAGATACGATGGTCCGGTTCTGAGTTCAACGATCTCATCGGAAGAGCTCCAGCGATTCGATGAAACGCCACCTGCCGTCATGGCCATAGAACTCAAAGTTGTTTGTTTGAGGTCGAGAACTCTCTCTCTCTCTCTCGCTGTAACGTGCGTTTCCTTCTCTTCGTGTCTATAGTTAACACGTTCTTGAATGGCTGGATCGGTGGAGGAGAGCCAGTTTATATAAGTATAAGGGATGTGGGACCCTACTGACCCAGTGGGATGTTCGAGACGCCGCGAACAAGAGGAGTCTGTTTTTCTACTTACGTGGCATCTGAACATTTCAGACAAAGCTATCTTCCGATATTTATCGTGGATAGTACAGCTCTGTTCCACGTCAGTATACCAATCATTTATCTCTCTCTCCTGGTTTTGGATATGCTCGAATATCCATCTCTGTTATTATTATTTTTTTATATTTTATTTTGATAAACTTTCATCTCTAAGGATTAGATACCTAAACGCAATGTTTTAAAACGAAGGAAATTACTCATTTTCTCTTACTTATATTATTAAGCAAAAAAGCAAAGATGAAAATATCTTGGCTCGTTAATATCTATATTTTAAAATTTTTAATATACATACATATATAATATAATATCAATTAATAATAAATATATTATTAGAAAAATATCAAACAATATAAATAACACATTATTTATGTTTTAAAATAATTTATTATTAAATATCTTTATCTAATTTCATTAATTAATCATAAAATTTATTAGTTAAATAATTACTTTAAATATTTTAAATACTTATTTTTATATTTTTAAAATTTATTGATTGAAATAAATATATATTATATGTATTAAATAAGATCATGAATTTATTAAATAACTAAAAACTTTTTTGATTTTTTAACATTTATTAAAAAAATTATAGTTTTTGTAAATTTTTTAATATTTTTATCAACAATGCTGGGCATTGATTTTTGAACCTTTCTTATAAGAAAGAGCACTTAAAAGTCGGGAATTTTTTTTTTTTTTTTTTTTTGGAAACTAACAAATTGGTTTTAGAAAGTTATATCACGCAAAGAAGGGCACGTCGAATTGTCAATCAATATTTACTATTTTCTTTCATTAAAAGAATATCATAAGTTTTTGGAAACTTTCTTACATAAAAGTACTAATATTTTGTATTTTATGATTATGTTTAATTTATTTAATATGAAAAATAATATATATATTAACAAAAAATGAAAAACTGAAAGAAAAAATAAAAATATAAAATAATTCAAAATTTAAAATGCTGTACTAATTCAAAATAATATGATTTAATTATTAGTATTAATAAAAAAAATATTAGATTAATGATATTTGATTATCTTTTATTTACTCTAACAAATAAACACAACCATCTTGCCATTTTAATTTTCTAAGATAGAGTGTTATATAAGTCAAAGTTATTTGTATTATTTAATTTTAATTTAAAATTATCATTCAATCTCTTAATTTTGTAAAAATAATTAATTAAAAATAAATTATATTATTTTAATAATTTTTTATTTAAAATATTATTATTTTATTTTAAATAATTAAAATACTAATATTTAATAATAAAAAGAGTAAAATTTAATTAAAATAGTTTAAGAAAAATTTAAACAATAATAAAATTATTTAAACACATATTTTAATTTTTAATAAAAATTAAAAATTAATAAAATATTAAAATATTAAAATAAAATAATTACAATTAACAGGCATTAAAAATAAATATTTTGTAATTTTTTCATATTCATTATGACTTTATTATTCTTAAATACTCGTATTTTAATAATGCTTGATCACTTTCCTACAAAAATTATAAAAATATTATAAAAATAATTTTACCAAACTAGATGACTAAATTACATTATTTTTAATCTAAGTGATTAACATTATAAATGATGTAATCTTATAGAATTCTGTCATATTTTTCTCTATTAATTAATTAAATAAAAAGTAAAAAAAATTGCTAAAATTTATAATAAAAATATATATAAAATAACATTAAACGAAATTCAATTGAATAACATTTAGATTTAAATATATCTTAAACAATCGTGGTTAAATTTAAACAATATTTAATATAAAATTATATTTAAATTTTTTTCAATAATAAAAATATATAAAGTAGACATAAGAAGGTATTATTTTGTAATAATAAGATTTAAATATGTTATTTTTGTTATTTTTAAATATATAATATAAACATAATATAAAATTTAATAGTGTTTGATTTTTATTTTTTTAATAATATCTAATTTAGTAATATATATTTATAAAAAAATTATAAAAATAAAATGATATTATAATTTTTTTAATTAAATTAAAATTTGATATTAGTCTTTTTAAATATAAGCTTCTAAGCTTATCCTCTTCTAGTCTCTGGATTTGAATTGGGGTCCAAATCATGTGGATCTGGATCGCACGATAGTATTGGTAGCTGGCATAATTAAATCACGCAGTACATGTGGGGATAAAAAATGTTTGTTACAACAACCTTTATCTCATTTAAGTGGTACCAAATGTTTGTCCTTAGCAATGTTACTTGTAGGCATATTCTATTATTATTCTAAGTTTCTTGTTAATCATTGGATTAATTAAGGTTATCTCATTAATCATTATTATTAAAAATATTATATATTAATTCATTTTAATATCTATCAATTTATTTAAATTGAAAATTTTGATTTAATTTATAATATTTAAATCAAATTTAATTAATAAATTTTATAATCAGATTTTATTTAAACGAATAGATTTTATATTTTGATATATCCGATACACACCAAATTACTATTAAATTATAAATAAATAAATATTTTATTTTACAATATGATATATTTAAATATTACGCGTACTATACTTATATTATATTATTATTTTAGTTTTAAAAATAAATATAAATAGTTATAATAATTTAATAATTGAACATATATATTTATTATTGTTATAATTTTTTTAATTGCGACTATAAATAATAATATTTGTTAAAAAAGTATCAATTTAAAATTTTTAATTTTATGTGTCATATTTTATATTTAACAATAATTCATAAATAAATTTTAATATTCTAACATTATTCAATCTGAAAAAATCTAATATGTTTAAATTTAAATTAATTTGAATCGATTATATCATCCGATTGGATTGAGATTGAAAATTTTCAAATCCATTTAGATTGGATCAAATTCTGATCGAATTGAGTTTAAAAATTTTTAAATCCATTTAAATCGAATCAAATTCGGATTGACTAAAAACATACAATTTCGATCCTCTGTTTATCCCTAATTCATTGTTATATTTATAACATAATATTATTAAAAAAATACTATTTATATTAACATTAATGAAACTTTAAAGATATATGTATATTTCTATAAACTGTATATTTTTATCCTTTTATTAATGCTCCATTAGTACATCTTTTAGTTACTTTTAAAAAATTAATGGTTAATACACACTTATTTATTTGACCCAAGAAATTACCCAAGTATGTAATTTTTTTCCTTTCAAATAAAAGCTTTCTCAGTGTCTTAGGTTATTTATCTAAAAAATTCTTAGATAAATAGAAAAAATCTTGAACTTTTATTTCTCGTTTTATCGTAAGGTTTTTCGGTCGATTATTTAAATATTTTAACTAATTAATCTTTTTTTAACAAAAATGAAATGTTAATATCGTATGATTTTTAATAATATAAATTTAGATAAAGATCTAGATTAATAATAAAATATAAAATTTATAGATATAAACATAATATAACACAGATTACGAGGGATGAATATTTAGAAAAGAAAAAAAACACCGTGAATTAAATCTAAGTGAAAAATAAGTAAAATATAAATAAAATAAACATATCAAAAACAAATAATCTTTCCCGAACAAAAAATAAATTTAATTATTAAAAGTTAAAAAAAATGAGAATAAAAATGATTACATATTAAGTTTTCCAACTTTTTAATTTTTCCAATTTTGAAGAGTTTAATTTTAGATTCTGTGAGTTATTCGGCCACATGTTATGCTATGACTTAAGGTAATATGTGTTATATTAATTTATATAAGTTTTATTGATGTTAGATTTGATATTTTTTTAAAATTAATAATCATTCATCAATGGTCATTGGTTTTTTTTTTCCTTTCAAAATGATCATCTAACTACGAGTAAGTCATATTACTGTCGTTAGAAATCTGTCTATTTTTTTCAAAAATCAATCAATACAAAATTCAAGAATAAACTAATTAACTTATATTTTTGATATAATTTGATTCATCTCGACTAATAAAATTTAAAAAATCGACCAAATAATGGATAGATTAAAAAATTTTATTTTATAAAATTTACATACACATATAACAAATATATTTTAATTTTATTATATTTATACATATTAATCAATATAGTTATTTTTTTATAAAATATAATTTTTTATATATATAATCATGTGAACGCAAAAGAATTTTTTGTTAGGAAACACGTTTAGCAAATTTTTTCTTAATAGTTCTATTGATTTCTTATTTATTTTTAAATTTTAACATCTTTTATAATTTTTATTGATGTGATTTACTTCACATTGATTGGGATGTAATATATATTTTAAAGTATTTGTTAGAAAACTTTAAATTTTATCAAAATTAAAATTTTTAAATAACAATATACAAAGAAAATATAACATATTATTTTTTTTAATTTTAATTTTAATTTATCTACCTTCAAATAAATTTTATAAGATAAGATTGATTTGTAAAATAAACCAATAACTAATAAATTTATTACCTCTACCCCTAAATCCATAGTATTTAAGTCAGAAGATTTAGTTCAACGATTAAAATAAATGACTTAATTAGTCCAAAATTTTCAATTTTTTTTTAGAATATTTACTTAGCACGTGATTGATTTTCAAGGGTTTTTTTTTTTTTTTTTGGATTTCCAATTTTCTTTTCTCACCCAAGTGTTTATCCTTTTTTCACTTAAAACCATTAATGTAGCACTTAAACTTCCGTAAAGCTTTGTTCAAACCCAAACTCATTTTATTTTGTCACTATCTCACCATTATAAGCGTAATCTTTCCATTTTTAACCTTATCACTTCATTTTCATTCATTTTAAACCCTTCAAACTGCTGTCCAAGGAGTCAAAAATTGTTTGCATTTTCGTAAAGAAATTGGACTAAAAATACTATTTATTATAATATTGAGGAATAGGATAAAGTTATAGATTTGTTATCTGAAAACATATATGTTCTCAGCTAACGTCAATTTGTAATAAAAGTCACGTTTAACGACTTTGGTTTCAGGTACCTATCACAAGTAACAGAATTTTAAACGGCCAGAATTGTTAAACCATTCATTATCTAAAGAATATATTCGAGTCCATGCACTTCTTTGGCACCATCTATATATATATACATATATATATATATATATATATGGGCACAGAAAATGAAACAATGGATTGGCACATATAACCATAAACAATTGTATTAAAAGTGCAAGACGAGTGATAGATAAAGGTACAAAAAGTAACATTTTTTTTAAGTAATTACATTTAATAAAATATTATCAAATTAATTATAATATATTGTGAGTTTTAGGCAACTATCATCTGCCGAATTCTATTACTATTAAGTAGATTGGCATATAAACCCATTTTATTTAGTAGTGCACATTACACACCCTCTTGCAAACCAATAGTGAATATGTGGAATTTTTTTTATGAAAATATCAAAAATATTGTTATCGTAATAATTTTTCTTTAAAAAAATCTTAAAAATTATAGAAACTCTAAAAAATATGAAAAAAAATTATAAAATATAAAAACAATCAATTATTCATATTTTAAACTAATTTTTTATTTAATATATATATATATATATATTTTTAAATACATAAAATATTTATATTAATTAATTAAAATATTTTATAATAAAATATACTTTTTGATAAATATTATAGAATAAGTTGTTAAAAGTTTTGAAATAATTAAGTAGACTATTTAATTATAATTATTATAATAAATAAATCTTGATAATATAAAAATAAATTTTATTGATTATTTATTTATAAAAGTATTTATATATAACAAACAAACTAAAAAGGGAGAATATATTATCTACTATAAAATTGAGAAAAAATTAAATTAAAATAATTACTCAAAAATAAGAAAGAAAAAGATAAAAATAAATTAAGAATTTATATTTTTAGCATTTTAACTATATTTTAGTGATTATCTATAATATTCAGGATATTTTAACAAAAAAAAATATTTAAGTGATATTTTAATAATAATAATATTTTAAAAATATTATTGATATTTTTATGATAATTTAATCAAAATATAATTACGTTATGTTTTGATAATGAGATATATAAAAAAACTATATTATTATGAAAATATAAGAAATTTTAAACCCGGTTTGTATGTGATATGATTTGGCGCCGCCCCCACATTTCTTAAAATAACGTGGTTGAGTAATTGCTTTAAAATGTTTCATTCCCTTGGTTTTTTAGCAAAGATAACGATGCTCCATCTTCCTTTTTTTTAACTGAAGTTTAATTATTTTATTATTTATAAAAATTAATATTTAGTTTTGTTATATTTGAGTTAGGGTGGATTGGCCACATAATTTTTAAGAGGGTAAAATAAATTAAAATATGATTTTTGGTTTAAATTAGACATAAAAATACATGTGAAAAACATGTGACCTTATTCTTCGTAAATATTAGATGAATTTTATCTATTTTGGTGACAAAAAAAACTATAATTCTTTTAATTTTTTCATTTTCATTTCAAAGTTTTTCTATTTTAATGTTGTAAAAAGGATTCCAAGCTTATATATATATGAATATTTTTTCAATTTTTTTATTAAAACTTATTAATAAATTAGTTATTTTAGTTAAGTATAATTTTTTCTTTAAAAAATTGAATTTCAAATAAAAAATACACTCTAGAAAAGAAATCATCAATTTAAATATATCAACAATTAAAATTGTAAAAACAAAACTAAAAATCTTCCTAAATACAAATAAAAAGCCTTAAACTTTTTATCTTTCATTCTATTATAAGTTTCTTTAATTGCCAAATAGACATATTCTTAACAAATACATTTTTCATTACGAACATAATACCTAATTTCGATAACATTATATTAATTTGATTATTTTTATTAAATTATGGGACTTATTTTACCTAATTTAATAATTATGATATTAAAATATTTATTTGTTAATAATTATATAACTAAATAGGTAAATTTTCATTTTTTTATATCAATAAATTATACTCGATTATATTAAAGGCAAAAAAAGGAGTATATTAGCATATAGTTGTTTTTTTCTTCCAAATATTATTCGCATATGGCGGTTACACATGAAAAATATTAAAATATTATCGCAAATACTTTTAATGTTTTGCTTTTTTTCAAAATTCTTTGAAATCACCCTTGAGATTTAATTAATATCAAACTGTCCTCTAATGTTATCAACATTATATCACTATTGAAAATTATGTGCTAAATAATAATCTCCCCTATACATATATCGGAGGCGACAAGTTGAGATCGAACGACAATAATGTTCAGACCGAAGATGTTAGTACACAATCGTCGTCGTCGTCAACAATCGAAGAAGAATCACAATCCCTATGGCAAATCATTGGGTGAAGAGAAATGTTGATGGTTGGTGGAATGCAAGTTGATCTTTGTTATGACATCTTGGGTCTTAATGGAGACAATGGGATTGGGACGAGGTCCACTAAAAGACTCAATGGTGCTACTAAGGTTATTGCAGGTAGGATCACTCTCCTGAATAACATCAATCTTAGATGAAACCATGTTGTCATGAAACTCGTGATGGTAAAGACGATGAACATGGGTTGGGTTGTCGGGTAAAGGGAAGTTAGTTTTGGCTATAGGACCCCGAAGGAGGCAAGTTGCAGCATCGTAAGCTTGAGCGACGTCCTTGCCTAAGTTGAAGGTTCTGAGCCAAACCCATGTTTTCTTCATAAGGTCTCTGATTTCGGCAACGAATCGACCCCAAGGGCGTTTATGGACACCTCTGATTCAGGTTTGTTGGTGTTGGTTCGAGTTTCTAGAGGGTTTGATGATGGTTGATCTGTGGTGGGTTTGTCTCCTCAACGCATGAGGAGTGATAATGAGAATTGAGAGAGATTGGAGAGGATGTGAGGGTAGAGAATATCGAAAATGGAAGGAAATAAGGATACAAAGGTAGAGAATATATATGTGTAATTTTGAAGAAAAACAAAATCTCAGGGGTAATTACGATAATATTTTCAATTATAACATTTTAAAAGTTATATAAACAGGGATAAATTTTTTTTTTCAGATATTATTTTAATTTTTCACGGTTTATTTAACTTCTGTTAAATAATAATGATATTTTTAAAGATATCTTAAATCTCAAGAATGTTATAGTTTTTTTTTGCAAACATTAAGAATATTTATGAAAATATTGAAAATGTTAGGAGTATTTTTGATTTTTTCTTAAAAATATTTATAAAATAATTGAAAAACCTAGCATTTTGTAATCAAGTTTCCAAAAACAAAATCAGAATATGCAGCGTTAAACAAATGTTATAATTCATAATATGATTAGGTATTTTGATTTGATTTGATGTGATTTGATAAATAAAAATAAGAGTATTTTTTCATACTTTAAGTAGAAATTATTAGTTTTAATTTTTTGACTATCACATATTAATATTAGTATATAACCAACCAAAAGAAAAAAAAAACAACAATTTTTGCTGTCAGGGACATATCTATCTTTATATAATTAATGTGAATAGATGTACTAAAAAAATATATTGCTACTCAACTTTTATATTTCTTTATGCTTTGCCCACAATTTAGTCACCAAGTTCGTTTGAATAAATTCATGAATGTAGACAACATAAGTACTTAACTTTTTCAATTTGATTAAAAGTTGTAATGTTTTTTTTTTTGTTTAAAAATCTTACACCCGTTGTAATTGTGTCATGTTAAACACATATTAATGTTGATATAACAAATCCTTAATTTATTGAAAAACTCGTACAGTTTCGAAAAAAATTGAATTTTTTTTATCAAATATGTGAAATTATAAAAGGTTGTTAATTAATTCATATATACAGTTTTATTTTTATTTACTTGAAAACAATATATATTTATTTTTTAAAAAATGTAAATAAATATTTTTTTTATTATAAATTAAAAATAAAATTAGTTGAATAATTAAGTTATTTTATATATCTTAAATCTGATTCAAAGAAGGCTGCTTTTAAATATAAAAATGGTTTTTGTTTTCAAGTTGCAGAATGTTGATGGAAACAACTTCCACTCCACTAGTTTATAAAAGGAATTTGATGGACACAGCATTTTTATATTCCAACAAAAAAAAAATTACATAATCTGTTAATAATATAATAAAGTGATATAATTAAATATTAGATTGATATAACATTGTCTAATTAATAATTTAGAATTTGATTGCGAGAGCTTTTTTTTTTTTTGTAGCATATAATTAATAAAATTTGCACAGAAGATGATTTTTTCTATTTAAAACACAAACATGCATTTACTGGCTATTTTGAAACTCCTCTCACTTATCTCAACTTATTCCTGCAGATTAATAAGCAATTTAATAAAAGATATGGAATTGATTGGCAACTACAAGCAATAAAAAAGAGAACATGAACCACAGCTCATTATCAATTTCATTACTAGAAAATTGATTCTTAAAGCTGCGTCGTAATCCACCAATAATAAAAAAACATTGATTCCATTTATAGCTTATCCTTAATCTCGTTTCGTTTCAAATCACATATTTATATTATACGAATATATCATTTATTTTTAAAATAAAAATCATCATTTGGATCATTTTGTATCAAAAATTGTTGGAAATTTTAAAGGAAAATTAATTTTGACTTACGGTTTCTTACGAAACCGTATTGATTAATTCCTTTTTAATGCCTCATGCCATTTCCTTTTAATTTCACGCTTGCAAAACCGTTTTCCTGACTCACTTATAAATTCCCTTTTTTTCCTCTTGATTAGTTGCTGTGGGTATATATATATATATATATATATATATATATATATTGAAAAGTTAAAAGAAAAAAAAGTGATATAGAAAATACAGATGGAGTACGGAAAGAGAAAAAAATATTTATAATTTTTGTATTTTCAATGTAAATTTAGTTTTTTTTTTAATTTAAAAAATTATCTTAATAATGTCGAGTGATGTACGAAACTCGATCACACTATTATAATAAAGAGTAATTAAGTTTGGATTTAAAGTTAATTTTTGTCCAAAATCAACTTATAATGACTTTTGAGTTGGTCTATTGAGAGACCGACTTAAAAAATTAACGACAGTTGAACGTGCCAATCAACGTTATGTTCTACGTGTCAACCGATGTTATCTTATTTTTTATTTTTATCTTATTCTTCCCCCTATTTTACAAATAGTGTTAGCTCATGTTTCCTGCGAATTGGGGCTTGGGGCAGGAAGATTGATAGACACAGAAAGAGAAGATCTAGATTTCAAAGAAGATAAGTGAAAGCCGCTCACAAATGCTAAATTGGGGAGCAAAAGCCACTCGCTTCACTAAGGGCAAGGAGCACACTCAATTCTTTGTGAAATTAAGTAGATCAACCAGCCTTTTATTAATATATTAATTATTAGCGGGTAGTTGAAACTTTTTCCTGAAACATAGATGGGATTAGAGATGAAAAAGAAGTCTCCCTTTACAGAAAAATCGACAATTGACTCTTTATTTATTTCTCATTTTTCGGCCACTTATAACCAACATTTTTGGAGTCATTAAGTGGGTTTTCTTTCTCTTCAATTTCTCTTCTAGATCCACTATTTTTTAGCATAATATTCAAAAAATTTATACCTATTTTCCTTCACTTTCTCACTTATCAAACACAATTTTTTCTTCATTTTCTTCATTTTATCACCTCATTTACTCTTGTAAGTATTTCTATAAATTATTTTACATTTATTATTCATTTTTTTATTTTAATGTATATTATATGTTATTGATTATTTATATATATTTTTGTGTTATGAAGGTTGTGTATTTTTATTCAAGCTTAGAAGAGAATAAAGTATTTAATTTATTTATTTATTTTAATAATTTTATGTATTTATGTTTTTGATATATATTAATTTATTTTAAACTTAAATTTTTTAAAAATAATTTACATGTACATGAATATATATATAATATACATTATTATATATTGTTAATGTTATAACGAGTTTATTAATTGTTTGGATTTTATGTATTCATTTTTATATGATGTTTTGATATATATTCTAATATTTTATGATTTCATATATAATAATATCTTAAATATATTGTTTGGATACATATTTAATATATTTAATATCATTAATAGAAAACAGAAAAATCTTGGATGTCAAAGTATAAAATTAAACATGACTATATTTTTGGAGTTAAAGTTTCTTGAAATTTGAACGTAAAAATAACAATAATGAAATTAATATGATTTGATGTCCATGTATTAAATGTAAAAATGAGAAATTTCATGATGTTGATGAGATTAAGTATCACCTAATTAAACATAATGTATGTTCTATATTATTCTAATAAATCTTGTTTATATGTTTAGACTTAAAATTGTCAATAAATTTCTATTTTATCATTGTTTACAGATATTTCATGGATCTTACGGTGTGAGAGATTGTAGATCCAAATGATCCATTGGAGCAATTGAAAAGAAGAGGTTGGGCTAATATACTTGATGCTTCAATTAATCTAGATGATAGAGTACCCATTCAATTCGATACAAATTGTAATCCATTAGGAGAAAATGACTACCTATTGAAAATCTTCTATTGGTAGACTTCTCAAGCCAAGTATATCAATCGATATTAATGATTAGATTAAGCTTGAAGATGCTAAAAATTATAAGATATAGAAAACCATTTATGTAAGCCACTTTTGTTTTATAATTAATTACATATATTATATCTTTTTTGTATTATATCTCATCTAAAATGTATTTTTTTAAATAATTGTTTTAAAGTCCTTGATAATTGGATGAACAAGTGTTATAAGATTTCAAATAAGGTATGAAAAGAATACAAAACTTTCAAATTGACCAGAAATTATATGTTTTTATACTTGGAACCATTTAATGAATAAGATGTACTATACAATTTTTTTGAAAACATCCTTGGATTGAACCCCAAGTATGGAAAGACTCGATAGATTATAGATGTATGGATGAATTTCAAATTATTAGGAAAGAACATCATAATATACAAATGAATAATATTCTTCCTAACCGTACTAGAAGATCATCAAATCCTAAAGTTAGATAAAAAAATGGTAAAATTAAATTGTTAATTTATAATTATTTTTATAATTATTTTCCTCAAATTTAAGTTAATAAAATGGTTAATAAATTTGTTTAATTTATGTAGGAAGTTGAATTAGGTAAACCGATTACCCGAATTGAATTGTATATAGAAACAAAGAAGTCAAGACAAATGAATAAACGAGGATAAGAACAACTCAATAAGTTAGTTAGTAATTTAATTTGATACAAAGTCCTTATAATTTTTGCATATTGATGTAATAATGTATGATATATATTTTTTCTTTAATATTTGTAGAGAGCAGTTCAAGAACAAATTAACAGAAGTGAAATAATCGAATGACTAGAGAAAATGTGATATATCATGTATTTAGACGCAAGCATCCTAGTCGTGTTAGGGGAGAAAGCCAATATGATGGTTATATGAAGTTTTTTAATAATCCCAAACAAAGGCCTCAAATAATTAGTAAGGAGAAGTACTATAAAATTGAAGTATAATTGATCTTCTTTAAGGCCTCATTGTTAAGTGATATTGTTACTTTAAAACAATATCAATCATAACACATGTGAGAGATGACACTATACTATAATCAAGGCATGCCTTATTGGCCAGGCATGTCACCATCTATGATAGACATGCCACCATCCATGATAAGCATGTCACCCATGCAATCTCATGGCGCCCAACCTATATCCTCTATGGGTTATAGTCATCCTATTGATCCTCCATTTATGACAGTAATGAATATGCAATCAGATAGTGGTTCAATATCTCAAATGCAATATGTGCATTCTTACCATCCATCACATGATGAATATTTTGATGAGAATGTCCTTCCAATAGCTATCTCACATGAGAGTCTTTCTCCATTTGATGAATCATTTGTGGTAAAATTTAAAAATTATGTAGATATTCTATTTTGTTATTGTAACGATACAACAATTGAGTAACGATCGAATGATTCATAATCAATATTTCTTAAATTATTGACAAATATTAATTAATCAATCATTGCTACATCATTGTCCACTACTTGTGCCTTATGATGTTATCATAGTCCAATAAGTTGTTGGACAATATGTGGCTTGGCTATCGAATCAAGTTGTGATAAATTTTGATATGGTATTATTTGTTTTATTTATGATAAATTTTTTTACTACTTATATTATATTATTTTTCTTGTATTGTTACTAACATATATAATATCTCTTTTTTAGTCTATTATACCAGAATTAATAAGTGCGGTACATTTAAGAGATACAAAGCAAATATCTCGTGATAAATATATGTCTAGTCGACAACCATCGCACACTAAGTCATTCAAGAAGAAACCATGAAAAAAAGTATAGTTATGAATATGCTATAAACTTCAGCAAAAATCTTGGCTCTTTGATGACTATTGTTATGAGCAAGACTAGCATAAATGATGGATGGACTGTGCCACTTCCTATAATATTTCTGACATAGACATTGGGAAAACATATATATCTATCGAGTGCATATTGTAACTATTTGAGTTTCAAATGATCGATTTAAGTATAATTCAAGTGTGGACAATGTAAGTCCTCAATCAATAAATAGCTTTCATTTATATAGAACATATAGTTATATTTATATTATCTAATTATATATATATATATGTATATAGGGTATGTTATTATCAATTTCAAGTTATTCACCTATCACATTTAGCAATGTTCAATGATTCATCATTTGTTAATCAATATCAAAAGCATGATGTTAGCATCAGAGCAAAACAATTATGTGATAATCTTTTGACCACTAGAGTTTGAACAAGGCCAAGATCATTGGATGTTGATAATCTTTTATCTATATTGCAATTATGTTTGATATTGTGACTCAACTTTCATAGAATTGAGTAAAGACACAAAAGAAGTTGTTGAAATGTAAGAGTTAAAGCTAGCTATTTTTTTATTGTTTTTTATAATATTTAATAAAAAGACTACATGTTTTAAACTTTGATAGGGCATGTAAGTTGTGGAACAAGAATAAGAGAATTGCTATTAAAAAGTCATATAAACTTATGGTATGTATAAACGAATATTAATAATTTAATGAATTTTACTATTAAATAATAAAGATGTTCAAATATGAAAAATCATGTATAATTGTTTTTTGTAGGTTTCAAAACAAAATGATGGAATCATGTGTGGTTACTTTGTCATGAAATTAATGGACAAAATCATCTCAAATATCAATATATCAATTAAAGATGTGGTAATCTCTTTTACGAATATACTATTTTAACATACATAAGTTATGTTTTGTGAATTCATAATATTACATTATTATTTCGAATTTAAATACATGTAGTTCTTTGGTTAGAAGAACTCTGACTATGACATGCAAATTTTTGATGATTTAGGAGAAGAATTGGTAGAACACATGCTTGAAATTATAAGATTATAAGAAGAATAAGGAGAAGAATTTGATGATATTTAATAAAATAGGATAACACCATGGTAATTTTTATAATTCTTAAATTTCTCTATTCTTGTGTCTTTGAAGTTTGGGTTTTATCTTCCTTATTGTTTTAAAAAAAAATAATATATTTGTCTATGATCCTTGTACATTCTCCTTGTCTTTTCACTATTTTTCCATAATTGTTCAGCTCG
This sequence comes from Hippophae rhamnoides, assembly GCA_033030585.1. Taxonomy (NCBI): domain Eukaryota; kingdom Viridiplantae; phylum Streptophyta; class Magnoliopsida; order Rosales; family Elaeagnaceae; genus Hippophae; species Hippophae rhamnoides. Next base: position 57,099,201 of record CM065428.1, on the reverse strand, counting down.
TTCTTCTGTTTAACTTTCTTATTGCAAGTATAATGAAGTTAATAGGAACTTCGTTGGTTTTTGAGTGGCATGCATTTATCTTGATTTGAAACGTGGTTTTTATGACGTGTGTTTTCATTGAACATATGTATGGTTGAATTTTTATGTTGAATTTAAAAAAAACTTTTTCTTATACACATGTGATAACTCTTTGAATTTGTATGGATATTTTGAGAGGTATCTATGGATTTCTACTTTGATGATTTGCATGAGTCTAACAAGCTTTAGAATCCACTTTAGTGTCTCTTAAGAAAAAATCCTAGGTGCTACTTAGATAGAGAGATGATTTAGGCCATCTTTTGATCGTTTGGACCTTTTAAGCCACCAATGTTTACTTGTCCTTCTTTGCCCCCTTTTGAGCCATTATGTTATCTCTTCTTTTCTTTGCACCTATACTGGTTTAGCATAGATAATAAATCATACTTACCTGGCACTCATTTTGTTGAGTTTCAACTTTGACTTGTTAAACTTATTTATTTTAGGATTTTTTTGTGTTATTCTCGAGCTTACAAGAAAGAGTTTGAAAAGAAAAGAAGAAAGAAGGAAAAAAAAGACAAAAAGGAAGAAAAAGGAAAAATAAAAAAAGGAGGTTTAATAAATGAATGATAAATCACTATTGAAAAAGATCCCCTGTTTAGAAATTTATATATGTTTCAAAAAGGATTACATTGTGAACTCTCTACTTAAAGCAAAAGTATGATTGTCTAACAGTGTGCCTTTGCTTAAATATTTCTTATCTTGCACTCAAACCTCAACCTATTCTAAAAAGCTTTGAAAGACCTATTAATATTTTTTGAACTTACACTTATATTAATGGAGAGAAAGACTACATGTGGACTTATGAAGTTTTGTTAAATTTGAATATATATTTCCATTGGCTTGATTCACACGAGCATATATTAATGGCATATAAAGTAAACAAGTTTAGCATATCACACACAATGCATGTCATTAAAAATTTAGCAATACCTTACATAAATGCATCATGGATCGATTTCCTTGTAGATATTTTTGTTGAATGTTTTGGTTAGTCTTAAAGGGCCCTCTGGCTTTTTTCTTACTCTGTCTCTTATATCTTCTATAGTTTTCTCTACCACTTTTATGCTTAACGGATGTAGAGTTCTCTTCTCTCAAGATATTAGTAATTTATTATCTCTTCTTGTTGTTCGATTTCCTTCTTTTCTTATTACCCATTTTAAGTTTGAAAATGTCTTGGATTCACATTGATTTTAAGCTTTTGCTTAGGGTGTTGTAAGTTTTTTTTCAACCTGTTGTACCTCATATTCATGGTTTATCCATTTATTTAGTTTTAATTAGACCCATCCCTACTGGTTCCAGAGACTCTTTTCACTCTGGTACTTCTTCTATTGGCTCGTTATTCTCCATGTTTTCTTTGTTTGGTAGAGATGAACACAATATTTACTTTGAGTCTAATCATTCCTTTTGAACAGTTATCTGCCAATGTTCTTAATCTTCAATCGATTTCACCACCTTCTACCTCTGCCGTTGTTGGACAGTTTACTCGTTGTAGTGTTCTTGGGAACATTGATGCAGAAGAGGGAGATAGAGAGTGTTAAACTTCTTTTATCTTCCTTATTACTTTAGTTTGTTTCAACTATGTCCTTTAAAAGTTCGTAAAATATTGTTTTCCTAATGAGAGTGAGTTTTTTGTGTTTCTTACTCTTTGTTCGTCCATCCTCACATATTTATGCAGTTTGTTTTCTTTCCTCTTTTTGTATTGTTTCTTTTCTATTATGTGTAGATGTTTCTCTTATAGAAAGTTTTAAGAGTGTAAATTGCATAAAATGTTTATTGCTTCACATGCATACTTTTAGGAAAATAATGTGTATAAAATGCATGTTGACAAGGGAAGTGTTATGATTGTTCTATATTTATATTGTTTTTCCTATTTATAAATTTATGTTATGTTGTTATGTTGTGATGTCTTCTTATTTTTGACATCATTTTGTATGAACCTTACATAAATAGGAATGTTAGTATGACATGTTGCAGGCATAGTTTGTATTTTCCTATTTCACATGTTTTTTATTGTTCTACCTAATTTCTTGTTATAGTGAGTGATGAGCGAAAACCGGCATCGCCAATTCTCGCAAATACTTTGGTTTTAATATTTGTAAAACTCTCGCAAGTGCACGAATCATTTCGTAGAAAATGATAAGTATACTCCCAAGGTCGATCTAAGGAAGGAATGTATGTGGTTCTTAATTTATTATTCAAACTTTTAAAAACGAAATTAAATCCTAAACATCCTGTCACGATAGTTTGGTTTTGTGTTCCTAATCTAATAACATAAAATAAACATATATCTGATTTAATTAAATAAAAAAAATAAACATAGATACAAATTCAATAAATATTTATCTGAAATAAATATAATTACGATTCAATAAATATTCATGCAAATTTTATCATTTAAATTAGTGGAGTATTTATGGATATAATAACTAAGTTAATTATGCTTGCTTTCATATTATCTAGGCTATTAAAGATATAAATTGATATTTTATTGATTCTCTCTTTTTATATGAATACCACCTTTGGTGAGTTAGATCTTTCTTTGTTAACTAAACAAATCAATTAACACCTATGGGTGGGGTTGATAACTAATTTGGTTAATTAAATTAATTCCTTTTTCTAAGAGATTGAAAATGAACCATTTAAATGCCACCTTTGGTGAAAGGTTAAGGCAGTTTAAACTTTATCGAGGTGTCCAAATTAAACCGAAGAATTTAGTTATCAAGTACTAACTTTCAAGTTTTAAAACCACTTTATTGAAAACATGTTGTCAATACATTTCCACATAATAATTCTTATAAAAACTTTTGAAATAGAGCTTGACTCTAACTAGGCGATTGTACCGACAAATAAAAGCCTTACTCTAAATTAGGCCAGGATAACTAAACCTTAAAGTCTAATCTTGATTTAAGTTTGTAATGAAAAATAATATATTTCTCTCTAACATTCTTAATATAAAATCTTGAATAAAAATAAAATCAATTCATTTTAGAAATTTTCACCTATTTAATATTTATGACATAACAACATTATTATTATATCATGATTATAAGCAGCTAGCACGAGTTAAATTTAATCACGGACAAATTAAATATAACATGTAAGAATAAAGCACAAAAATAAGCGTAAAGAAAATAAAATCCTTACGGTCTTGTGCTATTCCGTTGCTAGAAAACCTCTCAGCGGAATTTGCACTTCCATTTATTGAATCAAAAATCTAAATTATTACAAAAACATTACAAGTTCCTCTCAAAGAGAGCTACAAACCTAAGACAATTGAACTAAAAACTAAGAGAAAACTAAGAAAAGCTTAGAAACTAAGAAAGAAACTAAGAAAAACTTAAAACTAAGAAATGAGAGAAAGAAGAGAGAGAAGTGAGGTTTTGAGGTGTGTTTTGAAGTGAATGGAAGAGTATTTATAGGTGAGGATGGAGAGAAAAAATGATTAAAAAAAATGTTAAAAAAAATATGAAAAAAGTAAAAAACGTGTTTTGGACACCGAGGTCATCAATAGCGTCGGCATGACGTCATGGGCGGCTGCACGTGAAAAATGGGTCAAAAAACGCGTTGGTAGCGTTAGCGACATTTGTTGACTAGGGCGCCTTATGAAGCCAGCTGACTAGCGTAGCGTGAACGGTCTGTGTGACCTTATTTACCTTGACGTAGCCCAGCTGCCGACTCTGAAGCGCGGCCTTGTATGCCAGTTGAAAGCCCGGCCCAGTTTGTGAGCCGCGCGCGTTTTTCGATCTTTTGACATTTTTGACCTTTTCGACCCATTTTGTCCAATTTTTCCATGTTTGTTGACCTTTTTCCAACTTATTTATCAATTTATTTTGTGATGTATTGCTTCAAGTATTCTTCTTTGAGTCTTTACATTGCGTTTTTAGGCCAAAATTCACGAAAAACAATAAAAATACCGTGATTCGAAAAAAGACAAATTTATATAAATATATGATAAAACATATAAATATATATATTTTTAATCAATTAAAGTGCATAAAATCATGGTTATTTTAGTGCTTTGAGCTAATCATCCTGACCCCCAACCAGCTTCTTGCTAGTCCACCAGCAAGAGAAGCGATAAAAACTAAAAATTAAACTATCCTAAATCACTTACAGGTGATTGACACGGTTGCGTTTAGCCTATGCAACAAGCCTTTAAACCACACAGGTTGCCACTAGTGGACGAGTTTGAGTCTCGTGAGGTTTTTGAGTAATGATACCACTTGAAACATTGTACTAAATGAAAAAAACAAAAGAAAGCAATAAAAACAAACAACTTAAAAATTAAATTTACAACAAAATCACAAATTATCAACATCTCACAAAAAAAATGTCTCGTACTTTTTAATCTCCTTTAAGATCATAATTAAAATCTCAAGCATAAGTTATTTTAATCTCTTTAAACAATCATGATTTATTATAATAATTAGTCGAAAATCATTTTCATATTTCATATCAAAAATGTATCAATTTAATTTCACCCAATTTCGGTGTCGTGAATCGAGAATTAGCCGACTCACATTCCTCGCAAGTCAAGTCGATACTCGAAAACTCTTGAATCCTATGGGTTGACACTGCAATACTAATTTATATGCGAAAAGAGTTGATGTATAGAAATGAACTAATATGTTAACGTATGTATAAAGAATAAAAGGCTCAAAGTGTTATTTTAACATTGATCGTAGAAAGGAATCAAATGTATAAATTATAAAGATATCATATATAAAAATTATTTTCATGCATAAATCAAACTCATTAGAAAAGAATTTCAAGATATATGCCTTTTACAAATGAAGAAATTGCAATGACTTTTTAGAATTACTTCTTATATCTTTCTTTTGTAATTAGCCTTTACTCGCATGACTTTGTAGGCAATGCGGGTTATAGTATGTAGATGATACTATTTTTATCTCTCTTTTTTTTGTAGATATTTTTCAATATGTGTATTTTTTGAAATCAAAGTATGTCTGATTGTACATTGTTTTGGAATTTTGGTGAGTGGTTAATTTTGTGGCTTTTGCATTTGATCTTGGTTTAGGTAACAGAACATGTCTTTTTGTTTTTGTAGTAGTCATGCATAAATGAGATATAGCGTATACTATCAATTTCTACTCAAATTATTTAATCTAAGCAAAAATAATAATCAAAAATATATGATACTCTATTAAGATGAAAAAAAATTCATACATTGATACTAATACCTATAGAGATCATCTAAAAATTTGAAGAAATAAGAAATGTGTTTGGAGTAGAAAAATATATATTTCACTCGAATAAAAGGAAATTAGGCTCAATTATATCTCACAAAGGTAGTCTCCACTAAAAAAACTTCGTAAACACCGATTTTGGGTTTAATATAATTTCAAACATCTTATCGAGAAATACTTAATTATGACAAAAACTAACTAATTATCAAAAATAATTACAAAATATTTCATGATATGTTTTCAAAAATTAATCTAACAGTACAAAAGACTTAACTATTTACTTAAATTTGATTTAAAGAAATGATAAACTTTTGTGAAACTTTTTTTTTTATTATTATTTTTAATTAAGTATGGTAACTTTTCACCACTTCGACCTAGAACTTACATTGTCACCGATGTAACAAGCTGTAAATTAAAGATAAAGAGAAGAGAAGAAAGATTACCTATTTTCACGAGAATGTGCAAGTAGTAATGGAAAATGCGTGCATCCAATCATATTCATCATTATAGTGTATCTGAGACGGTCAGCGTAAACTTCTAACATCTCGACAAATATTTTTAGTTTTAACAATTTAAAAATTATTCACATTTAATTAAAATGAAATAAACAATAAAATTAAGTAAATAAAACAAATAAAATTTTTTTATTTTTTATTTATTTTATTTTTTGTTTTTTGTATTTATTTTTTATTTATTTTTTATTTATTGTTTTTTACCTAAATGATGGGTTGCCTCCCATCAAAACGGTAGTTTAACGTCGTCTTAGCAAGGCGTATCTTTTTGGTGCTAAGGGTTACTCGACCAAATACAATCCATTTGACAATGTTGTTTGGTTCTTCTAAATAAGGCTTGACCACGATGGCCGTTGACTTTGAGCGTTTTTGTGTCTTGGAGTCAATAGTTCCCTTCTCCATGTTCAAATATGAACTATTTTGAATGGTCCATCCCATCTTGATCTCGGCTTTCACGGAAACAATCTCAAGCGAGAGTTAAATAAAAGAACTTTCATTCGAGGGTGAAGAGTCTTAGGAACTAGCCTCTTGTCATGATAGCGGCAATGCAGCTCGCTTGTATAATTTGGCATTCGTAGGCTTCATTCTAATTTCTTCCAACTCATGAAAATTTGGAGTAATCGTTTTCACACGCTTTATCTAAATCCATGTTTAACTCTTTAATTGCCCGATAAGCTTTGTGTTGAAGTTCATTTGGAAGGTGGCGTACTTTCGAATTAGCATTGAGGCTCGTCCCGATAGGTGTTTTGTAAGCGGTCATGATGCCTTATAAGGCATCATTTAGCTTAAATGCCCAATCCTTCCTTGACGGACGCCAGGTCGTTCGATTATTCCCCAATTTGCCTATTGCTTCCTTCTTCGCCCAGGAAGTTTGAGGATGATATGGAGTAGCTACTTTATGTGTGATGTTGTACTTGTTTAGTATTCCATCAAAGAGTTTGTTACAAAATGGCTACCTCCGTCACTTATTATAGCTCTAGGCATTCGAACCTATTTGAATATGAAATCTTTCCAAGAATTTCAAACAACATTAACATCGTTGGTTTGGTGGGGATAGCTTACACAGCTTGGACACGACAATAATCCCAATGACGGCAAAATGTATTGAAAACCATTAGATGGGGGAAAAGGACCACGTGAAGTCAATCCCCATACATCAAAGAGTTGACAACTAAATTAGATGTCGAAGGCATTTCATCTCTTTTGCTTATGTTTTCTGTTCTTTGACATCATCACATTGTGCCTGCAAAAACATATAGCATCTTTAAAAGAGTGGGCAAAAGAATCGGTATCAATATCTTTACGGGTACGTCTTTTCTCAAAATGACCAAGCGTGAAGTTCATGACAAAAAGTCAGAATGCTCTTATGTTCTTCTTACGGTACACATCTACGGATGACTTGATCTTGACGATCTTGTATAAATAAAGTGCGTCCGAGAAATAGTCCTTAATAGTTTTAAAAACCTTTTCTTGTCACGATATGAAGTGTTAGAGTCGCCAAAAACACCGAAGTGGCAAGATAGTTTACAATATCGGCAATACCATGGGTTGGGACCTATGAAAAATAGCATGTTAAATGGAAAGGTTTCAACTATATCGTCATTACTCTCATCTTTAAGAGAATTGAAGTGAAAATCAACCTGAGCAAATGGTCCATTACTAAGTTTTTCACTGCCTTTCTTATCCTTGATTTCTAGGTCAAATTCTTGTAGAGTAAGACCAGCACGATTAATCTTGGCTTGGCATTTGGTTTACTTAATAGGTATCTTAAGCGGCGTGATCAGAATGTCAATCACTTTAGATCCTACTAAATAAAATAGAAATTTGTCTAAAAGAGAATACTATAGCGAGAATTCCTTTTCGAATGTGGTGTAATTCATTTGGGCATCATTGAGTGTTTTGCTAGCATAGTAGATGACATGCTTGCTTATCCACTCTTTGTCCAGGTACTCCTATTGCATGTCGAAGCGTCAGCGTTATCTCGGTAAAGACCGGTTTGGTGCCATTATAACGGGGGTAGATGTCGGTTTCTCTTTCAAGGTATTAAAGGAAATAAGGAGTCATTGTTGAAGTCAAATTGACATCTTTGGATAATAAGTTACATAAGGACGACTTATTTTAGAGAAATCTTTAATAAATCGTCTATAAAATCTGCGTGTCCCAAAGAAACTTCTTATCCCTTCCACAGATGTAGGGAGGTAGTTTGGATATCAATTCAACTTTTGCCTTATCAACTTCAATACCCTTGTTTGAAATTATATGTCCCCAGAAACTATCACTTGTTGAACCATAAAATGACTTTTCTCCCACTAAGGGTTAGATTGCATTCAATGCATCTTTCTAAAACCAAAGTCAATTTATGTAAGCAATCATCGAAATGAGTTCCCAAAGACAGAGAAATCGTCCATGAAAATTTCAATGAACTTCTCCACCGTGTCCGAGAAAATGGATATCATGCATCTACGGAATGTGGCGAGAACGTGCATAACCCAAATGGCATTCTGCGAAAAGCAAATGTCCCAAAGGACATGTAAATGTAATTAACTTGATCTTGATCTTATGGGTACTTGATAATATCGAGAGAGTCCATCAAAAACAGTAAAATTAGGTACTTGACTAATCTTTCCAACATTTGATCAATGAATGGAAGAGGAAAGTGATCCTTTTTCGTATATAAATTTAGTTTCCTAAAATCTATGCACATTCTCCATCCGGTGATTATTCTAGTGAGCCTAATTCACTTTTATCATTTTTAACAAGCTGTTATCCCAGATTTCTTTGGTACCACGTACCTTTGGACTAACCCACTACTATCCGCATGATAGGATAGATAATCCCTTCTCTAACAATTTAAGGATTTCCTTTTTAACTACCTCTTGCATGTGTTTGGGTTTAGTCTTCTTTGGGCCTCTGCAGACGAGGTTTAGCACCATCCTCAAAGAGTTGATCTTGTGCGTACACGTTGTTGGACTAATGCCTCTTATATCACATACTCGACCTATAGATTTCTTAAGCTTTATTTAAGCCTTTTGATGAGTTCCTTTTCTTGTGGTTTGGTCAAGGTTGAAGAAATTATCCTTTGGATATGTTTCTCCTTCTCCCAAAAACACATATTTTAAGTGCTTTCGGGTAAGACTTTGAGTTCAGAGTTCGAGTGGATTGGCCTCTTTAACAGGATGAAGAAGCTGGGTAGATTTAAAAGTGCACTAGATTTTGTCATCACTTCATTATTGTCTAGTTGTTCAAGGTATCCCTTAATTTCTTCATCTAAATCTTCAGCACTTTTCAAGTGTAAGAGCAGGTTTCAAGCTTGTCTTACATTCTTGGTTTGGAAAAAGGTGTTTTGGAATGAAGATTATCAAAGGATCGACTTCGAATATTTCATCGATGGCGAGAAATAGAAGGGAAAGGTGAAGAATCAAAAACTTTGAAATGAACGGTCTCTCCTAAGGCTGTCATTGTCAAATTTCCATCTTGGACATCAATAATAGTTTTAGTAGTTGCCGTAAATGAATTACAAGCAATATTGTATGCTTTCTCTGTCCAATGTTGGGATTTTCTTGCATATCCGAGGAACCCTGCAAAGTCAACAGGTATTATCGGTTTGTCTACCTGTACCAAAACATCCTCAACTATTCCACTCTGGATATTTAAGAGATCTGTCTACGCAGTTGCGGGGACATAGTTGTGGGTTTTAAATCCCACTAGATTGAAATTTGTGAGAATATAAGTAGAGGCATCAATTTATACTAGCACTAAATCAAGCATTGCCTTAGCAACCTTATATCCCAGTAGTTATGTTTATAATAAAACTTCCGGGTCTTTCAACTTAGGGGGTAGTTTGTCTTTGAAATGCTGTTAGAAATTCGACACCTTCTCTACTCGTTCATTCGGTTATACCTCGCTTTTCTTAGTGTTGACTCTTTGAAAAACTTGGCATATGAGGGAACACGTTAAGTGATCAACTTCTAATAATGGTAAATTGATATTTACTTTAGAGAGCATATTAAAAAGATCATTGAATTGCTTATCTTGTTTGGATTCTTTCAAACGGTGGGAAAAGATGCTGCGTCGGGTGTGATTACTGTTGTCTTTTGAATTTTGGGGAGTGTCGGATGACCGCGATGAGTTTTGAGAAAGCTTGTGAAGTTTAACACTTGTTTCTCCTTTTTGTGAGATTAGAATGTCGCCTTCTTTGTTAAATGAACTACAAGGTAGTTTAGAGATTTCAGGTACCGCTGGTATTGACTACCTTACCAACTTGAAGGGTTAACATCTTTAGCATTGGTTGGTAGACGATTTTCTGGATTCTTTCTTTTGCATTTGTTAAATGACGGTTGCTTGACTTTAGATTCAATTCTTTTAGCAGAAGCCTCCATGGTGTTCAACCTTTGATTAGTCATCAGTTGGTTGTCACGACTAACTTGAATAAAGCATTCAAGCTATCTTAGGTTGGTTTAAAAGATTGGCTTGGTGGGTAAGGGTGGTTGTAGGTTGGGTGATTATAGGTGTTTGGATGATACTTTTGAAAATATTGGACTTCTCTATGGCATCGACACTAGAATCACAAGTATTAGAATAATTATGAGTACCGTACCCCTTGATTGAACAACACCTGCCACATACCTCTTGATTTGAAATTTGGTGAGACGTGAGAATTTCACTTGTTTAGTCAATTGACAATTTGCAAGGTTATCTCGTTATCAAGCCGACCATTTGACCTTTGCTACCACCTGCTTTGTTGGGAATTAGAACCCAATAGCTCATAGAGAGTATAGGTTTCCTCTGCGGTCTTTTCTCTCTGACACCTCAGCGTGACATTATCAACCGTGTATTGACTCTGTAGTGTCAATCCATCGTAAAAAAAAAGAATTGGTTTTGTAGGCTGTAGTGGAAAGCTATGATTTTGACATTGAATGAAAAGGAGTTTGAATCGTTCCCGAAGCTTCGCTGAAAGACTCTTCATTCATTTGAGAAAATGTTGCTATCTTTGTTCTTAGATCAACGAGTCTTTTTGATGGGAATAGAACCTACCCGTAAAAATTTCATAGACGCCTCCCAGTTTAAGAGAACATTTGTAGAGTAATGAACCGTGACGACTTTATCTTTGAGAGTGTAAGGAAAACACCTCATCCTAAGTTGATCTTCACTAATTGCATGTAGTGGAAAGGTTTGGACAATAGCATAGAATTCTCGAATGAAATGCAAAGGATCTTCGTTAGGGATCACCAGTAAAGGAAGGCAACGAAAGAATAATGAATCTTTTTCAATTCATAATTCCTTGACCTCTTGCAATTGGATCTTAGGAAGTTACATTGCCAATGATTGGCATTGTATAGTCTTTCATCTTTTTTACGCCTATCTTGACATCTCCCATGTTTATTTGTAGTTGGAAATGATCCTCCTCCTATTGTGAATCAACATTTTGCTCTTAAAAACAATAGTAGATATCTCTAAAAAAAATGCAAGGAACCTAAAAATTTTTTTTATTTTTTTTTTTTTATTTATTTTTTTTTTTATTTATTTTTTTATTATTATTTTTTTTTTAAATTTAATTTAAACGAAGGGACACAATTTTTGAAACAAACGAATCTATTTGATTTGAAATTTTTCTTTTTTTTTTTTTTTTTTTTTTTTTAATGAGCTAAGCAAAGGAAAATACAATAATGGTGACCTCCCATGTAGGACTAAAATTTATCGTCTTCTAGTAAGGCGTTGCTTGAGATACGAGAATGAAAAACTCAATGTCTCTTTCTTCATTGAATTCATCTAAGTTTCAATTTTGCCTTTTACGCAAATGTTGACTAAGCTGTTGACTTGAACTTCCACCTTTTGATAGAAGCTTCGCACAGTTAGTCGGATTGATTGGTTTTTGATTGATTGTCCCTACAAACTTGAATAAAGAATTCAAGTTGTCCTCAGAGTTGGTTTATTTGGAATGCTTCGTGGAATAGTGGGTGGAATTGGCACTGGTTTGAGCTTTGAGAAGGAGGTTGTTTTGCCTCGAAGAGAAATTTGGATGACTTTATAGTCCAGGATTATAGGTATTTGAATTGGGATCAAACCTTGGTCTCTGTTGATGTCGCCACGACACATTAACTGCTCGAGGTCCGGTTGTATCTCCTTGATATGGACAGTGCACTTGTCCCGTATTCTTTATCTGAAACCATGTGTTCATTATTTTGTGTTGGTTTGTGTAGCGAGAAGAAACGGCAACTTGCTTGGTCAGTTGAACAAGTTGTTGTTGAACTTCATTCTTGAGTCAATCTATGAACACCGGCTTTTCTCGCTCTGAGCTTTCTGGCTGAATTAGCACCCAACATCTCGAAAGATTATACGTTTCGATGCGAGTTTTTCTCTGTTGCTCCTATGCGGCGTTGTCGACAATGGCTGACATTGTTGTGTAAGTCCATCGTAAAAGAATTGGATTACTGCTTGGGAGAAAGGTATGATGAGACGTTGAGTGAGAAACATTTTGAACCTATCTGAGCCGTGGAATGGTTCTCGCCCATCTGAGAGAAAGTAGCAATCTTTCTACCATTTCGATGTTTTTTGATGGGAATAGAATTTTCCATGAATTTATTAATAATTTGACCCCGTGTCATCGAGAGAACAGGGAAGTGACATCAACCAAGCTTTAGCCTTATCCTTTAAGGGTGTACGGAAAACATCTCATTCTAGTGATCCTCGTTTAGAATACTGGGGGAATGTTTGGACCGTAGCATAGAAATCTCTCGTAAAGGAAAGAGAATCTTCATTAGGTAACGTAGAAGGAAGGAAGCGTAGAAAAATGAATATTTTTAAGGTCGTAATTCGGCGAGAATATATTTGGATAGCGGATTCTTGTGCTGCCAATCATAGGTCTTGCAAACTCTTTCATCGTGGTTTCCCACAACATGTTGGTTTTCCTCCATTTCTTTTGGTTCTAGTAAAGGATTAAGGCGTTACATGTTTGGCTCAAAATCGGGTTGATGGGTAGGATCAGGTGTTGTTGACAACTTGTTTAAATTTATGAATATTATTTACATATGGTTGTAAGGGGTTTCACAAGGAGATCTCCTGTAGCGCGTATCATTTTTTTAAGCGTAAAATTTAAAACTCGCATCGACAAAATAAAAGAAAATTAGAGAAATTTTCCGTGGCATTTAATCTGGCCTGGACAAATTTTTTTTTTTTTTTTTTTTTTAAATTTTTTTATTTTTAAATAACATGTCGGTATTGATAGCAAAGTGTTAGGAAAGAATGGTGGTCTTGTCATTTCATGTATTCTTCCAAACAGCGTTAAAGGGGAAAAATGACTAGCACAAGGCGAAAGAAGCCCAATCTGCAAAATGACTCACTTAGATTTTTACTTTTCGTACCTTTTAGTTTTTTTTTTTTTTTTTTTTTTTCTGACGGTAATTTTTTATTTTACTATTCACGCTATCTTATTTCTTATTAACTTAAAATTTTTATTTTTTTTTCTTTTTTAAATTATTTTTTTTATTTTTATTTTTTTTTTTTTACTATTCATGAACGGTAAAAACTTTTTACTTCAAATTTCGAATTTCTAAATTATATTTTTTTTTTACTAATTTTTTTATTTTTTTTTATTTATTATTTTTTTTAATTTTTATTTTTATTTTTTTTTTATTTTTTTATTTTTTTTTTTTTAAAAAAATCACAATTATTTACAACACAAAAAATATTTTTAAAATTTTGATAAATAAATTAAAAGCATTCTCCATAGCAATCTAAAAACTGATCTTGTAGCCGTCGTACGATTCTACCAAAATACTTACTGGTTTTTAATATTTGTAAAACTACCATGAAGCGAATCGTTTAAATGAAAATGATAAGTATACTCAAGGTCGATCTAAGGAAGGAATGTATGTAGTTCTTAATTTATTATTGACTTTTAAAAAGCGAAATTAAATCTATAACATCCTGTCGCGATAGTTTGGTTTTTGTGTTCTAATCTAATAACGTAAAATAAACATATATCTGATTAATTAAATAAAAAAAATAAACGTAAAATCAAATTGATAAATATTTATCTACGAATAAATATAATTCTGATTCAATAAATATTCATGCAAATTTTATCATTTAAATTAATTGGAGTATTTATGGATATAATAAGTTAATTATCTTCTTTACTATTATCTAAATTTATTAAAGATATAAATTGATATTTTATTGATTATATAACTTTTATATGAATACCGGCTTTGGTGAGTTAGATCTTCTTTGTTAACTAAACAAATCAATTAACACTTTATGGGTGGGGTTGATAACTAATTTGGTTAATTAAATTAATTCGCTTTTTCTACAGAGATTGAAAATGAGCAATTTAAATGCTTTGGTGAGGTTAGACGATTTAAACTTTATCAAGGTGTCAAATTAAACCCAAGAATTTAGTTATCCGTACTAACTTTCAAGTTTTTAAAGCGAAAGCTATTGAACGTGTTGTCAATCGTTTACATAATAATTCTTATAAAAACTTTTGAAATAGAGCATTTTCTACCACTAGGCGATTATCAAGCAAATAAAAGACTACTCTAAAATTGACAGGATAACTAAACCTTAAAGTCTAATCTTGATTTAAGTTTGTAATGAAAAATAATATATTTCTATACAACATTCTTAATATAAAATCTTGAATAAAAATAAAATCAATTCATTTTAGAAATTTTCACCTATTTAATATTTATGAAGCATAACAACATTATTATTATATCATGATTATAAGCATTGTGCAGTTAAATTTAATCGCGAGACAAATTAAATATAACATGTAAGAATAAAGCACAAAAATAGCGTAAAGAAAATAAAATCCTTCTGATACTTGACGCTATTCTAGTTGCTAGAAAACACTCACGGCGAATTTGCACTTCCATTTATTGAATCAAAAATCTAAATTATTACAAAAACATTACAAGTTCCTCCGAAAAGAAGAACTCTAAACCTAAGACAATTGAACTAAGCCCAAGAGAAAAACTAAGAAAAGCTTAGAAACTAAGAAAGAAACTAAGAAAAACTTAAAAACTAAGAAATGAGAGAAAGAAAGAGAGAGAAGTGAGGTTTTGAGGTGTGTTTTGAAGTGAATGGAAGGGGGTATTTATAGGTGAGGATGGAGAAAAAAATGATTAAAAAAATGTTAAAAAAATATTAAAAAAATAAAACGTGTTTTGGACCCTATTTGAGTCATCAATGACGTCGGCGGCGTGACGTCAAGGGGCGGTACCGCGTTGAAAAATGGGTCAAAACGCGTTGACGCTATTTATTGTTGCCATGGCAATTGTTTGGACTATGTAACCAGCAGCCAGCGTGGGCTGCCAGCTGCTATGTACAGCGTGAGCAACATCGGCCTTGACGTTCGGCTAAGTAAAGGCTGAAATTCTGTGCGCCGTTTTCGATCTTTGACATTTTTGACCTTTTCGACCCATTTTGTCCAATTTTTCCATGTTTGTTGACCTTTTTCCACTTATTTATCAATTTATTTGTGATGTATTGCTTCAAGTATTCTTCTTTGAGTCTTTACATTGCGTTTTTAGGCCAAAATTCCTGAAAAACAATAAAAATACCCGTGATTCCGAAAAAGACAAATTTATATAAATATATGATAAAACATATAAATATATATATTTTTAATCAATTAAAGTGCATAAAATCATGGTTATTTTAGTGCTTTTTGAGCACTCATCAGTGAGTTATTGCATATTTCTCACATGTAATTGATAGCTTGGTATTTCTTGTTGAAATGCATGACACATGTTTTTTATGATAGACTAATATGTATTTTCGTATGTGTGTGTATAGTATGAGATGAGGTTGCAGGATTGAATAAATCCAAGTATTGTTAGGGGAATATAGTTGAATCACTAGAAGTGTATCAATTTAGATAATAGTTGGACACCTAGTCAACTTATTCTTAGGGATTCGATGACACATTTATGTTTCATTGGTGTTTGACCACCTATCCCGTTGATGTGTCGTAAGCACATTATTGATAAACAAAAATGACATCGGGTTAGTAATATTAATTTTACAAATACTTTGGTTTTATATTTGTAAAACTCTTACAAGTGCACGAATCATTTTATAGAAAATGACAAGTATACTCCCAAGGTTGATATAAGGAAGGAATATACGTGATTTTTAATTTATTATTCAAGATTTTAAAAACGAAATTAAATCTTAAACACCCTATCATGATATTTTGATTTTTTTGTGTTTCCTAATCTAATAACATAAAAAAATAAACATAGATATGAATTCAATAAACAATTGTGCAAATTTTTATCATTCATAATAGTGGAGTATTTATGGATATAATAATTAAGTTAATTATGTTTGCTATATTATTTAGATTATTAAATATTTAAATTGATATTTATTGATTCTTTCTCTTTTTATATAAATACCACATTTGGTGGGGTTAGATATTCTTTGTTAATTAAAAAAATCAATTAACATGTATGAGTGAGGTCTATAATTAATTCCGTTAACTAAATTAATTCTTTTTTTAAGAGATTGAAAATGAACCATTTAAATGCTACCCTTGGTGAGGTTAGACATTTTAAACTTTATTCAAGGTATCTAAATTAAACCTAAGAATTTAATTATCCGAATACTAACTTTCAAGTTTTAAAATCATTACTGAAAATATATTATCAATATATTTTCGAATAATAATTCTTATGAAAAATTTTGAAATAAAGTTTCACTCTAACTATCAGACGATTATTCCAACAAATAAAAAAGGCATTACTCTAAATCAGATTGGATAATTAAACCTTAAAATCTAATTTTTAGATTTAAGTTTGTAATGAAAAATAATATATTTCTCTCTAACATCCTTAATATAAAATCTTTGAATAAAAAGAAAATCAATTTATTTTATGGAAATATTTTACTTATTTAATATTTCACAAGCATAACAACGTTATTATTATATCATATTTACAAACATCCAGTCATGTTAAATTTAATCAAAAATAAATTAAATATAACATATAAGAATAAAATATAAAAATAAATGTAAAAATTAAAATTATACCTTAAAAGAATCATTACAAAACTTTGATGCTAATTTCATTTCTAAAAAATCTCTAAATGGATTTGCATTTTTGTTTATTGAATCCAAAATTAGAAATTTACAAAAGCATAACTAGTTCTTTTAAAAAAGGGAAAAACTTTAAAACTAAAATAACTAAAAATAACTATAAAAGCTTTCTAGAGAGAAAGCTAGATAGAGAGAAAAGCTAAGATTTTCAAGCATCCAGAGGAATCTTGAAGGGATGAATTTTACAATGGGTGAGAGGGTCTTTTTATAGGTGAGGAAAAAGCTAAAAAAGTAGAAAAATATCTTGAAAATGGTCTTGGACGCGTTTGGACAAGCTCGCACCTGTGGCTAGGCACCGATGAGTGAGATTTGCGGCGAGACAAGTGCTGGCACGCACAGGCGAGTGCGTCTTGGTGGATGTGCATAGATAGGGGCTTCGATCTCGATGTGACATGCGCTTGGCTGTGTACAGGATAGGTTGGGCATACACGTGATTGGGTAGTTTTGTCATTTTTGAAAATTTTGTCCAATTTTTCCATTTTTTACTTATTCTTATTTTTTTCTCAACATATCCAATATTTTTTTTCGAGTCTTTAAATTATTTTTGAATGAAAATACTTGAAAAATAATAAAAATATCTGTAATTTTGAAAAAAAAATTATATAAAAATATGATAAAAGCGTACAAATATAAATATATTTAATCAATTAAAATATATTAAATCATGGTAATTTCAGTGTTTTTTATACACTCATCAATTGTGAAGCCCTTTATACCATTTTATAGCACGTATAGATGTGGGGCTTCATGTTATGTATCACACTTGGGAGATGTTTTCTGTTTGCACTTCTTTTGATTTGTTTCTGCATTCAATTTGTTATTTATTGCATGCTTTTTATCTTACTATTGTCTCGCATGATTACATTTTTTTGTTTCTTATTGTGTTTGCTAATATTCTCTAATGTGTTGTATGAGTGTTAGGATTATTGCATTTCTATTTGACTTCTTTCATTCATATAGATGTGTGCTAGCTTTAACTTTCCATGTCAAAAAAGGGAGATAAGTGTGCACAACTTATGTTTTTTTATTTGTACTTTGAGTTTATTTCTTAACATTTTGTTTGTTGCATGGGATGGTAAGTCTAATTTGTACTACATCTTGAGTTTACTGATATTCATATACTTAAAGGAATGTTGTATATGTTTTGGGAGAGTTTGCATATTTATGTTACATGTAAATTGTGTTTTTTTTTATGTTATTTGTTGATTGTTCTTAGTCTATAGATGTGTACTTGTGTAGGGGTAACAAGATAGTATTTGGATACAGTACATGTGTTTTTGCTTTATATGTTCACATGGTATTTGTTTGTTTCGTGTGTGTAAGTTACGAGTGTAGAGTGAAGTATTTGTGCTTCAAGTATGCTTTGTGCAGTGGTATTGAGACCCTCATGTTTCAAAATGGATGAGTTGATACGTGAAGATGGATGGAGCACACAAGATAGATGCACTTGTTTTACATGTGTTTTTTGGATTTGGGTGTGCGTTGATGTTTTGTTTATGGGAAAAACATCTTTAGGTCATCTTCATGATCATTACATGACGTGAGTATGTATTTAATTATGTAGTGTTTTGACATGGAAAGCCATATGGGATAATGCAAGTCATGTTGTACTCAAGTTCTATGTGTTGGCTTCCCGTGTACAAAACATGATGCCTGCTTAGTTTTACTAAATGTTCTATCTTCCTTTATGTAAGGTTCGTTACTTCGGATCAATAATATATAGACGCACACAGTTAGGAACACTTTGTATACAAGCATGTTTATATACACAACAAGATTGGTTTTCATAGTATGCATGCTAAGTGTAGTTATTGTTTTAGACGAGTGAGCGTGCGAGAGAGCCAACATTATCTCTCGAGTTTTTTTGGTTCATTTCAGGTATGACTATTTATGAAAATTACTCGATAATTTTGGAAATAAAAAATTGGATTTTTTAGGGGCTTGTCACCACCCTTGGTGAGGTTAGTCGGTGAGGTTGGATATGGCTTGGGAAATTTTTATAAATACTCTTCATTTCTTCTTGTTTGGAATCCACAAAAGATGTAGCGGAGCTTTGTCAAATTAACATCTCACTTTTCTATTTCCAAATCACTAATACCTTTTGTGTTGTTTGGTATTAATAATTCATGATTATGGAGTGGTGAGTACTCAACACTATGTTTATGAGTGAGTTATATGTGAGTCGTGTGTCAATTAGTAATTGCCTTCGTGTAACTTTTTCTTATAATAGGAGCATGTGTGGTTATGAACCGTGTGTTGGCTGGTGGTTGCATTCATGTAACATTTTTTTATTCACTTTACAATTTATTAGTATGTGATTTCTGATCATACCACTTTAGGTTGTGTGCTCTTTGGAGGAGAGACAGGTTCATGTTTTGAACCAGGTTTTTTAGGAAGCAGTGAGCGAGAGCAACAATATACAATTAGGATATGTGTTTTGACTGATAGGAATATTTGAGTTTATACTTTTTTATCAAGTTGTATGTGTTTATTGTTTTTAGTGGATTATCTGATACTAAGTGGTTGCCTTAAATAATTCAAGGATGTTACTACATAGATAAGGGTTTTTATGTAGGTTTACCTCATTGTATCTATTGTTATGCATGATATACTTTTGTGATAGAATAATTTAAGTTTCTATCTTGTATATTATTTACATACTAAATTTAGACTTTGATTAAAAAACTTATTTGTTTGTATAATTGCATGTTTTCTTTTTTTTCCTTGTAATATACTTATAGCTTTTCTAATTATTACTTCTGCTTTATGATCATGCATTTTTAGTGTGAGCTTCTAAGGAATTTGTATGTCCTTATCCTAATAATGTACCATGTTGTTTGACTCTTTATTATGGTTTGTTATGTAACGTATGATTGATTTCATGCTCTGAAAGTATAATATCATTTACCGAATGCATTCTCAAATATGAGTTCTTAAAGATATTGAAAATCCTTTTATAGCTTTTCAGTATGTATAAAAATTTCGCATGCTATATGATGTTTGGTATGTTTATGTATATTGATAGCTTGAACATGAACATGTGAGGTGTCCATTACTAGTATATTTAATTTTTTTTGTTCTTTCTTTCTACTTATTGTTTTAATTGTGTTAAATTGAGAACTTTTTTGTAATTTTACTATGTTAATTACTCAATTCACGTCACAAGACTTGTTTGATCGAATTAATATAGAGTTTGTGAAAAGATTCTATGAATCAACATTTTTATCTTTCGATTTTAATTATCTATTTAAATGAAAATAACAGGTTGAATACTTTTTAATAATAAAATATAGAAATTTAATAGGAATTTTATAAATTTTGATTTGATACCTACTGTGATTAAATTGATTTCATAAACTTATTTCACTTCTGCTGCTCTTTACCTTGACCAATTTAGTACATTTGATATTGAAGAAAAGGAAAACAAGGCAAGGTAAATAAAAATACTACATGCTGATCATAGTATCAAATCAAAAGAACTAAAAAATCAATATTGCGGTGAGCGTGGATCGAACACGCGACCTTCAGATCTTCAGTCTGACGCTCTCCCAACTGAGCTATCCCCGCGATGCTAGTCATAAGATTATATACTTCCTATACCCTAAAATAACAATTTCACAAAAAACTTAAGTTATATGTTAAAGAGTTTTGGAGCTACATTTCTTAAAGTCTTATCATTTATTTAATCTTTTTATTTAAACAATATGTTTTTAAATCTAAATTAATGACAAAATTATTTTTTCATCTAAACTTTCCTTGAATATAATAAAATAACATATAAAATACATACATATTTTTATTTTTCGATAGACATAAATGTAACGAAAGTAATTTTAAATTAAAAAATTAATCATATTTTTTAACAAATTTTTTTATCAAATTTAAATTAAATTTTTTATTATCAAACTAATAACTTTTGACATTAGAAAATAAAAATTTTATTTAATTTTGAAATAATTTTTTTACGTACACATTTGTCAAAAAATACAAACATATATGCAATACATGTATTATTATATTATATTTAACTAAAAAGATATAAAAAAAATTACTTTCCCTTATTTGTCACAAACAAAAAAGATTTCATTTACACCTTTTTACAAATAAAAGAATTTAAATAAAGTGAGCATTTAGTTATTTTACCGTACAATATATGTCTCACTTACTCATTCTAAGATAATAAATACAAGCGTTATATTGATATCATCTACCAATGCGGATGATATCTGATCCACTCAAAGAAGCAGAAGATAATGATTCTTTGACCTCCTCAAACGTAGGGAGTCCACTTGAATCAAAATTCCAACGAAGCATAGACAAAATGGAGGAAGTCGATTCCATATTCTCAATCAAATTTACATCAATTCCCTCCTGTAAAGTCTCAGCTGCATCAATTGGCCTTTCTAGTAGCTTCACAACTTGCCTCATTGTTGGCCTCGCATGAGGTTCAGGATTCACACACAACAAGCCTAATTTCAGAACCTTTTCAACTTCCTCTGTGCTATACCCATCCGGCTTATTCTTCAAGCGCTCATCAAGAGCAGAAACCAACTCTCCCCTATCCATTAACCTCCAAACCCAATCAATCAAACCCGGCTTTCCATCTTCAATAGGTCTTCTTCCACAAACCACCTCTAAAACCAATACACCGAAACCATAGACGTCAGTATTCACCAAGGCTCGCCCTGTTCGTACCACTTCTGGTGCCATATATCCAACAGTCCCAATCACTTGTGTTGTTCTAGCTAAGTGCCCATGATGGTGCATCCTAGCAAGTCCAAAGTCCCCCAACCTAGCATTCATATCCTTGTCAAGTAACACATTACTTGCCTTAATATCTCTATGCAAGACCTTAGCTTCCCAACCCTCATGCAAATACAGAATCCCAGAAGCTACATCTCTTAAAACCTTAACCCTCTCTTCCCAATTCAATACAATACTCTCATCACACTCAAATATCCTCTTGTCTAAGCTCCCATTTTCCATATAATCATAAACCAAAACTAAGCTTCTCGTATCGCTCTTGCACCAACCTCTTAATCCTACCAAGTTCCTGTGTTGTAATCTTCCCAAACATGATATCTCAGCCAAAAACTCTCTCATTCCATTCTCACTTTCAATTGAAATTCTCTTCACTGCAACTTGTATTCCTCCTGACATTACACCTTTATACACCTTTCCGTTCCCTCCAAACCCTATTACATTTTTCTCTGAAAACCCATTTGTTGCTGATTGAATCTCTTGATAACCAATCCGGTGAGGCCAATACTCCAATTCCCAATCTTCAATTTCCTTGTTTTCCTGTCTTTTCCTTTTCCTTTTCCTCCAGATTAATAACCCAATCCCAGTTACTAACAAAAAAACAGCAGCAAAAACAAACCCTATGATAAACCTTTGTGATTCGAAAACCGACCCTTCTGATGAAACCACAAAGGAAGGCAAATTCTGTGTTATCAAAGCATCACCAATAGAAAAATTCGTATTACTAAAGCTCCAAGCTAAAATCCTATGACTCTCTACCAATTGCCCAGTTGCCCCAGTAAAACCCACATACATTTCATCTAAAAGAACTAGGGAAAGATTAACATGTTCGCTTATCAGGGGTTTTTGGGGTTTTTTCATACCTGTAGGAGCCAAAGTTACATTGATTATTGAATCCAAAAAATCAACCCAAACTTGATAATTGACTCCATTGTCAAGCTCCAAATCTTTGAATTTCTCATCATTTTCACCGCCCCAATAACCAGCCGTGTATGAAGTAACAGAAGTAAGCGAATTCACATCCAGACCAACATGGTTGTCATTAATATCATCAAACTCTTGGTTGTTGAAAACATCAAATTCAATCCCAAAAATATGATTGAGAGGATCGCCATTATTGGTGAGATTAAAGAGACCCAGATGCTGAGATGAGCTGGCACCGGTCAAAGTGGAAAAGGGTAAGAGAACAAAGGCAAAACCATGGCCGGGAAGAAAACCTACAAGAGGTGAAAGGGAGAAAATAAAGGAGGTTGAGAAGGAAAGAGGGGTTGAAGAGTTGTTAGACTTTGTGGAGATTTTGGAAGGAAAGAGAGCACGACCCATTGAGAAGGTTGTGGAATCATTGGTTAGACTGAGAATGGAGGATTGAATGGTGGCATTGCCTAAGAGGAGGAGGTTGGTTGAGTTGAAGTTGGTGTTGAAGATGAACTCTGTTGTGGATGAAACTGAGTTACAGTTAAGAAGTGTGACTATGGTGGCAACGAAGAAGGAAACGAATGCTGGGGAAGACATTCACAGAGAGAGAGAGAGAGAGAGAGAGAGAGAGAGAGAGAGAGAGAGAGAGAGAGAGAGGGTTATTAGAGGGAAAGGAAAACAAGCTTTTCGAATTTCGATTGATTAGATTTCATAATAAGATATTTTTCATTTTTAATTTAATAATGTCAAAAACAATGGTTATGATAATTTGACCATGCAGTTGAAATATGTGGTCCGTCTTGGCTGCTCTTTTTTTTTATTATTATCTTATTTCTTATTCTTTTAAGCAAATTTCATTAATTAATAATTGGCATGTCTTAAACCTGATAATTAAAGTTTCTATTTGTACAAGATCAAGGTTACAATATTTGACAATTTTTTTTAGAAAGCGTAAACCATAAAAAGGGTCTGGTAAAAAAAAAAATATAGAACTTTTTAACATATATGTAACTTTGAGCGGCTCAAGGGAGATGGGAACTAATTTTAATGATATCGATTAATTTTTCTTAATTTAGAATAAAAAATATATTGTTTTTAAATAATATTACATGATTTATACCTATGGAATTCATAATTTTGAATTGCACACCTTACATAAAATGTTTGATAGTATTGTGCCCTAACAAAGTTGCCTTGAGTGGCATAATGAATAATTTCACATCATGAATAAATAAGTGGAGATAGTATTTTAATCCTGCGCTGCTTTCAAATTTTGGACGTTTCTTTTTCAAATAATTGAGAGAGAACATTGTTTTGATTCCCACTTGTCCAGATAAGTCCAACTACAATACATGAAAATGGCAAGCATCAATTTAGCTTTCTTCTTTTTGATCAACTTAGCTTAACAAAAAACAAAAGAAACTAAAATACCGAACGAGGAATTTCTTCCATGCTAACTACATACAATTCAGAAGAAGAAATTGGGAGTAAAATGGAAGAGGACTTTACATTACATGCATTTGGCTCGAACACATGCAAGCAAGAGTAATCTTTACGATAAGAGCCATTTTTCATTTTCTTTTTAAGTAGAAGACAATAGTACTACTACCAATCAGCCTACTATACCCCACCCCACCATCCAACCTTAAATAATAATTATATTTGAAGAATCATTTATTCCTCATGAGATGAAGAAAAAAGTGAAAAGAATCACAAGACGTACTTCCTATAAAGGGGACTATAAAATAATCTAAAGACGATAGCTGCCTATTCCTCCCTCTTTTTCTGACCCCTTCAACCTTTCTTTTCTCTATAATATATGTTTGAAGGGGAAAGAGTTTCACAGCTCCACAAGGGCGGCAAGTAAAGTCAAAATAATTGATGTCATAGATGAAGAAATTAATGTTTGAAGAAATAATCAGAGGAAGAAATAAACGTTTCATTAATCTAATTTCTTGATTTGTATCGGATATTTACATTGTTTATATAGATAAATATTGATGCTTATTTATGCAATGTGTGATTGAATTGTATGATTCTTTTTATTGGTAAGTAGCGTGTATATTGGAAAAAAATGTTTAGGCGTCGGTGCGGTGATTGTTGAATTGTGTTTGCGGTGTTTGTTGAATTAATCACTCGAGTTGGTGTGCGTAGATGTCTTTCGTGCGACTTATCTGAAACTTTCTGTGAATCTCGATATGAGGCTGCTTTAGTGAGGATGTCGGCCGATTGATCTTCGACTTGATTTTGGCGATTCGATGAATTTTCTTCTAACTTTTCTTTAATAAAAAATGTCGCGACTTGAGCGTGTTTTGTGCGATCGTGTTGAAGCCGGATTATCCTTGATATCACGTCTTTGCTTTATTGTCGCAAAATAACTTAATTGATTAACTTCGCGGGATATGTCGAATCTTTTAAGAGATTGTATATGAGGCCTCATGGCTTGAGTGCCGTTCCTGCATTCGGCCTATACGCTTGAGCAGGTACAAACGTGTTGTTTTGCTATATAGTATTCTGAATTTCCCTCTGAAAGTGAAGTAGCGATGTAGATCGTCCCATCATTTATTGATCGGCGTCGGCGTCGATGTGTATGCGCTGATTCTAGAAAACTACGAGTTCTTGGTGAGCAATACTTTCGGCACCAGGAGCGATTTTAAATATCTCCGAAAATACGAATATTATTCGTATGTTGTTATCCAGGGATTATCGTAAATTGGTACGACAATACTTAAGCGTAAGCGAGTCACGGTCTTGTGTGTGCCAAATACATCGACCTTTATGGCCGGGTTGGTATCTTTCTTTGTTTGTTGGAACTTGATCAACCTTGATCGTAACTTTAATCCTTCCTCTCTTGGTGTATTAGTTGGTTGACATCTTGTGTCTGGGTTCTTTTAATAAATCTAAGGCATACTTTCTTTGAGATAAGAAGATTCATACGTTGATCGAGAAACCTCGATCGAGAAAATATTTTAAGGAACCGAGGTCTTTCATTTAATTCTTTGGATAAGTAAGTTTGTGGCGCTTTCCTTTCTTGAAGATCATTTCATGTTACTTGTCGTATTATCAACATATACAATAAGTCGCGTTGATCTTACCATACCGCTTTTTAGAAATAAAGTATGATGCGAATTGCTTTGCTTGTAG
Source organism: Hippophae rhamnoides (assembly GCA_033030585.1). NCBI lineage: Eukaryota > Viridiplantae > Streptophyta > Magnoliopsida > Rosales > Elaeagnaceae > Hippophae > Hippophae rhamnoides. The sequence continues at coordinate 57,073,477 of CM065428.1, read as the reverse complement.
CCAAATGTCTTCGTTGACCTTGTGAACCTGCGAACCATGCTCTTGGGGATTGTTTCAATCCATCTGATGATTTTTAATTTGCACACCTTTTCTCCATTGGATTGTGGATTTCTTGATTCCTGGTGGTAAATCTATGTAGACTTCTTGATTAAATCTCCGTAGAAAGGCATTTTTACATCAGTGATATAATGGCCAATCTAAATTTGCGACTAGAGATGCACCAAGACCCGAGCAGGTGTTAATTTTGGGCTACCAGGTGCAAATGTTTACGTATAGTCGATCCCGTATGTTTGAGTGTATCCTTTTGCCGCAATCTTGCTTTATATCGTTGATAATCGTACCATACAGCGATATTTCTTGCGAAAAAATCCATCGACGTCGACAATTTTCTTTGTTGGTGGAGCGATCGACAAACTCCACGAGTTATTTATTTCTAAAGATTTTAGTTCTTCATTCGTTAGCATCTTTCCATTTTTGGTCGGCTAAAGCTTCACTGCGCTTTGTTAGGAATAGATCTGACGATAATTGATTCTGAAATGATCGTTTGATTTTGACAAGCGATGTTTAGACATATAGTTACTTTCGTATGGATATTTGACTTTACTAGAAATCTCGGTTAAATACATGGCTTTAGGAATACCTACGAGGGACGTGATGGAAGTATTTTTGGTTGGTTGATAGTTTGGAACATCCTACGCAAGCGATTGGTTAGGTATATCAGTTTGTGGAGAAGGAATCTCGTACTACATTTTAGTGGTAGTAAGGAACTTCCTTGATGATCTTGAAGTTGATGAGGACTTGATTCCATTTCCTTGAGTCTTCATATTGAGAGTTATTACCATCTGAATTCAAGTTATTTGTATTTTCTCGCATATAATTTGTCTTTCTTAGCGTAAGGAAGCAATTTATATGTAAGTCTGAATCTCGGCATGGTTGTACTCACGAAATTCGGGTGTAGAGGAGAAATACATTATCTTCGCTGAAAAATAACATCCGTAGTAGTAATCATTTGTTTTGTAGGAGGATGGTAATAGATACTTTTTTTGTTGTATGGCATATCCGTAAAAACACTGACGTATTGCTCGTGGATCAATTTGCTACGTTGTTGTTTATGTAGGTGTACAAATGCCCACCGCTGACAAAGACGAGGAGGTAGATTGGGAACATTTGGTGTGACAATTGCTTGGTGATGGCTTGTAGTGGTGTTTGGAAGTTAATGGGACTAGAAAGGTTGCACCCGATTGATTAAATATGCAGCGAAGTAATTGCTTATACGATAAGATAATGACATATTAGCTTCGATCAATGAAACACGAGAATGACTTCAACAAGTGTGTCGATTTTTCCTTTACTTGCAACTCCGTTTTGTTGAGGTGTATCAACCTGAAGTAGTTTGATGAATAATGCGCTTACGATTGAAGATATTCTTGAAGCTCAGAACTTTTATATTCTCATAATTTATCCTTCTTAGAACTTGGATACGTGTTTTATATGAGTACGAGACCATTTTATGAAATTTTCTAAATAAGAAGTTTACCTCGCTTTTAGATTTCATTAAACGGCAGAAAGTCGTTCTACTAAAATCATCGATAAATGTAACAAATACGCGTGATCACCAGCGTAGAGACTTTGGAAGGACATTACATCAAATGTATAACCGTAGCGGAGATGGACTTTTATTTAAGGTTACTGAAATGAGAGCGATGACTTTTTGCTAGTTCAGACATCGCACTTTAAAGTAGAAAGATCTAAGCTCAAAAATAAACTTGGAAATAATTTTTTCAAATATCCAAAAGCGTGACCCGATCTCACATGCTGTAGCCATATATTTGATTCATCCTTGTTAGATCCGATTCTACCAATGCGTGTTTTGTTGAATCCAAGTCGAATAATACGAGGTTTCCTTGCCTAACACCACGATCGTTTGCTTTGTTTGAATGTCCTTGAACACTGAAAGTCGGGCCAAAAATAACAAAAGCAAGATAAAGCGGTGGTTATTTGAGAAATAGATATAAGGTTATACTCACAAGAGAACAGCAAAGTCTTGAGTCTAAATTCAAAGTACTGGTGAGAGACGAAAGATCTTTCCCGATATTTGGGGTTGTGTTACCATTAGCGGTCGCAACGGTTTTGTGTGAAGATGGTTTTGAGATTTGTCACAGAATCGAATGTCGTATGATCAGTTACCTGAATCAATTATCCATGTATTATTAAAGCCAGGGAGAAAAAACTTTAAGCATCTCTTTACCAACGTGTCTTGAGGAGGTTCTGTGACATGATCCTTTGTTGTTTGACAATGAGCAATGGTGGCAGTGAAGCATCATCGTCGTGGATTTTTCTTAAGTCGGTTGTGATCCACTTGATCAGGATATCCCGCAATTCAAAACATCGTTCTTTTGTATGACCACTTTTGATGACAATGGATGCATTTAAATGATGATTTATCGAGTCGCCTTTCGTTAACTGGCGATTGGAAAAAAAGCGATTTTTAGATATCATGGCGTCAGCGGCTCTACAGATTTTTCCTTGATGAAGATTGACGTCTACCTCACGTCGAATCGAGGAATAACAACCTTAAATGCCTGGGATAGTTTCTTTTCACAAAATTTGCCACAGCGAACCTGCTTTCGAACTCGTCATCGTCAATCCGATGGAAAATATGTATCCTTAGTCTTTCAACGGACTCTTGATATGATATTAGATCGTGGTCTTTCATGTGCCTTATCCGCGATAGTGCAGCTCTTGGAAAATTTGGTTAACTCTCGCAATACTACGAAAGTGATTTTCCATTTTGTCACGAAAGTAAAGGCTTTTTGGTTTAAGATAAATACACAGTAATTAAATCAACTTGGTAATAGAATCTTTACTTGAGTACCCCCAAATTTCAAAGAAGCGATGGGTATGCGTAAATATCGACTCGTGATTTACGGACTTCGTTGACATAAGTAGCCATCTCTTCACTTTTTGATTTTACGCACTTGTTATAATTGTTTGATGTTTTTTCGGGTTGCAAATTTTTGTCATGAATATAAGAGAGTTTTCTCTATATCTGATATGCATTTCTATTATTTGAGACGAACATCATTAATTAGTCTCATTAAGAATAATTCGACGTACATTAAACACGCCCATGATGAGCAGATTGTCTGACAAGCTGGATTTGATTGCTCCGTAGGTAATGAAATTATACCACTGTAAGTGATATTATGGTAACAAGCTAGAAAATGGTGTAATAATTTTAGGGCTAAAGAATATATATATATATATATATATTTTTTGTGTTTTTTTTTAATATATATTTATACTCATGGGATAAAAACCATGGCGAATCAAATTTGGTTTAAAAAACTTGAAAAAAATGGCAGGACATTTGGTAGAAATCGAGCAGGAAAAAAACGGGTTTGGACCTTTAAAATAGGCCGGCAGGTCGAAAAATATGGAAGCGTGAACAGCCAGCAGGGTTCAGCCAAACCGTGGCCGGACAACTGGCCAGGGTGACTGGCCGAGCAGCGCGGGCCGTACGCCACTGGCCGGGCAAAACGCCGAGCAAAGCAAGCCGGCAGAAACCGGCCGAAAACCGGCAAGCCGGATGACACGTCATCATGTGACCTCAGGAGCCGGCGCGTGGGGCGCGTGTCTGACCACCCCCAGCCGGGCGGCGCGTGGTAGCGATGGTATTTTTACGCTATTGTTTTTACCAAATGTTAATTGTGTTTAGAAATGTCTGGTAAAATTAGGTGGGAGAAATAACTTAAAAATTGATGTTTTGTAATTAATATTTGTAAGGGTGTTGGAATGAAAATTTTTTTAGGTGAAAAAAATATTTTTAGAATAAAGAAATCTGTTTTAGAGAAACGAGGTTTCAAATTTGTATAAAGCGGCAGCTGGCTATACGTCTGTGAAAGAAATTAATGTTTGAAGAAATAATCGAGAGGAAGAAATAAAACGTTTCATTAATCTAATTTCTTGATTTGTATGGGATATTCACATTGTTTATATAGGCAATCTTATTCTTATTTCACAATGTGCAATGATTGAATTGTATGATTCTGACTTGATTAGTGGTAAGCGCGTGTATGTTGGAAAAAATGTTTGGCGTCGGTGCAGTGATTGTTGAATTGTGTTTGCAGTGTTTGTTGAATTCAACAATAGAAGCATAAGTTAGTTAACTACCCAAGTGCAGCATGCCTAGAAGTAGATGTTTTAGTTTGATTACAAGGTCTGGCTTTTTCATGTCGTGTCCGACGAGCATACTCTTGGATCCGTTGGTCATGCTCTTTGAGCAACTGATCTACATTGTTTGATGAAACAAGTAATGGTCCGGAAACATATATCTTGTTGTCTCTTGATCCACAACCGTGCTGTTGAAAATTTTGAACAAAATTAGCATAAGATAACAAGTTTATGCACTATATGAATCAAGACTACAAACATAAATAAGATACGCTTACCAAAATAAAAGCGTAAATGGATAAATATATGAAAAAAGAATGAATATATTATATAAAATTAAATTAAGATATCAAAACTAACCAGGCTTGGCTCTTTAATACAGGCTTTCTCGTCATCCATGGGATGAGAATATGCAACTCTCTCTGTGTGATGCTTCTGATCCTGATTTCTTTTGCACTGCTCTTCATAAACTGATCCTGGGACTCGGTGTACATGGTTTATTGCATCCATTCGAGATGGACCATGTTTTTCTTGTTGATCTTCGGATGACGAAGTCCTAGCTGCCACTAAACCAGACAACTTAGACAAGTTGCCTTTAGAGGGAACCATAAGAAGATCGTTATGCTCCCTCCCAGATCTTGTGGATACAAGCTCACGAATTAGAGGTCCTGAAAGTGAAGCTCTCTTATTTATATTCTCTGAGAAATCCTTGCTCATATCTTTAAGAACTCGGGACTGTTTAGTTGGATCGATCACGAAACCTGAAACAGCTCCCTCCCAATTAGGGTTGAACACTTCATTTAGGCTCTTTGCATTAGTATGATCTTGTCTTCTCTGTAAATACAGAGTGAACTAATTAGAAAAGCTCATAATTTACTATCCAAAAGCAAAAATAGAAAGGCTCATGGAGACACATATCGTAGTTAGAAAACTACCAAAATAATGTCAATAAAAAATAAGGGCAACTAAAAGAGACTGTTTTAAGTAAATGGTTCAAGAAAAGGATTTTGATGGGAGATTTATGCTTAACTTATTTGAAAGAGCATAGGATTTGAACATTATATTAACAAACACATAGGTTCATAAACTTCATAAAACTTATATATAATCCTCAGGATTCTCTTTAATTTCAAAATGCTAGATAATAGTTTATACAAAACAAAATATTATGAAATCGTTACCCCAACATTCGCATCTGTAACTGGATTAACACAAGTTTCCCTTTGCATTCTCTTTTCCTGGTCAACCCTCTGGACCCTTCTGCTTAGTGCTCCTTGCCTGTGCAAATTACAGGGTAGAACATATTAAATAGGAGATAAGAAGGGAGCCTCTCTAGTAAATTATAAGTATAAGCACATAGTTATTACAACTTACAAATAAAACAGAAACCATAAATCTTGGATCAACTAAATTTTATTAGGTCAAAATATCAAAATGGCTATAAGCAAAAGCTTCAGTAATATAACAACCAAAATGTATGTAAAAAAATTGTCACATGTTAGAGAAAAAGCTTAGGATAGAAAAAGACCATTTATCCAGTCAGGAACAATCACATTATTTGAAAGACTGTATAAGATAAAATGTACCTTCTAGCTTCTTCCTCTCGCATTTTTGCATCAATCTCTTTGCTCGGAGGGTACTTGGGCATATTTGATGGATCGCAAGCAAGAGGTTGAGTTGTAAAGAACTGTTAAAAAACTTATTAGGTCGCTTTCTGGACCTCTAAATGATGAATAAGTTTCTAAGAAACAAAAGTAATATAAACACAAGATATCATGATGGATAAGTTTCTAAAATGCGTTAAGAAGTTGGAAATCCTACAAATCAGAAGTCACTACTCATTGATACTGTCCGATATTGCTACATTCTAGAACAACGTACAGAACATCTGGAGAAATATGCAGTCCTTAATTTCACTCCTACAGTATATTATTGTCATTTTTACTTTTAGATAATATAACCAGTACCTGACTCTTGAGGGCAAAAGTTGCAGTATGTCGACCCACAGGATCTATAGAAAGTAGGATTTCCATGAGCCGAACAGCAGGGAGAGGAAGATCTTTGAACGTTTCAGCAATAAAGCATCTATAAGGTTGAGGAGGCTTCATCACTATTGAATGTCGTAAGTGCAACTTACTCCAATAATCATCAGATGGAGAGCCACAGAGCTTAAAGATTTTATGCAACTGCTCAACCTACAACATGTAAGTATGGTTTATAGAAGCTATATTAAAATTAAGGAATATAAGTATTTGGGAAATGTACAATTTTTCAGATGTATATTCTACATCTTATAATCAAATGCAAGAGTAAAGAAAAGTATCAGTTTAATGTAACTCTACAAAGAAAGATATGCAGAAAAATGTGCCTCTTAGATGTTATCACAGATGCCTCTAGGCATGTAGTTTTGGATTGAAATGGTCCTGTGAGTTTAAGTGAGTGACATATTAGTCTTATAACTTTTAAGATGGGTTAATTTAGTTCTGTAGTTTTAAAAAAATGGTTAATCAAGTCCAGATTTTAAAAAGTTGATATTGTTTTGAGAGGTAAAATAGAAAATTTAAAAAAAACTCTATATTCATTCCCTTCCTTATTTTATTGATATCATTTTTTTTCCTAAGTGGGCTCTTTTTTTTGGTGGGGAAATTTCATTTAAGAAAATGAAATCTTATAGGTTTTGATACCAAACTAATTTAAAACCGGAGAGAAAAATAAACGAAAGGGAAAAAATAATAAATGAATTAGGGTTAAGGATTTACACAAATAAAAGAGGGGAAAAATAATAGATAATTGAAGGAGAAATTAATATTATATTTAATTCATTATGGTATACAAAATAAGTAATTTTTAGGATTTATTTATAGAACTGAAATAACAAAACTAGATAATTAAAAATTGGGAAAGAAGAGAATTTTTTAATTTTCAAGTTTATCTCTAAAAAAAATTTAAAAAAAAAATTAGAATTGATTGACCGTTTTTTAAAATTACAGGACTAAATTAGCTCAACCTAAAAGTTACAGGACCAATGTGTCACTTAATTAAAGTTAGAGGAACATTTCATCCCAAAACCCCAAGGCATGATTGTCTATTCTTACACCATAAACAACCAAATTTTCCTCTTGCTGGAACCAAAGAAAGAGCATGTTATACATTTCATACTTTCCCTAAATAACTATCTTCTCTATCTGGTGTTCTGTGCAACATAATATTTTTGGGTGTCATTATTGCAACAACTAATATTCAAATCTGACAACTTTATCCAACGTTTAAAGCGTAATTTAAAGCGCAATTAATTATAATGATAAAATTATACAATACATACAATTTTCTTGTGAGGATAACAATTTAGGGTATATCAATATGGTTGGCCATTTTTTAATTAGCTTACGTTGCCACAGCCACCACTTACCTATCTAATAGTACAGTACTACCCAACAATGAAAAAAATCTTGCATTGTCAGTTTCTGTTAGTTAGCAGCAACTTCGATATGTTATGATCAGCCACCAGAACCTTTGACTAAAAACCAATTTTTAATTGCTATAATTGATTTATAATTTCCATTTTGATCATCAAGATAACATAATTATGCAATTCTTTCTTCGAGTATTTTTTTTGGGGTCAAAATGCTTTCTGTAAAACGAATAGCAGAAAATTATAACAAAAAGAAGTGGTATTGAAAACACATCAATTGTCATGTAAGAGGAAAAATAATTTATTACCTCCGTTTTTCCAGGCAAGATGGGCCTGCCAATGTATAATTCTCCTAAAATGCAGCCCGTGCTCCACAAATCCACAGCAACTCCATAATGAGAGGCTCCAAGTAAAAGCTCTGGTGGTCGATACCATAGAGTAACCACACGACTTGTTAATGGAACACTGTGATGGGGATCATAAAAACTTGCCAACCCAAAATCTGCAATTTTCAAGATGCCATTATTATCAATAAGAAGGTTAGAACCCTTTATGTCACGATGTAACACCCCCCGGCTATGACAATGGTCAAGTCCACTTAGAAGTTGCTGCATGTAACATTTGACCTAAGACAAAATAAACAAAGTTAGGGTTGATTCACATGTTTCATAAAATAACCAGAGCAGCAAACAAAAGTAATGGTATAAGTACCTGCTGTTCCGTGAATTTTATGCTGGGGCGTGATTGCAGTCCAGTAAGATCATGCTCCATATACTCAAAAACAAGGTATAAACTACAAGATGTCTGTGATGCTATTAATCCTTCCAACTTGATTATATTTGGGTGATCTAGCCTGCGCAAAATAATTATTTCCCTTGCCATAAATTTGACACTCTCAGGGTCTAGATTATCAAATCGCACTTTCTTCAAAGCAACGAGTTTGTTGTGAATGACATCGCGGGCCTTGTACACACTACTGTAAGTTCCTTGGCCAATCTGCAAGAATGAGAAACCGATATGTTGTTGAGAAAAAGGGGTGTAAATACATCATGATGATACAAAGGGTATTTACAAATATGCAGCTCTGTAATGTTGACTGTAGATCAATTAGTTTTGAATGGAAAATTATACATTTTTCAAACCAAAACTAAAAAGTCTGATTTCTTCCCATACAATGTCAAACAAAATGTTTGAAGTCTAGTGGATATATCAGCCTTTTTTTTTTTTTTGCTACGAAGTGTACATCAGCTTATTTTGTGTTATAGCCTAGTGCATAACAATACTTTGAATGTATATGTTATCTATTACCAAGCATATTCAGTATCATCACCAAAATCCCCATCCCTTCAGAAAATTGACAACTTTCTTAACGAAGATATCTGCATGATGTCATGAAGTAAAGGTTCTCCAGTTACTTGTAACCGAGCAGCATTGATGTCTCCAAGCTGCTGCGGTTGAGTTACAGGGAAGATTTTTGAAGATATGCTAATTCCTTAACCTGTAACTCTACATCAGAAACTCTTCACTATATAACTGAACGCCGTTGTACTTGCCAAACTATTTATTTAAAAATCATAGAATAAACAATGACAGGATTCAAGCAAGACCACAACATTCGTAACTAAATTAACCTACAAAAGAGCAAGGGGAACAAGGGAAGAGAATTGACTAAAACTAAAAATTAATTTGACAGTTACTCTTAAGTGCAACTCTTATGAGTGCTTACTGGTGACTGAAAAATGCAATTGGTTAGGTGAAAATGCAAAAGCAGAGTGGGTGAAATATAGAATAAAACATACTTTATCTAACTTCTCGAAAGTGTCAGCATGTCGTGGTAACCATCCTTTGAGAGCCTCAGCTGCTACTGAAGAAAGCCATCTAGGCCACCCGGCCACAACCTGCTCCCCCTCTGTTTTCATTGGAATTCTTCCAAAACTTGGATTACTAAGAACGGTAAATTCAGGCATCTCCATTTTCTTTCTCTCCGTTTGATCATCATAATATGATCTCATTGAACCACTGTCACTGGTTTTCTTATCAATCAACAAAACTTTCACATCACCCCCATCCAACCTCTCTTTTGTCCACTCGCTCTCTTCTCTTCTCGAAGAATTCAGGTTCTGAAACTTCAGCTCCGAGTATTGTTTAGCTGCAGATGATCTTCTTTTCGGGCTTTCCCTGCTGTCTTTGACAACAGAAGCTTTAGAAACTATGCAACCCATCTTCAAAACTCTCCTTCACAAGCAAAATTTACCACCCAAAAGCCTCTCCTTGTCCAAACTCCATAAAAACAATCACACCAAATAATCAACTAAAAAAAATTATATTTTAACGTATACCTAATTCATAGCTAAATCTCAAAATATTATAAATTAATTACAACGCCTCCAAATACAAATTGCGAGTTCCAACTTCACAAATTGGAAGCTTTGGCTAAAAACTTCAAATAATTCAGGAGGGGAAGAAAACATTTGAACCCAAATGGAACTAAATCCAAAATCTAGCAAACATAAAATACCCAGCACAGTGGTATAAGTTCAATCAGAATAATGATATTGCAGCACTCAGGTACAAGCATATAAATGAAACGATGACCTAAAAAACCTTTGAGATCAATACTTTTGATATTGAATAATTCTGAATCATCCAACAGAATCAATAGAGCAATCCTTGAAAACCCAGATAGATCATTAAGGATTGGATTGGGACAAGATAATTAAAAATGGGATGAGGGTTAGTTACCAAGAAAGAGAGGCTTGAGTGGTTTATACTCCGATTTTTCACGCGTATTCGAAAGAGAGAGTTTATATTTTATTATCATTGTATTACGGTGAGTCGGCATTTGCCTGCTATTTGCATTTTGCCAAACTCCGACAATCTGTTCTCCCAAAAACTTTTATTTTTATTTTTTATAAATTATCTTAAATAACGTCACAAAATTTATAAAATAAAGATAATATATTTTCCTTAAATTATACTACATGGGTTACGGGTTTGCTATCCTAATAATTTATTAATATTTTTCTATGTTTATGTATTAAAAACTTTCCTTTTAGCATTGTTATTTTATTAAAGTATGACATATTAGTTTTACGTAACAAATTTTATAATAATATTTTAAAAATTTAAGAAAGATAAAATAAATATTGTAGTTATAATTATTCATCTTCGATCGATTATGCTACCCAAAATCTTACATTATTAACCTGATAAGAAAAAACTTTTAGCAAATAGTTGTAGGAGTATTATTTTAAGTGTTTTTTTCTTGAATTTCTATAATGTACTTATAAATTTTTTATATATGATTTATATTATGTATTTTAATTTAAAAATATTATTTAAAATAACTAAAATAAAATTATTTAATAATATAAGACTTAAAGGTACCAAAGTATTAATATGGATGCCTATGGGATATCAAACACATGAGTTAATTTTTTTTTATTTTTTCTTTGATAATTCATGACTTATTGTTAATAATATTATTTTGTTATTATAAATTTTTAAAATATTATATTTATTATTTAAAAAAAACATTTATTTTATTTTTTTAAATAATGATATTATTCATATATTTTAATTGAGACTTAAATCGAAATTTTTTTATATATCCAAATAAATTACTTATAATTGTGCTACAAGTTTATTGGGAGGAAAAAAAATCATCCAATTTATTAATCTATAGTTTTCATTTTTCACCCCATAACTTAAACGTATTTATGAATAATAACTAGGGCAAAAAAAATTTCTTAAAAATATATTATAGTTTGTTGATACTCCTATGTGTGTTTTTGTTGGGGTTGCTACAACTCCAAAGCCTTTTGCATTTTAGAATACATATAAAAAATACATTTAAGGTGTTAAAAATGAAATTACCAATATAATATTTTTTTTAATAATTAATATTCAAAATATTTTAAAATTAATCCCACCTCTTATCCACATAGTTTAAAAGTATATATTCAAAATAATTAAATAAATAATGTTTAAAATTATTTCATTCAAAAAATATTTTGTGTTATATAAATAAATATGTTATATAAGTGTGTTTATATAATTTTGAAGGAGAAACAATTAGGGTGGGAGGGAGGAGTTGAAACTTAAAATGAATGTTATAAAGGTGTAATGGGGTTATTCAAAAATATTCATGTAAAAGTTGTCAATATGTACTCTTTTAGAGTAATATAGAGAGAGTAGATTCTATGTTGTTTTATGTGTACATGAGTGTATAATGTTATTTATTTATTTATTTGTGTTAAAATCACGTTTTTGAATTAAATAATATTTAATGTTATTTAAATTTATAATTTAAAAGGATAGAGTAATAAATTTTATCACTAAACTACTAATCAATCATGTCAAAACCATAAGTAATGCTCTAACGTTAGATTTTTTTTAATAAACGCTTGACATATTCAAAATGTAAAAAAAAGAATAGAAAAAAATGGTGTTGATGTAAAAAAGATATTGATCCATATTCTAATTACAATCATCTTAATTTTTAGCTTCAAATTATTTGAAAAAATGAAGTTATTTGATAATTAATTTTTAATTTTAATTTTAAAAAATAAAATTTAATAATTAGATATTATTTATATGATGATTAATTTTTAGTTTTAAATTTTCAATTTTCAATTTTCAATTTTCAATTTTGAATCTCTAAAATTCAACTTCATATTTATTTTTGATAAATTTTTATTAAATATTATATCTTTTAATCATTTTGATTACATTGAATATAATTAAGCATGATTTGGTTAGTATTTTTATTATCAATAAAAAAATAAAAAATAAAAAATAAGTTATAAAACATACATGATCTTAAAATTTATAAAATTTAAAAATTAAATAGTTATCAAAAGTATCTTCGTTCCTGGGATCATTTTCTAAATTGCCCTTGAGCTTTGCTATATCTTCAGTTATGTCCCTGGGGTTTATAAAATGTCATAAATGCCCTTGTATTTTAATGGTGTTAATTCTCCATCCATTACTATTTAAATTACTATTCTTTAGCTCTGATACCATTTTTCGAGGATCGATAAAATCTTAATCTGGAGTTAAAATTGACATAGATTGTATGTTTACAGATTTATTGATGGTAATAATTTATTTAAAAAACTTATTATTTTACTATATAAATCTAATTTTCTTCTGTATTCCTAACAATTGCATAGTATGTTATGTTCTTTATTATGTTGGTTACTTAATTCTAATCATGATTCTATTAATTGTCTTTTGAAATTAAAAATTACTCTTTCATTTGTTAAATCTAATAGTTCTAATTTATGTACTAGTGATTCGATATTCATATTATTTTCTTTCTAAAAATAAATTCTATTTTCCTGTTTTAAAATTATTATACCTTTGTAGAAGCTTAATATTTCAACATTCAAGATTCTTAATTAAATTTTTAAATTTATAATCATCATACCGAATTTAATGGGTCCACCACGCATCTTCCTTCGCTCTCTTTGTTACACTGTTTACGCCTCGCTTACACCTCAACACCTTCCTGGTAATGGTAAGCTTTCTCAGTGATCCGTATTACATGAATGGTGTCCAAAAGTTGACTTACTAAAGAAGAGTAATAACTCCCCATTTTATTCAAAATATAATAATTATTACAACTTAAGTGCCAACTAACCTTGAAAGGGGTGCTTAATTACATACATCAGTATTTCATTATTGGATTCTAGATTTCTAGATATAAAAGGTTTTTCCTATTTGAGAGTTTCCGTAGTAGAGAGCCTGGGTTTCTATCCGTTTACGCTGTCCTAGAAATGATAATAAGCGGTTCCTTTTATAGAATAAGGAATCCCTATTTACAAGACCAAATTTATTATTTTACCCTCGCTTTAATAATTCTTCTCGCTTTTAATAATTCATCCGCTTTTTCCGATAACCGCATTTTTTCCTCGGGCATACGCCGACCTAAGATGTGGTCTACATCTTTATTTCTTGTAGTCTTCGTCGACAAATACCGCTTTTCTTAATTTCCTTTGTCATTTTCCGCCAATCGTCTTTGACGATGTTGATGATGACGATCTTCATCTTCTCGATCTTTGATGCAGTAGAATGCACTTACGGTCTTTGGTGGCCTTTTTCGCATGTATGCAAATACTGGTTTCTCGACCAATTTCTAAAGTTGTTGCAATTAAAATTGGTTTCATATTTGGTGATTTTTTCACCATCTTCTTCCGACAGAGCCACGCTACCGTGTGAGATGGGGTGATAACTTTATCGGTCGAATAATTTACTTTAATCTCGTAGAATTGTCGATCTTTCTCGAGTTCATAGTAACCGCTTAGCATTTGTCCTCTTAATACAATGCAGTTCTTCCGCGTTGAATTCCTTTTCTCGAAGTGCCCTTGGTTTAGGAACCTCTCGCCAGGTTGGAAATCCCTATCTTGACGTTATGTGACTAATACTTCCTTCCTCATTCCTCATTCCATTAATGAACTAAAAATCTAAGATAAAACAGGTTTATCACCTGCTTTAATTTTTCTTCTAAAAATTCTTAATCGCTTTTTTAAAATTTTCTGGGAAATAATTTAATTCACTTAAATTAATTCCTGGATATATATTTTCTATTAATCCTGCATGAAATGCTTTATACACAAAAATTGGATCAGCTCCTTCCAATATATTGAATTTACTACCTGTAGGAAATTCCTTGTCTGTAGTATAGAATTTCATATCTTCAATATGTTCTTTGGTAGATTTTCTGGTTAAATTATAGAGACTTAACCATTGTTGTCCTTCCAATATATTGAATTTACTACCTGTAGGAAATTCCTTGTCTGTAGTATAGAATTTCATGTCTTCACATGTTTCTTTGTAGATTTTCTCGGTTAAATTATGTAGACTTAACCATTGTTGTTTATCGAGATTTCTCAGTATTGGTCTTTTTCATCTTCATTGATCGGGAGTTGGGTTCTGTAAGATGTTTCCGAATAAGATCAATGTTTTGTTATTTTTGATGTCTCTCGTGGAGATGTTTCTTTGAATAGCATCGAGGTCTTGCAATTTTTCCAAGGTTTGTCACACCGCTGAGCTATTGGTTGTTGTTGCAAGTACTACGTAATTTCTTACTATCTCCTCGTAGTTATTAGTTTTAGTGTTTGTAGCTTGGCATAACTTCCTTTTTCGCCTTCTATTCGTCAGCGAAGGCTCTATGAAAGTTACTCCACTAAATCCCGTAATAGATTTGCTAGCTTCGCCCATTGTTATAAATTCCTAGTTTTGGGCCACATAGACCACATAAACTTTTTCTCGTTCTTCTTTTTTTTTGCTTCGCCCAATCGGGTTTAGAAGTTTTTCAGAACCGTTAGTTCTTCCTTTTTAACAGATTCCTCATTCGAGGTTCACTTTTTTGGAATTTGTTTTGAACATTTAAGTTCTTCTTGTTTTATTCCTCGCCTCCGTAAGAGATTTCTCGAGGTATAGAAACTCGAGTTGTTCCCGTAGGATTTTTATCTCCTTTTCTTTTATCTTGATCTTAATATCGTCGCTCCATTCTCGCAATCATAAAAATAGTTGCAGGTGCTAATTCTCTCGTAAGAAAGCATCGCCCAAGCTATTTTTATGTCCCTGGAAGATGTTCAACGTCAACATTGTAAATGGTTGAAACTATCAGTTGCCATCTAATTAGTCTTACTGCTTATAATCTCCGCAATATTAGTTCTTAAAAATAACCAAAATTCTTATTATTCCGTTTCTAATAATGAATCTAGAACTTATGACATATATTGCAAATTTCTTAATAGCTTTTTTAACAATAAGTATTCTTTTTCATTACTATGATAATTTAATTCGCCCTTGAAAAGACTTCGACAGACGAAAGATATTCATCTTTGTCATCTACTCTGTTTAAGGATCTCCCCTCAATATTCTCAGGAAGCATCTGTTTCAATTATCATTTTATCATCTGGTCCTGGATGGTATAAAGTTGGTAAATTTTTTACTTTTGCTTTTACTCTATCCATATATAGAGTATCTTCTTTTGTCCATTTCCAGACATAATCTTTTTTCAATTTTGCTTGTAATGGTTTTCTCATTTCTGTAAGTTTCTTGATATAGGCTTCTACATATGTTAGATATCCTAAAAATCTTTGTAATTGGTTTTTATCTTTTAATTCACTAGGAAAACCTTGAATATTATTTAATATATAGGGTTATAGATTATGTTTTCCATCTTCAATTTCTAATCCTAAGTATTTGATTTTTTGTTGAGCAAGTACTGCTTTCTTTTCAGAGAGTACAATGCATTGTTTTCTACATTCTTGTAATATATTGATAATATCTAAATAATGTTTATTTAATTCATTACTGAAAACCAAAATATCATCTATGTAAACACAACAAATATCTTGTAATTTCTTAAAAATATTATCCATATATCTTTGAAAAATACCTGGAGCTTGTTTTAATCCAAATGGTATTATTGTCCATTGGAATTGTCCTTGAGGGCAACTGAATGTTGTTAATTTTTGAGATTCTTCATCTAGTCTTATTTGCCAAAATCCACTTTTGCAATCGAAATTTGAGAAGTATTTCTTTCCTTTTATTAATGATAGTAATTATTCCTTTTTTGGGATGAAGTATCCATCATCAATGGTTTCTTTATTAAGTGCTTTGAAGTTTATTACCATTCTCTTTTTGCCTCTTCTTTTCTCAGCTTCTTTTTCAACCAAAAATGCTGGACTAGAGTGAGGTGAATTACTTGGTATTATAACTTTTAATTCCAAAAGTTCTTCAATTTGTTTTCCAAATTCAATCGCTTCTTTGGAGTATAAATCATTGGTTTTACTCTTATGATTTTGTTAGATCTCTTAATTTTATATTGACTATTGTTTTAGATTTATTTATTTTTGATCCAAATGATTTTTCTCAATCGACTGCTTTTAATAATCTCCTAATGCATGTTAAGGCTTTATCTTCCCGTATTTCATCGAGAAAAGAGTTTTGCTTTTCTTCTATATCTAATGAAATATTTTCTAAACAAGGTTTTTGTTTTTTACTGGTCTTTTATCTCACCACGTTTCACTTTTACGTTGTTGCATAAAAGTTGGGTTCGAGACAGTTAGAGCTTTTTCTTACTTTAGAGACATATATTGTATCTCCTTCTAAGGTTGTAAGGCTTTATTTTGTCGAATGTCAGGTAAAAGGTTGGACATAAATTTAAGAAATTATTTCCTATTAACAAGTCTACACTTGTTTCTTGTTGATATATAGTAGGAATATGAAAGTTTTCTCCTCCTATTATTATATTAGTATCTTTTAATACTTGATTGAGTTTTATTGTGGTATTATTAGCAATTCTTACAATTAAATCTTTAGGTGCTTATTTCCAGTTGTCTTCTGGAAATACATATCTACTAGCTACACACATACTAGCTCATGTATCTATATATGCATGTAAATGATAAGTGTTATAACCTTTAAATTTTAGTCCTACTTTAATGTAAGTACTATTTAGATTTGTAATACTATACAAATCATTCATTTTCTGAAGAATATTTATATTCTGAATCAGTTATTTCTTCTTCGGTTTCTTCTAATAGATAAATACTATAAGTATCATCTATATCAGATTCCTCAATTGGTTCTAATTCCATTTTGAAGGCTTCTTCTAAGATTTTTGCTTTCTGTGGAAATTCCTTTTTAAATTCCTTTATGTGTCAAGTCATTTGACATTCATTTGCATAATGTCCTTCCTCATTACAGATCCAATATCCGTATTTTTCTTTCCGAATGGCAATAATTCCTTTTTTTCAGTTGGTTTATAAACCTTTCTTCTAAAATTTCTTTTCTTATAGTTTTCTTTATTGAATCTCTTTTTATATTTTTGGAAATTTTGTTTTCTAAATTTATATTTTTTAAATCTTTTATATTTTTTATATTTTTGTTTATAAGGTTTATATTGCATCCATATTTTCCGGCATTCTAAAATCTCTCAGTATCACAACAAATTTTTTTCATTTCCTCTTATTTGTTTGTATTCTTTTTCTTTCTTGTAATTTTATAATGATCCAATCTCTAAGACTTCTTATTCTTCCTCCTAGAGTATCTGGTATAGTTTCTCTATTCCTTTGTTCCCAATTTTCTTGTAAAGTTTTATATAATGTTCTTGGTAATTTTTGAAAAAAGATTTCTTTAAAAGTTGTTTGTATGTAGGGTGGTAATTTATGGTAATACATTTCATATTCACAAATAAAAGAATCTATATAACACATGTTACAAATTTCCACCTTTGTTAGATGCCATTTAGCTTCATTGATTTCATTTTCATTGGATTCAGTGATAGTCATTCCTTTATCTTTCCCAATAAATTCTTTGTATATTTCATTTATTACCGTATCTAAGTATTCTCTTCCTGTGGAAGCATTTCCTTGCATTAATAAATGTTGTTGATCTGTTAAGTTTGAAAACCAAACTTTTACATTTCGTCATTTTACGTATATAAGAACTCTACAAATTGAAGGATTTGTTTGGGTAATTGGGAGAAAGTTTGTATAAGGACGCCATCCCACTAGACCATTCATCTAAAGCTTGTTTCCTATCTCTTATACAATCTAAATTTAGAAGTTCATTTATAGTTATCTTGGAATTTGAACTCGTGAATATTACCTCTAGTTCCCCAATGCAACCTTTCCTCCATTTTAGGTGGTGTTTCTTTCTATATATAGTACGTTGTTCTGATCTTTGTCTACTTCTTTCCTCCCCATGCATGGGTCGATGTTTTTTCTTGGTAAAGTGACCGATAATGAAATTGGTTTCATATGACCTTTTGGGGTCATGTTTTCTCGATTCTGAATCAGCTTTCACCGATTATTGTCATATCATCTTCTTCTTTGTTAGTACACAAAGTTTTCCAATATAATGTTCTTCTATTTCTTCATTGGTTAATGTTAATAATTTGACCAATGTTTCTATATTTCTATTCTCGTGGTTCATAAATTCTTTTTCTAATTTTTTCCTATATTCCATTAATTTGGAATTATCTCTTTACTTCCAGTTGTTCCTCATTTTTTCTTTTCTCATTTTTAGGAATCAGAGAATTCGATTTCTAGTTCTTCTTTTAATCCTTCTAAGGGGTCATATTTATGATCTATCTTTAGATTGTATACATCTTTCCTTAATTAAAATTTCTTTATGCATATTTTGTTGTAGTTTATTATAACCATACTCCCTTTATTTCCTTTAATAGTTCTCTTTGTATATCTATTATTTCTTGTAAATATTTTGTGTTTGATTCCTGGACTAGATCCATTTCCTCCGTTAATAATTGTATAGTTTCAAATAGTGTTGCTTGATTTTTTTGCCACACCTACTAGGCTTCCATTTATTTCTAAATTCATATTTTTTTATTTTATCCTTAAACATGATTTTTCCCTAATATGCAATCACGAACTAATGCTTTCATTATTTTAACTTCATTTTCTAGTTTTTTAACTTCTTGTTGATTCGGAGGTTTCTTCTTCGTGATCTACAAAAGTAAATCTTGGTATGCTATTACTTTTTTCTTCCTCGTTATTAAGGGTTTTTCTTTAATATATAATTTCCATTCTTCCGTATTTCAAAAGCTCTATTAGTATTTCTGGT
Source organism: Hippophae rhamnoides (assembly GCA_033030585.1). Lineage (NCBI taxonomy): Eukaryota > Viridiplantae > Streptophyta > Magnoliopsida > Rosales > Elaeagnaceae > Hippophae > Hippophae rhamnoides. The sequence continues at coordinate 57,054,288 of CM065428.1, read as the reverse complement.
TTTATTATTTGTCCTAATTCTTTAAATTTTTTATCTATTTATATAAATTCATTTTGTCCATATATTGAACTATTATGACTATTTGTTAAAGAATATGCCACTAGATAATGTATTGAAAATTGATGATTTCCTTCTTTCATTAAATCTCCTCTTTCAAATTCATAAGCTAGACTTAATACTTGGTTTTAGATTTTTATCTTGTATATTTATAAAGAAATCTAGGATACTTGTAAATTTTAATTTTTGGTATCTTATGTTTCCAATGGATCATTCCTAATAAAGCGTCTTGCTTATTACTCTATTGCCTAATGTAGCCATTTTTATCGTACAGATTTATTCCTTCTCTAAATGAGCTTTTATTAATATTTGGATTCCTCCCAAATGAATGTATCCAATTTTTTCTTTATCCTTTCGAGGAATTTTTGATAATTTGTTTAATATAGTCTCTTTATTAATTAATTGGTATATTATATCTTCCTTTTCAGATCAGAATTTAATGCTCATTTCCTTATTACAAATACCATAATAGATTATATTTTTTCTAGGAAATATCTTTCTTAATAAAAATGATGGGTCTTTAAATCCATCTCTTTCTTTAAGATTTAATTTTACTTTTTGAATTTTTTCAAACTTCTTTTACTTATTACCATTTCCTTTGAAAACATCATAAATGTCTTTTGCTTCTATATCTAATATTTCTTGGTTTATTTTTTCCTCTTCCATACTTTTTTTATAACCCAGCAGTATTGATGAAATAAGTTTTTAATCACATGCTTTTCAAAAATATTTTTGAATTTTTTAAAACCTGAAAGGTATTTTTGAAGATTCTTTAAATCTTAGGAGTACTTTTGATCTTTTTCTTCGTTCCTTAAAAAATATGTTGTTGGTGGCCTCTACGCGTCAATAGTTTTTATATATATTAATTTCACTTTTTTTAAAGGTGGTTAATTATTCTCCATAACACAATGATTCAAAAATAGTCACGCTAAATAACATTTTAATCATGAAAAGTTAATAATTTAATAATAAATATCGTAAAAATTTTTAAAAAATTAATAATAGTGAAAAACTTCTTATTTTATACTCAAATACATAATGCTACTAACACTAAATTTAAAACTATATTTATTATTAGTACTCTATTATATCCATTTATTTCATGACATAAAAATAAAATTAAAATAAATATGTAAATTAAAAGTTATAATAAAGTTATGAGACGAATTTTCTTTTAATTAATTTTATCCCTCCTACACTTATATAAAAAACACTAATGCCTATACTCATTAATCGCTAAAATATGCTAACTAAGCTTACCACCTCTTTCTTTGATACACAATTAAAAGGATAAAAAAGCGACAAAAATATTAAATATTAAAAGTATTTAAATAATCTTAATTATATGAGTTATATTTAATAATTATTATTTTTATAATTATAAATTATAAAAATGTTTTTTTTTTGTTCTTTAACTACTAGGTGAAAGCTATCTTTAAATTTTTTTCATGATATTTTATCTTAAATTTAAAGTATAGTAATCCAGATACACAAAACTTGAGAAAGAATTTCATTCATTAATCATTTAAAACAAGGAGAACATATATCCTATGAAGGCAACCTTTTTTTTTCCACAATAATTAATAAAGATTATGTAAGCGGCTATATTTATTTAATTAATTTTTTATCAACTATGATAAATACTAACCCAGGTAATACACTGTACCAAAACTAGAATCTAAGAAAAGAATCTCATAATTGTAACTATGAATAATGTTGGGAAAGCTAACAAGTTTACTAAAATTATAAAATATTTATACTTTAAAACTTATAAAAATAAAAATATTATATTAATAATATTAAAAGTATTTTCATTTAACACCGTTTAATATTAAATAAATATAAATTATCGTAGTTCAAAATAGAATCATCTAATTGTAAGACATTCAAAATAAAAATATAATGTAGATTATCTCGTCTTATTTCATGTCTTATTAAGCGTTTCTAAAGAACTCAAGGTACAATAATATTTCATCTTATTTAGATGTAATAGAACTAATTTTAAATACATATTGTATTATTTTTATTATTAAATTTATATTATAAAGAAGAATAAATAAAATATCTTAATTAATATTATTTTATGTCATTAAAAATTAAATAAAATACGATAAAATGAATTCTAAAAATTAATATATTATCTCATAAATCTCATTAATATTTTATCTTAATTTATACAAATTTTAAAAAGTAAAATATATTGTATTTGTTTTAATAATAAAAATATTTAAATTCACGAGTTTTGTAAATAATATTTAAAATACTAAAAGGAGCGTTGTTTTCTGAGTTGCCCCAAGTTTGACATGTGGTTCCTGATTACGTATCCACGTGCCTGGATCAATTTCTTACTCAAATCCAAAGCTTGGCAGAACCACAACGCCCAAAGACACATAACCGTTATTGAATTGTGCGAAGTAATAGGCGTTTTGAGAAGCACATATCTCAAGTAAATTTAAGTAACACAGTTTAATTAACTCATCTCACTAATTAATTTTATTATATTATACCTTTAATTTTCATTCAATTAATATATTAACGTGAGTTATTTTGTATATTAATGTTATGTAATTAATTGATAGAATAATCTTTAATTCTATAGTTCTTCTATTCTTAAAAGTAGATTTTTAATTCCTGTATATTTATGTACATTATTATTTATTGTAATTTAAGTAAATAATTATATTTCATTTATATTCAAGTTGGTATCAGAGCATGAAAGAAAAAATATATATTTTACCCGTCTCACGGCTTAGTTCGAGTTGCAGTCAAATCTTCGCTCTGCCAGTCTTCGAGCAGCAGCGTCGTCGTTAGTCTCTTCACGCAGTGCTGTCAATCTCATCGTGCTGTCCAGTTTGCGTCGTCGCCTGCGTCCATTGCATATCCGTTCGTCCAGTCCGCGCCGTCCAGTGCCTCCTGCACTAACCGCCTGTCCAGCCGTCCGCACCAGCTCTGTCGTCATCCACCTTTAGCTTCCTAGCAATTGTTGTTGGCTTTGAGTAATATTTACTGCTCAGATTTCTGATTGAGTAATAATATATCATATTCTTAGTATATCATATATCACACAAACCCTAGCCTATCTAACATTTTTCCTAAGCCCATTTCCTAAGCTTCCTCTCGAACCCTAGCCCACTTACTAATTAGACAAGTCATCAACCCATTTACCAATTTAAGTTCAATTAGCAGTCCAGTCAACAAATTTTAGTCCAATCAAAAAAAGAAAAAAAATTCCCACTGCACAATATTATTATCTATTTTAATGGAAGATTCAAGACAACATCAGGTTTCTAAAACTAATGAAGTTCCAAAATTTGAAGTCTTTGTTAAGAGTTCATAAAGTGGTTATTTCAGGAGTACTAAACTCAATGGTACCAATTTTTGAACATGGAAAATAATAATGTCTGTTTATATTGTGGGATGTATAAGATGTGACATATAACTGGATCAATCAAGGCTCCTAGTCAAGGTGATGTAGAAGCCTATACTAAGTTGGAAGATGATGATGGTTTTGTAATGTCAATTCTATTTAAAGCCATAACTGATGATGTATTACAAATATAGAGGAATGTGAAACTGCTAAGACCATATGGCATACCTTAGATGATCTTTATACAAATGAGTCTAACTTTATTCAAGTTCATGAACTGATGTGCAAAGCTACTGGTATGCAGCAAAATATGCAATCAGTATCTATGTTTTTTACCAAGCTAAAAAATGTATGGGCTAAAATTGATCAGAAACATCCGTGCAAAATTAAAAATCAAGAAGACCTTCTATGGTACTAGAAAGAGAAGGAGCTTGAACGAGTACATGCATTTTTGAGAGGACTTGATACAAATATAATAGTGCTAAGGGCGAATTGCTTTGAATGTCAGACCCTCCGAGCTTGACTATAGCCTTTACATACAAGTCAAATCAAAAGCCTAGCCATTCAAGTCAAATCAAAAGCACAATCCCTCCAGTAGCAAAATTCAATTCCACTTCATCAGCAAGGACCTCCACCAGGCTTTGCCAATCGCCCTCGTCTTTCAATGCTCTTATTGCAATGAGTGGGGCATCTTCGTGAGACTTGTTGGAAACTGAATCCACAACTGAACCCATACTTGAAATCAAAATGGCAAAATTGTCGTCCTAGAGCAAAAGCAGTTGCAGTGCAAATTGTCCAAGAACCATACTACTATGGAGTAACTGGACAATATCATCATATGGAATGTGGAGGTATCCCTACAGCTTCAATAGCTGGTCGTGGTAATATTGGTATGACCTTAAACGTTTCTCACTCTGTTGGGTCTAATACTTGGATTATTGATTCTGATGCATCTGATCATATGACTTATGATAAATCTTATTTTAATGAGTTATCTTCTCCACCAATGTCTTATGTTACGAATGCTAACGCTGAGGCCTTTCCTGTCTTAGGAAATGGGTCAGTTCATATCACTCCAATTTTACAGTTCCATAATGTTTTATATGTACCTGTCTTATCTCATCACTTAATATCTGTCCCACAATTGAATATTGAGTCTAAATGTTTTGTAACCTTTTATCCTATGTATGTGATTTTTTAGAATCTTCTTACCAAGGAAATAATTGGTCGAGGGTATCTGAGGGGTAGATTGTTCCGTTTGGATCATAACTACGCAGGGGAGAAACCAAGAGCACATGCACACACTACATTGACTTCTAGTTCTGACATGCTAAGTGAAATTTGGTTGCGGCATCGCCACTTAAGGCATCCATGTTTTAGTCTTATGAAAAAATCCATGCCTACTTTATTTATTGATGTTAGTGAGTCTGTTTTACATTGTGAGACATGTGTTTTGGCCAAGAGCAATCGTATTACTTATTTTTCTAGTATTTCTAATAAAAGTACTATTCTTTTTGAATTAATTCATTTTGATGTTTGAGGACCATCTAAAGAGCCCACTGTATCGGGTATGAGATATTTTGTTTTGTTTATCGATGATTGTACAAGGTTGTCATGGATTGCTTTTCTTAGAACAAAAGGTGAAGTTTTTTCAGTTTTTGAAACTTTTCATACCCTTATTCAAACACAATATAATAGCATCATTCGGATCCTCCATTTTGACGATAGGAGAGAATATATTAATCATGTTTTTCAAGACTTTTTCAAAACACATGAGATTATTCAACAAACTACTTGCCTACAAATACCAGAACAAAATGGGGTGTCTGAAAGAAAAAAAATTGTCATTTACTTGATATGGCTCGTGCACTCCTATTTAGTGCCTATATGCCAAAATATCTTTGGGATGATGTTGTACAAGCTTCCGCCTATCTCATCAATCATCTCCCATCTAGTATCCTTAACAGACAAATCCCATTTCAGATTCTCGTATCTTATGTCTCCTTGTCATCTTTCCATAATCTTCCTACCTGTGTATTTGGTTATGTTGCTTTTGTACATGTTCCTAAAAATCAGAGGTCTAAATTAGATGACCGGGTAATTAAATATGTGTTTGTTGGTTATGGAGGTTATGAGAAAGGGTACAAGTGCTTTCATCCACTGACCAGAAAGTATTATGTCACTATGGATGTTACCTTCTTTAAGGACATGAGTTATTTTTCCTCACCTAATACTGCTCGTCAAGGGGAGAATACATATTTTGAAGAACTGTATCATGGTGTGGGGGAGGAATTAGAAGAATCAACAACTGATGTTTCGATGGATCCAGTTGAGATTCCTAATCCATTGAATCCAGTCATCGAAGGAGCAAATGCTCCAAGTATCCAAGCACCAGATTTGTTCACAGCAAATGAAAATGAAGACACAACTGTTCCCTCAGGCATCACTCATACCCCTGATTAACAACTCCCTGGTACTGAATGTCACTCATATGAGGTATGTACACTCACTGATACTAATAACATTGAGTCTAATGTTGGACAATATGTGTTACCAAATAGGTCTACTCGGGGTCAACCAGCCAAAAGGTATGAACAAAATATTCATGCAAAATCAAAATACCAAGTAGCCAACTACATGTCCACTAAAAGATTATCTAAGTCATAAAATCATTTGTGAATCAAATATCTGTTGTATCAGTACCTAACAAAGTGCAGGATACGCTAGGAGATCCAATGTAAAGAAAGGCAATGGTTGAAGAGATGGAGGCGTTACAGAAGAATGATACTTGGCAACTTATGCCTCCACCACAAGGAAAAAAGGCAGTTGGTTATCGATAGGTGTTTACTGTAAAATATAATGGTAACGGTATAAAGCCCATCTTGTAGCAAAAGGGTTCACTTAAACGTATGATGTAGACTATGATGAGACTTTTGCTCTTGTTACCAAAATGAATACTATTTGGGTTCTGCTCTCGCTTGCCGCTAACTTAAACTGACCACTTCAGTAGTTTGATGTCAAGAATGTGTTTCTTCATGGAGAATTAATGGAGGAGATGTACATGAGTCTTCCACCTGGGTATGTAGCTGATTCTCCTAGTAATTTTGTATGAAAATTGAGGAAGTCTTTGTATGGTCTCAAGTAATCCCTTCGAGCCTAGTTTGGAAGATTTTCATAGTTCATGCAGAAGGTTGGTTACAGATAGAGTAATTCAGACCACATTCTATTTCTTAAACATCAATGAGGAAAGGTAACAACCCTAATCATTTATGTTGATGATATGGTAATTATTGGCGATGATACTGTTGAGATGAATAAATTACAAAAACAACTAGCCTCTAAATTCGAGATGAATGATTTAGGTGAAGTAAAGTACTTCTTAGGAATTGAGGTAGCAAAAGGGAGAGAAGGAATATATCTGTGTCAGAAGAAGTACATTCTTGATCTGCTAACAAAGATATGTATATTGGATTGCAAACCTATTGACACTCCTATTAAGCAAAACCATTGTTTAACAAAGTATCCAGATCAGGTACCAACTGATCGAGCTCGCTATCAAAGATTGGTTAGGCATTTGATTTACTTGATTTATACTAGACCAGATGTTGCATATGCAATAAGTGTGGTGAGTCAGTTCATGCATAATCCAAGTGAGAACCACATGAATGATGTTTTGAGAATTTTAAGGTATTTGAAGTCGGCTCCAGGAAGAGGAGTAATGTTCTCTAAACAGAACAATTCTCTTAAAGTTTGTGGCTTCACAGATGCAGATTGGGCATGAAGTATTACAGATAGAAGTCAACATCGGGTTATTTCACCTTTGTGGGAGGTAATTTGGTTACATGGAAAAATAAGAAGCAGAAAGTGCTGGTGCGATCTAGTGCTGAGGTTGAGTATAGAGGTATGTCTTATGTGGTTTGTGAATTGCTGTGGATAAGAACTTTGTTATTTGATTTGGGTTTCGAACTCAAAAATACTATGTAGTTGTATTACGACAATTAGGTAGCCATTGATATATCACAAAATTCATTACAACATGATTGCACTAAGTATGTAGAGGTTGATCGTCACTTTATAAAAGAGAAACTAGATGACAAACTTATTAGCTTTCCTTTTGTTCCCACTGAAAAACAACTTGTAGATATACTTACCAAAGGAGTTTCCAAGAAGACATTATATGACTTATTAAGTAAGTTGGGCATGATCGATATCTATACGCCAACTTGAGAGAGAGTGTTAATGTGAGTTATTAACTGTGTATTAATTGCATGCAACTAATTGATAGAATAATCTTAGGTGTAGAGTTTTTCTTTTTTAAAAAGTAGATTCCTAACTCTTGTATATATATGTTCATTATTATTCATTGTAATTTAAGCAAATAATTCTATTTCATTATATTCAAGTTAATATATAATATATTAATGAATGTATATAATATTATTATTTAAAAAATTATATAAAATAATACTTCTAAAATTTATAATAATAAAAATAATTTAATCGAATCTTAATTTAAATGACATCAAATTATATAATATTCAACTTTAAAAATTTAGGTTTTTAATATTAACACTATTGCGACATTAACACTATTATTTTTTTATTATAGATAATTTCATCTAATAATAATATTAAGAGTAAGTATCATTAATACTATTAAAATTTGCTCAAATATTAAAGAAAATTCAAATTTAAAAATAATATCGATCAACCCGTTGTGGTACGTTTTAATAAAGAAATACTTGGAAATGATAAATATGCTAATATTATGATCTCTTTTATATTAAAAAATTAATTAAAAAAATAGTTAAAAAAATGTATTTTAAGTAAATATATTAAAAAGATCAAAAAATAAATTAAATCATAAATCTTTATTCACCAATTTATATTTTTCTTTTATTTATGTGTCTCTCAGTCTTATTATCTTCTATCTCTTTTTGCTAAAATTAATTTTTTTATAGAAAAGTTTATAATTTATTAATTTTAAAATATCTATTTTTTTATATAATGTATTTTAGCTAAAAAATTATGGATATCATTATTTTTATTCTTCTATCATTTCTTCTATTAATTTATATTTTTTCTTTTTAAATTGTATTTATTTATTTTATTCATTAATTTTTATTTATTTTTACTCATAAAGTTATTTTATATTTAGGTATTTATTTATTGAACTTAAAAATTCTTTAGTATTAAATATTATCTTAGAATAGTTCATTAATACAAAATTAATTAACACTTCTTTGTTATTTGAGCGAATGTCAGTGATTTTATTGAATATAATTAATTATAATTATATAATAATTTTTTAAATATATTTCTTGCGTTAATAGTAAAAATTATTGTGTTAATATATCATTATCTTTTAATTTCGACTAAAAAAGACACGAGCGTGTGTCAAGCGAGCACCAACCACGAACCTAAATGGCGCGCGTGTAATGGGGTATTGCAATGTTCTCAGTACACATATCTACTTGCAGTTTAATTTGTTGTAATGGGGTCGGTCGAAGTTCAAGAAGCCCCTAGGTTGCCTACTTTCCAACGTGGCTATATAGAATGTGAGGTCATGAGAAAGTTTTGGAAAGAGGATTTTGGTGATGTGTCGGTGATGATAAGTAAGAAAAAGATAACTATTTGTTATAAATTAGAATTATAAAATAAGATTTGGGATTTGTTATAATAAAGTGAAATATTTAATTTAAAATTAATATTAATTAAATTATATTATTTTATTAATAAATTATTATTGTTACGATAATAATTTAGCGTGTGTAAATATGCCGTACTATTTATCAAATATCATGTAAGCTGTTTGCCTTTGCGCGTACGGTTCTGTAACTTTCTTGGTTTGGCGCGATCTTTCTTCTTAGAAAAAAGTGATCCCTCCCTTCCTGAACTTTGAGAAGAAGAAACCATAAGGCATTCTCAGGTTAGATCAAATTGACGTTCATATTTATGATTATATACTTATGCTCTGTAAAATGTTCATAGTTCTGACTTCTTCATTTCTCTAATTTTGCTTTGTTTTACTTTATCTCTCTCTAGAGTGTACTGAACCATCGCTATGGATATCGACGTAGTTGTTTATGAGGAAAACCCTTCAGCGTCTGTCTCTAACAAAGTCGAACAAGTTCAGGTACTTTTGGGGTTTTTTGAATAAATTACTCATTTTTGGGTTAATTTGGTTTTCCTACACGTTTCTCTAGTAGCATTGATTTTTGTGGAGTTTAATCCTTTTAGGTATTAATTTTGAAATCAATTGCGATTTCGATCGCAAATTACATAAACATTTGTGGGTTCTCATTCAATTTGCTCAAGTGAAGGTGATTTAGCTGTCTCTAGTTCAATTTCGGATTACATCATGTGCTTTCTTGGCTATCATGATTCAAGAATACCCAACCCTGCAAAACTAGATTAATTATTGTAGGAAATACATGGAAGAAACCTTCTTTGACTAGTCGTAGTTAGTATTTAAGGTTACCAGTCCTAGTTCTCAAACATTGACAAACCTAAAAAATATTCTATGGTTTTTGGTAGTGCTAAACCCTACTTGTGGCTATTTAGATTGCTTGGTGCTGCTTGGTAGAAGTAAAAGTTATTTACTGAAAATTTCCGACTGGATTACAACTGGTAGATGATCTTACTAAAACTAATTAAACTTGGGGCCCGGACGATATTGCTTTTAGGGGGGTTACTGTATGATCGTTAATATTTAAGTTGCATTGAAATGTGAGATAGATTCTTTTGCCCTATTTATTTTTTAAAAGCTAATTTCAATTTAGTCCAATGACATTTAGCATCATTATTATTATTATTATTATTTGTTTTTCGGTTTTGTGGTTCACACTTTAATGTTAAGTTCACGTTGCAGTATTTCGCCAGACATGAGCATGTACCCTTTCATCTAAATCAAATCTCTCTAGCTGGATAGTTTTATTGCATAGCATGGGAAAATCCTATCCATTTTATCTATCATGTCCTTAGTAATTCATGTTAGGTTGAAAATAATTTAATTTCTGAATTAATGTGCCAAGCCCAAGTCCAAGTTGATGCTGGCTCATACTTACCAAGAAATATGTGCTACGCTATAGCTTACTTCTTTCCACAGGATGCATTGGCCAGTGATATGGTCAATTCTTCTACAGCCATCAGTTCAAGTATCACATCTCAGTCAATTGATATGAATAATATCGATGGTTCTGGTTCTGACTTCTCATATCATGATGATGAGGATGGTGATGGTGATGCTGATGATTATTATGATTATGATGATTATGATAACTTCTCTTATACTGATGAATATGCTATTTTGCAATCGCGATTGGACAATGTGCATTTGCCCCCTGGAGTAGAAGCATCACTTCCCTGGTTGAAGGATCCATCTCCAAGTGCAACAATTCCATCTACAAAAAATTCAACTGTTTCGGGTCCTCCTAGTACCAAAGGAACGGAAGTTGGTTCATGCAGTTCAATTACTCAAGCGGACTCAAATTCTAGTAATCAAGGAAGAGATCATGATGACACTGTTATGGAGAAGTTTCAAAGTTTTAAGCAATTTGACATGGTTGATGATTTCTCAGATCATCATTATAAACGCGCGGGATTTTTTGAGAAGCAGGTAAGATCAAGTTACCCGAAGTTGTTATTCATGCCCTCATTCCTCTCTCCCTCACAGGATTTTAAGCCAAAAGCATTCTAGCTTATAAGTGAGATTTCTCCTTGTAATTCTGTATTCTTTGATGTGTATGCCTCTCTCCTGTGTTTGAATCCTGGACAAGGGGTAAACTTACTTCTGGGCTACAGAAGCATTTGTTATGCATGTATGTTTTCTCCCTTTTGTTGGACCCAGGTTAATGGAGGAAGGTTACAGCTTAACTGTTAACTGTTAAGGTTGCTGCTGTAATATGTCTTTGTCTCTTTTTGTCTACTGTATGTAAGCTTGCTTTATAAACTGGTTTTTGCCCACCTCTTTGATAGCCTCCCAAGAGCTGGACAAAGAGAGTTCAGGAGGAGTGGAAAATTCTGGAGAAAGACTTGCCAGGTGAGTTTTGATATTCTAGTGGTATAATTTTGTTTTACTTGTGATATTTTACAAGATACATATCATGGGTACAACTGGGGCATCTTTTGCCAAGCATTATATGTTTTCTGCTCTAGTTTTATTAAAGATTTTTGACATTCACTTGGATGGGAAAGAAAACTAAGATTATAATAGTGGTCTGCAGATAGTCGACCGTGGCTTGTAGCCAAAAAAAAAAAAAAAAAAGTTCACCATGGCTATGATGTATAGTTTCGGTTGGGCTGTTGAGAAAACTTGCTAAACTAATTAAAAGATTATTTGTGTTTCTGGATGTCGCTCACTTTACTAACATAATTAGAAATATCTTAGTTTTTTTTTTCAGAAGAAGAATCTATCTCCCTAGTATACTTCTTTTCTTTCTCCCTCCCTCTTATATTTTCACTCTCCAGAAACTATATTTGTCAGAGTTTATGAATCAAGGATGGACCTTTTGAGGGCAGTAATTGTCGGGCCTGCAGGCACTCCCTACCATGATGGCCTTTTTGGCTTTGATTGCCTTTTTCCTGCAGAATATCCAAACTTGCCACCGGTATGTGTTTGTGACATTGTATCTGCTTCAATTGTATATCTTTTGGTGTTATTTAATGAGAGTGGGAAATTCTTTTCACAGATGGTATACTACTACTCAGGTGGTCTTAGATTGAATCCCAATCTATACGAATGTGGAAAAGTCTGTCTCAGTCTTTTGGGAACTTGGAGAGGACATCAAAATGAAAATTGGGTAGCCGGGAAGTCAACAATGCTACAAGTTTTGGTATCCATACAGGCTCTTATTCTAAATGCAAAGCCTTTCTTTAATGAACCCGGGTATGAAAGTACTTTTACAGGAGGAGTAGGTGAGAGTAAATCTAACGAGTACAACGAGGGTGTCTACATTCTATCTTTAAAGATAATGACCTATACACTTAGAAAGCCTCCAAAGGTATGATAACTTGATCAAATTTGATATTTTCCGTGTTAATTTTAACTTCTTGTTAATACATTTGTCGGGCTAGTCCAGTTTTGTGAAGTAAATCTTTTTAGTCTAAAACATTTCCTAACTTTATGTACGTGTTTTTCCTGTCACCTTTCTAGGTGCTGTTAGAGTTGAGTTTTGATTCACTTATTGTCTGTATAATTAAATGTACTGTGTGCTGCATCATGTTTTCGGCATTTACCAGAAAGCTGATCCTGAGGCAAGTGGGCTGTGCTTGAGTTTAAAGTACAAAACTGATTTGATGGAAGTTTAGAAACATTTACTTAACTGAAGCTGGATAGAATGGAATATTCTTGGTTATCACACATCTGATTGGACATATGTTAGCGTTACTAATTATTGGTTGTATTTTGAATGGAGCCAGTGTATGAGTTTGAATTGGCAACTATAGTCTATATAGGTTTTAAATATTTTGGGAATGTCCACCTCTCATAATTTGTGATGCTCTCGCCACTTGATGATGTAACCACACGGGTTCTCTTGCAGCATTTTGAGGATTTGGTTGCTGGTCATTTTTGGAAACGAGCACATGATATTCTGCTAGCATGTAAAGCATACATGGAGGGTGCTTTGGTGGGATCTAACGTCAATGACGAAGCAAAAAAAAGCAGGGTCTCGGGAGAATTCAAGGCTAATGTGGCTATAATGATGAATAAGCTCGTGACAAGTTTCACCAGAAATGGATCAAGTGATTGTGACCAGTTTCTTCCTCCAGGGACCAACCCCACAATAAAGCACTAAGATAAACGGTAACATATAGGGGTAGGGGTAACCAAGTTATGGGACCTGTATATGAATATGATAGGTTGTTTTCTAGTTGCTGCCTATTTTTGCTATGTGCTTTTGAAATTTACCCTGCAGTCTACTAGATGACCCTCCTGGAAATTCTAGGTAGATGCATGTAGTAGGGTGACAAACACTAAAATGTTTTAATGAGTAGCTATATCTCATTATGTTACCCAATGGTTTTTGAAACTACCATAATGCAAAAATCATACGACTGTTTGGATCATAATGTAAAAACGATAGTTTCATATTTCAGAAATAGGTCCTTTTTGCATGAGCCATACGAGTATCCTTTTTTATTAATATATTTTTTTTCAATATTAATAAGAAAAATCTGAACCGTAGGAGATGAGAATCCATCATGGTGTATTTTCGGTACTCTTGGAGAGTAGCTCTTTTGGATGCTCATTTGGAAAGAGAGAGAGAGAGAGAGAGAGACGCCAAATCCAATCCAAGTAGAAGTTAGAAAATTTGGTAAAACTCAACACTAGTGGTGGATCATACGCGTCTCTCTCTCTCTCTCTCTCTCACACACACACACACAGTATTCACACTTTCGGAGTACTTGAAATTTTCCGTTGGATGATATGAGCATCCTAGCTTACCCTTTGCAAATATTTTCTTGGTAATATTGGCCGCCGGCTTCGAAGTAGCAACACTGTATATTTTTCTTAGCGATAAAATTAAAAGAAAAGAAAAATCTTTATTCTGTTTTATTGTTATACATGCTTTAATTTCTGTTTTGTTTTGTTTTATTTATTTTTATAAAATTTCATTTCATCAGAAATTCAAATTGGTTGAATAGTAGAAGGTTTAGTTCGTTTATTGATTCGTTGACTTGTTAAATTTAAAGTTAAATAAAAATTAACCATTCTTGTCAACACTGTATATACTTTGCTACTCTTGTTTGTTTGTTTGTTTAGATTAATAAGATATATGCGGCGGAGTAATGTAACTATGGAGGTTTAACTTATTGTTTTCCTTTTCGGAAATGGATACTCATAATTTGAATGATGTCTAACTGTACGTAGTTTAATGTAAAAATTTAGAATCGTAGATTTTTTTTGTAATAAAAATATACAAGTAGTATATAAAAGTTATTGTTTTTGTGATTATAAATTTTAAAAGTTTATTATAAATATTTTTTTAATAATTTTTAATTTAGAATAGTGGGATAATGCGCATATAATAATTGATAACCTATGCAGCCATTATTCTAATTATTCCAACGACTGCAAAGTAGTGGTTGCATAAAATTGAAGATATATATATTCTGTTTTTCTGAATCTATTTTTGTTGAAAGTAGACTAGATTTCCACTTATGTAACCATTATTCGAATTTATGCGGTATTATTTTTTGCTAGTTGATCAAGATGTGATGTTAGAAGTTGGGCCACCAATAACTGAAGAGTATCCCTTTTCAGGTACTAGGTAAGCAGTCCATTTTAAATACATCTTTACCCAATAACTGAAGAGTATCCCTTTTCAGGTAATAGGTAAGCAGTCCATATTTATATATTATATATATTTTTTATTTTTAATAAAATTAAAAAGTAATTTATCAAAAAAATCACACTTAAAAATCACTTTAATTTCACAAATTCAATAAATTAATAACTTGACTTTAAATTTTGATGGTTTTAATTTACCTTATTTTTTATTTTATTTTTAAAATTTTTTGAAATATTTTTATCTTTAAATATCTACTTGCGTAATCTTATTAGTAGAATTCGTTATATATATATCCTAAATTTTTTGACAAGAATGACTAATGTGCTTAAAATGTAACAATAATGTCACTAAAGTGTATTAATTTTAATAAATATGATTAATACAACAATTTTGTGAAAATAAAATCACTAAAGTGTTATGCTATTCATTCATTACGTAAAAAACAATTACAAATTATTTTCAATAATGTTTGACTATTAAGAAATGAAAAAATTAATTTTTTAATGTATAATTATTTACCATATTTTTATTTTACTGATTTAATTATTTTTATATTATTTGAATAAAAGAATGAAATATAAATTTTTTTTCTTCAAAAAAACTAATACACTTGAAAATAAGACTTGAATCCTAAAACCTTAATATATTTAAATGAGTTTTATGTCGTTGAATTATATCTTGTTATCTATAGTTTATAGATTTTATATTTAATATGTTAAAATTTTTTATAGGGAGATGGTATAAAAGTGTTTGGAAAAGAAACATTATATGACCGTAATATATGTAGTTTTTTTTTTACTTAATGAAAAAATATTAAAATGGAGGGAAAAAAATGAGTACAATACGAGTACTTTTCAAAAAGTAATCCATGCTGGTACTACCTTTACCCCTTAAATGCAGAGTTAGGATGAAATGCAATTGTAGTTAGTCAACTTCTTAATTCCATTGTTGCATAAAAATGTCAAATGTGTGTTTCATTCGAAAAAGTGATTCTTTAGTACATTGGAAGCCAAAGCGGGTCTTCTCTCACGTTTGTATATATTCATTGGCCTTTGGAATTATATATCATTAGAGAATATTTGGTAATGTGAACGGGAGGTACTAAATAACATGAATAATGAAATGAGAATTTTGGAAATTAAACATGATCATATAAAGTAGGAAACAGAAGATATTCTTTCTTAATCATGTTGTAATGGAGGCTTTAATGTTGCCTATGATACATATTCTCGTGGGGGAATATATTTGATCATGACCTTTTGAAATTTCCCAAATAGACACATGACATAAATGATGGGTTCATTTTTAAGTTCCAAAAAATATAGTCATAACCCTGAGAACATTTCATGTTTAATTAACATCTGTTTAAATACAACATATATACACCATACACTACACAAGAGCTTTTTTTTAAAAATAAATTAAAGAATACTTAGTTTGATTTGAAAACAATTATTATAAAAGCTTTACTTATAGTATAATATTTGACAATTCACCATTCAAAATTACCTTAATGTGATAAAAGCCACTTCAATTTACATGGGCACTTTGCAAAGGAGAAATTCAAAACAATTCCCTCGAGTTAATGTGTTTAAAAACTAGGTCCTCTTTTCAAAGAAAATGAGTTGGAATCTTCGTCAAATAACCTAACAAAAATTAAGGGAGATTCAATACCACAACATTATGCTTGATCTAAAAGAAGAAAATGAAAATTGTAAAAGCCCGTTTTAGCTTTTACAAAAACTACCACTTTAAAAATACTCATGACAAATAAAAATTTGCAAATATGGAATTAGGATTAGAGAAGAATCCAACATTACTTACTGTTAAGTTATATTTGATATTGTAATTCATTTCATTTGTACTATACTTGTATTATTTCACTTGTACTACACTTTTACTATTTCACTTGTACTACACTTGTTACAATTCTATAAATAGGGTTATCTATGTACATTCTAAATACACCATTACAACATTAAATCAGTCTTTCTTCTTATCTCTCTATACTCTTCACATGGTATCAAAGCCTCTCATATACCTCTAAAATTTCTATCAAAATTTTACCTCTCTTCCTCGCTCCAAACCCGGCTCATCTCAACCCGGCTCACTCCAAACCCGGCTCACCTCAACCCAGCTCACTCCAAACCCAGCTCACCTCAACTCGGCTCACTCTAAACCCGGCTCACCTCAAATCGGCTCACTTCAACCCGGCTCACCTCAACTCGGCTCACTCCAACTCGGCTCACCTCAAATCGGCTCACTCCAACCCGGCTCACCTCAACCCGGTTCCAGGCTTGTTTTCAACTCCTCTTTTCATTTTTAAGGAGATCTCCTTTATACTGTTTCTATATATTTGCTTTATATTTCTTCCATTATTTTGTAAAAATGGACCGAAATGATATCCCAAAACCAATCTCTACCACCCTTGATGATACTAACTACCTAGCTTGGGCACAAGCAATGAAAAGTTTCTTGAAAGGATGCAAGCTATGTCGTTTCATAACTGGTGATATCTCTATACCCATCCAAGAAACCACTGAAAACAACTCCTTATTTGTTGATCGCCTTGAAGACTGGGAGAGTAAACATCATCAAATTATTACCTGGTTCCGTAACACCACTTTACCCTCCATTCATGGTGAATTTGGGCGTTTTGACACTACCAAAGAAGTTTGGGAATTTCTTGAGACTCGCTTTACTACAACAGATTTGGCCAACCAATATCAACTTTTAACAACTCTTCATACCAAACGCCAAAGGGCTGATCAAACCATTAACCAATTTCTCTATGAAATGCATACTATTTGGGATCAACTCGCTCTCTCTGAACCAACTTGGACGAATAAGATTGATGCTGAGATGTTTGCAACTTATCGTAATCACCAGCGTCTTGTTATTTTTCTCATGGCTCTCCATGATCGATTTGAACCTGTTCGGGCTTCCTTACTCCATCGGAGTCCTTTTCCATCCTTAGATACTGCTGTGACCGAGCTTCGCTCTGAAGAAACTCGGATGGGGGTTTTCAAAGTTCATCATACAGATTTTGTTCTTGCCACCCCCTTTTATCGCCCTAAAGGAGGTTCTAAAGAGGACTTCAAACATCAAGGCTGCACCTACTGTCACAACCCCAATCATGAGCTTCTTACATGTCCCATTCGGGTATGTATATATTGTCACAAGAAGGGTCCAGGACACTTTAATAGAGATTGCTTTCGGAATCCCTCTCAGCATTCCTCTCGGAATCCCTCTCAGTATTCCTCTCGGAATCCCTCTCAACATGCTTCAGGTAAAAATAGTAACTCATCTATCACCGCTGCTGCTTCTGAGGATAATCATGACAAATTTACTTTCTCTACTCAAGAACTTGAAGGTCTTCTTAAACATGTTCTCTCACAATCTAGTAATGCTTCTCCTACTACCTTGTCTCTCACATCAGGTAAATCTTTATGGTATTTTGATTCTGCTTGTTGTAACCATATGACTCATGATACTCACATCTTCTCTCCCACACAATCTTCCATCTCCAAACCTTTAATTCAAACTGCCAATGGTTCACATATGCATGTTAATGCTGTAGGACAAGTTTCCACATCTTCTATATCACTTTCTGACACCTTTCATATTCCCAACCTTACTCTAAATCTTATCTATGTTGGTCAATTATGTGAACTTGGTCTTACTATTACTTTTTCCTCTTCTGGTTGTCATGTGCAGGATCCACAGACAGGACAGATCCTTGGGATAGGCCGTAAGGTTGGACGATTATTTGAACTTATCAACCTTCATCTACCCAATTCTCCTCACACTTCCGTTGTTGCTTCTACCACTCCTATCAACCTATGGCATGCTCGTCTAGGCCATACGTCTATAGGACGTCTTCGTCCCTTAGCATCTTCTGGTAAATTAGGATCTGTTTCTATTTCTGATAATGTAAATTGTTTGCCTTGTCAATTGGGAAAACAACCTGCTTTATATTTTAATAAAAATGATTCTACTTCTGTCTCCCCTTTTGACTTAATTCATTCTGATGTTTGGGGTCCATCCCCACATCCTACTATGGGGGGATGTGTTTATTTTGTCATTTTTATTGATGATTATTCAAGATTCACATGGATTTTTCTCATGAAACATAGATCTGAATTACCCAAAATTTATTATGATTTTGCCCAAATGGTTAAAACCCAATTTTCTCAAAATATCAAAGTGCTTAGAGCTGATAATGCTATGGAATATAAAGAAACAAATTTTTTAAATTTTCTTCGACAAAATGGGACTCTTTCTCAATATTCTTGTCCTGGAACATCTCAACAAAATGGAAGAGCTGAGCGAAAAACAGACATATTCTTAATACTGTTCGTACTCTCCTCATTTCTAGTTCTTGTCCTGAACGCTTTTGGGGTGAAGCATCTCTTACGGCTGTTTATACCATCAATCGTATTCCCATGCATATTATTCACAATCAATCCCCTTATGAGCGTCTCTATAGTACTTCTCCATCTTATGAACTACTCAAAATGTTTGGTTGTGCCTTTTTTGTTCTTCTTCACCCTCATGAACACAATAAATTAGAACCTCGTTCTCGTCTTTTTTGTTTCTTAGGGTATGGAATAGAACACAAAGGCTATCGTTGTTGGGACCCTATCTCTAAACGATTGCGCATCTCTCGTCATGTCATCTTTTGGGAACATAAAATGTTTTCCTCTATTTCTTCATTTCATGTCTCATCTCCTACCTCACTCTCATTTTTTAATGACCCAACTATTGATTTATTTCCTCCTGACATTGCTCCATTACCCTCACCATCGTCTACTACGGCTTCTCCTGATGTGTCTGCTCCTTCTCCTGATCCTACCATAACAACATCTTCTGAAGACCAACTACCTGATTGTCCAGAGTCATCACTTCGTCGTTCTACTCATGTAAGTAGTCTTCCTTTTCATCTTCGTGATTACCAATATTTCTCTACTATTTTGTCTCATCATGAACCCCAAAACTATAGAGAAGCTAGTTCTAACCCTCATTGGCAGCAAAGAAGCTACGGATGAATTACGGTGCATTAACAAAAGCACATACGTGGGATCTTGTTGATCTTCCATCTAATAAATCTTTGATTGGTTGTAAGTGGATCTTCAAAATCAAAACTCATTCAGATGGGTCTGTGGAACGATATAAAGCTCGTCTGGTTGCAAAGGGTTTTACACAGAAATATGGAATCGACTATGAAGAAAATTTTGCACCTGTAGCTCGACACACCACTGTTCGAAGTATCATTCTTTATTCTTCTGCCGAAATTGGAACATGTTTCAAATGGATGTCAAAAATGCTTTTCTCAATAGAGACATAACTGAGGAAGTTTATATGAAACCTCCTCCTGGATACACTCATTCACCTCATCAAGTATGCAGACTTCGTCGTGCTCTCTATGGCCTCAAACAAGCTCCTCGAGCTTGGTTTGCCAAATTCAGCTCTACACTTACTGACTTTGGTTTCACTTCCAGTTCTTATGACTCTGGTCTCTTTATTCGGAAGACTTCCACTGGTGTAACACTTCTACTCCTTTATGTAGATGATATGATCATAACCGGGAATGACTCTAATGGAATTATTGATCTCAAGCAGTTTCTGAGTCATCAATTTGAAATGAAAGACCTTGGTCGTCTCCACTACTTCTTGGGCCTAGAAATCTCATCTGATTCTCAAGGATATTATCTCTCTCAAGCAAAGTACTCTTCCGATATTCTTAATCGGGCTGGCCTTACTGATTGCAAAACTGCATCAACACCTCTAGAAACCAATGTCAAACTTACTCCATTAGATGGTACTATTCTCTCAGATGCCACATTATACAGACAACTAGTAGGCAGCCTTGTTTATCTTACAGTCAGTCGTCCTGACATTGCTTATACTGTTCATCTGGTTAGTCAATTCATGTCTGCTCCACGGTCTACCCATTATACTGCGGTTCTTCGCATTCTTCGCTACATCAAAGGCACCATGTTTCACGGTCTCCACTTCTCCAACAAGTCTAATCTTCTTCTTTCCGCCTACTCTGATGCTGATTGGGCAGGTGCCCAACTAATCATCGCTCTACCACTGGATATTGTTTCTTTCTTGGAAACTCTCTTATATCTTGGCGAAGCAAGAAACAATCTCTCACTTCTCGATCCAGCACCGAAGCTGAATATCGTGCTCTTGCTGACACCACTCAAGAACTTCTTTGGCTCCGTTGGTTACTTGTTGATATGGGTGTTCTCCAATCAACTGCAACTATCATATATTGTGACAATCAGAGTGCTATTTAGATTGCTCACAATAATGTATTTCATGAACGAACAAAACATATCGAGATTGATTGTCATTTTGTTCGTCAATATGTTCTTCAAGACACTGTTTGTCTCAAATCAATATCCTCCACAGATCAAACAGCTGACATCTTCACCAAATCTCATCTACCAGGCAGATTTCAAGAATTAGTTTCCAAACTCAAGTTGATTGTTTCTCTTCCTCCTTGAGTTTGAGGGGGGATGTTAAGTTATATTTGATATTGTAATTCACTTCACTTGTACTACACTTGTATTATTTCACTTGTACTACACTTCCACTATTTCACTTGTACTACACTTGTACTACACTTCCACTATTTCACTTGTACTACACTTGTACTACACTTGTTACAATCCTATAAATAGGGTTCTCTATGTACATTCTAAATACACCAATACAACATTAAATCATTCTTTCTTCTTATCTCTCTATACTCTTCACACTTCCAAATAAGAGTAGGTTGTTAGTCTCACATTTTGATACCACATTTTATCTTGCTTCTCTTCAAAAATCCAATCAATTCAATATACATTAAAATGCTCGTGGTATAATAACATTGAAAATTGGTCATTGTTGACTCGACGCCCTTATTAAATCCAAAGGAACATGAAGATATTGCATTAATTGGAAATGAGAATGATAAACTAAATTTTTATTGTATCTTTTGACCGATCAAATATAGTAATTGAAAGCTGGGCAACCCAATGTTTCCCTCAAAACGCGCTTATCAGGAAAGGGGCTGCCCAGACTTATAACCAGCACATTGCTGGTTTCTCTGGGCGATGTGGGACTCCAACACTCCCCCTCACATCGGACGGGAACACCGCAACTGACTGTCAAACCCGCAGGGAACAGAGCAGGGAGCGGGCACATTGGGACCCCCAGGATCAGCTCTGATACCAAATTGAATATATTGGAAATGTATTTACAATCTTAAAATACAATAAACTAATACATGTTTAAATATAGGAAATAAGAATCTGCTTTTTGGAAAAGTGCTTTTTAGGAAAAGTATATTAGTTGCATACAACTAATATACAGCTGATAAAGTATATTAGTTGCATACAACTAATATACCATTAAGGAATTATTAACACTCCCCCTCAAGTTGGCGTGTAGATATCGATCATGCCTAACTTGCTTAGTGAACCGTATAATGCCTTCTTGGAAACTCCTTTGGTAAGTATATCTACAAGCTGCTCTTCTTTGGGAACAAAAGGAAAACTAATAAGTTTGGCATCTAACTTTTCTTTTATAAAGTGACGATCAACCTCTACATGCTTATTGCGATCATGTTGTACTGGATTTTGTGATATATCAATGGTTGCCCGATTGTCACAATACATCTGTATAGTATTTTTGAGTTTGAAACCCAAATCCAATAACAAAGTTCTTATCCACAGCAATTCGAAAACCCCATGAGCCATACCTCTATACTCGGCCTCGGTACTAGATAATGCCACCACTTTTTGCTTCTTACTTTTCCATGTAACCAAATTTCCCCCCACAAAGGTGAAATAACCTGATGTTGACTTTCTATCTGTAATACTTCCTGCCCAATCTGCATCTGTGAATCCACAGACTTCAAGAGGATTGTTGTGTTTAGAGAACATTACTCCCCTTCTTGGAGCCGATTTCAAATACCTTAAAATTCTCAAAATAGCATTCATATGGTTCTCGCTTGGATTATGCATGAACTAACTCACCACACTTACTGCATATGCAACATATGGTCTAGTATGAGCTAAGTAAATCAAACGTCCAACCAATCTCTGATAGCGAGCTCGATCAGTTGGTATTTGATCTGGATACTCTGCTAAACAATGGTTTTGCTCAATAGGAGTGTCAATAGGTTTGCAATCCAACATACCTGTCTCTGTTAGCAGATCAATAATGTACTTCCTCTGACATAGATATATTCCTTCTCTATCCTTGGCTACCTCAATTCCTAAGAAGTATTCTAGTTCACCTAAGTCCTTCATCTTGAATTCAGAGGCTAGCTGTCTTTGTAATGTATCCATCTCAATAGTATCATCACCAGTGATTACCATATTATCAACATAAATGATTAGGGCTGTTACCTTCCCTTGTTGATGTTTGAGAAATAGAGTGTGGTCTGAATTACTTTGTTTGTAACCAACCTTTTGCATGAACTGTGAAAACCTTCCAAACCAGGCTCAAGGGGATTGCTTGAGGCCATACAAAGACTTCCTCAATTTGCATACAAAATTACCAGGAGAATCAACTACATATCCAGGTGGAAGACTCATGTACACCTCTTCGGCTAATTCTCCATGAAGAAACGCATTCTTGACATCAAACTGCCGAAGTGGCTAGTTTAGGTTAGCAGCAAGTGAGAGCAGAACCCGAATTGTGTTCATTTTGGAAACATGAGCAAAAGTCTCATCGTAGTCTACACCATACGTTTGAGTAAACCCTTTTGCTACAAGACGAGCTTTATACCGATTTATTTATCCATCACCATTATGTTTTATAGTAAATACCCATCGATAACCAACTGCCTTTTTTCCTTGTGGTGGTGACACAAGTTGCCAAGTATCGTTCTTCTTTAATGCATCCATCTCTTCATCCATTGCCTTCCTCCATATTGGATCTCCCAACGCATCCTGCACTTTGTTAGGTACTGATATACCAAATATTTGATTCACAAATGATTTGTATGACTTAGATAATCTTTTAGTGGACATGAAATTGGCTATTGGGTATTTTGATTTTGCATGAATATTTGGTTCATACCTTTTGGCGGGTTGACCTCGAGTAGACCTATTTGGTAACACATACTATCCAACATTAGACTCGATGTTATTAGTATCAGTAGGTGTACATACCTCATATGAGTGACCTTCAGTACTAGGGAGTTGTTGATCAAGGGTAGGAGTAATGCCTGAGGGTACAGTTCTGTCTTCAATGTCATTTGCTGTAAGTGAATTTGGTGCTTGAATACTTGAAGCATCTGTTTCTGCAATGACTGGATTCAATGAATTAGAAGTCACATCTGCTCTCATTGAAACATCAGTTGGTGACTCACCTAATGCCTCCCCCTCACCATGATACAGTTCTTCGAAATATGTATTCTCCCCCTGACGAGCAGTATCAGGTGAGGAAAAATAACTCATGTCCTCAAAGAAGGTAACATCTATAGTAACATAATACTTTCTGGTTGGTGGATGGAAGCATCTGTACCCTTTCTGATAACTTCCATAACCAACAAACACACATTTAATTGCCCGGGTATTTAATTTAGATCTTTGATTTTTAGGAACATGCACAAAAGCAACACAACCAAATACACGGGTAGGAAGATTATGAAAGGATGATAAGGAGACATAAGATGCGAGAATTTGGAATGGGGTTTTGCCGTTAAGGACACTAGATGGGAGACGATTGATGAGATGGGCGGAAGCTTGGACAGCATCACCCCAAAGGTATTTTGGCATATAAGCACTAAATAAGAGTGCACGAGCCATATCAAGTAAATGACGATTTTTTCTTTCAGACACTCCATTTTGTTCCGGTGTTTGCGGACAAGTAGTTTGGTGAATAATCCCATGTGTTTTGAAATTTTTTGAAAAACATGATTAACATATTCCCCCCCATTGTCAGAACGGAGGATCCGAATGATGCCATTATATTGTGTTTGAACAAAGGTATGAAAATTTTGAAAAACTGAAAAAACTTCATCTTTTGTTCTAAGAAGAGAAATCCACGATAACCTTGTACAATCATCGATAAATGAAACAAAATATCTCATACCCGATATAGTGGGCTCTTTAGATGGTCCTAAACATCAGAATGAATTAATTCAAAAGGAATAGTACTTTTATTAGAAATACTAGGAGAATAAGTAACACGATGGCTCTTAGCCAAAACACAAGTCTCACAATGCAACACAGTCTCACTAACACCAATAAATAAAGTAGGCATGGTTTTTTTCATAAGACTAAAAGACGGATGTCCTAAGCGGTGATGCCACAACCAAATTTCACTTAGCTTATCGAAGCTAGAAGTCAATGCAGTGCTTGCCCATGCTCCTGGTTTCTCCCCTCTGTAGTTCTAATCCAAGCGGAACAATCTTCCCTTCAGATACCCTCGACCAATTATTTCCTTGGTAAGAAGATCCTGAAAAATCACATACATAGGATAAAAGGTTACAAAGCATTTAGACTCAATATTCAATTGTGGGATAGATATTAAGTGATGAGATAAGTCAGGTACATATAAAACATTATGGAGCTGTAAAGATGGAGTGATATGAACTGACCCCTATCCTAAGACAGGAAAGGCCTCACCATTAGCATTTGTAACATAAGACACTGGTGGGGGAGATAACTCATTAAAATAAGATTTATCATAAGTCATATGATCAGATGCACCAGAATCAATAATCTAAGTATTAGACCCAACAGAGTGAGAAACATTTAAGGTCATACCAATCTTACCATAACCATCTATTGAAGCTGTAGGGATACGTCCACATTCCAAAGGATGATTCTGTCCATAGTAGTCTGGTTCTTAGACAATTTGCACGACAGCTGTTTATGCTTTAAAACGATACCCATTTTTTCGCTTTGCCACATAGTAGTCTACTTTTGGTTTCAAGTGTGGATATAGTTTCCAACAAGTCTCACGAAGATGTCCCTATTCATTGCAATAAGAGCAGGGAGAACAAGGGCGATTGGTAAAACCCGGTGGAGGTCCCTACTGATGAAGTGGAATTGAATTTTGCTGCTAGAGGAAGGATGCCTTTGATTTGGCTTGAATGGCTAGGCTTGATACCTCAATATGTGCCTGATGAAGACTCTCTTGCTGAGATTCGTCTTTACGGATGTATGTAAAGGCAGTAGTCAAGCTCGGAGGGTTTGACATTCGAAGCAATTCACCTTTAGCACTATTATGTTTTATATCAAGACCTCTTAAAAAGATATGTACTCGTTCAAGCTCCTTCTCCTTCTGGTACCACAGAAGGTCTTCTGAATTTTTAATTTTACACGGGCGTTTCTGGTCAATTTCAGCCCATACATTTTTTAGCTTGGTAAAAAAAAAAGATACTGGTTGCCCATTTTGCTGCATGCCGGCAACTTTGCACATGAGTTCATGAACTTGAATAAAGTCAGACTCATTTGTATAGAGATCGCTTAAGGTATTCCATATGGCCTCAGCAGTTTCACATTCCTCTACCATTTGTAATATATCATTAGTGATGGCTCGAAATAGAATTGACATGACAAAGCCATCATCATCTTCCCACCTAGTATAGGCTTCTATATCATCTTGACTAGGAGCCCAAATTGATCCAGATACATGTCCCATCTTATGCATCCCACGAAGATAAACAGACATAACTTTTTTCCATGTTCAAAAATTTGTACCATTAAGTTTAGTACCCCCGAAAGAACCAATTTCTGAACTCTTAACAGAAACTTCAAAATTTGGAACCTCATGAATTCTGGAAACTTGATGATGTCTTGAATCTTCCATTGAAATGATAATAATATATATATATATATATATTGTGCATCGGAAAAGTTTTTTTTTTTGGCTGGGGTGGGCTAAAAGTGGGCTGATTGACTTGGACTTGGGCTGATGGGCTGTTGGGCTTGAATTGATGGGCTTGGGTTGATGGCTGATGAGCAGAACTTAAAAATGATTGGCTGTTGGGCTTGGGTTGATAGGTTGATGGGCTGAACTTAAAACTGATGGGCCAGGGTCGTTTTAGGGCTGATTAGGGCAGAACTTAAAACTGAAAAAGGGAAATAAAATTTCCAAAAAACTGAGCAGCTCAGTGTGCGGACTCACAGAAAATGCAGGGAGAAGCTGGACAACGCGCAGGGGTACGCGAGCTGGTGCACAGGGTTGGTGCGCAGGGCAAGACGGCACAGGGTTGTTGCGTAGGGAAAGACGGTGCAGGGGCTGAACGGCGCGCATGGGTTGAACAGTGCGGGTTAGACCTCGCGAACTGGACAACGTGGACTGGACCTCGCGAACTGGACATTGCGGATTGGACCTCGTGAACTGGACTATGTAGACTGGACCTCGCATATCTGCAATTGCGACGCGAACTGAACATTGCGAGAAGATTAATGACACTGCATAAAAACTGGCGACGACGCTAGGCGGCGCTGCTTGCTCAGAAGCCGGTAAAAAAAATTTTCTCTGCTCTGATACCAAATTGAAAGCTAGGCAACCCAATGTTTCCTTCAAAACGTGCTTATCAGGAAATGGGTTGCCCAGACTTATAACCAGCACATTGCTGGTTTCTCTGGGTGATGTGGGACTCTAACAATAGTGTATATATATAATTAGAATAACAATTAGTTCCCTAGAATCATGGCTATAAAATCTATATGATTTGACAATCTAAACACGTCCCTTCAAGTTGGTACATAGATATCATACATGTCCAGCTTGTAAAAGAACTTTGAGAGTACCCAATTAGATACTTCTTTTATAAGGGTATTAGCTAACTGATGTTATGACCAAATCATTGGTAGTTCTACAGCCTTTTCATTTAGTTTCTCCTTAATAAAGAACCTATTTACCTCGATATGTTTTGTACAATTATGTTAAATTGGATTATAAGTTATATCACATGCTACTTTGTTGTCAAACTAAAACTGAATTGGTTGCTTTGGGGAGTAACCTAGATCCTATAAGAGAAATTTTAACTAAAGTGCTTCACAAATTCCTAAGGCCATTCCTCTATACTTATCTTCTACATTAGATTGTGTGACAAAATTATGTTTTTTGCTTCTCCGTGTAACTAGGTTCCGACCAATAAAGGTAAAGTATCTCAAAGTTGTTCGCCTATCGTCAACTACTTCGATCCAATCAAAATCTGTATATACCTTGATATTTTACTTCTTTGTGTTTTTAGAGAATAGAATTCCCTTCCTTGGAGTAGATTTTACATACATCAAAATGCGTATGATTGCATTCATATGTTGTTCATCAGGATTATGCATAAACTAACTAATAATACCGAGAACATATGCTATATCTGGTCTTATGTGAGCTAAATACATCAAACTATTAACAAGTCGTTCGTATCTCCCCCTGTCTACCAATATTGGGCTTGTTTCAATACATAACTTTAGGCTCTCTTTCACTGGAGTGTCAACTGGTTAGTAGGTTGACATTCCAATTTCATGTAGTAGATCTAAGACATATTTTCTTTGAGATAAAAATATTTCTTTACTCGATTGAGATACTTCAATTCTCAAAAAGTATTTTTAGTGGCCTACGTCTTTCATTTCAAATTCCTTAGATAACTACTCTTGCAAAACTTTCATTTCTTCTGAATCGTTGCCTGTGATGATAATATTATCCACATATACAATGAGTGCAATAATTTTCCCATGTTGCTTCTATTTTTGTCTTTCTGTTATGATGTACCCTAGTGGAAGATCTATGTAGACTTCTTCAGATAGCTCAAAATGTAAGAACACATTCTTCACATCAAATTATTGTAATGGCCAATCAAAATTTACAACTAAGGATAACAAAACCCAAATTATGTTGATTTTGACTACAGGTGTAAACATTTTAGTGAAGTCAATGCCACTAATCAAGCTTTAAAATGTTCAATCGTACATTTGTATTTCACAGTAAAGATCCATCGACACCCAATTATTTCTTTTCTGTGGGTCGATCGATGAGCTTCCAAGTTTGATTCTTTTGCAAGAAGGTCATATCTTCATTCATCGTTGCTTTCTATCTTGGATTAGTTAAGGCTTCTTGCACACTATTAGGTATAAATATAATAGATAATTTATAGACAAATGACTAAATTTTTTTACAAGTAATGTGTAGACATATAATAGTTCATGAGATATCTTACATTACTAGAAAATTAAGGTTCATACGTAGGTTTTGGAATACCTCTAGTGAGATCTTATGGTAATTTTCTCCTAGATGGCTTAGGCATTGTTTAAGGAATATCCTCAAATAATGATTGGTTTGGTGTATCAATTGGGAAAGACTCAAGCTCAATTTCATGATCATCTTGGATTTTTAGGTGTTCATTCCCACTTAGGTCCATATTTTGACCACTGAATTCTAACTTTTCCACTTATGCACTTATTGTGTTGTTAGGTAGGGTATCACCACTTATATCCAAGTTTTAACCACTCGGATTCAATCACCAATATTTTGATAAGATATTTTCACCATATCTTCTTCAAAGTTGTATATAAGCGCTTGAATTTCCTCAAGATACTCCTCCTGAAAGTCAAACTTAGAGAAATACATATTATCTTCATGAATGAAAATATCTATAGTGATAAACATGCATTTAGTTGGGGTGATAACATCTATATCTTTTTTAATGGATAACATATCTGATAAAGACATATTTTAATGCTTGAGACACTAACTTATTGCGTTGGTATTTTTGGAGATTAACATAAGCAACACATCCGAAGACATGATAAAGGAGGTTTAGGACAATTGGAGCAACAATATCTTTTGCAAGTGTCTAAAAAGGTGTTTTGAAGTTGATAGAATGAGATGGAACATGATGGATGATATATGTGACAGAGAAAAGAGTTTTTTCCCATAGTATAAGGTCATGTGAGCCTCGATTAGGGAAGCATGAATAACTTCTAATAAGTGTCAATTCTTACGTTCGGCCACACCATTCTATTAAGGTGTATCTGGACAACTAGTTTGATGAATTGAGCCATGAGAATCCAAAAATTGCTAAAGTTCAAAGATATGGTATGCCTTGTTATTATCACTTCATAACACTTGTATTTAGGCATTGTACTATGTACAAATATTGTTATAAAAAATTTTAAATAACAACATAACTTCTTATTTAGATTTCATCAAACATACCTAGGTTATTCGAGTATAATTATTTATAAACGTAACAGACCAATGTGACCTCTCTAATGTGAGAACTTTGGATGGTCTCCAAACATCAGAGTCAATAACCCTAAATGGAACTAGAATTTTATTTAAACTCAAAGGAAATGAAGCACTATGAATTTTTGCTAGTTCACATATATCACATTTGAAAACGAAAATATTTAAATTTGTAATTAACTAGAAAATAACTTTTTTAAATAACCAAATGAGGCATGTCTCAAACTTTGGTGCTAAGCCCAGATCTTTCTTATATTTTTTTCTGTGAACTAGTGCTCTTGATTACAAAATCTTGTTGTAATCTTCAATAATGTTAAGACTCCAAGTCCAAGTAACATAACTTCCCTCTCTTAACATCATAACCAATTATTTATTAAGTCTGAATATCCTTAAACACATAATAATTAGTCCAAAAAATAATAATACAAGATAAGATACTAGTAATATGAGAGACTAATATAAGGTTATAATCTAAGGTGGAACAACTAACATAGAATCAAGATATAAAGTATTAGTAATATATGATGACCCTTCCCTAATAACTGGAGTAGTTTTTGATCATTGGTTGTAGAGACACAATTTTAAGAGGTTGGGTTAAGGGTTAAGACTTATCTTACATCAAACATCATATGATCAGTAACACAAGAATCAATTATTTATGCACTATTCAACACACGTGTACAAATGTTTAAGACCTTATCTCCAATGTTTTTAGCATTTAACAATGTTGATAATGTAGAGGTATGATCATCTTTCTTTTTTCAGTGACTCTTGTAGTAGACGATCGCTTAGAATTTTGATGTCGTGTTAGGTCCCACCAATTTGGATATCTATTAAGTTCAAAGCAATGAATTTTGGAATAGTCTGTTTGATTGTAGTGAGTGTATTTGTAGGTAGGTTTTTCTAAATTATTGTAATTTTTTGGATTAATTAATTTTGGTCGGTCTTGTGATGTCTGACTGGATCGATGGCGGGAAATCATAGCAGAAGCTTCAGGTTTCTCAATGTCCTCATTCAAAGTAGTAGTTCGTATGGCCTTACGACAAACTAAGGAATAACAGTCTTCTAAACTTAGGAGTGGTTTATGATGTAAAGTTTCTCAACGAAGTTGATCAAAAAATTTATCCAATCCAACAAGAAATATGTATATTCTGGTTTGCTTAATGGACTATTGATATGCTATAACATCATCAGGATCCTTCATGACCACTTTATCACAATGATTTAGTTCCTAATTTTTTTTTGTTAAATCTTCCTAATATATTGAGAGTGATTTAGCATCATGTTTGGCTGAGAAGGCTTTCTAATGCAAATAATAAACATGCATGTCATCATTACCATCATAAAAATCTCTGGAAAAAGTACCCCAAATTTCACGGGCAATGAGTATACAGAGATAGTGCTTCATAATGTTAGGAGACATGGATATCAAAAGCCAGCGTTTTGCCTTTTGATTTTCAGCATACCATTTTTCATGTCTAATGTCCAACACCACAAGTGGAACGATTTTGCCCGTAATGTAGGATAGTTTTTCTCATTCAGTAATATGTATCTCTATCAATTGAGACCACACATCGTCATTGTTTTTATTAAGTAGAATGTCAACATTAAAAGGACTTTCACACTGGAAAAATACTAGAATATATTTGGTTTCTATGGATTCAATTTGTTCACTCATTTTTTTTGTTTTTCTATTTTTTTATTGTCTTCATTTTATAAAAAAATAATAATATGATAGTATATTAAATTAAACATATTAAATATACTAAATGTCTCATATTTAGTAAATCAAAATAAGGCTTGTAACATAAACCTTTGTAAGGGAAAGATGTGGTTTGACCAAGACTGATGGAGATGTGTCAGCAAGATTGGTATGCAACGAAGACTGATGTGCAACGTGATGCTAGGCGTGATGGGTTTGTGATGGTGAAATAAATACTTGTTGATGCCGTGACAGACGACGATGACATAGACAGACAAAAGATGGGTGGTTTCTGTATGAATGGGTTTTGGTATGTGGGTTTCTATGTCAATGAGTTTTGGTAGGTGAGTTTCTGTGTGATGGATTTCTGTGTGAATGAGCTATGATTATAGAGTAGTGAAGATATGTAGTTTGGTTGAAGGTCTGAGTGGTAGTGATGGTTGATGAGTGCTCAAAAAGCACTAAAATAACCATGATTTTATGCACATTAATTGATTAAAAATATATATATTTATATGTTTTATCATATATTTATATAAATTTGTCTTTTTCGGAATCACGGGTATTTTTATTGTTTTCCAGGTATTTTGGCTTAAAAACGCAATTTAAAGACTCAAAGAAGAATACTTGAAGCAATACATCACAAATAAATTAATAAATAAGTGGAAAAAGGTCAACAAACATGGAAAAATTGGACAAAATGGGTCGAAAAGGTCAAAAATGTCAAAGATCGGAAAATCACACAGAAATTTCTACACACAATTTCATTTCAATACTTAAATTGGCCATATACATTGCTCAATCTCCATTCATACGCAGCGCTGGCATCGTTTCACGCTGGCTACGTAGCTGGCGCCAAGAATACCGCTTCACCGCTACTTCAACGCGTTTTTGACCCATTTTTCACGCAGCACTTATGACGCTACGCCGACGTCATTGATGACCTCAAAGATGTCCACTACACCCTTTTTAATTTTTTTATATTTTTTTTACCATTGATTTACTCATTTTTTCTCTCCATCCTCACCTATAAATACCCCTCTTTCATTCACTTCAAAGCACACCTCAAAACCACACTTCTCTCTTCTTTCTTTCTCTCATTTCTTAGTTTTTGAGTTTTTCTTAGTTTCTTTCTTAGTTTCTAAGCTTTTCTTAGTTTTTCTCTTAGTTTTTAGTTCAATTCTCTTAGGTTTAGAGTTCTTCTCTTTTTGAGAGGAACTTGTAATGTTTTTGTAATAATTTAGATTTTTGATTCAATAAATGGAAGTGCAAATTCCGCTTGGAGGTTTTCTAGCAACGGGAATAGCGTCAAGTTCTGTAAGGATTTTATTTTCTTTACGCTTATTTTTATGCTTTATTCTTACATGTTATATTTAATTTGTCTGTGATTAAATTTAACTCGTGCTATTGCTCATAATCATGATATAATAATAACGTTGTTATGCTTGCGAAATATTAAATAGGTGAAAATTTCTAAAATGAATTGATTTTATTTTTATTCAAGATTTTATATTAAGGATGTTAGAGAGAAATATATTATTTTTCATTACAAACTTAAATCTGAAGATTAGACTTTAAGGTTTAGTTATCCCGCCTAAGTTAGAGTAGTGCTCTTTTATTTGTTGGTATATTCGCGTGCTAGTTAGAGTGAAGCTCTATTTCAAAAGTTTTTATAAGAATTATTATGTGAAAATGTATTGACAACATGTTTTCAGTAGTGGTTTTAAAACTTGAAAGTTAGTACTCGGATAACTAAATTCTTAGGTTTAATTTGGACACCTTGAATAAAGTTTAAACTGTCTAACCCCACCAAATGTGGCATTTAAATGGTTCATTTTCAATCTCTTAGAAAAAGGAATTAATTTAATTAACCAAATTAGTTATCAACCCCACCCATAGGTGTTAATTGATTTGTTTAGTTAACAAAGAATATCTAACCCCACCAAAGGTGGTATTCATACAAAAAAGAGAGAAACAATAAAATATCAATTTATATCTTTAATAACCTAGATAATATGAGCAAGCATAATTAATTTAGTTATTATATCCATAAATACTCCACTAATATAAATGATAAAATTTGCATGAATATTTATTGAATCTGTATTTATATTTATTTTTAGGTAAATATTTATTGAATTTGTATCTATGTTTATTTTTTTATTATATTTAATTAATTTGTATATATGTTTATTTTATGTTATTAGATTAGGAACACAAAAACCAAACTATCGTGACAGGATGTTTAGGATTTAATTTCGTTTTTAAAAGTTTGAATAATAAATTAAGGACCACATACATTCCTTCCTTAGATCGACCTTGGGAGTATACTTATCATTTTCTACGAAATGATTCGTGCACTTGCGAGAGTTTTACAAATATTAAAACCAAAGTATTTGCGAGAATTGGCGATGCCGGTTTTCGCTCATCAATGGTTCAAGTATAAGTGACGAGGTTTTTTTTATATGGGAAAAAATTAGGTTTATAAAACTGATTTAGGCTCTGATACCATGAAAATGAGAATAATAAACTAAATTTTTATTGTATCTTTAGAATCATGTCTATAAAATCTATGATTTGTATACACCTATACAATCTTCTATATAAAGCAAGG
This sequence comes from Hippophae rhamnoides, assembly GCA_033030585.1. Taxonomy (NCBI): domain Eukaryota; kingdom Viridiplantae; phylum Streptophyta; class Magnoliopsida; order Rosales; family Elaeagnaceae; genus Hippophae; species Hippophae rhamnoides. Next base: position 57,020,041 of record CM065428.1, on the reverse strand, counting down.
AAATAATTAACGATCTTTGCAAGATTGTTGGATATCTCAACACTAATCACATACATGCTTTTATAATGTATTGTATGTGGACTAATTGATTTTGATTTCTTTCCATGAAAAGAAGTCTTTAAAAGAAGAAAAAAAATCTATTAGATCTATGTCGTATAAGGCCTTGAACTTCTAAATATGTGTAGAATAGATTTGAGAAAATAGGTGAAATTAGGAATGTGCATGGGATGGTCGAGTACATATATGCTAATAACCATAACTATTCTACATCAGTTTCGAATACATTCGGGTAATAACCGTTGGTAATAGTTTTCCTAATTTTAACCATGTTTTTTATTTTTTCAACATTTATTCAAAAATATATTTAGTTTTAAAAAATTAAATCTTAACCTAATTCTACTCTATTATGTTATTTAAAATATTGATATTAGTTTTTATTTTTTAACTAATTAATATATATTTTTAAGTAAAATAAAATAGTTAAAAATAAGAATAAATAAAATTCAATTTAATTATTCTAAGTATTGGGTGTTTTATTATTAAAATTGTATTTTTTATATAATTATATGTATATAATTTTTTTTAATATATTTTCGATTTTAGTTAACACAGTTTTTGAAAAAAAAAATAGAAATTGGTTGGGAGTGATTATTGGAAGAAAAAATAGTATTTTTTTTTTTAAATTTTGATAATATCCCATCAAAATGATCATGTACCAAAACACATGGTTTAAGATTGACATTTCGGCTAGTTTATAATTATTTGAAACTTTTATTAAGTTATTGTCATTCGATCGCTTAATCAAAAAATTACTATATTAAACTGTATATTTTTTAAAGTCACACAACCTCCCTAATCGATTCAATAGGATACATGTACTCCATCAGAAAATTGTATCTCTGTTTGAAGTCATTTTCAAATTTTTAACTTCAACATGATTCAAATGCTGCATTGTATGTATTTTTAATTTTATTATTTAGAGTAGAGATTTGTAGAATTTAAACCTTTTGAAAGAAAAAAAAAAGTATTAATTACGTTAACTAAAAGGAAACCATGGATCAATTAATTTCTTACCATAAGGGGTAAATATCAAAAGCACATTCAGGTAGTTGTATTCCTCAAAGGTAAGTAAGGTAACAGCAATTTATTGATTTTAGGTAATTACTTCGAATGTCATACATCCATATATTAAAAGTGATTCCCATTGACATAAAAAGCTTTCTATTTCACTCTCAAGCAGAAAAATGTGCTGCTTTTTAAAAAGTGTTTGTCAATAGTGCATTCAAACGAGCAGAACATATATAACAAGGAGATAAGTTTTATTGGCAAACACATTATTTGATTATAATACATATCTCACATTACATATACCATATAGATAGACGATAGTCAAACTCAGAGGTCTATTGATTTGTGGCTTAGTTCAGCTCAAAGTTTCAAACTTGTCAAACCAATGGAGGAATCCGAGGGCTGCCTCTCTAGCCTTCTCCGGCAGAGGAGTCGTCGGAGTTAGTGTTTCGTAGTCTGCTTTCCATTCAGCAATACACTTTTCATTTTCACGACCTTGGAGAGGAATGAAGGAGAAAGTAACCCTGTATGGATCATACATGTTGCATAGATCACCTCCAACAACACTATATGTCACAGATCGTCCATTCTCCACCTTTTCTATTTTCTCAATTGATTCTTTCACATAGTTACTTAAGGCTGCATGCAAAAACAATTAATTACATTTTATTCTTCTCCTTTCTTTATTTTTTATGAAAATTATCCGATATAATTAAGTTTGATATAGCAACTAGTTCATAATATAAAGTTATTATTATTTTTTTAACTCTGCTACACACTGGTGTAACTGTGTCAAAAATAATGAAATAAAATAGGCATAAGTAAGACTATATTGTGAAATAGTTGAAGCATATATAGTGAGTTTGATAATTGTATATAGAGAGAAATAGGGAGGGGGATACCGCGTACCGGGGCCAAACTTGAACAGCCTAAGAGTCCCAGGGCTGCCATCACCTTGAACGTAATGAGCATCAGTAAGCATTTCGGGTTTGATTTTGCTAATGGTTTCATTATCTCTGTACATATTCCAGGCTCTTTCTGCTTGAATACATAGCACCACCTGTCCTTTCATGCTCTTCATTTCCCTTACAAGTTTCAAGTTTGTTTGTATTTTGACTTATGAGGGTAACTAGCCTTCCTTAAATAAAGACAAAAGAAAAAAACTCCCTACAGTCTATAGATTGATGCTCACACAGTAGGGGTCATTGTTTTAATAATAGAACACTACTCAAATAAATCCCAGTCAAAATTCCCTCTCTTTTTGTGTGTATTACACAAAAAGAAAGAAGTTACTCACTGGTTGAAGTGGGTTGGTCTACTCTTTACAGCATAATTGGTTCCTGATCGTGAGGCTAAGGTTGTTTGGTATCTATAAATTCTAATCGTGCTCAATAAAATAGTATTTGTTCTCATCCAAAATAATAATAATAAATGAAATAGTTCATCTACATTCATTATACTTCGAAAGCTGCGATTGAAATATCTTCGTATAGTAACATATATTCATCACAAATTCATATTGAATCACATAGCAAAAATTGATGGACTCGTCATTTTTAAACATGAAATATTCTGACATGTGTTCATCACAAATTTGTAATGGATGGCAGTGCTATAGTCTGTATGTTAAGCTTTAGTGACTCTTGGTGAATAAGAAAAAATCAATTCTAGCTTAAAACTCCATTTTGGGGACTCCTGATTTTTAAGTTTATTAATGTTGCTAAACTAATCCAGATTTTGTATTTGTTGAATTCAACAAACACTGCAAACACAATTCAACAATCACTGCACCGACGCCAAACATATTTTCCAATATACACTTACCTACCAATCAAGTCAGAATCATACAATTCAATTATGGTGGTTGGTGAAATAGTAATTAGTATTTGTCTATATAAACAATGTAAATATCCGATACAAATCAAGAAAATAAATGAATGAAACGTTTATTTCTTCCTCTGATTATTTCTTCAAACATTGATTTCTTCATGGTATCAGAGCCAAGTCGTTGCTTTATACAAATTTGAAACTCTTGTTCTCTAAAACAGAGATTTCTTTCTCTGAAAATATTTTTTTCTACTGGAAAAAATTTTCATTCAAACACCCTTACAAATATTAATTACAAACATCAATTTTTAAGCAGTATTTTTCCCACCTAATTTTACCAGATTACTCTAAACACAATTCTGAACATTTTGGTAAAAACAGAGTAGCAGAAACACCTTCCACGCGCCCTCACGCGCCGCCTGAAGTGAATGATAAGTTTTTCCACGTGCCCCACGCGCCGTCTGGAGGTTGAAGATGATGACGTGTCATCCGGTTCGGTTCGGCTCGGCGCAGCGCGGCTCGGTCTGGCTCGAGGGCGTAGCCGGTCTGCGCCTTGGCTCGGCTCAGGTCACCTCGGTTCGGCTCAGGTTGGTCCAGCCAGCGGTTCGGTTGAACTCGGTTTTCTCGGTTGTTCACAGTTCCCATATTTTTGGCCGGTTCGGTCTATTTTAAAGGTCTGAACCCGTTTTTTTTCTGGTTCTGGATTTCTAACACCCGTCCGGTTCATTTTTTCAAGTTTTTTAAACCAAATTTGAATTGGTTTTATGGTTTTTATCCGGTTTAATATAAATATATATTAAAAACACACAAAAAGAAAAAATTCTTTAGCCCTAAAATTATTACACCATTTTCTAGTTTGGTTACCATAATATCATGACAGAGGGTATAATTTCATTACCTATGGAGCAATCAAATCCAGTTGTTGTACAATCTGTTCAGTCTGAAGGTGTGTTTAATGCTGGAATTGTTCTTAATGAGACTAATTATGATGTTTGGTCTTAAATAATAGAAATGCATATTGCAGAGAGAGAAAAACTCTCTTATATTCATGACAAAAATTTGCAACCCGAAAAAACATCAAACAATTATAACAAGTGGTATGCAGAAAATCAAAAAGTGAAGAGATGGTTACTTATGTCAATGAGTCCAGAAATCATGAAGCGATATTTACGCATACCTACTGCTCTTGAAATTTGGGGTGCTTTGGCGAAAGCATTCTATGATGGAAGTGATGAATTACAGGTATTTGTCTTAAACCAAAAAGCCTTTACTTCTAGACAAAATGGAAAATCACTTTCAGAGTATTATGGAGAGTTAACTGAAATTTTTCAAGAGTTAGACCATCGCGATAAGGTGGTCATGAAAGACCCTCATGATCTAATATCATATCAAGAGTCTGTATAAAGACTAAGGATACATATTTTCCTTGCTGGATTAGATGATGAGTTTGAGCAGGTTCGTGGCGAAATTTTGCGAAAAGAAACTATCCCAGATTTAGAAGGTTGTTATTCCTTGATTCGACGGGAGGTAGTACGTCGAATCTCATTGAAGGAAAAATCTAGAGATGTTGACGCTTCCGCCATGATATCTAAAAATCGTTCTTTTTCCAATCAGCAAGAACGAAAGGTGACTGATAAATCATCATTTAAATGTACCCATTGTCATCAAAAGGGTCATACAAAAGAACGATGTTTTGAACTGGTGGGATATCCTGACTGGTGGGATCACAACCGTGACTCTCGGAAGAAAAATCCACGACATATGTCTACTGCCACCATTGCTGAAACAACAAAGGATCATGTTGCAACCTCCTCAGCACATGTTGGTAAGATGCTTAAAGTTTTTTCTCCTGTTTTTAATAATACATGGATAATTGATTCAGGTGCAACTGATCATATGAAATTTGATTCTAGACAAATCTCAAAACCATCCTCACACAAAACTGTTTGCACTGCCAATGGTAACACAACCCCAGTCATTGGGGAAAGATCTTTGTCTCTCACTAGTACTTTGAATTTAGACTCAGTACTAGTTGTTCCCTCTTTAGAGTATAACCTTATATCTATTTCTCAAATAACCACTGCTTTATCTTGTTTTGTTATTTTTTGGCCTGACTTTTGTGTGTTCAAGGACATTCAAACAAAGCAAACGATTGGTCGTGGTGTTAGGCGAGGAAACCTGTATTATTTGGACTTGGATTCAACAAATCATGCATTGGTAGCAACTGGATCTAACAAGGATGAATCAAATATATGGCTATGGCATAGGAGATTGGGTCATGCTTCTTTTGGATATTTGAAAAAATTATTTCCAAGTTTATTTTTGAGCTTAGATCTTTCTACTTTAAAGTGTGATGTCTGTGAACTAGCAAAAAGTCATCGTTCCTTATTTCCTATAACCTTAAATAAAAGTCCATCTCCGTTTATGGTTATACATTCTGATGTATGGGGTCCTTCCAAAGTCTCTACGTTGGGAGGATCACGTTGGTTTGTTACATTTATTGATGATTTTAGTAGAATGACTTGGGTCTGTTTAATGAAATCTAAAAGTGAGGTAAACTTCTTATTTAGAAAATTTCATAAAATGGTTCGTACTCAATATAAAACACAGATCCAAGTTCTAAGAAGTGATAATGGAGGAGAATATAAAAGTTCTGAGCTTCAAGAATATCTTCAATCAGAAGGCATTATTCATCAAACTACTTGTGTTGATACACCTCAACAAAATGGAGTTGCAGAAAGAAAAAATCGACACTTGTTGGAAGTTGTCCGTGCCTCATTGATCGAAGCTAATATGTCATTATCTTATTGGGGAGAAGCAATTACTTCTGCTGCATATTTAATCAATCGGGTACCTTCCAGTCCCATTAACTTCCAAACACCACTACAAGCCATCACTGAAGCAATTGTTGCACCAAATGTTCCCAATCTACCTCCTCGTGTCTTTGGTTGTGTGGCATTTGTACACCTACATAAACAACAACGTAGCAAGTTGGATCCACGAGCAATACATTGTGTTTTTATGGGATATGCCATACAACAAAAAGGGTATCGGTGTTACCATCCTCCTACAAAACAAATGATTACTACTATGGATGTTATTTTTCATGAAGATACAATGTATTTCTCCTCTACACCTGAATTTCAGGGGGAGTACAACCATGCTGAAATTCAGACCCTTACATATAAATTGCTTCCTTATGAAGAAAGACAAATTATATGTGAGGAAAATACAAATAACTTGAATTCAGATGGTAATAACTCTCAATATAGAAAAGACTCAAGGGAAATGGAATCAAGTCCTCATCAACTTCAAGATCATCAAGGAAGTTCCTTACTACCACTAAATGAGTACGAGATTCCTTCTCCACAAGCTGCTGATATACCTAACCAATCGTTTGCAGAGGATGTTCCAACTATTGAACCAACCAGAAAAATACTTCCATCACATCCTAACAGAGGTATTCCTAAAGCCATGTATGAACCTGAGATTTCTAGTAAAGTCAAATATCCCATGAGTAACTATATGTCTAAACATCGTTTGTCAAAATCAAACGTATCATTTGTGAATCAATTATTTGCTGTATCTATTCCTAACAGTGTGCAGGAAGCTTTAGCTGACCAAAAATGGAAAGATGCTATGAATGAAGAACTAAAATCTTTAGAAATAAATAGAACTTGGGAGCTTGTCGATCGTCCACCAACAAAGAAAATTGTTGGATGTCGATGGATTTTTTCAGTAATATATCAAGCAGATGGTACGATTGAACGATATAAAGCAAGATTGGTGGCAAAAGGATACACTCAAACATATGGGATCGACTATACAGAAACATTTTCACCTGTAGCCAAAATTAACACTGTTCGGGTCTTGGTATCTCTAGCTGCAAATTTAGATTGGCCATTATATCAGTTTGATGTAAAAAATGCCTTTCTACATGAAGATTTAATTGAAGAAGTCTACATGGATTTACCACCAGGAATCAAGAAATCCACAATCCATGGAGAAAAAATCACTGTATGGATTGAAACAATCCCCAAGAGCATGGTTTGGCAGGTTCACAAGGTCAATGAAGGCATTTGGCTACAAGCAAAGCAATTCAGACCATACTTTATTTCTAAAAAAAGGGTATGGTAAGATCACTGCACTTATTGTATATGTTGATGATATGATAGTAACAGGAAATGATCTTGAAGAAAGGAAAGCGCTACAAACTTACTTGTCCAAAGAATTTGAAATGAAAGACCTTGGTTCCTTAAAATATTTTCTTGGGATTGAGGTTTCTCGATCAACAGAAGGAATCTTCTTATCTCAAAGAAAGTATGCCTTAGATTTATTAAAAGAAACCGGTATGTCAAAGATGTCAACCAGCTAATACACCAGTAGAGGAAGGATTAAAGTTATGTATCAAGGTTGATCAAGTTCCAACAAATAAAGAAAGATACCAAAGGCTTGTTGGAAGGTTGATGTATTTGGCACACACAAGACCAGACCTTGCCTATGCTTTAAGTATTGTCAGCCAATTTATGCATAATCCTAGAGAACAACATATGAATGCGCTTATTCGTATTTTGAGATATTTAAAGTCCGCTTCCCGGAAAAGGAGTATTGTTCACTAAGAACTCGAGTTTTCTAGAATTGAAGTATATCTTGATCTTTGATTGAAATTTGGATCAATAAATGATAGACAATCTACATCAGGCTACTTCACTTTTGTAAGGGAAATCTTGTAACATGGAGAAGTAAGAAACAACATACGTCAGGTCTGCTCAAGCGTAGGCCGAATACGAGGAATGGCACTTGGGCTTTGTGAGGCCTTGTGGTTACAATCTCTCTTAAAAGATTTGACATATCCCGCAAAAGAATCAATTAAGTTATTTTGTGACAATAAAGCAAGACGTGATATCACAAGATAATCCAGTTCAACACGATCGTACAAAACATGTTGAAGTTGACAGATTTTTTATTAAAGAAAAGTTAGAAGAAAATTCATTGGAATTGCCAAAAATCAAGTCAGAAGATCAATTGGCTGACATCCTCACTAAAGCAGTCTCATATCGAGTATTCACAGAAGTTTCAGACAAGTTGGGCATGAAAGACATCTATGCACCAACTTGAGGGGGAGTGTTGAATTCAACAAACACTGCAAACACAATTCAACAATCACTGCACCGACGCCAAACATATTTTCCAATATACACGGCGCCTACCAATCAAGCTGTAAATCATACAATTCAATTATGGTGGTTGGTGAAATAGTAATTAGTATTTGTCTATATAAACAATGTAAATATCCGATACAAATCAAGAAAATAAATGAATGAAACGTTTATTTCTTCCTCTGATTATTTCTTCGAACATTGATTTTTTCAGTATTTACACCACCATATTGACTAAAAAGAAAAGAAAAAAAAAAGAAAAATCAGGATTTTCTTCTTGTTTAATTACCAAATGCCAAATGGAGAACCTCAAAAAAAAAAAAAAAGGAAAAAAAAGGGCATAATATTGATCTGTTGAATGGGGAAAGAAAGAAGATTGTGATACCAAATAGAATAATTCTGAAGCAGAGCAGGTACAAGGTTGAAACAATTTACTCCAAAAAGAAATTGCAAATAATACTTTTAGCATTGGAGAAAAGAAAAGAAAGCACTCATTTACTGATAATGTTTTCTAGTTTTTGACAACACTTTTGAAAAATAATATGTCTGATCAGAATGTGTTGGAAATAGAAAAAAAGAATACAAAAAGTTACAGGAATAAATAATTACCATTAAACCAGCAAGCGAAACAGAGATGATCATAAAGACGTAGATTACATCTAGGAGATCCTCAACATATCCCACCACCAAGTAAAACTTAACTTCCTCTTTCTTTTCTTTATCTCAACAAGGTTTGCAAAATTCTACAAACCTTGTCCTGCTCTTGCCCTTTTTTTTTCTGGCGATTCAAGGTCCATCTTAGCGAAGAATGCCTCCAAGACAAATACCACAACCTGATTACATCAGAAAGAACAAATTTCATATAAAACAAGCGGGCGATAAGCATGAAATTTGCAATGCATATATATAGCAAGGTAAAAATAAAATATTATAGTTGCAAAAAATAAAATTACCAAATTTAATGATGGCAAAATGGTTATTAGATAAAAACTTATGAATTATATCATTGTCCAGGAAGTTCCGGTCAGGTCCTTGTAACTCTGAAATATCAAAAATCTTATTAGAGATGCAAAATATTAACAACAATGACTTAATGTCAGCAGTGTAAGAAATTCATAGTAAAATATTTGGAAGAAAACAAGGACAGTTTTCCAATGTGCCACCAGGACACTTACCTACTTGCCATTATCTTGTTAAGGATGGAATCTCAATACGTAATCCTAGATTATGAAAGTAAAAAAAAGAGGACTGGATTATGTGTTGACAGTAAGTTTGACCATAGAGATGTTTATGGCATAATGAATATTTCATCATGTACAAAAATGAAGAAGAAGAAGAAGATGCTGAAAATGAAAATGACAGTAACAAACGCTAAAGATATTTTTTACATCATAGTAAACAGTAATTAGCTGCATCCACAGTTTCCAGTTGTTCATGACTAGCAAATTGAAAAGTGTAATCATTAAAGTTGAGTAGAGAATATATAACTGCTTTTGTCAAGAAAATTCAATTCGTTGACATACAATAAAGAAACATAGCCTCTTCAGGATCGAAAAAAAAAAATCATGAGATATACATGCTAAGATATGCCGGTCTATATATTTATATCTTAAGTGGAAAACATATCTCAATGTAACACATGTTGTAAGATAAGAGAACTAACAAAATTGATAAAATGAAATTTCAATAATCGTAGAGAATACTCATTTTCAGCAAAGTCTGTTGATTCCAGATTGGGATTTCCAGAATTCTCTATCCTGCCAAAGATCTGTAAAATAATAGAGACTATATACAGGATGTTGTATCAGTGATTGAAACATCGAGGATCTCCTATATTTTTACGCAAATTAAGTAATTTGAGTATTGAAAAAGAAAGTGTTTCAGGAAGCAATGAAAAATACCCTACAATTAATTGCATGTTAATAAAAAATATTATCATTAATAAATTATAATTATAATAACAATAACAATTAACCACCGATTCTTTCATCACAAGCGAACCTTATATGCTAGAAACTTATCAGTTGAAATTTTATTTTATTTTTACCAAAGAAAAAAACTTATTTGGGGTAAGTCGTAATTGTATTATCCTAAATCATCCACTACGGTTAACAAATTATCCCGACACTACGGGGATCTACAATGGTTTTAAACGAGGGACAAGATTGGAGACAACCAAATACATAATGAAAACATACTCATGACGTTGCTTGAACCTCTGCCCTCACGCATATCGATCAAGTTAGGAGTTAACGAATAATCCGATTAATCCGTTTAAATGAAAAAATCTGTTTTGATCTTTCAGATTCAGATCGAATTAAATTGATAAGTTTTATAATCTGATCAGATTTGGATTTAAAATTATACAATCCGTTTGAATTCGGATCGAATTCGGATTAGTCGATGTATCCAATCTGAATTCACTTACTATTAAATTATAAATAAATACATATTTTATTTTACAATATATTATACTTATTTATTATGTATATCATAATTCTTTTGATTTTTTTAATTGTGATTATAAATAATAATATTTGTTACAAAAATATTAATTCAAAATTTAAATTTGTGTGTCGTTTTTTATATATGATGATAATTCATAAATAAATTTCAATCTCAATCCAACCTTATCTAATCTAAAAAAATATAAGATGTTTGAATTTGAATTAGTTCAGATTGATTATATTATCATATCAAATTTGAATTAAAAATATTTAAATTTGTTCGAATCGAATCGAATTTAGATCGATTAAAAACAAACAGCTTCGATATACTGTTAACTAAGAAACAGATAATTTTGATATGCTATTCACTCCTATATCATGTTGCTATACCAACTCGACCAACCCATAATGGGTTTATTAGTTGATGTTTGAAGCATGTAAATATTAGGACTAGTAAAATTTTAATAATGATTTTGAATTTACCTCGTTTTAAAACAAATAACATTGCTTATTATTTGCTCTCGCGCCTTTGATTCATCACTTTGAGATTTGTGTGTAATTGATTTTTCGCTTTAAGTAATGTTAAAAAAGAGTACATGTAACTCAAATCATGATAGTAAAAAGTAAAATTAAACACATATCAAATGTTAGAATATAATCATGATAGAAAAGTCATGTTTATATATCAAACATTTTACTAAGTAGTAACATGAACTATAATTAACACTTAAATTTATGATCGGTCATATACACCAAAAAATAATTTCTCTAATTTTTATATAACTCAATTATTTACATGAATTTATTTTTAACTACACTCTAAAAGAATATGTATTGTAATTTTAGATATAAGATAACAAATATATCTTATGTTATAAAAAACAATATACGTAGATAATATGAAGTAATTTAAAAATAAAATTTTATTTATACTAAACAATCAAACTAGCAATAAATAATCATAAATTATAATAATATATATTCAATTATTAAATGTTAAATTGACGGACACTTGTTACTAAGCATTTATGGCATCACTTTCTTGGCATGCCAAAAAATACTGACATTGAGAATTTAATTGAAATAATTTAGATTCGGCCCTTGTACCAAATTCCGTTGTAGTCTAGGTGGTTAGGATACTCGGCTCTCACCCGAGAGACCCGGGTTCAAGTCCCGGCAACGGAAATGGTTCAAAAGTTTTTGACCTTCTATGATAAAACAGGCCCAAAAATGTATAGTGAAAATGTACAAAGCATATTGAAAGCAGGCCCAAAAATATACCCAAATTTCTATGATAAAACTCATCCTTTGCAGTACCTGGAGCTTTCCTCTTTGCAATGCTGCCCGCAAAATATTGTTTTTTTAAACTGAGCTGAGGCCTGTGATATATGCTGAGCTCGTAATACAAGCAAATTCATGCAAATAACATGGAGAGCAATCCTAGGATAAAAGAAAGGTTGCTTTTGACAATATACAAAAGAACTGCCTTAAAACCTTCCAGCCCTTTCAAAATGTAGTTGGCCGTTTCTGGAATTTCACATGATATGCGAGGAGACAGAATAAGAAATGCCACAGTTTAACCACCATATTTCATAAGACCAGGAAGATGATTGCTTTTGATTCCAACAATATCATATCGGCATACAGGGAAGAGTGAAAGCACACTCGATTATGAGTTTTGACTACTATAACTCGTCTAATGGTTAACAAAAAAGGGGTTATATAAACAAAGTTTCAATATTGCTAGATGTGAAAGGTGGCTTGCCACGCGTAGACTGGCACTGCAATTGACTACCCGATGAAAGGGACAGTTTCATTATCCAACCATCCTTTCTGAGGACCTCCGGAAGAATGCATATTCAGCTTGTCCACCACAGCATTAAAATCAATCGGCTGGCCACTACCCTCCATCCTCTGAATGACACTCGCAACATGATCGGTCCTGAAGCCCATGCCAGCAAGTTACTCAATCACTTCACTATAAGGGTAGCTTCTATCGAATTGTGAATTCCTAACCATAACATTAGCAGATGTGCTTACTTGTGCATTTGGTAGATTGGTCGAGAAGCACTGGTGGGAGGATAACCACCTTGGGCAAACTGAAGAACTTGATGTTAGTAATGACTTCTGCCACTTTCACCATTGTACATCAAGTACGTACTCCCTGGAGGAAGGGTAGGATGTGGTCCAGAACTTGCATAGCCATTTCCTTCTGGTGCTCCATAAGTGCACTTCATTTGCTGAGGTGGAGGCTGCTGTGGATTTGTTCTATCAGCACCACCATAGCCAAAAGGCACTGTGTCAGCACGACTAGACCCTTGTGGAGGAATTCCTGAATATGGAATTTGCATTGGCATGCTGCTTGCCGAGGGCTCAGTAGATGGATTTGAAGGCTGACATCGTTGGTAGGAAGGATACATAGTTGTATATGTGGGCATGATCTGTGTTTGCGTAGATGACTGTTGCAGCAATTATGCATGTTATGTTGAATTCAACAAACACTGCAACACAATTCAACAATCATTGCAACACAATTCAACAAAAACTGCACCGACGCCAAACATTTCTTCCAATATACACGACGCCTACCAAGCAGCTGTAAACCATGCAATTCAATCATGGTGGTTGGTGAAATAGTAATTGATATTTGTCTATATAAACAATGTAAATATCCGATACAAATTAAGAAAATATACTCAGAAAACATTGATTTTCTCTTCTAATTATTTCTTCAAATATTGATTTCTTCATGGTATCAGAGCCAAGTCGTTGCTTTATACAAATTTAACACTCTTGTTCTCTAAAACAGAGATTTTTTTCTCTGAAAATATTTCTTCTCGTGAAAAAAAATTCTCATTCAAAGACTCGTACAAATATTAATTACAAACATCATTTTTGAAGCAATATTTGTCCCACCTAATTTTACCAGATTACTCTAAACACAATTCTAAACATTTTGGTAAAATTAGAGTAAAAGAAAAGCTCCCCACACGCCTTCACGCGCCGCCTGAAGTAAAGGGTCCATTTTCCACACGCTCCATGCACCTTTTGGAGGTTGAAGATGATGACGCGTCATCCGGCTCGGCTCGGTCCGGCTCGAGGGTGTAGCCGGCCCGTAGCTCGGTTTGGCTCAGGTTGGTCCGGCCAGCGATTCAGTTGAACCCAGTTTTCTTGGTTTTTCACAGTTTTCCTATTTTTGGCCAGTTCGATTCATTTTAAAGGTCTAAACCTGGTTTTTTTCCCGGTTCTGGATTTCTAAAACTGGTTTGGTTCATTTTTTCAAGTTTTTAATCCAATTTTGAACCGGTTTTGTGGTTTTTTATCCTGTTTAGTGTAAATATATATTTAAAAAAAATAGAAAAAAAAACACAGAAAAAAATTTTAATTCTAAAATTATCACACCATTTTTTAGTTTGTTTACCATAATATCATGACAGAGGGTATAATTTCATTACCTATGGAGTAATCAACTCCAACTGTTGTACAATCGGTTCAGTCTGAAGGTGTGTTTAATGCTGGAATTGTTCTTACTGAGACTAATTATGATATTTGGTCTCAAATAATGGAAATGCATATTACAGAGAGAGAAAAACTCTCTTATATTCATGACACAAATTTGCAACCAGAAAAAACATCAAACAATTATAATAAGTGGTATGCAGAAAATCAAAAAGTGAAGAGATGGATCCTTATGTCAATGAGTCCAGAAATCATGAAGTGATATTTACGCACACCTACTGCTCTTGAAATTTGGGGTGCTTTGGCAAAAGCATTCTATGATAGAAGTGACGAATTATAGGTATTTGTCTTAAACCAAAAAGCATTTACTTCCAGACAAAATGGAAAATCACTTTTAGAGTATTATGGAAAGTTGACTGAATTTTTCCAAGAGCTAGACCATCGTGATAAGGTGGTCATGAAAGACCCTAATGATCTAATATCATATCAAGAGTCTGTTGAAAGACTAAGGATATATATTTTTCTTGCTGGATTAGATGATGAATTTGAGCAGGTTCGTGGAGAAATTTTGCGAAAAGAAACTATACCAGATTTAGAAGGTTGTTATTCCTTGATTCGATGGGAGGTAGTACGTCGAATCTCATTGCAGGAAAAATCTGGAAACGTTGACACTTTTTCCATGATTTCTAAAAATCGTTCTTTTTCCAATCAGCAAGAACGAAGGGTGACTGATAAATCATCATTTAAATGTACCCATTGTCATCAAAAGGGTCATACTAAAGAACGATGTTTTGAACTTGTGGGATATCCTGACTAGTGGGATCACAACAGTGACTCTCGGAAGAAAAATCCACGACAGATGTCTACTACCACCATTGCTGAAAAAACAAAAGATCAGGTTGCAAACTCCTCAGGAAATATTGGTAAGATACTTAAAGCTTTTTCTCCTGTTTTTAATAATACATGGATAATTGATTCAGGTGCAATTGATCATATGACATTCGATTCTAGACCAATCTCAAAATCATCCTCACACAAAACTGTTTGCATTGCCAATGGTAACACAACCCCAGTCATTGGGGAAAGATCTTTGTCTCTCACTAGTACTTTGAATTTAGACTCATTACTAGTTGTTCCCTCTTTATAGTATAACCTTATATCTATTTCTCAAATAACCACTGCTTTATCTTGTTTTGTTATTTTTTGGCATGACTTTTGTGTGTTCAAGGACATTCAAACAAAGCAAACGATTAGTCGTGGTGTTAGGCAAGGAAACCTGTATTATTTGGACTTGGATTCAACAAATCATGCATTGGTAGCAACTGGATCTAACAAGGATGAATCAAATATATGGCTATGGCATAGGAGATTGGGTCATGATTTTTTTGGATATTTAAAGAAATTATTTCCAAATTTATTTTTGAGCTTTGATCTTTCTACTTTAAAATGTGATTTCTATGAACTAGCAAAAAGTCATCATTCCTCATTTTTTGTAACTTTAAATAAAAGTCCATTTCCGTTTATGGTTATACATTCTGATGTATGGGTGATGAGTGCTCAAAAAGCACTAAAATTACCATAATTTTATGCTTATTAATTGATTAAAAATATATATATATATATTTATAAGTTTTATCATATATTTATATAAATTTGTCTTTTTCGGAATCACGGGTATTTTTATTGTTTTTCAGGTATTTTCGTTTAAAAACGTAACTTAAAGACTCAAAGAGGAATACTGGAAGCAATACATCACAATTATATCAATAAATAAATGGGGCAAGGTCAACAAATATGGAAAAATTGGACAAAATGGGTCGAAAAGGTCAAAAATGTCAAAAAGGAGAAAATCGGCTACCGGGCGGGCCCGTCCATGTAGGCCATGCAGACGTATGGTATCTTGTTCATCAGAGCTGTGCACCATCTTGTTCATCTGCGCGATTCACGCATGATTGCCACCGGCGCGCCGATGCCATTTTCGCCCCATTTTCACGTGCGGCCATGACGTCATGGCGTCATTAATGACCTCAGCATTTCCATTAGGCATTTTTGCTTTTTTTAACATTTTTTTACTCATTGTTTCTCTCCATCCTCACCTATAAATACCTCCATTCCCTTCACTTCAAAAACACACCTCAAAACACACTTCTCTCTTCTTTCTTTCTCTCAATTTCTTAGTTTTTAGTTTTTTTTAGTTTTTCTTATGTTTTAGCTAGTTTTGCTTAGTTTTAGAGTTCTTCCCTCTTTGCGAAGAACTAGTTATTTTTTTTTGTAATTTATTAGCTTTTTGATTCAATAAATGGGAGTGCAAATTCCGTTTGGAGGTTTTCTAGCAACGGGAATAGCGTCGAAGTACTGTAAGGATTTTATTTTCTTTGCAGTTATTTTTTATGCTTTATTCTTACATGTTATATTCAATTTGTCCGTGATTAAATTTAAGCTGTCTATTTGTAAACATGATATAATAATAACGTTGTTATGCTTGCGAAATATTAAATAGGTAAAAATCTCTAAAATGAATTGATTTTATTTTTATTCAAGATTTTATATTAAGAATGTTAGAGAGAAATATATTATTTTTCATTACAAACTTAAATCTGAAAATTAGATTTTAAGGATTAGTTATCGATTCGATTTAGAGTAGTGCTCTTTTATTTGTTGGTACAATCGCCCGGTAGTTAGAGTGAAGCTCTATTTCAAAAGTTTTTATAAGAATTATTATCTGAAAATGTATTGACAACATGTTTTCAGTAGTGGTTTTAAAACTTGAAAGTTAGTACTCGGATAACTAAATTCTTAGGTTTAATTTGGACACCTTGAATAAAGTTTAAACTGTCTAACCCCACAAAATGTGGCATTTAAATGGTTCATTTTCAATCTCTTAGAACAAGGAATTAATTTAATTAACCAAATTAGTTATCAACCCCACCCATAGGTGTTAATTGATTTGTTTAGTTAACAAAGAATATCTAACCCCACCAAATGTGGTATTCATACAAAAAAGGGAGAATCAATAAATATCAATTCATATCTTTAATAACCTAAATAATATGAGCAAGCATAATTAACTTAGTTATTATATCCATAAATACTCCACAATTTATAAAAGATAAAATTTGCATGAATGTTTATTGAATCTATGTTTAATTTTCTGTAAGTAGATTAAAAACACAAAAACCCCAAAATATCCTGACAGAATGTTTAGGATTTAATTTCGTTTTTAAAAGTTTGAATAATAAATTAAAAACCACATACATTCCTTTCTTAGATCGACCTTGGGAGTATACTTATCATTTTCTACGAAATGATTCGTGCACTTGCGAGAGTTTTATAAATATAAAACCAAAGTATTGGCAGGATCGGCGATGCCGGTTTTTGCTCATCAAAGTTTTTGACAATCCCGATTCTGCCCATCAATGGGGTCCTTCCAAAGTCTCTACTTTGGAAGGATCACGTTGGTTTGTTACATTTATTGATGATTTTAGTAGAATGACTTGGGTCTGTTTAATGAAATCTAAAAGTGAGGTAAATGTATTATTTAGAAAATTTCATAAAATGGTTCATACTCAATATAAAACACAGATTCAAGTTCTACGAAGTGACAATGGAGGAGAATATAAAAGTTCTGAGCTTCAAGAATATCTTAAAACAGAAGGGATTATTCATCAAACTACTTGTGTTGATACACCTCAACAAAATGGAGTTGCAGAAAGAAAAAATCGACACTTGTTGGAAGTTGTCTGTGCCTCATTGATCGAAGCTAATATGTCATTATCTTATTGGGGAGAAGCAATTACTTCTGCTGCATATTTGATCAATCGGGTACCTTCCAGCCCCATTAACTTCCAAACACCACTATAAGCCATTACTGAAGCAATTGTTACACCAAGTGTTCCCAATTTACCTCCCCATGTCTTTGGTTGTGTGTCATTTGTACACCTACATAAACAACAACATAGAAAGTTGGATCCACGAGCAATATGTTGTGTTTTTATGGGATATTCCATACAGCAAAAAGGGTATCGATGTTATCATCCTCCTACAAAACAAATGATTACCACTATGGATGTTATTTTTCATGAAGATACAATGTATTTCTCATCTACACCTGAATTTCAGGGGGAGTACAACTATGCTGAAATTCAGACTCTTACATATAAATTGTTTCCTTATGAAGAAAGACAAATTATATGTGAGGAAAATATAAATAACTTTAATTCAGATGGTAATAACTCTCAATATAGAAAAGACTCAAGGGAAATGGAATTAAGTCCTCATCAACTTCAAAATCATCAAGCAAGTTCCTTACTACCATAAAGTGAGTACGAGTTTCCTTCTCCACAAATTGTTGATATACCTAACCAATCGTTTGCTGAGAATGTTCCAACTATTGAACCAGCCATAAAAATACTTCCATCACGTCCTAACAGAGGTATTCCTAAATCCATGTATGAACCTGAGATTTCTAGTAAAGTCAAATATCCCATGAGTAACTATATGTCTAAACATCGTTTGTCAAAATCAAATGTATCATTTGTGAATCAATTATCTGCTGTATCTATTCCTAACAGTGTGCAGGAAGCTTTAGCTTACCCAAAATGGAAAGATGCTATGAATGAAGAACTAAGATCCTTAGAAATAAATAGAACTTGGGAACTTGTCGATCGTCCACCAACAAAGAAAATTGTTTGATGTCAATGGATTTTTTCAGTAAAGTATCAAGCAGATGGTATGATTGAACGCTATAAAACAAGATTGGTGGCAAAAGGATACACTCAGACATATGGGATCGACTATACATAAACATTTGCACCTGTAGCCAAAATTAACACTGTTCGAGTCTTGGTATCTCTAGCTACAAATTTAGATTGGCCATTATATCAGTTTGATGTAAAAAATGCCTTTCTACATGGAGATTTAATTGAAGAAGTCTACATGGATTTACCACCAGGAATCAAGAAATTCAAAATCCATGATGAAAAGGTGTGTAAATTAAAAAAATCATTGTATGGATTGAAACAATCCCCAAGAGCATGGTTTGGTAGGTTCACAAAATCAATGAAGGCATTTGGCTACAAGCAAAGCAATTCAGACCATACTTTATTTCTAAAAAGAGGGTATGGTAAGATCACTGCACTTATTGTATATATTGATGATATGATAGTAACAAGAAATTATCTTGAAGAAAGGAAAGCTCTCCAAAGTTATTTGTCCAAGGAATTTGAAATGAAAGACCTTGGTTCCTTAAAATATTTTCTTGGGATTGAGGTTTCTCGATCAAAAGAAGGAATCTTCTTATCTCAAAGAAATTATGCCTTAGATTTATTAAAAGAAACTGGTATGTCGGCATGTCAACCAGCTAATACACCAGTAGTGGAAGGATTAAAGTTATGTATCAAGGTTGATCAAGTTCCAACAAATAAAGAAAGATACCAAAGGCTTGTTGGAAGGTTGATGTATTTGGCACACATAAGACCATATCTTGCCTATGTTTTAAGTATTGTCAGCAAATTTATGCATAATCCTGGAGAACAACATATGAATACAGTTATTCATATTTTGAGGTATTTAAAGTCTGCTCCTGGAAAAGGAGTATTGTTTACTAAAAACTCAGAGTTCTAAAGAATATAAGTATATACTGATGCTGATTGGGCTGGATCAATAAATGATAGGCGATCTACATCAAGCTACTTCACTTTTGTAGGGGGAAACCTTGTAACATGGAGAAGTAAGGAACAAAATGTTGTTTCCCATTCAAGCGTAGAGGCTAAATACATAGGCATGGTACTTGGGCTTTGTGAGGCCTTGTGGTTACAATCTCTCTTGAAAGATTTGGGATATCCTTCTAAAGAATCAATTAAGTTATTTTGTGACAATAAAGTAGCATGTGATATTGCTCATAATCTAGTTCAACACGATCGTACAAAACATGTTGAAGTTGATCGGTTCTTTATTAAGGAAAAGTTAGAAGAAAATTCATTAGAATTGCCAAAAATTAAGTCAAAAGATCAATTGGCTGACATACTCACTAAAGCAGTCTCATATCGAGTATTCAAAGAAGTTTCAATCAAGTTGGGCACGAAAGACATCTATGCACCAACTTGAGGGGGAGTGTTGAATTTAACAAACACTACAACACAATTCAACAAACAATGCACCGACGCCAACCATTTCTTCCAATATACACGGCGCCTACCAAGCAGATGTAAACCATGCAATTCAATCATGGTGGTTGATGAAATAGTAATTGATATTTGTCTATATAAACAATGTAAATATCCGATACAAATTAAGAAAATATACTTAGAAAACATTGATTTTCTCTTCTGATTATTTCTTCAAATATTGATTTCTTCATGTTGATGCAACTGCTGGGGCACTTGCTGCTGATAGTGAGGGAATGATTGGACCAATGGTGCCCGATTTACATGAGACTGTGTTGGCTGTGGGGATACTCTGGTAATGTCTTGCATTTCTGAGGGTCGGTACTGAGAGTCAGAAGACATATTTTGAAATTGTGATTGTGATGTTGGGGGGTTTGGTAACTGGGTTGGAGGTAAATAATACGATTGTTGTTGAGTCATGTATTGAGATGGAGCTTGCTAGAGAGGAACCACAGGTGGTTGCTGCTGTGTTACTTGATGAGGCAGGGCAAGAGCCAAGTGTTGGTTATTTGTGTGGGGTGTGTTTACAATCTTTTTGGAATCGGATGAGGGTGATGAAGTTCCCTCTTCATTGGATTGAGAGTGGTGCAATGACGAAGAATCTTTCTGAATGAGCTGAAGTTTGGCTAATTCTTTTTGAGTGTCAGCAAGCGCTTGGTTATCTCTTAAGATTTGCACAGATCTATGTACCTGAAATTGGCATTTGAGTTAAATTAATCTATTCCCTCAACTTCCTCCTAGTATACAGTTAACAACCCATGAGAGAAACCACAAAAGGAATGCTACCTGTAGCTTAAAGTTGAGCAATTTACCACTAACAGCTGTAACATAAATGAATATTGCCACTAATCAGAAGCGTGTGTTTGTTAAAGCAAAAATAGCATTGTGAAATTATTCACGAGGTTTACACTAAAGGCAATGTACTTACCAATTGCATTACGGTGCATGTTAGTGGTATAAAAAGAGTATTTTAGATTGATTAAGAAAAATACTAGTGTAGTATTCATAAATAATATGAGTTTTATCTTTTATTTGAGGTTAATTTTTTAAAATTAAATATTTATATTGTTTATACACTGTACAAAACTTATATCGTATCAAAACTTCAGTTGATCAATAGATTAGAAAAAAAAAATTAATGAGTCTCCCACACAAAAAAATAAATAAAAAAATACACACGTATTGTAGAAAGAAAGACAAATGATCCAAATGATCCAAATAGAATTAAAATATCATAAAAATAGATTAACAATACAAAATTTGACACATACTTTAACGGGGATGTTAGGGTATAAAAAATCTTACACTGATTAAGAAAAATACTAATATAATATTTATAAATAGTATAAGACTTACCTTATTTAAGGGTTAACCTTTTAGGATTGAATGTCTTATGTTGCTTACATACTATACAAAATTTATATGGTATGAAAACTTAAGTCGATCAATGAACCAAGAAAAAAAACTGATGTTCCTTCCACAAAAAATAAAATACATGGGTAAACAAGTGACCAAAATAGAATTATAATATATTAAAATAGATTTAAAAAAATAAAGTGTTGGATCAAACGACACACCATTTCACCATTTGAGGGAGAATGTTAGTGTATAAAAATATGTCTCTTATGAAATATGTCTCCTATTTATTAAGAAAGATATTAACGTAGAATTTATATATAAAATGAGATATATCTTTCTTTTGAGATTAATTTTTTAGAAGTAGATGTCTTATGTTATTTATACACTATAATTATTTTACATGCAATGGTATATTCTACTTGTTTGGTTTTATGAATTTTGTAATTTCTGTAAGACTCCATGTATCCGATCAAAGCCATATGTGACAAATGAACAAAAACAATAGTATTTTTGATAGCCATAACAATTTAGGATTTAAAGAGAAGTTAGAGGACGGCTTCAAGTGTTATGCTTCATATTATGTTTCTCAAAAATTAAGATAATATTAATATAAGTTATTAAGCAACAACAGTAACAGGGAACTCTTCCTAGATAATTCCGAGGAATCTCAAAACTTCCTATCTTAACGATTTAAACATCATTTTTTGCTCTAAGGACCTATACGCTAATAATAATATCGTGAGTCGCTATTAGGATTACCATAAACATGGTGCTAGAGAAACCCATAGAAACAAAATAGTTCTTCTATGCCATTTCATTTTTCCAATTCAAAAGATGATCCACATAATCAATGCCCAGGCATGATAGGTTTGATCTTCCGACAATTTTTTTTATTTTTTTTTATAAAATATTTTGCCGCACGGCATACCTATAGGGCACCTTGAAACCTAATAGACTTCTCTTAAGGTTTCAAATTCACAAATTGTTGTTTCCGGCATATGATTCAGAATAGCAACTTATTTCTTGAAGATGTTTCTCAAGTGACTTGAGCTTTGCCTCTGCCTCTCCGTGATCGCGTATTAAATCAGATCGCATTTCTTCAATCGACTTGTCTAGATTATAGGAATACAACTCCAACTGTGACAGCCATGAATTAATTCCTTCAAGGAAACACATGAGATTATCAGCATATTGTCATGACCTTAATTTCTCAAGTAGCGATCGTGCGACACTTAGCACCGTCCGTTGCACTAAGTCTGCCTTTCAACCGAAATGTAACTCCAAAGAGAATAGAAAGAGAGTTTGCAAAGAATGCTTTGTATTGCTCTAGAGAGAGTTTATGTTACAAATGCTAAGAATTCCCAAGGATTTTCCAAGATTGTTAGGAATTTCCCAAGATGAATGCAAATGAAGACCAAGTGGTCTATTTATAGTGTGGCTTCTAAGCTTAAGACTATGCCACACTTTTCTAGAGACTTCCTAGTCTAGAATGTACATGAGTCTTCTAGTATTATGTACAAAATGCCACAAGGCTCTAGGACCTTCTAGCCAACTCTAGAGTCTTCTAGGTTTGTCTAGCTCCTTCATGCACCTTCCAGGATGTTCCGTAAGCTTCCAGCGGCTTCTACATCCTTCCCGAACCATCCGGCGCATTCTAGAACGTTCGGCCCATTTCTAGCACTCTCCGGCGTGCTCTGAACATTCTAGGGTCTTCGACTTGAGTTGAGGTCCGTCCAAGCTCTAGCCCTTTCTAGACTTCTCAACAAACAGCTCTAGAACTTTCCATGTCTTAGATCCTTTAGGCGGCCAACATTTGGATTTTAGGGGCAATTTGGGCGGGACGTGACACCTGCACGGCTTAAGTTCGCGACGCCACTCGTCGCGCCTTCAAAGGTGAAACCTCTACATGGCATTTTGAATTGCCATAAAGACTCCCTCGGGTTCCCGACTTATCTACACATTTTGGGGCGTTTTCCATTTGACCAAGTATTCCTATAACTTGAGTCGCCCTTCGTCGGTTCAGCGATCCGCCCAGGTGAGTCAACTTTGTTGAAGGAGGTTTACGTTGCGGTGGCGCCCTCTTGGATTCTCCCTACTTATGTCTTCCTTATCTCCATGAAAGGATTTTAGCATGCTTACATGAAAAAGCAGGGATCGATTTTAAGCTTCGGAGGGAGTTGCGGCTTATGTGACACCTTGCAGGCTTCGGCAGGACGAAATGGTCCTGCCGTATTTCGCCCATGATAACCCGCATATGGGCCTTCGCAAGGACTTCAATTGTTGGGGCAATAGTTTGACAAGGACTAGATCTCCTTCCTAAAATTTGACCATCCTTCTTTTCTTGTTGTGACTTTTCATCTTCTTAGATGCCATATACTGCAAAAATAGGCTCAAGACTCACTTGTTCCGTGCATTGGAAAACTTGAAGCGGCGGAGGCTCTTCCGTAACCATAACTCGTGGTCATGGCATGAAGAGTCATGGAGTTCTTTGCCAGTGACGATCTCGAAGGGACTCTTCGGGGTAGACTCTCCTTTGCAAATTGTGGGAAGGGTGGGCTACATCCGACAACCTAGCCCCGATCATGGCGATTGGCCGACAAAGTGCCTAAGATACAACTCGGCCAATGCATTGGCACGTTCCGTTTGCCCGTCGCTTTGGGGGTGGAAAGCGGAAGAGAAATTCAAGTACGATCCGATAGCTTGAATAGTTCGGTCCAAAATTTCCCCGTGAATCGTGGGTCTTGGTCAGCTCACATGATATTAGACGGGATCCCCGTGCTTCCGAACATTCTTGAGGGAAGCAAACATGCCGTCTCATCGCCGTGCGATCCGTGAGGCAGATATGAATGTTGCGTACTTCTTTGAGGCCGATCAATCACCATGATAATGCTTTGCAAAGCCTACGATTTTGACGAGCCAGTGATGAAGTCCGTAGAGACACTCTCCACGTGGTCCCTGCGGAATAGAGCGCGACTTCTATGGGACCTCGGGTGTATCGCTTTGTCTTCCCACTTTCGACTCGGCGCACCAATCACCATGCGCTTCCGCTGCGCAACCTACGATTTTTCTAAGCGGCACGGGCTCGTTATTGGTGGTTTCGTGTCGAGCTCGGCCCGACCGTGGTTCACCTCACTCCTTGGAGGTAACCGTTTGGGTGAGGCAGTACATCACCCACGTGGGATTTATATGGGGTAGCTTGCACTTCCGTTGGCAAGCTTGACTTTGGTGACGCCTCGAAACATCACCTCGTGGGACTTATACGAGACAACTTTCACGTCCGTGACGAGTTTGGCTTTGGTGACGCCCTCAAACATCTCGTGGGACTTATCTAAGGCAACTTGCCAGGCAGAGCAAGTTTGGCTTTGATAGCGTCTCCTCATCGTCGTATTCTTTTAGAATGGCCAAATAACTTTCTTCGTCCCTCTTGATCCCTTCTTGAATTGAAGTCTTGAGAGAGAGCTTGGATAGTAGGTTTCTTGGTCCTTTCCGTTGGCACACACGTGGCCGAACCATCCATGATACACGTAGAGTTTGAGCATGGCACCAGAAAGCTCTTACACTGGTCCAAGAACTCCATGCCGAATACAATTTGTGAAGTCATCCATCGGCGCCAACGATAAGTCCACTTGGTCAGTCAATGCACAGAGGCCCAGCCTTAACTGTGACGACTCCGTGTAATGGTAGTCTTCTTGAGTTAAGCCCCTTGAGAGAACCCCCTCCATTGACAACCGTCGGTAGGAGTCGCTTTGCTTCTTCCACCGAAACAAAGTTGTGAGATGCTCCTATGTCGACCAATGCTTTGGCGACCTTCCGTTAATGGTGGCATCCCGCGTGCGATTAAGCCTTTAGGGGGTATTTGGGGCGCTACACATTGCACCAAGTAGGCATGAAAGAACCCATCTTCGCACCTTCGTCCGATTTACCTCCATCTTGACCATGTGTGGAGCCAACTAAGGCACTCAAGGCCTTCCTCTTCGGACATTCATGTGCCCATGCGGTCGTCGCAAATGAAGCACGTAACACGGAGCTTTGAGGCATTAGATCCTCATGCCCTTCCCTTATCCCGTGGCTTGAATAAGGAGTTGCCTTTGTGGTTTTGGAACCACGACTTTTGGCATGGCCTCCATTACTCTTCTCTCCACCAAACTTCTTATACGTGGCTTTGGAGCCCTCCTTGTTTGTGGAGTAGTCAATAAAGCTTTGCAACGGTCGCATGATGGCGAAGATAAGTCTTGGACACCACGTCGCTTGAGCTCCCGGATTAGCCCACGATTGGAGACCGTCCATGAACAAGAATAGGGCATCCTTGTCGGTTGTGTCGGGGAC
This sequence comes from Hippophae rhamnoides, assembly GCA_033030585.1. Classification (NCBI taxonomy): domain Eukaryota; kingdom Viridiplantae; phylum Streptophyta; class Magnoliopsida; order Rosales; family Elaeagnaceae; genus Hippophae; species Hippophae rhamnoides. Next base: position 56,994,232 of record CM065428.1, on the reverse strand, counting down.
TTCTAGCAACAAGGTTGTGAACTCCTTCACGTAATCCCTTATGCTACCCGTTTCTTGATCGTATGATCGGCCCGCTTGCCTCCTCCTCGGCATTTACGGGGAAAGAGCGCATCTTGAACTCCCTTTTGAAGTCTTCAAGGTGTCAATGGTGTGTAAACCCCTCGTTGCACATCTCCATGTCTCCGCTCCACCCGGCCTTCGCGGTGTCGGACAAATACATGCAAATGGCCGATTCGGATCTTTGCTTTGGCGTAATTCCGTTATGCCGATGTAGCCTCGTAGTATTGTTCTAGCCTCCATAGGAAGTTCTCCACTTCCAGCATTCCTAACACCATTGAAGGTCTTGGGCTTAGGAACATCCACCCTCTTAGCCTCGGTTACGGTGGTTGTGCTGGTTCGCGGCGTAGCCTGAAAAACTAGATCACCACTCGTATCCTCCTCTAAGCAAGACATTTGCGAGTTCTCTTTGGACGAGATCTCTTACACCTTGGCAAGTTCGGCTTTCAACCCATCAATCTCTTGCCTTAGCCCACCATCTAGCTCGTTGAGTGACATCTTAACCGGCTGCATGGATCTCCACATCCTTGGCCTCCAAGCCGTTCTGACGCTCCTATAAGTTGTCTACTCGGTCAAACGGCTCCCAAGGCGTCTGCCTGCGCACTCCCGACTCGTGCCTCGAGCTAGAAAGTATGTCTTTCGACTTGGCTCGAATTCCTTTGATGTTTTACAGGTTTCTCACGTCCACGTTCCATAGGTGGAACATCAGCGCTTGGAATAGATGGACAGCGTTCCTTCGTTATGCCAAGAGTAAGATTGCTTCAACCTAATGCTCGATACCTGTGTCACGACCTTAATTTCTCAAGTAGCGATCGTGCGGCACTTAGCTTCACCGTCCAGATTGCACTAAACTGCCTTTCAACCGAAATGTAACTCCAAAGAGAATAGAAAGAGAGTTTGCAAAGAATGCTTTGTATTGCTCTAAAGAGAGTTTATGTTACAAATGCTAAGAATTCCCAAGGATTTTCCAAGATTGTTAGGAATTTCCCAAGATGAATGCAAATGAAGACCAAGTGGTCTATTTATAGTGTGGCTTCTAAGCTTAAGACTATGCCACACTTTTCTAGAGACTTCTGAGTCTAGAATGTACATGAGTCTTCTAGTATTATGTGCAAAATGCCCTGAGGCTCTAGGACACAGCCAACTCTAGAGTCTTCTAGGTTTGTCTAGCTCCTTACTGCACCTTTCAAGATGTTACGTAAGCTTCCAACGGCTACACATCCTTCCGAACCATCAGAGCGCATTCTAGAGCGTTCCGACCCATTTCTAGCACTCTGGCGTGCTGCAGAACATTCTAGGGTCTTCAAGCTTGAGTTGAGTCCGTCCAACTCTAACCCTTTCTAGACTTCTCTAGGCAACTCTAGAACTTTCCATGTCTTAGATCCTTTAGGCAGCCAACATTTGGATTTTTAGGGGCAGTTTGGGCGGGACGTGACAATATGTTTTCATGCTTTTTTCCACGGTGAAAGTCACGTCATGGTTTAAAGTCGTTGGTTTCCAACTTATTTGGAAGAGTACAGATAAAACTCATGATAAATATATTATTTCGTTACTTCATTAATAAATTTATTTAGGGTTTTTTAAGAGTATATTCGATTTTCTAAAAAATTAAGAGAAGCAGTTAGAGAAATCTGCAAAAAAAGAAAAGTAGAAAAACTTAGTTTTTCCTCTCTAACAAGCCTTCATCAAGTGCTCCGATGAAAGTTCGTTTGTGTTCCGATTGAGTTGAAATTTTTCAGAAAGATTCACGACTCAAGAATATTTAATCTGTACGGTGAGATTTGAATTTGGCTCTCCGATTTAAGAAAATATGGGCCGTGAACAGTGACTATAAAATTGGGTTAAATCTCCCCATTTTTTTGAAATAATTGTTAGCTTCTAAGAAATTATATTATTAATGATATTGTTAATTATATGCTTCTAGTTTTACCTAGAGATAACTTTTGTACAATTATTTATTAATAGTGAAAGTTTTGGAGAGGAGTGTTGTGTGTTTTGGAACACACATAAAATCGTGCAAGTATACACGGTCACAAGTAATAAAGATTTGTAAGTAAAATATCGTTCCCACGAGGATTTGTTACTATAGTTTGTTGAGTACTAAAATTGTATCTCTCTAATTTTATCCAAAACAATCGATGATTAAGAAAAAGGTAAAAATAAAATAAGAGAACTCTAGGATTGCAATTTTTCACCAAACTAATCCACTCAAATCATGTTATTTTCCTTTGATTTATATTTTTTAGTACATTTAATTTGTCAACCGAAAACTTATTTTTTATTCATACATCTCTTCCGAGCTCCGTATAAGCACACCTCGTTAAATTAATTCACTATATCTCTATGAGAATTAAATTTAATAAGATTCATTAAGTTCTAAGTTTTCAAATGGCCACACATACAATTAGGATATATTCCTATCCTTCATCATACATGTCATTCTATTTACGAGCAATATACACAAAAATGCATTTCTCAAGTTTAATTTTATGCCACAAATCGTTTTGATAAAATTCGTAAATAATCAAAAAGCATTAAGCACAAAATAGAACGAACAAATCGAACGTCTTATAAATCTATCAAAAATAATTAAAATCAAAGCTTCATATATTTGAATCAAATGCAACCCTAGAAAAATTAAATTACTTCATTAAATTAAAATAAAAATTACAATAGATGCAGAAAAATTAGAAGAAGAAGAAAGAAAATTAAAACATTTCGGATCGTAAATATTTGGCACATGTAGAACACAACAGAAGCCAAAAATGGCTTCTGCGTGTTCCACCGTCCAGCCCCAAACACTACAGAAAATCCAAAACTAAACTCTCAAAAAAAAACTTCTTAACTCTATCATAATATCACCTATTTATAGCTAAAAAAAATACATCTAAAATAATACATTTTTTACTTTTCAGAAACGCGTAATAATTTGTATCGAAAAACAAAAATCACGCGTATCGATTTTATTAATTAAATCACGCGTGAACTAGGGGCGCCGATTCTGCATTTTTTAAATTCTTTATGCATGCCACGTGTCAGCGTCTGATTCGCTGCAAGGATTAATGCGGACACGTGGCAGCATTTCATTCGCTTCGGGAAACGGGCGCACGATGGATTGTCGCACGGGAGACAACGGCTACAACACAGGTGTGATCCAGCGCGGCCGAGCTCATTGTAACATGCCACTTGTCAGAATATTATTGGCTTATAGATCAAATAGACACGTGGCTTCTTCGTATTCAGTAAACCTCGAGGGTGCACGCAGCTTGGATGAACTGCGTCGCACACAAATTTTGGTCGAATGGTTCGGTGCGCGACAGCTTGGTTCACGCGCTTCAATCTGGACCGTTCATCTGATCCAACGGTGAGAGATGCGCCTCGGGGGAATTTCTGCTCAGCCGACATGTGGGTCCACTCTGCACGCCGGCCTGCGCGGCAGGTGGGCCCCACGGGCACGCCCAGCCGTGCAAGAATTATACACGCGATTTTGTCTCGTCTGGTTGTACTCGCCAAATCTGGACCGTTGATTTGATGATCGAACGGTAAGTGATGGGCGCGTTTAAATGATGCGAGTAACATTCTTCTCCTGCGCAGAAAATTCAATTTTTATTAATTACATTTTCACCTACAAATATATTTCAAATTAGAATTGAATCTTTCTTAAATTACAATCAAGCCCAATTTTAATTTTAATTGTATTTTTGACTTTTACAAATTGCAATTAAGCACTCATTTATTTGAAATTATATTTTTGGACAAAAACTTGCAATAAAGTACATTTTTGATACAAATTATTTAATTTTCTAAAAAATGTATTCCATGACCTATAAAAGATGAATATTAATTTATTTAACTAAAATTAACAAAAAATGTAAAGAACATAGCAATTATAATTGATAAAATAGATGAAAATAACTATATAAAATACAGTTATCAAGGAGTATCGTAGTTGTTTTCTTCTTACATCGGGAATGTTTTTTCACGTAAATTGAGTGTGTTGATTTTGTGCATATTTCATTTTAAGCATTATTTATTTGTTTCCTATAAGATTCACACAAAGAAGGAGAATATGTTTAATTCCAATGTTTAGAACTTGATTAAGTTCAAATTGTTATTGTGATTCTCCTAACAAAATGGTATCAAAGTTGTGGTTATTATTGTTGAATTTCTTGTGCTCAATAATGGAAGCAAATTTGAGTAGAATTGTTACTTTGAATGGTTCTAATTATCATACTTGGAAAAGAAAATTGGAAGATTTCTTTTATGTCAAACAGTTTCATTTACCAGTGTTTTCTTCTTATTAGCCAGAAAAATGGTCTAAAGAAGAATGAACTTTGTTACATCGACAAGTTTGTGGGTATATAAGGCAGTAGGTAGATGATAATGTTTTGAATCATATTAGTGGGGAAATACATGCACGGTCACTCTGGAATAAACTTGAGGAGTTATATGCTCGGAAAATAGGAAATAAGAAAATGTTTATCATAAAGCAGTTGATGGCTTTAAGGTACCAAGATGAAACTCTATTGACAGATGACTTGAATACATTCCAATGAATAATCAATTAGTTAGTTGGAATAGGTATCAAGTTTGATGATGAGATTCAGTGGTTGTGTTTATTGGGTACGTTGTCGGACTCTTGGTAAACATTTAGAATGTCATTAAGTAACTCAGCTCCAAATGGTGTAATCAATATGAATCTGGCTAAGAGTAGTGTTTTGAATAAAGAAATGAGAAGAAAATCACATGGGTCTTCTCAATAGTCAGAGATTTTGGTTACAAAAAGAAGAGGGATAAGGAAAAATAGAGAGTTCAAGAGTAAAGGAAAAGGAATAAGCAAGTCCAACAAGTTTTCTAATGTTGAGTGTCATCATTGTGGCATGAAAGGGCACATCAAGAAATATCGTAGACATTTGAAGCGGGATAATAAGAAGAAAGACAAAGAAAAAGAGGGTGATGTTGACAAGGAAAATGATCACCGCTAGTTCAAAAGACTTTCTCGTTGTTTATAATGAAGATGTTGTCAATGTTGCATGTCACGAGGTCATTTGGGTTATTTATAGTGGAGCCTTCATTCATGCTATGTCTCGAGAGGACTTCTTTACATCCTATACAACATGTGACTTTGGGACAGTGAAGTTGGGTAATGATGGCTTGGTTAAAGTCATTGGTATTGGAGATGTGTGTTTGGAGATGAATAATGGCACGAGACTACTTCTTAGAGGGGTAAAGTATATTACTGAAATTCGTTTGAACTTGATCTTTGTAGGTAAACTTGATGATGAAGGATATTGCAATACCTTTAGTAATGGTCAATGGAAACTTACTAAAGGGGATATGGTTGTTGCTCGTTAGAACAAGCATTCCAGTTTGTATATACTGCAGGCGAGACTCTTTAAAGGAGTTATTAATGCTGTGACAGATAAGCTCACATTAGAATTATGGCATAAGAGACTTGCTCACATGAGTGAGAAAGGCTTGGCAGTATTGACTAAAAAGAATCTTCTTTCTAGAATGAATGATGTTTGTTTAAGAAGATGTACTCATTGTTTGGCAGGGAAGCAAAATAGAGTTTCTTTCAAGAGTTCCCCTCCTTCAAGAAAACAATACATACTTGATTTGGTACATTCAGATGTATGTGGTCCTATGAAGACAAAAACTTTGGGTGGTGCCAGTTATTTTGTGACCTTCATAGATGATTGTTCAAGAAAGTTATGGGTGTACACTTTGAAGAGCAAAGATCAAGTATTAGATGTGTTTAAACAGTTTCAAGCCTTAGTGGAGAGACAAACTGGGAAGAAATTGCGGTGCATCAGAACAGATAATGGGGGAGAGTATTCAGGTCCTTTTGATGAGTATTGTAGGCATCAGGGCATTCGACATCAAAAGACACCTCCCAAGAATCCTCAGTTAAATGGGTTGGCTGAGAGAATGAACAAGACATTGGTTGAAAGAGTAAGATGTCTTCATTCATAGGCTCAGTTGCCAAGATCTTTCTAGGGTGAGGCTTTGAATACAGTTGTACATGTTCTTAATCTCACACTATGTGTTCCTCTTCAGTTTGATGTACCAAACAGAGTTTGGACAGGCAAAGATGTTTCTTATGATCATCTTCCCGTTTTTGGTGGCAAGGAATTTGTGCATATACCAAAAGATTAGAGATCTAAGCTCAATGTGAAGACACGACAGTGTATCTTTGTTGGTTATGGTCTGGATGAATTTGGCTACAGATTTTATGATCCAGTTGAGAAGAAACTGGTAAGGAGTCATAATGTTGTGTTTATAGAAGATCAAACTATACAAGATGTTGAGAATATAGAAAAGAAGTCCATCAGTATAGCGATGATTGGATTGACCTAGATCCGGTTCCTTTATCAATACAGATGGAACAAAATGTTCAAGATGATCAACAAGGTTCAAATGATTCAGATATGCAAGCTGAAATAGATCACCAGACTACTGATCAATTGCCAGAACCAGAAATTCCACCCAAGAGGTCTACCAGAGACCGACGTCCTTCCACACGGTATGATACAGATGAGTATGTGTTATTGACAGATGAGGGAGAACCTCAATGTTATGTAGAAGCGATGGAAGATGGAAACAGAGCACATTGGGTTTGTGCTATGGAAGATGAGATGCAGTCACTGTATAACAATCACATGTTTAAGTTGGTAAAGTTGCCTAAGGGTAAGAGAGCTTTGAAGAACAAGTGGGTCTACAGGGTGAAGCAAGAAGAACAAAATTCACAACCATGGTACAAAGCTAGACTGGTCGTCAAGGGATTCAATCAGAGAAAAGGTATTGATTTTGATGATATTTTCTGTCCTGTTGTGAAGATGTATTCCATACGTGTTGTTCTAGGTCTAGCAGCAAGCTTGGATTTAGAAATTAAGAAAATGGATGTGAAAACTGCCTTTCTTCATGGTAAGTTGGAGGAAGAGATTTATATGGAGCAGCCAGAGGGTTTTGAGGTTAAAGGAAAAAAAGAATTATGTATGCCTGTTAAAGAAAAGGCTCTACGGGTTGAAGCAAGCACCTAGACAATGGTATAAAAAGTTTGAGTCAGTCATGGGGGAGCATGGTTACAAGAAGACTACTTTTGATCATTGTGTTTTTGTGCAAAAATTCTCTAATGATGACTTTATCATTTTATTGCTCTATGTTGATGACATGTTGATTGTTGGCAAAAATTCTTCAAGAATTGATAATTTGAAGAAGTAGTTGAGTAAGTCATTTGCCATGAAGGACTTGGGGCCAGCAAAACAAATTCTTGGTATTCGAATTTGTCGAGACAAGAAAAGAAAGAAGTTGTACATGTCACAGGAACGGTACATCAACAAGGTACTTCAAAAGTTTCATATGGATAAAGCTAAAGTGGTTTCTTCTCCTTTATCTAATCACTTTAAGTTGAGATCGAGTCAAGGCCCTTCAACAGATAAAGAGAAGGAAGATATGGAAAAGGTTCCATATGCCTCAGCAGTAAGAAGCTTAATGTATGAAATGGTGTGTACGAGGCCAGACATAGCTCATGCAGTTGGAGTTGTTAGTCGTTTTCTTTCGAATCCAAGAAGACAGCATTATGATGCAGTAAAGTGGATTATGAGATATCTTCGAGGTACTTCCAAGTTAACACTTAGCTTTGGAGGTGGAAAACTAGTGTTAGTTGGATACACTGATTCAAATTTGGCAAGAAATGAAGATTCTCGTAAGTCTACTTCAAGTTATCTAATTACTTTATCTAGTGGAGCAGTTTCTTGGCAGTCAAGATTGCAAGAGTATGTTGCACTTTCTACAACAGAGTCAGAGTTTATTGCAGCAACGGAAGCTTGTAAGGAGTTGTTATGAATGACACAGTTCTTAAGAGAACTTGGTTTCAAGCAGCAGAAATATGTGTTGTTCTATGATAATCAAAGTTCTATTCACCTAGCGAAGAACTCGACGTTTCACTCAAGATCAAAGCATATTGATGTGAGGTATCATTGGATAAGGGATACTCTTAATAATAAGTTGCTTGAACTTGAGAAAATTTATACTGATGAGAATGGATTTGACATTCTGAAAAAAGCAATGTCAAAGGAAAAAACTTGAAGTTTGTTATTCAATTGTCGGGATGGCAGATCCCTCCATCTAATCGAGAAAATGAGAGATTTGTTGGGTTTCCCTCTTATTTGAAGGAGTCCAAGTAAAGCCCATTGGCTTAATGGCCCATGGAATAAGAAGGGGCAAATGTGTTATTTTATTACTTTATTAATAAACTCATTTAGGGTTTGTTGTGTGTGAAAATTCTGCAGAGAAAAACCTGTGCAGCAAAAGCAGTAGCTGCAGCAGAAAAACTGCTCTCAGTTTTTCAATTTCTCCTTCTCCAGCTAGTCTTCATCAAGTGCTCCGATCGAAGGTCGTTTGTGGTCCGATTAAGCTGAAATTTTGCAGACAAGTTCATGACTCAAGACTATTTAATCTGTACGGTGGGATTTGGATTTGTCTCACTGGTTTAAGAAATTATGAGCAGTGAACAGTGACTACGAATTGGGTTAGATTGGGTTAGATCTCTCCATTATTCTTGAAATAATTGTTAGTTTCCAAAAAGTGTATTCTTGATGATGTTGTTGATTATTTGCCTCTAGTTTTACCTAGAGAGAACTGTTGTACAATGTTTTCTTGATAGTGGAAGTTTTGAAAAGTAGTGCCGTGGTTGTTTCCTTCCTACACCGGGAAGGTTTTTCTATGTAAATTACTTGTGTTGATTTTGTGCATGTTTCATTTTAAGCTCTATTTATTTGTTTCCTAAAAGATTCACGCAAATAAGGAGAATAGGTTTAATTCCGCTGTTTAGAGCTTGATTAAGTTCGAATTGAAATTGTGATTCTCCTAACAACACCGTCTTCACAACAACCAGTAACCATTTTTGCGCCTCACAACAAAATGCCACCACTGTTGTAACTCATACCACCCTACAATCCCATCCTTTTTCGTGACCCACAACCACCAACATCGTCATATCCAATCGAGAAAACTATTACCCAATAATCTCAACCACCAGCTTTACACCATCCAACCACCTATACTTTTCATCGCAACCTGGTAATCATTCTCCCATTAACTTACCTCATCTAAGCTTACCCATTAATTTTGTTGTATTGATGTTCTTCAACATTGTTCCACCTTCTACACATTTTGGATAAAGTTCTTTTAATTTCTTTGAGCTCATATTAGAACTTTGTCGGGTCTCCATAACCATTTGAAGCCACCACACTAATTGGGTGCCGAGTGATTATTAATTTCAGTGGGTAATAAGCTTTTGGGCTCATTCTTTTGAATTTGGATCAATTTGCCCAAAGTTGAAATTATGAGGAACCTATTTGTCAATATCAAAGACTTCACATTTGGAAATTATTGGCATCGGCCATGGTTCTATTACAGAGCTATTGATCACACCATGGAGTAAATTGGCACTTTTATGACTTACTTGAATTAGTATATGCTTTGGCTTGATATATTTCTAGACTTTTTTTATTTGAATTGTACTTAGTAGTTAATTTTATAAATTTATATTAGTTGTATACACTTTCAAAATGTAATATCAAATATCCTATACTCCATCTCAAAAACCTGATATATTTTTATATGATGGTATAGTAGATATTAAATATTTTTAATTGTATCATCTCATGTTTCATGAAAAAAAAAGAATCAATTACCAATAGTCTCTACAAGTGACAAGCAAAGCTTACTAAAATTTACGCACCATGCACAAAAAAATGTGATATTGTTATTAACATTGAATGTATTGACAATTTTGTGTCTAAAAGTGTTGTAAAAGATTTGGATTTACAAGTTGAAACTCACCCTCGTTTAAAAGGCTTTTTGAAAGTCTCAATTTCAATTAGGAATTTCTACGTAGATGAGATAAGGTATGATATGAGAAATTCCAATGAATATGATGTTGTTCTTGGTAAAATTTGGTAAAAACATATATGTATAGTCCATTGTTTGAAAGAAAATAGTTTTGGATTATCGTGAAATGATAAAAGGATAGAACTATTTTCTTTGAAAAAGAAATTAAGTTCAAAAGTACTGAAAGAGAAATTACCACCTTGATCACCCAAAATTCTTTCACCTTTAGAGAGTATTCTAGGGCCTCTTCCACCTAAACCCAAAAAACTACCCTAGTTGAGAAAAGTATACTTAGGTTACCACCTAAACCAACCATCCTACCTCTACCAATTCTAAGCATTTTTGGTTTTTCACCAATGAATTCAAAAGTCACTCTTCCCTCATTCTATCTAAATTTAACTCTTATGTTCTATTGGAACCAAAACCACCTGATACCCAACTTTTTATAATTACAATTGAGAGCTTAGCTAAAAGATTCATTCATACTCCCTCTTGTGTTTAGTTAAACTTATTTAGTCTAACCTTGGCTTTTTCATGATCATTGTCTTTTATCCCCAAAATCCAAATTTTGCCTTGATAATACTATTGCCACCCCATTTGTTATTACTAGTGTAATATATTAAAGGTTCTTACACATATGACTAAGCACACCCCATTTTTAGTACATTGTAGATTTGGAATGATGGTTTTAATTGTATAATATTTCTCATGTATCTTCTAAAAAGAATGAAAAAATTCATACTCTTCCGCCTATTCCTCTATAGTGTTACAACTCATTAGAGTCGAGTTTTTTTTAAGTCAGGCTGACATAGGAACTATAACTATTAGTATTATATAGTTTATTATTATGCAAAACTCAATTATAAGAGGCCTATTAGGATAAATATTTGACTATAAATTGATATTTTTTATTGTATTTTGAGAACTTTTGATGAAATTTTAAAATGTAATGTTTTGAAATGAGAACATTGTTTTCTCACTTATCCTCCAAACTCTTATTCTTCTTCTTTCTTTCTTGTTCTTTAAACAAAGATTAAACAAACAAAAAAATTCTCCAAAACTGGTCACATATATATAAAACTCTCTTAGTGTATTTAAGTAGACTATATAGTAATGATACAAGAAAAATCATCTTTTTAGGGTGGCACAGAAAATACTTTAGCTTGAACTGATTGAATTGGTTCATGATTGATTTTGGTGTTCTTATTAAGAGAAAACGTGTAGTGAGTTATGTGAGTTGATGAGATCTACTAGGTTTTAGAATCTATTTGATCATCTCTTAAGGCGAAATTCTGAATAGTATTTAACAAGAGAAATGATTTATGCCTTATTTGAATTGATTGAGCCTTTTAAGCTAACTATTGTTAATATCTGTAGCCACACATTTGAACCTAACAAAGAACCATTCATATCTTTAAGTCACATTTTATGCATAATTAATAAGTATTACCTTTATTCTTGCATTTTTAGGCTGTATGAAAAAATACAATCATGTGTTATGTTATAGAGTAAGGTGAAATATAATGCACTCTATAAAAAAAACTTACAACACAATCATCCCTCTAAAGAAAAAGAAAATAAATTTGGGGGTGTTGTGAAGTTACAAAGAGAGAGAGAGAAAAGATGTGGAATAAAAGAATAGGAAAAGAATGACAAAAGAGGATGCACTAAAATATCAAGTACAATCTCAATTTCAATTAAAAAGTGCATGATGAAAAAGAAAGAAAGCCAAGTAAAATCTTAATTTCAGTTAAAAAGTACATTATGAAAAATAAAGTTAAGGTATGGAAAAAGCCTAAATGTCTTCATTTATCAACCCTCCACCTAAGCCTTACATTAAAAGCATGTAAAATCCTTATTGATCTTTAGTTAAGTGCATATTTATATTGGTGGAGAGGAATGTGAAAAATAGACTTATGAGACTTGTTCTATGATTGAATTCATTAGCATGCTCATATAGGTTGATTTCATGAGTGCATTGGATGATATCATGTGCAACACACATACAAGAATCAATTTGTCAAAAACTTTACATATCCTTATATTGATGGAACGTTGATTGATAAATATATGAACCTTCTTATCATAACATTGTACTACTTTTGAGATGAATTGTTTTCGTGAAATATGCATGTACTAATAGAAATATATTTATGAATATACTACCTATGTCACTTTATTTAGTTATATTTGACTTTACTTGAGAACAAGCAAAGAGTTAAGTTTGGGAGTGTGATGATTCTATGAAAGTAGAGTCATTAGCACATTTTTTACCTAATATTTACTTGTTTTATTCAATAAATAGTATTTTTGGGACAAGAATATTAAAATATAAATTTTTTTAGTGAAAATATAATCTTTGGGAATTTTTATGGATTTTTAAAGTATGACCAATTAGAAGCTTTCATGTGACCTGCCACGCAAGTAGAGGAGCTGATTGGGCAAGCCACGTGGATGCCACACAAGAAGAGACAATGAATCATAGATTATCATGTGTGAGAAATGATGAACTGTATGCCATGTGGCAACACATCATTCAATTCGAGTTCAAAGCACGATCAAACCTTCACGCCACATGTCACCACTCTACTCGTCCAACCATTCCACCTATACACCATGCCATCTGTAATCATGAATCTCATTGTGTTGTGTAATGCTGACTCAATATGCATTGCTTCGGATCGATATCCCCTGCCATGCATCGACTCTGATTTACTTAGTAAATTTAGTATGCCACATGTTGCACTATGATTGGATATCATTATTCATTTCGTGTGTTTTGATCTCAGCCCTTGATCTGAAGTCAATCTAACAATCTAGATTGCACCTGAGTTATATTTAAGCTCTTAATCACCCCAAAACCTTAATAAGTTACCATTAGCATAATTTTGGTCAGTTTTTGGAGCTAAAAATACATAAAAATTCAAAAAGCACTACTACAAAAATGGGTATTTAAGTTGATATGTAAAGTCAGTTTTTGAAAAAAACCAACTTATAATGAATTTAAAATCGATTCGGTGTAGAACTGACGTTATCTATGTAGTATGTATCATTGGTTAATGTGTCGAACCGACGCTATGCGTGAACGTAGCTTCGGTTCCAGGTGTCAACCGATGCTATGCTACGTGGATAACGTCGGTTGACACCTGGAACCAACGCTATCCACGTAGCATAGCGTTGGTTGACACCTGGAACCAACGTAATCCACGTAGCATAGCATCGATTGACATGTGAAATCGACGCTACACACGTAGATAAATTCTTTTCTCCTCTTTTTTCCCCAAATAGAAACTATTCCAAGTGTTGCATAACTCTCAAAAACCCAAAACCTCCTCCACTCTTTCTCATTTTTCGGCCAACTACGACTACCAATTCCAACGCCAGTTAGTGAGTTTTCATCATCTCTAACTAATCTTTTAGATCCCCTATTTTTTTGAACAAAATACTCAAAAAATTTATACCTATTTCTCACTTATAAAACACCATTTTTTCTTCATTTCCTTCATTTTTTCACTTTATTTACTTTTGTAAGTATTTCTATTAATTTTATGCACTTATTATTCATATTTTTTTTCTATTATTATGTGTATAAATTTTTGTATTATATATGTAGGTTTGTATTATAACACGAGAAGAAGAATATGATGATCTTGAATAAAATAGAACAAAATCATGGTAATTTTTCTACTATTAATTAATATTTTATTTTTTAAATATTTGTATTATTTGAATTATTTGCTAAACTTATTTTGGTTTTTTCTGTTCGAATACAGATTTTTATTTGAGTATAATAGAAAATGAGTAAAAAAAAAATTTTAAGTCGATTCACGTTAGTGAAGGATACAATTTCGGTGGAGATTTAAGAGTAGATTTGCACTACAATTCAACTTTTATTTATCAACTTTGATTGTATTTTTTCTTACACTCTTTTCTTTATCAACTTTTATGTCTTTCTTTATGAAGAATATGAGCTTTATGAACATAATTATGTGTAATTAATATATCAATCTAGGGATCTTATGAACCCAATTTTCATCATATGATGATCTAATATTTTACCACAATTATAATTATAATTTAATTATATTATTTAATCTAATTTTTATGTTATTAATTATTTGGCTAATAATTTATCTATAGAGGCAATTAAATAGGTTTGAGAGAATTATTTAATTTTTTATCTTGATTCAATAATATGCATAGTTTCTAGGCACAGATGTATAATTCTTATATATGTGATCTATAATTGATTAACTTAATGGATAGTATGTAATTTAATTGGTACGAGAGTGCAATTAAATTAATTATTATATAGTGTTTAGTGTACTTCAGAGATGAATACATGCTAGGTTAGATTTAATTGATCATATAATTAATTAATATTTATAATTGAGGGATTTTAGGGATTCACATGTTTAGAAAATTAGAGAATTAAATATTCCTAGATATTTTCTCATATATCTTCTTAGTTACTAAAACTGATTTAATTAATTATTATTTTTTACTTTTAGTTATTTTAATTTTCCTTTCTTAAAATATAAAAACACAAAAAAATTGATTTTGTTTTTTTTAGTTTTAAAAATTAGTTTCTAATAAAATAATCTTTGTGTGAACAATCTTTTTCTTATCATTATATTATTTTTTATGATACGTATATTTACGTATTCATTGTACACACAATTTGTGTGGTGATCAATAGTTCATTATGACAATCAAGGTGTGATTTGCTTGACTAAGAATCCTCAATTTTATAACCTTATGAACCATGTAGATGTAAAGCTACACTTCATATGAGAGATGATCATAGAACAAGGAGAGGTGGAGTTGGTGAAAATTCAAATGAATGATAACCTGGTTGACATGGCAACAAAATTGGTTCCCTTAGCAAAGTTTGTGAAGTGTCAAATTTTGGTCAAGGTGACCATCCCATCTATATGAAGGTGAAAGAGGTGGGTCTTCACCCAAGAGAATGAGTTCCAAGGATTATCATCAAAGTTGAAATTTGTGATATCGTGATGCAAATCTATAGGGGATGCTTGAGAACTAATTCAAACATCAAAGGTTAGACTAAGAGCATTACATAGAGAATGGAGAATGGTTAGTGGTGCATGTTGATCACTTGAGCTTGTCGATTGATCGAGGATCTAGCGTGCATCTATTGCGGAGATTATGCTCAGATTTTGGTTTCTAGTTTTAAAGACTCGATCGATCGAGAAGTATAAAAAATGGAGTAATTGATGAAATAGGACACAATTTTAGGGCAAGAAACTAGGGTTTGATGGGCATTATTGTAATTTCCCATATTGGGCGTGTATAAGTACATGTTGTGCCCTAGAAACCACATTACATTGTGTGAGAGTGAGACGAGAATAAGAGCAGTTTACAAGAGAGAAAAGAAAGCAAGAAAAGACATGATGTTAGGGTTTCTACTATTGTTGGTGTGTGAAGCTTCTGCAAGGTTTCTTTGAGTGCTATTTCTCTTGATAAGTGTTTTTTCTTCAAAGATATCTCTTTGTAACTTGTAATTTTCATATTGAAGTTAGTAAAACTCATCTCTAATGAAAAGGGTGAAGAAGTGGAATAGACTAACCACATTGGTTGGATTAAACCACTATAATTTTGGTGTGTTATTTTTTTATACTTTTTCCTTGCATATTTTCCATTGTATTTAATATTTCATTCTAGGATTTGTGATGTTTTGTTGGATAATTTTTTTGTTTGTATTGAAAATTTATATTCTTGTTTAAATTAGTAAACATTTATAATACTATAAATATTCACATTTTCATAACAAGGATTAACATCTAGTTTCTCAAGTACATCAATGTTTCAATTCGTAAATCAAAACGGTTAAAATGTTGTAGCTTGGATAAATTTATGAGAGAATATAGTGGAGCCTCGACCGTCTTGCTCTATTTTTCTATTCAAATTAATGTTGGCAATAACAATTGATGCAATGATAGTTCTTCACCGAGTAAAGATTTTTGATATCTAACATTTTTGGTTAAAGTAACCATAAAAAGTTACACAAACATAAAATGTTTAATTACAAAGCATTTCTCTAAAGTTTTATTTTTAAACCCTTTTATCTAGTATGCATATATTTTTTTCTTTTTTATGTAACGTAAAAATAATTTTCATATTCAAAAATACAATATATATTTTTTTTTTTGGAAAAAACAATATTACGCAAGTGCCAATGTTAAGGTTCATCAGTTGTTTAATATTCTTGTTTTAAAAAAAATGTCTCTTTGTTTATCAAAAATGTATAAAATTAATTTTTTATCCAATTTTCATTAAATACAATGAAATAACACACGTAATACATTTATGTTTATATTTTTCAATAAACATATATCTCAAGATGCAATTTTTTATTAAAAAATTGCTTAAATATTTTAATAAATTCTTTCGATCAAATTGGAATAAAAATTTCATTGTCGAATATACGTTTTTAGATGTTAAATAATAAAAATTTTGTTTAAAAAATTCATAATTTTTTTTGATATTTTTTAAATAAAATATTAATTTTTTACGTATATACCTATCAAAAAACATAAACATATATGTGACGCATGTATTATTTTATTATGTTTAACAAAAAATTAGATAAAAATAATAATTCTATTATTACCTTATACTCTTTCCACAAACAAAATAACTTTTTTCAAGAAACAAATAGACTTAAAACAAGATTTTTTAAAATATGATAGTATAAACATTTTTACCATAAAAGGTTATCATTTTAACTTTTCACCTATGTTTTTTTATAAAGTGATCTTTTTTAAAGAATTAAAAATAAAAATATTAAATCATGAGACAATCAATTTGCAAATAAAGAGAACATACACAACGTAAGAGTGATAAGCTATTAAAATAACAATTTGTTTAAAAAATTAAGTATATTTTTCTTATTTTAAATAGTTAATATTCACTTATAATTTAAATCAATATAACTCAAACTAACCCAACAAAATAATGCTAAAATAAACTAAATTAAAGTAGATATTAAAACAGAAATATTAAAGCATAAAAATAAAAACACTAAAAATTTAACGAGGTTAGATATAAATGTTATATATGTCATCGGGTGTCATTGAATACTTCAACTATCTCCAAATAGATGAATTCTAAAATTGAGCTAATTAATTACTCTTATAAAAAAGAGAACGATTTGTAAATTTTGAGATGCTTTAGAAGTGAAAGAATGAGTTTTATTAAAAAAAATATGTAATTTTGATCCATTATTCATCGATAAAAAATACAATATGTGTTAAAATTGATTACGATTACTATAAGTAAAAATATAAGAAAACATGTGGTAGAAAATATATATAATAATATCATACCAGTGATAAATACATATATGCTATATATATAAAAACAGGGATTAAGTAAAAAAAAATGAAAAATCATGAACAATTCTTACCTTTGATTATGGAGATCCCTTTATATTTCCCAACATAGTGTTTTGATGTTTTGATTTGATTGAATTTTTTTTTTTCCCTCAAGATTAATTTTGATGATAATGGGAAACAAATACTTAGTCACGTTTAAGGACTAAATAAATTAATAATTAGTCATCACAAAAGCTTGCCTCCCAAAAAAGCTCATTGCCAGAACATTTTTGTACGCTACAAACCACAATATTTAACCAATCAATTATATAGAATACAATGGATTTTACTCTTTTTTAGCAAAAATAAATAAATAAATAAATAAGAATAGAATTGTCTTTCTTCTTTGCTTTACTTTATTTGGAGTCGGCGTGTGGGAGAGAATTCTTTTGACATGAGTATCCTGCGCTTGGTGATTGCCAAATTGCCTCCTCACTATTTTTCAGTCACGTCATCGCCATGTTTCTTCCTTGATTAATAATTCTTTTTTTATTTTTATATTTAATAACAGCTGTGAGCTCTATTGGGACTCCTTGATTACTGTCATAACGTTATAATTAGAGATATTAAAGATTTATTTAGATTCACTTAACTGTGAATTATAGTAAAACTTAATTCATATAAAATTTAAAAAATTATTTTAATTTAATTCATTCTTAAATAAATTAAATTAAAATTTCCATAAAATATATTATATGATTTTATATAAACTATTATTACTCAATTTTCTTTTAAACAAATTATATTAAACATGTTATTTGCTAAATTATTTATAAGTTAATAAAATAAAATTTAAAAATAAAAATATTTATAATTTTATTTTAAAACAAAATAATAGTATAAATATACAAGGAGAATCGATTAAATTCAATATTTTGAAAGAAAATATATTTTAAATTTGTATGTATTAAAGAAATATTACACCTATAAAAAGATTACAAAAATTTATATTATTTTATTTTTTTTTTACGAAAATAAGATAATATATTATCTTTATAAAATAATTTTTTATAAAGATGATAAATTTATAATATTTAATTTAATAAATAAAAAATTAAAATATATTTTTATTAAAAATAACAGAAATATCCTATCATATTTTTTTTTGAATTACTTATCTATTAACTCTATTATTCTAACAAGATGAGTGGTTGATAATATACTTGGCATGAGCTTATTTTGTGGGTCATGGGTCATGTAATCATGTCTACGTCAGACTTTACAACCTTACAAATCGCGCCATCAAGGGAAAGTCCATATAAATTCACCAGTAGCCTTAACTTTTTCTGATGGGGCCGAATAACATGAAAAATATAAAAATTCAAATTATTTATACTATAATTAAAGTTAAATATATATATTATAATTTTATTGATAGTAGATAAAAATAATAATATTTTTAAATTAATATTAGATAAATAAAATATATAATTTTAATTATATATAAAATATTAAATTATATAATTAAAAAGAATAAAAAATATTTATAACACAAAATTATATTACAAACTATTTTATTTTATTTTACTTTTATTAAATTATATATAAATATGAATAATTTTATTATAATAAAAGTCAATTATACATAACCCTAAAAATTTATCAAATCGCCCACCCTATTCACCCTCAATATCTCAATTTTGATATATATTTTAAACTATGTGAGAAAATGTTATTAATAAACAATATAATTATACTCATTGTAAAACATTTATATTAATTATAACTATAATATATAATAATTTTAATTATCAAATGTAACAATACAGCTCAAAGAAAAAAAAAACTTACAGTAGTGCCTCTACTGGGTCGTGTTAGAAGCAATATATATTTAAGTACAAATTATTGTTAAACCCATTTTTTATAAGTTTAATGTTTTGAAGAATTGGTATTAGAACAGTAACTTATTGTAATCAAATACCTTTGATAACTCAAAAATAAATTAAAATTTTTAAATTTAATAGTTTTTATAAAAAAAATAAAAAAAATATATTTTTATAGAAATTCAAGTGAGAACCTTTTTTTTTTAAAAAAATAGCTTATAAAAATGCAAAAGAATATAAATTATTGTTAAAACTATGTATCATACACTTTAAATTTTATATAATTTGTATAAAAAATTGTATAATATAGAAGTACATTTTGGATGTAATTTTAAATTATAAAATTTTATGTTGATAACATGGTTATAATTAACAAGAAAAAACTTTTATCTTACATATACTGTGTGTTTGTTGCATTCTCACTATTCAAGTTTTTTTTAAGTGATTATTAAATTATATTTTAATTTTTGAAATAAAAAGATATTATTTTAGAAAGAACTAATGAAACATTCCCACTGAGCTGATAGCTAGTTTAAATAGTACTTTTTTTTTTATCAATGTGGTTTTGAAATTGTTGGGTGAAGCATGTGTAATTGTTCTTTTAAGTTAAAAAAAAAAGAAACAAATAATAAATGAAAGCCATTTTTTAATAACTATATTATATTTATATATTTATAATAGATATTTAAATCTTTATATTATAAAAGTAGGCATATTAATATTATTAAACTTATGTGTTTAGTGTACTTTAGTTTTTAAATTTATAATTAATATATTTTAATTTTTAAATTATTAAGATATGATATTTTAATTTTTAAATCTATACTAAAATGTGTTAATTCTGTAAAATTTAGGGATCAAAATATCTTAAAAATATAAATTTAAATACTCTTTTATATGATATTTTAAACATTTAAAGTATAAATATTATGAAATAATTAACATTAAAATATTTCAAAAACATAAATTTAATAGTTGAAAAACAGAGAATCTGCTTTTTACACGATAAAGATTCCACGATCATATTTTCGTTAATTTTGTTAGAGTTATTAATATATAAAATAATTTATAAAAATATCTAATATATTTATTTTATTATAATTAAACGTATATAATATGATTAAATAATAAAAATATGTATAATTTTAAAAATATGTATATCATTTTTCATACATTTATACATAATTATAATTTTAAAAATACACATAATTAAATATGTTTTTATTGTTATTCATATTTATGAATATAATTAAAATAAATAAATATTTTTAAAAAATTATCTTATGGATATGAAATATAATTATTATTTTTATAATAAAATTTATAAAATATTGTTATATTTATATAATTAATTATGATTGAATATATAAAAATATGATTAATAAATATTTTTTATTTATTAAAAAATAATAAATTATTATTATGATAATTAAAAATCTAATTTTAAGAATTAATATCCTTAAAACTCAACAATTCAAACATTTTCACGTACATATTTGCTCTGGTGTTGGAGAAAGAAATAAATTATTTATAATAATTTATTATACAATAATAGGTAAAGAAAATATAATTTTGATTACTTTAATAAATAGATAATCATTATATTAATTTTTGTTTTGCATGCTTTGTTACAAATAAACGTGTTTTATAGAAAGGAAGAATGAGTTAAATAATCATTTTGTTTTTAATTGAAATTATTTATTCCTATTAATTAATAGAAAAATATTATTTAATTTTTTTTATTATTTAAAAGGTGACAAATTTGATTATTTTATTATTGAATTTAAATTTAAATCACTCATATAAAATATATGTATTTTTTAAATGTTAAAAATAAAAATCTAAAATTAACTAGAAGAGCAATAAAATATTGGTTTTTAAGTAACTTTGTTTTTCTATGACCTATTTTTTATTATTAAAATGATTAAATTATATATTCTACAAACTAAAATACCAATCGAACTCAAAATCATAAATAAAATATTAAAATGGTATCACATTTTTATAAAAATATATATAAAATTTGTACTCTCTAAATTATTATTATATATTTTTAAATATTATTTATTAATTTTAAAATATATAATGAGTTAATATATAAAGTTTTAAAGCAACACGTAACAAATAAAAACTTGTATTTCCCACAATCCTCTCCGCAAACCCAGCTGAGGTAATTTCGAAAATATATGTATTTTTAAACATGTGAAACTGGCGGTGATCATATGGAATCCCTCTCAAGTATCATGTAAGCACGAGTAGTTAATTTTTTTTTGGTAAATCTTAATTTAATATGTTAGTAAGGAATTTAAAGATTTTTAGTACGTAACGATGTAATAAATATGAATTAATTTAAATTAAAACAAATTATATTTTTAAAAATTATATTAAAATTTATTTATAAATTATTTTCATATATATTAAACACGTAGCATATAAATTAAAATTTTAAATTGATATTTGATATTTGATAACAAATGTATTATTTATAATTACAAATAAAAAAATTAAAAAAATCAAAATTACATATATACAATTATTAAATTATTATAAATATTTATATTTACTTTTAAG
The DNA here is from genome assembly GCA_033030585.1 of Hippophae rhamnoides. Taxonomy (NCBI): domain Eukaryota; kingdom Viridiplantae; phylum Streptophyta; class Magnoliopsida; order Rosales; family Elaeagnaceae; genus Hippophae; species Hippophae rhamnoides. Next base: position 56,972,487 of record CM065428.1, on the reverse strand, counting down.
ATAAAATAATAATCTAATATAATTATAGTACGTATTATATAACTTTCGATCCTAATCAAATTTGATTATAAAATTTAACAATTTGAGTTCAATCTGATTATAAAATTTAATAATATGATTTTTTATCAAATTTTTTAATTTAAATAGATTAATTAAATTATTTTTTACATATAATAAAACTTAAAAATATTATAAAAAAATAATTAATATAATTTATTATTAATTGAAATTTTTTATAAATTTAATTATAATGATATCATTAATTTAAAAAAAACGTTTGATTATTTTAATGATAATAAATTGTCATGTATTTAATTATTTTAATTAATAATAACCTATCAAATCAGTTGCTTTTTCAGCGTACAAAAGTATTCGACTTATAAACAAAAGCTAGTCTCGGGAAAATCAACACCACTTGACCTGCCGCGAAAACGCTTTAACGACGTCCCCAATGCCCACACCTTCAGAAATTATCCCTCGTCATTTAAATTTCTTCTTTTTATTAAACTACTCATGGAATTTCTTTATTTGACTTCATAGTCCCTCATTATTACCATAATATCATTTATCGTGCGTGACTGTACTGAGAGTGAAACTTAAAAAAAAAAAAAAATCATTCTTAACTTTTTTAATTATAAAGATAACATTTTTACATTAAATTTATATATTTATATTATTAAAAAATCTATTATATTTAATATTAATAAAGTATTTAATATTTAATATTATTTGTTAATTACAATTAGAGGTTAAAAATAAAAGGGAGTATATAGTTGCAGCATGAAGCCAAAGCTGTAACTACATTCGTCCCTTATTTATAGGCCGTCAAAGGCTCAAAGCTCATCTTATTCTCGAGCTTCTTTATAACAATTTCAACCAAGTAATAAAGCTTTCTTCCACTTTTCCATATCTCCGGAGTTACAAATTGAAACTTGTACCATAACCAACTATGAAGAAGCAAGGTCTTTTTGCAGCGTCAGTAGCAGCCATTTCTGCTACTGCTCTCTCTGCCACTTCTTCAAGTTTCGTTTGTAATTCCAATTTTCAATTTTCTTACCAGGTGAAGTACTTGAATCCGATTTATGGGTTGTCTTTCTTTTTAGTTTTATCCAATCGATTTTAACCTATTATCCCCCTTTTCGCTTTTGTTGCGGTTCTGTTTTAATTGAATTCACTTGTTTGATTTCAGGGAGGTTTTTTTTCTTTTTTTCTTTTTCGCTTGTAAGTAAATTTAATTGATTAAATATGTTTGAGAACGCTATAGATATGTTGATGTGTACTTTTGATTTCTTTTCTTACGTTTTAGATTGTTCATCCTAGTTAATTCGTATGGATCATGAAAAGTTTCTCTGTTTTGACTTTTTTCAGGACGATGTTTCAAAAGGAAAGCGACAAAATTTAAATTCATCTTCAGAAAAATCGTCTTCAACAGATAAATTTGCGCCAAGGTTTGATGGGTTGAGATTTATAGAAACACTTGTCACGGCACACAGATGATGCTAAGCTCATCCAATGAAATTGTCTGTATTTTTTGTCACTGGACTTCATTTAAAAAACATCAGTTCAGAAATAGAAACAGGGTTAATTGTAATGTTTAAGCTATTGGCTCGCTTTGTTTCGGTTTCCATAGAGAATCAACTATAATGGTATACAAAAGGATTCTCATTGTTTCATATGTGTAGTATGTGATGTGAAATGTGCGAGTTGAGTTGGTAATGACTCAACATATAGTAATAAATAATACCAATTCTTGTTATACAAAAAGTGAATGATTAGAAAAAGAAAGAAAACATAAAACTTACTATGATATTTACGAGTATATGAAATTAGATTTATCATAACATTTTTTTTATTTTAATTAATAAATAATATTTTAGAGTTAAAAATATTAAAATATATTTTTTAATTTTTTTTAAGAGTTTTTGAAATTATTATAGATTTTTTTTTATAATTTTTTAGCGCAGAATTAATCAAAAGCTCACACGTGGACGACACATATACAAGGAAATTGATCGCAAATCACATTGTGTCGCATGGAGCTAACTAACCATGCATTAACTAGACCGGTCTTCTTTTGTCATGCGTCGTGTTCTGATTCGTCCATTGAATTTCATGTGTCACATGTCATGATGTTATTGACTACCATTATTATTTTTGATTGTTTTGATCTAGTCATTGGTTTTAAGTTGATCTAAAAGTTCAAATTCTACCTTAGTTATATTTAACACACTAATAAACCCATAAACCTTAATAAGTCGTGATTAACATTATTTTTATAAAATTATTATTTTAGTGAAAATTCAAGAAAAAATTGGTGCTATAACTAAAGATTAATTGTATTTCTTTTCATACTCTTTTCTTTATCAATTGTTATGTTTTTTTAATGAAAATTATGGACTTTATGCTATTAATTGTTTGACCAACAATTGATCTATAGAGTCAATTAAATAGATTTGAGATAATTATTTAATTATTTATTTTTATTAAATAATATGTATAGTTTTTAAACAGAGATGTATGATTCTTATGTATGTGATCCATAATTGATGAACTTAATAAGTAATGTGCAATTTAATTGACATTAGAGTGTTATTATGTTCATTACTATATGGTGCGTAGTGTACTTGAAAGATTAATACATGTTAGATTAAATTCAATTGATCCTTTAATTAATAGATAATTATATTTTAGAATTTTATTAATTAACATGTTTAAAAAATTAGGATATTAAGTATTCCTCGATATTTTCGTATATATTTTCTTAGTTATCAAATCTGATTTAATTAATTATTGTTAATTACTTTTAATTATTTAATTTTGCTTCCTTATAATATAAAAACACAAAAATTGTTTTTTTTTAAATTAATTTTTAATAACATAAACTCCGTAGTAATAATTTTTTATTAAAAAAATATTTTTTTATTTTATTTTAGTTTAGTTTAATTTTTATTTATTTATTTATTTAGTTATTTATTTTTAATTTTTATTTAGACACATTTTTTAATGTTATTAGAAGCATAGTTGAAAAAATGGTTAGCAATAATTATTTATAGCCAACAAACAAAGTGACAACCAAAAGAAGAGTAGCTGGAATGCATGAAGTAAATGATATACTTCATGTTACCTGTTTACATTTACAGGGAGAGTTGTGACATGGCAGTTAAAGTTACAAAAATGTGTTGCATTGTCCATTACAGAAACAGAGTTTATAGTAGCAACGAAAGCATGTAAAAAGTTGATATGGATGAAAAAGTTCTTGAAATAACTTGGGTAGCAACAAGACAGTTATCAATTATTTTGTGATAGTGAGAGTGTTATCTATCTTGGAAAAAATGTCTCATTTCATTTTAGATTAAAACATATTGATATGAAATATTATTGGATTAGGGATGTAATAAAGAAAAAACTATTACATCTTGAGAAGTCCATACATAAGAAAACATATCAAATATGTTACGAAAATTCTTTGAAGACAAAATTTTGAATACTATCATTTAGTTGTTGAATTGTTAGGAGATAATATTTTAGAAAAATATTGAGATATTTTTCTAAAAGGGGATTGATTAGTGAGTTTGGGAAATACTTGTGTGACACTATTTTGAGTATATTTCAATTTATTGTATTGTTTCTAATTTTGTACCCATTAATTTTATTAGTAAAAGAAATATTCTTTAGAGTTTATCCTTTAGACTTAACTCAAATTAAAGGATAAATCACGTTAAATTACCGATATTATTATTTTAATTTTTTGAATATATTTTATTTTTAACTAATTTAACCAACACGTTAGAAAGTGGAAATATGCATACTCTCCGGTCTTATCCTATTCTTAAATCAAACTTAAAATCATGGCTTGAACCCTAATAAGTGAAAATCGAAAGAAAGTACTCCGTTTATGTAATATCAACAAAAAAAATTTTTAGATATATTATATACATAAGATGTATATGAAGAGAAAAAAAAATTATTACCCTTTTTGGCTTGAAGGAGGGAACGGGTAATGGGTCCATAAGACTTGAATATATAATCAGCAATAAGATGAAAAAGAATGATATAAATTATAATTTAAAAAATGTAAAGTAAAATGCATATAATTCGATGAATCGACAAAGATATGAAGAAGGAAGTAATGGAAAGGGAAGTTGGGGAGGAGGAGGTCAAGCCGATGAAAAGAAAAGAAAAAAGGAAGAGAAGGATATGATCTGATGCATTCATTTTTTGTTTCTTTTTCTTTTGGTTTATGGAACAGTGACCAAATGATTAAGGTGTTGTGCGTTGATCTCCACCTAGCTTTCTGATAAATAGGTTGTCCCTTTTGGATATTTTGCCAAGAAATAGAAAAGATAGAGAAATACAGAGTTGAAAGGAATAGAGTAAACCTCCGCAACAAAAATGGGTATAGAACAGCGTTTGAAAAGCTATGTTAAAGAACATGAGATCCAGTTGGTGACAACCAACACACCAGTTGGAACCAGCCACCAATAGCTTGGTGGGGAAGGATAGGTTGTCCAAGAACATGTCTCTCCATAATTGTGTTTATTTTTAATTATTACAATTTTGCTTTTCTTTTGTATAAATAGGTTGTAAACATTCGTTTATTCATAATCAATAAATCCATTTCTTACATGGTATCAGAGCTTAGGAAACAATTTAAAAATTCACCATAGAAATTTTTTCCCATTTTTCTTCAATATGTTTTTTTTTCAAAACCAATTTCGATTCACAAAATAATTTTAATTTCATCCCATCATATTATTCAGATTCATCCGAGCAATCTGCAATTAAAATCAAGCCAAAATACCTCTCCACGCGCTCATACGCGCCTTGTTTAAACTCACCGGCGTTCCATGCGCCTCACCGGAGACACACGCGCCAGCTGCTGAGGAAGACGACTTCAACGACACGTCGTTCGTGCGCCGCTGAAGCAAACGACGCGTCGTTCACCCGGTTCGGTCTTCATCCGGTCCGGTCCTGTCCGGTTCGGTCTTCATCCTGTTCAAGGTTCCACCGTTGCAGTCGCCGTTTCAGCCATTCCAACCGCCGATTCACCCACTTTCCGACCGGCTCTTCGGCTGAAATTTTCGGTTTTGTAATCCTTAACTCATTTTCTATAAGATAAAGCATATTTCAATTCATTATTTATTTCATAAATAGTCATCATTGTCTAAAACACACTTAAACCTATCCCGTACTTTCGAATTTATTCAACAAATAATGTCTATGACTACCAATACCAACCCTACTTTACCAAAATGGTATGATGACCCTAGCCATTCATTATATTTACACCATTCAGACCAACCAGGCATGGTTCTCGTAGCTCAATCCTTAAACCAAGAAAATTATCACATTTGGAGTCATGCAATGCTCATGTCTCTAATAACCAAAAACAAAGAAGGATTCATTGACGGCACAATCCAAAGGCCATCAAATAACCTTGAAACATAAATCAAACAATGGACTCGCTGCAACATTCTTGTCAAATGATGGATCCTCAACACTATATCGCCCAAAATTGCAAAAAGTGTCATGTATAGTGATACTGCATATGAGCTATGGGAAGAATTAAAGGAACGTTTTTCGCACACCAACAACAAGTGCACCTATTCCACATTGGGAGCAAGAGATCTATGACAGATACAGAAGGTGTAAGCATTGGAGAATACTATACAAAATTGAAAAGCTTATGGGATAGTCGTGATGCAAGATGTCCTCTTCCACGTTGTGGAGGAAATGCCTAAGGGAACTACAAGAATATCAACAAAAGCAACGAACCATAAAATTTCTCATGGGGCTTAACAATGTTTACACATCAAAGACGTGGACAAATCTTGCTCATGGAACCATTACCTACAGTAAATAAGGTATATTCACTTATTGTTCAAGATGAAAAGCAAAGAGTTGTCTCCACGCAAAGCATAGGAATGATGCCAGAAGCTGCCACACTTGTTGCCAGAGATAATCGTCCACAATATCCTCACAAAAATTACCCACCAAGGAATCCACATCTCAAGTGCAATCGATGCAACAATATAGGCCATAATTCTGAGAATTGTCGAAGTCACCTCAAATGTGATTTTTGTGGTCTCAATGGACACAATTTTGAAAACTGCCGAAAGCGTCTCAAATGTAATTTTTGTGGTTTGAATGGACATGACATCAACATGTGTCGGAAGAAAGGAGCAATTCAAGATAAGAGAAATATAAGTTATAGCTTCCCTTCTAAAGCTCATCATCGACTTTCGGAAAAAGCCGTTCAAGACAAAAGACACCATCCCACAACCTTACATCCGCCCAATATCAAGAGCTCCTTACACTTCTCAATCAATCCAAATCGGTGGCGGCAAGTCAAGTGACTACTTCTTCAGTAACACATTACGTGCAACTATTTTCCATCTCGTAAACCCGTTGGATTTTTGATACAGGGCAATCCGATCACATGGTTTGTTCCCAAACCTTACGTAGCTCCAAGACATACTACTAATCGACATGTATATTTACTTGATCATTCTCTTGCCCGTGTCACACATATTGGCACTGTACATTTCTCAAATAATTTCATACTTCATAATGTCTTTTGTGTTCCCTCCTTCAAATTAAACTTAGTTTCAGTAGCCAAACTAACTCAAACCTCATTATTTCATGCCACCTTCACTAATAGTATGTGCTTTGTTCAGGACAAATGCTCAGGGAAGACGATTGGGATGGGAACTGAGAAAGCAGGACTCTACTATCTAACTATTTCTGAAAAGGCTGGATGTTTCTCCGTTTCAAACACTGCTTCCACCAACTCTCATCTATGGCATCAATGACTTGGTCATTTATCTAATAAAAGTTTGCGTGTAATTTCTCTTTCCATCAATACACCTTTTTGTTCCATTAGTGATTGTTCTATTTGTCCATTAGCTAAGCAAACACGTAATCCATTTCCTTTAAGTTCCATCAATACAAAAGCACCGTTTGAAATGATTCATGTCGATATTTGGGGTGGTTATCACATTCCAAGACACTTAACGGAGCACGTTATTTTCTCATTATTGTTGATGACTACTCAAGATGCACATTGGGTCTATCTCTTACATGCTAACTGATACACGCATTTCTTACCACCTTCATCAATCTGGTTGAAACACACAATTTTCATCCAGAGTTAAAATCATTCGTAGTGACAATGGACCAGAATTTTCTATGACCCAGTTGTTTTCTACCAAGGGAATCCTTCATCAAACTAGTTGTGTCTCTACCCCTCAACAAAATGGTGTTGCTGAACGCAAACATCGTCATCTTCTCAATGTCGCTCGTTCATTGCTCTTCCTAAACAATTCTGGGGAGATGCCATTCTTAAAACCACATACCTCATAAATCGTACTCCAACACCTGTTCTCAAGGGTAAAACACCATTTGAAGTCCTTTTTCACAAAACTCCTAGGTATGAACATCTTCGTGTTTTTGGTTCCCTTTGTTTTATGTCTACACATCATGATCGACTCACCAAGTTTGATGCTAGGTCACATAAATGCATATTCATTGGGTATCCATCTAGGATCAAAGGTTATCGTGTCTACAATCTGGAAACAAGCAAGACTTTAGTGTCTCGTGATGTTATCTTTCATGAACATGTATTTCCTTATTTCACTTCCGCTGTCAACACTCCAACTCTATTTCCTCCATCAGAAGATACTATTTATGATGACATACCCAACATTCGTCAATCAACCAATCCAAATATATCACTTAATCATACATCATCTGTCCTTCCAACAATCAACTCGCATCTCTTCATCTTCAAAATTCATCTTCGAAAACATCATCATCAACTTCTCTACCACACATAACTTCTCCAACACCACCACACATAGGCTTCGTCGATCCACCAATGTTCCTAGCTACCTTCAAAAATATCATGTGTAGTTTTCTTACCTTCTCGGTCCCTTCCCTTCGTCTCACTCAAGATCGTCCAAAGACAAAGGTACTTCTCATTCTTTATCTCGTGTACTTACCTATGACTCAATTATCACTGCACATCGTGCCTTTGCTACTTCTATTTCCATTCTCGAGGGAACCAACCACTTTCTTTGAAGCTTTCAATGATCCAAAATGGCTTGCCATGAAACAAGAACTGGATTCCCTTGAAACTAATGGCACTTTGATGCTTGTGACTTCCTCCAAACAAGAAACCGATTGGTTGTAAATGGGTTTACAAAATCAAGTATAATCGATGGCTCGTAGACGATATAAGGCTCGATTAGTGGCCAAAGGATACAAATAGACAAGGTTTTGACTACCAATAAACTTTTGCACCGATGCCAAACTTTTTCACTATTCCTGCTTCTTGCCGTTCTTTGCCAAGTATTCAAAATTGGCATATTCGATAACTTGATGTCAACAATGCTTTTCTCTACGGTGATCTTACGAAGATGTCACATGTCCCTTCCACCTGGATTCGGACGAAGCGGGAAACACGAGTACGTAAGCTACATAAATCTTTGTAATGGACTCAAACAAGCCTCACGATAAGTGGTTCATCATCAAGCTATCAACAACACTTAAGCTTGGGTTTTAACCAATCCAAGTATGATCACTCATTGTTCATTCGACCCCGTGGTAATTCCTTCTCAGCTCTTCTTGTCTATGTAGATGATATAATCATAACAGAAAACAATATACAAGACATTGAAGAAACTAAGAATAATCTCATGAGACAATTCAAGCTTAAAGATCTCGGTGAATTAAAGTATGTTTTGGGCATAGAAGTTTCACGTTCGAAGGGAATTGTCTCCTGTCACAACGCAAGTCCGCACTTGAAATATTGGAGGACATGGGTTATCTTGGTGCCAAATCTGCCAATTCACCTATGGAACAAAATTTATCCCTCAGCAAGGTTGAAGGGGAATTCATCAATAATCCCACATCCTATCGAAGACTTGTTGGGAGATTAATATACTTGACCATCACAAGGCGACTTAGTGTATGCCGTGCAGGCACATTCTCGGCCAATATATGGATAAACCACGACAACCACATTTGGAAGCAGCTCAACGAGTGCTACGATATGTCAAGAACACACCAGTATGTCTCTTTTTCTCAAAGAACTAGTTCATTACAACTAAATGCTTTTTTTGTGATGCAGACCGGGAAAAATGCACGTACGGTACACGATGATCAACCACAGGATATCAGATGTTTCTTGAAACTCGCTAATTTCTTGGAAGACTAAGAAACAAAATACGCTCTCACGATCAAGTGCAGAAGCATAATACCGCTTCACGGCAAGAAGACGTCATAAGTAACCTGGTTACGATATATTTTGGATGATTTGGGTATCAAACACTCTCAACCAACCAAGTTATATTATGACAATCAAGCAGCTCTTCACATTGCATCAAATCCAGTGTTTCATGAGCGAACCAAATAGATAGAGATCGATTGCCATCTAGTAAGAGAAAAGATTCAAGCTGGAATGATCAAAACTTATCATATCTCTACATTAGAGCAACCAGCAGATATATTTACTAAATCCTTGAGTTTTTCACATTTCTCAAGCTTACTTAACAAGTTAGGAATAATTAACATATATTCTAACTTGAGGGGGAATGTTAAAGAACATGAGATCCAGTTGGTGACAACCAACACACCAGCTAGAAGCAGCCACCAACAGCTTGATGGGAAATGATAGGCTGTCCAAGAACATGCCTCTCCATAATTGTGTTTATTTTTAATTATTACAATTTTGTTTTTCTTTTGTATAAATAGATTGTAAACATTCGTTTATTCATAATCAATAAATCCATTTCTTACGAGCTAAGCTGTAAACACTTAATATCAACTGCCTAGTTTCTCTTTCGATTTTGGTTAGTTAAAACTTGTTTCTTTCTCTTTTGTCTCTTAAACGTAATACCATATTTTGTCACCTCTTTTAATATAACTGACACACATGTTACTTTATTTTTATTTATTCATTTTTAGATAAACAATCGGGTCTCAAATCCTAAGTATGTCATTTGCATTCTTGAAACGTAGGTTCATTTTCAGTTATTTGGTAAGTATGGTCATCTGCTGAACACTTGTTAATTCAACTATTGATGAAATTTTCTTGATAAGATCAGGTTGGGCATGAACAACTCAACACTTCATATTGGTATTGGTATAAATTTACAGTATATCTTATCACTAAATACATATCCAAAAATTTAAGAAATACTTACGATTAAAGTAGAGGAAGGCATCTAAAATCTAGTAATAGCTAGCTTGAGAGGTTTGTTGGGTGTTTAGGAAATAGCAACCATAATGCCTAACTTTTCTCCACACTGATGAATAGTACTTATAAAAATGACTAAGTGTAATTTAAAAAAAAAATGGGCTTATTTATGGGTATTTCGGGACAAATGAGCATGGGCTCTATATCATGAATTATATACGTAACAAACACTAATTTAATGTCTTTTTTTAACGAGAAGGGGTAATAATTTTAAACACTAAGGAGTAAAGTTATAATTTAAAATAAAAATCACATCATATATCTAATTATAAAGTCAAATTTAGTAAAATGTCTTAGAATTATTTGATTTTGATGAATCCGGATCCGATCTAATCGGAATTGAATTTAAAAAATTTCAATTCCCATAATGGGATTAATTCAAATTAATCTGAATTCAGACGGATTGAATTTTTTAAATTGGACAAAATTACGTTGATCTTAAAATTTATTTATAAATTATTGTCATATATAAAACACGACGTACAAAACATTTAAATTTTTAATTGATGTATTTATAACAAAATTTAAAGTTTATATTCACGACTAAAAAAATCAAAAGAATAAGACTCAAAATATGGTAATAAATAATTTCCATGTTATAGACAGAGTGAATGATTATACAAAGGAAGAAAACATAAGGTTAAAATGACAGCACAAGTTAGAGAATGCCATATTTTAGAATGTATAGGAAAACTGAAAAATAGATCGAAGCATTGTAGCTTTCCAATTCTTGTCCCTCAAAATAATTGGAATAAAAACATAGACAAAGAAGTGGAGAGTAATAGCAATTTAAGTGAAATGTATGTAGCTTTATGACCATTGTTCTTCTTCATGTCTTTAGCTTTTAATACTTCAGTGCAATCAAGACCTTCTTTGCCTTCCCTGCATTGTGAGGCGAACAAGCCAGGTGGGTATTTACCATAGAGGTTAATGTAACTAAACATGGTGCTAGCACAATCACTTTCCAAATCATTAATAGATTGTGCAAAAGGGCAAGCAAATTCCTTCAAAGCCTGACAACAGTTCTTTGGTGGGAATTGGGGTCCTTTGCATTGGCTCGTTATGATTGTGTAGTTCTGTGACTCGAAGTTTACAGAGCAAACTGTAGAGAAAAATCAACCATTACCAAAGTCTGTAAGAGATAAATATATCCATTCATATATATTAACTTTTGAATAAAATAGACAAACACTTTGCTGAGTTTCAGGATTGTTTTTAGTCATATGATTGAACCATCATAACTTCATGTTTATTAATCCATCATTCAAACCCATGATCTCAATATTCCAAATAACATGTCTGAAGAAATCTGAAAATAATGACTCTAACCAAACAGAGAACAATTTGTAAAGCAAAAACAGAGTTCTATTTATTATAAAAATAAAATAAATAATATAATAAATAAGTTTCTTTTTATTTCATCCATAAGACAACAGCTTGAAAGAGTGATTGCTTTGGGTTATGAGGCATTTATTTGGAAGTTGGCATATTGGTTGTAAAATGCAAAGCAATGGAAATTAGACAGTGGAAATATGCATACTCTCCGTTCTTATCCTATTCTTAATACAAAACTTAAAAGCATGGCTTGAACCCAACAAGTGTCAAGAACAACAAAAAATACCATGAGACAGCTAAAGAGACATCAAAAATACCATGGCATGATTAGAATATGAAGGTCACCTTCTCAAATAGCATGAGATGAAAATTTTGAGACATAAAGAGAAAAAGAATTATTACTCTTTTTGGCCTGAAGGAGGGAACGTATAATGGGTCTATAAGACTCGAATATATAACCTGCAACAAGATTAAAAAAAGGGATATAAATTAAAAATTAGGAAATATAAAGTAAAATGCATACAACTCTATGAATCGACAAAAGATATGAGGAAGGAAGTACTGGAAAGGAAGGTTGGGGAAGAGAAGGCCAAGCCCATGAGAAGAAAAGAAAAAAGGAAGAAAGAAAGGGTTTGATTTGAAGCCATCATTTTTTTGTTTCTTATTTTGGTTTATGGAGCGTAGACAAAATGATTGAGACGTTATGCTTCGATTTCCGCCTAGTTTTTTTCTGATAGCTGCATCATTCCTTTTGGATATTTTGACAAAAAAACATAAACGATAGAGAAATACATAATTGGAAGGAAGTGAGTAAATCTCTGCAACAAAAGTGGGTATAGAACGGTATTTGGGAATCCAACCTGTTACAACTTTTTCTGTAGGATGTTCTCCATTTCAGCAATTGTCAATTAGTGATATCAAATGTCAACTAAAAATATCATTAGCTATATTATATGATTTTATATAAACTATTACAACTCAAACCCTTTTTAAATAAATTAAGTTAAACAGGTTATTAGCTAAATCATTTATAAGTTTATAAAATAAAATTTAAAAATAAAAATACTTTTACGACCGAAGCAGTGTGGCTTTCCAATTCTTGTCCCTCAAAATAATTGGAATAAAAACATAGACAAGGAAGTGGCGAGTAATAGCAATTTAAATGAAATATAGGTAGCATTATGACCGTTGTTCCTCTTGATGTCTTTAGCTTTTAATACTTCAGTACAATCAAGACCTTCTTTGCCTTCCCTGCATAGTGAGGCGAAAAAGCTAGGTGGGTATTTACCATAGAGGTTAATGTAACTAAACATGGTGCGTGCTAGAACAATCACTTTCCAAAATCATTAATAGATTGTGCAAAAGGGCAAGCAAATTCCTTCAAAGCCTGACAGCAGTTCTTTGGTGGGAATTGGGGTCCTTTGCACTGGCTTGTTATGATTGTGTAGTTCTGTGACTCAAAGCAAACCGTAGAGAAAATCAATCATTACCAATGACTGTAAAAGATAAATATATCTATTCATATATAATAACTTTTGAATAAAACAGACATACACTTTGTTGAGTTTTAGGATTGTTTTTAGTCATATGATTGAACTATCATAACTTTATCCAAAACGATGACGGAGATGCGCCAGGAAACAGCACCACCCACCCTACCAAGAACACCAGGAGATGGCAAAACTAGCAAAACAGCACCACCCACCCTATCAACTAATATAAGCATTTTTACTAAAAAACAGATTCCTATTTTCCTGTATTTATACTTGTATTATCGTTCATTGTAATTAAGATTAATATTCATTGTAATTAAGATTAATAAACATATTTTCAGTATATTTAACTGATAAGACCAAACTGATCGAGGAAAAGAGAAACAATGTCGAACCAAATCAAAAAAGAAGAAAATGGCAAGACAAGCATTGGACAACAAAACCAACGGTCGAAAAAAATCGCTAGCGGCCCCTGGAGCAGCCGAATACCAAAGGCAACTTGAGACCCTAATAAAACTATGGCTATGAAACCTTATTGATATTAAAAAGAGAGAGAGAGAGAGAAAGATAGAGAGGAAAAGGGGATGACAATGGTAGAGAGGAAAATATGGCAATGGGCCTCTACGAGGAAGAAGAGAAAAAAAGAAAAAGGTTTAAACCCAGTAAAGGAATAGAGCGACTCTTAAAACAGCTATATCTATTAAGCAACTGTAATTTAGTATGTTTAAATTAAACTAATTTGAATTTATAATAAATTTAAAATTTGAAAAATATGAATTTCAAATTTTATGCAATTATATGAATCATGATAATTTCCAATAGGGTTGTCCAAAAACCGGATTGGATCGGATCAAACCATAAAACTGGACTAAATCTGACCAAACTTGACGGTTTTATTAATCAAACAGTCCGATCCGGTTTGTATTAATTTTAAATCGTTCGAACCGGACTGGATCGATTTAATAATATATTAAAAATTTAACATTATTCTTCATTAAATTATAAAAAAATTGAACCAAATCGGACCGAACGGTTTTATAAGTCAAACGATCCGGTCCGGTTTTTATTTTTTAAAACCGTTTCAAACGGTCCGATCCGGTCCGATTCTAGTAATATGAACGGTTTTGTCCGGTTAAATTTTTTTTAAGAAAAACCGGACCGAATCGGACCATGAACACCCCTAATTTCCACTAATCATTTGACCCGTTGAATGGCAAACTTTTGCTCAGGCTTAGATGAAATATGTTGAAAGGTTTCTAATAAAATATTTTGTGACTTTTATGTCTTTTGATTGGTACGTAATATTTTCCTGTAAAATGTTTTTTAAGCAACTATGTTGTATTCTCGTTTATTTAATAATTGACAAGCTTGACTTTTAAAGAAGAACAAACTAGTGTTTCATAACATGAGATCTTGTTTTCCAATCACCTTCGTAAATTTTTTTCTTCCGAAAACGAGTGTTTATTGTTGCAAAATAAGAATAGTACAAACGCCTCAAATTGTAATTAATATTGAGATAACCAATGAGATTATAGACATTGCAACCTAATAGCACAAATTAAAGAAGAAGAAAAATAGCGCAAAAGAGGGACCAATCTAACAATCTTCAGGCATAACATACGTACTTCCATCGTGACCCGAGCTCTTAACCGCAACAATTACGTTGGTGACATCTTCCAATTCCCTTCTCACTCTCTTACCACCATGTTTCTATAGCTTATTTACAAATCATGCATGATTAAGGTGAATGGTAATATTAGTAAGCAAAATATATAAATATAATTTTAGTTTTTAACGGTATATTTTAAGAATATTTCAAGTCAAAAAAACTATCTAGTTTTTAAAAAACACATGTCAAATATATTACGATTATTAATCACATGAGATTTTATATTAAACAAATAAGAATATTTTAAATTAGGTTTGACAATCGTGATATATTGTTTATACTAAATTGATTAGCTCGATCGAGTATTAGATCGATAAATTAATTACCTAGATTTATCTAATCTGGTCAGAATTAATTATGTATTATACTAGATTGATCGATAATTGACAGGATTAATCGAGTATGCTATCGAGCATATGTTAAATCGATCGAGTGACCAGGACTTCAATTTTAAAACTTATTTATAACTCAAATTAAATTGAATTAGTTTATCATTAAATTGTCTTTATTCTTTAAAAATATTTTAACTAATTTTATGAATAAAATAATAATATTGTTTTCACTTAATCGTTCAAAATATTCTATTTAAGCAAACCAAAGCACACAAGTTTATTAATAATACAAGAGTATTATTCTCTTCATTTTAATTTTTATCTTGTTTTGCAAAAATTATTCAAGTATATTTTTTGATTTAGTTAATTTATTAAATATTTTATGGTTGTGTTTAATTGATAAACAAATCTATAATATTTGTGATATTGTATTTAAATTGATTGTTTAAGGGTTGTTAGTTGATTTTAATTTATCTAATATATTATTAAATAATCTAGTTATTGTTATTCATTGTTAAATATTCTCTAAGACGCTTTTACACTTGTGTTATTGTGCTAACGTTTCAAGTACTTATTGAAAAAGTTTGATTGCTTTTGTGATTCAATGTGTTAAAACATTGATTAGAATATCAACACCTTGCTTATGAAGCCTGTGAAAGAAAACGAATGGTTATAAGTAGATTACTTGGGGGCATTACCTTGGTGTATAGTTTTAGTTTTAATCTTATAATTGATATTTTTTTATAATGAATAATTGGGTGGTTCAATAGACCGATAATTTTTCTCCTAAGTTAATGGTGTGATTTAGGTTGTTTTTACATAAAAAATTCATATGTTGATTTATATTTTTACATTATTTTATTTACATGCCATTACATATTTAGTAATCTACGAAAAGTTTAATTTGTCATAATTTCGTTGATTATCTATCCAACATTTCTACTTAATTAGATATGTAACTAAATAGAAATTTCAAACCATAACATAACTACCCTTTTACTTCCTCACTCCACAAAAAATGGACCTTCTTGATTTCACCAAATCCTCTAATGTGAAATTTAGCTCATCCTTAACTTAACTATATACCATAAATTAGATATTCAAGAAACAATTCAAGCAAGCACACCTTCAAATCCAATCACGAACAGGGCAATGTATATCTAGGTGGAATTTCAAAACCTATACTCCATTAACGAAGTGAAAAGAGGAATAAAATCAAAAGTACCCAAGGGAATGAAACAATCGATGAAATTGAAGCAATCAAAAATTGCAAAAGAGAGAACAAGAAATAAGGACGAGTCCATAAAACTTGAGCACTCTTGAAAGTGTTTTTGACCTTTATAATTTTTCAAAATCAATACAAATTTAGAAGGATTATGGATGAAAAGAAATGAAATAGATAATGTTGGGAAATTACGCAAATTCCCGATAAGTCAGATTTATGATAAAGCAAGAATAGAAAAATAACACACAAATTTGATAACAGAGTTCGGCCAATCTTGCTTACGTCTCCGGACCTGCTGCAGATCTTTTTACTGAAAGGGGAGAAATTACACAAGGTGTTTACAACACTCACAACTCACAACCCAATTACACCCAAGAAAATTACTCTCAATTTTCTCTCACAAAAGCTTTTCTCTCTAGGCTTTTCTCTCAATTGAAATGAACACTTTGGATGATTAATTCATTACAATTACAAATCTATTTATAGGAAAATTCACTCCTTGAATTACTCCTTAAATTAATGGTTCCTTAAATTACTCCTTGAATTAAGCTCCTTGTTTTGCTCCATGAATTGCTCTATGTTTTGTTTCTTGTTTTGTTCCATGTTTTGCTCCTTAATTTGCTCCTTAAATTAAGGAGCTTTATAAAAATCTCGAACAGATAATAAATGAAAAACATTAATGGCTGGAAATGGTGAATCGTAAAATATAAAAAATCAAAGATGAAGGGAACATCAATGGATGAAATAATGGTTGGAAACGACGAATCACAAAATATGGATGGACAACATTGGTAATGCAATAAAAGTGCGAAAAATAAAGAATTTTGTTGGAATTAATTTGTCGAGCACAAACCAAAAGTGAAATTGCAATCTAAGCTTAGAAACAAGACCGGAGAGCTCAGCTCACGAAAAGATTAGAAGCCAACAAGATCATGATGAAGAATTGATGGAATTAGAAGGAAAATCAAAGAGAAGATTGAAGAAGTGATTTTTAAGTAAAGAGAAAGACACCACCACGTTTGCTTTATTCTTATATATATATTTTTAAAGTGACTCATACATGTGTTATTTTTTATTGACTCCTTAATCTTAAGAAAAAGGAAAGGGGAAAAAACAGAATAGGAAAATGAGTTTAATTTTAAAAGCACTTCCAAAAAAATTATAGAATTAAATGGGCGTTTAATTATTTAGATTGTGGTTTGTGTCTTTCCACACGATCATTCCTTTGTATGTCGTTACAATATTGTTGAAAGAAAAAAAAAACAATATTGGGCTTGAAGTTTTTAAGCTTATCAAAAAATGAAAGAGAGGGAAAGAGAAGTACTTTTAGAAACTTCCATTGTCTAACTCTAGGCTTGAAGTTCGGTATGCTTCTCTCATTAAGCAACAACAAAAATATTACTTAAAATTTAATTAGATACATTAAGTTTCCAATAAATAAATAAAAATCCTGATTCGTTGTTATTCGATGGCATGAATGCTTTTTTGTGAGACATATAAATTTAAGTACATGAATTCGATTCAAATGTTGTATGAATTATGTAATGTTATTTTAAAAAAAAATATTTAATATATAACAAGCATTCAATTTTTTATAATATAATGAATGTATGTTCAAAGTGTATTTTTTTTTTAATTTTTATAATATTTGAATTCATATTTAATTAATGTATTTTTCAAAGTTATTTTATAATATAAATATATTCAAAAAAACATATTTACATCATAAATATTTAACATGTGTTCAAAATATATCAAAAAATTGAACATGTTTCATAAAGGAGAGTTAGAAATTAAACCTTTTAAAAACCAGATAAATTACATGGGATAACAATTTTCAAGATATGCTTTCAATTTTAACGTCTTATTATTTTGTTAAATTTGTGTCGATGTTTCAAAAATAAATTGAATAGTAGTCAAAAGTAATATAACTAAAAATGAAAAATGAAAAATTTCCTAAGGACTATATAACTATATTATATATTAAACATAAAGAATCATTTAATCCCCTTTTAATAGAAAGCAGTAAGGTCATAGATTAAAAAATATATATCTAAATCTTTTAAAAAGGTTATATTTGTGCGAAAGAGATATTATTATTATTATTCTTTTTTTATGAAATGATAAAGAGAGAATTAATTGTTAACTTTTTCAATAATTATGGGTTGAGTTCAGAGTATGCTCTTTAGACATGATCAAAAATTATAAAAAAATTAATATTTTAAATTTATAATTATAAAAATAATATTAAATAATTTTTAATTAAATAATTTTTAATTAAATAATTTTTAACATTACATATTTAAATAATTATAATTTAATTTACATTTACATTTAATTATATAGTACTTAAAATAAAACGATTTATTAATTTTTTTTAAATTTTAAAAATATATAAGATAAATATAAAATATATTATTATTACAGTTATATATTTTAAAAATATATAAAATATCTATTTTATTTTTTAATATTAATTATATTTTAATGTTATTATTTTAATAAAATATCATTATTAATAAAAAAAATCGTCGTACTAATTTTTTTTATAAGACGCTAACTACTTGATATTATTTGAATTTATTTTTGAAAAGGAAAGAAGACATTCTTATTGCACATCATTAAATAAAATACATACATGTTTTTATTTGATTGGTTGATGTGTGGTTCTAGGAATCCAAAGAGGAGTTATTGGTTGTATGTGATTCAATTGATACATAACCAATAGCAATTAATATAAGAAAAACTAAAGAATAATTAGACTGTGAAGAAAGCCAAATAATATATTTACAGATATCTTTTATTTAATTGTATTAAAATTGTTAATTTTAAAAAAGTTAAAAGTTTAAAAAGTTAAAATAATATATTTACAGATATCTTTTATTTAATTGTATTAAAATTGTTAATTTTAAAAAAGTTAAAAGTTTAAAAAGTTAAATCCTACTGGAATATAATTAGCTATAAGACTAAAAAATTTAATTCTTATATTGTTAGGCTAACAATAACAAGCTGTATATAAATATGTATTATTCAATAAACCTTTCTATACACTTTTTTTCTTCAAAATCCACTACTACAATATGTACCTATGTCCTCGGTTATTAACCGTGACCACAAATCTATGACCATGGTTATAAGAACCGAGGCCTAAGTGAGAGAGACCATAGGTAACAACCTATGATCTCAGTTTTTTAACCGAAACCATAGGGTATACTTATTATAATCTCGATTTTTTACTAACCGATATCATAGGTAACAACCTATGGTCACGGTTTTGAAAAGAACCGAGGCCTAAGTGAGTTACATATAGTCTCTGTTTTCTAATAACTGAGGCCATAGGTATAATTATTGCCGCGGTTTTGATAAAAACCGAGGTGATAAGTTGTTACCTATGACCTCGGTTTTTCTAATAACCAAGACCATAGGGGGTAATTATGGTCACGGTGGTTTAATAACCGTGGCCATAGGTACACCTTATGGCCACAGTTTTTAATAACCGAGGCCATAAGTTTGAAATCAAAATTATATATATATTATTTCGGTTACAAAATTAAATCGTGATTATATAAATATCAATTAAGCTAAATTTCAAATATAAATTAAAAAAACTAAATTAATTATATTATATTTAAAAGAGATATTATAGTAAGAGTTTAATAGTTCGATACAATAAAACACATATAATAAAAACTAGTTAATTAAAGTGTTCAAAAAATATAAAAATATACATTACAAAACTTTAATGCTATTAACTAATCAAATTGTTTACGATGTAAATCAATCTAAAAATGTTTTGTCCCATTGTAATGTTGTTTTTCAAAATCTTCGTCCTTGACAGAATGCATTAATTTCCTCATAAAAAACATCCTCTAGTATGATCAAGCATACCAATATCTAGATTCCATTAATATAATCCTGCATATAGAACACAAGAGTTCTCTCTAGTTATTTATTCTTAATATATAGGTTACAGCATGATTATAATGTCATAAAAATAACTATAATAAATGACACTATGTGATAATATCTATGAATATAAACATCTAATATATATGAACATACTAATTAACATCCAAATTACATAAATATAAATAATAACTCATATTTTCACAATAAGTTCTTCAATCTGCATATATTTGTTACTGCATAAACAACAAATGGTTCATAATTCAATGAAATCTGTACTACCTATATCAATAATAATAACAACATTATTATTTAGTACTACCGATATCAATAACAACAACATTATTATTTAGTATTATCCATATCAATGACAACAACAACATTATTATTTAATACTATCCATATCAATTACAATAGTAGTATTATTAATTCGTAATACCCATAACAATTACGCACAACAGAGTGACAGAGAAAAAGTCCTGGCAACGTTGGACAATACCTGTGAATATAAGAATCTACTATATATGAGCATACCAACATCCAGATTATATGAATATTATCATGCATATACAACATCCAGAACACGTAAATAATAACACACAAGAGTCTTATTTACGTGTTCTAAAAATGAAAATGAAATTCCAAATTTTCGTTTAAAAAACCAATCATAAATATCCCACATCATTCACCTTAGCGTTTTATTTGACTATACGGTGAGTTATAACTGTAAGAATCGATTTGTGAATTCTGCCCACTCATTCCGCATATCATCAACTTCAGTATCAGTGTAAGTTTCTTCATGATTAAGCTGTAATGTACACACATTTTAACATATTGTTAGCTAATTCACCACCTATTTTGATTAATTAATTGAAATCATGAATAAAATAAGAAATGAAAATGCATAAAATTACTTAAATTATTACCAAGTCAATAATAG
This sequence comes from Hippophae rhamnoides, assembly GCA_033030585.1. NCBI lineage: Eukaryota > Viridiplantae > Streptophyta > Magnoliopsida > Rosales > Elaeagnaceae > Hippophae > Hippophae rhamnoides. Next base: position 56,951,329 of record CM065428.1, on the reverse strand, counting down.
AAACAAGTGAATTGGCAATAATTATCCTCATAAACATAAGGACATAATACCCACATGTTACCAAATCATCTTGCTTAGGACACTATACATTAGAACGAAAATAGAGTTGTAAGCTTAATATATATTATCTAATTAAAAAGATATTAATTTATTAAACCACGCATCTATAACTTACTCGCATTCTATACCATATTGGTAAACCTTGAAACCTTCGATTTTGATGACCATTGAACATAATATGAACTCTATATAAAGAAGGAAAAATAAGTAAAAGTTACTTGTGAATATACGTAAGAAAAATAAATAAAAGTTATTTGTGAAGATACATTGAACTTAATGTTTACAAGAACATCAAATTTTATTTTTAAAATAGAACTTACTCATTCATGATGTTTTCAATATCAGAGAACACTTCACCTCGTATTAAATCCAAATAATAAATGGTATTTATGAATGGCTCGTACACAATTAAGACCCAATGGTACCTACATCAATTTATAGTAAGATATATATTGGTAAATGCATTTGATTACATAACATAATTTTTCGTAAATGTTATACAACTAATATCCACTTACCCTACATCATATGTAATAATCCACTTATCTCCCTCTTGAGTATTTTGCATCCTTTCAAAAACTTGTCTTACAATTTGAGTATGTGTTATCTTTTTCTTAATGACATACAACCAACTTGGATCAATAAATTTAATCACATCATTCAACTATTTCTTTTTCAACTCATCATAGCATCGCCTAGAAAATAAGTTTTAAAAGGTTAATGACAAAATAACAATCAAAATAAAATATCAAGTGAGTAACTTTTAACTTATCATAAAATAAAAAATAAATTAAAATCAAATTAACTAACCGTATCCACAATTTGACAACTGAATAGCCAATCTCCACCTTTGTATAAAATTGTTCTACACATTCAACTGATAGAAAAATAGGCAGTTCATTGCCTAAGATTTGAACTTCCATTGGAACTTTAACAACAAGATCATTAACCGAAGATGCAGATGAGCATGCAACTATAAGAAATCTAACATGCTTAGGAAAACCACTAGTTTGGTTATATGTATATGAAATTGGTTTTTTTGTTGGTATCAAAGCAGGCGTCTTAGAAGATATTTTGTCCATCGGTTTTTCCTTTGAGCTTCCTTTTTTGTTTGCAATGGTAATAGGTAACTTTGATTTCTCCTTGGTCAAATCCTATTTATTCACAATATAAAGAAATCTAATAAAATTATATTTGTATTTTTAAATTAATTAACAATAAAAACAATATATAAAAGGTAAGGAAAATATCCTTACTACATCCTTTCCTAATATGACAAGATGTGGAGGCCAAGCAACAAATGAATTGACTGCTTCCATAACTGTATTATGTTCCCTTGTTGGTATAGGTAAGAGACAATTCTTTTCATAACTTTTTCCTTTTTCCATTTTTTTGGTTTCGTTTCTTCTCTCCAAGAAACACAAAAACAGAGAAAGCATACATCATAAATACTTTTTAGTTTTAATTTTGTTACATATATCCTCACGATTTATAACTTTATCACACACACACACACATATATATATATATAACAAACAAATTAGTTCAACAAGTCTGCTTGTCAGGACCAAATTAAAGCAAAAAATTATATTTGATAACACAATTGAAAAGACCAAACATAGGAGGCATTGGATTGAAAGTGATTAACAAATTAAAAATAAAGAAAATATAAAAATGTGAATTTAGCATATAATGAATATTGTTTGTTTGATTTAGCTAATTTTAATCATTGTAAGCCATCACAATCTAGCTATCACTTTCTTATGAATGCATAAAGACGCTTGTGACTTAATTTCTTAAGGTTTCTTTATAATGCACTTGTAAGTTAGGAGTTAGGACTATAGCTTAATTTATATTAATCGGTGAAAATGTTCTTTTCAAGCTTCATTAATATATATATATATATATATATATATATATATATATATATATATATATATGATTTTACATAGTAAAAAAACAGGGTATTATACTTAGCTTCCAACAACCACAATAGAGACGGTCGGGCGTTGAGTTGCGAAAAGGGGAATATGAACAGAAACAAATCAGAGAGAAAAGAAGAAAAGAGGTTAGGGAAACAAATTCCTTTAATGTCGAGCGAGGTATTGGAAAGGAAGAGCTATTAAAAGAGTTCGTCGACAATATCTTAAGATGTTGCGCGACGTGGTGTTGCTCGGAGAGAAATCAAGTTACGCGACCTCTGGATCTGAGACACTTATTTAGAAAAACAATTATGTAAGATTTTGGCCGGGGTAATTGGGTAGGTAACTAATATTATATATATATATATATATATATATATATATATATATATATATATATATATATATATATATATATATTACTACTTTAATATTATAGATATATATATTAGCATGGGAATGTTATTAATATTATATATAAATTAATATTATATATATATATATATATCGTGAATTCATATTATATATATATTACTTAAATGTGTTGGGGAATTAATGTTATTAATATTATTTATATATATATATTATTTAATTAGTGTAATATTAACGTGAAACGAAATTAATTATAAAATTTAAAAAAATATAAAAAAAAGATAGGAAAAAAAAAGAGTAAAAAAATTAAAGAGCGAAAATTTGATATATATATATATATATATTATAAAAGAAAAAAAATTATAAAATAATTTTTGTATTTGTTTATATGAATGACATATAGTATTTTTATATTGAAAAATCTGTTATTTTAATTATAATTATAGTTATTTAATAATTGTTATATAAATGTTTTTATATATATTTAAATAATTTTTGTAAATTAACTTATAGCCACGGTTATTGATAAAACCGAGGCTATATGTGTACTATAACCTTGGTTTTTATCAAACTGTGGCCAAAATCCTATGATCTCAGTTTTTAAAATAACCGAGGTTAAAATCCCGAGATCAAAAGCATATATTATAGTAGTGAATTTTCTAATGCCTAAGCAAGTCATAAACCATATATACAAAAAATAAAACATTTTTTTAACCATATTAATTTGAAGCTTTCAAACCATATAAAAAATCTCAAAATTAACTCAATTTAATAATTATTACAAACAAGAGACAAATACGAAAACACAAATTACACATTTTTCAACCATTTTGCCTAATTTTTAAGTATTTTTTATCTACATCTATGTCATGCATAGATAAAAAATGTTTAATTAAACAATATTTAATCTAAAATGATATTTTAGATTTTTTTAATAAATAAGATACATAAAATGTACATATAAATATTATTTTTATAATTATAAATTTTAAATATTTTTATTATTTTATTAAAAAACAGCTTTTATGAATAATTATATTATTTGGGAAGATATTTGTTAATTCATGTTGTTGTTAAAAATATTAGAAAAAGTGACCAAAGGTGGTTGGGTTTTTAAATTTTTTAAAAGAATTTAAATATTTTTATTATTTTATTAAAAAAATTCTTCAGCGAATAATTATATTATTTGGAAAGATATTTGTTAATTTATTTTGTTATTATAAAAATTAGAAAAAGTGTGCAAATGCGGTTGGATTTTTAATTTTTTTTTAAGGGAACTGTTTATTTTATTAGATTAAACCATTTATCATTTAGTTATTAGGTTTGAAAGGGACAAATTAAATAAAATTTTATTATTTTATTATTTAAAAAAAAGATAATTAAAATACAAGCGTAACAATTAATTGAAATTTTATTTAAGAATTTTTCATAACACAACGTTGATCTTCACTTTTTTTACTTTACAACTTCAAATTTTAATTATTATACAATGATTTTCACATAAAGATTTTTATGCTAATGTCACTTTTATATTTTAAAGGGTTGCGTTTTAATGATATCATAATACAAAATATTTATTTAATAAAAAATTATTTAACTAATGAGTTGACCCTTTTTAAGACTAAATAAACTCTTAAAGATAAAGTTTATATCGTCACCACCATATGACTTCAACCCAATAATTTATAGGAGAGATGCTTGGATTCTGACACTGCGCAAATATATAATTCAGCTTTGGATATTAAAGTGTAATTATAAAATAAAAGGAGTATTACATTAAAAATAAATATATAATTAAGTAGGAATTATTATTATTTATTTTTTTTACAGCAAGTTTCATTCATAAGGTTTTCAGCCAAAATTGTGGCACTATTAGTTGGAAGAATAAAACAAATCATGTATGGCGTGAGACGGATATAATTTTATCGGCGAATAAAACAAATCAAGATATTTAATTTAATGATATTAATTATTAAATATAATTAAATAATTATATTTAATTTAAATAATATTTAATTAAATATTGTTAAATATGAAATAATATACCATATTTTTTAAATATAAATTAATAAGTCACTATTTTTTATAACTATAAATTTTTAAATTATTATTTTTATTGTTTTTAGATTATATGTGATACTTTTACTATGTAATTATTTATGACTAATAAGTAATACACACGTTGATAAAATAACTTAGTTTTATATACAGTGGATTTAAATGGATCAAAAGAGATATCAATCCCTTCTCAACTCTTGTTAGTAAAATATTTAGATATAATATTTATAAAATTGTAAATAAATTATATATATATATATATATATATATATATAATAGATATATAACTTTTTTGGATTATATTTTTAAACTTTTATCGTTCAAGAATATACTACAAATTCAATAATCTCAACATTTTTATAGTAAAATAAAATACACATATTATTTATTTTTTAATAAAAAAATAAATAATATAATTTTTTATTGTTTATATGGTATCCTTCCTTCACTAAAATTCTTAAAACATTACTACTTTTATACAACAAATTCTCATATTTTCAGGATTTTTTATCCATGTATCTGTTATGCATGTATTAATGTTTTTTCAATCACTTTTGCGTATAAATATATATGTTGCTTATTGATAGCACATTTAACATACTAAAAACGTCACATGAAATTTGGACTCTATTTCATACACATTATTTTTTTTGTTACATAAATTTAAATAGGGTTCCACCCCATAATATTAATGTATTATAAATATTTTATTCAAAATATATAATAAATTTATTTTTCATATTTTTTAAAATATAAGATTCATTTGTACACATAACAATTTTCTTCTAACAAAAATATAAATATCCACGTTTTAATTCAAATCATACACAAAGAATAATCATTTAAGTACATATTACTCCATTTAGTATTCAATGCTTTATTGAGCTCACCCATATATTAATAAAGGTTAAAAAAATCGATACTAATTTATATGAGTTACACTATTATTATGACGATTCTCATTACAATCCAAGATGAAGTTTACCCTTCATTCATAATTGAGTCATGTATGATATATATATATATATATATATATATATATATATATATATATATATATATATATATATACTTTTACCTTAAGAATTTAGCATTTATAAGTTGCATATAATGGAAATTAAACCTTAACTTTAACATAAATTATTAGTTTTGTGTAATCAAAATGTTAAATTTGAAATCATTATTATTTTAAAAATGAATTGATATTTTTAAAATAAAAATATTAATATTAAAGTAATCAAATATCTTAACTTATAATGCAATATTTTTTAACATTAGTTTAAGAAAAAAGTCATTTGGGTCTAATAATAGGATTATCTAATTAATATGAAAAAATTATTGATATTAATAGTTAATTATATATTGGAAAAGTAAATATTAATTAATAATTATTTATTATATTACTATTAATTATTAAAAATTTATTAATTAATGTTATGTAATTAACTAAAAAAATAGAGATTAGAGATAAGGGATCAGAGGGGATTGGGTTTATTAGTGGTCAAAGCCTTGACATTAGGATGCATGCAGTTTGAATTTTGAGGACCCGAATCACGTGAATGAGGTGTCTTGCTACGCGTGGCGGTGCCTCGTTAAATTAAACAGTAATATTTTAAATTTTGGATGGTGGACACCACGTCTTTTTGACACGTAGCGACTGGCCTTTCTTCTTCTAGATGCTATTTATTTATTTTGATTTCCTTCCAGAAGGGAGAGGACTAGGAAGAGTCGGATAGACACCGTTTTTGGTCGTACAATAAGATTTGTTTTTTAATACGACACAATATCCCATAGCTTATATATTAAAAAAAGAGAGTATAAATAAATAATATAAATAAAATAACTTTTTATTTATAATTAATACTTAAATATCAAAACTTTTAACATATTTAGTAGTATTTATATCATTCATACATAAACTATTCTAACAGTGGTAAATTAATCGTGACATTCCAGTATTGAAGTTACCACCATTCAATCCTAAATTCATTATAGTCACTTATGTTATGCGAGGGACATTATGGTTTGTATTATTGCATGTACTTACATAAATTATGTATTTTAATATTTTAAATAAAATTACATCAAATATCAAAGCTCAATGGAATAATTAAACCAAAAATATTATTTTTTATGATATAAAACTCTTGAAAAATAGGTTATATAATATATATATATATATATATTATGAGTGTACTAACTATGAGTTGATTGATATTTGAGCTAAAATAGAAATTGAAACAATAAAAGCAATTCATACAAAAAATCAATCAGATTCAATAAAATTTATAAAATTATTCTAAATTAAATACTTCTATTTGGATTGGATATGTGTTTTTTTCTTTTTTTGCTTTTACAATTGACAGTTTTTTTAAAATGTTTGTTTTGAATAACGTTTTAAACAATTATTGCATAAATTTTATGTTTTAATAATGGATTAAAGTTTATATGTAAAAAGATTTTGATTTTTTTTAAACAATAAATAAATAAAGATCATATAATCAATTCTAAATTTCAAATAACATAAAAACTAACATAAATATTTATTATTTAATTTTATATCAATTTAACATAAAATTATATGCATAAACAATCATTAATTTAAACAAGATAAATGTAAAAACTTGAGGTTCGATAACTTAACGTAAGTTTGGAATTTCCTGCTCTCTTTTGGGCATGATTACTACGTTCGGGTAAATAAATAAAGAATAATTAATTGAAATTTAGAAAGATGAAACAGGTTTGTGTGAAATGGTAGAGAAAAAAATAATACTAATTTTGTTATATTTTTAACCTTTTATTAAATAAGATTGTTATAATAAAAATATATATAATAAATATAAATATGGATTAAATTGATTATTGTGAAAATTCTAGCTTCAAAAACCAATCCATCCTCACGATCCAAAATATGATGGATTGGTTTGTAATTTTTAAATCTAAACTAACTCAATTGCAGTAAGAAAACTGTGTAATTTAGATTGTGTTAGATTAGATTGTTTGAGTTAAATTAGATCAGTTCATTTTTTAATACCTCTAATATCTCATGATTATGTATAATTTTAGGGTATTAACATGAATGAGACATATTTGATAAATTATTTTCATGCTCAAAATCATATTGATAAATAAAAATTTTAGTCTAAAAGATAACCTATTTAGTTAGAATAATAGCTACATGTTTTAATTATTCACTCAACATATAGAACTTTTGTTATTCACGTAACAATTATGATTATTTTTTTATTTATATCTACATTATGATATTAATACTTATTTTTAGTTTATTAGTAGATTTTATTCTAATAGATTTGTTTCATTTTGCCTAGAAGATTGAAATGTAACTAAAGAAATATATGAATCAATGAATTGAGAAATGCCTTGTATAAACATTTGAGGAGAAAGATAACCAATAATGGATTTTCTTTTAACCTAATCACTTTGGTTAAAGTAATAGGAATGATAATGTCATTGATTTTGATTGTTAACTTGTATATGAATATAAAACATTTTAACAATAATATAGATATTTATTCCTTCTACACTTATCAAGAATACGCTTAAATCTTCTATTTTCTTTGAATATTTATATGATTATTTAATATTTTTTTCTCATTTCACACTATTAGAATTCAAAAATGTTAAATTTTTTAATTTTTTTAATTTATAATTTTATAAAAATTATTTCAATATTTCAATTATTTTAATTTTAATGCCCAAACAAACACAATAACAATAATACTATTTCCATTGAATTTTATTCTTGTTACTATTATCATTTTTATTATATTTTTCTTATACAAACCAAACATAATCAATAAATGATGCTCTTAAATATTTTTCTAAAAAAATGACAACATAGATTTTTATTATTAAAATAGATTTTTATTATTAAAATATGAATGTATCTACTAATCCAAAATGAAAATTAAATAAAATTGAAATTGGATTAATTAAAATAAAAATGAATCGGAATATGTAACATAATTACCATTCATAATGTTTAATAACTCTTTTCTAAAATCAAAATAAGTTAGAAATACATTCTTATTATGTGAAAAGTAAATGTACTAATCTGAATGGGAGAGAATAAAGATAATAAATTTATCGAAATTCCTTTATTGTTGTAAATAATGGAATTTTGTAGAAATAGTTTTTGTAAATCAATAATTTAATTGTTTGAGCGAATTATGTAATTTATTTATGACCTTTTCTTATTTTGTCATAAGCATCAATCATATAAAAAAAGTCTATGTACATAAGAATATATTATAAGAAATAAGATCCTTCTATTATACTTTATCTCATTTATTTTTCTAATATTCTATACTTTTATAATATTTATAATATTATTTTTTCATATATTTAAAAAATAAAAAATAATATTTTATATAAATAAAATAATAAATTTTTAATAAAATATAATATACTTACCATTTTAAAATTTGTATATGTAAGTAATATAAATATGTAAAATAATTTATTATCATAATTCATTAAACTTAAATAAGGTTAATTTTGTCAAACTTTGAATAATAAAAAAGATAAAAAAATAATTTTAGTAAAAAAATTGAATTAATAATAAAATTAAAGATGAGAATAAATTTTAGTCTAAAAGAGAAATTAGAATAATAATTTAGGGTGACAGTATTATTTAAAAAAAATGTTTTTATATTTAAAATCAATTAATTAATTTTTTAAAAAGTAAGTGTTTGACTATTATAAAGAGTGTATGTAGTATTTCTCTAATTTTCTTTTATTTTATAAACAATTATAAATTGACAAAGTCAGTAACATAAAATGTTCTTGTACTGAAACATGTAAATTAATATAAGATAATAGTTTGATCTCATAATGTATGATTTATAAAATGTTATTTTAAAAATGATAATATAACTTATACAATCATTTCTAATTAACTTACTTTTTAATAATATCTTGTGGGATATATTATTATATTACAATATAATTAATATATTTTTAGAATAATGCTTTAGAAACCGACCGGGAATACCCCGATGGATGGGTAAGACTTTATTTTCTCTAGATAAATTAATGTTAGTCGACTCAACCGGGATGGGTCGGGTATTAAAATACTCGTGCTGAATAGCATGATTCTATTTTTTTATTACATTTTTTAGAAAGTGTAAAAGGGATAAAGATACACCCTTTCACATCTTTTCTCCCCTTATCTATTACCATTATGAGTGGCACATTTATGATTGAAGATCTCACTATAAAGATATTTATTAGTTATTGTTTGCTTGTCCTTGAATTTTTTATATATTGTATTTAGATATAAATTTATTTAAATTATTAAATTTATAATGTATTTATAAATAATCAAATATCAAAATTGAAAATATAAATAATGCATAATTTTATATATATTATATTTATTTTTGTTTTTCAACAAAACTAAGCCTTCTAAACTCTAAGCAAATCCACCCTTTATATTTTTTTTATAAATAATCCACGGTTGTTTTAATGGGTTATAATTTTATATTATTAATTAGGATGTGAGTTTGTTGGTTTTTATGTGTTGGTTGTTACTTTGTTATTTTCAAGCATTAGGTGTTTTTGTATTTACCTGATTTTAATATACAAAAACTTGATAAAATATAAATATTTTTCAAATATGAAACTAATTTGATGAATATATTCAAACAGTTTTGGTTTGTCGCAGAGATACTCAAAGATTAAAAAAATACATTTAAATTTATTTTACTTTCATAAATTAGATACATTGATCACTTTAAGTTGATATATTTTATTCATTTTATTGTTACGTTTGTGAGTGTTTTAGTTATTTTAGGTTAATTTTATTGATTTTGATATTTTTTTTCAATGTTTTTAAAGTTTTTTGAAATATTTTCATCTTTAAATATCTATTAGCTATTATTTAAGTTCAATTCAATTTAACTTATTTAAAAAAAATTAAAATTGATAAAAATATTTAAAAATATAATAATAAGATGAATAAAATATATTAATTTTTTTTAAAAATATAATTAATGTAATCAATTTATAAAAATTAAATATACATTTTATTATTACCCAATCAGTACACCATTCGCCGTATGTGATTTATGTTTATTTAATAATTAATTATATATTAATGAGTTTTATTTGTTCCAGTGATGCAATTGTTGTTTTTTGGAATCTTCTTGATAAAGGCCTAAATGCCAGCCGTCCACTCTCAATCTTCTCCGAAGACCATTTCAAGTAATATATATATATATATTTGTTGAAAAATGGAATATGTAATGGATACATATACATACGATGATATATTATTTTGAAACAATATCGATGAATATATTTAATAAAATATTTTAATGTTTAAAATAATATTAAAGTGAATGAAAAATTGAGTCTCATGATTGAGGTGAAATAATAGATGTTTTAATTCTACACTCAACACATAAACTTTGATTTTTTTATAAAATTTATGATTTTTTTTTATTTATGTTTATATTAGGACAAAACGACTATAACATTTATATTTATATTACGATAAAAACGTTTATAATTATTATGAGAAATAACGTTTATGTTTACATTATATTATGACAAAATAATTATGGTAATAAAAATGGTAATATGTTAATAACCATTGTGAAAGATCCAAACATGAATTATTATAAATTAATTTTTAATTATTTGTAAAATTGACATAAAAAATTATAACTTAGATTTTGAAAAAAATGAGAACTTTTGAAAGTTTTTATACTTAAAAAGATCTTTTTACACTTCTTCTATAGTTAGATTCATTATAGTAGAATTCAGATATATTTTTAACTTGTCGAAGCAGTTATGTATGTACATGTTTGTTGCTTATATACTGTTTTATATGAGAAAATAAACTTTTATAATTCTCTACCACCTACGACCCGAGTACGAATTTGTTTTAAATAAATCGTATGAAATATAAGACTTAACGTTTGTTTCTCAATATTTTTTATTCATGTTATTTATAATTTACATTTTATTACCTTTCTTAATTTTATTATACAAAGTTATATTAACATTTCTTGTTTTGTCTTTATATTTTACTAATTATCTTAACACAAAGTCTTGTTGTTTGTAAGGAGAAACAGGAATATATATATATAATGCAAATAGAACTATTTGGCTGTTGTTTGTAATTGATATAAACACAAAGTCTTGTTATCCTAATTATCTTTGTGAATTTTACTAATTTTTTTTTAATGACAAAAAAAAAATGCAAATCTAATAATTCTCAGATGGATTCTGGATATTCAATTTTCTGAATTTTTTAACATTGTGAATTTTATTGTAATCTAATAAAATCTCTTTCAACCGTCCTACCGTCTTTTCAATTATGCTTGATATATATATATATATATATTTATCAAACTGATTGTCTTTTGGAAACGGCATAAACGTATTTTTTTATATATCAATTTTGTGCTACAATTATAATATATATTTAGTGGTGATCGTTTGTTAAAGCATGGTTTTGTAACATTATTTTTTTAATCTTTTTTTTTAACTTTCAATTTTATTCTTGATTAATTTCTTTTGAATATGCAAATTTTATTAATAATTTGTGTTCACATTGAGGTGATGTATCTAGATCATGAAAGTCTTGCTAGATCCACATGAAATTAGAATTTATCGTTTTGGATAAATATGATGAAAATGATAAATGGTTACGCAATTTCGTAGAGTATATTACAAAATGGGTAAAACATGTGTCTATAATTTGCATCCATTGTGATAGTTAATTAGTTATTGGTATAACACAAAACAATATATATAATGATAAATCACAAAATATATGTTATAGACATAATACCATTAGATAAACACTTTTAATTGGGGTTATCTATATTAAATATATAAAATTAAAGGATAACATAATGGATCAATTAACCAAATGGTTAAATTGAGAGTTAGTTGATAAGGTATCGAGAAAAATAAGACTGAATCCCATAAAGGAATAAGGGTTTTCAAAGGAAGCACAACCTAATTGACTAGAGATCCTAAGATCTAAGTTCAAAAGGACAATCAAATTGTAAAGACTTAGTGATATCACTGTGACGGTTTATCCTTAAGTCTATTCTTATGGTAAAAATAGTGATATCTATAGGATACAAGTTAACCTAAGGTTTTTAATGATTCTTACAAAGAGAATACCGAGCAGAGTATGCGAGAGAAAAGTAGGACAATTTTGAAAGCAAATTATGTAAGGCTCAATTCTTTAAAAACTTTCACAGAACTAGGCATACGTTTATGGTCAAAATGAAAATAATAATGAGAAATAAATTATGTTAGGAAAGACGAAGTATGTCATCCTTTATATAAATGTTAGAACAGTTCAAAGATATTATGTCTATTTGTAAACTAATAAGGTGAGTATATTTTTAGAAATGAAGGTTCAAAGGGTAACACCTATCAATCCTATGCAAGTTTCAAATTGTTGAACTCTATCATTATATATGAAATTGATTTGAGTCAGTTTTTTTAGAAAAAACTTTATCAATTTTCATTCACATGGGGATTATTGAAAAATGAACTATATAATGGATATATACGTCCACGATGATATGTCATTTTAGGGTATTAATATTGATAAAATACACTTGATGAAATATTATAATACTCAAAATGATAATAGAATGAATGAGAAATTGAGTCTTAAAGATCACTTATTGAGATGAAAGAATAGATGTTTTTATTCTCACTCAACATATAGACTTTTGGTTACTTTTATAACATTTATGATCATTTTTTCATTTATATCTACATTATGACAAAATAGTTTTGATAATTATGTTTATATTATGATAAAAACATTTATAGTTATTATGACAGAATAATTATGGTATCTAGGTCTATATTATGACAAAAATGACCATGGTATTTATGTCTTCGTTACAATAGAAACGTTATACCCATTTATGTATGCATTGTAACATAAACGCTTATGAAAAATGAAAGGTTTACGCACGAATGATTATAAGTTGACTTCTAAATATTAACAAAATTGACATTAAAACTTAGATTTTGGAAATATATGAGCTCTTAGAAGTTTTTCACTAAGAGATTTTTCTTACACTCCTTTTAGAACTAGGTTTAGTGTGGTGGAGTTCATACATATTTTTAGTTTGTTGAAGTAATTACGTTGGTGTACGTTTATTACTTTTTACCATTTTATTTTATGAGATAAATGTCAAAGATTATGTAACACCTACAATGAAAGAATAAATTATCCTAAATTGTATGAAATATGGGACTCGTTATTCATTTTCAACTCTTTCTATTTATATTATTGATAATTTATATTTTATTATATTTCATAATTTCATAATTTATATTTTATTATTCAAAATTATATTAACATCTTCTATTTTTTCTTATATTTTATAGTTTGTCCTTATAGGTAGTTATTATGTAAATAATTTTAATAAATAATTTTTAATCATTAATTTGAATCCATTTAATTATAAATATATCTTTTTGTTTAATTTGATTTTTTTAATTGATATTAGTAATTATTTATTAAATTTAAATTTTAAAATATGATAATATTTATATAATATTATTAAAATAATTTGTTATATCTATTTATCCTTATATATAAAATATTAAAATATGATTTTTTTAATAAAAGTTAAAATATGATGGGAGAAGAATAATTACTCTAACGAATAAGATAATACTACCAAAAAACAAAAAAGGATAAAAATAAGGAAAGAAGAAAAAAACAAAAGAGAAAGTTCCAAGATAACAAAGGGAAAGAGAATGCAAATAGTGCCACGTAGGAAAAGGATAAAATGGTATCGATTGGCCGTGCGTGATGATAAAAGTTTTTCGATGAATAAGAATATATTAATATTAAATTACCTTTTAAAATTATTTAAAGATAATCAACGAAGAGTCTTAATATTACAATACAATTTCAATTTCTCTATATATATCTCAATTCCTCCACCTCTTTTCTCTAAGACGCTCACCCAATTCCCACGCTTTTATTCTCTCTCTGATCCGCCATTGGAACTCCGCTACCAGAACTTCTCTTAACATACATAAACCTTCAATCTTTCATCTACTGGTATGTTATACGTGCTCTCTCTCATTCTTCTTTTATGTTTTTTTTTTCTCTGTGGTTTCAAGAAGAAAATAAGGGGCTAATGAATGCTAGAAATCTGAGTGTGTTGTTTTTTTCTTGAGCTTTTGAGACATTTTAGAGCTGTTTTTTTTTTAAGATTCGACTGTCGAATCGAAAAATTCTCATTTGTCTAATAGTTTGCAGCTCTGTGTCTGATCTTGGACTTTCCAGGTCTCAAACTAACAGATTTAGTCTTTTTGTGCTTTCTTGCTGAGTTTTCGATCCCTGATTCTATTCATGGGATTTTATTTTTTTCTTAATGGGAATAAGTTCTTGAGCATTCGAAGTGCTTTCTTTCCTTTTTTTTTTATTCTTTTTAATAATATTTTGTGTTGGCATGTGAGTAATATGGCAGACAATATTTTGACATTTTGGAGATTTCTTTCTATTGCAAAGAAGTTTTCATGAAAAGATTACCCCATAAATCTTTTTGGTATCCTATTACAGACTTGTGCGGAACTCATGAAATCTTTTTTAATTGTCTTGCCATTCGGATGTTCTTTTGATTTGGGAATAAATTGTGTTTGTTTTGTTTAGTCTCTTTCTTTTCAATTGAATATTAATAATATGATCATGATTGCGGTGATGACTTGTAATTCAAAACTTATAGATGAAAGGCCGAACATTACATCTTAGATCTGACCAAATACTGTAGATAAGCATCACAAGGCTTAAACCTAATTAGGAAAACCACTTAATTAGCACGTTGGTTGGCTCATCATTTGTAATTCTCGTAGGTACTTTTTAATAACCTTCCTGAACTTGATAAAATAACTAACAAATAAATTTGATTTTATGATTTGGCCCTGTTTTGGCCAGCCAGATTTGGCAAGATTTACTCCAAAAAGGAAAAGAAAATAGCTAGTGAAAATAATTATTTTTACATGAACACATAAAAAAAAGTTTATTTCACATGTTTTTGCATTTATTAGAGTTGTTTATATTCTAATATGCTTATTCTCCATATGTACAGATTTGGAAACCTAAGAAATTTTCTTTTGGAAGCCTTATAAGATGGACATAGAACAATACTTTGAAGATGCCCTGGTTCAAGACGACTCAGCCCAAGACACTAGATATTCTTTTGAAAAGTGGAATTCTGTCTCTGATGCTGTGAAAGATATGGATAATAATTCTTCAGGTGGCTTTGATTGCAATATCTGCTTGGAATCTGTGAATGATCCAGTGGTGACCCTCTGTGGTCACCTCTACTGCTGGCCTTGTATATACAAATGGCTTCATTTTCAAAGTGTTTCTTCTCAAAACCAAGACCAGCAATCACAACAATGCCCTGTTTGCAAAGCTGAGGTCTCTCAAGCCTCCCTTGTCCCGCTCTATGGCAAAGGCCAATCCAAAAAATCATGTAAAAGCAAGGCTCCAAATCTTGGCATAGTCATACCTAGAAGGCCTATTGGTCCTGCTTGTTGTTTTGATTCACCAAGAGCAACTAGTACTACTCCACACATAAGTCAGGAACTTCATTACAGAAATTATTCTGACCAACCACACCTAAACCATCCACACCGTGGAAGTTATGCTACTTCGCCGATGATTAGCCCCGGTGGAACAACCACTTTTGGAGTGTTTGGTGAGATGATATATGCAAGAGTGTTTGGTAACTCGATAACGAATTTATATACGTATCCGAATTCTTATTATCTAGGAAGGAGTAGTAGTCCAAGATTGAGGAGGCATGTCATGCAGGCGGATAGATCGCTCAACAGAATATGTTTTTTCCTCTTCTGTTGTGCAGTTTTGTGTCTTCTTTTGTTCTAAGTACTATTATGTATTTGTATTTGTTGCATAATTTTATGTATATCTGTACAAATTATTGAGTATTAAGAAATCAACGATTCACGGATTCTACTTGATGCCTTTTTCATTTTTCTTGTTCATTTCCACTTCCCATTTTAATTTTGAAGGCAAAAATGATAGCAGGGTTCAAACTAATTGATGATTAGAATTAAGATAATGGTTTCTGGAAAGGACACCAGACAAATTTCATGTGAATAGAAAATTTGATATTTTTTCTTCCATTCATCATTTTTGTGTGTGTGTGTTCTAAGTAGCTGGAAAAGCGCCAATTCCTTCGCATTTAATTGTTAATTTAACAGCATAAAGAACCTGGAAACTCATGCTCATATCTTAACCTCTTCAACGAAAATAGTGTGACCTTCTTTAGCAACTTGCGTACCCTTGCCATTTTAAATTTGACATTAAATTAATAAATATATGTCACCTGATTTACATTTGCGCTCATAAAACATTTAAAGATAAGTTAAAATATAGATTGATAGTCAAATTTTAATTAAATTTATGTGTAAATTTTTAAAATTTTAATATGTATGATTTGAATCCTAAATATTTAAAACTTTACACTTAGTTTCTTAAACTTTTAAATATTATAATTTAGTTAATTTTTTAACTAAATTTTTACAAATAAATCTTAATTTGATTATTAAAATAAATATTTATGAATCAAAAATTTTAAAAAGTTTTAAAAATTTATAAAATAAATTATAAGGTTTAAAATCTTAATGATGTATACGTAATTTTAAGTTTTAAAAATTTAATTAAAATTTATGGAATAATAATTCACTTTAACGTTATTAAAAGTATCATTCAAAAATAAACATCTATATGTTAATCAAATAAAAAAAAAAATTGAATGTTTTTTTTTGAAATTTTTTATTTAATAATTTAAATTTAAAATTAATGGATTAAATATATTTTTCATAATAATTATACTATCAAAACGTAAATTAAATAAAATTACAAGATTAATTCGATTTAAAAAATATGAAAAGCCAAATATAATTTAATTACAAGATTAATTTGATTTAAAAATATATGAAAAGTCAAATATAAGAATAGAAGATAAAGATAATCATTTAACAAAGAAAACAATAGAATCCAAACAACAATCTATAATTCTAAAAGGCGAGTAAAATTGAAATTCTAAATAAAGGGAAAAAAAAAATTAATGCAAATAAAAAGAATTTCAATGGATTCCATTGGAACAGAGAGACAAATAGTATTCATTCTTATGAAAAATTGCTACCAATAGTATTAAAGATATAAATTTGATTTAATTTTTACATTTATGTAATTTATATTAAATCACATATTAATATTATTTTAAAAAATAAATAATTTTTTGAATTTTTAAACTAATTCCAATAAGTAGTACGAGATAAAAATAGGTAATATTACAATTCTTAGAACTGCTGTAGCAATAGTAATACCCATTTATGGCCCCATATATACTTGAGTAAATTTGTATTTGTTGGTAGTGAAAGTGACAGCAAATGATTAATGAATACCAATTATAATGAAAGTGAAAATACCTTTTTCTATCCACTACACCTATTAAATATTGTAACTAATTTTACTTTTAAAATCTAAATTTTTAAAAGAGTATTATTTGGTGATTAATTATGTTTTTAAGTTTAAAATTAGGTTAAAACTCAGTCATTAATTTTTTACACACATTTTTTACTATTTTCAAAACTAAAAAAAATATTTTGAAAATTATATTCAAAATTCATTTTTTTTTATTAATTAAAAATTGAGATGCAATAAAATAAGAAAATAATTTTTTTTTAACAAACGAACTGTTTTTTTTTTCTTTCTTTCTTTCTTTCTAAATGAAATAGAAAACAAAAAAATATATATATATAGTTTTAAATATAAAAAAAAAACTTGAAAACAAAATTAATTACAAAATTGTAAATTCAATCTCGAAATATATTAACCTAATATATACATTTATTACTTGTATATATAATTAATTTTGTATTTCTATCTTTCTTTCTAGTAGTAGTAGTAGTATTGTTGCTTTGTTAGTGAAAGTGACAATAATCATGAATGATGAATTAATAATAAAGAATGATTGCAGATTTGAATATTCATAAGATAAAGTTGCAACTTGCTTAAATTAAATGGACGGGTATGATTTAACTTCTAAGCAAATTAAAGGTTTTATGGGTAAAAAGTTTGGACGGTTGTTGTGTGGAATACATTGAGGCGGCCACCACAAAAAAATGTTAGTAAAGACTAAGATAAGTTTAAAAATTATCATTATTATATTATTTATTATTTATTATTTATATATAATATCATATTAAATCATTTTCGATAATTTTAAATTTAAATTATATAGATTTTATTATATGATTAGTTATCAATTTGATTTTTGCAAGTTGAATAATAATCGGTACTCCAAAACTATGACTCTATGACCATATTGATGTTTTTATTCGAATCTAACAAGTCATGAAACATATAACTAGTCTAAGGTACATGGAAATGGTTACGCACCAATAATATGTTATTATCACATAGAACTAGGGAGAATAAAAAAGAACTCAAAATGATATTATTATTTCTTTTGTTTTGTTGTTAATATATTTATTTTATCTTCTAGAGAAGATATAGCAAACAATTAAATGTCCTTTAATTTTCAGATGGGTAGCTGATTGGAACAACTTATACTGTCAAAATCCATTTATATTTTAAATGAATCGCAATCTAACGTATAATTATATATAGTAATAATGAAAAAAAAATCCAAAATTTCTTACAATTTCATAATTTCTTTTTTTTTTATATTTATATTTATAGAAATATAATATTATATTTAAAAACAAATCATTTATATTAATAACCATAACTAATATATATTAATTTTAGATATATTTAGATGATTATAATCTCGTAACATTTTTTACACGATTTAATTAAATTTTTATTTTTAATATTTATTTAAAAATATTAAATATTAACGCAATTCTTATTCTATTACATTATTTAAAATATTTATATTAATTTTTATTTTAAATATTTAACACATATTCTTAAGTAAAATAAAAAATATTAAATTAAGAATAAATAAAATTCAATTTAATTATTTCAAATACGATGTATTTTATTATTAAAAGTGAAATTTTTATATAAAATAATATTAATTTATTTTAATTTCGTTTAATTACAGTTTTGATATTATAATAATTATTTCTATAACATGTGTTACGTTTATTTTCAAAAATAATTATAGAATTTTTATGGATAATAACAATTTTAGTTATCAGTCGATAAACAACAATCGATAATAAAGAATGCAGATAATCACAAAAATAAAAAAAAATAGATAGAGAATCTTTACTCTACATCTTCAAAAATTTAGCATGAAGATGAGATATAAAACCCACCCTGTTTTATCGCATCGACAACACTAACCATATATATATATGACACAATTTTAGGACAAACTAAAACTCTTCAACAAAGTGGTTGTAATTTCAACATCCATGGACCATCCATGATGTTCAGAAGTCCATATCATCTAGAATGAATCCATTATTTCATAACCATTTTGATAATCTAGAATACGAATGTGGATTTTTTTTTTCTTCATTTATTTCACCTACTAATTTTTATTTTTATTTTTATTTTAATTTTTTGGTATGCTATTACTTCACGTACTCAATTTTGACTTAAAAAAAGAGACATCATGTAGAGTGTAGGCCCTAAATAAGTTGCTGATCAAAAGGGTCCTATTAATATTCAATTAATTGACTTCGCTTTTTAAATCTTTATCGAGTTTCTGTTTACACTAACCATTTGCTTGATTGCCATTTATTAACATTTTAAGTGCAGCCTTCAATCTTCATAACTTTTTCTCAGTATAACAACTTTGAAGTTAGCATAACTTGTTATCTTTAACGATGTATTTTCTTTTTCTTTTTCTTTGTTTTCATTATTGGTTTAGATTCTATTAGTAATGGTGGACATTTTTTTTTTCTTTCCAAAATCGAACAAACCAGTTCGAGTACAATAACAAACTAAACCAATATATATATATTGAGATCGGTTTATTTAAATAAATAAAATAGTAATTCTAAGTTATGAAATTTTAATAAAAACTATAATATTAATATATTTTTAATTATTATTTTATATATTATAATTATAATTTAAAATTATAAAATCTAAATCTAATTAGTAAATACTTTCACTTGTTCACTCACACTAATCGTTCTCACCGTTTACATTTCACATCTCATTCAAATCATTCTTAAATTAGTCTAAAATCTATACATTAATAATTATTTCTTATATTATCATATAGATTATACGTTACTAATTGACGATACGAGATCTCATTTGTATTTAAAATTTTATTTGTTGTTTGATAAACAATTAAACACATTTTACTTTATTTAGTTTTTCTATAATTATTTTGTAAGAAAGAATTTAGTTATTAATTTTAAAAACAATTATAATTTTGTATTTGCATAATATTTAATAAAATCAACTTATCTTTTCTTAGTGATAAGATATTACGTGATAATAATCAATTTCAAGTTAAATTATATGATATGTTTTTTATGTTTCAATTAGATGAGACTTTTATATTATATTACGATTATAAATTCAAAATCGTCAAACTAATCTAATAGATTTGCTTGAAGGCTAATTTTTTTTTTTTTAAGAAAGGAAGTCTTAAGCTGATTAAGATTTTAAGTTTTACAAAACCATACAGATAAAAGATCTTTTATAAAATAGATCTTTTATAAAATAGCTCAAAAATTAACTCAATTAATCTATATTCACTCCTATCTATTAGTATCAATTTTTAAGTTAGAGGTGTAAAATAAGTCGGGTAAACTAGGCCTACCACATCCCAACCCAATTTGTTTAATCACGTGCCATTCACATTAGCTTTTTTTTATAAAATAATAACAATTTCCTAACACTAGTATTCTTGTATCTACCCATAACCCATGCATCCACGTTCATATCAGCCGACTAGCCAAGCACTTGAGTGAGTTCCACTTCTTCTTAAGCAAGGTTTGATCAAACTCGATCTACTGTGTATCTTATACTCCTACCACAAACAATCTTTATAACTATCGTATAGTCATCTTTTCGTCTTCACCATTTTCGTTTTGTTAAAAGGATTGAAATTCTGATATGGGTTTGTTTCTTTTGAATGTGAAAATGTTATTTTTATTTTTAATGTGTTGATTTCAAATAAACTTCGAATAATTAAATGATATAGAACATACTTAATATTTGTTCTGATAATCTTCTTATAAGGGTACTGTTGAATTCCCATGATCAAATATTATTTTTATTTATATTTATTCTCCGTTGGAATTGATATTTAATAGGTAATAAATGATATAATTTCTATGTCTTTGGTATGGATACTGGTTTGAGTCTCTATTAGATTTCTATGTTCGAGTTAGATTCCATTATGGATTGATCCAATCATATCTTAAATGGGTCAGGTTGACCTGGGCCTCTAACACAATAAGCCTCTTGTTGTTGTGCCTAGTCGGGCTAGGACGACCCATTTTACACCACTATTTCAAGTTGCTTAATAAGTTGAAAGAATAGAGAAAGACTAACGTCCCAGGCCTTTTTTTGAAATCTGAAATATTTGGGTGAAAATGAAAAGATAATATATATGACACATAAGTAAATATATATATAGTAATAATATGTCCAAATTAACTTTCACTAATTTAGATTTAATTCCAACGTCTTATCCTTATTTTTCCCAACTTTTTTACTCACATTTTCTTTATCATCTCTATCTTCAATCTTGTTTAAATTTAGTCACCCTAATATATTTTATTAATTATTACATACCCAATTCAAATATTGTCTATGTAAGTAGATGATAATCAGATTCCAAAAGGCCTATGATGTTTGTGATTCTCCATTTTTTTCAACTTGTTAAGCAACTTAAAAGTTGAGACACTTCAAGATGCCGGAGCATTCACTAATTTTGTGAAGAAATATCCTTAGGGTTCCAACTTCCTAGCAACAAAAGGCATAGATTAACAATCCAAAGCAAGACATTGCCCCTCTTTAGTCTTAACCACAAACATCTATATCTAACAATTTTTTTTATTGAAAACAATTGATTTAGTAAAACAAAGTAAAGGTAGACACAATAAATGCACTACAGAAGCACATTATGGGAGAGGACACTGAACCTTAATCGCATTCAAGTGAACAAGTTCAATAAAATAGAAGAGAAGTTAGAGATGAACGCTGTGTATTAGCCGCCATTAACAGAAATCCAATTCAGCCACCTCTTGAATAACAGACATATTTTCCAACTACGTACAGACACTAGCAAAAAGGTAAAGCAATGGAGTTGTAAGTTTATTTAGAAAAAATTACATGTTTTGTGTCTCAAGAATCTGGTGTGTTTTTTCATCACCTGTAAATCCAAGCTTTTTCATCTGATCGAGAACCGTCGAAACTGATTCTCCGGCTTCAATAGAGGTTCTCAACAACCTGTTGTATAGATCCCTGTTCAAAGGACCCAACTTACTTAGTAAATCTATGATCTCTCCCATTCCTCTGGCATCTCTTTGTTCTTCTAAATAATCCAGACAGGCCGTCAAGATGCTTGGATTAGGCATCCATCCATTTCTACCAACAGCCAAAGCTTTCTTCAACATTTCAACAGCTTTGACAAGTTGCTTTTGCTCCACATACCCGTAAGCTAAGATGCTCCAAGTACTGGCATAAGGGGTCCTTCCTTCCACTGCCTTGTTTACAGTTGATTCTGCCTTAGTCAAAAGACCCCTTTTGCAATAAGCAGTAAGAAGCCTGTTTAGCACCCGGAAGTCATACATTCTGCACTTTGACTCCCACTCCTTAAATATCCTTTCAGCCCCCTCAATATCATCCAACTTTGCAAGACATCTAATCATGCAGGCATATATCATTGCCTCACTTCTTGGCTTATATTTGTTCCAGACTCTGTAAAGCTCATCTTTATGACCAGTACTGGCATAGAGAGTGAGAAGGAATTCAAATGCCAACTTTTTACCTTTTGGAAGAGTCATCTCCTCCATTTTACGAAGCATTAAAAGAGCCTTCTCCTCAAACCCAGCTTTCAGATATCCTTTTGCTGCTATCGAACAAACTTCCCAGTCTTGATCAAATTGGCAATCCTTCATCCTATTAAGGATGTTTCCAATTCCAGAAATGTCATTCGCTGCAACGTAAGCAGCGATTCTATTTCTCAAAGTAAACTTATCAGGAGCTATTCCCTTGTTTTCCATTTCATGCGTCAACATGTCAATCTTATTATGTTCTGCATTTTGGGAGTAAAGATTGATCAACATATTGTAAGGAAAAGATGATTCTGCCATACCCTTCTTTCTCATTTGCCGCATGACAGCTTCTGCTTTTTCAACAGAATTTTCCCGCACATAACAGCATAATAGAGCACCATACACGTTTTGTGTTTTTAATTTTTCTGACATATTATTGAAATAACATTCTGCACGATCCATTCCATGAACTCTATGGATCAGTTCCAACCTAACACCTGCATCTTTTGGTGATATGTTGAAATACATATTGTCCGTCATCCAAGAAGATATCTTCAAGACAAAAGATCGAACAAAATTTGAAAACATTTAGCATAAACATGTAATTGCTATGCCTATAGTTATATCAAATTCATTCATTTGTTTGTGAAGAAAACTGCCAGAGAAAAACAGGGGTTGGAGATAGAAGTTAGCATCTCTGAATAAGAAATTCTGAAGGTCATATCATTATATGTGCCAATCTGCAAATTATTGATTCAGACAAATAGTTTGTGCCAAATTGTGATGATATATGGCATTTTACATGCCCAGATACTTTAAATTTTGAACGAGATGGTACCATCTTTATTAATGTAGGAAATAATATAATGAACAAATAAAATTTTATTTTGAATATAAATTAAAATGAATCGAAATACAACAATAAAATAAATTGTAAATTTATAAAAGAAATCAAGGAACGAAAAATTAAAGGAAGATTGAGTTCCGTATTATACGATCTCTTTGAGATAAATTTTTCCCCTCACATGGATGTTTGAGATTAAAGAAAAAATATTTCTCAAGATGAAATGATAAAATAGCAAAGTTTAAGCATCACCAAACTTTGTTCAGATGAACTGAATTTACCTATACTCTATCACACTAAAACCTAACTCTAAAATAAAAATTTCTAAAAATAAATGATTTTGTTGGAGGAAAAAATGGGAGTAGTGACTTTTTTTTCCTATGTTTTTTCTCAGTTGCAGAATCAATTATATAGACAATCAAATGTGGTAGTTGAAAACTAAAACTGTTGCAATAAATTCCATTAAAACTGCTACAGTAAATATCATGAAACTACTGAAATAAATGCAATGAAACTAATGAAACAAGCTTTTATAACAGCTAAAATAACTTTCAAACAATCACAAGGAAATTCAAGAGTTATTCTGAAAAAGAAAATAAAATTTACGTGCAGCAAAATTTGAACCGTGCAGTCCTATCGAAATTGGACGACATTTGTATCTGTAGGACGTGCAAGCATGCGTTAGAGAGAACCTTCCTGCTACAATAGCTTACCTCTAATAGGAAAGCAAAATTTACATACAGTAAAATTTGGACCACGTAAGTCCCATCAAAATTGGACAACATTCCTATCCGCAGAACATGCAAGCATGCGTTAAAGAGAGCCTTCTTATTACAACAACTTACCTCTTGTAAGAAAGCAAATACTATATAAAGCATTCCATGTGTTGTTAGTTTTTCCATGTGGGAGAAATATAAATAACCACGTTTCATCTTCTCAATGAATTAACTTTAAAACTCAATTCCTCGTTCACTTTAATATTATTTTGAGTTTGTAAATATATGATTTCGATGGAGAGAACCAAATCAATCACGACCACACTTATACCAAGTGGGTCCCACTCAAAATGGAATTTAATCGTAGGTTAAAAATCTCATTTTTCACCAATCTTCCAAATGAATGAAAATTGATTTTCAAAATAAACTGACCCAAAACAATTTGACACAAGGTGATAGAGTTCAAGAGACGAGACCTACATAGAATACATAGGTGTTACCCTTTGAACCTTTCCTTGTGAAAATATGTTTACTTTCCTGGATGACAGTAGACGCAAAGTCCTTAAACTATTCTGAAATTTGTGTAAAAGATGACATATTTCACATAAGAATATTTTATGATACAATCCAGTTATCACTATTATGTTCATATTGGCCATGAACATATCCTTGGTTCTGTGAGAGTTTTCATAGAATTGAACACGACACAATTCTATTACAAAGCGACCCCACTTCTCTCTTACATAAGTAATCTCTTATCATTAAGAGTGCAAAGAATAACGCGCAATACTCCGCCCGATATTCTATCCATAAGAATCATTAAAAACTTTAGCTTAATTTTTTTCTACAGATATCACTGTTTTCATCTTAGGAATAGACTTAAGAGTAAACCCTCCACAGTTATCTCATTAAGTCTTTACAACTAAGTTGTCCCTTTGAACTTAGATCTTGAAATCTTCAATCAACTAGATTGAGTTTCTTTTGCAAATCCTTATTCATTCATAGGCTTTAGTCTCATTTCTTTCAATGACATCTCAAATAACTCTATACTTACCCCTTTGGTTAACATATTTGTTATGTTATCCTTTAACTTCATATAATCAATAGAGATAACCCCGATTGAGAATAGTTGTTTAATGGTATTATGTTTACGACGTGTATGTCGAGACTTATCATTATATATTTTGCTTTATGCCATCAAAGGGATGCAAATTGCAGGCATATGCTTCACCCACTTTAGAATATCCTCTACAAAATTGCATAACTATAATGCCTCTTTGTCACATTTATCCAAAGATAAATTCTAATTCCATCGTAGATTTAGCAATGCAAGTCTGTTTGGAGGACTTTCACGATACAATTGTGCATCCAATGTAAAAACATATACACCGATAGATTTTGAGTCTTTCATATTAGATACCTAATTTGTATCACTGTATCCTTATAATACAGTTGAATATCTTAAGTAGTGTAGTCCAAAGCTACGTGTGTATTGTAAGTATTTAAGTAATCTTTTTATAAATTTCCAGGAATCAAATCCTAGATTAATAGTATGTCTACTTAATTTACTTAAAACGTAAACTTATTTCCAGTCTTGTATAACTCATTAAGTACATAAGACTTTCTATCACCTTTGAATATTCCAATTGAGACATACTTAAACTATATTCTTGAATAGGTGTAGATTAACATCTACATGTGTTCTGAAAATTTCAAAATCACCATTGTTGAATTCTCAAGTATTTTATCAACATAATAACACATACAATGATATTTTAAATTCGATATTCAATTGATAGATTTGATCATTGCTATCCATAATATGAATGTCATCAATGTAGAAACACAAGATGACATAACCAACATTGATCTAGAATCTTGCAAGATTCAAAGTGGTCAGAAAGAACATCTTTTGATGCCAACTCCTGAAAATCAACCCACAGGTTTCTTATTATGATTCACACATGAATCGCAACAAACTATATTGGAACCATATAATTTGTCCACATGCCACGAATTTTTGAGATCTCCATTATGAACTTTATTTATTACCAAACTCGATGTCATCTAGTAAACAAATCATGAATTTATTAGATACAATAGTTTCAGAAAAGAATCAAAATTAATTTAGAATTAGAAAATAAATACAAAATTTTAAAAAATAATAATATAACATTTCAAATTAATTTTTCCAGCATTGAAAAATTAATTTTCTTGAAACTAAGTTCTAATTCGTATTCAACAAAAACAAAACATCATTAATCTATAGATTACAAAATTTATTAATTTGAAATTAGTGAATTCAAAATTCTTTGTTTCGTAATTACAAAAAATTCATTTATATGAAAACTAAATTTACCACTTCGGGAATACAAAATTTACTATTTTTTTTTAAAATTTTGAAAATCAATTCTTTCGAGCATTGCAAAATTTATCTCGTAAACTATAAACCTAGCAAAAAAAAATGATATTTCAGAATACGAAATACTCAACTTCGATGAATACAAAATTCACTAGTTCTACAAATACAAAATTTGGTTATTTTGAAACTTGAAATCAAGCAATTTATTATTTGCAAAATTCTACTATTCACAAGTACGAATCTACTTATTTTGTAAAACGAAAACAAATAATACGTTACTTGTAAAATACTACAAATCATCAATTTTGAATTCATATAATTCATCAATTGCAAATTCTTTAAGAAAATAAATTTCTAAAACTTTTAATTTGCAAATGGTTATTACATAAATTTAAATGTAAATAACCACAATTATAGTAACAGAAATCAATTTGTAATTTTTTTCCGAAAACTACAATATCAACTATAAATATTAATAATCAATCAAAACTAAATTATAATGGTATACATATAAGGGTTAAAACCCCAATTTTCCAACAATTATTACCTCGATCTAGTACACCTACTAGGCGACATTATGTTTGCAGAGCAGAAAATCTGAGAAACTTGTTTTATGTCCGTTTTATCTAGATAATTAGGATCATGACAGCAGAGAAACAAACAATTATCACCAACTAGGTTGTTTGGACACTACCAGATGCAGAAACCTGAGTGACATTACTTTCACTTGTAAGGGACATAATCCATATATAACATATGTTGAAACTATGTTCAAAATGTACAAAAAAAATTGAACAAATGTTCAATGTGCCTGGAGGAGTTGCAATTGAGACCAGTTTACTTTGACACTGTTTCCTAATATGCAGAAAGATAACGTTACATCTTCTGAAACAATGACATGCAATGCATGACTATCAACGACAGATTATACTAACACCACATGAAATTTTGCAAAATTTTCATTATTTGTGGAATTAAGAATATATGTGAAAGCATGGATGGGTCGAAATTACGTAAAAAGTGATATGTTTCAGACACAAGAGGTAATTATTTTCAGAACAACTTTTATTATTGCAAAAGTATATAAATAGTCTATTTTATCCTGTAATTAATTATAGTTTACTACTACTAATGTGGATAAACTTATCGCCATAAAATAATTTAGAAATAACAATTTAAGTTATGAAAATATTAATATAGTTTTAGCCAATAATAATTCTACCACTATTACAATTAGAGATTAGTACAGTCACCAAATTGAAGTGAGATTGAGTACAATACAAACCTCAAGAGCGTGATTGAATCGTCTAAAACCCTTCAGGGTGTGAACCAGATATCGAAGTTCCTTCATATCAACAGGTCGTCGCTCGTGGGCCCATTGTCGCAGTACTGGTACAACGGAGACCTTCGGGTCTCGGATACTTTGAATGCGGTCATACAGACTATCAGAATCCGAAGAAGACAGTGAACAATGTAGGGTTTTGGTGGAGAAAAACGAAGTAAAAGCCAGAGAGTTAGTCCGAAGGTTGTGAATAGGAAAGGGTATGAGCTTGCTCGGATATTGAAGTTTCATTGGCTCTTCTGTGATGGAGGATTTAAATGAAGATAAATTTTACCGAATATGCATGAACAGAATTAGGAGGTGAACAGGTGATGAACTTGGAATCACATCCAAAACTTTAAGTGCATTGCTCTATAGCCCCAACGTGAACCGTTGGATCCTTCTTTGCTTTTTATTATTTATTTTTTTGCTGAAAAACCGTTTATGTTTCCGAAAGTAAATTTTTTTAAAAAGAAAAAAAAACATGTAGATGGTAGGTATAGACAAAAAAATTGATAAACTAGGAAGGGTGGAAAAATTAGATTATTTGGAATAATTTAATTCAGTTTTATTCTTAAAAATTTTAAATTATTTAAACTTGATACCATTTACACAGTATAATTTACATTTAATAAATATAATATTGTATGTAATTAAATGATTAAATCCATTATTATTCAACTGGATGTTTTTAAATATAACACTTCAGAATAATAATTTATTATTATTATTATTTTAACGTAAGATTAATAAAAATATTATTGTTATTAAGATAATTATATTTTAAATTAAAATAAAAAAGATTAATAATATGTCAAAAATTAATAATTTATTATTTAATTTATGATAATATAATATAATTTCGATATATATATTTTGATATTGATATTCTAAATGATTATGATAAGATCAAATTGGTTTTAACGATTTGATACGTACAAACAATTCGATATAATTTATACCAAATTGAATCATGTATCTCTACTAAGTGATGTCAATATTAGAGTAAGTTCACATTGAATTATAAAATCAAACACTTTATTAATTAACTAGATATTTTATCTCAAATTATATATACTATCTTTATTTTTTTCATAAAAATTGTTATATATTTATTTTATGTAAAATAATTTTGAGGAAAAAAATATATGAAAAAAATAAATTTTAGTTTAATTTTTTTTATTTTGATTTTTTAATATAAATTTTTTTACTTTAATTAATAGATATTTAATATTAATAAAAAGTATAACAATTAATATGAAAGAAAGATGATTGTTTGACTTAAAAAAAATAAGATGAAAAAAATATGTATTAATTTTGATTGAAGTTACATAGAAAGGACACACAAGTTAGGATAAAATATATAAACTCATCAATAATCTATATCTATTTTTAATTTTGGATAAATGTGTTCTAAAATTTTAAAATAATAACATTTATTTTTTTATATTTTATTTTAATTTTTAAAAAATAAAATTTAGTACTTTAAATGCAAAAAAAAAAAACTGACTTCTATAATAATAAAGAATTACCTTCCGTATCTCAATTTTTAAGTTATTATAATGTTATTTTTTCAAAATTAAAGATTTTAATTAAAAATATGATTATATTCACATTTTTAATAAATTCAATTATGATTAATTTTATTAATATTTTTATTTATCATTATATCAAATATATTTAAAATTAATTGTAGAATAAATATAATTTTTTAAAAAAAATATATAAAATTTACGTGCAAGTACACATGTCTTTCATTAATAATTAATAAATTTTAAAAATAAAGATACATTTTAAATTAAATTGGACACAATCGAGGCTATTGAAGTCACATGAACGTAAATTGGTTAAAGATAAATTAAAATCATCCTATATTTCTAGATTCTTACAAAATTTTAAGATGTTTATCATTGATCATCAATATTAATTAATGAGCTGTATTGTTCAATTTTATTTTTTTTAAATTAAAGTATTCGCTTTATCATTTATTTAGGACATTTAATCAGTCGTTATTTTGTCTTTTGTAATATTTGGAAAGTACGAATTAAGGGCTCGTACCCCTTTATGTATGGAGAAGTACGACTCAAAATCTTTTATAATTTCAATTATTTTACACGAATAAGAATTTGAATTAAGGAATTCATTTTTAAAAAAAATATCAAGTTTAATTTTACCAATTTAAAAGACTGAATACATTCTTACTTTAAAATTTTTTGGACAAAGAATCAAAAAAGAAAAGAACATTTACATTGAAATTGCTCGCGAAATTTGAAATAAAGTATAATATATAATTAATTAACTAATGAACTATTTTTCAACGCGAGAAATATTAGTTAATGCCTGGAGATGAACCGGAAGGTGGTACGGGTTGCCCTTTAGGCAGCATAAACGCACAGTACTCTCTGAAGCTTGTCTTGTTGTACTAATTTTCACTAGTACATCCTTCAACTTGGGCAAGAGATAGTAACCGAGCTTCACAGCCTATGAGAAAGAGCATCACATTCACAAGCAGACGTATAATTAGGCCGTAAATGATATGTTTGCACTGCTGAGAGAACCCCCTTTTTAGAATAGATTGATTACCAGTGGAGTACTTTTGATGATACTTATTTAGTATACTAACACTTGTTTCTATATATATAGATAGATAGAGATTAGAGATTAAGTACATTACCAAGTTTGTCCATACATATGAAGCTAGCTTTGCAGGCTTGTGATGAAATGTGAACTGGGATTTTTCGAGTACGGGCAGCATTTTGTTGAACCAAGTTTGCCGGCCGCTAACATCTGGGATACACTTATTTCTTTCTTTCTTTTTTTTGGATCAAATCATTTGGTATAATTGTAATATATATATACACAAATTAATAAATAATCTAGGTTTTATTTTTTTCTTTTTCTTTTTATTGAATAAACAATCTAGTTGATAGCATTTAAGTATGCCGGCTTGGCTTGAATTCTTCTTCTAAAGAGGAACGAATCAGTGACTTACACGTGTGCATTTATTCTATGCTAGATAGCTAGCTACTTACCATCGTGGCAATGATTTAGATTAGAGAGTACGGGCCAATTCTAATCTGAAGCTAAAATAATTCGTTAACTTTGTTTTCCTTACTACAAATTTGAAAAATTCTGATTTTTTTGAAGTAATTATACTATTTATAAATAAAATTTGAATTCACACATTTCACCACCACATGACGTTGACTTTGTGTCATATCAAATAATGTCGGATCATTAGCCAATACATTAACAGTAATATATAATACTAACATGACACGTCAACAAAGTAAGCCAGATTAATTTGTTATCCAGTGTTAGATAACACATATTTACAACGCATCATAAATGCAAATTATCCACGAAACCTAATACTAATGCCCCCAACAAGTTCAGTGGGTGATAAAGCAAATTTACAAGGCATAAGGAAACTAAATTTGATTATACCCATGTCTCTACTCCTGAGCCGACTCTATTCACGAGCTCCATAGACAAGCAGTAATTTCAGTGGTTTAACTATTTCCTATCAACAAGCGAAGTAGGTTTAATAGATGAAACTTTTATTTTCATTTAGAAAGGACGTTGAAAAGAATATAGAAAATACCTTAAGAGTCTCCTCAGACTGGGAAGGCAAATGAAATCCTGTGGAGCAATTCTGCAATGCTTCAGGACTCTTCATCCATGCTCTGCGAGCATCACTCACCTTTATTTTATACTTGAACATCTAAGATTGTTTTGAAAAAAGAAAAAAGAAAAAAGAAAATGAGAGGAAAATTATATAAGGCAAAAGGTAGTTTTCCTCATCTAAATATTAGACTTCATGATCTATCAATGTCAGTAAAAAAAATCATTAGGTTAAAAGGGGAAATATAGACAAATGAACTCCCTCCCTCCCTCCCTAGATCATGTCAGTAAAAAAAATCATTAGGTTAAAAGGGGAAATATAGACAAATGAATTCCTCCCTCCCTCATTATATCTGAAGCAAACCTACAACGCTCAGCCAAGAAAAGTTTGGGAAAAGGTTCACTCAACTAAGCTTGCAAAAAGGCGAGACTAGAAGGAGAGTGAATAAAAGCAAAAGATTCTGATTAATGTTTTCGTGTCCCCCCCTCCTCTATCTCTCTCCTTCCACAATGTATAATTTCTTTATATTCATAATATGTTCCTTTGGATATGAAACCAATGCAAAACGGATAGATTAATGAAAAATGTTGTAGAAATATAAGATCAGAAATTGCAAACCTTTGTGACAGGGATATTTGGTTTCTCCACTTCATCTCCTTCAATGATTGTACCAGTGCCCTGGCACTCGGGACAGAGTACAGAATTGATGGTTACATTCAATGCTTTCATCTTAATATCCTCCTTTGATTTAACACCCTTAGCTGCATTTTTTCTTCGAGATCTTCGTCTCACTTCAGGAGTTTTTGGAGGATTGGTCATTATTTCCATCTCACATAGAAGAACCCAGTGTATAAGACATGAAATATGAAATACATGAAATGCCTGCATTTATTAAATGACAGATGATGTAAATAACCTAACTTTAAGAACAATGGCAACAAACAATAATTGGTTGTATATACAAGTATGAAATTGTATATTTGGTTGAAGTTCTGAAAAGGATAACAGAGAACACAAAAAAAAAAGACAACAGTATGTGAGAAATTCCTACCCCATTCACATTACGGCTACTGCAAGCAAGCCGTCCAGTCTTCAAATTCATGAGTGTTGCAACATCTTTCCCAGGAAGCATCTTATGTTGACAGATGTCACACATTTTTTCTGCAGCTATTCGTTGTTTTCGTCTCAACTCTTTCCTCAGAGCCCTTCTTGATTTAAATCTTGTATGCAAAAGCTGATCATCACATTGATTCAATAATAATCTTGAAGTGACACTACTTGAAGCTGAAGAATCTTCCCCGTATGTATCGTACTGACTACTCGAGTTTTCACTGGTGTCCTCAGGGTCAGAAAAGGATTTTCTTTTTCTACCATTGCCTTCAAAATTCTCTACTTCCGGACCAGGAAGCAAAAATTTCACATCATCGAGAAAATCCGTCTTACCTAAGTTCATATTATAACTAAATGTAACAATAGCAAAATCATGCTCAAGAACCTGATCATCATCATCATCACTATCAACAGCCTTCTGTCCCAACCACTCACACCATATCCTATTAAGAAACGATACATCATCCTTCTCAAGAAGCCTAGCAGCTACCAGTCCAAATCCCACCTCTGTCGCTTCTAGGTTAGTAATTTGATCCCTAATCCGAACACCGGGGATCACCACAGCACTATTTCCTGCATTTCTAGTCATATCCTCAGCACATGAATCAAAATCTGTATAATCTAAGACCTCATTGGACAAATGCTCGTCAACCTCAACTTGTCTGTGACCATTGTTTTCTATATTTTCACCATATTTGATTATAGCAAGATTGTTGTCATCGTCACAAGACTCCAATAACCTATTATCTTCACTACTTGCAACAACAATCTGTTTATCATTCTCAGATGGATCATTAAAGAACAGAACACCATCATTAAAAGGCCACGGATTTGGTCCCAAGAGAGTGAGCTTTGCAAAGGATAACCTATCATTATGAAGATTACCCTTCAAGTGGTCGAGCAACACTGCCTCGCCATAGCAAGGTGCTAGACACAAAGTACAGAAGTAAATAAACTTTTTCCCATCTTGTCGGAGCTCAACGTAGGGGTGTCCTTGTGACCGTACATTGCGGAGAATGGTTCTTGCTGCTTGTTCCTTTAGACTAGAAGCACTAGTTTTTGGTAAGGCCAACGTATTAGGTCCAGGAAATTCTAATTTTCGCTTATCTGCCATTAAATTTCTGCTACAGAAAAATAACTCGTATTCAAGTTCAGATCCCTGACAACCTCAATCGAAATTACGCAGATTCCAAGAAAGATTCTGATAAATCCTTCAAGAACTATCCAGAAACCCTAAAATTCAAATGTTGGATGTCGGTTCATCATGAAATCCAAACATTTCCAAAGTTAATCCAGGCCATAACCGACTTGTGCCAGAAACATCGATAACCTAGTTGTTTCAAGCCTATACTAAAGAAAATTACGCATAAACAGAGTAAATCAAAGACAAAGAAATAAACAGTAATGCGTAGAAAGCAAACACACTTAGAAAGCCCTAATATTACATATTCGAAGCGTACTATGTATGGGATTCTTTAGAAAACGAGGAGTTCGTCCGTCCCGAACAAGCACACCGCCAACCATGAATAGAAACGCAAGCGAGCACGAATCGAGCATAACCATATCCATTTCCTCGCAGAGAAACAAAGAGTTGGAAGATGTTTGGAGGGAAAGAAAATGACGGGGAACAAAATTCAGAGAATTGTACGGAACAACTTGGCTCTCGCTTCTTCTTTTTTTCCACTATTAAAGGATTCAAGTCAGACTTGCTTGAATGATATTTCAGAGTTTGAGATTAATCAAAGTTGAAGCCGCAAGAGCTGCGTGACGTAATAAGATCAAATATAGCTCCTGTGTTCTAAGGAGTAAGATGATAGAAAGAGTGGGATGATGATATCCGTTAGATTATAAGAGATAGAGATTAGGGGTAACGTTCAAAGATGACTAGAGAAAGACGGAGTATTATAGCCTATTAACGAATGACAGGTGTAATCGAAAAAACATAGATTTGAATTTTCGGAAGACAGATAGACAGCATATGCGTTGGTGCAGGAATCAGAAATGGAATGGGATACCGGATAAGGCTCCCAGTATGTAAAAGTTATTGCGTACGTAACTCAGTTCCTTACTTTTTAATAAATTTATTTTCCGGAATTTTTTTTCTTTTTTTTTTTCAATTCCAAATTTTCTGTTCCGGGATGAAGTCGCGTACCTCAATATATAAGATTTGTACCTTAAACATATTTAGAATATTTAGTATTTTAATTGATGTATTAGTATTTATTTTATTTTTTTAATAATAGTTAAAAAAAATTAAAATATGTTTTTTTTTCAAATTTTTTTTTTTTTGGGATTAATTAGAGTCTAAATTTTCTTTACTAAATAATGGGTTCTACACTTTTTATAACTTGTTAAAAAATAAAATAAAATTTAAATTCTAGTTCTTAAAAAGTAAATAATATAAATAAATATTAAAAAATTATAACATTTTAATAATATAAATAACTAAAAGAGTAATGTTATATATTTCAAATTATTACATGCATTAAGTGAATGTAATATTAATGAAATAGTACGTGATTATAAGATCACTTCCTAACATGTAAAACATTAAATTGTAAAATGTGAGTAAAACAGAAGGCAAAATGATGAGTTTTTTTTTTTTTTTGTCGCTAAAAAAGCAAATGATGAGTACTTAACTGAAGGAGTAATTCTGAATACCGATACAAGTAGCATGAAGAGGAATCTTTTTATAGAAGTTTTCTGAAACATCTTCGTTTTAGACTCACAATTCTCACAATAGTCACAATTCAAGATACAGATTACTGAAATGCAGTGCACATCTACGAGTGAGTGATATAGAAGTGTTGGCTTAGGAAAACAAATAGTAATGATGTATTGTTTTGTTGATTGTAGAAAGTGCAACCAAAATTTGATGAAAATCCTCGGCTTCAGTAATACTCCATCTCAAAACCATGAGATAGTAGCAGCAAACAGGCCTATAGTTAATACTCAACTCAAAGACAACAATGTTATTGCTAGTATCAAAGCGTTGTACATAGAATGTGTGACAATAGAAGAACGCAAGTCACCAGTCCAAGAATAAGAGCATCCCAATACACATCCAATCATGAACAACTGCAAGAAATTATCACCAGAAAGGTGAGCTGCACTGAAAATACCCGAACTTATAAGAACTGCATACTGCCATCTCATTGTGGATGACAACGAAGCCAATAAAAATCTTCTGTACACAATTTCTTCAAGTAAGGGGGTGATAATGCAGTATACAAGAATACAAACAGCTTTTGAAAGGCTGCTGCTTGCAAGTATTTCGTTCAATATGGTGTTGTTAACAGCCTGCAAGTACAACCACCTTTGGAGTAAACTAGACAGATAAAGAAATGCTATCAACACCTTTTAACCATCTTTATTTTTATGTTCTTTAATTGGTTTACATATCTTAGGAAGTTTATGATCTTTATTGAAGCACGTGCTTACAAGAACGGGAAAAGAACAACAAATTGGTAATTTTATACTAGCCAGAGAAAAAAAATTTCATTCAAGTTACTTTTTAGACGCATTATGGTTTCCAATAGGCACTACTTTGCTTTTGGTTCATATAAATGAGGATGATTGGGGGTGAATTCTAAGAGCTAATTAGAGAATAGTTGCTTTAGATTAGTATGGATCTGTTTTTCTTTAATTCAAACATCCTGCATAAGAACATAAGATGAATAGACTGTGTTAAACTTTTATCTTCCTGCAATAAAATTACGGAGCTAGAAAACATAATGTGAGCAGTCCAAAAAATCAAGCAGTCCCCGATCTGTTGCATGACCAATAACACATGTTCCCAGTCAGATTTCTAGCAAGCATCAGACAAGAAAACTAATATAACGCTTTGCTCGAGCTCTTTTCATAGTCTTCTTTATGAAGAGCTGACTATTCGAAGCTCATCTAAAACCAGCAAGAGCTAATTTTCCTTAAAATGGTGCTGATTTCAGATTATTATATAATACAAAGGTGACAGAACATATTGTACACTGAAGAATTTTATCAAGCTCTAGGGAAGGAGACAATCTTATTTTTGAAACCTAATCCTTGCAAATACTTACTGATATTTCCTGATTCATAGATGCACATGTATCAGCATAAGTATTAAAAAAATCCTTGATGCATTTCATGCCAATTGTTTAACGACAGAGTCCAATGGATAATGACATGTAACCACTATGTTTAATAATATGAAAGAATCAGGTCAGCAATATTTCTTTAAAACAATGACATGCTTAAGCAACTATGGTTCTTTCAGCAAATCAGACTTCATAAGTGTTTAAAAAAGATAGAAAGATAAAGTTTTTTACACCAACCTTGGGTTCAAAGAATCTGTTCACAAGGATGGATGAAATGGTGAGGATCGCAAAAAGAAACCCAAATCCTGCAACTGATACTAACAACCAGTTCCTCCATTTGGATAACTTTTTCACTTCAAAGAAATCCATACTATTGTATTGTGGTTTAGCTGTGAATCGTAATAGAATCAAAGATGAAATAAGCTCAAGACTTTGAGCAACAAGCAGCGACATTGCCTGCAACACGAAGGAATGGAAGGGGAAAAAGTAAATCATCAAATGCACAATTTGTAGAAAAGTCAGCTACTTCAACAAAGGACACTGTTATTCAAAAAGTTATATATTGAACAAAAGATATAATGATCATTGGATGTAATGGATCACTGTTTTGCATCATGATCATATAATAATAATTATATTAGTCATATTTCAACAGAATACAAGTGAGAGTGTTAGTCATATTTCAAACAAACACATAACAAGGTCCTTTCCTCCAACAAGCATTTTTCATTTTCTCTTCTCATAGTTCCACTCTTCCAAGAATCAAGTGTCTTAAATAAATGTATTTACAATGAAAGTTGATCACAGACATCTCACCTCAGTCTCTGGGTTCAGAACAGGTTCCCGCAAAATATTAGCAGCCACAGACATCCAACCAAAACTCAATGGAATGTGCAAACTGAACATATAAAAGCCCATAATGCTCCATACATTGCCATTGTCCCACGGAGTATTTTCTTCAAGGACTGAGAATCTCTATGTTCCAGAGTCACAAATTACATAATTCCAGTATATGGATTAGTTACAACAAAGAAATAAGATCTCCTAAAGGTTTGCTAAATGCAGTGCAGTGGATAATTATGAGAAAAATCCAGTCACATATTCTGCTCCTATAGTTAACAAATATCAAGTACTCCATATTGATATCTCAAACAAATTAATAAAGTAATACATCTGAACTAGTTCCTCATTTTATAGCATAAAAAAAACAAATACTTTGTAAGCAAGGCTAAGTTCCAGGTGGATAACCAACTTCAAAGAACATTTTCAAGTGTCAATTTCAGTTTATACCAGTCTTACTCCTGACCCGACCCAGAATAACAAATAGCATTGCAAGACGAGGTCATACATACATGCCTAAACTGTTCAATTCAGGGAGGAAAAAAAAAGTTTTCTTTATTTCCTTTTTTATATTTTAGTTTGACGATGAGGCGTTAAAAAAAAGAAAGCAATAACTTTCTTAAGTGTTTTGATAAAGCTACGGGGAAAACGATTATACCTGAGAAGGGGTTTCATGGATGTGATCATTTTTGCGGCAAAAACACTTGGAAGAAGCATGAAAATTTAGCTTGAAGTCAAATAAACAAAGCGGAGCTTTGCAGATGATGTTAGAATTCAGGGGCTTGTGGAATTCATCTTTGCGATTAGAGATTGCAAGGTGAGCAGACGATTCGAGCACTTTTATCATTTTGCAATCTAGTATTCACAGATCTATTAGGGAGCCACTTGTTTCACATTTTGAGTTTTTTTTTCACTTCTTTCCATATATCTTATCCTCCTTTTGTTTTTAATATGTCATTTTGAAAAGAAAAAAAGCTTTTTTATTTTTATTTATTTTCAGGTTATTGTATATTTTAATGGATTAGAATTCAGAGCAACTTTGGACTTGAGAACAAATAGTATTTGGTTAATGGCGACAAGGGTCGTCGTAGAGCTTCAGCGGAACTCCATCAACTGGTCCAAGACAATAGAGGACGTAGTGAAGCTCGAAAGAAAGATCTTCCCAAAACACGAATCCCTGGCTAAAACCTTTGATGAAGAGCTGAAAAGGAAAAATAGTGGGTTGCTTTACATAGACGTGGATGGTGTAGTCGTGGGCTATGTCATGTACTCGTGGCCTTCCTCCTTATGCGCTTGCATTACCAAGCTCGCAGGTTAGATAAGACAACCCATATTTGCTATTCCAGTTTTATGGTTCTTGAGGTTTCATATGCTTGATAAAAATTTAAATGAATTCATTCGTAAAGATCCATTTGAAATTAGTTTCCAAATTGTCCGTAATGTGTTTGTTTTTATGTTTATGTGAAGTTAAACTTCTGGGATTTCTGAATGGTACATTAAACTTCTGTGTTGGGATTCTTGGTAGACGATGCTTTGAAAATTGACTCATTCTCACTAGCTATTTACAAAAATTTCCCAAAAAATTATAAAAGACGTTATTGTTCTTGATCAAATTGTTAAGTTCGGAAATTCAAGTAGACAATACATTCACTAAAAGGTAAGTGCATATTGAGTGTTTTATGATTCCACGAGATCATATTTACTCACAGATTGATTTCATTTTATGCGGTGGTGTTTACTATAGTGAAGGAGAATTCTAGGAGACAAGGGTATGGAGAGGCACTGCTAAAAGCAGCCATAGAAAGATGCAGAACCAGAAATATCCAACGCATATCACTCCATGTTGATTCCTTGAGAACTC
This sequence comes from Hippophae rhamnoides, assembly GCA_033030585.1. Classification (NCBI taxonomy): domain Eukaryota; kingdom Viridiplantae; phylum Streptophyta; class Magnoliopsida; order Rosales; family Elaeagnaceae; genus Hippophae; species Hippophae rhamnoides. The sequence continues at coordinate 56,911,160 of CM065428.1, read as the reverse complement.
CTGCTCTGAATCTCTACAAGAAATTTGGTTTCAAAGTCGATAACCTTGTAGAAGGTTATTACTCTTCTGATCGGAATGCCTACAGAATGTATTGGGATTGTGATGACAAGTAGTCCAATGATCGTGAGCTCTTTAATTGCTTCAAGATTCTTTCTTTAGCTTGTTTTTGGTCAGACATCACCATTCAATGTTCTGTTGCAAAATTGCAGGGTCAAGTTGTATGATAAGACTCATAAGAGTCGTGTTTAGAATCATGTAAGGGGTTACTTTGACCTTCTGATTATTTCGAGTAACCTTTGTTTTGTAGGAGAACACATCATTTCCTAAGATGAACGAGGTTGTTATAAATGATACAAAAATAAATATATGTTTATTTTTTATTAGAGATTAAAAGTATGAATATATGTTTATTTTAATTTATTGGAGATCAAAAATAAAATCATATTGAATAAATGAATCATTTAAGTAATTGAGTGTAATGAATTCTGCTTCTGTAAGTAGCAAATGCAGGAGCAGCCTTATAAGTATTTTCATTCCATTTATTATTATGTTCATCTTTCTGTCTTTATTCTCTTTTGTGGAATCGCTGTACTTCGTAGTTCAAGGATTTAGTTAAATACCGTGTCACACTATGTCAGTATTAGAAATCAAGGACACACCCATACTTAGGAAAATTATATTCTAAGGACTTAAGAGCAAGAAATTAATTACATGAAATTAATGATTAAAGATTCACCGAAGGAGGAGGAGGAGGAGGTGGGGGAGTTATGATTGAAGCAGATATTGTCCAATTCTTGTGGCATACAAGGCCAACTTTGATAGTAACGTAAACAAAAAGACAGATTTTGAATGCTGCTGCCCAGGATCGAACTGGGGACCTTCAGTGTGTAAAACTGACGTGATAACCACTACACCACAGCAACTGAATGATTCAAAAGTCAAAAGTAAGATAATATACTCATATTAATTTATAATTGCTTGAATATAAAAAAATGCAGATCTATTTAAGGGAAAACACACACAACAAATGCTATAGAACTATCAATCAAAGTTATTCCAAAAACACAAACTATCAATCAAAGTTTCACTTGTAAACTTTAGAAACATTAAAATCATCAAACAATAGACCATATTATTTATAAAGAGTCTATCAATTTAATGTAATAAGTATACGTTTTTATTGCTACAATTTCAATAATAATGTTCTCAAACACGATTTTAGAGTCAAGATTTGTACCACTATTTTATTTTATCCATTTAAATCATGTGAGAGAAAGAAAGAAAAAAATCATGACATGATTTTGTGGGTTAAGCGTACAATAGTAAGGGCGGCCAAGATTGAAGCAAGTGAGCTCAGAGATGGGATGATCAAAACACTAAGTAAAAAATTAAAAGGATAAAATTATAGTTAGGATTCAACCAGTTTTCAGAGAAAGAATTTAGAGAGAAATTAAGATAATTAGTTGAATGTGTGAATCCCATAAAAAATCAATTTATTTATAAAACATTACAGATACATGTGTCGATTATATAATGTGTATACATACTTACACATCAGAGAGGTATAATTGGTATAAAATAAAACATATTATGAGTCGAAGTCAATCCTAACACGATCTGGTGGTTAACCATATAGAGGATTCAATTCCTTAAAATCGACCTCCCACTTGTTGATACATTTTGAATTATTTCGTCGTATGACTCGATTTGCTTATAAGTTCGATCTGATTACTAAATTTGGAATGATTATTGAGTTTGGGTTGGTCTACGAGTAGGACATTTAGGATGTTTTGCCTTCTAACTCAGATTTGTGACTTTATTTGAATAGTTTGAATAGGTCGGACACCAGATCGATCTATATGTCCGAACAGTTATAAATTATAGTTATATATTATAAGAACATGATAATTTATAAGCATTCTATTACTTTACAAAACATGTTTTCTTATTTCATGCATTTATTGAATCGAACAATAGGATTAAAGATATTGAATTTTCATTTGTTCGCATTTTTAGATTGTTTTGTTGTTATAATATTTATATTTAAGGTACACGAGGGTGTATATTGAATTTACATTTGTTTCACATTGTTATGTTTTTTGGTTAATATAATATTTATACATAATTTTAATAGTCTATTCATTTGAGCTAACTTTTAAGAATGAAACCTAACTCATATAATAAAACAAAACCAACAAATATGCAAGCCAAAATACTCTCTTTATTGAAGAATATAACGATAATTGAATTAGTAGAAGCATTTCTTAATTTTAAAAGATTGTGAGTGATTTTGGGTCATGTAGAATTAATATATAATGTCATATATTGTTAATAGAACAAACAACCTCGTGACTATAGTCTTAAAAACGTTCGTTGACAATTTTGTTACATTGTATTTACATAATCTAAGAAACACATGATTTGTTGTTTTTTTATTAATAAATTTTTGACTTTTTATCCCAATTTTTTATTTCATATTCAATACACATAATACTTTTAATATTATTATTTTATTTTATTTTTAAAAATAAAAACACACAATGCAGCGCCACCGTATTGTCCGTATGGCAGCTTTGTTTTTGGTGCTCCACTGTTTGGCTTTTGTATCAGTTCAAGACTTCAAGTCACACACCTCTTAGCTGATTCACATGGCAATCTGCCACCACCATATGGTACGGATGTTTTGAAGGCTTTGGTAGCAACGGTGGGTTAATAGCTTCTGAAGTATCTGAACAGTCTGCTCTAATATTCTAGAGCAAGCAAGAGAGAGAGAAAAAACTACTTGAAAAATGTTAAGAAATGAATTGAAAACAACAGCTTACGCCGTCTGTGGGAATCGAACCCACGACCACATGGTTAAAAGCCATGCGCTCTACCAGCTGAGCTAAGACGGCACTATTGAAATCGGGAACTTAAAATTTTTATTAGTACTGATTCTTTGTAATAGCTTCAAATTTATTGATATATGTTGGGGAATTTTTCAATGAATATAAAATTTATTGATTTTTTTCCAGGCTATTAACTTGAAAGAATAGGACGTGAATAAGGCATAATGTTAGCTTGATGTGGATTGTGGACTAATATTTACTAGTCTTGTGGCAGCATGAATGTAAAATGGATTGTTGTTACCTGTTAACGTTAGTTTTAGCTAGCTTGGTTGGGTAGGAATTATCTGATAATTGACACGGTGAAATACTAGCATGACTTTTTTTTAATATTAATTAACATATATTACACACATATATATTTACATCACTTAAGATTCGAACCAATATTTTCACACACTTAGCATGTATATAGAGTGACCCACTTGTAGCATGTATATAAAGTGACGATGTTATCACAATTATTTGTCCCGTGAAAACAAAAATATATAAAATATCTATTTTATCCGCATAATTAATTACACGTTAATACTTCTATTATTAAATAAAATTATTATTATAACAACATGAATTTTCAAAATATCTAAGAAAATATGTAGGACTCATCTTCTGGTGTATAATGCATTTTTGTCAGTGTGGCTAGGTTATTTATTTTTTGATGAATGTCTCGTTTAATCACGTCAAATAAGAATATAATATTTCTTCCTTTTTTATTGAAGACCCAATAGGATTTGATTATTCGGATTAGGATAGAGGATTATTGATATTAATTCTAGGATTTGATGAAGCTATTTTACTTGTAGAGCTGTAAAATCCTAAAAATGTAGCCTATAAAAATCCTAAAGCAGTTGGGAACAAAAGTCGCAACAGCTTGATCTGCAGATTCAAAAGTATCTACAGATTCCTGTTGCTTATTCCTTGAACAAAATGATTTTGTAAGGTAAAATATTAATAAGTTATAAAAAATTAAACAATAAAAAAAATATGTGTCATGACTTGGCATTTAAAACTTATAATCCTCCTTAAGCAGCTTTCTCACCATTAGTAGCTTGCTTACTCTCAGCAGCTTTCTCACCTTCCGCAGTTTTCTCACCCTCAACTACTGCTGGAGCCTCTGGTTCAGATGAGGCAGAGGTAACATTAGCAGTTCCATCCTTGGCAGCTGCATTTTCCAGTGCAGTTCCATCAGCTGATGAACCAGGAGTCTTTCCATTCTTGACATCCTTTCCTTCCTTTGCATCCTTTCCATCTTTATTGGCAGGTGGAGTAGGGGGAGGCATCATGTGAGCTGGAGGATTCTGTTTTAGCTTCAACAGAACTTGCCTCATTCTAGAAAGGTCAGTTGGTTTCCCAGGTTTAGGGCCCTGAATGATGAACACTGACGGCTTCTTATCAGCATATTTCTTCCCTCTCTTCTCAATGTTAGGAACCTCACGTGGGATAATTTCTGCAATTGTTTTCCAGTATTGTTTGTGTGCTTCCTTGTGGAACATCTCTTGGTTCACCAAGTACAGCTACAAAGAAGCTCAGGTTTTCTTATATTAGATACTAAACAATAAACATGGTTTGTATACAGGTGTAATATTAATGGGAAAAAAGGAATATGTTTCTCAGAAGTTGTTACCTTTTCGCTTTCTCTGTTGTTAGCTTTATTAGTTTCACCATTCTGCTTCCTTTTTTCATAAAAAGATTGCTTGTAATCTTCAGCTTCTTTCATAATTCGGTTCCTCATTTCTCTCTCCCTTTTTTCCTTCTCCTCAAGATGAATTGCATTCAGACTGCATCAGTAGGCATCAAACTCTGAATCTTAAATCAAATGCCTTATAACAAGCAATAAAATTGAAAAATAGTGAATAAAGATGATTTGAAAACATCAGGAGAAACTTTATATGTAATTCCATGGCCCAGGCTATAGGTAAAAAGAATTTCGTAATAGAGTTAGAAACTGCAGAAACATATACATATAGAATGAGAGCACAGAAATGGATGTCCATAATCACCAGGATTGAATGGTCAGATTCATATTATAGAAAATTGGATCCTCCCCAACCATTCAACACAACAACTGGAAGGCAAGGTATAAGCAACAGAATAGCTAAGATTAAGGACTAAACTGGTATAGTTTCCTAAAGCAGTCACCAGAACGAGCTTTTGTTAGCTGGTTAATTGTGCTTATGAACGAGGAAACCATATATTCTAAAGTAAACCTACAAAAATATAACTGAATTATTATATTTGTTTCGTTCATACCACCGAATTATTTTTCGTTTCGTTTATACCATTGATTTGTTTTATTTATACTATAATATTATTCTGTTAGTCTCCATCTAACAACATCACACGTCATATAGTTAAGTGGTAAATTTGAAATAACTCAGATAATTAAGTGATATATTTTGAACTAATTAAACTGTTCTACCATTGATGTGTGATGTTATTAGACGAAGATTAACAGAATTATATAAATAAAACAAATGCAATATTTGGGTGTTATAAACGACAAAAAATAGTTCGATGGTATAAACGAAACAAATACATTAATTTGATAATATTTTTGCAGGTTTACCAAAGAAAGAAACTATAAACACAAACGCAAGTGAGGGAGAGATGGGTGCCCATGTCCATTGCCCTATAGGCTCTAGTGTTTTTATTTTATTTTTATATCAACAAAAGAGGTGGTAAGAGATGCCACCTCAATTTTTTTGAGATATATGGAGATATATTGGACGCCTGATTCAGCCGAACCAAACTTGATTCGTCCGAATCAAGTATCCCAGGACACTTCTGGCGAGAATCGAACACATCATAGGAATGGAGTGAAACCAACTACACCACATGTGATTCTCACTCACTAGGCTCTAGTTGAGGTCGTAAAATTGTGGCGCCCAAACCCCCAAACAGTGCTTATTTATTGAAACAAAAAAAGAGAGACTAACAGTAAGAAATAAGAATGCAAGTCTTTATTACAACAGATAGCAATTTCAAAAGGCAATTGTGTTCAAATTTAGAGTCCCAATGAGGGAAAGATTTTCAAAAGCATGTGGACTACTTCTGCATTATAACCATACAAAAGTTAAGATCTAAGTTCGTCTCCTACCACCTTAAAATAATATGAAACATAACATCAAACAAAAATAATCCAAATGACCCAAATCCAGGACTTATTTTCCAAATATAAAACTACAAAAACATCTTCATCATCATCATCAAATCAGGTCAAAAGGAAGTTAAATTAATTGAATAGAAAGGAATATAACAAAACTTAACAAACTTACCGACGCCATTCGCGGCGAGCAGCGCATTCCTCTTGCATTTGTTCTGGAGGTGGCAACACTGGTCCATCAGATGTGAAAATTCCATCATCATCATGACCGTCACCACCACCATTGGAAATAACATTAGACTCGGGCACAGCTGATTCAAAGGGTGAGCTGAAGTTTGGGTTGGGGTTAGAGTCAGAGAAGCCATAATCATCATGGTGGCGTTGGTCGTTGTCATTGGGGTTATGGTGGTTGTCGGCGGTGAAATCATCTTGGAATGTAGAGGACTGCGGTGGTCGAGGATCGGAAGATGAGAAGTCATCGTTGCCAGATTGGAAGGACGAGTTATAGCCATCGTAGCCCATGAAGCCACCATCATAGTCGTAGGTACGAGATGTGGGAGAATGGTGATCTGGGTGGGATTGATTGTCGGGATCGTTTGTGAATGAGTCAAAAGATGCCATTTCTGGAGGTTTGAGCAATATCTTTCTGTTTTCTTTTATGTAGATTCCTCGTGTTCAGATCGAGAGAGACAGCTATTGCAAATAGTCTTGCTTTCTATTCACGACCCAAATTTTATTTATTATTATTTTTAATTAAAAAGTTGAAATTTCAATTGCAACGTGTGTAGTAGATTTGATAATGAATACAGAGGACGCTTGGATCAAATAAATGGTGAATAAAAAGATTTTTTAAATTAGACGTATGGTATGGTTATTTTCACAATTTTTTTAATTATTTTGATAATATATTTAATGTTAATATTTTCGATTAATAAAAATATTTTTTTTAATATATTTATTTTATATTAATTAAATTATTTAAAAAATATATTTTTATCAATTTTTAATATTAACATTTAATAAGTGTAAAAATAATAAAAATAGTTGTTTGAATATCTTGGTATATAACTTACTCATTTAATAGATCCAACTTAATTAATCTGAACAATATTATACAATTTTATTGATTTTTAAGAATTGTTGGGTTGGTTTTGTTTTAAATTTAAAATAAACCATCAAGTATTTAAGTTTTCAAATTTTAAAAAATAATCAATACCGAACCAACTTATATATACTATCCTTTTTATTTATTTATTTTTATATGGGTCATATTTTTTAAATTTAAAAATTTTAAGTCATAACATATAATCATAATTATTTATAATTTTAAATCTTTTTTTCTTTTATTTATACTATGATATAGATAAAAATATTCAAATTTATTTTGAAAGAATAAAAGTTTATAACCACAATTTTGAGAGAGATAAAAAATTTAAAAATAAAAATATTCTAAATCCCTATTTTCCCTTTGATATGCTATATGCTCCCTCTTTTCTATAACTATTTGCAATCCTACATTTGTAAGTTATTTATGATTTTGCTCTATTTCATTGATCTAAAATCTATTGGTGTAACTAAAATGTTTAAAATCTTGTAATAGTATTTGCCATGGTCTCTCTTCTCGGCCTCCTTTTTGAAGGAATTTATGGCTAAGTTATAGCCAATATGGATGCCCTTTATGAATTAATGGTCATAGCATCTATATCACATTTCATTTTTTTCTTATTGGCAGATAGACTATTCTTGTTTATGTTTAGATTCTTCTAACTCCCACCACCATAAGCTTCAATCTTTATCAGAAACTTCTTCTCTAGTTTTTTAACTATCTCAAATTTCCTCGCATTTGAATTCAACTTGTTGATAGCACTAGCCAACTTCTCCTCTTTATCAATGGCATTGCCTTCACAGCCTATAGAGTAGCACAATGTTCTTGGTGTTTAAGAGTTATTTCCAAGGTGTAGGCTATGGAAAATAATCTTAGATATGAGCTAGCCTTTGCTTGGCCTTGAGGCTCAAAATGATTATGTAGGAGATCATATTTTTGATCACGAGCTTTGTATCTACCAAAGAACTTCTAATCAGCCTCTCATCACTATCAATTGTTTCCCACCGATTAGAAACATCGAAAATATTGTTTCTCGTTCTTCTCATTCTCAAGATGGATCATAGTTATGTCTCAAACTTGTTTGTCTAACATATAGAATGTCATCGTATCAATGAGGTTTTATTTCAAAATATATGCATCATTGAACTTAGGCATTTCCAACTCCACCTTATGTTATCTACATATAAGGGTAAGCGAAAGTAGATACCTCTACCCATTAGGCATCAATTGGCCTGGTGCAAGTTACGTCTTCATAAAAGATCTTCTCACAAATGAATACAAGGGAAACCTAACCTTGAGCCAAAAAGTCTTCTCTTAAAAGGTTGTCCAATCTTCAGGTAGGGTTACATTATCTAGTATGCCTAGTGTCACGTCCCGCCCAAACTGCCCCTAAAAATCCAAATGTTGGCTGCCTAAAGGATCTAGACACATGGAAAGTTCTAGAGTTGCCTAGAGAAGTCTAGAAAGGGCTAGAGTTGGACGGACTTAACTCAAGCTTGAAGACCATAGGATGTTCTAGAGCACGCTGGAGAGTGCTAGAATGGGTTGGAATATTCTAGAACATGCCGGATGGTTCGGGAAGGATGTAGAAGCCGCTGGAAGCTTACAGAACATCCCGGAACGTGCATGAAGGAGCTAGACAAACCTAGAAGACTCTAGAGTTGGCTAGAAGGTCCTAGAACCTTGTGGCACATTGTACATAAACCTAGAACACTCTTTAGAATTATCTAGAAAGTGGTGGCACATTCTTAAGCTTAGAAGCCACACTATAAATAGACCCATTGGTCTTCATTTTCATTCATCTTGAGAATTCTTAGCATTTGTAACATAAACTCTCTCTAGAGCAATACAAAGTATTCTTTGCAAACTCTTTCTATTCTCTTTGAAGTTACATTTCGGTTGAAAGGCAGGCTTAGTGCAACGGACCGTGCTAAGTGCCGCACGATCGATACTTGAGAAATTAAGGCCGTGACACTAGGCTAGGGATTACTATCTTGACAAAAGAAGGGATGTTGTAGATTTTCCTAAGTCTTTCCTAATCCCTTAGAGTTAAACCACTTGTTTCAACCTTAGCATTCCAACCTTTTGACCTATGGTCTCCCCGATCCCCCTTTAGCATGATTTCTTTCTCTATTCTCTTGGAACATATGAGGAACATTTAGCCTAATGGTCGAGGTTGGTTAAGGTTGAGACTTAGAAGTGGAAAGAACCTTAGGCATTTCTTCATCTTCAAATGTACTTTCCTTTACATTTGAGCCCGAGCTTACACTTTCCTCTTGTTCTGAATAACTTGGATATTGTGGCCTTTTCTAAGAATATGAGCCCCAAAAGTCTGATGGTAGGATTAATCTACTCGTTGCCTTTGTTGATACTTACCTAGGTATGTTTGTACAAAATAAAAATAAGAACGTGGAAATAGAAGTTTACCTAAAATCAAATTTTGAAAGTAAAGATTAAGGAGTAAAATTAAGAACTAACTTGAAAAGAAATTAGAAATTGGTTAGATCTAAAGACAAATCCTTAAAAGGCAAACCAAATATTTATAATGTTGAGTTTGAAATCTTACCACCCGAGCGAGATGAAGCAACAAAGTGTTTTTTTGAGAAAATTTGATCTAACTTTTTGAGAATTATAAAAATAAAAGTCTTACCTCCTTCTTAATATAGATGTCCAAGTTTTCTCTCTTTAATCAACTGATAAATCAAAGAGTCTCTAATGCATTTATTGGGGCATGTAAAATCATTTCAGATTAAGTGTCGTTTCAACTGTCCAATTTTTTACTCTTCCACCTTAATTGAATAACCGAGTTGAAATGGCAGAGGGACTTAATGTTTAAATATAAGGTATGGTCTGGAGCCTGACTCATGAAGTGTTCAAAATTTGGTAAAGGATGTCCAAGAATTAAGATAAATTTGTGCTTAGAAGATAGATTTTACAATTATCCTCAAAAGTAGAAAACCCTAAAAGGTTGATTATCTATCCAGTCTTACAGTGTAGTCGATCTTAGACTAGTTTATGATTTTATTATTGTATCTCTCAAACACAACCCAACGTGTGTTCCTATATAATTACCACGTACATATATATATATATATATATGGACATTTATCAAATCAAACTAATTTTGACTCTCATTCTCTTATTTCTTTCTATTTTTTCTTACTAATTCGTCTTAATCCCAAACACATTCCATGAATAAAATATTTAAAAATTATATCTATAAAGTACTATTACTTTTTCCGTATTAAAACTTACAATTTTTTTGTACTCATAAAAATCTACACACTTTTTTCTTATTCAATAACACGTAAAAAAAGGTTATATTTGTCAAATAGTTCTATCGTCACCATAATTTGAAAATCTTGTACCGAAAAATAATAATAATTTTAAAAATCAATGAAGTTTTTTTTTAAAAAAATCATAAAGAACAACCATAACCTAAAAGAATGAGTAAGTTTTTAATAATATTTTGCACGGTTTCTCGTTAGGATGTCCAAAAACTATACCAAATAGTTTTTATAAATCAAATTGTCTGATCCAGTTATATTAATTTTTATATCGGTCGGATCGAACCGAATCGATTTTAATAATATATTAAATTTTTCATATTACTTCTCACGAATATTTTATTAAAATTTTCATATTTTAATCAAAATTATATTATTAGGTGTATCATATTTATGTATTATTAATCGGATAAAATCGTTAATCAAATCAGACCAAACCATTCAGTTTAATTTTTTAAAAAATAAATGTTCATGTCCGATCCAATTTGAACAATATAAATGATTTGATTTGATTAATTATTTTTTACTTAAAATCGAAACAAATCATAATCATACCCTTATTTCTCGTCACACATAAGATCAGTAAAGAAAAATACAAAAAAAAAAGGAAAAGATGGCTTTTATTACTTAGTTTCTAATATGAAAATGAAAAAAAGAAAATAAAAAAAAATCCAAACTAGAGCTAAGCACCGTAAAATATTAGCCATTAGTTCCAAGATGGAGAGAAAATAGAATTTTTTTGTGAATGTAATCAAGTTAAAATAAAAGAAAATAACCGTTACAGTTTTTTAAGTTCATATTAGAGGGGCAAGCTTTATTAAATTTTATCTAATGGCTGAAAAATATTTGGGATGTATCTTATAATTTTTGGGATATTTTTAGTAAAGTAAGCGACTTTTCAATCCCACCGTTTTTAAGACGGAAGGATCGAGTAAGTCCTTGGAACACTACTTTATCCAAAGAGCTGCCACGTTACGAGAATCCTCCTACGTGTAAGCAGAGAAACCCGCCGAGGGTTGGCGGTCCAGATCATTGGCAATCACCTGAAGAAATCTGACCTGCATCAGTATATTACAGTTGCACTCTCCTAGGACCTAAGCCCAGATTTGGGAAAAGGACTATTCAAAATTATGGCCGATCGCTTCTTCCCCAACGTAATGCCGGATTTCGTGTCTGAAACCCCAAGTTCCGCGTCTGCACACGAAGCTGGGTCTGATTCTCTCTTGAGGCTTCTTGCCACACCTTACTCATATCTCTCTGAGCATTTCAAACGCACCGCTTTGGACCTCAAAGAAACTGTACTCTCTCTTTCTCTTCTCGGCGTACGTGATCGCCGTAAAATGGGTTTTCCCCTTTTCTTTTGTGCATTAAGTGTTTGCGTAAATGTTTCCCAGATTGCGATAGAAACCTGGGGAGTTTCTGGACAGCATGTTCGTGACTTCACTCTCTATTCTGGCACTCTGGGCACCGCTTTTTTGCTCTTCAAATCTTACCAAGTCGCTAAGAACACCAATGACCTGATGCTCTGTTCCCAGATTGTTAAAGCTTGTGACTCTTCGTCTTCGGCTTCTAGGTACTCTCTCAACCTTCTTTCTAACTTGTACTCGTATTCCTATTTAGCCCATATATTCCTTAGGTTTTTATTTTAGTCTATGAAATGTATTTGAGTTTCTGTCTAAAATAAAAGGGTTCCATGCAAAGAGTTGTTTCAATTTCTGTGATGAATGCAAGTAGTTGTTTTGCCTATATGAACGTCTCAGGGGCCTGGTAACAGATATTTGGTGACAGCTACAATTTAGCGGATGAAGGTGTTTACTTTATGCATTCCTGGTAGGGATGTCACTTTTATATGTGGACGCGCTGGGGTATGTGCACTTGGGGCTGTTGCAGCAAAATATGCTGGCGATGAACGATCACTTGGTTACTATATGGCCCAATTTAAAGAGGTATTTGATAGTTCTTGAGTAATTTTCCAAGTTGGGTGTTAAATTATATTGTTTATTTTTGTTAGTTAACTAAATCTTACTGACTTAAAATACAGATTAAGTTGCCCCTGAATCTGGCCGATGAGTTATTATATGGAAGGACTGGATTCTTGTGGGCTTGTTTATTCTTGAACAAACATGTTGGTGCGGGGACAATTCCTTCAGTACTCATGGTAATGCTCAGGTGCATTTTTATTTTATTTTATTGATTTGATTATTTTTGGTAGTGGGCTGGTAGCAATATTTCTTTGTCATGGTATTTTATTTGATCTTTTGAAGAGGGCAATTGTGGATGAAGTTTTCAAGAATGGTCGAGCATTGGCCAAGATAGGAAGCTCCCCGTTGATGTTTGAATGGTATGGGGAAAAATACCTGGGGGCTGCCCATGGATTGGCAGGCATCATGCATGTTTTGATGGACATGGAATTGAGGCCAGATGAGGTTGAAGATGTCAAGGGCACTCTTAAGTACTTGATTAATAATCGATTCCCAAGTGGGAACTATCCTGCAAGTGAAGAAGATAAGAAGAGAGATGTTCTCGTGCATTGGTGTCATGGGGCTCCCGGAATTGCACTCACACTCGTCAAAGCAGCCAAGGTAGAGTTGCTAATTCTGGAAGCCCTTACTTTTGTTGTGGGTTGTTATAAATATTCTTGTTCCCTTGTTTGCTGCCTGTCAAAGTGTCAAACATTGTGTGCTTTCTCAATCTATTGGCTTATGGCTAAGTAACGACCATGTCATGCTCAACAGATTCTTAATGCTGTAAATGTTTGCTGGCTTGAGAAATTGAACTTTCTTTGAAGTTCCTTTTCTATCTATTCAGGAACATCAAGTTCCCGACTTGTAGTTCCCACTACAGTGGTTTTCATTGGTTTATAATATTTCTTAAAAGTTGTTTGAAACTGCCAACATAGATCATTGACACAAAGAAGTTAGTTGTAGGTTTATTGTTCTGATGTATACGGGGTAAAAAATACTGAACATGTGTAAGGATGGAATTTCAATATCTTTTGCTGAGAAGCTAAAGTTGCTTTTGTTTTATGCATTCCTTGATTATGTGTGAACTTTTTCCTGAGTTTGTTCCATTTATCCTTTCTATACCTGATGAATACTCAGGTTTTTGGGGATCAGGAATTCCTGGCAGCAGCTATAAATGCAGCAGAACTAGTATGGAATCGTGGGTTACTCAAGCGAGTAGGAATTTGCCATGGCATCAGTGGCAATGCATACGTGTTTCTCTCCCTCTTTCAACTGACCGGAAATTTGGAATTCTTATACAGGGCCAAAGCTTTTGCTTGTTTTCTACTTGATAAAGGTCACAAACTTATGTCACAAGGAGAGATGCATGGAGGAGACAGCCATTATTCATTGTTTGAAGGCATTGGAGGTATGGCTTATCTTTTTCTGGACATGGTCGAACCTTCTGAAGCAAAGTTTCCTGCTTATGAACTTTGAGAATATGTGTGTAGTATAAGTTCTAACTCTTTTTGTATAAATATCGTAATATATTTCTCAGAATATATTTGCAAGATGATCAAAATATTACAGGCCTTGACTTTCTATTGTATAAGATATTTACCTCCTTGATTAGCAATAAAAAATATATATGATATATATATATATTTGCCTTCTTACACTCAATTGACCTAATCGCTGCAGGAACTTTTTTAAAGAAAATATTTCAATTTTTCTGTGTTCTGTGAAAATTTAATGAAACTTCCCCATAATTTTGGGCTTAATTACTTCTTTGGTACCAAACTTTGAGCAATTTTATTAGTCTTCACACTTTTAAAACTTCATATATGTCTTAAATTTTTAAATCATACAATTAGTTTTCAAAAAATTAAAATTTTACATATAATCCTAGCATGAATATTGAAATATATATTTGTGATTCAAAATTTTGAGTACACAATTTTAAAAATTTGAGGATTAAATATTACGATTTAAAAGTTTAAGAACTTATGTATATAGTTTTAAAATTTTGATAATTAAATCTTACATTTTAATACGAATCTAATAAAAGTTTAATTTGACATCATTTTGGCTCGTGGAAACTAAATGCTGCTTACTTACCACTTTAGTAGAGCTGAACGGAATTTGTTACATTTCCATAAGCAGCAACAAAACACTCAAAATGCAGGAAGATTAAGTTCGTACAAAGTTAAACTCTTATTGTATTTGTCATAAAGAACAATTAATCATGTCGCCATACTCGGCATTTTATACATATAATTCAGCATCCTCAGCACCTATGTTTCTCAAGGAAGTTGACGATTATCATACATTTATTTTCTCAAAAGTTTAAGCTAGGTCTAACATTTCATTTATACTCTTTAATATTCACACTAAGTGTAAGCTATTTTTGTCTTTATAAATATTCATCATTTGAATTTGTCTTAAGAGTTTTTTTTTGTCTTTTTGTAAGGTTCATCCATATAATTAGGAGTGTGCAAAAAATCCGATCATCCGATCTGATGGGTGGATCGGATGGCGAATTTCATTACGATTCATCCGATCTCATCCGATTCGATCGAAATTAATTATATATATTTAATATATATATGATTTTTTAATGTATTTTTTAAATCAAATAATTTTATGTGAAAATTTAAAAATACAAAAATAGTTAATTAAGTTTATTGGTCAGATTGATCGGATATCATCTGAATAGTTTATGCATAAGATTGATTGGATATGAAAGGTGATCAGATCGGTTGCCGATTGGAATGTTTCAATTCGAGTAGATGGTCGGATCAGATCGAATGAATATAAAATCAACGATTTCGATCCGTTTAACAGTCCTACATATAATATCTAGATCATAAACATATTGCTTTACTTGGCCACTTCGTGCATAATCCTTATTTATGCACATCTTAAAGATATAATCTTTATCAGTTATGCCAATATCCACCGTCAAACTCTTGCGTGGATAAATTTAACCACTATTGACTCACAATGTACACTTGATTTTGCTACAAATTTACAATAATGTTCAAAATATCCAACAGTGTAAATTATGTATTTTCATTGACCCACTAGATGGATTTGCAATGTTCTTTTGAACCCATCTCAGAAAATGCTTGTAGCTTAGAAGTATGAAGTTTATTTCTTGTTACATATATCATAAAGAGACACAAATCGAGAGATCTTCTTCATAAAACCAAGCTAGTTGGGGAGTATATGGATAAACAAGACCATGAGTCCTTGATTAGCAGTAACTATTGGCAACTCACTTCCAGAGAAGAGGGTTTATGTTTTTTATCACTGTTCTAACATCAAAACTACCGAAATCAGCTTCTGCTTGCCCTGGCTCCTGAGTCTGTTCAGTATATGATTGATACGAAGCTATAATAATTAGAAAAATAAGAGAGCTAGAGTGGAATGAAATAGTACCATCCATCTACCAGCAGCTAGCTACATTATTATAATGGCTAATGCAATCTTCTCAAAAGAAGTAGATTCGAATCAAGTGTTTACTTTTCAATTTTTGTCCCAAAAAAGAAATTTTTATTTTTTAATTAAATAACAATTAGATATAATTTGGTCCGAGTATGATAAAACGGAATATAACATCTATCGATCTAAATTGATCGTATAATTTTCAATCCGAATTCAATTTAATTATAAAATTTATCAATTCAATTATCATATTAATTGGATTATTTGTTATATATATATATGAAATGTAAGAAATTATTGTACGTAAACTGTAAAGGGACAAGTGCACCTTCCATTTGTGCTTCCAACTGAGGACGTGATCTGGACTGTGATTATCGGAGAAGACACATATAAACCCTACATTTTCATGGGTTTCCATCCATAATAGGAGAGCCCAGATTTTCTGTTTCAACAAAATTGATTGATTGGAAAATTGCAAATGGATGACCATGATGATGATATGTCTTTCATCAGCCGCGTATGCTGACCGAAGTTATTCAACTGCATATGGATCTCCTCCCAACTGTGAGTATTGCATCTCCTACACTACAATAATGATGATCAAATTGCTATTTACAGGCATGATCTATAAATAATTGACTTTATGTTATTGGATTTAGTAAGAAGGCCAATTGACTGCTATGTGTTTGTGTTATTTCCTTTATGCACATCCTTCTGCCTTTTCTCTTTATTTGTTTATTCTTTTTGGGTAGCCTCTGAAAAATATGATGTTTCTTAAGTAGCTATCGCTTTCGCTGATAATCTTGAAGCTGGAAAAATCAAGATTAAGCTGAATAGGTAAGAATTGATGTCCACGTTTAGTTGTTTAGTTCATGTTACATATGAAAGATTATGTCAACTTTCTTCTGTAGTGTTTTGGTGTACTACGATCAAGCCTTGTAGCATGAACTTATTGTCAATATATCAGTATAAGCAGCACAGTGAACACTTTTACTTCTTTAATATAGGCATTTGTACTGTTTAAAAAGCAAAATTGCAGGACCTTAATTACAAAGAACAAAAGCTGTAAAACTGAACAACATCCCTTAGATGTAGATTTTATTGTAGTGTCTTAATTTTTCAAATGGAGCCTCACAACTTTCTTCCATTCCCTTGGTAGCTGTATGTAATTTGCTGCAGAGCATAGTCAAATTTGTTGTCAACAAGTTATTTCTTTCTCTGTTCTGTGAGATTTGTACTAAGATCTGATACTTAATTGGGTTTTAATTAATTCATAACAGTTATTGTTTTTTCAGAGCAACTGATTAGATATTGATCAGAGTCAGGCAGTCAGCAGGGTTCTGAAGCTTTTAATTTTGTTGTTCTTGCTACAGTTCCATTTATTGATGCTTTCAATTTCATTTGGGGCAATTAGTTTCAATATTTTACAAGCATGTTCTAATTCTTTGTAACATATGATATGATGAATCGCTGTGCGTTGTTACAGATCAAACATGATTTGCATAGAAAGTGAGAGACAAGCTCTTTTGGAGTTCAAGTAGGAACTTCAGGACCCTTCTAACAGATTTGCGTCATGAGTTGGTGAAGACTGCTACAAATGGAATGGTGTTATACGTGACAATACAACTGGTCACATTGACAATCTCTTTCTTAAAGGTCCTCTTGTCATAAATAAGTTAAAAATGTTGTATGAAAATGACAGAATGATTTGGTCTTATAATTTCTTCCTATTTATAGACTTTATAAAATACAACAAATCTACAAAATACAACAAAGTTGTCTATGAACAGATGTGGACAGTTGTTTGTGAATAGCCATGGATTGCTGACGATGGACAGCTGTTTATGAACAATTATTTACAACTAAAAAGACTGAAAAATAACTGTGTACAACTAAATGAATATGAACAACAAATTACAGCAAAGCTATTATGGACAGCTAAGTTGTCAATGGAACACAACAAAGCTGTTATAGATAGTTAAGTTATCCATTGACAACCCCCCTCAAATTGATGCAGGTTAATCAATAAGCATCAATTTGCGACTTAGGAAGCAATGTCGATGACGAGTGAGAGACTTGGTGAAGATATTAGTAATTTATAGTTCATTAGAAATATGTGAAAGAGTGATAACACGAGCTTCAAAGGCTTCACGGATAGAGTGACAGTCGACTTCAATATGCTTTGTGCGCTCATGATAGACAAGATTGATCGTAATCTGAATAGCACTTGTATTATCGACATGTAAAGGTGTAGGATTGGTCTCAGAGAAGTTTAACTCAGCTAGCAAATCTCGAAGCCAAATAATTTCGGAACAAGCAAGAGACATTGCTCGATACTCAGATTCTGTATAGGACTTAGAAACTCTATCTTGCTTCTTACTCTTTCAGGAGATCAATGCATCACCTATGAACATGCACCAACCAGTGATAGAGCGACGTGTATCAACACAACCAGTCCAATCAGTATCGTTATAAGCAACAAGATGAAGAGAATTGCTTGAAGGAAAGAATAAGCCATGGGTATAAGTGTCCTGAACATAGCGTATGATTCGACGGACAGTAGCCAAATGAAGATGACGAAGAACCTGAAGAAATTAGCTGATTTGTTGTAACGTAAAAGAAATATCTGGTCTAGTGATGGTGAGATAGACAAGACTACCCACCAATTTCCAATATAAGCTGGGATCAACAAGTAAGTCACTTTCCTTTTTGCGAAGCTTGACATTTAATTCCATGGGAGTATCAACAGAGGTAGCTTCTTGCAGTTCAGCTGTAGTCACCAAATCACTAGCATATTTATGTTGATTGAGGGAAATGCCAGAGGGGTTACGATGCATCTCAAGACCAAGAAAATATGTAAAAGACCAAAGATCCTTCATATGAAAGGATTGTGAGAAATGCGACTTGAGTTGGTGAAGACTATTTCAGATTTGTTATTTAGTTGGTTAAAAATATCCTATTATAATTAGGATTATGTTTTTAATAATATTATATATATATATAGAATGTGTTGTTTAATTATGAGATTATAATTTTATTTATTTAATTTTTTAGTTAAATTTTTTTAATATTATTAAGTTTTGACAATTAATACAAGGATTTTTAATCAATTAATATACTTAGTGTTCATATTCTTGTTAAAGTAATATACTTGTCATTTAAGTAAATCACTTATATATATCTTGATTTTCTTTTCAATTTGTGAAATCATAGTCATAAATTGAGAAAACATAGTATTGAAATTATATTCTTTAATTAAATCATCTTTGTTTTTTCTTGTGATCTAGATAAGATTGATATGGGTTTGATTGATCAGTGATGAGTCGGTAAAAAGAAGAAAAAAAAAGGACAAGTATTCTACTCAATTTTTTTTCCTCTATAATTTTTTATAAATTTGTGGAATTTTTTTATATATATAATGGATTATAATTTACTTGTGATTTTACACGGTGATCATGTAAAGGAAATTAATTATTCAAATATTAATTATTTTTTCCTCTATTTTTTTACTCTATATATAAAGGATTAAATGGTAGATTCTGGTTCAAACGGATAATTTAAGAACTCAAATGAGTTGGAGCCTAATTAATGTTGAATAATAATTAATTCATCGAGGAAGTGAAAAAAGAGGGGAAAAAGACTGGCCAACAAAGATGATCCAATTGTCAATTTTATTTTATTTTTTTGTAAATAAAGTACTTGTATTTTTATGAACGTTGGATGTAAGGTGCCCCAAATGTATCACTATATAATATAGCAAGTAAGACTGAGAAGTTTAGCAAGTATTGCAAAGAAGTGCAATTGCAAAAGAGAAGCTAGCTTGCATAACAAATGGTTTCCTCCATGATTTCATCTGCCTCTGTTGCTACCGTGGTGAACCGTACCATCCTGGCGCAAGCTAGCATGGTACGTTGGACCTTTTACCGGCTCAAGTCTTCCTCTGCTTTCCCTGTAACCAGAAAAAACAATGACATTACTTCCTTGGCCAGCAATGGTGGAAGAGTGCAATGCATGCAGATATACACATATTCGTAGCAGTTGATTTTTGTTATTTTTTTTAAAAAAAAAAATTGGTTTAAATTTGCTGATTTTTGCTATGTACATTTAACGCAAAAATGAATGTAAGTTTTATAAGTTTGTGCACAATTATGCAAGCTTCATTTACCCCCATTTACAATTTTACCTGAGTTATGATGAGGTTATACGGATACAAACAATTTTGAGAAATTTTAGGCACAAATTTAAAAATTACGTGATGTGTTAAGAACTTAAGCCCAAACAGGTAGCTTTCATATAGTACAATATTTACAATCTGGAAACAAGGCTTAAATTTAACATTCCTAAGAAAATAGGAATGAATTAGTTGAGGCTTTTAATATATAGTAATGTACATTAAATTTAAACTCTTGTCTGAACTCTCTCTATGTATGCTTTTAATTACTTGTTGACTTGATGATTTTCAAGATATAGGAGATATATGTCAGTAACATTTTGAAACTTTTATCGTACGTATAAATATATTGATTTTGTTGGCACTCCTCATACATCATAATTGTTAACTTGATGATTTTAAATATCATTGGAGATACATGTGACCAAGATTTTGAAAATATCTTTTCCAGCTTGTCATTAGCTTACGTATAAATATCTTGCTTTCTCTCTTAATGCATGTAATATAATTTTTGACTTGATTTTCTTTTCGAGGACATCAAGGATAGAGATACTCGTGAGAAAGACTTTGTAAATATAATTTTTATCAATAGATTTATAAACGTACGTTGATTTTGTAATAATCATTCAGTAATTCCGTGTATTTAATATATATATGCACGTGTCAGGTACGTTGATTTGATGATTTCCAAGAATTATGGAGATACGAGCAAGATTTTGTAAATATTACGTTTCTGTCCATAGATTTTTATCATCTCAATTTTGTTATAAATGCTCTTTATATGTGTCATACTTGTTGATTTTATTATTTCCAACACTATGTAGATAGGCGTTAGCAATATTTCGTGTATACATAATTTTTCAAAAGATTTCTTGTACATATCTTTTTGACATAGTACGAACATTCCAACGCTAATAGTTTATTTTTCTAACATTTTCTGGTAGTATTGTAGACATTTTATAGTTCTAAAATTTGATTTTTACTTCTAATTATTATATATAACTTTCAAAGTGACGAATTGTTGGAAAAATTGGATATATTTTTCCTATTCTAAGTAGTTCCTATTCACTTATGATTTAAATGAATAAAACTCAAACTAACCCGACAAAATAATGCTATTGAAAATATAATGCTAAAATAAACTAAAACAGATATTGAAACAGAAATATTAAAACAGAAAAATAATAACACCAGAAATTTAACGAGGTTCGGTATAAATGTTACCTAAGTCATCGGGCGTCGTTGACCACTTCCACTATCTTCAAATGAATGAACTTCAAAATTACAACTAATTGGGCAAAATTGAGATAATCAATTACCCTTACAAAAGAGATGAAGATTTACAAATTTTGGGATGTTTACAAATGGTGAATGAGGGCTTTATTTATAACCCCAAATCCAACACCCATCTTCATTCCTAACCAATGTGGGACTTTTCTAATTTTCTCACTAAGGAACAATATATAACAAATCTCCACCTTAGCGACTTAGTGGTTTTAAATGATTTCTTCAATTGCTAGATCAACGACGCCAGCGCCAATTCAGATTTGTAGGATGTTAATCAAGTCCAGACAATGTTTGAACTTGATTGCTGTTACCACCTTGGTCATCATATCTGCGGGATTCTCTGTCGTACTAATCTTCTGAACTAGTACTCCACCTTCTTCAATAATCTCTCGCACGAAATGATAACGAACGTCAATGTGCTTTGTACGTGCATGGTAGACTTGGTTCTTTGCTAAATGAATAGCACTCTGACTATCACAAAACACCTTAATATGTTTTTGACCAACTCCCAAGTCTTCAAGCAAACCTCGTAACCAAATAGCTTCCTTCACAGCCTCTGTAACTGCCATATACTCTGCCTCTGTAGTAGACAAAGCAACTGTGGACTGCAAGGTAGACTTCCAACTGACTGGTGCTCTAGCAAGAGTAAACACATAACCGGTAGTTGACCGACGCTTATCTAAATCTCCTGCATAGTCAGAATCACAATATCCGACTGCACATTGACCAATGGTATTATCCTGCTGAAATACTAAACCAACATTTACAGTATTTATAATATACCGTAGAATCCATTTCACAGCCAACCAATGTCCTTTACCAGGATCATGCATGTACCTGCTTACAGCACCAACCGCATGTGAAATGTCAGGTCTTGTACACACCATTGCATACATCAAGCTACCAACTGCATTTGCATATGGTACTTTTGCCATATATTCTCGTTCTGCATCATTCTGAGGAGATAATTGAGCACTAAGCTTGAATTGAGGAACTAGCGGAGTACTTATAGGTTTTGTCTGTTCATTCATACCAAAACGTTGTAGTATCTGCTTCAAATATTGACTCTGGGTCAAACTAAGCTTCCCCTTCTTCTTGTCTCTACTTATCTCCATACCGAGAATCTTCTTGGCTTCTCCCAAATCTTTCATCTCGAACTCCTGACTTAGTTGAGCCTTCAACTTTTCAATTTCTATTTGACTCTTCGATGCAATCAACATATCATCGACGTACAATAGGAGATAGACGAAAGACTCATTTTGTAGCTTGCGAAAATACACACAATGATCGTGTGTGCTTCTGGTATACTTTTGTTGCAACATAAACTGATCAAATCGTTTGTACCACTGCCTTGGAGATTGCTTCAATCCATACAATGATTTGTTCAGCTTACAAACCCAATTCTCTTTACCAGCAACAATAAACCCTTCTGGCTGAGACATATAGATTTCCTCTTCTAAGTCACCGTGTAGAAACACGGTTTTCACATCAAGTTGAACTAGTTCCAAATCAAATTGTGCTACCAAGGCCAACAAAATTCTAATGGAAGAATGTTTTACAACTGGAGAAAATACCTCATTATAATCGATTCCCTCCTTCTGAGCGTAGCCCTTAGCCACCAACCTTGCCTTGTAGCGAATACCATCTTTGTTAGGAAATCCATCTTTCTTTGCATACACCCATTTGCATCCAATTGCCTTCTTGCCTTTAGGTAGTTGTGTCAACTTCCATGTTTTATTCTTCTGAAGGGACAAAAGTTCTTCATCCATGGCTTCCTTCCATCTTTCAACTTCAGGGCTTCTGATTGCATCTTTATATATGGAAGGAACATCATCATGCACAACTGAAAGTGCACAAAGCATCGTATTCTTAAATTGAGCAGGTAGGTCTTGAAAATCCTTGTATAGAGTAGGTACCTTGACATTTTGTCGTCGTGGCCTATCAACTGCAGTTTCTTCTTGTTGCTGTGAAGGTTCTTGGGTTAAAACCTCTTCATCTGATTCATCTTCTGTCAATGGAGGATCGAACACATGCCTTATCTTCACTAACTGGATTAACAATTTTGCTTTCAAACTCCACTTGTTTCGGAGTTTGCTCCACCTGCTCTAAAGTGCCATCAATCTTCTTCGTTACCTTTCTCTACAATGCAGATTCATCAAAGGTAACATCTCTGCTAAAGATTATCTTTTTCGTTTCAAGGCACCATAGTCGATATCCCTTAGAACCAGAAGGGATCCCCAAAAAAATGGCTTTCTTGGCTCTTGGGTCCAAATTTGATTCCGTTACATGGTAGTATGCAATTGAACCAAACACATGTAAGAAATCGTAATCTCTAGCAGGTTTTCCATACCATACCTCCATAGGCGTTTTGCCTTCAAGAGCAGACGATGGTAGATGGTTGACGAGATGGCATGCATAGGTCACAGCCTCAGCCCAATACTGCTTGCCTAAACCAGCATTTGACAACATACACCGAACCTTCTCCAGCAAAGTCCGGTTCATACGTTCTGCAACTCCGTTTTGTTGTGGTGTTTTTCGAATAGTGAAGTGTCACACTATCCCTTCTTCTTCACAAACTTTCATAAATGGATCGTTTGTGTACTCAGTGCCATTATCAGACCTCAGACGCTTGATCTTTTTACCAGTCTGAGTCTCGATCATCTTCTTCCACTTGAGAAAAATCCCCAACACTTCATCCTTTTTCTTCATGAGATACACCCAAACTCTTCTGGAGAAGTCATCAACGAAAGTGACATAATAATGTTTGCCACTGTGGATGGAGTTCTTGTTGGCCCCATACATCGGTATGGATGTAATCCAAAATGCCCTTTGTATTATGAAGAAGCTGCCAAAGCTTACTCTTTTCGCTTCCCCAATACACAATGCTCTGAAATTCCAACTTAGGTTCTCGCGCCTTTTAACAGGTCTTGCTTTACTAGAATCTGTAAAGCTTTTTCACCAGCATGTCCCAAACGCATATGCCACAACTTGGTAGTTTCTAAATCTATTTCTTCATCTGAAACTACTGCTGATGCTATCCCAATAACCGTACTACCAAGGTAGTAGTACAAGTTATTCTTCCGAACACCTTTCATCGCCACCAGTGCTCCAGAAGTAACCTTCAATGCCCCATTTTGTATGGTCACAGTGAAGTCTTTTGATTCTAAGACTCCCACAGCAATGAGATTCTTCTTCATATCTGGAACATAATGAACATCTGTCAAGACCCTGGTTGAACCATCTTGATTCTTCAAACGAATTGTACCGATTCCCAAAACTTTGCATGGATAATCATTACCCATGAAAACAACTCCACCGTCTAATTCTTCAAAGTTAAAGAACCACTCCTTGTTAGGAGACATATGGAAAGTACATGCTTGAATCAAAAATCCGGTCACCAGGATGAGATTACATTGATGAACCAACCAATGCAAAATCGAATTTGAATTGCTTTCAGCTACACATGCATCAGATTCCTTTCTTTTGCAACTTCGGATAATTTTTCTTCCAATGGCCTTTCTCATGACAAAAGGCACATTCATCTTTACTAAGTCTTCCTTTTGATAGAGATATACCTCTCCTTCTTTTATGTTGTGTTTGCGGACGTCCTCTTACACAACAATGCCTCTGCTGCTTCATTCCTGCTTTCTCTTTTATCTTTCTTTCTAATTTCATAACTATACAAAGCAGTACAAACTTCCTCAAAAGACACTTTATCCTTCCCAATGAGTAAGCTCGTAATAAGATGATCAAACTCATCAGGAAGGGAGGCTAACAACATCAAGGCTAAATCTTCATCTTTAAAAGTTTCATCCATATTTAACAAATATGCTACTAATTGATTAAAAGTAGTAATGTGGTCGTTTATTGTAGTACCTGGAAGGTATTCAAACCGGAACAACTTCTTCTTCAAATAGAGCCGATTTTGTCCACTCTTCTTCATGAACTTGTTCTCCAACGCCTTCCACAACTTACTTGCGGTTGTCTCCTTCATGAACGTGTACTTTTGTTCTCTTGAGAGACACGAACAGATTGTACCACATGACAATCGGTTGATATTTTTCCACTCTACTTCATCTGCTCCATCTGGTTTCTCTTCTTCAATAGCAATGTCTAGACCTTGTTGAAACAGAGCATCTAGAACTTCGCCTTGCCACATGTCGAAATGACTGGTTCCATCAAACTTCTCCACCTCGAACCTTGCGTTCATCACCATAGTTCTCGCAGCGTGGATGGTGGCCTTTGTTTGAAAGAAACTTTTCTTCCGCCATTTCTTCAAATTACAACAACTAGCAACTATATTCCAATAGCAAACAAACGGAATACAAAAAATTCCTAGGTAGAAAACCTTTGGCTCGATACCAATTGTTGGGAAAATCGGGTATATTTTCCCTATTCTAAGTAGTTGCTATTCACTTATGATTTAAATGAATAGAACTCAAACTAACCCGAAAAAATAATGCTATTGGAAATATAATGCTAAAATAAACTAAAACAGATATTGAAACATAAATATTAAAACGAGAAAAATAATAACACGAGAAATTTAACGAGGTTCGGTATAAATGTTACCTAAGTCCTCAAGCGTCGTTGACCACTTCCACTATCTTCAAATGAATGAAATTCAAAATTACAACTAATTGGGCAAAATTGAGCTAATAAATTACCCTTACAAAAGAGATGAAGATTTACAAATTTTGGGATGTTTACAAATGGTGAAGGAGGGCTTTATTTATAACCCCAAATCCAACACCCATCTTCATTCCTAACCAATGTGTGACTTTTCTAATTTTCTCACTAAGGAGCAATATATAACATGAATACAAGAAGTAAGTTTGACATCAAAGCTCCACAAATTAGATCTAAAAATTGATAGCATATTACTACAATAAATTACCTTTGGGTTGGTTATTAACCGAACCGACTTAAATTGATCGTGATTTTAATTTTTAAATCGATTCTAGGATATAATTAATTTTAAATTTTAAATCGATATTTCTGTCAACCGACTTTAGATTTTAAGTCTGTCCTACATAAAAACCAACTTAAAATTTTAAATCGATTTTACACCAAAATCCACTTAAAAATTTAAGTCGGATCTACCGTAGAATCAATTTAAAATGGTATAACCCTTAAGCATATTTTAGTTATTTTCTACTAATATTCATGTATGTTTTAAATCACATAACAACAGAAAAATTAAAATATGTTTAAAAAAGTTTTTAAAACTTTTTATTCATTTAAAAACTAGATATTAATTAATTACTTAAGAATCAACTTATAACAAAAAAATAACTTGCATACAATGCATATATACAAATTTAACTTAATTACAATATTACTAAATATTATATAATATATTAAATATAAAATTACATATATTCATTATTATATGCTATTTTACAAGATAATCACATAATAATAAGATACTTATGCTATTTAATATCGTAAGATTCTTTATCTGATTTTTTTTTTACTTTATCATTTGAAGCATGTATTTTGTTAATTATTTTCGTAAATCTTTAAAAATTTGCCTATTATAGCACGTTTTACTCTAACCAAATAAATACATATAATTAAATTTAAAATAATAATTTAACATCATGAATTCATAACAAATAACTTATATATGTTAAAAAATCAAGATATTAATTATTTAACAATTATACATGTAGTATTATCTTAATGTTTTCATGACCTCAAATGAATAGGCTTAAAAAATGGACATAGCTTGCATACTATGTGAAATATTAAATCTAAAGTCTTTGAGGTTAACAAATTTAAAGTATGGTTACGAAACAAGTGAGCACATCAAATAGTACCTAATAATTATTACGATTCTAAATGAACAAAACTTATTTCATAATTAATATCATAAATTCATTAAAAATAACTTATATGTTAAAAGAGTATATTAGTTAAAGAGATTATCACATCTTTAATTTACATGTTGATTATTGAGATGATATCGCTCATGAATTTTAAAACAAAGTAACCACATATAACTCCATCACTTTGTCGTGAAACCTATAAAAAATAAGTATACATAGTTTATTAATTCGAGCATCTTTATTATTCAATTGTAAAATTCATTCAATTAATAAAATTTATTCTTAATAGTCACTTGCACACATCATAACTTTATCTCATATAATCTTATGTGATTTTTTAAGAACAATACCCTTAATCATATTCCACAGCATCTATGCTCTATAAAAGTTTAAAAGAGTTAGTATTTTCATCTTTATTTAATATTATAAAGAACAATAGAAAAAAATAGCTAGTTATAACTCTTACATTTCAACTTTTGTATCTTTATTCAATTCTATAGAAACCGAGTCATAATATCAAGCATGATTACCATATAGATCAAGGATTATCAACATCCAATGATCTTGATCTTGTTCAAACTTTAGTGACCAAGAGATTATCAAATTTTGATTTCTCTGAAGTGGTAACGCTCTATTAGATAATTGTTTCACTCTTATGTTAGTACCATGCTCTTGATATTGATTCACATATGATGAATCATAAAATATTGTTAAATGTGACAAGTGATTAGCTTAAAGTCGATAATAACATGTCCTGTATAAAAGAAATATATATATATAATTAGATAATATAAACATAATTGTATGCTCTACATAAATGAAAGTTATTTAATAATCGAGGACTCACATTTTCCACACTTGAATTATACTTAGTCAATCAATTAAAACTCTAATAATTATAGTATGAACTTGATCAATATATAAGATTGTTTAATGTTTACTCCAGATATTTCTTTAGCAAGTAGTATAGTCTATCTATCATTCATACTATTTTACTCACAATAATCGTCATCAAAGAGCTAAGATTTTTACTGAAGTTTATAGCATACTCATAATTATACTTTTTCATGAGTTAAGATTTTTACTGAAGTTCACTAGATATAGATTTTTCACGAGATATTTTTTTTGCATCTTTTAAATTTACAGCACTTACCAACTTTGATATAATAGACTAAATAAGAGCTATTATATTAGTAACAATAAAGGTAGAATAATAAAATATAAGTAGTAAAAACATTTTATTTTAAGTAAAAATAAATAGTATCATGTCAAAATTTAGCACAATTTGATTTGACAACCAAGCCACATATTATCCAATACCTTTTTGGACTGTGGTAGCATTAAAGGGCACTCGTAATGGACAATGATAGAGCAATAATTGATCAATTACTATTCACTAATGATTTGGAAAATATTCATTGTGAATATTTCGATCATTGCTCAATTGTTGTACTATTTTAATAGCAACATAATTCGTAAATGATAGATCTTTCAATAGACATTTCATACTTTATAAAAAGTTTAAGCGTTATATACAATAAACAAAATACATAATAAAAATAATATTCGTGTTATATAAGTTTAAATTTTACTACGAAAGATTCATCAAATGAAGGAGGACTCACATGTGAGGTAGTTATTGGAAAAACATTCTCATCAAAATATTCTTGTGAATGATGGTAAGAATGCACATATTGCATTGGAGACATTGGACTACCATGTGATTTCATGGGCATTCTCGTCATATATATGAGTCTAATAGGATAACTATATCTCACAGAGGACATAGGTTGGCCATGAGATTGCATAGATAGCATGCCTTGCAAGGATGGTGGCATGTATGTCATATGTTGTGATGCCCCAATTTGATAACTTTAAAATTGCTTTATAATTACAAGCTTGCTTAACATAGTAGTCTTAAAGGAGTTCAATCCTTCTTCAACTTTATTCAATTTATCCTTACTGGCCATCTTAGACCTTTATTTTGAAATATTGACAAATTTCATGTAATCATCATATTAACTTCCTCCTAACCCGACCAGAATAATTGGGTCCAAATGCATAATATATTGCATATTTTTATGGTTGCTCAATTATTTTACCCTTATTTATATGTTCTTGGACCGTTCTTTACAAATAATAAAGCAAAAAAGAATATCATACATTATTACATGAATATGAAAAAATCATAATAATGACTTTATATCAAGTTAAATTACTAAAAAACTTATTAAGTTGTTATTCTTCTCATTTATTCATTGGTTATAACTTCTTCATTTTTGGTATCTTTGTTTCTATATGCAGTTTGGCTTAGGTAACCGGTTTACCCAATTCAACTTTCTATGTATACAAATTAAATAAATTTACTGACCAATTTATTAACTTAAATAGAGGAAAATAATTATAAAAATAATTATAAATTAAAAACTTAATGTTACTATTATTTGTCTAATTTCAGGATTTGATGAATTCCCAAAGATAGTTAGAAAGCATATTCTCGCATTTGTGTATTTTAGTGTTTTTTCTTAATGATTTGAAATTCATCTATATGTTTATAATCTATGAATTCTTTCCATACTTAGGGTTCTATCTACGGGTGATCTTCGTGATTTTATACGCTTCTTCTTCATTAAAAGATTCCAAGTATGGAAATATATAATTTTTAACCAAGTTAAAATTTTTGTATTTCTTTTATGCCTTCTTTACAATTTTGTAGCACTTATTAAACCAATTATGGGGGCTTTGAAAAGATTTCGTAAAAAAACACATTTTAAAGGAGATATAATATAAAAATGATATAATATATAATTAATTATAAACAAAATAGACTTACATAAAGAGTTTTTCATATCTTGTAATTTTCACAATCTTTAACTTTAATCCAATCATTTATATTGATTTATTTATTTGAATTGACAAGTCTGCATATAGAAGATTTCAAATGTTGCCATTTCTCCCAATGAATTGCCAATTGCATCGAATTCAACAGGTATTATATCATCTGGATTAAGTGGAGTATCGGGTATATTAGCACAACCCTTTTCTTTTAAAATGTCACAATGGATCATTTGGATCTATAATCTCTAACATAGTATCCATGAAATATCTGTAATGATAAAATACAAATTAATTCACAATTTTATCACAACAAACCATCTTGTATCAGCTTGATCACTCATGTAAAATACTTATTTTGCATGAAAGGGTCATTAGTGTGACCTATCTTGAATAAGTTTACAAGGGTAAATTCAAAATTATCTATTTTATATTCAACATTTACAATGTCTTTGAACCAATCACACAAGAATATTGTTCATAGAATCTCTCATAATCGAGTTCCCAAATTTCTTGAATTATACCATAATACGTTATATTAGAAAATACATGATTACCATATTTCAAACTAACAAATTGTCAAGTTTGTGCAACCATCTCCCCACCACTATTTTGGTTTACTCAGAATTTTTCCCTTGCTTGTATTGTAAACCTAGAACTATTAATTGTGAAACTAGAATATGATTTTACATCAAATTTTGAACCAAATGTAAGCCATTCTAGAGTTTAAGTTATGCTATGATTAAGTTTTTTGAGTTCAACTCGAATCTATGCATATAAAAGCATGAAATGTGTTTAAAATAAAGTTGTAAAACATTAATTAGGTACACTAATAAATTCTTATATGTGATATTTACATGGTTGAGAAACCAATTAATAAGCTCTTTGATAACTGTATTTTATATAGTTATTTTCATCAATTTTAGTAATAATAATTGCTATGTTCTTTTAATATATAGTTAATTTTTGTTAAATAAATTAATATTTTCATTTTATGCATTAAAAATACATTTTTAATAAAATTAAATAATTTGTATCGAAAATGTACTTAATTTCATATTTTTGTCCACAAATATAATTTCAAATAATATAGTTATTAATTATAATTTATAAAAATCGAAAATATAATTTAAATTAAATTTGGGCTTAATTATAATTATTTGAAGTTTAAAAATTTAATTTAAAATTAGCAAATGGCTTAACTGTAATTTAAGAAAGTTCAAAATGTAATTTGAATTAAATTTGTGGGTCAAAATACAATTAATTGAAGTTTAATTTTCGCGCAGGAGAAACGAAGTCCACGCGCAAGATCACACTCACCCAACTTGGACCGTTCGATCAAAGAAGCAACGGCTCAGATTCGCACGTGTTCATCAAGCCCGACCAAAGCGACTGGGTGCAAGCTCTGCGCTTTCACGCAGCTCGGCGTCCGAGTGGGTCCCACATGCCGCGCAAGTCGGCTTGTAGAGTGGGACCCATGTGTCTGACGCGTTGCAGCCGTTATCCCCCACCTTCGCACGCGCCTTTTCCAGTGCGATTGTTTCACGTGTGCCCGGTTATTCAACGAACCATAATATGCCACGTGTCCCACGTAAGATTTCAGCAAATTATATGCCGAAACGTGGCAAGTTACAATGAGAGCGACCGCACTGAATCAACCCCCCGTTTCCAGCCATTGCCGCATTTTTTTTGGTGCCCCAATCACGTGCTTCTGTTCTGCGTGCGCCCGTTCCTTTCAATGAATGAGATGCGGCCACGTGTCCCACTATTTGTTTCAGCGAATCAGCTCGCGACACGTGGCAGCATGGAAAGCAAAAGAAAACACAAAATCGCGCAACCCTCTCCCACGCATGTCGTAAAATAAGAAATTCGATATTCGTGTGGCGCGGATTTTAAGGGGAATGTCGGGGTGTTATTTTCGATAAAAAAAATTGTTACGTGTTTTATTATTTTTTATATTTATGATGTATTTTTTTGGCTATAAATAGGAGATGTTTTGTTAGAGTAAAAAAAGTTTTGAGTGTTTAAGTTTTGTTCAAGTATAGTAGTTTTTAGTTTTGGATTTTCGCAAGTTTTTATTTTTTGTAGAGTTTAGAATTTGTAATTTTTGTGTTATTTGTGTTTTGGACTGTAGAACACGCAGAAGCCATTTTTTGGCTTTTGTTGTGTTCTGCGTGTGCCAAATATTTTGTATATGTGATATTTTAATTTTCCTTCTTGTTCATCTTATTTTTCTGTAGTTGTTGTTATTTTTATTTTAATTTAATAAAGTAATTTAATTTTTCTAGGGTTGCATTTGATTCAAATTTATGAAGCTTTGATTTTAATTATTTTTGATAGATTTATAAGACGTTTGATTTGTTCGTTTTATCTTGTGCTTAATGTTTTTTGATTATTTACGAATTTTATCAAAACGATTTGTAGCATAAAAATAAACTTGAGAAAGGCATTTTTGTGTATATTGCTCGTAGATAAAATGACATGTATGATGAAGGATAGGAATATACCATAATTGTATGTGTGACCATTTTAGAACTTAGAACTTAATGAATCTTATTAAATTTAATTCTCATAGAGATATAGTGAATTAATTTAACGAGGTGTGTTTATACGGAGCTCGGAAGAGATGTATGAATAAAAAAAAAGTTTTTGGTTGACAAATTAAATGTACTAAAAAATATAAATCAAAAGAAAATAATATGATTTGAATGGATTAGTTTGGTGAAAAATTGCAATCCTAGATTTCTTTTATTTTCTTATTACTTTTTTTTATAATCAACGTTTATTTTGGATAAAATGAGAGAGATACAATTTTAGTAATCAATAAACTATAGTAACAAATCCTCGTGGGAACGATACTTTACTTACAAATCTTTATTACTTATGACCGTTTATACTTGCACGATTTTATGTTCTCTTTTTGAGACAACACTCTTATTTATGCTCTTATACAATAATTTTTCTTCTTCTTTTTTATAACGAAAATCGATTTTCAGTAAATTCAAATATATTTTGTGATATTATGAAAGATATATAAATTACTATCATTAATAGTTAAAAAATAATTTTATTTTATATGAAAAGGGTGAACTTGACATGTATTGTCATTACTTACTCTATGTAAGCATATGCCTCATTGTTATTTGTCAAAATTATTTAGTGTGTTTTTTTCCACCAAGTGCGATCAATGAAAAATTTCTTACTTTAACCAAGCATAGGGTTATCTACTTGGATCATGTCATGTTCTAAGAATAAATTATGCGTAGGATTTTTAATTTCAATACAACCACTTAAGTATTCAGAGCAAAACTTAATAGCTTCTTTAGCAATGTAATGTTTCACCATGCATCCTTCAAGATGATTTTTATTATTTGCATATCCTTTAAGGACTTGCATATCTCTCTCAAAAGGATACATCAACCCTAAGTACGTAGAACCACATAGTTAAACTTCTCGAACTAAATAAACACATAAGTGAATCATTATATCAAAAAAAGAAGAAATTATTTCTCAAGCTGACACAAATTCTCCATAATATCTTTTTGTAAAGAGTGTAACTCGCCATAATATCTTGCTTTAATTTCATCCTTTATTTTTCGAGGTATATTAAGTAATGTATCAATCAAGCTCCCGCATACATTTTTTCCAATATACATGACATCTAAGATGTAACAAATGTATAGATATTTCCAATAAGGTAATTAATAAAATATTATTTTTTTATTCCAACAATCATATTCTACTGTTTGAGTAACATTTTTATTTTCACCTTTTTTATTAGTTGACCTCTTTCGTTTCCCTCCATCAGTAAGTATTATTTTTTTCATTTTTTCACATCATTTGAATATCATACCATTCAATCATCTTAATATCTCAACCCCTTGAAAAAACATTTGGTGTAAGATTATGATTTTCTTCGCCAATAAAAAGTTTCTTATGGTATTTAAATTTATATCCAAATGGAGAAAATCTTCTATTTCTTCTATAAGACATCTTTATCCATGAACAAGATAAATTGCAGAAACACTACTACAAAAATTACATATGGCCTCGGTTTTTAACCATGACCATAGGTCTATGGCTACGGTTATAAGAATCGAGGCCTAAGTGAGAGAAATCATAGGTAACGATCTATGGCCTCAGTTTTCTAATAATTGAGGCCATAGGTATATCTTATGGCCTTGGTTTTTCCAATAACCGAGGAAATAGGTACCCCTATGGTCTGGGTTTTCTAATAACAGAGGTCATAGGGTATACATAAATTAAAAAAAATACAATTAATAATTACAATATTAAAAATCAATATAAATTACAATAAATTTATTAAAAATCATATTATATTAAAATTAAAAGTATAATTACATTCCATGTTTTATTCTTCTGAAGGGACAAAAGTTCTTCATCCATGGCTTCCTTCCATCTTTCAACTTCAGGGCTTCTGATTGCATCTTTATATATGGAAGGAACATCATCATGCACAACTGAAAGTGCACAGGCTACTGTATTCTTAAATTGAGCAGGTAGGTCTTGAAAATCCTTGTATAGAGTAGGTACCTTGACATTTTGTCGTCGTGGCCTATCAACTGCAGTTTCTTCTTGTTGCTGTGAAGGTTCTTGGGTTAAAACCTCTTCATCTGATTCATCTTCTGTCAATGGAGGATCGAACACGTCTTATCTTCACTAACTGGATTAACAATTTTGCTTTCAAACTCCACTTGTTTCGGAGTTTGCTCCACCGCTTCTAAAGTGCCATCAATCTTCTTCGTTACCTTTCTACAATGCGAGATTCATCAAAGGTAACATCTCTGCTAAAGATTATCTTTTTCGTTTCAAGGCACCATAGTCGATATCCCTTAGAACCAGAAGGGATCCCCAAAAAAATGGCTTTCTTGGCTCTTGGGTCCAAATTTGATTCCGTTACATGGTAGTATGCAATTGAACCAAACACATGTAAGAAATCGTAATCTCTAGCAGGTTTTCCATACCATACCTCCATAGGCGTTTTGCCTTCAAGGGCTGACGATGGTAGATGGTTGACGAGATGGCATGCATAGGTCACGGCCTCGGCCCAATCTTGCTTGCCTAAACCAAAGATTTGACAACATACACTGAACCTTCTCCAGCAAAGTCTGGTTCATACGTTCTGCAACTCCGTTTTGTTGTGGTGTTTTTCGAATAGTGAAGTGTCACACTATCCCTTCTTCTTCACAAACTTTCATAAATGGATCGTTTGTGTACTCAGTGCCATTATCAGACCTCAGACGCTTGATCTTTTTACCAGTTTGAGTCTCGATCATCTTCTTCCACTTGAGAAAAATCCCCAACACTTCATCCTTTTTCTTCATGAGATACACCCAAACTCTTCTGGAGAAGTCATCAACGAAAGTGACATAATAATGTTTGCCACTCATGGATGGAGTTCTTGTTGGCCCCCATACATCAGTATGGATGTAATCCAAAATGCCCTTTGTATTATGAAGAGCAGTGCCAAAGCTTACTCTTTTCTGCTTCCCCAATACACAATGCTCACAGAATTCCAACTTGCCGGTTCTCGCGCCTTTTAACAGGTCTTGCTTTACTAGAATCTGTAAAGCTTTTTCACCAGCATGTCCCAAACGCATATGCCACAACTTGGTAGTTTCTAAATCTATTTCTTCATCTGAAACTACTGCTGATGCTATCCCAATAACCGTACTACCAAGGTAGTAGTACAAGTTATTCTTCCGAACACCTTTCATCGCCACCAGTGCTCCAGAAGTAACCTTCAATGCCCCATTTTGTATGGTCACAGTGAAGTCTTTTGATTCTAAGACTCCCACAGCAATGAGATTCTTCTTCATATCTGGAACATAATGAACATCTGTCAAGACCCTGGTTGAACCATCTTGATTCTTCAAACGAATTGTACTGATTCCCAAAACTTTGCATGGATAATCATTACCCATGAAAACAACTCCACCGTCTAGTTCTTCAAAGTTAAAGAACCACTCCTTGTTAGGAGACATATGGAAAGTACATGCTGAATCAAAAATCCAGTCACCAGGATGAGATTCTGTTGATGAACCAACCAATGCAAAATCTGAATTTGAATTGCTTTCAGCTACACATGCATCAGATTCCTTTCTTTTGCAACTTCGGATAATTTTTCTTCCAATGGCCTTTCTCATGACAAAAGGCACATTCATCTTTACTAAGTCTTCCTTTTGATAGAGATATACCTCTCCTTCTTTTATGTTGTGTTTGCGGACGTCCTCTTACAGACAATGCCTCTGCTGCTTCATTCCTGCTTTCTCTTTTATCTTTCTTTCTAATTTCATAACTATACAAAGCAGTACAAACTTCCTCAAAAGACACTTTATCCTTTCCAATGAGTAAGCTCGTAATAAGATGATCAAACTCATCAGGAAGGGAGGCTAACAACATCAAGGCTAAATCTTCATCTTTAAAAGTTTCATCCATATTTAACAAATCTGCTACTAATTGATTAAAAGTAGTAATGTGGTCGTTTATTGTAGTACCTGGAAGGTATTCAAACCGGAACAACTTCTTCTTCAAATATAGCCGATTTTGTCCACTCTTCTTCATGAACTTGTTCTCCAACGCCTTCCACAACTTACTTGCGGTTGTCTCCTTCATGAACGTGTACTTTTGTTCTCTTAAGAGACACGAACAGATTGTACCACATGACAATCGGTTGATATTTTTCCACTCTACTTCATCTGCTCCATCTGGTTTCTCTTCTTCAATAGCAATGTCTAGACCTTGTTGAAACAGAGCATCTAGAACTTCGCCTTGCCACATGTCGAAATGACTGGTTCCATCAAACTTCTCCACCTCGAACCTTGCGTTCATCACCATAGTTCTGCTTGACGTGGATGACTGGCCTTTGTTTGAAAGAAACTTTTCTTCCGCCATTTCTTCAAATTACAACAACTAGCAACTATATTCCAATAGCAAACAAACGGAATACAAAAAAATTCCTAGGTAGAAAACCTTTGGCTCTGATACCAATTGTTGGGAAAATCGGGTATATTTTCCCTATTCTAAGTAGTTGCTATTCACTTATGATTTAAATGAATAGAACTCAAACTAACCCGAAAAAATAATGCTATTGGAAATATAATGCTAAAATAAACTAAAACAGATATTGAAACATAAATATTAAAACAGAAAAATAATAACACCAGAAATTTAACGAGGTTCGGTATAAATGTTACCTAAGTCCTCGGGCGTCGTTGACCACTTCCACTATCTTCAAATGAATGAAATTCAAAATTACAACTAATTGGGCAAAATTGAGCTAATAAATTACCCTTACAAAAGAGATGAAGATTTACAAATTTTGGGATGTTTACAAATGGTGAAGGAGGGCTTTATTTATAACCCCAAATCCAACACCCATCTTCATTCCTAACCAATGTGTGACTTTTCTAATTTTCTCACTAAGGAGCAATATATAACATGAATACAAGAAGTAAGTTTGACATCAAAGCTCCACAAATTAGATCTAAAAATTGATAGCATATTACTACAATAAATTACCTTTGGGTTGGTTATTAACCGAACCGACTTAAATTGATCGTGATTTTAATTTTTAAATCGATTCTAGGATATAATTAATTTTAAATTTTAAATCGATATTTCTGTCAACCGACTTTAGATTTTAAGTCTGTCCTACATAAAAACCAACTTAAAATTTTAAATCGATTTTACACCAAAATCCACTTAAAAATTTAAGTCGGATCTACCGTAGAATCAATTTAAAATGGTATAACCCTTAAGCATATTTTAGTTATTTTCTACTAATATTCATGTATGTTTTAAATCACATAACAACAGAAAAATTAAAATATGTTTAAAAAGTTTTTAAAACTTTTTATTCATTTAAAAACTAGATATTAATTAATTACTTAAGAATCAACTTATAACAAAAAAATAACTTGCATACAATGCATATATACAAATTTAACTTAATTACAATATTACTAAATATTATATAATATATTAAATATAAAATTACATATATTCATTATTATATGCTATTTTACAAGATAATCACATAATAATAAGATACTTATGCTATTTAATATCGTAAGATTCTTTATCTGATTTTTTTTTTACTTTATCATTTGAAGCATGTATTTTGTTAATTATTTTCGTAAATCTTTAAAAATTTGCCTATTATAGCACGTTTTACTCTAACCAAATAAATACATATAATTAAATTTAAAATAATAATTTAACATCATGAATTCATAACAAATAACTTATATATGTTAAAAAATCAGTATATTAATTATTTAACAATTATACATGTAGTATTATCTTAATGTTTTCATGACCTCAAATGAATAGGCTTAAAAAATGGACATAGCTTGCATACTATGTGAAATATTAAATCTAAAGTCTTTGAGGTTAACAAATTTAAAGTATGGTTACGAAACAAGTGAGCACATCAAATAGTACCTAATAATTATTACGATTCTAAATGAACAAAACTTATTTCATAATTAATATCATAAATTCATTAAAAATAACTTATATGTTAAAAGAGTATATTAGTTAAAGAGATTATCACATCTTTAATTTACATGTTGATTATTGAGATGATATCGCTCATGAATTTTAAAACAAAGTAACCACATATAACTCCATCACTTTGTCGTGAAACCTATAAAAAATAAGTATACATAGTTTATTAATTCGAGCATCTTTATTATTCAATTGTAAAATTCATTCAATTAATAAAATTTATTCTTAATAGTCACTTGCACACATCATAACTTTATCTCATATAATCTTATGTGATTTTTTAAGAACAATACCCTTAATCATATTCCACAGCATCTATGCTCTATAAAAGTTTAAAAGAGTTAGTATTTTCATCTTTATTTAATATTATAAAGAACAATAGAAAAAAATAGCTAGTTATAACTCTTACATTTCAACTTTTGTATCTTTATTCAATTCTATAGAAACCGAGTCATAATATCAAGCATGATTACCATATAGATCAAGGATTATCAACATCCAATGATCTTGATCTTGTTCAAACTTTAGTGACCAAGAGATTATCAAATTTTGATTTCTCACGAAGTGGTAACAGCTTCTATTAGATAATTGTTTCACTCTTATGTTAGTACCATGCTCTTGATATTGATTCACATATGATGAATCATAAAATATTGTTAAATGTGACAAGTGATTAGCTTAAAGTCGATAATAACATGTCTGTATAAAAGAAATATATATATATAATTAGATAATATAAACATAATTGTATGCTCTACATAAATGAAAGTTATTTAATAATCGAGGACTCACATTTTCCACACTTGAATTATACTTAGTCAATCAATTAAAACTCTAATAATTATAGTATGAACTTGATCAATATATAAGATTGTTTAATGTTTACTCCGGATATTTCTTTAGCAAGTAGTATAGTCTATCTATCATTCATACTATTTTACTCACAATAATCGTCATCAAAGAGCTAAGATTTTTCTTGAAGTTTATAGCATACTCATAATTATACTTTTTCATGAGTTAAGATTTTCTTGAAGTTCACTAGATATAGATTTTTCACGAGATATTTTTTTGCATCTTTTAAATTTACAAAGACTTACCAACTTTGATATAATAGACTAAATAAGAGCTATTATATTAGTAACAATAAAGGTAGAATAATAAAATATAAGTAGTAAAAACATTTTATTTTAAGTAAAAATAAATAGTATCATGTCAAAATTTAGCACAATTTGATTTGACAACCAAGCCACATATTATCCAATACCTTTCGACTGTGGTAGCATTAAAGCGGCACTCGTAATGGACAATGATAGAGCAATAATTGATCAATTACTATTCACTAATGATTTGGAAAATATTCATTGTGAATATTTCGATCATTGCTCAATTGTTGTACTATTTTAATAGCAACATAATTAAGTAAATGATAGATCTTTCAATAGACATTTCATACTTTATAAAAAGTTTAAGCGTTATATACAATAAACAAAATACATAATAAAAATAATATTCGTGTTATAT
Organism: Hippophae rhamnoides; assembly: GCA_033030585.1. Lineage (NCBI taxonomy): Eukaryota > Viridiplantae > Streptophyta > Magnoliopsida > Rosales > Elaeagnaceae > Hippophae > Hippophae rhamnoides. Next base: position 56,871,213 of record CM065428.1, on the reverse strand, counting down.
AAGTTTAAATTTTACTACGAAAGATTCATCAAATGAAGGAGGACTCACATGTGAGGTAGTTATTGGAAAAACATTCTCATCAAAATATTCTTGTGAATGATGGTAAGAATGCACATATTGCATTGGAGACATTGGACTACCATGTGATTTCATGGGCATTCTCGTCATATATATGAGTCTAATAGGATAACTATATCTCACAGAGGACATAGGTTGGCCATGAGATTGCATAGATAGCATGCCTTGCAAGGATGGTGGCATGTATGTCATATGTTGTGATGCCCCAATTTGATAACTTTAAAATTGCTTTATAATTACAAGCTTGCTTAACATAGTAGTCTTAAAGGAGTTCAATCCTTCTTCAACTTTATTCAATTTATCCTTACTGGCCATCTTAGACCTTTATTTTGAAATATTGACAAATTTCATGTAATCATCATATTAACTTCCTCCTAACCCGACCAGAATAATTGGGTCCAAATGCATAATATATTGCATATTTTTATGGTTGCTCAATTATTTTACCCTTATTTATATGTTCTTGGACCGTTCTTTACAAATAATAAAGCAAAAAAGAATATCATACATTATTACATGAATATGAAAAAATCATAATAATGACTTTATATCAAGTTAAATTACTAAAAAACTTATTAAGTTGTTATTCTTCTCATTTATTCATTGGTTATAACTTCTTCATTTTTGGTATCTTTGTTTCTATATGCAGTTTGGCTTAGGTAACCGGTTTACCCAATTCAACTTTCTATGTATACAAATTAAATAAATTTACTGACCAATTTATTAACTTAAATAGAGGAAAATAATTATAAAAATAATTATAAATTAAAAACTTAATGTTACTATTATTTGTCTAATTTCAGGATTTGATGAATTCCCGGTATAGTTAGAAAGCATATTCTGCATTTGTGTATTTTAGTGTTTTTTCTTAATGATTTGAAATTCATCTATATGTTTATAATCTATGAATTCTTTCCATACTTAGGGTTCTATCTACGGGTGATCTTCAGGGATTTTATACAGTTCTTCTTCATTAAAAGATTCCAAGTATGGAAATATATAATTTTTAACCAAGTTAAAATTTTTGTATTTCTTTTATGCCTTCTTTACAATTTTGTAGCACTTATTAAACCAATTATGGGGGCTTTGAAAAGATTTCGTAAAAAAACACATTTTAAAGGAGATATAATATAAAAATGATATAATATATAATTAATTATAAACAAAATAGACTTACATAAAGAGTTTTTCATATCTTGTAATTTTCACAATCTTTAACTTTAATCCAATCATTTATATTGATTTATTTATTTGAATTGACAAGTCTGCATATAGAAGATTTCAAATGTTGCCATTTCTCCCAATGAATTGCCAATTGCATCGAATTCAACAGGTATTATATCATCTGGATTAAGTGGAGTATCGGGTATATTAGCCTGACCCTTTTCTTTTAAAATGTCACAATGGATCATTTGGATCTATAATCTCTAACATAGTATCCATGAAATATACGTAATGATAAAATACAAATTAATTCACAATTTTATCACAACAAACCATCTTGTATCGACTTGATCACTCATGTAAAATACTTATTTTGCATGAAAGGGTCATTAGTGTGACCTATCTTGAATAAGTTTACAAGGGTAAATTCAAAATTATCTATTTTATATTCAACATTTACAATGTCTTTGAACCAATCACACAAGAATATTGTTCATAGAATCTCTCATGTCGAGTTCCCAAATTTCTTGAATTATACCATAATACGTTATATTAGAAAATACATGATTACCATATTTCAAACTAACAAATTGTCAAGTTTGTGCAACCATCTCCCCACCACTATTTTGGTTTACTCAGAATTTTTCCCTTGCTTGTATTGTAAACCTAGAACTATTAATTGTGAAACTAGAATATGATTTTACATCAAATTTTGAACCAAATGTAAGCCATTCTAGAGTTTAAGTTATGCTATGATTAAGTTTTTTGAGTTCAACTCGAATCTATGCATATAAAAGCATGAAATGTGTTTAAAATAAAGTTGTAAAACATTAATTAGGTACACTAATAAATTCTTATATGTGATATTTACATGGTTGAGAAACCAATTAATAAGCTCTTTGATAACTGTATTTTATATAGTTATTTTCATCAATTTTAGTAATAATAATTGCTATGTTCTTTTAATATATAGTTAATTTTTGTTAAATAAATTAATATTTTCATTTTATGCATTAAAAATACATTTTTAATAAAATTAAATAATTTGTATCGAAAATGTACTTAATTTCATATTTTTGTCAACAAATATAATTTCAAATAATATAGTTATTAATTATAATTTATAAAAATCGAAAATATAATTTAAATTAAATTTGGGCTTAATTATAATTATTTGAAGTTTAAAAATTTAATTTAAAATTAGCAAATGGCTTAACTGTAATTTAAGAAAGTTCAAAATGTAATTTGAATTAAATTTGTGGGTCAAAATACAATTAATTGAAGTTTAATTTTCGCCAGGAGAAACGAAGTCCACGCGAAGATCACACTCATGACTTGGACCGTTCGATCAAAGAAACGCGGCTCGGATTCGCACGTGTTCGTTCATCAAGCCCGACCAAAGCGGCCGGGTGCAAGCTCTGCGCTTTCACGCAGCTCGGCGTCCGAGGGGGTCCCACATGCCGCGCAAGTCGGCTTGTAGAGTGGGACCCATGTGTCTGACGCGTTGCAGCCGTTATCCCCCACCTTCGCACGCGCCTTTTCCAGTGCGATTGTTTCACGTGTGCCCGGTTATTCAACGAACCATAATATGCCACGTGTCCCACGTAAGATTTCAGCAAATTATATGCCGAAACGTGGCAAGTTACAATGAGAGCGACCGCACTGAATCAACCCCCCGTTTCCAGCCATTGCCGCATTTTTTTTGGTGCCCCAATCACGTGCTTCTGTTCTGCGTGCGCCCGTTCCTTTCAATGAATGAGATGCGGCCACGTGTCCCACTATTTGTTTCAGCGAATCAGCTCGCGACACGTGGCAGCATGGAAAGTGATGAGCGAAAACCGGCATCGCCAATTCTCGCAAATACTTCGGTTTTAATATTTGTAAAACTCTCGCAAGTGCACGAATCATTTCGTAGAAAATGATAAGTATACTCCCAAGGTCGATCTAAGGAAGGAATGTATGTGGTTCTTAATTTATTATTCAAACTTTTAAAAACGAAATTAAATCCTAAACATCCTGTCACGATATTTTTGTTTTTGTGTTCTTAATCAAATAACTTTAAAATAAAAATATATCAAATTTAATTAAATAAATAAAATAAACATAGATACAAATTCAATAAATATTTATCTACAAATAAATATAATTACTGATTCAATAAATCTTCATCCAAATTTTATCATTTAAATTAGTGGAGTATTTATGGATATAATAACTAAGTTAATTATGCTTGCTCATATTATCTAGGCTATTAAAGATATAAATTGATATTTTATTGATTCTCTCTTTTTATATGAATACCACCTTTGGTGGGTTAGATACTCTTTGTTAACTAAACAAATCAATTAACACCTATGGGTGGGGTTGATAACTAATTTGGTTAATTAAATTAATTCCTTTTTCTAAGAGATTGAAAATGAACCATTTAAATGCCACCTTTGGTGGGGTTAGACGATTTAAACTTTATCCAAGGTGTCCAAATTAAACCCAAGAATTTAGTTATCAAGTACTAACTTTCAAGTTTTAAAACCACTATTGAAAACATGTTGTCAATACATTTCCACATAATAATTCTTATAAAAACTTTTGAAATAGAGCTTCACTCTAACTAGGCGATTGTACCAACAAATAAAGAGCACTACTCTAAATTAGGCAGGATAACTAAACCTTAAAGTCTAACTTTGATTTAAGTTTGTAATGAAAAATAATATATTTCTCTCTAACATCCTTAATATAAAATCTTGAATAAAAATAAAATCAATTCATTTTAGAAATTTTCACCTATTTAATATTTACCAAGCATAACAACATTATTATTATATCATGATTATAAGCACTATACAGTTAAATTTAATCACAGACAAATTAAATATAACATGTAAGAATAAAGCACAAAAATAAGCGTAAAGAAAATAAAATCCTTACGAACTTGACGCTATTCTAGTTGCTAGAAAACCTCCAAGCGGAATTTGCACTTCCATTTATTGAATCAAAAATCTAAATTATTACAAAAACATTACAAGTTCCTCTCAAAAGAGAAGACCTCAAAACCTAAGACAATTGAACTAAAAACTAAGAGAAAAACTAAGAAAAGCTTAGAAACTAAGAAAGAAACTAAGAAAAACTTAAAAACTAAGAAATGAGAGAAAGAAAGAAGAGAGAAGTGAGGTTTTGAGGTGTGTTTTGAAGTGAATGGAAGGGGGGTATTTATAGGTGAGGATGGAGAGAGAAAAAGATTAAAAAAAAGTTAAAAAAATATTAAAAAAAATAAAAAACGTGTTTTGGGCCTCCTGAGGTCATCAATGACGGCAGCGTGACGTCGTGGGGGCGGCTGCACGTGAAAAATGGGTCAAAAACGCGTTGGGCGCGTATGTTGAGCGGCTGGCTATGGCGGCTAACGCCAGCCGTGGCGTGAAACGATGCCGCTGTATTGCGGCAGCAATGAAGCTGTCAGCCTTGTATGTAGCGACTCTGGCTTGTGGCCTTGTATGTGGCGGTAAATGAAATTTGAAATTGTGTGGCGTTTTCCGATCTTTTGACATTTTTGACCTTTTCGACCCATTTTGTCCAATTTTTCCATGTTTGTTGACCTTTTTCCACTTATTTATCAATTTATTTGTGATGTATTGCTTCAAGTATTCTTCTTTGAGTCTTTACATTGCGTTTTTAGGCCAAAATTCTGAAAAACAATAAAAATACCCGTGATTCGAAAAAGACAAATTTATATAAATATATGATAAAACATATAAATATATATATTTTTAATCAATTAAAGTGCATAAAATCATGGTTATTTTAGTGCTTTTTGAGCACTCATCACAACCCCGACGACTTCTTGCTAGTCCACTTAGCAAGAGAAGCGATAAAAACTAAAAATTAAACTATCCTAAATCACTTCCGTGGATTGACACGGTTGCATTTAGCCTATGCAACAAGCCTTTAAACCCACTAGGTTGCCTAGTGGACGAGTTTGAGTCTCGTGAGGGTTTTGATAATGATACCCACAAACATTGTACTAAATGTAAAAACAAAAGAAACAATAAAAACAAACAACTTAAAAATTAAATTTACAACAAAATCACAAATTATCAACATCTCACAAAAATGTCTCATACTTTTTAATCTCCTTTAAGATCATAATTAAAATCTCAAGCATAAGTTATTTTAATCTCTTTAAACAATCATGATTTATTATAATAATTAGTCGAAAATCATTTTCATATTTCATATCAAAAATGTATCAATTTAATTTCACCCAATTTCGGTGTCATGAATCGAGAATTAAACCGACTCTATTCCTCGCAAGTCAATACTCTCAAAACTCTTGAATCCTATGGGTTCAAACACTAAATACTAATTTATATGCGAAAGAGTTGATGTATAGAATTGAACTAATATGTTCGCATATGTATAAAGAATAAAGGCTCAAAGTGTTATTTTAACATTGATCTCATGAAAGGAATCAAATGTATAAATTATAAAGATATCATATATAAAAATTATTTTCATGCATAAATCAAACTCATTAAGAAAGAATTTCAAGATATATGCCTTTTACAAAAGAAGAAAATGCAATGACTTTTTGGGAATTACTTCTTATATCTTTCTTTTGTAATTAGCCTTTACTCACAACTTTGTAGGCAATGCGGGTTATAGTATGTAGATGATACTATTTTTATCTCTCTCTTATTTTTTTTTTCTGTAGATATTTTTCAATATGTGTATTTTTTAGAGAGTCAACCCATGTACAGATTGTACATTTCTTTGGATTTTGGTGAGTGGTTAATTTTGTGGCTTTTCTGTTTGATCTTGGTTTAGGTAACCCAGATATGTCTTTTTGTTTTTGTAGTAGTCATGCATAAATGAGATATAAGCATATACTATCAATTTCTACTCAAATCATTTAATCTAAGCAAAAATAATAATCAAAAATATATGATACTCTATTAAGATGAAAAAAAAAATTCATACATTCAATGCTAATACCTATAGAGATCATCTAAAAATTTGAAGAAATAAGAAATGTGTTTGGAGTAGAAAAAATATATATTTCACTCTGAATAAAGGAAATTAGGCTCAAATTATATCTCACAAAGGTAGTCTCCACTAAAAAAAACTCATAAACACCGATTTTGGGTTTAATATAATTTCTACATCTTATCAAGAAATACTAATTATGACAAAAACTAACTAATTATCAAAAATAATTACAAAATATTTCATGATATGTTTTCAAAAATTAATCTAACAGTACAAAAGACTTAACTATTTACTTAAATTTGATTTAAAGAAATGATAAACTTTTGTGAAACTTTTTTTTTTTATTATTATTTTTAATTAAGTATGGTAACTTTTCACCACCCCCAACCTAAAACTTTCATTGTCCTCGATGTAACAAGCGTAAATTAAAGATAAAGAGAGAAGAGAAGAAAGATTACCTATTTCCTGAGAATGTGCAAGTAGTAATGGAAAATGCGGTGCATCCATCATATTCATCATTATAGTGTATCTGACAGACGGTCATTGTAAACTTCTAACATCTCAACAAATATTTTTAGTTTTAACAATTTAAAAATTATTCACATGTAATTAAAATGAAATAAACAATAAAATTAAGTAAATAAAACAAATAAAAAAATTTTGTTTTTTTTTATTTTTATTTTTTTGTTTTTTTTTATTTTTTTTTTACTTTTTTTTTATTGTTTGTATTTTTTATTTTTTATTTTTTTACCTAAAATGATGGGTTGCCTCGATCAGTAGCTTAGTTTAACGTCTTAGCAAGGCGTATCTTTTTGGTGCTAAGGGTTACTCGACCAAATGCAATCCATTTGACAATGTTGTTTGGTTCTTCTAAATAAGGCTTGACACGATGGCCATTGACTTTGAGCGTTTTTGTGTCTTGGAGTCCAATAGTTCCACTACTCCATGTTCAAATACTTGAACTATTTTGAATGGTCCATCCCATCTTGATCTCGGCTTTCACGGAAACAATCTCAAGCGAGAGTTAAATAAAAGAACTTTCATTCCAGGGTGAAGAGTCTTAGGAACTAGCCTCTTGTCATGATAGCGCTTAGTACGCTCCTTGTATAATTTGGCATTCTCATAGGCTTCATTCCTAATTTCTTCCAACTCGTGAAATTTGGAGTAATCGTTTTTCACTGCTTTATCTAAATCCATGTTTAACTCTTTAATTGCCCGATAAGCTTTGTGTTCAAGTTCAAGCTGGAAGGTGGCATGCTTTCCCAAAGATTAGCCGGTAAGGGCTCGTCCCAATAGGTGTTTTGTAAGCGGTGCGGTATGCCCGTAAGGCATCATTTAGCTTAAATGCCCAATCCTTCCTTGACGGACGCACGGTGCGTTCCGGTATTCCCTTAATTTGCCTATTGCTCACTTCCGCTTTCATAGGAAGTTTGAGGATGATATGGAGTAGCTACTTTATGTGTGATGTTGTACTTGTTTAGTATTCCATCAAAGAGTTTGTTACAAAAATGGCTACCTCAATCACTTATTATAGCTCTAGGCGTTAGAACCCTCTTGAATATGAAATCTTTCAAGAATTTCACAACAACATTAGCATCATTGGTTTTGGTGGGGATAGCTTACACCCACTTGGACCACGTAATCCACAATGACCAAAATGTATTGAAAACCATTAGATGGGGGAAAAGGACCCGTGAAGTCAATCCACATTACATCGAAAGAGTTCAACAACTAAATTAGATGTCAAAGGCATTTCATCTCTTTTGCTTATGTTTCTGTTCTTTGACATACATCACATTGTGCCTGAAAACATATGAGCATCTTTAAAAAGAGTGGGCCAAAAGAATCAATTTGTAATATCTTACGGGCTGTCTTTTCACCTCCAAAATGACCATGATGAAGTTCATGACAAAAAGTCGAATGCTCTTATGTTCTTCTTACGGTACACATCTCAGGATGACTTGATCTTGACCAATCTTGTATAAATAAGGGTCGTCCCGAGAAATAGTCCTTAATAGTTTTAAAAAACCTTTTCTTGTCTGATATGAAGTGTTAGGTCGCAAAACACAGTGGCAAGATAGTTTACAATATCAATACCATGGGTTCGGACTATGAAAAATAGCTGTTCATCGGGAAAGGTTTCAACTATATCGTCATTACTCTCATCTTTAAGAGAATTGAAGTCGAGAAATCAACCTAGACAAATGGTCGGCTACTAAGTTTTTCTTTGCCTTTCTTATCCTTGATTTCTAGGTCAAATTCTTGTAAGAGTAAGACCAGCACGATTAATCTTGGCTTGGCATTTGGTTTACTTAATAGGTATCTTAAAGCGGCGTGATCAGAATGTACAATCACTTTAGATCCTACTAAATAAGACCGAAATTTGTCTAAAGAGAATACTATAGCCAAGAATTCCTTTTCGGTGGTGGTGTAATTCATTTGGGCATCGTTGAGTGTTTTGCTAGCATAGTAGATGACATGTAAACGCTTATCCACTCTTTGTCCCAGGAATTTGCTCCTATTGCATAATCGGAAGCGTCACACATTATCTCAAAAGGTAAAGACAGGTTTGGTGCCATTATAACGAGGGGTAGATGTTAGTTTCTCTTTCAAGGTATTAAAGGAAATAAAGCGGTCATTGTTGAAGTCAAATTGACATCTTTGGATAATAAGTTACATAAGGGCGACTTATTTTAGAGAAATCTTTAATAAATCGTCTATAAAATCCTGCATGTCCCCGAGAAGCTTCTTATCCCTTCACGGATGTAGGGGAGGTAGTTTGGATATCAATTCAACTTTTGCCTTATCAAGCTTCAATACCACTTGTTTGAAATTATATGTCCCAAAACTATCCCTTGTTGAACCATAAAATGACTTTTCTCCCAACTAAGGGTTAGATTGCATTCAATGCATCTTTCTAAAACCAAAGTCAATTTATGTAAGCAATCATCAAATGAGTTCCCAAAGGCAGAGAAATCGTCCATGAAAATTTCAATGAACTTCTCCACCATGTCGAGAAAATGGATATCATGCATCTACGGAAAGTGGCGGGGCATTGCATAACCCAAATGGCATTCTGCGAAAAGCAAATGTCCCAAAAGGACATGTAAATGTGGTCTTTTCACGATCTTACGGTGCTATGGGTACTTGATAATATCCAGAGAGTCCATCCAAAAAGCGGTAAAATTAGGTACTTGACTAATCTTTCCAACATTTGATCAATGAATGGAAGAGGAAAGTGATCCTTTTAGTATATAAATTTAGTTTCCTAAAATCTATACACATTCTCCATCCGGTGATTATTCTAGTGGGCACTAATTCACTTTTATCATTTTTAACAAGCTGTTATCTGATTTCTTTGGTACCACGTACCTTTGGACTAACCAGCTTCTTATCATGATAGGATAGATAATCCACTTCTTCTAATAATTTAAGGATTTCCTTTTTAACTACCTCTTGCGTGTTTGGGTTTAGTCTTCTTTGGGCCTCTCGTACGGGTTTAGCACCATCACTCCAAGTTGATCTTGTGCATACACATTGTTGGACTAATGCCTCTTATATCCCACATACTCCGACCTATAGATTTCTTAAAGCTTGTTTAAGCAACTTTGATGAGTTCTTTTTCTTGTGGTTTGGTCAAGGTTGAAGAAATTATCCTTTGGATATGTTTCTCCTTCTCCCAAAAACACATATTTTAAGTGCTCGGGTAAGTCTTTGAGTTCAAGTTCGGGTGGATTGGCCTCTTTAACGAGATGAAGAATTTGGGTAGATTTAAAAGTGTACTAGATTTTGTCATCACTTCATTATTGTCTAGTTGTTCAAGGTACCCTTAATTTCTTCATCTAAATCTTCTTCAACCTTTTCAAGTGTAAGAACGGTTTCAAGCTTGTCTTGATACGGTTTGGAAAAAGGTGTTTTGGACAAGATTATCCAAAGGATCAACTTGAATATTTCATCGATGGCGAGAAATAGAAGGGAAAGGTGAAGAATCAAAAACTTTGAAATGAGCAGTCTCTCTAAAATTTGTCATTGTCAAATTTCCATCTTGGACATCAATAATAGTTTTAGTAGTTGCCATAAATGGTCTACCAAGCAATATTGTATGCTCTCTGTCCAATGCTGGATTTTCTTGCATATCGAGAACCCGCAAAGTCAACGGTATTATCGGTTTGTCTACTGTACCAAAACATCCTCGACTATTCCCTCTGGATATTTAAGAGATCTATCTATGAGTTGCGGGGACATAGTTGTGGGTTTTAAATCCCTAGATTGAAATTTGTGAGAATATAGAGTAGGGCATCAAATTTATACTAGCACCTAAATCAAGCATTGCTTTAGCAACCTTCCTATCCCCGTAGTTATGTTTATAATAAAACTTCCGGGGTCTTTCAACTTAGGGGTAGTTTGTCTTTGAAATCTGTAGCTAGAAATTTACGATACTACTACTCGTTCATTCGATTCATACCTCCTTTTCTTAGTGTTCAACTCTTTGAAAAACTTGGCATATGAGGGACACGTTCATGATCACTTCTAATAATGGTAAATTGATATTTACTTTAGAGAGCATATTAAAAGATCATTGAATTGCTTATCTTGTTTGGATTCTTTCAATAGGTGGGGAAAAGGTACTTGCATCTGGTGTGGTTACATTTGTCTTTTGAATTTTGGGAGTGTCGGATGACCCGATGAGTTTTGAAAGCTTGTGAAGTTTAACACTTGTTTCTCCTTTTTGCGATATTAGAATGTCGCCTTAACTTTGTTAGAGAAGATTTACGGTACCTTTGGTATTGACTACCTTACCACTTGAAGGGTTAACATCTTTTGCTTGTTACGGTTGGTAGGCAACTTTCTGGTTCTTTCTTTTGCATTTGTTCGGCCGGTTGCCCAACTTTAGATTCAATTCTTTTAGCAGAAGCCTCGTGGTGTTCAACCTTTGATTAGTCATCGGTTGGTTGTCACGACTAACTTGAATAAAAGCATTCAAGCTATCTTAAGGTTGGTTTAAAAGATTGGCTTGGTGGGTAAGGGTGGTTGTAGGTTGGGTGATTATAGGTGTTTGGATGATACTTTTGAAAATATTGGACTTCCTACATGGCATCGACACTAGAATCACAAGTATTAGAATAATTATGAGTACCGTACCCGATTGAACAACACCTCCACATACCTCTTGATTTGAAATTTGGTGAGGCGTGAGAATTTCACTTGTTTAGTCAATTGACAATTTGCAAGGTTATCTCATCATCAAAGTGACTTCATTGACCTTTGCTTTCCTTCACCACCTCTTTGTTGGGAATTAGAACCCGATAGCTCATAGAGATTATAGGCTTCCTCTGCTTTGTCTTTTCTCTCTGACACCTCCAGTGACATTATCAACCATGTATTGACTCTGTAGTGTCAATCCATCGTAAAAGAATTGGTTTTGTAGGCTGTAGTGGAAAGCTATGATTTTGACATTGAATGAAAAGGAGTTTGAATCGTTCCCAAGCTTCGTGAAAGGGCTCTTCATTCATTTGAGAAAATGTTGCTATCTTTGTTCTTAGATCAACGGTCTTTTGATGGGAATAGAACCTACCCGTAAAAATTTCATGAAGCGCCTCCCAAGTTTTAAGAGAACATTTGTAGAGTAATGAGCCATGACCAAGCTTTATCTTTGAGAGGGAAAGGAAAACACCGGGTCCTAAGTTGACCTTCACTAATTGCATGTCGTGGAAAGGGTTGGACAATAGCATAGAAGTCTGGACTGAAATGCAAAGGATCTGCAATTAGGGATCTAGTGAAAGGAAGGCAACAAAGAATAATGAATCTTTTTCAATTCATAATTCCTTGCAGCCTCTTGTAATTGGATCTTAGGAAATTACATTGCCAATGATTGGCATTGTATAGTCTTTCATCTTTTTCCGCCTATCTTGACATCTCCCATGGTTGTTTGTAGTTGAAAATGATCCTCCTCTATTGTGAATCAACATTTTGCTCTTAAAAACAATAGTAGATATCTCTAAAAAAATGCAAGGAACCTAAAATTTTTTTTTTTTTTTTTTTTTTTATTATTTTTTAAATTTAATTTAAACGAAGGGACACAATTTTTGAACACAAGCAAATTTATTTCATTTGAAATTTTTTTTTTTTTTTTTTTTACATGAGCTAAAACAAAGGAAAATACAATAATGGGTGACCTCATGTAGGACTAAAATTTATCGTCTTCTAGTAAGGCGTTGCTCGGAGATTGCGAATGAAAAACTCAATGTCTCCTCTTCATTGAATTCATTTAAGTTTCAATTTAGTCTTTGCCTTTTTGCAAATGTTCAACTAAGCTGTTCAACTTGAACTTCCACCTTTTTGATTGAAGCTTCCACGAGTCCAACCGTTGATTGGTTTTAGGCGATTATCCTACAAACTTGAATAAAAGAATTCAAGTTGTCCTCGAGGTTGGTTTATTTGGAATGCTTCTTGGAATAGGTGGGTGGAATTCTTTGGCACTTTGGTTTGAGCTTTGAGGGAAATGAGGGTTGTTTTGCCTCGAGAGAAATTTGGATGACTTCTCCACCCAGGATTATAGGTATTTGAATTGGGATCAAACCTTGGTCTCTGTTGATATGCTCCCGACACATTAACACCTTTCGAGGTCAGGTTGTATCTCCTTGATATGGACGAGGCTTGGTACCTTGTCCCGTGTTCTTTGTCTGAAACCATATTGTTCATTATTTGTGTTGGTTTGTGTAGCGAGAAGAACAACTTGCTTAGTCAGTTGAACAAGTTGTTGTTGAACTTCATTCTTGGAGTCAATCTCATGAACACCGGCTTTTCTCACTCTGGAGCTTTCTGTGGGAATTAGCACGACATCTCGAAAGAGATTATACGTTTACGATGCGGTCTTTTCTCCTATTGCTCCTCACTGCGGCGTTGTCGACAATGAGCCCGACATTGTTGTGTAAGTCCATCGTAAAAGAATTGGTTACTGCTGTAGGGAAAGCTATGATGGGGACATTGAGTGAGAAACATTTTGAACCTATCCCAAGCTTCGTGGAATGGTTCTCCTTCCATACGAGAGAAAGTAGCAATCTTTCCTCTCATTTCGATGTTTTTGATGGGAATAGAATTTTCCCGTGAATTTGTGTAAATTTGACCCCGTGTCATCGAGAGAACCGGGGAAGTGACATCGACCAAGCTTTAGCCTTATCCTTTAAGGTGTACGGAAAACATCTCATTCTAAGGTGATCCTCGTTTAGAATACAGGGGAATGTTTGGACCGTAGCATAGAAATCTCTCGTAAAGGAAAGAGAATCTTCGTTAGGTAGCCCGTAGAAGGAAGGAAGCGTAGAAAAATGAATATTTTTAAGGTCATAATTCCGGCGACTTCTCCCAATTGGATAGCGGCGATTCTTGGTGCCAATCCATAGGTCTTGCAAACTCTTTCATCGTGGTTTCCACTAACATGTTGGTTTTCCTCCATTTCTTTTGGTTCTAGTAAAGGATTAAGGCGTTCTATGTTTGGCTCAAAATCGGGTTGATGGGTAGGATCAGGTGTTGTTGACACTTGTTTAAATTTATGAATATTATTTACATATGGTGTAAGGGGTTTCCTAAGGATCTCTGCCACGCGTAGACTATTTTTAAGCGTAAATTTAAAACTCACTGTCGACAAAAATAAAAGAAAATTAGAGAAATTTTCCATGGCATTTAATACAAAACTCTTGGACAAATTTTTTTTTTTTTTTTTTTTTAAATTTTTTTATTTTTAAATAACATGTCGGTATTAGCAAAGTGTTAGGGAAAGAATGGTGGTCTTGTAGCCTTAAAAACCATTCTCTGGCGAGGAAACAGCGTTAAAGGAAAAATGAGTATGAGAAGAACTAGTCTGAAATGACTCGCTTAGATTTTTACTTTTTCATGCCTTTTAGTTTTTTTTTTTTTTTTTTTTCACGTTTTTTTTTTTTTTTTTTTTCTGACGGTAATTTTATTTTACTATTCACGCTATCTTATTTCTTATTAACTTAAAATTTTAAATTTTTTTTTTTTTTTAATTTTTTTTTTTTTTTTTCTGACGGTGATTTTATTTTACTATTCACGCTAACTTATTTCTTATTAACTTAAAATTTTTAATTTTTTTTTTTAAATTTTTTTTTATTATTTTTTTTTACTATTCATGAGCGGTAAAAACTTTTTACTTCAAATTTGAATTTCTAAATTATATTTTTTTTTTACTAAATATTTTTTTTTTTTACTATTTATTTTTTTTTACTATTCTTGAACGGTAAAAACTTTTTACTTTAAAGTTTGAATTTATAAAATAGTTTTTTACTATTTAAAAAATTTTTTTTTTTATTTTTTTTTATTTTTATTTTTTTTTTAATTTTTATTTTTTTTTATATTTTTATTATTTTTTATTTTTTCTTTATTTTTATTTATTTTTTATGAAATTTGAAATTTGATTAAAAATTTTTATTTTTATTTTATTTTATTTTATTTTATTTTTATTTTTATTTTTATTTTATTTTATTTTTTTATTTTATTTTTTTTTTTAAAAAAAAAAAATCACAATTATTTACAACACAAAAAAATATTTTTAAAATTTTGATAAATAAATTAAAAACGCCACTCCTTCGGCCGAAAAACTTGATGGCTTGGCAAGCATCGCCAATTCTGAAATACTTTGGTTTTAATATTTGTAAAACTACCATGTAGTCTACGAATCATTTAAGTAGAAAATGATAAGTATCTTTCGAGTCGATCTAAGGAAGGAATGTATGTGGTTCTTAATTTATTATTCAAACTTTTAAAAGCGAAATTAAATCCTAAACGTCACTGTCGCGATATTTTGGTTTTGTGTTCTAATCTAATAACATTAAAATAAACATATATCTGATTAATTAAATAAAAAAATAAACGTAGATACAAATTCAATAAATATTTATCTACAAATAAATATAATTACTGATTGATAAATATTAATGCAAATTTTATCATTTAAATTAGTGGAGTATTTATGGATATAATAACTAAGTTAATTATCTTGCTTTCGTATTATCTGAAATTTATTAAAGATATAAATTGATATTTTATTGATTCTCTTTTTTATATGAATCTGGCTTTGGTGAGGTTAGATCTTCTTTGTTAAGCTAAGCAAATCAATTAACACTTTTATGGGTGGGGTTGATAACTAATTTGGTTAATTAAATTAATTGCTTTTTAAGAGATTGAAAATGAGCAATTTAAATCTGCTTTGGTGGGGTTAAACGATTTAAAGCTTTATCGAGGTGTCAAATTAAACGAGAATTTAGTTATCAAGTCTTAACTTTCGAGTTTTAAAACCATTATTGAAAACGTGTTGTCAATACGTTTCCACGTAATAATTCTTATAAAAACTTTTGAAATAGAGGCATTCACTCTAGCTAGAGGCGATTGTACCAACAAATAAAAAGACTACTCTAAATTAGGCCAGGATAACTAAACCTTAAAGTCTAACTTTGATTTAAGTTTGTAATGAAAAATAATATATTTCTCTACAACATCGCTTAATATAAAATCTTGAATAAAAATAAAATCAATTCATTTTAGAAATTTTCACCTATTTAATATTTATGGCATAACAACATTATTATTATATCATGATTATAAGCAATTAGCGAGTTAAATTTAATCACAGACAAATTAAATATAACATGTAAGAATAAAGCACAAAAATAGCGTAAAGAAAATAAAATCCTTACGATCTTGACGCTATTCCGTGCTAGAAAACCTCCAAGCGGAATTTGCACTTCCATTTATTGAATCAAAAATCTAAATTATTACAAAAACATTACAAGTTCCTCTCAAAAAGAGAAGAACTCTAAACCTAAGACAATTGAACTAAAAACTAAGAGAAAAACTAAGAAAAGCTTAGAAACTAAGAAAGAAACTAAGAAAAACTTAAAAACTAAGAAATGAGAGAAAGAAAGAAGAGAGAAGTGAGGGTTTGAGGTGTGTTTTGAAGTGAAGGGAAGGGGGGTATTTATAGGTGAGGAGGGAGAGAAAAAATGATTAAAAACATGTTAAAAAAATATTAAAAAAATAAAAACGTGTTTTGGACCTTGAGGTCATCAATAGCGTCGGCGTGGCGTCGTAAGGCGGTACGTGAAAAATGGGTCAAAAACGCGTTGGGCCTGGTATTGGCCATTTGCAGCTGTATGGTAGCTGTATGGCCATGTAGCGTGAAACGATGCCGTATTGTGTGAAACTCTTGTCAATGTGTAGTATGTGACTCTGGCTTATTGTAGCCTTGTGTGGTATTGAAAGCTGAAATTTGAAATTCTTGTGGCGTTTTTCCGTCTTTTGACATTTTTGACCTTTTCGACCCATTTTGTCCAATTTTTCCATGTTTGTTGACCTTTTTCCACTTATTTATCAATTTATTTGTGATGTATTGCTTCAAGTATTCTTCTTTGAGTCTTTACATTGCGTTTTTAGGTCAAAATTCCTGAAAAACAATAAAAATACCCGTGATTCCGAAAAAGACAAATTTATATAAATATATGATAAAACATATAAATATATATATTTTTAATCAATTAAAGTGCATAAAATCATGGTTATTTTAGTGCTTTTTGAGCACTCATCAGAAAGCAAAAGAAAACACAAAATCGCGCAACCCTCTCCCACGCATGTCGTAAAATAAGAAATTCGATATTCGTGTGGCGCGGATTTTAAGGGGAATGTCGGGGTGTTATTTTCGATAAAAAAATTATTACGCGTTTTATTATTTTTTATATTTCTGATGTATTTTTTTGGCTATAAATAGGAGATGTTTTGTTAGAGTAAAGGAGTTTTGAGTGTTTAAGTTTTGTTCGAGTAGAGTAGTTTTTAGTTTTGGATTTTCGCAAGTTTTTATTTTTTGTAGAGTTTAGAATTTGTAATTTTTGTGTTATTTGTGTGTTGGTTGCAGAACACGCAGAAGCCATTTTTGGCTTTTGTTGTGTTCTGCGTGTGCCAAATATTTTGTATATGTGATATTTTAATTTTCCTTCTTGTTCATCTTATTTTTACGTAGTTGTTGTTATTTTTATTTTAATTTAATAAAGTAATTTAATTTTTCTAGGGTTGCATTTGATTCAAATTTATGAAGCTTTGATTTTAATTATTTTTGATAGATTTATAAGGCGTTTGATTTGTTCGTTTTATCTTGTGCTTAATGTTTTTTGATTATTTACGAATTTTATCAAAGCGATTTGTAGCATAAAAATAAACTTGAGAAAGGCATTTTTGTGTATATTGCTCGTAGATAAAATGACATGTATGATGAAGGATAGGAATATACCATAATTGTATGTGTGACCATTTTAGAACTTAGAACTTAATGAATCTTATTAAATTTAATTCTCATAGAGATATAGTGAATTAATTTAACGAGGTGTGTTTATACAGAGCTCGGAAGAGATGTATGAATAAAAAAAAAGTTTTTGGTTGACAAATTAAATGTACTAAAAAATATAAATCAAAAGAAAATAATATGATTTGAATGGATTAGTTTGGTGAAAAATTGCAATCCTAGATTTCTTTTATTTTCTTATTACTTTTTTTTATAATCAACGTTTATTTTGGATAAAATGAGAGAGATACAATTTTAGTAATCAATAAACTATAGTAACAAATCCTCGTGGGAACGATACTTTACTTACAAATCTTTATTACTTATGACCGTTTATACTTGCACGATTTTATGTTCTCTTTTTGAGACAACACTCTTATTTATGCTCTTATACAATAATTTTTCTTCTTCTTTTTTATAACGAAAATCGATTTTAGGTAAATTCAAATATATTTTGTGATATTATGAAAGATATATAAATTACTATCATTAATAGTTAAAAAATAATTTTATTTTATATGAAAAGGGTGAACTTGACATGTATTGTCATTACTTACTCTATGTAAGCATATGCCTCATTGTTATTTGTCAAAATTATTTAGTGTGTTTTTTTCCACCAAGTGCGATCAATGAAAAATTTCTTACTTTAACCAAGCATAGGGTTATCTACTTGGATCATGTCATGTTCTAAGAATAAATTATGCGTAGGATTTTTAATTTCAATACAACCACTTAAGTATTGAGCAAAACTTAATAGCTTCTTTAGCAATGTAATGTTTCACCATGCATCCTTCAAGATGATTTTTATTATTTGCATATCCTTTAAGGACTTGCATATCTCTCTCAAAAGGATACATCAACCCTAAGTACGTAGAACCACATAGTTAAACTTCTCGAACTAAATAAACACATAAGTGAATCATTATATCAAAAAAAGAAGAAATTATTTCTCAAGCTGACACAAATTCTCCATAATATCTTTTTGTAAAGAGTGTAACTCGCCATAATATCTTGCTTTAATTTCATCCTTTATTTTTCGAGGTATATTAAGTAATGTATCAATCAAGCTCCCGCATACATTTTTTCCAATATACATGACATCTAAGATGTAACAAATGTATAGATATTTCCAATAAGGTAATTAATAAAATATTATTTTTTTATTCCAACAATCATATTCTACTGTTTGAGTAACATTTTTATTTTCACCTTTTTTATTAGTTGACCTCTTTCGTTTCCCTCCATCAGTAAGTATTATTTTTTTCATTTTTTCACATCATTTGAATATCATACCATTCAATCATCTTAATATCTCAACCCCTTGAAAAAACATTTGGTGTAAGATTATGATTTTCTTCGCCAATAAAAAGTTTCTTATGGTATTTAAATTTATATCCAAATGGAGAAAATCTTCTATTTCTTCTATAAGACATCTTTATCCATGAACAAGATAAATTGCGTAAACACTTACTACAAAAATTACATATTGCCTTGGTTTTTAACCATGACTGTAGGTCTATGACTACGGTTATAAGAATCGAGGCTTAAGTGAGAGAGATCATAGGTATCTTCTATGGCCTCGATTTTCTAATAATCGAGGCCATAGATACACCATATGACCTTGGTTTTCCAATAGCAGGAAATAGGTACCCCTATGGTCTGGGTTTTCTAATAACAGAGGTCATAGGGTATACATAAATTAAAAAAAATACAATTAATAATTACAATATTAAAAATCAATATAAATTACAATAAATTTATTAAAAATCATATTATATTAAAATTAAAAGTATAATTACATTCCAGAGTTTATTATACACTAAAATGTAATAAAAACTTACTATTACAAACTGACTTTTACTATTAATTACAAGCATAAATATGCTACAAAAACTATTATAATGATAATTCATGCTTTTTAGTTTATTGAAAAATCTTTCTTGACTCCATTTTCTGTAAATGTATATTCGATTGCATCTTTTGCCAACTGAAATATCTCTCTCCTACTTGAATCACCTGCAATATTAAGCAAGAATAATAATCAAATGAATTGTAATTAAACACATTAAAAATCCTCAAGGTAACCAGCGCAATGCACCAACGTAGCACGCCAATACCAAAGATCGGCTAGCACCGGTGGCGGTCTGATACACGGTGTAAGCGCCAACACAAGCCTTGTGGCGCACCAAGATACCGGTGCAATGCAGAGTACTAGTACCGGCGACTAAAGACTAAAGACAACGGTGCACCAATACCATAGGAATTTCTTAACAAGTAACAATATTTTGTCAGAGAGATCACATTCAACAACAAACAACAAAGAAGAAGAAGAAACTAGAAGAATAACACAAGCATGTAGTATTGCAACCAAATTTCAAATGGTGGGTCATACAAGCAGTGTTAGAAAGAAAAGGAAGGTAAGCTTTAAATTAGATGATGAAGAAGAAGAAGAAAGGAATAGTTAATAATCAAGGTGATACTTATGAAAGTGGAGTTGTGAGGATTAAATTGGTATTGACTTAGGAAGAATTGAGAAAACTAATGAATTTGAGCAAATTAGATACTAACAACTCTTCAGTGGAACAATTGTTAAGTTCATTGGAGTTAAGTCGAAGAAAAGTTTCTCCACTTGAAACTAATTATAGTAATAATGTAAATGGAAGCTGGAGACCTATTCTAGAAAGCATTCTTGAATAAAATTGATGATCTATTTACTATTTCAAGCATGAATTGTAAAGAAATGTTTTTTTATTGGATTTTGGTGTATGTAACTAATAAATGTCAAAAATTGATTCTATTTATTTTGGGTCATTATTGACTTTAATTAGGAATTGATTGAGAGAGGTTTATGTCATATTGGCATATTGTTATATTAATCTTATTCCATCGTACATCTAAATGTGAAAGTATTCACAAGTTATATTAATCACCACCTTGGAAGTAGCTAATCAGGAAATTTTAGTAAGTAACTACCTCTTTCAAAGCCAAACAAGAAAGGAACCACCGATTGGATGGATATAAGCATTAATATATAACAAGTTACCATCAAAATTCTGCCTGATAATTTGCATAGTTGAACTAGAAAGTCATTAGCATCTTCCTTGAAAAAAAAGTTAGGTGTTATTCCAACCCAAATCAGTCAACAATAATTGATATACTGTAGGTTTCACTTTATAGAGTAGAGTTTCATTTGCATACAATATTACAAGAACTAGAACACACAAGTACAGGAAATACAAAGATTAATACTTTGAATTAGGACACAGTAAAGTAAAATTATGTGAGAATAAAAAGCTACCATACCAGTGCTTTAGAATGTATGCTCTTCCAAGAGTTTCCTCCTTAGCTCGTTTTAAAACTTCTCCCATATGTTTTGCAACATCTTCCTCAATTTGTGACAAGCACCTGGAAAATATTATCTTCCAAGAGTCAACCCATCAAATAAATATTTCCAAAATGATAAGAATAATAAATTAACAGCATCAAGAGAAAATTCAATTTCAATCATACCACACCCTACCACACGACATCTGTTTCATAATCATTATTTTGACATACAACTCCTGAACTATCAATCAAGAAGAATCAGTTTGTAAGTGTTATGTACTACCATACCTTGTTTTCCCCTCGGATTGGAGCCACCTTACAAACCTGTAAAACATATATGGAGGGTTTCAATATTCTATAGATAATTAAAAATAGAGTGGCAAGAAATTACAACGAAACAGCTAACCAACGACCAGTGAACCAACGACCAACTAACCATCGAACAGCAACCCATCGAACAACGACCACCGACTAGCAACCATCAAACCAATGAACCAGTGAGCTGGGAAGAGGAAGAAGAGATGAAAAGAGGACGTGAGATGGGAAGAGGAAGAAGATTGAGATGGGGAGAAAAATTTTAGATCTAGAAAAATGAATATAGCAAATTAATAAAGCAGCTCGCGTGAGAGATAGATATATAAAAGAAAATAAAGCTGGTAGAAAAAGGAAAAAATAAAAAAAGAGGGTCGGGAGAAGGAAAAGAATGAAAAAAAAGAGGTAGAAGGAAAAAAAGTCAAAAATTAAAAAAATGATATAACTTATAGCCACAGTTATTGATACAAACTAAGGCCATAGACATACCCTATAGCCTCAGTTTTTATTAGACCATGAGAAAAACCCTATGGCCTCGATTTTTTAAAAAACCGAAGCTATAGCTCTGAGGCCATATGTATGTATTGTAGTAGTAAAATGTTATCGCTACAAATAAGCCATCATATATAAATTTTTATTTCATATCCTGATAAGTTTTCATATGCAAGAAAATCATTAATTATCCATAAAAAGACTTCCTTTAAGTTAAAGTATTCTTATTTATGTGAGTTATAAACATTTACACTATCATTCCATAATGTCTTTAAGTCATCTATCAGAGATTGCAAATGCACATCAATATCAACTTCAGGTTGTTTCGATCTTGGGATTAATAATATTAGCATCATGAATTTTTTTTCATACACAACCAGGAAGGAAAGTTGTATGTTACCATAATTGCTAGCCAACATCTATATTTGCTACTAAGGGAATTGTGTGGATTAATTTCATTAACAAAGATTGCACCGAATTAGAAGGATGACATAGCATTCCATCATCAAATCAACTCTCTAAATTCCAAGTCAATATCTTTGATATATATTTACTTTTGAACAACCTCTGAAAGTGAGGAATTGGAGAAAAGTATCAAAGAATTTTTGTGGGCACGCCTTTCTAAAGTGTTGTCTCATTTGTAGCATACTTTCGTCTCAATTCTTTACACAACAGACAATCATCTGATGTCTTATATTCTTTTCTATAAAGAATGAAATCATTTGGATGAGCATAAATCTTATGATATTCTATACCAAATCGACTAAGAGATTTCTTCACTTCATACATTGAAGATGGCAACTCATTACCTTTAGGAAATATATCGATTATTACATTTAGTAATTCTGTGAATCCATTATTGAAAAAACTATTTTTTGCCTTCATATTGTACAAATGAATCAATCTTGATATTCTAATGTATTTTTTGCATTTTGGATATAACTATTTTTCAGCATCTTCTAAAAGTTTTTTAAAGATTTTAGAGTCATCCTCATATAGTTTATCTTGTACAACATAAAGCCTATTTTATATATGTACATTATATTTGGAGTGTCTATCTTAATAATATATATATAATTCACTTACATCCTTATTTATCGTTTTTTCATGAGTATCATCAATATTTTATTCATGATAATACTAACATCTATAACTCAAAATAATACCACTATGGATGAGGTGATACTTATTCTCATAAACATCATGAAAATTTTCATTTTTATATTTAACACATGTGCATCAAATCATATTGATTTTACTATTACTATTTCTATGACCAAATTTCAACTCTAGAAATATAATCATGCTCAATTTTATACTCTAACATCCATGATTTGTCCATTTTCTATTAATGATATTAAACATAATAAATATAAATGTATTAATTACTAATACATTTCAGAGTTTATTATATAAAGTTTATAAATTATTAGAATAGCAATCAAAACATCATGTACAAATAAATATACAAAATTAAAAAAATTAATACATTGTCTTCTTTAAGCTTGAATAAAAATGAACAACCTACATACCACAAAAATATGTACAAATAATCAATAACACATAATATACATAAAATAAAAAATAATTTTGTAAAAGTTAAATAAAAATATAAAATATCAATAATAAGTGAAAAAATAATTTATAGAAATACTTACAAGAATCAAACAAGTGGAAAAATGAAAGAAAAATTATTTGGTAAGTGAGAAAGTGTAGAAAAATGGGTAAGAAAATATTGAGTGTTAAGCTAAAAAAAAAGTGGATCTAAATCAATAAGTAGACGAGAAAAAAACCTAATTGACGGTGCCGAAAATAGTGGTCATAAGTGATCAAAAATAGACTAAAATGATCAAAAATATCACGCACTATGTGAGAGAATGAGAGAAAATACGGTAGTAAGAACTTTATAAGGGAAGAGGAAGAAGAAGAAAAGGAAAAAAAGCCAATTACTATCGTTTTTACATGTCAACCGACGCTACATGTGGGGTAACATTGATTGACATGTAGGACCAATACTACGAGTGATGCGTCGATTGACGTGTACAAATGACGCTATATGTGAGATAACGTCAGTTGTAAATGTCAACCAACACTATTTTTTAATTTTTTAATTTTAAGTCCATTTAAAATCGATTTTTAACTTGAACTTATAACTTTAAATTTTAAATCGATTTATAAGCATACCAACTTATAATTCATTATAAGTCATTTTTTTTCTTAACCCCGACTTTAAAACCTAACTTAAATACTCTTTATTGTAATAGTGAAATATGGAGAATTAGATCCTTAAATTATTAATTTATAGGTGAAATTGATTGTAGTTGAAATTGGATATGTAAATTGAGATAAGATACATGTTAAAGAGATTTATAAGATAATTCATTATTTTTTAAAACTTATTTTATCTTATCTTACTTAATTTTTAATGAGATGAAACGATACTAATTGAGATATCTCATTTGTTTTGAATAAGTATAAATAATATAAGTAATAATATAAAAGTTTAACAATAAAATAAGTACAACATATATATAAAATTAGGTTCTTTGATACTACAATTTAAATTAAATAAAAATAGATGATATAATATTTAAATAAAATGAGATAATATTATATTATAAATCTATTAGAAATATTAAATAAGAAATAATAAAATAATATAATTAATTTACTATGTCTAGATGAAAATGATTTTTTTTTATGATGATAAACACAAAAAATTGTGGAGGGATAGTTTCATCGTGTTTGAAGCTTCCAAAAAGAAAGAAAAAAACATTCCATTACATTTATAGACTAGAGACCCACTCTCCTTGTTATTTTCATAATTATAAACTACTCATACTCTCTGAGTCACTGACATAAGGACTCACAACTCAACTCTGCTTTCTTGTTCCAGAAGCAAAGAAACATAAAACACAATAAATTAAACAAACCAAACAACTACATTAACGAGAATGAACAAACAAACGAAAACACAAACCCACATTAAACTTGCACATGACCCACCCAAACATATTAACAAAAAAAACCCTATTTGCTTACTATGTTTTACGGTTTGGGGAGTTGTTTGAAGTCTGGCAACGGTGGAAAATTCCAAAGATCAAATTCCCAAGTAATCTCTCTATCTTCCGAAATGGTCCAGGCATTATTAGTCATTACGTCCAAATATTGTTTCCAATACCAACCGTCCCCACTCGTCCTTCGTCTCCATCATCGGCAACCAACTTTGTTGACCCACGTCCCTTATTTCAATGTCACTTACCTCCCAGTTGTCCCACACCATCGCTGCCTCTTCGTTTGCGTCCACCAATATCTTGCTACCACCACCGGTTTCAAGTCCTCCGTTAAGCTCTGTTTTTCCTTTTCCTTCAACTTTAGCCTCAATTGGCTGCTTATCGTCCTGACCAGTTGTCTTTTTTCCAAAATTGGGCATTTTCATCGTCATCATAGCAGCAGCATTGTTTCCATAGTTGCCATAGTTCCGAAAGAAGCTGTCGTTGCTGCTTTCAGTGATCACCACAGCTTTTTTGGTGGATTGTTCCGAAGCTTTTTTTCTTCTTTTTTTTTCGTTTATTTCCCCTCTGTAAACCGAGCTCACTTCCGGTATTTTCATCATCACAAACAGAGAAGCAGCTTAGCTATGGTTTAAAATGTAGATAGCTTTACTTAAGCTAGCATGAGAAGAGTGTGAAGAGTGCGTGTTTGTTATATAGAACTTAGAGCAAAGGCATATAAGCTACGTACTAGGATTTTAATACTCTAATGTACGCAGCCAGGTGGCAAACCGATTTCAATGCATTAATTAAAAATTCTATTTGTGTTCCTTCTAGCCGTTTATTTTTTTTATTAATGGTTACACCTAAATTTATCATTAAAATAAGTATAATCTACAATAATTAATAATTAAAAATTAAATTTTTATATTTTATTTATATATCTTTACTTTTAAAAAAAATCAACCAATCATATATTCTATACGAAGATGTTAAATTCTAATTATTTAATCTCAAAATGTTAAATCAATTTAATTAAACTTCAGTTAAGATAATTAAATATATTTTTTATTATTATAAATTTTAAAAATATTATTTATATAATTTTCAACTTATTTTTAATAAGAATAGAATAATAATTAACACATTAATTGCTTATTTGATAAATAAGTTTAATGGCAGTAAGTAAAAGAGCTATTGATCGTCAGCGAAATACAGAGAATAAGAAGAAGAACAGAGACTTGTTAAAAGAAGCGAGTGTTTAGCTGACAAATACTGTACACGTGGCAATTCATGTTGGCCACGTGGTTCGGCTTCATGCAAACATATGTGACCCACCACCGACTTGACGTGGCATGCCTCTAATTGATTATCAACTTTCTTAGGCTACTTTTTCAAGTTTTTTTCTGCAAAAGATTACCACGTAGGCAAGAATCATGTGTGCTACTACAAACTTTTTCACTTCTAATTTTGTTTTGTAATATTAATTATTGATAGGTTTATATTTACCCAATTTTATTTTCTATTGGCTCTTCTAATTAGATTAGAAGGGTTACAGTTATATATAGTTATTTTACAAATTTATCCCTATATAGTTATTTATACATGATCTCCACATTTTCTTTTCTTTTTATATTTATAGAAACTCGAAAGAGATTAATATATATCGAGTTAATTATTATTATTTTTTAAATTTTGTAATCTTTTTTTCAAATATCATATAGACACATATTTGGCTTGTGTTAACAAATTTGGTCGGCTTTATTTCGGGATTTAGTGTAAACTATGTAATTAATAGGTATGTTTGGCGTCAAAATCAATTTTAGAAATTCGTCGGTCGGTCAATTTTTAAACTTATTTGCTGAGACGGTGGACTTTTGAATTCAGGAGCGAATTTTTTATTTCTTTATTTATTTCTAATAGAAATATAGAATTCACGAGGAATGCTAAATAGTCTTAAATATAATTTTATTTTCTAATTACGAAAAGAAGGGAAATCAAATAAATAATACACTAAAATTTATAACAAAAAAATAATATTTAAATAACATTAAATATTTTTTAATTAGATAATATTAAAGATTTAACGAATCTAAATAATAATAATTTAATTTAAACGGTATCAATTTTGATGAAATTTAAAATAAAATAACGTGGTACGTGAAAATATATGTAAAGAATGTAAAAAAGATTTCATTTTTATGGTTAAAATTTTTAGAATTGTTTTTTTTTTTAATATTTTGAATACACTAATATATTACCAAAAAAAAAATAATTAAAAGTAACTTAGTGAGTAAATTTATTCTTAATATGAAAAATATGTAGAATATAATTTTACAAACACATTAGTTATAAGTCATAATTAACATGATATCCCACGTCGTACACTACACAACAGTACTGATAGAAATGCATATATATATATATATATATTGTTTATAATTGGAATCATGGGACATATTTGAAGTTGGGTAGTGGTGGGAATTTCCAGAGATCAATCGATCCCCAAGTAGTAGTCTCTTCATGATCCTGAGCCCAATAATGAAGATTATGATCATCACTAGTACTACTACTACTAACTTCATGATCATCCCAATAAGGATACCAAATCCATTCCCAGTCTCTTGTTTTCCATAAGCTCTGTTCCTGCTTCACCTCCCAGTCACTCAGTTCCAACTCTTCCCAAAACATTCCACCTGCTGCCTGATCTTCCTTATTACCTCCCTTTTCCTCCATCGAATCTTCATCTTTTGTCTCCTTTTTGTCCTTTCCTACCGCTTTATCTTCATTCAAAAAGGGCATTATTGTCTTTTTCTCTTTCTCAACTACGATGTTCTTCATTGCTACATTAACAATGTTCTTTGGAGGAAGAGGAAGAGGAGCATTCACTACAACTTTAATGACACTTCCATTAATATTTTTTTCAACCATGGATTTTTTTAAGCCTTCTTCCTTTTGCTGCACGCCCAAAGCTTCTTCTCTCATTCTCTTCCTAATTATCATATTTTTGACTCTTTTTACACTGCGCTCACTTTTGATATATATATATATATATATATTCTCGTTTTAGTGTTGTTGTGAGCTTCAAATGCATTGAAGAAGCTATTTGCTTTAGGTCATGGGGCTAGCTTAATTAATTAGGAAGAGAATTAATGTTTATTCTGTATTGAGATTGTGAGTAGAGTAGGAATGGAAGCAGCTGTTATATAGAACAACTTCTATGTGCTACCTCAGGCGGCAAATTCACAAACTTATTTCTATTTGTATTTTTTTTTTAATGCTTCGAGCACCTCTTAAATTAATTAATTAATTAATATCTATTTACATACATAAATGACCAATGATACCTGTTTTTTATACAACTTTTTACATTCAAAGGCTAATGATTATAAAATATATGTTTAAGATAATCTTATACACGTGTTCTAAAATATTTTATTTAAAAATATATATATTACTAATATACGTATAATATATATATATATATATATATATATTAAATGTGTCTTTATAATATAGGACTTTATTTTTAACTATATCTAAAAATGTGAATCTTTATCTATGTAAAGTAAATCACATTAAATTTTTAACTTATTTAATTTATTTGTATCACTTAAAATTTTTAAGTAAATTAGTAGAGATTATAAATAACATATATTTACTATTCTAAAATATTAACCTAATACGAGACCAGTGATACTTTTAAACTTTACCATAAGTAACATTAAACTCTAATTAATTTATTTTTGTAAATTATTTACATTAATCATCTCTCTTAATGTATATTTTAATCACTTTATCATTATACCTTTAGAAATTTTAATATTTTTTGTCAACTTATCAGTTTTAATATTTTTGGATTTTATTTTTGAGAAAAAAAAAACTCAAATAAGATCAAATTGAAATTTATATGTTTGAAATAGAAAATTACCTTCAAAAGTTGAAAAAAAATAATAAAAATAACTAAAGTGTTTATAAATGTAATAGTAACATGATTAAAGTGTATTAATTTAAAATGAAATAATTTATATATCTAATTTGTAATAATAAATGTATTTTTTTTCTTTACTATAATATTATCTTTTATTAGTGTATAACATTAAAATATTATACACAAATATCTTTATTTTATTGTAACTAGTCGTAAACACAAGAATTGTATATAATTTATTAAAATATTAAAATATAATTATTATTAAGTTATTTTAATTAAAGTTATACTATTATTATTATTATGCTAATTTTCAACATTTTAATAATGGATAAATAGATAAGAACCTTAAATAAATTATAAAATAATTAAGAACAATAAACATAATTAATTTAAATTTTTGGAAAATTTTATTCAAACATCTATAAGATAGTTATTTAGATTTTTATATAATATAAATAAAATATAAGAATATTAAATAAATTATACAATAATTAAGTAGTTAAGAAAAATAATATTTATTATTCTAAATTACATGAGCAATCTTTTACACAAACATATAAGGCATGATTTAGATAAATATAGATGAATAAAATCATATGTGTATTTAAAAGTTACATAAAGTAAATTACATGTTATTTTAAATATATATTATTTTACATAAAATATTTATCATTAAATTATCTAATTATATTATAAAATATTTCATCATATATTATACAAAATTAATACAATTTAATCTAATAGGATTAACTCATTTGATACTGTGTATCTAATTTGTTTACAACAGTTTCGTTTCTCTTTCGTACTTTTATTTAGTAATTAAAATCTTCAAAGTTGTGGATCTATAATTCCACTGATATAATCTAGAATTAATTAAATATAAAAATATTCTACAAATTTGAGTGTAATATAAGTTGATTTTTTTTTTTTAGTTCAAGGAAAATTTTGAGTGATGCGTTTTTTTGTCGTAAAAATAATTTTACAGTCACGTCGATGAAAGGATTTTAATTAATATCACTCGAATGGTGATCTATTCAATTCCAATAAAAATACAAGTTTTTTATACTTATTTCTAATTAAAAATTAAATTATTTTTTTAAATAAAATAAAAGTTATATACTTATACACTGTATATACTACAACGGTTTTAAATTCTGGAATTTTCAATAACTACAATACATAGATTATTAAGCAATTTATTGAAAAACTAAAGTTAAACCCCAAACCAACATAATAGAGTTTAAAATTAATACATGTATTATTTATAATTAAAAATAAAATAAATCATCAATAATTAAAAATCATATTTTATATAAAAAAATATTGATATATTGATAATATATTTTTATTTTTTTGATATAAAGATCATCCCATCACATTCTATTAATTTAAAATTATCTCTAATAAATATGTATGATTATTATAAATAATTATTTTATTATTTTTATTCATCATTTAGTCTCAGTTAAAAAAATATTTTATTATAATATCATCTAATTTTTATCCTAATTTATCAAATAAATAAATAAATAAATTTATAAAATTTACTAATTATATATACCGTCAGTTAATAAGCAATTTTATCCTATTTGATACCACTATTACAGACCGAGATATAAGGCCTGAAATAGTATATTATAGGCCCATACGGTACTGAAGTAAAGATTTGAGTTTTTCTTTTTCTTTTTTTCGTCGTATGAGGGATAATGCTATTCACACTACTTTTTCTCCTTATGCACACTATTTAATGCACACCACCAAAATTTCCGTTTTACCCCCATAATATTTTTGTAGCATATCTTCGAAATTTTGTTTGCAGAATTTGAGAATAATTTCATTACTGCAGTAATACAAACTATTTTGGAGAGATAAATACATAAAAAGTAAATACAGGTAAGATTGAGAAAAATGGAAAAAATTCAACAATATAAGTGAAATAATTTTAGTATATCTTTTTCATAAGATTTAATACTACATTTCTTAAAAACAATTGCGTATAAAAATCACACTTTAAAACTACGTTTTCGGCCTCAAAAAATCATACTATATTAATTATATGATCAATGTTTCTAATATTTTCTAAATTACTTTTGTTTTATTTGTTTTTAGTTTAATTATAATATCTCATATGTACCATTGAGTTTATTATAAAAAAAAATCTTATATATAATATATCGTATGTCTTTTATTAATATCCGTTATTTATATTATCTTCAATTTTAACACATTTTTTTAATAAAAATAATCCGTTCAATTATGCATTTATGTTATATTGTATGTAAAATTATCTTTATATTGTTTTAGGTAGTTTTGTTTTAAAGTGATTTTAATTATCTTATGTGTTTATTTGATACATTATCTTTTTGCAAATTTATATCTATAATATACATTTTATTATCTATGGATAGTTATTTAATTAACAATAATTTAAATATATTTTAGTTATTATAGATTACTTTTGGTAAATCTAATTGTACCAAAATAAGTATACACGTTAAGACAAATATATTGTAGAAATTTATGGGACTACGTTACTTAATTTTTAATTTTTTTTTTTGTCAAAGTTCCAAGTTTTTAACTGATCTCTTGTATTAAATTTATGTGACTACGTTACTTAATTTAAGAAATTCGACACTTATAATATAATATATAAAAATTTAAGTTAAATTTGAATAAATTTTAGATAAAAATATTCTTATACATTTTCTAAATGATATATCTTATCTTTTATATTTTATTTAAAATTTTTAAAAAATAAATTAAGCTAAGATTTAAAAAAACAATCTTATAATCATTGCATCAAAACTGGATATTTGAATCGATTTTTACAATAAAAATCATGTTTTATATCAGTTTGAAAAAAATTAAGCGAATGATAACATAGTAAAATTTGCGTTGGTTTGGAATAATTGACAAAAACTTTGTGTCGGTTTTGTATAACAACTAATGCAAAATATTCTTTTTATTTATATTTGCTTCATATGTTCTCAAAACCGATGAAAAAAAGAAGAAGATGCAAACAGCCAATTTCGTAGTAGTAAATCTTTAAAAAATTACTTTTTTAATATATATATATATATATTATTTTTATAATTTTATTTTATTTTGGAACTTATTATAAAATAATGTATGCATAAAATAAAAATAATTTTAAAATTAAAGAAATCAATTTTATTATATCAATTTTTGATATATATGTATGCTTTGATTAAGAATTTTTTACAATAATGTATCCTTATTTGACTAAAAGACTTATAGAAATTACGAAGAAATGCCAAATTTTAATGCAATACATCCAACTAATTATAAAACATTTAAAATCAATTTAAATGAATAAAATGATAATTTTACCCTCATATATTCAAACTAAATTAAGACATTATTATTCACACAAAAATATCTTACAAAAACCCAATACATGGCTAATCTCAAAGTTTAAAAAAGAAAAAAAGTTTCCAGCATAGAATAGTTTGAATGAGTAGAGGTGTGGAGTGTACTCGATTAAAACAATTCAAGGATGGGTTGGGTAGTTTTGTAATTTTAGATATTTTTAAATTAAATGTAAATTTTAATCTATTTAACTGGATGTCTTTGAATAAAAGTTGGATTTGTTTAGAATTTCTCTTAAACATGCCTTTTAATTTAATTGTCATTATAAAAATTAAACAAAAAGAAAAAATATAAATGTAAAATTTAGGTGTTATATATAAAAACATCAAATAAACATAAATTTATATTCATAGTAATTATAATATAAAATGATATAACTTTTCTAAAAAATGAAAAAAAAAATTGTTATTTTTAATTAATACATTATATATCATAATTAAAATAAATATAAATATACTTAAAATTTTATATTTTCTTAAAATTCTTGATATTTACGTATACAGATATAACTAGTACACCTCCCCACCTACTCCCTCCCAATTCTTAAAACTCTTAGCTAACAAATATATAACAATAATGTTGTAAGCATTAAATAATACTTTAATATTAATTTAAATATTAAATTAAAAAATATGATATTAAAATAATAATCATATTAATCACTAACAAAAATTAATTATAATATGTCAAGTATGTACACTTTGTTTACGTACGTGAAATTAATTTGTGGATAAACTTTTATATGAATATGAAAAACTTTTCTATTAATTATTTTACATAAATATTTTTTATATATATAAAAAATAATATTATATATTTATATTAATAGTATCATCTTGAAAATTTTAAATCACAGGACATAGAGATATATATTAGGTTGTAAAAACATCCCGTTATACCTCAATTATTTATAAATAAAATTTTAAATATAATATTTATGAAATAATAAATAAGTTAGTATATAAAATAGATATTATTCAACTTACATATATATTTAAAAAATTTAATAATCATTATCTTATTAAAAATTTAATAACATGACCATATTTTCACTTTAGTGTAATATATAATATTTTTTTCAATAAAATAAGTATTAATTAAAAACAATTAATATTGATTTTTTTCACGTATGATACCTTCTTTAATAGAAACCTTAAATTTGTAATAAAAATAACTCATAAAAAAATAAAATTTATGATAAAAATAAACATTTTTCTATGTATAATTATAAGACAATGTCTCATTCATTGAATTGCAGTTTGTGTCTTATTTTCCAACTTTCTAATCTTATTTGGATTATTATCACAAATATCTTTAAGGTTTTGTGTTTTTTTAAAATTATCTATGAGTTTTATTTAATATCAAAAATGCCCAAAAATATTGTCAGCGTTATATCTCCGTTTAACATTAGGGATAAAATGATAATTTCACCCCTATACATATATCACTCTAGCGGGAAAATAATAAAAAATACCCTCGAGATTTTTAATATCTTCATAAATATCCTTAATGTTTAAAAAAACTACAATACCCTTGAGTTTTAAGGTATCTTCAAAAATGCCCTAATTATTTAACATAAGCATAAAAAAGTTGTAAAAAATTACATCAATATCAGAAAAATTCTTTTCTACTTCTGACTATATAACTTTTCGAATATTACCGTTGAAAATATTATCTCAAATACCCTTGATGTTTTGCTTTTATTTAAAAATACTTATGCTATAATAATTAATTTAACTTTATCAAAAATATTTCTACTATAATAATTAATTTAACTTCATCAAAAATGTCTCTACAATACTTCTACTTCTCAATAACACGATATAAAATATTTTCCAAAAATATTTAACTTGATATTGTGTGCTTTGTTAACTTAATTTATCTTCAGAGATATTTTTGGAAAATATTTTATATCGTGTTACTGAGAAGTAGAGATATTTTTTATGAAGATAAATAAAATATTATAGTATGGACATTTTTGATTAAGTTAAATTAATTATTGTAACAGGGTTATTTTTGATGAAGTTAAATTAATTATTATAAAAAGTATATTTTTGATAAAGTTAAATTAATTATTATACCAGGGATATTTTTGAAAAAAAGAAAAACCTGAAGGGTATTTGCGATAATATTTTAAAAATTATATAGGAAGGGATATAAAAGACTTTTCAGATATTGACGTGATTTTTTACGATTTTTTTATACTTTTGTTAAATAATAAGAATATTTTTGAAGATATCTTAAACCTAATAGATATTGTAACTTTTTTTTTAAACCTTATGAGTATTTACGAAGATATTGAAAACTTCAAAAATATTTTTAATTTTTTACCGTCTTATTTATATTAATCTTCAACGATTCCCAAATTCAGTTTAAATTTCAGTTTAAGTTTCTAGTTTATAAACCTTTGACTCTTTGAGTTTCGGTTTCGTTATTTTTCTAATATATTTTTTATTAAATATTTATTTTTTTAAATAAAAAATTACATTAATCGATATAACGAAGTTATCAAGTATTCTAAAAATAATAAATTATTATTATTTACTTTTCAATTGTGATTGAGTTTGGAAGGTTTTACTTTTCACATGGGCGAAATCTTTGAGGTATGAATTTTTAAGATTATTTTTTAAATAAATAATTTTTTTAATTTTATTTAAAGTAACAAAATAGTTGGTAGGTAAAAAATATTATTATCATAATAATAAATTATTAATGAAAATTATATATAAATATAATTAATATTATATAAATAATAAACATTTTATGTATTTTTATTTTAATAATAATAATTTTTTTAAGCTTTATTATCATACCACAATGTAAATTACATCAATTTTTGAAATTATTTTATCACCAAACATCTATACATTAAATTAAAATATGTGTAAGAAATGGATTTATTGATATGAATAAACGAATGTTTACAACCTATTTATACAAAAGAAAAGCAAATTTGTAATAATTAAAAATAAACATAATTATGGAGAGGCATGTTAAATGAATGACTTCATTATCCCTTATGTTGGTGGTACAACTACGGTAGTGTGTTGGTTGTCGCCATGAAATTTGGATCTCACGTATTCTTTAACATTCACCGAGTTAGAATATATGTTAATTATTCCTAACTTGTTAAGTAAACTTGAGAATTGTGGAAAACTCGGGGATTTGGTAAATATATATCTTTGGTTCTTCTAATGTAGAGATATGATAAGTTTTGATCATTCCGGCTTGAATCTTTTCTCTTACTAGATGGCAATCGATCTCATGTGTTTGGTTAGTTCATGAAACTTTGGATTTGATGCAATGTGAAGGCTTGATTGTCCTGATATAACTTGGTTGGTTGAGAGTGTTTGATACCCAAATCATCAAAATATATCGTAACCAGGTTACTTATG
The DNA here is from genome assembly GCA_033030585.1 of Hippophae rhamnoides. NCBI lineage: Eukaryota > Viridiplantae > Streptophyta > Magnoliopsida > Rosales > Elaeagnaceae > Hippophae > Hippophae rhamnoides. The sequence continues at coordinate 56,835,804 of CM065428.1, read as the reverse complement.
ACAATCATTGCCGTAGAAGCGGTATGCTGCACGCTTGATCGTGAGCGTATTTTGTTTCTTAGTTTTCCAAGAAATTAACGAGTTTCAAAGCATCTGATATCCTGTGGTTGATCGTCGTGTATCTGTGCATTTTGCACTTGATCTGCATCCTGAAAAGCATTTAGTTGTAATGAACTAGTTCTTGAGAAAAGAGACCTTGCCCTGGTGTGTTCTTGACATATCGTAGCACTCGTTAATTTCTTCCAAATGTGGTTGTCGTGGTTTATCCATATATTTGAGAATGTGCGCAATACACTAAGTCAGGCCTTGTGATGGTCGAAGTATATTAATCTCCCCAACAAGTGTGATAGGATGTGGGATTCTTGATGAATTCTCATTGACCTTCTTTGGCGAGGGATAAATTTTGTTCCATAGGTGAATTAGCGGTTGGCACCAAGATAACCCGTATCTCCGATATTTCAAGTGCGTACTTGCGTTGTGAGAACAATTCCACTTCTTGGAGCATTGAAACACATGCCCAAAAAATACTTTAATTCAGAGATCTTTAAGCTTGAATTGTCGTTGAGATGATTCTTAGTTTCTCAATGTCTTGTATATTGTTTCTGTTATGATTATATCATCTACAGACAAGAAGAGTGAGAAGGAATTACCACGGGTTCGGACGACGATGAGTGATCGTACTTGGATTGGTTAAAACCGACTTGCTTAAGTGTTGTTGATAGCTTGATGAACCGTTGTCGTGAGGCTTGTTTAAGTCCATACAAAGATTTATGTAGCTTACATTACTCGCATTTCCCTTTCGTCCGAATCCGGTGGAAGGGACGTGAACATCTTCGTGAAGATCGCATGTAGAGAAAAGCATTGTTGACATCAAGTTGTCGAAGATGCCAATTTTGAATAGCGGGCAGCGAGGAGAAGCCGAGCGGTGACAAGTTTGGCTCTTGGTGCAAAAGTTTCTTGGTAGTCAAAACCTTGTCCCATTTGTATCCTTTGGCCTTAATCGAGCCTTGTATCGTTCCACGAGCCATCGGGATTATACTTGATTTTGTAGACCCATTTCTGACCAATTTGTAGTTTCTTGTTTGGAGGAAGTGTTGAAGCGTCCAAGTGCCATTAGTTTGAGGGCATCCGGTTCTTGTTTCATGGCAAGCCGCCATTTTGGATCATTGAAAGCTTCGGCAAAAGTGGTTGGTTCCACGAGAATGGAAATAGAAGTAGCAAAGGCACGATGTGCGAGGTGATGGTGGTCGTAGGTAAGTACATGAGATAAAGAATAGAAGTACCTTTGTCTTTGGACGATCTTTGAGTGAAGACGAAGGAAGGGCAGAAGGTAAGGAAGCTACACATGATATTTTTGAAGGTAGCTAGGAACATTGGTGGATCGACGAAGCCTATGTGTGGCGGGTGTTGGAGAAGTTGTGTGTGGTGGAGAAGTTGATGATGATGTTTCGAAGATGAATCTTGAAGATGAAGAGTGTACGAGGTGATTGTTGGAAGGACGGTGATGTATGATCAGTGATATATTTGGATTTGTTGATTGTGCGAATGTTGGGTATGTCATCGTAGATAGTATCTTCGATGGAGGAAATAGGGTTGGAGTGTTGACGGAAGTGAAATAAGGAAATACATGTTCATGAAAGATAACATCTCGAGACCTTTAAAGTCTTGCTTGTTTCCAGTTGTAGACACGATAACCTTTGATCCAGAGATGGATACCCGATGAATATGCATTTATGTGATCTAGCATCAAACTTGGTGAGTCGATCATGATGTGCGAGACCTGAAAGCAAAGGGAGCCAAAAACACGAAAAAGGACTTCAAATGGTGTTTTACCCTTGAGAACGGATGTTGGAGTCACGATTTATGAGGTATGTGGGCTGTAAGAATGGCATCTCCGAATTGTTTAGGAAGATTGGCTTGGAAGAGCAATGAACGAGCGGCATTGAGAAGATGGCGATGTTTGCGTTGTGACACCATTTTGTTGAGGGGTAGAGACCTGACTAGTTTGATGAAGGATTCCACTTGGTAGAAAACATGCTGGGTCATAGAAAATTCTGGTCCGTTGTCATTTCTGAATGATTTTAACTGCGGATGAAAATTGTGTTTCAACAAGATTGATGAAGGTGGTAAGAGATGTGCGTGTATCGGTTTAGCATGTAAGAGATAGACCCGTGTGCATCTTGAGTAGTCATCAACAATAGTGAGAAAATAACGTGCTCCGTTAAGTCTTTGGAATGTGATAACCACCGAATATCGACATGAATCATTTCAAATGGTGCTTTTGTATTGATGGAACTTAAAGGAAATGGATTACGTGTTTGTTTAGCTAATGGACAAATAGAACAATCACTAATGGAGCAAAAAAAGGTGTGTTGATGGAAAGAGAAATTACACATATTTGTTATTAGATAAATGACAAGTCGTTGATGCCGTAGATGAGGATTCTTTAGGCAGATGTTTGAAACGGAGAAACATTGTCAAGCCTTTTCGGGAAATAGTGGGTAGTAGAGTCCTGCTTTCTCGGTTCCACGTCAATCGTCTTCCACGAGCATTTGTCTGAACAAAGCATCTCTTGTTAGTGAAGGTGACATGAAATAATGAGGTTTGAGTTAGTTTAGCTACTTGAAACTAAGTTTAATTTGAATGAGGGAACACACAGACATTATGGAGTATGAAATTATTTGAGAAATATGTAGTGCCAATATGTGTGACACGGGCGAGAGAATGATCGGGTAAATGTACATGTCGATTAGTGGTGGAATCTTTGGAGCTTCGTAAGGTTTGGGAGCAGAGACCATGTGATCAGTTACTGTATCAAAAATCCAACGCGGGTTTCTAAATGGAAGCAGTTGCACGTAATGTGTTACACGAAGAAGTAGTTACTTGACTTGCCATGCTACACGATTTGGATTGATTGAGAAGTGTAAGAGCTCTTGATATTGGGAAGATGTAAGGTTGTGGAATGGTGTCTTTGTGTCGGATGACTTTCTTGAAAGTCGGTATGATGAGCTTTGGAAGGGAAGCCATAACTTGTATTTCTCTTATCTTGAATTGCTCCTTTCTTCGACACGTGTTGATGTCGTGTCCATTCAAACCACAAAAATTACATTTGAGGCAGCTTCGTGAGTTTTCAAAATTGTGTCCGTTGAGACCACAAAAATCACATTTGAGGTGACTTGACAATTCTCGAATTATGGCCTATATTATTGCATCGATTGCACTTGAGATGTGGATTCCTTGGTGGGTAATTTTTGTGAGTATATTGTGACGACTATCTGCGGCAACAAGTCGCGGCTGACTTTCCTGGTATCCTTCCCATGCTTTGCGTGGAAACTGACTCTTTGCTTTTCATCTTGAACAATAAGTGAATAGACCTTATTTTTGTAGGTAATGGTTCCATGAGCAAGATTTGTCCACGTCTTTGATGTGTAAACATTGTTAAGCCAATGAGAAATTTTATGGTTCGGCCGCTTTTGTTGATATTCTTGTAGTTCCGCCGACATTCCTCCACCGATGTGGAAGAGGACATAGTGCATCACGACTATCCCAGCTTTTCAATTTTGTATAGTATTCTCGATGCTTACACCTTGTATGCAATCATGGATCTCTTGCTCGATGTGGAATAGGTCTTATTTGTTGGTGTGCGAAAAACGTTCCTTTAATTCCTCCCATGCTTCATGTCATGATGTCCTTTATACATGACACTTTACGCAATTTTGGGTGATATAGTGTTGAGGATCCATCCTTTGACAAGAATGTTCTGACGAGTCCATTGTTTGATTTGTTTCAAGGTTTGTTGATGGCACTTTTGATTGTCTTGAGTCGATAGATCCCCTTCTTTGTTTTTGGTTATTAGGGACGTGAGCATTGCATGACTCGAATGTGATAGTTTTCTTGGTTTAAGGATTGGAGCATTTCTGAGAATCATGCACTTGGTTAGTCTGAGTGGTGTAAATATAATGAATGGTGGAGTCATCATTACCATTTTGGTAAAGTAGGGTTGGTATTGGTAGTCAAAGACATTATTTGTTGAATAAATTCGAAATTACGGGATAGGTTTAAGTGTGTTTTAGACAATAATGTTATTTATGAAATAAATAATGGTGAAATATGCTTTATCTTATAGAAAAAGAGTTAAGGATTACAAAATAGGAAATTTCGGTAGAAGAACCGGTCGGAAAGTGGGTGAAGCAGGCGGTTGGAATAGGCAATGGCTTATGACAGTGGAGAGCCGTGACAGGATGGCCGAACCAGGCCGGACCGGATGAAGCAAAGCAAGTGAGCAGCGTCGTTTGCTTCGGCAGCGTGAACGACGTGTCGTTAGGTCGTCTTCTTGCGTAGCGTGTTGGCGCGTGTCTCCGATGGCGCGTGGAACGCCGGTTGAGTTTAAACAAAGCGCGTGTGAAGCGCGTGAATAGGTATTTGGCTTGATTTTAATTGCAGTTCTCGGATGAATCTGAATAATATGATGGGATGAAATTTAAATTATTTTGTGGATCAAGAAATTGGTTTTGGAAAAAAGCAGTTGAAGAAAAATGGGAAAAAAAATTTACATGGTAAATTTGAATTTTATGGGAATTGTTTAAGCTTTGATCTGTGTAAGAAATGGATTTATTGATATGAATAAGCGAATGTTTCTGGCTATTTACTCTGAAAAGAATTTGTAATAATTAAAAATAAACGTAATTATGGAGAAGCGTGTTAAATGAATGACCTTATCGTATGTCATTTGTTGGTCATTCAACTGGTGTGTTGGTTGTCACCAGCTGGATCTCATATTCTTTAACAATATGTATATATTAAATATAAATATGTTTATAAATTTATATGCTTTCACCAATCTAAAATCGTACTTTTTAAATTCAACCTTTCTATTTCGTATATGATATATCATTTGTGACTCAATTACTTACCAAGGATCGACTTATTTTAAATTCTTGCTCTGTTTTCTGCTACACATAAAAGCAAAGCTTTTTTACTCCTCTGCATCTACTTCTTATATATATTTTTCAGATATTAATTTAATTTGCTCATAAACCAGGTTTTCTTGGTTCTTAAGTGATTGTCTTATCTTTAGTTATCTGAAAAAATCCGTGACAGAAATAAATCAAGCATGGTTGGGGTAAGTCCAAGAATTTCATTTTCTTATGAATTCATCCAATCTGGCTCACTACCTTTAGAACAACAATACCCATTGAGATCAAACTCTTCAATCTTGAATTCAAGTATCGATTTTGATTTCTGTGTTCGAAAGAGCTTTGAACAACAATCTTCCTCTGCCGACGAGCTTTTCTCAGATGGTAAAATTCTGCCCATTCAAATCAAGAAAAACAATCATTTACCACAAAAATCACTTATCCTCGACCAATTGGCTAAGCCTCAACCTTCCTTGCAAATTGATGGTAAGAAAAGCTTAATTAAGAAAGAGAGTTCTAAAGAAAGCAATACTGAAGGTGATGATCAAAAGCAGCAAAGTGAATCCAAGTCATTTTGGAGGTTCAAGAGGAGTAATAGTTGTGGTAGTGGCAATGGAAGAAGCTTGTGCCCTAAAATACCGCTTTTATCCAGAAGCTTGTGTCCTAAAATACCGCTTTTTTCCAGAAGCAAATCAACTAGCTCTGCTCATTCTGCATCAACTGTTAAACCGGCCATCAATAAATTCCCAAAAAATGGCAACCACGAAGCTGTCAAAAAGTGCTTTTACTTCGGCAGCTTCTTCGCAAAGTAGTAATTTTTATCAAAAGCCCACAACGAAGATGTTTGGTTATGGATCTTAAAGCAATATTAATATGGTTCAAATCAATCATATTTGGAATGTTCCGACAGCTAACTTGTATGGTTTAGGTTCAATCTTCTCCGTTAATGGAAAAGATAAGAGAAAGAAAAGTTCATGCTTCTAATTAATTAAATCGGATCGTCTTATTCTGCCAAAGTTTGTAGGCGTTGTGTCGGTTTGAATTAGTTCTAATTATTAGATGCATTAGTTTTTCTTGATTGCTTTTCAAATTCATATGTAGTATTAAATACTAAATCTGATTGTGTAGTATAAATATAAGAAATTTAATGCGATCAAGTGTTATATTATACATTTATTTAAATTTTTAATTATAAAATTATGTATATTATTTTTTTATTTTAAATATTTGTTATTTAAAATTTAATTAAAAATATAAAAAATAAAATAAATATTAATTTAAATAAAATTTATAATAAAATTTTATTTTAAATATAAATTATTTATTAAAATATTTATAATCAATTTTATTCGATTATATTATTAAATTTTCATCAAATATTATATAAATTAATTACGATACAATGAGATTTGATCCAATATAATTATATTTAATCAATCTAAAATCTAATACAATGTATAAAATATATCTTAAATTTAAAATACTTTTTAAAGTTTTCTTAAATAAATAGAAATAACATTTTAATACCTGTCATTATTAAAATAAAATTTCATATTATTAATTTATATATATATATATATATATATTTAATATTAAAAATATATATTATTTAATTAAAATATAAGTATTTAAATTTATTTAATATTTAATATTATTTAATTTAATTAATTTTTTATTTTTTATATATTTTATGAATATTATTGTTATTGTTATTGTTATTGTTATTGTTATTGTTAGAGAGGTAATTAACTTTTAGATATTCGCTAAAAGTATTAACGACAGCGACAAGATAAGAGTAATTCCTTTGTTATCCAATCAAAGGGATAAAAAGAAGCCGAAGAAAAGGGCCAAAAATGGTATAATCCAAGGCAAGTCGCATGGTTTTGAGCACAAAATGACAGAGCCATTGCTTTCTTGCCTGTCCCGGCTTCGGTTTTGTTTTCTTTTTCGCTCAAAAACACAAATGTGTACTTCGATTTTGGAAAAAGGGCTTTGTAAGAGTTTTTTTTTCCTCAATTAATAAGATGTGTTAAATTGTTTTTAAATAGAATATTGAAAATCTTTTAAATTTTTAAAATAAATATTTTAATCTCTTTATTTTTAATTAATATATTAAAAATCACTTAATCTTTCAAAAATATATCAAAAATCAATTATTTTTTTAAATATTTTAATTTATTTACTTTTAAAAAATAAAATAAATTTCAATATTCTGTTTAAAAGTAAAATGATTAAATTTTTTCTTTTAATTTAAGTGACTTCAATGCACTACTTAACGTAAATATACTAAAATGTTATATACTCTTATGTCATAATTTTATTTTGGGAATGGAAATATAGGTTGTGTTATAAACTATTTGATGATGAATAAATTATATTTTATATAATAGAAAAATATATTATATTTTTTAAAATATAAAATATTATAAAAAATAACATGTTTAAAACTTCTAACAATAAAATAATATTAGAATAATAATAAATGGGCTCCAATTGCATGATATTTAATATTAAAATGTTTTAAATAATTATAATTCAATTTAAATAATATTTAATTATATAAATTTTAAAATAATATAATATAATATTTTTTTTAATAAAATGTATGAAATGAAAGTAGGAGTGTTATTTTGTAGTTACAAGAAAAGGTTAACAAATAATATGATAAATTTGTTTAAATTAAAAAATTAAATCTCATCCCTCGAATTCGAATAAGATTAAACTAATAAATTTTATTATTGTATTAGATTCGGATAAAAAAGTATAGATTTAGATAAATTTGATTCTGATAAAATTTCTATTAAATTATAAATGAATATATATTTATATTATTTTATATCATGTTATATTTAAATATTATACATATCATAATTATATTAAATTAATATTTTAACTTAAAAATATAAATATTAAATCTTTATAATAATTTAATAATTATCTAGACATAATTCTTATTATTTTAATTTTTGTAATTATGATTATAAATAATAAATTTTGTTTAAAATACACTAATTTAAAACTTAAATGTTATATATGTGTTACTTTATATACGATAATAATTCACAAATAAATTTCAACATTAATCTGACATTATCTAATTTTAAAACAAATTTAAATTGATTAAATTATTAAATCGGATTCGAATTGAAAACTTTAAAATTCAATTTAGATTAGATCGGATTTGGATCAATCAAAAATATACATTTTCGATTAACTGTTAATTCTTAATTACAAATTTTAAGGGTATTATTTAGGTTATTTTACTAAGAATATATTAATTATTTTATTTATATTTACCTATATAAATAATAATAATTTTAGAGTAAAATATCTTATTTTATTTTTAATATTATTAAAAATTATATAATATTGAGAAAAATTTATCTAACACCCATCGATTAAATTAAGCATCTGAGCGTGAAATATTTCAAAATCCTAACGATTTGTTCATTTTATATATCCATAGAGGAAAATCCAACCTAATGTTAAAACAACCTGAATCAACAATATGTATTTGTTTATTTCTCATTAGCTTATCTGGGTCATACTGCCATTATCACGAGCTCTGTTATATGCCGTGTTCTCCTTAACAATCAGAATCAAAACCAATACATTTGATCCATTGGAGTAAAATAGTTTTTGGTTTTGTATCATCAATTCTAGATTTAGGTCACTTTGACTTGGGGCTCTTCATGTTCTTGTTGCGCGCGATATATTCTTTATTCTGAGCTTTGATACTCTCAGTTCAATGGACGCACAGTATCTAGGTCCTCTCTCCATGATGTAGCATTCGGTGGTGAGTTTCAACGGAACAGATTGCTCTGAACTTGAAAATATGAGAGAATGGTGTTGGGAAATAACGCAAATTCCCGATAAATGATTTATGTAAAGCGAAATAGAAAAATACTTACAAAATTTGATACTTAGGAGTCATGCTAACTACGTCTACGGTGACCTGGGCAGATCTTTTCTTGAAAGGGAGAAATTACACAAGGTGTTCTAACACTTTCACAACTCACAACCCAATTACACGAAAATTACTCAATTTTCTCTCACAAACTTTTCTCTCTAAGCTTTTCTCGATTGGAATGAACACTTTGGATAATTAATTCATTACAATTACACATCTATTTATAGGAAAATTCACTCCTTGAATTACTCCTTAAATTAATGGTTCCTCAAATTGCTCTTTGAATTAAGCTTCTTATTTTGCTCCATGAATTGCTCGTGAATTGCTCCGTGTTTTGCTCCTTGTCTTGCTTTCCATGTTTTACTCCATATTTTCTCCATGTTTTCTTTCCTTAATTTGCTCCTTAAATTAAGGAGGCCTTATAACAATCTCCCACTTGAAGACGGCATTTCAACTGCCTTGGCACACCTTGATCAATGCAGCCTTTTCAGTCTTTGTTACATTCTGATTAGACCAACCGAAGTTGAGCCTGAACTTCGGTTTGTCAATAGTCACCACCTTTGTTAACATATCTGGCTGGATTTTTGCTTGTGAATCTTCTCCAAGGTATTAACCACATCATCTTCCAATAGAGATCCGATGAAGTGATAACGAAGTCAATATGCTTTGTTCTAGAATGAAATGTCAATTCTTCGCCAAGTTGTATCGCTTTGACTATCACTACGTAACATTCTTCTCTTTTGAATCATTTCGATTAACAAACCTTGAAGCCATATCATCTCTTTACTAGCTTCATCTTGCTACATACTCACCTCGTAGTGGATAGCAGTGACAATTTTCTCGTATTTGTGACATCCAACTACCAAATGTAGTTCCAACGATAAATATATAACCTGGTGCTTGCTCTTCGGTGATCAACTTCACCTCCAAAGTCTCAAGGCTCACGTGCCACTTGTACTTTTAACTCTCCTTTACTAAAGTACAAGCACTTTTCTCGTAGGCCTCGTGAGATACCTCAAAATCCACTCGATCGCTTTCCCGATGAGTTTTCTCCGGATTTGGACATAACCGCTAACAAGCTCCCGGCTGCGTAGGCCATATGTCCGGTCTCGTCTGGAACCATTGCGTGCATCAAACTTCCAATGGCCGAGGCATAAGGAACCTTAGCCATGAATTCTCTCTCTTCTTCCGTCCGAGGGGACCGATCCTTGGATAGGCGAAAATGGCCCGGCCAAGGGTGCAACCGTTGCATCGCCTACGTGTTGAATCTTTGCAAAACACGATTGATGTACTTCTGCTTGAGATAATTGCAAGGATCCTTTCTTCTTATTTCTTGTGATTTGCATTCCAAGAATCTTCTTTCTTTGGACCCAAGTCTTTCATGTCAAATTCCTTTGACAATTCCGCTTCAACCTTTTAATATCATCCATATCCCGAACCTCGCTACTAACATATCATCAACATAAAGTAGTAAAATGATATAGCGGACCTATATCTCTTGAAGTAGCAACAATGATCGCATTGCACGGAAACCTTCCTTGTGCATGAAATTGTCAAATTTTTTGTACCATTGTCTCGGGCTTGTTTTCGGGCCATACAAACTCTTCTTAAGTCTGCACACCATGCTCTTCTTCCCTTTCCGAGAAACCTTACGGGTGGTACATGTATATCTCTTCATTTAAATCTCCTGAAGGAATGCGGTCTTCACATCCAACCTGCTCAAGATGAAGATCTTCGATGGCTACAATGCTCAATGCGATCCGATAGTATTAAGCTTCACAACGGGAGCAAAAATGTCGGTGTAGTCAACTCCTTCCTTCTGTTGAAACCCTTTGGCACAACTAGGCGGGCTTTGTATCTCTTGGAACCATCACGCTTCCTCTTTCACCTTGTGACACCCATTTGTTGTGAAGTGCCTTCTTTCCCATAGGTAACTCGGCTAGTTCACATGTATGCAGTTTGGAGATGAGAGATTTCATTTCTTCTTTCATAGAAGTCTCACATTTGGAATCTCGAGTCCGACAAGCTTCATCATAGCGGTGCTCCACTCGGGTCGAAGAACATATAGTTCATGTATTCTCTTGTTAGGCACATGAGGTCGAGAAGACATACCAGTACGGGAGGCGGAGTAAAGAGGGTTGTGGTGTGTCGAAATGACGTGTACCGCTTTGTCAACAAGTTCCTCTGGTGCGGACTTGTTACAATTAGTTACATTGCGGAAGTATACGGGACATCATCGCGTACGTAAATGCCGACTCATTCCGTTTCACGAGTCATTGGCGTCTATTTTACGTACGTCCTTATACATCACCCTTTCGTTGAAAATCACATCTCTGCTACTACGGATAACTTTCTTCTTTTCGTCATCCCAAATGCGGTAGCCAAACTCATCCTCACCATGCTTGATGAATGTGCATTTCTTGGATTTGGGATCAAGCTTATTCCCGCCTTGATCACCGATACGCACAAATGCTACACAACCGAAAACTTTTAGATGTGATAGTTTCACCTCTTTTCCGCTCCATACCTCCTCGGTATTCTACGCCCAGTCGAGCAGGATGGGCCTCGGTTGATCAAGTAAGCCGCCGTGTCGACCGCACGCCTGAGTGCCGGTAGATTCGACCGTATACGAATGCTTCGGCTCTTTGCATCAACGTTCGGTTTATACGCTCACCACACCGTTGTGTGGAGCGTGCACACCGCACGTTCTTTCCATTCTAATCCGTGCTTTCATAGCAGTAAATTTTTGAATCCGGGTGTCTTCATATTCACCACCATTATCGGATTCCGAGCTTTTTGATCTTTAAACCCGTCTCATTTTCCACCATGCTTTCCATCTTCGAAAGCCTCAAATACTTCGACTTTTTAGAAAGTAAACCCATACCTTCCGAGAGTGATCATCGATGAAAGTCACGAAGTAGTGTTTCCCACCGATAGATGAGATGGTCGTTGGTCCCCTGAAACATCGAAAGTGAATAAGCTCAGCCTTTCCTTCTTTGGGATTCTGCAACTTGTCTGAAGTTCGACTCTCTTTTGCTTTCCAAGTATGCGCAATCCCGCACATGTCTATCTCCGACCGTGAGACCTGGAAGTTTTCCGCTTTGGTGCGTAATCTTCATCCCCTTCTCATTATGGCCTAGTCTACGGTGCCACAGATTTGGTGTTTCATTGCTTCCAGACTGAATTGAACAACGTGCCTCATTTGTCATGTAAAGTAGCCACTTTTCTTGCCGAGCAATGTCAGCGTGCACCCTTTGAAATCTTCCAATCATCACCATGGAAGATCGTAGTGTAGCCTTCACCGGCCAACGCCCCACCGAGATTAAGTTCCTTCGAGATCGGGGAATATGCCCCGACATCCCAGGTTCCCAAACAAATCCGTTCAACTTAATCTTCACTACACTTTGCCAATAATAGCACATGGTTGATCATCACCAAGATATACCTTTCCAAGGTTTCGAGGACATATTTCTCGAAGAATTCTTTTTGTGAAGTAGCGTGGAACGACGATCTTCCGTAGCCTAACACCCAAGATTAACTTCCTTGCTCTCCAAAGAGCATATCAATGCATCATCTCCTCACGAGGTGGAAGTAACATTTGCCTACGCCTTCACTGTTTGTCCTTCGGTGCATTCTTGCACCGATTTTTGTAGTGCGGTTCTTCCACAATTCCAACACTCGATAGTCTTCGAGCTATGGGGAATTAGGATTCCCGGATTTGGACCTCCGTCTTTTCGATCTACCTCGGTAGTCGGTTCTACCACGTCCATTTCCTTTGGTTGAATTTCTTCCTCTGACTCGACGTATGCAAAGCGAAGAGGTTGACGATTCACGCACTGTCTCTACGTCGGATCTCTTCACCGAGAACCAAATCACGAACATCGTCAAATTTCAACTTATTACTTCCCGATGAGCTACTCACACCGTGACAAGAGCATTCCAGCCTCGGGTAGAAGACAAAAGTATCAATGCTCGTACTTCTTCATCGACCAATTTCCACCGAACTCTGAACTCGGGCGGGTTGTAAGCGTGTTGAGTTCTATCGAGATGTTGAGCTACCGATGCACGCTTCAGATCATCCGCAATTGAGCAAGCGCCTCATCAAGTGCACTTTGTTTGGTGAGGTCACCATTACATATTGGAGAGAGGGCCGTAAGGAGCCGTAGTGGTCTTTTCGCTTTGCTATGTTAAAAGCAACATTACGGGATAACGCTAATCGAATAACTCCGAGGGGCTTGTCATGCCTGTAAGATTCCAATCTTCTTCCCTTCGTAGCCTCCTCGGCTTCTTCCCTGAGAGAGGTTGATATAGATTTCTTTGATATAGATAATCCTCTATCTCGCATTTTCCAAAACCCGACCGTGCCATCAAATTTCTCGAGTTTCACCCTTCCTTCATCTCGCCATTGCTCAGCCACTAAAATCGACTTCTCCGGATCGTTTCGATTATTTATTGCGTAAAATTGACGAAATCACTACCAATAGCTCTAATACCGGTTGTTGGGAAATAACGCAAATTCCCGATAAGCATTTTTGTGAGAAAGCGAAGAATAGAAAAATAACACACAAAATTTGATAACGGAGTTCTACTAATCTTGCTTACGTCTCCTGGGACCACAGATCTTTTCTTTGAAAGGGAGAAATTACGAGGTGTTTACTAACACTCACAACTCACAACCCATTACACCCGAAAATTACTCTCAATTTTCTCTCACAAAAGCTTTTCTCTCTAAGCTTTTCTCTCAATTGGAATGAACACTTTGGATAATTAATTCATTACAATTACACATCTATTTATAGGAAAATTCACTCCTTGAATTACTCCTTAAATTAATGGTTCCTTAAATTGCTCCTTGAATTAAGCTCCTTATTTTGCTCCATGAATTGCTCCATGTTTTGCTCCTTGTCTTGCTCCATGTTTTACTCCATATTTTACTCCATGTTTTGCTCCTTAATTTGCTCCTTAAATTAAGGAGCTTTATAACAAATGAGAGATATGGGATCAAACGCATGGGTTTAGAACTGTTAGACTCTGCCATTGTTGACGAGTTCGATGCCCGCCTCTGTTTCTTATGATCGTATTTCTCTTTCTATGTACTGCTTATTAATATGAAACTTCACCTTATTCACTTATTGGTTTAATGTTTTAATTGTATTGTAAATTACTAACCCACTCAAACTTTTTTTTAGAGTATATTGTTACATAATAGTAAAATTTTTGATATCTAATTGATATTGAATAATATAATTAGGATAAAAAATAATTTTTTTTATAATATAAATGAATATATATCTTTTAATATCATATTTTTTTTAGAGTATATTGTTTTTTAATAAATCCCAAATTTTAAAGAAAATAAAAACGAAAACAAAGTAATTAACAAAATTCTTAATTTTGGAAAAATAAAAAGGAGGAAAAAATTTATATTTTCAACAATAATGTAGTGATTCAATTATATGAAACTTATTTAGATAGTTAGAATTATATGTGTATAATTATTTAAAAAAAAACAATAATATGACCAAAGAGAAGTCATAAAAAGTACATAGAAACTAAAGACCATATAGTGAGCATTAAAAAGAGCCAGATTAATTGATTATCCTCATCACCGCAGATACATGCATGTATTAATTTGAGGTAGGCCCAAGACCCAAATGCAAATCCGAACCCAAACCTTTGTCAAGCTGACCCTGGCCACCATTTTCACCAGCCATACCTAAACCATGAATAGCTTTGACATTATGATTAACAACCCCTTGAGACAAAGTTTTGAAAGTGGAATCCCCAAGTACTCCAACTGATCGGCTACTCCTTCCTCGTGGTAAAGTGGCTGCTCTGGATAGATAACCACCGCCATTAGTCGGTACATGTAAAGGTAAATGATGAGATGCATACAACCATTGAGGTGGAAGTGGTTGCATCATTGCTGGGCCAAGCAAATGAGGAGCTGACACAAATGAAGATAACATTGTGCTGTGATCGACTTGTGGATTAGAATTAGAAGCCACCGTAAAGTTTGGGAAAATATCTTTGTTGGCTTGTATTTGTGCACGCTTTAGCAATTGTCTCTCTTTCTTGTGAGCATTTTGGTGACCACCTAAGGCTTGGGAATTGACGAACTCTCGAAAGCAATACTGACACTCGTATCTTCGATTGGAACCAGATGAAGATTTTCTTAGATTTTGATCCTTATTGTCTTCTAAAATGTGAAATCCGAATAGCTTTAGAGGAGTATTTGTGTTTGTGTCGGTGTCATTTGTGATGTTGTTGCTGGGTTTTTTGTGATATTGGTCAATATCATCCATTACAAAACCAGATTGATCAGACGGATATATCTGTTATGTTTAAGAAAATAAAAGTAATTAAATTTAGCAAGGACTGCAAGCTAATCAGGAGACCTATTTAAGAGTGTTGATGTAGCTAGCTAGTACGAAGAAAAAGTAGAAGAAAGATTAATTAATAAAAGGAAGAAGAAATTAAGTGCGAGTTGGTTGTGAAAATGCTAATGAGAAAGTGTGATAATCAACAAGAACCTCAAAGCAAGAAAGCCAATGGAAACTAATTATTTTCATTTTATATCGTATGTATGCTATACGTATAAATCTTTTCATACATCCATATTTATGAATCAGATTAATGGTATAAATATAGGAAAATATCAATCCTTTTTTCTAAAGATTCTACTACTTTGTGTGATTGTATGGTGGAGCAAAGCAATATTCGAAATACAAAAGTTGTTTGGAATATTATATGTACTTCCCTATCAGGAATATATACTTTGAAAATTCACAAGTTATTTTTATCACAACTCTGAATCACGGGAATCACACTTGATATTTTTTTTATTTACTAATAATTAAAAATATTAAATAAATATTCGATTGTATTTTATATAATAATAATAATGATACATATACACATGCATGTGCTATTACACGTGATCTCAAAATTATATTTTTATCATGAATAGCTAGGTAACATATATTCTAGTAATCTTTGGATCATTATGCACACAAACTAGCTAGGATCCTAGGGTCAACAACATGAGGGACGTAAAATTTAATTTAAAAATAAAAATAAAAAATTAACGAGTAATTTTACGACAAATAAACTCTAAAAAAGAGCTTAAATTGATTTTTTTTTTCATCTCAATTATAATATTATACTAAGATCACGATAAAACAAAAGAAAAAATAAAAAAAATAAAAATGTACGGTAAAGTTATGTCTACAATTCAAAGCATTAGTCATTTAGAGACTTGCTTTGTTATTATTAGATTTATATTTTATCTATCTAAACATCTATTATTATTATTGTGGTAATCATTCAAACAAGAATATTCACAAGTCTTTTTCATCATAAGCTAACTGTGAGTTGAGATTTTAACAAATGTGTTATCTAAACAATTAGAAAATAAATATTTTTTCTTAAAAATTTATGTTATTATAATAATATTAAACATTATTTTTATATATTTATCGATTCTCGTTGATTTTATCATTTATTAAAATCTGTTATAATTTAAATATTATTTTATATGTTACATATAATTTTAGTTTTAAACTAAGAAATTAAGAATAATACCTCTATATATATATATATATATAAAGTTGTAATTAATAATTAGATGGTTGAAAGGTGATAAATATAAATTATTGATAAGAAAGTCAAATACCAGTATTTACCGTAAAAATACATCTACAAGAAATTCAAAGAAAGTTTTCAAAAGTCAGGACCGCCCCTATTGTCATCACATGCATAAATGGCTTATATAATTTGCCCATCTAACTCTAACTTAATCAAACCATGCACGGATGAGTTGGTTCAGAAAAACCCAACCTAACTTAATTGGGAAATTGACATAAATGACATATATGTTCTAGAATGTTGGGGAATTCTGAAAGTGTGCGACTGAGAGAGTGAATAATCAACGATGGATATTTACATGCATATCGATCAGGTGTGTATCGGAGGGTCCACGATGACGTCTTATATATGGCAGATAAACTGAATCATGTTTGCATGATAAACGTGAGGAGATCAGCTTAATTTATTTTGTTAATTATATAATTAATTAATTAATTAATTAAAAGCATAGAAGAGATAGATATCTCTCCGAATCTTACTTGCTACGTACGTACCATCTTTTGGATTCATATATAACCTACGTGTTAATTGTATGTCCACTGAAGACTTCTTTTGCTCGTATTTGTTTCTCATCTTATATAGCTAAAAATTTACATCTCAAATTATAGTTTTAGTTCCAAAAGTTGTCATATGTTGTCTTCTTTCTAACCTAAAAATGGAGTTTCTTCAATGGCTTTACGTTATTAGGTAGAAGACTTGGGTCTTTTGGTTTTGTTAATTTTTATTATGCGAGATATATATTGATATTGTTGTTTTGTTTAATGGATAAGAAATTAAATAATCCTAAAAGCTACATATAATTTTTTTTGTTTAACACAAAAGACCCAACAATTTATGTTTTTTTTCGTAACATAAAAATATATATTATTTTAAGAGTTAAAAGTAATTTTATTTAAATAATTAGATTATATAAAAATCAATTTTATATTGGTTCTATTAATTAATAAACAGGTGAGTGGTTGTGTCCACTAATTCGAGTTTGGGTTTTTCTCGAGTAGTCAACTCACAAAAATAGTTCACTATAATACATCAAACTTAATAAGAAAATGTCATATTTGATCGAGCTGGATCAAGGCATGTTTATGTTTAGCGCTAAAATAATAAAAAATAATATATTTAAGATAATATTGTACGAGATGATAAGATTTCTTATTTGATTAAGTTTTTAAATATTTTCTTTTTATTTATATATATTTAAAAATATATAAATCATTTAAATTTCAAGAATTCGATTATATTTTTAAATATTTTCGTTTTATCAGTATGTTTAAAAAGATATAAATAGTTAAAGTTTCAATAATTTAGATAATAAAAGATCACTAAAATAAAGACAAATATGATATGTGTTTAAGAAAAAAATTGGATAGTAAATATTAAGTTTGAATATGTACTCCAATGAATTTAATTTTTGAATATTTTTTTTATTTTAATTTTTAATTATATTAATTAGAGATTAAAAATTAAAAGTAGTTAACAAAAAAATCGAGGTAAAAAAAAACCGCTCATTATTTATTGGACTTAATTATTTTAATTATTATATCATATTTGATTTGTATATGTTAAATATTCTTGTCACACTTACGTTAAGAACAAGACATCAATATAATAATATTGTTTTTAAGTTTAGATAATACTTAAAAAAATTAATTTATATTGATATTAATTATAATCTAATATCATAATTATTAGATAAAATTATTATTAATAAATTATTTTAAAAATAATAACAATTTAAAACTATCTTTATTTTTTATTTTAACAAATCTCCCTTTATTTGTTTAATTACTAGCTAATCGTAACAATAGGCTATAGAAATATATTATCAAAGTTTAAAACAACTTAATTAATATAGGATCCATTCCGGGCTTGGCATTTTTTATATGTTTACAGTAAATTTATATTCGAAATTTGTGTCTATTTTTTATTAATTATTGTAAATAAAATTTATTACTATATTATATAAAATCTATTTTAATTAAAGAAAGATGCAATTTATTTTAAAGTAACGGATAAATAAAAATACAATAATAATGAAAATGTTTGAAGTGTTACGAAAAAGAAGAAAAGTTGGCATAGTCAAGAATAATTAGCTGAGCGCATGAAACTAATAAGCGAGCAGTCAAATTGTTGACTTCGGAAGCGCATATATCCGTGGTTCAACTTTAGAGTCTACCTAATTGACTCGCTCAGAATATAATTTTTATACAGCATTTTTTTTATTTTATTAGTATTTTTTAAATTAGAAAAACTAATGATTTTATAAGTATAAATATTAAAATATTTTTATTATTTAAATTAAATAAAATAAAATAAAAATTAAATTAAATTTTACAGTATCTTTGATGATTAAATGAAGTTTAGATAATCATTATCGGTATTCATAAAAATTCTAACTATTTATTATTTTACAACTTTAACATGCAATCTACGTAAATAATTTATTATATTTACATATATTTATATATAATATATTAAATTTAATTTTATATTTATATTTAACATATTATATTTATCTTTATTTTTAAATATAATATGTTATATATATATAAGTGGATCACTAGAGTTATGATGTGATGTAATATAGTAAATTAAACTCTACCTTTGGATGTATCTACCTCCTATTATCATTTTTTCCTTTTCACGTTCTATTATAACATTTTTTGGGTGAGAAATTATAATTTATCTCTTACTAATATCTAGGATCTTCAAATTGTCACTCATATTTTCATTTGCTTCATTGGGGTCACTATCTCTTATTGAACTTGATGACATTTTTTTCCTTAATCCCATAAGGACTTGGCCATCGAGTTCTATTAATGAAGTTGGAAATTCCAACGTTAGAGAACGAGCAATCATTTAATGTTTATTCTAAACACAATAATGAAGTTAAAAATGAGTTTGTTGAACATGAAACTTGAAACTTGTAGGTCGATATCATGTCAAATTTATAATGAATTTTTTTATATGAATCTAAATAGTTAATATATATAACTATAATGACTATTATTATTAAACTATTTAATTATCTTCTATCTTTTTCTCTTTTTACTACCAAGTGTTCACTTTGTACAAATGCTTAAGTGATTACATATTAAGAATTTTGAATAAGTGATCATTGAAACTAATAAATTAAACTACATAATATGTAAAATGTTACATCAATATATATCTTTATATATAACATGTTATATTTATTAAAATTTTGACGAACCATCAAATATAACATGTTATATCCATATATATATATATATATATATATATCCATATATATATATATATAACTTATTATATTAATATATATCTCAATATGTACATCTACTTTTATTTTTATATTTATATATAACATGGTACATATATTTCAAAATTAATTTACTTTGATCTTAGTTAACTTAATTATAATATAAAAAAATTAATACTTTAATAACGAAGCTCTAGTGTTATTTTAAAATTATGTTATTCATTTAAAGAATTTTAGTTGTACACGAGAGTTATAAATAATTACAATTGTCAAAAAAATTTATGATTTAAAGTTTTATAAAAGATACTTGAAGTTTAACATATTATATCTATATGTAAAGTATTATATTTACTTTTATTTTTGAATGTAATATGTCATGTTACCTCTATCTTTGTACGTACAATGATCAATTTTTTAATATAACTTAAATTTTATCATATTTTATACTACTGTATCAAAAATGTTATTTTCATCTCTATATTTGATGGAATATGTTAAATGTACCTATATTTTTATATTTAATGAACAATATTTATCTAATTTTTAATATAATATATTACATTAACTTATATATTTGAATGTAATATATTACATCTAAATCTATCTTTTGATATATCATGTTATATACATCGAAGTTATGGTTAGATGGTTAGAATAACGATAATAATTTCGATAATATCGCTTGTAATGGTTGTCGGAAAAGTGATGGGTCTTACTCCTATTTTATTAAAATTATGAAATAAATATATTTTAATACACTGTGAAGTAATTTAATTTAAAACTGAGTCTTAAAAATAATTATTAATAGTCAGACAAAATTTAATAAATTTATCAAAATTAATGCTTTAAATTAAAAGCTCATATTCAACGGACTTTGAGTTATTTCTATATGTGTCCAGTTACAAACATGAATCTACCCAAAGTCTCTTTGATATCATTAAAAGCAAAATTTAATTACATCTTACGAAACTTCTAAAACATATTCAATATATAAAATTATTAATAATATATGCTTTTAATATATATATATATATATATATATTGTTGAATAAAAGTAGAATGTTTAATATGTTTCTTCCAGTTTAAACCTTACCATCAACACATCCCACAAGTAGTTGGGCTAAATTCAAGTGAACCCACGAAGCAGGATAAATTCTTAATAAAGATTAAAAAAAATTATATTTCATAATATATTTTGATGTATTGTTTATATATTTCTTTCCTTTCTTTCAAACTTCATTACCCTTATAAATTTTTTTACATATTCATATAATGATAAAAATTTATTTTCTACAAGCTAGTGTAAATTTTTTTCTTCCCACTTATGACACTTATGATAGCTTTATCAAATTTTTATTGTAAAATTTTTAAATTTATATTATATTATAAAATAGTGTAAAATTCAATCTCATCTTATATGATTAGGTAGATTTTATTTCTATGTATCAGATCATCACGTCTACTTTATTACTAAAAATAATTGTGTTCATATTATGGTTATTTGGGTCGGCAGGGTTGTCCAACCATTGACATACCCATAAGGAGTTGAATAATAATCAAAACTTAATTACCCAACGGTATCTTCTAAATTTGTAATTCAAAATAATGACAGAAGATAGGTATTTGGTGATGGTTCATTTGTATGGTGGCCATCACATTAATTTCGTAGTTTATATTCTCATAGTAATTACTTCATTGATGCCAATCCATTCTCCTGTGGTAACCCGGATTTGGTGTTAGTCCATTTTGACGGTGATTTCATAATAATGACTCATGTTCATTGTTATTCATAAAGTGTATTATCTCATCTTATTTCTTGTTATTTAATGTTTATAATAAATTTATAGTATAATATTATTTTATTTAATTTAAATTTTATCTTATTTATAGTGTAGTTTTTAAGTGATTAACTTTAACATATTTTATATCTCTATTCTCGTCAAAATACTTTTCATTTGATCTATTTTGATGCAATATCATTAGCACCAATTTTGACTTGATTTGCCTTAATAGTTAATACTCCTACTAAATTACATAAAATAACCCCATGCGGTTTAGTTAGCATTTATTTTTTATAATTCTCGTAAAAATTAATTAAAATAAACATATTTTTTTAAATAATTTTTAAATTTATAAAAATAATCAATCATACTTTGAATGAATAAGAATTACATATATACTATTCATACAATAATAAATGAAGATATTTTATTTAATAATAAATTTTCATTATCAATTTTTTTTTAAATTTTGAAAATTTATTATTAACTTATAATAGAAGCAATGACCAATAATCATTAAAAATATTTTTAATGATTTTTTCTCAAAAGATGTAACCGGGTAAATTATTTACTATAAAGTAAAAAGTATAGAATAAAAATATAAACCAACAAATTAATAATTTTTATAAGTATTTAAACTAAATATATACTTTATCTATATTTGTAATATAACTTATTTATAATGAATTGTAACAAACCAAACACGGGAAAAAACTTATTCTTTCTCCCTCTCATTTTCCTTAACATTTTCTTTTCTTATAATTAAAATCAAAATTTCAAACATACCTAAGTTTCTAGATTTCAGTTTAAGTTTTTTTTTAAAAAAAAAAAAAATCATTTTGGTCTCTTTCAACTCAATATTAATAAAGAGATGTTGTTGGTTCCTTTTATGGAGGCTATAAATACCAATTGTGTAACAGATGAGGACACAAAGAGTCATCCCATATGTTCTTATCTCTATTTCTCCTTTTTAGTTTTAACATTTAAAAAGTACCAACAAAAAAAAAGGAAAACTAAAGGGTATAATGGGAATTCACATCACAACACTTCGAAAAGCTGGTGGGCTAACTTATAAAAAATGTGAGTATATTTAGAATTTTGTGTACCTTTTTATGACATTTGGCATGCTTGCAATTCCCACGTGGCTCTCAAGTTGCGTTGGTCGTCTAATTAGGAAAACGCTTGAGAAATTGATGTATTGTAACATGTAATTTATTTGTTATTTTAATTTTATTTTAATGAATATAGTACAATGGTTATTTATAACTTGACTGTAATTATCTCCACAATTAAACCTTAAAGCACAAAATTCAGGAATATAGCAAATAATTGAATTCATTTTAAAAAAGAAACCCATGTTTTTATATTAAAAAATATGGTACAGTTTTTGTATAAATGCAATGGACGTACTATGTACATTATTGGTCATAACATTCCAGTCGCACGAGAAAACAAATCCACCCAAGCGAAACTCCTTCCATCAGGTTAGAATTGTCCGCGTGCACCCCACGATCTCTCCCACGTCATCGCAAATCTAATCCGAAATCTACGTGACCCTCTCTCTCTCTTTCTTATCCAAATAATGAAATTAGGGGTATAAATCGAAATTAATTTCACAAAATATTCTCAATCATCCTCTTAAATAATTTATTTTTAATCTTTTAAAAATGTTTATCACAACATAAAAAATATTTTAAATATTTATAAATACATATTAAATATGTTATTATTATTATATTATAAAAAATATATATTTAATATACATAAAAAGATTAAGTTATGCACTCATCCCTTATTTATTTTTATTTATAAAATTAAAGATACTTAGAATAATGATTTTATTATTATTTGTCCTATGTTATAATTTATATGTTATATTTAATTATTATAATTATTTAATTATTTTTTTTTAAATTATTTTACTTTCTTACGTTGTTATTTTTACTTTCAATAAATAATTGACATGATATTCGTTTATATATATATATATATATATATATATATATATATATATGAAGTCTAAATTATATTATATAATTTTAGACAAAAATCAGAAGTTAATAACGAGGGGAAGGAGAAATATTATAATTTTTTATTGGAAAAAAGAAAATTTTAGAAGGGAATATTCACAAACTCTGTGACGGTGGCAAGTACTGAGTAAGCAGCTAACAGTTAGTTCCACTCTGGACTCTTTTACGGCGTACTTCTCCAAGTTAATATCATTCTCAGAGAGAGAGAGAGAGAGAGAGGGAAAAAAATCATACTTACAGCAGAAATTACAGGGTGAGAAAAACAGATCACTTTCTGGGTTGTGTTTCTAATTTTTAATTAGATTTAATTCGGTATTTTCTTCATCTGAATTTATTTTTTATAGGGCATTTACATTTGATCAACAAAATGGCAATGTTTGCAATTCAATTATCAGTCAAAAAGTTTTCGTCTTGATTCTAAATTTGCGGTTTTTCTGCTGCTATTTAAGCTATTTAATTCCTTTGCATTAAATTTATGATTTTGTTTCATTCAATTTTTGATTTGATAGAAGTTCGGTCTGTAATTGATAGGTCCATTCTGCATATTGCTCTTTTAATTTTAATTTGAAGTAAAAAAGTTGACTTTTTGGTGATGGCTATTCAATTTTCAGGGGAGAAAAAAAAAATGCAAGCGTCAACGTATTCTTCAGTCAAAGGAAGCCTAGGCTTTGGGGTTTTAAACCACAAGAGAGTGTTGTTAGGTTTTGGTGAATCCGGGAATAAAAAGAGCTTCGGGAGGAGAAGTCTCTACATGACAGATAAGACCAGTTGCTTTGGTGGAATAAGCCTGAGTTCTGTGGCTATGGGAGGTCAGTTTGGTTGTGCTAGAAGGGGCTTCGACGGTATTTTTAGGTCCTCGGTAAAACCCAGATCAGTCCGGGCTCAGGCTTCTGGTTTGTCGATTACTATATGAATTATACTTGTTCTATCTATTGACTATTATGAGATGGTGTCTGTGATCAAATTCTGTAATTTGAAACAAGTATATATTGGCTCTCTGCTTCTTTTTTATCCTGGTTGTTTATCTTTAACTGTATGCCAATTTTGGCACTTGATTTCCTGCATCAAAGTGATCTTCCAATGAGTGCTAACAGTGTATCATTTTAATCCTGAAATTATGGTAAACTTTTGGATGGATGTGAGTGTAAACCTGGAAACATGTGGTTTCTTGACCTAAGTTTAATAAAGTTCTGAACGATTAGTGTTTTTACTATTCAGTCTTTTATAGTACAAAGTACTATTTCACTCTATTAGCTTATTACATAAAACGGGAATAATTCTGTGTTCTAAACGGTACCATATGATATTGGGATGCAGAGGAAGATCTTGAGGATATAGTTCTCTCCAGGCCCCAGGGAAAATCTTCTGGAACGGTTTTGCCATATGTTGGTATTGCCTGTCTTGGAGCCATTTTGTTTGGTTACCATTTAGGGTATGGCTTAATGTTCAGAAATTACTTGCTCATATTTGTATTCCACTTGTTTACGAAACCTCAATTACATTGGTTATATTTGGCAACGAGCTCTATGCGTTTATTAATATGTTTCATAACATGTCTTAAAAATTCAATCTTAGTGTCATGTTACTTTTTGTTGATACAACTCGGTATTCAGCTTATTTGTGCCTGAGACTTAAGACATCGTTATCCTTTGTTTATTGCAGGGTTGTCAATGGTGCTCTTGAATACCTTTCTAGGGACCTTGGTATTGTTGAAAACACTTCCTTACAAGGCAAGTTTTGTTATTTGTTGGTGTAAATTTTGAACAATGTTTTTAAATAATTGTACACAATTTTTAATCTTAAATTTTAAGCAATCAAGCATCTAAACTTGTATAAAGTGAATCGCAAAATATGTTTTTATTTATTTATATAAAGATTTGATTAAACAGCATGGTGCTTAGGATATCAAGGTCACTTGACCATCTAATGTTATTGTAGGGTGGATTGTTAGCACACTTCTTGCTGGTGCCACAATAGGATCATTTACTGGTGGAACATTAGCTGACAAGTTTGGCAGGACTAGGACTTTTCAGTTAGATGCGATCCCACTAACCATTGGAGCATTTCTGTGGTCTGTGTATTATAAATGATCTTTAAGGTTATGACCATCTATATAAAAGCTGGAGATACTTCTAAAATTTATTTCTTTGTTACTTTTAGTGCAACGGCAAATAGTGTACAGACCATGATAATTGGTCGCTTACTTGCTGGTATTGGAATTGGCATCTCATCTGCGATAGTTCCTCTTTACATTTCTGAGGTAGTAATTTTCTTTTTTTTTTATTTCTTTTTAAATTTTCTCGATTACATGAGTAATATATTGTAGGAATTTTTTTTCATCTGACTATTCTTTAATTGTTAGATCTCTCCAACGGAAATCCGTGGAGCACTTGGTTCTGTGAACCAACTCTTCATATGCATTGGGATTCTAGCAGCACTGGTGGCTGGATTACCTCTGGCAGCAAACCCTTTATGGTATTCTTTCTTGCTATCTTTAGTGAATCACATACTTCCTTTGTTTTGTAGTACCATAATTAAATGAAGTGAAAGTTTTGATTTTTTTAAAACTATTCCTCAACCGAATGATTATATATTTTTATACTAGTCTGAGATCCTTACATGTTGAATTTAACCAACTTAATAGGAGATACTAAGCTGATCTGTAGAGATACGTGGATTTTCCATGGCTACAATCAGCTCATCTCTGTCATTCACTTTCTCTGTTTTCTTTCGCCCCCACCCTCTTCACTCTACATACATTTCTATTTTGTCAGGTGGAGGACAATGTTTGGTGTTGCTATAGTTCCTTCTATTCTATTTGCAATAGGAATGGGTTTCTCACCAGAAAGTCCTCGTTGGCTATTTCAGGTTTTCCCTCAAGGACTATTGATTCATTTATATTGTTAAAGCCTTTGAATATGTATTTTGATGTGTTACTTGATGTTGTCAATGCAATGTATTCCCGTTTCAATTGTTTTGTTATTTAAAACTCTTTTGCAGCAAGGGAAGATTTCTGAAGCTGAGCAGGCTACAAAAACACTATTTGGGAAAGAGAGAGTTGCTGAGGTTATGCAAGATTTAAGAGCAGCTAGTCAAGGTTCTGCTGAACCTGAAGCAGGCTGGTTTGATTTATTCAGTAGCCGTTATTCAAAAGGTAAACCTGAATTTTTTCCGCTGTTTAGTTATATGCATTGAGCATGCAGTTGAACAATCCGAATCAGTTTTGTTCATTAAATTGCTGAAAGGCTGATGCTAAATAGGTCAATAGCTTTGTTTTATTTATATGTTTGGTAGTGCTTCAGAGAATATGCAATGCAATCTCATGGTTTAGATAGAACATTTTTTCTCTTGACTTTTCATTATTTTCTCAAACATTTTCAGCTGCATTGGTAGTTGAAAAAGAAATATAATTTAGAAAGGCAGGATTAAAATATAGTGTCAAACAAGTAGGTCTAAGTTTGAGTTTTATTTTTTTTTCTAAAATAAACTGAGTCAACACAAATCCAGCAGTGTGGAATGACCATTTTCAATGATGAGGACAAGATCAAAGTAAAATGTATATTCTTTAATGTTGGTACAATGAGTAAATCTTGCCTCTGAAATATGTCTTTCTGCAGTTGTTAGTGTTGGTGCGGCACTTTTCTTGTTCCAACAGTTGGCTGGAATCAACGCTGTTGTATACTATTCTACTTCTGTCTTCCGCAGTGTTGGGATTGCCTCTGATGTCGCAGCAAGTGCTCTTGTTGGGGCAGCAAATGTCTTTGGTTAGTTGTTGTGTTTCAATAAAAATAATATATATATATATATATATATTTCATTTCTAAATATCATGTTTAGTAAGGCCACTGTTAATTTCCTTGCAGGCACGGCAATTGCATCCTCCTTGATGGATAGACAAGGCAGAAAGAGTCTGTTACTTACAAGCTTTGGAGGAATGGTATATGCTTTTAGTATAAAACTTTTATTTGTTTCAAGTAGGTAAACATAGTTCATGATTCTCCTAATATAATGTGCATCGATCATGTATTTACACAGGTATATCTATATATTTACGTCTTAGACTTCATATGATCACACCTTATGTTAAGACTTAATATAAAGGTTTGTTCTTGCTTATAGGAGCCTCTCATAACATATTTAAGAGAAGAAAAGAAGAAAAAAGAAAAGGATTCCTACGGGCGTGTTTTATAACCAATTATGTTTTCAAGTTCCAATCTTTTAATCATAGTTTTCAAAATGAGTTGTTTGATAATTAATTCTATTTTTAAGTTTAAAATTAAGTTGAAATCCGGTTCCAATTTCACACTTTTTATTGTTTTTGAAACTTAAAAAAAAATATTTGAAAACTATATTCCAAGTTTAATTTTTATTTTATTAGTTAATTTTACATTTATTTAAAGAGGGAATGAAAGAAAAAAATATAACTTTTTACCAAACAAATTTTTTTCCCCTTCTAAATGAATTAGAAACAGAAAACTACTTTTAAACACTAGAAAACATAACTTAAAAACAGACAAGAAAACAAAATTTGTTAGGGAGCGAGCCCTAAGTGAAGTTTGAAGTGTGATCTATAATTCCAATACTGTTGTTGTTCTTTGTTGAAAGCTTAGTGGCACAAGGACTTAAGAATTTCCCCTTAAGAAGCATAATTTGAGTAATGAAAATGATTGTAAATTACTGAATCTTTTCTACATTTTTTTCCCGGTTACTGTCATGATTAATTTATCTATGGATAGTATGAGATGGACTATAAAAGGGAAATATAGAACTAAGAATCTGTCATCTCTTAAAGTCTAGCTACTGAGTTGTGAGGCTACCATTTTCTTTTGTTTTGTTCTGTTTTGGCGAAACATACTGAATAACCAATTAGTTAATCATCACTTAACTGATAACTTTTCTGTTGTCGCTTGTTAAGGCTGCTTCCATGTTGCTACTTTCTTTGACTCTTACTTGGAAGGTCCTTTCACCGTATTCTGGAAGCCTTGCTGTTCTTGGGACTGTTCTGTAAGTTTGAACTTTCCTTGCCTTTTGATTTACAATTCTTTTCGCCGCTCTTGAGTTTTGAGAGTACATGATAAGCAATTCTAAAATTGGATTTTATTCACTTTTACAGCTATGTGTTATCATTTTCACTTGGTGCTGGGCCTGTGCCTGCTCTTCTTCTCCCAGAGATATTTGCTTCAAGAATCAGGGCAAAAGCAGTTGCTTTGTCATTAGGAATGCATTGGGTAAGTGATCACCCAATATATATATATATATGCTTACTTGGTGACTGTTATCTCATCAAACCATGCCAATATAATTGAGTTTGCAAAAATTATAATGTTGGCATGTTGTTCTTTAGTATTCCTTCATAATCCGGAATCCGTTAGGGAGGTATTTATGATAGTCAAATGAGTTTTTTCAATTTCTGTGTGGTCATAAGTTGATGGTCAGATTTCCTAACTCTTAAATTTCCTATTATGTCAGATTTCTAACTTTGTGATCGGCCTCTACTTCTTGAGCTTTGTAACCAAGTATGGTATAAGTTCAGTGTATTTGGGATTCTCAGCTGTCTGTCTTCTTGCTGTCTTGTACATATCTGGCAATGTCGTGGAAACAAAAGGGCGATCGCTTGAAGAAATAGAGCGCGCTCTTAGCTCTGCATCTTGATTTGGATAAATTTCAAACCCTTTGAAGAAATAAGACCCCTGCAGCCTTGGATATGAACCTCAGGAGAGGCTTCACTTAACTCTATTTTTGTGATGAATAACAATTCTCTCGGTCTTTTCTTTTTTACGTCCTACTTTGACTTTAACCAGTTTTGTTAAGGGGGTCTATTGGGATTCTAGGGGTGTTCGTTTCAATGGATTGTGGTATATTTGACATGTTAGCATGAACCTAGTTTGGTATATGAATTGTCAGATTTAGAGTGGCTTCATAGAAGTTCAATATGAAAGAAGCCAGTTAGCAATCTCAAAATCATTCTTTACTTTTGGAGTAAGTGATTATATGATATTATAAGTTAATAAAATGTAAGATATATACTGGTAAGTATTTTATTAACAACACAATTATTATAAGTGATAATAACATCTCAAGTGAAAATAAGGATCATAATAATTTCCTAGATAAACAGTAATGATAACGACGCTTATTCATATTCATAAGGAGCTTGCCATTGATATTAAACTCCAGTAAAGTTCTCAATTGAACATCAAGCGTCATTGCACAACGAAAAAACTAGATCGATTAAGACGCACTGAAACTGCGTCGTTTTGAGATCTCTTTTTAAATCTCAGTCCATGAATTAATTAGTGTTATTTTAATGGACCAGATTGGCTTTTTTATTTTTATTTTTGGTGGCCCTACAAGTACAGCCACAATGTATTCGCAATTCCGTGTTTAACAGCAAAGAGAGAGTAAACTGGAAGAACAGCTTGAAAAGAGACGGTAATCAAATTTCACCATAATTTTTTTTTTAACTCCTTTGTTTAATTTTAATTAATAACAATTTAAGTTTGTTTGAAATTATTATCTCTAAATTATATTTTTAAGTAGTAAAGTGTATCTTGTAAACTTATAATTTACTGAAGAGCTATTATCAGAAAGCGATGAGTAGCGTTTAAAGTACAAACAGTTTATATTATATTTTAAAATAAATACATAATATTACCATTTATATTTTACTTTAAAATTCCGGAATTTTTTTTTTAAGGAAAACAGCTTATTAAATTTAACGCGATGAAAGATTTCATTAATATATTTATTTAAAATACTTATAGTTGATGAATGAAATAAATTAAAAATGAATAAGATGAAAATATTCGTGTTCTGATAGTATTTTAGAACCATCGCTATTCATTTATATGATTTGTTTGTAAGTTTTTTAATATATATTAATGAATTTTATTTAAATAAATAATAGTCATATCAATTTTTTAAAATTTGAAATTTTATAAAATATATGAAAAAATTATAACTCCAAAAATATCAGTAACATGCTTTGTGCGGAATATGTTTCCTAAAAAGAAAAAAAAAATGGTTTGTGCGGATAATTAGGCCATCTCTAACCCTATACTTCATTTTACAAAAGATTTTACTCTATTTTACACCAAAAAATTATATCAAATTTTTACTCCTATTCAATACACTTAAACATTGAATATTACACTAATATATATATTTTTTATAAAATAAAATATTCATTTTAATTTTATTTTTCTTCTACTAATTATTATATTCAATCAATTAAAAATTATATATTAAGATTAAATAATTAATTAAAATTCTATTATTAAAAAATTAATAATTTACTAATTAAAATATTATATTTATTATTTTAATTAATTATATTTAATTAAAAATACACATGAATAATTATTATTTAAATATTTAAATTCTATATATGATCCAAACATAAATGAATTTATTCGAATTAAACAAGTAATAATTATTAAAAAAAAAATATCTCTAAAACAAGTATATGTATTTGAAGGAGGAGAATGATCTCAAAGTCAAAATCCATATTCTTAAGATAACACATATATTTTTGGTTAATATTTTAATAATATCATATGATTTGAAAATGATTTATTTGATTACTAAATCGATTTTAAGTTATATTATATTTTTAATTTTATGTTGTATTAATATTTTATTTTGTTATTTTTATACTATGTATTTGATTTTAATTTATTATAAGTAATAAAAAATTTAACAATATTTTTAAAATTCATTAAATCATTGTTTTAATTTATATTAAATTTTTAATTATATGTTGTGTTATAATATTTTTTAATCATTTTATATATCATGTAATTAATTTTAATTTTTTTTATATATATAAAAATTAATAATAATTTTTCAAAATTTAAAATAATATTATTGAACGTATCAAATTTAATTTAAAATTTAATGTAAGAATAAAATAACTGGGTACTAAATATAAAGTGTGATCGAAGATAATATTAGTATGGGTAATAAATTTTAAAAAAGTATCCAAAAATATCAGACTTAGATCCAATCATTTCAGTCACCAGTGTTTGGTTATACTTAACTCTAATAAACTGTTTAAGGATCGTACAATTCCGACAAATCCAGAGTCCAATTTTTCTATATGGTACGATTAAATTGCTTTATTGGACACCCCTACAGAACTGTACCCTTAATAAAACATAATAATTAATCATTTCTAAACACCAACATTTAATAAATTCTTTTTTTTTTTGCAAATAAATAAAAATAAAAATAAAAATAAAAATAAAAATAAAAATAAAAATAAAAATAAAAATAAAAATAAAAATGATGGAACGTACAGTTTCTTCAACTTTCATATATCTTTGTCTTTACATTTGCCTCCTTCACCTACAAGCTTTTAAAAGTTTCCATCACATCACATCACATCACATCCCATCATATGTTATAAAATAGGCCAACTTGTATAAATAGAAAGAAAAAAATAAATAAAAAGTGTATGGTCCGTTTATCTTACCGAGAGAAATATTTACTTTTTATGAGCCCTTTCATTTTTCAGATTAATATCTTATTTATTTTTAAAAAATTATAAAAAATTAATATTCTTAAATTTATAATAATCAAAATAATATTAAATTAAACTAAATATTTTATTTTAAATAATATTAAATTAAACTATATTTAAAATAAATAATATATAATAATTTTTTTAATATCTAAAATATATGCTACAGACATAAATAATTCTAAATTTATAATTAAAAATTTTAAATATATTATTTTTATTATATTAAAAAAATTTAAATATGAGTTTGAAAATAATAAAAATATAAAAATAAAAAATAATTTATCTGATTTTATGAATTATTATTATTAGTTTATAATTATAACATGTAACGTGATATATATTCGTAATTTTTGCGTGTTAATTTATTAATTAATCGATAAAAAATAAAATTTAAAATATTTAATAAAAAAATTTGATTATATATTTAATATAAATAATTATAATATAAAAAAATGTTAATATTTTCATTATTAATAATTGATCATTTAAATAATAAAAATAAAATTTATTTAATATAAATATTTTTTTAAAAAATATAAATAATTATAATTAAGAAATTATTAATATTTTAAAAATTATTTATTTATTATTTAAAATTTTAAATTAAGAATAATATTAACTATTATTTTAAAACATTTTATATTATTTTACTTAAAAATTTATAAAATATGATATAAAAATTTAGAGATTTAAAGCATGAATATTACATTCAATTATGGCTAATTATTAGTTATAGAATATTTTTATATATCATAATTATAATTTATGTATTAATTTTTATTAAATATATTTATATAAATTTAATTATATTTATTAATAATATTATATCAAATTATTTATAATTTATAATAAATTTATTATAAATATATATATTTTACTTGCATATAACAAGAAAAACTTTAAATATATCACTTTTATTTCACAAAAATGAGCCACCAAGCTAATAACTTTACATAATAATCACACGGTCACACCAAGAGGGTACCTTTTTTGTTTTAATAAATATTATTTTTATTTCACAAAAAAATGTATAGTAATGTCCTTTACTGCTTGATTTTTTTTCATATTATTTAATTATTAATATTTTCATATATTTATTATTTTTATCTTCGTAACTTTTACTAACTAAATTATAATAAATAATTACATAAAATAACACTTATATAAAATAAAAAATAATATTTAATTAATATAATTAAATAAAAATTAATATTAAATAGATTTAAATATTCATACTTTCAACTTAAATTACATTCAATTAGATATATTCAATCTAAAATGATGAATTATATTTTTAATAGTCAAAATATATGAGCTAAATATAATATATATTATTTTTATGGTTATAAATCTTAAAAGTGTATTTATTAAATTTTAAAAATTTAATTTTAATGTCATTTTTTTAAAAATAATAGATTTTATCTCACATATAATTAATATTTTTTTTGTTATATTACATATAATCATATAACTATTTATTGTTATGTATATTATGTAATATTAATTCTATATTTTTTTTCTCATACTTGATTCTTTAAGTATTTAGTATAATTTATGTTATTTTCTTTTCTTTATGAGCTTGTATACATAATGAAATATATTATTTAATTTTGTTATAATTTAACTTACATATTATTGAAGTCTTTTAGGATGTCTCTTTTCGATTAAACAGGAGTAGAAATATCGAGTAGTTTAAAAAATTCACTCAAATCTAAGTAAATTTTATTATAGTTGATAAAGAAAAATGATGTTTAGTGAAAAAAAAAGTCCTACTTAAAATGGTGAGATATTAAACTTATTTATAAGTTGATATTTATGCATATAAAAGATGTTATGTAATAATATTTCTTAATATTAACTTAGATACTCTATTGTATATGTCCATTAACTAGTTAAATTAGAACGTGAACTAATAACATTTTGCAACACATAAATAACAAAAAATCTCTTACTAGTTGTTTAGAATTTTTATATTAACGTAATAAAAACACATATTTAACATAAACTAACACTAATTTAGAGTTTTTATTTTAATTTTATAAAAACACACATTTAACATAAGACAACACTAGTGGTGGAATATTTAAAATCATTAAAATTTGTAATGTTTTTAAAACATCAACCACAACTCTCTCTCTCTCTCTCTCCCTTCCCTATATTATCTTGATATAAGAAATTATCAACTTTTATTATTATTGTGCTAAAATGTACATTTAACTCTTAAGCACAGTCTCTCTTCTGAACATTAATACTACCTTCGTCCCAGCTAAGCAGTACGTATTCACCACCACATTTCGTTTTTCCAAACAATAAATTCTGTGATTTTTTTTTTTCAATACAATTTGTTTTGGATATATACAATACACACTTAAAACAAGAGAATTTGAATTAACGTACACAATTAGAGGCAAGATGATGGGCAATTCTGTGCAATTCACGTATAAATAAAATATATTTTTTTAGAAAATAAACAAATCGAATAAAATTAAAGAAAAAAGAATTTTTATCCGTACACTTTTTTTACATGAATTATATACTACTCAGGGATAGTAACAAGAATAGGTCGCCAAGCTCTTCTGAGCAATCTATACCGAAACGTCGCCGTTACCCTTCTCAAAGAACCGACTTCGCCACGTCTAAGCGATAACCCACCGTTACTTCCAAAGCCTCCACCGACACCGATACCGACGCTTGAGGATAACAACACTCGTTGTTCTTCTTGGCCGCTTCTCTTATCGGAAATCCTATCCTCTAGTGGTGGCGATGGCGAGGAGACAAACAGATCCTTCAACTTCCTGCGAACCCTGGCCTCATTGGTCTTCGTCGGTGGAACGTCGTCATCATCAATTTCGGAAATCTCGGACGGAGTACCTCGGGGAGGAAGTCTGCGGCGGTCGGGACGACTGAGGAGCATGCGTAGGGTTTTTCTCCGGCGAAGATGAATGACTGGACTAGCCGACGGGCTGCGAGTGGGGCTTCCCGCTACGGCGCACTGCGTGGCTAATAGCTTGAATTTCTGTAAAGTAGCCATTAATTTACTTTATTTGTTCTACGAAAATGGGAAAGTGTTGTTCTGTTTATGTGTTATGCTATTGCTTGGTATAGAAACGAATTGAGATCAGATCTGATTACGTCGGATCGGTGTTTTGAGGTTTTCGTTCTTTTTGTAACCGTTTTTGGAGTGAAATATGAGATTTAGAACAGTGGGTAGCAATTTTTGGAAGATAGAGAAAGGACTGGGCACTTAGACTCAGAAGGCTATAAGGAAAAGGATGAGACTTGAGAGTGACCAAAAGATATAAATGAGTTAACAAATGAAAATAGAATAATACGGACTCTCTCTCTCTCTCTTTGTCTCTCTCTCCTCTTTTTTCTTTTGTGTCTCTCTTGTGAGTGTGGAAAGGAATAATAATTGGTGGGGGTGTGATGGAAAATGGGTTCTGCTTGGTGTACATCCAGTGAAAGTTTTGTGCTTACACGTGGCAGCTTGTGGCTGATTTGGAATAGAACCTTTGCTTGATATATGAGGCCATTTCATAGCAGCCATCGGATGGAGTTTGGAAAATAAATGTGTGTTTTTTTTTTCCCTCTATTTAACTGGATTCATTAATAAGATGGTTTTAATTTGTTTCTTTGCAGGCAAAATCAATTGTTGAATGTTTTCATTTGGACTCTTTCATTATAATATTATTAATTCATAATATGATATTTGGAACTTATTTTTAGTCACTTGCATTTGTTTTACACAATTTATCAACTTTTATACAAACCCCCCCTTGATAGTAATTAGGATATGTGTTTTGGTCTTTTGTTTTAGCAATAAATGTAAACATTTGATTGCATCTAAGGGAACAATACTTGAAAAATTGTAAACACCAAGCTTATAATATATAACTTGAAGCTTTTAAGGTTGTCCTTCTAGTATAAATGACTAGGAGGTAGGAAACTGAAAACAGAAGTAACAAAATAGAGCATCTTTAGCCCACAAAATTTGCTAATTTAATCTACATTTGACAAGTGTATCTTGCTTCTTCTTCTTCTTCTTCTTTTTTTTGAATACACAGTAGTAACTCACATGATGTACATTGGATGAGATTCTAACAGTATCTTTTAAGTGCTCACTTGGTATACATATCATTTACACTACAAGCTAATTGATGTGAATCCTGCTTACTAAAAAATGTATAAAAAAAGAAAGAAAAAGAATAGTATAATATAAATATCATTTATCGTTTTCAAATTTACAAAAATGGAGGTAAACAAGGTGTAGAAACTCCAGGATGAAAATTTACCAGTTTTTTCTTTAATGTCAAAATTGCCCAAGTAATTGCCCGTATATATATATGGGCAATTGTACATTAGACGGCTAGAAGCCTAGAATCCTATCCTTGTGACTTTCCCTTCCAAATTAATATCCTACTGTCATCATCATCATGAGTATACTTTACAGGGTTATGTTACCCTTCTTCATCTGTGATAAAGAAAGCAATGGAAGTCAGATTAGCATTTAAGTTAGAAGCAGTTAGACAATAATGTACTCTTCATGTAAAGTCAGTGCCTCCAAATTATCCTGAAAATAGTCATTAATTCAAGGAAAGAAGAAAGTTCCACAACGGACTCACAAGATATCAATATTCATAGGCACTATACATTCTCAAACTCCATAGCTCATTCATAAATACAGTGCAATCTTTAAGTGCTAAAAGCTATACTTTAACATCAGATCAAAATGAAATATATTTATTATGTACATTGCCTAAATTTTCATTAATTGAACAAAATAAAAACAATATCATGGATAAAACAATTAACTTAACTATTAAAGAAATGTTAATATCACATAAACTTGTACCCACAGTTCTTATATCTCAACATGTGTCAAAATTATTTTGAAAATTGAAAAAGTGATTTTAGATAATATTGACACGTACGTGTAACAATATGAAAGATATGGGTGAAAATTTGTGTGTCCTTAGCATTCCTCTTACTGTTAAGTATAATACAACAATTTTACCATCTTATATAGAAATGCAGCCCAGAAAAGACGAGGGGACAAAAGGCAGAAGATATCAAGAGGATAGTTCAAGTGCTAAAGTGAATTGTGTGTATTGATGCTAACCAATTTATCATTCGAATCTGGTGAAAGTGGGGGAGGCATACTCTTCAACAGCCCTGCATCATCAGATATAATATCTACAACCTCTTCTTTCTCTGTGCCAAAATCTTCATTCTTGATTGCTTTCAAACCTGCCATCACTTCCTCCATGGTAGGCCTCATATCTCTCTCCTGTTGTAGACAGCGAAATGCCAGTTGTGCCACAGTTGTTGCCATTCTCCTTACAGTAGAGTCATTTTCAAACCCAAGAGAAGGGTCAACCAACTCATTTAGTGCATGGTTTTGAATTTTTTTCATGGCCATGTTGGCCAAGTTTATATCAAGTCGGTGTCTGTTGGTATCCACGGCTTGCAATGATGATATGAGCTCAATCAGTACAACCCCAAAGCTATAGACATCACTCTTATCTGTGAGTTGGTAGCTCTGGTAGTACTCAGGATCAACATAGCCAGGCGTTCCTTGTGGAGCAGTTGATACATGAGTGGCATCATTAGGGAACAATCTTGACAGACCAAAATCAGCCACTTTTACTCTAAAGTCATTGTCTAGAAGAATGTTGTTGGTTTTTACATCTCGGTGAATTATATCAGAACGATGGAGGTAAGCTAAAGCATCTGCTGTCTCTATGGCAATGCTCAACCTAACCTGCCAAGTGAGCAAACTTGAGTTTGCACATTTTCCGTGAAGATGGTCAGCCACTGTTCCATTGGGAATGTATTCGTAAACTAGGAGAAGTTCTCTGCTACGTCTTGATGTGCATCCGTAAAGCTTGACAAGGTTATGGTGTTCTAGACGAGTTAGGATCTCAACTTCATTCATGAACTGCTCAAGACGTTTGAAATTGTTCTCATATAAGCGCTTCACTGCAACAAGACGGCCATCTCGGAGCTTGCCTAGTCATGCGATTCAAAGAGCAATTTAGGTAATCAGAACAAATCATCAATTATTACTTATATGAATAACTAAATGTGAATATAATTCATTCACACCATAGTAAACAGTGCCAAATCCTCCACTTCCGAGCTCCTTAGAAGGGTCAAAATTGTGTGTGGCTTCCTCCAGCTCAGTGTAACTGAAGACCTGAACTCCAAAGTAAGTGCTTCCTCTTTCAAGGTCAGACTTGGAGGTAACATAAGACGGCATGCTTTGAGAGAAATTGGTTGAGGTAGTAGGACCATCTTTTCTTGAAGAAAGTGTTATGATATCTTTATCTTTAGCTTGAATGACACGATTCTTCTTCCTTTGTATGAGAAAGTACGCTAAGCATCCTATGAATATGCCAAGAATGCATGCACCTGCTATAGAAAGGCCTGGAAACAAAGAAAAACACGTCTAAATTTTTTTGTGCTATACCATGATCTCATTGAAAACAATAATGCCACCCATTGGAGTAAATATTACCTTCACCTTTAGATAAGGTGCCCTTTCCATCTGCAACAAAGGCCATAAGAAATTTCAAAAGTGAAAATCCAGTTACAGTAAGATAGAATTACCAAGATGATAAAAGTAATGAATAATCTTGAGTTCACAAATCAGCATGGTAAGGATTCTCCAAATTTTAAGAATAGAATGTCAAAAGAAGCACACAATCGAAAGAACAAATTGCAAAGAATTCATTGTCCAAAAGGCAATTATCAGAGAACCAAAATCTTTGTAATGACTAGGAATGGCTACTATGTAATATATGCACACAATTCAATCAAAAAATTATGAAGATATCAATTGCCTCAGCAAAGAAAAGTTAATAAATATAGTGCCTTTTGACAGTAATCTAATGAATGGTTTCAGATTACTAGGCCTCAAAGTCACAATTGCATTGATAGTCTTGTCCTAGTTAGTCACCAGTAATATTACCGGAATGATGAAGAGAGATGCTTGTGTTTTATGTTTGCCAATTTTTATTTATTTATATGTTGTATTTGAATTCTACAATTTCAATGGATTAATACAAATTTCCAGTTCTATTAAAAAAAAAAAAGAAGTTCCTAGGTGCTCGCGTGAAGCTGAAAACAGAGGAATTGAGAGATTCGAATTAATGAATCCATGAGGCAGATCTGGTTCTAGAGGTCCAAGCAAGCAAAGACAAAAGTTTGACAAAGAGTCAAACTGGAGAACCGGTAACCTAGAGAATCTATGGCTAACTCAAGCAAGTCATTAATTCACGAGATCCCAAAGACACTGTCAAGTGAACGGTAAGGAATCGTTTTTGAACTGGCCAGAGTTGAAGATGTTGGTACAACCAGAGAGAACTTCATCGGAAGAAAAAGATGCCGTAGCGTGAACTTAAATTACGACACGGTATATAAGAATTCCCAAAGAATTGATAAGCCCAGTAGAGATGGAGATCGGCATACCAGATGGGAAAAATCTTACAAAATCGAAGTGGATAACAAAACACAAATTAATTGTTGGATTCATATATATAAGAACGCCAAAATAGATGAAGTCAAGAATAAAGAGAATTTGGCTCTCGAAAGGTTTAAAGGCCAGTTTGGGTTTGGGAAGTTGAACCTAAAACAACCGAAGACCCTAACGGTTGCATCAAAAAGCTCCAAATCGCCAACACTGAAAGAAATCAGCTTGGCGAGTTATGGCGAATCACAAGAAGCATAACAATAGAAGAGTCGTAGTATGTAATTAGCAATTACCTATTAGCCTAGAGACTGGAGGCGATATTTCTGAAATGAACAAACAAGAAAATAAATGGAATTAACCTAACTGAACCTGAATCACAATTTGATGATTGAGGTCCATCTTTGCAGTAGCAGGCGAATACACCCGAGTTTTGATCAGACCCGCAATGTCCGCCGGATTGTTTACAACGATCACAGGCTCTGTCAATATCATCCCAAGTCAACCCAAAACCAGCTTTGAGTACAGAAACAAGAGTTGTGTTGGATGTTAATTTCGTAATTTCCGAGCTGGAAATACGGAGAAGCACAGTTTCATTGCAGGTCTGGCTATTAATATCATCAGTTGGAATTTGAGATTGGATGCTCTCTGTCGCGATATAATTGAACGTCTTAGTTCCATTTATGTCACAAATTAAAATATTAGGAGGTGAAATAAGAGGTGGGGGACATTTATAGTAAAGAGTCAAATCTTGTGAACTCCCTGTAACAAAATTGAGAATTCCGATATCAACACTGGTATTATGAAGTTCCGTAGGACAAGCATTTTCCCAGTAATCGGCCCTCGCAACCACGAGACTCTTTGTTGACTGATTAACATCAACAACTATATAATCCAAGGACTTCATTGTTATCACTGGTTCATCTTCTGTGCAGTTTCTCAACTCGAAATCTGGATGTCCACAAAATTTTGGCCTCTTTGATCCCCAAAAAGGATAAGTAAGATTTTCATGACCCGAACAATTAAAGTTCTGGCTGCAGTTTACATATCGATGATCATCGGCGCATAGGGACGTCAGTGTATGAATTAAAATCAGGGTAACAATAAAACATAAAAATACAACTCTTTGGGAGAGCTGATAGGAATCCATATTGAGAGATAAAGAGACCTTGAAGTTGTTTGATGATCAATAAGAATGAAGACGATGGAAATGAAATAGGTCAGTTGATTTGGTCAAAAAGCATTATCATCAAAAAGTAGGGATGAAGCTATTTTCAACGGAAGCTTCTATTGGAAATGGCAGCGGTCAAAAATGTAAATTTTAGGTGACTAAGTCCAGTTTTGCTTTTGTTAACACTAATAATTTGCAGAGTTTCCACCACGAAGTTTCCCATTCTAAACTAGTAAGTTGATTTGTTCAAACTAGGAAACTGTCAATAAATGATATTTTAGTCTGTTGCAGACCCTTTGAAGTCAAAGAATCCGACTGCTTAGAGAGTGATTTAGCCAATAAAGTCCTTTTAAAAAAAAATTAAAATTACATTATTAACTGGGAAATATGGCATTTTTTTAAAGTTGTTTAAATTGGGCGATTAATAATGGACAAAGTTCCTTTTATTTTAAGAGGATTTTGTATCATTTTTACGTGCGTAGATTAAATTAATTAACTAAATATATCATGATTTTATTTAAAAATATATTTATCAAAATATAATTATTAGAATATTATCACACTTAAAATAGATTCTTATTTTTTTCTTAATTTACAAAAAATAAATCAAAATATAATATTTATTTCTAGATATAATTATAAATATTTTTATTTTTAATTATAATAAGTATCTTTGTATGACTAACAAAGGCTGTTAATTTTATTTTTTTAAAAGCAGGTGATTTTGGGTGTCATTTTCAAAATAAATAATAATAGATATTACTATTTAAATGAATAATAATATGTATTAATTAAATTGAGATAGATTAAAACATACATTAAATATTAAATATAATACCAACTTTAATGATATATATACAACCTGATAAAATTATTATTATTATTATTATTATTATTATATATTTAAAAAATCTCATCAAATAATTTTAATGATATATTTAATTAGGATTGATTATCAAATCAAAATTCTTTGTTTTTTTATTAATTCCAATCCTATTCAATTTGTATTGAATTTTAAGATTTTCAATTTAAATATAATCTAATGATGTAATCAATACGAGCCAATTTGAATCTAAATAGAATGATTTTTTTTAATCGAATAAACTCATATTGATATTAAAATTTATTTATAAATTATTATCATATACAAAACACAACATAAGTAATATTTAAATTTTTAAATTTGTATATTTATAGTAAAATTTATTATTTATAGATACAAGTAAGAAAATCAAAAGAATAAGAAATATGCTTATATAATTATTAAATTATTATAAACATCTATATTTATTTTTAAGTTAAAATAGTAATCTAATGTAATTATAACGTATATAATATTTAAACATAATATATTATAAAATAAAATATATATTTATTTATAATTTGATAATAATTTGATCTTAATCGGATATAATGTATTATAAAATCTGTCAATTCGAATCTAAACAAATTGTATACTTTTTGATCCAAATATAAAATTTATTAATTCGATGTAATCCAAATTTGACAAATAAGAATAAATTTATCAATTTAAATCTATTAATTGGATTGTATACTCACCTAATCAAAATTAATAAAATGTTTATATTAAAAGATAAAAATAACAAAGTATCATGTTAAAAGAAAAAAAATAAGTTTTGGTACTTATAAAGCCATGCCCCCGCTCCCTAATAACCGTCTCAATAAATTATTCAATTACAAACAATAAAAAGTACTATAAACAAAATAATATGAATTAACTTTGATTCAGACGAATCAATTTTCATACAAGATGATAAGTAAAAATTATAAAAGTAAAGCAATCCAAGAATGAGACTTACAACTCTAGGTAGCGACCTCAAACTCTTAGGAAAAGATCAACTACTCTTTCAAACAAACACACACAAATGAAGCAAGAGGAAATTAAATAGAAACATAAGGGATTTTAGTTAGAGAATTCAATTACTAAATGACAAATATGAAGCGACGAATACCATACATCTATAATCAGTTCAAATACAATCATATGTTTATACGTTTTAAAAAATTATGGGTGTTCACATGACAGATACATTCTATTACATCAAAATTCCTCCTATTTGTGTCCTAAAGATTATAAGGTTACTCTAAGAGAGGCTTACAAAAATTTGGACAAGGACTTATGGAGCGACCTCTTCGACCATTCCTTCAAGCCAAACTTCCAATATGGTCTTATCATCAAGAGGTGAACGTACCGGGCTGCTCGTTGGGGGGGATTTGGTCCGACAACATTGAAATACCTACATCATGGTGAAGTAAGAAGTAGTCAAGTCTAACTTCTCGGCCTAGGTCTTGAGACTACTTACCACAAAAGCTACCCCTTTCTTGTAAGCTAAAAGTACACTATGTTTTTAGTGTCTCCACCATGTCAAATAACAAGCTCATTTGGTCCCCTAATGAGCTCATCCTCTCTTTGGCCTCCTTCACCATTTATTCAAAACAACTTGCTCACCTACTCGAATAATGGTTATCCGCTTTTTTCAACTTCTTGAAAATTTCAAGCAGGTCGCCTTCCATTTTTAAGAATTTTTCACTATACTCAACAAGAAGGGTATCCTTGTCCTCCACGACCTTATGGTACTTTGTTATTTGCAAACGACTTGCTTGCATTTTGTGCTTATAGGCCTTAAGCGATAACTTGTCTTCTTTGGCCAATGACAAGACCAACAACAAATAGATGGGTTAGCAAAATTTTACAAGTGACAAACAAGGAATGAATCCATAACATATACAAACTCATCTCAATCATTCGGTTAGCAATCAACTCCCCATTAGACCTCTTTCCAATTTACGGACTTCTTTAACTCCGATTCAATCAACATCACTCCTGAAGTGATGATAAAGGTCTTTTTTCAATTTATACTAACCAAAAAAACCCTCGTCAAAATATGTCACCATGGTGTCAAAAAGCACAACATCCTTTAGAATAACTTCATCAAATTCAAAATCACTCATATCCATAACTTCGATTTAGGAAGTTGGATCCTCAACGTCCTTTCTCTTTTTAACAACCTCGATTCTAAGGGTAAGGAGGAAGAGGTAGGCATGCTAGATATTGTAGGTGGGAGAGGCATCTAGATAAGCTCATCTAGTGGAATAAAGTCCCCAATGAGAGATGGTGCAATGGGAGTAGGTCGTGGGTATATGAGTACTAGGTATTAAGCATCAGAGGTGTCAATCAAGTTCTCAAGATCCATATTCAAGTAGTCTATGCCTATAAAAATAAGTAAAAAAGCTAGTAGTAGTTCGAGTTGCAATGAATGGTATTTACCTCCATTTTTTCAAATAAGTAAAATAAGTAAAAATGATGACCATAGTGCTCATTTGTATTGTTTGTTCCATACCTTTTTTTTTCAAACGAGCTACAGTTAAAATTTCCCTGCAGCTTTCATTTGAGGTATTTTGAAGCTCAATTCTTCATTTTTTTCCTTACCATTTGGACACAACTCGTTTATCAACTCATTTCCATGTATTATAGATTGGTGAGTTGACTCAGTCATCCCACACTTCCCTAGTAATGTAAAAATACTTGTCTTTCCAACCCAAGATGTTATTGGGGAGTTTCAAGTGAAGTTTATACCCAACAACACAAGATATGTACGCTTTCCCTATATCCATGTCATTTCTCTTTAAGCAACACATACATTTGATTTTGTCACTTGTTAGTTTCGTCTCATGCTCACTAGTGATGATTGAGAGACACAAGAAAGTTCATCATCCATTGGAATAGAACTGGATAGGTTTGATGTCAAAATTGTTGAGGGCACGAGCACCGAAGTCTAATTTCGAAGGGAGCCAAGTGTATCACCTACCACCTTACTAGGGGACCATTGGTGTCATATAAATGACGAGGTATCGGCATCAGACCTACACAGGATGTGATACAATATTTATCCTAATTTTCATCAGGTCACCAACAGTCAGAACGTTGGGCATCTTTTCTATCTGGTACTTGTCCTTAGTTTGGTGGGTAGGTTCACCTCGATTATCATGTTTTCTCTTTGGATGGGATACCTTTGTCAATGTGGATATATGTAAGCAAATTATGGGCATCGATCCCTATGAAGATGAGGACGAAGTAGG
Source organism: Hippophae rhamnoides (assembly GCA_033030585.1). Taxonomy (NCBI): domain Eukaryota; kingdom Viridiplantae; phylum Streptophyta; class Magnoliopsida; order Rosales; family Elaeagnaceae; genus Hippophae; species Hippophae rhamnoides. The sequence continues at coordinate 56,791,018 of CM065428.1, read as the reverse complement.
GAGGGATCCAGAAGAAGCAGGAAGGGCTATGATGCTCTCCTTAGTGGGTGCCTCTCCTGTGAAAATGAACCTTATTTCACAACCTACTAAAGTTTCAATAGGTTACTCAGCTTATTCTGAGCTCATTGCTAAGAGAGTTGAGTCTGAGATCCTTCTTAGGGTATACTTATCCTTAAAAATGATGAGTGAGCTATACTTTTTCCTTTGTTAGAAGACTTGGTTAATAATAAGTAAAAGTGGAAGAAATTACCTAATGGGTGAATGTTGTAGGCTTGATGAAGAACAACCTGGTCATAACAAAATGGATTGGTTTTCAAATAAAATCACTAGCTAGACGAACTTAAATTCAAGCCAAGTGTTTTTTGAACAGGTTGGTACCAAAAAAAGAGTAGTATAAAAAGGTATATCGGGCTGAAATCCTTTGAAGAAAAATTTTACTAAGTTAGAAACTTGAATTGGTAAAAAGTAAAAGAATTCTTACTATTTATATGGGAGGGATGGAAGCTTAAAGGTTTGCTTATTAAAACCCTAAATATTGGAATTATTCCGTATACTTTGTAGAATCCTAACGAGTAAGAGAGTTGATGTCAAGTAAGGCACGAGTGAAAGGATTGCTATTTAGATGACCTTAATGACCTCGCTTGTAAGCGACCTAACCATGCCGATGCAAGGGTCAAGTAATGGAGTATTCTCTTAACTTCTCAAAGTTTAGGGAATAGGGGAGCTAATGTTTTGCACTCTACATGTAACATGTACATTGCTCTAACGATTTGGATCACTTTTATACATAAGACCTCAAGTAGCCCGTGTATGGTGATCTAGATTGGTTATATAAATGCACCTTATAACTAGCGACCTCTAAAAAAATGACCTTGTGATTCAAAACAAGTGGCACCTAATCAATTAGACACCAGGATTAAGCGTCTCGTTGGTAGCCCTCCCAAAGAGCTTATCGTTCCAATGAGAGGTATACTATGCAACCTGAGGATAACAACTTAATTTTGTGTATAACTACTATGTGTATGTACTCTTATAACTCAAAATTGAACGTCGATCAATATAACCTCAACACTTGTCTCTTAGGTGCTATATATACTTCATTGATAAGATGAATAAAGGATTTAATCATTATTCACATTTCACACTTCTCTCTGAAAATCTTAATATACTGTAATCTCTCGAAATAATAATATTAATATAATTGATTAATTAACAACTAATTGTTATATGCCTGGAGAAAAAGGAAAAAAAGATGATAAACTTAAGTTAATTTGGTTGCATGAGTTGTACTAGATGGCCTGGTCTGAAGGCTAACAAGAGAATAGTAAATTCCTTTAGGCCCCTTAGTTAAAAGAGAAGAATGAGATCCTTTTTCAGCCACAGCTCCTTTGTCCAAAACGGCAATCATATCACAATTTTGTATTGTACTCAATCTATGTGCCACAACCACACTAGTCCTCCCCACCATCACTCTGTCCAATGCGTCTTGCACTATTTTCTCCGAGCGACTATCAAGTGCGCTAGTTGCCTCATCCAATAGCAATATAGCTGGATTCTTCAAAATGGCTCGAGCTATCGCAATACGTTGCTTTTGACCTCCAGAGAGTTGGACTCCTCTATCCCCACACCAAGTCTCATATCCTTCTTGTTTCAATCCAGCAATAAAATCGTGAGCATTTGCTGCTTTTGCTGCTTTAATAATTTCAGCTTCACTGATTCTTTCAGATGCACCATATGTAATATTATCTTTAATAGTGCCGGCAAATAATGTTGGCTCTTGGCTTACTAGTGCAATATGTTTCCTTAGGGACCTCAAGTGGTAAGATTTTATGTCTCGATTATCAATTTTCACTACACCTTTAAGTGGGTCGTAAAATCTCTCAATTAATCCTATAATTGTTGATTTACCAGACCCACTTTGTCCCACCAAAGCTGTAGATTTTCCTGCTTCAATTTTGATTGAGAAACCTTGGAAGATCATGACATTGGGCCTAGCTGGGTAGTAGAAATGGACATCTCGGAGCTCCACATCACCCGTTATATTTTCGGGTTGGTAACCATCTGAATCTTCCGGATCAATTTTTGTATACCGATCCAATACATCAAATACGGACACGACAGCATCTGAGCCCTTTGCAAGGTCTGAAGTCATGCTTCCAGCATCTGCAATAACACGACCAGTACTAACCAAAATCATAAAAGTCTCAAACAGTGTCTTTGCTGTGATGTAGCCTTGAGAGATGAGCTTGCCACCATACCAAAAGTCAAAAGCCCAAGTGACAGAAGTTAAGGACTGAGAACAAGCAAGCCCAATACCTGCATACCAAGATTGTCTTATACTTTCTCTTCGTGGACTTTCTTGAACTTTTTCAAGCATTTTGAGGACTCGATCTTGAGAAGAGAAGGCCGTAACCGTTCGAAGATTGGAAACTGCTTCAGCAGCAAGCTTACTACTTTCTTCTTGAGCTTTAATAGCTTTTCCAGACATACTTTTGAGGAGTACACGTCTAGTGTAGAAGCAAATAATAACGAGGGGTTGGATAGCTATCATAACAAGAGAGAGCCTCCATGCTATGACCAATCCCATTGTGCAAGCTACAATTACTGCAGAAAATGTTTGCACCAGAAGCGCCATTCTATCTCCCACTAAGGATCTTACCTGTACAAAATAGTTATTTAACTTATGCTTGTTTTTGTAACCAATTATGTTTTCAAATTTGTAAGATGAGTGTTATTTATTAATTAATTATTTTTTTAAGTTAATTTTTTTATTAGTTAACTTTAATTCTTTTTAAGAGATAATAATTAAAGAATATAACATAATTTTTTTATCAAGTGAGTTTTTTATTTTTTTATTTTTATATTTTTATTTAAAAATAAAAATAATTGTAAACATATCGAAATACAAAACGAATCTTTAATAGTTTAAATTAGTCCATTACTTAGATGATAGTTCAAATCTTTTACAAATGTAAAATAAATATATGTTTTTTTTATTAAAATTTCAAAAATAAAATTTTATATATAAAAGAAGAATCATGGGATACAATTAAATTAATTTATAAACACCTACCACATTGGCGTCTTGGGCAAGTCTAGAGCAAATGGCACCACTAGAATTATCATCCTGATCGAACCATCCAACTTCAAAGGTAAGCATCTTTAAAAGCATTAACTCCCTAATCCTCTTGGTCAAGTACTCCCCCATATACGCAAAGTTATAATGTTGGCTAATATTAATCAACAACGAAAAAATAGCCAATCCTAGAAAACACAACGCATAAATCCGAGTCTTCTTCTTTATTTCATCATGATCAGTCAAGAAATACACTGATATCATCGAGCCCATCGCATATGCATAAACCGGTTGAACAGCACCAAAAAGTGTTGCACTCAAGCACCCAAGACTCGCTTGTTTCCACTCAGGCGAATTCAAAGCCAACAATCTTCTAAAAGAAGGAACCGGAATTTTTTTATCTTCTACATCTTCTTGATCTCCAGTAAGTGAAGCTCGACTTGGTGTAAACGAGTTGGTAGAACTCGACCGACTCATCATTGAAAGCCTTCTACTGCTAGTGTTGTTTAAGTCCAAGCTTGATAAGGAAGAAGTTGGTTGGTTTAATACTTCTTCTGAGCTTTTTTGTTTTTCTGTTTGCTGTAAACGAATAAGTGAGGCATAGAGTCCATTTGGGAGATGGATTAACTCGTCGTGTGAGCCGGTCTCCATGACCTGACCGTTTTCAACGACAGCAATTTCATCTGCGTTTCTAATGGTTGAGAGGCGGTGGGCGATTACGATGGTGGTTCTTCCAACTGATGCTTTTTCAAGGGCTTCTTGTACCACACGTTCTGATTTAGAGTCTAATGCACTTGTGGCTTCGTCTAAGAGGAGGATTTTGGGTTTCTTTATGATTGCTCTTGCTATGGCTATTCTTTGCTTCTGTCCTCCTGAAATCTGAACTCCTCTCTCTCCAACCTGTTCATTTATTTAACGGATATAATTTTCTTTTCTTTTCTTTTCTTTTTGTTCTAAATAAAATGGTAATTAAATACCTTCTAAATATTTATAATTTAATAATATTATACATCATAAAAATATTATTTATAAACTGTTTAATTTAATCAAATCCTACGTATTTATAAATATACTTTTCTTTTTTGTAATTTTTGTAAAATGTCTCAATATCACGATAACATATAATCCAAATAATAATTATCATGACAAATAAAAAAAATTAATTAATTAATTAATAATAAGGAAGTCTGAAAACAGGTTTTCTGTAACTAGTTTGGAAAGGAACAAAATATATAAATAATTTTACTGTGTTTCCGTGTAATTACTTTTAATTACACAAATATCATCATTTAATTTTTTAATTTATAATGGTCGTGATTTTTTCTGTTCTCAAAAGTAGAAAAATGATGAAAAATAGTATTATTAAGTTAATATATTAATATTACTTTTGCTATGATTATATTTGTCATTTTCTTATTTTCTTAATAGCATGCAAATGATAAACAGTTCAAATGGCTCTATTTTTCAAATATGTTAATTCCGAGTTTATACTCCATCAAATTACCTTATTTTAAACTAATAATGTTCTTTTACCTAACATATTAAAATAATAATTTATATATTTAATTAATATTTTTTTATAAAATTAAGTATACTAAACAACGCCAATTACAAACAAATCGACAAATAACACTTTTCCCATAATTTTAGTATATTTTCTTCAAAAATAAAAATTTATCGTACCATTGCATCAATTACATTATGTAAATGCATATCTAAGCATACATATAATATTATTTAGTAAGAAAATTTATGGCTTTTTATAAATTTATTATTTAATTTTGAGTCATGATACATTTATCATCAAATTATTATTAGTGTTATAAATTTATCACTTTTATGAAAAATCAACTACTAAACTTTTTATATGTGATACAAATCTATCACTCTCGTTATATATTTCGGTAATAGATTTGTACTATTAACAAAATGTTAAATTCGTCACAAAAATGGTAGATTTAAAATAATAATAAAAATTTGATAATAAAATTGTTATTAATTAATATATATATACAAACTAAACATAATTTACATCACTTTTAAACTAATTCAATTAGTAAAAAAAAGGTAATTTAAGTCTATTAATTTCAATAAAAATATAATTTAATCCTTTATTTATTAGTTACGGTAACATAAATATGATACCTTTACAAAAAAAGATTTTAAAAGTTCATTTGGAAAAATAATGAACTTGTATTATCTTAATTTAAAAACGAATAAATAGAGTATCACAAATCCATTATTTTTTAAAATAAATTTTTACGATTTTTTTTATAAAAATAAAACTTGTACTATCGTACACAATAAATATAGATTTAAAATATAATTTCGATAACAAACTTCAAAGATTATTCATCATATTCAATTATATATGACATTTATATGTTCACTAAGTGAGATTAAGTAAATGAGATTGTAAAGTTATTATATTTATTTTTAAAATATTATTTATTTAGTATGATTATTTTTGTAATGATTTAATCTTATTATTATAAAAGAAAATAATCGTATAAAAATAAATAATTATTTTTTATGTTTTTATCTATTTTTAATTTAATTAACTTTTTCTATTATAATTTATTTAATTCCTACCGAACTCTATCTAATAAGATCCTAAAAATTAAAAAATAACCCTAACATTGTTTGGATTGATAGTAACACAGAATCTACAAGGACCACGTTTGCACTTTGTATTCAATAATGTGCCCGATTTGTTAATAAAGAAAATAATTAAATATGCAAAATGTTTAAGCCTACGCCACAAGCAATACTAACCTGAGTATCATATCCCTGAGGTAGCAAAGAGATGAAATTATGAGCATTTGAAGCTTTGGCTGCCTCAACAATCTCTTCATGGTCTGCATCTTCTTTGCCAAAAAGTATGTTTTCCTTAATGGTAGTGGCAAACAGAGCAGGCTCTTGGCTAACCAAACCCATCTGTGACCTTAGCCACTTAAGTTGCACCTTATCTATGACTATCCTATCAAGAAGTATCTCTCCCCCAAGTGGATCATAAAATCTCTGCAACAGTGATATTACTGTTGATTTTCCTGAGCCACTCCCTCCTACTACAGCCACCGTCTTTCCCGCAGGAATCTTTAAGCAAAAGTCTTTAAGAATTATACTTTCTGGTCTTGATGGGTATGCAAATTCTATATGCTTAAACTCAACTGCACCTAAAACATTCTCCAAAATTTCACCTTCCATGTTTTCTGAATCAATTTTAGGCACTCTTTTTATCACTTCCATAACTCGTTCTCCAGCTGAAGATGCTTCAGAGAAGTGCTTCAAGTTTGATAATCCAGCACCCAATGCTCTGTTGAAAAAGAGAGAGAGAGAGAGAGAGAGAGAGAGAGAGAGAGAGAGAGAGAGAGAGAGAGAGATGCAAATTAAGACAACGCAATTCAGATTATAAATTTGTTTTGCGAATTTAAGCAAAAAAAAAAAAATGAAACTTGAAAAAGCAATGAAATACTTACAATCCACCAACAGCTATGGCGGCACCAACTGCAAAAACAGTTCCTCCTTGAGCTCCATGGTACATAACCAATCTGCTGCCATAATAACACATGAAAGACCAAATAGCAAATACAAGACCATTGCTTCCAATAGCCAAGCCTTTTGCCAAACCTTGTCTTAGCCCCAACTTCACCGACCCTTGTAGAGCTGCAGAGAACTCTGTTATGGTTTTGTTTTCTCCAACAAATGCATAAACGGTTCTGATTGAAGATATTGCTTGTTCTGCTATGGTTCCCGCTTTATTATACTCTTCCCTGATCTTTCTAGCCAATCCCATTAAAGTTCTTCCATACATTAATCCAGGAATTACTAAAATCACAACGAATGGAAATCCTACAATTGCTAGTCTCCAAAGCATTATGAACGCTGCAATATAACTCCCAATGAACATTGACGCATTCATCAGAAAATTTGGTAGCTGGTGACATAAGTAGAAACAGTCAAATACAATTGTAAGTGTTGGGGGGATTTCTATAAATTAATATTGTGGGAAAAAAATTAGAAATTTAATTTAAAGATTAAACCTTTTCACTAAGAACATCTTGAATGACAAGGCTATCACTAGAAACACTTGTTATTACTTCGGAAGTGCTTGTCACATGTAAATCAAAGTAACCCACATCTTGCCTTAGCACTGCTTTCAAGTATCTTGCTCTCATTCTTGTTGCTTGTCTTTCCCCTGTTCTTGTCCAACAGTATCCTTCTAAAAATTCAAAAAATAAAAACAAAAAGATATAAAAAAGGAAATTTATGAAAGTCCCTGAAAAAGAAAAAAAAACTGGCATATACGGTCACACTGAGAGTCCTACCTAAGAAACAGGCGACAAATGATCCACATGCCAAGTACAAGATAGCAACTGCATTCTGTCAAACACCAACACAAATCATTACACTTTAGACTATATCTTCTGAATAAAAATAGAGAGAGATTGAAAGAGTCACCTTATTAATGTTTTCGAGGAAATTAGCTTGTAACGAAGTAGATGTTTTGCCTACACTGTTCATCATTTTGCCACTGATTAACAAGACCAACGGCGTTGAAAAACCATCGCCGATAGAACCAAGTAACCCGAGGGCCATCAAACATAAATCCACTCTATCTGCATGCATGAAAATGGAACTGAAAGATCCATCAGTTTTCTTCTTCTTTGAACATGTATTACATTTACCTTGTTGTCCCATTTCAGGCTCTTTTGTGAGAGACCAAACAATAGTAAGTACTAAGGTTCTCGTCTCACGTCTCACGTCTCACGTCTCACGTCTCGTGGGGTTTATATTTGATTATGGCCTGTTTCGAAATACAAGGGGCCCAACTGACTTTAAACTAAAGATCAGTGGGAACGAGTAAACACGAAAGAAGGCCTTTGTGTAATATATATAGAGTTGTCACCTGCAGGCTACAACTGGTAGCTGAATTGACAGAGTGTGGACAGGCCTATTATATTAAAATAAGGCTGAGGTGAAATAAACATGGCCTGATGAGGGAAAATCACAGTTGACTTCCACGCCCACCTATTCTAAGACTTTTACGGCATGATTTTTACTCATATTGATTACGGACCGTATAATTTGTATTCTATTTGACTGACTGTAAAATTAAACCGTATTGTATTATAAAAATAATATAGTTATTTATAAAATTTATACTATTGTCCCACGTTTTGTTAGAGGGAATGTAATAGAATTAGGATTGATTCCTTCCATTTTGTGTGTTTGATTGGACGGAATGGAATCTGATTATTAAAAAAGAAGTAATCACAATTCCTTCTCACACTTTTGGTAATCATTATTCCATTCCCATCTAAACTTTTTTTTCCAATTTTACACTCACTTAAAATATAACTTTAAATTCAAATCCTAAATTCTCAAACCCAAAATTCCAAAACCCTAAACCCTAAACCCTAAATTTCAAAACCCTAAATCCAAATCTTAAAATCCTAAAACCTTAAACCCTAAACCTTAAATCACTAAACCCTAAACCTTAAATCCTAAATCCCAAAACCCTAAAACATAAATCCCAAATCCCTAAACCCTAAACCCTAAATCCCAAATTCCAAATCCTAAAACCCTAAATCCTAAACCCCAAATCCCCAAATTCCTAAACCATAAACCCCAAATCCCTAAACCCTAAATCCCTAAACCCTAAACCTTAAAACCCTAAATCCCTAAAGTCCTAAACCTTAAAACATAAATCCACAAACCCAAAACCCTAAAACATAAATCCCAAAACCCTAAACCCTAAACCCCAAATTCCAAATCCTAAAACCCTAAACCCCAAATCCCTAAACCCTAAACCCTAAATCCCAAATCTCCAAATCTTTAAACCCTAAACCCTAAACCTTAAAACATAAATCCCAAATCCCTAAACCCTAAACCCCAAATTCCAAATCCTAAAACCATAAACCCTAAACCTTAAAACCCTAAACCCCAAATTCCAAATCCTAAAACCATAAACCCTAAACCTTAAAACCCTAAATCCAAAATTCGAAAACCCTAAACTATTTTTAGAAAAATAATAATTTTAACCCTAAACCTTAACCTACAAATATAACCCCAAATTCTAAATCCCTAAACCTAAATCACACATCCCAAACCTCAAAACCTTAAACCCTATTTAGAAAAATAATAATTTTAATAATATATTTATCTTTAATTAAGTAATAATTATTTAGAAAAATAATGATTTCAATAATATATTTTGTCTGATGAAAAAATAATAATTAAATGACATTATTTGAACTTTACAGCATGTAGAGGTATTAAAGTCATTTACAGCTTTTTTCATTCCATTCCAGTGACAAACCAAACACTATAATCCTGATTCTAAGCTTGATTCCAATGGTCAAACCAAACAAAATTGTTTCTTTTCCATTCCGATTCCAATTCCGATTTCGATTCCATTCCACGAACCAAACGCCACCTTATAGTGGTACGCGAGTCTAAAATATAGAGAATATTTAACTCAATACGTTTATATTTTTAATTGTAAAATTACATATCTTTAATTTATATTTTATATTAAATTAAAAATATTTTTTTTATTTTTACAAAAATAAATTAAATATTAATTTAAACAGATTTTATAATAAAAATATTTTAAATATAAAATATTTATAATTAATTTTATCAAATTATATTATACTCACTAATTATAATATAATTCAATAAATTTAATTCTAATATGATTTTATTTAAAATTAATTCTATTTATTATAAGTTATGATTATTATTTTAACTATTATGTTAATTAATTATAAAATAAAAATAATAAATTCCATTATTTTAAATAACAATTATCTTCCTAATCTTCCTAATTTAAAGAAGTGCCCAACCTTTCATTCTTGGTAAAAAGATCATTTAAAGGCGAAATGCTTTTTTAAGTAGTGCTTTTTTTAAATTACCTGAATGTTCTTAAAAATGTTAAAGTTTTATAAATTAAAATAGTTTTGGCTATATCTTTTTTAATTAAATGAATATTTTTGCCCCAAAATTCTTATTTTCCACTAAAATTCATATATAAAACATTCAAAGTTCAAGTTGCTTCATCTAAAAACGTTTTTAACTAGAGTATCTTCGTTTTTTAAAAATGTTTTAAGAAGTAAATCATACGTCGCGTTAAAAAGTACCTTTTTTTTAAATATAATATAAGTTAATAGTTTTAGTTATTTTTATAAAATTTCATAATCATGAAATCATTCATCTATTTTAGTTTTATTAAAATTTTAATATATTTAGGATTATCTAATTTGAGACAAGCGTTTTTATTATATTATCTTTAATATTTAAATAAATATGTTTTATATGTAAATTATTATATTTAAGTAAATATAAAATATTAATTATTAAAATGTATATTAAAAATATATGAATTAACAATATTTATCATATATTTTTAACATTGTTAAATTGCTTAAATTTTAATTTTTTTTATATATGGATACATATTGTAATTTTCAAAAAGCACAATGATGAAATATCTATTAGGAAATTAACTCTTTTTATTCAAAGTAATGTATAATAAAAATTTAAATGATAATAGTATAAAAAATTTTATTTAGAATTAGTTTAGTTTTCATTCTTATTTTGCATAAAAAAACCAAAAATATATAAATTTGTATAAATTCATAAAAAAAATCCTTAAAAAGTAGGTAATTTTTCAAGTTGTTTTCAACGTCATTAGCCAAAAAAAGAAGAAGTTATTTTTAACAGTAGTATATCTATTTGATATTAATGAAGGGTAACAAGGATTTGAAATTTCTTAATTAAATTTAATTATTTTTATTTCAAATATTATAAAATCTTTTTATTAAGAAAAGTTTTACATCTAATCTCATAATTATTAAAAATTAATATTTTAATTTTATAATTATTTAAAGTTATACCGTTAAATCTTATCACTTTTTATATTAAAATACATTATTTTTATAAACTATAAAATTAAATTAACTCATTTTATGTAATAATAAAATCCTGTTTTAATCATATCACTTTTTAAACTAAAATATCTTATTTTATAAATTATATATTATAAAATTAAATTAATTTATTCATAAATTATAATATTAAATTAATTTATTTTATATAATAATAATAATAATAATAATAATAATAATAATAATAATAATAATAATAATAATAATAATGAAACCTAACCTTTATCTCATTTGATATGAACGTATATTATTAATATTACTCTTTATAGTTTACACATAGCTATTTGCCTCGACACAGCGAACCTATCTTTGAGTGGTCAGTTAACGGTTAAACACACAGGCGCACGTGGCGGTCATGAATTTGGCACTGTATAAATATACACGTTTAAATTAAATAAAAAATTAATTGACCCGCTCTAAGAAAAAAAATACTTATTTATATAATAAATTATAGTACATTATAATTAATTTATTTAATAATTATCAACTAAATTAATAATATTTATTTTTAATTTATAACTAATATTAAATAAATGATAATAATATTGTAATTTATGATAAATATAATTTATTATTTGAAAAGTCAGCGGGCTACTATTTCTATTCTGTTGTGTACAGAAATATTTACAGGCATCACTTTTTTTTTTATCAAAATATATTTCTTTAATTAAATAGACAATTACAAGCAAATTTACAACGTTACAGTAGTTTAGTAGTTTATGTGATGAGGTAATATTTTAATTATATTTATTGTAAATATTTTATTATAGTATATTATTTTCAGTTCAATTGACTGAATATAATTCCTCCTTTTTGTTACGTCATATCTAAAAAACAAAATAAATTAAAAGAACATATTATCAAAAAAAATTAAAAAAAAAAACCGGTGATCGCAACTTTACTTAAATATGATGATCATTTATGTCATAATGTCAGTCCTTAAAAGAAATAGAACCGTACGGGACAAGTACCAGTTTCTATTAGGTCAAGAATTGAGCATCGAGGTCATTTTTCTGCTATTGCCACATCATTACATTAGGAATGTAAAAGCAGGGCTATATGTATTTTTTGTAGAGCTATATCATGTTTTTAAATCAATAAATTATATATATAACATAACTTTTATTAATATTTTAATTTATTATTATCCATCATGATAGTTACGATCTCATATCATTTAATAAATCTTTTTCTAAACATTGTTTTTAACATAAAATATTAATTAATTTATTACTTTTTAATTAAAATAAGATATTAAACACTAAAAACTTAGTTCAATATTAAAAAGAAGAAAATAAAAAAATTTATTTTTTTAAATAAATAACACGTACATATAAAAAAGAGAAAATAGTAATAAGTATAATACACACTTCGTAATCATATAATCATATGGTAATAATATATAATTTAAATATAAATTATTTTATTTAATAAATAAATTTTATAAAAAAATAATTTTAATTAATACTTTAATTTATTATTATTTAAGAATGTGACATTACATTAACATGATATATTATAATCTCATCAAATTTAATAAATTTTTTTATAAACATTTTTTTTTTCATAAAGTATTGATTAGTTTATTATTTTTTTAATTGATATTATATATTAGAGGTTTAAAATGATTAACTTGTACAAATATAATCCACTTAAAAATAAATTAAATGGATCATATTTATTCATTAAATTGGTGAACATAAGTAATATGAATTATCACACTAATGTGATAAAAACAATCATCAAATGATAATAATATACATGCATGATAAAACTACTACAATAATTAATCATAACAAGAAATAAATTCAAAAGAAGATGAAAAGTTTTTTTAAAAATAAACAATACATACGAATGAAGTAAGGGGAGATAAAGCAACAACAAGTAGAATTCACGCACACACTTTAAATAACTAGCTGATTTTTAGAGGTGTAATGATACTTATATACTTTCATTCTACATCATACTTTAACAATATCAAACTTTATTGATCTTTCTTTGAATAAATAATACATACACAATGTAAGCAAGCGAAAAGAATAGGGACAATTAGAATCTAAACACATGCTCTAAAAGGTTAGCTAATTTTTAGAGGTGTGATGATACATATATACTCTAATTTTATATCACATTTTAACAACGTAGGATTTCATTAATATTTTGTTGAATAAACAACACACTTATGAAGGAAACAAGGAAACAAATAGAATCTATGTACACACTCTAAAAAAATTAGTTGATTTTTAAAAGATGACTAAAAATGAGAGACCCCTTCTCTCACTAATTTATTTTTTAATTAAAAATAGCCATTTAAATTTAATTTGATTTAAATTAAATTTAAAGGTTTTTAATTCATGTTTGATTAATAGTTGGATAAACCAATTCAAATCCAAACATGTTGGATTTTTTGGAACAGATAATGTTAATTTTATATTGAATTTATTTATGAATTATTATCATATATAAAATACGATATATACAACATTTAAAGTTTAAATTATCAAAATTTATTATTTATAATTACAATTAAGAAAATCAAAATAATAAGAAGTATTATTTGGATAATTATTAAATTATTATAGAAAATTAACATTTATATTTATTTTTAAATTCAGATAAAAATTTAATAGAATTGTAATATGTATAATATTTAAATATATTATATTATAAAATAAAATATGTATTTATTTATTTATAAAATAAAATTGAAATGGATTATAAAATATTTCAATCTAAAACGATCCAAATTTGAACAAATTATATACTTTTCAATCTGAATCTGACGTGGTTATAAAATTTTCATTTCAATTTTATCTGAATATCAAAAATTTTAATTTAGATAGATTAATCATATTATTTGTTCATCCACACAATCAATTAACAATAAAAGTGGTAGAAGAAAAAGAAAAAAAAATAGTATTATTAAAAAAATTTAATCTTAAAAATTAAAATGGAATTTTTATATAAGAACTAAATGGATATATTTGAAAGTATATATATATACTTTTTTTATAAAGAATTAAATAATATTTTTTCTAAATTAAGGTGAAAGTTAAATAATATTGTTTTCTAAATTAAGGTGAAAGTTATGTATGTTATGTGAAATCAAAAGTAATCTCAGTAAGCAATACAGTTCAATTGAAAAGTCTATTAAAAAAATACATAGTTAAAAAAAATGCTCAAAATTTTGTAATAAACGTATATTTAGATAAGAATAAGTTAAATTTGACCACTTACTCAAAGCCAAAAAATTCATATTGATCGCCATATATTTTTTATTACTTTAACTTGTCTTCGTATTTTTATTTCAAATAAATATGTGTTTAGCTCACTATATAATCGAGAGGAAAGTTTATATTAACTTATACTCAGATATAATAAATAATACAAGCATACGATTGTTTTCTTATTAACAAATAAATACTTATGAAATAGTTATATCTTGTATATAACTCACGATAAGTATGTGTTTAAAACTTATAAAAAATTAAAAAAAGATATATTTATTTTCAAACAAATAAAAAAATTGGAATTTTTTTTAAAAGAAGATAAAAAATGGGTAAATGATTTTAAAAAATTGGGGTTGTTAGGGGATGATGGGTTAAAAGTAAATTCACTTGTAAATGAGATTTAACCCTTAAATAGTTAAACCTAACATAATGAAGAAATTAATGTTTGAAGAAATAATCAGAGGAAGAAATAAACGTTTCATTAATCTAATTTCTTGATTTGTATCGGATATTTACATTGTTTATATAGACAAATACTAATTACTATTTCTGACCAGCCATGATTGAATTGTATGATTCTGACTTGATTGGTAGGCGCAGTGTGTATATTGGAAAAAATGTTTAGCGTCGGTCTGCATGATTGTTGAATTGTGTTTGCGGTGTTTGTTGAATTCAACACTCGCAGTTGATGCGTAGATGTCTTCATGAACTTATGCAGAGCTTCGTGAATACTCGAGCATGAGGCGCTTTTTAGTGAGGATGTCGACCAATTGATCTTGACTTGATTTTTGGCAATTCCAATGAATTTTCTTCTAACTTTTCTTTAATAAAAAATCATGTCAACTTCAACATGTTTTTTACGATCGTGTTGAATTTGGATTATCGCATGATCATCATTGTACGCTTTATTGTCACAAAATAACTTAATTGATTCTTTCGCGGGATATGTCAAATCTTTTAAGAGATTGTAACCACGGCTGTAAGCCCAAGTGCCATTCCTCACGTATTGACCTCTAACGCTTTGAGCAGACCGCCACAACATGTTGTTTCTTACTTCTCCATGTTACAAGATTTCCCTTACAAAGTGAAGTAGCCTGATGTAGATCGTCTATCATTTATTGATCCGGCCCAATGGCATCAAGTATATACTTGATTCTAGAAAACTACGAGTTAGTGAACAATACTCGCTTTTCCAGGTGAGCGATTTTTAAATATCTCAAAATACGAATAAGCTGCATTCATATGTTGTTCTCGAGGATTATGCATAAATTGGTGACAATACTTAAAGCATAAGGTGCGGTCATATGTGTGCCAAATACATAACCTTCCAACAAGCCTTTGGTATCTTTCTTTGTTTGTTGGAACTTGATCAACCTTGATACATAACTTTAATCCTTCCTCTCTTGGTGTTTTAAATCGGTTGACATCGGTTTCTTTTCTTTTAATAAATCTAAGGCATACTTTCTTTGAGATAAGAATATTCCTACATTGATCGAGAAACCTCGATCGAAAATATTTTTAAGGAACGAGGTCTTTCATTTCGAATTCTTTGGATAAGTAAGTTTGTAGCGCTTTCCTTTCTTGAAGATCATTTCTGTTACTATCATATCATCAACATATACAATAAGTGCGGTGATCTTTACCATACCCCCTTTTTAGAAATAAAGTATGGTCCGAATTGCTTTGCTTGTAGCCAAATGCCTTCATTGACCTTGTGAACCCGCCAAACCGTACTCTTGGGGATTGTTTCAATCCATCTGATGATTTTTAATTTGCACACCTTTTCTCCATGGATTGTGGATTTCTTGATTCCTGGTGGTAAATCCACGTAGACTTCTTCAATTAAATCTCCATGTACAAAGGCATTTTTTACATCAAACTCATATAATGACCGATCTAAATTTGCACTAGAGATACCAAGACCGACGGTGTTAATTTTGGCTACGGTGCAAATGTTCTGTATAGTCGATCCCACGTATGTTTGAGTGTATCCTTTTGCCACCAATCTTGCTTTATATCGTTCAATCGTACCATATCCGCTTGATATTTTATCGAAAAAATCCATCGACATCCAACAATTTTCTTTGTTGGTGAATGATCGACAAGCTTCAAGTTACATTTATTTCTAAAGATTTTAGTTCTTCATTCATAGCATCTTTCCATTTTTGGTCGACTAAAGCTTCCGCACACCGTTAGGAATAGATACTGAGATAATTGATTCACAAATGATACGTTTGATTTTGACAAACGATGTTTGAACATATAGTTACTCGTGGGATATTTGACTTTACTAGAAATCTCGGGTTCATACGTGGCTTTAGGAATACCTCTGTTAGGGACGTGATGGAAGTATTTTACGGTTGGTTCAATAGTTGGAACATCCTCTCGCAAACGATTGGTTAGGTATATCGGCGGTTTGTGGAGAAGGAATCTCGTACTCATTTAGTGGTAGTAAGGAACTTCCTCGATGATCTTGAAGTTGATGAGGACTTGATTCCATTTCCACTTGAGTCTTGTCTATATTGAGAGTTATTACCATAATTCAAGTTATTTGTATTTTCCTCACATATAATTTGTCTTTCTTCATAAGGAAGCAATTTATATGTAAAGTGGTCTAATTTCGACATGGTTGTACTCCCCACTGAAAGTCAGTGTAGAGAAACATACAGATCTTCATGAAAAATAACATCCATAGTAGTAATCATTTGTTTTGTAGGAGGAGGATGGTAACACCGATACCCTTTTTGTTGTATGGCATATCCCATAAAAACACAACGTATTGCTCGTGGATCCAACTTGCTACGTTGTTGTTTATGTAGTGTACAAATGCCACACAACCAAAGAGGAGGTAGATTGGGAACATTTGGTGCAACAATTGCTTCGAGTGATGGCTTGTAGTGGTGTTTGGAAGTTAATGGGGCCTGGAAGGTACCCGATTGATTAAATATGCGGCGAAGTAATTGCTTCTCCCCGATAAGATAATGACATATTAGCGTCGATCAATGAGGCACGGACGACTTCCAACAAGTGTCGATTTTTCCCTTTACGCAACTCCATTTTGTTGGAGGTGTATCAACACAAGTAGTTTGATGAATAATGCCTTCGATTGAAGATATTCTTGAAGCTCGGAAACTTTTATATTCTCTCATTATCACTTCTTAGAACTTGGATCTGTGTTTTATATTAGTACGAACCATTTTATGAAATTTTCTAAATAAGAAGTTTACCTCACTTTTAGATTTCATTAAAATGACCCAGTCATTCTACTAAAATCATCGATAAATGTAACAAACCAACGTGATCCTCCCAACGTAGAGACTTTGGAAGGACCCCATACATCAGAATGTATAACCATAAACGGAGATGGACTTTTATTTAAGGTTACAGGAAATGAGGAACGATGACTTTTTGCTAGTTCACAGACATCACACTTTAAAGTAGAAAGATCTAAGCTCAAAAATAAACTTGGAAATAATTTTTTCAAATATCCAAAAGAAGCATGACCCAATCTCCTAACACCACGACCAATCGTTTGCTTCGTTTGAATGTCCTTGAACACACAAAAGTCAGGCCAAAAAATAACAAAACAAGATAAAGCAGTGGTTATTTGAGAAATAGATATAAGGTTATACTCTAAAGAGGAACGACTAGTACCGAGTCTAAATTCAAAGTACTAGTGAGAGACAAAGATCTTTCCCCAATGAGCGGGGTTGTGTTACCATTGGCGGTGCAAGCAGGTTTTGTGTGAAGATGGTTTTGAGATTTGTCTAGAATCGAATGTCATATGATCGGTTGCACTGAATCAATTATCCATGTATTATTAAAAACAGGAGAGAAAAAACTTTAAACATCTTACCAACATGTCTTGAGGAGGTTGCAACATGATCCTTTGTTGTTTCAAGAATGGTGACGAGAACATCTGTCGTGGATTTTTCTTGAGAGTCACGGTTGTGATCCCACCAAATCGGGATATCCCACCAATTCAAAACATCGTTCTTTTGTATGACCGCTTTTGATGACAATGGGTACATTTAAACGATGATTTATCGATCACCTTCGTTCTTCTTGATTGGAAAAAGAAGCGATTTTTAGATATCATGGCGGAAGCGTCGACATCTCTAGATTTTTCCTTGATGAGATTCACGTACTACCTCACGTCGAATCAAGGAATAACAACCTTCTAAATGCAGGATAGTTTCTTTTCGCAAAATTTGCATACGAACACCGCCAAACTCATCATCTAATCAGCAAGAGAAAATATGTATCCTTAGTCTTTCAAGACTCTTGATATGATATTAGATCATGAGGTCTTTCATGACGCACCTTATCACGATGTAATCATGTCTTGGAAAATTTGGGTTAACTCTCGTATCTTTCTGAAAGTGATTTTCCATTTTGTCTAAAGTAAAGGCTTTTTGGTTTAAGATAAATACACCGTAATTCATCACTTCCATCATAGAATGCTTTAGCCAAAGCACCCCAAATTTCAAGAAGCGATAGGGTATGCGTAGAATATCGCTTCGTGATTTGGACCTAATTGGACATAAGTAGCCATCTCTTCACTTTTTGATTTACGCATACCAACATTATAATTGTTTGATGTTTTTTCGGGTTGCAAATTTTTGTCATGAATATAAGAGAGTTTTTCTCTCTACGCAATATGCATTTCTATTATTTGAGACCAAACATCATAATTAGTCTCATTAAGAACAATTCGGCATTAAACACACCTTGATGAGCAGTTGTACAACAAGCTGGATTTGATTGCTCCGTAGGTAATGAAATTATACCTACGTCGTGATATTATGAGTAACGAAACTAGAAAATAGTGTAATAATTTTAGGGCTAAAGAATATATATATATATATATATATATTTTTTTTTTTTGTGTTTTTTAATATATATTTATACTAAATAGGATAAAAACCATAAAACCGAATCAAATTTGGTTTAAAAAACTTGAAATATTGAGCAGGACGGTGGTAGAAATCGAGCAGGAAAAAAAAGCTTAGGGTTTGGACCTTTAAAATAGGCCAGAACCAGGTCCAAAAATATGAAATCAGAACAACCGAGCAAACATGGAGTTCAATAGAACCGGCCAGGACAACTGAGCCGAACCGAGGTGAATCGAGCCGAGCCGACGCGGGCCCGGCCTACGCCTGGCCGACCGAGCCGCAGCCTTGACAAGCCGAACCGACGGCCCAGGAACCGAACAATGACCGAAGCCGGCGAAGCCGACCGATGACACGTCATCATCTTGACCTCGACGGCGCGTGGGGCGCTGGTGGGCGATGTAAAAACTCACTCTCCACTTCGGCGCGTGCGCGGCGTGGAGGGTTTGCACTCGCTGTCTGTTTTTACCAAAATGTTGAGTGTGTTTAGAAATGTCTGGTAAAATTAGGTGGGAGAAATACTTAAAAATTGATGTTTGTAATTAATATTTGTAAGAGGGTGTTTGAATGAAAATTTTTGATGAAAAAAATATTTTCGAGATAAAGAAATCTCTGTTTTTAGAAAACGAGGTTTTCAAATTTGTATAAAGAACGACTTGAGCTTTGATCTGTGAAGAAATTAATGTTTGAAGAAATAATCGAGAGGAAGAAATAAACGTTCGTTAATCTAATTTCTTGATTTGTATGGGATATTTACATTGTTTATATGAGCAATCTTAATTCTTATTTCGCCTTGTGATTGAATTGTATGATTCTGATACGATTGGTAAGTAGCGGTGTATATTGGAAAAAATGTTTGGCGTCGGTGCAGTGATTGTTGAATTGTGTTTGCAGTGTTTGTTGAATTCAACACATAATTCCATTATCTTTCCTTTGAGTCAAAGCACGGAATTAAAAAAGAAAAAAATTATAAAAAAAATAATTTTTTTAAATTTATAATAATAAAAATAATATTCGATGAATTTAAATAATATTAAATATAAAATGATATATATATGTATTTTTTATCACACACGGTTATTTTTATGATTATATATTTAATATTTGTTATTTATTTTTTAAATATTTTTAAGTACTATTCACTCAAATAGAAATAAAAAATTTGTAACCATTGCGTGTTGAAATGTTAATGGGACAGGACAGGGAATATTACTGGTGGTGGGGCAGGGTTTTCCCATCGAAGGTTCGTGTTTTTAAGATGTAGAAAATTTCCTACCAAAATAAACTATAATAATTAAAATTTTAATAACTTAAATAATTATAAAAATTTAAGTATATTTATTTATTATGTAATTATAACTAAATTACTTATATTTTGTAGCAAAAAAAAAATTAAATTATTTAAATTATTAATTTAACAATCATTATAATCATTTATTTCATATATCAAAACATTAAATTTAAAAAAAAAATGAAGAAAACGAAAGGGAATAAACAAGATAGGAGGATAATTTCCATTCCAATCCCACCTGCATCGATCGATCTCTCACAGGAAATTTTTCATTAATGTTATGAATCCCACCTATCTTATTTGAAATGGCATTCTAGTCACTATGATCCCCACCAAGTAAACTTTCAAAAAGTATATCAAAATCTTATTTGAAATCGCATATATATATATATAGACATACAGCTTTCCCATCACAGACCAAGCTAGCTACTAAAAAAATGGGGCTTATAAATTGAATCATATTAGCTACATAGCTTATCATCATCATTAATTCCTATATATAAGTAATCCAACAAGCTAGTGAATATATGTTATCCTAATTTTTATGAAATTTATAATAATATTACTTATCTAAAATAATTTTAAATTAATAAAATGAGATTATTAAAATAAATATGAGATTATTAATTTACTAATAAAAAGGTTGATTCAAACAATTAATTAAGCTAATTAATGATTTATTTACATACCCAATAAATTAAATCAATTAAGAAAGATTATTAATTTTAGTTTGATCAATTTTAAAATAAAATTACCGTGAAATTACACATAAGCAGCACTAATTTCTTGTAGCACTTCTGTTAATAAGTAGAACGCCACTATTGTTCTATTAATACCATTAACTAACATAAGGGTTACATGCGCGCGCGCGCACACACAAAAAAAAAAAAAGAATTTCTAACCGACCAAGCAATTTTTCAAAAACCACTTATCAAGTAAACATATTCCTTTGTCAAATCAAATAGTACTTGTTCACGAATCAGTACTAAAAAAAAAAGTAGGACTTTCTTATAAAAATCCATGTTCTGAATTTGTGTGCTTGTAAATATATGATTCAAACTCATATATAATAATACAAATTAATTGTTCAAAAATATTAGCATTGAATTTAAGTTAGACTAAAAATACTATTTATTAATCAATGAGATGCTGAAAGAAGAGTTGCTATATATATATATATATATATTAATTAAGCATCTGTATTAAGTTAGTGCGCCTGCTCAGCACGCAACAACAGAGGCAACGATCAAGAGTCTTATTATATAATAAAAAATAGTGGATGCATGTGGGTGCTTAAACAAACATATATAGTTAATGAGTAATCTAAATTAATCAGACCTGGTAACTAGCTATGCATTCAGGACTTCTTAATTTTCCATAACCTCATGAAAAGAACTGAACCCCTCTTTTCCCAAACAATATGGATAGCATTTTTGCTCCATAGGATAGGATAGGATAGGATAGGATAGGATAGGAATACACGCTGTTTTGGGCAATCACCCACAGTAGTCCAATATTAAAGCTTCATTTTTTGGTATTTATTTTCACGTGTTATTAAATATTTTCATTTTATAAGTACTCGATTTTTAGGTAGCTTTTTTTTTTCAAAAAAATTACATTAACTTAAATAATTTTAAATTTTAAAATTATCTTTCTTTATGAGAGGAAGAATATCAAACTAACAATATGATTACTAGATGTATTAAAGATTTAATAGATTTGATATAATCGAAATAAATGAATTCAATCCAATTTAAATAATAAGTTTTTTTTTGTTTTTCATTGTTATTTGGTTGGTTTGGATTTAAAAATTATAAAATTGATTTATCATGGATTTGATCGGTTTTTAAAACTAGATTTTTTACTATAATCGATCCAACTTATACTTCCTTACCCCAATCAAATAATTTTATCTAATTTTTCAACCCTAAGTCCCTATTGAAGAGTAAAATAAGAGACCCAAGCTTAAAGTTGCAAGTTGTCGAACTTCTAGGTTTTACATTTATATTGTCTAAATTAAACATTATTTATGTACTTAACTTATACTTAAATTAAAACAAAATTAAATAATAAATATTTATGTTAATTTATTTGTTATTTAAAATATAAAATTAAATACATGATTTTTGTTTATTTATTGTTTGAAAAAGATTGTTCAAATTTTAATCAATTATTAAAACATAAATTTAATAAAATATTTTTAAAAATTTAGTCATCATGGTAAAAGGAAAAACCTTAAAACACAAAATTTAATCTACTCAATCTAATCCAATTGAATTTGAAAGATTTAAACTGAGTTATTTTTATAAATTAAATTTTATTGAATATGATTGATTCTTAATTCTTACGTTTTAAAACATGATAAAACAGCCCATAATCTTTTTTTCTCTATCTCGGAACTTCACTGCACTGATGAAGACCGGAATGTTATACCTGAAAAAATTTGTTGCTCGGAAAACTAAAAAATAACTTAAAGTTGCAGAGAGAATTGTTTGCTGAGATTGTTGTATGTAAATGAGAGCTGAAGCCCTCTTTTTATAGGTTTTAGAAACCGTGTGTCAATTATGAATAAAACGGTAATGTCTGGGAATTAAGAGCGTAACGGCCATTCTGAGTAATGAAGAGTAACGACCATTTCAGAATTAAAGACGAGTAACACATATTTTTTGTGAGTAAATCTGACAGCGACTCTTTTTCAGAATAAAGAAGACAAACGGCCATTTAACGGCCATATTCTTAATAAAAGAAAATAACAGTCATTTTTCTAAAGAAAAAATATATATATATATAACAACCATTTTTGTAAGTGGAAAAGTTTTCCTTAAAAGAATATTTTACCAAAAATAAAATACCACCTCACCTCACACACTCGCACTTCGATCGGACGGACTCGGTCGACGCACGACACGGCCGACGGCCACATACAGATGTCTGTGTGGTATCACATTTGTTTCAGGTCTTCTCCCATTCCACAAAGTGGAAGGCTCTCGGGGCCCAATCCTAACAGCCAACTCTTCACTATTTATACCTCTTTAAAATAATGTAAAACCAACGTGGACAAGGCACATTTCCCAACAATCATTTTTTTATTAAATTTCATCTTTTTCCAACAATTCCACTTGAATTTTATATAAAAATAATTTTCATCGAACAACCGAACAATTATAAGATTGTGTATGCAAAAGTGTCTATCAACTTGAACCTTTTCATAGTGTTGAATGCTTTAGAATATACTATAACTCGTAGTTTTGAACTCTATCTCTAAAATCATCACACACACAACCTTTCCAAGGTGTAGTTCAAAAGCCCGTGCTTTACTACAGTACGCACGTGTATCCCAATATAGTGAACGCCTAGTAAATTTTGCCCAAAAAATTTTCATAGAAGCGACACTTCCACATTCACATAGTAGTCTATCAAGAGTACTCCCGTAGTTATGCCCTCCACTCCACGTAGAGTATAAAACCCGTTAAGAGTTTAACAATTAACTCATCCTTTTCTATCGCCTGTCAGACTTCATGCTTTCAACAATATAGAATGGGATTTGATAAATACGTGATACATCTCATATCACTTCATTACTTGTTATTACCCTTTGAACTTATTTTCGGGATCTCCCATAAGTCAAGTTACCATAAGTGACTCTTCATTCTAAGGGCATTAATCCCATTCCTTTTGAGGTTTTGAAAACCTTCTCTTGGTAATCCTTTCGTCAAAGGATCTCAAATTTTCATCAAAACGCATGATCCATTCTCCTACAGCTCCGAGAGAGAAATTCTCTAATAGTACTCATGCTACGACGTGTCGTAGTCTCTTCCCCACCTAGAGTAACGGCTCGAATCTTGCAATAGCTACGGTACTATCGTTGTGGATCAAAACACTGGTATCGGTATTTCCCACAAAGGATCTCGAACTTGAGTTCTTAGCTTGCTTTCACTAGCAAGGCTAGCTAGCATCATTCGCACTCCATTAAAGATAAGCCAATATTGTTTGTTTCTTAGACTTCAGAAAACAGCCCACCAACTATGTTAAAAATATAGCCACCAGTCGCTTTGGAGTCTTCTCATAAAGTTGTTCCAATCTGGCCGCATCCTTTCCAAAACAAGCGGTGGGAAACTTTTTATAATGTAATCCAAGGTTCATAGTTCTCTTAAGGTATCTCATAACTCTTTCAATAGCATTCCAATGCTCTATACCAGTTCTCGGTAAACCTACATGTAGTCCCACAACATAAGCTATGTGGTCTAAGGTAACTGCGAATGGTAACGTAAGCCACCACGATGCTGCTCGCATACTCACTTGTCTAACACTATCTCCGTGTTCTTGAACAACTTTACACTAGGATCGTAAGGAGTACATGCATGTTTACAATTAAAGTAATTATATTTCTTTAAGATCTTCTCAATGTCATGAGATTGATATGAAATTTCTTTCAGACCTAGTTATTTTTATACCAAGGATTACACTCGCTTTCTCCGAGATCTTTCATATCAAAATTAGCTCTTAACAATGTTTTCACTTTATTCACAACATAAATATTTGATCCAAAAATAAGCATGTCATCCACATATAAACATATAATAGTGCAAATATTATCTTAATTTATAATAAATACATTTGTCACTTTCATTTATTTTGAATCCATGTGAGATAACTAGATTATCAAATTTTTTCATGCCATTGCTTAGGTGCTTGTTTTAGCACCATAAAAGAGATTTATCTAATTTACAACTTTATTTTCTTTGACTGGGATAACAAACCCAGATTGATCCATATAAATTTCTTCTTCTAAATCACCATTTAAGAAAGCAGCTTAACATCCATTCGATGTACTACTAAATCATGGATAGCTGAGAGAGAAAGTACACGTATGAAAGTTATTCGTGTAACCTGGTGAAAAGGTATAAAAGAAATCTACATTTTCCCTTTGCCTATATCCTTTAACTACAAGACGAAACTTTATATTTTTCAATAGTACCATCGTGTTTTAATTTCTTTTTAGTATCCATTTACATCCAATGGTTTTGAGGTAAGTCAACTAAATGCCAAGTCTTATTATACCAGTGAGTCCATTTCATCATTTATGGCTTTCTTCCTATAAGTTGGCATCTAAAAGATAATGCTTCTTTAATAGTTTAGTGGATCTTCCTCTAAGGTATAAGCATAAAAATCAGACCCAAAATCCTGGGTGGTTCGAGCTCATTTACTTCTTCTAATTTCGTGGTTTAATTCTTCAATTTGTTCACTAGTTCTAGTTATAGGTAAACTACTGTAAGACGAGCCCCACTATTCTTAAATTTAAAGAGAAACCTATGTTTATAGAAATCAACATCATTTGATTCTATAACTACCCTGATCTTTTAAGTCATAGAATTTATAAGTTTTTACTATTCACAGTCAGTATCTTATGAATACACATTCATAAGCTTTACTAGCAAGTTTATTTCTTTAGGATCGGGGATTCTAACATAGGCTAAACAACCCCAAAGTTTTAAAATAAGTTAAATTAGGTTTCTTATTTCAAAATTTCATAGGGTGAAATTTTTATTTGTAGATTTAGGCACTTATTTAAGACATAGCAAACAGTTAATAAAATTTCTCCCACCAATGGGAAGCAAAGACTAGAGTTTAATAAAATTGCAACAAGCTGATTTAGTAAAAGTTCTATTTTTTCTTCACTTTGCCATTCATTTCCTCGGAGAATAAGGTGCGCTTTTTTCATGAATGATTCCATGAGTTTTATAAAAATCATTGAAGATATTGGAATCATATTCTAGGCTCTATCACTTCGAAACCTTTTTTTTTTCCTATTAAGTTGATTTTCAATCTCAGTCATAAATATTTTAAACATGTCAACCGCTTCACTTTTATTTTTCATTAGATATACATATGTAATCAATACCATCTATAAAAGTTATAAAATAACGTTTCATTTCTTGTTAAATTTCCATCAAGTTCACATATATATCGAATGAATTAATTCTAAAGGTTCAGATTCTCTAACTGATTTAATGTGAAGTTTTGGTTATTTTAGTTTGACTACAAAATCACATTTTTCAAAATCATTTAAAGATAGTTTAGGAATTAGTTCTAAGCTACCACGTTTCGACATAGTTGCTTATTAACACGACAAAGTCTAGCATGCCAAATATTAAAAGAACTCAACATGTAAGTAGAAGATGAGGTTTTATTGATTTCAATGTTTAATTTAAACATGCCATCACACATGGCGTACCTTTTCCAACAAATATATTATTTTTAGTTATAGTATATAAATCGCCTCCTATAGTTCGAGTAAACCCACTTTGTTAAGAAGATATCCACGAAACCAAGTTCTTTCTCATCTCTCGAGATGCAGGGACATCTTTCAAGATGACGCTTTCCAGTAAACTTCAATACCACCTCACCAAGACCAACAACTTTAGTGGAATGCCTTAGCCGAAAGAAGACTTTCTCTTATCCTCGAATCAATAGGACTAACATGTCTCGATTATAGCAAACATGGCGAGAAGACCGCGTGTCCACCCACCACTCGGATCCACCAACAAAATTGACTTGAGATATCATAGCAAATAAGTTGATCATTCCAGAAGGTTCGCTATCATGGGCGGGGCGATTCTGTTCCGACGCTTTCTAGCTGTGGCTGTGTTCTGTTACATACCATAACACATGAACGTGTTATTTATTAAGTGGTCGAGGTCCATTCTGGGAGGATAGTTTCTATTTCTGTTTTCGGTGGTCGCTTATTATTATGATTCGAGTTTTCATATTTCTATCTTTAGGTTTTAGAATTGTAGGAGGTTTCTTATTGAGTACTGTTATTTGAGACTATGAGTATTTCATCTCTTTGGTCTTGTTTTCGCTTCTTCTCTATTCTTAATCGGGTTATAAGACTTTCTAAAAAAAATTCCTTAGTTTTACGCCATGTATTCTAAAATCTTTCCAAGGGGTAATTTATCTATAATAACATGCCTACTTGAAATTGTTCATCTAAAGTCATACCTTAGGAAGTTATTTCGTGCGCTATCTTCTCAGCCTGTGCAGATCAGCTTCCACTCCAACGATTTGCCATCAATCATTTGAAACTTCATGTATCTACCGACATCATACTTCTTAGTTCCAGCTTCTTCAATGTCGTACTTCTTTGAAGTTGCTTCCCAAATTTCCTTAGCGTAGTTATAATAGTCACAGATCATCGCCTAAACCATTAAGAATATAATTTTTGCACAGTAAAATCATTTTGCATCCAGTGTCTAAATCCTTAGTTGCATCTTCACAGGAGAGTGCATCGTATTGGTTTTTCAGTAAGGACAGAAAAGACTTTTTTCATAGTTAAGAAAAAATAACATTTTTTGTCTCCATCTTTTAAAGTGTAGTCTCTCAAACGGAATGGTTTTGTTTAGATCAAGAAGCTATTAACATTTAAAGAGACATTACAGATTGAAATTATTTTAAACCTGATGATACAAGTTTGTTAATAACAATATTGAAACAATATTACCTTAAAACCTCAGGTATTTAATCAAGCGGGCTTGAGTCGCGGACTTGGTGCCGCTTCTTTAAGACGCCATGTCACGATTTGGCAAGAATACAATTGGCTGCCGTCGTCCAGGATAAAACAACCCGGAATCTTTTTTCTATCTCTAACTTCACCGGTGACCGAAAGACTGAATGCTACACTCAAAAAAAAATTTGTCGTCGAAAAACTAAAAATAACCAGAGTTGCAGAGAGAATTATTTGTAGTGAATTTTTGCTAAGATTGTTGTATGTAAATGAGTCAAGCCCCTTTTATAGGTTTTAGAAATAGTGTGGTAATTATAATAAAACTAGAATGTATTTAATTAAGAGCGTAACGGCCATTCTGAGTAATAAAGAGTAACAACCATTTTCAGACAAAGACGAAAGAATGATATTTTTTGTGAGTAAATACGAAAGAACGGCTCTTTTTCTCAATAAAGAAGACAAACGGCCATTTAAGCCGTATTCTTAATAAAAGAAAATAACAATCATTTTTCGAAGAAATATATATAACAACCATTTTTGTAAGTGGTGTTTTTCATTAAAAGAATATTTTACCAAAAATAAAAATACCACCTCACACACACACACACTCTGGACTCGGACTTTCGACGGCCAAGATTCGGCAGCGGGTCGGTGAGACTACGGACGGACATTGATTACGATCACAGACGCTGCGGTATCAGATCACATCTTGCAAAGCCCTCTCCTTCCACAGTAGTTAATCTTGCGCCAAATCTTAATAGCCAACTCTTCATTATTTATAACTCTTTAATATAATGCAAAAAACCAACGTGGAACAAGTAACATTTCTCAACAATAAATTTTTTATTAAATTTCATCTTTTTTCCGACAAAACATAACATATATTATTGATTTGGTTTTAATTTTAATTTAAATAAATTCGTAATATATATAGATAGATAATCAATACCGATAATTATTGTACTCGGACCTGGACCCCTTGAATTCATGCTATAACATAACATAGAAAATGAACAAACACATTTAGTCACTTCTAATTATATTTCAACTTTTACAAATAGTGTTCGTCATTCCTTTTGACTATTTTTTTATGAATAATAATAATAATAATAATAATAATAATAATAATAATAATAATAATAATAATTAGATGATACAGGTGTCACGATATAAAAAGTTACGTTCAAAAGGACAACGCTCTTATCTTCTTTGGTTCTGGTCACTTTCTCATTCCTCTCGTAGCAATTGACAGTTTCAACATCTAGTGTTCTTTTTCTTTTTTTTTTTCTTTTGGTTACATGGAGAAAATCAACAACTTAGTATTGACGGGTGAAGTTTTTAACGTACTTTCGTTATATTTTATTTAATTTTTCCTTTCTTAGCTTAATGGCCTCCTATTTGTATTTTGCTTTCTACTATACCTAATTTTTTTTAAGATAAAATTAAATTTTATTAATAAAGATCAAATATATCTATTTAAATGTATTAATAATCAATTTTAATAAACTTAAACTAATAACATTAATAAGTTTTTCATTGTGTTAAAAGGTTTCTGAATTATTTCAATAAATATATTTATTGAATAAATCTATTTTATAAATTTTAAATACAAAATATCGAATTAATATTTCTAACAAAATAATATAAAACATAAATTAATATTTAAATAAAATAAAATTTAAGTAGATATATTTTTATTTAAAATAATAAAAATAAATAGAATATAGAAAACAAACCTAAAAAATATAAACGAGAGAGGTTGATTATATGGCTAGGATTTTGAAGTTTTAACACTTCCCAGTATTAGCCATGACTCTATACATACCACCTAAGTAATCTGGATTTTGGGAAGGAAAAAAAAAAGGTTCTATATATATAACAAGACACTTGCACCCAGGGGTGTCCAAAAACTGGGCCGGACAAGTTTAAACCGAAAAACCGGTTCAAACCGGACCGAACTGAGCAGTTTTATAAATGAAGCTTGATCCTGGCCCGTATTTAATAAAAACCGATTTTAAAGCAGTCTGGCCCGGTTATAAAATATTATAAACCCCTGATGACGACCAGTTGTTTTATTAAATAAATAATTTTTATTATTTAAATATTATAAACCCTAGTATATATATATTTTTGTTTTTGAGTTTAGTTGTCGCCACTGTTAACACTTAACCCTAACTTTAAAATAATTCTCTCGACTCTCTATACGCCGCCTTCAGCCTTCACCACTTCGCCGCTCACGCCCGCTTTTGCCACTTCTTCGCCTACGCCCGGGTCATTGCCGTCGTCCCCACTAGTAACCAGCCATCGTTATCGTGTTGATTCCAGACCAACCAGCCATTGTTCCACACGTTACTTCAACCAAAACTAGCCACCTCTTCTCCGCGTCGCTTCCACCAACAACTAACCACCTCCTCGCGTCGCGTCGTGTCGTGACAACAATGGATGAAAATCCCGAAATATGTATGTGATGCAAAACCACCGGAGACCGGTCCGGTAGTCCGGTAGTAGTTTTTTCCGAATAAATTGAATGGTAAGTCTAAAGTCCGAACTCTGAAAGTCCGAATGGTATGTCATTTTTTGTTAAAGTTTGAATTGTGAAATCAAAATGGTATATCGTTTTTTGTTAGTCAAATCTGAATGGTAAGTCGTTTTTTGTTAGTCCGAACTCAAATCAATAGTATGTTATTTTTTTATTAGTTTAAGTCCAAGTCCGAACTCAATGGTATATCATTTTTTTTAGCTCGAATACTTAACCGTGTGAACTCAAGTTTGAACAATTTTTCTCACAGAGTTGATTTTTTAAAATAGTGGTGTGGAAACTAATTAATACTTTATAACTTATAACTTGTTAAATTGTTCGTATGTTGTCCTCTTTTAAAGCTTAATTATTTTGATTAAGTTCTCTTTATAGATTAAATATATATAGTTTATATTTTATTAATGTTTGATCATTATGAATTTCAAGAGGTACAGTCTACCCCCAAGAATAAAAAATCTATGTCATCAAGAATATGTACATGTACATAACTCATTTTTCAGCTTAAGCTAATTATAATCATCGTGGATGCATTCCACCTTTCTTATACCTATCATGATCTTCATAGAAGGTAGAGTTATTTTTAACGTTGGATCTGATTCAATTCCCATCAAATTGTTACATGAGTATTTGTTTGATCTAGAAAGTTAATTAAACTTGGAAATCAATGACATTGGTTTGTTTTTAGTCCTAAATCTGATCTTTACAAATTGCCTTAGTATAATCACAGGCCACAGAATACATTGATCTTTACAATTAAATGTGTTTTTTTATTAACATGATTTGTTAATATAAATTTTTATATATGATTTATATATAAGTCGTATTATTTGTCAATAAATGTACATAAATTGTGGTGATTTTGTTTTATAGGTTCTTATTAAATCATATTACTTAATTTTAAAATGTACATAAACAATGTTTTAAATTAATATTGTTATAGATTGTATAAAGTTTCAATACCAAACCGTATTATTAATTCATTAACGCCTCGATATCATATATGTAGGTAATGCATTTATAAACCAAATATTTATGTAGTAATTATATTTTAAATGTAATTAATCCATAAAGTTAATAAATAATAAAAAACAGCTTTTTATTAGCATTCAATTGTACAAAATTACCATCGTTTTAATGTAGTGGCACCAAACATTTTGTGAAGCCTCAAATTCAAGGTAATGTCCTAGATTGTTGTCACATGCTAGAATGTTACACTTTGGTGATCGATATTATGTTAGTTTTGAAATGATTTTTGATTAATTACAAACAAGAATATTTTAATATATTAAGAATATGTACTAATCTATATTCTATATATAGGTGATGATGTACTTGTGAGTTTATTGGACCAAGTCAATTTGAGACTTTGCTACGTTTATGATTGAAGACATTGAACTCAAATTCATCCGAATGAAATGGAAAATCCACCACAAAATTTAAATGACTCATCTTCAAAAGGGGAATAGAAGTAAGTAATGTTCACCACGATAATGAATCTGATATGAAGAAACCAAAAATTTTTAGGTTTAAATATGGGAATCATTTTTCATATATTTTACCATATGATGTGGAAAATCTTAGAGCTACGTGACATTATTGTAAAAAAGTTATGCCATCCCACTAGGAATGGAACTACTAATGATACATCACTTCAAAAATTTATGTAAGAAGATTCCTAAAGAAATAGATAAAGGACAAAAGATGTTAAGTTTTCAAACACAAAAAAGAGAGGATGATAGGACAACTCATAATTGGTTTCGTTCTTCCATTAATAATGATAATGTTCTCTTACCAGAATACAATAATGACCTAGACATTTATGAAGATGTTGATTTTGTTTGATTGTAAAGTTCATTAAAGACACTACAATGATCGTTGATGATTAATAATGGGTAAGTTTTAAATATTATTATCCAATTATGTATTGTTGTTGATTTTGAGTTTTGATGTTCGTATATGTTTAAGAATTCTTTTCAAATGAGATATTTGGAATTCATTTGTTCATGTCTAATCTTTTTTTATTTTAGATTTTGATAACATCTTATTTATGTATTTAATAATAATATCTATCTATGTATGATTATAAATGATCATTATATTTGATTGCATTCTATTAAATTATATCATATTAAATTTAATCATATTTATTTATTATTAATTTTTAAAAACCGTTCAAAACTGTTAACCAAACCGGACCAAACCGTTCGATTATAACATTTTAGATAACCGAATGGTCCGATCCGATCCGGTTTCAACTATATGAACGGTCTGGTTTGGTTACATTTTTTTTAGGCAAAACTGAACCGTTGAAAATTAACTATTATCTAATCCTACCATAGTTGCTCGCTTGAACATAAAATATATTATTATTTTATTCTTATTTTTTTAGATTGGGAACAGTGACGAGGTCTTTGCCAATAATATTCTTTGTATTATCTTAAAAAATGTGTGATTTTGATATTTATTTGATTATTAAAATATTTTTTCATGTAAAGTTATTAAAAAGCGATAACATATAAAAATAAAAAGATAAATCATGTCATGATTGTTGCCATGCCAAGGCCAAAAGTGGAGTCCCAGTCCTCGAATCTAAAAAATTTCACCTAAAAGACTATTTTGTAAGAATTTGCAAATTAATAAATTAAAATTTTCATTTACACCACTCAAGTTTTTTAAAAAATTATCTTAGCCCCATGTATTTTATTTCTTACTATCTCTAGCCCCATCATTGCCACCCATACGTGGGTAAAACTAATATTTACAAGAAAAAAAATGCTAATTACATAAGTTGTTTATATTATATTGTTTAATAATGCTAAATTATATAAGTTGTTTACATTATATTATTTATAAAACAAGAATTATATATAAAT
The DNA here is from genome assembly GCA_033030585.1 of Hippophae rhamnoides. NCBI lineage: Eukaryota > Viridiplantae > Streptophyta > Magnoliopsida > Rosales > Elaeagnaceae > Hippophae > Hippophae rhamnoides. The sequence goes on along the minus strand of CM065428.1, from coordinate 56,757,661 downwards.
AAAATTTATTAAAATGATATCATCTATTTTATTAGTTATACAAAAATTTATATATAATTTTTTTTATTATTTTAATAATTTTTATTAAAATATAATTATTTTTTATAAAATAATAATATACGATTAAAATACAAATACTTAATAATAATAAAGTAATAATTAATATAAAAAATTTACAAATTATTAGTATTACTATTTTATTTTAATTTTAAATTATTATTATTATTATTAAAATATATATTTAAATAATTTTAAATTTGAATATTATCATTGTTATTTTTTAAAAATAATTTCATGTTAAATTTTATTTTAATTCATATTAAAAATTTGTATTTTAATCTTGTTTAATTAATTAATAAAAAATAATAAAATTTTAATAAAAATGATATAATTTATCATTGATTAACATTTTTACTATAACTAAATGATTAAAATATATATTTTATAATTTAATAAATTAAATAACATAATAAACTAAATTAAGGGACATATATTTCATGATAACTCACCCTATTTATTAAGAGTTTTTAAGAAAATATAATATAAATAATATGTTTCGTCACTGACATGGATGAATGACTTCATCGATCTTGTCTTATGTAACGTGTGTTTTCTAAATTAATTTTGTTTGTAAGTTTTATTTTTTGAATCTAAATTTTTAACATAAATATTACTTGATATTTAGTTTTATTTTTAAATATAAAATTAAATTAAAATCCAGTTTTATTTTTACACACATTTTTTTATTGTTTTTAAACTTCAAAAAACATATTCTTTTTATTGTTTTTAAAATTTCATAAACAAAATTTCAAAACCATATTTCAATTCTATTTTTTCTTTCAAATTAATCAGAAGAAAATAATTTTTTTTATCAAATGAGTTTTTTTTTTCAAAACAAAAAATTAGTTTCAAACCTAATAAAACATAACTTAATAATTAAACTTATTATATAGGAGAACTTGAATATAATATATTCCGTAGATTAATTTGAAGATGATCGAAAGTATCTTATATATATATATAATTATGTATGAAAGTGGTCGACTCTTTTTTATAAATCTTATTCTTATTTCTTATTTATCAATATTAAAATTTCATATACGTTTAAATTAAAAATATTAAAACTTTCTTTCTTATGTTTGTTTTTAAAGACTAAACAGGTATATTATGGGCAAGGTTATTACAAGTTATTGGAATTCATATTAGGACTCGAGCTCCAACTTTTTCAACATTTCTTCCTAGAAGACTCTATTTATGACCAAATGGATGCTTTTCTCTTCTCTTCGAATTGGATATATATTTTAGGGTGAATCGATCAAAATCTTAAAATGGTAATTTTATTTAAGCTAAATGTTTTGTTTAGTATTATAGTTTGGAAAATATATTTTTAAATTTTTTTGTTTGTAAAATATCATTTAAGTATCTTTATTTATAAAAAAATATACTAGATAAGATTAAAGTTAATTTTTAATCTAATATTTTGTTAAGTATAATGAAATATCACATGTATTATATGAATGTTTATATTTTTCGATTGATATACATAAGTAAAAAATTACTCATTTTTTTTTAAAAAAATCTTTCAAATTTAAATAAAAATTTTATTTTTAATATCCAGAATTATATATTAGATAATGAAATTTTATTTAAGTTTTTTCAAAAGAATTTAGAAAAAAATTAATAATTTTTAATTAACATTAATTTAGTATATATGTATATATATAAAAAAATACAAACATATATATATCACATATTTTTTTTATATTTAATAAAAAATTGAATAAAAATTAAAGTTTTCATTGTTTATCATCTTTTTTATAAACAAAAAAGCTTAAAATATATTTTTAAACAATAATACTAAATAACATTAAGTTCTAAATTCACTAAATAAAGAAATTTATACAACAATTTTTCTTAAATTTTAATAAGTGGAAAAGGATTATATTAAAAATTATTTTACTTTTAATAAAAAATATTAAAAAGTTACCCCTATTTATATTAAAACCTTTTCTTAGTTAATGTTTAGAATTATGCCAATACATTTTTAATTTAATGACTATAAATCATCCATTAAATTTTTTCATTAAAATGTTACTATTATAGAATTCTCACTATTTACTATTTTTAAAATGTCTAGATATTTTTTAAGATAATTTTAGAGCAATTTTTATTGGTTTTATCATTTAGTGGACTCTTAAATTGAAATTTTAATTTATATCTCTTAAGTCTAATATTATTTGAACTAAATCAAGTTTATTTTCAAAACTTTCCTTAAGTTTGATTTTTCATTCAAAGTAAGTTATGGCTTGGTGAGGATGTCAGTAACTTGATTTTAAGAATTCACGTATTCAACTTGTATATCATTCCTTGTAATGCATTATTTTATGTAGTAGTAGTGAGTATGGATCAATTGAGTTTTTGCCGATGCAATAGTAGACTTGTTGTCAATATAAATCTTAGTTGACTCTTCTTGTAACCATTCTAACTTTTTCAACAAGTTTATGAGCCAAATCGCATGATAAACACATTATGTATCAACTACAAACTCAATTTCATAGATTGTGAGAACAACTATTGATTATTTATTTGACATCTTAGTAAAGGCAATATTTCCCATATAGAACACAAAATTGGCAGTACTTTTTCGTTCACCATCTTCAGTTCAATCACTATAAATATAACCAATAAGTTTGTAATAATTTTTTGTTGGGTACAACAAGCCAAAATTGATTGTACCTTTGAGCTGGCAAATAATTCTTTTTGTAGCTTTGATATGAGTAGTTGTTGGATTCTCTGTGTAGGAAATTAAGAGTCCAATAGCATAAAGTTTAATAGCCAAAATTGATTGTACCTTTGAGCTGACAAATAATTCTCTATGTCAAATATAGAAGATTTCTAACCAAACTCTTGAGAAGTGTACTTTTTCTAACAAGTAGTTCAAAAATCTAGACCATAGGACGTTTTTGTACTAGCCCTTCTTGCTACATATGAGTTTAACCTCAACCTCTTGTTCAAGTTCTTTGTTTTGACTATCTCTATTTATAGTCTCATACATTCGTTTAGACAAACTTGATTCTCTTTGAGATTTACTTGGAAATACATGTTCAAAGAACGATGGATTCCTTAATTTCATTATCGTGTTCTTATGTACGTGGGATATTTGACTCATGCATAATAAACTGATAAGCACTACTATTATGTGCATATCCAATAAAGATGCAATATATCATTTTTGGTCTATCATCTTTGGACCTATCTTAATCTTCTTAGTTATAAGTACAACTATTTTAGCGAGACATCCACACACTTGTAAATATTTATATAAAGGTACCATTCCTTTAAATAATTCATACAGTGTTTTATGTGTCTTTTTTTAGGATACCTTATTTAAAAATTAGTTAGGTGACAAAATAGCTTCTCTCACAAGTTACATGGCACACCATAACTTAATAGCATTGCATTTATCATTTTTTTCAAGGTACAATTTTTACGTTCAGAAACTCTATTTTGCTAAGATGAATAATATGTTGTGGCTTTATGGATAACTCTGTGTTGTGCATATAATTCACCAAACGATGCTTTATATTCACTACCATGATTACTACACAGTATCTTGATCTTCTTGTTGAGTTGATTCTCAACTTATCTTTTATAAAGAATAAATTTCTCTACATATTCATCTTTGCTTTTAAGTAAAAAAATACAACAATATTTCGTGTTATCATCTACAAAAGTAATAAAATACTTATTGCAACCCTTTATTTGAATAAATTTCAAATCATATAGATCACTATATATTAAGTCAAAGGATTCGGTGTTCTTTTCAATCGAATGAAAGATGACCCATTCATTTTTGCCTCAACACAAGTCTCATACTTAAACTTTGAATCTATTTGGAATGTGGGTATGTGTTCCACGTTAATTATTCTACACAATGTATTGTAATTAACATGTCATAGTCCACCATGCCATAAGTTGGAAGACTAAGAAAATAATCAAAAGAAGTTATCTTATTAACACTCTTAGCTTTTACAGTCATTACATTGAGCTTAAATAGCCCATCAGATACATATCAATTTCTTACAAACATATCATTTTTTATCAAAACGATCTTATCATATTCAAATACTATCTGAAAGCCATGCTTGTTTAATAATGAGCTAGAAATAAGATTTTTACGAATGTCTGGCATATAGAGTACATTTTTTAATGTAAGCTCTTTTCCAAAGGTCATCTTAAGTTTGACATGACCTTGCCCTTAAATGCCTGATGTGATAGAATTTTTCATGAAGAGTTTATCTCTATCTTTCACTGGTTCAAAAGTAGTGAATAGATCTTTATTTGAGCATACATGCCTTGTTACATAAGTATCAATCTGCCACTACTTTGGGTTTGATCCTACCAAGTTCACCTCAGAAATGACTACACATAAGTCAATATCAGAGATATCATGAGTTATGTCATCAACCATATTTGCCTCATGGTTCCTATTTCTTTTTGGAAACTGGTAGTCTGGGGCTTTATGCCATGTTCTTTGACAGTTAAAGAAAATATCTCTGAAACTTGACTTCTTAAAAGTTGTTTTTCTAAGTCTCAATTTAGACTATTTACCCAGCTTGCCCTTTCCCTTATTCTTCTTGTGCTTGAAACTTTGACCATAATCCATCATATTAGCCTTGGGTGTTGATGGAATATACACTCTTTTAGAAGAAGTATTGTTGTCTTCTTTCACTTTGAATCTTATTAGTAAGTATTTTAAAGACACTTCACTTCGCATGTGCTCAAGGTAGGTATTAACCCTATCCATGAAAGAAGAAACTTTTTAATAATAGCGACAACTTGAAATGTTTCACTAAGTATCATCCCTTCATCATACATTTATGTTAAGATATCTTGGATTTTACATTCTTGAATACATACATATTTAGAGTCCATCATCTTATAATCAAGAAAGTGACTAACTAAAAAATGCTTGATATTGGTATTTTCAGTTTCATACTTCCAATTCAATGATTCCCACAAGTCTTTAGTCGTCTTCTTCTTATTGTATTTACTATATAAAGAATCACTTAGACTATTCATAACATAGTTTAAACATAGATAATCATAATGCTTCTATGCTTCAATAGTATTAGCAAGCTGAAAATCTTGTTTACCCTCAGGTTGATTGAGAGCTACTTCAGTCAAGAACCTGTCCAAATTCAATGTGGTGAGATAGAACATCATCTTACTCCTCCATCTATTAAAATTCAAACCATTAAACTTCTCCAGTTTCTCTGTCACAATATGGTTCATAGGAATAGAAATCGGTAATATTGGGATTATTCCATGAGCCACGTAAGGCCTCATCATTTGAATCACAATAGAACCACCCACAATAGGGTCAATACCATTCACAGTTAAGTTTTCAATTCGAGACAATGAAATGGTTATTTCAGATGTCATAATCTTTTATTTTCTTTTTCAGTTAAATACACAAATAACAACGCAATTTTTAAAAATTACCAAATGAAGTTTTAGAGTATCAAAAAATATATTTGTTTCATTGATTAAAAAAGAACAACTATTAAGAAAAATAAATAAATAATAATAGCAAGAATAAATAAAGGGACTAAAAATATTAGTAAACAAAATAAACCAAACCTAAACAAATAGTAAGCAAGAAACTGTTATTTATATTGTCTATATAATAAGGAAAAATATTAGTTTTCAAAAAAAATCCTAATAAAGTATCAAGAGAATGGAAAGTTAAACAAATAAATAAAATATAAAGTAATAAAAATCAATATTAATAGACTTTCAATCTTATATGTCAAAAACAATATTAATAGCAATATAAATAAGAGATGTAAAAAAAAAGAACGATAATGATAATAAAACATGTAGTATTAAGTTAAAAAGTAGTTAAAATAAGTTTGAAATTTACAATTTTGAACAACAATATTGAAGATCAGTTTTTTTCCTTATAATTAAAATAACATATATAAAAAGGAAATTAAACTACTGTTAATAGAAGTATATAACAGAAAAAAAAAATATATATATATATATAACATATAATAAATAATTTATTTATCCCAAAATATTTATTAAAAAAATTAAGATCTTGAATTTATTTTTCAAAAACAAAATCTTAAGATTATAGGAAATAATACATGGAAAAAATAATTAAAAATAAAATTATTTTATTAAAATTAAAAATATACAAATATAAATATATGTATAAATTATAAATATAAAATTTAAATAACATAAAATTTAAATAGAGTAAAGAATTAAGGTATACGTATTATACAATATCTTTAAAATAATTTGTCTACTCACCATAAATATCAGAGAATTACGAAAATTTATTTTCTAAAATACAACGATAAAATAATAATAAACTTAGATCACAATTTATTAATATAATAAATTTCAAATGTTAACTCTAGATAGAATTGTTTTTTTTTTCTTTGACTTTATCTTCTCTGACCGTTTTTTTTTCTCTTTTCTTCCTTTTCGTTTCTCTTTACTTTCCTTTTTTCTTTCTTTTTTTTTTTTGTTTCCGTTCTCTGTTTTCTCTTAACTTATATATAGCAATGAGAGAAAAGCAACCAAAGAATAAAAACCGAAAAAATTGAAGTAAATTAAAGTTTGTCTATGTATATATTAATGAGTATAGTAATGGAAAGATTAAAAGAAAAGAAGAGATAAATGATGAAATTGAAATTAATTTTTAATTCAAGAGTTTTTAATAATTAAAAATGATAAAAATTCTAGATAAATAATCATTAACAAGTTTAAACTCTTTCACGTATAAAGCTTCAAGTTCATCTCTTCGTTGTTTAGAGATGCATTTTTTTTTACTTACTTAACTTTTTTACATAATATTTGAAATTTTTTCTATGTTTTGTTTACAAACGTTATTCTTAAAATCTTTTCAAAATAATCATTATTTAAAGCTTCATAGATGAGATAGAAAACTTTTTAGTTTTCATTCTTAAATCTTTTAAACTATCATCTTGAGTTTGAGATTATATAGTTTCGTATCGTGAATCATTGTAATCTTTATTTACAATCTCTCATATATCATGTACATTATATAGAGCCTTTATATTCTAATTGTTATAATTACTCTTATTGAAAATAAAGATTTAGAATGACATCATATTATCAATCATATCTCTTAATAATTAAAATTTTTAAATTCTGATTGCAACGACATATTCAGAACATCAAAAAAAAAAAAAACCTTAAAAGATCTAGATATTTTTTAAGATAAATCTATAACAAATTTCTAAAACTTAGATCATTGAACTCTATCGTTTAATAAACTATTAAATTGGATTTTTATATACTTAATAAATATCCCTAAAATCTAATATTATTTTAGGTAAATAAAGTTTATTTCCAACACCGATTATGATGAATAATAATTGAAAAGCCACCCATAGTGATTACAAAGAAAACACAATATGAATAACAAATTTCATATACAATTAGACTAAACAACTCTTGTTCATTGTCAATAGTTGGAGTTAAAATTGGAACATAGTCATGCTCACATTAATTAATTTGTTGGATTATATTATTTCTTTTATCTATCTCTTCTTTTAATGCACTTCCGCTTAAGGTATTTCTAATCAATGTTTTAAATGATTGCCTTTCTATTTTTTTTCTAACTTCAAATTACAAATTCAAATGACACTAATTATTTTTTAATATTAAAAAAATTAAAATGTTGGCTGATTTGAAAAATTAATAAACATTTTTTTATCATGTGTACCTCTGTATTTTTATTTGTTTGTTAAGACACTTCTTCAATTTTGTATCAGCCAGTTTCAAATTGCTTTATTAATTATCTCCGCAATTTTCTAGCGGACACTATTGTGTTCAAACCAAATTAAACCTCTGCATTTAAATAGCTCATTCATAATCTGGAACGTCAAAACTGTACATTCAAGTGTAACTTTACAAAAGAATGATAAAATCCTGAATCAAAATTGGAAACAAGATAAATAATTGGTACCCTGCAACAAGGCACAACCACGACCAATTTTCATAGAATTGAAGCACTTTATATAGAAATACAGAAGCACTTCACTTAAAATCCCAGTTGTTGATAATGAGTATAGTCTATCTCATTCAATCGTACACAACAAATCATATTCTCGGGCAGTTCTTCGGCCTTGCTTGCCTATTTCCAAATCAAAAGTAGTATCACATATGGGTAGATGACAAGGAACCCTTCAAATATAAGGCTGAAGTGAAAGAAAAAAAAAATACCTGAATTGTCAGACCAAAATCCAAAATACATAGCTTTAATCTGTCGTGAAATGCTTCGATACCTTTTCTTGAGATGTAGCCGAATCTGTGCATATCTATATCAATCTCAAAATAATTTTCTCCCTGCAACATAATAAATCCAAAAACGATGAGCGCTCGGACTATTTTCTTCACACTCTAGACGATACTGTTTTGACTACATGCAACTGCACTGTTAACAAGCAAGGAGGGTCTCCATTTTTCATAACTGACTCGAAGGCAAGAAGCCAAAGAAAATGATAGGGACTGTGTAGTTTCTGTCATAGCAACCAATGAAGGTCGATAGAATATCAAGGAAGACATTACAAATACCACCCAAGTAGCAAAGAACCACACATATTTGAAAAAGAGCATCACATTCACATACATTCAATCGTTCACAAAAAGTTAAGGAAAACTCAAATGGAATTTATGGGATTATATAAGAAAATAACTAACCGGATATAATGGCATGTTTTTCAAAGTTATGGTGGTGGTATCGATTCTGAAAGCTACTATATAATTACTAGGATAATTTAAACCATTCAGAAGAGACTAACCAAAAAAAAGTATTCAACATTTGTGGTAATTGGGATAATTTAAGAAATTACCAGGAAAAAGTCATGTTGAGGCCTAGAAAGAACAGGTTTTTCATTGTAAGCATTCATTAACTTCCTCTCAGCTGAGCTCAAATTCAAATCCTCCGTATTTGCCACACGACCTATGATTTTCAATCTTTCCCTAAAAGGTGCAATTGAATCAACAGGGAAACCTCTAACTCTCTCCACTTCATCATTGATCAATTTCTGTCATGGATGAAATGGGAATACAAAATAGTCAACAACTGGTCATTTTCTAAATAAAACAATAGAGAAGCTGGATCGTAGTAGTATTCAGTATGAATTCAATGCAGGGTATGATACAATGGAAAATTAAGGAGTCGGAAAAATGTGACACCCATCTTACATTTATACTTTCTCGGAAATGTGGAGGAAGATCCTTAGAATAACTTTCAGAAATCTTGAAGTACATAACCAAACTCATTCCTTCCCCATCATTTTCACCTTGAAATATTGCAGCAGGATATAATGGTACCTGCAGTGAAAAAATCTTTACTTAAACGCATTGAAATTTCTTGAAGTTCATATGCAAAAAAGAATTTTCATAATTTAATGACTAGAAAAAATAGCCAGAAAATATGATAGGACTATACATAGTATTCACTAAATTCAACCATAGCCTCACTGAAAGTGAGTACATGATGCCATAATGGAACAAACATTTATAGGCAAGAAAAAAAAATAGATATGCACCTGAACATTTACAACTAAAATAGAAGGGACATCTTGAGCAGAATTCAGACCAGGAAGCTCAACAAAACGAGCAATATGATCAATTTTCCTCTGAGATAAGAAGATGTCAACGCCAAAAGGATAAAATGCAGGACAGTTTGAAGCAAATTCTTTCTTCTTATCCCTAGATGGGAGGGAAAAATAAGCAGCAGTGAATTTTTTGAATAAAATTAATGTGCTGACATCTTATATACGTCAAAATGTTCTCTAATTTATGCTAGATGCATGTTCCCTGCAAACTAAAGCTGAAATTGCGATAAAATGAACCCAAAGCTGAAAATGTTCTCACCTAAAGTAGTTTTTGCTCCTGATTTTGAAGGTGCTTGGCTCAGTAGGTGACCAGCAATCCAGCATTTTCTTGTCCATTGGGCAGTATGGAACTGTAGAGCCTGCTATTGGTCTTTGCCGGAGCACCTTAGGTGAAACTACAAAAGAAGAAGGGGGAAAATAATCACTATTTTGCTAAACTAGCCATATCACTTACTTAAAGTAGATGGCTATGTATTAAAGTAGAGGTACATGAATTAGGACATAAAAATAGCACGCACTTAATATTGGGTCACTATGCCCTTCCCTCCACTTAAAGGAAAGTTTTGAAGGAAATTTCCTTCTTGAATTTGGATGACCTGGGCTTAATGGTTTTCTTTTATCAACCGAGGCAAGGAAAGGCAAGCAGGTGTTTTGAAGAAGTCCACAATCATCTAATGATTGTGATGTTTCATTTACTCGAGCACTTCCACCAATACAGGCGCCAGAAACTTCAGAGTTAACCCCATTTTCTTCACCCTTTGTATCATGCAATAGTTCCATTGATTTCTGCTGTTGGTTAGAAAACACAACACAAGCTCTTGGGGATGAAAAGCTCAATCTGGTGGAACCTTCGGGTCCACTGATAGACAGGACGTCTGCACATAAACTAAGAACTTGAATATAATATTTCTAACATAAATTACTAAAATTTGATTCCCTAATAACCCGAATCGTAATTACCATCGCGAACACTGTAAAAATCCTCGTCGCATTCAGATTCAATAGCTGAAGTACAATCAAACCATGCCACCTCCGAACTTGCTCTTGCTAACAAACCAAATAAATAAGAAGACAACCAAATAAATATCCAAATCCCCTAACATACTAGGTATCGAGTTAGGTCAAGTTCAGCAGAAGAAGGGAAATTGTTATTCAAAATATCTGGCGAAGAAAAAAAGAAGGGAATAAGGTTTTCAGAGAAAAAAAAAAGAAATTAATAAAATTAAGAACCTTGATCCGATGATGAAACACGCCGCTGAACAAATCTTCTTTGCCGGCGATTTTTCTTCTTCGACAAACCCAATCGTCGTCTCACCCAGCCTTTTGACTTTGAACCACAAACTCCCATTATCTCTTTCTCTCTCTCCAGTTTTTTTTCTAAGAATTATATCTTCTCTATCTTGTGTTGTGCCCGTCTTTCACTGAATTTTTATTTTAGAAACACACTCATAGTCGGTCCACAAGAGCTGCTTCGTTCAATTCATGCTCTTATAATCAAACCCTCTTCAAAAAAATGTTTTAAATTTACTTTTTATCTCTGCATCTAAAAAAGATGTCTTTCTCTGCTCTTTATGAGATATCACTCTCGAACCTTTGCTCGCAGGCTCGAAAGTTTTGAGTTAAATAAAGCAAAGACCAAAACCAAAAACAAAATCTGATAAATAGATTTTTTTACAAGAAAGAAATTTCTTAATAGATATATATTTATTTTTAAATGTTTCCCTGTTTTGTTTAGAAATAAAAATAAAAATAAAAATAAATGTTTCACCCAGCGAAGTCTACGATTTTTGTATGTCAATCATGCGAATAAAAATATTATATATATATATATATATATATAATATAAATTAAATTAAATTCATAAATGTTAGTAAATTTGGATAAAATTGTATAATCACAAATTCTCACTCTAAAGATCTTACTTTGAAAAATATCAAATAACATAGAAATAGATAATACACCATACAAGAATTATAGTGAAAACTCTAAATTAGAGAAAAACCACTTTTGTTGTCAAAAGACAACCAGAGAAAAATTCACTATGTGTAAAATTATTACAACCACACTCTCAGTAATTTTCTCGCACACCCAAAAGACAAGAAGAATTCTGGCCTTGAAGAATTTTTCACAAAATTCTCTCACTTAACTTCTCATACAAGCTTTTCTCTATTTTTGGGATGATTATCAATGAAGAAATGAAGCAATATTTATAGCCTTCAAGTTCTCATTTCATATACCAAACATTTCTTCATTCAACAAAATTAGGCTACCTAATTTTACTATTCTTTATTCAAACAAAGTTAGGCACCTCCATCTTTGAAAATATGATAAGCCATATTTCATGAATTTTCTTTTAAATTAGTCATCTTTTATTTTGAATAACAAACCTAATATTGTTTTTAATCAATCATAATAATAAAAATATTTTTTTTATTTCTAATATTTTTTTATAAATTTTTAAAAATTATATTATATATGAGGTCTACCCAACAAAAAAAAGTATTTTGATATTTGATGCATAACAATATACAATTGAGAGGCTTGGCATGAATAGAAGACGGTGTGGTGTCCACGTTGTTTGTTCCCAGTACCACTTATTACTCATTGTTATTAGAAATTGGGAACTGTGTCAGTTTCTTCGTACGTGTCCAATATTTTAGTTTAGCCCATTGTTGCACGTCTTCCAGCTCTATCTGTACCAACTTTCAGGATACAAGTTTTAGTGTAAATCTACAAGGGAAAGGGTGGAAATGCGGTGGCCTTGTGAATGTCGTGCCATGATTTATTATTATGTACACTTTCCGCATCTTTCTTATTATAATTTTTATATAATTATAGGCTTAATTATTAAATCAAATTTTATTATATAGTATAAAAATAATATAATTATGACAAATTTTTATGTTGTTTTTACCCAAAAAAAAATCAAATTTCTCCATAAATGCATGCTAATATGTTGGTATTACCCAAAAAAAAGAAGGTAATTCGTTGTTCCATGAGCTGTTTTAAGTATGATAGGATGTAATTGAAAAAAATGAGTAATTAGTTTTAATTAAAACACTAATTTTTTTAATATATATAAAATAAAAATATGTATATAATATATATAATATTCTGCTCTATTTAATAAAAAATAAATAAAAAAATTAACTTTATTATTATATAATACATTTTTTAAATAAATAAATTTAAAAATATATTTTTTAACCAAGTTGATTAATCAGTTTCTAAAACACGACCTTTTTTTCTCTTTATTAAAAAAAACGTTGTCCTACATGCAATAGTTAGGTCTTTCATTTGTTAACTATATCCGTACTTAGTAGGATGATCCAGTAAGTTATTAAAGCGATAGATTATTAATGGTTACGTATAAATAATAAATAATTTAAAAATAAAGATTGCTACATCTATAACCATACAATTATATTAATTTATATTTTTAATTATTAATTTCTTATTTAAAGTTAATAAAATGAAGTTTTTTATTAACAGTCAAAATAACATAAACAATTAGAGTAAATTATACCAAATTTTATGAGAGATATATAATTAAACATATTCTCAATGTAAATTAATTTTTAAAATTTTAAATTATTTTTATAACTTAAAATAATTTTTAAATTATTAACTTGATCTTTAAAAATCTATTTACACATGGTAATTTATATGTTTTATTATTATGTATTGATTCATATTTTAATTATAAATCAAACTAAATCTTTAATCATCTAAAAGGTTTATTTAATACATTTAATTCATTAAATATATTAAGATTTTAAAATGTAATAATTAAATTAGATAATATTAAAACTATCGATAAGCTTTAATGTATATATATTAGTTTTCCTCTGCTACGTGAGATGTAACAGTCGCTAGAGAGAATTGAAAAAGGAAATAAAAGCTGCAAAGGTTGTGAAACAGAATTTGGAAGTTGCGTGAAACAGAGTTCTCAACCACTGTTTATCCTCGTACAACTATCGTCTCTTGCTATCTCCTTGTTCCTCTTGGCCTCTTCGAACAGAGAAGAAGAAATAATCAGGAGCTGTCGAATAGAAGAGAAAAGAGATGAAATCAGTCCCACGGAAAAGCTGTCTATTTCTACTAATAATGGTGTAATTTATTTACGATAATAATGTCAATTTATTGGTGTTAATGTTAATAATTTCTGTATTTCTATATTTCTATGTTATTCTGTACAAATAAATACTCCTATGTATACTAATAAAACAGAATATAATTCTAACCCTAATAGTTGTTCTAATTCCTTAATTTATGGTTCACCAACAACATTGTCTGCCATTTCCTAACTCCACTAAATTTATTGTCTTCCACTTTCACTGCACACGCCAACAAATAATAGATTTAATAACAAGTTTTTAATTTATTTTGCTATATATTATCAGTAAATTATAATGAGATATTTTCTGAATGTATTTGAATTTTAGTATAATTTGTGAAATTCTCTTAATATTGTTGTTTGTATCTTCATTTGATTATTAGTAAATTTTAATCGGTGTGTCGTTGTTAGTAAAACAGACTTTTCATATCGAAAAATTAAACTACTTGAATCATCGTATACCGTCTATTTTTTTACTGCTTATTATTTTACCGTTATCTAAAATTATTTATTTGTACAACTAAATTGGATCCAAACTTTACTTACACGAGTGCTAATTTATAACAATAAAAATATTAGTAATTTCATACTAACATCTTATATTAGTTATAAATATATTCATGTAAGAAATTAATTATATATCTAATTTTTAACTACATAATTTTGACATTTAAATACAATGTTTTATATATTTAGAATAAAAAGTTAGAACTAAAATTATCATAATATTAAATTATTGAACTATAATCTAAAGCTTATAATTACTCATAATCACATTATTAAATTAGTTGAACATGGATACATAAAAATAAATATTATAATAATGAAAACTATAAAAAGATGATTAAAAAAAACTTATAAAAATCTTCAATATTTTTTTAAAAAATATTATCCAAAGTTATCATTGATATACTCGTTAATATCTCTTGTTCTTTTAGTAATTCTTCTGTTTTGATAACCCTTAATTTGTTTATATAATATATTTTAAGCCTAAATCAAGTTAAATTAGAATTTATTTGCTCCAATAATAAGGATTAAAAATTAGTGTTAAAAAATATCAAATTTTAATATTGTTTGAATGTTTAGATTAAGAATCTTTACTAATTTTAACTAAAACGTGCTCGATCGATTGACTTAATGCTCCATTAATTGAATCCCTTTTTGTATTGATCGAGTCTTGTTTGTTATTAATACTTTAACTACTCTATTGATCAAGTATCATGTTTATCCTTTAAATATATATTTTTGTCTTTTTTTTTCTTAATGTTTGTATAATAAAAAATAAATATATAAAATACATAAATAATAATAATTTATTATAAATATACGAAAATTAATGCATTTATATCACACTCCATTAGTTTAAAGTTGTATTTGTCATTTACGTAAAGTATACAGGTATACTTCAATATTAATTTTCCAATATAAATTAATAGAAATTTAATATTAAAATATAATTAATAATATAAATAAAATAACTCTTTCAAAACAAATTAAGTAAAATGTTTTGGCTACAAGTTTAATCTCTACGTAATGTGGTGCAAGCTCCGATTACACATGTAACACGATTAATTTGCCTGCAGTTTTTATTGGATTAAATGAAAACGAAATTAAAGGATGGGATAGTAAATTACATGGAGGTCATTTGTAGGGTTGTAAATTTTTTTGTAGGGTAAAATTTTAAGAAGATTTTGATTGATAACAAGAATTAGAAAAATAAAATATGGAATGAAAAATAGAAAATAAGATTCCTATTTTATAATAAAATAAAATGTGAGATAAAGATAGTAAATTATATATCATATTTTAATAAATATATAAAAATTATTATTATTAAATATCATTTATAGATTTAATATTTAAATTTAAATTAATTATAATAATATCTTATATATTTTATATTTAAGTTATATTTTTATTTTATTAAAATATCAATAATTTTTATTTTATTTGAGTTCTAAAAATCTAAAATTTTATAATTTATTGTTACTATTTCAAATTAATTTATAATAAGATTATATCAATATTGTTTAATATAAAATGATTATGCATTTATTGTTACATATATTTTATTTTTCTCTCTTTTACATTAATATTTTATTTTTTTATTTATTAACTCAAAATTTATTTTTCTCAATACAAAATATTTATTATTAGCTTACCTTTTTTTATATAAATTTTCATTTATAATAAAAATAAAAATTATTAAAAAATAAAAATAAAATTTAAAATAATACTTGATCATCATTCTTCATTTAGAAGTTTTCGTTTCCTATAAAGATTTTAAACAAAGATGAATGATAAATTTTAAATTGTAGATTGAGTTAAAGAGACTCTACGGCTTTAACCTATTCCCTAACAACTTTAATAATTTACAAGTCATTATAGTACATCAAACTAGGTTATTTGAATGGGTTATTGATTTTTTTAATTCATTTTGTTTGTATTATTAGAACATTTTGATTAAGCATCTTTTATAAAAAACAAAAATATATGTAAATCACTCAATTTTTAAAATTAATATGCTTTAATCACATAATTTTATAATTATATGATTAAAATTTTCATTTTTATAATAAAAAAATTAATATTTTAATCACAATTATAAAATTATGTAAATAAAGTGTCATGTAACTATAAAACTATGTGACTTAAATATCATAATTTTAAAAATCGAATAACCTATATCCTTATAAAAATTATATAACCAAAGTGTTCAAATAAAATATTTTTATTTACCACTAAAGTAATTTTACATAGATAGAATTGATTAATTTTATAATTTAAAAAATATCAGAAAACAAAACATTAACTTTTAAATATTTTTTTAATTAAACTTGTCATTTAATTACCCAAGATTTTATTAATAAGGTTCCAATTATCATTTTAATCAATAATTTTGCCATTCACGACCCAAACCAGGGGTAAACAAAATTTGATTTTGGTCCATTTTAACTTAAAATATTAAATATTAAACGAAGTCATATATATATAGACTTGTTAAATTGAAAATCAAAACCATAGTATAAAATATTGATTAAATAGCATTTAATCAACCTATTTAGATCAATTTGATAGATTCAATTTACAATTTAGACAACTTATTTTTAAAAATAAATTTAAATTATTTCAATTTACAATTTAGACAACTTATTTTTTAAAATAAATTTAAATTATTTTACTTTATATTAATATTAAATTAGTACACAGTATGTAACAATTTAATTATACGTAACATTTAAATTATATCTATAAATATATTGATAACAAAAAATAATTTGAATTTTTTATTAGTGTAAAACTTGTCTTTAAAAATGAATACAAGAAAAAAATTTAATTATAAAAATTTAACTAAAATTAAATTATAAAAATATATAATATATTTATTGTAAATATATAAATTAAAAAATAAACGTATATTAATAATATATAATTCTATACAAAAACAGACCTTAACACATTATCATCATGATATATGTTTTTTTCTCTCCTTTATTCATTTTTTAGATTAATTTTTGTTTTACCATTTATCTAAATAATAATAACTTAATCACATTTTTCAAATAACAAGTAAAATTTGACCTTTTACCCTTCTATATCCCATTTTGCAATAACATGATAAAGACCTATTTTATTTATTTTAAAAGACTATCACTTAATACCTAACCTATAATACTATATTTTTCCTATATTCAATTGCAAACCCAAAACAACTTTTACATATGTACTATAGGGCATTCATAAGTGAATTAAACGATTGATAAGGGCTTTTCTTAATATTAGTAACGGCCGCACTAGCACAGCTAAATGACATATACAAAGTTTTTAGAGACTAATCCCTCACCTCACCAAGCAAGGTCTCTATGATGAGCATACATTGCAACTCTTCCTACAAAATCCAGGTTTACCAGCAGAACCCTTCATATAAATGGGATTCTTTTCACACTCACCAGACATAGCCCATTTAGGGCAACTTGGATTCTCGTCTACACAACCGCCACTGGCAGATTGTCTCACTGGTTTATCAAAGGATCTCACATGAATCCACTTGGTCGCAGACCATTTCTCACCCTCAATGACAGGACAACTTCCGTGCAAGCTGCTTGGATCAGTAGTTGCATCTGGATGAAGACTGAAAAACAGCAAGGCATCCCCCTTTTTAGCCTTTACTGCAAGGGAATATGGTACAATGTTTCAAATTCCCAAATAACACAGAGATGGGTTAATGTTGAGAATACCAAATCAAATTATTTGTTTATAGATCAAACAGTCTTTGGAGTGATTCAAACTGTGACTTAAAACGGGAAAAATGTGTCTTACCATCAGACCACTAGATAAACCATCACATCAAGTGATGCTAAAAATAACTTCGGAAATAAAAAATTATTTACTTTTCAAAAAATTTAACCTGCCAGACTATAATTGAATTGAGTGCAAAGTTGTGTGCATTTAGCATATTTCTAATAGACAATGCAGAAACGGACACAATGCTATACACAAAATAAACTACGGTCATTAAACTCATAATTGGTAAAGAGTGAAGAGTTTAAAGACTAAGGGACCCTTCCCTCCATCTACTAACATAAATTCTTTTTCTTTTTCTTTTTATCTTTTTACTAAAATCAACCAACATAAATTCAAGACTATTAATTAAAAAGTAAAAAAAGAACTTATGACTGCATAATGTAATTAAAACCTGCATAGCCATTTTTAGCACAATCGGACCAGCTATCATCCCTTGGTTCGCTCACTTTTTCCTGTCAAAGTAGGACTCATAAGAGAGCATTAATCAATATAAACAGAAAGTTAAAAGTAAAAGACAGCATCTTGCGGTCAATTAGTCACCTCTGCCTTGGGAAAGACTGTCTCCCCACCCCTCTCGACATTGGACAAATACATTAATACAGTAGCAACTCGGTGACCTCCTAATTCTTGATTAGCCTTGTCATGGAAATAATCATAATGTGGTTCATACTTCTGACCATTCTCATAGTGGAGTATCTGGATGGCCTCTCCATTTTCTGATAGGAAACAAAAAATCCATGAAAAGTAAGAAGGGAAAAAAAATAAGATTTCTCTTTCAAAAATCACAACTTTTGATGTAAAACGTATTTATGAGATTGTAAATAATCTGAAACGTAAAGTTACCTTCAGGAAGAAAGGTCCATGCAGCAAGTCTGGCCTCAACAGCAGCAACTATGTCATCCTTGATGCAAAAATATAGCACAGCAAGTAAGCTTCCAAAGTTCAAACAAATAAAAGCCTAAGACATTTCCCAAAAGTAGTTGAATTTTTTCAATCCATGTTGGGTATATTTATCATGCAATATGCTTAAATGTGGGGATACCGGGAAAAAATGCCTTGAAAAATGCAACAAGAAAATGAATGTGGTGGATACCAATATCATGAAGTTCAATGCATAAAAGCAAACAAATAAAAGCCTAAGACATTTCCCAAAAGTAGTTGAATTTTTTCAATCCATGTTGGGTATATTTATCATGCAATATGCTTAAATGTGGGGATACCAGGAAAAAATGCATTGAAAAATGCAACAAGAAAATGAATGTGGTGGATACCAGTATCATGAAGTTCAATGCATAAAAGCAATGGATTCTATAAAACAGGAGAACAGAGTTAAGATTCATCATTCCACGTAAAACATGAAAAGTATGGTTGATGGACATTTCTGTCCATAGAAATTAACTTCTTCTCCCAATAAAAGTGGGAGGGCTGAAGCCTGTTTTCCTAAATAAAAATAAAAAAATAGTAAAAAGGAATAGTTTCACAAGTTGAACATGCCCTGGGTCAAGTTGAAAGCAGATATTGGTTTCAGAAAGAGGAGTTCTTCACTCATTTTATAATGTCTGGTATTAAGTACATATTTTACAATTTAACATAAAAAAACCAAGTAGAAAGCATTCTCTAACTGATGATCCGTGGTGCAATTCATCATTTGTCTCACAAAGAACGGGATTGTAATTTTACGGCATTAAAATGGAAAACATATTGACAAAGTAATAGTGATGAATATTTACTCTAATGATTCTAAATATACACACAATCTACTTGATATCATTGATCAGCTCCATCATAAGAACATGACTGATGTTTTCTCAAAGTTTAATTTAATCGTGCAGACAAAAGTAATCAAATTCTGTCCGAGTATAAGCATCTTAAACAGAAACAAGTTCTTCAAGAGAGAAGAATTTACATCACAAACAGCAATCAAATAAACATTACAAGTTAGATAATAAGAGGGAGAAAAGAAAAGGACTGTACAAACCTGAGCCTTTTCAAGAAACATACCAGAACTCGTTCGGACTTCGCTCTTAATACTCTTACCTGATTCGTTATCTGCTACCATCGATATCTCTAGCTTATCCCTAGCCTAATACCCCAAAATTTACATAAATTGTTAGATATTATTGTTATAAAGCTCCTTAATTTAAGGAGCAAATTAAGGAGCAAAACATGGAACAAAACAAGGAGTAAAACATGGAGCAAAACATGGAACAAAACAAGGAGTAAAACATGGAGCTTAATTCTAGGAGCAATTCAAGGAACCATTAATTTAAGGAGTAATTCAAGGAGTGAATTTTCCTATAAATAGATGTGTAATTGTAATGAATTAACCATCCAAAGTGTTCATTCCAATTGAGAGAAAAGCTTAGAGAGAAAAGCTTTTGTGAGAAAAAATTGAGAGTAATTTTCTTGGGTGTATTTGGGTTGTGAGTTGTGAGTGTTGTAAACACCTTGTGTAATTTCTCCCCTTTCAGTAAAAAGATCTGCGGGTTCGGAGACGTAAGCAAGATTAGCGAACTAGTTATCAAATTTTTGTGTTATTTTTTATTCTTGCTTTCATAAATCCCCGAGCTTATCGGGAATTTGTGTTATTTCGACAAGTAGTATCGAGTATGTGGTAGTGATTTGTCATCAATTTTAAGGAAATAGTCGAAACGATCAGGAGGAAATCGGATTTTAGTGGGAACGAATGGCGCAGATGAAGAAAGGGTGAAACTCGAGAAATTTGATGGCCATGATTTCGGGTTTTGGAAAATGCGAGATAGAGGATTATACGTATCGAAAGAAATACTATGTCAACCTCTCGGGGAAGAAGCGGGAGGCTATGAAGGAAGAAGATTGGAATCTTACAGGCAGAATGACGCTCGGAGTTATTCGATTGACGTTATCCGTAATGTTGCTTTCAACATGAATAGGAAAGACCACGGCAGCCGGGTCTTATGGCGGCTCTCTCGATATGTATGAGAAGCCGTGACCTCGAACAAAGTGCGACGATGAGGCGCTTGTTCGATTGCGGATGACGGAAGGCGCGTCGGTAGGCTGACATCTCAATGAACTTCCAGCGATTTACAACCAGGTTGAGTTCGGTGGAAATGGTCGATGAAGAAGTACGAGCATTGATCTTTTGTCTTACCAGGAAGGCTGGAATCTCTTCTTGTCGCGGGCGTGAGTAGCTCGTCGGGGAAGCGATAAGTTGAAATTTGACGATGTTCGTGATTTGGTTCTCGGTGAAGAGATCAGAGCGTAGAGAGCGGGTGAATCGTCGACCTCTTCGGTTTTGCATACGAGTCGAGGAAGAAATTGACGAAGGGAAATGGACGTGGTAGAGCCGACTGAGGGTAGATCGAAAAGGACGGGAGGTCGAATCTAGGAATCTAATAATTCACATGTAGCTCGAAGACTATCGAGTGTTGGAATTGTGGAAGAGCAGAACCTTACAAAAATCGGTGCAAGAATGCAGAAGGACGAACAGAGTGAAGGCGAGACAAATGTTACTTCCCACCTCGGGGAGGAGATGATGCATTGATATGCTCTTTGGAGAGCAAGGAAGAATCTTGGGTGCTAGACTCTGTGAGCGTCGTTTCCGTACTCTTCACGAGAAAGAATTCTTCGAGAAATATGTGGAAACCTTGGAAAGGTATATCTTGGTGATGATCGACCGTATGTCTTGTGTGGCGAAGGTGTAGTGAAGATTAAGTTAAACGGATCTGTTTGGGAGGTGAAGGATGTCGGGGCGTATTCCGAGCCTCGGAAGGAACTTAATCTCGATGGGAGTTGGTAGTGAAGGCTACTCTACGATCTTAGTGGTGATGATTGGAAGATTTCAAAGGGTGCGATGACGGGTTGCTCGAGGCAAGAAAAGTGGCACTTTCTTTACATGACGGCGAAGCACGTTGTTCAATCACGGTGTGAGCATGAAACAGCGGAGAGCACTGGCACAGGAGATTAGGCCACGTAGTGAGAAGAGGATGAAGATTATGCTGAAAAGGAAAAGCTTAAATTCTGGTCTGTAGAGATGGACGTATGCGAAGATTGTATACTTGGAAAGCAAAAGAGTCGAACTTTCGGACAGTGGTGACAAAGAAGGAAAAGCTAGAGCTTATTCACTCGGATGTTTGGGGACAGCCAATGATACTCAAATCCATTGGTGGGAAACAATACTGCGTGACTTTCATCGATGATCGTTCTCGGAAGGTATGGGTTTACTTTCTAAAGCGTAAATACGAAGTATTTGAGGCTTTCGGAAGATGGAAAGCTATGGTGGGGGAAAATGAGACGGGTTTGAAGATCAAAAAGCTCGGATCCGATAATGGTGGTGAATATGAAGACACAGGATTCAAAAATTTTGCTATGGCGTGGGATCGGAATGGAAAGAAGCGCATGCGAGACGCACGCCTCAGCCTGATGGTGTAGGCGAGCGTATGAGCCGACGTTAATGAAAGAGCGAAAGCATTCGTATATCTGATCGAGTCTGGAAGCCGATTAAGGCGAAGCGATCAACCACGGCCCTTCTTGATCAATGAGCCATTACATGTTCCGTTGGAGCGTAGAATACCGAGGAAGGAGGTATGGAGCGAAAAAGAGGTGAAACTATCCATCTAAAAGTTTTCGGTGTGTAGCATTTGTGCGTATCGGTTGATCAAGAGTAGGAATAAGCTTGATCCCAATCCAAGAAATGCACGTTAAATGGCTATGGTGAGGATGAGTTTGGCTACCGCATTTGGGATGACGAAAAGAAGAAAGTTATCAATGTGAGAGTGTGATTTTCAACGAAAGGGTGATGTATAAGGACGTACGTAAAATGACGCCCGATGCCTCGGAGCTGAGAATGAGTCGGTATTTGCGGATGCGAGATGATGTCCCAGGATACTTCCCGACGAACCAATTGTAATAAGTCCTCGACGGAGGAACTTGTTGGACAAAGCGATTACCATGACATTCGAGCACATGACCTCTTACTCGGCTCCTGTATTGAGAAGGTCTTCTCGACCTCGTGTGCCTAACGGGAGATACATGAACTATGTTCTTTGGTGATGGAGGAGCACGAATACTATGATGAAGCTTGTCGGACTCGAGATTCCGACAAGTGGGAGCTTAGCATGAAAGAAGAAATGAAATCTCTCATCTCGACGGACATGGGAACTAGTGAGTTACTATGGGAAAGAAGGCAGCTCACAAATGGGTGTCTTAGGGTGAAAGAGGGCTGTGATGGTTCGAGAGATACAAAGCGCCCTAGTTGTCAAGGCTTTGAAGGAAGGAGTTGATTCTGCTGACATTTTGCTCCGTTGTGAAGCTTAATACTATCGGATCGGTATTGAGCATTGTAGCCATCGAAGATCTTCGTCTTGAACGAGTTGGATGTGAAATGCATTCCTTGTGGAGATTTAGATGAAGAGATATACATGTACAAGGTTTCTCGAGAAAGAGGAAGAAGAACATGGTGTGCGGACTTAAGAAGAGTTTGTATGGCACTGAAACAAGCTCGAGACAATGGTACGAAAGTTTGATAACCGTACCTGAGGAAGGTTTCCGAAGTGCAATGCGACATTGTTGCTACTTGAAGAGATATAGGTCGGTTATATCATTTTACTACTTTATGTTGATGATATGTTAGTAGCGAGGTTGAGATATGGATGATATCGAGAAGATTGAAGCATCGGTTGTCGAAGGAGTTTGACATGAAAGACTTAGGTCAGTAAAAAAGATTCTTGGAATGCAAAATCCTGAGAAATAAGAAGAAAGGATCCTTGCGGTTATCTCGGCGATACATCAATCGTGTTTCATGGGTTGACGTGAGCGATGCGCAAGCCAGTTAGCGCCTTGGCTGGTCATTTTCGCATCCGGATCAGTCCCTCGAGACGGAGGAAGAGAGAATTCATGGCTAAGGTTCCTTGTACTCGCCATTGGAAGTTTGATGTCTGTGATAGTGCCGCCTGGGCGGAACATTGGCAATGCGTACGGTGGGAGTTGTTAGCGGTTATGTCGAATCCGGGGAAAACTCATTGGGAAGCGATCAGTGGATTTTGAGGTATCTGCGAGGCGCGAGAAAAGTGTTTGTACTTTAGTAAAGGAGAGTTAAAAGTACAAGGATACGTAGATCTGAGACTTTGGAGGTGAAGTTGATCATAGAAGAAGCCATTATATATTTCTTGTTGGAGCTAAATTTGTTAGTTGGATGTCATGAAATACGAGAAAATTGTCCAACATCAGCTTCTTTGAGTATGTAGCGATGGCGGTAGTAAAGAGATGATGTCGACAGAGGTTTGTTCAGCGAGTTGGGATTCAAAGAGAAGAATGTTACTGTGATAGTCAAAGTCTGATCTGACAGCTTGAAGAATTGACATTTCGTTGTAGAACCAAACATATTGGACTTCGTTATCGGCCGTGGTCTACATTAGAAGATGATGTGTTAATGCGGAAGATTGAGGAAAAATCCAATGGATATGTTAACAAAGGTGGTGATTATTGAGTGAAGTTGTGCTCAACCTTCGGTTGGTCTCTAGAATAACAAAGTTAGAAAAGCTATTGCGTTGATCGAGTGTGAAGCAGTTGAAATCGGTCTTCAAGTGGGAGATTGTTAGATATTATTGTTATAAAGCTCCTTAATTTAAGGAGAGCAAATTAAGGAAAGCTTGTGGAACAAAACATGGGGCAAAGCATGGAGCAAGCAAGGGTTAAAGCATTGGAGCTTAATTCTAGGAGCGATTCAAGGAACCATTAATTTAAGGAGTAATTCGAGGAGTGAATTTTCCTATAAATAGATGTGTAATTGTAATGAATTAACCAATCAAAGTGTTCAGATTCAATTGAGAGAAAAGCTTAGAGAGAAAGCTTTTGTGAGAGAAAATTGAGAGTAATTTTCTTGGGTGTATTTGGGTTGTGAGTTGTGAGTGTTATGCTTAGCCTTGTGTAATTTCTCGCTTCGGTAAAAAGATCTGCAGTGCGGAGGCGAAGATTAGTGAACCTAAAGTTATCAAATTTTGTGTTATTTTTATTCTGGCACTGCATAAATGCGAACATCGGGAATTTGTGTTATTTCCCAACATAAATAAGCAACAATTTATCAATGTCACATGCAATGTCTTTCCAAACCCTAAAATCTGAAATTTCAATCAAGTCATAAAATGAAAATACCAAATACATAAAATATATAGTTACCAAATTGATCATATGGTCGCACTCCTCATCCGACAGAAACCCCTTGTAAATAAAAGCCCTGTCAAATTTTATTCAAGAACCACAAATGAATAAGATACAAAATGATAGAAACGAATATATGTATATATATAACATAGAATGTGCGATTGCTAATTAAGTTCTGTGATCGTGACGATAGATGTGAGTTAGAAAGAAAAACCTGGGATGCCATGACAACTGTGTGACCCGACTCGGATCGAAGATAGCAGGAGAAGTACTTTTCTTCAATGTCAGCACAGATCCCTCCCTAAAACCAAATAAAATCCAAATATCATTTCTAGAAGATTATGCAAACACGGAAAAGGAGAGAGATGCATACGTTATCTTATTTCCAACCCATCCTGGAACGCGAATGGCGGATAGGGATATATGAGGGAAAAGACAGAGAAAAGAGAGGGAAAGGGCGAGAAAGTATAGAGAATCCATGAGAAAATCAAGGCGTTGCGGACGTCAAAAACCGTAGAGGCACAATTTTGACGGAAATGGTGAGTGGAAAAGGAATTAAACATTTAAACCCCTTATGAATAATTCAGTCCTCTTATTATCACAAAACGAAAACTTTGTTCCGATTTTTTAATCATATGTGAAATCACTGTTTAGTCTAAAAGAAGTGCAAGTTAAAAATTTAACGATTTAATAAAACTAAAAGAATTGAAATATACTTCTTACTCTTCTCTCTTTAATCGAACTTAAGTTCAGTTTCAAAAATATAAGAAATCAAGTTTTGTTTCAAAAATATCATAGATGTGAGTTAGAAATCAAGTTTTGTTTCAAAAATATAAGATATTAAGTTCAGTAAACGCATAAAGATAAAGTAAATTTTTTAATTTTAAAGTGTATTATTCTATAGAGAGTTCTCTTAATTTGAATAAATTATAATTAAAAGAATTAAAAAAAATAAAAATCTTAAAAAATAATCATTTATTATTTTATAATCGATTATTATATGATCCACGGCTGTTGTTGTTGAGCATCCTAATTATTCCTATGATCCACAGTGGACAAAGATGATGAAATCAAGGAATTGGGTTCATTCAGAGAATCTTTGTGGCCTTGGTGGTTTGGGGGAATGACTCTGGAGAAACCTGGCATGAATGGTGATGATTGGTCTACTTCTGCATGAATATTGTGAAGGAATAGTGATTTAATTTATTCCCAATCGCTCAAGGCTTCGGTAACTTCATCACCATCTATTGCTTCATTTTAAGAATGCTTTAATTTTCCTAATTTCACTTGAGTCAAATTCTATTAACCCAATATCATTCCTCCATTTATTATTTTTCCCCCTATCCATTGTTTCAAAAATACCATAAATGGTAACCATCTTCGTTAAGGGATCAAGTTTTAGTTAATTATTATGTTCAAAAGAGTTCTCTCTGATATCAAATCTTAAAAGAAAGATGAGCAATTGGGTTCTATCTCTTTCTTTGAAACTTTCAAAAATCATCTCCTTCGTATTTTTTTCTTTATCATTTAAAAAATAAGCCAAACATCCATGTTCTTTATTGTAATTAAGGTTTTAAGTATTAACATCGGTGAAATTTCGAGATATAATTTTTACAAAAATATCGAATATATTATCATTATCAATAGAAATTTTGAAAGAAATCAATAAAATTCTATCAAAAATATGATTTTTTTTATAAAACATCAAAAAAATTAATTATTTATATTTCAAACTAATTTTTTATTTAATACATATATTTTTAAATACATAAAATATTTATACTAATCAACAAGTTGATTAATTAATTAAAATATTGTATAATAAAATATATATTCTTTTTTTACTAAATATTGTAGAATAAAGAGTTAAAAGATTTGAAATAATTAAGTAGACTATCTAATTATAACTACTATACATAGGTAAATCTCGACAGTATGAAAATTAATTTGATTGATTATTTTGGAAAGTACTTATATACACAACAAACATGCTAAAAAAAAGATAATATATTATCTACTACAAAAGTGAGAAAAAATTAAATTGAAATGATTACTTAGAAAAACGAAGAAAAAAAGAAAAGAAAGAAAAAAATTGATATTTTAATGATATTTTAACGACATTTTAGTCACAATATCCATGATGTTTTAACCAAAAAAATATATTTAAGTGATATTTTAGCAACAATGACATTTTATCTACATTATTTAAATTTTCACAAAAATTTGATCAAAAGATATAGATATCATGTTTCGATGTTAGGATAAGTAAAAAAATGACATTGTTGTAATAATGTCGTCGAAAATGTCAATATTTTCAACCTTAATTGTAATTACTAAATTTCAATGGGTACAATAGACCGTAAATCTAAGGACGAACATAGGGTTTGTCTCAAGATTTTTTTTTGTTGATAAATTGGTGTATAATATATATATTTTTAAAATAAAACCTGTAAAATATTTTATGGTTTTGTTACACGAAAAGGTGAAAAATTAGACTAAAGTGTCTATTTTGTGATAAAATGGGGAATAAAATAGCTCTTTTTTTAAAAAATAGGACTAAAGCGTATTTTTTTTTAACAAAAAATGGTACCAAATGAACTGCGATCATCATTGGTGACCCACGGGAGTTCCGATGTCCATTGTTGGTGACCTACTAGATGTAACATGTTACATCCACATGTATCTTTATATGTAACTTGTTATAACTATCTTAGTTTTCGAGAACCGTCATATGTAACTTGTTATATTCACATATATCTTTGTATGTAATATATTAAATTTACCTTTCTTCTAACGACCCATCAAATTTAACATGTTACATCAACTTATATCTTTGTATGTAATATATTACATCTACCTCTACCTTTATATGTAATATGTTAGATGCACCTCTAATAAGGTTGCTAGTGGTGGTTACAAAAGCATTAGTAGGGTCACTGGTGATGGTTATTAAAGCTCTGATGGGGTCAACGATGATAGCTACTAAAGTTCTTATGGGGTTATCGATCGAAATTCGAGAAGGTCACCTTGTGGCTATTGAAGATGTGGTAGGGTATGCCATTGATCTCATTTTGTTGAAATTATGAAATGATGGTCTTTAAGTTTTTTTTATTAGATAATTTGGTATAAAACTATGAGTTTTATAATAAGTTGTTATTAGTTAAAAAAAATTGATTAATTTATCAAAAATGAAATTATTTAGGATACATTTGCTAAAATTTTGAATGGCTCAATTTTTTTCTTGATTAATAGATCAATTTGTCTCCCACAACAATATTTATTTTTTATAATTTACATATAATTAAATTTAAACAAAGATTTACCTACAAATATATTTTTATCAAAATAGTTGTGCAAAATGGTCAAAGTCATGTCAGCTTATTAGACATAACACGACACCTAAAAATCCAATGGTTATAAATAGAGGTACATCCAACATGCTTATACAATAAGCTTATTAATTGGTACGATTATGCATTGTGTAGGGTTGTATTGTGTCATGTTGTGCCATGTTGGTTAAGGTCATTTCATGTCATGTCAGGCGGCCATGCCATATAGGATCATCTCGTTTAGTATGACATCCCTTAAATCAATACATTTCACACAATTCTAATTTTCATCGATGATATTTAAGTTAATAAAATTTAATTGATTGGTAACATATTGAGCCAATTTAAATAGTATATTTTAGCTAATTGTGAATTTTGACACATTAGTATCACATGACCAATTTTCGAGGAATATTTTTGTCTAACCAATTTTTAACAAATACCTTGAATATTTTGTTATTTTTTAATTTTTTAGTGCTATTTTATTTATGTTTATGATTTAAGTCTCATTGTTTATCATCTAAATTTTATCTCAAATTTGATGAAAATAAAAAATACCATCATAAAAAAGAAAAAAGAAAAAAAATTGAAATTGAGTCATTATACTTTTGATACCCACTTGCCTACTTCTCCTATTTGTTGAAAAGGAAAAAAAGAGCTAACTTATAGAAAAGAAAAAGAAGAGAATTTGGTTGATTTCATTTGTGAAAAGGTTGCAATTGAAATTTGTTATGATATTTGTAAGTCCTATTGTTCTCATATTTGTATGTTGGTTTCCCGTGTATAAAATACGACGTCTCTTTATTTTACTTAAGATATCTATTTTCCTTTATGTAAGGTTAGTTATTGTGGATCAGTAATATACACATACATATAATTAGGTAATTTTGTATGCAAGCATATTTACACACACCATAGGGGTTGGTTATCATAGTGTGCATGCTAGGTTGATAATTGTGGTCGACGTTATCACTCATGTTTTTGGTTCGTTTAGGATGCAAATATTTGTAGATTATACTTGGTATTTTTTGAAAAACAAAAAAAATTCTTTTTAACACCTTGCTAACAAGCTCACTATTACCCTTGCCACCACTTTTAGCGAGGTGGGTGACAAGGTAGGCATCCGAGTTCTATAATTACCTCTCAATTTTTTACCCCTTGATTCTAGTACCAAAACTATGTCACAATATCCACTGAAAATTATATATGTTTATTAAATTATTTTGGAGAGTTTTCATTTGAGTATGAGTCATTTATTAAGCTTAGTTATCAAATCATCATCTGTATGGGTACATGGTTTGATTATATGTTTCCCATACATGATTTAACTATATGTTTCCCATACATGATTTGACTATATGTCTTTCATAAATATTTGATCTTTGTAGGGGATTATAAGTCCCTTAAACTTGTTAGTGGTTACACATTTGTTATTGATCTAGATTTACCAATCACAACCTATTGGGTGGTGTTAGTTGTGGAAGATAGTCGGGTTCATGTGTTAAACCAAGTAGTTACGCAATCAGCAAGTAAGAGAAGTAGTAGACAGTACAAACAGAGGTCCCTATTGATAGAGGTAATAGTGGTTCTATTGTCTATCATAGTTGTAACTGTTTTATTGTTTAGTGAATCATTTACAACTGAGAGGTTTATTTAAGCAACCTAAGGATGTTACCACATAGATACAACCTTATATGGGTTTATCTCATTATATTGTTTATTATGCATGATCAGTTGTTGAGCTAGTATAATCTGAATTAGATGTGTGTATACTTTAACATATCAAAGCATAAACTCTTATTAGAAAACATTTATTATTTACTTGCTTTTAGTTTGATATATAATATCTTTTGTTATAAATTATTTTGTTTTTGATATAATATTATTTGTGCTTCTGCTATGTGAACTGTATAAGTATTTACTTTCCTATTTGAGCGAGTTAGGGTTTAGTCCTTAAGGATTCTGCATCTTCTTATCTTGGTGGTATACCTAATTGTGGACTCTTTCAATTGGTATCAAAGCTAGTACACCCTTTTAGGCTTAACCATTTCAGTGTTTATTTTGTTAACTCATTTAATCACATATACACACCCTTTCTCTCTAATGGAGTCAGAAGAAAAAGGTAATATAGATAGATCTCCATTTTTCAATGGGCTGGACTATGCTTATTAAAAATCACAGATAAGGGTCTTTTGTGGTCTTAAGGAGACAATGTCCTTATAGAACATGGTTGGACTTACCCTACTAAAACCCTTCTTGATAATTTTGTGATTCCTAAATCGGTGATTGAATGGACAAAAAAAGTAAGAAGTTTGAATTGAATAGTATGGGTTTATATACTATTATCAGAGCCGTGTGTCATATGATGAGTAAAGAACAATACAGAGTCATACTATGCCTAAACAAGCATGGCATATTTTAGAGATAAATAATGAAAGGATATTAACTATAAAAAGATCTAGAATTTTGACATTGAATAGAGATTTTGAGCTATGCATCATGCAGGAAGATAAGACTTTTGATAAGTTCTATACATGGTTCTTAAATATTGTTAATAGTTCTTACAATTTAGGTAGGCCCATTAGTGAAGAAAAACAAATTGAGAAGATTATTACTTTTCTATCCTATCGGTTTCATGCCAAGGTCAATGTGATCAAATCAATATACAAACCTAGTGAACTTATTGTAAATGAGCTAGTTGATGACCTACAAGTTTTTGAACTTCATTATTTATTATCAAGGTAAAAGAAACATGTTTCTGAGAAGGGAAAGAATTCGGCACTCAAGATTGCTAAGTAAAATGGTCCCAATATTGATAAAAGGGAAAGAATTCTGCTAATTGTGAATCTGATCTTGATGAGGAAGAGATGTCATTACTTGCACATAGATTAAAAAGGTTCTTTAGAAAGAAGAAACCCTTCTTTGGGGTTATTAGACATGATAGTTTGAGCTTTAAATGTTTAAAATCTATAAAGTTAATGATGATTCAGATGATGAATCTAAAAGAAAAAATAAAGGATACTTAAATAAGATTAGATGCTTCGAATGTGGAAAGCTTGGATACATTGCTACCAAGTGTTTTCGAAAATAAAATCGCACAAAAACACATGATATGAAAACCGAGGTTACTGTTTTGGATAGTACCACTGGTGATGATAAGGATGACATTAATTTTTTGGTCTTCATTACTTCTAGTAGTGTCGTTGATCCTCTAAGCCTTAGATGTTCAAGAAGTGACTATTGGAAATGATGAAGATGAAGATGAGCAACATGAATTGCTTGATGCCTACAGTGCTCTACCATTGGAGCATATGTAGTATGAAAAAAAATAAGGAAAAGGCTATGAAGTGCCTCGACAAAAATGAAAGTGAGATTTACGCATTAAAGAAAAATCTATAAGAAAGAAAATCTTTGATTGACTGTCTACAACATGATTTCTCAAGTAGGTATGAGGTCATTCAAAATAGATATAATGATTTTCTTGAAAAATTAATGTAAACCATAAGAATGTAAAGAAGCTTGAGGAATAGTTAAAGACTCTTACTTTTGGTAAAAAATACTCAACCTCTTGTTATTCTTGTGCCTGTCTCTTATAAGAAGAATGAAGTTGAACAGTTAAAATGGTAGATAAATGTTCTTGAGAACTCAAATGAATATTTGACTGACTTTTTTTTGAAAAGGATGTCGAGATTGAACAATTACATAAGAGAGTTGTGATTCTTAGTAATTATGTTGCTTATAATGAATCCTTCCTTAAGGAAAAAGGAATAATTGATTGGTGTTTTGAAAGATAAATTCAATATATGGAAGAAGGAATTGATACATAACTCCATTATTGTTGACATAATGTAGACAAGTTTAAAAATATTAAATGAAATGATCACCAATATCAAGTTTTTTGTTGATAAGCATGACATTGGTTAGAATAAAGAGGATTGAACTTCTAAAGTGGGTGCCACTATGTTTTTCAAAGCTTCCAATTAAGAGCCAAAGTAGAAGTCTGCTATTACCAACATTAGAGGTAAGTCTATTATGTCTCCTTAGTCGAATTCCTTTAGTAGGGTGAATCCTTCACCTAAATCAAGCACTTCTCGTCGCTTTAGTGAAGGTCTATTCCCTGTAATTACTATCATTTCCACTTGTCACCATTGTGGTGAACTTGGCACTTGAGACCATACTGTAAAAAATTAACTTCTTATCCTCGTGTGAAAGTAAAGGTGAGTGCTTCCTCTTCTTCTCCACTATGTATTACTCTTTGGAATTAGAGATCCCATTTTCCTAACTCCTCAGTATGTACTTGTTATCTTTGTGGTACTACTGGCCACATTACCAAGTAATGCTTTAAATATGTGAAGAGCACATCTCATAGTTCTCCACCTCATTTTCTCCCATCTTCCTTGATTATATGTAGTTGTTTGGCTTATCTGAGCATGTTCAAGTAGGAAACATTATACACTTGAGGTATCGTGTGAAAAGAAATAAGTTTGCCTCTAAAAGTCCATCTCACCTAATTTATATGGATAACTTGACTAGATTTTCTAGAAATTATAAACAAAATAAATCATGAGTTCTATGTACTCCTCATACTCATATGACTCAAAGACTATCTCCTAACTCAATAGCCTCCTCACAAATTCTTTAAAGCAAAGGATGTTGTTTGATCACTATTTTTGAGTGATTTGTTGGGATTGAGTTGTTTATTTCCTTCCTCTTTGATTGTAGTTCTTATTTATTGAATTTTATGTAATTTTTGTTGTCTATATGTTCCCTATTTTCTCGCTTATACATATCTCTCTCTCTCTTTTTACTTCTTTTTCTTGCATAGTAAATTAATTATTTTACCTACTGTTATGCATGTTTGTTTGACTCGTTACCACTTTTCTCTCTTATTAGTTTTTTTGACATGCTTACTTCCTACTTCTTCTCTAATGGTGGTATGCATGAGCATCATGATTTTCATCATGTAGTGTCAAAGTATTAGGATTTATTATCTTCTATCATGTCATTCATACTCCATATTATATATAAAACACATCTTACCTATTTTACTCGGTTCTTCTTTCCTATACCCAGTATGTTTAGTGTTGGTCCTCTCTTTGTCTCCTATTTGTGTCTATTCTTATCTTGTATGATCTTCCTTCTCTTGTGATTTTTATGTATCATTGGAGAATATTGAGGTGTTGTGACAAGCTTGTACTCCTTAGTGTTTCTTTGTACTGTTCTTGTTATGGTTTTTCATGTGAATCTAATTGTCATATAGATTATTTTCCTATCTTTAAGAACGTTGACCTACTTTGTTTGTTGTAACTAAACTTGTGTGTTTTGTTTGCATTCTTGGTGTTTGAGATGTTGACTCTATTTAAACATGTCATTTGTTTATGTGTTGCAACATGTGTTGTTCTCTCTTGCTTAGTGTTTTTAGTAGAATCCCTTGACTCTTCCTTCTCTCAAGGACGTTGATGAGTGCTCAAAAAGCACTAAAATAACCATGATTTTATGCACATTAATTGATTAAAAATATATATATTTATATGTTTTATCATATATTTATATAAATTTGTCTTTTTCGGAATCACGGGTATTTTTATTGTTTTTCAGGAATTTTGGCCTAAAAACGCAATGTAAAGACTCAAAGAAGAATACTTGAGGCAATACATCACAAATAAATTAATAAATAAGTGGGAAAAGGTCAACAAACATGGAAAAATTGGACAAAATGGGTCGAGAAGGTCAAAAATGTCAAAAGACAGAAAATCGTACGCATGCCTTGGCGCTTGACCACGCGCGCGTTGCATGGCGCATGTTCACGTGCGCCGAGCTGCGCGCAGCGCCCAACGCGTTTTTGACCCATTTTTCACGTGCTGACCCTATGACGTCATCGGCGTCATTGATGACCTCAAAGATGTCCACTACACGTTTTTTATTTTTTTATATTTTTTTAACATTTTTTTACTCATTTTTTCTCTCCATCCTCACCTATAAATACCCCTCTTCCATTCACTTCAAAGAACACCTCAAAACCACACATCTCTCTTCTTTCTTTCTCTCATTTCTTAGTTTTTGAGTTTTTCTTAGTTTCTTTCTTAGTTTCTAAGGTTTTCTTAGTTTTTCTCTTAGTTTTTAGTTCAATTCTCTTAGGTTTAGAGTTCTTCTCTTTTTGAGAGGAACTTGTAATGTTTTTGTAATAATTTAGATTTTTGATTCAATAAATGGAAGTGCAAATTCGCTTGGAGGTTTTCTAGCAACGGAATAGCGTCGAAGTTCAGTAAGGATTTTATTTTCTTTCTGATTATTTTTATGCTTTATTCTTACATGTTATATTTAATTTTTCCGTGATTAAATTTAACTGCTAGTTGTTCATAATCATGATATAATAATAACGTTGTTATGCTTACGAAATATTAAATAGGTGAAAATTTCTAAAATGAATTGATTTTATTTTTATTCAAGATTTTATATTAAGGATGTTAGAGAGAAATATATTATTTTTCATTACAAACTTAAATCAAGATTAGACTTTAAGGTTTAGTTATCCGGTCTAATTTAGAGTAGTGCTTTCTTTTATTTGTTGGTACAATCGCCTAGTTAGAGTGAAGCTCTATTTCAAAAGTTTTTATAAGAATTATTATGTGAAAATGTATTGACAACATGTTTTCGGTAGTGGTTTTAAAACTTGAAAGTTAGTACTGGATAACTAAATTCTTGGGTTTAATTTGGACACCTTGAATAAAGTTTAAAGTCCTAACCCCACCAAATGTGGCATTTAAATGGTTCATTTTCAATCTCTTAGAAAAAGGAATTAATTTAATTAACCAAATTAGTTATCAACCCCACCCATAGGAGTTAATTGATTTGTTTAGTTACCAAAGAATATCTAACCCCCCCAAAGGTGGCATCCATACAAAAAGAGAGAATCAATAAAATATCAATTTATATCTTTAATAACCTAGATAATATGAGCAAGTATAATTAATCTACCTATTATATCCATAAATACACCACTAATATAAATGACAAAATATGCATGAATATTTACTGAATACGTATTTATATTTATTTATTGAATTTGTGTCTATGTTTATTTTTTTATTGTATTTAATTAATCTGTATATATGTTTATTTTATGTTATTAGGTTAGGAACACAAAAACCAAACTATCGTGACAGGATGTTTAGGATTTAATTTCGTTTTTAAAAGTTTGAATAATAAATTAAGAACCACATACATTCCTTCCTTAGATCGACCTTGGGAGTATACTTATCATTTTTCTACGAAATGATTCGTGCACTTGCGAGAGTTTTACAAATATTAAAACCAAAGTATTTGCGAGAATCGGCGATGCCGGTTTTCGTTCATCAGACGTTATTTGTGATGTTTGCTAGTTAGTCAATTTCTTTCTTTAACCTGACTAATAATGATGTGATTGTTAATTTTGATCTTATTTAAGGCACTTTTCTCTTCTTTTTAGGCTTCGATCTTTCTTAAGGCCATCCTTGTAATCTCACTTGTTAGTTATTACTACTATGTTTCGTGAGCTTGACGGTCTTACTCTTTCTAAGTTAACTACATATAGAATAAACTTTATAGGGACCATTGTTGATATTTGGTTAGCATGCATTTGATTTGAATTAAAATGTGGCTGCTTTGACATTTGTATTTCTTAAGCGTTTGTATGACTATTTTTTTTATGAACTTTTTCTTATGCCTATGCTATAACTTTGTGAATTTGTGTGGTTATTTTGAGAAGTTCGTGTGGATCCCATGCTTTGACAATTTGTATGTCTCTAACATGCTCTAGAATCCACTTTAGTGTCTCTTGAGACGAAATCCTTGGTGCCACTTAGATAGAGAAAGAATTTAGGTATTCTTTGGACCATTTGAACTTTTAAAGCCACCAATGTTTACTTGTCCTTAGTGATTTCCTTGAGCAATTATGTCTTTCTTTGCATCTAAATACTGGCTTAACATAAATGATTAATCTCTCTTACCTTGCACACCTTCAGTTGAGTTTATTTATGGTATTTATTGAGTTTGTTTACTTTGAAAATGTCTATCTACCCCGTTGGTTAGAAAAAAAAGGAAGTTAAAGAGAAAGAAAGAAGGAAAAAGAAAAGGAAGAAAAATGAGGTGTGTTAGTGAATAAAATTTAAGTAATGAAGGAACCTAAATTTGGGAATGTTCATGTATGAAATTTGAGAAGAAAAAGAAAAAAGAATATAAGTTTAAGGGTTCAATGTATGTGGTTTCTAACTCTTTGCTTTAGTGCATATATGTTTGGTCAACTAATGGTGTCTTTAAGTCTAAAAATGTATTTTCTCTACTTCATATTCCTTATCCTATCATTACAAGCTTTGAAAGATCTATTAATTTCTTTTTAAGTTAGCACTTACATTAGTGGAAAGAGAGACTAAATACAAACTTATGAAATTTGGTGCTATTTGAGTATATATTTCTATTTGCTTGGTTTACATAAACATATCTTCATGTGGCTAGATCGCTGGGAAGTATTGGTTATAAAAGGGAAGATCGATGGAAAAGAAGAGGAGAAAATAATTGAGAGACCAAGTTGTTGTATTTTTTCAATGTTAGAGGCCATTTCTCAAGCCTCACAATAATTCTCCGATTTGATTTTCTTAATCCCAACTTAAATCAGGTTGAATTTGCTTAAGTTTGGTTTATTTCCAACATGAATTAGGTTATTTTATTCTAAGGAAATAAGGTAGTCTTTTCTAAACTATGCTTGCTATATAATTTTAATTGTAATGATTCTCTTTGTGCAAATTATTCTTTAATTATTGCTTCTAATTGACTAGCTATTAATTAGATTATTTTAATACTGTGGTTTGCAATTGAAAAAGGAAATTATAGGATTGACATTGGATAATTGGACTTAGGTAATTATAGAAATCAAACAACTCTTAAGAACCTATGTGTAGTAGAAAATTCATTGAAATTAAGGTATTCTTTTTTTATTGGCTTACATGCTCTAATGTGAGTTTATTTTCAAGAATAATCCCAATTGATTAACGAAAGATATTTTTTAACAATTTAGAAATTCTTGCTAATAAACTTGGAGAATTAAGTGAATATTTAGGCAAAAAGAGTCACAGTGAAGAATAGATGAAATTGGTTCCCTCAAGTTTATCTAACTGGATTTTTTTCTCTTAACAAACAACTTTATTTTTATTTTATTGATATGTTATTTTTCTTCTTTTAACTCAAACTACATTGATTTTATTTTAAATAGAATTAAGATTTTTACAATTTTGGTACTTGACAAAGTGAATTAACAATATTTGAAAATAACATTATTCTTACCGTTTTCTATATAGTTATGTTATTGTACACTTATAGTTTTAATCCGAATAAATTTTTGAAATAGAAAATAAAAAATAAGAGAAGTTTTTTAGTCTCTCTCAAAAGTGATTGTTTTATAGTCAACGATCTTCATTTTTTTTAATTTAATGATGTCTACAAAAGAAATAAGTGCAAAATTCCTTTTTACTTGTTCTCTATGATAATATTTTATTCTCTAACTATTAACTTCGAATGTATTTCTAATCCATGTCATATAAGATTTTCCCATCTTATGTAACACCCCTTGCATCAATACATTTCACACAATTTTTTTCAGCTATAATATTTAAATAGTTTAAATTTAATTGGTTGGTAACATATTGAGACAAATTAAATAATATATTTTAGTTAATTGTGAATTTTGACACTTAGTATGACATCATCAGTTTTTGAGAACTATTTTTGCCTAACCAACTTTTAACAGTTCAATAAGACTTCTTTTAAATAAATTTTGTCAATCCAATATCTTTTAATCTAGACTACATCTCGGGTTAAATTTTGATTTTTTAACTAGTTAAAAATTCAATCAATAATCTAACGAGATGAAGGATAATATACTAATAATTCATAGGTTTTTTTATAAATATAAATAATAATTTACATTTCTATTTTGTAATCTTACATGGTGTTCAAGGCATAAGTACACGCAAGAGAAAAATACAATTCACGTGCTAAAATTCCTAATTTACTAAGGAACACCCTACTCAAATTGGCACCAATTGAAGTATCTCATTTGAAATAAATGGATAGTTTATTAATTAATGGAATAATTATGTAGGATATCTAAAAAGAAAAGAACCAACTACACTAGGTATAAAACATATGATACTGATATAAAATAAATATATTTGATAAAAAAAATTAGTTAAAGAATAAATAAAATTTATATAAAAATATCTAAAACTTGTAATTGTAAAATATTTTCTACTTTTATATTTCTTCTTCTCTTTGTCTCTCTCTATGTCTTAAAAATGTGTCTTTTATAATATTATATTATCATAAATTAAATTGAACTGAGAAGAGAGAAACTCTTTTCATTCATTCTTTATACCTAAAATTAGGATAGAGAAATTCTTCTCATTTGTCTCTCCATTATTTATTTCTTTAAGTCATTATTGGATAAATTTTTTATTTCTTAAAATTAATAAACGACTAATTCAATCAATTTATTATGAATCTTCATTTTGGCTTGAATTTTAAAAAAATATTCAACGAGGTGATCTTTTGTTAATATATATAATTATATATAAATTTCTCAATTTTTTCAATACGGTTCTTTTCAGATAAGCAAAATCTTCCAACTTTTTGATCTAGTATAATCTCTATACCGAAAATCCTTTTTGTAAGACTTAAATCTTTCATTTCAAACTCATCACTTAAGTGTGCCTTCATTTGTTGATATCGACTACATGTATACAAACAATTAGTATGTCATTAACATAAAGAATCAAGTAAATATAAGAACCATTAGAGAATAGTGTTTGTAGTTTTAAAAATATTATTTTTTAAATTTTAGAGTTTCTTTATAAGCTTAATTTATTTTTTAACTAGTTTACTTTATCAAAAGTCCTTATTTTACAACAATTAGTATCAAAGCTATGGAAACTTACTAATAAGAATAATTTTAACTTATAGCATATGAAGATGATTGTTCTTCTTAAACATCCAGAGTGTGAGATGGCGTTGGAAGGAGAAGCAAATTTGTCAAGTGATTTGACATATGTCCAAAAGCAAACGCTAATAGAAAAGCTTATAAAACACTTTCATTATCGCTAGGTGATGAAGTTTTAAGAGAGGTCTAAAGAGTCGATTTCTCTGCATTATCATCTTTGCTTAAAGAAACAATTATACAGTCTTCAGATACATGAAGATGAATTTATTTATAAACATATTGAAAGATTGAATCAAGTTATTCTTAATTTAAAAAAATATTAATATTGCAATAAATGATGAGGATCAAGTTATTTTTCTTCTTAACTTCCTCCCAATATATTATGTTGATTTAGTAAACACCATAATTTTTGGAAGGAGTTCACTATCCATGGAGAAAGTAAAGACAACCTTACAATCTTGGGAATTGAAGAGACGACTTAACAATTCATACAGTGGGAATAGCTCTAACGAGGGCTTATTAGATTGAGGTAGAAAAGAAGAATGGAATAAGAACTACCAAAGAAATAAACTTAAATCGCACAAAAAATATAAAAAGAATAACAACAAATGTCATAACTGTCAAAAAGAAGGACATTGGAAAAGAAATTGCCTAGAGCGCAAGAAAGACAAGACAAGTACTTCAGAGTTTGATAGAGTATTTGTTACCTCATCTAACGATAATGATAATGACTGGATTCTTGATTTGACATGTACTTTCCATGTGACACCTAACATAGATTTGTTTGCTACATCCCAAGAGGTTGATGATGGCAAAGTTCTAATGGAAAATAATGGATCTTTCAAGATAGATGGTTAGGGTACATACAAATCAAGATGAATGAAAATATTATGAGAACATTAAGTGATGTGAGATATGTACCCGAACTTTAAAAAAACTTGATTTCATTGAGTAATATAAACACTCTTGGTTGTTTATATCGAGTTAAAGGTTAAGTCTTAAAAGTTTCTAGAGGTGTCTTGACAATTATTAACAAAAAATTGAAAAATGGACTGTATATCATGCAAGGTAGCACAGTGGTAGGTGTTGCCTTGATTTCTTTTATTTTTGATTCTGACCAAACCCATTTATGGCATATGAGGTTAGGCCATATAAGTGAGGAAGGATTGGATGAGCTTAGCAAGAGATTCTTTCTTAGTGGACATTGAAATTGGAAGTTGCATTTTTGTGAGCATTGAGTTTATAGAAAACAAAGTAGAGTGAAGTTCAGCATTGGAGTTCACAAAATATGAGGAACCCTTGATTATATCTATTTTGACATGTGAGGCCCATCAAGTATTCCTTCTCACGGTGGAAAGAGGTATGTGTTCACTTTTATTGATGATTATTCAAGGAAAAATTAGATATAAGTCTTGAAGCAAAATGATGATGCATTCCTCAAGTTCAAGAAATGGAAAGCTCTCGTGGAAAAAAGATGGAAAATAAGGTTAAGTGGCTTAGGATAGACAACGGGTTGTAATTTTGCAACAATGAGTTCTATGCAATTGAAAGCATAACTTGTTATAAAACTGTGAGGTATACATTACAACAGAATGGAATGGTAGAACAAATGAACAAAACGTTGCTTGAGAAAGCCCAATGCATGCTCTCTAATGTAGGCTTGCCTAAGCAATTTTAGGCAAAGGTAGTTAACATTACATGCTATTTGGTGGACATATCTCTTTCTATAACTATTGATTGCAAGACCCTATAGGAGATGTGGTCAGGCTTAATGGAAAATTATTCAATTTTTCTCGTATTTGGGTGTCCAACTTATGCTTATGTTAATGAAAGAAAGCTAATGTCAAGATCCAAAAGCCAAGAAATGCATACTTTTGGGTTATGAAGATAATGCCAAAGGGTACATGCTATTGGACCCTAAGGAGTCAAAACTTATGATTAGTATAGACGTGACTTTTGATGAAATAAGCATACTTAACGCAAGACCATATAAGGGCCATGATAGTCAAGTTGGAATTCATGGTACTAGCAAGAAGGTAGAGCTTGAGATTGAAGTTCGTAAGTAATAATTGGAGGAGATACATGAAGATGTTGCATCAATAGAGCCTGAATATATCTTGGCTAGAGATATGCCAAGAAGAAATATTAGACCAATACAACATTACTTTGATTTTGTTGCTTTTGCACTTAGCTAGTTACTTGTGATGAAGCTTTATGGTGAATAAGTGCTATGAAAGAAGAGCTTGAAATTCTCCACAAGAATCAGGCTTAAGAGCTTGTAAAGAAGTCAATCGATTAAAAGGTTGTGGGTTACAAGTGGGTATTAAAAAAAAGATGGAATGAGATTCAAAGCAAGGCTTCTAGTAAAGGGATTTACACAATGAAAAGGTGATTTTAATGAAGTTTTTTTGTCCTGTGATAAAGCATAGTTCTATTCATATGCTACTTGTTTTGGTGTCTCTACATGACTTGGAATTGGAGCAACTAGATGTGAAGACAACCTTTCTTTACGGTGATATGAAGGAAATCATTTATATGCAATAACCTGAAGGGTTTGTTATATCAAGAAAAGAAAATCATGTTTGTTTACTCAAAAAGTCCCTGTATGGGTTGAAGTAGTCACCAAGACAGTGATACAAACAATTTGACTCATTTATGATTAGTAATGAATACATACGGAATAAGCATGATAGTTGTGTCTACTACAAATAGCTCTCTGATAGCTCTTATATTTATTTATTTTTTTATGTTGATGACATGCTATTTGCTTGTAAGCATGTAGCCGAGATCAACAAAGCGAAAGCATAGTTGAATGATGAGTTTGAGATGGAAGATTTGGGTCCTACAAAGAGAATTCTTGGTATGGAGATCATACGAGATCGAAAAGCTAGAAGATTGTGCTTATTTCAAAAGAACTACATTGAACTTTTTTTTGATAGATTTGGAATGCATAATGCAAAGTCAATTAAAACTCCATTTGTAGCTCATTTCAAGTTATTTGTAAAAATATCACCACAGACAAATGAGGAAGAAAAGTTCATATCTCAAGTTCCTTACTCAAGTACAGTTGGGAGTCTTATGTATACAATGTTCTGTACTAGAACAGATATTGCCCATGTAATGAGTGTTGTTAGTCGATACAAGGTTACCCCAGGAAAGCCTCACTGATAAGTTGTGAAATGGATTCTCAGATACTTGAGAGGTTCAACAAATGTAGGCTTGGTCTTTTGTGGAGGAACAAATAAGATTACTGATCGTGTTACTGGATTTTTTTGACTCAGATTATGTTAGAGATCTTGATCGTAAGTGATCCTTGACATATTAGTGTTGTAAGTTGCTTGTGACATCACAGTCCACTATTTCTTTGTCGACGACAAAAACAAAGTATATGGTAGCCACATAAGTAGTGAATGAAGTTTTATTGCTAAAAGGTCTAGTTTGTGATTTTGGCATAAATCAAGAGGACTTTACTATGTTTGGTGATAGTTAAATCACAATTCACTTAACCAAGAACTAGATATACTATAAAAAAAAGAAATAAAAGCTCTTTCAGCAGTAAATTTCAAAAACTGTTTGGACTTAGTTGGCGTACATAAATGCTAGTTTTTACTGGAAGTATGTGGAGTAACTTGATATAAAATAATCGCTTAATGATTTTGAAAATTCAAGTCAAGGTAGAGATTTATAATATA
Organism: Hippophae rhamnoides; assembly: GCA_033030585.1. NCBI lineage: Eukaryota > Viridiplantae > Streptophyta > Magnoliopsida > Rosales > Elaeagnaceae > Hippophae > Hippophae rhamnoides. The sequence continues at coordinate 56,714,441 of CM065428.1, read as the reverse complement.
TTTGGTACGGATATCATATGGTTATATATGGTTATATATAATATTATACACAATTGCTAGTTAATATCAATTGTTGTAAAATAATATCAATTGTTGTAAAATAAGGTTATTTAAGGAATAAATGGGGCTTATAAAAAAACATGTGAAATTTAGAAAATAAGATATTTACAAATACATACACTCTTCTCTACTTTTCTGTTTTTTTTTTCTATCTCTTTCTTAATACTCTCATTTTAGTTTCGAACAAACATTACACACACACATATATATATATATACACACGCTTAATTGTAGGATGATTAAAATGACCCAAAATAATGTCTAACTCTCAGTAACATAATTGATAATATCCACTAATTTTCATAGAAGTCTATTTTTTTTTTAACATTTGACTAATTCAAGCTAAATGTATTATCAATAAAATACTCTTCAAAATTCATCCTTACTAATGCAACTTGGATATGAGGTTTTTTTTAACTAAATGGGACTTATTGTAATTCGAACATTTGACTTAAAATAAAATAAATAAATCTTGCCGTAAGATCATTAGTTAAAACATATGGTATTTTAGTTAAGAAAAAAACAAAAAAAACAGAAGCTAGAATAATGGGTGACTCAATGCCACCTTAATATCATGGCTTTCAAGGTCAAGCATCACTCTTGCAACACTTATTTAGCTTTGTTCAAATGCATGTGGCAGCATCAATGAGCACACAGAAGGAGAAGAACTCTTTTATTAGTTTCCTTTGTAAGAAAAAGAAATAAGAAAAGAGCAAAAGCCTGTGGCCTCAGATTGCAGGGGAATAAAGAGCCACTTTAAACAATTGCTGGCAACAGGGAGACAACTCCTTTGTCCACATCTAAGTGTAAACTTTCTAGTGTATTGTCCAGTTCAAACTTTAGCTTTTTCAAAAGGCTCATGTCTATATGAACTTTTAGAAAATTACCTGGTTCAATCAAGTCTGAATTTCAGAAAAGGATCACAAAAGAGGGAGAAACTGAAAAAGGCTTTAAAATCTACCAGCCTACCAATTATTAAAAAACAAATCACACAAGAACAAAGGGATAAAGACTAAATTGCATAATGATTGCTTAATTTTACCTATATTTTTCTTTTTTTCCGATCATTAAAAAACTCAAAATTGCATCTCTGGTTTCAAATTTATCTCATGCCAACTGCCCCTACACAATGTAAGGAAGAAAAAAAAAAGTTCATAAGGCCATCGCAACCAATACTTACTAGGGAGAAAGGAAGCAATTGCGTATAAGAAATAAGCATTCACTGAGATGTCAATACAATCCAACGATGTCAATCAATTTCCCCATATAATTCATTATGTTATCAAAAGAATTCAAAATCCAAGTATGGACCTGATGACCTATCTGAGTCTGTAGCTGGTTTATCAGTTTGAGGAACTGCTGAGTTAAATGAATGATTCAAGATTGCTATATCAATTGTTTTTGGAATTTCTGGAGGTTGAGTACCGCGGATAAGAGCCCAATTAACAGTTTCAAAGAAAGGATGCTTTTTGATCTCTGTAGCTCCTCTTTTAAATCCTAATCTTTTTTGTGGATCCTTTACAAGCAGACCCCTGATCAAATCCTTGGCCGCGAAACTTACATTGAATCCTTCAGGAAATTTAAGTGATTGACCAACAACATTGAACAATGTCTCCCGATTTCCATTGCCTTTGAAGGGTGTTCTTCCATATAGCAACTCATACAAGAATATACCAAATGTCCACCAATCAACAGCACTTCCATGACCATCTCCTCTTATTATCTCAGGAGCTAAATACTCATGAGTTCCAACAAATGACATGGAACGGGCATTTGTTGGCTCGACAATAAGTACGGGGAATGAGTCTGAATTTCTCATACTTGTTCTTTCGCTTCTCACTTTCGATACTTTAGAGTTTAAAAAACGAGGCTTAAAACAAGAAGGTTGCAAGCAAGAAGGCCCCACACAAACTGGTAATTTGCAGGCAGGATCAATACATGTTGGCTGAATACAATATGTAGCGATTTTACAAGATGGCTCGGAAGTGGACTGAACAAGAGTTGGATTCACACAACATCTTAATGACAAATCAAAGTCAGAAAGCATGATATGGCCATCTTCCCTTACCAATACATTTTCGGGCTTTAGATCCCTATAAACCACTCCCATCATGTGGAGATACTCAAGAGCCAGCAACACCTCAGAAGCATAAAACCTGGAAAAGCATTCTTAGAATTCGTGTTTAATAAATAAACAAATGAATAAATAATTTATCAAAATACACGAAAACATCAACGAAAAATGCTGATTAAGACACACACAGAAATAGTGAAGCTGATAATTGATATTATCAGTAAAATTTCATTGATTTGCCTTATCGTTTAGAGAAAGGACAAAGGAGGTTCTACTAACAGGGATGAATTATTGAATGTGGATTAACTGGGTCTCATTTAACGTTCACATAAAAAATTAGAGAGGAATTAAAGACGAATCCTTCCAACATTTTTCAAGAACAATAAAAAAATGCATAGAATCCCAAAACATATAAAGCAATCTTTAAACACTATATACAATTACAATATATGGATTGAAGGGAATAAACTTCTTCCTATAACAGAGAAAACTAAAAGCAAGGTCTAGCAACAGAGTTTTAAGATTAATTTCACTAGCACATTTCCACTGAATTAAAAAGTACTGCATCCATAATATAACATATGATATGAGCAGTACCTCTATAAGCAATTTTATATCACTAGTGGGCGATAAACAACGACACATATGATCCACAACGTTGTCAATTTAAAACAGAATACTGAAAAGAAAAGAAAAGAAAAGAAAAGGTACCTACCTTGCTGCTTGTTCAGTAAAATGCTTGCCCTGCTGACGCTGTCGAAGAGTATGAAGATCTCCACCACTACAAAACTCCATTAACAAGCAGGAGAACTTCTGAGTCTCAAAATGAGAGTAAAGAGTTGGAAGAAACGGATGGTCCAATAGACCCAAAATGTCCTTCTCAGTTTGAGCTCTCATCATCTTCTTCCTCCCAGCCAACATACCTTTATCCATCACCTTCATGGCAAAAAGACACTCCATCCCTCTTAACTCAGCTAAATACACACTCCCAATATCCCCACATCCCAACTTCTTCAAAAGCCTAAAATTACTCAAACTTAAGGCCCCATCTTTCAACTTCACAAACTGTATCGCATCCCATCTTATATCATTCCCTTTGTGAGGCTTCGACGGGCAAAAGCTCCTAAAACTGCTCTCATTGGAATCGCAACGGTTGGGATTAATACCATAACTCAAACTACTATTTTCACCATCTTCTTCACAATACAACCCAGATTCAACATTCTTGCTAATTTCCATAGTTCCATTACTCCTAGTGCTACTACTCACACTGTTATCCGACCGAGAAACAGTACTGCTACATAGACTAAGACTCACACTGTTATTTAAACTAAGATTTCGCAAGCCACTTATAGCAGTTTCAGTAATACTATCATAGTTTTCACAACTATTGGCTGGTTTTTCCATGATAGAGAGAATGTTGCAGATAAAGTGTGATGAAAGTTTCGATAAAGAGGAGGGTTTTGATTCGAGTAGAGAAGATAAGAAGGGATATAGGGGTGGGTGGTCAAGGTGGAGGGTGGGGTGTGATCGAGGTGGTCAAAGAGAGGGCGAGATAGATGCGGGCGGGAAGAGAGGAGGGGAGCATGTTGACGAACCAATAGTAGGGAGGTTAAAACCGTATTCAAATTTAAAACGCGAGTCCAAGTGTGAGGAATCGGTGAGAGACCCAATGACTGAGTTGGAGTTCGAGTCCATATATATATATATATATCTCTCTGTTCCAGAAAATGTTGTTACAGTTTTGAGAAAAAACAAATACGCGCGGGGCATGAGAGAGATAAGGAGAGTCAGAGAAAGAATCGCTTTCTACGAGAACGACAAAAGGCTTTCAGATTATATAAACCGTGTGTTATTTAACATATTTTTATATTTTAATCTTTAATTAAAAAAAATATATATTTTTAAATAAATTAAAAATAAAATTTTATATATAAATTTTTTATAAATATCAATATCATTAAATTTAACACATTTTTATATTTATATTTTTTATATATTATTATTATAAAAATAAATATAAATTTATATATTTTTAATATTTTTAATATTTATCCATAGATTTGCTAAACAGTTTTTCATTTAATCTATTTTGCCTTTTTTTAAGTACAGCTACCCCCAATACCGTTAGTCCGGAATGTAGCCAAATTCTCATGTGAATTCTTTTTCTTTTCTTTTTTATTATTAATTCTCATGTGAATTTGACTGGCATTTAGATGGCAGATGGGAATCCGTGCCGTTGTTTCATTGTAGTTCGATGATAAATTTTAAATATTATAATTATAATTAATATCTTAATTTTTTATTAAATATAATTATATTTATTAATAATAATACACTACATCATACATACTTTAATATAAATTTATTATAAATAACTTTTTATTAATATATTATGAGTAATGATATTTACATATTTATTAATTAATTAGAAAAAAAAAAAATATTTAAATTACTTTGAGATAAATATTTTAGGTTTTATTTTATGTAAAATTTATCAATTTAATTTTATAATTTATGAGTAAATTATTTTATTTTTTTAATTTTAAAAAATATTTTAATATAAAAAATATATTTCAATATTGGTACCTATATAAGAAAAGTAATTGTTTCATTGGAAAAGGCATGACGATATGGTTCCCAATGGATTTACGACTTTAGGTCTCTGTTGTTTTCTTCAGACACTGCATTATACTGCACTTTGAATAATCTCATCTGACCATCTGGGGTGAAGGACATATGGTTATATTGGTAATTTATTATAGTTTTGTAAGGAATATTTTTGTTAAAGGCGCACATTAGTTAGTTGGTGAAAGTTTACATTGTAGAATTAACCTTTTATAATTCTATCACAAAAAAAAAAAAACACATATAAAATTAATGATAACTCATTGAGTCTGATAAATTTATTATTTAATAAATTTTTTTAAGCTGGTTTCTCAATCTTCTACAAATTGCAAAATTTATATTTTTTGTTTTATTTTTTATATTAAAAATATCATTCAAAAGTAAGATATTAATTTTATATGAATGAATATGGAAACAATAGTTAAACTATCTTAAAAATTCTATATAATATCATCCATAATGATACCCCAACAAAAAATAAATAAATAATGTATTATATCTTCACATTTAATTATATTTAAATGATATTATTATATAAAATTATTATAACCTTAAAAATATAACCACCCAATTTTATTTTCAATGTTTGTCGAGAGTTGTTTCTAGGATGAATAATTTTATTAATTTTTTTAATGGCTTCAAAGTTTTCCGATTCAAAACATGTTAAAGTAGTATTATTGAGTGATATCTTTTACTAATTTTAAGTGGTTTATCTTATTATATGATAATAAGATTTATTATTTTCTCGTTTTAAGTCATAGATTCAAATCATATTAAATATTGTTTGATTTAATTTTTTTTTTTACTAATTTCGTAGCAAAATTTTTATTTTTAAAACATTAGATGTTATATTATTAGATAAAATTTTTAATTACTGTAACACTAATCTTTTTTACTCTGAAATAAGAATTCTTTTACTAATTTGATTTTTTTAGTAAATTATATTTGTTCATTTTTTAGGCTATTAGATTAATGAGGGGTATTTTTGGAAAATTAGATAATTTTTCAGTATGCCTTCTGAAAAAAATCAAGAATTTGAATTCAAGACGAAATATTTACTTATTTTGAAACTATTACTGTTTGCTGCGAAAATAGAAATTCTTTTACTTATTTTGTTTTCTTTTAAATTAGATTAATTCATTTATTAGGCTATTAGATTTATGAGGGGCATTATCATAACATTTGATAATTTTTTATTATGCCTTCAGAAAAAAATAAAGAATTTAAATTTGTTCCTACTACATTATTAAATTCCGATGTATATTCTCAACACAAAATGTTAATGTTAATGCTGATAAATCGGATAAATATAGATGTATTATTTTATTTTAGTATGAAATGCTAAGGCCTAAGGTGAAAGAACTAAAGGAAATAGCAATTATCGTAATTATTTCCTGTTGAATTTTTTTAAAGAATTGGCCTAATAATATCTTGAGGGCGTATTTAGATGCTCTAACATGAAAGTACTTTTAGAGATAAAAGTATATTATTTTTTATTTGGGAAAAAAAATGAAAAACTTTTAATAACTACTGTCGTAACATTTGAGCACTTTAATGTGTTTTTTAAACCGAAAATTCATCTTAGTTTTGAAAAAGCACTTCACCTGAAATAATGGAACCCAAATTGTAATATTAATCGCTTTTCACAAAATTCAGTTTTTTTATTAATTTTTCTATATCAGTTATTACCAAAAAAAAAATTTACAACCAATACAAGTACATTTATAATTTTTTCCAAACCATCCAAATGTTCTTAATATTCAGCCAAACGTGCAATTGCTTTCGTCTGAAAATGCTTTAGTGTAAAATGATTATTAAAAAAGGGCTCCAACTAGAACTAATTTTTTTAAATATCACACATGTTCTTAGAATGTGGTTCGAAGTTGTTTTGGTACCTTTGGTTGGACTTTAGAATTGAATATATTGAATATATTTATAATTACAATTAAAATAAATACTAATACAAATATAAATACAAGGAATAAGAATTTATTTTTAAGAAAAATGTTTTTAAGAAAAATATATTAGTTGTATACAATTAATATACAGCTGATAAAGTATATTAGTTACATACAATTAATATACCATTAATGATATATTAACACTCCTTCTCAAGTTGTCGCATAGATATCGATCATGTCCAACTTGCTTAGTGAACCGTATAATACCTTATTTGAAACTCCCTTGGTAAGCATATCTACAAGTTGCTTTTCTGTAAGAATAAAAAGAAAACTAATAAGTTTGGCATCTAATTCTCTTTTATAAAGTGACGATCAACCTCTACATGCTTAGTGCGATGATGTTGTACTGGATTTTGTGATATATCAATGGCTGTCCGATTGTCACAATACATCTGCATAGTATTTTTGAGTTCGAAACCCAAATCCAATAACAAAGTTCTCATCCACAGTAATTCACAAACCCCATGAGCCATACCTCTATACTCGGCCTCAGCACTAGATCGTGCCACCACTTTCTTCTTCTTACTTTTCCATGTAACCAAATTTTTTACCAAATTTCACTTAGCTTATCGGAACTAGAGGTCAATGCAGTGCGTGCCCGTGTTCCTGGTTTCTCTCCCGCGTAGTTTTGATCCAAACGGAACAATCTATCCCTCAGATACCCTCGACCAATTATTTCATTGGTAAGAAGATCCTGAAAAATCACATGCATAGGATAAAAGGTTACAAAACATTTAGACTTAATATTCAACTGTGGGACATATATTAAGTGATGAGATAAGTCAGGTACATATAAAACATTATGAAGCTGTAAAGATGGAGTGATATGAACTGACCCCATTCCTAAGATATGAAAGGCCTCACCATTAGCATTCGTAACATAAGACACTGGTGGGGAAGATAACTCATTAAAATAAGATTTATCATAAGTCATATGATCAGATGCACCAGAATCAATAATCTAAGTATTAGACCCAACATAGTGAGAAATATTTAAGGTCATACCAATCTTACCACTATCAGCTATTGAAGCTGTAGGGATACCTCTACATTCTATAGGATGATGTTGTCCATAGTAGTCTAGTTCTTTGACAATTTGCACTGCAGTTGCTTTTGCTTTAGAACGATGATGTTGTCATTTTGCTCCATAGTAGTCTGCTTTTGGTTTCAAGTGTGGATATAGTTTCCAACAATTCTCACGAAGATGTCCCCGTTCATTGCAATAAGAGCAGTGAGAATGAGAGCGATTGGTAAAGCCTAGTGGAGGTCACTGTTGATGAAGTGGAATTGAATTTTTCTATTGGAGGAAATGTGCCTTTGATTTGGCTTGAATGGCTAGGCTTGATACCTCAATTTGTGCATGATGAAGACTTTCCTACTGAGATTCGTCTTTACGGATGTATGTAAAGGTGATAGTCAAGCTCGGAGGGTCTAACATTCGAAGCAATTCGCCTTTAGCACTATTATGTTTTGTATCAAGGCCTCTTAAAAAGGCATGTACTCGTTCAAGCTTCTTTTCCTTCTGGTACCACAGAAGGTCTTCTGGATTTTTAATTTTGCACGGGCATTTTTGGTCAATTTCAGCCCATACATTTTAAGCTTGGTAAAAAAAAGAGATACCGGTTGCCAATTTTGCTGCATGCCAACAACTTTACACATGAGTTCATGAACTTGAATAAAATCAGACTCATTTATATAAAGATCGCTTAAGGTATTCCATATGGCCTCAGCAATTTCACATTCCTCCACCATTTGTAATATATCATCAGTGATGGCTCTAAATAGGATTGACATTACAAAGCCATCATCATCTTCCCACCTAGTATAGGCTTCTATATCATCTTGACTAGGAGCCCTGATTGATCCAGACACATGTCCCATCTTATGCATCCCACGAAGATAAACAATTATAACTTTTTTCCATGCTTGAAGATTTGTACCATTAAGTTTAGTACCCCCGAAAGAACCAATTTCTGAACTCTTAACAGAAACTTCAAAGTTTGGAACTTCATGAATTCTGAAAACTTGATGTTGTCTTGAATCTTCCATTGAAATAATAATAAAAAATATATTGTGCAGTGGAATAAAGATTTTGGATTTTTTTCCTTTTTTTGGGCCGAGTTGGGTTGTGAATTGGGCTGATAAGTGGGTTGTGGATTGGGCTAATGAGCTGATGGGCTTGGACTAGGTCAAATGAATAAGTGGGTTGATGGGCTGAGACTAGGTAAGAGCTTAAAAAACTAAAAACTGAAAAAAATTAAAAACTAAATAGAGCATTGCAGGAGCTGTGCGGACTCACAAAGAATGCAGAGCAGTGTAGGTAGTGGTGGCGAGTTGGACGGTGTAGAGGTGAAGCTGGTGCGTGAGTTGGACGGCGTAGGGCTGGTGCGCAAGTTGGACGGCGCAGGGCTAGTACGCAAGATGGACGTCGCAGGGCTAGTGCGCGAGCTGAATGGCACAGTGCTGGATGGACAGATCTACAACAAAGACGCGAACTGAACAGTGCGAGAAGATTAACGACACTGCATAAAAACACTAACGATGTGCTACTATATAGGTGACGCTGCTACTCAGAAATTGGTAAGAATTTTTTTTTTCTTTTCTACTCTGATACCAAAATTGAATATACTGAATATATTTACAATTACAATTACAATGAATACTAATACAAATATAAATACAGGAAATAAGAATCTACTTTTAAGAAAAATATATTAACTGATAATGTATATTAATTGCATACAATTAATATACCATTAACGATTTATTTACATTTATTAATTCTTTCTTGAAAATTACACAAATAATCTCCTTATCATATTTTGTGTTGAGTCATTTAAAACAATAAAATTAGAATTAAACATTAAAATAATTTAGAAAATGCTAGAACACTCTTTTGTTTACTATCTCATGTATCATTTCTTATAAGGTTATAATATTTTTAAAATAAGAAATACATGTTATGAAATTTATAATGACACTTCCTTTGAATAGATATGGAGTACATAGTATGTGTTTCTAACATTTTTCAATAATTTAAATTATTATTAAAATAACTCAAATTCTCATATTAAAATCCAATTGCAAGTCACTTATATTTGTTTGTGAAGTTAAAATTTTCTTTTATGTCCTCTTATTCTTCTATCATATTTACGCATCTTTTTTATCCCACCATGAAACACATCACTTTTTTTTAACTCCTCTGAGACAATCAAAGTCAACTTAAGAAGATAGGTCTAATATGCTCATTTAGGAAGACCAATATAAAATAAAAGGAAAATATTTTAGATTAATTATTTTTCCCCTCTAACAAAATTAACTTAATAATAAAAATATAAATGAATTAATTCATCTTATAATTGTTACAAATTGATTTATAAAAAAAGTAATTTGGGTTATTTTAAATTATTTTAATGTTTAATTATAATTTTACTATTCAAAGTTACCTAACTAGTGCACAAAATATCAGAAAAAAGTAAATTATATTTTATGTCTACAACCTTTTAAATTAGATGTAAATTTACCCTCAACATTAAATTTGTAAAAAAAAAATGTAATAATGATTAAGTGACATGTAATGTCTTCCACATAATTTTGGATCATTCTATCAATAGCTAATATAATTAAAATTACATGTTTCTCATCAAATTGAATGCAATGCGATCGTTTTCTATATTATATATTTTGACGGAAGAAACATAAGTTCTTAAAGGCAGAAATGATAGGAATTTTTTTAACGGATAAACGTTAATTTAATTATTAATATTATATAAAAAAATTAATTAATTAATTTAGACATTTTTTATTCAAAATTATTATTTTTATTATTGAAATATTTTTCAATTAATTACTATAACTAAAAATTGGCAACTTTATTTAAAATATTTAAATTATCTATACAATACTTGAAATTATAATCATAAATCATGAATAAGATAATATAGTTATAACTTTATGTGTATTATATGTAACTTAAAATTTCCAATCAAATTAACAAAATTTTTATTAAAATAATTAGTTGAAAGACATCTTATTAGTATAAATAATTACTTAAAATAAAAAATATTAAAAATATTAAATTAAGAATTTTCAGATAATATTAATAAATAAATAAACATTTATCATTTTTTAACCGATCAAAAGATGAATGCAAGTAAGTTCACAATTACTCCAATAAGTTGAGGACAAAATCTTAGTTTAACCAATGAGAAAAGAGAAAATGGAATCCATTACCAAACTGCAATAAATATGAGAAAAAAGTGACGATTAATGATATTTTTCAAATAAAAAATAACATAATTATTATTCTTTATTTTTTGGAGTATATTTTTAACTAATTAAATTATTTTCTCTCCCTACCTTCTATTAAGAATTTTTTTTATTTAAATTATACCAATCTTAAATTTTATTTACATAAAATAATACGTTATCACGTACTCTAAAAATGATAAATATGTTTGAAGTAATCATATTCTTAAATTGGACTTAAATTTATACACAAGTTTTAACTGTTAAAAAATATCACAATAAATATATTACATTAAATGACATGTTTTTATTTTATTCTTCTAGTTAACATAATGAAATGTTTTTCTTAAAATTATGTCACATTCTTACATATATATATATATATATATATATATATATATATATATATATATATGTATATATATATATATATGTAGGTGAAAGAGAGAATTTCTTACGTACAACACAAATTATTTAACTGAGGATATTTTTTTAATAAATTAAAAGATGAAAACAAGTTTACAATTAGTCCATTAGATCGAGGACAAATCTTAGTTTAGCTTACGAGAAAAGGGTGACTATTATCAAAGTGCAGTAAATATGAGAAAAAAAAATGATAATTGATGTTCTTTTCCAAAACAGAAGTAATAAGTGTCCTAATCCCGTAAGGGACGAAAAGTGCACCTACCCCTTATGATGTACCAGAATTACAGCATAAAATCTGTTCAGAGTTTTTTACGCCTGTATTGTTATCTTTTGTTTTACTGGTAACAATGACTAGCTACCTTAAATTTAACGTATGGCTTTCACATTTGCTAACCCCCCTGTTTCCATTATGCAATCTCTAAATGACATTTCATGTTTCTTGGTTTGTTTCTGAAGATTGTTCAAAACAAATCTTGAAGTGTAATGAAAGAAGACAAACTATTTTATAACTATAAATACATTTTCTAAATCTTGTTTGCCAATGACATCTTTATCAAAATGAAGTTTTTGGAATTCCCTTATGCTGCATTTATATTCTTCATATGGCATTCCTTGTTATTTGGTAATTTCATATCAATTAAGTTTATTTGATTTTATGTTTAAGTTCATTAATTGCTCAAAATGTACACTCTATTCCATTTTGTTTAAGTTCATTAATTGCTCAAAATGTACACTCTATTCCATTATGCAGGACATGGAAAGTCACATACAGTTACATTATATGTTCACAACAAATGCCCCTTTCCTATTTGGCCGGCAACAGCACCAAACAATGGCTGTCCAGTGATCGGCGACGGCGGTTTCTACCTCCCATCCGGGCAGGTTCATCGTATTATTGCACCGTGGACATGGAGCGGTCGAATTTGGGCAAGAACCGGCTGCAAGTTTGGATCTAATTGGTTCCCTGTTTGTGAAACAGGTGATTGTGATGGAAGACTAGAATGTAATGGGCTAATTGGGAAACCACCAGCAACATTGGTAGAAATTACGCTTCAAGGAGATCAAGGCAAGCCAAATTACTATGATGTAAGCTTGGTTGATGGGTATAATCTTCCTGTATGGGTTTCTCCCAAACCCATATCGCATAAATGCATAATTGCAGGCTGCTCCAAAAACTTAAACGGTATATGCCCAAATGAGCTGAAGGTGTTGAATGTTAAGGGCCAAGTAGTGGCATGCAAAAGTGCTTGCTTGGCTTTTAATTTGGACTCATTTTGTTGTAGGAATGAATATGGAACCCCTGAAAAATGTGAGCCAAGTTTGTATTCCAAGATATTTAAGGATGCTTGTCCTGCTTACAATAGTTATGCTTTTGATTCGCCACCACAGTTGATGAGTTGTGAGGCCAAAGAGTATGTGATTACTTTCTGTCCTTCTTCGTGGGGTGGAGAACTTAGTTATATATAAATTAATATGCTCATTAAATTGTTCTTTAATTATGTGAATGAAACTTGGTCTGTTATTAAAAGAATTATTAACGAGTGTAGTAATTATGGATTGATTCATAACTAGGCCATTGCTGAAAATGTAATAAATGAGATTTATTATTATTGTTATTCTTCTTATTATTGATGAGACATGAAGCGTATTTCCTTAATTACTTGAAGGAGTTGCAATTTTTTTCCTTCTGAATTTTAGATATTTCTGTTATTAAAAACCTCATGAAATAAATGCACTGCAATATGTAGCATTTATAGATTAATAACCACTATATGCATTGTAATTTTGGCAATTATATTAAGTGAAAAGTTTTAATTTATTATTTTTATTATAATTAATTATTTATAATATTACAATCTCTTTCGATTAATTACCATTCACAAATAAAAATAAAAAATATATTTTCCCTTTTTCCATGTTATCTTTTTCTTTGATCGTAACTTAAATCTCAACATTTATCTAAAGTTTTAAAATTCATATCTCAATTAAAAGAAGATAAATTATTTATTTATTTTTTTTTATAATTTTTAAATGAAATATTTGATTAAAAAAATGTAATAATATAAGTAGTCAAACAAAAAAATAACAAAATCAACAAATTTTTACATAATATAAGTATCAAAATAAATGGTTGTTCTAATTTGTATTATAACATTGTTATTTATTTAAATTATACAATTTTAACCATATACTTAGAGATGTTAAATAAGGTGAGTTAGAATAGTTCGTTTAGGTTTTGATCATTTTAAACTAAATATGATCAATTTAACTCATTCATATTTTAGGTAAGTTAAGTTAAATTAAACTCACTTTTAAATAAGTTTTACTATATAGCTTATGATTTGATTTTTAAACTTCTAATCACGTAATTCAGAACAATAAAAATAATACTCTTATTTTAATATAAAAAGTATATCAATTAGTGTTAAGAGTTTTATTTTTATTTTTATAAATTTTATTAACATTAATTTTGTAATTTTTTTCAAAAATATTTATAATTTTATTTGAAAATAAAAAATATTAATATAAATATTATATTTTAATTATATATTTATAAATAAAAAAGAAAAAATATATCTTTTAATTGCATTTTTTTAGTAATGTCATTATTGTAAGTGAGGGGATATATCCACGAACCAAAAGGTTCCGCCCACGTTATCATCCCATATTAGATGTATTCTCTTACCTTTCAACCTCTTTTATTAACAAGTTTTTATTTTTTACCAATTTTGCCCTTATCTTCCATGTCATACTTATTCACATCCTAATAGGATTTTTTTTGGCTTCTTTTTCTCTTTCTTTGTGATTTCAATGCCTCATGTCCATCATCTTTTCTATATTTTATTTAATTTTTCATTGATTTATATAAAGAAAAATAATCAATTTTAGTAAATGAATGGTATTTAAAAAATGAGATTATTATAACATCTTTTTTTTCATAACATATTTATTATTAATTTAGAAAATTGAAAACATCCTCAACAAATTAATTGGCATAAAAGAAATTTATTAAATACAAAAAGAATATTTTTGATAATTTTTAAAACTGACAATAAATATGTTGTAGATATAATAAAAAATCGCTTAATAAAAACATCACCTTGTTTTAAATAACCTAAAAATCATTCAACTAAATAACCTAAATAAATTTGTACCAGACGATTGATGGTATAAATTACTCGTATTTGAAATAGCTCAATACGAGATGTTTTTGGTGTTTAAACTCATTTGTTAAATGAATCAAACATGAAATAATAACTTTAACTAATACTACGCCAAAATATATCATTAAAGTCGGTTAGGCGAACCAACTTTAAATTAAGAGACTTAAAATTTAAATTTGGTTCATACACTGAACTAACTTTAAATTTTGTATTTTTTTTACACATTATACTCATTTTCTACTATTCTTAGAACTTGTATTCGATTACGTAATAGCAGAAAAAGTAAAAATCTGTTTACAAGAGTTTAAATACTATAAATAATTGAAAAATTAAATATTAATGAATTTCTTAAGAATTAAATTTATTACAAAAAAAGTATATTTACATAAAATATTATAACATTAAAAAATATATAATATTAACAATATATATAAACGTATGTAATTAATAATAATAAATATTTTATACATATATATAATAATAATAAATATTAATAAACACATTATACATTATATACATTATATACATACATATATATATATATATATATATATATATATTTCATGTACATTTAAATAATTTTTAAAAAATTTAAGTTTCAAATAAATTAAAATATATCAAAAATTTAAATACATAAAATTATTAAAATAAATAAATGAAAAAAATATCTTCTTCTCTACTATTTTTGAATATAAATAAACAACTTACATAACACAAAAATTTATACACATAATATTTATTAAAATAAAAATATATGGATAATAAGTGTAAAATAATTCATAGAAATACTTATAAGAGTAAATGAAGCGACAAAATAAAAGAAATAAAGAAAAAATGGTGTTTGGTAAGTAAGAAAGTGAAAGAAAATGGGTAAGAAAAATTTGAATATTATGCTAAAAAAATAGTGGATCTAGAAAAGAAATTGGAGAGGAAGAAAAAAAAAACTTATGGCGCTAGAAATGATAATCGAAAGTGACCAAAAAAGGAGAAAGAAAATAGAAATAATTGACTGTTTTTCTCTATAAGAGAAGAGAGAAATATGAATTAGCACTGTCAATAAATGAGGGAGAGAAAAAGATAAGAAAAAAAATAAAGTAGCATCGGTTGACATGTAGAACCGACACTACACATAGGATTTTAAATTGGTTCTACATGTCAACTAACTTAAAAAATTACAGAAAAATAAAATAGTAGCGTCGGTTGACATGTAGAACCGATGCTACACGTAGGATTTTAAGTTGATTCTACGTGTCAACTGACGCTACACGTGGCTTAAGTCGATTGACACGTAAAACTAACTTAAAATCCTACGTATAGCGTCGATTAACACGTAGGATTGACACTATTTTTAAAAAATTTTAAAGTCAGTCTTTCAACATACCGACTTAAAATAATCGATATTTTCTCAAAAACCAATTTTAAATTCTAACTTAATTGCTACTTTTTGTAGTTAGGTGACTTAATTAATATTTATTATTAGTTTACATGTTAATCCAAATTGCATTATTACTTTCTCTTTTTATTTTTAAAAAATATCATATATTTTAATTTATTTTATTTTATTTTTACTATAAGAAAAGGAACCCTAGTCTTATATACGTAGTCATAAAACATCTTGCAAACATTTGTGAAAAAAGAGAAGCAATTTGAAAATTAATATACCAAATGATCAATTAAAAGATACATAATACAAGAAAAAGTAAAAAATAAATTTACATTAAATTTATTTAAATCAAAAAAATGTTGAAAAGGAAATGAAAATAAACTTGTTGCATATGCCATAGTCTTATATAAACTCATATGTTTGTAGCTTGAATATTTCATCAATAAAATTGAAGTCATTATCCTCAATAAAATTGAAAAATTGGTACTTTTTTATAAGAGAAAAATGAAAAAAATATTTACCATATATTACTATTGAAACACAAAATGAACAATAATCATTAAAAAATTATTGATAACACGAACTAGTAAGAAATTGTGAATTATATCAGAAAGAATATATAATATTAAATTTTAATTCAATCAAATCAAAAGAGAGAGGAAGAAATAAAAGAAAAACTTACACCATTCAAATCTAAAGAAAATCATCTATTGAACTATCTGCAAGATTATTTGTATCCATTTTTCTTACACCATCAATTAAGTTTGAAGTGCACTCTTTCTTTATCTCATTACCATGAGTTTTTCTAGCACATGTATGACTATTAAGACCAACCTCTTTGTAAGTCCTACATTTTATTGTGTTTTCTACAATTTCAAATTTTAAAGGATTGCATTGTGTATAACTTATAGGCTCAAGGATGAAAGGTTGAGATCAATTTCAAGTTGAGAAAATAACTCATGTTGAGAAATTACGCAAATTTCCGATAAATGAGATTTATGAAAAAGCAAGAATAGAAAAATAACACATAAATTTGATAATAGAGTTCGGCTAATCTTGCTTACGTCTCCGGACCTGCTGCAGATCTTTTTACTGAAAGGAAAAAAATTACACAAGATGTTTACAACACTTACAACTCATAACCCAATTACACCCAAGAAAATTACTCTCAATTTTCTCTCACAAAAGCTTTTCTCTCTAAGCTTTTCTCTCAATTGGAATGAACACTTTGGATGATTAATTCATTACAATTACACATCTATTTATAGGAAAATTCACTCCTTGAATTACTCCTTAAATTAATGGTTCCTTAAATTGCTCCTTGAATTAAGCTCATTGTTTTGCTCCATGAATTGCTCCATGTTTTGCTCCTTGTTTTACTCCTTAAATTAAGGAGCTTAATGACAATCTCCAACAATCTCCCACTTGAAGACTGATTTCAATCTGTCTTCACAACTCGATCAATGCAGCAGCTTTTCTAGCCTTTATTACTCTAGTAGACCAACTGAAGTTGAGCACAACTTCAGTTTGTCAATAGTCACCACCTTTGTTAACATATAGTTTTCCTATTTCTCTGATTCCAATTTTCTGTCAAGGTCTTATGTAATGTTACATGTAATTTTTGAAAAAAAAATTTCCTTATAAGTTGTTTGCATATAGGGTGGTAATTTATGGTAATACATTTCATATTCATAAATAAAAGAATCTATGTAACACATGTTACAAATTTTCATATTCATCAAATTTCATTTGGCTTCATTGATTTCATTTTAACTGGATTTAGTGATAGTTATTCCTTTATATTCTCCAATAAATTCCTTGTATATTTCATTTATTACTATATCTAAGTAATATTTTCATGTGTGAGCATTCCTTTGCATTAATAAATGTTATTGGTATGTTAAATTTGAAAACCAAAATTTAACATTTCATGTCATTTTATGAGCTACTAATACCCTATAGATTGAAAGATTTGTTTGTGTAGTTTGAGAGGTTTGTATGAGTACACTCATACCACTAGTCCATTCATCTAATACTTTTTTCTATCTCTTATAAAATCTAAATCTAAAATATCATATTTATAATTATTATGGAGTTTGAATTCTGATGAGAATTGGTAATGAAATTGGCTTCATATAACCTTTTTAGGTCATGATTTATGGTTCAGAATCCATCTCACTGATTATTATCATATCATCTTCTTATTTATTTGTACAAAGTTTTTTATTATAATGTTATTCTAATTCTTCATTAGTTAGTATTAACAAACTAATTAATTTTTATATATCCTTATTTTTGAGGTTCATGAATTGTTCCTCTAATTCTTTTCTTTATTCCATTAAATTGAAATTATACATTTTTCATTAGATTTTTTTTCATTTTTTCTTCTCTCATTTTTAGGAATTAGGGTATCTAATCTCCTAGGTGATTTTATTTTTAGTCTTTCTAGGGGATCATATTTATGGCCTATAATATTATTGTTTATACGTATGTTATATACATTTTTTCTTAGTTTTGTAAAATTCATATGTATATCTTGTCGAAGTTTATTATAACCGTATTTTTTTATTTTTTGTTAATAATTCTTTTTGTATTTCTATTATGCCTTGTAGGTATTTCATGTTTACTTTCTGGACTAAATCCATTTCTTTTGTTAAAAGCTTCAAAGCTTTCATTAATGTTGCTTGATTTTTTTGCTACGTCTATTAAGCTTTTATCTATTTCTAACTGTATATTTTTTAATTTATCTTTAAATATTATTATTTTCCTAATATGACATCATGAACTAATGCCTTCATTACTTAGACTTAACTTTTAGTTTTTTAACTTCCTCTTGGTTAGAGGTTTCTCTTTCATAGTTTATAAAAATAAATCTTGATATATTGATGTTTTTAACAACATTTCTTCCTATTATCAGGGGTTTTTTCTTTGATATCTAAGTATCGTTCCTCTGGTATTTCAAAGCTTGTTAGTATTTCTGGTTTTATTATTTGTTCAAGTTCCTGAAATGTTTTGTTTATTTCTATAAATTCATTTTGTCCATATATTAAACTATTATGACTATTTGTTAAAGAATATTCTACTAGGTAATGTATTGAAAATGAATAGTTTCCCTCTTTCATTAAATCTCCTCTTTTAAATTCATAAACTAGACTTAATACTTTATTTAAGTTTTTATCATGAATATTAATAACAAACCTAAAATATATTATAAATTTTAGTTTTTGGTATCTTAAGTTACCATGTATCATTCATAGTAAAACATTTTTCTTATTTATTATTTTATTATCTAGTAATACTATTTTTATTAGTGTATATTCATTATTTGAAATGAATCTGTATTAATATTTAAATTTCTCATAAATAAATGTATCTAATTTTTTATTTATATTTTTGGAAAATTTTGATTAGTTTATTTAATATAATTTCCTTCTCAATTAATGATAAATTATGCATTTTTTGTGATATTAATTTTTATTTTCATTACTTATTACATAATAAATTATATTTTTTTAAAATAATTTTCTTAAAGTTGATAATGATAGTTCTTTAAATCCATTTCTTTCTTTAGGATTTATTTTTTACTTATTATTTTTTTTATTATTATTTTATTTTTTGATTCTCTATTTTTTTATTTATAAAATGGTATTATTAACTTATGTTAAATTTAAATTCTCTTATATTTTAAAATTTTAAAAATATTTTTAAAGATATCAAGAGGATATTTTTAATGTATAGCAATCCTGCAGAAGTTACTGAGAAGTTTCCGCCCAATACTAACGACTAAACGGTCTTATTCATTTACTTGGAAAGAGGGTCTAAAGTCTAAAGCAACACTGTTATAGTAATGACTTAGAAGAGCTTGAGAAAAATGTTCTCCCTCTTCTGCTGTTTTGAAATTGATGGCAAGTGACAAAGTGAAAAAGTGACACATGATATCAATTATTAGAAAATGTGGTAAGTGAAATCAATATAATTGATAATATAATATTTAAAATTTAAAATTAATATATGTATTTTTTAAATAAATATTTAATAAAAAGAAAAAGTTATATGACTGATATAAAATATATTTTAAAAATAATAAGTAATAACTTTCGACATCAGGTTACTAATAATTTAATAGCATGCTCCAAAATTAATTTATTATTTACAAAAAATCGAGAAAATACATAAACGATCAGTCTCCATTATTACTTAAACCCTTTAAAAAATGAGACGCACTCGCATGCTTAGTGGTTCAGTAAGTCTCGAAGAAATTTGATTTTATCACTAGGATAAATAAATTTTATAATTAAATTAAATTTAAATTAAAAATTATATAATTTATTTATATTTATATTAAAATATTTTAAAATGGTTGTATTTTATTTAGATTAAATTATAAAATATTTTAAAAAGAAAGTTTATAATATAAAAATTGATTCAATTACTAGAATGTTTAACTCAAATAAATAATTAGTTTAAAATTAAAATTTTAATTATTCGTTTTATCTAATTCAAGTTCGAATGATAGAAAGAAAAAGGTCCATTTAATAATCAATTTTTAATCAATTTAAGATATTAAAAAATAAATCTTAGAGACAGATTAGTTCGATCTACTCATTTCTTGATCGATTAAACATTAAATCTTCATCTATCTATTTTAATTGAAAATTAAATCAATGATTTTTTGATTGAAAAAGGTTGATTCTTAATCCATTGAGGTGTCCATTCATTCACTTTGATCAATCTAATTATCTATATGAAAAATATTACTATACTTCAAATATGAATAAGAATAGATATATACATTAAATGTCTTTGTTAGAATTTGAAAGTTTTGAAAAGTATTGGATGATTCTATAAAAATAGTCATTAATGTACTTTTTTTTTTAGTAATTTTTTTTATTTTATTTGATAAATATTATTTTATATATTTTTATTTTTATTTTTTTTAAATATAAAAAATCTTAAAAATTATTGATTTTTAATAACATAATTTTTGTGTGAATGATTTTATTATTATTATTATATTATTTGTGTAGATAATTTACATACGATGAACCAAAAAAAAAAAGTTAAGTTTAGGACGAATTGCTATATTTTTTCGTTTTATCTAGAGTGAGTAAACGAGGCGGTAAAGTTCGACCAACTTTTACCGATACCTTTGGCTTGGAGACAGAGTTAGTTAGCTACCAATCAAATTGAGAAATTACTCAGCTATTTCTTTCTATTCACGCACGACAACCAATGAATATCCAGGAGGCACCGATTCCCCGAAGCTGCTCTATTAAAACACATGTTCTTCTAAAGATAAAAGACATTGTTATATATAAAAAAAACAATTCTTAGAGAGTAACACAACACCGACACGAGAGAAAAAAAAAAGAAGAGAGAGAGACGAATTAGAATCTCAGAAGCATGAATTTCACAGAAAAATTTGCCCAATTAGGTTCCATAATTGGTAGTTTGATGTTCATTTGGGCTATATTTCAACAGTATTTTCCTTATCATCTTCGTCGTTACCTAGAAAAATATTCTAAAAGATTTTTGAGGTGTATTTATCCTTATATCCGAATCACATTCAATGAGTTCTCTGGAGAGCATCTGTCTCGGAGTGAAGCTTACTCTGCCATTCAAAACTATCTTAGCTCTACTTCATCTATGCAAGCAAAGAGGCTTAAAGCTGATACAGTAAGGAACAATCAGTCAATTGTTCTAAGCATGGATGATCATGAAGAGGTTTCTGATGAATTTAAAGGAATTAAACTATGGTGGGCTTCCGGAAAGTATGCATCTGATTCACAATCAGTTTCTTTCTTCAATGTTAGTAACGAGAAAAGATTCTACAAGCTCACTTTTCATAAGCGCCACAGAGACCTCATTATTGCGTCATATTTGAGTCATGTATTGAAAGAGGGTGTGGCAATTAAAGTGAAAAACAGGCAAAGGAAGCTCTACACTAACAGTGGTGGGTGTTGGAGCCATGTAGTTTATGAGCACCCATCATCATTTCAGACACTAGCAATGGAGCCAGAGAAGAAAAAGGAAATCATGGATGATTTAATCACATTTAACCAAGCAGAAGAATTCTATGCAAGAACTGGAAGGGCTTGGAAAAGAGGGTATTTACTTTATGGTCCTCCAGGAAGTGGCAAGTCTAGTATGATAGCTGCTATGGCCAATCTACTAAACTATGACATCTATGACCTTGAATTGACTGCAGTGAAAGATAACTCCGAACTGAGGAGGCTATTGATTGAGATATCAAGTAAATCAATTCTTGTTATTGAGGACATTGATTGTTCTCTAGATTTAACTGGGCAGAGAAGGAAGAAGGGAGACAAAGAAGATGAAGAACAGAAAGACAAGAAAACCTCAAAAGATAAATCAGCTGCAAAAGAGGATAATAGAGATAGCAAAGCAAGCCAGGTGACACTTTCTGGGCTACTCAATTTCATCGATGGGCTTTGGTCTGCTTGTGGTGGAGAAAGACTCATTGTTTTTACCACTAATTATGTGGAGAAACTCGACCCAGCTCTGATTCGAAAAGGAAGAATGGATAAGCATATAGAATTATCATACTGTGGATTTGAAGCATTCAAGGTTTTGGCTAAGAATTACCTCAAGATTGAATCTCACCATTTGTTTCCCACAGTTAGTATGTTGTTGGAAGGAATAAATATGACCCCTGCTGATGTTGCGGAGCATCTAATGCCCAAGAATATTCTTGGTAGTCCTGAAATTTGCCTCAATAATCTGATCCAAGGACTTGAAAAGGCAAAAGAGGATGAAAAGATCAAAGCTTATGTATCTGCAGAAGAGAGTAAATTATTTGACAAAGATGAGGCAAAAGAAGAAAACGAATTAGCAGACAAAGAATAGTGGTTGATCTGCAAATAAAAGTGCATAAAGACAAGGCGACCGGAGAGCCAATAAAGGAGAACTTTGCAGGTTAATTTAAAGGTGCTGAACAAGAAAATGGAGTATAAATGAGTGGCATCGATTGTATTAAAATGAAATCATTACCTAATTTGAGAGATGCACAATGAAATAAATTTTATGCATGTTTAGACCCCATCAAGTATGAGTTATTTATTATGTTTAGGGTATCCTTTTAACCAATTAATTTTTTTTTCTCGACTTATATTATTATTTATTTTTTTAAATAAAAATTACATTATTTTTAAATTTTATTAACTTAAATTATCAATTCATCACATAACTTGTACATTAATTTCTCCCACGTCCAATACATAGAAGCCTAAGGGAACAAGTCATTACATAACTATGAGCAAGTTTTAACGATGAAAGAATCAATTTTATTTAGATTTAATTGTATAAGATAATTCTTTATAAATAAAATTTTATTTTTAACATCTACACATAATACAAATAAGTTTTTTTATAACATAAAAATATATATTTTTTAGAAGAAAATTAGAGGTAGA
The DNA here is from genome assembly GCA_033030585.1 of Hippophae rhamnoides. Taxonomy (NCBI): domain Eukaryota; kingdom Viridiplantae; phylum Streptophyta; class Magnoliopsida; order Rosales; family Elaeagnaceae; genus Hippophae; species Hippophae rhamnoides. The sequence continues at coordinate 56,691,063 of CM065428.1, read as the reverse complement.
TCAGTGGTGGATTTAACCTCTGACTTCAAGATTGCTCATATAAACAATAAAATAGTAATCTTTGATTTTGGTCCCAATAATCTTTAATTTAAAAATTATAATAATAACATTTAATAATAAAAAATTAATGTCTTTATTTTTTATTTAATAAAAAAAAGTGGTTATATATATCTCATTCGAATATAAATATATTTAAATTTTTGATTTTATAGTTAATTATTAAGTGATAAAAATTTAAGAATTAAAATTCAATTGTAGATAATCTAATTTTGTACATATAATTTGTCATTAATTTTATATATATTATACCTAAAATTTTCCTTATCATGAGTCGAGGTAGACAGTGTCGCACCTGATTGTCGTACAGATCCATCCTTAAATACAACCATATAAATAATTAAATTATATAAAATTGGAATTATTTTTCTCTGTGACAATAGAAACACACATATTTGCTATCTTAAAGAAAAAGAAATTTTGATACTAGCATTGTTACAATTTATTTTGATAATAACATAATTTATAAAATGATTATTTTAATAAAATAACAATATTATCTTTTGAATAAATAAAAATTAAATAAATTATGGTATTAATAATAATAATTTTGATTATAACACCACCTAAGAGTGAAGACCTTACTTACATAGAGTTACACATAACTAAAAGACTAGAAAGTAGCCAATGGTCTTGTATCCTAACGATATACATCACTATGGTATAAGATGGAAGTCTTAAATTAGAGACTTAAAAATGTGGACGTTACAAATCTACTAACAAAAAAGTAAAAAGTAAACAAATTATCTCTTTTATCTTTAACGCTGAAATGAAATATACTCGTGAGAATTGAGATATTTGTTTATTGGTGCTTGTTTTGTATCATCCATATGTCACATACTCGACTTCTACGACATGATTCATCCTACTAGTGAATATAGCAAGGCCTGCATATCCACTAGCCTTTTCTTGAGCAATCTGATAAATGAAAGTCTATTTCCCAATTTCGAACAAGTCAAACATTCCGCGACTTGAGGTTTATGCATGGCTTGATACTAAAGGAGCTTGGTAACTCTGGCACTATGGCACCTGGTATCCACAACCTTATGGTTGTAATCCAATTATTTGGTAATCAACTTATGCAACCTAAGAGTAGCAAACCTCTCATCCTTTCTAATTTTGTTATGTAAAGGTTAGTTTTGACATTTTAAACAGATTGCCTAACATTGTAATGGTGACACTGGCCTAGTATGTAACTATATATACCACATCATTATCAACAATAAATGATCTAAAACATTTTGAACATTTTCCTTCTTTTTAATATCTCTATAAAAATCCTGACACAAGAAATTCTCAAAACAATTGGCGCCCCGCCCCTATAAGGCCTTAAATCTTTCTAATTCTTAATTAGTATTTGAAAACTTACATCTTATATCAAAGCAAAATCAACCGTAGGAAAATTCACTCCTATCGTCATGACTAGCCATCACACACGTCGCGAATCAGGGAACCACTCTATTCATCCCACTCTTAAGTTTGATCCGAACGATCACACACCTCTTATCCAATCTATAATCATATCACATCATGGTATAAGATATAATTCTCCAAACCTTACAACCCATGAGACTCAACCTAAAGTAACCAGAATGATTCTACATACAACAAGTTCAAACATTTATAGCTATGAAAGTTCACCCTTTTCGAGAGATTTCAATATCGAAAGATTACAACACCAAGTAGAAGAATTACAACAAGCTTTCATTAATTCAAAAAATGATAAAAATAAGCTCATGTCACTTGTACTTCATATTTTTATGCCTTGGGTGATACTTTTTCCTAACTGGCCAATAATAAAACCTGAAAAAAAAACATAAGTTAAAATGAAGTGTTAGAACCTTATAAAGTACAAGTATCAAAAAATACAAAGTGAGGTGCAACTACGAAGTGAAGTGTTCACATCAATCAAATGATCTTCCATCATCTCTACACCAGAGGCTTCTTCATTTGTGTGGGCTTTGCTAACCCTAGTTCTCTCAATGTCACTTCTGAAGTAACTGTAAAGGTCCCTCATCAAGTCATTTCACCCAAATACATTCTCATCAAAATATGTCATTGGTATATTAAGTACCAGGGCATCCATCAAAATGATCTCATATTCCCCAGTAGCAACAGAGAGGCATAAGAAAGTCTATCATTCATTATATTGACTTGAGAGAAGTTGATGTCAAAGGTGTGTAAGGAACGAGCTGCTATTCGAGGAAAGGGACACCTCAATCCTATTTTGAAAGCTACGCGGTCTATAACCCATCACACAGTAGGAGGGTCATCTGTGTTGCAGATATGGTATGGGACGGGCATCATTCCAACACGAGATGGAATTTCATATTCTTTGCATATCTGACCAAGTCATCCGCGTCAAGTTCATTGGGCATTTTCAAAATTTGATGTTTGTTTTTGGTCCTCTATGTGGACTCACCTTTAGAATATCATTTTTTTCTTAGGATATTGGACCTTGTAAGGACGAAGTCGAGGCTAGATGTGAGTTGGATGAAACAAGAAGAGCCAAGATACTTTTTCTAACTAAGGCATTCCCAATTTCCTTAACATGACCTATCGTGGCATCTAATGGTCGATTGGTCTCGTGGGACTTATTCGTGAATGGAAAAAATCCCTTGACGACTCATAAGGTGTCCCTATCCTGAGGGGAATACTCTTGGTGCAATCTTAAGGAGCATCTTTCGAAGACGTTTGATGAACTACATTTTTCCCTTGTTAATTGAAGACATTTTAAAAAAGCAAGTAAGGAAGAGAATTTACCTATAAAATAACTTGAAAGCGATCGAATAGAAAGTTGAAAAGTGGCTTGAAAGTGTTGCACAATCTGAAATTACTGTTAATCATAAGAGAATTGAACTAAATTTTAAGCAAAATTGCATTATAATGACTTGGACCCATAAATGTGCAACTTAAGATAACTATTAATGAGCTCAAATTCTTTGAGAAATTTTTAGGATAAGTTAAGAAGATATGGTAAATTATCAAAAAAATGAACAATTTATAAGAGGGTTAAAATAAGTTAAAAAGTCATTAGAGTTATTCTGATCAAAGAAATTAAGGGATTTTACTTGGTACATAGATATTCTCTTATTTTTTAAAAATCAAGAAAATAAGAGAATCAATATTTGATATCATTCACGTGTCATGCACTTGATTTCTGTAACTTGATTCACCCTGTTAGTGAATGTGTACGCCTCGTTATCTTCGCATCTTACAACTTAATGAGATTAATTAATAAATTAAAGATATTATCTCGATAATTTTTGTTATTATGGTAATTAAATATATGAGATTTTTTTATCTTTAATATTAATTATATATTAATATTATTATTTTTAGATAGAATTATATTATTAAAATATTTTTATAGTATTAATAATTTACATTCCTTAAATCTCTACCCTACTTCACGTGCTGCATGCATTTAATATTTGTTCCATTACGAGTGAAGGACAAACCGGAGCCGATAAACAATGTGAGAAGGCCTTAGCAAAATTTATTATTACTTAATAGGCCGAACAAATAAAAAAGAAAAAGAAAAATAAAGTACAAATTCATAAATCTTATCTCAGGAGCATACAGACGAAACATAAATAAACAATAATAAATTTGATAATGAGAAGGAAGTGACAGATTGGAATCCTATTATAGGCTACCGCATGATCAATTTTTACTTTTGAGCATACACCATGGGAAATTTAGGGCAAAAATCATACTAATTGAAGATATGTGGTACTGAGTATGAGAGAGCATTACAAGTCTTAAATCGGGATCTTTTGATTTTTATTGATACTTAAATAGAAGCTTATATAAGAATACGTTTAATATTCCATATCATTCACTATTATTAAAAAAAAATTAATAAATGAAATTAAAATTTAAAAAAAATAATCATTAATTAACAAATATCAATATAGAAAAAAAAACATTAGAGGATCCACTCCCTCTTAACTCATTAAAAATAGGAAATTTCTTTAAATACTAGTATTGAGAAATGAATACTACTGAACATAGATTTACACTTATCTATTTTTTTGTTTTATTTATATCTTTCTATAAAAAAAATACTATTATTGAAGAAAGAAAAAAAACCCAAAAAGACCCCTTCCTTTCCCTAATTTTGGCTCTTGGTAGAGGTTGAAAAAGGTAGCTTCTCCCAAAAGAAAGAGAAACAGATAAGTGGAGAGCGATCGGCAATAAACAAGTGAAATCAGAGGGAGCTCTGAGTCAACTAATGGGCGTGGGCTTAATTATGGTACACGTTAATGTGTTCATGAACCACCTTAACTAACAAGCATAAGGGATGACGGACAAATTAGTAATGCTAATCACCCACTAAATTTTCTATATTCACACACCATAAAATTAAAATTGAACAAACTTGCGATAACTTGATCGATATCATATTATATAATTAGTGATATATTTAAAATGAGATTGATTAAAGTTATAATAAAGTTATCATAAATATGTTATAATAAACATATTATCTCTTTTGAAAAGATCTTCAAAGTTCACTTATAAAACTTAAATTTAACTTTAAAGAGTAAAAGTGATGTTGTGTAAGAATTTTATTTTATTTTATTAAAAAATAACAAAATAATCATTTTTTTTGAATGAATAATTTACTTTAAAATAAAAAATAAATAAAAATTAAATATTAAAAAATTATTATTGAGATTATTTATCATAAGAATATGTAGTTATGAATAAAAAAATTAATATTTATTTTTATTATTTTTATTGAAAGAAAATAAATCTTTATAAAATGTCAATTTTATGGTCGAAAAATTTGGCCTAAATATTTTACATGTAGTTTAGTGATTTTTAAAATAGATAAGAGACTTGTACTATTTTACCAAATAACTAACCTATTAAAATATAATTTTAAAAAGTAATAAACTTTTATTACCTTTATTTAATTGATTAATTATAAAATTATCTCTAAGATAATATCCTAGTTCTAAATTTTATAGAAAATCAATTAAGAACTTATGTTTTACACATGAATTATTTAATTTTTTATATTTGTTTAATTTGTTAAAATTTATGTAATATAATAATAAATATATAAAAATAGTCCATAAGTTTTTGAGTTAAGTATATAGATGTGTATCATAATTGATATGATAAATATTCTTAATTAAATCTACATCCATTCTCGTGATACAATTTAATTAGTCTTTATGAGTAACTGTTTCTAAAATCACTTATTTATTTATCGTATATCATATTTTATATTTAATCAATAACTAACATGTCACCTAACAATATACAACAATTTAATAAATATAGCATTATTCTTATAAATTCAAATATTAATGCTATATGCTTCAAGTCACGTATAATAACTAACATATCAGATAAATATATATAATAATTTAATACACATAATATTATTCTTATAAGCTCGAAGATTAATACTATATGGTTCAAGTCACGTGTATTTAATTGAATGAAACAAGTTATGTATCAGTTCAAAAGTAAATGAGGTGATACTCCTCGTTAATTTTATTAATTGATGTTTTACAAATCAATTGTATTTATTAATTAAGGTTATTGTAATTATCTTTTATTTACTTTGTTTTTAGAAAAAATACTTAAAATAACTCTCTTAATAAGAATAAGACATTTAGTTACTTTTTAAATAATAAAATGTTATTTTATTAATAAGAATCTATGACATATTTATTGGAACAAAGTATCTCTTTATTTCAACATTTTAAAGTTAAATTTAAATAATATAATATTTTTTTGTCGAATTTTTTTTATAAATTTTATATTTTATAAAAATTTTATGTATTTTTTGAACACATTTATGTATCATATTTTCTATAGTTATCACGTTTGATTCGGATCTATAGATTTTAAAATATTAAATAGAGATTATACATATAAAAAAATTATGAGATAAATTACGTTATAACCATAGAGATGAAATCTCTTCTGTCCAATATCTTTATAACTAGTATTAGAAGTTGAGTTACTATCTTTACTGTGTTGTTCAAAATTGTGGCAATGGTTGAGCCAATTTTGTGATCTTCAACTATGATTTTTCGGAGATATAATATAAATGTGGTTTCAAAACCAATGATCTACCTGTATAACTATTAATTCTAATATTGTAAAGTTTATATTTTTTTATCCAAACATGATATTTATAAAAAAAAATATAATATATAAAAGTTTTCAAAAAAATACAAAAATTTGATAAAATATAAAATTTACAAAAATAATTGAGCAAAAAAATATTATATTGTTTAAATTTAATTTTTAATTGTTAAAATAAAATGATAATTTTGTTTACATTAAATTTATTTTATTATTATGTCGTTGTTTTTATTAATAAAATAACATTTTATTATTCAAAACTAAAATATCCTACTTTTATATACAATGATTTAAATATTTCTTATGAAATCAAAATGATTAAAGTATAAACAGATAAATTTACTTCTAATACCCCTCATCCTATCTTTTAACTTATTTGTATTAGCTTATTTGTAGGAGTAGTTACTAATAAAGTATCAATTATATTATATTATATAAATTAATATATATATTAAATTATCATTAAAAACCAAATTTCTAAACCCAATATTTTCTTTTCATCTTTTTTTTTTCGTTACTTAAAATTGAAATAAAGAATAAAGAAGTATTCTTTATTTAGTTCTATATTCAGAGTAACCTGGTTTTTGATTTGTTAATTTGCCTTCATCTTCTTTAAAAACTTTTGTTAATTTGTTACACTTTTTTTTTTTGCCATTTAATATCTGATCATCAAGGCCATTTTGATCATAAATTTTAATTACATAAAACTAAAAAGAAAAAAACATGAAATGCTCATTAATTTTCATTTTAATTTAATTCTTAATAAAATATGTGCTGCACCAGTTTTTTTCTATTAATTGCTGTCAGAAAAGATGAAATTTAATTAAAAAAATTTGTTGGGAAATGTGACTTGTTCCATATTGTTTTTTTACATTATTTTAAAGAGGTTTAAATAGTGAAGAGTTGTTATCGGGACTCTAAGCGGCACCCATTTTGCGGAAGGAAGAGGACACAGGCAAAGAACGCTGAGCACACATCGCTACAAGGCTGGCCGGCCGGTCGAGTCAGTTCGAGTGCGTGTGTGATACAGGTGTGAGGTGGTATTTTCTTTTTTGGTAAAATATTTTTTTTAAGGAAAATTTTTCCACTTACAAAATGATTGTTATATATATATTTTTTTTTTCTCAGAAAAAAATGACCATTATTTTTTTATTAAGAATATGGCCGTTTGTTTTCTTTATTCAGAAAAAGAGCCGTTGCTCGTATTTACTCATAAAAAATATATCTGTTATTCGTTACTGGGTGACTCCCACTCCACTAAAGTTGCTGGGTGACTCCAACTCCACTAAAGTTGCTGGTACTGGTGAGGTGGTTTTGAAGTTTACCTACTGAAAGATCACATTCAAGGATGTCCGCATACTAGTAGATGAGAAAGAATTTAGTTTCAGGATATCTTCTTAACAAAGTCGGGTTTACTCAAACTATAGGGATGATTTATCTACTATAACTAAAAATAATATATTTGTTGAAAGGGTACGCTACGATGGCATGTTCAAATTAAATGTTGAAATTAATAAAACCTCTTCTCCGCTTATATGTCGAGTTCCTTTAATATTTGGCATGCTAGACTTTGTCATGTTAATAAACGCATAATAAAGAACATGAGTAGCTTAGAACTAATTCCTAAACTATCTTTAAATGATTTTGAAAAATGTGAATTTTGTAGTCAAGCTAAAATAATCAAAACTTCACATAAATCAAGCAGTCAGAGAATCCGAACCTTTAGAATTAATTCATTCTCGATATATGTGAACTTGATGGAAATTTAACAAGAAATGGAAAACGCTATTTTATAACTTTTATAGACGACTGCTCGTATTACACTTATGTATATCTAATGAAAAATAAAAGTGAAGCATTTGATATGTTTAAAATATTTAAGGACCGAGATTGAAAATCAACTTAATGAAAAATAAAAAGGTTTCAAGTTGATAGAGGCACCGAATATGATTCCAATATCTTAAATGAATTTTATAAAACTCATGGAATCATTCATGAAAAACTGCACCTTATTCTCCCGAAAATGAATGGCAAAGCCGAAAGAAAAAATAGAACTTTTACCGAATCCGCTTGTTGCAATTTTATTAAACTCGTGCCGCTCCTATTGGTGCGGAGAAATTTTATTAACTCAGTTCTGCCATGTGCTAAATAGAGGTTTAAATCTACAAATAAAATTTCACCCTATGAAATTTTGAAAAATAAGAAACCTAATTTAACTTATTTTAAAACTCGGGGTTGTTTAGCCTATGTTAGAATCCTTGATCCTAAAAGAAATAAACTTGCTAGTAGAGCATAAGTGAATGTATTCATAGGATACGCCGTGAATAGTAAAGCTTATAAATTCTATGACTTAAAAGACCAGGTAGTTATAGAATCAAATGATGCCGACTTTTATGAATATAGGTTTCCTTTAAATTTAAGAATAAATGGGGCTCGCCTTCTCTAGTTTACCCATAACTAGAACTAGTGAACAAATCAAGAATTAAACACCGAAATTAGAAGAAGTAAACGAGCTCGAACCCTTAAGGATTTTGGGTCCGATTTTTATGCTTATACCTGTAGAAGATCCCCAAACTATTAAAGAAGCATTATCTTCTTTAGATGCCAACTTGGGAAGAAGCCATAAATGATGAAATGGACTCTCTTGAGTATAATAAGACTTGGCATTTAGTTGACTTACCTCCTGGTTGCAAAACCATTGGGTGTAAATGGATACTAAAAAAGAAATTGAAACTCGATGGTACTATTGAAAAATATAAAGCTCGCTCTCAGTAGTTAAAGGATATAGCAAAGGGAAAATGTAGATTTCTTTTGATACCTTTTCACCAAGCCATTACGAATAACTTCCATACGTGTACTTTTCTCTCGTCCGCTATCCATGATTTAGTAGTACATCAAATGGATGTTAAACCGCTTTCTTAAATGGTGATTTAGAAGAAGAAATTTATATGGATCAACCTCGAAGGTTTTGTTATCCTGTGTCAAGAAAATAAAGTTTGTAAATTAGATAAATCTCTTTATGGTCTAAAACAAGCACCTAAGCAATGGCATGAAAAATTTGATAATCTAGTTATCTTACATGGATTCAAAAATAAATGAAAGTGACAAATGCATTTATTATAAATTAGAAGATAATATTTGCACTATTATATGTTTATACGTGGATGACATGCTTATTTTTGGATCAAATATTTATGTTGTGAATAATGTCAAAATGTTGTTAAGAGCTAATTTTGATATGAAAGATCTTTGGAGGTTTAGTGTAATCCTTGGTATAAAAATAACTAGGTATGAAAAGGGAATTTCTAGATCAATCTCACTACATTGAGAAGATCTTAAAGAAATATAATTACTTTAATCAGAAACCTGCATGTACTCCCATGATCCTAAAGGTAAAGTTGTTCAAGAACACCGGAGACCCGTGTTAGACAAACCGAGTATACGAGCATCATTGGTAGCTTACGTTACGCTACTAATTGCACTAGACAAGACATAGCTTATGTCATGAAAGTAATTATGTAGGTTTACCAAGTAGACCTAGTATGTAGCATTGGAATGCTATTGAAAGGGTTATGTAGATACCTTAAGAGAACTATGAACCTTTGATTACATTATAAAAAGTTTCCACGTTTTAGAAGGATACAAAATGATGCAGATTGGAACACTTTATCAAAAGACTCCAAAGCAACTAAAGTGGCTATATTTTTAACATACCGTGGAGTCAAGCTCGGAAGTCTAAGAAACAAACAATATTGGCTCAATCTACAATGGAGTCTCGAAATGATAGCACTAGCCACCGCTAGTGAAGAAGCAGTTGGCTAAGAAGTTTGTCATAGCCGAGATCCCTTGCATGGGGAAAGACCGATACCACTGCCTTGATCCATAGCGATCGTACCGCGGCTATTGCAAAGATTCGTAACCATTTACAACGGTAAGAGATGACAGATATCGTCAGAAGCATACATCAAGTAGAGAATTTCTCTTAACGGGAGCAAATAGGGAGTGGATCACGTGACGTTTCGATGAAAATTTGCGCATCCTTTGACGAAAGGATTACCAAGAGAGAAGGTTTTCAAAACCTCAAAAGGAATGGGATTAACGCTTTAGACAAGAGTCAATGATGGTAACCCAACTTATAGACTAGAGATCCCAAGAAATAAGTTCAAAGTGGTAATAACAAGTCATGAAGTGATATGAGATGTATCATGCTATTAATCAAATATCATTCTATATTGTTAGAAGTATTTAAGTCCTCAAGTCGATAGAAAAGGATTAGTTATTTGTTAAACTCTTAACGAAGTTCTATACCGATGGGATTGGAGACATAGCTACGTATACTCTTCGATAGACTCACCTACGTGAATGTGGAAGTGTGGTCGCTTCCTATGAAAATTTTTTTGGGCAAAATTTACTGTGAGCGTTCACTATACCGGGATACACGTAATGGCCGTAAAGCACGGGCTTTTTTCGAACTACACTGGGAAGGGTGCGTGATGATTGTTAGAGATGTAGTTCAAAACTACGAGTTATTCTAAAGCATCAACACCATGCAAAGGTTCAAGTTGATAGACACCTTTTCGCTTATGCACAATATTATAATTTTAATTGATCGGTTGGTCGATGAAAAAATTATTTTTATATAAAATTCATGGGATTGTTGGAAAAGATGAAATTTAATTAAAAAAATTTGTCGAAACGTGTCCTTGTCCCACATTGCTTTTTTACATTATTTTAAAAAAGGTTTAAATAAGGAAGAGTCACATTGGGATCAGTCTCAAGGGCACCCACTTTTGTGGAAGGGGAGACTCAGGCAAATGTGATACCACACGCTACAGCGCCGCTCGCTGCCTGGGTCCGACCGACCACCATGTACCATGCGGCCGAATGTAGTCCCAGTTCGAGCGTGTGTGCGTGTGTGGTATTTTCTTTTTTGGTAAAATATTTTTTTAAGGAAAATTTTTCCACTTACAAAATGGTTGTTATATATATATATTTTTTTTTTCTCAGAAAAAAATGACCGTTATTTTTTTTATTAAGAATATGGCCGTTTGTTTTCTTTATTCAGAAAAAGAGCCGTTGCTCATATTTACTCATAAAAAATATATCCGTTATCCGTTACTCTTCATTACTCAGAATTGCCGTTACGCTCTTAATTCCCAGACATTACCGTTTTATTCATAATTGCCACACGGTTTCTAAAATCTATAAAAGGAGGGCTTCAACTCTCATTTAAAACACAACAATCAACAATCATCTCCCTACGAAAAAAAATTCTCTCTACAATTTCTAAGTTCTTTTTCTTTTTAGTTTTCCGAGCAACAAATTTTCAAGTGTAGCATTCCGCCTTCATCAAGGTAAGTTGAAGTTCGAGATGCAGATTAAGATTCTGGGTTGTTTTATCCTGGGGACGACGAGGCTGTGTTTGCTTGCACAAATTGAGCAGAGCCGCGAAACGTCTTAAAAAGAGCGACCTAGTCCGCGACTCAACCCAAGCAATTACTTTCAAGTTATCGGTAATATTGTTCCTACACTGTTTTTATAAACTTGCTTCAACAATTTCTCTAACAAAAATTTATGAAATAACTTGATTGATCGAACTATAATAAATAAAGTACTAATTGTGATTACAATTTGATCTCTGACGAAAAGGAATTAAATTGATACAATTAAAATATATAAAGTTGAATTTGTTTAATAAAAATATAAGTATTAAATTATAGGAATTAATTAGAAACTTTTAGATAGAATGATTTTAGGATTTTATCCTTAAATTTTTAAACTTTATAAATAGATCTTAAATTTTAATGATAAATTTATATTTTTATTATTAAATTATAATTTATATGTAAAATTTTAAAAAAATATATCTAAATTATACGAATTAAATATTTGTGAATTTATCTATAAAATTTTAAAAACTTAAAACTTAAATTATATTTTTTTAAAACTCAATGTTATAAATTTTTTGATTTATTGAGGTGATAACAAGATATCTCACTAATTAAAAAAACAAATTGTTCATTATTAAGATAATAATGTAGGAGGTATATAAAATATAAAGTTAAAATTAGTGTATCTATTTTATTAAAAAAATACAAAGTTTTAATATTTGAATAAAAATCAATATAATTAACGAGAAATAATACCTAAAGAGCAATCTTCAATAAAAAAAATTAAAAATTAAAAATCACGAGAAGATCATGAATAATTAATGAATTTTGATAATAATAATAAAAAAGCTAGCTAAACTAATTATCTTAATTAATATAACATTTTATAATTAATAAATATATTAATTGATGATATTTAATTATTAAAAATAAAACTTATTTAAAATAAAAAATTATAAATTTATAATAAATAAATTATAATTTATCTCAACTTAAAATATAAAATATAAAACATTTTCCTTATAGAAAGTTGAGATTACACATCTTTTGAATACTCTTCGTGAAAAAGGTAAAAAAGAAACGGACATGTGTCGTGAAAACAAAGATCACAGACTGAGTTACGAGTTAGATTACAAATATTTATCTAAAATTACACTAAGATTTAATATATTTTTATTTATAACTTTAAGATTTATAAAAAAAATATTATAATATTTTTAAACTTTATAATTAATACTATTGATATTTCTAGATTTAATAGAGTTAAATTTTACATACATATTATATTAATATTTCTATGTCTATGATATCAAATTGAGATTACTTGTTTAACGTTGGTGTTAATTTTTGTTATGTAATTCTTGTAATTCCTAATTACGGGTTAATTGTTGAACGTTAATTGTTAATTTATATTCTGTAATTTTTGTATATTAAAAATAATTTTTCTTATTATTATAATATTGTGTTATTTTTATCTTCATCTTCTTGTTTATCAGTATAATTAATTGATATAAGTAAATATTTAAATATTTAAGATCATTTATTGACTTAAAAATTATAATTATTATACTTGAATTTAATGGATCTACCACGGTCCCTTATATTCGTCTTCTCTTGTTACACCGGTTATGTCTCAATTTTGCTCAAACTTTAATACCTTTTTTGTAGTTATGAGCCTTCTGCATCTATACATAAATGATGTCCAATTTTGACTTACTAGAAAAGAGTGACTAAACTTCATTTTATTCATAATAAAATAATTATTTTAATCTTAAGGCTAACAAAGAATCTTGAAGTGATTCTTAACGGCTCATAATTACTAGGTACATAATTATTGTTTTGGATTTTTGGATAGAGAGAGTTACTATGCTAGAGGTTAGGTGCTCTGTTTTTTCTGTATCTCTTAAATGAAAATGAGGGTTCCTAATAAAGGTTCCTTTTATAGCACAAGTAATCCTTATTTTCATAATTCATCTACTTTACTACTTTTTAGCTTATTAATTCCAACCATTGCTTTTTCCTTATTAGCACATGTTATCGACTAAAGATGTAGTTCTACATTTTTATTTTTTTTTGTCGTCTTCTACCGATAGTTCCTCATTTTTATTCTTCCTTGTCATTTTCTACCCACAATTCTTTGAAGGATGTTAATGATGACGCATCTTCGTAATCTTTAGTAACTTTTATAGCGTAGAAGTAAACTAACTTCCTTATTTCTTGACCAATTTTCAAGTTGTTGGTGTTAAAATTTATCTTATATTTGGTGATTTTTTCACCATACTATTCTGAGAGAGTCATGTTATTATGAGAATGATGATAATTTTACTAGTTGAGTGATGAGCAGAATCGGGATTGCCAAAAACTTTGATGCCATCCCCGGCAACGGCGCCAAAAACTTGATGAGCAGAATCGGGATTGCCAAAAACTTTGATGAGCAGCGGCATCGCGATCCACATGATACTTTGGTTTTATATTTATAAAACTCTCGCAAGTGCACGAATCATTTCGTAGAAAATGATAAGTATACTCCCAAGATCGGTCTAAGGAAGGAATGTATGTGGTTTTTAATTTATTATTTAAACTTTTAAAAACGAAATTAAATCCTAAACATCCTGTCACGATATTTTGGGTTTTGTGTTTTTAATCTACTAACATATAAATAAACATAGATTCAATAAACATTCATGCAAATTTTATCATTTATAAATAGTGGAGTATTTATGGATATAATAACTAAGTTAATTATGCTTGCTCATATTATTTAGGTTATTAAAGATATGAATTGATATTTATTGATTCTCCCTTTTTTGTATGAATACTACCTTTGGTGGGGTTAGATATTCTTTGTTAACTAAACAAATCAATTAACACCTATGGGTGGGGTTGATAACTAATTTGGTTAATTAAATTAATTCCTTTTTCTAAGAGATTGAAAATGAACCATTTAAATGCCACCTTTGGTGGGGTTAGAGAGTTTAAACTTTATTGATGTGTCAAAATTAAACCTAAGAATTTAGTTGTCAAGTACTAACTTTCAAGTTTTAAAACCCTACTTTTGAAAACATGTTGTCAATACATTTCGGATAATAATTCTTATAAAAACTTTTGAAATAGAGCTTAACAACTCACAAGGCGATTGTACCAACAAATAAAAAGCGCTACTCTAAATCAGGCCAGGATAACTAAACCTTAAAATCTAATTTTAGATTTAAGTTTGTAATGAAAAATAATATATTTCTCTCTAACATTCTTAATATAAAATCTTGAATAAAAATAAAATCAATTCATTTTTAGAGATTTTTACCTATTTAATATTTATGAAGCATAACAACGTTATTATTATATCATTTTTACAAACAGCAAGCACAGTTAAATTTAATCACACACAAATTAAATATAACATGTAAGAATAAAGCATAAAAAATAACTGCAAATAAAAAATAAAATCCTTACAGTACTTCGATGCCATTCCCGTTGCTAGAAAACCTCCAAACGCAATTTACACTCCCATTTATTGAATCAAAAAGCTAATAAATTACAAAAACATAACTAGTTCTTCCCAAAAAGGGAAGAACTCTAAAACTAAGAGAAACTAGCTAAAACATAAGAAAAACTAAAAAAAACTAAAAACTAAGAAATGGAGAGGTGTGTTTTGAGGTGTGGTATGAAGTGAAGAGAATGGGGGTATTTATAGGTGAGGATGGAGACAAAAAGTGGGTGAAAAAATGTTAAAAAATGGTGAAAACGCGTAGTGCAATTATGGAGGTCATTGATGACATCAGCATGACGTCATGGGGGCGGTTGCATGTGAAAAATGGGGCGAAATAGCGTCGAGCGCAGCGGAGAGCGGTGGGCGTGCACAGCGCGCGGAAAGGCACCGATGTGAGCCGCGCGCCGCGTGAACAATGACAGCGTCTGCGGCGCGTGCGGATCTGGAGGAAAGGCGCGCGTCTGCGACCAGCGGACGAACATCGTCTTGCCGCAGCCTTGTTGGGCCCTTATGTGTGAGGTGGGCATGAAATTTCTTTCCGGGCGCGATTTTCTCACTTTTGACATTTTTGATCTTTTGACCCATTTTGTCCAATTTTTCCATATTTGTTGACCTTTCCCCATTTATTTATTAATATATTTGTGATGTATTGCTTCCAGTATTCCTTTTTGAGTCTTTAAGTGACGTTTTTAAGCGAAAGTACCTGAAAAACAATAAAAATACCCGTGATTCTAAAAAAGACAAATTTATATAAATATATGATAAAACATATAAATATATATATATTTTTAATCAATTAATGTGCATAAAATCATGGTAATTTTAGTGCTTTTCGAGCACTCATCACAACCCGACCGAACTGCTTGCTAGTCCGCAGCAAGAGAAGCGATAAAAACTAAAAATTAAATTATCCTAAATCACTACCGTGGATTGACACGGTTGCATTTAGCCTATGCGACAAACCTTTAAACCCTTAGGTTGCCTGGTGGATGAGTTTGAGTCTCGTGAGGGTTTTAGAATGATACCCATGACATTAAACTAAATGTAAAAATCAAAAGAAACAATAAAAAAAACAACTTAAAAATAAAATTTACAACAAAATCAAAAATTAACAACATCTCACAAAAATGTCTCGTACTTTTTAATATCCTTTAAGATCATAATTAAAATCTTAAGCATAAGTTATTTTAATCTCTTTAAACAATCATGATTTATTATAATAATTAGGCAAAAATCATTTTCATATTTCATGTCAAAAATGTATCAATTTAATTTCACCCAATTTCAGTGTCATGAATAAGAATTAACCTTTACTCTATTCTCTGTCAATACTCTCAAAAACCTTTGAATCTATGGAGTTCAAACACTAAATACTAATTTATATGCGAAAGAGTTGATGTATAGAAATGAACTAATATGTTCGCGTATGTATAAAGAATAAAGGCTCAAAGTGTTATTTTAACATTGATCTCATGTGAAAGGAATCAAATGTATAAATTATAAAGATATCATATATAAAAATTATTTTCAAGCATAAATCAAACTTCGTTAAGAAAGAATTTCAAGATATATGCCTTTTACAAATGAAGAGAGTGCAATGACTTTTTAGGGAATTATTTCCTATATCCTTCTTTTATAATTAGCATTTACTACAACTTTGTAGGCAATATGGGTTATAGTATGTAGATTATCTATATATTCTTTATCTCTCTATTTTTTCTAAAGATATTTCTCAATATATATATTTTAGAGAGTCAACCCGTGTCTGATTGTACATTTTTTTGGATTTTGGTGAGTGGTTAATTTTGTGGCTTTTGTTGATCTTGGTTTAGGTAACCCAGATATGTCTCTTTTTTGTAGGAGTCATGCGAATGAGATATAAGCTTTTCCTAACAATTTCTACTCAAATCATTTAATCTAAGCAAAAATAATAATAAAAAATATACGATACTCTATTAAGATGAGAAAAAATTCATACATTCAATGCTAATACCTATAGAGATCATCTAAAATTTTTGAAGAAATAAGAAATGTGTTTGGAGTAGAAAAAATATATATTTCAATCTGAATAAAGGAAATTAGGCTCAAATTATATCTCACAAAGGTAGTCTCCACTAAAACAAATTCATAAACACTAATTTTGGGTTTAATATAATTTCTACATCTTATCAAGAAATACTAGTTATGACAAAAACTAACTAATTATCAAAAAATAATTACAAAATATTTCATGATATGTTTTTCAAAAATTAATCCAACAGTACAAAAGACTTAACTATTTACTTAAATTTGATTTAAAGAAATGATAATTTTTGTGAGAAATATTTTTTTTTTCAAAAATTACTAAATCACACAAAATAGAAATAAAACCAAACACACAAAAAATGAAAAAGTATATTTTTTATTTTTTATTTTTTATTTTTTTATTTTTTATTTTTAAATTGTTAAAACCTTTTTTTTTAATTAAGCATGGTAACTTTTCACCACTTTGACCTAGAACTTACATTGTCCTCAATGATAACAACGTAAATTAAAGATAAAGAGAAAAGAGAAGAAAGATTACCTATTTCCTGAGAATGTGCAAGTAGTAATGGAAAATGAAGGTGCATCCATCATATTCATCATTAAAGTGTATACAGACAATCATTGTGAACTTAACATCTCACGACAAATATTTTTAGTTTTAACAATTTAAAAATTATTCACGTATGTAATTAAAATGAAATAATTAAGTAAATAAAATAAATAAAAGAAAATTACCTAAAATGATGGGTTGCCTCAGCTTAGTTACTTAGTTTAACGTCTTGTAAAGGCCTTGACTTGAGATTGCATTTTAAGTAAACTTCAATGTCCCTAAATCATTCAATCAATCAAACGCCAGGTAAGACAAGGTTGTCTACCTATACTTTTTCGATCACGCCTATTGATTTTCAGATTTCTTTACGTACTTAAAACTAGAGGCATACTTTTGAGTGTTAGATAACTTACGTCTAGGTACAAATCAAATAATTAAGGCGTAAAAACATAATTGTACCTAGATAAAACAAAGCAGTAACTCGCTTAGATTATAATTAAAACTTTCAAATTTTGGAGTAGTTTGAGAATTTATGTTTTTTAAAATAACATAATGTCCGGTATTAACGTAGTGCTTTCCCAGGAAAGAATGGTGGTGCAAAGACTCGCTTAAAAACCATCCTCCTGAAGCGGAACTAGCGTTAGAGGAAAGACTAGTGGCAAAGGCTTCCAAGAACTAGTCTCACCAAACATAACTCCACTTAGATCTTTACTTTTCATGTTATTAAGTTAAGTTAAATAAAAATTTAAGTTAATGAAAATCTAAGTTAATTAAGTTTAAAGAAAAGGTTAATTAAGTTAAGTGAATTAAAAAATCTAAGTTAATTACGTTAAGTTAAAAAAATCTAAGTTAATTAAGTTTAAAGAAAAGATTAATTAAGTTAAGTGAATTAAAAAATCTAAGTTAATTAAGTTAAGTGAAAAAAAAGTTAATTAAGTTAAGTGAAGTAAAAAAAATCTAAGTTAATTAAGTTAAGTGAAGTAAAAAAATGTAAGTCAATTAAGCAAGTAAAAAAACTAAGTTACTTAAGTTAAGTTAAAAAAAAATCTAAGTTAATTAAGTTAGTAAAAAAAACTAAGTTAATTAAGTTAAATAAAAATCAAGAAAAAAAATAGCTAAAGAAAGAAAAATATAAAATAAAATAAAAATAATAAAATAAAATTGAAAAAGGTAAAAGAAAATAAAATAATTTAAAAAAAAGAAAAGAAAAGAAAAATTAAAATTATGATTTAAAATAAATAAAATAAAAAAAATTAAACTTAAAAAATTAAAAATTAGGTTTTTTTTTATTTTATTTTTTATTTTATTTTTTATTTATTTTTTATATTTTTTTATATATTTTATATATTTTTTATATATATTTTTTATTTTTTTTATATTTTTTTATTATTTCTTATGAAATTTGAAATTTGATTAAATGTTTTATTTTTTTATTTTTTTAAAAAAACAAAAAAAAATCACAATTATTTACAGCACAAAAATATTTTTAAAATTTTGATAAATATATTAAAAACGATATTCCTTCAGCCCAGCGGACGCAAAAACTTGATGAAGCGAGAATCGGGATTGCGAAAACTTTGATGCCATCCCGTGATGGCGTAAAAAAACTTGATGGCGAGAATCGGGATTGCGAAAAACTTTGATGAGCAGCGGCATAAATCCAGCGATCTTTGGTTTTATATTTATAAAGCTCTACCATGATCACGAATCATTTAAGTAGAAAATGATAAGTATACTAAGATCGTCTAAGGAAGGAATGTATGTGGTTTTAATTTATTATTTAAACTTTTAAAAGCGAAATTAAATCACAAACATCACCGTCACGATATTTTGGGTTTTGTGTTTTAATCTACTTAACATATAAATAAACATAGATTCAATAAACATTCATGCAAATTTTATCATTTATAAATAGTGGAGTATTTATGGATATAATAACTAAGTTAATTATCTTGCTCGTATTATTTAGGTTATTAAAGATATGAATTGATATTTATTGATTCTCCCTTTTTGTATGAATACTACCTTTGGTGGGGTTAGATATTCTTTGTTAACTAAACAAATCAATTAACACTATGGGTGGGGTTGATAACTAATTTGGTTAATTAAATTAATTCCTTTTTCTAAGAGATTGAAAATGAACCATTTAAATGCCACCTATTTGGTGGGTTAGAAGTTTAAACTTTATTGAATGTGTCCAAATTAAACCTAAGAATTTAGTTATCAAGTACTAACTTTCAAGTTTTAAAACCCTTTTGAAAACATGTTGTGATACATTTTTAGGATAATAATTCTTATAAAAACTTTTGAAATAGAGCTTGACTCTAGCTAGAGGCGATTGTATGCAAACAAATAAAAGAGCACTTCTCTAAATCGGACGGGATAACTAAACCTTAAAATCTAATTTTGATTTAAGTTTGTAATGAAAAATAATATATTTCTACTAACATTCTTCATATAAAATCTTGAATAAAAAATAAAATCAATTCATTTTAGAGATTTTTACCTATTTAATATTTACAAGCATAATAACGTTATTATTATATCATTTTTACAAGCAAATTTAGCACAGTTAAATTTAATCACAATTAAATATAACATTTAAGAATAAAGCATAAAAAATAAATGCAAAGAAAATAAAATCCTTACAGCTTGATGCCATTCCGTTTGCTAGAAAACCTCAGCGAATTTGCATTCCCGATTATTGAATCAAAAAGCTAATAAATTACAAAAACATAACTAGTTCTTCCCAAAAAGGGAAGAACTCTAAAACTAAGAGAAACTAGCTAAAACATAAGAAAAACTAAGAAATGGAGAGAAAGAAAGAAGAGAGAAGTGTGTTTTGAGGTGTGGTATGAAGTGAAGAGAAAGGGGTATTTATAGGTGAGGATGGAGAGAAAAAGTGGGTGAAAAAATGTTAAAAAATGGTGAAAGCAGCGTAGTGTAAATATTGAGGTCATTGATGACGTCGTAGGGGGCGGTACGCACGTGAAAAAATTTAGCGAGAAATGGCGTCGGCGCGTACGGAGTAAAGGCGCGCACTGAAGCGCACGCCAGAACGGCAGCATGCGTGAAAACGATGATAAGCGCAGCTGCGGCGCCGCGGATCTGGAGGAAGGCGCGCGCATCTACGTGGGTTTTCAGTAATGATACCCACAAACATTGAACTAAATGTAAAAATCAAAAGAAACAATAAAAACAATCAACTCAAAAACTACAATTACAACAAAATCAAAATAAATTTAAGAATAAAGGAAAACAACATATCACAAAAATGTCTCATACTTTTTTAATCTCTTTTAAGATCATAATTAAAATCTCAAGCATAAGTTATTTTAATCTCTTTAAACAATCATGATTTTATTATAATAATTAGTCGAAAATCATTTTCATATTTCCTATCAAAAATGTATCAATTTAATTTTACCCAATTTGAGTGTCATGAATAAGAATTCACTTCGACTCTATTCCTCACAAGTCAATACTCTCTAACCACTGAATCCTATGGGTTCAAACACTCATACTAATTTATATGCGAAAGAGTTTATGTATAGAAATGAAATAATATGTTCGCATATGTATAAAGAATAAAGGCTCAAAGTGTTATTTTAACATTGATCTCATGAAAGGAATCAAATGTATAAATTATAAAGATATCATATATAAAAATTATTTTCAAGCATAAATCAAACTCATTAAGAAAGAATTTCAAGATATATGCCTTTTACAAATGAAGAGAGTGCAATGACTTTTTAGGGAATTATTTCTATATCCTTCTTTTCTAATTAGCCTTTACTCACATGACTTTGTATGCAATGTGGGTTATAGTATGTAGATTATACTATATATTCTTTATCTCTATTTTTTTTAGAAGATATTTCTCAATATATGTATTTTAGAGAGTCAACCCGTATGCAGTTGTAAATTTGTTTTTTGGATTTTGGTGAGTGGTTAATTTTGTGGCTTTTCTGTTTGATCTTGGTTTAGGTAACCCGTATATGTCTCTTTTTTGTAGCGGAGTCATGCACGAATGAGATAAAAGCATATACTATCAATTTCTACTTAAATCATTTAATCTAAGCAAAAATAATAAATAAAATATACGACACTCTATTAAGATGAGAAAAAAATTCATACATTCAATGCTAATACCTATAGAGATCATCTAAAAAATTGAAGAAATAAGAAATGTGTTTAGAGTAGAAAAAATATATATTTCACTTTGAATAAAGGAAATTAGGCTCAAATTATATCTGCAAAGGTAGTCTCTACTAAAAAAAATTCATAAACAATGATTTTGGGTTTTATATAATTTCTACATTTTATCAAGAAATACTAGTTATGATAAAAACTAACTAATTACCAAAAACAATTACAAAATATTTCATGATATGTTTTCAAAAATTAATCTAACAGTACAAAAGACTTAACTATTTACTTAAATTTGATTTAATGAAATGATAAATTTTTGTGAATTTTTTTTTTAATTCCAAAAATTACAAAATCACACAAAATAGAAATAAAACCAATTTTTTTTATTTTTTTATTTTTAAATTGTCAAATTGTTTTTTTAATTAAGCATGGTAACTTTTCACCACCCCCAACCTAGAACTTATATTGTCCTCAATGTAACAACTGTAAATTAAAGATAAAGAGAAAAGAGAAGAAAGATTACCTATTTCTTGAGAAAGTGCAAGTAGTAATGGAAAATGTAGGTGCATCCATCATATTCATCATTAAAGTGTATAGACAGATCATGTTGTGAACTTAACATCTCGACAAATATTTTTAGTTTTAACAATTTAAAAATTATCACTTGTAATTAAAATGAAATTAACAATAAAATTAAGTAAATAAAAGAAATAAAAGAAAATTACCTAAAATGATGGGTTGCACTCGTCGGTACTTAGTTTAACGTCTTAGCAAGGCGTAACTTGGGGAATTGCATTTTAAGTAAACTTCGATGTCCCATCATCGTTGAGTCAATCAAACCGGGTAAGACAAGGTTAATCTACCTATACTTTTTGATCATGACCTATTGATTTTCAAATTTCTTTTTGTACTTAAAACTAGAGCGTACTTTTGACCGGTTTTAGATATAACGAACATCTAGAGTGCAAATCAAATAATTAAGTCATTAAAACACAATTGTACCTAGATCAAAACAAAGCAACTAACTCCTTAGATTGTAATTAAAACTTTAAAATTTTGGAGATAGTTCGGGAAATTTTTGTTTTTTTTTGTTTTTGTTTTTAAGAAAAAAATAACATAATCGATATTAACGAGGATTACTCCCAGGAAAGAATAGTGGTGCAAGCTCGTTAAAAACCATCCTCCCAGGAGCGAACAGCGTTCCCGAGGAAAGACTGAGTGGCCTGAGGCTTCCAAGAAATAGTCTCACAGGAGAACTCTTAGATCTTTACTTTTCATGTTATTAAGTTAAGTTAAATAAAAATTTAAGTTAATGAAAATCTAAGTTAATTAAGTTTAAAGAAAAGCTAAATTAAGTTAGGTGAATTAAAAAAAATCTAAGTTAATTAAGTTAAGTTAAAAAAACTTAAGTTAATTAAGTTAGTAAAAAAAAAGTTAATTAAGTTAAGTGAAGTAAAAAAACCTAAGTTAATTAAAGTAAAAATCTAGGTTAATTAAGTTAAGTAAAAAAAATTTATTTATTTTTATTTATTTTTATTTATTTTTTTTATTTTTTTTCGAAATTTCAAATTCCAAAATTATTTTACTATTAACACTATATTTATTAAACAATTTAAAATTAGAATTTTTTTATTTTTAAAACTTTTTTTTAACTATCTATGAATGGTAACTTTATTTTACTATTTACAATATAATTGTTTTTGAATTTGTTTTTTTTAACTTAAAATTTTTGAATTTTTTTTACTATTCATGAACGGTAAATTTTTTTTTAATTCAAATTTTAAATTTCTAAATTATTTTATTATTCACGGTACAATTTTTATTTAAAAATGTTCTTTTTTTTGTTAATTGTTTTTACTATTCATGAACGGTAAAAACTTTTTACTTCAAATTTCAAATTTCTAAATTATTTTACTATTTATGCTATAATTAATTTTTATTTTATTTTATTTTTATTTTTTATTTTTTATTTTTTTATTATTTCTTTTGAAATTTGAAATTTGATTCAATTTTTTTATTTTTTATTTTTTTACAAAAAAAAATCACAATTATTTACAACACAAAAATATTTTTAAAATTTTGATAAATAAATTAAAAACGCTATTCCTTACCCGGCAATGGCACCAAAAACTTGGCGCCTTTCCCGGCAACGGTGCCAAAAACTTGATGAGCAGAATCGGGATTACCAAAAACTTTGATGCCATCCTCATGAAAGCAAAAACTTGATGAGCAACCGTCGGCAAATTCTTGGATTTTTAGTTTTTTAGTTTTTCTTATTTTTTAGTTATTTTTGCTTAGTTTTAGAGTTCTTCCCTTTTTGCGAAGATCTAGTTATGTTTTTGTAATTTATTAGCTTTTTGATTCAATAAATGGGAGTAAATTCCGTTTGGAGGTTTTCCATTACGGGGAATAGCATCGCCCGATCTTGTAAGGATTTTATTTTCTTTATGATTATTTTTTATGCTTATTTCTTACATGTTATATTTAATTTATGTCTGTGATTAAATTTAAGCTGTCTTGTATTTGTAAACATGATATAATAATAACGTTGTTATGCTTGCAAAATATTAAATAGGTAAAAATCTCTTAAATGAATTGATTTTATTTTTATTCAAGATTTTATATTAAGAATGTTAGAGAGAAATATATTATTTTCATTACAAACTTATATTTGAAAATTATATTTTAAGGTTTAGTTATCGGTCGATTTAGAGTAGTCTTTCTTTTATTTGTTGGTACAATTGCGGTAGTTAGAGTGAAGCTCTATTTCAAAAGTTTTTATAAAATTATTATCGAAAATTTATTGACAACGTATTTTTCAATAGTGGTTTTAAAACTTGAAAGTTAGTACTCGGATAACTAAATTCTTAGGTTTAATTTGGGACCACGCTTGAATAAAGTTTAAAATGTCTAACGCTAAAAGGTGACATTTAAATGGTTCATTTTCAATCTCTTAGAAAAAGGAATTAATTTAATTAACCAAATTAGTTATCAACCCCACCCATAGGTGTTAATTGATTTGTTTAGTTAACAAAGAATATCTAACCACACCAAAGTTGGTATTCATACAAAAAAGGGAGAATCAATAAATATCAATTCATATCTTTAATAACCTAAATAATATGAGCAAGCATAATTAACTTAGTTATTATATCCATAAATACTCCACTATTTATAAAAGATAAAATTTGCTTGAATGTTTATTGAATCTATGTTTATTTTTATGTAAGTAGATTAAAAAAACAAAAATCCCAAAATATCGTGATAGGATGTTTAGGATTTAATTTCGTTTTTAAAAGTTTGAATAATAAATTAAAAACCACATACATTCCTTCCTTAGATCGACCTTGGGAGTATACTTATCATTTTCTACGAAATGATTCGTGCACTTGCGAGAGTTTTATAAATATAAAACCAAAGTATTGGCAGAATCGGCGATGCCAGTTTTCGTTCATCAAGTTTTTGGCGCCGTTGCCGGGGATGACTCCGTTGCGGGGATGGCATCAAAGTTTTTGGCAATCCCGATTCTTCTAAAACATAAGAAAAACTAAAAACTAAGAAATGGAGAGAAAGAAAGAAGAGAGAAGTGTGTTTTGAGGTGTGGTATGAAGTGAAGAAAATGGGGGAATTTATAGGTGAGGATGGCGAGAAAAAGTGGGTGAAAAAATGGTGAAAACGCGTGGTACGATACGGAGGTCATTGATAGCGTCGGCATGACGTCGTAGAATTGAACGTGAAAAATGGAAGAAATAAGGGCGTCAGCCTTATGAGAAACGTAGGCGCCTGACAGGGCGCGGAAAACACCAATTGTATGTGATGCATACCCTTGTAATTAATTTCTCGGTAGCGATTTTCTCCTTTTTGACATTTTTGACCCATTTTGTCCAATTTTTTCATATTTGTTGACCTTTTCCCATTTATTTATTAATATATTTGTGATGTATTGCTTCCAGTATTCCTTTTTGGGTCTTTAAGTGACGTTTTTAAGCGAAAATACCTGAAAAACAATAAAAATACTCGTGATTCCGCAAAAGACAAATTTATATAAATATATGATAAAACATATATATATATATATTTTTAATCAATTAATGTGCATAAAATCATGGTAATTTTAGTAGTTTTTGAGCACTCATCATTGAGTAATTTGCATTGATCTTAATTGAGTTATCAATTTTTTAGAGTTCATAGTAAATTTAGCTTAATATTTTTCCTCTTAATACATAAAGTTCTTCTGTGTTGAATTCATTTCTAAAAGCACCCTTGGTTTGGAAACTTCTCTATTTGTGTTAAAAATTTCTAGTTTTATGAAGTGGTAGGTACTGATACTACCTTCCTCATTTCAGTCTATTAGTGAACTTAAAAAAATGAAATAAATAGGCTTGTTACTTGCTCTTATCTTCTTCCTAAAGTCCTTGATTGCTTTTTTGAAATTTTTCAGAAAATAATTTAAGTTAATTAAATTAATTCTTGGATATATGTTTTCTATTAGTTATACATGGAAAGATTTGTAAGCAAATATTGGATCAACTCCTTCCAAAATATTGAATTTACTTTCCAAAAAGAATTCTTTTTCTATAGTGTAGAAATTCATATCTTTTATGTGTTCCTAGGTATATTTCTAGCCAAGTTGTAGAGACTTAATCATTGTAATTGTTGAGATTTTTATATTTGTCTTTTTCATCTTCAATGACTAATGAATTTGTAGGAGATATTTCTCTGAATAACATCGAATACCTTACTTTCTTTGATGTCTCTAGGATAGATGCTTCTCTAAATAGTACTGGAAGCCTTACTATTTTCCCTAGGGTTGTCAACCTACTTTATGCTATTGGTTATGGTTTTAGTGCTATACAATAAATCTTGATTATGTCATCTACAATTATTAGTTTTGATACTTTATAATTGACATAATTTTCTTTAGCATCTATTATGTTATTGAATGATCTAAGAGTTACTCAACTAAATCCTAAAATAGATTTAATGACTTTTGCCTAGTTGTTATAGATTCCTGGTTTTGGGTCATTATAGACTACATAAGTCTTTTGTTGTTCCTTTTTTATGCTCCATCAGCCCAATTGAGCTTTCTTATTTCATAGATGTTACTCGCTTTTGAACTGTTAGGTTTTTCTTTTTTATCTTCAATTCTTTATTTAAAAGTTTTATCTTCTTTAGATTGATTTTTTGATGACTATTCCTCTTTAGTGTTTTTGGACTCTAAGAGTTGTTTTGAAAAATCAAGTTTTTCTTGTTTATTTCCTATCTCCATAAGAGACTTTTCAATGTGTAATAGCTCGAGTTATTCATGTAGAATTTTTATCTCCTTTTCCTTTATCTTGACCTTGATATCAATGTGTTCCATTCCAACAAGCATAAAAATAGTTAGAGGTGCTAATTCTCTCATAAAAACATCTACTTAGCTATTCTTATTTCCTAAGAGATGTTTGACATCAAAATTATAGTGGTTGAACCATTGTTTCCATCTAACTAATTTTCCTTATTTATAATTATCTGTAATATTAGTTCTTAAGAAATAACCAAAATTCTTGTTATTAGTTCTAACAATAAATCTAAAAATTATGACATATATTTCAAATTTCTTAATAGCCTTTTTAAGAATTAGATATTCTTTTTTATTACTATGATAATTCTTGATCATGAAAAGATCTTGATGTATATCAACAAAGATATTCATCTTTGTTATCTACTTTGCTTTCAAAACTGCTCCATAATATTCTTGTAAAGCATATGATCAATTATTATTTTATCATCTGCCCCTTTTGGTATAAAGTTGGTAATTTTTTATATGTGTTTCTACTTCATCTATATACATGGTATCTTGTTATTTCCATTTTCAGATATGGTCTTTTTTCAATTTTTTTATAATTATTTTTGCATTTCTACAAGTTTCTTGATATATGTTTCGCCATATGTCAAACATCCTAGAAACTTTATAATTGGTTTTTGTCTTTTAATTCACTAGGAAAACCTCAAATGTTATTTAGTATATGAAGTTGTAGATTATGTTTTTCATCTTCAATTTTCATCCATAAATATTTAATTTTCAATTGAACAAGTATTATTTTCCTTTCAGAAAGTACAATGCCTTCTTTCATGAATTCTTGTAGAATATTAATAATATCGAAATAATGTTTATTTAATTCACTACTAAAAATCAAAATATAATCTATATAAACACAATAAATATTTTATAGTTTTTTAAAGATGTTATCCATATATCTTTGAAAGATACTTGAGGCTTGTTTTAATCCAAGTGGTACAACAATCCATTAAAATTGTTCTTGGGAGTAACTTAATTCTATTAATTTTTGAGATTCTTCATCTAATCTTATTTTCCAAAATCTACTTTTGTAATCAAAACTTGAGAAATATTCATTTTCTTTTATTAATGATAACAATGCTTTTTTATATGGAATAAAGTATCGATCATTAATAGTTTCTTTATCCAATGTTTTGAAGTTTATTACAATTCTTTTTTTTTCTCTTCTTTTTTCATCTTTTTTTCGACTAAGAATGTTGGACTAAAGTGAAGTGAATTACTTGGTATTATGACTTTTATTTCCAAAAGTTCTTAATTTTTTTTTCAAATTCAATCATGTCTTCTGGAGTATAAATAATTGGTTTCAATCTAATAACCTTATTAGGGACTCTTAATTTAATACTAGCAATCGTTTTAGATTTATTGATTTTTGAATATAAAGGATTTTCTAAGTTTATTATTTTTAATAATTTTCCAATACATGTTAGGGCTTTATATTTCTGTATTTCATTAAGAAAATAGTTTTGTTTCTCTTCTATATCTAATGGAATGTTTTCTAAATAAGGTTTTTGTTGCTTTGTGTCTATCTCACCACGTTTTCATTTTTTATGTTGTTAAATAAAAGTGGAGTTTGATACAATCAAAACTTTTCATATTATTAATACATGAATAGTATCACCATCTAATATTGTTAGACTTATTTTATCTAAATATTGTATAAAAGATTGATATAAGTTTAAGAAATTATTTTATATTAATAAATCAACTTATGTTTCTTATTAATATATTGTATAGATGATGAGTTTTTTTCCTACTATCTTAATATTTGTATCTTTTAAAACCTTATTAAGATTTATTATAATATTATTAGAAATTTTTACAAATAAATCTTTTGGTGCCTGCTTCCTGTGTTATTCTGGAAACACATATTTACTTGCTACACATATAATAACTCATATATCTATGTATTCATGTAAATGATAGCTAGCATAACCTTTAAATGTAAGTCCTACCTTAATATAGATACTATTTGTATTTGTAATACTATATAAATCATTCATCTACTGGTGAAGAGTTTACATATTCTGAGTGTTCATATTTTGAGTTAGTTATTTCTTCCTCAGTTTCCTCTAATATATAAATACTTTAAGTATCATCTATAGTTGATTCCTCAATTAGTTCTAATTTCATCTTAAAAGCTTATTCTAAGATTTTTAATTTACGTGGAAATTCTCTTTTAAATTATTTTTCATGTTGAAGCATGCTAAGACATTTATTGACATAATATTATTTTTTATTACAAATCCAACATCTTCATTTTCTTTTCCTTGAATGTCAATAATTCTTGTTTTGAGGAGTTTATACATTTTTCTTATAAAATATCTTTCCTATAGGTTTTTTAATTAAACTTTCTTTTATATTTTTGAAAATCTTATTTTCTGAATTTATATCTTTTAAATTTCTTGTATTTTGTATATTTTTGTTTTTAGTGTTTTATGCTACATCTATATTTTTCTAATATTTTTAAATCTCTTGTATCACAACAGATTTTATCATTTTATCTTATTTTTTTATATTTCTTTTTTTTCTTGGCATTTAATGAATATCCAACTCTCCTAGGATGTCTGGTATGATTTATTTATTTCTTTGATTCTAACTTTCTATTAAGGTCTTATGTAATGTTTCAGGTAATTTTAAAAAAAATATTTCCTTATAAGTTATTTGCATATAGAGTAGCAATTTATTGTAATACATTTAATATTCACAAATAAAATAATCTATGTAATACATGTTACAAATTCTTATATTTATTAAATTCCATTTGGCTTCTTTGATTTCATTTTTACTAAATTAATTGATAGTTCTTCTTTTATCTTCTCCAATAAATTTCTTGTATATTTCATTTACTACTATACCTAAATATTCTCTTCATGTGGGAGCAGTCTCTTGCATTAATAAATATTGTTAGTCTATTAAATTTGAAAACCAAACTTTAACATTTCTTATCATTTTATGAGCTACTAATACCCTACAGATTGAATGGTTTGTTTGTATAGTTTGTGAGGTTTGTATGAGTACACTCATACCACTAGTTTATTCATCTAAGGCTTTTTCTTATCTCTTATACAATCTAGATCTAAGATATTAGATCTATAATTTTCATGAAGCTTGAATTCTAGTGAAATATTACATCTAGTTCTCCAATGCAACCCTTCTTTTATTTTGGGTGATTGTCTTCTTCTATTGGAATGTCAGGTTTTCCTAATCTTTGTCTATTTTTTCTTCCCTATGTGTGTCAAATGTTTATTCTTGGTAAGGAACTAGAAGTGAAATTGGTTTTATATGACCTTTTAAGGTTGTGATTTCTGGTTCAAAATCAATTTCATTGATTATTGTCATATCGTCTTCCTCTTTGCGTGTACAAAGTTTTTCATTATAATATTCTTTCAATATTTTTGTGTTTTGATTATACATTGTAGATATTACGTGTTTGATTCTTGAACTAAATATATTTTTTCTTTGTTAAAAATCTCAAAGTTTTTATTAATTTTGATTGATTTTTTGCTACGTCTACTAGGATTTCATCTATCTCTACTTGTATATTTTTTTATTTGTCTTTAAACATTATTGTCTTCTTAGTATGATATCATGAACTAGTATTTTCATTACTTGAACTTCATCATTTATTTTTTTAACTTCTTCTTTAGAAGTTTCCCCTTAATGGTTCATAAAAGTAAATATTAATATATTGTTGTTTTTAACCATATTATTTTTTCTTTTGGATATAAGAGATTTTTACTTGATACATAAGTATCATTCCTTAGGTATTTCAAAGTCTATTACTATTTCTTGTTTTATTATTTGTCCAAGTTCTTAAAAGGTTTTATTTATTTTTACAGATTCATTTTTTACATAGGATATGTTGTAAATTTTAGCTCATAATATCTCAAATTACCATGGATCATTCTTAGTAAAGTATTTTTTTCTATTTATTATTCTATTATCTAGCAATGTTATTTTTATGCGTGTATCTATTTCTTTTCTAAAATGATCTTATATTAATATTTTGATTTCTCCTAAATGAATGTATTCAATTTTTTCTTTATACTTTTGAGGAATTTTGGATAGTTTCATGTCAATTAATAGTATATTATATCTTTTTTGTATCTGTGATATTAATCCTCATTTTTTTATTACTTATTTCATAATAAATTATGTCTTTTCTTGAGAATAATTTCATTAAAGATGAAAATAATAGATCATTAAAATTCTTCTCTTTTCTTAAGATTTAATTTTATCTTTTGAATTTCTTCAAATTTTTTGTTTATTTATTACCATTTTTACGAAAAATATTTTGAAATATCTTCTATTTTTAATTTTATTATTCTTTGATTTCTTATTATTTCTTGGTTCTCTATTATTTCTTCTTTTATTTTTATTTATGAAATGTTACAATTTATTTATGTTAGATTTAACTTCTGTTATATTTGATGCATGGATATTTTTGAATTTTTTAAAGTCTTAGAAGTATTTTTGAAGATATCTCAAAAATTGGGGATAATTTTAGTGTTATTATGGAAGAGTACTCTCAACACCCCTCCTTTAATTTTTTAAACATTTCAGTGTCCCTCTTTCTTTATATAAAATATTAAAATTTTTAATTGAGATAAAATACTTCATTAAAACATAACATAATTATGAATTTTGTGAGTCTATCTTATCTTATCTCAGTTATATTTAATAAGTGGAAATAGTATTGGTATCATATTTATCCTAAATGGACATAAATAGAAAAGGTAAAATTACAAAAATAATTGACAAATGAAACTATAATAACTATGATTATATATAATAAACGTAAGTTTATTAAGGACACCTTTTAATACGATGGGATAGGATAAGATGAGATTTAAATTGAGTGTGATAACTTTAACTCATGAATTCATTAAGAACATTAAACGGAACAAATTATTTTACATTTCTACACACATTTTACATCTTCATGTGTCCACATTTAAGATTTATGAAAAATATGAGAGAGAAAATTACTCTTTTAAATCTCAACTTTTGAAATAAGAGAGTAAAAAATGGGAGTGATATCTTATTAGTACATATATTACTCTTTTATTATTGATTGTTGCATAAGTTCTTAAATTGTACATCAAGTACCCAAATTATCTTAAAGTTATCCATTTAGTTAAAAAAAATTATTATTATTTTTACTCTTTTAAAATTGTTATTATTATTTTTACTCTTTTTTTCTTTTTATCATTCTCTTTATTTGAATTTATGATTTAACGTTTAAAATTTAGTATTTAGAGTTTAAGATTTAATATTTAGTATTTAGTGTATAGTTTTTAGTGTCTAGGATTTTAGATTTAGCGCTTAAGATTTTAGGATTTAGAAAAAAATGAAATAGAGTTTTATGCAAATAGATAGAGATATGAAAATGAGACGAGAGAGGACAAAAAAATAGAAAACGAGAGGAAAAGAGAAAAAATTAATAAAAATTAAAATGATTAAATTTCTTTTCATTGTTCTCATAACAATAGACTACTTGTCCCAATATCTAATTTTTGGTGTATATAAGTTGTTCAAAATTAAGACTTAATTGAGAATTTCAACACGTGACACAAATATGAGCAAAAAATTAAGGATAAAATTGTCTTTAAAGTTGTTTTTCCAAGTAAACCACCCCTTAGTTTTCATCATGTTATTTCTTATGTAGATTTTGTATGAGTATCACATCACATAATTTCATCATGTAATGTCAAAATAGCTGAAATTTTCTTTTTACAGTCATGTAATTCATATGACATATTATAAGATTACATTTTTTCTGATTTACTAGTTTGTTGTCTCTGTTACCTAGTATGTCTTGTGTTGATTATCAATTTGTCTCATAATTTTTATTATTCATCTTTTGCATGTCATTCGTTATATTTTTCTTTTGATGTCTTTTTGAAAAAACTAAAGTGTATTTTACAAGCTCAAGTACTTTAGTGTTGTCTCATTTTTCATCTGTACTTAATGCTTATTTGTTATGGTTTTTTATGTTCACTTCAATGTCATATAGATTATTTAAATGTATTTAAGACTTGTATGCATTATTGTAACTAAACTATTATGTTGGTTGGCATTCTAGTTAGTTATGATTGTTTTTCCTTTTTAAGCATTGTTCTTGTTTTTGAACTTTAGCCTTCTCATTTACTTAGATGTTTTAGTATCAAATAAAAGTCTTAAGTTTTTATTATAAAATCATTCACTTTTTCTAGTTTTTCTCCCAAAACTATCATCTTTACCATTATTCAATTCCTTTAAATTTTTCGATCTCAATTTTTCGTGAGTTTATTTTGTTTCAAAGTTAAACAATTTTTTTGTTAATAATGTTTTAAGAACTTTTTTATTATTTAATTATTTTAAAGATGAATTTACTCTTAACTTTTTGCTCATATGTGTAACATATGGTATAATTTTCAATTAAATCATTATAACAATAATGTACATAAAATTGAATGTAAAAAAATATATTGCTTCGAAAACATAAGTCCACATGTATATTTTTTTACAAAATAAGTATATTATTAATGTACCAAATCTTTTAAATGATACACTTATTCTTTATTCATATCATATATGAGTATCTTGGATTAAGAGGGTATCGTACTAAATCTCATGTATATCTCTCGGAGATGATGTTCTATTTTATACTTTGATTATATCATTTTTTAAAGGTAAATTTAAAATTGTATCATTGAATTTAAAAAATTTGTATAAATTTATTATTAAATCTTGAGCCATAATATATACATTGTGAAATTCTTATAAGTTATACAAATTTACTATTTTTGTTATTTTTTTATATATATAATTCTTATAAATTCTACAAATTACAAATTTAATAGTATATTTATCACAAATGTTATAGATTTATAATACTTAAAAGAACTTAACGGTAATATTGTCATAATTGAAAGTTAAGTGATTTATATACGTAATACCTTACCCATTTTCTAGTTCTTCACCTTCGTGGTATTTTTCATGTAATTTCTTCTTGCTGTGAATATGACACTTTGATTATATACATCAAGACAAAAGTTTATACTTTTAGGGGGTTTCCTCGTAGGTTGTAAGCCAAGGTTTTTAAAGTGGAAAACAAATTGAGTCACAAGTTTTGGTGACAATCTCGAACGACTAAGAAGGTCATTATTTCCCTAAAACTAATTAATTAATATAAGGGGAAAATTTCCCAATAGTTTTATTATTATGTATAAAAATATTTTTAATTTTATAATTTATAAATTTTGTATTTTTAATATCGTTATTTATAAAAATTCAACATTTTAATGTAAAAATTAGTGTCCTTGATACGACTAAAAGTACATTTTTTAACATGATAAAAATTAAATTATTTATTTTAATAATTACGAGACTAAATATAATAACTTTTTTATAATAATAAGATTAATAATATTTAACTCAAAAATTAAAACACTAAAATATATTCTTCTAAAAAAATTAGAATAATTTATGTTTCCTTACCCATTATATTAATGGGTTAATTACTATTAGTTACTCAAATCACGTTAAATATATATCATTTAATTGTAAAATTCTAATTCAATGAAAATAAAAAATAAAATATTATTTGTGTTTTTTACTTATTGTAAAAATGATATTTAGATCTTTTATCTATTTTTTCTTACAGTTTAATCTTATTGTTATAGAAAAAGACAATACATAGATAAAAATAATAATTTTTTTTCATTTTATTTTTAATATTTTTGATTATATTAGATAAATATTATTATAAATTAAATAAATTATAACTAAAACAATCGAAAATAAATAAATAAATAAGTAATAATTATTTGTTTTTATCCATCAATTATTCATAATAATATGATTAAAGTATTATAAAAAAATAAATACATAATCTATAAGTTATCTTTAAAATAAGTATAAGATACTTGATGTTATACTATTCTCAATTAAAATAGATCATAATTTTTTTAAGATTAGATGATAATCTGTGTGGTTCAAATATTTAAATTATTCCATAGTTTGAAAAATAATTAAGATGTAATTTCCTGAGAGTTTACAGGTAGCTTCCTCATTTCTCGAGGAGTAGGAGTAGGAGGAAGGTGAGGGAAAAAAAAGAAGAGAGAAAATTAAGAGACATCTGCCTATAAATATAGGGGTGAATGGGGTGGCACCTCAAACACAAAATTAGATACAAATACAATGCAAAACAGAGGTTGGGGGTTTTGTGTCGCAGGAGAGATGGCTCGAGAGAGGTTTATATATATCTATGTATGTATGGCTAATTAATTGGTCACACACTTACGTACATATTATTAGAATCATAGCTTGCGTGCCATCTCTCCTCCGACCCAATACCCCATCAGCTTCTATATTGGATGAAATATATTATTAAGTGCCAACCATTTAGCTATCAGATTCTGTGCTAAGGAGTTAGCTAGTGATTCATGTCGCAGATGGCAATACCATGTGTATGTTTCCAAAGATACACTCAGTGCCATCCTCTTGTGACATGAAACCCCACAACTTCTATATATGAAATTTGGTTTAGACCAGTACTACTAGCTATACTGGTAATTTAATTAATCGTGAGCTTATTATACGTTCTCTTTAATTTTTATCAGTTTTTTATAGCATAAGGTTACATGTATGTGGTATATATAGCTTGGCTAGCTATTTCTTCAATGATTCGGAAACCAAAATAAAAAAAATGAAGTTATATAGCATATATGTCGAAAAGATAGAGAATAATACGTGGCTATCGCCGTTATTTTTCAACATTAATTTCTTGTTTCAATTGCAAGGCAGATCTGAGCAAACTTTTTTCTTTTTTTCTTTTTCGGATAAATAATAAAGAAATCAATTAAACATAGAATAAATATCACTTTTTTATTTTTCTAGATAAATTAAAAGTATTAGACTGGAAACTAAAATTAGCTAAACATTAAGACATCTAAACGATTTGTGAGATAATATTTTAAAATTTTCAATGTTCGTTATTTATTATTCACCATTTTAATGTTTAGTAATAATAATTAATATAAATATATAATTTTAAAAGATTTGATACACCTTTGTTGTCATCTTTACATAAAACTTGAAATTATTTACGGAAGTGCACTTATGACTTCTTATGTCAAAACATCTTCGTATATAATGAAATATCTATATCTTAATAAAATTTTAAAGATTTAAGAATAATTTTTTATAACATTTTATCAGATATTCATAAAGTCAGATATAGTAAAGTACAAATTTAATATCATAAATAACAGATTATTTATATAAGCAAAAAAAAAAGATATCGAAGAAAGGGTTTTTAGAGGAGGAGACTCCCTGCTTAATATATAGAAATCTCTTAACTAAAGAAGAACAAATAAGATACAAAGAAAATGCAAAGAAAAGAAAGTAAGAAGAAGAACATTAGAGAAAATTTTCTCTCCAACTTCTCTCTAAAACCAACTTACTAAGAATTACTTTTTAGTATATATTGTTGGATCGTTAACCACTTAAACAATGTTGGGTCCGTTTCATTTTAACCCTTTTGTAATATATAAAGTTTTTATATTTAGATTTTATTAATATATAAAATGAATTTTCTCCTTTTTTTCATTTAATATCTCTAATGTATAATATTATTTTATTTTATTTAAATAACATATCATCTTATTTAAACTGTATTTCTAATTGACATAACTTTAAATATATATTGTATCATTTTTTTTTATTAACTTATATTATAAATAATCATGTATCATATCTTCTATTATTTTTATATTGTTACTTATCTCATTTAGATCTATTAAAAATAAATAAATATCTCAATTAATATCATTTTATTACCACAATATTTCATTAAAAATTAAATAAAATAAGATGATATAAAATTAAAAAAAAATTATTATAAATTTTATTAATATCTCATATTAATTTACACAAATTACATACGTTTCAATAACATATATACTAATTTCTTTATACCATTACATTAATTTAGATTAAATATTACAATTTAAATAGAATTAACCCTAAGTAACTTTTCATACTATCAAAACATGGTTACGGGGGTTACTTAGGATGTAACATTAAATTGTACAAATTTTTACACTTTCATATTTGAAATTTATAAAGTATAATAGAGAAAATTATTGCTTAAATTTTAACCATTAAGTTAGGAGTTGAGTATAAAAAATTGTGTAATAAATTAGGTATACTGGGGTATTATCATTTGTAGTTAACTCAGTATATATATAGTGGGAAGATTTATGCGTACCCTAGAACTTGACAACATATAGTTAGGTACAATGAAAGTGAAATTGCAGACACTGAAATTGTAATATTTAACATCCGGCATCTTTAATTAATTGTAATATCATACAGTTAGGAGAGGAAGTCCACAAATTAATTGAATTATATTTATTTATATAATTGTAGTCAAAAAGCTAGAAAGAGGAAGGTTCATGAATATTCCCCGTGGAAATTAGGCATTCATATTTTGTCTCAAATTTCCAAACATGCGACTATATATTGTAGCAAAATCGTCTTTTGAAATTTGGTAACATATTATTGGAGAAATAATAGTTTTAATATTTTAAAAATTTATAATAATAAAAAAATATTTTTATTATTATAAATTTTAAAGTTATTATTTAATATAATTTACTAATGTTATACAATATTTACAAATTTACAACTATATTGTAAAATGAACACTATTTCCAATCATTCATCATCTTTGAATGAACCCTCCTGCAATCATAATCATTATGTAGTATGATTTTGATTAACTGCATTCTGATATAGATATAATTTTTTTTTAATTTTTTATTGTTAAATATATTTAATACATTTTAGATATTTACATATTAAGTGAACATAACAAATCTACTAGTTTTATAAAATAAATTTCTAAAATCTTTTTATATATAAGTAACATGTATAATTTTATTAAATATAGTAAACATAAGTTAAATAATGTAGTAATATAAAAACTATGATAGATATAATTTGTAAACAACATGTAATACTTTATATCTAAATAAAGTGTTTCAAGTTATTTTATTTTAAATGTTAAGTAAAATCATTCAAATTAAGTTTTAATATGTATTTAATTTTTTTACATATTTTTTTAATTGTTGAGTTAATTAAAGATAAATAATATTATTTTAATAGATATCAAAATATGATTAAAATTTAGTCATTTAACAGAAGTTTTAGTGTGTCTTTAATTTTTCATATCGTAAAATATATTTTTTAGTCCCTCAACTTTAAATCAATTAATGATAAATAATATTATTTTAATATTTTTATTAAAATATTATTTTTATATCAAT
Source organism: Hippophae rhamnoides (assembly GCA_033030585.1). NCBI lineage: Eukaryota > Viridiplantae > Streptophyta > Magnoliopsida > Rosales > Elaeagnaceae > Hippophae > Hippophae rhamnoides. The sequence continues at coordinate 56,652,629 of CM065428.1, read as the reverse complement.
TAATCAAAATGCGATTAAAATTTGATTATTTATCCGTGATCAAGTGACAACTCATATGAATTTTTTTAATATTTAACGATTGTCACATTTTTTGTTTTAATATTTTATTTTTTTCCAAAAAGTAAAATTAATGTATCTAAATCATTTTTGTTATAACATTATTATTTTTGATTTTTTAAAATAATTTCATATTATTTATTTTCAATTATCTCATTTTCTCAAAATTAAAATAAAAATACATATTTTATAATTAATAAATTACTTAAAATCACACCAAAGATAGATAATAATATAAATAATTATTTTTTTAATTGAAGGAAATATGAGTTAATATTATATTAACATAATTTTAAATATATTATTTTCAAAAGTATTATATTTGTTATTTGAGAAAAATACATGTCATTTAATTATTATAAAAATAATATTTAAGATATATACTTATTTTTTGTAATAATTCGATAATATTATTATAAAAAAGTAATCGCATAAAAACAAAGATAATTTTTATTTATTTTAATTTTTAATTTTTTTAATTATATTAGATAAAAAAAATGATATAACTTAAATAAATTGTAACAGAAAAAATCAAACAAAAAACAAACTTAAAATAAAAAATAAATAAAACATAAAAAAATAGTGATTTGTTAAATATATCCACTAAGTTTCATTTTTATAATAATTATAAGAAATGAACTTGTTATTTTAATTTAACCATGATGATTACACGTGTGATTGATTATATACAAGTCGTTATCTTTTCTGGAAGTTGAGTTTTGCTGTAGCATATGCAAAAGCAAATGCAAAGAAAAGTGGATATGCAAGAAGAACAAGCGCAACAAATTTAAGATCATCATAGTGATACCCATAATAGCTTTGTAGAAAGGAATCAATTGCTTTCCTCTCCCCATCAATTATTATTTCCTTGTTCATATTTCCAAACTGTGCAGTTAAAAGACCTTTTAAGGACCAGGCAGTTGGGCAAATCCAATAACTCCACACCCACCACTTTGGAATTTTCTGCCAAAGTAAAATAACAATGATTCTGTCAGATCTCTTGAAGTTATTCCAATTCGAGCCTAAATCGCGCTTTTATGGAATTTGGGCTCAAAAATGTCTCAAAATTGAGAAACACTTTGGAGCTAATCATGCATGATAAGAAAAAAAGAGTTAGATATATAATTTAGAGTTGGCTTACTGTTCCGGGTATAAGGAATCCTGAGAACAAACTCAAGGTGTTGTAAAAGAAAGCTGCGAATACTGAAGCAACTTGGAAATTTGGGGTGATGGCACCAAGTAGCATGCCAAAGTAATTGAAATAGAGCAATGTGCAAAACATGGAGTAGAAGTACCAAAATGCTTTATACACTGACCATTCAAAACCTATTGCTGGAAATGTAATTGTACCAAACAAAACTGCTTGAACAAATACATAAGGGATTTCAATTGTCACCTGCATCACATGAAAATATCAATGTCTTCATTTCAAATTTTAGATTTTCATATAAGCCTTTTTGTAGAAAATTCATGAAACTCAACCTGTGAAAGTGAGTATGCCCATAGAGAGTACATTCCAGAAAACCTTTCTCGGTATACAACCATACGCTGCGAAGCTATAAGAGATAAAACCGGGGTGCAGTTGCCAACTCCCACAGATTGCATGAAAATGTACATAGACGCCAGTATGTTAAAAAGATCTTGTTCCTCATTTCTGCATAAAAAATTATCAAAGTTTCAACATTGTAGTTTGTAATTGCAAAATCAATTACACCCCTTTATCCCAATACGAAACATCTTATATAAAAGGGAGCTCAAGCATTTTGAGCCAAAAGAAGAAAGGAAAAAAAAACCTGATACGTTTCTATAGGCTTGAAAGCGACTTACATTTTCTGCCCTTTCTGCCAAAGAAGTGCTCCGAGTAACGATGAGCACACGGTAACAAATATCAAGCGTGCCAAGTTATACTTAGGATTTCTCCAGTAGGATAAATGGTGTCTCCAGAGGCATGCTTTAAATTGCCCCCAACCATTTTGGGGAAACCGAGTAGAAAACTGTAAGTCATTGGAACCTTGTGGAGGAGAGCTTAGCTCTTTGACAAGTTCTTCATTTTCCCTTCAGAAAAAAAATGTGGGTTACAAGGTGACAGAGATTTATTTCATGCAATCAATGCTATACTCTGGCATTTTCATTAAAAGAAATTGTTGACCCATTAATCATGCCGGTGAGAGTGTACCTGCATAGGTGAGACTCCGTATAGAGAAGAGCAAAGTCTAAACCAAGTTGAGTTTCTGCAGAAGGATTTGTAATATCTAACATCCATGTTGCTGGATTGTAATTTTCTCTGATTTTTGGAACACCCGGCAAACACTAACCAATAAAAGGGAAAGCGGTTGTACATTCTTAAAATTTGTTGAGTAGAAAAATGAATTAATCAATGAACAAAATAATCTTGAAGAGATTAACTTACCTCAAAGTACTCAATAAGCTTGCTCGAATTTTGACCCAGATCTCCAGAATAAATTATTTGTCCACCTCTTTTCAATAAAATTAACTGTAAATAGTAGTGAACATCAATCAATCAATGATAGTTATTTCCAGCCACTATAGTGTAATATTTGTAGTAGAATTGAAAAGGAGCAGATTGCTAGAGAAAATACTGGAATTTCCTGCACAGAAATGCTGAAATGCATTGGCTAATTAATCACCTCATCAAATAAGTCGAATATGTGAATACTTGGCTGGTGAATGGTGCATACAACAGTCCTCATGGTGCTAACAATATTCTTCACAACTCGCATAACAATTGCAGCCGCTCTAGCATCTAAACCAGAAGTAGGTTCATCCATGAATAATATGGATGGATTTGAAACAAGCTCTACCGCTATAGTTAGCCGTTTACGCTGCTCATTTGATATACCACTAACACCAGCTATACCAACTAATTCGTCTTTGATCTCATCAAGCTCTATCATTTGAAGGACTTCTGCCACAAATTCCTGATAGAGCAGATAAGCTCAAGTTGAACTTTACCATATTAACTAACTATATACAACCAAATGCAGTAGCAAGTCTAAAAGCAACTTACAGTTCTGGTATATTTATCAATCTGAGATGGTAAACGTAACCAAGCTGAATATGTCATTGATTCTCCAACTGTAATCTGAGCAGCATGAACATCAATTTGCTCACAATAACCAGATATTCTAGCATAGGTTTCTTGAACTTTTGGATACCCTCCAATTCTAATATCTCCTTCAATAATTCCACCGGTTTTTCTTCCTGAAAGAACATCCATTAATGTTGTTTTACCAGCACCACTAACACCCATTAAAGCTGTAAGTACTCCTGGCCTAAAGGACCCAGTTATATCTTGGAGAAGCTGTAATCTTCTGTGCGGAAATCCTTGTTCTCTCAATTTCTAGGAAATAAAATTCAATGCATTTAACTAAACCATATAGAAAATCAATATAACAAAAAGAAATGTATAAATGACAGACACTAAGACTCTAAGGCATATATAGCAGTTACCTTGGGTGTATCCACGAAATATTGCACATTTTCAAATGATATTGAAGTGGGATGAAAAGGTAAAACTGTACCTGTGGTGTGAAAGAAGATCTATGCATGTTAACATATTGCAGTGAGTTCATCTTTGAGCTACATTGATCGAAATAAGTTTTTCAATCATGTGATAATTTTTATGCTAAAAAAAGGTAACAGAATATTCTTACTCATTCTTTTTTGTTCTACAATGTCAGTCTGAAGAGGCACAACAAGACGCAACTCTACTACTTGTTCTTGATTTGACTTTCTCAAGTCTTCTCTTTCTTTCAAATTTGAGAGTTTTTTGTGTGAAATGAGAGTTCGGGATCTCCCTGAAGCTGTTCAAATTTCACATTTCAAGAACACCTTAGTTGAGTAGTTGGTACAAATTTTAACAACTAATTCTTATATTTAGCCTATCCTTGTCCTTGCATACACAAGATAACTATGTTGATCAAACTTACGCTTTAAATAACTCAATGCACAGGTGAATCCTATGTTAAAAACTACCCAAAATCCAAGCAAAGCTCCTATTGCCATCCAATAAACATTTTCATTGAAGTTTAGACCGTAATTTCTGAGAATTTTCCTGCCTATGGTGACATTTGAAGATGAAACCTGAAAGTGCAAAGAATGGTAAATTTAGAATAAAAATATTTTTTGCTACTCATGATTTATATAACGAAAAAATTTTAGTGACCCTTATTTCACCTTTTGCCACCTTGGAGAAAGAAATTCATTTACTGAAATGCCAATTTCTGCATATGTAATTGGAGAAAACCAAAAGCCCCATTTTAGCCAAACAGGCAGAGAAGCTGCATGGAAGGTAAAAATATGTTTTTACTTTGATTTAAAATGAATGTCTAGGATATAAGAAAAGGCAACAACTAATGGACTTCCTTACATTTTGGAATCACAAAGCCACCAAATAAAAATATTACTGTCAAAGAGAAAAGAGCACAAGTTGCTGCAACTGAAGGATTTCGAACCACAGATGCAATAAGACGAAAGAAAGATGTTGATACTTGATGCACCATGAACAGAAGAATGAGTTGCTTGAAAAACCTGACATTTAAGATAAAGAATTTAGAAGGAGGGCCTTTCACTGTTTTGTTATAAACTGTAAAATAATTGAGGAACCGGTGATCTAGCTCTTGGTAAACAAACCTTTCTGGTTCGGGACTGTAACCGATAACATAATAAGTAAGAACTGTCCAAAGAAAAGCATCTAACATTGAAAATGGTATCTTTAAGATTACAGCTGGAATGGAGTAAGTCCATGCAGGGTAAAAGTAGAAATCTCTTTGCTTGTAGAAAACTGCAAGTCTTGAGAGAGTTAATGATAGCTCTGCCATCCCATTGGCCATCAATCTAACTAGTGAATAAAACAATGAACCCATGTAGTAATGTGCATGCTCCTCATCTATTTTCATCCTTGTTCGTATAAAAATGGTCATTGTTATTAGTGCAATGATCACAAGCTGCACAAAGATACAATTTTATTTGTAAAACTTCAAACATAACTTTAAGTTGTCCATAATTTACGTGCAGGATTTTTCTGTACTCTCTCAATCAAATGTTGTGACTGTATATATACATTACCTGTGCAGTCTTCGATACATGAACAAATGAGTTCCGCTTCATAAGCAGCCATTCTCTACCAGTGCAGGCTTTTAATAATTCCCATTTTCTCAATGAATAAAAGTTGAATGACAAAGAGCTTTTAGGGCACTTATTGAAAGGCTTAGAGAGATCCTCATCGAGCTTCTTTCCCACATGAAAATCTTTGAACATATTTGCAAGCTTGTCTACAGAAACATAGCTATATGGTTGATTTTGATGGTGCCAGTACTGTCTTTGATCCATCTTAGAAACCACCTATATCATATCCATGTTACTTCATTAGTCCAAAGCATTGATTTATATAATCCTTGAACTTGAAACTTCAACTGAACTTGAACACACACCTCTTGAAGGAAGTCAGCTATGCCTTTTCTCGGTGGGCAATGGAAACCACAAAACTCAGAGAACTCTAATACATTACTTCGAGGGCCGTGATATACAATTTTTCCCTCTGCCATCAAGATAATGTCATCAAAAAGATCAAAGGTCTCAGGTGCTGGCTGAAGAAGAGATACCAAAATGGTGGACTCTGCTATGTGAGTTAATTGTTGCAAAAAGGAAATAATCTGAAAGGTAGTGGAGCTGTCTAAACCAGTTGATATCTCATCCATAAAAAGTGCTTTTGTTGGACCAATTATCATTTCCCCTATAAATGAAAAATATCCAGGACAAGTATTAAGACAAAGAATTTGTTTTCATGTACTTTTTATAGACACTAGTAGATTTATAAGCTAAGCACTTGGAGAACCTGCTGTAAGTCTTTTCTTTTGACCACCTGAAATTCCTCTTCTCATAGTATCTCCTACAATCGTATCAGCACATATGTCTAATCCAAGAATCTGGATAGAAAAAATATCAGAAAATTCATTGACATTCAACTCAAGAATTGGATTTTGTTATATCTCTCCTATTTGACAAGGAAAAGAAAATTACCTTCATTATATAGTCTGTCTGGAGAGATCTTTTTAACCCCTCTATTGAAACAGCCTGTTTGTCAAGTTTACCATAAGCTAACAAGAAAAGCGAAAACTACTCATAGCTACTTTGGATTCAAAAATAAATAAATAAATAAAGAAGGTAAATAATTGATGTTTGAAGATCTTATTTATTTATACCTTCATATAAGTGTCTATATCTGGTTCTGGGACAATTCCAGCTTGCTTTTCCCTTCTTATGACTTCTTGCATAATATCTTCAATGACCAAACACTTCTAAGATTTATATATTCCTTGAGCATATAACTATAGATTCATGTAAGTACAAAATTACCTACCTGCTCTGCTTCCAATGCCCTGACATCGTACAGCAAAGTCTAATGTTTCGCGCACAGTCATCTCAGCAATGTGCAAGTCATATTGACTTATATAAGCTGATGTTTTCTGAGGAATAAACTCATTTAACTTGTAACCATTATAAGTTAATTCCCCACTGGCCTAGAATATTTAAAAGCAAATGTAAGTTGTTTTGTTGCTGGATAGACTGATATTCATGTAGTACAGTCTGTAACATATTATTTGTTTGAAAACAATAAACATGTCCTAGAGATTTTGAATTAGGGTTCATAATTTATTTTAAATTTTTATTACTTGCTTTCTATATGCTCATGTGATTTTATGGTTTCTTTTCACAGGGCTTTGATGAGTCACTAGAGAACCTTGGAGGGGTGATTAAGTATCCCTGCAAGTGCTTTTAACAAAGTGGTTTTCCCACAGCCTGGAGGACCAAGCAGCAAAGTCATCCTGCAACAAAAGAGAGAGAGAGAGAGAGAGATTTGATTTTAAAAGTAAGGCATTTCTTTAGAAATATTGTAATACTTTCCATTTTGTCATCAAAGAAATTAAAAACATATATATATTGATTACCTTGAAGGCTTAATGATGCCACTAACATCTTTGAGGATCTCTAACTTTGTGGCTTGAGTGGTGCATCCAGTTATTTGTGTCATGACCTGTTAGAGTGTGACATAGCCTTCGCTATTAAGAATCATGCTTTTCTTTTAAAGAAGTACAACTTTATCAAAAGAAGCTAGCTTCTTAAGGAAAACAAGAAATATTGTTCCACATGATCCATATCAATATATTTGGTAACAAGTTAGGAGCACATTAGCAATGGTGGTTGAGTGTCAAAAGGATGGATAAGGGCCTGTGTTGCAGTAGCACAGTGACATCAAAATCTCCAGGCGCCTTAGGTTAGTGGTTCAATCCTGCGTATGTATGAGTTGTATAATATTATTTATAAAAAATGGATAAGGAAACACTTACACAGAAAAAGTTTTTGAGGGTGCTCCAAAGTGATGGGAGGGGTTTTCCTCTAACTACTTCACATTCGGCTTCTACAAATAAATTCCTGTATCTTACTTCCACAGTTGGCATTTCCAAACCCACCCTGAGAAGCAAAAGTCAGTGTTGGGTAATTTAAAATCGTGAATCTGGCTCTAATACTATGCTGACACCCAAAGTGTTAATGGGTTGATAAAGTGAACGAAGTTGTATTCATCATATATAAAATCACAGATTCATATGCTAGTACTCCTCACATATCTGCATTTAACACAACTACCTAGTACAATCATGTATTAAGGGCATAATGGATTGAAGTATGAAGAAATTTATTACCTAACAATTCTTTCTTTGAGTTTCTGTAATAGTCGGCGATTGTCTTCCTCAATGTTCTCCAGAAGTTTCTCAATGAACACATGGCGTTCCAAAGCACCAAGCTTTGCAACATCAATAACACTCTTCTTACCTTCCACTTCAATACCATCAATTATTGAAGTACGAAGTTGTTGAAATGTGGGCAATCTTTCAATTGCAGCCCACTTCAACTCAAATTCATTGTCATTTTTCTGTTTGAATGAAGTTGCCTCTGAAAATTTGAAAGAGGAACGAATGTTACTTCGAAGTCGTTCAATTGTAGGCAATCTTTCTATTGCAGCCAACTTCAACTCAACTTCATCGTCATCTTTAATCTCTTTGAATGAATTTGCTTCTGAAAATTTGAAAGAGGAACTAATGCTACTTTTCAATGTTTTCATTTTCCGAAGTTCCATTTTTAATTTTTGGTTCCTAAATAGCTCTAGCTAGCACTCTACCATTTATATAACTCATGTATGAATCCGAAGTACGAGGTTTAGTGTTGACAAACGGCAAAAACCATATTTGATTTCCCCATTATAAGTAAATATTTAGTAGCGGTAACAACGACAAATTATTTGTTATTCTTCCACGCGATAAATTGATATTTTAAGTTAATAAATTGATATTAAAATTTAAAAAAAATATATTTAATAGGAGATTAAAAGAAAAAGTAATCTAATTATACTAAATAATATTTTTATTAAATTTAAAAAAAAAAATATTGAATGTATGACTTAATGTTAATCCAGGAATTTAGGATCTAAGAAACTTGATTCTCGCTAGGATTTTAGGTGAAGCAAGTGGGAAGTCAAAATCAAAGGCTTGCCATCTCAAGTGAAAAAGGTACATGATAGTTTGAATGTCTTGGCGAGCGTTGACTGAAAAAAAATTTAGAGTATTTTTTTATATCATAAAAAGTGTATGTATTATAATTAATATAATAAGTAATTATTAGAATTTATTTTTTAATTTATAATTAACTTAAATATAATTTATGATAAATATTTTTTTATTTATGGTAATAATTTATTGTATTGTTTTGTTTATTTTATTTATTAAGTCATTAACGTACAATTCTAATAGCATAAATTTGTATCTCTTTCTCTTCATGGTTAGGCAAGAGAGCAAATATTTGACGGACAGAAACAACTTTACGGTTTTGATAATTTATGATTTCTTAAATACTTTTTCCAGCATCCAAACTTTCGTTAATTTTATAAAAATGTATATACCACGTGGACTTATTTTTCTTTTTATAAATGTATCTAATTTTCATATAGTTTATATATAAATCTTCTTTTATAATTAAATTCTATTACATTAATTAATTAATATTAATTAAAATTTATTAATTAATTAATTAATTAATATGTAATAATTTATATTTAAATCGGAGAAAAGGCTGAATACAACATAAAAAAAATCAGAACACTTTATTACAAAATGGATGAAAATTTGGATAAATCCAAGTTGTTTAGCCTTTCTAAAACAATTTACATAAAATAAATATATTATATTATTATTTCTTAATAATAACGAAAAGGTACTTTTCAGGTTTTTTTTTTAATATGGTTGCCAGAGATTCTTGCAAATCAAGTTTTATAATTATGTAATTTTAATATTTTAATTTTATAATTATTATATTGAATATTAAAAGTCTTATAATTTTTAAAAAAATATTACAGTAATTTTATTATGATGTAAAAATAAAAATTTTAATTGTGTAATTTTTGAGTTATGTATTTATAATTATGTTATTTATAAAATATAAATATTATGGATTAAGTTAAGAAAAAAAAAATTAAGTGATGCGTTTAATAATTGAAAATAATTAGGGTAAAAAAAGAAAAGAAACATCGTGCTGGAATCACAAGTAGTGGGTTACATTGACAAATACATGTTGGATAATGAATGTATTTCAGTTTTCATGTTGTGCGTTATTAAAGGTGCATAAGTTAAAAGACATTCAAAGCCCGCCATTTTTAGGAATAAATTATTCTCAATATGTACGTTAAATATGTATTTTATGTACTTAGTTTGATACTTAAAATATTAAAAAAATAAATTAAAGTGGTCGATCGAGTACTGTATTTTGATTCAAAAGTTCATCTATTTTTTTAATATATTTTTTATAATTAATAAATTTTATTATTAAGTATTTAATTTATAAATTTTGATTCAATTATTTATTTATTTATATGATTATAAAATGAAAAAAATTTAATATTTGAATAAATTAAAAAAATATAATTAAAAATAATGATAAGTTTTTCTCTTGCATTGTGAAAATAACAATAATAGTAATAAATATAATTAATAATATAAAAATATATTTTGGAGAAAGTAATTTTTATTAGTATATAATATTTTAATTTAAGTTTAAAGTATAAATATTTTTCATATATTTAAAAATTATTGAAAAAATAAAATCATTTTTTATAAATTTATACATAGTGGTATAACATAAGTATAATATATAAAAATACAAACAATTAAAAAGTTATTTGTGAATCTAGTTAAATTTTAAAATCAATGACATAAATTAATCTAAATTAAATAAATTTTGAATTATAATTTTTGAAACAAACCCAAATTCAAAAATTTGTTATGTTTATAGTATATTCTTATTTTAAATCATACATCAAACAAATATTTCATAAATTCTCTAATAATAACCTTTCAAAGTCACTTTACTAAATATTTAAATATTTGAAAAAGATAAATCAAGTATTTACATTACACCTAATTTATTAAAATTTTAAAAATAATTATTATTAGATTTTATTTTAATTAAAATTATAATAATATTATTATTATCTAAAAAAATCTGTATTAAAATAATATTTTAAATCATCTTAATGATTATTAATATTTTAAATATTGATAATTTATTATTTAATTTATAAAATAATTTATAATAAATTATACAGTAATTAAAGTAATAAGGAAATTATGAACCTATGGAAAGAAATATAGAAATATTGAAAGAAACATTAATATTTGATTAATAATTCAAGTCTAAAATATAATTACAATGCTAAGTTATATTTACAGGAAGAAAATGACTAATGTGATAAATATTAAATAATCTATCTAATTATAATAAATCAATATTTAAAATATAATTAAACATAATAAATATTATAGTCTAGATAATTATAATAATAATTATTTTTATTTTATATTCTTAATTTCCATCATCTCTCAAATAAAATATTTACATGGACAAAAATAATATGATTAATAATTAAAATATATAATTTTTTTAAAATAATATATATATATATATTAAAAAGATTAAAATAATATTAAATTCATAAAAATTAAAATAATTTTAAATGGATTCCATTTAATCTACACAATGTTCAATAAAAGTAAATGGGTAATAGTTCAGGAAACAAACCATAACTTCTAAAATTTATATATTTAGTTTACAAAATAAATTCATAAAAATTAAACAAATAATAAAATCAAAAATATTAACATACTTTAAAATATTTGAAGAATGAAAACTAAACAGAATAATATTTAATACTAGGAAGAAAAAGTAATATAGTAATAAAAATAACATACCATAAATAGAATTTACAAATGATAAAAAAAATTAGAAAAATAAAAGAATTACATCAAGAACTTACATAAGTCAAAAAAAAAACTTATCCATGTATATTATCAATAACAAAAACTAATAAACTACAAAATAAAAATTTCTTAAAGATATCAAATAACATATTATAAGGAATAAAATTTAAAAATAACGGTACCTTCACAAGCACAACAAATAGACAAAAAGTTATGATGAAATATTTAATTTTTTTAGAAAAGAAAATAGAATATTTACAAAATATAAATAAAACATAAGAAGAAATTCTTAAAGAAATAAGACAAAATAGTTATGACAATATATTATAACTAGATACTCTAAAAAGAGATCCAAGGATTAAAACAATAACTTCGTAGATCTAATGGAATGATTCCTCCGTGATAAAAAAAAGGATAAAGAAAAATCTATAATTCCAACCCAATGGAATATAGAAAATAATTAGAAAAATAATTTATAAATCTTAAAAATAAAAATGTAGGAACATTAGTAAGTTCATTGGTATTAGTAGATGATGAATCAAGAAAAAATTATAAAAAAACAAATGCTCTAATAAATAAGAAGATGATATGATAATAATCAACGAAACAGATTCTTAACCAGAAAATTCTCTATAGAAGAAACATAGTAATATCCTTATAATTCAAAGAGAAACTTTTGATCCTTACATAAATGAAAGGAATAGGTAAAGATCAAATAAACCTAATCCTCTAGATAAGTGAAGACAACAACCAAAAATAAAAAAAATGATTATATTGAGATACTAAAGGATCGATAACACTAGAATTCAAACTTCACAAAAATAAAAATAAAACAGACTATATAGGCCTAGATTGTATTAGAGATAGAAAAAGATATTAGATGAATGTGTTAGTGCAATGAGTGTATTAATTCATACATCTAAAACTATAGTACAAACTCATCAATGTATAGAGTACTATTAAAATATAAAATGATTAGAAATATAAAATTATGATTTAGTAATCTATCAGATGATACACATCTTAAAATGTAATAAGATTATGTAACAGGAAAACAATATTTAAATAAAATAATAAATGAAATATATAAAGAGTTAATAGGAAAAGATAAAGAAACCCATATTATTGAAAGAAGTGAACTAGAAATAAATGAGGATAAATAGTATTTAGCAAATATGAAAATATGTGAATATGTTACATAGACTCTTTTATATATAAATATGAAGTGTATTACCACAAGATACCTAAAATAAAACAAAAAAAATTTAGAGAAATATTTTATCAAAAGTTACTAAGAACATTATATAAAACTCTTAAAGTAAATTAAAGAAATAAAAATACTCTAGTATTACCAAATACCTTAAGAGAAAGAATAAAAATGCTAAAACTTTGTTAATTTTAAAATGTCAAAGAATAAATGAATATAATTATGCTAAAGAAAATTCTAAAATATTTTGTGATAATAATAATTTTCAGATGCTAGTAAAGTATGGATGTAGTATAACACCTTACAAACAAAAAAATAAAATAAAAAAAAGTATAAAATGCTCAACAAATATAAATTCAAAAATAAGACTTTTCTCAATATAAAAAAAGACATAGTCAGAAACTTTATAAGAAAAGATATTTTAGAATAATAAAATTTCATAAAAGAAAATTATTGTCCATCAAGAAAACTTATAAATGTTAGATATGCAATGAGAAAAATTATTATACTAATGAATATCTTAATCGACTAACACATAAAAAAGAATATAAGAGAAACTTAAAAATACTAGAACAAGCATATAAAATGGAATTTGAATCGATAGAAGAATTAGGCATTGATGAAACATAATCAATATACTTAATGAATGAAACTGAATTAAAAAGAACAGATTTAGAGAAAACATCTAAAAATGAATGACCTATACGGTATAACTATCCTAATAGTACTTACATAAAAATGGAATGTATATTCAAATGATATAAGATATATCATTTACATGCTTACATAAATATTGAAGCCAATATATGTATAACAAGTAAATATGCATTTTTTTTAATTGACTACAACCCCAAATGACATGATAGTAAGAATATCAAATAATACAATAATTAATTTTAACAATGTTATAAAATATATTAATATTATAATAGAAGGAAAAAAGTTTCATATCTATGATATATATCAACAAGAATGAAAGTTGATTTCTTGAGAAGATATAACTTCTTACACAATATATATATATATATATATATATATATATATATATATATAAGATAAGTATAAAAATATTATAAGGAGAAACAATATACATTTTAAAAGTTATAAATGCCAAGAGTATGTCATTAGAAAAGTTTATAGAACAACATAAATAGAAAAAATATGATGATATATCAAAAACAAAAACCACATTTAGAAAATATAACAAAATTACAAGATGAAGATGATTTAGAACTTAATAACAAGGAAAATCCATCCTTAAAATAAATAAAATAAGAAAAGAGACTATTATAAATAAAGAAATTATTTAAGACAATAAGCTTAGAAAATTATCTAGATTCAAATATTAATAAGATTAAATATATAGCAATTATAAAAGTAAAAGACCCTAATAAAATTATTAGGGTAAAATCTATTATCTACATTCAAGAAGATAAAAAAAATTTAGTAAACAAATTCCAGAACTTTTGAAACTAAGAATAATTGAACCAAGCATGAGTCCACGTTAAAGCCCATCATTTTTTGAAGAAAGACAAGTAAACAAAAAAATAGTGATAAATTTTAAATCATTAAACAAATAAATAATATATGATGAATATTTTATCGCTAAAAATGAAGAATTATTAGCCTTAATTAAAGGAAATAAATATTTGTTTAGTTTTAATTGTAAGAGTAGATTATGACAAATCAGATTACATACAAAAATCTTAACTATCAACGATCTTTAGCTAGCCAAAGGGATAATTTAATGAATTGTTATACCATTTAGATTAAAATAGGCATAAGGAATATTTCACCAATATATGGACAACATTTTTAAAGAATATCACTCATTTTTTTTGTGTCTATATTAATGATATATTAGTCTTTAATAATAATATCAATCATCATTATCCAAACATATTAAAAATCTTAACAAAATATAAAAAAAATAATGAATAATATTGTCCAAAAAAGACAGTATTAATACAAAAAAAAATAAGTATTTAGGACTTAAAATAGAAAATGGAAAATACTAATTTCAACACCATGTACTAAATAATATATAAGGATTTTTCAATAAAAAATCAATTATAAAAGTTTTTCTGACATACATGGAAGCATATATTAAGAAATTAGCAAAAAAAGAAAACCTTTAACAGCAAAACTGAAGAATGATTGTATTTGAAAATTGACTGATAAAGATAATCAATAAATGAAAATGGTAAAAACACAGGTAACAAATCTACCAACACTTTTCCATCTAGGACCATATGATAAAGTGATAATAGTAACATATGTTTCACATGAATATTAGGAAACCATATTAAAAACAAGGATATATGAAAAATATGAATATTTGTGTAGGTTTACTTTAAAACCTTTTCAAATAGCTAAACTACACTACCATAATAATAAAAAAGAATATTTAGTTATAAAAAAAAGAAATTAAAAAGTTTTCTATATATGTAATATCTTCAAGATTTATTATTAGATCATACAATATATTTTTTGGATATTTATTGAGAACTAATATAATATAATATTACAAGCAAGAAAGATTAATTAGATGACAACAATTGTTTAATCACTACAAATTTGATGTTTAACATCTACTAGAAAAAAGAATAGTTTAACTGATACTTTAACTAGAAAATTAGTCTCACTAACAATTTTTATAAGTGTATGAAAGATGAATAATCTTGACATAAAAATCAAGATCAAAGAAAAAAGAAATAAAAATTCTAAAAGATCAACTAGAGATTTTATATCTCACAAAATCACTCTTATGTGGTAAAAAGAGAGTCTAGTATTCCAACAAAGAAAGAGATTAAATCTCAAAGGTTTTTTATAGTCTGACATAGCAGATAAAGAAGAGCTCAAAGAAAAGAGTAAAAAAATATATTACGTCTTCTACAATGAACCAACCCCAAAAATAAAACATGGCCAAAAATAAGTAGAGCAATAATTGGATTCTCCGATATAATACATAAAACATTCACTAATAGGATTAAAGTAGAAGGAAGTTTTGCTACAAAATCCCAAAGTTTTCCAAACTCAATGATGTAGTAACCAACTTAGAAAGCAATTATACACAAACACTCAAAAACCAAATAATTACATAAAGAAATATGACAATACTAGGAAAATACCAAGACTAGTAATCTTTAGGGAAGCAGATGATATATTTCTTATCCCTAAAGAAGAAAAAGAAAGACAAAGAAACATAAACTCGTACCAATGGCTAAATATATATATATAATTTAGTAAGAAAATTAAAGAAAAAGTTTATACATCATGAAGAAAATCAATCACATACAACAGATTCAACATTATTAAAGGAGTATAACAAAATCTTGTGTATCAATTATTTTATTGTGGTTTATATGAAAATATTTACCTAAGAAACAATTGAATGAAATTAAATTATTTTCCTAAAAATTTTAAAAAAAATCATTAATTTTTTTAGGAAAAGAGTAAAAGTAAATTATTGTTCAATTTTTTTAAGATTTTTTAGTTTCATAATGTATTGGCATATAGGAAAGTCTATCATTCCTTATCATTTTTTTTAATATGAATGATATTCTCAACAATAACAGTAGACTAATATAGAATTCTAGAAGAATAGTTTGATGAAGAAGCTCTTAATTAAGAAATACAAATAATGCTCGGTCAAATATACAATGAAACTAGTAAAATAAAAACATCTTCTAAAATTAGGATAAATTACTACATAAACATGGTCATAATAATCTCACACATTAACTTGAATATAATTCAAGAAGATATTGAGAAAATTATCAATTATAAAATATTATTCATATGTAATGGAATGAATATAGCTAAAAAAACTAAACAAGAATTTTACCGACTAGTAAAAAATAAAACTGAGAATCACAAGTGTCTTTATTATATAAAGGGTAGAGATGGATCCATATCTTTAGTATTAAGAGGAAGCATGTCGACAAGTGATTTTTATTATAGAAGTGTTGGCAAAAAAATCAAAAGAAAGAAGAGATAAAATAAAATATAATCATTATTTTTCCATATGTCTTTAATTTAAAAAGAAAAGAAGAGATAAAGATAAGATTTAATATCATTCTACGTGTCTTTAGGACAAATACATACAATAATTACTCTTATATCTATAAAATAGGCCTTGTATAAGAAAGAATGATATAGCAAATTCTAATAATGAAACCAAACATTCCTCTCTTCTTAATATTATTTCCATAATAAATAGAAGTTATTTTTTATTACCAAAATATAATATTTTTTTTATATCTTAAATAAAAGTACGGATCCTATACTTAATTAAAAGAAAGTCACATTCAAGAATGTGAGACTTATAACAAGATAACTAAAGATCAGAGCACAAAATTATTTAGTATTAGAACTATAGGAAAGAAAAATACATTATTAATTTTCTAAGAACATTAATGATATTAACTTAAAATTTGATAACATTAAAGTTCCTTTTACAAAATATCAGAGCATACTTGAAGATATGCTAAAAGTTAAGGACATCAGTGATATTTATTCTCTCATTTACCCATTAAAAATAATCAAAATCATAAAAAATACCATGACCTAATTAAAATTGTAACTTCAATGATATCAATATAAGGCTTCATTATCATAACTTACCTTATGAATAAATGAAAAATAACAAAAATATCACTTTTAAAATTTATAAACATAAAAATAACACCATTAATTTATTTCAATTTCATATATTTTTATTATTAAAAAATAATATAACACATAATTTCATATTTAACGTCATTCGATTGGATGTTATTCAAATTAAACTATGATCATTTAAATTTATTCAATATTAAATGTCATCTAATTAAATCTCGATCAATGTTATTAAAATTTATTATTTTTGTTGTTGTAAATTTGAAGAGTTTTTTTTTTCTTTTTAAACTTCCTAAAGTATAATTATCAATGAAGTTAGAATATTAAAATGTAACTAATATATTCCCAAACATAAAATTGAAACAAATTCTCTTTCATTAGATACAATCTTACTATCTTAGATAACCTCTAAACATATAAATAAAATTTATCAAATAATTAATAAATAGTAAAAAAGTTTATAAGAAAATAAATAAGAAATTCGCTTACTTTAAAATCTTTATGTCAAAAATATTATTTTCATGTAATTTTATAAACCTTCGGAGACACCAAAAGAACTTGAGAGGTTTCTTTTTGTTCTATTAGATGTTAACAAAGAGCACAAAATAGACATTTTATTAGGTGTTATTTTACCGTTTTTAATATAAATAGTTTAGATAATTAATTTTAGTAAATGATATCAATTTTTTAATAAACACAATCTTTATATATTTAAGTTGTAATTAAATATTTTTCTCAAATTTTAGAATTTCTCGTTAATTTAAATTTTTATATTTATTAACATCTATAATTTTGAATAGTTTCATTTAAATTTTATTATCATTTGTTAATATGCAAGAATATTTAAGTGACATTGTTAGAGGCTTCAAAGCTGATAAATTTAAAAAAAAATACAAAAGGATACTTTGGTGTGACATTTGAACTATATTTCATGAAAAAAAACATGTTAAATAATTACAATCATTTTAAAATTTTTTTGTGTTAATATCTTTACATATATTACAAACTCTATAATTTATTATCTAATTAACATAATAAGTCAGCCAAGGCACCAAGGTGCAAGGCGAGAATCAAGGTGGAAAAAATAAAAATTCAAATAATAAAATTTTTTTTTGACCAAAAATAAAGTAATCATAAAATAGTAAACATAAATGGACTCGCTACTTCAAACTAGTAAGCAAAGCAAATTTTAAGCTTTGTATTCAGATTTAGTAGACTGTCATGTATGATTGAACATTGAATCTTCACTGCATCCATAAATAAATGCATAAACAAATTCACAAATAAATTCAAGAATTAATAAATTTCTAAATCTGTAACATGATTGCTTTTGAAGTTCATTGTACATATATATACACATACATGTATATATATAATTATATACTTAACAACATATATGTTTATATATATAATATGTTAAATTTAAAATAATATATAATTACATGTAATTTGAGCTAATTTGATTATATATTAAGTCAGAAAGTTTCAAAATATATATTATTTTTAGATTCAATGGAAATTGCATATCATTTGCAATTGTGTTGTCTTGAGAAGCACTTTATGCGGTTCAATACCTAAGTTATTAACCATATTTTATTTATTATTGTTGTTATTAATACCATAATAAATATTTGTAACCTTCAAACTTCTTGTCATTTTGTTTTAATGTAAAAAATTTCATTACATTTACCAAAAATTGATTATTTGACATCAAATTAGACATTAATCCAAGACTAAAATTAATATAGTATTGGTCTAAATATTTGGAACTATTTTTATTTTTCTTTGTATACATATCTAATTTTAACAACTAAAGGATTGAAAACTTATGTTAATCTATTCTAGATGGTAAATTATTAATATTTTGATTCTAAAGTGAGCATTAATATACAGAAATTCTTCAATACCAGCTTGTATCTGATTACATAATTTTTGGTAACATCAGACTCAAATATAATTGAAGTCATTGTCCTTTCAATATTCTCATAATGTTACTAACCCCAAACAAACTAACTGTATTTTGAAACTTTTTTTCTTCGTAAACAAAAATATTTAAGTATAAAAAATGCATCATTTGGAACATTTGCAGGCTGTACAGGCTTTTTGCTTGTACCACCGTTTATTACGAAGTTAGTAATATAATCAAAATTAAAACAAGTATTATGATTGATGCATGTATCATTTAAACTAAAATATTTCAAATCATTTAAGTTCGAATAATATTTATGGGTAAAAAATTTGGACTGTTAACCTTTTTTTTTATATATATATAAATAGAAATAATATTTATTGTAATTTGAACATATAACATCCTCTATTATTTATTATTGAATCACATATAATTAAAAATATTAATTATTTAATTATTTAAAATAATATATACTACCGAAAATTAAATTAATTAAGTAAGGATATTGTAACCGAAACTATGACAATACTTATAAAGTAATTAATTGATATATTCTTCCATGCAGCAGTAAGACCTATTATGACTTTTCAATCATTTTTGGGTAAACTTATAAAAAAGAATTATAAAAATATTATCCATAAATCTCGTTACATATAATAAAAAAAAAATACGTAATAATTTAATAATTTTAATAATGAAATTAATAAACTTAAATAGTCTTTATAAAAATTTATTCAATAATATTTATAATAAATAATATATACTATAAATTTGAATCATAATAAATACGATTTTAACTATAAAAAAAAAATTAAAACTAAAAAATATCAAATAAATAATTTAT
Source organism: Hippophae rhamnoides (assembly GCA_033030585.1). Classification (NCBI taxonomy): domain Eukaryota; kingdom Viridiplantae; phylum Streptophyta; class Magnoliopsida; order Rosales; family Elaeagnaceae; genus Hippophae; species Hippophae rhamnoides. Next base: position 56,632,665 of record CM065428.1, on the reverse strand, counting down.
AAATATCTTATATTGAATAATGGGTACCGAAGTGAACGAACCATTTATAATAAAATGAATCATGCCCGACTCATTTATGCTCCTATATATCCCTCCCCAATATAACGCAAACGGGATGGATACCCGTGGAATCTTAACAGTCGGGTAAAATTATCCTCTCTAATTAACGACGCCAAAGCTGAGGCTCATTGATCGATGGAAAAATCAGTCTGATGTTGTGATCGTGAAGCATTAGCTGTCTGAGATCGATCAGAAAATGGATTCATTTATATTTATATACAAGTCATAAATTCTACAGGGTGCTTCTGGTTTTGATCTGATCAATTTAGAGTCCTGCATATTTTTATACAGTCAGTTAGAGAGTTTTATGGACTTACATATCATATATCGCTTTCCCTTTTTTAATCTTTTTCATTTTCAATTTTTTGATATTTTATAAACTTTTTTACTTTCTGTAACGTAATTCTTATAATTATACTCCTAAAATAGGATGTAGAAGATTCTTATATTTTATAATTTGAATTAATAGAGAATCATTATGTTTAATATACAAAGTATTAACTGCAAATTAATGTTACAATGTTTAGGGGTGGAATTATAGGAGGGTATCATTTTTGCATATAATAGTACTTGGTGTAATAGATTAATACTAGTTATATTGATACTTGGTGTAATAGATTAATATTAATTTTTTATTTTTTATAAAAAAAGAAAAAAGATATTAAACACGTTGACGATATTATTGACCATAATTAATAAAAATATATACAACCTGTTATATTTAAAAAAAAATTTAGAGTGCCAAGTTGGGTTCAAGCCAAATTCAAATTTTAGAAAGGGAAAAAATTTATCCTATATATATATATATATATAAATCAACCATTCTTTAAACCAATTTAAGCATATCAACCTAATGGCTATTTAACAATTAAAAAATATATATTTAATAAAAAAATTAAAAAAATGTGAAATCAAAGTACTAAAATAAATTATAAAAAATATAAATAAACATCAAACAATATATACTCTAATCTAGTTATTTCTTGTTACTTCTTTTACTTTTACTTTTATTTTTATTTTTATTTTTATTTTATTAATTGTTATTACTTTTTTTAGTCTAATCGTTACAAATTTTCTCCCCTCTTTGGAGCTCTTACTAGTTGGTATATTTGTTATATATATGATTGATTAATACTTAAATTTATTATTATTCTTTCATAATAGATAAGTTTATGCTTTGTAATATTATATAAAATATTTTGGTAATATTTTATTTTATTTGTATTATTTTAATAATTTCAATATAATATAATCTATGATACAAATTAAGATAAATTATTTTTTTCGCATTTTTAATTATCCAACTAATTAAAATAATTTTCTTATAATCAAGTAAAATGATATGTCCAAGTAAAAATATCCTTCTGATTCCACTGGAGCAGAGATAGTCAAGCCCATCTTTTATATGTTCTAACATAGACTAATCAATTTTCCAACAATTCTAATTATTTCCAAATTACGAATCATTGAAATGGTTCTCTTTGTGTGAGCTTGAAGTGATAATTTTAATGTTGAAGTGGTATTTATGGAGAGTTGTGTGATTTTTTTGATTCAAAGTCTCTCTCTCTCTCTTTCAAGCATCAATCCGTACTAAAAGTAAATTTTATTTTTTTAATGATATTTATTTCAAATTTAAAGGTGAATTTATAATTAAGTAAGTTATTAATATTTTACCCATTTAACTATCTCATTACATTTTGTTATATTTTATTTGCCCGATTTGATTATTACATCTTACTAAGTATATTATGCTATTTATTATTTTTGTTAAGTTTCTTTCGGTTTCACGTATTCATCAACAGTATTGTTTATAAATTTAGATAACATTTAACTCAATAAAATCTTATTGGATTGAATTAAACTTAAATTTTTAATATGATATCAGAACTTGATCTAACTTGATCAGTAACTTATGCTTTGTTCTTAACGGTCTCACTGTAACTTTGTGAGACAACCTCTGTCCATGTGGAGAGGATTGTTAAGTTTCATTTTGTTCCATGTCGATCAGGAGTTCGTCGACAATAATATTACTTATAAGTTTGAACAATACTTAATTCAAAAAGCTTTTATTGAATTGAGTTAAACTTAGATTTTTAAAAAAAAAATTATCATATTATTACGGTATGGTACTAATAAACTTTATTAGTTCCATTGTGTTTCTAACAACTTGTTTTTATATATTGCTAATAATAATCTGAGTTTTAATTAATTCTATTAAATATACTCACGAAGCTGCGATGTAATTTCTTTATGGTTGTTTACAAAGCAAACCCCTTGTCAATACATATATACACATATACTACAAATTAACACGAACATTTTCTACTTTCATAAAAAAGCATTTTCTTGCAAGTAAAGATTTGTTTTTTAGTTTCCGATCAAATTACTTTGATTTTATTATTTGAATTAAAATTTTTCGTTTTAATCAAGATATATATGGTTAAGAATTTGAATCGGTATACCGAAATTAATAACGTTACTTTAATGTCCAAAACAAACGTCCGGCCTATATTCCACTAACCTTATTAAAAAAGAGAGAGGGAGAAAGGAAAAAAGAAAAAAAGAAGCGAATTTCACTAAAATGGGTTCTGGACAAAGGTATGGAAGGCTAAGAAATTGTTTTTTTTTTTGTGGAAAATGATTGAAGGCATTTTATGGACCATGAAAAAACTGGGAAGATTTTAAGTTCTAGATAATTATTCTTTTCCACGTTGTCGATGAGAGACAGAGGATGTAGAACACTTTCTTTATAAAAAGTGATATTAGATGGAATTTTATGTGAAATTTTCAAAGAAATTCGGTATTTTTCAGTATATCAAATTGGTTCTGGATCCATCAAAAATTATTTTACCTTTGGGATTGAATTCTCAGTTGTTTACACATACTGCTGTAAGTACGCTAGGAAAAATACGTTGCTTCGAAACAATGCAATATTTGAAGATTATTAAAAATTCATTTATAATTTTTAATATTCTAGTATAAGTTAATTTCTCCACACATTAATTAAACTTTACTTAAGAATAAGTTTTCTTATCTTTCTGTAAGACCCATTAAACTTAAATTTTTTTTATGATGTTGGGAGTTGTTATAGAGATTCCATTATAATATATTACTGCTCTAATATTAGGGTTTCTGATTCCGATTATCCAACAATGGCCGGCATTGAGACCGATGTTGCAGTAGCAGGCATACCTAAGAAGAGAACGTTCAAGAATTTCAGCTTCAAAGGAGTTGATTTAGATGCACTTGTTATAAAGCTTCTTAATTTAAGGAAAGAAAACACGTTGAAACAAAACAATGAGCAAAACAACGAAGAAAATATTGAAGAATTCATTGAAAGAAAATACGGAAAGAAACAATAGCCTTAATTCAACGAAAGAATTTAAGCGAACTATTAATTCTACGAAAGTAATTCAAGAAGTGAATTTTCCTATAAATCGATGTGTAATTGTAATGAATTAATCATCCAAAAGTTGCTCATTCCAATTGAGCAGAAAAGCCTGTAGAGAAAAGTTTCGCGAGAGAAAATCGGCAGTAATTTTCTCGGTAATCGTCAGTGAGTCACAGTTGTAAACACCTCGCTAATTTTCCTTTCAAGAAAAAGATTCCGCAGCAAACCGAGACGAAGTTAAGATCGTCAACTCCTATCAAATTTTGTGTGTTATTTTTCTATTCTTGCTTTCTCACAATCTGCTTATCTTAATTTGCGTTATTTCTTAACAACCCGTATCGTAGCTATCGGTGGTGATTTCGTCAATTTTCCTCGCAAGAAATAGTTTAAACGATCCGGTAGGAAGTCGATTTTTGAAATGAGCAACGGCCGCAGTATAGTCAAGGTGAAACTCAAGAAATTTGATGGCATGCATTTTGGGTTTTGGAAAATGCAGGATAGAGATTATCTCAGATCAAAGAAATCTATATCAACCTCTCAGGGAAGAAACCGAGTTACGGGCGAAGATTGGAATCTTCGTATGCATAAGCCATCGGTTATTCGATCGACGCTATCTCAGAATGTTGCCTTCAACATAGCAAAGGAAAAGCATCACGACGGATCTTATGGCAGCCTCTTCCAATATGTAATGGACATCGCCTCAAACAAAGTGCGACTTGATGCAGGTGTTTGTTCAATTATGGATGAACGGTTGGCGCATCTGCAGCTCAACATCTCAATGAACTCAACACAAATACAACCCAATTGAAGTTCGAAGGAAATTGAATTCATGAAGTACGAAAGCATTAATACTTTTATCTTCTTTACCGTAAGTTGAATGCTATCACACTACCAGGAAGAACTCGCCGTAGCAATAAGTTGAAATTTGACGATGTTCGTGATCCTGGTTCTCACTGAAGAGATCCGACGTAGAGTCGTGAATCGTCAACTTCTTCCGGGCCAGATACAGTAGTCAAGAGGGAAGAAATTCAACCAAAGGGAATGAACGTAAGGTAACGTATCATCGAGGTAGATCAAAGGATAAGAGGTCCAAATCCAAGTTAATCCTAATAATTCCCATACCAAGACTATCACGTGTCGAATCAGGAAGAATCGGCACTACAAAAATTAGTGCAAGAGGCACCGAAGGACAAATAAGCGAAGGCAGAGGCAAATGTTACTTCCACCTCAGGAGGAGACGATGCATTGATATGCTTTCGGAGAGCAAGGAAGAATCCGGGGTGTTAGATTTCTGAGCATCGTTCCATGCTACTTTCACAAAAATAATTCTTCGAGAAATATGTCCCTTAAACCTTGGAAAGGTATATCTTGGTGATGATCAACCATGCATATTATTGGCAAGGTGTAAAGTGAAGATTAAGTTGAACGGATCTGTTTGGGAACTCAAGGATGTCGTGCATATTCCCGATTTCAAGGAACTTAATCTCAAGGGGCCACGAACACTGGCTGCCATACTCACGATCTTCCATGGCGATGATTGGAAGATTTCAAAGTGGTGCAATGATAGTTGCCGAGACAATAAAAGTGGCACTCTTTACACGACAAAGAGAGGCACGTTGTTCAATTACAGCTTACGTAAGCAATGAAACACCAAATACGTGGCACTGCAGACAGGCCATACGAGTGAGAAGGACGAAGATTACGACTCAAAGTGGAAAATTTTCAGTGTACAAGCCTACAAAGATAGACATATGCAAGATTGCATACTTGGAAAGCAAAAGAGAGTCACCGGACAAGTTGCATAATCCCAAAGAAGGAAAGGCTGAGCTTATTCACTCGATGTTTCGTGGGACCAACGACCGTCTCATCTATCGCATTGGAAACACTACTTCGTGACTTTCATCGATGATCACTTTCTAAGGTAATGGGTTTACTTTTCTAAAGCATAAGTCCTAAGTATTTAAGGTTTTCGTAAGATGGAAAGCTATGGTGGAAAATGAGACGGTTTAAAGATCAAAAGCTCAAACCGATAATTATGGTGAATATGAAGACACGTGATTTAAAAATTTCTACCATGAAAGCACGGGATCGTAATGGAAAGAATTTTGCCGTGCACGCCTCAACACAACGGTGTACCGAGCGTATGAACCGAACGTTGACGAAAGAGCCGAAGCATTCGTATACGCCTGTGTCTACCAAAGCACTGGGGTAGATATAACACGGCAATTACTGATCAACCGAGGCCCATCTATTCCATTGGAGCATAGAATACCGTATGAGGTAGGATGGAAAAGAGGTGAAACTATCACATCTTAAAAGTTTTCTGGCCAGTAGCATTTCATAGTACTGATCAAGGCAGAATAAGTTTCGATCCCAAATCCAAGAAATGCACATTCATCAAGGCGTAGGATGAAGCCATCAGATTGGGATTTACCTAAAGAAGAAAGTTATCCGTAGCAAGAGATGTGATTTTCAACGAAAGAGTTGATGTATAAGGACATGCATAAAATAAACGCCAATGCCTCAGTGAGCAGTAACGAGTCAAGATTTGCAGATGCGATGATGTCCCGTATACTTCCGCAAGTAACCAATTGTAACAAGTCCTCGAGGAACTTGTCGGACAAAGCAAGACACAAAGATTCGACACACCACAACCTCTTACTTAAGCTCCGTATCGGTATGTCTTCTCGACCTCAGCGTGCCTAACAGAGATACATGAACTATATGTCGTCGATCGATTTATGGGAGCCCGAATGCTACGAAGCTTGTCGACTCGAGATTCCAACAAGCGAGCTTGCTATGAAAGAAGAAATGAAATCTCTCATCTCCAACCAGACATGGGAACTACCGAGTTACCTGCACGGGAAAGGCACTTCACAACAAAATGGGTGTACCGGTGAAAGAGAGTACGACGGTTCCAAGAGATACAAAGCCCGCCTAGTTGTCACAAAGTGGTTTCAACAGAAGGAAGCGAGTTGACTACACCGACATTTTTGCTCCCGTCAGGAAGCTTAATACTATCGATCGACGAGTATTGTAGCCATCGAAGATCTTCATCTTGAACAACTTGGATGGGAAGACGATTCCTTCACGGAGATTTAGACGAAGAGATATACATGTACCAAAGGTTTCTTTGAAAGGAAGAATACGTGTGCAGACTTAAGAGTTTGTATGGCCCGAAACAAGCCCCGAGACAATGGTACAAAAATTTGACAGCTTCACGACACAAGGTTTCCAAAAGTGCACGCCGATCATTGTTGCTACTTCAAGAGATATAGGTCCAATATATCATTTTACTACTTTATATTGATGATATTTAAAGGTCAAGGAAAGAATTGTCAAAGGAATTTGACATGAAAGACTTGGGTCCAAGAAAGAAGATTCTTGGAATGCAAATCACAAGAAATAAGAAGAAAGGATCCTCATAGCTTATCTCAGAAAGACATCAATCGTGTTTTGCAAAAGATTCAACACGGCGATGCCAAGCCGCTTAGCACACCCACGGCCATTCATTTTTGCCTATCCAAGGATCACCCCAGGCATACATAAGAGAGAGAATTCATGGCTAAGGTTCCTTATGCCTCACCATTGGAAGTTTGATGTACGCAACGGTTCATACGAGACCGTACATCGCTGGCGCAAATGAGTTGTTAGCGATTTATGTCAAATCCAGGGAAAACTCATCGGGAAGTAGTCGTTGGATTTTGAGGTATCTACGCAGGCACTAGTAAAAGTGTCAGACTTTAGTAAAGAGAGTTAAAAGTACAAGTACGGCACGTAGACGCAGACTTCGGAGGTGAAGTTGATCACCGGCTACACCACCGGTTATATATTTATCAAGTTGGAACTACACCGTTAGTTGGATGTCACAAATACGTAAAATTGTCACTCTATCCACTACAGAGGTCCGAGTATGTAGCAGAATCAAGCTAGTAAAGAGATGATATGGCTTCAAGGTTTGTTAATCGAGCTGATTCAAACAAGAGAATAATGTTCTCGTGATAGTGATAGTCAAAGGCAATACACTTGGCGAAGAATTCAAAGATTTTATTCTAGAACAAAGCATATTGACTTCGTTATCACTTCATCGATCTCATTGAAGATGACGTGTTAATACCTATAAGATTCAAGGAAGCAAAAATCCAAACAGAGATATGTTAACAAATGTGGTGACTATTGACAACCGAAGTCAGGCTCAACTTCACTGGTCCGCTAGAGTAACAAAGACTAGAAAAGTTACCGTGATTTATCGATCAAGTGTGAAGACATATTGAAATCAGTCTTACGTTGGAGATTGTTATAAAGCTCCTTAATTTAAGGAGCAAATTAAGGAGCAAAACATGGAGCAAAATATGGAGCAAAACAAGGAGTAAAACATGGAGCAATTCATGGAGCAAAACAAGGAGCAATTTAAGGAATCATTAATTTAAGTAGTAATTCAAGGAGTGAATTTTCCTATAAATAGATGTGTAATTGTAATGAATTAATCATCCAAAAGTGTTCATTCCAATTGAGAGAAAAGCTTTTGTGAGAGAAAATTGAGAGTAATTTTCTTGGGTGTAATCAAGTTGTAAGTCAGAGTGTTGTAAACACCTTGTGTAATTTCCCCCCTTTCAGTAAAAATATCTGTAGCAAGTCCGGAGACGTAAGCAAGATTGGCCGAACTCCGTTATCAAATTTTGTGTGTTATTTTTCTATTCTTGCTTTCTCATAAATCTGGCTTATCGGGAATTTGCATTATTTACCAACAGCTCTTCTCACATGTCAACTGATGAGTTTGTCAAGCTTTTCCCAGCTTATGCTCGCCGAAGGCTCTAGACGGGTTTGAAGCGTAAGCTAATGATACTATGTAAAAGTATCAAGCATAAATTCTCCTAAAAACTCAAGTTTTTAGAAGATAAACTTAACAATTCTATTTCAATTAATGAAATAATCTCAGATATATTGAGAAGAATCTAGGAATTTCATGTTTTATTGGTAGATGGAAATGTTGTTTTGGAAGATACTATTAATTGAAATCCATGTTTATGCATTTCCAATAATTGGCAAGCTCCTCCTGTTGGAGGTATCAAAACAAACTTTGATACAGCCTGACAAAATGGATCAGCTAAGTGTTGATTTGATTGTAATTATGGAAAGATTTCGTATGCATGGGCTCTTTTTTTACGCCATCAGTAGAAGAAGTTGAAGATAATTAAGCTTATGCACTCAAGGAAGCTATTCGTTTTACTTTGAATTATAGAGATAATTCAGTTTACGTGAAAGGATATAATAAACTGATTATTAATGCTATCAATCCTGATGCAAGTTACCATATATATATATTGTTGGTGTGTGTTGTGGTGCATGCTGCAACAGTGGCAGACATCAATGCTCAGTGGAGTAAAACATGGAGCAAACAATAAAATTAGTGGAGCTATAAAATATGGATGTACAGAAATTATGGTTATTGTTTAATTTTCGTTTTCTTTGTATACATATATCTTAACTCTTGTATAGAAACAAAACAGAAAATAATAATGAAACACAATATTTTGACATGGTATCAGAGCAAGTTATTGCTAATTAATGGAATTACCTACTGATTTCTATTTTTTTTTTGCTAATTTTTTATTATGATTAAGGGTGGTGATTTACGTACGGCTGCTGATTTACGTAATGTGATTGCTAATTGTGACTCTTGATTGAAATTCTTTGATATTTGAATCTAATTTATGAGGTGGCCATTTTGATTTCTGGGGTGGCCATTTCTGATCTCTCAACACTGGTTCGATCTAGGTGGTCGTTCTGACTTACTCATCGGTTCCACCATCAGTTTTTTTCTAGAAAAGAAACAAAATACAACGATAAACGGCGCTGAGGTTGCGTTCTGTGTATCTGCTTTGTATATGCTTGTTCGTAGTCTCTATACGTAGCCGTGGGCAACCGCACTAGTTTCCTACCTCCGTGAAACTTGAAACACATCAACATATATTTTGTGTTCTGTCTCTGTGCGTTTGACATGGGTAACCATACTATTTTTCTAAGCTCGGACAAGCTTGGAACGAGAAGGAACTGCACAGAGGTTGCATGAAGAAAGAGTTGCTGTGAAGCCACGCAGAAGAAGCTGCATTGAGGAACACAGAAGAAGCTGCGCTGAGGAACACAGAAAAAGTTGTCTGAGGAACGCAGAAGAAGCTGTGCGAATGTGGAAATTTTCCTTAGGGTTAGGAACACGCAGAAGAAGCTGCGCTCATTTGTAAAATTTTTTTTAGGGTTACGAATTTTCTATATATAGTGTACGAACGAAGTGTAAAAAAAAGGAAAAATGGAAGAAAAAAAAATTTTAGATTTCATGGCGGAATCTAGAGATTTAACCACCAATTTCATATTGAAAAATTTGACGATGAAAATGACGGAAGTTCTAACTAGAGCTCATCTCTTAAACCTCACAGGCTTGAGCGTCGACTGCAGGTTAGTAACAAGTTGGGAGGATCCAACTATGCCTTGTGGTCCCAGGTGGTGGAGATGTATATCTCTGGAAAAGACAACCGGGATATATTAATGGGGAATTTCCTCGGCCCTGCTTTGAAACCGACCCTCAAATTCAAGAGATGGCGCACTGAAAATGCCATTATTAAAGGATGGTTGATCAATTCAATGGACCCTTCCTTGATTGTAAATTTTATTCGATTCCCAACTGCGAAACAAGTTTGGGATTATAACATTACCACTTTATTATGATGGGACGGGGACGTCTCAAGTATATGATCTTCGCCATCAAGTTACTCGTATGAAGCAGGCAGGTGAATCCATTGAAAAATACTACAATGATCTTCAAGGTTTGTGGCGAAAAATTGATTTTCGTCGTCCTAATCCAATGGAGTGTGTGAATGATATACAAAAATACAACTACATCGTATAGGAAGATCGAGTGTATACCTTCCTCGATGGACTGGATGATAGATTGGATAAAACTCGAAGTGATGTGCTTCAAATCAAACCATTCCTGCGGTGGAACAAGCCATGGATTAAATACGTAGGGGAAGAAGTCCCGGAACCGTGATGATCACAAGTATAGATACGACACCGGGAGCGGTTATAGCTTTTAAAGGGGTCGAGAGACACCATATCCGATGCCACCAAAAACGGGGAACCTCTTTTGGTAGCGAAATCCACGTGAAATCCACCATCTCTCGACATGAAATGTGGCCATTGCGGGAAACTCGAACACGCCGTGAAAATTGCTGAGCTACGTGGGTATCGAGAATGGTGGAATGATCTTGACACGGAAGAAACGGGACATTCGGGCGGCCGTTATGGCTACCAATAATGCCTCACTATCCGCACTTACTTCTCGGTAGGAATCTTCCCAAGATCCGAGTATTTCAAGTAAAGCATTTCACATCTCTGCACTCGTAGTGATAAGGAGGATTGGATTACGAACTGCGGAGCCATAGATCACGTGACATTTGACCCAAACGATCTCTCCAATACAACCCGGCCACGACGGAGCCGTGTTGCACGCAAAATTGGGTCACTTATCCGATTACGGGGAGCTAGAAACGGTGACCTTATCTCCTTCATTATCATTATCTAATACTTTGCTTGTACCCTCTCTCGAAACCGAGCTAATTTACGTAAGTCAAGTCACTTACGACCTTAAGCTGTGTAGTATTGATGTATTCTACTTTTGCCTTCTACAAGATATTCTCACCAAGGAGATCATTGGGCGTAGTACTAAGAGAGGAGGGCTATATTATGTGGATGACCTCGGCCTCAGAAGAGCCAATCACGTACGCAACATATTGTTGGTAACGAGGAACGACGTGATTTGGCTATGTCATCGTAGATTTGGGCATCCTTCATTCGGGTATTTAAAACGCACCTCCCTAGTTTATTTTTAAATATCACACATTGATTTCAAATTTGATACTTGTATCCTAGCAAAAAGTCATGGGCGTCTTATCTGTGAGCGTGAATAAAAGTATGACTCGTTTTGCTTTGGTACATTCGATGTTTGGGGACCTTCCCGGTCCATTACGTCATCGGTCATCGTTGGTTTGTTATTTTTGTTGATGATTGTACACAAATGACATGGCTTTACCTTCTCAAACATAAAAATGAAGTATTTGCTACATTTCACCTGTTTTACACCATGGTTCAGACACAATTTTTTGAAAAAATTAAGATACTTAGGTCTGATAATGGAGGAGAGTATGTTAATCAACAGTGCGGACATACTTGGACAACCATGGTATTCTCCTGAAACCTCGTGTTCCTGAAACCCGTAACAGAGAATGGGACTACAGAGAGGAAGAATCGACATATTTTAGAAATGGCTCGGGCACTTTTAATCGGTGCACGTATGCCTAATAAATCTTTGGAATGATCTTTATTCTTACTGTGTGTATCTTGAATCGTATGCCCACAAAACCTTACAATTTTGGAGCCTCGAATTAAAGGTGTTATCTGATCATCTTCCCTTGCCTACTATTTTGATGCTTTCGCCCCGAATTTTTGGATGTGTTGCTTTTGTCCACCTCCATAAAAATCAACGAACTAAGTTGGATCCATGTGCTATCCGATGTGTATTCTTGGGATATGGTGTACAAAAAAAAGGGTTACCGATGTTATGATCCAATTACTAAAAGAACCTATATTACCATGGACGTCACTTTCCTCGAATCAGAATGTTTTTTTCCATCACCAGTATCCAATTACACTCTTCATGAGGAGAATTATGGTGAAGAAGGAAATTGGATTGATGTTGGAATATTAGACACTAGTCCAACATACTCGGATCGTGCCAATAATATGGAGGAGCCAGTATCTAAATCCGAGCTTGAACTTCCAAGAACTGAAGCTGAAGTAGTAATTGAATCTCCAAAAGATGAAGTGGTTGATGTACCCCTCCAGTCTCTAGTACCCAATGATCCTCCTGCTGAGAACACTCCTGAGGTAAGCTATCCTATCACACCTTTACAAACTAATGCTATAGATACATCTATTGGTTATGTTTTACCTTTCAGACACAATCAAGGTAAACCTCCAAATCGATACTCCCCAGAAAGAGAAGAACGACAACCCAAGTATCTAATAGAAAATTATGTATCTACTCAAAGGTTATCAGAACCTATCAGGGCATTTGCACAAACACTCTCCTCGTGTCAAATTTCAAGTAGCATTGAAGATGCCTTATCTAATCCAAAATGGGCTCAAGCTATAAAAGAAGAATTTGAGGCATTGTAGAAGAATAACACATGGGTGTTAAGAAAGTTGCCTCAAGGGAGGAAAATGGTAGGATGCAAGTGGATTTTCTCCATAAGTATAAAGCAAATGGGTTAGTTGATCGATACAAGGCAAGGCTTGTAGCAAAAGGATATACACAGAAACATGGGATAGATTATCAAGAAACCTTCTCACATGTGGCTAAACTAAAAACTGTAAGATTTTTGCTATCTCTTGCAGCAAATTTAGATTGGCCATTGCACCAACTTGACGTGAAGAATGCCTTCGCTTCATTGGTGACCTTGAAGAAAGAGATTTACATGGATATCCCTTTAGGGATATCTTGTTACATCGGGAAAAGAAACTGCATGTAGATTACAACGAGCATTGTATGGACTAAAACAATCACCCAAGCGTGGTTTGGTAGGTTAGTACAAAGAATGAAGAAATATGGGTTCCAACAAAGCAACTCGATCATACTCTTTTCCTAAAACATCGATTAGGGAAGATAACGTAAACATAGTGCATGTAGACGACATGATCATTACGGGGGGATGATAAAGAAGAAATCTACGAGCTTCAAGAACAATTGTCGAATGAGTTTGGAAATGAAGAACTTGGGAGAACTCGGAAATACTTCCTAGGTATTGAGGTAACAAAGATCAAAACAAGGCATATGTCTTTCCCAGAAAGGAAATATACTTTGGACCTACTACAGAGCGGAATTTCTAGATTGTAAACTGTCGATATTCCAATGGTTCAAAATCATAACTTGGAGAATATGTGGACAGTACCGAGATAAACGAGAGATATCAACGGTTAGTAGGTAAACTCGTATATTTATCTTATACTCGACACGATATTGCTTATGTTGTAAGTCTCGTAAGTCGGTTCGTACCTGCCCAGTGAAGACCATATGGATGCGGTCGTACGAATACTTCGTTATAAAATCCTTTCACGGGAAAAGGACTTATGTTTTCAAAGAATGGTCAATTGGAAGTCCTTGGATATCTGATTCAAGCGGGTAGGGAATATGAAAGGATATGAAATCTCTTCTTGAGTACTTTACTTTGGTGAGGCAATCTTGTTACATGGAGGAAGCGAAGCAAAAAATGTAGTTGCCTTATCCGGTCTGAAATTTGAATTTCGAGGAATGGTCAAGTGAATATGTGAGCTCGCTTTGGTTGAAAAAACTTCTAACGAGATTGGTATTGCTCTAAATGCGAAATGAACTTATTTTGTGATAACAAAGCAGCCAGTGTCATCTCTCACAATCCAGTTCAACATGATCGCACGAAGAAGGTTGAAGTGGATCGGAAGTTCATCAAAAAAAAATCTTGAAGAAAAGATTATTCAGGTTCCATTTGTTAAATCAAAAGATCAACTGGCTGATATACTCACAAAATTTGTGTACGAGGCTTCTGACAACTTCACTTGACAAGTTGGGCATAAGAGACATATATGCGCAAAGCTTGAGTAAATGTTGGTGTGTGTTGTGGTGTATGCTAAACGATGGCATACCGTGCTCGATGGAGTAAACATGGGCGGTGATAAAATTAGTGGAGCCATAAAACATGGATGTGCATAAATTATAGTTATTGTTTAATTTTTCGTTTTCTTTGTATACATATATCTTAACTCTTGTATAGAAACAAAACAGAAAATAATAATAAAACACAATATTTTAACATATATATTATCTTAAGTCAAAAAGTTTGTTCATTCAATCAATAATTCCTTTCATTGTTTTTCAATGATACTCCTTAGATAGATTCCTCGATAGAACAATATAGTTACACACAATATTGTGCAATGGGCTTTGATGTATAGAATTGGAGGAATCATCAAGATACAAGAGTTATAATCTTTATCTAAACATACCAAACAAAAGATTAAGGCATTATCTGTCTTTCTTTATAGAAAAAAAAATAAGATCATGAAAAGAAGTTGACATCTTTCTACTTTTCAACAACTTTAAAAAATGGATTCTAAAAACATTAAATTGCTCGAATATATAATTAAAATTAGTTTTTTTTCCTTTCAAAGAATCAAGAATTATAAATTAATAAGATTTATTAATGAAATACTCTAAATATAGAAAGAACGTTGAAGAGAGTTCTAAATGATAAAAACTTTTATTACCTTCTAAATTTGTGAACATAGAATAATATTTATTTAATTATATGAAATTTTATTTTTAATCCCTATAAAAAAAATATTTATTTTTCTTACAATATAAATAAAAATATATTTTTATATATTAAAGAGGATTAAAAATAAAACCAATTAAATTATTAATGCACTAAAAAGAGAATCATTTCATATATTTTTAATAAAATGATATTTGATACCGTATAAACATAATAAATATTTTATATTTATATTTATATTCTTTCGTTTGATTTACCACTGCTTTGAAAAATATAATGTAATTCTATAAAATTATATCATCATGAAAAATATAAGATATTTTTCTTTCGAAAATTGATTGGATAAGCGGCTTTCAAAAGTCAACAAATTTTTTTATAACACTAGCAAGCTAATTTTAACAAGGGAGACAACCGTTATGGTAATATACTTATTTAGAAAATAATATTGATATTTTATACTTACTTTTAATAATTTTTAATATTTTAATTTTTAAAAATTTATAATACAAAAATAAAATCATATTACATGCACTTGACTATTTTTAAGGGATATATAGTATTATTTTACCTAACATTTTCATGGAAAAAAAAGTGTGAATTATTCCAGCTTTAATTCTATCAGCTTTTACTTTTTTTTATTTATTCTATTTTTCTTGTATTTTTTCTTATTTTGTTCTTACAATATAAAAATATTACTAAATTAAATATCTTCAATAGAAGTACATAAGAAAAATAAAATAAATTTTAAAAAAATGAAGAAAAATCATGAAAAAAATGAATAAAAATTGGTGAGTCTAAAGCTATTAATAGCTAAGAATGAAGTCAATCATTCCTTCTCTTCTTCTTCTTTTTTAATAAAAATGGCAGATAAAATAACATCATATGTAACTTAAAAATAGTCATGATATGTAACCTTAAATGTTAAATATGATTTGTTCACTTATGGTTACTTTTTAAAAATAATATTGTTAAAAAATTATTAAAAATAATTATAAAATTTAATTATAATTTTTTAATAGCTAGCAATATGATACATGCTATTTTTCTCTATATAAAATAAAACCAAGTCACTTCTTGAACAACCTTGATAAAATACTGACCACTGACCATTAAGGCTCTATGCTAAACTAGTCAATTTTTCAGAGATTTTTTAATTTTTATTCAACCTAATATATAAATTAGAGGTGACATTTACTTTCAATGTTTCATGGGATATATAGTGTAAAAAAGACAGGGTAGAATTCTTGGCTGTTCTTGTTTTTCCGAACTTAGATGTATAAACATTGTAAGTATTTTTCAATAAGTTCATAATTACATTGTAAGTCTAAGGAGATATGATATTAAAAAATATATAAAATCTATCAAATTTTATTTTAACCTTACTTGGTTTAATTCTAATATCTATACATATAGTTAATATAAATATTTTTAAATGAACTCCCAAATTTTTTTAAATTTCTCTTTAATTACTTCACAGACATCAATAAATAATTCAAGATTTCTATGTTTAACAAATACTACATACATAGAAAACAAATGTGATAAAATAAGATGACAAGTAATATAATACATACTAAAAAACTACTATAAAATTAAATACTCTATGTCAATCATTATCAGACAATAAGGGTAAGAAACTCTTTTTTTATTATAATATGAATTTAATAGTCCATTATAACCTATACAAGATTTCGCCATCGAGTGTGTAGAATTCCATCTAATGGTGATGTCTGTCTTAAGTTTTCTTGTTTTTTTACCAAAAAATCCTACAATGAGTGGCATACTCTTATTCTCTTATTAGAGATGAAAACATAAAAGTTATTACATTTTTAATATTTTTCAAATATTTTGAAAGAATCTTCATTCCATCTTGTACACACAAGTTGATTATGTAGCACATGCATGTAAAAAAGCAAATTATGACTACATGCAGTGGCAAAATAACAACATATCAAAAGCACTTAAGTTGATACTTACATATCAATAAGACCATAGCCTATAACAATATTTGTAGGTAATCCAAAAATCTATGTTCTATTGCGTGGGTGTTCAACTAAATCAAATTCAATTATATATCCTCTTCTCTAATCTCCAACTTAAATCTACCCAATGTGTGATTACATATATCTGAAGTAAGAGCAATCGACCTATTATACTCGATATATAAAAATGATCAATTAGTACTTCTTTCATTAATCTAAACGATTTTAAAGAATTACTCTTAATTGTGTTTCTAAAGATACGATCTCAAAAGGGTTGTAAGTAGATTTGCATGAAATATTCATACCTCTTTTCTCAGCAAATATAAATAGTTGTTTTGCACTGGTTACTTAACGAGAAAACCCTTTTATCATTTTTGATTAATCATATTTAAAATTAGTTGTAGTGTCTGGGTGCACCAAAAACTTGCTCATGATGAAACCTATGCAACTGCATATTTAGGTGACATTTGCCACAATTAAGCTCATGGTAGTAACTAACTTTTTAATACTTATAAGTTGCTCTACTTTCATTTGTCAACTCAACAAATACAACATTAAAATTCTTCCAAACATATGATGTCAGCTTTCTTTTAATAGTAAGAAGTCCATGACTAGGAGTAGGTCTAGGACTAGAGGCAAATCTATGATTATAAGTAGGAACTTGGGATACATGTGAAACCTCTCCATAAAACATTGTTTCGTATGTGCTTCTAGGATGAACTTATAATTCCTCGTAAACATCTCATGTAAGTCCTCAATAAGTTCCATCCTAATGAATATAATGATAATTACCAAACACCTACAATTATATCATTATGACATTATGATAAATAACAATACTCAAACAACAACCAACAAACCAGAAATAAATATCTGTGCAACTAAAATATTTAGTACTAAATGAATTGAAAGTGAAAAAGTGAAAAGGTGAATCATTAAGTTGGTACTTTTATCCAAAGGCTTTTATTTGTTGCTAGCAATCTCAAAATGCTCAATTTGGCGCAGGTTATGTAATAAGTAGGATTTATCTAGTTTACAGCCTGTAAGGACGCACCAACTATCAATAGCTTCCTGAATTAATTCTGCATTCCCACACTGGGCGTATGCTCTGGCTCTTCTAAAGTCATAGACTTACATAGTTTATCACATTCATCACAGAGTTTCATAGGAGAAACCCTTGAATTCCTATCAATAGCAAAGCAGAGTGTCCCTGAGAAATTTATATCAAAGAGGAAGAAAAATTACTCAATCAATTAAGTACTTAAAACATAATTAACTAGTGTATTGGATATTAGCTCTTAATTCGAGGAATAAAACAAGGACCTTAATTCAAGGAGCAAAACAAGGAGCTTAATTCAAGGAGTAAAACAAGGAATCCT
The DNA here is from genome assembly GCA_033030585.1 of Hippophae rhamnoides. NCBI lineage: Eukaryota > Viridiplantae > Streptophyta > Magnoliopsida > Rosales > Elaeagnaceae > Hippophae > Hippophae rhamnoides. The sequence continues at coordinate 56,614,493 of CM065428.1, read as the reverse complement.
TAATTCAAGGAGTAAAACAAGGAATCCTTAATTCAAGGAGTAAATCAATGGATGCTTAATTCAAAGAGTAATTGAAGGAGTAGAATTTCCTTATAAATAGCTATACAATTGTAATGAAAACATAAAGAAAATAATAAGAGCTCTTTTGTGTAGAGTTATTTCTTGTTTTTTCAATATGGTATCGGAAGCGAGGAAAATTAACATACGCTTTATTATTATCTTAGCATCTTCCAATCTTTGAAATGACGGAAGGCATATTTCTGCTAGGATCGAGAATTTGGCGAAAGTTCATTGGTGCTTTCCTTCGTGAATATCATGAAGTGGATGTCAACCCAATCAAAGATTAAGCTAGGTCTTGTTGAATGAGTTTAATTACTTGCCTTGCAGTCGAAGCGGTGTCTCGCTCTAAGTGGAAGGTCAGTTGGGGTTCGTAAATGGAAACATCGAAGTACATGATGTTTCCTCGCTAACCTATGAATCTTGGCTTAGTAAGGATCAATTTGGTTATGTCGTGGCTCACAAATTCCATGAAATGTAAATTGAAATATTCGGTTACTGCGAATCTGCGTACCTGCTATGGGAGACGGTTGAGAAATGTATGGCGGTCAAAACAATGATGCACGAGTTTTCAATTAAAGAAGGACATCTCGAATCTGTGAAGATGGTAAGCCTTTTGTCTGACTCTTAGGGAAGGCATGAAAAGCATGTGGAATGAGTTAGAAATATATCGTCGTCCTGGCCAGGTGTAGCTGCCCTTTCTACGAAAAAGAAACGGAAGAAGATAAGATATTTCAACACGTCCGGTCTCGATTCAACGTATGAAGATATGTGATGCCACGTACTCGTGAATCTTGAACTTCCTTCCTTCGCCAATGTGTATGTGCGACAATTCAACGTGAAGAAGTAAGGAGGAAAGTCGTGAAACGAGGATACAATGGCTAGTGCTTTGAGGCGAGCACATCTAACCAACGAGAGAAAGTACAAAGGGAAGTATCCAAACTTGAAGTGTCGACAACGCAACTATACGGGCCATGTGGGACACGTGTTGGATTCTACATTGTGAATTAAAACTTGATTTTATAAAGGATAAGGGTTTACTGAGAAAGTGAATCATCTGCACGCCGTACAAATCGTATACGCCTCTACCTCTAATGGAGTGATCCATTCAAAAACTTCCTGATGAATCAGTGAACTTATGAATGAGTTTATGTTGTATCTTAAGCAAAGACGGGAGGAGCTAGAATTATTTGTGTGGATAGCGTAGAAGAAGAAACTCGACGGCATTGCTAGCCAAGTTTGTAGGTTTCTTGGCATATACAAAACTTCGTACCACGAGAGGGACATAAAGGTATCGTAAAATCCTTTAAAGCGCTCTTAAAATAAATATGTTGCATGATTTTTGGGTTGTAGATTCGGGTGCATGTATCATATGACAAACCGTGTGTCAAAGTCCTCGTAAGTTTAAAAAATTAGCAAATCCTTCTCAAGTTTCAATTGCAAATGGTGAGAATGTAAAGGTTTAGGAAAGGAAAAAATAAAATTAATGTCGGATGAAATCGAGTCGGCGATTTTATATGTACCTTCCCTTTCCAGCTTAATACGTAGGAAAAATCACAAATATCTTGAATTGGTTAGCCATTTTTTCCTCGCAATGTCATTTTTGGGATTGTGCCACTAAAAAACGATTGGTGAAGGGTTTTACTTAGATGGTCTCTATTACATATCGAAGAGCAATCCCGAGAGGGTTTCAAGCCAAGTTTAACCACATCCAAGATAATCAATTGTGGCATCGGCGTTTAGCTCGCCCTTACTCCACCAATTTTGTCAACTTTATTTCCAAAGCTTAGGAAATGATGCAATTGCGTGTGAAACTTGCCACTTGTCTAAATCCTTTAGATTGCCTTTTAATTCTTCCTTGTCTAGGGCTAGTAAATGTTTTGAACTAGTTCATTCGGATGTATAGGGACAGTAATGAATCTTTTTGATGGTTATAAGTATTTTGTGATTTTTGTTGATGATTTTCTCGAGTCTGTGGTTATATCTTTTTAATGTCCCCAGAATGAAGTTATGGAAGTATTTAAGAACTTTCATAACCTTGTTAAAAATCATTTCTCCTCACAAATTCAAACCTGTAAGGTCGACAATGATGGCCAGAATACATGTCGTATCATGAAACAATATTTGAGCATTAGTGGCATTATGCATCGAGCAAGTTGTGTTGGCACACCTCGACAAAATGGTGTGGTAGAATGCACAGCAGAGACTTACTTGAAAAAACTAGAGCATTAATGCTACAAATGAATGTACGAAGAGATTACGGTCCCGAAGGGGTTATGACGGTTGCTTACGTCATCGATAGATTACCCAGTAGAGTCTTGGATTTCAAGTCTCACTGAGGTCATGAAAGGAAGGAAAATTAATCTCTCGCACTTAGAGTCTTTGGTTGTATCTGTTTTGTACATATTCAATCTCATCATCGAGATAAATTGGATCTGAAGTACATTAAATGTATTTTCTTGGTTATTCATCTACACAAAGGGATATAAGTGTTATGATCCCTGACTTAGGAGATTAATTGTGTCTAAAGATGTTCGATTTTATGAAACTAACCCTTTTTTCGACAAGTCACATGAAATCACTGAAGTCGAAAGGGATGACATCTTGGATGTGTTTCCATTACGAGAATCGAACTTGAGGCTCTACAGCTGACAAGATCCCGGCCATTACCAACATTGATACATCTCTACATTAAAGAAAGTAACAATGAAGGGTCTCTTCTAATGGTACCTTGCATGAAGATGGTGGTAATCAGAGATGATCCTTACAATATGGTACAAGATGTGAGCAGTGTGAGATAACTCCTCCTCTTTCCACGACGTAATCCAATGCGTGTTAGGCAACCTCTCCGCAGAGACTTCAAGACTTTGTCACTACTGAAATCACATCCCGTCTCAATTATGTGTCATATAAAGTGACACCAACCCATTGCCGCGTTCAGCCTTTATATCGAGTTATAGTGGCCTCGAAAACTTTCATGAGGCGATAGCGAAGGTGTGGAAGGAAGCCATGCGAAAGAACTTAAAGCCACTAGATCAACCTGACACGTGGAGCATCTTGCAAACTTCCAAAAGGCAAGAAAAGTTGTGGGTTGAAAATGGATTTATAAGCTAAAATTCAAGTCGGATGGATCAATTGTTAGGTATAAAGCAAGATTGGTGGCTGGGATTCAACTCGGAAACATTCGAGGTGGATTACAAAGAAACATTTTGCACTGTTGCAAAAATGAACACGATAAGAGTGCTCATGCGTAGTAACAAGCAAAGAGGTGGTCCATTACGCCAAATGGATGTGAAGAATGCATTCTTGCATGGTGATCTCAAAGAAAGAAGTTTATATGAAATTGCCACCGGGCATCCTCCGAAGCAATGAACTAGATTTAGTGTGCAAATTACCTGAAATCCATTTATGGTTTGAAATAGTCCCCACGAGCTTGGTATGCCAAGCTAAGCTCGGTTCCTAGTGTTGGTTTCAAAAGCGACAATGTTGATTCTTATTTGTTCGCCACAGGGAGCTATGGGAAAATTAGTTGTCTTTGATTTATGTAGATGATCGATAATTACGAGGTGATAATCTTGTGAGATTTTCAACCTCGAGCAGTCCACTCGAGACAAAAGGTTTGCAATTAAAGACCTTGGGATATTGAAGTACTTTCTTGGTATAGAAATGACAACCTCGCCTGAGGACTCTTTCTTAACCAAAGGAAATATGTCTAGAATTTGCTCGAGGAAGCTAACATGAGTGATGCTAAACCATCCATTACCCTCTTGTGACGTGCTTCGAAACCTAGCTTGAAGGGCACGTGGCCATTGCGGATATAAGTTATTACCGGCGATTGGTTAGTAAGTTGATCTACCCTACTGATCGCGGACACGACGACACGTATTATGTAAGTATTGTGAGCGATTCATGCCACTCGACACTTGAGCATTTGACCCTTGTTAAAAGGATCTTCTGTTATTTAAAAGGATCGGTGGGTCGTGGTATCGTCGCTGAAGAAGAATGACAACACCTGAATCATAGGATATTGTGATCTTGATTGGGCGGGGAATGCGAATCGATCGCGAGTCCACCACTTTATTGTACATTTGTCGGTGGAAACTTGGTCACGTGGAAGAGTAAGAAATAGCTGTCATCGCTAGATCAAGTCTTGGTGAGTATCGTGCAATGGCTTTGCGTGTGAGTTGATATGGCTTAAAGATGTACATGTGATTTAGGTGTTCTGACTCTTATATGTCCTTATTTTGTGACAATCGAATGACCGTGCATATAGCGTGAGCCAGGTGTTTCACGAGAGGACAAAACACATTGAAGTTGATTGTCATTACATTCGTGAATAAGTTCAATCACGCAGTGATTTAGACACGTTATCTGAAAGAGCTTGACGGTGACATGCTTACATCTTGAAGCCGCAGCTACCGTGATTTAACGACTTTTGTCGAGCTTGGATCGTAAACCTTTTGGATCGGCTTGAGAGAGTATTGGATATTGGCTCTTATTGAGGAATAAAACAAGGACCTAATGGTCGAGGAGCAAAGCAGGAGAATTGGTCGAGGAGTAAGCGAGAATCCTTAATTCAAGGAGTAAACACAAGGAATCCTTAATTCAAGGAGTAAAACAATGAATCCTTAATTCAAGGAGTAAATCAAGGGATGCTTAATTCAAAGGGTAAGTGAATGAGTAAATCAAGGGATGCTTAATTCAAAGGGTAAGTGAATGAGTAAATCAAGGGATGCTTAATTCAAAGAGTAAGTGAAGGAGTAAAATTTCCTTATAAATAACTATACAATTGTAATGAAAACATAAAGAAAATAATAAGAACTCTTTTGTGTAGAGTTATTTCTTGTTTTTTCAATATAGTGAACACATAGTAATTTAACAAAGTATTTATATTGAGTTTGCTGTTAATTATTTTTTACAAGGAGGAAACCATATTCAGCATCCTTATGCAATGATAATCTTATATAACACATTCTATGGAGTTTACCCAGAAACAAAAAGATCATCAAAATAGAAGTTAGAAAATTAATTAGTATCAACATCATCTTAGAAGGTAAAGAAGAAAACCCATCAAATATTAGTAGAGGACTAAGGAATAAAGAAAGAAAAGCGCAACAAACCCAGAAATCCATGATTTTTTAAATCAGAGATGAGCCCAAAAGCGTCTTGAATTCAGCAACAAACTCGACGAAGAAGTAACAGGTATAAGGGATAATCACATATCTGAATTTTACTTGGTTTTTTATTAAAAAACAAGAAGAAGAAGTAGCAGGGATAAGGGATAATAGCGTGTCCTAATGGGCTTGATGAGATGCGATAAGAGTCTCGCACAGGCACGCCTCGTATAATTTAATGCAATCCAGGAAGGACTTGAAAATAGGTGAGATAAATCATGGGCCTAACTGAGAAGCATAGCCCAATTGACAAGTCGAGGATATATAATACGATTTCTCATTAGAAACTTCCAATCATTTTCGTCCTTTAATTTTGCAATGGAAATTAATGTCTATTTCTGCCTCACCAACCAAACCAGAGTTTTCTCAACTCTCTCTCTCTCTCGTTTTTTTTTAATAACTAATTTGTCATTTCATTGACTCCTTCCTTATCGTAAAAACAAACAGAAACATGTTTCCCTTTTTATCGTACCACCATGCAAATCCAGAACGCCACATATATTTGATATATCCATGTATTGCTTGACATCAATATCTAATATCCAGATCGTCTCTAACATACTTTGTTTTCTTAAATATAACATTAATCTAAGAGTGCATGTGATGGAAGTTTTCCAAAAGGCAAAAGTGGTTCGTTTGAGAAGCCACCATGACAAATACCTGCTAGCCGATGACGACCAAGAAAATGTGGTTCAAGATCGCAATGGGGCTGTGAAAAATGCAAGATGGACTGTGGAGTTGATTGAAAATGAAGATGTGGTACGTTTCAAAAGTTGTTATGGGAAATACTTGACAGCATCTAATATGCCATTGTATCTTGGAATGACGGGGAAGAAAGTTCTACAAACTCTGCCAAAGAGATTGGATTCTTCTGTGGAATGGGAACCCCTTAAAGAAGGTCATCAGATACGGGTAAAGACACGCTATGGCCAATTCTTGCGTGCAAATGGGGGTGTGCCACCTTGGAGAAACTCTGTCACACATGACATTCCCCATATAACTTCAACGCAAGATTGGGTTTTATGGGATGTCGACATTGTAGAGATCCGTGTGCAGTCACCTAAAGGCGCACCTCCTTTGTCTGTGACTGGGTTACGAGCACCTAGTCCACCATCTAATTGTGATGTGCCTTCAGAACCCAGTTCTCCATCCAAAATTGAACTCAAAACTCCTACAAATTCTCAACCAGAGGTAAATCATGTTAAGAACAACACACTAACAACACTAAACACACTAAAACTTGTTAGGAAAAATTACCCCCGAAACTAACACACAACTAAAATGAGATTGAAAATAATAAAAATAAGATGTATACAAATATTTTATGTTAAAAAAATTCCTGAACAAATTAGAGTAAAAAATCACGGACAAGTGTAATAAGATTTCACTAATTTAAGATATGGATTACAACACATTTTCTCTAGTTATAATGAGATAACAATTCTAATCTCTATTGTAATAAGAGAAATAACTCTCTCACAAAATATGAAAAATATTACTTATAAAGAATAAACAATTTTTTTTTCTAAGTAATAACTCACGAGATAACTCTCGCAAAGATTTTTACTATCTTTTTTATAGATACTCTCTAATTCATTTACTCTTATATTTTGCACAAATAAAACAAACTATTTATAGGCAACATCCTTGAAGAACTTGTGGTAGCAAAGACTCAATGTTCATCTCTACTTTGAATTGACAAGAAATTAGTGCTCCACATTGAATGAACAAGAAATTAGTACTCCACATTAAATGAACAAGAAATTAGTGTTTCACATTGAATGCACAAGAAATTAGTGCTCCAATAGCATCCTTAATTAAATGTCTTCCATGTTTCCTACTTCATCCATTAACAAAATATAACATTAAACCAAGTAAGTGGTTTTACTAATAAACAAAGCCATCAATTATCACATTCTCCCACTTAAAGTCACTTACGTAATCCTTCCATATTTACTCACTTGTCAAATTCATGCTTGCTTATGTTTCTGCTAGACCACATGAGGATCTACACCATTTAAACTTTTCAGTGTTGATTGGCTTGGTCATAACATCTGCTAGGTTCTCGTTGGTGTGAATCTTCTGCATATCCACACTACCTTCTTCCACTACTTCTCGAACAAAGTGATATTGAACTCTTATGTACTTTTTCCATGAATGAAAAGATGGATTCCTTGCAATGTGCAAAGCACTCTGACTGTCACAAAATAGAACAATCTTCTCCTGTTTGTGCCTGAGCTTCTCCAATAATCTCTGTATCCAAACTACTTCCTTGCAAGCTTATGTAGCCGCCATGTATTCTGCTTCCGTTGTAGATAGAGCTACAATCGATTGCAGTTTAGATACCCAGCTTACAGCTCCTTCTGCAAGTGTAAACACATAACCTGTAGTAGACTTACTTTTATTGAGATCCCTTGCAAAATCTGAATCAACATAGCCTTTAGCAATAAAATCTGATCCTCCATAACATAATGCAGCATTTGAGGTTCCTCTGATGTATCTCAGAACCCTTTTCACAGTATTCTAATGCTCTCCTCCAGGATTTACCATAAACCGACTAACTACTCCCACTACTTGTGCAATGTCTGGTCTTGTACATATCATGGCAAACATTAAACTTCCCACTACTAATGCATACGGTACTCGAGACATCTCTCTCCTCTCTACTTCATTGCTAGGACACATACTTGAGGATAACTTGAAATTAATAAGAAACAGGGTAGAAATTGGCTTACTATATTACATGTTGAAGCGTCGTAAGATCTTGTTGAAATAGTTCTTCTGAGAAAGCCAAATCTTCCTGTTATTTCTATCTCGGTGAATCTGCATCCCTAGAATCTTATTTACTGGTCCTAAGTCCTTCATATCAAACTCCCTAGCCAACTGTGCCTTCAATTCTTGGATTTGATCTCTGTTGGGGCCTGCTACCAACATGTCATCCGCATACAACAACAAGATAATAAAATTATTATCACCATCAAACCTTTTGAAGTACGTACAATGGTATGAAATGAGTCTGTTGTATCCAAGGCTAATAATGAAGGAATCAAATCTCTTATACCAACACCTTGGCGCCTGTTTAAGACCATATAGAGATTTGTTCAACCTGTAAACCAAGTTCTCCTTTCTTGTTTCAGCAAAACCTTTTGGTTAGAGCATATAGATTTCTTCTTCAAGTTCTCCATGAAGAAATGTAGTTTTTACATCCAATTGCTCTAGATGTAAGTCAAACGTAGCACACATAGCCAGAACTATTCTGATTGTTGTAAGCTGAACTACCGGGGAAAATATCTCGTTGAAATCAATACCTTCTTTCTGAGGGAATCCTTTTACCACCAATCTTGCATGAAACCGTTCCACTTGATCATTGTTATCCTGTTTGATCTTGTAGACCCATTTGTTACCTGTGGCTTTTCTCCAATGTGGCAATGGTACCAGTTCCTAAGTCTTTGTTCTTGTGTAGAGCTTCAATTTCTTCCTACATTGCTGCTATCCATAAAGACACATATGAGCTACTTATAGATTTTTGGAAAGTTAAGGGCTCTCCATCCTCCATTAAAAGACAATATGTGACATTGCTCTCCGTAACATACTCTGAATGCCAAGATGGAGGCCTTCTCTCACAAGTTGATCGACGAACTTTTAAAGACTCAGACTCAACTGGTTCTTGTACCTCGTGCTCTAGTGTTGCTTCAGTAGAAATTGGAGTTTCTTGTACCGGATTATTTTCCACCTGTATTGTTATAGTCTCTGAAACCTCTTTCGATGTGCTATTGTGTCCATATGTTTGTAGTAGTTGATCTTCTACAAAGATCACATCCCTGCTGACAATAACATTGCGGGTAGTAGGATCCCACAGGCAATACCCCTTCACTCCGTCAGCATACCCCAAGAGATACACCTCCTAGATTTCAGATTCAATTTTATTCTTTCTTAGGCATTGTACATCGTATACACAGGACATCCAAAAGAATGTAAAGTAGAGTAGTCTGCTGGCTTACCAGTCCAAATCTCCATCGGTGTCTTTAAATCAATTTTTATTGATAGCGACCGATTTATCATATAACAAGCGGTTTTGGCTGCTTCTACCCAAAAAGAGTTGGATTGACTTATAGTCCTCAACATAGCTCTCATCCTTTCTGTAATAGTTCTATTCATCCGCTCTACCACTCCATTTTGTTGAGGCGTGTATATGAACTGTCGTTTAATACCTTCCTACTTGCAAAAAGCAAGAAACTCGCCGTTTGTGTACTCTCTTCCATTATCTGTCCTCATGCACTTGATCTTTTTCCCAGATTCAAGTTCCACCCCTGCTTTGAAGTCTTTGAATACGGTAAATACATCTGACTTCTTCTTGATTGGATACACCCAACATCTTCTGGAATAATCATCAATAAAAGACACAAAATACTTTGCTCCTCCTAGGGACATTTTTGGTGACTCTCATACATCAGAATGAATCAAGTCTAGAATAAATTTACTCTTGGCATCAGATCTGTTAAACTTTTATCTATGCTACTTACTTGTAACACAATGTTCACAAAAAGGTAGATTTACTGATTTGAGCCCTGGAAGTAGCTTTCCGTCGAAGAGAATCTTCAAACCTCGTTCTGACATATGACCTAGTTTGAGATGCCACATCTTCGTTGACTCTTCTCGCTTATTGATTGACGCAACACACATATCAGCTTCCTCCATTGTTTCTCCTTTTAGCATGAATATATTCGTCTCTATCTTTTCTACCTTCATAACCACAAGTGCACCTTTGACAATTTTCATGAGCCCATTTTCAATATGGGTCTTGCATCCAAGACTATCCATTTGACCCAAAGATAATAGATTCTTCCTCAGGCCTTTCACGTGTCGTACCTCCTGAATAGTGCGAATTGTACCATCAAACATCTTTATCATGATTGTACCAATACCAGCGATCTCCAAAGCATGATCATCGCCCATGTGTACAGAACCTCCTAAGATTGGTTCATATTTGTGAAACCATTCTCTTCAAGATGTCATGTGTCATGTTGCTCCTGAGTCTAATAACCAGATATCAACGAACTGTTTTTGCCTCCAACTGTCGTTGTTGCCTCGCTGTATAGAACTTCACCATCATCTAAGGCATTTTCCACATTTCCTTGAGCATTTGATGACTTAGGGACTCCACTCTTTTTTTGAACCAACAATCCTTCTTGACATGCCCTTTTCTTGCCACAGTTGTAGCAATTGAAATTCTTCTTATTTCTTGATTTTGATTTATCGTGATTTTGACTCCCACTGAGGCCACGTTCTTTTGATCTTCCTCTCATCATCGTCAAAGCTTCCGCTTGCTGTGAACCTACATGTTAGTCTTCCTTGTTTTTACGCCTAGTTTCTTCTTTCAAAACAACAACAATAATTTCGTCGAAGACTAGATAGTCCGTGAGGATGTTGTTTGCCAGGTTAATAATTAGTTGATCATATGAGTCAGGTAGACTTTGTAATAGAAGCTCCATACATTTAGATGTCTCTATTGTGTAACCCATTGATGTAAGTTGCGAAAATAGAGTATTCAAAATGTTGATCTGGTCGGTCACCGATGTGGATTCCGTCATTCGAAGAGTGTACAATCTCCTATTTAAGAAGATTTTATTGTGTAGTGACTTGGCATCATACAGTCTTGTTAGAGTGTCCCAAATCTCCTTTCCATTCTTCTTTTCTGCCACACTAGATAACACTCCATCGGTTAGTGCTAATTGCAGATCGACAATTGCATTGCCATCCATCTCGTTCCACTTGCTGTCATCAATGATTTCTGCAGACCTATCTCTAATTGCTGCCAAATAATTGTCTTTCCTTAAAATTGCTTTAATTTTCATTTTCCACAACGAGAAATTACTCCCGTTGAACTTCTCAACATCAAACTTTGTCGTAGTCAACATCTCGTTCACAACGATCTACTTCACACCCCTCAACTAATTGCTTTGATACTACTGTTAGGAAAAATTACCCCCGAAGATAATACATAACTAAAGTGAAATTGAGAATAATGAAAATAAGATAGACACAAATATTTTACCTAAAAAAAACCCCGAACAAATTGGGGTAAAAAACCATGGGCAAGTGTAGGAGAATTTCACTATTGTAAAATAGGGATTACTATACCTTCTCTCTAGTTACAATGAGATAACAATTCTAATCTCTATTGTAATAAGAGAAATAACTCTCTCACAAAATAGGAAAAATATTACTTACAAAGAATGAACAAATTTTCTTTTCTAAGTAGTAACTCATAAGATAACTCTCACAAAGACTTTTACTATCTTTCTTATGGATGCTCTCTAATTCATTTGCTCTTATATTTTGCACAAATAAAACAAGCTATTTATAGGCAACTTCCTTGAAGAACTTATGGTAGCAAAGACTCCATGTTCATCTTCACTTTGAATGGACAATAAATTAGTGCTCCACATTGAATGAACAAAAAATTAGTGCTCCATATTGAATGAACAAAAAATTAGTGCTCCACATTGAATAAACAAGAAATCAGTGCTCCACATTGAATGCACAAGAAATTAGTGCTCCAATAGCATCCTTAATTAAATGTCTTTCATGTTTCCTATTTCATCCATTAGCAAAATATAATATTAAACCAAGTAAGTAGCTTTACCGCTAAACAAGGCCATCAATTATCACAAAACTGATTGAATTTTATTCAATGATTATTCGAATACACCTCTGGCTATTATATAGCCTCAAACTCTAACAATCTAAGCTAAAATTATGGAGCATAAATATAAAAAATTCAAAGCATGATCTGATCTTAAAGATCAATTCTTTATTTAACCACTAATTAACCCCAAAAGACTCAAATAGCTCTCTTCAATCTCTCCCTTAAGTTAAATTTCATAAGACAATTTAGCTTACTTCAGTAACTTCACACATTCCTAACATGCTTTGGAGTTTAGTGAATGCTTCGACTTTAACGATTTAGTCATTATGTCAGCCACTTGTTTAGTACTTTCATAATGAACTAAAGCAATTGAGCCTTCTTTTGTGAGATCTCTAAGAAAATGATATCTCATACATATGTACTTGTTGCATCAATGTAACACTGGGTTCTTTAACAGTTTAATGGTGGATGTGTTTTCGTATTTGATGTGGGTATAGTCATCCTCTTCATATCTGAGCTCCTTCAGTATTCTCTTCAACCAAATTGCTTGGCACGCACATATTGCTGCTACAACAAATTCTGCTTCAGTTGTTGATAGAGTCCCAATTGGTTATTTCTATAAACTCCATAAGATGGCTCCTGAGTTTGACAGAAAAATATATCCATTTATGCTCTTGTTGTCCTACATGTCTCTAGCATAGCCACTGTCGGTGAAAGCCATTAGCTTGTCATCTCTTTCATTCTTGTAGTAAATGTCATAGTCTAATGTGCCTTTTAGATATCTGAGGACTCTCTTGGTAACTTGTAAGTGAAGTTGAGTGGGTGTTTCCATGTATCTGCTTAGTAAGCTTGTAACAAACATCAAATCAATTGTGACACCATACTTGTCTTTCCCTACTTTGGACCCTGGCACAATTGGATTGGTGACTGTTGTTACTCTCCATCATTTTAAACTTTTTTAATACTTTCAATGCATACCTTTTTTTGACAAATAAAATTTCCTCCAGGTTTTTGTATCACTTATATCTCAAAGAATTAGCTCATGCTCTCCATATTAATCATATCAAACTCGCTCAACAAGAAAGCCTTGAATTCTAACAGCAGATTAGTATCATTACCAGTAAAGATCAAATCATCAATATATAAACTTATAATGATGATATTGCCTTTGTTGCTTCTCTTAGTGAATAAGGTTTGTTCAGTTTCATATCTTTGAAAGCCTTTACTGACAAAGTATGCTTCAATACGGCTGAACCAAGCTTAGGGAGCTTATTTTAACCCGTACAAGGCTTTGTACAATTGATAGATCATATGCTCTTTTCCCTTCTTTGCATATCCTCTAGTTTGCTCTACATAAACTTTCTCATTCAAGCCTCCATGAAGAAATGCTAACTTGACGTCCAATTGAAAAAATTTCCACTTCTTTTAAGCTGCTAGAGTAATGATGGTTATCACTGTGTCTAACCTTTCCATTGGTACAAATACTTTTGACTAATCAAGGCCTTTTCTTTGTGAATACCTCTTACCTATGAGGCAGGCCTTATGCTTGACAACTCCACCATGTTCATCACGCTTTGTTTTGAAAATCCATTTGACACCAACTTCTTAGCTCCTATTGGAAATTCAGTGAGAGCCTAGGTTTTATTTTTCTCAATGGCATTGATCTTGTTATCCATGACTTTTATCCATTTATCTTCTCTTATAGCACCCTCAAATAAGTAGGATCTTCTTCTGGTGCATCTTGTGCCATATACATTGCCTCATCTTTTTCATCCAGACCCTCACCACTTACATAATCTTATGTCTAGTATGATGGTCTTCCTTCTCTCCCTTCAGCTAAGCCACCCTCATTGCCACTAACTTTTTCATTGCTCCTTATTGCTTCACTAGGTTATCTCCATTCAATCTTTCACCATTTACCTTACCACCATCGTTATCAACATTTTCTCTATTTTCTCCTTTTTCTTCATCATTGAATTCACCATCATCACCCCAAATTAACTCTGAGCTAATTTGGTCCTCATATTTGTCACCCCAATCCCATTTTTTATCTTCTTCAAACACAACATCTTTACTCACAATCACTTTTTTTGTTCTTGGATCAAATAGCCTATATCCTTTAGACTCTTCATTGACACTCAGTAAGATGCAAGGAAAACTTTTATTATCTAATTTACCTCATTTTTCTTCTGAGATGTGGACATGTGCAATGTAGCCCCAAACTTGAAAGTGAACAACAAATGGTTTGACACCACTCAATGCCTCTTATGGAGTGACATCTTTCACTGCTAAAGTGGGACATCGATTCAAGACATAGAATGTCCAAACCACTACTTCAGGCTAAGAGAACTTTGGCATCCCCTTGGCAGATAACATTGAACGTACCATGTTTATTATTGTTCTATTTTTTCTTTCGACAATGCATCTAAGTTGAAATTATGGAGCATAAACGAAAACAATTCAAAACATGATTTGATCCTAAAGATCAGGTCTTTATTTAACCAATAATTAACTCCTAAAGATTCAGACAACTCTCCTTAATTCAATGTAAATTACCTGACATTTTACTAATGGTTATACTTTCGCCTGCATTTTGTAGGGAATTTGGCGCGATCAGGCATGCTTACTTTTGAATTCTAGTAACTAACTTTTTTAATGTGGAAATTAACATACATATGCTTGAAACTTTGAAAACAAATATCTCTGATTATGGAAGCAAGGGCTGTTCATGATTTTAAGTAGGCTTTAGCGGATCTGTTGGATTTTTTGCTCTATAACGATGAGTCAACCTAAGTTAGTATGAAGTATGACGCTGAGTGTGTGTCGTTTGTTTTACAAATGCAGTCAAGTAGTTCATTTGATGGTTCACCAATGAAAGCTGAAGGAAGGACGATCACATACCATGTGGCTGATGAAAATGGAGATTATGATGAAACTGCAAAGCTTTCTTTCACATTTAAGGGCAGTGGGATGAAGGAGCTGAGAGAAAAACTGATGGTGGAAACAGCACTTAAGGCTATTGTTGTGTGTTCACGAAATCCTTCAAACGGGAAGCTTTACCCACTTCGCTTACATCTTCCTCCGAATAACGCAGATATGCATGTTGTTGTGGTTCCCTCCTCATCCAAAGGTTTGTTGTCTATCTGTTGATTCACCCAGTAGTTCAACTTTCAGAAATTGTACTAGAATAAATAGACCAAAAAAAAGTTTTTAGTATTTATACAACTAAATAATAATATCAATAGAATTAATTAATTGATTTAGGTCCTTAGGATTTAATTCAGTTTATGGGCTAATATTAATGTTACTAAAAAAGAAAATCAATAATAATAGAACTTATTGTATTACCAATCTCTCCTAATTCGACCTTTCCCAATGTAAGGTCTGTTGAGCATAAATTAGTCATTCTGATTGAACAATAATTTAATCATGAACAAATTTTCTTTAATGTTTGTTCTATCACTTCTTGATGTTGTGATTTCTATTTTTCGAAAGGAATATGAGGTGAGAAAAGCAGCTGCTGTTTCTAAACAATGTATTGCTATAAATTTCTTAAACAGTCGACCTATTTTGTTTTTATTGAGAGAGAAGGGGAAGAGGAATTCTGTTGTTGTATGCATAATCACATTTTCTTCCAAGAGCATTAAATTTATGATAAACAGCCCTCCCTCCTGTTTCTTTCTTTGTGTAGAGCCATAATATGAACTCACCTTGGGCTAGTAAACATGAAGTCATAAAGCACGAAAATTCATCCATCCCGGTTTAAAATTCTGTCAAGCATGATTATACATCATATGAGCACCTGTTTGTGTGATAGGCATCTCAAGTTACATTGGGTTATTCAAATATAAGGATATCATTGTTAATTCACTGAACTGTTATCATTCTCTACTCATTCATGTGGGTTTTATAATGCTAATCTTCTGTCCTACAATAACAGGAAATAATGAAGAGAATTCCACTGCATTTTAAGGTTCAAACTTATCTGTTAAGAGCATCAAATTCCTATATTTTTTCTGTACATTCAGCATCAAATCTACTCAGATTGGGCAAAAGCTGACAACAGGTTTAATGATTGTACTCCATTACTTGAACCACTTTGGAGAGAAAGTCCTGCACCATTTGCAGCAACTATGAAATTGTGGAGGAATTTTAGTACTATCACTGTACTTGAACTTGATGGAGTTTCTAATTCAAAACTTTTGAGAACCTTAATACGTGATTACATTTTATAAACAACAAATTTAATTAATTAATTATGTATTTCTTCCAACACAGTTGAGTCTAACAAATTAGCTTCTTGCTGTATAATTCCACTTGGATTTCGAAATTCAAAACTAACATATGGCTTTCCTATCTAACGGCAATGAATGTGCACGTAAATGGAAAAAAATAATTAAATAGTCTAGGGACTCATAATTTTGGATTTGCTATCTCATTAGTACCAAGATTTTATTTTTAGCTTTTGTTTTTACTCAAATTTTTGAGATGTTATCTCAATGTTACTCTCATTTATAAAAATTGTATCAATTTAGTATAATTTTTTATTTAATTGAAAAATTTTCACATGTACAATAATAGACGTTCGATATTCAAATAGTATTTTTAGATAATCAATGAATTAATTATCTTAAACCCTCAAAATATCTTTTAAATAATTTATTATCTGGAAATAGCCTCCGAATATAGCACATATATTATTGTATATGTGAAAAATCTCAAATTAACTGATAAATTTAAATTAAATTATTTTTTTAAGATGAGATACCACTAAAATATCATCTCAAAAATCTAGATAAAAAATGATGACAAAAATAAAATTATAATATTATTAAAATAACGAGACCATAATTTCATAACTATCCATATATTGTTGAGAGTATATTTCTCTTACTTATACGAGTATTTTAGATTTATGAGATTTTACTCATCTTAATTTTGTATATTATCAACTCAAAAAGTCAAAAAATACATAAAGCAAAATATTTAAAATTAAAATCAAATTAACGAGTTAGAGACAAGGTATAATAAAAACATATATATTGATTAATCTCATATTTAAATATATAAACCACAAATAATAATAATGATATTCAATGATTTTTACAATTTTAAAATTTATTAATTAAACGAGGTTTCATTTATTTTTAAAAAAATCAAAATTCACATTAATTAAAACGACTACATATTTAAATATATAACTTCAAAATACATTTCAAGCTAAAACATAAAAAAAATTACTTTGAAATTTTTTCTTGTATGCAATATATATATTAATACCTCGATGCATGACATTTAAAATTAGAAGAAAAATATACAAAAGCTATTAAAATCACCAAGAAATTAAAAGTATTATAATTTATAAAAATAAGTAAAAAAAAAAGTCTCTTTTTATAATTTTTTAGTCACGTGGATTATAATATTTTTTAAGTAAATTAATTTAACATATATTTTTGAAAATTTTAATTTTCTCTTTTGATTATGTAATAATAGATAATTATAAGGTTTATGTATCTTTTGATTTTCTTTTTAACTATCAATTTCATTATTTCTTTCATATTAAATCAAATATTTTATAAAAAAAACTATTAATATATATAATTAATTATTTTATATAAAATATAATTTTAAAAATAAATTAAAATCTAACACATATTTATATGATTTTTAATTTTATAATAATAAATTATTATTCTAATGATTATAATTCTTTTAATAATAGTGGTGTACCTAAAAATTTAGTTGTGGATCAGCATGTTACGCAAGAGAAAATATAATTTAAGTTTAACGATGCTCATTTGCAAGTATCTTTTCTAAATATGTAAGATGCTACGATTTCAATTTGAATTCATAAATTAATTTACTTAAAAACTTTATTAAATTGATTTCAACAGTGACATAGCACAATTTTTAAAGCAATTTAATCGTGTCTTATATTTTCTAAGCACAACAATATGAATTAGAAATAGGAGTTTCAAGGAAACAACAACAAAAAAAAATAGCTAAATTAAATCCAGTAAAACTGGTAAGAGAGAGAGAGAGAGAAATTGATTTTTTTTTTAAATTAAATAATTATTTTATCTCACACTTAGTCACGAAGTTGCTTTTTCATTACAACTAGTTTCTTAAATTTTGATTTTTAACATATTTATGGTATTTATAATTACCTCTAAAAACTTAAACAGATCAAATTTTGTATTTTGCTTTTATTTTCAAGTGATGTATTTTTTTCCACCCAAATTCATGTTATGATTTTATTAAAAATAATAAAGGAATAATAATAGATGAAGTTCTTAAAAGATAGAATCTTTTTTTAAGCACTCTTATCTTAAACTAAATCCTATCTTTAAGAATAATTTGGACTTAGATCATCCAAACTAATCAATACACAAAATAAAACAATAATAACAATCAACTCTTTAAATTAAGCAAATGATGGTTTATTGGTTGTTGCACAGATAAGAGGTTAGATGTGTCAAATAAAATTAGTTCACAACCTATTATATTTAGTATTAGTGTGGAAGAAGATATTACATTCTATTTACCTCAAATGGTTTTCAATTAAATCATTTTTATTTCTATTTAAAATATAAGTAAATAAATAGAAAACAATTACTAAAACATAATATTTTATGATAATTAGTGTTTTTAAATATATTTTAATTAATTTATTATTATTTTTTATCAATTTTTTATTTAAATTGTTTTTACCTTATAGTTTAAGTAATCATCTTAAATTAAAATAGAATATAAAGTTAAATTTATATTGGAATGTTAAAATAAATATAGGATTTTAAGATGGATTATAACTTTAAAAAATACATGCTTGATGTTAAATTTATGATTATTAACTCAATTCTAAAATTTAAATTATATTAATATATAATAGTATATTATTGAATTCATTGAAAATAACAAGAAGTCTATTTTTAAAAAATATTACAATTTAAAATTTTGAGCATTATAAAGAAGTTACGCTTATTTTATAAAAAAATCACATTTTTTGAATTTTTTTAAAATATAAAAATATTAACTTTTAAAATATTATGGTTCATTTCATATACTATTAAAAAACTCTTGAATTCTAGTTTTTTAAAAAACTTATGATTTATGATTTTGAGTTTTCTATAAAAAAAATTATGCTCAATTTATTAATAATTGTTAAGATTATATTTAACATTTGGAGTTATTTTTGAAATTATCTCGCAAAATACTATGAATAACTTTATATGCCATTACAAATATCTAAAAAACTAGTTTTTAATAAATTTTATAAATCGTGATTTCAATTTTTTTAAAACTTTATATTAATTTTATTAAAATAATTCAAATTATATGTAACATCTTTTAGTCATTTTTGAAATATAATTATTACTAGTGTATAAAAAATATGACTAATTGTTATATTTAATTTTATACAAATATTAATCTTATTTTATTAAATATTTTTCATATTATACTGCATGCTAATATTTTTAATTTAGTTTTCAATTTTTGAACAATTCCGATTCGTTATTTTCTCTTCTATTTACCATGCTTAATAAGTTTTATCTTAGATTTTACAATATTTATTTATTTTCTTTATATATATATATATATATAATAAATTTTTAGAGTACCATATAGACGTCTTCTAGTTTAATTCTGTAGACTCAACTTTAATTTTAGATTGATAAAAGTTATTTAAATATGATTATTCAAGTTATTTGTAAAAAGAGAATGAGGTTATTAAAAATTCATGTTATGTTAGTAAAGAGTTTTAAAAATGTTATTTTACCTTAAGTTATTAAAAAAACTCAATAAAAAAGTGTTTATATATTATTTGTCAAAAAATATTTAAGTTGTTTAAGGAAAAAAGAAAAAGAAGAAGCCCATATTAATTTATTAAAAAAATCATGTATTTTATTGAGAAAAAATCAACTTATCATAAAAAATTAATGATAAAAAAAATAAGTAAAAAAAACACTTATTTTTAATTAAATTAGATATCAACTCATATAATAATCTATATCTCATTAGGTTGGTTAGCTTTTAGATGAAAGAATTATATTTGAATAGTAGAATTATTAGATACAAATTAAACATTAATGATATGAGATGATTGATCTTTTGATATTTTTGTAAGAGAATATATAACTTGTCATCTAAAACATCAATAAGTTTCTACAATTTCACAATTTTCATCGAGTAAATACAAAATAGATAATTCAAGTGATGTCATAAGACCAAATATGTTCTATTTACATATAATGCTTAAGTAATTTTATATAATTTTTATCATTTGTAGTAAAATTCTTAACAATATCTGTAAATATGAAAAGTTATGTTAAAAAATGATACTTATTTTTTTAGATAAGCTAAAATTTATTTTGGACTCGAAGGCTAAATATGGTAATCATTGTGACCAATATATTTGTTTAATGAAAAAATTAATGCAAATAATTATACATATAGTTGATATAATATATCAATTAATATTTTAAGCTTTTATATATAACGATTTAGATTTATAAAAAATAAGAAAGTGAAAATGAATTTATTAAATCTCAAAACTTATATATAAAAGTGAAAAATATAAGTAATATATTATAATAATCAATGACATAGTCACATTATAGGTTAGATCGGGCTTCAACTCCGGTTAGTATTTTATTTAAAATTTATTAGTTTTTAGCTCATATATAAATCATATTTTTTCTTTTATTTTCAATAAGATTTAAAATTAATCTATTAAAAATTTACACTTGAGATCACTTTATTTTCACAAATTAAATATATTAGTAATTTTATTTTGAATTGATGTATTTTAATCATATTTCTTTTAAATTTGTAGACACTTTAATTATTTTAGTCAAATTTTAATAATTTTAATTTAATTTATTTTTCACGTTTTTAAAAACTTTCGAATACAAGCATCTATTTATAGGCCTCTCTTATTAAAATTCACTTTAATTCAACTTAAGTTTTTACAAGAAAAAATATCCTTAAAAATTAGTTAAAAATAACTAAAACGTCTAAAATAAAATAATAATGTGAATAAAATATAATAATTTTAAGAAATGTAACTAATATACCAAATTTATGAAAATAAAAATCTTCAAAGTGGCATGCTATTTATTATTAGGTAAAAACAACTACAATTTATTTTTTGTAATATATGATTGAGAAATGATTACTTTATAAAACTATTTTTTTAAATAGAACTATTTAATGTATTTTTATTTATTTAATTATTATTGTATTATTCGTTTAAATGAATAAAATATGATTTTTTTAAAAAAAACTCGTACAATCGTGAATAAAATATATTAAAATAGATTTCACATATTATTGAATTACATTTAATTTTTTTAATTTGTTAATTTTATATTTAATATATAAAATTATATACTATCTAATCCTTTCTAAAATTTTTTCAAACTACGTCGTTTGTAATAATGAATCTGTTGGGAAAATCGGGTATATTTTTTCTATTCTAAGTAGTTACTATTCACTTATGATTTAAATGAATAGAACTCAAACTAACTCGACAAAATAATGCTATTGGAAATATAATGCTAAAATAAACTAAAACAGATATTGAAACAGAAATATTAAAGCAGAAAAATAATAACACCAAAAATTTAACGAGGTTCGGTATAAATGTTACCTAGGTCATCGGGCATCGTTGACCACTTTCACTATCTCCAAATTACAACTAATTGGACAAAATTGAGCTAATCAATTACCCTTACAAAAGAGAGGAAGATTTACAAATTTTAGGATGATTTACAAATGATGAAGAAGGGTTTTATTTATAACCCCAAATCCAACACTCGTCTTCATTCCTAACCAACGTGAGATTTTTCTAATTTACTCACTAAGAAGCTATATAACAGAATCCTATCCTTACATATTCAATAGTTACGTGGAACAACTTGCGATGTACCTAAGAAATAGGAAATTCAAGTTGCGTACAAAGTTGTTAATTTTTATTGTAATAATAAATATTAGATGATGATATTTTATAATAATTTTTATTATTGTTATAAAATATATATAAATTAGTTATTTTATTTTTAATATTAATTATTAATTATATCTTAAAGTTATTATTATTTAAAAAATTGTTATTAATAAAACATTTTAATAATAATAACAATTTATTATTATATCATATGGTTTTATATTTTTACACTTGCGTTAAAAAGGAAGAAGTTGACTAATATTCTTTTGTATCTGTCTTATAACTTTTATGTTTCAATACAAAATTTACTTATTTGTCACGAATAGGTAAGTCACTTAAATTTTATATTTAATTCTTGAGTTTTTTATGCTTATAATTAAAATTAATATAATAAATAACTATTTATTAAAAAAATAAGATTTATATATGTTTTAATCTATAATTAGATGTTATATATTATAACTTATAATAAATACATTTTTTTTTTAATTTTTAGGATAACAATTGTAAGAATAAATCTTGTTACATGGTCGTAAAGTCCAGTGTTGATGTTTCTAACTAATAATGTACTTTCTTTTATTACTTTTTTTATTTCCTTAATGCAAATTATATGTTGTAAAAATAGTTGGACAGTGCCATGTTACACAACAGCTTTTAGTATAGATTGGTTCTAGCCTGTAAATGACTTGTAACGAGGCACGTATAGATTGATTTCATCAAGCAATATGTAATAAGAAAAATCATTATAACAATGAATGTCTAGGTTAACTCAAATGATTGTAAGAAAAATTTAAAGATACTGAAATAGCTTATAAAATGGAATTAAAATCCATAGAAGAAACATATATTGATGAAACATAATTAATATAGAGTGAAATTAAAGAAAAATAAATACATTTAGAAGAAATATTCGAAAATAAATGACATATACATCATAACTAATCTCAATAATATTTATATAAAATACGATATAAATTCAAATAATATAATATAAATAATTTGCATGCTTATATAGATACTAAAGTTAATATGTATGTAAAAAGTACATATATTTTTACAAAAAATTTAGACTATAATTTTAAAGGTTTTGATAATAAGAATAACAAATAATATAACAATTAATATTAATAAGGTTATAAAATATATTTATATTATAATAGGAGGATAAAAAGTTTCATATCCTTGTTATGTATCAACAAAAAATAGGAGTTTATTTTTTAATAAGAAATTTTTTTAAAACTTATATCAACAATTTATATAATATATAGATATCATAAGTATAATAACATTAAAACAAGAAATAATATATATTTTAAAGATTATAAATGCTAAGAGTATATCATCATAAAAGTTTATTGAAAAATATAAAAAACAAAAACGCAATAAGATGTACCAAAAACATAAATTATATTTAAAAAATATAACACAACAAGAAAAATTACTAAATGAAGATTATTTAGAATTTAATAATCAAGAAAATTCATTCTTTAAAGAAAAACAAGAAGATAAGAGGTTATTGAAAATAATGAAATTTCTTAAGAATTTAAAATCATAAAATCTTTTAGATTCAAATATTAATAAGCTTGAATACATATCAATTATAAAACTAAAAGACCCTAATGAGGTTATAAAGGTAAAATCAATTGTCTACACTCTAAAAGATCGAGAAGAATTCAATAAATAAATTCAAAAAATGTTAGAATTAAGAATAATTGAACTAAATATGAGTCCACACTCTAGTATAATATTTTTAGTATAAAAAAGTTAAAGGAAATATGAGGAAAAAATGTTGATAAATTTAAAATCAGTAAACAAATAACATAATTTATACTTGATCTTTAAAAATGAAAGATTATTGGTCTTCATCAAAGAAAATAACTATTTTTCTAGTCTTGATTGTAAAAGTGGATTTTGATAAATCCGATTAGATACAAAATATAAAATATTAATAACCTTTTGTTGTCCATAATGATTTTAATGAACTGTTGTACCATTTGAATTAAAATAAGAATCAAGAATATTTCAACGATATATAGATAATATTTTTAAAGAATATTATCTTTTCTGTTGTGTTTATATTGATATATTAATCTTTATTAATAATATCAACCAACATTATTTTGACATATTAAATTTTTTAACAAAATGTAAGAAAAAAAAAGAATAATATTGTTTTAAAAATGCGATATTAGCCCAACAAAAGATCAAGTATTTAAGATTTAAAATATAAGATAAAAAGCATCACCTTAAATCTCATATACTAAATAATGCAAGGATTTTATAATGTCATCATTGACAAAACTAATTATAAAAGTTTTTAGAATGTTTGATATATATGGAAGCATATATTCAAAAATTAGTAGAAACGATAAAACCTTTTAAAAAAAACTTAAAAAAGATTACGTTTAAAAATAAACTGATAAAATTACTCAGTACATGAATAACGTAAAAAGATAGGTAAATTTTTTTACCAACAATTTACCATCAAGGATCAAATGAAAAATGATAATAAAAACATATGTTTCATATAAATATTGAAAAATCGCTTTAAAAGTAAGAGTAGATGATAATAATAAATATTTGTATAGATTTACTTTCAGAGCTTTTCAAGAAACTAAACTAAATTACTATAATAACAAAAAAGAATATTTAGCTATAAAAAAGTTTACTATATATGTAACATCCTCATGATTAATTGTTAGAAGAGATAATAATTTTTTTGAATATTTCTTGAGAACTAATATTACAGGATATTACAGATAAAAAAGATTAATCAGATGACAATAGTGACTTAACCATTACAAATTTAATGTTAATATATCTACTAAAAAAAAGAATAGTTTGATTGATGCTTTAACTAGAGAATTAGTCAAACTAACAATTTTTACATTTGTAGGAAAGATAAACAATCTTGATATAGAAATCAAAATCAAATAAAAGAAAATAAAAGTTCTTAAAGATCAATTAGAGATTTTATATCTCAAAAATTCACTCATATGTGTAAAACAAAAAAAGTCTAATTCTCCAACAAGGAAAGAAATTAAAATATATGGAAGATGATAAAACCTCATAATTAATCAAACGAGTAAAAGATAACTCAAAAGCCTTATGGTTTAAAATTGTAGATAAGAAAGAGCCCAAAGAAAATAATCAAAAACAAAAAAGAAAATTATTATCTTATCTACAACGAACTAGCCTCCAAGAATATATAAGATATGGCTAGAAACAAGTAGAGTAATAACTGAATTCTTTGAAATAACACATAAAAAATTCACTAATAGGATTGAAGTATAAATAAATTTTGCCAATTAACTAGTTGTAATTTTTTTTATCTACATAAAGCCATTGCAATGGCCATATCTACTGTCTTCCTTGATGCTATACATGGTATTTATGTTAACCAACTTCTTCAGAACTAAGTGTTAAAAAAACCAAACAATTACAAAAGGAAAGATAACAATGCTAAGAAATATATCAAAACCAATAATCTTTTAAAAAATAGATGATACAAATTTTATCCTAGAGGAAAAAAAGAAAGATAAGGAAACATAAACCCATACCAATAATTAAATCTTTATAATTTAACAAGAAAATAAAAAAAAGATTAACTTGAAACTATGATTTTTTCACAAAAAAATCTATACATTAGGAAGAAAATCAATCACATGCAACAGATTCGATATTATCAAAGGAGTAGATCAAAAGCTTGTTTACTAATTATTTTATTGTAGGTTGATTGAAAATACTTACTCAAGCAACAATTTACTATAATTAAATTATTTTCCTAATTTTAAAAAAAAAATCATTAAATTTTTTAGGAAAAGAGTAAAAACAAATGGCTGTTTAGTATTTTTAAGATTTTTTAGTTTCATAATAGATTGGTAGAAAGAAAAGTCTATAAAACCTTATTATTTTATTAAAATATGAATGTCATATTAAGTAAGAGTCGTAGACCAAATCAGAGTTCTACAAGAATAAGAGTTTGATAAAGAAGCTCTTAACTAAAAAAAAAACAATAATATTGAGTCAAATATACCATAAAATCATAAAAATAGAACACATCCTCTTAAATCATGACAAATTATTCCATAGGCAAGGTTATAATGATCTCACACTATAATTTAAATATAATTTTAAAAAATATTGAAAAAATCATCAATTATGAAACAACATTCAATTATAATGAGTTGGATGGGATTGAAGAGACTAATTTTTTTTACCAATTGGCAAAAAAATAAAATAAAAAGCAAACTGAGGACTACAAATGTCTTTATTATATAAAAAATAGAGATTGATCTACCTCTTCATTGTTAAGAGGAAGTATGTAAATATGTAATTTCTATTAAGTAAGTGTCAGTACATATTTGTATATTTATTTATTAATTGTTTCTCATTTTATTTCATTTCAAAGTAAAGAAAATTTATTTTTTAATTTTAATATCTATCATTATTTTGATTTTATTGATCAATTTATGTTAAATTTAATTTTTCCTAATATTCTTATTTTCATTTGGTTTATATTCTAGAGAATCTAGACCTAAAAGAATTGGGTGAGTCTAACCTTAGTATCGTGGCGTAGTTAGAATATTTTTTAGAAGAAATTAGATTATGAATGTTTTAATACTAAATATTAAATATTAAATTTACAAATTAGAGATAATAGTTGAGTTTGAACTCTATAACATGAAATTCATTTGAACATATTAAAATTTTAGTGTTCAAGTCTTATTTACGGTTATATGCATTTTTTTTTTGAAAAAAATTATATTTTATTTATTAAATAAAGAATAAAATAATAATTAAATCAATGAAATAAAAACACTTGAAATCATTCTCTATAAAAAAATTAGTTTTGTTATAAAATGAAAAGACTAAATTTTTAATTATCAAACATTATAAAAATAAGTTGTAATTATTTCCAACATGATAAATAAGTACCATGATATTTTTGTGATTTTTCTATCATAAATTAGATACATTAATCACATTTTAAATATTTTAATCATTTTTTGTCAATTGTGTTGTTTAATGATTATTTTTTAAGTTGAATTAAAACGAATCTTACTCACGAATATCTTACTAGTAGATGTTTGAAGAAAAAAATTTCTAAAGAAATTAAAAAATAAAGTAAATAAAGATAATTGAAATTTATTTATTAAAATGTATTAATTTAAAATAAAATTAATAATGTAATCGATTTATAAGACTAAAACAATTCAAATATAATTTTTTAAATAATTTTTTTTAAAAGTAAAAGAAAGAATATAATTTATATATAAATTAAAAATTAATAGATTATTTTAAATAAAATATCTATCCGAATCCGTTTAACTCTTGGGACGCCACGTCTGTAAATTATGAAATTAACAACATATGTTAAAAAAAAAATATACCCAGTTAATTTTTTATTTTATAGTCTAAATTATTTGTTAAGGAATTATTAGAATATATTAGTTTAGTCTTTATTTTAGACGAAAGAATACATTGGTTTAGTTTTTTTTTTAGTATATTAATTTATTTGAAAGGCATTAGGAAGGGTTTATGCTCCTCCGATCACGTGACCTATAATTCAAACCCATATTTAATTAAACTCGATATAGTGGTTAAAAATAAAATAATCGAGACCCACAAGAATTGCATAGACTTTTTTCAATACTCGGTATTAATTAATTTGGAAAATATTATTTTATAAACATCATGTACTTGTCAAAATGCAATCTCTTAATCTCTTGTCATCAGTGGTCTCAAAAATATTTTAATACCTGTGATATATTAATAAAAAGATTGCTAAGTAAGACAAATAATATATTAATAAATATAATCATGATATCAATTAAAATAATAATATATTTATGATATATAATAATATATTATTCTTTAATACATACAATATAAAATTAAAATCATTCTCGCATATTTTATTTTAAATCTTAAATTTAAATAATAATAAATATTATGAAATAAAAATAGATTTATTCTTTATCATTTATAAAATTTAATATATTACTACCATACAATTATATAAAATAAAATATATAAATTATCCAATTTATTTCATATAGTACATCCCAATTAATTTATTTAACGCGGAACAAATCCAAAACCAGAAATCACTTGTGAATTCGCACACAAATGAAAGATGTTTAGGTTTACAACTACAAGTATTAAACAGTAAATATTGAGAAATATTAAATTTATAAAAATTTACACACGTACATTATAATGTTTCACGTGATAAATTATCTTATAAATATTATTTTTAAATTTTTTAATACAATTAATTAATACAATTATTAAGATTATATATAAAATTTGTGCTCACTTTAGCATTATCATTAAACAAATATGCCCAAATCCAAGTCATAGTTTGGACGATGACAAAGACAAAAATGATTTCCTAGGCAAAGAATCCAACGTTCGAATATACACCCAAGAGAAGGAAGTACAGTTATAAGCCTGAATCATTTTCTGTAGGATATGTAACGAAGTAATATTTTTATCAACAAAAATTTAAAGTAATATAGTTTTATTTTTAAAAGTAAAAAATACCTGATGCTTGATATTGAAAAGAAAAAAAAACAATATCATTCTTAAAAAGTATACAATAATAAAAAAAAAAACACATCCATTTTGCAGCCCCATACCATGCCATCTATGCCTTTTTACTTTTAGCTGCATATTCCAGAATCCCAAGATGTTCATCTCCAAACAAAGCCCCTTTACGTGTATAAATATAAACGTATTATTATTTTTGCAAATTTCCTCTGCTTTAGAATACCGCCTTTCAACTTTTCTCTCTCGGAGTTTCTTGTGATTCAATTCCTTACTCTTCTCTCGTATCTGAGTTATCGGCCCGACGTTTCCGCTGTCGTATATGTACTTTTCTTGATTGCCAATGGCAGTGAATTGCAGGTGAGCTTGGTGTTTGTGATTTTGTGTTGGATTTGAGTTGTTGATTCTGTAGCTGCTCACAGAGAGGAAGTCGAGAAACATAGATGGAGAATGGGGGAGGAATTGGAAAGAAAATAAGGATTGGAGTTTGTGTGATGGAAAAGAAGGTGAAATGCGGTGTCGAGGTTTTTGTCATTCTACTCCATTTTTATTTCGATCCGTAACAGAAAATATTAATGAATTGAACAATGAATATATACGGATTGTGTCAGTACTGACTGTATAACCTCTCATTGTTTATAATTTATAGTTGTTTTCGGCACCAATGGGACAGATTCTGAAAAGGTTACAAGCATTTGGTGAATTTGAGGTATATATATTTGTTTACAATGTCCATTTTTATACTGCTTGTTGCTTTAGATTGAAATTAATTTATAACTTCACTTTTTGATCCAAAAGATTGCAGATCCGCGAGTTTTATGCTTGAGTGAGTGTTTGGTTTCTGAGGCATTATAGTGTTGGCCATTATTAAAATGCACACATACTTAGACAATGCATATGCTTTGAATTTTCTTCGCATGGAACTAGTTAGGACTTTAAATTTTTTCCTGAGATATTGATTAGGGGTTATTTCTTATGATTCTGTTTGTTGTGCTCTTGTAGATTACACAATTTGGAGACAAACTTATCCTTGAAGATCCAATAGAAAGGTGAATTTCCATAAATTGGATATAGTATATTAATAATGGTGGAAGAGTTTCCTGTCATGAAATGTCACGAATGATAGGGACAGTTGAATATGACATCTGTCTTTCTCTGTGTTTCCGTGGGAGCCCTATTGCCGACAGTTTTTGGTATCAGCAAGTTGGTGATCTTTTGGTTTCTTTGTTGTTTTGTCATTTCAGTTGGCCAATATGTGATTGCTTGATTGCATTTCATTCCACTGGCTATCCTCTTGAGAAGGCCAAGGCATATGCTGCTTTAAGGAAGTAAGATTTAACTGTGTTTTTCTCTTCATTATGATACATTCAACAATCATATTAATTATTTATTTCATAATTTTAATTTTCCACGTTTAATTCACATTAGCAATTTATAATAATTTTTAAAGTTGTCTTTTGATCCCTAGTAGATCCATGGATCTTTTCTTTTTCCAAATGTAATTTGCACTGAATTGATTGGTCCATTCCTAAGTGACTCCTTTTTTGCACAAACTTCCACTATAAACTGAGACGATGGCTATTTATTGAGTCAAAAGGTCAAGGATAATGAAATGATATAGGATGCTATAACACATTATTTGTTGTTTAACTACAAGGACCCTCAATCAAGAGATGTAAATCTGTATGGAAATATAATCATCTTTATTATGGAATCCATGTGGAGCTCTTCATTTCTTTTTGTTCAACCTCAAAGAAAATATTAGTTTATTTATAAATTTTCTTCTTTGAACCAGACCTTTTCTTGTGAATGAGTTGGAGCCACAACACCTACTTCATGATCGTAGGAAAGTATATGAGGTGAGCATACAACCTTGTTTTTGGAGTTGTTTTTAATATTTTTAATATTGGGGTGTTATTTCAGCACTTTGTGAAAATGTTTTATGCCTACACTTTTACAAATGTTAAATTTTTGGTTAATATGTTCCTCTCTTGCACGAAGGCTGAAACTAGATACAACAGAAAACTCATATCTCTGAACTAGAAAAAACTTAAAGTGCAATGCTGCGCTTTTTTCCCCCCCACTTATTCTGGTTATTTTCATTTGTTAATTTTTCAGGCTGAGAAAAACTTAGGAAATTATAAAGGTACTAGAGGCTATGCTACATAAATTGGAAAATACCTGGGAGCTTTTATCCCTGCTGGAGTTTCCTGCATTTTGTCTCTTTTAAACTTCTCATTCTTTTTCTTACTATATGTATTATTGTTTTGGCTACAGTCCTTTGTTCCTTTTGAATATTCAATGAGTATCGATAATGACAATATATGGGTAGAGGCTTAGGTGCTCAAGAATTAAATTACTTTTTTTTAAGACAGGAAAAGGTTACTTGAAGCCAATTATTAGGCCTTGACACAGAATCTTTTTAGTTAGTTATTTGTTTGTTTGAATATTTTATGGCTTTCAAACATTGAACTGTCTAAGCTTATGCCTTACTATTGTGGACTCTAGTGTCTCGAGATGTATGGAATTCCCATTCCAAGATATGCCCTAGTAAATAGGGAAGTGCCACATCAAGAACTTGACTATTTTATGGAAGAAGATGATTTTGTTGAGGTTCATGGTCAACGTTTCTGGAAACCATTTGTGGAAAAGCCTGTTTGTGGTAAGCTCGTTTCTCTACGTATAAGCACATTTTTGTTTTTGACTATTTTCAATTGGTGAATGTTATTAAGCCAATGAGCTTCTATTGTGAGTTTGTTGCAGTTTTTTCTTGTGTCTTGTGTTCACTTGGTGCTTAAATTCCTGCTAATTGTCATACAAGAATTTCACATTGTCGAAGTTAGAAACAGTGGAAAGATATTCATGAAAGTGTGCGCTAGTGACTATTATTTCCAGAATTTTGGTAAAATACAATTATAGATATATGCTAACATAATAATCAAGACAAAATGTCTGGCCCACTGAACAATAAAATAATAAGCAGCATATAAATAAACTGACTTTTTTTGTGTGTAATAATTATGCCCAAAACTATATTTGGGTTGCTTGATAATGTAATTGCAGGATAGTTTAATGGTTGACCCACTCATCGGTTTGAGCTATGCAGATTAACAAGAGACGAAAACATGATGTGACTATATAGCATTGGTTGTCTTCTGTCTCATCTCTGAACCACTTACAATATCCTATGCGGTATTAAAGAGTCAACATTTCTTTTCAAGGTTTTCAACATTTGTATATCCATATGGTCTAGAATGTCAATGTTCTTATTACTTCAGTTGGTCTAGAATGTCAATGTTCTTATTACTTCAGTTTGTTATGCACATAATTTTTTCTTGTCTCTCTTTTGAAGTTTTCATTATGAAATTGTTTTTTAATTTCCTTCGAGATTTTCACCTTGTATTAATTGTGTTGTTACATCTCCTACAACTTCTAGAGTTGATAACTTCTTAAAATTTTATGTTAACAAGTGAAATTGGTTTTCTTATTTTTGTTAATAACATTTCCTATGCTTCGAGAAGGGGATGATCACAGTATAATGATATATTACCCTAGCTCAGCAGGAGGAGGAATGAAGGAATTGTTTAGGAAGGTGAGCCTTTAAATTTTGAACTTTTCTGTACCCCCTTCTCTCTCTACAAATGTTGTATGAATGAAACAATATTGGTTTGTATGGCATGCTCATTGCCTATGTGATTTTACTATATGAGAGTCTAATACATTTTCATGAACAAAAATGGGAAGAGAAATTTTTTACCAACGTTAAATGATGTTTGCAGCCCAAACAGATCTATAGTGTTAAGACTGAAGTGAGGTTTACTTAGTTTAATATTAGCTTGAAGCTATAGTTTTACAGCTGAAATCTAAGCAGGAGGGTGGTCTGGTGAGTTCAGTTTAGATTTTTCCTTATTTAATTCTCATAAGTCTTCGGGTCAAGATTTAAGCATATTTCTTTATGATCAATATGTAGGTGTTTTGTCTCAATAAGTCAGCAGCTTACTCATGATAAAATGTGATGCTTATCTCCTGTCATTAACATAATCAACATTTGTTTCAGGTTGGCAACCGGTCTAGTGAATTTCATCTTGAGGTTAGAAGGGTGAGACGTGAAGGCTCCTATATATATGAAGAATTCATGCCCACTGGTGGAACAGATGTCAAGGTTCTTTTATTTCAGTCTATATTACTTGCATGGTTGGAATTTGCAATTTTTGTGTTTCCACAAGCTTAAGGGAGTCATGTTCTCTTTTTGGCTTACTATAAAGTTGCCTTTTTTGTCTTCTCTTTAGATTTTTTTATTCTCAATCATTCATCGGTTCATTCATATGCTTAATATTCTTACAGCATCCTTTCTGCCATTTTTGAGATACCTTCATATTGAGAATTTTGCTGTTTGCCCTCTTTGTTTGATGTCTTTTTCGTGCTAGAACTTGTGGCTTGATGGCACTTCTATGTATTCATTGACTCATTGGTTTAGTTGTCTAAATATGTAGATGATTGCTCATTTTTCCAAATACATGTAGGTTTATACAGTTGGTCCAGAATATGCACATGCTGAGGCTAGGAAGTCTCCTGTTGTTGATGGTGTTGTGATGAGAAATCCTGACGGAAAGGAAGTAAGTAGTACATTTAATATAAACTATTCTCTCACTCATAGCAAAATATGTACTCCTTAGTTTTTTTTAATCTTCTTTTTTCCTTGGCATTAGTTAGCTGTAGTGAGTTTTTTTCCTCTGTCTCTCTCTTTACAATATAATTATGTACTCATTCATTTTTGCATTTTGCATTAGTTAGCATTAGTGAATATAAACATTAGTTTGTGGAACTTATTTATGTTACTTATTTGTCAGGTGAGATATCCTGTCTTGCTGACACCTGCAGAGAAGCAAATGGCAAGGGAAGTTTGCATCGCCTTTAGGCAATCGGTATGTCAATTAATGGTGGTAACATTTCAATAATTAGCATGTATTTTATCATTCTTGCTGGAAATTTTGAATATTTTAATCTTTTCATTCTACTGTGATGCCAAAAGTTGCATTTAAATTTAAGTTTGATGCATTAGTCGTTGTTGGTAGATTCATGGCTGTTTTACCTGGGCTGAATAAATCTGCCTACAACGAATATTAGTCCTCTCTTTGTTTCATTCCAGCATACTTTTTTCCTCTTTATTCTGTCTGTTAATCTAGTAAAGAATAAAGATGCACTGGTTTAAATATACTTGAATATAATTACAAGTTTTGTCCTTTAAGCTTATTGAATAATTGTTTTGTGTAAACTATAAACTTCTTGATTAATTTTAAATTGCTCACTAGTTAGCTCTATAAATAGTATTATACATGTTTGTCTAAACAACACCTATGTTCTCTTAACTTCTATCAATTCTACAATTTAGTCCCTCTAACTTTATTTTTCATCCCTAACTTTTTAATTTTAACAAATTTGGTCTTAAAGGAACTAAATGTGTTACATTTGAAAAGTTAAGGGTCTAAATCAGGAAAAAAAGTAATTTAAACACTTTAATTATGATTGTTACAATGAAGATTCTACATAATTTCTAAATTTGGTCTAAATTTCTTGAATTTGGAAAATTAGGGACCAAAGTATAGAATTGGTAAAAGTTTGGTAACAATAGGTGTTGTCCAGCCAATGTTTTTTATTCATCTTACTGCCATTTCAATTGCTTCAATTTTTTTTTCTTCCCTTTCTTTCTTTCTATCTAAAATTGTACCAAGTAATACCTATTTTCTCATTCATGTGAAAATATCTGCATTGAAAGAATTGTATAATTATGTTGCATGGCCATGTACATACACACTTGCTATGTTTCATAATTTCTTTTTGTACGTGCTGTGTCAAAGGTTCATTATCAAATTATCTCATTGCTTGCAGGTTTGTGGATTTGATCTCTTGCGTTGTGAGGGACGCTCATATGTTTGTGATGTGAATGGATGGAGTTTTGTTAAGAACTCTTACAAGTAGGCCCCTAAGTTTGTAACTATTTGCTTTTGATCTGTTGTTGGTAGTTTGCTGTGGTTTGGAATTCCATAAATGATTGAACATGGTGTCTAATATCTGTGATATAGTCCCTACCTGAAGTTTCTTAACTTATTCTGCTGAATGTTAAAATTGTTTTAAATCTTGAAAAGCAATTGCCTTCTACATCAAGTCTACCAATACTGATTAATTGGTGATGCCTTTACACGAAGTTATGAAGTTATTCAACATATTTTAGGTGATATATCTTGTCTCAGATGACCAAGATGAATTCTTAGTTATTAATTTATAAAACTGAGTTACCCTAATAGCGTTTGATCTATGCCCTAAGTGTATTGGATATACTGGTATGGACAGAGTTGTACAATCTAGTGCCAATATGAGAAGTGGATGCTGTTCATGTTGGTGCAATCCGTGGTTGGTAAAGGAATATAAAATTAAGAGATTAAATAAGTTGAAATTTGGAGAAGGATATAGAAACTTGGGAGAAGAAGTAAGCATAGAGAGTAAGTAGGAGAGAACAAACAACAATCAATGCATAAAATCTCAACCCTCAACTTTGAAATGGGCTTACAACCTTGAGCAGTTAAAGGACCTTAGTTGCTCTTTCACAAGGAAATAAGGACAAATAACTATTTAGACCTTGTCAAGATGGTTTTTCTTTTTCATAGTATTTGTTCTGGGGTATTTCTTTACCTTTTGCAATCAATATGAAAGGTTGAAAAGGGCACTTCCTTTATTTGCTGCTTTAGACCATACTAGTCTCACAAATCACACAAATAACTTATGTTCATTTCTTATGGTAGACACGTTTTTCCCCATACAGGTACTATGATGATGCCGCTTGTGTTCTTAGAAAGATGTTTTTAGATGCTAAAGCTCCTCATCTTTCTTCAGCAATTCCACCAACCTTACCATGGAAAGTTAACGAGCTGAGTCAACCAATCGAGGGTTTAACTCGTCAAGGAAGTGGAATCATTGGGACATTTGGACAATCTGAGGAGTTGCGATGTGTGATTGCTGTTATTCGTCAGTATGTTCTAAGTATCACTCTTTTCCTATGTATGTTTGGAATTACTTGCTTTCCTTTTTAGCCTTTTATGCTTTTGAACAGTGGTGATAGAACTCCAAAACAGAAGGTGAAGTTGAAGGTTACTGAAGAAAAGCTGCTAAACCTGATGTTAAAGTACAATGGTGGTCGGCCAAGATCTGAAGTGATTAACTCTTCCTTCTAGTTTTGTCCGTTGATTTTCTCTCAATATGTTGTAAAATCTAAATAGAAATTGTCTTGTCTCTTTTTTGTAGACAAAACTGAAAAGTGCTGTCCAATTACAAGATCTTTTAGATGCCACCCGTATGCTCGTACCTCGTACTCGGTATTCCTATGCACTAAATCCTTTTTAACTTCAACTAAGTATTGGCTTATGAGTATACTTCATAAGAATATCAACCATTGGATTCTCACGTGTCCATCTAAGAGAGTAGGGTTGAATTGCTTCTTCATAGGTTAAAGTGTAAATCTCACATTTTCTTTTAGATTAATCATAGATGTAGATAAGGGATCATATTCACAGATAATGCATGAATTATAAAGTATGGAGGTACCATTATTAGTCCTTGCTTTACTCTAGCACTAAGTGGATTTATATCTCAAATGTTAAACTTTGATAGTTTATATCCAACATGTTATTGTAAACATGTCTTTTTGTAAATTAAGTTTTAAACGAAGAGATCTTTGGTCTTTCAGAATTATGATGACTATTATACATTATCTAGACCAGGTCGAGAAAGTGATAGTGAAGCAGAAGACATTGAGCATGCTGAAAAGCTACGTCAAGTTAAAGCTGTTCTTGAAGAGGTTTGCTAGTTTCAATTGAAACAGTAAATTTTTGTTTTCAAACATTGTCCAATTATTAGTTCATAGATTGTTTTTTACATAAGATGTACTCAATAATTGTTGTCAAATGTCAGCATACTCAACTCCTCATAACGTACTAATTTTTTCAGGGTGGACATTTCTCTGGAATTTATAGAAAGGTTCAATTGAAACCACTCAAGTGGGTTAAAGTAACAAAAAGTAGCGGAGAAGAGGAAGAACGACCTGTTGAAGCATTAATGGTTCTTAAATATGGGGGCGTCCTTACACATGCTGGTAGAAAGCAGGTGCTGATATAATTTCATTTTCTATAAAAATTTAAGTGTTTTATTGTATAGTATAAAATTATGGTGATCTCCTCCCGATATCTTCAGGCAGAAGAACTTGGTAGATATTTTCGAAACAATATGTATCCAGGTCAGGTCCTTTTTTTACTCTGAAAGTAGCTTTACCCTGTGTTCTTTTCTTTCAATATTATGTTGTCAGAGAGTGGAATAGGAAGTTGTCTATCAGCATCCTTTTCTTGTACCAACGTTAATTGGCTAGAAATTATAGGTGAATTATTCTTGATCTAGTCAGAATGGTAAGCTTTCAAACTTCTTTTTCCAAGGGTAGCTTCTTAAGATAATAATATGCAAATTAGTAGTGGTTGTTGTGCCTTGGCAAAGCACTATTTTATCTCCCTATAGCATGTGGTAATGAGCAATATAAGAACTTTATAGACTTAGGATAGTGATTGCTCATATAGAAGGATGTAGAGTTCATCCATTCATCTTCTTTACTAGCTTGTTGTACTCCATTAGCCTTCTGCTCTCTCAAGGGCAGTAGCAATAGGAGTCCTAAGTCAAATCCAGAAGTGAGTTCATGATAAGTTTCTTATACAACTGTAGGTGAAGGAACTGGCCTGCTTCGACTCCATAGTACATATCGTCATGATCTTAAAATATATAGCTCTGACGAGGGCCGTGTGCAGGTATATCTTCTTCAGCAATAATAAATCCTTTTCTTATTCTGTTTGTTCTACAATGCACGAAAGTTTTTAATTATTTTCATTAATTATTGACTTGGTCATCATTTCCTACATAACAATTTTGACAACTATTGACAGATGTCTGCAGCTGCATTTGCCAAAGGCCTTCTTGATTTAGAAGGGCAACTAACACCAATACTGGTGAGTTCTTTTTTTTCCCCTTCCTTTCGAGAGTTTGGACTGCATTTTTTAGGTTCAAGGTTAGCAATTTTATCGTACTTTTTTCAGGTTTCCCTTGTAAGTAAGGATTCCTCTATGTTGGATGGACTTGACAATGCCAGTGCTGAAATGGAAGAAGCCAAGGTTTTTCTTGCTATTTACATCAACAGTTCATGATCATATTTCTGTTTGTATGTTTGTAAGTTGTGTGAATTTTAAAGCTAACGAGCAAGGTTACTTATATAAGGCGTATTAGAAACATGGAATTGGGATATAATCAAGAGCTAGAAATTCGAGGAGAAATGGAAATCAGGTTCTCTGTATTTAACCACATCCACATCTTTGGTGGACTTTATCACCAATTGTACGGGATATATGATTGAATTAAAATGTGGGCATTATCTTTTTCATCTTCTTAATTGCATCGTGGGTTGCACCTATTATACTTTGAATTGATCCTGTTCATACAAGTGATGATAGAATAGTGATGCTGAAGAGTCATGACAACAACTATTTTCCTTAGGTGGTGTTTGGTTCACAGAATGAAATTGGAATTGGAATGGGAATGAGAATGAAAAGAAAATAATATTATTTGGTTTGACCACTGGAATCAAAGAAGGAATCAGTATTACTGTGTTTGGTTTATAACTAGAATGGAATAAAAAACACTGTATATTACCTTGATACTCTTATATTCAGTAAAATTTAAATAATATTATTTAATTATTATTTTTTCGTCAGATAAAATACATTATTGAAATCATAATTTTTCAAAATAATTATTACTTAAAAATAAAATATATTATTAAAATTATTATTTTTTTCTAAATAGGTTTGGGATTTAAGGGTTTAAGGTATAGGGTTTAGGGTATAGGTTATAGGATTTAGGATTTAAGGTTTTACGTTTTGCGATTTAAGGTATATGGTATAGAGTATAGAGTATAATGTTTAGGGTTTAAGGTATATTTGTGGGTTAAGGTTTAGGGTTAAAATTATTATTTTTTTAAATAGGATTTAGGGCTTAGGGTTATATTTGTGGGTTAAGGTTTAGTGTTAAAATTATTATTTTTCTAAATAGGGTTTAGGGTTTTGGGATTTAGAATTTGGGATTTAGGGTTTATGGCTTAAGGTTTAGGGTTATATTTGGAGTTGGGGTAAAATTGGAACAAAAAATTAAGATGGAAATGGAATCATGATTGCTTAAGGGGGAGAAAGAATTCTCATTCTTTTTTTTTAGGAATCGATTCCATTCCATTCCCACTTTTCAATCCAACCAAATATAAAATTGGAAGTAATCAATTCTGATTACATTCCATTCCATTCAATCAAACACCACCTTAGAACTTGGGGTTTAGGAGGTGGGGTGCCATTTGAGATAACTAATTTTGAAATAGGTACACTTTAGTCCCATTTTGATTTATTTCATAAATTTATGAAAAGTTACCAAATAAGATCACTTTGAACAACAACTTGGATAAGCTTATTCTTATTTATTTTTTATTTTTCTTTTCTTTCTAGCCAAAGAACCAAATATTCTAGGCTTGACATGTGTTGACTTTTGGAGGAGGTATTAAATGGTGCCGTAGTAGAAACTTAGGCATCAATAAGCAATTGGTGAGAGAAATTTGATGTTGGTCTTAGTTCTCAATAATGATGCCCAAAGGTATCATTGTAAATTTTCCAGCTGCCAACAGTTCACCCATGTATTTTTATCCTCGTTTCAAGTACCTTTGAGGCCTCATTGTCAAAAACCAGTACCACTACCTAAACCCATTTTGTTATGTTAGAGATGTTAGTTGTGTATTAGGTGTCTATCACTAGGTGAATATATTAGTTGTGTATTAGGTGTATGTCACCTAAGAGTGTCCCTTACTTTGTATATAAATATGTAGTGCCTTTGAATGAAAATAAGTAGAGTAAATTTTGAGTATTACATTGTATCAGAGTATTTGGGTTACAAAATTTGGGAATTTTTTTTCTGTTTAAATTAGGGCCTAATTTTGGGTAAACACAAATTAGGATTTAGTGCATTTTTGGGTTCCAACTCGAAACACCCTTTTGGAGTGCACATTTTTTCTCACCGCCGGCACAGGGAGGAAGACCAGCCGCCAACTGGCCAAACCTCGAAGTCCGGTCACCAGACGAGCCGCGAGTGAGCCACACGCGCCACCGCGACTTTCTGTTATCTTTCCACGCGCCGACGCGTGATAGCGCATCCGTGCAACAGTTTTCTCCGGTCGACCTCGTGTTGCTCTCCGTCGTTCCCCTGCGTCATCTGTGGTGGTTTGGCACTCATCGCTTGTGATTGTTCAGGTTTGGGTTCTTCCAATTTTGTGTTCTTGTTCGCTACGTGTTTGGTCGCTGCTGTTGTTGGATTTTGTTTGTTCGTTTGCTCGCTGCCTTGTCGTTTGTAGGAGTTATGGCTGAAAAGAAATCTAATGTTGTAACGGATGTGGTGCCTGTGATGTCTAAAATCACGGATCATAAGCTCAATGGCTCGAATTATTTAGCTTGGAGCAAGACCATTCGAATTTATTTGAGAAGTATTGACAAAGATACTCATTTGACTAATGATCATTCTAAAGATGATTCAAAGTAGACATGGCTTAGAGTAGATGCCCACTTATTTCTGCAGATTCGGAATTCTATTGAAAGCAATGTAATTGACTTGATCAATCATTGTGAATTCGTTAAGGAATTGATGGATTATTTGGATTATTTGGATTTCTTATATTCTGGTAAAGGAAATCTTTCTCGCATGTATGAGGTATGCAAAGCATTTTACCGTGCAGACAAACAAGATCAGTCACTCACAAATTATTTTATGGAATTTAAAAGCACTTATGAGGAGCTCAATAGTTTGATGCCTTTTAGCCCTGATGTAAAGGTTCAGTAAAACTAACGGGAACAAATGGCGGTCATGAGTTTTCTTGTCGGTCTTCCCTCTACTTTTGAGACTGCTAAGTCCTAGGTTCTTTCTGGTTCTGAGATCTCCTCTTTACAAGAGGTGTTTAGTCAAGTACTTCGTACAGAAGACACTCCACCTTCACCTGCTCAATTAAATGGTGCTTTGGTCAGTCGAAGTAATAATTATGAGCATGGATGGTCAA
Organism: Hippophae rhamnoides; assembly: GCA_033030585.1. Taxonomy (NCBI): domain Eukaryota; kingdom Viridiplantae; phylum Streptophyta; class Magnoliopsida; order Rosales; family Elaeagnaceae; genus Hippophae; species Hippophae rhamnoides. The sequence continues at coordinate 56,573,946 of CM065428.1, read as the reverse complement.
CTTATATGAACAGAAACAAAGGAGGCGGCTCGCACGGGTCTGAAACTCGACCACAGGACCTAGGAGGTATTGTATGTCACTATTGTCACAAACCAGGACATACGAAACATGACTGTAGAAAGCTTCAGTACAAACATCAGAAAGGTCACTCGGCTCATATTGCATCCGCTTCTGATACTTCTAAAAAATCGGTTCTTATCTCTGCAGATGAATTTACCAAGTTCTCACAGTATCAAGAATCACTAAGGTCTTCATTAGGGATGGGCAAAAAAATCGTGGGTTCGATTATCTACGGTTATCCGAACCGACGGTTCGGTTTTTAACCGGTAAATTTTGGGGACGGGGACGGTTTCAGGGAAAAACCGAATATGAAACAACGGTTACGGTTACGGTTATACTAAAAACCGTACCCGCCCATACCCGAAATTAATTAGATTTAATTAATTAAATTATATATTAAATTATAAATAAAAAATTAATTATATATATTTAATAAATTAAATTATATATATATTTCGGTTTTTTTCGGGTTTTTTTCATAACCGTCCTGAACCGTTACCCGCGGGTAAAAAACCGTCCCCGAACCGTAACGGTTTTCAGGCGGTTTTGGTTATAGGTTTTAAAATTCAGTTCGGGGACGGTTATATCAAAAACCGTCCCCGGCCGTCCCCATGCCCATTCCTAGTCTTCATCACCTTCTGTCACTGTTATTGTTGATTCAGGTAAATCAAATGCGTGTCTCATTTCCTCATCTTCCAAATGGGTTATTGATTCTGGTACCACAGATCATATGACAGGTAATTCTAGTCTCTTTTCTACTCTTCAGTCACACACTTCTACCTCTACTGTTACCTTAGCCGATGGGTCACCATCTATTGTTCTTGGGTCTGGCACAAGTACTCTCACTCCTTTGCTTCCTTTGTCGTCTGTCTTACATTTATCTAGCTTATCCTTTAATTTGATCTCTGTAAGTCAGCTTACTCGTAATCTTAATTATTGCATCTCATTTTTTCCTGATCGTTGCTTATTTCAGGATCTTATAACGAAAAAGACTATTGGTAAAGGACATGAGTCTAGAGGCCTCTATATTCTTGACACACCAATACCGAAATCTGTCGCTTGCTCTAGTGTAACCTCTTCCTTCGAGGCACATTGTAGACTGGGTCATCCATCTCTTCCTTTACTGAAGAAACTTTGTCCTCAGTTTAGTAAGGTGTCTTTATTAGATTGTGAGTCTTATCAATTTGCAAAACATCATCGTCTCAGTTCAAATCCAAGAGTTAATAAACGTGCTAGTGTTCCTTTTGAATTAGTTAATTCTGATGTTTAGGGTCCTTGTCCTATTTTGTCTAAACTTGGATTTAAGTATTTTGTTACTTTTGTGGATGATTATTCTCGTGTAACTTGGTTATATTTAATGAAGAATCGTTCTGAATTGTTTTCTATTTTTTGCGTATTTTGTGTTGAAATTAAAACTCAATTTAATGTTTCAATTCGTACTTTGCGAAGTGATAATGCCAAAGAATATACATCAGTTTTGTTTCAATCTTATATGGTTCAAAATGGCATGCTTCACGAAACTTCGTGTGTTGATACTCCACTCAAAATGGAGTGGCCGAATGTAAGAACAAACATCTTCTCGAAACTACATGTGCCTTATTATTTCAAATGAATGTTTCTAAACCTTTTTGGGCCGATACAGTTTCAATAGCATGTTTTCTTATTAATCGTATACCCTCATCTGTTCTTCATGGTGAGATTCCTTACAAAATTTTGTTTCATAATAAGTCACTATTTTCGGTTCACCCTAGGATATTTGGTAGCACTTGTTTTGTTCGGGATGTTCATTCGCACGTTACTAAATTAGATCCCAAGTCTTTGAAGTGTATCTTCCTTGGTTATTCTCGTCTCCAAAAAGGTTATAGATGTTATTGTCCTAGTCTTAACAAATATCTTGTCTCAATTGATGTTACCTTCATGGAAGACACACCCTATTTTTTGTCTTCTCCTCCTGCATGTTAGGGGGATGATGACGATTTGTTAGTCTATTCTATCGCATCATCTGAACTTGTCTTTGATCCAGTTCATGTTAGGCCTCCTATAACTCAAGTCTACTCTAGACATAAACCTTCTGATTCATGTCTTGCACCTACTCCTTCGTCATCAGATTCAGTCCTGAACGATGATCTTCCTATTGCATTACGCAAAGGTAAACGTCAATGCATTTATCCTATTTCTTCTTTTGTTTCGTATAATTGCTTGTCGTCTTCCTCTTGCTCTTTTATTGTCTCTCTTGATTCTATTTCTATTCCTAAAATTGTTCACGAAACCATATCTCATCCTGGTTGGCATCATGCAATGATCGAGGAAATGAATGCATTGGATGACAATGGTACTTGGGACTTGATTGATTTACTTTCGAGAAAACGGACTATCGGATGCAAATGGGTGTTCACAGTTAAGGTTAATCCAGATGGGTCAGTTGCTCGATTAAAGGCCCGTCTTGTTGCTAAGGGATATGCTCAAACCTATGGAGTGGACTATTCTGACACTTTCTCTCCTGTTGCTAAATTGACATCTGTTCGGTTGTTTATTTCTATAGCAGCTACTCACCATTGGCCTTTGTATCAACTAGATATCAAGAATGCTTTTCTTCATAGTGATCTTCAAGAGGAGGTGTTTATGGAGCAACCTCCTGGTTTTGTTGCTCAGGTGGAGTCTAGGCAAGTTTGTCGTCTCCGTAAATCTTTGTATGGTTTGAAACAGAGTTCTCGTGCTTGGTTTGGAAAATTTAATCAAGCTATAGAAACGTTTGGTACGATGAAAAGCAAGTCTGACCATTCTGTGTTCTACAAACAATCAGAAGTTGTTATCATTCTTTTAGTTGTGTATGTAGATGACATTGTTATTACTGGAAGTGATACTACGGGAATTTCATCTCTTAAGTCTTTCCTACATACTCAGTTTCACACGAAGGATTTGGGGATGCTAAAGTATTTCTTGGGTGTTGAAGTCACAAGGAGTAAAAAATGTATCTTTCTATCTCAGAGAAATATGTCCTGGACTTATTAACCGAGATAGGAAAATTAGAAGCAAAACCTTGTAGTACTTCAATGATTCCGAACATCCACCTTATAGGAGATGGGGAACTTTTTAAAGATTCTGAGAGATATCGAAGGGTGGTTGAAAAGCTGAATTACCTTATCGTGACTCGTCTAGATATTGCATATTCAGTCAGTGTTGTTAGCCAATTTATGTTATCCTCAACAGTTCATCATTGGGCAGCGTTAGAGCAAATTTTGTGTTACTTGAATGGAGCACCTGGACGTGGTATCTTGTATGCAAATCATGGACACACTCATATTGAATGTTTTTCAGATACAGATTGGGCAGGTTCCAAAGTGGATAGAAGATCCACATCAGGCTATTGTATTTTCATTGGAGGAAATTTGGTCTCATGGAAAAGTAAGAAGTAGAATGTTGTGTCACGATCGAGTGCAGAGTCAGAATATAGGGCTATGGCACAATCTGCATCTGCGATAATATGAATATATCAGCTCTTGGATGAAGTAGGTCTTAAAACTTCAGTACCAGTGAAATTGTGGTGTGATAACCAAGCTGCTTTTCATATTGCTTCTAATCCTGTGTTTCATGAGCGAACTAAACACATTGAAATTGATTGTTATTTTGTTCGCGAGAAAATTTAGCAAGATTTGATTTCTACAGGATATATGAAGACTGGGGAACAACTAAGAGATATCTTCACGAAAGCTTTAAGTGGGGTTCGGGTTGATTATCTTTGTAACAAGTTGAGCATGATTAATATCTATGCTCCAACTTGAGGGAAAGTGTTAGAGATGTTAGTTGTGTAATAGGTGTCTATCACTAGGTGAATATATTAGTTGTGTATTAGGTGTCTTAGTTGTATATTAGGTGTATGTCACCTAAGAGTGTCCCTAACTTTGTATATAAATATGTAGTGTCTTTGAATGAAAATAAGTAGAGTGAATTCTGAGTATTACATGCTACATGTTTTACTTTTAAATCGTCACTGTTATAAACCCAGACCTAATTTAACCTAATAAAATCTCATTGAGTTAAGGGTTGTCCAAACTTATAAGCGTTATTGTTGCCTAACTCCTGGCCGAAGTGGGATAAACAAATCCTAACACTCCCCCTCACATCGAACAAAGGTGATCTTAGTTGCAAGCCACAGTGAGAGTGTAGGGAGGTCCACACATCGAAACAGGGCCTAGCTCTGATACCATGTTATAAACCCAGGCCTAACTTAATCCAATAAGATCTCATTGAGTTATGGGTTGTCTAAACTTATAAGTGTTACTGCTGTCTAATTCCTAATCGATGTGGGATAAACAAATCCAAACACTCCCCCTCACATCGAACAAAGGTGGTCTTAGTTGTAAGCCACGGTGAGAGTGCAGGGAGGTCCACACATCGAAATGGGGCCTAGCTCTGATATCATGTTATAAACCCAGACCTAACTCAACCCAATAAGATCTCATTGAGTTAAGGGTTGTCCAAACTTATAAGCGTTACTGCTGCCTAACTTTTGACCAATGTGGGATAAACAAATCCCAACAACCACCATCCACCATATCCTTCAAAAGTAAAGCCAGTCATGCAAAGAAAAAATACTCAAAAATTGAAAAGAATAAATTTCCCTAAACTACTGTTCAAATGACATTGTTTGGTACCTTTTTCATAAATTTAAGAACCAAATTGAAACATTTTTGAAGTAGTGGGATAAGTGTAAATTTCATAAAAAAAAATGTAACAATTTGGTACAGAACTATTTAGGAGGGAGATCGGGAAAAAAGGAGAGAAAGAGAATAATTAAGTGTTGATGAAGGACTCTTTTCAATTATTATTTCATTAATCAAATCCCCAAGCTATAATAGGAGGAGGCTTCCATTGTAGTACTTGGAAGTAAACCCCGTGGTAACCTAGAAAAAAAAGAGGGGGTAAAATATTATTGATAGCAAAAAATATTGTGCCAAATAATAAATTTTGGAGAAACCCTAATCTCCCACAGTTAACTCCAAATTCCCAATGTCTATTTCTTTTTCACTTCAGGATCTCTAGTGTGTGAACTTTGCTTCTTGGTCTATTCCCTTACGATAATTTGAAGTGAACTCATACTTTGTTCTCATCCTGATAATGATTTTCATTATTTGTCCTCAGGCTAGGTTGAATGAGATTATAACTTCTGGTGCCAAGGGACCTCATTGCAATGAATTTCCTCCTTGGATGGTTGATGGAGCTGGGTTGCCATCAAATGCTTATGAACTTCTACCCAAATTGGTAATCACGTTGTCCCAAGTGATGATATCTGTGTCAAATTGTTTTAAGGTTGTCACTGATAGTGCTTGGATTAAGTGTCATGTGTATGGAAAGATTTTTTGTCATTACTCATTGTGTATCTTGACCACTCACTTTTAGCACAGTTATGCTGTCTGTTCTATTTTAATATTCATATGCTACAAATAGCTTCTCAGTAATCGAGTTGCATAATTTTTTTTAATGAGAACTTGATCGTATTTGCTTCTTTAAATTTGATTCTCTGGATGATAGGTAGAATTGACAAAGAAGGTTACTGAACAAGTAAGACTGCTAGCCAAGGATGAAGATGAAAAACTTGCAGAGACTAGCTCTTACGATGTGATTCCCCCTTATGACCAAGCTAAGGCCCTTGGTAAAACTAATATCGATGTTGGTCGTATTGCTGCTGGACTACCATGTGGCAGTGAGGGATTCCTTTTGATGTATGCTCGCTGGAGAAAGCTCGAAAGAGACTTGTATAATGAACGCAAAGAGTAAGATGTTTGCTAATTTCGATTGATGATGGTTATGCTGATGTTGTTTAGGTTACATTTCTTTGCTGCATGAGGCGTAAAAGAGCATAGTATATAGGTCCCTTTTACTTTGGATTAGAGCTTCTTCTTTCTCCTGGATCTTTATTTTCAAATTATTACTTCACATTGTGAATGCAACTTTTTGTCTTGAAATCCGTTTATTGGTGAAACCAGGATGGATTACTATTGGATATAATTATGGAGTTGTACTAACATTGTACATTTTCTTGTAGGCGGTTTGATATCACACAAATTCCAGATGTTTACGACTCATGCAAGTAAGTCATATGTTTATCATTTGTGCTCTTTTGGATCTAGTATGCATAATTTTACCCAATATACCACAACAATTGCATAAATTTTCATTTTTTTTCTTTTCAAAATAGCACAAAATGGTAAGTAAAGTTATCAAATCTCCCAAATACCTTCCCCTCTCACCCCAACTTTGGCATGTTGACTGACTGGTGATCATCGAATTAAGTGGGTTTCATCCATTGAACTTTATCAAGATGAAGTGGAATTCTCTTTCTGAAGTGGTTTTCATAAGATGAATGTGGGGGGTGGCTTCAACTATGATGTATTTTGGGGAAACTTAAGAGATACACTGAATTGTTCATATCCTTAGTTTATTTGATTTACAAGGAGTTTCTTGGACTCTGGTAATTTTTATACTTCCTTTTGCTTTCTGTGTTTTGTGCTATTTTGACTTGTGATTTGGTAGATATGATCTTCTGCACAATGCCCATCTTAATCTTGAAGGGTTGGATGAGCTCTTCGAAGTTGCCCAGGTACATTAAAACTAGCTCCTATAAAAAAAATTCCCTGGAGTGTGGGGGAATGGTTTTGTTCTATTGCAAAAAAAAAAATTAAAAATTAAAATAAAAAAGTCATACTCACCAACGAATGAAACTTATTTTTATCTTGTTGGCTGTGGCTTCGGCTTTAAATTTTTCCCCTCAAGTACAAAATGCAAAGGGTGGCACGCCTGTTTTAGATCTTGAAAAAACAAATTGCAGAATAAAGGAATCTCTTGTATCTATCTGACAATTTTGCTTGCTGTGCATTCCAACTCTTGGATTATATTAAATTTTGACCAAAATTTTCCCGTCGTTCGGTTGTGTCATTATTACAGCTACTTGCAGATGGTGTCATCCCAAATGAGTATGGAATCAATCCAAATCAGAAGCTCAAAATTGGATCAAAGGTAATCTTCCTTCCCCTACTGATATTTCAAAATTGGATCAAAGGTAATCTTCTTTCCCCTACATTTCAAAATTCAATTTATACTGATATTTTCTTGCAGATTGCTCGCCGCCTATTAGGTAAAATTTTGATTGATCTACGAAACACTCGTGAAGAAGCCATAAGTGTTTCTGAATTAAAGGGTAATCAGGATCAGCTTTCAGAGCTGACAAAAACTGACAAGAAAGATAATGAGTTTGAATCAAAGGCTAAAACTAAGAGTGATGAGTCGAGAAGATTAAGCACCAGTGATATGCCAAAGATTTACACCAAGAATGATGATTTTAAAAGATGTAGCACAAGTGACATATCAGTGGAAGATGATGATGATGATAAAGAGACCAAATATCGCTTGGATCCAAAGTGGGTATTAGCCCCTTTTTTTTAAATTATTATCTTCATTCTCATCATCCTTAAAGCTACAACCAATTGTACTCCTTTTCTATAAGGTACGCAAATGTCAAGACACCTGGGAGGCACGTGCGGACCCGCCTTTACTTTACGTCTGTGAGTATTAGCTTTTTTTGTCATTTAGTGTTAAAGAGCCACCGTACATAAACTTTTCACCCACTTTTCCTTTGTTTTCTCCTGCGATTATGATTAGACAAATGGAGGATTTTCAAAGTCTTATGCAATTATGATTACCCAAAATTCTTTTGCAAATAGTTGGAATTGAACACAGCCTTGCAATATATTGTTCTCCAACATGGCTTAGCAAACCAAACATTTATACAAGGCTCTATTAAAACTGTTTGTTCTTGTTATATTAGCTCTCTGCTAGTCAATTGGAATTAAGTCCTCATCTGCATTGGACTAAATTGCTTGCACGTGTGCAGACACAAATGCGCACACGCACACACGCAAGCACAATCACCCACATCAAGAAAGAAAAAAGAAGTAATGTAAAGAACAACGACTCTTGTCTTCAGACCAATGAATCTCTTGTCTTTTCTTTTCTGTTGTCTACCACATCGACCAGGGATGCCAACAATGTGTTGGTTATTAGTCTGGTGTAACTTCTTTCTTGATAAGCGCGTTTTGAGGGAAAAATCATGACTGTGTAGACTTCAACATAGTATCAAAGCAGGTCCCTAGGTCTGATGAGTCCCCTCACGTACACTGGCACTTGGGTCTGGTAGAACTGTGTTCTCCCGTCATATGTGAGGTGGGGTGTTGAGTCACACATCGACCATGGATGCCAGCAATGTGCTGGTTATAAGTCTGGTGCAGCCCCTTTCCTGATAAGTGTATTTTAAGGGGAAAATCATGGCTACGCAGACTTCAACATGGTATCAGAGCAGGTCCCTGGGTCCTCTCACGCACACTGACACTCGGGTCTGGTAGAGCTGTGTTCTCCCGTCCGATGTGAGATGGGGTGTTGAGTCTCACATCGACTAAGGATGCCAACAATGTGTTGGTTATTAGTCTACTGGAACCCCTTTCCTGATAAGCGCGTTTTGAGAGGAAAATCATGACTGTGCAAACTTCAACATTTTCTCTCTTCTACATTTTCTGTGACTGAAAGAGAGCAGGAGTTCTTTCTTTCCCCAATAGAGAAAGTGTAATTTGTGCTCGTGTTATCTTTTTTCTTCCAAGTTTATTTATCATTTTTTCATATATAGTGTATTCTTTTTTCTTTCCTTTTCTTTTTGAACATTTTTCTTTATCACTGTTCATATGACAAAATCTGTTCCTCTTGTACTTTTATTGAAGTTTGATATTTTTCTTACACATAGAAAATTAAAATTAAATAGCCAGAAACAATTCATATTGGTGAGCCGAAATTATATACAAAGCTAGTATTCTTAATGGTTCACAAGTGTAATAATTTTGTCTATGAATATATATGCATAAGTTATACTTTATCTGGATTTATGCCTTTTAATTTAATGAGTGTTGTCTGAATGACAGGAATCACATATCCATTCTCTCATGAATGTTCTGCGTTACTGTAATCTGGATGAATCCCTCCATGGAGAGGATAGTCCTGTATGCCAAAGTGCTATGGAGAGGCTTTTCGAAACTAAAGAGCTTGACTATATGAGTCATATTGTTATCAGATTGTTTGAGAATACAGAGGTACGAAACTTGAGCTTTTGCAAGGTAACTATTAGTGCAAAATATTTAATTTGGCAACTCGGTTATAAGAGCTGGCATGGACAACTTGCCAGATAGATTTATTTTTCCAGAGTGATAAAAAAGCAAAGTTTCTGGTTGTTCTACCAGTAATCCTCCTAACAAAACTCTGTTTTTATTTTGGATGACTTTGCTAATGATTTGATAATTAGATTATTTAGTGCTAGTTTGGAACCACTTTCACTTTTAGTTGAAAGTGCTTTCAAATGGATTGAAGCACTTTCAAGGGTGTTTGGAAATATTTATAAGTTTCAAAATTTTGAGAAGTAATGCTTAACTCTGTAGCCACCTTCTAGTATAGTCGGTAAAGACTTGACATCTCTCATCCTAAAATAATTACTAAATTGCCTTAATTTTATGTTAAACACCTAACTTCTCATGAAACCACTCATACCATTGAAACCATTTCTATTTCTAAAAGCAGCACGGCTAAATGAATCCATAGTATGCCAATATATTTATGGTCTTGATTCTGAAATACAATAGTCATATCTCATATGTTCTTGATTGATTAAAGCAGTCATGCTGTAAACAATGGCGAGTGATATTATTCATTCCACTAGGACTTTAAATATAAGTCATGTCTTGTTTGTTAAAATTGACGCCATGGTTACAAACTAACAGTAATAATTAAAACTACAAACCATAATGCCCTATTGGTTTTGTGACTATTTTAAATATACTGGTTGGATTTTGCCATTTTTATGGTAATAACCTCCTCTGCAGGCAACATATTTACAAAATCAATATGCTTAGCGTGATGCCATCCTGAAATTGAACTGCAGGTGACACTAGAAGATCCAAAAAGATTCCGCATTGAGATGACTTTCAGTCGTGGTGCAGATTTGTCCCCACTAGAGGTAATGCATTTCCTCTTGTAATAATTAAAGCCAACATTAATTGAAGGAAAGTTTATGATGGATATTTTCAGGGGAGTGTTGAAAGGAAAGAAGTGCTCTCTTTCTTTCTCTCTCTGTTATCATTATCATTATTATTATTAATTTGTTTGATCGGCAAAACTATGTTTGTTCTTTCTTGGCAGGACAGTGAAGCAACTTCACTGCACCAGGAGCACACGCTACCAATTATGGGTCCAGAGAGGCTGCAAGAAGTGGTATCATGTCTTACCTTGGAAAAAATGGAGACAATGATTCGTCCATTTGCTATGCCAGCGGAAGATTTTCCTCCACCTTCAACCCCTGCCGGATTTTCTGGCTATTTCTCAAAAAGTGCATCAATGCTAGAGCGCCTGGTAAATCTCTGGCCTTTCCATAAGCATGGAAATTCCAATGGTAAATAGCCTAGCTTTTGACCAAGTTTCTTGTTCTTTCCTCTCATATGTCTTGGTTGGTTGAGCAACCAACATCAGTTTTGAACCCCTCTAGAAAATATCAAACTTATTGCTTTCATTATCAAATGAATGTTATGATCGTTTACTACTCAGACAAGTTATTGTTAATTAGTTAACTGACTCTAAAAAAGCTTAACTCAATGAATCACAGAACTTTCTGATGAACCAATTAAAGATGGCAATGGAAATGAGCCAATTCGGAGATAATCCGATGTGATTCGATTTAATCAGTTGTTCAAAAGATCCATTATAATCTGATTTGTTTTAATCCGTAGATCAGATGTATCAAATTAAGTATTGATTCATGTATCAATGAATATATATGACTTGATTTGAATTGTTTCAATTTTTTTTCTTAAAACTAAAACATTATTTATATTATTACATGTTTTAGATCGATAAATTTAAAAAAAAAATTAGATCCACAAATCTATTTGTTTTGATCCGTCTTGGTTTTTAATTCGATTCGTTAATGTTGTATGTGAATCGTGATTCGATTTGATTTGAAAATATTTTTTTTGATTTAATTTAGAATGGATTATATGAAGTAAATATCATTAAAGTTTCGATTCAATGGATCCTTTCACTATTCCTAATTTCAATCAACTTCGTTGTTATATGGTGTATTGGGGTGGCTCCCATCACTATTGCTTTGAAACTTATCCAGACGAGAATTGTGATATTGGTGACTCGAAGCAATAGATGATGTCCATACTTTTTGTCTTACCTCAAGTAATATCGAGATTGAATTTTTAAATGGTTCCGATCATTTTTTTATATTTTTGACCCCTTTACAAATAGTAAAAGCATATTTCCTTTATCTTTTATTTTTTTAATCGCCTACGGAGGAATTCTTCGATAATATTTTAGATTAATTAAATTATTTAAATGTTTTATAAATTAGGAAAAAACTTGATTTTTTTTTTTTGGGAAATCACATCTACAGCACTAATAATTGATGTATGTATACGTTCATGTATAATAAATTAGACATCTGAACAATACACAATGGAATATTAGGTGTGTTAATTCTTTTTCGAGTATTATAATGTGATATGGTAGGTAACGTTTATCATATTCTCATTTTAGCGCACCTTTTTCATGTTTATTTTCATTTTGTAATATGAATATTTATCTAAATATAAACTAAAAAATATGTTGAAGATGTTTCAAAGACACTTGCACATATATTCAAATGAAATTAATCATTTTTTAAGAAATAATAAATTTTATTAATTCATTAAACATAATTAAATATAAGATATAAACATATTATAACATAATTATCCTTTTAAATTGTTACATATTAATATTGACATTATTAATGACTTTTTTTATCTATATTGTTTGATTAAATGTAATCGTGTTTATTGATTTTGTACATTTTGTCACCATAATATATCTTCAAGAAATGAATTAAATCAGTAAATTTATGTGAACAAATATTATTCTTAGACCTAATATTTGGATAAAAAAACATTACAACTATGATTGATTTTTTTAAACTACATAAAAAAACATTTATATGGATAAGAGCCAATTCCTTTAAAAAACATTTCCTCATCCATAAAAAAGATCTAAAAGTAGAAAGATCCCTCCGTAAATTTTAATTTGAATTATTAAACCTCCTCGTCATTACTAGTATAAACAAACTTAATAATGTTCAAAACCAAAATATAAGAATAAAAATCTAAATAACAAGTAATTTTATTTTCTTGTCCAAAAAAAAGTGATTTTATTTTTAACTAATAACATTTTTATTTAATGATAACTACTATAAAAGGAAATTATAAAACAACTTGAATTAAAAAAAAAGAGTTTTTATTTTTTACCTTTATTAACTGCTTTTTATTTTTGATTTATACTAATAAGTAAAAATTAAACACGTCTTAAAAATAAAACTCATTTGAATATAAATCTTAACAGTATTTAAGTACTATTATATCTCTAAGAGTAAGTATTTTAGAATGTATGTGTAAATTCTACTTGTCTATGCTCTCTCTTTCTTTGTTTCTTTCATGTGTATTATTTATTAAAAATAATAATAAAGTCTCGTGTTATCAAAATGCAATGTAAAATAAAAATATATAAGTATCATCGCAACTCTAAAAGTCAATTATATTTTTGAAGTATGTACTTAAATTCTACTTGTCTATGTTGACTCTCCTTGTTTTCTTTAGGTGTGTATATATATAAAAGTCTCACATTATTAAAATGTAACATAAAATAAGAGTATATAAGTACTACCTTATCTTTAAAAGTCAGTTAGCTTGTCAAAGTGTGTACGTAGATTCTACTTGTCCATGTTCTCTTTTATTACTTCCTTCGTGTGTGTGTTGTTTATTAAAAAAAATTCTACGATCAAATTTTTTTCTCGAAAGTAAATCATTATTTGTGGTTGGAGTTATTGGGACTCCAATGACTTTGGTTTTGAAGGTATATTATACAAAGTCAAAATATTTCTAAACATGTATTTTTACAAGTAACGAGGGGTAAAAAATGAAATTAGTATTAAAAAGCCTCATATTATGTAATATTCTCTAAAAATAACAATGTGGGTGATTGCATAGGTTCAATGCTATTGCCACTGGATCACTTAGATTAACGAATTATTTTTGTGAGGATTTAGGTAAGTTATTTTTAAAAAGCTGTATAAAGAGATAACATTATACTTATATCCATTACTTATTTTTTAGTTTGAATTTATTATTTTATCAAATGTATTTCTTTTTGATAAATTTTAAGTGCAATTTACAGAGTAAATTTTAAAAAGCAGTTAAAAAATATTTAGAAGTTAAAAGACTTAAAAAATCATCGTTATATTTTAAAAGACTATATTGTTGTGATTGATTAAAAATAATATTAGGTTTGTTAGTCAAAATAAGAGGTAATTAATTTAGAAGAAAATTCATGAAAAGTGATTTAACATATTCTAAAAGATGGAGGTACTTAACCTTGTTTGAATAAGAATAACAAAATTAGGTAACCTAATTTTTTTGAATGAAGAAATATTTGGCATATGAAATGAGAATTTGAAGGCTATAAATATGATTTCATTTCTTCAATGTTAATCATCTCAAAAATAGAGAAAAACTTATATGATAAGTTTTTCAGTGAGAGAATTTTGTGGGAAAATTCTCTTAGGCTTGTGATTACTCTTGTCTTTTGGGTGTGTCAGAAAATTATTAAGAGTATAATTGTAACAATTTTTCACATAGTGAATTCTTTCTTTGGTTGTTTTTTGACAACGAAAATGGTTTTTTTTTTCAATTTGGAGTTTCCATTATAATTCTTGTGTTATGTATTCTCTATTTCTCTGTTATTTGATATTCTGCTAAGGATGATCCTGAGAAGGAGAATTTGTAATTATATCATTTGATCCAAATTTCCTAACAACTGGTATCAGAGTCTATTTGAAATAAAGAAACATAAATGTCAAGAGTCAAGATTGACATTAAAAAATTTGATAGGAGAATCAATTTTGGCTTGTGGGAAGTATAAGTCAAAGATTTGTTGATCTAATACAAGTTATACAAGGCGTTAAAGAGGAAACTAGCCCCTGTTACTGGTATTTGTGGAGATGCTTCGGCAAAAAGCTCAAATACTAACGATGATGTTAACAGTATGTCTGTTTTCGAAGACTATGATGATGCTCTTTGAAAAGAGCATGTACATCCTTATGGCATGCCACTAGTCTCCAAATATTGTCATGAAAGAGAGCGTGTTACTGGCAGTGGGTCCACAAGTTTGCACACGAGCATTGGCTTGGTATAGATGCAAGGTGTGTGGTGGAAAGGATGCCAATGACTGATGAACTCTTGGGAAAACCAAGTGTGAGAGTTGCACCATAAATTTCAACAAGTTTTTTTTTCACATGAGCCGATGTGAAATTCTTAGAATTGATGATTAATTCTAACTGGGTGTACTCTTTATGGTGGAATATGATAATTCTCGGTGTAGAGAATTATGACTGCTGGAGTAGACAGTGTTGTAGTGATAATTATGTTTATTTGTAATCAAGGTTGAGATTGTTGTGATTGGTTAAAAATAATATTAGGTTTGTTAGTCAAAATAAGAGGTGTTTAATTTAGAAGAAAATTCATTAAAGGTGGCTTACCATATTGTCAAAGATAGAGGTGCTTAACCTTCTTTGAATAAAGAATAGGAAAATTAGGTAGCCTAATTTGTTGAATGAAAAAATGTTTGGCATATAAAATGGGAACTTAAGGGCTATAAAATGGTTTCATTTCTTTATTGTTAATCATCCCAAAAATAGAGAAAAACTTATATGAAAAGTTTTTGAGTGAGAGCATTTTGTGGGAAAATTCTCTTGGGTTTGCAATTACTCTTGTCTTTTGGGTGTGTCAGAAAATCATTAAGAGTGTGGTTATAACAATTTTTCACATAGTAAATTCTTTTTTTGGTTATCTTTTGACAACGAAAGTGATTTTTCTCCAATTTAGGGTTTCCACTATAATTCTTGTATCATGTATTCTCTATTTTCCTGTTATTTAATATTCTATTAAGAAAGATCTTGAGAGAGAGAATTTGTGATTATACCATTTGATCCAAATTTCCTAACACATATAACATTCGGCTTATTTGTGATACAATGCACTTATGGATCTCAAAGACCATATGACATTACCTTCCCTTGGTTTCTTCTCCTCGGACTGAGACTGTGCACATTTTGGACTTTTAAGCCTTCAAAAAAAGAGAACATGTCTATTTACCATAATATTATTATTATAAAAAAATAAATTATATTATTTTAATCGATAATTTTATGTTAATATCGCATATAGAAGTGCTTCAAAAAAAGATGAGGATGTCTATATCAAACTTGCCTCTCTGCAGTATATCTGTAAGTATCAACAGCGAGGCCTTATATTTGTGAGACGTTGTCGAAGTTGGTCTTATGTTTAACATCCTAGTCAGTTTCATGTAGCAAGTTTTGTTATTGCTTAGCTGGTGAGTAAACAGCCGATTTTCCAAAACTAAACAAGGAACTCCTTGAAGAAATAAATTCTTGATTTTTAGAGTCTTTTTGGTGAATAGATTGCTACTCTTATTGATGTGTATGCAAAATTGGAGTTTTTCTTTTATAGAGGGGATTGGATGGAGATGGGCAGGTGTAATATGGTTGTACGACCTCATCTTCTCTATCCCACTTGATGTTATCAAGTTTAGAAGAGCGTGAACTTAGCTGGGAACATGCACAGATGACTCTCCATGGCTTACACTCACCAGAGACTAAAACCTTGTTTGATCGTGCCAATTACACCAAACTCAATCAAATGGAGGAAGAGGCAAAGAAACGGGCCGAGATTGCAAGGGATATTTTGAAGATAGGAATTAATAACTTGTGTATTTTAATACCAATAATTACTTACATTACATCATGTTAAATGTACTCCGAGAGATATGATGGAGATAATATGGAGTATGTATTCTCTGTTTTCTCTTCTTCTTTACAACACTGTAATACAATCTATATATAGAAATACAAAGTGTCCACTAATTCTAGGAATAGAACAGCTGGTAACAATAATGAAAATACAGCTTGATTTACACTAACTCTACAGCCTGTACAACACTAAT
Source organism: Hippophae rhamnoides (assembly GCA_033030585.1). Lineage (NCBI taxonomy): Eukaryota > Viridiplantae > Streptophyta > Magnoliopsida > Rosales > Elaeagnaceae > Hippophae > Hippophae rhamnoides. Next base: position 56,557,743 of record CM065428.1, on the reverse strand, counting down.
AATATTCTCTGAAAATCTACACTCTCCCTCAAGTTGGGTAATAGAAATCATTCCTAACTTGCAACTCAATTCTTCGAAGATTGTTCGAGGTAATGCTTTGGTAAGGATATCTGCAATTTGATGTTTAGTAGATGTATATAGTAGGTCCACAATTTTTCCATCTATCATTTTCTTTAATGAAATGACTATCAATTTCTACATGTTTGGTTCGATCATGAAGAACTGGATTTTTCGCAATTCTTATTGCAGCTTGATTGTCACAATGCATGCTAATAGGTTCGCGAGTTGTGAAGTCCAGTTCATTGAGTAGCCTTCTTAACCACATTCCTTCACAAATCCCATGAGCCATGGCTCTAAATTCAGCTTCTGCACTACTTCGAGCGACTACTGACTGTTTTTTACTTCGCCAAGTTACAAGGTTTCCCCATACGAATGTACAATATCCAGTGGTAGATCTGCGATCCACTATAGAGCTTGTCCAGTCAGCATATGCAAAGACTTCAATTTTTCTAGTGAGATTCTTACTGAAATATAATCCTTTTCCTGGTGTCATCTTGAGATACCTGAGTATACGATAGACTGCTTCCATGTGTTCTTCAGTAGGACTGTTCATAAATTGACTTACAACACTTACTGAAAAACCAATATCTGGTCTAGTGTGAGATAGGTAAATAAGTTTTCCCACTAATCTTTGATAACGACTTTTGTCCACATGTGTACTATTTTTTTTTATTCCGAGTTTTATTGTAGAATCCATCAGAGTTTCTGCTGGTTTACACCCCATCATTTCAGTTTCCTTGAGAAGATCAAGTACATACTTCCTTTGAGAAATAGATATGCCCCTTTTTGTTCGTGCTATTTCCATCCCTAGAAAATATTTGAGATTGCCTAGATCTTTGATCTCAAATTCCTTGGCAAGGAATTATTTGAGTTTATCCATCTCAATTGTAGAATTACCTGTTAGAACATTATCATCTACGTACACAATTAGGATAACTATTCTGTCATTGGAGAAGTGTTTGACGAATAATGTGTGATCTGATTGGCATTGATTGTACCCATATCTCTTCAGAACTTTAGAGAACTTATCAAACCAGGCACGTGGAGACTGTTTCAATCCATATAAGGATTTCTTAAGTTTGTAGACTCTATTGGTTGGAACAGGAGATTCAATTCCAATAGGAATGTCCATGTAGACTTCTTCTTCGAGATCACCATTAAGGAATGCATTCTTGACATCTAATTGGTAGAGAGGCCAATCCAAGTTAGATGCCATGAAGAGAAGAACACGAATAGTGTTGAGTTTTGCTACATGTGTAAAAGTCTCCTGATAATCAAGCCCATAGGTCTGAGTGAATCCTTTAGCCACAAGGCGAGCTTTGAGTCTTTCTACACTACCATCTGCTTTGTGTTTGATTGTAAAGATCCATTTATACCCAACAGTTTGTTTTCCCGATGGTAGTTCTGTGATCTCCCAAGTCTTGTTTTTCTCTAGGGCACTGAGTTCTTCACGAATAGTTGTTTTCCATTCAGGTATCTGAAATGCTTCATGAATAGAATTTGGAACCTCTATTTGATCGAGGTTACTGATAAATGCCTTATACCCTGGTGAGAGATTTTTATAGGAAATAAAGTTATAGATGGGGTGGTTTGTGCATGATCTTACACCTTTCTTTATAGCAATTGGCAAATTCAAATCAATAGGAAGTAATCCAATAATATGAGATTCAGTGGTGTTACCTTGTGAATTGTCGGAGTGACCTGTATTCGGGTTGGATTCCTAGAATGGCTCAAGATATGCTCGGTTCTCTACTCTTTCTTGAGTTGTTTTCCTTCTAGAGTAGACAAGGAGATCATTGTTTGGGACAAGGAAGTTTGGATCTGTTGGTAGAGAAGTTGAGGGTTCATTGGGAGTAGTAAGAGTATTTATTTGAGATATTGATTCACTTTCTAGAGGTTGCGGAATAGGATTTGTGGGAGACTGAGTACTTATTATATTCGAAAGCTGGTATTCATTGCCTATGTTCTCCCCCTGAATGACAGATTTGGAATAGTACGGATATTGTTCAAAAAATGTGACATCTATTGTATTATATAATCGTTTTGTGATAGGAGAAAAACATTTGTATCCTTTCTGGTACGATGAATACCCTAAGAATATGCATTTGATGGCTCGAGGATCAAGTTTGCCACTATGATGTACATGAACATAAGCAAAATATCCAAAAATTTTAAAGGGAACATGGGACACGATTTTGGTGTGTGGGTATGACTTAAATAGAGTATGGATAGGTGTTTTAAACAAGAGGACACGAGATGGCATCCTATTGATAAGATAGGTAGCTGTAAGAACAACATCCCCCCAAAAATGTTGAAGGACATGAGTTGTGAACATGAGAGATCTAGCTACCTCGAGAAGATGCATATTCTTTCTTTCAGCCACCCCATTTTGTTGAGGTGTGTCAATACATGAGCTTAGATGGACAATCCCTTGACTTAATAGATAATCAGTAAGGGTGGAAGTGAAGTATTCTTTAGCATTGTCGGATTTCAATACCTAGATTTTTGTTTGAAATTGGGTTTGAATCATGGTATTAAAATTTTTAAAAATTTGACATGCTTCAGATTTTTCTTTCATTAAGAATAACCAAGTGGTTCGAGTATGATCATCCACAAATGAAATGAACCAACGTGTCCCTGTGATGTTTTTGATTCGAGAAGGTCCCCATATATCAGTGTGAATTAATGAGAAAGGATGTGATTTTTTATGTGGAAGATGAGGATATGAAGTTCTAACATGTTTTGAAAATTGACATACTTCACACTGAAAAACTTGTAAATTTTTATTTCTAAATGATGAAGGAAAAAAGTTTCTGTAAATACTTGAAATTAGGATGACCTAAACGATAGTGATTCAACATGATTTCACCATCTTTATTGGACTTAAGGTTTACCAAAGCTTTATTCTGATTAGAAACTTCGGATACAACTTGGTGAGCTTGTCTTGTTGAAGGTTCTTCACTACTGAGGAGATAGAGTCCCGAGCATTCCTTAGCACTGCCAATCATCTTCCCCGAATGCAGTTCCTGAAATTCACATAGGTTATGAACAAATTTAGCCATACAATTTTTATCACGGGTGAGTTTAGTAATTGATACAAGATTACAATCAAGTGTAGGAACAAGAAGGACAAAATCTAGAATAAAGGAGTTTGAAATTTTGGCTGAACCAATTCCTATTACTTTGGATATTGAACCGTCGGAAATTCGAACCGTGTGTCCATTATGGTAGAATTTAAGATTCATGAGAAGAGAAGCATCACCCGTCGTATGGTCTAAAGCACCGGAATCAACAATCTATGGTCTCATAACCTGTTTCACATTAAGAGCATTGAGGGTGTTACCTGATTGAGCTATAATGGCAGATGATGTAGTCAAGGATTGTCCAAATAATTTCTGGAGGAGATCAATCTGTTCCTTGCTAAACAGAGCAGATTCAGGTGACTCATTGTCTTGAGATTTAGAGGCAATTTTTCCATGACTTTCTTTGTTGATGTGCTGTGTGAACGGTGGTTTTCAATCAGTGAGCTTACCATGAATTTTCTAGCAGGTTTACTTAGTATGACCAGGTTTACGACAATGATCACACCAAGGTCTTCCACGACGAGGACAGTTGTCTGTATTATAAGAGTGCTGATGGCCTCGAATGACAAGTACAGATCCTTCTCCAGTCACGAAAATGGTAGATTGAGAACCCATCATTGTAGATTGAGGACCCATCATTACTTTCTTTCGACTCTCCTCTTGACGGACTTCAGAGAAGGCTTCACAAATACTGGGCAAAGGTTTTGTGCCGAGAATTCTACCGCGCACATCATCAAGATCTTTATGAAGTCCCAGTAAAAATTTGAAAACCCATTTCTTTTCAATAATCTGTTTGTACAAGATGTTGTCTGTTGGACAGGTCCATTCGTGAACCTCAAAGAGATCTAATTGTTACCAACATCGAGTGAGAGAGTTAAAGTATTGTGTAACTGACAACTCTTCTTGGCGAAGATCATGGAGGATGCTCTCGATCTCAAAGAGTTCGAACATATTATCAAAACTGGAATAAGTGTCTTTGGCTGCATCACATATTCCTTTGGCGGTTTTGTAGAGAAGAAAATTCTCTCCAATTTCGTTTGTCATGGAATTGATCAACCAAGACATCACCATATTGTTTTCAGATTTTCATGTTCTGTATTGTAGATCGTCTTTGTTTGTAGGTGCGGCATCGCCAGTAAGGTAATCTTTCATTTTTCCACATATAAACATAATGACGGATTGGGACCACTAAAGATAATTGTGCCCATTTAATTTGTGACTGGTGATGGGCATAAGACTATTGTCCGTGGAACCAAGAATTATAGGTTTTCCCGTGGCCATTTGTTGCAATTGTAGATTATACGTGGACTGAAATTTGTGGGCTGTTTTTTTTTTATAATTTGTTGGATCGGATCGAGTTGGGGTTGATCCGGTTGAGTAGGATTGTCCGGGTCGGGTACTGCTGGACCGGGTCGGGTAGGGTTTGACCGGGTCGAGCTAGGATATATTAAAACAGCTTACTGGTACGGGAAACAAAAAGGAAAAAAAAACAAAGCAGAATGTGACTGCGAGACTAAGACTTACTAATTGAAGCAGACGACGATGATGATGATCGGTGCCGACGATGAGGAGATGGTCGGCGACGATGACTGAGATGGAAAGCAAGCTGCATAAAATAGATTTCTGCTTTGCCTCTGGAATGCAAGCTGCTGCATAAAATGGATTTCTGGATTTCTGGATTTCAGAAATGATGAGGACAAAAATCAGTATTCCTTGGACATAATTGATATAACACAAAATTGGATTTCTGGATTTCAGAAATGCCTTGATACCATGTTAAATGTACTCTGAGAGATATGATGGAGATAATATGGAGTATGTATTCTCTTTTTTCTCTTATTCTTTACAACACTATAATAGAATCTATATATAGAAATATAAAGTGTCCACTAATTCTAAGAATAGAACAGCCGGTAACAATAATGAAAATACAGTTTGATTTACACTAACTTTACAGCCTGAACAACACTAATAATATTCTCTGAAAATCTACACACCATCAGTTTAACACGACTCTTAAAACCTTGTTGCAGACTTAGAGAACTGCAGGTACTGAGTGAAAGGGCATGTTGAATCAGTAGTGAGACTCAAGGGGCTAGACATAGATACAATTCAGCAAGCTTACACTGTCTGAGTAAAGAAGTCTTTTGAAGAAGACAAGTTTTTCATCTTCAGCTTCCGTTACCATTAGAAATGGTTGAAGCTAGAAAGACATTTGAATATATAATATGAACTAAAAACCCAATCATTTAAGTGGTTCATGGCTATTCTACATTGAACCTTGAAAAGTAAAGATCTTGATTGTTGTTTATCTATCTCATGATTCATTCATGCTTATAGGAAAGCTCAAGTTTAACAGACAGACTTAAAGAAATAGCCAAATTCCCAAATTGAAAATCAATTTATTTGAAACACTGTCTAATTTATGAAAAGATAACTTAGAGACAGAGACGACTTCAAGCAGCGAACTTAGGGCGTGGACGGTGTTTTTCAATCTTCTGACGGAGCTCGTCCTTATTGGCACCCACGACTCTATCCACTTCTTTCCCTTGTTTCATCAGTACGAATGTTGGCATGCCTTGTACTCCAAATTCTCGAGCTACGTCCTTTTTGTTTCAAAAAACAGAAAAGAAAAATTAAATAATTTCTCAGAAAATATATTAAAAAAAATTAAATAATTAAAGTGGATTATTTGAGACATACGGATAACTCGTCGACATCGATCTTGACGAAGACAACGTCAGTGAAGTTGGAAGCCATGTCATTGAAGACCGGTTCCATGATTTTGCAGGGTCCGCACCAAGCAGCCGAGAAATCTATCACCATCTGGTTATTCCTCGCATCCAAATAATAAAAAGTAAAATCGGTTGGAATGTTTAGATCTCTGAGAAACCTTTATCTAGATAAATCGAATAAATAAGGAAGAAGAGTACCAATTTGGGGGATTGTTTGGATTCATTGAAATGAAGTTGCCATCTTGCCGACGAGTGAAAATTCAACACACGAGACGGATCCGATGATCCTGCTGATCCTTCTTCCGCCGGTCCTCCACCTAACAATCTCGATATTGTCGCTCCCATAACTTCCACTCTCTTTTGCGCTCTAGTTCTGATTACGAAAGTTAGAATTGGAAGGATCGTCCTAATATACCATGGGCATGTTTGACCCTGACGTATATATAATGGGTTTAATCGGTCAAAATTTAAATTAAATATGTGTAAATCTTTTTATTAAAGTATTGTGATTATAAACTTTAAATAATATTATAGATATTAATTTTCTATAAAATTTTAGAAGTATAATTACTCACATTTCATTGTACACTCTCTTACTTAATAAATTGGCACATGATAAAAGTTCTAGATAACCATCAAATGAAAGAGTTTTAATTGAATTAAAATTTGTTTATAATTTTTAAAAATTTTATTTTGACATGCGCCACTTTATAAAACAAAAATTTGCATAAAGAAGTGTAAAAAAAAATGTTCATTCGATCTTTTATTTTTATCCTTTTTGTAATAACAAAAACAATTGTCAAGTTAAAAAAATTGTTAATTTTAAAAATAATCACCAAAAATATATCAATAAAACTCACTCTTTTTATTTAAATTTGTTTGGCATTTAACTAGGTATATGACATCCTATTAGTTACGTGGATGTCTTTTAATTGTTATAATCCATACAATAATTTTCTTTAGGGAGTGTTGGTTTGATTCTATTAAATGATTTTAGATGTAATGATATGGAACCTAATTATTGCAATCTTGTGAGAATAATTTGTTTTATCTTCATCCGTGATCTCTCTTAAATAATCTACGTTTATATGATCTTAGAATAATGATATATACATAAGGACCTAAAGGTTATATATGATTTTATCATATGGACATATGTTGAATAGAGCAACCATGTGACATTTATTATTTATATATCTATATATGTCTTTAACAATAAGACGAATAAATGATATAAATTTAATTTATCTCTAACATCTCTTTAAAACACTTAACACAATATCAATTATTCAAACACAATATCAATTATTCAAACAAAATTACATATTTAAATTATATTAATTATCAATTATGGTAAAAAAAAAGCTCACAATAAGGCAATGAAATTAAAAATTAACACAATACTCTAATAATTTTACTTAAAAATAAAATTAAATTTAATTTTATAATATTGATTTTATCGTTAAAACTTAAATTGAAGAATCATTGATAGTATCGACATTAATACCAAAGAATGTTGAAGCTTAACTACCAATATACATTTTTTTTCTTTTTATTATTTTAATCAATTCTTTATACTATAAATTGTAATATAATTATAAGTAAATAATTGATTAAAATAATAAAATATATTTTTTAACTTATAATTAATTGTCACATCAATTATAATACTATTACAACTTCTGTTAAATAGAATTGTTTTTGTGGTTAGGAGTAAGTCATAATAACCTTGTTATTACACGTAAATTAGTATTTTAGTCTCAAATTTTTTAATTTTACACTTTTAGTATTGTTATTTATAAAAATAGGGTACTTTATTGTTCTTTTAAGACAAAAAATTCAATAATAATACTATTGTTCTTTTAAGACAAAAAATTCAATAATAATACTATTGTTCTTTTAAGACAAAAAATATTCATTTTTAATAATTTGATGAATTATAAGTACTCATTTTAATAATTATAAAATTATAAGTACTTACTTTTCATAATAATAAGACTAATAATGTCAAATTCATAAATTACAGTATTAAAATTCTCATTTAATTAATTTATTTTTTAAAATACCTATGCTACCTTGCATTCATTTTGGATTGCTCAAGATTCAAGAGCACATTCCTACGTATGAAATTATGAGCAAGCGAGCTAAGTATTGTTTTTCTTTTTTTTTAACAGTAATGACTTAATATAGTATTGAATTATATAAATATTTATGATATAATTTGAGTTAGACATATTTTGAAATGAAGATTTCTTAAATCGTTTACGTAACTATATAACAACTTTGAGATGATTCGATTTAGAGGGACATTATATATACATGTATCAATTATATAAACATTATATATATATATATATACACATGTCAATTACATATAAAATATATGTTAACATGTGTTATAAGGGTACAATAGTAAAAATATTAATTAATTTAAGGGCAATTACATGGTAAGTCCGAGTTGATTGTTGCATGTTAAGTCTGAACATGTGCTTTGAATGCCCAGGTTTAAGGCATGAGTATGAACTAAGGCTTATGCATTATGTTTAATGGCTCAGGTATTTAAGGCATGAGTATGAACTAAGGCTTATGCATTATGTTTAATGGCTCAGGTACCTATAGGCTGGACAGTAGATCATACTTTATGCTCAAACATCAAGTCTCCATAATCTATCAGTTTGGTTATTCAAGTGAGGTAGAAGAGTAAGAGTCATGGCAAACAAATCGCCAAAAAAGGAAAATTGCAACCAATCTTTCCCACTCCAATAAATGATAAGGACCTTTTGACTTGTCAGATGAACAGAGAAAGACAATCCAGGCTCTTTGTGCCTTAGTTCTTCTTATGTTATCTCCGTTTTCTTTCTTCCTTGTTTTCTTATATAGATTACTAGGAATGGGTACATGGATGGATGAGGACAATTTTTAATATAAGTGTTCTTGAATTCAATATGAAATTTGTATTTAAAATTGTTTGAAAATCATTATAGTTTAAGAGTGGTTTTTATTCGTAGATAACGGGACATATTGAGTAATAAATAATACCTAAAATCAAAACTATTTTAATAAATATAGAAAATAATTAAATATAAAAATTAAATAAATAAATATAATACATTAAGTATGAGTGGGGACGTATATCAGTATAATTATCTCGCCCCGAAACTACTACCCCAAGACTGTCCATACCCTTAAATTGTCTCCATCTCTAAAATTAATCAAGGAAAAATTGAATCGACAATGTGAAAAATTGTAGATACCTGAACCCTCAGTTATTTTGCCCATTCCTAGTGATCATGCATAAAGAGATAGTAAGTTCATCAACAAGTATGATACCTTTTCCCTCTTCTCCCTTGGGCTCTACAATTTTTCTCTTTAAAATCATCAATTGTTGAGCTACTACTTTACCCATTAAACTTATTCTCAAGTCGAGCTACTCGTTAGGCATGAATAGATAGGACAGAGCTAATTAACTTATTACTTTGTTTATCATGATCACATCCTACAAGGAAATTACTTAGTTATGGTATGTGATCGAGGTGATCGAGGTGATCGAGGTGATCAACTTATACTTTTGATCCAATGAGCTCATGCTTAACGCAAGCACTTTACATGGTATATGACTGAGGTGATCAACTCGTGCTTGACTTGGTTCTTTATCAAAATGATCAACTCATACTTTAACTTGAGCGCTCTATCTGGTTCTTTACCAAAGTGATTAGCTCATACTTTAACGCAAGCGTTGTATCTAGTTCTTTACCAAGGGAATCAGTTCATGCTTCAACGCACTTCCTAGTTCTTTACTAAGGTGATCAAATCATACTTTAATACAAGTGCTATACCTGATTCTTTACAGAGATGATCAGCTCGTGCTTTGACACAAGTACTCTACTTGGTATATGATCGAGGTGATTAACTCGTGCTTTAACATGATTGTTCTACCTAGTTGTTTACCAAGGTGATCATCTTATGTTTTAACACAAGCGTTCTACTTGGTATGTGATCGAGGTAATCAACTTATACTTTAATGTTAATTCTTTACCTACGTGACCAAGGTGATCAACTCGTACTTTAACGCGTCATTGAGATGTTCAAGTTGGTTTTATTCCTCGTGTGTTGGCACAACCATAGGCTATTTAACGACCAACCTCAATTTTTCCACTACTAGAGTACCAACCAATTTTGGTGTAGGGTTTAAGATAAGACGTGAGGTGTGATATTTTGTTTGAACTTTATCTTTAAAACTAGGGATAAATCCTTATAAATACAAGATCAAAAGTAAAAAGTTTGACCTCTAATCTTGAGTCCCATAATAGGAGCTAAAATGTTATAAATGATCCAATTTAGAAAAAGAAACTAAAGAGATATAATTGTGAGAGAATTTGTCTAGTTTGATACCAAGTTTATATATATAGGACATTACATATACACATATTGATTATATAAGGGATACGAGTCATCACATGTCAAATGGATACAATAGTAAAAATATTAACTAATCTAAGCACGATTACATGATAAGTTCGAGCTAGTGTTGCTTCGAATGTCCAGATTTAAGGCATGAGTATGAATCAAGGCTTGAACACTATGATAGGTCGAATAATTGATCATACTTTATGCTCAAGCAATAACATTACAATAAATAGGCCTTCCTCGATATGTAAAATATAAATTTTTTATAGGTGTGTAAAATTTAATAACGTGGGTACATGGGTGTGTAATTGATTTGAAAAATATTCATTACATAAGAGACCTAACTCAAATACATTATAATTTTTTTGCAAAACTTGTTCCTATAGTTTCCCTTTCTTTTTTCTCTATATGTAAAACATAAAATTTGATTTACTAGTTGATTCTATTATGAAATAACTCTCCCACAAAAACAAAGAACACCAACTATTAGAAAGACTAACTGCCTCAATAACCAGCTTTTCTTTGACCAATTTGCATTTAGCTTTTATGGAAAAGCACAAAATAAAGTTCTTTTCATCAATAAAAAGGGAAAGGAAAAAATACAGAAGAGGAAGAAAAAAATTAACCTCGATGATAAAGTTATACAAAAAAAAAAGTACCAACGAAAGATCCTCAGCTAATTACAAGACAATAACTTATAGTCGCACAACTTGAAAATTATTTGAAATAGAACAGGAATACCTTGTTTCTTGTTCACAATTGCCATTGCCAAATAACGAGTGCCAATTCCAATTGGCGTCCATTCATCAGGTCCTTCCCAAAATAGAGCTTCACCTTCACCCATCAGGCGCCAGTATCCAATTTTCAGAGACTTGGCTTGTTCTTCTTTGCAGTTCTGTATTAAAGCTTCAGTCTAAAATTTATTCCAAGATAACCAAGAAGCCGGAACTGAGTAATTGGGCCATACACAGACACATCTCCTGATAAGCAGATCGTCAAAATATCTTAAATATTTTATACCAACTGTTCCTATATAATAAATCTGCCCAATGAGACAAGAAAATGCACCTGAAGCTTCCTCGGCGGAGTGACGGATGGAAGCAAAATCAACATATGCACTAAGATAAGCAGATCCTGGATTATCCAGAATGTTGACAAATATATGTTTCCGAATTGCCTGTAAAAAGTCAGATAATGAGAAAAGGAAATGAAGTAACGAGAGGGATATTACTCAAATCACAAATTTGATGTCTATCTTTTGTTACAATGTTTTAACAGAAGATCAACAAAAGAAAGACACAAACCTGCAGACCATCAGAGATAACATCATTCGTACCATAATCAATTATAAGAACCCCACCTCCATCAGAACAGATTCTTTTGTAAATCGTTTGAGTCAATTCCATTGCTTTGGGACAGGCCTCGATCCGATCAAGTTTTGCTATTTCTTCAGCTACAGACCATTTGCATCGTTTCGTCAAGAAGATATTTCCAGGTGTAGGTTGGGGAGATAGAACAAAGCGGAACCTATATATTTATGAGTACCAACTAATTCAATCATTTTAAAAATGCACTTCCAAGGAAATTAATTCTGTAAAGCTCAACATAGATTGGTTGAGTCTTCTGCAACGTCAACCATTTTCTTGCATCAACCACGAGAAGCCCTCTGTACATAAGAAAATGATTAAGCCTTTATTCAATACTAATTTCACATTTTACCGAGATTTATACTTAAGAATGGTTCAAATAACCACCAGCTCAACCATTTGAACATTCAAGTACATGGATCGTGATAATCATTAAGCAATGAATAACTTTGTTTTTATTTTTTTCTCGTTAAATGCATAACTGGAATTCAGCATACAAACCTGAAATTGATCGATGAACTGGTAGAGCGTCATAGAACTCATCTGCAATAAATATTGTTGGCATTGCACAAAGTTACAGGCAAACAAAATAAGGCAGTCAGCTGGTAAAACATGGTCTTGTTTCGCTGGGATAAGTGAAAGAAAATAACTCCTTACCCCCAGATGGAACCTGCTTCAATGCAGCATGCCATGACACGGGTTTCTGCAAACATTCTGCTGTAATATCTTCATCCATACATTTCAACTTCGTATGCTGTAGCTTTTTCTTCTTTTCTTTTTTTCTCTTTAGAAAAATTAAGTTAGTTTAATTCATTAATTTTTATATAAAATTTATAAAAAATCTAATTTATTTAATATGTTAACTTTTCAAAAATAAAATTTTATTTCTCTTTAAAATAAAAATAACAATAAAAATTCTTTCTTATTAAAAAAAAATATCTCTATTATCTTAATTTCTCCCGTATATATTCTAATTCATTTATATAAATAATATAAATTTTATTTTTAAATTTAAAATTATTTAAATTTATAAATTAAGAGAAAAACAATATTTTTAACGAAGATAAATAAAAAGACTTATGAAAGAGATAACATGATAAAACTTATAAGAGAGAGAGTGTGAATTTTTTTGAAATTTAATTATAATTTAGATTATATAATTTCCATTTTTCACGCATATCCAAATTTCACCTGTACAATGTTTTTTTATTTGATTAAAAAAAAGTTTAAGTATCTTTTAAAAAAAAATATGAAATCGGAGATCAGATAAAAAATATTGTTCACTCCAAGAGATTTTTTATAATTTTTAATGTTATTTTTAAAAATATTATAAAATTATTAATTTTAAAAATTTTTTACTTTACCCTTAAAAATATTATTTAAAAAAAAATAAATTAAATTAATTCTATCTAAAAATACAAATTAAAACTATCTAATTTATAAAAAAATGGAATTAAAACTACCATTATCAAAAGCTTACAAGACATGCCCTAGTCCCGACGCAATTGAGAAGAGATTTCAATCATTAAAAAAGGAAAACCGAGAATAGACTATTAGACTTTGCTAATGGCACAATGAAACCATATTATATTATTGTTATTATTATTCACTAAAATGTTAGTACTGGTTCTACTTCGAATCGATGTAAAGGAAGATGCTAAAACTACTGTCGTGATAACAGTGAAAGCTCTCTCTTTGGAATATGCAAAGGCTTCTTTGACGGGCAGTGAAAATTACCTCACTCTTACCCGACCTGCCCGCCCACTCTATTTTCAAACTACTCCACCTGCTCCCGTTGATGAAATTTTTTCCCTCTTTCTCAAGTGCCTCCTTTTTCATGGATTTCTCTGTATAACTCTAAATCAATTTTGCTCAAATGGGTCTAATTAAGGTTCTTATGTTCTACACAGAAAATGTATGCTTCTGTTAGCCCACAACTTTTGTGCCTACTATCTTTTTCTTTGGGTGGTCTGAAATGGGTTTTCATATTGCTAAGTGAAATAGTTTTATTGGGTTTGTAAAAGTCTGGGATTTGGTTATTGGGGCTTTGAGAAGATGGGGTTGGCTTCCACTGCTACAAAGGTGGAGACGTGGGAGTTGAGCAAATCTAAAGGTAGGAAAGAAGGTGGCGCAGAAGAGGAGGAAATTGGATGTTGGGTTAAGTTCACTTTTAGAGGTTGCATGCCTTCGACTTCAAGATCAAAAGTTGATAGCTCCATGAATGGTACTGCTACTTCTTGTGGTAATTTTCTGAGACCTCTAACTCCTGTTTTCTCTTTTTTTGTTCATTTTAAATCTTTGCTAACATTCATTTGTCCAGTTTGGATAATTGTTTTTCCTCTTTTTTTTGTTTTGTTTTGTTTTGGTAAGCTGTTTAAAGGATTGCTAAATCAAGTGAAAAGGCATTGTAAGGTCTCTGTAGCTTGTAAAAATGCTGCCTTTCCCTCTTTGAGAAAGTTTTGAGTTCTAGGTCTTTGAAATATTTTTTTAATCGAACGATACATAAATGTAGTATTTATTGTAGATATCCGCAAGGCTTAATAAGAGAGATGATCTTTCAGTTTTTTCTTTTCAAGGCAAACATAAATTATGAGTGATCTGACTGGATTTGTGCATAATAAATTTTTCAAGTGTTTTGATCTTATGGTTTTTGGTCTTTGTTTGAATTAGTGGAAGTTATTTCTAGAAATGAGACAAGCAGAGGTCAAGAAGTTGCTCCAGAATGGTCAACTACAACTACTAGTAATGCTGAAAGCTCTCTATCCACACCGAATTTTAGTGAGGAACTAAAGATTGCATCTCAGCTTCGAAAATTCACATTTAATGACCTTAAGTTAGCTACTAGGAATTTCAGACCAGAGAGTCTCCTTGGTGAAGGTGGATTTGGTTGTGTTTTCAAAGGATGGATTGAGGAGAATGGAACTGCTGCTGTCAAACCTGGTTCGGGACTTACGGTTGCGGTGAAGATCCTTAATCATGATGGACTTCAGGGTCATAAAGAATGGCTTGTAAGTTAAATGGCAAATCATCTTTTTTTACCTGTATTTTACTTCATAATATATTTTATTTTCTATTCATTCATCATTCTTATTATCTTCATAAATATTTCAGGCCGAAATTAACTTTCTTGGTGACGTTATCCATCCTAATTTGGTTAAACTGATTGGATTTTGCATTGAAGGTGATCAAAGATTATTAGTGTATGAGTTTATGCCTCGGGGAAGTCTGGAGAACCACCTCTTCAGAAGTATTGAACTAAACCTATTTTTTGCTCTTTTCTAATTAACTGCATCTTTATAATAGTGAAATCTTGGAAGAACATTTTAAGATGTAACTAATTTGGCAGTTATTGAGTGATAATTAGAGCTAACGTTGTAACTTTTTACCATTGTAGCTTACATTATAACTTAATAGATATATTAACTGTAATTTGGACTATTCAGTTGTAGAAAAGACCTGGTTTGGATCATGTTTCTTCATATAAATTATTGGCTAGTAATAATCATTTTAAACATATTAGGTTTTCACGGTCAAAGACAAATGAATAGTTACATCCCTTCATAAAAATTAATAACCTTCAAGTTATGTGATCAGCATGGAAACACAATCTAGTCCTCTAGTGTGGCACACTGCATTCTCCATTCATTGTTAAATTGAACATCCTAGAAGGCAAGCCAGTAGAAGATGTGAATTCATGTGTGACTATACAGCTTTAGGTTTGATCCAAAATGATTACACTACCCTTTCTTGGCTCTTAGTTCGAATGACATAGATTGTAAATAATGATACACTGCAAAACACTTTTAAATTTGGTGTCTTTATGGGTGGGGATTGGAGTTTGGCTCTGTTACTACCTTATCACGTGAACATTGACTTTGACATGTGTATATTGAACTTATATCTGAGTTAACAAAGTGACATATTGCCATGTCAAGCTTTCCTCTTATTTCATTTGGATAATGTCGAAGCATCATTTTCTGTTAATATTGATACTAGTTTGTGTGTACGTTCGTACACTCAAGATATAATTTAAGTTCACAAAAATCGTGTGTCTACAATTTCTAACTGAGTTCCAACCCAAGTCGTAGCCCCAAAATTGCTTTGTTTTGTAGACTGTCATATCCATATTTACGTGACCATGTAGCTGTTGATGTATGCTTAGGCAATTTTATCCTTCTGATGATGTTAAACCTTTCTGGTTTAAAACTGAGTGTTGCAGAAGGGTCCCTTCTTCTTCCATGGTCCATTAGAATGAAAATTGTGCTTGGTGCTGCAAATGGCCTTGCCTTTCTTCATGAAGAAGTTCAAAGGTCAATCATATATCGTGATTTCAAAACATCTAATATCCTAATAGATGCGGTAAGTGATTATAACTGGTCACTAACTTCTTACATATTTCAATTCCAGTATTTAATTTAGACCATTCATAAAAGTGACATTTTTTTAAAAGGATTACAATGCCAAACTCTCGGATTTTGGACTTGCCAAAGATGGTCCTGAGGGAGATAAAACTCATGTGTCTACACGAGTTATGGGAACCTATGGTTATGCAGCACCAGAATATGTTATGACAGGTCAGCTGCTGCTCCCACTTTTAGTATTACAAATGTCAGGTGATGGCGAGGAACTTACAGTTATATTCTTAGCATTTTCTTCATTTTTGTCTGCTTGTAAGCTAATAGTGAAACAAGTCATCTTTGTTTCACTTATGGCCTCATAGTCTAGAGACTTCTAGCAAGCATAAATTCTTCTCTATTCATGATTTGATGTTGTTTTAACCTAACTTGCTTCTTGTTTAGGACATCTGACATCAAAGAATGACGTCTACAGTTTCGGAGTAGTCTTACTAGAAATGCTAAGTGGTCGACGATCCATGGATAAAAATAGACCAAATAGGGAGCAGAACCTTGTAGAATGGGCAAGACCCTTTTTTGGAGACAGGAGAAGGTTCTATCGGCTACTAGACCCTTGTCTGGAGGGGCATTTCTCAATCAAAGGTGCACAAAGGGCCATCCAACTGGCTGCCCACTGCCTCAACCGGGATCCAAAAGCCAGACCAATGATGAGTGAAGTCGTTGATGCCCTAAGGCCTTTGCCAAACCTAAAGGATATGGCCAGCTCTTCCTATTACTTTCAATCCATGCAAGTTGCCCGCTCCCGATCCACTTCAAATG
This sequence comes from Hippophae rhamnoides, assembly GCA_033030585.1. NCBI lineage: Eukaryota > Viridiplantae > Streptophyta > Magnoliopsida > Rosales > Elaeagnaceae > Hippophae > Hippophae rhamnoides. The sequence continues at coordinate 56,540,917 of CM065428.1, read as the reverse complement.
CTAAGAATGGCATTAGAACTCAGGCAGCATTGGCACCAAGGGATGAACTATCAGTAAGAAGTTTGTCAAGTTCAAACACATCTCGTACTTCTCCACATCATCAACCTAGGCTTGTAGCCAATGATCAAAAACAAGAAAAAATAGATGGACAGACACCAATTAATGATAGTTAACACCTCAATTTTAGTTTTTATCTATATCAAAAGCAAAGATGGTGATAACATTTCCCTGAAAATTTCGTGTGACTATTTGCGTTCTCAACCTAGCTACTTGTTATATATTTGAATATTTTTGTGAAATGATTTCCTATATATATAATGTAGCATTTTATCATTCTTTGTTATTTCATAGTAGATAATTTAATCATAAATCCCCTTGGAGGCATAGTTGTATCTTTTCATGTCAATGATTTAGAAGTGAGGCAAAGTTTGATAATTTTTTCTTTTATCTAGTGGGACTCTTCTAATACAAGTTATACAATTGGTAAAGATAGCTATGAATACAATTTGTCTAAAATTTTCTTTTTGCAGCTCTACTCAGTTCCAATTTCTCTTTTATCTACATTTAGCTATTTTATCTTTATTTGCTATTAGTGGTTCTAGAGGCTTCTAGTCACAGCAGGAAAGTTGAAATAGACAAGTTAAAAGAGATTCTAAGATGATAAATGTACTGATTAATTGCTAAGTTGGTTAATTTGTCTATTTATAATGTATGATTCTCACTAGGGTGTTCATAAATCGGCCCGGATCGGATCAAATCGTAAAACCGGACCGAATTGGATCAAACTGAACGGTTTTGCTAATCAAACGGTCCGGTCCGATTTGTTTTAATTTTAAACCGTGCGAATCGGATCGAACCGGTTTAATAATATATTAAAAAATTTACATTATTTTTCATTAAATTATAAAAAAATCGAACCAAATCGGACCGAACGGTTTTATAAGTCAAACGGTCTGGTCCGATTTTTATTTCTTAAAACCGTTTCAAACGGTCCGATCCGGTCCGGTCCGAGTAATATGAACGGTCCGGTCCGGTCCGAGTAATATGAACGGCCCGGTCCGGTCCAATCCGGTCCGAGTAACATGAACGGTCCGGTTCGGTTAAATTTTTTTTAAGAAAAATCGGATCAGATCGGACCATGGACACCCCTAATTCTCTCACCATCAATTTAAAAATTTTTTAATAGTTTATTTAGAAATGTAATTAATTGATTTTATTAATTAAATGAAGTATCTTCGTTTGAAAAAATTAAATATATATTACTCTATATGTAAATATATACGTACTAGCTAAAATGAAATATGCATTTTTTTTTAAATGTAATTTATGAGACATTAAACATGTACGATATTATTACACTTCAATTTCAATTAAAAATCCAATTTCTATCTTTATTAGTGAAAGATTAGGGAAAGAAGGGAAAGGGAAAAAAATAATAAATAAATAAATTGATTTATATACGATTTAGCCTACTTTGCACTTTGCAGTGCAATGTTGTTTGATTAAAATGCTAAAATCCACGCCGTGTCCGGACCTGATAGGTACAACACGAAGAGGAGTAGGCAACGATCCAACCAAGCTCATGCTACTTCACCTCTTAGATACAACTTGAACTAGGAAAAAAAAATTTATCAGGCACGTATTGGTATAAAACCAGGAACTAGCTCAAAGATCGAACATAAATCAATTTAGATTCGTCCAATTTAGATAACTCAAAAAAATCAAACTAAATTTAAACTAACATATTAGTCGAAAATTAAATTAAAAAATATTATTATTTTATCATACATATCTAAAATTTTGTAAATGATATTTTGATTTTAAATTATTAAAATCTGAAATATAATATATATTATTTTGATTATTAATATTTAAATGATAATATAGTAATATGTTAATGTGTTTTTTTAATTGATTAATTGTTATAACATTATTTTTTGTTTTTGTACCAGCTTTAATATTATTAAAAATAATTTTTGATATTAAAAAAAGTCTAATTAACAAAAAAAAACATATAATTAATAATTTATATTAATTTAAACTAATTTAGATTTGTGTTTGAATTAAGATTCACACCAGTTGCAACCCCTTATCAAGAGAAAGAAAACCAAGCCGTTGTAATATACTCGAGCAAAGTAAGTAAAGACGATTTATCACAGCCTTTCAACCAGCCAGAAAAAAATTGACGACACAAAAAGCAACAAAAGGTCAATAACGACGAGTGCATTTATTTTATAATTCAAAATCATCAAGATTGAAAAGAAATATCACCACCTTAAGCACTTGCTGTAAGGGAAAAAAACTAAGATTCAGAAAAATTGCAAAGTCAGCATGAACTTAAAACTACATTGCGCTCCCCATTCCTAACATAGAATGCTCCCTGTCCACAGCAAGGGGAATTCTCTCATGGCTTGAGAGCCAAAGCCAAGCCAACCTTTGCACTTTTCTCAATGGCCTTGGTATCGACCTCTCCAGAAATGGTGAAGAATGACTTTGGTCGCCACTCATGCTGAATAAGAGCACTAGCCAAGCCATAGTTGTTGACCCGTGCTTTCACAGTAGTCAATATATCCAAAGTATGCTGGGTGCCAACAGTGATGGTATTCTGGCTACTTGAGAAGCTATGAGTCACCTCAGCACCTACAGCTGTTAAAGGATTGACAATATGATAGTATGATGCACCAAGGGAGTCACCTTTTTCGTTCCTGTAATATAATCAAATCATTCATCAGATTATAGACAGAAGAATTGATTGAAAAACTACAAGGAACAAAGACCAACAGAATATGTATGATAAATGCTACATTGATAATAATCTCAAAGAAGAAAACATAAGATCACGAAAAAATACTAATAACAAAATAAGTGTTGTTAATTCAATAAAAAAGAATCATGAGGATGAAGCCTAAATACCTCTAAGGGAGGTGGATTATATTTACTCAAACCTCATGGCAAAGCAACAAAACTACTCCTAGAAGGAGCGAGTAGAAGACCAGTGGAGACCTGAAGGGAGATAGAAAGACAAACCGGGGTAGGGAAGGGGGAAGCAGGTCATTGCAATACATAGCATGAAAGTTCAACAATTGTTCATCAACGCAACATGTTACAAAACTGAGAAACACATGCACAACAATCCAACATGAGCACATAAGGAATTACAATATTATTATACCAAAAATTAGATGTTAAGCCCTATCAGATCAAAAATTGGGCAAATTTGAGCCCATACAATGGCATGACTATGTTGATTAATATATGAAAAAATCGACATACTTAATAAAAGATGGGCATGCCTCTAGCACATCCTAAGAAACACTCACAGTGTCAATGAAGCAACAAGGTCTGCATTAGAGAAGCTCAATCCAGCATTGCATTTGGTGAAGTTTCCAGTTTTTGTGTCAAATGAGAGATCAGTACCAAGTGCAACAAGATCAGTTCCTATAACACCAGAGAAATTAACAAAAGGATTTGCTGTCAGCCCAACACTGGTGCTGATTCCAGCATAGTCATGCAAGTATTGGAGTTCCACCTGGTCAAACCACCCTCAGTTAGCAATTTCACAGAAAAATATAATAACAAAATATTCATATAGTAAAAGAAAATCAATAAGCATCTCAACCTTTGCCCTTCAAAAGAAATATTGACTAATAATTTTATACTCCACTAGGAAACAAAGAAATGATCATAGATAATCCAGGAAAATATTGCTTACCTTGCCAGACCTTTGATCGGGAACTCTGAAGTTAAGAATTGCTTTCAGCCCACGGCAAGGTTCATCAACAGTAACAGTTGTGGTCAGCTGATAGCAGAAAAAATATTGAGTACATCATGTCACAAAAATTATATATAATAAATGGATTGTATGAGTACGAATGATTTCTTAACGTGCACATTAAAAGCAGATTGGAAGAATTTATAGAGATGTCTTTGGAAGCAGATACTAGTATGATTGTAAGCAGACCTAGGTGTAAAAAAATTCCAATGTACCCAACCTCAAAGGATTGATGAAAATTTTGGAGTAGAGTGTCATTGCCAAAACTTGAATCATGTATCACAATACCAGAACTACCAGAATACCAGAAATAGTATGCAACCATACAATAATATTTGTGAAGAAAATGTTAACTGAAAATGAATTCATAGGACTCACATTAGAACTCGTGTCAACTTTGATATCTGTTGTGAAGTTCTTGTTCTTCAATTGAGTATTAACATCTGCAAGAAACAGGTCACCTTTCTTTGTTCCTGAAGATGTGATAGCCTGTAGCAGCAACATATCAAATATCACTTAGCATTTTGTTAAAAGTCGAGGCAAGAATTGTAGTGGATGAGCATAAAACTAAGTTTGTGTCCTTAATATAAGTACAAATATCATTAGTGAGATGTGGGAAATTCTTCAATGGCTGTTTTACTTTAAACGTAGTAAGTGAAGTGATAAGTGGTAACAACAAATGTATTTATCCCATTACAACTCTCATCCTCTAAAGGCTTAACTTTACAAGGTGTAAAGATTGTGAAATGGATAAAGATGGTCCTTCTTCCACAGACAAAATGGCTTACATCAATCAAAACATAGAGGTAGTCACCACAAATTTCCCATAACCAAAAATTAAAATCATAGGAGAGGCTTAAGGCTTGCTTTGTAACGAGTTCCGTTTTTAAGTTCTGTTTTTTTGGATTTCAAACTAGTTTCGTGTTTTCTAATTCAATTAGAGAGGGGGGAAAAATTCGTTTGGCCAAAAGTTATATTTTTTTCCTTTTATTGTACTTTAAGTAACAACAAAAAATGCAAAGTCAACTAATGAAAAGAAAAGTGAACTTGAAATATGGTTTTCAAAATTTTCTTTTAAAGTTTAAAAAACAATAAAAAGTGTAAAAATAGGAAGAGTTTCAACCTGATTTTGAATTTAAAAACGAAATTAATTACCAAACAGCAATCATTTTAAAAACTTGAGTTCAAAAACTGGAACTTGAAAACATAATTGGTTACAAAACAAATGCCAAAAACATGCAATATAATAGCTGGGGGCTTTATGAAACCCACGGAGAAATAAATGCCAAAAACACCCGGAACTAAAAATCTCCAAGAAAAAAAGAGGTTACCCATAAATAATTTCCAAAATGGCAATTCTTCCTAGCCCAGTGGTTTATTAACTTATTATAATTATGGATACAAGTAAAAAAGAATACGTTGACACTAATGAAAATAGAGCTCCGGAAAGTCAGCATTTACAAAACGGATCCTAAAGCACAGTGAAGAAACTCACCACTCCAGTTGGGGAGAAGGTAGTAATGCTGAACTTGTGATCACTTTGGTAGTCCTTGTACAGAAGATCTATCACCCAGAAAATGGAAAATACCAGAAAAAAAAGGATGTATCAAATAAACAATGAAAAATCCCAAGCATCTACATATACACATTCACATTTGAAGAAAGAGAGAGTACCTCTGGCCTTCTTTCCGATGTCAGTGTAGAGCCCAGGACCCTTGCCCATATTCGAAAGAAAATGAAGATTCAAATGCACAATACAAGGAGGGCAGAAGAATTACGAGCTCGGAGAAGGAAAATGGCGTGAGTGAAATCTTTGGGCCCCGATATGTATATATATATATATATATATGTGAATAAAAGAACCCTAATTTCAACTTTCTTTTTTAGGAGTTTTCCTACCTCTATATTCGAAAAAAATACGTCAGCTTTTTGGATGTATAATAAAACGGTGTGTGTTGTGGTTCCCACCTTTACTCCACACATTTTACTCTTTTTATACTTTTACAGTACATTCAAATATAAATTTTGCATTTTTTACCCTATTTGTCCATAATCACATGACAGTATAACGGGATGTTTTCATTGTGACGTTAAATTCTTGAACCCCACGAAAAGCTAATTTATTTTACAATTATCCTCTATTGGAAGAAAATCTCTATATTTTTATCACAGTTTTTCATCTGAGAAATTATCAAATGGGAAAGCAAATTTTCGTGTTATTATTAGTGTAGTTGACATTTTCTTCAACTTATGTTCATATAATGGCAGTACACTATAGCATTAGAAAATTAACTCAAAAGTAATCAACTTTTAATTAATCCAACAAATCCCTTAATCGTTTTGTAAATTTTCATTCCTTTTACCAAAGTTTTTAATAGCAATTATCCTATAAGTATAAAAATAACTACCAATACAACTCATTTAATTTTTAAATGGATTAAACTGAATTCATTTTAATCTTAACTAAACTGAATTTTTCATAATTGTTCATAAGTAATTCATTTAATTTTTTTTAACCACGTTCATTTTTTTATTAATTTTGTTTTTGAAATAAGTAACTTATATATTTATTTTTTTGCAAATTTATGTATTAAATGAATTTACTTATTGTTTTTGTTTAACTTGTTTTGATAAGTTTATGATATATATTTTAAAAATATTAGATAATAATGTGATAATTATATTATAATTAATTAAATAAATAAATTAATAGTTCAAGCTTATTAATGGTCGGGAAAAAAATTAGATTGTTAGGCGAAAAAGAATTGTTTTAATAAAAAAATTTCTAAAAAAATAAACCAAAAAAATGTTAAAAAAATATGTTCAACTGTATTTCACCCGGAGTTACCAAATTATGTTGTCAGATTTATGAACAATTTGGCACTTTTATATAAAGCTAATAAGATAATAGTATGTTAAGGGCATTGGCAAGGCGATGAACATACCAAGAATTATCACATCGCCAAAACAACACCAGATCATTTCAGAACCACACGGCTATACAATTAATAAAGTATAACACAAAAGGGCTGGAAAAAAAATAACCAACAACAACAACCATATATGTCAATAGACCACCACTAGGAGAAGAAAGAAAAAGTTATTAATATATCCTGCTAACTAGCTTACCTGAATTGTATTCATGCCCAAATAAGACTAATGTTAATGGGTAGATCGTAAGCTTTTTCCCAACTGTAAAAAAGAATAATCATTGTTTTGGTCTTCCTTGGAGTTCTGGTTCTTCCTTCCTCCTCCACTTCCTCTTTTGGCTTGACTTCTTGAGGCGCTTCAATCTCCTCTTGGAACAGAAAAACTAGCACTCTTGATTGGCAAGAAATTTAGTGAACTAAACCTTTACATAAGATGCATACTGGAAGTAAATTTAAAGTGGTTGGAAGCTTTGTAGTCCATGCAGATTAAAAATGTTATTATCAGTGCTAAATATAGTTCAACAAAGCACCTTTTAACCTAAAAAAAGCACCAAAAAAAATCTTCCCTGATGCTGTAGGAGATTTTCAAAGGAATATTAAATGCTGTACTAAATATCGTAGAATTACCATTGTTAAAGCAACCTAATAATAGCAACGTTGTCAGTGATAAGCAGCAAGCCAACAACCTTCAAACAGGGCACTACTTGAAAACAGAGCAAATAAATTCATTGATGCATGAATGGTACTGCAATAACACATTTTCTACTTACATCATCGATCTTAAAGATGTATAATTAACATACAAATACATCATCAAAGTTGAAGAAAATAAACATCTTCTGAAGGGTCAAAATTGTATAAAACCTCCTATTCAGTGTCGGATTCATTTCCAGAGTCTACATTCTTCGGTTGAGATTGTGGGTTCTTATAACCACTGATTTCATCTTTGTAACGTTTTTTATCCTGACGAGCCTTCGCTTCATATGGTTCTTTTTCCTCAACTGTGCAGAAAGGATGAAAATTTTAGTTCTTAGAAAAAGAATGTAGAAACCTGACATCACAGTGACCAACTCCCAAGCATAATTGGCAAACAAGTAAGCTAGTCATCCTCACTTTATCATGCAACTCCCCCATAACGCAGAGAGGTTAAAGATGCATAAGAACCAATTTATCATGCATACCTGACATCTTTTTCCATTTCTCTCCAAGGACTCTTCCCACATCCGTGAATGCAATTCCAGGGTTGCTTTTCTTAATATTCTGTAGCCAAAAGATTTTAAAGTTAGCTACCAGCAACATAACTATATTATTCCATAAGATTTGATTTTTCACCATTCACTAAGTTGGGCTTTTCAGCCGCCAATTGAAAGTTCATGCAAACAGAACCAAGAAAGTAGTGCTATAAAAAATACAAACCCACCTCTCTTTCCATTTGTGAGAAAAAAATAAACCCGGACATGGCTCTTTTTGGAGCATTAGGATCCTTCTTCTTCTTCTGTTTTTTCTTCTTGGAAGCATCTTCCTCTCCATCTTTGGATTTCTTCTTAGAGGAAGATGGCTTAGAAGCCCGTACTTCTTTTTTAGAATCCTTTTTGGAAGGCTTCTGCAAGGAATCACTCCACTAATGTGAGAACAGAAGTAATAGAAAATAAAAAGATAACCTCTTGAAGATAAATAATGACTTGCCTCTTTCTCATCTCCACTGCCACTAGTATCAGAGTCATCCTCCCCGGAATCATCAGTAGGGGAGCCACCATCATCTTTATCAGCAACAAAATCTTCATCCTGATAAAATTCGCCATGTTTAAAGTTGACTCTAATACTCAAGAAACTCATGACTCGCAAGCATGTAAAATAAAATAAAATATGGATTTTCAACATAACCAATGTCATTGTAATGTATGTAAAAAAATATCTAAATTTAAGAATCTGACCAATTCCAGAAGAGAGAAGGATGTGAAAACAGTCAAGATAATATGTTCGCTAATTACTAACAGTGCAGAATTCTAAAGATAGACATATTGCTGCTTCTCAGTATGCATACAAGTACAACTTGAAGAAGATGCTCTTGAAGATGGCATGACGTAAATAAAATCCTCGAATTTTTTAACTCTAAATCTTAAAGAATAAAATGCAACAAAAGGATTCTTTGGCAACTGCATAAACTATTAAAAGAGCCACCTCCTCATCACTCTCATCACCACCAGCTTCGTTCTTCACACGAACAAGATGTGGGTCAACAGCACCATCGTCCTCATCTTGGAGAACAGAAGCCACACCATCTGTCCTATGGACATCTCCCAGGTTCATGATTTTCAAGCCTTTTGAGCTGCACAAGTAGCCAATAGTGAATTTATAAATAATCAAACCAACCATTTTATCCATAAAAAGCAAACAGTTAAATAAGATCAACAGGTAAAACTAACCTGATGAAATCAAAAAGAGGATGATACTCATTCCTCTGAATATTTCGGAAAGAGTACTCTTGCTCAGTTTTGAGTTTAATGACAAGATCAAAGTAATGCATATTTGATCCTCCAGCAGCATGTCTCTCAAATTCCACATAGTCGATCTATGTAAGTAGGAAACGGATCAGGCTCCAAGAAACATGTATGCATTGTTAGAAAAAACCACATGCAAGGCTTTTTTATCAGATTTCTACCTCCTCATGAAGAATAAGGGTTGGAGGTTTTGGTAGAAAGAAGAAGCTTTTCTCAAGAGGATATAGCACTCCATCTTCAGCTTTCAATGAAGCCTTCACAGCGTAGCTACTTTGACAACTACGGAACTTTCCAGGTTTAGTAACTTTGGCACCCGACAAACCACGCAATATCGTAGTAAATACCTCATGAATAAGTCCCTGTTTTCATACAATTGTAGCACAAGTAAAAATGCAAATCAAGGTCTCAGCAGAAAACATATTGCCATTAATATAACAGAGTAACGATAGATCCATAACACAAATATGTGATGAGGAAAACTAGAGTGGTCAATACCTTATAAGACGGTTCTAATTTTTCCTTGTACTTTGTGGTCAAAAGATCTCCGTTCATTGACAGGGTGCTTTCAACAACATAATCAGTTTCAAACTATAAAGGAAAGGAGAACCAGTCATAGTGCAATCCAGAATCATATAGGAGACCAAGAAGGTAATTCTCAGAAAAATGAAACGAAACTTACCTGCAAAACAATATGAGGATAAAGTGTTTGGCCTTTGCGAATTGGTGGATCAAGTGTAACAACAACAAGCGTATGTGGCGTAGACTGCACAAAGGTGAAGCCAATTGTCTATAAATACCAAAGAAACTGGCGAAATGATAAAAAGAAAGCATCAATTAGTATCTTCTGTCAAGTAAACAAAATTGAAATTAAGCGCTTAATTCAATGTAAAACAATTTGGTCATTAACTTCATCACTGAAGTGGTCCTTCATTAACATATAATTTTTTGTTCTTTGAGGGTATGCAAAAATTAAATGTAATTCCTGCCATAGTCTTGAGCAAAGCTGAATATGATCCTAAAATGGCTAAATGGATGAAATAATCAATATATTAATTTATATCCCTCTCCGATCATTTCATGTGCAACAAAGTTATCAGGATTCAAGTAGATAATAGAGATCTGACAATAACCTTAGGCAGCAAAAAAAGGCGAACGACACTGCTATACTGAATTTTGAAATCATTAGCCTGCCCTTGTAGGCGTAAGAATGAAAGATGAAGCTCCACAGTGTATCGCCCCCTATACAAAGCAAATTCTCAAAGACTCAGAAGAAAATGAGAACACAGAGCTGAATATGATAGAAATAAAAGATCTAGAAAAATATTATGCCACATTCTTGTTGCCCATCCATGTACCTTGGCGTAAGGATTGCAATGCCCTCAAATGCAACAACAGCATCTTCACCTCCAGCACCAACATCCGCCACTGACATAATTTTGTCACGAAATAACTAGAACAAAATTGGTTATTTATAGATAAGTCAATCAGTTAAACTACTAATATCAATAAAGAAGGATAGAAAGCACTCACTTGTGCAGAAGGATGGTTCTCATCACCAACAAATTGAGTGTTGGAGTTAGGTACGTGAAAGCTGATCTCCATCAGTGAATCTTTCTAAGAACATACCAGCGGAACATGTTTAGAAAAATATAACCACAATTAAATTATTGATGCATCAATTCCTTCATGCTTCTATAGATTCCATAAAAGCTCATATATAGATGGTGGAAACCCATACAAACAATGAACTTGAAGATAACAAACACAGAATGAAATAAAACAACTTTAGATTATTAATCAGCAAACGTTATGCAAGAAACCTCATTAGCTCCTGTTGTATCATCCACATGGAACTCCAGAAGAACATCATTTTTCCCCTGTAGTTGTGTTTGGGAGACATCTGCCAGAGATACCTCAAAAGCTTGCTTATTGCCAACCAGGAAAGTCAGCATGTTACCTGCAGAAATTGGTAGAGCATTTGAGTGAAAGTGCAGTAAAGGTAGACCGGAAATTTATCTTTCAGAGGAATAAAGCATATCACTAACCACTTAAATCAACATCTCCCCAGTTACGGCCACTAACAGAAAGTTGCTTCTCATTCGGTGTAATTCCACAGGTATTTTGGAAATAGCTAGTCAAATTAATGACATCCTACATGGGTAAAAAAAGAAAGAAAAGGATAAGAGGGAAAGCTTCTGACAACTTCCAGCTACATCATATCATTCCTATGTGAGTACAAAATATCATGATTCATAATGCGTGGAACCTGAAATCACATTTTAGTCTGTCAATGTTCATACCAACTTTAAAACTTTGCAGAATAAGCACACATGAAAAAGTCATAGGTGAAGGAAGTCTAACTTGGTCGCGGAATCCAGTAAATTTGTAGTATAGTCCATCTATGCTCCGCACCCCAAGTTGATTTGTTCTTGGGACCTTCATCCATGTCACCACAGCAATATCGGCTTTATCCACCTCAACTGCTTTACCACCTCCCTGTTTCTTCCATAAAATCCCTCCTGAATGTATTTTTAGCTGCCCTGGATTCTGCGTCCTCCATGTAGATTAGTTAGTAAAAGTTAAGACATACTATTTTCCTTGCTTAGTAAGGTTGACTCCACACTATAAATTCACTTCAGTCAAATCAATTCAAAGTCTTAGCTACATGAAGAAGCAACAAAAGGAAGCCAAAATAAGAAGCTCTCCACCCCAGAAATAATGATCCTAACACTTTTTAAGCAATCAAAAATATTGAACTAAAGAGTTTCAGCAACACATCTCAAGTCTAATAAAATGCAATTGTTGAACACGAGGCAATTAAGATATTTTAAATATTGCACCTCTTTAATCACGTCTACTCAGCAATAGCATTAATTTCTATTCAAAGAAAATGAAACAAAAAAATCCCAAGATTACCAGGGAACATAATAAGGCAGAGTGACACTGGATTATTTACCTAAGATAAAACAGCCAAAAAACAAAGAAACTCATCAGGACCTTGTGATAAAAATTCTTAAAATCCATTTCGGTTTAGGGTTTAATGATGAGAAACGAAGAAAATATCAAAAACAAAAACAAAAACTAAAAGAAACCACCTTCCCCCGCACTTCGATGACGTTCGACACAACCAAACAAAATAAACTGCATAATGTTACAGAAGAACATTCACAAATTAGGGTTTGAATGCCACCAAACAAGGGAAGGCGCTATAAAGTTCCCTAAATGGTCATTTCCAGACCAAAATTGATATTAAAGAAACGAATGAAATCAGTCAGGGTGTCGAAAAGCACTGAAAATGAACATCTAATCGAAGAAGTAGAACACACACACGGAAAAAATTCGGCTTCTGACTAATCAATAAATATCGCGGGAACTTTTAACAAGAGAGTGATCGTTAAAGAAACAGAGAAAGAGAACTCACAGAGCCTCCGCGACCTCCGAGAAATATATTGTTGAATTGGTGACCATCAGTCATGGCTGCTCAGGATCAATGCGAAAATGTGAACTATTTCGCAGGACAAGCCGAGGTGGAAAAGAAAGGGCAGGATTTAGAACGAAATATTAAGACGGGATCGGGTATCGGATTTATATAGTGTTTTTATTCCATACGCAAAAGCGGCCGTTGCCTATGAAAGCTATTGCGCACGAATAGCGAACGAAATAGTGTACCTGCGCGCGCGCACCAAGTGAAATCTATGTGACGTTTCCGCGTTTGCTAATATGAGAATCAAAAATTCTTTTTGATAAAGTGTACAATGCATATGAATGATATTATTGATAAAATAATTAATACAACGTAATGATGAAAAATTATTAGCTAAATTGTGATATATATAGAAGTGTACGAGAATGAGCTAAATTCATAAAAACACTGATTGTTTAGAGCAATTATATATATCATATTTAAACATCAAAATCATGTAGATTTATAATTATTATTAAATTATTAAAATTTTAAATTATATTATATTTATAATACTTAAAGTAATTTTGAGTGTTACAGTAGTTTGTTAACTATTTTGACATTGTTTAAGACTAGCATTAAGACATCAACACTTGAATTACGCAGTTCCAACTTCCAATACCACCGCATATCATGTTTGCAATAACAAACTTTTCATTTTCAATTTTTTTTCCTAAGATTTTTTTTTATTTTTACTACAGTTTTGGATTGATGAAAAGTATGAAACTTTAATTAATTACCCACACAGGGACATACGTGAGAATTGAGATAATGAAAAAGACAATCATATTCATGTAAGTTGTATTTAGTATTAAAATTTTTATATATAGTTATTATTGAAGATTGTTATAAAGCTACTTAATTTAAAGAGCAAATTAATGAGTAAAATATGGAGCTTAATTCAATGAATCATTAATTTAAAAAGTAAATTTTCATATAAATAGATGTGTAATTATAATAAATTAATCAACCAAGTGTTCATTTCAATTGAGAGAAAAACTTTTGTGAGAGAAAATTGAGAGTATTTTTCTTAGGTATAATTGGGTTGTGGATTGTGGGTTATGAGTGTTGTAAACTAAAAGTTTATAAAATATGGACCTAATTAACCTAGAGGGGTGAATAGGTTATTTTTAATTTTTATTAATTTATAATTTACTAACCTAAACAGAGCGGCCAAACATGTAATCGTGTGTAAGAGTAAAGTGCGGAAATTATAACACACGATATTTTTAGGTCGAAACAACCTAAGCCACAACAACGACTCCAAGAGGAAACCACCCAATCGACCACCTAACTTTCCACTATGAAAATCAAATGTTCAAGTACAAACTCTGCCTTACGCTACCCTCCCAGTGATACTACCCCAACGTACTTTACTTACGAGCCCATGTTCTGTTTTTCACGCTTTTCAAAATTAGCGTGAGCTGCTTTCCAAACCAATGTTCGATAAGCTCTCGTCAATCAGATCGTTCACATATCAACTGCAAAATTGTTAGCACAAAAACACAAGTGCCCGTGTGTGTTCTAGAACGGATTTAACAATGAATAATACTAACTAGATGATTTAAAACAAATTTCATTTAAACCAAATCAACTAGTATAATCTAGGGCAAAAAGATTACACATAATTTCAATAAAAATAACTTCTTTGAAATTTAATAATTAAATCAAATAATCATGATCGTTCATAAAATTATTTAATTTAAATACCTATAAATCAAATGAAAAAGAATTAAATTAATTAATATAAATCAAAAGCATATATATATATATTAGTTACCTTTTATCGTTCAGCGTATCTTTCAATATATATATATAACTATATGTAAAGTTAATCAAAAGCATATATATATTAGTTACCTTTTCTCCCTCTACATAATTACCTTTCAATATATATATATTAATTATATGATACCTGCTGCCGCCAAAGGAAGAACTCAGCTTGTATATATTAATTCCTTGCCGCTTACAAATTCCTTACACCTTCATATAAGCTGCGTTGATTACCCTTTAAAATATATTGAAGCAGAGAAGGAATGATATATATTTTCTTTAAACTCTTTTATGCTTTTGTGTTTTTCCGTAGGTTTTTTTTCTTTCGCTTTTTAAACTCTCTCTGCCACGATACCTACCTCAGCTTATATATATATATATATATATATAACGATAACCTACTAGTATTAGGGTTACAATATTTTAGGCTTCATTATTCATGGCCCATTTAAATATTTAATTAAAAAATATTTTTTAAATCACATCTTTAAAAATATTAAGACATATAAAAAATATTTAAATACCAAAAATAATTTCAATTTACGAACATGTACTATTAAATGTATAAATGCAATCCTACATGTCAGTAGTTATAAAAAACATACCAAGTACGAATATCACGGAACTCGAGTATTTGTTGGGCTTTTCTTGATAGACTTGATAGCGTAGCTACAATCAAATTCTGAGATAAATATTTTGTCCACGAAAATAGCCAACACTCATTAACAAACTCCCCTTTGGCATTTTCGTGTGGCAAGACCTCTCACTTACTACATGACACTTATAAAAATTAGATAAAAATACAACGAGGTCCCAGACACCGTAGTGGAACTATCCTGTGGTGCGGTGAATCCATCTTCGTTGCAACTTGATAAGCCTGTAATCGAAATGACATTGACAAAGCATAGGACAACTTGGCATGAAAGCCTCATTGTACATTAGTTCAGTTTACATAAAAATAAGCGAAGTGTAAAGAATAATCATGTAGTATGCATTCATATCAATCAAGCTTAATTAAATATGTTCTCCCCTTATATGTATAACAAAATAAAAACATGGAAGTAAAAATTTTCTCCCCCTTTTTGACATACGAGAAGGACAAAGCATTAGACAAAGAATTGAAGCTAAACTCCTCCTAAAGACATAACAGTGTAAAATCAGAGTAATGCAAAAGTGCAATGTACTTTAAACTCCTCCTAAGTTCAATGACTCTCTAACTTAGAAACTAATTCAAAAAGTAATAAATGATTTTTTTTTAAAAAAATTTATAACTAGCCACATAAGGTATTAATCTCATTTAATTTCAGACAAGCACACAAGCAATTGAGAACTCATCATTACTGAACTCCAATTTTGATTATTTATCATAAAAATAAATAAGTAGAATAGAATAGGTGCACACGCACACTTCGCACATATAATGACATATTGACATTTACTTAAAATAGTATACATGTTTAAACTTCATAAATATGTCAATTAATTCATTTATGATCTATCAAGAAAGACTCAAAAGAAAAAATATCACCTATCATATAAAAATATAATCGAGTCTTCAATCTTACAAAATAAAATATATTTACTAAAAGAGGACTTAAATTTTTTTTTCTATAAATGAGGTAAATGATATATATATATATATATATATATATTAACCTCTATTAGCTCTTTCTTTTTGTGCATTCCAAGTACAAGATTTATAAGCAATCAGTTTTTGCATAATCTTTCCTTTTTTTTTGCACGAGCCATAAACCTAGCATGATGACTTAGTTGTGAGGTAGCCCTCTCCGTTCATTGCGGTAGCTTCACACATCACAGTAGGTAGCCCTCTCAATACTCGGTGCCTCCATACGGTAAAATTTTAGTAAGCAAAAGTAGAACTCAACACAATTTTACAATCAAGGTTAGTTAAAGTCCTAGAGTCTTTCAAGAAAATTCATAAACTTCAAGCGTAACATATATGTGTGTTTGTGAGTGTGTGAAGAAGTTTATGTCAACATTGATCATCACATGTATAAGAATATATATGTATGCACAAGTCACAATTGTAGAATAATTTATACAATAAATATCAAAATGAGTTGAGTTACTAAAAATGAGATTATGTGTATGGAAGTATTAAATAAGTTGAATACTCTTTTGGCCAAACAAGGATTTTTTTTTTGGTAATAAAATTTGAAATTCAATTTGAGGGAGAAATTCCCAAGGCACTTCTGAGATACTCAAATCTTTGAGTGTCTATGGCTTTAGTGAATATATCATCTAGTTGTCTCTCAGTAGGTACAAACTCAAGTGTTACTATTTTCTCTTCAACTAGTTCTCGAATAAAGTGATGCCTTATGTCAATGTGCTTAGTTCTAGAATGTTGAACTGGGTTCTTAGAAATACATATAGCACTAGAGTTATCACAATATAAGGGCATCATACCTTGTGGTTGACCGTAGTCCTTGAGCATGTTTTTCATCCAAAGCATTTGTGTGCAAGAGCTTCCTGCAGCAATGTAGTCTGGCCGTAAAGTGAGATAGAGTTACGCTTTTTCTTGTGCCATGATACTAAGTTGTTTCCAATGTAGAAACAACCACCACGATGTGCTCTTCCTATCATCGCAGTTGCCCGATCGGCATCGTAAAACCACTTACTTCACAAGTAGTGTCGGTAGTAAAATATAAACCATAATTACTTGTTCCTGAGATATACCTGACGATTCTCTTTACATTCTCTAAGTGTGATTCCTTTGGGTCACTTGACACACGCCAACACTAAAACATATGTCGTCTTACACTTGCGGTGAGGTAAAGTAAACTACCTATCATACTCCTATAAAGGGTTTGATCAACACTTTTACCTTGAGTGTCCTTTGTAATTTTTGTGCTGGTACCTAAAGGAGTCCGTAATGGCTTGCTAGTTTCAAGACCAAACCTTTTAACAAGGTTACATGCGTACTTGGTTTGAGAAATAAATATATTATCACGAGATTGTTTGATTTGCAAACCAAGGAAGAAAGACATTTCACCTACCATAGACATTTCAAATTCATTTGTCATAACATGCACAAAATCATCCACTAGTGTACTAGATGTGGATCCAAAAACTATGTCATCCACATAAATTTGAGCAATAAAGATCTCGTCACTACTCCTTTTAATGAATAAAGTCTTATCAACTCCCCCTCGAATAAATCCCTTGTTCAAAAGATAGTTGGTAAGTCTCTCATACCATGCTCGTGGAGCTTGTTTTAAACCATAAAGAACCTTTTTGAGTTTGTAAACATGATTTGGAAATTTCGGATCAGCAAATCCTTTTGGTTGTTCCACGTACACCTCCTCATTCAAAAAACCATTCAAAAAGGCAGACTTAACATCCATTTGATATAATTTGAACTTCATATGACAGGAAATGGCAAGTAAAATCCTAATTGACTCTAGTCTAGCTACGGGTGAAAATGTTTCATCAAAGTCAACTCCTTCTACTTGTGTGTAGCCTTGAGCTACTAACCTAGCCTTATTTCTAACAACAATGTCATGCTCATCAGATTTATTTTTGAACACCCATTTTGTTCCAATAACATTTTTCTTTTTAGGCTTAGGTACTAATACCCACACATGATTTCTCTCAAATTGAGCTACCTGCATGGCATTTATCCAAAATTCATCCCTAAGGGCTTCATTCACATTTTTTGGTTCAAATATAGAAATATAGTATAAATGGGTTACCTCACCTATTTTTCTTCTTCTTGTTACCATGCTAGCATCAGGATCTCCAATTATATTCTTAATAGGATGATTTTTTGAAGTTCGAGTTGGATTTATCATTGATGAGGTTGATGCTGCTTCCTTCTTTTGTTCACCTTCTTTCAACTCTTCTTCTTTTATTCCAATTGTGTCACTGGTCATTGTTAATTGAGGTGTTGTGAAATTTTCTTCATTTCCAGCTTCTTCACTTATAATCTTCTTACCCCCATCATCTATAACGACATTTATGGATTCCATAACTACATTGGTTCTACAGTTGAAGACTCTATAAGCTCTACTATTTAGGGAATAACCAAGAAATATACCTTCATCACTTCTTGAATCAAACTTACCCAATTGTTCTCGATCTCTAAGTATGTAGCACTTACTTCCAAAAACATGCATAAATTTCAAATTGGGTTTTTTACCTCTCCATATCTCATAGGGAGTTTGGTTTGTACCTGGGCTAAGATATACACGATTTATAATATGACATGCAGTGTTTATAGCTTCAGCCCAAAACCTTTTGGAGACTCCCTTGGCATGCATCATTACTCTTGCCATCTCTTGAAGTATCCTATTCCTCCGTTCAACTAGTCCATTTTGTTGAGGTGTGATAGGAGCAGAGAATTCATGAAAGATACCATGTTCTTTACAGAAGTCAGCATACTATATATTCTTTATCTCTCTATTTTTTTCTCAAGATATTTCTCAATATATGTATTTTAGAGAGTCAACCCATGTACAGATTGTACATTTTTTTTTTGGATTTTGGTGAGTGGTTAATTTTGTGGCTTTTATGTTTGATCTTGGTTTAGGTAACCCCAGATATGTCTTTTTTTTTGTAGCAGTCATGCATGAACGAGATATAAGCATATACTATCAATTTCTACTCAAATCATTTAATCTAAGCAAAAATAATAAAAAATATATGATACTCTATTAAGATGAGAAAAAAAATTCATACATTCAATGCTAATACCTATAGAGATCATCTAAAAATTTGAAGAAATAAGAAATGTGTTTGGAGTAGAAAAAATATATATTTCACTCTGAATAAAGGAAATTAGGCTCAAATTATATCTCACAAAGGTAGTCTCTACTAAAAAAAATTCATAAATACCGATTTTAGGTTTAATATAATTTCTACATCTCATCAAGAAATACTAGTTATGACAAAAACTAACTAATTATCAAAAATAATTACAAAATATTTCATGATATGTTTTCAAAAATTAATCTAACAGTACAAAAGACTTAACTATTTACTTAAATTTGATTTAAAGAAATGATAATTTTTGTAAGAAATTATTTTTTTTCAAAAATTACTAAATCACACAAAATAGAAACAAAACCAAACACACAAAAAATGGAAAAGTATATTTTTTATTTTTTTATTTTTTTTATTTTTAAATTGTTAAAACTTTTTTTTAATTAAGCATGGTAACTTTTCACCACCCCCAACCTAGAACTTACATTGTCCTCAATGTAACAACTGTAAATTAAAGATAAAGAGAAAAGAGAAAAAAGATTACCTATTTTGTGAGAATGTGCAAGTAGTAATGGAAAATGCAGGTGCATCCATCATATTCATCATTAAAGTGTATACGCATAAATCATTTGTGAACTTCTAACATCTCAACAAATATTTTTAGTTTTAACATTAAAAATTATTCACATGTAATTAAAATGAAATAATTAAGTAAATAAAAGAAATAAAAGAAAATTACCTAAAATGATGGGTTGCCTTCCCATCCGCTTAGTTTAACGCCTTAGCAAGACGTAACTTGGGATTGCATTTTAAGTAAACTCAATGTCCCTTCATCATTGAGTTAATCAAACCTACAAGTAAGACAATGTTGTCTACCTATACTTTTGATCATGCCATATTGATTTTCAAATTTCTTTTTGTACTTAAAACTAGAGGCATACTTTTGACTCGGTTTTTAGGTAACCCACATCTAGGTGCAAATCAAATAATTAAGTCATTAAAATACAATTGTACCTAGATCAAACAAAGCAACTAACTCCTTAGATTTTAATTAAAACTTTAAAATTTCGGAGATAGTTCGGAATTTTTTTTTTGTTTTTTAAGAAAAAAAATAACATAATCAGTATTAACCAAGAGTGCTCCCAGGAAAGAATGGTGGTGCAAAGGCTCTTTAAAAACCATCCTCCTAGACAGAACAACGTTCCCAGGAAAGACTAGTGGCACAAAGGCTTCCAAGAACTAGTCTCCTAGACAGAACTCCCTTAGATCTTTACTTTTCATGCTATTAAGTTAAGTTAAATAAAAATTTAAGTTAATGAAAATCTAAGTTAATTAAGTTTAAAGAAAATGTTAATTAAGTTAAGTGAATTAAAAAAATCTAAGTTAATTAAGTTAGTAAAAAAAAAGTTAAGTTAAGTTAAGTAAAAAAAAACTAAGTTAATTAAGTTAATAAAAATTTAAGTAAAAACCTAAGTTAATGTTAAAAAAAATATAAGTTAATTAAATTAGTAAAAAAAAACTAAGTTAAGTAAGTTCAATAAAAATCAAGAAGAAGAAAAAATAGTTAAAGAAAGAAAAATAATAAAATAATAAAATAAAATTGAAAAAGGTAAAAGAAAATAAATAAAATAAAATTATGATTTAAAATAAATAAATAAAATAGTAAAAATTAAACTCAAAAAATTAAAATTTTGACTTTTATTTTATTTTATTTTATTTTTTTATTTTATTATATATTTTTTATTGTTTTATTTTGTCTTTATTTTGTCTTTATTTATTTATTTGTTTTATTTTTTAACTTAAAAGTTTTGAAATGTTTTTTTTTATTTTTTTTATTCATGAACGGTAAAACTTTTTTTTTAATTCAAATTTTAAATTTCTAAATTATTTTATTATTCACGCTAAAATTTTTTTTTTTAATTTATTTAATTTTTACTATTCATTAACTGTAAAAATTTTTTACTTCAAATTTCAAATTTCTAAATTATTGTACTGTTCACGCTACAATTTTTTTTTATTTTTTTTATTTTTAATTTATTTTTAATTTATTTTTAATTTATTTTTAATTTATTTTTATTATTTCTTATGAAATTTGAAATTTGATTAAATGTTTTATTTTTTTTTATTTTTTTACAAAAAAAATCATAATTATTTACAACACAAAAAAAATTTTAAAATTTTGATAAATAAATTAAAAAACGCTATTCCTTCCCCGGCAACGGCGCAAAAAACTTGATTAGGAGAATCGGGATCGCCAAAAACGTTGATGCCATCCCCGCAACAGAGTCATCCCCGACAACGGCGCCAAAAACTTGATGAGCAGAATCGGGATTGCCAAAAACTTTGATGCCATCCCCGCAACGTAGTCATCCCCGACAACGGCGCCAAAAACTTGATGAGTAGAATCGGGATTGTGAAAAACTTTGATGAGCGAAAACTGGCATCGCCGATCCTGCCAATACTTTGGTTTTATATTAATAAAACTCTCGCAAGTGCACGAATCATTTCGTAGAAAATGATAAGTATACTCCCAAGGTCGATCTAAGGAAGGAATGTATGTGGTTTTTAATTTATTATTCAAACTTTTAAAAACGAAATTAAATCCTAAACATCCTGTCACGATATTTTGGGTTTTTTGTGTTTTAATCTACTTACATAAAAATAAACATAGATTCAATAAACATTTATGCAAATTTTATCTTTTATAAATAGTGGAGTATTTATGGAAATAATAACTAAGTTAATTATGCTTGCTCGTACTATTTAGGTTATTAAAGAAATGAATTGACATCTATTGATTCTCCTTTTTTGTATGAATACCACATTTGATGTGGTTAGATATTCTTTGTTAACTAAACAAATCAATTAACACCTATGGGTGGGGTTGATAACTAATTTGGTTAATTAAATTAATTCCTTTTTCTAAGAGATTGAAAATGAACCATTTAAATGCCACCTTTGGTGGGGTTGAGCGATTTAAACTTTATTCAAGGTGTCCAAAATTAAACCTAAGAATTTAGTTATCTAAGTACTAACTTTCAAGTTTTAAAACCACTTGAAAACATGTTGTCAATACATTTTCAGATAATAATTCTTATAAAAACTTTTGAAATAGAGCTTTTCTTAACCTAGGCGATTGTACCAACAAATAAAAGAAAGACTACTCTAAATCGACCAGGATAACTAAACCTTAAAATCTAATTTTGATTTAAGTTTGTAATGAAAAATAATATATTTCTCTCTAACATTCTTAATATAAAATCTTGAATAAAAATAAAATCAATTCATTTTAGAGATTTTTACCTATTTAATATTTCGCAAGCATAACAACGTTATTATTATATCATGTTTACAAATAGCTAGCACGCTTAAATTTAATCACAGAACAATTAAATATAACATGTAAGAATAAAGCACAAAAAATAACTACAAAAAAAATAAAATACTTACAGTACTTCGATGCCAGTCCCGTTGCTAGAAAACCTCCAAACGGAATTTGCACTCCCATTTATTGAATAAAAAAGCTAATAAATTACAAAAACATAACTAGGTCTTCCCAAAAATAGAACTCTAAAACTAAGAGAAACTAGCTAAAACATAAGAAAAACTAAAAAAACCTAAAAACTAAGAAATGGAGAGAAAGAAAGAAGAGAGAAGTGTGTTTTGAGGTGTGTATGAAGCGAAGAGAATGAGGGTATTTATAGGTGAGAATGGAGAGAAAAAGTGGGTGAAAAAATGGTGAAAACGCGTAGTGCAAATGGTGAGGTCATTGATGACGTCAGCATGACGTCGCTGAAATACCGACACGTGAAAAATGGGGAGAAATGGCGTCGGCGTTGGAAAATGAGCGGCCGCAGCGTGAAACGGACAATGCTTGTGGCGCGCGCAGATCTGGCGTGGGCGTTAGCCGTCTTCTTGTAGCGGAGATGGGCTACTCCGGGCGCGATTTTTTCCTTTTTGACATTTTTGACCTTTTCGACCCATTTTGTCCAATTTTTCCATATTTATTGACCTTTTCCCATTTATTTATTAATATATTTGTGATGTATTGCTTCCAATATTCCTTTTTGAGTCTTTAAGTGACGTTTTTAAGCGAAAATACCTGAAAAACAATAAAAATACCCGTGATTTGGAAAAAGACAAATTTATATAAATATATGATAAAACATATAAATATATATATTTTTAATCAATTAATGGGCATAAAATCATGGTAATTTTAGTGCTTTTTGAGCACTCATCAGTGTTGTAAATATCTTGTGTGATTTCTCCCCTTTCAGTAAAAAGATTTGCAATAGGTCCGAAGATGTAAGCAAGATTGACCGAACTCTGTTATCAAATTTGTGTGTTATTTTTTTATTCCTACCTTCTCATAAATCTGACTTATATGAAATTTACGTAATTTCCCAACAACATTAATTGATTTGTTTGGTATAATAATTTAATGTCGATTTAGTCTCCTAAACTAGTTTAACCATTTTTATTTTTTTTACTAGTGTAGTTTAACCAATTTGATATGTGAATTTTTTTATACTAATAAGAAAATACGTCTCATTACAAATACACTTTTAAAAATCATAAAAAAAACCTATTTTATTTTGTTTAATATATATTACCTGACCTTTTACCAATTTAATTTATTTAAAATGTTATTAAAAATTTAATATATTAAATTTGTTGAATTTTAAAAATTAGATATTAAATTGATAAAATTAAAAAAATTAAGTCAGTTAATTTTTGAAACTATATAAATGGAATCAAAAATTAAGGTAATAAATTAATCAACTTTCGCCAAAAATACAAAATTAATCGAGTAAAATCATACAAAAATTATCATTGTTATATAAGAAATGTATATTCCGATTGTACGGGGAACATCAAACTCTACCCTCTCTAAAAACCATTTCAATACTTTTACAGAAACTAACAAGCCAAACATTACGATTAAATCCTATGAAATTAAATACTTGTTCAAGCCCAAATGCAAACTACAAATCTTAACTCTTCCCGTCTCCGAGCTGCTCCATTACAAACATTCTATGTTCAAGTAGAAGTTGCAATTATTGTTGTTAAGTATTCTTGTCCCACATCGATTAGGAATAAAGCAGCAAAACTGATTATAAGCTTGAGCAACCCTTAACTTAATGAGATCTTATTGGGTTGAGTTAGGCCTAGGTTTTTAATATGGTATCAAAGTTGGGCCTGGTCTCTATGTGCTTGGACCTTGGGCTCTACCACAGTCTCACCGTGGCGTTAATGTCCACCTTTGTCCGCCGTGTGAAGAGAGACTATTAAGTATCCTTGTCCCACATCGACTAGGAACAAAGCAACAAAGCTACTTATAAGCTTGGACAACTCTTAACTTAATGAGATCTTATTGGGTTGAGTTAGGCCTAGGTTTCTAACAAGTGTCATAGTTGATTGAATGAACCGAACACAAATTAAATTAAATTCAGATCAAATTTGGATTAGTTTGAATAGTTTAAAAAAAATTTGATTGAGTTTGAACCAACTCGTTAATCCAAAATTAAATTAAAAATGTTATGATTTTGTTATACATATCTAAAATGTTGTGAATAATATTATAATTTAAAATGTAACATAGATTGTTTTGAATCTTAATGTTTGAATGATAATATAATATAATGTTATTAATAGGTTTTTTATAATTGAATACTTATTATAATATTATTTTTTTCATTTTTGTTGATTCATGTAATGATGTTTATACTGATTAGCTTGAATACCATTAAAATTATTTTTGATTTATGAAAAAAAAATTCAATTAACTAAAAAAACATGCATTTAACAATTTGGCAATTTGGATCGGTATATTTGTATTTCGTTTGGATTCTGGTTCATCTTTAATAACCAAAATTAAATTTAATTTAAATTTAAATTATATTAATTTAAATGCCTCAAACTAACCTAATATGTAAAAAATATAATTCGTGTGAGAATAGAGAAGAACATAACAGCACACAGCTTTCGCAAAAACCCCTTTGTAAATTCCATTTTTTTCTTCATTTGTAAAATTGATTACAAGACAATCAACTGCAACTCATCACTATAGAAGAAAAGATAAACTGTTGACATAGAGATAAGAAGAGGAAATTGATTTGTATGGTAATATTTAATTAAATAGTAATTTTGTTAATTTATTTTACTATTTATTATCAGTAAATTAGAAGAATTTATTTTTCTGAGTGTATTTTGATTTTCTTGATATATTTTGTGAAATTCTCGGAATATTGGTGTTTGTATTTTTTTTTATTATTAGTAGATTTTACTCGATTAGCTACCATCTATTCCAATTTTCATATTAAAAAATTGAACTATTTAAATTATTATATGTTATTTATTTTTTTATTATTTATTATTTTGATATTATCTATAATTATGTATTTATATAATAAAAATTAGACTCAAAATTCACTTACACGTTAATTTATAAAATAGTTGAATAGCTAGCATAACGTTAAAAATGATGACTCTACTCCTTACTAAAGAAGTATGTCTAAGGTGATAAATTTACTTTTAAAAAAAATGCAAAAATGTTATTCCTGGTCCCTTTTCTTAAATGCGAAAATGCAACACGATAAAAAAAACGTCATTCTTAAAGAATTCGTGTTTCCTCTAAACATATATATTCTTGTTCTTTTCTGCTTTGCTGGGATTTAATTAGGTACTCTTCATCCTTAGTTACTGCTGTAAAAAGCTTAATTGGTCTAATTAACAGGCAACTATTTAGTAAACGCTGCAATTGCTACTATTTGGTCAAATTATTATGCTCAATTCCTGGCAGTAGCTATAAATCGTACGGGTGAATACATTTGTGTTCATGCAGTTATATTTTCAAATTATAATTAAACTTGGCAAATATGAGGCATGTCTGAACGAATTTCTGCATATTGGATATTTAATTTATACGATCGTATTGAAAATAATATTTTGTATATTTATATGAAATTAATCACACCACTTGATCAACCATGAGGAACAGATCTGAAACTATGTAAAACCGTGTCTCTGTATACCTGGGATGGCACACCGTGTTGGCGTGTGTAATGGAATAGGAAAAATGCAGACAATAATGGATAGTTGACCAGGGAAGTATGGATGTACAGCAGTACCTATATTGACGCAGGAAAGCATGGGTGTGCAACATTGTTACGCTTAGTTTTGTTTCTTTTTCTTAGTATAAAAATACAATCACTTGTACATAAAATGGAGAATAGAAAATATGAAATAAACAAATTATTTGCCATGGTATCAGAGCAGAGTTATTGATAAGTTTTCTCAGTTATTGTTGGCCTAATTAAATGAAATAAGCTACTTTGTTCTTCTCGACATTGGTTTGATCTGGTGTATTGGTTTGACCGATCTGGTGTGCTGGTTTGGATGATCTAGTGTGGTTGCTGGTGTGTTATGCTGATTTTTGTTCCTCTCTGAACTGGTTTGATCTGCGGTGCTGATTTGGCTAATCTGGTTTGGCTGATCTAGGTTTTGCTCAGATCTGAGGTGGCAAATCTAGTTTACTCGTTGGAGCCACACCATCCTAGCTGCTCCTCCGTTCTAGCTGCTCGTTGGGGTCATCGCAGTCTCTTTGCGTTCCAGTTCCAATGTCGCTCGCTCATTGAAGCCGCACTGTTCTAGCTGCTCATTGGGGTCATCGTAGTCTCTCTACGTTCCAATTCTAACACTGCTCGCTCATTGGAGCCGTATCATTCTAGCTGTCGTTGTGGGCAGTCGTACTGTTCTCTGTTCTAGGAGAAACTTAAAACGTAGCGATGAATAGTGCCGCGCCACAACTCCCACAAACTTGAAGTAAAAATCCTTTAGGCGAGAGACTTTGTAAGGTTGCGAGGTGTTTTTTTCTTGAATCTGCATGTGAGGTCACAAATTGTTTATTTGTGTTTATTTGTCTAGTGTACGGACGCTTAATAGATTTTTAATCTGTGGGTATTTGGCTGGTGAAGGAAAAAAAACAGCATCGATAGATCTCATGGTAGAATCTAGAGATTTAACCACCAACTCCATATTAAACATTTTGACTACAAAAATGATTGAGGCTCTAGCTAGAGCTCAGACCGTCTCACAACCTCCGCTAATTGAAGCATCGACTACTCCCATTAGTATCAAGTTGGGAGGATCCAACTATGCCTTGTGGTCTTAGGTGGTGGAAATGTATATCTTTGGCAAGGACAAACTAGGATATATTAATGGGGATTTTCCTTAACCTGACGAAACTGACCCCTCATTCAGGAGATGGCGCACTGAAAATTCCATTGTCAAGGGATGGTTGATCAATTCGATGGACCCTTCCTTGATTGCAAATTTTATCTGATTCCCAACTGCAAAATAAGTTTGGGATTCTACTGCTACAACCTACTTTGATGGGACAGACACGTCTCAAGTGTATGATCTCCGTCGTCGGGTTACTCGTATGAAGCAGGCGGATGGATCCATTGAAAAATACTATAATGACCTTCAAGGGTTGTGGCGAGAAATTGATTTTCGTCGTCCTAACCCAATGAAGTGTACGACTGACATACAAAAATGCAACTCCATTGTACAGGAAGATCGAGTTTATACCTTCCTCGATGGACTTGATGACAGACTAGATAAGACTCGAAGTGATGTGCGTTAAATCAAACCATTCCCTACGATGGAACAGGCCTATGGATTCGTCCATAGGGAAGAGGTCAGGCAGACTGTAATGATCATGGGTGCAGATACGACTCCCGCAGTAGTTATGGATTTCAAAGGGATCAAGGGACACCATAATCCGATGCCACCAAAACTAGGAACTCTTTCTTTGGGTAGCAAGAAATCCACGGGAAATCCACCTTCTATTGACATACAATGTACCCATTATGGAAACTCCAAACACACCGGTGAAAATTGCTTCAAACTACATGGGTATCCAGATTGGTGGAATGATTTTCAAGCACGAAAAAAATGGAAAACCACTATGAGAGCTATTGTGGCTACCAATAATGCATCATTATCCCTTATTCCTTAGGCCGAATCTTCCCAGGATCTAGGTACTTCAAGTAAAGCATTTCACATCTCTACTTGTAGTGATAATGCAGATTGGATTCTCAACTCTAGAGCTACAGATCATATGACATTTGACCCAAAAGATCTCTCTAATACAACCCAGCCGAGACGGAGCTGTGTTACCAATTCTAATGGGGTCACTTATCCAGTTAGAGGGGCTGGAACAATGACTTTATCTCCTTCATTATCATTATCTAATACATTACTTATACCCTCTCTTTCACACAAACTAATGTCTGTAAGTCAAGTCACTTCAGATCTTAACTGTGTAGTATTGATGTATTCTACCTTTTGTATTCTACAGGATATTCTCACCAAGGAGATCATTGGATGTGGTACTAAGATATGAGGTTTATATTATGTGGATGACCTCAGTTTAGGAAGAGCCAATCATGTGCAACCCACGGTTAGTAACAAGGAGCGACAAATTTGGCTATGTCATGGTCGATTTAGGCATCCATCATTTGGGTATTTAAGGCATTTACTACCTAGTTTATTTTCAAATGCCACACACTCAGATTTCAAATGTGATACTTGTATCTTAGCAAAAAGTCATAGAGCGTCTTATCCTATGAGCATGCATAAAAGTATGATTCCTTTTGCTTTAGTACATTTTGATGTTTGGGGACCTTCCCCGGTTACTATGTCGTCGGGTCATCGTTGGTTTGTAATTTTGTTGATGATTGTACATGAATGACATGGCTTTACCTTCTCAAACATAAATATGAAGTATTTTCTACGTTTCACTTGTTTCACACCATGATTCAGACACAATTTTCTAAAAAAATTAAGATCCTTAGGTCTGATAATAGGGGGGAGTATGTTAATCAACAATTTCAAACATACTTGGACAACCATGGTATTCTCCATGAAACCTCGTGTTCACAAACTGCACAATAGAATGGGACTACAGAGAGGAAGAATAGGCATATTTTAGAAACTACCCGGGCCTTACTAATCAATGCACATATGCCTAGTAGATATTGGAGTGATGCTGTTACTACAGCTGTGTATCTACTAAACCGCATGCCTACAAAAACCTTACAATTTCAAACTCCATTACAGGTGCTATCTGATAATGTTCCCTTGCCTACTATTTTGATGCTTCCGCTCCAAATTTTTGTATGTGTTGTTTTTGTCCACCTCCATAAAAATCAACGAACTAAGTTGGATTCATTTGTTATCCGATGTGATTACTAAACGAAACTATATTACCATGGATGCCACTTTTCTAGAATCTGAATGTTTTTTCCATCACCAGTATCCAATTACCCTCTTTAGGGGGAGAGTTATGGTGAAGAACGAAATTGGCTTGATGTTGAAGTGTTAGACATTAGTAACAATCCGGCATACTCGGATAATGCCAACAATATGGATGAAACAATACCTAGACCCCAATTTGAACTTTTAAGAACTGAATCTGAACAAGTGACTGAATCTCCAGAAAACGTAGTGGTTGATGCACCCCTCCACTCTCTAGTACCCAATGATTATCCTGCTGAGAATACTTTTGAGGTAAGCCATCCTATCACACCTTTACAAACTAATGTTATAGATACAATTGTTGGTTATGTTCTACCTTTCAGACACAAACGAGGCAAACACTACTACAAAAATGGGTATTTATGTCGATATGTAAAGTTGGTTTGGTGTAGAACTGATGCTATCCACGTAGGATGTAGCATTTGTTGATGTGTCGAACCGACGCTATGCGTGGACATATCATCGGTTCTAGGTGTCAACTGATGCTATCCATGTAGCATAGCGTCGGTTTACACGTGGAACTGACGCTACACACGCGGATAAATTATTTTCTCTTCTTTCTTCCCCAGACATAAACTATTCCAAGCGTTGCATAACTATCAAAAACCCAAAACCTCATCCACTTCTCCTCAAATTTCAGACAAATGGAAGAACCCCAAAGAAGGAAATGCTAGAGCTTATCCACTCTGATGTTTGGGGACCAACAAATGTCTCATCCATTAGTGGGAAACACTACTTCCTGACTTTCATCGATGATCATTCTCGGAAGGTATGAGTTTACTTTCTAAAGCATAAATCTGAAGTATTTAAGGCTTTCAGAAGATGGAAAACTATGGTTGAAAATGAGAGAGGTTTGAAGATGAAAAAGCTCATAACCGAAAATGGTGGTGAATATGAAGACACCAAATTCAAAATTTTTTGCTATAAGCACGGGATCAGAATGGAAAGAACTGTGCTAGACACGCCTCAACACAATGGTGTAGCTGATCGTATGAACCTAACATTGACAGAAAGAGCTAGAAGCATTCGTATACAATCAGGTCTACCGAAATAGTTCTGGGCAGAAGTAGTCAACATTGCAGCTTATTTAATCAATCAAGGTTCATCTGTTCCATTGGAGCACATAATACCAGAGAATGTATGAAGTAGAAAAGAGGTAAAACTATCACATCTAAAAGTTTTTGGTTGTGTAGCATTTGTGCATATTAGTGATCAAGGTAGGAATAAGCTTGATCCCAAATCTAAGAAATTCACCTTCATTGGCTATGATGAGGATGAGTTTGGCTACTGTATTTAGGATAACGAAAACAAGAAAGTGATTTGTAGCAAAAATGTGATTTTCAATGAAAGAGTGATGTATAAGGACATGCATAAAACAGACAGCAACAACTCAAAGCAGAATGAGTCAGTATTTATAGATGCATATGATATCCCAGATAGTTCCGCGAAGGAACCAATTGTAGCAAGTCCTCAGCCAGAGGAACTTGTTGGACAAAGCAGTACACAGCAGTCCAACACACCACAACCTCCTACTCTAGCTCTTGTATTGAGAAGGTCTTCTCGACCTCATGTGCCTTACAGGAGATACATGAACTATATGTTGCTGACTGATGAAGGAGAGCCTGAATGCTATGATGAAGCTTGTCAAACTCGAGATGCCAACAAGTGAGATCTTGCCATGAAATTAAAGTTGTGTTCAACTTCAGTTGGTTTGCTAGAGTAACAAGACTAGAAAAATTGATGCATTGATCGAGGTGTGAAGAAAAATTGAAATTAGTCTTCAAGTGGGAGATTGTTATAAAGCTCCTTAATTTAAGGAGCAAATCAAAGATTAGCCTCATTAATTTAATGAGTAAATCAATGCTTAATTCAAGGAGTAATTCAAGTAACTCTTATTTTAAGAAGTAATTCAAGGAGTGAATTTCCCTATAAATAGATGTGTAATTGTGATAAATTAATCAACCAAGTGTTCATTCCAATTGAGAGAAAAACTTAGAGAGAAAAGATTTTGTGAGAGAAAATTTAGAGTAATATTTTTGGGTGTAAGTTGGAGTGTTGTAAACACCTTATATAATTTATCTCATTTTAGTAAAAAGATCTGTAGCAGGTCTAGAGACATTAGTAAGATTAGTCGAATTCTGTTATCAAATTTGTATGTTATTTTGTCAATTTTATTTTATCGTAAATCTAATTTATCGAAAATTTATGTGATTTTTCGAAATTAGGTTTGATTTTTATTATAAATTAAAAAATATGTCTTATAATACAACGGTTTGAAAAGGAACTAAAGTACGAAGTTTCTCGAATTATGTAAAGAAATTTGTTGGTACTCAAACATGATTTTATTGATATCAAGATACTCAAATAAATAAATTTAATGCTTTTATATGCCATTAAGCCTTGTTTATTACACTTAAAGTCTTGAATTGTTACTGTTTCTTACATTTAGGTCACAAAAATTAATAAATTTAAAGACCTGACATATTAATTTTAGTCTTGAAATTTTAATTTAAGACTTATATTAAAGTATATTAGATTGAATATATAAGTGTTAATTTAAGACTTATATTAAAATTTACAAGAATGGGATGAAAGTGTTAACTTTTTATATTTATGATTTTTTTTGTCATGCATAATTTGAAAACCAACAACATCCTCCACCCAACTTAAATATAGAGTTTTTTTAATTGCATTTCAATACCCGTTTCATAAATAGGTTTTATTTTTAACTCCCTCCACACAATGTATATTTTTTTTATAACATAAAAAATATTTTTTTTTTTGCATATTTGAAAATATGATGCACAAAAAAATTTTGTAATTGAAAAAACGTATTGTTTTAAAAGTATTAAAAATAAAATTATATGAATAACTTAATTATAAAAAATTTGAGAGAATATTTTTTTAAAATTAACAAAAATTCATCAAAAAATCACCAACAGAGTTTCTATAATTGTTGTCAAAAAAATCCTGTCATAGTTTCGACATCCATGACAGAGTTTTGAAAATTAACACCGTATATAAGATTTATATATTTTTAATTTGAATGTAAAGCTTTATGTTTAGTGACCATAACTAAATGTAAGGCTTTACATATTTGTATACCTCTTAGATCTAATGACTCTAACAATAGTCACCCAAATTCCCCTGAGACCACCGTAAGTATGACATTAGTGAATTTGTTTAGTATAATATTATTATTGATTTATGAAAATTATGTAGTAATGATTTTTAATTTTTTATTTTGTGTCATTTATTATAAAATTGTAATTTTTTGATAAGTTTTTGTTAATTTAAAAATTAATTAAAAATATCAAATAATCTCTCAATTTGTTTGGAATTTTGAATTATAAGAATTTTCAAAACAAGAAGCAAATTCAATAAAACAATAATTGATACTATAGAAAAGTGGCAATAAATAAGAGAGTTTTGACTAATGTAAAAGATCATATAATGTAGTTACAATAACCGGATTTGGAGTTGTTCTGTAGATAAAGAAAAACTCATACAATATTATTAATTAAATAAAGACTTTAAAATAACCATGTTTATCAAGGCATTTTCTCCAATTTTATTTCATGTTTAATCTGCACATGATATTAAATAAATAAATAATATTTACACCATGATAGAGCCCAAAAACAGATCGAACAGTTGGATTCCTAAAAACATAATTCTAAAATAATATTTATAATATTTTTTTAAAATGATATATTTTAATTTTTATCTCAAATATTTTCATTAAGAGATCACTAACGTGAAAGTTTTAAAATAACTTTAAATGTAACACTATTTAAATTAAATTATGATTAATTAAATTTATTTATTATTAAACTTCGATCAATGAATCACTTTCAAATATCTCTCTAATGTAATTTTTATGATAATAAATTAGGTATATCATTTTGTGTAACTTAAAAAAATTAGAGGATTCCTCCAAATTAAATTGACAGATTAAAAAACATTAGAAGAGAAAAAAAGAGAGATAAAAGTAGAAAAACAACCGAATAAGATGAATAATACCTTTCTTTTCTTGATTTTATTATGTGTATTGATATACTACTTCTAATATCATATTATACAAGACAGTTATACTTGCACCACTTACTGTATTCCATGTGTACAAGAATGTAACAAACTAATATTTATACAATTGGCTTAATATCTTCTATCAAATTAATTGAACCGATAAGTACATTTAATTTGGATCTCAAATCTTCAAATTAACTAACATTTAAAGATTTAGTCATAATATTTGCAATCAACTCCTATGATGGAGTATACTTAATGTGTATAAGATCATAATTGGTTCTTTCTCTAAAATAAATGATAATATTTCTCTACGTATTTCATTCTGTTATGAAATATAGGATTTTGTTTTACAAAAGATCTTGCACTTATGTTGTCACAATATAATAAAAAAACACTACATAAATGAATATACAATTCTTCTAACAATTTTTGACTCCACATTACTTCTAACATAGCAACAACTAAGGATCTAAATTCTGCTTTAGTGGAAGATCTTGATACCACCTTGTATTTATTGCAACTCAACGACACCAAAGAATATCCCAAGAACACACACCAACCTCCAACACTCCTATAATAATCTACATAAGCTATAATATGCATTAGTTTAGTTCCTTGAAGCATGATTATATGTCCAATTGTGCCTTTGAGATATCTCAACAACCTTTTTACCGTGAATCAATGAATATCAGTAGGATAATGTAAAAATTGACATAACTTATTTACTAAATAAGAAATATTAGGACATGTTTTGTACAGTACTATAAAGCACTAACAATGGATCTATACAAGCTAACATCATATGAAGTTACCTCATCATACTTAGACAATATTTTCCCTGGAGCCAAAAGTGTTGCAATTGGTTTAGAATCACCAAAACCAACATTTTCTAAAATTCGTGCAATATATTTTTGCTAACATAGATTAAAATTAACTTATACCATGTCACCTCTAAACCCAAAATATATGTGAGTTCACCCAAATCCTTCGATGCAAACACTTTATGAAATTTTTCAATAAGCTATTGTTTATACCATTATCATTTCTAACAACAATAATCTCATCTATATATATCAAAAAAATAACTTGCCTCTTTCCATCATAGTACATCATCATGAAAGCATTAAACTATGAGTTCTGAAATCCTTAAGATAATAAACAAGAGTTTAATTTCATAAACAAAGTTCTTGAAGCCTGTTTTAATCCATACAAAGTTTTTTTTAATTTACACACATATCTATGATACTTAGCTTCAATATAAACCTTTTGGTTGAGTCATATACATCTTTTTTTGCAAATATTCATTAAAAAATGCATGATTTACATCTAATTGCCTCACACTATATCCTCTCATTATAGCCACAATTAACACAATTCTTATTATTATAGTCTTGACTACAAGTATAAATGTCTCTATATAGTCTATTTCTTCAGTTTGATGATTCTCCTTTGTTACTAATCTACTCTTATATCTCTCTAAACTCTTGTCAGACTTCAATTTAACAATAAACACCCACAAATTGCAAATAATCTTTACATTTTGAGGAGCTAAAACTAACTCCCATGTATTATTTTTCATTAAAGCTTTGTATTCTTTCTACATTGTCTATCTCTACTTTGAATGTTTACAAGATTCTTTGACATTATTAGGTAAAAGAATAATAACAAGCACATTAAAAACCATTGGCTTAAAAATACCTTTCTTTGATCTAGTATGACATAAGCATTTAAAAATGAAATAGGTTTATGCACTCTTAAAGAACTTGTATACTCATCTTTATCCTAAGACAAAAAAACATTTGCTTGTTTATTCTGTGTAATAGATATACACATAGTATTAGAATTAATGGTTAATAATTACACATAAGAGTTTCCATCAATACTATTTGAAAAAACAACATTACTAGGACCATCACGTGAACCACCGAGATAAGAACCCCAATACTATTGCTAGTTTTGGAAAGAGAGTTGGAGTTTTCTATACATGTACCATAGAAAATAATAGGCTAGTTTGTTATGAAATTATGTATGAACTATTAAAAAAATCAAACATGCTATAAATTTGAGAAGTCATGTTGGGTTGGCTAGGTGTGTTATTTCCATGTTGAGTTAACATGTTATCATAATTACCATAAACATATGACTCAATAAATTAGTTATCAAACTGAACAAGTTTATTTAAATGTGTATCGACGTCAATAGGTTTAGGTGAAACAGAAGCAACATAAAGTGTATCTAGCACATTATAAACCTCCTTTGTCTTATTAAGTGTTTAAGGTCAATGAATAAAAATTGGTGGCTGGTCACTAGTGTTAGATGATTTCATTAATTGTTAATCAATAGAGTTTTTAATTATTCTAAAAAATGATAATGTGACTCATCAAACAAGACATGAGGAGAATTATAATTTTTTTGTCACAAAATTAAGGCATAAGTACCCCTTCTAATACTCATAATATCATAAAAAAATTCAAGCAATAGATCTCATATCCAACTTATAATCTACATATAGACATGTATATGTATAACACAAACATCCAAATGTTCTCAACCATTCATAATATGGTGATGTTTTAAACAACAACTCATAACAACTTTTATAACTCAAAACTCTTAAAGGCAATCTATAAATCAGATAAATAAATGCACGAAAATCATAAATCCAATATTCGAAAGTCAACCCTATCTCCAAGGAATATATGGATAAGTGATTTTTCTCCTGTAACCTCCACTAAACCAATAAAACCTCAAACTTTTAAACTCAATACTCCCATCGCTTTGTAGTTGTTTAATTAATTGTTTAAATTGTCTCTCTCTCTCTATAAGCATTAAAATGTTTAAACACTTGTGCAACTTGACTCTTATTATGTAAAACAAATATCCATTGAAAATGTGTGCAATTATCAACAAATAATACAAAATATCTTACTCTATTTATAATAGTAGAAGGATATGGTCTCCAAATATCAATATGCACTATATCAAAAGACAATTTTTACCTTTTATGAATATGAAAGAAAGATAGTCTATGAGATTTTGCAATTTTACAAGAACCAAAAACATCATGAATACTATCCTTGTCAAGTGAAACATCAATATGCATAAGAACTTTACTCAAAATACTCGAATGAGAGTGTCCTAATCTATTATGCCACACTAGACCATCTATATATGCTTTATTACACTGAACAAAACTAATAAATTGTTTCTTATTAACACTACAACATACATTTTGATAACAAAACTTTCTTCTTGAACTCATAATTGTATCCACCAAATTCTCTTTTGGAAACTAATAACGTCAATTCTCAACTCTTCCTACTAATAGAGTTGTGTTCTTGGTTAAATCCTTCACAGAGAAGGAATTAGGGTAAAATTCAATAGATACAAGATTGTCTAAACCCAATTGCCTAATCGACACTAAATTCTTAGCTAAATTAGGAAATAATATCAAGTTGTTTAAACTTAAATACAAGTCACAAGCAGTGAGAATACCCTTATCAATTTTCTGAATAGGGACTATAACATAATTTCCCTTCATGATAATTTCATATCCATTATAAGATGTGCCTTATGGAAAATTTTCTACAAAAGAAGTCAAGTGATGACTAGCACCTAAATTCATGTACCATGCTTGATCATTTTAAGTAGCATGTATGGTTGGTGTGAACATGGGCTGTTAAGAATGAGTTTGTCCAAACTAAAGAGGAACCAAACCCACTAACCCTATACTAAGTGTTCCATAGAAAGCTATGGGTGCACCAGAAAAATCAAGAGATGTAAACCGATCAAATTATAGAGCATTATTGTACATTAGAATAAACATGAGTTTGTGAAGACACATCATCCTATGATGATGCCATATTAAAGAGTGTTGAAAAACCAGACATATTAGTAAAATTTTCATGTGGAGAAGTTTGAGAATTCTAAGGCTATAGATACCTAAAGTTATACCTTGTTGCACTATACCCTACCTTTTTACAAATTTGTCAAGTTTCCTTGTAATTACTCTTCCCACTATTAGAATTATTAAAGTTTTTCTATAAGTTTGGGCATTGTATTTAAAAAGGTTGATTAGTCTGATAGTTTTGAAATTTGGTTGATGAGAAGGAGGATGAGGATGAAGATGAGGCAAGTTTGGTAGATAATTTGGTTGATAAGGAAGATGTAAGTTTTATTGATTACGAAAACTTGAATAATTCAAAAATCATGAGTAATTTAGTGATTAAGAGAAGTGTTATAGTAATTAGAATAATTTTTTGAAGGATGAATATTCTGAAAAGATTGGGACATAGACTGAGGAAATTATAAAGTGTTGTACATAGGTTATTTAGGAGAATTTTGAGAAGATTGTTGAATATACCTATAAGCATGTGGTACAACAGTATTACCTCAATCTGATTAACAAATATAGCTTACACAAGTTAAGACTCAACAGAATTCAACCTCTGTAGCTAGCTTTCAAGAGTTCTCATTTTAGAAAACACTTCATCAATACTTGGATCATTCTTCTTGTTTGTAATATTAGTAACTAAATAAAGATAGAAAGCCTTAAAACCACACATTAGATACATAATCTGTTTTTTTGTATTGAGAGGATCACCAATTGCTTGAAATAGATCAAATAACTTTTTTTACTTGTTTAATACAACTATTAATGGTCTGATAAACTTTCTTCAAATTATGTAACCTCAATCGTAATTTCATAACATTAAAATGTGAACTATCTTGAAAATTCCTTTCCAAAACACTTTAATCACCAAAAGGAGTAGAATTTCCATAAAGAAACTTCAACTTACGTTAGGAAACTGAATTATATATCCAATTCTTAATAATCTTGTCTTTTCTATCAAAGATATCAAAATATTGATTTTATTGAAGTTCTTCATGAGTTTTTATTGCACCATCAAACAACATCAAAGAAACATTTATTCATAAACTTAGTCGAAATTGGCTCAGAACCATCGAGCAATCCTAGTAGAACATAGACCATAGCAACATGTTTAATTTACTCACTCTAGATCAAAAAATTTATATCATCCAACTTTACTGAAAATTTTAGGTTAATCAATATACTTGCTAAAGAACATTTCAAGAAACTAAAACCATAACTTGATGAAGGAATTAATCCTTCATCATCAAGAAGCATTAGTTTGAGTTATTTGGGCACTGATACCATAAAAACATTAAGAAAGAAAGAAATCCAATGGTAAATAAGAAGGAATTAATCTTTCATCTCTTTTTTTGATGTCATTATGTGTACTGATATACTACTTATAGTAGTAGATTATAGAAAACATTTATACTTGTACAACTTACCATACTCCATGTGTACAAGAATATAACAAACTAGTATGCTCTAAGTTTATACATCTAGCTCAACATACATTCTTAGATTCCTATATGTGGTCAAATCTTTTATATTTTTTTCTACTTAATATATTCAAATATGATGATTTAAAAAGTAGTATTATTTGAAAAAATTTAAACATTTATTAACTGTATAAACTAAGAAAAATGTTTTTTATATTAATCTATAATTGAAAAATTAGTAACACAATTACTTTATATCACTAAGACATTATTCTTAATATAAAATTACTTATTTTTTCAATAATATTTTATTATTATCACAAAGTATAAAATATTTATTTTATTTTTATTATTAATTAAAATTTAGTTACATTATTATGTAATAAAGTAATTAATAAATTATTATTATAATAGTAATAATTTAAATTGCATTAATATCGTAATTTTTTATTACATATATATCAGAATGATTGGTAAGCGATGTCATCGATTACATGTTTTAATTTAATGTGTGTTTACTAATCCGTCTTAAGAACCAATCGGAATCAAAATAACAAATTGAAATAAGATAAAATTAAAATAAATGTATTGATTTCTTTTTATAGTGTTTATTAATATTTTGTAAGAATCAAAATAACCTAGAGATAGAATATTATTACGATGTGAAGTAAACATCTAGAATGAAAATCAAGGAGAATGAAAATTATATTTAACAAAACTACCATTTTAAATAAATTATTATTTATATTTTATTTATAATTAATATATTAATTTTATTTTTTCAAAATAATTAAAATAATAATATCTATAATTTATGAGAAATTAAATAATAAAAATCTAATTTATAGTTGAAAAGATGGGTTTAAGTAAATATGTCATTTTTTTACTCTAATGTAATTTTTAAAAAATAATGTTGAAATATTATATTTTTTTAAACGGTAAAGTTGTAATAAAATTTATAAATAATAAAATATAAAAAAAAGGAGAAAAGGGAAACAATTTACGGGAGAGTTTGGAATGCAATTGGAAAAAAATTGGGAATGAAAGAGAAATTTAGGATTCATTTACTTTACATTTATTATGCATTTTTTTTTTGTATCTTTCCTTCATTTGTCATTCTTTATTCGTAAACCTAATAATATCTTTATTATTTAGATGATAGGGTTTAAGGTTAAGATAAAATTTAAATTTTAAGATTTAGATTTTAGTGTTTAAATTTATTGATATAAAGGTGAGTCATGAGTGGAACGTGAAAAATGGATAAATAATGGGCAAAAAAGATGGCTTGTATAAAGGGGTTTCGGTACTAAAAAAATCAGCTGTTGGAACAGCCCATTGGAAAGCCGAAGCATGGCCCCTGGTTTTGTCTCTACAAAACCAACTGTATATCTCTGTCAGCGAACCCTAGGCTTTCACCCCTTGTATACCCCTTCAATCCTCACCCATTATCTCCTTCATCAACAGAGATGCCAATTTTCAAATCTCTGTCATCCTTTTACCAACCCACCCGTACAGAATGCTTCTTCAAATTGTACCTTATGTGACTTTAGGCTCTACCTTTTTTTTCTCTCTTCCCCTGTTTCCTTTGTTTCGTTGCTTCTGGTCATTTCCTTATTTTTCCCGCTCTTAAGTTCGTACCCAGATCGTGAATTTTTTTCTTATTGTATTTTTAGCAATACACATATTCCACCTTTCTCTGCTACGCTCTGGGTTTGCACTTGGGTGATAATTTTATAATTTGGCTGGAATTTTGAGTGTGAATGGGGATTGAGTCGTCTTTGGCTGGTAGAGAAGATAAGGAATTACTTGAATTCCCAAAAGAGACGAATTCGAATAATAAGGCAAAGAAGAACCGACGGCAGAAGAAGATGTTGCCGGTTCAGAAGCTTTTCGAGACTTGTAATGTAGTCTTTGCCAATAGCGGGCCTGGGGTTGTGCCCTCTCCTGGAAATATTCAACTGCTACGGTCTGTCTTGGGTATGTTTTGCTGAAGTTTGCATGCTTGGCTTATTGCAGTCTTGATATGCTAATGTGGTTTCTCCATGTGGATAATGATGACAATGGGTAGCTAGTTGGCATTGAAGCTTTGTGCTGGGAATAGGATGGTTTCTGCTGACATGTCTAATGGGGAATTCAATTTGTGTTTCACTTCTTAGTGGACTACTTGATTTTAATATGAACTGCAATTCTCCTTTTGTCTTTTATCAGAATTATTTTTCCATTGTTGAATTGACTAAATGTAGGAGCACTATCCTTTTTGCTCATTGATCAAAGATATTAACTTTTAAGTCTTTAAATGTACCAAGTTTCATCACCTGCACCAGCTTTTGCATTGAATTTTCATGTTCTAAAGTCTTGATAACAAAACATGCACCAACTATTGCGTGTGTTTTCCATGCAACCAAACAATTTTGTCTTGCATGCTGCATTTCCTTTAGGAGGCCGTTGTTTACGCTTTTGCTAGGAGTAGTTCTTCTTTTGCAATTCATTTGTACGGGATTCTCATAGGCCTCACTTTCTTATGTTACAGATGAAATGAAACCAGCCGATGTCGGTTTGAGTCCAGAGTTGCCTTATTTCAGGATTGTGTTGGGTCGCAGAACTCCTACGATCACATATCTTCACCTGCATGAGTGCGACAATTTCTCGGTAAATAGACAATTATCATTTATAGGTGCTGTTGCTGAATGCCAAAAAAAAGGGTGTTATTTATAACCTGGGTTCAGTGTTCCAATTGTAAAGTTTGCTATTGCAGATAGGCATATTTTGCTTACCACAATCAGGTGTGATTCCACTCCATAATCACCCTGGAATGACGGTTTTCAGTAAACTTCTGTTTGGGACAATGCATATCAAGTCGTTTGACTGGGTGAGAGATGCCCCCTATGCCACGTCAATTGGTGTAAATCCATCTCAAGGTAAGTAATTCAACTCATTCAACGTTTTCCTTTTATTCCTTGTGATCGAAAATTTAAACTGAACTTTCACTACAATTTACCATAAAAAATGTTAAAATGTTAGAAGTCACAAATGCCATCAGTATTATTGATATGTTACGACGCTTAAAAGTCTTTTTTTCGCCTGGTATCATCACGAAACAGTATTAGATTTATGTAATTAGATATGAGAGGGTCATTCATAACTTCTATCCTCTTAACTAGTCATGTTACTTACTCTCCTTATCAAGTGTTGGGAACTTGTGTTTTTCAAAAAAATAGTTGCACTAATCTTATATTTCATGGCTTTAAGTGCCACGTAATCATACATTTCAGAAACAATGAATATTTTCTAGATATAGTCTTAACTTGTATGGAGAACCAAAATTTTCTGTTTGTCCCTGCCTTTCCCAACAAAGAAATTGGAGGATAAGAATCTCCTGTAGTCTTCATATCACCTATGTCAATTTCACTTTCCGTATATAGTATATGTACCATCATTAAGTGGCAACCAAGTAGACAAAAATCTCCACCTTTTAAGCTACTTTGCTCCCCATTTCAACAACTCACGCCTACGTATATGCCGCCATGATACATATAGTAGTACACCAAAAATTACAAATTATATTTGGAATCTCTCTCACAACTCCTCAAAAAAGAAATTAAAAAGTTCTGGCACAAGTACCTTTTCTGCACACAAATTTAAGATTCAGTTGTGTAGTCAAAGGTTTGAAAGCTTACTTATTTTAGAAATAAGCCACTGATTTTTGGTTCTCGAGGTGATGTCTGATTTGGATAACATTACCATCACTATATTCTGCTATTTATGTTGGAGTGTTAAAGTATTGCAGCAACTTGTAGTTTAGGATGCTATGCTTGGATTAGATTATTTGTCCTATTATCTAGTTGAGTTAAAATATTATATTTCCAATTACAAGTTGGACTGTCATAGCTTTTCCCATTTCTGTTAAGAAAGATAGTTGAACTGTACATGCTTTATTCAATGCAGCCACAACTAAATAAAGTTAGGTTAACGTTTTGTCTTAGTTATTTGCTTTTGGATTAAAGCTTATATTTGGACATGATTTAATTGATGCAGCCACAACACCTGGTGTTCGTTTGGCCGAAGTTAAGGTTGACATAGACGTCACTGCTCCATGCAACACATCCATCCTTTATCCAGCTGATGGAGGCAACATGCATTGCTTTACTGCCATTACTGCCTGTGCAGTGCTAGATGTGCTTGGCCCTCCATACTCCGTTCCTGATGGTCGCCATTGCACATACTACTTTGATATCCCGTTCCGTAGTATTTCAGGTAACTTTATGCTCTCTGGTCTATACTTGGTTTATGCAATTTAACTGGCTCCAAAAGAACAGTTATGTTTTTCTTCTCTTTGGTGTCTCCCATAGTGAGAATCTTTACTTCATATTTAGTGTGTTTTTATATCTTATTCTCAGTAGATGGAGTAGCTGTGCCAGAAGAGGAGGAAGAGAGCTATGCATGGCTTCAAGAAAGGGACAAACCCGAGGATTTAGCAGTAAACGGAGCAATGTACAGAGGACCAAAGATAGTAAACAACTGATGTCATCATTACTTTTCTGCACCATCTTCTTTCCATCAAACCAATGTACATCATCACTTTGTTTCATTCGTCTACATGTTCATCATTTCATCAAAAGTCGTGGCTGCTGTTCATTTTGTGCAGTAGTAGAATCTGCCATTCCCCTTTTTTCTTGTGTACGTGACTCTGTTGCCAACTTTTTCCTCCCTTTTTGTTTACCTTAGCTAAATCCCCTCTTTTTTTAACCTAATATTTTTCCAGTCTATGAGAAGAAAAAGGTACAAAGAAGAGAAGTTTTGTAGATGCACCAGAATTGAAAGAGAAAGTGCATTGAGACTGTTTTAATCGTGTCCTCGTTTTTTCAGTCAGCTTCTTCTTCCTTGAACGCCAATCTCCTGCTAAATTTCCTTTTGT
Source organism: Hippophae rhamnoides (assembly GCA_033030585.1). Lineage (NCBI taxonomy): Eukaryota > Viridiplantae > Streptophyta > Magnoliopsida > Rosales > Elaeagnaceae > Hippophae > Hippophae rhamnoides. The sequence goes on along the minus strand of CM065428.1, from coordinate 56,497,170 downwards.
GGCTGAAGATACTTATAGTCTAGTGCTACAGCCTATTTAGATCAAGACAATCAACGTCATAATCTCCTTTGGAACTCCCATGTTTTTACTATTTGAGTTTTTTTAATAGATAAATCTGTTATTTGACTACTATTTGAATTACCTGGCGCATTATTTTTTATTCAAATTAATCTCTTTTAAAATAACCGACTAACCTCACACACTCATTGAATGGGGTTGGAGTTTACGTCTTTTTCAGTGTCCATTTAAGAGATGTGTTTTTTGTATTACAATGTAATTGATAAGTACTACCTATCATCATCATCATCATCATCATCATCATCATCATCATCATCATCCGCTACTGTATCTTTCAAAAAGTTGTTTGCTTACTTTTTCTTGAATGTATTTTGGGTTGGTGATTTGAACCGAAATATCAAGCATTTTAACTTAAATGTTCAATTGACTTGTTTAAAATGGATTATAAAATTGAATATATATTAGAAAAATTTATGACTTTCATATTCGACTGTATATAGTCCTCGTAATAATAATATTATTTTTTATTAAACTCGAACACTTGCATGGATTACTGTTCTTCTTGTGAAACTTGGAAATTGAATGAGCTTAAAATCAAAACATTATTCTCATTCCCCATAGTGGACTATTTTTAATCTCCTTCATAATATGTTTATATTTTTCATTTATTTTAACTAATTATAAAATTTCTCTTATTGTTAGAAACCTAATTATAAATAATAAAAATATTATTAACTTAAACACTTAAATGTTAGTATGACATGTCATAAAGAAAATAATTATGTGTATCTTTTTAATAATTTTTTATTACTATTTATTGCATTTTTTTAATGTTTATCGATTCTTTTATGACATAATTATCTTTGCATGTGATCACCTAATAGTTTAAGAGGGTGATTCATTTTTTTTATTTTTAAATTATATGTACGGATCAAATAAATATCATTTGATAAAAAAAATTATATAAATAATTTTTTATGATGTTTAACATATAAAATATAAATATTTTGTTTTTTTAAAATAAAAACACTAACATTGTTTACAATATATATAGAATGCAAAGAAAAATTAATACTAAAATGACAATTTAGTATATTATTTACTTTTATTCGTGGGTTTAGACTTCGTATATAAAATTATTTTTATTTTGATATAATATAAAAATACAAGGTATTAAGTTATTGTGATTTATATTTATATATGATAATAATTGATTACATTCTTCTAATATTCAGTTTAAGGTAGTTTGCACAGAGAATATTGATATAATATAATTTTTTTTTACATTTTTAAATATTAAAATATTTTAATAACATAATTTTTTAAATAAAAGTTAAATTAGATTTCACATATTTGTTGTGACATAGTGGAGTCTCATTACCAATGTCCAATGACTCATTAGAATTTCAAAGACATACACATATATTTTTATATATAACATATTATATCTTTTAGAGTTAGGATATAGTCTATAATAACGATTGTCGGAGCACCAATGAAATCAACGGAGCTTCGATTATGTCACCATCTATGGTTTCTAGAGATTTAATAGGTGTGATTTATATATTATTTTATTGAAGTTATTGTTGGAATAAATATGTGAAAAACTATGTAAGAACAATATTATCGATAATCTAAAATAAATTGCTTGGGTTGAGTCGCGGAGTAGGTCGCTCTCTTTAAGACGTTTCGCGGTTCTGCTCAAATTTGTGCAAGCAAACACAGACTCGTCGTCCCTAGGATAAAACAGTGCAGAATCTTTTTCTGTCTTGGACCTTCATTGCATTGATGAAATCTGGAATACTACACCACTTAAATATTTATGTTGCTCGAAAATCTGAGAAAACAATTCTGAATTTTCTTTTCTTTGATTTTGCTATGAAAATCGTAGAACTGTTTTTTTTTGAATTGTTAAGTTATATTCTAAACTGAGGGATATTGCCCCTTTTTATAGTGGAAAAAATATGTGTAACGGTCATATAATTATGAAAATAACGGACACATAATTATGAAAATAACGATAATAAAAGTAACAGTCACATAATTATGAGAATAACGGTCATAAAAATAACAGCCACATAATTATGAAAATAATGGTCATAAAAGTAACGGTCACATAATTATGAAAATAACGGTCATAAAAATAATGACCATATAATTATGAAAATGACAGTTACATAATTTATGAAATAATGGTCATAAAATAATAAAAAATATTTTTTTATTTAAATTCATTTCCAACAATCCCCCACTTGAATTTTAAATAAAAATAGTTTCATCGAGCAACCAATCAATTAAAAGTATAAGATTATGCATAAGCAAAAGGTGTCTATCGACTTGAACCTTTGCGTAGTGTTAATGCTTTAGAATATACTAGAGTAACTCGTAGTTTTGAACTCTATCTCTAACAACATCACACACACAATCTTTCCAAGGTGTAGTTCGAAAAGCTCGTGCTTTACGGCCATGCACGTGTATCCCAGTATAGTGAATGCTCTAGTAAATTTTGCCCAAAATTTTCATAGGAAGCGACCATACTTCCACATTCACATAGGTGAGTCTATCAAGAGTACTCCTGTAGCTACGTACTCCACTCCACATAGAGTATAGAACTCATTAAGAGTTTAATAATTAACTCATCCTTTCTTTCGCTTCAGGACTTCATGCTTCTAACAATATAGAATGTGACTTCATAATAGCATTATTCATCTTATATCACTTCATGACTTGTTATTACCCATTGAACTTATTTCTTGGGATCTCCAGTCTATAAGTTGGGTTACCATCATGAGTGACTCTTCATTCTAAGGGCATCAGTCACATTCCTTTCGAGGTTTTTGAAAACCTTCTCTCTTGTTAATCCTTTCGTCAAAGGATCAACCAACTTTTCATCAGTACATATATGACCCATTCTAACAGCTTCTGTAGAGAGAAATTCTCTAACAGTACTGTGTATCTGTCATCTCTTGCCGTTGTAATAACGGTTCTAAATCTTTGCAATAGTCGTGGTTCTATGGCAGTGGATCAAGACAGCTAGTATCAATTTTTCCCATAAAGGGATCTCAGCTAATAAAGTTCTTAACTAGCCTGCTTCTTCACTTGTAGTAGCTAGTTCTATAATTTCAAACTCCATCGTAGATTGAGCCAATATTGTCTATTACTTAGACTTCCAAGAAACAGCTCTACCAGCAATGCTAAATATATAACTGTTAGTTACTTTGAAGTCTTCTGATAGAGTGTTCCAATCATCATCACTGTATCTATCTAGAACAACGAGAAACTTCTTATTATATAATCCAAGGTTCATAGTTATCTTAAGGTATCTTATGACCCTTTCAATTGCATTTCAATGCTCTATACTAGGTCTACTGATAAACCTACGTAGTAGTCCCACAACATAAGCTATGTCTGATCTAGTGTAATCAGTAGCATAACGTAAGCTACCAATAATGCTTACATACTCAGTTTATCTAACACCGTCCCTGGTGTTCTTGAACAACTTTACACTAGGATCATAAGGAGTACATACAGTTTTACAGTTAAAGTAATTATATTTCTTTAAGATCTTCTCAATGTGATGAGATTGATCTAGAGAAATTCTCTTTTCAGACCTAGTAATCTTTATACCAAGGATTACACTCGCTTCTCCGAGGTCTTTCATATCAAAGCTAGCACATAACAAAATTTTCACATTAACATGAATATTTGATCCAAAAATAAGCATGTCATCCACATATAAACATATAATAGTGCAAATGTTATCTTCTAATTTATAATAAATACATTTGTCACTTTCATTCATTTTGAATTCATGTGGGTTAATTATATTATCAAATTTCTCATGCCATTGCTTAGGTGCTTATTTTAGACCATGCATATATTAATCTAGTTTACAAACTTTATTTTCTTGACCTAGGATAACAAAACCTTCAGGTTGTCCATAAAAATCTCTTCTTCTAAGTCACCATTTAAGAAAGAAGTTTTGACATCCATTTGGTGCACTACTAAATCATGGATAACAACGAGAGAGAAAAGTACACGTATGTAATTTCTTCGTGTGATTGGTGAAAAGGTATTAAAGAAATCTACATTTTCTCTTTGCCACCCTTTGATTACAAGACGAGCTTTGTACTTTTCAATAGTACCATCGGGTTTAATTTCTTCTTTAGTATCCATTTACATCCTATGGTTTTGCAATTAGGAGGTAAGTCAACTAAATACCAAGTTCTATTATACTCAAGAGAGTCCACTTCATCATTTATGGCTTCTTCCTATAAGTTGGCATTTAAAGAAGATATGGCTTCATTAAGAGTTTGGGGATCTTACTCTAAGGTATAAGTATAAAAATTAGACCCAAAGTCCTTAAGGATTTGAGCTCGTTTACTTCTCCTAATTTCAATGTTTAATTCCTCATTTTGTTTACTAGTTCTAGTTATGGGTAAACAACTAGAAGACGAGCCCCCACTATTTTTAAATTTAAAGGGAAACCTATGTTCATAGAAGTCAGCATCATTTGATTCTATAACTATATGATCTTTTAAGTCATAGAATTTATAAGCTTTACTATTCACAACGTATCCTATGAATACACATTCATATGCTCTACTAGAAAGTTTATTTCTTTTAGGATCAGGGATCCTAATATAGGCTAAACAACCCCAAGTTTTAAAATAAGTTAAATTAGGTTTCTTATTTTTCAAAATTTCATATGGTGAAATTTTATTTGTAGATTTAGGCACTCTATTTAGCACATAGCAAACAGTTAATAAAATTTCTCCCCATCAATGGGAAGCAGCACCAAAGTTTAATAAAATTGTAACTACTGATTCATTAAAAGTTCTATTTTTTTTCTTTCAGCTTTGCCATTCATTTCAGAAGAATAAGGTGCTGTTTTTTCATAAATGATTCCATAAGTTCTATAAAAATCATTGAAGATATTGGAATCATTTTTAGTGCCTCTATCACTTCGAAACCTTTTTATTTTTCTGTTAAGTTGATTCTTAATTTCAGTCATAAATATTTTAAACATGTCAAACACTTCACTTTTATTTTTCATTAGATATACATAAGTGTAATCTGAATAGTCATCTATAAAAGTTATAAAATAGCGTTTTTCATTTCTTGTTAAATTTTCATCAAGTTCACATATGTCATAATGTATTAATTCTAAAGGTTCAGATTATCTAACTACTAACTTATGTGAAGTTTTTGTTATTTTAGCTTGACTATAAAAGTCACATTTTTTCAAAATCATTCAAAGATAGTTTAGGAATTAGTTCTAAGCTACTCATGTTCTTGATTATGTGTTTATTAACATGACAAAGTCTAGCATGCCAAATATTAAAGGAACTCAACATTCAATTTAAACATGCCATTAGTGGCGTATCATTTCCCAACAAAAAATATTATTTTTAGTTATTGTATATAAATCAGCCCCTATAGTTTGAGTATACCCAGCTTTGTAAAAAAAATATCCTGAAACTAAGTTCTTTCTCATCTCTGGAGTATGCAAGACATCTTTCAAGATGATAGTCTTTCCAGAGGTAAACTTTAATTCCACCTCACCAGTACCAACAACACTTTCTTATCCTCAGACTCAGAGTAGGACTTGAACATGTCTCGATTATAGTGAACATGGCGAGAAGTACCAGTGTCCACCCAACACCCCTTGGATCCATCAACAAAATTGACTTTAGAAATCATAGCAATAAGTTGATCTTCGGTAAGGTTCGCCTACGTGGCAAGACGATTCCTGTTCTGGTAGTTCCTGGCCAAGTGGCTAGGTCTGTTACAACTTTAACACATGAATGTGTTATTCCTTAAGGGGGTTAAGGTACATTCTGGAGAGGATAGTTTTTGTTTTTATTTTGGTGGTTACGGTTTTGGTTATTATTGTGATTCTGAGTTTTCATATTTCTACCTTTAGGTTTCAAAATTGTAGATGAGGGTTTCTTATAGGTACTGTTGTTTGAGACAACGAGTACTTCATCTCTTTGGTCTTAGTTTTGAGCTTCTTCTTCTATTCTTAAACGGGTTATAAGACTTTCTAAAGAAAATTATTTAGTTTTATGTCTAAGTGTATTCTTAAATTCTTTCTAAACATGGGGTAATTTATCTATAATAACAGCTACTTGAAATTGTTCATCTAAAGTCATACCTTCAGAAGTTATTTCGTGTGCTATCTTCTTCAGTTCGCGTGATTGAGCTTCCACAGATTTGTCATCAATCATTTGATACTTCATGTATCTACTAACATCATACTTCTTAGTTCCAGCTTCCTCAGTATCGTACTTCTTTTGAAGTGCTTCCCAAATTTCCTTAGCAGACGATATCAGAGTTATAATAATCATACAAGTCATCAGCTAATCCATTAAGAATAAAAAAAATTTGCATAGAAAATAATTTTCTATCCAGGTGTTTAAATCCTTTATTGTAGCTTCAGTATGAGAATTAGGCAGTGTTGGTTTTTCAATAATAAAAACAAAAGTGACATTTTACATGGTTAAGAAGAATAACATTTTTTTGTCTCCATTTTAAAGTGTAGTTCTTCAAAACGAAATGGTTTGTTAAGATCAGCAGTTAACATTTCAGTAGACATGGCAGATAGAATCGTCTTAAAATTGTTGGAACAAATATGTGAAAAACTATGTAAGAACAATATTACCGATAACTTGAAATGAACTACTTGGGTTGAGTCGCAGACTAGGTCGCTCTCTTTAAGACGTTTCGCGGCTCTGCCCAAATTTGTGCAAGCAAACACAGCCTCGTCGTCCCTAGGATAAAACAACCCATAATCTTTTTTCTGTCTTGGATCTTCATTGCACTGATGAAGTCCGAAATACTACACCTCTTAAATATTTATGTTGCTCGAAAATCTGAGAAAATAATTCTGAATTTTCTTTTCTTTGATTTTGCTATGAAAATCATAGAACTATTTTTTTTTTGAATTGTTAAGTTATATTCTAAATTGAGAGTTATTGCCCCTTTTTATAGTGGAAAAAATATGTGTAACGGTCATATAATTACGAAAATAACGGACACATAATTATGAAAATAATGATAATAAAAGTAACAGTTGCATAATTATGAGAATAACGGTCATAAAATTAATGGCCACATAATTATGAAAATAACTGTCATAAAAGTAACAGTCACATAATTATAAGAATAACGGTCATAAAATTAATAGCCACGTAATTATGAAAATAATGGTCATAAAAGTAACGGTCACATAATTATGAAAATAACGGTCATAAAAATAATGACCATATAATTATGAAAATGACAGTTACATAGTTTATAAAATAATGGTAATAAAATAATAAAAAATATTTTTTTTATTTAAATTCATTTCCAACTGTTATAAAAATAAGATTTTTTTATTATATAATTTTATGAGTTTTTTTATGATTTATTATTAATTAAAAAAAATTAATTAATTTATAAAAGTAAAACTATTTAAATAAAAAAAAATTATATCTAAGTACATCTCTCTCATGGGTCAGCTACTATCGGTGAATATGTAAATAAATTTATAAGGAGAGAAAAGTGAAAAAATATATTTAGAAATAAGAAATGTTAATTTTATTTAATTTTGTACACGTTTTTGCACAAATAATTTTTATATTATGTCACTTTGCATAATTATTTTTAAAATTAAAAATTATTTATTTTCATAAGTAATATTAACATGTGATAAAATTTAAAAGATATTGTTATAAAAATAGTACAAAAGGGTATTTGTTTGTATAAAAATATTTATTTTATCTACTTTTTTATTATATTAATAAAATATATAACGAGAAAGAAAAAATAGAAAAGATGAATAGCACTCCTCAAACAAACACTAAAATTTAGGCATATTTTTTACACATTATTAAATATATTTACTATATAATTTAATTATGAATTTAATTGTAAAATCAAACCATATTATATACAATAAAAAAGTACGATTATATATAAATTTTATATCAGTATAACATATAAGTCTAAATTATACTATGCTTTTAATTCATTTATATCATTATAACATATAAGTCTAAATTATACTAGGCTTTTAATTCAAGTCGTCTAAATTTATCATTATAAAATTATGTATATTATACAATAAAAGAGTAAGATTATATAGAAATTTTGTATTATTATCTATTCTAATTTTTAAAAAAATTATTAAAATTAGATTGAATTGTTTATGATTATTACATTTTTGATTGATTTGGATTGATAAAATCAAAACAGTCCGATCTAATATAAGATTTGATATTTACCGAGCGTAATTTTATTTATTTTTATGTTTTTGCTTCAATGAAATAAAAAAAATAAAATAAACGCAACACGTAAAACTTGAACTAGAGACCAAAGTGACATGGTGTGCTTCTTTTTTCTAATGAGCTATACTACATATAGTATGAAATAATAATTATTTTATACATATATTAATTATAAATATCTGATTTACTTTAAATAATTCTTAAATTTTGTAAAATTCATCAAATCAAAATTAGTAAAAAAGGGTTCAAATTGGTGTAATCGAGTTATTCAATTAGGTTTAGTTTATTAGTTTGTTTGTTTGTCTTATTTGTATATGTTTAAATTGTATTGAATATTTAATTTAATTTATCTAAATTTTTAATTATAAAATTATATTTTTTAATTTTTTTAATTAAAAATATTTTAAAAAATACAAGAAAAATATAAAAAATAAAATAAATAATATTTTATAATGAAATTAATTTGATATGTAATAAAATTACATAAAACAAATTATATATTATTTTAAATATAAAATATTCTATTAAAATGAATAGATGATTTTATCTAATTAAATTTTCTAAATTTTCTACAAACATTGTACAATTAACTAGAATATAATTTAATATATTTTACTCGAATAAAAGGCTTTTTAGTGCACTAAACTTCAAAGAATTGCTTTGCATCCGATGAAACTTTGGACTTTTTAATAATGTGATGTTTGCTTCGTACGAATCTTGTCCTAATTGTAATATAACAACTTTTAGTATAAAAAAAATACTTAAAATAATATTAATAGTATAATTGTTTAAAAAATTAAATTGTATGACAAAGAACTATTTTATCTAAAAAAAAAAATGTAAGGATTCATTATTTGTATTGTCATTATGATTGGATGTCGGTACATAAGATGTATTTAAGTTGATGAATAGTACATCCCAGGGAGTCACATCCATAATTATATTTTCCTTACTCCAGAGGAAATTTCTAAACTTAAATTTACGTGTTTGGATATATAAGCTGTAAACCAAACCTTCATTTATTGGAATTTTCAATTTGAGTATATGGTATCTTTGTAAAATCACATTTAAACCGCCACTAAAGATGACAATGAATACGATCCTATTTATTAGTGACACTGATTCAATTTAATTTTCTCCTTTATTTATGGACGGACGAGTGTATCAGATGAAACCACGAATCACGGATATCTATGATTTGATACATTGATCTATTTTTTTAACCAAAAAAAAAAAAAAAACTTTCTCTATTTTATTTCCGATTTTTTATTTGTATTTGATATAAAATAATTTCAAATATCAATTATAATTAAAATATTAACATTTATTTATTTAGATTTCCTGTCACACATATATGAATATGAATGGGTAATTATTATCTTTTGTTAGTTGGATACCATTTTTAAACTTAATAATGTTGTAAAAAGATGAAAAAAATTGTTATAAAATCAAACTAATATACTTTTCTCGCCCAACAGCCATAAGTATAAAAATTGTTACATTATATGTTTGATAATTTTTCATAGTTCATGTAACTTATCACATTTTATATAAAATCATAAAAATATATTTCATAATTTATCTATATTTATAACTTTACTTATTATATCGTAGAATTGATGAGACTATACAAACAAAAATCACCGAGAAGAAACAATGATCTACAAAAAGTTTTACGATCATTTTCAAAACACAGTCTTATTAATTAGAAGTAAAACATTATTTCAAGATTTTCAAATTTTTTACTATTATCGATTAAAAGTATATATATATCTAAATATCTTGTTAAATAAACAAACACAATAGTTAAGTTACTTTTTATCCAAAATAAAAAATTCATAAAATCCATTCTCAAATTCATTTACCATTTACTTTTAACAACAAAGATTCTATCCTATCTTCTCCATTTTTTTTTATATATATATCTTCAACTTAATATTTGTGAAATTTACAAGTAGTTTTTTAGAAAAATTCAAAAAAATATACTTGATAATACTTAAATAATATTTCAAAAAAATATTAATTTATATAAAAAAGATAAAATTAAAATAAAATATACGATAAATTATACCATTTATCTCTATTCACGACGAATTCATACAACTAAATATACTATATAGGAATTTTAAGTGACGGATAATCATACAAAGGAAAGGTAGGATGAATGATGATATGATATATATGTCAAAACTTACAACAAAGTTAAAAATAGAAGAAAATAGATAATGCAATAATTAAAACTAAAACTAAATTTCAGGATGTAGTAGCATTAAAACTAAAACTATAATGAAGGGAACCTAGTGCATTTTAGGATGTGGTATCCATTAATGTATACGAACTTTAATGTATACATTAAATCTACATCTTGAATACATTAAGAAGCTAAAACTTTTCAACTATATTGTTAATACTCATTAAAATGCATGCAGTAGAAAAGAGCTGGCAGAATCAATGTCAACTATCAAATTGTATAGAAAAAGTCTTGGTCTTTGCTTGACTTATACATGTACAGTGAGTTAGCATAGTTAAATATCAACGATCAAATTATAAATTGAAAATAGTTCATCATTACACTCCTGAAAAAAATAATAGAAGCCATTGCTGATATATAATAAGACAGTAGCACAGTGCCCTTCAGATATCACCTCCTTGAAGCACGAGGATATGCAATTTTGAGAGCCAAAAGCTTTGCTTAGGTTTCTATGTTCTCAGCATCTTCTGGTGCAAATAGAATTCTCGTAATTCCAATGATGTTGCCATGCCAATCTTGGACCACTATCCCTACCACTACTACAAAAAGGGATATTATTGGGATAAATTGAGTAGATTGGAGAAAGGGTTGGAAAGTTGGATTGTGGTACACACAAAGCCATTTTTAATTTTTGTTGTGTTCTACGTGTGCCAAAAATTTAGAGAGCAAAAACATATTCTAATATTCTTTGTTCTTCATCTAATATTCCTTAAATGCTTATTGTAATTTTAATTTTTCTAATGAAGTAATTTAATTTTTCTAGGGTTGCGTTGTAGCTAAATTTATGAAACTTGAATTTAATTATTTTTGAATAATTTATGAGATTTTTAATTTGTTTATTCTATTTGTGCTTAATGCTTTTGATTGATTGGAAGATTAATAAATTGATTTGAGATACATAAATAAACTTGAGAAATACATTTTTGTGACACTTAAATAAACTTGAAAAATGCATTTTCGTGTAATTACTCGTGGATAGAATAACACATATATACGAATGATAGAAATATACTTTTATTGTACGTGTGGCCATTTGAGAACTTTGAACGTAATAAATCTTGGTGAATTTAATTTTCATAGGAATATAGTGAATTATTTTAGCAAGGTGTGTCTATTTGTTATCGGAAGAAACATATGGATAAAATTAGAAGTTCTTGGTTAACAAATTAAATTTACAAAAAAATAAATCAAGAAAAAATAATATGATTCGAGTGGATTAATTTGGTAAAAATTGCAATCCTAGAATTTTCTTATTTATTGTTATAAAAAATCAGTTTAGTTAAAACTCCATCAAACTTTTCGATCGTTTGGATAAAATCGGATTGAAACAATTTTAGTACTTGACGAATAATAGTAACAAATCTCCGTGGGAACGATAATTTTACTTATCAATTTTATTACTTGTGACCGTGTATACTTGCACGTTTTTATGATCTCCAAAAGAGACAACAAATTTTTGGCATCGTTACTAGGGATTTGTTTTACTATTTTTTATTGATATTAATATCAATCAATCTGATTTTAGTTCAAAAAATATATTTTTCTTTATGCTTATTGTTACTTGCTTTTATTTATTTTTCAATTTTCTGACAAGTTGAAACTTTTTATTTGACGCAAAACACCTGAACCTCCCTAAAAGAGAGTGGAGGAAATAAAGCTATTTTTGGATTTCAATCTTACAAACAAAACCAAGAAGTTTCTTTAAATCTATCTCATTTGTTCTTTAACTTTCACACATTAAGGACAATGTGCATATTAAGTTTGGGGGTAGTAGAGAGATTGAACTTAATTGAAATATTTTCAGGGTATTGTTGCTTCCTAAGCTTTATTTGTTTGGTTGATTGAAGATATTTTGTTTTTAATGGTGATTTATTTTTATTTCTTCCATTTAAATAATGCATAACTCTTTGAAAAATTTGAATATTATCTAAGTTTTTGTATAATTTTTGCGTATGTTTCATTTTTACAAGAATATATATTTATGAGCACTAGTCTTGATGTTTGAGTTGTTATGCTAATTTAGAGAACGTTTATATGAGTATGCATTTTGATTGATATTTTTGGTGTCACAGTTCTTAGAATTTGTTTGATTTTCTCTCGAGGCAAAATTCTAGATAACACTTAACTAATAAAATGATTTAGGCCATCTTTGGATCGTTTTAGTCTTTCTATCTATCTTCACATGTTTTATCCATAGTATACCCCTTTTGAACTTCAAAGTTTATATATATATATATATTTTTCCTTTCAAAAGCCTAGTAAATATATATATATATATATATATATATATATATATATATATATATTTTTCCTTTCAAAAGCCTAGTAAATATATATATATATATATATACATGTATAGATATATCTATTTTTCTTATCTTACTAACATGTTACCATTGTTAGTAAATTTCTAAAAATATATATAAAAAAGAGAATATTGAAAAAAAACAAAAAAAAAATGATTATTGCATGTGATGCTAAATCCTAAATTGGGAAGTATTCATTGAGATGTTATAAGGTATCTTGTTTCAATCCTAAAATGATGTGTTTAGGAAATTTTTTGAGCTAAATATTATCTTTTATCCTACCTTTACCTCAGCCATATATTACAAGCTTAATAAAGTCCTATTGATTTATGGTTGTGTTTGTCTACATTAGTGGAGAGAGAAATAAAAAATGAACTTATGAGATTTATGATTTCATTAAAAATTAATTGTGTCCAGATTTCCATAAACTCATCCGGATTTTATGTGATGAAATATGAAAAGACTTCACACACACAGTAAAATTCATTGTGAAAATGTAACATATTTTTAAATTTATTTCAATGCTTAGATAAAATTCTTGTATTTCTTTGAGTTATGTGATTTGAAATAACCAAAAAGAAATGTTTCAAAAATCACTATTTTAAATGCATGTATCCTTGTTTTATTTCTTTCCTTTTGTTCGAGGACTTACAAAATCTTAAGTTTTGAGGTGTGATAACTGTATATTATACAGTTATTTTTTCCATTTTATTAATTATAATTGATATGTTCTTGATATTTTTAGTTAATTTTAATTAATTAAATTAATATTTACTGTTTATTTTTTAAGGAATATATTTTTAAGAAAATTAAAGAATTTGAATAGAAAAAAGACTTAATTGCAGATAATAAATATCTAAAAATATAATTTAAATTAAAAGAGTGCTTAATTGCAATTAACAAAAGTATAAAATATAATTTGAATTAGAAAAAGGCTTAATTGTAATTAACAAAAGTTTAAAAATTAATTTAAATTAAATTTGAGGGCTAAAAAGCAATTAAATGAAATTTGTTTTTTTGCGCACAAAAGAAGACCACGAGCAGCTATTTTACACGCACGCCACGCACCGTCAGATCAGAATATCAATGGTGAGGATCAACATGTGTAACACAAATGCGACAAAAGCGATTGGACCTGATTTTTTGGATTTCACGCTGCTTGGTGCGTCGTGTGGGGCACATCTGGCCGCATAGGCTGACGTGCATGGTAGGGCCCACGTGTCTATTCTAGCAATGGTCCCATGCGACGCGGTCCAGAGAAACATCATGCGCCCTGCCATTCCAACGAATCATACAATGCCACGTGTCTCGAATATTCTTTCAACAAATAAGGAGCTGACACTTGGCATGTGTTGGTTAAAACAAAAACACAGAAACCATGTGCATTTCTAGCAGCTTCTTTGTCCCTCACGTGTTTTTGAAACACTTCTCCCCTACGACGTGGTCCTTGTGCGCCCTCTCTTCACAGCGAATGAAAGGATGCCACGTCTCTAGTTATTTCTTACAACTAATCATATGTTGACACGTGGTAGGCATGGATTGAAACGAAAATAAGAAATGGCGCATGTTCCACTATTTTGCACGATAAACATTTTACACATGTGATTACGTATCTCAAGAATTTTGTCTCCCACTCGTGTCTTAAAATAACATTTCCCATGTAATATTTTGTTCCTAATTTTACACGCGTAGCAATGGTAGACACCAATGGTTAGTGGAGCAAGGAATGACAGACAATAATGTTAATGGAGCCATAAAGTATGGGTGTGCAACAGCTTTCATGTGGACAGCTGCTGCTAGGGTTAGGGTTTTGTTTTCATTTTTCTTAGTATACATAAATAAATATTCTTGTACAGAAACAAATTAGAAATATATGAAACAATTTATAATTAACAGAAATGACAATTGATTTCCATCATCCTAACCCAATGGAGTGTGCGATTGACATAAAAAAATACAACTCCATCGTACAGGACGATCGAGTGTATACCTTCCTCGATGGACTTGATGATAGACTAGATAAAACTTAAAGTGATGTGCTTTAAATCAAACCATTCCCTATGATGGAACAAGCCTATGGATTCATCCGTAGGGAAAAGGTCAGGCAAACCGTGATGATCATGGGTACATATATGACTCCTGGAGTAGTTATGGCTTTCAAAGGGATCAAGGGACACCATAATCCGATGCTACCAAAACCAGGAACTCTTTTTTGGGTAGCAAGAAATCCATGGGAAATCCACCTTCTGTTGACATAAAATGTGGCCATTGCGGAAACTCCAAACACACCCGTGAAAACTACTTCAAACTACATGGGTATCTAGATTGGTGGAATGATCTTCAAGCACGGAAGAAACGGGAAACCACTAGAAGAGCTATTGTGGCTACCAATAATGGATCATTATCACTTATTCCTCAGGCCGAATCTTCCCAGGATCTAGGTACTTCAAGTAAAGTATTCACATATCTACTCGTAGTGATAATGAAGATTGGATTCTTGATTCTAGAGCTACAGATCATATGACATTTGACCCAAAAGATCTCTCCAATACAACCCAGCCAAGACGGAGCTGTGTTGTGAATGGGGTCACTTATCCAGTTATAGGGGTTGGAACAATGACTTTATCTCCTTCATTATCATTATCTAATACATTACTTTTACCATCTCTTTCAAACAGACTAATGTTTGTAAGTCAAGTTACTTCATATCTTAACTGTGTAGTATTGATGTATTCTACCTTTTGTCTTCTACATGATATTCTCACCAAGGATATCATTGGGCGTGGATGACCTCAGTTCAGGAAGAGCCAATCATATGCAACACACGGTTAGTAACAAGGAGCGACAAATTTGGTTATGTCATCGTCGATTTGGGCATCCATCATTTGGGTATTTAAAGCACCTACTCCCTAGTTTATTTTCAAATGTCACACATTCAAATTTCAAATGTGATACTTGTATCTTAGCAAAAAGTCATAAAGTGTCTTATCATATGAGCATGCATAAAAGTGTGACTCATTTTGCTTTAGTACATTCTGATGTTTGGTTACCTTCCCCGGTCACTACGTCATCAGGTCATCGTTGATTTGTAATTTTTATTGATGATTGTACATGAATAACATGGATTTACCTTCTCAAACATAGAGATGAAGTATTTTCTACGTTTCACTTGTTTCACACCATGATTCAGACACAATTTTCTGAAAAAATAAAGATTCTTAGGTCTGGTAATGGAAGGGAGTATGTTAATCAACAATTTTGGACATACTTGGACAACCATGGTATTCTCCATGAAACCTCGTGTTCACAAGCTCCATAATAGAATGGGACTGCGAAGAGGAAGAATAGACATATTTTAGAAATTGCCCGGGCCTTACTAATCAGTGCACATATGCCTTGTAGATACTAAAGTGATGTTGTTACTTAAGCTGTGTATCTCCTGAACCGTATGCCCACAAAAACCTTACAATTTCAGACTTCATTGAAGGTGCTATCTGATCATGTTCCCTTGCCTACTATTTTGATACTTCCACACCGAATTTTTGGATGTGTTGCTTTTGTCCACCTCTATAAAAATCAACGAACTAAGTTGGATCCATATGTTTTCCAATGTGTATTCTTGGGGTATGGCGTACAAAAAAAGGATATCGATGCTATGATACTATTACTAAAAGAACCTACATTACCATGGATGTCACTTTCCTTGAATCTGAATGGTTTTTCCCATCATCAGTATCCAATTACCCTTTTCAGGAGGAGAGTTATGGTGAAGAACGAAATTGACTTGATGTTGAAGTGTTAGACATTAGTAACAATCCGACATACTCAGATAATGCGAACAATATGGATGGGCTAGTACCTAGACCCAAACTTGAACTTCTAAGAATTGAATTTGAACTAGTGACTGAATCTCCAGAAGATGTGGTTGATGCACCCCTCCACTCTCTAGTACCCAATGATCCTTCTACTGAGAATACTCCTGAGGTAAGCTATCCTATCACACCTTTACAAACTAATGCTATAGATACACCTATTGGTTATGTTCTACCTTTCAAACACAATCGAGGCAAACCTCCGAATCGATACTCTCCAGACAGAGAAGAACGGCAATCCAAGTATCCAATAGCCAATTATGTATCTACTTAAGGGTTATCAAAACCTATAAGGGCGTTTGCACAAACACTCTCTTCATATCAAATTCCAAGTAGCATTGAAGAAGCCCTATTTGATCCAAACTAGGCTCAAGCTATAAAAGAAGAATTTGAGGCATTGCAGAAGAATAACACATGGGTGTTAAGCGAGCTATCTCAATAGAGGAAGATGGTAGGATGCAAGTGGATTTTCTCCATTAAGTATAAAGCAGATGGGTCAGTTGATCGATACAAGGCGAGGCTAGTAGAAAAAGGGTATACACAGAAACATGGTATAGATTATCAGGAAACCTTCTCACCTGTGGCTAAACTAAAAACTGGTAGAATTTTGTTATCTCTAACAGCAAATTTAGATTGGCCATTGCACCAACTTGACGTGAAAAATGTCTTCCTTTATGGTGACCTTGAAGAAGAGATTTACATGGATATCCCACCAAGATATATTGTTACATCAGGAAAAGAAACTACATGTAGATTTCAACAAGCATTGTATGGACTAAAATATTCACCTCGAGCATGGTTTGGCAGGTTGAGTTTAGAAATGAGGAAATATAAGTTTCAACAAAGCAACTCTGACCATACTCTTTTCCTAAAACATCGATTGAGAAAAATAACAACCCTTATAGTCTATGTAAACGACATGATCATTATAGGGGATGATAAATGAGAAATCTCTAGGCTTCAAGAATAACTGTTAAATGAGTTTGAAATGAAGAACTTAGGATGGCTCAAATACTTCTTAGGCATTGAGGTAACAAGATCAAAACAAGGTATATGTCTTCCCAAAGGAAATATACTCTAGACCTACTGGCAGAGGCAGGATTACTAGATTGTAAACCTGTCGATATTCCGATGGTCCAAAATCATAGGCTTGGAGAATATGTGGACCAAGTACCAATAGATAAACATAGATATCAACGGTTAATAGGTAAAATCATATATTTATCTCATACTCGACCTGATATTGCTTATGTTGTGAGTGTCATGAGTCAATTTATGCACTGCCCAAGTGAAGACCATATGGATGCCGTCATGCGAATACTTCGTTATTTAAAATCCTCCCTTGGGGAAAGACTTATGTTCTAAAAAAATGGTCAATTGGAAGTCGTTGGATATACAAATTTAGACTGGGAAGGGAATATCAAGGATAAGAAATCTACTGTTGGGTACTTTACTTTTGTGGGAGAAATCTTGTTACATGGAGGAGCAAGAAGCAAAAGGTAATTGCCTTATCTAGCACTGAAGCTGAATTTTGAGGAATGGTTAAGGGAATATGTGAGCTCCTTTGGTTGAAAAAACTTCTAACTCAGATTGATGTTACTTCTAACTCTGAAATGAACTTATTTTGTGATAACAAAGTAGCCATTTTCATCTCCCACAATCAAGTTCAACATGATAGTACGAAGCACGTTGAAGTGGATCGGAACTTCATCAAACAGAATCTTGAAGAAAAGATTATTGAGCTTCTATTTGTTAAATCAGAAGATCAATTGGCTGATATACTTACAAAATCTGTGTCTGCAAAGAACTTATACAACTCACTTGACAGTTGGGCATAAGAGACATATATGCACCAACTTGAGGAAGAATGTTGTCGTGTGTGTTGTGGTGCATGTTGTAGTAGTGTCAGACACCAATGTTTAGTGGAACAAGGAATGACAAAAAATAATATTAATGGAACTGTAAAGTATGGGTGTGTAGCAGCTTCCATGTGGACAGCTACTGTTAGGGTTAGGGTTTTGTTTTCATTTTTCTTAGTATACGTAAATCAATATTCTTGTACAGAAACATATCAAAAATATACGAAACAATTGATAATTAACAAAAATGATAATATTTGTCGAGATGATAATTCAGAAAGATTTTCACAAGATAGGTCGCATTTTCCCAACTATATGGTAGCAACTGAATCAACGAAGGCAAACTTAAAGGACTTGGATTCCCCAAGTTTGGTCAACTTTCGTTGCCATCACATAACAGTCGCAAATTGAATTCAAGATCTTCCAGATTTCAAAGGCAAGATAGTCATGGTAATGTGTAAAACAAATGTTTTTATAATTCTAAAATGATGAATTTGTTTTTAGTTTTGAATGACTTTTGATGATAGGTTTTACATGCATTGTATATTCGTAAGCTCTCTTGTATATTACTAGTGGTAGCATATGGGTGGTTTTGTTAACCAATTTTTATATGACATTTCTTATATCAGGTGAGGGGGATCGGCCAGTAGGGAATGTTAAGAAATTTGGATAAAATGGTATAATCACAAATTCTCTCTCCCAAGATCTTCTTTAGCAGAATATCAAATAACAGAGAAATAGATAATACACAACACAAGAATTATAGTGGAAACTCCAAATTAGAGAAAAACCACTTTCGTTGTCAAAAGACAACCAGAGAAAAATTCACTATGTGAAAAATTGTTACAACTACACTCTCAGTAATTTTCTCACACACCCAAAAGATAAGAGCAATTACAAGCCCAAGAGAATTTTCTCACAAAATTCTCTCACTTAAGAACTTCTCATACAAACTTTTCTCTATTTTTGGGATGATTATCAACGAAGAAAGGAAGCCATATTTATAGCCTTCAAGTTCTCATTTCATATGCAAAACATTTCTTCATTCAACAAAATTAGGTTACCTAATTTTCTTTTTTTTTTATTCAAATAAAGTTAGGCACCTCCATCTTTTACAATATGGTAAGCCAACTTCAATGAATTTTCTTCTAAATTAAACACCTCCTATTTTGATTAACAAACCTAATATTATTTTTAATCAATCGTAACAGGGAAGAGTTGATTGATTATGTTATGGGATATCAAAGTGTACGTCGTGTATGAATGGATCTGTTCGTTTCTTCTTTGATTAGTTGGGTTGGTATGACTTGCGTTTCCTGTTAATGAAATTTTCTATTGCTGAAATTTTATTTTCCTTAAAGTGCTATGCTTGGCAGATAGCTACAGAAAAGCTACTCTCTTGGCCAATGATGTTTTAGCACAATAATTTTCTGTTGAGTTAGGTTCATGTGATCCATCTTTGGTGGCGGTGTATTTTACTCCGATTTGCTTTGGGGACTTGCTAGCAAGTTGCCCTGGTTTGTTGTAACGAGGTTTAACATCTTTTTTCAATGAAATACAATTAAGTCTCAGCCAGATAATAGGTATAATTAGCAAGTAGCAAATCACTAAAATGTTATTGTGAATTTACACAACTTCCAATTTCAATTGAAACACATTGAAGTAATTGCATCAGACATTAACTGCTTTGTTTCCAAAGAAAGATATTCATGGGACACAAAAGGCATAGAGAGATGTTCCAGATGTGTAATTTTTGTTGGGAAATCCAACCATGACCTTGTAACCATTTCCAAGGTAAATACATCCATTACTCACTGAAGCACCACCATATATGGTAGCTCCTGTGTCATGTGACCACAATATTTTTCCATTCTTAGCACTCAATGCGTATATCGGTCCTTGTCTAAAAGTTGATCCAGCAAAAACAACATCATTAGCCACAGTTACAGGACCTGGAGCGGTGCCGTTGGGATTAGCGGTCGACCATAGAATATTTCCACTATTTGCCTCCAGTGCTAACCATCCACCAGCTATGGTTGTGTTTCGAGATGGCCACAGAGTGAAGTTTCTATGTTGGCTGTTGGCATTGTTAGTATAGACCCTCTTTCCATCTGTGGCTGCACCCCACATTCCTCCCCCACCAAGCCCTCCTGGTCCAGCTTCCTGCCAAAAAAAAAGAAGAAAGTGTTTTTAGAAAATTTCACCAAGAACTAATATTATTGTGACAGATGTTATAATTCCCAGAGGTCTACTTTATTTAGTTGACGACATACCTAAAATGTGAGATTTTCTTTTATTTTTTTAACAGTATTGTACTAATTGGACTTCAAGTGTCCAAACCTATTGAAAAATAGGAGACTAATTAATGTGTCTCTTCTACAGTTCTACCTAAGAAAGGTACTTGTCTGTACCTCAACATGTATTACAAGTAGGGATTGCGAACCTAGTAAACTTACCCTAAACCATACCATGTCGCCATTGTCACGATCTAAAGCCCATGCAATACCACTTTTTTGAACAGCAACAACTATATCACGTTTAGTTCCATTGACAAATATGCTTAACATCATTGGAGCTTCCCCAAAATCAGCATCTTCATTAGGAAGTCTTAGAAACCCAAGCCTAACTCTTAACCCAAAAGCTAGCTTGTGAGTTATAGGATTACCTAAACTTATAAGGAGTATTGTTGCTTTACTCTTAACCAATGTGGGACTTAACATCCCCCCTCCACATCGGCTAGAGTCTGGATTTACGGCACGGTCCGGATTTACGGTACGAGGGTCAATGGGAGTACGAGGAAGCCAAGAGCCTAGCTCTGATATCATCTTAGAAACCCAAGCCTAACTCTTAACCCAAAAGCTAGCTTGTGAGTTAGAGGATTGCCTAGATTTATAAGGAACATTGTTGCTTTACTCTTAGCCAATGTGGGACTTAACAGGAAGAGGTGGACATCTGGATCTGTATCCCAACTACACCCGCCAAACCACACGTCATAACCACCAAGCTGCTTGTACCATTTAATTTTACCAGTGTCCAAATCAAAAGCTAAGATGGAATTAGAGTGATTATCAGGCTCAACACACTTGTATGGCTGAGTAGGCGATGTTTGATTATTCTCATTCTCTTGGCATTGGCGTATACGAAGAGGAGCTGAATATAGGTTTCCAGTGGCAATGTAGACATGATTTCTGTAAACATCAATGGAAGGGCTACTTCCCCATATTGCTGCACCAGCATATTCTCCCTTTTCGCCAAAGTTGTCAGGTAGCATAAAAGTTTGCCATAAGATTGCTCCATTTTTTACGTCTAATTTGGAGAGGCTGCCCCGGAAAGTACAGCATTCTTCAAGACTGAAGCCTTCTTCTAGAGAAGACGTTCCAACATAGAAACCCCTGTCAAGTGCCAACATGTGAATGTGGAAAGATAATCACTTTGAAGACAAGATGTTTATGTTACTGGTTTATTCATGAGCTAGTCTTTTTTTTTGTCAGTCTATATTCTTGAGCTAATAATTCTGGGGAAAAAAGAGGGGGTAAAATAGGAAGGAAAAAAAAGAGCAGAAGAAACATAGGGGATTTAAAAAGAGTATATAACTATGTTTAATATATTGTATAAGATGGCTATATAAGTCTAGAAATCTGTAGTAGAATGGATAAATAAAAACAATATGTAAAACAAATACATCATTTATAAAAATCAACTGGAGGCCAATACGTTATCATTCTTTAATATTATCTGACTTAAAAAGTGTATGTTCACATATTCCCTGTTCTTAGCGCAAAACAAGATAGATGACCCAAGAAGATTTGTGCACATATAATTTCCATCAGTTTATTCCACTAAACAATTAACAACTTGAACAACCAGCTGATAAGAACTAATTTCATAAGCAAAACCAAAAAACAAGTTGGCAATAAAGAAATATCACTGTTCTCGTTTAGCTGTTTTAGACAGATAGCAATGACCATATATATGGCTTTATTAAATCATATTCCTAATATCAATAAGACATTATTTCCAGGTAATCGTATTTGAAAGTCTTCAACCTACAAATGAAGAACGAATCTAAAAAGTAAAAACAATGAGTTACAAAAGTGAATACTAACCCCTTGTGGTAAGTTCCAGACATGGTTATAAAACTTCTAGTGTGATTGTCAAGCCTAGTAGACCAAACAAGCTTCCCAGTTGATCTTTTGACAGCAAGAACAACAGCAGGCCCATAGGTTCCAACAAGGAGCAAGTCACCAGCTATTGTCGGTGTTGATCTTGATACTGTGGAGTTGACATTTAGAATAAAGCCAGTGTTATTGAAGCCTGTTAAATTATGCAAGTTGTTCTTCCAAATAAGTAACCCATTGGATGCATTAACAGCATAAATGAGCCCATTCCAACTTGGGAAATAAAGGGTGTCATAAAAAATAGCTGGTGTAACGCTAACGTCCGCTCCTGCATAGAACTGCCACTTCAAACTCAGACTAGAGACTGTTTCTGTGCTAATCTTGAGCTCCTTGGTGGCATAGCGTCTGTTGTACAAATCTCCACCATGGTTAAGCCATTGTTGTGGGGCTTTTTGTTTCTGTACGAACCAAAGTAAATCCAAATTAGTAAATGTAAAACAGAAAAACAAAAAGTTCAGTTTATTGAAAGGGATAAGCTAGTGCTTTGATTCCTGCAGTTGCTAGAACTGTTTGATGAGAGAAGAGAGACAGAAAAAGAAGCAAAGCAATGTTGTAGAAACTAACAAGTGCCATCGACAGAAATATACAAGTGAAGTCCAAAATAATTCATATTATATATATAAAGATATTTATGCGAGGCAAATGTGTCACACATATTAGACTTGGTTTCATTCCAAAACTCGTCTCTAGTTTCTTCACCAACTCTTTCATGAGTATGGTCTTTTTTTGGGTGGACAGCCGATATGGTAAACTTTTTTTAAGTGAAATGTGTTGTTTAGTATGTAACTTAGTTTATAACATGTATTTTTATTTGTTCGTAAAAAAGTGTCATTTAAGTTTTTTTGCTTAAAGAATGTGTGAGGCAAAATATTTAAATTAGCATAAATTATTAGTTAAATATAATGAAACAATACATATATCACATGTAAGATTATATTTAACTAAAATTTTATGAAAATTAATTTTATCATTACTTAGTATATTTTTTACAAATAAATGACTTAAAAATATATTTTCTTAAATAATATAGAACTTAAACAAAGACTTCTTGTACATTCTTTTATTCTTTTTTTTAGTTGTATTCAACTATGATGATGATAGATTTATAAATAGTTATAAATTTAAAATATTTTTATAAATTTTTAAATATTTTTTGATATATTTGTATTGAGTTGTGAATTATAATATTTTTTATTTTATATAATTTATGGATTATAATGGATTTTATATCGATGATAGTTGAAGTATAAGTAAAGATTTTCTTAGGACTAAGTTGGATACTTTAGTTTTTGAGAGGGTGTATTTTAGTCCATAAAAATTCATACTTATAATTTTAAATTTTAGTTAAAATTATGTAAAAATCCTTATAGATTTATCTATTTTTAACTTTTTTATAATCAATAACTTTTTGAATATATTTAAATTTTTAAAAGATTTTATAAAATCTTAATTAAATAGTGATAAATCTTTAAAGATTTTAAAAATACTAATTGAATAAACATGAATTTTGAAACTCTATAAAATTCATTAAAACACTACTAACTCACTACTAACTTAGTATATCCGTGTATAATTCGATTTATAAGAACGTGAAATATTTATATAAGGATAGAAATCAGTGGAGTAAATCATAATTAGGTATCCATTTTTCTTTACGAGGATTAACCGTTAAAAAATTAAAGATATCTTAATTGAAAATTAAGATTATTTTAGTAACTAAATTCGAATCAAAAATAAATTAAGTAAAATATTTATTAAAAAAAATTACAGAAACAACTATAAGTCAAAGCACCAAATACTATCACTTGTTGATAGATATCAAAGTATAAATTCAAATGTTATCTTAAGACTTCATCTTAGATTTATTCATTGTATAAAAAGAATTTTTTTGTAAGTTTATGAAAAATTATATTATACGTTCAATAATTCCATACAATATAAATTTAATTGAAATTTTTATTAAAAAAGAAAGGGAAAGAAAAGAAGTTGTAGCTCCTACTATTAGCATTATTGTTCGAGACGTTTTGAAAAGTTGTATTTTTGTAATGTCTATAAGACAAGGTATAATATAAAAATCTTCTTACCTGCTAAATTATTGGCATTGCAACAAGCGTTCAAGCTGCTTTCGAAATGGGTGCAAATCCTGTTGTGTTAGAAAGTACTTCAGAAATTACAGTCTGTCAAACTTTGGAATATTGGGACTGATATCTATTAAGATGAATTTTTTTTTAATAGAAATCGTAAAGAATTTCATTATCATAAAAAAACAGGTAAGATTAAGCCCAATTTTTTCATATACATCAAAAGATTAATTTAAAAAATAAAACTAACTATTATTAAAAAAAATCCAACAAATTTAGGAGAAAATATTTATAAGTTTTTATTGTTACTCTATAAATTTTTTAATCTTAATATTTAGTCGGCAACTAATATAATGATATATGTCTAGAAAACAGGAAGATATGATATTTATTTGATGTCGTATAAAATTTAAAATCTTTACAAAAATGGTTTTTATGTTTCATGATTGTTTGAAGATATATTTTAATGAATTTTTATATCGAATCTAAAATCTGTATATTGAAAAAATTTTATAAATTCGACAATTAAAGAATTACATCAAATTTTCATAATATCCTTTCTGAACTTTATAAAGTAAGAAATAGTAAAATAAAAATTTAAAATTAGAAATAATATATTATTATTAACCATTGTAAATAGGAAGCGAGTGAAGAAGAAAAAGTAGATTTCTCTAACTTCTCTTGGTGATAATGGTTTCCTTTCTGTCTGGTTTATCTTAAGATGACTTTTAATTATTTGAACTTTTGCGATCTAAGTGTAGTTCTGTATTGTGATCAGAATCAAAACTTTCAACCCATTGTTGGTTTGTAAACCTATTTACAACCCAAATAAATAAAAAAACTCTTTTTAGATAAATAGATAGGTGTATAATTTAGATTGTATGACTTACATTTATTAGTTGTTTCTATAAATACTATAATAATCAAGTTAAAGAAATCAGAAACAAAAATTTGAAAATTTTTTAGTATTTCTGGAAAATTGTTCTTGAATGTTCTTAATTATTGAGAGTTTTTATCCATAATATTCCAACAAAGTGGTATCAAAGCTGTAGTTGAAAACATAAATATACACTATTGTATATCAAATCGAAGCTCTCGACGAGACAAATCCGACTCCGTGAGAATAATCCCGATCGGAGTTCGAACGCGCCGCCACGATCCTCCGGAAGGTTTTGCTAGAAAGTGAGTTAACTCACCAAGTCAACCGAGTTGACCAAGCCATCAAGCTGTTTGATCGAGCCGGCGAAATAGTTGACCAAAAAGTTGACTTTGATCGTTGATCAAAAAATCAGATTTTTCTCCTGAGTTCCTACTAAGGTTTTTTGACATTCTGAATCCAACTGTACGATCAGAATTTATAAATTCTTACTATATTGAGAGTTATGTCAAATGGAGGTATGTCATCGTTTCAAGTCCCGACACTCAACAACGACAACTATGATAATTGGAGTATTAAGATGAAGGCTCTTTTGGGTGCACATGATGTGTGGAAAGTCATAAAGAAAGGCTTAAGTGAGCCAGACGATGAAGCTACTCTAATGCAAGTGTAAAAAGAATATTTGAAAGATTTGAGAAAGAGAGACAAGAAAGCTCTTTTTCTTATCTATCATGCCTTAAATGATGGTGGGTTTGAGAAGAT
Source organism: Hippophae rhamnoides (assembly GCA_033030585.1). Classification (NCBI taxonomy): domain Eukaryota; kingdom Viridiplantae; phylum Streptophyta; class Magnoliopsida; order Rosales; family Elaeagnaceae; genus Hippophae; species Hippophae rhamnoides. The sequence continues at coordinate 56,470,693 of CM065428.1, read as the reverse complement.
TTCAGATGCAACATCTTCCAAAGCAGCATGGAATAAGCTTTATATTGTTTTCAAAGGAGCCGAGAAAGTGAAGAAGGTTAGTCTCTAAACACTAAGAGGTGAGTTTGAATCTCTACATATGAAAGCTTCCGAATCTATTTCCGACTATTTCTCAAGAGTCGCAGTTGTTTCTAATCAATTAAAAAGAAACGGTGAGATGTTGGGAGATGTTAGAATAATGGAGAAGATACTTCGTTCATTAGATTCCAAATTTGAACACATCATCGTGACGATTGAGGAAACAAAAGATTTGGAAGAAATGACCATTGATGAACTCAATGGGTCATTACAAGCATATGAAGAAAAGCATAAGAAGAAGCAAGGGATCACTGAGCAACTCTTCAAGATGCAATTCAAGGATAAGCATGAAAGCCAAGGCAATGACAGAAACCAACGTGGCCGAGGTAGAGGTAGAGGCCGTGGACGAGGTGGAAGCCACGGTCGTGGACGAGGTTGGAATTACAACAACAATTCCAACAACTTTGAGAGAGTAGAAAGCTCAACACAAAGTCGTGGAAGAGGTAATATGAACTCAAGGTATGGCAAATCTCAAGTTCAATGCTATAATTGTCAAAAATTTGGACATTATGCTTCAGAATGTAGAGCTCCCAATAATAGAGTAGATGAGAAAATCAACTACATAGAGGAGAAGATCGATGAGAAAGAAACTCTTTTTCTAGCATGGAAGGAGGGTGATAGTAGTCAACCAAATGCCTGGTATCTTGACAGCGATGCAAGCAATCATATGTGTGGAAGGAAAGACATGTTCGTGGAACTAGATGAGTCAGTAAGTGGAAATGTCTCATTTAGAGATGATTCAAACGTAGCAGTGAAAGGAAGAGGTAACATTCTTATTCGTTTGAAAGATGGGCAACATTAATTTATTTCCAATGTTTACTATGTCCGAAATATGAAAAGTAACATCTTAAGTTTAGGACAACTGTTAGAGAAAGGTTATGATATTCATATGAAGGATTGTAATCTTTCTATAAAAGATGATAAGAATAACCCCATTGCTAATGTGCCAATGTCAAAGAATAGAATGTTCTTGATCAATATACAAAATGAAATTGCAAAGTGTCTGAAAGCCTGCTATAAAGATGCATCGTGGCTATGGCATCTTCGATTCAGACATCTCAATTTTGGAGGATTGAAGTTGTTGTCTAAGAAGGAGATGGTGAAGGGACTACCTTGCATTAACCATCCTGATCAACTTTGTGAAGGGTGCCTACTCAGGAAGCAATTCAGAAAAGGTTTTCCAAAGGAGTCAAACTCAAGAGCCAAGAAGCCACTCGAGCTAATCCATACTGATGTGTGTGGATCGATCAAGCCTAGCTCTCTTGGAAATAGTAACTATTTTCTTCTTTTTATTGATGATTTTTCAAGAAAAACTTGGGTATATTTCTGGAAACAGAAATCAGAAGTTTTTGAAGTATTCAAAAGGTTCAAAGTTACAGTGGAGAGAGAAAGTGGCAGAAAAATCAAAGCCATGAGATCAGACCGAGGTGGAGAATTTACATCCAAGGAAATAGAATGGTGTATTTTTCAAGAGTTCTATGAAGCAAATAGAATTCATAGATCTTTAACAGTGCCAAGATCCCTCCAACAGAATGGTGTAGCTGAAAGAAAGAACCGAACAATCCTCAATATGGCACGAAGCATGCTCAAAGGTAAGAAACTAACCAAAGAGTTTTGGGCAGAAGCAGTAGCATGTGCAGTTTACTTGTCAAACCAATCTTCAACAAGAAGTGTATGGGGAAAGACACCGCAAGAGGCATGGAGTGGAAGAAAGCCTGGTATTTCCCACCTAAGAGTCTTTGGAAGTATAGCCCATGTTCATGTATAGGATGAGAGGAGAACGAAGCTTGATGATAAAAGCGAGAATTTTATCTTCATCAGTTATTATGCTAATTCAAAGGGCTATAAGTTGTACAACCCATATAATAAGAAGATTATGATTAGTCGAGATGTGGTATTCGACGAAGAAGGAGAATGGGATTTTAACTCTCATGCAGATAACTTCAATTTCTTTCCTCAGTTTAAAGAAGATGAGAAAACAATGAGGGAGCAATCTGTAGAAATTCAACAAGAGCCAACGAATCCACCTACTTCACCAATGCCAACCACTCATGAAGATCCGTCATCATCTTCGAGTGAAAGTGAAAGAGCCGTGACACGTACACGAAATCTCCAAGATCTTTATGAGATAACAGAATGCCAAGATAATCTTACCTTATTCTATCTCTTTGCTGATTGTGAACCAATGAGCTTTCAAGAAGCTATACAAGAGAAGAAGTGGAAAGATGCGATGAACAAATAAATCAATGCAATTGAGAAGAATGACACATGAGAACCTGTTTCATTTCCCAAAGGGCATAAGGCAATAGGTGTCAAATGGGTGTACAAGACAAAGAGGAATGCTAAGAGAGAGATTGAAAGGCACAAGGCGAGGCTAGTAGCAAAAGGATATAGTCAAAAGGCTGGAATTGACTATGATGAGGTATTTGCTCCTGTTGCTTGATTAGAAACTATAAGACTAATCATTTCTTTGGTAGCTCAAAATAAGTGGAAGATACATCAAATGGATGTAAAATCTGCTTTTCTAAACGGTGTCCTTGAAGAAGAAGTCTACATTAACCAACCATCAGGCTATGAAGCAAAATGTCACAAAGATAAGGTGTTGAAGTTGAAGAAAGCTCTTTATGGGTTAAAGCAAGCACCAAGAGCATGGAATAACTTCACCAAGTGTCCCTATGAACATTCACTCTATGTCAAGATTGAAGATGGCGATATTCTAATCGTTTGTCTATACGTAGATGATCTCATCTTCATCGGAAGTAATCTGAAGCTATTTGAAGATTTTAAGAAGGTGATGACCAGAGAGTTCGAAATGATAGATATCGGGTTAATAGCATACTACATTGGAATTTAAGTGAGACAAAAGGAAGAAGGCATATTCATCTCTCAAGAAAGCTATGCAAGAGAGATACTAAAGAAGTTCAAGATGAACGATTGCAAGCCGATCAACAAACCAGTGGAATATGGAATCAAACTATCCAAGCATGAAGATGGTGAAAGTATGGATCCAATATTTTTCAAAAGTTTAGTTGGAAGTCTACGTTATCTCACATGCATAAGGCCTGACATCCTGTATGTTGTTGGATTGATTAGCCGCTATATGGAGAAACCGAAAGTCACCCATTTCAAAGCTCCAAAAAGAATCCTACGCTATCTAAAAGGTACAATTAATTTTAACTTGTTCTATTCAGCTTCCAATGATTACAAGCTTGTTGGATATAACGATAGTGATTTTGGTGGAAATATAGACGATCGAACAAGTACTTTCGGATTTGTGTTTTTCATGGGAGATACTGCTTTTACATGGATGTCGAAAAAGAAACCGATTGTCACCTTCTCTAGTTGTGAAGTAGAATATGTAGCAGTTACCTCATGTGTTTGCCATGCAATTTGGTTGAGAAACTTGTTAAAGGAGCTAAGTATGACACAAGAAGAGCTAACCAAAATATGTGTCGACAACAAGTCAACCATTGCCTTAGCCAAAAATCTTGTTTTCCATGATCGAAGCAAACACATAGATACTCGATATCATTATATCAGGGAGTGCATCACAAGAAAGGATGTACAACTCGAGTATGTAAAATAACAATATCAAATTGCCGACATCTTCACTAAACCACTCAAGCAAGAAGACTTTGTCAGATTGAGAAATTTGCTCGGCATCATAAAACAAGTTTAAGGGGGAGTGTTGGTTTGTAAACTTGTTTACAAGCCCAAAGAAATAAAAAAACTCTTTGAAATATTCTAGCCCATTTGAAGTCCAACTCATGGAAACTTCTATGCTGATGATCTGGATTGATAAGGATACAACCCATGGTTAGTGTGAAGAAGAAAATCAATGGGTTAGGTAAGGAAATAGGTGTATGGTTTAGATTGTTTTAGTAGGTTTATATTGTATGGCTTAGATTTATTAGTTATTTCTATAAATACTTCTTAGCAATGTAATAATTAAGTTAAAGAAATCAGAAACAAAAATTTGAGAGTTTTTGAGTGTTTCTAAAAAATTGTTCTTGATTATTGAGAGTTTTAATCCATAATATTCAAACACCCGTTGCATTGCTATCTATGTTAATTACTATCCTACCCTTTTTTTTTTATTTGATTGTCCAAAGCACCAAAATTAGTTATACAGATTGTTGATATGGACTATGTAATTCGCTTGAGAATAATAAATGGAGATTATCCAAAAAAAAGTCTCGTTCAGTTTTAATCCAATGTCCTCAATTTGATCCGAGTAGCGTAGGGTTTATTGAAATTTCTACAAGATAGGCGTAAACCAGAGAGCAGTCACACTACCAGGTTGTACAGTACATTGTGGCAAAGGAAAGAGAAAGGAATGACCCTACTATTCTCTGCTTCTCTCGTGCAAATGTCCAGAAAATGTCCATCTTTCGATTCCCAGTTCCCACATGGGTTATTTTCCCTTCTTTAGAAACAGATTAACTTCCACTTCCCGTTCACTGTCAAAAGTTTTAATTTTCCTCCCTTTTTTCATTAAATTGATTAATATATGCAGATATATGGAACATTTGCAGATCAATTTATTCACATAGTCGTTCATTGAAGGCTGCTGATAGCGTTAATTCAACTTCACTGGGTCACAATTGTGGTGCATGAATGTGTTCTTCGACGTCTTCGGTGCCGTACGAGCAGTCGAAGAGGGTTTCGATAGTGATGGAAAGCAAGCAGGTCATGTTGACCGCTGTGGAGGGAGGATGGAACACCTTTATCTTCCCTTCAAGGCGTCGAGAGCTTGCCACTGGTGGTCTTTTCCTTTTTTTAGTTGGAGGAGTTTACAATGAATGAGCGAAGGTTAAATTTTAGACCTACCCATTTCGAGAATTTGGCTATTTAGTTTTGATTTTATTGTAGTGGGAGCATGAATTATGTCAGGGACTCTGGGCTGATCATATAATTCAGCTTTCTGATTTTGGATAATTTATGTGAAGGGAATTTACAGCAATGGCACTTATCGATCCTCTATGTATCGAGGAGAGTGGTATTTTTGTCCATTGATCTGGTGCATTTGTCAATCTATAATCTACATTCAATTTTCTAGGTAATAGTTATAACTAACTAGATAATTTCTGCTAAAAGGAGGAGGTATAGTGAATGGAATGTAATACTACTATTTAGAAAATATTGTTCATATATACGTATTGTTTTGTCGGCAGTTATTATTCACATAGTACTATTTGGAAGACTATTCATAAGCACTATTCATCACTAGAAAAGTACCAAACTCGACGAAACATGTTGACTGACGATTCAAACGGAAGAGAGAGCACATGTAATATGATAAAATTGATCGCATTTAATTATGCAAATTGAAAGCCGAAGATGGAGGATCTTTTATATATTAAAGATCTATGGAAGCCAATTATAATGTCGAAAGAGAAAGAAGTAACCAGTGTAGACATTCAATGGGCCGTTCTGAACCAAAAGTGTGCTGCTCAAATCAGACAATGGATCGACAAGAGCATTTTTCAAAAATTTGCTAATGATAACGATGCTTATGTTCTTTGGCAAAAGTTGGAGAAAATGTATGCGAGGACAACCGTACAGAATAAAGCTAATCTAATGCGACGATTAGTCAATTTGAAGTATAAAGACGGAAGCAGCGTATCAGAACATATGAGTGAGTTCCAAGGCATTGTAGATCAACTCAACTCTATGAAGATGACTGTAGATAACGAGCTACAAGCGTTGTTGATGCTGAGCTGTCTACCAAAAAGCTGGGATACTCTAGTTGTATCAATTAGCAACTCAGCTCCGGCAAGCTTACCATGGATATGGTAAGAGACAAAATGCTAAACGAAGTCTCGACGGTAAGATGAAGGATATATTTCTGACACTGAAGTGTTTGTCATGTAGAAACAAGACAAGCAAAAATGGCACGAGAGAAGTAAAAGTAGAAATCCCCGTAACCAAAGTCAACAAAGAGGACAGTCGAAGTCTAGATGAAGGTATGACAAGAAGTGTCATCACTGCAGCAAGCCCGAACACTTCATTCGAGAATGTAGAAGGTTAAAGGCAGAACAATCCAAAAATCAGGAAGCAAAAACCCGAACAAATGACACCACAATTGTCACTGAAGAAGTTTTCATTGTTCGAGATGTTGATTATGTCAATCTTGCATGTCAAGACACTACCTGGGTAGTTGACTCAGGTGCTTCCTATCATGTCACCTCATGACGGGAATTCTTCTCAACCTACACTCAAGGTGATTTTGGACGTGGGAGGATGGAAAATGATGATGCATCAAAAATTGTCGGCATTGGCAATATTTATCTAGAGACTAATCTTGGATGCAAATTACTTTTGAAAGATGTGAAGCATGTTCCTGATATCCACCTCAATTTGATCTCTACCGGTATGCTTGATGATGATGGATACAATAATTATTTTGGTGAAGGAAAGTGGAAGCTCACCAAAGGCAATATGGTAGTAGCTAAAGGCAAGAAAGATACATCACTTTACATCACAGAAGCCAGATTGTGTAGAGGAGAAGTAAATACCACTAGTAAAGAAGTTCCTACCGAGCTATGGCATAAGCGACTCGGCCACATGAGTGAAAAAGGTCTCAGCATTCTTTACAAGAAGGAGCTCTTGCCAGGAATGAAAGGTACACCCTTACGAACTTGTGTTGACTGTATTATGTGATCTTTATTGATGATCATTCTAGAAAAAGTATGGAATTTTGCTTTGAAAACTAAAGATCAAGTGCATGAAGTTTTCTAGCAATTTCATGTAAAAGTGGAGAGAGAAACTGGTAGACATTTGAAGTGTGTATGTGCAGATAATGGCGGTAAGTATTGTGGACCATTCGAGGAGTACTACAAAATTTTTGGCATCAAGTTGGAAAAATCAGTACCAAAGACACCTCAACACAACGGTGTCGCGGAGAGGATGAACATAACCATCTGTGAAAGAGTCAGATGTATGCTCTCAAATGCAAAACTGTCGAACTCTTTTTGGGGGGAGGCAATGAGGACAACAGTCGACTTAATCAACCTTTCTCCATCAATTCCACTAAACTATGACGTACCAGAAAGAGTTTGGACGGGTAAAGACGTTTCTGACAAACACTTGAAAGTATTCGACTGTAGAGCATTTGTTCACATCCCAAGAGATGAACGGTCCAAGTTGGATGGAAAAGCAAAGCATTGTATCTTTATGGGATATGCCCATGAAGAATTTGGATACAGACTTTGGGATCCTATTAGCAAAAGGATTGTCAAAAGTAGAGACATGGTGTTTCTTGAAGACCAAACAATCAAGGATTTTGAGAAATTTGAGAAACCACAGTCAGATGAAATTCTAGTTAATCTGGACCCAATCTCTCCACCAACAAATCCTGGTGACGGGGAAGTTACACCAGATACTGATGATGTTAATCCACTAGCTGGTAGTTCAGAACCAGAAAAAGTTTCTGAACAAGTCTAACCAGAAGTATAGACAAGGAAATCCACTCGAGTACGACAACCAAGTCGTATATATTCTCCTAACGAGTATGTGATGCTCACTGAAGGGGAAGAACCAGAGAGTTATGATGAAGCTATCACTGATCAGCATAAGATTGAGTGGTTAAAAGTCATGTAGGAAAAAATGAAATCTCTGCATGAGAACCACACATTTGACCTGATGAAACTACCATAGGGAAGAAAAGCTCTCAAGAACAAGTGGGTGTACAAAATCAAAAGTGAAGAAGGCAGCTCGCAACCACGTTACAAAGCAAGATTGGTTGTGAAGGATTCGAGTAGAAGAAGGGCATTGACTTCGATGAAATATTCTCACAAGTAGTTAAAATGTCTTCAATCCGAGTTGTTCTTGGTTTGGTAGCTAGCCTTAATTTGGAGGTTGAATAACTTGACATAAAGACTGCATTCGTACATGGTGATCTTGATGATGAAATCTATATGGAATAGCCCGAAGGTTTCCAAGTCAAAATCAAAGAGAAATTAGTATGCAAACTAAAGAAGAGATTGTACAATCTGAAGCAAGCACCAAGACAGTGGTATAAAAAGTTCGACTCATTCATGGAGAAAAATGAATACAACAGAACCACAGCTGATCACTACATCTTCATCAAGAAATTCTCTTATGGTGATTTTATTATTCTTTTGCTTTATGTCGATGACATGTTAATTGTAGGTCAAAATATTGACAAGATTAACAAGTTGAAGAAGGAGTTAAGCAAGTCCTTTGCAATGAAGGACTTAGGACCCACCAAACAGATTCTTGGCATAACAATTACTCGCAACAGGCAAAAGCAAAAGATCTGGCTTTCCCAAAAATGATATGTTGAAAAATTTCTTGAAAGATTCAACATGAGTAAAGCCAAATCTGTTATTTGTCCACATGCAAGCCATTTCAAACTTAATATGAGTTAATGTCCCTCAAGTGAGGAGGAGAAATCAGAAATGAGCAAGTGCCTTATGCATCGGCGGTTGGTAGTCTAATGTACGCTATGGTATGCATGAGACCAGACATTGCACATGCTGTTGGCATTGTGAGCCGATTCCTATCAAATCTTGGAAAGGAACATTGGGCAGTTGTCAAATGGATACTCAGGTATCTCGTAGGAACCTCCAATCATTGTTTATGCTTTGGTAATAATAAACATGTATTAGAAGGATATACAGATTCAGATATGGCTGGCGACGTGGATAAGAGGAAATCTATATCCGGGTACCTAATAACATTTTGAGGGAGAGTTGTTTCATGCCAATCACGATGACAAAAGTGTATTTCCTTAATTACCATAGAAGTAGAGTACATTCCAATCATTGAAGGTTGTAATCCTATGGATGAAAAATTTCCTACAAGAATTGCATCAGAACTAAGAAAACTATATTCTTTATTACGACATTCAGAATGCAATCACCTTAGTAACAACCCAACCTTCCACTCAAGGTCCAAACACATCGATGTAAGGTATCATTGGATTCGTGATGTTTTGGAACATAAACTATTGCAAGTTGAGAAGATTCACACCAATGATAATGGGGTAGATATAATGACAAAGACCATGACTAGAGAAAAACTTGTTATTTGTAGAGAGAATGCAGGTGTGGAGGAGCCATGTCTCACATAAGGTGGAGGGTGATATTTATTGGTCCAACTCATGTGGGCCACCAAACAAAGAAAAATAAAAAAGGGGCATTCAACATTCAACAATAAAGGCTTGTTGTTAGAGAAGAAAAATAAATAAAAAAACTTCTACCATTTCTCTCCATACAATCCGGTGTGAAGGATGGAGCTTTGGTTCTATAAAATTCTTTGCTTCAATCTCAATAGATGCACATGTCAAAAGTTGAAAGAAAACGAAAACATAAAGTCTCAGCAGAAAATTTTCTTAGAGAAGAAAATTGAGAGAGTCAATTTGTGAAGTTAAAATCCACAAATTGAAGATACATATTTATTGTATTTTTGTGAGAGATCCATCTAAAGGTGAATTTTGTAATCTCATTTTATTATAGTGGAAGTTTTAAGTGGCTTACGGGTCTTGTGGTTGTTACATTCATTTTGAAAGGTTTTTCCACGTAAAAATCTTTTGTGTTATTTTTGTTCTATTTTGATTTGAGAAATTATCCTGAGTGTGTGAAATTTATTTCTTTACAACCATCAATTTTTCCCAACATAAAGGGGCATTCAACATTCAACAATGAAGGCTTGCCATCAAAGAAGAAAGAAAATCAAAAACTTCTGCCATTTCTCTCCATACAATCCGGTGTGAAGGATGGAGCTTTGGTTCTATAAAAGTCTTTGCTTCAATCTCAATAGATGCACATGTCAAAAGCTGAAAGAAAAAGAAAACATAAAGTCTCAGCAGAAAATTTTCTTAGAGAAGAAAATTGAGAGAGTCAATTTGTGAAGTTAAAATCCACAAATTGAAGATACATATTTATTGTATTTTTGTGAGAGATCCAACTAACGGTGAAGTTTGTAATCTCATTTTTGTTCTATTTTAATTTGAGAAGTTATCCTAAGTGTGTGAAATTTATTTCTTTACAACCATCAATTTTTCCCAACATAAATTTCACCATTGTATTTTTTCCTGAAGATTATGATCACGTAAATCTGTTTGCAGAGCAGGCCGGAGCAACCCAGTTCATCAATGAGAAATGATATATCATCTAATTTTGCACATACTTTTGCATCCACTCTTACACCCATAACCTTTATATTCTGTCATGTGTCACAATTGTTTTGAAAATTTGAAAAATGATTCATATGGGTACAAATTTACGTATTCTTAACATTCCTCGTTCTTCAATTTACCCTATAAGTTATGTAATTTGCAGGGTCTTTTACATGCCTTTGTTGCTGTCCTAGGAGGAAAGACTTGTTATCTCACAGAGTTAAAATCTGGCAAAGAGGTAACTGTGGTTGACCATAAAGGCAAGCAACGCAATGCAATCGTTGGATGAGCTAAGATAGAGACTAGACCGCTTATCCTTGTGGAGGCAAAGATATGTTATGAATAGCACCTCAAAATGTTGTTAAGGAATCTTAAGAAAATATTTTGTGGTTCATTAGATCACATTATCGTTAGAGTTCATGAGTTACATTGTCTAGTCTAGCTTTCATTTTCGAGGACTCTGGTGCCTTGCGGAGGGATTTGGATTGTCAAGCTCTTTATAGCATACTTCTGCAAAATGCTTGCTTTGGTTTCATCATGCCAAGGTTTGAACACTTGTTAGAGAAATCTGTAAATCAGAGTGGTGCAACGTTAGTGAACCGTGGCGACGGTTCAGTTTCATCGGAACCGTACGTCGGTTCCGAAACCGAACGAGGTTCTTGATGGAAGAACCTTAATAAAGTATCTGGTCCTCTCACTATTAATTGCATAACAATTCAGATACACCATCAATACGCAGAGAATAAGTGTGAGAAACCAGTGAAAGCATCAAAAGGAAAATCCATTGGAATTCCTGTGTAAGTGTTGAAATTTGATCAATGGCAGGAGGTATGTTTTCAATCCAATTTTGTTTCCGCTGCATTTAAATTATGAGTTCATATGGTTTTATGAATGTTTCTAGATTGAATTGAGACTCTAACATTTGGTATCAAAGCCGTTTGAAAACAACTCTGTTTTTCTCTATTGTTTCACGAGAACTGAAATTTTGGATTTTTTTTGTTTTGATTGTTTTTGATGCATATGGAAATTATAAAGTGTTTCAATATTGATTTTTGAATGATTCTGTAAAATTAAACTTGAAAAACAATGAAGAAAATAAATTCAATTTACCGTGGGTATTTATTTCCTTCATTAATTAAGTTTTTACTTAAAATTAAGATTATCAATCACTCGGAAATTAAATTCTCATAATTTTGATAAAAAGAACGCTGGATTCCGTCACCAGAATAGAAAGATACGGCCGGGTATCCGTTAGTATAAAACCGGGTCGGGTTGACCCTGCTAAAGGTTGAAGATGAAGTTTAAAAAAAAATCAGAATTTGGTGTGGGGGGTCTCGAACCCGAGTATGGCGTGAGAATTTAACAGCCTCGTCTAATGGGCTGCAATGATTGTTACATCTATTGTTGTATCAGACTTACATTTATATAAATTAAACGTTGAGAATCGAACCTAGTTTACTTTATAGGATTTGTAACAGTCTATCCACATGACCACTGAGTCAATTATGTTGTTGTATGTAACAACATATCTTTATATAGATATTTAATTTTATTATTAAAACAAAATAAATATATATATATAAAATAATTCTGAATATAATTTTAATTTATTTTTATCATATGTATAATATTTATTATACATTTTATATTTATTTAAATAATTTTTGGGCACATTAAAATTTTATTTAAATACATTATGCTTAAATTATTTGTTTTTGGTATTTATATATATAAATTTTGTAATTAATTATACATATAAAATTGAGTTAAATAATTTATGCATAACGAAATTAATTTTTAATGGCTCTTAAGGATTTAATTAGTGTTTATATTATTTAATTTTTACTTGTATAATTTATTGTCATATATGCAATTTAAGATAAATAATATTTACACATTTGAAATTAAATTAATATTGCTTATGGTTTTATGCAATAATAGAGCATAAGGATTTAATTAATATTTAAGTGATTCATATAGTTTAATTAATTAGGGAGTAGCCACAACATCTTTAATTAATTAAAACTATAATAAAGTTTATTTAGAATCACATTTAGAAAATAAATATTAATTGTAATTAATCATATGTGATATAATAGATCTTATCCCACAGGAATTTTTATTATATTTTTGTGTGATTAATTAGGATATAATATCAAATTATATTTTCTAATTTACCCACATGGATTAAGAAAATGAACATAATTTGATAGTTTTATCGTAAAGTTAGGATGAATTTAATTGAATTAAAACTTTAGCCTACATGCAAGTTTTATGTCACTAGATTCATATTATTCATGATTTACATTGGTAAAGAATGACTATAGTTTAGGCCTCAAATTTTAATAAGCATATAATCTTTAATTGTAGCTTCTAAACCTGTAAATTTCTCTTATATCCGTTGTGATATTCCCGATCTAAAAGGGGATAACTATAAAATATGGAAGGAAATAATTCTCCTTCAATTAGGGTGGATGGATATTGATTATGCTATTAGGAAAAACGAACCACCTAAAATTATGCAAACTAGTACTCCAGAGAATATCATGCTTTATGAACAATGGGAACGATCTAATCGCCTTAGTATGATGTTCATTAAGACTAAAATCTCTGCTGGTAGTCGTGGTTCCGTTGATCAGCATACCAATGTTCAAGACTTGCTAAAGGCCATTGATGATCAATTCGTCACTTCAGATAAGGCTTTAGCAAGCACCCTTATTATGAAGTTCTCTTCTGTGAGACTCACTAGTGTGAAAGGTGTGCGCGAGCACATTATGCAAATGAGGGACATTGCGGCTCAACTTAAGCATCTCGAGGTTGAGATGTCGGAATCCTTCCTGGTGCACTTGATAACTGTATTTTATATAGTTATTTTCATCAATTTTAGTAATGATAATTGCTATGTTATTTTAATATTTAGTTAATTTTTGTTAAATAAATTAATATTTTCATTTTATGTGCTAAAAATACATTTTTAATAAAATTAAATAATTTGTATCGAAAATGTACTTAATTTCATATTTCTGTCCACAAATATAATTTCAGATAATATAGTTCTTAATTACAATTTATAAAAATTGAAAATATAATTTAAATTAAATTTGGGCTTAATTATAATTATTAAAAGTTTAAAAATTTAATTTAAAATTAGCAAAGGGCTTAACTGTAATTTAAGAAAGTTCAAAATGTAATTTGGATTAAATTTGTGGGTCAAAATACAATTAATAAAATTTTAATTTTCTGCCCAGGTGAGAAGAAGCCACGCGCTATTATTCAAGCGCGCAACCCGGACCGTCCGATCAGAAAATAATCGGCTAAGATGCGTGCGTCCAGATCAAGCCCGACCAAAACGCGTGTGCTCAAATTCCTTTACGTAGTTCGGCGTGTCAGTGGGGCCCACCTGCAGCGCAGGCCGGCGTGCAGAGTGGGACCCACGTGTCGGCTGCGCAGATTTCCCCCGAGGCGCATCGCTGACCGTTGGATCTCTTGAACGGTCCAGATTGAAGCGCGTGGAACCAAGCTGTCGCGCACTGAAGCGTTCGTGTAACAATCGTGTGTGACGCGGGTTATAGAAGCAGCGTGCATCCTCAAATTTTACAGAATAAAAATCTGCCATGTGTCCCACTAATATTTAAGCAAATCATATGCCGACACATGGCATGTTATCATGAGCGCGAGAGCGCAGGATTACGCCCACGTTTTAGCGTTGTCTCCCGTGCGACAATCCTTCGCACGCCCGTTTCCTGCAGCCAATGAAATGATGCCACGTGTCCACATTAAATCCTCGCAGCGAATCAGACGCTGACACGTGGCATGCACTTTGAATTTCAAAAAAATCAAAACGGTGGCTCTGTTTCACGCGTAAATTAAAATATTTTATCGAATATCGATACGCGTCGATTCTATTTTCGATACAAATTCTTTACACGTTTTTTTTTAAAGAAATGTATTATTTTTGGATGTATTTTTTAGCTATAAATAGGAGATAGTTTTTAGTTTTAAGGGAGTTTTTTTTGGTGTATAATTTCTGTGTTGCTCGGTTTTGGACGGCAGAACACGCAGAAGCCATTTTTTGGCTTTTGTTGTGTTCTGCGTGTGCCAAATATTTTCGTTACTTGATGTTTTAATTTTTCTTCTTGTTCTTCTAATTTTTCTACATCTGCTGTAATTTTAATTTTTAATTAATGAAGTAATTTAATTTTTCTAGGGTTGCATTTGATCTAAATTTATGAAGCTTTGATTTTAACTATTCTTTGAAAGATTTATAAGACGTTCGAGTTGTTCGTTCTATTTTGTGCTTAATGCTTTTTGATTATTTACGAATTTTATCAAAATAATTTGTGGCATAAAAATAAACTTGAGAAAGGCATTTTTGTGTATATTGCTCGTAAATAGAATGACATGTATGATGAAGGATAGGAATATACCCTAATTGTATGTATGACCATTTGAGAACTTAGAACTTAATGAATCTTATTAAATTTAATTATCATAGAGATATAGTTAATTAATTTAACGAGGTGTGTTTATACGAAGCTCGGAAGAGATGTATGAATAAAAATGAAGTTTTCGGTTGACAAATTAAATGTACTAAAAAATATAAATCCAAAGAAAATAATATGATTGGAGTAGATTAGTTTGGTGAAAAATTGCAATCCTAGAGTTCTCTTATTTTTTTTGTTACCTTTTTTCCATATCAACGATTATTTTGGATAAAATTAGAGAGATACAATTTTAATACTCAACAAACTATAGTAACAAATCCTTGTGGGAACGATACTCTTCTTACAAATCTTTATTACTTGTGACCGTGTATACTTGCACGATTTTATGTCTGTTCCAAAACACACAACAACACTACATCCTTAACACTCTCCCACATCAGTATGGGCCAATCAAAATCTCATACAATACACATAAAGATAAATGGTCAATCAATGAACTAATGACCATGTGTGTTCAAGAGGAAGGGAGGCTTGTTATGGAATTTGGTGAAAGTGCAATGTTGGCTACAGCGTACTAGAAAGGAAAATCTCAATACAAGCATATAGGAAAGGGGATAATTCCACCTCAGGCTGATATTAAGAAAGAATCCAAGTGTTTCTTTTATAAAAAGAAGGGACACATGAAGAAGGATTGTATCAGATTCCAGAAATGGCTTGAGAATAATGGTAATCCAACCTCGTTTGCTTGTTATGAATCTAATATGGTTAATGTTAATATTAACACCTGGTGAATTAATTCTGGATCTACAATCCATGTTGCAAATTCCTTACAGGGTATGCAAAATCTAAGGAAGCGAGTGGGAAGTGAGCAATACATCTTATCCGGTAACAAGATGGGCTCACATGTGGAGGTTGTAGGGACATGTAGTTTGATTTTAAGTAGTGGTTTTATTTTAAAATTAGAAAACACCTTTTATGTTCCAAGTTTCTCTAGAAACTTGATTTCAATTTCAAGACTTGTACCTTATGGTTATTCTTTTCACTGTTCAGAAACATCTTTCAGTTTATTTAATAAATCTGATTGTGTTGGGAATGATATTTTGTCCAATGGTCTTTACTGCATTAATTTACGAAATAATGTCACTCATAACTCTATGCATGTTCAAGCTGGCACTAAAAGGTGTATTATTGACGATGACTCTTCTACGTTATGGCATAGGAGATTAGGACATATCTCTATAGAAAGAATTAAAAGATTAGTGAAAGATGGGGTACTTAGTACTCTAGATTTTACTGATTTTGAGACATGTGTGGACTACATTAAGGGAAAGCAGACTAACAAGTCAAAGAAAGGTGCCAATAGGAGTTCAAACATATTAGAAATCATACATATAGATATATGTTGTCCAGACATGGACATTCAAGGTCATAAATATTTTATCACCTTTATTGATGATTTTTCTCGATATATGTATCTCTACATGCTTCATAATAAGAGTGAAGCATTAGATGCCTTCAAGAGCTTTAAGGTTGAAGTAGAGAAACAATGTGGAAAGAAAATAAAGATCGTGAGATCAGATAGAGGTGGTGAATATTATGGTAGATACACTGAGAATGGACAAAGTGCCTGGTCTGTTTGCTAAGTTTCTTCAAGAACATGGGATAGTTTCCCAATACACTATGCCTGGTTCACCAGACCAGAATAGTGTAGTAGAAAGAAGAAACCAAACACTATTGGACATGGTGCGGAGTATGCTTAGCAACTCCAATCTTCCTAAATCCTTGTGGATTGAAGCTTTAAAGACGGTTGTGTATATATTAAACCGAGTTCCAACCAATGTTGTCTCAAAGACACCATTTGAATTATGGAAAGGTTGGAAACCGAGTTTGCAACATATGCGCGTTTGGGGATGCCCGTCTGAAATGAGGATATATAATCCACAAGAGAAAAAGCTGGACCCAAGAACCATTAGTGGGTATTTCATTGAATATGCCAAACGGTCTAAAGGTTATAGATTTTACTGTCCATCTCACAACACTAGGTTTGTGGAATCAAGAAATGCAAAATTTCTTGAGAATTACTTAATTAGTGGGATCGATCGATCTCAGGGCATTAGTTTTGAGAAAGATCATTCAGATGCTCAATATGCCACTTCAAGTAATGGACTGATCGTTATTGTTAACAACATGCCTCGAGTACAAATGCATGTTGAAGAACCAGTCTTGGAAGTACCACAAGCTGTTGATCCTGATCCAGTATATGTTGAAGTTCAACAGATGTCTACAACTGTTGAACAACCAGTTGAACAACACGATCCTGCTCCTCAGGAGAATGTTGATGCTAGAGTAAGGAAATCAACGATACCTAATGATTATGTTGTATATCTACAAGAATGTGACTATAATGTTGGAGCCGAAAATGATCCTAAGATGTTTTCACAGGCCATGAGTTCTGAGGTTTCGAACTTATGGTACAATGTCATGAAAGAAGAGATGGATTCTATGGCGTCTAACCGAGTCTGGGATCTCGTCAAATTGCGTGATGGTGTGAAATAGGATGCAACATATTTTTTCACACTAATACTACTATTCTAATTTATTATAAATTTAAATTTTATAAAATAAAATAAATTTTTAAATATAATAAATTTTATCATTGGTTAAATTAATAGTTACTTACCGATACAATGCTTCGTACAAACTTAAAATATTATCATTATATCAACTTATATCCTGTCATCATAACTATACATTTTTCTTTAATTGGCAGGTCTTTTCGTAAAAATAATTAAATATTAATCCTGAGAAAAAGTGTAATAATCCGTAAAAATAGGACTCAATTCCCTTCGATTTTAAGTTACAAGGTTTAATCCGTAAAATAATAAAAACTCCAAACAATTAAGTATTTATTAAGAACGAAAAATTAAACAAACAAATCAACAAAAATTATCAAAAATAAGACTGATATAGTTATTGCATTTTTGGTACAATCATATAAATGGATTTCGAGGAAATTAAATACCAATCCTTCATATTCATTCCATTTACAAAACTCACTCATTATTACACGGAATGTTATTTACTATTTTATAGTATAATATTTATTAATTAAATTATTTTCTTTTTATATATATTTAATTAAATATTTATTTTTAAAAAAAAATTATTAATTTTAAATTTTATTTACTCAAAATAATACATTATTACATACTTAATAAACAATCAGGAGTACTAGTCATAAAATATAAAGCATATTATTACTCTTTGGATAAAAAACAATGGGAGGTAGAATGAGGAAGACAAGAACTGAAGAACGGCAGAAGATCACTGTTGCTTTGTGGTTGAATGATATGATAATGTTGTAGCAGAGCAGTAGTCACATGCTTACATTAACAGAGACTGATAGAGAAGGCAGTAGTACCTCACTCAGTTAGATACTTGTCAGCTTAAAATTTAAAGACGACGACGACGTCGTCGTCACTTCTTAACTCCAAAGAATGTCTCTTTCGTCTCTTCTTCCTTGGAATGTGTGTGCTCAGAATCTCTCTCCCCCATTCTTTCCAGTTTCCAGACTCGGATTAGTGGTGGGAATTCCCTCCGTATTTCTTTTATATTTTATGATGTAAATTTATGTATTTTTATTATTAAAAAATAATTTAATTTTAATTTTAATTTTAATTTATTTATCTATAATAATAAGAATATATTTATAATTAATATTTAAATTTAAATAAACAATAATTCATGTATATTTGTAATCCATATTATCACTCCCAAATTAACCCAACAAGAATTTGCTCCCCTCATTTAATCTTTTACTATGTACGATTTTTAGTAGGTAGTGATCAGCCAAGATCTTCATGCATGACCGCACTTTATCAAAACCTTAGAATGCATCAGTGAAATTGAAAATGACAAGAAATACTAATATTATTTAATTGGATGAGATATTATTATATAGGTTTGTTAAATTTAAATTATTTATATAATTTAATTTTTTAAATTAAAAATATATATTATTTAATGTTTAGTTATAAAAAATAAGTTAATTAAAGATAAATTATATTTTTTAATATTTTTTTATTAAAATATTTTCAAATAATTAAGATACAAGTTTTTAATAAAAATAAAAATAAATTTTAACGTAAAATTATTTTAAAAAATCAATAATAATAATATTTTAATTTTTAATAAAACATTAAAATAAATATTTTTTTTATTTTATTATTATTAAAGAATTAAATGTTAATCATGTAAAATCAATTAACAAAAAAAAAATAATAAAATATATTAAAGTAAAAAAATTTTGTTAAGACACTTTTTAACTAAATAACAAAATAAATAATACAATTTTTAATCTAAAATATTTTTATGATATTCTTTCTATTTAATTTTATACACACCTTTATACCAATTTATATTTAGTTATATTCCATAATTGTTATAAAATTATAAAAATAAAATATTTTTCCAAATAATCTTATCATTTCTACTAAGCATGCAAATTACATTTTTCTTTGAGTAATAATGCACTATAAAAGTTGTGATGTTCACTATTATATAAGTTATAAATAATTATATTCCATAAAAAAAAAGTAATGAATTAACAAGTTATATTTTAGTATATATATTTGTATATCCATAACTAATTATATATATATATATATATATATTTGTGATTTATTGTTAGTTCTGCTTTATATTTTAGTATATGTATAACTCATTCACCAAGTTAAAAATTACTTTCCTATATATATATCCTTCAGACTATAATGACAATTTCCAAATAATCAACGACCTACAATTAAAATTAACAAGCTGTAACTAGGAAATTATTTTCATGGGCTACATGCCAAAGCTGGAAACCCACTCACTGGCACATGTACTGTAGCTTCACTCAAAATTAAAGGTAACTTTTCCTTCTTATCAACAAAATTAAATTAAATTAAATTAAATTAAATTTGATAAAAAGTTTTTTTATTATTCTGACTTCAGAGAATATCTCAACCAACCATGAAATTAAAGAAAATTAAAATAGGATGAATTCTATACATCAATCTACAACCCAAAAAACAAAAAAACAAAAAACAAAACATGAATAATTAATTGATCAAAAGAAAATCTCAGATTTCTACTTAATTTCATTTAGCAAAAGGATTTTGGTTGAGATGATAACTGGGTTTTCTTTAGTTGTTCTTGTTATTTTTCATTTTCATTTTTTTTTTCTTTTTCTTTTTTAAGTGGAGGGTGCTAAATGAGAAGTAACTGTGAGGAATTTGGTTTGGTTCAATTAATGGAAATGATGTTGTTGATCGGGCCATGCCCAAAAGCCTTGCTGCTCCTCAATTCCATTAAACATGTTGCAGACGAAGCTTCCATCTTGAACATTAATTTGTTGATGATGATCAACCTTGAGGCACTGGAGGTCAGATCTTGTTGAACCAGCTTCAAGGAGTTGGGTTATGCTCGAAGATCCCAGATGGGTTGATGCGAACAACTTCTTCCCATTAATTTCATGAGAAGACGCTGGACTGTTCATTGATGCTGGTGTTCTAGAAAATTCTATGTTTATCTCAGAGCTATTATCACTTCCATTACTCCAACAACCCTCATCCCCATCTTTCTTTAGATTTCTAATCCCTGCTTCGTTTGGATCTCTACCTGCTTTTAGAGCTGATAACTGCAATATATATAAACATATATTATTGTATATAAGAACCAAATTAATCATTTTAAAAAATAAACAAGTAATGCTTAACTATCTTCATTACAAAATTCATGTTTTTCAAGTAGCTCCAGTACTCAAATTACAAATATATAATCATAAATTGGTCCACTTGAATGCTAATTAAAAAATTGGTTCACTTACAAAATTCATGTTTTTGATATATACCTTATTTTTATTTTCATTTCAAGGAATTCCTACCATATGAAGTGGTTAATAAATACTTGAAAATATTTTTTTTAACCAAATTTCAGATTTTTTTCATTTCATCGAACCTTTTTTTCTTAAAAGTAAATCAAATTTATTAAAAACTTCAATTTTTTTTCTCAATCTTATAAGTTTTGAAAAAAAAATCAAAAATCTAAAATCAATTATTTAATCATAAATTAAAATGATATCATGTTACTAAGGAAAAAAAATTGAATCCTAAGATGCGAATCTGATTTATATTCTATTTAATCACATTGCATAAAATATATCATGTAAAAAATATATATGATTATTGATTGTTGAATATATATATATATATATATATATATATATATATATATATATATATATATATATATATATATATATATAGTACCTGGGCAAGAAGTTGGTTATTTTGAGAGTGAAGAGCATCATTATCAGCTTTAAGAGCATCAAATTGTTTCTTCAATACATCATAATCTTTTTCCAATTGCTTGGTCTTCCACCTAGCTCTTCTGTTTTGGAACCAAATTGCAATTTGTCGAGGTTGAAGACCCAAAGCCTTAGCGAGCTGAATTTTCCTCTCAGGCTCAAGCTTGTTGCCCAATTCAAAGCTCTTCTCAAGAGTCTTCACTTGTTCTAGATTCAATCTCTTCTTCTTTTCCCCAAGTGGTAACCCATCATCCGACAATTCATCTTCACCTAGACCTTCATGAACTTGATCTTCATGACACTGCAGGTACTGATTATCATTTTGATGATCAACTCCTGAAAACGACACTGATCTTTTCACCATAAAAGACGTATGCCCACCTGCAATTAATCATAAACCACACATTTATAAATTTAAAATAATCTCTTCGTTAAAATTAATATTTATGCGTAGAAATTAAAGAGAGAGACAAAAAAACCATTGAAGTGGTGTTGTGGGTATGATGGATTGAGGGTAGTGTTCAGAGAATTCGAGGAAGGGTTGAGTGGGTTGTGTTCATGATCTTCATGATGGGGTATTGATTGGAACATGAAGCTGTGTTGAGGTGGGAAAGCCATGTCAATGCGAACCATCAATGGATCTCAGCTGATTGAAGTAGCTAGCTCTATAATTATATTGTTTTTGGGTGTTATATGATTCTACAGAAATTTAATGAGCTGTAGAAGTTGGTCTGTGGCTCTTACTCCCATGGCAATGACAGGTTTATTTTTATTTTTTCTGAAATTAATTGAAGACATCAGAAGATATATGAGTGAGAGATGGCTAATGGGTGCAGCGATTTTAATTTAGTTTGAGAAAGAGATCATATATATTACCAGGAGAGATGGGTCCAAGAAACCTCCGGTCTTTATTTAATATATGCAAGGATTGTTTAATAGAATAACGCTTCTCATCAAAAATTATAAGCACAGCGATAAATATATCACAATTAACTTATTATATTAGTAAGTGATCTTATTGCTAGAAAAGTATAAGAATTTCTCTCTAAATTTTTAGAATATTTTACAAATATGGTTAGGATTAGTATCTATACTCAAAGTAAATTAGTGATAATATCTAGAATAATTAATTAAAACAAGTTGAAGAATTATATAGAAATTACTTGATCATCTATAAATACATACGAAAACAAAGAGTTATATTCATAGAAAATCTATTTAAAATCTTTTCTTTAATTATTTATATTAATCTCGATGTATTTAATAAATTAATAACTTAGATATATCAACCAATGTCTTAAACACATTTGTTTCTTTCATGCCTAGTTTCAATGGGTTAATTTTGATTATTAGAGCCAAACTATAAAGGTGTTGCTCAAGTCTCTTGAGTTACATAGCATTGTAAAAGAATATCAATTATCTACCACTCAAAAGAATGACCTAAAGAAGAGAAAAAAAAAAGACAACAAGACTTTTTATCAAATTTATCAAGCCAATTTATGAAAGAATAGTAAAAGCAACAATATTTAAGAAAGCATAAAAAAATCTTCAAACAACTTATAAAGATAAAGATGGCATAAAAAGGAAAGTTTTTAATCTTTGATATCATAATTTGAAATCATTGAAATGAAAAAGAATAAATCAGTTTCTAATTATTTCATAAGAGTAAATTTTATTGTCAATCAAATGGCTTCAAATGGAAAAATTATAGAAGAATCAAGATGTTATCACAAAAAATTTACACACCTTATAAAAAAAATTGACTATGTAGTTGATGCAATTGAAGAGTCTAAAGATATTTCTTCCCTCTCCGTTGAAGACTTACAAGGGAGACATAAAATTCATATTAACAAGAGAAATTCAACTAACACTTATTTTTTTCAAATGATCGAAATTTGCAATCTCGAATTATTTTTTCAAAAGGCATGCCAGCTATGGACAAGGTAGAGGTGAAAGAGGAACAAATTTCTTTGGACGTGACAAAGGTTCCTCAAATAACGAATGATAAAAAAAAACATACCACAATAAAGTTTAAATAATTTTCAAAGGAAGATTGGTCGTAACTACAATCAAAGAGGTAAAACAATGTTACATTGAATTTTTTCATTGTCACAGACATAGTTACACAATCAATGAATGTTGGCATTGTTAAATTGAAAAAAAAATGATAATAGATTTGTGCAAAAATATGAAAATGATGAAACTTTGTTGATTGCATGCCAATATGAAATTGATGATATTTGGCACTTGAATAGGGTGCTAGTAAACATATGACTAGCAACGAACATTTTTTCTCAAAATTAAATGAGATAGAGCATGGCTAAGTTCAAATTGAAAGTGCCAAAACTATCTATATCTCCATCAAAGCAAAAGATGGAAAATTTGAAAAAATTTCTTTTTTAATGTGCTTGGCTTGAAAACTAATTTATTTAGTGTGTGTCAAATCATAAAGAAAGAATATGAAATCAATACTATGCTAATACTTATGCTATCTCAAAGAATAATACAAAAATTATCATAAGCTCAAATAATATGCTTCTTCTCAAGCTTTAAGTGCAAAATGTTTCATACTTTACAATTCTAATGAAAATAGTTTTCAAGTTATGGCATGCAAGATTTAGGTACTTAAACTTTGAAAACTTTAAGATGTTATCATCCAAAAGAATGGTAAAAGACTTGCCTCAAATCGATGCAATAGAAGGAATTTATTAAGGATGTCAACTTGGAAAGCAACATCGAGACCCATTTCCTAAACAGTCATAATGGGAAAGCAGAAATTCTTTGGATTTTATACATATTGACTTATGTTAATTTTCAATACCATTTCTCGAAGATAATAATTATTTTATCTGATTTATTGATGACTTTACAAGAAAATTTTGGGCATAATTTCTCAAAGAAAAACATGAAGCTTTAAAAGCTTTTAAAGATTTCAAGTCTAAGTTAAAAAAATTCTAGCTTTCAAATTAAAAATTCGAGAAGTGACCGAAGAGGCTGTCAAAGCTCTTCGAAACTTTTTGTAAAAAAAATGGCATATGATATGAATTGATAGTTTATCCTACACTCCAACAAAATAGAGTTACAAAAAGAAAGAAACGGGCCATTAGTGAAATGGCAAGATGTATGTTAAAGATAAAACAAATGGCTAGGCAAAAGTAGTTTCTTGTGCTATCTATTTGAAAAATAGATAGCTCATAAAGAAGCTTGAAAATTCCACTTCATATAAAACATGGTATAGAAGAAAACTAAGTGTTCTTGACTTAAGAATTTTTGGAAGTCTTACTTATGCTTATATTCTTACAACCATGAGAAGTAGACACGATAATAAAGGTAAATAATGTATTTGTATCGGGTATAACGAAATATCTAAAGCTTACAAGCTATCCAACCTAAAGACAAAGAAAATTATCTAAGTAGAGATGTTTGATTAGATGAAAAATCAAATTTTGTGTACTCTAAACTTGGAAACTCCTCAAATTTATTTATGTTTGAAAAAAATAGAAAAGCAAATGATCAAAAATCACATGATGAACATAACTCATCAAATGAAGAATCTTTCCAATGCCCCTCATATTCACAAGGAAGAAAGAAAAGAAATTTGATAGAAATTTATGATAATATTAATAAAGTTTTCGAAGAAAATTTTGTATTTTTTGCTTTCTTTGTAGGTGAAAATTCAATTTCTTATGAAGAAACATAGAGAAAGAATTAAATTAATTGAGAATAACGATACTTGGGAGCTCATTGATTTGCCTCCAAACAAGAATATTATAGATGTGAAATGAGTGTTCAAAACCAAGCTAAATGTTGATAGCTATATAAACAATCATAAGACAAGAGTAGTTGCAATAGGAACAAAAAGAATGAGAAGATTACAATGAAGTATTTGCTTTTATTTCTAGACTTAACACTATTAGACTCGTCATTCCTCTTACAACCCAAAACAATTGGAAAATTGTTTTGAATGTATGTTAAATCATTATTCTTGAATGATTATATTGAAGAAGAGATTTATGTTGTCCAACCACTTGAGTTTGTCAAAAAGGAAAGAAGAAGAAAAAAGACAAAGTTTACAAGCAAAAGAATGCATTATATGGGCTTCGACGATCAACTCGTGTTTGGTATAATTGAATCAATTATTTTTTTGAATAAAATGGTTTTGAAAAATACCCACATGAATATGCTTTGTATGTTGAAAGCAACTCACAAGAAAATTTTATTTTTGTGAGTCTTTGTATTGATGATCTTGTTTTTTGTTGGAAATAGTATGAATATGTGGAATGATTTCAAAGTTTATAAGATAAAAGAATTCGACATGAATAATATGGAAGAGTTGTATCATTTTTTGGGCATTGAAATTTTTCAATCGAATAAAGTAAATTTTATTTTTTAAAAAAACGAAAACACACTACAAACAAAGACAATATATGTTACTAAAATTGTCAACGCAGCTACTAATAAAATGGTTTTCTAGTCTCTACGAATTATCAAATACAACAAGTTTCTTTCTTTTATTTATTTGAGCTAGGTGAATAAGGTCAAAGTGTAATCAAGATATAGGCTAATTAATATGAATGCATGGTTCACGGACTGATAATTTATGAAATGTAATCAACTCTCCCAAAATTATTTACTGTTTAAAAAAGGATTTTTCTCCGTGATGCTAGTGAGTCGATGCCATGACTTCACAGGAAACCGTTTGCACTTTTGCAAGTTCCAAGGGCGGCCCAAAACTGTAATCCAAATAATAATAATAATAAAGAACATTATATTATATCATTTTTAATTAAATATAATTACTTGAGTTTAATTATATTTATTTATAAAATTATATTACATTTTTTTTAAAATTTATCTTAAAAAAATTAATATAGATAATTTTTTTCAATAATTATTATCAATAACTTGCAATAAAATAATAAATAATACTAATAGAGATGGACCTATATACAATGGAATGAAGGATATTTTCTCGATTTTTGATAAATAAAAACTTAGATGTAATATTTATAAAATATAATTATGTTTTATTTTTATTTTAAATTTTATATTTTTTACATTCAATACCTAACTAGAAACTTAATAAATTTTACTAATATATTAAACTAAGTATATATCAATGAACGTCCATCATCCATGTGTGAGTTGTGTCATGGATGTGGAAACTTGACATGATGAAAATCCAAAATCCAAGGGAGAGAAGCTTTCATACAGTAGACAATTTTATTTATTTTTTTGGGGCTACTCCATACAGTAGACAATTGCTATCGATGTCTTGCATTATTCTTTATTTTATTCATTTATTCATTTATTCAGCTCTGGCATTTGCTGGACTTTTTTGGTTTTTTTTTTCCACCAATCTTTTTTTTAATTTTAAATGATTTATATTTTAAAATTAAGATAAATTCGAAATAATATAATACAATATTGTTAATAAATATATTAATTTTACATATTTTTAATCAATAAAAAATTAATATCTCAATTAATTAAAATTATAATATATAATATATTCTTATATATATATATATATATATAATTTAATTACTTAATCTTTTCGATAAAAGAATATTTCTTTATTTAATGAGCAGATCCAAAGATTTTGCAGCAAAGTTAAATTAACAAATAATATTTTATGGAGCACGTCGCCTTGGATTTTGAAATTTAAATTATCCATCGGGATTTGGGCACTGTAATAATGCTTAAAAAATCATGTAAATCTTCGATTTATAAAAATATATAGTATTTTTTATAACATAGGGATATTAAAATAGAGTTTTAATATTTTCCTACTTAGATTTATTATAATAATAATAATAATAATATTTAAGAGGATTGATATAATAAATAATTTATATATTTTTATTGTTATAATAATAAAAAATAATGTACCAATATTATTATCTTAATATAATGTAAATTATATTATCCAATTTATATTAAAGTTTATAATTCTTGAGGATGGATGACAGTGAATGTTCTTCGCATTTATGACCTTACGCAAACCATCAGTGGGTGGGTGGGTGGAGAGGAAGCATCTTTCTTTTTCTTTTTCTTTTTTTCTTTCAAAAAATGGTTGTTATTGTGCCCCTTAATTTGTATTAGAAAAAATCCTTGTTATTCAAATCTTGAATCGGATCTCCATCTTTGCTTGACACATGGCTAATCTGCTTGATTAATTGCCTATCCTAAGTATTTAATTCTTAGTGTCAAAACGATTAAACCATAATCAAATGTTTAATTACTTGACACGCAAATTGCCTTCATATATTTTGTAATTAACGATGATAATGATATATCATATTTTTTTTATATAAAAATGAGAGACGAGATATTAGGAGTGAATTACTAAATGAAGTAAATTAATTATGAATGTTTAGCCTCTGATTTGTTAGTATTTCAAAAATTAGATTCTTCCCTGATGTTCTGTTTATAAAAGATTAATCAATCCTAGGATGGAATGATAATTTAATTTATTACTATGAATTTAAGTTTAAATTTCATGAATATAATATTTTCTTTTATTTAATAAAAAAATTTACTTTAAAAAAAATTAAAAAGAATTAGAGAATCTTTTGCCTTTTTATTTTTATTTATTTTTATCTTTCTATCAATACAGTCTAATGAAGAAAGACTGACAGATGGGTATTGAAATGGAAAATGCAAGGGAAAGCAATTGTGAATTTATCCACTCATACACAAATCATTTGTTGCTTTCACTTTTCCAGTGATATATATATATATATATATATATATATATATATATATATATATATGTATATCCAAGTCAAGGCAACTTAGAGACCCACTACCCAACAAAAAAAAAATGTTTCTTCACTTTTTTTTTAAATTTTTGTGGTGGAGAAAGAGTGACCTACAAACTATATTGCTTAATTTGCTTTAGAAGAAGCCTGGTCCTGCTGACAAAGCTAGCTAAACCATACTCAACACTCACATGCCTTTGTGACAATTTTCTTTTTTTATTTTTATAAAACTAAAACTCAAACTCATACACTAATAACTTAAAATCGAATACAAATTTATTATATATTAAAATAAATTTTATGTTCATAACTAGTTTATTTATAGTATTTAAAATTTTAGAAAATAGAGTGGATCCATGTTATTTCTGCTTGGTTTTTTAGACTCATAAAATTTTAATAAAAAAGAAAGTGTTCTGAATCTTCTCCACATGGTCTCCTGTTCCCATGTGCCCTGCTTATTCAACTCTATCTATATATCTTTATCTTTGTGATGGGATTCTTCAACCACAATGTTTGTTTAATTAATTTTTAATTAGAATCTGCGATGGTTAAGATACTTATTTTCTTTTTTTTTGTTCTTCTATAGTTTCTATTCTCCAAAAATGAATTATTTTATAACTTCATGTAAAGCTCGCCTACGCACTTGTCAACTCATTTTATTGGGGCTCATGCTACTGTTTTTGCTATTCATATATTATACAGATCTCTTAGACTCTAAATTCTCAAATTAAAATATATATATATATATATTAAAAACCTCAATTGCTAATTTAGGGGATTTTTCTTTTTGCAATAAGTTTGTAACTCAATGAGACATGGCTAGTTATAAGAAAGGTTTGTGTTGGAGATTCAAGTGTGGGTCATTAATTATTTTTAATGACATGTAACTATAAGAAAAGGTTTGGGTTTCGGATTTAATATACTTTGATTTTTCTTAAAAAAATATTTTCTTTTATCCTTATATTTCATTGGGAAAATTAGTATAAACTTTCTTAAATTTTTAAAAATAACAAAAACACTATTCAATTTTATAAAATAAACAATCATATCCCTTCAGCTATTATTTTATTATAACATTGTCTGTGAATTTTTCGACTTATGCAAATAACTCCTCCCTTTTACAAAATTAGTGACAAGAAGGAAGTGATTATTATTTTTCAAATATCAATTTATTTTAAAATAAAAAAGAAAATAGTTGAAACGGTACACTAACTTTTGAAAATGTGTGACTTAGTAACCTAATAATTCAAATAAAAAGTACTAATACACTAATTAGAATATTATGTACAAAATTGTATTATTTGACCATATGCTTGACATATGTTGATTTTTAGGAGATAATTTTGACATTTTGAAAATTTAAAAGAAAAATCAAAATTCTTAATTGAAACAAATCATACATTCATAGAACGAGTCACACTTATCTAAATATTTCCATTTTCAATTACAAAAACCCCCAAATTGAAACACCTCAACCAAATGCGAAGATTAAAAAAATAGAACTAACGGTGAAAATGGAGAAAATTAGGTGAGGTAGGTGAGATCCGTGCACGAGTTGAGAAAAATGAAAAAAAGAAAATTAACGGTGATAAAATCTATGAGAAATGTAAAGTCTAACAAGGTTTTAACGGTAAAAATAACAGGAAAAGAGAATAGAGGATTTTGTGAAGAGGGGATGGAATTGCTTTTTAAATTCAAAAAATGCTTCCAATAAAAATGAGCACATCATCTAAATATGAAATTTATCCTATTTTAAAAATTTTACAAAATTATCGTTCTTATGTTACTTAACCAAAAATTACAATATCAAATTGTATTTTTATTAAAGTTACAATGCTAATTTGAGCTCAAATCCATTTTTTTTATAAAACATGAAAAGAGGTATTTATAATTTATAGAATTACTTGTCATATTATTCTTGTATACACGTTCAAGTGGTTTCTGTAAAGACTTACGAGTGTTCGTGATTTTTATAGAAAAAATGTTTACTTATAAACTAGAATTTTAGGTTTGTTATCAAGTCCATCAAGTTAAGTTAAAGAAGTGTTCGAGTTTTGATAGTTGTAATTTAGGTATATCCTTCATAACTATCGCACATAGCGTTGTACTTATGCATTCATTAGCACATGTTTACAAAACTTAGAATTTATTATTGTGCTATAATTTGCTTTGATCGATCGATCAACTAAGGGATTCGATCAATAGAGCTTCGATCGACTTCTATCGAGACCCTCTCGAGTTGATTCTACCTTTATTCGATCGATTATATTTCAATCGACTTATATCGAGACTCTCTTATGTTATTTCTACGATTCCTTGATCGATCATACTTCGATCAAGTACTCTCGAGTCAAATTCTTATTGCATCTCAATCGATGGAGTGAACCATAATTGTGATTTAAGAATCTTTTCTAAATTGGCATCTATGTAAATTTACAAAATATCTTTATTTAAATTAAGTGCTTCAAAATTCTAATGGGATATTTTAATCTTTTCGAGATCTAGGTTTAGCAATCCAAATCTTATAAATATACAAACTTTAGCTCAGTTTAAACTACACATAATATATAATTTTTTGAGAGTTATTATCATCTTCATTGTTCTTCTTCACTCTGCAACTCAACTGTTTAAGTCAAATTGATTTTAGGTATTTTTAATTATTATTTTATTCACAAATCACTAACTAGATTAATGATTTATTATCTAGTCTAAAAATATTTAGAATACACACTAGTATTTGTTTTTATGTGTTAATCTTTTATAGGTTATTAAATGTTTTTAATTGATGATAAGTTAATTGAAACATTGATTTGCATTTCACTCTTGCTAATCTTTAAAAATGTGAAAACAAAGCATGTGCTTAAACATTTGGCTTTCATAGTAAAATATTAGGTGGTTAGATAAACCATTAACATTCCTTATAAGTCATGGTTGTGATTTAGATTGTTTTCACTTAAAAATATCTTATGTTATTTTTATTTTCTATATTTTCTTTTTTATACATGATTATATTTTTGATCAATTTATTTAGATTATAAAATTATAATTTGATAAAATTTAAAATAATATATTCATTCTTATATAATTATTTGATCATATTATCAACTTTCAATTTTCACGGTAAAAATGAATTATTGGTTTTTATCTACAAGGAATAAATAAAAATATTCCTAAAATAAGCACCCTTATTCAAAAGATACAGACCCACGAAAAAGAATACCTTTTGCCAAAATCTTTGCAATTTTTTTAATTCAATAATAAGAGCTTTTATATAACTTTTTTTCCCTATTCATATTTAATATTTAATAAATATCAGATTAATTATAAACTTTAATTTTTTATTTCAATTTTTACCTCTTATATTTTTGTTTTATTTTTTAATTAACTGTCTTACCAAATAATAACAATAAATATTGATATAGAATGATTAATTTATCCTCTTACAGTATAATGAGACCCACTTTACGTGGTACAAGATTGTTTGTTTTGATCCATAAGTATAAGTTTATTGGACACACAACTATGACTTGAAAGCTCAACGAGATTTCATGACTTTGCATCTATAGAGAAACTCCTAAATATATCATGTCATTTAGAGAGTATTCATATTTTATAATTACATCATCACTTAAATTTTTAAATAATATGAGAGATGTGTAGGCACACTGCATTACACACCTCACTTAAAGAGTCTTATGTCTTCGTAAGAACATAAGCCCATATGGTCCAATAAGGTCATGGCTCTGATACCACTGATATAGAATTGTTAGTCAATCTGCTTACAGCGGAATGAGACCCACTTTACATGGCATGAGATTGTCCGTTTTAGTTCATAATTGCAAGTTCAATTGGCCCACTACCACGACTTGATAATTCAACGAGACCTTATAGATTTGTTTCTAAGGAGAAACCCCTAAATGCATCATGTCATTTAGAAAGTACTCATTTCTTATATGCACATCACCACATAACTTCATAAGTAATGTGAGACATGTAAAGGTATGCTATATCATAAGCATAATAAAGGTATTTCACAAAAAGAATTTCAAGAATTTCTTCAAGAGGTTAATTAAGCTCTTAATAAATTGTTTGCATCATTGGATTTATTAAACAAAAATATGAATCAAGATCCTATTCAAAAAGATTATGAAAAACTCAAAATCAAGATCTTACTCAAGTGGAAAAAATAATGCAACACAACGTAAAATATGAGTCGTTAAAAAAGGAAGACTCAACTAAAACTTTAATAGTGGAAAAATAAACTTTTGAAAATAAGGTTCCTTAGATAGTTTTGGTCGAAGATAAAAATGATCGTATTATTGAGACCAACATATATATGTTAGAGATCATACAAATTCAAAAGGAAGAGTTTGAAGAAGACATATCTTTACTAGGTGAGTTAGTCCTAGATCTTGAAATTATCTTCATAAAAGAATATTCAAATATCATGGAACTTGTAGATGTTCTTGAAGTTAAAAAATCAAGTGTTTTCATTATTTTCAAATACAATCAATTACTTGACATCAAA
This sequence comes from Hippophae rhamnoides, assembly GCA_033030585.1. NCBI lineage: Eukaryota > Viridiplantae > Streptophyta > Magnoliopsida > Rosales > Elaeagnaceae > Hippophae > Hippophae rhamnoides. Next base: position 56,438,346 of record CM065428.1, on the reverse strand, counting down.
ACAAATTATTTCCAAAACAACAAGAGTTGTCAAATAATCTTCAAGATACAATATCATATTTCATTATTTGAGAACTTTTTGAAAATATTAATTTTAAAGGTGATCATGTAAATAATATTTGACTAATATTGTTAAAGGAAGTGGAACAACAAGAAAAACCAATTTTGAAGATCGATAAATGCTACAAGTATTATCATTCTCATTTGAAGAAAACTCGAAGATGATTTTTAAATAAGTAGAGGGAAATAATATGGATAATAATAGAAAATAGAAAGTAGTTTATTTGTTTAGTGTTTTTGTTTAGAGTTCTATTAAGATAATAGTTTATTTTATTTAGAGTTCTAATTTTTATGTACTATTAGAGTCTCACATTGAAACCTTTATTTAAAGTTTTTTTTTGTTTATTACTATAATCATACATAGAAACTTTATGAAATATTATAGGGACTTTTTAACTATAAATAGCTAGACTTTATGCTTGTATAAGATATTATAGAAAATAATCAACTTAATAATATTAAATAAGTTATCTTCTTCTTCTTTTCTCTTATTCCTAATTTTTAGATATATCTCTTCTTTTTTACGTTTGGAAGTCAAAATTCTCTTATTCGTAAGATAAATGAATATGTGTAGGCTAGTCCTACTCTAAAGTTTTTAGAATTCTCGTTTAAAAATAGATAACATAAATAGGTTTGTTTTATTTTAAATTTACTAAGGTGTTTGTCTAGATAATAGTTTAATTCTGTTTTTTTCGTAACACAAATACAATTGTCTCATGCCATAGAATGAGTTTAACTAGTTTAAATTTTGTTCATGTTTTTTTTTATTTTCTAAATATATCCATATTATCTAATAAATTATTTATATTGAATTTAAATTAAAAAATAGGGTACAAAATTAGCCCATTAAACTTCCATACTAGTTTTGCTTTGCAAGTAATAAGATATTCTAATCTAAAATATTAACATTATTGAAAAGCATAACTCGAACACTATAAACAAATTTAAAGCATCGTATTTGATAAAAAAAAACTTATTTGCCTTAATTTATATAGAAAAAAATATCTTACATATCTTTTATATTAAATTAGATGAGTTATTTAGTTATTTAAAAAATATATTATTTGATTCTTTACTTTTGTAAAAAAAATTAAAGAATGACAAAAAATATTTTTTAATATATCTTAAATAAAATAATATTAGTTTTAATATTTTATTTTATTGGTAAATAAAAAATGATAAAAATGATTTTTCTTAGGTTATTTTTTTAAAAAAATATTAAAATATTAAGTAAATAATTAAATTCTATTATAAAACTATTAAAACATTGTGTGAGTAGTAACTTTTTTTTTTAAATTAATTGATACAAATATTTTAATTAATAAAATTTTATCATATCCGTACATTTCTATAATAATAAAGTATTTGACTCATAATATAAAAGACTTGGGTAAAAAAAAAGGTGCATGTATAATTGTATATAATGTCTCATAGCATAATAACAAAACATCAGTGCCGCATGATTTTTAGGGTTCACATGAGTTAAATTCCAGTTTAATTTTTGGATAAACTTATGGCATATTTTTTATAGTTTAAAAAGCTCAATAAATTAGCATATACATTATTATATAATCAAATATTTAAGAAAATAAATAGAATTACTGCTACTCTCTAAGTTATATATTTCTCTTTCTTATATATTTGACTAATTAAATCTTCTTGTTTTTCTTTTTTAATTTTCATTTTTTCAATTTTTTTCTCCCTCTTATGTTTATTTTTTGTGATTACTTTCCTTTTTCCCTATCTTTTAACTATTCTTTTATTCATTTGTTAGATTATGTAGCATCAAAATATTTGTTATTATTGTGTGATGTGATACTTTGACTTTCCATGTTGAAGAGTAGTTGTTATATAATTTTTTTTATTCTTTAAATTTTTTATTTTTTTAATTCATTTATTTTCAATAAATTATTATCTTGAAAATTGTACGTATTTTTTTTTGGTAAATCATTGCAATTTTTTGACTAATTAATATTTTATTTAGCTTATGAAAAAATTAAATATAAAAAGTATATTTTTAGTTTTTCTTGATTATTTTTAATACAAATAAAAGATATGTTATTCAATTCTTGTGATAAGTTTAATAAAGATATTTATTATTTTTAATACAAATACAAATAAAAGTATATAAAAAATTAAACTATTTTGAACAATTCTATTTAATTTGTTATAAATTAGATTATATATATATTGTAGTTATATGTAAAATGATAATGTAGTGTTCATCTAAAGAATAAATTTTTCAAAATATATCAATTTTATCTAAATAATACAAATAAAACATAAAACTTACAGTTTATGAAATATTATTTTTATAAAAGAATATGTAAACTTTAAGTACATATTTTTAAAATAATATGTAAAATTTACATACTTATTTTTAAACAAAATATCGACACTTTATATGCATATCTTTTAAAGATTATATAATATTTATATACATATTTTTCTTAAATAATATGTAAGTTTTATATACATTTTTAAAATAATAATATGTAAAATACACTATAACTATGTAAGATGGTTAATAATAAGAGTGAATTAGATAAAAAATTTATATCTAAAAATGGTAAAGATAGTTATAACAAAAAAAAAATCCAAAGCTCAAAACATAATAATGATAGTGTTATTTAAATAAAAGATGCAATATTTTCTGCTATACAGCCTATACTTAGTATTTGAAGATTCCTGCCCAGTAGCTTTACATTAGCCCATATATATATATATATATTATCAGCAGAATATTCTCCTATATGGACTTTATTAATCAGTTGATTGAAGTGCCAGTTAATAGACTTATTCACGGGCCTTTAGCCTACAATTTCAGTGATAATCTCAGCCATAACAAACGGAGAATCCGATCCTTTTTAATAGAAAGTCCATCATTTTTTTCTAGTAGTATTTATTTTAATACTAATATTAGGTGAAATATTTTAATTATTTATTTTTAATATTTTTGTTTTAATTGAATATTTTTATTATTTATATATTTTTTAATCAACTACTTAGATTAAAAATTGATTAATTTAATCAAAATATTTAAATCACATATATATTACATGAAATTATAAAGATATATTTTGAATAAAATAATTAAAATTATAATTTCATATATAATATACTTTATTTGAATTTTTAATTAAATTAATAATTTTTTTTATCAAAGCAGTTGATTAAAAAAATATTTTAATAATAATATTAGTTAAAAAATTAAAAATATATATTAAAAATTAAAAATTAAAATATTAATAGGTAAATAAATATTTTCTCTTTGAATATTATATATTTGTATAAGCTTACATCTTAGTTCAATACTCTTGAGAGAAAATTATACTTATATTACTAAACTATTATTAAAAATAAAAATTTATGGTGTATAAAATGATACTGATTTAAATGACTCCAAAAGTAAATATTTATGGTGTATAAAATAATAATGATTTCAATTTTTCAGTAAGAAATTTAAATTTATTATACTTGATTGCATAATAATTTTATATAATTGATGCTTTATGTTGATTTTTAATATATAATATAAAATGACAAAATTTTAACAAAAATAATTATTTTTAATTATGAAATCACTTTCTATTATTCTTATAACAATTTGAGTAAACTTTAACAAAAATAATTCTAAGTAAAACTTTCCTAAAATAAATATGTAACTACAAAATTACTCTCCCATCTATCTTTATATTGTTGGACACTCTATTAAGTAGAATCTTACTTTTTATTGAAATGTTTGTGATTAGTATAATTAATAACGGTTTTTTTATTTTCCATTTTCTAGTATAAATCCTTATTGATTTAGATATTTTTTGTTTTTTTAAATAAAATTTATAATATCCTTAAAAATTATAACTATAAAAATAATATTATTTATATTCAGTTAATATGTTTTTACTAGAAAATAAATAATAATAATCCCCATAGGTTTACATTTTCTTGTCAAATACTCATAAAAAAAATAAAGAGACTTTTGACTTTAAGAGGAGTTAAAAACAATAGTTATTTAATAATATATTTGTAATATCTTTAAAATTGAATAATATCTTTAATTTTAAAACAAAATATTAAATTAATAAAATAAAAATAAAAATGATACATACACATAATCTATTTCTTGAATGTAATAAGTAATTTATAGTTATTTTAAACATAATAAAAAGTAATTTTTTTATTTTTTATAAGACATTACAAAAATATTGTAATTTTTTCTTTCTAAATTTAACAAATTAATTAATTAATTTTATCATTAATAAATATCAAAATGAGAAAAAACATTTTAACCATAGGTGGTGAAAGTGATTAAAAATTTAGATTAATTTTAGGACTATTTTTTTAATTTAAATTCAAATAAGTTTTTATATTTCTATTTAGTATAAATTTTTTATTTTTATTCATAGCAAACATTGTAAATAAATAAATATATATAATATTTTAAAGGATATTTTAGTAATTTAACACAAATTGAAAAAATATGTAATGAATGGATGAAAAAATTAACCCAATTACTAATTAAACTATTTATTATAATATGTTTATTTTTAAATTTATTGATGATCATTTTCAAAAGTTACGAACTTTTGTAAAGAAAAGACAACATATGGAACCTGAGTGATATTTCTTCAAAAAAATCAATCAAAATCTTTTACATTAAATATCTTATAATGACGCATTCAATGTTAAATTTTAGTTAATAAAATCTTATTTGATATTATTAAGATATTATTTTTATTATTATAAATTTTAATAAAATTATTTTCTATTATTTTTAAAAAATATTTAAGAGTGTTCAACAATTCAAACAACTTAATTCCTTTCAATCTAATCCAATTATTTCATTTTGTATTATGTCGGAGACAAAGATGAAATTTACTTGTATTAAAAAACATTTCATCTTAAAAATTTTAATTAGACTTATAATCGGAGAATGAGTTAAATTTATTTGAATACTAATGCTTTAAATTATAAATAATTATATTAGTTATATGTATAATTGATACTTAAATCCTATATATTTTACATATACAAAATAATTTTATGTTAGTGAGTCATATTGTTCATCCCATTCATTATGAGATTAACAAAATGCTAAATTTATTTTAAAATTTCCTTCTTATTTTATTTTAAAAGTAAACAAATAAATCATAATTATTATCAATAGTTTATTTTATTTAGGGATGACATGCTTAGAATGAAATTTTTATTTATTTTTTATTAAAAATTTGAATGATACGTAAATTTATATATATTATATTTGTTATAATATATATTAATATTACCTTAAAAAGATAAAATATATCTTTAATTTATAGCATGATATAAATAGTTATGCATAAAATGGAATAAAAAAAAGAGTAATATAAGCATTTTTTATGTAACCCACGCGTTTTAGGAAAACTAGATACAGTCTTAAATCTATTTCTTATTAGAATATATATATATATATAAAGGATTTGAAAGTCAATCTTTAAGTAAAAAGTCTTGGAATAGATATAAAGGATAAAAAAAAGTATGCTAATATAATGACAATATTAGAAGAAAAAGAAAATATGAATACGGAGATATATTGATTTAATTTTGTTAATAAATAAATAATAAAAATAGTTTATAATAGAGTCTTTTCAATAATTTAAGTGAAGTTTGATTCATATAATGAAAATGTGAATAAGAATGTAATAAAATGGAAATGAAATAATTTTATTTGGTTTAATCATTGAAATAAAATAAGGTTAAAAATCAGTATTACAGTTTTTAGTTTTCAACTGGAATAGAATGAAAAATATTGTATATTATCTTAATACTTTTATATTGAATAAAATTTAAATAATATCATTTAATTATTATTTTTTCGTTAGATAAAATACATTATTAAAATTATTATTTTTCTAAATAATTATTACTTAAAAATAAAATATATTATTTTTCTAAATAGGGTTTTGAAGTTTGGGATTTATGATTTAGTGATTTAGGGTTCTGTGATTTAAGATTTAGGGTTTATGGTTATATTTATGGATTAAGATTTAGGGTTAAAATTATTAGTTTTCTAAATAGGGTTTGGGGTTTTAGGATTTGGGGTTTAGGATATATTTGTGAGTTAAGGTTTAAGGTTAAAATTATTATTTTTCTAAATAGGGTTTAAGGTTTTGGGATTTGGGATTTAAGATTTATAGTTATATTTGTGTGTTAAAGCTTAGGGTTATAATTATTATTTTTCTAAATAGGGTTTAGGGATTTTAAATTTGGGATTTGAGGCTTAGAGTTTATGATTATATTTGTGGGATGAGGTTTATAGTTAAAATTATTATTTTTCTAAATATAGTTTATGGTTTTGAGATTTAGGGTTATAATTGTGGGTTAAGGGTTAGAGTTAAAATTATTATTTTTCTAAATAAAATTTAGGGTTTAGGATTTAGGATTTTAGGATTTAAGGTTTAGGATTATATTTGGGATTGAGATAAAAGTAAAAAAATTAAGACGAGAATATATTATATTTTATTCTTACATCCGAGTCAATCAATCATGGACTAAATGTATTTTAACTCTCCATTTATACGTTTTAATGAATTTTCCATAATACCCTTGATATATATTTAGAATCAAACCACTCACAGTCATATCACCATGCCTTCGTCTACCTCCAACTCTTTCTCTTTCTCATTTAACTTTTAATCTCCATGGCAACAATAAACACTACTAATGATCTCCTCAAGGAGAATGGTCCATCTCAAAACGAACACAATTGTTGAATTGTTTTGTATCTAAGATAATCATGGACAACGAAAACATATGTCTGTCTTATGAGAAACTGAACGAAGCTAACTAGCTGGGTTGGAACCCATATGTCTTCGATCTTCTTTGCATCCTTGAGCGTTGCTCTTGTATCAACCTTTTCACCTCCGACAAATTGCAATAGCACCCTTCTTGAGGAAGCCCACTAACAATCATTGATGCTCTCTATTTCTCTATCTGTTAATTTTGATGATTTTCACATTCCTTCTCAAAATGATGTCACAAACCTCCCCGTCCAAGACTTTTCAAGTTCAAATTTCAGATCCCATCATTACACTATGGATATATGTTAAATCCTTTCTATATTCAGAAATTTAAGGAGTACTTTTTTGGGGTTTTTTGTTTGTTTGTTTAATTTTTACTCTTTTGTTTCAATCTTTGATCCTGTTTGTTATTAAGAGATTTAAGGAATCTAGCATTGTTGTAAGCTGGTGTAAAAATCCTATATAATTCAGTTATTATGATTATTTTGACCCTTTTTTACTTGGATTTTAGTTCGTGTATATCATTTGTTTTGATTTGAGATGAGGTAAGGCAACAGGCAAGTTTGGATTTTTTTGAAATGCCAACTTAATTGTGACTATTTAGTTTTGTTACAAATATATCCAATTTTACTATAAGATTGCCCAAACTCTAACTAGTTCGAAATTTTTTCATTTAGTTGACCATATATCTAAGTCAATTTCAATAAGTTAGGTCATCATTTGATTAAAATTTGACCAGTTGAACAACTGTTCAATTTAGTTGGATGCGTCTCTATCTTAACTTCAACAAGTATGATCATCGACGAAAATAATAATCCAAAATCTAGTTATCACTTGATTTTAGATAATATTTCATTTTTTTATCAAAATCATTCGAATATACGGCTTACCACTGTAACGATAAGTCTAATCTTAGAGCAATTTTAGTAAAAAAATAAAATTCGTGGTAAATTATTGACATGATGTGTGAAGATAATTTCCCAATATATGAATGCTTACTATTGATATCCAGTATCATAAAAAAGCTTATCACGATGAGATAATGTTTTACTACAACAATAGTAAACATTATTTTGGAATAATTTTAGTAAAAAATGAAATTCGTGTTAAGATATTGGCTTGATATGAGAAGCCATTGGTCTAGTATAGAAAATCTTACCATTAACGTCCAAGTTCATGGTAAGGTTTACAATAATAAGGCAATGTTTTAACACAATAATTGTAAGATTTATCTCGAGAGCAATTTTGATAAAAAAAAATATAATCTAACCTAAATATCTTATTATTTTAATGAATCACTTATTACCGATAGACCTAAGTTTAACCAATTAGACAATTATTTAGTTTAGTTGAAAATATTCTTACTCGACTACGATCAATAAGAATACAAACTGTATAAACTCCGGTTAATTGAAAAGTTGTTCAAATCTAATTAATCAAAATGAACAAATATATAATCAAAATTAAATTATAATTAATGAAAAAAATTAAGGACATTTTTGTTATTTTATATAAAAAGTCAAGTGAGAATGATAATATTTAATTTTTAATTAATATGAAATTATCACGATATATAACCCAAAAAAATTATAATCTTAATATATGTAAAAAAAATTGACATTTTAATAAATTCAATTAATTAAAAAATATTAAACAAAATAATTCTACCAAAAATATGTTATAGAGTTGATAACATTTATCTTTTTGTTATATACTAATAGAAACATTTAGTGATATATCTAATAAATCTATTCCTAATCTTTTTACGTTAACTTTGATAGATTATTAATTTAAATGTATCACAAGATAATTATGTGATAAAAATAAAACTATTTACTTCATCCAATAATAAATAACACATATAAATAATATACGTGTAAAATTGAATACAAAAATTAGTAGTATAAACATTTCTCTTGTAAACCACTTGGGAAAAAAAGTGTTTGGAGAGAATTTTCTTGTTAGGGATTCTAGTGATTTTTAGAGAGAAGTAAAAAATATGGACAAAGGAATAGATCATATATTCTCCTCATTTAAGGGTTATATATATGTATGACATCCTACGCATGTGGCAAGGTACGTATAAATGACTTGTATACATGGTTACATATGTAGTAAAAAATAGAAAGCAGATCGCTATAAGTGTTACATATAAATAAATGAATATCGTTATATGCAGGTCGCTCACAAAGAGGGAGGACCGTGATCACGTCGGGATATCATAGTTTCACTAGGTCTTGACATCCAAGACCTTGCCGTTTGATAACTAGGTACTTTTGTCGACTAGGTTGTATGCTCTACCAAGATCATTGGGCCCAAACTATTTGTTAAGTCAACCTTATATCTTCGCTATACCCTAGCGTCTATACCCTAACGGGTTATCTATACTTATTAGGTCATATGTCCGTTACATATTTAATACCAAACATTAATTCTCATATTCTCTTGATTTTGAGAAGTAAGGGAATAATACTTGTTTGTTGATTTTAATTTAAATAAACCACTTAAAATTATTCAATGTATCTAAATATATAATGGCTACTCATACGATACAATTTTCGATCGCGAGGTTATTTAACTACAAACAATATTTATTTAATTAATTTTATTTTTTAATTAAACCTTTTAGCTTCTCATTCACTTTATAAATAGTGAAGAAATTTACTTTTATCATATGTTTTAACTTAAATTTATTTTTAGAAATTTTCGACTCGTTAAGTGTTTGCCTATTATTCCGCTCTGTCTGCCCGTTAGAAAAATACTTAGTCTATTTTTAGTTCATTTCTTTAACAATGTCAAAGGAAGAACCAGTACATTCTCTATTTTTAGGTCGAGATTCAAATGACCAATATTTACATTAAGTAATTTCTTCCTCTTAATTTTATTTAACATGTCTCAAAAGAGAAAATAGGTAGTTTATCCTATGACAATGTGATATAAGTCGTTAGTTAGCTCACCTGATACTTATATAATACCAAATGTTATATTAACTTCCCTATTTGTGAGGTTATTAAGTTGTTAACAGTATTTTTATTATTAATCCAAGTTTGAAGGGATAAACCCAGGTCGTCATATAAATGTTGCCTAATCAAGCTGTCATATAAGAGTTACTTGATTAGGTCTTATATGCATAGATGACCCAAGTCGTTTACTTTGACCTAAAGATCTTGGTCTTCAGGTCTCGACTCTCAAGTCACTAGGTGAATGTTACTATGCCACTCCATTGTTACAGAGGAACAATTAAGTAATTCTTACGAATAAAGAAGGTGAATGGCCTTGCTATTGGAAATCATATATCTAAGCCCTTATTTGTCACGTAGCCTGAGAAGCAAGGCTTTTATTGCACCGCATTACACTATGATATGGTATTTTCAAGCTAGGAGTAAATCATTGCCTTATAGCGGAAAGATGGCTCATATACCCTAACTATCCCAATGAACTAGGGACCCAAATGCTCTACCTCAATGAAAAATATGTGAATTGCTATGTCTATATTGCTTCTAATACCGAAGTAATGGGGTGAACTAAGGTTCCTTTCAAAGAAAGTGGTGGAACTTGTCAAAAGAGATTAATAGCCCACATTCAGATACAACATGCCATGCTGAAATATTGACCCACAGTTAGATGCGACATGTGAGGGTGAAATATCCAACCTCTCACATGCGCTTCCATAAAAGAAGTAGTTTGCCCTGGAACTTAAGTCTCTTTCTTAAGACGTATTTCGGATTATGAGCGGATCATTTAATAATACCTGCATTTTTACTATGTTGAAACACATTTGGCATCTCAAGTAGGAGGTCAGGGGACTCCACCTCCAACCATGTGGTCGTGGGTTTGATTCCCACAGACGGTGCCAATTGTTTGGAGAGAATTTTCTGGTTAGGGATTCTAATGATTTTTAGAGAGAAGTAGAAACTATGGACAAATAAATAGATCATGTATTCTCCTCATTTAAGGGTTATATATATGTATGATATCCTACGCACGTGGAAAGGTACGTATAAACGACCTATATACATGGTTACATATGTAGTAAAAAATAGAAGACAGATCGCTATAAGTATTACATATAAATAAAAGAATGTCGTTATATGCAGGTCGCTTACGGAGAAGGAGGACCGTGATCACGTCGGGATATCATAGTTTCACTAGATCTTGACATCTAAGACTTCGCTGTTTGATAACTAGATACTTTTGTTGATTGGGTTGTACGCTCTACCAAGCTCGTTGGGCCCAAACTATTTGTTTAAACCAGCCATATATTTTCGCTATATCCTAACAGAGTACCTATACTTATTAGATCGTATATCCGTTACATATTTAATATCAAATAAAAAGGATAAAAGAAAATTTTTTAAGCATATATCTAATTAGTTTATCTACAACTTCAATAAAAATTACTTTCATTTTAATTTGAGATAGGTTATTAATTTAATCTTATGGAATATATATGTGCTTTTATTATCTAATTATCTTCTTACCTTTAAGTTTATAACATATATTAAGATAAATTAAATTACTCTCGTTTAAAATACGCTATGTGTTGGGACCGATGTATATAACAAACAAAAAGAGACGCTATTAAGGGAGTCATTGATGGTACCACAACACCACTAAGTCAATTGTAAAATTAGAATTTTCTTTTTCTTTTTCTTTTTTTGTTTGTGATGGAATTATTCAAGTAATAATTACGGCTTTCACATTTGGAATGGGTTTACTTAACCCTTCATCTTTAATTAATTACTATTTATGTTCGTGGTGTACGGATTTAGTTATGTATATAATATTTAAAAAATTTAAAATTATAGATATATTTATTAGTATTTATTAAAAATATTTATAAATTCTAATATATTTATAATTTTAAATATCTTATAAATATATTTATAAATTTATAAATTTTATTGAAAGAATTGTAACAAATTTAATACATTATGAGATAAAATATAATTAACTCTCTTAAAGATGAAAAAAAATATAATATGATATAGAGATGAAAATATATTAACAACCATGAAACAAAAAGAAAAAAATTAACAAATGTTATTAATATATAGGAAAGAGATACTTTAATTAATATATTAAATGTTTTATATTATTAAAAAAATTTATTTTATTATCTTAACTAAGTATTATACTTTTTTTATCTTTTTTCGATAATAATTAATATTTTTACTAAAATTATCCTTTTGAATTTTTAGTGAAAGATTTTTATTTTTTTTCTTTATGAAAATTAACTAGAATTAAAAAATATTTTTTTGTCAAATACTGGGTTCAATACTTCTTATTAAAATTTACACAAAAATAAAAATTATTAAATATTTACCTTTAAAAAATAAATAATGTAAATAAGTATTAAAAATAATAATATTTTAATAATTTTATTGTGACACGAGAAAAATATTTTTTATGATTAGTTGTCATCGATAATAATAAAAATATTTTTCATCAAATATTAACCGAAAATATTTATATTAATAATATTATCAGAAAAAAAGATTCTAATAATTAATTATTTTATTTTATTTTTTTAACTCTAATCAAAAAGAAAAAAAATACTTTATAAAAATACTAAAACTATTTTTTTGGATTAAAAAATTAATTACTATTAAAAATAATAATAACAATATTTAAATTAGAATACTAAAACAAAATCTTTTAATAATATAAAATATTAATGAACTTAATATATAAATGATATCCATCATAAAGCAGTTTAATTAATAATTAAATTCAAAAGGAGTTAGAAAATGTGAGAAATAGAAAAATAAATTAAAATTGAATTGTTTTTTATTAAATTAAAATTTATTGTTGAATTGTTTTTTATTAAATTAAAATTAATTATTTACATAATAAATCTATGTATCTATATTCTATTAAATATTTGCATTTATTTATTATAAAATTTATAAAATTTTCTCAAGAATATAATTGTTTATTAAATTTATATTTTTGATAAAAAGTTATTTTAATAATTTATCAACAATTATTTATTTTTATGATATAAGATTTATTTAAATATGTCCAAGGATTGAAACTTAAATAGTATACCAATTTAATCTCTACTAAAAAAAATTATTTAGCTAAATTTGTATTATTTTAAAAAAATATTATTTAATAAGATAAAAATGCAAAAGTAATAAAATAATATAATGTACAATATTGAAAACTTCATTCACTTAATTGAAGATATGTTTTTTTTAGAAGATTAATATATGTTAAATTCGAAAACATGCTTAATTTATGTGGGTAATTACGATATTAGTAAGGAAAGTAGGTTCGAATAAACTAATATAGGATTTCAGAAGAAAGATACTGCATAAATTCATTTCTCTGACATTTAAAGCAAAAACATAAATGCACATTCATCTTATAAACAGATTTCAGTAAGACTTGAAATTATTGTTTACCACACAATTGAAAGTCTCTCTCTCTCTCTCTCTCTCTCTCTCGTCACTGATAGAGTTCCTGAGAGATGGAAAGAGAGAAACAAAAGCAGTACGATTGTCAGAAGGAAATGTTAGCTAGCCCTTGTTGTTTGACTACAGAATAATCCATTTGCTCCTTTTTTTTATTCTAGATTTTTCAATCACGACCCTTCTCGATTGTTTGACGGCTTCTTTTTGAATTTTCCAAGATCTCCGCCACCAACTACTCCTCCTTATTAATTGTTCGGCGTTGTCGTTTTCAATCACGATTTAACTTGTTTGGTTCCTGTTTGGCCTGCCGAGGGTTGTAAGGCGAAGTTTCTCTCCTTGCTGTTTTGCCCATTAATCCTACTCTCCACGTTATAATACTTCTTCCTCTCTGCTTCTGTCGCGAAGAGATAGAAACAACAGGGGTTTGATCTTAGCTTCTGCCTTATCAGCAAGAATTCATTTTTAATTTTTTTATTGCCTTCTGAATTTCACATTTTGCACTTTTTTTTTCCTTTCAAAAATTCCATTTCCCTCAAAGATTGTGCCTTTCTTCCGATTTTCGCTTTGCACCAAAAAAAGCTATTTTCCAGCTCATCTTCACCGGACAATATTATGTTCTATCTGATTCCCAATTCCCATATGAAACTACCCTTTAAATTATTAATTAATCGCATCTTTACAATCCTAGGTTTGCTACATTTTCTTTTGTCTTGAATCTATCTAATCTGGTTGGCTATCCGACTAATGGGTTGCGCAACTTCGAAGCAAAAGCGATGCTGGCGCTGCCAGAGTCCTTCCCCTGTTCCTCGCAGCTACTCGATGCACGCTCACCACCTACCACAAGACAAAGGCGATAGTCACCGTGGGGCCGCTCTCAGCTCTTCTGCATTGTGCTCTCTCAAACTTGAATCCACCCATATCGATGATATGTTCAAAGCCAATGAGATTGATCATAGGAATGGTGAGGAGGAGAATGAAAAACAGAGCAAAAGCATAGATTTTTCAGTTGGGTTAGTTGAAGCCAAGACTTGGTCGCATATGATCAATCAAAAAATTCCAAAAGTTGTTCCAAAGACACCAATTAGAACTCCCCCTGGTGAGCCTGAAACAATCAATACTTGGGAATTAATGGAAGGCCTTGAAGATAATAGTCCATTCAGGTCTCCAAAGCATGTAAGGAGCTTCTCATTTGATGTTGCTCGGAATTTAATTGACGTCCCAACCTCAACGTCCCCTTGTGATCGCCCAAAGTCCAGGTTTCAAGAAAACGGCACTGCGTCGCCAAAACCCATGTGGCTTCAAACAAAAAACGATGAGGATTTCAATTCCCAGGTTCCAGAATTTGATCCTGAAATCATTTCCAGTTTAAAAAAATCTCTGGAAGAGCTCTCCCCAAAGAATTGGTCTCAATTTCAGTCATTAAATACAGGAAAAGAAAAAGTTGAGAAGGCAAAAAATAACGACTTATCAGTGGATGATGTAATGAAGGTCAATGGTGACATTCCAAATGATGATGAATTCACGCCCTCCAGCAAAGAAAAAGACAAGCTGGTATTATACTTCACTAGTCTAAGAGGGGTCAGGAAGACATATGAAGACTGTTGCCATGTTAGAGTAATTTTAAATGGTTTGGGCATCCGAGTTGATGAGAGAGATGTTTCAATGCATTCTGTGTTCAGGGAGGAATTGAAAGAGCTTTTGAAAGATGTGTTTATTGGGGGTGGATTGGGATTTCCAAGGGTGTTTATTGGTACGAAATACATTGGAGATGCTGAAGAAATTAGGAGATTACACGAAGATGGGCAGCTAGAGAAGATGCTTGTATGTTGTGAAAAAGTGGATGACGGTAGTGGACCTTGTGAGGCTTGTGGGGATGTAAGGTTTGTGCCTTGTGAAACATGTTCTGGAAGCTGTAAAATATATTACGAAGCAGACGAAGAACAAGAACAAAAGGAAGAGGTAGAGGATTATACGTTCCAACGTTGCCCTGATTGCAACGAAAATGGCCTAATACGATGTCCCATTTGTTGCCATTAGTGTTCTGTGGCCTAAAGAAGGTAAATTGTATTCCATTTTTGTGTTTTGTTTTGTTTTCTTGTGTTCCTTATTTTGGATTCTTTTCTTAGGGCGAGTATATTGGTGTAAAGTGAAGGGTTTTTGGTATGTATGAGACATAGAGGAGATAAATGAGGGAAAATAGCTGCCATAGGGTATAGACAGCGAACAATGTGTTCTAAACAGTCAAACAGGTTGGCTCAACCTCTAGTGTGTTAAAAAAATCTGTATAATTTCATTTCCTGATAGCAGAAAGGAAATGCTTTGTATACTTTCTGCATTAATCAAATTGTTTGAGGAACTGTCTAATTAGTAATTACTACTAGCTCCTATTCCTATGGTATTTGGGTTAACTATCACGTGAGTCTGAATCTTAACCCATATATTAATATTAGAGCACGTATATATTGCATAACAGCACAACTTACGTTTAAATTTGTTTGATGTTTTATTAATAATATTACGACAATTTTTTACCATTTATCATGTACCTTTTATAAATATTATGTTGGCATTTTATCATCTTCTCATTTTTTCTTTTAGTAGTATGCCAGACATTTTTGGTTGACTTTCCACACACAAATGCGGTGGCAAAATAGAATTAATTCCAAATTTGATGGCAACTTGTCAAGTGAATAACTATTGAACTCTGATCTAGTAGTCAAGCTGCATATGAAAACATAGATGATGATGCAAATCACAAGAGATGACGACAGTGATTTAGTAGGAAAGGGTTGTTCTGTGTTTTTAAGAAAATTCTGTCTCCTAGCAGTACATTAAATAAGAAAACCCAAATCTATAACTTGATGTATGAAATTTTATGGAAATTGTTTTTGCTTTTGTTGTTGTATAGTGCAGTAATCTGGTCTGGATAAAGATCACGTAGAGCAGTAGTCTATCTGAGTTATCTTTATGGTGTTGAAGATGGTCGAAGAACAAATGTTTGTTAACGTATGTCATTATCAACCTTTGACCTTTTTTATTCCTTTTCACTTTCCGTGAGCCCTAAAACTCGACTCTTGATGCTTCTAAGCGACTAAAATCTCCTTTACTATTTTCTATGAAAAAGAATAATAAAAGTAAAATCAAGCATCTTAGGTGAAAGAGTATTCCCAGGTCAAAGTCCGTGATTCACAAAACTGAAGGTGACTGATTCAATTCCAGTTCTTTGGACTCCGAGTTTCCCTTCTAAAACCACCCACGGTAAACTAACAAATATTTTATTTCAATATTTTACATAATATAATAATAGCCTCAAAATATTATATATTTTCTTCATTTAAATTTTAACCCTCAAATATATATATATAATGTACATGGTTCCAACTTCACGATTTTGCGGAAGAAAAAAGAATCTGAAGAGCAGAGAAAAAGTGATGTTTTTTTTTTTTTGACCTGCTGATATTTGACGGCAAACTTTAATGTACATGGTTCCACCTTCACGATTATGCGGAAGAAAAAAGAATCTGAAGAGCAGAGAAAAAGCGTTGTTTTTTTTTACCTGCTGCTGATATTTGACGGCAAACTTATTAATCATTTACTTTGTTTTATGTTTGCTGCCAAATAATCATTTCCATGGTTCTGTTCATAGAACTTGCATTCATCAGATAATGTGAAATTCGAAAAAAGAAATCCGACACATCCCACACCAAAAAACTTAGAAATTGAAAGGAATGAAGAGTTCTATAAATGACTTGTTTTTATTATGTATTATGTTTTCAAATTTTATTTTCTTATGTTTGAAGTTGTTTTTTTAAAGAAATTTTTTGCTAGGTAACAAGTTTTTTTTAAAAAATACTGTGTTTTATATTCTGCATTCTATTTTTATTTCTTTTTCATAATTTGAATTTTGAATTTTTATTTAAAACAGGATAAGAAAGTAGTGGGATAATGATTTTGATAAAAATAAATGTTTGTAAACATAAAAAGAAATCAGTCAATGATAGCATCCAAGAAAAAAGGAACAATGATTAATCATTATTTTCAGGTTGATCTGACTTCTATGGAGGATTGGTGCCACTCCAGATCTATTCCTCATAAACAAGTAATATAATAATTATTAATATTGCCATTAGCAAAAGGTGGTGTTGCTAAAACACACCTAATTACCTAAATGATGCTAAGCAATGGGGTTTCAATTCGAAAATTTAAACGTCTCCCTTTTACCTGCCCTTTTCAAATCCCTGTACTTTTGGGCAAAATCAAATTCGTATTACCCTATATACCACATAAAACTATGAGGTCTAAATGACAACTTCATGAAGTATAATCATGTCAACTTCTTTTCAAGATGGGTGGCGATCTCTCAGGATAGAGGGCATTGATACTTATATTGTGACTAAAACAAAGAAAGAAAAAAGGAAATTTATAGTAACATAATAATGTGAAGAAAAAAAATGGATCCTTTACTAAAAGATGCGCACGTGCAATTAATTTGTTTATAGACACAGGAATGATCTTATTGATATATGCTTAAACTTTATTTGTTTATAGATGAATGAATGATCTTATGTTAAAAAATTAAGCAAATTTTCGATAAGTTAGATTTATGAGAAAATAAGAATAGAAAAATAACACACAAATTTGATAACGAAGTTCGACTAATCTTGCTTACGTCTCCGGACCTGCTGCAAATATTTTTACTGAAAGGATAGAAATCACATAAGTTGTTTACAACACTCACAACTCACAACCCACAACCCAATTACACCAAAAAAATTACTCTTAATTTTTTCTCACAAAAGCTTTTCTTTCTAAGCTTTTCTCTCAATTGAAATGAACACTTTGGATGATTAATTCATTACAATTACACATCTATTTATAGGAAAATTCACTCCTTGAATTACTCCTTAAATTAATGGTTCCTTAAATTGCTCCTTGAATTAAGCTCTTTGTTTTGCTACATGTTTTACTCTATGTTTTGCTCCTTAATTTGCTTCTTAAATTAAGGAGCTTTATAGCAATCTCTAACAATCTCTCACTTGAAGACTAATTTCAATCTATTTTCACACCTCGATCAATGCAACAGCTTTTCTAGTCTTGTTACTTTAACAGACCAACTGAAGTTGAGCACAACTTCAATTCCATGGCAAGCTCCCACTTGCTGGCATCTCGAGTCTAACAAGCTTCATCGTAGCATTCAGGCTCTCCTTCATCATTCAGCAACATATAGTTAATGTATCTCTTGTTAGACACATGAGGTCGAGAATACCTTCTTAATACAGGAGTTGTAATAAGAGGTTATGGTGTGTTGGACTGCTGCACACTGCTCTGTCCAACGAGTTCCTCCGACTGAGGACTTGCTACAATTGGTTCCTTCACGGAACTATCTGGGACATCATCTGCATATACTAATACTGACTCATTCTGCTTTGAGTCGTTGGTGTCTGTTTTATGCATGTCCTTATACATCACTCTTTCATTAAAAATCACATCTCTGTTACGGATCACTTTCTTGTTTTCGTCATCCCAAATGCGGTAGCCAAACCCATCCTCACCATAGCCGATGAAGGTGCATTTCTTAGATTTAGGATCGAGCTTATTCCTTCCTTGATCACTAATATGTACAAATGCTACACAGCCAAAAAATTTTAAATGTGATAGTTTTACCTCTTTTCTGCTCCATACCTCCTCTGGTATTCTGTGCTCCAATGGAACAGATGGACCTCGATTGATTAAATAAGTTACTGTGTTTACTGCTTCTGGCTCTTTCTGTCAACATTCAGTTCATATCCTTAGTTATACCATTGTGTTGAGACGTGCCTGGCACAGTTCTTTCCATTCTGATCCCGTGCTTATAGCAGAAATTTTTGAATCTGGTGTTTTCATATTCACCACCATTATCGGTTTTGAGCTTTTTGATCTTCAAACTTGTCTCATTTTCCACCATAGCTTTCCATCTTCTGAAAGCCTCAAATACTTTAGACTTATGCTTTAGAAAGTAAACCCATACCTTCCGAGAGTGATCATCAATGAAAGTCACAAAGTAGTGTTTCCCACCAATGGATGAGATAATCGTTGGTCCCCAAATATCAGAGTGGATAAGCTCTAACCTTTCCTTCTTTGGGGTTCTGCCACATGTTTGAAAGTTAACTCTCTTTTGCTTTCCAAGTATGCAATCTTCGCACATGTCTATCTCTGCAGACTGTAGGCATGATAGTTTTCCCTTTGAGTGCATAATCTTCATCCCCTTCTCACTCATGTGACCTAGTCTCTAGTGCCACAGATTTGGTGTTTCATTGCCTGTTGCAACTGTGATTCAACAACGTGCCCCTATTGTCATGTAAAGAGTGTCACTCTTCTTACCTCGAGCAACTGTCATTACACCCTTTGAAATCTTCTAATCATCACCATGTAAGATCGTAGTGTAGCCTTCACTAGCCAACTACCCTACTGAGATTAAGTTCTTTCTTAGGTCGGGAATATGTCTGACATCTTTCAGTTCCCAAACAGATCCGTTCAACTTAATCTTCACTACACCTTTGCCAATAATAGCACATGGTTGGTCATCACCAAGATATACCTTTCCAAGATTTCCGGGGACATATTTCTCGAAAAATTCTTTCTGTGAAGTAACATGGAACGATGCTCCAGAGTCTAACACCCAAGATTCTTCGTTGCTCTCCAAAGAACATATCAATGCATCATCTCCTCCATCTCCTCCTGAGGTGGAAGTAACATTTGCCTCTGCCTTCACTTGTTTGTCCTTCGGTGCACTCTTGCACTGATTTTCGTAGTGCCCGGTTCTCCCACAATTTCAACACTCAATATTCTTCGAGCTATGAGAATTATTAGGATTCCTGGATTTGGACCTCCTGTCCTTTGATCTACCTTGGTAGTCTATTTTTCCACGTCCATTCCCTTTGGTTGAATCTCTTCCTCTTGACTCTGTATGCAAAACTGAAGAGGTTGACGATTCACCCGACTCTCTACGTCGAATCTCTTCATTGAGAACCAAATCACGAACATCATCAAATTTCAACTTATTGCTTCCTGTTGAGCTACTCACAACCGTGATAGTAGCATTCCAGCTTTCTGGTAAAGAACACAAGTATCAATGCTCGTACTTCTTCATCGAATTCAATTTCCACTGAACTCAACTAGGTTGTGACTGTGTTGAGTTCATTGAGATGTTGAGCTACCGATGCGCCTTCATTCATCCGCAAATTGAACAAATGCTTCATCAAGTGCACTTTATTTGAGGCTAATGGCTTCTCATATATATTGGAGAGAGCTGCCATAAGACCCGCCGTGGTCTTTTCCTTTGCTATGTTGAAAGCAACATTACGGGATAGCGTCAATCTAATAACTCTGAGGACTTGTCTGTCTAAAAGATTCCAATCTTCTTCCTTCATAGCCTCTGGCTTCTTCCCTAAGAGAGGTTGATATAGATTTCTTTGATACAAATAATCCTATATCTGCATTTTCCAAAACCCGAAATATGTGTCATCAAATTTCTCGAGTTTCACTCTTCCTTCATCTGCGGCCATTACTCCCACTCAAATTGCTCCATGTTTTTCTCCTTATTTTGCTCCATATTTTGTTCCATGTTTTGATCCTTAATTTGCTCCTTAAATTAAGGAGTTTTATAGCAATCTCCAACATCTTACTCATATGGTTGGCAAATACATCGATAGAAATGAACAGAATATATTTGTGAGAATCTAAAAGGTGTGAGATGGTTACCTTAATTAACCTAAGTAACAAGTAACGTGGTTACACAAATGTGTAATTACTTTTAGAAAATTATAATGCAAGATATAAATTTAATTCAAATTTCATTGCTAATTTTCACAATTTTCAATCCTACACAGTTTCACTTAATTTTTATATAACAATATTAACAATAATAATTTGCAATTTTCCTGAACCCTTCTTTTTAATTTCTCTGACGTTTGAACTGTATACTACAACATCACAACATACTAAATCACACATAAAAGAGTTGAGTTGAAGAGAGATATCTTGGAATAGCTTTGTGATGAGCCTACCATTCTTTCTTTAATTTTAAGCCATACATAACTTATCCATCAAGAATGGTGATCCCTTTTATAGTCCAACGATGATTGTCTACATTTGCTTTGGACATTAATTAATTAAATATAAATTACGTTCCAGAAGAACAAACATTATAGTTCTGCAGTTTACTGGTGAGTCAGTGAGTGGTTACAAACCACCACCACCTTGAATGTTAGATGTCTTTCAAGCTTAAACCGTTAGTATTATGCATTATTTTCCAAGTAACTTCAAATTTAAACAAACAACTCTAAAAACTATGCCAATAGTTGCACAAACAACAAAAAGAGATTTTTTTGGTTTTCTAAATTAAAAAATCTATACATGCTAACCTTTGCATCAGTAGTTATTTACTGCCTTGAGTACCCAAATCAGCTGCAGCTTTGGCGGCACGACTCAAGATTTCTGAAACCAAATGAGCACCTTTGGCAAAATAGCTGCTGTTGACTATAGCAGTACCTGCAGCTGTAGCTGCACTTCCTGTAATTGTGGCTGCTGTTAGAGCAGCAGTTCCAGTAGCAGTTGCAACTGACCTGGTGATATCCGAAACATGGTACTTCTGATCTGCAGATTTCACAACTTCCATGCTCGCACATATCTTATCCGTGAGCCCAATTCTCTTGCTGATATCCACAACCTTGGCGGCTGCAGTGGCTGAAACTTGATAAGATTCATCAAAAGCCTTTGCCTTAACTAAAGCATCTTTTCCTAATACATAGCCCTTTGCTAACAAAGTTTTCACTACTTCCTGAGTCATAGTCACAGCTTCACCAGGGGAGGAAACAAACTGACTTGTATGGTAAACCTGTTTATATTACAAATAATTTGAGGAATGTAGTTTTAAGAGGGAAATTGATGTCTTGCAGAACAGTTGTACCATTTTACCTTCCAAATTTAGGAGAACAATTTTCTAAGGGATTGGCCTGTGTGGTCATTGAAGGCCACTGGATGGCAGGAAAAGCTTGTTGGACACACTCAATACTGTCTTTAGAATGATATAATTATATGCAATGACCAAATAATTAAGCTGGTATGATGACAAGTAATAATTTTACCAAGCCATTCAACACAATAATGCAGGGCCAGTTTTACCTTCCTAAGAATTCTTATATATTGTGTCAGACTATAACATTTTCCTTTGATTCTAAACCTTCTAGGCTCGTCTAATATTTCATAACATTCAATAATTCCTCACCCTTCAGTTAGCCCCTTGATAAAACAACAGGAACCCCACAATTATATTGAAAGTAAGATGTCAAACTGAGGTTAATGCATGACGAGTCATACAATTATATGGATAACAATCCTAGAATCAATTAGCTGTAGGTGAAGAATGTCAAGCATACCGTGGAGCTAATATTGGATTCAGTGTTCTGCGAACGACTGTTCCAAGAAGGATTAAGGTCATCTGTATATGCTCCCCAGCATGTTATGCACACACTTTGGTCGACAATTGTGGCTCCCTAGCAAGTACAAAAAACAAGAAAGGGAAAGATGTAGCTTACTTGGTACCAGCATTTTCTATAAATTGTCACAAGCAAAGCAACAAGAAGCATTTCCTATGATCATGAGATGATAAGTGCAGTGTGAGTAGCTAGCTACTTACACTTAGCAAAATAGCTGTTTCAAGAGCATAAGCGTCTCTGAATGTGACATATGCAGTATAGGCATGTTCACCAGATCCGTATGTTCCACTAGCAAAATCAATTTGTGCAATCAATCAGACATACAATATTCCACATGCACAAGTTAATGTATAAATTCAGCAAAAAGAAAATCTTATAAATACATAGCAATAGAGTAACATTTATTCCATGACTAGAAACAAGACTAAGGTAGTCTACCTGATAATCTCAACATGATCAACTACACCACAATGGGAGAAAAAGTCATTAACATCCTTTTCTGTTGCATTGGGAGATAAGCTAGTGACTTGTGCGGTATAACCACCAGGGTACATGGCTTTGAATTTAGAAATGAAGCCTATCGTGTAAATGATAACATGCAAATCTGGAAAAGTGATCCACAAAATAGTACGATACCTCTGATGTAACTGTTCAGGTAAGGTAAATATTTCAGGGTAACCAATTCATAGCATTTCAATATTTATCAAGAAAGAAAAAGAAAGCCATAAGGAACAAAAGGGATAAGAAACAAAAGGGAGATATTATCATATTCACATATTGGGAAGACATCGCTAAATATGATGATCCTAAGGACCATGACAAATTTGGGGTCCCTTCCTTAATAGAACACCTTAATAGAATCTGCCTGCTTGTAAAGATAAATTTGATCTATCATACTCCCAATATGTTTTTATTGAACCCAAAAAAATAAAAAATTCCTTCTATGTTTGGCGTGAAACATGTAAGACAAATTAACTTAATTCGTCAATATCGATTAAAAAGATCAACTTCTCAATCTAATGTCCAAGTTTTCCAGCAATTTCTGTTTCCATTTAATTAATCCAGCCCAGAAACAATTACTATATATATAGCAATTTAATTTATGTGTATGATCCAGCAAACAAGAACCAGAATTAAGGTAAAATACAATATAGAGTGGAAGGAAGGAATACCAAAGTAGATGAAATAGAAAGGAAATCAAATTGTAGCGTTAAGGATTGAACGAAGCTTCACAAAACTGGCAAGCTGCTTATAAATTTTGATAAAAAGATAAAACATTCATCAGCTAGATATCTGATGCCTTTCTGTACCTTACACCAATTGAAAAGCCGAAAAGATTCCAACTCGCTAGCACAGAGCGTCTGTGAGACTGAGAGGAATATGTCGGCAGCCATTTTGACCTATTGTACGCCAACACGTGTACTCAAGATAATATAATAATCTAGCACGGGGATTTTGCCTATAAAATAAACTCTTATAAAATAGTTTAAAAAATGGACACAATTAAGATTTTTTTTTTAAATATGTAAAATCTTAACTTGAAAACAAAATTTTTAACCAATTTTATTTAAAAAAAGATATATTAATTCTATTTTATAAAACATAATTATTATAAATATAAAAAAAATATTAATATCTTATAAATTTATAATTAATTTTAAATACATAAATCTTTTTTATCATATCATATATTAAAAAAATTTATTTTAAAAAATAAATATAAATTTATACATATATTGAAAATGATATGCTAAATATTTTGATAATTCATAAATAATATAATACATTATTATTTTTATATAAATTATTTTATTATTTTTTATTTATAATAAAAATAAATTGTTATTTATTAAAAATTAGTGAATGGATATATTTTAAAAAAACAAGGTTATGGAAATTAGTGGAAGAGAGAGAAGAAAAAGACAAAAATAATTAATTTTTAAAAAAACGTAATTGATGGGCTTGCTAATTAAAAAAAAGGAGAGAGAAAATGTAATGTGAGTTAGAAAACACAAATAAAAAAAGAGAGAAAAAATGTGATATATAATAAAGAATAATTAAATTACATAAAAACTATAACTTTTTTAATAAACTATAACTTACATAATTGTTTTTCAAAATTTTATAACATTAATTTATCTTATTATAATAAAAATAACCCAAATAATATAATACATTATTATTAAATATAATAAATAATTATAATTATGATATAAAAAATAATATTCATAAAAAAATTAAATTATTAAAAAAAATTGTGAAGTCTCTCTCTACAACTTTTTACAATATACAATACAAAAAGAGAACATTATATCACAAATTTTGTGTGAAAATATTATCTAATATAATATTATTATAATTATTTTTATTATTAATATAATAAATTATATCTAATTAATTATATTTTAATACTTAAATTAAATTATTGTTAATAAATATTTGTTATCTTAATAATAATTAAAATTATAATAATATTAAAGATATGTGTTATAATGTAATCTATTTTTTAATTTCTTTAATCTTAAATAATTTATTTTTTAAAAATGTCTATAATTTATTTTAGTAAAAATTTTAATAATTTTAATATTTTAAATTTTATAATTTATTATTGTTTTAAATTATTTTATAATAAAATTTTGATAAGTTATTTATTATAAAAATATTTTTTTTATTATATAAATATAAATTATTATTTATTAAAAGTTGGTCGAAGAGAATATTTTATTTTTGATTTTTTTAGAAAATAAGGAGATGAAAAAAATGGTGATTAGAGAAAAATAGAGTTGGATGAAAACTGGAAAAAGACAAAAAAATGATCTGCTAATTGTTGAATGGGTCATAAGGAACCTATTTCTAAACTAAAACACAAATAAGCCTATTTCTAAACTATTGAATAGAAAATGACCATTATAGACAAAAACTCGCAGAAAAGAGGGTTACTAGCGTTTTCAATTTTATGTGACCAGGCAAATTTACGTGGAATTATCACTTGTAGGTAAAAATGGTTATATTAAAATAAAAAATAATATAATAATAAAAATTAAAAACTTAGAAGAATAAACTATGAGGAAAACCATAAATACATAATCATCTAATTATCCACTGTAACAAATAATATCTAATTATAAAACCAATATACAGGCCTTAAATAATTTATTTATAAGACGTACTTTTCATCACAACTTTTACAAAAAAAATGCTCACATACGTATCAACATTCATACAATTTGAGTCATATAAGTAATCAAACATATTTTACTAATACTTGTTTATCATAATAATACAAATATAAATGTGTGTCTTAAAACATATTAAATAACAAATAATCTTATGTATATGATTTAATAAATATATAAAATAAATCAAAGTAAACTAGTAACCCTAAAACAATTAGTTTAAAGTATAACATCACAAATATTATAGGTTTGTTAATCTACCAAATGCAAACACAAATATTTGATAAATTAACTAAATAAAAATACATATTTAAATAGTTTTTACAAACAATACGAGAGAGATTAAGATAATGAGAAAAATATTATTATATTGTTGATTAAAGTTGTGTGTTTAGGTTCGTATATATAAAATATTTTGAAGCACTTAATGAAAGTAAAATTACTATGTTATATATAAGGATAGAAATAAACTTGAATTGTATTCATTGAAACTTGAAAATTTCTTTGGCTTAAAAATATTATTGTAGAATATACCTAGAAATTAAAATTAAAATTATATGTTTTGCTCACGAATATCGTCAATAATCACCTAAAATTTACGAGCTTATTTATATGTTTTAAATTTTTATTACTTTCACTTATTATTGTTATTATATATATACATGTGATGTGTTCAAGAAAATGCAAAGAGTCGTAAACTAAATTCGTCTTCATCTCTTATCACTCAAATAGTATTCTATGATAACCAATATATGTCACAATATTGATTTTACGTTTAAAGTACGAACATAATATATTTTAAATTATTTCTTAAATTATAAAATCATAGCTAAAATTATTCGAATAAATATTTGTAAAATATGTTTTAATAAAAAGAAAGAAGCAAAAGTTTTGAAAACTTGGTGTTGAAATAGGACAAAAAATTCAAATTTTTGGTTAAATCATATCGAAAAAGTATACGGAAAATACAAAAGATCAATTGTTGCACAAAATATTGCATCAAGACATAAAGATTGATTTTTTTCTTAGATTTGTGGCTACCATGATATTATGTATGTTTTTATTTTTAATCTTTGTTTGAACTAAAAATCGATGGTTATTTAAATGTATTATTGATATGAAATTTTAACATTTTATGTATTACTTGCGGGGAGAGATTATTTAAAAAAATAGAAAACCACGTGATTAGAGATAGGGTATTGTAAACATTCTACTAACAAAATATTCTATTAACCTATTTAAATTGATAAATTTAATTTAATTTAAATAAGATTAGATTAGGATGAAATATTTTACAATAATATTAAATTCAGATTTATAGATTTTTTAATCCGTTACAATATGATAATAATCGAATTACTATTAAAATTATAACTAAATACATATTTTATTTTATAATATGTTACATTTAAATATTATTCATACCAATATTACATTAAATTATTATTTTAATTTAAAATATATATAAATGTTAAATATATATATAATAATTTTATAATTACATAAAATATATTTCTTATTATTTGAATTTTCTTAGTTGTAATTACAAATACTAAATTTTGTTAGGTACACTAATTTATAATATAAATGTTTTTGTATATTGTGTTTTATATACGATAATAGTTTATAAATAAATTTTAATATCATTTCGATATTATTTTATCTAAAAAATCTGATTTTAGTTCAGATTGATTACATTATTAGAACGAATTCAGATTAAAATTTTTTAAATTTAATTCGAATCGAAGCAAATTTAGATCGTGAAAAAACATACAATTTTATTGCTCACCCCAACTTCTACTTTGACCTTATCAAATTGTATGTATAATGTCAAATTGCAATTTCATATTTCCATAACTACTGTGTTATCTTCTTTCAATTACAAATATAACAAATTGAAAAGCTAAGAAAATAACTTAATCATAATCGCGAAATCAAGAACTATTGAAATCAAGAACCTAGAGAGAAAGAGAGAGAGAGATATGAAGAAGAAGCAATGTTGACATGTTATTTCATATGTGGAAAATGAATTAGTGACATATTTTACAGAGCAATCAATTAGCTATTATGCTAAATGATCACATCTAATAAACTTTAGGGAATCTATCGCTTATATGTTATGCATACTAGCTAGCTTACATAAACACTACACCATGTATTAATTGTACAAATACAATTAGTCTAGGTACACCATATTGCACATAGGACCATCCATTTTATCACACATCTTAACATCTTTCCTCCTGTTATGGGCGGAAACAATAAATAGCGGTATATGAATATATCAAAGCGATAAAATGAACACGCAGAATTTACGTGGTTCGGCAATTCGCCTAGGTCCACGGGAGGCAGCAGATATTATTTGAACTGAGTAGGAAATATACAGAAGATAGATACACATTTCCTCACTAATAATCTCTCTCAAGTGTTTCGCAAAACTCACAAGTATTTTCTCTCTTGAGCTCATATACTCTCTCGATTTTTTCTCGATTTTTGCCTTGTTCTTCAATGCATGAACTCTTCCCTATTTATAGATGAAGAAAGGCTCCCTTTCCCTAAAGTGTGCCATAATTTAAGCCTTAAATTAGGCCACCAATTTCCTTAAATTATGCCACCAATTTCCTTAAATTATGCCACTAATTTCCTTAAATCATGCCACAAATCATGCCACAAATTAGGCCACTAATTTCCCTAAATTACGCCACTAAATTGTTACTCTCAGAGCCAATATTCTACAATGTCCACCTTGGCGAAAAAAGTTCATAACGCTGCCTCCAATGTTCTTAGGCGCCTCTAGGCGCCCTAAGCTCGAGAGATGTTGATCAAGTTCAAGCAGGTTGAAACTTGATCCCCGTAACCACTTTGTAAGCATATCCGCAGTGGTTATCTCATAGCTCCGATTTTCTCGAGTATAACATTCCCTTCATCGACGATTTCCCGAACAAAATGAAATCGAACATCGACGTGCTTGGCGCGACCACGATGAACTTGGTTCTTTGCCAAACAACGGCACTCGTCGTCGCAGAAAACCTCCACGTTCTTCCGAACAATACCCAAATCCTTAGTCAACCCGGTAAGCCATATAGCTTCTTTGAATGCTTCACATGCCCATATACTTTGCCTCTCGTAGTAGACAAAGCTACACACCGCAATGTCGATCTCCAACAACCGGTCCTCCTACCATTGTGAACACATAACCAAATAGATCGACGCTATCCAGATCTCCAAAGATAGTCGAATCCACATATCCAACTAGGTGTTTACCTTCGCCTTGTCTCTCTCAAACTTCAAACCAATATCTACGTACTACGATGTACCGTAGAATCCACTTCACCGCTTCGCGTTGTCCTTTACCCGGACATGCATGTACCGACTCACCATACTAACCGCGTGGGAAATATCGTGTCCTGTGCAAACCATTGCATACATCAAGGCACCAATCCAAGCATTTGCATACGGAACACGTTCCATTTGCTTCTTCTCATCGGTGCTTCAGGTGACATTAACGCACTTAATCGAAAGCTCGAGAGCAAGCTGTACTTACCGGGTTTGGTTTTTTCATCAATGTCAAACCTTTAGAAGATTTTCTTCAGATAATCGAGTCAGGTTTCCATGTGACCGTACTTACATAACTCTATCTCTTGTGATTTCCATCCCAAGAATTTTCTTAGCTTTCTCCAAGATCTTTCATTTCAAATTCTGAACTCAACATGCAGCCTTCAACTGCCGATCTCCACCTCGCTTCTTAGACGCAATCAACATATCATCAACATATAA
Organism: Hippophae rhamnoides; assembly: GCA_033030585.1. Lineage (NCBI taxonomy): Eukaryota > Viridiplantae > Streptophyta > Magnoliopsida > Rosales > Elaeagnaceae > Hippophae > Hippophae rhamnoides. The sequence continues at coordinate 56,408,660 of CM065428.1, read as the reverse complement.
GAGCAAATAAACGAAGGTACCGTCTCGGGAGTTTTCGAAAGTATACACAATGATCAAACCGACCACGTGTGTACTTCGCTCACGAAGCTATCAAAGCGCTTGTACTCATTGTTGCGTGATCGCTTCAAACCGTAAATTGACTTGCTCACTTGCAAGCCCAATTCTCTCGGCTCCGGAATTTCAAGCCATCCCATTGAGACATGTAGATTTCTTCGCTCAAAGTACCATGGAGAAAAGTCGTTTTGACATCGAGTCGAGCCAACTCGAGATCAAAAAGTGCTACCAAAGCCAATAGTATCCGAATAGATGAATGCTTAACAACCGCGAGAATACCTCATCAGGTAAGATATTCCTTCTTTTCTAAGCATAGCCTTTTGCTACCGGGGCCTCGCTTTGTATCCGATGTTGTCTTTACCAGAGCACCTTCCTTCTTGGCATAGACCCATTTGCAACCAATAGTTTTCTTTCCTTTCGGGGAAGTCGAACCAACTCCCAAGTCTCGATTCTCACGTAGAGACTTCATCTCTTCATCCATTGCCATTTTCCACTTCATACTATCAACTCTTTCGCACGGCTTCTCCTGTAAGTGCAATGGGACATCATCATCAATTACCGGAAGTGCGAATGCTACCATGTCCGTGTATACGGTAGGCTTTCCTAATCTCCCTTCTCGGTCGAGTAGTGGCAATACAGATTCTCGGGTCGCCGATTAATTCCAGAAGTGATGGGGCGAGAGAACCTCCACCTCAACCGAGATCTCTTCGATCATCAATTTCATCTTCACCACGACGGTAACCGGTGTGCAATCTTTCTCGATCTTCCGAAGTCTCAAGCATCACCTTAGAAAGAGTATTTGGACTTTCATTCTCTTTCTCCGAATTTGTTTGTCTCAAAGATAATGTAATCGTCGAATGTAACATCTCCGCAAGACGATCTTCGATTCACCACACCAAAGTCGAAATCCTTTAACTCTTCCTTAAAGCCCAAGAAAATAGCTTTCGCTTTCTGGATCCGCCTTGGATTCACTAACATGAAAATACGCAGACATCCAAATATTCACAATGAATCATAATCGCAAGGTTGTCCAAACCATACCTCTTTAGGAGTTTTTCCATCTAATGCGCCGCAGGAAGTCTGTGACTATAGCGAGTCGTGATGACAAAGCCTCACCAAAATGCCTTGCTCAATTTGGAATGAGATAGCATACATCGAACTTTCTCAACCAAAGTACGATTCATTCGTTCCGCAACTCCATTCCGTCATGGTACGAGAACCGAAAAATGTCTCGATTATCCCTTCATCTCGACAAACTTTAAAGAAAGGATCTGATTTATACTCGCCACCATTATCGATCCGAGCCTTTAATCTTCCCGCTCGTCTCGAGTCTCGATCATTTTCTTCCATTTAAGAAAGATATCCGTAACTTCATCTTTGCGACTCATAAGGTATATCCATACATATCTAGAGAAATCATCAATAAAAGTCACAAACCAACGTTTACCTCCCAAGTTGAAGCATTCTTGGAAGCGTCCCCAAACATCCGTGTGAATATAATCAAGAGATCCCTTAGTACGATGAACGGCAAGGCCGAACTTGACTCTCGTTTGTTTTCCCATTACACAATGCTCGCAGTAAATCAAACTTTCCAGCCTTGGCACCTTTCAAAAGACCTTGCTTCATTAAGCCTTGCAAAGTTTTTCACCGACACGCCCTAAGCGTACGTGCCACAAAGGGAAGAATCATTTGCCTTTTCTTCTCGTAACTACTTGAGACAATGTTCGCCCTTCCCGTAATCGTACACCCATCTAGAAATACAAGTTTCATTCTTACGAGTACCCTTCTTCATCGCTACAAATGCACCTCAGACAACTTTCAAGACTCCATTTTCCAATGTTACCTCAGAACCATCGAGCCTAGAACACCTAAAGAAATAAGGTTTTTCTTTAGGTCGTGAATATACCTTACATTTGTAAGTCGTCTCGATTGTACCATCGTGCATCTTTAGTCGTGATTGCTCGATCCCTTTCACCGACAGCATTGTCGCTGCCGCCCATAAGCACAACTCCTCCATCGAGCTCTTCAAAACTCGAAACCAATGTCTATTTGGGACACATATGATAAGAACATCCGTAATCAAGAATCCACTTATCCGAGTAGGTTTTGATGATGAAACCGAAAAGACCGATTTTTCATCTTCATCGGCCTTTCCGTGCAACATTTGCATTTGACTTGTCCTTGTTTCGGGACAATCTTTCTTCCGGCTCCTTTCTCGGTGACAATAGGCACATCCGTCCCTTCGCAGGACGTCTCGATGACGACTCTCCTCCTCGGACTTTCGATCTAGATTTCCCATTATTTGATCCGCCGCATTTTTGGCTGTTACCTACCTCCCACTGCCGGCCAACGTTTCTAATATCGAGTCTCCGTGATCATGTCGATCCTTCTTCCCAGACCAAGTATTTACCAAAGCATTTGAAACATCTATGAACTTAACCTCATCCTTTCCATATAATATGGTTGCGTGGTTAAATGCTCATAGCTCTCAGGTAATGAATTCAACAACAACAAAGCTTTATCTTCATCGATAATTTCAACATCTAAATTTTCATAGACGGCCAAAATTTTATTGAAATTATCTAAGTTGCTTTCAATCATGTGGTACCTTTTCAGACCGGAAACGGAAAAGTTTCTTCTTCAAGTAGAGTCTATTCTCAATACTTTTCGTCATGTATTTGTCCTCTAGCTTTCTTCCGCAGAACCTGTGGCTACATTCTCTTCATGACAAAGTACTTCGATCTTTTCCTACACCAAATTGTACCACAAGCTTGCTTCGCTTGACATAATTCCAATCTTCATTTGAATAATCTCCCGGCCTAGTCTCCAAGTGCTATATTAGATCCTTCTAACAATAGATCTAATACTTCACATTGCCACATGCCAAAGTTATTTGTGTCGAATTTCTCCACCTCAAACTTTCGTTGGACAACATAGTTCTTCGAGTAGAACTTGGTTTGCCATAAATTCTATGGTCAACTTGTTCACCTTCTTCGATCTCTCCTTTATCGGCCCATAAGTACAAACCGATAATGTAAATTTTGCACTTACAACTTAAAACAGTGTTTTTCCAAATTTTATACCTTATTTGAAAAACTAATCCGTAGTTGAATTTGGAATGGTCCACTTAGCTAGGAATAGATCCAACTCGCTTGAAAACGCATAAAAAAATAGACCAACTCGGTCCAAATATCACTAGTGATCGAGTTGACTGGCCTAACTCAGCGAGTTGACTCAGCCATCGGGCACAGGACTCTACAGCCTTTCCGGCGATGATTTTGACTTCCGATTTGAGCAATTCTTTCACCGCTATGCTCAGATTGCCGAGATCTTCGATTTGATATATAATACTGCTATATTTGGCTCGATACCAATTTGTTATGGGCGAAGCAATAAATACAGATATGAATATATCAAAGTCGATAAAATGAACACACGTAATTTACGTGGTTCTAGCACCGCTTGTGTCCACGGGAGGCAGAGATATTATTTGAACTGAGTAGGAAATATACAGAATACGTATACATTTCCTCACTAATAATATCTCTCAAGTGTTTCCCAAAACTCACAAGTATTTTCTCTTCAGCTTATATACTGATTTTTTCTCGATTTTTTGCTCGTTTCAATGCATGAACTCTTCCCTATTTATAGATGAAGAAAGGCTCCCTTTCCCTAAAGTGTGCCATAATTTAAGCCTTAAATTAGGCTACCAATTTCCTTAAATTATGCCACTAATTTCCTTAAATCATGCCACAAATCATGCCACAAATTAGGCCACTAATTTCTCTAAATTATGCCACTAATTTGTTACTTTTAGAGTCAATATTCAACACCTCCAACTCATGTCTTTATTGACAACAGTGAGCTTGGTTCTTAAATCAACAAAACGAGATGATCTTAAGAATTTTGTCATAATGTCTGCATTTTGTTCTTTTATTGGCATATACTCCATACAAATTTCTCTACTAAGTACCTTTTTCCTGATGAAGTAAAAATATATCCCTACATGTTTGATTTTAGAATGAAAGGAAAGATGTTTAGCTAATGTGTCAACCCCTTGATTATCATAAAACAAAACTTGAGCAATTAAGAGCTTTATACCCAATTCATCAAATGTTTTTTTAAGCCACAACCCTTTTATAATAATCAAGGCTAATTACCTTAATTATGCTTTAATTAAGGACCTTAAAATCATCTTATGCTTCTCAGAGCTCCATGAAACTAATGAGTTTTCCATGAAAATGCACCAATCTCCTATGTTTCTTCTATCATTAGCACATGATGCCTAATTTGCATTAGTACAGGCCATTAAAGATAAGACTTTAGTACCTTTCAAGACAATGTTATAGCCTATAGTTCTTTTTCAGGCATCTCAACAATCTTTTCACTGCTTGCCAATGGATATCAGTTGGACATTGTAAAAAAGCTTGAAAAGCTTATTCACAACCTAGAGAGTACAATATTGAATTACTCAAATAAGAGACATAAGAACTTGCATCAACTAAGGGACTACCATCAAAATTTGATAGAGTATTCCTTAGAGCAAGAGGAGTAGATACTAATTTTGAATTAGTAAGCTACCTTTTTTCTAGTAGTTGAGATATATACTTTTGTTGGCCTATGTGAAAACACCCATTAGTTGTTAATACTTCAATGCCCAAGGAATAATTCAATTCTCAAAGTCTTTTAAAGCAAAGACCTCATCCAATCCTGCAATCAATTCTTGAACATAGATTGCATCAGATATTGTGATTGCCATATCATCAACATATATCAAGATCACTATTAAATATACATTGTCGTTATAAAGCATCGTATAAGTATCATCTTGTGAGCTTCCGAAATCCCATGGGCTTAAGTAGCTACTCAATTTGGTGTACCAAACTCTAGGAGCTTGTTTAAGCTCATAAAAAGGGCTTTCTTTAAACTATACACAGAAAGTTGGGATTTTTTATTAATAAAATCTTCTAATTGGTACATAAAAACTTCATCTAATTACCCATTGAAGAAAGCATTATTCACATCCGATTATCTCATAGTCCACCCTTTAGAGCCAACCAATGTTAACACTACTCTGATTGTTGTAGGCTTCACAATAGGACTGAGAGTCTCATTATAATCGATACTCTTAGTTTGAAGAAAATCTCTTACTACTAATCTATTTTTATACCTTTCTAAAGTTCTATCACACTTGAGTTTAACAACAAATACTCACCTATTGATGATAATCTTACCATGTTTAAGAGGTGTAACTAACTCTCAAGTCTCATTCTTCTTCAATGATGTATGCTTTTTTCCCATGGTAATAATCCATTCAGGATATTTCATGGCTTCTTTCACATTATTAGGAACTACAAGGATAACAGTGGCATTAAGAACTTTGGGCTTGTAAACTCATGACTTGGCATGAGTCTACATATGATGTGTATTATAATTTGAGGGTGGCTTATGTATATTAGACATAAGAGGCAATGAAGTAGTCAAGTTAATTCCATCACGATTAAAGACAATTAGTGTAGGCATAAGAGTGTCAATTAACTCAACACATATGTCTTTACTAGAAGAAGAAGTATCTTCTATGTTGCCAATAGATAAAAGAATTGTAGAATTATAAGACTTTTGAGAAAAAAGCTCTTGATTTAAGGACAAAGGCACACGAGAAACATTTACAGGTGAAATAGGAGAAGATGATGATATAGAGATTTTATAGGTGACATGGATGAGGGAAACTAACTGGGGACATTTTGAATTATAGTAATGGTATTTGGATTAATAAAGTTGGAAGTTGTGCGTATAACAAGTAAAGGCTTATTAATACATTGTAAATTATTTTTACTTGACCATGTGACTGAGGTTACTAAGCAAAGTGGATAGGAGATTCAATTGATTGTGACATATCATTAGCACAAATTGACAAAGGATGAGACAAGAAATATGACTGGAAAGGAAATTTATTTTCACTAAACAATACATGTGGTGATACATACATCCTTTTGGTAATTGGGTCTAAACAATTATAGCTTTATGATGTTTCAAATAACTGAAAAATACAAACAAGACAAATCTTAATTCTAGTTTAGAGTGTGAGTAAGGTCGAGTGTAAGGATAGCAACAATATCCAAACAATTTTAAATTTGTTTATTTTGGTTTTTGATGATAAAGAAACTAAAAAGGGGATTTTTCAATAAGAGTCTTAGATGATAACCAATTTATCAATTATATAGAAGTTGTCGTCGAACCAACTTTGATTAACATGGACAGTCCAATCTCAACAATATATCGATTATTGTGTCCTACTATCCTATTATGTGATGGAGTACACATAATTTTCCTCCTATAGCCCCTTGAAACAAATGAGTTTCCAAGGCTTTAAGTTATGTTCCACCGTCGCTTTGAAGCTATTGAATCTTCATACCAAATTGTCTTTCTATTAAAGCTTCAAAGTGCAAGAATATTTGAGAAACTTGACTCTTGTTATGTAACAAAAGCAACCACTTACCATTATTAGTTTATGATTGGTGAAAAACCCTATACATCCATATGTATTATTTGAAGGTTGTTTAGATCTATCATGCATATGAGAAAAAAGACAATCTATGAGATTTACCCAACTTACAAGCTCCATATAGACTTACTGCATCAATATTATAACAAGGCACATTCATTTCATTCAAAATCTATCTCAACACATTCACATGAGGATGACTAAACTTATCATGGTAGACTAGATCATATATTATGACTTTATTACATTAAACAAAAGCTATAGAATCAGAGGCATTATATTAGTAGGAATAGATTTACATGAGGTATTGAAATTAGAACATAAGACATGTATACTATGTTCTAGAGCTAAAGCTATAAGTGACTATTTATAAAACTTACTTGGAAACTTGTATAAGCCATTATGCACTCCCCCTTTCAGCAACACTCTCCCTTAGCTTAGATCCTTCACACAAAAGGAATTATGAAAAAATTTCATTGAGACACTATTATCAATACACATTTATTTTCCTGAAATGAGATTCTTTGCAAGTTGTGGAGCATGCAGTAAGTTATGTAATTTAAAACTCAAATTTCCATCATTAATATTTCTTTGTCCTATATAAGAAATAGAGATTGATTGACCATTACCTAGCAACACAGTTTCTTATCCTGAACAAGGAGTTTCTTGCAACAAATAAGCGTTGTTTAGAGTGAGGCTATGGCTTACTTTTGAGTCCATGTATCATTGATCTTGATGCAAAACTAGTCTAGCTAGCACATCATTATATGCTTATGGAGAATACATAAGCCATTAAGAATGTTGATTATTGCCTAAAACCCTTCACAAAGGAGCTTGTGTAGATCCTGGTGCTTAATAGCCAAAGTTTTATGATGACATTTCAAGATGATGCATGGAATTAGGGTATATCATAGCATGGTATTAAGATTCTAGTATGGATGTTGATATTGGTGTGTTTGGAAAAGGTAACAAGGATGGTAAACTATTGTGTGGTAAATTTGGTGAAATTGATGAGTTATTAGTAACATGAGATAGATTTGCTTGAGGTTTATTTGGTACAGAAGGTCATGGATAAAGATTTAGCATTGGTTGTTGTGAAAAATTTTATGGTTGAAATAATAATAGTGATGAAATTGTTGATTAGTCTGAGAGAAGGTTATGTAGCATACCTAAACCTACAACATTGAGCATTATGCCTAACCTTCTTATAGATTTAGCATGTATCTTTGTACTATGAAGCATGAGGGATGAAAATGCATAAGTTGAGAAAGATAAGATTGATTGTTAATAATTGGTGTATGATAATAAGGTTTTTGAGAGTGTGAAGATTGTATCATATTGGTATAATCAAAACATTCATTGTATAAACATATTAGAATTTGGGACACAAGATTTATCATGAGCATTACCATAGCCAAGAAGGTGAGAATAGAAACGAATATTTTGGGAATTACTAGAATTATTCTAAGCAATATTAGCTTGCATCAATTGAACATCAACATAATTCATCCTCATAATCTGCCTTAGTGTGTATGCATCATAAAAAATAACTCACCAAGACTATGGTTTTATCATCTTAATTTCCTTGTCATTTGTAACCTACAACGCAACTCCATGAGATTAGAGTTGTTATTATCCTAAATATTTCGAGCTAAGACTATCGAATAACCATGCATTGATGAATTTTCATATAACAATTTGAGTTTACTCAGTGAAACTAAGTTGTAAATCCAATTCGTTGTTATTTTATTCTTACGATCCTAAATTTCATAATCTGGATTATCAACCAAAACTTTTCAAGATTATTCATATCATCAGCTCCATGTTAGATTGACTTCTTAATTTGTGGTGTCGTCATAGCTTCAATACCTTCAAAGAATCTTTGTAGTCCATACGCAACAAGTGCATGTTTAATTTGTTCTTTCTAGATCAAGTAGTTTGATTCATTCAATTTAACAAAAAAAAATAGAATTGAATAGAATACTAACCAAAAGTAAAGAAAAATTAGAAGAGATATTACTAAGATGAAGTAAAGATTCTTCAAGAGAATCCATGGAAGCAAAAACATTAGCCGTAAAGGGCTCTGATATTATGAAAAGTTAAGAATGTAGCTCAACCATGATCGAAAAATTAAGAACTATTGAAATCAAGAACCTAGAGAGAAGCGAGAGAGGAAGAATAAGCAATGGTGAGACATTATTTCACGTGTAGAAAATAAATTAGTAATAGCAGCTAAGTGTTCCCATAGAAAGCTCTAACATATCTAATAAACTTTAGGGAATTTATCACCTACGTATGATACATATTAGCTAGCTTACACAACACTAAAATATGTATTAGTTGTACAAATGCAATTAGTTTAGATACACCACGTAGCATCATCCTATGCTATTGTTAAATGCTCCTTAATTTATAAGAAATATAAAAAGTTTTTTCATGTATTAATTAGTCACTCAACTAAGAGACGTCAAATACTTCCATTAATTTAATTTTTTTTTTTTTTAATCTACCCAGCGTATCAATTTATCAACTGAGGAAGACAAAGACAATAAAGTATCAATAATAATTTTCAAAATCTTATTAAGGTAGTTAATTATAAAAATATTATTATTATATAGTAAATCGGAACAAATCAATGTCTAGATGCAGGGAAGCAACATTAATCAAATTAGTACGAAAAGAATAGTTGGGTCTGTCAGCCTGACGTTGCCACTTGATCTCCTTTTACCGACAAATCCAATAGAAAAATCAACATGTACAAATTGACGATGAATCTTATATTTAAACACAACATATATTACAATTAAGGAAGTAGGATGAAAATTAACACAAATTAAACCTTAATTGCGCAGATAGAAGAGTGCAAGAAAAGTAATAGTTTTAGAAAATTCTAGCGCGCTATTCACGTGGACAATATCAATCTCAAATATGCAAGCAAGCACACACTGAGTGTTGGCACGTGACAAAGAGAAAAATATAACTGAAATTTCTTATATTAATTTATTTATGTTATTTAATTCTCTAAATCAAGAAGGATATCATTTAATCTTTAATTTTATAAAAATAATTAACTAATGATAAATATTTTTTATTAAAATATTATTTTTTTTGTCACGATTAATATTGATAAATTCTTAAAATATTTATTTTTAGATATTTGTTAATTTTTATTATTTATTATTTAATCTTTAATACTTTATTAATTTTTAATTTTTATTAAAAATTAAAATATATATTTAAATATTTTTTTTTAATTTTATTATTGTTTATATTAAATTTTATTTTTATTATTGTTAAAAAGTAGTATTTTAATTAATTTAAAAAATATATATTTTAAATAAAAAGTCATTAAAATAATATAATTTATTCTTAATTAATCATTTTTATAATATTAAATAACTAAATGACACTATTTTTAATATTAATTATTAAATGATACAAATAAACTAATTTAAGATAATTCTAATACAACTCAACTTATAATAAACCAAACAAGTAATTAAGAATCACTAATACATATTTTTTACTCGACCTTCACATTAACTATTGATTAAAAAATATATAGAAAAACTGATGGTGCAAGTTGTTTGAGATAAAAACAATAATGTATACTTAGCAATGATATTAATGCAATATTGTTAGGATTAAGTGTAATTTAAGTCATTTTCTTCCGTAGATAGATCAAGTTAATTACTTTCTTTTTTGAGTGATTCATTCAAATAATTTTATTTAAAAATGAATAAATTTATTTAAATTTATATTATTATATTTAAATTAAATAAAAATACTCACATAATAAGAGATATCATTAGAAATTAAATAATCTTTTTCCATTTTTTACCATTTTTTCTAAACTTTGTTTACACATCCATGTAGCTTTATTAAGTTTATTTTTTTTGTTAAAAACTTGCATATAATATGAGATATTTAATGACATGAAATTATTCTGTTTAAAATAACATAAAATGAAAGAAATTATTTGATTAATCATATACATATTTTTCTCTAATTTGAATATAATAATATAAATTGAAGTGAATTTCATTATTTTTTAAAACAAAGTGAATTATGATGAGGTATTAAAGTAACTGATTAATGTGATTAATTTGTAAAAAAAAAAAATTGATTTGAAGTACACTTGATCCCTATTTTTATGTATTAGGAGTCTTATCATCATCTTTTGGGCTAAATATAATTTTTAAGATTAAATTATTGTTGCATATAAACTCTACAAATTAACCCAAGCTCTTTAATTTATTAACGGAGACAGCCACTTTAATGTGACATAATTAAAGTGCATACACGACTATTTATATATAATTAGAAAAATAAAAGTACTCAATATATATATATATATATATATTGTAAAATAATAATTTTAGAGGTCTATTGCGTAATCAAGCTCCTAATGATGGAAGCCTCGGCACTATCAGAATCAATAGTAGACAAGAGCTGATTAAGTCGCTGACTTAAATCATCAACCACGCGGTGTAAGTTTCTGATATAGTTACAGGTTTCTTGTAGGACCTTTGACGACGATACCTGCACCAATCATAACATTAAATTTCATATTCTCTATTTAACAAGCATATTAAAATGGTTCGTTATTTGTAAGTTATTCATTATTATCTTTACTGTTTTCTTCTTTTTATAATGTAATAAATGTATATTTAATACATTCAAAAATATTATCAAAAAACTAGATTATTTAATAATTGGATGAAAAATTATTTAAAGAGTGTGTAAACAAAATGAGAAAAAAAGAAGAGGGAAATTATTACTCATTCCTTATTAAATATGGTTGACATATAGTCATGATGTTCATACTTGTTACTAACATTTTTGTATACTTGTTATAAAAAATAAAGAATAATCATCCATAAAATTTATAATAATTAAGATCTTATTTGATAACGATTATAATTTATGATTTTTTATAAAAATAATTATCAATATGTTTGATAATAATTTTTATTTAGTCATTTTTAAGAAAAAAAATTACTTAAAAATTGTTTGGTAATACTTTATGTTTTCTTAATATTTTTGAAAAATTAAAAAATAATACTTTTTTGATATTATTTACAAATTTTATGTTTTTAATATACTTATAAATACAAAAGTTATAAGACTTAATTTACTCTAAAAAAATATCCCATAAAAATGAAAATGAAAATGAAAAAAATCAAAAATTAAAAATCTAATTTTTAAATATTTTTAAAGATTTACGAATAATCGAGATTTTTTTGTAATGATTTCTTAAAAAATTAAAAATCAAAATCATTATCAAATAAAACATAAAGTAACACCTTAATGATATTAAAAATTATCTAATTAATTAATTGAAATTTAATATAATTTACAATTTGAAAGGTATTTAACTATATTATGTTTAATGTGAAACTTTTATGTTTGGGTAAAAATATATAAAATAAATATAATAATGTATTATTTTTATGATTATAAATTTTATTCTTTTAAAAAATAAATCTCTTAATAATATGATTACATGAGAATGATAGTATACATGTTAGTTATTTCCTGGAATAGGAATAATTCGAAAACAAAAATTATAAATTATATATTTTGTACCTTGTTAGAGCGCCTCTCACCGAGTTCAGGAAGAAGTTGGCGTAGTTTGGAGACGAGTTCATTGATTTGCTCATCTGTGATCCTTGAAGACCCAGTTGATGACGCCCTCGAACTTCGACTTGACATATCTCCCACAATATTTAATATAGCTAGTCCTTGTAATTCCTTAATTAGTTATATATATATCTTGTATGTTTCTGGATCAGACTAGGAACTGAAGGTTTAACTTTAAGGTAATCTATAATTATGACATGCTCAAGAAGAAACAATGTTAAGGAATAAGCAAATAGGGTATTAGCTAGCTAATGTATGAGTGACAAAGCCGAGCTAATTCAGAGCATGAAGAGTTAATTGAGCAGATAAGAACAGAAGGAGTAACAGCTAGATATTATGAGCTTTGAATAACTGGAGAGAATGATTAATTTGATAAGAGATTTATAATAAAAGAGAGCAAGAGAAAGAGTGAGAGCTAGGACCACATGAAGGTAGAGTAAGGAAGAGAGAGACAGAGAGACAGAGAGAAAGAGACAGCGATGTTGGATGCGAAGTAGACAGCTGCATCGGAGAAAACAGTGGACTCAAGGCTTGGTTTTTAAGTGATCGTTTCATATAGACTACTTGGTTTGTGAAATTGTTTAAAACTTGGGGTTCCATGACAAGTGGGCTTAGAGAGATGTGTTTGTTTTAAGTTAACTAAGTGGGCCTTCGTGTACATGTTTCCATATCCATACCATGTGATGCTAGGATCCTCTTCTTCTACATCTCACTTACTTTTACTCTTGTCTATAAGCTTATCACTACCTGCCAAGTCATCTCTTATTACTGATAACACTCTCATTCAACATTCAGATTTACTTATATATATATAATGAACAAATTTTGAAATAATATTATCTTAAAAATATTAAAATATATCGTATATTTGTTTATTTTATTCATGAATTTTTGATTAATTGGAAATATTAGACATTAAATTTTTAAAAAAATTTAAATTTGTGAGATATATTTTTATTTATCAATGTACAATAAAAGAAGTATTGGGCACAAATTTTATCAAAACGTCAAGTTGTATCTAAGAATTTATTTACATCCATTGAAAAAAGAAATTGGTAGTTGATTGTGATGATTTTGTGAGGCATAGTTTTCATAACATGGACAAATCCTAAGATCACATGACGTTTCCCTTGCACACACGACAGGCCACGTGGCATTTCTAAAGGTTCGGTTTTTGTATTTTGTATGATTATGAATGTAAAATATAATATGACCCGAGTTAATTATAACAATTGGTGTTTCAAAAATACAGGCATATATATATGCTTTTGTTACAATCCATTATTTGTTAATTTAATATGTTTAATTGGCTTATAACTTTAAATTATTCTATCTTATTTTATTATAATGTTTCCAAATGCAGTCATATATATACTTTTGTTATATACCGTTATTTATTAATTTAATGTTTTGTGGTTAGTAACTTGAAATTATTTTCTTATCTTATCTTAGAATAATTGATGTTTCTAAATGAAGTCATATATATGCTTTTGCTAAGTCCCATTATTTGTTGTTAATTTAATGTTTTTACATGTTTCATAAGTTATAAATTATTTTATCTTATTATATTTTATTTATGTTAAATATATCTGTTACACATTGACTAGGAATAAAACATCAAATTTGTTTATAAGTTTAAACAACTATTAACTTAATGACATCTTATTGGATTGAATTAGACCTAAGTTTCTAACATGATATTAGAGTTGTTCATGGTCTCTACGTACTTGGACCTTGGGTTCTACCACAATTTCATCGTGACGTTAATGTCTACTTTTGTACGCCGTGTTGAGGGAACTGTTAAATATCCTTGTCCCATATCGATTAGGAACAAAGCAGCTTGAATAACTCTTAACTTAATAATATCTTATTAAGTTAAATTAGACATAAACTTTTAACAATTTAAATATTAATTTTATCTAATAATGAGCTAATGTTTTATTTTTATAATTTTTTTATCATATTTAAGATGTAAAATTCCTCTTGTTAAGAGCTTTGCTTGCTTTCTTAAAGATTCAAGGTATAATTCTCTATTATATTTTATGTATATAAAATAAATGTTTCATGGTTTTAATTTAAAAAAATAATTCTTTAATTTAAGTCCAATAATCATCTATTATTATATTATTATTTTAAATTCATAAAAAATAAATAAAAATAAGTTAATAAAATTAATAATTTTTTAAATTGTATCATGCACATATCTCACAGCAATCGATACCATAAACACAGCCACGTGTAAATCTAGAAATGAACTATTATGTCTCTGCCCTTCCGTACTCATGTACCCTAACTACCCAGCTTAATTTTCCTTATTTTTTCTACCTTCTGTTCATTCCAATTTTACTCTTTCTTTTATATTAGCTACATAATTTCCGTTTAATTTATTATTTATCCCAAAGATAAGAGCATAATTCTTAGCCGTAAGTAGTTTTATTTTTAAAAAATAACAAATATTATTTAAATGATAAAAATGAATAATTGTACCAACTTTACCATAAACCAATCCTATATTAATTACTATCCCAAAAACTATACAAATTCCGATTTTTTTTATAAATTACTTCAAACATATATTATTTTAAGAACTCCTCAAAATTTATTAAAAAAATAATATTTAATATATTTAATTAATTAAAATTTAATTTAAACGATATTCAATTTATTTACGTTCAACTATATAACCTTAAATTTAAAATCTTTGAATTAGGTTTCATCTATTAAAAATATATGATAAGATGGATAAAAAATACACTATTTTTATAATTATAAATATTATTTTTAATCCTTTTTTTCGATGGAAAAAATTATAAACTTATTTCTAAAAATTGGAAGAGTACAATTGTTATAAATGTTACTTATATTAAGAGATTTTTATCAATTGATTTTTTTACATTATAAAATATGTCATTTGATCTCTTATATTTTATAGAATGTAACAAAGAATGATAAATTTAACTATTTACTAACTATTGTAATAATTTTATTATAAAATTTTAATTTCACTCAATATTTTAATAATTTTATGATAAAATATCATAGTAAAAATTCATTTTTATCATTTATTTATTTATCAATAAAATAAATCATTCAATAAATATTATTATATTATTCAAAATATCAATAAAAAATAACTTTTTTCTTTATTTAGTCTTTTTATTTTACAAAGTAAATTATCAAATGATATTTTTTTAATTAACTAAACGACTTATTTAACTTAATAAAACGAAAATGAATTATAATTTTCTCTGATCAGAAATTAATTAAGCATGTAAAGGTGGCCTATGAGCTTCTTTGTTGGTTTACAGTATAATTATTAGTTTTGTGGAAGTTAATTGCAAAAATTATAAAAAGCAAGGAATGAGTCCTTAATTAGAGAAAAAGCTACTTAATTTTGTAAAATAATAAGAAAACTTACTACTATAAAATGTGATATTTAAGTGGTTATGTAAAGTTAATTTTTAAAAAAAGCTTATTTATAATGAATTTAAAATTGATTCGGTGTAAAACTGAAGCTACATATAGTGTTGGTTGACGTGTCAAACCGACGTGACCGACGCTACACGTGAACGTAGCGTCGTTTCTACGTGGTGAACTGATGACATCCACGTGTGTAGCGTCGATTGACACGTAGAATCGACACAATGTCTACGTGTAGGATCAATTCGACAAGTCAACCGATGCTACGAACTACTTACATAGCGTTGGTTAACACGTAAAACCGATGCTACACATATGAATATTTTCTTTTATCTTCTTTCTTCCCCAAACAGAAACTATTTCATGCGCTGTATAACTCTCAAAAACTCCTCCACTTTTTCTCCACTATTTCTCATTTTTCGTCCACCTATGACCACTAATTTTAGCGCCGTTTAGTGAGTTTTTTTCCTCTCTAACTTATCTTTTAGATCCCCTATTTTTTAAGAAAAATACTCAAAACTTTTATACCTATTTCTCACTTACAAAACATCATTTTTTCTTCATTTTCATCATTTTGTTACTTTATTTACTCTTCTAAGTATTTATATTAATACTACGTACTTATTATTATTTTTTTGTATATTATGTGTATAAATTTTTATATTATATATGTAGGTTTTGTATTATAATATCAGGAGAAGAATATGATGATATTGAATAACATAAAACAACACAATGGTAATTTTTTAATTCATTTTTAAATCATCGTATTTAAAATCGTTTTTAAGGTAGTGGATTTTTCATACATTCAACATTGAGACTTACTTCTATATAATTAACAAATTTTGAATAAAATACAAATAATATTATCTTGAAAATATTAAAATACATTGTTTATTTTATTGATATGAATTTTTTTCCAAATAATTCACCTAATGTTAAGAGATGTCAAACCCCTAAATATTTTATAGGATGGGCTGCATTAATTATATATTGACTATTATATTAAACTTAAATTCATTAACAAATTTTAACTCGTGATTTTGAAACAAACTTTTTATAGGATGGGCTGCATTAATTATATATTGACTATTATATTAAACTTAAATTCATTAACAAATTTTAACTCGTGATTTTGAAACAAACTTTTTATAGGATGGGCTGCATTGATTATATATTGACTATTGTATTAAACTTAAAATCATTAACAAATTTTAACTCGTGATTTTGAAACAAACTTGATTTTATTCTCTTACCTTTTAATTCATCAAACTTTATATAAAAAATTAATTTTTTTGTTGTTGTAAATTTAGTTCAAAATCACCACATTTTAACATTCTTAACATGATTTATCAATTTGATTATTAGCTACCAATTTTATATTAATTTTATAATTGATATAAAATAATATTAATATTATAAAAATAATTAACATTTTACCAGAATAAAAAACCAAATTAATTATAAATATTTATATCATTTAATACTCATGTATCATTATTTTTTTTTTTTTGCTTAAACATAAGAATATGATAATTTTTTATAATTATTACATTAATTCAAAGAATATTTTAAATTCTAATAGACGAACAATTTACATGTCATAATAAATACATTTCATTAAAAAGAGAAAATCTAAGATAATAATAACTTACATATTTCTATTTCTATGATAAATGAAAAATTAAAAAATAATAAAAGATCATAAGGATTTCGTTTTAAAAAAAAATAAAGCTTAAATTTTCATTTAAAAAATGAGTATGGTTTATATTTTATTTATAAGTAGAATTCAAAATAAACCTATAAAAGAATTAAAGATACATGAGATATAATAATTAATGAATTGAATAACCTATTTTATTACACAATTTTTTTTTATCTGGCTAAGTTAATTAGTCTTAAAAAAACTGATGTAACTAATTTAGTATATATTACTCTAGTTTTCCCATATATCACATGACGTTTCCCTTGCATACACGACAGGCCACGTGGCGTACCTTAAGGTTCTGTCTTTGTATTTTGTATGATTATGAATGTATCAACTCGAGTTAATTAGATCACAATTGATGTTTCTAAATGCAGGCATATATATGCTTTTATTAGATCCCATTATTTGTTAATTTAATGTTTTTAATTAGTTTATGAATTAAAATTATTCAATTTTATTATATCTCATTTAAATTTTAAGATTATATAGTGATTGGCTCATGTTTTATTTTTATAATTTTATTTATCATATTTAAGGTGTAATAATCTATTTGGTGAACACAGCCGCGTGTAAATCTAGAAATGAACGAACCCCATATATGTCTCGGCCCTTCCGGACCCCATGTACCCTAACTACCTATCTTAATTTTCCTTCTATTTTCTACATACTGTTCATTTCAATTTTACTCTTTCTTTTATATTAGCTTACATAATAATTTCCGTTTAATTTATTATTTATCCCAAAGGTAAGAGCATAATTCATAGCCGTAAGTAGCTTAATTTTTTTTTAATTCTATAATTTTATTTTTTATTAAATAAAAAAAATATAATATTTAAATTTAAAGTCTTAATTATTATCCCATAAATTATACAAATTCCGAATTTTGTTATTAATTACTTTAAACATATATTATTTTATAAACATCTCAAAATTTATTAAAAATATAATTTAATAGATTAAATTGATAAAAATTTAATTTAAATGACACTTAACTCAAGAATGTTAAACTATGGAGCTTTAAATTTGAAATGTTTTAACTATGTTTCATCTAGTAAAAATATACGATAAGATGGATTAAAAATATATTATTTTTAATATTATAAATTTTAAGTTATATTATAAAGATTATTTTTATTCCTTCTTTTTTTTTTTGTGACTTACGGACAACAACGGAAAATATTATAAACTTGTTTCTAATATAATTGGAAGGGTAAATTTTATAGAAGGTACATAAATTTAACTGTTCATTCAATATCTTAACAGTTTTATGATAAAATAAAAGCATGGAAAAAATATTATTATTTTATTCAAAATATCAATAAAAAATAACTTTTGTTTTTATTTAGTTTTTTTTTTTTTACAAAAACAAAAAATCAAATGATATTTTTTAATGAATTAAATGATCTATTTAACTTAATATAAAGGATATGTATAGTATGTTTGTCTAATCAGAAATTAATTAAGCATGTAAAGCTGGCCCATGAACTTTTTATTAGAAAGAAAAATTGACTACATGGGGGGGAGGGGGGGACTTTTATCTCTTTAATTATTGAAAAATTGTCCTGTTATATATTCTACTCCACCATGCATGTGAATTTTTCTGTAAACATATCAGGATGTACGGTCACCATATATTTTCTCTCTAAATTGACAGATGAAGAAATTTATTGGAAAAAGAAAGAGAGTTTTTTTTATTTTTATTTTTTAATTTATTACCTAGCTATCAATTGAAGGAAATATGGAGTTTTAATTCTTCTTGGTTGGGTTGGGCTGGTAAAAATAAAATAAAAATAAATAAATAATCAATAATTGATTGGGTCCAGTGGAGAGGACATAAGCTAGATCTTCTATGTCCGTGTGTTTATATGACATGGTCGACATGCTGAGCTACTTGTATATTATCTTCTTCGAAATTTAGGATTAATATATATATATATACATCTGTTGGATTACTCTAATCAGGAAAATATGTGGAAAATTAATTGCCTTAAATTAATCTCGATTTCACTTTTTAAACTAATTAAGAGATTAAAAATGTCATATATCAGTTTTGCCCAACCACATGTGTATGTCACGTGGTATCAAAAAGTAATTTTGTTAACAGAAATATATCAAAGAGCATAGAATATATAGATGTTAGAAGGAATTAAATATTAGAGACATTTTTATAATAACTCGGATATTTTTATTAACGGTACTAAATTAAGCATTTTATTTTTAAAAATGAATACAGGTTAGAAATAACAAAGATAATAATATGTTACAACTTAAATAAGATTATAATTACACCTCTATTAAGCAAAAAAAAAAAAACTACAATTACATTACATATTTGCTGTTCAGTAATAAGTTTATGATTTACACGTACAAGAGATACTATATATATATATATAATAATATTACTTTTTTTAGTTATTAATTATTTTTAATTAAAAAATATGTTATATTATCTCATTTTAGTAAAAATAATTTTAAATTATTAATTTTTTTTAAGACATCGAATATTAAAAATTAAGAATTAAAAATAATTTTATGCTTATAATTTATTATAATTTTATAAATATTATATCAAAAAATATATTTAACCAAAGTTAAAATGAAACACGTGTACTTCTTTAATTTCAAATATAATTATCTCTGTGATCTAATTTATTTTCATATCATTCACGTAATTGTATTCATTCAAAAATTTAAATATTAATTATAATTTTAATATATTTGTAATCATAATAATGCTATTTATAAATTAGTCTTTTCTTTATATTTTAATTTACGTTTAGTTTGGTACTCAACGTAGATATATATGCGTCGGTTTGCAACTTAATTTGCATGCAAAATTGTGGAAGAGTATTAGTGTATTAATGATGTTTAGTTTTAGGCCCTTATTCGATATATTACTTATTTGATATGATGATATATAGTTTTACATGTTATTATTTTAAGTTTAAGATTTAAATGATTAATTTTCTTTCTAATACTTCCTATATATCTTAACAGTTGAGATACAATAATATAATATATAATTTTATTTATCTTTTATCTTATAAATCTTAATATATTAGTGTAATATATATATAATCAATGATAACAAAATATTACCTGATTTTTACATGGTCGAAATTTAAAGAAAATATTTTCTCCTTTATATAAGATCTGTAGTTATAAAATGTTATATAATATTTTAACATTGTCATGTATTAACAATTTAGATTTTAAGAAATTATTTATTCCTTTATATTTCTTATAAATCTAACATATAAGAATGTAAAAAAGTAATTAATATTTTATAATTAATTATCTTATTTTATATGTATAAATTTTTTTAACTTAATATATGCTTCAAAGGACCACTGAAATTTATATTTTCCAAGGCAGTAGAAATGGGTATTTTTCGAATATATCGGGTTTGTGTTTAGAAAAAATTATAGTAATTTTAATACGATAGCAATAGGGAACTGTTAAAAGAAGTTGTGTATGGAGAACAAGTGGACTTTACGAATAGACACTACAGTGTTACGATCTTATTTTTTCAAGTATCGATCGTGCAGCATTTAGCACTGTCCGTTCCACTAAGCCTGCTTTTGAATCCGAATGAAACTCCAAAGAAAATAGAAAGAGTTTGCAAAGAATGCGTTGTATTGCTCTAGAGAGAGTTTATGTTACAAATGCTAAGAATTCCCAAGGATGATTACAAATGAAGACCAATTGATCTATTTATAGTGTGTCTTCTAAGCTTAAGAATATGCAACCACTTTCTAGATAATTCTAAGCCTAGAATATATAAGAGTGTTCTAGGTTTATGTACAATGTGCCACAAGGCTCTAGGACCTTCTAGCCAACTCTAGAGTCTTCTAGGTTTGTCTAGCTCCTTCATGCACGTTCCGGGATGTTCCGTAAGCTTCTACGACTTCTACATCCTTCCCGAACCATCTGGCACGTTCTAGAACATTCCAACCCATTCTAGCACCCTACAGCGTGCTCTAGAACATTCTAGGGTCTTCAAGCTTGAGTTGAATCCGTCCAATCTAGCCCTTTCTAGACTTAACTAGGCAACTCTAGCACTTTCCATGTAGAATAGTCTAGATCCTTTAGGCAACCACCATTTATTTTGGATTTTTAGGGACATTCTGAGCGGGACGTGACACCCTCCCCCACCAAGTTCAAGCGACGCCCTCGTCGCGCTTTCAAGCCGAAACCTCTACGGCATCTTTGAATTGCCATAAAACTCCTCGTGTTCCCACTTGTTTTTACCCTCTCGGCGTTTTTTCCATTTGACCAAGTATTCCTTATAACTTGGCATACGCCCTTCGTTCTGACTCAAGCCGTCCGCCAAAATCGAGTCCACTTCGTCAAAGCGAGATTACACACCGCGCAGCGTCTCTCGGGATTCTCCTCACTCATGCCTTCCTTGTCTCCATGAAAGGGTTTTAGCATACTTACATGAAAGCACTGATAGATTTTAAGCTTTCGGAGGAGTTATAAATAGGATGATACCTTACCAACTTTCGAGGAAAGGAAACGGTCCCTCATATTTCCGCACCAACCCCTTGCGAACCTTCCGCAAAGAACTTGAATTGTCAGCAATAGTTTAACCAAGACCAAATCTCCTTCCCGAAATTCCACCATCCTTCTTTTTTCTTATCACCCCCATTTCTTCATCTTCTTAGACGCCTTGTCTCAAATAGGCTCGGCCAACCTCGCCTGTTCACGCCAGTGCCTTGGCAAACTCTGAAGCGCAGCAGGCTCTTCCCTTCATAACTCGTGGCCAAGGTACGCGGGAGTCGCGGTCCGGGCCGCCCCACGACGATCTCGGCGGGCTCTTTGCATGGACTCGCTCTCTCGTAGATTATATGAAAATTAGGTCGCATCCAACAGCCTTCGCCCAATCCCGTTGATCGGCACTCACAAAGTTGCTCAAGGTACAACTCCATCAATGTATCAGTACGCTCCATCCGTCCGTCACTTCTGGGGATGAAAAACTAGTAGAGAAATTCAAGTCCGATCCCAATAGCTTGAATAGTTCTGTCCAAAATTTCCCCGTTAATCGTGGGTCTCGATCACTCACGATATTAGAAGGGATTCCTCAATGCTTCACAACATTCTTGAGGAATAAACGTGCCATCTCATCGGCCGTGCAATCCGTTGAGGCATGTATGAATGTTGCATATTTGATGAAGCGGTCAATTACCACAATAATGCTGCTAAAGCCCTCTCGATTTTGGCAAGTTGATGAAATCCACAGAGACATTCTCCCATGGTCTCTATGGAATAGCATCTGTCTAGCAATCCTCCCAGTGTACGCCGCTCTATCTCTGTCTCCGTTGGCACACAAGACAAGTCCTTACATAGGCTTCAACATCGTTCCATAGCCGAGGCCGTAGTATATTGATTTGATCAAAGCAAGGCGCGCCTCATTCTCGGGTGTCCAAATAAAGTGAATCACGCGGCACTCTCGATAAGTTCTTTCCTTAAGTTCACCCATTTTTCGCACGAAGATACGATTCGCTCGCACGCATGTAGTCCATCACTCACCCAAAATCGTTTCTGCTTTTCTCTTCCATGACGAGGCAGCGAGGTTTTGAGCAAGGGAATCATGCTCCAACCCTTCTGATCCTTTCCAACAAAGGCGGTTACTTGGCCTACCGGCGTCAGCTACCCGTCTTTTCCACTTGGCAGTCAACCACCACGTTCCGTCTGCGCGTCTCGATTTTTTCCACCTTATCGTGGCTCATTTGTCGCTGGTCTTCTGTGGTCGAGCTCTAACTCAACTTCACGGTCCACCTTCCTCCTCGGGTGGAAACCATTTGCAGGCCTCAGCGTATCACCCAACGGGACTTATCTCTGGGACAACTCGCACTTCCGTCGCAAGCTTGGCTTTGCGACTCCCCCGTCATTGTACTTTTCGAGATGGTCGTATCCTCTTTTTTCTCTCTTAAATCCCTTCGAATCAAGTGCCGAGAGAGCCTTCGTCAGGCGTTTTGGTGGTCCCGTCCATCTACCACGCAAGCCTTTCGAACCATCCATAACGCACATGTAGCTCGAGTATGGCACCAAGAAAGCTCTAACCTGGTCCAAGAACTCCACGCCGAATACCATCGAGTAGTCATCTATAGCGCCACCGATAAGTCCACTGCCAATCCAAGCACCAAGACCGACCTTAACTCCTCGAGCGACTCACGCAACGGCAAGGCCGAGTTAACCGCTTTGGAGAGAACCCCCTCTATTGACTACCTTCAGGCCAAGTCTCTTTGCTTCTTCCACTGAAACAAAGTTGTGAGATGCATCTGTGTCAACCAATGCTTTCGCGACCTTCCCATTGATGGTGGCATCCATGTACATCAAACCTTTAGGGGTCTTTGGGGCGCTCTGCATTGCACTAAGTAGGCGTAAAGAACCCATCTTTGCGCCTACATCCGACTCGCCTCGATCCTGGTCATAAGTGGAAGCAACTAAGGCACTCAATGCCTTTCTTTTCAGACATTCACGTGCCCAATACGGTCCGTCGCAAATGAAGCATGTCACACAGGGCTTTGAGGCACCACGATCCTCTTTTTCCTTCCCCTTTGTCTCGTGATTTGAATGAGGAACTCTCTTTATGATTCTTAGGTCCCTGACTTTTACCGTGGCTTCCCCCACTCTTTCCTCCAACAAACTTCTTATCTGTGGCTTTTGGGCTCTCCTTATTTGTGGAGTAGTCAATAAAGCTTTCTGCAGTCGCAATGGCCGAAGACAAGTCTTGGACACCACGTCGCTTGAACTCAAGGTTAGCCCACGATTAGAGACCATCCATGAACAAGAATAGAGCATCCTTGTCAGATGTGTTAAGAACTTCAAGCAGCAGGGTTGTGAACTCCTTCACGTAGTCCCTTATACTACCCGTTTGCTTTAACCATTGCAATCGTCATCTAGCTTCCTCTTCAGCATTTACAGGAAAGAACTACATTTTGAACTCCTTTTTGAAATCTTCAAAGGTTTCGATTGTGCAAACCCCTCGTTGCACATTTTCATGCCTCCGTCTCCACCACAACATAGCAGTGTCAGACAAATACATGACATCAGTTCGGATCTTGCTGGCAAAGTCCGTTATGCCAGTAGCCTCAAAATATTGTTCCAGCCCCCATAGGAAGTTCTCCACTTCCCTAGCTTTCCTAACACCATTGAAGGTCTTAGGCTTGGGAACATCCACCCTCTTAGCCTTAATGACGGTGGTTGTGCTAGTTCCCGCGGCCATAGCCCGCTTACATAGAGCTAGATCACCACACATGTCCTCAACTCTAAGCAACACATTAGCAAGTTCTCTTTGGACAAGATCTCTTACCTTGGCAAGTTCAGCTTTTAACCCATCGATCTCTTGCCTTAACCCACCATCTAGCTCGTTAAGGGACATCTTAACCACTGCATGGATCTCCACATCCTCGGCCTCCAAGCCATTGCAACGTTCCTCTAAGTTGTCCACCCTGTCGAACAGCTCCCCTAAGCTGTCCTGCGCACTCCCCACTCGTGCTTCTAAGCTAGAAAGTATGTCCTTTGACTTGGCTCGAGATTCTTTTGATGGTTTCCGGGTTTCCTCACGGCCACGTTCCATAGGTGGAACATCGACGCTTGGTGTAGATGGAGCAACGTTCTTCATTATGCCAAAGGTAGAAATGCTTCAATCGAAAACTCTGATACCAACTGTCACGACCTTATTTTTTCAAGTATCGATCGTGCGGCACTTAGCACCGTCCGTTGCACTATGCCTGCCTTTGAATCCGAATGAAACTCCAAAGAGAATAGAAAGAGTTTGCAAAGAATGCGTTGTATTGCTCTAGAGAGAGTTTATGTTACAAATATTAAGAATTCCCAAAGATGATTACAAATGAAGACCAATTGGTCTATTTATAGTGTGGTTTCTAAGCTTAAAAATATGCCACCACTTTCTAGATAATTCTAAGCCTAGAATATACAAGAGTGTTCTAGGTTTATGTACAATGTGTCACAAGGCTCTAGGACCTTCTAGCCAACTCTAGAATCTTCTAGGTTTGTCTAGCTCCTTCATGCACGTTCCGGGATGTTCCGTAAAATTCTAGCGGCTTCTACATTGTTCCCGAACCATCCGGCACATTTTAGAACATTCCAACCCATTCTAACACCTTGGCGTGTTACAGAACATTCTGCGCTTTCAAACTTGAGTCGAGTCATTCAACTCTAAATTTTCTAGCATTTCTCTGCGAACTCTAGAACTTTCAATATAGAATAGTCTAGATACTTTAAACAACCACAATTTATTTTAGATTTTTAAGGACATTTTAAGCCGAATTTGACAATAGTTAATTTTAATTTTAATAAATTAGTCGGCGAAGGGAAGCCCAATAAGCTTCCTGCAAGATCAGGACCAACCT
Organism: Hippophae rhamnoides; assembly: GCA_033030585.1. Taxonomy (NCBI): domain Eukaryota; kingdom Viridiplantae; phylum Streptophyta; class Magnoliopsida; order Rosales; family Elaeagnaceae; genus Hippophae; species Hippophae rhamnoides. The sequence goes on along the minus strand of CM065428.1, from coordinate 56,382,949 downwards.
TCATTCTTCCTCTGTCACGTATCATTTACCCAAACGTTTCCTTCTTTAACTGCCAGTTTGCCACCTCGCCAGCTACGCACGCTTTCCCTCACTCTGTAGTCTCTACTACTATAATTTTTTCGTACTCCAAAAACGAAACAACACGTATAGGCTAATAATAATGGTATTTGTCAATTTTGAAATTGGATAAAATAATGTTAAAAATTGTATATACAATCTTTTTCAAGTTAAAAAAAAGAGAGTAAAAAATAATAATTGTTAACCGTGAGAAGAGAGTAAGACCGAAAATATGCAAATGTGGTTTTTTTTAATGAAAATATACAAATGAATTTAAGATTATAAACTCTTCGTAAGTACCATTTTTGTACTCCATATTATTTTAAAAAAAAATTCCTCTCCAACACAGCTAAGAGCAGAAAATTGGACAATTTGTTTGCTATACCTAAGAATACTGTAATTAAATATAATAATATAATATATGTGTTAAGTTTATATTTATATTTTTTAATAGTTATATAAATAAAAAAATTACTCAAATCTTTTAAGAAAAATTTTTCAATCATAATTAAATAAAAAATTTACTATTAATATATAAAATAATACATCATATAATGAAAATATAATTTAAATTTAATAGAAAGATTTATTAAAATAATTGTCAAATTTTTAATTAAAAATTATTTCATTAAATATATATCTATTGAAAAAAAATGAATATATAACATGTGTTATTTTTTATATTTAAAGAAAAATAAAATAAAAATTTAATTTTATTATCATCTATTTTATGAATAAATAAATTTAAAAATATATATTTTAAATAAAATGAATAAATAATTCTTAAAATCCAAACAAAAAATCTCCGCTACCAATTTTCCTATAAATTAAATAGCAAACAGTGAGCTGAACAGTGAAGTGAATATAAAGTAGAAACGGAAGATTCCTTTGCCCCTTTCAAACCCGAGCAAAGCCTATTTCGGTTGGCTTATTTGCCCTTCCTTCCCGCTTCTTTCAATTACTTGCGCGCCTGCCTAACTCTTTCTAGGGTTTCCACCAATACGCAAATATGATGGCCGACAAAGGAAAGAAATCGAAGCTCGCCCCCAAGGAGGATTCTGAGGCCATGAATGATGACCTCGTTCTCTCTATCGAGAAGCTGCAGGAGGTCCAAGATGACCTCGAAAAGGTTATATTTCACCTCTCTTACTCCCCCTTTTCTCTTCTTCTTGTCTTTCGAATTAGATAAATAGAGTGGACCGTGTTGCTCTACCGATTGTAGATTTTTAGTTAAAGAGCGGTCACTGAGAGTCTGTCTTGTTCGTACTGGTATATGTTTCCTATAGCTATCTTAAAAATTATTACTATTATCTCCCCTTGGGTTCCCTTTATTTGATTACATTATAAAACGGGAATTTCGCTCGAATTCATGGCTTTTGTGGATATAAAATTAGGATTGGGTTGGATGTGTTGTATGACAACGTTTTTAGGTCCCATTTAAAGTCAATCAATGAGATACGGACTACTGATGCATCAATGAGACTTGAATTTGCATCTTATTCATATGATTCGAGATTGCTGTTTGTACCTTGTACGGACTACTGATGCAGTTTTCTATTTTTATTTTTTTGGGGACCTTATAGGTTAACGAAGAAGCCAGTGACAAAGTATTGGAAATTGAGGAAAGATACAATGAGATACGCAGACCAGTCTATTTGAAACGGAATGACATCATCAAAAGTATTCCTGACTTCTGGTTGACCGCTGTTAGTGATTCCATCTCAAGATAACTAGATTTCCAACATTTTAATGTACATCATAATTCATTTGGAATCTTTCTTTCTGTTTGACTTGTATTATTACTTCCTGCAGTTCTTGTGCCATCCTACACTATGTGATCTTTTGAGTGAGGAAGACGAGAAGGTTCGATTACCCCAATAATATATACATATATATATATATATATATATATTTATATTTAATCATATGGTTTCTTATAATCTAAACAATGCTATTTTATTTTTTTCTTTGTTAATTTTTTCTGTTTATCAACTACAGCATGCAACCTAGTCAATTCAGTAATAGTTTCCTAATTTCTAGTGAACGTTTGAGATAACCGCATGAGATTTAAGTTCTGCTTCTTTTTGTTCTTTACGTAGATATTCAAGTATCTTGATTCTCTTGACGTGGAAGACTTTAAAGATGTCAAATCAGGATACTCCATATTATTTGTAAGTTTACTTGGGATCTTACGTCTTAAAAATTTATCTATCTCTTTCTTATAAAAAAGATGATGACAAGTCTTTTAAGAAAGCCACCCAAGATTTTTGAAACTTTATATTATGGGTAATATTTTAAATAATGTGTCATGATCTTGTTAATAAGATAGAAATTAAGACGATTTAAAATAAAGAATTCGAAACCTTGTAAGTTTTTTGTTCAATAATGGGTTTTGACTAAACACTTAATAATTTTTTAAAGCCATTTCTTATCATTAATATTATGGCACGGTGACTTTACAAGTCCTATATTTATTCTAAAAATAATACTTAAATCTTATACTTATTTTTTGTGACACTTTAGTATTATTGTTATGAAAAAGTGACTATATAAAACAAATGATCATTTTTTTTATGTTTTTATTTAATTTTTTCTTTGATTCTTTCCATCACATTTTATTCACGTTAAAATAATCTCTACCTAAATCAATTGAAAAAATGAAAATATAGTCACTTATTAATAACAATAAGACTTAACTGATATAAAAAATGAATATAAGAATTAAGTATCATTTTTATAATAATTACATAACCCCGACGGTATTTATCTTTAATATTATTTGGTGCCTCAATGCTGTTTGTTGTGATGATTTTTGCCTGCATGCTAACGTTCTTTTCTCAGTATTCTGTCCTAAAGGTTTTCTATATCTAAAATCTCATTTCAGAATTTCAATGAGAATCCTTACTTTGAAGATAGAAAGCTTACAAAATCCTTCACGTTTCTTGACGAAGGGACCACTAAGATAACTGCGACCGCAATCAAGTGGAAGGAGGGCATGGTAACAGACAAGCTCTTTTGCCCTTTGGATTTCCGTTCTTCCATCAATCAATACTTACATGACTTGTAATATGTCTAGGGTGCTGCAAATGGAGTTAATCATAAGAAAGGAAACAAACGGCCTCTCGCTGAGGAGAGGTTATTTTCTTTGTTTGTCTTTATAATTCCCAACTGCTTTCCGAAATGTAGTTAATTTTACGGTAGTAGTAGGCTGGAAGCTGAAACATTTTGTTAGATTTTAAGATATTTGTGAAAGTCTTGTATGGGTGGTTCATAGGTCATCCATTATTGTCGACAAAGAAGCAGAGAAAATAATTTCTTTTTTTAGTTGTACTCAATCTTCACTATCTATTTCATATTTACCCGCAAACTGTATTATCAAATTACTTTTTTAAGTTACTAGTAAATTTTTTTTAATATATATATTTAGAGTTTTCTTTCTCTAGTGTACCGCAAAAAAAGTCATGTCTCTCAACTTGCATGACTCATCTATCTACAACTTGCTCTAAAAATTTATCTACAACTTGCAGTTTCTTTAGTTGGTTTGGTGAAAGTGAACAGAAGGATATACCAGAGCTTCATGACGAGGTAGCTTCTTTTGTATTTCTTTATTCAGTTTATTATTTAAGTAGACATACTCGATGATGACGATTGCTTCCATGTGTTTTTATTTGAAAATTTATTTGTTCATATTGTAGGGTTGGCATTTAAGTGTCAAGACTTTGACTAACTTCTTTTAAATTATCATGTTAAGGTGCCTTTTCTCACAAAAATTTACAGGTTGCAGAGATAATTAAAGAAGATGTGTGGCCCAATCCTCTGAAGTTTTTCATTAATGTAATATTTTCTTTTATATTTTACTTATTTTTTATTTTTAGAAAATGAGAGATTATCATTCTTTTATTAGAAGTCTCATTTTTATTTGATGCTTTGGGTGGAGTTTTAGTCTTTTAGAGAAGTATTTTCATAAAGATTTATCACATTAAATTATTCTTACAGGAGATCGAAGAGGCTTCTGATGGAGACGAAGATGAAGAAGAGGTATGAAACAATTCTTAATTTCTAATCCTATAATGGTGTGTTGTCCGAGTGATAAGCAAACACACGAATCAAAGGCATGCTCAGCTCTTACCTATAGGTTCTCTGCATGTTTTAAGTAACTTGTGCTTAACGATTTGGAAAAATATCTCATGATTGGTGGTGTTATATTGTTTCAAAATTTTGTTACGTTATTAGGTGAACAGTATAAAGTAATAAAAAAGCTAATGATATTGTTCTTACTACTGTTGTTATTGATACAACAACATTGTATGAATTATCTATTATATTTATATACTTATTTACACTTGTGTTATTATTATTTGATAAAATGAACTAATAATTTTATCATTATGAATTTGAGTTGTACATCACCCTAAAAAAAATAGAATAATTTTACTGTTGCCGAAGTGATTCGTATTTCCTTATCTAATATTCACACATTCAAATTCTTAAGTACAGATTTTGCAATTTTACTTGTGCAGGAGGAGGAAGATGAGGGAGACGATTAAAGATTTAATTTTTGCCATCTTTGTAATGGATAGAGGTTTATAGGAGCCCTGTGTTCCTTTAGTTACCTATCTAATTTTGGTTGATGAACTAGTTCATGGTAAGCTTAGCCATCTTATAGCAGACAACAGCAATGGCCATATACCAATGTCATATTTTTTATAAATATAAATATATATGTATTTTTTCCCTGTTTTTTAATGTAATTTTTGAAACCCTTTTAAACCGTGGACCATCAAGCCATACACATCTGTCCATTTACCACCACAAAACTTAGGCCATATGGCTGCTAGTGAGAACAGTGAATTAAGAGCTGAACTATCTACACATCTTGAGAACCTGATCCACGAGTTTTTTCGCCTCTCATACATGAAGAATCAAGGGCATCAACAGGGTTGCATCTGGAATTAACATTAAATTTGCATCGTCTTATATTTGCCTTCATTATATTATCATAAGGAGCAGTACAAGTCTTTCTTCTTTTGTACAAGGTCAATCAAGTTCAATCAGCTATTTTACCAATATACTCCCAATTTGCTCTCATTGTTATGATGATACGTGGCTTCATGTCAGTCTGGGCCTTGGATGTATGGATCGTATCCGATTGACCACAAAATAATGAAATAGTACATATGTATAAATTATAACATATATTTTGAGATAAATTTGATTGTGTATAATATGTAATTATTATTTTGGTACTCAAATCCAAAGCAAACGTGAAACTCATACCAAGTAACCGTTGAAATAACAGAAAAGTAAGACTTGAAAAAAAATATTTAATTGCTATTATTTGAGTAAAAAAAAGAAGTTAATATTTACTTAAATACGTATATTGTATACCTGGTATAACTAGAATTGGGAAACTGCACAGTGAAAGATAAGTAATATGAATATGCTTCTGGACAAAGTTTTGGATACAAGAGTTGTATGAAAGACAATAAACGGCAGCAAAAGTTCCTAGTGGTGAGCTGTTGGATTTGGCCTTTCTATCCACGACTTTCTCCATGCTTCTTATAATTTTGAGCTCAAACATGACCTGACCAAACCTACCTAAAAAGAGATCCAACTTTCAATATACCAGTAAAAATTTGTACAGCATTTGTATGTGGAAAAGCTAGTGGACATATCTCACTAGGAAAGGGCGGTGAATCCCATGACAAAGTCGGCTTCCAAAGTAAAGGGAAATCGAATTGCTTCCCACTGGTTACTATCTTCGAATGATCCTAGATTCTTCCTCTTCTTCTTGAAGCCTGGTTGTTCATCTTGTCCTATTCTCACATCTTGAGGCAGAGTTATTGAGAAGCCACTACCAAATTGATGTTCTGGGCTTTGAAATTCAGGGTTAAGTAGAATAGAGGTTGCATCAACTTTGGAGCTGGTGGTTGTTGTTCCTGATATTTCTGGTGAAGAGAATACAAAGCCATTATTGGGAATTTCTCCATTTGAAAATGGGAAATTGGATGGCTTGTTATAAGAAACGTTAGAGGTTTGTTGTTGCAAGTGAGCACTAGTGCAAAACCGGATGGCTGGTTTAATTTCAGTGCTAAACTGAGTGAATTGTCCTCCTTGACCCTCAATGAGTACGTCTGATGCTGCAATTTCTGGACAACTGGAAACCCAAGAATGAGAAAAAGCTCTTTGTGCCATGGAATTTGCTTTTTTGAATATCCTGCAAAATTTCCCATGAATCCTGTTGTCTCCAAACACAATTTGTTGGGTTGGAGGAAGTCTTTCGTCAAACAGTTTGTTGGGTTGGTATGAGGAATCCAAAGTAGAAGGTAGACGAAATTCATGCATCATCCAATCAGTTTTGATTCCTTTAGCAGCTCTGCCTCAGTATAAAACAAGCGACTTCTTCAAACCAATACGACTTCTTCAAAATATATTTATGGATAAATAATTAATTTATTATCTAAATATTTTATTAAATTAATTTATTATTCAAAAATATTATCTGGATATCATAATGTATAAAAATATTCAATTAATTGATAAATTGTATTAAATTGTTATTTTTAAGTATCATTAAATTTTAATGATAAAAAATATAAAAAGTAAAATTATGGTGATACTAATACAAAGAAATCATGTGCCTCGTATATTCCTGTATTTACGGTCCCTTGGACAGTAGAAATACCACTCTTTTCTCCGTACTCACCGGTTTTTATTTATTTTATTATTTTTAAAAAATAAACTAAATAACAAATAATGAAAATTTAAAGTTATATAAATAACTTAATTATTCAGGATATTTTTTTATTTTTAACTTTATTAAAATATATATATATTGGTTTTGTATAAAGTTTAAAAAGTATATATTTATTTATTTTATAAAAAAATAAACATGTATTTTTTTAGATAGAAGTTAAAAATAAAAAATCATATATATTAAAAATTATACCCTATAATTAAACTAAAATCTAATAATAATTGTTAAGTTCCACGTTGGTAAGAAAGAAAGAATAATCTCCTTATAAGTAGGCAATCTTACTCTAACTCATGTTTTTGAGTTAAGAAGTTAGGCCGGCTTTAAGACAGATTTAACTCTCTTCCAGATTCTATCGCCGTCTGTAAATTGACCGTCAGTAACCGACTAGTCGATGTGGAGGATGTGTTCCACACGGCAAAAGAAAGAAACAACAACGCCCTTATAAGTTTCAATAATCCTCTAACTCATGTTGTTTTGAAGTTCCCATGGGTCGTATCTGTAAACGTCCACTTGCTTGATAAGTTCCATGTATAGAGACCGGTTTTAAATCTTTTTTTTTTTAAAGGTAAAATCCGACCAGTTATTCATCAGTTGGAGGAAAGCTAAAAGCCGGTAACAGAACATCATCTACTTTTATTCATCTCATTCTTCTCATCCATTTTCTTGTTCAAATAAATTTGAATTCTATATACAGTTTAAAAGGTGCGGTAGACAAAGGCATAGTGAAAAAGACGACTTGACCTTTGAATTAGCAGCTCTAATTCTTTGACATCAACTCATATTTTAACAGTAGAGTTCACTTTCTTCAGGACCATCGTGTGATCCTATAAAGGGTTCTGCTTCCGAAGCTTAGACCGATCTTTCGGGAAGATAATGAAGAGTGTGTTTTTGAGAAGGAAGATGAAGTAGAGGACTCTTAAGAACCACTACAAAGAAACAGAACTAAGTGTAAGTGCTAGTGTAGTGTAGTGGTGTATTTGTATGATTGTTTTAAATAGGGCTTTAACTGGCTGGCTTAGTGTGCTTTGGAACCCTTGGAGGCAATCTTAGATACAACTAATATACTTTGTCTTTTATTAATATCTAGTTACCCCCTTTTACCCTCTCTTTTTTTTTTTTACTTTTTACACTCATTTTGTCAGGCCTCAGCTCCATATATGAAAAGGTAATATTTGAATAGAGGTGTAAATTAATATAGATTATAAATAATAATTACATTAATTTTTATAACTTATTTGATATTATCTTATTTTATATTTCATGACATAAATTTGATATTGAAATGATACTAGTTGAAATATATCATTTATGTTTAATAGATTTAAATAAAAATAATAATGGATAATTATTTATAGTATAAAAATTTAATAAAAAAAATGATAAAATATTATATTTAAAATTAGATAAATTAATATTATAATATAAATAAGAAGAAATAATATTATATCTTGAATTTATTGTGAGAATATTGAATAAAATATAAGATAAAATAAGAAATTTTAAGTTAGGGGTGTAAATCGGTGAGAATTGAGCTACTTTTGAAACGTACCAAATTAGTTTAATTAGAGTGGTATTTCTACTCACTGGGAGTTTCTTTACATTTAGTTTTGTTAATAAAAACATTTACAGATATAATATAGTCCATACATAAAAATTTTCATAAAAAATTAGTTTTTAATAAGTGTTTGAAGCCATTCTTCCAGCAGTTCCATCGACAAAAAAAGCTAGACAGACAAATGAATCATAAGAGCGGATACTGTTCCTTTACTCTAAAGTGATGTGCTACAAATGAATTGCAATTGTCATTTGTTTACTCGGTATCTGTTGATTCAATAACAGCTTGAGCCTTCTTCGCTTTAGTTGTAGCTAAAATTTAAATATTGAACAATGCATCGCCTTAAATAGGTTCGTTCAAATCAACTCTATTTAAAGAGACGAATAATGCATCTAAGCACTCTTAGTTATACAAATTAAAGCAATTTAAATCCTTTGTTATTTCTTTACAACAATTTAATCATTTTTTTTATCAATTTTGTAGTCATTATTATCATTTGTTAAAAATAATTTATAATTGTTCTTTGCAATTTCAAAAGTATTAAATTACTACAAAATATAATTTCTCCTCATTCAAAGGAAGCGATTGATCCGGATGAGGCAACAACCACAACCAAGAACAGAACGGAACACCCTAGATTCAGAAACAGTACATGCAGTATCTTACACTGCTAAACATGACATAGTTTAAACTTAATCTAACTTATAATTTGGGAAAAATTTCCACTTTGGAAGTGAAAGATTTAACATTTATTATAAGCTTAGTGGATTACAGATGTTCTCATAACAAGGTACACACCCTAACTAATATTCTGTAATCTGTAACTTGAGATGCAAGAGTAGAAAGCTCAAATCACATTTAAAACATGAAGCCAACAATTCATTGTCATCAAATGAGCTAAAGCAGTACTACCAATATTCCAATAACAATGAAAATAGGAAAATTTTAAAAAACAAAACAAAACAAAAATTTCACTCAGCTTATCTCAATAATCAAAACAGCTATTACATTATGGGACATTTTAGCTCCTGGCTGCCTGCTTTTCTTTTGCCTTTTGGATCTTCAAAACTTTCTTCACAATCTTCTGCTCTTCCACCAAGAATGCACGAATAATCCTGAGTGAACATAAAAACAGCTTCATCATAGTTGCTAACAAGAAAATTGATAGTTCATACAATACAGTGAATGATTCATTAAGAAATACCTCTCCCTAACAGCACAACCAGAGAGTACACCACCATAGGCACGATTCACAGTCCTGCGGTTCCTAGATAACCTAGACCTCTTGTACTCTGTAGGTCTCAAGTGAGGGATCTGCAAACAAAATCAAAATTGTCAACACCACAGGCAATAGTATTCTCTCACATTCATAAATATTACTGAAGATGAAAATTGGGATGAGATAGCCCATTAACCCATGGTAGATGGTACAATCCATCAAGTTAAAAATTTCATCCCATATTGTCCCATAAACTTCTTTTGTGGGCTGGAATGATATTGGGATATCATTCCATTTCATGTTGTCCCAAATGGGTTTAAGTTATTTTTTTTTCATTTTAAATGAAAATAAATAAGTAGATATATAAAAACAAGGAAGAAGAAAACATGATTATTGTAAGTTTGTAACTGGAAAACTTAAAGTGAGGGATCATTAGAGCATCCCACATGAAATGGACCCATGGATTCATTCAATATATGGGATGTGTGATGGTACGGTATATCCCAATTTAAATATCTAGATATTACTTATAATTAATTCGATGATACAAAAATCTTGCAACTTTTAAATCTCACAATTAACTAGGCATATATGAGCCTACAAGAGAAAGGGAAAGAACCATTCAGAAATCTATGCATAGAATGCCTAAAACAAGATAAAAATATAATTAACATATAACAATTTAACTCATAACAATGGAATAGAAAGAGAAATGAGATTATTAGACACTATGAAGATGCAGCTTGATAAAATAATACATCAAACTTTTATGACAAAAAATGCAATTCGCTTAAAAGACGCCTCACACTAACTCAAATACTTCAGAAGAATAATTATAAAATCAACTAAGCGCATAAGCACAGCTGCAGACATTGTCTATCGTATAATGTGAGCTTAAGCTCGTAGAAAACACATATTATCGGCTAATCAGATGCGCAATAAATACTAATTAAAAGGTGGAAAGTATGATCAGCTAAAAAAACATCAAACATCAATCAATTACATAAGATGCCTAACTAATTACCATTATACAAAAACTCAACCAAACATTTAGGTTTGTATAAATTATAATTTGCTTTTGCATAAGTTCATAGATAGAAGATGAAGATGAAGATGATAAAGATAAACGTACTCCTTGGATTCTTTTTCCGGTAACAGGGCATTTTGGGCCACTGGCTCTCTTCTTAGTGCTCTGGTAAACCAACTTACCGCCTAATGATTAAACACACAAATACAATTAAGAAAAATAAAAATAAACACATGAAATTCCAAAACAACATAATCAACATTAGCATCTAGATGGACAGAATGAATGTGAATACCAGGGGTCTTGACAATGCGTTGCTTGTTGGATTTGGTGGCGTAACTGTGGCGCGTACGATATGTCAACCTTTGCACCATTTTTGACTGTTTTATGCAAGCTCACACTCTCCAACTCGATTCTGCTCCCAACACTATAACGAGTACGATTGCAGCCGAAGAGGTTGTTCAAAGAGAAAGAAAATAGTATAAGAAAGGATATCTGATGCTGGATAACCCTAGATCTGACGGCTATAAAGTCTGATATTATTTTTGACGGATACGATTGAATGGCTTAACACGAGATGAGGGAAATTTTATAAAAAGGGACCGCTAATATTTGGAGAATAAAAAAGAGAACCATTGTAAAACTTCTATTGCAAACACCACCCTTGGATCACTTTATATGCTCAAAATAATTACAAGAAAAATAGAAATAACAGCTCACTGTACTATATGATAATTTTGAACTATTATTATTTTATTTGAATTAACTAAGTGATCTAATTAAAAAATAAATAAATAAATATTTGTTTCTCAATGTATAATAACTAATTAAGGTTAATATAACTCTCATTCATTTACTATATAAGAAACATTGTAGTGTTTGGGAGAAGTTAATAAAAAATTAACTCCCTTCCTCTCTTGCCATGAAGTGAAAACTTATAAAAGAAAAATAATTAATCTCTCCTAGATTATAAACTCTTAATACGTTCTTTAATTTTTCATCTTAAATTTAAGTATGTTATTAATTATTTTGCATAATCTTGACAATATAAAGTGAGTGAGTTTAAGATATATGTAAGTATTTAAATTAAATTTAATTATAACATGAATAATACAAAATAATTAATAAAATTGTTAAATCTATCTTAAATATTTTTGATATAACATAAATAATTATTATTTTAACTTATCTAAATCATTAGTGTTACGATCGTTATCATCTTTACGAATTAAAGTATATTTAAGTTTATTATTTAAATTATTTAATATTTATGTTATTCTCAATTTAATCTTAGAATGTATCATTATAATTAAATATCAATTATTATTATTATTATCAATACAATATCAACTTTTTTATTCTATATGTCTCTAATTCCTCTTCTCGTATTCTACTATTCTACTAGTCCCGTTATATTCAATTTTCTTTTTGAGAAAATTATCATTTCATTTTTATCATCTAATAAAAAATTGATCCAATTTAAAAAAAAAAATCCTATATAATTGAAAAACAACATAGAGTGTCATGCTCTAACTCAAGCCACCATTTCTCGTCACTCTTACCATCCCAATCCATCTAGAATTCGAACAACCCAATAAAAAAAATCCTATTATCAGTCATTTTCAACCACGCATCCCAAGTCGTTTTGTCAACACAAAGTTTAATTCCAACCGGTTTAATCGTTTTTATCATATTAAAACTGGATCTAACATTAAGGAGTCTAGTTCATTTACAATGGTTTGGTTTCTAACCTTTCATAATTTGAATTTGATTTCGTTTAGTTATTTTTTTGAATTTTTATTATATTTAAATATAAAAAATATACCAAAAACTTTGAACGATATGAAATAAACATATGAAGAAATTAAATATAGCAAGCCTAATAAAAGTGTATCACAATGTCAATTCAGTATGCAAATCTACCAGGTGTATAATAGTATTTTACCTCTAACACCCTAGCTAGTTAATAACCTTTCGATTAAAAGCATAATGGAATAAACTTCAAAACTAGTAAATCTTTTATTTGTCATAATATTCCAATTTTTTCTTCTAATCAAAACAAAAAAAAGGAAATTTCATGCGTCTACTTTTCCAAAATTTACATTATACACAGGTATAAAAATATTAACGTTATCGGTGATATTATCATTTTTTTACACATTTTGATATCAAAACGTAATATTTATATTTTTTTACTAAGTTGTCATGAAAATGTCGATAATATCATTAAAATATTATTGTCATTATAATGTCACTTAAATATATTTTTTAACTAAAATATTCTGATTATTATTGTAGACATTGTCTCTAAAATATAAAACAAAATATCAAAAATATTAATTCTTAATTTATTTTTCTCTTTTTTCTTTTCTTTATGAATCATCATTTAAATTCAATTTTTTATTGCTTTTGTAATGGATAATATATTTTATTCTTTCTTTCTTTTAACATGCTTAGTGTATATATAAGTATTTTTAAAAATTAATAATCAATTAAGTTTATTTTCATTGTTAAAATTTATTTATTTATAATAGTTATAATTAAATAATCTATTTAATTATTTCAAATCTTTTAACTACTGGTTGTATAATATTTTTTAAAAATATTTTTTATTATATAATATTTTAATTAATTAATCAACTTATTCATTAATATAAATATTTTATGTATTTAAAAATACATGTATTAAATAAAAAATTAATTTAAAATATAAGTAATTGATTGTTTTGATATTTTTTAAAAAAAATCATATTTTTGATAAATTTTTCATAATTTATGTGATTCTTACTAAATTTTTTATCAACAATAATAATATCTTCGATATTTTTGTCAAAATTATATCTCAATATGTTGAACGATATTGATATTTCAAATCTTTATTATGCATATTTTGTCAAACAAAAGTTAGCTGATAAACATCCATTTGTGATTTCCATTGAAATCCTTAAAGCATAATTTTTTTCATGATTCCCCAAAGAAGTTTAGTAACACTTCCATTAATTTAAAGGAATCTCATGTGCACCATATTTAACCTATTGTTGACTAACTTGGTGAGTCTAATGTACATTTATTAAAATCTTGATAAACATGTAAATTCTGAATGTAATGGTTTGTTATCTAACTGATATATATTAGTGCCTCATTTACTTTTTGTTTGGACATTTTTGTAAGTTGAATTGCTCATATAAGTTTTCGTGTGCTTTTATTTCTCGTGCTCCTCCCATGACACTTGCTAAATTATGTGATGTCGTCTCTAATTTATGGTCATCTGATTTGCAAGGAGTCGAGTTTTGTGAAAGGGAGATCGATAAATGTTAGGAATTATAGGATATATTTAGTAAATATTTTAAATATTTAATTAAATTCTCTAATATTTATATTATTTATCATTTTGAGTCCACGCATCATCATAATTAAATATCATACTATTATTACTAATAGAATATTAACTTCTTTCATTTAAATCTCTCTACTTTCTCTCCTTATATTATATTCTGCTAATCATGTTCCCCATCAGTTTTATCCTCTCTTCAACTCTTAGTCATATTGATTGATTGGATACTTGTGAAAAATTAGATGAACATCAGTGGCAGTCCATGGCCAAAGCACTAGAAAACTTGTCCCTGGCTCAATTTTAGAAGGATCTCGTTTTGGATTAAAAAAAATTATTATAGATTTAAAACTAATTTAATTATTAAAATAATATCGTTCTTACTATAATTTTATTTAATTATTTTATTAATTAAAATTAAACCTTAAGAGTTAAAAAGATAAATATTTGTGGTTAAGGTGGTATAACTTTACATCTGTTGACTTAAACGTTAAATCATTCATTTTTAATATTTCATTTATTTTAATAAAAGATAGTAATTTTAATGATTTTATATTATTAAAAAAACTTTTAACATTATAATTACATTTTTTAAACCCACCTATAATTTTCATAATTTATATTGTATTATCATTTAAGAATTTGTTACACTAAGTCACGCAAAATGTTAAATTAAAAATATATAAAATATTTAAATAATTATACGATTAATTATATTTTAACATATAAATTGATACGTGATTTAAATTTAAATAAAATGATTTTTTTATCATAACTTGACAAGTATGTTACAGATCAACATAACGTGCCAAAATTTAATCCAATTTCAATTAATAAATATTCTCTCAGTTATTCAAAATCTCATATACTCCCTGTGATTGAATATATTGGAAATGTATTTACAATCTTAAAATACAATGAACTAATACATGTTTAAATACAGGAAGTAAGAATCTATTTTTGGAAAAATGCTTTTTAGGAAAAGTATATTAGTTGCATACAACTAATATACACTTGATAAAGTATATTAGTTGCATACAACTAATATACAGTTGATAAAGTATATTAGTTGCATACAACTAATATACAGTTGATAAAGTATATTAGTTGCATACAACTAATATACCATTAAGGAATTATTAACACTCCCCCTCAAGTTGGCGCGTAGATATCGATCATGCCCAACTTGCTTAGTGAACCGTATAATGCCTTCTTGGAAACTCCTTTGATAAGTATATTTGCAAGCTGCTCTTCTGTGGGAACAAAAGGAAAACTAATAAGTTTGGCATCTAACTTTTCTTTTATAAAGTGACGATCAACCTCTACATGCTTAGTGCGATCATTTTGTACTGGATTTTGTGATATATCAATGGCTGCCCGATTGTC
Organism: Hippophae rhamnoides; assembly: GCA_033030585.1. Classification (NCBI taxonomy): domain Eukaryota; kingdom Viridiplantae; phylum Streptophyta; class Magnoliopsida; order Rosales; family Elaeagnaceae; genus Hippophae; species Hippophae rhamnoides. The sequence continues at coordinate 56,367,617 of CM065428.1, read as the reverse complement.
ACAATACATCTGCATAGTATTTTTGAGTTCGAAACCCAAATCCAATAACAAAGTTCTTATCCATAACAATTCGCAAACCCCATGAGCTATACCTCTATACTCGGCCTCAGCACTAGATCGTGCTACCACTTTCTGCTTCTTACTTTTTCATGTAACCAAATTTCCTCCCACAAAGGTGAAATAACCCGATGTTGACTTTCTATTTGTAATACTTTCTATCTATAATACTTCCTGCCCAATCTGCACCTGTGAATCCACACACTTCAAGAGGATTGTTGTGTTTAGAGAACATTACTCCCCTTCCTGAAACCGATTTCAAATACCTTAAAATTCTCAAGACAACATTCATATGGTTCTCACTTGGATTATGCATGAACTGACTCACCACACTTACTGTATATGCAACATCTGGTCTAGTATGAGCTAAGTAAATCAAACGTCCAACCAATCTCTGATAGCGAGCTCGATCAGTTGGTATCTGATCTGGATACTCTGCTAAACAATGGTTTTGCTCAATAGGAGTGTCAATAGGTTTGTAATCCAACATACATGTCTCTGTTAGCAGATAAATAATGTACTTCCTCTAACACAGATATATTCCTTCTCTACCCCTGGCTACCTCAATTCCTAAGAAGTATTTTAGTTCACCTAAGTCCTTCATCTCGAATTCAGAGGCTAGCTGTCTTTGTAATTTATCCATCTCAATAGTATCATCACCAGTGATTACCATATCATCAACATAAATGATTAGGGCTGTTACCTTCCCTTGTTGATGTTTGAGAAATAGAGTGTGGTCTAAATTACTCTGTTTGTAACAAACCTTTTGCATGAACTATGAAAACCTTCCAAACCAGGCTCGAGGGGATTGCTTAAGGCCATACAAAGACTTCCTCGATTTGCATACAAAATTACCAGGAGAATCAACTACATACCCAGGTGGAAGACTCATGTACACCTCCTTGGCTAATTCTCCATGAAGAAACCCATTCTTGACATCAAACTGCCGAAGTGGCCAGTTTAGGTTAGCAGCAAGTGAGAGCAGAACCCGAATCGTGTTCATTTTGGCAACAGGAGCAAAAGTCTCATCGTAGTCTACACCATACGTTTGAGTAAACCCTTTTGCTACAAGACGAGCCTTATACCGATTTACGGATCCATCACCATTATGTTTTATAGTAGATACCCATCGGAAACCAACTGCCTTTTTTCCTTGTGATGGTAACACAAGTTGCCAAGTATCGTTCTTCTTTAATGCATCCATCTCTTCATCCATTGCCTTCCTCCATATTGGATCTCCCAACGCATCCTGCACTTTGTTAGGTACTGATACACCAGATATTTGATTCACAAATGATTTGTATGACTTAGATAATCTTTTAGTGGACATGAAATTGGCTACTAGGTATTTTGATTTTGCATGAATATTTGGTTCATACCTTTTGGCTGGTTGACCTCGAGTAGACCTATTTGGTAACACATACTGTCCAACATTAGACTCGATGTTATTAGTATCAGTAGGTGTACATACCTCATATGAGTGACCTTCAGTACCAGGGAGTTGTTGATCAAGGGTAGGAGTAATGCCTGAGGGTACAGTTCTGTCTTCAATGTCATTTGCTGTAAGTGAATTTGGTGCTTGAATACTTGAAGCATTTGTTTCTGCAATGACTGGATTCAATGAATTAGAAGTCTCATCTGGTCTCATTGAAACATCAGTTGGTGACTCACCTAATGCCTCCCCCTCACCATGATATAGTTCTTCGAAATATGTATTCTCCCCCTGACGAGCAGTATCAGGTGAGGAAAAATAACTCATGTCCTCAAAGAAGGTAACATCCATAGTAACATAATACTTTCTGGTTGGTGGATGGAAGCACTTGTACCCTTTCTGATAACTTCCATAACCAACAAACACACATTTAATTGCCCGGGCATCTAATTTAGATCTTTGATTTTTAGGAACATGCACAAAAGCAACACAACCAAATACACGGGTAGGAAGATTATGAAAGGATGATAAGGAGACATAAGATGCGAGAATTTGGAATGGGATTTTGCCGTTAAGGACACTAGATGGGAGACCATTGATGAGATGGGCGGAAGCTTGTACAGCATCACCCTAAATGTATTTTGGCATATAAGCACTAAATAATAGTGCACGAGCCATATAAAGTAAATGGCGATTTTTTCTTTCAGACACTCCATTTTGTTCCTGTGTTTGTGGACAAGTAATTTGGTGAATAATCCCATGTGTTTTGAATTTTTTTTGAAAAACATGATTAACATATTCCCCCCATTGTCAGAACGGAGGATCCGAATGATGCCATTATATTGTGTTTGAACAAAGGTATGAAAATTTTGAAAAACTGAAAAAACTTCATCTTTTGTTCTAAGAAGAGAAATCCACGATAACCTTGTACAGTCATCGATAAATGAAACAAAATATCTTATACCCAATATAGTGGGCTCTTTAGATGGTCCCCAAACATCAGAATGAATTAATTCAAAAGGAATAGTAATTTTATTAGAAATACTAGGAGAATAAGTAACACGATGGCTCTTGGCCAAAACACAAGTCTCACAATGCAACACGGTCTCATTAACACCAATAAATAAAGTAGGCATGGTTTTTTTCATAAGACTAAAAGACGGATGCCCTAAGCGGCGATGCCACAACCAAATTTCACTTAGCTTATCGGAACTAGAAGTCAATGAAGTGCTTGCCCATGCTTCTGGTTTCTCCCCTTCGTAGTTCTGATCCAAGCGGAACAATCTTCCCCTCAGATACCCTCGACCAATTATTTCCCTGGTAAGAAGATCCTGAAAAATCACATACATAGGATAAAAGGTTACAAAGCATTTAGACTCAATATTCAACTGTGGGACAAATATTAAGTGATGAGATAAGTCAGGTACATATAAAACATTATGGAGCTGTAAAGATGGAGTGATATGAACTGACCCCTGTCCTAAGACAGGAAAGGCCTCACCATTAGCATTTGTAACATAAGACACTGGTGGGGGAGATAACTCATTAAAATAAGATTTATCATAAGTCATATGATCAGATGCACCAGAATCAATAATCCAAGTATTAGACCCAACAGAGTGAGAAACATTTAAGGTCATACCAATCTTACCACGACCAGCTATTGAAGCTGTAGGGATACCTCCACATTCCAAAGGATGATTCTGTCCATAGTAGTCTGGTTCTTGGACAATTTGCACGGCAGCTGTTTTTGCTTTAGAACGATACCCATTTTGTCGTTTTGCCGCATAGTAGTCTGCTTTTGGTTTCAAGTGTGGATATAGTTTCCAACAAGTCTCACGAAGATGCCCCTGTTCATTGCAATAAGAGCAGGGAGAACGAGGGCGATTGGTAAAACCCGGTGGAGGTCCCTACTGATGAAGTGGAATTGAATTTTGCTGCTGGAGGAAGGGTGCCTTTGATTTGGCTTGAATGGCTAGGCTTGATACCTCAATATGTGCCTGATGAAGACTCTCTTGCTAAGATTTGTCTTTACGGATGTATGTAAAGGCAGTAGTCAAGCTCGGAGGGTTTGACATTCGAAGCAATTCGCCTTTAGCGCTATTATGTTTTGTATCAAGACCTCTTAAAAAGGCATATACGCGTTCAAGCTCCTTCTCCTTCTCGTACCACAGAAGGTCTTCTGAATTTTTAATTTTACATGGGCGTTTCTGGTCAATTTTAGCCCATACATTTTTCAGCTTGGTAAAAAAAAGAGATATTGGTTGCCCATTTTGCTACATGCCGGCAGCTTTACACATGAGTTCATGAACTTGAATAAAGTCAGACTCATTTGTATAGAGATCGCTTAAGGTATTCCATATGGCCTCCGCAGTTTCACATTCCTCCACCATTTGTAATATATCATCAGTGATGGCTCGAAATAGAATTGACATGACAAAGCCATCATCAACTTCCCACCTAATATAGGCTTATATATCATCTTGACTAGGAGCCCGAATTGATCCAGATACACGTCCCATCTTATGCATCCCACGAAGATAAATAGACATAACTTTTTTCCATGTTCGAAAATTTGTACCATTAAGTTTAGTACCCCCGAAAGAACCAATTTTTGAACTCTTAACAGAAACGTCAAAATTTGGAACCTCATAAATTCTGGAAACTTGATGATGTCTTGAATCTTCCATTGAAATAATAATAATAATAATAATAATAATAATATATCTATATATTGTGCAGCGGAAATTTTTTTTTTTTTGGCTGGGGTGGGCTAAAAAATGGGCTAAAAAGTGGTCAATGGGCGTAACTTAAACCGATGGGTTGATGGTCTGGGGGCGTAACTTAAAACCGATGATGGGTCCGAACTTAAAATCACGATGGGCCGATTAGTAAGAACTTAAATCGAAAAAGGGAAACAAAATTTCCAAAAAACTGAGTAGCTTAGTGTGCGGACTCACAGAAAATGCAGGGAGAAGTTGGACGCGTAGTGGCTACGCTGAAGCCGGACGGAGCGCAGGGTCGCGCGAGCCGCCGCACGTGGTCATGCGCGCAGGCAAGACGTCGTACGGGCCGACGGCCGACCTCGCGAACTGGACAATGCGGACTGGACCTCGCGAACCTGCAACTGCGACGCGAACTGAACAGTGCGAGAAGATTAACGACACTGCATAAAAAATGGCAGCGGTGCGAGGCGGCGCTACTTGCTCAGAAGCCGATAAAATTTTTTTTTCTTTTTTTTTTCTCTGCTCTGATACCAAATTGAATATATTGGAAATGTATTTATAATCTTAAAATACAATGAACTAATACATGTTTAAATACAGGAAATAAGAATCTGATTTTTAAAAAAGTATATTAGCTATATACAACTAATATATAGCTGATAAAGTATATTAGTTGCATACAACTAATATATCATTAAGAAATTATTAACAATTGTAACATTTAATTTAATAGTGATTGCTAAATTTTAAATAGATGCATTGTCATTATATACGTTAATAGTGAATCATTATAGATAAATGCATTGCGCATTGCAAAAAGCATGACGAGATATAATGAGGTGGATGCTTGACCAAACTAATTAATGCAAGTATGGTAATGAATAATGATATGTATGAACACATACTGATAATATCAAAGTCACATATCAAGGGGTCCTATTTTCTGAAGCAGCCATTCATTTTGATAGACAATTAATTGTTCAGCATCTACAAAGGTTATAGGTTTTGTGTGATTCTGCCATCTTCTCGTTCAAAGCCACGTAGAAACCAACACAATGTTTTTTTAATTTTTATAAAAATAAATAATTAAATTCAATATGTTTTATTATATATTTATTATATTTAAAATATATGGGTTTAAATTAATAAAATTCAAGATTAATAATTTTTTATTTTTTATTTTTTATTTTTTGAAAAAAAAGGGTCTCGCCACCGTGTTGCTCCTCAGTAAATGCTCTTGCTGTCACCTTTTGACTATTTTTCCAAATTTACTACTTCTTCATTTCCCATTATGAACAAAATCTTGTTTCTTTGCGTGGTCAGGGAGGGCCTCTGTCCCTCCTTCTCTTTCTCATTTATTTATTTTATTATATATGTAAAGATCAGATGAATACATTGAAAGTAGATACTAGATAGCACCCCAAAGCACTTTATAACCGAGAGACATATAGTAATACTAGTGGTAGTGGTAAAGGAAATTATTATAAAGGTGCAAGGATAGTATTACTATAGATTGGTTAGAAAAATGGGTAGACCTCCTTGTTGTGACAAAGAGGGGGTTAAGAAACGACCCTGGTCTCCTGAAGAAGATGTCTTATTAATCTCTTATATTCAACAACATGGTCCTGGCAATTGGAGGGCTATCCCTTCCGGTACAGGTTATTTTTCTTTTTGTATTTCTTGATCTTCATCCTATGTATCAAAACAATATTTCTTTAATATTCTTATGTTGTTGATCTTGTTATATATATATATATATGTTCTGGAATGGCGTTGCACTGTTTTAGAAACATAAGTTTTTCTAATTCAATTTAATAAGATATCATTTAGTTAATTATTTTCTCAGTTTTTTACTAAGTAGAATTTTTTTTAACATTCTACTCATGTGGACAATTTATCAATGAATAAGGATAGGTTTATAATTTTTTACAAGTGAGTTTCAAGACAATGATGTCACAACCAAAACATCTCCCTAATTCAACTAAATAATATCATATTAAATTAAAAATTACTCATATTTATAAATAGTATGTTTGATGATCAATCGTAGAACTTTCTTTAACACCTTAAATTTCATTTAATTATCTACTATTTATATATTGATTTTGAATTTACATGTTATAATTAAGCTATTTAGTTTCCTTAATTACTCATCTATATATATATATATATATATATATAGCTTACTCATCATTTGGGTATTGTGTTTTCAGGGTTGCTAAGATGTAGCAAGAGTTGCAGACTTAGATGGGCTAATTACTTGAGGCCAGGGATTAAACGCGGTAACTTTACAGAGCATGAGGAAAAGACGATCATCCATCTTCAAGCCCTTTTAGGCAACAGGTATATAATATGCACACACATTGTTCTATTCAAAATTACTAGACGATTTTTATTCTAATACTTTTTAAAAATGTGAGTTTTAATCTCGTACCTTTAATGTAAAATAGATAAAAGTATATTTTAGTCTCCTAACTTAGTCTTGATTTATTATATAATATTGTTACAGATGGGCTGCAATTGCATCGTACCTTCCACAGAGAACAGACAATGACGTTAAAAATTACTGGAATACATACCTCAAGAAAAAGCTCAATAAGGTTCAAACAGGTGGTTCAGGAGGCCAATGTAAAGAGGTTAGCAGAGGCCAGTGGGAGAGGAGGCTCCAAACGGACATTCACAAGGCTAAGCAAGCTCTTTGTGAAGCACTTTTCCCTCATCATGATAAATTACCACTTAGTTGTTTATCTGAATTAGATTCAAAACCCACTACTTCTGGGTGCACTAATTCATTAACCCAATCCACAAACTATGCCTCAAGCACCAAAAACATAGCAAAATTGCTAAAAAATTGGATGAGAGATCCACCAAAACAAGCAACAACAACAAAGTCATCGGAATTCAATAATCAAAGTTCCTTCAAACAGAACATGTGTGCAGGGACGGATTCAGCATCGAGTGAAAGGACCCACCCAAGTGCTGCGAACAACAACAACAATAAAACTAGTATTGGGATGGAATTACTTGACACATTTGAATCGTTATTTGGTTTTGAGTGTTTAAACCAATCTCATTCAAATAATTCGGAGTTTTCTGGGTCTATGACGTCCTCTGATTGTGAAATATTCCAAGGGGAAAGTAAACCCCAATTGCCAGCTCTGTCATTGCTTGAGAAGTGGCTCTTTGATGACGATGTTAATCAAGGGAATTAAAGAACAGCTTCTAACTATTAACCAATAATATGCCTCTTCGATCATGACTTTTAATTACAAATAAAACTACTTCAAGTGAGTCTTGAATGCATAATCTCATGCTTATGAGTGATAATCCCTATAAAAGGAATTGCTCGTTAGTAGCTTGACCTGAAGTGTAAATTTCACATTATTACTGTATTATTATTATATATGCCAGTCGTTAATTACCTTGATAATAAAATTACTTGTTTTTAATTAGTAGTACGTCGAGCACATACGTGAATTTGATCGGTGATTTTTTGATCTAGCGGCCATGTTAATTGAGTTGAAGACATAGTAATGTCCCGGCAAATAGGCTTTGGTATAGTGATGTGAAATAAAACTTTGGACAAGATGTGCCGTTAATCAGCTGTGTGGTGTCAAATAATTAAGAAGGAAAAAAAAGTCAAAAGCATGCTGCAGGGATGATTCATTAAATGTTAAAGCAACTAGCTATCTACATAAAATGAGACATTGCCTTAAATATGTATTTAGAAACAATTTCATTGCTTTTAACTTACCAAGTAAGCATATTTTGTATAATAACCAAAAACAAAATAATATGTATATAATGCTTCTTAATTTTCTACAATGTTTTGAATCAATAAAGTAGAAGATTTATGTAATAAATTATATTTATAATCGTCAATCATCGAGATTTTATTTACAAAGATTTGTTATAAATAATAAACATGTAAAAAAAAATTAAATTGATATTTTTTTATCTAATTGATTTTGATAGACAATACTAATTAACTTGCAGTATATATATAATAATGGGTGTTAATAATTGTATTAAACGTAGATGGACAATCGAATAGAAATTCAAATTTCGATTTAATTAATTAAGAAGTTAATAAGTTAACGTAAACGTAAGAAGTTTCCTCGTTAGTTAGGTAAGTAATCACACTTTTAATTTGATGTCAAATAAATAAAAAAAAGTAATTATAAAAGTGTTATAAATTAGTACTCACGAAATTCAATATCGGTTCCAATTTTAGTTATACAAATTGTTATATTTGATCCAAAACAAATTGAGCCCAAAACACATCTGCCCATATTAAAACCCTTGCCTTCAACTAATATATATTTTGCTCTTTGCTTCGTGAAAAAGAAAGATACTGCAGAATATAAGCAACTGTTTAAAAAGGAAAAACAAATTGCATAAGCTAGAGGCCACCAGAAAGACAACAGCAACCACCAGAGAAACAACAGCAGCATAATAAAGAAAAAACTGCAAGGAGATATAGCAGCTGCAGAATTTGGAAGAAGAAGAAGCTGTTTTTCCCTTCCACATTTTCATGTCCTTGAGGATTGCTAATTATTTTCTCTCAAATTTGTACGGTAATATTTTGATTTAATAGCAAGTTTGTTAATTTATCTTGCTATATATTACCAGTAAATTAGAAGGGATATTTTGTGGGTTTGTTTTGGATTTTGGTATAATTTGTGAAGTTTCTACGAAAATTGGTGTTTGTATCTCCTTTTGATTATTAGTGGATTTTCTCAGGTATGTCGTCGATGGAGTAGACTTTTCATATTGAAAAGTTGAACCACTTAAATCATGTGGCATTTAATTTTCATCGCTTATTTATTTCTTTATTCACCCATTATTATTAATTTGTGCAACCAAAATTGGATCTGATATTCGCTTCCGCAAGTGCCAATTCTTTAACACAAATTAATAATAATGAATAATAATAAAATAAATGTCATATAATGATTTAAGTGGTTCAACTTTTCAACGTGAAAAGTCTACTTCATTAACGATGGCACACCGAGAAAAAATTCACTAATAATCAAATGTAGATACAAACACCAATTTTTTCAAAGAATTTCGTAAATTATACCAAAATCAACCTATAAAATATCTCATCTAATTTAATGATAATATATAACAAGATAAATTAATAAATTTGTTATTAAATCAAAATAAATGAAAGAAAATACACCCAATAGAAACAATAATTGACAACTTGTTTTTTTAGGGGTTGATTTCACTTATTGCATCAGCTCATCTCTGAAAGTCTTCTCCGACAGCTTCTTCATGCAGCTTTTGGATTCAAATTTAATTCTCTTTCACGATTGATTCAATTTTTCTTCTCTGGCATCTCTGAAAGTCTTCTCTTTTGCTTTGGAACGCAGCTTCTGCGGCTACTGTTATATTCCACGCAGCAAGGAAAACTTGGTTATATATATAAAGGGAAAAAAGGAGAATGGTTTAATAATAGATGTTTTTGGACCTCAATATTTTGGGACACAGTTAACAAAAAGTGTCTTTATTGAACACAATATAATATTTTGTTATGTAATTATCAAAAGCAATAGATAGAGAAGAGAGTGAGTTTATTTGGATTCATATGAACATAATTTGCACGACGACTTACTTCCTTATAAATATCAACAACATGTCATACTTATTCTACTTGGATATGGAACTAGTCAATTAACTATTTATTGCACTTGCTTTTAGGCCTATTCCCTCCATTGTAAGATCCAGCTAGTGTCACTAACGAGAGTTGAATATAAGCACAGACAATATTTTTTTTAATTTTATTTTATAAATATTATTTGAACAAGTATTATCAAAACTATATATGAATGCTTCTTCTCAAAAAAAAAAAAACAAAATCTTTGAACACCTGTACATTATATTTCTAATTTTGAACGGAACAGTAAATGAAAGAAAAAAAAAATCCTATCTATGATTGTCACTCGTAGTTGTGAATAAAAAAAGCATATAGACCACACCACCACAGTATGCTTCTGCTATATATAATTTAATTTGCATGAAAATTTCATCTCATTAATATTAAGCATTACATTACAGCTGATGTAACTTCTAGAAGGTTCAGCTCAAAGGAAAAATAACGTAGGAAAAAAAATCAAATCATTAATACAGCCGATGAACTTCTAGAAAATGCAGCACAGATGAAAAAGTAGAATAGGAAGAAAAAAAAAGACTTTATTTGGTTGATGACAGACATTGCCACAGTTATGTATTATCCTAACTTATTCAATAGATTGAAGTTTTGATATTACTTAAATTTTATAATATATAAGTAAAATAATTTATTTAATTTAAAAATAAAATAAATCTTATATTATTTATAAAAATTATATTTTTATATTTTTTTAATAAATATAAGGCATGGAAACTCTTTATTTGGGCTTGGCCCGCAATTTTGGATATGGACGCAAAAAATGAAAACTATTGAGACACGTTAATTTGAAGGAAAAACTATTCTTTGTACGTATTATAGTATGTATGCCTAAACATGTCAGGAATGATAATTTAAAAAAAAAATCATACCCTTTAATTTCAATGAAAAACCTGTTAGAGATCCAACAATGTTTATTAGCATTCTAACTTCTTCTTTTTTTGTATTTTTTTCTTTTTCTTTTCAATAACTTGTTTTTAATTTTGATTCCAAACAAGAGAAATATAATCTTAATTTTTAATTACAAAACCACGACTTAATCCAAACACGAAGAATTCTTAATAATAAATGTTAGAATATATTCGTGGGTCTTGTATTCTATAGGTGAGAAGGTCCATAGATTCTATTTTCAATATAAGGTACGTTAATGAATTTATTTCGTCTTTTTCAAACTTCAATCTAGGATATAATTATTATGTATAATAAATTTATAAAAGTTGATATCAAATATAAAGTTTGAAGAAATTGAAAAAAACTCGTTAATGTACCTCGAATTAGAAGTAGAGTCTACAGATCTTCACACAATAGAGTACGAAACCTACGAGTATATACTAACAATAATTATATCGGTTTTTTACATAAAATAAAATTGTTTTTAAAAAAGAGACCAAGTATTGGAAAAGCAACAAATAATGCAGGCAGTTGTGAGAAAATTAATCACAAAATGTTTCAAGTAACAGGATTCATCATCACCGCATACAAATAAAAGTTACAGGATGGATTATATATCACCGCATAAAAATAGATGTTACAGTGTGAGAGTAGTGTAAAAAAATTATTTCAAAAATGAATATATGTTATAGGATTGATAGTTCAACCCAACACAATGTTTTTTTCTTGTCACAAGAATGCACATGTTTTTTTTTCTAGTTAGAAAAACATCATATTTTAAAGTACATTTTCTTTAAATATAACAGAATTGAGTGATCATTTGTTTTTTTGTAATACAACCCCATTTCAATACATTTAATAAAATAGCATTTTAGTCTCCTAATCGATATAAATATGTTACCTTTATAAAAAAAATCAAAAATTCATTTTTTAAAGATAATGTATTCATATTATCTCACTTTTTTATATAAAAAAAAAGTTTGAAAACATAGATCTATTATTTATACAAAATGAAATTTTATAATTTTTTTGTAATAATAATAGATTTGTGTTGCTTTACTTAATAAATAAAAATCTAACCTAAACTTTTATTAAAAATAAGAGACTTGCAAACCATTGGTCATTTTTTTCTTTCTTTGTAAAAAATTATTTTTATGGTTCATTTATTTTTCTTTTTTCCCGAGTTGTAGAGATGCCCGCATGTTTTTTACCGAATAAACCAACATTTTCTTCTTCTTTTTTTATATTTTATTTCGAACATTATCCCAAATTGTGCGACATGTGCATTTATAATTAATCTTCTTTTTATTCTCATCATGCATGCATGTTTTCAATTTGAAAACCCACCAAAATATTCTCTAAATATGGCTCAACAAAACTTAGTGTTTGATTTATTGGATCAGCATTTTTTTAGCAATTAATCTTATTTTTAGTGTTATATTATATATGCTTTCAATTATTTTAGCAATTAAAAAATAAGTTATATTATTTAAATCAATAATTAATTAATACATCAAATATAATAATACCAACATTTATGATAAAAAGATTTTTTTTCTTTTTAATTATATCATGTAAGTGAACACCTGCTCTCTTCTCATGAAGCAAACATTGAGTATGACTGTAATAACATGAATTATGATGACTACTTAAAATTTATAAAGAATTAAAAGAAAAGAAAAGTAGAATATGCTCTTTCCTTTCTAACATGATAACTAAATTTATGACAGACATGCAAACTTTTATAATCAAGTTTACGCAATTAACGTGCATGTTTGATAAGATGTGTTCATGTGGTCTTTGTGCAAGTTTAATTAATTTATTTAGTATGAATACAGCCTTTACTTTTTGGTCTGAATTATGACTACGTGAGAATTACATTTCAACATCAGTCGAGCATTCTATCATTTTCCAAACTATCAATTTAGTTTTATATATATATATGGCGCTTTCTTTAGCCTATTTTAAACATATAGAAACTCCCATACGTGACTCATGAAGATTGTGAAATGAGAAATCTTCTCCACACGACTTCTCAACTCATGAATCACTATATTGATTCTTTACTGATTTGTTTTCTTGCTACACTAAATTAAGTTTGTGTAAAATGTAATAATCATTCATATTACTTCATTTGTTTTAAATTTTAAGGGATTGAATTGCAATTATTTATGCAAATTCTCTTAATTTGGACAGTGTATTAATTACATGGGGGTAATGTCCATAAAGTAAAACAATATGAAAGGTAAGATTCTTGCTAATTATATTACTTTGCTCTTTCTATTTTCAAAATATTTCATGATTATATTTTAATTTTATTAGTTATTTATCTTTTATTTTAACAAGGATTATATATATTATTAATAAGTGGATGTTTTTTTTCCATGTTTAAAATGTAAACTCTAATCACTTTTTTAATGTTTAAAATGTGAACTCTAATAGATGAATTCTTATTTTTACCCATTATTAACTATAAATAACAAATGTATAATTCTAAAATTCTATTTTAATTTATTCTTTTGACACGATAGATAGAGGCTCTAGTACCATGTCAATATTGTATAATCTATAAAAATCATAATATGTCAAATTTTAATACGTAAATTAAATGAATAGATGTATTCATAATTTTTATTATCGTGAGATTTTACTATTAAAGTAAGTCTTTGTCTCTTTACAAATAACATCACTTTATAGTTTTAAATTATTTTATCATATTATAATTTTAATAGGTTACTTGTATTTCCTTTTGCAATGTCTATTTGTTTTAATGAGGTCTATTAGTTTTTTTCTCGACTCATTATGAATATAATTTAAACTATTTTTTAATGAGATCTAGCGTTAATAAACTTAAACTATTATATTAATTAAATTTTATAGAACACTTAATATCAAAACATGTACGGCCGAATCAATTTAAATTTTTAACTTTTTTTTGTTATATTATAATAATATTTGACTCCTTTATCTTTATTTTTTGCAAGGCACGTACCTTTTTTTATAGGAAAATCATTAATTTTTTTTTCATTTTTCAAGTTGATAGGTATAATATTATTCAATTTTTTCTTCTCAAAATTCATCTAGAAAAAAGAAAGGGAAATTAACCTGAATAAATGAATAACCTTATACCTAGTACATGCACTTTAAAGTTATTTATTCTAAATCAATCGATAATTAGAAACGATAAAAAATTTAAATTATTTCGTTCCAAGCCATTCCTCTATCCTACATAAAAATATTTATTTGTAATAAAAGTAAATAATAAAATAATACAAATATATATATATATATATGAATTGCATTTCTCTTGAAAAATTCTCAAACAATAACGATTTCTAAGTTGTTTGACCAAAAAAAAAATTTAATGCTTTCTAAGTTCCATTTCCTTGGAAAATGAATTTCATTGAAAATTTGTAACGATTTTGAATTAAAGCTAGTGGTGAAAAATGATTGGATGTTGCAATTAGTTCTTTTAAAATTTAATTATATAGTAATTAAATTGCTTATATAATAAGAAGCTTATGAACCAAAAATCAGAAAACAAGTAATCCGGTCAAGTTAGACAAATGGTGTTGGCATCGTATCAATGAACCCCACAAAACCTGCCTTTATTGTATCAAATTTGAGGGGCCACTAATACATATATTTCAAATATATATATATATATATAATAAAGCAAATTGCTTAGCTGTTTATTCTATATTAAACCAATCACTGTTAGCAGTGAAAGCAAAAGCTTTCTCATTATCTTTATTCAATTAGGGTTTGTTTGTTTGTTTTTTTTTTTCGCCTTAACTACTCATCGAGAATCGTCTTTATAATCCCACTATAATCTGTGGTAATAAGTTGTGATGGTGGTTGGACGATCAATTCACAACGACCATTTTATAGCTCAATTTGACAAGTAATAAATGAAATATATATATATATAATTAACAATATAATAATACAGTAAAAAAGTGTTCACATACATTGCAAATTATAGGATGAGATATTTTTTATAATAATTTAAATTTAAAAAATATATATATATATATTTCTCAATAAGCTTTTAATATAATATTAGAATTGTTTGTTGTTATATATTCAAATTCAAATAATAGGGATAGTTGAATTTTAAAACGTTAACAACTATACAAAATTAACAATTATTACATATTTTAGGGTTACGTCTTGCCTATTAATAACCACGAAATGAAAATTAGCTTAATTGCATATTATTCTCTCTCTATCATATCCCTCTATAGGTCTACCATGGCCAGTAGCTAGAAAGAGAGAATAATCTAAAAACTAAATAGGAGTGTGGAAATTGATAGATTGATCGATCTAATTAATTAAAGATCATGAGAAAGAAAAAAGTAGTTTTGAGATCAGAAGAAGTGTCAAGAAACACAACAAGTTCATCTTCATATACAATAAGGAGTGTGAGATATGGAGAGTGCCAAAAGAATCAAGCTGCTGAAATTGGAGGTTATGCTCTTGATGGATGTAGAGAATTCATGGCTAGTGGTGAAGAAGGCACAATTGGAGAACTCACTTGTGCTGCTTGTGGTTGTCACAGGAACTTTCACCGAAGGGAAGTTGCAGACTCATGAGGTAGTTTGTGGTACATCTTCACCACCTTCTCTTAATTATGGAGCTGCTTAATTAGATTATTTATAAATCCATTCACTTATTTGCTTTTAGATTTATATATATATATATATGCATGTATGTTGTGCTTAAATATTAGTTAATTTCATGTATTGTATTGTTTACTTAACGTTTTTTGGTTTTTAATTTATTTATTTTTTCCTTTGGTTTTTGCATGTGATTATATATTTTCGGGGCTTTTTTTAATGGAAATTGTATTAGTTCTAAACAAATTATGTATAAATGTGGAATGGACAATTATTTGTGATGATGAAAAAGGGGGAAGTGTACTTATGAATTAATTTGCTTCCAAATGACGAAGCAATTAATTAAAGAAGATATGAGTGGAACTTATTTAAATAAGCCATTTTTTTATGTAGATCGTTAAACAGGTGACATTATGAGGAAGATTAGTGTTATGAACCGGCGGGCGAGGATCGGGTTTGATATCCCATTTCTATACTAATTGTTTATGGGATGGGATGTATATTCTCCATGTAACAATACGTGGGAATTGGATAGTTCCCATTAATAAATACTATATATATTTTAATGTTATAAATTTATAAAATTTATGTTTAAAAATAAAATAAATTTAAAATTACTTTTAATAATAAATATTAGATGTAATCTATAAATTATAGATATAATTAAATTATTTAGTTTGATGGTCGTTAGAAAATTAAAGAAAATATATTTTCTTAAATAATTAAATATATAATACGGTGAGAAATTCAAGTTTAAGGATTTGATAAAGTTGGAACTTGATTCTCTAACCTACAATAAAAGACATTTTTTTTCATTGGATCTTTTTCCATCGATAAAAAAATTGGATTTTTTCTATTGTTGTTTAGTGGTTAGTAACATATCGAAAACTAATTGGTTTTGATCGATTCGAATTCGATTTTATTCTAATCAAATTTGAAGATTTTAAATCTGAATCTGATCCGATAACATAATCAATTCGAATAATCTGAATTCTAACAAATTGATTTTTTTAATAGGATAATATCAAATTAATATTAAAAATTATTTATGAATTATTGTTATATATATAATACGTCATATACAATATTTAAATTTTAAATTTTTATATTTTTTTTAAAAAATTATTATTTATAATCATAATTAAGAAAACCAAAAAAATAAAAAGTGTGTATATATAATTATTAAATTATTATAAATATTTAAATTTATTTTAAAATTAAAATAGTAATATAATGCAATTACGATATGTATAATATTTAAATATAACATTTTATAAAATAATATATATTATACATTTTATATATTCTATCCTAACTTTTAAATATTAAATTAAAGATAAAATTTTAGTATTATAAAAGAATAAAAAAATAAAAAGATAAATCTTAAGATAAATTTTTTTATATTATAGATTTTATGCTAAATTTTAAATATTAATTTCATTAAATTAAAGATACAATTTTAGTATTATAAATAAATAAAAAAGTTAGATTAGAACTCTTATCAACCTACATTATTTATATTTATTATTTACAAATTACAATTTCAAACAAGTGTGATAAATATATTTTATTTTAAAATTTTAAACTAATAGTAATAGCAATAAGTATAAGAGCCGGTGATCCCCGGTGATCGAGCATGTCAATTATCTTTTCTCAATAAATCTTTTATTAACTTTTTATAACGAATTATAAAATCTATTATTTAATTTTTAATCTGATTGATTGGAATATATTTTTACAATTTAAATAAATTAATTAAATTATTTGTTCATCCTTGCTATTACCCATCAACGGAGAAAAATGACAAGATAAAGGATATATATTGATAAATAAATAAAAACATAAGATATCGTTGAACAAATAAAGTTGTGGCTACCACTTTAGCATGCAAATTTAGAACTTAAGTCTCGATTATACATGATATTTTAAAAAAAAATACATCATTTGGATAAAAAGCTGTCACATTATCTCAATTTATTGACTAAATTGTATTAGTTTATACATGTCAAATGAGTGCAACTACTATGGTTTTAATCATGGAATAGGATTAAGTGCTATCACCAAATATATACATGAACTCATGCCTATTGCAGCACTTAAACTTGTGCCATCGTGTATATAAGGTAAATTTTTGTACCAATTTGACTAACAAATGATGGGAAATTACATAAAGTATATGAGTAATGCAGTTAATAAAAATAATCTAAATGAAAATAATCATCTACATATTGTACCACATAATACGTTTTCAAGATCGATATAAGCAGTGGTAGATAAAGTTAATACTTAATTAACATTAAATGTAAGATTATATAATCAATTAATCATCCACAAGAATTAGTTTATAATTATAATACCTTTCTTAATTGGCCCTATCTAATCTATATATGAAATATTTGGGCATGTGTTAACTAGCAAATTTTAATAAAGTTATCGAAATTCTACCTTACAGAATTTGTAAGGTACTAGCTTCACCAGTCCATTCATGTTTTATTTTGAAATAAAATTGATGTAGTATGCATGCACATGTTTCACATTACCTAAGAAGCTAAGTGGTGACGTGCTTTAAAAGATGAGCACTATTTAAATGACATGAGTTGTTTTGGGTTTTCTTCTTAAAAGCAAAGTTGTAAGTCCTACTGAATTGTAAAGTCATGTCGTGTGCCCACTAAACTTAAAGTTATGGACGAAAACAGACAATTTCGTGCCATGTAGAGTGTGTCTCATCTTACTCTAAGTAGACGGATTAACCATCCTGTATCAATTGGTATCAGAGCTATGATCTTATTAGGCCATGTAAGCTTACTTTTTTATGAGGATGTAAGACTCTTTAAGTATGGGTGTAGGATGCAGTGTGCCTGCACATGTAGTATATATTACTTATGAAACTAAGTGGTAATCTGTTTATAAGAAGTGAGGACTCTCTAAATAACATGACGCATTTTAGGGTTTCTCCTTAGAAGCAAATACGTGAGGTCCCGTTACACTGTCAAGTCATGGCTATAGGTTTGCTAAATTTACAATTATATACCAAAGTAGACAATCTCGTGCCACGTAGAATATGTTTCGTCCCACTATAAGCAGACAAATTAACCATCATGTATCAAAACCTTGACGTTAAGATTAACTTAAGAACATTTTTTTCTTTTTGATCCTCTTATTCACTATCTTTTTTTTTACCACGAATTAACATATAATTTATACTCAAAACTAAAAAATATGTTCAAAATATGATGAGTGATTAAAAAGTACTAAAATTATTATGATTTAATATATTTTAATCAAATAAATAGATTTATATTTATATGATTTTATCATATTTTTATTCAAAAGTAAGTTAAAGACTCGAAGAAAAATACTTGAGGTAATACATCATAAATATATTATGAAAAAATAAGAAAATGTCAAAAAAATAGAAAAATGGATGCATGCATGCAACTAGCACACTCTGCACACATGTCATGACAAGTCCTACTCACACCAGTGCCCCTCTTACCATAAATCTCGCCCAACACACGTACCATCCTATCGAAACACGTCCATAACCATTTTTTGAGATATTTTTTTCACTTTTTAGCCTTTTCTTTACCTATAAAAGGGCTATCTCCCCTAATCTCAAATCACACAATTTATGAGCTCTTTTTTCTATCTAGCTTTCTTTCTCTAGAAAATTTTCTTAGTTTTTTTAGTTTTTAATTTTAAAGTTCTTCTCTTTTTGAGAAAAACTAGTTATGCTCTTGTAGATTTATAGTTTTTTATTCAATCAATGAAAATACAAATTCATTTGAAGGTTTTCCAAAAACAGAATTAGCATCAAAGTTTTATAAGTATTCTTTTGAGGTATAATTTTAAAATAAATTATTTACAATTATTTTTATGTTTTATTTTTACATGTTATATTTAATTTTTTTATAATCAAATTTAACATGACTGACTGTTTGTAAATATGATATAATAATAACGTTGTTATGCTTGCAAAATATTAAATAGGTAACAAAAATTATGAAATAAATTGTTTTGTTTTTATTCAAGATTTTATACTAAGGATGTTAGATAGAAATATATTATTTTTCATTACAAACTTAAATTTGAAAAATAGATTTTAAGGTTTAATTATCTAATTTGATTTAAAGTAGTGCCCTTTTATTTGTTAATACAATCGCCCAAGAGTCAGAATGAAGTTTTATTTCAAAAGTTTTTATAAGAACTATTATTTAAAAATGTATTGACAACATAATTTTAATAATGATTTTAAAACTTGAAATTTATTACTCGGATAATTAAATTTTTAGGTTTAATTTAGACATATTGAATAAAGTTTAAAATGTATACCCCACCAAAAGTGACATTTAAATAGTTCATTTTTAATCTCTTAGGAAAAATGAGTTAATTTAATTAATCAAATTAATTATTGATCTCGCCTATAGGTGTTAATTGATTTGTTTAATTAACAAAAAATATCTAACCCCACCAAAAATGATATTTATATAAAAAAGAGAGAATCAATAAATATCAATTTATATCTTTAATAATCAAAATAATACGAGCAAGCATAATTAACTTAATTATTATATCCATAAATACTCTACTCTTATGAATGATAAATATTTGCATAATTGTTTATTGAATCCATATCTATGTTTATTTTTTGATGTTATTTGATTAGAAAACACAAAATATCGTAACAAGATGTTTATGATTTAATTTCTTTTTTAAAAGTTTGAATAATAAATTAAAAATAACATGTATTATTTTCTTAGATTGACTTTGGGAGTATACTTGTCATTTTCTATAAAATGATTCGTGAACTTACGAAAGTTTTACAAATATAAAACCAAAGTATTTGCAAGTAAAATAAGGTACATCATAGGACCAAGGCAGTTATGGAAGTTGTTCTAGAAAAGGAAAAAAAAAGGATGAGCTTAGACAGGGAAAACCAAGACAATAGAATCAATAAAAATAAGTGTTTCACACCAAATCATAGGGAGAGTAGCCAATTGTCTGAGAACATGGGGCTTAAGGAAAGGTCATTATCTCCTTTTAAGGGTCCACTCTTAAAATTAAGTCTGGCCGAGGTAGTGAATAGAATGGAGGAAGATCCTAATGTCAAATGTCCCCAAAAAATAAGGGCTTCCCTTAGGGATACATCTATGTTGTGTGACTTTTAGAAAGATATAGGCTATGAGATGAGAGGCTACAAGCATTTGAAAAAATAAATAGAGAATTTTTTGGCTAAAGGATACTTATAGGACCTCGTAGGAAGCAATAACGGAGGAGAAAAGCAACAGCCTAGACATGAAACTTCAAAGCTACCTGCTCTGTTAGGTAGTAGGATAGACTCCCATAACGAACCTAATATAAAGACTATCCATTCCATACATGAAAGGGCTAGGCTCAATATAACCTTCAATAACACACGTAAAACGTACGCCAGAGACTTATGTAGCTCCCCACAAGGACCTCTTGGTAATCACTTTATTGGATCATGATTGACAGTGAGAGCTCAGTCAACTTTCTTTTTCTATCGACAACAAGGCCCCTAAGCATTAAATAATGCAACATTGTAAGAAGAGAGCAACCCTTGGTGGGATTCAATAGTAGCACTGCCTATTAGGAATGGGCAAAAAACCGCGGGTTCGGTTATCCGCGGATAACCGCACCGACGGTTCGGATTTTATCCGTTTAATTTCGAGGACGGTTTTGGTTTTGGATAAAAACCGAACATAAAAGAGCGGTTACAGTTCGTTTACGGTTATACTTAAAACCGTACCTTTCCGTACCCGTACGTACCTGAAATTAATTATATTTATTTAAATAATTTATATATTAATTAAGTTTACTTATTTTTAACCTAATATATAAACGAACCTAAACATTTTTTTATTTCACTGCGTCTCTACTCTATTCTCTCGCCTCTCATTTTTTCTTAATCTAAATTTCTCTTAAACTGCTCAATTCTCTCGCCAGCCGCCAGCCGCTAGTCGCAGTCTCCAGCCGCTAGTCGCAGTCTCCAGCCGCTAGTCGTAGTCGCCAGCCGCTAGTCGCAGTCGCCAGTCGTCGAGTCCAGTCGCCGAGTCCAGTCGCCAATCCATTAATAGTTGACATAAAAAATGATTTGTCTCCCCAGGATGAGAAGGAGATCAAGGTAAGTTCTGAGTTAAGTCAATATTCAGGTCTACGATCATTATTGGTGGTTTGGTTTCATTTTTTTTTAATACTTGTATTATGTATATATCACTTTTTCAGGATAGTTTCATGTCAAGTAGAACAACAGCAATGTTCCTAGCTATAGCTTATGACAAGTCATCTGAGGCTTGGACTGGATCCTCACCTAATTCATTGGTCAGTTTTTTTTTTAATTTGACATTATCGAATAATGATGTGCTCAATTTCTTATCTTTTGCCAGCCAAGAATTACTTCAAGTAGATAGGACCTTTTTTTTGTTGTTGTTTCAACAAGTGTTTACTAGTGACACAGAGATGTTGATGCTGATAATAAGTGCAGCAACTTTCATTTATGATTATTTATAGTAAAGAATGTGACATATTATTCCCTGCCTATTTTCCTTTCGACATTGGTATCTTGTTAAACTAAATGGAGCTTAAAAGGCTGGTGGCTTATGCTAGAAGCAGTGCATACTTGTTGACCAGACTCGTTGTAGAGGATCATAGCGATTTATATAGATGAGAGGTGAGTTGAAATCACATATTTGAGTTATACCATCTACAAATAATGTTTTGATTTTTCAATAAATTTTGATTTGCAGTGTCTCTTTTGAACTCTTTTGAATAACTTTGATGCAGTGGTTCTTCTACACAGCGATAAATTACCTTATCCCCAACGTCTTCTCTTTCCCTTTGAACTAAGTCTAGGTATAATATCTTGTAGAGATGAACATGGTCCCTGACATGTTTTCATTTTGTAATTTTAAAGCATAGTGTTAGGTGGCTTCTGTCATGTTTGATGAGAATATGGTTGGCAGGAACACATGTGGCATGCGGAAATGCCAGCAAAATTTTCCATCCCTATATTTTAGTTGGAGACTTAGAGGGTAGCTCAGAAGAGTTAAGAAATAAGCTATTGGTAGATTTTGATCCATTGAAGTGCTTTGTTGGGAATCTTGAGGTAAGTAATGTTTTTGTATTAACATGCTTGCTGATGTTATCTTGACAGTATCCCCCCCCCCAAAAAAAAAAAAGAAAACAAACAAACAACCTCCTTACCCCTTTCTCTTTTTCTTGTTTGTAGAAAGAGTTATCCAATAAATTCGAGATATGGTATGATTCTCTTGGAGGTGATACTGTTGGTCTAACATGGGGCACTTCTGGTTCCAAGGTTTCATTGAGATACTTTTTGTGCACTAGTTAGATATATTTTAAACTGTCTTAGTTGGCTTAATTTTGATTCCCTTGTTTGTATCTCAGAAACAGGGACGGGAAGAAGCAGATGATGTGCCTTCCTTTTGTGTTTTGTTTTAAGAGTCACTTGTTATTGTAATTTATTATTATTTTGCTCTAAATTGTAATTTGTTATTCAATTGTGGTAGGATATGGCATTCAAAAAAGTGGTGCTTAGTCTACGATGCTCTCTTCTTTAGACCCTGTATGGTCATAGTTCCCTCCATTTGGAAATTGCGTGAAATGGCAGTGTTCATTTTTGACTCTTACTAATTTTTGGGTGCATGTTTATGTATTGTTAATTTGTTATTGTATGTGTTGAAGAGTTTGATATAATGACTCTTCTTTAGACCTGTATGTGTTCATTTTTTAATATTTGTATTAGTTTAGGATATTTTATTTATATTTTGTGTTTTTTATTTATATGTATTTAATTTTATCTAGATTCATATAAATATATATTATTAAATGTTAATTTTTTTTATCATAAACTTAAAATAAAAAAAATAAATAACAAATTTAGATAACAAGTTCAATATACTCATGATTGCATAGCCAAAAGGAGCTCAATTGAATAGCATTTTAAAAAATAATTTTTTTTTCAGTTTTTTTTAATAACTCTCCTGAACTGTTATCTGCGGGTAAAAAATTGTCTTCGAACTGTAACGGTTTTCGGGCGGTTTTCGGGATAGATTTTATAATTTGGTTTGGGCATGGTTAAAGGATCTTTAATGATGACCAATTTTGTGATAATTGATGTCCCAGGTTACTATAATGTCATCATGGTAGGCCATAGATACACAAGTCAGTTGTTCACCTTCCACCAAGTCATTAAATTCCTAATTGAGCACTACTATAAAAGGGGTATTAAAGTCGGTTAAAAATTGACTTTAAACCAAATTATAGTCGGTTCGCTGAACCAACTTTAAATGAAATGACCGACTTTAGGAAATTTACTCATTTTCTATTATACTCAAATTAAAACCTGTATTCAATTACTTAATAATAGCAGGAAAAAAATAAAATCAGTTTAACAAATAGTTTAAATAATACAAATAATTGAAAAATAAAATATTAATTAATAGCAAAAAAATTACTACTGTGTTATTCTATGTTATTCAAGATAATCATATTTTTCTCTTAATGTTATAATACAAACCTACATATATAATACAAAAATCTATACGCATAAATAACAACATATAATAACAAAAAAATGAATAATAAGTACGTAGAATTAATATAAATACTTACAAGAGTAAATGAAGTGACAAAATGAAGGACATGAAGAAAAAATCGTGTTTTGTAAGTGAGAAATGAGTATAAAAATTTGAGTATTTTGCTCAAAAAAATAGGGCATCTAAAAGATTAGTTAGAGAAGAAGAAAACCCACTAACCGGCGCTAGAATTGGTGGTCGTAGGTAGCCGAAAAATGAGAAAGAATGGAGGAGAAGTGGAAGAGGTTTTGGGTTTTTGAGAGTTATATAGCGCTTGTAATAGTTTCTATCTAGGGAAGAAAGAAGAGAAAAGAATCTATCCACGTGTGTAGCGTCAGTTCAACACATCAACCGACGCTACATCCTACGTGGATAACGTCGGTTCTACATCGAACCGACTTTAAATTCATTAAAACTTGGTTTTTTCCAAAAATCGACTTTACATATCGACTTAAATATCCCTTTTTGTAGTAGTAGAGGAAGGTACAACGATGATAAAGAAAGACCAAAAAAGGCTAAAAGTTGTTATAACATCACTATAAAAGAGGTCACTTACAAGTAGCAGCCACAACATAGGCCATTTTAAAAAAGGCCAAGAGGTAGATGTTTAGCACAATTTGTCAATTCAAATGAGATGCGAGATCTACCTATTGGAGACAAGGATGGCCTTACACTTCTGATGTACCTTATTTTACTGTCTTCCCAATATTACATACCCGTCCTTAGAAAAGGTAAAATGCTTTCTCTTTGAGAGTTAATCACCTTAAGCTCAGAAAAGGTAGAATGCTCTCCTTTAGAGAGTTGGTCACTTCAAGCTCAAAAAAGGTAGATCGCTTTCTATCAAAGAGTTTATTACCTCAAGCTTAGAAAATGTATATCGCTCTTCCTTAAAGAGAGTTAATCACCTCGTGCTCGAAACAAGTATATCTCTTTCTCTCAAAAAGAGTTGAACACCTTATCCCCAAAGAAGGTAGAACGTTCTCCCTTAGAGAGTTGATCACCTATAGCTCATACCAGGTAGAGTGTTCTCCCTTAAAGGAAGTTGATCACCTCGTCCATAGAAAAGGTAAAACATACTCTCTCAGATAGGTGATCACCTTAAGCTCAAAAAAGGTAGAACGTTCTCTCTCAAAGAGAGTTTATCACCTCGAGTTCATACCAGATAAAACGCTCTTCCTTAAAGAGAGTTAATCACCTTGAGCTCAAACTAGGTAGAGTGATCTCCCTAAAAGAGAATTGATCACCTTGAGCTTAGAAAAAGGTAGAGCATTCTCTCTCTCAAAGAGAGTTTATCACCTCGAGCTCAGACCAGCTAGAGCACTCTCTTTTAGAAATTTGATCACCTTAAGCTCAGAAAAGGTATAATACTTTCTCTCAAAGAGAAATGATCACCTCGAGCTCATACTAGGTAGAACATTCTCTCTCAAAAAGAGTTGATCAATTCTTCCTTTGAAAAGGTAAAACGCTCTCCCTCGGATAATTTATCACCTTAAGCTCAAAAAAGGTAGAGCACACTCTCTCAAAAAAAGTTGATCACCTCAAGCTCAGACCACGTAGAGTGTTCTTCCTCAAAGAGAGTTGATCACCTCGAGCTTAGACCAGGTATAGCGTTTTCCCTAAAAGAAAGTTGATCACCTTGAGCTTAGAAAAGGTAGAGCACTCTCCCTCAAAGAGAGTTGATCACCTTGAGCTCAGACCAGATAGAATACTCTCCCTCATAGAATTGATCACCTCAAGCTTAGAAAAGATAGCGCACTTTCCCTCAAAGAGAGTTGATCATCTCCTCCTCAGATGAGGTAGAATACTCTCTTTTAAAGAGTTGATCACCTCAAGCTCAAAAAAGATAGAGCACTCTCACTCAAAGAGAAACCTCATCCTCAAAGAAGGTAGAACGCTCTTCCTTTGAAAGTTTATCACCCCAAGCTCAAAAAAAATAAAGTGCTCTCCCTCAAAGAGAGTTGATCACCTCATCCTCAGATAAGGTAGAACACTATCCCTTAGAGAGTTTATCACCTCAAGCTCAGAAAAGGTAAAGCGTTCTCCCTCAAAGAGAGTTGATCATCACGTCCTCTGAAAAGGTAGAATTCTCTCTCTCGGAGAGTTAATCACCTTAAGCTCAAAAAAGGTAGGGCTCCATACTATGTGGACCATTATGTCTAGCACTTCCCATATATGGATGTTGAGAAAGAGCTCGACATCATGCGTAAGTACATCAATCCTATTCTTGTAGTGAGTAGGTTTCTTTTTTAGATTCAATGTGTCATTTTTCCAGCTAAGTCTTTTACTCTTTTACCTTTGTTGAAAATGTGAGTTAAAAGAGTGAGGGGGTTGATTTTTGGGCATCAAGATTGACCTTCTGCCTCATCTTTGTAAAACCCGAGCCTTGAGACATCTGCTCGATCCTTGATTCATATGCCCAAGCTTTGATACATCAACCCAAGCCATGGGGTGGTAAACCTCTAGCTTTTATTTTTCTTTTCTCTTATACATCTTTGACACACAATGACGTGTATGCCCTATGTAACCCACACATGTATATGCAAAACTTTATATATACATAAACTCCCTAAAAGATCAACACAATCCATCAATTACTCTAACTTCTCTCTGGTTTCTCTTTCTATAACTAGAACAAATCCCTAACAATGTATATGTCTCTAAAATTTTAAATTGTATGATATAGTCATCAAATATTTAAAACTTCATACATAAATTATAATTTGACTACTAAAATATTTGTAATTCTAAATTTCAGTAACCGTATAAAGTTTCAAAATTTTAAGGATTAAATTGTTTAATTTAAAAATTAAATAATATATATATGAAGTCTTAAAATATAGACACTAAATCGTATAATTTAAAATCGAGATACATATATGTATATATACACGAAGTTTTAAAAGATGTACTACTAATATAGTTAAAGTTAAATCAATATAATTAATATCTCAACAGTATCATAGTTTGATTATAATTACACATTACCAGTTTTCTTTAAAAAAATTAAAAAAATAATCAATATCTCGCAAGGCAATTTATCGAAATTTTATAATGTCCTAAGCTCGATCAGTATTGAAGCGAATTAAGATATATAGCTACCTCGTGTCTATTTCAGAATTGTTAAACAAGAAATTTCATGGGTTCGATGATATTAGGGTGGATGTCTTACATGATAAGTTATGATATTAATAATAAATTTAGTTATAATTTATCAGTTTTTTATTTTTTTATAAAAAAAATGTTCTTTTTTACTATTATAATTAATAAATATGAAAAAAATAAAAATTAAGTAATTTTTTTATATGTACTTAATTATCATATGATACCGTGAGAATTATATCTAAATACATGTTTATATCTTAAACTAATATCAGATTATCAAGATTATATAAAATAACGAAAAACATACCTTAATTCATGACGAAAGATTAAAGAATAGATTAATGGTTTATATTCTTCCATAGACTAATCTTTTTATTTCTTATGGGTTCTCACTAGATAGATAGATAGAAAGAAAGAAAGAAATGATGATATGTGATTGTGATTAATTTTGGGGACCAAATCTTATTGTGCTCTATATACAATAAACTAACGAGAACTCCATTAACCCTAATTAAGTTTACTATTGAGTATTATATATTGTAAAACTCATACCATATAAGATGTTTAATTAGACTATACTAATTAGATCAGTCAATTAATCCAATTAGAATAATAATAATTCAAAATATAATTCAAATTATTAAAAATAACTTAACAGATACGAACACGCTTAACACAAAACAATTACTACTCTATCAAAAGCCCATGTATATTCGACTAAGACTTGAGCACGACACAATAATATATCACAAATACAGTTAGTATTATACGATTGTCACTTGGGGAAAAAAAAGGAGCAAATAAAAAATATACTATTTGATTGGTACCCAAATTTTGAAACCAATTTGTAATCAGATAAGAGATGAAATATCTAATCCCATAATTTGGAGATACCTAGCCGGATAGATTAGTCTTATTCAGGTGTTGTTTGGCAAATTATGAAAAAAGTTGATGTTTTAAAGAAGTTATTTGAACTTATTTCTAGAGAATCACATTAACAATATTGCAATTACACTGAAAAGAAAATAATGCAGTGAATAACTTCTTATTGATGCACAAGATCAGTGGCACATATAGACTCAAACTGAAGGGAACCAATAAAGATTACAGCACCTAAGTAAAGTAGGTAATGGTTACCGTTCCATCCTGCTCACAATCATCCAAATAAGAATCGGCTCCGAACGGAACATACTGTTGTAGTTAGTGAGTGCTGTACACGTACACCATACGAAGCTCCCTACCATAATTCCTGATTTCCAGTAATTCAATGGGATATTTTGGGTTTGTCCGAATTGTATTTTCTAGTTATAAGATCATACGTTTAGATGTTAAGTTTGTAAGAACACCGTCTTCGCTTGCTTAAAATAGGTATACTTTTTATAGTTAATATAGACAGGTTAAAATGTATTTAATTTTTTTTAAATTTATTGTATAAAACATTATTTTTATACCAGAAGTTAACAAAAATAAATACACAATTTTAATAGATAAATATCGATGTTAATTTTAAGGTTTGTTTAGTGATAGTTTGTCTTTAAATTTAAAAATAATATTATTAAATAATAATAAATAAAAATTTGGCGATACCAAAAAGTATAGTAGCAATTAAAAACAGAATTTGTTTTATAATTTTTGGAACTTTAGACATGTGATTGATAAATTAAATTATTTTAAAAAATAAATATATAATTAGATAAATAATAGAATGATAATTTTTTTAGCTAAAATTTATCTTTTATATAGTATAAACATAAAATTATGCAAAATTATACTGTAAAAATGTTTATTACGAATTAAGAAAGGGTAAAAATTAATGGAGTTTTTTTAACTTTTACTAAATGAATATATTTATTTTATAATTATTAAAATTAATGTTTTAATTTTATAATTTATGAGTTAAATCATTATATTTTTGTTATTATGAAAATTTATTTTAATATTATAATTTAGTAAAATAAACACTTATGATATATCAAAAATATTAAAAATAAATAATTATAATATCTAATTTTAATAAATAAAGAAATTATAAATAATTAATTCAAAAAATTATTAAATTAAAATTCTCGAGAATATTGTGATATTTTTTAAAAGTTATAAATATTTAATTTTAAATATAATAATTATAAAATTAAAGTAAAAAAAAATGTCGTGAAAGTCTTAACTCTTAAAATAAAGGAGTAAGAACTGACCATGATTAAGCGGTTGTGTCTAGACAAAAGCACAAGATTGGTGACTTCATAATGACCAAAAACTTACAACAGAGGAAAAGTGGTCTTATTAAACAACACAACACCCATATTTAGGAAATTAGTACCTGAAGCTCATCACCATCTGCTACATTTCTCTTTAGTTTTATAAGTTGGAAAAGAAGTAAAGCATGTAATTATATCCAATTAATTAATTAATTAATTAAAGTTAAATATTAGGAATGTTTTACTAAAAGATACCCTAATTATCTATCTTAAAAACCCAAAAGGTAAAAGACTCAATAAGAGTCCTTTTATTAATATTATTATATAAACCAACTAATAAACTAATACGGAAAGTACACAAACATAACCCATACCAGACCCATACCTATTCTTAATTATATAATAGTTGGTGGAATTGTAAGATTAATGGTTCAAAAGCCAATATAAATGATATGGGTTGGTGTTACCTTTTATAATATATTAAACACTGTATATATACATATATATATATGATTATATATATTCGTTGATATGTTAAAAACAAAGGCATTTTGAAATCCCAAGGGATAAACTAGAATAATCTAAATTCGATCCTAATCTGCGCAGCCACCCAAAACTTTCTGCTTCTTTCTCTCAGACACGAAATATCCAACAATCTCTTACTGTTTGTTCACTCAAATGAGACATTGGATTCACCGATTTTCATTAGCTCGATCGCCTGATGTTAACTCTCCCTCGTTTTTTTTTTTTAACGTTTACACTTTTATTTTCTTACGTTTTTTAATATAAAATTTGAAATTAATTTAAAATTAACCTTCAACTCTGTAATAATAATAATAATAATAGTAATAATCGATCATATTATGAATATTAAGGTTAATTTTAAGAAAAAATTAAAGAATAACGTGTGATAATTAAAAAAAGGAGCAAAATACTAATATATATATATATATACACTCAATATACTCAATATACTAAAGTGTAAAAAAGGTAAATTATTTTATTCATGTTTCTCTCTCTCTCCTGCTTAAGCCGTTAACATAAGCCACAAATTTTTTTTATTTTATGAGAAATAACACGTAAAACAATTACACTCATGATCTAGTTAATAAATAATATAATAAAGCATAAGTATATAACAATTACATATGGATATATCAGATCTTTAATTCTGTTTTGAAATGTGATCAACTAAATTCAAAAATTATCAATAGTCGCTCGAGTACATGTATATGTTTATGCTCTCCTATTCATAAAAAAAGTATATATAAAATTAATACAAGTAAAAATAACACATATATAAATATTAAATATATATTTGATAATATTTAATATAAAATCATTTAATATATATTTTTAATAATAAATTAAATATAAATAATATTATTTTTATAGTTATAAATTCGTTATAACATAAGCTAATCCCATTTTAATTAATGAAAAAAATACACCAAATTAAAGAAAATAAGAAAAAAAATATTCATATAATTTTTAATTATTATAATAATAATTTATTATATATATCTTTATTTAATAATATTAATGCTTAAATATAATTAATTATAAAAATATATAGATAATTCATATAATTGTTCATTATAATAAAAAAATTAGGCTATAATTTTATTAAATTTAGTTATTTAGATGTTTCACCTTTCACCCCGTTAAAATAACATTTTTTTAATCAGATACATACCATATTTTTAATATGAAAAAAATATACAGTGTTTAATATATTATAAAAATAAAATAAATAAAAAAATTAAATGATATTATTTATAATATAAATAATGAAATAACATAAATAATTTAATTTAATAATTTTTATAAATATTTTTTGATTAATTTTTATTTTATTTTTATAATATATTAAACACTGTATATTTTTTTCATATTAAAAATATGGTATGTATCTGATTAAAAAAATGTATCTGATTAAATTTAATAAAATTATAGCCTAATTTTTTTATTATAATGAACAATTATATGAATTTTAACTAGTTAAAAGGTAAAATAAATTATTTAAATAAAATAATATTTTAATATAAAACAATAAAATAATATAATTATTTGTTAAAATTTAAAAAATAAATAAAATTATTTATAATCTAAAAATTTAATTCAAATAAACTAATTATAATTATTAATTATAAGATATAATTCAAACCAAAAAGTTAAAACCATCTGCATCAATCAATCTCTCCCATGTTATGTCCTCATCATCACCAAGTAATCGACGTCTACCCTTTTATTTAATTAATCAATGAAGAACGTTGGTTACATGTAAATTTATATTTATATTAAGTATATTATAATATATAATTAAATAATTTTATAAATAAAAAAATTTAAACAAATATAATATAATTATAAATACAGGTGCAAAAATTGTATTAACTTAGCATTTCTCTTAATTAATATATTAAATAAAATAAGAAAAAGAAAAAGAGAAAGAGAAAATGACAGAAATAGTCGAAAAAAGAAGAAGTAAAGAAGCATTAACTAATTAATACCAGTCTTATATTAGTCTATCTAATTAACAACCTTATTAAGCATAATTAAGTAAATTGAAAGATGATCACGAAGAAGAAGACCCATTAGCAACTTCATGTCCCCTGCTATCACTCTGTTGGTAATGGATCTTATTTTCGTCTTCGTTGTGGCCATTTTTACTGTTTCTATTGTCAATATTGTTGGGAATTTGGTCAAGAATATTGAAATTCTTATGATCAGTACCACCACTAATATCTTTCCTGGAAAAAGTGTTCTTATTATTGTGCATCCAAACCTTAAGAACCCCTTTATCCAACCCAACTTCATTACAGAAATCTCGAACCATTTCTTCATCTCCCTTCTGAATCTTCCACCCAACTCTCTCAGCAAACTGATACATCTTCTTCTTCTGATCCTGACTAAACTTGGTCCTGAACCTCTTTCTTGTAGGATTCCCAATTCCAACTCCAGCAGAAGCAACGTTGTTGTTTTCTTGAGGACTTGCCAAACAAGTGGAAAGTGCCAAAAGCATATGGGGAGCTGAAGTTGGGTAATAAGAAGAAGAGATCGGAGGTGGAGAGGCTGAATCCGGGCTTCTATTACCCCGTGGAGGTGGCAGAGGATGGTGTCGGTGGTGAGGGTGGTACTCAATCACATGGGTTGTTGGGTTGTTAGTGTGAAAGTTAGGCTCTAGTTCTGGCTCGCGTCGGTGGAAATTTCTGTGGCACCCACAAGCAGCGCATTTGAGTGAGGTAGGATCAGTTGGTGTGGCTTTAGGAGAAGGCATGAACTCGCCACATCCATCTAAAGCATGACCCCCTAAGCTTGCTGCGTGATTCTTTAAGCATTCTTTGTAGTTCACAATAACTGGGTTTGCTACTGTAGAGAGATTATGGTGATGATGGTGGTGGTCATGGCGTTTGAGTACACCGTTGCTGGTAGAGAAAGGATTTTTGAGTTGGATCTGAGTGGGGGTTTCACAGTCATCATCTGGAGATTTTTTATTTCGATTAGTGGTGGTGGTGGTGGTGGGGGTTATGTCCATGGCTCTAACATCAAGGGGTCTTAAAATTCAAAGAGATAAAATTAAAAGAAAGAGCTTTTATTATGGGGTTGTTAGGGTTAGGTGGTTTTTTTGTAAATTATAAATATTAACATCAATGGAAGTGTTTTTAATATTCTGCAGGAAAGAAAGAAAAAAGCTCTGACGGAAAATGGTGGTTTTTTTTTTCTTTTTTTTTTTGTAGGAAGATGACGAGCAGTCTGTTGATACTAAAAATCTTGGTTTTGAGTGTTGTATTTTTTTATTATTATTTTTTTAAACCACTTGTTTTTCTAACCTGGGTTCTAATCTATGGTTAAGTTTTCTGACCCATTTTGGGGTTAAATTGATGCGAGTGCATGTAATAAATATACCTCTCAGCTTTATGAAATTGACCTTCCATTCTAGTAATTATGAAATTGACCTTGTATTATTTTTGAGCTTTTTTTTATTTTTTAATTACAGTACAATCATAATTTACATTACTATTATTATTACATTAGATTTTATTAATATTAAAATAAAAATTTTATTTTTAAATAAATTTAAAGATAAAATATTTAATTACGTTGGTATTTATTCTAAAAATATTAAATTTGTAATTTATAATTAATTATTATATTAATATAATAAATATATTTTTTCTTACGATAATAGTCCGAGTGACTGGTTCTTTTTCAAGCACTAACAGTCAATCATAACTCAGGAAAGAGAACAGTGGAAGCCATAACTCATAAGGAGGTTTTCAACGATGTTTGGAAGACAGCGATAGAGATTAGAGAGTCTAAGAAAAAGCTAAAACCAAATATAATAAGCGAAATCAGCCAGACTCCAGAGTCTAATATTGTTATTTTATAAAAGTACGTAATTGTTTTTTTTTTTTTTAAATATTGGGATCCAAGAGTTATAAATAATTTTTCATATAATAAAATTATAAATTTAAATAATATTAATAAATTTTATTTATATTCGTATTTATAAAATAATGATACTATCCTAATTAAAGTATATAAAATGTTTCTTTTAACCCTAATATTAATTAATTTTTTGTTTAATTTTTATTAGATAAAATTATCATCAATAAATAATTATTATGATAATAATAAAATGTATTATAATTATAATTTTAATATTAATATATCAATTGATAACATTTAAAATAAAAAAAATTATTACTTTTTAAAATAAAATTTTCATATGTTACTATTAAGTAGTGGTCTGATTTTGAATGCGTATGATTGACTGTAAAGTCTAACAACCATTGAACCTTATCTTAAAAAAAATTATTATTATTTTTTGTTGGCTTGAAACCCGTTTTAATTGTATCAACTTGCACTACAAGCTGATCAAACAATTTCTTTATTATTAATATTAGTTCTTGATATTGTATTCATTCATAATATTTCTTTTTATAAAATCAAAGAGTCAAGATATTCACTCACAATTGATATTCTAATTTTATGCTAGATTCCTTCCCTCCCTTGCAAACAAAAGGAATTGACAAAAAAAAAAAACTCAAAGATTTATATTATTCACTCTGGAATTCTCCTCCAATCTAGTGCTAGTTTGCATTTCTTTTTTGTTTCCTCTGTGGTATTTTCTCTCTTTCATTCCTCTTATCTGCTCCACTTGTGTATTTTTTTCGATTCTCAACTTGGTAAATGGAAGAAATCGTGAGTCATTTGGAAGAACTGGATTTGCCTTTAGGAATTGAGGATTTGATTGTGCTGGACCAGAGTTTAATAGAATTGACATTGGTTGCTTGTATTGTATATGGGAAATTTGTGAGTCTTGAAATATTACTTAGTGTGTCTAGTTAATTAAACCTGGACAGAGAATGACGGTATTGAACTTAGGGTCTGAATCGTGCTGTATCAATTTTTGAGAATAATTTGCGGGTGATGAATCGCTTCTCACAGGGTATCTCTCTTTCTTATCTTACTTTTGATGTTTTGTGGCTTTGGATTCAAATTTGCAACATGCCTATGGATAAGAGGATCTTGTATGACTTCTAAGTGATTAAATTTGAAAAGTCTCACGTTGATTAGGAATGAAGATATGTATTGTATTTTAGATTCTAAATAAAACACCCTTATATCATTTATAAACATTCTAAAATTTGTAAATCTTTCCCTCTTTCATAAGGATAATTAATTAGTTCAATTTTGTCAAATTAATTATAATTTTGAAGTTCATGCATTCGTAGACAGTGAAAGTGGTCAACGATGCTCGATGACTTATGTAATATTTATACCGAATCTTATTAAATTTTTGTATTTTTATTTTTTTGTTTTAATATTTTTACTTTAGTATCTACTTTAATTTATTTTAACATTATATTTTCAATAATATTATTTTAACGGGTAAGTTTAAGTTCTATTCATGTAAATCATAAGTAAATAAAAACTATTTATAATAGAAAAAATATAACCAACTTTTCAAAAAAGAATCATAATTCAATTTTTTCGAGAATTGGTACTAAGGTTGTGCAAGTTGTTGAGATTGATAACTATCCATTGTTCAGTAGAGTTATAACAAGCAGCGAGAGCTTGAGTGTCATTCAATTAAACAACTCATTAATTTACGGAGATTCTTTTTAAGACTAAATTAATATGAATTGAGATAAAATAAGAATGCTTGTCTCACTTTTGTTATGGTCAAGGCACAATTACTCATGAGATTAATTTTTACGATTTTGCTAAGAAAATGTGTATAAGATTTGGAGAGAGAGAAAAAATACTTTGTTTGGTGAGTGGATACGTGTTGAAATGAATATAAGGGTACCTCTTCATGTTAAATAAGGGGGAAGAAGAGGTTTGAACCTAAACAAACCTCTAGCCCTAAGTCTAGTTCTAGTATTATTTCTAATGACGAAGGAAGTTAAATGAAGTTCTCGACTATTGTTAATGATGCAACTTGTGAAAGCTTCTGCTTCTTTTGGCAACTTAGGCCTTGGAAAGTGGGAAGAGTTATGCTTGAGGAAGGAAAAGGGCATGGTACAAGAGGTGCTAAGTTGATTTATGAGAATAAGATTATTGGTGAGGCTAAGACTATTTAGGGGAAAAGGGTGTGCAGGGAGCTTGAAGACATAAAATCGGTGTCTAATTTGGTTGGAAATTATGAGAATGTGAAGGGAATAGAGGGTGAGTTGAATGTATTAGAAGATCAGATTGGTTGTTTTACTATAAAGGGATTATTGTTTTGGGACTGCAGATATGGAATAATAACTTTGGATCAAGTTGTCTCCATATTTATGAAGTTGCTTTGTTGATTAGTCTATTTGTTTTCTCTTGTTTTTAGTTTGCTATTTGTCTTTGGTTTTGTTTTTCTGTTTTAGTCTTGGTTCAGGCTTTAGTGCTTGTTCCATTGTCTTTGGTATTGTAGTGTCTGTTCATATCGGGAAAATTACTCTTTTCTTTCTTGTCATGTTGGACTGATAATAGTGAAGAGCGTATTAATTTCTGTAAGGATTATAAGCGTTGTTATTTTCGTGGACAAAATATTTATTTGTAAATTTATTTTTAAGCCTGCTACGAAGTCTATCAAGAAAAGCTAAACAAATGCTCGAGTTCCAGATAATTATACTTTAGTTCATTTGTGAACGATCTAATTGGCGAGGAGCTTATTGGAACGTTGGTCTGAAAACTGCTCACGCTAATATTGGAAATTGTGAAAACAGAGTAGGGGCTCGTAAGTAAAGTACATTGGGACAATATCCTAGGGAGGGTAGCATAAGACCGAGTTTGTACTTGAACATTTGATTTTCATAGTGGAAAGTTAGGTGGTCCGGTGGACCGGTGGTTTTCCTCTTAGGCCATGGTTGTGGCCTAGGTTGTTTCCACCTAAAAATATCGTGTGTTATTATTTTATTTCCGCACTTATATTTACACACGATTGCATGTCTAGCTAGTTTGTTTAGATTATTAAATTATAAATTGGTAAAAATTAAAAATGACCTATTCACCCCCTCTAGTTTATTAGGTCCATAATTTATAAACTTTCAATTGGTATCAAAGCCGACACTAGACACACTTAGTGAGATTGATCCTTAGGGAAACACACATTTACTTATGGACCAAATGAAAGAAGGTGGGTCATCTGTTAGACCCCCACTCTTTGATGGGTTTAGTTACCCTTATTGAAAGGCTCGCATGCAAGCCTTTCTCAGACAAGATGAAAAGGTCTGGGATGCTACTCTTGATGGTTGGGAACCACCTTCGGTAATGAAAGATGGTGTAACAATCATAAAGCCAAGAAGAGACTGAGAACCGCTAACACACTTAAGTGGGAGCAAACCAAAAAGGTTTAAGCTCAATATTTGTTTCGGTGCCGATGGATGAGTTCCGCCGCATCTCGCGTGAGATTGCTAAAGATGCGAATGCACTTGCCTCTTGTTTAAGAAAAGTAATTCCCAAGTAAAACAAATAAAATTGAGATTGCTAACATCTCGAGTTTGATTCTATTAAAATGAGCAACAACAAATCCTTTGGTCAATTTTATGCTCGCTCTGTGATATCACTAATGCTTGTTTCAACCTTAGTGAGAAAATTCCATAACCTATACAAGTTTGCAAACTCTAAGCTCTTTAACGGTATAAGATGAAATTACGGAATAGAGGAAATCAAGAATGTAGACACACTAAAAATTGATGAACTTGTCGGGTCGAATCAAACCTCTCGAGCTTTCTTGATCCACCCAAGAAAAATAAGGATGTGGCATTCAAAAGCTCCAAAAAGGACATCTCTGATAGTGATGATGATATGAATGGTGAGTCACTAGTCTTGTTAGCACGAAAATTTAAGAAGTTTATGAAGAAGAAGGGTCAACAGGATAATCATTCCAACAAGGGACAATCCAATCGTTCGAATGACCGAAAGTCAGGGGAAATCAAGCCTCCTAGCCTTGATGGTAAGAAAAGTAAACCTACTAGTCCCCAATGCTTTACTTGTGGAGGATTTGGTCATATTTCTACAGATTGTGCTAACAATAAAAAGAAATTTGGAAAAGCCTTTAATGCTACACTCAATGACACAGAAAGTGAGCAGGACAATGCTAGTAACTCAGATGATGATGACACTAATTATTGTGCCTTCACCACAACTACCAATACACATCACAATGACTCTGACCTTAGCTCGGATGAAGAAAATGAAGAAATAAACTCTTCTCTCTTACTG
This sequence comes from Hippophae rhamnoides, assembly GCA_033030585.1. Taxonomy (NCBI): domain Eukaryota; kingdom Viridiplantae; phylum Streptophyta; class Magnoliopsida; order Rosales; family Elaeagnaceae; genus Hippophae; species Hippophae rhamnoides. The sequence continues at coordinate 56,329,594 of CM065428.1, read as the reverse complement.
TCTAAGTTTAATGTATCAAATTATGAGGAATTATTCATGGATTGTATAGGTGCCAGGGAAGAGAGAGATAAATTGCTTGTGGAAGTAACTAAACTTAATGATATCATCAATGTTCACAAAACAAATTCCTATAGACTAGAGAAAGATAAAAAGGAATTATCTAATCATATTAATGCCTTGAATATTAGACTAGCATAAACCATTGAGGAAAACAAAAATCTTAGGAAAGAACTTAATATTGCTAAAGAGACGGTAAAGAATTTGACCATAGGTGCTGAAAAATTAACCAAAGTCCTAGACTTTGGAAAGCCATATGGAGATAAGAGAAGTCTTGGATATATATATGAACAATCAACACCTTCATCATCCAAAACGCAATTTGTAAAACCCACTATTGCTCAAGCAGGGAAGGTAGTTTCTGCACCTTATCATTCTAAGAAAATTCAGTTTGTTCCTATCTGTCATCACTGTGGTAGGAAAATACATATTAGACCTAAGTGTAGATTTCTTCATGCTTATGATTCTATCACGAATACAAATTTTTCTAAAGCGCCTCAAAAAATTTCAAAACGTAAAGTTTTTACTACAAGAACTACACAAAAAGAGGAATATAAGAAACCGGTAACTCAAATGTCCAAAATTAAAAAAGGATGGGTTAAGAAATCTGAGTTGCACTTTTCTCAGCCCATATAGCATTTAAAGTTAAATCAAATACCGCTTGGTATTTTGATAGTGGATGCTCTAGACACACGTGATGGGGAATCGTTCTTTGTTTAAAATCTTTAAGGAATACAATGAAGGAATGAGCTACCTGGTGATGGTAAAACATCTAAAATTATTGGAAAAGGCTCTGTTCAAATAGAGGGTATCCCTAAACTTGATGAAGTTTTATATGTGGAAGGAATTAAGGCAAACTTGATTAGCATAAGTCAAATATGTGATAGTGATTTTAATGTGCAATTTACAAACAAGCATTGTACTGTAATAGATCAAAAGGGTGAATGTATAATTAAGGGAATCAGATCACATGACAATTGTTATTGTATTGATACATCACCCACAATAACATGTAACCTAGCTATCAATGACTCAACTACCTTGTGGCACGAAAAGATAGGTCATATGAATTTTAAAGATCTGGTTAGATTAAGTAAAATTGAGATTGTGCATGGTTTACCTATTCTTTCAAAAATTGAAACATCTATATGTGGACCATGTCAATTGGGTAAACAAACTAGGATTGCTCATAAGAAGATCAAGAGTATAAATACAAATAGAGTATTAGAATTGATACATATTGACCTTATGGGTCCTATAAGAATAGAAAGTATTGGAGGTAAGAAATATATCATAGTTGTAGTAGATGACTTTTCTCGCTACATGTGGGTAGACTTTCTTAGAGACAAGTCAGATGCTTTTGAGTTCTTCATCTCATATTGTACAAGGGTGCAGGTTGAAGCAGGTGACAAAATAGTAACCATCAAGAGACTGAGAACATACCATGGAAAAGAGTTTGAAAATACCAAGTATCTTTGACTCGCAAAGTTAACATAGTATCTTTCATGAATTCTCTCTATCACACCTCAATAAAATGGAGTAGTTGAAAGGAAAAATAGGATACTTCAAGAGATAGCAAGAGTAATGATGCATGCCATGAGTCTCCAAAAGGTTTTGGGCTGGTATAAACAACTGCATGTCACATTATAAATCGTGTATATTCGCCTGGTACAAACCAAACTCCCTATGAGATATGGAGAGGTAAAAAACCCAATCTAAAATTTATGCATGTTTTTGGAAGTAAATGCTACATACTTAGAGATCGAGAACAATTGGGTAAGTTTGATTCAAGAAGTGATGAAGGTATATTTCTTTGTTATTCCCTAAATAGTAGAGCTTATAGAGTCTTCAACTGTAGAACTAATGTAGTTATGGAATCCATAAATTTTGTTATAGATTATGGAGGTAAGAAGATTATAAGTGAAGAAGTTGGAAATGAAGAAAATTTCACAACACCTCAATTAACAATGACTAGTGACACAATTGGAATAAAAGAACAAGAGTTAGAGGAAAGAGAAGAAAAGAAGGAAGAAGCATCAACCTCATCAATGATAAATCCAACTAGAACTTTAAAAAATCATCTTATTAAGAATATAATTGGAGATCCTAATGCAAGCATGGTAACAAGAAGAAGACAAATAAGTGAGGTAACCCATTTATGCTATATTTCTCAATTTGAACCAAAAAATGTGAATGAAGCCCTTATGGATGAATTTTGGATAAATGTCATGCAGGATAAGTTAGCTCAATTTGAAATAAATCGTGTGTAGGTATTGGTACCTAAGCCTAAAAACAAAAATGTTATTGGAACAAAATGGGTGTTCAAAAATAAATCTGATGAGCATGACATTGTTGTTAGAAATAAGGCTAGGTTAGTAGCTCAAGGCTACACGCAAGTAGAAGGAGTTGACTTTGATGAAACATTTGCACCTGTGGCTAGACTAGAGTCAATTAGGGTTTTACTTTCCATTTCCTATCATATGAAGTTCAAATTATATCAAATGGATGTTAAGACTGCCTTTTTGAATGGTTTTTTGATTGAGGAGGTGTACGTGGAACAACCAAAAGGATTTGTTGATCTGAAATTTCCAAATCATGTTTACAAACTCAAAAAGGCTCTTTATGGTTTGAAACAAGCTCCACGAGCATGGTATGAGAGACTTACCAACTATCTTTTAAACAAGGGATTTATTCGAGGGGGGGTTGATAAGACTTTATTCATTAAAAGGAGTAGTAACGAGATCTTTATTGCTCAAATTTATATGGATGACATATTTTTTGGATCCACATCTAGTACATTAGTGGATGATTTTGTGCATGTTATGACAAATTAATTTGAAATGTCCATGGTAGGTGAAATGACTTTCTTTCTTGGTTTACAAATCAAACAATCTCGTGATAATATATTTATTTCTCAAACTAAGTACGCATGTAACCTTGTTAAAAGGTTTGGTCTTGAAACTAGCAAGCCATTACAGACTCTTTTAGGTACCAACACAAAAATTACAAAGGACACTCAAGGTAAAAGTGTTGATCAAACCCTTTCTAGGAGTATGATAGGTAGTTTACTTTACCTCACTGCAAGTAGACTTGACATATGTTTTAGTATTGGTGTGTGTGCCCGTTATCAAGCTGACCCTAAGGAATCACACTTAGAGAGTGTAAAAAGAATCATTAGGTATATCTCAGGAACAAGTAATTATGGTTTATATTTTACTACTGACACTACTTGTGAAGTAAATGGTTTTACAAATGCCGAACAAGGTGCAACTGCAGGAAAGAGCACATCAGGTGGTTGTTTCTACATTGGAAACAACTTAGTATCATGGCACAGTAAAAAGCAAAACTCTATCTCACTCTCTACAACTGAAGCGGAATACATTGCTGTAGAAAGCTCTTGCACACAAATGCTTTGGATGAAAAACATGCTCAAGGACTACGGTCAACCACAAGGTATGATGCCCTTATATTATGATAACTCTAGTGCTATATGTATTTCTAAGAACCCAGTTCAGCATTCTAGAACTAAGCACATTGACATTAGACATCACTTTATTCGAGAACTAGTTGAAGAGAAAATAGTAACATTTGAGTTTGTACCTACAGAGAAACAACTAGTTGATATATTCACTAAAGTCATAGACACTCAAAGATTTGAGTATCTCATAAGTGCCTTGGGAATTTCTCCCTCAAATTGAATTTCAAATTTTATTACCCAAAAAAAACATCCTTGTTTGGCCAACATAGTATTCAACTTATTTAATACTTCCATACACATAATCTCATTTTTAGTGACTCAACTCATTTTGATATTTATTGTATAAATTATTCTACAATTTTGGCTTATGCATACACATATATTCTTATACATGTGATGATCGATGTTGACATTAACTTCTTCACACACTCACAAACACACATATGTGTTATGCTTGAAGTTATGAATTTTCTTGAAAGACTCTAGGACTTTAACTAATCTTGATTGTAAAATTGTGTTGAGTTCTACTTTTGCTTACTAAAATTTTACCGTATGGAGGCACCTAGTATTGAGAAGGCTATCTACTGTGATGTTTGAAGCTACCGCAATGAACGGAGAGGGCTACCTCACAACTAGTGTGAAAGTCATCATGTTGGGTTTATGGCTCGTGCAAAAAAAACAGAGAGAGAAAAGATTATGCAAAAAGTGACTACTTATAAATCTTGTATATTGAATGCACAAAAAGAAAGAACCAATAGAGGTTATAAATATATATATATAATTTACCTCATATGTATGAAAAAAAAATAAGTCCTCCTTTAGAAGTTATACTTTATTTTGTAAGATTGAAGACTCGATTATAGTTTTATATTATAGGTGATCATTTTTTCTTTTGAGTCTTTCTTGATAAGTCATAAATGAATTAATTGACATATAAGTAGACTTCAAACATGTATATTATATTGAGTGAATGTCAATATATCATTATATATGTAAGGATGTGCGTGTGCACCTCTTCTATTCTACTTATTTATTTATATGATAAATAATCAAAATTGGAGTTAAAAAATGATGAGTTCTCAATTGGTTGTGTGCTTGTTTGTAATTACATGAGTTTAATACCTTATGTGGCTATGTATGCAAATTAAAACAAAAACAAAAACAAAAATTTCGTTTATTATTTTTTTAATTGGTTTCTAAGTTAGAGTGTCATAGAACTTAAGGGGAGTTTAAAACACATTGCACTTTTGCATTACTCTGATTTTACACTATTATATCTTTAGGAGGAATTTAACTTCAATTCTTTGTCTAATTCTTTGTCCTTCTCGTATGTCAAAAATGGGGAGAGAATATTTACTTGCATGTTTTTATTTTGTTATGCATGTAAGGGGAGAACATATTTTTATTAAGCTTGATTGATATGAATGCATACTACATGACTATTCTTTACACTTCGCTTATTTTTATGTAAAATGAACTAATGTACAATAAGGTTGTCAAGCCAAGTTGTTGTTTGTTTTACCTATGTATTTTCAGTTACTTATAAGCTTATCAAGTTGCAGCGAAAATGGATTCACCGGACCATATAATAGTTCCACTATGAAGTTTGGGACATCATTGTATTTTTATCTTATTCCTATAAGTGTCATGTAGTAAGAGAGAGGTTTTGCCACACGAAAATGCCAAAGGGGGAGTTTGTAAGGATTATAAGTGTTGGCTATTTTCGTGGACAAAATATTTATCTGTAAATTTGTTTTTAGGCCTGCTACGAAGTCTATCAAGAAAAGCTAAACAAATGCTCGAGTTCCAGATAATTATACTTCAATTCATTTGTGAACGATTTGATTGGCAGGGAGCTTATTGGAACGTTGGTATGGAAACCGCTCATGCTAATATTGGAAACTATGAAAACAGAGCAGGGGCTCGTAAGTAAAGTACATTGGGCCAATATCCTAGGAAGGGTAGCATAAGACCGAGTTTGTACTTGAACATTTGATTTTCATAGTGGAAAGTTAAAAAAGGGTCCTAGGTGACCGGTGGTTTTCCTCTAGGCTAGCGTTGACCTAGGTTGTTTTCACCTAAAAATATCGTGTGTTATTATTTTATTTCCGTACTTATATTTACACACGATTGCATGTCTAGCTGGTTTGTTTAGATTATTAAATTATAAATTGGTAAAAATTAAAAATAACCTATTCACTCCCTCTAGGTTAATTAGGTCCATAATTTATAAACTTTCAACTTCTATTTTGAGAATTATGGCTTGATATGTTCATACTATGGTATTTAGAGGCTTAAAGTTCCTTAGGTTGTATCTGTGCAATTGAAGTTGGAGCTGCTTGTATCTGGGTAATTTATTTTTGGTTTTCAGGTCTTTTGCTTGTTGTTTAGTTTATGAGTCAGTAGTGCTGTTTTTATGCTTAATGAAATTCCTTTTTTGTCAATATATATATCAATAACCTTTATGATACTATAAACATGCTTATTGATGCATAGTTTTTGTTATTAGTCTCTATGGAATAGATGCTTAATGTTTAAAAGAAATTAGAGTATAAGTTTGCCCCTAAAGTGTTTTGTCACTCAAAAAGAGTAAGTATATATGTATAAACTTAAAACAATATTTTCTATGTTTAAATTTGTCAACATTTTTTAGAGAAAAAAATGATTTCATGTTAAATACTACAGAGTCTAAATTAGCATCCATAAGATTTGAGTTTTTTCCCTTATATGATTATATTTGTGTCAATATTAAAATTAAGTTGAAATGTTAAATATTTGATTCTCAATTAGCCAGCTTAAAATATGAAATATTCTCCCTTCTATATTTGATTTTATAAACTAAAAATTATTTATCCAACCAAAATGTAGACTCAAATTTCTTTATTATATATTATTGTGCATGACACAAACCAAATCTAATAAAGTTTAACCGCAATCTTTTTTCATTCATTCTCTTCTTCGATTCTTCTCATCGCTCTTTTTCTCTTAAACATCTCACTTAAAATGTAAAACATTCTTTTCGATCTTGTATCCATGGAGCAATATACTAAACATCAATTAAGTCTTGATTCAAAAAAGAAAACTACAAACATTTACATCAAAAACCTCTATTCATGATGTGAACGAATGCTTTGTCATTGTAATTAGAATATTATAACTTTTTTATTTATGATAATTTAACCTTTTTTTTACTATTACATTAATGGCTTATTTTAAGATAAGTAAAATATTTAATTTTTTCAAGAATCAATAGTAACCTAATTAATGTCATGATAATTTTGTATTATTATAATTTATTAAATTTGATAATAATTAGCAACAATATAATCTTACATTATTCATATTACATTTTAAATTTAAAAAACATTAAAAATTTCATCCAATAAACTTATATGATTTAAGAATATATATATATTTGAATTTTCGATCATGTCACCTGCATTTTTTTTTGTTTTTTTCAAAATAATTATATTATATATATACTAATAACTAAGGCTCACACTCAAGTCTTTTATATGCATGAATATAATACGAACCGTAAGCCACAAGTAGGAGGAGAAATATTATTTACACTGGATTTTATAGATCTACTGATTAATTAGGACAGATATACAAATAATGATGATGCGACAAATATGATAGTACATCTTATATGATCTAAAAGTAATGTCCAGCTAACTCGTATTATTGTCTTAGAACTTAAAAGGCATGTCCGGTCCATTAAAACAAACTTGTTGGTGCAACATTTTTTGCCCACAATGATAAAAAGTTAAATTAACTTACAAACGATACATCTCAATTCTATCGTAGTATAATAAAGTATGTTTTAAGATATGAAAGAACGTAAGTTTAGAATATATTAAATATAAAAAGATTGATGTTATTCTTATAATAATTTTTATTTTTATTATATCATAAATGTTTATATAACATATATACCTTCCAAGCGATCTAGGTTACTTTTGTATACAAAACTTCAATCATTTCGTGTATGATAACCTGGATGGATTATACGAATGCACCCCGTAACTAACGATCGATAATATATAACCTCATGATTCGAAGTAAGCAATGATATCCTTCAAATAGCTTACCGTTCCAATAAGAAGGTATATTATATGACCTTATTTTGTGTAAAATTATTATATATTCTAATAGTTCAAATAAGACTTCTACCAATATAACCTAGACACTTATCTCTTAGGTGAGATGAATAGGAGAACTCATCATTATTCACATTTCACATTTCTCTCTAGAAACCCTACAATATTAGAATCTCTCTAAATACTATAATCCTACTTCTCAAAGTAGTCGGACCAAAGCCCCAGCTAGCACCTAGCTTCCTTCACCTCGAAGTAAGGAATCCATAATGGACCCCCCACTTAGGATGCGGGATAAGAGGTGTATCGTTCATCCTAAGAAAAGGTCTTGAATTTACCAAAATGGACCCCTTCTTTAGGAAACGTATGTGAGAAGTAGGATTCAATTTCACCCTTGCATGTCTCCTATCTCACAAAAAAGTTAACGCAATAACCCTCAAGTACAGAGTGAAGAGGCCAAATGGACCCCTCTACTTGGGTAGGATAAGAGGCATATCACATATCCTAAGAAAAGGTTTTGAGTTCATCAAAGTGGATCCCTTCTTTAGGAAGCGTATGCGAGGAGTATGATTTAATTTCACCCTTGTATGCCTCTTGTCTCGTAAAAATTAACGAGATAACCCCCAAGTACGGAGTGAGAAGGCCAAATAAATCCTCCACTTGGGATGCGAGATAAATGGCGTATCGCTTGTCTTAAGAAAGGGTATTGAGTTCACCAAAGCAGACACCCTCTTTAGGAAGTGCATGTGAGAAGTAGGATTAAATCTCACTATTGCATGTCTCTTGTCTCATGAAAAATTAATGTGATAGCCCCCAAGTACAAAATAAGAAGGCCAAATAGACCCCCTTACTTAAGATGTGGGATAAGAGGCGTATCTCTCATCCTAGGAAAGGGTTTTAAGTTCACCAAAGTGGACCTTCTCTTTAGGAAGCACATGTGAGAAGTAGGATTCAATTTCACACTTGCATGCCTCCTGTCTGGCAAAAAATTGACACAATAACCCCCAAGTATGAAGTGAAGAGGCCAAATGAACCCTACCACTTAGGATGCGGGAAAAGAGGCATGTCACCCATTCTAAGAAAGGATCTTGAGCCTACCAAAATAGGGGTTTCCCCTTAAAAATATTATAATGTCTTGCTTTATTATTTAATTCAAGGTACATTCAAGACCAAAAATTACAATGTTAAATCAACTCCGAAATAATGTGGTCTTTATCTTTTGGTTCTATCAGACACATGTGCCTTACAGATTTTGTTCTCCAGCACTTTCTACTTTCAATATTTAGCTATTTTACATAGTTCATCCATTTCCTCCTTGTACTTATCCCATTGATTGAGTACTCGTGCTAGCTCAGTACACACATTTCCTAACTCTTGTTCCATGGCTTCAGAGCAAGCCTTAAAGATGCATAATTCTTGGTCTACAAAGTTGGAAGTATCCTGACACGTCTCCATTTCTTGCTTTGAATCCATGGTGATAACTATTGCTTATAACAAGTAAAAAGAGGAGATAAGTAATACTTCTATAAAAATACATATTAACAAATGCTCCAAGAGGTGGTTTACATCAAACAAACATTTGGCCATTAGATGCCAGATTGTCCCTTTATCCCACTTATATACTGCATAAATGGTGGGTGGATCCGCAGTCACCCTGAAGTGATGATACAATTCATCTTGAACACTAGAGTAATTGAACTTCTTGCTTTTGAATAGGTTTCTTAGTCCGCAACATTCAACCCATTCAACTTAATGGGGAAAACATTTTGCAACGAACTAATTTCTTCCTCTAATGAGGATAATTCTTTAAGAGGAACAAACATTATTGGTGGATCATTACCTACTATAAGGGTAGGTTCAGGGAGCTCCCCGTTAAAGGGTGGACCAAGAAGGTTGGTATCAACATCCTCTCTCGACGATGAAACAACCTGGATTGGATTGGGGTTAATTAGTTTAAACAATCCTAACATGTGATTTTACATTTCATAAAAAAAAAACTATGGGTGTTCACATGACATACATTCTATTACATCAAAAATCCTTCTTCTTATGTCTTGAAGATTTAAGGATGCTCTAAAGAAGGCTTACAAAAAACAAGGGCAAAACCCTACAGAGTGGACTATTTGACCACACCTTCAGGATGGGTTCCCAACATGGCCTCATCACCACGAGGTGAAGGAAGCGGGATGCTTGATGGAAGGGCTTTGGTCCAGCTACTTTAAAATGTCTACATCAAGGTGAAGTAGAGTACAATTAGGTCTTACTACTCGGCCTGGGTCTTAAGACTAATTACCTTAAAACCTACCACATTTTGGTATGCCTTGGTACACTCAGCTTTTAGTGTCTCCACTAGGTCAAATAATGAGCTCATTTGGTCCCTTAATGAGCTTGCCTTCTCTTCAACCTCATTTTTTGCCTATTCAAAATAGCTTACCTATTAACCTTACTCAAATTTGTAGCTATTTTCTTTTTTCAATTTCTCGGTCTTGTCAAGCAAGTCACCCTTCATTTTCAAAAAAATTGCACTATACTTAGCAATGAAGGATTTCTTGTCCTCTATAGCCTTCTGGTACTTTGCTGTTTGCAAGCGACTTGCTTACACTTTGCGTTTATAAGCTCTGAGCAATAGCTCACCTTCTTGAGCCAATGATAAGAACTATGATAAACAGATGGGTTAGCACAATATCACAAGTAAGAAACACAAGGAATAAATCCATAACATACATTATCTTACCTCAATAAGCTAGCCAGTCCTCAGCTCTCTATTAGACCCCCTTCCGATTTACGAGCTTCTCTAACCCTAGTTCGCTCAGCATCACTCCCAAAGTGATAATAGAAGTCCATTTTTAGTTCAGATTTCCAAAAAGTGCCCTCATCAAAATATGTAATTAGGGTGTCAATAACCACAACATCCCTTAGACGACTTCGTCAACATCGAAGTCGTCCAGATCCATAACCTCGATCTAGAGAGTTGGATTCTCAATGGCCTTCCTTTTTTTAATAACCTCGATTCTAGGGGTAAGGAAGAATATCTAGGCTTGCTAGACACCGTAGGTAAGGAAGACACCTTGATGGGCTCCTTTAAAGGAGTGGAGTCCCTAATGAGAGAAGGCGAAGTGGGAGTAGGTCATTGGTATATGGGTACCAAGTCTTGAACGCCATATATGTCAACCAGGTCCTAAAGGTCCACATTCGAGTAGTCTATGGGTGCAAAAAAAAATTAATAGTAGTCCAAGTTACAACAAATAATATTTACCTCATTACAAAATGACAACCTAAGTACTCGACTGTATAGTCCTTCCAGACCCTAAATTTTCTTAAACAAGCTACATTTAAAATTTCCTTATAGCTCTTATTTGAGGCATTATGAAGCTTAATCCTTCTTATTTTTTCCTTACCATCTGGACCCAACTTGTTTATCAACTCATTTGCATGGGTTGAGACTTGTTAAAGTGGTGGTTCTAGATATGACGGACTAGTAGGTCGACCCCGTCACCTCCCAAGTAATATAAAAATATTTATCTTTCCAACTCGAGGTGCTATTAAGGAGTTTTAGGTGTAGTCCACAACCAATAACATATAATATGAATGCCCTCAATTTATCCAGGCTGTTTCTCTTTAAGTAGTACATATATCTCATTTTGTCACTTGTTAGGTCCATCCCATGTTCATCGGCGATAACTGGGAGACACAAGAGAGTCTTCCATCCATTGGGATTGACTTGAGCAAGGTTTATGTCAAAAGTTTTAAAGGCACGAGTTATCATTCTAGGGAATGGACACCGGAGCCCAATTTTGAAGAGTGCCAAATGTATCACCCACCACCCCAATGAGGGATCATCGAATCACATAAATGATTGGGTATCAACATCATACCTACGTTAGGCACCTTTTCTATCTAATTCTTATCCTTAGTTTAATGGGTAAGCTCACCCCAATTAGCATGTTTCTTCTTGAGATGGGGTACCTTTGTCGCTATGGATACATGGAAGCGAACAACTAGTACTAGACCCCATAAAGACGATAAGAAAGCAGGATAGGTTCCAGATGAAGCGAGGAGGGCTAGGATGCTCTCCTTAGTGGTTACCTCACCCATGCTAGTAGGTCTTCTTTCACAACCTACCAAAACTTCAACAAGCCTTCTCGGGTGTATCTATCCTTAAAGGAACACTTTTGGTACGACCTAAAGGGACGTCTTTAAAAGATGAAGAATGAGCTATACCTTATTCTTTGTTAGAAGACATATTGAATAATAAGCAAAAAGGGAAGAAATTACATAATGGGTGAATGTCACAAGTCTGATGAATAGTGGCTTAATAATAATAAAGTGAACTCGTTTCAATAAAATTGTTAACCAAACGAACTAAAATTCAAGCTAAGTGTTTAATCAAACAGGTTGGTAGGGAAAAGAGTTGCATGAAAAGTTACACCGGGTTGATATCCTCTGAAGAAAATTTTGGTTAAATTAAAACTTAAATGGGAAAAAGTAAAATTTTTCCTACTATTTATAAAAAGGGGATGAAAGCTTAACAATTTACCCATTGAAACTAAGATTAAATACTGAGAATATTCCCTAGACTTTCAAAAACCCAAGTAGTAGAAAAGTTAATGTTAAGTATAGCATGTGTGGAGGGTAACTATCTTAATGACCTTAATGACCTCGCTTGTTAAGAGCCCATTATATTATATTTCTTATTAATGACCTAACCATATGGATGCAAGGGTGAAGTCATTAAGATTTCTTTAACTTCTCAAATTTTAGGGAATAAATGAGTTAATGTTTCGTACACTATATGTAACAGGTATACCACCAGAGTGACTTGGATCATTTTCATATACAAGGCCTCAAGTAGCTTGTGTATAACGACCTGGATTAGTTATACGAAGGCACCCCATAACTAACGACCTACAAAGCATAACTTCGTGATTCAAAGCAAGTGATGGTATTCCTCAAAGACCTTGACGTTCCAATAAGGGGTATATTATGCAATCTAAGGAAGGTGGCTTGATTATGTGTAAAATTACTATGTACTCTAATATTATTGTCTTATGAAAAATGTGTTAGTTTGATTAATTATTTTAAAAAAAACTTTGTTTTCACTTCTTCTATTTTACGGTGTAAAAATTGTAAAATATTCATTGTTATATTATCTCTATTATATTCTTATATAAAAATAATCTAAATGTTTCATAAATTAGTAAAAATTTCACTTAATTTAATAATGTATTTATATATAAAAACTAATAAAAAATCTACTTATAACAAATTATTTTAATGTAATAATTGATATAAAAGTCATTGTGTTGAAAAAACAAGAAATAACTCTAAACAAAAGAGCTCTTATTATTTTCTTCATGTTTTCATTACAATTGTATAGCTATTTATAAGGAAATTTTACTCCTTCAATTACACTTTGAATTAAGCATCCATTGATTTACTCCTTGAATTAATGATTCCTTGTTTTACTCCTTGAATTAAGGATTCCTTGTTTTACTCATTGAATTAAGCTCATTGTTTTGCTCCTTGAATTAAGGTCCTTGTTTTATTCCTTGAATTAAGAACTAATATCCAATACTCCCCCTCAAGCTGGATCCAAAAGGTTTATAGATCTAAGCTTGGACAAAAGTCGTTGAAATTGATGAGAAGACAAGGGCTTGGTGAAGATGTTAGCCAGTTGGTCGAAGCTTCTTGTATAATGTGTCTGAATCACTTGTGATTGAACTTGTTCATGAATGTAATGACAATCAATTTCAATGTGTTTCGTCCTCTCTTGAAACATTGAGTTTGATGCTATATGCATGGCTTCCTGATTGTCACAAAATAAGAACATAGGAAGAGTTGTAGGAACACCTAAATCACATAGAAGACCTTTAAGCCATATCAACTCACATGCAGTTGAAGCCATTGCACGATACTCAGCTTCGGCACTTGATCTGGCGATGACAGTTTGTTTCTTACTCTTCCATGTGACCAAGTTTCCACTGACAAATGTATAGTAGCCAGTGGTGGACTTGCGATCGATTGCATTCCCTGCCTAATCAGCATCACAATATCCCATGATTTTGTGTGTTGTCATTCTTCTTCATGATGATACCACGACCCACTGATCCTTTTAAGTAGCATAAGATCCTTTTAACAAGGGTCAAATGCTCAAGTGTCGGGGAGTGCATGAATTGGCTCACAATACTTACAGAATATGTGATGTCAGGTCTGGTGATTGTTAGGTAGATCAACTTACCAACCAGTCGCTGGTAATAACTTATATCCGTGAGTGGCGTGCCCTTCAAGCTAGGTTTGAGCTTGCTATCAAGAGGGGTAATGGCTGGTTTAGCATCACTCATTTTAGCTTCCTTGAGCAAATCTAGGACATATTTCCTTTGGTTAAGAAAGAGTCCCTTGTGTGAGGTTGCCATTTCTATACCAAGAAAGTACTTCAATATCCCAAGGTCTTTAATTGCAAACCTTTGTCTGAGGGACTGTTTGAGGTTGAAAATCTCGTCAACATTATAACCTGTAATTATCAGATCATCTACATAAATCAGCACAACCAATTTTCCCATAGCTCATGTGCGAACAAATAGTAAAGAATCGACATTATTGCTTTTGAAACCAACACTAGTGAGAACTGAGCTTAGCTTGGCATACCAAGCTCGTGAGGACTATTTCAAACCATAAATGGATTTGTGCAATTTGCACACTAAATCCAGTTTATTGCTTTGAGGATGCTTGGGTGGCAATTTCATATAGACTTCTTCTTTGAGATCACCATGCAAGAATGCATTCTTCACATCCATTTGGTACATGGACCACCCCTTGTTTACAGCCACAGACAGTAGCACTCTTACTATGTTCATTTTTGCAACAGGTGCAAATGTTTCTTTGTAATCCACCTCGAATGTTTGAGTGAATCCCCGAGCCACCAATCTTGCTTTATACCTCTCAATTGATCCATCTGACTTGAATTTGAGCTTATAAATCCATTTGTAACCCACGACTTTCTTGCCTTTTGGAAGTTTGGTGATGCTCCATGTGTTGTGTTGATCTAGGGCTTTAAGTTCTTCTTGCATGGCTTCCTTCCACACCTCTTGGCTATTGGCCTCATGAAAGTTTTGAGGCTCACTGTAACTCGATATAGTGCTGAGGAATGCGGCATGGGTTGGTGTCACTCTCTTATATGACACATAATTTGAGATGGGATGTGTGGGTTTATAGGTGACAAAGTCTTGAAGTCTTGTGGGAGGTTTCCTAACACGCATTGGATTACGTCGTGGAGCAGGAGGAGTTATCTCACACTCGTTCACATCTTGTACCATATTGTGAGGATCATCTTGATTATCACCATCTTCATGCAGTGTACCATTAAGAAGAGACCCTTCATTGTTAATTTCAGTGAGAGATGTATCAATGTTGACATGGCTAGGATCTTGTTGTTGTAAAGCCTCAAGTTCGATTCTTGGTAATGGAAACACATCCAAGATGTCATCCCCTTGACTTGTGATTTCATGTGACCTGCTGAAAAAAGTGTTAGTTTCATAAAATCGAACATCTTTAGGCACAATTAATCTCCTAAGTTGAGGATCATAACACTTATATCCCTTTTGTGTAGATGAATAACCAAGAAAAATACATTTAATAGCTCTAGGATCCAATTTATCTCGATGATGAGATTGAATATGTACAAAACAGATACAACCAAAGACTCTAAGGTGTGAAAGGTTAATTTTCCTTCCTTTCATGACCTCTAAGGGAGACTTGAAATCCAAGACTCGGCTGGGTAATCTATTGATGATGTAAGCAGCTGTCATAACCCCATGGGACCAGAATCTCTTTGGTACATTCATTTGTAGCATTAATGCTCTAGTTTTTCAAGTAAGTCCCGATTTTTGCGTTCAGCTATACCATTTTGTTGAGGTGTGCCAACACAACTTGTTTGATGCATAATGCCATGAATGCTCAAATATTGTTTCATGATATGTGACATGTATTCGATGCCATTGTCAGACGTTAAGGTTTGAATTTTAGAGGAGAAATGATTTTTAACAAGGTTATGAAAGTCTTTAAACACTTCCATAACTTCATTCTTAGACTTTAAAAGATATAACCATGTGACTCCAGAAAAATCATCAACAAAAATCACAAAATACTTATAACCATCAAAAGATTCATTAGTTGGTCCCCATACATCTGAATGAACTAGTTCAAAACACTTACTAGCCCTAGACAAGGAAGAATTAAGGCAATCTAGTGGCCTTAGACAAGTGGCAAGTTTCACATGCAATTGCATCATTTCCTAAGTTTGGAAATAAAGTTGACAAAATTGGTGGAGAATGGTGAGCTAAATGTTGATGCCACAATTGATTATCTTGGATAGGGTTAAACTTGGCTTGGAAACCTCTGGGATTGCTCTTGGATATGTAATAGAGACCATCTAAGTAAAACCCTTCACTAATCGTCTTTTTGGTGGCACAATCCTGAAAAATGACATTGTGAGGAGAAAAAATGGCTAAGCAATTCAAGGTATTTGTGATTTTTCCTACAGACAGAAGTTGGAAGGGAAAGGAAGGTACATATAAAACCGCCGACTCGATTTCATCTGACATTAATTTTATTTTTTCCTTTCCTAAAACCTTTACATTCTCACCATTTGCAATTGAAACTTGAGAAGGATTTGCTAATTTTTCAAACTTATGAGACTTTGACACATGGTTTGTCATATGATCTGTGTCACCTGAATCTACAACCCAAAAATCATGCAACATATTTATTTTAAGAGCAGTTTTAAAGGCTTTTATGATACCTTGCATGTCCTCTTGTGGTATGAGTTTTGTATCTACCAAGAAACCTACAAACTTGCCTAGCAATGCTATCGAGTTTCCTTCTTCTATGCTATCCACACAATCAATTCTAGCTCCTCTTGTCTTGCTTTGAAGATACAACATAAACTCATTCATAAGTTCAGCTAGATTCGCTGTGAAGTTTTTGAATGGATCAGACCCATTAGAGGTATAGGCAGAAGCATGATTTGCATGGTGTGCAGTACGATTCACTTTCTGTAAACCCTTATTCTTTATAAAATTAGGTTTTAATTCTGGATGTAGAATCCAACATTTGTCCTTAATATGGCCCGTATAGTTGTAGTGTTGACACTTCAAGTTTGGATGTTTCCCTTTGTACTTTCTCTCGTTGGTTAGATAGGCTCTTGCCTCAAGTGCACTAGCCATTGTATCCTTGTTCCTAACTTTCCTCCTTACTTCTCCACGTTGAATTGTCGCACATACATTGGTGAAGGAAGGAAGTTCAGTATTCATGAGTATGTGGCATCGTATATCTTCATATGTTAAATCGAGACTGGACAGAAGTTGAAATATCTTATCTTCTTCTGCTCTTTTTCATAGCAGAGCTACATCGGTTGTATGAGGATGATATATTTCTAACTCATTCCACATGCTTTTCATGCTTCCTAAGAGTTGTACAAAAGGCTTACCATCTTGTTGCAGATTTGAGATGTCCTTCTTTAATTGAAAAACTCGTGCAGCATTGTTTTGACTGCCATACATTTTCTTGACCGTCTCCCATAGTTGGTATGCATATTTAGAGTAACTAAATATTTCAGCTAATTTACGTTCCATGGAATTTAGGAGCCATGACATAACCAGCTGATCCTTACTAAGCTAGGATTCATAGGTTGGTGAGGAAACATCAGGTACTTCGATGCTTCCATTTATGAACCCGAACTTGGACCTTCCACCTAGAGCCAGAGACACTGCTCTTGACCAAGGCAAGTAATTAAACTCATTCATCAAGACTGAGCTTAATCTTTGATTTGGATTGACATCCACCTCATTCATATTAATGAAGGAAAGCACCAATGAACTTTCAACTTCTGATCCTAGCGGCTTGTCTTCCGTCATTTCAAAGATTGAAGATGCTAAGATAATAATAAAGCAGAAGCAAATTAATTTTCCTGCTCTGATACCATGTTGAAAAAACAAGAAATAACTCTACACAAAAGAGCTCTTATTATTTTCTTCATGTTTTCATTACAATTGTATAGCTATTTATAAGGAAATTTTACTCCTTCAAGTACTCTTTGAATTAAGAAACCTTTGATTTACTCCTTGAATTAATGATTCCTTGTTTTACTCATTGAATTAAGGAATCCTTGTTTTACTCTTTGAATTAAGGAATCATTGTTTTACTCTTTGAATTAAGGTCATTGTTTTATTCATTGAATTAAGGTCCTTGTTTTATTCCTTGAATTAAGTTACTTGTTTTATTTCTTGAATTAAGAACTAATATCTAATACATTGGTTAGGAAAAATAAATACTTGTTTTAATAAATAAATATATATTTTTTGTATTAATTATAATATTATAATAAATTATTATAAATAGAAGTGATTAATAAAAAATTAACATCGGAATACAATCCTATCTTTTACGAATAAGTAATTTTATTTAGGGAATAAACAATCCTGTTATATTTTGTTGGTTTGTAGACAGATTTCAATATAAAATCATATAAGATTTATCATTACTTTTAAATTACATAATTTATTTTTTATATAACGACGATAAAAATGCAAAATTGAAATAGGAATTTAGAGATTGAATGACTCTTCATGACAAGGCTAAGATTTAGACACATTGATAAAACCTAAAGCTAGTTGCTGACCAAGTCAAAGTCTTAAAGATATTTTTATAGCTGAACAAAAAAGCTTTTTTTAATAGCTTGCAGCTGAGTTTTCCCGTGCTGTTACGGATGAAATGTAATATTCGCACTCAAATTATTTAACTCCATTCTATTTCTCAAAAAAAAAAAAAAACCTATTTAATTTTTATATAAAAAATTTATTCAATTTAATTCTTTTTTTAAAATAAATTAATATTATACATAATTTAATTTAAAATAATATTTTTTTAAAATCTAATACAACTAAGCATAAGTAAATACTTATAAAGGTATTCAAATTTATACTAATTCTATAGAATGGTATTGTTACTATTTTTTTTTAATTATATATAAGTAACTAGTTGGAATTAAGGCTTAACATGTAAGTATATTATTATTAATTAATTCGTGTGATATTCAATTTCATATCATACACACGTAACTAATATTTATATTGATTTATTCACCCTTAATCTTAATTAACTCACCTATACATACGCTTTGAAAAAAATAGAAGAAAGTGTTCGAGACAGAACTAAAGAGAAAAACCTATCATTATTAATATACAATTAACAACAAACATAGAAGATTTGTGTTTTTGATCCATTAAGGTTACAAGATATTGTATGAAACAAAGAAGATGTATTTAAGATTCCTTTGGCTTAGGTAAGTCACGCCTTTTTGTTGGGAGTAATTTTTCGAGAACGACAAAAAAGGGATCCCAATTACATTGAATATTACTTTATATCTAAAATATCACTATTCTAATTTGTTATTTGGGCTTTGATGTCATCTTTATTCTACTGTATATGTTTTGGATAATATGAAAAGCTTATAAAATAATGTCAACAACCTTATATTTTGAGTAATGATTATCCCATATAAAATTGATTACAATAGAAAAATAGTGGATAAAAAGTGAGTTATTTAACTCTTAATTGGAACCATATGCATGTGAGTTCAATGAACAATTTTACTATTTTGTATAAAGAAAAAATAATAACTTGTTTAATAATATGGTTAATGTGAAATCAATAATATTACTTATGTTTGCGATTCTTTATGCTTACACTAATTTTGATATCATTTGATTGTAACAAATTCAAATGAAGAGTTATTTATAATTGAGTTGAAAATTATTTAAAAAATTTACGATATAAATAAGTTTCATATTATATTAGTAAAACTTTAGATTTATAGATTTGATGAGATGGTATAATAAAATGGAAAACTAATGAAAAGTAGTTAGTTATCATTATAGAGTCTCTTAATTATGTAAAAGGAATAAAAATGTAAACATTATCTATATATATATGAAACGGTGAAATGTATAACAAAAAGTAGGAAAAAAGAGTTAGAAATGTTTGTATAAGTAATTCAAGAACCATTACAAGTAATGAAATCAAAACAAATAAAGAAGCAAAAAAGATAACAATCTAGAGATGCAAAATGTGATTAAGTAAGAAAAATAACGATAAACTTAATGTACCTAGTATATAGTTGATACACCTCAAAAATATCATAAATTAAAAAAATAAAATATAAATTAATCTTAATTTTTTAATAAATTATAACCTAAACCATCTCTTCATCAACATTGAAAACACTAATAAACAAGTAAACCTATAGCTTTTTCTCTATGTTTTTCCTCTTTTGTATAGTACTTTTCAATTTCTCATTATATTCCTCAAGTGTGTGTATTTCATGTTCAAGTTATCCTTTAGTTTGAATCATGCCACTAATCACATTGTAAATTCTATCACTCATCCTATCATTGACCCACCTTCAATACACACATCTTGGATTCCTCTTGGAAGTTATTTTGGACTCACAACAAACCTTCTGCCATAATCTTATGAGATTTTTGGCCAACTTCCATGAACATTTATGAATGTACTTCAAACATTACAAAGAAACAAAGTTTATGCACTATAGTAGAAATGAAAATGAAATTGTTGGGATTTTTTGAATGGTCTCCAACTTCGAATGGTCAGTACACCTTATTCTATTTTTTGTTTTCAGAGCATGGGATGAGTGGATTAATTAGGGTTAAAGGTTAATGGTGTGTAAATCAATTGAAGTATTGGTTGTATGTAGGTAATAAGAAATTGAACATCACGTAAGATAATTAGTGATAATACGTTTATGTGAGAAGCCTTAATCCTTGCTAGATACTTATATCTAATCAAAATAAAAGTATTGGTACCTTTTTATAAAAAAATAGTTTGGATACATTTGTGTAAAATTGACCAATTTTTTTTTCTAGTTTTATTTAAAAAAAACACAAAATTTGGTATTAAAAGATGTTTTATTAGCTTTTTTTATCATTGACATTATTTTATTTTTTTAAAACCATTAATTTTGGTATTTAAAAAAAGATAAGTAATGTTGGATCAAATTGGATACAATATTAACAAAAGAAAAATGTTGTCGAAGTCTCTTAGATTAGGTCATTTGTACCATTTAGTTCTTTAGATTAAAAACTGTCATTTAATTTCTTAATTTAAAAAAAAGTTAATTAAAGATAATTATATTATTTTAATGATTTTTGTATTATTATTTTTTTGATAAGTAATTAAACGTGATTAAAATACGAATATCTAACAATTATAAAGCCATAATTAATATGAAAAATTCACAAAATAATATTTTAATATTTATTGAAAATTAAAATATGTATTCAAATAAGTTTTTGTTTTAATTTTATTATCGTTTATATATTTTTTTAATATTTCACATTAGATTTCACTTTTATTCTCTTTAAAGACTCTTATTTTAATTAATTAAAAGAATATCATTTTATTTTAAATAAAAAATAATTAAAATAATATAATGTATCCTTACTTAATCCTTTTTATATAACTAAGATATTAAATGATACAGTTTTTAATGTAAGGGATTAAACATTATAAATAATATAATTAAATAATTTTTTAATAATTTGATGATTAAATTAGATAAAAAAATATGTATACTAAACAAATTGAATAAAATTAAATAATATACAAAATTATGGTTTAATTAGTCTTATATTATTAAGAAAAAGTATATATATATATATATACATTATAATTAATTTTAAATAATATATTATTATATTTTTAATAAATATAATTAAATTAATATGTCTTTATTTAGTAAAAAAGTATTAAATTAATTGTACTATATAATTGTGTTAAATTACAAATAAATACGAAGATTTAAGCTTTCATAAATAGGGTATATACATGCATGGACAACTCTATTGGTTATTGATTTATTTACAAATAGATCTTACTTGAATGGTTCAAAAAAATCAAAACCTTAAAATACTTATAAATTCTCAAAAATTGACATTCAATATCACTTTTTAAGTGGTCAGTTCTAAACATACATGGTCAATTCGATCGATTATTGATTTATTTTACAAATTGATATTATTTGAATAGTTTTGAAAAAACCAAAACCTTAAAATACCTATAAACTCTCAAAAGTTAACATTCAAGATCACTTTTAGGGTGGTCATTTATAGACATGCATGATTAACCTGATCGATTATTGATTTATTTTACAAATTGATATTACTTGTATAGTTTTGAAAAAATCAAAACCTTAAAATACTTATATACCTTGAAAAATTGACATTTAAGATAAGTTTTAGGATGGTTGATTTAATAGTTTTGGATCTAATTTTTTTATATAAAAATTCTTTAAAAAGTTAATATATAATTAATAATAATTCTTAACATGTTATATCTTCTTTGTGTATTACTATTTAAAAATGTTAAACATTATTAAAAATTAAAGTTGATTATTTTTTTAAAATATGGATAATATATTATAAATTAATACGAAAAAAATCACGATAATAAAGATTGTTAGAGTGATTAGAACTTAAAAAGAAATAAGAAATAAAACTCATTTAGAACCATTAGTTTTTTTTTCTAAAACATTTTTATTTCTCCCATTTAAAAAGAAAAAAATATTTATTTTACATGCAAATGATTAAATTTATAAATTATAATTCATGAATAATGATATATATATATATATATTAATATGTATAAATATAATAAAATTAAAATGTATTTATAATATAAGTAGGTAACTGTTTATTGATTTTATAAAATAAAAACCAATAATCAATTTGATTTGATAAATTTTTTAATATTAAGTTTGATCAAATTTAACTAATAAAAATCAATAATTACTCGATACATAATCATATATCTTAAAAGAACGGTGAATGTAAATTTTTCTAAAACTATTTGAGTTATTAAAGCCTCAACCCACTTTTATTAGTAGTAAAATTAATATGTAATAAAATGTTTATAAACAAACTTTTAAATTTAATAATAATCAAATAATAACAAATTAAAACAAGCCTATGAACGGTAGTTTTTAAACAAATATAATATATTCAGCTTTTATTATAAAACATCTAGGAGAACCGAGTGATTGCAATGCTTATTAAATGCTCATGAAATTGATATATATATATATATATATATATAAAGGTGAAGATATTGATTCAATTTAAATTATTATTGTTTTAATTATAATTTATTATGATGATTTTATTTAATAATAATAATATTATTATGTAATTAATAATAAAAATAAAATAAATATTATTGTATATTAATACTGTTGTAATAATAAAAATAAAAATATAAAAAAAATCTTAATCTATTTGAACTTATTGGCAGGCATTATTTCTGAATTAAATGCAATTAAACTGGTGGAATTAAGAAGACATATTTGGTTTGTTTCAGTACACGAGCCGCGGTATCGTTAAAGAAGACATAACTGAAATTCCCTCAAGCGACAACTATTTTTTTTTTTATCTTTTTAAAGTTGGTTATAAGTTGGGGTGGTTATTATCACGTTTATTTTTATAATTTATTTATCGTTAATTTTAAAAATTATTAAAAATATCTATAGTAAATTTTAATTAATATATAATAAATATATTAAAAATAAAAAAGATATTTTTTTTAAAATTTAAATTTAACAAAAAATATGTTGTGTAGACAATAAAATAAACTAAAATATATTTGTATCATTATTAGCTAAAAGAGAGATTTTTTTAATAATTATTTTATTTATACATAGATTAAAATTTTAAACATTTTACTTAATTAAATTATATGTTATTTAGCTTCAGATTCATTGGTAAAGATTAAGATTTATTAATTTTCCGAAACGTAATTGGTTTCTTCGATTGAAGTACTGCTTTTGAAGAAACAATTGGTATTTATATTAAAAATATTATCTTCAATAAAAAATTCATTAAAATAACGTAAACATCATTCTCCAACGTAGCACTAAATAATATAATAAAAAAAATAAAAATGTATTATTTTACTTTGATAAATTAAATATGTTATTAATTTTTTTAAATTAATAAATTTAAATAACATTACTATTATATTTATAGATATATTAATAATTTTATATTAATTTTTATAATTTTAAACAATTTTTTTTGTTTCTATAGATATATTTATTTTCAAACATATATCAACTCATTGCAATTAAGTTTCATTTTAATTTAAGGGAAGTTTTTTTGATAAAAAATAATTTAAAAAAATCAAAATTAACAAGATATAATTAAAATGTTTAAATTTATAACATTAAAATGAATATTGTGTATTTATTTTAAAAAATATAATTAATGTATTAAATTTATGAAAATAAAATAATCAAAATATAACACTAATTATAATACAATTTATAATTTAAATAATTATATTATCTTATTATAAAAAAGAAAAATTATAATAAATACTTTTAAAATTTATAAAAATAAAAATAATCTATAATAATATTAAATGACGTTTAATTAAATATAAATTAACATAAAATAAATTTAAATTAATACAGTTTAATTTAAATAATATTTATTATGTGTTATTAAATGTAAAATATTGAGTTGAATACTTTTTTAATAGTAAAAAAATTTTAAGCTCAAAATAATGAATGTTGTTTTTAGATTACAAGTCTTAAAATTATAGTTTTTGTTGTAAAAATAAAAACATAAAACATGAATGGTTTTTGTTTTTTCTTTTCATAATTTATGAAAGCCTTTGAAGATAATATAAGTAGATGAAATAAGCCAATGTTGTAGCAGTTGGTTCGTACAGGAAATTATAAATATTTTTAGATTGAAATAAGTATTATTTATAATTAAAAATAAAGTAGCAAAAAATAAAATATAATAATTAAAAAATATATTTTAAATAATAAAAAAGATATTAACCAATCAGTAATAGTCATCTATTACTTATGGGTAGTAAGTTTTAAATTTAAACTTTAAGCTATAAATAATAAACTTTAAAATCTAAAATATAAATCGATTAGTTTTATTATTATTTTAATTTTTTAATATATATATATATATATATTTATGTTTTTAAAAATATGTATTTTATTTATTAGTCATGTTATTTTTATCGCTTTTTAATAAAAAAAATGTAATATAATTGGGCATAGCCCTAGCCAAGGCCTTCAAATTCAACTTTCAGTTTCCCTCTAATTTCCTTGGTCTAAATAAATGAAGAAAAAACCATCTAGTTTGGCGCTTCTTTAATCGTAAAACATAAGAATTAAATTAACTCAGACAGCGGCCGTTGCTTGCTCGAGAACATTCAAATTTGGGTGGGAATGGGGATAGAAAGGGAGGATGCCGAGGTAATGGCGGAGGCGTCGGAGTGTGTGGGCCAGGGATCTAGAACCAGAGGTCCCAGACTTGTCATCAACGAGATGGTCATGCGTAACTTCAAATCCTACGCCGGTGAACAACGAGTTGGCCCTTTCCATAAGGTTTTTTTTTAGGGTTTTTCTTTTTCTTATGTCATTACCTTTTTCATCGTTTGAATCAATTGAGCAGAATGAAGATATGGGTTGTTATTATGTTGCGGTGCAAGTATTGAGAATGAGAATTAACACTTGAGGTCATTGTAACACTCTCTTAGAATGAATTCCAATTTGACGAATTGAAGTGAGATCAACTAAATTAGTTAATCGCATAATTATTACGAAACGTTAACCCTTCATTTTATTCTCATTTCTCAACTATAAGGCAAGGTTTTGGTTCCTAATTATATTCTCTTTCAGTCTTTCGTTTGAGCCATAATTTCCTTTATCTCTGTCTCTGGTTGTGGTTGTATCAGAGCTTCTCAGCAGTCGTTGGACCCAATGGGAGCGGGAAAAGCAACGTCATTGATGCAATGCTTTTTGTATTCGGAAAACGAGCTAAACAGGTATTCTTATTCCTTACTTTGTCCATGTACTCACTTTTATTTTATTGCTTAAATTTTTGTCTATTCAATATAATAAAACTGACAATATCGAAATTTGAAGTTAAGAAGGCATGAGAGAATACTTGTGGTTTATATTTTGTTTGTCCCTAATGAATCAATTTGAATTTTTCAGATGCGATTAAACAAAGTTTCAGAGCTCATCCATAACTCTACCAATCACCAGAATCTGGATAGCGCTGGCGTCTCTGTTCACTTCCAGGAGATCGTTGATCTGGTAAATTCGTCTTCTCTATTGTGGGTTCTCTATTAACGTAAGTTGTGACAACAAATCTCATATTGGAAAAATATGAGTTACAAATTAACTATATAGTTGGGATGGGCAACTCTTTCTAATAGGTTAACCTTTTGGATTGAAACTCCAAGTTTAACGAGTGGTACCAGAACTAAGACCCACTATACATTGCATGGGTGCACACTGTATAGATCTCTAAGGTAAAAATGGACCCATGTAGGCGGTGCATGTGGTCTAAGTCTAAATGAATGGTGAGTTTCCAGTTGGATTGCAATGAGAATTATGCGATATTGTTTTACATTTATTTAAACTCTTAAGGTTTGATTAAATTAGCGTGGGTTCTTTGGTTATTTCTTACCATGCCTGTGAACTTAATAGAGTATGGATGTCTGTTTGGAGGACATAGTTAAATGACTAGTCCTTAGTATTGGGGTATAGTTGGAGTTTAAAGGGATAATGTGTTATCTTTCAAGGGGAATTCTTAGGTGTGCAAACAAGTCCCATATTAAAAAAATACGAGTAACAAATTGGATATATAGTTTGGATAGATTACTCCTCTTAATAGATTAAACTTTTGGCCCTAGAACCATACCCAACAATTACATTAAGATATGTTTCACATAGTGCTGAACTTTAGGAATGCAAGGGAAAAAATAAACATTGTAACCTTCTAGATTTGTGTCCTTACGTGGTTGTAGTGCTCCTTGAATTGAAAAATCCAGTTGACCTCATCTTTCCGGGATCTGTTCGTTTAAGTTTTTTTTTGCCTTTTATTATGATATTTGCTAATGAAAATAGGTTCAGACGGATTACAAAAAGTTGTCTCGGCAACCAAATAGTTCTGCAAGATATCTACTTGATAAAACTGTATTTGCAATTTTTACAGGAAGATGGAACATATAAAGTTGTCTCAGGAAGTGATTTTACAATTACCAGGGTGGCATTTCGGGACAATTCCTCAAAATATTACATAAATGACAGAACCAGTAATTTTACTGAAGTTACAAGGAAATTGAAGGGGAAAGGAGTTGACCTGGACAACAATCGGTTTTTAATTCTCCAGGTTCGTTATTGTTATGCTGCTGATTTACTTTGCATTAGAAGGTTGTATTGGAGTATTAGAATTGACGCATTGGTTATTTGTCAGGGTGAAGTTGAGCAGATTTCGTTAATGAAACCGAAAGCTCAAGGGCCGCATGATGAAGGTTTTCTTGAATATCTTGAAGACATTATTGGAACTGACAAATATGTTGAAAAAATTGATGAATCATTTAAGCAGTGAGTGCTCTTTCTGAGTTATTCATTGAGAGTTTGTTAATTATTTTCTCCTGCTTCTTGGATGTGTATTATTTTTCATCTTCACATTATCTAACAGTTTAATGAGGATTATATGAAGATTTTTCCAGCAATTTTAGTTTATACGTGGAATATTGATATAGAGGGTGCATTTATGCCTACGGTGTATATGCAGGAAACCACTTCAGGGAGCCTATTTAATTTTTTTCTACTCTTTTTAAAAATTTAAGAAGCTCTCATGCCTACATTGTCTCTGCATATGACCTTTGTTCTTCTTAATAGCATGCACATAACTCTTTAGTTAATGCGTATTTAATCTTTATCAATATTTCCATGACTAGATTTGATTATTTCCTTTTAAGACAACCATACTTTTTACCTCATACTATTAGTTGTTTTCATTTTTGTCATAGGCTGGAAAGCCTTAATGATGAAAGATCAGGTGTGGTGCAAATGGTTAAGTTGGCAGAGAAAGAAAGAGATGGCCTGGAGGTATAAGCAGTTTTATTCAGCCATCATGAGTTATGTTCCATTTATGATGCACTTAATAATTTGTCTATGTTAAACAGGATGGAAAGAATGAAGCGGAAGCTTTTATGCTGAAAGAAATGTCGCTCTTGAAATGGCAAGAGAAAGCAACTAAATTGGCTCATGAAGATACCACAACAAAAATGGCCGACCTACAAGAAAAAGTGTCTAGTTTGGAAGAAAATTTAAAGACTGAACGGTAATATTCATAAATGAATGTGTATTATTTATGCATTTCATAATCTGGGCTAAAATGAAGTATTCCTATTTAGGGAAAAAATTCGAGAAAGTAAGGATGCTTTGAAGGAGCTTGAATCTGTGCACAATAAGTACATGAAAAAACAAGAGGTTTGTTTTGTGCGCCTTCGATGTTTCATAAACAAATGTATCCTAAGCTGCATGGTAATGACGATGGGTTTTTTTGTTTTCCAAATAGATTCTATGTGCACTTTTTGATAGATGTATAAAAACAAAGTTAACCTTTATCCTAATTGCTTAAGCTTTGAGAGAGTTTGTTTCTAAACATCTTCTAACACTTATTTTAATGATAGATATTCATTTGTCATCATTAACATCATCTTTTTCAATCTTGCTCAACATTTTGGCTTTTATGATTAGGAACTTGATACTGATCTTAGAAGATGTAAAGAAGAATTTAAGCAGTTTGAAAGGGAGGATGTCAAATACCGCGAAGATTTAAAACACATGAAACAGAAGATTAAGAAGCTGACAGATAAAATCGAGAAGGTAAGAGATTTATATTGTAATTCACGTTAAGTTTTAACGCACATGCGCATCCTAATCTTTTTTACGTCCAATTTAGGATTCTTCAAAGGTTGTTGACTTAGAGAAGGAATGCAAGAAGTCAACAGATCTGATACCAGAACTAGAGAAGAAGGTTCCCGAGCTGCAAAATATCTTAGCAGATGAGGACAAAGTGTTGGAGGGAATTATAGAGAATTCAAAAGGTCGTATTTATGTCGATAAAAATTTCTTTTTGCTCTACTGTATTCCTTTCGTATTTAGGTTGTTTTAGCATAAACTTAAAAACCCTTTTTGAACAGATTGTATATAGATAGAATCTTTAATATGTTATGAATAAATGTTTATTTTTGAGTCATTCTTTGGGGATTTCCTCCAGATTATTTCTTTCCTCAGCAATGAAGATGAAGCATTTATATTTATTGCTTTGCTTGTTTTTGGAAACTGTAGGTATGCCGTTGATATAATAATGTCTGTAAAATGTCTAATTTTGACTCAAGAGCAACATAATGTTCAGTTTCACACTGTAATTTTTATTTATTATTCTAAGCACTGATACACATACGTGCTTGTGCATCTGATTAGAATGATTTTCTAACATTTTGTGTGCCCTCGCTCAATCTACAAGCAGTTGAAACAGAGGGATACCGATCTGAGCTTGCAAAAGTGCGCGCTGAATTGGAACCTTGGGAAAAGCAATTGATAGAGCATAAGGGAAAACTCGAAGTTGCATGCACGGAGAGCAATCTTTTGATTGAAAAGGTGAGGTTGGTTATACGGGTTGTACCTTTAATATTATAAACTTATTAAGAAGCCCATCTTGATTAGTGTTCTTTCGTTTGTTAGAACTTATACCTTCCCCTTTTACTATCAAGAAAGTGTAAATATGAATTAAGGTTCTGTTTTCATGTATGCTTTCATTTCCATGTATAGCTCTTGCATCACGATAGTTGCTTCACTGTAGAATGTCTACCATCTTGGAGGACAAAACCAGAACATGTGTTATTACTTTAGTTTGCGTTTTGTTGCTTTGTTATTTTCATGCCAGAAGCAGTAATTTCATGATCATGGACTTGTTTAAATTCTTTATGATATTTACTATTGCCCACTATGCTTTCTAGTAAATGAAAGAAGCCTTATAACATCGTTGATTATGAAGAATATAATCTACTAATAGCAATTAATTACGAGATGCAGTTTGTTATATGATATTCTTGTTACTTTTAAATGTCAATGTATCGGTTTATTATTTATTACTTTCTTATTTTATTGTTTTCCTCTTCTTTTGAAGCTAACCTTCAAGCCTTGAATGATGAATCATCTTGCAAGGGACTTAAAACCCCCCCTCTTAAATTTGACCATCGTTTAGACAACTCACATACTAAAAGATTTATTGCTATGTTTGGTTGGATGAAATGGAATGAAATCAGAATTGATTCCTTCTATTTTTTTGTTTGGTGGGGCTTAAAAATGGGAATGGAGTGGAATCGATTCTTATAGTAGAAAAAATTCTGATTCTTATCTTAATTTTTTTCCCAATTTTACCCCAACCCCAAATATAACCCAAAATCCTAAATTTCAAATCCTTAAACCTTAAATTTCAAAATCCCAAATCTCTAAACCCTAAACCCTATTTAGAAAAATAATAATTTTAACCCTAAACCTTAACCCACAAATATAATCCAAAACCCTAAACCATATTTAGAAAAATAATAATTTTAATCATAGATCTTAATACACAAATATAACCCAAAACCATAAACACTTAACCCCAAATTCTAAATCCTAAAACTCTAAACCCTATTTAGGAAAATAATAATTTTAACCCTAAACCTATAACTTGAAACCCTAAATCTCAAATCTTGAAACCTTAATCCTATTTAAAAAAATTATAATTTTAACCTTAAATCTTAACCCATAAATATAATCCTAAACCCCAAATCTCTTAACCCTAAATCTAAAATCCTAAACCTCAAAACCCTAAATTCTATTTAGAAAAACAATAATTTTAATAATATATTTTCTTTTTAAGTAATAATTATTTAGAAAAATAATGAATTCAATAATGTATTTTATCTGACGAAAAAATAATAATTAAATGATATTATTTAAATTTTACTAAATATAGGGGTATTAAGGTAATATACAGTGTTTTTCATTCCATTCAAATTGTAAACCAAGCACTTATTCATTCTTTGATTCTAGTGGTCAAACCAAAAAAAATTATTTTCTTTTCATTCCATTCCATTCCGATTTCGATTTTGATTTCATTATGTAAACCAAACGCCACCTATGTTCTTTTGAATTGGTTTTCTGATATTTTGAATTTGCTTCAGGAATATATCTCTCAATTTAATGTGTTTAGACAACCTCGTATTATGTCAATGGGCAGCAGATGAAATTTTTGAGTTTAACAAGAAAGTAGTTCCTCACTTTAATGCATACATCATGTCTTTTTTTACCAAAAGTAAAATATTGTAATAACACGTTTTGAACCATGAGAGCCTACTGAATTTTCAATAATGAAGGATTTCATATACTTAATTGAAACTGGTTGTTGATCCACTTCAGCATGAAGCTGGTCGTGTAGCTTTTCAAGATGCTCAAAAACAGATGGAGGACATATCACAGAAGATATTGACAAAAGCTGCAAACATTGCTAAAATTCAAAGTGATAAAGAAAAGAGCAAACTCGAAGCTTCAGAAGCTCGCAAAGTGGAACAAGTTCGTGGTTTCAATATGTCTCTCAATCTAAGTTTCTCAAATATTTAGCTTTTCCATTATGAGATATCGATCTGACACTTAAGCTTTGTAGGAATGCATAAAAGAACAAGAAGCACTGATTCCTCTTGAACAAGCTGCAAGACAGAAGGTTGCAGAACTTAAGTCTGTCCTCGATTCTGAGAAGAGTCAGGGGTCTGTTCTAAAAGCAATTTTGCAGGCAAAGGATTCCAAACAAATACATGGAATATATGGTCGTATGGGTGACTTAGGTGCTATTGATGGTGAGTAGTATCATGTATAGTGAATCTCAAATTATTTGTAGATGGCTTGTTTTGTTAAGATATTTTACAATTTTTATGAGTTTGGAATTCCACCATTTGAAAATTAATTTATTGTCTAGTGATATTTAAACCATCCTCGTAATATTTTTTTGTATCTAAATTTTCATATTCTTATTTTTGTTAATTTGCAGCAAAATATGATGTTGCTGTATCAACCGCGTGCCCTGGGCTTGATTATATTGTAGTTGAGACAACAAGTGCTGCCCAAGCATGTGTTGAGCTACTGCGTAGGGAGAATCTGGGAGTGGCAACGTTTATGATATTGGTAGTAGTTTATATTTTTGTTATCGATAAACTGACTGTACCGATTGCATGTTAACAAAGACACCGGGGTTTTTAAAGTAAAGTAATTTAGAATTGTCAAGTTTATTGTAATTTTTTGCTAGAGGGAAAATGTTGGAAAGATGAAGTGAAGTTATAAATAAAAAAATCTTGTGGATTGAAAGGCTGTGTTCATATAAATCTTAGCGTGGCAGGTGCGAACAGAAACAGTGTTATAGCTGTCTTGAAAGTGTTTTTTGATATTTCTTAAATTATATGTTTTCACATGATGCATTTTTTATTGCTAAATGGTGATAAGGAGCTGCAGCCAACTTGATCTGCTATGGCAAGAAATGGTTTTCTTCCCCTTTCACTAACCTCGATAAAAATCTTTGTTTAATAGACTAAACATATTTGTAGAGAAAATTCTGACTTCGATTTTTTAATAATAATCAAGGAAAAGCAAGTTGATCTCTTACCAAAGTTGAAACAAAATGTAAGCACACCAGAGGGTGTTCTGCGCTTATTTGATTTAGTAAGAGTTAAGGAAGAAAGGATGAGGCTTGCTTTCTTTGCAGCATTGGGAAACACTGTTGTGGCTAAAGATCTTGATCAGGTTGGTTTCATAATATTTGTAACATCATGGTTTTCATCTTCATGGATTGGTCTTTGGCTTAGAAGCACTTGCTTGCATTTGTTTTTGGGTTAGTTGCTATATCTGTTACGGTCACCTTTTCAATTGGATTTCACATGTTTTCTGACATGTGTCCAAAACAAACCAGGTTCCCCCTTCCTTTGGCAACCTTGTTATGCGAGAATAGAAGTAATTTATTCTGCCATGCACTAGTGTAGCTGCAAATATTTTGTAGTTACGAATTTGGTTTTAAATAACTGAATTAGTTGTAGTTTGTCACATGCCATAATCCTCTTTGCCTGCTATAAATTAAAAAAAATAAAATTACAACTGGAAGTACCCCATTTATATATAATTTAACTATTGAGGCTTACTATAGATTTTCAAATTTAATCCAGGATCTGAAAAACTACAATGAAATTATATTTTGTATTTCAGGCAACACGAATTGCATATGGTGGAAACAAAGAATTTCGACGAGTTGTAACACTTGATGGTGCATTATTTGAAAAATCTGGTACTATGAGTGGTGGTGGTAATAAGCCACGCGGTGGTAAGATGGGAACATCTATTCGTGCCACGAGTGTGTCAGGAGAAGCTCTTGCAATTGCTGAAAAAGAACTTGTTGCCATGCTTGAAGCACTAAAGAACAATCGCCAGCGAATAGCTGATGCAATACATAGATATCAGGCCTCCGAAAAAACATTTACACGCTTGGAGATGGAACATGCTAAAAGCCAGAAAGAGGTGATTTTCATGTCATAATGTGTTAAAGTCACGTATTTGGGAAGAATTCGTTCTTCTAAACTATGAATTTGAACAGATTGACAGCCTTAAGGCCCAACATAACTATCTTGAAAAGCAACTTGATTCTGTTAAGGCTGCATCTCATCCAGACAAGAATGAACTTGATCGGCTTAAGGAGCTCAAGAATATTATTGCAGCTGAAGAAAATGAGATTAATAAACTTGTTCAAGGTTCGAAGAAGTTGAAGGAGAAGGTGAGGAATGGATTCAAATATTTATGTTTCCTTTCTATTTGCAGCTCAGTCTTTTTGCATGTATGAATCGCATGGCGATGCACATGTTTTGTTTTCCCTGATAGTTTAATTTTAGAATTTTGAGAATGACTGAGCTAAAGTACATATCTTTTTTTTCTTCTTCCTTTGAATTTAACCTTTATCATTGCTTGACTTGCTCTTAATGCCTTTGCTTCCAGGCCAAGGAACTTCAGTTTAACATAGAAAATGCTGGGGGTGAAAAGTTGAAACTGCAGAAGTCAAAGGTCAATAAGATTCAATCTGTAAGTAATCTTACCTTGAAATTTCCTAAGCTACCAAATCGGATGCCTAATCTAATCATCCTTCCCCCATTTGCAGGATATTGATAAAGGTAGCACGGAAATCAATCGCCACAAAGTCCAAATAGAGACAGGCCAGAAGATGATAAAGAAGTTGACCAAAGGGATTGAGGAATCCAAAATGGAGAAGGATCGAATAACACAGGAGAAGGACAAATTGAAAGAAAAATTCAAAGATATAGAAACAAAGGCGTTTTCAGTTCAAGAAAATTACAAAAATACACAGGAGGTTTTTTAAATATCAATTTATTTAATCATTTTTGTTTGGACCTTGGAAGTTAAAGTGAATGCCTATTCTGCTAAAATTTTGTCTTTGTTTTTGGGTAGTTGATTGATCAACATAAAGATGCTTTGGATAAAGCTAAATCTGATTATAACACAATGAAAAAGGCTGTGGATGAGTTGCGGGCATCAGAGGTACGATGACAACAATGCATCTTTCATAACTAATTTGTACTACCAATGCTTTCTAGTGTAAATTAGATCATCTGAACACGTTAATACTAAAGTCTTTGCTATATCACAGGTTGATACAGACTATAAATTACAAGACATAAAGAAGTCATTCAAAGAGTTGGAACTGAAGGGGAAGGGTTATGAGAAAAGGCGTGATGAGCTGCAAAGTGCTATTATAAAGCATATAGAGCAGTATGTTTTTTTTTTGGGTAATATATATAGTGAGACATGCCTATTTGTCTTTGTAGTGCATTTGACACTGTATTGGTGCAGAATACAAAAAGATCTAGTGGACTCTGAAAAGCTTCAAGCTACACTATCAGATGAAACCCTTAGCATGTCGTGTGACCTGAAAAGGTCTCTTGAAACAGTAGCTCTGTTGGAGGCACAATTAAAAGAGATGAATCCAAATCTTGATTCAATTGCTGAGTATGTCTCTGATTTTTATTCTTTATTGAAACTGTTGTGTTGCTTAATTTGCAATTTTTACGCAGCTTAGTTTCTCTGCTGAATGCTCTGTTTTGTTAGGTACCGGGGAAAGGTTTTGTTATACAATGAGCGAGTTGAGGAGCTGAACAGAGTAACTACACAGCGAGATGATGTAAAGAAACAGCATGATGAATGGAGAAAGAAAAGGCATGATTCCCTTCTAATTTTTAATGGGTCATATATACCAACGTCTGCTGTTCCCCATAAGCTAAACTAAGTACTCTCTCAGGCTGGATGAGTTCATGGCAGGATTTAATGCAATATCTTTGAAGCTGAAGGAAATGTATCAGGTTTGTTAGTATATGATCGATAATGATTTAAATTTTTGTGATTTTTGTAAAAGTAATCACCAATGCTTTTAGTAATAATTCCTACTTATTGATTTAAAAAAAATCAAAAATTATCTACAATTGAGAATGATTTCTCTCTCTCTCTCTCCCTTAAAAAATACTTAAAAATAAAGAAGAGTTTTGATTTTTATTTACCGAATTAATTTTTTTGATAAGAATTGATTTAATAAAAAATATGTTTGATGAAAATAAAAAAGAATTAATAATTAAAAATTTGATTCAAAAATCTTTCTCTTAAAGATTTATGAAATCATTCTGTATTTTAGTAGTAATTTCTTAAAAATGTGAAAATTAAAATTAAAAATCATTATTCAACATACATGATTGAAAATTACTTAAAATAAAACAAAAATATAAAATCAAAATCCTTATAAAAGACAACTTCACTCCTCTATCTCAAAATGAATATTTTAAAAAAATAGGTGAGCTAAAAAAAATAGGTGAGCCTCCTTCATATCCAATGAGTTGGGTCTCTCATCTCTGCAGCTACTTATAGATGATCTCTTACACATTTTTCCATGCTTTCATTTTGTTCTTCTTAGACTAAAACGAGTACATTATATATATTTTTTTAAGAAAATAATTATGATAATATTATTATCATGTTATATATAACAAATGCTTGTAATATAAACTTATATATAATATTAATATCAAAATTAAAAATATATATATATATAATATTACTAGAATATATATATATATATATTATGGAAAATTAAAAATAAAAGCCTCATGGTTATAACTTAGTAATAATTTAAAATTTCAATTGATACTTATATATTGGACATAATTTATATAATATTTTTCCGTGTTTAAGTGTCCAAAGATTGGGTTACAAAATTTGTATTATGTGTCTTAAAATTTTTGAACCCACTAATCCTTCATATCTGACACCAGTATGGCCGTATTCAAGTATGAGTAACATAGATCTCATCTACCATCTAAACTTTAAATTTTTGTATGATTTGATTCTTAAGTTTCTCTTTTTACTTTCGCTTCAATTTACTACAATGTTTGATTATTTATTTATGTTCCATTGCTCAATCACATGATAAATTTTACTTGTTTGAAATAAATGGTACAGTTCAGGTGGTAAATCAAAGAAAAAAAAGAAGTACCAAACCAAAGTAAAGTCAAAAAGTTTAGATAGTAAATTGAAAAAAGAAAAGAAAAAAAGAAATGTCAAGTTTAAAACGAACTAAAGATGAAAGTTTAGTTAGTAAACAAAATGATTAGCCTTTTTCTTATGTTATATCATCTAGGAATTGCAATAATTATGTCATCTCATGATATTCTTTCAGATGATCACGCTTGGAGGTGATGCAGAACTCGAACTGGTGGATTCCCTGGATCCTTTCTCTGAAGGTGTTGTCTTCAGTGTCAGGCCGCCAAAGAAAAGCTGGAAGAATATTGCAAACCTATCTGGCGGTGAAAAGGTCCTGAGAACTTTGTCGTTTTCTAAATCTCACTTTTCGTGATTGCCAATAATTGTTTTCTAAAGAATAGGTATTTTATCATCTGAATTTTTTATTTTATTTCCAGACTCTAAGCTCATTAGCTCTTGTGTTTGCACTGCATCACTATAAGCCTACCCCACTTTACGTGATGGACGAAATTGATGCTGCATTAGGTATTTTTTTTATTACTTGAGCGTCTTCTTTTAGCCAATCTTTGAATTTTATTAATTACTTCATATGGTTCATTTGGCGTTCTAGACTTCAAGAATGTTTCAATAGTGGGACATTATGTGAAAGACCGGACAAAGGATGCACAGTTCATAATAATCAGGTAAGTTTTTATTCGTTGATGACTGATTAGAATTGCAGATGCATTTAAGCATATATTTATGCCATATTTTCTGCCACTTGCAGCCTAAGAAACAATATGTTTGAGTTGGCTGATAGACTTGTGGGGATATACAAAACAGATAACTGCACAAAGAGCATTACTATCAACCCGGGGAGTTTTGTTGTTTGTGAAAAGGCTGCTTGATTGCAGATTTTCTTGATATAATTGAAGGCCGTTCCATGCCATTCTGTTTTGTTTTTATGAGCCTGTGTACAAATTACATGCTTAAATATTTTTGTTTATACAGGAAATATAATTTTATTATTGAAAACCTCTGTAAGTTGAACAATTCATGTCCAGTGCTTACCAGTCCTTTTAGGA
Source organism: Hippophae rhamnoides (assembly GCA_033030585.1). Taxonomy (NCBI): domain Eukaryota; kingdom Viridiplantae; phylum Streptophyta; class Magnoliopsida; order Rosales; family Elaeagnaceae; genus Hippophae; species Hippophae rhamnoides. The sequence continues at coordinate 56,292,379 of CM065428.1, read as the reverse complement.
GCGTTATGGTTCCAAGTTAGTTTCTCTTTAGAGGAGTTCATTTGAGAGATGGTTTGTCATTAAGTCGAATGACATTGTAAGACCAGGCTCGTAATAAAGTTCCAATTACTGGTCCGACTAAATAAATCCAAATGCCTTTGTAGTTAGCGCTAGCAATGGCTGGTCTAAATTGTCCTAGCTGGATTCATAGATCATCCTGATATTGGTCTGTATAAACACGCCACCATACATGTCAGCTATTCCAAAATCTATAGAAAGGAAAAGGAAAAAAAAAAACATATACAAATAGAAAGGGAATAACAAGTGTTGTTTAGTGAGCAGTTAGTAGCTTGCCAAAATTGATGTAACGCAAACTGCACTGTACTCACTCTCAATTTTATTTTTTACTTTTATTAATAAAATAATAATGAGAGGATAGTTAGAGAAAAAAAGGTAGAGAAAAATAGGAGTGTTTTTTTTTCTTTTTATTTTTAAATTTTTTTTATTAATAAAATATATAATTTTTATTTTATTTTTCAATCTCAATGTTTAATTTTTTTGATTTAATTGATCTTAATTTTAAATTATTAGATTAATGGAATTTATTTAAAAAATTACAAGAATAAAATATATAAATCAATAATTTGAATAACACAATAAGTTTGAATTATGTCGATATTGTTCATGTTAGTTGAGTTAATGCATATATAAAGGCTCGTAGAAAATTTTAATCTATAAAGGTAAAATGTTGATTTACATTGTTTTTTAAATTTAATTTTCTTAATGGAATTAAAAAAATATAGTTCTTCGTTTATTAAGCATTCTAATTCTTCATCTTAACTACATGTATCAAATGTATGCTTATCAATCATACTTTAAAAGCAATCTCTTTCCACAGTTTAGTCAAATCCGATAATTGATATTACGAAACAGGAAAAAGAAATCTTATATTTAACATCTATTCATTTTAACTAATGTGAAACTTTATTTTCCTGTTATTTGCTCGCGTAATATGAATAAATATATAATATAGATATTTTATTAACAATATAATCTAATGTAATATAAACATAAATGATTTACTATAATATTAACAATAATTACGTAACTTTATTTATAAAGAAATCAAATATAACATAACAATAAATGAATTTATTCAATTAATATTTTTACTATTTAAAAAGTTAATCTTATATGAATTATCAACGTGACTTCATTAAATTTAATAAGAAATTTTTACTTAAATTAATTTATATTAACTCTATTCTTGTTTTAATTGATATGAGATATTATATGATATTCTTATAAATAAATTGATGTAATACTCATTAAATGAGTAATAATGAATTGTATGAATTATTAACTTTAATGTAATAAAAAATTTCCACATAGTCATTTACTTATCACTTAAGTCTTGTACTTATTTTTGTAACTATTTAATTCTATTATTATAAAAAATTAACTATATAAAGATAAATGTATTAGATAGAAACTATTATAATCGCATTTAATTGAAGACTTACTAAGTCAAGATCGCGTCCAATTTTCGGCCAGACAAATTAATAATAACGAAGAATAAAGAAATAGAAGTTAGTAAAGAATTAAATTCAAGACATTAACGATTTAGTTGGCTCAACTTTTCAATACGAAAAGTCTACTCCACTTAACGACGACACACCTAAAAAATCCACTAATAATCAAAATTGAGATACAAACACCAATTTCCGTAGCCTTAACAAATTATACCAAATTCCAAAATCGACCCACAAAGTATCCGCTCTAATTTACTAGTAATATATATAGCAAGATAAATTAACAAACTTGCTATTAAGTCAAATATTACCGTACAAATGAGAGAAACACTACAAATGAGTTTAAATCGAAGGATGCTATTCCTACCGATTTTTTCTACGCCTTCTTAGCTGGTTATCACGTTTTTTCTTCCTCGTCACGCTTTTTCTTTTCCTGGTGGTCGCTATTTTTTCTTACGCAGAAACAAACATATATACATATATATATGTATACATGAATTTGCGGTTTAAGAGTATATCAATTGGGTTTGCCTAATATTGCTTTTCGAGCCATTATTAACAAATCTTCCACCTTTGGCTCAAAACAAAACAAATTCTTCAAATGAAATTCTCGATTACCAAAAATAACTGTCATTCAAAGCCCTGCGGTGATCATCTTTTGCAGAATACTTAATCAAGTCCAAGCATAATGCTAACTTATTAAATGGAACTCGGCTTGGTTAACATATCAATTGATTCTCAGAAGGGCTATCTTATTAACAACACAAGACTCTGAGAGACAATGTCACGAATCTAAATGATATCCGACATCAATGTGTTTGTTTCTTTCACGATACATAAGATTCTTTAAAGTTGTATCGTGACTGACTATCACAAAATACAAATGTATATCCCGTCAATAGAACCCAAATCACAAACTAAACCTCTAAGCCATAATGGCTTTTTCATCGCTTTCCGTCGCTTATATATTTCCGTCATTGTAGACAAAGCAATCAGATCAGAAAGTAGCCTTCCAACTAATGGCACAATGAGAAAGAGCGAAGACATAACCCGTAAGAGATCTTCTTCATCCAGATCACCGATAATCTTAATCCACATAACCAATAACACCGCAACCAAGATAGAACTTCCATTATATACCAAACCAAAATTAGACGTACCTCTCAAATACCGGGCATCCATTTCACCGTCACACCCACTCCTTACTGTGATTACCCATATATCTCGCCGATAACACTAATCGTACGTGAAATATTTGGACGAGTACAAACCATAACAGACATCAAACTCCCAACGCATTTAGCATACGGAACCCGAGACACGTACCGCTCCTCTTCTTCTTACCGTGGTGACAAATCCAAAGAAAGCCCGAAATGCGCAAGAAATAACGGCGTACTCACTGTGTTTAGAATCTTTCATGCCAAAACGTTCAAGAATTTTTTTTTCAATATAACTTTTTCTGAGTCAACAAAACTTGCCTATTGCCTCATCCCCTCGTAAATTTCATGCCTAAAATTTTCTTCGCTGCACCCAAATCTTTTCATTTCAAACTCACCATTAAGCCGAGACTTTAATTTCGAATCTCGACTTATTTTTAGAAGCAATAAGCATGTCATCAACATAAAGCAACAAATAAACCGATGAACCATCATGGAATCTTTTATGATAAACACAACTATCATAATCACTCCTAGAGTAACCACGATCAATCATAAAAGAATCAAACCGCTATACCACCGCTCGAGATCGTCACCATATAAAGACTTTTTCAATAAACAAACCTGATCTTCCTTACCCGGGAACAACAAACCCCTCCGTCGGCCGCATATATATTTGTTCTTCAAGCTCACCATGTGCTTATGTCATTTCGACATCAAGTCGTGCTCTAATTCCATGTCAAACAATGCAACCATAGCAAGCAACATACACGAATGTAGCCATGTTTCACAACAGAGAAAATACTTCATCAAGTCAATACCTTCTTCCGACAATAGCCCTTGCAACAACACGTGCTCAACCTAGCCGCTTCAACCTCGTGCATACCTTCCTTTTTCTCGAAGACACATTTGTTTCAACAATCTTCCGTCTCAGCGGTTTCACCAATTCCCCATGTATTTATTCTTACGAAGTGATTCAATCTCTTCATTCATAAAGCAACCAACCACCGAATGTACTCATCACAAGGGATTTCCATACGATAACTAAGGTTCTACGCACCTCACCGACTCCGCCACGCACAATGCAAAAGAAACTAAGTCCAGATCTCCAAGGCATTCTCCGAGGCGTCTTAATCTCTCTTATTCCTTTACCCTCATGGATATCGTAGTGGTCAAGCCATGCTACTCTTCGCTACATCACGAGCAGTAATCGCCTCATCTCATCCACAGATGGTCGATCCGTCCTCGTACTTCTGACTGTGAGCTCCACTCTCAAGCTCCACCGCTCACTAACACCGTGGTCTTTATCTCGCAACAATAGACTCTTTTTCTTTTGCAACATACACTCATCAAACTTAACATCTCTCTAATCAAAAATTTAGGTGACTGGGGTTCAACACACCATAATCTATAACCTTTCACCCTGCATGATACCACAAAAATATGCATTTCAACGCCTCTAGCTCAAGTTTACCATCACTAATACGAGCATACAGGTGACAACCAAAAACTTTCAAATCAAAATAATTAGTGAGTACCAAAGAATACCTCAAACTGAGTCTTCAACTCAATTGCATGATGAGACCGATTCACCAAATAATGTGCATGGTTACAAGCTTCAGCCCAAAAGATTTATCCAAGTCACTTGAAAGAAAGCATACAACGAGTTTTTTCTAAGCAGAGTCCTATTCATACGTTCTCGCTACTCCATTTCAGTGTATGACGCACAAAGTATGGTCTCACTATGCCATTCCTTTCACAAAACTCATTAAACCGACTATCACAAAATTCCAAACCATTATCGCTTCTCAAATGTTGATTTTCGTTTGTTTGATTTTCTATACAAGCTTTGAATTTCACAAATTTCGAGAATGCGTCTATTCTTGCTCTTTAGAAAATACACCCAAACACGATGCAGAGAAGTCATCAATAAAAGTCAACATATACGGAACCACCCTCAGACACAACACGAGAAGGACCCCAAAGATCCGAATGAATATAATCAACAAGATCTTCGTTTTACGGACGGTCAGACCGAACTCGACCCCGTGATGCTTTCCGTAGACACAATGCTCGCGTAAATCAAGTTTCCTGGGCTCGACCATTAAAGCAAATCTCGTTTGCTCAAAATACATCCTCGCTCACTCATACGCCCAAGCCGCATATGCCATAATCGAGTAGTTGTCCGAATTGATCCGACGAGATGAAATCATGACATCACACAATACAATTCTCAAGATATAAAGACCACGCGATAATTGCCCTTTAATAACAACGAATGAGAGCACCCTTACTAACTTTTAAAACTCCACCTTCAACTACATACTTATAGCCTCAGAATCAAGAGCACTCAAAGATATCAAATTCTTTTTCAAACTGAACATGGAAAACATCTTTCAAAGTCCTAACAATACCATCACAGATCTTAATTCTGGACAAGACTAATACCAATAACCTCATAGACATATTGTTTCCCATCAAGACAACTCGATAAGAAGCAAACCAATCTCTACCTGGGCATATACAGTAACCCTAATCAAGAATCCAAACATCTCTAGAGAACCAATAGATATCGATGTAACATTTTCACCATCTAAATGCATCCACCGCAACACCAACAACATCATTAGTACCAGAAGGTCGTGGTAGATTTTCCTTTACCTTTCGAGTTTTGACAATTTACTTTCCAAATTCCCTTCTCGACGGCAATAATTGCATTTATCTTTTCTTTTTCTAGATTCGATCTAGACTTCTGCTCTATTACCGTCAGGCCTTTTTCTTGATTTCTACCTCTCGACAAATAAACCATCGCTATTATCATTGTTGCTTATGACACCTTTTTCTTCAACTCTCTCGAATTCAAAGTCGCTTTGACATCTTCCAAAGAAATAATTGCCCGCCCATATACAGTACGGTATCAACAAAATGTTCAAATGAACGAGGTGTTAAAGAATATAATAGTAATCCAAGGCTCGATCCTCATCATCAATCTTAACACCACCATTTTTTAAATCACTTAATAATTTTAGTAAATTCATCAAGACGATCATGCAGTGTGTACCTTTTCCGACATTCTCAATGTATACAAACGCCGCTTCAAATATAACCGACTCGTCAAAGACTTGGTCATATACAAATTCTCCAATTTAAGCCATAACCCAAATAGAGATTCTCATCACCAACCTCGTAATACCTCATCGACAAGGATAATCGAATCAACTCAAAGCATTTTCCATCAATGCATCTTTTTCTTCATCGTCAATTTTTCCGCAATTTATCCTCGCTTTCAAGTTGTCTTAACGAGCCCTTCTTTAACTAATACGCCGATCTTCACACGCCATAAACCGAAATCATTTCTACCATTGAATTTCTCTCAATTTCATATTTTGCCGCCACTATTTAAAAACCCAATATTAAATAAATGTAAGTACAACCTGTAAAATATGAAACCAATCGATAACCGTAAGCTCAAAAATAAATCCAAAAGAACAAACTTGATCAGCCAATAAATACCGTAATAACCCAATAGCTCGATACCAATTTGTTACGACTAAGATCATGGAAATAAGATCGTGTCCAATTTTTACACAAATTAATAATAATAACAAAGAAAGAATAAGCAGAAGAAATTAAATGGCACACACGATTTAGTTGGTTCAACTTTTTCAATATGAAAAGTCTACTCTAATCGACGACGGGACACCGAGAAAAAAATCCACTAATAATCAAAATTAGATACAAACACCAATTTCCCTCTGTAGCTTCACAAATTATACCAAATTCCAAAATCGACCCACAAAATATCCCCTCTAATTTACTGGTAATATATATAGCAAGATAAATTAACAAACTTGCTATTAAATCAAATATTACCATACAAATGAGAGAAACACTACAAATGAAAGTCGAAATGGACGCTTTGGTCCTCAACATTTTTTCTCCGCTTCTTAGTTACCGCCGGTTTTCTTCTTCCTCGTCAGCCGCTTTTTCTTTCTCCTGGTGGTCGCTATTTTTTCTTATAAACAAACATATATACACATATATATATGTAGGTCATGGCGCTTAAGAAAGATATCATTTTGTGGGCCTCATTATCGTTTTCGCCATTATTAACAATAACTTAAATAAACTATAACCGAAAGAATTGAAGGTAAAAAATAAAAAAATAGTTATTTGTTCTGATAACTAAATTATTAAAAAATATTAAATCTAAGACCTAAATGTCATTTTTAGAGTAAATATATGACTTTTATGATCATCTTTTCTAAAAACAAACATATTATACAAAATAATTATTCATAAAATATGTATTTATTATATGAATATTTTTGTATTTATTGGTTTAAAAAATAACAAAAAGTAAAAAAGGTGTAAAAAATGTATTAATTATCTAAATATCTTGATATTTTTTGGTGTAAAAAAAAATGGAAGTATTGTGATAAGTATTCTCATTTTACCATAAAAAAGCAAAAGGGAGTTTGGTGGTCGGCCGAACATCCTTTTTTATTTATAAAGATAAATAAATGTATATGTTAGAAACGTGAATTTTTAATTACCAACTACTATGTTTTGTGGACTATAGACAATAAACATAGATTAGTTTTTTCAGGAATCATATTCATACCTGTTGTTTGCAAGTTGCATTGAGTTCAACACTTAGTAGATTACCATATCTTTCCCTTTTCTTCTCTAATGACGCTTGATATTAACACAGATGATTTGTCCTTAACCCTGCCTCTAATACTTGATGAGGAGCAACAAGAGTTAGGACTACAAACTTAGTGAATGAATTATTAGAATCAAACAATCATCTTAACCATTCCAAATACACCTCTTTCTTCAAAACCTGTTGCAACAGACTAATTGTTCTATCAGGTGCTTATTGGTTTATTCTGTTTCAATATTCTTCATTTTAGAGTTTGCTTTTTTCCTTAAAATTTTTCTGATCTTTGTGTTGTAATAGTAGATTGAACTATTATGTTTTAAATTTCTAATGCCAACTTTCTATTGTATTTTGCTTTTTTCAGGAATTGGGATACTTTCAATTCCTTATGCCTATCATCAGTAGGATGGTTAAGCTTAATACTTCTTTTTGTTATAGCTTTCGCAGCCTTTTATGCAGGTTTGTTATTGCAGAAGTGCATGGATTTCGATTCTGGTATAAGCACTTATCCTGATATAGGCAAACTAGCATTTGGAGACTTGGGAAGAGTTGTGATATCCATTGTCATGTATTTGGTGCTCTTCTCTGTGGAAACACGGTTCCCAATTCTAGAAGGAAATAACTTGCAAAATTTATTTCCAGACTTGGTAATTGAAATATCTGGATTAATAACAATTGGTGGAAAACAATTGTTTATAATATTGACTGCCCTTGTTATTTTGCCAACTGTTTGGTTAGATAACTTGAACATTCTTTCTTATGTCTCGGCTATTGTAGTTCTAGCTTCTGCTATCATCTTAGGCTCTATTTTCTGGACTGGTGCTTTTGAAGGAATTGGATTTCATCAAAAGGGTGTGCTTCTTAATTGGAATGGATTTCCTACTGCTATTAGCTTGTATGCTTTCTGTTATTGTGCACATCCTTTGTTTCCATCCCTTTACACTTCCATGAAAATAAAACGACAGTTCTCTAATGCAAGTAGAAAAATCTTCAGCTAATGATATGTTTGTTTATGCTTCTATTTAAAGTATATGTTATATGTCCGGAAACCAACTTTCCTTAAAAGCCTATCGGAAGAAAAATTAACATTATTTGTGTTAATTTATCACCTTCCATAAATATTGGATCTGTGTGCCACACATAATAAATACTTGAAAATCAATTAATGAGATTACTAGGATTCAAACATAAGATCTATAGATTTAAACTCTACTATTTTAATGTTGTTGAGAAACCAATTTTTTCAAAAACATGTGTTTAAACCTTAGTAACCCTCAATTGTTGAATTGTAAGTGTTTGACCTACATAATGTATAAAGCTAATATTTGTGGAGAAATAATAAATGTATAGAAATATTGTTTGTCGATCTCCTAATAGCTTAAGTTTTTGAAAGAGTTATTTTTCTAAAGTAATTTTAGGAAGAAGCCCATAATTTGTGTTCTCATGCAATTTTCCCATTTTAAGAGCTATGTGAATTACTGAATCTACGTCTTATGCTTATTCAATAATGCAGGTTCTTATTCTATGTTTTACTTTGTGCACCAATGACTTATGCTTCAATGGCAGTTCTCGGGTACTCACTGTTTGGATCAGAGGTTCCATCACAAATTACTTTGAATCTTCCAACAGGAAAACTTAGCTTCAAAGTAGCAATATACACTACTTTGGTCAATCCCTTTATCAAATATGCTCTAATGGTGATACCAATCGTTGATGCTACCTGTTGAAAAATTAGTGTTGGAAAGGCCAAGGCCTAAAGGCCTAAAGGCCTCTCTAAATAAAACAAGCTCTCTCAAAGTTGTATTCTTTCTTTCATATTTTCATTACAATTCTATAGTTATATATAAGGAGATTTACTCCTTGAATTACTCTTTGAATTAAGGATTCCTTGATTTACTCATTGAATTAAGGATTCCTTGTTTTACTCCTTGAATTAATCCTTAAATTAAGGATCACAACTCCTTGATTTACTCCTTGAATTAAGGTTCTTGATTTACTCCTTAAATTAAGGTTCTTGATTTACTCCTTAATTTTATCTCCAATACTCCACCTCAAGCTGGATCCATAAGGTTTATGGATCTAAGCTTTCTGTAAAATCGTTGCGATGAGAAGCCAAGGCAGCAAAGGTAAAACTAACAAAAATGTTGATTACGATAACAAAAAAAAATTATTGTTGTCGATGTGGGACCTTTCCTTTTACCATAATACTTCCCCTCCACATCGGGCAGGTAGGAGCTGGAGGAGAGATTTAATCTATCATCGGCAAGAGCTTGGTTTCAATGTGGGACCTTTCCTTTTACCACAATACTCCTCCACATCAGGTAGGTAGAAGCTGCAGGAGAGATTTAATCCATCATCGCCAAGAGCTTGGTTTCAATGTGGGACCTTTCCTTTTACCACAATACTCCTCCTCCACATTAGGTAGGTAGAAGCTGCAGGAGAGATTTAATCCATCATCGCCAAGAGCTTGGTTTCAATGTGGGACCTTTCCTTTTACCATAACACTCCTCCTCCACATCAAGTCGGTAGAAACTATAGGAGAGATTTAATCCATCATCGCCAAGAGCTTGGTTTCAATGTGGGACCTTTCCTTTTACAATAATACTTCCCCTCCATATTGGGCAGGTAGGAGCTGCAGGAGAGATTCAATCCATCATCGTCAAGAAATTTGGTTTGAAAAAAAACAAATAGAATAAGAAATCGCTCGGATAGAGTGTCAAACGCAATTTGAGCAAAAGAATAACAATTTTTTTTTTCAAGAAGATCGACTTGCTCTGATACCATGTTGAAAAATTAGTGTTGGAAAGGCCAAGGCCTAAAGGCCTAAAGGCCTAAAGTCCTTTCTAAATAAAACAAGCTCTCTCAAAGTTGTATTCTTTCTTTCATATTTTCATTACAATTCTATAGTTATATATAAGGAGATTTACTCCTTGAATTACTCTTTGAATTAAGGATTTCTTGATTTACTCCTTGAATTAAGGATTCATTGTTTTTATCCTTGAATTAATCCTTAAATTAAGGATCGCAACTCCTTGATTTACTCCTTAAATTAAGGTTCTTGATTTACTCCTTAAATTAAGGTTCTTGATTTACTCCTTAAATTAAGGTTCTTGAATTACTCCTTAATTTTATCTCCAATACTACCAAAAGTTGTTTGCATAGTCGATTCAATACAAGATTATTCGTCTTACTAATCAGCACAGCCTTCGTGATCAGCACTGCTGTAGTGGCCTTGGTTGTACCCTTTTTTGGATCTATGATGTCATTGGTGGGGACATTTCTGAGTGTGACAGCTTCAATTATCTTTTCCTGCTCATGCTACATGAAGATTTCTGGTATTTATCAAGTCTTTGGATACGAAACGGGGACCATAGGGTTTATAATAGTAATGGGTATCACGGTATTTGTATTCGGGACATATACATCACTTCTAGAAATAATAGACGAGTTTTAAATTTATGAAATGTTAGCATGTTTCAATTTTGAAGTCTAGTTGGTTTTCTTCCTTCCGGCCTATTTGCATTATCCAATTATGAGTTAAATCACATATGCAACAGACATTCTTCATCCAACAAAGTCATAGGCATAAAACATCAGGATAATTCATCCAAGTTTCTCATTCAATTAACTCAAAATTTTCTTAGTATATACATAATGCTACTTTATACATGCATATATGTGCTATCTTATGTATTGTATAGCTAGCTTCTTTTGCTTATATATTTGAGAACAGGAAAACATTTAACAAAGGACTGTACGTGCGAGATTGGTATATACACCTTATTTCCTAGGCTTCAATCATCTGACGGATAGACGTCCTCTCAATTTTCTCTGCAGGAACATCAGTGAATTCTGAAAGGATTGCTCTAAACTCGTCTCCTGCGAGGGTTTCTTTTTCTAATAGCACATCTACTATTTTATCAATAGCGTCCCTGTTATTTCTTATATGGTGCTTTGCAATCTCATACGCACCATCTATTATCTGTCGTACTGATGAGTCAATATCTTCTGCAAGTTTTTCTGACATGGAGTTTCTTGCCAACATTCTCAACACCACATCACTACTTTGAACTGTTGGGTCTGTCAATGCCCATGGTCCAATCTCAGACATGCCATAAGTTGTTACCATCTGTTAAATAGGAAAGTGAATCAAATTAATTTTATGCATATTAGCTTTTTCTGCTAAAAACAAATCCATAAAATAAGACATTTTCTATACCTGTCTTGCTATTTGTGTTATCTGTTGCAAGTCCTCTGCAGCACCAGTGGTAATTTCTGGCTCTCCAAATACGACTTCTTCAGCAGCTCTACCTCCAAGTCCTCCAATTATTCTGGCAAATAGCTGTTTCTTGGAAATGAGTGTAGGACCTTCACCTGGTATGAACCATGTTAATCCACGGGCTTGGCCTCGAGGAATTAGACTCACTTTTTGTACTAGATCATGTCCTGGAGTCATTGTGCTGCATTTCATAATTTAACGTAAGAACAAATTCTTTCCTCTCTCTGGCTTCAAATTGAAAAAAAGAAAGAAATGGGAGTTGCATGATCAAGGAATATGAGAACAACTTACGCACAGACAGCGTGTCCGACTTCGTGATAAGCAACAAGAATTTTGCTCTTCCCATCAGTCATTTTTGTTCCTTCCATTCCAGCAACTATCCGGTCAATTGAGTCATCAATTTCTTTCATTGTGATCTCATCTTTGCCTCTCCTACCAGCAAGAATAGCAGCTTCATTCATAAGGTTAGCGAGGTCAGCGCCGCTGAATCCAGAAGTTCTCATGGCAATAACACTCAAAGAAACATCTTTGTCAAGCTTCTTATTGTTGCTATGAACCTTTATAATCTCCTCTCTCCCTCTTATATCTGGTAATCCAACACTAACCTACACAAATAACAACAAAGTAGTGTTTAATAAATTAACAGTCAAGGGATACATAGAGAAAAATTGATAATATTTCAACTTATCATCGTCATAAACCTGTCTGTCAAATCTTCCAGGTCTGAGCAAAGCAGAGTCAAGAATTTCAGGGCGATTAGTAGCTGCAATAACAATAACACCACTATTCCCACTGAAACCATCCATTTCAGTCAGTAGCTGATTAAGTGTTTGCTCTCTCTCATCATTACCACCACCAATTCCAGTACCTCTTTGCCTTCCAACTGCATCAATCTCATCAATGAAAACCAAGCAAGGAGAATTTGCTTTGGCTTTGTTAAATAAGTCCCTAACTCTAGAAGCTCCTACCCCAACAAACATCTCAATGAATTCAGAGCCTGATAGAGAGAAGAAAGGAACCCCTGCTTCTCCAGCAATGGCCTTGGCCAACAAAGTCTTCCCAGTTCCAGGTGGTCCTACTAAAAGCACTCCTTTTGGAATTCTAGCACCAACAGCTGAAAACTTTTCTGGGGTCTTCAAGAACTCAACAATCTCTTGGAAGTCTTGCTTAGCTTCATCAACTCCGGCAACATCATCAAATGTAATACCAGTATAAGGTTCCATCTCAAACTTGGCTTTGCTCCTGCATGTTGGTAAAATATATATTGGCAGTACAACACTTACAATCAGGCTACGTCTGGGAAGAAATAAATTCTTTTAGATCATGTATAGTTGTTTAGTTGAGAATGATAAAGGAAAGAATTATGGGTATTTAAGCATTTGGTTTGATCGTTATCACAGAATGAAACACACTCCCACACCTAGCACCTTCCCACCCTTAAGAATATCTTATAATGCTCTATTTTATCATTTGTTATTTCCCTCCTTTTACCTCATTTAGAAGTCAAAAAATAATTATTTTCTAATTTATTTCATTTTAAATTTTGCAAATTGTATTTTAAATTTTACCCTTAGATTGGTTCCATTACTTTCCATTCTACAAGTAATGCTAAACTTTGGAATCATCCCAAAATTTAGCAAGCAGAAGAACACCGATTAAAATTTGTCATCTCAGTTGGATTAATAGTGCTAGATATCACAAATTTAGTAATATCACAAATGATATGGCCTACTTAGCAGAAGTCGGTTTTGTTTTGAACAATGAAATTTTGATACATCATTTGTTATGATCACAAATTTATTATAGATAGCATTTTCCAAGTTGGATTACGTTAATTGGGATGTCTAGAATCTTTCTTTGAAACCTATGGAAAATTTTAAATAATACATACCTTCCGAGTCCGAAAGGTAAGTTTGGGCCTCCTGGTGTGTTTGTTGATGAAGTCCTTAACAGTAATGAGCCAATTAATAGCAGTGGAAAAGCAAAATTGCCTATAAAGTCTAAAACAAAAGACCACCAGCTCATTTCCATTGGATGAGCTGCCAAGTCCACATTCTTCTCTTTCAGTTTCCGCAGCAATTCCTGAGGCAATCCAGGCAGCTGAATTTTGACTCTCTGAATCTTGTCCAATGCTGGATCGAAGATCTCGGCTATAGCAACTGTCCCATTCTCAAATATGTCTACTTTCTTGACAAAACCTTCATCTAAGTACTGCAAAAATCTTGAGTATGACATTCTACTTGAGTTTGAGGCAGCTGGGCTCTCTGGCTCAGCTTTTGCAGCCTGAGAAACAGACATCCCTCCTCCTATAAGACCTAAAGCAGTAGAGTTCAGAAAACTTCTCCTACAAAATTTCAAGTCTGAGGGACTTTTGTTACTTGGGCTTTCTCTAAAAGTGCTTCTAGGGAGATGGGTATCTTTTGAAAGGTCCTGGGATTTACATGCTGGAGGGAGAGAAATAGATAGAGATAAAGCAGGAGACATGTTTTCGCTTGATCAATTGGTAACCTAAGAAGCTAAGGATATTGATTTTCTTCTGTTGTTTGAGCAGTTGGGTAGAGCCAATTAAAATTGATTTGGAGGGATTATCAAAGAGTTGTTTAAATAAAGGAGATGTTGGAAATTTCCAGCACCGCCCTTTTGGCATTTTCGACAGAGGATGTTTGTATTCAAAATTCTACAAGTATCTAGAATAGCGTAAATGGTTTGTATGCATATGATTTGTTGGGAGATCTTAAGCAAGAATTAGAGTTTATTGAAGGAAAGGTAGGTACCCGATAAGTGACACGCAGTGAACCCAACTCCTCCAACAGTTCAACTCTTAAGCCTCTCAACCATACACTTGGAAGAGACGACATGGTTGTTTTTGGATTTTCGGATAACTGGGTCACAAAAGCTTATCTGGAGATGTGACGCGTTCTAGTTTCAAATTTATTTTTAAAGTGTTTTAATTTAATATATTTATTCAACAAGAGGTTTCAAAATTGTAAATTATAAATAATAAAAATAATTAAATTAGGTATTTTTGTACTTAATGATCATATAACATCAGATATCGGAAATAAACTTATAATAACAAGGAGCACTGATTATAAAGTTGTGGGTGTCTTTAGGATTTATAGAAAGATAACACAAAAGCAACCTATGAAGATAATCAAAATCCATTTTCCAATCCACCATATCATGCTTCTAGCTAGTTTCCATCATTTCCTACATTGAATGTCGAAAATCTTTGTAAGGATTGAGTAAATACTTAGGTACTCTAACTCCATAATGATGACCAAGTTGGTTTCAAGTGCTGTTGAGAAAGAGGGTCTACTTGCAGAGATATGGAGGTTTCAATATGGTTTAAAAGTTTTCCACGAAGGAATTCCTGGTAACAGAGCATCCTCAACGAAGAAACTTTTTTTCATTTTCAATACCCTTCAAAGGACCATCAAGCTGTGGTAGTGTTTTCAAAAACTGGAAGCTTAGCTATGGATTACTTTGAAGAAAGATCCTATATTACTATTGACAAAAAAAAAACCGACGTCACGTTACAAACAAGCGTAGAAATATTCAATTTAATTGTTTTTATTATTCGGTATTTATAATTTTAGAACCTTTTATTGAACAAAGATATTAAATTAAAACACTTTGAGAATGAATAGTGTTTTTATTTTATTTTTTAACTACAAACCTCAGTCACAATACTTTTTAATAATATATTAGCCAAAAAGATACCTTTTAATAATAAATAAAATACTTTTAATTTTATCTTACATTTTTATTTTTATAAATTTTAGTAGTATTATTATTTTTATTTTACTAAATTACAATTATTTAATAATATAAAAAAATTAAATATTATAAATTTGGATTAACTATCGTAGAATCACTTTACTTATATTTAGATATTTTAATTACTTTCCTCGTAGATATTTATGATATTAATTTTGTAAAAATAAAATATTTTAATAATTTTATGAATAATAAAGTATTATTTTATTAATAAAATATTATAAAAAATGAATTTAATGTTCGTAAAATTATTATTTTATTTTAAAATTTTAAAATAACTTTGAATAATACAATATATATTTTTTTAAAATTTTATATTCAATTATTTTTTTAAAATTATTTTTTGATAATTTTATGTATTATGTTTTATATAGGTATGTTTAGATCAAAAAATATGATATATGAAAAAAAAAAATTCACAAAATAAAAAATTTAGAAAATATTTGATTAAAAAAATAAAAGAAAATATTATACTATTCAAATTTAATTTTAAATTATTAAAATAAAATGATAATTTTTTTTATATTAAATTCACTTTTAAAATTTTTTATTAATAAAATAATATGATATTATTTCATAAGTGATTAAACAATCTTTTTTCTAATAATGTGAAATAAAAATAAAATAATTAAAATATCTAAATTACATAAATAAAATTATTTGAAGAGTCACTGTACTATAAATTTGTTATTAATTTGAAATTACTTAATAAATTTTAATTTAATTATATAATTAGACTTAAAAAATATTATTAATTTTGGTTGTGTTAAATTATATTCTTTTATATTATATAAAGTAATTAACTTAGTTTTTTCAAAATTTAAAATAAATTATAAAAGTAAAATATGTATTTAATTTAAAATATAATGAAGTGTAATTTAAATTTTTATAAATATTATGAATTATAGATATAAATAAATAAGTATATTTGAGAACGCAAGATTTATCACATAAACCAAACTCTAACATTAAATTAAATGAATTAAAAAAGAGTTAAACTCAAATCAGGATTTAAATTTTCATTTAATTTAAAACATCTATAACAGTCCACCCTAAAAATATGAGAATAAAATACGGCCCAAATCGGTTAACCCGAATCTAGGGATATCAGCAAAAATTTACAAATTATTATAAGGTAGAAAGACTAAATTTGTTATTTTAATAGTATCATGATTTTAATTTTTTTTATCTTTTTTTATTCAAATATTTTAAGTGATATTTTATTTTTAAAAAAATACTAATTTGATACAATTTTTTATTTAATTAATTTTTTTTATATATATAATAATAAACATGTTATATTTAAAGGATATTTTGAGATAATCAAATAATTAATTATATCAAAATATAATGTGCATATTATTTGAAATTAACTTCCGAATATTGTATACATATTAATGTATATGTGAAAAAATTTCAATTAAATAATAAATTATATTAAATTAATATATTTTTTAAATAAAATTTCATTAAAATATTATTTCAAAAATTTAAATAAAAAATAATAAAAATAAAATTATAATACTATTAAAATAAACAACATGTGACTTATGAGCTCTCGTTATAATAATTCATAATCATACTAGTTATACCTGTCCAAACAGCCTTTAATACCAATGCGCCACAACGATCAAATTGTAGAATAATGTTGATATGTATAATTTACCTGAAGACTTACAAAGTGCCGTCGCTATCTCCGCAACTCACTGTTTTTTTACTCTCGTACGAATATCATTCACAGATTCAACACGTTTTGAATTTGATCACTATATTCTAATGAAAACCTGATCTCAGAATCCAGTGGAAATCTATGGAAGCCCAGGCCCACAAACCCAAAAGCAATGACCGAAGAACACAACCTTGATAGTCTTCTCAGACTTATGGCCAGCTGACAGTAGTGTCATCCAAAAGTTTTCAAGTCTCAGGCAGTAATACTCTTCTTCTCAATCAACCTCTCTAACCAATTTGAGCCTCATAACCTCTCCATGTTTCATTCTTTTGTGGGACATACTTCAACCACCCTACTGAAAGTTATCTTTCTTTGTACTTTTTTTCCCCAATCCTTGTCTATGCTTTTATCCTTCTCTTTCTTCATTTCACCTATCTTTCTCACTCGTTCTCTATTTGGGTGTCTTTTATCGGCAATTATCTCAATTGGGTTTGTTTGTCTCTCAATTTTCTCAATTAAGTTCGTTTCTTTTTTCCAAGCAATCATTTCAGCCTCTTCATTCTAAAACCTGTTTGTTTTGATAGACCCAAACATCATCTAAAATCCCCCACATGGCTTCAATCGGTTCTTTACCATTTTTGGTACACACTAAGGTAGAGAGCTCAGTCCTGCTTAACTGTACAAGTGATCGCCGACCCAGATTCTCGTTCTTCGATTACCGTTCGAGAAAATATCTTGAATCTACAGGTTCTGTTGGTCTAGTAAGTGGGTATTCACTGGTGGGATTTTGCAATGGAGTATTAGGAGCTTACGGCAGACGGAAGCTATGGAGGAATGGTCCTCTGAAATCGATTCGTAAGGACTCTGAAGAAAGTGATAGTGGTGATGAATCAGAGGATGCGCTTCAGACCAACACGGAGAAGAGCAAGAAAATTCTGGAAATGCATAGAGAATTACTTCCACAGGTACTCTTAGACATCGAAGAAATCAATGTTTGAAGAAATAATCAGAGGAAGAAATAAACGTTTCATTCATATATTTTCTTGATTTGTATCGGATATTTACATTATTTATATGAAATAATATTAATTCTTATTCGCTAAGCTGATTGAATTGTATGATTTACGAACGATTGGTAGTCGTAGTGTATATTGGAAAAAATGTTTGTTGTCGGTCTGATGATTGTTGAATTGTGTTTGCGGTGTTTGTTGAATTCAAACTCCGCCAGTTGGTGCGTAGATGTCTTTCGTACATTTTGTCTGCTTTCTGTGAATCTTTCGATATGGAGGCTAACTTTAGTGAGGATGTCGATTGATCTTGACTTGATTTTTAGCAATTGATGAATTTTCTTCAACTTTTTTTAATAAAAAATCATCAAAACAACGTATTTTGTACGATCGTGTTGAGGCTGGATTATCTTATGATATCGCATCTTTGCTTTATTGTCGCAAAATAACTTAATTGATTCTTTTCGCGAGGATATGTCGAAATCTTTTAAGAGTTATGTAGCGCTATGGCTTACGAATTCATACGTATTGACTCTGTGACTTGAGCGGTAGCGACATGTTGTTTAACTACTTCCAGTATTCTGAGATTTCACAAAAGTGATGCTTAATGTAGATCGTCTATCGTTTATTGATCCGTACGTCAATCAGTGATAGGCGATTACAGAAAACTCTGAGTTCTTGAGTGAGCAATACTTTCTTTCAGGAGTTTTAAATATCTCAAAATACTGAATAACTTGCATTCATATGTTGTTATCGGGATTATATCGTAAATTGGTGACGAATACTTAAAGCGTAAGGCAAATGCAGTCTGATGCTTGTGTTGCGTACATCAAGCGGCCTTCCAATGACCTTTGGTATCTTTCTTTATTTGTTGGAACTTGATCAACCTTGATACATAACTTTAATCAACTTGTCTCTTTGGTGTATTAGGTAGTTAACATCTTTGACATCTGGGTTTAACTTTAATAAATCTAAGGCATACTTTCTTTGAGATAAGAAGATTCCCTATTGATCAGAAACCTCGATCGAAAATATTTTAAGGAACCAAGGTCTTTCATTTCAAATTCTTTGACAAGTAAGTTTGTAGCGCTTTCCTTTCTTTCATTAAGATCATTCTTGCTTACTATCATATGACATATACAATAAGTGCGTGATCTTCTGGTACACCACTTTTTTAGAAATAAAGTATGGTGGTGCTTTGCTTGTAGCCAAATGCCCCCGTTGACCTTGTGAACTGCGAAACCACGTACTTTCTTGAGATTGTTTCAATCCATACAGGTGATTTTTTTAATTTGCACACCTTTTACTCCATGGATTGTGGATTTCTTGATTCGTGGTGGTAAATCAGTATGTAGACTTCTTCAATTAAATCTCCGTGTAGAAAGGCATTTTTACATCAAAAGCGATATAATAGTAATCTAAATTTACTTGCGACTAGAGATACCAAGAGCCGAACGGTGTTAATTTTGGCTACGGTGCAAATGTTTACGTATAGTCGATCCCGTATGTTTGAGTGTATCCTTTTGCCATAATCTTGCTTTATATCGTTCAATCGTACCATCTGGCGATATTTTACTGAAAAAATCCATCGACATCGACAATTTTCTTTGTTGGTGGGCGATCGACAAACTCGAGTTCTATTTATTTCTAAAGATTTTAGTTCTTCATTCTTAGCATCTTCCATTTTTGGTCGGTAAAGCTTACCGCGTTTGTTAGGAATAGATCACAGATAATTGATTCGAAATGATACGTTTGATTTTAACAAGCGATGTTTGAACATATAGTTACTCACATGTGATATTTGACTTTCTTAGAAATCTCGGGTTAAATACGTAGACTTTAGGAATACCTCTGTTGGGACGTGATGGAAGTATTTTTCTGGTTGGTTCAATAGTTGGAACATCCTGCATAGCGATTGGTTAGGTATATCAGCTGGCTTGTGGAGAAGGAATCTCGTGCTTCGTTTAGTGGTAGTAAGGAACTTCCTTGATGATCTTGAAGTTGATGAGGACTTGATTTCATTTCCACTTGAGTCTTTTCTATATTGAGAGTTATTACCATCGAATCCAAGTTATTTGTATTTTCCTCACATATAATTTGTCTTTCTTCATAAGACAATTTATATGTAAGTCTAATTCGGCATGGTTGTACTCCCCGAAAGTCAGTGTAGGAAGAAATACATTGTATCTTCGTAAAAAATAACATCCAATAGTAGTAATCATTTGTTTTGTAGGAGGATGGTAACAGAGTACCACTTTTTGTTGTATGGCATATCCACGTAAAAACACAACGTATTGCTCGTGGATCCAACTTGCTACGTTGTTGTTTATGTAGGTGTACAAATGCCACATGACCAAAGACACGAGGAGGTAGATTGGGAACATTTGGTGCAACAATTGCTTGATGATGGCTTGTAGTGGTGTTTGGAAGTTAATTGGGAGGCTGGAAGGTACCCGATTGATTAAATATGCGTGAAGTAATTGCTTCTCCCCAATAAGATAATGACATATTAGAACTTGATCAATGAGCACGGACGACTTCTGACAAGTGTTGATTTTTCTTTCTAAGTAACTCCATTTTGTTGAGGTGTATCAACACGAAGTAGTTTGATGAATAATGCCTTCGATTGAAGATATTCTTGAAGCTTCGAACTTTTACATATTATCCATTATCACTTCTTAGAACTTGGATCTGTGTTTTATATTGAGTACGAACCATTTTATGAAATTTTCTAAATAAGAAGTTTACCTCACTTTTAGATTTCGTTAAACGGACCCAGTCATTCTACTAAAATCATCGATAAATGTAACAAACCAACGTGATCCTCCCAGCGTAGAGACTTTGGAAGAACCGTACATCGGAATGTATAACAATAGCGGAGATGGACTTTTATTTAAGGTTACGAGGAAATGAGAGCGATGACTTTTTCTAGTTCCACGAACGTCGCGCTTTAAAGTAGAAAGATCTAAGCTCGAAAAATAAACTTGGAAATATTTTTTCAAATATCCAAAAGAAACATGGCATGATCTCATGCCGTAGCCGTATATATTTGATTCATCCTTGTTAGATCCGGTTCTTCTGCTACGTGATTTGTTGAATCAAGTCCAAAATAATACGGGTTTCCTACTTTAACATCACGACCCGATCGTTTGCTTTGTTTGAATGTCCTTGAACCGCTGAAAAGTCGGGCCAAAAAATAACAAAACAAGATAAAGCGTGGTTATTTGAGAAATAGATATAAGGTTATACTCTAAAGAGAACTTGACTAATCTTGAGTCTAAATTCAAAGTACTAGTGAGGAAACAAAGATCTTTCCCCGATAGGGGGGTTGTGTTACCATTAGCGGTCTGTTGATTTTGTGTGAGGATGGTTTTGAGATTTATGCAGAATCGAATGTCGTATGATCAGTTGCAGAATCAATTATCAATGTATTATTAAAAGCAGGAGAAAAAACTTTAAGCATCTTACCAGCGTATGCTTTGAGGAGGTTCTGCATGATCGCTTTGTTGTTTCAACAATGGTGGCGATGAGACATCTGTCGTGGATTTTTCTTGAGAGTCCGCGGTTGTGATCCATAGTCGAGGATATCCAGAGTTCAAAACATCGTTCTTTTGTATGACCGCCTTTTGATGACAATGGGTACATTTAAATGATGATTTATCGGTCCGCTTCGTTAACTGGCGATTGGAAAAAAACGATTTTTAGATATCGTCATGGCGGAAGCGTCAACATCTCGTACAGATTTTTCCTTGATGAGATTCGACGTACTACCTCGTCGAATCAAGGAATAACAACCTTCTAAATCTGGGATAGTTTCTTTTCGCAAAATTTCGCCACGAACCTTTCGAAACTCATCATCCCAATCCGACAAAAGGAAAATATGTATCCTTAGTCTTTGTGACTCTTGATATGATATTAGATCGTGAGGGTCTTTCGCTGACCACCTTATCACGATGGTCTAGCTCTTGGAAAATTTCGGTTAACTACTGTAATGCTACGAAAGTGATTTTCCATTTGTCTAGAAGTAAAGGCTTTTGGTTTAAGACAAATACACGTAATTCATCACTTCCATCATAGAATACTTTATAAAGCACCCAATTTCAAGAAGCGGTAGGTATGCGTAAATATCATTGTGATTTACGGACTTCGTTGACATAAGTAGCCATCTCTTCACTTTTTGATTTTCTGCATACCACTTGTTATAATTGTTTGATGTTTTTTCGGGTTGCAAATTTTTGTAATGAATATAAGAGAGTTTTTCTCTCTCTGCAATATGCATTTCTATTATTTGAGACCAAACATCATAATTAGTCTTATTAAGAACAATTCCAGCATTAAACACACCTTCAGACTGAACAGATTGTACAACAACTGGATTTGATTGCTCCATAGGTAATGAAATTATACCCTCTATCATGATATTATGGTAACTAAACTAGAAAATGGTGTATCGGATATTTACATTGTTTATATAGACAAATACTAATTACTATTTCACCAACCACCATGATTGAATTGTATGATTTACAGCTTGATTGGTAGGCGCCGTGTATATTGGAAAAAATGTTTGGTGTCGGTGCAGTGATTGTTGAATTGTGTTTGCGGTGTTTGTTGAATTCAACAGACATTACCTAAGCTGTTATGAGTTTTCTTCGCCATACCAAAGTGGAGTTTATTTTTAGTTTTCTTTTGAAATTTATTAGTAAAAGGTTGACATGTTTCCAACCTTTGAAATTAAATTATACTAGTATAGGAAGAGGAATGCGATCAAAAGGAAAATGGGAACTGATTGTTATCTGGGCCTTTTCATTTTAGTTTTTCTTTCTAGAAATCTGGAGTTTTGGTTCACGCATCACAACCACCACTTCATTCTGTATCCTGAATTTTTCACGAAAATTGATGCTTCGCTTTAAGCGAGTGGAAATGGTGATCGTAATCGATGTAACTATGTAACTATTATCTGTATGTTAAAATCTCTTTTGTGCTGCTGGCTCTATAAGGTGGCATCATTCTTGTAGATAGTGATTTTCTCCTACCTTAGCTTAGCAGCAGATTTTCTGGAAACAAGTTCTGAGTTAAAGATGGAATAACTTCTTAATAACGATTCAGATCTGCTTGCTCTTATCCATGTTTTTTTTACTTCTCAGATTGCAGAAAGAAGGAAATTGTCATCTTCTATAAAAAGTAGTTTTATTAATACTGATGAAGAGGCAGCTTACTTTGAGCAAGAACAAGGAAACAGTGCTCTGATGAATACAAGTCTTGATTCAGTTAATGATCATGATCAAAATGGAAGTATTTTCTCAAGCACCTATGATCATTCAGCTTCTGAACAGAAACCGGAAACCTTTCTGTCTGCTGGTAATAGGGGAATTAACAAAAGAGAGAGAAAGCACGGAGAAACTTTACCTCTCGGAAGCACGGCCCCCGATATAGATTCTGACAAGCAATTGGAAAATGCTAGTTTAGATGCAGACACTATAGCGTCTTTTCTTTCAAGTACCCCTCGAGCCTCTGTTCTTGAAAATGACGAGTCTGTTGATATCAAGGATTCCTGTTCAGAGGTCATACACAATGAGGCAAATGTTCCTAGGAGTGAAGAAGTAAAGCCCCCTCCCCTTGCTGGAGCCAATGTTATGAATGTCATATTAGTAGCTGCAGAATGTGCTCCATGGTCAAAAACAGGTACCTTCAGCATGCCAATGAACTGAGGTGGCAATACTATTTATGATGAACATTCTTCTTTGGTACGTATAGCTTTCTTTCTTAAAACAAATAAAAGAACACCCGTGGGAAGACACACCATGTCTACTTGCGTACTCTCCGTGGGTTCGAAGTCGTACATGACAGATCAAAGCATGTTCAGTTTTCTTTATTTTGAAGTTATGAATTTTGGAATAGTTTTTGTTGGACGTCTAATTATAGCTTAAATGCTTCATGGCATGTGTATCATGTATAAGAATAAGGCATCTGTCCATTTATCTGTGATTCAGAGTCATGATATTTAAGACTTCTCATAGGTGGGCTTGGAGATGTTGCTGGGTCTTTACCAAAGGCTTTGGCTCGGCGTGGACATAGAGTTATGGTAATTCTTTTCTCTATCTTATAATTTTATTACAAGAGTATGTGGTAGTAGAAAGGAAAGCTAATTTTCAAAATGTCATTGTGGAGTAGGTGGATAAATAAGCTGACTTATTGACTTTTTGTAGTACTTGTAGATGACCTACATTTAAAATTAGCGGTGTTCATGACTAACCTAGCATGTTATTCCATTTATGGCCAAGCATTAGCATGTATATCAACTTAGTGTAATCAATGTGATTAAACTTTGATTGCGGTTTTTTTTATTTTATATTTTTACATTTTGTTGTCTCAGACTTTAGATATAAATCATTAACAATGTCCGTTATTATGATTGTTACAAATTAAAGCATCCTTTTTATTCAAAGCACTTTACTTTGTTTCTCCGTTAGGTTTTGGCACCTTACTATGGTAATTACACTGAAGCTCAAAATATGGGAGTCCGGAAAAGGTATAAGGTAGCTGGCCAGGTACAACAATTGGAACATTTCATTGTAGCCTGTCTTTTATCAAGTTCTTTGAAATAGAGATGTTTGGTTGTAATGATTATGTACCATGCAGGATATGGAAGTAACCTACTTCCACGCCTATATAGACGGTGTTGATTTTGTTTTCATTGAAAGTCCTGTATTTCGCCATATTGAGCGAAATATATACGGAGGAGAAAAAATGGTATGATTTAAAACCTTGATGTTTTAATATTTACTTCTGAAGGATGATAAGCAAGTTCTGTAAACAGATAGTTGCTTTCAAACTAATTTAGAGTCAGTTTATTTTGGAACATTGTATGTAAAGGAAAAATAATAATCAGGTGCTACTCCTTTTTCCACCCTCTATTTCACATCTTAATAACAATGATAAGGTGGTTTTTTTTTTAAAAAAAATCTTTTTTATTCATAAGAAAATCTTACCAATAGCAGCAGAAAATACGACGGTTAGAAGTTTGGTGGATGATGTAAAGACTTTGTTAACTAAGGGTCTGGACATAAAATTAGGATCCATATTTAGCTTACTTAAGTGTCATGGCCTTTTTTTCAATCTTTTGCTGATTAAAATTGTAATATTGTGTTCTAAGCTTACTCATAACAAACTATATGATATTGAATTTCTTGTGGCAACTACAAAGAATAGCTAGGAGAAAATATTGATGGTTTTGACCATGAAAAGGTACTGAAATGGACTAGATTTTTTCTACTTTTCTCGAATCTTGATGGCAAAATCAAGATTGAGTTTGTGTTGTTCTATTCATAGACTTCCAAATTTCCGTGTGCACTTCTCTTCATCACTCTCTGATTAAAGATATTGAAACTCTTCTCATTTGTTTCGTGATTCAATGAGAAAGCTGTAAAGTTGCTTTAATGCTGCATGGACTTTTGCTCTTTACTTTTCATTTGTTAGCAGTTTGAGCTTTGAGCCTTACATGTCTTTAGTTTTATGGTGCAGGAAATTTTAAAACGCATGATTTTGTTTTGCAAGGCAGCTGTTGAGGTAATATTATCTGAATTCTTGTTTAATTAGAATTAGAGTAGTAACTATATTTGACAATACAGATAGAAGTTCCTATCATGTCAGATACAATCTGGGTTGCATATGAGAGAGATATTTACTAAGATTCCGAATAATTGAACAAATCACTATGATTAGAGAGCCTTCTTGAAATTAAAACTATATTTTACTTCATTTAGGACACATTTGGAACAAAACGATATAATGAATCACTAAGCAGATGGTCTTAATGAGCCTTTTCATTTTGATTACATAGTGTTGTCTTGCTCTTAGTCGGTAGGTGTTGGCCTGCATTCTGATGCATAAATGCATTAAAAGTGCTACAGATATGGTGTTTGAAATCTAAAAGCACTTTTAGACCTTGCAACCAAACGAGCTCTTATTTTGAAAATGTCATGAAATTGAGAATTTGATTATATGCAGGTCCCTTGGTATGTTCCATGTGGTGGGGTCATCTACGGAGATGGAAACTTGGCTTTCATTGCCAATGATTGGCATACGGCATTGTTACCTGTTTATCTGAAGGCCTACTACCGAGACAATGGTTTGATGATGTATACAAGGTCAATCCTTGTGATTCATAACATAGCTCACCAGGTTTGTTCCCGTTTTGTTAATCTATTATGTCTATTTTATTTAGGAGGATTTGTCATTATTATGGTTTGAATATGCCGATGATGGCTTGATGATTATTGTTATGTTGGGTAAATGATTCCCCTTATTATTTGTTGCTATTAAGGAATTGTGGGTACAATGCAGCACCCCCTTTAGATTGCGGTATTCTGAATTCTTTCATTGCTCCTATGCCAAGCATAAATGATATTCCTTTAAGGCCTTGTTATAGTAGTGCTCTAAGACATTTTAAATATGTCTGACTATAGTTTCAAAAGCAAAAACTGATTTGTCTTAGATTGTTTACGTTTCCACCGAGAGCTTTTATGTTAATTTGTTTGTAGCCCAGAAGGTGTAATTTGTTGACAAGGTTAGACAACTTATTGTGGTGGTACATGTGAAATTATGGCATTCTAAAATCCCAGGATCCCTAACTTTGTGCTTTGATCTTTAGATTTTACAATGTGGAACCTAAATTATTTTGCATTTACATGTTGCTTCAATCTTTATCATGTACTTTGTGTCCAGGGTCGAGGACCATTAGACGAATTCTCCTGCATGGATTTGCCACAACACTACATTGATCATTTTAGGATGTATGATCCTGTTGGTGGAGAGCACTCCAACATCTTTGCAGCTGGTTTAAAGACAGCGGATCGTGTGGTTACCGTAAGTCATGGTTATGCCTGGGAGCTTAAAACTCCAGAAGGTGGTTGGGGTTTACACGGGATCATAAATGAAAATGATTGGAAATTGAGGGGAATTGTAAATGGAATCGATACAAAGGAGTGGAACCCACAGTTTGACTTTCACCTAACCTCTGATGGTTACACAAACTACTCCCTGGAGAACCTTCAGACGGGTAAGGCTCAGTGTAAGACAGCTTTACAAAAGGAGCTTGGTTTACCCGTTCGGGGAGATGTCCCTCTGATTGGTTTCATTGGGAGACTTGATCACCAGAAAGGTGTCGATATCATAGCTGATGCAATCCCATGGATAGCAAATCAAGATGTGCAACTTGTAATGTTGGGAACTGGCAGACAAGATCTTGAGCAGATGCTTAAGCAGTTTGAAAACCAACACAATGATAAAATCAGAGGATGGGTTGGGTTTTCTGTGAAAATGGCTCATAGGATAACTGCTGGTTCGGACATTGTACTAATGCCTTCAAGATTTGAACCATGTGGACTGAACCAATTATATGCTATGTGCTATGGTACAGTTCCAGTAGTCCATGCTGTGGGTGGGCTGAGAGATACTGTCCAGCCTTTCAATCCATTCGATGAATCTGGATTTGGATGGACATTTGATAGTGCCGATGCAAATAAGCTAGTGCATGCATTAGGAAACTGCTTATTGACTTATCGAGAGTACAAAACAAGTTGGGAAGGACTGCAGAGACGGGGAATGATGCAAGACCTTAGTTGGGATAATGCTGCACAACATTATGAGGAGGTCCTAGTTGCAGCCAAATACCAATGGTGAACTATTCCTTGTTAACATCTGCAATTTCAACTGTTTATCCAAGTGAACTAAAGAAAGAATTGAAATAATAACTCACGTGTCTTTAGCTAGTTTTTACTAATAGTTCAAACCATCGGCATTGGAATTTATCTAGAATGTGTTTTATTATATCAATTTTCGATATACATATTTTAATTAACTCAAAAATTTATTTATTTATCGTTTTATCACATAAATTTTAAACATGGAGTAGAGTTAAATAAATATAAAAAATGTAAAAAAGAGGGGAAAGAAAGAAGAGAGTATAACAATTCACTCGTATCTTTAACTAGTTTTTTTCTAGAAGTTCAAACCCGGGTCATTGGAATTTATCTAGAATATTCTTACGTGCAATTAATGTAAAATTCATATTTTTTTATGATATGTTTTCATTAGTGTTACGCGTGACTTCAAAGTTGATTTGCAAATCAAGTAGTGATGGTTAAAAACACGATTCCGAACATGATGTCCAAAGCATTTTCATTTCAGTCACGTAAAGTCATAGCTTTCAAACTTTATTTACTGGCTTATTTTGCAAAATTAGCAAAAATTACCATAGTAAACAGCTGGCATAATTAATCATTAAGCATGCTACAATTGCTTTCTCGAGAATTTCCAAGCATCCCACATCTTCCTGCCCCAAATTTTTCTGTCTTTAGACCTTTTTAAACTGCAACCACACTGAGTTTTGACACAACACAACATGCAGACGAAATGACACATGACCCAGCTTTAACATGCATGACTCGTTTAATAAATGTGTCTAGACAGAAATATGAAAGTATTTAATGCCATTTTTTTGCTTCTAATAATTTATTTTAATTGCCACAGCAAAGTACAAGTTTAGGTGACACTCAACTACATGTCTACATTTTGGAGGAAAAAAAACTATATGTACATCTATATAAAACATCTGCGTGACTAATTCCTGAAATGACATCTTTTAATGGTGAAAAATAACATTGAGGAAAGACCGGAAGAGCTGCTTGTAAAAGTATAACCATCTCCAGTGACATCAAAAGTTCCTCAATGCGCAAAAACTTGGGTCAAATCAAATGTAAAGAAAGTCGCAAGTAAATCATATTGACTTATTAATTACTGCAGAACGTTAACACCCTCAAATGAATCAATCAGTATGCATCCTCACCGTATGGAAACTTGCAAGAATGTGCTACCCAAGCTTACTAATACATAATATTATCACCCATGGAGGAAATTTCTCTGTATCTAAAGATTGGATCTACTATGAGAAAGAAAACCCTTTCTCCGGATCCACAGGCAAATTTCTTGTGAAGAGCCCGGCAAAACCCTTTGAAAGACAACCTTTTCCTGTGCACTGTGATTTGGAAGCATTCAATGGAAGATCATTATGTCTAGGGACTTCCATATACATATCTGCAGTATTGCATGGGAGAGTTTCATCCCAGTTTTCTGGTTTGCACATAAACCGATTTCTCTTTAAGCTCATTACACGATCCAAATTTGTACTGTCTGGGAAGCTAGATATTAAGGAACTCATATCATCTTTTTCAAGGTCTAACTTTCTCTTCAAGCCAGGATACATTTTCAACCCTGTAAGAGAAACATTATAGATCATTAGAATATAGCTTGAAATGATATGTCAAACAGGCCACCTTTAAAAAAGGAATGGGATTTAATGAGGAACAATAATTAACATACCAGGAAGTGGGTCTTCAAACAAGTATGATTGACATTCTGAAGCATCACACTTACAGAATAAGTTAGATTTTTTATTAGATCCTGAAACCCTGCGGTGAAAAGAAGACACAATGACATTATAAGCTGTTGACTTGCTTAGTGCCATTTTGGTATGGTGTATCAGATAGTCGGCTTTTCTGAAGGGAACATGGCTTCTTGTTCATCAATATGGTCTATTAACATTGTAAAAGTAACTTTTTTGGTTGTAAGAAAGAAATGTCTTAGTCTTATCGAGGAGCAGCTTTACTATAGAAATTTTAATACAATTAAGAAATAAAAGTTCTCATTTATCCAACTGCCAATTCTGAAGATAAATTTTCAAAATATATTTGTATGACAGCAATCTGTTACCATCTTCATTGTACAATTATTATGCTAAATGCTCAACTAAAATTCTATACGACAGCTATGCCAAATGGACCCTTAGATATTAACTATCCCACATCTTTAAAATTTTTTATCTCCGTTATTACTTTAACAAACTATCTATTCCTTAGGATCCTATTTTCCATGTCTCAAAATGCATCAAGGAATTTTAAAATTATTAAATTTCTAACATGAGCCAAAATAATAGCCAGCTCCAAAATGAATCGACTCAAATGGGTTTCTAAAGAATTTAATGAAAAGAGAAGATGTATAATATCAGGTCATAAATCAAACCTGTACATGTGCTCAACAAATTCATCTATCAAAACGGGCCAAGCACCTGCACAAGTGACATAAGCGATTCCATATACCATCAGGTAAAGAAATAGATTCTTTTGTATTGGAGTTTAAATATATCACCACTACACAATCATAAAGGAAATTCAAATCAAATATACTACAGCACATATAGCTGCAAATAAACTGCTTTATTTTTCCAAGCAACCTCGGTCAAATTTGAAATCAGAGCACATAACTTGCACATGTGACATGATGACAGTGCTTCTATCTGATTTTCGGCTTACCATACTATACCGAAATATTCTAGATTTTAGACATTATAGTGAATTCTTTGCCCATGCATACGATAACTATAAGTTAAATGGCATGATTATCAAGACCCTTTCATCTCTAAGAGTGTTAAGCAAATCCATCTCCCAAAACAAAAACAGAAAAAAAATAATTGCGGATTACATTGAAAGGTAAAAGAAAATGGATAAGTTTAGCATCATATGATGGATCATTCTAACTTACAGAGATCCTTTCATTTTGAACCTTTAGATTTCTTAAAACAAATCTCCTCCATCATATTGTATTTAATAAAAAAAATTAATTTGGTCCATACAAGGAGAGTAGTGGTATGTATCCCTTGTGATATAGAATTTTCCTCATACTAACAATAGAGAGAGTATTGAGTTGGAGATATTAGTACCTTCAGGATCATACCCTTCTAGATTCTCATGCACACATCGACTGAACGCCAAAACTTGTCCCCAAGTATCCTCAGCAATGTTATATCGTTGATTTTTCTACAAGGATTCAAGAATTAGAAGAAGGAAGCTTAGACATGAACTTTTTTTAAGAGAGAGAGAGAGCTATTTGTGACATAGCCATATGCAGGTCAATTATCAAACTCAAAGAAAAATTGAAATTTCATATGCATGAACCATATGTATAGAAATAGAATGATTCTACCTCAATAAAGTCACACCATGGATTAAGCAACCGAAACCTCCCAGCTAAAACTAATCTCCATGCTGTAACAGCTTTATTTACAGCTGAACAAAAATCGAGAGAAAATAAAAAATATGCAAAAAACCAGCACAGGTTATTGGGTGAATCAACAAAGAGTTGATAATTACAACGAGACTTCAACCCTGGGAGTAATAACTTACTTATGTTTTTCTGACCATTTTCCCGGCATACAAAAAAGACAAAATCATAGAAGCGTGAGAATTCAGAAAAGTCCTATATATAAGAAGAAACACCATAAGAAACCAAAAGATGTTGGCTGCAAAAAATTTAGAGACCGAGACAACCAAAACAAATGGACTACGTTAAAGAAAAACAAATGGGATACATTAAAGCATTAATTAGGATGCTAAAATAATCTTAAAAAGGATGTCAGTTGAGAAGTTGATGGAAGGAAATATCACCCTCAAGTTCAGCTGTGTCATGAGCATTTTAAGTTCATCAAACACTGATATAGTCAATTGTGATTCATTTGTGACATTGATCAGTTTTGAAAGCTGAGCCAATGCCTCCCTTGAACACTTTGTCATTTGTGATTCCTCATTTTGTATGTCACCTTCTACCCCTAAAAGGTAAGCATTTTCTGATCTGACATCTGCACGAAAAGCCTATAAATTAACCAAAGTGACCAAAAAATTTCTATATGCATCAGTAAATTTGGACAGATATGATACTTTGCGTCATGGATGAGGAGGCAGGCATGAAACGGTTACTTCTTAGAATCGTGATCAGCAGGGGTTCAGCCATGGCAAGGCCAAAGGTGGCCATACCCCCTCCCCCCCCAAGTCTAAAAATTTTCACCAAAAATACTATTTTTTTTTTTTAGAATTTACTAGTTACTAAGGTAAAAGAATTTATTTGCACCCCTCAAACTTTAAAAAATTTAACCTTGGCACCCCAAGTATTGTATTTCTAGCTCCAACCCTGATGATCAGCGAATACTAAGAAAATGCTAAATGAAGAAGCTATTTATTCCTCACGAAGAGAACATAATCCTCAGTATGAAAATGAACCAAACCCAAAATACTTCAATCTAAATACCAAAAATAAAATAAAATCTACAATTCTAGTGTTAAAGATGGTGTATTATCCATACAGCAAAGTTAGTAGCTACTAGAAAATTCAATCAACAAACAAATAAAAATTCCAAGGAGCATAAGGAAAAACATGATAACAATCCAGTGGCAAAACCCTAACCCTCCACTCCATATATACCTATGGCCCAAAGAGAGAAAGAAAAAGGAAAGGAAAAAACTCCAAGCCATAAATATTAAATTGCTAAATTCTTGACTTCCGCATAAATGGGAACTCAATGGAGCAAGTAAAAATCTCGTCACTGCCAAATACAACAAATTACTATAACAAGACTTAAATCTTCTTAAAATTTTCAAAGCAAGCAAAGCTCATTAGCATTCTCAAAAAAGTTTCCAGCGCGCACTCAACAGGAAACCATCCAAACTAATTGGGGGAAAACAGGTTAAACCGAAGAGAAAGAAATGAAAGAATCTCAGTTGAAGCACAAAAGTATTGGCAGGTTAAAGCACAAAAATCAAAGATTCATCTTTGTTGTATAAGCTATAACCAAAACAGATGCTCGTAATAAAAGGGAATTCGATCGAGGAGCACAGAAAGAAAAGAAAAAAAAAAGTAGATGAAATAAAAATCCAGAAAAAAAGATTGCATGAAAGCGATCATACCGCAGTAACGGTGGTAAAGCTCAAATATATCGAAGCAATTGGATCCTGATGGATCCATAAAGGTCAAACGAGCTTGAGCTTTTGGGCAAACGAACGTAGCTGTTTAGACGATAAGAAAACAACTCAAACTCCGAAACAAAAACAGAAAGATCTCTTCCTCAGGAGGTTTAGGCACAGCCGCACAAGAGAAAATTCATCTTTTTATCTTTTTTGTTTTTTCGTTTTGTTTTGTTTTGTGTGAGACTGAATATATTATGATGCATCAGTATTACCGAAGAGGAGACTCAGGGGAGGCACCTGTTTTTTTTTTTTTTTTTTAAGCTTCTTTTTTACTCCAATGAGAACAAAAATGTCCTCATACAAGCATAATATTTAGATAAATAAATACAATAAAAAACTAATAAATTAAACTTGAAATGCCTTTTATGTTTCTTTCCTACGATTCCAACCCCACCGTTAGTTGACTCGGCATTATAACCACCATCTATCTATATTAATGTTATTACAGTTATTAGGAATAACCCAATCAAACATATCATCATCATTATGTAGGAAAATACTTATAATCAATGGATTTTTAGAGTCGATCTCATCTAAGACTCTATTTAATACTTAGTATTTCCGACAACTTGTTTTGACAACTCAATTGGTGGCTCAAGATTAAATGACATGTTATCAAAAACTCATGCACACGTGTGCGGAATCATAGGTGAATAAGTTTGCTTGAATATCTTGATCAATTTTTCTTACAGACTCTTACCAATCTAAAACATAAGCTAGCTTTCGATATATTCAACAACAAAATTGTGTATGAATTGAGAAATAACTAGCAAATTAGATTACTCATGAGTCATGACATAAGAAAAATATGGTTTAGCCTCCTGGCAAGGAGTAGCTAGTCATGTCTTTTGAAAAGTAATTCTTTGCTATCCAATGAATAGTTGGGTAATTTCCACAATAAAGACCTGAAGTTTAGGTCGCACCTTCAGACACTAAACCCACCACCATGTTCTTTTTTATTTTTTGTATACTTGGAGGGCCAAATAATCCCTCTATAAAGCTCAAGTCTTTCATGCATTTTACTATAGTAACTCTAGATACTAAATTTTTCACTTTAGATTATAGGGTAATAAAAAAGTATCATCTATATTACCAAGCTCATTTTAGATGATTACTTCGCACAAATTAAAAGGATATAATTGCTTCAAGAGATTATAATTCCATTTGTTACTTCCATTATTCAATAAGTAAAAAACAAATTCAATTGATTCATTTGCATATAATGAAAAAACAAGGTAATTTGAAAGTCATTTGTCCTTCCATACTTTGATTTGGGAACTATTGCGAATAGATCAGCAACTTTCCATGAATCAAGCTCTTTCAAACTCATGATGGAGAGAGACACGGTTGGATATCACAAAAGGATATATTTGATAAAGACTTATTTTTAACATCCTTATGTATAAAACATTGGGAAAAAAGCTGAATTAAAAAACATCATATTCTTTAGGCCCAATCCTTACTCGTCTTTCGATTTCTTCGTTGCTGAGTGAGATACCCAATTAATTCATAGAGATTCATTTTCCTTCCCTCATCAAAATTGGATAATCTTGATATTGTTGGCAAAAAGTTATGGGTATCTTACAAATAGACATGGGAAGGTGGGCATGTCTATATAACAAATTTATTGATCATTTTCTTACCTATTTGTGATAAAAAAAATTATATTTATCCCTCCAAATGTGTTGTAATCATTTCAAAATGTATGAGAAAATGTTGCATTTTTTCTAGGCCCTATATTATAGGCAGACCAAGGTAAAAATCCCCCTAAAAGGCAA
This sequence comes from Hippophae rhamnoides, assembly GCA_033030585.1. Taxonomy (NCBI): domain Eukaryota; kingdom Viridiplantae; phylum Streptophyta; class Magnoliopsida; order Rosales; family Elaeagnaceae; genus Hippophae; species Hippophae rhamnoides. Next base: position 56,257,680 of record CM065428.1, on the reverse strand, counting down.
AGAAAATACCCAGATTGTTTGATATATATCGTTGAATTTATGCTGAAATATTGGTATAGAATATCAAAGAAGATTTAGTCTTATTTAAGAGTTGTCTTAACACATTGCAATAATCATTGCTGATCTGTAATAAAAAATTTGTATTCTTCTAAAATTAAAAAAATGATTGGGTTAAAATAATACCTAATGTATATTTATATATTAAAATTCATATATATATACATATAGAGAGAGAGAATAATATCAAATAATAACAATTGATACTAGAAATATTATCCTAATGGAAATTGAGTAAGCATTGATGAAAACAAACTACTACTATTACAAGAACAATAATAATAATATTAATAAAAACACCTATTGTACTAAGATATATCAATAATAACCACCAATAATAATAATAATAATAATAATAATAATAATAATAATAATAATAATTTATGATAGAATAATAAAATATATTTAATTAAAAAAATTATCATTTTAAATTTTTTCTATAAAATTAAAAGTATTAAAAAAATTCAGAACCTTAAGTGATTGTTTTATTATAATCCATTTTCTTTTTCAATTATAAAGAAAATAAAAGGTATTGATAAAATATCTATGAAAAAATAAAGTGAATATAGTTGAAAAGTAATGATATTTTCAACTTTATAGTTAAAAATGGTGTCAAAATTAAACTAAAAAAATAGAATGATATAAATAGTAAAAACATTAAAATAACAATTTTACCTCATTATATATACTTTATTATTATCTCAAAAAAATTATTAACAAAATAATATTGTAATATTTAAAAATTGATTAATATATCTCATTTTTATTAAGATAATAACCTAAGTGACGTAAGAAACTAATTTTTAAACATTTTGCATTTCATACCCTCAGTTTATCATTAGTTGTTATTGTTGTTGTTGCTGGGAATACCATGAGTAATGTAACATATACCATTTGTGATACCATATAGGGCAAACTATTTTTTATCATAAAGTATTGGGTTGGTTGCAAATATAAGCTCAATGGTTAAAAATATGCCTCCAATGTTCTCGTTGCAAATATACCATTTTGTTAATTTTGTAAACCCAGAGAAGGAAACATGGATAAATACACTACTGGAGTGCATGCATGAATCCACAAGAAGCATAAAGTGAAACTATGAAAGAAAATACGCCATATGCAGCTGCTTGGAAATCTCAATTACCTGAAAAACAACTGAGAGAAAATACAGGTTCTTATTTTATACGTACCCAACCAAAATTTTTCAAAAACAAAAAGAATGTTCTTACTGTTAAATTCAACTTCAAACTTGATCAGATTTTGCAATCTTGCCAAATCCTGAACTTGGGCATAAGCCGTAGTTTATCCTCATAAATCATCCAAGCTTCAACAAGATCCTAATAAGTGCTCATTTCCACACCAAGTGAAAATATGTTGTTGCCACCGACAAACCAAAGGACTTTAGTTTGTCCTTAATTTCACAGCATTATGCACAAATAAATAAATAAATAAATCAAGACTCCCATCTTGATTACTGACCTAGCCCTGTGAATATAATTATATGTTGTTTCCTTGTGTCTTTCATCATTATCTTTTCGCGTTAATAAAATAAAACTAAATTATGGAAGGCAGCTCAAAAGTAGTTGAGTAGAGTTTGCTGTCAGAATCACAAATACAATTATATTTGCTTCAACTATGGCAAAGAAACCTCACCACTATCTACACTCAAACCCACAGTGAAATTTCCATTATATTTTTGGCTAAACGATTTGTAACAGTATCTTCATCCTTCTACTAATTTAGAGAACTTCAAAACAAGCAGGTAAGCTTAACTAGAACAATGCCACATATAAATAACCAAACTTTCTCCAACAGACACAGCCCAAATCCTAAATAAACTCGATTTATCTTTTAAGTTAACACTTCAAATTCTCTGGGAAGGGAGAGAAGAGACCCAAAACCAAACCATCGGAGATGCAGGGCTCAGCAAAACCATAATCTTATTTATCAACCACCTCAAAGAATTACAAATTCTAAGTTATTCATGCATTGTTATATTATACCTCTAAGAAAAGATAAAAATAATATAATGAAATATCAACTAACAAAGTCCTCCAGTCATGTTATACTGAAAAGAGTAAAAAAAATAAAATTTCCCAAGTCAGGTTAAAGTTTTTCTATTACCAATAATCTCCACAAGAACAAATCCCGTCTCTGAAACGGTGGAATCTGCTGCCATCCCTTAGGACAATTTCACGTCCACTAACCATAGCTATTAGCTTGATTGCAGAATGGCAGTCTCCACTAACACGATGACTTTGTACAACTTGCAGTGATGTTCCATCAGAAGTACTGATCAAGCCAAATGCTATTGCCAGTTTCTCACTGCGGTAAAGCAATATCCGCTCTTCCTGTTCATCTACATCAGGAAGCAAATACTTCTCCCCAGGAGAGTAACCATGCTTTGAGATCTCAGACATCACCTCATCCACTTTCTGATAGATCCTCTCTGTTAGGGGATGACTTTTGTCTCCAGAGCGAAAAACATGTGGTTCTTTTTTTACTTCAATCCAACTACATACTGGAAGCATTCTTAAACCCTTTCTCCTTAAAGTCCGAACAACTTCAGCAGCTTCTTTTAACATGCCACTGGTGTTATAAATATTCAGGAGCACAATATAATTACTAAGCTTTTCTGGCTCCATCCCATATAGTTTTTCAGCTGCAAATTTCCCAAGTTCTAAGTTCTCATGGATCCGACAAGCTGTCAGCAAGGCAGCCCACATATTTGCTGTAGGCTTGAAGGGTGCTTTTCTTATTAATGCAAATGCTTCATCTAAAAGTCCTTCTCGACCTAGTAATTCAATCATACATGCATAATGCATTGCACGGGGCTTAACTTTCTTATCCCTACTCATCCAGTCAAAAATCTCCCATCCATGATCCGATAATCCCGAATAGCTACATGCTGACAGTACGGCAAGAAACGTCACATGGTTGGGTACCATTCCTGCCTGAAGCATCTTCTCAAACATCTCCACAGCCTCTTCACCTCTACCGTGATTGCCATATCCAGCAATCAAGGCATTCCAAGATATAACATTCTTAAGAGGCATGTTATCAAAAACATGGCGAGCATCTTCTATTTTTCCCCATTTGCTATACAAATCTACAAGTGATGTGTTTGCTACTATGTCTGAACCAAATCCATGTCGAACTAAAGCTGCATGAGCTTGTTTAGCATGCTCTAGTGAAGCTAATCTTGCACAGATTCTTACAATTATGGAGAATGTGAAATGGTCTAATCTGATGCCAGAATCACGCATTTCATAGTACATGCTCAGAGCTTCCTCACTATACCCATGAAGTGCATAACCTGCTATTATGGAATTCCATCCGACTGTTGTCTTTTCCGGCATATCATCAAAAACAAAGTGAGCATCCTCAATGCATCCACACTTGCTATACATATCGATTAGTGCACATGACACAAAAATATCTTGGGATACACCCATCTTCACAGCACAAGAGTGAAGCTGTCGTCCAACAAAAATTAATCCCAGCCCAGCAGATGCTCGAATCATAATTGCAAATGTCCGAGACCCACAATCAGAAACATCTTGCCACATTACCAGAAACAAGCGGAATGCTTCCATGTAATCTCCAGAGTCCACAAGCCCAGTTAATATTGTGTTCCATGAAACTAAATTCTTATCTGGCATCCTATCAAACAAGTTACGTGCATCAATCATCATCCAACATTTAATATGCATAAGAAGTATCCTGTTATTCATATACTGATCCGGCTCAAACCCATGCCTAATCATAAAATTAAACACTCTCTTTACATCTCGAACGGATTTCATACTAATGCAAGCGGTCACTAAAGCATCGTAGGTGCTACTACCGACATCATAACCACCTTCTAATTCCAAAATCTCAAACAATTCGAGTGCCTCCCTGTACCTCTTGTACAAAACCAACTTCTCAATCTGGCTACAAATCCCAACACAAGGTTTTTTTATCTTTGTTTCATCCAAAGCCGTTTCTTTTCTCTCAGCAAAATCCAGCTTTGAATTTTTCAAATTTGGGCGAGGCTTGAGTCCTTGTTCCGTTATAGAGGAACACCGAATCCGAGTAAATGGACTCCTCCATCTTTTTCTACTGAAAGAGAAACAGTACCTAAAAGACAAAGGTCTCTGCCCAAAAAGCTTTGGATCTGAGAAAGAAAAGGGAACCGTAGAGCTACTCTTAATTTGATCCAAAGCTAAATTTTGATACCGCGAGAGCGGAATCTCCATGGCTAACAACTGCAAGGAATTTGGAGAACAAGACAAACAGAAATTAAGAAGGTATTTTTTTTAATTCGTACCTGTCAAAAGAAGGGCTGTATCCAGACTAGGCTTGGAAATTGCAACAAGTGAATTAGTGAGAAGAATGACAATGGGATCGATGACAAAAGATAAACTTTGTTAGTGTTAGAAAAGAGAGAAATGGCTTTGAGGAAGCTGCTGATCTACCACATAGGATCGACATTGAAAACTCCGCCTTGGTACCTTTTGGTAGTTCACCAACTGCTATAATTTAAAGCCGGCTTTTGAGCATCAATCGGAAAAAAAGAAAAAAACAAATTGTGCTTCTATTTATTTTTACAAATTTAATATATTTATATTTTTTAAATTAGTATATTGTATTTTTAAAATTTTAAATTCTTTTATATCAATTTTAATTTTTTTAATTTTTTGATAAAAAAATTTCTTCAAACATATACCAACCAAAAAACTATTAATATTTAATTTGACTATATATACTTAATTTCTTTTTAAAAAATTACTAAAATGTAAAAAATAAGATAAATAAATTTCATAAATTTTAATAAAAAATTCTTGTTAAAAAATTAGCATAATAAATGAGACAAAATCACATGCTTTGAAAAGATATTAAATGTAACGTAATACATTGATTAAGTATAATATTATATTAGTTTTTATAAAAATTAAGTGTGTTTTAACTAATAGAGTTAGTTTTTTAAAATTAGAATACACATTATTCTCGTGATTTTGACAATAACTTAAATGACAACATGCAATTTGTTTAGTAATAACAGGCTGTCAAGGTAATGTACCATATGACACAATACAATTTGAGAAATGATTTGAAGATTCATCAAATATAGCAATCAAATCATGAATAAGGCAAATGTGAACGAGTTGGTTCAATAGACAGATGATATGGTTTGAAGAATACGAGTTTCAAACATAGATCTCAATTTTGTTAACGACGTCATCAACTCGTTAAATATAAGTATAAGTCTTAGTGGCTTATCACGATATATTAGGATAATGAATAATATTATGTTATATACGTGCTCTGACACATTTTAAATAGTGTTATACATTATATGATCGACATATTTGTATATATCCTTATATATATATCATTATATTTATAAATAAAGTATGTGATAATTTCATCTCTCTAACTCTCACTAGAAATCCTCTTAACACAACTATACATAATCAAATGTAATATTCAATTACATTTATAACATTAATTGAATTATATTATTAAGTTTCTTGAAATATTTGTCTGATCTGTATGAACTATTTTCTCTAGAAAATTGAGTCATGAAATTTAGATGTTAAAAAATAAAAATATACATTTTTCAGAAAATAGAGTGAAATGAAATTTAGATATTAAAAAATAAAAATGTACATTTTTTTAAGGCTTATACGGGCAAGCAGAGTCTTGCTGTCTATTACGAGCTTCAAAAGAGGCCATAGCAACATGATGGATGTAGCTATAGTAAACTTATCCAGTTCTAGGGCAGCCAGCTGACTTTAGCAACATGATGGATGTAGCTATAGTAAACTTATCCAGTTCTAAGCAGAATAACAGAGTATGGTACCATGTAATTGCCAAGTATTATTTCCACAGAGCATCATGTCCTACAACATACTTGAACAATGCTGCTCTAAGGTGATTGCAGGGCTCAGCTTGTGGTGAAGCTGATCTAGATGCACCAACTTATTGATGCCCCACAAGTGAAGGCCTAAAGCAACTCAAGAGTCGAATGCTAAGAAAACACGAGTAGTAGACTGAGGCAATTATAAATTCAATAAATAAATAGAGCACATGGAGAAATCAATTAAGAGAAACCATTGTGCTCAAGAGTACAATATGATCTTAAACCAACAATTCAGATACTTAATGAGAATGGAGGACAATCATACTTTATCAACACACAAATAAGTACAAGACTCAGGCTTGGTATAAATCGAAATTCATCAATCTTACCAGCTACTGCAAGAAACATTGCTATCACGATGCAAAACCTGGAAAAGCATTTCACACAAAGCATCACAGATTGACAGTTATCTTCAGGGGTAGGTCAACAAATGCATAACAAAACTTCCGACTCATCTTTTGAGATTTGTAAATATGAAACCAGAAATGCTAACTAACATTACCAGTCCCTCCAAGCTCCAACAAACTGTATGGTCTAGATTTACACATTTCTGTTTTGGTAAGCACGACTTAATTACTCGTACTCAGTTCCTTACTGAAAATAAGAAATAAATTATTATTTTTATTATTTATGCTTCTGAAAATGAAATGAACAATATTACTTTTGATTTATAAGATGGTAAGAATTTCATGCATAGACAACCAAGCAATACTATGAAGATAAAGAACCACCACAAGTAAATAATCATCCAGTTAGATCGCACTAAACAATACCTTGTAGACAAGCATACTGGTATCAGCACAAACTCGATAGATAATAAAATTCTGATTCTGAAAGCTCACATGGCAAAGAAAACTGAAATGGTACAAGGAAGAACATTGGATCATATCATGTCTGCAATTTTAGGATGTTTGATTGACAAAGCTGAGTCAAGAATTGAATTATATTTTCCAGGCTTTTTTCAGTTTCCATTTTCTTTTCAATTTTTTATTTAAATAGTCAACATATGCATGAACTCTCCCAGACTAGTCAATTTCAATTAAAAGAGAAGGACATAATAGCTGAATCTCTGCAGCAAATTGTAAAATAGGTAAAATCAAATTAAAATAACACTTATCTTGTTCCAATTTAAAGTTCAAGAACACTCACAACCTATAAAAGAAGAAAATTAAATAAATTGCTGCAGTGAATAACCAAATGAAAATTTTCATAATGTATGAATAAATTTAAGATCTAGAGCTGATCATTAAGTCTCAAAATTGAAAGTTTAAACAAGGAACCATTTTTTTTTAAATATATATTTCCAACTTTGAACCACCTGTATATATATAGTCCTTACAACTTATCCAATCAGGTAAACTTATTAAAAGATTACATAATTCCTTGAGGATTAACAAGAGAAAGGAACCTCTCTGTGCATTATGACTATCCCTGTTTTCATCTTTACCCTACCTGAGGTTTTATCAAATCAACCTCATAAACAGTACTTCTTGATCTTTCGCTGTTGCTTCTTTGGCCCTGGAACTTCTAATCTACCAACAGAACAGCCACACGTTGCCAGGAAGACAAGAACAGATCTTCCATTAGGTGGTGCCATCTTTTTAAGTTCTGCATCCAATTCTCTATGGTGATCACGAGGCAACTCAAATATTCCCTTCATGACTCCATCTTTCATCAGTGAAGATGAATTCTTAATACACTCTTCTGTCTCCAATCGAATTTCAAATTCAGCAGCCTTACTGAGGCCTTTGCAGTTGGGATTTCCACATTTCCTACTTGTACAAGCCAAAACACCCCAAGCAGCTAATGCAGCGCAACAAACACCAAGTGCAAAAGATCCATATATCAAAGCGATAGGAGAATCACAATTTCAATTCGAACTTAATCAAGCTCTAAACAGCGGAATTAAACCTATTCTCCTTCTTTGTGTGAATCTTTTAGGAAACAAATAAATGGAACTTAAAATGAAACATGCACAAAATCAACACAAGCAATTTACGTGGAAAAACCTTCCCGGTGTAGGAAGGAAACAACCACGACACTCCTCTCCAAAACTTCCACTATCAAGAAACAATTGTACAACAGTTCTCTCTAGGTAAAACTAGAGGCAAATAATCAACAACATCATCAAGAATACACTTCTTGGAAACTAACAATTATTTCAAGAAGAATGGAGAAATCTAACCCAATTCGTAGTCACTGTTCACTACTCAGAATTTCTCAAACCGGTGAGCCAAATCGAAATCCCACCGCACAGATTAAAGATTCTTGAGTCGTGAACCTGCCTGAAAAATTTCAGCTTAATCGGACCACAAACGGCCTTCGATCGAAACACTTGATGAAGACTGGCTGGAGAGGGAAAAACTGCTCAGTTTTTCTGCTAGCTGCTGCCTTTGCTGCTGCAATTCTGAAATTCTGCAGAATACTATCTCATCAAACCCTAAATGGGTTTATTAATGAAGCAATGTAAAGACATAATTGCCCCCTTCTTACTCCATGGGCTTTTAAGCCACATGGGCTTCATTTGGGCTCCTCCAAACAAGAGGAAAACCCAACAAATCTCCCCCTTTTCCGATTAGATGGAGGGATCCGCCATCCCGGCAATTGAACAACAAACTTCAAGTTTTTCTCTTGACACTGCTTTTGTCAGCATGTCAGATCCATTATCATCAGTATGGATTTTCTCAAGTTCAAGCAACTTATTGTTAAGAGTATCCCTTATCCAATGATACCTCACATCAATATGTTTTGATCTTGAGTGAAATGTTGAGTTCTTCGCTAGGTGAATAGAACTCTGATTATCGCAGAATAGTACATATTTTTGCTGCTTGAAACCAAGTTCTCTCAAGAACTGTTTCATCCACAACAACTCCTTACAAGCTTCTGTTGCTACAATAAACTCCGCCTCGGCTGTAGAAAGTGCAACACACTTTTGCAATTTTGACTGCCAAGAAACTGCTCCACCAGAGAAAGTAATTAGATAACCTGAAGTAGACTTACGAGAATCTTCATCTCTTGCCAAATCTGAATCAGTGTATCCAACTAACACTGGCTTTCCACTTCCAAAGCTAAGTGTTAACTTCGAAGTACCTCAAAGATATCTCATAATCCACTTTACTGCATCCCAATGCTCTCTTCCTGGATTCGAAAGAAAATGACTAACAACTCCAACTGCATGAGCTATGTATGGCCTCGTACACACCATTGCATACATTAAGCTTCCTACTGCTGAGGCATATGGAACCTTTTCCATATCTTCCTTCTCTTTATCTGTTGAAGGACCTTGACTCGATCTCAACTTAAAGTGATTAGATAAAGGAGAAGAAACCACTTTAGCTTTATCCATATGAAACCTTTCAAGTACTTTGTTGATGTACCGTTCCTGTGACATGTATAACTTCTTTCTTTTCTTGTCTCGACAAATTCGAATACCAAGAATTTGTTTTGCTGGCCCCAAGTCCTTCATGGCAAAGGACTTACTCAACTGCTTCTTCAAATTATCAATTCTTGAAGAATTTCTGCCAACAATCAACATGTCATCAACATAGAGCAATAAAATGATAAAGTCATCATCAGAGAATTTTTGCACAAAAACACAATGATCAGAAGTAGTCTTCTTGTAACCATACTCCCCCATAACTAACTCAAACTTCTTATACCATTTTCTAGGTGCTTGCTTCAACCCGTAGAGGCTTTTCTTTAACGGGCATACATAATCCTCTTTTCCTTTAACCTTAAAACCCTCTAGCTGCTCCATATAAATCTCTTCCTCCAACTCACCATGAAGAAAGGCAGTTTTCACATCCATTTGCTCAATTTCTAAATCCAAGCTTGTTGCTAGACCTAAAACAACACGTATGGAAGACATCTTCACAACAGGAGAGAAAATATCATCAAAATCAATACCTTTTCTCTGACTGAATCCCTTGACGACCAGTCTAGCTTTGTATCGTGGTTGTGAATTGTGTTCTTCTTGCTTCACCCTGTAGACCCACTTGTTCTTCAAAGCTCTCTTACCCTTAGGCAACTTTACTAGCTCAAACGTGTGATTTTCATACAATGATTGCATCTCATCTTCCATAGCACCAACCCAGTGTGCTTTGTTTCCATCTTCCATCGCTTCTGCATAACATTGAGGTTCTCCCTCATCTGTCAATAATACATACTCATTTGTATCATACCGTGTGGAAGGACGTCGGTCTCTGGTAGACCTCCTGGGTGGAATTTATAGTTCTGGCAATTGATCAATAGTCTGGTGATATGTTTCAACTTGCATATCTACATCATCTAAACCCTATTGGTCATCTTGAACATTTTGTTCCATCTGTACTGATAAAGGAACTGGATCTAGGTCAATCAAATCATCGCTATATTGATGGACTCCTTTTTCTATCTTCTCAACATCTTATATAGTTTGATCTTCTATAAACACAACATCACGACTCCTTACCAGTTTCTTCTCAACTGGATCATAAAACCTGTAGCCAAATTCATCCAGACCATAACCAACAAAGATACATTGTCGTGTCTTCACATCGAGCTTAGATCTCTCATCTTTTGGTATATGCACAAATGCCTTGCAACCAAAAATGCGAAGATGATCATAAGAAACATCTTTGCCAGTCCAAACTCTGTTTGGTACATCAAATTGAAGAGGAACACATGGTGTGAGATTAAGAACATGTACAACTGTATTCAAAGCCTCACCCTAGAAAGATCTTGGCAACTGAGCCTGCGAAAGAAGACATCTTACTCTTTCAACCAATGTCATGTTCATTCTCTCAGCCAACCCATTTAACTGAGGAGTCTTGGGAGGTGTCTTTTGATGTCGAATGCTCTGATGCCTACAATAATCATCAAAAGGACCTAAATACTCTCCCACATTATCTGTTCTGATGCACCGCAATTTCTTCCCAATTTGTCTCTCAACTAAGGCTTGAAACTGTTTAAACACATCTAATACTTGATCTTTGCTCTTCAAAGTGTACACCCATAACTTTCTTGAACAATCATCTATGAAGGTCACAAAATAACTGGCACCGCCCAAAGTTTTTGTCTTCATAGGACCACATACATCTGAATGTACCAAATCAAGTATGTATTGTTTTCTTGAAGGAGGGGAACTCTTGAAAGAAACTCTATTTTGTTTCCCTACCAAACAATGAGTACATCTTCTTAAACAAACATCATTCATTCCAGAAAGAAGATTCTTTTTAGTTAATACTGCCAAGCCTTTCTCACTCATGTGAGTAAGTCTCTTATGCCACAATTCTGATGTGAGCTCATCTGTCACAGCATTAATAATGCCTTTAAAGAGTCTCGCCTGTAGTATATACAAACTGGAATGTTTGTTCCCACGAGCAACAACCATAGCACCTTTAGTAAGTTTCCATTGACCATTACTAAAGGTATTGCAATATCCTTCCTCATCAGTAATATGCTTTACCCCTCTAAGAAGTAGTCTCGTGCCATTATTCATCTCCAAACACACATCTCCAATACCAATGACTTTAACCAAGCCATCATTACCCAACTTCACTGTCCCAAAGTCACCTACTGTATAGGATGTAAAGAAGTCCTCTCGAGACGTAGCATGAATGGAGGCTCCACTATCAATAACCCAACTGACCTCGTGACATGCAACATTGACAACATCTTCATTATAAACAACAAGAAAGTCTAAAGAAGTCCTCTCGAGACGTAGCATGAATGGAGGCTCCACTATCAATAACCCAACTGACCTCGTGACATGCAACATTGACAACATCTTCATTATAAACAACAAGAAAGTCTTCTGAACTAGCGATGGCAACTCGATCATTTTCTTTACTAACATCGCTCTCTTGTTCTTTGTCTTTATTCTTGTTATCCCGCTTCAACTGTCTGCAATATTTCTTGATGTGCCCTTTCATGCCACAATGATGACACTCAATATTAGAAAACCTAGACTTGCTTCTTCCTTTTTCTTTGTTCTTGAAACCTCTGCTTTTATTCCTCCCTCTTCTTTCTGTAACCAAAATCTCTGACTGCTGAGAAGACCCATGTGATTTTCTCCTCATTTCTTCATTCAAAACACTACTCTTAATTGATTACACCATTTGGAGCTGAGTTACTTAATGACATTCTAAATGTTTCCCAAGAGTCCGGCAACGTACCCAATAAACACAACCCTTGAATCTCATCATCAAACTTGATACCCATTCCAGCTAACTGATTGATTATTCCTTGGAACGTATTCAAGTGATCTGTCAACGGAGTTCCATCTTGGTACCTTAAAGCCATCAACTGCTTTATAAGAAACATTTTATTATTACCTGTTTTTCGAGCATACAACTGTTCAAGTTTATTCCATAGTGACCGTGCATGTATTTCTCCACTAATGTGATTCAAAACATTATCATCTACCCACTGCCTTATATACCCACAGACTTGTCGATGTAACAAAGTCCATTCTTCTTCAGATAACTTTTTTTGGCTTTTTAGAGGCAAACACCGGTAAATGAAATTGTTTGACATAAAGGAGATCTTCCATTTTTCCTTTCCAAGTATGATAATTAGAACCATTCAAAGTAATCATTTTACTCAAATTTGCTTCCATTATTCAACACAAGAAATTCCACAATAATAACCACAGCTCTGATACCACTTTGTTAGGAGAATCACAATTTCAATTCGAACTTAATCAAGCTCTAAACAGCGGAATTAATCCTATTCTCCTTCTTTGTGTGAATCTTTTAGGAAACAAATAAATAGAGCTTAAAATGAAACATGCACAAAATCAACACAAGCAATTTACGTGGAAAAACCTTCCCGGTGTAGGAAGGAAACAACCACGGCACTCCTCTCCAAAACTTCCACTATCAAGAAACAATTGTACAACAGTTCTCTCTAGGTAAAACTATAGGCAAATAATCAACAACATCATCAAGAATACACTTCTTGGAAACTAACAATTATTTCAAGAAGAATGGAGAAATCTAACCCAATTAATTGGAAACTTACTCCGTTAATATGCACATATTTGTTCCAACAATTTCAATAACTTTAACGACATAAGGAAATAGCAAAAATCCACAAGCGTAAATAACTGCAATCAAAATTACAAAATCGACCAAGGGCAATCGAGATCGATTACAAGCAGGGACTTTCGAGCAGTTGGGCATGTTTTTGCTTACATTAATACCCTGCTTCGATTTAGCAGCTGGTTCGTTTAAACTCGTGGAAACGAGCATGATATATTGGTCAAGGGACTTGCAGAACGAGATTGAGCTATGGAAATAGACCATTTCAAACTCAACCCAGAATATGAAACCAATCGTATCACTAAACCACTCCAACCTAACAATCTGACTCGGAATAAGATCGGCCGACCTCGTAAGAAACGAAGGAAATCTCAATCTTAATATCAGACCTTGTCGATGCCCATCCCAGATGATTGGAAGTGAGATGTGTTTCTAGTGTCAAAAGCTCAAATTCAATATCAGATCCAATCAAAGAGTTCGAATATCAATCCCAAGTACAGGCAAACTAAATAGAATAATATAAAATTATAAGGTTATAATAAGAGTAAGGCCGGCATTAAAGGTTCTAAGACCAGAGGAAGCAAAGCGGACAAGAAAGAGTCGTTTACTCTAAATGTAACGAAAATATTCATGGAATCGTATAAACATGAACGTAAACAAAAATGATTTGAGAAGATACATCTATCTATTGATCAAGTTTCACTATTTTCACTAGAATTTTAATAGATTTTTGGTTTATTGTTTATAAACTTTTCTTTGTTACCACGATAATATAAATAACAATTTTGATTCTAAAATCAATTGAATTCTCACAAATTCTATCGAATCAGACTTAAGGACCAAACTAATTATTTATAAGCACGTCTCAAGTATTATGTGCATCAAAGAACAAATGGATGTACGTTTAAGGGGTTACAGAACATGGGTGATGAAAGTTATGAATATAGACCACATTCTTGCAAACTGTGGCAAACCTCTCAACTGTTCAGTTGATTGCCAAGCAGTTCGGAGAAAAAAAACCAATATTCTCTCACTTGGTCCATATATTCTATCATTCTACTTTATGATAAACAAAACACATAAATCATGTCGATAAGTCATCTAATAATGAGTATTATTTTCCATTTATCAGGATGCCTTATGTATTCCAAGTTCATACAACTTAATGAAAAAACTCTATGTTTATTCGAAATATATAACTTAAATATGTTTTTTCAAAATATATGCATAAAGTTAATTATAAAACATCAATTGAATTAGAGTTCCATTAATATTTACAAATGTAACTATAATGAATATTTATATCATGGAATCAAGTCTCATTCTTACTATATGATTCTTGAAATTCTTTAGTGGTATGCCTTTAGTCAAATGATCAACAATCATCAATTCAGTGTTTGTTTTAAGCCATATAAAGATTTCACCAATTTATAGACCTTTTCTTCTTACCCTAGGTAAGAAAACCCCTTAAGTTGGTCTATGTAGATTTCTTTATCTATTTCTCCATTTAAAAAAGTTGATTTTACATACATTTGATGTATTTTAAGATTTCGTAGAACAACAATAACAATTATCATCTTTATAGATGTTATTATCCTCACATGAGAATAAGTATCAAAGTAATTAGGATCATATCATTGTTTGTATATCTTAATTACAAGCCTAACCTAGCCTTGTACTTTTCAATTGATCAATCTGATTTAGTTTTCTCTTGAAAATCGACTTTGACCATAGTGTTTTACTACTTGGAGATAAATTAACTAGTTTCTAAGTTTAATTTTACAGAATGGATTCAATTTCACTGTTATGGCTTTTTACCATTGAAGACTTTCAAAGGAACTTACAGCCTCTTCATAAGTTTGAAATTCACTTTCTAGCAAGTAGGTCAAAAAAAATCTAGACCATAGAATGATTCCGTCCTAGTCTTTTTGTTACGTTTGGATTCAACCTCAACCTTATCCCCAACCTCTTATTTAGGTTCTTTGTTTTGAGTATCTTTATTCATAGTCATATACGTCCATTTAGACAAACTTAATTCTCTTTGAGATTTATCTGGAAATACATTTTCAAAGAATGATGCATTCCTTGTTCCATTATCGTGTTCTTATGTATGTTAAGAATCTTTGACTCATGCACAAGAAACTGATAAGCACATACTATTATGTGTATATTTAATGAAAATGTAATATATTATTTTTCGACCTATCTTTACCTTCTTAGGTATCGATACGGTTACTTTAATAAGACAATCCTACACTAGTAAATATTTATAAGAAGGTATTCTTCCTTTAAATAATTTATACAGTGTCATATGTGTTTTTTTGGAATACTTTATTTAAAAGTTAGTTAATTGACAAAATAACTTCCCCAATAAATTTAATCGAAACCAAAAACTTAATAATATTATATTCATCATTTCATATTCTTACATTCATTTAGAATCTATTTTATTAAGCAACGAACATCTCAAGGTTCTTTTGAATCTCTAGTATGTTTAATACGTTGTTTAAAGTTATCTTTTTTTTCAGAGGTCATATTTAAGATCACTTTATCTCACCATCTATCATAAAGGTTGACAAGTTTTTCATTCACAATTTCTTCACATTCTCAAATGGTTGAAAAAAATAAATAACTAATTATTTGAACTTACATTTCTAATAACAACATTATGGATTCATTACTCTTCCACGAAACCACAATTCAATATTTTAGAATTTTCTCTCTATCTAAATATCTCAATACTGAAATCCACTTTTAATAGCATAAGTAAATTAGTCTCCAAGGTTATTTCACAATCACATATACTTTAAGAAAAATTATAACTTCAAATTAACAAACCAAATATAATAAATTAAGACAATAAGATCATATATCATTTTCTATAGAAAACATTAACCTCGTATGTCAAAATAAATATAAATAGCAAGCTACTCAAGTTGATCACGTGTTAATTAAACATTCACTAGTAAAGTTTCAAAAAACAAAATAATCCAAAAATTGAAGAAACTACATCATCACATTCACATATGAATAAACCAATTAAGCATTTGGTTTCCACCTAAATGCATACAAAAAAATCACACATTAATCTTTAAAACTATCAAATTTAAATATTTAATTAAATTACAATCAACTCACCTTTTAACAATTCTCCTCTTTCCATCTAAAAACAGGAGATAAAAATAAAAAAGTGAATATTTTCTAGTAAAGTCAAACCCCATCAATTATTCACCTGTTAATTATTTTCTTTAAAACTATTAATTTCAATATAAATAAAAAGTTACTTGTTAATTATTTTCGTTAAAACTATTAAGTTCAATATAAATAAAAAGTCAATTAACAAGTACAAATATAATATTAAATAATATCATACAAATTATCATTATTATTCATTTTTCAAAGAATCACTAAAAATTTATGTAAGTAAATTGTATCACAAATTTGATCCAAAAAATAAAACAGTAGCAAAATCGTTTCAGTAATAATAAATTAATACTCATAACTTTAAACAGTTTGAAACAAGAAATAATAATTTTTTTTAATTGAAAATAACCAGTATCTGAAACACAAGCAGGAGATAAATGGAAACTGCATTAAGCGTGAAAAAAAAGCCAATAACAAATAATTAGACAGTATATAATAAATTGAAACCCAGAGAAACAATACCAAATAAAAGGTTAAATCATATAAAAACTCTAAATATAATAAAAGAAATATTATACAACTGATGCATAATAGTTAATAATATTAATGAGTAATAAGATACTTGTTCTAAGAAATGGATTTATTGATGATGAATAAACGAATGTTTACAACCTATTTATACAAAAAAAAACAAAATTGTAATAATTAAAAATAAACACAATTATGGAGAGGCATGTTCATGGACAGCCTATCCTTCCCCACCAAGTTGTTGGTGGTGTGTTGGTTGTCATCAGCTGGATCTCATGTTCTTTAACATTCCCTCTCAAGTTAGAATATATGTTAATTATTCCTAACTTTTAAGTAAGCTTGAGAACTGTGGAAAACTCAGGGATTTGGTAAATATATGCTGTCAGTTTAATGTAGAATATGATAAGTTTTGATCATTCCAGCTTGAATCTTTTCTCTTACTAGATGGCAATCGATCTCTATGTGTTTGGTTCGTTCATGAAACACTGGATTTGATGCAATGTGAAGAGCTGCTTGATTGTCACAATATAACTTGGTTGGTTGAGAGTGTTTGATACCCAAATCATCCAAAATATATCGTAACCAGGTTACTTCGCAACATGCCGTTGCCATAGAGCGGTATTCTGTTTCTGCAACATGATCAATGTCTTGTATATTGTTTCATGTTATGATTATATCATCTACATAGACAAGAAGAGCTGAGAAGGAATTACCACGGGTTCGGACGAACAGTGAGTGATCATACTTGGATTGGTTAAAACCAGCTAGCTTAAGTGTTGTTGATAGCTTGATGAACCACTGTCGTGAGGCTTGTTTAAGTCCATACAAAGATTTATGTAGCTTACATACTCGTGTTTCCCCCTTTCGTCCGAATCCAGGTGGAAGGGACATGTAGACATCTTCATGAAGATCACCATAGAGAAAAGCATTGTTGACATCAAGTTGTCGAATATGCCAATTTTGAATAGAAGCAATGGAAAGGAGAAGCCGAACAGTGACAAGTTTGGCTACCGGTGCAAAAGTTTCTTGGTAGTCAAAACCTTCAACTGACCGTATCCTTTGGCCACTAATCGAGCTCTCAGACGTTCCACAGAGCCAATCGGGATTATACTTGATTTTGTAGACCCATTTACAACCAACTGGTTTCTTGTTTGGAGAAGCCGTGGCGTCCAGTTGCCATTAGTTTCAAGGGCATCAGGTTCTTTGTTTCATGGCAAGCCGCCATTTTGGATCATTGAAAGCTTCAAAGAAAAGTGGTTGGTTCCCCGAGAATGGAAATAGAAGTAGGCAAAGGCACGATGTGCAGTGATAATTGGTCGTAGGTAAGTACATGAGATAAAGAATGAGAAGTACCTTTGTCTTTGGACGACGCCGAGTGAGACGAAGGAAGGACCGAGAAGGTAAGGAAGCTTCTACATGATATTTTTGAAGGTAGGTAGAACATTGGGGTGGATCGACGGCTCTGTGTGGTCGGTGTTGGAGAAGTTATGTGTGGTGAGAAGTTGATGATGATGTTTGAAGATAAATCTTGAAGATGAAGAGTGTCTCGAGTTGATCGTTGGAAGGAGGATGTACCGATGTATGATCAAGTGATATATTTGAATTGGTTGATTGACGAATGTTGGGTATGTCATCATAGATAGTATCTTCGATGGAGGAAATAGGGTTGGAGTGTTGGCGGAAGTGAAATAAGGAAATACATGTTCATGAAAGATAACATCACGAGACACTAAAGTCTTGCTTGTTTCCAGTTGTAGACCACGATAACCTTTGATCCAGATGGATACCCGATGAATATACATTTATGTGATCTAGCATCAACTTGGTGTAGTCGATCATGATGTAGACACAAAAAAAGAGAACCAAAACATGAAGATGTTCATACTAGGAGTTTTGTGAAAAAGGACTTCAAATGGTGTTTTACCCGAGAACAGGTGTTGAGTACGATTTATGCAGGTATGTGGTCAGAAGAATGGCATCTCCCCAAAATTGTTTAGGAAGATTGGCTTGGAAGAGCAATGAACGAAGCGACATTGGAGAAGATGACGATGTTTCGCGTCACAACACCATTTTGTTGAAGGGTAGACACAACTAGTTTGATGAAGGATTCCACTTGGTAGAAAACAATTGGGTCATAGAAAATTCTGGTCCATTGTCACTACGAATGATTTTAACTCGGATGAAAATTGTGTTTCAACAAGATTGATGAAGTGGTAAGAAATGTGCGTGTATCGATTTAGCATGTAAGAGATAGACCTATGCGCATCTTGAGTAGTCATCAACACAATGTGAGAAAATAACGTGCTCCATTAAGTCTTTGGAATGTGATAACCACCCCAAATATCGACATGAATCATTTCAAATGGTGCTTTTGTATTGATGGAACTTAAAGGAAATGGATTACGTGTTTGTTTAGCTAATGGACAAATAGAACAATCACTAATGGAACAAAAAGGTGTGTTGATGGAAAGAGAAATTACACGCAAACTTTCATTAGATAAATGACCAAGTCGTTGATGCCATAGATGAGAGTTGGTGGAAGCATGGTTTGAAACGGAGAAACATCCAGCCTTTTCGTAAATAGTCGAGGTAGTAGAGTCCTTACTTTCTCCCGTCCCAATCGTCTTCCCGAGCATTTATCACGAACAAAGCACATACTCTTAGTGAAGGTGACATGAAATAACGAGGTTTGAGTTAGTTTGGCTACTGAAATTAAGTTTAATTTGAAGGAGGGAACACACAAGACATTATGGAGTATGAAATTATTTGAGAAATGTACAAAGGCCAGATATGTGTGACACGGGCGAGAATGATCGGAGTAAATGTACATATCGATTAGGATCGGAATCTTTGGAGCTTATAAGGTTTTGGGAACGGAATACGTGATCGCTGCCCACTGTATCAAAAATCCAACGGGTTTACGAATGGAAAACAACAGCACATAATGTTACTACCGAAGAAGTAGTCACTGACTTGCCGTACTACGATTTGGATTGATTGAGAAGTGTAAGGAGCCTTTCTTGATATGGGCGCGATGTAAGGTTGTGGAATGGTGTCTTTGCTGTCGGAGCTTTTCTTGAAAGTAGTATGATGAGCTTTGGAAGGGAAGCCATAACTTGTATTTCTATTATCTTGAATTGCTCCTTTTCTTCCGACATATTGATGTCACGTGTCATTCAAACCACAAAAAATTACATTTGAGACGCTTTCGGCAATTTTCAAAATTGCGGTCCATTGAGACCACAAAAATCACATTTGAGGTGACTTCGGAAATTCTGCAATTATGGCCTATATTATTGCATCGATGCACTTGATATGTGGATTCCTTGGTGGGTAATTTTTGTGAGATATTGTGGACGACTATCTCACAGCAAACAAGTCGCGACGCATCCTTCCATGCTTTGCGGAGACAACTCTTTGCTTTTCATCTTGAATAATAAGTGAATATACCTTATTTATCGTAGGTAATGGTTCCATGAAAGCAAGATTTGTCCACGTACTGATGTGTAAACATTGTTAAGCCCCATGAGAAATTTTATGATTATTTCGCTTTTGTTGATATTCTTGTAGTTCCCTTCTGGCATTTCCTCCACAACGATGTGGAAGAGACATAGTGCATCACGACTATCCCATAAGCTTTTCAATTTTGTATAGTATTCTCCAATGCTTACACCTTCGTATGCAATCATGGATCTCTTGCTCAACGTGGAATAGGTGCACGCACTGTTGGTGTGCGAAAAACGTTCCTTTAATTCTTCCCATAACTCATATGCGTTATCCATATTACATGACACTTTACGCAATTTTGGGTGATATAGTGTTGAGATCCATCCTTTGACAAGAATGTTGCAATGATTCCATTGTTCGATTCTGTTTCAAGGTTGTTCATTGATGCGCCTTTTGATCAAGTGCCGTCAATGAATCCTTCTTTGTTTTTGGTTATTAGGGCCACGTAGCATTGCGTGACTCCAAATGTGATAGTTTTCTTGGTTTAAGGATTGAACTACGAGAACCATGCCTGGTTGATGCAGTGGTGTAAATATAATGAATGGCTAGAATCGTCAATACCATTTTTGGTAAAGTAGGGTTGGTATTGGTAGTCAAAGACATTATTTGTTGAATAAATTCGAAAGATACGATAGGTTTAAGTGTGTTTTAGACAATAATGACTATTTATGAAATAAATAAATGATCAAATATGCTTTATCTTATAGAAAATGAGTTAAGGATTACAAAACGAAATTTCAGCTTAAGAACCGGTCGGAAAGCTGGGTGAGCTATGGTGGTTGGAATATTTGAACGGTGGCTATGACGGTGGAACCTGAACCAGACAAGACCGAATCCCGACCGACCGGATTAAGGACTGAACCGGTGAACGACGCGTCGTTTGCTTCTGCCGCGAGAACGACGTGTCGTTGAGTCGCCTTCTCGCCAGTCATGCGTGTGGCGCGTGTGTCTCGGTGAGGCTGGAACGTAGGTGAGTTTAAACAATGCGCGTGCGAGCGTGTGAAGAGGTATTTTGCTTGATTTTAATTGCCAGTAGCTGATGAATCGAATAATATGATGGGATGAAATTGAAAATATTTTGTGGATCGAAATTGGTTTTGAAAAAAAAGCATTGAAGAAAAATGGGAAAAATTTCTATGAAATGAATTTTCTCGGGAATTGTTTCTTAAGCTCGATACCATGTAAGAAATGGATTTATTGATAAATAAACGAATGTTTACAACCTATTTATACAAAAGAAAAGCAAAATTGTAATAATTAAAAATAAGCGATTATGGAGAAGCGTGCTCAGTAGTACTTATCATT
Organism: Hippophae rhamnoides; assembly: GCA_033030585.1. Lineage (NCBI taxonomy): Eukaryota > Viridiplantae > Streptophyta > Magnoliopsida > Rosales > Elaeagnaceae > Hippophae > Hippophae rhamnoides. The sequence goes on along the minus strand of CM065428.1, from coordinate 56,236,209 downwards.
CCCCACCAAGTTGTTGATTGCCTACCGTGTGTTATTACCAACTGATCTCACGTTTTAACACTTGCAAAATACTTGAGAAAGTAAAAGCAAAGAAGAAGATTAATACTAGGATATATGTGTGTTGAATAGAATAACAAAAATTGAAGCAATAAAAGGTACGAAAATAAAATTCTAAGATTGTTTATCTATGTAAAAAGAGTAAAAAAATTATATTAAAATCGTAAAAAATAATACATGAACAAATAAATTAAGAATAAAATTATTTTATTAAAAAAATATACAAATAAAAATATATATAAATTAAAATACATAATTTAAAAAATATAAAATTTATATAGAATAAAAACATCGAGATTTGTGTATCACAAAATGTTTTTAAGATAATATTTTTCGCTCATCATGAACATTAGAAAAATACAAAAACTTATCTTTTAGAATATAACGATTAAATAATAATAAACTTACACCATAATTTATTATTCTACGAATTTTTAAGTGCCTGAACTCTATTAATGTAATTTAAATTTATCTAAAAAATACAAAAAAAAAAAATTCTTCATGTTCGTTTCTATTTTTTTTTTCTTTCTCCTCCCTTCTCTCTCTCTCTTTCTTTCCTTTTCTTCTTCTTCTTCTATGTTACTTTTTTCTTCTCCAGGCTTTTATAAAAAGCTAAATAGATAAGAATTAAATACAAAAAAAGAAAGAAAAAAAAAGAGCGTTTTTATAAATGGATGAAAAAAAGCGAAATAAAATTAAAGAAAAAAAAGAATCATTTTTACAAACGGATGAAGAAAAAAAATAAAAATGATAATAAAATAATAATGGAAACAGAATAAAAAAATGAAATATATTAAAACACTAAATAGACATTTTATTAATTTTAATTAAAAAATTAATTACTAATAAATAATAGTTATAACAATTTTTAATTCAAGATTTTACAAAATATACAAAGAAATACAATATTTGTACTACAAATATAAATAAATATTCGTATCTTTTTGTACTTTGATCGCATATCTAACTGTATTTATGGTCTGTAAACATTACAATTACTTTGAATTAAATATTATATAAACTATTATCTCCTTTAAAATAAATTTTAATTGAATCGGACAAGTTATTTATATCAAGTAAACTATCCGAATCATAATGAAAAATGTCAGCATTTTATTCACCGTTATTGGCACTAGGATCATTATATGTAGGCAAGTCAAAGCATGACCCCTAACCCAAAGGTATTTGTTGGATTTTCCTCTTATTCGAGGAACTCAAGTGAAGCCCATATGGCTTAAAAGCACATGGAATAAGAAGGACAATTATGTCATTTCATTGTCTTAATTAATAAACACATTTAGGATTTGTTGTGTGAAAAAATTAGTAGAGAAAAACGAGTGCAGTAAAAACAGCAGCTGCAGCAGAAAAATTGCTCTCAGTTTTTCAGTTTTCCCTCTCCAGCCAGTCTTCATCAAGTGTTCCGATCGAAGGCTATTTGTGGTCTAATTAAACTGAAATTTTGCAGTCAGGTTCACGACTCAAGACTCTTTAATCTGTGCGGTGGGATTTGGATTTGGCTCATCGGTTTGAGAAATTCTAAGCAGTGAACAGTGATTACGAATTGGGTTAGATTTCTCCATTCTTCTTGAAATAATTGTTAGTTTCCAAGAAATGTATTCTTGATGATGTTGTTGATTGTTTGCCTCTAGTTTTACCTAGAGAAGGCATTGTACAACCTGTTGATAGTGGAAGTTTTGGAGAGGAGTGCCGTGGTTGTTTCCTTCCTACACCGGGAAGGTTTTTTCACGTAAATTGCTTGTGTTGATTTTGTGCATGTTTCATTTTAAGCTCTATTTATTTGTTTTCTAAAAGATTCACACAAAGAAGGAGAATATGTTTAATTCAGTTGTTTAGAGCTTGATTAAGTTCGAATTGAAATTGTGATTCTCCTAACACTATTATCACCATCCCTCCTCTTTATTATCTTAATCAACTCACATCCTATTTTGAAAAGAAAAAAATTATTGAAAAAAATCATTATTTCTACAAACCATATTCATTTCACGACAGAATAAATAACGCATTGTATCGTAAAAAGCTACAAACATATATTTTTAGAAAAAAAATTACTCAAAACAAACAAAAGTTCATGAAATAGGATTTGGGTATCCAAAAACGAAAAAAAGAAAACAATGTTTAAATAATCTTACCATATTTTGATTTTTTTTCTATTAATCAACCTCAAATAGAACTCTTTTGTTCCAACATCTTATTCGATACAATATTTAACACTCTTATCTTTATCACACGAAAAACATATCATCATACAATGTATCTGTCACCTTTTTTCTTCTTCAGATCACGTAAACTCTAATCTTATAAAAAAAGCGTAATTATGTAACTTGAATATTACCAAATTTTAGTTTTGAAACTCAAATATTACCAAATTTTAGATATGAAACTCGAATATTATCAAATTTCACTTCTAAATCTTGAATCCTAACATAAATTCTATGATAAAAATTGGATTAAGTATAGGGTACGAATAAAGATAAAAGAGAGAGCATTATTAGAAGTCATGGGATATGAAATAGCTTTGATTCTTTTCCTTTTTTTAATATTTGTTTTTTTGGCTTCATTAATATATACACAAAATTGATCCCAAGAAAGAACCACGTTCTTAGCATGTTATCATTTTTGAAATATTTGTGAAATTTTTTACTTATTAGATTATTTTTTTAATTATATAATTAATACAACTTATTCAAATCAATCCAATACTTAAATATATTAAACTCTTAATTAGAATTGTTTAGAGAGAATATGAAGTGTTATGAATTTTAGTAATTTTTAATGAATAAAAAATATAAATAAAATGAATAGATCTTATATGATCTCCATGAAAGCCCATTGAAAAGCTATATATAATAAGTGTATTAGTTATATGGATAGAAGTTATCATACAAACATCCAAAATACATATAATATAATATTTAATAAAATTTAGAATACATAATTTTAAATTTTATTAATATTGGATCCAAATAAGTAAACAAACTACTTATATTGTACACACAATAAAAGACACTATAACACCTTTCAAATATAACTCACAAATTGAAGAGAAATTCAAAGAGAATGCTCTCAACTCACCCTTAAACTAATAATACAAAGGTTTATTTGTTTTTGATAGTATGATTAAACCAATTATAATATATGCTATTTATAGTTCTAATCATGCAATCTATACCACATAAATATAAAATTAAGAAATAATTTTAACCACACAAATATTATCTACATACTTATATTTTTATACATATTTTAACCATTCTATTTATTTATTTATATCCTTGAACCATTTAATTTATTTCTCAGTATCCTTCAACTATTTTATTTATATTTATTTATTTTTTATCCTAGAATCACTACATTTACTAATTTGTTAACTAGATGGTTATATGGTGTAAAGTTACAAACTCATAAAAGTTTTTATCTTATCGTTATATATCAAGATTATTTTATGGTAGAGACTTTTAAAGTTTTCAGATCTTCATCTCTATCATATCTTTGATCTTTTATCATTTCGTTATATAATAAGAAAGTAAATAGTTTGTTAGGTGGTCTGACGCATAATATAAAATATTAAGATTTTCATGACCCAAAACCTACTATTTCAACTTTTCAAATTACGTTTATAAAAATGTTTCAATTATCATTTAAAATCGCAATCAAAACAAACATACAGCAGGCACCGATTGAAATCGTGATAACCATGGTGGAGAAACATATAAAATATGAATCCAGTAGAAAATATAAATAAGTTAATCTCACACCACAAAGACACATGTCTATCTATCGCAAAAGGTCGGCTTTTATAACCACGAGAAAACGATTCTTTATTGCTCCAATAATAGATTCTCACGCGTGTAAACTCAAAGAACACGTGGATGGAGATCATTGAAAGGTTCACTTTTTCACTTTCTTTCTTTTTTGACCTTTTGATGGTGGACAGATAAAAATAAATAAAACATTTTGTTTTACTGATATGTGTTACAATTTTATCCGTATAAAGTAATTTCACTATTTAACGATTAAATAAGAGGTATAATTATTAAAATTTGTAGTTGTAGAATTTTGATGAAATATATTAGATAAAATTAAAAAGTTGGGTAGATTGTTAATTGCGTGCAATTGTATAATTATCACAATTTTTGCATGTTAGATGATATTATAATTATAAAATTTTAAAAATTAATATTTTATGCATACAAACATAAAGTATTGATACGGTTATGTAATTTTGTATGATTAAGTATATATGTTGCATTAATAGTAATTAATTTTTTTTTAATTAAGTTTAATCTAACTCATAGGGATTTGGAAAGGAAATTTTTAAGTGTTTACTCATACCAGGGATGATGGATGGACGGGAGATATAAAAAATGATTATATTAATAATAATAATAATTATTTTTCATAAAATTTAAATAATATCGATGGTTAATAAGTTTTATAAAATTCAACACGATTTCTATTTTTAATATTTATTAAAATATATATTAAGTATAAAATAATTATAACGTTAATATAATATTTTTATTAAATTAATTAAAATATTAATTATATTTTTAATTATTTAATACATGTTTTAAATTATATATAAGCGTGTATAAGAAATAAAGAATACTATTTTAATTACTTAAAATAATATATGTTTAATATTATAAGTATTTTTATTAAATAAATATATATAAATTTAATATTAATATATATTTAGTTTCTATTAATAAGAATTTTAAAATTATAATAACTATTATTAACTTATTTATACTCAATCGAGTTTAATCTTATATAATGTAAATTCATTAAAGTAAAATTGGATATTTATTTATTTATTTATTTATTTATTTTTGGCTAGTCAAGTTGGAAACAGCATAAAGCATAGCAATGGGCCATATCCCATTTTCAGCCACATATCCAAAGCATTAACACTAAAGGATGGAGAAAAGAATTCGTATAATATTGTTGGCGGATGGCGAGTTTTTGACAATTAGGAGACGAGGAATTTAGCAACTTAAAAGTAGAAAAGGAAAGCTGACTTGGATAAAACTTTATTAATTTAAAATATTACATTAAAAAAAAAAAAAGGCACAAAAGGGAGATAAAAAAGAGATATATTTTCAAAACCACTAGCCAAACTTGTGGCTGAGAATTTTAGTCATAATGCTGATGTGGTATATCCACCTGCTTAGACGGATCAAGGAAAACACTTGCCAATCGACGAGGAGATAGAACGACGACGAACATAATACGACGTGTCAGATCTCTTTCTCTAAACTCTCTCACTCTAGATTTTCTCGGTTTTTCTTTCAAAGAAAATAAAAAAGAATTAGAAATACGAACTTATAATGTTGGAGGCAAAAGACCCCGCGATCAAGCTTTTCGGGAAGACGATTCCGGTGGCGGAGAACCCGGCATACCCTGGCGAATTTCCCGGGCCTGGAGATGGCTGTTCTGGCCCTGTTGTAGATGATGCTATGGACCACGACCATGCTTCTTCCACCAACTCTTCGTTTGAGGACAATACAAACAGAGATGGGCGAGAACGAGAGATAGATGAGGTATCGGATTTTGCTTTGAATTTTTCAATTGAAAAAGTGACCCCCTTTTTTTGGAACCGGACAATAAATAATGGGTTTGAATTCGATGTTTATTGGCTTTTGGGTAGGGAGGATTTTTTTTTTTTCACATGCTCTCTCTGGTTTGTTATTGTGAAATTGTGGTTGGACTTATAAATTTTGATGTAGATTGTGAAGTATCGGTTATATTTTGAAGAGGAATTTCAGCTGAGAAATTTAAGCATGGTAATGGAATATTTGGTTTGATTTGATTCGTTTACCTCTGAGCTATGTTTTGTTAAGAATAGCATAATGGCATTAATCTGTCTGTGAGGTCAATTTTGAATTTTTGATTAGCTCCTAGGTTGCTATTTCCTATCTTTATGGACTCTGGCGTCATTCAAGCAAAGAGCTACGACTCCTAGCATCAAAGTGTTGCTTTGTAGTTCGTCCAACATAATTTTAAGCGTTACTTTGTAGAACTCCTTCATCTTCTGAAGTCAAGTAGCTATCCTATGGCTTACTGGAATTTTTTTTTTAAAAGCTTTTAGTTTATTTCACCACAACACATGCATCTTTCTTCAGATTCAACATCCTTGGAAATTTTTTCTCTGACGACTTCATTCCCTCTCTTATTGTTGCTATTGTGGATTTATAATGTTTCTTAAGGGTAGTTTCTCCATATTTTGGAAGATGTTGTCTCCATTGAACGTGCTTGAGCTGTTGATATCATACAATTACTCTTGCTTCTAATATTTTGGTTGTTTTAGCTCACCTATTTTGGTCTGATCCCATAGGTAGGTATGAATTCGGTGCTGAGCTGAGCTATACAAATCAAATATGCAACCTTCTAATCTGAAAGAAAACTCTTATTAGTTATCTGCTGCCTCGGTGTCTCCTTTGTCCTTAAATTGAATATTGTTATTTTTCACTCCATTTTCTCTTAAGAAGTCAACTAGAAAAGAGAGAGAGAGGGAGAGAGAGAGAGAGAGAGAGGGAGAGGGAGAGAGAGAGGGAGAGGGAGAGAGAGAGGGAGAGGGAGAGAGAGATATAATATGGACTCTCATGTGAATCAGTTTAAGCTCAGTACAAGGTATTCTTGACCACACCAACCGTGTTCTAGTACAATTGGTAAATGGTTGACATTTTTTAGGGTGATTCTTGGTTCAAATCCCCATACCAACATAATTATAAAAAAAAGTATTATTGACCACTGATTTGATACAGTTCTGCTCTGGGCTAAGGTTTTATTTGAATTGAAATTTGTGATAATGACCTCAGAGTTAAAAGGGGGATAGGTAGTCGCAAAATAAAGAATACAGATAATAACAACTAAGAACTTTTCTTTTCCAGCACTAAATTTAACTGTCATAACAAAGCACTATTAATATCTTGTATTCTATTGTTTAATACATTAAATTACCAAAGCTTATGTTATCTGGCATGATTTATACTTTTTCTTGATAACACAGCATCAGACAAAATTAGTCCAGTATATCGCTTGATTGTTTCACCTCTTTATTGAATTCAAAATAATATGTTAAGGTTGTGTTCTTTAAATTATACTCATTGGATATTTTATAAAATTCAGGATGCTTCAGAAGAAAAGTCAATTGAAACTAATCAGAAACATGGCACTGACCCTTTGCATTTAGAAGAGTTGTCAAATCCAAATAGTGGTTCGGGGATAAGCGAGAACCCTAAAACTCTTTCTGTTGAGAAGGATAATGGAACGTTGAAAACAACAAAAAGTGAAGAAGAGCAAAGTCAAACAAGTAATCCACAAGAAAAGACCTTGAAGAAACCAGATAAGATACTTCCATGCCCACGCTGTAAAAGCATGGACACTAAATTTTGTTACTATAACAATTACAATGTTAATCAACCCAGGCATTTTTGCAAGAACTGCCAGAGATATTGGACTGCTGGTGGGACAATGAGAAATGTTCCTGTAGGCGCTGGTCGCCGAAAGAACAAGAGCTCTGCTTCTCACTACCACCACATAACTGTTCCTGAAGCTCTCCAGAGTGCTCAAATTGATGTAGGTTTCCACCCCTCACTTAAATCTAATGGGACTGTGTTAAACTTTGGCACAGATACTCCCCTTTGTGATTCAATGGATTCTGTTTTGAACCTTTCTGATAAGACAATGAGGCATTATGCACGGAATGGATTTCATAAACCTGAAGACTCGAGGATTCCAGTATCTTATGCAGGAGGGGGAGAAAGTAACAATGATCATTCAAACAGATCTTCTATCACATCAACAAATTATATGGATGAAGCTTGCAAAACTGGATCACAAGAGCAATCGGTGCAGAATTGTCAGGGATTCCTGCCTCATGTACAATGCTATCCTGGGGCTCCTTGGCCTTACCCCTGGCCTTCTGCACAGTGTAGTCCTCCAGTACCACTTCCCACACTTTGCCCTCCAACCTATCCTATGCCATTCTACCCGACAGCAGCCTATTGGGGGTGTAGCGTACCTGGAGTTTGGAATGTTCCTTGGCTTCCCCTGACACCATCTGCAAACCAACCTACTCCAAGCTTTTGCCCTAGCTCTCCTACACTCGGGAAACATTCCAGGGATGAGAATACACATAAACCAAATAGCTCTGGGGAAGGAAAGCTCCCAAAAGAAAGTAATCCTGAGAGATGTCTCTGGGTTCCGAAGACATTGAGGATCGATGACCCAGGAGAAGCAGCCAAGAGCTCTATATGGGCGACGCTGGGTATCAAGAATGATAAAGCTGATTCAATTGGTGGAAGAGGACTCTTTAAGGCCTTCCAAACCAAGGGCGATGAAAAGAATCATGTGTTTGGAACTTCTTCTGTCTTACAAGCCAACCCAGCAGCTTTGTCCAGGTCGGTTAACTTTCAAGAGAGCTCATAGTCAATTCCAGAAACTGTGTTTTTAAGACAGTACACCAACTTTCTATGGGGATAGTGGGATGGATTCACAGGTTTCACATGTAAAGAATCCATTCTTAAGGCTGTCTAGTGGAGTGTGTGTTGTTTTAAAAAAAAAGTCTGTCTAGTGGAGCAAAATCCTAGGAGGATTCTTTTGGCATTCTTCTAAACAACCATCATAACTCAGTTGGAGTAGTCACCGAATTTTGCCCTTCTGGGTGATAGTGTAGTTGCTTTTTTGTTTTTCAGTTAGATGGTTTGTTAAGCTCATGTATATATTTTTGTGTAACAGTTAGAGGTAGAACTGTAGAAGAGATTGAGATTCTGTAGCTTAATCCCCGGATGTAATTAAATAATGTGGGAAATTCTAATCAACATATTTTGTGCTTTAGTATACAGTAGACATCTATGTTGAAATTTGGATTCATTCTAACTTAGCCGTCAGGACAAGCTCGTGTGTTTATTTCCGGCACATTTCTAATGTAATCAAGGGCCCTAATGGTTCCTGAATTAGTAACAAATTAATGAGAGGAAATTTTTGTAGCTAAAACGAGAAACCAACAAGAAAAGGATCAGTTTATTATCCAAAGATTGTATTATATTTTGAGTCTTAACAATTAGTGTTTGAGGATTCTGTTGGCCATTAGTTCTTATATAAAAAAAAATTAGCTTTAACTAAGTCTTTCCTTTTTAGATTGTGATTTGTGTAGTTTGAAACTATGATTTAAACCAAACGAGGGTCCGTCTTACTGTTAGATCAAACCACAATAATATGATAAAGGGAAGAAAAAAAAAATACCAATATCCCAAAAAGAATTAATCGCATGTGAGTAATGAGAGCAGTAGCAAGCAGCTGGAGGTCTTTAAAATAAGAAGCACTAACTTTAGTTTTAATTAATTTACTGGTTTCAATGGTGGAAAGAAGTAGTTCACGTGGATGGTATTATTCTTTACATTTTCATGTGCTTTCAAGCGTCTACTCAACTGACTATGTGCCCATAACTCACATGATATACAAATTAAATTCCCTTCGTATACAAACCCACCGTCACTATAACTAACATGAAATTAATTTCGTTGGACTAATTTAATAAAGATAACGTAAACGGATCAAAATACTACGTAGGATATTTCCAAACAAATACTATGTAGGGTTCAGCAAATAACTCAGCCCGTGCATAATAAAAAAAGTCATCACTCACGTTAACAAATTTAATTTAAGAGGAATATAAGTAATGAATTATGATACCTTCTATTTTAAGAATTAGATTACATTCTGTCCTTCATTCCGTACAATCAAACACACAAAATAGAAGGAATCGATTCTGATTCCATTCAATTCCCTCCAACCAAACGTGTTGTAATTGTCTAATTGAGGTTTTTTTACAGAAAAAAATATAATATATATATGTCTATCTCGAATTATTATTTCGTAAAAAAAAATTCTTAATGTGAACCTAATAATCAGATCTTCCAACTTAAAAAACAATACGTGATCAAAAACATCAAGAATTTACAATTTGAGTTAAATATCAAGAAATTTAAAAATAAACAACATTCGATAAGTTTATGATTTGATTTAAGAATTAAAAAATTAAGTATAATAATTTAGAAAAAAAATATCAATATCATTTATGTTATAAGATCGTACATGCATGAAAGCTTTTTTATACATAGCATAAATGAAAACACTAATCCCACGTTTGGTTGGACGGAATGGAATGGAATGGAATCAGAATTGATTCCATCCATTTTGTGTGTTTGGTTGGACGGAATGGAGGGCGGAATGGAATCGGATTACTAAAGGAGACGGAATCACAATTCCTTCTCCCCCCTTTAGGAATGATGATTCCATTCCGGATATAAAATTAGCGTACCAATTTTACCCCTCACATAAAATTATAATTACAAAATTACCCTCCCTTTATAAACGAAGAAGCAGATTGGATCTGCCTCACATTTTTCTCACCCACGAGCGTTGCGATTTCTTCTCCAGCTCTCGCACTCAACCATCGCGATTTCTTCTCTCGAGCTCGTGTCGCCTCACTTGGTCCTCCACAACAGGTGGTTTCCCTGACATTCGAGGTGAGTTCTCGTCCTCATCTGTGTCTTCTCGCTCATCTGAGTCACAACCCTAATTTCTTCACGAGTTGTTCTCTTTTTTGCTTCTCGCTTCTGAATACACTATTTGTTTCCTGAAATTGTGGGTTTTTCCTTTGGGATTGTTCTATGTTCTGTAATTTTGAATCGATCCCTAATTTATTTCTATTTTGAATCGATCCCTAATTTATTTCTATTTTGAATCAATCCCTAATTTTGTTCTTTGTTCTAATCGCTGATACATTGTTCATCCGAGAAATTTTTCTCTATTTTGTTGAAATTTATTTATATTTTGAATCGATTCAAATGTTTATTATCTGTTTTGGTATTCTGGTATGTGATATTCTTTGTTGTTTTCTTTGAATCAATTTATTGTTTTCATGAACTCAAACACAACTTCGATATAAACATTCCTTCTACGTCCCATAAAGACGATACTGATATTGTTTCTAACAATATCAATATTGATTATTTGCTAGACTTTTCTGACTTAATGGCATAAATTGTTGTTAGGATTAATTTTGATGGTTTCAGTGTATAATGTAACTCTAACTTTGGTTTAAACTATCGATTGGAGCTGCATAAACTAATTGTTATGCTAATGAATTCAAAAACTGCCTATTAATACTTGCAGAGGTATTATCGAAGAGAATGCATTACTTACTTTCATAAACTGTTTATTAATCTTGCAGAGGTATTGTTTATTCAAAAACTATCTATTGTTATAGTGATATAATCAGTATCTTCTATAATATTTAATTTTGTCAGTTTAATAAAATCGGTATATTTTATCAATTTTATGAGTAAATTGTTTTTGTTTGTAGTTTAAGGTAAAATGGATGATCATAGCTTGAATGTGGAAGAGGTGGATGCTATTGTTGTGTACTTGATGCATATAATGTATATTGTAAAATTCTTTTTTGAGTTGGTGGTGGATAAAAACAAGACAATATCTTTAAGGAGACAATTGTATGAGCTTGATTTTTTTTCAAATAGGAAAATTGTACATAGATTGTGCTATGAGAGTGACATTACTTGTATTAATCAAATTAGGATGAGTATGAGTGCTTTTGCCAATTTGTGTGCAATGCTTGAAACTATAGGAAAACAATACGTGATCAAAAACATCAAGAATTCACAATTTGACTTAAATATCAAGAAATTTAAAAATAAACAACATTCGATAAGTTTATGATTTGATTTAAGAATTAAAAAATTAAGTATAATAATTTAGAAAAAAAATATATATCAATATCATTTATGTTATAAGGTCGTACATGCATGAAAGCTTTTTTATATATAGCATAAATGAAAACACTAAACGAAACCCCAATAATTAGAACACTAATGCAAATGAAAACCTAGCAAAAATGATGACTTTGAGTGGCCATAATGGGATTAATATTTTAGTTTGTTTTGCTAAAATAAAAATTTAAAACTTTAATATCATATATGTCCAATAATTAAATTACAAAGGAATTATGTTTAATTCCATAAAATAAATATTTAGACTATAATTAGCGATAATGTGTAAAGGCACCTTGACATCCATAGTGTATTATAGGAAATTACATATAAGCCCATTCAGTTTTGACGTAAATCCAAAGCTTCATTAATAATTATTATTTCATTGTTGCATTCATTTAAAACTCTTGAATTAACCCATTTAAAGTCTGTTTGGTCTTTTTGAGGATTTTTTCAGAATTTCTCTAAAAAAAATATATATTAATAATTCTAACAATTTCTCAATTACATCCCTAACTTTGGATCTGGAGCTTGATACGATTTCATATTCCTATAATACAAATATATACACACCCACTAAACAGAGCTCGCCATTTCCTTATAAGCGTGCTCAAATATAAAAATAATGGGTCGTTCTAGTTTCCTAACTCTTCTTATTTCGTCCCTGTTAGTCCTATCTTTCTCGCAAGGTACTATTCTTTCTTTAACATCATTTCAATCACCGATTCATTTCTCGTATCTATCATATTTCTCCTTTTTTTTTCAATGTTTAAGCGTTCGGAAGGAGATTGATGACTAGTAGTGTTGAGCCCGAAGTTTATTTATTTGCAGTGGAGGTAGAATTTCATGTTCTTCACTCATATTTACTTTTCGATTTATTTTTCCCCCTAAACTGCTTTGCTATATATTCTGTGCATAATTGATTTGTGTTGTGTTTAGGGAAGTGATGGTCAGGCCACGCAGATGAGTAGTACAGTGAACGACTATGATGAGCCAGGGGCTAACACTAATCCAAGAAATGGGTTTATCTTCAGCCCTCCTCCTCAGTACTATAGACATTGTTTCCAAATCCCATGATGGTGATTTAAACTTTAGATTTTTTTTTTTCTGATTTATTCTCTTATTTCCAAGTTAAACTTTTAATAGGATGTTCAAACATTGAATTTATTCGCCTCTTTAACACCTAGCTAGTAATTTTGAATTTTTTTTTAATTATAATTTTCTTATACTAATTCTCTGCTTTTAGTTAATTAAATAAAACTTTAACTGCAATCACCACTTTTTTTTTTTTTTTGTTAAATCACATCATAATGGGAAATATCTTTTTGGTTTGAATCTCTATTTTTATACTCTATAGTTTAATATTAGTGACTAACAAAAATAAAATAAAATTTTAACAAGAATGGCTCTGTTCGGTCACAAAAGATGAAATTAATTGGATTAGATTAGTATCCAGTTTGTTTCCAAAAGCTTCTCTAAACAGAGTTAGAGTAGTTAGGCTCTGTACGAATGGAGTTGGGAAACTATCCGATCTTTTCCGATAATATTATTTTTTATTTAATAATTTATGTTACAATCACAATTAATATAAAAAATAATTATTAATTAAATTAATAATATGTGTTTTTTTGAATTTACAATTAATTTACATATTAGTTATGATAAATATATTTTTTCAAAACTAAACTATGTGTTTACGCTACCTTTTGTATGTTTGAATTATACAAAAATATTGAAAAATTAGATTTAAATTTATGTATAACAAACATTCATATATTTTGTGTCTCTTTATGCCTATATGTTATGTAGTGGAGTATCTATACAATCCTCTCTCATATTTAAATTTAGAGTATTTTTATACACCATTATAATAAATGTAAGTGGTAAAAATATTGTTACAATAATTTTTATTATTAACACAATAAAATATATAAAATATCTATTTTATTTTTTAATATGATATTAATTACACTTTAATGTTAATATTTTTGAATAAAATTATCATTAATGAAATATTTTTATAATATTAACAATTTACATTATAACAATATCACTATCCATGCTAGAAATAAATAAATATGCACATAATTTTACACACACATCACATATTTTGTAAAATGAGAATATTATCTAAAAAAATTAAACAATTTCTTTAATTTTTAAAATAATTATTAAACATGATAATATATAAAAGATACGAGTGTAATAATGTCTACAAAATTAACATTTCTCATAGCATCATTAGCAAAAACACAATGCATTTTCATTATTCCTTAAATTTTATTTAAATAGAAAAAATATTTAATTTGTAACACATACGTGATATTTTTGTTTTAAATAATTATGTTACTCATACACTTGTAATTGGAGCCCGAATTCAAACATTATATAAATATAAGTGAACTTTTTAAGTTTGAGACAAAAGCGTCACGTTATAAATGAATGATATTGAATGCTGTAATAGTAATTTAAATTTTTTCTCTAAATTTTAGAATTAAAATGAAAGTTAATCATTATCACCTTTAAGTCTCTAATGATATGTTTCATACATCGTATTTGATAGATTAAATATAATTGTATTGAACAAATTATATTTAGTTGTATTATAATTAGTTTTTATAGTGATTGATGTCAAGTTGTATAATATAATTAAATAAAATTATTTATAAATATTTTAATAAAATAATTTTTTGTTATAAAATTTATTTAAATAAATATTTAATTTGTTTTTATGTTTTTATTATATTTTAAAAATAAAAAAATATTATTTTTTAATTATGATATGGTTTAGATTCACACTTTGATCTATAAATTGTTTAGAAAACTATAATATTTTTATATTATACAATATGATCTAATTTTACATTTAAATATATGGTAAAAAAATTTAAAAATCTTAATAATTTCATATTTAGGCTTGGTCACATTAAGATAAATCAACCAACCAACCAACCTTTTGTTTTTAGTTGGATCATTTAATAAGACCATATATGTAGGAATAAGTTTCAAATTTTGCTCCATTGGAAACTTGCCTAAACGTGCACCAAGAAGTCTTGAATCTTGTAAAATGTCTATTGGATATTTCCTATAAGATATGAAAATTTCCTTTTTTAATCAAGAGATTTCAATACTTAAAAATATTTTAAGCCATTGATATCTTTCTTACAAAATTGTTTGAAGAAAAACTTTTTGAGATGTTATATTTCTTAAAGATCATTGCCCGTAAGAAGTATATCATCAATATAGATAAGTATTATATTAAAAGAAGTATATTATCAAATTTTAACTACTCATAACTAGTTTTTTAAATGGCAACTAAAAATGTAGAAAATTAATTTCTTGATGCATGTTTGAGATCGTAGAGAGATTTATTAAGTTGACACATGAGATTCTCCCTTGCAAAGACTAGATGGAGATTCCATGTATAGTACCTCTGGTAAATCACCAAAAATAAAACATTTTAAACATCTAATTAATGAATGAACCAATATAAGGTGGAAACAATAACAAGAATGCAATGAAATGTAATAAGCTTGGTAGTGAGAAAGAAGGTTTTATGGTAATCAATACATTTTATTTAATTGTATTCCTTAGCAACACGACAAGCTTTATGATGCTTAATAGTGTCATCAGATTGAGCTTTATAATGCTTAATAGTGTCATTAGATTGATATTTGATTATGTAGATCCACTTACAACCAATGAGTTTATGACCAGTTGGTAGGGGAACCATACTCCAAGTGTTATTCTACTCTTATGCTATTAATTCAACTTTCATTACATTTTACCAATGTGGATCAAGGATAGCTTGGGCATAAGAGTGAGATTCAGTATGACCTATAATGTTAGCTAGAAAGGTACAATGGGAAGAAGATAAACGAGAATATGAAAGATAACGAGAAAGAGAAAATTGAGTACCTGATGCTAAACTGAGCTGTGAGGTTGAATGATTTGCTTGATCAGACAAAATGTAATCCTTATTCCATGTTAAAGGTTTCTTTGGAAAAGTGGATTGACATATATAAGGATTATGGGAGGTTGATGAGTCTACATGAGGCATATTGAAAACATGGGCTATTTTTGGTAAAGTTTCAATCAACCAAGATTGTTAAAGTAAGAAATACTCAAAATCTATCTCTCTAGTTTTGTTGTTTTCTGTTAAGGGAATATGAGCATGACGAGGACTTGGAAATTGATCGTAAAGAGATGGTAAAGTGTATAGGTTAGAATTGTAAGAGAAAAGCAAGCCGTTTATGGCATCATGCGAAAAATTTGGTAAAACAAAACTAGAATCGAGTTGAGAAGAAACCAAAGAAAATATGGTTTCGCAAAATTTCACATCTCGACTAACAAAATTTTTTTGTGTTTCCAAATCATAAAGTTTGTAACCTCTTTGACTGATTGGGTACTCGACAAAAATGCATTATTTAGCACGTAATTCAAATTTAGGAATGAGATGAACAATAGTTTCATAACATAAATAGACAAAAAAATTCAAATGATCGAGTGATGGTGGACGATTGTGTAAAAGCTCTAAAGGTGACTTGTTGGATAGTAATGATATATGAAGTCAATTAATAAGATATACAACTTTTAATACGCATTCACCCCAAAAAGTAAAAGGAAGTCAAAATTGAAAAAGTAAAGCACATAAGAAAGTTAGAATATGACGATACCTTTGTTCAACTACTCAATTTTGTTGTGGAGTATAGACACAAGTACGTTGATATTCTCTACCATGTGATTGAAAATAATTTTGCATTGATAGAAATTCAGAGCCATTTTCTATAGAATGCATTAACGGAAGCATGAAATTGAGTATGAACAAAGGTAGAGAAGAATTTTAAAATAGTTTGAGTTTTTGATTTAAAATACATAAGAAATACCCATGTGTACCTTGTAAAATCATCCACAATAATGAGAAAGAAACATATCACTTAAGGAGTTTTTTTGAGGATCTTAAATATCACAATATAATAAATCAAATGGAACTTGAGTTGATATAAAAATAGAAAGAAATGGTAATATAGTTTGTTTAGCCATAGGACAAACATTACAATTATTATTAAAGGAAATTTTAAAGACGCATGTTCCATAAGTTGGGAGGTTCAGAAAGTTAACGAGAGATAGGTGTTTTTTGCAATAAAGACATGTAATAAAGACCATCATGTTGTTTACCCGAGCCAATCATCTTCTCCGTAGCTAAATCATGCAATACATAGAAAGTGAGAAAAAGAACGGCATAATAATTTAGGACAGTTGTTATTTTACTAACAAACATTAAATTTAAATGAATGGATGGGACACACAAAACTTTATTTAACGCGATATTAGAGTTAAATGGTATAATTTATGTAGATATTATAGAAGCTAAAAATCTTGTAGGTAATTTTACAATTAGTATTGGTGATATGTCTATGTGGGTGAAAAGAGTGAAATCTATAATAATATAGTATGTTATTCTGGTATCTAATATTCAAGGCTCAATGAAAATAAAACTAATAGCATTGGAAGAAGAAAATAGACATGTTATGTTGTTATTATTGACGATATTTATTGTTTTGATTTCTTGGAGTTAATAAGTTGTTGGAATTCTAAGTGCCATTCAATTTTATTGAAACAATCATACGATCATGATGATTTGAATAATGAACAAAAAATGAATTAAATGGTATAATTCTTGTCGACGTTATAGAAATTAAATATCTGGTAGTTAATTTTATAATTGGTATTTGTGATATTTCTACAAGGATGTTATAAATTTTCTTTTGCCAAAATTTTATTCTTAAACAACCACTTAGCCGCAAAGCGGTAACTATAATAACTAAAATGAAAAAAAAATCTTAATATTACCTATTTTACCCCATTTTTATACCAATTCATATTTTTGGTATCCCATCGTGCGTCTAACATTATGCCAAAGAATCTGTATGATTACTTAATTAATTTAAGGAAAATGTCGGTGTTTTAAATTGGTGAAGTTTTTCTTTCAATTGCGTAATAAAGCATTTAACAGTACTACAGCTATTGCCTTGATTTTGTCGGTACTTCCTGTTGCAGAGAGTTGGATCGATCTTCCCCCATTTACACTCAAATGTCAATTTGAATCATACTTTATTTCAATTGCCGACACTTCAATTGATGAAAAATTGCACGAGAGTTGGATCTATGGGCGGATTTATACAGTGTTAGGAGGAGCAAGCATCTCGACATGTTAAAAAAAAAACATAAATTTGAAGCTTATTTTGACTCTCAAATAATATATCAATAGTTACCTGAGAAATCTAGGATTAGAGGTCAATATGTGCAGTAAAAAAAATATTTTTTTTTGTTTTTTTTAAATAAAATTATAAATATGTTTAAATTATTAAAAACCAAATATTTAAAATTCAATACTAACACTACCCCTTCTTATCTCTTTACAAATCCCCCGTTTACTGGTTTGATTATACCAAAACTGTAATCTCTTAAAAATTGCCAAACTATTATCATCTGTATTAAGAATGCAATTCACAGACAGAAGGGTGACACTGAACTAACAAGGCTTCCAATTTAATTATGACCCGAACAAAGTGTTTCTAGCAAAAAAAATTTGTTTTAAATTGTTAATATATGCTATTGTTGAAAAAAATGAAATTTATTAAAAAATAGATGTTGGGAATTGTGCCTTGTCCCACATTGCTTTTTTATAATATTTTAAAGAGGTA
This sequence comes from Hippophae rhamnoides, assembly GCA_033030585.1. Taxonomy (NCBI): domain Eukaryota; kingdom Viridiplantae; phylum Streptophyta; class Magnoliopsida; order Rosales; family Elaeagnaceae; genus Hippophae; species Hippophae rhamnoides. The sequence goes on along the minus strand of CM065428.1, from coordinate 56,217,629 downwards.
TAAATAGTGAAGAAGTTCTTTATTGGGATTGGTAGTCGAGTCGCCCAACTTTTATTGGAAGGAGAGGGCACAAGCGAATGTAATACCACTGCCTTGTTGTATATGCGTCAAGCCAAATGGCCGTCTGCATGGTCCAGTCAGAAGTGCGTGTGCGTGTGTGAGGTGGTATTTTATTTTTTGGTAAAATATTCTTTTTAAGAAATTTTTAAAACTACAAAATGGTTGTTATATATATATATATATATATATATATATATATATATATTTTCACAAAAATATCCGTTACTCCTCTTTAATCTGAAAATGGTAGTTACTTTTCATTACTAGAATAATAGTTACATTCTTAATTCCTAGACATTCTAGTTTTATTCATAATTGCTACACGTTTTCTAAAGCCTATAAAAAAGAAGGTTTGGCTCTCGTTTTAAGACATCCAATCAAATCTCGTCTCACTGAAAACAATTCTCTCTACAACTACTTGCAATTTTAAGTATTCTTTTAGTTTCAGAGCAACAAAATTTTACGGTGTAGCATTCCGGTCTTCGTCGGTCTTGAGTGATCTGAGGCAGATTACGATTAAATTTGTTTTTATCCTGAGGGACGGCGAAGGCATGTTTGCTTGCACAAATTAAGCGGCCATGAAACGTCTTAAAAGAAGCGACCCTAGTCCATGACTGACAACGATTACTTTGAAGTTATCGGTAATATTGTTCCTACCTTTGTTTTTATAAACTTGCTTAATGATTTTAAGACGTATTCAATGTGCCATGTCTCTTGAAATGCTAGCTAGCGATCTAAACAAACCATTTCGTTTTGAAGGATTACACTTTAAAGATGGAGACAAAAAATGTTGTTTTCTTAACCATGAAAAAGTTGTTTTGCTCTTTACTCTTGAAAAACCAACACGGTCTAATCCTCCTCTTGAAGAACGTAACTAAGAGTTTAGACACACTGGGTGGAAAATGATTTTCTCTGCAAAAATTATATTCTTAATGGTTTAGTGATGACTTGTATGATTATTATAAGCTGTGATAAGTCTGCTAAGGAAATTTGGGAAGCAACTTCAAAGAAATACGACAAGGAAAATTTGGTACTAAGAAGTATCTTTGTTAGTAGATACGTGAAGTTTCAAATGATTGATGGCAAATGGAGTTAGGCTTCGATCACGTGAGCTGAGAAGATAGCACGAAATAACTTGAAGGTATGGCTTTAGATGAACAATTTCAAGTATTGTTATAATAGATAAATTCTACCTGTGGAAAGATTTTAAGAATACAACTTGGCGTAAAACCAAGGAATTTTCTTTAGAAAGTCTTATAACCGTTTAAGAATAGAAGAAGAAGCTAGAAAACAAGACCAAAGAGATGAAGTACTTGTAGTCTCGAATAATAGTACCCGATAAGAAACCTTCCTACATAATTGAAACCTAAAGGTAGAAATATGGCTTCATGTCGTAGTAATAATCAAAGCCGCCACCGCTGAAATAGAAATAGAAGCTATCCTCACAGGAATGGACCTCGACCCCAGCAGGAATAACACATTCATGTGTTATAGTTGTAATAGACACGGCCAACTTGGCTAGGCTAGGCAGGAGCAGGAATCGTCACAGCGGGCGAACCTTACCGAAGATCAACTTATTGCTATGATATCTGAAGTCGATTTTGTTGGTGGATCAGGGTGGTGGGTAGACAACGTGGTGCTTCTCATGTTTGCTATGATCGAGACATGTTCAAAATCCTATTCGATTGAGGATAAGAAAGTGTTGTTTGGGTGACTCCAGCTCATTGAAGTTCTTTGATCTTGGTGAGGTGGTTTTGAAGGATTTACCTCTGGAAGAACATCATCTTGAAGGATGTCCTGCGTACTCGAGAGATGAGAAAGAATTTAGTTTAGGGATATCTTCTTAACAAAGTGGGTTTACTCGAGCTATGAGCTGATTTATATCTTTATAACTAAAAATAATATATTTGTTGGGAAAGAGATGCATGATGGCATGTTTAAATTAAATGTTGAAATCAATAAAACTTCTTCTTAACATGTTGAGTTCTTTTAATATTTGGCATGCTAGACTATGTCATGTTAATAAGCATGTCAAGAATATGAGTAGTTTAGAACTAATTCCTAAACTATCTTTAAATGATTTCGAAAAATGTGATTTTTGTAGTCAAGCTAAAATAACCAAAACTTCACGTAAATCATTAGTTAGAGAATCAGAACCTTTAGAATTAATTCATTCGATATATGTGAACTTGATGGAAATTTAACAAGAAATGGAAAAACGCTATTTTATAACTTTTATAGATAGTTATTCGGATTACATTATGTATATCTAATGAAAAATAAAAAGTGAAGCGTTTGATATGTTTAAAATATTTATGGTAGAGATTGAAAATCAACGAGAAAAATAAAAAGGTTTGAAGTGATAGAGGCAGAATATGATTCCAATATCTTGATGACTTTTATAAAACTCATGGAATCATTCATGAAAAAGCTGCACCTTATTCTCCTGAAATGAATGGCAATTTGAAAGAAAAAATAGAACTTTTCTTTGAATCGGTTATTGTTGCAATTTTATTAAACTACTGCAGTCTTTGCACTCATTGGTGGGGAGAAATTTTATTAGCGTATGCTGTATGTGCTAAATAGAGTGCTAAATCTACAAATAAAATTTCACCCTATGAAATTTTGAAAAATAAGAAACCTAATTTAACTTATTTTAAAACTTGGGGTTGTTTAGCCTATGTTAGAATCCACGATCCTAAAAGAAATAAACTTGCTAGTGAAGCGTATGAATGTGTATTCATAGGATCTGTTGTGAATAGTAAAGCTTATAAATTCTATGACTTAAAAGATCAGGTAGTTATAGAATCAAATGATCTTGACTTACATGAATATAGGTTTCCTTTAAATTTAAAAATAGTGGGGGCTCGTCTTAGTAGTTTACCTATAACTAGAACTAGTGAACAATGAAGAATTAAACTCTTGAAATTAGAAGAAGTAAACGAGCTCGAACCGCTTGGGATTTTGGGTCGATTTTTATGCTTATACCTTAGAGGAAGATCCACGAACTATTAAAGAAGCGTTATCTTCTTTAGATGCCAACTTATGGGGAAGAAGCCGTAAATGATGAAATGGACTCACTTGAGTATAATAAGACTTGGCATTTAGTTGACTTACCTCGCAGTTTGCAAAACCATTGGATGTAAATGGATACTAAAGAAATTGAAACGATGGTACTATTGAAAAATATAAAGCTCGTCTTGTAGTTAAAGGATATAGGCAAAGGGAAAATGTAGATTTCTTTGATACCTTTTCTGATTCTACGAATAACTTCCATCGTGTACTTTTCTCTCTGTTGCTATCCATGATTTAGTAGTACATCAAATGGATGTTAAAGCGCTTTCTTAAATGGTGATTTAGAAGAAGAAATTTATATGGATCAACTTTGAAGGTTTTGTTATCCCAGTCGAAAAATAAAGTTTGTAAATTAGATAAATCAACTTTATGGTCTAAAGCAAAACACTAAGCAATGGCATGAAAAATTTGATAATCTAGTTATCTCACGTGGATTCAAAATAAATGAAAGTGACAAATGCATTTATTATAAATTAGAAGATAATATTTGCACTATTATATGTTTATATGTGGATGACATGCTTATTTTTGGATCAAATATTTATGTTGTGAATAATGTCAAAATGTTGTTAAGAGCTAATTTTGATATGAAAGATCTTGGAGAAGCGAGTGTAATCCTTGGTATAAAAATAACTAGGTCGAAAAGGGAATTTCTACAGATCAATCTCGCATTACATTGAGAAGATCTTAAAGAAATATAATTACTTTAGCTGTAAACCTGCATGTACTCCTTATGATCCTAGTGTAAAGTTGTTCGAGAACAGGAGATGGTGTTAGACAAGCGAGTATGCGGCGTCATTGGTAGCTTACGTTCGCTCTGATTGCACTAGACCAGGACATAGCTTATGTTGTGGGACTCATGTAGGTTTACGATGAACCTAGTATAGAGCATTGGAATGCTATTGAAAGGGTTATGAGATACCTTAAGAGAGCTATGAACCTTGGATTACATTATAAAAAGTTTCCATTGTTTTGGAAGGATACGGCGATGCAGTTGGAACAACTTTATCGAGAAGACTCCCAGCTGACTAGTGGCTATATTTTTAACATTTGGTGGGCTGTTCACGGAAGTCTAAGAAGCAAACAATATTGGCTCGATCTACTGATGGAGTACGAAATGATAGCACTAGCCCTTGCTAGTGAAGAAAGCGAGTAGCTAAGAAGTTTGTTAGTGAGATCACTTTATGGGAAAAGGCAGATACCGGCTGTCTTGATCCACGGCGATAGTCTGCTGTTGTGCAAAGATTGAGAACCGATTACTACAACGGCAAAAGACGACGGATACGTCGTAGCGTAGTCTTGTTAGAGAATTTCTCTCACGGGAGCGATAAGAGTGGATCATGTACGTTCGATGAAAATTTGGCGAGATCGCTTTGTGAAAGGATTACCGAGAGAAGGTTTTCAAAACCTCCAAAGGAATGGGATTAATGCCACTTAGAATGAAGAGTCACTTATGATGGTAACTTGACATAGGCGGAGATCCCCAGAAATAAGTTCAAAGGGTAATAACAAGTCGTGAAGTGATATGAGATGTATCGTACTGTGTCAAATCTCGTTCTATATTGTTACAAGCGTGAAGTCTGAGCGATAGAAAAGGATGAGTTATTTGTTAAACTCTTGTGGTTCTATACTCTACATGTGGAGTGGAGTACGTAGCTACGAGGTACTCTTGATAGACTCGCCTATGTGAATGTGGAAGTATGGCCGCTTATGAAAATTTTTGGGCAAAATTTACTAGAGCGTTCATTTATCTTTGGGATACTGCGTGTATGGCCGTAAAGCACGGGCTTTTGAACTACACCTTGGAAAGGTTGTGTGTGTGATGATTGTTAGAGATAGAGTTCAAAACTACGAGTTACTCTGAGTGTATTCTAAAGCATCAACACTTTATGCAAAAGGTTAGTCGATAGACACCTTTTGCTTATACCTGATCTTATAATTTTTAATTGATCGTTGCTTTCGATGAAAATTATTTTTTATATAAAATTCAAGTGGGGGATTGTTGAAAAAAATGAAATTTATTAAAAAATAGATGTTGGGAATTGTGCCTTGTCCCCATTTGCTTTTTATAATATTTTAAAGAGGTATAAATAGTGAAGAGTTTGCTATTGGGATTGGGCCCAGAGAGGCACCTTTTTAATGGAAGGAGAGGACTGAGGCAAATGTAATACCACTGCCTTGTAATAATACATCCGTCCCCAAGCCGTAAATGCCGTCTTAAAAGCCGGCCAAGGCGAATCCGTGCGTGGTAATAATGCGTGTGAAATGTGAGGTGGTATTTTATTTTTGGTAAAATATTCTTTTTAAGGAAATTTTTTCAACTACAAAATGGTTGTTATATATATATATATATATATATATATATATATATTTTTCGAGAAAAAAAAATAACTTAGATTATGTTCCTTTATTAAGAATATGGCCGTTGTCTTCTTAATTCGAGAAAAAAAAAGATTGCTTTCGTATTTATTAGCAAAAATATCCGTTACTGCGTCTTTAATCCCGAAAATGGCCGTTACTTTTCATTACTCGGAATGGTAGAATTACATTCTTAATTCCTAGAACATTACTAGTTTTATTCATAATTGCTACGTTTTCTAAAGCCTATAAAAAGAAGGTTTATTTCTCATTTTAAGACATGTCAATCAATCTCATCTCATACGAAAACAATTCTCTCTACAGCTTCTACGATTTTAAGTATTCTTTTAGTTTTAAGAAGCAAAATTTTACGGTGTAGCATTCAGGTCTTCATCGGTCTTGGTGAAGTTAGAGACGAGAGATTACGATTACGAGGCTGTTTTATCCTGAGACGGCAATTTGTGTTTGCTTACAAATTAGTGGCGAAGCGAAAGCGTCTTAAAGAAGCGACTAGTCAGTGACTTCAAACTGATTACTTTGAAGTTATCGGTAATATTGTTCCTACACTGTTTTTATAAACTTGCTTCAACAGCTATCCATTAACATAAATATCTGTTATATATTGCTCGTTAGTGAGAAATTAGAAAAGTCTCACATTGGTTAGGAATGAAGATAGCTGTTGGATTTGAGGCTATAAATAAAGCTCTCATTCACCATTTGTAAACATCCCAAAAATTTGTAAATCTTCCTTTCTTTTGTAAGGGTAATTGATTAGCTCAATTTTGCCCAATTAGTTGTAATTTTGAAGTTCATTCATTTGGAGATAGTGGAAGTGATCAACGACGCACGAGGACCTAGGTAACATTTATACCGAACCTCGTTAAATTTTTGGTGTTATTATTTTTCTGCTTTAATATTTTTGTTTCAATATCTATTTTAGTTTATTTTAGCATTATATTTCCAATAGCATTATTTTGTCGGGTTAGTTTGAGTTCTATTCATTTAAATCATAAGTGAATAGTAACTACTTAGAATAAAAAAAATATACCCGATTTTCCCAACAATTGGTATCAGAGCCAAAGGTTTTCTACCTAGGCATTTGTTTGTATTCCGTTTGTTTGCTATTGGAATATAGTTGCTAGTTGTTGTAATTTGAAGAAATGGCGGAAGAAAAATTTCTTTAAAACAAAGGCCAGTCATCCACGTCAAGCAGAACTATAGTGATGAACGCAAGGTTCGAGGTGGAGAAGTTTGATGGAACCGGTCATTTCGGCATGTGGCAAGACGAAGTTCTAGATGCTCTGTTTCAACAAGGTCTAGACATTGCCATTGAAGAAGAGAAACCAGATGGAGCAGATGAAGTAGAGTGGAAAAATATCAACCGATTGGCATGTGGTACAATCCGTTCGTGTCTCTCAAGAGAACAAAAGTACACGTTCATGAAGGAGACATCGCAGTAAGTTGTGGAAGGCGTTGGAGAACAAGTTCATGAAGAAGAGTGGACAAGATCGGCTTTATTTGAAGAAAAAGTTGTTCCGATTTGAATACCTTCCAAGTACTACAATAAACGACCACATTACTGCTTTTAATCAATTAGTAGCAGATTTGTTAAATATGGATGAAACTTTTAAAGATGAAGATTTAGCCTTGATGTTGTTAGCCTCCCACTTCCCAGGTAGGTTTGATCATCTTATTACGAGCTTACTCATTGGGAAGGATAAAGTGTCCTTTGAGGAAGTTTGTCTTTGCTTTGTATAGTTATGAAATTAGAAAGAAAGATAAAAGAGAAAGCGAGGAAAGAAACGGCAGAGGCATTGTACTGTAAGAGAAGACGTCCGCAAACACATGACGTAAAGGAAGGAGAGGTAGATTCTATCAAAAGGAAGACTTGGTAAAGATGAATGTGCCTTTTGTCATGAGAAAGGCCATTGGAAGAAAAATTGTCCGAAGGCTGCAAAAGAAAGGAAAATTTGCATGCAATCGATGCATGTGTAGGCCCAAAGCAATTCAAATTCGGATTTTGCATTGGTTGGTTCGTCAATGACATCTCATCTTGGTGATTGGATTTTTGATTCAGCATGTACTTTCCATATGTCTCCTAACAAGGAGTGGTTCTTTAACTTTGAAGAACTAGACGGTGGAGTTGTTTTCATGGGTAATGATTATCCATGTAAAGTTTTGGGAATCGGTACAATTCGTTTGAAGAATCAAGATGGTTCAACGAGGGTCTTGACAGATGTTCATTATGTTCCAGATATGAAGAAAAATCTCATTGCTGTGGGAGTCTTAGAATCAAAAAGCTTCACTGTGACCATAAAAAATGGGGCATTGAAGGTTACTTCTAGAGCACTAGTGGCGATGAAAGGTGTTCGGAAGAATAACTTGTACTACTACCTTGGTAGTACGGTTATTGGGATAGCATCAGCAGCAGTTTTAGATAAAGAAAGAGATTTAGAAACTACCAAGTTGTGGCATATGCGTTTGGGACATCTTTGGTGAAAAAGCTTTACAGATTCTAGTAAAGCAAGGCACATTAAAAGGTGCGAGAACCAGAAGCGAGTTGGAATCTGTGAGCATTGTGTATTGGGGAAGCGAGAGAAAAGAGTAAGCTTTGGCACTGCTCTTTATAATACAAAAGGGCATTTTTGGATTACATCCATGCGATGTATGGGGGCCACAAGAACTCCATCCATGAGTGGCAAACATTATTATGTCACTTTCGTTGATGACTTCTGCAGAAGGGTTTGGGTGTATCTACGTGAAGAAAACAAATGAAGTGTTGGGGATTTTTCTCGAGTGGAAGAAGATGATCGAGACTCGGCTGGTAAAAGATCAAGCGTACGAGGTACGATAATGGCACTTTGAGTACCTGGCTTGATCCATTTATGAAAGTTTGTGAAGAAGAAGGGATAGTGCGACACTTCACTATTCGAAAAACATCACGACAAAACGGAGTTGCAGAACGTATAGACCGGACTTTCTTTGGAGAAGGTTCGGTGTATGTTGTCAAATCTTTGGTTTTGAAGCGATGGTGAGGTTGTGACTTTATGCATGCCATCTCGTCAACCGTCTTGCTCTTGAAGGCAACAAAACACCTATGGAGGTATGGTATGGAAAACCTGCTAGAGATTACGATTTCTTACATGTGTTTGGTTCAATTGCATACTACCATGTATATGAGAATCAAAGTTGGACCCAAGAGCCAAGAAATCCATTTTTTGGGGATCCGCTCTGGTTCTAAGGGATATCGACTATGGTGCCTTGAAACGAAAAAGATAATCTTTACTTGAGAGATGTTACCTTTGATGAATGCATTGTTGAGAAAGGTAACGAAGAAGATTGATGGCACTTTAGAGCAGGGTGGAGCAAACTCCAAAACAAGTGGAGTTTGAAAGCAAAATTGTTAATCCAATTAGTGAAGATAAGCCAGGTGATCCTCCATTTGTGAGAAGATGAATCGGATAAAGAGGTTTTAACGAGAACCTTCACGAACAAGAAGAAGCTGAGTTGATAGGCTACGACGACAAAATGTCAAGTAGCACGTACCTTTCGGTTGTGCATGATGATGTTCCTTCCATATATAAAGATGCAATCGAAGCCACGAAGTTGAAAGATGGAAGGAAGCCGTGGATGAAGAACTTTTGTCCCTTCGAGAAGAATAAAACATGGAAGTTGACACTGACTACCTAAAGGCAAGAAGGCAATTGGATGCAAATGGGTGTATGCAAAGAAAAGATGGATTTCCTAACAAAGATGGTATTGACAAGAGCAAGGTTGGTGGCTAAAAGGGCTACGCTCGGAAGGAGGGAATCGATTATAATGAGGTATTTTCTCCAGGTTGTAAACATTCTTCCATTAGAATTTTGTTGGCCTTGGTAGCCTGATTTGATTTGGAACTAGTTCAACTTGATGTGAAAACTGCGTTTTTTACACGGTGACTTAGAAGAGGAAATCTATATGTCTCAGCCAAAAGGGTTTATTGTTGCTGGTAAAGAGAATTGGGTTTGTAAGCTGAACAAATCATTGTATGGATTGAAGCAATCTCCAAGGCAGTGGTACAAACGATTTGATCAGTTTATGTTGCAACAAAAGTATACCAGAAGCACACACGATCATTGTGTGTATTTTCGTGGCTTCTGAAATGAGTCTTTCGTCCCATCTCATTGTACGTCGATGATATGTTGATTGCGTCGAAGAGTCGAAATAGAAATTGAAAAGTTGAAGGCTCGACTAAGTCGGGAGTTCGAGATGAAAGATTTGGGAGAAGCGAGAAGATTCTCGGTATGGAGATAGCAGAGACGGGAAGAAGGGAAGCTTAGTTTGACCCAGAGTCAATGTTTGAAGTGGATACTACAACGTTTTGGTATGAATGAACAGACAAACACGTAAGTACTCCGCTAGTTCCTCGGTCCCAAGCTTAGTGCTCGATTATCTCCCCAAGAATGATACAAAACGAGAATATATGGCAAAGGTACCATATGCAAATGCGGTTGGTAGCTTGATGTATGCAATGGTGTGTACAAGACACGACATTTCACATGCGGTTGGTCTTTGTAAGTAGGTACATGCATGATCCTGGTAAAGGACATTGGTTGGGCGTGAAATGGATTCTACGGTATATTATAAATACGTAAATGTTGGTTTAGTATTTATTGAGGATAATACCATTGGTCAATGTGCGGTCGGATATTGTGATTCGACTATGTAGGAGATTTAGATAGCGTCGGTCGGCTAGGTTATGTGTTTACTCTTTGCTTTAGAGCACCGGTCGGTTGGAAGTCTACGTTGCAGTCCACAGTTGCTTTGTCTACTACAGAGGTAGAGTATATGACAGTTACAAAGGCTGTGAAGGAAGATATTTAGTTACGAGGTTTGCTTGAAGACTTGGGAGTTGGTCAAAAAAAAAAATATTAAGGTGTTTGTCACAGTCAGAGTGTTATTCATTTAGCAAGAAATCAACTCTACCATCCACATACAAAGCATATTAACATTTGTTACCATTTTGTGCGAGAGATTATTGAAGAAGGTGGAATACTAATTCAGAAGATTAATACTATAGAGAATCACGCAAATATGGTGACCAAGGTGGTGACGGTAATCAAGTTTAAACATTATTTAGACTTGATTAATATCCTACAATCTGAATTATTGGCGTCGTTGATCTAGCAATTGAAGAAATCATTTAAAACCACTAAGTCGCTAAGGTGGAGATTTGTTATATATTGCTCCTTAGTGAGAAAATTAGAAAAGTTCCACATTGGTTAGGAATGATGATGGGTGTTGGATTTGGAACTATAAATAAAGCCCTCCTTCACCATTTGTAAACATCCCAAAAATTTGTAAATCTTACTCTCTTTTGTAAGGGTAATTGATTAGCTCAATTTTGCCCAATTAGTTGTAATTTTGAAGTTCATTCATTTGGAGATAGTGGAAGTGATCAACGACGTACGAGTACATAGGTAACATTTATACCGAACCTCGTTAAATTTCTGGTGTTATTATTTTTCTGCTTTAATATTTTTTTTTCAATATCTGTTTTAGTTTATTTTAGCATTATATTTTCAATAGCATTATTTTGTCGGGTTAGTTTGAGTTCTATTCATTTAAATTATAAGTGAATAGTAATTACTTAGAATGGAGAAAATATACCCGATTTTCCAGACAATATCAAATGAAAACACATTATTATTATTATTGGTGAACTAAGAGTAATCATATTTAAACACTCAATAATTTTATAAATAATAATAAATTGTTATCTTGGAGATAAAAGTGCTCCAAGAATTACTATATTTTTACTCTGATTAATTATTAGCTTAATTTTCAGAGTACATAAACAATTGAAAACAGAGCAGAGACTTTGATTACCTCGTACTAAGTCAAACATAACTATAAATATTGTAATAGTTCAATAAAGCCATAATCAAAAACGAAACTGTCTTCCGGTATAAGTTTGCCCAAAAGACCAATTTGGAGGAGCAACATTATAAGAAACAAGAGATCGACCCTCACTCGTTTTGACCAAAAACGAGAGACCTTGACCATTGAGGTAAGAATTACTCTGCCAATTTTGACCCCAATTCCTTGACATTTGTTGCCACCGAGTTCTAGAACCCTTTATAGCAACACTATTCACATCCCCAGCTCCCCCAACATTTGTCACCAACACTAGATTGAAATATGAATGCCCATTTATGCTGAACCTTACTCCTCCTCTTCTCCTACACCTTACCCTACAAAATATTCATACACATTCTTTAATTGTTTAGCAAATGATAATCGAGATTAAGATATTTAATTTTTTTTAATTAGAAAAAAAGTATAAGGATGAATGAATTTAGTTACCTTCTAAATATGACAGGGACAACTCCAGCTTTGTATTGAGCAATGCGTTGGAAAATAGGCTGAGAGAGATCAAAGTGAAGGTTAGGAGGGTCACACCAACCACCAGGTGGGCAGAAATTAGTGGCGGTAACAACGATGGAGCCACGGAAGCACCACTTAGGATCATTCACACACATTATCTGAAAACATGCTCCACAGCTCAACCCCTCATTGAACAAAGCTGTGCTTAATGCTGCTGTTTTTATCCCATACCCTTGGCTGTACAGGTTTCCATATCCACAAGCACCTCCTACAATATTAAAAGTAATTTAGTTTCCAAAATAAGAAATATAAAAATATGCCAGAAAAATATATATAAATTAAATTAATAAAAGTACCCATTGTTCCAGATGCATCTCCTCCTCCATAAAAAGTGGCATGAGCATTTGACCAACCACCATAGGAGCCTTTAACTGATGAAACCATTGAGATAAAACCCATCAAATAAACAAATCCACAGAAGCTAGCAGCCATATTTTTTTTTCTCTGCAAAAATGTTGAAAAGGCATTATTATTAGTTAAGCCAATATCAGCATATTGAAATAATGGATTAATTTGGATATACTACTTTAATAAAGTATAATTAACTTAATCGTTTCAAGTCATGACTACTACAAGTCTACACTACTCATCTTCTTCTTCTTTTTCCTCTCTCTTTCGAGCAGGAGAAAGAACAAAAGATGGAAAATAACAGAGGAATGTATAAACGCAGTTGGAAAATAATGAATTAGTGAACCTTATATTGACAGCAGTTGTTTGATGAGGAAATTAATGAAGAGGTAGAGAGCTATCGAAGGGGATTATATAGAAATACAAGTTGGTCAATGTAACGCATCATTAGTCATGACTCATGTGCATTGTGCAGGTGGGGTTTTGACGAAACAGTACTGTTGTTATTTAAGGTGATTAGTACCGGTCACTCCACTGGATAAGTGAAATTTTAGTTTTCTGTAAAAATTCTATATTTTTTCTTGAAAAAAAATACTACCATTTTATAATTGATGGTTAATTATTACTCGAATTTATAAGAAAAATAATGAGATAAAAGAATAAAATATATAAAAATATTGGTGTATTTAACCGATAATAATAAAAAGAAGTTATGTATTTAATCCCTCGTCTACTCGAAGCAAAGCAGAATCTCACAAAATCAAATATAATCAACTAAGATGTTCGATTTTGGTGGTCATGGACCTCCCAATGCCTGTGAATTATTATTGTTGTGAAAAACTTGGCAATCGCTGTCATATCAATTTGGTACACACGGGCACAGCACAGCGCAATGAAACAATACCAATAAATACCAGCACCAGTGAGTTGGGCATTGAAGATCTAACAGCAGCACATGGTATGATTTGTGATCAATGTAGCTTTGCACCAACTTAAGGAAATATCCTCTCTCTCTCTCTCTCTCTTTCTCTCTCTCATCTTTATTGACCTCCGAATGATAGAGACTAGAGAGTGGTTCAACTTGGTCTGTGCCTCCCTTTCTGTTTGCTGTTTGTTCCCCTGTACTTGTACTTGGTATTATCTGCTAGCTTACGATTTATATTGTCAAACCCTAAAATATTTTTAACCATCGAGATAAAATCACTTTAAAAGGGAATTAGCTACAAGTATCAATAAAAAAAACACAGTATTTCGTAAATGATTTAGTTATTTAATATAATTTAATGTTTAATTAAGCTACGTGGAGAGGTTATATTCAAAACTTAATCAAAAGATTAATATGCTCTTCAAGTCTTAAGACGCTATTCAATTGGGATGTCAATTAATTAACTTTTTTCTCTCCCCTTCTTCCTTTCAAACACACGTTTAGAAGAAGAAAATGGTCATGACTCATGAATGGCAGCAACATCATTTTGTAAGGTAAGAAAATACCACCTATTTGGCCACAGTATGGAGGCTGGCCAGGAGGTGAAGCACAGCCGCCAAGATGCAGACCTAGGGGAATCCCAGGCTGGGATACCATTGTAGATGCAACGCCAGATGTGGTTGGGCTTGTTTGTACTAGGAACGAGGATATGCTGGAGTAGCCGGAGCACTAGACCACAATGATGGAGCAAGAACCAGAGTTAAAGCTCGTTGCGCAGCATGCAAGCAAACTTTTTTAGGAAAGAATATCCAGATTTTCATGCTAGCTGTATTTGGTTGACGGTTGTTTTACTATAATTCAAAGCTTGTGTGAAGGAGGATAATAAGGAAATATCTGTACCGTGCACAAGATAAATCCAGAACATTGGAATGCACCTCCTCAGAATATAATTAAACTCAATTGTGATACCTCTTTATGGCGATAATTGTTCAAGATAGTCTTGATAATACATTGGGAATTTGATCTAAAATTATGCAACGATATTCAGCTAAAGAAGATAGAGCAAGAGATGTTTGTTTAACAATTGGACTAGCAGATGCTATTTGATTCAAGAGCATAATTGTTGGAAGTAATTGCAAAAACATTGTGGATTTCATTCATGGTAACCACAATGGAGTTTCTTCACAAGCAAAACAGTTCATGGAGGAAAAATTTCCAATCCTAAATGGTTATGATGTTTTTTTTTTTTTGGGTATCTAGAAGTTGTAATATATAGCTAATGATATAATTAAATAGTCTCTTTAGTAAAGTATGAAGTTTATGAATATCGCAACATTCTTAAAGAAAACATTTAAAGGTAAATTATTTTTTAAACATGTTTTCTTGTCCATTACTCCGGTCGAAATATTTTTCGAGTTTTAAGTCAATATGTTTTAAGTATATATTTGTTCTTAAACAAGTTAGAATACATATTATTCACTTAGTAAATTTAGTATGATTTATCGAAGGGTTAGATTAATCTTGTATGATCTATGTCTCTCGGGTTAATTTTAAATTAATGTAAATCGATCGTATTCGATCTACCTGGTCTTGAGTTTTTATTAATAATTATCAAAAAGAGTTTTGATGTTATTTGATTTTTGTTGGATTGTTAGAAAAGGGTATTAGTTGATTGACCTTATAGATTTTATTGATTGAGCAGTTAAAGTTTCAATTTAAAACTTAATTGTTTACTCGAACTAAACTGTTCTTTTACTATAATATCCCTATTAGTTATTATTTTATGAATTATTTAAGGGATAAAATTGTAATTGGTCGTTAAATTAGCAAGAGAGTTTACCTTTCTTATATGAACAATCTAATGCTTCATATTTTAATTAATCACAATTACATTCATTCTATTCATCTTTTGTTTTCTCTTTGAAAACATTTTTTGCAAAACTAAATTATATTTTGTTAAACTCTTTTCTCAATTGATCTATTAATATTATGCGGTTATGTTTGATTGATCAATAAATTTAACTTAAAATTTAATTGTTTATTGGAGCTAAATTATTTTTTATCATAATATCCTTATTAATTATCCCTCTATGAATTATTTAATGGATATAATTGTAATTGATCATTAACCTAACATTAGTGTTTCACCTTTCTTATATAAATATAATTAATGCTCCATATTTTAATTAATCATAATTATATTCATTCTATTCATCTTGTGTTTACTATCTCAAAACATTTTCTAAAGAACTCAATCATATTTTGTTAAACTCTTTCCTCAATTGATTTATCAAACATTATATGATTATGTTTGGTTGATGAATAAATTTATTTATTTTATGATACCGTAATTTCATGTTTATATAGTTTTTTCTTGATTAGATTCTTGAATGTTTGAAAAATATGAATTTGTGTGTAATCATAACTATTTGATTTAATTATTTAATTTTAAAAAATCTATTTTTATTTAACTTGTGCTTTAACTTTCATTTTAAGATTTGTTAATTGATTTAATTTAACTGTTTTATTTTTGAATTATTTAGCTAGGATTTTTTATTATTAAATCTACTTTATGACACACTTTACACTTGTGTTATTTGTGTTAATTTTTCAAGTACTTGTTGAACGAGTTTGATTGCTTGTGTGACTCGAGTTTTCGAAGCGTTGATCTAAATTCATATACCTATCTTATGGAGACGACTACAATTAGTAAGTAAATTACTATTGGGACATTGGGACATTATTTGATAGTTTAAATTATACTCTTGAAATTAAACAATAATTTTCATAATTAATAGTTAGGTGCTTTGATAAATCGGTATTTTTTTTTCTAAGTTATTGTTGTGATTTAGGTTATTTTACTAAAAATATCATGTGTTAAATTTATCTTAATTTCTACGTTCTATTGATTATACACGATTTTATGTGTTAATTAACCACTTGATCATTTTTAATTAAATTTAGTTTGAGAAATTATATATTCACCTAGGCTTAATTAAATTTAAAATGGAAAGTTTCGTAAAATAATGAATGCTATTTATATTTAGATAAAATTTCAATTTCAATTTATAAATACATTAACGTTGATACGGCTCTAATCATATTATATATATATATATATATATATAAACCAGCATCTGGAACTGTATAATTTTGCTTTTGTCATAGTAAGCATACAAAATTAATCACATTAGAGGAAAATTTAGAGATGGCTTTATGAACATGACATATACTCTATAATTGAGTTAAGTGAATTACGAGAGAATAATGACTATCAAATTATTTGAAATTTGGGAACAAGTACGAGAAGAATATATAAATTGTTTTACTTTTTTTAATTTCTTTTTTGTTTTATTTCTACAATATAAATAAAATAAATATAGAATTAAATCTATTAGGCTTCCAAGTTAATTATTAAAGAAAAATCGTTACAACATGATTTTTTTTGAATTAATTAGAAATTCATAGTAGAAAATTTGTAATCAAAACCATACATACATATAAAATTGGATATACATTATAATTATTATTTATTAAATTATTTGAAATTTTAAATATATTTACATATGCATAATTTTTTTTAATTTTGAAGCCATATCTTTATTTAAAATATAAAGATATTTTTATCTCAAATTTAAATTATTTTAAAACACATGTAGTTTATTATTAAATATATTTTGTTTAGGTATATTATTTTATATATATATATATATTTAGTACCGTTTATATGTGATATTCGTTATTATTAGATGTGAACAGTATTCTACCGACATGTTTATAATCTTTATTATATGTGATGGTAAAATCTAAAAAAAATAGTTAATGTAAATAACTTAAATATAAAGATAGTTTTATTTAAAAGTAATTATTAAATGTGATTTATATTTTATAAATAGTATAAATATATAGGATTGATATAGTCTATTTTTTAATAATTTTTATTTTAATATTTTTGGTATTTAATAAAACCATTAACTAATTAAAACTTTATTTATGTTAAGTTATTATTTAGTAATAATTAATATATCATATAATAATTATTTAAAAATATAAAATAAATTATATTATTCAATTATTATATGTAAATTATTATTATTGCCAAATAACTAGATAAAAAAGAAGTGTTACCGTAAGGTAATAAAAGTTATTTTATTTGTATTAAATAAATACTTTGTTTATTTTTACTTTTATAAGACATATTTGGATAGACATTCACGTAGAAATGTGGTAATTTAATTACTTTTATAATATTAAGACATTCACGTAGAAATGTGGTAATTTAATTACTTTTATAATATTAAATATTATTTTATTAATAAAAATTATAATATAATAATAAAATAAAATTAATGGGATAAAATTATTTTTTAAAAAATTTGAACAGTATTTTTTAAATTTATTTGATAAATTATTATTGTAAATTTTATTTTTATGTAATTTTTTAGGTAGTTTTTTATATTATATTTTTATAAATATAGGATTTGAATTTAAAATGTATACTTTACACAACTTTTAGGTTTTTAGACTTTTGGAGGAATCTGTAATTTTCTAAAACTTACGAGGGTTGTAGAAGCAATTTCAAAGACCAAAATAGGAAGCCGGGTCAGAATCATCCTAAGCTGTGGAAAACGGAGTTCACAGACTCAAGATATCAAAATATTTATCCATCAAACAACACTCGATCTTATAGTTGTCAGTTTATTCGCTCTGTATCTTTGAAGAATTCATTTAGAAGGTACACAATCTATTTCTACCCCTTACTTTTGATTTAATTCCCGACTTCATCATTACCCTGAAATTTGTAGCCTCTTTCTTGAAAACTGAGGCTGCGATCGCGTTGTCGATGTGGATCTGCGTTTTTCACTGTTTATATGCGGAATTCGTTGCTGGGTTGAGTCTCGATTCGGCAATCGTTTGGTCTGATTGAGTACTTTTAGAGAGGCTTTTTGTCCCCAAGGTCCAATATCTTTATGGCTGTCTTATAGTTCTAGTTACTCCTACTTTGAAACTGTTTATATTGAATTGTTTGGAGAAAAGTTTGTCTCGAAATTTCGATTTTTAATGCTCTATAGATATATGCTAGTAATCCTTATGCCTGTGGTGAGTTTATGCGACTAAAGTAACTGTATTGGACTGGTAGAGCGTTCGTTGTGATCATGATTGTTACACGAATATAAGTATAATTATACTGAAATAAAATGTATTGAATTTTATTGTAATTATTGGATAAATTGTTTGATAACAATAAAATAAAATTAATGATAAATATTTTAATAAAATAATTTATATTTAAAATTATATTTTTTTTAGTTTTCTTCCTTTCAAAATAATTTAATTAGAAAATTTTATTTAAATCAATATTTAATTTATTTTTTAATTTTTCTTACATTTTAAAAATAAAAAAATCATTTTTAGTTTGAGATGAAAAAATGTCAAGACACATAATTTTAGAATTAAAATTTTAAATAGGGGTTTAAACTTACACGCACCGGTGATACTAAGTTTTTACATAACCGTACAATTTTTATTTTATACAATACAGCTTCATTTTATAACCAAACACATGACTATACAAAAATTATAAGTTTTTAATACCATGTATCAAACATGTTCTTAGAGTATTGACTTCTATTTGGATAGTTGAAAACCTGCCATTTAAGATTTGTTTTTGTTATTGTTTGGTTATGAATTTGTACTTAGGTATGTGCGTATATGGGTTTTAGTGTCCCCTAAGGTAATAATTAACATCATGTCTCATGGAAATTTTCTTATTTTGAATCAATTCAATTGAACTTTTCTGAATTTTCAAGGCTACCCACTTTATTATCATTCCTAATGATTTTTTAAACTACATAGATATTGATGGCGGGTCAGAGGAATAGTCACAGAAAGCGGTCTCAATCTGACTATTCTGACCATGGAGGGAGTAATAGGAGAAATCGAGGTGATGATAGAGACCAGTTTGTCATTGATTCAGAAGATACTGTCTACCGGTATTTGTGCCCCATGAAGAAAATTCAAAGCATCATTGGGAGAGGAGGGGAGATTGTGAAGCAGTTGAGAGTGGACACGAAATCAAAGATTAGGATTGGTGAGACGGTACCTGGATGTGAGGAACGCGTTGTCACAATCTATAGTGCAAGTGATGAGACTAATGCCTTCAAAGATAGTGAGGAATATATTTGTCCTGCTCAGGATGCTCTCTTCAGGGTGCATGAAAGGGTTGTTGCTGACGACTTGCATGGTGATGAAGACACTGAAAGAGGTCACCACGGTCAGACCAGATTGGTTGTAAATTAGGAAAGGAGGTCAGATAGTGCAGAGTCTCTGCAGTGAGACTGGTGCTCAGATTCGCATTCTTAAAGATGATTATTTGCCTCCTTGTGCCTTGAATTCTGATGAGCTTGTACAGGTAGACAGATAGTCATTGAATTTAAGTTGCTTTACTTGCATTTTCCAAAATCTTGATGCCTCTGGTGCTTTTCGACATCTTTTAGGTGTTCTTTATAGCGTTCTATTTTTTGAATTGATATTTGCCTTTTTTCCTTCTTCCGCCCATCCTTTTTTACTGCAGGCAACATAAGAGATTTACTTGTTTGGAAATTATGACTCATTTTCTGCTTGTTGATGAAAGATAATATATCACCCTTCATTTCTCTTGAAAATTTCTTTAAGGGGAGTGCTGTGCAGGGTTGGAGAAAATGACTTCTAGATTTGGGTTAGTGTGGTTTTGAAGTTAGTATGAGCTCGAAATTGGCATATTCTCTTGTGTTTTCATTTTTTTATAGTCTAAACAAATTTAAATCCTAACCCAAGCAGGTTTGGTACACCTAGGACGTGTTTGTTATATAGTACTAAAGACTAATTATGTAATTTTTGTACAATCATGCGTTTGGCTGTAAAGTGAGACCGCACTGTACATAATAAAAATGGTATAGTTACGTAGAAATTTAGTATAAGCAATGGATGTGGGTTTAAATGGACACTTTACTTAGCCTGTCCAAATTTATAATTTTATAATTATGTGTTTTTAATTTTTTTTTCATTTCAAACTAAAAATAATTTTTTTTATTTTTAAAATTTAAGAAAAATATAAAAATGAATTAAATATTGATTTAAATAAATTTTTATAATGAAATTATTTTGAGAAGTTAGAAAACTACATAAAATAAATGAAATACTATTTTAAATATAAATTATTTTATTAAAATATTTATCATCAATTCTATCTAATCATATTATATAAGCTGTCATTTAACATTATACAAAATAATTATAATATAATTCAGTCCAATATAATTATATTTAATCTATCCAATACAATGCACCAAACATGCCCTAGAGATCCCATGTTAATGCATTGGTATCTTTTATGACTCATGTTATTGAAATATTTCATTGTAGTATCCCCATTCAAGAATTTGTACCTTTTTTTAACCAAAGTACGGCATATGGGTCATATTTGGCAAATTTTACCAAGTTATTGTTGGAATTAAAAAAAGAAAAAAAGAAAAGATCAATATTACAGTTATAGTTGTCAGGGTCATTGTTTTATCTTCAGTTACGTTACCAAAAACATTACATCCTTTGTTGACATTAAGTTTGGTAATTGTCAAATATTTCACTAGTTTTGGGCTTGATTTTGGATATTTGGTCACAATCAAAAGTTTGAACTTGATCCCTCTTCTCATGTTCGCAATGTTCAAACTAATTTCACTCGGCAAAAAGTTAATTTCCATAGTAAAAATTCAGCTTCTTTGTATTGCTCTCTTTCTCGGAAAATTTTGGGAGATAGTTGTTAGAGGCCGGTCGTTTTGGGATTTTTTTCTTAAATTCCTGCAATGTCATTGTAAAATTTGCCACATAGGATTTATGTTGCGTACCTTTGCACGGGGTAAACAGTGCAAAATGGTTACAAGATGTGGTATACTGGAGTTGGGGTACTAAAATGGAATGTTTTAATAACATGAGACATATAACCATATAGTGTACCAAACCTAACCCTGCCTAAAGTCTTGAAAAATAGGCTGTATGAATTGTTTCTCAATTGTTGTGAACTTTTTTTTTTGGTTGTTTTTAGATATTCCATTGTTCTCTCATTTTCTAAATTTATTTATACCTGTTTATATATTACTCTTGGTGTGCTTAGATATCAGGTGAAGCTTCTGTTGTTAGGAAGGCTCTCTTGCAAATTGCATTGCGCCTCCATAATAATCCATCGCATGCCCAGCATTTGCTTACTTCAGCCACTCCTAACATATATCCTTCTGGGGGTTCACTTGTGGGTCCAACTGCTGGTGTCAATGGGTTACTATGGAGGATACAAAGGTGATGCGGGAGATTGGCCTCACTCTTTGTATTCATCTCCTAGGGATGAAGCATCTTCAAAAGAATTTACTCTTCGTCTGGTTTGTCCCATTGGAAATATTGGGGGTGTGATTGGTAAGGATGGGGCCATCATTAGCCAGATTAGACAGGAATCTGGGGCTGTTATTAAAGTTGATAGTTCTGCAGCTGAAGGAGACGATTGCTTAATAACTGTTTCATCAAAGGAGGTAAAGTTTTATGGAGCTTTATGTATGATGTTTATATATAACTGGAGGATGTTATAGTCTTGTTCTGATTAGTTTGGTCTTTACCATTTCAGTTCTTTGAGGATGCCTACTATCCAACTATAGATGCAGCAGTACGTTTGCAACCAAGATGCAGCGAGAAAGTTGAGAGGGATTTTGGAATAGTCTCATTCATAACACGCCTACTTGTGCCCACACCAAGAGTTGGCTGCCTCATTGGAAGATGAGGAGCAATAGTAACTGAGATGAGGAGGCTCACCAAAGCTAATATTCGTGTTCTGTCAAAAGAAAACATTACAAAAATTGCATCTGAAGATGATGACATGGTGCAGGTAGACGTTTGCATAATTCTTGTACAAGCATTTGATTACTTTGCTGTTATTTTTCTGTTGTTGATATATTCATTTTGTGAATCCTAATCACGTGCTTCTCTGGGATTTTATTTTGTTTCAATAAGTTTTTACTACTTACCCACTCATGATTATCAGAGGTTTCTTTTCTCTTAATATTAATGTATGTATGTCCTTTTTCCTTTTGCTTGATCCTTTATTCTTTTGATCTCATCTCAATTGTGTTAAAATATATGAACTCATAATGAGCTTCTGATATCAGGTTTTCTAGCCAAAGTTCCGTTTCTCGCCAGAGAAATTATTGTTACTAGATCTGACAAGGTAGACTTTGGATTTCTTTTGATCCCCTTATCTTTTACCACAATAACTGGATTTATCTAGAGGCCAGTTATTTTGGCATGTGACTGGTTGATGTCATATCCTATCCAATCTTCCTGTATATAGATGCTGATGCGCTCATTTTCCCTTTCTTGCCTTTCCAATCCCATTAAAACAGCTGAGATCTACGAAGCCTGAAGCTAGTATACCGTCTACTTTGATGAAGCCTGTCCCTTGCCTAAACAGGAAGTCCAGATGAACCACCATCATTATCATGGCCTATCTTGACGCATGTACTTAAAGGACCAAATATATGTGGAGCTCTTGTTCACTGAAAAATTTCCTTTCCATGAAACCAAATCTGTCAAGCTTAGGATTTATGTTCCCTTAAACCCAAACAAACAGCTTACCTTATGTACCTGATTCTTTTTCTTCTTGACTTTTTATTTTTTAATTTCAAAGATAACGTCACCTGCTTCCATCTTTCTTGTATTATTGTTTTCATCTACGGGCTATGTAGACTATTCCCCCCTTTTCTCTCTCCCTCTCTCGACATAAGTTGTCATCCTTGCCCTAGAAGACAATTATTCAATATTATCTTAGTTGCATAGTTTATGTGGATTCTTTTTTTGTATTATATTCTTTTTCTTTGAATCATTTAGCGGAATCCATCCATAAGAAGTGTGACTAATTAGGAATACTCTTATGTGACTAAATATTAAGTTAGAAAGTCCTTCCTATTAAGCTCTTCATCTATTTGGCATTATACAAAAGTTGAACATTTCTTTAATACACTTCTGACTGTAAAAAACCTGAATGTGATCTTGCTGTCCGACGTGTAGCCAATGTGGAATTGGTGGATTTTGGAGGCATGTTACTCCTGTTAACTGAGTTGTCAGCCTGCATTCCCATTGTAACCGGTGATATTTGTCTTTAGGCTTTTAACTAGACATCTAGGTAAATTAAATTCATGTTTGATAACAATTATGATTTATGATCTCTAATTAAATAATTAATTTTGTGATTTCTAATTCTTTTGTAAAAATATTCTCTAATTTATTTGTTAATAATTTTTACTTAATCATTTTCAAAGAAAAAAATCAAAAATTATATACAAATTATTTGGTAACGTTTTCTTTTGTTTGATTTTTTTTCCCTAAAGAATAAGAATTTTTTTGGTTATTATTAATAAATTTTATATTTTTAATCATTTTCTTCCTATATTTATATATATATAAAGTCATAAGATTTTTTATTCAAGAAAAATGTTCGGTGAAAATCAAAAGTTAGAAATCTAAGGGATGGTTAGTAATGATTTTGATAAATGATTTCTAATTTTTTTAAGTGATTTTATTATCAAGTATATTTGATAACAATTTTTTATTTTGATTTTCACATTTTTAAAGAATCATTACTAAAATATAGTATGATTTATAAATCTTTAAAAAAATGATTTTTAAATATTTTATTTTTATTTTCACTAAATATTTTTTTAAGAGAGTAAGTTAAGTATTATAACTTTTGCATGTATATATATTAGAAGAAAATAATTAAAAACTTAAAATTTCTAAATAATAAAAAAAAAATCTTTACTTTTTATAGTTTTTAGGAAGAAAAAAAAATCAGAAAATAGAGAATGTTACCAAACATCGTGCAGGTGATATTTGATTTCTTGAAAATCACCAAGTAGAAATTGCTATAAAAAAACTGTGATTATTTTTACAAAAATATCAGAAATTACAAAATCAATTTTTCAATCATAAATTATCAAACATGGTCTAATTAAAAAAAATATAATTTTTTTAAAAATTAATGAAACACTTCGTATTTAGATAATAATTCTTTAAAAATGTAAAAATCAAAATCTAGAGTTGTTATCAAATATCTAATTAAAAAATCACTTAAAAAAATTAGAAATCAAAATCATTATAAGTCACACCCTAAGTTAATGTTAGTTTAAATGAGTTTGCATTCTTTATGTTGTTAACCATAAAGATTTACCGGTATCAAACTATATAATTAAAATATAGATTATGTACAGTAGTTTTTCTCTGGACCCTGCTACCTGGTATTTTGCTTTGTTTTGTTCAGGGAAGTTTGGTCGTGTTAGGGAAGTTTATAGTCGGGTTGAGATGTATTTAGATACACATTCATCGTTGCTGGGGTTTTCAAACACAAACAGTAGATGCTGCGAGGACTAGATTGGGGTGATTTGATGATTATAATTGGGAGGTTGGTATAGTATGTGTTTTCCATGTTTTCATGATAGACATGCTGCTGAAATGTTTATCAAAATTGATTCAATCTTTGTGACAGTATCCAAATGGGTCTGATTGTGGATCCGTTTAAGTTCTTGCCACCTAAATGATTGCATGTACTATAGTGGTGACAGATTCTGGATATTTTCTCATTTTGTTCTTCTATAATAATATGCTATTTTGGGAAGCTTATACTTCACCATCTGTAAATTAGTAGATGGCTGATTCGTTTT
Source organism: Hippophae rhamnoides (assembly GCA_033030585.1). Classification (NCBI taxonomy): domain Eukaryota; kingdom Viridiplantae; phylum Streptophyta; class Magnoliopsida; order Rosales; family Elaeagnaceae; genus Hippophae; species Hippophae rhamnoides. The sequence continues at coordinate 56,192,705 of CM065428.1, read as the reverse complement.
TGAATATATTTGATTCGAAATTAGTTTATCCTTGATTTTTTTTTTATAGCCTTTTAAGCAATTTCAGGTCGATCATTAATAAAAATAAATGGGAAAATGTATTGCATATCAATGTAGTTTTCATATTATGTTTTATATAAAGTACAATGGACTTCTTTGTTTTGAAACTTATTGTATGCAAACAACCCCCTAGTAAATCTGTTACCATCTGGGCTAAAATGTAGTAATTATTTCACCTAACTCTGCTTACCCCAGCAGAATAGTACACTTGATCGAGAGAGTTTCATTGAATTCGAGTATTCAAAACTCAAGAGAGGGAACTGCTATTGTTTAAATGCTTAGTATTGCAATCCAACCGTTGAAAACAGAGAGAAAGCTAGCATTAGGCAATGACAGGGATAGGGAAAACTGGCATGCATTAGTCTTAATACCTCTTGGTTTTTGCGACAATGGCAATTCACATTGAAGTATTTTCATTGGATAATGATTTTAATTTATGATTTATTATATTTTTAAAGTGATTTTATTTTTATCATGTAAATTTGATTTTGATTTTTTATATTTTTATAAAATAACTACGGAATTATTGGATGATTTATAAATTTTAAAATCATATAAATTTTATAAAATAACTACGGAATTATTTTTGTCAGTTGGGGGGCTACTTTCCTTCAATGTGCTCTAAAATAATACCATTTAATACTTTTCAATTTGTTTATAAGTAACCACAAGAAGCTCCGTGTTTGCTTCAAACCTCATTAGTCCATGCCCTGCCAATATCAAGAGTGTTTTTGTGCCAGTCCAATCGGTTTCTTTTTCTCTACTAGTTCCCACAGACTTCCTCTTTGGGATACTCACTATATACTCTGTTTCTTGTATGAATAAAGAGCTAGTGTTTCTTTTTCTATATTCCAGTAGGGAATATCCTCCTTTCGAAAAATTTCCCTAATATTGCTTTCCATATATTTATGAGTGTTGCTAATCATTCTTTGTTATGGGTATTTGTTGCATTTAATAATGGCTTTTTTAGGAATAATGGCCAATCAATTCATGAGTTTTTCTATTTACTTGATCATCTTAAGTCTTGCATGTGGAAATGAGGTTTGCTAGTGCAGCCAAGGATGACTTGCCGGCATAATACTAATCAATTTTAACACACACACACACACACACATATATATATATATATAAGTTTTTAGTTCAATCGATAAGCACCATTTATTGAGAGAGAACGAACTTGACGAGTTTCTATCCTTCTATTTTGTTTCCAAATCAAATATACTACTTAATAAGTTATATTAATATAATGACCAATTTCGTCAAGTTTTGCATCTTTGCTCTGTTATTAGCAAAAAGAATGTGTTGCCTTGTAACTATAAACTATATATATGGATGTGTATCTATCTATATATGTCATAACCCAAAAAAAAAAAGAAAAGAAAAGAAAAAGAGCAAATAAGTATATATAAATGGAGTGAGATAGATCGGCAAGTGATCTGTGGCTAGATAAGTACCTCGTTTTCTCATGCTAGATTTGTGATGATATATATATTTGCAATAAACCATATGATTGATATACGGTGATAATGAAAATACCCACCACCACCACCAAGGCAACGAGTCTATGGAGTCTCTACATTCCAGGATATGATATTGTTGGTTTACGTTTTAACTAATAATATTGTTACTTTTTTTTTTCTATAGATTATTATAATAAGCTAATCAATTTCTTGCAGATCTATGTTCTTCTAATCTCTTGTTTGATTCATGATAGCCTGCCTGTACGTGGTTCTTAATATTTATAGTACGATACCATGCATCTAGTAAAAAAGGGGGAAAAGAAGAAGAAGAAGAAGAAGTTAAATCTGGAATTGAATCATTGAATCAAATTTGATCTGTCATCATTTAAGTGGAAATGAAATTTAAATTTGATTGAAGAAAAGCTTGAGAAAAATGAGATTTTCACTGAACCTGAGAACAAGAACCCCAACAATGAGTCGATGAAACCAAATAAGCTGACAATGTAAATTACTGCTCAAACTCTCCTCAGTATACATTTTACTTTTAACTTGTTATATTAAAGATTTTTTTTTTTAAATATGATACGAAAATTCCCGTTATTTGTATAGTTGAATTCATTATATTAAAACCGTTATTTATTTATTCTCTTAGTTTTATTAATAAAAAAAATAAAACAATTAAGTACTTATTATATTATTTTAATAATTTTTTTATTAAAATATTAATATTTTTTCTGTAGCTTGATTAAATATAATTAAAACACAAATATTTAATAATGATAAAATCTAAATTAATATGAAAAAAATCAAAAAATATTTGTTAATTTTTACTATTTTATTTTAATATTTTATTTTTATTAAAAATTAAAAAATATATTTAAATAATTCTTTATTTAAATTTTATTATTGTTTATTTTTTCTTAAACTATTTCATATTAATTTTTACTTTTATCTTTGTTAAATACTCGTATTTTATTCTTGTTTTAATTACTTAACAAAAAATAATAATATTTTAAATATAAAATTATTAAAATAATATAATTTATCCTAACTATTTTTATAAAGATAAGAGACTAAATAATATAATTTATTTTAAAAACTTTCGTGATACTTCATCATTATTTATTACTATTAATTTTAACTTAGTGTTCAGTTCATTACCTATACACGCAATAATATATCGGTAGATATTTATAAAATTTGATTTCTTATTAATTTAAATTATGTACAAGTTTAATTAAAACAAACCTAAAAGATAATAAATATAATGAGATATTTAAATGGTTTTAAAAAATTGCCAAAAGACACCTAATGGAAATGAAAATGTATGACATTTATATAAGAAATATTCTAGTTCGATTTCCAACTTCTAGTATGGGTTGAATCAAAAGAAAAATGACCATTAACTTTTTTTTAAAAAAAATTAAACTCATAATTTAAGATATATATTTTTTAAATATTAAAAGTTCAAATATGTGCAGAAATAATAATAATAATAATAATAATAATTTTTTCTTGCTTATCTGTTGTGTGCAGTATCACCTCTTTCAAAAACCCAATATAACACACAAAAATATATTTAGCTTTCAACAATTTTGACTTGTTTAATGTCTAACTAACATTAATGCATGAGACTTTTGGTTTTATTTTTCCAACTCACCAAAACATCTTGGCCCTTCATTTACTTTCTTATTTTCAGCCGTAACTTTAACAAAATCAATATTAATTAGTATTTTTTTAAAAACTTCATAGCAAATTGATTATGATTTTGTTGACTTCAATTTTTATAATTTAAAAAAAAAATTCAAAATTTTTTCTATAATTTTTGTGTATTTCGATTCTTTGTAATAATTAAAAGGGACTAAATGATTTAAATATAAATTTTAAATATAAAATAGTATTATCCTTACTTAATTATAAATTAATTATTAAAATAGTTATTAGATGAGCAATTGAAAAAAGAACATATTTTATCTCTTATGATTCATATTACTTATACAATATGTAAAATTTATAAGTAACATATTAATTATGAAATAATGTATAATTTATGTTATAGTATTGTTAATAATTGATATTTCTAAATCAATAAACACTATTGTAATAACAAACTATCTATTTTTAGAAGAAGAAAAATATTTTTAAAAATGGAGATTTTATTATAAAAATAATGATTATTATTTTGAAAATATATATGTACAAGATATAGGGGAATGGCTATAAATCTAATTAAGAAAATTGGTCAGTTTTCAGCATCACGGATTCCACAAACGTACTAATCAACAAAATAAGAAAACCACAACTGCCTAGTAATTATCATCGCTAACAGTCAATCTATTATCTAATAATTGGCTAGCTAGCTAGCTAGCTAGGGATCCATACTATACACAATCCTTGATTCTATTTCATGTCAATTCTCTATAATATACACCAAAAACAAATATATATATATATATTGGAACTAAATTATAATTGGAAAGTGACATTTTCTTTTATAAATATATATTAAACAAGTTTAAGATAATAGGGTGTTTTGGTTGTTATAAATAAAATAAAGGAATTAGGATATCAAGATCTACCCAAATCCCAAAACCTATCATCATCATCATCATCATATATATATCATATTTACATAATATTAATTAATTAATTAATTAATATATAATTACTTAGAGTCTATATTTGTAATGCCTTCGTCAAGTTCCTCATATCTCAAAGAATAAATAAATAATTCATTAGATTAATAACGTGCTAGCTAGCTAGCTAACTAAAAACAAACAAAGAAAGTCATGTGGCTTTGTTTTCAATATTTTACATTTAATGTTTCCTCGAGGCAAAGTCGTGTGGCTGAGATGCACATCATTATTCTTCTACAATCTTATGGATATGTGTCTCTCACGGAGTCACTTGTGTTGTACATGCAGCGTTTGACCGAAACAGAGTATGAGATATCCAACTTCTAAATTGCAAATACAAAATATGTAGTGATTATTACTTGTAAATATATTATGTTTTTTATTATTATTATTAAGATTCATTTCTTTATTATTTTAAGTTATAGTTTTATTTAAGCCATCGTTTAATTTATAAAAAATTAATATTATATTTAAAAAAATAAAAAAAGAATTAGATTAATCTTTACATGCGTTTCTAAGAGGAGGTGCTTCTTCATCATCTTTAATTTATACATATGTGATTGTAAAGGAATCGTTTCATTTTACACCGTATATATATAATATATATATATATATATATATATATACATCAAAATATAAGTTAACTAGAAATTAAAATAAATAAATAAAAGCTGATTGTATTGTGAATGATCTTTATACATTTCTTTCAAATTATTTTTGTTCAAATAGTTTCTAGTTATTGTTAATTAAATAGTCAAAGTGGTTCGTCTGACAGATTATCTGCATCTTTCATATCTCAAATCACCTAATCAAATCATAATTTTTACAAATATTGTCATAAAAATTTGAATAATGTTGCATATGTAAACTAATATGCATCTGATTTGTAAATGTTCTGTTGATAAAAGGGAAATGTCTTCGGACACATTATTATATTTTCTTCGATTAAATATTATTTTTCTTTCGTTTAAATGAATTACTTATTTAACTTCTTCTTTTTTATATAATTAAACCATCATATTGGAACTTTGTTTTATATAATTAAACCATCATATTGGAACTTTGTTATTAATCAATTCTCATAAATAACAAAAATTGACTTTTATTGTAAGTTGTGTTACCAATCAATGATATGTCAAAATTTAATTGGTCATATGTAATAAATTATCTCTTAATTATATCTTAATCTTAACGATCAATACAATACAAATAATTCACTTAAAATTCGTATGTAATTGAAATGTATGACAATACTCTTAAAAACAAATGAAATTTTTTTTAGATAAAAATTTCTTCGATTTTTTTTTTATATGTTATTTTTAAGTTGACAATCTGGTTTAGAGATCTTAACTATAATTTTTCGTAAATTTAAGATTATTAAGTTAGTAGCAATTATTAACTAGTTATAGCCAATTTTCAATATCATATATACAGGTAATGACATATGGATGTACAAATTGTCTAAAAAAAAATTACATTAAGTTAGCAACATAAAAATGGTCTTAAATTGTAAAACATTTCAAATAATATCTTAAAATGAAAATAATACCCTTAAAATATGGATTAAAACTTAAGAAATTATAAAAACAATACTGTAAAATTTATGATAATAAAATTAATAAATTAATAATAAATAATACGATCTAATTAAATTGTATTGAATATTGAATTGATCTACTTAACTATATTTTCAATTTAAACGTAATGTAATTAAACAATATTCAAAATTAAATTATGTATCAAATTTTTTTAATAATAAAAATACATTATATTAAAATCTTATTTTTATGAGTATAAATTTAAAAAAAATATTTACGTTATTATCTAAATTTTGTTTTAAGAAGTATCTATCATTTTTTCATATTCTAGGTTAAATCCTGAACTATAAACATACTAATATAAATTTATGTAGAAACAAAAATTGATATAAATTATCATTTTGTTAATCTAAAACACCTTGCCTGCAATAAAAAAAAAATCAATTGAAAATTGAAATAACAGCGTAACTCAAAACTTGAAGCAATCAAGCACATTGTGGGCAAATCATTTGACGCCATGCGTTTGTCTTGTTGGTGGCAATCATGTCGGAAGAAAGGAAGCAGAGCCCACAAAATGACAGCTAAGCAGAGTTAAGCAGTCAACGCTGAAATTTATTATGTTCAGTATTACCTTTTCGCTCCCACCAATCAGAACTGACCAGGTGATATATTAGGTTGCTTTCGATTCGGCAGTGGCGGCACTATCCGCTCCTTCCTTGGGGATCTTACGTGGCTGGCTATATATTGATTATATGATCTAATTTGATCCGTTGGATTAAGATAGTTGCCAAGACGATTGAAATTCCTTAGAAGAGCTAAATAAGACACGTGTCAAATCTGAATAATTATATTGTTACCTGAGAAAGAAAGAAACACGTCAATTATTGTGAAATATGAACTAATCGCCTGACAAAAAGAGCGTTAAATGACTATAATAGTATGATGTATATGTAGTCTTCTTTTAATGAGATATCCACGTCTTTTCTAATACTTAATCATGCGAGTAAACGGTTACTTTCGTAATTAAACGGCAAGTGAGGACATAATTTCTTTTAAAAAAAGGTTATTTATTATAAATTAAAAAAAGGTTATTTATTTTAATCAATGATTATTTATCAAATCAAAAATTATTATAATATAATTTATGATATAAAAAATACTATGAATATTCTGGTGGAGTTAAATGATTAATTTTTTTGTTTTTTTTTTCAAATATATGGATAATTAGATAAATATTCTTTTTTTTCTTTTTTGTTCGGTCAGATAAGTTTGTGCCGTTAATTGTTTTTTAGAAAAAAATAATTACCTACTCATGTAGCAACACTTTTGTGTATATACATATAAGATAATAATTAATTTTAAATTAATTAATAATTTTATTTTTTTTAAAACAATATATTTAGATTCTTTAAGATTATAAGTTATATATACGGTATATATTTCATATAATTTAAAAAAATTAGACTATTATATAGATGAATATTATTTTTTGTAGTATTTATATCTTTTGTATACTTACAAGACTTTGATTTTTTTCCAATTTCTTTTAAGAATTTTTTGTTGTTTATTTTAAGAGAACAAAATAAATAATGAAAATAAATAAAATCAAAGAGAAATAGTTTTTGTTTGGGGTGATGTGTACTAGGGTTGTATGTGTTTGGAATATACATAAGATATACGATATATAAATAAATCATTTCGTATATATATATATATATATATACGAAATGATTTACACTATGGAAGTTACCTATTATGGAATCTAAGGTGTTATAACGGAATGACCCTAATAGGGTGACTAAGGTGTACGACCCAATTAAGGGGACATAAATAAATGAAATATAGAAAAACAGAGATGGCATGAGCTAGAGTACACCTATCATAAATGATATATGTTATTTGTAGTCAATCTCAAAGGTAAATTTTGAATTTCTTCCCTAGAACTCTTTCCACAGGCTCTACCATTGTTTCATATCATGGTTTCTCTCTCTCTCTCTCTCTATACCTTTTGGGGCATGGTAAGAAAGATGGTAGGTATAGACCCAATTGTAACCCTCGATGTATCTTAAATTTGGGTGTTAGATGAAGGAACTTAGGGAGTAGTCGAGATGCTAGACTCAACACTTGAGCACCACTTGTTTCGATATGACTTGAAGTGCTCTCACGATATATTTGACCTACTTTGACTATACCAGAGTGCTTTATTCTTAAACATGTGGTTCTTTGCATGTGGACACTATAGGTTGGACTTGGGGTAGAAATGGGAAACGCTAGAACCCCACTTTGAGTCTCTAGCTCCTTTACTCGTATTTCTCTATCATGTAAGTTATATCTACAGATTACAGAGGTAGAAGGTCTTCAATCCCCAAGGTGGACCTAGGAGGGACACTACTTAGTGGGGAGTTGGTTTGCACTAAAAAAATAAATTTAGAAGCATGAGTTAGTGGAAGCACTTGAAGTAGGGCAAATCATGATCATAAAATGTGAAAAAATGGACCGAGTTTCATTTAGCACGGATTGGATTTCTTTTGATACGGATTGAAATTCTTCACATGACCTTAAGTTATCTAAAGTGAAATTTTGAATGATTGAGATAGAATGGAAGAATGAAAGGATAAAGCCCCTAATATAGTGGCTAATGAAGCTAAATTTTCCAAGAAAAACTGAAAGGTTGAAAGTTGGAAAAAAATTTGAAAAGGTTTATTTCAAAGAATTGAATATTGGAAGGTAAAACGATTTTTTCAAAAGTACACATTATTGTAGTTAAATGATATTGATTCTCTCATCTTGCTTCAAAATAAAGGAATGGAGGACTTAACGTTTGGGGTATTGTGTACCAAAATACCTTGTGTTTGGAGTAGACACGAGATATACGATGTATGTATACAGGATGATTTGAGTACATGAGTTATACAATGTGCAAGGTGCCTATTACATGGGGTGGTCATGGAACCCGAGATGGTCTAGGGGTATGACTATAACAGGGTGACCAAGATGTACAACCTGTCTAGAGGAGATAAACACATAAAATGTAGAAAAACACAAACATGATCTCATCGTATGGCATGATTTGATAACAAGTAAGATATGATCATTCCATTACGATGTCGATACATAAGAATGGAAATGTTTATATATAGACCAGAGTAATCTATACGGGGATCAAATTTCTCTCTCTATTATCTTTCTAAAACCTTTACCACTTGTAATTTTTATTCAAATAGTTTTAAAAGGTAAAATTAACCACATTCTTATTATTTTTTAATAAAGATTAAAATAGAGTGATAAGTATGATTTTACTAAACACAATTACATAATTACTTGTCAAACTAGTTAGTCAAGTCGGGATTTAATTTGATGTATTTATAATAATTTAACTTTATATTAAACTTAATTTATTTAATAAATACGAATCTATTTATATGTAACTTTTAAATAAAGTATGAATTAAACTATTTTATAAGAAATAACAATTCCTTTAAGTTCTTAGTAAAGACTAAAATAAATGTTCATATATATATTAAGTTTAAATTATAGAATATTTTAAATACTTTACTTCTTAACTTTTATACAATTTTTTATTCAAATCATATTTTCATTCATATTATATTGTTAAGTTTTGCCTTACTCACTGGCTAAACAAGGCGTGCATATAGTTTTTATTTTATTAATTGAAATAGGATATTATATGTCCAAACTCCCTTTTCGGTTTGCATTTGACATCTTAGGTTATTTTTTAGAAGGATCGGAGAACAACTTATGGCATGTGAGTTAGAAAGGAGAAGAAAAGTAGAAAAATACTAATCACATATATATTTTACATATTTTTGTATTCAAATTATTTATATAGTAACATATGATAGAATTATTTAAGACTTGTTTGATAACTTTTTGAATTTCTAATTTTTCATTTTAATTTTTAAATTTTAAAAAATTTTAAATTAGGTATATCTTATAACTCATTTCAATTTATATTTCTTGATAAATTTTAAAACTCAATTTTAGTGTTTAACCAAAATTTGAAATTAAAAAAAAATTAAGTTTAAAAATGGCATAATTTATTTTATATTTCTTGATACTAAAAAATAAGAATATAATTATACTCAATTTTATTCAAAATAATTAGAAATATAAAATTTAATAAAAATATATAAAGGAAGTTTGGAATTGAATTAAAGCTTAAAAAGCTTAAAAAGTTAAAAATTAAAAATTGATTATCAAACAAGTAACAACAAAATTTCAATTTCTTTTTAAAAATTTAAAGTAAGAATCGGCTATCAAATGATTTTTTTTCCAAAATTAAAGAATGAGAAATTAAAAATTAAAATGGTTATCAAATATTACCTTAGAAAAATAAATAATTCTCTCATGTATCACAGTAAGAGTATTTTGGGTGCAAAAGTGAGTATAAATTAGTATATTCTTAATAATTTTGTAATAATTTTCTTAAATAATTCTTCAAAATTCATAAGTTATAACCACCCTTAAAAACAATTCAATTAATCCTTGACTATATCGCTATATTTCAATATGACTTGTAATTTATAACAAAGGGAACCCATGGGATATTCTGATTCAATTTTAGGGCAAATCAATTAGTTTTTATCTTCCACCCAATTTATATTATATTTGGTAAAAAAAAAATTAGTTTTTAACTTATACTTCAGACGATACACACCCTTTGTAATAATAAAAATGATTGGTAAGTTATATTAAATAAATTTTAAATTGATAAAATATTAATAAAATTATAGGTTTAATTCAAATGTATGAGTCAAACTCATCTAAAGAGTTATCTTTTAAGAGTTAAAGCTTATTATCCGGTGGAATCACATGAGAGCTTTTGTGCATATTAAATGGTATTATAATTAATGATTAATAGTCTCATGCGAATTAGTGAAACATGGGTTTGGTGTATTTCAAATAAAAATTTTAAAACCTCGTTGTAATGTGTAACTATCCCATAAATAAAGTAGTTGAATTTAAAAAAAAACTTAAAAATTAGATAAATAATATAAATTGAAGTTAAATTTCCTACGATTGAATTGGTTTGAGTAAGAATATAGACTTATTGAATCCAATGATCTTATTTGATAAAAAAAATGTTAGAAAGTAAAGATAAATAAATCACGATTAAATATTCTATCAGATTGAATTTATAAAAATATGAATCAATTTAATTAATAAGTTAATATTTTAAGACAAAAATATTGTTTTCAATTAACATTTTAAAAGGAGAGTATTATTGTGGAAAAACTTAAGAAAATTATTAGGTATATTAAAAATAAATTTACATAATATTTTTCCTTTTCATCCTAAGAAAAAGATAAACTCTATTTTCTTAATCGACTGTCATTTGTCAAGATGTTTGAAAATAAAAAAAAATTCCAAGAGGAGGATTTTCCCTAGTTATTTTTCCCTACTATACATAGTATTTATTTATTTACATAGTATATTTTTAAAGAAAATATATATTATTTTTTTATAATATAAAATAATATTTTTTTTCAAAAGGATATATATTATCATAAAAAACATATATTATTTTACGTTGTAAAAAGAATAATGTAAGTATTTTTTTTTTCTTTTCATCATTAGAAAAAGTTAAACTCGATTTTCTTAAACCGTTATCATTTATCAAGATGTTTATAAATAAAAAAAAATCTCAAGACATCGTTAGTAGGATTTTTTTTATTTTTTGTTATTCAATACATATATGATTTATTTATTTATATGATTTTATTTTCAATTTTATTTAGAGGAGGAAAAAACGTATGTTATTTTTCTTACAATAAAAACAACATATGTTCTTTATATATATATATATATATATATATATATATATATATGTGTGTTAAAAATATATATTGTTTTAAATAGTAAAGAAAATAATACATATATTTTTTATGTCATCAAATTAAATTATTATTGTTATTTATTTATTTATTACTCCGAAAGTGTTTTATATTAATCAAGTTTGATATATATGCATCATTTTTTTTCATTTTGTATAATTTTTTTTATATTTACTAATTAAAATGCCCATTACGACTATAATTGTTGTTCGAAGAAGTTTGGCCTTCAACAAACGCCATTTCAGAAAAAGAAAATAACAGTGAAATTACAACATATTTGGTTTGTAGAATAAATAAAAAAACTCCTAGTACATTGCTATTTATACTAGTTTGGACTATGTTATTTGTATGGTGATTTTGATGCCTTACTGAAATGTCTAAAAGAGCATCATTCTTTCTTTCATTTATGACCACAAAATCATATTTAGACGTTACATTATTAACGGCTACAAGGAAAGAAGAAACAAATAATGCATATAAATACATTTTTAGAGCCTCATTGATTTGGCAATTGACAAGAAATGTGCAATTTGTTTGTGAAAGATATCGTTTAACTATATACTTCTTCTTCACTCAAATATAAAAGAGAAAATTATTTATTTCATTTATCATTCATATATATATATATATATTTCGTCTTCTTTAGTCTGAATTTAGATACATCATTGAATATCAAACCAGAACGAGATTAGCTCACTCTCATTATTGTGTAAACTCAGATGACCTAATTGCTTATGCATATATAATAAGCAAACACGTTATATTCTAAGATGCATAATCTATAAAACGCATGCGCATAACAATAACTTCATATATATATATATATATATATATAGCTGGTTTCAAAAAGCATATAGAAAGATAACATTCACCTATGGAGGAAGGGAGGGTGTCATAATTTTGTCTACTAGTCTAACAAACTTACTCCTTTACATAACAAGAATTATTCCTCTTTATTTTATTTTTTTCCTTTTTTTGAGCAAATTTTTTTTCTTTTGGTTAATTCTCTGTTAATTAAAAGACAATACTTAATACAAATAACTTAACGAAGACTTTTACTTCTTCCAATTATTATTATTGAAATACAGAAGTAAAAGATGCTTAATTAATCAAAGCATAAGTAAAAAACTATGAGAATTAAAAAGGTAAAATAGTATAAAAAAATATTAATAATTATTTATGTAATTCAACATATTAATATTAATATGTGTAAATTCATAATTTGGAAAAAATCTGGGCTGATGTTTTGAGTCGGTGAATGAGATGTTGAATTAAAGGGCAATCTTTTTTTTTTTCTTTTCTTTTCAATTCCACTTTTAACATCTGTACCATTAGGTTACTGGAATGATAAGCACATCTCAATCTAAGTTATAATTCATTCATATTTGAAGGTTTTAATTAATTTTTTTTCTTTTAAAGATGGGATATGGAATTTTCTGTTGTTCTTTCACATTCATAATAAAGTGACAAACAAAAGGAATTGTTAAAGAGATTGTCCTTTAGCATGAAAACAAACGGAGAAGTTGTCTTCAACAGTTTCACCACCTCTTGTAGTGGTGTGGTGATTACACAAGCTTTTCACATGTAAAAATTAAGAAATTAATTAAAAGTCAAAATATACATACGGCATAGTAGTTGACTGTGGTTAAACAAGAAACAACTAACAAAGTAACTTTCACTTCGATCACAGATAGATTAAATGTACTTTTTAACTTTAATCACACAGTTATTATCTCATTTACATTCTAGTAATTGCGGTGAGTTGTTCCTGGTCAAAGTTAAAGAAATTATTAAGAGAATTATTACAATTTAATTATTTTTATTTTTTAAAAAAAAAGAAAAAGAAAAAGAAGAAGAAGCTGAAAGCTTGAAACTACCCACCACAGTTGCCTTACATATCACGTTTCTTTCTTCCCAAAACCAGTATTTAGGGGGACTCTGTTCTTCAAAGACACATTTTTCTTTCTTAACAACAGCTTTTAAATCCCTCATTACAAGTCTTTCAGTCCATTACTTTTTTTTTTCTTTTTTCTTTTTTCAGTTCATATCATCAAGACTGTTCTGTTTCCCTATTGTAAAGAAATTTAAAAATCTTTCTCAGAAATTTACACTTTCTTTTCAGATATATAATAAACGCGCTTGGGTTTTGTCTGATTCTTTCTTTGTTTGATGATCTGAGGAATTGAACAACCCATTTCCGATTTGGTGAAACTTTGGAGATTTGATTGGTTTAAAAGAGCGTTAAAGGGGGTTAATTTAAGAAAATGGAAAACACTCCTCCTAGGATTAACGAGGAAGATGAACAGATGGAATTACCTCCTGGGTTTAGATTTCATCCAACTGATGAAGAGCTCATAACTCACTATTTGTCGCCAAAGGTTCTCAATAATCGTTTTTGTGCTAGAGCCGTTGGTGAGGTTGATTTGAACAAGTCTGAACCTTGGGAATTACCTTGTAAGTCAATCACCTGAATAATATTATTCCCTTTGTTTTAATTTCTCTGTTTTCTAATTGCTCTTTAGAATCTATTGTGTTAATGTTTTGAAATTAGAAATCTCATGTCATGTGTTTTATATAGGGAAAGCTAAAATGGGTGAAAAGGAATGGTATTTCTTTTGTGTGAGAGATAGGAAATACCCAACTGGTTTGAGAACTAATAGGGCTACTGAAGCTGGATATTGGAAAGCCACAGGCAAAGATAAAGAAATTTACAAGGCTAAAACGTTAGTTGGGATGAAGAAAACTCTTGTTTTCTACAAAGGAAGGGCTCCTAAAGGCGAAAAGACCAACTGGGTCATGCATGAGTACAGATTGGAAGGCAAATACTCTGTTTATAATCTTCCCAAAACAGCAAAGGTAACATGTTTTACTCTGTTTTCTTCGTTTCTCTATACATGGATTTTTCTTTTCTTTTCTTAATTTATTTTAGTTTTTAGTTTTTTTTTAATTGTTTCTGTTTGTATTGTATTACAGAATGAATGGGTTCTTAGCAGGATTTTCCAAAAAAGCTCTGGTGGAAAGAAAACACATATAACAGGGTTGGTCAGGTTGAATTCGTTTAGTAACGAATTGCGTTCTTCTATGTTACCTCCATTAATGGACTCTTCTTCATATAACAATAACACAAGAACCACAATTGGCAAGAAATCTCACGTGACCTGCTTCTCCGATCCAATGATGGAGGATCAGAAAACCCAGGAAGACATTAACTCGCATAGAAGCTTCTACAAAAACAATAACAACAACAATCCTCCTTTTGTTGCTTCCTCTTCCACTTTTTCATTCCCAGACACATCTTTCTCAAACACTTTCAACTCCAATCAAATCACACCAAACTTTGGGAGTTTGCACTATCCAGATTCATTTCTGATGCAGGACCAGTCAATTCTCAGGATGTTGCTGGAAAACACAGAACAGAGCTTGAAGCCAAACTCAAAAGCAGAGTTCTCACAAGAGACAGGTCTTAGTACTGATATGTCTTCTATGGTGTCAAATCAGGACTTGATTCAAAGGCCTTTTGAGGATCAAGATGATCCATCTTCTTCTGCTGGTCCTGTTGACCTTGATTGTCTCTGGAACTATTGAGATTGGGGATTATGACAAAATTACAAAGAAAAATACCATGATGATCAAGACTTGCTTTCTAGAATTAATTAATTTTAATTGTATTAAATTATCGTGTGTGTATAGACATATCTTAGAAAGATAAAGAAAATGCAATGTATTATACGGAATTTCACTACATTTTACAGATAATTTTTTCTCCTGTTTTTTATTTTGAATTATACTGTCAGAAGCTGGATTAATTATGGTTTTACGATATCAAATTTTCTTCTAAACGGATTTGGGAGCCTAATTTTTTTTTTTCCTTTCAGTTTACTATGTTTGTTGAATTTTGTAGTTTAAATATGCACCATCATTGTGAAGTTTGTAATGTCATTAGTATCATAATTCCTTATTAGTTTTTCATATATCACATGTGATTTCACTCTTCGTTACAAAGAAAATATTTTTAAATGTTATTAAAAAAAATTATTTATGTTATATATAAGCACACGTGAAGGTTTATTAAAATTAAAATTATATATATATAATAGGTTATGATATGCATTTAAATTATTTACATATTTTAATATGAAAAGTTTCATTTCAATCCCTGCTATTAAGCCTGAGTGTGACCTGAGGGATTAAAAATGTGATTTTTAATCCATTAACTTTGAGATAATGAGTATTCTTTCGTATCAACTTATCAATACAAAATTAAACCTAGATACTTTAATAATGAAAATATAGTTAATATATAAAAATTCATAAAATATTTAAAAATTATCATTATTTTTTTAAAATAAATATATGTATTTAAATAATCTAATGTTATAATATTACTATTGTTAATTTTTTTTTAAATAATTTCATACTAAATTTCATATTTATCGTTGTTATATTTTATGCATTAATTCTGGATAATAAAATGACACTTTAATAAAGAAAATTATTAAAATAATATAATTTTTCATTAATTAACCTATTTTCTCAAATAGGTTAGAAAATAACTTGTAAAACTTGAGAAGATAAGAGACTTTTGTGTGACTCTCCAACCAAAATTTGAAACTCATGCCTTGTTAAGGTTTATTATTGGTAAATGTTTAAAGTTTTAAAAATTCAATAATAGAAAAAAATTTAAACTTATTTAATAAATTAAAAAATTAATAACCCTGCTATATAATCAACCTTAAAGAGTTCAAATTTAATAAAATTCAGTTTAAAATTAAATTTTATAATTTATAAAGTTGATAATTGAAACTAAAAATTAATTATCAAATAAATAATATCTAAATTTTAATATTAAAATTAGATTTTTATTAGATAAATTGATACTTAATGTGTTTGAATATGTGACTTGAAACTAGATAAAAATTAATATTATTATCAAATAAATTTGTTTTTTTTTTTGTTTCAAAATGGAAAAGTTAAAAATTGGAAATTTAATTACAAAATTTAAAATTTTAAAAATAAAATGATTATGAAATATGACATGCGTGTTAGTGACTTTCTGCCTAAATGTGAATAGAGTTTGAGGATAAGGGATAGCGATGCTTTTTCATTTTCTTAATAATTAACAGTACAGTTTGAACTTTGAAGTATGAGTTTAGTTATTCCTTCCAGTCCGGGGAATAGATCCTCCGTCGATATATATATTTTTTTTTATGAATTTTTAAAAACAAATCTAATAGCTTACAATATTTTATATTATTTTTTCTATAAATAAAATTTTAAAAAAAATAATTATTATTACTTGATAATAATATTAGTTAAAAATATATTAGAGTATCCACTTCCAGTCAGTTTAAACCTCTCTTAAATCTCTCAATGTGAACAGAAAGTTTTATTGGGGAATAGTATAAACTTAGTTCAGGCTAACTCTTTGATAATAGCATTTTATTCTTTCTTTTTTTTCTTTTTTAATTATGTAAACTTAGTTTGGTAATTTTTAAATATAATTAATTTAATTTAATTGTTTTAAAAATTATATTTTTTCAATGATAAAATTTAATTTTTCTTAAAATAATATTTTTTTATAATACTCATAAAAATAACATTAAAAACTCAAAAAATATAATCTCTCATTCCTTTTTTTTTTCAAATAAAAATAATGTTTCTTTAATTTTAGTTTATTTCTATCTCTTTCTTATAAATAAATAGATTTCTCTTCATCAAAAATATTACTTCTCTTTTCTAATTTATAAATTTAAATAATTTTATAGTTAAAAATAAAATCTAGGATACTTATATAAATAAAATAGATGTACATAAATAGAATGAGATAAGATAAATTAAAAAAAGATATAGAAAGATCAATCAAGAGTACGGCAAGACTAAGAAGATAGAATAAAATATATTGAGATGAAAAAGAAAATTTATATTTTTATCATGGAAGGGAGAGTTTTGTTTTAAATTTTTTTACTTATAAGAGAAATCCAATTAATTTATCCTTTAAAACTGAAAATTTATTTAAAAATTAGACTTAATTTACTCTATTCAAAAGTTAATGGGCAAAAATGTTAAACTTAAAAAAAATGAATAAAATGCTTTTATTGAAGATTTATAGGATCAATATGATTATAATCCCACTTTATTGGATATATTTATCATTTCAATAGAATAAAATTCTCTTAAAGTCACTTAATTTTACAAATTGATTTCAATTTGTAAAATTAAATTTAAATTAGAAAAAAATTGGAGGCATTAATTTTGAAATCATCTAATTCCTTTTATTTGAGGTCATTGTTTTTTTAGCACTACAATCTCATGTAGTTTTATGAAGTTGATTCTTTGTTTTTTAAAAACTTTTTTTTTAAATATTTACAAGCTTTGTTAATTTAAAAAAAAAACTTTATACAATATAAAATATTTATAAATATGAGAGTATAGTATTAAAAAAAAATTGGTGACAAATCAAATGAATTAGTTTATATTAAATCAATGTGAATTTTTTCCATAATTTAGATTTAATAATATAAATTAAATTGAATTTATTCATAAAAAAAATGATTTGCGATAAAAAAAATAATTAAAGTAATTTATTTGTAAAATGAAGTCACTTTCACATTTCACAAAGCGAAGTCGAAATGCATTGCAAGATAGGTAGGTACGTTAGTGACAATATGACATTGTACTAGCTCGTGCTATATATCTCTTTCTATCTCTCAATGTCTTTCTTTCGGCTTCCTAAATTCAGATGTTAGGCCACCAACCCAGAGTGCCCTGCTGATTACTAGCAAATGACATTACTTCATGGATTTGTCAATTATTATTAATTTTTTCTCCTTAAATGATAAATAGACCAGATCAAGTTTTCCAAATGTAAATTTATTTTTTACCAACTTTTGTTTTTCTTTGTTTCACATTATATATTGGAATAAATTGCATTCCAAATATTTTTTATAAATAAATTATTTTAATCTCAAGTAACAAATTATTTTGCTTTTACAAAATGACAAAATTTAAACATAGTTGAAAATCAATTAATCCTTTACATTTTTATTTTTTTAACATTTTTTAAAATATTATTTTTAACCTAATTATCTTAAGTTTACAAATAACTCATACTATATACAAGTTTTTTAAACAAAAAACAAACATCATAAAACTAAATAGATCTTTATAAAAAAAATGTTTTAAAAAAATGATAGAAAATAAAAGTAAATTTTTTTCTCTAACTTTAATATAATAATATAAATTGAAGTTAATTAGTTTAATATTTTTTTTAAATTAAAATAACTTGTGATGAATCACATAAAGTGATACATTAACAAAAGAAAGTGACTTCCACTTCATCTTTATTTATCGGGTATAATGATAATTTAATTATTTTATTTTTATTAATTGAATACATTTATTACATTTTTAATTAACGCTAATTTTTTATTTTTGGATATTTTAGTCCTGAATTATTAATTTTTTGATTTTTTAGATAATTTTTGAGTGGAAAAAACTTTAATCGGGTGGAACTGAACTTTAATAGCTGGAGATGTTGTTAGATATTTAAAGAATAAAACGTCTTAAAAAAATAAAAATTAAAATATATCCACTTTTTTCCTTATTTATTTATAGTTTATATTAATGTCGTCTTTTCTCCTCGGTAGCATATGTGAACAAAGTTTGCAGCAAGATCCGGAGGAAGCATGATTATTAAAGGACTTTGTTACATGTAATCTCGTAGGAATATTATCGTAATATAATTATCCTATAAATAAGATATTATTAATGGTGAATTATACAAATAGTTTATATATATTTATTATTTATGATTTAATTTGTTTTGGTCATTTTATATTTTAATTTTTACATTTTGGTCTTTTATTTTTTACTTACTGTTTACTCCATTTATTTTTTTATATTTTTAAAATTTAAATTTAAGTTAATCTAAGTTTAAGTTAAATATGTGAAAATTAAAAAAAAATTAATAGATATATTTAAGTCTACGTATCTATTTTTTTAGGGTACGATAATATAAAAAAAAAAAATCATTTGTATGCTTGAGTGACAACTGCATTGTATGGAATTCAAACGGGGTAACAACTTATAATGAATTATAGATTTTGTTATCTTAAACGTATTCATATTAATTTTTATGTATTTGTTTTTACATATTTTTTTTAAAGTAGTACCATATTTCAATTCTATTTAAAAAGGTAGAAATTTAATATGATTTTATATATTATTTTGTTTAAATTAGAAATTTGTTGAGGTGATAAGCTTATGCCCACTAAACAACCTTGGTAATTTTTTTAAATATTTAAAAGAGAAAAAATACCGTATAGATTCTTTATATTAAATTAAAAGTCATTTAATCGGATCCCTTACGAAAAAGTATGATCATTTATTTTTATAAAAAATGTTAAAAATTATTTTTTATTAATATTTTTAATATTTTATTTTTTTTTGTTAATAAAACATGATAAAATAAATGTTTGTTATAATATTTTAATATAAAGATTTTTAAAATATTAAATAAATAATAAATTTTATCATAAAATTATCAAATTATTAAATAAATAATAAAATTTATCATTTTTTTTTGTACCTTTTACAAAATATAAAAGATTAAATGACTTTTTTTAACGTAAGGAACTAATTAGTATAAATTTTTTAATCTAAGAGATCTTTGTAGAAATTAAACTTATCTACCCTGAGCCATATGCAATTCATATATATAACTTTTTTTATTGAATATGTGGATAAATTATTAATTTAAAAAGAGTACCCTACGAAATTACACAAAATTATTAACTTTTTATTTATTACATGTGATGATATTTTTACTATATTATTATCGATATAATATTCTACTTGAATTATTTATTTAAAAAAAATTAATCATATAAATTACAACTATATAATTGATTATATAATCGTTATGACACTTAGCATCTGTACAACGATATGGTAGGGAAATACTTCAATAATTATTAATGTTTTTATTTTTTAGATATTAATAGTATGCGTAATTATTGATTTTATTGAGGAATAATTTGTATTATTTTTTATATCGTTTTTAATAATATTTATAATTGATGGGTTAAATAAAGAAAAATATTATAAAAATATAAACTTAATTAAAATATCTTGATACACCTCTAAATAACCTTTCTATGAAATAAAAGTAAACCACTAAAATATAATCTAGAAAATATAAGTAAAAGTTGTTAATTACCTAACAATTAATGCGTATCATTAAGAATTTGTATCCCGAAGTTGTACATAGACAATCAGCTTTCAAGGTAATTAAATTTTTATCCATTTTATTGAAAGATATTTTAATTTATTGTTTCTCAATACATAGGTGGTTATATTTTTATTTTACTTATAATTAATTTTTATCGTGTTAATTAATTAATATTAATTAAATTTTAATAGTTTGGTTAATTAATTATCATATAATTAAAAATAATTAATTTACATTACATAACTTAATCATAAAAATAATTAAGTGCAAACAAAATAAGAGTTTATGTATCTTTAATTAAGAAAAAAAGTTTAAACTATTTAACTTTTTTTTACCTCTTAATATTTTTTTATTTTTGAATTCATAATATGTTATTTTTTAACACAATGTAATAAGCAAAATCTAATATCATGTAAATTTTTTAAAATCATAGTCTAAAATATGAAATAAAAAATTCCCTTACTTTCCGATGGTCAAAACACGAACAATGAAGATAGATAAACTTAAAGTCATCTCCTTCTTTTCCTCTTCTCTTATTCAGTGAAACAAAAAAAATCAATTTATTGAGTAAGTTTATTGAAATAATTTAAATATTTAAAGTCATCTACTTTTTTTCCTCTTCTCTTATTTTAGTTTCTTTCTTTTATTTAATTTAGTTTTTTTTTCAATTTTTATATGATCTGATTTTAACATGTTTTTAAAAAAAAATGTACACTGAGTATAAATTACATCTTTAGTTTTTATAAAATACTATTTTTAAAGAAGAATAATGAAGAAAAAAAAACTAATAAAAAGCATAAAAAAAGTTAAACTTATATAAAAAAAATTAAGGTATATATATATATATATATATATCTTAGATGAGACTTTAGACTTAACATGCGCTCTTTCTTACTTTTTTTTTTCCTTCAGAATTTAAAGTGCTCTATCTGTGATATTATTATCCCAAACTTTATTAAATAGAGATTACAAAAAGTTTAATATTGTTCTCGCTTTTACTGGTATTAAATTATACATGCTTCCAAAATGGGATTCTTACTCTTTAAGCTAGCCAGGAAGTATTACAAACTAAAAAAAAAGAAAAATAATGATAATTAATAATATAGAATCTATATCATTTGGATAAGCGAATAATTTTTATCTTTACTGAGAACTCGTGAGAATTACGAAGTTTGTGTTTTTTTTTTTTTAATTTTTCAATTACTAAAACGGTTAAGAAAGTAATTGTAAAGTTAGGCATGATAACATAACATGCACAATCTTAATTAATTATGAAATTAGTATTACTTTAAGCCTTTAAAATGTAGGCAATTAATTAATTAAGATTGCTCACAGTACGTGAAACAATAAAAGATCTTGGAAATGTTACTTTGTTCTTGTAGTTTTATTACACGTTGCTTATTACTATATTGATAATATGAACAAAGAAAACCCAATTTACTTTTGAAAAAGAGAGGAAGCTATAAAACTCAATCTAACAATCACTGTATACTTTCGGAATTCCTTATTATATTATCTTTTATTAATTCCATTTTCTTTAACATATATTTATTAAAGAAAAAAGAGTTCATTCCATATTAGTTTTGTAGATTTCCTTTTTTTGGAAAATGGTTGATAATCGGCGTAAATGTATTTTAACCTAATTGAAGCATACACTTTTTCTCCAAATCTTAAAAACCATCCATGCCAGCTTGCGAGTCAATTTTTTTTTTAAAGATATAAATTTATCACTGACTTATTAAATTTGATCTTATATATTTTTACAATCGAATTATAAAAATATTTCATTCATAACATTTCATTGTTTATCTTCTATTCATATGATCGTTAAAAATAAATTTATAAAAATCAATGTTTTATCATCTTTCTCATCCATTGTAAAACAAATAAACCTGTTATGAAAATTTACAACTACACTCATTTCTACACACAAAAAATCAGAGCAAAAATCACATCAAAAAGTACCGATACATTTTTGTTCAATAAAATAATATTAAATGTGAAATGATGTATTATATTTTTTCTTCCTAAAAATAAGAATGTAGATGTGATTTTATTTTTATAATTATACGTTTTAAGGTATTATTTTTCTTTATTTTAATTAAAACTATAATAACGTTATTATTATCTAAAAAATTTGAATACATAATTAATATTTTAAATATTAATAATTTATTAATTAATCATAAAATATAAAATTTTAAATAAATAATATAATAATTAAGACACTTAATATAATAATAGTTGTTACTTCAAACTATATAGCCAATTTTATACAAATTATAATATGTTATTTAAAATTGAGAGATTACAAAAAATAACACCCTAAAACTTATAACAGAAAAAGAATACCCAAAAAATATTTAATGGGTTCAAATTAGATGATTTCAACGTTAAACGAATTTAAATAGTTATAATTTAATTTAAAAGACGTTCAAAGTAAAATAATATTTTTTTAATAGTCAAAATTTATGAAAATAACATAAAGAAGTGTTATTTTTGTGGTTACATGTTTTAAAAATTTTATTTTATTATTTTTATTTTAAATTTTATATATTATATAGATGATAAATATTAATTAATATAGACCAAGTTTATATTTTCTTTCTAAATTTTCATCACCGTTCAAAAATGTAAAAAGTAAATTTTGACTTTAACGAAAGTAAAAAAAACAATGTTTATTTAATTGTATTTTTTTAATATCTTTATAATCAAATGATATATTTTATTTTAATTTAAAATATTAAATAATTAATAATATTAAAAATAGAAGTATTATATTTTTATTGTATTCAAATATTATAAAGCATACAAATTAGTAAAATTAATAAATTTACCTAAGATTAAAAAATATATACATGTGATTTAACAATTACTAAACGAAAATTGAAGTATTGGAATGAATTTTTTATTTATCACAAATCACGTGTAGTAAAGTGATTGTGTTTTGTATTTTTATTTTCTGTAAATGATTTTGGTCCTATTTTAATTAAATTTAATGATATATACTTAAGATATAATGATAAAAATAACATAATATTTTCAATTTTAACATTAATTTTATAATTAATAATAAAATTAACAAATTGAACTAATTTGTAAAATAAAAAAAATTAAGAATAAATTTTAAAAAATTAATGTTAATAGATTATTGACTTGGACTTAAATATAATTAACTCATTTTTTAATAATTATTCAATTATTATACACATTTTATTTTTTAAATGAAATAATTAATTTTTTAATTATGTGAAATATATTAAAATTTTATAAGACATTGCAAAAATATTTTAAAAATATTTTTTGAATTTAGTAAATTATTTAATTAATTTTTTTATCATTAAATATAAACAATGATAGAAAATTTGAACAATGTCAAAAATATAAAAGTATTTTAAAAAACTAATGGTAAGAGAGAGAAGAAGAGACATGAGTTGTGAAAGAAATCAAAAACTTTAAATTACTTTTAGAATTATTTTTTAATTAAATAAATTTTTATATTTCTTTGTATATATTTAATTATTATATATTTTTTATTTTTTAACTGTTACAAGTATACTAAATAAGTAAATTTATTTTTTACTTTGTTATTATTTTAAAACAATATTTAAGTGATTGAAAAAAAAAATTATATGAGTGATAATAGAGGAAAGAGTTAATACAATTAACACTTTTTGATAATATATCTAATTTTTGTGTTATTAAAAATTATTTTTTAAACGTTAACTATATTTATAAAAAAATATACAAACCTTAAAATTACTAGCGATATTCCCCCATTTACCCACATGATTCGGATACCGACATACTACATGAATACAACACAAAGAGAGGGCAATAAAGATTTTCCCCCTTAAGACGACAAACGTACACGTTACACCCATAATAAATAAGTCAATTGTTTTTGACACCTAATTTCCTTCTTAATTAAAGCATATCATAATATTATAATTTTGTTAATAAGTTGTGGTTAAATAATACGAAACTTGTATATTTAAATGTTAGAATTTGAATTCTAATTATAATGGTAAATATAAATTTGTGAATTTAAGTTGGATAAAAAATATATTTTAATTTTTTATATATTTTGATAAAATATATACTCTAATAGATAATATTATCCATATTATTTAAATTATTGATATTTTTATGAAAACTTAAGGGGTTGATAAATAGTATTTGTGTTAGTAATGTTAATTAATTAATGAACGTATTATAATTGTATTTAATTTATTATATTAGTGGTAAGTTCACGTGTATTAACTAAAATATATTATTTTCAATAATAAATATTTATTAAATTCATTTTTTACATGTCCTCTTGTTTTCGCGTCTCGTTGTCACGTAAAATAATAATAAGGTAAAATATTGCTTACAATACCATACCTTTTATCAATTTCATACTTTAATTACTTAATTTGTTTAAAATTTTACTATATTTATTATAATTAAGGTTTTTAAATAAATTTTTAATTATGATTCAGTCTTGTAAAAATTTAGTTGTAATACATTTAGTTCATTAAACAATTAGGGACTAATCTTTAAAAACAATTAGGAAAACCATGTATAATATTAATATGAGTTAAGAGGCCATAAATATAAAATAGAATAAAATATCACGTAGGCATCCTTGATTAAATCATCTTGTTTGATCTTTTTGATTATAAATATTCTTATTTAGAGTTATTTAATTTTAAAAAAATTAATTTATTAAAAATAATTTATATTATTTTATTATTTTTATATTAAAATATTACCTTTTAAAAAAAATTATTTGATAACGATAAAATAGCAATTAAAATGAAAATAATTTACACGATATTTTTTTAAATATTTTATGATTTTTCATAATTTTATTATAAATTTTTTTTATTGATTTTTTTAAATTAATATATATATATATAATTGTTTGTAAGATTGTTATTATTTTTGTCTATTTTATTAAATATTTTTGTATTAAATTTAATATTTATATTTTTAAAGACTTATATTTTGATAGGATTTGAAAGAAAAATAAAATTTTAATAAATTAGTACTTTTTATTTTGAAAGTAATAAAATTAAGTGATATTATTTATTATCTTAGAGACTAAAGAACACCCTTAAAATGTTATAAGAGACGTGAGGCGTACTCCCTAAAATATATATTAAAGAAAATTAACTCGTGTATCAATAATTTAATATTAATATATTTATAAAATGAATTATATGCATGCTGTATTACTCATATTGATGTCATATTTCAGTGTTAGTGTCACAAATTTAAAGACCGTTATTTAGTCTTACAAAACCAGAACAATAGGAAAAATATGATGCGTCAGATCTACCTACGGCCGGTTCATGCCCTGCATGTAGGCTGTAGATAACTTCAAATATTTTGGGCCCTGACCATTCATTTGACTACCTGTAACAAAATTCTGGTGCTATTGCCCAGTTACAGTTACGTTAATAGGGAATTTTTTTCTTTCTCGCAGTATACGATCGCGTTTTCGTGAAGAAAATTTATATTTTTTACCCTTCAATCCTTTTTTTCACTTTATCATCCCAAAACCCAGCGAAAATTCACATCCTTCTTTCATACCCCAAATCTTTGTAACCCAATATTGACTGAGATTTGAAAATTGCCATCTCTGTTGATGAAGGAGATACTGGGTGAGGATTGAAGGTGTATATATATGTATACAAGGGGTGAAAGCCCATAAATGAACGATAACCGATGCACCACTACGAACGACGTCGTCTGCTCCTTCTTCGACTGCACATCCTTGATCGAACCATACATTAATAACGTCCTCCAAAGCCATATAGACACAGAGAGAGAAATAGTTTGTTGAAAAAACAAGAAATAACTCTACGCAAAAGAGCTCTTATTATTTTATTCATGTTTTCATTACAATTGTATAGCTATTTATAAAGAAATTTTACTCCTTCAATTACTCTTTTGAATTAAGCATCCCTTGATTTACTCTTTGAATTAAGGATTCTTTGTTTTACTCCTTGAATTAAGGATTCCTTGTTTTACTCCTTGAATTAAGGATTCCTTGTTTTACTCATTGAGTTAAGGATTATTGTTTCTTTCGCTTGAATTAAGGTCCTTGTTTTATTCCTTGAATTAAGGTCCTTGTTTTATTCCTTGAATTAAGGCCCTTGTTTTATTCCTTGAATTAAGAACTAATATCCAATACTTCCCCTCAAGCTGGATCCAAAAGGTTTATGGATTCAAGCTTGGACAAAAGTCGTTGAAACTGATGAGAAGCCAAGGACTTGGTGAAGATGTCATCCAGTTGGTCGAAGCTTCTTGTATAATGTGTCTAAATCACTTGTGATTGAACTTGTTCACGAATGTAATGACAATCAACTTCAATGTGTTTCGCCCTCTCGTGAAACACTGGGTTTGATACTATATGCATGTAATTTCCTTTGATTGTCCAAATAAGGACATAGGAAGAGTTGTAGGAAAATCTAAATCATATAGAAGACGAAGCAATATCAACCTCACAGGTTGAAGCCTTGCCGCGATACTCAACTTGGCGCTTGATCTGGTGATGACGGTTACATGACAATATTTACTCTTCCACGTGTGACCAAGTTTCCACCGAAAAAATGTAAGATGCTTGATGGTGGACTTGCGATCGATTGCATTCCAATCAAAGATCACATGATACCCCATGATTTGTGTGTTGTCATTCTTCTTCATGATGATACCACGACCCACTGATCCTTTTAAGTAGCGTAAGATCCTTTTAACAAGGGTCAAATGCTCAAGAGTTAGGGAGTGCATGAATTGGCTCACAATACTTACAGAATATGTGATGCCAGGTCTGGTGATTGTTAGGTAGATCAACTTACCAACCAGTCGCTGGTAATAACTTATATCCGTGAGTGGCATGCCCTTCAAGCTAGGTTTGAGCTTACTGTCAATAGGGGTAATGGCTGGTTTCGCATCACTCATGTTAGCTTCCTTGAGAAAATCTAGGACATATTTCCTTTGGTTAAGAAAGAGTCCCTTATGCGAGGTTTCCATTTCTATACCAAGAAAGTACTTCAATATCCCAAGGTATTTAATTGCAAACCTTTGTCACGGTATTTCGAGGTTGAAAATCTCGTCACGACATTATCACTTGTAATTATCGGATCATCTACGTAAATAAACCTGAACCAATTTTCCCATAGTTCTGTGTGAACAAATAGTGAAGAATCGGACATTCGCTTTTTGAAACCAACACTAGTGAGAATCCGAGTTTACTTTGGCATACCAAACTCGTGGGACCGTTTTAAACCATAAATGGATTTGTGCAATTTGCACAATAAATCCGATCATTGCTTTGAGGATGCCCGTGGCAATTTCATATAGACTTCTTCTTTGAGATCACCATGCAAGAATGCATTCTTCATATCTATTTGGTACATGTATTCACGCCATATGCCTACGCAAGAAAGACTTCTTGTGTTCATTTTTGCAACAGGTGCAAATGTTTCTTTGTAATCCACCTTGAATGTTTGAGTGAATCCCCGAGCCACCAATCTTGCTTTATACCTCTCAATTGTAACCCACGACTTTCTTGCCTTTTGGAAGTTTGGTGACGCTCCATGTGTTGTGTTGATCTAGGGCTTTAAGTTCTTCTTGCATGGCTTCCTTCCACACCTCTTGGCAATTGGCCTCTACGAAAGTTTTGAGGCTCACCATTTGTAACTCGATATAGTCTTTGAGGAATGCGGCGCTGGATTGATGTCACTCTCTTATATGACACGTAATTTGAGTTGGATGTAATGGTTTATAGTGACAAAGTCTTAAAGTCTTGTGGGAGGTTGCCTGACACGCATTGGATTACGTCGTGGAGCGGGAGGAGTTATCTCACACTCGTTCACATCTTGTACCATATTGTGAGGATCATCTTGATTATCACCGTCTTATGCAAAGTGTACCATTAAGAAGAGACACTTCATTGTTACTTTCGGTGAGAGATGTATCAATGTTGACATGGTACAGGGGATCTTGTTGTTGTAGAGCCTCAAGTTCGATTCTTGGTAATGGAAACACATCCAAGATGTCATCCTCTTGACTTGTGATTTCATGTGACTTGTTGAAAAAAGGGTTAATTTCATAAAATCGAACATCTTTAGACACACGATTAATCTCTAAGTTAGGGATCATAACACTTATATCCTTTTGTGTAGATAAACAACCAAGAAAAATACATTTAGCAATTTCTGGATCCAATTTATCTCGATGATAAGATTGAATATGTACAAAGCAGTCTGACCAAAGACTACAAGGTGTGAGAGGTTAATTTTCCTTCCTTTCACGACCTACAGGGAGACTTGAAATCAAGACTCGGCTTGGGTAATCTATTGATGATGTAAGCATTTATCGCCATAACCCTGGGACGAGAATCTCTTTGGTACATTCATTTTGTAGCATTAATGCTCTAGTTTTTTCAAGTAAGTCACGATTTTTGCGTTCGGCCTACACCATTTTGTTGAGGTGTGCCAACACAACTTATTTGATACATAATGCCATGAATGCTCAGAATATTGTTTCATGATATGGGACATGTATTCGGTGCCATTGTCGACACTTAAGGTTTGAATTTTAGAGAAGAAATGATTTTTAACAAGGTTATGAAAGTCCTTAAATACTTCCATAACTTCATTCTTATACTTTAAAAGATATAACCATGTGACTCGAGAAAAATCATCAACAAAAATCACAAAATACTTATAACCGTCAAAAGATTCATTAGTTGGTCCCCATACATCTGAATGAACTAGTTCAAAACACTTACTAGCCCTAGACGAGGAAGAATTAACAGCAATCTAGTGGCCTTAGACAAGTGGCAAGTTTAACATGCAATTGCATCATTTCCTAAGTTTGAAATAAAGTTGACAAAATTGGTGGAGAAGGCGAGCTAAACGTTGATGCCACAATTGATTATCTTGGATAGGGTTAAACTTGGCTTGAAACCCTCTAGGATTGCTCTTGGAAATGTAATAGAGACCATCTAAGTAAAACCCTTCACCAATCGTCTTTTTGGTGGCACAATCCTGAAAAATGACATTATGTGGAGAAAAAATGCCTAAGCAATTCAAGGTATTTGTGATTTTTCCTACAGACAAAAGTTGGAAAGGAAATGAAGGTACATATAAAACCGCCGACTTGATTTCATCTGACATTAATTTTATTTTTTCATTTCCTAAAACCTTTACATTCTCACCATTTGCAATTGAAACTTGAGAAGGATTTGCCAATTTTTCAAACTTATGAGACTTTGACACATGGTTTGTCATATGATCCAGGCACTGAATCTACAACCCAAAAATCATACAACATATTTATTTTAAGAGCGGTTTTAAAGGCTTTTATGATACCTTGCATGTCCCTTGTGGTATGAGTTTTGTATGCCAAGAAACCTACAAACTTGCCTAGCAATCTTGTCGAGTTTCCTCTTACATGCTATCCACACAAATTCTTGCTCTCTTGTCTTGCTTTGAAGATACAACATAAACTCATTCATAAGTTCGGTTGGATTCGCTGTGAAGTTTTTGAATGGATCGGACCATTAGAGGTAGGCGGAAAGCATGATTTGCACGGTGTAACGGTATGATTCACTTTACGTAAACCCTTATCCTTTATAAAATCAGGTTTTAATTCTGGATGTAGAATCCAACATGTGTCCTTAATATGGCCCGTATAGTTGCAGTGTTGACACTTCAAGTTTGGATGCTTCCCTTTGTACTTTCTCTCGTTAGTTAGATAGGCTCTTGTCTCAGGTGCACTAGCTATTATATCCTTGTTCATGACTTTCCTCCTTACTTCTTCACGTTGAATTGTCGCACATACATTGGTGAATGAAGGAAGTTCAGTATTCATGAGTATGTGGCATCGTATATCTTCATATGTTGAATCAGGACTGGACAAAAGTTAAAATATCTTATCTTCTTCCGCTCTTTTTCGTAGCAGAGCTACATCGGTTGTATGAGGACGATATATTTCTAACTCATTCCACATGATTTTCATGCTTCCTAAGAGATGTATAAAAGGCTTACCATCTTGTTGCAGATTTGAAATGTCCTTCTTTAATTGAAAAACTCATGCAGCATTGTTTTGACTGCCATACATTTCCTTGACCGTCTCTGTGGTATGTAGATTGCAGTAACCGAATATTTTAGCTAATTTACGTTCCGTTGAATTAGAGCCGTGACATAACCAGTCGATCCTTACTAAGCCAGGATTCATAGGTTGGTGAGGAAACATCTCGGTACTTCAATGCTTCCATTTATGAACCCTAACTTGGACCTTTCTTACCTAGAACTGAGACACCGATCTTGACCAAAGTAATTAAACTCATTCAACAAGACTGAGCTTAATCTTTGATTTGAGTTGACATCCACCATAAATGCATATTCACGAAGGAAAGCAGATGAACTTTGAACGATCTGGCGGCTTGTCTTCCGTCATTTCAAAGATTGAAGATGCTAAGATAATAATAAAGCATAAGCAAGTTAATTTTCCTGCTCTGATACCATGTTGAAAAAACAAGAAATAACTCTACACAAAAGAGCTCTTATTATTTTCTTCATGTTTTCATTACAATTGTATAGCTATTTATAAGGAAATTTTACGCCTTCAATTACTCTTTTGAATTAAGCATCCCTTGATTTACTCCTTGAATTAAGGATTCCTTGTTTTACTCCTTGAATTAAGGATTCCTTGTTTTACTCCATGAGTTAAGGATTCCTTGTTTTACTCCTTGAATTAAGCTCTTTGTTTTGCTCCTTGAATTAAGGTCCTTGTTTTATTCCTTGAATTAAGGTCCTGGTTTTATTCCTTGAATTAAGAACTAATATCCAATATAGATGTAGACTATTATGGTAGAAAATGATCGAAAAAGAAAGCTCTAATCAATTTATTGGATCAATGGTAACCTTAATTATGGTTTCTCTTTATTGTATTTGTGGGTTTTAAAATAAATTCTTTATTTTCACCTCCTTTGGTTTTATCTTAGTCTTGAATATTAAACACAAACCCATTTATTAAATCCTATCATTTAATATACATATATTATTTCCTTTAATGCGCGAAGACAGAGCATCATTCGAAATCATTTCATTTGATGCGCGAAGACATAGCAGCATCCGAAAAGGAAAAATAGATTTCAGAAGCTGTAGCCACCAGAAAAACAATAGCTGAATAAAAACAAGAAAACCAACAGTAACAACAGATGCTCTATTGATCTCACTGAAACTCCTCATGTTGTGGCCTCTGTAAATACCGTTTGGTTTCTCGTTATGACCTCTACATGTACAGCAGTCCAAGAAGAGAAAACTGTAAAACAGTGAGAGTTGGCTGCCTCCATAACAGACTAAGAGAGCAGAGGAAATCAACCCAATGACAAACTGTTCATTTCAGTTGCCATTTGTGGTGATTCTTTCATTTGTACGGTAATATTTGATTTAATAGTAAGTTTGTTAATTTATCTTGCTATATATTACCATTAATTTAGAGGGAATATTTTGTGGGTTGATTTTAGATTTTGGTATAATTTGTGAAGCTTTGAAAATTGGTGTTTGTATCTCCATTTGGTTATTAGTGGATTTTTTTCTCGGTGTGCCGTCGTCAGTGGAGTAGACTTTTCACATTGAAAAGTTGAACCACTTAAATCATTGTGTGTCATTAATTTTCTTACTGCTTATTATTTTGCTGTTACCCATTATTATTAATTTGTGCAACTAAAATTGGACTCGATCTTCGCTTCCGCAAATGCCAATTCGTAACAAATTGGTATCAGAGCATTGGGTTATTCTGTTATTTATTGGAACTGATCAAGTTTGCTCTTTTGGATTTATTTTGAGCTTCTGGTTATCTGATTGGTTTCATATTTTCTGGGTTGTGCTTCTGTTTATTTAATATTGGGTTTTCTATCATGGCGGCAAAATATGAAATTGAGAAATTCAATGGTAGAAATGATTTCAGTCTTTGGCGTATGAATATGTAGGCCGTATTAGTTAAAGAATGGCTCGTTAAGACACTTGAAGGCAAGGATAAATTGCCAGAAAAATTAACTGATGAAGAAAAAGATGCATTGATAGAAAATGCTCTCAGTTCTATTCAGTTATCCTTGTGTGATGAGGTATTACGCGAGGTTGGTGATGAGGAATCTCCTATTGGGTTATGGCTTAAATTGGAGAATTTGTATATGAACAAGTCTTTGACCAGTCGATTATATTTGAAGCAGCGTTTGTATACATTCAGAATGTCAAAAGGTACACCTTTGCACGATCATATTGATGAATTTACTAAAATTATTCGTGATCTGAAAAATAGTAGTGTTAAGATTGATGATGAAGATCAGGCCTTAGTTCTATTGTGTTCTTTACCTCATTCATTTGAACATTTTGTTGATACTATGCTATATGGGCGATACACTATTTCTTTAGAAGATGTCAAAGCAGCTTTGAATTCCAGAGAGTTGAAGAAAAAGGTGTCTACTAGCAACAATGATAATAACAATGGTTTATTTGTCAGAGGTAGAAATCAAGAAAAAGGCACAAGCAATAATAGAGGCAAGTATAGATCCAAATCTAGAAAAAGAAAAGATTAATGCAACTATTGCCGTCAGGAAGGGCACTGGAAAGTAAATGGTCTGAAACTCAAAGGTAACGGAAAATATGCCACAACGTCTTCTGGTACTAATGATGTTTCTATTGTTGCAGATAGTTCTAGTTCCGATGGTGAAAATGTTCTATCAGTTTCTATTGGTTCTCTTGGAGATGTTTGGATTCTTGATTCTGGTTGTACTTACCATATGTGTCCCAATAGAGATTGGTTTGCTTCTTATCAGTCTATTGATGGTGGTGTTGTCTTGATGGGTAACAATATGTCTTACAAGGTTATTAGTATTGGTACTATCCGCATTAAGATGCATGATGGTATTGTTAGGACTTTGAAAGATGTTCATCATGTTTAAGATTTGAAAAAAAAATTGATATCTTTGGGTACTCTTGATTCACAAGGCTATAAGTATGTAGCTGAAGGTGGAGTTTTAAGAGTTAGTAAGGGTGTTCTCGTTGTTATTAAAGGGCAATTGTCGCGTGGTTTCTATATGATTCAGGGTAGCACTATTATTGGCAGTGTATCAGTTTCATCCTCGTCAGATCAAGATTCAAACACTACTCGATTATGGCATATGCGGCTTGGGCATATAAGTGAGGCAGGGATGTCTATTTTGAGCAAATAGGATTTGCTTTGTTGTCAGAAAACTGGGAAGCTTGATTTCTGTGAGCATTGTGTTTATGGAAAGCATCGTAGGGTCAAGTTTAGTACAACCATCCATAAAACGAAAGGTACTGTTGATTATATTCATTCAGATCTTTGGGGTTCTTCTCGTGTTGTGTCTAAGGGTGGTGCCCGGTATATGTTGACTTTTATTGATGACTTCTCTCATCATGTTTGGGTGTATTTTCTGAAGAATAAGAATGATGCGTTCTCAAAATTTGTGAAATTCAAGGCTTGTATAGAAAATCAAACATGCAAGAAAATCAAGCATTTGAGAACTGATAATGGTTTGGAATTTTGTGATAGTTAGTTTAATGAGTTCTGTGAAAGAAATGGCATAGTGAGACACCGCATTGTGCGTCATACACCACATCAAAATGGAGTAGCAGAACGTATGAATAGAACTCTCTTAGAAAGAGCTCATTGTATGCTCTTTCAAGCTGACTTGGATAAATCTTTTTGGGCTGAAGCTTATAACCATGCCCGCTATTTGGTGAATTGGTCTCCATCAACTACAATTGAGTTGAAGACTCCATTTGAGGTATTCTTTGGTACTCCGTTTGAGGTATTCTTTGGTACTCCTACTAATTATTCTGATTTAAAAGTTTTTGATTGTCCTGCTTATACTTATGTTAATGATGGTAAACTTGAGCCTAGGGCATTGAAATGCATATTTTTGGGATATCCTTCTGGGATGAAGGGTTATAGATTATGGTGTGTTGAACCCAAGTGACCTAAATTCTTGATTAGCAGAGATTTTAAGTTTGATAAGTTTTTTATGTTGCAAAAGAAAAAAGAGTCTATTGTTGTAGATAAAGATCACGATGTTAGTGAGTAAGTGGAGCTTGAGAGTGGAGCTCCTACTCAAGTGCAAGAGGGCACTTCAGATCTGCCATATATGGATGAGATAGATGATTCTGCTCATGATGTAGTAGAAGAGCAACATGAGCAACCATATAGTATCGCTAAAGGTAAAGGAATAAGAGAGATTCGTCACCCTCAAAGGTACGCAGATGTAGACTTAGATTCTTTTGCATTGTCTGTGGCAGAGTCTATTGAGGTGTATAAACCTTCTAGTTATCATGAAGTTGTCACTTGTGATGAGTCTATTCAGTGGCTAGTTGCTATGAGTGAAGAGATTGAATCACTTCATAAGAATCATACTTGGGAATTGGTGAAACCGCCTAAGGGCCAGAAGATTGTTGGAAACAAATGGGTCTTCAAGAAAAAGGAAGGTATACCTGAGGTTGAAGCAGCTAGGTTCAAGACACGTGTTGTTGCAAACGGCTATTGTCAGAACAAAGGTATTGACTTCAATGAAGTATTTTCACCTATTGTGAAACATAGCTCTATTCGTGTATTGCTTGCTATGGTTGCATTGTTTGACATGGAATTAGAACAGCTTTATGTCAAGACAACCTTCTTACATGGTGAGCTTGAGGAACAAATGTATATGCATCAACCAGAGGGGTTTGTTGTTCCAGGTAAGGAAGATCATGTTTGTTTATTGAAAAAATCTTTATATGGGTTGAAGTATTCCCCTAGGCAGTGGTATAAGCGATTTGATTCTTTTATGATTGATCACGGTTACTCTAGGAGTGATTATGATAGTTGTGTATATCATAAAAGATTTCATGATGGTTCATCCATTTATTTGTTGCTTTATGTTGATAACATACTTATTGCTTCTAAGAATAAGTCTGAGATTCAGAAATTAAAGTCTCAACTTAATGGTGAGTTTGAGATGAAAGATTTGGGTGCAGCGAAGAAAATTTTAGGCATGAAAATTTACAGGGATAAACAAGCGGGCAAGCTTTATTTGACTCAGAAAAGTTATATTGAAAAAGTTCTTGAACGCTTTGGCATGAAAGATTCTAAACCTGTGAGTACACCGTTAGTTGTGCATTTCAGGCTTTCTTTGGATTTGTCACCACAGTCAGAAGAAGAAGAGCGGTACATGTCTCAAGTTCCATATGCTAGTGCCGCTAGTAGTTTTATGTACGCTATGGTTTGTACTCATCCAGACATTTCACATGCAGTTAGTATTGTCAACATATATATGGGTAATCCTGGTAAGGGTCATTGGCAAGCAATGAAATGGATACTTCGGTATTTGAGAGGTACATCTAATTTTGGTTTGGTATATAATGGGAGTTCTAATACTGGTTGTAGTGTTATTGGTTATGTGTACTCCGATTATGCTGGTGATCTTGATAGAAGAAGATCTCTGATAGGTTATGTCTTCACTCTTTCTTATTGTGCCATTAGTTGGAAGGCTACTTTACAGTCTACAGTTACTTTGTCTACGAAAAAAGCAGAATATATGGCAGCAGCAGAAGCAGTG
The DNA here is from genome assembly GCA_033030585.1 of Hippophae rhamnoides. NCBI lineage: Eukaryota > Viridiplantae > Streptophyta > Magnoliopsida > Rosales > Elaeagnaceae > Hippophae > Hippophae rhamnoides. The sequence continues at coordinate 56,156,308 of CM065428.1, read as the reverse complement.
AAAGAAGCCATTTGGCTTAAAGATTTGGTTTGTGATTTGAGTTTACAGTAGAATACTTCTGTTATATTTTGTGATAGTCAGAGTGCAATACACTTGACTAAGAATACTATGTCTCATGAAAGAACCAAACACATTCATGTCAGATATCACTTCGTTCGTGACATTGTCTCTCAATGTGCTATTGTTGTCAATAAGATAATCACTACAGAGAATCCAGCTAATATGTTAACCAAACCAGTTCCATTTAACAAGTTCAAGCATTGTTTGGACTTGATTGGTATTTTCAAAAGATGATCACCCTTCGGGGCTTTGGATGACGGTTATTTAGTAATCCGAGGAATTTTTTTCTGTTTTGAGCCAAGGTGGAGATTTGTTAATAGTGGCCCAAAACAATATTAAGCCCAAACCCATTTATTAAACCCTATCCTTTAATATACATATATCATTTCCTTTGATGCGCAAAGACATAGCAGCATCCGAAAAGGAAAAATAGATTTCAGAAACTGCAACCACCAAAAAAACAACAGCTGAAGAAAAAGAAGAAAACCAGCAGTAACAGCAGAAGCTCTACTAATCTCACTGGAACTCCTCACTTTCTTCGCACTTGTGGCCTCTGCAAACATCGTTTGGCTTTTCGTTGTGACCTCTACATGTACAACAGCCCAAGAAGAGAAAACTGCATAACAGTGAGGGTTGGCTGCCTCCATAACAGACTAAGAGAGAAGAGGAAATCAGCACAAGGACAAACTGTTCATTTCGGTTGCCATTTGTGGTGATTCTTTCATTTGTACGGAAATATTTGATTTAATAGTAAGTTTGTTAATTTATCTTGTTATATATTACTAGTAATTTAGAGGGAATATTTTGTGAGTTGATTTTTGATTTTAGTATAATTTGTAAAGCTCTGAAAATTGGTATTTGTATCTCCATTTGTGATCACACATTAAAAAATTGAACCACTTAAATAATTGTGTGACATTAATTTTCTTATTATTTATTATTTTAATGTTAACTATTATTATTAATTTGTTCAATCAAAATTATTCTTTACGCAAATTTCAATTCATAACAGTTTCAAAACTTCCCATCTCATCATTCGTGCAATTTAAGTATGTATGCAGATCATGCATGGCATCTATTGACTCAAGATCCTTGTATTATTAAACCATTTAAGTCTATGACCATCAACTCTATCTTTACTGATATAACATGTTAAATTATTTATACATTTAAATATAAAGTATTTTTTATTTTTATTTTTTGATATAATATCTTACGTTATTATCAATGAAATTGCTAACGAAATTGCAGGTGTCTCAACGAAATCATCGTTATGTGATCGAAGCTTCGATGAGATAAATGTGGATGGTTGAAAAATAAAAACAGTAGGATGTTATTTGTCTTATTTTATTGAAATTATAAAATAATGATATTTTATTTGTTAATAGTTTGATTTAAAATTATATATATTTTTAAAAATATTAATGATCTTAAAAAAATGAATATTTGGTAAAAAATATAGGCTATTCAAAATTCTGAATATCTCTGTGGCACAAACTCAAACTTCAATCTCGGCCCAACTCAAAGCGTACACTTATGTACCTACCCATCAGTTGTTTTATTAAAATATAATGCAAGCGTTCCCATACAAAAAATAAAAAATAAAAACAATTGTTTAAATAAATAATCTTTAACCATTAAATAAATTTAAATATACGTTTTTATATTACATGGTTTTATCTTTAAGTGTATGAGTTAATAATTATTTTAAATTATGATTATATTTATTTTATTGATTTAAATTATTTTACTTGATAATTTATATATTTAATTTGTTATGCGTATTTATATTAAAAAGAATTCCACAAATATAATATTATATTCAATCCAATCAAGAATACAAAAACATTCAAATCAATAAATTGATACAACAAATTTTCGTAAGAAATATATTTCATATCAATACACTTTTAAAAATTATAAAAACATAACATGTTTAAAATTTATAACAATATATTTGGAAAGAGTTTTAATTAAACGATATTTAACATTAAACGGATCTAAATGATTATAATTTGTACGGTGTTTAAAGTAAAATGATATAATAAATATTTTTTATGAAATGTTTTTAGTAGTTATCTTCGTTTATTTGATTTCTCTAACATTAGCGTGTATGATAATTAAAAAAAAGACATATATTCAATGAAGTGTGACATAATATGATTTTAACTTTATGAATACAATAATAATTAAACAATAAAAAAATATAAAATTTCTATATAAATTTAAAATGAAAATAAAATAAAAAAAACAAAATCAAATACGCATATGAATCACCTTAATTTAAATATAAATCTAAGAGGAAAAAAATTAGATGAGAATCTTTGTGTAAATAAAAGTTGTGTATTGAATTAAAATAACATATTAATATATAATCTATCAAAGAAAGAGATCTAATAATAAAAAATAAAAAAACCTCTCTTCCCTTACAAGAAAACCTTTAAAAAAAGGGCCAGATTTTCTCAAAGAGATGAAAAGAGGTAGAGGAAAAGGCTGTACACATTAAGTTGTGACGGAAGAAACTATAAAATTATTATTTTTTATTATATATATATATATATATATATATATATAATAATTTCATATAAAAAAGTGGGTGACTATAAAGGTCCCTTTTTTTTCTAACAAATAGAGCATATAAATCCTTAGTTTTTGGAAATGCTTTATTCATAACAAGATTAATTTTTATGTGCATTTGATGCCTTTTAAACTAACTAGTTGAGGAAGAAGAAAAAAATTAAAAGATGAAAAGATTGATGCCAGTACTTTTAGTCATTTTCTACTATGTTTACGATTTACCCATACTAGACCTTAAAACTTTATTTATTGGTCCTTATTTAATTGTCACTAAATTTAAAGTTTTAGATTATTTTAGATGATATATTGATTGTAGCCATGCACACATTAATTAAGAAGGTAAAATAATTGATTAAATGTAAGCAGCTTGTAGGTTTGTTGCAAATTCATGCATACCATATTTGTTCATATTACAAAAGTTCAAATCTGATTGTGTAATTTTTTTTAATTTTCTTTTTTTCATTTCTTTGTATAAAGATGATATTATTACCCTTAAATGGATTCTCATGCATGATTAGCGTACATGAGTTAATAAAATACGTGAAGAATATTATTTATACAAACGTATTATGCATTTTTTTATATATAAAATACATCAAAAAATCGATATAAAATATGAACATAATAAAATACGTAAATATATAAATACGATTATGATTCCTGTAATTTTAAACAATACGTTATTAAAAATATAATAATAAGATATATATTTTAATAAAAATATTATGACATTATTTGTAATAATATAAAATAATAAATTTAATATAAATAGATTATAATTGAAGATAATTTAACTACTAACAATAAAATTAATTTTATTTTAGCATGATTTAATTAATGGTTTGACAAATAAGACTCATCTCGCTCATTTCTAGTTAAAAATTTAAAATAAATTAATTATTGTCGTTTGATCTTAAAAATTCATATTTAACAAAAAAAAAGAGCTAATAGAGGTTAAAAAAAATTAAGTCATCTTTTGGTAAATATATTTTATTTTGTAAGATTGAAGACTCGATTATAATTTTATATGATAGATGATATTTTTTTCTTTTGAGTCTTTCTTGATAGGTCATAAATAAATTAATTGACATATTTGTGGAATTTAAACATATATATTACTTTAAGTAAATGTTAATATGTCATTATAGGTACTTGTGTGACTCTTATACTTTACTTATTTATTTATATGATAAATAATCAAAATTAGAGTTAAAAAATGACGAGTTCTCAATTAGTTGTGTGCTCATTTGTGATTAAATGATTTTAATACCTTATATGGCTATTTATAAAAATAATAATTAATTAATTATATTTTTTCATTTCCATATTCTTTTCATATATTACCTTTTTAATTCGGTTCTAAGTTAAAGAGTCATAAAACTTAGGGGGGGTTTAAAGCATATTGTACTTTTGCATTACTCTACTTTTACATTGCTATATCTTTAGGAGACTCTACTTTTACATTGATATATCTTTAGGGGGAGTTTACCTTCATTGTTTTGTCTAATGTTTTGTCCTTCTCATATGTCAAAAAGGGAGAGAGAATAATGTGTTTTACTTACATATTTTTATTATGTGATGCATATAGGGGGAGAACATATTTAATTAAGCTTAATTAATATGAATGCATACTACATGACTATTATTTACAATTCGTTTATTTCTATGTAAACTGAATTAATATACAATGAAGCTTTCATGCCAAGTTATCCTATGCTTTGTCAATGTCATTTCAGTTACTTACAAACTTGTTAAGTTGCACCGAAAATGGATCTATCGGACCATAGGATAGTTCCACTATGGAGTCTAAGACATCATTGTATTTTTATCTTATTTTTAAGTGTCATGTAGTGAGTGACAGGTTTACCACACGAAAATGCCATAGGGGGGAGGGAGGGTTTGTAAGGATTATGAGTGTTGGCTATTTTCGTGGATAAAATATTTACTTGTAAATTTGTTTTTAAGCATGCTATCAAGTCTATCAAGAAAAGTCGAACAAATGCTCGAGTTCCAGATAATTGTACTTCAAGTATATCCTTGATAACCACTACACATAGAATTTCATTTATATATTTAATAACACATGTTTATAAATTTAATATTAGTTTTGGTATTTAAATATTTTTTTATGTATCTTAATATTTTTTAAGATATGATTTAAAAATATTTTATTTTAATACTTTGAATAATGAAACCCAAAATTTTCTAATCCTAATACTAATAGGTTATATTTATCACTTATATATATATATATATACACATAGGGTTAGTGTTAGGGTTAGGGTCAGGGAAAAAAGATGTGGTGAAATAATCTGAGTGAAATTTTTTTTTTGCCGAACTGCTGAAAACAAAATAACTAGAGTTGGGGGCAAGAGAAAGAAAGCTATCATCATCAGCCATTAAGATTGAGAGAGAAAGCCAAAAGTTTCTTAATTAATATTGAAAGATTAATATTATATTTGAACCCTTATCGCCACACTTCATCCTAGAAAAGCCGTTCAAGAAATCTGATCACAGGCTATATAAAGCAGTATTTAAAGAATTGATATACACTGTCAAGGTAATTGATTTATTTGTTGATGAATTAGATGAGAAGGTTTATCATATTCCTACAAGAGAATTCGATAATCGGTAGGAGATCAATTTATGCTTATCACTATTTGGCAAGTAGTGAAGTTAATTAGGTGAGAACCTTTAATGCAGAGAAATTAATTTATGATATATATTAGTTGAATATTTGATTAATGTATCATATTTATTAACCTATTTATTTTAATTTTTTTATATTCATATAGTTTATTTTATTATTAGAATCTTGTATATTTAAATCTAATAATTATATGATTTATCATGATTATTTGATTTAATTATTAAATATTAAAAAAGTTATTTTTTAAGTTATTAAATTATAAATTAATAAAAATTATAAATAACCTATTCATTTTTTCTAGTTTAATTAGTTCCATAATTTATAAATTTTTAATTTTTATAGAAAAATATTAAATTAAATAAATAATATATTTTTTATTAAATTTATTTTAATATTATATTTTAAAAACATATAATATATATCTATTAAAAAATTGGACATAAAAAGACTGTTTCGTCCGCCTAGAGTACGAATTCCCCTTTATGTCGTTTTTGTCGTATTATGGCTGGTGTAAATCTCTTTCTAATTAATAAAATTCCCACTACTTTAATATATATATATATATATATATATCTTAATTTCATATCAATAATTAAATTTATATTCTTAACAAATAAAATAAAAGGTAACGATATTATTAATAAATCATAATAAAAATTATATTTAACAATAATAATATTAAAGTATAATTAATTTTTAAAATAAAATAAACATGTTTTATATTTTATATTAATATAACTAAAATTATCGTGGAAATAAATTTAATTTAAATAAACACCCTCTAAGTACAAAAAGTCAAAAAGAAACAACCAAAGACGTAAGCAAATTTACTTCTTCTTGTCATCGAAGAGAAACGCCAAAGTTTTCCTTTTTCTATTAGAAGTGAGAAAATGTGATAAAATTATATAAAGCATTTGGATCACATATTATTATTTTTAAAATTTGATAATTTAATTCAATTATTTCTGAATTAAGTTAACTTAGTTTCAAAAATTTAAGAAATATATAAAAAAAATCAAATTATGAATTTTTAATAAAATAAAAGAATACAAATAAGATGATTGTTCTTATTTTACGTATATATTAGATGTATTTAAACCACTTTGGTACCAAATAATGAAATTTTTTCATTTTTAATTTTTTTTCTTTTTTTATGGTAGGAAAAAGAGATACTAAAATCTTTGTTATATAAGAAATTTTTTTTAAAAAAATTAATTTAAAATTATTAAGTTAATCTCAATTAATTAGATATGTATTTAAGAAATGTAATTTTCATTGTGTATAACAAATAATTCCGATGATATTATATTAATTTAATCAATTTAAATATTTTTATTAAATTATTAAATCAAATCAAATCAACTCAATAATTACAAAAATAAAATAATAATGAAATTAAATTAATATTTTTTTAAAAAAAATCTCCCTTTTATCAGTAGATAATAAATTAATAAAAGGTTCACATAGTGGTTAAGAATTATTATTTTTACTTCAAAGTCACGTATTTAAATACATTATATATCATTTAATTTAAAACAATAAATAAATAGCACTCTTAAGGTTATTACATTAGTTTTAATGTCAAGACTGAAGACACAGATCATGAAATTAACATTCTGACATATATAAATTCAAATTCAAATTCAAATAAATCATTGTAAGCAGAACAAAAAATATTACATCGATCATAATATACCATGCATGTGGACATAGATGACGATGAAAAGTATGTATAGTAGCAATAATTCAGTTACAGACTCATTAAGAGTGCTGGACCATATGCAAAACGACGCTGGCAATGTAAAAAAATAGAAAGCATTTAAGATGGTGTCCCTATGATGTCCTTACCTAACTAGCCGCTCTCGTATTTTACGTAGGAAAAAGTTTATTTACAATAATTTATTTTATAATAATGAATTATATATTACATAATGATAAATGTATATATATATATATATATAATTAAATTAATTAATAGATAGTTATCATATAAATTATAACTTTATAACATTTTATTATTTTCAAATTTTTTTCCTTTTCCTTTATTCATGACTGATGAGGCCTTTTTCCCCCTTTGTTTGGTGCATCCACGAAGGCGCCCAACACTAGGTATTGAAAGGATAAAAATGAATTTTGATTGTTTTATTCTTATAAATTTAATATATTAATAATATATTTTTTAAATTAATACACATTAATCGTATTATTTTACATTTTTGAATATTTTAGTTATTTAATAATTTTAATTATTTAATTTATTAATTTTACAGGAATGAATTATAGATAATTGAATAGTAAAATATCTGAAAACATTAAAAAAATATAAGCAAAAAAGCGATTAAAATTATCTAAACTAATTTAAAATAAATAAATTGTATATAAATATAATAGTAACGTTATTAAATTATATAAATTATAAAAATGATTAAAATATCATCGGTGACTTTTTTCAAATTGAAGTTTCATTGACAACGGCTCCACTAAGAAATGTCCATGGTCCACCTACGTTACTCTTTTGAGTAGCTAGATTAATGAGTAGTAATATATATATATATATATATATAATATTAGTGGAGATATTTTTATACTTAAGGGTCAAAATATTAAATAAAGTTAATAAAATAATGGGATAGAAATTATAAGATTAATAAAAGGTGGGATTGAGTAATTTGATTAGAATTTAAAAAAAAAAAAATTTCCTAACTAGAGTAAGGTTTCAATCTAATTTATTGTTGAATCATGCATCCTCCCCACAATGTGGTTGTCAATCCTAAAATTATGTATATTTTCTTTTAAATAAACAACACATACCAATAAAATAATATAAGAGATGAATGATAAGTAGAATCTAAATATATACTCCAAAATAACTAATTGACTTTAGAAGTATGATGATACAATTATATACTATAAAAGCATTATTGTGTGGAAATTGATATTATGTGTTCATTTAATTCTAATATGAAATTAATTACACTTGGGATAGATGAACGTTTATTAATTATTTAATATTTTTTAACCGTTAGTTATCCCTTAAATCTGCATTCATTTTTTTGATATTTATTATTTAGATTAAATTACATAAATAGTCCTTTTTTCATGCTTTTTAGTTATTTTATTGTAATTTAATCCATTTACTTTTTAGTTTTTATACTTTAAACCATCACCATCTTTTCTCCTTAGAATTGGGTTTTAGAAGGTTGACATTAGGGATGAATATTTTTAAGCATGAAAAGCTAAAAATTATAGTTTTTCATAAAAAATTGATATTTTTTTTCAATTATAGTCGTAATCGATAAACGTAAGATAACGATAGTTATTATGATACCGAAATAATAGTTAATTGAAACTGAATATATATTAATATTGAATCCTTAATCCAACTTATACGTGAATAATTATATATTTTAGATTTTCACGTAAGATGAAGTTTATTTAAAAATTATATGCAAAGGTTTAAATAAGTTAGGTTTTAATATATTTAATAAGATGTGGGTCTTTAACGTGTAAATAAGTAAATATAATGTTTATTTTATTGATATATTAATATATATATATATATATTGGTTATAATCCCTAGATCACACAGTGTATTATTATTATCTAATACCTCATCATTAGAAAGAGAAGATAAAAAAACTAGAATTTTTTCTAAAAAAAACATATATATTTTGAAGACTAACTATTTAAATACAAAATTAATTAATAGTTATGAATTCAGGTATGTTTATACATATTTGTTTTTTATTCTTATTGATATAACATGAATATTCTTAAGTTATTTTTAGGTGATGATTTCTAGCAAAGTTTATTTTGTTTTAACAAGTGATATCGAAGTCTCTTTATGTTTAATAATTAAGAATCAAATTTATTTTTTATATTTTTAAATCTGATGATTTTAATTTTATTGTTATCAAATTTAAAAATAATTATAGTTATTTTTTAAAAATTAAGTACTCAAATTCAATAATATTTTATAAGTATGATTATTGATTTTGGATTTTATATGCAATTTTTTCTATCAAATCCTTAAAAAAGCTATTTTTGGTACTTTTTATGTTTAAAAATAAATTTAAATTTTTTCAATTTTAAAAAGAAAATCAACAGTGTTTTGGAGGTGTTTTGTACTTTTGTAGAGAGACTAAGATTTGTGAATTATGATAACGTGAGGTGAGGATATTATGTGTTGATGCTAATATTGATAATAATAAATAACGATTGGACTCAAATCTCAAAGTTGTTTTATTTGAATCGCCGTTGGTAACGGCAGTTTCAGCATGGAGATTGGAGACCATGCAGGGTTTCCTTTCGTACTACAACTAGTGGTTTCTTTATGTTTCAACTAAAGTTTTTTAACTACTGCATAATTAAAAAAAAAAAAGAAGAGGCTCAGAAATATATTTTTTAAGCTCGGAAATAATTTCACCTGTCACTAAATTATTACTAGAGTTTCTTTTATGATTTTTAACAGGATTGAAGCCCAAAATAATTATCTTTTTAAATTCTACAAATAATTTTTTTAAAATACGTACTGATATTTTATGAACTTAAATAAATTTTTCATGGATTTAAAAATATAGATTTAAATTAATTGATCAAAATATGGATATAAGTTTTATAACCCAATAAAAATTTAGTATCATTGATCGACGTTGACCGATGACTTTGACCAAATATTTTTTATACAACTTAAAATTCAAATATTAGTATATTTAAAATATATTTTAAGATAAATTAATTCAATTAACATGTAGTCAAAATGACATCTCTTATGAAAATTAATTTGTTAGAGAATATAAAAAAATTATATGCATTTCATTTATGTGAATATAACTCGGTCAAAGGAATGTTGATATTTGATAGAATTAAATGTATACATATGGTAATAAATACGTGATAATTATTTGGTTTTACATATGAAAAATAATTCAACCCAAATGAATATTATTATTTGACATGTTCTTGTTGTTAGTGTTTGATTACTATACAAAGATATCACTTATAAGTTAAAATTGTTATCTAAAGATAAAATATAAATAAAGTGTCTCATATATTGAGATGAGATTTAACTTTGTTTGAATTTGTTATTTTGGTTTTGAGACTTATGTGAACATGTTTTGTTTATGTGTTGTTTTATGGAATCAGTGATAAATAATCATGTTAATATTATTGCCAACGTAAACTCTATTCTTATGCTAAATGGCATCAAATTCAAGTCATGGTAAAAGAATCTCTTGATATTTCTTGGAGTCATAGATTTAGACCTTGAGATTTGATTCTTCTACTATCCTTACAAATAAGAGTACTTTAGATGAAATGAAGGAAAAAGAAAGGTGGAAGAGATTAAATCGTATGTGTATGATGATTATGAAGAAGGATATTCTGGATACATTTAGAAACACAATGTTTGAAAAGATAACTACTGCTAAAGATTTCCTTACAAACATTGAAAAGAGGTTTGTTAGGTACGAAAAGACTGAAATAGATACGCTCTTAACAAGCCTAATTTCAATGAAGTATAGGGAAAAACAATATAAGGGATTTCATCATGGAGATATCTCATCTTACTTTCAAATTGAAAGCATTTAAGCTAGAGCTCTTTGAGGACTTGTTGGTGTATTTGGTTTTGATATCCCTTATGTCACAATTTAGTTAGTTTAAGGTGAGCTACAACTATTAAGAAGTGACTTAGTCTCTGAATGAACTCATCTTACACTATATTCAGGAAGAGAAAAGATTGAAGTAAGATAAGGCAAAAAGTGTTCAAATGGACTCAAACTCTAAGTATAAGGACAAGAGAAAGAAAATAAAAAAGATTAAAGAAACTGTAATTAAGTACAAGATATAAAAAAAGAAAATTAACAAGTGAAAATTTGGCTAGATTATAGCATAAGAAATTTGATTATATCTCCGTAATGACCTTTAATTTAAACAGATCTAAATATAATTTCTATTTTAATAATAGATTAAAATAAATATATAATTATTAATTATATATATACAATGGTTATGGTTACCAGTTCGCACTGTATATTATTCTTATTTGAAATCTCATCATTAGAAAGAGCAGAATTGAAACTAAAATTAATAACTATAGATTCAAGTATGTTTTCACATATTTGTTTTTGATTCTTGGTGATCAAATATGAATATTCTTACCTAGAATTTTTAGGTGATGGTTTTCACTAAAGATTATTTTGTTCTAACAACTAATCTTATATTTATATATACATATAATTACATTGAATTTTATTTATTCTTATTTTAAAAAACACATAATACTTAAAATAATTAGATTGAATTTTATTTATTCTTATTTTTATATTTTTTATTTTAATTAAAAATATGTGTTAAATAGTTAAAAAAATTACATTAATGTCAATATTTTAAATAATATAATAGAATAAGAACTATGTTAACATTTAATTTTTTAAATTAAATATATTTTTAAATAAATTTTAAAAAATTAATAAGTATGATTAAACTAAAAGTTATTCATAATCAAAAATTATTATCTAAATATATATAAAATCAATACATAATAATTATAATTATTAACAAAACCATGTCTGTCCACATGCATGTGCCATCAGCATGTGACTTGTATCCTATAGGAGTTTGATATAGCGATATTACATTTCAAAACTAAATATTTGATGTTCGAGTACAATTCATATTAATAATTTAGGAATTTTGGTTAAATAATTTATTTATTTATTATTATTATTTTGTGATTTTAAGGAAAAAAAATTAAAAAAGAAAACAAAAACAAGTATCACCTAAGTTGTTAGGTAATGCTTTATAACTTTATTTATTTTTTCATAATTAAATAATTAAGAATTTTTTTGATTATTACTTGTGAGATTGTAAAATTATATTTTTAATTATATTTTTTTGAAATTTATCGATAAGAAAGTTATAAGTCTTAGTTTATATGTATTTGATGAAAATGAAAAAAGAAGAAGAAGTTATAATTGAAATTAAATCAAAAATATTTTTCAGATATTCACGAATAACGTAATATTTTGTATATGATTTCTTAAATAGTAAAAGAATTAAATAATTTTTTTAATAAAAATACATTACTAAAAAAAGGCTCGAAAAAAATATCAAAAATCTTTGCCAAATGTGTTGATTAAGTAATCTATGAATTATTGTTAATTAATAACCACATGGTTTTCCTATGTATATATATCCTGAACCTATATGATCATTAATTGCTTTATGATTTTTGCTTTTGCCCGAAAGCAATTCTTTGTACTATATGATTGTTTCTTATATATAAAAAAAATTACAAATAGTTTTAGAAGAGCTATTTTATTTTTTGTCTTTTTTTTTTTACTCATTCTAGATCATTAAGTGAGTTATATTTTATCCTTTATATATAAAATTATTGTACTTTTGTACTATTAGTTAATATGAGGGCGTAGAAGGGAACCAAATGGATACATGTTTTAGGGTTTTAAGTTTTTCTTTGATAAGAAAACATATATTTTTTTAGTGAATTAATATTTTTAGAACAAAAAATAATAAATCCTATAACAATTATTTATTTTACTTCATAATTTAATACTTTAAATTTTTTAAAAATATAAGTATTGTTTTTTACATTACCAAAACTTCTCACGTAATAGATTGAAGCTACCCTTTCATTATTATATTGCTAAAACATGTAGTAGCTAGCTAGCAGAGCATTGACCATTGAGTAGCAAAAGATTGATCGTAGCATTTGAGACTCATTATGAGTAGTTAGCGTATACAATGTCTCTTTTTGATAGGGAAGATTAATTCATTAGAGAAACTATCAATAACTTCAAACAAATTACCAATACCTTCAAAATGTACATATTCATTTTTTTTACACGTTTTTACATCAAAATGTCATATTTATATATTTTCCATTAAATTATTAAAAAATATCAACATATTACCGTTTAATTATCGTTATTATTAAATTATCGTTTAAAAGTATTTTGTGATTAGAATATCTTAAATATTGTTGATATTATCACAAAAATATGGTTAAAATGTAACATAAATTTATAAATTATTCTAGTAATTATATTTTATTTTAGTGAATTTGATATTTATATAAAATATTCTATTATAATTCACTACAAAAAATAATAATAAATAATTTATGAGAGGAAGAGGTTGGTCCACACCCTATTATAAAACTAAAGAAAACCATGCAATTAATTTTGGGGATATCTAGTAAAACATTAACAAATATAGGAATAAATGTGAGACTGTAGGAATATGCACCAGTTAGCTGAGAAAGAAGACAAGGGCAGTTTAGTCATGTGAGTTGTACATGAAAAAAATAAATTTATAAGTCATTTATATTTTGATAATTTTAAGAATGTATTGTTAGTTATCAAAGTAAAATAATTAATAAAAAAGCTTCTCTACCGTTATCATAAAAATGACTAGTATATAAAATCTCTCATTATAGAGATATACACACCTCTTGAATATATATATATATATATATATATATATATATATTTGTTTGAATATTATTATATATCATAAAAATATTATTAAATTGATCATAATTTTATTTTATATATTTTTGTGTATCTAATTATATATATTATCCGATTAAACTCAGTAACACGTGATATTTAAAGCTTTCCTAATTTGTCTATCTCATTTATGTAGCTGACCTTTCTTCACTGTCAGGCCATGTCTTCATTTACAAACAAAATCTCTCTCAATTAAATCTCTCTTTGATTCCTAGCTAGCTAGCTAGCTCCATAACTTTCTCCATTTGATTAAGACTACTGGTGTTATATAAACATAAACTCCTGCTTCTTGGTTTTTGCTGATTCCACTTCAAAAATGGGTCGGTCACCGTGTTGCGACAAAGCGGGTTTGAAGAAGGGTCCCTGGACTTATGAAGAAGATCAAAAACTCTTGGGTTATATTGAACAACATGGCCATGGTAGTTGGCGTGCCTTGCCTTCTAAAGCTGGTATGTATTTATATATATATATATATATATATAATATAGTTTAATTAATTTAATTTATTACTAAAATTTAAATCTTATTTATATGTTAAATTTGTTGTTGATACTTTGTATATCTAGGGCTAGAAAGATGTGGAAAGAGCTGTAGACTGAGATGGACTAATTATTTGAGACCGGATATAAAAAGGGGAAAGTTCAGCTCGCAAGAAGAACAAACCATTATTCAACTCCATGCTCTACTCGGCAACAGGTGATTAAGTCTTCTTCAAATCCACACTCACTTAAAATCTTCATTTTTTTAATACACGTTTAATTGGAGTTAGTAATAAAGTAGTGTTTATCATTTTTTTTTCTTTCTTTTTATTAATATCAGAGTTCAAGAATTTAATTTCCACTATTTCCCTTCACTCTAATTAACTAATAATACAGTTTCTTGTAGTTAATCTTGTCAAGTGAAGACTAGTATGTACGTAAATAATAACATTGTAAGGTTAATTTCTTCAGCCTGCAGCATATATAGAAACTTTTCTTGAACACATCCATCCCCTTGTATTATTGAATAAAACTATAAGCCAGCCGTATGGATTTGTATTTTATTGGCTACTTGAACCAATTAATCAGTAGTACGTACTATTTTTAACAACACATAAATATATACTTACTTGATGGTTTTTAGGATTTAAATTTTTTAATGACTACGTTTATATTGTAAAATTCACCCTCTACTGTACACAAAACAAAATACCTAAATTTATTTGATTTTTTTTTAAAAAAAAAAAATTTGTCTTTTTTTTCTGTTATGGGTTAATTTATTGTCCTGTTATCAGGTGGTCTGCTATAGCAACTCACTTATCAAAGAGAACAGATAATGAAATAAAGAACTATTGGAACACACATTTGAAGAAAAGGTTAGCCAAAATGGGTATAGATCCAGCCACACACAAGCCCAAAAACGAAGCTCTTCTCTCCTCAACTAATGACGGTACTCATTCCAAAAATGTATCAAACCTTAGCCACATGGCTCAATGGGAAAGTGCACGTTTAGAAGCCGAAGCCAGACTTGTTCGAGAATCTAAGCTACGCACACATTCAACAATATTCCAGCAACATGCTTCAACCACCACCCATTTGATCCTAGCTTCATCAACTAATTCTCTTCATAATCATCATGATCATCTCTTTAAATCTTGGAAAAATAATGACTCATGGTCTAAATTAACAACTGATCATCCGGGAATCTCTTCTGGGCTTCTTAATCCCAGTGATCTTGAATCTCCTACTTCTACACTAAGTACTTTTTCTGAGAATAATAATGATCTGCCTGTTAATATTCCCATGTTAGAGTTTATGGGTTCTTCAGAATCTAATAAATATGAAAAGGGGATTATTAAAAAAGAAGGTGAACATGGTTGGAAAAGCTTTGGAAACTCATCAAGTTTACATGACCATGATAATTACAAAGAAGCCCTTGAGAATTCTTTGTTGTTTACTTCAGGTATTCATGATATATCAATTTCTATGGAGGGGACTTGGCCACCTCATCAGTCTACTGATTTAAAGACTAGTAATACTAGTATTGATAATTTTATGGCTGAGGAGGGATTCACTAGTCTTTTACTTAATGGTTCCGATGACCCGAGTTTGTCGGACGGTAGTGGTGGTACTGATTCCGATAATGGTGGCGAAGGTGGTGGTACCGGTGGTAGTGACTACTATGAAGATAATAAGAATTATTGGAATAGCATTCTTAATTTGGTCAATTCTTCTCCATCTAATTCTCCATTGTTCTGATTAGATCTCCATGATATGTAGTACTACTTAATCTCCACGGACAATTACAAATGTTGTTTCCTAATTAACCAATTTTGGTTGCTTCACAATATATATATATATATACACTACTGGCCAGGTTACATGAAATATAATAAAAAGGTTATATAATTAAGGTCATATATATTAAAAAATTACACTTGTGGAAGTGTACGTACTCATCTCTTAATTAATCAAATACTAATTTGGTAATTAGATGTTTACGTCATTTAATTTGTTATTATTGAAATAATTGTTTATTAACAGTAACTTTGTAAAATAATTATGCCACTATATATAGTATAATTAAATTATTATATGGAGCAAAGATGTTAACAAATAAATCTAAACAATCATCTTATGATTATAGAATAATTTAAAATTTGATACTAATTAATAAATTTTAAAAATAAAACATGCATATTCATTATAGGGATAGGGGTAGGTAATTCAACGATCAGATATTATCAATTAAATCTATTGGTTAAAATCATGCGTAATTATATATGATCCATTATAAATATGGTAATTAACCATATTTAAGTTTTCTTATTCATGAAATGAAGATCATATATCTATATCAGTTCTTGTCATTCGTTGGGGACATAGTTCTGACTTATATGGAAGTAAAGGTTGAGTAATTTGCTCAAAGAATTTACTACACAAAATCAATTAATAAATAGGCAGTTGCTATTTCCGAGATCAATTCAACATTTTATCTAATAATTTAATACTCAAATATTTTTAAAAATAAAGTTTTTTGGTTATGATATGTTAGTAAAAGTTACTCGGCTACCCATACAATTAAAACAAAATTAAACTAAAGAGACATATTCAATTAACTTGCTGGGTATAAATTATTACAAGTCACGTTACAAAGGATGATTATTATTTTTTAACTCAGTAATTCTATAAACATATCTATTTAATAATCTTTATAAAAAGATAAATTCGTTGCAGTTATTTTTCATTATTTAAAATATTATAAAGCTCCTTAATTTAAGGAAGCGAAAGCATCAGACAAAAGCAAGGAGGCAACGTGACGGTTCATTGAAAGAAAACAATGGTTTTAATTCAAGGAGAATTTAAGGCAATTAATTTAAGGAGTAATTGAAGGAGTGAATTTTTCCTATAAATAGATGTAATTGTAATGAATTAATCATCCAAAAGTGTTCATTCCAATAGAGAGAAAAACTTAGAGAGAAAAGCTTTGTGAGAGAAAATTGAGAGTAATTTTCTTGGGTGTAATTCGGTTGTGAGTTGTGAGCGTTGTAAACACCTTGTGTAATTTCTCCCTTTCGAAAAAAGATCCGCGGGTCAGGACGTAAGCAAGATTGGTTGAACTCAGATTATCCAAATTTTGTGTGTTATTTTTCTATTCTTGCTTTCGTAAATCTGAACTGCATCGAATTTGCGTTATTTCCCAACAACCCGGTATGGTATTGGTGGTGATTTACGTCAATTTTTCGCAAGAAATAGTCGAGAACGATCGAGAGGAAGTCAAATTTTAGTAGGAGCAATGGCGCGAGATGAAGGAAAGGTGAAACTCGAGAAATTTGATGGCCATGATTTTGGGTTTTTGGAAAATACGGATAGAGGATTATACGTATCAAAGAAATCTATATCAACCTCTCTGCCAAAGAAACCGGAAAATATGAAGGAAGAAGATTGGAATCTTACAGGCATGACTACCTGGGTTATTCAATCGACGCTATCATGTAATGTTGCCTTGCAAAGGAAAAGACTGGGTCTTATGGCCTCTCTCAATATGTATGAGAGCCACGACCTCAAACAAAGTGCACTTGATGAGGCGTTTGTTCAATTTTGTGGATGAATGAAGGCGCGTACGGTAGCTCGACATCTCGATAGACTCGACACGGTCACGGCCCGGTTGAGTTGGTCGAAATTGAAAGATGCGAGCATTAATACTTTTATCTTCTTTACCAGAGAAAGTTGGAGATACTCTTGTCCACGGGCGTGAGTAGCTCGTCGAGGAAGTTGAAAGTTGGGGTGACGATGTTCGTGATGCGGTTCTCATGAAGAGATCAGAGCGTAGAGAGTCGCGTGAATCGTCGGCCAGTTTTGCATCTGAGTCAAGAGGAAGAAATTCAACCAAAGGGAATGAACGTGGCGTAACAGAATACGAGGTAGATCAAAGGACAAGAGGTCCAATCCAAGAATCCTAATAATTCCCTTGGCTCGAAGATTATCGAGTGTTGGGTTGTGGAAGAAGGCAGGAGCCTACAAAAATCGGTGCAAGAGTGCACCGAAGAATGACGAGTGAAGGTAGAAGCGAATGTTACTTCCACCTCGGGAGGAGACGATGCATTGATATGCTCTTTGGAGAAGCGAGGAAGAATCTTGGGTGTTAGACTTTGGAGCATGGATTTCCGTACGCTACTTCACAAAAAGAATTCTTCGAGAAATATGTCCCTAAACCTTGGAAAGGTATATCTTGGTGATGATCAACCATGTGCTATTATTGGCAAAGGTGTAGTGAAGATTAAGTTGAACGGATCTGTTTGAGGCGAAGGATGTCGGTCGCATATTCCCGATCTCGGGAAAGGAACTTAATCTCGGTGGGGCGATTAGCCGGTGGAAGGCTACACTACGATCTTCCATGGTGATGATTGGAAGATTTCAAAGGGTGCGATGACAGTTGCTCGAGGCAAGAAAAATGGCACTCTTTACATGACAGCAGATGCACGTTGTTCAATTATAGTTTAAAGCAATGAAACACCCAAATCGTGGCCAAAAGACTAGGCCATATGAGTGAGAAGGGGATGAAGATTATGCTCAAAGGGAAAACTTCCAGTACGGTTCACGCGGAGATAGACATATGCGAAGATTGCATACTTGGAAAGCAAGAGAGTCGGCTTTCAGACAAGTTGCAGAATCCCAGAAAAGAAAGACTAGAGCTTATTCACTCGATGTTTGGGGACCAGCCGCCTCATCTATCGCATTGGTGGGAAACACTACTTCGTGACTTTCATTGATGATCGCTCTCGGAAGGTATGGGTTTACTTTCTAAAGCGTAAGTCTGAAGTATTTGAGGCTTTTAGAATATGGAAAGCTATGGTGGAAAATGAGACGGGTTTAAAGATCAAAAAGCTCGGGCAGGTAATGGTGGTGAATATGAAGACACTGAGATTCAAAATTTCTTATGAGCACGGGATCGGAATGGAAAGAAGCGTGCACGGGCAACGCCTCGGCCAGAATGGTGTGGGCGAGTGTATGAACCAGCGTTGACGAAAGAGCCGAAGCATTCGGTATCTGATCGCCAGTCATCGAAGCAGTGCAGGCGAAGCGGTCGGCACGGCATCTTACTTGATCAGCGAGGCCCGTCTGTTCCATTGGAGCGTAGAATACCGAGAGGAGGTATGGAGGCGGAAAAGAGGTGAAACTATCACATCTAAAAGTTTTCGGTTGTGTAGCATTTGTCATATCGGTGATCAAGGCGGGAATAAGCTTGATCCCAAATCCAAGAAATGAACATTTATTGGTATGGTGAGGATGAGTTTGGCTACCGTGATTTGGGATGACGAAAAGAAGAAATTTATCCGTAGCGAGATGTGATTTTCAACGAAAGGGTGATGTATAAGGACGTGTATAAAATAGACGCCATGATGATTCAGAGCGAGAATGAGTCGGTATTTGCGTATGCGGATGATGTCCGAGATAGTTCGCAAGCGAACTTGTAACAAGTCCTCGTGAGGAACTTGTTGGACGTAGCAAGATACATCATTCCGACACATCAGACCTCTTCTTAGCTCTTGTATTGAGAAGGTCTTCGACCTCGTATGCAATGCGGAGATACATGGTAACTATGTTCTTTGGCCCGATGGTGGGGAGCACGAATGCTATGATGAAGCTTGTCGGACTCGAGATTCCACAGTGGGAGCTTCTTTATGAAAGAAGAAATGAAATCTCTCATCTCACGACGGACATAGGAACTGAATTTGATTACACATGGGAAAGAAGGCGCACTTCCTGACAAATGGGTGTACGGGTGAAAGATGGCATGATGGTTCAGAGATACAAAGCGCCTAGTTGTCCAAAGGGTTTCGGCAGAAGGAAGGAGTTGACTACTGCGACATTTTTGCTCCGTTGTGAAGCTTAATACTATCGAGATCGGTATCAGCATTGTTAGCCATCGAATCTTCATCTTGAGAGCAGTTGGATGTGAAGGCGCATTCCTTCATGGAGATTTAGATGAAGAGATATACATGTACCGGCCCAGAAGGTTTCTCGAGAAAGGAGAAGAAGAACATGGTGTGCGAGACTTAAGAAGAGTTTGTATGGCACGAAACAAGCCCCGAGACAATGGTACAAAAAATTTGAGAGCTTCACGACAAGGAAGGTTTCAGAAGTGCAATGCTGATCATTGTTGCTCTTGAAGATATAGGTCGATTATATCATTTTACTACTTTATGTTGATGATATGTTAGTAGCGAGGTTCGAGATATGGATGATATTAAAAAGTTGTTAATTGTCAAAAAGAATTTGACATGAAAGACTTAGGTCAAGAAAGAAGATTCTTGGAATGCAAATCACAAGAAATAAGAAGAAAGGATCCTTGCAATTATCTCGGGCGAGTACATCAATCGTGTTTTGCAAAGATTCAACACGGGCGATGCGAAGCCGGTTAGCACACCGCAGCCGATCATTTTCGCTATCCAAGGATGGTCCCCTCGGGACGGAAGAGAGAGAATTCATGGCTAAGGTTCCTTATGCCTCGGCCATTGGAAGTTTGATGTATAGTCGATAGTGCACGAGACCAGGACGAAATGCGGTGGGAGTTGGTAATGAGATTTATGTCCAAATCCAGGAAAACTCGTTGGGAAGCGATCGAGTGGATTTTGAGGTATCTGCGAGGCCCAGCGAGAAAAAGTGCTTGTACTTTAGTAAATGAGAGTTAAAAGTACAGTGCGTAGACGGTTGACTTTGGAGGTGAAGTTGATCAGAAAAGCATGCGGTTATATATTCTTGTTGGAACTACAACAATTTGTTAGTTGGATGTCACAAATACGAGAAAATTGTCGCTCATCCACTTCTAGGTGAGTACGTATGTGATAACTCAACTAGTAAAGAGATGATATGGCTTGAGGTTTGTTAATTGGTGGGATTCAAACAAGAGAAGAATGTTCTACGTAGTGATAGTCAAAAGGCAATACACTTGTGAAGAATTGACATTTCATTACAGAACAAAGCATATTGACTTCGTTATCACTTCATCGATCTCTATTGGAAGATGATGTGTTATCTGGAGAAGATTGAGAGCAAAAATCCAGTGAATATGTTAACAAAGGTGGTGACGATTGACAAAGCTGAAGTTGTGCTCAACTTCAGGTATAGATGTAAAAAGACTAGAAAAATTTCTGATTGATCAAGGTGTGAAAGGCATTGAAATTATTCTTCGTGGGAGATTGTTATAAAGGCTCCTTAATTTAAAGGTCTGTAAATTAAGGAAGAAACATGGGAAAAACATGGAGTAAAACATGGAGCAAAAACAAGCTTAATTCAAGGAGAAATTTAAGGAACCATTAATTTAAGGAGTAATTCAAGGAGTGAATTTTTCCTATAAATAGATGTAATTGTAATGAATTAATCATCCAAAAGTGTTAAATTCCAAATGAGAAAAAAAGCTTTTGTGAGAGAAAAGTGAGAGTAATTTTCTTGGGTGTAATTGGGTTGTGAGTTGTGAGTGTTGTAAACAGCGTGTAATATCTCCCTTCGGGTAAAAGATCTACAATGGTCAGAAGGCGTAAGTAAGATTAGCAAGAACCTTTATCAAATTTTGTGTGTTATTTTTCTATTCTTGTTTTCTCATAAATCTGACTTATCGGGAATTTGCGTTATTTCCCAACATAAAAGAGATAATTATATAAAGATAATTATAATTCTATAACAATTTTATTTAAATAGATAAGAAATATACGTCATATTATTTATAATATATGGATATATTTATCATTATACATTTTACATACATACATACGATTGAATATCAAATAACTATACACATATATCTTTGGAATCAAATATCAGTTACAAATATTCTCTTTCTTGTTAATCATCAAATAACAAGAATTAAAATTACTCCCTACTTTCTACAAGTTTCATATGAAGTGATACTAGCAAATAACTGTTGTTACATGTAATTTTTTTTTTCTATTTATGACGCTTGATATGAATGACTTTCACCAAAAGTAACCATAATTTGCATTTAATATTTCATGTGTATCGACATGTCAAATTATTAAAGTGGTTTGTATTTATATATGATGGTCTTTATTGCCGTTGGTTTCACGTCGTATTCTGCTTAGAGATTAAAGATTTTGTTTTCCACAAGTTGCTTGATTTAAAGACAAGAAAATGAAAGCTCCCAAAATTATGAAATGATTGAGACCAAGTTTATTGGCCATGGAGTAATGATTTTTCAAATATATATATATATATATATGTGTGTGTGAAAAGAATAATTTTGATGTTAATTAATTTTTTTATAATCGGAATAAGTAGAAAATAAGTTTTAAATGCAAGAGAAGTAAATACTATGAATCAGAAATGAAAGAAATGAAGGTAATAACTTTGTCAACTGCACTTATAATATTATTATTTTTTTCTTAATATATTAGAGAAAGAACAATATTATATTTTATATAAATAAAATAAAATTTTTATAAAAAATAAGATACTTTCTTATTTTGTGATTTTGATTTATGATTTTAAATATAAGTAAACCAAAATAAAATAGATGTAATTAGTAAATAGTTAAAGTAACGATGGTATATTTAATTAAGATTTAAGTAAATTTTGATAGATTTTAATAAATATTTAAAGAATTCAATTTATATTTTATTAATATGAGACATGCAAATTAATAATAGATTGAAGGTAAAAAAGTAGTGCTACTTCAGTGAAAGTGAGATGTATGGTTAGAAAATTAAGATTATGGTCTCAATAATGAAATTACAAGCTAGCAATACCCATTTTGCTAGCTTAGGATGAATAGAACCAGTGGTGTGGTTGTGCCATTCCAGTGAGGAGGTTCTTTTTGTTTTGGCCAAAAAAAAAATATATTTTTTATTAAATTTTTAAAAATTCAATTTTGGATTAAAAGAGAATTTAATATTTTTCAAATTTTGAAAAGTTTATAGATTTTAATAAAATTTTAAAGGCTTCAATATATTTTGTTAAATCTTTAAAAACTCCGTACAAGTTTGAATAAATTTGTATGGTTTTTTTTTATAAATTTTTATAGTATTTTAGGAACTTTTATAGAATCTATTTTAAATTATTATTATACTCACATTTTTTCACTGTATTTTAATTATTTTATAATTTCTTTATAATTATCATAAATATTTGTATTTTATTTAATAATTTAATAAAACTTATACTCTTATTTAAGTCTTAAAAATATCAAAAGTTTTTATAAAAACAAAAAAATTAATTGAAAAGATATATGTGTCCAACTTAACATATTGTAAAAGTTATTATTGTAATATCATTAATGTATAGCTAATAACTGTTAAAAGATAATTATATTAAAAAAAATTATTTCTTTAAGTTCAGTAGGTATGAATTTTTTTAAAAAGAATTTTTTAATTAATTGTAAATCAAGTTATTAGGTTATTATATGAAAAATATAAAATAGTAAAAAAAAAAGGAGTCAAGTGTCAAGGGACAAAAATAATGAAATAAAAAAAGAAAAGAAAAAAAAGTGAAATAAGCTAAAAAACAATTATTCAAAAATCTCGTGGGAGAAGACATTATTGATAGTAACATTTGTTTTTATATAAAAAGTTTAAATCTTAAAATTGTATGATTAAGTAAAGTTTTTAACATTTTAAATATTTTAATATTTTTATAAGTTTTTAACAGTAGTAATTGTATATATCTAAATTTATATAAATTTTTAAAAAGTCTTAAAAGTTTTAATTGATTATAAGTAAACTTTTATAAATTTTTAAATGAAAACGATTAAATTTTTAGAACTTTTTAAAATTTATTAAATTCTATTTAAATACACACTTATGAGTGTTACTTGTAAATAACAAAATAATATATGTAATTAATGTAATATGCATAAGAATTCATCAACAATTGATTTTTATATTTGTTAAATTTAAATAAAGATAATTTTATCAAACTTTAAAATAAAAATAATTAATAAAATAATTTTGATAAGGAAAATATATCAATAATTTTTTAAATGAATTTAAGTGTAAAAGTAAATGAGAATAATAACTTGCAAAATTTAAAATGCAAATTTGGAAAGTAAATAACTTGAATAAGGATTTTTTTTTTTGGATTCTCGTTTTAATAAACATGTCAATTACGTAAAATTACTGAATGCCTTTATCATTGTATAGTGTATACTACCCAGTAAATAATAAATCAATTAATTTTACTACTACTCTGGACGTTCTTCTTGTTTAAATAATTTAATTAATATTATTAATTAATATTGTAACGAAATAAAAGTAAAACTCAATACATATGATCCTTTGATGAAAGGTGACAATTCGTAATAAAGAGATGTGGTCCATTTTACTTTCGATCTATCACTGGTCACTAGCTGTGTTGTAAATTAATCTTACCTTTTATATCCGAAAAATCTTTACATCTTTTTATTTTAAATATTATTTAATTAGATATAATTTAAATATAACTGTAATTATTTAAATTTATTTAATATTAAATATCATCTAAATAAATTACATATTAGAATATTATTATAAATTTTGATAATATTATTTTTTATAATTTTACAACAAAATTTTACCTTATTCATTATTTCTTTTAACATGGAGCTTTTATAGTTTAAACAAATTCTTGGTTTTATTTATTGTTATGTACGAAAGATGTATTCTTTTCCTAATCACACATAATTTATGTAATAGGTATACGATCCATTTATTTAAAATAATTCGTTTATATTAAAGATAATCCTTGTATATAACGACCTGATGAACTTAAAGATCGAGATCTTACCTAGTTTATATTAACGATTTAGTACATCGTCCTAACGACTTGTATCATATCTTATTATAAAGACTCAAACAACATGTATATAATGACTTATTTATTTAATTATGTAATGTCTATGCGATCTTACTTATAAAAGGTCAAATTGTATATATTAGTTAGAGTTCAAATTATGTAACTTTAACACATATTTAATATGTGTTATTTATACATCGTTATGATGGGAATATATGATCTGTTTATTTGTCAATATTTTTTAATTTTCTCTAAAAATTATTAAAAATTTTAACACACAAAATTCTTTCTAAATAACACCAACTATTGATTAGTTTATAAAAATAGTATAAACAAATTCTAAGAGGTTTTAACTTTAACCTTTAATTTTTTTTCTATATGTTAATCATTTGCCATATCACCTAAAAATTATCTTGAACGAGTATTTCTTGATTTAAGTGCATAAAATAACCAATTTTATATAATTAGGTTTTATTTTTAACCCATTTTTAAGCATTAAATAAACATAGGTTAAATTTTTATAACATTTTAAACATGTTTATATATGTTAGGCATGTTCTCAAAATTTATTTTATAATATAATTTTTTAAAAATATGTGAAGATGTATTAAAAACTTAAAACATACGTTGAATGCATATATAAGAATTATAACAAATTAGATCACATGCATTTGAGACCAATCCAATTTAATATATATAAATAATTTAATTTAATTTATTTAAATTTAACAAAATTCAGAATAAATCAAACCGTTTCTACCTGTAAGTTGAGCTAATCTTAGAACAAATAGTGTAGGAATGGGTTGCATTAATTAAGCTTGCAATCAATTCTTGTTTGATGCTACGTCTCTAATAATCAGAAGGTAAACTACTTTAAAATGAGTTATTATTAACAAGTTAATTATACAACCATAAACTTATTTTGACAAGATAGGTGGAATAGAGGGGAAAAAAAGTTTTTAAGATTGCTTCTTTTGGTTTCAAAGAAGGCATAGCAGGAACAAATGTGTTGATGTTGTTGCGCAATTTGATCCATTTGACATAAAAAGATTGAATTTGCAGGTCCAATTATGAAGTCACTTTGTCAATTATTTGCTGCATTGATCGATTAACAACATATACGATTATACGAGTAGCTATTGATTTTTGTTAAGAGTGAGCAAAATATCCGATCAATCTAAAAAATCTAATAAAATTAAGTGGTTTTGATCCGAAGTCGAATCGGATTCAGATTAAATTTTATCAATATGCTCGGATTCGGATGCGGATTAAAAATATTTAAATCCTCGTAATCCAATCCGATCAGATCCGATATATTTAATATATTATTTAAAAATATATATATAATAATTAATAAACCTAATTAACTAACCTAACCTAACATTCACCGTACCTCTTATTCTTAACACAAAACCTAATATATTTTCGCAATTGCCTCCCTACCTCTATCTCTCTCTGTGCCTCTCAGCCTCCATTGCTGGTTTCAAACTTTAAGACTTCTCTGTTGCTGTTGCTCGTACTTCTCTATTGCTATTGCTCGCTGCCATTGTTCGTTGTTCTTCATTATAGTACAAATAGAAGGTTATATTTGTTTGAACTTTTTTTCTTTTTCATGTCTAATATTCAAATGCTTGATTGCTATTGATAGTTATTACTTTTGTTTCAAATGGATGTGTGAAGCAATAAGCTATCTAGAACATATTATGTGATTTATTGTTTTCTTATAGTAATTTTCAAGAGTTATGAGATGAAATTATGAGTCTGAGTGAAAATGTGATTGTATTGTAGAACAAAAATTGGATGACATTATAAGAAAACTTTGAACAGTCATAACTTTGTGTTGGGAGGTCTGTTTTGGACGAATATTTTTATGATTTCATGTAACTTTTCGATATCTAGGCACAACAAACTGCCAAAGACAATTTGTCCAGAGTTTTTCCCAAAAAAAAAACTTTTTTTTATTCTTTAATTGAGTTACAAAAAATTTTAAATTACTTTTAAAATATTGAGAATTATCGTGGCTTGGTGAAACAAATGTAAACATTGTAGTACATCGTGGTTATTTACATAATTATAAAAACCAATATCATAAAACATTTTTTTATAAATGGTGCATGTTAATTGAACATTTCATTCATATTATTAAATTTTTAGTTATATTATATATAAATGTTCAATACATATTTTAAATCACATGAAAGCAATCATGTCCAACATCACCCCACATCTATGTACACATTTTTACAATTATTTATTGTAAATATCTAATATTTTTTTCTACAAATATACATATAACTTTAGATAAAGATAATGATACACTTTATGTGATTGAGGAAGTAAATAAAGATGAAAGTGCACCACAATCAACCCAATAAGAAGATTTTGTAAGTACTCCGTTTCCAGACCTTTGCATTGATGCATTGCTTCTAAAGAATAAGATAAAAATGTTTTTTTAGATCTAGTATTGAAGCATGGACTCATTTTACCATAGAAGGGGTAGGGCAACATGCAGATGTTATCAGATATATTGCATAAAACTTTCAAATATATATTTTGAATATATATAGATTTATTTGTTATCAAATATATATTATTATATTTATTAGCTCATTATTTATGTATATTTTTAACTTTTTAATTTTTTATTATGCAGATGTTCTTGATAATATTAGTGACTTAAACCTTGAATGATTATCAAAAAAGAGTTCTTGTTATTATTAATGTTTGTATAGTGAAGTTAATTTATGTAATTAATATTTAATTTTTTGGAGTTAAATTATGTAATTGATGATGAATTTTTTTCTTTTTGATTACTTTTGTTGAATTATTTTTAATCATGGTGTCACCTACCTTTTAATTTGTATGAAAAATATTTTTATTTTAGATTTTTTTATTTTAAGTAATTTTTCATTTTATATGTTGAAATTATATCACATTTAGATTTGTTTGGATTAACATTTATAACGGTTCGGATCGGATCGATATTTCATAATTTGCTTATTTATGTAAATTTTTTAATATATTTAAATTAAAATTTTGACCATATCTAATCGAATTGGAATTTAAAGTGTATTCAGATTGAATAATTTTCGGATTAAATAATTTTTGGATTGGATCGGATTCAGATTGACTTAAAATTGGCATATTCGGATTTGTTCGAATTGACTTAAAATTAGCGGATTCAGATTTGTTCAGATTGACTTAAAATTGGCGGATTCAGATTGACTTAAAATTGGTGGATTCAGATTTGTTCGGATTAGCATGTACAACGGATCGGATTCGGATTGAATACTTTTTAGATTGAATAATTTTTGGACCGGATCGAATTCGAATTGACTTAAAATTGGCATATTTAGATTTGTTCAGATTGGCATGTACGACGAATCATATTCGAATTGAATAATTTATAATTTGTTTTGGATCGAATCGGATTCTGATTGACTTAAAATTTGCGGTTTTGAACTTATACTCACCCTTAATTTTTGTATAATTTTTGTAAGACAAAAAATTAAGTATTTTAAAAACCATTTTGTTTATGTCATTAATAAATTTTAATCACTTGTTTGAAAAAATGAAATATTTTAGTCATTTTTTATCAATAAAATATAAAATTTTGAATTAATAAAAATGTGAATTTAAAAATTACAAAATTTTCATTTTATTTTAATAGTTTAAAACTAAATTTAAACATTATAATATTTTTTTTTGTAAATTTTATATTTTATAAAATGTTATGTATTTTTTAGCATTTTTGTATGTCATTTTTTACTATTATAATGTTTGGAGAAAAAAATAGACTTTAATAATATTAAAAATAAGAACTACACATATCATAAAATTATAATATGTGTATTAAAATCACACTAATAAGCTCTATTCTATTTATTATCTTCGTAAACTAATACTAAATTTAAATGATGCATTACTACTACGTTTCTTGTAGCACCATTTGTACAATTTATGTAATCTTTAACAATAGTGGACACTAGAGAGCTAATTTGTATGGTTCTAATACCATTGATATTATAATTTGTTGAACTATGTTTTAAAGTTTACACGGTCATCCAAATGCAAAATCTATATAAAATAATATATCAAAAAATGTTCAAAAAATATAAAAAAATTCATAAGATACAAAATTTACAAAAATGGTCGACGAAAAAAAATTTATTATATTATTAAAACTCAATTTTAGACTATTAAAATAAAATAATAATTTTATCTTATTTAATTTATTTTATTGTTATTTTTTAAAAATATTATTAATAAATAATGTTTAATTTTTTAGAAAGTAATTAAATTATCTCAATTTTACAAAGAGAAAATTACCTACGTATTCCTAGAGAAAGCAAAATTACTAAAATATGCAATTAACATATACAAAGCTACTTTTACGAACCCAAAAAAAGTAGCTAGGTGTTTACTTTTTAAAAAAAAGTAAAATAATCAAAATTAATTTAAAATATAAATAAATATAATAATAAAATAACTAAATCATGAACTAAAAGAAAAATAAAATATAAATATAAAAAATAATTATTTATCTTTATATAATTATTTTTTTATAATAATAAAATTAAACTATTATAAAATTTAAATATTATTTTTAAAATAAATATAAAACGTTTTTACAGTCACTTTCCTTTTTAAGATCAATATAGCGCATGTCACAAGCACCCGCTCCACCTATTTTGAGAAGTTAATGAATTTTGTTTTTAAAATTTGCTAATGCGCTATTAATATGAGTTAAATTTAATTCCATATATACGTACCTCGAATATATATCCGAAAAGCATATCAAGCAAACATGTCATCATTTCATTATTAAATTGCACGAGGGGGACACAGCCACAAATATTTCCACGGCCAAAATAATAAGCATGCACATATGAAAGGCTCCTACTTTTTTAGTATTTATAATTTATCAAAATTCGTATTTATTAAATGTTTTAAAAGATTTTCTTTAAAGAAAATATTCTCTTTAATACCCATATTTTTTAAAAAGTTTCACTTTACTCTTTTTTAAACAACTGTAAAAAAAAAAAACTCTTGTATAACATTTTAGATAGAAATAAATTTTTTTTATAAGTGATTGATAATCTAGAATATCCATAAAACACTTTAATATATTCATTTTTTAATTAAAATTAAATGTCTATAATGAATACGCAATATACATATCGTAATAAATAATATAATGATAAGAAAAAATCGTTATCAAAGATATTATTTTATTAAAAACTAATTTTAAAACTAAAAAAAAATAAAAATTAATTTTTTTTGTGTTTTTATATTTTAAGAAGTCAAAATTAAAATAACTAAAAATAAATAACAATAATTAATTAAATTAGATTTGATAATTAAGAAGATATATAAAAAAATATCTAAGAATACTTAATTTTCAATTTTTTAAATATGTAAATTACTAAAATCACCCTAATATAATTATCAATTAATGACATGTTTAATTCAATCTAACTTAACATGTATTCATTTTTAAAATAAACTAAATATCATATAGTAATTAATTTAATCAAACTTTAATGTCAATTAAATTACACATTATACATTAAGTTTATCAATTATGTATCACATACATAAAAATCATGCATCTCTACCTAAAACTATGCATGTTATTAATCAAAACAAACAATTAAATAATTCTTTAAAATCTATTTAATTGACTTTATAGATAAATTGTTAACTAAACAATTAATAGCACAAGAATGAGGTTAAATAATATAATTAAATTGAATCCATAATAAAAGTAAAATATTAGATCATCACATAATAAAAATTAGGTTCATAAAATCTCTAGATTAATAAATTAACTACATATAATTGCATGAAAGACATAAAAATTGAATTTTAATTATAGTATTAATTTATTTTTAAATCTTCACCAAAATTGTATCTTCTTTTGAATTATTCTGTATTTTTCTCTCTTCTTAGCTTTAAAAACTGATCAAAATTATGCTAATAATGACACCTTAGAGTTTAAAAGGTGATTAGGGAGTTAAATATAATTCAGGTGTAATCTGTATCGTCAAATCAGATTTAAATCAAAACAAGTAAAATAATAGCATCAGCCAATCAAAATCAAACATATGAAAATTATAGGAAAAATCAGAGAGCGACGCGTAGCAGTGAAGATCGATCAAGATCAACGCTTACTGAGTTATCGCCACACGATGTAATGTGATTGGCGATAACAGATAGCGTGGCACACAGATGAAATAACTAGACGAATAGAGTGGTAACACGTGTTGTAAGGGTTTGATCGCCCTTAAACATGAATTGAACGTCGTGCCAAAACATGGCACGCGGTGCATCGCTCCTCACATGCGATGATCTACATTCTTCAACTCTGATGGTGTATCATCTGCGTGGTTTTCTCAGTGAGTTTCTCTACTTACGTGGTGCCACGTGACATCTTCTGATTGATTCTGCGTTAAAAATTCTATAAAAATTTTAAAGATTATATTTTTAACAATTTTCATTAAATGGATACATTCATGATTAACTAGCCCCACTATAAGGCTATTATACCAATCAAACAGAATCCATTTGATTCCTTGTTTTCCATAATAGACTAGATAAGAAGAAAAAAAAGTATAAACAGTTGATAACCAAAAGATATCTAATGATCAAGAATTCATCAGGATCATTCCTCTATTAATCTTCATAAAATACATCTAAGTCTGGTGGATAATCATTCAAATGGGGCTTCTCCAAAATCTTAGAAGACCTAGACTTGGTGTGAAAGGAGAGAAGTTTGAAGAGCATCAACCTTAGCATCAAACTCAATAGCTTTTTTTCTAATAAAAGCTGCAGACATGTCTTGAAGACCATCTTTTTAAACTTGAAATATTAAATCAGGAAAGTTAAAACTAGCTGAGTAAGAACCAACCAAATCCTAGCCCTCTCATTTAGTTCTCTAATCTAAACCTCCCCCACTGACCCCACTTTCTCATCCTTGTTTGAAAGCAACCAACAGGAAAAGGAAGAAAAAGATAACAAATTCCCATTTTATCCTTGTCCAAAATGTTATACAAGAGTTTTTTGTTCATTACTTATCAAAAAGAACAAAAATAAAACTTTTTAAAAAATATAAATATTAAATAAGAACCTTTTTTCATATAATATGTATTAGAAGTAAATCATTTTAAAACATGATAAGTAAAACTTTTAATGAAACGTAAGTATTGAAAAAGTAAAAAACTTAAAGTTTATAATTATTAGAAGTTGTTAATAAATTAATTTTAACAAAAGCTTAAGTTTTTAAGTTATTAGAGAAAGACTAATGTTACTTTTATAAATGTTCACATTTTAGTCTTTTTTTATCATTGTTGTTCAAAACGACCATTATTCACATGCTTTATCAAACATTCCGACTAAACACTTAATTGGAGTTAATGAAAATATCATAAATCCCATGATTTCTTTTTCCTATTGTTAAATTCTATTTACACATTTCACATGGGTCTTAAATAACCACTACTGCAACCAACCGTACGCATTCAATGAGCTCCTCTTATATTTCAAGCTTGAGTCTGCGACCAAATTTAGTCTGAAATAAATGAAGGAATAGCATAATTGAAGTTCATTAGTAATACTGAAACTGTAAAGACTTTTGTGCAGTAATAATTTCATTCTTTTCAGATTTCATTACAATAAACGGGTTCTATCATACATGTTCATCATTAAAGTACTAGGACAATAGCTCTTTTAAGTTTTTAAAACTTCAAAGCACTGTCCAACATCATGTTATAATGCAGCAACTTGTCCAAAAATTTCAGATGAGACATAGAGGCTACATTTCTTCTGGATCTAACACATATTTTTCCCGATTAGATCTAAATATTCATAACAAGAACAATCAAGACATTAATTGTACTTTATTTTCTCTGTCCTGGCAATGAGGTTCACATTATCAATCTAATTAAATAAATGAACAACAAAACTTTTTTTAAGCTGTTAATGACACAAACATGCATGCGCTTTATCTGATGAAACAAAATAGTAGAAGAAATACCATCACAACTCACAAACCAGATTAACAAGATTTCATTACTAGAGAAAGCAGGAAAAAAACAAGTTTAAATTTTTAGCAAAAATCTTGTGTAAGTAAACATGATAAAACTGATGTTCTATTCTATTGTAAAACCAATACATATTACGACCATAAAAAAGGAACTGATGATATGTTCACAAGTAATTAGTAGGAAAATGTGTCAATTGGCATCCAAATCAATGCTTAATTTGATATTTCGAGAATACACTTGGTTAAAATTAAACTCATAAAATTACTAGGAACATCAGTCTGAGAAAGTCAGAATATTATTTTACCTTTCGCAAAAGGGCTAAACAAGATAATGAACATTTTTGCACATAATCAAATAAATGGGTATGGATCTGACTCCAATTTAGCAGTTAACATGGTTATATGGAATTTCGAAAGTAGGAGCATTTAGAAACAAGATAATGAAAACTGAATGGTCCCATTAAGGGGGACTGACCCTCAAATCTTTTCCTACTCAGTTCTCCCAATACACTGAACTCATCCGATAACAAAGTACATCTTACAATGAGATGAAATATATTAATGCTGGCAATCTAATTTCATCAAATCAGTATGAACTTGGATAAACCACTACAGGGCATAGTCATAGACTTCACATTTTAGTCTTGAAGGTATCAATAATAACCATTGACAGATGAAAAGAATGGAACTCAACAGATTAAACCAACCATGTCATTTTGCTGCAGATTGAAATGATGAAACTAAATATTCATTGACATATATCAAATAGAATAACATATTTTTTCCAGACAACAATTTCAAACGTGTACTCTGATAAATTACAAAAGCCCAAAGTCCATTAGACTGTAAATAGACAGTCTCTAGCCAAACAGGCAGCATTCGAATGCTGACAAAGGTTTAAAAACTTCAAGGGATTTGGTCAACCAGTTATCTAATCAACTCAAGATGTCACAGAACACTACTCTACTAATTAACTATCCAACCAGACTATGTACATCCTCAAAAGTCACAGATATTAAAGAGGGAAATAGGAAGTAAATAATATCTGCTATCTGTTAAATTTGGGCCTAACTACATCTCAAAACCCAGGTTATGAGATAAAAGATTGCCCTCATTTATATATGTGTTTGATACTTCATGCTCAATCGATGTGGGACATTTTAACACTCTTCCTTACATCGATGGACGGTGGTGAGCTTACAGCTGCGTGCCACGGGGTGAGTTTTTCATGCTTTGATACTATGTTAAATTTGGGCCTAATACCATCTCAAAACCCAAGTTATGAGATAGAGGATTGAGCTCATTTATATATGTGTTTGATACTTCATGCCTAATTGATGTGGGACATTTTAACACTATACATATAAAAAAATAAAAACTATTTAAAAAAAATTAAACAAATAATCATTTGTACCTACTCCCCAAACTAACATTTCAATGTTAAATTATATGCATTTGACTATGTTATAATAATTTTGTTAATTTATGAATGTTATCTTATTAGTATTTTCTTATTCATTCTCGGCAAAAACTAAGTTAAGCTTACAACATGCATCATGGAATTTTTTTTTAAATGAGGCTTACACTCCAAATCGCTCATGCGAGAAAAATGCCTTGAGGCATTAAAACCACCTTTTAAAACCTTGCCCACAGCCCACCTCACCTTTTAAATCAGGAGTCTATTTCAACTTCTACGGACTTAACTTCATTCTCTAGTTCTTTTCATTGGTTTAATTTTAATAATGACTGATTGTGCATTATTTTTAACTAGAATACAAGAGACACACCTAAAGAGGTAAACAACATGGCAACACTTCCATGTATTGAAATGAAGCAAAACTATGCTCAGAAACCATAAAGCAAATGGTTGATGCATAATGAGTATCTAACTAAGCACATTCTATCCAATGTTCAACAGCTTTCAATTTGTAAAAAAATTATATAAACAGTAAATACAAGTTAAATATGATTTTCATTTTGGAGTTACTTGCTTACTTTCCTTCCACAGTAAGTGAGGCTTTCGCCATCATTTGTGGGCATAACTGGCAGCAAAAACATAGTTAGTTCAAGCTGCAAAGCGGATCCCAACATCTATATTTGCACATTTAGATTTGGCTACCGATGATTCAGTGACCACGGAGCCTCAGTGCTTGTGCAATATTGAATGCATTAACTATAGAACAAAAGTAAGGAACCATCCAGCAAGTCCATTTCCCCCCCCCCCCTCCCCCCAAAAAAAAAAAAAAAAGTCCATGCCTTTTGGGCCTTGTTTACTCCCTCCCAACTTCAAGTTGGGTTATAGTCTCATTCATACCTTTTATCATAACAACTTAACATCATAATGTCAAAGGAATACGGAAGGATGACCTTCCCTCTAAAACCCAGCAACAAAGAATTAGAGAATTCTATTGTTTTTTTACATAAACATAACCATTGTTTTCTACATGAAGTTATGATCAAGACTCATTGGGTAGCAAAATACAAAAAATACTTCATTTCACGGCAGACATTTATTATATAAAAGCTAAATGTCAACACTTGTAACAAAAATACGACAAAAGCATAACAAGCCTAAAGAACTGACATACAGAGTAACCTGTTCAAAGAACCCTAAAATCAGCCGCCGTCCAGTGTGTGTCACTTCCTGGCTTCATATAAAGTACGCAAATTGAAGACCCTTTGATTAAAGCAGTAAGAGGTGAATTCTTGAAATTAGGGCATTGCACGGACAAAAATCTCATTCATATTTTGACCATATCAGTCCTTTACTACTTAGTCAGACTAATCAACGGTCGGGATAATATCCTAGTGAATCTCGTGGTCATTAATAAATTTGTAAACTATATTTCCGACTTTATCTAAATAAATATCTATTCCCTATTATACTTAGGCTTCGTTAGATGATAATTCTGAATAAAGATTTTTGATTTTGTTGAAATGATTTTTTAATTAATTATATTTAGTAATGATTATTCATAATTTTTTTTAAAAAAATTGAATTAGATTTAAATATTTTTTATAAAATAAATTACTATTTTTTTATTTATAAATATTTGAATAAAATAATTAAAAACATAAAATTTATCAATACTAAAAAAAATATTTATTTTTTAAGTCTAAAAAATAAAAAATAAAAACATAAAATATTATCAAGCAACTAATAATTGATTTTTGATTTTTTTCTTGAAAATCATTAAATAAATTTTTTTATGGAAAATATTAATGATTATTTTGACAAAAAATCATAAATTATAAAATTAATTATTTAATCATAAATCAAAATTATCATTAAAAATAGTCTTGATAAAAGTAAGAGTTTTTTTTTAACTTTTATTGTTCCAACGTTAATCCTCCACTTTTTTCACTCGTAAAACAAATTTTACGAGTTTTTGTCTATAGAAGCCAACTCTTAGACAATAGTTTAAAAATGGGCATAACTAGAATTTTTTTAAAAAATAGGCAAAATCTTACCTTAAACTTGAAAAGCAAAATTTTTAACCAATTTTATTTAAAAAAAAGATATATTAGTTCTATTTTATAATAATTATTATAAACATAAAAAAATATTAACATCTTATAAATTTATAATTAATTTTAAATACATAAATCTTTTTTATCATATCATATATTAAAAATTTATTTTAAAAAATAAAAAATAATTTATTTTACAATAAAATAAATATAAATTTATACCTATTGAAAATGATATGCTAAATATTTTGATAATTCATAAATAACATAATACGTTATTATTTTTATATAAATTATTTTATTATTTTTTATTTATTAAAAATTGATGGATGGTTATATTTAAAAAAAATAAGGTTATGGAAATTAGTGAAAGAGAGAGAGGAAAAAGACAAAAATAATTATTTAAAAAAACGTTGTTGATGAGTTGTTAATTAAAAAAAAGAGAGATAAAATGTGATGGTATAATAAAGAATAACTAAATTACATAAAAACTATAACTTATTTCACTATTTTGCAAAATTTTATAACATTAACTTTTTATCTTATTATAATAAAAACAACCTAAATAATATAATAAATTATTATTAAATATAATTATAATTATATTTAATAAATAATTATAATATTAATTATAATTATGATATAAAAAATAATATTCATAAAAAAATAAATTATTAAAAAAAATTGTGAAGTTTCTCTCTCCAACTTTTTATAATATACAATACAAATATAGAACATTATATCACAAATTTTGTTTGAAAATATTAGATAATATAATATTATTATAATTATTTATTTTTAATATAATAAATTATATCTAATTAATTATATTTTAATATTTAAATTAAATTATTATTAATAAATATTTGTTATCTTAATAATAATTAAAATTATAATAATATTAAAGATATGTGTTATAATGTAATCTATTTTTTAATTTCTTTAATCTTAAATAATTTATTTTTTTAAAATGTAAATAATTTATTTTAGTAAATTTTTTAATAATTTAAAATTTTATAATTTATTATTATTTAAATTATTTTATAATAAAATTTTGATAAGTTATTTGTTATAAAAAAATATTTTTTTTATTATTTATTAAAATTTGGTGGAAGAAAATATTTTATTTTTGATTTTTTTTTTAGAAAATAAGAAGATGAAAAAAATGGTGATTAAAAAAGAGAGAAAAAATAGAGTTGAATGGAAAGTTAAAAAAAATAAAAAAATTGACCTGTTAATTGTTGAATGGGTCATAAGGAGCCTATTTCTAAACTAAAGCACAAATAAACCTATTTTTAAACTATTGAATAAAATATGGCCATTATAGACAAAAACTCAAATTTTACACTAAAATTTGAAAAATTAAATTTTTAAAGGCTACACTTTATAATAAAAAAATACATATAATAAAATAATATAATAAAACCTATGTACTTGGCATGATCTCATACATTATTACTAAATTACACTATTTTAATCATGTATATTTTATCTTTTCTAATAAATAAAATGATGTATAAATCAAATTTCATATATATTTTGAATAAAATTATGTAAATATTTATTTAAATATTAATTATTATTTTTATTATCTAAATCAAATATTAAATATAAAATTAATATATTTACGATTAAAATAATCAATAACTAACTAGGTTCGTATCATAATCTTGTATACTAAATATATAAATTTATTAATTCATACGATCAACATGTTAATCTTATCAAATATATATTAAATTATGGAAGAATAATACAATACATTTTTTCATCAAGTTACACCATTGTCAATATTTTTATAAAATACACGTAAATAAATAAAAATATCTTAAAAAGAAAATTCAATCTTTATATATATATATATATATAAAGAGATATTTTTTATTACCATTAAATTTCTCAATATCAACCTTCTAACTTGACATTTTTTTCGATGTGTTTATTTTTTTGCAAATAAATATGTCTTGAATCTAATAAAATCTTTTCTGATGTGGTAGATCTATGGTGTAAACACAAAATATACTAAGATTTTTACTAGATTAATTCTGATATTAGTTGTTAGGTAACAACAGGTAAAAATAAAATAATAATATTGTCAATTTAACGTGACTCATCATTTAATTTTGATTACGTTTACGGAATAAACTTCAAAAAATATTACTTTCATTAATAAAATTAATGGATACACAGTAAGAAATAATACAACAAATTAAAATAAATCTAAAATAATGATACAAAATTGTTTTTCCAACTCGTTATTTTGTCGTCCCATTTTTTTAAAAATATCTTATATCAAAATATTTTTGATATTTTTTAAAAATATTCTCTATCATTCTCTCATAGACATAACATTGTTTTTCATTAAAGAAAAATTGTTTCTTTAACTTTGTTTTGTTTCTCTAAATAAAAATATTATATATTTGTAGGTAAAATTGTAACTAATAAAATCAAATGTAATCAATAAAACTTACTCTAATTTTTTTAATAAGTAGACCTTGTTGATAAGCACTTGTGTTTAAGATTTTTTAATGACAGAGGAAAGAGATTTATTTAAGATCCAAAACTAGTGTTTTTTTTAATAAAAATAAATAAATATTTTTCCGCATAAAGCATTTTTTTAATTAAAGTTATTTATTATATTAATTATTATATAACAAATTATAACATAAAAAATTGCTATTAACATTAAGTTATTCGTGTCACTAAATATTAGTGGTTAGCACCTTAGCATATGCGTGCAATACGGCAATATGCGGATCAAATATGTGAGAGAATCAGTATATTACATAATTTGTTACCCTTTCTTTAAAGGGATGAAATTTATAGACAAATAAAGATAAAAAATATTATATATTATTTTCAGCTTGTGTCTCCTATGACAATATAGGTTATTCAAAATTTATTCAACTCAAAATAACATCAATTTAAATTATCTAATTTTTTTTATTAGATTAATATGATTTCAAAATACTAAAATCCAATAAAAAATATTTCAGATTGTTCTTGATTTTGAAATTCAAATTATATTATATTATATTATTTATTTTTATTACAATTTTTTATTATACAAAAAATCAATGGTATCCACATTTCCAACGTATCTTGATGCTTTGTACCCTCTTTTCATTGTTGGACACTATCATTCACATTTTAGTTTCTGGTTTTCTTTGTTGATGGTAAGTGGTGTTTATTCTGCCATCCTATATCTCTTTTCTTTGTCGAGAACAAGTGGATAATGTTTACAAAAAATTAATTTATCAAATTTATGAAATTATATCTATTCTTAAAAATTAATACATAACTTTACAAATATAATTTAAATTTAAATTTAATTCAAAAAATAAGATACTCACGTCCAATAACATAACAAAACACAAAGAGTGAGTAATATCCAAGTTTCAACTCGAGTACTAAGGGAACTTATCTAAAGGATTTTCTTTTTCCATATTTCAAATTTTTATTTTGACATAAGGCCATAAATAATATCCTTTCAAGATTCCCCAATTCGTTACTAATTGATTCATAGAAACTTCAATTTTTTTTTTTTTTTTGTAATTTTTTTCCGTCTCTTATTAAGTATTAACGATAGTTGATTATACGAAGATTTCCCACAAAAATGTTAAAAAAAGAGAGGAAGGGGACTGTTAACTGGTCTCCTTTTTTTAAACTAAAAATATCAGCCACAATGTTAAATATCAGCTCCAAAAAACACTTAATATGCTCACCAATGTTATCTTTAACGGTACAGAACAAGAGGGGACTGTTTCAAGAAGCAAAAGGACCATAACCAACAAATTAAAAAAAAAAAAAGAAGAAGAAGTAGACGAGTCTCAAGCCTAAACGAACCAACTAAAACACCATAGGCAGTGACAAATCAAGTCTTAAAGAGACACTAAAAAACAAAACAGGGGAAAAAAACAATACACCTTCCAAACATAATGCCACCATTCCAGGAACCAAAAGAAGTGCCAAAAAATTTCCATCAACAAAGAAAACCTCATGCAACAAGCTTAAACAACAAGTTTTCCAATGGTTTTCTTTATATCAGTTGAATCTTCCTCCTCCTTACAGGTCTCCATAGCTTACTGACTTGTACCATCCTTGAGGTTACTAAGATGGGATATATCATCCAAACTCCTTCTCATACACTTAACTGCTTTAGCACAAAAAACTTTACTAGTCTTCTGTTAGAAAATTTAGATAAAATGGTATAATCACAAATTCTCCCTCCCAAGATCTTCCTTTGAAGAATATCAAATAACAGAGAAATAAATAATACACAACACAAGAATTATAGTGAAAACTCTAAATTGTAGAAAATCAATTTCGTCACAAAAGACAACCAGAGAAAAATTCACTATGTGGAAAATTGTTACAACCACACTCTCAGTAATTTTCTCACACACCCAAAAGACAAGAGCAATTATAAGCCCAAGAGAATTTTTCCACAAAATTCTCTCACTCAAGAACTTCTCATACAAGCTTTTCTCTATTTTTGGGATGATTATCAATAAAGAAATGAAGCCATATTTATAGCCTTCAAGTTCTCATTTCATATGCCAAACATTTCTTCATTCAACAAAATTAGGCTACCTAATTTTCCTATTCTTTATTCAAACAAGGTTAGGCACCTCTATCTTTGACAATATGGTAAGCCACCTTCCATGAATTTTCTTCTAAATTAGGCACCTCCTATTTTGACTAACAAACCTAATATTATTTTTAATCAATAATAACATCTTCCCCACTCCTTTCCTCTACCACTAGCTACCAGCAATTCCATCAGCACCCCTTCCACCATCTTTCTTCGCCATCGGTGAGCCCCCAAACCCAAACATAAAGCCATCTAGTTCCTTCTTCTTCAGCCCACTCGATTTTACATGCAAATGCATCTTCATATTCACATAAGCCCTTAGTCGTTCACCAAATTGAGCAAATTTCCCTACAAATTCAATACAAACATTAGTATCATTTTCACAGAACCTACTTTGGTGCGTAATTTTCCCATATTAGTAATAGAAACTAAGCAGTCTCTCATACTTAAATTCAATCCAAACATAGCTACCTTTGAAAGGGATCCAAGCCTCTGGTACTAGTGATCGCGAAATATCAAATCAAATATGCACCCTTAATGACCTTAGTAATCCATTGTACAAGGAAAACTTACTACCTCCATAATTTGTCCAACAAAGCTCACTGTCCTTCTCACAATAGCATCAACACGTCAGTTCATAGGTAAATCATATATTTGAATCCAGATAGAAGTGGAATGAAAATAAATATTGGATGGGGACATACTTGACTCAAGCCTTTGAATCGCCATCAGACTATTGTCCGAACTCCATGGAGCTTTCTTCAGAACCAACTCTAACTGAGAAACCTCCTCGAAATAGATGATGAAAGTACTGCTATTAACCACCTTAAGGTTTAATCCTCCGTTCTTTGTCTAGTTCTGAAGATGCACACGAAGAAAAGCATTAAAATTAACAGGTTTATGAGGCACAATTCGAGCAGCAATGGTGAGATAAAAAACCACCTTCTCGTTCTCTATCACTGAAGCGAAAAATTAAGGTTTTCTTTCAATTTATTTCAGTTTTCTTTTACGATAAGCCCCATGGGCACACAATCATCGATAATGTTGTTCAACGGCTCTTCT
This sequence comes from Hippophae rhamnoides, assembly GCA_033030585.1. NCBI lineage: Eukaryota > Viridiplantae > Streptophyta > Magnoliopsida > Rosales > Elaeagnaceae > Hippophae > Hippophae rhamnoides. The sequence continues at coordinate 56,114,058 of CM065428.1, read as the reverse complement.
CATGATTTTGATCATGCAATAGTATTTAGACTTTTAGTTTGTACTCCTATGACTATTTATAGTCCAAATTGATTAATGAATTAGTGTTCAATTCTTTTCAATTTCAGTTTTCTACATTGTGTTATCAGAGCCATTACCCATACAAAACAATAGTCTTTGATACCTACGTAGAAGCAACGAGATGGCTCGAAGGAAATTTCATTCAACCAACCATTCCTCGCTTCGATGGTCACTATGACCATCGAAGTATGATGATGGAGAATTTCCTACTCTAAAGAATATCGAGGGCTAATCGAAATTGGTTATACCAAGTCAGAAAATGGAGTGACTCAGATAAACGCACATTACTCAAGTCTTGTAGAATTAAAGTTAAAGAATCTAAAAATAAAAAAACTATATTTTCCAAGCCATTGATCAAAAAATACTGAAAACCATTCTTGAGAAGTAAACATCCAAACAGATTTTGGAGTCTATGAAGAGAAAATTTCAAGGTAGTGCTCGGGTTAAAAGATCACACTTACAAACTCTTTGCAAAGAGTTTGAAATACTAGAGATGAAGATTGGAGAAGGATTCACTGAATACTTCTCCAACGTATTATCTTTGGCCAATATAATGCGCACAAATGGAGAACTGATGCACGATGTTACAGTAATAGAGATGATCCTCGTATCATTGAGTGAGAAATTCAATTATATTGTATGCTCAATTGAAGAATCCAAATATATTGACAAATTTTCAATTGATGAGTTGCAAAACTTTCTGATTATTCATGAACAAAAATTCCAAAGACACACAGAAGAACCCCAAGCACTAAAGATAGCACTCGAAGGCAGGAATAGTATGAGAGGATGCAACAAAGGCACTTATAGAGGCAAGGAAAGAGGTAAAATATGTCAATTTTCTAACAAGACAACTATGGAATGCTATCATTGTCACCAGTTATGACACTTTCAATTTGAGTGTCCAAACATGGATAAAGAAGTCCATTATGTAACAATAGGTAATGAAGAAGAAATGCTACTTATGACACATGTGGAGATGCCTAATTCCCAAATAGATGACTTATGGTTCCTTGATTTTGGATGCAGTAACCACATGTGTGGTAACAAAAACTTGTTTATTGATCTCAATGAGAGCTTCACTTATCAAGTGAAATTGGAAACAATACAAAGTTGGAAGTCATGGTAGAGGCAACATAAGGCTAAGAGTAAATGGTCTCACTAATGTTATCAGTGAAGTCTTTTATGTACCAGAATTAAAAAAACAATCTTCTAAGCATTGGACAACTACAAGACAAAGAACTAACCATTCTTATTCAAAATGGAGAACTCAAAGTTTTTCATCCAGAAAAAGGAGATTATAATGAAGACAATAATGACAACAAATCAATATTTGTTATACTAGCCACTTCACAGCTGGATAGATCCTTATGTCTCTATACCTCCACACAGGATTTGGCACACTTATGGCATTGTCTCTATGTCCACTTAAGTTACAACGGATTGAAAAATCTTTAGCTCAAGAAAATGGTACATGGTATACCTCAATTCAAGTCTCCATCCACAATATGTACAAACTGTTTGATAGGAAAACAGCATAGGGACCCCATTCCAAAGAAAAGCAATTGGAGAGCTACAGAGAAGATTCAACTTGTGCATGCAGACATCTGCGGTCCAATTACTCCCATGTCCAATAGCAAAAAGAGGTACCTTTTATGCTTTACAGATGATTTCACTAGAAAAACATGGACTTATTTTCTAATGGAGAAATCTGAAGCACTAAGCATGTTTAAATAATTCAAGAAGTGTGTTGAAAAAGAAACAGGAAAGCATATCAAATGCTTGAGAATTGACCGAGGTGGTGAATTCACATCCATTGAATTCAATGAATTCTGTCAGGAGCATAACATCAAGAGACAACTCACTGTTGCCTATACTTCACAACAAAATGGTACAGAAAAATGAAAAAATCGAATTGTGATAAATATGGTACATTGTATGTTAACAGAAAAGAAAGTTCCTACCCAATTTTGGCCAAAGGCAGTTAACTGGATCACTTACATTTTAAACTAAAGTCCAACATTACCTGTGAAGGATCAAACACCTGAAGAAGCTTGGAGTAACAATAAACTATCAGTGGAGCATTTTTGGGTATTCAGATGTGTAGCACATGTTCATGTGCCTGATGTGAAACGAACAAAACTATTGGCAAAACATTTCACTTTTGTGTTCCTAGGAGTGAGTGAAGAGTCCAAGGTATATAGGCTCTATGATTCCATTGAAAAAAAGGTAGTAATTAGCAGGGATGTCATGTTCAAAGAAAACAAAGCATGGAATTAGGATAACAGTTGTGAGGAAGCTGCAATAGTAGAACTAAAATGGCATGTTGAGAAAGAAACAAAACTATGAGTGAAGTCAATCATGAAGCAACAATTGAGGAGGTTGAAGAAACACTCGAAGAACAAAACAATAAAGGTGGAGAAAAATTGTCAAACTTAAGAGAGGAAAGAATCAAAAAAGCTTTGGTATGGATGAGAGATTATACAAGTGGAGAATGACTCTTAGAAGAAGAAGAGCTAAAAATGCACCTGGCCATATTCTCCTCAGCAGATCCTATACACTTTGAAGAGGAAGTGAAGCATGAGAAATGGAGAAAAGCTATGCACATGTAAATGAAAGCAATTGAAAAAAAAAATACATAAGAACTAACTAATTTACCTGCAAGTGCAAAACAAATTGGAGTAAAATGGATCTTCAAAACAAAACTCAAAGAAAGTGGAGAGGTGGACAAATTCAAAACTCGATTAGTGACTAAAGGATATGTACAACAACAAGGAATCGACTACATAGAAGTGTTTTCACCAGTTGCAAGAATGGACACAGTGAGAATGACTGTGGCCTTAACAACACAAAGAAAATGAGTACTTTACCAACTTGACGTCAAATCTGCTTTCTTGCATGGAGAACTCATATAAGAAATATACATAAAGCAGCCAAAAGGATATGAATCAAAGAGCCATCCTTAAAAATTTTATAAATTGAAAAAGGCTCTCTACAGACTAAATCAAGCACCAAAAGCTTGGTTCAGTCGTATAGAAGCACACTTTATGAGTCAAGGATTCGAGAAGTGTTACAATGAACATACTCTGTTCATTAAGGCAGATAAGAGAGGTAAAATACTCATAGTTAGTCTATATGTAGTTGATTTAATATTTATTGGTAATGATGAGTTAATGTTTGTTGAATTTAAACATTTCATACTAAGAGAATTTGATATGACTGATTTGGGAAAAATAAGATTTTTTCTTAGTATAGAAGTTTTACAAAAGTCTAATGGAATCTACATATGTAAAAGAAAATATGCCCTAGAAGTATTGAGGAGATTCAGAATGGAAAATAGCAATTCAGTCCATATTCCCATTATCCCAGGATGCAAGTTATTTAAAGATGAGAATGGAATACAAGTAGATGAAACTGTATACAAACAGATAATGGGTTCTTTCATGTATTTAACGGCTACAAGACCATATATAATGTATGCAGTAAGTTTGATCAGTAGGTACATGGAAAAACCAATTGAGTTACATATGTTAGTAGTAAAAAGAATCTTTCGATATTTGAAGGGTACCACTAAACTTGAAATCTTTTACAAAATGGAAGGAAATTGTGAGAATCTGACTGGTTATGCAGACAATAATTATGCAGGAGATTTAGATGATCGCAAAAGTACATCAAGATATGTCTTTATGATGGGTTCATGAGTTGTTGCATGATCTTCAAGAAAATAACCCATAGTTACACTCTCAACTACAGAAGTATAATTTGCGATTGTAGTTGCATGTGCTAGCCAAGTTATCTGGATGAGAAGGATATTTGAAAAATTAAGTTTGGAAGAAAGTAACAACAACATAACAATCTTCTATGATAACAACTCCATAATCAAGTTATCAAAGAATCCTGTGTTGTATGGGAGAAGCAAGCACATTGACATCTGTTTTCATTTTTTTTCGTGATCTCACAAAAAAAGGAATAATAGAGTTAACATATTGTGGAACACAAGATCAATTGACAGATGTGATGACAAAGCTTCTTACGTTGGATGCATTTCAAAGGTTTCAAAATTAATTAGAAATCTGTTAAGTTCTTAAATTAAACTAGTTACTGATAGGAATTAGTTTAAGGGAGGGAATGAAGCGAAAAATTAGAGTTTTATTTTAGTTTATTTCAATTTTCTTGTACAAAAAGCCTCATGGGCACACGATCATTGATCGTGTTGTTCAAATGCTCTTCTCATGATTTTGATCATGGAATAGTGTTTAGATTTTCAGTTTGTACTCCTATGGCTATTTATACTCCAAATTAATTAATAAATTAGTGTTCAATGCTTTTCAATTTTAGTTTCTTACAATCACATCTTCAATTTCAATTGTTAAATCGAGTTGATTCACGTGAAAGTTGAAATCATTCGTTGTAAAAAATAGGGTTTAGAAATCAAAAGAGATTAAGAAAAGAAATTAAAATTGAATAAAAGAATCAAGAGAGATTTATCTAATATTGAATAAGATCAACATGGAGAGAAAAGGCTTCTCACGACAAAGTTTTAATCTTTGCATCTTTAATTTTTCTTCTCCTAATTAGGAACAAGTTACATTTGTGTTTCATCGGAGAATTTTCATATTGTTAACTAAAAAAAATATTCAAGTAAAATATATTATTTTAATTAAAAAAATGACATAAAATTTGTTCAATTGTGTTATGTTGTATTTTTTCTATCAAACTATATTAAATAAAATTTTGTTCAAACCATTTTAATAGTATTTGATATATTTATTAAAAGGGTTATGTATTTTACCGTGTTTGGGATATGATATCATATATCATCACTATCTATGAGATTACTAAAATATTTTTTTATATATATAATTTATATTTCTGTAATTTTTTTAATTTAATAGTTTATAAATATGAGTATATGTTACAGTTTATATACTTTATGTAAAATAAAATGAGAGATAATAATATTTTTACAATAGATTTTATTATTATCATATTAAAAAAAATTTAAGTTAATTTAATTTTTTTAATTTTATTCGATTATCAAAATCAAATTATTTTAAAAATATATTTTTATATGGATAAAATTAATTTTTTTAATTAAAAGACTATTTTTTTTTACCTCTTTTTACCCTTTATATTTGTATTTCATCGAATAAATATCTCATTTTTTCTCTGTATTAATCTTTATCCTTATACTCTTAGTAAAATAATCAATCTTAAGTTAATATAAAAAATTATTATACAAGATAAATGATTGATTAAAATAATCAACATTGGGAGGAAAGAAGGCGAAAAAATAGTCTAATAGCAGGTAACCTTACGAAAAGTAATCTTTTTTTAATTTTAAAAAATAAAATTTTATTTTATTCTTACAAAATTATTATTTTTAAAAAATTATATATTTTAATAGTTACATAATTAATATATTTATTGAATAAAATTATATAATTAAATTTATCAAATTTTTTAATAAAAATATATAGATTGAATATTATATTCTTATTGTAACAGCTTTACATAAAAGAAAATTTTAGTATCTAAATGATTTTTATTTTAATAACCATGAGTAACAGTTAATAGTTACATTAAACTTTCCAGTAATGTATTTTATCTTCTTCTCCTTTTTTTAATTTCTTTTTTTGAAACTTATGTATTTTATCTTTAAACAAACAAATAATATTCTACATTATCTCTCTCTCTCTCTCTTTCTCACTTTCCATCGAAGATATGTTCGCATTTGGCGAAAACACAAAACACAGGCACTTGCTCCTCAATTGACACGGATAACTTAAACTTACCATCGAAAACTTTCAAAATTTGTTTTCAGTCATTAGAATCAAGTAATCAATCATCAGATATGAAATTCGGGAAGGAGTTTAGGATCCACCTTGAAGAGACACTTCCGGAGTGGAGGGATAAGTTTCTCTGCTATAAGCCCCTCAAAAAGCTCCTCAAACACTTTCCAACCACCGCTACCACCATTGATTCTCTCCCACCCCGCATAGCTCTTATTCTTCCCCATCTCCAACCACCCATTCATGCTCACATCTTAGCCGCTCATGGGTTCGATGATAATAGCACCCGACCCTTAGTGGACCTACAAGATTGGTTCGTCAGAATTCTGAATGAAGAGCTCAATAAATTTAATGATTTCTATGTTGACAAAGAGGAAGAGTTCGTAATTCGTTTTCAGGTTCCTTTACTTGAGCCCCTTTATTAATTCTTATTGAATTGGGTATGCGTATTTTCGAATTCGTTGCATCTTTGTGTATATGGTTTCTCTATGAAATTGAGTAAATGCATGCGATACATATCAGCTTTGGTAGTTTTGTGGGGGGAGGGGGAAGAATGAAAACTGAATCTTGAATTGATTTTTTTTTTTGGTTGCTAAATTCTTGAATTTAATGGTTGAAGTTGGTATATGAGTAAATCTAATTTGTAGATACGGGATTATATTGAGATGGTTTTTGTTTGACTTAGAAAACCATGATTCTCATTAATGGTAGGCTTGATGGAATTTTGTATCTGCTTATGTGTAATGAAGATACAAGGTTTCGTCTAATCTTGTATAATAGTTTTAGAAATATTACAGCAAAACTTCAATGCCTATGAGTTGACTTGAATTGTATGGTTTTACCCATTTGCATGAGAAATTCGGGTGTTTTTCAGAACCATTGATGTTTTTTTATATCCCAGTTATTTCAAGGACATACAGACTATTGCACAATCTTTTATCACGGTGCTTCAAGTGGCCTAAAAATCTTGATTTGAAATAGGTTATGGTTCATTTTGCATCCGTATTTGTTGTATAGCTTTTTAGCGAGCAATTTGAAAAAGTCCCACATGGATTAGGAACCATGGTGAGTGTTGTATTGGGTTATAAACAAAACCCCCTTCCACTTTGAAAGCATCCCAAAATTTGTATATCTTTATCTCTTTTGTAAGGGTAATTGATTAGCTCAATTTTGTCCAATTAGTTATAATTTTGGAGTTATTCCAATTTGAAGATAATAGAAGTGGTCACCGACATCTGAGGATATAGGCAAGTCATCCATGTCAGGCAGAACAATTGTGATGAATGCAAGGTTCGAGGTGGAGAAGTTTGATGGAACCGATCATTTCGGCATGTATCAAGGTGAAGTTCTAGATGTTCTGTTTCAACAAGATCTAGACATCGTCATTAAAGAAGAGAAACCAGATGTAGCAGATGAAGTCAAGCGAAAAAATATCAACCGAGTGGCATGTGGTACAATCTGTTCGTGACTCTTAAGAGAGAAAAAGTACACGTTCATGAAGGAGACATCCGCAAGTAAGTTGTGAAAGGCATTGGAGAACAAGTTCATGAAGAAGAGCAGACATAATCGGCTCTATTTGAAGAAGAAGTTGTTCCGTTTTGATAACCTTCCAGGTACCACAGTAAATGACCACATTACTGCTTTTAAACGATTAGTAACAGATTTGTTAAATATAATGAAACTTTTAAAGATAAAGATTTATCATTGATGTTGTTAGTCTCCCTTCCTGATGAGTTTGATCACCTTATTACGAGCTTACTCATTGAAGGATAAAATATCTTTTGAGAAAGTTTGTATTGTTTTGTATAGTTATGAAATTAAAAAGAAAGCAGGAATGAAGCAGCAAAGGCATTGTCTATAAGACGATGTTTGCAAACACAACAAAAAAGAAAGAGAGGTACATCTCTTTCTAAAGGAATGCTTGGTAAAGATAAATGTGCATTTTGTCACGAAAAAGGCCATTGGAAGAAAAAATGTCCAAAGTTGCAGAAAAAAAGAAAAACTGTGACGCCTGATGCATGTGTAGTTGAAAGTAACTCATAGTCAGATTTTGCATTGGTTGGTTCGTCAACAGCATCCCATCCTGGTGATTGAAATTTTGATTCAGCATGTACCTTCCATATATCTCCTAATAAGAAATGGTTCTTTAATTTTGAAAAACTAGACGGTGGAGTTGTTTTCGTGGATAATGATTATCCATGCAAAATTTTAAGTATCGGTACAATTTGTTTGAAAAATTAAGATGGTTCAACCAGAGTCTTGACAGATGTTTATTATGTTCTAGATATGAAGAATAATCTCATTGCTGTGAGAGTCTTAGACTCAAAAGATTTCATTGTGACCATACAAAATAGGACATTAAAGGTTACTTCTGGAGCACTTGTGGCGATGAAAGGTGTTCGGAAGAATAACTTGTACTACTACATTGGTAATACGATTATTGGGACAGTATTAGCAGCAATTTTGGAGGAAGAAAAAAATTCAAAAACTACCAAGTTATGGCATATGTGTTTGGGACATGTTGGTGAAAAAACTTTACAAATTCTTGTAAAGCAAGGACTGTTAAAAGGCTCAAAAATCAGCAAGTTGGAATTCTGTGAGCATTGTGTATTGGGGAAGTAAAAAAGAGTAAGCTTTGCTACTACACTTCATAATACAAAAGCATCTTGAATTACATTCATACGGATGTGTGGAGATCAACAAGAACACCATACATGAGTAGCAAACATTATTATGTCACTTTCGTAGATGACTTCTCGAGAAGAGTTGGGTGTATCTTATGCAGAAGAAGGATGAAGTGCTAAGAATTTTTCTCAAGTGGAAGAAGGTGATCAAGACTCAGACTGGTAGAAAAACCAAGCGTCTGAGGTCTGATAATGACATTGAGTTCACAAATGATCCATTTATGAAAGTTTGTGATTAAGAAGGAATGATGCAACATTTCACTATTTGAAAAATATCACAACAGAATGGAGTTACAGAACATATGAACCAGACTTTGCTAAAGAAGGTTCGGTGTATGTTGTCAAATGCTAGGTTAGGCAAGTAATATTGGGTTGAGAGTATAACGTATGCATGTCATCTTGTCAATCGTCTACCATCGTTTGCTCTTGAGGGCAAACGTCGATGGAGGTATGGTCTGAAAAACCTACTAGAGATTATGATTTTTTACACGTGTTTGGTTCTATTGCATACTACCATGATACGGAATCGAAATTGGATCCAAGAGCCAAGAAAGCTATTTTTTTATCCCTTCTGGTTCTAAGGGATATTGTCTATAGTGTCTTGAAACGAAAAAGATAATCTTCGGCAGAGATGTTACATTTGATAAATATGCCTTGTTGGGAAAGATAATTGAGAAGATCGATGGCACTTTGCAGCAGGTGGAGTAAACTCAGAAAGAGGTAGAGTTTGAAAACAGAATCGTTGACCCAGTTGGTGGAAATAAGATAGAAGCTGATCCTCCATTGGCAGAAGATGAATCGGATGAAAAAGAGGTTTTAACCCAAGAACTTTCACAACAACAAGGAGAAGCTGCAGTTGATAGGCCACGACGATAAAATATCAAGTTTCCTACACGATACAAGGATATGGAAGATTTTCTTGCTCAGTTTAAGAATACTGTGGCCTGTGTACTTTCAGTTGTACATGATGATGTTTCTTCCACATGTAAAGATGCAATCAAAAGTCTTGAGGTTGACTGTCCCTTTAGAAGAATAAGACATGAAAATTGACGCAACTACTTAAGGGCAATAAAACAACTGGTTACAAATGGGTATATGCAAAGAAAAAAAGATTTCCTAACAAAGATGGTGTTTGTTAAAAGCAAGATTGGTGGCTAAAGGCTACGCTTAAAGGAAGAGAATTGATTATAATGAGGTATTTTCTCCAGTTGCAAAGCATTCCTCAATTAAAATTTTGTTGGCCTTAGTAACATATTAGGATCCGGAACTAGTTCAACTTGATGTAAAAACCGCGTTTCTACACGATAACTTTGAAGAGGAAATCTATATGTTTCAACCATAAGGGTTTAATGTTGCTGGTAAAGAGAATTGGGTTTTCAAGCCGAACAAATCGTTGTATGGATTGAAACAATCTCCGAGACAGTGGTACAAATGATTTGATTATTTTATGTTGTAGCAAAAGTACAATAGAAACACACAATCATTGTGTGTATTTTCGCAAGCTACAAGATGAGTCTTTCATCTATCTCCTATTGTATGTCAATGATATATTGATTGCATCAAAGAGTCAAAAATAAATTTAGAGATTGAATGCTCAACTAATTCAGGAGTTCGAGATAAAAGATCTGGAAGAAGCCAAGAAGATTCTCGACATGGAGATAAGAAGAGAGAAAAAAAGGAAAGCTTTGTTTAACCCAGAGTCAATATTTGAAGAAGGTAGCGTTTTGGTATGAATGAACAGAAAAAACCTGTAAGTACTCTGCTTGTTTCTCATTTCAAGCTTAGTGTTCAATTGTCCCCTAAGAATGATGCAAAATGAGAATACATGGAAAAGATATCATATGCTAATGTGATTGGTAGCTTGATGTATGCAATGATGTGTATAAGATCTGACATTTCACATGGGGTTGGAGCTGTAAGTAGGTACATGCATGACCTTGGTAAAGAACATTGGTTGGCTGTGAAATGGATTCTACGGTATATTCTAAATATTGTAGATATTGGTTTAGCATTTGAGCAGGATGATACTATTGATCAATGTGCAGTCGGATATTATGATTCTGACTATGCTCAAGATTTAGATAAATGCCGATCAACTATTGTTTATGTGTTTACTCTTGCTAGAGCACCTGTTAGTTGGAAGTCTACCTTACAGTCCACAGTTGCTTTTTCTACTACAAAGGCAGGATATATGGCAGTTACAGAGACTGTGAAGGAAGCTATTTAGTTACATGGATTGCTTGAAGACTTGGGAGTTGGTCAAAAACATATTAAGGTGTTTTGTGACAGTCATAGTGCTATTCATTTAGCAAAGAAGTCTACCATACACGTATAAAGCACATTGACGTTTGTTATCATTTTGTGCAAAGAAGATGAAGTGCTAATTAATAAGATTAATACTACAGAGAATCCCGTAGATATGATGACCAAGGTGGTGACAACAATCAAGTTCAAACATTGTTTGGACTTGATTAACATCCTGCAAATTTCAGTTGGTACTGGCATTGCTAATCTAGAGATTGAAGAAATCATTTGAGAATCACTAAGTCATTAAGGTGGAGATTTGTTGTATATTTTATTAGTGAGCAATTTGAAAAAGTCCCACATGGATTAGGAATTATGATGGTTGTAGTATTTTTGGTTATAAATAAAGTTCTTTCCTTTACTTTAAAAGCATCCCAAAATTTGTATATCTTTCTCTCTTTTGTAAGGGTAATTAATTAGTTAAATTTTACTCAATTAGTTGTAATTTTAGAGTTCATCCAATTTGAAGATAGTGGGAAGATATTAGTAACATTTATACCGAACCTTGTTAAATTTTTGATATTTGTATTTTTCTGTTTTAATATTCTAATTTAATATTTGTTTTGGTTTCTTTTAACATTATATTTCTAATAGCATTATTTTGTCGAGTTAGTTTGAATTCTATTAATTTAAATCATAATATTTGTAAATAGTAACTACTTAAAATAGTGAAAATATACCCGATTTTTTCTAACACTATTGAAATAAGGGGATTATATTCTTACATTAAAATATTGAGGGTTACCAAAAAAGCATTCAGGGAATCGGTCTTCAAAAAGTCTCCAGATACAATTTACACTCGACTACTCTGTAAGAAAAAGGAGACGAGCACTATACATCTGCGGATTGTAAAATCAAGTCCAACAAATTCTATTAATTTAAATCATAATATTTGTAAATAGTAACTACTTAAAATAGTGAAAATATACCCGATTTTTTCTAACACTATTGAAATAAGGGGATTATATTCTTACATTAAAATATTGAGGGTTACCAAAAAAGCATTCAGGGAATCAGTCTTCAAAAAGTCTCCAGATACAATTTACACTCGACTACTCTGTAAGAAAAAGAAGACGAGCACTATACATGTGCGGATTGTAAAATCAAGTCCAACAAATTCAAACATGTAGTAAAAGTCCATGTTTCCGTACTTTATATTTCTTATCCACTTGCGTATATTAATCTTGAATTCTAATTAATTTTGACTTTTGGCCTCTTTTTATATCCCGCATAAAGTATGTTGTAGGAGCTGCTTCTTAGATGCAGTAATATGAGCTCTACTTCATTTAATTTGCTCTTTGATCATGTTTTAATAATTACAGGAGTTGAAAGAAAGAATTGAGAAAGTCAAGGAGAAGAGCAACAGTGGTGGAACTTCTACATCAGAGACTGAATTCAGTGAAGAAATGATGGACATTCGTAAGGATTTTGTTACTATACATGGGGAGATGGTGCTTCTAAAAAACTACAGCTCCCTGAATTTTGCAGGTATACCAGTCATATCATTTATATTTTTCTTCCATCTAAAACATATTGGTCAGGCCTTTGTCACTTTTCACATGTGGAGACGAAGCTTCTTAAAAAGTTAAATAGATTCTCTCTTTGTTGCATCAAGGAAGTGCTAGTTTTTATTCATTTCTGTATCATGTTCATCTTTTGTCTTGGTAGGGCTCGTTAAAATTCTGAAGAAGTATGATAAACGAACTGGAGGATTATTGCGTTTACCTTTCACACGACTTGCCCTACATCAGCCTTTCTTTACTATAGAACCTCTAACAAGGCTCGTGTGCGAATGCGAGTCAAATATTGAGCTTCTCTTCCCACTTGAAGCCGAAGTCATTGAATCTACTCCCTATACACAAGAGAATACAAACCAACCTTTGAATGATTCAGCCAATACCTTATCAAAGACTCCTTCAGACCTAGGGGAGGAAACAATGGATGTATACAGGAGCACCCTTGCTGCAATGAGAACCATAAGAGGCCTTCAGAAAGCAAGCTCTACTTACAACCCCTTATCACTTTCATCCCTTCTTAGAAATCAGGGTGATGAGACTGGTGAGGTCACTGCCGAAAATTCTGCTGCAAACTCATCTGCCACCTCGCAGAATGAAGAGACTGATCAAGAAGATGCCCGTTCAGAGTAATGGAATTCATCATTTGGTTGCTATTTCATTTTTAATTTTCTGTAGCAGGTTGGAAATTTAAAATTTACTAGAAAGTTCTCTGTTAATAATCTTTGTTCCTAAAGTGAAGGTAAACTAATCTAGGATTCCAGGTTTGAACAGGTGTATGAAAGATCGTTAAAATGGAGAAGACTACTCCGTTTTCTGTTCTTTTTTTCCGCAGAAGCTGCTATATTTGTAAAGCTAGCATGTTATGTATTTCTGTTGCTGTTTAAAGCCAGTTAGAACGTACTCTGCCACTTTTGACTGTCAATCTAGTTTGGTCAATTGTAACTTGTGCTCATGTTTCATCAAAATTTACATGCCTCCTACAAGAAGGTTATGAACTTCAATCATGTGCTGTTTCCATTTCTCCTTAATCTTGAATATGATTTTCTCAATAACGGTCTTACCCACCAAGCTTCATGAACAAAAATGTAGAGTCCTTAGTATCGTCTCTCCTCACTAATTGCCTAAACGCTATTACGTTTAAATTTTCTGATGATCAGCAGGGTCTGCTTAGATTTAACACTCTAATATAACTGTGCATGGAGTATCAGAATTCGCCCTTTAATATACTTGTGCTAGATTTTACTGTCAACTCAAAAAAGATAACAGTGAAAAGAAAAGATTTACAAAAGAATGTCACAAGATTCCATTGCCTTCCACCTACATCCTACTCCCTCCCGTTCTCTCATCCAACCTATGTCTAAACTCTCACGCATTCTTGTCTTCCTCATCATGGTTAAATGGCAGAGGGACTGAATTGGATGCGCGAAACTTCCCAACATTGTTTAAGTGCTCATTCTCCAACCTGAAGGGTTCCAAGTGAAAATGTGTATTAGTTTCATAATCAAGCTTTAGAAACCATGTCAGGTACCTAATTTGCTTCTGTACTTTTATTTTCTTAAATAATGTAAGCATATACCTGAAGAAATTCCATATGCCACGACGAATGATTTCCAAGCAGGCTACTAATGCAACTAAGGCTGTTCTATGCAGGAAAGCTGCTTCCCTAAAACCCAGTACTGTCTGCAGCCAAGCCAATCTTAACACAATATTCAACACCTGCAGAGTACCAATTGTCAACATCCAATTAAATCTATCACAAGAAATGCTAAGAGTGAAAACCTAACGCATCCTTTAAAGTCATATTACCATGGCAACAAAGTAAACACTTTTGTTGGGTAAAATAAGTTTGTCTCTCAACCAAGAATTTCTTGAATTTTGCCGAAGAAGACCCCAATCTATGACAATGTCCCAATACATACTGATAATTGTTGCAAACCCAGAAGTTGTTGCAGCAATAATCTTCCATGTCATCCCTCTGTTGAGATCATAACTGGTTCTCATTGCCACTGCTATTATGGTTGAAAAGTATTTGATCCCATTCAATCCATGCATTCCATCTTTCTCTTCAACCAATCGGCGAAGGCACTGCAAGGGCAAATTGTTTTTGAGAATCATTTTTGATTGAAAAACAAGCTGCTTTATAAGTGCTTATGGCTTTTGTAGAATACCTGAAGGAAACGAAACCAGTAAGGAATAAATGCCACAACAAAATAGAAAGATTTGAACACATCACTTTCCTGGCACTTGTGTGATCTTGTTTTAAAGTCTCCCCAGCCATAGTAACAAATGTAAAACTCCAAACTTCTGATGGCTTGAACCTGAAATGAAGTGACATTGTATTGGCACTTATATGGAATCTAAGATCATACACATCACAACTAATGAAGAGAGTCTTAAGTTCAACCTGACTTGTAAGCTGATCTGCCAAGAAAAAGTCTGGGAGGGTGACCTACAATGAGAAGAAAAACCGAAAATTGAAACTCTTGTTCCACTATAAAGTAGCTGAGAGGCATCTATAAAGAAAATTTGAGTTCTGTTACCTTGTACAAAGGAGCACAAAGACAATGAAATAGACATTGAAGGATAAAAAAGCGGTGAGAGCGATATAAAATGTTGAATGGACATAATATTATGAGAAGCAGGACCTGATAAGTGTAAAAATCAAATATTAAGTGGCCTATTCCCAACATTATAGAGTTGCATTAACTCATTAATTATGCTTCATGATTATGTTAAGAAACTTACAATGGCAAGGCCTAAAGGAAGTAATTCAGCGAAAGTTCGAAAGCTTTGTGTTCTTGGGTCCATCTCCATATCCAAATTAGAAAGAACACCAATCAATGTGAGTACAGCAAGCGCTGAACTTAGGAGAAAAATTCCTGCATAACTTGGTTCTGTTCCTTGCTTGAACCCAAATATAAATGCATAATTCACATGATAGCGCCTCCAAAAGTATATGTTTGCAGAGAACATAAGCATATGTAGCACAATGAACCCAAACAAGCTACAAAATGAGGTACAAATGGATTCAACTTTTTCTCCCCCACTTCCTTGATAAAAAGGAATGAGGAAATTTTAATGAAACTAATATTTTGAAGTTGAATAAAGGCTCACCTATAAAGGGGAAATATAGTTTCCATATATTGACTACGTCCCTCACTGTTAAGGATATCTCTTGCGTGTATGAGCCCAATGATCCCAATTATCAATGCGATGGAGCATCCAAAAAAGAAACCTGCCCAATTATAGCAGAACTATTTTCATTAGTTAGATTGCTCATCCTTTATATGTAGGTGAAAGTGTTTAGTAAATGTCTAAAAAGAAGTTTGACTGCAAAACCATAAACTTCAAAGACCTATTTAGCAAAAAATAGATTATTTTTTTCCCTGCTAACATAAGTCACATATATACCTGATAGAAATGTAATCCTATGTTTTTCTCTTCTAGCTGTTGGTCTTAAAATCTCCATTCCTTTTCTATGGTTTCCGTTGGCAAAGTGCTTAATAAAGCTAATCTCTACCCTTTCCATTAGCTTAGTGACCTACCAGATCGCAGAAAGAAAGAGAGTGAGGAAAAGTTTCAGAAGGGAATCTATGAGGCAATTAATAGGCTTCTAGTATGTTTGATAGACAGTAATTTACTTCATTGCAGCTGCCAAGATGAGAACTTTGCACCATCTCCAAGTAAGTCTTTGATGCATTCCTTGCAGTAATCTGCAGTAACATTGTTAGTAAAATTGAACCTAAACTACTTGCAGTTATTATTAGATCATAAGTGAATGGACCTTGTCATATTTCTTCATGATCTTTGAGAAAGCCAATTGATTCAAGAAACTGCCATAGAAAAAAAATCACTACTATGGCTGGTAAAAAGTTACAGTAATTAATGTATACACAACAATAGCAAAGCTATTTACCAGTAATTTTTTAACAGTCTAAGCTTTCGATGGAACTCAATAAAAGCTTGCTCCATCAACTTTTCTGCTTTATTGAGCTCTGTCTGGCTGAATGACAAATCCAATGCTGAACTCTGAAGGATACCTTTCAAAGTTGACAAAGGAGTTTCTGGGCAGACATTGATCTTTACATGATCCAGTACTTCTAAGGAAGCTGGTATAAACCCTGTAGCCTTTGTATTTGTATTGATCTTAGTTTTGTCGCATGTAATAATCTCTTCTTCCTCATTTTGTCCTTTGTTGCTCATCTCAACTTCTGGTATCATATCCATATGTAACCCTCCTTCACCATAAAAATAAAGTAACACTCGAGTCATAAAGTACTTCTAGATCAAATAAGTTATATTACGCAACTGACCCAAACAACCAATATAGCCAAAAAGAATGAAAAACTAGATCTAAAGCCAGGCATTATCATACCCATTTTGTAACTTTTTCATCTAGCATGCAGAGTGAAACGAATGAACAAAATTTAGACACAAATTAATAAAAAAATGGGATTTTTTTTATAATTTTCTTAAAGTCTCTTACCTTGTTCTTTACTATTTGTTGGATTAACAAATGAGTTAGGTGATGAGATCCCATTACTGGCAAGATTTACAACTCTAGCTGATCCCCCAAATCTCACAACTGGTTTTTCAACCTTAATCCTAAGAGCAATCAAAATATCCATCTGTCTGCTTAATTCCTCTGCTTCCTTCTCTGCCTCATCAACCTTCTTCTTGTAAAAGTGAATCACCTTATTAAACTCTTCATCCAGTTTCTTAAAAAATAGAATCTCTTGATCTCCTCCTTTGTCTGAAGGCATCAAAAACATGGTCTGATAATTCCCAAATTCAGATCCTCCTTCACTGACAAGTATTGTTTCTTCTTCTTGCTTCCTTGGAGAGTCTATGTACCTGCTTGTTAACCCACTAAAGGCTCTATACAAAGAGACCCTTCTCTTTAAAGACCCTTCTGCTAACGACGCCACTGTTTTTGAAGCTGAAGCATTTTTGCCTCTAGAATGTAAGATATGTTTCAATATTGATTTGAGATAGTTGTAGTCCATGTATGCTTGTTGCCATTCTTGCACCATTTGTGCTGCAAATTCTTTTCCAAACTTCATCTTATGTGATAACAATTGGAAGAATGGTTTCAAGCATTAATCACCAAAAAAGAACAACAATGTGCATATAAAATGGTTTGGAGCTCTAAGCAAAGGTTGTTTCTTGTATTAATGGTGGCTATGGACTTAAGTCAAACGATGGATATAAGTATGTATAGAAACATATAATGGGGAGATAGAGGTTGTCATGTTATTTGATTTCATAATTACCATTGACTTTTAAGAGATATAAAAAAAAATTGTGGAAAATATAGTTTAAACTTTAAAATAATATTGTATAAATAGTTATAATACACCATCACCATATCATGAGAATAAGAATTCTATTTGAGAAGAAATGATCTGTTTTCAATCAATAATATCAAGCATTTTTTCCTCCAATCACGCATTCGTTTTGATAATTATTGACGAAAGAAGCATCAAATAGAAATATTGACAAATAGAGAGAGAGAGAGAGAGAGAGAGAGAGAGAGAAAGAGAATTAGGGAAAAAAAAATTGCGTTGCTCATTAATGTTAATTATTGTGTATGCATTGGTTGGTTATGGTTGGTTGGGTAGAGCAAACCTTTTCATACCTAAGGGCTAAATACAAAATTTACATTAGAAAAATGGAAAAATATAATGGAAATATCCTTTCTTTTATTAAAAGTATCATTTGTTGCTCTAATTTTAAAAAAGATATTCATTATTCATTTTATTTATAAAAAAAATAATTATTAATTATTTTACTTATGAAAAAATTATTTATCAATCTTTTTACTTGTATTTTGGTCATTTATTTTCACCCATAAAACTACAAAACTACAAACATAATTGGTAAATATTACCGCTGTTTACTCACACCTCATAATCATTGATAAAATATACTAAACCTGGACCCAATGGAACGATTTTCTATTAATTATCTAAGTGAACCTTTTAAACAAATTTTTTTTTTTTTTTAAAGAAGTGCTTCCAAACACAAAGAAGGATACTTTATATAATTTGTACGCGCTTTCTTGTCCTAATTCATGAACATCTCGGTGGATTTAATGGCAAGCTCATCAAACCGGATTTGAAATTAGCATAATTTTTGTTGTGTTAAAAAAAATTTAGTATAATTTCATATATCCTAATTTAATTAATAATTTTTTATTAAATATAATTATATTTATCAATAATATCATATATCATATTATTTGTTACTTTTTATAAATTTATAAAAATAGAATTTAAAGTAACCAATTAGTTGGTGAAATCAATAACTGAATTATAATTTATAACGCGGATATAGAAATATAGATTACAATCGAGATTTATTCTACTACATGCTATGTAAGCTATTTTATTTGTTGCTATTACATTGGTTGATGGATGAAATACTGACTCATTAAAATAATTAACCAATCATTTTTTTAACGATTATACTAATTAGTATAATTAAAACTTAAATTTTAAATATCATACTTGTTGAAAAAAAAAATATATGTTAAAATATTTTTTTTATTTGAAATTAATTTTATAAAATAGAAGAAGAAAAGACGGAGTTCTTAATTTAATTATTTTTTAAATAATATAAATAATAATTATAAAAATAATATTTTTTATATTTTTATATTAAAAAAATATTTTATATATTATTTTTATTTAAATTAAATTAAATTATAATTATTTAAATCAATTTAATATTTAATATCTTTAAATTAAATTTTATTTAATATCATTTAGTGTTGTTATTAAAGGTGGTATAAGTTTTAACTATTTTGTTTTTTATTTTTGAAATATCCAGTTTTTTTTTCTTTTTTTTTGTGATTCGAAGTATAAAAATAGAGGTTTAAAATTAACCTGACCAGCATTGAACTAGACGGTCCATGTTTTACCCGTCAACGCAACCGAAATGCCTGAGCGTAGTAAGCCTCGCAGCTACTTTGGCCTCCATGGCCGAGTCATGCGTGTCCATGAGAGACCTGAAGCGAATTCACGCTCACGCAATCCTTACCAACCTCCATAATCACTCCATCGTCCTTGCCAAGATCTTCCGATTCGCAGCAGTTTCACCTTCCGGTGATTTGGGCTATGCTCACCGTCTGTTCTCTCAAATGCCAAGACCAAATACTTTCTTCTATAACTCTCTCATTCGGGGTTACTCCAAGAGCTCGTTACCTTCAACTTCTGTCCATTTGTTCAATCAGATGAGGATGAATAATATCGACCCAGATGAATTTACCTTTACATTCTTGTTGAAAGCGCGGTCAAGGATGAAAATTGATCTGCCCTTGATTGTGGCATCTGATGAAATTCATGGGGTTATTTTCAAGTTTGGGTTTTGTTCTCATTTATTTGTAAGTAATGCATTGGTTCATGTGTATGCGGCGAGAGGACTGCCCACTGAAGCCAGTCGAGTTTTTGAAGAGATGGTTGAACTGGATGTTGTTTCCTGGTCGGGCTTGGTTGTTGCGTATGTGAGAGCTGGGGAGTTGGACTTTGCACAACGAGTGTTCGATGAAATGCCTGAAAGGGATGTGGTTTCTTGGACTACTATGATTTCTGGATATTCACGGGCAAAGCGCCCCAGGGAAGCACTTGAGTTATTTTGGGATATGAGGGATACAGGTGTGAGGCCAGACGAGGTGACTATGGTGAGTGTAATCTCCGCATGTACAATTTTGGGAGATATGGAAACTGGGATTGAAATTCACGAGTACATCGATGGAAATGGGTTTGGATGGATGGTTTCACTATGCAATGCACTGATTGACATGTATGCCAAGTGTGGATGCATGGAACGAGCATGCCAAGTATTTAATAACATGAAAAGGAAGAGCTTGGTTACATGGAATTCCATTATCTCAGCCTGTGCAAACCATGGAAATGCTGATGATGCATTTGTTTTGTTTGAATACATGATTAACTCTAGAATATCCCCAGATGGGATCACACTTTTAGCACTTTTAATAGCTCATGTGCACAAGGGATTGGTTGATGAGGGACTTAAACTGTTTGAGAGCATGCAAAGGGATTATGGAATTCAGGCAGGAATCGAGCACTATGGGTGTGTGGTGGACATGTTAGGCAGGGCGGGACGGTTGGAGGAAGCATACAGATTAATTTCTAGCATGCCAATACCTAGCAATGATGTTATTTGGGGAGCACTGCTTGCAGGTTGCAGGATTCATGGAGATGCAGATATGGGCGAGAGGGTTGTGAAACAGCTTTTAGAGTTCAAACCGGATGAAGGAGGATACCATATTCTCCTTCGTGATATTTACGTTGCTGCTGGGCGCATTAAGGAAGCAGATGACATTAGGCAAAGTATGTTGATCAATGCTGTAAGAAAGATGCCTGGCTGCAGTTGGACAGGAATATAGAAGTCACCTAGCTGCAGCTGGAGGAATATAGAAATTTATATTAAATGTTACCCTCTTTTAAAGTTATGGAGTATAAATTCATTAGAAGATCCATTGATCTCAGCTGTTATAAGTTACCCATCTGTGAAAGGAGGAGAACGATTGGATTCACCATCGGTGGGAAATAACATGTATCGCCAAACTGCCATCATCTATCTTGAAGTTTATACGTGACAACTTGTGCAAGAAAGATATGCAGATACGGGCATACAGCGAGGTCTTTGTCCTTTAAACGTTGATGGCTTTATGATAGGCAAATGAATTTGTTTAGGAATGGCGAAGCTTACTAGTAAATATCTTGCTGGTTGTCATCATTAAAAAAGAAACATCCGGAATTTTGTGATGCAGAACTAAAAGCTTGTTGAAACACATGTAATGGGAGCAAAGCTTAGTGAAGATTAGGTAGGTAGTATATACATCGTTGAGAAGTCAATGAAAGATTTAGTTACTGAAGGCACCAGAAATTTGCAATTTCTTTTTTTCTTTGTTAAAGAGAATTTTATTAACATTGTAGCAAAATTCTAAATGTGAACAAAACACCATCTTGTTAAAATTAATACATTGTATATAGATTGTTTGTCCAACTCATACCTAATTCTACACACTAAAACATAAAGTCAAGCACGACACTCTTAAAGTGAACCAACATATAGTCTAAAAAGTTATAATATTGACATTATGAAAAGATCATCTACCACCAAAACTAACCAAGAAAATAAAATGTACTATCATCTAAACCACCCAATACAATAAAGAGAAAAAAAATTAAAAAAGGAAGAAGAAGCTAAAATTAAAAAATCACAAATGAAAATACATGTAAGAAATGAGGATGTTACAATCCCTCAAAAGTTTATCACAATCGGATCAGAATTGTCATCTTTATTGCCCTCCACAATGAAAAAGAACAAAACCAAATATATTGACATTAACAAATATTTACTAGATTAATTTAAAAAAAAAAGGGTTGCCCTATAGAAAGACAACTCTTACAGAAGATTTTATAAAAGCTGATGTTGATAAGGGGAAGGGGGATGTTGGGGGTGGAGGGAGTGAAAAAAAAAGGTAGAAAGATGGGAAACAAAGAGAAGGGGCGGCTAGAAATTTGCAATTTATATTGAAAGCATAAACATCAGATACATCTGATTGTGTGATTTGAGAAATGAAATGTATCGTAGATTCCTAGAACAATCAACACAAGAAGCAATTGTATGAGAACCATTTATATAATCACGTGTCTGGATTTTCACTTCAAGTTCTAAGTTCCTCCAGAAAACAAGCGAACAAAAGGATTATCCAAATCATCATAATATAGATATTAGCTTAGTCAATATAAGCTCAATGTTGACCAGAGGGGTGACAATCGTAGACAAGTACAAAATAAACATTAACGAAAAAAGAAAAAATATCAGAAGCTCAACATCACTATAACACCACAAAATTCTTGGTTAACGAATTTATGTACTACTCGGCTCGCCATTGACTATTGGTTGTTTGATTGATTGCATAATTTACTCTCTGCAACTTTCCCAAAAAAATAAAATAAAAAATATTAGCATGAAACAAGCCATACCAAGAAATCTGGGATATCATATAATATTATTGGAAAACAAACACTCGTATTTGATAGGTAAGCGTCCATCAGGTCTGAGATTAAAAACAAACTCAAAAGTAGGGATAAAAATAACAGGTTAAGGACTACATGCCTAAATCCCATTATTTAGTAACTATTAATAGAGACATGCATCCCATTGATAAGCATATATCCTCATACTTCACTCGTCATCGCTGTTCTTGCGGTGGTGGTGCTTGTAGCGAGGGTGCTTTTTCTCATCATCAGAGTCATCATCTCCCTTCTTGTAGCGATGGTGCTTTTTTTCATCGTCAGAGCCATCATCTCCCTGCCATCATTTCACACAAATTTTCAAACCATTAAAAACATAAGCCACTATACTATAATACACTAAACAATTACCTCACGTTCTTTTCAACGATGAAAGGAGAAGATGAATCTTGAAATGTAAATTGAATTGTATAAAAAATGATTGATTAATGAATATACACTTGTAGTAGGTATTTATACTAACACTCTTACAAAGCCTTGTACACACGTAAAGATAGCATTAGCTATTGAGTTAACTAACTCTTGAAACCACATCATATGCATTGTACACACTATATTAAGCATTCTTCAATATAAGAACATTACAGTGAACACCATGACACAAATATCATATTTATATAATTCATATACTGTTTAGGTTGTTATTGCTACTATGTGTGCATGAGTCAACATGAGAGTTATCAAGGAAAGAATGTGTATGATCCAAGAGCTCAAAAGGCTTAATATACAATAAAAAGAGACATGGATGAATGTGGATGTAAGAGAAAAGTTGAATTGCTCACATATTTTTTGCGGCCATGGCCATACTTGGGACGCTCATCATCACTATCACGCTTGTCATAACTAGAATGACCATACTTGGGAAGCTCAACATCACTATCACGTCTCTCATAACTAGGCTTACGGTCCTCTTCAGATCTCCCATAACTAGTTTTATCATAAGGCGGTTTTCCATACTCTCCTTCATGACTATCGAAACTCGATTTCCCAGAACTCTGCCTTCTTGAAGGTTCATCACCATAACTAGGCTTCTCATACTCAGATTTTTCATAGCCTGAACTCCCGTACTGAGTCCTCTCACCATAACCAATAGAACCTTGCTCCTCCCCATAACTCGGCTTCCGACCATACCCAGACCCATATTCTGAGCCGGTTTTCTCATACTCAGTCTTGTGACCGTACCCAGATTCATATTCTCCGGCGGGCTTCACATAATTAGTTTTCTGGCCGTACCCAGATCCGTATTCCGAACTGGGTTTCTCGTATTCAGTCTTCCCTCCATAACCACCAGCACCTTGCTCCTCCCCATAACTCGGCTTCCGACCATACCCAGACCCGTATTCTGCGCCGGTTATCTCATACTCAGTCTTGTGGCCGTACCCAGATCCATATTCTCCGGCGGGATTCACATAATCAGCTTTCTGGCCATACCCAGATCCATATTCTCCGGTGGGCTTCACATAATCAGCTTTCTGGCCATACCCAGATCCATATTCTCCGGTGGGCTTCACATAATCAGCTTTCTGGCCGTACCCAGATCCGTATTCCGAACTGGGTTTCTCGTATTCATTCTTTCGGCCATATCCTGACCCACCGTCAGAAGATGGCTGATCATATTCACTTTTACGGTCATGACCGGATCCATATTCCGATAAGGGCTTATCATATTCACTCTTCCGGCCATATCCAGATCCATGTCCAGAAGAGGGTTGATCGTACTCATCTTTCCGGCCATATACAGATCCATGTCCGGAAGAGGGTTGATCGTATTCATCTTTCCGGCCGTACCCAGATCCATATTCTGAAGCAGGTTGATCGTACTTATTTTTACGGCCGTATCCAGAACCATATTCGGAGCTGGGTTGATCGTACTCATTCTTACGATCATATCCAGGCCTATTCACTCCGGTAGGGATTCCATGGCCTGATTGGGGTCTTTCTCCATACCCGCCCCCATACTGTTGACCACCTTGTGGCCTACCTCCACCATAGGAGGATCCTGAGTGAGGCTTGGGGCGAGAGTAGCTGCTATATTCAGTCTGAAGGGCCTCGTTTGCATATGCAGATGGTTCAGCCAAAGAAGAGAACTGAGGGCGATCGTAGTCGAAGGCATTGTTCGCTGATGAATAGCAGGTCTCTTCGGAAGGCGGGATTGGACGTCCGTAGGTAACAACGATGTCGTATCCACCACTGTACGGCGTTGGATCATACTCGTCGAAGATGTGACTGGAGTCGTCGCTCGTAGTGTAGTACGGCATTGTTCGGAAATAATCGTGGGAAACTCTGGGGATCTGAAAATGACGAAGAACAAGATCAGGAACGGATTTTATGGTAATACGGTTTCTTTTTCGTAGCGGGGAAACCGCATAGTTTCTGGTGAGTGTAATCGTGTAAATAATGGATTTTACCATTTGAACCGAATAATAAGGAGGATTTTACCAAAAGGTGTAATTTTACTTAAAATTTTCAAAACATATTTTGAAAATTTAATATTCTTACAAAGTTATCAATTTTAATCTAATTTTTTTAACCATTATATACTTTTATAATATTACAATATTTAAGGATAGGAAATCAGGTAATAATAATTGATATTTTAAGGATAGATAATTAAAATTATAATTATTTATAAAAATTTAATAATTTTTCTTAAAAAATAATCATAATTGATAAAGTATGTGATGAAAATATTTATCACAATACAAAAATTATAATTAATCGAAATTAAATATATATATTAATATTTTTATTTAAAATATAAATAATTACATAAAATAATACAATTTTAATAATAAAATTTATAATATTTTATATAATTAGATTAAATTTAATTTATTATTCTTTTATATTTTTTATTTTATTTAAAAATATGTGATAAATAAATAAAAATTAAAATTAATTACAAATAATATAATAAAATAAAAATACTTTTATTGTATTAAATCATTTTAGGTTTAAGTCTTCTCGTACTAAGTTATCGTATTATCAATTATAAAAAATTTAATAAAAAAATATAATTTTAATAAAATATAATTAATAAATTTATTTAAATTAAGTCAAATTTAATAGATAAAATAATATTAAAATATTAATTTAACGAATTAATTCGAGTTATCTTATCATTTGTAAATGGGAGTGAATAGTCACTCTCTACCTTAAATGTTTATGGTGTTGGGGTGGGTTTTTTTCATTTAAATTTTTATAAATGTAAGATAAGTATTCCTCGTTAACTGATGATATATATTTGATTATATATTTTGTATTTTAAATGAATAAAATTTAAGTTAAAAAATAAAGTAAATGTGAAATTATATTTAATAGATATTAAATATAATATATAAATAATAGATATAATTAAATTTTTATTTTGATAATCAAGGTTAAAATAAAATATATTTTTAATTATAATATTGTATTTTTATAAGTAAATATATAATAAATTTATATAAAATTGTAAAAAATTTGGGTTCGTAAATTGGTGGGAAGCGGAGTGTAATTTTCTAACTCATTCTAAGAAAGCATTTTCTCTATCTTGTTATCCCAATTTGCAAAAAATTTAAATTTTTTTCATGATTATTCACCCCGGTGAGAACAATTAACAATATTATCCAAGGATCCTACGAAGATAAAATCCCAATGATAAGCATCATGAAATGTGGGATATATCTGAATGTTGGGTCTAGAAATTTATTTCTTTTTACAAATGAATATTTTAATTCATTTATTTTTAAATGTTACATTAAAAATTACAATTTTTTAAAATGAAACTTTAATCTATTTAGTTTCAAGTGATATACTAAAGATAACTTTATTTTTAAAAAATAATTATTTTAGTCTCACTCTCAAACAGAACTAGAATTATTAGCTTACGAACCAAGCTATATAAGCGATAACTAGGGAAATGAATCGAATGAGTTAAATCTTTTTAATTTTAAAATATATTAATGAAAATAGATTTATTTTTTCATCTATTTCTTTTCTATTAAAGTTAAGAAGATAATTTACGATATATTTAAACACGATTATAGCACGATCAAAAAATATATAATTTATAATTTATCATTAATTATTTTATAAAGTCATTACTTTTTACTATTATAAATAATTTATTTTAAAAATTTGTATAAATTTTTTATTATATTAAGTAACATGTGTATACAAACACAACATGAAATAAATTTAACACGAAAAAATAACATGATTTAACACGATTATAAAGTCTAATCTAATACAATATAAGGAAGAAAGAAATTAATATTTTTTAAATGACATGTCTATGTATCATAAATAGAATTTGTTAAAAAAAATTTATCTTAATTAATTTTATATTCATCTTATTATTATATAATTATAATAAAATGTGTACATATTATATAAATATAAACTTAATAAATTTATTACTTGTTAAAAAATTATTTTTTTATATTATATGAAATAATAATTTATTACATATAAATAAATATTTTATTTTCTTTCATATTTAATATCTTAAATTTATTAATCTTAAAAAAATGCATTTAATCTTTCAAATGGAATGAGTTTAAATTCTTAAGATCATTTTATTTTTCTTTTTTTTTTTTTTTTGCAATTTGACATAAATTTTTAGTTTTCTAGCTAAGTAAATTGTAACAAAAATAAATACTTTTTTATGGCATCCATAAAATTAATTTTATCAATCATTATAAATTTATTAATTTTTATGAATGATTAATTTGTTAAATTTTTTTATCATAATTGATAAAAAGTGCTTAACATTATTTATTCTAACAATATTTTTAAAATGAAATAATAATTATAAACATGAATATGAATATTAGTATATATGTGCTTGTATTTTTATTATAATATTATATTTAAAATTTAAAATTTAAATAAATTATTAAATGAAATATAAGGGTTTTATAATGAGTCTCCCGCAATTGTTTGAAAGAGTTAAGTAACATTTGATTTTTCATTTTAAAATGTTAAATTATTTCAGTGTATTACATAAAATTAAATTGATTAGAGTATTTATTTTAAAAATGATTGGAGTAAAATGCTATTTTATAAAAGAAAACGGATTTAGAATGGCCTTTTTTTCGATAGAATTTATTATACCAAGAGACAAAAATGTTGTATTTGCCCAAGGAGAATTGTACATACAATGCATTTATCACTTAAAAAATTCCTAAGAAAATATCACTTAAATCGAACATTATTCATGTTTCTATCAGCAAAATTAATAACCTGAATTACTTATCATGTAGTTATATATATATGTAAGAGATTAAAATTGGGTAATAAAAATATATATGAAATACTTATTTTATTATCCTTATGGTTTTGCACCTGGTGGAGTGGTGGGAGCCATTTGGCAGGTAAATATTCTTAGTCTTTCACCTCAAGATTCTTCCATTGAGAGGCAATTTCATTTCATGATCTCCATCCCTTTTGAAACTGATATAAACATGTGGATTTTGCAAAGATGTGGGTCAGAGTATTATATCTTCATCATAAGATTCCGATTGACTCATAAAATAATTAATGCCTATCATCAGCCTATGCTATATCAATCTAATAATCTAAGTAGTTTAAAAGCTCTTAATTAAGCTTGCTAAGAAAAAAAATTTGAATTTCAGAAGGTGGAATGAATCCACTAAATTTGATTTAAACAAATCTGAATGAATTATAAATTCCCTCTTTTTTTTTTCAAAACCATGTCTTTAAAGCCTGCATGAGCCTTAAAACATGTTGCAGGTGCTCTGGTTCCTAGGTAAGTAGCCCATCAAAACGGGTGGCAGGGTGTAGAGAACTAATGAATGAGGAAGCTCAAGAGTTTGTCATGCATAGTTTCATCAATCCTGATTCACAAAGGCCTTGACCTTGAGGATACCATAGTTTCAGCAAAACTAAATTATTAATCTAACACTGCTTTCGTTAAAATATGGAGAATACTGTGTTCGGTACTAATGGATGTCTGTATGCCTTGCTCTCGATCATATATAAAGGTTCCTCGTATGCAATGTTTAAAGTTTCAAAACAACAATGATATGGATCCAATACAGCCTCACCAAGATGCAAGTTATAGAGCAAAACTGAATTTATTAATAATAAATTGGAGATGCGGGGGATCGAACCCCGTGCCTCTCGCATGCAAAGCGAGCGCTCTACCATTTGAGCTACATCCCCGTGACAGTTGGAGTTCAATTATGTAATTTAAATTAAGACAAATCTCATTGGTAGCAGTATCAACTTGAATTTCATCTTCTTTGGGTCTTTGGAAAACAAGACTTCTTTCTACTCAACCCAAAAAAAAGTCAACTGGTCATTTACATTTAAGCATTTGTTGCAATTACAAGTGGGGAAAGTAATTACATAATAATTTTGTGTTTTTTGCCATGATTCTTTCAACGTTTTTTAACGAGATGATAACTCTATTTTCGAAATAAGCAAACTCTTCATCGCTCTAAACGATCGGTCTAACATTCTCAATTTACACGTTAAACTTCAACTTTTTTATTATTATTATTATTATTTTTGCTAAATCAGGTTTTTGACTTAATAGATATCTATTATGAACCGATGACAAGGAAACAAGAAACTACCCATTGCATCTAAAATAAATGATTACTTGAAACTTTAAGTTAATTAAATGTAAAATTAATGTAATTATCTTTTTTTGTTTTTTTTTTTGTTTTTTTTTTTTTTTTGAAAAACACAAAAACCTAATGTTTAATAAAGAGAACGTAATTGATTTTGAGTATAATACTATAGAAGTAAATGAATTACACCTTAAATAAACGGGTTGTTTATACAGTAATCTAAGCAAAGGACAGGGCCTAACACCTTTCCTTGCGGGAATGGTGAAAAACTTTTCCTTCGATCACACTTGGTGACAGAAACAAATGCCGAGCTTGAAATTTTAATGGACATCCAAATGCCCAGAGGAGAAAACAAAAAAAAAAAGGAAATCAAAAATATACATTGATTAAAGATCAGAGCATACATGATCACGTAGCATTTCTGCGAAACAAAGCATCTTGGTTTTAGCAATCAGTTGCAAGTTTGCAACTTACAACAAGAACATACAACAATGTTGAAAAAGAAAAAGGAAAAAAAATCTCTTTGCCCTTCCCACATGCCCAATATAAGGGTAGAAGAAAAGTCTGCTCGATTATTTTCTGAGTTTGAAGTACAAGATCAAAGCGATAGCAATGACAAGAACTACAACAATCGAACCAATAACCCACTTGTTTCTGTTCATCCTCCTTGACATGTTAGTCAAGATTTTTTTGCTCCTGCTAATGTTGTCATCGACTCCATGAACCTTCAAAGAAGCAAATATCATATAGTTCGGTCAAAGAGAGGAAAAAAAATACACAAAGCAAAATGAATCTCAATTTTCAGATAAGAGCATGCTGACCATAAAGAGAGAGAGAACCAAAACATATAATTAAGAGAGACCTGCTTAGAGAACATTTTATAAATTGATAAGACTGAAAATTGAGCCTTAACAAAAAACTAACCGCGTTATGAGCATGCAAGAGAGACTGTCGCTGTGAATGCAAGTCTTGAAGAATGGAAACTCCAAGCTCTTCTGTTTCCAGCATTGTTCTTTGACCTTCCTTGATCCTATCACCAGACTTGTTTAATCTCTGAGTCGACATTAACAGTCTCGTCTTTTGATCAGCCGATGCCTATTAATCACATCAATAGCCATAACCAACGGTTTGATTAATCAAAAAAAAAAAAAACAGATTAACTCATGGGAGGAAAAGAGGGGGACAAAAAGAAAGAGAGAAATACTGGAAGTATGAAATGCGGTAAATTACACAAACTTTTACATAAGTGTCACTATAGTCATTCTTTTAAAGTTAACTACTGATATGAACATACCGTCAGAGTATCAGCCATGCCTGATTCCAATAACTGATCCCGTGCAGCTGCATTTAAATTCCCAGATACAAGTCTTTTAGCTTCACTTTTCAAATTGTTCAGATCTGATTTATATTCCCTCAACTTAGCAAGAAGCACTGCCTTGACATTAGGTTGCAAGCTTCTAGCCTCAAGGTCCATTTTACGTATCTGAAAGGGAAGGTACCAACAATAATACAAGAGAAATAGGAACAAAAACAAATAAAGACAAGTCCACAAAAGTCACATAAACAAGTACCAAAGACTCCGCTTCATCAATTCCAGTGTTTACTTCTGAAACTTTTTGCTTCTTTCGCTCTGCATATACACAAGAAAAGACATTCAAAAATTTATCACATAATTTGATTAAGATAATTTCATGTCTATAGAGTATAGACACAACTAAAATTACTCAGTGGGTGTATGCGCACGTGTCCTAATAAAATCATTCAATTTTATTTCTTCTGTTCATACATTACTTAAGCCATACAAGAAAAAGATTAATATCAATTAGACCCTTGTTTTCACAATAGCCATGACTAAGACATGATGAATACATAATTCAGCATTTAAAGTGTCCAATAAATTAGCCCTCTAGCAACCTTAAAAAACTATCAAGAATCATTATCCTAAAATAGAAGAAAATCATGAGTGCAGCACTCTACATATAGCAAAGGTTTCCAGTTATCTTAAATTACTGCCTGATCAACCTCAAATAATCTGATCGAAATAACTAACTCATTTTGGCTCAAAGAAACACCCCACCTAGATTTTATTACATATCTAGTTAGAACAAAAACTAATAATCGGACCCATAGAAGAGCTCCCAATGGAATCAATGAATCTTCTTCTTTTCATTTTTCGAAAAAGATAGGCCTTGAAATTGAACACAACAGTATATAGTGAATAAATAAATGACCTCCATCAAGTGCAGCAGCAGCTGTACACTTCTTGGAAAGATTGGCGGAGATCTCGCAGTATTGACGTTCGTGTCTTTCAAAGACCTCGCTCATCTTGGCTAATCTCTTTCTACTCCCTGTTCAATCAACAAATTTAACACCGTATTCATTACAATCCACATAATAATATAATTTCAAAGCTTGCACGAACCCTAATCAGAATCAACGAAACATAAAATTGAAACATGAAAGATGATGAATGGATCCGAAAAACAATATTCAACAGAGTAGATGATATGAACCTGAGAAGATCGGAAGGCTTTGGGAATTTCAGCGAGCAACGAAAAAGACGAAGACGACGGTTGGGAGATCCTTCGAGGCTGTTGTAGCTTGAGAAGTTATAAAAATGTTCAAACAAAGATGCGTTTGAACGTGGACGGCGCACTCCGTCTAAATTCGGTAATACCGATTACCGTGGGTAAAAAATGGATAAATGATAGAATCACCCACCTGGGCACGCTCGGTGGAAACTCATTCTTATGGGCTATGGCTGACAACTGTTGAAAGGTGAATACTTTTTATTTAGTGATTGAATATAAGATATCAGTATTACATTCATATATTTTCATTATAATTTAAAAACTTCGATCAAAAATTTTATATTAAATACGATTAAATTAAAATTCAATTAAAATTAAAATTATTTAATATTTAGATCTCTAACATTATTAAAATTATTATAAATTTTAATAATATTATTTTAAATAATTTATCATGATTTTTTTTATCTATGATCTTATATGATTTTAGAGTTGTTTGTATATGTCTTAAAAGTATTAAATAATAGAGGTATAAAAATAACATTTTTTCTTTTTAATTTTAAAGGTATTAAATGATATATATATATAAAAATAATATTTACAATTCTTTTTAACACAAGTTTTTAAAAAAGTTATATCTAACAGTTTTTAACCTAATATCATAAAATGAATATCTTATATTCAAAAATTAATAAATTCAATTATTGAATTGTAAGTATTAATTTAATAGTGCATAAAATTAATATTTTTTTAATATATATATATATATATATAATGTTACTTTTTCCCTATTAACTTAAGTTTAATATAGAGTTGATTCTTTAACAATTTCTAACGATAAATATTTTAGAAATAATAATCATCTCCATATAGTACAATCTTATTGTGAAGACACTTTTTTTTGATATATTGTCTTATTATTATCATAGCAAAAATGTATAAAATATTTATTTTATTCTTAGTATTAGTTATATGATAATGTCATTATTATTAGATAAAATTATTATTAATAAATTATTTTTTTAACAATAATAGAATATATTACGATAATATTGTTATTTTAAAAAAAAAATGTTATGTATTAAAAAATTTGTTAACAATAATTATTAAAAAGATATAAATATTAATGAAATTAAAGAATGAAAGTATTTTTATAACAAACTAAACTTTAAAGACACTTATCCATCAAAATTGTTTAAGATATAACACATATTTAAGTAAAAAAGCCTATTTATCATAATTAACATAATAATTAATTATAAGTTAAAAATAAATTTTATTATTTTAATTGATAATTATATATCACATTAATTTTATTTATACGGCAACTTATTAAATAATAATAATTAAAAAGAAAATACTATTTAACAAGAGGAACAAGTGGTGAAAACTATAACAAGATTAGAATCCTCTATTTATAATTGTTTTATTTATCAAATCTAAATGAATGATTCTTAATCTAAAGGTTAAAATATTACTTTTTACTAATAACTTAAAATTACATAGAACATAAAATAAATAACTGTGATTTAAAAAACAATAAGATGATACTAATGGATTTTTGAAGGAACTAACAAACGTCTTTTTAGTGAAGGCGTTGAAATGGTGTTGCTTACTATAAGTCTCTCCTACATTTAAGAGGTTAAAACACAAAACAGAAATGGTGCAATGCAATGGTAAAATGTAGTGCAACCACAAATGAGTACAACCACAATGGTTGGTGCATCTAATATCGATATGCAATTTTGCCTATAAATAGGCAAATGTCTTTGTAGAGAAAGATCAACACACCAACAAATGTTGAAGAAAAAGCCAAAGGAACAATTTCCTTTGAAGAAAAATAAGTACTGTGTAAGTGGAGAGAATATCTTAGAAAAATATTGGGATATTTTTCTAAAAGTGAGACACAAAATAAATGAGTTTGAGAAACACTGCTATGACACTATTTTGGGTTTATCTCAATTTGTCAGATTGACTCTCACTTTGTACTCCATTAATTTTATTAGTGGAAGAAATATTTTTCGAAGTTTGTCCCGTGGACTTAGCCCAAATTAAAGGGTGAACCACGTTAAATTTAGGTTATTATTTTACTTTGAATTCATTTTATCTTTTACCACAGGCCTAACAAATGATATCAAAGCTAGTCCAAGTAAAATTCTTAATACGGCATGTAGTTCAAGAGATAGACTGATCTTCCACATCAAAAGATTTTATTAGGTCTAGTGGTGTATTGATTTAAAAAAAGAAACACAAATAAAAAAATGTCAAGCCAAAAGGTAGATATTGAGAAATTTAATGGCAATAACAATTTCTTTATGGAAAGAGGGATGAAGGATATTCTCATTCAACAGAGGTCCATAAGGGTGTCATTTGAAAAGAAAAAAGAAAGAACCGTAATCGAGGAACAATGGGAGGAAATAGATGAGATTACAACTAGTTAATCCGTCTAAATCTTTCGTGATGTCTTGCAAAAATATTGAATCAAAAAAATTGCAAGATTGCTAAAGAAACAATGTGGAAACTCTAGAAAACGCGTACATGTCAAAGAACCTTGCCAATAAATTTTATTTGTGGAATGAGCTATATCGAGATAAGGAAGGAAGATAATGTGAACATGATGCGCATGTTAGCAATTTCAACAAAGAAGCTTTCTCACTTAGCAAGATTTAATGTGAGATTTGGCAATGAAGAGAAAGCTGTGATGTTGTTGGCATCACTACCATCATCATATAATCATATCACAACACATGTGACTTATGCAAAAGTC
This sequence comes from Hippophae rhamnoides, assembly GCA_033030585.1. Lineage (NCBI taxonomy): Eukaryota > Viridiplantae > Streptophyta > Magnoliopsida > Rosales > Elaeagnaceae > Hippophae > Hippophae rhamnoides. The sequence continues at coordinate 56,079,752 of CM065428.1, read as the reverse complement.
AAGATGGAGTTTGAAGTTGCTGATGAAGGCTTGTTCTCGTATGAGAACCAAAACAAGGAAAGAGATTCAGAAGCACAAGCCCTTATCACAAAGTCTAGAGGAAGGAGATTGTACAAAGAACAAAAATCCAGAAGTAAGAGCAGAGGCAAATCAAACAAATTTTCCAATGTTGAATGCCATCATTGTAAGAGGAAGGGCCACATTAAGAAATTTTGTTAGGTGTTCAAGAAGGAACAAGAAACGAACAAAGGCAAAGTAACGAAGAAGGAGGACAACAGTGATGATAAGCAAACAAATACCATAGACGAGTTCAATATCGTTTATGAAGAAGATTTTGTCAATCTTGCATCACACGACGATTGGGTGATTGATGGTGGTGCACAGTTCACGCCGCATCACGTGAGAATTTTTCTCATCATACACACTGGAAGTTTTGGTATCGTTAGAATGGGAAATGAAGGCACGCCAAAGGTAATAGTAATGAGACGTTTGCTTGGAAACAGAGAATGGAACCAGACTATTTCGAAGGATGTCGCATATTCCATATATGCGCTCGAATTTGATCTCTCAGGCGCAAACTTGTAAAATGAAGGATATTGTAGCTTCTTCATTTATGACAAATGGAAACTTACAAAAGGCTCCTTAGTGGCTAGATGTGAGAAGATACAACTACGTATATATAATGCAAGCGAAGATCTCCACCAACACAATAAATGACATAGAGAAAGATAAGCAGGTTGAGTTACGGCATAAGAGACTAACACGATCGGTGAAAAAGGTTTGACAAGTCTAGCCAAAAAGAAGATATTGCCTGGAATGGATAAAGTACATTTGGAGAAATGTGTTCATTGTATAGCAAGAAAGAAAAATAGGGTTGCTTTTAAGAGCTTCCCTCCTTCCAAAATGAATAATATTTTAGATCTGATTCATTCAGATTTGTGTGGACCAATGCCAAAGTCACTTGGTGGTGCTCAATACTTTGTGACTTTCATTGATGATCATTCAAGGAAGACGTGGGTATATCTTCTAAAGACAAAGGATCAGGTGCTAGATGTCTTCAAAGAATTTCATGCCTCAGTTGAGAGACAGATTGGAAAGATGCTAAAGTGCATCCGGACAGACAATGATGGAGAATACATAGGACCTTTCCATGCTTATTGCAAAAAGCATGGTATTCGGCATCAGATGACACCTCCAAAGATACCGCAGTTGAATGGCTTAGCTGAGAGGATGAATAGAACTTTGATGGAGAGAGTTAGATGTCTACTCTCACATGTAAAGTTGCCTAAAAAGTTTTGGGGTGAAACCATACTCACAATTGCACATGTGTTGAATATTTCACCCTGTACTCCTCTTAAGATGGATGTTCCAAATAAAGTGTAGTCAGGAAATGATGTTTCCTATGATCATCTGCGAGTGTTTGGCTGCAAAGTATTTGTTCATATCTCCAAGGATGAGAGATCCAAACTTGATGCCAAAACAAGACAGTGTATTTTTATTGGCTATGGTCAAGATCAATTTGGCTATAGATTTTACGATCCAGTTGCAAAGAGGCTTGTCAGGAGACGTGATGCTGTATTTGTTGAAGATGAGACCATTGAAGATATTATCAAAATGAAGAAAGGTGTTCCTAATTCCAATGGTGACTCATCAAATTTGGAATTAATTCCTCCAATATCACTGCCAAGACAAGTTGGAGATTAAGGCCAGGTTTATCCACCTGATGAAAATGATGCCCCTATAGAAGTTGGTTTTGAAGATGAGGGAAATGATGATGTTCATTATCCAGTACCAACACCTGCGGCTTCTCCTATTCCACTGAGAAGAAGTGATAGAGTCGACGACCCTCATCTCATATCCTCCAAATGAGTATGTAACTTTCACCACGATGGGGAGAACCTGAGAGTTATGAAGAGGCCATAGATGACGAATCCAAACAAAAATGGATTGAAGCCATGCAAGATGAGATGAAGTCCTTACATGAGAACAAAACCTTTGAGCTGATGAAGTTGCCCAAAGGGAAGAAGGCCTTGAAAAATAAATGGGTGTTCAGGGTGAAGCATAAAGGACACAGTTCCAGTCTGCGATACAAAGCCAGATTGGTTATTAAAGGATTCAGCCAAAGAAAAGGTATTGGCTTTGACGAGATTTTCTCTCCAATTGTAAAAATGACATCCATCCGTGTTGTGCTAGGGTTAGCAGTAAGTCTTGACTTGGAAGAAGAGATATACATGGAGCAGCCAGAGGGTTTTCATCAAAAGGGAAAAGAAGATTATGTTTGTAAATTGAAGAAAAGTCTTTACGGCTTAAAACAGGCACCAAGACAATGGTACAAGAAGTTCGAAATCATATGGGGAGCAAGGCTACAAAAGACTACTAATTACATTGTGCTTTTGTGCGTAAATTTCTAATGACGATGATTTTATTATTCTTTGCTCTACGTGGATGATATGTTAATTGTTGGCGAAATATTTCCTAATCAACAACTTAAAAGCAGCTTTGAGTAAGTCTTTTTCCATGAAAGACTTAGACCACCAAAACAGATTCTGGCATGACTATTATTAGAGACAGACGCCAAGAAATTATGGTTGTCACAGAGAAGACATTGAGAAAGTACTGCAGAGATTTCATATGAATAAGGCTAAAGCGATTAGTTGTCCTCTTTGCTAATCACTTTAAGCTATCTTCTAAGCAAGACCTTTCAGACTTAAAGAAGAGAAGGAAGAGATGGAAGAGGTTCCATACGCTTGTGAGCTTAAGTCAAACATGCCATGGTTTTTGTACACGGCCGGATATCAAATGCAGCTTGGAATTGTGAATAGATTCGTTTTCAAATCATGGAAAGGAACATCGGGGATGTAGTGAAATGGATTTTAGGTATCTTCAGGTTCTTCCAAAATATTCCTATGTTTTGGAAATGATAAACCCGTGTTAGTTGGATACATCACAGATACGGTGGTGACGTGATTCTAAAATCCACTTCAGGTTACCTGATTACATTTGCAGTGTATTGTCATGGAAATCAAAGTTACAAAAACGTGTTGCATTGTCACTACCGAAGTAGAGTTTATAGCAACAACGGAAGCATGTAAAGTTGCTATGGATGAAAAAGTTCTTAAAAGAACTTGTTGCAACAAGACAGGTTATCAATTATTTTGTGATAGTCGTAGTCTTTATCCATCTTGGAAAGAATGCTCATTTCATTCGAGATCAAAACATATTGATGTGAGATATCACTGGATTAGGGATGTAATGGAGAAGAAGCTATTATAACTGAGAAGATCCACATACGAAGAAAATGGATCATACATGTTAACAAAAATTCTCCCAGAGACAAAATTTTGAATCATGTCGTTTACCGCTTTGGATTGGTGGAGTTCTACGTAACCTCGGGAGAGATTTGTAAGTCCCTCCTACATTTAAGAGGAAGAAAACAAAAATGTTGCGGGTAACCACAAAATGGTAAGGTGCAACCATAAATGGTAGATGCAACCACAAATGGTAGGTACAACCACAATGGTTGGTACATCTAACATTGATATGCAATTTTGCCTATAAATAGGCAATGTCTTTGTCTTAGAGAAAGATCAACACACCAAACAAGAAGTGAAGCAAAGCAAAGCCAAATGAACAATTTCCTTTGAAGAAAAATAGTGTTGTGTGTAAGAAAGTGGGAGAGAATATCTTAGAAAAATATTCGGATATTTTTCTAAAAGGGGAGTGACAAAATAGTGAGTTTGAGAAACACTTGTGTGACACTATTTTGGGTTTATCTCAATTTGTTGTATTGCCTCTCACTTTGTACCCATTAGTTTTATTAGTGGAAGAAATATTTTTCGGAGTTTGTCCCGTACACTTAGCCCAAATTAAATGGTGAACCACGTTAAATTTTTGATGTTATTATTTTACTCTGTTGAATTCATTTTATCTTTATCTGTTGTGCCCAACACTTACTAGGTAATTAATATATTGAATGTAATATGGATTCAATCAAAAACGACACTCGAATGTTAGAAGTTTGTTTGCGAACAATATTTTCATAAGTTTTAAGTTATTATGAGAATAAAAACAGTATTTTTTATACATTTTATTCTCTAAAATAGGTATACAACATTTTTATGTATCTTTTATTGTTAATGTATTATATGCAAGGATGGATGTATCTCATGTTAAGAGGGAACATGTGCCATTCATCAGTCGTGATTAAATATATAATTTTATACATAAATTTTGTAATATTATTTAAGAAAATTATATCATATTTAAGATATAATGTTTATACTCAAAATTTATACGGAAATTTGGTTATTTTTTTAATTAAAATCTAATACAATTGTAAAAACTATATATTTTGATATTTATTATTTTATCATAAAATTTAGATTATTTTTTAATTTATATTTTTTCTTTTAATTTTTCATTATTGAATCTAGCACTAGATGCATGCATTCACATAATGACAATGTGGTTATTTTATATGTCTTCGTATCAAAACATGATATTCATGTATTTTAATTAAATTGTAGTAAAATTATTGAAAGTATTGATAAATTATTATTTAATGTCATTATATTTAAAAAAATTAAATAATTTTTTTGACTAAAATATCTTAAATATTGTAAATATTATTGTTAAAATATTATTAAAATGTTTACAATATTGAAAAAATATAAAAAATATTAATATTTTTTTATTAGGTCAAAATTTATTTATTTATTTATAATAGTTAATACAATTAAATAATCTATTTAATTATTTTAATTTTTTTACTTATTAATTCTATGATATTTCATAAAAGATAATATATATGTTATTATACAATATTTTAATTTATTAATTAATATAGATATTATAAGTATTTAAAAATATATGTATTAAATAAAAAAATTAGTTTAAAATATAAGTGGTTGATTGTTTTGATGTTTTATAATTTTTTTAATATTTTTAATAAATTTTACGTTTTTTTTAAATTTTTATAAATAATAATATATTTAAAGTATACCTAATATTTGAAACGCCTAATGCTACAAGATTTAAAATTCATCGGCAATTAAAGTCGGTGGATTTTGAGAATAAGATATCTAACTCTGATACTCGCAAAATGGAGCAACAGGGGTATCGCATCGGCATATAGTAAAAATCTTGTTAATTAACGTCTCCGCGTCTTTTATATTATCAACAGTTTTTATTTTATTTTTAAATAATAATAAAAATTTATTTTTAAAATATCCTTTTAATTTTTTAATAATTTTTTTTAGATTAATTAAATTTAAAAAAATTATTAATTTCAAAAGTTATTTTCTTTTTTATAGTATTATTAATACAAACTAACCATTTTACTAGTTAAGTATATACTGTATAAATATTATTCCTATTTTGATATTTTTAAAGGTTAGGTTTCGAAATTTACTACAAAGAAACTAATAAATATTATATGATATTCTTTGTTAAAAATAATAAGAAAAATTTATAATGTTTGTATATCTTCTTAATTTATCTCCCTTTAACTATAAAAATTTATTTTTTAAAGATGCAAAGTTAACAACTTTTATTTTTTTGTAACTTTTATTAAAAAGTATTGAATATAGTATTTAGTAAAAAAAAATATTTATAGACTATAGTTAATTTATGAAAATAAAAAAGAAAAACCTTTTTTAAAAGACTAAAATGATATTTTGAGTAAAAAAATTTGATTATAATTCAAAAATGATAGAAAGAGTATCAATACTTTGAGTTATTAAAATAATTTTTTTAATAACATGAGAAATTTAAAATAACAATACATTAATTAGGTATACCTAGAATACCATTTCTATTAAAATTCATTAAAATGATGTATTTTTTAAATTATTATTATTTTAAATAAAATTAAATATTGATAAAAAATTATCTCTCTAAATACATTAACAATCAAAATTATTAAACTAAAATTAAAAATCTTTTTAAACACATGGTAAGAATTTTAAGTTTTTATATTTTGTTTTATTATAAAGTTTTTTAATCGACTCTTTGTTTACTCGAATTAATATGTTAATAATTTTTTAAAATAAAATAAAATCACTATACTTTATTATAATATTTATGATTTTTAATAATGTATATTTAAATTAATATAAAAATACAAACTATATAGAAATAAATATTATATAAATTATTATTGATAAATATATAGATGAAAAATCAATTTAGAGACAAATTTAGGCAAAAAAAATAACATAAATATTTTTTTCCGTACGAAATAATAATAAATATAAGCAAAATAATCTACCATATAATTTTATTATTTTTTTAGAAAAACATCACTATCCGATAAAAAGTAACTCATTTCTTGAAGAGCTTCATTGACTAAGATTTTTCTTATATACTTTTTAATCTTAGAAAATTAATTTAATGAATAGAGATACACTATTATTTTTTATAAATTATATAATAATATTATCTGTTATTGATATTCATTTTCTCTAATTTGTGATTATTTTCCCTGTATTCGAGACTCATTCATCTAGAAATATTATTGGTGGGTCGTGGATATGCTGACATATAAGCTATATATATATATACAATGGAGGAAGTTGGTATTAATAAATTTATTATTAATAATTAAATTTTGTTAAAATATAAAATTTAAGACGCTATGATTTTAATTGTGCAGTAGTAATATAATTTATATTCCCTGTATTTTGGTTATTTTGAACCAACAGTTCCTATTTAATTAGAGATTTAGAGTTGCCGGTTATAATGCAGCGGATACAGCGACTATCATCCTCCACGTGGAGTAGCAGTAATGGTCATTGACATCTTCATTCCGTTGAAAAAGCTCGGATTTTTTTAATGGCTAGAAAGACTCTCTCCCCTCCTAAATAAATAAAAATGTATTCGTACAAAATAAAAAAATGTACGAGAATTAGTGATGTTTTATTTTATAATTTCATCTTATTTTATAATATTGAAGTGATAAGAATTAAGAAATAAATAAGAAAAAACTTACGCATTAAATTTAGTTTGAAAATAATAATTTATAAAAATAATAAATATATTAATTAATATATATATAAATAAATAAAATCAACGGTGAAGAATCGAATTGATTGCTTTATTAAATATCATTTAGTATTTTAACATAAGATGTTTTAAAGTCCACTTAGATATTAAAAATATGTTTTAAATTCAATTCACTTGTAAAAAAATTAATATTTAAGGATAAATAAAAAATTAATTTTATATTTATACAACACATTTTTCACAAATAAATTAACACAAAACATATCTTCTTAAGTAAAAATACTTAAAAATATATTTTTTAACTTAGAAGACTAAATAATATATTTTATAAAAATAAAAAAAAATTTAATAACATTTTTTCTTAAAAATAAAATATATTTATAGTAGAAATAAATCAATTCGATTTTAACGGAGTTATAAAATATACAATTTTAACTGACTCTCTTATATTTTTTTTTTTATTTTATGACTTACATTAAAGTATAAAAATAAAGATTTAATTTAGTTTTAAATTGAATAGATATAGTATGTTTTTTGAAAAAAAAATATAGAAATATTTAAAAAAAAATATTAGAAATTGTAAAACAATTTATAATTTCTTTAAAACACTTTTTTAATATTCACGATTGATCCTGAAATAAACAAACAGTGTAGTACATAGTACATACTAGCGAAGAGTGAAGAGTGGCTCAACATGTGTAACTTTCATTCATCACGTCATTTGTGATAGTCACACGTTAAAAAAAAATAAAAAACTTTGGTAAATAGGTAGAAAATTCTTAAAATAATTTTCGAATATTTTAATTTCAAGATAGGATAAATGACAAAAGTGACGTAAGTATGTATCTCATCTTCTGTAATGGCTGCCGAACAAATGTACTGCCTTAGTCGGTATATCTGGCTTTATTATTTAGTTTTTATGTTGTTATTATTATTTTGATCAAAAATTTGTCTTCCTTAATGTTGTGATATAGTTCGAATTTCTCCATTTGTTAGAACTTTAATAAGATAATTAAGGAAACTTTTATATTAATTCATTAATTAATTAAGTTATATGAGTTCAATATCTCAATTTTTATATATTTATATAATTTTAATTCGATAATAAAATTAATCTTTATCATTAAGCATATGTATAAAAATTATGATCATAACAACTCACGAAACTATAACTTTGTGCACATTATTAACATAACAATTTGAATAATTCATGTGAATAAACTTTTCACTTTTACTCGAAAGTTCCATACAAATTAAAAAAAGTGAATTTTATTTACCTCCCAAATAAATTACGTTCATCTTTAATGTTGTGAGGGTTCAAGGGCTTTCAAAGCATAAGACCAACAGCAAAATTTAGATTTTGAAATATTTTTAATATTAAAAAATTTATTTTTATTTAAGCACCAAAACAAATATTAAAGAGTTTATACACTTAATATATAAACTAGTCAAATATTAAAATATATAATTTAAAGCATTATATAATGATTGGTATTATATTTTTAGTTTGAAATATAAAAAATCAATATTTCTGAAAATATTAATAATAAATTAAAAATATAAATAAAATTAAAAAAATAAACGATGAATAATTAAAGATATTCAACTGAATTTTGTTTTAAAATAATATAATAAATAAATTATTTAAAGTAAAGTTATAATTTCTTTTAAACTATATCATAAATAAGATTTGATAATATATTAATAATTATTTCACTTAAAATTTTGAAATAAAATAAAAGGTTTAAAATTGTATATATACTTATTTACAAATAAAACAAATACGTAAATATATAAGATAAAATTTGAAAGTAAAAAGATAGGCTTTTAATAATAAATGTGAGTTTTTATTTATTTATTTTTATCATCTTAATTAATTAAGAAAAAATTAGATAATATTAATAAATAAAAAAATTCAGAGTTAACATTTATTTTTAATTAGTTATTAACATGTAAAATAAAAATAAATTAAATATATATTCTTTTGAATTTAAATTTTTACTGCAATAATATATTTTTAGAAATATATATATATATATATATATATATATAATAGAATTTAAAATATTTGGCCTCTTATCTAGTCTGACTTATCCGCCAAAAAGACGAGCATTTCCTGAAACTTGTCATCAAGCTAACTTTCTTGCTTGATTTACTAATTATCAATAATAAGAGAAAAAAATGTATATCTCTTTTTTTCTTTTTTCTAAAAAAAAAAACTTTGATAAATACTAGGAGTACCACACTGTGATTTTGATTAAAAACTAATAATTTTCATATTATATATATGTTGTTTAAGAACAGTGAGGAAGCTTTGAAGAAATCGGTATTTATTTGTTGTTAACGGAAAAAACAACTTTACAATTAATCTCTTACAAGAATTTAAAATAGATTTTTGGTTAATTATCCAAAGCAACATTATTATTAACTTTGCCTGAGTTTCAAAACGTGATTAACGATCTCCTAGTCTTTTATGATTACCATGATTGAAATAAAATTACACGATTATGATTTTCACTTTGTCACATATCTTCACATCATTAAGATTATTACAAACTTTGATAAGAAATATTTTCATTTCAACAATAAAACGGTAGTTCAGTTAGTTTTTACTGTTAGGCATATGAGAATCCATGAAATACAATAGAAAGATTACAACATGTACCTTTCTACAGAACGATGACATCTATGCTTCCATCTTGTTTTTTTTTTTTACTAATAAAATATGTCATTGATTAATTAATAAGATAGTTTCCTTATATTTTATATTTAAATAACATAATATTTAAATAAAAATTAAATGACCAAGTCGAGGCTATAACTCCCTACTTAAAACAATAATTATTTTTAGTGCGAGTTATCTGAAAAATTTTATTAATTTTTTAGAATACTTTATTTAAGTTTATTAAGAAAGTTTAATTCATTAGTTTTAAAAATAAGATAATAAATTATCAATTTTATATATATATATATATATATTTTTTAAATATTTTTAAAAAAATTTAACATTTAAACACTTGAACTAATTTTTTTTAAAGTTAATAGATCACTTTTATAAAGCTAATGAAATAAGTATAAAAAAAGAAGAAGAAGACCTAATCGGTCTAAATGATATTATTCTTAAATAACCAACTCAAAATCTCATCCGGCCATCTTTGGCCAATTTTTTTTTTTTTTTTTTTAAAAACTAACAAATAAGATTAATTCTCAGCATAATTTCCAATTAAATTCTTTTGAAAGGGAGAAAGCTCCATTTGGTCCTTATATTGAAACCGAAATTATAAAGAAGAAAGAAATAACAAGCAACTACACAAAGACCCTCTTTTTTAATTGGACTACAACAAAGACCTTTTCATACCTGTACTTTTCTTATTTGACAACATCTCGCATTCCCTCCTATATAAATACACACTTTCAACAAGAGTGATACTCATATATGGCACCTGAAACTTCATCATCTTTCTTATGCAGTAATAAACTAAGCACTTATTCCAACCTCTCATAATTCAAAACTCAAAATAGTATACACAAGTAACTAGACAAAAAACAGAGAAACAAAAACAGAGATATGGCAAGGAAGAGAAAGTCTTGTAAAGAAGTGGAAACTAACAATGAATCAACAATAGTTAATTGGGATGAAATAGTGAAGAAAGCAACTGCAATAGATGGAACTCGAAAGCGCTTTGTGGGTGTGAGACAAAGGCCATCAGGAAGATGGGTAGCTGAGATCAAAGACACAATACAAAAAATAAGAGTATGGTTGGGTACTTTTGATACAGCCGAAGAAGCAGCTAGAGCTTATGATGAAGCTGCTTGTTTGCTTCGTGGTGCTAATACTCGTACCAATTTTTGGCCTTGTTGTTCTTCTTCTTCTAAATCCCCTGCACTTCCTTCCAAAATCAAAAACCTTCTACTTCAAAGGCTCAAAGCTAGGAACAACTCTATTACTACTATTGCTGCTCCAAATCATCCTTTAGTGCCCATTAATAATCATCAGCAAAAGCAACATTTAGCAGTGGAGGATCAAGATGCTTTGTATTTCTCCAATACCCAGTTGACAGATTTTCTTAATGACCCAGAGCAAGATTATTATCCCACAGACATTAGCTATCCGACTTCAAGTTTTGAGTCTTGTTTGAATGAAAAAGAATACTTTATTAATGATGAAGAATTGGACTTGGATTTGGGTTATAACCCAAGTGATGGTATTATTGAACAGAGTTTTATAAATACAGGGGATGAAAATGGTAATGGAGATGAAAGGGAAGAAGAAAAAGAAGAAAGTAATGATGATTTAGAGGCTTTAATGGATTTCAAATTTGTGGATGAAGATGTTGGATCAGGTAATTGCTACTATTCTACTTTTGAGAATATTGCTGAAGAAATAAAAGAGCCAATGGAGGCTGCAGAAAATTACTGTGGAGATGAACCTGCAATTTTAAGAGAAGCAATGAAGAGAATGAAATATGAAAGGAAATTCTCAGCTTCACTCTATGCCTTTAATGGGATACCTGAGTGCTTGAAATTGAAACTTGGATCAGCAGGAATTAATGTTAAGGGTAGAGGAATTTCTGACCAATTAAGTCAACTGCAAAGAGCATGCAGTAAAACTGAAGACGATATTGGGAACAAAGAAGAGAAGAGTCCTCAGAATTCAAACGATGATATGGGCTATTCTTCTTCTACTAATACTACTAGGAGCAATGACGTTGAATTGTCACTGTGGAGTGATCTTCAACCTATCTGCTTCGTCAACTGGCTAGCTTGCTAATCTTACAACATTCTTTTACATTCTATTTTTTTTTTAAATAACAAAGAGTAGAAGGACTTCTTTCATATATAAGTGGGCGATGAAGAGAAGGATCTCAAAACGGTTCACGTTTGTTAATGTCGTTCTATTCTTTAATTGAGCATTCAAGTTATCTAAGAATTAGTTCACTATTCATTCTCTAATTAATTCACTAATCAAGTTATCTAAGATGAGAAAAATATGGAACATATTGTAAATTAACCAAAGAAGGGATTTGCTTTTTTTCTATACAACTAGATATAAATCCTGTTCTAAGCTAAATAAGCATATAGATGGAACATGAAATAGATTTCAAATGGTTTTCATAAATTCTTGTCTTCTTTCTTAGTTTCCTTCATCAATTTCTACTCTAAGAATAATAATTCAAGATTTATTTAGGTTTCAAATTTCAAAAGTATTTTGGGCTTTTTTGATTTGGTATTGGTGTTTTCAATTTGGGAGAAAAAGTGATTTTCTGATCTCCACCCATGCCGTCTCTTCTCTGATTTGTTTCGTACTTGTGCCGATTTGTTTCTACCATATCAATATGTCTTTTCCTATATCATTTTGTCTCGTCAACTAACTGCTCACTATCGGTATATGTGTTTTATATTTTTGCCTCTCTATTTCCTTGGACTAAAACTCCGATCCTAAGCTGACATCTCTCACTTATCTTCTCCACTCTAGAACTGATCTAGGAGTACTTTACTCTTTCGTTTATGAGATTTCTACTATGAAAGTTTATGTTATATTGAGACAGGTGGATATTACCCATGAAGATAAAGATAAAGATATGGTTAACAGATCATATGTAGATGGTGCTAATGATAACAAAGGCCTTGGTTTCAAGTAAATGTCTTGTGATTGTTTTTTGTTCTTTACTTCTGGTTCTCTGATGTAGTAGTCGTAAACATCATATTAAAATCTACTTGAAAATGATTTTATTGTGAAATCAAATTATGAAAGCATTCAAAAATGCGATCTCCATTACTAAGAGCTCAATTCACGAGGAAAATACCATCATTATAAAAGACTATCCCTACACATGTATTGCATTAATTGTTATCAAAGCATAAATTATAAGATAAGTTAATTAAGCTAAGTAAACTAATTATTAAACAACTTATTTAAACTAATGGGTTAAAAGTATTGCATTAATTGTCCTCCTCTTGAAAAAAATTCGACCCCGAATCTTCTACAGATACACGAATTTCATCTAACAGATGAACTCTATGTGCCTTACCAGTACTTCTTTTTATCATGCTATTGTATACAAACTCCACTTGGCTTAGTGATATAACCCATTATTTTGGTTTGTCTCCTCCCACACAACGAAACATGTTTCCCAAAGTGTGATTCACAACTTTAGTTTGAACATTGGCTCGGGGATAATAAGCAATCCTAAAATGTAAAGATGTATTGAGCCTTCGCCATAGTTCTCTCCATTTATGAATAATGAACTTGACATCTGTTGGGAAAATCGGGTATATTTTCCCTATTCTAAGTAGTTACTATTCACTTATAATTTAAATGAATAGAACTCAAGCTAACCCGACAAAATAATGCTATTGGAAATATAATGCTAAAATAAACTAAAAGCAATTTATTGAAACAAAAATATTAAAAGCAAAAAATAATAATACCGAGAAATTTAGCATTCGGTATAAATATTACCTAGGTCTCGGCGTCGTTGACCACTTCCACTTATCCAAATGGATGAACTCCAAAATTACAACTAATTGGGCAAAATTGAGCTAATCAATTACCCTTACAAAAGAGAGGAAGATTTACAAATTTTGAGATGTTTACAAATGGTGAAGGAGGGCTTTATTTATAGCCCAAAATCCAACACCCATCTTCATTCCTAACCAATGTAGGACTTTTCTAATTTTCTCACTAAGGAGCAATATATAACAAATCTCCACCTTAGCGACTTAGTGGTTTTAAATGATTTCTTCAATTGCTAGAGCAACGACGCTAGCGCCAATTTAGATTTGTAGGATGTTAATCAAGTCCAGACAATGTTTGAACTTGATTCACAGCACCACCTCGGTCATCATATACGGGATTCTGAGTGTCGTCTAATCTTCCGAACTAGTACTCCACCTTCTTCAATAATCTCTCGCACGAAATGATGAACGGCCAACGTGCTTTGTACGTGCATGGTAGACTTGGTTCTTTGCTAAATGAATAGCCTTCGACTATCACAAAACACCTTAATATGTTTTGACCAAACTCCCAAGTCTTCAAGCAAACCTCGTAACCCGATAGCTTCGCATGTCACACCAGAATCGCTATATACTGCCTCTGTAGTAGGCATACAAAGCAAGCGTGAATTTGCAAGAGTAGAACTTCAACGGTGGTGCTACAGCAAGAGTAAACACATGCCGTAGTTGACCGCGCTTATCTAAATCTCTGCGTAGTCGAATCACAATATCTCATTTGCCGCACATTGACCAATGGTATTATCACTGCTGAAATACTAAACCAACGTTTACTGAGATTTATAATATCTAGTAGAATCCATTTCACATGACCAATGTCTTTACCAGGATCATGCATGTACTACAGCATCATTGCATGTGAAATGTCGTCTTGTACACACTTCATCGTACATCAAGCTACCAAGCGCATTTGATATGGTACTTTGCCATATATTCGTTCTGCATCATTCGATGAGATAATTGAAGCACTAAGCAGATTGAGGAACTAGCGGAATCTTACAGGTTTTGTCCGTTCATTCTATACCAAAAAGTTGTAGTATCGCTTCAAATATTGACTCGGGTCAAACTAAGCTTCCCTTCTTCCTATCTCTACTTATCTCATACGAGAATCTTCTGGCTTCTCCCCAAATCTTTCATCTCGAACTCGACTTAGTTGAACCTTGACTTTTCAATTTCTATTTGATTTCTTCGATGCAATCAACATATCATCGACGTCTGATAGGAGATAGACGAAAGACTCATTTTGTAACTTGCAAAATACATGATGATCGTGTGTGCTTACCGTATACTTTGTTTGCAACATAAACCGATCAAATCATTTGTACCCGCTCGAGATTGCTTCAATCCATACAATGATTTGTTCGCCTACAAACCCAATTCTCTTTACCAATGACAAATAAACCCTTACGTTTGAGACATATAGATTTCCTCTTCTAAGTCACCGGTGTAGAAACACGGTTTTCACATCAAGTTGAACTAGTTCCAAATCAAATTGTGCTACCAAGGCCAACAAAATTCTAATGGAAGAATGTTTTACAAGCTGGAGAAAATACCTCATTATAATCGATTCCCTCCTTCTTCGGCGTAGCCCTTAAGCCACCAACCTTGCCTTGTAGCGAATACCATCTTTGTTAGGAAATCCATCTTTCTTGCATACACCCGTTTGCATCCAATTGCCTTCTTGCCATTAGGTAGTTGTGTCAGCTTCCATGTTTTATTCTTGAATGGATAGAAGTTCTTCATCCAAGCGGCTTCCCTTCCATCTTTCAACTTCGTGGCTTCGATTGCATCTTTATATATGGAAGGAACATCATCATGCACAATTGAAAGTGCAATTTCCGTATTCTTAAATTGAGCGTAGGTCTTCAAAATCCTTGTATCAGTAGGTACCTTGACATGTTGTCGTCGTGGCCTATCAAGCACTTTCTTCTTGTTCTTTGTGGAGGTTCTTGTGTTAAAACCTCTTCATCTCGATTCATCTTCATCAATAGAGGATCGACCGTCTTATCTTCACTAAGCTTGGATTAACAATTTTGCTTTCAAACTCCACCGTTGTTTGGAGTTTGCTCCACTCTAAAGTGCCATCAATCTTCTTGCTACCTTTCTGACAACAATGCAGATTCATCAAAGGTAACATCTCTGTAAAGATTATCTTTTTCGTTTCACAAGGCACCATAGTCGATATCCGCAGAACCGAGAAGGGATCCCCAAAAAAATGGCTTTCGCAGCTCTTGGGTCCAACTTTGATTACGTTACATGGTAGTATGCAATTGAACCAAACACATGTAAGAAATCATAATCTCTAGCAGTTTTCCATACCATACCTCATGGCGTTTTGCCTTCAGAGTAGATGATGGTAGACGGTTGACGAGATGGCATGCATAGGTCACGGCCTACATTTCCCAACTTGCCTAAATCATCATTTGACAACATATACCGAACCTTCTCCAATGAGTCCGGTTCATACGTTCTGATTGCGTTTTGTTGTGGTGTTTTCGAATAGTGAAGCGTCGCACTATCACTTCTTCTTCACAAACTTTCATAAATGGATCGTTTGTGTACTGTCTCACATCGGACCTCAAAGCTTGATCTTTTTACCGGTCGAGTCTCGATCATCTTCTTCTACTTGACAAAAATCCCTAACACTTCATCCTTTTTCTTCATGAGATACACCCAAACTCTTACCGGAGAAGTCATCAACGAAAGTGACATAATAATGTTTGCCAACTCATGGATGGAGTTCTTGTTGTACCTCGTACATCGGTATGGATGTAATCCAAAATGCCACTTTGTATTATGAAGAAGCGGTGCCAAAGCTTACTCTTTTATGCTTCCCTGATACCACAATGTTCACAGAATTCCAACTTCTTAGGTTCTCGCACCTTTTAATGTGCCTTGCTTTACTAGAATCTGTAAAGCTTTTTCACGTGTCCCAAACGCATATGCCATGACTTGGTAGTTTTTAAATCTCTTTCTTCATCTCGAAAGCTTCTTCTTTGATGCTATCCCAATAACCGTACTACCAAGGTAGTAGTACAAGTTATTCTTCCGAACACCTTTCATTGCCACCAGTGCTCCAGAAGTAACCTTCAATGCCCCATTTTGTATGGTCACAGTGAAGCCTTTTGATTCTAAGACTCCCACACCAATGAGATTCTTCTTCATATCTGGAACATAATGAACATCTGTCAAGACCCTCGTTGAACCATCTTAAATCTTCAAACGAATTGTACCGATTCCCAAAAATTTGCATGGATAATCATTACCCATGAAAACAACTCCACTGTCTAGTTCTTCAAAGTTAAAGAACCACTCCTTGTTAGGAGACAAATGGAAAGTACATGCTGAATCAAAAATCCAATCACCGGGATGAGATCTTTGTTGACGAACCAACCAATGCAAAATCTGAATTTGAATTGCTTTCGGCTACACATGCATCGGATTACCTGACTTTTCCTTTCTTTTGCGGCTTCGGACAATTTTTTCTTCCAATGGCGTTTCTCTTGCCAAAAGGCTCCTTCATCTTTACCAAGTCTTCGTTTTGATAGAGATCTACCTCTCCTTCCTTTGTGTTGTGTTTGCGGCCGTCATCTTACAAACAATGCCTCTCCGCTTCATTCATGCTTTCTCTTTTTATCTTTCTTTCCTAATTTCGCTAACTATACAAAGCGGTACAAACTTCCTCAAAAGACACTTTATCCTTCCCAATGAGGTAAGCTCGTAATAAGATGATCAAACTCATCGGGAAGGAGCTAACATGACATCAAGGCTAAATCTTCATCTTTAAAGTTTCATCCATATTTAACAAATCTGCTACTAATTGATTAGAAGCGTTAATGTGATCGGATTTATAGTAGCACTGGAAGGTATTCAATAGGAACAACTTCTTCTTTAAATGGGGCGATTTTGTCCACTCTTCTTCATGAACTTGTTCTCCAACGCCTTCCACAACTTACTTGTGGATGTCTCGCTCGTGAACGTGTACTTTTGTTCTCTTGAGAGACACGAACGGATTATACCACGTACATTCGGTTGATATTTTTCCAACTTTACTTCATCCGCTCCATCTAGTTTCTCTTCTTCAATGGTGATGTCTAGACCTTGTTGAAACAGAGAATCTAGAACTTCACCTGCCACGCCGAAATGACCAGGTTCCATCAAACTTCTCCACCTCGAACCTTCGTTCATCACCATAGTTCTGCTTGACGTGGATGACTGGCCTTTGTTTGAAAGAAATTTTTCTTTCGCCATTTCTTCAAATTACAACAACTACCAACTATATTCTAATAGAAAACACACGGAATACAAACAAATGCCTAGGTAGAAAACCTTCGGCTCTGATACCAATTGTTGGGAAATCGGGTATATTTTCCCTATTCTAAGTAGTTACTATTCACTTATGATTTAAACGAATAGAACTCAAGCTAACCCGACAAAATAATGCTATTGGAAATATAATGCTAAAATAAACTAAAACAGCTATTGAAACAGAAATATTAAAGCGAAAAAAATAATAATGGAAATTTAACGAGGTTCGGTATAAATGTTACCTAGGTCCTCGGGCGTTGTTGACCACTTCCACTATCTCAAAATGGATGAACTCCAAAATTACAACTAATTGGGCAAAATTGAGCTAATCAATTACCCTTACAAAAGAGAGGAAGATTTACAAACTTTGGGATGTTTACAAATGGTGAAGGAGGGCTTTATTTATAGCCCCAAATCCAACACCCATCTTCATTCCTAACCAATGTGAGACTTTTCTAATTTTCTCACTAAGGAGCAATATATAACAACATCTCTATCTGAGATGAACGTTTTAGGCACCCCATGAAGTTTCACGACTTTCTTAAAGAATATATAAGCTATATGACTTGCATCGAAGGTATAAAATGGAACATCTTTGAAAATCTATCAACGAACACAAATATTGAATCAATCTGTCTTTAAGTCTTTGGTTGACCAAGCATAAAATCCATAATCATATACTCTCAAATAAAATCAAGAATAGGCATGGGAGTGTAGAGGCTAGTGTTTTGGGATGTACCTTTTAGGGTTTGGCAGGTACTACATCTTTGGACAAATCGAATGGAATCTCTCCTTGTTTTTGGCCACTAACATCTGCTTTTTAACAATGCCAATGTTTTATTTCTCCCTATATGAGCAGCAAGACCTCCTACATGTAATTTTTGGAGTAATTGTTCCCTCAAAGATGTTTTAGGAATGTAAAGTTGAATTCCTTCGAACAATTACCCATCATGTAGGCAGAAAACTTCAACAAGCTTGGATCCTTTACACTATTTCCAAATTTCACCAAAATCTTCATCATTACAATATTGGTTAGACAAAGTTTGAAAACTAGTTATGACATATTGAAGAACATTTAAGATATACCATCTTCTACTAAGGGCATCAATTATAGTATTTTTAGCACCAATCTTATGCTTAAAAACATAGTTGAATTTTTGTAAAAAGTCTATACCTGATGTGCATCTTGCTCATTTGTCTCTGAGAATTGATATATTGTAGTGTCCTATAGTTTGAGTGTTATATGAACTACCTTTGTATTAATTAATGTTTTCAATGCTTTAAGGTTTATATAATTGCATAGAATTCTTATTCATAATTCCTCTATTTTGGTCATGCATCATTTAGCTTTTCATTGAAGTACTCTACGAGCCTTCCTTCCTAAATTAAAACAGCTTTAATGCCTTGAGCAGAAGCATCATTGTTAACTACAAGAATTTATCAAAGTTGAGTAAAGCCAGCACAGACTGAACTCCATTTGTCTTTAATCAAATCAAAGCTCTCAGTTTGTGTTTGTCCTCAATTAAAGTTTCATTTCTTTAAGAAATCTATAATAGGGGCAAAGATGACATTGAATCCTCTAACAAACCTTTTATAAAATGTTGCTAGACCATGAAAACTTCAAACTTCATGCATTGTCTTTGGAGTTGGCCATTCCTGTATAACTTGTAAGCTCAACTTCTATTCCTTGAGTACTTATAATGAAACCCAAGAAAAGTAGACTGTTTGTCATAAAGAAATATTTCTTAAAATTAAGAAACAACTTATTGGCTCTCAATGCTAGGAACACATTTCTCAAATGAATACAATGTTCTTCAAGTTTGCTACTGAATATCAAAAGGTCATCAAAATAAACAACATTTTTCCAATAAAAGGTTTAATAATCTGGTTCAGAAGAGATAATTATTTTCCTTACCAATTGCATTAATATCAATTTCCATGGTCTAGTAACATGTGATAAGCATCCATGTCAACCACATCACATGTAACCACATCTTGATAATGATTTCCAATCGAGAATGAAACCTTGCAAATCATAGTCATCTTGGTTTCAATACCCTTCTTAATCCAACTAGTTTTATAAGGTTTAGGATGAAATTTAGTTGACAAATCCAAACGTTTGCACTACTCATACTGTCTATAATTACATTGCACTCTTTTTTGTTGATATTGCATCTTGTTTTAAAAATTGAGTTTATCTAGGTGCGGTTTGCTATTTTTGTGTGAGCAATAATTTTTATAACATGCACACAACTTGTTCCCCCATTATCCTTATTCTGAATTGGTCTATTCTGAATATCCAATTCATTGGGATTAAAGTCATTAGCATAAGCATCTATATACTCATCTTCATAATATGCTTCTTCCTCGATCAAACTGGAAATCCTCCTCTATGGATATTCATTGGATGTTGGTGACATCTAAAACATTTTAGTGGAAGGGATTGGCATAGGTGTTAATTTTATGGATGATTTCACCATAGGTTGTTTTCCTAAATTCCTTAGAGACATAGCTATGTCATTGGGTGTTTTGGTTTGGAATCTTAATGGATTTTGAGAAGGTGATGGAAGGGAGATAAATTTTGGCTTGTTTGTGTATTGTTCATAAATGGGTTTTTTAAAAGATGAAACTTTTGCATGCCTAGCCAGTTGATACTTAAATTTTGTAGTTAAAGAAATAGCTTTTGGTCATGTTAAAAAAGCTATAGTGTTAAGCTTATCTCTAATAGGATCACACAAACCAGACACAAATCTCAATACTTCAAGCAAGCCTTCCTCATTCAAATTATATCTAGTACTCAACCTTTGAAACTTATTAGCATACCCAATCACAAATTTTGTTCCTAGGTAACAATCCAAAAATTGTTTATATAAGATCTGCTTGTAATCATCTATCAAAACACGTTTCCACATCAACACCCTTAGCCTTTTCTAAGAATTGATTAGTGTTTGATCTATACATCTATGAGTAATTTGAATCCTTTCCTACCATGTTGATGAACCACATCTCAACTTATAGGCAACCATCTTTACTTTCTTATCATTAGGAATTTTTGGGTAAGTAAAGAAATTATCAAATGTAGTTTCACGATCAAGGTATTATTCTATATAAATGTTGCCATAAAATTCAAGTATGTCATTTTTAATACAAAATCAAACTCTGATCGAAAATAATTTTATTACCTGTCAAGTTGTCATTCAACATAGACTTCATCACTATCTGCTAATATCTCTTCTTCATTAAGGAATTCTTCTGATTGTACATGTTAGTTTTCATGACCCCTTTCTCGTCCTCTAGGAAATTAATTGGGTGTTGGGTTGTTCAACGTTGCTTGTTATCGAGGTAAAGCTTGCTCAACAAGTCGTTGATTCGTGTCTTCAACTGCTGCATTATCGTGACAAAACTATTCCAAATTTTGTCTAACTTCTTAGGTTAACTGAGTAATTTTGGCATCCAAGTTCCTTTCTTGTTCTAATACCAATTGACGCATAACTCCAACAATGAGATCTTTATCTCCATTGTGCCAACCATTTACACCATTGTTAGCCATCGAAGCTTGGGAAAATCCTAAACTTTGATACCAATTGAAAATGATTTTACTACGAAATCAAATTTTGAAAACATGAAAATGTTATCTTTATTATTAAGAGCTCAGCTCAAGAGGAAAATACAATCATTATCAATAACTACCCTTATACGCATGCCCTTTTCACTGCTTTTGTAGGAAGAAATCTGCTAGCTCTTCACTCGCGTGCATAATAACCAACACACTTCACGGACGACCCAATACATGTTACTCGTGTAGCTCTCCACACGTGTCAATCACGAGTCATTATAAGGAATTAAAACAAATGTACTAAGCTAAGTGTATTAAGTACTAATGTTCTTATAGCGCATCATTCTCCTTCAACTTTTGCTTGGTTTTGGTTCTTTTGTTTCAAGTCTCATTATGCTAATTCATATTTCTAACTTGAGGGTTAGAGTAGAGAATGCAATTGGTCTCTCTCATGTATAGATGTAAGGTTAGTTGTCTTATTTCATCTTATGTCTCATTTATTGTCTCTAATAAACTTATGGTGTAATTTTTAGAATATAGTTTTAATGGACTTAATTTTAAACATATGTATTTTTTTATTAAAATTACATTATAAATTATTATTTATCATTTTTTTGTATTCTTACTTGTCTCATTAGACTCATTAAAGATAAATAAAATATCTCAATTAATATTGTTTTATTATTATCTAATTTTATTAAAAATTAAGTGAGACAAGATAATATAAATTTTAAAAATTAATAGATTATCTCGTAAATCTTATTAACATATTATTTAAATGTTCTCCCAATACAACTTGTACAAAATTTCTCAACATATATGCTTGGGTTTTGATCCTTGCTTGTTTTTCAGCTTTCTTTTCTGAGTTGTTGCTTGTAAACCCCCAAAAAAAAAACATTATATTTTTCCGGTCTGTGGGTTTTCTATAATACAACATGAACTTTCAAGCGTTCACTTTAAGGTCAGGTGGTTTAGTGCTCAAGTCTCTTCAATTAAACCAGATATTTCATTTGATCTAAAGAAGATTCTGAGTATTCCACTCTATAAATAACCTTTGTTTTAGAATGAAGCTATAATATTAACTTCTCTTCGAATAAAAAAAAAGTCCATATAATGAGAAATGTATCTTTAATATCTTAAATGATTAAAAGGAATTTTAAAAATTTAAAGAGGACCAGAAGACCCTTCCAAGAAAAAGAACTAACAAGCATATTTTGCCTAACTTATGGGACTTCATGACAATTTTTTTTTTTGGGTAAAATATCTCATGAAAATCACATACATGCAAACCAAGTATTTATGTTTAGAAAGGAAAATGAATAAATAAATAAAATAAAGTAATAACCACTAGCAAAAGCTTGACGAAATTCTTAGTACTGCTACGTACATACAAACCAAGCTAAAGGAAGGATTGTATACATCACAAAGTTCTCTTATTCATGAGTATAACAGTCGATTCATTTATTATGAACTTGTGAACTAAGCAATAACTTTAAACGACACGCAGCTGCGTAAGGAAGGTAGCACAAAGATCCAAGAGAAATTGAGGACCCTGCACTCTCTGCAGATCAAGCAGATACTTCTCCTCCCTTGTCTTGTCTTGTAAAGCTGTCAAAAACCACAAGTGCAGCAATACACATTAGGCATACAAACACTATACAAACTAATCATGGAAGGCCACCAAATTTATTCAAAAGTTTTAATACACCAACTTATTGTGCAAAAAGAAAAAAAGAAAAAAGTTATAAAAAATGTAGGCATGATGATATTGCACTTGTCTGTAAAAAAATCTGCAGACGCTTGCCATTCTTAAAATAAGCATGCCAGAAAATTTTAAAATTACCTGCACTTCAAACTTAACCACATTGGGTGACTTCATTACACCATCAGTTTCAATAATGGTAGATTCATCTCCAAAGTAATGATTGTTGTGCACCAAATTATTCATCATACCTTCCTGGTGTTCAGGAATCCATCTACACTTGATATTGTAGTGACCAATCTTTTTCCAACTCGCATTCAACTCTTGTAGATCTTTGAGGACTTATGCCATTATTGCACGGGGACGGGCACGAGACTGCCAGAAATAAGGACAAAAGGAAAAAAAATCAATAAAACAACTTAATCTTACTTTTTCCATATTATTTTAGCTAAATATAATTTCATGGACCCCGCAACAAACAACCTAATTATAACATTAACTTCTAACAACCCTACGAGAAAAAGAACCTTAAAAGTGCTAAGCACTAAAATCTTGTCCATGCATTTACTCAAACAACAGGATATAGCAAGTTGGCTTAAAGTGTGCTATGATAACATTTAAACAAAAGAGAGATGACCTAAAGTCCAGGAGCCCATTTTCTTTCAACTGGAAATTGTGATCTCATCCCCATCCCTTGATAATCCATATACCCTGGAAGGCAAAGTCCTACAGGAGAAGCAGCTGATTCACTTGGATGCATCATGTTGAAACTACATTTCTTTTCAACATTACAAGTAAGGTCTAATCAGAATAGCTCAGCCTCAAAAATATGCATCATAATTTATAAGTAGAAATTAAAAGCCATTAACTAAATAAATGCAGGGCAAGTCATGACTCAAAATAACAATCAAAATAGATTTCAAAAAAGCCCTAAATGGAGAAGAGTTGCAAATAATTTTTTTTTTTCAGCAAAAGCAACGCTACACTAGAAGAATATTATGAATATATTATTACCATAGTATCCTGAAACTCAGCACCAAGATAGCCACTAGAACCGAAACCGGTTATCCAGTAACAAATAATATGCAACTGTACCCTGAAACATGATGTCGGCAATAAGAATAATTTTTGAATCATAAGAAATATGAGCATCAATGGTTTCAAAGGTTCAAACCTCATTTTGTACTCTGTTTTGTAGAGACAACCAGTCAGTTCCTATCAAATCCCATCTTAACTACCTCCTGAAGAATATCTTCATCATTGATATTGTGAGTTATATGGGGTTAGATTGTTTTAGAAAAAAAATAAAAAATAAAAAATCACATCCTTCTCTCCTTTAATAAATTTACAAAAGGAATTTATAAAACTAAAGCAATAGAAAAGAAATATAAAAAAAATTAATCCTAAGTTTGAATGAGCTTTAGAGGTCGGTGATAGGAATATTTAGTCCAATAAACCGACTTCATGCATTTAGACATTCCAGAGCCAAATAAAGAGGAAAAATTTTATTAGTCATTTCGTACTAAAGAGTACCTGTAAAAGACAACCAGAATTCCAGTGGTTCTAGAAAAAGCCTGTACTAACATTATAAGGTATATTAAGCAAAGTGTACAGAGAAAAATATTGCAATTTGGTTTCATAGATAAACTAACTAATAAGCGAATACAAAATTTATGAAGGGATCTTCTACTTAGATCCCCTGGTATAACAAATGAACAAGCAATCACACCAACTCCAATAGAACCACCTCTTTTAACTTCAACTGCAAAGTAATGCAGCACTGTTATGATAAAGGGAGGCCCAAAACAAAGTGCAAACTATCTTCCTCTTCCAGTTTGCATTTCCTCTACAATTTGGTAATTCCTGAAGGCCTCCGGGTCAATACTCTGAGAAGGCCATCACTTTTGGCCATTTAAATTTTCAGAGTTTCATTAATGTCTGGAATCCATTCTTATGATGTAGTCTCTCACTCAGACTGAACAAGCACAGTTCCATCAGGTGCAGCAATTTCCCCAGTTTTTGTGTGCTTCTTCTGAAGCAGCTCCAACTCATTAGCGGAAAACACTTCGTCCTGCACAGATGGGGCTATATTTTTTACATGCAACCAAGTCAATTTCCAAAAGCTATCCTCACCAATGGCATCATTTGGCATAAGGATTCCTGTTGTCTTCATCACAAGCAGGGTATTCTTCAGGAGCTCAGGAACTAATTCATGAATCTTCTCACTGTGCTTCCCTCTGAATTTTGCCTTCATATACTTTTCCAAACGATTAAGAACACCAAGCCATAATTTGCAGAAGGATGGTAACTTCCAGAGATCTAGTAATAACTGCAAAAAAACTTTTGACATGAGTTTCATTACTAAAACAAGCGATATGTCCATGTTCCTATAGTCCTTCGGAGAGCTTCCCAGTGCAATATCAAGCAAGTCATCAAGCAATGGAAAGATTACCCCATCAAAACACATCAACCATGAGGCATTTGGAATACCGATCTCTTCCACTCCTGTCAGGGATCTCTGTAAGACTAATATAGCATGGTTTCTGACTTCCTCTCTTTGGTCCAAACAAACTTTCCTCAGTCCCTGAACCAACCTCAGCCACATTTCTCCAATATCTTGATTCACCTTTATAGCAGCTTCAACTGTTGCAGCATGCTTGGTCTCACATGACCATCGTATCAAACAAACAACAGAACCTGCCATTAGATCTAGGGAAGAAACTGACCGATCAACCTCCCCAACCCGAGATTCAGCAAACTGCCTTGCAGCATCCACACATAGCACATAATTAGAAGGCAAAATATTTGCTCCATCTGACATGATCAATGCTAGTGCCTCAAATCCCACTTCAGATGCTTCTGGATGGCGAGCTGTGATAGAGAGCAGGGAGATGATTGTGCGCCAACTCGCATGGGATCTGATATGAGAAGCATTCGCTTTCACAAGGCGCAAAACTTCTTGAGTAATTTGTTCACAATATGCATCAGCAACCCTGGCATCAAGTTTTAAAATCACTTGCAGTGACTTAAGAAGCTCATCAGTAAGGTTTTCCTTATAAGGAAGCAGTCGCTGACAAATCTTAACTAGCCCAAATACAGCCTTTTCCACCAGAGGACAAGGCATTATGGTTGATTGGACAATATTGGATATGTGATCATAGACACCTTGCCAAATTAGAATTATCCTGTCTCGATTATTTAGTGTGATTGCAATGAGCAACTCCAAACAGAACACTGATGTTCCTTCATCCTCCACAGCAATAGTTCCCTTTCGAAGTCGCCCTGCAGCCAAGATAAGAGCCCCTACAAGCTGTGACAAAGACTCAGCTTGGAGAAACTTACTATCAGCAAAGATGCTGTCAATGCGGCAACTTTCTATAGTTTCACGACTGCACTGATGAGCTGCAAGTTCTTCCTCGGTTGGTTGTAACTTTGGCTCTTCTAAATCAAAAGATAACAGCTGGCTGAACCTACCCATCAAACCAGATGATTTCCGTGGAGTTGCCACAGATGGCACGTGTAATGCTGATAAGGTGTTTCTAATATGCTTTGCCTGTTCTACCTCAGAAGAGGGCTCTATGTCATTGACAAAATCAGTCATAAGTTGAGAAGGTAGAAACCCAAGCTTGTGCAAGCTTAAGACACAATCCAATATATTTTTCCAACCAGAGCGAATAAAATCACCGTACTTATTAGCAATATTGAAGACTGCTAGGGTTGCCATCTTGGCACGAGTATCATCTCCAAAGGCAATGATGGCTTCTTCAATAGAAACTGGACTTAGCAGTGTGGTAAATTTACAAAGAGATACAACCAAATCATCCAATACGCCTATAAAGTGATAACTTGCTGAAATTTTAGCAATTGCCAGGAATCCATCGATGCACCTTTGTAGAACATCTTCTTGCTCCACCTGATCAAACACCACAGACATAGCAGCAATTGTAGGACCTGACAAGATAACAAACATATCATAGTCCAGGGGTGCTCTAGAATCACAAGCAATGAAGGGAGTGATGTTCTTGGATTTGTATATTACATTAATCCAATGGCTTGATGTCATGACTGGAAAACCAACACTTTGCCCTGGGATCATTTGAATTTCATTCTCACAGATTGAGTGGTAAAGCTCCGACAAGAACTCCCGAGGAAGATCGTTTCCTCCATTGATTTGCCGGTTATTACGAATGAAGTCTTCTTCAGTCATCTTCCTCTTAACTTGTGCATTGTGTTGATCTGTGTTCAGCAATATAAGTGAATATGACAACAAAAGAGTGGCATCTTTGTTGGAAAAAATATTGGATGACTGATCATAGTATCTTTCTGCAAATGCTTCGAGAACCCTCTGTATTTTCTGCGACTCCCCAGGCAGTCTGAAGGTTCCTAAGAAAAGGCGCAGTGCAGTATCTAAATTCATGCCGCCAAAATCAAATGTCTTAGCAAATTCATGAAGAACCCGAACACAGAACTCATCATGATTTCCTAAAAAATCCCCAATAAGATTCTTATCCAATCCAGTTGTATATCTGAAAAGGCAAGCTACACTTTGAGGATCAAGTGTTTTAGGCAACATATGTATTCCTTGGAGAAATTCTAAACCTTTCTTGGGATCCCGATTGAAGTGATCAACTCCAATCATCAGTTTTCTCTTGATCATTTTTATCTTACGTACAAAAGGAACCCAGTAGCTAGGGTCGCTACAGTTTTCACATTTCAATGTCCAGAATGATTTATATTCCTTGAGATCTACTGATGCCTCCTCTAAAACAGGCAATTCATTGCAAACTCTCTCTGCCATAACCTGTATCATAGATATCAGACCATCCAGTGCAAGAATGTGCATTGCAGATAGAGGTCCATTTACTGGAAATGCACTTTTTGACAACAGGTTCGCAAGCTCTTCAAAAACGTTGTTACAGGTTATGTCACAGTCATAGTTGGCATACATTTCAGCCATGAACATCTGCTGCCTGCATAGATCAACCAGAGCCTCCAGAGCAACCTCTTGCTGTTGGTATGAAGAACCGTGCTTGCTTTGAGCAAGCCTCAAAAGCACACCTGAGAAGAAAGCTTCAAGCTGTACTTTAAGTTCCGTACGTAAATAATGATATAGATTGAGAACAATGCTACAAACTGTTGATAGAATCAATGGGCTTATTGATAAACCAAATTTCATGAGGTTATGAAACAATTCATTCTGAATTATAGCCAATAATTTAGGATGGCTGTGAATATAGGGCCCAGCCAATTCAATAGCTGAATTAATCAAACCCAATGCAAACAAGGGAACATCCTCATCATATGCTATAGGAATTGATCTTGGACCAAATTCAGTATGCTGAATGACAATCAGAAGTGAACAAAGGAAATGCAATATCTCCACCATGCACGGGATCCCAAACGGCTCCATCATGACATCCTCACCACTTTGAGTTGCCACCAACTGGTTGTTACCCTCAATCTTCTCGTATGTCCCACCTACAAATGTATCAGTAGGAGAATCTGAAGGATTTGCAATTAAGGGTTGATCATCATTGCCAATGCTGCCACTGTCAGCCAGTTTATTTCCATTATTACAATTAGTATCTTGTCCAGCCACCTGTAGGAGTAAATTGTTCTCAGTTAACAAGAATTAGCACTTGTCTATTTTCTTTTAATATGCATACAAATTGCACGAGCCACTAAATTCAAAACATTTCATTCACTCAAAGGCTCACCTCTAGACAACTCATAATTTAAAGTGATAAAGATAAGTAAACTTTAGAGCATAGTTTAAACAATTTTTTTATCAACTGCTTCTACATTCCTATCATCTAAGCTTGACATCTTGCAGAAATTTCCACATCTCTCATCCCTATTGACTTATTTTGCTTTCTATCTCAAGGGAGGAGGGAAATACAGTGTTTGTACTTAAAAAAATTAGAGATAGAGATATCATGTATCCAACAAAAGAACCAATACCTTCACACCGACATAAGACCTGCTTTCATCAGTTGATGCATGTTCTATGCTGTCTATATACGGCAGGCGACAAAAGATACACCTAACTAATTCATGCATTGTCTGGCGTGCTATTCGCTGCAAAAGTTCACCTTTCGAGCTAGCTTGATGAACTATACGAAAGCATGTGTTAACAATATTGCATACATGTTGATTACTCAACTTAGGAGATGCCTTGCTTTTAATGCATGCTAGAAGAACTTGAAGTATTTTCATCAGTACCACTTCTTCTGAGGCAGGATCTGTTACCTCAAACCTGCAGCTTGTAACAACATCAACAATAAGGTGCATGGCGTATCCAACATTTATAGTTTCCAGATCAAGCATGTCAAGGGTCAATATTTTATAGATAGATGACAAAGCAACCCCAGTTATAGGGGCACCAGTTTCATCGGATTGAACCACGTCCAAAAATGGCTGAAGGTAAATAGCTGGATTAATATTATGCCAATCATGTTGCCATGAAAAAATTTGTTTCCGTAATTCTTTCAAGGAATGAATGAGAGAGTGCTCCAGCTGATCTTCATCTCCCACATAGTGAACCCCCCAACGTACATTTCTCCTCATGACAGCCAGAACTGCACCAATTTCAGAGTTGATCATACATGCTAAAGCACCTTTGGAAGGCCTGAATTGGCAGTACTTTACTTCTTTCTTGAAAAAATTACCCAAACACTGTGGATTTAAGTGCCCCATATTCACCACACTTTCTGACACGATTCAACTAGGACACACAGGAACCATCCAACAGAACAACAACCTGGTTAAAAAAAATGAATCATTGACGAAAGACAACAATTGAAAATATAATGGAAACTTTTTCCTCATAAATGTAATAAAAATGACAACTTCATAATATATCATGACTAAACCAAATAGAGATGATAAGTGCAATGGGAAATGCATATCTAAAGTGATGCATATGTTATAACCAATGGAGTGGAGGCTCCTGACATCCAGCAGCCAAGTATCAATGAAGTCATAACCAGAAGCATATCAAATACAATTATAAAGCAAGTCAATATCTTAATCACCAGATTCTAATTCTACAAGTACCCTCTGTTACGCATATAAAACTGATTACAAGAGGAGTACAATAATTGACATAATGAGAAACTCAACTAGCAAGAGGCTCTAAGTCATTGACTTTTACTACCAAATAGGTCACCATATGCAAGAACATTGATCATAATAATATGCAGGCTTCTTTGGCCACTGTATGATCTAATGGATCCAAAAAAGTATGTACATCTTCTCGTGCATCAAAACTGGGTGACCAATACAATCTCAAATGAAAAATGTATACAAGATTACAGATGAAGCAAGAAAATATGTTTCACACACACAGTATAGGACTGCATTTTCAAGATAAAGAAATAAAACTAAATTACATATAATATTTTATTAGCAAAAACAAAAATTACATATGATATTTTGCAGAATCCGGAAGTCAACAATCTAGTATGATAAATGATTATCCTTTCTTCTATCAGTGGAGGAAGGGATGTTGGATTCTTATTGTCATAAAATACTTTAATCATTTACAGAAGATCGTAATATCTCATTTCCTTATTCAATGATTTGTAAATAATACTTATATTTGAATTGTCTAGACCTGGAAAAATATAGACTTGTTGAAATTATTCAACTAAAACGCAGATTATACACCCTCAATGGCCTTGAAACAAATGGTTCAAAGTGTATTCTTGCTCAAATTAAACTCATTAATGATTCAACTCTTGCGTCCCACAAATGAATCAAAATAATAAAATCCAACTTAAATCACAAGCACGGAATCCACAGAAAAACGAAGAAAAACCAAAATTCGAACCCCGTCTGCCAGATCTAATCCCATTTAAGGAAAAAAAAGTCCAGAATTGAATCCTCATCAATGCAGTAAAGTAACTCAAACTCAATTGAGACTACTACTCAAGTTTGGTCCGTGAGGAATGTAACAGAAGCGTGAAATAGATATTTTATACAACAGATCCAAGCAAATAATCAACTTGCCAGTGACGATCCCAGGTTGTAGCTATGTTACAGAAACTGTTGAAAGTGGGATCGAATGAGAATTGAGATAGGATTTTGCTACATTAGGCATGGAATCAAGTGCAACTTAAATTTTACCAATTGGATTAGTATAAATTTCAAGTTTTTACTCGGCACTGTACTTAGAAAATCTCAATTGCATGCCCTAATAGTGCGTTATATGCCATCATGTACCCCCACTACATTCAATTCTTCTAGATCTAAAAGGGTCCTTTCCGCCCAAACGCAATGCCCTCTCTACTTTTTCTAACATATCTCACCAGCCGCACAGAAAAATAATACTTTTCAAGAGAATGCACCCAGCCAATCAACAAATTAAGTAAAAAATTTGAACCCTAAAACGAGTAATTTTAAGAGAAAATAATCGAATTGCCAAGAAATACAATATTCGGCAGCAGAGTACCGTATGGCAAATGAAAAATCCAAAATAGAGAAACCCGAAAGAAATTGAAACTTCAAATTTCAACCATAAATTACAAGCATGATTTGTACCGATCTGAAAAAAGAAAATAACGAGTTCAGATTTAAAAAAAAATCAATAAAAATGTAGAAAACCTTGGTAGTAGGAGCTGATAACAAGCTTAAATGTTGTTGTTGTCGATGACGGAGAAAGGGGAGGGCAATCGACGGCGATGTTAGAGCTGAGCGTTGAACTTTCCCCTCTCTTTTATCTCTCTAGCCTCTCTATGCACTTGCAGATGATGATTTCTTTGCCTTTTTGAAACGTTGGACTTTTTTTAGTTTTGAATTAAAACTTTCGCAATTTAATTTAATTAATTCTTAACAATAAAAATTAAATCAAATAAATTAAAGTAAAAAATTAATTTAAATAAAAAATTATATTAATCTAAATTAATTGTATTGATTCTTAATTTTTTTACTTTTATTTATAAATTATAATTATTAATTTTTGTTATTTAATAATAAGTTGCATTCAATAAACTTAAACTTGTATAATAATAATAATAATAATAATAATAATAATAACAATAATGTATAACTCACGTTGTTTTAAATTTTTAATATAAACTATGAGTATATATTAATTTAAATATTTTTATTTTAAGAAAAAAATTTAAATAAATTTATAAGGAATATATTTTAAGAAAAAAATTTAAATAAGTTTATAAGGAATATATTTTAAAAATTTAAAATTTTAAAGGGAAGAAACCATTAACATTGAAAAAATTAAATATAATAAATTAATATATAGATAGATAGATTCAATTTGATTGATTTTTTACTATTTAAAAATTGAATCCACTATTTAAAATTTAAAATCAACCAAATCTAAAAACTTTTTAAAAGAGACAAAATATGATTGGATTGGGTTGGTTAGTGTGATTTTTACATCCCTAATTTTATCACTTTTTTCACACGTGAAACTAAGAACAAATGAGAAATAAAAAAAAAACCTAATGAGCCAAGAATATATTATTTTAAAAAAATAAAATAAAAATAACATTTTTAAAATTTATAATCATAAAATAACATATTTTTTATCCCATCCATTCATTTGAAATGTTAAAAGAATTTAATATATAACTTCACATTAAATATCGTTCAAATTGAATTATAATCATTTAGACTCATTTAATTAAATCATTTTTAATATTATTAAAGTGTTATTTTATTGTTATAAGTTTTAAGATATTTTTTGTAATTTTTCTTTTTCTAATTAAATAAAGTAATACCTCTAAAGTTTATAAAAATTAAATTTTCAAAAAGACATTATAATAATAAAAATAACATCTCAATAATATTAAATTAAATTAAATTATATAGAGTTAATTGATGTAAATCATCATAGGTTAACTTGAATAACATGCAATTAAACAACATTTGATGTAAAAGAATAGACTGAAAATTTTCTAATAATAAAAATATGATTTTGATATAATAAATGTTATATTTATCAATTTTTGATCTAGATAACTTCAATTTTTATAAAACAATTAATTTTTCTAATTGTATTAACTTATTATAAAACTCATAATTTTATACCAAAAATCTATCATTTTATAACTTCAATAAAATAATATCAAAGTCACACCATCACATCTCAAACAATCTCCGTCGATAATCCTACCAGAACTCTAACGATCCTACTAGTGCTCCAAGAGCCACCATCAACGACTTTGTTAAAACTCTAATAGATGTAATATGTTACATGCAAAGATGTATGTAGATTAACATGTTACATTTTGGGTCATCGAAAATATGATATATGTAACATATTACGTACAAAGATATATGCGAATGTAATATATGTATATACAGATACACGTGAATCTAATATATTCCATACAAATATACATGTGAATGTAACATATTATATTTTATGGATTGTTAAAATTATAATGGATGTACATATAAATGTAATATATTACATTTGAGGTCTTTAGAACTCGAATGGATCACCGACAATTATAATTGAAACTTGGATGAGCCATCGACGATGATAATCAGAATTTTGACAATAATAAATGTCAAAAATATTATGATATTTAATCTTATTTTATTTTAAAAATATTTTGATAAATATGAATGTAAATTATAAATTTTAAGATAATAATTAGATTTAAAAAATTGATTAAAAATACAAAAATGAGTATTTATTACGTCAATATTCTCTTATATTTATAGTTACAAATTTTAAAATGTGTTTTTTTTTCAACAAAAAGGACATAATATAATAAGATATGAGTTATGCCGTGCGTTATTTAAAGTAATTTTTTATTTTATTTTTAAATTATGTTTATTTAATGATAAATAAATGTATTAAATTAAAATAAAAATTACTTGATTTTCACTAATTCTTTTATCAAATATAGCCGTCTAAGAGTTTTACAATTAAATATTATAATATATTATTCTTAAAATAATAATACATAATTCATACATTTTAAAAATAAATTTTAAATTTATATGAATCAAAAACAGATTTAGTATCCCTAAGCTATAATTATTGAGACATTTTTACTATTAAATAATTAATTTTTAAGAGATGGTTGCTAGAGAGAATACAAGGATTTAACCCTAAGCCATCCATCACTAGACTAATGTCAATTATATCTATTTTCCACCGTTTGAAAACAAAATTAAATGTTTTTAGTTTTGGATATTACTTTTATCTTTTATTTTTTTAGTGATATATATATTAAATTAAAAAAATATTAATTTAATATGATTTTTATTTTTCACATATATGCGTTCAATAAAATTTATTTTTTTTATTATTTATTATTTTATTCACTAGATCGTTAATATATTATTTTTTTCGTCATACTGTAATCTTTAAATATATGTTTTAATAATTTTTGATTAATTTTAAATTTTATAAATACTCTTATTTTCTCAGGAACTTTAACATCCTCAATTATAATATATTTTTTTATTAATTAATTTAAATTGATATTTTTTACTTATTATTTTTCTTATAGGTATTTATGATGAGTACAAGAATGCAAAAAAGATAAAAAGAGGTTTCATAAATATAATTAAGTTTTAAATAAATAACTCAATTAATGATATTATGATATTAATATTACTTATAATAGTAGGTATATAAGTTTTATATGTATGACTATATATTTAGTTATGCATATAAAAAATTTTCTATTAGTTTAATCTAATTTTTTTCTTCATATAAAATTTAAAAATAACAAATTATATATTTTTTTATTTTTCTATATATAAAATTCAAAACTGTATATTGTATTCATTAAAACAGAACTTTCATAACCTCTTAAAATTTGAACGAATATCAATAAATACTATGTGTTGTAAATTAAATTGTTGAGCTTCTACGGAGGCTAAATATAGTATAAAATGAGTAAAATAAATAAAATATGACTTAAGATTAAAAAATGATGGTAAAATAAGTTGTTAATAATTTAGTTGAGTGAATAGTAAAAAAATACCATTTATTAAGCATACATGTGAGAGCCTGTAAAATTTTTTAATAAAATAAACAAATTATATCAAATTACTAAATTTTATTGAATATGGAAATTCTAAGATACACCTTAAAAATAATGATAAAAAACAGATAGAATGAAATTATGATATCAATAAGTTAGTGAAGCCATTTAAGAAAAATAGATAATTTATTTTAATTTTTTTAAATAATTACAATACTTGTATATTTATAATTATGAGTTGAATTTTAAATATTTTAAAAATTCAATTAGGTTACATGTCCTTAAATTACAAGTTTGTGGGTAGAATGGATATTCACTCAAGTTAGATTTTATTTTATTTGACGTTATTTATTTAACATATAATTTATTTGATATATTTTTTATAATTTTAAAATTAAAATAAATAAAAAGATGATGAGACAAATAAGAGATGAAAATAAGGAAGATTTTATTTTATTATCTTAAAATTTTATTTACTTTATTCTTTTAATAGAGCCTAAAAAATTTATTATGTAATATTCATATAAATTTTTTATTCTTTATTTTAAATTGAATATAAATATTTATTATTTAATAAATTTTTATCTTAGGTTTTTTTATTATTAAATAAATAAAATATTACATGGTGTGATTCAAATTTAGATTTTAGATCATAATGATAGAACGAAGAGTAATACCACTTGAACTACGAGATAATCTTTTATTATTTAGTAGACTCTAATTATGATGAAAAATTAATAAACTAATATATATTATTTTAGAATTTATTTTTAGAGCTTATTTTAGAGTTTTTTTTTAACTATAAAACTTTTTTTTTTATTTATTTTTTGTTATATGAATAAAATTGTTATAAAAAATGCATATTCATTTACTCATATTTTATTGAAAGATTTAATATTTTAGTCTTTGTGTTTATGGTTACCGGTCATTTTGATTATAAAAAGTGTTATTTAATCATTTTAAAAATATGTGATAGGAAAGATAAATATTATCTAAGTACCAATATTTTTATATATTTATTATTTTAGTTGATTTTTTGATTTATCAAATAGATATTTTGGTTATTTTATGTGTTTTTCTCCTAACACAATACACTCATCCCTTTCTACTTTTGTTGCTCTTTATTAAATTTAAATTTTTACTTTTATTCCTTAAAATATACACATTTTTCTCACATGATTGAACTAAATTTAAATTTAACAATAAAATATTCAAGTTTTTTCTTTATCAACATCTTTTTAATAATTAAAAAGATCAAATGATACTTTTTAACAATCAATTGGATTAAAATATACCAATTATAAATAAATAGATCATGTGACACCTAAAAATTAATTAAGAAGACAAATTTGACCATCTTTTCCATTTTATTTTAGGTTTGTTTTTCCTAAATATAAATATTTTTTTTATTACTTTAAATTTTTTGAATATTTTTAATAGAAAATAAAGATTTATTATTTAATATACTCCAATCATGACTAACAATTGAAAAATATATATTTTAACAAGAAAAGAAAAGAAAAATACTCTCTTTTACATTCATTTTGTTTTTGGCTTTATTTTTTCTAAATATAAAGCCTCTTTTTTTTCCTACATGAATATAAATCTTTTTAAATAATATTATATGATATACGGAAATAAACTTTCCTATCAATATTTTAATTAGACTCCTAATTTATAATTTTATTACTATTTTTATTATATCTTTAATAAACATACAATTGGACATAAAACCCAAAAATATTATTTTGGAGATATGTGTTCAATTTTATCCAACAGAGTAAGATAATTGTCTAACTAAATAAATGAAAAACATGTCCAGCTAAAAATTAGAAATTTTATTTTGGAGATATGTGTCCAATTTTACATAACATAGTTGAACAATTATCCAACCAAGTATATAAATAATATATCAAACGAAAAATAAAAGACTTTATTTTAGAGACATGTATCCAATTTTATGTAACAAAGTTAAACACTTGTCTAACTAAGTACATGAACAAATACAGAAAAATATATATAATCAGTTATTCAAATACTTATTAATTGATGATTAGGATCATATGTCGATTAAAAATCGATCAGTCAGTCATGTGTTCAATTTAATTTTGATGAGTGTGATGATCGGTAAATCAAAATTCAATTAATTAGATAACTATATAGTTTAGTTGGATATATATCTAAATTTGTTTGGACCAATAAGGTCAATAGTCGACTAAATACCACCCCATTAGACAACTGTTGCAAAAATTTAGATATGTTTTAAATTCCGTTTTGATAAGTGAGGTTACCATTTGATCAAAATCTGACCAATAAGACAACTATCCAATTTAGTTGAACATGTATCTAACTCAACTTTAACGAGTAGGGCTACCGACCAACCAAACTCCAACTAGTTGGACATATGTCTAACTTGGCTCTGACGAGTAGGGTTATAGACTGATCAAACTCCGACTAGTTGAACAGTCGTCCAATTTTGACTAATCAAATTGGAAAAATATATAATCAAAATTAAATCACATTTTTATTTATATAATAACACAATAAAATATTTTTCAATTGAATAATAATTATAGGGATATTTATCAAAATATCCCAACCTTTGAAGTAATATAAAAAGTATTTAAATTTAGCAGAAGTTAAAATTAACATAATTAAATAGTAACTCTTTATATATAAAATTGATAGAAATATTAATAAATAATAGAAAATTAAGAAATTTTAGAAATAGAAATACAAGACATATAAGGATGTTTCTCACAAAAAATGGTAATTAGTAAAAAGAAATTTAAAAAATATAAAAATTAAGATTAAATCTTAAGAAAAGAGATGGATTTAAAGATTCATCGTTCTTAAGAATAAGAAAAATATTTTTAATAAAATATATAGTTTATTATGAAATAAATAATAAATAAATGAGTATTAATATTACAGATACAAAAAGAAATATATAATATACAATTAATTACAAGAAAACTATTATGAATAAACTATAAAAAAATTCGTCAAAATGATGAAAGAAAAATTAGATACATCAATTTAGGAGGAATCCAAATATTAATAAAAACATATTTTAGAAAAAAAATTGATAAACCAATAAAATTAGGACTATTAGAAAATAAAATAATAAATAGAAAATATGTTTAATTATGAATAATCCATGAAAAACTAGTTACTAGAAATTAAAGTTCACAATATATTTTAAGTTTGCTATTAATATTAAGGATAAGCAATTAAATCAAATATTAATTTTGGTCTATAAATTTAAAAGATTAGATTTAATGAAAGAAAAAAAATCATCAATTTTTAATATACTACGTAGTAAGATATACACTAATGAACAACATAATAGTTATATATATGTACAAAATGAATTCATAAAAGTAGATAATTTTTTTTGAGAAATTAGATAAATAATAAAACTAGATTTATTAATAGACTATGAAATATAAGAATAATGGAATTTATATGTTAAAGAAAAACCTCTGATATTAGAAAGAAAAAATAATGTATTAAGTTTTAGATTTTGAAAGAGAAACATCTAACATAGAAAGAGAAGTGATAGATCTAAAACAATAAGTTTAAGAAATAAAATATTAGCCATGGCGTAATATTAGGAATACAATGATATTATTCTAATAATATTCAAAAACAAACTACGGAATAAAAAATTAGATATCAATGGAAACCTATCAAGCAAATCAAAAATCAAATAACAATAATGAAAGCTTTAATTATTTTAACATAATAAATGAATATAGCACAATAATCAAGTATTAAGTCTTTACAAGAAATAAATGAAACACAAAGAAAATTTTTATAAGAAATAAGAGAATATTGTTACGATAAAAAACTACAACAAAACATACATAAATAATTTATATAATTAAGAATGGATGTTAAATAACATATCTTGAAACAATGAAATTATAGGTTATAAATGTGATCTATTTATAGGATTAAAGGAACAGCCACCTAGGAGATTAGATGCATTAATACTTAACAACGAGAAAAAAAAACTGAGAACAAACCCAAATATAAAGAAGAAGCTATAATCTCAATTTAATGTAATATGCAAAAGAGTTAGAAGAACAGTTTACGAATTTTGAGAATATAGACATAAAAAAATTAGTTAATTTGTTAACATTAACATGTGAAGAAGTAGGAAGATATTATGATAAAGAGCTTTGTATTAAAAAGGAGGAAGATGATATGAAACCAATTTCTTTGTCAATTCCTTATCAAGAATAAACATCTAACCCACGTAGAGAATAAATAATCAGGCAAAGGTTAGAAGAAAGTGACATTTCATATAGGAGAAAACAATAGCCCAAAATGGAAGAAGTATTACATTGGAAAACTAAAGGCAGTCTACCACAAGAATTCAAACTTTATGAAAATTATACATCTGATTTTTTTAAATTTAGAATGTATAAGAGAAATAAAAAAACCTTAAATGAATTATCTAGTAGTATGAGTGTAATCATATAAATTTCTCTAACCACACAATCAAACCTTTCAACTTGTAATATCTTAATAGCTCACAAAATGATAGGAAATGTTAAGGTTTGATTTACAAATTAATAGAAAAATAACATTTATAATGCAAAGGAATGCTTTCATAGGTATGAAATACTTAGATACTATAATAAATAAAATATAAAAATAATTTATTGGAGAAGACAAACGCAGACATAACACTGTATCTAGTGAAAATGAAATTAAGAAAGTCAAATGGCATTTAACAAATATGAAAACATGAAAATATGTGACATGTGTCATATAGATTTATTTATTTGTTAATATGAAATGTATTATCATAAGTTACCACTCTTTATGCAATAAACTTATAAGTAAATGTTTTTTTTAAATTACCTAAAACAATCTATAGAATCATAACAAAATGATAGAATAAAAGAAATAAGAAAACTATATTAGATACTTTAGGAGGAAGAATAAGAAATCTAAAAAATTATATAATCATTAAATATAAAAAAGACATGAATATAAACAAATAAGAAGAAATGACAAATTCTATTATTATACAAGAGATTTTAGAATGTCAGAAAATTATGGATGTAATGTAAAATCTTACAATAAAAAGTATAAAAAATACAAAATATTCGAAAGATATAAATTTAAAAAATAAAACTTTCAAAAATATAAGAGAATATATAACAAATAACCTTATAGGAAAAGATATTTAAGGAGAAAATGGTATAAGTCACTAGAAAATAAAAATTATTACCCATGAGAGAAAAAGAAATGTAGATGTTGGATCTGTAATGAGGAAAAACATTATGTTAATAAATGTCGTATCAGGCTTCCAAATAAAAAAGAATTAAAAAGGAATTTACACAGAAAGCAAAAATCTTACAAAGAAGCTTTTAAGATGATAGAATTAGAAACAATAGAGGAATCAAACATAAATGATACTTGTAGTATTTATTAGAAGAAAATGAAGACGGAATAACTAATTCAGAATATGAATACTCTTCATCAGAAGATGAATGATTTGTATAATATTACAAATTCAAACAATAATTATATTAAGATGGAATTGAAATTTAAAGGTTACGAAAATTATTATTTATATACATGTGTAGACATAGGAGTTGGCATGCGTATAGCTAGTAAATATGTATTTTCATAACTCTGAAAACAAACACCAAAAGATTTAGTTGTAAGGATTGCTAATAATATTACAATAAATTTTAATAAATACTTAAAAGATATAAATACAATGATAATAATAGAGTAATTTTGTATTTCTATCATATATCAACAAGAGTAAGGGGTTGATTTATTAATAGAAAATAATATCATAAACTTATATTAACCTTTTACACAATATTTAGACAAAATAAGTCCACTAACACTAAATGGTGAAAAACCATTTATGTGTCAAAAATAAGAAAATCTTTGACTATATCAAGCCAACTTTTATGAAACATAAAAAGTGAAAACATTGTGATATAAACAAAAAAGAAGCAACAAAAAACCTTATTTAGAAAATATTTCATTAGATATAGAAAATAGAAAAGAAAAAAAACTATTTTCTTAATAAAATCTAAGAAGATAAAACCTTAACAATCAAAAAATTATTAAAAATAATAAACTCAAAAAATCCTTTAGATTCAAAAATAAAAAAATATAAAATTATTTATAACATAAAATTAAGAGACCTTACTAAAGTCATTAGAGTAAAACTTATGATTTATACTTTAAAAGACAAGTTTGGGTTTGAAAAAAAAAATCAAGAACTTTTAGAACTAAAAGTCATAATATCAAGTAATTCACCACACTTTAGTTCAATATTATATGTCAAAAAAGAAGATGAAAAAATAAAATGGCGGTAAACTTCAAAGCATTGAATAAAAAAATATTGATAATGGATACTTTATTCTAAAGAAACAATAATTGTTATAATTAATAAAAGGAAAGAAATATTTCTCAAATTTTGATTGTAAAAATGAATTTTGGAAAATAAGATTAGACGAGGAATCTCAAAAACTAATAGTATTTAGTTGCTTTCAAGGATAATTCTAATGAACTCTTATACCATTCGAATTAAAACAAGCCAAAAGTATCTTTCAAAAGTATATGGACATCTTTGAGAAATTACAAAATATTTGTTGTGTTTATATTAATGATATTTTGGATTTCAATAACGAATTAAATAAATATTATTAATATTCTACAACTATACATGAAAGAAAACATTATACTTTTTGAAAAGAAAGTAATAATTGCTCAGTAAAAAAAATAAGTATTTAATATTAGAAATTGAGATGAAAAACATAATCTACATTCACATGTACTAAATAACATTTAAAAAGTTCTTAGTGAATTAAAATACAAAAATAAATTACAATTTTCCTAGGATGTTTGACGTATTCTGAAACATATATCAAGAAACTTATAAAAATACAAAAACCTTAACGAACAAAATTGAAAAATATCATGTTTGGAAATGGATAGAACATAATACTT
Source organism: Hippophae rhamnoides (assembly GCA_033030585.1). NCBI lineage: Eukaryota > Viridiplantae > Streptophyta > Magnoliopsida > Rosales > Elaeagnaceae > Hippophae > Hippophae rhamnoides. The sequence continues at coordinate 56,037,706 of CM065428.1, read as the reverse complement.
TATAAATAGACAACGTAAAAGCACAGATAAAAATTTATCAATTTTATATCATTCAATTCTAGATGATAAAATAATAATTGAAATAGAGATTCACATGATAAGTTTTAAAAGCAAAAGTGTATGAAAAAGATGAATATCTTTGTAGATATACACCAGGATCTTTCCATGATCTAGAATTTAATTATCATAATAATGAAAAAGCTATTTAAAAACTATAAAGAAATTTACAACATATGTAATAAGTTTTAGATTTATTGTCAGAACTGATAACAAAATTTTTAAAAGAACTAATATTCTAGATGATTATAGACAAGGAAGGTTAATTAAATGGTAACAATGGTTTAACCACTACAATTTTGATGTCGAACATAATTCGATAAACAATAATAGTTTAACAGATGTCCTTACAAGAGAATTAAAACATTTAACTATTTTTGTTCTTGTAAGAATAAAACAACTTGATATCAAGATCAAGATAAATAAGAAGGAGATACTAATTCTTTAAGAACAACTTGAAGCTTTATACCTAGAGAAGTCTCTTTTGGATACGATAATTAAGTAGGAAAATCTTAAAAATTTAAAACAATCATTAGAGTCCAAAAACTCTAAAGAAGGTATAATTAAAACTTCAAAAGAAAGTTAAAACTTCAAAAGAAGAAATAAAAGAAGCAAAAGAGAGTAACATTTCTAAAAATAAAAATAAAAAACTCAATTGGACTGAAGAAGTAGAAAAAAAGATCAAAAAAAGATTTAAGTGGTATATAATGGTCCAAAATAAAAAAAAATTGCACCAACTGGTTTGAAGCAAGCAAAGTTATTATTGGATTTAGTTGAATAACTTATAGAACTTTCACTAGTATAATAAAAGTTGATAACTTAAGAAGGTATAATTAAAAATTATTCTATAACATTACAACAACAACAATTGCTACCAAACAGGCTAAAGATCTTAGAAAAGATAGTACGATTATCAATAATATTCAGGAAAATACCTCTCACAGATAGTAAAAATTGTATGATCACCAGTATTATTTTGGGAAAGATTCTCTACAAATACATTGGTTATTGAAGATAAAAAAACCAATACAAGAATTTAAGTAAACTATAATGGTTGAGTTTCTATAACTTAGCCAGGAAATTTACTTAGGAACATATTGAATATATGAAATTTTACATAACAAAAAAATAATTTCCTATAAAGAGCTGATCTAATTTTTATTTATAACAATTTCCATACAATTTTAATTGAGAGCCTATATCTAGGAATTAATTTAATTGAATTAAATTATTTTTATGAAATTTCAAGAAAGTTATTAAGAACTTAAAAAAAAAGATAAAAATAGGTGACAAGTTTGTCTATCTCAAGTTTTTTAGTTCACTTTTGGACTGTAATGAAGAATGTTATGTTAGTCCTTATAATTTTATTAAATTATGGATTTTCAACATTAATAGAGAAGTTTCAAAACCAATGACACTTTTAAAAAAAATTCAATATAGATGAATTCTGTATACTAAGAGGATAAATGTTAGGTTAAATTTATCATGAATTTAGAAAAATTGACAATTCTTTTAAAATCAAAGTAAATTATTTGACTAATAATCACTTCACATAGCAATATGACCCTCACTGAAAAAGATGATGAGAAAATGAGTTAGTTTGAGGTAAATTTTAATAGTAAAAATCTGAAAATTTGTCAAGAAATAAGAAAGATGTTTTGTTTCTACGTCAAGAAAACTACTAAGGATCATACAAAAGTTGTTTTGTTTATATGTCAAAAAACTACTAAGGATCACAAATACATTTAACTCATTAGAGATTGAGAAGATTAAGATACATCATTATCTATGTCATCAAAATGACTATGAGTAGAAAACAATAAAGAAGAATAAAAATGTAGAACCTAATTAAATTTGTAGGTCATGCCAAGGAAATGAAATGTTTAAATTCAAAAACCAAAAGTAGAAAGTCAGGTAAATTATTAAAGTAGAGATAAGAAAGCAATTTCTTACTATTGTAAATAATGATTCCTTATCCTATAAGAACCTTATTTTTATTAGTTGAACATAGCTTTAACAATAGTAACCTTTTTGCTCTAAAAATTATTTATATAGCAACTATGTATCTAGAAACTATAACCAGCTAAGAATCTTTTTAATGTTCTTGGATTTTAGAATTATAATAATATTAATATTATGAATAAAATTGAGTGCAATCATTCTATTTTATTTTCTAGTAAATCTAATTTCAGCACTATATTATGTATGAATGCAAAGACTTTGCTATTATCAAGAGGATATTAAAACTTGAGTAAGTTAAGACATATCTTGTTTAACAAAAAGAAGATAAATTATGGAAAATAAAACCGTGATGAACTCATTAAATTCAGGTATGATAATTATAATTTTAAGTTAATTAAGGATCTTGAATGATTAAACATTTGTTTATAACATTTATAAAACTAATAAATAAGAAAATGAATACAAAGAAACTAATAACAAGTCTATATGAACATAAATATAAATAAATTATAAAAGAAAACAATGTTTTGATAAAAAACTTAAAGGTTTATCTTTAAATAATAATCTTCATGAAGTAACAACTAGCATTATAAAATAACTAGCCACAGTTTGGTATCAGAACTATAGAAAAAATATATAATTGAATGGAAAGTTAACGTCATTAACTATTTAAGAACATTAGTGATTTTAGCTCTAAATCTCAAGGACATTGGAACTCTTTTTACAAACCCATCGTAATACAAAATTAACATAAACATTTTTCATGGACAATGGTCGCACGACTCTTATAATTTTTAGATCAAGTGATACATATGATGCAATTGAATTTATTTTTTTAATTACAATAAACTATTTTAATATAAACATAAAATTAAACACTTTATAAGTTTATTAGGTTTGGATATATGTTTAGTATATAAATCCTATTAAAATTAAAAATAAATTTTTTAATCATCTTAAAATAAAATAAAAATTCTTTAAAATGAATCTTTAATCTATTAAATTATTAAAAATGGTATCTTTTTCTAATCGTATAGGAATAAAAGGAAGAAGAAAAAAATTTATTTAAGAGAACTAAAAACAAAACCTTCAAAATAAATAACTAACAAGCATATTTTGCCTAACTTCGGCACTTAGAACACTTCCTATACACAATTTCTGTAAAGTATATCTATCATATTATGAATAATTAATAATATAAATCACATTTATAGGTATAAATTTCAAATAAACTACTCAATTCGACTTATTTCATTTGATACAATGAGCTCATGAATTAAAAACAAACTATACTTATTTAACTCAGTAGTTTATTTGATAATTTTTGGTTTAACATTTTTTATATGAATATGAGAGAAATGTACTCACTAAAATGAAAAAAAATTATTATTAATATAGAGATTAACCTTGTATACTTATATTTGTATCAATAATATTAATGGCTTCGTAGAGATAAAATAATGTTTTAATTTTATATAATATTATTTTATTTATTTATTTTTTATAATTAATTAAATAATTAAATGAATTTTACATAAACAGTCTAACTTAACTCAACTCAATTTATTTAAAAATTAGATGAGTAAAACATCCACAACTCATTTGACAAAAATCTTAGTGTTACTACGTGCATAATACTGATTCAAAAACAAGAACAAGGTTTGAAACATGGATCTTGCTTAAATTTTATGGATAAATTGAAGATATTATATTTCTCAACGAAAATATTGAAAAAAAATTCACCAAAATTATGGACAAATTAAATTACGAAGACTTCAATAAACTTTCAAAATATCAAAACAATCAATTTTTTTTACTAAATAATATTTTTATATGATTCGAACCTATTACTTGAAATCAGTGAGGAATGAGTATTACTAATTAGTAAATATAAATATAAATATATATTAGATTTATTTTGACCAATAAATCAAAAAATTATAAGATAAGTAGTTAAATATGTTATTAAAATAATTATTTAAATTAATAAATTTTATGATTAATAAAATTAAATATAGATATTTAATGATAAATTATTATAAAAAAAATAAAGTTAATCATAAATGATATTTTATTGATATTATTCAACATTTTATCAATAATATTTATATTATTAATTGATATTTTATCAATATTTTTCAACATCGATGTTTTATTAACATTAATACGGATAATGTGCATGACCTTTAAAACTCATATTTTCATCCTTGCCCATGAATCCAACTTTGACTACTCAACATCGTACATTTTATATGACAGGAGCCAGGACATTTGATTCGCTTTGCTCTGTGTACCATTAACCTGCTGATGGATGCAAAGAAGAAAGTACGCTCCTCATCCTCGCGCATATCTATTAAAAATTTATAAATAATGTAACAATTATACATGCATGCGTGCGTGTCCGTGATTATATATTGAGCAAGAATGTCATTCTGTTATCAATACACAATAACATCTCATACAAAAATTAGCATTCATTTGAAAGCTATTTCACTTTCTTTTTTGATTGGTAATCAAAAATAACACAAGCTTCTGCGTCTTTTAGCAAGTTTACGAACAAATAAACAATTGGTGGGCGGACAAACAATATAAGACAAGCGAGAAGTTGTTCGATGACAATTGATAGCTAACGAATCGGCTAATCAGTAGCTCTAATAGGCCCTTTCATTCAAAAACATAATTACACAACACATAAAATTCGTGGCCATACCATAAGGTTGAAAGAGAGAACTAAATTTCAGAAGATGAGGTCAACTCAATTCTATTTAAGAGGGAAAAATTAATCGTCAGAACAATAAGAAAAATCCTGGAAAGGTGGCCCAAGCGAATGGTTTAGCCAATACCAGCAATGAGGATCGGCTCAAAAAATATATATTACCGTCTAAAATTGGTAATAATATCAAAAGAGAGCTGAAGCTAAAGGATTATATACATCACAAAGTTCTCTTATTCACAAGTATAACAGTCGATCCATTGATTCTAAATTTGTGAACTAAGCAATAACTTTAAACTACACGCAACTGCGTAAGGAAGGCAGCACAAAGATCCAAGAAGAGAAATTGAGGACCCTGCACTCTCTGCAGATCAAGCAAATACTTCTCCTCCCGTGTCTTGTAAAGCTGTCAAAAACCACAAGTGCAGCAATACACATTAGGCATACAACACTAAACAAACTAATCATGGAAGGCCACTGAATTTATTCAAAGGTTTAAATCTACCAATTTATTGTGCAAAAAAAAGGGTTATAATGTAGGCATGATGATATTGCATTTGTCTGTAAAAAAGCTGCAGACGCTCACCATTCTTAAAACAAGCATGCCAGAAAATTTTAAAATTACCTGTACTTCAAACTTAACCAAATTGGTTGACTTCATTACACCAGCAGTTTCAATAATGGTAGATTCATCTCCAAAGTAATGATTGTTGTGCACCAAATTACTCACCATACCTTCCTCGTGTTCAGGAATCCACCTACACTTAATGTTGTAGTGACCGATCTTTTTCCAACTCACATTCAACTCTTGCAGAGCTTTGAGGACTTCAGTCATTATTTCACGGGGGTGGGCACGAGACTGCCAGAAATAAGCGCAAAATGGGAAGAGGAGGGGGGGGGGGGGGGGGAATCAATAAAAACAACTTAATCTTACTTCTTCCATATTTTTTTGGCTAAACATAATTTCATGGATCCCGCAACAACCAACTTAATTATAACATTAACTTCTAAAACCCTACGAGAAAAAAAACCTTAAAAGTGCTACGCACTAAAATCTTGTTCATGCATTTACTCACAACAGGATATAGCAAGTTGGCCTTAAGTGTGCTATGATAACAGCTTTAAACAAAAGAAAGATGACCTGAAGTCCAAGAGCCCATTTTCTTTCAACTGGGAATTGTGATCTCATCCCCATCCCTTGATAATCCATATATCCTGGAAGGCGATGCCCGACAGGAGAAGCAGCTGATTCACTTGGATACATCCTGTCGAAACTACATTCCTTTTCAACATTATAGGTAAGGTCCAATCAGAATAGCTCAGTCTAAAAAATATGCATTATAAGTAGAAATTAAAAGCCATTAACTAAATAAATGCAGGGCAAGTCATGACTCCATGACTCAAAATAACAAACAAGCCAAAGAAAAAAATGCCAAGAAATAAAGAATTGCCAAATCCTCATTGTGCCCCTTCAACTCCTTGTACGTCCCTTAAATACAGTCTTTCATTAAAAGAAAATGATCACTTCAACCAAAATAGATTTCGAAAAAGCCCTAGATGGAGAGGAGTTGGTAAGATCCCCCCCTTCCCCCCTTTTCAAAGCAAAAGATACCTGACAGTAGAAGAAAAGAGTGAATATATTACCATAGTTTCCTGAAACTCAGCACCAAGATAGCCACTAGAAACACGAAAACGATTATCCAATAGCAAATAATATGCAACTGTACCCTGAAACATGATGTCGGCAATAAGTATAATTTTTGAATCATAAGAAGTAGGAGCATCAATGATTTCAATGGTTCAAACCTCATTTTGTACTCTGTTTTGTAGAGACTCAACCAGTTGGTTTCTATCAAACCCCATCTTAACTACCCCCTGAACAATATCTTCATCGATCTGCATGATGCACGGAGGTAGTTCAACAATTTATTAGTAACCTATCTATGATACAGTGAAAAGCTAGATACTTTGTGATTTATTCATTTATTTTCTTTAAAGAATTTCAGTTACTGAAAGATAGAAAAAGGAGATTGCAAAAAAGCTTAGCATGCCTTTTTTGCTTGTTGCATTGTATCTGGTGGAGGCACAGCTAAATACCGTGGCAGATGTGCCTGGAACCATAGATGTTGGCGAATATCAGGAATAGTCATTCTCTTCATTGGATCAACCACAAGCATTCTTGGGATCAAATCCCTTGCACCTGGTGATAAATGACTAGGAAGAGTGTAAATCCCACCCTGAATTTAAAAAAACAAAAATCTGGTTATTATAGACAATACTTTTCTCTCTGAAAAAGTAGGGTGACAAATATCCATCGTGATTTTGACCCCAAAATACATACATATATATATATATATATATATATATATATATATATCCACAGTGATTTTTACCCCAAAAAAAAATCTACAGTGAAGGATCAAAAAGCAAAATAACAAACAATCAGAACAAAAGAGCAATTCCATGCAAATAAATTGAGATGGTTCATCAAATCACAAATCTGTAAAGTAAAACCAGACTACACAGTAATTACCATATTCCATCTGCTGATAGAAAATATAACAAGGGCTGGAAGCTATAACCAAATATTAACGAACCGAGTGGCTTAAAAACAGATATTGGCTATACAACAAGAATTGGTAACATAATTGATTAATACATGACAAATCCTGAACATGCCAGGTTGGACTTTAAGATTATAGACTTACAGTCAACCAATAACAATGTTCTAAACAAACTTCAAAGGAAACTTTTGCATTCACTATGTTGAAAACTACATAATCAAAGTAAATCTACAAATACCTTTATCTTCTTGAAAAGGTTAGGAATGTTTTCATCATCAAAGGGAAGAGTTCCGCATAGAAGAGCATACAATATAACACCACAACTCCAGATGTCCACTTCAGGCCCCGCATACAATTTCCCGGAGATAACCTAAGAACATGATAAAACCTTGGAGGTTGACATCAAGTCTTAATATACTTTAAGTTTATTTTAGTCAAAGTTCAGCAGGAGCAAAACTTAAACGCATCAATAATTACAATACCAAACTTCATACCTCAGGGGCAGCATAGTTTGGGCTTCCACAACTAGTCTTCAGAAAATGACCATCACGCATTATATTGCTGAGACCAAAATCAGCGATCTTCACATTGCACTTAGAATCCAGTAGCAGGTTCTCGGGCTTAAGATCTCTATGGACCACCATATTTCTGTGGCAGTATTCGACACCAGAAATTATCTGCACCAGAAAATAATACGAACATATATACCTTATTGAAATTACATAACGTCAAAAACTATAACGTATTAGATGAACCAACCTGCTGGAAAAAAATACGGGCTTCATCTTCCTGCAACCTACCCTTCTCTACAATATAATCAAAAAGTTCCCCGGACTTTACATATTCCATAACAACATAAATATCTGTAGGTGTTTCTATAACCTCATATAACCGAATAATGTGAGGATGCATAAACAATCTCAAAATTTTTATTTCTCTTCTCACTGCAAAGATAAGCAAGAAAGCAATGAGAAAATATATAATCTTCCCATCATATACGAAAGTGCATGGAAAAAAAGAGCTAGAAAACATATAGGAGATCTGTCAAGGACTCAATTACTACAAAGTTACCTAATCAGCTAACCAGAGTTAAGTAATAATTTGAAAAGTTGCCAGCTCCATAAGTTAATAAACAATAAAAAATATGATGCCTCAATGAAAGATAAATAAGACATAAATACAAGGATGAATGTGAGCCATCTCCAAGTAAATTTGACCAACCTTTTTCTTCCATTTCCATGTTCTTTATCTTACGGCGGTTAAGGATCTTAATTGCAACTTTATGACCAGTCAACGCATGCTCTGCAATTTTGACTTTTCCAAATGAGCCAATGCCAAGCGTCTTCCCAAGCTTGTAATTGGATAAGTACATATCGACATTTCCGCATCCTCGGCCAGTTACCCCATCCATTCTCCTTTCCCCAAGTATTTGTTGAAAGAGATTAAAAGTCAGATGCATAAGAAATAACATCCAGAGAAGCAGATAGATGACATAACATTGCACCATCAAAAACCTTTTTTTTTTATAGAAACAGCACAGTCAAACTAATGATATTTGTAAAGAGAAAATACTAAAATAATGTCTAGAGGCCTGAGCTATAACAGAACTTAATCGATCAAGATGGACTAAAACCACATACTCAATAAATTCGACAATATTCAAATGTCAACACAAAATAACTTTAAACACACACACTACCCCTTCCCCAGAGGTATAGAGGACACACAACTACAGATATGGAAGAAAAAAATATGAAGAGAGGGTTCAAGGAGCTTTTCTAATCCTATGATTGTCAGCAAAAGGGACTTCTCTTACCGTTTGGTCCTTCCCAAAATCCTATTGGTGACCACCACAATCTAATGTGATATCAAACCAGAGGTTAGTTTAAACCCCTGCAACCCAATTGTTGAATTTAAGTGTTGGGTCCAGAAGAGGGTTTATAGAACTCACACTTGAGGGCAAGTGTTAGAATCTATACATGTATTGTTGGCCCATCTCCTAATAGGTTAAGCTTTTTGAGAGGATTAGCAAACAACAAACAAACGCATTCGCAGATAAAATAGTTAACTACAATATGAAACTTCGAGAGCAACTTAAGTTTTACCCATTAGATTAGTATACATTTCAAGTTTTTACTCGGCACTATGCTTCGAAAATCTCAATTGCATACCCTAACAGTGCGTTATATGCCATCATGGGGCTCCCCAATCAATTCTTCTAGATCTAAAAGTGTCCTTTCCGCCCAAACGCAACCTCTACCTTTCTCTAACATATCTCACCGGCCGCACAGGAAAATAATATTTTAAGAGAATGCACTCAGCCAATCAACAAAGCAAATAAAAATTTTGAACCCTAAAACAAATTTAAGAGGAAAAAAAATCGAATTGCCGAGAAATACAAGATTCGGCAGCACAATACCATATAGCAAATAAAAAATCCAAAAGAGAGAAACCAGAAAGAAAGTGAAACTTCAGATTTCAACCAAAAGTTATAAGCATGATTTGTATCGATCTGAAAAGAGAAAATAACGCGTTCAGATTAAAAAAAATCCAATAAAATGTAGAAAACCTCGGCAGTAGGAGCTGATAACGAGCTTAAATGTTGTTGTTGCAGACGACAGAGGAAGAGGAAGGCAATCGACGGCGATGATAGAGCTGAGCGTTGAACTATCTCCTCTCTTTTATCTCTATACCCTCTAAACAATCGCAGATGATGATCTTCGAACGCAACGTCTTGTTGCTTTTCTTTTTTATAATTTTCTACCGGCGTGTGAATTTAACTGCAGATGATAAATTACAAAAACCCGATGGACCTATAAGAAGGTACAGTATTTTTAAAAAAAATTAAAAAATAATCCTAATAAAATTTAGTACATAAAAATATTATTTCTAGAATCTAATTGAATATTATATAAAATTATAATTTAATTTAAATAATTTTTAATATAAGATGATAAATTTTTTAATGATAAAAATATAAGAGTTTTATAAGAGAAATGTTAATTTTGATATTTATACTTAAAAAAATTAAATTTATTATTTTTTTTATTAATTATTTATATTATTATAATCTCATTATATTAATTATTTTACTCAAAAATTTAAAAAATCTCTTATCCTCCATATAATTTTTTAATTTTATTAAAGATATATATTTTTGAGATTTATATGGTTTTTGAGTATATTTTTAAATTTTTTAAATAAAATAATTAATCAAAAAAGATTATAATAATATAAATAATTAATTATAATTTAAAAATATTAAATTAATTTTTTTATGCAATATAAATAACATTCATTTAATTTTATATAAAATATGATATTTTTATAATTTTGTTTTGCTAAATATTCTTACAAATTTTAAAATATTACTTTTATTATTTTCATTTATTTGCTTCGACCAAAAAGGTATGATATAATACGTTTGGTGGGGTATTTCAGTGGGACCGCACTAGATTTTGTCGCGATGCTGATTCTGATAGGTAGATTCTGATGCAGAATTAAAGGCATTTTTTTATTAGAATAAAATAATACCTATAAATTTTTTAAAAATAAATATATAAATAAATACTATTTTTTTCTTTAAAAATTCAATAAACATTACTTTCAGAATATTACGAATAGAAGGTGTAATTAGGTGCGTGCAAAAAATTCGATAAATTTGATCCAATTTGTTGATTTTTTATTTAATTTGATCCAATTTAATTGTCGGATCGGATCAAGATTTTTTCCATCCGTTAAGTGCGGATCGAATGACGAATTTCACTATGATTCATTTGATCCGACCGAAATTATATATATATATATAATTAATATATATTTATTTAATTTTTTAATATTTTTTTAAATCAAATAATTTTATGTTATGATTTATGTAAAAATTTAAAATTTTTATTTAAAAATACAAAAAATAGAGTTAATTAAATTTATTGGTCGGATTGATCGGATGTCATTCGAATAGTTTATGGATTAGATTGAGCGGATGTAAGAGGTGATCGAATCGGTTGCGAATTAATATGTTTGAATTCGAACAGATGGTCGGATCGAATGAGTATAAAATTAGCAGTTTCGATCCGATTAACAGTCTTAGGTGTAATAGATGTTATAATATTATTTTTATTATTATAAATTTTAAAATATATTTTTTTATATTTTTATATTTTTTTGTTTAAAATATAATTATATATTTTTAATTATATGATATAATTTTTTTTATATATTTAATTTTATTTTTAATCTTTTTTAATAAAAGAAATATATTTATTTTTCTTATAATCTAAATAAAACTTTTGAATTTAAAAAATAATAACTATCCTTGATTTTTAAAAGTAATTAAATTTAAAGAATAATATTATAATAAAACTATAATAAAATAGATACAATTGTATATTTTCGAAACATAAAAATGTTCTTACAATTTACAAAAACTTTAGAGGACTTTGTAGTGATTTTCTAAAAAAGAAAGTAAGAATTTTTATTATTCGTCGTACCCATGAAAAGTAACATATTAGAATTAAATCTAATTAATAAATTTAATCTAGCAAAATTGTAATCATTTAAATTGTTATTTATAAAATAATTTTTAATTATTTATAATTTTATTACAACTATAATTAATTATGTAAATAAAATATACTATTCATGTTATTTTGTTGTAAAAATAAAAATTGATTAAAAAATAATTTTAAATTAAAATATATTTTTATGTTATTTAAGATGAAAAAGTCTTACTTTGAGATCATCATTATTATTATCATTATATCAATAGTTAATTTTTTTAAATTATTTATGAATATATGCATTAAGTTTTAGATAAAAATAAATTATTCAAACCACATATGATTCTCACGATTTATTTTTATCAAGTTATAATTATATATCATTAAATATTATATTATATTTATTTTTACTATTAAACATTTACTATTAAATTATAAACCACTAGTACTATTATTAAAAAAATGTTGTTCGAGAGAATAGAAGGATTTCGAAATCATCCTTAGCCATTCATCATTAGAGTAATGTTAATTATATCTATTTTATCCTTTTGAAAGGGGAAAAAAATAGTTGAATTCGCTTCTTTGAATCTTAGCAGTGTGAGGTTTATTTTATTTATTAAAAAATTTGGACTTAAATGCTTGGTTTTCTTAATTTAAAAAAAAAGATAGTTTGTCTACGTTTCTAGGTATTTAAGAAATAAGTGATTAGTCAAACAAGAAAATGATTAAAAACATACTTAAATATTTCATATAAAATGATTAAAAGTAAATTTTGACAATTTTTTGGAAATTCTTATAAAATTATGGTATATCATTTATTATTAGAGAAATTACTTCTGCATGCAAATATTAATCTACTCCATGAAGTTTGTTTTAATATCATCAAACTATATAATAAATCTTCTTGGTTTGTAATGGTAATGGGTAAGTTTATAGTTTATATACCATATAGTTGCGTAAGGAAATATGTCATAATTTTATTACAAAATTTTAAGAAAATAAACTTTATTCACTATTCTTTATTTATTGAGAGAAGAGTCACAGTTTCATAGTTTAGGTATTGATATGGTTTGATTTCTGGTATAATAAAAAATGATATTATTATTTAATTTAATAAAATATGTTAATTAATAACAAATAATAATATTTTATTAAAATATTATTTATTTTTATAAAATGATTAAAATGTAATTAAAACATCATACTTTAAAATGATAAATCAACCATTATTATGAAAGTTTTTTCACATATACATTTCTTTTAATATTTTTTTATTATCACTGTTTGATTTTAAATTTAAAATATATATTTAAATATTTTTTTGGTAATATAATTATTATTAATTTTTATTTGAATGGTGTGGCTCATAGAAAAAAGGAAAGAAAAGAGTCTTTCCGAGCACAGTTCAACTTAATAATTATTTCTTTTTTACTAATAAACAAGTTCAATTTGATTAATGAATCACGTGTGCTTTCATTTATATGATATTTTGCTTTCTGTGTTTTACAATACATCATGGACGCAAGCACATGACTCGACTAATTAGCTAAAAAGCCGACATGGTTGTGGCAAGAGGAGGCACATGAATGAGGCGCATCCATAAAACAACAATCAAATTAGAGGTTCATGAGTATTGGTTGGGAAGTATTTGCAAACACTGCCCGCTTTCAATTTTTTGTCTTAAAGTCCTCTAGCCCTGTGATCTTTGCATCATTTTTCTGCAAAAAGAAAAAGAAAAAGAAAAAGAAAAAAGACTGATTCACCTCTTTCTATAAACTCATACAGACATGAGTTCTTTGTTATTGTCTGCAATATAGCAGCATAGCAAATATAATTACCTTAACCAAATCCATTCAAAAAAATTCAGTTCCTACCTCTTTAAAACCTTGACCGACGTGTTGCATTGCATATATTGCTTTCGTTTATCTGCAAAAGTTCATCCAGACAGTCTGGTTGGGACAATAGTGGTCCTGAGAGATCAATAAGCTCTTCCTAGGGCAATTTTTGGGCAGTGGAAACAAAATTTTAACGCTATCACATATATATAGAAGAGAGGAATTGGTATTGACTAATAATGGTAGTAGTATCGGGACTAACCTGATTCTCATGAGACTGGAATAAATCAGATGCATCAAAAGAAACTGGAAGGCCAAAGTTGCTTCGCTGCTGCTTTCGCATTGCAAGTTTTGCAGCTTCACATATGTCATGGCCAGTACAGTTGGTATGAAGTTTGATGTCTACAGGTGGTTTGCAGTTATAACTGATCTTTGCAAAAGATGGATCTAGAGCACTGTATTGACTCTTACAGCCGTCTGATATTGCAGATGTAACATCATTGCTTCGTCTTTTGGCCCATGCAAATCCACTTGATGCAGTGATTGGTGCCGGTCCTGAATATGTACTATCTCCTGGAAATGTGTCCTCACTTGGGCAAACCTCTGACACTGTATCTAAGGATGGCTTTGTTGAATCTCTACGCAGATTACTTGCTCTTGACCTGAGAGTTTGTACATTGTTACTGTCATTGTTTCTATGATCAAGTTGAGAAATTTCTTCTGCATCCTCACTCAACTTAATAAGGCTATTTGGTTTGTGCAATGTTTTACGTGCTCTCCTAGGTCTTTTCAATGATCCATGGTCTCGAGGCTTAGCACCAACTTTTTTCCTAGAAGAACAAAGTACACTTGTTATCCAAAATAAAAGTACTCTGCGAAGTACTCATATTCTAGTTTAACCATACACACAAATTAAGAAAATTGCCTGAGACATTTTGAGACCTACTAGCTTTATGAATAAGTGTTCAATGTCAAAATTATAATCTACATTATTTTATTTTTAACAAGTTAAAATTTTAAAGGGACACAAAAATTAAAAATCATCAATGCTGTAGTACACATTTGAATACTTACTTTAGTAGTTAAAAAATAAGGCAGAAGGGCAAAAAAGTCACCTTTGTACGTCTTCACGATTTTTAGCATCGAGTTCCTTCTGTGGTGGATACTTTGGAAGGGTGGATGGATCACAGGCATAAGGTTCCGTTCTGAAATACTGGAGATGGCAACAAGATGCACAGAGTCAATAAGCAAAGAAGCTAGAAATACTAGAAGTCCAACTACCAATGATAGGGGTGTGCTATAATTCTGTTGTGACATCTTCATGCAAATTAATAGCTGGAAAAAGGTTTAGTAAAAATCTAGAAAAGAAAATTGCACATATCATGCTGGCTTTGAACACCCATTTTATAATTCTTCATGTATCTTATAAGAATCACCTGAGACATGAGGGCAGAGGAGGCAGTCCCACGCTTCTCGGGTTCTATTGAGAGAAAAGTTTCTAAAAGGTCCATGGCACTTGTTGGAAAATTGTTACATCTTTCCCTAAGAGAACTTTCATAAGAATTCTGAGGTTTGAACATAGTTGGAGGAGGAAGCTTTGCCCTTTTCCAGTATTCATCAGGTGGAGAGCCACAAAGCTTAAAAATTTTGTGCAATTGCTCTACCTGGAAAAACAAGAGAAAAGAGACCATTAACTTCAATTACCATATGCGCTATTTAATAAAATATGAGGAGAAATAAACTTGAATATTCAATATTATTACTATCTTTAAATATTCTAAACAAAAAGGAACTTAGCAGTCTATATTAATGCAATCTTATTCAAGGGAACCTTCATCAAACTCACAAGAAAACAATGCAGTAGCAGTTACCTCATTTCTTCCTTTAAGAATGGGCCTTCCCATATAAAGCTCAGCAAATACACAACCTACACTCCAGAGATCCACACATAAACCATAGTTTGTCGAACCCATCAAAAGTTCAGGAGGGCGATACCACAAGGTCACTACACGGCTAGTTAGTGGCTGCTTGCATTTCGGATTAAGTGTGTTGGCCAATCCAAAATCTCCCAATTTCAAAATCCCATCATTGTTTACCAGAATATTGGACACCTTAATATCTCTATGCATTATACCTCTTAGGTGGCAATGTTCAACTGCAGATAATAGCTGCCTCATGTAACACTTGACCTGTGAAGAAAAGAAAAGGGGTGGAAAATCAATTCATAGTTAAAACTTCATTTAACAGAAAGAAAAAGGAAAAAAATTCATATAAAATCCTTTAACGGGCACTTGCTATGACTACCTGTGCAGTACTGAATTGGATATCAGGACAAGAAACCAAACCAGCAAGATCATGCTCCATGTACTCAAATACAAGGTATATGCTATTTGACGAACGAGAAGTGATTATCCCCTCCAATTTCATGATGTTTGGATGGTCAAGTCTGCGGAGAATCATTATTTCTCTAGCCATAAACCTAATGCTCTCTGGTTGATAATTGTCAAAGCGCACTTTCTTTAGGGCAAACATTTTCCCAGTATTAACTTCACGTGCTTGGAAGACACTGCTGTATGTGCCTTTCCCAATCTACATTGAGAGCTTCAGTCAGAAAAACATTAAATTGCTGATCCGATTATGTAAATGAGGCACCTTGAAGCACAAACATTATGTTTGACTCATATTGAGTTGAATTAAAACAATAAGCTTTTTTGTTAGGTACTTAATGTTTGGTATCACTATCTAACAACTTTTTAACTACTTGTTGAATTTTATTTCTTCAGGGTTATGCAGATGTAAACACTCAGGAAAATTTTGATAAAAGATGGAGCTCAACGTAAAGACATGCAAATTGTAACGTATGAATGTCCAAGAAATGAGTATTGAACACAACGAGCACATGGCTCAACATCATGTGTCCCACTTGATCATTGAAAAAAGAAAAACATACTTTTCTTTTCTAAACCATCGTTGCAAACATCATATCAATAAAATTGATCCCAGCTGTTTCTAGAAGGGAATTCCTCATTACAACTTTTACCGTAATCAAATACACTCTAAAAACAAAACAGTTAATGCTTTAAGTTACAAGATAAAGAAAGGTGAAAGTGTTGTACTTTAATTACCTTCTCCATTTTCTCAAAATAATCAGCTCTAAGGGGTAACCATCCATGAATGGCTTCCCCTGCAGAATCACAAAGCCAAGAAGGCCACCCAGCCGCGGTTAACTCAGCAGCGACGGACTGATGGGAAAAACCCAACCTGAGGCTAAAAGAACCTTTGGCATTAGACTCATCCTTCTTAGATTTCTTTAATTCCCTGGTGCTACGTTCCTCAGTTTTTTCATCAGGAACCAAAATAGCAGATGGATTTCTGGAAGAGGGCCTCAAAACCACCGGACCGTTGTCGGTTTTAGCAACAGCCGATAAATCGATATCAGGTGAGGCAGTCCTAGTTACCCGTTTCGAGTTAACGCAACCCATTAGTCACCAGGTCCCGTCAGCGTCGACCGAGATAAAGCAAACCGAGATCGACCCAGATCAGGAAATGGGCCAAGGTTGCTGAACCACCTGCCCCAAAGACCCCTACATTAAACTCAAAGGGCGCAAAGGGACCTCATTGGGACAGCAAGGCAAACTGCTAGAGAAATCGGGCAGAAGAAAACTTCAATGAACAGGGTAGTCATTTTAATTACATAAATGAAATGTGGAGCTTCCACGTCCCTTGTTTGCCGAGATGTGCGGAGGAGGAGAGAGGATTTCAACGACTGGGTTTCTTCTCTGAGAGAAATGGTACGAAAGCAGAGGGAGAGAGACATTCGTGGGTCCGAACTGCTTCATCTTTGCTGCTTTGGTTTTTATTTTTGGTATGCCTCTTAGCTTTTCAAAAGTTGGGAAAGGTAAAATGTATCCGTTTAAGAAGTTCCTATTATTATTTTCTGTTAGTTTGCTTTGGTTGGAGGGAGAGAAAGGAAGAAAAGAAACGGAGGGAAACAGAAAAGAGATGAGTACTGTGTTGGTTGGAGACCAACTGCCCAATGTCTCCACCGTACTTTGGTAAGAATTGAAATTTTGTTATTAGCTTGGTGAGTATAAGATTTTATTGGTAGTATAAAAGGGTGAGACAATATGGAAGTAACTTTAACGGTGTGAATCGGCAATTGTAACTCTACACTTTAATTATTTTTTAAATAATAAAATATTATAATATAATAATAAAATAAATTTAAAAAATAAAATTATCATTTTATTTTAAATATTTAGAATTAAATTTAAATAATATTTTATATTAATTTTTAATTTTAACAATACTATATATTGTTCTTAAATTTTTTCATGTAAATTTTAAATTTTATAGAGTATTTTTATGTATTTTGTGAACACATTTGTAACGAACAATGGATTCAACAAAGAAAAAATTAAGAAGTGCAATTTCCATCATTAGAAGAGTTTAACAAAAAACAAGATCAAGTTTGAAGGGTAGTAAATGAAAGATATGAGAAATGTAAAACTCTTTATGATGTGGATATGAATTGTGAGGAATTATGTGATTTTTCATTTTTTGAAGAGATAGAGAATAATAAACCACCAGTCAAATTCAATGCTCTTAAATGCTTTGATTATTTTGGGCGATTTCATCCATCTTCCATCAGGTAATCAAATTCCCCACTAACAAGGGCCTATAGGAGATATAGGGAGACCAAGAGAAGGCCAGGAGTTGCTATAATGCTACCATGAAAGATGTCACCCATAAGTAGCAATCATAGAGAGGTCTTCCTCAAAAGAGGTTGTGTGGAAAAATTCTGGCAAGGTATGTCAATCTAAATAAGATGTGAGATCTACCAGTAGGAGGCAAGGGTGAGAACCAACCCTTGAAATTGAGTGGGGATCTGATAGAAGAGGTGAAGGAGCAACTCTTGCATTTCTTCAAGACAAACTCAAACATCTTTGCATGGAATCCGGTAGATATGCCTGGGATTAACCTAAAAGTCATAACATATAAACTAAATGTCAATCCGGAGGCTAGACCTATTCAATAAAGAAAAAGGAAACTCTCAAGGAAAAAGAATGAGTTGATCAAGCATCATGTCACCTCCCTTAGAGAAGCTGGGGTTATAAGGGAGGTCAACTATCCTCTATGGTTGTCAAATGTGGTGCAGGTAAAAAAGGCATATGGGTCATTCTATATGTGTGTGGTCTTTATAAATCTAAACTAGGCATGTTCCAAAGATTGCTTTCCCCTCCTAAGTATTGATCAATTGGTAGACACATCCTCTGGTTTTGGGTTGATGAGTTTCTTAGATACATATTTTGGGTACCACCAGATTAGTATGCACCCTAAAGACGAAAAAAAATCCTTCATCATGGAAGAAGGAACCTTTTGTTACACCAAAATGACATTTAGGTAAACAAGTGTGGGCATCATGTATCAATGTCTTGTTAACAAAATGTTTGTAGATCAGTTGACGAAGAACCTAGATGCTTATGTGAATGACATGATAGTAAAATCAGCTCAACCCTTGAACCACGTCAAAGTCCTAGAGGAGGTATTTTCAGTAATATGAAGGTATGGTATTAGACTTAACCCCAAGAAGTGTATCTTTGGTGTTTTTGCATGAAAATTCTTAGGGTATATTGTATTGGCCTGAGGGATTAAGGCCAACCCAAATAAGATACAAGCTTTGATAAACATGAAGCCATATACCAACCTGAAGGAAATCCAACAACTGAATGGAAGAATAATGGCATTGAATATATTCATCTCTGAATTCATGGATAAGTGTTTGCCATTCTTCAAAATATTGATAAAAAACATGTTAGCCTTTTGGGACGAGGACTGAAACAAAGCCTTTGAGGAAATAAAAAAATACTTGAGTAACCCCCTCTCTTGGTCAGCTCTCTCTAAGGAGAGGCACTTTATTTATACTTGGTAATGGCCCCCCAAACTTGCTGTATCATACTTCTAATTGAAAGAGACAAGGTTCAGTACTCTATCTAATACGCCAATCAAATCCTAATAGATGCTCAAAATAGATACCTAACCCTTGACAAGTTGGCATTTGCCTTCAAAGTTAGTGCACGAAATCTCACACTACTTTGGCTCACACACATTGGTAGTACTTACCTCCCTACCATTGAAAATCATACTAACGAGACCAAAAGTAACAGGAAGGCTAGCATAGATAGCCATAGAATTAGGAGAATATGACATTAAATACATGGATAGAATAGCCATCAAGGAACAAGTGGTGGCTAAATTTTTGGCCGAATTCGACGAGATGCCATAGGTCATTAGCGATGAAGGGTAGAAGAGAATGTGTGAAGCAGGCCAAAAAGATAGGCTAACTTGACAAGTATTCATTGATGGAGCACACAACTTCAATGGTGCTGGACTAGGGGTGGTCATAGTTGTTCACGACAATAACTGTTTTAAATACGTGATCATACTTGATTTCCAAGAAAAAGTGCTCAAAGAATATGAGGCGGCTATATTCGGAGCCATAACTTCAAAGAAACTAGGGGAAATAAAATCACCTTATATAGCGATTATAGACTAATGGTTAACCAATTCCTAGGGACATTTTGAAGCTAGGGACAGAAAGATGAAGGGGTATTTAGAGTGGTTAAAGCAAAAGTGCTCAAATTTTTCCAAGTTTGAGATCAAGAAAATAGCTCAAAATGAGAATGGCCACGCCGATGCTTTGGCCTACTTTGGCATTGGTATGAAAGGCCAATCATAACCAAGTAATGTCGATAACGATCCTGGCAGAAGAAACTTTGGAGGAAGCCGAAAGAATAGTAGGGTGTGTAGATGCTCTTGTCAACCCATGGTTCACCTTGATCTATAACTTCTTGGAAAAGGAAGACCTACCCAAGGATCAAAAGCTTGCAAGAGAAATCAAGGCCAAGGTAGGTTGATACATGATTGAAACAGGTAGGCTTTACAAAACATTGCACTTAGGCCCGGATTCTTATGTATAGCCAAGAAAGGAGTCGAAAGATTGATGTTTGAAGCACATGAGAGGGAGTACAATTCTCATTCAAAAGGGAGAAGGTTATCAAAAAAGATTATAAGGCAGGGCTATTATTGGCCCACCATGTTGGCAGATTGTACAAAATACACTCAGAAATGCGATAAGTGCCAAAGGTTTGCCTCATTGTCACATATGCCTCCGAATATCATAACAGGGGTGGTGAATCCTTGGCCCTTTTGCAAGTGAGGACTTGACATAGTAGGTACCCTACCCCTAGCTAAGGGTCAAACGAAGTTTCTACTTATGGCCATTAATTACTTTTCAAAATGGAATGAGGTAAAACCCTCGGGAAGAATACAAGAGGAGGAGGTGATTCGATTTATATAGAAGTTTATAATTTTTTGATTCATCCTACCCAAAGAGATCGTCACTGATAATGGGAGGAAATTTATAGGTCATAACATCAAAGAGTTTGCCCTCAAGTACAACATCAAGATGTACCACTCAATGCTATATTATCCCAGGCCAATGGTCAAGTTGAATCTTCCAACAAGTTAATTATCAACCTACTAAATAAAAGGTTGAATAGTGCAAAGGGAAGATAGGTTGAAGAGTTGCCTGGTATATTATGGGCAGTTAGGACTACCCTCGAGAAAGTGCTAATGGGATCCCATTTTCCCAAATCTATGGGACTAAAGCAGTAATACCAACTGAAGTTACAATACCCACTACCAGGTCGATCCTAACAGAGGAACAAAACAAGATGGGTAGAATAATTGAATTGACCCTTACCGAAGAGAAAAAAAGGATGAAGCTTTTAAGAAGGATGATCGAGTAGAAAAGAAAAGTATCAGATTATTACATAAGGTCGTGCACTTCAAAGCATTTTCCATTGGTGATTGCATTCTCAGAAGGTTCTTCCCTAACAAGAAGGAATGGATGACTGGTAAAATGGGTGTTAATTGGGAAGAACCTTACCAAATAACTGAAACAACACTAGGATATGCCAACTTGTAAAGAAACATCGACGGAGCTGAGGATGGCATCAGTTGGAATACCAAACACTTAAAGAAATAGTACTTCTTATGTATCTCAATTTAATACTCTTATGTACCATTATTGTATGCACACTTATGAAGAAACTTCCTTCAACAAATGGTTCTCTCCCAGAAGCCTCATACTATTACATGTCACATGTTGATCACATCGGTTAAGAACTAGGTAGACCTCTCTCATACTTGCAAAAATTCATGAGTTGTTCACCTCGGTTAGGAACTAGGTTGGCCCTTTGACATTAAAGGAGGAGTCTAGCACCTTGGTTAGGAACCAGGTAGAGCTCCCTCTTCCACTATTACATGTCATGGGTTGATCACCTCGATTAAGAACCAGGTAGATCGCCCTAACACTTACAAAAAATTCACAAGTTGTTCACCTTGTTTAGGAACCAGGTTAGAGCTCTGACATTGAAGGAAAAGATAGGAACATCAGTCAGAAACTAGGTAGAGCTCCATATTCCACTATTACATGTCACAGGTTGATCACTTGGTTAAGAACTAGATAGATCGCCCTCACACTTACAAAAAAGTCACGAGTTGTTCACCTTTGTCAAGAACTAGGTTGGTGCTCTGACATTGAAGAAAGAGCTGAGAACCTTAGTCAGGAACTAGGTAGAGCTCCCTCTTTCCACTATTACATGTCATAGGTAGACCTCCTTGACACTTGCAAAAAGTCACGAGTTATTCACCTCGGTCAGGAACCAAGTTGGCACTCTAACATTAAAGGAAGAGTTGAGCACCTCAATCAGGAACCATGTAAAAGCACCCTCTTCAACTATTACATGACATGGGCTGATTACCTTGGTTAAGAACCAGGTAGACCACCCCGACACTTACGAAGCTCACTCCATAATAAACAACGAGAATGCACATGGAAAAAGGCAATGGTTGAGCATCATAAATAAATTTTATTAAAAATATTTGTATTGTTCGAACCCAGAATGATTTTATTATTACATAGCTCATTCTCCCGAAATAATTATAAAAGCTTCACACTCGACTGGTGTCCGAGTCGTCTATCTATTCTACCAAAGGTAATCGTTTGGCCTAATTCTTGATAATATTCTCTTGAACATCAATCATTATCTTAGGAGGGATCAAGTTCAATGCAAGCATAAAAGTTTCAATTTTTCAGTAACTCTCATCACCTTAAAGAAGACCCCCTCAGATTGCTTCATGTAAAAGTTCACCTAATAGGACTCATTCTTCACAAGGGTAGCCATTTCCACCATGGTCATTCTTTCTCAAGCTTGAGTATAGGATAACTACTCCTTACAAGAAGCGAGCTTACACTTGGTCTTTTCATGAAGCTTTAGCTTAGCCTAGAATCTTGACAACTCAATTTTCAATTCTTTCACCTTGGTTTTAGGTTTCACGTTTTCCAGTTTCAAAGCACAAGCTAAATTCTTATTAGCACGATCAGATATCATAATCTTCAAGCAAAAAAGATGGAGAAGTTGTTAAAAAATGTTTTAGCAAAGTTGTATGAATTAAACAATACCTCTAACCCCCTTTTATAGAGGATGGTGTCCAAAAAGGCTTAAATGACACACGTCTCAAAAATTGGGAGGTAGGTCGACATTATAAATAGATATAAAAAATGATGATATAAATACACTACTAAAAAATAAACATAGTTCCCAAAATAAGGGTAGCCACAAAATCCACCCGGGCTGCAAAGACATCGTCATATCAACGGTCCCCAACCTTACCCTCTACACTAGTCATCTCGATACCATTGTTACTATCATTCGAATTTGAATCCATTTCCTCATCTCCATCTAGGGACTGGGTAGGCTCGTACTAAGAAGTGACTGGGATGTCTAAAATTTGGTAATAATACTCACTCAAGTCTCTCTTCTTAGCCTTCTTTTTGAAAGAATCCATTGCCAGCCCATACCTAATTTATACGCTTGAGGTGAGCTGCTCAACCATAGCACTAAGCTCACACTTAGCCTTTTCATTAGCCTTCTTGAGCTTGGCTACTTTGTAATTACTGGCCTTAAGGTCAACCTTAACCTTTTCCTTAGCCTCCTCGAGCTCGGCCACATGACTCGCATATTCATTTAGCTGAGACATAACTTTGGTCAATTTGTCTGACTTATCTATTGCCTTGCCTTCTTATTTTATAGCCTTGGCCAATAATAATACATACTTGGACTAGATTTAGGCATGCTTTTCTTTCTCCTGAACGAGTTAATGCTTTAACCTCGGGTCCTGTTCAACCCAAAGAGAAATAATGCCTAAAAAATTCAGATGATGAGAGGTCAAACATCACAAATATACATTTACAATAAATCTCAGCGTGCACAAAAAGAAGATAGGGGCCTACTTGCTACATCAATCGACTAATCACGACCTTTGAACTCTCTCCCTCATATATAGAATCGAGCTACTCCTTATGCGGAAAAATAAGAAGATGATGCACATAATAATCGAGTTGTTCTATTGCCATGCTTCAACATAGAGCCATCCCATCCACATCACTCATTAGATCATTGACTACGTTTTCCCCTTTTCAAGAATCCCTTATAGATTGAACAAATGTTAGAGGAGCCAAGCTGGGAAGGGGAGGGGTGTGTCGGCCCATAAAGGTTGATGAGAGCCCAAAGATCTTTAGCAATTTAGGCCTGGGTGTGGGCTCATCCATATAAACTTTCTTTTTTCCTTTTAGAGGAAGTAGGGAGGCCATTCTTGCCCTTTTTCCTCCCTTTAGAAGACTCATTCCCTTTCAAGGGGGGTATGGCTCTTTGAAAGCTAGTCATCTGATGAGCCCTGCTCTTATGCCAAGCTAGGAAAACATAAGCATTGAACACCATAATATCTGAAAAACAAGAAGGGATGAGGTGTTAGTATAATGAGGTCGTGCCAATAAAAACAAAAAAGAAAAAAAAAGAGAAAAAGAGAAAGAAATGTTCAAGTTTGAGGGCTAGTTCACCATTGTTAGGGACCACCTCAAACCTACCCCCATAATATGTGGGTAGGGTCCTACACTTTGGAGGAGCTCAAGGATTGCGAATAATTCTAAGAGGGGGCTCTATTGAGCCATTCCTTATTAGTTCACATGTAACAAAGTGCAGGGTATTCAATAGATGCCTCAACGGAGTCTTCTCAGATAGATAGTTCTAGATATCAACTAAACATTGTTTTACCTCCAATATCAAGGCCATGATGAAGGAACTCATGTTCCTTATCATGGCCTTAGTATCATTCTAGGTGCTTCTAATTAACCTGGTGTCATTGGTTGGAGATTCCCACTGACTTGAGACATAAAATAAATATTCCTTCTAGTTCTTCTCTCAATAAAGGCCACATTTATCCTATGTCCTATTTCACAAAAATATACACCCTTCCTGGGTTTATTGGGTTCTATTTTAGAACATAGGCTTCATTAAACTTGGGCATTTCTAAAAACAAAACGAGCTCCTGACCCAATGCAAGCTAAGTCCTTGCCACAAACCTCCTTATAAGAGGATATAAGGGAAACCCTAACCCCAACTATAGAGCCTTCTTATGAAATATTATCCATCCATTTGGAGGTTGGTCATTATCATGAGCTTCCTTTGGTGGAATAATTATTTGAATCGATGAGGGGATGTTATAGGTTTTCCTCAACCTCTCCTCATTTTGGAGTGCTAGCCCACTGGTCTTAATCTTAGCCAACCAACCTTTGGTGCAATCCATAGGTTCCTCATTTTCTTTCTTCATGTCCTAGCCACTGATATTTGAGTCTGAGACATATTCAACCTAATGATCAGAGCGGCCTGAGGGTGGGTGGTGAAGGTAGAGGGCTAAGGTGGAAATTGAATAGCCTTGTCATAGGAACTTGTCCTAGAAGACCCTTAGTCATCATTGGTGTTGGGATACTAGGGGCTCTCCTAAGAGCCAGAGCCTAAAGTCTCTTCTATATGCATAGTGTGTGTAAAATAGCACAAAACATAAAAATAGGGGTAAGGCATAAGATAAAGAGATTACCTAGGCTTAAGTTGAAAGTAAAAAGAAATGATTCTTTATAAAATCCATCTAAAAAGAAGAGGAGAGATAAATGTTAGTCTCAAAAGAACTTATACTCTAGAAACCCGAGCAAATAGGCTATGTGTCGAGCTAAGTTTCTTACCACTAAACTGAAAAACTTTTGATGGCTCGAGCTAATACGATAGAGTATTTTTTTCTCTTACTTTTTGTCTAATATGTAGGAAATAATCTTAGCCCAGGCATCTCTTTATATAGAGGTACCCATTTTTTTCTCCAATCAACAGACATGCATTTATTAGGGGAGATGAATAGTTTGTATCTGTTGCCTAAGAATTACTCTTCCACCTCAGTCCAAAGTTTGAGTTGAAAAAGTAAGAGGACTAGATGTTTAGACATATGGACTGACCTAATGCCTAGTCTACTTAACTGCTCAAGCATAGTAAGTAGCTCAAGCTGTAAGATGAGGCATCCCAAATAACCCTTATACTCACAACTCACCAGTAAGAAAGAGATCAGTCTGAGGAAACCATACTGCCTATATGGTCAGGTACCAACTTGAGATAGGGTCGACCAACAGCTTGAGCTAAGGTTGACTTCAAACCATAAAATGTGGTACTTTTCACCGTTTGTACCCATCTAACACCTATGTATGTATTCATGTTATGTAATCGACACCTATACGTATAATGTTCTATAAATAGATGGACCTCTTGAGGAATCCACACATTCAACCAATTGCTCTGACTTATCTCTAAGTTCTCTCTCTAGAAATCAGATCATCCCAAACAAAGTCTTTAAGCATGATGTAGAGCTCTTTCTCAACATCCATATAGGGATGGTACACGAAGACGATAAAACAAGGTACATCAAAAGTGTGAGGTCCTCCTTATTTCCAATAGGTAGACCTCGCATCTCATTTGAATTGACAAACTATGCTAGACATCTACCTCTGGGCCTTTTTTTGAAGAGGCCTATGTTATGGTTTCTACTTAGGAGTGACCTCTTTCATATTGGCATTATAACAACTTATGGCCTTTTCTGGTCTCCCCTTTATCTTCTTTATGCCCTCTTCAGTTGATAATTTGATGAATTAGTGGAAGATGGACGAAACTGCCTTCATCTTGTGTATACATGGCCTATTCAGGATGACGTTGAGTGAGTTAGGACATCAATTATCATGAAATTGGTCATCACTATAGATCCCTTAGCCATGATAGGTAACACCATAGTTCCAACTGTATAAGTGGTGCTACTATTAAATCTCACTAAGGTTAGCTCTCTCCTTACAATGTCGCATTATTTTATGCCTAGGGCAATTGTTGTTGACATAAAAAGAAGGTCGATTGAGCTCCCAGTGTCAATTTTGATCTGAAAAACATCATAAGATCGTATTCTTAAAGTGATTACAAGGGGTCCTTGTAGGAATATGAGGCCTCATCCATCTCAATGAAGGTGATTTCGACAAAAGACCTCACCTTTTCTAGGTTGTAAACATGTAGAGAGTTGCACAAGTCTCTGGCATAACTTTTACGCGAATTATTGGAGGTCCTATTGAGCTTGGGCCTTCCATATATAGTATGGATAGTCCTTATATTGGGTTTGTTATGAGGGTCTATCCTACTACCTAATGGAGTAGGTAGCTTTGAAGTTTCACTTTTGGGCTGTCTCCTTCCTCCTCCGTTGTTGCTTCCTACGAGGTCTTTTAAGTATCATCTAGCCAATAGATCCTCTATTTCATTTTTTAGATGCCTGTAGTCTCTTGTCTCATAGACTATATCCTTGTAAAAGTCATACCACTTAGATGTGTCCTTAAGGGAAGCCCTCATTTTTTTGGGCCATCTAACATTAGGCTCATTCTCCATTCTCAACACTATCTGAGCTAGAATTACTCTTAAGGGTGCACCCCTGAAGGGAGATAGTGACCTCCCTTAAGGCCCCATGTTTCGAGACTATTGGCTATTCCCCCTATGATTTGGTGTAAAGCGCTTGTTTTTGTTGACCCTGTCGTCTTAGTCTTCCCTATTCAAGAACATCCTTATTTTCTCTTTTTCTACCACAACTGATGACTCTATGAAAATAGAGTCAATAGTATACTTTTTTACTTAATATTTACTTTTTTTATTTAATAAATAGTATTTTTATGACAAAAAAAATTAAAATATAAACTTTTTAGTAAAAAAGGGTGAAAATATAATTTTTAGAATTTTTAATGTAGAACCAATCAGAAGCTACCACGTGGCATGCCACGCAAACAAATGAGCTGACTGGGCAAGCCATGCGGATGCCACGCAATAATGGAGAGCAAATCATGTAGCACCGCGTGTGAGGAGGGCGAAACACGTGCCACATTTCAGCACGGTATTCAATCCGAGTTCAAAAATTGGTTAACGCGTTATGCCACATGTCACCACTTCATTGCTCCGCACGTTCTACCTGTGTGCCACGCCATCCGTTCCCATGAATCATGTCGTGCCACGTGTTGTTGACTCGGCGAGCATTGACTCTGACCGGTCTCCCCTACCACATGTCACTCCTTAATTTGCCCAATGAATTTACGATGCCACGTGTCGCGCTGTGATTGGTTAAAATTGTCGATTTTGCTTGTCTTGATCGTAGCCCTTGATCTGAAGCTGATCAGGCGGTCCAGATCATATCTGAGCTTTATTTAAGCCTCTAATCACTCCATAAACCCTAATGAGCCTCCATTAGTATAATTTTGGTCAATTTTTAGAGCTAAAAAGAGAAAAAAATTCAATAAATGACACAATTTTGGTGGAGATTCAAGAAGAGATTAATTTTACAATTCAAGAGATTGATTGTTTTTATTCTTTTACTATTTTCTTTATCAAATTTATGTCTTTCTTTATGAAAAATATGAGGTTTATGAACACAATTATATGTTATTAATTTATTAATCTAGGGTTCTTATGAACCCAATTTTTACCATATGATGATTTAATATTTTACTCCAATTATAATTATAATTTAATTATATTATTTAATCTGATTTGTATGCTATTAATTGTTTGATCAACAATTTATCTATAGAGGCAATTAAATAGATTTGAGAGAATTATTTAATTGTTTATCTTGATTAAATAACATGCATAGTTTTTAGGCAGAGATGTATGATTCTTATATATGTGATCCATAATTGATGAACTTAATGAGTAGTATACAATTTAATTGGCATGAGAATGTGATTAAATTAATTACTATATGGTGTGTAGTTTACTTGAGAGATGAATACATGCTAGATTAAATTCAATTGATCATGTAATTAATTGATAATTATATTGGGAGGATTTTAACCATTTGTATGTTTAGAAAATTGGAAGATTAAGTATTCATAGATATTTTCTCATATATATTTTTAGCTATAAAATATGATTTAATTAATTATTGTTATTTACTTTTAGTTATTTTAATTTTTCTTTCTTAAAATATAAAAACACAAAAAAATTGATTTTTATTATTTTTGGTTTTAAAAATTAATTTCTAACAAAATAATCTCTGTGGGAACGATCTTTACTTATTATTATATTATTTGTTACGATACGTATACTTGGGTATTCATTGCACACATAATTTGTGTGGCGATCAACAACCTCCACAGTTGTCTTGTTTCTCTTAACCAGACCTAGCTCTCTTTCCAAATTAAAAAATTTTCTTGCCTCTCCATAAGATTCCTCCAAAGTTTGTGGGACCATCTTGGTTAGTTCTGCAAACAAATCAAAATCCCTTAGGAGACCTTTCCTGAAGGCCTCTATCGCAATAGAGCTTAGGGAGTCTGATATCTTTAGACTTTCTTCTTTGAACCTTCTCATATATTCTTCAGTAGACTTACCACTTCCCTGGGTGATTGAGAAGATATGGTACGACTCCTTTAATGGCTTATTGTAGGCATAATTGGTGATAAAAGCTTGGTAAATTATGAGAATGAGGTTATGGTACGGGTTGCCAGGTTATTGAACTACTTATGTGCATCATCACATAGGGTTGCAGCAAATAACTTACACATCATGACGTCTCTCTTGCCCTGAGTGAGGCTCACAAGAGCCATATCCATCTTGAAGCGTTGCACGTGAGTTACCAGATCTTTGGTCCTTTTATAGTTTGGGCACTTGGGAGTAATGACCTTGGGTGGTGGCTCATCGTGTTCTATTTCATCAAAAAAGGGGAGGCACATAGTTTCTCACAGTCCCTATCCATATCATAGGGTGCCTTACCCTTTTCTTTCCTTTTGTTGGCCTTTTTTCAAAGCTTGGTCTTTCTTTCTATTAGCTTCTTCTAGTGCCCGAAATCATGCCTCCCAACTTTCTTGCTTTTGTAGTAACTGTTCTTTATTGGGCCTTGTCAAACTAGGATGGGGGTTGTTCTAAGCTGCATTCTCTCCCTAAGTAGGCTCTGGCACAACATGATCTTGCCCGATTCCACCAACCAAGTTGGTGGCTCAACCTCTAGGTGCGATCAAGCCTGATTGTGATCGGAGAGTCCTGTTTTCTTGAATGGTTTCCTTAAGCTCTCCTTTTAACTCGAGAAGTTGACAAGCCAATTCTTCATGGGTGTTAGTCCCCATTATGGCTTCATCATGGGTCAACTAGGTGTTGTCTAGTGATACCGCTGCTTTCTCGTTTACTAGTCTCAGTTGATCTTCAGCATGTGTCCTTACCATGGTGATAAGGAACAAGTGATTGTGATTTCAGGAGTAATTAGCAAGTGGAATAGGTGTTTAGTCTCTTAAATCTCTCTCAGAATTCGGGGTGAATCCTTGAAAATATAGGGTCATAAGTTATAGCTCGACCTCAGAATCTGAGTCCTACAATGGGTGCCAAAATGTTAGGAATTGATCCGATTTAAAGGAGGAAAAACTAGAAAAAAGTTAGAACAATTGATGGATAGTGTGGATCTCTTAGAAAGTCCATGTATATATAGAGTTTTACATGTACATATGTCGGTTACATCATGCATATACGTCACGACATGTCAGAAAGGTATAGAAGTTAAGCAAAATATATTTAAAACTTGAAGTAAAACAACCCATGGTTCAAATAGAGATATTAAGGCTCGGGCAGATGTTTCAAGATTCGGATTCTACAAAGATAAGACATTTCTTATACCCAAACAATATATATAAATAAAGAACATTATAATTAAATTTTAGAAAAATTTAAATCTCTTTTAACTTTGTATGGCGTAGAAGATACATTCATTTCATATAAATAATTAGATTTCTTCAAACTAATATCACCCATTAAAATAATTTTAGAAAAAAAAATTAAAATAATATATTTTTTAATAAAAAAGAAAATAATTGATCAAGATTTAAAAATGAAATACAAAAACTTGCATAATGTATTGTATTGGTGGCTTCAACAGATGCTGAATTTCGAAGACACCACTGCAGCTATACTGGCGAGTAGTAAGGTTCTAGCAGAAAGATGTTTGATATACTTAAAGTTGAGCATCAGCAGAAAGATTGTTACAAATTATTATGGAATTAATCAAGTGGATTTTACTCTAATACCATTTTTATACTTAATTAAATAAAAAAATAATGATATTATCATAATTAGTTTTATTATTAATACAATAAAAATATATAAAAAATAATTTTTACTTCTATTATTTATTACAAGTTAGTGTCATTATCGTCGAATAAAATTATTATTAATAAATTATTATTATTACACTAACAATTTAAATTATAAGGAAACAATAAAAATTAAACTTTAAACAATGGTTTATATTTTATAAGCAAAAACAAACATGGTATTCCAAACAGTCGAGAATAATTAATTTACAACATCATGTACTCAATCACTTTCATAATTTATGCTTTTGAACGTACATCAGGGTCAATAGACCGAAGCAATTCAAGACACTTCAAAATCCAAATTATTCAAATTTAAAGTATATTTGATCTCAGGTCAACTAGCAAGATGACAAAAACAAACCAAGACAAACACATTATCAAAGAAAAGAACTATTACAACTAATTTTTCTTTCACAAATTGCGTAAGAAATTTCTATGTTCATTGTTGACCAAGTTCATGTTCTCAACTCAACTAGTACTATTACCACAACATGAGGAATGACTCCATTACTAAACCAATGGCAAGGACAGCTGGTAAAACAAATTGGCATCTGTAAGTATATTTTGAAGCACTTATTATTATTATCTTTAACTGGTGAAGCAGAGGGTGGAGGAGGCAGGTTTTCGACTTCAATGGCTAGCTTCCTGCCACCAAAGCAGAAACCCCTGCCACTGATGAAATAATTGGGTCGAGTCACATTCAGTGCAACCACATCTCTTCCAGCGCCTGGGTCCAATTGTGAAGTGGATGATCAGAAATGCAATTTTCATAATCTGTCTTGTTCATCTCAAGAACATTCATCTGGTTCTTAAGCCCAACATGGTTTCTTCCCACAGATCATAACTCGTTGAATTAACAGTAGGATTCAAAATTTTAAAAATAGGACCAGGAACATTTGAGATGAAGGATGTTGTGCATGGCTTACGACCCAAGAAATTAACCTATTAAAATGAATAGTTTACATTATAACTAAAGTTACAAATTTTATTATATTATTGTTTTTGTTCAAATTTTTTTAAAAAACCCATATACATATTACCTTTTTAAAGCCTATATTTTTCCATTTCAAACCTTATTCAGGTTGCTAGAGAAAACTTTTAATTTTAAGAACATTGAATAACAGGTAGTTTTAGGTATATTAAAAACTTTATAAATAATGCAAATTAATCTAATACAGTATATTAGTTTTTGGATACAAAAAGAACCACGTGAATTTAAGCATGTATTCCATATAAATCAAAAATCAAAAAATAATATACATATTATTAATGGAAGCATAAATTCAATATTAGACATGTTAAGAAACTAGTTAAAAAGACTCAAAAAATATCAAATGATTAATTAAAATCACTTAGGAAAAAACTTTATGCTCTGGAACTATAGGAAAAATTTGAAAACTAATTAACCCAAATGTAAAATATTGAAAATCTTGATCTTAAATTTAAAACTAAAAATAAGATTTAATTATTATTAAAAAAAATAGATGAACATATATTATCAACATGTAACAAATAATCTTGGAAATAATACAACTCCTAGATTATTTTATGGAACAGAAAAACTTAAAACTTTTCAAACTCATAAATATAATTAAACAGATTATAATAACGTTGTCAAAATCTTTGATTATTGGCAACATATTTATAAAGATCCAACATTAAGAATCGAAGAAAAACAACGATTATTAAAACAAATTCAAGAAACATATTTTGAATATAAATCATTATTATCACATTTTGATTATCAAATAAACTTATTATTCTTTGATGATGAATTCATATCTGAATCTGATTTAAATTTTGACATTTCATACACAGTCAACATGGTGAATGATTAAGAAAATGTATCTGAAAAATCTCTAGATACACTTAAAAAGAGAAAACTAGAAGAACCATTAAATAAAATTCTTAAATCAGTTAGAATTTGAAGACTATTTAAAAACACTAAAGTTGGAGATTATATTGATATAAATGAAACTTCATCTAGTGAAATAAAACAAGAAAAAGAACCAATAACTTCTTATAGATGATTTAGGTAAACAACTAATATCACAACATGGTATTTATTTAAACTTTACTAATGTACCATTTAAAGATCAAGAAAAAACTATAGAAGAATAGGCACAATCTATGTCCTTCATTTTACTCAACTATATAAACACTTGGACAAAAAAATTTCTAGATTATATTGTAGGAACCCTACAAGGTGATACTTTGCAATGGTTAAAACAATTAAAAAAAACCCAAAAGGGTAGAGAGCAAAAATTGTTTTTATAATCAAACTTTCTAAAACATGATGATATATTAAAAGAATTCACAAAAATAATTAAAGAAATTTTGATAGAAGATGCAGAAGAACCAACGATTCAAAAGATGTTAATTATGTTTTATCAAAACTAGAATTATGCAATATTTGTCAATTTGAGGGAATATTATTTTCTTGTGGAGCCCGCTCGAGATATATATTGGTTAGATCTGTTTTTTCATACCCTGTCAAATCCTTGAAATGAATTAACTAATAAAAGATATTCAGATTGGCTAAAAAAAGCTAAATAAAACAAATGTGTATAGGTTTTAGGATTAACTATATACTTAGACTAATAAATGAACAATGCTTATCAAGTAAAGCAAAAAAAAAACCAGGTTAAAAGTTGAATCAACAATACAAAATATGGACAACAATGTTGTGATAGAGTATTAAAAGAAGATTGGAAAATAAGATGTCTTATACTAAGAAATAGAAAATCATATAGAAAAAGAAAATTTAAGTGAAAACCTTGAAAAAAAAGAACAAACTTTTCTAAAAAGAAAAAGTATAATAGAAAGTAAAAACCTAAATCAAAAGCATATTCAAAGAGAAAATGAAAACCTTGGGACATGCAGAAATGATGGTTCCAGGTGCAACAAATTGGAAATTCAACCCTATCACTCTAAATGTTTCTCGTGATATAAAAACATTTATCCTTCCAACCCGAGGTACTATCAAGGAGTTTAAGATATAGCCCGTGCCCAACCACACAATATATATACACCTTGCTTTTGTTCAG
This sequence comes from Hippophae rhamnoides, assembly GCA_033030585.1. Lineage (NCBI taxonomy): Eukaryota > Viridiplantae > Streptophyta > Magnoliopsida > Rosales > Elaeagnaceae > Hippophae > Hippophae rhamnoides. The sequence goes on along the minus strand of CM065428.1, from coordinate 56,003,430 downwards.
ACCATTTCTCTTTAAACAATACTTACATCTGATTTCTTCGTTTGTAAGGTCCATCTCGTGTTCACCAGCGATGAATGAAAGACATAAGAGAATTCGACATTCATTGGGATTGATTTGGACAAGGTTGATATTGAAAGTATTAAGGGCATGAGCTATCATTTTGGGGAACGAACACCAAATTTCTATTTTAAAAAGTGTCAAATGTATCACTCATCACCCTCTAGAGGATCATTGACATCACATAGATGACAGGGTACTTACATCATACCTATATGGGATAGGATACCACATTTATGCCTAATTTCTATCAAGCCATCAAGAGTGAGATCACTTGGCATTTTTTCGATCGGATGGTTGTTCATATTCGATGGATGCCTAATCTTCATCAGGCCACTTTACTATTCTTAGGTTGACAAGCAACTTAATAAGAATAGTAAAGTGGATTGGTTTTTCCACGGAAATCACTAGCCAAATGGACTGAATTCCAAACTAAATGTGTATTCAACATATTGGTGATGCAAAAATTATATTAGGTTGAGATTCTCTAAAGAAAAATTTAGTTAAGTAAAGAACCTTAATGGATAAAAAGTTAAAAACTTTTTACTATTTATAGAGGAAGAATGAAAGATGAACGATTTATACATTAAAATCAAAGTTAATGCCTGAGAATATTTCCTAAACTTTTTAAAATTATAAGGAATATGGGAGTTCATGTTAGAAATATCATGCATAGAAGGGTCATTATCTTAGCAACTTTAATTACCTCCCTTGGATGAGAGATCGTCGTATCGAGTACCTTATATATATAACTACTTGACCATGCAGACATCGAGGTCAATTGATCCGGTGACTTTTCACGTTTCTATCTCACATTTATACAAGGGGTGCATAACTCCAACGAATTGATTGCTAGGACAAACAACCTGATTTTGTTGAACAAGTTATTGTTGTAAAAATGTCATATTTAGATTGACGATAAAATATCTGTTAATGTAATATTTTTATATACATAAATGTACATATATATATGCCTTATCGATGAAATGAATAAAAAATCTAAATATTCTTTTCTCTATAATATCTTAGTGTAACCTCTAATACACTGACACTTCAAATAAGTATAAAGTGGTTGGTTTACCGTTTTCACGCTTGTCATTGTCTATAGGTTCTGTAACTTCCACACTCCCACACTTCCACATGAAATTACTAAAATAATACGAAGAAGTTGTATTTTAGTTCTTCTAACAAAAGATTGCATTTTAATTCTTTAGTAAAAAAAATTCTATTTAAATTAACAAAATAAATACAATGGTATCATTTTAACGTACACTTCTTTTTTGAAATTTTAAATTTCTCAAAATTAATCTCATCTAATTTGATAAATAAACAATAGGATGCAAGATGGAATTTTCCATATACTAGTATTTCTTCAATAGGATTGATGTTTAATGCTGAATTGTTAAAATATGATTTAATGCTATTTAGCTATAAAATACCATTTCTAATTCTATGTACATTCAATTTGCAAACAATCATAAGACAACTGACATAAAATAACTGCATAAGAAAGCAGAAAATACTGCTTAATAGGATTCAATCCATTTATAATCCCGTGAATACACGAGATTTTCTTATGTTTGTACCAATTGAAACGGTACTTGAATTGTTCAGATATAGAGAAGATTAGACCTTACAAGAACTGAAGAGACTTTGATCTCTGAAAAAATTGTATATACAGTAAAATGCTCAAGTAAAAAAAGAATAAGAGCAAAAGTAACAAACCATCTTTCACTAGACAAAAACTGAAACAAGTTTTTAATTTTTAATTAAGGACACAAAATAAAGCACCACATACCATATTAAAATCAACCAATGAACCAAAATCTAAAATGACAAGAAAAATGGCATTTTAGGCCTTGTCAAATGAAAACGGGGGTAAATTGTCAACGCAACAGCTGATGCTGCTATATCTTCAATCCAACCTTCTCATTAAGTATTCAACTTGAACCTCCTTTGTCAACGGCATAATCCAATCCCCATATAGATCAGCAACCAAACTTGGATTTATCTTGTAAACTGGATCAGTCCCCTGACTCTCATCTTCATATACATTCAATGGCATCTTTTGCCCATAAGTTTTGGCCTTCATTTCCACCCTTTTCTTAATTGCATCCTCAACTGTCGGATATGTCAACAACACCATCAACTTGTCCCTGTCCTGTAAAATTTTATAATCCCATAAGAATGTTTTTTTAGTGATAAAGATTCAAAACCATTGTCCATAGCATTAGATTGTTGATGTAATATGGTATACACATCAAACACAGGTTCTATACCTGTTCTTTGATTGCAGTTTCATATGCCTCTGGTGAAGTTTGAAACTTACACTCTGCAACAAATTTACCATAGTGGATTCTTTTTGACAGAACCTGCCATAATCATACAAATTTATTAGCATGCACAAGCACAGAACACAGAGCACAAAGTTCTTTTATCACACACACCACCATATGGCAGGTAGTACATTAGATCTTCAAAATAACAAAGATAATTTAATAGCTAATGTGCATCAGGGTGTATTCTATTGAGACTTTTAATTATTTTTAGAAGAGTTTAAAATCCATGGATATTCAATTAGAATTTTTAAAGAAGGTTTAGGTATATTCCATTAAAATTCTATAGAAGTCTTTATAAATCCGGTTATGTTCAAAAGGTAATAGATTTTAAAGAATTCTATCTCACAAATATTTATAGATGAACTTCTGATTTAAAAATACATGTGGAAAAATTTCCAATAATAATTGCCTCACCTCATGCTTAAACATTCTCTCTATATCTCCCTTACTTTTCAACATAAGTCTAGAAAAACCCATGAATAAAATTCACTTAAATCCATATGATTATGTAAAAATCTACTAGTCTTTCAAATCTATACAAATCTCTTTTTAAAAGTCTATTAAATCTCATATGTGCATACACATACATTAATACAAATTTAAATGCATTTCATAAGTGCTGGGAAGAAGAAAAGAAAGAAAAGACATGAAGATATAGGGCTGAAAGGTAAGAAAATAGGAAAAAGAATAACAAAAATCACTTTATTTCCACAAATTGAATACATTGATCACATTAATCAGCTTACTGTTACATTTATGGATATTTTAATCATTTTAAGCCAATTTTGATATTTTTAATCACTTTATTTTTCCTCTTCATTATGATCCAACTTAAGTTTTTCAAAAAAAAAAAATCAAAATGGGCAAGAAATAATTACAATGTCTAAAAATACAATAATAAGATGACTAAAGTGCACCAATTTTAAGAAAGATAATTAACGTGTCAAATTTGTGAAAATAAAGTGAGCAAAGTGTCATAATACTAAGAAAATACTGCTTTAGAAGATCATGAAACACCATAGTTTGCACCTTATTTGCTTATATAGCATCTATATAGTTGCTATCGCTCAAGAAATTTAAACAAAACCACAAATATACCTGCAAGCACATTGTATCACAAACAGCAGTTGATCCGCAGTTACCATCATCTCCTACCTTGACAAGTCTTGGAATAAGATCCCTAAAGTACATATTCCAGACCTTTTTATTTATGTTAATGGAATTAGCAGCTGGGTGTAGTACCTAAATCCAAGTCAGGGAAAGTAAAATTCAAATTGTTTGCACCAAAATAAGGAAACAATAATATCTATATAAACATCATCAAAAGCTGTGTCAAAAAAAAAATTAAATTCACTAAAGGCTTTCTGTTTCAACCCCTGAAAGAAAATCACCGAGAGCAACTACAGCTGCCACTAACACACTGAGGTCTAAAAGAGCTTACACGTGCAAGGCTCACAAAAGAAATGCTAAGTTTAGTGAGCGAATTTTGGAAGAAAAAACAGAATTTTCGTTCATCACGCTGTCTTTACCTTTGGATAGAGCAGTGGTGGCAACAATGTATCAGGCAGGTCATTGGGGAAAAAAGGATGCTCATCAGGGCTCTTGTATCTGCCAACCTAATAGGTTATAAAAAATTAATCCATCACCATAAACATTGACTTCAAACTTGTAAGGCATATACTTTTAAAAGGTTTAAGTTACCTGAGCATGAAGCTTTTCAGTTTCTCTAACCATGTACTCCACCAATGATCCATGGAAGCCATCCATGGAAAAAGCATTGGGATCATAGGTATCACCATTATAACTGTATTGCGATCTCTCCAAAAGTTTGTATATTATGCTGTCCTCTTGTCGGACTAGAGAATGTCTTATTGCCTCCAGAGTCAAATTCTCACTTTCATCCATTCTTTCCTTCATCGTCATTTTTCTGTGAAAATAGATATCCCAATAGCAATTTCACATCAAATTTAAACAGAACAACCCAACCTTGTGCTCGTACTACCATCAGTAAATAACATTTTATATTGTACAAAAATGCAAGCATAGATCAGTAAGAAGGGCTACAACTCTCATGGAATACAAAGGAAGTCTCTGCATTTAGGAGGCAATAATTTGTATCTTTAAGAATGCATGCTTCAATCCATTTATGTCCTTTGATGTGCGATATGGAATTTATATTTTGAGCCAATTCTATGCAAAAATTGAAAAAAAGAAGAAGAAACATATGCAAAAATAAAAACGACACCATTAACTATAAAAGTCACGGTTCTCATGAATTACGTGGATTAACGCTGAGCATGCTCACTGTCACTGAGTTGCCAAACTGGGATGTTTCTAATTTCGCAGGAGCACCAAAAATAAGCAGCAAATATATTGAACTTCAAAAGCCATGCATGATAGATCCATACGGATTAGGGATGGATTATCCAAATATTCAATCATGGCACTCGAGATCATGATCAAAATAGGCAATGAGTAGGTTTTTTTAATCCCTAATGATGCAAAATCAAAAGAAACCAACATTAAAAAAGAAAGGTATTTGAACAATAAACAAAAAAGAGCACAGGAAGCAAAAGAAAATTAACTTTCAAAATCTCAACAAATTATCTAGATTAATGATGGATTCAACACCCTAAGCATTTAAAGTTAGCAAATTTAGGAGGAAAAATGGTTGTCACACACATACCCATTGGGAGTGACAACTGCATGAACAAATTGAAAGCATTTCCTCTTTAAGCTTGGCTGAAAATCAATAAAGCTAGGATTTTTAGTGGTTTTAAGAAAAATTGGGGTAGTGGGTTTTGGATTTGAAGCATTATAGGGACTAATGGAAGATCCTAATAACTTTGCCTCCATAGAAAAGATGGTGTAGAAAACAAGGAGTAGAAGAAATCAGAGTCGATTATAAAACAGGGCATGTCAGAGAGAACAAATTAACCGACTTTGATGGTGGGAAAGGAGTAGGTGGTGGCGTTCAATAGTTGGGTAGGTGGAGAAATTGCGGACTTCACGAGCTTCACTCAATTCTTTTGAATTGCCTTTGTGTTACTTATTGTGTCAAGCAACCTACTTGTATGGTTTAAGCGAACCGAGGTGGATAAATGTCCAATCTGTTGATTTCATTTATGTTTTAATTTTATTATATCTTCATTTATATTAAAAATATACGTTTAGTTTATCTCCTTAGTAAGTATATATTTTATAAGTAGTTAAAAAAATAAAATTATATATATATATATATATATATATATATATTTATAAACTTAAAATAAAACTACCTATATTAAGAAAAGACATGTTATACAGTTAAAATTGAATTTAACTTTGACTTCTGTTAGGAAATAAGATAACGACAATATATTAAATTACCAATTTTAATTGAATAATTTTAAAAAATTATACTTATAAAATTTATAATAATAAAAATACCAATACATTAATATTAAACGAAATTTAATTAGATATCATTCAATAATGAATATGAGTATACTTTTAAAATTTCACTATCTAAGCTCATCTTTAGTGCATTGGGTGGAACAACTCGAAGAGTTTAACCAATATAAATATATTGATGATAGTTTTTACATATGAGTATACTTTAACACACCTAAAAGCACATCTCATCTATTCTAATTGAAAGTTTATAAGATATTTTTAATTTTTATTAATTTATAATTTAATAACTTAAATAAAGATATCAAACATACAATCGTGTGTAAAAATATAGTACAAAAATAAGATAATAATATTCGATTTTTTTAGATGAAAACAATTTAGGCCATAACCATGACCTAAGAGTAAAACCATTGGTCTAACGGACTACCTAACTACCTAACTTTTCACTATGAAAATCAAATGTTTAAGTACAAACTTGTTCTTATGTTGCCCTACACCAATGTATTTTACTTACGAACCCTTACTCTGATTTCACAATTTTTGAAATTAACGTGAATAATTTATAGACTAACGTTCCAATAAATTTCTTGTCAATCAGATACGATATCAAATTAATTGCAAAATGGTTAGTACAAAACACACAAGTGTTCATGTATGTTCTATAACGAATTTAATAATAAATAATTATAACTAGATAATTAAAAATATATATCAATTAAATTAAATTAATTAGTAAATTCTAAAGTAAAAATATTGAGTATAAATTCAATAAAAATAATTTTTTTTAAATTTAATAATTAAATTAAATAATCATGATCGCTCGTACAATTATTTAATCTAAATATATAAAAATCTAATTAATAAGATATGTAAAAATAAAAATACTAAACAAATTTATTAATAAATATCTTTAATAAAACATTAATTAATAATTAATGAATTTATTTAATCCTTTATATTTTAATTATTAAATATTTCTTAATCATTAATCATTAATATATATATATATATATTGATTACTGCTTTTCAACTTCAGTGTCGCTCTCAATTTTTCTTTTTCGGCGGCAGACAGTTTTTTTGAATTCAGTTTACTTTTTTATTCAACCAGCACATCTTTAACTCTAATAATAATAATAATAATAATAATAATATTAGGATTTACTGTATTTTAGACTTAATTTTTTAAAATACATTAAAAATCTTAATATTATAAAAACCATTTTTAAAATACATCTAATAAATATTTAATTGATAATTTTATAAATTAATTCAACTATAAATAAAATATTTTAGTACTAAAAATAATTTTAGATTTATGAAGATGCGCTATTAAATACATTAATACGATTCTATCTATCATAGTTATGAAAAATATACTTGAAATACGACTATATGAAAATTGAGCATTTGTTCTGTTTTTCTTGATGGATTTGATAACATGTCTAAAAACTAAGTTTACAAGTAAATATTTTATCTACGAAAATAACTAACACTTATAGTAGTTACAATAATGATAGCACATGTCTCTTATGTGCCAATATATACTTTACCGATAACATTAATAAAATATATGAATTTGTATATCTCTAAATTTTCTTTAAAAACATTAATATTAACAATTCTTTAAATAATTAAAAATGCTATGTTTTTTATATTCAAAAATACGATATATATTTTTATTTAATGAAATATATATATTTTTGAAGAAGAATCAAAAGTAAAATTATGTAAATAATTGAATTATAAAAAAATTGATTTTTTTTATTTAGCCCCAAAATTATTATTATTTTTAGAACCAAAATTTCTTATTTTATTTGTTATAAGCAATCAACGGGGGCTTAAGGCTTTCCGTGACTTAAACATAAACACGAGCGTTTATATATTATATAAATCAAATGATTTATATAGTACTTAAAATAAATAACTTTAACTTTAACTTCTTAAAATAATAAGAAACTATGACTAAGCAAATGGGAGGACTCCAACTGAAGGATGAAGAAGAAGCGCTCTACACTAGCAAAAGCAAAGGTACTTTCAAGCGGTACAATGGAAATGGATATAAAAATGATGGCGATAAAGGAAAAATTTCTCAAGGAAAGAGTGGCTTTCGTCCAGGGGGAGCTTGGAAGAACCGCAATAACAATAGAAAATTTGACGATGAATGTTACAACTGCGGAAAGATGGGTCACATGGCAAAAGATTATTGGAGTAAGAAAAAGCCTATTGAAAGCAATACAGCTACTTCCAGTTCTAAGGAGCATAGCGAAGATGGTTGGGATGCCGAAGCATTATTCGCTACAGAGGAAGAAGAATTGGCTCTTACGGTGACAACATCAAAACAGATTGACTACAAGAATGACTGGATCATAGATTCGGGCTGCTCAAATCATATGAAAGGTGATAAACATAAGTTGGAAAGCATGTCTGAGTACAAGAGAGGTCGTGTAGTGGTGACAGCTGACAACTCAAGGTTACCAATAGCCCACATCGGTAAGATGATAGTTACGCCTCGATATAGTACTAACCAAGTACCACTTCAAGATGTTTATCATGTCCCAGGAATGAAGAAAAATTTGCTATCTGTGGCTCAATTAACATCATCAGGCCATTATGTCTTGTTCGGTCCCCGAGACGTGAAGGTGTATCGTGATCTCAAAATCTCAGAAACACCGACAATGGAGGGGCCACGATTGGAATCAGTCTACGTGATGTTAGCAGAATCTGCATATGTAGACAAGACAAGAAGAAATGAGACAACGGATCTATGGCATATGCGGTTAGGTCACGTTAGCTATTCCAAGCTAAATATGATGGTGAAGAAGTCGATGCTTAAAGAGCTTCCTTAACTAGACGTGCGTACAGACACAGTCTGTGCAGGGTGCCAATATGGTAAAACTCACCAATTGCCATATGAGGAATCGAAGTTTAAAGTAAAAGAACCATTGGAGTTAGTTTACTCTGATGTATTCGGTCCTATTAAGCAACCATCAATTGGCGGTATACGATATATGGTGACATTCATCGACGACTTCTCAAGGTATATGTGGGTTTTCTTTATGAAAGAAAAATCTGACGTATTATCAAAGTTTAAAGAGTTTAAAGAGTCAACTGAAGGAGAAGTTGGAAAGAAGATCTGTTGCTTGCGCACTGACAATGGCGGAGAATATAGCTCAAGCGAGTTCTCTCAATACCTAAGAAAATGTCGTATACGTCATCAATACACTTGTGCCAACACGCCACAACAAAATGGTGTAGCAGAGAGAAAGAATCGGCATCTTGTAGAAATTTTTCGAAGTATGCTACATGAAAAGAATGTACACAGGAGGTTTTTGGGTCGTTACGAGACTGTACCAGGATAAATAGATCACGAGCGATCCCAAGACGCCGATTCTCGCAAATACTTCGTTTTAATATTTGTAAAACTCTCGCAAGTGCACGAATCTTTTCGTAGAAAATGACAAGTATACTCCCAAGGTTGATCTAAGTGAAGGAATGTACGGGTTTTTAATTTATTATTCAAACTTTTAAAACGTAAATTAAATCCTAAACATCCTCCATTTATAGTTTGGTTTTTGTGTTCCTAATCTAATAACATAAAATAAACATATATATAGATTAATTAAATATAATCTAAAAACATAAAAATAAACATAGATATAAATTCAATAAATATTTATCTAAAAATAAATATAAATACAGATTCAATAAATATTCATGCAAATTTTATCTTTTATAAATAGTGGAGTATTTATGGATATAATAACCAAATTAATTACGCTTTGCTCATATTATCTAGGTTATTAAAGATATAAATTGATATTTTATTGATTCTCTTTTTTGTTTTAATATCACCTTGAAGTATAGATATTCTTTGTTAACTAAACAAATCAATTAACACCTACGTGGGATTGATAACTAATTTGGTTAATTAAATTAATTTTTTCTAAGAGATTGAAAACGAACCATTTAAATGCCAATTAGTTGTAGATAGCTTTAAACTTTATTCAAGCCATTCAAATCAAACCTAAGAATTTAGTTATCCGAGTACTAACTTTCAAGTTTTAAACCACTATTGAAAACACGTCATTCAATACATTTTCACATAATAATTCTTATAAAAACTTTTGAAATAGAGTTTCACTCTAACTAATGCTATGTACCAACAAATAAAAGAAAGCACTACTCTAAATTAGACCTGATAACTAAACCGTAAAATCTAATTTTCGATTTAAGTTTGTAATGAAAAATAATATATTTCTCTAACATCCTTAATATAAAATCTTGAATAAAAATAAAATCAATTCATTTTAGAAATTTTCACCTATTTAATATTTCGCAAAGATAATAACGTTATTATTATATCATGATTATAAACAATTTTAACAGCTTAAATTTAATCACGCATAAATTAAATATAACATGTAAGAATAAAGCATAAAAATAATCAGAAAGAAAATAAAATCCTTACGTAACTTCGACGCTATTCCCGCTAAGAAAACCTGGAAATGAATTTCAGACTCCCATTTATTGAATCAAAAAGCTAAAATATTACAAAAACATAACTAGTTCTTCCCTAAAAAGTGAAGAACTCTAAAACTAAGAGAAATTAACTAAGAAAAGCTAAAAACTAAGAAAACATAAGAAAACTAAAAATCTAAGAAAAGAGAGAAAAAAAGAGAGAAAGAATGTATTCGAGGTTTTCAAGGTGCTGTTTTGAAGTCAAGGAGTGGTATTTATAGTGAGGACGGGAGAGAAAAAAATGAGTAAAAAAATGTTAAAAAAATTAAAAACGGGTAATGGAACCCGGCTGAGGTCATCAATGATGTCGCATGACATCGCTGCGGGTCGCCGTGACGACGGAAAATGGGGTGAAAACGCTGGCTGGGTGCGCGGAGGGCTGGCCACCGCCGCGCTGCTGCCAAGGCTGCCGTCGCCGCGTCACAAGATGAACAAGCGGTTCCCGCGCAGTTAAGCCGCGCGCACGAACACAGAACCCGCTAGCTCGGGGCGGAACCGGCGTGCGCGCGGCGGCTGGGTGGCACGTTTTTCTCCTTTTTGACATTTTTGACCTTTTTAACCCATTTTGTCCAATTTTTCCATATTTTTCGACCTTTACGCATTTATTTATTAATATATTTGTGATGTATTGCTTCCAGTATTCCTCTTTGAGTCTTTAAGTTGCATTTTTAAGCCAAAATACCTGAAAAACAATAAAAATACCCGTGATTCCGAAAAGACAAATTTATATAAATATATGATAAAACATATAAATATATATATTTTTAATCAATTAATTTGCATAAAATCATGGTTATTTTAGTGCTTTTTGAGCACTCATCAACTTCCTCAACCAAGGTTAGAATTTGTTTCACCCTTTGAGAAACTATGGAACATGAAACCTACAGTTAGCTATTTTCGAGTATTTAGCTGTGTGTATTATGTATTTGTTCCTGATCATTTACGGAGCAAATTTGACGAGAAAACTGTTAGATGCATCTTTGTGGGATACGATAGCCAAAGAAAAGGGTGTAAATGTTGTGATCCAACGAGTGGAAGATGCTACACTTCACGAGATGTGGTGTTCGATGAAGCATCTTCTTGGTGGTCCTCAGAGAAGAAAGCATTGCCAGACTCAAGAGAATTTGGAGATAAGCTGCAACAAAAGATGGAGGAGCATACTATTCAATTCCAACCAAGTTTAGATGAATCCAGAGATCAAGACGATGATGGTGCCAAACAAAGAGTAGCTCAGAATCCTTGGCAAACTAACATATATCAACAACTAAATGAAGAAGGTGGGCCTAGTGAAATAAAAGAATCAACTCCACAATCTCAACTCCGTAGGTCAACAAGAACACGAAGGCCAAATCCCAAATATGCCAATGCAACCATAATTGAAGAAGCAATAGAACCTGAGACGTTTGAAGAAGCATCGCAAAGATCTGAGTGGATGACAGCTATGAGAGAAGAGATCGATGCACTTCAGCAAAATCAAACTTGGGATCTAGTGTGAAAGCCAAGAGATGTGAAACCCATATCCTACAAATGGGTTTACAAGATAAAGCGTAGACCATATGGGTCAATCGAGAGATACAAGGCACGATTGGTAGCTCGTGGTTTCTCTCAACAGTATGGACTAGACTATGATGAAACTTTTAGTCCAGTGGAGAAACTTACAACTGTTCGAGTCCTACTTGCACTTGCAGCAAACAAAGATTGGAAGCTGTGGCAAATGGATGTGAAGAATGCTTTTCTTCATGGAGAGTTGGATCGGGAGATCTACATGATCCAACCAATGGGTTTTCAAAGCCAAGATCATCTTGAATATGTGTGTAAGCTGCGGAAAGCACTTTACGGATTAAAATAAACACCCAGGGCATGGTATGGTAAGATTGCTGAATTTCTAACACAAAGTTGTTATTTAGTAACACCTACAGATTCCAACTTGTTTGTTAAAGCCAATGAAGGAAAGCTAACTATTGTGCTAGTATATGTGGATGACTTAATCATAACTGGTGATAATGAGGCAGAAATTCTTCGAACAAAGGAGAATTTGTTAGTCCGTTTCCAGATGAAAGAACTTGGCCAGCTCAAGCACTTCCTTGGTTTAGAGGTTGATCACACACAAGAAGGAATATTTCTTTGTCAGCAAAAATATTCTAAAGATTTGATAAAACGGTTCGGAATGCTTGAATGCAAACCAATTTCGACACCGATGGAGCCAAATGCCAACATGTGTGCACATGAAGGAAAAGATTTGGAAGATGCGACAATGTATCGAAAATTGGTAGGTAGTCTGATCTACTTAACCTTAACTCGGCCTGACATTTCTTATGCAGTTAGTGTAATGAGTCGGTACATGCAAAATCCAAAGAAGCCACATTTGGAAACAGTTCGACGAATATTGAGATATGTAAAGAGTACAATTGACTATGGTCTTTTGTACAAGAAAGGTGGAGACAACAAGTTAGTTGGTTACTGCGATACAGACTATGCAAGAGATCATGACACCAGGAGATCAATAACTGGGTATGTGTTTAAGCTGGGTTCTGGAACAATTTCTTGGTGTAGCAAAAGATAACCAACAATATCATTATCAACCACTGAAGCTGAGTATCAAGCAGCGGTAATGGAAGCTCAAGAGTGTACATGGTTGATACAACTAATGAATAATCTACATCAATCAATAGATTATGCAGTACCGTTGTATTGTGACAATCAATCAGCAATTTGTTTGGCAGAGAATCCGGTCTTTCATGTAAGAACTAAGCATGTTGAAACACATTATCACTTTATCAGAGAAAAAGTTCTGCAAGAAGAAATTGAAATGAAGCAAATCAAGTTAGATAATCAAGTTGCAGACTTGTTCACAAAAACTTAAGCGTTGACAAGTTCGAAATGTTTCGCCATCAGCTTGACACAGTAAAAATAGTGAGAGTTGGTGTTGAGGAGAAGTGTTGAAAATCAACACCAAAATAATAATTGAAGAGGTAGAGAAATAAATGAAGTAATTGAAGGTTATAGAAATAAATGAAGTGGTTGAAGGTTGTAGAAATAAATGAAGTGTGTAGATAAGATTTGTATGGCTAGGATTATTTCTTAGTTTTATATTTTTGTGGTGTAGATTGCATGATGAGGGCTATAAATAGCCTACCTTGCATTTGGTGTAGAAAAGAGAAGTGTGTAGATAAGATTTGTATGGCTAGGATTATTTCTTAGTTTTATATTTGTGTGGTGTAGATTGCATGATGAGGACTATAAATAGCCTACCTTGCATTTGGTTTAATCATTCCATCAAAACACAAATAAGTTTTTGTATTCTTAGTTTGAGTGTGAGTTAAGAGCTTTCTCTTTGAGTGTTTGTATTTCTCTTTAATTTATGAGTTGCCTTTGAAAGGTATTATAGTGAATATAATACAAGTAGTTTGTTTACTTATTTAGATCTAATATTAGTAAATTTAGAGTTGTGTATTTTAAATTTTACTCAACATGAGCTTCATTCTGGTTTTCTTAGTTATGGATTTCTTTCTTATAAATATCAACCCTTAATTTGGGTTATTTTGATATTGTTTTATGAGTGAACTCTTATCATTATTCTAATAAGTTGCATTGTTCAGGACAACTTTTTTTAGTTCGGGTGTAAAATTAACGGAAGGTTGTTGTGAAAGCACCGATTAAGATTCCAAAAATTGTTTAGAAAATTTGATGTTGATACGAGTTCTTAATCTTATATATCATTCATATTTTTTTTCCCACACTTGGGGTGTTGCCTAAAAATCTCATACTGATAACAAATGTTTGTTGGAAAAACAGTTATATTAAAAATTTAAACTATTTTAAGAAAAATCTTTATTATATTTTGGTTTAATTATATTTCATAATACATAAAATTTGATTTTTAATATCTTATAAAAAAACATATATTTATTTTATTTTATTAGGATATAAATAAATATATATTTTTTAAAGTTTTATAAAAATAAACATAATATAAATAAACATAATATATTTTATCGAAAAAATTAAAGTAAAACCATATTAAATAACTCAATTATCAAAAATTAAGTAGTTTTCTGATTCAAGTAAGATAGAGGGGACAAATTAAAAACACAAACCAAAGTGCTCTACCCCATCCAACAATCATGCATGTCATTTTCGGTGACTTTTATTTTGGACCATCGAGTCCGGCAGGATATTTTATCGTTTCACTGGTTTTGAAATTGTTGGATTCAATCCACTCAAAGCTGATGGAATTAGATATTTTGATCGCACTTTAAAGTTTCGTATCTGTCTTAAACAGTTGCAAGTTTCATCAAACACCTACAACTACAATGGCTCTGTTTGGGTACATAGATATAGCAATAGCACTTCTCTGTTTTCTCATTCTCCGCTATTGGAGGAGGATGCTTAACAGAGAAGCAATTTTACACAAGTCTTTGTTTCTTGGGATGCTACCGGAGCTTATTAGAAATGTTCACCGAGTCCACGAGTTTGCTACTGATGTTTTGAGAAGAAATGGAGGAACATTTGAATTCGAAGGACCTTGTTTATCTGACTTGAGTTTTGTGATCACTAGTGATCCAATGAATGTTGAGTATATAATGACCAAAAACTTTGAAAACTATCCAAAGGGACCTGAGTTCAAGATGATGTTCGAGCCTTTTGGAGATGGGATTTTCAATGCTGATTCTGACTTGTGGAAAATACAAAGGAAAATGTTTCAATCCTTTGTTGGTCAGAGCAAGTTTGAGACTTTCCTTGAGAAAACCATCTGGTTCAAGGTGTTTGATGGCCTAATCCCAGTTCTTGATCAATTCAGCAAATCAGGAACTCAGGTTATATTTATTTTACTGAAATAACTTTGCTCTCAGTTGTTTAGGCTATTAATTTCTATTTTATTGAATTTAAAACTAGATTTTTTTTCTTTGTTTGAATTCAATTGTTTGAAAAAATAGGTAAGTTTTGTTTTCTATTTTCTAAAAAATAAAAGCACGATACAAAAACACTTATTTACTGAAATTATATCATGATTTGTGTTTTTATTTAATACTCATTTGTGGTTTTATAATCTCAATGTTTAATTGTATTTAATTGATTACATAGATGTAACATGTAAGAGAGGTGGAATCACAACCGATGAAAAAGAAGGTATCAGAGTAAACTTTGAAATTTTTTCACAAAGTTCTGAAAAATAAAATAAAAATAAGTTTTGAAAGCTAATTTTTTTCAAGTTTTAGTTAGAAAATTGAACTCATTTCTAGAACTAAAAACATAACTAATTATCAAACAAAACTAAATTGAAAATTTTATAATTGGACATATGAAAAAGAAAAAAACATGTTACAAAGTAGCCCTTGTTGTTACTTTACTAAGACGAGGATGATTATCTAGTTGTATAATTCATATAAAATATTATTTGATATAAAAAATAACAAAGAAAAAAGTCATTCAAGTCACTTAGATTAAACTTTAGTATATGCATTCCGTCCCTTAGATTCAAAAAGATATTTTCTAATTATTTAATTTTGAGAAAAAGTAATTCAATTAAAAACAAATAATAATATTTTAATAATTTTTATATTAAAATAATATTTTTTTATTACAAGTGATTGAAATGCGATTAAACTACATCAATTTCATAATCTAATGATTCTTCTCTCAAAACATTAATTCGTTTTTAAAAAAAATTATATGTATCATGTTATTATATATATAAAGTGATGTATTATTGTTGAATTGCATGTTAAATTGTAAAGATGAACTTTGAAATAACTGTGACAACATTTATTAATAATAACAAGGAGCTAAGTGTATTGTAACATGTGCAAGCATCCCCTTTATTTTATATCATGACAGGTTGACTTACAAGAAGTATTGCAAAGATTGACCTTTGACAGTACATGCACAATGATATTAGGCTTTGATCCCCGCTATCTTTCTGTTCATTTCCCTGAAGCTACATATCAAAAAGCTTATATTCATATAGAAGAAGCTCTACTGCTTAGACACATAGTACCAAGAAGCTGGTGGAAGTTACAGAGGTGGCTCCAAATTGGGGCAGAAAAGAAGCTGAGCCAAGGTTGGAAAGTTTTTGATGAGTTCATGTACAAATGCATCAGCTCAAAGCGAAAAGAATTAAGCAATTGTTCAACAAATGCAAACGCTAACTTTGATATGCTAACATTTTATATAGAGGAAGAACACAAACAAGGTTTGAAAATTTCTGACCAATTTCTTAGGGATTCTGCATTTAACTTAATCATAGCAGGCAAGGATACACTAAGTGCATGTCTCACATGGTTCATTTGGCTTGTTGCTACACACCCAAATGTGGAAACTAAGATTCTTGAAGAAATCAAAGCAGTGACAAAAAGAGAAGACAAGAAATCATGGTTTTTTGAAACAGAGGAGCTGAACAAAATGGTTTATCTACATGGAGCATTATGTGAGACATTGAGGCTATACCCACCAGTACCTTTCAACCACAAAGTTTCAACTGTAGCAGACATTCTTCCAAGTGGTCACCATTGTAAGAAAAACCAGAGGATTTTGCTTTCTTTCTATTCAATGGGCAGAATGGAAGAGATATGGGGCAAAGATTGCTTGGAATTCAAGCCTGAAAGATGGATTTCTGATCAAGGGAGGACCGTACATGTACCGTCTTTTAATTTCACCGCATTTAACGTTGGCCCTCGTAGGTGTTTGGGTAAGAAGATGAGTTTTATTGAGATGAAAATTGTTATTGCAGCTATCATTTTGAATTACCACATTCATGCTGTGGAAGGACATCCTGTTTCCCCAAGTAACTCCATTTTGCTTCATATGAAACATGGCCTAAATGTCAGGGTTTCCAAGAGATGCGACCTTTGAAAGAATTATATTGATTCCATGTTTGAAGATGAAATGAAATTTATATCTTACTTAGCTCTGGACCGGAAGCTTTAGGCATATTGTTCGATATGCGTGAGATGTTGATATATGTACTCAAGGCTTTATTGTTCGATGGGTGAATTATGTTACATGTTTCACAACTTTTAATAGTTACAAATTTTAAAGTGATATAAACTTGATATTACTTATAGTATCTTTTCTTAACTAATATGATACATTCTTCCCTTTATACACAAACATCTCTTCGAAGTATAGTTTGTTTGATTTAATATTTTATATTTTCAACTTATTTTTATTATTTTTTAATTCTATTTGGACCACTAATTTTTTTTTGTAAAGAATTGTTGTTTTTTTTTTGTTTTAATACATTGATTAATGAAAATTCTAATACCATTTAAATTTTATATACTATATAAGAAATATAAGACATCAAATCCTAAAACATTAACTTAAAAAAAATTTATATTATTATTAAATATTATATTGGTATTTTTTTAATCGATTGAGACACTTTATTTATAAAAACTATTATCAAAGCTCCATAGAACTCAATTAAGCACAAATTACATATCAAAAGCTTCCTCAAAATAAAAGATAAAAATATTTCGGTTCACCATAAGATCCAAACCTCAATTTTCTATCTAGTTTTAACTATGCACCTTGAGTAAGGTATTGATATTAACATGCTTATGAGAGATTAAACGAACCGCTATCGTGAGCTCAAATACTCTTTGTTCGTCCTTGGTCAAATCTTTAAGATCAATTTGATCTACTCAAGAGCGTAATTCCTCCTAAAAAAGTTCAAAAAACTTAGGATTCAAAAGTAACAACTAGAGAACAAATATCACTATCTAGAGAAAGAGTTGAGAGAGAACTGTGATCTAGAAGGAGAGACCAAGCTAAAGTAACACTAGAATTTAAAGTATTTAAGAAGAAAAGCAACACTTAGTTGGAAAGGAATACTACATGGGGAAACCCAAATATCTATTACAAAATTTTATTTCAAGAATGTGTTTGAACAATAATAATAATTTTAATATTTTAGTTTCAAACATCTATTGAAATTTGAAAGGATAGATAAAATTAATGATTTAACTTTATTAAATAAAATTTTTAAAATATATTAACTTATTGAACATGATTTTTTATTTTTATTTTTTGATATTTTATTAGATAAATCCAAATTATTCTCTATCCTTGAAATTATTGTAAATATTATATTCTTCATGAATATGAGAAAATGACAATTTGTTATGGAACATGTTTCTTATATAAATGAGAAAAAAAACACATTTGAAAAAAAATGATATATATAAATTTATAAATGTTAATGAATTATTTTTTATTTTTAATAAATAATACACACGAACGAAGCAAAGGAGACTTCATGCATATATAAAATCTTACGTGACAATTAAGCTTTCATTTTATATATAATTGGTTTTATTAACGAAACAAAATAAAATTTTTTTGCCATAACAAAAAAAAAAAACCCTATAGCTTTTACATTAAAATTTCATTATATGCTATTATGAAAATTATATAACATAAACAAAATACAATAAAATAAAATAAAATAATAAAATACACATCTAACAATTTTCAATTTAACACATTTATTTAATAATCAACATATCAAAATAATTGTAATTTAATTTATATAGTATTTAATATGAAATAATATATTTTATAAATTTTTTAAATAGTAAAATATTTAAAATATATAATATAATATATGTTATTTGTACAATTAATTAAAAGTTTTAAAGATTAACATTTTTATTGTTTTAATGTATTCGGGATTTTTTCTTAATACTCATACGGATGAAAACAAAAACCGTGTTTTTGAATGTTTCGTCCTTCAGAGTGAACAAAATTCTTTTTTTGGGTTTTTTGTTTGGAGGTTGGTTTGTTGATTAAAGGGTACTACTGTTCGTCCATTGCAGTTAGCTTGGTTATCGAAAAAGTAGTTATATGTTTATAATAACTAATGAAAATAAGGCTCCTATAACAAAAAATCTCTTTATTAGGCGCTTAAAATATGCTATTATGATGATACATTGCATCTACCAGTTCCTTTCTCTTTAAGGTTGGTCAAGCAATGAGAGGCAGATTTTAGCTGATTTCTGGGTTATGTATTATGTGTTTGTTTATTTCAGGATTCATATCTGATGGCTGAGATTACCAATTCACAAGTGACCCCAAATACAACAAAGCTGGATAGGAGTCATTCTAGAAGAAACTCCACTGGGAAAATAGTGCCTCCAAAGAATGGTGAAAAAATTCTCCCACGTTATCTCAGAGCTTCTATTGGTTCCTGTCATGATTTGTGTAAATACGGAAGGAAAGATTCTTTTGAAGAAATGAAGGAAAGTCATTACATACCGACAAGGGTGGCAAGAAAAGAAAATGGGAACCACAACTCAACAGAGCTTGAAATTTCTCCATTGAAGAAAAAGACTTTAGTGGTTAAGGTAAAACAGTCGTCACCAGGATCAAACACTCCATTATCTAATATGCCTAATAACAATAGTGTGCAACAGGTAATGAAAAAAACACTTGGCATCCCAAGTTCTGTAGGGAGTAATGTTTTGGCTGACATGAGGAAGATATTAGGGGACAAGCTCAAAACTTCACAGTCTCCAAAATCTCCCTCACGGTCCCATGAGACTATGAAGAAGAAGGTAGTTTTGGTTTCCACTAAAAAGTTGAAACTCTCATCAAAGCAACTTCCTTCAAAATCCAAGGAAAAATCCCCATCTGCAAAAAGCTCTACTTCGTTGAAGCTGAATTCATTGATCAAAACATCGTCATCTTCTCCAGTTTCTTCAGGGAATTTAAATGGAAACAGTGATATGAAGATAGGAACCTCCAAAGTCGCTTCAAAGAAAGTAGCGATGTCTCCCAAACCTTCTCTCGATAGAGCTGCAAGCTCAAATGCTAAGAAGCACCAGAGCCTGAAAAAAGATGGTTGTTCTTCTCTTATGAATCAGAATAAGATCATGAAAGCTGAAACTGAGCAATCAAAAGTTGAGCAGCCTAGGAGAGATCTAGTCCAGGAGAAAACCTTGTATATTATCAAGATGGAAACTGAAAATAGCACTTCTGAATTTGACAGAAATGAAAATTGTGTCAACGAGTCAATGCTGCCTGCATCATCACCACAACCTGAGATTTCATCCATACTAAACTTTCCATATTCTTCATCCCTTAAAGAAATAGATGAAAGGGAATCTGGAATGATGGTCTACGAGGAAGACAAGGATTCGTCGGATTTGAAATTAAAATTGAGGAGGGGAAAAGATGTTGACATCCAGTCGGAGAATAATAGCCCGAGGAGGATCAAATATAGGAGAGAGAGAAGACTATTGGGGGATAAACAAAAGGTAAAGGAGATTGTTCGTAGACTAAGCTTGAAGATGAACAGAGCCAGAGGTTGTGATGACAACAAAACTATAAGTGATGCGGAAAAAGTAGTTTTAAGACATCAAGATGTGGAGGGAAAGAAGAAACAAAAAATGTTAAATATTGTGATTAAAGAAACAGCAAGTAAACTTGTTCAAACACGGAAGGGCAAGGTTAAGGCCTTGATTGGTGCCTTTGAAACATTAATCTCACTCCAAGATAACCCTTCAGCAAACACAGAGGAACTATAAAACCTATGTTTCTATATTCTATATCCTCTGAAGAACAGCAAAAATAATCTTAATCTTGTGAAGGGAAAAACCAATGAGTAAATATATGTGTTAATAATATCACTTTTTTTTTCTAGTTTTCTTAGCATCTTTTTTTTTCTAATTTTTATTTAAATGTTATTAAATTATTTTGTCTATCTTTCTTTTTCTTTTTTAACTCACCACAGATAACACTAATATTTGATTGGTGAAATAAAAATAAAAATTATTTATTTTCTTATGTTACAGGACTTCAACTGTACCCTTAATAGTTATTGTACTTAAATCTACATTTTTGAAAAATTAAGATACAGTCTTTTTAACATTGAGAAGGATTCAAGAGAGGCATGATGAATACCTTCCAAAACAAATGCTGTGATTCTCATTGTTTGATCAACAAATTATAATACAACACAAACACATTTGTTCTGATTTAATTGGTTTCTTGCTTTTTTTTTCTGCTATAAGAGGCAAATTGGAATTCATTAGGGATAAGATAGAAATAAAGATACAAATATAAAACTGAAGCAAATTATTCATCCTAAATTTATGAATGTGTTACTTAAATAAGCAAATAAATCATTTAAGAACCATATCTGTACCTTTCTCAAGCGATTGTTGTTGAATTATAACATGCATGTTTGTAACTCTATCAGGAATCCTTGGGCCGTTCTCCTTCTCTGATCAAAATGTTAAATTTCTCCATCAATGCCAACAGTAAAGTGCATGATACTCGTACAGATTTGTTGCCTATTGTGTTGACGAGCATACTACTTATCTAAAGTTTAGCTCATGCTTCATGTTTCACATTCTCATCATTTCATCTACCTACAGTATTATAAGTGGGAGTATATACTCTGCCAAACTGATCTTTCCAAATCCGAAAACCTTCGATCTTCGTGACTGTAAGCTCACACAGTAGCAAGTAGCAAAAGAGGCTACTTTTCACTGCTCCAATGGCGGCTGATTTAATTTTAAACCCCCTATGACCCTATGTAAAGAGCTGCCTATTTTTACCGATGGATCTTATCATGAAAGTACAGGATTTAACAAGGAAAATCCTTGTCAATTAACATACAAATTTTTGAAATTTTGTTCTTCAATGAAGCTACAAAACTCAATATTAACTTTTACCTCTCTTCCATTTATACATAAATCTCTAAAATTTTAAATCACCATGTGTAATATTTGAGAGTACTAATAAAATATTGCAGACACAAATCAAAGGTGCAAATACCAATACTGAAAAAGTCCTTAACTGAAAGGGGAAAAAAAGAGAGTATACCTTTAGGCCATTGAGCAATAACGCTTTCTTTCAAACACTTGTAGCAGCAGGAAAGCCTTTGGGACCAATATCTAAACCATCAGTCCACCGAAACTTGATCTCCAATGGGTTTTGCACTTCAGCCATCTGACTTCAATTGTTCAAGGAACTTTTATTGCTTTAAGTTTCTCATTGAAATCCAAAAACCAACTATTTTCACGTGGGTCGTCTCTTAATTTAGCTACAAGTAATCAATATCACATGAAAAGAACTTGAATTAGATCTCACAAAGATAAAGGCTGCTTCAGTGCGTCCTCATTTTGTCTTCTGGGAAACAATGCTGCAAAAATAAGAAGAAGAAGAACTGTTTTAACTTTTTAAGTTAGAATTCCTGCAAAACAAAATTAAATCTCAGAAATTAGTAAATTCAATGTAGGATACAAAAGTTAACACAAATAATATATCAGGAAAGAAGCTGAACATCTAATAGATACAATCACAGACACAATGACTCCGTAATTTTATTGCAAGAAGAAAAAAATTACCATTTCTTTACGGGTTTTCTTTGAATCAGATAATCGACTCAAATCCTCAACAGGGTCACTTCCAAAACAATCAAAATCCTAAAAAGATTTTCATACTTTTACAAGTTTCTTGATACATGTGATCGGAAATAAATTACGTACAATGAATAAACAAATACTTATACAATTGATATATATATATATATATATATATATATAAATGAAATAATTTTTATTTAAGGTAAGAAGCTTAAATTATTTCCTAGTTAATTGTGTAAATTACAAAGCAAAAATCACTAGTTTTTAAATGTCCATTATTTTCAAAACTCTTAAAAAACATAAAATTTAAATATTTAAGAGAAAATTATACTCATTAAATTATAGAAATCTTTTCTATTTAAGATTCTTACCTTAAATTATTAATGAAACTTAAAGTAAAATATAATAACAATATATATCATTATTTTGTAATATATAGGTATTTTTATAAAAAAATTATTTTAATTGAGATTTGGATTTTTATATGGTACCGCTATTGTCAAAGTAGATTTATTTATGTTATAACAATATTTTCATTTTTAAAAATCCTAAAACAATAAATTCTAAAACAAATATTTAAATGCTCTATTATTATTGTTTTTATAAGAGAATATCAATTCTCTTTTTATATAAGGTAGTAATATTGACACAATATAAATTATTATTGCTATATGTGTTCGAGCAATATTTTCATTTTTAAAAATCCTAAAACAATAAATCCTGAAACAAATATTTAAATGCTCTATTATTATTGATTTTTTATATTAAAATATCAATTTTCTTTTTATATAAGGTAGTAATATTGACACAATATAAATTATTATTGTTATAAAAATATTTCAATACAATTTTGTTTACTAATAATATTACTAAGATGAAATTAATCTTAAGAATAAAATGGATATCTCGTACCTTTTTATATGGCCAAAACAAAAATTATGGTATCAATACCATTGCCCTTTTTTAGATAAGTTAATAAAAATCATATGTATTACAGTAGTAGCTTTTTTCTTTGACTCTTTTAGTTCTTCAAATATGTAAGACTTTAGTTGATAAGATGACAAATCATTAATCCAACTACATCATTCATATCTTGAAATATTCGCATTTTAAACTGTCAAAATACTTAAACAAAAAGATTTATATCTAAATTTAAAAACAAATAAAAAATAATTATAATAAAGTAAATTAAAATATGAATGTAATGCATAAATTATAATTTATATTTATTAAAAAGAATTAAATAAAATTAAAGATTTATAGGAGAGATCTCGTACAATAAAAAACTTAATTATAACAAACAAAAATAATAGGAACTTAATTTTTTTAGAAAAAAGTAAAAGAGAAAGGAATTGTTTATATATATATATATATATATATATTAATTAGTATTAGAAAATTTCATGTTGAGTCACACATCGATCAAGTATGTCATCAGAGTGCTCGTTATAAGGTTATGGCAATCCTTCCTCCTTGAGAGTTCTTTTGGAGGGAGTTAGGCCATAAATTTCTACATGGTATCAGAGCAGGAAAGAAAAAAATATATTTTCTTACCGGTTTCTGAGTAGCAGTGTCGCCGTTAATTTCTCACACTGTTCATTTCGCGCCGCAGTTGTAGATCTGTCCATCCGTTGCAGATCCGTTGTCCACCCGCGTCGTCCAGTCCGCACTATCCAATCCGCAACGTCCAACCCACGCCGTTCAGCCCGTGTCGTCCAACCCGCGCCGTTTAGCCCGTGTCGTCCAGCCCTGTACCGTCCAGCAAGCGCCCCAGCCTTGCGCCGCCCAACTCGCGCACCTTTGCACGCCGTCCAACTCATGCACCCATGCGCCGTCCAGCTTCCTCCATGCATCCTCTGTGAGTTCACACAACCCTACACTACTCTGTTCAGTTTTTTAAGCCCTAATCAGACAGCCCTAATTATTAGCCAAAATCAGCCCTAATCCAAGCCCATCAACCCTAATTCAAGCCCATCAGCCCAAACATTCAGACAACTCACTTATCAACTCAACCCGACCAAAAAAAATCCAAAATCTTTATTCCGCTGCACAATATATATTTTTTATTATTTCAATGGAAGATTCAAGACAACATCAAGTTTCTAGAATTCATGAAGTTCCAATTTTTGAAGTTTCTGTTAAGAGTTCAGAAATTGGTTCTTTCGGGGGTACTAAACTTAATGGTACAAATTTTTGAATATGAAAAAAAGTTATGTCTGTTTATCTTCGTGGGATGCATAAGATGGGACATGTATCTGGATTAATCAGGGCTCCTAGTCAAGATGATATGGAAGCCTATACTCGGTGGGAAGATGATGATGGCTTTGTCATGTCAATTCTATTTAGAGCCATCACTAATGATATATTACAAATGGTTGAGGAATGTGAAACTACTGAGGGCATATGGAATACCTTAAGCGATCTTTATACAAATGAGTCTGACTTTATTCAAGTTTATGAACTCATGTGCAAAGCTACTGGCATGCAGTAAAACGGGTAACCAATATCTCTTTTTTTTTACCAAGCTGAAAAATGTATGGGCTGAAATTGACCAGAAACACCCGTGCAAAATTAAAAATCCAGAAGACCTTATGTGGTATCACAAGGAGAAGGAGCTTGAATGAGTATATACCTTTTTAAGAGGCCTTGATATAAAACATAATAGTGCTAAAGGCGAATTGCTTCGAATATCAGATCCTCTGAGCTTGACTACTGCCTTTAGATACATCCGTAAAGACGAATCTCAGCAAGAGAGTCTTCATCAGGCACATGTTGAGGTATCAAGCCTAGCCATTCAAGCTAAATCAAAGGCACCTTTCCTCCAATAGCAAAATTCAATTCCACTTTATCAGTAGGGACCTCCACCAGGTTTTACCAATCACCCTCGTTCTCCCTGCTCTTATTGCAATGAACAGGGGCATCCTCGCGAGACTTGTTAGAAACTGTATCCACACTTGAAACCAAAAGCAGACTACTATGGAGTAAAATGAAAACATCATCGTTCTAAAGCAAAAGCAACTACAGTGCAAATTGTCAAAGAACCAGACTACTATGGACAGAATCATCTTACGGTATGTGGAGGTATCCCTACAGCTTCAATAGCTGGTCGTGGTAAGATTGGTATGACCTTAAATGTTTCTCACTCTGTTGGGTCTAATACATGGATTATTGATTCTGGTGCATCTAATCATATGACTTATGATAAATCTTATTTTAATGAGTTATCTTCACCACCATTGTCTTATGTTACGAATGCTAATGATGAGGCCTTTCCTGTCTTAGGAAAGGGGTCAGTTCATATCACTCCATCTTTACAGCTCCATAATGTTTTATATGTACCTGACTTATCTCATCACTTAATATCTGTCCCACAATTGAATATTGAGTCTAAATATTTTGTAACATTTTATCCTATGTATGTGATTTTTCAAGATCTTCTTACCAGGGAAAAAATTGATCGGGGGTATCTGAGGGGCATATTGTTCCGTTTGGATTAGAACTACGGAGGGGAGAAACTAGGAGCACGTCCAAACACTACATTGATTTCTAGTTCCGATAAGCTAAGTGAAACTTGGTTGTGGCATCACCGCTTAGGGCATCCGTCTTTTAGTCTTATGAAAAAAACCATGCCCACTTTATTTATTGGTGTTAGTGAGACTGTTTTACATTGTGAGACTTGTGTTTTGGCCAAGAGTCATCGTATTACTTATTCTCCTAGTATTTCTAATAAAAGTACTATTCCTTTTGAATTAATTCATTCTGATGTTTGGGGACCATCTAAAGAGCCCACTATATCGGGTATGAGATATTTTGTTTCGTTTATCGATGACTGTATAAGGTTATCGTGGATTTCTCTTCTTAGAACAAAAGATGAAGTTTTTTCAGTTTTTCAAAATTTTCATACCTTTGTTTAAACACAATACAAGGGCATCATTTAGATCCTCCGTTCTGACAATGGTGGAAATATGTTAATCATATTTTCAAGATTTTTTCAAAACACATGGGATTATTCACCAAACTACTTGTTTACAAACACCGAAACAAAATGGAGTGTCTGAAAGAAAAAATCGGCATTTACTTGATATGGCTCGTGCACTCTTATTTAGTGCTTTTATGCCAAAATATCTTTGGGGTGATGCTGTACAGGCTTCCACCCACCTCATCAATCGTCTCCCGTCTAGTGTCCTTAACGGAAAAATCCAATTCTAGATTCTCGCATCTTACATCTCCTTATCATCCTTCCGTAATCTTCCTACCCGTGTATTTGATTGTGTTGCTTTTGTACATGTTCCTAAAAATCAACGGTCTAAATTAGATGCCTGGGCAATTAAATGTGTGTTTATTGGTTATGGAAGTTATCAGAAAGGGTACAAATACTTCCATCCACCGACCATAAAGTATTATGTCACTATGGATGTTACCTTCTTTTAAGACATGAGTTATTTTTCCTCACTTACAGGGGGAGAATACATATTTCGAAGAACTGCATCATGGTGAGGGGGAGGCATTAGGAGAATCACCAACTTATGTTTCAATGAGACCAGATGAGACTCCTAATCCATTGAATCCAGTCATTGCAGAAGTAGATGCTCCAAGTATTCAAGCACCAAATTCACTTACACCAAATGAAGTTGAAGACACAACTGTACCCTCAGGCATTACTCCTACCTCTGATCAACAACTCCCTGGTACTGAGGGTCACTCATCTGAGGTATGTACACCTACTGATACTAATAGCATCGAGTCTAATGTTGGACAATATGTGTTACCAAATAGGTCTACTCGAGGTCAACCATCCAAAAGGTATAAACCAAATATTCATGCAAAGTCAAAATACTCAGTAGCCAATTACATGTCCACTAAAAGATTATCTAAGTCATATAAATAATTTATGAATCAAATATCTAGTGTATCAGTACTTAACAAAGTGCAGGATGCGTTGGTAGATCCAATATGGAGAAAGGCAATGGCTGAAGAGATGGATGCGTTAAAGAAGAACGATACTTGGCAACTTGTGCCACCACCACAAGGAAAAAAGGCAGTTGGTTGTCGATGGGTGTTTACTGTAAAACATAATGGTGATGGATCCATAAATCGGTATAAAGCTCGTCTTGTAGCAAAAGGGTTTACTCAAACGTATGGTGTAGACTACGATGAGACTTTTGCTCCTATTGCCAAAATGAACACTATTTGGGTTTTGCTCTCACTTGCTGCTAACCTAAACTGGCCACTTCAGCAGTTTAATGTCAAGAATGCATTTCTTCATGGAGAATTATTCGAGGAGGTATATATAAGTCTTCCACCTGGGTATGTAGTTGATTCCCCTGGTAATTTTGTATGCAAATTGAGGAAGTCTTTGTATGGTCTCAAGCAATCCCCTCGAGCCTGGTTTGGAAGGTTTTCACAGTTCATGCAAAAGGTTGGTTATAGATAGAGCAATTCAAACCACACTCTATTTCTCAAACATCAACAAGGGAATGTAACAGCCCTAATCATTTATGTTAATGATATGGTAATCACTAG
The DNA here is from genome assembly GCA_033030585.1 of Hippophae rhamnoides. Classification (NCBI taxonomy): domain Eukaryota; kingdom Viridiplantae; phylum Streptophyta; class Magnoliopsida; order Rosales; family Elaeagnaceae; genus Hippophae; species Hippophae rhamnoides. The sequence continues at coordinate 55,975,223 of CM065428.1, read as the reverse complement.
TGATGATACTATTAAAATGGATAAATTACAAAGACAACTAGCCTCTGAATTCGAGATGAATGACTTAGGTGAAATAAAGTACTTCTTAGGAATTGAGGTAGCTAGGGGAAGAGAAGGAATATATCTGTGTCAGAGGAAGTACATTATTGATCTACTAAAAGAGACAGGTATGTTGGATTGCAAACCTATTGACACTCCTATTGAGCAAAACCATTGTTTAGCAGAGTATCCAGATCATATACCAACTGATCGAGCTCGCTATCAGAGATTGGTTGGGCGTTTGATTTACTTAGCTCATACTAGACTAGGTGTTGCATATGCAGTAAGTGTGGTGAGTCAGTTCATGCATAATCCAAGTGAGAACCATATGAATGCTGTTTTGAGAATTTTAAGGTATTTGAAATCGGCTCCAGGAAGGGGAGTAATGTTCTCTAAACACAACAATCCTCTTGAAGTCTGTGGATTCACAGATGCAGATTGGGCAGGAAGTATTACAGATAGAAAGTCAACATCGGGTTATTTCACCTTTGTGGGAGGAAATTTGGTTACATGGAAAAGTAAGAAGCAGAAAGTGGTGGCACGATCTAGTGTTGAAGCCGAGTATAGAGGTATGGCTCATGAGGTTTGTGAATTACTGTGGATAAGAATTTTGTTATTGGATTTGGGTTTCGAACTCAAAAATACTATGCAGATGTATTGTGACAATCGGGCAGGCATTGATATATCACAAAATCCAGTACAACATGATCGCACTATGCATGTAGAGGTTGATCGTCACTTTATAAAAGAGAAGTTAGATGCCAAACTTATTAATTTTCCTTTTGTTCCCACAGAAGAGAAACTTACAGATATGCTTACCAAGGGAGTTTCCAAGAAGGCATTATACGATTCACTAAGCAAGTTGGGCATAATTGATATCTATATGCCAACTTGAGGGGGAGTGTTAATAAATCATTAATGGTATATTAGGTGTATGCAACTAATATACTTTATCAGTTGTATATTAGTTGTATGCAACTAATATACTTTTCCTAAAAGCACTTTTCCAAAACAGGTCCTTGGGGTCAACTGATGAGTCCCCTCACGCACACTGACACTTAGGTCTGGTAGAGCTGTGTTCTCCCGTCCGATGTGAGGTGGGGTGTTGAGTCCCACATCGACCAGGGATACCAGCAGAGTGTTGGTTATAAGGTTATGATAACCCTTTTTCCTTGAAAAATCTTTTGGAGGGAGTTAGGCCATGACTTTCTACGTTCTATAACCTAAGCATTTATTATTTCAATTAAATATTAAATAATTGAACAATTACTAATTTTGTTAATATCAAACTATTGTTTTAAAAGATGTTTCTAGAACACATATGAAAAAAAAGTCTCTCGTGATAGAAAATATAATAGTAATTTTTTCAAAATATATTGCAACTTCTCAACTACTTTTCTTTATTTTTCTTTTCAATAACACACCTTAGCATTTGAAATTCAAATTTCACAATTTTTATAACTATCCAATTAAAAAACATTGTAACTAGTTATCAATTACACATCCTCATTTATCATTTAATTAAGAAAAATTCATTTACAGTTATTTATTATTTAATGTGGCCCAAACTTGAAGTGATATAATAGGATTAGATTTGAACACATCTTAAGCACTTACAAAGAGTTGAAAAAAATCAAAAAATAAAAATAAAAATGATATAAAACACATTATGTCAAGTTATTGGTTGAAAAGCACAGGAAAAAAACTTAAAATACATTAGTTAGTTGGAAGCAAAAAAGACGAAGAATTGAGATTCAAAGATATTAATAAGTTTAATCTTTACCTTTCATGGATGCTACTTACTAAGCCTAACTCACTTCTAATTATTTTGTTCCGTGTTAAGTACTTCAAAAATGTAGATTTCTTAGTTACTAAGAGTGGTCATAAGCGTTATTAGAGTTGGATAAGTGGATGCTACTTACTAAGCCTAACTCACTTCTAGTTATTTTGTTTCGTGTTAATTACTTCAAAAACGTAGATTTCTTAGTTACTAAGAGTGGTCATAAGCGTTATTAGAGTTGGATAAGCATATTAGATATTAGATGCATTCTCTTGCATTGCTATTAATATTTGTAAAAATAATTGGATTCCACGTCTTAGTTTATTTAAACCTATCACAACTCGCAACTCATAATATACATATGTATAATATTCAATTGTTTATATAAATTGGGTTGTTATTTAGTATGTTTCAAAAATATCGTATATGTTTTTAGATTTTGATAAGAAGATATTCTTAAAATTTCAATTTCTATTATTGATCATCGTTTGATTTAATATTTCAATAAATGGTAAATATTTTTAATTTTAACTATACAGTGACATGTTCTCTCGCTTAAAAAACAACTTTTTTTTAACTGGTACCTACTAAGATTTGTTGCAACCTTATACTTGTGTAATTATTTGTCATCTTCATATTCTTCATAATCTTAAATATTTTTATGATTTTGTGTAAATAAATACTTGTTTTTAGAGTTAATCTTTGCAATATAGCAATTTAAGTACTAATTTTTTGTCCTTTGTGTCCCCGGGTGGATGAGTAAATTATTCATTTATTTTTTGGTTGTTCTTTTATTATAGGTTTTTTAAAAATTTCATTTGCGTTTAAGTATGTATCATTTTCTAAAGAATTGTTTTTACTTTATCTTCAACTCATTGTTGAAACATTTAGATTATAAAATTAATGGGACGTTGATTTGCTCTTATGGGTTATGATTTGTTAGCATACATGAAAAACACTTGATGGAAGAGTTTTTGAAAAACCAACGCATGACAATCTTAGATGATTGTTTCAGCTGAAGCACATCTTTAAAAAATCTTGAAATATGTAGTTTTATAGTTTTTAGTTCTTGTGTATTACCTTAATCGTAATGTCTGTAAAAGTATTAGTTTAAGTGCATGTTCTTTTTGTCTTAATTTTAATTCAATGTTATAATAAACATGATCTTGATTGTCCATAGTTGTTGCATTTGGACTTTTAAGTCCATGTTTTGTTCTTATTAAAACTTTCCTTCATAGTTAAAAAATAATAAAGAAGAAGAACCATATATATGAATTTACATATATTATATTAAAAAAAATTAAAATGATAGTAGAATGGACCATATATAATATGGTAAAGGCTAATTTGGTCTCTTTATTTATAAAAATGTGTTATTTAGTCTCACAAATTACAAAATGTGTTATTTAGTTATTTTTATTTCAAAAAATGTGATAAAAAAATATATTTAATAATTTTAAAATTATTTTATAAAAAAAATTATCAAGATATATTTTCCATCATTTCACTATTTAATAATATTCTCAGCATTATTTTCTTCAAAAAAACATATCAATAAAATATTTATTAATATTATTAAAAGTTCTTTTGTGGTTATTTTTTTATAAGTCGAAGGATTAATAAGTAACTTTTTTATAAATAAAAGAACTAATAAATATTTTTATATATTTAAAAAATAAAAGATATTTTATTAAAAGAAGGAATTCAAACCATTTATCACTTTATAATATATTTGAATCTCATAATTTTTTTTTTGTGATAGAATGACTGAACTTTTTCCTAGTTTAATGTTTGAAAAAATTATAATTTTTTGAAGTTTAAAATTATGTTTGATAATAATTATAATTTATGATTTATGATTAAAAAATTAATTTTTTGATTTTTGATTTTTTTTATAAAAATAACCATTAATATGTTTGATAACGATTTCTAGTTAATGATTTTTGAGAATAGAAATCAAAAATCTTTTACGAGTTGATCGAAACATTTATTTTTTATGTTTTCAAAAACTTTATAAAGTTAAAAAAAATTAATTATTTTTATAAATTTTAAGTTTTTAATTATTTTCTTCTAATATTTATATATATAAAAATTATGAGACTTAATTTATTCTCTAAATTGTTTTTATAAAAATAAAAAAAATAGAATTCAGAAATTAAATTAAAAAAATATCTTTTTAAGGATTTATAAATTATCCTATATTTCGTAATAATTTTTTAAAAAATATGAAAGTTAAAATTCAAAATCGTTATCAAATATATATGATTATAAAATTACTTAAAAAATCAAAAATTAAAATTATTATCAAACATGATAATCATATTTTTAAAAAAGGGTTGAGATATATGCATTTGTACCGATGGTAACTAATACAAACACATATTTATGTTGTTCGACGTTAGGTATCACAATTCACAAACTTAATGTTTGATAGGAGATTATGTTGGTTAATAGTAATACCTAAAAATTATATATATTTTATTTTTATTGTATAAAATTTTATATATCATAATTATATTATAATTATAATTAAAATGATAGTTTTTTATTAGATGGATATATTTATATGTATTTAATCATATTTATCAATAATATAGCATCATATCAATTATAATTTATCATAAATTAATAATAAATAGATTTTACATAAAATATTATAAGATTACTCAGTCAAATTTCAAAATTTCAGAGTTTGAATTAAAATTATTATAAATATTTATGAATTTTATTTTTTATCACATATATCCCAACGTTTATAACTTGATCATAAATACCCCTAATATTTTATATTATCACATGTATCTTTAAATTGTTAATCTATTTTAATATTTACTATTAATTTCTTAATTTTTCATACATTAAATAATCACTAATTTTCATGACTTTTTATCTTTTGTAACACATATAACTTCATCATAAATACTCTTAATATATTTTCATTGATAGTATTTATCTTAGTTTTATAAAAAAAATAACTCCTAACATAAAATTCAAAATTTACATTTAAATAATTAATATTTATGATAAAAGATTAAAAATTACGATATCTATTAATTTTTTTAAGTTAAGTTGGTTAGTTTAATTTAATGATAAGTTAAAAGTATTAGAGTTTCAATTATTATGTCATTAAAATTTATTGCAACTTCTCTCTTTGAAGAAAGAAAAACGAAGAAACAACCTCATTAGATTACAAACAAAGTTCGATAGCAAATGAGGTTATATTGGATATGTATAAAATTAAAAAGAAAATAAATAATTTTTATTTAAGGAGTTCATTAATGGATTAATATTAATATTTTAGATAAAATTAATTTTTTTAAATAGTTTAAATTAAGAATTTAATATGAATTAGTAGAAAAATTTACTCATTAAAAGATCCAAACACAAAATAAAATACCAAATCAAAAATCAAAATTTTAATCAAAATTTAGTATTTTGTTAATAATATAAATTAGAGACATCGTTACTATCATAAACAATGATTCATAGATGAGTTCTTGAAAACAATTCCATTTAGTACCAATTTTTGTTATTTTGGTAGAAACAAATAGACAATATGTATTAATTCTTAGCATTAAATGGTTTTTATTGTTGAGATAATTTAAGGTTTTAATTGTTAATGAATTTGTGAGTTTTGGGTTATTAGATGAGATAAGTTTTGCATTTAGAGAGATAGGATCTTAGAATATCTATGATCTAAGAGATTCTAATGAAAACTTTTTGGATTTGAAGATATAATTATAATTTTATTTTACATGTCACCTCAAATATATGTAATATTTTTAAATTATTAGAGATATATGCAATAAAAAAATAAATATTTATGATAATTTTACGAGTTTGGATGTAATAGACGGATTTAAAATTATGCTTCTTGTCACAGTAATGTCACGTTCCGCTCGAATTGTTCCGCAAAATCCAAATAAATGGTGCTTGCTTAAAGGATCTAGACTTTTCTACCTAAGAAAGTTCTAGAGTGGCCTAGAGATGTCTAGAAAGGGCTAGAGTTGGACGGACTCAACTCAAGCTTTGAGGACCCTAGAATGTTCTAGAGCACGCTGGAGGGTGCTAGAATGGACTGGAATATTCTAGAACGTAATGGATGGTTCTTGAAGGATGTAGAAGCCGCTGGAAGCTTACGGAACATCCTAGAACTTACACATGAAGAAGCTAGACACTCCTAGAAGACTCTAGAGTTGGCAAGAAGGTCCTAGAATCTTGTGGCATATTGTACATAACACTAGAGGATTCTTGTACATTCTAGACTTAGAAGGATCTAGAAAGATGTGGCATAGTCTTAAGCTTGGTGCCACACTATAAATAGACCTATTGGTCTTCATTTGTAATCATCCTTGGAAATCTTGGGAAATCCTTGGGAATTCTTAGCATCTTGTAAGATAAACTCTCTCTAGAGCAATACAAAGCATTCTTTACAAACTCTTTTTCTAGTCTCTTTGGAGTTTCATTCGAATTCAAAGGCAGGCTTAGTGCAACGGACGATGCTAAGTGCCGCACGATCGCTACTTGAAAAATAAGGTCGTGACAGTTGATATCAGAGCTTTCGGTTGAAGCATTTCTACCTTTGGAATAATGAAGAATGCTGCTCCATCTATACCAAGCGTCGATGTTCCACCTATGGAATGTGGGCGTGAGGAAGTTCGGAAACCATCAAAGGAATCTCGAGCCAAGTCGAAAGACATACTATTTAGCTTAGAAGCACGTGTGGGGAGTACGCAGGACAGCTTAGGGGAGCTGTTCGACATGGTGGACAACTTAGAGGAATGTTGCAATGGCTTGGAGGCCGAGGATGTGGAGATCCATGCAGCGGTTAAGATGTCCCTCAACAAGCTAGAAGGTGGGTTAAGGTAAGAGATCGATGGGTTAAAGGCTGAACTTTCCAAGGTAAGGGATCTAGTCCAAAGAGAACTTGCTAATGTCTTGCTTAGAGTTGAGGATATGGGTGGTGATCTAGCTCTATGTAAGCGGGTTATGGTCACGGGAACTAGCACGACCACCGTCATTGAGGCTAAGAGGGTGGATGTTCCCAAGCCTAAGACCTTCAATGGTGTTAGGAATGCTAGGGAAGTTGAGAACTTCCTATGGGGGCTGGAACAATATTTTGAGGCTACTGGCATAACGGACCATGCCAGCAAGATCCGAAATGCTGCCATGTATTTGTCCGACACTGCTATGTTGTGGTGGAGACGGATGCATGGCGATGTGCAACGAGGGGTTTACACGATTGAAACCTTTGACGATTTCAAAAGGGAGTTCAAAATGCAGTTCTTCCCTATAAATGCTGAAGGGGAGGCAAGAGGCCGACTACGATGGTTAAAGCAGACAAGTAGCATAAGGGATTATGTGAAGGAGTTCACAACCTTGCTATTTGAAGTTTCGGACATATCAGACAAGGATGCCCTATTCTTGTTCATAGATGGTCTCCAATCGTGGGCTAACCTCGAGCTCAAGCGACGTGGTGTCCAAGACTTTTCTTCGGCTATCTCGATTGCGGAAAGCTTTATTGACTACTCCACAAACAAGGAGAGCTCAAAAGCCACAGATAAAAAGTTTGTTGGAGGAAAGAGTGGGAGAGGCCATGCTAAAAGTCAAGAACCCAAGAATCATAAAGATGGCTCCTTATTCAAATCACGAGATAAGGGGAAGGAAAAGGAGGATCGTGGTGCCTCGAAACCCCGTGTGATGTGCTTCATTTGCGACGAACCGCATTGGGCACGTGAATGTTCGAAAAGGAAGACCTTGAGTGCCTTAGTTGCTTCCACTCATGATCAGGATGGAGACGAGTCGGACGAAGGTGAAAAGATGGGTTCTTTGCACCTACTTGGCGCATTGCAGAGCGCCCCAAAGACCCCTAAAGGCTTCATGTACATAGATGCAACCGTCAACGGGAAGGTCACCAAAGCTTTGGTGGACACAGGTAGATCTCATAATTTTGTTTCAGTTGAGAAAGCAAAAAGACTCAGCTTGAAGGTTGTCAATGGAAAGGGATCTCTCAAAGCATTTAACTCAGCAGCACTACCATTGCATGGAGTCGCTCGAGGAGTTAAGGTCAGTCTTAGTGCTTGGACTGGCCAAGTGGACTTATCTGTAGCGCCTATGGATGACTACTCAGTAATATTCGGCATGGAGTTCTTGGACCAGGTTAGAGCTTTCTTGGTGCCATGTTCAAACTCTATATATATCATAGATGGACCAAAGGCTTACGTGGTACTGACAGAGAGGACCACCAAACCCACGACCCAAGCTCTCTCGGCACTTCAATTCAAGAAGGGATTGAAGAGAGAAAAAGAGAGTTACCTGACCATCTCAAAAAAGTATGACGAAGAGGAGGAGTCTCCAAAGCCAAGCTTGCCGACGGAAGTGCAAGTTGTCTCAGATAAGTCCCATGAGGTGATGCCTGAGGCGTCGCCCAAATGGTTACCTCCAAGGAAGGAGGAGGACCACAAAGTTGAGTTGGATCTTGACACAAGACCACCAACAATGAGCTCTTATCAGGGGGAAAAATCAGAGTGGTGCAGTGAAATCAATGTGGTGGCTGATGCGCTGAGTTGAAAGGACAAGATAGAGTAGCATGCACTTGGAGGTTTGCTAGAACTGCTACCTATTCTAGAGAGACCATGGGAGAGTGTCTCTATGGATTTCATCACTTGTCTGCCAAAATCAGAGGGCTTTGGCAACATCATTGTAGTAATTGATCGCTTCAACAAATATGCAACAGTTATACATGTCTCAACGGATTGCACGGCAGATGAGACGGCACGCTTGCTCCTTAAACATGTTCAAACTCTATGTATATCATGGATGGACCAAAGGCTTGCGTGGTACCGATGAAGAGGACCACCAAACCCACGACCCAAGCTCTCTCGGCACTTCAATTCAAGAAGGGATTGAAGAGAGAAGAAGAGAGTTACCTGACCATCTCAAAAGAATATGATGAGGAGGAGGATTCGCCAAAGCCAAGCTTGCCGACGGAAGTGCAAGTTGTCTCAAATAAGTCCCATGAGGTGATGTCTGAGGCGTCGCCCAAATGGTTACCTCCAAGGAAGGAGAAGGACCACAAAGTTGAGTTGGATCTTGACACAAGACCACTAACAATGAGCCCTTATCAGGGGCAAAAATCAAAGTGGCACAACGAAAGCAACGTGGTGGTTGATGCGCTGAGTCGAAAGGAAAAGATAGAGCAGCATGCACCCGGAGGTTTGCTAGAACCGTTGCCTATTCCAGAGAGACCATGGGAGAGTGTCTCTATGGATTTCATCACTTGTCTGCCAAAATCGAAGGGCTTTGGAAGCATCATTATAGTAATTGATCGCTTCAGCAAATATGCAACATTCATACCTACCTCAACGGATTGCATGACAGATGAGACAACACGCTTGTTCCTTAAACATGTTGTAAAGAATTGGGGGATTCCATCCAATATCATGAGTGATCGAGACCCATGATTCATAGGGAAATTTTGGACGGAATTGTTCAAGTTATTGGGATCAGACTTGAACTTCTCCACAAGCTTTCATCCTCAAAGTGATGGACAAACAGAGCGCGCCAACGCATTGCTGGAGTTGTATCTCAAGCACTTTGTAAGTGCCAATCAATGTGATCGGGCTAAGTTGCTGGATGTAGCCCAATTCTCATATAACTTACAAAGGAATGAGTCTACCACCAAGAGTCCCTTCGAGATTGTCATGGGGTAGCAACCCACGACTCCTCATGCCTTGGCAACGAGTTATGAAGGAAAGAGTCTTGCTGCCTTCAAATTTGTCAAGGCGTGGCACGAGCAAGCCGAGTTGGCCCGAGCCTATTTGAATAAGGCATCTAAGAAGATGAAGAAATGGGCTGACAAGAAACAGAGGTTGGTGGAATTTCAGGAAGGTGATTTGGTCCTTGTCAAACTTTTTCCCCAATAATTTAAGTCCTTGCGGAAGGTTCATAAGGGGTTGGTACGAAAGTATGAAGGGTCATTTCCTGTCCTCAAGCAAGTCGGTAAGGTGTCTTACAAGCTGCAACTCCCTCTGAAGCTTAAAATCTATCATGTTTTTCATGCAAGCATGCTAAAGCCTTTTCATGGAGACAAGGAAGACATAAATCGAGGGGAATCCAAGAGAGCGCCTACCGCAGTAGTAACCTCCTTTGACAAAGAAGTGGACTTAATCTGACGAAGGGGCGTACCAAGTTATCGGGAATACTTGGTCAAATGGAAGAACGCACCGGATGTAGAGACAAGCTGGGAACCTGAAGATTCTTTGTGGCAATTCAAAGATGACATAGAGAGGTTCAAGCTTGAAGTTGCGACGAGAGCGTTGTGAACTTGAGTGGGGGAGGGTGTCCAGTCCCGCTCGAATTGTCCTATAAAATCCAAATAAATGGTGCTTGCCTAAAGGATCTAGACTTTCTACCTAGGAAAGTTCTAGAGTGGCCTAGAGATGTCTAGAAAGGGCTAGATTTGGATGGACTCAACTCAAGCTTTGAGGACCCTAGAATGTTCTAGAGCACGCTGGAGGGTGCTAGAATGGACTGGAATATTCTAGAACGTAGTGGATGGTTCTTGAAGGATGTAGAAGCCGCTGGAAGCTTACGGAACATCCTAGAACTTGCATGAATAAGCTAGACACTCCTAGAAGACTCTAGAGTTGGCAAGAAGGTCCTAAAACCTTGTGGCATATTGTACATAACACTAGAGCATTCTTGTACGTTCTAGACTTAGAAGAATCTAGAAAGATATGGCATAATCTTAAGCTTGGTGCCACACTATAAATAGACCTATTGGTCTTCATTTGTAATCATCCTTGGAAATCTTGGAAAATCCTTAGGAATTCTTAGCATCTTGCAAGATAAACTCTCTCTAGAGCAATACAAAGCATTATTTACAAACTCTCTTTCTAGTCTCTTTGGAGTTTCATTCGGATTCAAAGACAGGCTTAATGCAACGGACGATACTACGTGACACACGATCGCTACTTGAAAAATAAGTTCGTGACATTAAGCTAGCCATTCCATAATTAGAATATTTTTATCTAAAGAAGCAAATGTTTATATAGATTACGTAACTAAGAGGAATTATTAAACCAATGGTTGCGCCAAATAATATATCATAATGATAGGGATTACAAAGACTTAATATTATTATTTTTATTTTACATAAATTTATATTTATAAAAATCTGAACCAACACATTAATATTGATGGAAGATTAATATCTAATTTTTTCATATTTATAATTATATTGAGAACATTGGTCAAGATCTCAAGGTGAACTAGGAATTCTCTATTGAAGTTTAGGGTTTTTTTTGTTACAATGATCGAATTTTCTCACTTAAGAGCAAGTCGTTTAAAAAATAAAATTAAAAGGGCCTTTTTTCAGTACTAGTTGTATATAAGCAAAAATAAACATAAAATCTCAATTATATATATTTATTATGTAATTTAATATAATACTTAAAATTTTGAATACAAATAATAATTATAATCAAATTCTTTGTTTTAATATTAAAATAATTATTATTTTATACCATGTTATTATATTTTTACAATTTAAATACTAATTTAATGGTATAATTAATAATTTTCAACAAAATACATTAAATTTAACTATAAAATTATATAATTATATAATATTTTTAAACTTTTATTATTAAAGAAAAAAAACGAAGATCGGGAATGAATAGGGCAGAGATAATGATCACCATCTGTTCCCCAGAGTCATTCTCCATGCACTAAAATTGAAATTTCTCTCCATATTCCTCCGACGTGCTAAAATGACATCCCCAGTCTCAACCATCTAATTTTTCTTTTAATAAATAAAATAACCACCGGATGATATATACACATAGATAAAAGTCAATCAACCTAAAATTCAATCAAAATCACCTCGCCACGCCACGCCTCGCCTCTCCTAGTAAAGCCATTTCAAAAAACTTTGTTTCCTCTGTTTCCTCGTTGTTGTTTCAACGGTGGATATGTCATGTGCTGTTCTTGCTTGGTTTGTTTTGGAGGACTTTAATATTATATGTTACTTGTGACTTTGATCTATTTCTATCTCTTGGTTTTTTTGTAGCCTTTTTTGTACTGGTTGATTCACTTTTGTAAATTTTGGTGAAGCTATGATTTACATGAAGCATTTATTCTCTGGCCATTGTGTGCCTCTTGTACTTTATCTTCATCTCTGCATAATACTCAAGGTGTGAATAAAAGATTTTGGACGATGATTATGCCTTTTTGCTGTGAGATTTTGAAAATGTTGGTAGCAGTTGCAGTGTTGCAAATTACTAATGTGAAGAGGTATGTTTGGGATTCAGCGTAGTCTTACAATTGGTAAGGTATTATTGAATCTTGGTTCTATTGACAAGAAAAGGTTGGTTTGGGATCGAGGCAAGTCCGGATGACTGAGTGTTAGTTACAACTGGTAAGATATTGAATCTTGGTTCTATTTATAATAAAAGGTTGGTTTGGGATAGGTAAGCTTGAATAGATGAGCATCTCCAATATCTGTTTATTATTTCGGTTGATTTTGGTTTTTTTTTTTTTTTTTTTGTGTGTGTTTGTTTTATTGTTTGGATGTTGATGTTAGCAGTGGTTTGGTGTTTTGTTTGATTTTATGCTCTATAGAGCATTATTGGTATTTTGTTTTAGGTTATATTTCGTTAGTTATTTTTCTTCTGTTATAGTTTGATCATGTTTGTAATTTGTCTTCTTTAACGGTCCTAGTTTACACATTTTCTTCTAACTAGACAACTAAGATCTATTATTACTTTTAGAGACTTTGATTTGATGAATATGATTTAATCTTTTTTTATTCGTTGTTATGTCAATTTTTTATGCTCAACTGATTTTTCTCTGATTACATAGCTGGATTGTTAGAGAAAAAAATTATTGTCGCTTAAAGTTTCTGGATCTTACTAGCTATGTTGCTTGTCCTTGTTTAATTATTTTCCTTAGGTAATTGTTGTTGGAGTTTTTAGGTTGTATTTTTTTTTTCTTTTAATACATATTCTCATTTCTAAAAACAAAAAAAACCAACAAAACAATGCAGGTGAAGCAAATATTTTAGGGAGTGAAAATTATAATTATATTATTCAATTCCAGTAAAATTAATACGGAGCAGCTTGAACTTATAGAACAAAGAAAAAAATTTGAGAGGCTAAGTTAGTACAAGTCTGTCAAATTCAAAATAAAGCATTGAAGAAATGAATTTTTCTGCACATTTCAAATGTAATATTTGTGAACCATACATAACAACTACCAACATGTACCTAAAAACAGCCCCCCAATTCAACGAGACCTGTAACAGATAAACTCCATTACCTACCCTCCCAATTCACGAAATTATATCAAATAAAGGTATATATATTTGTACTACAAAATTGAAGATTAAAAAAATAAGACAATAAAAAATGGACAAAAACATATATGGGTCAGAGGAGCTCTAATCTCCCTTGAACCAACCAGCTTAATAGCACTGACTACCTTCTGTATTTCCACTTATTATTCTGAAATGTGCCCTTAAAAATAGGCAAGACCTCCATCAAGAAGATCCATAGTACTATCCCTTTCTCCACCAAAAGATAAAAAAGACGGATTGATATGTTACAAATTAAAAGAATGAACCGCAAGCCTGTTGTAGTGATGTCAGTCATTGTCTGCACAAGTTCAAGTGATAAAAGCAAAACCCAAATCCTGCAAAGCTATATGTCCTCCCATGCCAATTTTCTGCTTGTCTTCTAAAACCCAAAGAAATTTCAAGCTGTGAAAACTTACATGAAACTGTTGATTGCCACTTTTCCTGTCCCATTTCTTGCTTTTTAACCATTAACTGATCAACTATGATTCCATGATGTGGCAATTCCTAATGAAATCATTGGAATAATTGACGTACTTTGTCCAAAATGGTCGAAGGTGCTCAAAGCCAATCTGCAGCCATGGTTTTGACTGGCCATTATAGTGGATAACTGCGGCCTTCTTTACACTCTCAATTTTGGTTTTGTTTTGATAGCCCAAACCAAGCAGGTGCCAGGATGGGTCAATTGGCTGAACATGACCTTTAAATGCTATTAAAGCAGGTGGTAGGGTTCCTAGTTTCCACATTGTTAAGTTAGACTTCAGATTCTGCCAATAGAAAACCCAAAATCTCAGTAAATGTTGCAACATATATCTGCTATGTCTAAAGGATGATTAAACAATATATACCCCCCTTCATAAGATGGAAATATTGATAGTCAAATATCCAGAGGAAAAAAGTTGGACATAAAGTTATCACCGAAGTAACATAAACCTATTATAACAATAGTTCAACTTTATTAAAGAAAATATTAGTGTCCACGGAGACTCTTAACATTTTACTTCCTAAAGTGGAAAGTAGACTGAAAAACAAGGACTTGGATGCTCTGCTAATTTCTCCACATGTTTCATTCTTTTTCTTCTTTTGTCTTTAACGCTAAGAGTGCAATGTGATGCCATATCATTAATGGAAAAATATTATTCAGACTTAAAATTCAACAATTCCTTAAGTAGTTGGTAAAATTTTAAGACTGCTTGCTACTCTAACCTAGAAAGAATATAAGATTAGGGCCCACAAACAAATAAATTGATACAATTAACTACAGAATAACTCTATGTTCCTCCACAACTATGCGCCACACCCTACCTAGTGTTATTAATTTTTTTTTCAACAACAGTGTCAGCTTCAGATGAAACCCTTGTACCAGTTCTTGCCCCCCAAAAAACAATGATTCATAGTGGGACTAATTAAATTATGAAAGGCTTATGTTATTATTAACCCAACTGAGTATTTTTACACATGTACAAGAAGAGTTCTAAATAAGGAAGGAAAACTAATCCTAATTATAAACAAATTCATATTGACACTTAAGATAAAATATATAACAACAAAGATAATATCAATAATAATACATTAACTGAACTCTTAATCCAAGAGAAAGTTTGGCAAGAGCTACAAACAAGGAAGACAATATCCAATTGGCTAAACAATCTAGGACTTAATTTAACCCAATAAAAAATTTATAAAATTAGTTAAAGAAAATCCACAAAAAAGGAGGGAAACAAAAACACTGAAATGTTGTTTTACCTCTTTCAGCCAAAAATGGTATGTTTCTCTTATATTTGTCTTTCTCCAAGCATTAAGATCAAAGATATTCATCCCATAAGCCCATGCACATTCTTCAGGGTCCAAATTCTTGGCTATCAGAGGATGAGAAAAATTGAAGTAGTTCCTAAAACGCTTAGACATTACCCACTCATCTTCACCTCTACAAGTTTCCACAGCTCCATTGACCTTTCCCCCAAGGTCAATGTCCCAGAGTGGTGACAAATCTTGCTGAATCACAACATCATCGTCCAAAAATACCACCTTGTCGAGGTTTTGAAATAGCTGTTGATTATAAATATTGAGTACTATTAACATAAAGAAAAGAATCATTACCTACATTCATTACATAGATACTTTCATCAGAGCTCACAAGTTATTGGTTGAAAAACAATAGTTTAGCTCTATTCAAAAAGGCATTAAATATTTGCAGGTTATTTCAAAGCCAATGAACAAGTTTGCTTAAGAGAAATCTTCAATGGTAATTAAATACTATCTTAAGAATTCTACTCCTTCAACTGTCTTTGAATTTAATGACTAAATAGTAGCCACACAAAAGCCATTAATTTTCAACCAGTATCTGCTTAATAAAATTCAGCAAAAACTGCATCAAAAGTCCAAGCTGTTTCTTGATTTTGAATATGACTAAGAAAACTAGAAAGCATTCTGCGTTCATCTGGGTGTCAGAAATATAATTATTGTTTACAATAATTGTAACTTACCATAAATAAAAGTGATTATCAATATAAAATATTGTTGGAAGTTCCTCAGATATTAGTGGAATTTGATTTTGTCCCCACCCCTTTCTCTTTAAAGGACAAACAGGGGTCTAAAAAATATTTGTAGTGCTCCAGGCTCAACCATTGAACAACATCATGTGCTAATCATTTGAAAAAGTTAAAAGATCTATAGGTGATGACATGAAGAACACTAAATTCATTACCTCAGGTATATATATACGGAGATGGTTGAGTAGGGATATATACTTAGGACTTCTAGCTTGCAACTTGGAAGCAAATGTCCTTGGAGTTGTATCGCTTAGATTGGCCCCTGCAACATGATTCCCATGGTAATAACTCCTGATCCCATTTTGGTTTTCCACAGCTTCGAGCACTGGGACATTTTCTCTTGTTAACCAGTCAAACTGGTGTACGCCCTTCACTTCCACAATAGCAGGGGAGATAGAGTTTAGTGCAAACCATGAGTGCATACCCGCATAAGTTTTCTTGTCAGTAATAACATGGAAAACTATCTTCTCAGGTTTTGCAGATGACTGCACAGCTGAATTGACAACAACTGAAGCAGCCAAAATGTTATCAGTTGACAGAATAAAGTGGTGGTAGGAATTGTCAGAGAGCAAAGGAAGTAACTCTGGAGGAGGCAACTGTCTGCGTGCATGAGCATTGGATGAATATTCATCAGTCAATCGCAGAGATAAACAATGGATGCCTTTAGGTACTGAACTTGCGGCAAAATGTTTGTTCATGAGTTCTGAAAACTTGGACTGCCTGATCTCTCTTTCAAAATTTTCCATCTGGGGAATTAAAAAGAAAAGGCATATTATTACATTAAATGTGGAGACTTATTTTTCTTTTATTTTCTTTAAACAAGGTGCTCTCTCCTAAACCTTTTCCCCAACACTCCACGAATAATAATTTGATGTAAAATGTTGTAAAATTAGTATAAAACATGAAACACTCAACCTATTGGCTCTATTGATATAAAAGGTTAGCAAATCCAAACATTTTAATCAATTCTTTGGATCTGCTAAACTAAACAAAGGCACCTCAATGTTATGCTTTGTACACAGAAAATATTCCTAGCATCTGAGGGGGGAAATTTTAGATACAACATGTTGCATGCCCACTGTTAATATCAATAGTTGATCTCGTCCCCACTTACACTTTTTCATTTTTATAAAAATAAAGGTCAATATGATTCCGTTCCACCATGCATCTATAACCAATTTGTATGCAAGATTCTCCCTATCAAAGGAGGCATATAGAAGATTTCTAAGGTCAAAATAAAAAATCAAGATGGCTTCGAGATAAGATCTTTCACAAAGCACCAAGCATTTTGCCACTCCGTATTATTGAGAGAAAAAATAAAAAATAGAAGTAGACACAGCAGTCCATATAGGTATCAAATGCAAGATAAAGTCTTTCTGACAAGTTTTTAACCCATTGACTGTGAAAGGGAGAATAATTCTGTCATATCACCGTGATTGACAATTGAAGGCATGATAAAAATATATAACAAATTTGAATTTTTACTGCATAAAAATAGTTCGAAAAAAGGGCAAGTCATTTTGAAAGTCATTCAAGAAAGAATCTACTGGATTTTTATCTGAAATTCAGCCCTACTTCATAATGCTGATAATATTATCATGAGATATTCCCATCAGCTAAAACTAAGATACTCCCAAAAACAAAAAGGAGCAATTATTAATATTTCAAGCATCCCCATTCCAATGTTTTACTACATACAAAAGCTAAACAGATCAGGGCCGCTATACTTGAAACTTACCATTGCTCTTAACATGAATGCAAAGGTCTTTGCATCATAGTGGTTGCTTTTCATGTCAGAAACAAGTTGACTAAATGAATCTGGCAGCTTTAGGCCAGGTGGGATTTCTTCAGTTTTCACTTGATCGAGAATCTTGTAGAAATCTCTAACCAGTCTCTGATGCATCACAAGAAACCACTTAGTAACTCAAGAAACTCATTGACAAAGTTGTAAAAAAAAAATTCAAAATAGTTTACAGGTTGGGAGAAAAGCGTTTACCTCTGAATCATCAACCCTACCAAGTAGCCTCGGTCCCAATCGCCTACCTAAACAACCTGATAATCAAAAGAAATTGAGCATCATTTAGAAATGGAAAGGGGAAAAAAGGCTTTAGACCAACACCAATTTAAACATGTAAAGGATAAGAAATTGAACATCATAAATTGCACATATTTTACTTTTTTCCAAAAAAATGGATAACAGCCAAGCTTCTTATTATATCATTCAAACACTCAAAATAAAACTTAAATCAAAACTTTTGGACTTGTAAATGAGCAAAGAGGAGAAATTCAAATTCCAACTCAAGTTATAAAAATTGATATTAAAAAAACATAGTGCAAAGAACTATAACAGAATAAAATAAATTATAAATAAATCCATACATCATACCCAACCAAACAAATTCAAAACTCGAAAGAACATAAGTTTGTGTCTGCTTTAGTAATCACGACCAATTACTGGTGGAAAAAAAAAGCATGGATATACTTGCGGCAATTTACCATATCAAGTAGAATATTATATTAAAATACAATTGAATCCTAATTTTAGATTATTCATTAATTTCAGATCTCATAACACCCCGAATGGAGAAACTACAAATCAGACTTATACACGAAACTAACACTTTAAAATTATCCCACCAAACAAAGGAATCGTACAACTTGAAACGTTCACGCAAACCCCAGAATCATATCTTTGCTCAAATCGAGCTGGCCCAATTAATAGACCGATCAAATTATATCGCATGGTCCAAATTGCTAGAAAGCAACAACAGGATACGATAATATATTTAAAATCCAATTAAGATCCGTAAAATAAAATCACAAGGAAATTACATGGAACAAAAATTCGAATGTATGGATCAAGAGAACATTTGAAGAATATTATAAATAGAGTACCAAATGATGAGCACTTGTTGACACCTTCAAGGGTAACAACAGCAGTGAGGATGAAGACAAAGGGCAACAAAAAAGCGAGAAAGAGAATGGTGTGGAAAAGGGTACGGTAAGAAATATGACGAGCTGCGACCCTGATCTTCATCAAGTCAATAAACCCATTGTTGCTCGAGATCGTGATGCTTCTCATGCTAGGCGAGAAGCTAAGCTGCATCGTCGTCTATGCAGCCCCTTCACTCTAGCACAAGAAAGCCACCCAAACTCAATGCTATTGCATCTAGAATCGCCCATAATCTCAAAATACCCAACATCAGATTCAAAACCAGATGCCCCAATCGCCCACCGACAATGACTTTCAGATAGAAACCGTGACGGCCCACCGAACTTAGATCTATTTTTCTTGGTTCTGCTCAAATCTTTATGCTTCTTTGTGGTCTTCTCGGAAACCACATTGAATAGTGAAGGAAACTGGGTTGTCGCCAATCTAATCAAATATTTGAATCAAATCGTCCAAGCTGGCTTCTCAGTCGGCAATGGTTTTTTCTTCCATGTATCAAAAGAGAGAGCTGTGGGAGAGAGTCAGAGAGCCCCGAAGAATAGGGGAAGAGAGAGAAAATTTCGGGTATTCTGCTTTTTGCTTTGCTTTTATTTTGTCTTTGATTTATTTGAATTTTCTTAACTCAATTCTTTCAAGTTTCTAATATCTTTTCAGTCCGCCCTAATTTTATTTTCCTGAATTTACAAAAATACAAAAGCAACAAAAGTTGCCAATAACATTACAAAAGTTGTATTTTTAAAATATTAAATAATTAATTACATAATTGGTTCGTATTTTATTAAATCGTACATTTTGATCGCCACTCTTCAAACTCCTCTTTCTTTTTTTTAATATTACATTAATTCTCTGTTATACAGCAACAACTATTACTTATTAAAGACCGTACTGTTTCACAATAATTAATTATAGATAATTTTACCCAACATACGTGCATAAATGACATAAATAACTATTTTCATTAGTAAATATTAATAACTATTTCTTTAGTAAATATTAACTTATTTAAGACTAATTTTAATTAAAATTTAAATATCTTTATCTTAAAATATCATGATACATTATTTATATATATACATACTTCACATAAAATATCAAAAAAATAATAAAAATAATATCTTAAAATTTATAATTATAAAAATAGTAAATCTTATGTTTATCTCATATATTTTTTATTTTAAAAAAAATATGTCACGTTATTTTATTTTAAATATTTGAATTAAATTAAAGTCATTTAAAGTTATTTAATATTAAATTTCATTCAATTGAATCTTGATTAATGTTAATGTGATACATTTTTACTTTAAACAAAATCAATTTACATCATTTTATTTTAAATTTCGTTCAAATTAAACTGTAATCATTTAAATATTTTTAATATTAAATTTTATATAATTAAATCTCATGTTATTATGATATTATTTTTATTATTATAAATTTTAAAAAATTATTTTTTTCTAACTTTTCAAATTATTTCATTAGTATCGAAATAAAACATACATACATACAATACAATGACAAGAATAAATTGATTGTGACAACACTACTCAATTTTTTACAAGTTATTTATTAAGCAATTTCAACAAAATTCAATTACATGCATTACCTTTAAAAATATATTCCACGTGATTTCAAAAGAAAATAGTTGAGTAACTAGCTCATAATATTCAATTAATAATAGTTAAGCCAAATAAAAAAAAAGTCAAAACCTTGTTCGTTTTTAGAGAAAAAATCGTGCTTAGGGTCGGGAATTGTCACATATATATATATATAGAGAGAGAGAGAGAGAGAGAGTAGAAACTAAAATTAGGTTAGATTTAGAAATTTCCTATGTTTACACTTTACAGGTGTGCATATGTAAAAATAAAAATAATAATAATAATAATAATAATATGGATGATAATTGACTTATAAATTTTAGAATTTTTTATAACGGTTTTTTTAAAATTTATAATTATATATATTTAATAAGATTTCTTATTTTTATTTCTTAAAAAAATAATACCAAAATAGGAAAAGATTTATAAATCTTTAAAAATAAAATTTTTAAATTAAATTTATGATTATATCAATTTCTTTTTAGAAAATAAATTAATTTTTACTATTTTTATACTTATAAATATTTAAAAAAATTATTAAAATATAAAAATTTTAAATAATGATAAAAAAATTCTTCATTTCTTAAATTTTTAAAAAAATTAAAAAATATATTGTAAGTGATTTTTAATTTTTTTTAAATCACTTAGTAAAAATTATTTCCAAACACATTAATGATTTTTTTTACAAAAAAAATCATAAATCATAAAACTACTTATTTAATCATAAATTAAAATCTTTATTAAATTAGATATTAAGTAACCATATGTTTTATTAGAAATTTGAAAGCATTGGTATTATTGTGAAATTTTTTATAACAATATTACTCTAATATAAATTATTATTAATATAAATTTTTTTATTAAATAATATTTATTTAAAGATATAATTAATATTATAAATAAAATAAATATTTTACATTAATAAATTATTATCTTAATATTAGCGGGAGAATACAGAGTTTGAAAAGTTTTGATAGTAAGATGTGGAAGTTAATGTTCATCTTAGAAGAACGCGTAGTCAAATTTTTTTCTTTGCTTTTTTTTTTCTTCCTATTTTTCATAGATGGAGGGAGATGATTACAGTTTCCTAACTTTAATGGTTAGCAGAATGACAAAAATGTTTATTCAAAGCCTTGAGACAGGGTCGGAACAGTAACGAAATTTTAAGAAAATTAGTTAATTAAATAAAAAATTATGATGGAATTATGTTAATTATTTATAATATTTAATATCCTAAACTTTAATCTAATAATATAATTATAATTTTATTAAATAAAAATATTTTAAAGTCAATTATTTAATAAAATATCACTTTTTTTATATATATTTTCATAATTATCGTCAAATATTATTCTTTAATTTATATTTTCTATTTTTTGGCTTCTAATTAAATTTAAATTATTTACTAATTTATTTTTAAAATGTATTAATTAATAACTAAAAAATTAAATTAAATAATAATTTTAATAATCTAATAAAATAAAATTGCTTTTAAAAAGATTATACTGTAATAATTTCTCTCATCTTTTATATAATTAAAATAAAATAAAATAAACTATTTCAAAAAATTTGGAAGTGATCATGGTCCTTCAAGTCATGCAATAATTCCGTTCGTGAGATCTCAAGAAGCTGCAACTCTCAAGTCTCTGAATCAATTATTATATATTATGCACTAATTAGTATAATTTCCTCCAGATTTTTCCTAATGTCTACAAAATTAATCTGTAGCTATATATTGAAAAGATTTAAAAAAAAATTCACAAACTTGAGATTCACTGAATTATTATATAATAAAAAGGAAGTTATTTATTATTTGAAATAATTGAGTATTATTTTTTATCAATTTTATAAATATTATTAACATGCTCAATTTTATAAATAATCCATAAAATTTAAGGCAGATAACATAAATTTTAAAGGTATTATAATTTCTTATAATATATTTATACATAAATTTGTTGTTTTAATAATCAGAATATATTATTTAATTATCATAAAAATTATAAATATATTATTTAATTTTTATTATAAATGTGTTCAATAAATAATGAGTTTGATGGAGATTTATATTACTTGTAAGAAGTTTGATGGTAAATTTATACCAATAAAAAAATATAAATTTGTTACAACATTAATAGATTTCTAACTAATTATATTTTAATTTTATTTTTATTACTCAATAAAATTAAATAATATGTTTATAACTTTCATAATAATTTAATAATATATTTATTAATTTATTACAATAGTTAATGAATTTAATATACTCACTTTTTATAAGCAATATTTCGTTAGAAAACCAATATTATTAACTTATCATTATATAAATGAAA
This sequence comes from Hippophae rhamnoides, assembly GCA_033030585.1. NCBI lineage: Eukaryota > Viridiplantae > Streptophyta > Magnoliopsida > Rosales > Elaeagnaceae > Hippophae > Hippophae rhamnoides. Next base: position 55,952,621 of record CM065428.1, on the reverse strand, counting down.
ATAATACCTCTTATATTTTTACAATAAAAAAAATTTAGCACAAATATTTTATTTGAAATCTGTAAATTGGATGTTGTTAATATAAATCTTCGTTAGTTAATGTTGAACTTTCTATACATAAAATACGATGTAATGTTATTGGTGTTAGTTTTATTGCTATAAATTTTAATTATACCATTAAAAGTAATTTCTCAACTTTTTAACACATTTTTTTTATTCTTATATTTTCATTTTATGAAAATCTAATACAATTTTGTAGCTAGCAAATATTAGTTGCTATGTTGTTCATTTAATAGTTTTACCAAAAAACACATGCATCTCAATACACAAATTCAAATATAAAAATTCAAATATAAAGTGGGCAACAAATTTTATTTTTTATTTTAAAAGGAGGGTAGTTTTTTTTATTAATATGATAGTTTTTTGTTTTTCATGTTTTTTTTATAATCCCATAAATATGTGGTTGCTTATAAGGTTAAACATGTTTTTTTATAGTTATATATATATATAAACAAAATAAACTATTATTCTAGTATAACTCTAAATAAAATAAACTATTTTCTCTTTTTTTCCTATATCCATTTGGTATTAGTCCACTTCACTTGTTTTAAACTCATCCCAAGTTTTCTTCTAAAAAGAATGGTTCTGGTGAGTGATAGTTATAAATATCTCACACATTAAACGTTACTAAGATGACCATATTTTTTGGTCAATCCACTATGTATGCATTATCATTGATCTTTTTCGGTATTTGACATGACCCATATTTCTTATCCTTTAACTTGTTGTATGTGCCAATAGGAAAGCGTTATTGTCATAAAAATATCATTGTCATGTATCCTACTTGATAAATTTTCTTTTCTTATGTTTGTCGGTTGTTGCTTTATACTTGGTATTGGACTCTGTAAGCTTTTGTTTTACTTCTAAATGAATAATTTGAATCTTATTTTCCATTTTTTCGGCCGCCTTACTTTTCCTATGAGTCCTTTGATTATTAACCAAATCCAATGTATGCTTCACATATACGACCTCGAATGAAGTCTTACCAGTTGAACTATGCATAGTACTATTGAAGGTAAACCTAGCTTGTGTAAAAGTGAGGTCTCATTGCTTTGGTTTGTTGCTATAGAGATAATGAATCATATTGCCAAGTGTTTAGTCCATTACTTCTGTTTGACCATAAATTTGAGGATGTATAATGCTACTGAAGTTGAGTGATATATAAAAGCGTGCTCATAATGTTCTCCAAAACTAAGGAAGAGAATTTGTGCCTCAATTTGAAGTAATTGACAGTAGAACTCCATGTAGATGAATAATCTTTTTGAAAAATAGTTTTGCAATATTTGACACATCTACAGTTTTGCAACATATGATAAAATGCATCATTTTAGACAACCTATCAACAACAATAAAAATTGGGAATACATCCCATTGAGTTCTTGGAAGTCCTAACACAAAATTCATGGATAAATCTTCCCAAATGGTTTCAGGGACGGATAAAGATGTATATAATCTAGTATTTTGAGCTTACCCTTTGGACGTCTTGCACATATAACACCTTTGGACAAACTTATTAACATCTTTTTTCAACTGAGGCCAAAACTAACTTTCTTCAACTAGTGTGATGGTCTTGTCTCTTTCAAGATGTCCACTTAGTCCTCCATCATGTAAGTCTCGAATGATTTTCTTCCTTAATGAAGTTCTAGGGATACAAAGTTGGGTGCCTTGAAACAAGTATCCATTATATATGTGCATGTTTCTGGCATCTTGTTTCAGTTAACAATTTTCCAAAGTTTCTTTAAATCTTCATCTTCAGCATATATGTTCTCAAGATATTCAAACCCTACAACTTCAGTGTTTAAAGTGACCAATATGGTTTCCTTACGACTCAATGCATCAACCACTTTGTTATGCTGACTAGACTTGTGTTTTAGAGAAAAAGTAAATTTTGTAGATAGGAAATCCACATAACATGTGTCCTGCTTGGCTTAGTTGACAGTTGATAAACTTCAATGTCTTATGATGATGAACTCCCGTTGGATGAGGTAATGTTCTCAGTATTTCAAAGTGCAAAATACTGCATAAAACTTAAGTTCATATGTAGTCTATTTTTTGTCATGCTTCACTCATCTTTTCACCAAAGTAAGCCATTGATCTCCCTTCACGAGATAGAACTTTTCCAATTCCTACTGCCAAGGCATCACACTCCATTTGAAAGATCTTATCAAAGTCTGGGAATGTTAACACTAGTGTAAAAGTAAGCTTATCCTTCAATAACTGGAAACATTTTTCAGCTTCTTCTCTCGGTTGAACTTTCCTTTCTTTAGGCATTCGATATAAGGTTACTAACCCATAGAAGCTTCAAACTTTTGTTATGGTTTTGGGAGTTGGTCAATCGTAAATTACACGTATTTTCTTTGTTAGCTTTAATTCTATTGGCAATGATGACAAAACCCAAGAATACCAATTTATTGGTCAAGAAGCTAAATTTCATCAAATTAAGGTACAACTTATTTTCCTTCAAAATGGTGAGTACCTTCTTCAAGTGCTCCAAATATTCTTCATGTGTTCGACTATAAATTAGGATGTCATTAAAGTAGATGACTATAAATATACAAATGTATGACTTCAAGATGTGGATCATAAGTCGTATGAATGTGTTGGTCTATTTGATAATCCAAAAGGCATCACTAGCCACTCATACAATCCTTCTTTTGTCTTTAACGTAGTCTTCTACTCATCTCCTAGTTTGATTAGAATTTGGTGATATCCACTACGCATATTAGTTTTGAGAATATGGTTACTCCAAAAAACATATCAATCATGTCATCAAGACGTGGTATTGAAAACCTGTATTTTATTGTTATCTTATTGATGCTCTATTGTCCACACACATATGCCAATCTTCATCCTTCTTTGGAACTAGTAATGCAGGTACTGCACATGGACTCACGCTTTCTTAAATCATCTCTTTACTAATTAACTCATTAACCTTTTGTTGTAGAAATTCACTCTATTTTGAACTTAGATGGTAATGAGGAAGGTTCAGAAAGCTTGCTCTTGGAATGAGATCAATATGATTTTGGATACCTTTCATTGGTGGTAGCCTAATTGAAAGTTCTTCTAGCATGATTTCTTCAAACTCATCAAGGATTGTTTGTATATGGGCAAGAATAGTTGAAGTTTCCATGGTTTCTTCTTTAACTACCAAGGAAAATATTTCTTTACTCTAATTCACTTCTATAAATAATAATGCTCAAGATATTACAAGGAATGATTTTTCCTCCATTTTAGAAGCTTTGGGTACATCTTCTTTTGCAAGTAAAGAAGCCAAAGTAATCTACTTTTCTCTCAAATGGAATTGATAAATGTTATCTCTACCTATGTGGATTACATTCACGTCGTATTGCCATGTCTCACTAATTATATGTGACATGCATCCATATCAAAAACATCGCATGCAAATTCATCCTTGTATGATTTTCCAATTGAGAATGAGATTTGATATATATGATTTACTTCTATTTCCCTTCTTTTTTTGATCCATCTAATTCAATATGGTGATGGGTGTAGTTCGATTTTTTTTACTTTGAATGCCTCCATAAGAGTTTTAGAAATAATATTTTCGCTAGTTTTACTATCGATAATTACTTCACATAGTTTATTATTGATTAAGCAATGCGTGCGAAAAATATTGTACCTTTGGGTGTCTTGTTTTGGTGACGAAATGAGTCAATGAACAACATAATTAACATGTTTTCCTTCACCCACGTCAGTAAACTTGGCACCTTCGTAGTCATAATATTCTAGTTCCTTCTTATGATCTTCATATTCTTGCTCCACCAAGTGGACTACTCCTCTCTTTAGGCATTGGTTAGAATGATGACCCCCTTGTTTGCATCTATACCATTTTTTTCTGGTGTTAGATATCCATAAGGGCTCTATGGAGGATTACGAGCATTGATTTCTTCTAATTAAGTTTGCTTTGTTTTTGTTGTTTCATCCTTAGGTGCTTTTTCTTTGTAATATGTTGACCTAGTTATTTCAACTGATAGCCTAGGCGAACCTTGTGATCTTAGTCTTAAACTTGTCTTGCCTAATTGTATCTCCACTATGAGGGCTATGTTGTGCGCATCAGTGATTTTCCATACTAGATATAAGGATACTCGATTTTGTATTGGTGGACGTAGTCCGTTAATATAGTGTGCAACTTGTTGTACTTCAAATTCCATCAAATTATTTCGAGCAGATAAATGGTGAATTTTTGTGGTATACTCTTGAATCGAACGATTCCTTTGTTTGCAATTTTGATATTGTTGAAATAATATTTGCTTATAATCAGAGGGAAGAAACATATGTATTAGGTATCACTTCATCCGATGTTATGTTCTGATTGCAACCTTCCTTTGTCTCAATCTATTTTTTTTTAGTTGGTCCCACCATGTTGAAGCTTCTCCATTGAGTCGGTAGGCTACTAGCTTGACTTGTTTTTCATCTGGAATGCACATAACAGCAAAGAATAGTTCCAACTCTCGACCTCTGAAATATTCTTCTTCTAAATCTTCATCACTAAAACTATCAGTGAAGGCAACATATCTTCTTAAAGGTATTGGATCAACAAGTCTTCTTAAGGGTAATCCTTCAACTTATCTTCTAGGCAGTATTGGCTTGATCCTATCTCCTTGTGCTCCTTTTACTTCTTGGGCTTGGGCTTGAGGCCTCTTTTCATTATTAGTTAGTTGAGTAACGGTTGCAATATGTTCCTCTATTTGGTGTTGAATCTCTTCATAAAATTGTTGATATTCTTCTCGCGATACTTGACTATTGTCCATTCTCTCAAGCTAAACTTGGTTCTAATACCACCTAACATAAAATGGAAGCGTAAATGCACTAATAATATGGAAGATTTAGAAAATAAGAAAGAGATGAGAAAAGTTTAGACTAGTTAGACTCACTCTCTAACAAGAAGTCCTCGTATATATGTTATGAAACAAACATAAGAAAATTATTATCTACGCAACCATTCTAGCAAATCAAGAATAGGAAAAAGCCTAATTATGTTATATATCTTTAGACAAATATTCTACAATTCTAGAGTATGACTAATCTATATATATTCATCTATCTTATGAATAAAAAGACTTCAACTTTCAAATAAAAAAAAAGAATTATTTTAAAATGTTAGAAATAAGAGAAAAAAGAAGAAGATAACTTCTTCAATTTTACTAGGTTGATTATTTTTTACGATATCTTATACAAACATAAGACCTAACTATTTATAATTAAAAAGTTTCTAAATTAGTTTATAAATTTTTTATGTAAGACTTTAATAATACACAAAAAAACTCTAAATAAAGTTTTTTGTATGCAACTATAATAGTACATAAAAAAATAAAATTCTAAACAAAATAAATTATTATTTTAATAAAACTCTAAATAAAATAAATTATTTTCTTTTTTCTTAATATGTTAGTTAATTTGTTATTAACAAACCACACATTTCTCATCTCATTTTCTACATTTCTACCGTTAGTTCTCTTTATTTTTTTTCGTTTATGTGAGGTGTTTTGATTTGAGTGCTTTGTATAATCGAAATTGGAAGTATTTAGATGGGTGTATGGGTTGTAATTAAAGCTAATATTTCAATTAATGGGTCTAAGATCCATTTTAACCAGGGATTTGTTTTGTTTTTCTTTTCTTTTATATTTAAAATGCAAAAATTTGTGTACAAAATTCAACACGTGTCAAACATATACAATCAAATAATAAAATTTTGTACCAATTTTTAACTTTATTATAATTAATATATTACTGTGCTTATATGCTTATCTGAATTATTAGATTATTAAGTCACATTTTTTCAAGATTTAAAAAAACATTTAAAATATATGCATGCATCCCATTATGAGTTATTAATTAAATATAAAGTTAAAAATATATGATAATAAAATAATTTTGAAATAAATTACTAATATACACCAATTAAATATTATATATATATATATATATATATATATATATATAATAAAAATAAAATAAATATCATTCATATGTTGTTTAGATTATATAAAAGCAACATTGTCACAAAGTAAGCACTCGTGAAACACTCAAATTTAGTAGTATTAGACAATCATCTATCTATTAGATTCTATTGCTCGATACTCCTGAAGATGAAACAAAAATGATACGGCCCTAATTGGCTAACTCTGCCTCAAGCAAAGACGCGTACATTAAAATTAACGAGGGACCATCTAAAAGTAGATCACAAAATAAAAAAGACAAACACACGCCACATGACTTGTATACCGGTGAGCTGGAGACAGTACGTTTTTAAAGTATAAGCGACGTATGAATGCTTTATTCTAAAGCTAATTATAGGTCAATTTTCCATTAGATTGCCAGTACATTTCTCGCTACAAGGACAATTTTACACATCAAACTCTCACTTATTTCATACTATCAAATCAATGTCTTAACATATATACTTGTTCTTTCCAAAGGCTATAATTCCAAACCTTCGGTAAGTTTTTTTTATTAAATTATTTTCAAAAAATGAAAATTATTGAATATTGAAAACTAGTACTAATCTTCAATGAGTATCATACCCTGTCTCAAATAACATAGCTATCAAAAGGTTTACTTAAAAATCTTACTTGCTTCATAGAGCACTACTGAACAACAAACCTCGATGACAAAATAAATACTACATAAATAGTGATATTTGATTTCAAAACTTCTCGATTTTTTTTTAAACCGAGGTCATAGAATTTTAATCACAATTTAATAAAAATCAAGGTTATAGTGTATATATATAATCTCGAATTTTATTAGTAGTTGTGATCATAAATTAAACTATAAAAATTACTTAAAAATAAAAAAATTTAAATAGTCACCGTTATTAAATAACCACGATCTAATTAAAATAATAGAGTTCATAGACTTTTTAAAACCAAAATCAAATAATATATTATATGTCATTCATTTAAAAAATATAAAAATTACTTTACAAATTTTTCATTTCTTTATTAATTTAATTTCATGTACTTTTTCCCGTAAACACCACTCCAAATTTTTCTATCAATTTTTTTTCCATTTTCTCTCCCATTTTTTCATCTCTATTTTTTCTATTCCTTCTTCATGCATACTGAAAATAACTCGTCGGACGATCTGACACCTCTTTTCTTCCTTTTCCCCTCTTATGCACCTCCCATCGCTGACCGTTTCTTTTCCTTATCATCTTCACCTCTGTAGCACTTCTGTGACCGAAAGATTTGAAAATGTTTTGTTTGTAAGAGTCGACTAACCTCAAACATGGTATGCTGAAAGTTTTCTCTATAGCTAAAATATTGTTCTTTTGCTACTAAGTCCTTTTTTCTATATATTTTTCTATGTGGTTTGATGTATGTTATAGAGTAGTTAGGAATGGCTTGAAAGGGATGTAGTTCCACGTTCCCTTTTAACCTCTAAGATACAAGCTAAGGCTTTCATTATCCTTAGTTTCATTAGGGTTTTTTTGACGACACTTGATGGTTTGTTTTGTTGCCTTAGGTTCTTCAAAATGATATCGATATGCTAAACCTACCACTAGAACTTGAGAAGAAGAAGCACAAGCTCAAACATTTTGTGCAATCTTTTAGTTTCTTCTTCATGTTATGGATTTTAATTAATCCGATGGTATTACTCAATTTTTTATGGCCTTCGTTTTCTTATTAATTATTATTGTTATTTATATTTGATTGTCTCTCTACTCATAAAAAAATGATTATCCTTTTTCAAATTAGAACTGTTGATTTATTTTAATGTTCCTTTGGTTTTTGGTTTTTGGGAAATGTATTAGCTTTCTTTCATCAACTTTTGTTTTTGTATGAAGAACGTTAAATACCAGGGATGCTTCATTATGTAAGTTCCAATGTTAATGCTCCCATCAATCTTTATTTAATTTGGATTTTAATACGAGAGTTGTACTATTAATCTCATTATTAAACTCTATGTGTTAAGTAGCATAGTGTTAGTTTGAGGAAGCATGCCCTATTATCCAAGAACCCTCAAGTCCTAAGGATGTTAGAAATGATGAAAATCTCTCAACTGAAGTAAAAAATTTAAAGTTAAGGATGAATGCACCTTTACATAAAGATTTCATTGTTTTCATCAGATTATGCTTATATTTCCTTTTTTCATCGTTTTCATCAAATTATGCTTCCATTTTCTTTTTTCTTGTACAGTTGTTATCATATTAATGCTTAGTTGGATTTCACAACTAGACAAAGGAAGGGTAAAGTACATCATTATCTCTGAACCTTGGTCTAGTTTGCACCCTAGTTGTGTCCTTGTATTTTCAATGGTTTTTTTTACATATAAACTCGATAAGAAATGTTTATGTAGTGGATTTGAATGTTAGATTGATCCCTATGCTGAAAAGAAGTCATAATTATTTTATCATCATCTGATAAATACAAGTTTACTAAAGAGAAAGTTCACTAAAGAGCAAGTTCACTTGACAAAAATAAGCAATGTTATAGGTCAATTGATGGTTCTGATTATCTTCTTGGAAAGGTATGCAGCTTCAACCCTTTTCCCCCCCAAAAAAAATTATGTATTATCTTTACAATTATTTATGTTACATATAATTATTTATTAGCACAAGATATTAACTAACTCTTTCTTAATTTTCCAAATTTTCAAGTTAGGCTCTATTGTATGTGAATGTTTTCGTTTAATGGTTTTAGTTTTAATATATATGCTTAGAATTTTCTACCTTGTATGGATTTCATAAATTGTATAAATTATATGTAATATTGTAAGTAAAAATGGGGAAAATAACTTACAAGACGTTGAAAGGAAGCCAGAGCTTCCGACAATGTCTATTGTTGGCAACACTTTCCTAAACTTTGATTAGAATCGAGGACATTTGTGATAATGAAACCCTACCTGTGAAATATGAAATTCTGTATTATTTGCTTGCTTTTCCTCAAAGTTTCAAGTTTATAACTTTTTCTAATTTATAATTTTTCTTTTCCACAAACTAGTTATATGAATATATGTTTTATATATTTATACGTTATGTTAATTGTTATATATGTGTATGATTGTTGTTCATAATTTCAAGGTAATTTTCAATTAAACATTGATTGATTGATTGATTTTATATTTTTATTTTTTTTTGGATATAGAAAGTGTTTTTTGATTTTGGGGTTTTTTATTGGTTTTCTTTGGAGTACGATCATATCATAATTATGTATTTTCAGAATGATGTTAATTTCTATGAGTAAAATTTTGACATATTTTAGGGCTATCACGTATTGAAGAGGATTGCTAATATTATTAGCCATTCGGATCGAAGGACACTTGAGCAATTAAACAGGTAAATTTTTGTTCCTTGTCTACTTAAAAGTGGGTATACTTTACTTTGTTATGAGCATGAAACATAGTCTTCCTCAAATTCTTTACTAAATCTTGTTATTATAACTATATCGGGTTTTTTGAAAATACCATGAGCTTAGCTCTCGGTTTCTAGTGCTTAAAGGATCAAACTAGCTTGGAAAAAATCTGACATTCCATAATTGAAATATGGTCTCTGCAAAGAATTCTACAAAGTTATTCCTCATGATTTTAGATTTAAAAAAATGCGCGAGTTTCTCTCTTTTTATCTGTTTGAACCTTCTATTTTGAATACACAAGATAGTGATGACTGATGATAGTATCTTGTTTTCATTTACTTTTTAACCTTGTTTTGTTGTCTCTTAAAAAGATAATCTAATTTTTATAGAATATGAATGATAAAAATGTGATTTCGTAATTGATTCCCCTTAGAAGTTGAAGCACAAGTTGAAAACAGTAATCACTTTTAGGCCTGATCTATATTTTTATATAAGCTATTTAAATCATGGTTGTTTCCCTAACGTTCTGTTGTTAGGTTGGGAAGGGAATTTGCTACACTGGTATTTTTATGTGGTAATTAAGATACTTTTTCAACTTATTTTTACTAATGGGATGCATATTAATTCATAGAATCTTAAATTTAAGGTCGAAGCAACAAGTGAAATTGAAGTTGCAACAAAATTGCTGAAGAGAGATACTGAGATACATGTATCTTTCATTGATCTGATCATTTTTGATAACCTTTGGAAATTTAGTAGCATATATAAACTTACTATTGCAATTTTTCCGATGTTTGGTAGTCATTGCCAATATATCTTTAATTTTTAGTTTAATTTGGAGTATGCTTTACAAAATGGTGCATTATGTGTTAGCATAACACATAGTGTTGGTAATGCAATAACTAAATATACTCATTGTGTTGTTCATAAAAATACAAGTTGTAAGATTGGTGTGGCAAGTACCAAGGTAAATAAATAATTTTTCTGATGTTATGTTACTTAGATTTTCTTATAATCTATATAACTTATAAAGGAAGTGTCACTCATGCATAGTAAAGACATACTTGCTGGTGAAATGAAACATGGTCCTTTGACTTTGGTTGATGAAAATCTCTCAATTTTTGTCATTATTAAACGTAATGCTTGTTCTAGGTTGGTTTTCTTATAGTTGATGTTCATGATGTTGAATTTTATCTTATGTGTTACTGAAATTTTGATCACTGGCAACAAACAGCAATTTATTATTCAAAAATTGTATGCTCGCAAGGGTCGACTCATGATGATGTATTGAATGGCCAACGTGAGTGAGTTCTATAACAGCACTTTGAAAAAACTAAATTCAATTCTTGTTTAATTGTATTGATGGATTGTGTGTTTTTGTTTGGTAGTTGAATTGAAAATAGGTTTGCACTGTGATGAAACAGTTTGATGTTAACTTTTGTAAATAGAATTATAAATTTATAGTTCTTAGTAATAACATCATTTAATCATTTTTATTTTTCTCTTTATGCCCCAATTGCTAGCATACTATCTCATTGAGAGGTTTCAATATGGATCAACCTCAGAATCTTGCAAAGAGCATGACAACATAGTAGAGAAGTTTCAACTTAGGGAATTGCCACTCTAAGTCATATTTATAGTAAGGTATAGTTGGTTCTCGCTCAATACAAAACTCAGCTTCAAATGTAGAGGTTTTCACTACTATAAAAAAGTGTATTAGAGTCGGTTCGTTGAACCGATTTTAAATGAAATGACTTAAAATTTAAAGTCTGTTCAACGCGTAAACAAACTTTAAAATTTTAATTTTTTTTTACAAAATTTACTCATTTTCTATTATACTCAAATTAAAATCTGTATTCGATCACTAAATAATAGTAGAAAAAAATATGTTTAACAAATAGTTTAAATAATACAAATAATTAAAAAATAAAATATTAATTAATAGTAGAAAAATTATCATGGTGTTGTCCTATGTTATTCAAGATCATCATATTCTTCTCCTGATGTTATAATACAAACCTACATATATAATACAAAAATTTATACACATAAATAATAACACATAATAACAGAAAAAATATGAATAATAAGTGCGTAGGATTAATAGAAATACTTACAAGAGTAAATGAAGTGACAAAATGAAGGAAATGAAGAAAAAATGGTGTTTTGTAAGTGAGAAATGCGTATAATTTTTTTGAGTATTTTACTTAAAAAAATAAGGGATCTAAAAGATTAGTTAGAGAGGAAGAAAACCTACTAACTGGCGCTGGAATTGGTGGTCATAGGTAGCCAAAAAATAAGAAAAAGTGGAGGATAAGTGGAGAACATTTTGGGGTTTTGAGAGTTATGCAACGCTTGAAATAGTTTCTGTCTGGGGAAGAAAGAAGAAAAAAGAATTTATCCACGTATATAGTGTTAGTTCTATGTGTGAACCGAGGCTATCCACGTAGGATGTAGTCTATTCCAGGTGTTAATCGACACTACGCTACGTGGATAGTGTCGATTCCAGGTGTCAATCGACGCTACGTCTTACGTGGATAGCATCGGTTCTACACCGAACCGACTTTAAATTCATTATAAGATGATTTTTTTTCCAAAAACTGACTTTACATATCGACTTAAATATCCCTTTTTGTAGTAGTGTTTGTTGTATGTTTGTTGAAATTATTAACTTCATATTTATAGGCTATTCTTTATAGCCATTGTAAATATTAGAATTGGCTAGTAAAGCTTTATTATATTTTAGTATATAAACTCTAAAATGTAATTGTACTCTTAATTTTAAATAATATGACTTTTAATATTATAATTAATAAATTTATTGTAATTTTATATTAAAAAATTAGGTTAATTGAGATGTATGTTGAAATAAGTTTTAGTATAATCGAGACAATAGACATATCATTTGGTCATGTTCTTATAAAATACCAAAACCATAAACATATTATTTGGCTTCGGTCTCATAAAAGAATGAGGCCAAATATATGTTTATAGCCTCAATCTTTTAAAGACCATGACCAAATGGTATGTCTATGGCATCGGTCAATTAAAAAATGTGACTAAATGGTATTTATATGGCCTTAGTCTTTTATAAGATCGATACCAAATGTATGTCTATGGTCTTGGTCTTTTATAGGATTGTGATAAAATGGTATGCCTATAGTCATGGTCTTACAAAAGATCGAGACTAAATGGTATATATATGGCCTCGGTTTTACAAAAGATCATAACCATATGGTATGTTTATGGCTTTGGTTAAAAACCGAGGTCATAGGTAAGAGTTTATGATCTTTCCTACTTAAGTCTCGATTTTTATAACCATGGTAATAGATCTACGATTACAGTTAAAAACCAAAGTCATATGTATCAATTTTGTAGTAATGAAAAGTAAACATCATGGTTTTACAAGTCATTGTCAAGCTGCATGATTCACTTTAAATAACCAATACACTAAACAACACACAAATGACTACAAAAACAATAAAAAATCACCAGACACATTACAACCTGATCACTAAACAAAGGCATAGGTGATTTATCCCAATCCAAAGCTACATAATTACTTTAAAGTAGTATATGCTAGCCACTCTTCTTTCCTACTTTGATATCAACTATTCCACTAATACCAAAACTTGTAGGAAAATCTAGCATGTTAGTAAAAAGAGCCTACAACCTATGTTCATCCTAAACAAATAAAAGAAAAGGCAACAACAAAACACAAAATACTCATACACATAAATTCAAGTGCATAAATTAATATAAAAATTTGATAAATCCTAAGCCTTAATAGGTAAAGATCGCACCGTTATGATCATCATTTTCATCTTACAATGCCTATTCCATGTCAAAATTAGTTGAAAGACTCGTCTTAGAATCATCAAACAAGAAACAAAGAAACAACTAGCAAAGTAAAGAGTGAGAGAAAAGTCCAAAGAGAATATACTCAATTAAACAATACAGATTCAACTTCTATTTTTATGTCAAATAAGAGTAAATGAAATATTAACCAACTAGCAAAGCAAGAAGTGAATAGAAAAGCCTTGATAGTGAATAAGCAATGACAAACATGAAATGTAGCAAGAATGAAAGTTGGAGATAACTTTAAAAAATTTCCAAATTTGTTATAAAAGCCTTGAACTTTGATGGAGATTTTTGATGCTGCTCAAGTTTGACACTATTCCATCTAAGCTTCCTTAATTATTGCTATATTTTAGATGAACAAGAAAATCACCTTCTAGATTGAAATCACAAAGTGATTACTTCCTCGGTGAAAGACTCATTTACATTCACATCAATTTTGCATTATTCAAACAAAAGATTTTTGTGTTGGGAAATAACGCAAATTCCCGATAAGCCAAACTTATGAGAAAGCAATAATATAAAATAACACACAAATTTGATAACGGAGTTCGGCCAATCTTGCTTACGTCTCCGGACCTGCTGCAGATCTTTTTACTGAAAGAGTAGAAATTACACAAGGTGTTTACAACGCTCACAACCTACAACCCAATTACACTCAAGAAAATTACTCTCAATTTTCTCTCACAAAAGCTTTGCTCTCTAAGCTTTTCTCTCAATTGGAATGAAAACTTTGGATGGTTAATTCATTACAATTACACATCTATTTATAGGAAAATTCACTCCTTGAATTACTCCTTAAATTAATGGTTCCTTGAATTGCTCCTTGAATTAAGCTCTATGTTTTACTCCTTGTTTTGTTCCATGTTTTGCTCCTTAATTTGCTCCTTAAATTAAGGAGTTTTATAACAATAATCGCTAAGACTTTGAAACCTATTGGACTTAAGATGAACTATCAATCAGCTTCAATAATGACTGTGAATAACCAAATTGCAATGAACACTTGAGAAATTATAAGAATATGAATAGAGAATAACCATATCGTAATGATCGAGAAGCACTAGGGTTTTAAAAATTTAAATCATAAATAAAAAAAAATGGTGAAGATGATGGGGATTTGAAGAAAATTGGAAACCCTAGTTGAAGCTTTTTTTTATTGTTTTCCAACCTTCTTCTCAGTTGTCACCCATCTTTTGCAAACATTTGTCTGAATCCATTTCAGTGCCAATTGTGCATGTATACATAATAATAATAATATCAATAACATGAATGATAAATCTAGGGCTAATATTATTTAAAAAAAAATCAAACTATAATAAAATGGGAGAACAAGTGGCTTGAAATCAATCATAAAGCACTTGGAAACTATGCATATTCAAAATCATCAAATGTTATTTTACATAAATTTCATAATCATGCAAAGAATTTCAACAATGATGTTGAAAATGATAAGATCAGTAAGGCTAAGCTCTGATAAAATTTACCCTTAATTTCAAGAAACAATTATAACTTATAGGATTAATTAACTTCTCAAACCTGAACATATATTCCCATTTACAAAATAAAATATAAGTTAACATATTTTATGTTGCTTTCAAATAGCTCTACATCGAAATTAATGTAATCTTACAATTTATTAATACAATAATAGCTAGTAAGGTCTAATTTACCCAAAAAATAACCTTTTTAAAGTATGAGATATTTTGCACAGGAGCTCAACCAACTAATCAACACACAGGAGTTTCTGCGCTCATGAAGATCATATAGTTGTCAATTTACATATGAACTTAGCTTTAATTAAAAAATATCATCTAGGCAGAGCAACCCTTTGACAAGCTCAAAAGGGGCTAGGGAGAAGGGGGAGAAAACTCTATTAACAATTAACCCAATTCTAGCCTCAAGCAAGCAAACTGTGAGCTGGTGCTTCTCTCAATCCAATTTCTCCCATCATATGTCTTAAATTTCCTATATCCTTCCACCTTCCTACAGCAGCATATATAAATTTTAGACATCAATACTCAGTTTCCTGTGTTTTCTAGTTCAATCTCAAATAGTCACTTTGCTGCTATTTCTCCAATTTCAACATTCTCATGTATCGCGCAGGCACCTAGCAGCGCACCGCATATAGCATGGTTAGGTATATATTGTATATTTTTAATCAGACCATCATATGCTTCTCTGAGTCGGCCAGTGCGACCAAGAAGATCAACAATGCATTTGTAGTGATCATTCTGTGGAGTAACTCTACTATTTTCGAGGATGAACATGAACAAACGCAAGCCTTCATCAACTAAGCCAGCATGGCTGCTAGCATACAAGACAGTAGTTGTTATATGTTATCAACAATAATTGTACAAACAATTTAAAAATTTGAATTATTTTATTAAAAAAATTTAAAAAAATATATAATATATAAAATAAATAAATAAAAATAATAACAGAGGCGTTTGTATCACACAGTGTTCTAAAGATAATCTTTTCGCTCACCGTGAGTGTTTGAAAACGACAAAAATTTGTCTCCCAAGATACAATAATTAAATAATAATAAACTTACATCATAGTTTATTATTCTAAGAACTTTAAAGTATCTGAACTCTATTTAAAAAACCTAACTCTTTACGCTACTCTTTTTTTCTCTTCTTTTTTTCCTTTCCTTTTCCTCTTTTCCTCTTTTCTTTCTTTTCTTTTTCTCTTCCTTCTTCTTCTCGCCGCTCTCCTTCTCTTTTCTCTTTTTTTCTTTTTCGTTCTCAGATTTTCTTGTGTCTTTTCTTCTCTATTTATAGAAGAATTATAGAGAAACAGAAGCTGAGAATTGATGTAGAGGAGAAACGATTGAAAATTGAAGTAAAGAAACAGAAGAAATCAAAAGGGAGGTAACAGAAAATTTAAAAGAATTGAAACTGAAAATTGAAATTTTTATTCAATTTTTTCTAACAATCCTCCACATGAATAAAAATTGACATAGATTTTAAATCAAATTTTAACACGAAAATAGAGTTCAGTGGACCAAAACCTGCAAATGATAGGTAGGTGTTACCCTTTGAACCTTCTTTTGTGAAAATATATTTACCTTACTGACTAAGCAGTAGACACGATATCCTTGAACTATTCTGCCATTTATGTAAGCGATGACATACTTTACACAAGAATCTTTATTGACACAATTCAGTTCTCACTGTTATATTCGTTTTGGCCATGAACATATACATGGTTTTGTGAGAGTCTCTAAAGAATTGAGCCCTACACAATTCTCTTTCGAAACGGCCTCACTCTTCCCTCACATAGGTGATCTTTTATCTTTAAAAGTAATCCGCAAAGAGTAACCCACATACTCCGCTCGATATTCTCTTCAGAAGAATCATTAAAAGCCTTAGCTTATCCTGTATCTTATGGGTATCATTGTTTTCATCATAAGAATGAACTTGAGGGTAAACCCTTACAGTGATCTCACTAAGTTTTTACAATTAGGTTGTCCCTTTGAATCTAGATCTTGGGATCTCCAGTCAAATAGGTTAGGTTTCTTTTGCAAATCCTTATTCATTCATAGGATTTAGTCTCATTCCTCTTGATGACTTATCAACTAATTCTCGATTTAACCCTTTAGTTAAGAGATCAACTATGTTATCCTTTGACTTCACATAGTCCATAGAGATAACCCTAATTGAGAGTAGTTGTCTAATGATATTATGTTTACGACGTATATGTTAAGACTTACCATTATATATATATATATATATTACTTTGTGCCCTGCCAATAACAAATTGACTATCACAATGAATGCATATTGCAGGTATAGGCTTTACCCACTTAGGAATATCCTCTACAAAATTGCGTAGCCATTCGGCTTTTTCACCATATTTATCCAAAGCAATGAACTCAAATTCCATCATGAATATAGCAATGCATATCTGTTTAGAGGATTTCCATGAAACAGCTACACCACCCAATATGAATACATATCCACTAGTAGACTTTGAGTCTTTCATATCAGATATTCAATTGGCATCACTGTATCCTTCTAATACAGTTGGATATTTTGTGTAGTGCAGTCCATAGTTACGTGTATATCTTATGTATTTAAGTAGTCTTGTAATACCTTTCCAATGATTAGATCCTGAATTACTAGTAAATCTACTTAGTTTGCTTACAACATAAGCTATGTCTGGTCTCGTACAACTCATCAAGTACATAAGACTTCCTATCACTCTAGAATATTCTAGTTGAGACACACACTAACTTTTATTCTTAGATAGGTGTAGATTTACATCTACTAGTGTTCTCACAATTCCAGAATCACCCTTGTTGAATTTCTCAAGTATTTTGTCAACATAATGACATTGACTTAGAATGAGATCGCTTGATATCCTTGATATCTTAATTCCTAGAATTACATCAGCATGTCCCATGTCTTTCATATCAAACCTTGAATTCAACATAGACTTAGTAGATTTGATCATTTGAACATTACTACCTACAATTAGCATGTCATCAACGTAAAGACACAAGATAACATAACCATCTTCTTTTTCCTTGACATATACACATTTGTCACATTCATTGATTTTAAAGCCATTTGTCCTTACAACATTATCAAACTTTTCATGCCATTGTTTTGGTGCTAATTTCAAGCCATATAAAGGCTTCACCAATTTACAAACCTTTCCTTCTTTCCCTAGGCATGAAAAACCCTTGGCTTGGTCCATGTAGATTTCTTCATCTAACTCTCCATTTAGAAAGGTTGTCTTTACATCCATTTGATGTATTTCAAGATTTTGCAGAGCTACGATAGCAATTATCATCCTTATATATGTTATTCTCATCACAGGAGAATAAGTATCAAAGTAATCAAGGTCATGTCGTTGTTTGTATCCCTTAATTATAAGTCTGGCCTTGTACTTATCAATTGATCAATCTAATTTATGTTTTCTTATAAAAATCTACTTAGACCCTAGTGTTTTACTACTTGGAGGTAAATCATTTTTTGGGTACCTTATTTAAAAGGTAGTTAGTTGATAAAATAGCTTCCCCTCACAAGTTTTGTAGCAACCCAGAACTTAATAGCATTACATTCATCATTTTTTTCAAGGTACGATTATTACGTTCAACGACCCCATTTTGCTGAGGTGAATAAGGTATTGTGATTTCATAAATAACTCCATGTTATGCACAGAATTCACCAAACGGTGCCTCATATTCATCACCACGATCACTACGCAATATCTTGATTTTCTTATTGAGTTGATTCTTAACTTCTGTTTCATAAAGAATAAATTGCTCTATAGCTTCATCTTTTCTTTTAAGCAAATACATATAACAATATTTTATGCTATCATCAACAAAAGTAATAAAATAATTATTGTTACCTCTTGTTTGAAGGAATTTCAAATCATATAGATCACTATGGATTAAGTTCAAAGGTTCAGTGTTCCTTTTAATCTAATGAAACGATGATCTAATCATTTTTACCTCAACACAAGTCTTACACTTGGTGTTTTAAATCTATTTGAAATGTAGGTATGTGTTACATGTTAATTAATCTACGCAATGTATAATAATTAACATGATCTCGTCTACCATCATCTCTAATTTGTCACAATGTGCAAAGTCTCACATTTTGCTAGCATAATAAAAATGACTTAAATTTTTACTTCAGCACCATAGAGAGATGAGATTGGGAAGGAAAATAGTGCAAATTGCTTGTTGAAGTAACCATCGCAAGCAGTTGTAAAAGCTCATGTACCACACTGACAAAATTCCGTTATAAACTACCTCATACTACTAGGACAGACAGTTGTAAGAATTCAACCCATTCTACTTAAGAATTTATGATAGTACAATGATCCAAACAAATAACATAAATTTAATGCAAGGCAAAAGGAAAGACAAGCTTCTCACTTTATCCTAACCACTAGGAGAAAGTAAGAAGAAACAAAAAATTCAACTTAAACCGCAACAGTAGCATGAAATGACCGCCTCAAGCTATAATTCTTTGACCCTAGCATAGGCCACTTCAAACTTCATATTTGCTTTATGCCACAGCAGGCATGTCCTTGAGCCATGAATCAAGGGGCTTACCAATTGAGTAGACGATGAAACCAATTTCACGCAGCTTGTCCACATCAATAACGTTCCTACCATCAAATATAAATGCCGGTTTCTGCATATTATCATATATTTTCTGGTAATCAAGATCCTTGAACTCATCCCACTCAGTCATGATACAAACAGCATGAGCATCTTTTGTTGCTGTATAGGCATCCCAAACAACACTAACTTGCTTCACGGTAGTTGGACTCATTGGTTGTAGGTGAAGAGGATGGTCCCAGTCAAATTTGTTCATTGTGAGGTCCCTCTGGATTTGGTCCTCAGTAACTTGCGGGTCATATATGCTCAGTCGGGCCTTGTCCCCCAAAAGCCCCTTGCATACATCAATGGCTGGGGTCTCCCTTGTATCACCAGTATCTTTCTTGAAAGCGAATCCTAGAATGGCAATCTTCTTGTTAGAGACAGTGTTGAACATAGAGGCAACAACACGGTTCACAAAGCGACTCTTCTGATAATCATTGATCTTGATGACCTGCTTCCAGTATTCCGCAACCTCAGGAAGTCCATTGCACTCACAGATGTAAACCAGATTCAATATGTCCTTCTGGAAGCAGGAACCTCCAAACCCAACACTAGCATTAAGGAACTTGGGTCCAATTCTTGAGTCTGTTCCTACAGCATATGAGACTTGTTTAACATTGGCCCCAGTAGCTTCACAAAGAGCTGACATGGCATTAACAGAAGAAATTCTTTGGGCCAAGAAGGCATTGGCAGCTAGCTTGGAGAGCTCAGCAGACCAGAGATTGGTGGTTAAGATTCTATCTTCAGGAACCCAATGAGCGTAAACATCCTTCAAAGCCCTAACTGCCTTCTGACCTTCTGGGGTCTCCCTGCCTCCAATAAGAACCCTATCTGGCTTAAATAGATCTTGAATTGCAGTTCCCTCAGCAAGGAACTCAGGGTTTGAGAGAATCTGGAACTTGATCCCTTTGCTGTTGTGGGTTAGAATTTTTTCAATGGCCTCAGCTGTTTTGACTGGGACTGTGGACTTCTCAACTACAATCTTGTCAGATTTTGACACATCGGCAATCATCCGTGCTGCACTCTCCCAGTATGTCAGATCCGCAGCTTTTCCGGCTCCAAGCCCCCGAGTTTTGGTTGGGGTATTAACAGAGACAAAGACAATATCAGCCTCTGCAACATATTTCTCTACATCTGTGCTGAAGAAGAGGTTCTTGCCACGGCACTGCTTCACAACACCATCAAGATCAGGCTCATAAATTGGAAGCTGGTCACTGTTCCAAGCAGTGATACGAGGAACAGAGATATCCACAACAGCAACTTCAACCGATGGACATTTCAATGCAATGACAGCCATTGTTGGGCCCCCAACATATCCAGCACCAATGCAACAGATCTTCACCATGATTGCTTTATCACTCTATAACCTGCATACAGTGAAGTTCAAAAATATCATGAAGAGTACTGCAAAGGCGTGCTAATACAGATGCTCTTCTTCTTCTAGAAAAAAATTAGTTATAGGACACAAATTACTCATAAAGGCATAGTGTTTTGAGGAAAAGTGTATCCCAAAAAAAGTATTTTCCTAAATTCAGACTCAGACTCAAAACTGGCAAAGTTTTCTTCCACCTCTGTACCAAAGCAGCAAACTACTCTCTCTCTCTCTCTTCGAACAGCCGCAAACTACCTTTGTCGAAATTATACTTTAATTTGATAGTTATTAAGTAGGATAGTACGCATTTGTTATCTCTTTTAAAAATATCACCAAAATTTATCTGTAAAATTTAAACCAAATTTTCAAAAATAAGATTAACATTTTGTTAAAACTTTATTTTTTAATCAAAAATAACAAAAATAAATATATAATTTTTTAAAAAAATGAATAAATTATGATTTAAAATAACAAATAAATAAAAAATTAAATATTTAAAAAATCTTTGAGACTATTCATCGTAAAAAGATGTACTACGATATACAAAAACTAGTTTTTTAAATATATATTTTCTTTATTTTTGATAAAAGAAAATAAAATAACTTCGGTGACTATTTTAAAAGAAATAATGGAATTGTACTTAGTGACAGATGTATGTACACGCAAGAATGAGTATACATCCTACCTCAATTTTTGAAAAATAAATTTTTAGAGTAATATTTATAAAATTATAGATAAATTAATGTATAAATTAGAAAATGAATTTTAAATTTTAATTTTTTAATACTTAATATATCAATAAAACTCAATAATTTGAAAATATTTTTATTAAAATAATATACATATAACATATTTTTTAATTAAAAATAAGTAATAAATAAAAAATAATTAATATTATATTTTACTATATATATGTCGTACCTCTTGAATCTAAATACTAAATCCTAAGTACACAGTTGCTATCACTTAAGAACTAATAAACTAAATTACACGAGGGACTTCTGGTACCTATCTTTATTTTTTTATATAAGAAGTCAAGAAGATGCAAACAACTACAGAGAGTACGAGCAGTCAGAAATATCATATTATTAGGTAGCCCTGGTATGTAATAAGATAAGATTTCTGGATTCATGTTTGAACAACAACGAGGAACATAAACAATCATCGAAGAACCCGCCATTGCTAATACTCCCGTACGAAATGGGGATATAAGTAACTAGCATGACAAGAATCAGAGCTAAGAAAAATAAGATCCAACGCCATAGGAAGGAACCGAGAACAATTAGATTCCAGCACGCAGACATGGTAGTATAGATCATTGATCATTTTCAGTGCAAAACATGCTGGTAGATCTACGATTACATCTAAAGCACATATTAAACTGACTCTAATATTTTTCTAAGCTAAATAATCCAGTCTGCGAACCAGATCCACTCCCAACCAGCTGAGTTGATCATTCCAATGCTAAAAATCATCATTAATTAAGCTTAAATCATAAAATTGGCTTAAGATCTAGACATTTTCAACAAGTGAAACAAACCCACCGACCTATAGGAGAACCCATCTCCGAAAATCCAAATCAAATATGAAATTTAGATCGGGAGCAAAAACAGCATATAATCCATACCTCCCCACCCTCCCCCCAAAAAAAACCGAAATTCAAATGAATACCAAAAAATGTGCGTCAAAGCAAGGATTCAAGAAATCATACATAAAGATTTGAAATTTTGAAGAAGAAAACGTCACAGTTACCTCGTGATTATTTTGGTTCGGCTTTCTCTGCGCAAAACAACCAGAACGAGAGAAAGAAGGGTAGGAAGAATGAAAGAGAAGTAGGCTTCAGTTAAATATGCAACGCTTGTCCAAGATCTGCCCTTTTGATTTTCTAAAATGACAAGCCAGTCCAGGCCCTACAACCTCGCGTGAAGTTCTCAAATGCGAACATTAGAATATAAATGTAAAATCACTTTTGAATGCGGTCTTTGTAATCAATCACAATTTACTTAAAAACCAGTGCATGCATAAATAAACATAAATAAATAAATATAACTACACTACTTTTCTTAGTTAGAAGAGCTCATTCTCGTGTTTATATAATATATTTTTCTTGTTAATTTTAATTTTTTTTTGAAAATATCTAAAATAAATTTTAATTTACTTAAGATAATATTTTTAATAATTTTTAAATTTAATAAAAAATATGTAGTAAAAATATTAAAATGAGATGTAATAATTATTCCTTTTTATTTTCACAATATAATTATTATTGATTTTAAAAATGATCAAAAATAAAATTTAAAAAAATGTATTTTTATTTTTAATATATTTTTTATGTTAATATAAATTTATTAAGAATATTTTTAATAATTTTTAAAATTATAAAAAGTAATAAGTGTTCTAAATAAATATAAGATGAAAGACCTATAGAACTTAAAATTATACAAAAATTTGATAGTTATTAATTAGTGTATAAAAATACTGTAACTTTAAAAAAAAAGCACATTAATCTTAAATTTATAATTCATCTTTTTTAAAAAAAATGGTCATGTATTTTACAAATGATCACATTTTAAATAATATTTTTGAATTATAAATTAATAAAAAATAAATTAATTTTTTACAACAATAAAACTCAAAGATATGTGATAAATTTAGAATCAATATACATCTTTTTTTAAAAAATTAAAGGATTTTTAATATATCTACATATATTCTCTTAAAGAACTTAATAATATAACTCATTACGGCTCCAATGGGATTTGTATTTAAAAGCTTTACTAATTTTTAGGGGTTCTAAATTTTGACTTTAATTTTTACAAATTTAATTTTGCAAAGAGATATTGTAACAATCGTTCACAACACATTAAAAAATAACAAATAAATTCTTATACTTATTTATAGTTGTGACAAACACAACTGTTATTTTTAAAAATTGATAATTAATATATCGCGTAACCATCAAATATATCTGTGATAATATTCTCTTTCTTTAAATATTGAAATGTCATTATATAATTTA
The DNA here is from genome assembly GCA_033030585.1 of Hippophae rhamnoides. Taxonomy (NCBI): domain Eukaryota; kingdom Viridiplantae; phylum Streptophyta; class Magnoliopsida; order Rosales; family Elaeagnaceae; genus Hippophae; species Hippophae rhamnoides. The sequence continues at coordinate 55,928,868 of CM065428.1, read as the reverse complement.
ATATGTTAAAATTAATTTTTTTTTAATTTAACACATTTAAACCCTTTATTTATGATTATAAAAAGATATTCCTTTAATAATAATAATAATAATAATAATAATAATAAAATTTATTGTTATTATTATCCTGATATGCTTCTTGTTTATTAGTTTTTTATTTTATAAAATGATATTTTTGTATAATTTAAATTTATGATTTAAACTAAAGAATGAATGAATATTGATGTAAATCCACTAATTAAATTACTCTTGCGCATATATTAGTTAAAGTGCAAAGGCAATAAACTTGAAATTTAAGGATCGATTGCTTTACTTGAAGATTCAGAAAAATGTTGGAGTAAGACTGAAGCCAATTGAAAAAATATATATATATATATGAAAATAAAAAGCCTACAAAGTCGTGAACCTCGTGGTGATGATGGAACATAATGAAACCAACAAAAAAAAGCAATTAATAAATATTAGACTGAAACAACAGAAAATAATTAGGACATTAAATTATTTTTTAATTCAAAAAATAACCAACCACATTTTTTTCATGTACGTACGTGGTAGGAATTATTATTATTATTATTATTTTTAGAATATATGATGCTTTAATATTTTAAATTAATATAATTTTTATTTAAAAATAATATCAAATAGAAGGCAGAGGAAAAAAAAATCTGATTAATTATAAATATATTTTAAAAATAATTAATAGTACCTAATGAATTGGGACCTTATATAATTACACCTTTCGCATACTCCAGACTTAATTAATACCAACTCAATGCTAGCTAGATATTAATATTTTTTTTTTCATTCAAAACAATGCAAAATATTAATAACATGAATAATGCATAATTCGTGTGGAGTAAATAGAGTAAATAGGCAGGTGCATGTGTTACCTTGTTTTAATATATTGTCAAAATCAGAATAAGCTGGAATTTTACAGTGAAATTAAAAAAATATATATATATTTTAAAAATTTATAATAATATTAAACAAATTTTAATTAGATAGTAATTAATATTAAATATGTTTAAATTATAGTAGTTTAATTTTAAATTAAATATTATAAAATTAATAAAAAATTATTTTATAACTATAAATTTTAAAATTAATATTTTTGTTATTTTTTTAAAGTTTATAAAGCATTTGCAGGCGAACTCAATCGGTTCATTATTCTTTCTCGTTTGTAAGAAAGGTAGTAGATCTCATTCGTCTTTGCGTAGGACAAAAGTGAATTAACTTTTTCATTCCGGTATATTACAAGGGACTTTGAAATTTAACTATTTTAGGAATATTATATATCCAGTTTATTTCACCAACCCAATTTTTATTTGGTTACTTCAATTTATCTAAATTTTTAATCTTTACAATTAAAATAACTAAATTTTTTCAACTGATATTTTTTTTTTAGTTAAATTAAAAAATTTTATTTAATTAATTGATTTTTTACTTTTGACAAAATTGGTAGAAATTTACATTTTTTAAAGCAAAATTTCTAACCTTTATTTATTATTTGTTTATAAATAATATATATTTATTCTTTTAAGCAGCGTAATTATCAATATATCATATACATTTAATTTTTTTAATAAACAAATAGTTTTATAGTTTCTCATAAATTCTAAATAATGACATGGGAATTCGTGAAAAAAAAATGATTTGACATGAGAGCAGATATAACTAGTTTGAAACGGAGATTGTAGTATTATTTAAAAAAGAAAGAAAAAGAAATGGAGCTTGTAGAAAAATCTTAGAAACAAGAAAATGAGAAAGAAAGCAAGCAAGATATATAGTTTAAAACAACAAAGAAATATTAATTAATTCTAAAATAATAATAAAGAAATTATAAACGTGAGTGAACAAAATGTATTTTGAAGTGTTAAATATCTTTAGGAACAAGATATTAATATCATTTATAATTTTATATAACTTTTAATTTAATAAGATCTTATTAGATTGAGTTAGGTTTAAATTTCTAACACAAATATTATTTAATACATGAATGAATTTCGTATTAAAATATATAAAATTCAAATAAATATATAGTTAAAATGTTTTATTTTTTTTCTAATGCATTTAACTTCTTAGAGTTGTACCGGACATCATTCGATCGTTTGTTAAAGGCATGTTATTATTTACACTTCTATGCTTCGAATGTCAAAAGTTTGACTTAATTATTTGAATTTGTTACTTTTTAAGTAAAGGAAGAAATATTTGAAAGTTTTGTTAATTGAATCAGTTGTTTTGGTTTAAAAAAAGAATTTTAATATTTTAATAGATAATTATTTAATATATTAATTGTATTTGAATTATAATTTTTGACATAAAAAAATGTTATTTATTTAATCCGTTTGTTGTATTTGAAAAAATATCTCCCAATTAACTAGGAATATATAATATGTTGTATCTAATATTTTTTCTTATTTAATTAAATTAGTTTTAAAAAATTACATAAAATAACTCTTAAAATTTATAATAAAAATATCATCCTAATAACGTAAAACATCCATTTAAATAATCATAATTTAAATTGTAAGTAAAATGATAAATTAATTTTTTTTATATATTAAAAATATATAAATTACATAGAATATATGTTATTTTAATGTTCATAAATTTTAAAAAGAGTTATTTTTTTATTATTTTTCTTTTAATTTTTAGACATTAACTCAATAAAATTATGAAAATTAAATACTAAATTAATTATTCAGTCATATTTTAATTAAAATGTAAAATGTTAAGTTAGTTAATTAGTTATTGTAATTGAAACATTTATGTTTAATAACTTAAATTTTAAGAATATCTTTGTAGAATTTACTGCAGAATTTATACTATAAATTTTTACCAAAAAGTTATTTAAAATAATTTAAAAAATACACATATTTAAATTAATATATTAAAATATAACCTTTCAATATCATAAAATATTAAAAATAACAATGCATTAATATAATTATCTCCAAAAACCAAACCTTTTGAGAAGAACGGATTTTCTTTTGGTGGTAAAACTTGAAAAAGACGATGTAAAATGTTGAATTCCTATAAGTCGCATAGTAAGTACCGTACAGCATAAGTCCAAACAAATTAAACTATCTCCAATAATCCACTAAAAAAGTAATCTATTTCTTTCTTTTTTTCATTTTTTATTGATTAAACAGTTAGTTACATCATGGTATCCAAAAAAGGGTCCGGATTGGACCAAATCGAACGATTTTTTTAATTAAACGGTTCGGTCTGATTTGTATTAATTTTAAATCGTTCAAATCGGACCGAACCGATTTAATAATATATTAAAAAATTTAAATTATTCTTTATTAAATTATAAAAAATTGGACCAAATCGGGAACCAAATCAGACCAAACCGTTTTATAAATCAAACGGTCCGATCCGATCTGGTTTTTATTTCTTAAAACCGTTTCAAACGGTTCGATTTGATTAAGTTTTTTTTAGGAAAAACCGGATCGAACCAGACCATGTACGCCCCTAAGTTACATCGTTAACGGGTCATGATATTTATAAAGTTATATTTACGTTTATAATTTATATAAAATTTTAAAATTATAATATCTTCACTTCTCCGTTATTAAAAGAGAGAAAAAAATCTTAAATATAATTTATATATGTCTTATTAATATAAATAGTTTATCTCATCTTCATTTCTAATACTTTTATTTATTTTTATATAAATAAAAAATTAAGATGATTTCGTTAAGTATTCGTATTTTTCAAAGTTCTTTATTAAAAGAAGCTGTTGAATATTGGCTCTAAAAGTAATAAATTAGTGGCATAATTTAGGAAAATTTGTGGCATGATTTAAGAAAATTAGTGGCATAATTTAAGAAAATTGATGGCCTAATTTAAGGCTTAAATTATGGCACAATTTAAGAAAAGGGAGCCTTTCTTCATCTATAAATAGGGAAGAGTTCATGCATTGAAGAACAAGACAAAAATCGAAAAATCGTAGAGAGTATAAGAAACTCAAAGAGAGAAAATACTTGTGAGTTTGGGAAAACACTGGTAGATATTATTACAGAATCAGATCGTATTCAGATATTTCCTACTCGGCTCAAATAATATCTCATACCTTCATCGCGACCTGCGAATGTCGAACCACATAAATTCTATGTGTTCATTTTATCGCTTTGATATATTCATATACCGCTATTTATTGCTTCCGCCCACAACAGAAGCTCTATTAACCCTAATTTTGACTGCAAATTGCAAGAAAGTTACATTTTAAGAGAATGAAATATTGAGGAATATTTGAACCTCGGGGGAAATCTTCCAATGTTGAAGGAGAGTTTAAATGCAGGCCTAGAGAAGCACTTGTAATCTGGCACTCTGCAAATTTATCAGCAGCCAGTGCTAGCTATTTTTTCGATGATAACCTCTCCATTCATTATTTCATATGAATATAAATTTGCATGTAAAAGACATATTTTAATATAAAAATTAATAATATATTTTTAAAATTAGTAAAATACTCTATATTTTCGTGGACATGGTTTAAACACAATTTTTTCCGATTCACAATAATACAACATTTCGAAATCCTCAACCAAGATGCAAGCCAGCCAAGTACTAGTTTACAGGTAACTGCATCCCAATTTCTCAGACTGCAAAACCGAGCTTGACATCTATAAGGTCAAACCTATTATATTGGGCACCATTTATAGAAACAAGGCTAAAAGAGTTCTAATAGGAGGATCCCAATTCACTGGAAATTTTACCAAACGTGAAATATGTTAAGGACTATGACTACACTAATAGCACCTCCATGGGTCAGCTGTAATGATATTATGCCAACACTTCCATGAATCAGTTGTAATGATACTATATCAACACCTTCGTAGATCAATTGTAATGATATCATGCATGTACGCTAATGTGTAGACTTGTTGTCATTCTCTTTAACCTTTTTGATTACTTTATATATATGTTTATAAGTTCATTTATAACTACAACATTAGAAAATGCAGAAGCAGAAATAAAACAATGTTCAGTTTTCATTTGTTCTCTAATTCTATCATGGTATCAAAGTGTACTTGTCAAGAATTAAAATAGCCACCAGTCCGTCAGTTTGCCGCCACCAGTTACGCTACCAGTTTCGTCAGTTTCCATACCCATAGCCACCACCCAAAACCGCCACCAGTCCGTCAGTTTTCATACCCAAAGCCACGACCCAAAGCTGCTACCAGTTTTTAGTTTTCATACCCAAAACCGCCACCCAAAGCCGCTACCAGTTTTTAGTTTCCATACCCAAAGCCACCACCCAAAGTCGCTACCAATCCCGTCAATTTCCATACCCAAACCCAAGATCTTCGGTTCATCAAACCAACGCTCTACACCACCAGTTATGTTTCAACGCCGCGCAGGAAAAGCTTTAAGTGGTGCTGCGAAGAGAAAACCATGGATGAATAGTGCCAGAAACAACACCACCCAGAGAAGGTTGAATTGTAGAGATGAATGGCACCCGAAGAAGATTGAATCGTAGAGATGAACGGTGCTCGTTCCAGTTCTGCCTATTCCAACGCCAGATCTTCCTCTGTGCCCGTTCCAGTTCTAGATCCTCCTCGACACAGTTCTTCTTCCTCTCTCGTCTCAGAGAGGACTGAGTCACATAAATGAGCAGCGGGATACGCGATACTTAATATATATTTGGCTGTTAGTTTTATTTTAAAAAAAACATACAATGTGCACTACTGAGTCCACCACCTCCGGGATTTCTTTAACATCCTTAAATAGTACGGGAGTTGTGGTTCAACTACAAAATCAGCTCATTTCTTTTAAATTGAATGATTCAAACTACCTTCTCTAAAAACACCAAGTGTTCACTACTGTTAAAGGGTATAGAATCGAACATTTTCTTTCTTATACTAACAAAGCTCCAACAAAGTTCAAAGAGAATACAGAAACAGGAGAAAAAGAAATTAATCAAGATTTTTTGAGCTGGACAAGGCAAGATCAGCTCCTTGCCTCATGGCTTCTATCATCTTTATCTGAGAATCTTTTAATGATGATGGTCGGTCTAGAATCATCTTTCCAAATCTAGGAAGCTCTAGAGATAAATTTCTCATCTCAATCTGCAGCAAGGAAGATGCAGTTCAAGCTTCAACTCTCATCTATCAAAAAGGCTCTTTACCTATGAGAGACTATTTGAACAAGGTAAAGTCTTGCTATGATTTTCTAGCATTGGCTAGTCAACCAATCTCAGATGATGATCAAGTAATGCAAGTTCTTGCTGGACTAGGAAATGAATTTGATCCTATTGTTGTTGCAACCACCTCAAGGATAGAACCATGTAAACTCAGAGAAGTTTATGCTATGCTTCTAAGTTATGAAACCAGGCTTGAAAATACTGGACATCATTTTGTCAACACTGAAGGCTTAAATCCATCTGTGAATGTTGTCACTCAATCCAACTTTCAGAGACAATTCAATAATAGTGGAAATGACTATCAAGGAGGTAGAGGGAGAAGCAACTTTCAGAATTCAAGAGGAAGAGTCGGGTCTTCTTATATAGTAAGAGGAGGAAGGAGTTTCAAAAGCTCAAACAGAAGTAGATGTCAGATCTATAACTACACAAATCACACTGCTGATAAGTGTTATTATAGATTTGATGCCAACTATGGTTCACCTTCAAATACTCAGAATATGGCTTATAACTCTTAAAACTTCACAACATATCCAATCACTAAAACAAGCTCTTCTAAATCAGAGATAAGCATGTCTTGGTATGCAGATTTTGGAGCATCCAACCATGTGACAAATGAGCTTGGCAATCTCAATATTGCTTCAAAATTTCAAGGCACCAACAAGGTTCAAGTAGGGAATGGATCAGGTTTGTGCATTACTCACATTGGTAGCTCACAAATTAAGTCTCATAATTTTCATAAAACATTTCTCTTAACTGATCTTCTTCATGTTCCTGAGATAACTAAGAATTTGATTAGTGTCTCACAATTCTCCAAAGATAACTCTGTGTATTTTGAATTTCATCCCACTTTTTGTTGTGTCAAGGATCATGTTACACATCAAACACTCCTCAAAGGCATTCTTAAGAATGGACTCTACAAGTTTGATATTCAACCACTCAGGTCTCAAATTGTTCACTCAAGCCCCACTCAATTACGTTCTCATGTTTCAACTCTTCTTATCAAGAGAAATAATCAAGATATTCAACTTTGGCACAATAGATTGGGTCATGCTTCAAATAATGCAGTAAGAACTGTTCTTGGCACAGTTATAAAGAATTGTAATTTCTCTGATATTTTAAATAAAAATGTTTTATGTGATTCTTGTATGAAGTCTAAGAGTCATCAATTTCCTTTTCCTATGTTTGAAACTGAGTATTATCACCCATTTGAACTTATTCACACTGATGTTTAGGGTTCTTCACCACAAAAATCCACTAATGGCTTTTAGTACTATGTTACTTTTGTTGACTATTTTAGCAGATATACATTGTTGTATCTTCTTAAACAAAAATCTGAAGTTCAAAATGCTTTCATTCATTTACAAAACATTGTTTCCACTCAATTTCAAACCAAAATTAAAATGGTTCAAAGTGATAGAGGATGTGAGTTCATAGGCCTTACAAAACTCTTTAATGACCATGGCATTTTACATAGAATCTCTTGTCCCTATACACCTCAACAAAATGGTCTTGTTGAAAGAAAGCATAGACATGTTATGGAGATGGGATTGTCCTTGTTAGCTCACTCAAACATGCCCACTCAGTTTTGGGATGATGCCTTTACTACCTCAGTCTATATCATTAATAGGCTTCCAACGAAGATCCTAAATCATAAAAGTCCCTATGAGATGCTTTTCAAATCTAAGCCTACCTATCTCCATCTAAGAACCTTTGGCTGTCTATGTTATCCTTATCTTAGACCTTTCAATAAGTATAAGTTGGAATACAGATCACACCCAAGCACCTTTCTTGGGTACAATAGCAAATACAAAGGCTATAAAACACTATTTCCAAATGGTAGAGTCATAATATCCAGAAGTGTGATCTTTGATGAAAGCATATTCCCTTTTGCTCAAGCTCCTAAATATCATAATACTCACTCTCAATCATCCATTCTAGCACCTTTACTAGACGCTACTTTTCATTTACCTTCTCAATTACATTCCAACTCTACCTCATCTCAGCATACCTCACATGTTAAAACGTTCCCTTCTCATTGTACTCACTCTCACCAAATGTCTCATCCATCTCATCACTCGCCTATTTCTATTCCTTCTTCAGCTTTAAGTCATACTTCTACTCCTCTTATTGATGAGCTACCAATTGAGTCTAATGCATCTCCTCAGTCTATTAGTAATACTAATATGAATGATCCAGCTCCAGGTACTCTTAACAAGCATCATATGGTCACAAGGTCAAGAACTGGGAACTTAAAGCCAAGAGTCCTCAATGCAACAATGACTGACACACAAGAACCTTTTTCCTACAAGGAGGCTCTTCTTAATCCACACTGGAAAAAAGACATGGAAGAGGAGTATAGAGCTCTCATGAAGAATCATATATGGATCTTGTGTGACCTATCTGCTAGTAAGAAGGTTATTAGTTGTAAATGGGTATTCATGGTCAAGAGACGCTCAGATGGGAGTATAGCTAGGTATAAAGCTAGATTGGTAGCTAAAGGCTATGATTAAGTACCTAGCTATGATTAAGTACCTAGCTTTGATTTTTCAGAGACTTTCAGCCCTGTTGTGAAGCCAACTACCATAAGAACAGTGCTTTCTATCTCTGTAAATCAAGGATGGACAGTAAAACAACTCGATGTTAATAATGCATTTCTAAATGGAGATTTGGACAAGGAAGTGTTTATGAGTCAACCACTAGGATTTGAATACATGAATGATAGTGATAGTGAAAATTCCTTAAAAGTATGCAGATTGGCCAAAACATTATATGGACTTAGGCAAGCCCCTAAAGCTTAGTCAGATAAACTCAAACATACTCTCCTCAGTCATAGTTTTTATTGCTCAAGAGTAGATAACTCACTTTTTTTCAAAAATACCTCTTTTGGATGCATTTGGCTTCTTGTTTATGTTGATGATATATTGGTCATTGGACGCGACATTAAAGGCATTCATTCTATCATAACTCATCTTGATAAGCAATTTTCTTTGAAAGATTTAGGTGAAATCCATCAGTTTCTTAGATTAGAGGTTACTCACACCAACTCTGGTCTTCATCTCAGTCAAGGGACATATATTAAAGATCTTCTCACTCGAGCTGCAATGTTTCAAGCTAAGGGTCTGCCCACACTAATGGCTTCCTCACTAAAATTATCTAAGTTTCAGGGTATGCCTACAGTTAATCCTGCCTTCTATAGGAGTATAGTTGGTGCTCTCTAATATGTTACTCTCACTAGACCAAAAATTATCTATAGTGTTAATAGAGTATGTCAGTTCATGCATTGTCCTTTAGATGAACACTGAAAGGCAATGAAAAAGATTCTCAGGTATTTGGCTGGCAAAATTAATCATGGGATTCATTTTACAAGGGACACAGTCTTGATCTGGTAGGATTCTCAGATGCCGATTGTGGAGCTAATATTGATGATAGAAAATCCATCACTGGTTTTTGTATCTTTCTTTGTAAAAATCTTGTCTCATGGTCTTCAAAGAAACAATCTTCAGTATCTCGATCAAGTACTGAAGCTGAATACCGCAGCTTGGCTAATGCTACTTCAGAGGTAATATGGCTTCATGCTTTGCTTAGGGAGTTACATGTCACACTCCCTCATACTCTTACAATTTGGGTGGACAATCAAAGTACCATCTCCCTTGCTTCAAACCATGTGCTTCATGCTAGAACTAAACATGTGGAATTGGACATACATTTCATTTGTGACCTAATTCAGAAAAACCTAATTCAAATTAGGTTTGTACAATCCTGTGATCAAAATGCAGATATCTTCACAAAACCTTTGAGTATTCAATTATTCTCTCGGTTGACACTAAAATTGACTGTCTGGTCACTCACCTTGCTCGACTTGAGGGAGAATGTTAAGGACTATGCCAACATTGCCAGTACCTCCATTGGTCAACTGTAATGATATTATGCAAGTACCTCCATGGCTCAGCTATAATGGTACTATACCAGTAACTCCATGAGTCAGCTGTAACGATACTATATCAACTATAATGATACTATATCAGCACCTCTATGGACCAGTTGTAATGATATCCTACATGTGCGCTAATGTGCAGACTTGTTGTCATTCTCTTTAACCTTTTTTATTACTTTATATATATGTTTGTAAGTTTATTTATAATTATATTAAAAAATGAGAAGCAGAAATAAAACAATGTTCAGTTTTCATTTGTTCTCTATTTCTATCAAATATTCCTCACTATTTCACTATTTGAAAATGCAACATTCTCGCAGTGTGCACTCGAAATGTTGAAAATTGGGGCTAATGAAGTCTCATTTAGGGTTCAATTGATTTAGAGAAGATCAAACTCAGGATTTGTCCATAATGCCAAAAAAAAAACGGAGAGACTAACAACAGTTAGAATAGACAGAAGTAAAAATGTCCATAATTTAAGAGTTTTATATACATTATAAGTATAAATGTAATTTTATAAACGTTATTTATAATAATCCACTGATTAAAGCTTCAACAAACTCACTGTTTTTTGGTCCAAAAAATTAAATATAAATATTACCATTATTATCTCATTTTCACTCCATCTTAATTCAAAAATAAACTAATTTTTCATTAATTATTATAATTTTCATTTTAATCCTCTGATTACTCAGGCATATTGTTGTCTCAAAAGAAAAGAAAAAAAGAAGATCTTAAACATAGTACTACGATCTAATCGAACTCTTGTTGGCCCAAAAAAAAAATCTAATCGAAAACTGCAAACTGCAGCAGATTGAGGTTGTGCACATCAGAAAATATGTCTACCTCTGATTGTGTTTGCTCCTATTTTCTCTTTACGGTGGTTTACTTCGACTATGTTGTATATTGTACAGAATATTTTGTCGGAGGAAAGCGGTTAAAAATAAAATAAATTAAACAAGGTAAAATAATAATATCAGTAATTTAATGTAATTAATTATTTAATTCGGATTACGTATATGTGATAAATTTTGAAAAATATTTCTTCCACAAATAAAATTAATGGATAATACAACCAATTGAGATAAACCCAAATATTTCCCAAAAATACTAATTTGTAACTCCCATTTTAAAAAATATTCCAGATATTTTTCTAAAATATTCTTTCTCATTCTCTCACACACAACACAATTTTTCATCAAAGGAAATTGTTTATTTGGCTTTGTTTTGCTTCTCTTCTTTTGGTGTGTCTCTCTAAGATAAAAACATTGCCTATTTTTGACCAATTTTTAGCCACAAATATATATATATATTTGATGAATTTTTCAAATGTGGTTGTACGTAAAAAAAATATTTTCTTTCCCTTCCATGTGGACAGGACCTTTAAATATCCCTCTCTCGATTACATAGAGGACATTACCAATCCAACAGCTAAACAACAATATTCAAAATTCTATCTTGGAAGAATTTTTGTCAATATGTCTTATTCATTTTCCTCTATATGTATCTTTTCAAGCTATATTATCTTATTTTCCATTACATCCTTAATATAGTGATTGTTGTGAAATAACGCAAATTCTCGATAAGCCAAACTTATGAGAAAACAAGAATATAAAATAACACACAAATTTGATAACGGAGTTCGGCCAATCTTGCTTACGTCTCCGGACCTGCTGCAGATCTTTTTACTGAAAGAGTATAAATTACACAAGGTGTTTACAACGCTCACAACCCACAACCCAATTACACTCAAGAAAATTACTCTCAATTTTCTCTCACAAAAGCTTTGCTCTCTAAGCTTTTCTCTCAATTGGAATGAAAACTTTGGATGATTAATTCATTACAATTACACATCTATTTATAGGAAAATTCACTCCTTGAATTACTCCTTAAATTAATGGTTCCTTGAATTGCTCCTTGAATTAAGCTCCATGTTTTACTCCTTGTTTTGTTCCATGTTTTGCTCCTTGTTTTGTTCCATGTTTTGCTCCTTAATTTGCTCCTTAAATTAAGGAGCTTTATAACAATAATCTCTAACAATCTCCCACTTGAAGACTGATTTCAATCTGTCTTCACACCTCGATCAATGCAGCAACTTTTCTAGTCTTTGTTACTCTAGCAGACCAACTGAAGTTGAGCACAACTTCAGTTTGTCAATAATCACCACCTTTGTTAACATATCTGCTGGATTTTTGCTTCCTTGAATCTTCTCCAAGATTAACACATCATCTTCTAATGTAGATCCGATGAAGTGATAACGAAGTCCAATATGTTTGGTTCTAGAATGAAATGTCAATTCTTCGCCAAGTGTATTGCACTTGACTATCACTACGCAGTAACATTCTTCTCTTGTTTGAATCCCAACTCGGTTAACAAATCTTGAAGCCATATCATCTCTTTACTAGCTTCATTTATCGCTACATACTCACCAGTAGTGGATAGAGTGACAATTTTCTCGTATTTGTGACATCCAACTAACACCGTAGTTCCAACAAGAATATATAACTGATGGTGCTTCTTCGGTGATCAACTTCACCTCCAAAGTCTGCATCTACATACCCTTGTACTTTTAACTCTCCTTTACTAAAGTACAAACACTTTTCTGCGGTGCCTCGCAGATACCTCAAAATCCACTCGATCGCTTCCCAATGAGTTTTCCCTGGATTTGACATAACCGCTAACAACTCCCACTGCACGGCCAATGTCTAGTCTTGTATGCACTATTGTGTACATCAAACTTCCAATGGCTGAGGCATAAGGAACCTTAGCCATGAATTTTCTCTCTTCCTCTGTCTGAGGGGACTGATCCTTGGATAGGCGAAAATGACTGGCCAAGGGTGTGCTAACTGGCTTGGCATCGCCCATGTTGAATCTTTGCAAAACACGATTGATGTACTCTGCCTGAGATAATTGCAAGGATCCTTTCTTCTTATTTCTTATGATTTGCATTCCAAGAATCTTCTTTGCTGGACCCAAGTCTTTCATGTCAAATTCCTTTGACAATTGCTGCTTCAACCTTTTAATATCATCCATATATGAACATGCTACTAACATAGCATCAACATAAAGTAGTAAAATGATATAACTGGACCTATATCTCTTGAAGTAGCAACAATGATCAGCATTGCACTTCTGGAAACCTTCCTCAGGTAATGGAAAGTCAAATTTTTTGTACCATTGTCTCGGCTTGTTTCTGTGCCATACAAACTCTTCTTAAGTCCGCACACCATGGTCCTCTTCCCCCTTTCTGAGAAATCTTCTGGCTGGTACATGTATATTTCTTCATCTAAATCTCCATGAAGGAATGCAGTCTTCACATCCAACTGTTCAAGATGAAGATCTTCGATGGCTACAATGCTCAATACTGATCTGATAGTATTAAGCTTCACAACGAGAGCAAAAATGTCAGTGTAGTCAACTCCTTCCTTCTGTTGAAACCCTTTGACAACTAGGCGGGCTTTGTATCTCTTGGAACCATCATGCTCCTCTTTCACCCGATACACCCATTTGTTGTGAAGTGCCTTCTTTCCCATAGGTAACTCAGCTAGTTCCCATGTCTGGTTGGAGATGAGAGATTTCATTTCTTCTTTCATAGCAAGCTCCCACTTGTTGGAATCTCGAGTCTGACAAGCTTCATCATAGCATTCAGGCTCCCCTCCATCAGTCAGCAACATATAGTTCATGTATCTCCTGTTAGGCACATGAGGTCGGCAAGACCTTCTCAATACAGAGCCGGAGCAAGAGGTCAGGTGTGTCGAATGCCGTGTACTGCTTTGTCCAACAAGTTCCTCCGGGCCGAGGACTTATTACAATTGGTTTTGTTACTAAGTATACGGGACATCATCTCGCACCGCAAATACCGACTCATTCTCGCTTCGAGTCATTGGCGTCTATTTTATGCATGTCCTTATACATCACCCTTTCGTTGAAAATCACATCTCTGCTACGGATAACTTTCTTCTTTTCGTCATCCCAAATGCGGTAGCCAAACTCATCCTCACCATAGCCAATGAATGTGCATTTCTTGGATTTGGGATCAAGCTTATTCCTGCCTTGATCACTGATATGCACAAATGCTACACAACCGAAAACTTTTAGATGTGATAGTTTCACCTCTTTTTCGCTCCATACCTCCTCTGGTATTCTATGCTCCAATGGAACAGATGGGCCTCGGTTGATCAAGTAAGTTGCCGTGTTGACTACTTCGCCTGCACTTGCTTCGGTAGACTGACCGTATACGAATGCTTCGGCTCTTTCTCGTCAACGTTTGGTCTATATGCTCGCCTACACCATTGTGTTGAGGCGTGCCCGGCACAGCTTCTTTCCATTGTGATCCCGTGGTCATAGTAGAAATTTTTGAATCTGGTGTCTTCATATTCACCACCATTATCTGCTCGAGCTTTTTGATCTTTAAACCCGTCTCATTTTCCACCATAGCTTTCCATCTTCCGAAAGCCTCAAATACTTCGGACTTATGCTTTAGAAAGTAAACCCATACCTTCCGAGAGTGATCATCGATGAAAGTCACGAAGTAGTGTTTCCCACCAATAGATGAGACGGTTGTTGGTCCCCAAACATCGAGTGAATAAGCTCTAGCCTTTCCTTCTTTGGGATTGCAACTTGTCCGAAAGCCGACTCTCTTTTGCTTTCCAAGTATGCAATCTTCGCACATGTCTATCTCCGCATCGTAGACCCGGGAAGTTTTCCCTTTGAGTGCATAATCTTCATCCCCTTTCTCACTCATATGGCCTAGTCTCTGGTGCCACAGATTTGGTGTTTCATTGCTTACTGCAACTGTAATTGAACAACGTGCCTCCGCTGTCATGTAAAGAGTGCCACTTTTCTTGCCTCGAGCAACTATCATTGCACCCTTTGAAATCTTCCAATCATCACCATGGAAGATCGTAGTGTAGCCTTCATTGGCCAACTGCCCCACTGAGATTAAGTTCCTTCTGAGATCGGGAATATGCCTAACATCCTTCAGTTCCCAAACAAATCCGTTCAACTTAATCTTCACTACACCTTTGCCAATAATAGCACATGGTTGATCATCACCAAGATATACCTTTCCAAGGTTTCCGGGGACATATTTCTCGAAGAATTCTTTTTGTGAAGTAGCATGGAACGATGCTCCAGAGTCTAACACCCAAGATTCTTCCTTGCTCTCCAAAGAGCATATCAATGCATCATCTCCTCCTGAGGTGGAAGTAACATTTGCCTCTACCTTCACTTGTTTGTCCTTCGGTGCATTCTTGCACTGATTTTTGTAGTGCCCGGTTCTTCCACAATTCCAACACTCGATAGTCTTCGAGCTATGGGAATTATTAGGATTCCTGGATTTGGACCTCCTGTCTTTTGATCTACCTCGGTAGTCAGTTCTATCACGTCCATTTCCTTTGGTTGAATTTCTTCCTCTTGACTCTGTATGCAAACCGAAGAGGTTGACGATTCAATTGTCTCTACGTCGGATCTCTTCACCGAGAACCAAATCACGAACATCGTCAAATTTCAACTTATTACTTCCCGATGAGTTACTCACGGTACCGTGATAGTAGCATTCCAAATTTTCTGGTAGAGAAGACAAAAGTATCAATGCTCGTACTTCTTCATCGAATTCAATTTCCACTGAACTCAACTGGGTTGTAACTGTGTTGAGTTCATTGAGATGTTGAGCTACCGATGCGCCTTCCATCATCCGCAAATTGAACAAGCGCCTCATCAATTGCACTTTGTTTGAGGCTGATGGCTTCTCATACATATTGGAGAGAGCTGCCATAAGACCCGCCGTGGTCTTTTCCTTTGCTATGTTGAAAGAAACATTACGGGATAACGTCAATCGAATAACTCCGAGGGCTTGTCTATCTAGAAGATTCCAATCTTCTTCCTTCATAGCCTCTGGCTTCTTCCCTGAGAGAGGTTGATATAGATTTCTTTGATACAGATAATCCTCTATCTGCATTTTCCAAAACCCGAAATCTGTGCCATCAAATTTCTCGAGTTTCACCCTTCCTTCATCTGCGGTCATTGCTCCCACTAAAATCTGACTTCCTCTGGATCGTTTCTTATTTCTTGCGTAAAAATTGACATAAATCACTACCAATAGCTCTGATACCAGTTGTTGGGAAATAACGCAAATTCTCGATAAGCCAAACTTATGAGAAAGCAAGAATATAAAATAACACACAAATTTGATAACGGAGTTCGGCCAATCTTGCTTACGTCTCCGGACCTGCTGCAGATCTTTTTACTGAAAGAGTAGAAATTACACAAGGTGTTTACAACGCTCACAACCCACAACCCAATTACACTCAAGAAAATTACTCTCAATTTTCTCTCACAAAAGCTTTGCTCTCTAAGCTTTTCTCTCAATTGGAATGAAAACTTTGGATGGTTAATTCATTACAATTACACATCTATTTATAGGAAAATTCAGTCCTTGAATTACTCCTTAAATTAATGGTTCCTTGAATTGCTCCTTGAATTAAGCTCCATGTTTTACTCCTTGTTTTGTTCCATGTTTTGCTCCTTGTTTTGTTCAATGTTTTGCTCCTTAATTTGCTCCTTAAATTAAGGAGCTTTATAACAATAATCTCTAACAGTGATATCTCACATTAATATGTTTTGATATCGAATGAAATGAGGCATTCTTTCTAAAGTGGATAACACTCTGATTATCATAAAATAACTGTTAACTGTCTTGCTGCAATCCAATTTCTTTCAAGAACTTTTTTATCCATAGCAACTCTTTACATACTTTCGTTGTTGCTATAAACTATGCTTCTGTATTGGACACTCCAACACATTTTTGTAACTTTGACTACCATGACACAGCTTCCTCTGCAAATGTAATTAGGTAACTTGAAGTGGATTTGCTGGAATTCACATCGCCAGCCATATCTAGATTTGTGTATCCAACTAACACAGGTTTGTCATTTTCAAAACATAGGCATATTTTGGAAGAACATCGGAGATACTTGAAAATCCATTTCACTACAGCAAAATGTTCCTTTCCAGGATTTAAAAGGAATCTACTCACAACTCCAACTGCATGAGTGATATCTGGCCGTGTACAAATCATGGCATACATAAGACTTCCAACGACTGAAGCATATGGAACCTTTTCCATCTATTCCTTCTTTTTGTCTATAAAAAGGCTCTTTTTAGAACTTAGCTTAAAGTGATTAGCAAGAAGACGACTAATAGCTTTATCCTTGTCTATATGAAATCTTTGAAGTACTTTCTCAATGTACTTTTCATGTGACAACCATAATTTCTTAGTGCCTATTTCTCTAATAATACTCATGCCAAGAATCTACTTTACTGGCCCCAATTCTTTCATGGCAAGAGACTTACTCAATTGCTTTTTCAAGTTGTTGATTTTGGAAATATTTTGGCAATCAACATATCATCCACATAGAGCAAAAGATTAATGAAATCATCATCAGAAAATTTCTACACAATAACACAATGGTCTGAAGTAGTCTTTTTGTAACCTTGCTCTCCCATAACAAACTCAAACTTCTTGTACCATTGTCTTGATGCCTATTTTAAGCTGTAGCGGCTTTTCTTCAATTTAGAAACATAACCCTTTTTTTCTTTTGCTTGAAACCCTTTGGCTACTCCATGTATATCTCTTCTTCCAAGTCACCATGTAGGAAGAAAGTTTTGACATTTATTTGCTCAATCTCCAGATCAAGACTTATTGTTATACCCAAAACAGTACGGATGGATGTCATTTTCACAACTGGTGAAAAAATCTCATCAAATTCAACTCTTTTTCTTTGGTTGAATCCCTTGACAACCAATCTAGCTTTGTATCGCGGACTGGAACTGTGTTCTTCATGCTTCACACTAAACACCCGTTTATTTTTCAAAGCCCTTTTCTCTTTGGCAGCTTCATCAGCTCAAAATATTTGTTCTCATGCAAGGAATTCATCTCATCCTCCATGACTTTAATCCATTTTTGTTTGGATTCTTCATCCATGGCTTTTTCATAACTCTCAGGTTCTCCACCATCAGTGAAAGTTACATACTCATCTGGATGATATATGGTAGAGGGTCATCTCAGTCTATCACTTCTACCTAGTGGAATAGGAGAAGACATAGGTGTTGGTGTTGGATAATGAACATCATAATCTCTCTCATCTTCAGAGCCAACTTCTATAGAAGCATCATCTTTATCAGGTGGATAAACCTGGTCTTCATTGTCTTGACATTGATGTTGGATGAATTAATTCCAAATCTAATGAGTCATCATTGGAATTAGGAACATCCTTCTTCATTTTGACAATATTTTCAATAGTCTTATCTTCAACAAATACAGCATCCCGACTTCTGACAAGTCTTTTTGCAACCAGATCACAAAATCTACAACCAAATCGATCTTGACTATAACCAATAAAAATACATTGTCTTGTCTTGGCATCAAGTTTGGATCTCTCATCCTTGTGGATATGAACAAATTCTTTGCAGCTAAACACCCACAAATGATCATAGGAAACATCCTTTCCTAACTACACTTTATCTAAAACATCCATCTTGAAAGGAGTATAGGGTGAAAGGTTTAACATATGTGTAACTCTGAGTATGGCTTCACCCCAAAAAAAATTTAGGCAACTTTGCATGTGAGAGTAGACATCTGACTCTCTCCATTAAAGTTATGTTCATCTTCTCAACTAAGTCATTCAACTGCGGTGTCTTGGAGATGTCATTTGATGTCGAATACCATGCTTTTTGCAGTAATCATGAAAAGGTCATGTGTATTGTTTGTTCGAATGCACTTCAGCTTTTTCCCAGTCTGTCTCTCAATTGAGGCATGCAATTCTTTGAAGACATCTAGCACCTAATCCTTTGTCTTCAATAGATATAATCACATCTTCCTTGAATGGTCATCAATGAAAGTCACCATTTTAATATATCAAACTTATCTAATATGAAATTTTCACATGGGGTGTTCAAGTATTTCTCAACCTCAATTTTCAACTCCAAACTATTTTTCTCCTCTAAGCGTTTAAAAAAATTTCATCTTTCTTGCTTCCTTAGACGAGGGAATCCTTCCTATTACATTTTTTGGTTGAGTCATATTAGATTGATAATACTTTCCATGCACTAACTTATAGTAAGCTTTGAACAGATCTATGAAAGTATTTTTGACATTATCTCTCAAATTTTTAAAAATTTCTAAATCATAAATCTCTTCAAATAAGAATTCCAAACACTTTAATTTGTACCTTGGATCAAGTACAATTTCAATATACAATATCTTATTAGTCTTATCTACATTTCTCCAATACTTCTCAAATTTTGTTTTCATGCTAGCAGCCATATTTTTCAACAACTCATCATCGGAACCACACCATATAAGTAGTTGAGATTGAATGTTATGTAATTCTGTAAAATATAAATTTGATGTGGTACATAAAGATGCACTTAATGTTAATGTAGAGTCATAAAAATTCTTCAAAAACTTGACAAAAATAGTAGCATTCTTCTAATCATCTAATATTAGAGGCCCAACACCCTAACACTCGATCGCTTCTTATGAAAATAAGAAATAAAGATTGTTCCTTCTTCTTCTTCTTCAAGATGATCAAAATCTTTTTGAAAATCTAAAAAATATTTTAGCATTAGATATGTGGAGTTCCATCTTGTAGGCACATCTAGCATGACCCTTCCTTTGGACTCAATATTTTCCTTAACAAAACACATTTTAAACTTTTGTAATCTCAAATGAGAAGATCTAATATATCTCACTGTATAACGAATACTCATAATAGTATTGTGAAGATCTTTAAGTCCTCTTGCAACCAAGTTCAAAATGTGAGCATGACATCGCATATAAAAAAACTCCTTACTCAAAACAAGTCTATCATTCCAATTTTTTAGCTTCCTTTTCAAGTATGACACAACAGTATCATTTGAGGAAGCATTATCAAGAGTTACAGTGAATACTTTATATATACCCAATCATGCAAACTCTATTCTATCACTCTCCTAATTGTATCACTTTTATGATTCTTAACTTGATAAAAGTTATAATTATCCTTTGTAATTTTCAATCTTTGTCAATATATTGAGTGGTTAGACAAAAATAATAAATATTTTGAATTGAAGTCTAACAATCACTAATAAGTCAAACTCTTTGCTTTTCACTTATGAAAAAGTTTCTCAAACTTTTTTTCTCATCTAAATAAAGTTGAAACACATCCTTAGAAATTGTTTGACGAGATGACACATGAAACTTAGGACAAATTTTAGCTATAAAATATTTAAATCCCTCATCCTCAACAAATCTAAAAGACAAATTCATCAATAATAATCATTTTTGTCAAAGCAATTCTAGCACGTTTTGCATCAAATGATACAAAAACTAATTTATGAGTTGTCGTATCACCCTTTCCTTTTTTGTGTTTGAAAACTTAACATCTTTTATCCTCTATGTACATCTTTTGGAATCTTTTTACATAAATTTTTAAAGTGATATATCATTTAAATAGTTACATTCTTTGTGAGACGAGCAGCATAACTTTTATTACAATAGCAGCATAATGCTTTAGGATTTTCCACATCATAGGATAAAATAAGTGAAAAATGATTTCATATTTCTTACCTAAATTTTTTTTGTTTCTTCATATCATATTTGTTATCTAGGTCAACATTACTTGCTTCTATTTCTCTTTTTGAAGATGAGTCATTTAAATTTTATGGTGGCTTTTCCATTTCCTCTTGATGAATTTCAGGTTCTATGCCTTTAGTCAAGTCTGGAAATTGACTTGGTCTAATAAGCTCATGTAAATCATAATCACTTATACATAGATGAGTACATATCAGATTCAAAGATGAAAGAAAATGTACAAGTCTTCACTTAAAGACAATTTATAAAAATGATATCTTAATAACAATTGAAACAATATGAGAACACTTGAACTTGAAAAATGTCTTTTTGACGAGGAAATATGTATCAGGCTATGCAATGAAGATTGCGTAGAAATTTATTTAGTACGACATAATACACAAGCATAAAATAAGACCCAATAGTCTAATTAGTTATGTCTTCATAAAAAAATGTACAACATAAAGGCATAGGACTGATAACAAGAAGCAACCCAAGGAAACAAACCTGTCAATTCCATAATTTTGACAAAACAGGGAACCAAATTAGACATTTTCTTATTTCAAAATCATATATGTATTTGTGTGTGTGTGATTTTGTTGCTTTAAATTGGGTTTGACAATGATCATGAAGACCATTGAAGTAGTAGACGACAAGAATGAAGCAAACAAATCAACAATTTCAACACACATAGAATCAACGTACGGAGAATTGCCACCTGGACACACAACACTACTTTCACACCATCTCAACAAAATGAAAAAGAGCAGAGAACTCGATTTCATTAAGAATAACTACATGAAGCCAGACCCAAATGCACCACCAAAGAGAGGATGTGGAAGACCCCTAAATCGAAAGAAGATTTGTCACTAGATACTACTAGTGTTATATCTTAGCATGAAGATTTTTCACCAAACATAAATTTATATAACATATATTTAATTACATTTTGTTTCTCTCTCTCTGTTTCAGTAAATAATAGAGTAGAGAAAACATGAAGCAAGAAAGACTCCACATACCTATTTCGTCCATGGATGACAGGACTATAGGCAAGATGAGACAAGGGCAATTGGCTGGTGCTGGAGGCGATGAAGATGCAGATGGGGTATGAAGGTTTCAAAGAGATTAATTGGTTCACATTGCGAACAGTTTTGTTATATAGCCCTTCTTCTGTTAAAATAATTTTTTAATATATTATTAATAACGGTTTGATCTGGTCTGATCGATTTAAAAATTAGTACAATTGGACCCGGATTGTTTGAAAAAAGGTTTCAATTAATACAAATCGAACCAGACCATGTGATTTATAAAAGTGTTCGGCCCAGTCCGATTCAGTCCAATTTTTTGGTTTAATTCGGTTTGGTCCGGTTTTTGAATATCTCTACACACAATACTTTTTTTCATCAATGGAAATTATTTCTTTAACTTTGCTTTGCTTATCTTCTTTTTGTGTATCTCTATAAGGAAAAAATATTATCTATCTTTTATATGGCTAAAAATTGGTCATATAACTAACCAAATTTTAGTCACAAAAATATATTTTTTTTATTTAATGAATTTTTCAAATGTGATTATACCTAAATAATTATTTTCTTCTTCTATGTGTGCTATACCTACTTATTTTTTAGTGCAAGTTTTAAATTGTAATCTTTCTTTCATAAGTTATAGTCTTCCATCTATTTTCAGGTGGGAGACAAAGTGCAAAAAGGTCAGCTCATCTGTATCGTTGAGGCCATGAAACTTAGGAATGAAATTGAGGTATGTAATTTAAATCAGAATATTTATACGGTCTCTTATATTTTGTATGGATAGCAAAATAAATAATTAAATTTTTGTGTGTAAAATATGTATCTCCCCGAAATAATTTGAAATTTGATTATTGCATTCTTCGCTCTATAAGAAATTAAGCATGAAATTACTGCATTTAGGCCTTTAAAATTTTCAAATGCCTTGTATTTGTAAATACTGACCTTCATCTTCTTTCTCGTTTAGGCTGATCATTCTGGGACTATAACTGAGGTGCTGGGAGAGGATGGAAAACCGGTTAGTTTAGACATGGTAATCTCTCTCTCTGTCACACACACACTCATGCACGTTACTTTTTCTTTTTCTTTTTTGGCTCAAAATTTAACTTACTAAAATTACTTTGCTTTAAGCAGCCTCTTGTTGTCATTGTACCATGACCCAAGGACCTACGATTCTTGATGACAGTGACAGCTGCAGGTTTCTTGGATTTTAAGATTCTTTAAAGTTTTGCATGTTGTAATTATTCCTGCTCTAGATAGTCTCAAAGGAAGCTTTTCGTTACTCTGTTTGTTGAGATTTGGGTTAATAGGATAATCTTTTGAAGAAAAAAAAAAAGAAGTAATTTTTTATAAAATAAATTACGTAAATTTTGGCACACGTGCTCGCTCCCACCTTTCAACTTACGGTGTGTGGTGGTATTTATTTTTTTGGAAAGTTTTTTTAAAATATTTTTTATTTGAAAAATAATCGTTATCTTTTTACTCAGTAAATAATCGTTATTTTTTTTACTCAAAAAATAGTCGTTATTTTTCTTTATTCGAATAAGACCGCTATTGTTATAATGGCTACACGTTTTCTCAAACCTATAAATAGAGAGTATTAATTCTCAATTTTAAAACAATAATTTGTAAACATCTCTTATTAAGAAAAGACTCTTAGAAAGAAAAAGAAAAAGAAGATAAAAAATTATCGAGTTTTCCGAGCAACGAAATTTTATAGGTGTAGTATTTCGTTATTTATCATTGCAGTGAAGTTTCGAGATAGACAATAAAGATTCTAGACTGTTTTATCCTGTAGACGATGAGACTGTGTTTGCTTCCATAATTTTATTACAGAACCGCAAAACGTTTTAAATAGAATGATTTAGTCCGCAACTCAACCTAAACAGATCATTTTAAATTATCGGTAATATTGTTCCTACATTATTTTCACGTACTTGTTAGAACGTAATCTCATGTGACAATTTTCTCTTTCCCATATCTTTCATAGCAAGTAATTCATCATAATCTGGAATTATTCCTATGTTCTTATGCAGTCAAGAAGACAACGTGACTAGTCTACTTGTTTTCTATTTTACTCTTTTTCCTAGTTCCTCGAATCAATAAACTCAAGGAATTAAATTGAAGATTATATTGTTGCCAGTGCCCTCTTTGCTGTCTAATCAATATAATCAAGCATTGACTTATTAATTATGCAAGAAAGCTTATTAGAATCATTGTGCCCTGCAAGCACTTAAAGTTCAGAGGAACAGTGAATCTGGGCTCAACATGTAGGGTCGTCTTGTGTTCAGTGTTATGATTGATTAAAAATAATATTAGGTTTGTTAGTCAAAATAGGAGGTGCCTAATTTAGAAGAAAATTCATGGAAGGTGGCTTACCATATTGTCAAAGATGGAGGTGCCTAACCTTGTTTGAATAAAGAATAGGAAAATTAGGTAGCCTAATTTTGTTGAATGAATAAATGTTTGGCATATGAAATGAGAACTTGAAGGCTATAAATATGGCTTCATTTCTTCATTAATAATCATCCCAAAAATAGAGAAAAACTTGTACGAGAAGTTCTTGAGTAAGAGAATTTTGTGGGAAAATTCTCTTGGGCTTGTAGTTGCTCTTGTCTTTTGGGTGTGTGAGAAAATTACCGAGAGTGTGGTTATAACAATTTTCTACATAGTGAATTTCTATGTTTGTCTTTTAACAACGAAAGTTGTTTTTTCTCTAATTTGGAGTTTCCACTATAATTCTTGTGTTATATATTATCTATTTCTCTGTTATTTGATATTCTGCTAAGGAAGATCTTAGGAGGGGGAATTTGTGATTATACCATTTTATCCAAATTTTCTAACAACTGGTATCAGATCCAATTTCAAATAATGAAGGAGAAATGTCAGGAGTCAAGATTGACATTGAGAAATTTGATAGGAGAATCAATTTTGGCTAGTAGCAAGTACAAGTCAAAGATTTGTTGATCCAATATGGGTTACACAAGGCGTTAAAGGGGAAACCAGCCCTTGTTACTAGTATTGAGTCTAGTAAAACCAATATAAGTTATGAAGATTGGGAAGATCTTGATCTAAGAGCTGGAAGTGCAATTCAGCTTTGTTTGGCCAAAAATATTCTTGCAAATGTGCATGGAATATCTATGGCCAAAGAACTCTGGGAAAAGCTTGAAGAATTGTATCAGGCAAAAGGCGTTTCAAATCGAGTGTATTTGAAAGAGCAGTTTCATACTTTGCGTATGAATGAAGGAACTATTATGTCTGACCATCTAAGTGTTCTCAATGGTATTGTCTCTAAACTGGAAACCATTGGAGTTTAACTTGATGATGATATAGCTTTAAGGCTCATCTGGTCTCTTCCATCTTCTTATGATCACATGAAACCTATCTTGATTCATGAAAAGGAGAAAATAAGTTTTTTAGAAGTTACTAGCAAGTTATTTTCTGAAGAAAAAAGGCTGAGTGGTGAAAGAAATGTTTAAGGCCTAAAAACTCGACATTGGTAGTTCGACAATAGAAAGAAAAAAATTTCATGAAAAGAAGATAGTGTGCTAGGGGTGTGGACAATCGGGCACCTCCGAAAGAAATTGTCCAAAGGGTGGAGGCGATCCCTGAGAAGCTCGAACACCGGTAATGCTAATAGTATGTTTGTTTTCAAAGACTATAGTGATGCTTTCTTTGAAAAGAGCGTGTACATCTGTGGCATACCGCTAGTCTCTAAATATTGCCATGAAAGAGGGTGTGTTACTGGTAGCGAGTCCACAAGTTTGCACACGGGCATTGGCTTGGTATAGATGCAAGGTATGTGGTGGAAAGGATGTCGATGGTTGATGAACTCTCGAGAAAACCAAGTGTGAGAGTTGCACCATAAATTTCAACAAGTTTTTTTTTTCGACATGAGCCGATGTGAAATTCTTAGAATTGGTGATTAATTCTAAGTGGGTGTACTCTTTAGGTAGAGTATGATAATTCTCGGTGTAGAGAATTATGATTGTTGGAATAGATAGTGTTGTAGTGGTAACCATGTTTATTTTTAATCAAGGTGGAGATTGTTATGATTGATTAAAAATAATATTAGGTTTGTTAGTCAAAATAGGAGGTGCCTAACCTTGTTTGAATAAAGAATAGGAAAATTATGTAGCCTAATTTTGTTGAATGAAGAAATGTTTGGCATATGAAATGAGAACTTGAAGGCTATAAATATGACTTCATTTCTTCATTGATAATCATCCCAAAAATAGAGAAAAACTTGTATGAGAAGTTCTTAAGTGAGAGAATTTTGTGGGAAAAGTCTCTTGGGCTTGTAGTTGCTCTTGTCTTTTGGGTGTGTGAGAAAATTAATGAGAGTGGTTATAACAATTTTCTACATAGTAAATTTTTCTTTGTTTGTCTTTTGACAACGAAAGTGGTTTTTTTTCTCTAATTTGGAGTTTCCACTATAATTCTTGTGTTGTGTATTATCTATTTCTCTGTTATTTGATATTCTGCTAAGGAAGATCTTGGGAGGGAGAATTTGTGATTATACCATTTTATCCAAATTTCCTAACATTCAGATCCTTCCAAGTGAATTCTAAGTATGACACATTATCTCTGGTGGTGGGATCTTAATACCAGTCTATAGAACAGGGCCTGAAACAACATCTGAGAAGATGAATCTATGTTCAGTCCATATCTCAATAAAGAAACTCCAAATCATCAAAAGAAATTCTTGGAAGGGGAAGAGTTCGACATTATTTTCGTTTATGGAAAGTTTGGTAGAACTTGCAATAGGTTAAAGTGGGTGAGTTTGGTCTTTTGCAAATGGAAGGCTATCTCTTAGCACACAAACATTTCAAGTAGTACTGCATTGAAGAAACTATATACCCATCAAGAATATTATAACTCATGAAAAGGCCCTCAAAGTGCAATACTATCAGAAAGAACATATTTCTAATTCACCTATTTCATTTTGTGTATTACACTGTATTTGGCACTACTTAAGTTTAACACAAGCAATTCAAATCACTTTTCATGCGCACTTTGTTCACTTTGTCAGCCACTCATGCTCCCATGTATGCCAATTATTTGTGTCACATGCAATGACACCCAAATCGATTAAAAAAATTGCACTCTTTTGCTAGAGGCTAGAGCCAAGCTTAACCATGAATATAAAACCTCCCAAAAGTAGCATTATTCATAAAGCGCAGTGAATGCCCTTAAGAGAATTTGCATGCTGCAAATTTAAAGTTCCAGACACTCAACTTGGAGTTAGCTAGCAAGGTATAGAAAATAAGAAGGATGGAAATTTCTTCACAAGTTTCATGTAATAACCAAAAACAACATAAGCTATTAAATATCTTGAATGACGGTTGAAAAACAAGAGAGAGAGAGAATCAAAAGGTCGAACTCTATGAGTACTTAGAGGACATCCAACCCCCTATTTAGTGCAAAAGTTGCACTAAACTCTCTTTTTTTTCTTTCTAAATCTCCTACCCACTGCATTAAAAAATATATTCTTTAACAAAAGT
Organism: Hippophae rhamnoides; assembly: GCA_033030585.1. Taxonomy (NCBI): domain Eukaryota; kingdom Viridiplantae; phylum Streptophyta; class Magnoliopsida; order Rosales; family Elaeagnaceae; genus Hippophae; species Hippophae rhamnoides. Next base: position 55,901,642 of record CM065428.1, on the reverse strand, counting down.
AGAATATTCTATTTATTTATTTTTTATTAATTAATTCTTAAATTTTTTTATATTGAACTTATTAATTAATTATATATTATTATTACTATTTAATTAATTATAATAAATTTAAGAATTGTATTTTTAGTCAAAAATAAAAAAATTAACTAAAGTATTATATTTATTATGTGCATTAAACATTACATTTAATTAAAAAAATAATAAAATTAAAAATATAAATGATTGACATAAATCTTTCAAATTAGTATATCTACCTCACAATCTTCAATTAATGCATTTCAAAGTTTTTATATTAATTCTATAAATGTTCAATTAACTTTATGTTAATTTCTTTTTATAAATTTATAATGTATTTTTAATTTTAATATTATGAAGTTTTTAATGTTTAAATGTTAATTGGTGTATAGTATTTTTTTTACTAATTTTATATTATATATAATTTTAATTTATTATTAAAAATTAAAGAATATTATTAATTGAGAAAAATAATATAATTTTTTCGAAAAAAAGAACATAATTTAAACGAAATTAAAACAATATTTTTAGCTTTTATCTTTTATTAATATTTAAAAAAATAAGAAAAACAAAATATTATGTAAATAGTATTACACTAAATATATTATGATACTAATCATTGGGTTACTTTAATTAAAACTTTATAACCTTTTTATGGTAATTTTAAGTATAAAACTTGTACCAAAATAGTGGGAAAAAACCTAATTTTAGAGATGTTCTTACATCGTTGTTTGAACTAGAATTCTTTGATCTTGGGATATTCATGTGGGATCTAGAATTTTGACGTTCATGCTCCATATTGATCTATATTCACAATGGGATAGACCAGCTTGCTTACCAAGGTCTACTTAAGGGTTAGATCTTAGGTTTGAGAGTTGGAGAGAACGAAAGAAACATGTGTTAAGTTAGAGTTATTTGGGACCGGGAGGGTTGACCGGGCGAACTGCTAGTTTTCGGATACGAGATATCCATCCTAGTCACTATGGATGCATTTTCCCTATTGACACGTCCGAAGGAATCTATGTTGGACTTATTGGATCCTTAGCAATTCATGCTGGGATTGGTCATTGGGGGTCTCTAGAAAGCCCGTTTTATGAAACCTCTGAGAACTTAAAAAAAGTACGGATACTTTATTTATCGCCAAGTAGAGATGAATACTATATGGTAGCGAAAACTATTCTTGAACAACTTGGAGTCGGGCCTTCTTTTCGCTACAGATACGAAAAGAATGGAAAAAATTGGATTCCTCTGGGGTGACGAAGGGATCGTACCATTCGAGCCTTTTTTTCATGCTTTTTCCGGGGGTCTGTAGAAAGCTACAATCAATAGGATTTTCCTAATCCTCCCTTCCCGAAAGGAATAACGTGAAATTCTTTTTCCTTTCCGTAAGGACCAGGAGATTGGATCTAGCCGTAAGAAGAATGCTTGGTTGATCGTTACCCAACTGTGAACATAAATAGACACTACGTGGATATTTCGAGATCGAAGAATTCCGATTCAAATATGTAAGGACTATGAGTGTTGGTTATTTTCGTGGACAAAATATTTACTTGTAAATTTGTTTTTAGGCATGCTATCAAGTTTATCAAGAACAACCGAACAAATGTTCAAGTTTTAGATATTCGTACTTCGGGTATGTCTTTTATAACTACAACACATAGGATTGCATTTATACATTTAATAGTATATGTTCATAAATCTAAAATTATTTTTGGTGTTTAAATATTTTTTATGTGTCTTAATATTTTTAAGATGTGATTTAAAAAATATCTTTTAAGGCTTTGAATGGGCTTTAAAAAATTAAGCCCAAAATGCATTTAACCCTAATACTATTAGGTATTATAATTATCTATAAATATAGATACATTAGGGTTGATGTAGGTGTGTAGAACAAAAATATATGTGCAGAAAAATTGAAATTAAAAACTGTCGAAACTGCGTAAAGAAAAGAAAAGAAAACCTAATTGTATCGAAAAGATTGTATGAAATATTATCATCATCTGCATCATTAAGAGAGCAATTGCAGCAAATTAAAGGTATGATTAATATATATATATATATATTTTAGAAATGCATCAACTTCTAGTTAATATATATTTTATAAAAGAGTGGTGATTATTAATCTTCACAAGTTTTGTGGTCTGACGGCGCCATCAGCTTGTATCTAGCATATATATTGATTTGATCAACCTTGTGTCAATGATGTCAAAAACAGTTTACTGAAAAGAGTTTAATGATTTAACAATTTCATTATTTCTTTCTTAATGAATCTTTGGAACACAAAAGGTTAAATAGGATGGTTAACATCAAATTGATACTTTATCAAAGATATTTATTAATAAATTTGTTTGGTATTGTTATCTTTATATAGCTTCTTCTTCATTAGATTTTTATATGTTTAGATTAAATAATTTTATGTGTGATCATAATTATTTAATTTGATTATTGAATTTCAAAGAAGTTATTTTTATTAAATTTGTGCTTAATCTTTTTTATCTAGAATTTGCTAGTTGATTTAATTTAAGTGATATATGTTTTGAATCATCTAGTTAAGATTTTTCATTATTAAATCTGTTTTAGAACACACACAGACTCTTGTGTTTTTTTGGTGCTAACCTTTTTGCAGTTGATTTGTGAACGATCTGATTGTCGAGGAGCTTATTGGAACGTTGGTCTGGAAACCGCTCACGCTAATTTTAGAAACTGTGAAAATAAAGTAAGGGCTCGTAAGTAAAGTACATTGGGGCAATATCCTAGGGAGGGTAGCATAAGATCGAGTTTGTACTTGAACATTTGATTTTCATAGTGGAAAGTTAGGTGGTCCGGTGGACCGATAGTTTTCTTCTTAGGTCACGGTTGTAGCCTAGGTTGTTTCTACCTAAAAATATCGTTTGTTATTATTTTATTTCCGTACTTATATTTACATACGATTGCATGTCTGGTTAGTTTGTTTAGGTTATTAAATTATAAATTGATAAAAATTAAAAATAATATATTCATCCCCTCTAAATTAATTAATTACATAATTTATAAACTTTCGAAACAAATGTAAAATTGATTCTAATAGTTCTTCCTACAATATTATGAGTACCAAAGGCCCAAGGGTACAATGTAGTGAACTGAGAGATAAAAACATCTTAATGTTACCAATTTTTATATTTATATATAAGCATGTAAAAGGATTCATAATTATGCGATAAAGCTTAAAATAAATAAATGTAATTCAAACAACAACAAAAAGGTCATCGTTCTACAATACTTAGCTTAAAAAAAAAAAAACTAAAGGTCATCGATCGTTCGGGAGACCTATATGACATTGACAGCCCCAAATTTGTTTATTCAAATTTCTCATACTAAATTGTCGAAAAATCGTAAGGAAACAAAATCACAACGTTTAGAACCCAAAAAATGGCAACAAAAACGAATAACGATCGCTGTAGAAGCAAAAAGGACAAAAATTAGAAAAACTAATGATATGCCATATGAAATCATAATCTGCATTAACCTTATACCCACAGTAATACACACAAAAGGAAGGAAAGTTTTTTTTTTCTTCGTATATATATATATATAAAAGATCATTTCATATAATTAAACCTTGATTTTATCAACTAATCCATGAAAGTTAGTTATGAGAAAATCAAATTACAATAGAAAAAATAAAAGTAAACGCAGCAGGCAATAGAGAAGAATATAGAGATAAAGGATGAATATTTTAATTATTTAACGTTAAAATTATGATTATTAGTAAAAATTTAATAATTTTTTTTAAAATAATCATAATGAATTAGACGTAGAATGATGATGTTTATTATAGAATAGAAACTATAAATAATTAAAACCAAAATATATTAATATTATTTTTTATATAAATATAATTACATAAAAACACTTTTAATAATGAAATATACAATATTTAAAATAATTATTTTGAATTTTATATTTTTGTATGTTTTTATTTTACTTATAAATATGTACTAAGTAATTAAAAAAATAAGAATTAATACCTAATATTTTAAACAACGTAGTAGAATAAAAAATATTTAAATATATTTTTTTAAAAAATAAATATTAAAAAATAAAAAGCATAATTTATCGCATAAAAATAACTATAACTTATAACCGATTGTTATTAATTAAATATAATAAAAATTAACTTAAGATATGTATAGTTATTAGTATAACTAACCCATCTGTTTTTACATCCATTAGAAACGTACATCCTTATCACAAGTACATGCATATGTGATAGATTTAAAAAAAATAAAATTACAATGTAGAGGTTATTTATATCGTTAATGCGACAAACTCCATTTAATTCACATTTTCTTTTGTCTCTTAAATCCTAATCCTGTTCTTAACATGAGACCACGTTAAAGATATGTCCATCGGTTCTCAATTTTTGTGAGTAGGCTACAGAATGGAAGCCCGGATTCATAGACTCGTTCATGCGTTGGCTAAAGTCTATATTAGATAAGCCCAATCATAATTGTCATTTAATTTTTTTTTTAAACAAAACATTGTATCGTGAAACGGGAATAGAGAAATTGGTGTATTTAGAGTCTGTTATATGCATTAATTGTACGTGTTATATGATATATTAATTATTAATTAAATATTAAATTAAAAATGTTATATAATAAATTATATATTAATAAAATTCAATTAAATTAGGTAATGTGAATTATAAAAAATAATTTTTTTACTATTTTACTGTAATAATGACTTTGTAATTTATAAAAGTATTTTTATCATCATTTAAATTTAGAGAAATATAATATAAAAATTGATAAGGAAATGAAATTAATAGTAGCACAGGATTTTAGAATAAATTTTGGCTGGGAAAGAAGATCATAACAGTAACTTTGAACTAATTTCATTTTTATTCAAGATATATTTTAAATATACATACAATATATAAAATCAATGTAATTTCTTAATGTTTATTCTTGTTTAGTAAACATATATGCCCTTAATTTTCATATTTACGTGTATTCTATATCCTTCAAATTGGAGAGGTAAAAGACATAATATCCTAAACTAGAGGCCTTATACTTGAACTTCGAAAACCACTTACTCATCCTTTATCAACTGCCGAATTATATATATATATAGTTAAATTTGGACATAATTTCATCTCAAAACTTAAGTTATTAGATGGAAGATTGTCTTCATTTATATATATGTTTGATATTTTATGTCCAATTGATGTGGGACATTTTAATACTCTCCCTCACATCGATAGTTCATCGATGGACGGTGATGGGTTTACAACTGCGTGACATGGGGTGAGCTTATCTGCTTTGATATCATGTTAAATTTAAACCTAACTCCATCTCAAAACACAAGTTATGAGATGGATGATTGTACTTATTTATATATGTGTTTGATACTTAATGCTCAATTGATATGTGACATTTTAATATATATATATATATATATATATATATATATATATGAAACACATACCGAAGATATCATGTAAATGAAAAAAAAAAGTAATAAAATCTAAAAGAGAAAGTAGTAGCAATGAAGGCAAAGTTGTTGATGTTAGACAAAACAAGTGGGTCATGGTATTGCAGCCAAAAGGGACGATGGATTATACATATGATGGTGTTGATTATGGCAGCCTCTGCCGACCCAAAAACAAAACGATAAAGCGCTTTCCTTCACATGCCAATCGCAGTTGAGTGAGTGCTCCTCCCAAAACAAAAAATTAAGAACGTGGAAAATTTGTATTTACATCATATCTCAGAATCTAAGTTTGCTGCGATGCGATCACTACAAACTACCTTTTTATCATCTTTGTCGCTACTACACACATTCAGTTCTTAATTTAAAGGTATTTATATTTCACTTCTATAATTATTTTATCTACAACTATCCATTAATTAAAAAAAACAAAAACAAATAAATCAAGGTAATTAAGTTTGTTATCGGACTTTTCATGATTTACATCACATCTCTGTGTGTGTGTTTGCTGAATTCTATTTTCCCATATTTTCCTGTAGAAATTGTGAATTTCCACGTCCTGGAGAAAAAAATGATTTTTTTCAGAAAGCATAAGAAAACTCATGATGAAAGAATAACGTTGAAGATGCATACTTTCTTTGTTTATTTGTTTAAGAAAATATTCTATGATTGTATTAATTGGATTTTTTTGAATCGCTAATTTTCTATCTTATTACTTTTTGTCTTGTTTGAAAATTAGAGAAAATTATTTTATTTTATTTTATTTATTTTTTGCATTATTGCATTATTTCCGTAGGGACTCAAAAAGAGTGATACTTACAATCTTCCATTGTACATTTAAAGACGGACCTTTTTTTCATATTAACGCAAAACTTAAGCCTTCAAATAGAAGCATGGAAGAACTACATAAATTTGTTTGTCACTTTGATATTTGAGTGAACCTCGGGAAGGTGGTTGATAAATTTATTTTACATGTTTACTTTAAAAAAGTTGGAGCGAAGATGAAAAATGAATCCAAAGCTAAAAAACTGATATTATAAGTTTAAAAGATTATTTTTAATTTTATCAAATATAATTTTGTAACCTGATCTTTATGGTTACACAAATAATCACGTATCAAAATTAAATACGAAAATAAGTAAATAACATATAAGATTTTTAGGTGTAAACAACTTAAATCATAACTATAACTAAGAGGAAAAATACCAATTCATCAAACCATTTAACTTTTCCATTATGAAAATCATATATATAAATACAAATTTAATTTTATGCTATCCTATTAGGATATTATTTGAATGTACATTACCTACGAGTTCTTATTATTATTATTTCACAATTTTCAAGAATAATGTAATCATTATTCAAACTAACAATCTAATTAGTTCATCACCAATCAAACACGTTTACAGATCAACTTGCAAACAGGTTAGCACAAAAAATACAAGTGTCTATATGTGTTTTAGAATAGATTTAATAATAAATAATCTTAACTAGGTGATTCAAAATATTTATCAAATAAATCAAATCAACTAACGAATTTTAGAACTTTAATTAAACACAAGTTTAATAAATATGCTTAGATTTATACTTTCCTAATCGTATGAAATTAAAGATTCAAAATCAATGAGTAAGCTCAGATCTATGGTAGCATAATGATGTGAATATATTAGATGAGATAATAAAACTCAACCTAAATAAAAAAAGCAAAATAATATAGAGATGTAACCATGAAAGAATTATGCTTCTTAAAATTGCTCTATCGTTATGTATGTGAATTATAAGAGAGAAATAATGTATTTAAAAAAAACCTAGATAGAAAAATGCATAAAACAAGACAAAATTGGCTAATTTTCATAAAGGGTATCTATCTTTCTATGAGGGGGATAGATCTCTCCCAAAAATAAAGTTACACCAATGAAATAGGGGATGCACTTATGTTATGTTTGATCCCTTTCTACACACCTCATTTTTTTAAAAAGTTATGTAGTTTAACATGATTAGTTGAGGATCGTTTAAAGATCGATCTAAAGTAGGATCGATCCGTCTACTAGGAGAATCGATCCCTCTATCTAAAAGGGTTATAACTTCATCATACAACATCAGAATCAATTCAACCAAAAGTCTATATAAATGCACTTAAATATGTATGCAACAGTGCCTAAATATGAGTCATTTAAGTAATGTGATTACGATATAATACATGTTATCTTGATTCATGTTGTGAACATGTGCTAGTAAATGAATGAGTACAATTCTATGTGTGATAATTATAAAATATATATCTAAAGTATGACTATCTGAAACTCTCATGTTTTGTCAACTTTGCTTGATAGACTTGATAACAATTCTAGAAATAAGTTTACAAGTAAACAATTTGTCCACAAAATAGCTAACACTTATATTCCTTACAAATTTCTTTTGACATTTTTGTGTGATGAAGTATCTCTCACTACATGACACTGATAGGAATAAAGTAAGAATACATTGATGTTTTAGAGTCCATAATGAAACTATCCTATAATTCAGTGAATCCATATTTGATGTTACTAGGAAAACTTATATATAACTGAAACCACATAAACAAAGCATACGACAACTTAACTTAAAAGCCTAATTATACATTAGTCTAGTTTACATAGAAATAAGTAACGTGTAAAAAAAATCATGAAGTGTAATCATTCACAACAATCAAGTAATAGTAAGACAAATGAGAACAAATAGAAAAGGTGTGAATAACTCTCCCCCTTTTATGACATAAAAATGACAGAGCATTGGAGAAATTATAGACTTAGTACAATGTAAAAACAAATCAATGTAAAGGTGATTGAAACTAAGTTCTATAACTCTCTAACTATAAAATCAATTAAATGATTAATAAATAAGGAAAATATATTAAAAAAATTAAAATATGAATTTTTTATTTTCATAAATATCAACATAGGACTATCATCTCAATCTTTATATCTTGTTTCCAATGGCCAACAAGCTCCTAAGTTTAGAAATGCAACATTATAAGAATAAGAAACATAACGAAAAATTCTACTTGTGAAGAAACAGGAAGATGTTGATTACGAATTTGGGCCTATTGAAGATTTCTAAAAATACCCCAAAATCACACATCGACAACGATTGAAAATATAAGTGATCAAAAATGCATTGTGTTTTGTATGAAAAAGAAAAGCCTAGATTTGGCAAGTACATAAACATATTTTTGTCTCCAAAAAGGACAATGTAGTGTCAGAAAAATATAATAATCTACTATGCATATTTATATGTTATATGAAACCATTTTCACAATTAATTTAACAAACCTAGCTCGATTTAGCTTGAAAAATATTTATTTGCCTACCATGCCTTGTCAAAGCTCAAAAAATTTGAGTTTTGGTTAGCTTGATTTATTCAAATTTATATTAAAATACCTTCAAAAATAAGATGATAATTCTAAATTTATGTTTATATTATCTATCAGAATATATTTATTTTATAGTAGTATAAAAATTAAATTATTTTTAATCAATTCATTTATTTATAATTATAAAAGAAACTCAATATTATTACAATGAAATTAATTAACAACTGATTTTAACTTGAAAATAATTTATGTCGTGTTGTGTCGGGTTCATATTCTAAGTTGTAGCTTGAATTTCTACCCTTAATTTATATCCTCCAAGTTTAATAATTTTTTTATTTTTATAAAAAAAATATTAAAATAAACTCATTTTATCAAGTGTCAATATCTTATTAAACATATCATATAAAAATATAAATTTAATCTAATCCAAAAAAGCCCGATTGAATCGGTTTGATTCGATAAAACTTAAAACCCAATGATGTCCAAAGAAGTAGAGCACTATTCTATTGGAATTATTTTTGGGTTGGATTAATGATCAAATATTTTAAACATGAGCTTATCTCAAATTCGATTCGAAATCGATTTAAGTTTAATTTTCATAATATGCATGTACTTTTGATTCACATTACATTATTTTATGAATTCTTGTATAATATAAACTCATGCAATGAATTAAGTAAATATAAAGTTCAATAAAATTATGTCTAAACTTATCAGAACAATTTGTGATTGGCTTTTAGGATTCCATTAATTTCAATGAATGACCTAAATAGTTTATATTTAAATTTATTGTTCATTTTTTTCAAACTAATAATAATTTTTCTCTAAACTTATAATGTTAAGTCAAATTACTTAACAAATTAATTAAAATAATTTTATTTTATGACTTCAAAAAAATAGAATTTCCATTACCAACAATGAAGAGTTCGAACAATTTAATCAAAACTTTGATGAGGTCACCCGTAAGCTCACCAAAAATGATGTAATATGTTACGTTTAAACATCTTAATAATATAATATATTGTATATAAAAAAACAAAAATGATGTAAAATGTTACATTAAAAAAATGATATAACACGTTATACATGATAAAGATATAATTTGCATCCTACCCAAACTCATTGAGTAAATGGTTACCAAAATGTAATATAATTCTAACGAAGATGTAATTTTCTGAGAGAAATTGATATTCATGTTATTAGTAAGCTGATAACTACAAAAAATAGTATTTACATATTCTTCATCAATAATTATCTATATTAAAAAAAACATGATGAAAAACAAAACACACAAAAAAAAAATTAACATAATAAACAAAAATAGATCAATAACATGTATAAATATATACATATAACAGATTCAACCCAAAAGGACACAAACCTCAAAAACATCTTTACATTTCAAGTTTTCAAGTGCAAAAAAAAAAAAGTTTTTATCATAGCAGTCAAAATTCCATTAACTAAAACTATCAGCAAACAATATCAAAAAAGCAACATCAATTAAAGAGAAGGAAATAAAAGCCAACGATAAATTCCAAGCAATCCTTCTGAGCCAGCAGCTTTAGGACTCATCATCTCACTCTTTATCTCCTGTTTCCAACGGACAAAAAGCTCCCAAGTTTAGATATGCAGCATTATAAGGATAAGAAACATAGCGAAAAATTCTACTTGTGAAGAAACAGGAAGATGTTGATTACGAATTTGGGCCTGCTGAAGATTTCCAGAAAAACCCCAAAATCACACATCGACGACGATGGAAAATATAAGTGATCGAAAATGTATTGTACGTGTTTTGTGTGAAAAAGAAGAGCCTAGATTTGGCAAGGACAGAATCATATTTTTATCTCCAAAAAGTACAGCGTAGCGTGAGAAAAAGAAAATAATCTACTACGCATATTTATATGTTATATGGAGCCATTTTCACCATTATTTTGACAAACATGACTCGATTTAGCTTGAAAAATATTTACGTGCTTACCATGCCTTGCCAATTAAAGCTGGAAAATTTTGAGTTTTGATCAGCTCGATTTATTCTAATTTACATTAAAATTAAAATACCTTCAAAACTAAGTATTAACATGTGTGATAAATCTCAAATTAAATTTATATAAATTATTAATACAAATGATAAATAATAAGATAAGAAGATAATTAATTTAAATTATAATTGAATTATTATGTAACAATAATTTATGTAATTATTAATCAAAACAGACTAGTTTTTTTAAATGTAATATTTTGTTACACACAACAATATAAGTTCAATAGAATTTTTATTAAAGTTTTTATTTTTATTTTTTATTTTTAAAGATAGTAGGAAGGTTCTGGCAATTAGTCAGTCGCATGCAGGGAATGTGCAGAACATGCTATACATCTGTGTCTCTCATTTGTCACATGCTCTCTCTCTCTCTCTCTCTTTCTGTTTAAAATTACTCTTAAAAAAATTAACAAAATGTTTTAAAATTACCCACCAATGAATTAGTAGTGATGTTCACATGCTGTCACTCCTTCCCATACTACCCCTTCTGTAGTTCTGTTTCGTGTACTTGCCATGTGCTCTCCTTTTCTCACTCCAGTAGCCAGCCCTTAGCTCAAATCTCAAATGGGTCATTCCTGGCCGATATCGCCTTCACGTGTACCTTTTAGAGCACACACACACACATACCCAGCCCCCCCCCCCCCCCCCGCTATGCAACTAGCTCATAAACTTACTTTTTAATCTTTATTTTACTGAATTGTCCTCTCAGATTCAGTTCGCATCAGGATCACGTTTTCAATGGATCTTAATTTGGTTATTTGATTATTATTTTAATTCCTCAGTTTATGTTTAGTAGTAGGACACAGCCAAATTATACATTTGATTGGATAATCTTACATTTATATAAATCTATTCTTTTATTAAAAAAATTATCTTTAGATCTGGATTGATTTTTTTACCTTCAACAGAGATATTCTAAAGTACTGCAGCAAATACTAATTTATTAATATTATTTGTCTCATCCCTAGAAAAGCTAATCCAATAGCTATAATAAGACACTAATTTTATAGCTTCATTCACATTTAATTTTATTTAAAAAAAAATAACAATTTATATATATATATATAACCGAATGAGTTACTATCAAAGTCCAATAAATTTATATCCGTTATTCACTTATATTATAAAATATTTTATTTATTTTCTTATATTTTGTAAAAAAATATCAAAAAAATGATAAATTTTATTAATGATTTAATATTTTAATAATTTTTATGATATAAATTTTATTATTCACTGAGTGAATATTTTAATAGTTTTCATAATAAATATTACAGTGAAATAGTGTTAGATTACCTATTTTTATTTTATAAATTTAAAGGATGTTAATTTTATAATTTTTCATTAAATTTTATATTCTGATTTCAACACAAAAGTTCATAAGAATTCTAATGTGGTCGGGTATACAAATTTTTTTAATTTTAATGTTCTTATAATATGTTGGCCCACTAAATTAAAGAAAAATAGAAAAAGGTTAGAGAAGCAGATAATAATTAATATTATTTTAAAATAAATTAGAAGGGTAGTTTAGGGAATCAAGAGAGACGGTCCCGACCTCACATGTAATCTATACTATAGCAGCGTTACAGATAGGCAGGCTTTATTGGCTCCCAAGCTCTATTTCCCGCTTTCTCTTTTAAAGTGAGATGCTAACTAGTAAATAGTGACACATTTCAAGGAAATTACATTAATTTACAACAGCCTTCCTTTAATATACAACATATCTGTACTTTCCTTATCATCACCGATTTAAGTATTTATTGAAGCCTAATCATAATATATATACAATTTCCCATAAAAATCCAAAAAAAATATTTTTTTTTTGAAAAAAAAATTGGTATTTAATATATCTATATAATATCATAACGTCAAGATTTCAAAATAAATCCGTGTAAAATCATTAAAATTTTAAATAATCACTCTATGATTAAAAATTAAGAAAATTTCAATGATGAATATATTAGTGAGAATCTTGAAACTCGAGTTTGTAACAAACTTATAATAAATTTAAAATTTTAATATAATTAATATTTAAAAATTATTCTATTATATGTTTACGAAACTATCAATAGTCTTTGCTAAGAAACTATAATATTATATGTTAAATTTGATCAAGTAGAAAGTTTTTAATATAATTATAATATTAGAAAATCTTTTAACTTATAAGTTATAAATTTTGAAGTAGAATTAATCTTTTAAGTCTAATATATATTATATAACGTATGAATTGAAATTATTTAACTTAAAAGTAAAAAAAAAAATCCACTATCTACTCCCTTCAAAATATTTATAATAAGGTCTGTTTTATTTCATTGAAGAGTTAACTATCGACATCTTAATTCCTTTATAAAATAAAATAAAAAAAATTAAGGCAAGATAATCAAGATATTAATGCTTTATTATGTCTTCTTCTTTTTTAATTGGTATGTTTTTCAAATGCTATTTTAATACCAAGCAATAATTAAAAACAGAATTAAATCAGATGCTTTTTAAAGAAACATCAGATATTTATAATTTTTCTAGAGAACTATTTGTACGTGATTGGGCAATAAATTTAGAAGAATAATAAAGAGGGAGAAAAATAGTTATTTTTTCATAGGAAGAAAACGATAAGAATAGAAGGAAGCGACAAAACAAAAGCCTGTGGTGGCAATAATGTAATTAGAAACAATTGAAATGGCAATGTCCAACCCTGCCATTACTTAAACCCACACTCCTCTTTTGTGTCGTATGACAGATTCATTGATCTCTCTCTTCGTTTTCTCGTCCTTTCTCTTTCTTCTTGTTTGAGAATCGAAACCCAATGAGATCAAACACAAATAATCTCAAAAGATTCTTGATGAGAAGAAAGAGAAGGATGATCAACACACGAAGAAGGCCCCGCTCACGTGCTTGCTGTGCTCGAAGAATCTTTAACAATGGAGGACGAAGTTGCTCTAATGTCTCAGATAAGTTGAAAGCTCTGAAGAACCTCATTCCAGCCAACAATGTTGAGACAGTAAAAGCCGAGCAATTATTCCAACAAACGGCGGATTATATAGTTCTCTTGAGGACCCAGGTCGTCATTTTGCAGAAACTGATCGAGCTATACGGATCCAGTGAGAAAGAAAATGCAGATGTATCATAATGTTTACTACTTAGCGAGGAAAAAGGAAAAAAATGAAGAAGTAATATTTATTTATATTTTTTTCTTTTCCTGGTCTAGATTATGCAATGTATGTTTGGTTGAAATGAAAGTAGAAGAGAAAAAGAAAAGTTGGGAACTTTGCTTCTCCTCGTCCTCCACCATACTTGAGAGCCGAGTAATTTGATCTTGCTTAACTAAAATTTTGTTAGAAAAAATTATAAATTCGTTAATTTATTTTCATAAATTAAATATATAAATTATTTTATTAAATTAATATACTTTAAACAATTTATTTTATAACAATCTAGCTTAAAAGAATTCAAAAAAAAAAACAAAAAAAAAGTATAAAAGATATCTAAAATGTATAAAAATAATTTTTTTTTAAATAATTAATATGTTAATTTATGAAAATAAAATGATTAAAATTATCCATTTTATTAAAATTAAAATGATTAATTTATGTTAATTTTTATTATATTTTTTCCCATGTGCGGAAGTTAATTCTCGCTAATTGTTATTCCAATTTAAAAACTTGAATTGAAGTTGGTTGATGTAGATGTATTTTATGCCAAAATGTTTCAATTTTTTTGAGTTGGGTATTGTTTTTGTTTCCGACACATCTCTATTTCTGCGGGACAGACAACTAGCAAAACAAATCCGAATGTAATGGGAAATTACTAAAGATAATAATTTTAAAACTAAAAATAAAAATATTAGTTTAATTACATATTATTTAATATTAAATAAATTTAAATAATTATTATTTAATTTAATTATTATTTAAAGTAAAATTAAATATCAGATTTTTTTAATGATAAAAATATATAAAATATAAATAAAAAATATTATTTTTTTGTTTATAATTTTTAATAATATTATTTTTATTATTATTTGTTTTAATGTATTTTGTAGATAGGCACTGTCAAAAAGGGATGGAAGGTAGCCATGAAGTTAAAACAAATGTATAAAATCTAATACAATTATAAAATGTTTTTTTAGTCATAATTTAATACATTTCACACATTATTATATAATTGTTTTATAATTTTTCATTATCTCATATTTATTGTTAAAAAATTACGATATATTTTGATATATTTTTAAAATTTTGATAAATTTACATTATGAGTATTATTAATATGAGGTAGAAATCTATTTCATCTAAAATAATAGAAAGATTTAAAAAAAATCAATAAAAATATCAAAATATTTTGATATTATTGCTATTAAATGTAAGTAGAAAATTTTGATAACATTGATAAATATATCAATTAAAATGTTTATAAAAAATTTGCTGGTATGATTCTTTTTTGTTTGTTTGTTTTTTTGATAAAACTCCAATTAGGAACATTATTATTAATCATTGTAACGATCCAAATGTATAATTTATCCGATATATACAACATGTATATTTATTTTAGAATGAATATTTTTAGGATTTAGTAATTATATCAATCTACAATTTTCTTTATACGAAGATACTGTTAGAAAAGATCATGAAACTTATCCAACATATTAATAATTATAAATAAAATTATTATTATTTAATATTAAAATTAATAATTATAAATAAAATTATTATTATTTAATATTAAAATTAATAATTATAAATAAAATTATTATTATTTAATATTAAAATTATTATTATTTAATATTATGATATAATTATTGTGTCTTTATTAATATTGATGTTTTCATAGTTACAAGTTTTGAACTAGTTAGACAAAATTATTTTAATTAAATAATATTACATGCATTTAGAATTATATTATATAACTTATATTTATATTTATTAAATAAAAATTCTACTTATGTTACATTATTATTTATGTACAAATATGTGTTATATAAATTATAAATATATCATTAAATGAAATTTTATTTAGCAAAAACTATTATATGATTGTTTATTTTAATATATATTAAAATTTTATAAAATATTTCAAAAAAATTACAATATTTTTTACAATTTTGCTTAAATTGTTTTCAAATATCCATTAATATCAATGATATCTTTGATAGTTATATAAAATTAGTCTCAATATTTCTATGGAAATCAATATTTTTGTCCATGCTAATAATAAATTAAGTACTTAATGTATATAATAACTTAATATATATAACATTATTCAAATAAAATTTTGTTAAATAAAATTAAACATAATATTGAGTGAAATTGACAATACTAAGATTTGATATTATATTGTAATGTATTATTTCTTATGTTAGCAACAACGACATAAGTTTGAGTACAAAGGGATGATGTCAAAAGTTTTTTTAAATCCCAACTTCACGTTAACTATGATACATCGTCATGTTATTTACATAATATGTAACCTAAATTAATAATCTTGAATTATAATACTACGTGCATATCTTAGTGAGGTTTTTTCTTTTGTTAAAAAAAAGAAGAAAAAACTTAACAGTTTCCCTTTGTCCAAATTTAAATGATAAAAAAATAAAATATTAATAAATCTAAAAATTAAACAATTTATAACAAAAATAATATTATTGTGAGATTAAATTATAAGCATTTCAATTTTTTCTAATTATCAATAACTTATCTAAAAATTCACATTTTTATATCAAATTACCGAATAAATAAACTCAAATAATCTTATTTTATAACTTAAATAAAATATAATCATGATAACTCTACCACATTTCTAACAACTTCATCCAACCTCTTACTATCCCACTAACGATCTCACGGGAACTCCAATAATCTTGTTAGTAACTTCATCGAAGTTTCAATAATCTCATTGAATGTGAATATATCATATAGCATCTAAAAGTATATATAATATAACATGTTATATTTTTACTAAAATTTCAATGATACTATTGAAGATAAATATAACATATTATATCCAAAAATAGAAGTAAATATTACTTGTTACATATAGATGTTGAACTAAATTTATAAATTGTAAAGTGAAGTTAAATTAATCAACTTATAGAGGTTGATAGAATATGTTACATACAAACATACACATAGATGTAACATATTATAAAAATTCAGGTAGATATAACATGTTACATATAAAAATACAAGTGGACGTAATAGGTTACGTTTGACGGATTGTTACTAAAATTTACCAAAAATCTCATGGGTCATTAGAATTCTTATAGGTTATCAAAACTTTTGTGAACGATTGACACCGACTATTAAAAATCTCGTGAAATTTTTAATCATATTTTTATTTTATTAAATATATATATAATTTTGATATTTGTATGTATGAAATTATGAGTTTTGAATTAAGTTTTTACTTGTTCGAAAAATATGTTATATAAAGGTAATATTCTTTATAATTGAATTATCTAAAATTTTATTATTTTTTCTTTAAATTAAGAAAATATTTATTTAATAGAATTTATAGTATTATCTAATTATTATAATAGTTAATTATAAATTAAAAAAATGAATTTTATTTATTTTATTTTTGATTAGAAAGGAAATGTACGTGGATGAGAGAAATGATAAGGTAATTCAACACATGCTCTTAAAGGTGAGACTGTTAGGAAATCAATATTAAAAATAACTTAAAAATATCAACAAAACAAAATTAAAAATTTCACTTTTATTAACAAGTTATGTAACTTTTCTAACATTTCAATTAAAATTTTTAAAAAAATATCAATATGAAATATTCAAAAATATCAACTTATAAAACTTTAAATTTTTTAATTTATATTGGTTAATTTTTGTAGTTGAATTTAATAAAATTTCACATTTACTTTAATAATTAATAATTTATCATAATTTATTAAATCAGAATAATTTTTATTATAAAAAAATTGATAATAGTCATGTTTGTGCTTGTACCATTACAGACAAAATAAAGTTATGTCTAAAGTTTTTCATAATACGACATGAAAATATCTCTCAAAATATTAATCCATATGTTTTGCATGTTCTCAAATCTTGCCTTTTTATAAATAAATAATATTTTTGAATAGAAAAATTCATGTTTATTATTTATTTTTATAAATTTAATATATTAGTTATATTATTTTAAATTGATGTCTTATAATTAACTTATTTTTATATTTATGAATATTTTAATTATATTACATAATTTTAATCATTTTAATCATTTTTTTAAATATTTTTTTATTCAAATATCTACTTGTTTCTTATTAATAAGATTTAATCAATCAAATTTCAGTTTTTTTTAAACAAAATATTATTTAAAAAAATCAAAATTAATAAGAAAGGAATCAAGTGTTCATAAATATCACATTAAGTTACATAAATTGTATCAATTTTAAAAATATATGATTAATATGTCTAATTTTTCAAAATAAAATGTGCAAAATGTCATGTACGTTATAACAATAACATTATTATTTATTGTAAATTTTAATTATTTTTCCCTAAATAATATAAAAAAATTACCATTCACCCATATGAATTTTAAAAAAAATATATTTAACAAACTTTTTTACTGTTAATTTATTTCTTTTTTTATTTATCAAAAATTAATATATTTTTCTATTTATTATTGATAAAATAGAAAATATGTTATACTAAAATAAAAGCTGTGCTAATAATTCTATCCTATTCAAATGATAA
This sequence comes from Hippophae rhamnoides, assembly GCA_033030585.1. Taxonomy (NCBI): domain Eukaryota; kingdom Viridiplantae; phylum Streptophyta; class Magnoliopsida; order Rosales; family Elaeagnaceae; genus Hippophae; species Hippophae rhamnoides. The sequence goes on along the minus strand of CM065428.1, from coordinate 55,883,056 downwards.
AATCAAACATAAAAATAAAATTTATATAAAATAATAAGAAGAAGTGCATATATCAAAAGTTTTAATCATCCAATTTTTTAAACTGAATTATGATAACAAACTCACAATTTATGTTTTTAGGAATTTCTTTTTATGTAATATGCTTACATAAACAATTTAATTTTGTAAATATATTGATAAAATTATAGATATTAATGAATATTTATTATAAATAATGAAAATCGTAGAAAATACTAAAACAAATAACAATAAATTAATTTTTCTTTCAAACATCACGTATGATACAAATAGAACATATAATATACCTAGTTTATAATGATTAGTATTGTTTTTGTATTAGTAAAGAAATATTTTTTTAATTAAGAATGATAATAAAAGAATATATATATATATATATAAAAGCACATACTTTAATTGACAAATTATTCATAAACTTCTGTATTGTAGTATATTTTTTATATAGTTATTGATATAGTATTAGCATATTTCTTGAGACATAATTCCTAAAACAAAGACCACGTGCAACAAATTAAAATAAAAATTATCAAAATTATATCGAATTAATAATAAAAAAAAACATAATACCCTTAAGAGAGACAAAAAGAACATAGAAAATTGGCATTCTTGTAGCAACCATTTTAAGTACAACTTACTTTTGTAAAATCAGCTTCTAAGTTGAGGCCCAAGTACTTACCCATCTTATTACAATTCTGCTCCAAAACTGAAAAGCCCATTCAAAACACAAACAAATTTTAACCCATTGCTCTTTAAGTTATCGATAGAAATAGAAAAAACATACCCATTCTTTTTATTGTGATTGACTGACTGATTGTAAAGGCTTGCGGGTTTGCCCTTATTAGATCAACTGACGAGGGTGAGAATTGAATGAGAAAAGAAGACAATCATCTTTCAAAGGCCAAGCAATTTGGTAATTGTAAGTAGTAGGTAAGCATACTCTAATGATTCTGTTTATTTATGATTTTATCTCTTCAGCAAAATCCCTGAATATTTTATTAGAGTTAGCAACCTATAACACTATTCAATTTATTTTTAGTTATAATTAACTTTTAATTTTTTATAATTAATATTATCATTTTAAATAACTAAATTACCTAAAAATAATTTACGAATATGCACCCAATCGAGAAAAATATGCACACAATCGAAGAATACGAATATGCACAATTGGTACGAATTCACACTCCTACTTAAAACCATTTCCTTCAAGTTCAAAGCCCTTTTTTATTTTATTTTATCTACAGTAAAAGTATGTTTCAGGATGAGCTCACCATCCTTATCAATGATTCTCTCATCAATTAGCTCAGGGATACGCTACATTCCCTTTCTCTCTGCAATTTCTAGGAGGCAATCCTAGGCTCTAATCAGCAAGGACACAATTGATTTCACTCCTCCACCTTCCCAGGCTAGACCCTCAAGACTGCTTCTGATAACTTCTCTGGCTTCATTCTCTCTTCTAAGGACAATCCATCAGGCAAGTAATACTAATTGAATTCTATTCTCTTTATCATCTATCATTGCAAGAGAATTTGAGACTTTCTTGTGAGTATACTCAGTATTCAAAAACGGACTGCAAACATGTTGCATTGTGACAGCTCCATTAGAGGAATTACGTGGCCATGTGCTGGAAAAGGTATCACCAAGTTATGTGGATTTAAATCTTATATCAATGTAAATTTACATGGAGATGTTGGACTACAAAGCCATTGTTTAAGATCTTGTTTTCAAAGGGGGGCTATTCATCGAGCCAACTTAAGACTTGCAAGTCAAAATGAAAATGAAAAGCACCTATTTTCTTGGGGGAAAATGAAAGCTTCCTCTCAACCCCACATGAATGTTCAATGTTTTAATGAATAAGAAATACAAGCTTTTGTTTTGATTTGTACTTTTCTAAGATATCATTTTCAATTTTTTGTCCAATTATATGAAAGGATCAGGTACTGACACTGACATGGAAAACACCATGTCAGTTATTGAGACCTTCTGACGTGTCAATTCTACTCTAAGTCAATTTTCTAAAGTAAAGAAAATCTTGTAAGTACAAAGATCTCGTTAAAAAAGGAATAAAAAAATATGGCACTTTTTAATAGTTAAATAAAAGCGTTTTCTTGTCTTTTGCTTCATCACATGCTCGCATTTGAGGGGCAGAATCAATGTCCTAATGCTTGTACTTTTCAAAAGCAAATAAATATTTGTAGAGCTGCCATAGAAGCTTCCAAAACCTTTTCGTATGAAAACCGTACTTCCAAGTGAAACAACAATCAAAAGAAATATGTCTACGTGACAAATGGAAAGGAATCAATAATTATGAAAATCATTGCAAAGCCAGAAATGCTTTTTTAAAAAATTAATGGGTTTATTAATTACAACCAAAGTCTCTATAATTATATCATTTGTATAACCAATTACTGGTTCTTCAAGATGTCTCACTTGCTTTCCCAGGCTCTCCACCTTAATTCTTGAATAGATTAGAGACCTGAAAATAGGAAAAAAGTAGAGAGAGAGAGAGAGAGTACAAACACAACATTGCTAGCTACCATATTTATATATTTACCCATAGAACAATAAAAGTTAGTGAGATGATGAAATTAAGTTATGTGACTTGGGAAAGCTAATAGAAAGATATCATACAAAGATCTTGTTGCTATATGCAAAAGATAGCTACCTATTCTACATGGAATTTCTAGAAAATATACAAAAAAACAATATGTACTTCTCAAAAATTGACAATGATTGGCCTTCTTTGGAGATGCCAGCATTTATGTTAATCTAAAGAGACCAGATACAGGTAATTTTTCCTGAAAATGGAGCAGGCTTATCTATAGATAATACGAGGATTCAGTTAGGAAGACAATCAAACTCAAAGTGTGAGACACTGTGCCCCCTCTGGCAAGTGCCTGGGCATTGGTTGTGCAATGACATATCTATGGGGACATCTTCTTAGTGCACCTGTAGCTGTGCCTGAAGAAGTAGTTCCAGACTCTACTGGTCGGACATGGAACTTAGCAAACCGATTGATGATACAGACCTTTTCCAACTCATCACATTCCAATCCTACGTCTAAAATTGATGTTGCCTTGTCAAATCTGCATTGCCAAATGAAAGTTCAGTGGAATGTTAACCACATGGCTAGTTTCAAGCATTTATGGCATTCTCATGCACTCATTTGCACCACTCAAGTTCAAATGAATTAAAGCATGCACTGTTGTTCAAAAAATTCAAAATGATTCACGAACTGAAAAAAGTATCTCATACCTTAGCAATACATTCTCTATGTTCTTTAATCTATTCATGAACTTCTCCACAGCTTTTGAAAAATAATGGTGATCAATGCCCTCAGTGTCTTTTATTTTCTCCAAAATCCTGAAATTTTACGGAGAAAAAAATATTAGAGAGCCCAGAGGCCCCTAAAACCCAGTATCTATTATGCATTTTTCTTGATGACAAGTTTGTTCATTAATTATACCATGACTATGAATTCATGTCCATCAGCTTTCTACAAGTAACATCTTTACAGGGAGAAATACTTATTACTTACATGTTGGGGTTGTCCAGTGGCACACACAGGTCATTTCTTCTATTATAGGTCAGACCGCATGCATCCCCTAGTGATAGCTTAGCAGCAAAGTATGCCACACTGTCATGATATAAAACAGCATTTGCAGATAGGAAAGATGAAGGTGGAGAGCAAAGCACTTGCTGTATATGCTGTGACGTTAAGATCAGCCTTCTTTTTGATCGCAGTGATGACTGTCCATCTTCAATCATTCCAGTTCCATCTTCTACCTGCCAACAAATATGGAAAAGATAACACTATTAGTTCCATATATGACACAGAAGGTTAAGTGTATGTACAAGATCAAATTAACTAGGACAGAACCATCTCAGCCAACAGATTCGTTGATTGTGCCCAGTCTTGTTCTGCCATACTGACAAAGAAAGAAAAAGAACATCAGTTCAGCAGACAAGGAATCAGGTTTTGAATTCTATCAAAAGAAATGACACGAGAATTGAGAAGATTGTTGTAATCTTCTAGAAGGAACTGAATAACACAACACAAAATCAAGATTAAAACCACATAAACAAGCAAGAACAACAAACACCTTATATCCCAAATCCTCCTAGAACCCTTTATAACTTCTTCATGCCATGAGAGGTGCTCAAATGTTATAATTTTGCGTTTCTTTGGTCTCATAGTGGCAATGTTTTGGCTGATAACATCTGAAGGCAACACATGATTAGCTGAAAAGGTTTCACTCGACAATAATGTATCAGCTGTGCTGGGCCAATTCCTGGAATTCTGACCAATATCAGCAAGCTTTAATTGATCCACGGGATCAGAACTAACATTCATACTCTGAGAAGGGTTCACAAGTGAGATCTGTGTTGTAACATTCCTTGCCTCATGCATTGACAGCATCTGACCATTACTGAAAGTTTCATACTGATTACACCAGGTGGGTGCCAGGTTTATATTAGACTGAGAATCTTCTGCCAAATCAGATGCAATATTTCTGCCACTAAGTGGACTCTGCAAATCTTTTTGATGAGATGTAACTGTTCCTTGAGATGGTTCATCGTGGAGAACCAGCTTTGATGACGCTTCTGTCCTGACACATTCTCTTGCTTCTGATAAGAGGACTTTCGTATTACCAGCTGGTAATCTGTTATGTGATGCAGAATTTAGCCCATCATTTTTAAAACATTGGACTGTCGAATTATGTTCATTTGTTGCTTGCTGTCCTGTCATACCACTTAATTGTTGTACATCCTGAATCCGTTTACTTTGGTCAGACTCCATGTTCTTCAGCAACACTTTGTGCAACAGAGAGTAGTTTTGATTGAAACCATGAAATGTCTTTAGATAGTTCTTAGAGGATTCAAGATTCATGTCAGAAGAAACTGACGAATTATTATCACCACAGTGGACCCTAGCAAGAGCTTGGTGGCGAGAATGACCTAATGAGCCAGAGATCAAAGCGTTTGCATCGGAGATATTCCTTTCTGCCATCTGCGGTGCAGTAAGCATCATATCTAATATTGCCTTATGGGTCCCTTCTTTCCCCAAATGCTCTTCCCCATGGTCAGAGCCTTGAGAATTTAGAGAGCAAGCACCTGATTCCGGTGACTTATATCCATCACTCTGGAAATCTTGATTATTTAGATTATTTGGAATCATTAATGTGGTTTCCATAGTGCTCCTTGAAGGAGCTAACTTATAAGGTTCCATGCCAGAAAATTTTTGCTCGGTTGGTGTATTACTCCATAAACTTTGTGGCTTCGTAGAGAAACCACCCTGTTGAGGAGTACCTGTCACAGAAAGATGCTGAGAGGCTGGCATATCACCTAAAGCTGGAAACTTTTGACCATAAGGGTTGGTGCAGGTCTGCTGAGCAATATCCTGAGGTGATGCCGGATTAAGAGGTGAATATCCACCAGCCTGGTGTGATGTTTCCTGGAAAGATGGGTAAGATACAGGTGCATTGGAAATGAATTGTGTTTGGAGTTGGTTCCTCATAAATATAGGACTAGAAGCAACATCTGTAGCAGAGCTTTGGTGTGCATGGAAGGATGAGGACTTGTCTGCATGATCCGATAAATTTGATTTATTATTCCAACGTTGTCTTGGAGACAAATCACTAGAAGAACGCAAAGGCTGAAAAGAAAATGGGGGAGTTAACTGGGTCTGTTGTCTCTCTCCCAAAGCAGCATGCCCTTGCATTAAATTGAAATTACTTGTTTGCTGTGGCAAATCCTGTGAGGAGAGGAGAGTGTTTGAATTGAAAAGTAGCTGAGATGGAGGAGCCAACCTCAAAGCAAAACCTTGAGAACCAGAAGATTGATTGTAAAATTGACCAACAGAGCCTCTCAGCTGATATAGTGGATTAGAGACAGTGGAATCAAACATTGGATTTATGCTATTTTCTTTTGATTGGTCAACCCTGTGAAGAAGCTCAAGAACATGCTGACTGCAGTTACTAAGTTGACCAAAAATACCACAAGAAGAACAAATTAATAGGGGGAAATTAATTGTTACTAAAATCTGGTAACAAAATATGAAAATGCAGAGAAATAATAATGACTACATGAATGGACAGAAGTGCCATTTAAGGAAAGCAGCAAAGCAATTGTTATGACTTATGACGTTAAAAAAGCTAGATGCATGCAAAAGCAAACATGATTTTTTTTCTTCAAATAATCTACCTTGCTTGTGCATTAATTTTTGGACCACAAGAACCAACTGATGTCTGGAAAGTAACAGAATCTATACTGCCTCTGGATGGTCCTTCCTCTTGGAATGGTGAATCTCCTTGAATATTAGCAAGAGGCTCCTATAGAAGAACACGATTATGTAAGTAATGTCAGGAAACACAACCACCAGATGCCTGTTCAAGGAATATTACAAACTAGTACTGACCTCCAAGCTAATGGAAATAGTAGAACCATTGGAGTTCCCTAAATGTCCACCAGATGCCTGTAAGTTTAACTTCCCTAAATGTTCCTCGTCTTGGCTGCTCAATCCATTGGAGTTCTCAGGTTTGCAGCAGTTCTGCTGCTGCTCATATGTCTGGCCAGCCATCCCAGAATAGCTTTGTGTAATTTGTGAACTACTTCTCATCAGATTTTGCATGGTGTGAACGAGATGATTGATGTCGGAAACTTGATGATCAGGGTACTGATCAGCTTTAGAAGAGCATGAATTCGTAACAGCAGTGAAGTTAAACAATTCCCCATTTTCACTGCTCAGAAGAGGATTCTCTGTGTCAGAACATACTTGTTGCGATCTTCCAGATGATCCAGAAAAATAAGTAAGCTCACACTCACCACCAGTTTTCCATGGCATGCCATCAAAATCCCATCTCTTGTAGTTGGCTTCGATGGTATTACCTGTACGAAAATTCCCACAGTTGTTTCATTAGCATAAGAGCTGTAACATGCCCGCTACAGAAACAGGACATGATATGCTTACCTTCTGGTTTACTGCTTGGTTGGTTAACACCATTACATGAGGCAATACTTTGCTGATGTGCATCGTTTTCTATGTTTTCATTAATCTGAGAAGCCCATGCGCGGTCCAACTGAATAAATAATTGACCTGACCGACTTCTATCCAGAGGTACATCTTTTTTAGTGTGGGGATCCAACCATTCACTAGTGTTATCCGCCTTCTGAGTGGATTTATTCAGGTGAAGATCTTCTCTCTGCTTGTCCATGAATAGGCCACCTGGCTGATGAAATCCTAAGAAGCTAGAGCTACCCCTGGACTCATTAAGCAATGAGACAGGTTTTGAGCCCAAGGAGGAGGCATTATACACGCAGTTATTGTTATCAGCCCAAACTTGTTTACCACTATCCAACATATTTGAAGGCTGGTTATCAGATGATAGCTCTGTGTTCTGAAAAGTCAACCCACTCCACTCCTCTTGAACCCCTGTGTCGCTACTAGAAGCTTCTGCAACAGCAGATTGCATAAGAGCACACCAGCTACCACTTTGAGTTGAAGGAAAAGCATTTGAATATTCTGTATGTTTCAACACATTCCCAAAGCCTTTAGGACCCGTGTCATCACGCATGCTTAAAGAGGCATCCCATATGTCACTGTCGACATTGTACAATATCTTCTCTTCCAACGGATCCAAGGGAACCCAAACCCCATGTGAGGGACTATGCTGAACTCCAGAATAGCCAGCACTTTCCTGCTTTTCACTTGGTTCCTGGAACGATACATTTTGTTGGGCACTCGGGGGCTGGGAATAGCTTAACAAAGTTGTGCTATTTAAACCCTGCGGAGGAACTTGCCCAAAAATATTTGACCGCTGAAGTCCATGCTTGGAAGTAAAAGGCCCTCGAGGCAGACAGAACTGGTCTGGAGAAACATTAAGTTGATCACCTACAAGGGGATTACATAAGACTTTTGACTGGACTATCGGTTTTTGTGCTTGAATACCAAGCTTATTAAACAAATTTGCAGAGTCATGAGGGATCCTCTGGATCTGAGAATGTTGACTCATGGTACCTCTTACATTAGCAACAGGAGTACCATATAGTGATTCATCAAACTGCTGAGAAATCATACCAGTAGAGCGCAAAGCCTGACCTTGCTCTTGTGATGGAACAACTCTATTGGAAATACCCTGGGCAGGAGACGCATTCCGCTGCACAAAATTCATAAACATTTGTGTTGCATCATTGACAGGGGTTCCATTGATGAGGGGTGAATACTGAACACCAGCTATCTGTTTAGCAACTGAAGAGCGCTGATTTAGAGAATTCTGCTGCCTTGAATCGCCAAGCTGCTGTAGTTGCTGCTGCCTCTGAATCTCCTGGCCCTGCAGCTGTTTGAACATTATATGCTGCTTCAACAACTGCGTGTCATTCAGCCCGGACTGCTGCATTGAGTGAGATTGTAAAATGGTTGGTTGCTGCTGTCCTCCAACGAAGTTATGCTCTGTAGAAGCCTAAATTATTTCTGAACTTTCTTAGTTAGTTGTACGGGTGGGACTATCCGCAGCTGCATTTCAAAGCGAGCTGAGAACTGCAGCCAGAAGAACAAAGAGTGTAATCTGCAACAGATTGAATTTAGGGCTCTTCAAGAGCTTGAAACTTACGGCTCTGTAATTTCGCCCCAAGGATCAAAGAACCGTGTGTTTCCTTTCTCTCAAGTATAAACGTATTTGTCAGTGTTTCTTTAACCTTCAAAACGACGACGCAAATGACTTCTTTCACTGTTATCTCTTGACTCCGAACCCCTCTCTCTCTCCAAAAAGCTTTCTTTGTTTAGAAGCAGAGAGGAGTATTTGATAAATTTACTTAATTCATTTTTCGGACAACTGAGCCGAAGATAATGCCATCGAAATAAACAGTGCTTTATTGTATTTGTAAAACTATAAATAATTCTACTATTATCTATTTTTATTCAAAAATAAATTAACTTTTTAATTAAATTTAATCATAAATCTTATTTACAACTACTTCTTTTGTAAATATAAAACTATTTATAATTATAATCACGTGTATTTCAAGGAACTAAGGGAAAATAAATTGCCGCTTCAGGTTTGGAACCAACCCTCAGCTTTCGGTCTTAAGATCGGATGTTTCTTTCTTTCCTTTATTTTTTAGCGAAAGATATGATAAGATGTTGCTAAAGGGTAGATTTGTCGTGTAATTTCATCCGTCAGATAAGGAAATTAGGATATCGACGGTAGAATAGGAAGAAAGACGTGCACTTCACTACTTTATTACTTTCCTCTTGGCTTGACATGAAAAAGTAGACGGAATATTCGAAACCACGCGCTTTTGAACACGCGTGGAAATGTGCACTTTATTTTTTTCCTTCTTACCTTTATATTTTAGCCTTTTTTGTTTTCTTTTCCGAATTCTCCAACTCTTTTGACATAAAAGAAAATTAATGTTAACCTGTTCCAGCCCTTTTTACGGGAGAATATGGCCACTTCTTGTTTTTTTTTTTTTTTATTACCAATTTTCCCAAACAAAAATTTATCCCCCTCAAAATTTCAGTCATAAGTACCCATATAATATTATAATATAATTTAATAAAATAAAATAAAAATAAGATTAAATCTAATACTACCAACAATAACAAACCCACCAAATATAATATCTAACTCAATTTTAACGATAAAATGTAACACATATATTGTATATAATATTTTACATCCACTAAAACTTCAATAAAATCAACAACAGTAATTACAAAAAGCACTGGTAGGATTACCAAAGCTTTGATGGAGTCGCCACTGCAGAATATATGATGGATGAAGCCCTGATCTTATTCCATTGAAATTATGAAATTGTTATAAAACTATTGAAATTTAGAATAAATTATTAGTCATAAAAAATTAATTAATTTATTAAAAATAAAGTCATTTAGTTCGAAAATATATATTGCGGCTTAACGAAGAAATTCATTTACCGCTACCAGTTTCATTTCAATAGACATTTTAATTCTTTAGGTCCTTCGTTACAGATGTGGATCTGCCACAGTGTCGATCCCATTTTCCCTACCAAACATTCCTGACCCGAAAGAGTAAAAACCAACTACTTTTACTTTTCCTCGTTTACACAACAGTAAATATCATTTTTACCATAATTAGATATACACAAAATCAATACTCTTTCGTTTTTTTCTCCAATTCCTTTAATTGAAAAGAAAAAAAGAACTAAAACAATTATTACGAGGAAGACAATGCAATATCAAAAATTAAAATAAGACACAGCGGTTATACGAGCTGTAATTCAATTATAGTGATATCAAAATGGGTGAGACTGTCAATAAAAAAAATCGGGAGACAGTCAATCAAAAAAAGGGGTGAGGCAATGACAACAATAACGATCATTATCTTCCAACATGCATAAAATGTTACTATTTCCAATAACTGAAGAGCAGGGAAGTTAAATGGTAGCATACAAACAAGATGCATCCCTTGGATATGAAAGAACCAAGACACTCAGTCGGGGTGCTACTGAACAAGTAACGAGATTTTTGGTCTCTTACTCTTTCATGGAATAGAAACCATGGTTCCATTGTTCTAAAGAATGAGATTGTACTACGTAGCTTACCATCATTAAGAAGCACCACCCCATCGTAGTAAATTTGGTAGTTGTGACCTCCTTGAATTTGCTTAAATTTAGATGACATCTGCTTATAGACAGAGGAAAACATAACACAATGAGGAAAACAAGGAGGCAATATATTGAAAGAAAATGCTATATTTAATACACGATCACAAAATTCATTCGCACTATTAGGTTTCAATGCAAATAAATATAAAAACAGGTCGCCATATGACTATGAACTTGTTAAAGTATTTGCTTTAATGTGATGAAAAATCATCATATGCTGTTTAAAAAGGGATTTAATATTCGAATATATCCAAAACAAGAACATCAACTATTGCAACTCTCAGATGACCCTATAACTTATGAAGCAGTAAGCAGCTGCTAGTTAATTAAATCTAAATGAGATGTTTGTAACAGATTATTCATAAGGAAAAGCAGTCATATTTTGTTTGTTCTCACTTCTCACCCCATTGCACGGATATCCCAGAAGATATGCAAAACAGTCTACCCTGCCACAAACAATGTTGTCAACCCACCAGTCAGCGCATAATACCTGACCAAGATCCTTCTTGTAAGTCATCAAATGATACAGAGAAAAAAAAGATCAGAAACCATGAGTAATGACATACTTGTCCTTGTGTGAATCAATGAGACCACTGTAATATAAAGTAGTGTTTCGGGAATGGTGCAAAAGTCATCCAGAGTAATACAGTCAAGAAGCAAGAAGATTACTCACTGCAATTCTTAGATCCCATGCCATAAGTTTTCCATCATAAGATGCTGAAAGTATATGAAAATTGGATTTTTCATGCCTATGGCAGTCTGAAATCCAAGAAGTGTGGGATGAAAATTGAAATACAGGAGCAGAAGTTCCTACAAAAATAATAAATTCCATTTGTCAGATTTGATTGCAAACATGTAAACCATTGTATTTGTATCCGAAAAACATATGCATGTCTTTGCGCACACAAATACACACAGAATTCTTGATCACAGGGTTATTTATTTCCTAAAGATATGAAATGAAACAATGCATGTCTAGAGAGAGCGAGTACGTGATGTCTTTAAACATACCTGGTGTGTGAGGATCCTATCCAAAGAATGGGGACAGAGCCACCAGCAGCAACTAATGCAGAGCTCTCTCCAAATCTAGGCAATTGAGGGCTTTCCCACAGAACTGTAAACGGGTGAAACCGTCATCAGGGAGAATCACATACAAACTTTAATAAACAGAAGCCTTCAATATTCTAAAGTGAAAAATATTGCTGGGAAAGTGGAAATATTCTGAGGTAAAAAATATTGCTCGGAGAATCACATGTAATGTGTGGTTACTGACACGATAACAAGCAAGTGGGTAAACTCTAAAGTCAAACTTTCAAGATGGTATACAATACAAATAATAGCAACCAAGGTAAAACTGTAGGACCATTACTTGAATCCTAAAAAAGTCAATGGACCTAAAATGACTTTCATAATGTTAAAAAAAGTAAAGCAAAAGATGAAAAAAGAAAGGCATTGTCCTACTTTCGAGACCCAAGAGGGAGTTATAAGTACTCTGTGTGACAAATCTTTGCCGGTCTAAACCCACCTCCTAATACTATGGTCCCATGATGCGGAATAAATATATTCTTGCTGTGGCCACTTTACAGAAGAAACACATTGTGTGTGGCCAACTAATGTAGAAGCAGCCTTTCCCTAATCACGATAAGACAGTTATTAATCATAATGCCCTCATACCAGAAAATGTTGATGAGAAACTAATAATAGAAGTTCACATATAGCAAGATTTTTTAAAATATTTATCAAATTTTTTTGTTCAGAAATAATTTTAGTACCCCACAATTTACACTCTGCAAATTTTATGTAGAAGTTAAGTGCAACATTTCATGACCCTTTCTCAAGATAGATTTTCACTTGCTTTTAAAGAAAATCAACGACAATTTCAAAAATTTCAAATTTCAAAAGATAAAGAAATATGCAATACCTCCCATTGAGATTGCTCATCAGATTGATCATTCCCTTTTCTCTTCTTGACAGACACATCACCTTCAACATTACTCTGGTTTGACAATAAAATCATCAAACAAAAGATGATTTTATAATAAAAAAAATTAAAGAAAAATGACAATAATAAGGATAACAATTTTGGAAAAGAAAAAATCAATATGAGAATGACAAGACTTCAAGATTTACTTAATTGTTTCGTTTTATTATTACTGAAAGTTTATAAATTATGGACCTAATTGACCTAGAGGGGGTGAATAGGTTATTTTTAATTTTTATCAATTTATAATTTAATAACCTAAACAAAACGACCAGACATGCAATCGTGTGTAAGAGTAAAGTGTGGAAATAATAACACACGATATTTTTAGGTGGAAACAACTTAGGCTACAATCATGACCTAAGAGGAAAACTATCGGTCCACCGAACCACCTAACTTTCCACTATGAAAATTAAATGTTCAAGTACAAACTCGGTCTTATGCTACCCTCCCTAAGATACTGTCCCAATGTACGTTACTTATGAGCCCCTGCTCTGCTTTCACAGTTTCCAATATTAGTATGAGCGGTTTCCAGACCAACGTTCCAATAAACTTCCTGTCAATCAGATACGTTCCCGAAGTAACTGCAAAATAGTTAGCACAAAAACACAAGTGTTCGTGTGTGTTCTAGAACGGATTTAATAATGAATAATCATAACTAGATGATTCAAAACATATGTCATTTAAATTAAATCAACTAGCAAATCCTAGAGTAAAAAGATCAAGCATAAGTTCAATAAAAATAGTTTTTTTAAAGATTAATAATCAAATCAAATAATCATGATATGACAAAAACAATTATTTGATCTAACAATTTAAGAACAAAAATAAAGAAGAAACCATAAGAATATATTATCAAAATAAAATAATTAGGCTTATTAATCAATCAAACATAACCACAAATATTTGATAGATTAACTAAATAAAAAAGCCTAAAGAATTATGATCTTATATTTGTAAAACAAGATAGAGAAATTAAGAATAGAATAATGTTCTTGTGTGGTTAATTGAAACAATGAATAATGAGTTTTATTTATAGGAAAAATTAAAACCTTTAATCTTATGTAATTGATAAATATATTTTCTATTACAAATAGGATTAGTAATTCTCATTAATTAAGATAACTCCCATTTAAAATATATTTCTTTTAAAATATATTTTATGTTATCTTTTATGGTAAAGATTTCAGTTATAATTTAAAATATATTCTATCTAATATCTTTTAAAATAGATTTTATGCTATCTTTTATGCTAAAGATTTCAACTATAATTTAAAGTATATCTTATCTAATATTTTTTAAAAATAGATTTTATGTTATCTATTATGACAAGGATTTCAAATATAATTTAAAGTATATATTATCTAATATCTTTTAGCGTATCTTATTTTAGAGTATATCTTATCTGATATCTTTTAGCATATCTTATTCCATATTTTAGTACTAAAAATAATTTTAGATTTATAAGCATGTGCTATTAAATGTATAAATATAATCCTATGTGTCGTAGTTATCAAAGATATACCTGAAGTATAATTATCTGGAACTCGAGCATTTGTTTAACTTTTCTTGATAGACTTGATAATAGGCCTAAAAATAAATTTATAGATAAATATTTTGTCCACGAAAATAGTCAACACTAATAATCCTTACAATTATTATCTTTTATTCCTATTTATTACTCAAATGCATGTTTCACATCCTAAGCAAACAATTGAAAAATATAAAATTGAAGAAAAAAATGTTTTCAAGAAAGAATAATGATAGTGTATTCTTCCAAGCTATCTAATATAGATAATATATCAAAATAACAATATCGCAGTAGAAAATCAATTATATAAAATAAATATAACAATTATAATCTAAAAATTGAACCTTAAAAAATCATATGACTAAATTTATATGACGTTGAATAATATAATTTTTTGAACAAAACAAAAAATAAAATAAATAATTTTTCAAAATAAACTATAAATTATAAGCACTCATAACAATAAAAGAAAGGAATAGAATAGAAAAATCACATAATTCGGGTCCTTTTTAACTTTGCTCTAACTTTAGCTTAGCTTACAAATCATTCACAAAATCAAGGGAGATAAAATGAGAATAGAAAGTAAGAGAACTCTAAGCAATTTAGATCATTTCAAAGTATTGAAAACCTTATCTATTTATACTAAAGTTGATTGTTGGAATAGGAAGATTTGCTGAATCAAAATCATATCATGCCACTTTCGCATTAATTATAATTAATTTGAAAAATATTTTCAACAGAGAAACCGAAGCTAAATCTTTTATATATCTATATAATCAAAAGTCCTTTGATTTGGGACTGTGTGGAGAAAGATATTTTAAAAATACTAACATATCTTCAACCGTAAGATATTTTGAATTCCATCTCATTTTTTACCTTGAAAAAAAATAAATTTTGATATTCTATGTCAAATATGAAATTATGAATCTTTGAGTCGGCTTTCCATGTCATTTTGAATCATTCAATTCATATTTGGATCAAAAGTTAATCCTACAGGCAACCTTTGGGGTGGGGGGGTGTTGAAGGAAATCAAATTTTGATTCCTTGAATATTGTTTGACTGATTTTCATACCATTTTGAATCATTTAATTCAGATATCAGGATCAAAATTTAATCCTACAAGCAGTCGATTCATTGGGGGAAAATGTTTGAGGAGATCAAATTTTGAATACTTTAATAGTGTTTGGCTGATTTTGTTAATCCTACAAGCATAAAATCATTATAATTAATTAAAATCAACATTTATTGAATTAATATAAATAATTACTAATTTTAAACTCTTTAATTATAAATGTTGATTAACTTGTACATTTTAAATATGCATTTTTATGCTCTTATAAAAAATAATGAAATGCAAGCATCTAAATGTATAAAGACTGCTGTGAAGAGATAGAATACTCATCACACTTCTCACATATATACTAGCTTACCCAGAATAAGAACCATCAACTGAGCTAACCCAGACATCGTGCAAGGAAGGTTCCTCTTGTTTTCGTGGCACCAAAGCCCTTATGTATTCAATCTCCACTGTTTTCTCCTGATATAGATCTCTCAACTTAGTTAGGTGTCAGAAAATATAAAAGCAATAATGGAATAGAATAAACTGATCTTAGCTCAGATGCAACAATTTCTCGTCCTCCCAAGTCCCAATCTTTGGAGTTTGGTAGTAATTGAAATTTGAAACTGAAACTAAGGTAAAGAAAGTGTAATTATATCTGGCATGCAGAAATTTGTGACATTTAGTACCATCAGAAGTTCAGAACAATACTTCATTAACCAACTAGTAGATAAGAAAGAGTGGATTTATGTGTATTGATTATTGGTTCCAAAATATATATTCTGGAAATTCATTACGTTCCTTAGAAATAATATACAACGAAATATACGATTCTACTTACGATAATGAAAATGTACTCTAGGAAAAATCATAAGAACAAAAGAGCTGGAAAAGAGAGATGAATATTGAGTACCGCAGACATAAGGGTAGTTATAATTATTAATAATAATTCGAACAAGTTCCCCATCGATCAAAAAGTCAAATGGTTCAGGTTCCCATTCTGGATTCCCTGCTAGAAATCACCACCATTAACTTAGAAAGGAATTATAATTCAAACCAAGCCTCGTTTCAAGTCAAGGGTAGTTATAATTATTAATAATAATTCGAAATTAAACATCAAAAATAAAAATAATTACCAGCCAAGTGGGAAACACATGGAAATATAAAAACACAATTGGCAAGATATTGTACCAGTTTGAAGAAGATTGTTGACAAAGATGGAGAGGCCCAAGCGAGTGAGATTGGCGGGAATAGCTATGGACGTAACAGAAATTATATAAGAATGATCGAGCTTCGTCATGAACCGTACTTGGACACGACTCGTCTGCATCGCCATCCATCTGCATCTTTTCAGATTACACCACAACGACATTGATACGACGAGAGTTGGAGAAGCCGTTTAGGGTTTAAGGAGAAGTGATGGATTTTTGGGCTTTAGTCTTTTTGACAATAAGCCAAACAAAGAAACCGTGCCGTCTTTTTTTGTAATATAAATAACCGTGCCGTTAAATGTTTTTGAAAACATTGCATTTTTTAAATTTATAATAAAAAAACAATAATATTTTTTATGTTAATTTATATATTATACTATTAAATAAAATTAAATATATAATTTTATTTTAAGTACCATTTAATTAAATTATATTTATTTATTTAATTTAATTTAATTTAATTTAAATATATTTAATATTATTAACTATTATTTATATTGTTATAAATTTTTAAAATATTATTTTTTATAATTTAAAAAAAAAATCCGAACAAGAATACTTCACCGCGCCGTTAACTAACAAAATGCAATCCCTAACACAAAACGCACACTTTAAAACCAATAATCTACAGAGTCTAACACGGCCCCTTTCACCAAAAAAAAAAAGGGGGGGTTATTGGGGTAGTTGTCAATTTCGTGAGTAATATGGGTTAGAAGATTATACTTACTCTCATGTTTGAATTTAAATTTATTCTAATTTTATATAAATTTATTATCAATAAAAATATAACATTATAATTAAAATGTATTTTATTTTAATTATTTAATAATAATTAAAACAAATAATATAAGTTAATTGTACAATTGTAAAATGCATTTAATATCTATTAAACCTAATTTTAATTTTTTTTATTTTTAATATAAATTTATTAATTTATAATATATAATATATAATTATATATATATATATACAAAGAATTCTTCAAAATTCCGTGCATGATCTACACCTTATTTTTTTCAAAATCTATGAAAATAAATTTCATTTGTTATTTGTTTTCAAAATATTCACACATATATATATATATATATATAGTAAATATGATACAAATAATAAAAAAGAGAATGAATTCTTTTCTCCGAAAATAAAATAAAAATTATATTAAAATTATTGCTCAAAAAAAATCAAAAATTGATATTTTTAATATTTTATTATATATTTTAACCACAAAAGTAAAGTATTCAATAATAGATTTCATATCATTGATATTCTATGCCGAATTCACATCTGTATATTCAACAACTTTCAATTGACCATTCTTTAAAAATATAAGTTTTTTCTTGGTGGAGGACTTTAAATAACGAAGTATTCGCATTACAACATTCATATGGTCTTCACTTGTGTAGTGCATAAACTGACTCACTACACTCATAACATAAGCAATATATGACCGAGTATGAGATAAATAGATGAGTTTATCTACTAATTGTTGATATCTCTATTTGTTTGCTAGTACCTAGTCCATTTATTCTCCAAGTTTATGATTTTAGACAATTGGAATATCAGTAGGTTTACATTCTAGTAATCCTACCTCTGTCAACGAGTCTAAAAAGTATTTAAACCCTCATAAGTTCTTCATTTCAAACTCATTTGACAGTTGTTCTTGAAGCTTAGAGATTTATTCTCCATCATCCCCTGTAATGATCATGTCGTCTACATAAACTATAAGGACTGTTATTTTTTTCAATCGATGTTTTAGGAAGAGAGTGTGATCAGAGTTACTTTTTTGAAACCCATATTTCCTCATTGCTGAACTTAACCTACCAAACCATGCTCGATGTGATTGTTTTAGTCCATACAAGGCTCGTTGTAACCTATATACAGTTTCTTTTCCTGATATAACAATATATCCTGGTGGGATATCCATGTAAATCTCCTCTTCAAGATCACCATGAAGGAAGGCATTTTTTACGTCCAGTTGGTGCAATGGTCAATCTAAATTTGCTACAAGGGATAACATAACTCTAATAGTTTTTAGTTTGGCCATATGTGAGAAAGTTTCATGATAGTCTTTACAATGTTTATGTGTCCCTTTGCTACTAGCCTCACCTTGTATAGATCAATTGACCCATCTAATTTATACTTAATAGAGAAAATTCACTTGCATCCCATTGTCTTCCTCCCTTAAGGCAACACGCTCAACACCCACGTGTTATTCTTCTACAATGCTTCAAATTCTTCTTTTATAGCTTGAGTCCAATTTGGATCAAATAAGGCTTCTTTAATACTACATGGAATCTGACATGAGGAGAGTGTATATGCAAACATCCTTATAGGTTCTGATAACCCTTGAGTATACATAATTGGCTATTGGATACTTAGATTGTCGTTCTTCTATGTCTGAAGAGTATTGATTTGGAGGTTTTCCTCGATTGTGTCTTAAATGTATAACATAACCTGTAGATGTATCTATAGCATTAGTTTGTAAAGGTATGGTAGGATAGCTTACCTTAGAAGTATTCTCAGTAGGAGGATCATTGGGTACTAAAGAGTGGGGAAGTGTATCAACTACTGAATCTTTTGATGATTCAGGCACTGGTTCAACTTCAATTCTTAGAAGTTCAAGTTCAGGTATAGGTACTAGCTCAGCCATATTGTTGGCATCGTTCAGGTATGTTGGATTGTTACCAACATCTAATACTTTAACCTCAGGTCAATTTTGTTCTTCACTATGGTAATGTAGGTTTTTTTAGTAATAGGATTATAGCATCTGTATCCTTTGTTTTATATTCCATATCCCAAGAATACACATCGAACAACACATGGATCCAAACAACACAGCCAAAAATTCGAGAAGGAATCATCAAAATAGTAGGCAAGGAAACATGAATAGATAACACTTTTAATGGAGTTTGAAAGTGTAAGGCTTTGCTAGGCATACGATTCAGTAGATACACAACTATAGCAACATCATCACTCCAGTATCTATTGGGCATATGTGCATTGATCAATAGGGCATAAGTAGTTTCTAAGATATGCCTATTCTTCCTTTCTACCATACCATTATGTTGTAGGGTTTGTAAATAGAAGGTTTCATGGAGAATACCATGGTTGTCAAAGTATGTCTAGAATTGTTGATTAATATATTCCTTTCCATTATCAGAACGAAGGATCTTAATTTTTACAGAAAATTGTGTATGAACCATGGTGTGAAACGAGTGAAACTTAGCAAATACATCATCTTTGTGTTTTAGAAGATAAAGCCAAGTCATTTGTGTTCAATCATCAACAAAAATTACAAATCAATGATGACTTAGTGACTGGGGAAGGTCCCCAAACATCAGAATGTACTAAGGAAAAAGGAATCATACTTTTATTCATACTGACGGGATAAGAAGCCCTGTGACTCTTGGCTAAGATACATGTGTCACATTTAAAGTCTAAGTGTGTTGTATTTGAAAATAAATCAAGTAGTAAGCGCCTCATTATCAAGTAATAAATCCCTTTTTTTCATGCTTGAAGATCATTCCACCAATTTGAATATCCATGTAGTTTGAAGCAGTTATCACAGGTGTGTTTAGAGTTGTTGCAATAGGTACATTTCATGCCATCAAAAGGTGGTTTGGGTTTGGATGAGGAGTTGAATTTCCCACTACCTAGGGAAAAAGTGCCTGGTTTTTGTGGCATCTGATTATGGTTTCCCTTGGTCCATTTGGAAGCCATAAGTGCTTCTAAAGTCGTATATGCACTTGATATCATCATGGTCTACCTAACCTATTCCTTGTGGACGAATCCATAGGCATGTTTCACCGTAAGGAATGATTTAATTTGAAACACATCACTTTGAGTTTTATCCAGTCTATCATTGAGTCCATAGGTATAAACTCAATCTTCCTGTAAGATGGAGTTGTATTTTTTTATGTCAGTCACACATTTCATCGGGTTAAGACGATGAAAATTAATTTTTCGCCACAACCCTTGAAGGTCATTATAGTATTTTTTAATAGATCCACCCGTCTACTTTATACGAGTAACTCGTTGACGGAGATCATAAACTTGAGACATGTTTGTCCCATCAAAATAGGTTGTAGCAATAGAATCTCAAACCTATTTTGCAGTTGGGAATCAGATAAACTTAGCAATCAAGGAAGGGTCTATCAAATTGATCAACCATCCCTTGACAATGGCATTTTCAGTACGTCATCTCCTAAATAAGGAGTCAGTTTTTGAAAGTTGAGAAAAATCCTCATTAATATATCTCAGCTTGTCCTTGCCAAATATATATATCTCGACCACCTAGGACCATAAGGCATAGTTGGATCCTCCCAACTTGATACTGATTGGGATAGTCAAAGATTCAACGAATGGTTATTGTGGGGTGGTATAGGCTCTAATTAGGACTTCAGTCATTTTTGTAGTCAGATCGTTAAGGATGAAATTGGTGGTTAGGTTTTCCGGATTTTGCCATGGAATCTATCGATTCTAGTGATTTTAATTATACGACCGATCAAATTTTTTTTTGAACTACTAGCCAAATATACACAAATAAGGTGCACGGTGACGTCAAAGGAAAAATTGCGCCGTTCATTTTTGCGATTCAACCTTCTCTGAGACGAGAGAGGAAGATCTAGCATTGTTCATCCACAACTATTCATCTAAGAAAGACTTGAAATCTGGCACTGTTCATCCACGACTCCCACGTTGCAGTACCACTTGAAATAATCTCTTTCGATGGTATCCAACAACCCAATCAAGGGAGGCGACGTTGGACCCAACACCACTGAAAGTTTATAAATTATGGACCTAATTAACCTAGAGGGGATAAATAGGTTATTTTTAATTTTTACCAATTTATAATTCAATAATCTAAACAAACCAGCCAGGCATGCAATCATGTGTAAATATAAGTGCAGAAATAAAATAACAACACACGATATTTTTAAGTGGAAACAACCTAGGCCACAACCATGGCCTAAGAGGAAAACCACCGGACCACCTAATTTTCCACTATGAATATCAAATGTTCAAGTACAAACTCGGTCTTATGCTACCCTCCCTAGGATACTGCCCCAATGTACTTTACTTACAAGCCTCTGCTCTGTTTTCACAGTTTCCAATATTAACGTGAACGGTTTCCAAACCAACGTTCCAATAAGCTCCCCACAAATCAGATCGTTCACAAATCAACTGTAAAATAGTTAGCACAAAAACACAAGTGCATGTGTGTGTTCTAGAACATATTTAATAATGAATACTCATAACTAGATGATTCAAAACATATATCATTTAAATTAAATCAACTAGCAAATCATAGAGCAAAAATATCAAATACAAGTTCAATAAAAATAACTTCTTTAAAGATTAATAATCAAATCAAATAATTATGATATGACAAAAATAATTATTTGACCTAACAATTTAAGAACAAAAATAAAGAAGAAGCCATAAGAACATATTATCAAAATATCATAAAATAATTAGGCTTATTAATCAATCAAACATAACCATTAATATTTGATAGATTAACTAAATAAAGAAGCCTAAAGAATTATGATCTTATATTTGCAAAACAAGAGAGAGAAATTAAGAAGATTAAAATAATACTCTTGTGTGTTTAATAGAAACAATGAGCAATGAGTTTTATTTATAGGAAAAATTAAAACCATTAATTCTATGTAATTGATAAATATCTTTTTTTATTACAAATATGATTAGTAATTCTCATTAATTAAGATAACTATCATTTAAAATAGATTTATTTTAAAATAGATTTTATGCTATCTTTTATGATAAGGATTTCAAATATAATTTAAAGTATATATTATCTAATATCTTTTAGCATATCTTATTTTAGAGTATATATATCTTATCTAATATTTTTTAACATATCTTATTTTAGAGTATATATTATTTAATATATTTTATCATATCTTATTCTATATTTTAGCACTAAAAAAAATTTTAGATTTATAAGCATGTGCTATTAATGCATAAGTATAATCCTATGTATCGTAGTTATTAAAGATATACCTGAAGTACAATTATCTGGAATTCGAGCATTTGTTTGGTTTTTCTTGATAAACTTGATAGTAGGCCTAAAAACAAATTTATAGATACATATTTTGTCCACGAAAATAGCTAACACTCATAGTCCTTACAACAACGACAGCTAGAACTGGAACGTAGAGGGATTGTTGATGTCACAACGGCTCCCGAAGGGGTTTTGTTTGTTGTCGTGAATTAAAACGGAATAGAAATCCCACGATGGCAAATGTAACAACGGAACCCGCGACAAAAAAAATGAGGAGAGATGGTGGCACTAGTGATGGCTATGGGTATGGAAACTGACGAACTGATGGTGAGTAATTACAGGTAGCTATTTTATTTTATTTTTTATGTTTTCATTAGGGTAGTAATAACCATTGCTTTGATACCATGACAAAATATTGTATTTCCTCTTCTTCCTTAGAATAAACCATCATTTAATAGAATAGAACAAGCATTACATTTAGCTTCTATCATGCATTTCTCTTTTGATTTATGGACAAAGAATGATGATATTTATATACTAAGAAAACAAGAAATTGTTGCTCCATATGCCACATGCTCCACATGATGGTGCTCCATTACAAACACTTTTGTTGCACTTGAAATCTAGCTCACGCCAACATATACTACATGATAATTGAGAATTCATAAATTTACAGAAAAACAAGACATAAAATCGCCAAAATTGTCAGGTTATTGTCTTGAGCTTATTTTTTCTTATAAAACAAACAATTATTCCTTACCTTTAACCAAATTACACTAGAAGTACATAATAATTTCTTTGTGTTTTGTTGAATGGTAACGGGACTTCTAAATTGGTAAGGTTGCATACCTCATATGGTAGGTGTAAGAGATTGAGGTTAGTCATCAATGGTGTAAGAAGCTAAGGTTGGGCGTCGTCGATGTAGGAAGTTGGCGACGAACCAAGAGAAGAAATTACAAAAAAAAGAACTTTAATAAGGAATGGTAACGACGAGATAGAAACAATACTATCTAATAGCCCTAATATGATAGAATTATTAATAAAATTGTAAGTTAAGGTTTAATTTATGATAAAAATAATAGTAGCTTATTTTCCGATTAAAAAAATTAATTTAAAAAGTAGATAAACTTAGATAACAATTTATGACACAAACTTAATAACAAACGGACACAATATGACTATCTAAGTAGTTTGTTAAAGTTCGAAGTAATAAAAAAACACGAATTAACACATTTATTAATGTTTATTATTTTACATATTGAACTCAACATAACACACTCAAATGGCTTTAAAGATTTTTTTTTATAATTAAAATTAATGAATATTTTTTATTTGTTTCAAGCGGAAAAAACACTAACAAAACGAGCACAATTAATGACACTATCTAATTTGACAAAATAATAATAATTTTATTTTGTTAAATTAAGTTTGATGCGAAGTGAGCCTTAATTAACGATCATAAACCATACCACGAGTACAAAAGTCAAATGTTTAGAACCCAAGACAATAATAGCATATAGAACCCTGAAAATGTTCAAGTAGCCTTGTTTTTCTAATGATTGCATGCTATTTAGCATCTGATCATCTGTAACTTTATTTTTTCCACTTGCGATGTTTCGAACTTAATTTTTATTTTTTGTTGTTGCACAGTTGCTGATACTCAGTTTCTCAATGTATTAGCTACGTTAGGGAAAAAAGAGGGATAGGATTACACCACAAACTTAATAATTTCAGTATACCTGTAGGAAAGGGGAGAACTGTACAATGTACATCCTAATTTCCATACGTAAAACATAGCAGGGAAGAAAATGTCACCAAAAAAGGAGCAAGGGACAGGAGAGAACAGCTTGCTCCTAGCAAAGTTGGTATAAAATATGCGGACGAGCTTCTCAGCAGCAAACATCTTGTGCAAAGTTTGCAATAAGCTTTGCGACAGAGTTGGGGTTCTCATTATGAGGAAGATGACCACAGTCTGGAATCAGCCTAATGATGGAATTTGAAAGTTCGCAATTTAACATCTGCATTTTATTGACAATGTATATTCACGGTGAAAATAAGCAACACTATTATAATTAATGCTCATAATGATATGAACTGATTGTCTTGTGGCTATTTTATATTTGTATTCTTGTGAAGAAATCAAAGCTGATTTTTGCTAGTAGTAAGCTGTAAGCATGCTCATCCTCAAATAATGTCATTAGCAAAAACATTTGTGGTGCATGTATATTGATTTTACACCAGGGTCTTCTTTGAACCACTATTAACGTCAAAATATGAAGAAAGAAAATTGTCAAAACTTACGAGCTATAGTTTTACAAAAGGCTCAAAGTGTATGCATGGTTTAATTATGTAATAAGGGCAATGCTGGTGTCAGGACTAGATAAATCAAAAGGCACTAACCATTGTTTAAGAATTACTAGATCAGAATCGCGCCTTTCAACATATTATTTGTATTTTATTTGATATTACTTCATAATTTTTACAGTCTTAAGGTCAAAATGAAACTAACCACTGCTTCCTTGTAGCTGACAAGCTGATCTTCCTCACTGTAAATGACAAGTGTCTTCTGCTTCACCTGTACAGTTTGAATACAGAGTACATCTCAATGAAAGAAAAGTAGGAAGCGGGAATCCAAGTCTAATATTTGATGCTAAAGTTCTCCAGCAAGTGTAGTAATTCAGTGACACAAGAAAAATAACATCGACTTTGAATAGGGAAGAGAATATTGCATGAATCGACTCCTTGAAGGGGTACTTTCATTTTTGACTCTCTTACTACTTTTGAACACATGTTGAGAAATATATTTATTTATTTTTTGTACGTGCATTTAAAAGCACAAAGGTTACCGAAACTCTAACAATTTTGGCAACGAATAGCTACCAGAGCCAATAGACCTTGCATGTCTTCAGGAAAAGTTTTGAAGTATAAATATTACTCTTAAACATGAGTTTATATGAGTTTCATTTTTTGAACATGTGTTCAATTTTGAATATAAATTAATTAGGGATCAAAAATAAATATAGTGTAACGGGTCAAAAAAGGAAAACTGCTAAATAGGGATACGGTGCGTGTACATCAAGCCTTGGTCAAAGACTTAATTCTACTATTGCTTCTCAATAAAACACAAAGCTGTTACTGCCTATGGGTACTAAATAACTTATCTCTACAACTTATAAATATCATTCATTTGAATATTTGATGCAGCTATACCATACCTGATACCACCCCAAGTAACATGGTGGCATAACGCCATAGTGGACATTACTGCAGGCAGGGGCTCAAAACTAAGCTGATGTTTGTGCTTATGTAGTTAGTAATAGAAACTATATCATACCTGTTTTATTTGGGCTATAACATTATAGCCTCCACTACCCATAAAGTTGATTGTTGCATCTTTCCACCAAGGCAATAAACAGTGTAAACGGCCCACCTGATATGCAAAATCATACCATCTATTAGTCATGCAACATTCCCCAAGCATTATATAAAACTATTACAAGGGAACCTTTTAGCCAAAAGGAAAGGGGGGGAAACAACAACAACAACGCTACTACTATTACAAGGGAATTTTTAATCAGATTAGAATCTTTAATTCCGCTTCCTCTAGCATTTGAGCAGCACAACGATTTTATTCACGAGAATGAAATTATTGGTAGAATAGCAGTTTTTACATTAGAAGTTAAAACAAACCTTATTTCCCATTGCATAAACATAATACCTAGGGTATAATACATAATACTTGGGTATAATTTCCTGACACGTGATTATTATAACGACTAACGAAAATAATGAAGAAAATATGATTTAAAAGTCTTACATTAGTCCAATCTAAACTTGTTGACAAGCATATGCTATTGAAGGTCAATATATTTGCATAAAAGCGAAGCGGAAAGCTCTTCAGTAAAGAAGCCTGGATACAAATAATCAAAACGTTAGTTATGCCTAATTATTAGAGAGAGAAAATAATGGAACTGTAGTCACAACAAAGAGAATAGAATTCTATGGATAGCTTAGTATCTTGTCCCACTATGTAATCAGATGAATACCGATTACTCAATCCTCAAGTTCTGACGAAAATAGCTGTACATGATTGAAATTACTCCTTAATCAGTGTCATCACTACTTTAATCCTCATGGTTAACCATGGACACCATAAGCACCTTAGCAAATACCAAGAATTGCAAGCTTCAATATATTTCATTGTAAAGGGTAGAAAGATAATGCAGAAAATAAATACAGCCACATGATTAATGCAGACAGAGATGATCATTTAATCTGACTTAACCACTATATGAAATTTCCTAGTCCTATTAGGAACATCAAGGTAGATGTTAAGTTATATTTGATATTGTAATTCACTTCACTTGTACTACACTTGTATTATTTCACTTGTACTATACTTCCACTATTTCACCAGACTGCACACTTCTACTATTTCAACAGATACATTTTGTTACAATCCTATAAATAAGGCTTCTACGTACATTCTAAACACACCAATACAACATTAAATCATTTTTCTTCTTATCTCTCTATACTCTTCACATGGTATCGTAGCCTCTCATATACCTCTAAAATTTCTATCAAAATTCCGCCTCTTCCTCGCTTCCAAACCCAAATACCTCAACTCGGCTCACTTTAAACCCGGCCACCTCAAATCGGCTCACTCAACCCTAGCTTACCTCCACTCACCACTCCAACTCCTGGGCCTCTCAACTCAGCTCTTCCTCAACCCTGCCTGTGCTTGTTTTTAACTCATCTTTTCATTTTTAAGGATATCTCCTTTATAATTGCCTCTATATATTTGCTTTATATTTCCTCCATTATTTCGTTAAACGGACCAAAATGATATCCTAAAACCAATATCTACCACCCTCGATGATACTAACTACCTAGCCTGGCACAAGCAATGAAAAGTTTCTTGAAAGAACGCAAGCTACGGCGTTTCATAACCGGTGATATCTCTATACCCATCCAAGAAACCATTGAAAACAACTCCTTATTTGTCACGCTCAAGACCGGGAGAGTAAACATCATCAAATTATTACATGGTTCCGTAACACCACTTTACCCTCCATTCATAAGTTGAATTGGGCGTTTTGACACCGCCAAAGAAGCTCGGGGAATTTCTCGAGGCTCGCTTTTACTACAACAGCATTTAGCCAACCAATATCAACTTTTAACAACTCTTCATACCAAACGCCAAAGTGGCCGATCAAACCATTAACCAATTTATCTCTCGAAATGCATACTATCTTTGGGATCAACTCGCTCTTTCGAACCAACTTGACGAACAAGATTGGAGCGTCGAGATGTTTGCAACTTACCGTAATCACCAACGCCTTGTTATTTTTCTCATGGCTCTCCATGATCGATTTGAACCTGCTCGGGCTTCCTTACTCCATCTGAGTTCTTTTTCCATCCTTAGATACTACTGACCGAGCTTCGCTTCAAGAAACTCGACGGGGTTTTCAAAGTTCATCATACGTATTCTGCTCTTGCCATCCATTTTTATCGCCTCTAAAGCGAGGTTCTAAAGAGGACTTCAAACATCAAGGTCGCACTCTACCGTCCACAACCTCAATCATGAGCTTACACGTCCCCATTCGGTATGTATATATTGTCACGAGAAGCGGTCCAGGACACTTTAATATAGATTGCTTTCGAATCCCTCTCAACATGCTTCAGGTAAAAATAGTAACTCATCTATCACCGCTACTTCGAGGATAATCATGACAAATTTACTTTCTACTCGAGAACTCGCGTCTTCTTAAACATGTTCTCTCACAATCTAGTAATGCTTCTCCCACTGCCTTTGCCTCTCACATCGTAAATCTTTACGGTATTTTGATCATTGTTGTAACCATATACGACCATTATACTCACATCTTCTCTCCCACACAATCTTCCATCTCCAAACCTTTAATTCAAACTCACAATGGTTCACATATGACAAGTTAATGCCGTAGGACAAGTTTCCACATCTTCTATATCACTTTCTGACACCTTTCATATTCCCAACCTTACTCTAAATCTTATCTTTGCTGGGTCAATTATGTGAACTCGGTCTTACTATTACTTTTTCCTCTTCCTGGTTGTCACGCGTAGGATCCACGACGACAGATCCTCGGGACAGCCGTAAGGTCGGGACGATTATTTGAACTTATCAACCTTCATCTACCCAATTTCCTCACACTTTCGCTGCCGCTTCTATCACTCCTATCAACCTATGGCATGCCGCTTCAGGCCATACGCCTATAAAGACGCCTTCGCCCCTTAGCATCTTCGGTAAATTAGGATCTGCTTTCTATTTCGATAATGTAAATTATTTGCCTTGTCAATCGTGGGAAAACAACCTCGCTTTATGTTTTAATAAAAGTGATTCTACTGCTCTGACTTAATTCATTCCGACAAGCAGGTTCATCCCCACATCCTACTATGCGGATGTGTTTATTTTGTCATTTTTATTGATGATTATTCAAGATTCACATGGATTTTTCTCATGAAACATGATCTCAATTACCCAAAATTTATTATGATTTTGCCCAAATGGTTAAAACCCAATTTTCTCAAAATATCAAAGTTGCTTAGAAATGATAATGCTATTGAATATAAAGAAACAAAATTTTTAAATTTTCTTCGACAAAACGGGACTCTTTCTCAATATTCTGTCTCCGGCACATCTCAACAAAATGGAAGAGCTGAAATAAAACACGTATTATTATTCTTAATAATCGCTCAGACTCTCATTTCTAGTTCTCGTCTAACGCTAGTGAAGCCTTCCACGGCCGCTTATACCATCAATCGCGGTTCCCATGCCTATTATTCACAATCAATCCCCTTACGTAGCTGCCTCTATAAGATTTCTCCATCTTACGAACTACTCAAAGTTGTTCCATTGCTTTGTTCTTCTTCACCCTCACGAACACAATAAATTAGAACCTCGCTCGCTCTTTGCTGTTTCTTAGTGGTATGGAATAGAACACAAAGGCTATCGCTTTCGGGACCCTATCTCTAAACGATCAAGATCTCTCGTCATGTCATCTTTCGGGAACATAAAATATTTTCCTCTATTTCTTCATTTCATTACGTCTCATCTCCTACCTCACTCTCATTTTTTAATGACCCAACTATTGATTTATTTCCTCCCGACATTGCGCCATTACCCTCACCATCGCCTACTACTACCTGACGTGTCCGCTCCTTCTACTAATCCTACCATAACAACATCTTCTCAAGACCAACTACCCGATTGTCAAATACCATCACTTCGTCTGCTCTACTCGTAAGTAGTCTTCATTTTCATCTTCGTGATTATCAATGTTTCTCTTACTATTTTGTCTCATCACAACCCCAAAACTATGTAGGCTAGTTCTAACCCTTATTGGCAAAGAAGCTAGCGACAGATGAATTACTGTGCATTAACAAAAGCACATACTTGATCTATTGATCTTCCATCTAATAAATCTTTGATTGGTCAGAAAGTGATCTTCAAAATCAAAACTCATTCGATGGGTCTCATGGAACGATATAAAGCTCGTCCTGGGTCGCAGTGGGTTTTACACAGAATATAGAATCGACCATGAAGAAACTTTTGCACCAGTAGCTCGACCACCTCTCGTTCTCGAAGTATCATCATTGCCGATGTCGCCCGAAATTGGAACATGTTTCAAATGGATGTCAAAAATGCTTTTCTCAACGTGAGACATAACCGAGGAAGTTTATATGAAACCTCCTCCTCGGATACATTCATTCACCTCATCAAGTACGCAGACTTGGCCGTGTTTCTATTCCCCTCAAACAAGCTCCTCGAGTTTCGGGTTTGCACAAATTCACTCTACACTTACCGACTTTGGTTTCACTTCCATTTTATG
This sequence comes from Hippophae rhamnoides, assembly GCA_033030585.1. Taxonomy (NCBI): domain Eukaryota; kingdom Viridiplantae; phylum Streptophyta; class Magnoliopsida; order Rosales; family Elaeagnaceae; genus Hippophae; species Hippophae rhamnoides. The sequence continues at coordinate 55,852,712 of CM065428.1, read as the reverse complement.
ACTCCTGGGCCTCTTTATTCTAAGACTCCCACCTGTAACACTTCTACTCGCTTTATGTAGATGATATGATCATAACCGGGAATGACTCTAATGGAATTATTGATCTCGCGCTTCTCGAGTCATCAATTTGAAATGAAAGACCTCGTCGCCTTCACTACTTCTTAGTGCCTAGAAATCTCATCCGATTCTCAAGGATATTATCTCTCTCAAGCAAAGTACTCTTCCGATATTCTTAATTTGGCCGGCACTTACCGATTGCAAACCGCATCAACACCTCTAGAAACCAATGTCAAACTTACTCCATTGGGACAGGTACTATTCTCTCGTATGCCACATTATACGTACAACTAAGAGGGCATGTTTATCTTTACTCACTGTCCCGACATTGCCTACGTTGTTCATCCGGGTTAGTCAATTCATGTCTCGCTCCACCTGCCTACCCATTATACTCGCGGTTCTTTGCATTCTTCGCTACATCAAAGGCACCACGTTTCTGGTCTCCACTTCTCCAACAAGTCTAATCTTCTTCTTTCCGCCTACTTTGATGCCGTCGATCAAGGTGCGACCCACCGATCGTCGCTCTACCACCGGATATTGTTTCTTTCTCGAAACTCTCTTATATCTCGCGAAGCAAGAAACAATCTCTCACTTCTCGATCCAAAGATCGAAGCCGAATATCGTGCTCGTCGACACCACTCAAGAACTTCTTTGGTCTGGCTGTTACTCGAGCATACGGGTGTTCTCCAATCAATCGCAACTATCCTATATTGTGACAATCGAGTGCTATTCAGATTGCTCACAATAATGTATTTCATGAACGAACAAAACATATCGAGATTGATTGTCATTTTGTTCAACCAACATGTTCTTTCAAGACACCGTTTGCCTCAAATCAATATCCTCCACAGATCAAACAAATGGGACATTTTCACCAAATCTCATCTACCAGTAGATTTCAAGAATTAGTTTCCAAACTCAAGTTGATTGTTTCTCTTCTCCTTGAATATGGGATGTTAAGTTATATTTGATATTGTAATTCACTTCACTTGTACTACACTTGTATTATTTCACTTGTACTATACTTCCACTATTTCACTTGTACTACACTTGTACTACACTTGTTACAATCCTATAAATAGGGTTCTCTATGTACATTCTAAACACACCAATACAACATTAAATCATTCTTTCTTCTTATCTCTCTATACTCTTCACAGTAGAAAAGAAGACCAATGGAGAGCCTCAATGAAGCCCCCCAATCTTTATCATTACATCACATAGGGAAAAAAATTGGGATTGTCTTTTACAAAATCATGTGAAATGGCGACTCACCCCAGCATAGGCTAACATTTTGGGTACTTTTGCTAGGTTGGCAGTGCCTTCTGAGTAGACACTTGGACTAATCAATACCAGCTTCTTGACCTGTGTTACAGAGAGTTTCAACTTTTAAGTGTGACTTAAAAACCACGGAAGAGAGAAAAAGCTTGAAAATGTTTAAGAGCAAACGGAAGGGATAATCATATGTTATTAGACTCAGTGGAGTATGACTGCTTCACTGGCCACAGTATGTGTTCTATTTATTGTGTATAATAAGTACAAATGCAATCACATAGACAACAAAATTAGCAATGAGTTTGTCGCTTCCCCAATCTTAAATTTCATAATCTAGACTATTTCTGGAGCTAGATTTGTACCAATCAGTACAATGTAAGCAGCTCAAAGTATGCATAGAAAAAGTGGATCAGTTTTCGGTTTCCCTAAGTTCTACAGATTGGATGGGAGATGCCTAATCATAACTTCCAGCTTTGGTCAGGTCAGTCATGAAATTAAAAGTTAAAAAAAATGCATCTTTAAGCAAAGGAAAGGGAAAAAAAAATACAACTGGACTACTGATCACTTTCATGGCCTACCTTCTCATTTTATACTATAGAGTTGTATTATTTTTTTTTTGGCCCCGATATAGAGTTAGCTATTAACAAACTAGCATTATATGTTGTACAAGGCCGATAAAGATCTACAGTTTTCCTTTAGATTATTATTATTATTATTATTTAGTTTCAACAGGCGGCAATGAAAACTTTCAAAGGCAATGAAAACTTTCAGAATCAAAATACAAGACCGATAAAATATTCATTTGTTGAAGGGTCAGTGGGCTATTTCTTACAGCTTACAGAAAATGGTCTTGATTTAATGAATTAAATATGCTTACAGCTTCTGGATGATTAACTGCAAAGTCAATGGCAATAGCTGCACCAAGGCTTGGTCCAACTAATATCATTGGCCTTTTGATGTAGGACCTCCAGAGCTGGAGCGCAGACAAAGAAGCAACTTTCTTAATCCATATACCACCAAAAGACATAATATTTGAACTCAAACAAAGCTAAAATACAAATTGCTCAAAAGTGCAGAAGGGTAGTCACATCGCAAGAACATGTTGAAGAAATGTTATAAGCCGTACTGAACAGAATCATAAAATCAAAGAGCTAAGAAATCAAGATAACCATCAGAATCAAAGAATATGAGACATTCATCTCTTGAAGATATACCTGATAAAGGTGACAACGTTTAGATACCACATTGCAGGGTGGGAGCCTTTCTGTTACAGATATGAATGAGTTCATAGCGCTTAATGTATGAAGCTAGAACAAAACTTAAATTACATCAAAAGAAACAGATTAAGAGTCATTCACCTAAATCAGAGAATCCCCAACCAAGAACATCAAGAGCCCAAGTCTCCAGCCCAGCTTCTTCAAGTAAAGGGAGTGCACTCCTCCATTCTAAACAAGAACTACAATAAATAACACAATGAAACATGGTATGGAGGAAAGTCCTACTGTAATGGCATCGGGTCTTTTGCAGGAATTCCATACCTGTCAAAGCTATGGAGGAGGACCACTGGATTGGTCTCACATTGTTTAAGTGGTTTCACACAACTACTCATGATGCAACTATGAAAGCTTTCAATCTGCATCTAAAAGAAGATGTTAATTACGTGTTTTTTAAAGCCAATTACTACCTTTTAATAGCATAAAATTAGCAGCGCCAATAACAATAAGAAAAAAGTGATGATTACAACTAAGAAAAGGCATGACCAAAATTTATCCCATCAGCAAAAAACACATAATCCTTTTGAAATTTATAGAAAGTTTTTATCTTTGATTTATTAGCACTTGCATGTGGACAGGTTGTAGATTATAAATAAATTCCAGTTCAACAACCAAAACTACTGGGAAAAGTGCGGAAATTTTTCAAACTCAGATGTTCTAGATTAGTTAGTGTTCAAAAGAAAAAACATTTTTTTTTAACTTTCACTTCCATTTAAACCAACTAGAACTAGAAGAGTGACTGTCAAATTAAACGTATGGTTTTGTTAAAAGCATAAATGGTTTGTTAGGTACAACTTCCACACTTTATACAAGATTGACCTTTTATGAAAATTGTGTTTTACACTCCTTAATCCCTAAAATAACCCCAAATTAAATTAAATTTCCAAGTTGATGGACTTTGTAAAAAGAAATTGAAACTCACTCTTGAACAAAGTTAGTGATGAGCTTTTTGTAAAGACATAAAGAACCATAAAAAGCACGAACCATCCCTAGACAAAACGTATCAACCACCATCTAAGTACAGTTTTCGTCACATAAAGACGCCTTAAAGACACCCAGTACTATCATCCATAACGCTAACTAATCAGCACAAGAGCAACCTTACTTATCTAGCAATTTACCAACAAAATGCAAAAGTAAATACAGACAAGAAAATTCTAAAACTTGAAGAGAAAACAGCACATTGGGATTCCATTTATTCCAAAACAGAAACAATTATATATTTCATATGCAATACATCCACGGGGAGTCTTTCAATCCTCTGTGCCAAGGTTCGAGCATAAGGGTCTTTAATATTCTCGACCTCCTTGGGAAGAAATGATGGAAATGTACAACCAGCACTACCATTTTCACTCGATAAATCCCAAACGCCCCTCAATCTTCCACATTTCTTCGCTATTGTCGCTCCCATTGGTAATGATGATAAACCCCACATGATAGCCATCTTCTCTCGTTGAACAAGAACAACAGAAAAATAAAAATTGAAAGAGATTGTATTTCACAACAACGTCGGAGAGCGTATTTTTTATAAAAAAAATAATAATTGACGGAGAAAGAAGAAGAGAATGGAGAAATAAAACTGATATGAAAGTAGGTTATATATATATATATATATATATATATATATATATATATATATATATATATATATATATATATATATATATATATGCTTGGACACTTGTCACATTAGAACCATTTGTAAGAAAAATATGGAGACAACGAATGGAGAGCATATCAATCCAACTGCCGTTTTCCGAAGTAGTAATGCTAGTGACCCGTGGTATAAAAAGTATTTTATATTTCGAAGTAGTCTCCGTCGATTTGATCAAAATTAGTAGCGTTAATGGGTCTACAAACAAAATTTTAACGTTGCGGCCGGGGCCATCGCCGATGGAATCACCCTCAAACTCGTTTATTTTTTCATGGCAGTCATTCTCATTTCAGGTAATTATACATTATTACCTTAAATGTCTATATTATTAAAAAATATATTTAAATATTACATTTTTTTTATTTTTTTATTAGTTTTTTATTGAATGATTTTTATTTTTTTCTTTATGAAAATTAACTATGATTAAAAAAATGATTTTTTTTGTTAAATATTGGATTCCACGCTTTATTACTAAAAATTATTAATTATTTTTTTAAAAAATGAATAATTTAAATAAGTATTAAAAATCATAACATTTTATCAATTTTATTATAGTAAGATGAAAATGTTTTTCATGATTAATTAAAAGAAATAATAATAAAAATATTTTAATAAATAATTAATTAAAAATATTTGTATTATTAATTCCTTAAAAAATAAATTTTTAAAAATTAATAAAAAAATTCAATTTTTTAACTTTGATTAATTACAAAAAGAAAATTCTTTCGTGAAAATGTAAAAAGCATATTTTGAGTAAAAATTTAGTTAATATTTAAAAATGATATCAATATTTGAATGGTTGTATTAAAATAAATTTTTTTAATGATATTAAATATTTAAATTAATAATGTATTAATTGAGTTAGGTATCCTGTTTTTTTTTTTTTTTGAATTCGATGTTGACAACTTTTAGTAAATTTCAACTGCTATTCACGTGTGCATTTTTGGGTGATTTGGTACAATTTTCATGTTACATTTTTTAATGTATCAAAAACTAATTTATAAGTAAAAATAAGATTATATGATAAGCTAATTTAATTTTTTCTCATTTAATTTTACACATTTTTTTATTTAATATATTAAAATTAGATAAATGTTCATTTTATCGGAATTTAATCGTTCGATAACTCCAACCGGTCAAAATTAAATTGTATACTTATCTAAATGAATTAGATAATTATATAATTAATCAAATTTTTATTGTTTAATAAACTCATTTATAAAACTTAACTGAATTCATATCTAAATAAACTAAAGAGTTATTTAATTAATCAAATTTTAATCACTAGATGATCTTATTAGTGAAAATTGAATATAACACAAGTTTAATTGAATTGAACAATTATCTAACTAATTAAATTTTAATTCAAATTAATAGAACCAAATTAAATATATGTTAAAATAAATTAAAAATTTATAACTCCACCAATTAAATCTAAATTAAATACATGTCAACTTTTTTCTCACATAACATATCAACAACCCAAACATATCTTATTCAATAAATCACCAACAAATTATGCATAGTACAAAATTCATAATCCTTTGTTTCAAGCACACTACATGATATATGGATATAAAAATAAATATACATCAAGTTCACAAATACTCAACATTAAAACTTATTAAGCATTTCAAAAACAAGCATTTAAGCACTAACAATTTCACAAAAAAGAAATTCCCAATGCTCACTTCAAGTATATTATACAATTTACATTATAAAAAATGTTATAACAATGAATGAATTATAAGCATTTTTATGAAGTTAATACATACAAAAATATCATAACATTAACATGAAAAAAATATATTTAAAAAATACTAATATAAACATCTTTGAAATTATCAAGGAAATTAGAGGAGTCGAAAGGTGGGAGATCACATTATGTAGGCTACCAAAACTAATTGAGAAGATTGTGAGTGTTCAATTTGATGTTGGAGATGCAATTCCAGCCTTTAATATCTCTTTGCAGATGTTGCAGTACCCTGTAGATCTGGAAGTCGGGTTGAACATCCATGGTCCATCCAAGTAGTCGCAAGGAAGGTCTTAAGTTGCCAAAGCAGAGCCTTTGATGTTATGGAATTAGAAGTTTGCAATATGAGACCACGAGGGATTTAAGGTCTTTTGAATGAAACAGAGAAAGAGAAGATGGAGACATAAGATGTTGAGGTTTTTATTGTGGACGTTGTCCTGTTGTTGATGGTAAGTCACACTATGATGATGACGATGACAGACGATGTGGTTGCTTACATTTACTGGTGATAAAAAATGGACAAAAGTATAAATATAGAAAAATGAATGATGTGGGAGTACATGGATAAAAATGAAATTATAAATATTATGCAAGTAGAGGGTCAAATTTAAAATAAAAGGTGTGTTATGAATCATATTAGTTTATTTCTCGATATTTTTTTTATATACGTTACACTTTTACACTTTTATAATGAGATATTAGTATTTCAGTTACAAAAATGACTCATTGGACAAGTCAATACACATTGAGTTGGTATATTTGTAGATTAACCTCTTAGATAAACAAAAAAACAATAATATTCATAATTGTCTAAAATAATCATTATGAAGTGATGTTTTAAATAAAATTTACCTAAATTAATAATAAATATGCATATAATTTATTCTTTAAATGTTCACATTTTACAATTTTACTTAATATAACTAAAATTATTATAGTAATTACAATATTTTCAAGTTTTAAATCTTTTATTCTTTGCAAATAACTCAGTAAACACTTAAATATATTTAAAAACAATATTAGTGTCCCAATAATCCCTATGTACAAGTATTAGGAAATGCGTTAACAAATATTCACATCAATAACAACTATTAGGTAGCATGCAAAAAATAAAATAAGTGATAAATTTTTAAAGGTGATTTCGATGAGTGCGTCGTCATATTATTTAATATAAGTAATGATTAAATTGATACTTATAAGTTATTAATGTTTTCTTTTATTTCACTTCATTATCCTCGTATATATACAGATTTGTAAGCAATTTCAAATAGTGTGTAATATTCCACTTATTTCATAAAAATATCTAATAAAAATATATAAATAAATTGTATTTGTGATAATAAAATAGAGAAAAAACGTTATAGTTGTTTACTTATTGTAAAAATAACACTTATATTATGTAATTATTTTTGCAACAGTTTACTTATATTGTTATGAAAAATGATCATATAAGGATGAATGTAATTTTTTTAATTTTTTAATTATATTAGATAGAAATTATTATAACTTAAATAAACCATAACCGAAAAAACCGAAGAAAAATAAAATAAATAAATAAAAGCATACAAAAATAGTTATTTATATTTGTGCATTCAACTTTTCATAATAATAAAACTAAACTGTTATGAAAAATAAGTATAAAACTTAAATATCACTTTTAAAATAAATATAAAATTTAAATATCATTTTTAAAATAAATATAAAACTTAAATATTATTTTTAAAATAAGTATATAATCTTTAGAGTCAAATTCTTAATAAAGCAAAAGAAATAATGGATAAGTGTGATATCTTATTAAGTCAATTTCAAGATAATTTCAAATAATAATCATGTGTTACAAATGAGTAACAATTTTCATGAAAAATTGTAATTAAATTTGAAATAAGAATGTAATATCATGAATTCACAAAAAATAACTTATATATGTTAAAAGATTAGTAAAAGAGATTACTACATCGATACCAGACTGATATAATAATAATCATAACCTTTTGAAATCATATTAGCATTGTATTGATTTTTTGTCTATAAATATGAAACTGTCTGAAATCAAGCTTATATTTTTAATGTTATAGTGGGCACATAAACATCCATTAAAGAAGAAACCCAAATTTCAGAGACATAAGAATGAAAAAATTAAAACATTACAAAAATTACAATGGTATTGTCCTATGTTATTCAAGATTATTAGATTACTCTTGTGATGTTATAATTTGAATCATGTGTTCTGTCAATTCTTCTCATAAATAATCAAAAAATTGTCAATTGATGCTCGTCCTACGTGTAATGTTAGTTTAACACATCAACCGACGCTACAATCTATATGTTTTTAGTCGGTTTTTTAACAAACTGACTTTAAATCTTGACTTAAATATCATCTTTTTGTAGTGGTGAGGGTTTCTTAAAATACAAAAGTTATTCTATAAATGATACAAGTTAAGCCATTTAAAGATAAAATAAATGAAAGAACTAAAATAACCTTACAATGGATCTAATACTAAAATCACCTTATAAGAAGAAAAAAAACTCTAATATCCCCTTCAAGTTCAAGATGTGGTTGCAAGAAGCATCAAGAGTTTGACAACTAGAAAATCAAAGCGTGAAATAAGATGTGACTTGGTAAAGAAGTTTGCAACTTGCAAAAAGGAATGAACAAAAGGTAATATAATTGTACCTTGTTGACAAGTAAAATGACAATTTATCCCGATATGCTTGGTGTGTTCCTGAAAAATTGAGTTGTGAGTATTTGGATAATATTCTAGTTGTCACAATACATAGGAATGTGATTAAAAATAAAAACACCCATATATACGAGTAACCAACATAACCAAACAATCTATTTGGTAGCAGGTGTCATAGCATGATATTCTGCTTTAGTGGAAGATAAAGAAACAACATTGTGTTTCTTACTCTTTCAAGAAATAAGATAATCACTTAAAAAGATATAGAAACTAGTGATAAACTTACAATCTACGTGATCACTACTATAATTAGCATCAGAATATGCATACAGTTCTAAAGAAGAGGTGAATGGGAATAAAGGACTCTCAAAGATAGTGACTCGAAGATATCATAATATATGAAGAATGTCTGCTCAATGAACGTAGTAGGAAAAGCAACAAACTAATTAACAATATGAACAGTACAAGCAATGTCTGAACGAGTAATAATAAAGTAGACCAAACTATCAATAATAATCGATATATGGTAGAATCTTACAAAGGAGTGCCATCAGAAGGAGAATACAAAACATTGAACTTACAGAAAGTATTAATAATTCTAGTACGAGTAATGCGAGTATGTTAAAAAATGTCAATAATATATTTAGACTAAGAAAGAATATAACCTTTTGGAGAGAAGACGACTTCAATACTTAAAAAGTGTCGTAGAGAACCCAAATCTTTCATTTGAAACTAATGGACTAATTCAAACTTTAACACTATAATCACATCAATATCATTACAAGTAATAATCATAGCATTAACAAAAAGAAAAAAAAATGACCTATAATGGTACACTTAACAAAAAGAGTAGAGTTATGATCAACGGGAACCAATACCTCGTTTACTTAGCGTAATGGTTTTGGGCTTCGTTCACTTGGCTTATAGAAAACCCTAACCCTAATATAGTCCGTACAATGCTTCGATCAAAAGAAAATAGTTGTAGTAATTACTCACTACAAACATAGGCATGGTTTAGTCAAGATTAATGTCTATCCTATCGAGCTTGTGGAGACAAAGGTCCTCTAATTAAAGCCTACGAGCCGATCTTACTCTTGGGATGACAACAATTTGTTGAAGTTAACATGAGGATTCATGTCATATTTGGTGGACATACCTCTCAAATCCGCCATATGATAGAGCATTGCATGAGCACTTGTTGTATTTTATCAAAAGTACGTGATAAACATAACAAGAAGGAAATTAAAGATATTCTTAATAGGAACAAAAAAACTCTTCGTGTCATTGATCCCACTCAAGTTTCAAAAATCTTATTGTTGAAATTTAAAAAGTTTATCACTTTGTGTTTGTTTGAATTATTAAGCTTATCGATATTTTGCTATAACTATAAATACCATATTTTGTTGAAATGATTAAAAGATATATTAAAATGGTTTAAGTTTTTGTTTCAAATATTTTATACTTTTTATTGAAATTTAAAGTTTTGATAATTTTTTTGTTAGGTTCTATAAAGATTTAACAATTTATTTGGTCTGGATTAATTGTAAATTTATTATTAATTATGCGAAAATTGTGATTAAATTTATAGTTTCTTCACTGATCTATGTCTCATGATAATTATTCGATATTAAAGAAAAAATAAAGAAATAAGAGAAAATATAGGTTAAGGTTTCTTAGAAAACAAAAATTGTCTGTAAATGATATAAGATAAACCTTTTAAAAGCAAAATAAAAGAAATAATTAAAATAATCTTACTTAATATCAAAATAACATTATAATAAAATAATAATTACTCTAATATTTTATTTATTTAAAAATATACAAATTTATAGAAAAATAATATAAACTAGATTCTAATTATTATAATACCACCTAAAACTATTCTGCAAAATATCAAAGTAATTAATTTGTTAAAACATTGAAGTTAATTTTATTTAAATTTGTGGTTATTTATTTATTTAAAGATACACGAGTATTTAGAAAATATATAAAAATGATAGGTGAAAAGAGTATAGGAACAGTTAGTATGAAAAATATATAAATAAATGAAATAAATAGTTTATATATATTATATATACAAAAGAGAGAGAATTTTGATAAATAAGCACATTTACGATTAAATAAGGTTAATTTAAAAATAGGATGAATTATTATAAATATTTGTTTAGGCCATACCATTACCGATATATAATATAGGAAAAAACATGACGATTAATTTTATTTAAGTAAAAGTTTTATTTAGTATTTAATTTTTAAAAAATATTAATTAATTATTTTACTCATAAAAAAATTTATTTAATAATTTTTTTATTTATATAAAAAAATCATAAAAAACCTTTATCATAAAATTTTAAATAAATATTGGTAAGATTATTTTATCAAACTAAGAAAATTATAAATCCGTAAAAATATTGTAGTTTTTTAGTTGGATTATTTAATAATTTTATCTTTTTAAATAATTTAAAATTATTAAATATTTTTTTTAAAAAAAATTAAATATTATATTTTTAAAATTAAAATTAAAAGGCTGAATAGTAATTTTTATATAGGTGGAAAGATCAATGTTACACTACACCCTATAACATATACTGGGTGTGAAGAATTATAAAAACGCAGAAAATAATGCATGTCTTGCAATTTCTCAAATATTTCGGTGAATGGGGGTAAAGAATTTTTTTTACCTATAGTAAAATTGAAGTGTCATCGTCTTGATTCTACAAAGCCAATCAAAACCGAGATTACCCACACGAAATTCGACTTCCACGATCAAACCCGGCGACACATTCCGTACAATCACTAAACTCATACCATCTTCTTCGTCAAACTTCTTAACTAGTTGCTGCTCAATTAAAAAGAAGAAGAAGCTGCAATCAAATTCGATAATGACGGAGGATAGTGGAGCTAGGGTTTCTTCCTGCGAATCCGACATTCCATCTGAAACCTCACAAACAAGGCAAAGGTTTGTTGACAAATAATCTCAGCTTTATCCAAAACATAAATAAATAGACAGCCTAAAAGATCTCCCATTATTCTTCAAAGCATTTCTAATTTTTACAATTAGATTTGGGATTTTTTTCAGGATTATTATCTCTTCGCGGTTTTTATTTTGCGCTTTTAGGCATTTTTTTTATTTTCTTTCGTAAAATTTTTGAGGGCTTTCACTAATTTAAAGTTTAAGTGATTTATTTATTTTGTGCTCATACTCGATATTCATTTTTTCTTTTATTGTAACGAGTTAGGGAAAAGTTATTGTCCTGATAACCCAGAGCTATGGCCTGTGCGCTTTTTATGGTTAAAATTTCACATTTTACTTCATCCATTTAAAAGCCACACTAGGTTGTTTTATCAATTATTGATAAACTGGCTAGAGCGCAACTTTATTTGCAAAGAAAAACTAGATTTTAACTTAGTAATTCTAAGATGATAGCAATTACATCAAGAAAATCTAGTAAGAACACTGTGTTTAGTTTGTTTATGTACACATGCATGCTCTCGCATTTTTATTGTTGTACCTACCGTTAGCTATAGTTATGTCACAATATACTAACGTTTACTACTTGCTGCAGAAAGAAAAGAAAGTGGGATCAACCTGCAGAGTCATTGGTTGTGGCCAGTTTAGCTGCACCCGCGGTTCAGCCATTGGGCAACATAGGATCCTTTGGTGGGATTCTTCCTGGTGTAACTCCTGTATCTAATGGTCTGTTGATGAATCCACCGGTGGTTAATTGTGGTAACACACCTCAGGGAACTTTGATGCAGCAACACACTTCTACTTTGGTCTCAAAGTTAATTCAAGTAAGATAACTCATCTGTGGTCCCAAATCTTTCATTAAATCTATTGTTATCTCAGCTCCTTGATTCTTGATCTCTTTTGATATGGAATATCTGTGATAGAAAGCAAGTTTGCCAATGAACATCCATCTTCCTATATCATGTATTATTTCAACTTTTGATTGTTGTTCAATTGCAAATATGGACCTCATCGATTTGAAGCTCTTGATTGACTTCCCAATGCTAAATTATTTATTTGCACATTAATTTGTTTTACACGAATTCTTTTGGCAGCCAAAGGTCCTAGATGAATTGATAGCACGGGAAATTGTTATAAATGATGCAGATTCTGCTGTTCGTTACAAGCTTACTAAACGTCAAACTCAGGAGGAGGTAAACTTTTATAGCTCAAGTTTTCACGATTGAATGATTTCCAATATTGCTACATTGGTCTTCCATTATGATTTTTATAATGGGCGTTGGTGTGTAATTTACAGATTCAAAAATCTACCGGTGCTGTGGTGATAACAAGGTTTGCCATTTTGTATAGCTATTGTTGAGGAACTTTTAAGGTTTTTCAATCATGCATCAATCATGTAACGACTCTACTTATTTACCAATGCAGGGGGAAGTACCGTCCACCAAATGCTCCACCCGATGGTGAAAAGCCGTTATATCTTCATATCTCTGCAGGGGCTCATGTAAATATCTATTTCGGAAGGCACAATCCACTATTTATAATTTCAAATTTGCTTTTGATAATTGATGTTGAAACTATTGTTTATGAGGGATGTGTTTCTTCTTACATTTATCTGATGCGGCGGAAGAAAAAAGGGCGATGAAGTTGTGATTTGTGGACTATGACAAATAATTTCAATATTTTTGATTGAGTTAACATATGTTGGAAAACTTAATCCACATGGATGTGGACTTTTATTTCCTTGATCTCCAGATATGTTTGGAACTTTGATAGTTTGTTATGTAGTTGATTACCTTTGTTTGGACTTCCAATTTGTGACCAACTACCCCCTCCCATTTTTACATTATGGAGAGTAGTTGTGTGGCTTACAAGGAAAACTGGGAGATTCTTATCATATGTTTTGTGCTGGAAAAAATGGGAAAGAGGATAATTAAGCTTTTTTGTTTGGATTGCTAGTAAATCCATGATGAGTTGATGTATTAGGAGAAGGAGAGAGTGATGGGTAGGCGTGAATGTCAAATATGAAACTTATTTCATTCATACATAAGTCTTTTGCCAAATAATGTGTATGGCGTAGCAGCCTCAGGAGTGAAGCATAATAGTACTTCCTGAATTCCGGCTAAGATCGCCTTTTCTTATTGTTTTATATTTGGATGCTTATCAGTAAAAGTAATTTCTTCTTCTTCTTCTTTGTCCCTTTTTCATTGATAGCTAAAGAAATTTTGTTATTGAATAAACTATAATTTATGGTTGCATCTATAGTTAAAAGATACAGCAGAACGAATATTAGCAGTTGATCATGCAGCTGCCATGGTTGAAGAGATGCTGAAACAAAGTCTGAATTTACTACCAGTCTCTTCTATTTCCCATCCAGGTGTGAGCAATGAAGCAAAGGTATGACTGCGTTGCACAGTCAGCTTTTGTCTTTTAAGTACTTATGATTCACACACGCTCTAAATTCTTTAAATCATGTCACCCAGGCACTTACTACCTGTGTGTTTTTGGGTTTTGATGTGGATCCTTCATTGAATATAGCTGCCCGTATACGTGGGCCAAATGTGAGTTCTCTTCTTATGTCCCCATATATCTGAATTGTGATCATAGTTGGAAGCTATGAATTTAACAAGATTTTTTTTAATTTTTATTTTTTGGGTACTAGTTACTCTTAGTGGCAAATTAGGGTATTTCGTTGAATGTGTTAAACATTAGAGCATAATATGAAATATCTGTCTGTAAGGTTATTTGTATTGCATGCATTAAAGTTGCAATGCCTCTCCCTACTTATTTTTGTTTTGTTTATATGAAGTTGAGAGATTCTAATGTTTGAGCTTTCTCTGACTTCTCCATACAATTGGGAGAGATTGTTTTTGTGTTGGTGGTGGTTTGGTTTTGTACATGCAGGACCAGTATATAAATCACATTATAAATGAAACAGGGGCAACTGTCTTCCTCAGAGGTCGAGGATCAGGAAGTACTGAAAGTTCACATGGTGAAGGTACTATCTTATTTTGTGCAAACTTACCTTACTGCCCTATTGGAGCATGTGCTGTATGTTGACTGGTGTAATCTATCTAGTTTGGTTGTTTGTTTCAGAAGGGGGACAACCACTACATTTATTCTTGTCAAGTAATAATTTAAAAAGCCTTGAAGATGCTAGGCGCTTGGCTGAAAATCTTTTGGATACAATTAGTATGGAGTATGGTCTCTCCAGGTGATCATTTTTACAATAATGCTGGGGTACAATAAGTTCCAAGCATTTTTTGGTTTAAGTTGTGCTTTATCTATACCCGTGCTATGTGAAGGATTTTTTTACTTAATATTCCTTGTTTGGTCTCTTGTTGGACCTGTAACTTAATTGTGTAAAATTTTCCTCGAGGGAAATTTTGAGTTTTTCTGAAACTTCTGTTTTGTATTTTAGAACAAGCTGTATGTTGCCCCCACTGTTTGGAGTTCGAGCTTTTTGTTACTTTATTTTTAGTTGCTTGAATGTTTTTTTTTTAATTTGTTACGTGCCTTGCTTATCATCCTGTATTGGAGATAACTTGTGGACATCTTCTCGCTGTCATAGGGTTTCATCATCTAAGGTTTATAGTGCTGTTCCACCCCCACAGCAGGTCTATAGCACTGTTCCACCTCCGCAACAGTTGTTGGCTGGAGCTCAGAATTCTGGGAGTGATGTAAAGGCAATTTCAAGTGCTAGTTTGACATCAACTGTGGATATTACGCCAACTCCCGTGGCTTCTTTATTTGGATCAGCTGGGGTATTTGCTGTCTTTCCTCAAGGGAATGTCTCTCAATCTGGAGGCAAGTTGAATGGTGTGCAGTCTCGGGCAGAATTGGTTAGTTATGCCCAGCCTCTAGCATCTTGTGGAACATATTACAATGGGTATGGTGGGATATATCCTCAGGCCACACCCATGCAACAAGTCGCACTGGCTCTTCGACAGTCATCTTGTCCTGTACTTTCTAATGTTGCACCTACAACCTCAATAGCAGGCACTGAGCCAAATAGAAATGCCAGCTCCAGTTTAGAGAAACGATCTCCTCAGAAGCGGAGGTTTCAGGAAGTACCCATTGGTTCAAAGAGTTCAAAATTTAATCAGGTGCCTATTTAATCTCATCACTTGTCCGCATAATAGTTGTTGGATATATTGCATATCCTTAGCATTCGAAAGGAAGAAAGGAAAATATATAAATCCACGGAGTTAAAATTTCCTAAATTTTAAGAATTTTGGGTCAGTGTAGTACTTACTCATCAAGATTTTAATTAATTCGGAGGTTGCATGTGTTTTTGGGGGAGGGGATAGGGGAATGGTGGGATTATGGAGAGGTATGTATGCTCAAGCTACCAGATGATTTTGTGTTAGGTTGCACTAAAAGGTTTTGTTTCTGGTTTGAGATTTTGGATTCCTTGTGTCAGCTTGATGAGTCCTACTTTTACGGTGATTCACTCTTTGCTTATGCTTAGCTTCATGTACTTGAATGATCTAAAAGGAGTCTAGAGTAGGTATTCACTGTATCTTGGCTCTTTATTGGTTTCATTAGCATTTTGAAGCGTAGATGTCTAGATATTTGGATAACTAGGATTTGTGTTAAAGATCATCTTTCTTGACCTTAGCATTTTTTTTGTCATTAGATTCTTGACTTTAGTATGGTATATTAGTAATATTCCCCTTAATTTTTTGTCTATATGTGGGGCTGTCAGTTTTCTAAGTTGTATGCATCTATAAGTGTTATGTATCTCATCAGGATTCCTTCAGGAAATTACCTTGGATTACATTGTCATGGTATCATTTTTGTTCTTAGTGTTAGTTTCTTTCTAACCTTATTTATAACTTTTTTTTGCTGACGTGTAGTACTTTTCCAGGTATTTTCTCTGACCTTCTATGAAGCTAACATGCCGATAGTGGACTCTGTATTGGGCCTTTGGTTTGTATGTTTATAGGGAATCCAACTTGGAGGAGCCATTTAGAGGCCGCTTACAACTTTTAAAGCTTCAATCTGCTGCCAATTCTAGTTCATAATGATTGGTTTACTTTTATACTTAGAGATTTGCTACTAAAGAATAACCATGTTTCAAATCTTCCATGAGTTCGTATCAGTTTTTTTCTGAGCTGTCACTGCCAGTGTTTTCACTTTACATGGTAGATTAACTGGAATGGATAGCTCAAACCTAGAAAGAGAAATTATCGCATCTAGAGCTAGCAATATGTTGAATAGGCATTCTCAATGACTAATACTTCTACTATAGCTGCACTTACATCAAAGCTAGCATTGTTATTGATTTACAAATAACAGTTCTATGTTCTCCGGCAGTTGCCTTGGGCTATATCATGTGATTTTTATCCAATGCATGATAGTTTTTTTTTTCCGTTGAAACTGTTCCAACCTTCAGATTACCTTCTAAGCCCTCTACTTTCTTGAACCTGGCAATTTGTTGGAAACGCTAGCTTTGAAGATTAGATTTTGCATGGCGACTTAAATTCATGATTTCACGGAACTGCTCAACCACTTTTTCTCCTTTTTGCAGTTGAGCATCTATTCTGACTAATCTTATATTTGAATGATTTTGAAAACGCTAATCTCATGTAACTTATGTAAGCTCCTTTGCATGTGAGTTGTTTCGAAATGTACCCTTTTGTTTTCCCCTTCATATTCTTTTAACATCTAGTATTCATGAAATAAATCCAAGTATAGCTCTTATTGTTACATTTGCCATTTTGAATTTCATTCATTTATATTATACACATCCTTCATTCATGAAATAAATCCATCCAGGTATAGCTTTTATTGTTACAAATTTATCATTTTAGAATTCATTCATTTATATTATACACATCCTTCATTTTTGTGATATTGAGGTATTTGGGTTATCTCTTCCCTATCTCACTGCAGGATTCAGAATTTTTAAAGCCTGTTCAACCATCTGCTTTGGGTGTTAGAAATGTATCAAATTTGCCAGCTCCAAAGAAGTTTGTCTACCCAGCACTTAATGGAGTGCCACCAGCCCCTCCTAGAATTATGCCACCTCCACCTCCAAAATTTTCCTCATCGGCAAGTATTGAATCAAAAGTGGATGGCAAGACCAGCATTCTGAACAAAACAAAATCGAATTCTATACCAGGTAGGTGATTTTTTTTTTCTCATCATTTATCTGGTGCTTTGTTTAATTGTTTCATGGTGGACTGTCTTGGGGGAAACTAGATGAGATCATATTTTTAATATTGAAAATTAGGGAACAAACATGTCTACAAATGTGATGCATGTCTGATTATGTGCATCTGTTTCAGTTAGTCTGAACTCTTAGTTGTTTCAGATACATTGGCAAAGCTCATGGAATATGGTGACGATGACGATGACTTAGAAGAAACCAGTGAATCAGTTGGTGGCAATACGAATATTGTGTCAACTAGAAACTTATATTGGGCTCCGTGAATTCTGTTGTTTTAACTCCCAGATTGGGCTCGTTCACTTTCAGCATGGTTTGGTGCAACTGTGCAGCGTCCTTGGTACTGACAGAGAATAGTAATTAGATGACAGCTGCTGCTCGAAATTTTTTGGATTGGATTTTATAGTTTTCAAAACCTGTCTCTGTCATGGCTCTTTTTAGGTCTTTATTTTTAATTTTTATTTTTTTCTCTCTCCCTGGGCTCAAGTGATGATGAGTGGTTG
This sequence comes from Hippophae rhamnoides, assembly GCA_033030585.1. NCBI lineage: Eukaryota > Viridiplantae > Streptophyta > Magnoliopsida > Rosales > Elaeagnaceae > Hippophae > Hippophae rhamnoides. The sequence continues at coordinate 55,834,375 of CM065428.1, read as the reverse complement.
TATTTGTAGTTTTTTGAGGTACTCTTATTTTGTGATAAAAAATTTCTCAGGTTTTGTATAGAATGTTTACAAAAAGAAATTATAACGTCATAAGGGGAAAATGGTATAAAATATGAAGAGACATCAACTTTAGGTTCTTAAAAAATTATCAGTCAACGCCCCACTGGTTGAAGATAAGCATTTTAAAGTGACTTCTAGCATTTGCGACGTTCTTGGCTCTATTGAATTTGTTTAATGGACAAGAAACCAAAATAGAAAAGAACATTATCACAATTAGTTTAGATGATAGATTTTTATTGAATATAATTATGTATGTTTGATTGTAATTATTAATATTGTCATACACTATCTAAATTTTATTTCAAATTTGAGATATGTATTGGCTTTTCTAAAATAAAAAAAAGGGCAGAACTTGGGTTTCACGCTCAAAGAGGGATTTTCAGATCTAACTTCGAGCAAAAAAATCCATGTGTTTGTCTATATCTTAACAATTATTGAAGATGACCTTTCAAACAGAAAATCATTCTTTTATCCTTGCCTATCATCCTTTGGAAATTAAAGTGCCCTAATTATCTTGCATTATTTTAGCTATAATTGGATCCCTACTGCTCATTCATAAAGACCCATGATGCTGACCGCCAAAAGAACCCTCTCTTGTTGTCCACCACTTGGTAAAATACCCCATTCATAAGTACGTTGAATATTCTAAGCATTTTCAAACGCACAACCCCACAACATGACAATATGTTACACCGACTAAACAAAAAGAAAAGGTCGTCTTGTACCATCTTGCTTTTTTAAGCGCCATCTTAAGTTAAAAGGCATTTGGATGTTTTCAGCTGTTCACCTTCTGGAACCCTTTGTGTTTTTTCTTTTCTCGCCATATGATAAATGATGTGTAGATTTAATTCAGGTGGATAAATAACTCGATTATTAATATAGTTTCACTTTTAACCATTTCATTAAGAAAAAAAAATGTTGATTTGTTGTAATAAAAATGAATATATGTTTTTTTAAGAGAAGATTAAAAATAAAATTCTATGTATAAATGGAGTTATGTCCTACAATTGAACCAGAGATTTAAATCAATATATGCATAAATACCAAATATATATCATGGTGAACTCTTATGGTTGATTATGATTCAGCAATGGTTTTCTGAACGACTTTGTGGATTTAATCAAAACATTTTGATTTGTAAGGGCTAAATGAAATCATCAAATGAGGAGAAAACACAGAAATAAATTACAGATTCACATGAAGCAAGTCAAGAGTATTAAATAATAATTTATCTGATTCAGTACATATATATATATATATGCATGCAAAATGAGGGCAAAAAGACTTCAAATTACTTGGATTACATATATTGAACAAGATACTCCAAACCATCATCTCTTGCAAGTATTTTGTAATGATTTTGGCGATCCTTCGAACAGATCCATAAGGTAGCCCTCCAGATCATCAGCACTATACTTGATATACTTGTCACTTATGTGAACTGCATGTCTTCCCACAAATGTCCTATAAGCTTGGATGACTTTAAGGGATGTCGATATTCGTAGATCGTCTCGAAGATGAAGATCTGGAATAATCCACGCAGTTTGTGTCTTGTATATTTCCTCGAACACAGCACAAAAACTCTGGCATCTCTCCTTGAGAAGGATTCTTGAGACAGAACTTGAACCAGGAGTTTGTATACCTTCATCCTTTAAAAGAGAAAGTATTGAACTCCAACTAGCTCTTTGGTAGTTCATTGCTTGTTGTTGGAATTTCCAATTACACTTCCTAATCCATTCATCTCCAAAAACCAGTCTCAACTCAGAGCCCTTTACTTTCTGAGCCATGTAATGTATGTTGTTCATCAAACACAAGTGCTGCAAAGAAGTTTCCTTATATAGTTTGGCCTTGGCATCAAGGTTGTTTTCAAGAATTGAAGCAACTGATGCAAATTGACAAGCCATTGGAAAACTTTTGATTGAAAAATCAATGACTTTGCTGTCTTCCCTAATCGTCGGACTCATTTGAGGAGATGGTGAGTTATGATTGCCCGCATCATCAAAATCCTCGAAGAGAAAATTTAGAATGTCAGCATAGTCAGTGAGATTTCTAATGTAATTCATGACATATCTGGTTAGAGGATGTATTCCGCCTCCTAATACAGGACTTGTTGAAGGGTTTGATGCAATGGCATTCTTGAATTCAACAAAAGTACCCTTTGCACTAGCCCCCAATCTACTTAGAATCTCCCGGCATTCAGTACTTATAGAAGAACCTGATACCCCTAAGTATAAAGCATCTATATCAGGAAGAAGATCTGCAAGCACCTCGTACATGTCAAGAATGCGAAACAGCTTCTCGGGTTGATGGGGGCCAATTGACATTGCTTCACCAAAATTCAAAAGCTGCAGCATTGAAGCCTTTGATGCCTCAATAAAACAAACTACGTTAAACAATCCAAGCTCCCCAAATATCTTATCACTGAGCCATTTTTCACTAGCAAGATATACCCGCACGAAGATCTTCATAGCACGAATCCATTTTCTGATCTTGGAGTTTAAGGTAAGCCATTCCATCTTAAGCACATCTTCAATGCTCAATTTCTCCATCTCAAGAATAAACAGACAATCATCCAAGGCATCTTTTCTTGCTGATATGTATGCCTGGGTGCATTCTGGATCATATTTCGATTTGAACATCAAATTTGCAATGCATCTTAGATCAGGAACTGCCTCTGGATGGATCAAATCAATGATGAATTCCTCTGACGCTCTGCTTAGGCTATCTCTAGGAAGTGAATCCTCAACTGATTCATCTCCAAAGGAGATAATAGATCCCATATCAGCAGTATCATCAAAACTCGAACGGAAAGACATGTGATCGGGCTCAAAAGGTCGCTTGTTGTTGACAAGCATATATTTAAACTCTTCCTCAAGTTTAGCCATTGCTGTTTGAAGAACATCGTGAACTCTCCTTAATACCTCATACTCATCATCATCATCTTTATTCAGAGACCAACTCTCTAATTTTTCAGCCAATTTTCGGGTTTCATCTGCTGCATTTAGATACGCAAACGCTTCATCAGGGCTTGAATCCCAAATCATAGACTGATCCGCTTCCCAACTCATAATCTTCTCCTGAGCAGCATTAAGGACAGTCTCAATCTCATAAATTGTCTCACCATTTATTCCATTACATTTGGTAATAGAGTAAAGCTGTGCGCCAAGATTAGCCAAAATTCTCCTTGCATCACTTGTTAGGTTCTTATTAGACTCCAAGGCTCTGGATATCTGTTTTGCAGCAGCAATTAAGTTGTCTTCTCCTCCTATTTCTGGATTCATAAATTTACTTTCTTCCATAGTCATTCAATAACCAAAACTGGAAACGATCAACAATACTAAAACTGGAGCTTCTTCATGTCGGAATTTCCCCACTCCTAAATCACCACCTTTATTCAAAAAGACCATAAATCAATTGCAACCCAGTTGACAGAACAAAGGAATAAATTAACTTATACTTAAAAACAAAACCCATGGCAACAATTATAACAATAATCAACAAACGAAAACCCAAATTGAAAAGAAGTATGACTTCGAAGAAACAAGTAAAAGGAAAGCCTACCTCTTTCATTCTGAACATGTGAGGGAAATCAATACCAAACGATAGAAAATGAAAGATACACCAAAAAGAAAATAGAAACTTTGGGGGCTAAGTGTAAAAGATGGTGCTTTGTGTCTTTCCACGAGATGAGACCAAGGAGAGGGCCTAAAGCTGACAAGTGGTTACTGACAATTTTCAATGAGAGAAACCAGGAATTTCAATTTTAACCTCAACCAACTACAAATATTCAATAGATAGACCTGTACGAATATTTGCTGACCCAAAAATTGGGAAGAAAATACTAATTACAGAATGAAAGAAAAAGTGTTTTGACTGCTGGCGGTTTTCTCCCGTTCTATTTTAAGGAAGCCTTAACTTTGTCTTTTAGGCTGTTTGCTCTGTATATATAATAGAAAATTTATTATTTTTATAAATTAATTAAAAATTATTAAAAAACTAATATTTAAAGATTATAAAATTATAATTAATATAAAATATTCTTTTATAATATTCTATTAATTATCACTATTTTATTATAATATTCTATTAATTTTTTATTTTTATTAAAAATTATAATATATTTTCAAATAATTTTTATTTAAATTTTATGATTGTTAATTTTTTCTTAAATTTTATTTTTATTTTTAATAAATAATTATTTTTTAATCATATTTTAATTTAAAAAATAAAAATATATTAAATAATATAATTTATTTTTAATTAACTCATTTTTATAAAACTAACAAAATAAATAACATATTTTCATATAAATAATTTAACGTAAAAGATTCTTATAATATATTAACCTGTATAATATTAAAAAAGAAAGTTCATAGGTACGATAAATTTAAGATGAATGAATATAAATATACTCTATAAAATTAATTATTAATGATATTAATAATTATTCAAGCCACGAATAGAGATTGATCGAGGTCAAGCAAACCCATGAAAAAAAGAACTTTTGATCGAGATGATTTCTAACTAAATAATAATAATAATAATAATAATAATAATAATAATAATAATAATAATAATAATAATAATAATGGTATTGGTCTATAAAATCCAAAACCCATATACAATTATTTGAATCCTTTTATTTTCTTTATTGCGAAGTTTGACCATGTAAATAATAAAATATCCCTCTCTTTTTTTTATATATATATATATATTTTACATGGTCACAAAGCTATCGTAATTATGAAAGCTAACCTGGGATTTTAAACAATATTTCAAAGTTTGACTAGAAAGCAAAAGGCAGTGATTTTAATAACTAACACAATCAATTACTCATTATTTTCTTCCAATTCTCAACTTGTTGGGACAAACTCTCTCTCACTCTCTCTCTCTCTCTCTCTCTCTCTCGGGATTTTAAATGAAATTATATTAAAATAATATATTTTATCGATTTATTTTTTTAAAAAATAATAAGATTAAATTACAACATATTTAATATAAAAAGATCAAATAATATCAATTTAAATGATAAAAAAAGATAAATAACGTTAATTGTACTAGTTAACTAATAATTAAAACGATAGGGGACACTTTTTTTTTCTCTTTAGAATGTTTATCCACCCTGTTTTGTTTTGTTTTGTTATGTTTTTGTTTTGTTTTTATATCAATAAAAAAAAAATATCAGGACTTGGGAAGGGGATGATCTCTTAGAAATGATTGGAATAGTTGAAGAGCAGCTCTTGGCTTGAATAGTGGGACTTCATGTCCAGCTCCTCTCACAGTTGCAAATGTCAGTCCTTCATATACTTCTGTCCACCCTCGCACCTTCACACAAACCACCGATCGAATTATATATATATATAACTTATTCTTCATAATAGTGCCACACACACACTATATATATATATTAAGCTTTACATACGGGCACTTTTTATTTAAATTTTTAGTTAATTTCAAACCACATGTCAAAATATAACTGGCTAACTGTTAATAACATTACCACACTTTTTACACATGATCTCATGTTAACATTACTATACCCATATGCATACCATCAATTGAGTTTATGAAACACATGGATCATTAATATTTCGTAATTATTAATTAAACTATTCGTTTCTATTGAAGAAAAATGTGCAATTACATATGCATCACCCACTTCGTGAAGCATTAATTAATCTTGCTTATTCTCAACAACAATTAATTTTTATTTTAATGATATTTAATTACATGCATGATAATATACTAATTAGAAAGCTCTGAAAATCATTATACAAGGGTATATCGAATTTTAAAAACCAAACTAATTTAATTTAATTATTTTAGAATATAAAAATATTTAGAAAATCACAACTATTTATTTATTTTTGCTACGAAAAATAAGCCTATAATTCATATTCTTATTTCTTGTATAAAATGTTATAGTCACGATTACAAAAATAGTTATTTAAATCGAGATTTAAAGTTAATTTTTTTTTTATGAAATCCACTTATAATGAATTTAAAGTCAATTTATTAAAAAATCGATGCCATCTACGTAGTTTGGAACGTCGTTTGACGTGTTAAACCGACGTTACATCCTACGTGTAAACGTCGGTTTAACACATCAATCGACCCTACAAACTACGTGAATATTCCTTTTCTCTTATTTCTTCTTCGTACAAAAACTATTCTAAACGATGCATAACTCTCAAAAACCCAAAACTTTATCAACTTTTATTCTACTCTTTCTCATTTTTCGATCACTTACGACTACCAATTTCAACGTCAATTAGTGGGTTTTCTTCCTATCTAACTTATCTTTTAGATCCCTTATTTTTTTAAAACAAAATATTCAATTTTTTTATACCCATTTTCACTTATAAAATACCATTTTTTCTTAATTTTTTTTATTTTGTCACTTCATTTACTATTGTAAGTATTCCTATTAATCCTACGCATTTATTAATATTCATATTTTTTTTTTGTATATTATGTGTTATTATTTATGTGCATAAAATTTTGTATTATATATGTAGGTTTTGTATTATAATATCATGAGAAGAATATGATGATATTGAATAACATAAGACAATCGTATGTTAATTTTTTTACTATTAATTAATATTTAATTTTTAATTTTTTAATTATTTGTATTATTTAAACTATTTGTTAAACAGATTTTTTTTACTATTAAGTAGTGATCGAATACAGATTTTAATTTGAGTATAATAAAAAATAAGTAAATTTTGTAAAAAAAATTAAAAATGTAAAGACGATTCATGCGTTAAATCGACTTTAAAATTTATTTTTGACGTAGTGAGTTATTTTTTTTCATTTTTTTTTAAAATATATATAATATTTCATTATTATAGTTAAAATATTTAAAAATATTGATATTTTTTAGAGAATAATTCAAAAGATTTGAAAAAAAATTACATTGGATATACACTAGCAAGATTTTTTATGTTTTTTAAAAAATTATTTTTTATTTTTTTAGAAGAAAAAAAATGTTTTAAAAAAAGTCAAACTCTACTATCAACATTAGTTTTATTTTTAATAGGTAAAATCAGATTAAATACGTCATGTTTAAAATATATAAGATAATTTTTAAAAATATCAAAAAATTTAAATAGTTATAATTATGTATATGAGGTATGAAAAAATGAGCACAAGTTACCCGACGTTATTTTCTAAAATAAGTATTGCACGTGTGATGCATGTGCATTGAATGCACATGCCTTTTCTTGACCGAAAAATTAATTTCATGTTTAAAAGCTTTAGAAGAAGAAAAAAAAAACAGTAGATCTCTTCTATGGCTATCACCACTAGATAAGGCACGGCACCACCATCGTCCATCAAAGCTCTCTTATTGTCACCAAGATGACCCAATTAAGATTTTCAAATACTTATGGCTATTTTCACTTTTTTGATCGAAAATAACTAGGTCGGTAAGCAACAAAACCAAGAATTACTCGAAGATTGTACTCTCAGATTGTTGGTGTAGGGAATTAGAGAAATGGACGGAGTTGACGATGGAAGACTGAGTAAAAGTAAATCGTCGATTGCTTGATTTTAAAGCACAAAATAAGATTTATAGGTGGGTTTGTCAAGCTTAGAAAATATACTTTGAACCCAACAAGAGAAATCAGATTAGTGAATAATATCAGAGAGTTGAGAAATCCCATCTTTTTGAACCAAACCCATAATCATCTTAAGCTGTTCAAGTTTCCAGAGCCACATTGGCCATGTTCGATCCATACCTCCAGCGTCTACTTCTTCCCTATTCATCCATACCTATTGTTTTGATTTTTTTTAAAGCCCATACATGAAATTCCTCAAGTATTAATTGTATATTTAAAACCCAGCATTACTTATATTAGAAAATTTAACTCTAGTTAATTTTTTAATACCTAGTACTTTTTTTTTTATCATAATTCAATGATTTAAACATTTAAGATATTTTTGAAAATTATTCCATACATTTTACGTGAGAATGTAAGCTTTTTTGCTCTGAGAAACATATATGAGATTTGTTTAATAGAAAAATAAGGTTACTGACCTGCTTCTTAACATACCAAGGATACCATGGAAGTTTGGTAGTTAATTTAAGTTGTGCAAGGGAGTATCTAGTGGCTGTTACTGGCACCACTGAGTCTACATCTCCACTACATTATTATTCAAAAGGATAATCAACATTTAGATAAAGTAATTATTGTTATGAGCAATTTAAACATTTATTTGAAAAAAAAATAAAATTGGGGCATCAAACAATTAAGTACAAAATTATTTTTAACCTTTTTCTTCATTTTCTTATAAAAATAAGTGAATTAAACTGCTCATAAAAATAAACAATAAATTAAAATATGTATCATAATTTAAGAAAATAATATAAGAAATTAAGATTCCAAAAATTAACCTGAAAACCCAAATTCTCAAACCAGCAGCTATCATGTCCTTATAAATTGGAAGTATTGAAACATCCGTGTCATTCCAGTTTCTATTCAAGACTTCACTGTATCGAATGAATACCACCCAAAAAAAAAAAAAAACATTTAGCTCAGGAAATTTTTAAATCAACCTTTAATTAACTACTAAAAATTATTATAAATAAATATATATATATATGTAAATTTATATAACAATTAAAAATAACAAACCTGCAAGCAGTCCACTTATATGGAATTCTAGTAGTGTTGGCATGGAGTGCTTTCTGTACATCAAGCCTATTATAGTAAATTTCAGCATATTTCTCTGTACAGGGATCATATCCTGATAATTTCCTCAACTTCTGCAAAAGTTACAAATTTTTTAATTAATTAATTAATTAATTAATTACTCATATAAAAAAAAAGAAATAATAAATTAATTAGAAAAGAACCATAAAATGAGGAGAGTGAGGCAAGTGCATAGAGTGACGGGTCGAGAAGGTTCCATCAGATCGGTTACAAGGAGGAGCATAAATATTATATTGATCAATATTGCCAAATTCCTGGTCCATAGCATAACTATACAAGGTTTCACATTCATCTGATTCCTTTTGCCGACGAAAATCGCACGTGTTTATCAGCTGATGATATGTCTTGTCTGATATCATCGCATGACTCCACCAATATGTTACCGTCCCCAGATTATCATAGTAATTGTCTGTCACTGCATTTCCTACCTACATAAATTTTCACCAATATATTTTTAATGATATTACACAATCATTATATTTTAATTAATTATGCAACTAAATTTAAAATCTCAATTTATTCATATAAACTGTTACACTATTAAATTAGCAATATTTTATAATAATTTATGATTTAAATTTTTATATTTTTTAAGAAATTTACTTTTAAAATAAAAAAGGATTCATAAATCTTTAAAAATAATTTTTATTTTGATATAAGAAAGAAAAATAAATAAAACTTATATAATTTTAACACGAAGTGAAAAATTATAAATCATAAAATTAATTGTTTAATATAAATTAAAGATTTAACGAAGTTTAAATTTTATTGATAATGTATTTTAAATTACCATGATTCCTTTAAGATTGATAGGATGGTGCTTAGAATTTTTGTTGTAAGTCATTATCTGTTTAGCAAGTTGAGGAACATAATGTCCGGCATAGCTCTCTCCGGCGAGATATACTTCTCTACCTTTGTATCTCGGAAACCGATCCAACCATCGTATCACAAATTCTAGTGAGTCCTTCGCTGAATATATATAATATTAAATTCATAGTATATATTAAAAACTAAATTAAATTAATTTCCACATCTGCCTAAATGGTAAATTAAATACCAGTACGGAGATCTCCAGTATCAAAGAGATCAGAGGATCGGTTAGTATAAGAAAAACCAACACCAGCTGGAGTTTCCAAAAACAAGAGGTTGGCTTCAGAGTTCCATGAGAATTTGTTGAGGTACAGTCCTGAAGCTGTCTTGTTTATTCTAAATGGGCCTATCTCTTCAGATGCACCATATGCCACCGAAGAACAACCTGGGCCTACTCATTAATTAATTAACCAAAATTAAACGAACATGACCCAAAGTAAAATATCCAAACATTATTAATTTAATTTCGTAAAATCTAAAGAATACTCTCCAATTATATATCAAATGCCTGTTTTTCAATAAATTAGTCTCTTTGAATTTTAAAGTATCAGATTCTCTTTGACTTGTCATGCGTTATCACAATTTAAAACCACACACACCATATTTCACTTTTTGTTTGATTAGATGAAATTCACGTTTAAATATAACGTAATATATTGATATTTTAAATTAATATAATTTTTTTATTTAAAAATGATAAATAGGTTGAAAAATAATCTAATAGATTATGAATATATTATATAAATATCAAATAAGAATTCCTCATCATTTCGACATATCTAGTTAAGTTTAGATGGTTGGATCTAGATGCAGCCTCAAGGTTATGCCGGAGAAATACCATGTTTATCCATGGCATGGAGAATATTATTATTTATTTATTTATTATATATATATATATATATAGATAATTTATTTTCATATAAAAAATAATATATTCTTAAAATAATAAAATATGAGACATTTATCTGTCTATAAAACTTATACAATATAAGAAGCGGCCTATTAATTAGTCACATCTGCCTATCACTGTGCCTCAATAAATGTAGTTGGTTTCAATTGCTTTCAATAATTTTGACTCTTTGATTACCGAGATAAAAAAGAGATAAGTTTTGGATACTCTATTTCTCATAAAAAAATTATAAATAGTATAATATTATTAATAAATATAATTATATTTATAAAAAAAAAACTTGTAATATAAATATATTATATGTATAAATGCATATTTTTTAAATTATGAGTTCCTTTTATTACTTATCTTAAGGAACTTGGAAGCAAGCTAGCTAGCCGATAGCCGTTTGATGTATCTATTCTATATAGAGTACTGTGTAGGATAATTTGACTTTCCACAAGAAATATATTATATTTTTATTTTAAATACGGGTAGGCCTACACAGATTTTTTTTCCCCAATACTAATTCAAATTATTATTTTAAAAATATTTTTTATTAATAATAATTTTATGTATAAAAAGTAATAAAATAGATAATTTATATATTTTTACGATTACGTTAATAAAATTGATTAAGACAATATATTACACAATTTTTTAGTATTTAGTGTTTACTTATCAAATTTTTTTCCAGCTTTTTATTGCATCTGGCATTTTTTCGGAAGTCCTTGATTAATTTGGATCTTTCATTTGAAAAATATTTTTAAAAAGCACCAATGTGGTATGACTATAAAATTGAGTGACTCATGTCTAATATATAGTTATTAAGGGGGAAAAAATGTAATTAAATGTAATTAAAATTCCTACGACTTACGACCCATGAGAAGCTGCTTTAATTTTTATTTTATTTTATTTTTCCTTCTTTGTTCATCGTCCTCTTCCTAGAAGTCTTTATTTAAAGCACTTCTTCTAAATTAAAGCCTAGGTCTATCTAGTTAATTACTAATCCTAAAAACAACATTGAGATATTCAATATATATAACAGGAACGAATATGGGAAATTAAAGAGTAATAAATTCAAGAATTAAATTTAAAGACCACATTATCCAGTCTAAATTAAATACGATGTAGACTGGAATAAAATAAATAAATTAATGGAGAATGGTCATACAATTCTCTCGTGTGTTCTTCTATCACATCTATACAGCATTCTATTTATTAAGGAGTAGTTACGAAAACTACATACATTAATCTTAGGGTTAAATATATAACAACTTAAAATTAGAAACCCATCTAAGAATAATAATCAGTAAAAAATTAATCAACTTAATTACGAAAAATAAGATTGATATTATATATTCGTATAAATAATAATAATAATAAGAAGAAGAAGAAGAAGAAGACGAAGAAGAAGAAAAAGTTTGAAAAAGTGTTGTAGTTAGTACGCTCACCTCCATTGAGCCAAATAACGAGAGGTTTAGACAAGGGGTGATGAACAGCCTCAGTGAGCCAATAAAAGAGAGCTCTACCAGCAACTTGATTAACAGTTACATATCCTGAGAACTGTTGAAAGGTCACCTTTGGTTGCCCAGGAAGTGCCACAATCCTATCAGCTTCTTCTTCTTCTTCATTCACTTCATTATAGCTAAAATTTCTTGCTGTAACCAACCCAAACATAAATACACATGACACCAAAAACACCAAGATCTGTAGCGTTTTGGCCATGGCCTGTAATTATGAAGAAGAAGAAGAAGAAGAAGAATATCTTTGCCTTTCCTTTCACTACTTGTTTTGATGGGGAGACGTTTGTGTGTTATTCAGCATTGATTAAATAGGGGGGAGAGAGAGAGAGAGAGAGTTAGAAGAGTTAATTGTTATTAATATCGTACACCGTAATTCTGGCACCCCATATTGATCAACATGTTAAAATGGACTACGAATGATATACTAAAAGACAAATACAGCCTTACGTTACGCATACGGTTTAAAAGAAAAAAGAAAGGGTAAATTTGAAATTTCTATATTCAAAAGAGTGACTTCATCATTTTCGAACATGAATTGTTTCTTGTTCAAAGTTGGAATTAATAAATGGAACTAGGTATCACATGCCTTTCGCATGCCCATCAAGCGATGAAACAGTCCCTTTAATCCTCCATTAATTCCTCTCGTATACATATATTCAACTATTCATATACCCTGCCTTTGACTTCCCTTTTTCTTTTCGATTTTCTTTCCCCGGCTTTATCCTCACAAACACTACTATTACAACTAAGTGGAACGCTCCAATGGACAATAATTTTAATTAATTAATTAACTTAATTATATAATAATTTAAATTAATAAGATAGATATTATTAAAATTTAAAATTTATTAATAATTTTAAAAATTAAGAGAAAAATTGAGTAACACAAAAGTATATATATATACCATTAAATATAAGTAATTTAATCATCATATATAATTAGTTAAATTTATTGTCTTTAGATTCTAACCCTATTACTAATTGTCTTCGTATTCTAAATACCAATAGTATTTATTTTGGATTTCAATATACTCATTTATAACATTTTCATTTGAGATAAAATTCAATAATATTTAAATTATATTTATATGTTTATATATTTCATACTTGGTGGTTGTGGAATATTAATACGTTGATTATTATATTACACCTTCAATTCGGCTTCATTTGGAAATTATTGTCTCATAGAGTGAGGAAGGAAGCTGTACTTAGAGTCTGGAGAGAGGTTAGGAAGCGTCCAGAAATCTATGTAATGCTACATTTCTGATATTATTATTATAAGTTTTAGGTATTTAAAAAAAAAACCTTTTTTTATTATTTAAAAAAATATATGATATATTATTATTTATAAATATAATTGAATTCATTAAATTATATTAAATGATGAGAAGTTGGTAAATGGATATATAATAATATTCGGTTCGTTTTTTAGGCGGATGAGATGGCAATTTCATTTTATAGCACTTATTTTATTTTATTTTATTTTATTTTACAATAAATAATTTATTGAAATGAAAATTCAATAAGGTATTACTTTTTAAAAAGTTATTATTTGAATAAATATTTTTAGAATGACAATAATGTAGCAATACAAATTTTTATTGCTATCATAATGATACCAAAAATGCTTATTTTTATTTATAAATAATTACATTTTAGTAATATTATTGTTAGATAAAATTAATAAGTATTAGTTGTGAAAATAACAATTTATATATTATTAATTAATGAAAAAAGTAACATTTACATATTTATTTATCTAATTTTTAATTTATTATTTATATTTGGAAAAAAATATCTTATGTCATTAATTAACTCTTATCAATATATGATATTTGAATTTATGAAAATATTTTAGGATTTATTTTTATGTTTCGTGTTAGGCAACAAAAACCCTTAAACAGCATCTGATGACAATAACAATCTGTGTATACATATCATGAAACTTACCGTATAATGAATTAATTTTTCAATATCGGATGAATATTGTAATATTTATGACGAACCCTACAAAACTTAATTTTCCAGTATTAGATGAATATTGCAATTTTTTAAAGTAATTTCCATACAACAGGACTGTTTCACATGATCATTATGAATGACATTAACCTAGATCAGGTGATATGTCATGAAACTTACCATATATTGATTTAATTTTTGAAATCTTATAAAAATAACTATTAAAATTTATAACAATAAAAAAATTATTCAATAATGATGTAAGTTCGAATTAAACATACTTTATCATTGAAATAGTTTTAAATTGAAAAAAATTTAATGTAAAATGATAGATTAGATATTTTTAATCATAAAAATATACAAAATGAATATAAAAAATAATGTTTTATGATTACAAGTTACAAAATATATATAATTTTTATTTTTTTCCTTAATTTTTTCAATATTAGATGAATATTTAATGGAGTACGGACCCTACAAAACAATACAAATTCTATACTTTCAAGCATATACTTAATTTTGCAATCAAACAAACGTGCAGAAGTAAGTTAGCGTTGGAGCATATTTTATTAACGTTAGAGTAATATTTTTAATTTCTAAAATTTAAAATATTAAATTATGTGATAAAATATTTAATTACTTTAATATTAATGTTTTTTTTTCATGTAAATATAATTTCCTATCAAAACATCGTGATTTATACAAATTAAATTAATTCTTGAAAAGAAACACAGGATGAGAAAGAATTTATGAAAATAGAGAGGCAAAATAAAAAGGCAATGTCTTTAAATAGAAAAAAAGGGAGGCTTTATGCAAATAGTTCTCTTAACGTGCACGCGAAAAGGAAGAGTCGTCATTGATTTCTGCTTTTGCCTTGCTTGGCTAGTTGTCTGGACTTTCAGAATCACGAGCTTCAGACAACACCACTACGTTGTTTTGTAGCTAAATTTTTACTAGTTTCATGATTTCAAACATATCTTAGATTGATATGTACATCAAAAAGCTTCACACAAGTTTGCATTAACTTTCAGACTCTATTGAAAATATATATATATATATATATATTAAATTTAAAAATGTTGCTACTTGTTTGCATTATACTGGATTTGAAGTTATGTGTAAACGTACGTACACAGCTTGCAGGGACTATTTAGCATTGTTAAAAAAATAAAAAATAAAAATGTAACATGTATTGAGTAGAGTAAGTGTATTGAGAAGTACAATACAGATATCGTAATTATGAGCAGCTATATTTTATACATATTGATTGAAGGAGAAGCTAGAGAGAGAGAGAGGGAAAGAGAGAGAGAGAGAGAGAGAGAGAGAAGAAACAGGGGAAAGCAGAGGTCAGTGAGTTGGTGGAAGAAAAACAGAGTAGAATTGAAGAAGGGCCCCCGTTAATAATGCCTTGAAATAAAACCCCGTGCCCAGAAGTTGTTGTTATTGGTTTCTTAATTAAAATACCAACCAATTACTTCCATTTTTTTTATTTTTTATTTTTTTTGAAAATCAACTTCTCAGTGTCACAGTTTCACAGTGTCACTTACAATTAGTCAATGCTATATCTATCTCTTTCTTCTCTTAACTGCCTTAAAACCTTGAAATACTCGGTGCTTGTTTTACACAAGTTTATATTATTTATTATGTAGTGATTATATTATTGATAAAATTGAATCATTTTTATAATTTTTAAATGATTATAATATATAATAAGATATAAAAATTATGAATATAAAAAAAATGTGTAAAAAAAAATGATATTAATATTTTTTTGATGTAATATATATACTTAACAAAAACCAAGTAAATAATCACAATAATTTTAGGATAATACTTTAATATAATTTAAATTATTATTTTCACAAAAAAAATTAATTAATGATAATTTTATCTAATATTAAAATAAAATTGATATTTCTTATATTTTATTATCATAATAATAAAATTAATTGTAAATCCCTAGTTTTATTTTTGGTAAGTAAACTATTTCTTTTTTTCAATGTGGTAGGTTACAAACATGTTATTAATACAAATCCTAAAAGCATATTCAATTTTTGTGTTGTATATATTTTATTTTTATTAAATTTTTAATAAAATTTAATTAAATCATTCATGTGTTGCTAGAGGAATGATAAAGAGCAGTGATATATAATAATAATGGTATGTTCTACATCTATACACACACACTTAAAAGATGTCAAATAAATAAAGTTAATCTAAAATGGGATATAATTTGTGAGATTTTGATAGTTAAGTGGTATTGAATAGTATAATTAAAACAAACAACATTTTTCATGCTATATATATATAAATTTGCATTCATTTTACACCTATATTACTTAAATTTTAATGTGTTAAAATTATATATAAAATTGAATTATTTTTAAATTTTTTAAAATAATTGTAACAAATTGTAGGATATAAAACATATGGGTCCAAATATATGTGCAAAATTCAGTGATATTAATATTTTTATATTGAATATTTAAAAAAAAATTGATTAAATTACATATTATTAATTTTGTTAATAAAATTAAAAAATATATATTTGCAACTTTTTTTAGAAATAAAATTTTATATAAATTCATTGAAATTACTATAAATTAAAGAATTCTAAAATTTAATGAAAATATTAATAACAAACATCATTCTTTATAGTTCTAGTGACAATGCTAATAACATCATTATGTGTTTCTATTTATTTATCTTGATTACTACTTTATGTCTTTAATTACTTGAATGAATATCCTTAAATTTTAAAGTAATAACAATTTTAGTAAGAAAACCAATAAATATATATATATATATATATATATCTAAATTTAGAATAAAAAACATATTAAAATTAATAAAAAGTATATACATTAAAATAAGTTTATGTTACAAATAAACCGCATGTATAAAACTAATAACATTAAATTATTACCTGTTTTTTACCCTTCAAAAGAAGTAGTTTTTATTATTTGGATATCTGGCTAATGTCTGCTTCTATTTTTAAGGCGATAAAAAAATAAATTTGTTTTAATGTTATACAATTAATAAATACGAAGGTCAATGAAACAGGTGGTAGGGGTGTACTAGTCATGTTTCTTTATTCTTTAAACTTAAACTTTTTTATATTTATCATTGAGATTATTATACTAAATCTATGGCCACAAAAAGTTTGGAATGTCAATTGGAATAGTGTGCTTGAAGTTTTAATATATATCAAAATCGGTTTTAACATATATCAAAATCGGTTTTAACATATATCAAAATCGGTTTTAACATATATAAAAATCAGTTTTAACATATATCATAACAGTTTCTTAGATGCGCAACACCACAGTCGCACAGTACACAGCTGAGCTTTCAGCAACAATAAATCAGACTAACCAAACGTCACACCGCACGTGTCATTAATACATGCTTATTTTCATGGCCATTAGTCACCAATTTTTTATAACACCCACCCACTCATCCACGCTTAACTAACTATTGTTATTATATATATATATATATATATATAATTATATATATATATAACTATACATATGGTTATGCTAGTAAAATGCACGTGGAATAAGAAGCTATAAAATTTTGGTTTAATTTTATAATGTAATATTTTTTACAAAATAATTTTTTTATTTTTTTATGTAATGTATATAACTTTTTTTATAATTTAAAAAATATGATGAACTTATTTTTTATAATGTAATATATATATATATATATATATATATATTTTAAATAAACAACAAATGTGAAGCAAGGGAAAATAAATATTAAAAATGAAACAGGGCAAACATCATGATTATATAAAAAAAAAAGATAAATTTCATATTTTTAATATAAGATGATATTAAAAAAAACTAGTAAAATAAAATGTATAGCAAATACATTTATTAATAAGTAAATTATAAAAAAAACTTACCATAGCATAAAAATAAAAATATTAAGAAATCGCCTTTTTTCAATAATATCTATGTTATTTCATAAAAAAAAATGTTCTAAGAATTTTTATACTTCGCTCTAGAGATGTAAATTTGACCTGAATCCACCAAAATCTGAATTTTGTAAAATCATACAAAATTATTTTCAAGTATACGCAAAAGGCTATAAGAGATAACAAGAAGAATAATGCAATTTAAGGGGAAATAGCAATTAATAAATTACATCAAGGAATTAGCTTGACACCACTATGTTTTTACTTACCCCTGTAGAATTCATGTAAAAGCTTATATTTAATAAGATAAGATTAACTAGAAGAATGGAAAAAATATAATTATAATTTTTTATCTCACCACATTCACTTTTTTAAATAAATGAATTTATTTCCTTAATATGATAATTATCAATATTTTTTTCAGATATAGTGACAATTTGTATCCCACCAAATTCACATTTAAAAGAAAAAGAAAAAAAAAAACTACAAAAAGATTTTCTACATTTTTAAAAAAAGATGTAACCAAATTTGTTTATTACGTCAAACCGATAATAACATGTATGTTATAAAAAAATAATGTTCATCCTTTCATATAAGTAATTTTATTTTTAACCTATTTCAATAAAAAAAACAATGTTGTTTTTTTAAGAAAAATATATATTATCTTATTTTGTGAAAAAACAACGTATGTTTATTTACTTATAAAAATTAAAAATAAAACAATATAAATAAGTAAAATATATATACCGAAAAAAATAAAAAAATCAAATTATAACAAGTAAAATAATAGAAAATGGGTCATCAATCTCTCAAGTTTGAACATTAATTTTAAAGCGGCGAGACCAAAAATTATTTTAAAAAGCTATTTATTTGATTACTTTAAGTTAGCATTTGATTCACATAATGAAATCAAAATGATAATCACAATGTAATAGAAATAAAACAATATTGTTTAGTTTGACCATTGAAATAAAATAAAAAATTAGTATTATAGTGTTTAATTTGTCACTGTAATAGAACGAAAAAAACTATAAATTACTTTAATACTTCTATATTCAATAAAGTTTAAATAATATTATTTAATTATTATTTTTCCATAAGATAAAATATATTACTGAAATCATTATTTTTCTAAATAATTATTACTTAAAAAGAAAATATATTATTAAAATTATTATTTTTCTAAATAGAGTTTAGGGTTTTGAGGTTTGAGGTTTGGGATTTAGGGTTTATAGATTTGAGATTTAGGGTTTAGAGTTTAAGGTTAAATTTGTGGATTAAGAATTAGAGTTAAAATAATTATTTTTCTAAATAGGGTTTAGAGTTTTAGGATTTAGGATTTGGGACTTGAGATTTAGGGTTTAGGGTTTAGGGTTTTAGGATTTTAGGTTTAAGAATTTAGGATTTAGGACTTAAGGTTTAGGGATTTAGGATTTAGGGTTTTGAGATTTAGGTTTTAAGGTTTAGGGTTTATGATTTTAGGATTTAGGGTTTTGGGATTTAAGTTTTAGGGTTTTAGGTTTAGGGCTTTGCGATTTGGGGTTTTGAGTTTTGGGTTTTAGGATTTGAATTTATGGTTATATTTAGGGTATGGGTAAAATTGAAAAAAAAATTGATATGAAAATAGAATCATAATTCCTAAAGGGGGAGAAAAAATTGTGATTTCTTCTCTTTTAAGAATCGATTTTATTTCTAACTCATTTTTCAGTCCAACCAAACATAACATAACAGTACAAAACAAGCGTGAACAATTTTCTAAGTTTTTTTTTCATTGTTAAGATATTTTGATAGTATAATTTTTATAATGAATTCATTTGATTTTTAAAATTATTACACTTTAATCATATAAATTCAAAATTATGTAATGAAAATGTCACAATTTTAAAAATCGAATAACTTATATATTTTTTGAAATAAAAAATACATTACAAAAATATTCAAATAATATAAACAAAATAAACTTTTTAATAATTTTTTCATAAAATAATTCCCATATATATATAAAAGATACATATTAGATTTGAAATCTTTAACAAAGCTTTAAAATTTAGATCACTTTAATTTGCAGCTCCCTAAAAAATATAAGGGAAAAATTATATTATTTAATCTATATATATTATATTTAAAAATCTAAATTATATTTTATAAATTTTTGAACAAAACTGTACACATATTTTAAAATAATAATTACACTTGCCCTTAGTTCTAGTATAAATTGTTTAAAAATTTTATTTTTTATTAATTAAATAATAAATTATTATTAATTAAAATATTGATAATTATTTAAATTATAATGATTTATTTTTTATATAAATTTATTTATTTAAAGTAACATAAATAATTATTATTTTTTGGTTAATCTTAATTGGTATTTTTTATCAATAAAATAATAAATTATTAGTAGCTACAATATTGATAATTTTTATATTATAGTTGTTTATTTTTTTTACAATCTTATTTATCTTAAATAACATAAGTATTTTTTTCATTTATTATCTTAACCCTTATTTTTATAGATTAAATAATAAATTAACTAATCTTGACTAGTTATTAAAAAAGATGTACATCTTAAGCTAAAATTCTACTGATTTAAAGATTATGACTTTTGCTGTAATAATTTAAAAACTTGGATATAATTTCTCAAATTCTATTAGAATTATTAAAATTCGATTTCAAAAGGTTAACACGGAGATACTCTTGTTTCTTATAATCTTTTATTCACTTAAGATTTTTATTTTTTATAATATCATTTTTTAAAGTATAGGTTGTTTAACATAATATTTTTTATTTTTAACCTATTTTATTATAATATATTTTTATTTAAATTATTTATTTTTTTCATCATTTAAAATAAAATAAAATAAACTATATATATTGACAAATATTTATATTAATAAAAAAAATATACCAGTACTAATTTATAACAAACTAGTTATTTTAGATGCAGGTTATTAATAGAGTAAGCTTACTCTAGAATAAGTAATACATTCTCACGGCATGTATTAAAATTTATAATACAACAATTGCATTTATTTCATCATGAACTCAATATCTAACAACTGAAGTCCATAACATACTTTGTGAAATAAAAATACTTGCAACTATTGTAATAGAAATGTTGTTCTCTTGGTGTATATGTTAAGGAACGATACACTGTAATTAATAATTTTTGTCTTTATTATAAATTAATGGTGTTTTTGGATACCGATTATGAGAGTGATTTAGTTTGTAAAAGCATTTTTTTGAACTTTAATATTTTTTAAAGGGCTTGGGATGAAAAAATAGATATATTTTTAAAGCATTTTTATGGACTTGAATTTTATATAAGCACTTAAAGTTTTTCTTTTTTTCTTTTTTAGAAATGAATCCTTTTACTTCTCAAAGAATCACTTTCCTTAGACACTTTTTATAAACCAAATTCTATTAAAACCACTAATATGAGTAGTGCATAAAACATGCTCTAAGTATAAGTACGTATATTTTTTGGATAAATTACATTCTCTAAGTATCTATGTGAAAGAAAACACAAAAAAGTATTTATATGGCCGTATGCACATATATATATATATATATATATATATGAAAGACGTTTTTTTTCTTCTTCTTCCACTTTTTGGAAAATGACTTGATGGATAGAACTTTCCGACCATAATTAAAACCATCAATCAGAGGACGAAATACTCTCATTATTTTAAAAAATGAATAGTTTAATTTCATTATTTTTAGATTATGTTAAAATTGTCACAATTTTTTAAAAAATAATAAAATAAATTTAAATCATGATTTTTTATTTAAATAAAATAAAATAATATATTTGAGAGATGTGAAATCTTATTTGTCAACGTATTGGATACATTTGTGCTAAATGAAACTATAATATCCTTAAATTTAACCATTTTTGAATCAAAAATTTTATTTTATTTTTATTGTGTCAAACAGATTCAAAGCTTTTTTCTATTATATGAATTTTTTTTTTGTTAAAATATTTTAATTGTGTAGCTTAAAGTTTTTTAAGTTAATTTTAGTTAATTAAATTTTTTTTTCCTACTTAGATAATTTAAATATTTCATTTCAAAGATAAGAATTACAATAATTTGGAAAATATATAATTTTATGCATAACTATATTATTCACATACTAAATTCGAACCTCAAATCATTTAGATCCAACTGAGTCACATACCGTTGAACACTAGTCCTACAAGCTCATGCCGAATGTGTATAAACAGTTCATCATTTGCATTTTCTCATGAGGTGGAGCTTGGCTTTTGTTGTGCAATGCCAATAGTAGAGTAAAGTAACAAATTTACACCATCATCACCCATAGTGCGTCACGCCTGCTGGTACCAAATTTGTATGGATCTAATTTTCCAGTGGAAGGAAAGTCTTTATGAACATCCACATCTCAAATAAGACGAACAAGCATTTCGCGCTCAAATAGTACATCCCATGGTTAGAGTATATATATATATATATGATGAGTACCAAAATCACTGAGATACGTGAATTCATTGTATTTCATTAAAATTTAAATAATTATTAAATTTATAACACTTAAGTAATATTAAGTGATGTAATAATATTGTAAATTGTTTTCTCATATGCTCATAACTTATTAACTTCTTTTTAACTATGATGAGAACTAATCAAATGTAAGACCTATAATGTTAGGTTCAGTTCGATAAGAATGTAAGTAAAAATGTAATTGATTTTATACATTTTTATGTGTTGTTATTTTATATATTACGAATAAAAATTAATCCATTTAAAAAAAATAGCAATTATTCTATTATCTTTTGATAATACTTATTATTTATTTTTTATTCTAACTTTATTCTTAATTTTGGAGATACGTAAATTATACTTAGAAAAATAATTAATAATTTGAGTTTATTTTAATAATATATTTTATTTAATAATAATTTAGAAAAATAAATAATTTTAAATAAAACTAAAAAATATTTTTAAGTAATAATTATTTAGAAAAATAATAATTTTAATAATATATTTTATTTTAATAATAATTTATAAAAATAAATAACATTAAATAATATTTTTAAGTAATAATTATTTTAAAAATAAGTAATATTAAATAATATTTTTAAGTAATAATTATTTATAAAAATATAATAATTATAATAATATACTTTTCATTCTAATTATAAAACAAACAATATAATAATAGTAACGTTTCTTTTTTATTAAATTTCATTTCAATTTCCATTCTATTTATATTATATGAAAAAAATGTTCTCTAAATGTAACATTTATGAAATATATATATTATTGAATTACTCTGGGAAGCAATAGGCTTATTATTTATAAGCCAAAAATTTATTGGAAAGTTAATATAAAATTAACGTGTAACATAAAAGTTTAAGAAAACTTCTTTATATTTCTACAAATTATTGTTATTTTTTTAACTAATAACAAATTATTTTACTTTAATTATTAAAAATAATTTATTTTTTTAATTTTATTGCCCATCAAAATCACAATTTTTTTCTTGTGAATTTTTAACATTTATATTTCTAAGTAGACTTACATCTTATACAAATATACAAATAGAAATCGGCAAATCACACTTAGAGATGCAAAGAAAAGCATAAAGAAAATTTATCATAAGTAAAAGGAAGGAGAAGAAGAAAAAAAAAACAGTTACATTGTTATATTAATAATGATCTCCCTTTTCGACTTAAATGAGACTTTTTGTAAGGCATTCTATGCGGTAATGATGGATTTTTTGTTACATTGTTATAATGATGCACTTTTCTTCTACCAATTAAATTGTAACATTTGTTATGAATTTAAAAGTAAAGAAACAGAAAATGAAACTTATGTTAATCTAATTAAAATATAACTATCTTACTTTATAATGTAATACAATCTAATTGATATTACAGAGTGTGTAAAAATAAAGAAAACATGACAGAAAATTCGAAGCCTTTTTTTTTTTTCTTCCTTCATTCATTTATTAGGTACAATTATTTATGTGGAATAATAAATACGGGTCAAAGACAATTTCTATCTGGCTGGTAGGGGTGGATAACGGTCGGGTTGGGTTTGATGATTTGTTGGATCTAATTTGATAATAATTCAAATTATGTTGGATCTAACGGACATGTATTACACAGTATTATTATTATGAGCAGGCCATGTATTTCACAGTAGAACAGAGTAGAGAGTATTTAGAGGTAAATACTTAAGTATATTTATGTTCTCATTCCAAACCAACTTCATACCATTGAACAGAACCAAGACCCCCTTGGATTTCAAGTTCACAAACAAACTTCAATAGGTAAGAAACGGCGTCGTCGATTTGGTCGAATCTAGCCAAGTCTGGAGGAAGAGATTTGGATGGCCAGTTTTGAAGCCACCCCTTGAGTTTGTCTCTTAATTCCTCTTCAGAAACAAACTTCTCATCCTGTCCTGGTTCTAGTAGCACATAAGTCTCTGTATTTTCATATATCCTTCTCCTCCTCATTGCACAAACCTGAGTAAAACTATATTAACAACTTTAACATACATATACATACATATATATATATATATATATATGACACCTTTAAAAGACTTTTCATTGTTACTTAATCACATAGATGCCGATTTATTCTATCCTTTTTATTTATTTTTAATAGTCTTAAAAACCATTACGCTTAACTAAGATGAATATACTGCATTAAAGATATATGATAAAATAAATAAAGGGTTAAGTTTTACCAAAACAAAATTGAAATGATGGGTTAAGAAGTAATAAACTTGATTAAAAGAAACATGGATTAGATTACCTTGGTTGCAGTTCTGGCATTCACTTTTAGATGTTTCAAAATGATTGAACAAGTTGATGGTGATAAGTGAGTTGATGGAATTTGAAAGTGGCTTCTTCTTCCTGCTCCACCTGCTCAAAGGTGGGTGTAGATAAGACATGTATGTATGTAAGATTTGGTACCTTTCAACGACCAGACTGGTGTACGTCAAATCTGGCATTAAACTTAGGGGGTTTATCTAAAGGGCAATCCAAAGCTGCCGTGTGAGTCGCTTGGATTAACTCGGGGGTGCTATTTTAATTTTTTTAATTAGTTTATTGGATAACCATTTTTATTTATTTATTTATTTAATTAATTAAGTAAGTATAATGTATGAAATAATTCATAAATATAAAAAAGCTTTATCTGATTTTTTTACCAGATATTTTTGTATACGTAAATAAAGTTTTATAATTTTTTTATTAAAAAATATTTGTAATTAATAAATAATAATAATGTTTTTTCTTTACTTCTCTTTTATATAATTAACTAAAAGTAAAAAAAGTAAATTTTTTTTATTAAATTTCAAAAGCACTTTTTTATATGACATCATTAATAATATAAATATTTTCAATTAATAATTTATAAAAAATATTTTCATCATTATCTTTATCAATTAATTATGAAAAATATTTTCATAATTTCTAGATGAAATTGTTAGAATGTTATGATTTTTAATACTTACTCTTTGATATTATATATGTAACGAGTGTACAACCTAATGAATGTTGGTATCTCGCTATGATACAAGTATAAGGATGGCTTAACGATTACTTGGATATGACGAGATCAATAAAGCATACAACATAGTCAATTAGAGTACCTCGTTATTACACCGCGAGGTTTTAGAGATCAAGACATGGTGGAATTATAAGGTCCCAATGTGACCTCGGTCCTCACCTTATATTGACGACTTGAGAAGCTTATTTGGGAACTTGGAGCGATCTGTATGTAGCGACCTATCTATGTATACTTTTATGGCGGCCTATTTTCTACTTATAAGTTAAATGTAATGTTTATCAAATCATGTATCACGCAATTACCATGTATCTAAGTCGTTGACTACACGACCTCTCATGTATCTAAGATGTTATATATATAGTCTTTCAATGAGTAGAATACATGATTCAATTCAGATATCTAATTTCTTACTTCTTTATAATAATCACTAAAATCCCTAACATAAATATTTCTTAGTAAACAATTGGCGTCGTGTATGGGAACTTAAATCTTTCTAGTCCATAGATATAATTTGAGACCTAATCGTATTACTAAGAGAATTAACTTGTTTTGGGATTCATATGTCGTTAAATGGATTTTCCACCTATAATCAACGAACAGACAAACGACCCAGTCAATTTGGCCCAGGAATTCAACCTTAACAATAGGACGCCTCTTTCCTCGCCCTTCAGGTCATTGACAAGTCACGACCTAAGAGTCATTTCAGTTAGTAATAACAAAATATCGATCTTTTGCGATGAGAATGAACCAACACAAGCAACTCTGCACTTGGATACCTCGCTAAATATTAGTTCGAATAACACTCCATTTGAAAGAGACGCTATGATAAAGGGACATCAAAGACAAATAATAGAACTTCAACAGGCTTTTATAGAATACGAAAGAGAAAACAATAAGTTGGGATCGCGACTAGAATAGAACATGGGTTCGAAAGAAGAGAGTTCTTTTTATACTCTTAATCCTCATATATTACGTCAACCCTCCGTAAGAGAACATGCATCATGTGCCCACAATCCTCGTCAATGCACAAATATTAAACAATACCCCTGAATGATTTCAGATCATCATTTCATTAATGGGACTTCCCAGGTGAATCGCTCCACTCATGAGACTACAATTCATCTCTATAACTCCAATGATGTACTAAACAAAAAATTAAAGAAAATGGAAGAAAAAATGAAAAATAATATCTTTAAAATTTGTAGCTATAAAAATAACATTTCTTACTAGTTCATATATTTTTATTATTAAAAAAATTTTGAAATATTATTTAACATTAAAATCTATTCAATTTGAACTACAACCAATTTAAACTCATTTAATGACTATTTCTAAGTTATGGTTTATTTTTAGTTATATAATATATATATATATATATATATATTATTTAGTGTAAATATGTTCAAATTATTAAATTTATAATTAGTTTTTAAGTGTTAAAAGTTCAATATTTAAAATTTAGAAGAAAAATAGTTATTTTTATGCATAAATTTATCTATAATTTTAAATATACCTAAATATTTTTTTATCTAAAAATGAAAAGAGACGTTCACCTCCTCATCTCTATACAAATATGAACTAGTTAAATATTAAACATCTTTTAATTAATATTGTTTAATGTTATTAATATATTATTTTAATTATAAAAAGATGTTGACGTTTATAATTAAAATAATTAATAATTTGGTGTGCAAATAAACCCAATATTGAAAGATGAAAACAAATTTTAATAATTTTTATTTTTTTGTAACTTGTAGTAGGAAGTATTAAATCCAAACATTAACAAAAATAAAAAAAATATTGTTTTTTAAGAGTTAATTTTCATAAAGAAAAAGTAAAAATTATTAACTAAAAATACAAAAGGACATTTTAAGTAAAACAAAATTTGAAAAAATGATAAAATATTTTAATTAAAATCTACTACTAACTTCTTTGTGGTTTCTTAAGTGCGTAAACAAGCCTAATATTTTGCCGACATTCTCATTCTGAAAGAAATATAAATTTTCCTCTGTTTTCGAGGATTCTATATCTATTGTGCTGGAGATAAAACGAACAACACTACTACTACTACTATGGCAACTCTAGCCTTAGTGTCTTTACCTTATTATTGAAATTTGTAAACTACTCCTGCCTCCAATACCCAGTCCTATGGCAACTATACTCCAAAAAAAAAAAATTATATTTATCATTATTTTTCATTCTATTATAATTCGAACAGAGTAGAACAACGTACACTCACAAAAACTACACATAGTTTTCTATTTATAATGATTTCAAAGTAGAGCTTACAGTTTAACCAAAGAACTCCTTTGCTGAATAACTGTCTCTCCAAAACTTGCTCTGCAGGGACCATTTTGCTTCCTGGTATCAGCAGCTTAGGCTATCCTTTAAGATTCCAACTTCCAAAATCCAAATAAGAGGAAGGAAGGAGTTGTTTTATCTATGGACACAAGAATAACAGATAACATAATATTAAACAGAACTTTTAATTTGTGACTTTCATACCCTCGCTTTTCGCATGTTTTTTAACTCTACCCTCTTATTTCAAACTAATTAATTTTGCACTCAGCCTTTGCCTTTTTTTAAAAAAATAAATAAATAAATAAATAAATTAAAATAATTGAAATAATATATTTCAAACTTATAAAAATCCAATTACATTCTATATTTTTTTAATAGATATTACATATAATTAAATTTTTTACCCTATGAAACTGAAAAGTATTCACGAATTCTAAGTAAAGCCCAGCCCAAAAAAAGGCCCAAAAGTCTGTTATGGTTAAAAAAATAATTCCCGCATGAGAAACCTGTAAATTCGCTTTATCGTGCTAGTAGCGCCAACAAAACAAGCCCCGACAGTGTTGGTTACTACGTGGT
Source organism: Hippophae rhamnoides (assembly GCA_033030585.1). NCBI lineage: Eukaryota > Viridiplantae > Streptophyta > Magnoliopsida > Rosales > Elaeagnaceae > Hippophae > Hippophae rhamnoides. Next base: position 55,806,006 of record CM065428.1, on the reverse strand, counting down.
AAAGTACTAAACCCTTCGGCAGTGTCTCTCGTACTTCCTTTGATAGCTATAGATCTCTCTCGAATTCAAACCATAGTTGGTTCTCCTTCTCTTCACCAAGCTTGGATCCTAAGTGTTTCTTAGCTGCTCCATCATCTCTATTACTTTTTATATGCCGTCCATGTGATCAAAATTATCCCTTTGACACAATTTCAGAATCTTCCCTATCCTTGGGTATAATTTCATTTGAGTTTCATCTTGTCAACGATTTTTCCGACATGTTTTTTTACCGATTGAATCAAGTGGTTCAGACAGCTGAGAACTGGCGTTGAAAAGGGTTCTGCAAATTTAAAGATTCGTGTAAGTTCTTATGTTTGATTACATGTTGCACTCTCTTATTCAAGCAATTTTGAGTGGATTGATTAAAAGAAACCAAGTTGCTTTATGGTTTTTACAACTGCTTTAGACATCAAGCTTAAAATTAAATGGCATATGCCTTCAATTTGACCACTACTCATACCAAATTTTACTTGGATTCTATATGCTTAAATGAACATCAATCTAAAATCAGATTTGACCCATTATACTTAAAATATGATAATATTACTATTCTATTTTATATCGAGATAATACAAATTATTATTAAAACAATAATATCTCATTAATAACAAGTTTATCCAATAATAACGATGTAATTAATAAAAAGCGATAAAATAAACATTTTAAACATTTTTATCATGTTAGTAACAAAAGTTGTGACAATATCATTATTTTTTTATTTATTTACCAAGTTTTTTCCGGTATAAAAATGATTCATTTAATTAACGGGTTTTACTTTTAATCTCTTGATAAAAAATATATATTTATTTTTTTATAACGTAAATAAACATATGTTTTTTAGTGTTATATGAAAATGAGTATATTTTTTTTCAAATAATTAAAAATAAAATTTCATATATAATCGTAAGTTATATCATTAAAAATAGTATAAGGAGTATAACTATGACTATTTCCCATTTTATTTTAGAATGCATGGATTATGTTTAAAACAAATCTTAAAAGGATAAAAAAATTTAAGAGATAGTGAATATATGATCTGCTAAATAGTGTAAACTTGAACAACTTACATTAAAATTTATACTGTTTATTAGAATCTTGTGAAGATTGATTTTAATTGTTCGTGCTCGATTTCATTTTAAATAGCGTTGTTGTTCTTTCTTCTCTTAAACAGCACTGTTATTTAATTTTCGTAAAATCTTGTTGAGTAAAATTATAATGGAGATAATGAATCAAGAAAATAGGAAATGGAGTGATAAAAATCTCAAGGAACACTTTGTTGATCTCTTTGAATCTGAAGTTAATGAAGTTGTTCATGTTCCCTATAACCATAAACCAAACGAGTCATCTTTAACCAATTTATCATCGATTGAATTAGAAACAATTAATTGTTAAAAACATTATCAGAATCTTTTTAGACTACTCTAAATATTTTCTTAATTAAGAAGTTCCTAGATAATATTTCTAGAAAATTCTTTAACTAATATCTTAATAAGTATGTAATATAATATATGTGTAGACATTACTAGAAGGTTCTAAGAAGTTTGTGTGTAGACATTACTAGAAGGTTCTAAGAAGTTTGTATGTAGACATTATTAGAAGTTTGTATGAAATTTGTGTGTAGACATTACTAATAGGTCATGTTATTAGAAGGTTTTGGTGGTTGATAACCAACTTATTTAAGCTATATATGTGCGTGTGAGTAAGTGAAATACATAAAAGTGTGAGAAAGTTGTGTGTATCTAATACAACTTATTATAATTTGGAATCTACTCTTGTTAAAACATAGTTAAATATATTTGAACTCTGTTGGTGCACAATCACAAAGGATTATGAAGCTTATTCGAGTTTAAGCTTGTTTGGCTAAACACGAAGGTTTACCAAGTCCCTATAATGGAAGATCTATAAGAAATTGAGAAGCTTAATAATTATAATTACAAAAAATGGTGCACTTTGGTGAAGGCCTATTTGCAAGAATAAGACTCATCGGAGGTAACAACTGGAACAGAGACAACTTCACGTGTAAGAACTTTTGATGTGTATCCTAAATGGTGCATAAAGGTAGGAAGAGCTATATTAGCTTTACTATCATCAATTACGTCAGAGTTGAAGCCACACATTGACTACATGGAGACACAAAGTGAAATATGTAAGACATTTACAAAACTCTTTTCAAGAAGTTACAAGGCTTGACTTCAATTTTTAGAGAGAATTAATGACAACGTCACAAGAATACTTGTCTATCAACGTATACTTCCTCAAGGTACTTACTTTTTGTTGAGAGATAATAGAGTTGGATCTTAAAACAAAAATTAATGAAAATAGAATTAGAAAAATCATAATTAGTGGATTGAATTCTAAATATGATCCATACACTATTGCAATACAAGGATGATCTATCACATCACTTTTAATAGAATTAGAAAATATGTTGCTTAATAAGGAGAGTTTATTTAAACAATCGGGTGAACTATCCTCAAAATCACCACAAAAGGAAGTATTATTTAGTAATTGGTATTAGATGAAATGAAAATAAAATAAAAAATGGAGGAAAGAAAATGTTGAACAAGAAGGAGCTTCTTAACTAGAAGGAACTAGATATAACTACGGGAACTAGATATAACTACAGCTAAAGAGATTGTCAATTCAAAGAATATAGAAGAAACAATGGTTTGTGCTATGTGTGTGGTAAAATAGGCTACTATGCAAGAGAGTGTCCATTTAGGAAAACTTTGTTAAAAGTAATGATGACACCACCAATCAACAAGAGGAGAAACATAACGAAGAGGAATAGGACGTTGAGGTATGTTCTGCAATAGCTAAGTTTCAGGATAAGCCCAGTCAGAATAAAGATGAGTTGGCAATGAGCATAATCAGGACAAAAGAAAATGAATTAGCATTAAAAGTGGCTAGTCCAACGAAAGTTGTTTATGAGAAGCATTGGATCATTGATTCAGGGTGTTCAAGCCACATAACTAGAGATGGGAGGAAGATGTAGAAGTTGACCAAATATAATGAAAGTCATGTAGTGGTTTTTGCAAACAATGCAAAACTATCAATCATTCATATCAAAGAAACTAATATGATGCCACGAGTTGGTTCTAATCAAGTGTATTTAGAATGAGTCTTTTATGTGCCACGAATGAAGAAAAACCTATTATCTGTTGCATAATCAACTTCTGCTGGTAACTATATTCTCTTTGGACTCATTGACATTAAGGTGTAACAAAATATCAAGATTTTAGGTACACCAACTATGAATGATACAACATAGTCTACGTATGTAGAAAAGACTCAAAAGAATGATGCAACAAATTTATGGCATGAACGATTAGTAGCTATGTCAAGTTAAATTTGATGATGAAAAAAGGAATGCTTAAAGGCCTCATTTAGCACGAGGTCAAGAAAATGCAGTATATACAGGGTATTAGTATAAGAAGGCTCATAAAATGTCATTTAAGGAGTATGAATTTAAAGCAAAACAATTATTGGAATTGGTGCATTCTAATTTGTTTGGACTGATCAAACAATCATTCGTAAGAGGAATGCGGTACATATTGAAGTTCATTGATGAATTTTTCAGGTACATTTGGGTTTACTTTATGAAAAAAAAATCTAAGACACTTACCAAATTCAAAGAATTTTGGGAGAAAGTCAAAAGAGAGTATGGAATAAAAATTCAGTGCTTACGTACTAACAATGTGGGAGAATACATGTCAAAAGAATTCTCTCTCTATTTACAAAAGCATAAGATACAACATCATTTGACGTGTTCAAACACTTCACAACATAATAGAGTTGCAGGGAGAAAGAATCGTCATCTAACTAAGACATTTAGAAGCCTGATTCATGCCAAGAATGTGCTAGAAAGATTTTGGGTCTAGTGCATGAGTATCGTAACACATTTAATTAATAGGATTCCATAACCAAAGTATGGATTTATATCACCTTGTGAAAAATTATGAAGTATAAAACTGATAGTTATCTATTTCAAGGTTTTTGGCTGCGTTTGTTGTGTATTCGTATTAGATCATTTACAAAGCAACTCTGAAAAGAAGGCAATACATTGTATATTCTTGAGATACAACAATCAAAGAAAATTTTGAAGGTGTTGGGATCCTACAACTAACAAATGTTACACTTCAAGGCATATGGTGTTTGATGAAGCTTCATTGTGGGAGTTATTGAATAAAAAGGAGTTGCCAAAATCACAAGAAGACAAAGACAAAGTACAAGAGAAAATTGCAATAATACCACATAAGTCAATATTTGCAGTTGATAGCTAAAATAAAAATGAAGAAAGAGATCTAACACAAGCAACATTAAGACCTCAACAAGATAAGAGGCAAAAAATATTGATTGAAGATGAAAGATTAATATGGTAATATGGTAGTGTCAAAGAAGCAACAAGAATGAAGAAAGAAAGTTAGTGACGGGGGGTAGTGTTAAAAATATCATTACCATTTCTATTCATCACTCTAGAATGTTTCTAGACTATCCTAGATTTGTTTTAATTAGAAAGCTTCTAGATAATATTTTTAAAAATTTCTTAACTAATAGCTTGATGAGTACGTAATTTTATAGATGTGTAAACATTACTAGAAGGTTATAGGAAGTTGATGTATAGACATTACTAGAAGGTCATATTACTCCAAAATTCTATGAAGTTTGTGACTTAAGGTATATATGTGTATGAAGAAGTAAAAATACATAAAAGTGTGATGTTGTGTGCATCTAAGACAAGTGTAATGCTAGGTAAGAGCAAGTTAAGAGTTATTATAATTTGTATCTATTCTTATTAAAACATAGTTAAATATAATTCTTTGTTGCTCCCTAAATTCAACATTAATGAGGTTAAAGGTATTGATTCTTTTTTAGATCTTAAACAACCTACCCTTTTATCTCAAGGACCTATGCCATCATCAGAGGTTAGACCTCCGACACTTGGATGGAGCATGCAAAGTGGATCATCTATTTCCTCTCAAATTCAGATGATGGGAAGGTTTGTTGGTTGGATCCAAATCGTATTACAACATCAGTTTTCTCCAGTAAACCTTCGACGCCAATGGAGTGAAGTGTGGATTCAAATGAGTCATTATTTAGCCTTCATGTGGGAAATAACAGTTTCTCAAGAGAGAGTTTTATTTTGATGCCAAAGTATGGAGAATCAAACAAGTTATTTGGAAAATCATGAGAAGTCATGAGGCCTGATGATATGATTGATAGTCCCAATATTCTTCCCCTATTATTGAAGAAAAGATTCTTGAAACCAACGACTTAAAATTACCAAAAATCGAAGAAATAATAGAAAAGCCAGCCAAAACTTTAGAAACAAAAAAATATAAACTTTGAAAATTGAACCCCAACCTGTGTCTCGTATATAATTGTTAAGATCTGTACCTATTACAAGTCTTTCCAATTTCCAGTGTAAGTAATTAATACTCTAAGTAGAAAGAAGCCTTGTGTTTTATGTATAAATATGTGGAAATTAGACTTGAATTATGTCTATTTTCAACCGTATAAGGTTCTATATCACGTATATTAGATTATTATTGGCAGGTGAAATAAGCAGTTTTACAATGAGTGTTCGAAAACAACAGCAACCACAGAAGAAAATGAAGTAGGAAGAACAATCTCAACCCCCTTAAACAAACACCAATTGAGCGTAAAACAAATTGTTTTTTTGTTTGCTTCTCTTGTTGTGGATCAATGTCGATGAGAAAAAAAATGTCAAAAAAATTTGTTTAATCTTGTTATTGATCAATGTCGATGAGAACACAAATGTCAAAAGAATTTGTTTAATTGTTACACCTACACAATCAAATCTCTAAATTTTTTAAAAGGCTTGCCTGTTTCCTAGCTTGAGAGTAACGATTATTCCTTATGATGAATCATAAGTTACAATTTGGATAGACATGTTCGAGTCACTCGATTGCATGTAACAGCAACTGTGTATGTTATTGAAATGGTGATGAATAAAGAGCACCTAGAGCATCAACTATTGAACATCTCGTACCTAAAAATGTATACTTTTCTCTAATTCGATTATATATTTGTGCTTCATTCTATGACATATCTATATTACTCTTCAATCTTTTATTTAATAGTCATTCATAATAACGTTTGTATGACTTAAAATACGTTATTTTTGAGTAAAGAAAGAAATGAACCTTATAACATTTCATGGTGTAAAATATATATTTTTTCTCACTTTATATCTCTCCCTTTTTTATTTTAAAAGAAATGTCGAGAATAGATAAGTTTATACTCACACCAATTTTAATATATTACAAAAAAAAAAATTAAATGTTAAATGTATGATGTATTTATTTTTTTAAAAATAACTTATCATAATTAATATGAATTACATTTAACATTTTTACTATTTTCTTAATCGGCTGATAACTTATTTGAAGACTAATAAAAAATTCTTTCTCTTGCATTTCCGAGGAGATTTCTTCAGAGGATTTGCCTTCTCACCCTTAATTGTTTTTTAAAAAATATTATGATTATTGTCCGACCAAATTTTTGAAAAAGTTCATTAAAATTATGAACTAATAAATTTATGAATTTTTTTAATAAACATTCTTTTTTTAATCAGATATAAATATTCAAAATTCTCAAACAATTAGTTATTTATTTATTTATTGACCTAATTTTGTTATTAGTGCATATAATTTTTATTTTTGCCTGTAAATTAAAAATATTATTAGAGTATATGTATTTAAATGTTTAAAATATTTATTAAACTTAACAAAAATACAAGTGTGTAAATATTTATAGTATAATAAATTTTATTAACAAATTAAATAAAAAATTCTTAAACTAAATAATTAAATAAGTATTTTTAATGATAAACTATTCTTAAAAACATAAATAAAACTAACAATAAACTAAATTATGCCATGTAGTTTACATTTTACTTAAATTTGTTACAATATTTATATTATTAATTAATATTCTATTAATTTTTTCTCACAAACATTATGTATCAATTCTAAAACCTTTAAAATAAAGATATTGTTACTAATATCAAGGACATTTTCACCCTTACTTTGCATTAAGATTTAAGCATAATGATTAGATATGTAAATTTGTTATATATGAAGCGTGACAAGTGGAAGACTAAATTTTCACACTAATTGAAAATATCTCACGAGGGAAAGGGTGGGATTCATTAGAGATGTAACTTATAATATAATCTATTATATTTGAAATTTTATTTTATTTTTGTACCATTTATGTATTACACCTCATTTACATTTAATGGTTCTCAAATAGATTTAAAAAAAAAACTCATGTCATGTTATTAAAAATTGTATATATTATTTGTAAAAAAAGTTAAAGTTGTTTAGAAAAAAAAAGGAGCTCATATTGTGTCATTAAAAAAATAATGTATTTTGTTGAAGTAAAAAAGTAATAAAAAAACTAAACTTATCTTAAAAAAAACTCATTTTAAATTAAATTAAATACCAATATATACGTTACTCTATATTTTATTAGGTTGGGGTGAGATAAGTCTGATTTTAAATGTGATGAGTTATGCTTAGATTATAAAACTATTAGAGACAAGTTAAATAAAAATGATATAAGATATGATGGCCATACATCCTATGTATTGTAAGTTGTGATTGAAATAATTTAAAATTTTATAATGTATTAGAGACAAGTTAAATAAAAATGATATAAGATATCCATACATCCTATATATGTATTGTAAGTTGTGATTGAAATAATTTAAAATTGAGATAAAGTGAGTAATTAGATTTTTTTATCAAATAATAATTTAAATTATTTGAACATATAATTTAAAATAATAAAAATAAATTTTATTTGTAGATTATAAATTAAATTATATTAAAAATTAATGATTGATTATATATATATATATATATATACTTTTTGACAGTAACTTAATTATTTATTAGAATTACGTTTTCTTATAATTTTTTTAAATACATATTATATTTTAAAAATTTTTAAATTAAATTAAATATTTTTTTTATAAAAAATCATAGATTCTTGATATTAAATAATGTTTTAATCTCTATATTATAACATAATCAATGTTTAAAATATTATTTTTAGTAACTTGTGTGATTTTTTTAAGTAAAATATTAAGATGATATTAATAAGATATAGATAAACTTAAATTTTTAAAATAGAAGATGTGAAGCTTAATAAAAATAATATTTTTTAATTATAAAAATTTAGTTACGTATGGAATAATAATTTTTATTTTTTTTACGGGTTTGTGTTTTTTTTTTTGACACGTAGAGTGGTTGTGGTGGACCCTATGTCTTGTTTCTAGTAACGCACTCTCATAAATTGAAAAATGCAACACGGAAGCTAAGAATTAATTTAAATTGTAGTAAATAAAAAAAAATTAAGAAAATAAAGTGATAAAGTGATTTGATATGTAAATGTTTATTTCACCGACGACAAATCATAAAAACTCACTAGTAAAAAAATACAAACATGGATATCTAAAAAAACTTCTCAAAACAAAATCCCCAAATAGACCCTCTTGTAGGCTAATAAAAAAGTTCAAAACGTCAAGGGTTGGCTAACAACCAGTACTTTATCTTAAATATATATATTCTTAGAATATATCAAAAATTATTATTTTTTAAATATAATTTAATCTAAAATAATCATAAAAACATAAATTTCATCAATTTTAATTAAGTTTGATTATGTAAAATATTAACTTTTTAAAATAATAAATTTACTATTTTATTATTACCAATTCTTATATAGATGTTGTTTTATTTTTTATTTAAAAAAAACTATTAATATATTTTTTATTAAAGTAAAATATTAATAATATATTTTTTCATAATTTTAATATTAATCTATATCTTTATAAAAAATTAATTGGAACATATAAATCTTTTACCTAAAAACGCAAGCCTCCAACATGGAGTTCAAATGTGGCGGCTGGAATATCAGATTTTGCGGCTTCTTAGTCGCCAAAGGCAAGAGCATATTATTAATTCAAGATTTTGCGGTGCAAGCGGGGAATTCAAATCCAAGTAGAATTACTTCACCATTAGTTCTTATCCTTTTATAATATTAAATGATATTAAATTAATCAAAATTTAATTTGAATGAGTTTAATTATACTGTTTAATAATTTTTTTAAAAAATATATAAGAATTTAACATAAAAATTATTAATTTTATAATTAATTATTTTAAAGAATATTGTTTATATTTTTTTTAAATGAATTAATTTATTCATTAAAAACAAAAGTTATTTAGTTGCTCCCAATGGTAGACAGCATACCTGTTATGATAAACTAGTAAAATCAGTCATATGTATGATACATGATAAATAAATTAATAAAATTTAAATATTATAAATTTATAATTTTATAATTTTTTTAAATAATATGATATAGTTTGATTGGTTAATATGTTTATAAATTATATTAAAAAAATTATATTAAATTAATTTTATTTATAATATTTTTATATTATATAATAATACTCTAAATAAATAAATAAAAACACACCATTTCATAAAAGAAATGAACCCTAGTGAGAGAAAATTCTCTCTTTTTCCTTTCAATTGCCATATCTTCTTCGTCAATCCCCCATTTTGAAAACAAGGGTGTTTTTATTATTATTGTTATTACTATCATATATTAAAAGTAATTTATTCTAGATTTTTACTTCTATCATCAAACCTATCCTATTATTTTATATTTTAATTGAAATCAAATCACACATCTTACATAAATTTAAGTTCATTTAAACAATAATTTTTATTTGAATATTAATCTTCACATAGAAGATGATGAAAAATTAAGAAGATGATCTTGACTATGAAGATAATAAAACCTATTACTAAGAAAAATTGTTAAAATTTAAGACTCATAATTTTTGGTATAACCAAGACAATGAATATAAACACAGTAAAAAAATGATATTAATTATAAATAATTGATCATATGATAAATATGTATAGTATTTTCTATCTATAACTTCAATTATTTATTTTTGTTCAATATTTTTTGAAGAATCATATTATTAATTTATTCAACTAAGCACAAAAATAAGTGAGAATACAAAGTAACTAAATAGACTTTTTTCTTGTAGATGATATATTATAACATATGGCTAGTGTTGACTTTTAAATTATAATTTTGTATCTAAAAAATTAAACTTTGTATCCTATTATAATTTCAATTCATGCATAAATAAAATCTTTCAAATTTATTATAAAATAAAATAAAAAAATCCACTCCAAAGATCGTATTCTTCGTAGATATGAATCATTCTTGATCAACATAGCATCTTTAGAATCTCATAATATCTCAAATGTTCTTGTAATTTAGTATATATTTATTTATGCTCTCAAGTTTTAGCATATCTTTACTTATACTCTTAAGATTTATAAAAATCTAGAATACTCATGGACTTTATGGTTAATACCATTGGTGTATTTAATCCTTAATAGTGTTCACTTTTCATCTATTACTATTCATATTACTATTCTTTGGCTCTAATACGAATAAGTGTGACCAGTGCAAGTACGTGCCGATTCATGGTCACCATCTTTCTTGGGGCAACCTTATGGTACCTATCAAATAACACATGCAGTATGTAAAGGTTTTTCTTAGGCACAAACATGGAGTAAGTTGAAAAGCCTCCATTTTTGTCTTACACGATTAAAAGTTCCTAACTTCTTTTACATGCTCTGATACCAATTTTTGCATATCGAAATAAAATTTTAAATATTTTAATCAGGGGTTAATATTGATCTAGTTGATGATCTTTGCCTATTTGTGATAAGCAATAATTTGTCTAAATTTTTTATTAATTGTTAGTATAAATCTAATTTTCTTCTATATTCCCTAGAATTGCAGTGTATATTATGTTCATCATTATATTGATTACTTATTTCTAATCGTGAATCTATTAATTATTTTTTAAAATTAAAATTACACTTTTATTTGTTAAATCTAATAATTCTAATTTATATAATAATGATTCAATATTCATAGGGTATTATCTTGATAAGTCATATGTGTTAAATGCACATTATTTTATCCTATTTATATTATACAAACAATATTTTCTTGTGTACATACAGTGTATTTATAATTTTCAAATAAGTAATATCCAAACATTAAGTTGTTGAATTTCTCTTCTCTTATTCTTACATATTTTTTACTAAAATAGTTTCTTGATATCCTTGAAATAAGATGGTCTATGTTGCTAATGATAAATTTAATATAATATGTATAGATGTTTAATAAAGTATTAAATTTGTTAAAAATTTACAACAAGTTTCATAATCATCATCTTTAAAATATTTATTTAAATGATAGAGACAACCTTTATCAAATTTTTCTAATAGAATTAGATTTTTATCTTTAATTTCATTTGGAATTAGTGGTTTATTTTTAAAAATAATTTACATTTTCCTGTTTATCAATATTATGATTTGATGTAAGTAAATATTTAAACATTCAAGATTCTTAACTCGCTTAAAATTATAATTATTATACTTGAATTTAATGAGTCCATCGTGGTCTTCCCTTTTGTTCGTCTCCTTTTGTTACACCTGTTATGCCTAAACTTTGCTCAAACGTAAATGCCTACCTAATAATGGTGAGCCTTCTACATCCGTATATAAATTATGTTCAATATTTGACTTACTAGAAAAGAGTAACATAACTTCATTTTATTCATAGGATTATAATGATTACAATTTAAGGCCAATTAAGAACCTTGAAGGGATTCTTAGCCGCTCATAGATACTGTGTATTATATTACTGGTTGATAGAGAGGGTTTCTATGTTATAGTTTTTGTTTTTTATAGTAGAGAGCTCTAAATTTCTATGTGTTTGTCCTTTTTGAAATGAGCATAAGGGTTCTTTTTATAGTATAAGAAATTCCTGTTTACAAAACTAGAATTATTATTTTACCCTTGTTTTTAATAATTTGATTGTTTTTTGCTTTAAATGATATCCACTTCTTTTTTTCCTTGGAACATACTGCCAACTAAGATGTTGGGGCTACATCTTTATTTTCTTTATCGTCTTTTATCGAAAGTCTTTTTATTATTATTTTTTGTCGTTTTCTACTTACGATCCTTTTAGTGACGTTGATGATGATACATCGTTATCTTCTTAATCTTTGATACATAGAATACATCTATGGTTTTTGGTGACTTTTTTGGTAAAGAAGCAAAATATATTCCTTGTTTCTTGATCAATTTCCAAGTTATTGTTGTTAAACTTGTCTTCATATTTGGAAAAAAAATCACCATTTTCTTTTGACAAAGTCATGTTGCTATAGGAAATGATAAGACTTTAATAGTTGAATAATTTACTTTGGTCTCAGTAGAATTGTCAATATTCTTAAGTTAATAGTAAATTTAGCATAACATTTGACCCCTTAGTAGATATAGATTTTCTATGTTGAATTCTTTTTCTGTGAGTGTCATTGTTTTGGAAATTTATATTTTTGTGTTGAAAATCTCTATCTTGATAAAGTGGTAGGGACTGATAAATCATTTCTTATTCCATTCCATTAATGAACTGAAAAATCTATAATAAATAAGTTTATCATTTGCTTTAATCTTTCTTTTGATGTTTTTGATTACTCTTTTAAAATTTTCTACAAAATAATTCAATTCATTTAAATTAATCCACAAATATATATTTTTTTATTAATCCTGCACATAAACTTTTATGAACAAATATTTGATCATCTTCTTCTAATAAATGTGTAAGGGTTGGCTAATAAAAAGTTCAAAATGTTATGTGTTGGCTAACAACCGATAATTTATCCAAAATGATCGTAAAATCATAAATGTCATCAATTTTAATTATGTAAAATATTAATAAATATTGTTTTTAAATAAAGAATTTATTATTTTATTATTCTCAATTCTTATATACATGCTATTTTATATTTTTTTAAAAAAATCACTAATATATCTCTCATGTAAATAAAATATTTTTATATAATTTTAATATTAACCTATATCTTTATAAAAAAAACTAGTTGTAACATATAAATCTTTTACCTAAAAACGCAAACCTTCCAACATGGAGTTCAAATGTGGCGGCTGGAATATTAGATTTTGCGGCTTCTTAGTCGCCAAAGGCAAGAGCATATTATTAATTCAAGATTTTGCGGCTTCTTAGGTGCAAGCGGGGAATTCAAATCCAACTACAATTACTTCACCTTTGGTTCTTATCCTTTTTCTAATCTAATTAATGAAAGCATCTTGATAAGAACCATAATCATAATCTTCTTAACAATATAACCTATTTTTATTGGTATTTTAAAACTAATTAAACAAAATATATTTAAAAATTATAATGAAATAATGTTTTTATAATATTAAATTAATTTAAATCTAATTTAAATGAATTTAATTAAACTATGTTTAATGTAAAAAGAATTAAACATTAATTCCTTTTAAAATATATAATAACTCAACGTAAAAATTACTATTTTTATAATTAATTATTTTAAAAAATGTTATTTACGTTAATTTTTAAATAAATTAATTTATTCATTAAAATAAAAATTATTTTAAATAAATTAATTTATTCATTAAAAATAAAAGTTATTTAGTTGCTATGAACGGTAGACATCATACCTATTATGGAAAATTGGTAAAGTTATTCTTTCAAAAATTGTACCGAATCGAATTAAACTAGAAAAGTATATTAGATCAAATAATTTTATAAATCAAATTATTCAGGTTCGATTTGAATTAATTAAAACCGTTTTTTTAAACTATTATGTCTACTTATATTAATTTTAAACCGATAGGATCGAATAAGGCTGACTTTAATAATATATTAAATTTCTCATATCATTTCTTACAAACTATTGATTAAATTTCTCATATTTTAATTAAAGGTATATCATTAAATATATTATATTTATGTATTATTAATCGGACCAAACTGTTCGATTATAATATTTTTAATAACTAAACCGCCTAATCCAATTAATTTTTTTTACCTAAATTCGGAACAAATTGGATCGTGAATATCCTTGGTCCATGTATAAGACATGATAAATAAATTTATAAAATCTAAATATTATAAATTTATAAAAAAAAATTAAATAATATGATATAATTGGATTGGTTAATACAATTATAATTATAAATTATATTAAATTAATTTTATTTATAATATTTTTATATTATATAATAATACTTTAAATAAATTAATAAAAAAAACGAAATTTCATAAAAGAAATGAACCCTAGTGAGAGAAAATTCTCTCTTTTCTCCTAACTTTCTTTTTTCCTTTCAATTGCCTTATCTTCTCCTAACTAACCCAAAGCAAGTTTCTTTTTAATATTATTATTATCATATCTTAAAGCAATTTATTCTAGATTTTCACTTCAATCATCTACCTTACCCTATTATTTTATATTTTAATTAAAATCAAATGACACATCCAAAGTAAATTTAAATTCATTTAGTCAATGATCTTATTTGAATCTAATCTTCGAAACACAAAAAACAAAAAACAAAAAATTTGTGAAAAATATTAAGAAAATGATCTTAATAATGAAATCTCTTAATAGAAAAAAATTGTTAAAATCTAAGACTCACAATTTTTTGTATCAATCATGATGATGAATATAAACATAATAAGAAAATGACATTACTTATAAATAATTGATCAGATGATAAAGATTTATAACAATCTCTAACTATAACTTCAATTATGTATTAAGAATCATATTACCAATTGATTTAATTAATCATGAAGATAAATGAAAATACAAAATAAATAAATAAGATTCAAGAATTTTCTGGTAGATAATATATTATATTATATGCTTAATGTCAATTTTTAAATAATTTTTTGTCAGCATATCATATTTGGAATGAAAAATCGTATTTACAACAATTTATATTGTATAACAATTATATGATCCACGGTGACAAAGTAAGAAAAAATTAATCCTCATTTAATGAATAAATTGCTTATACTAATGTAAATTAAAATAAGATTTATAAAATATTTTATTAATTTTAAAAATTTATTTTATTTTATTTTTAACGAAATGTTAATAATGAAATAATTAATTAAGATATTGTATTTATTTAAATTATACAAAATAATAATAGAAAATATGAAAAGATAATTTATAATATAAATTTAATAAAAAAATATAAAATATGTTTAAAATTTAATTAAAATGATATTTAAATAAATTTACATAATATTATAGTATACTTTTAATTCTATATTTCTGTTAGGCCAGAATGAAAAAGTGAGGAAAAATGTTGGAATTCAGGCTTCTTTAGAACAACACCAATCTCAATCCCTCCACTTCCATCCCTAGACTCTGTGAAATACATGGATCCATCGTCAATGGATGTTACTTCCACTTTGTTAGGCCTTCCCCATCCAAAATCTATCTCGTAAACACCAAATCGAGGGGACCCAGCTACTCCAATTACTAGAGATTCTGTTGGCTCAATAGAAGTGAAGATTGATAGTTCCTCCATATCTCCTCTTTCAAGTGGTTTTTTTTTCAAATCTTTTATGGATCGACTGATCGTCGCAGCAACATAAACCAGAGCATCTTCTTTCATGAACTCTCTTTTTTCTGAGCCATTGAAAACCAAAACTGATCCAACGCAGTTACCAAAATAATTGACCGGAACAGGAGGATCTAGACGATTCCGAGCATCTGCTGGAAATCCTCCATATACTTTTCTATTGTTTTCTGCTTCACTTGCTCTGATTTTGCAAACCAAGCCATAAGCGAAAGTAAGAACGAAAGAGCTTAAATTAAGCTCTGTTTTCTCCACTTTTTCCCATTCATTTAATACCCTTTTCCTCAGTTTCTCTATATCTTTCCGAGTTAACTCAAAAGTGGCTCTGGTCAAGTTGGGTGGTGCCTGCATAGGAAAAAACTCGAAAATGTTTTCCCTACTATCCATGTCACTACCTGTTAATTCCAACCATTTTTTCACATATACTAAATCAAGACCAGTGGGGTCTTTGATGCTACTTCGATCATAGAAAGGTATTAGATCAACAGGCAATGAAGGGGAGTCGCTTTCTCTGTTTATGTAAGCCCATGATTTCATGAACAATATGGTAGACTTCCCATCAAGAACACTATGGTGACAAGAGATTCCAATACAAAACCCAATTTTTGGGAAAAAAGTTATTCGCAGAGCTAATGCTGAAGCTCCAATTTGAGATATACTCAAATGGGGTACAAGATGACGAGACTCTGAAGCTTCAGGGACATGGTTGCTTGCAAGAAGATTGAAATCGGCTGTAGATTCGGCTATGGTGAGTGAAACAGAGTCTCCTGGAGTGTAGAGAACGATGGGCTTTGGTGAATAAGATGGCCAAGTTATATTACCAGCCATAATTGGGTAGTATTGAAGGGTTAGAGTGAGGGAGTGTCTGAGTTTTGGAATAATATTGGAAGGCATGAATGAATCAGTAAGGTAATGTGAGTCATTGAAGGAATAGAAGAAGAGGCGCTCAACCGGATGGAATTTGAACCAGAATGTATCCAAGTAAGTTAATGGTAGAGAAAACTCGGTTACTGAGTCGGGAGGAGCTACTTGGGTTACCTCCAATACTTTAAGCGAGTTGGTTTCGGCCATAATTCTTTCAATAATAACTTGACTGACTTACCAAGAAAGTTTCAGCCAATATCTGTTTTGAATTTCTTACTTGGTTGCTATCGTGGGTTTTATAAGTGGTTAAGGCTACTTTTATATTATATTTTTGTGGGATTTGTTTGCGTTTGAAGTGTTATAATTCAACATTCAAAATTTCCTTTATTTAAAAAAAATTATTTGAAAAAATAAAAATAAAGAATACTTATACATTATAGTAATTGATAAATATTGTGTACAATTTTTTCTTTCTATTATATATATATATATTAATTAAAAGTTTATAAATTACGTAATTAATTAATCTAAAAGTACAAATAATTTATTTTTAATTTTTATTAATTTATAATTTAATAATATAAACAAAATGATCCGATGTGCAGTCGCATGTAAGAATAAAATACAAAAATTAAAGAATAATATACAATATTTTTAAGTGAAAACAACATAAGCTACAATCATGATTTAAGAGTAAAACCACAAGATCAACTAATTTTAAATTATGAAAAACAAATGTTTAAGTACAAACTCGATCTTATGCTACCCTCTTTAAAATACTGTCGCAATTTACCTTACTTACGAGTCCTTATTCTTTTTTTACAGTTTCTAATATTAGTGTGAATAATTTTCAAACTAACGATTCAATAAGCTTCCTGCCAATTAAATACATTATCAAATTAACTGCAAAATGATTAGCACAAAAACACAAGTATTAGTGTGTGTTCTATAACAGATTTAATAATAAACAATTCTAACTAGATGATTAAAAACATATGTCACTTAAATCAAATCAATTATCAAATTTTATAGCAAAAATATCAAGCACAAGTTTAATAAGAATAACTTCTTTAAAGATTAATAATCAAATCAAATAATTATTATATAACAAATACAATTATTTGATCTAACAATTCAAGAACAAAATTAAAGAAGAAGTTATAAGAACATATGATCAAAATATTATAAACTAATTAGGTTTATTAATCAATCAAATATAAACACAAATATTTGATAGATTAACTAAATAAAGAAATCTAAAGAATTACGATCTTATATTTGCAAAACAAGATAGAGAAATTAAGAATAGGATAATAATGTTCTTGTGTGGTTGATTTAAATGATGAGGAATTGATTTTGTTTATACAGAAAATTAAAACCATTAATCTTATGTAATTGATAAATATTCTTTCTATTACAAATAAGATTATTAATACTCATTAATTAAGGAGACTCATATGTAATTGATAAATATATTTTCTATTACAAATAGAACTTGCGTTACTTATTAATTAAGAAGACTCTTATTTAAAAAAAAGTTCTTTTAAAATAGACTCATTAATCATAAAAACTTCTATTTAAATAAGAGTTCTTTTAAAATAGACTCATTAATCATAAAGATTCTTATTTAAAGAAGAGTTCTTTTAAAGTATCCTATAATTTAGGATATATTTTATATAATATTTTAATATATATCTTATTTTATATTTTAGAATAAATATTTTAATAACAAAAATAATACAAGATTTATGTGCTATTAAATGCGTGAGTGTAATCCCACGTGTTATAGTTATAACAGATATATCTGAAATACTATTATATGAAATTCTGGTATTTCTTCGACTTTGCTTAATAGACTTGATAATGAGCTTAAAAATAAATTTATATAAAAATATTTTGTCCTTTAAAATAACCAATATTTATAATCTTTATATTAATAATATTTTTTAAAATTATAAAGACATTATATGTTCATGTAATTAATTCATATAATTTTTTTAGATAACTAATAACCTTACCAAAATAATTCAAATAAGTTAATCTCCTTACATTTCAAGTGAATATAAAAATGGGAGCTTAAGTCTCTTACTTTTAATTAAATTATAATTAATTTTTTTAATTATTAGATGAGATAGTATAAGTTTACTATTGTTAGCTGCCTTATTTTTGTAGTAGAAAAAAGAGGTTAATTACTTTACAAAATGTAATCATTTTTGTAAAATTAATAGATTTATATTATCTTATTTAATATGTATAGATCTAAAATATATTTTTATTAAATTTAATAGATTTATAACACAATTCATCATCATATAATTATAAATTATTTTCTTTTATCTAAATTTTATAAATTTAACTAAATTTTTTATTTGAATTAAATCAAGTAGATTATAACGATTGCTTTACACAACTTATAAATAATTAAAAATTATAAGTTTTTCAAATAATAGTATAAATATTATTTTTAATTATATTTTTATAAATAATAATTATATTATATTTTAATTGTATATATTTTTTAAAATCATACTATTATAATTATAAAAATATACTAATTTAACTGGTTTATTTTCATGAATTAAATAAACTAAAACTTTTTAATTTATAAAATTAAACGTAAATGAGTTCAAATTTATTACCGATATATCTATTTGAACACAATTAAATTTTACCCAAGATTCCCATACTTAAAGTCTCAAGGAGTTTTGAAAATGTATCCTATATCCAATCTTTTAACTTTGTTGGAATTTGAGATCTTCTATAATCGATTCAATAATCGAAGAGGCATATTTCAAAAGGCAAGTTGCAAATGAAATAGTATAATAATATTTTATGAATTGTTTTTATTGTGGGCCAAATAAAAATATAGAGCTACTCGATAAATCTTCAAGAACATGTTTATTTTAGTGGAGCAAGCAACACAAATATGACCAAAAAGAAATAAAACAGTAGTTGCAGATCTGATCAGTTTTAATGCGATCAGTTCAGATTCATTTTCGCAGGACCCATTCTATTCATATCCCTTGAATCATCCTCCGTAATGGTAGGTGTTGTCTTTAATATTATAACATACAATTTTAAAATTACTTTTATAATTTAAATTCATTTATAAGTTACTAACTTTAGTTTGTTTTAGAATCTTAAAAGCTTAATACTTATTACATTTTTTTTTTACTTTTTAATTGATATAGAATATCATTAATCAATTTAAATCATAAACAACTTAAAAATATTATTATAAAATTTAATTCATTTATTATATTAATATCTATAATATTTTTTAAATAAATTAGATAAAATTAAAATAATCGTTCAACACTAACGTATATAATCATAATTATAACAAAAGATACAAATTAGGTCGAACATTTTTAATAATAATATTAAAGATTTTACACTGATATCATACATTATATATAAACATATTTATTTAATAAAATAAGAATAAGATAACATATTAGTAAGAAAATATACCTAAGATTCTTTAATTATCTCAAACATACTACATTAACTCAACTTATTTCAAAATAATAATAATAATTATAAAGTTGTTCATATATCTTTCCCAATCACTTAATTTCTACCGACTACAATTAAAGGGTACTCATACGTATCTAAATGATTTTGTCAAGCTTAAGTTATCTATTACTCATCGTTTGAAAATTCAAACGGAAAATAAAGAATGAACTTTCGCTCATCAAAATTGATCTGACATATAATATATACAAATATTATTATTAATATATATAAATGATCATAAAATAAATATATATTTAACAACATAGGATTGGTATTATGATAAAGGGAAAAGTAATATGTAACACGTGTTAAAAGGATTGATAAGATGCAATAGTTTGTCAAATAAGAATAAGCTAGGATGATTTGCTAAATAAGGATAAGCTACTATGATTTGTTAAATACATATGATTTTTTATAAATTAATCTAACTATTAAATAAAAATTATAAAAGATTTAAAAGATTTTTTTTCAATAAATATTTTTAATTTATTATAATAACAATATATATATATAAAGGTAAAAAAATAAAAATATATACAAAATAATTTTCATCAAAATACCTATCATATAATAATTAATATGAATATAAATATATATAACTTAAAATTATTATTTTATGACAAATATGTAATCATTTTAACTAATTTTATAATTTTTTATTTAATATAATTTAATAGTGCTACGACGAAAGTAAATCAATTCAACCGTATTTAAAGTTTTGAAATTTTTTATTTTAATTTTTAAAATTTTAAATCTTATATTATAGTTCTAAAATTTTAAAAATTAATACATATTTATGAATAAAAACTTTAGAAATTATATATAAAATTTTAAAATTATAAATAATTATAAATAAATTTAATTAAAATTCATAAAAAAAAATATCTTGAAATACTGTTTATTCTACACGATCATCGCAAGGAAATCCATGAGGCTTGTTTTGGAACGAGGATTAACTTCATAAAGTAAAAAATTTTATACTTGGAATTAGGTCTACCTTGTTAGAATCTTTTAAGTATGCTTGTTAAAGTGGAATTGGAATCAAAGAAATGAAAGGTTTTACAATGTTTATTTTTTAAATTATTATCTTATTCTATTTTTAGACCCAAATAGGTTACCTTTAATATTATTGATTTATTTTCTATATCAAATTTTTAATTTTTAATTTTTAATTTTTTATATTTTAAAATTTAACAAAATTATCTTTAATTAAATTTAATAATTATAAAAATAAATTACTAATGACTTTTTTTTATATATTACGTTACTTAATTATATTATTCTATTATTCTATTATTTACGTATAATACTTTTATTAATTATTTACCATTTTTTCAATTTTTTATTTATTTATCATCATATACCGTTACTTGTATTTTAAAAAATTAAAATTTTAAAATAAAAAAGGTATATTTTATTATTTAAATATTTATGTAAAATATAATATTCTTAATTTTATAATATATAAAAAATAAAAAAATTAATATTATAAGGATATTTTAGTAACATAAGGATAAGTTATGAATGGTTTCTTAAATACATATATTTTTTTTATAAATTAATCTAATTATCAAATAAAAATTTTAAAAATTTTAAAAAAATTATTTTTTTAATAAATATTTTTAGCTTATTGTAATAACAATATATATATATATATAAAGAAAAAAAATGTATACAAAATATTTTTCGTCAAATTAAGTGTCATATCATAATTAATATGAATATAAATATATATAACTTAAAATTATTTTTTATCACAAATATCTCATCATTTTAACATTTTTTATTTAATGTAATTTAATAAATTTAATTGTATATATCAATAATATTATAATATATAATTTATATTTAGAATCAAATTTAAAATACAACATTTTTGTTGACATTAATGTGGTACATTTCTTTCTTTTTAAAAATTATTTATTAGATATCTACGTCTTTTTAAAAAATTATTTTAATTTTTAATCTTACTAACTTATAATATCATATTCTTATATGTTATATAAGTAATAAATAATATTTAATTCAAGAACTAATTTCTCTCAAATTCATTCTCCCTCGTCCTTTATTTTCTCTGTTTTCTCTATCATTTTCTATTCCGTCTCTCACTTTTTTATATATTCGTCTTCTTATACTAGTTCTCTCATTTCTTTCATTTTTTTTAAATAACGTGGCACCGATCCATTTTTTTTCCTCTCTCACTTTGGATCGATCCATTTTTTTTACTTGTAAATCATATCGTTTATTCATTTTGTTTTCGTGGATTTTATATCTGGATAAAAACCCTCGAGAACATTTAACCAAAAATTCTCATACTAAAAGTCTCAAAGAGTTCTGAAAATAGGTAATAATGTATGATGATAATAATTATTATTATTATAATAAATATATAAAATATTTATTTTATTATTAATATTGATTATACATTATTATTTTTCTTATTATTAATAAATAAAGTTATCATTAATAAAATATTATGATAATAATAATAATTTTTATTGTAATAATACCTTGATATATATATATGATGAAATTTGTAATTAGAAAGCATATATATTTAATTTTGAGGAAAAAATATTTATAGAAGGATAATTTTATTGTTACGAAAATATTTACTATTTTATGTAATTTTTATTTTTTTGGTCTATTTTCATTAAAAAAACATCTTCTATCAATCTATCAATTACCATCAACCTTCTCCGTCTTCTTTGTCCGGTTATTGATATTGCTTTATTCATTTTTTAGCAAATAAACTTTCGTTATTTGTTACAAAATAATCTAAAGTTATATTTTATAAAAAAATAAACTACTATCAATTCCTTAGAAGAATCCATCTTTGTCCTTTATCACCATTATTACCATTATCACCATCTTAATATATTTGATTTCACCCATGCTTTCATCATTTTTATCAACTTTTTAATTGATCAAACCAAAATATGAAAATAACGTTAATGGGTCAAAAAAGAACAAATAATTAAGAAGATCAAAGAGAATGAGATGACGATAGAGGTGATTATTAGTAGATATGGTGCTTCAAATGAGTTGATGATGGGTTAACTATAATTTTGATAAAAAAAATTTATTGTTTGTACCAAAAAATGAAGGATAATTAATAGGGAAAGGAATTAGATGAAATAAAAAATAATACAAAGTGAATAACGAAGGTAAACATAATTGTTAGAGAATTTTTTGTAACACTTATTGATTTAAAAGCTTAGTTTAGAATGAGCAACATATATTAATTATTAATTATTTATTATTTATTATTTATTCTCATATAAAAATGTATATGCATCTCTTTTGAATATAAATATATCTAAATTATTAAATTTGTAGTGTATTTTTGAGTGATAAAATATTTCAAAGGAAACATAGATATCTTTTATGTTTGTAACTTGTTTATACTTTAATAAAAGACATGCAATCAAAGTTGAGAAGGGATCAATGACCCTCTTGGCCATACATAGTTTCGTCGTTGTTCTGTAATAAAATAGGAAAAAAATATTAGAGAAGACATTAAATAATATATATTTTCATAAAGATAAAATTGTTTTTTTATAAGTTAGGTTTCTTTATAAAAAAAATGGGTCATAGATATATCTTTTGTTAAACATAAAGACTAATAGTATACTAATTTGATAATATATATGAGTTCAAATGACGGATTTGGTATCGTAGTGCCATAATTTTATTTTTTGTATTTTTTATACCCTTATTTTTTCATTTGGTACTTTAATGTTACTCACTTTTTTTAAAAATTATTAGTTTGATTTAATTTTTTATTTATTTGAAAATTTTTATACTTGTACAACACATGTGTTTTTAATAAAAGATATTTGTATTATTTTTATCTCTTTCTTTTCATGAAACAATAACAAGTTTTTTCTCACTATTTTAGGTTCCTTAAATAAATATTTAAAGTTTTATGACTCATTAAAAGTATAAAATGAATCAAAAAGTATTAAAATATGTATTTAAGGACTCAAAAATGATATAAAAATGTTAATGTTAAAGGTATTAAAACATAAAAAAATACTACAAAGTAATTCACTAAAGCTCGTATGCTAGTATGAAAAATAAAACATTGTAATAAAATAATACATTTTATGAAATATAATACATTTTTTAAATGATGGTATTATTGAAGTACCATCTGAAAAATAGAAAAAATATTAAAAATAAAATTAAGATACTATTAAAATATTAAAATTATATTTTATTTAATAAAAGTAACATTTAAATATCAAATCTATAATATTTTTTTAATTATTTTTTTTATGATTAAAATAAAAATATAAAAATTATTTATGTTTGAATGATTTTAATAAAATTGTTATTTATAAATAATTATTGTGATAGATCTGTATAATTTCACCTGATAGCAACAACAGTGATGTTTACTCACATTTTATCATTAATTCAATTTTATTAATATATATTGAACAATTAAATTTATAATATGCTTATATTATTGGGTGAGTTTATTTATTATTATTTTTCCCCTTAATAAGAAAAACACATTTATACACCTACAATAATGGGGCTAAAACTAATGCTATTTTCACGGTTATAAAAAGTATGTATCAAGATATGATATAAGTGATATAACTATTTTTTTTGTTAATATATATAAATAATTAGTTGATAAAGGTAAACTATTCATTATCAGTAAGTAATGATATATTATTTTAAGTTAATAAAATATGAAATTAATATAATTATTTTTAAAAAAAATATATGTACCCGTAAAGAAAAGAAATAATACACTTTAAGTTATTAAATAACACCTCTTTTATTAATTTTCAAGTATATGATTTTTTAAATGAAACAAGCCCGTGATACATCTAGAATTTTAGTTAAGAAGAAACAATATATTATTACTTATTACTTATTTTTTATTTTTTATAAAAAATATTATATGTATTTTGATTGAATATATATGATTATTTAAGTGAAATAGTACCGTGAGTAATATATAAATAATATTACTTATCTTTTAATTATTACTTATTTTTTTATAAAAAAGACGTTATATATATTTTATTTAAATAAATAGTTCAATTTATTAAATTTATAGAGTGTTTTGAGTGATACAAATTAAAAAATTAATAACTTATTTGATTGTTTTTTTTAAATCATTAACCAAAGACAATTTTTTACCATTTTAGAAAAGAATTATTTGTTTAGACATTGTTTTAAAAAACTCTCCTAAATAACAAAAAAACATAAAAGTATTGTAAGGCTCAATTAATGCATTTTTAAGAAGTTAAGGATTGATATAGATATTTATTACGAGAGTAAATCGGATAAAAATAAAGTTTTAATAATTAAATTTTATATTTTAAATTAAAAAATATATATTAATTTATTAATAATATCATTTTAATGATTGTTAAACTATACTATTTAAATATTAAATCATAAATCATAAATTATCAAACTTAATACATAGATATTAAATTTTAAATTATAAATATAAAATCTTAAAAACTAAATCTTAAAATAATTATATTTAAAATTATTTTAATTTATTTATATATATATATATATATTAAACTATACATTTTACTTATTAAATACTTATATTTACTTTCTCGTATTAAATATAAATATCCACTGTCAAATCTTTTATTCCGTTTTTAAGATAGAACCACGTTGAAGATGAAATAGGGAAACTCTAAATTTTAACCCAATTTGTGTAAGTCTCTCCTACATTTAAGAGTAAGAAAACACAAATGGTAGGTGCAACCACCAATGGTAGGTGAAACCACAAATGATAGGTGCAACCACCAATGGTATGTACAATCATAAATGTTAGGAGCAAACACAAATGGTAGGTACAACCACAATGGTAGGTGCATCTAACATTGATATGCAATTTTGCCTATAAATAGGCAATGTCTTTGCCTTAGATAAATATCAACACACCAAACAAGAAGTGAAACAAAGCAAAGTCAAAAGAACAATTTCCTTTGAAGAAAAATAGTGTTGTGTGTAAGAAAGTGGGAGAGAATATCTTAGAAAAATATTGGGATATTTTTCTAAGGGGGGAGTGACAAAATAGTGAGTTTAGGAAACACTTGTGTGACACTATTTTGGGTTTATCTCAATTTGTTGTATTACCTCTCACTTTGTACCCATTAATCTTATTAGTGTAAGAAATATTTTTGGAGTTTGTCCCGTGGACTTAGCCCAAATTAAAGGGTGAACCACGTTAAATTTTCAGTGTCATTATTCTATTCTATTGAATTCATTTTATCTTTACCCGCTGTGCCCAACAACTGGTATCGTAGTCTAGTAAAATTCTTAATATGCTTATGTGGTTGAAGATAGTGATCTTCCACATCAGAAAAGATTTTATTAGGTCCAGGTTGTATTGATTTACAGAAAAAGAAACACATCGAAAAAAAATGTCAAGCCAAAAGGTAGATATTGAGAAATTTAATGGCAATAATAATTTATCTTTATGGCAAAGGAGGATGAAAGATATTCTCATTCAACAGAAGGTCCATAAGGCGTTGCTGGGAAAAGAAAAGAAGGTAGCAACTGTCACCGAGGAACAATGGGAGGAAATAGATGAGATTACAGCTAGTACAATCCGTCTAAATCTCTCAGATAATGTCTTGCAAAATATTGAATCAAAAAATTGCAAGACTGCTAAAGAAATATGGGAGACTCTATAAAACATGTACATGTCAAAGAACCTTGCCAATAAATTTTATTTGTGGAAGGAGCTATATCAGATGAGGAAGGAAGATAATGTAAGCATGATGCAGCATGTTAGCAATTTCAACAGTAAGCTTTCTCACTTAGCAAGATTTAATGTGAGTTTGGCGATGAAAAGAAAGCTGTGATGTTGTTGGCATCACTACCCTTATCATATAATCATATCACAACAACTCTGAATTATGCAAAAGATAAGATGGAGTTTGAAGTTGTTGTAGAAGCCTATGTTCTCATATGAGAAACAAAACAAGGAAAGAGATTCAGAAGCACAAGCCCTTATCACAGAGTCTAGAGGAAGGAGACTGTATAAAGAACAAAAACCCAGAAGTAAGAGCAGAAGCAAATCAAACAAATTTGCCAATGTTGAATGCCATCACTGTAAGAGGAAGGGCCACATTAAGAAATTTTGTCGAGTGTTCAAAAAGGAATAAGAAACGAACAAAGGCAAAGTAACGAAGAAGGACGACAGCAGTGATGATGAGCAAACAAATACCATAGACGAGTTCAATATCGTTTATGATGAAGATTTTATCAATCTTGCATCACACGAGACCAGTTGGGTGATTGATAGTGGTGCTACAGTTCACGCTACATCGCATAGAGAATTTTTCTCATCATACACACCTGGAAGTTTTGGTGTTGTTAGAATGGGAAATGAAGGCCTATCAAAGGTAGTAGGCAGAGGAGACGTTTGCTTGGAAACAGAGAACGAAACCAGACTATTTCTGAAGGATGTCATGCATATTCCAGATATGCGCCTGAATTTGATCTCTATACGCCGACTTGCAAATGAAGGATATTGTAGCTCCTTCATTTATGACAAATGGAAACTTACAAAAGGCTCCTTAGTAGTGGCGAGAGGTGAGAAGCATACAACTTTGTATATAATGCAAGCGAAACTCACTACCGACACAGTAAATGCCATGGAGAAAGATATTCCAGGTGAGTTGTGGCATAAGAGACTCAGTCACATCGGTTAAAAAGGTTTGACAAGTCTAGCCAAAAAGAAGATATTGCCTGGAATGGATGAAGTACATTTGGAGAAATGTGTTCATTGTCTAGCAGGAAAGCAAAATAGGGTTGCTTTCAAGAGCTTCCCTCCTTCCAGAATGAATAATATTTTAGATCTGATTCATTCAGATTTGTGTGGACCAATGTCAAAGTCACTTGGTGGTGCTCAATACTTTGTGACTTTCATTGATGATCATTCAAGGAAGATGTGGGTATATCTTCTAAAGACAAAGGATCAGGTGCTAGATGTCTTCAAAGAATTTCATGCCTCAGTTGAGAGACAGACTGGAAAGAAGCTGAAGTGCATCCGGACAGACAATGGTGGAGAATACACAAGACCTTTCCATGCTTATTGCAAAAAGCATGGTATTCGGCATCAGATGACACCTCCAAAGACACCGCAGTTGAATGGCTTAGCTGAGAGGATGAATAGAACTTTGATGGAGAGAGTTAGATGTCTACTCTCACATGCAAAGTTGCCTAAAACTTTTTGGGGTGAAACCATACTCACAGTTGCACATGTGTTGAATCTTTCACCCTATACTCCTCTCAAGATGGATGTTCCAAATAAAGTGTGGTCAGGAAAGGATGTTTCCTATGATCATCTGCGAGTGTTTGGCTGCAAAGCATTTGTTCATATCCCCAAGGATGAGAGATCCAAACTTGATGCCAAAACAAGACAGTGTATTTTTATTGGCTATGGTCAAGATCAATTTGGCTATAGATTTTATGATCCAGTTGCAAAGAGACTTTTCAGGAGTCGTGATGCTATATTTGTTGAAGATGAGACCATTGAAGATATTATCAAAATGAAGAAAGATGTTCATAATTCCAATGGTTACTCATCAGATTTGGAATTAATTCCTCCAACATCAGTGCCAAGACAAGTTGGAGATGAAGACCAGGTTTATCCACCTGATGAAGATGATGCCACGTAGAAGTTGGTTCGAAGATGAGTGAAATAATGATGTTCATTATCCAAGACCAACACTGCGGCTTCTGCGGTCCACCGAGAAGAAGTGATAGAGTGAGACGACCCTCTATCTCATATCCTCAGGATGAGTATGTAACTTTCACCGATGGGGAGAACACGAGAGTTATGAAGAGGCGATGAATGACGAATCCAAACAAAAATGGATTGAAGCCATGCAAGATGAGATGAAGTCCTTGCATGAGAACAAAACCTTTGAGTTGATGAAGCTGCCCAAAGGGAAGAAGGCCTTGTAAAATAAATGGGTGTTCGGGGTGAAGCATGAAGGACACGGTTCGTCCGCGATACAAAGCCGATTGGTTGTCAAAGGATTCACCAAAGAAAAGGTATTGACTTTGACGAGATTTTCTCTCGGTTGTAAAAATGACATCCATCCGTGTTGTGCTAGGGTTAGCGGCAAGTCTTGACTTGGAGGTTGAGCAAATGGATGTCAAACCGCCTTCCTACATGGTGACTTGGAAGAAGAGATATACGTGGAGCAGCCGTAGGGTTTTCATCAAAAGGGAAAAAGAAGATTATGTACGCAAATTGAAGAAAAATCTCTACGGCTTAAAATAGGCACCAAGACAATGGTACAAGAAGTTCGAGTCTGTTATGGGGAGCGAGGCTACAAAAAGACTACTTGCACGTTGTGTTTTGTGTAGAAATTCTCTAATGATGATTTTATTATTCTTTTGCTCTATGTGGATGATATGTTGATTGTTGGCCAAAATATTTCCGAGAATCAACAACTTGAAAACGTTGATTGAGTAAGTCTTTTTCCATGAAAGACTTAGGACCAAAGAAACAGATTCTTGGCATGACTATTATTAGAGACAGGCACCAAGAAATTATGGTTGTCACGGAGAAGTACATTGAGAAAGTACTTGAGAGATTTCATATGAATAAAGCTAAAGCGATTAGTTGTCCTCTTGCTAATCACTTTAAGCTAACTTCTAGCGAGCCCTTCTAGGACAAAGAGAAGGAAGAGATGGAAGAGGTTCCATATGCTTCGAGATTGGAAGTCTAATGTATGCCATGGTTTGTACACGGCCAGGATATCACTCGTACGATTGCAATTGTGAGTAGATTCCTTTCAAATCCTGGAAAGGAACATCAGTAGTGAAATGGATTTTTAGGTATCTTCGAGGTTCTTCCAAAATATGCCTATGTTTTGGAAATGATAAACCCGTGTTAGTTGGATACACGAGATGCGAGATATGGTGGTGATGTGGATTCCGGAAAATCCACTTCAGGTTACCTAATTACATTTGCAAGGGAGTGTCATGGAAATCAAAGTTACAAAAATGTGTTGCATTGTCCACTACCCGAGTTTATAGCAAAGACGGAAGCATGTAAAGAGTTGCTATGGATGAAAAAGTTCTTGAAAGAACTTGGGTTGCAACATGACAGTTATTAGTTATTTTGTGATAGTTAGAGTGCTATCCATCTTGGAAAGAATGCCTCCTTTCATTCGAGATCAAAACATATTGATGTGAGATATCATTAGATTAGGGATGTAATGGAGAAGAAGCTATTACAACTTGAGAAGATCCATACAGAAGAAAATGGATCAGACATGTTAACAAAAATTCTCCTTAGACAAAATTTTGAATATTGTCGTTTAGGCTTCGGATTGGTGAAGCCTACATGTAGTCGGGAGGGGGAGATTTGTAAGTCCCTCCTACATTTAAGAGGAAGAAAACACAAATGGTAGGTGCAACCACCAATGGTAGGTGCAACCACAAATGATAGGTGCAACCACCAATGGTAGGTGTAACCATAAATGGTAGGTGCAACCACAAATGGTAGGTACAACCATAATGGTAGGTGCATCTAACATTGATATGCAATTTTGCCTATAAATAGGGAATGTCTTTGCCTTAGAAAAATATCAACACACCAAACAAGAAGTGAAGCAAAGCAAAGCCAAATGAACAATTTCCTTTGAAGAAAAATAGTGTTGTGTGAAAAAAAGTGGGAGAGAATATCTTAGAATGGGATATTTTTCTAAAGGGGGAGTGACAAAATAGTGAGTTTGGGAAACACTTGTATGACACTATTTTGAGTTTATCTTAATTTGTTGTATTACCTCTCACTTTGTACCCATTAATCTTATTAGTGGAAGAAATATTTTCGGAATTTGTCCCGTGAACTTAGCCCAAATTAAAGGGTGAACCACGTTAAATTTTCGGTGTCATTATTCTACTTTATTGAATTCATTTTATCTTTACCCGTTGTGCCTAACAATTTGATGGAAGCTTGAAAGACTAGGGTTGTACATAAATCGAATCAGACCGGTTTAATAATATATTAGAAATTTCATATTATTTTTTATTAAATTATAAAAAAATCAGAATAAATAAAAAAATAAACCGGATCGAACCGTTTTATAAATCAAATGATCCGATCCGGTTTTTATTTCTTAAAACCATTTCAAACGGTTCAATCCAGCCTGGTCCGAGTAATATGAACGATCTGATTTGGTTAAAAAAAATTAGGTAAAATCGGACCGAAATGGACCATGGACATCCCCATGTACTACATTCGAAAAAGAGTTAATTATCTTTTTCTTAAAATATTTATATTGTTTGTTTTTACTTTATTAATATTTTTAATTTTTAAAATATTAAAATTGGAGGTATTATTAAATATAACTTCACTTAATAAACGTTAATTTTTCATGTACATGTTTTTTAAATTATTAAAATAACTTTTAAAAAATATTAAGTAAAAATAAGATAAATTGAAATTTCATATTTGATATCCTTTAATTTTTTTAAAAATATAAAAATATGATTAAATAATTATTATATCTAATATTTATTATAATTAAATGACAGTCTTTTATATTATTGAAAAGTCATAGACAAAACACTTTTGGCTCATCATTCCCCAGCCCTCATTGGTAGATTTGTTGGTATTTTATTTATTTTATTTCAAGTGGGTTGTCTGGTTATTCTGTCAACGTAGCTGGACGGAGGGGGATCGGATTTGGCATTTTTTTTATCTAATTACGTCAATTGTTCATAAGGATAGGTGGCTACCCTCCATATAAGTTTTACATAATATGTGAAGATAGATTATTTTTATCAATGAATAATATATATTTAAGTATAAATTTAGTGTTATAAATTAACAAAAATAAATTCTTAAAAATAAAATAAATGTAAATTTATCTTGAAAAATTATAAAAAATTATCATTCTTATAACTTATAAAAATAAAAAATATTTTAATAATATTAAACATAATCTAATTAAAAAAAGTTTAATATCAAATGAGTTAAAACGATACTATTTTAATTTGAATAATGTCCAATGTTATATCGTTAAATATTGAATGATTTGTATATTTTTTTAATAATAAAAATATATGAGTAAATTGATATTTTTTAGTTATAAATTTTAAGCGCGTAATTTTTGTTATTTTTCTAGATATTAGATATAATATATAAATTCTAGATATAGTTAAATTATTTATTGAATTGTTAAAAAATCATTATTTTAAATATAATAATTAAAATAAACTATGTTAATTAAAATAAAACTGAATAACAATATAACTAAAGCAATATTTCGATTAACTGCTATTGAAAAATAGAGTCTTAAATTATGTTTATGCAATTTTTTTGGGACAACAGAAAACAATATCATTATCAAGCTTATGCTAAAAGAACACAAACAGATCTGTGCACGTTGTATATGACATTTTCTTCATTAATCATTTTTAACAAATTTATTTTATATTTATTGATATATAATATATAAATTAGTGAGTCACTGCCACCAGAAACAATTAGCGTCATAATCTTGGCTTTAAAAGGGGCTAATTAAATAATAAATAGTAGGTATTCGTTAAAATAAAATTAGAGCATGCATGCATGCATGATTTCAAAATTGAAAAAGACTCGTAGCTAGTTAGCTATTTAATTATTAATAATAGACGGGTCCATTTGTGATTATAGGATAATATGGAATTCTTAATCTAAGTTTCTAACTCTAATTAACCACAGAAACTCTAGTATAGATCCCTTAATATATATACAAGAAAACTTATGAGACCAGCGTAGTGTTTTTTTTTTTCTTTTTCTTTTTTAGAACACTATCTCTATTTATGTATGTGCTCAATTCTCTCAACTTCTATTTAAATTTATACGTAATAAAATATATATACAACAAAACTAAATACTATATATTTTTCTAGACCAACTTTCGTTTTTACCATCCTTATCCAATACTTATTATTTTTAACCTCTTAGTAAAAAATAAATAAGTATTTTTAACCTCTTAGTAAAAATTAAAAGTTAACAAAAAAACACAATTAAAAAATAAATAAGTTAAAATGCAAAAAAAAAAAATCCCATCCAATTGAATTAGGGAAAAGGTGAGTTTAAAAAAAAGGAAAGGAAAAAAGGAAAAGAAGAAAAAAGAAGAAAAAAGAAGAAAAAAGAAGAGAAAAGAAGTAAGCATTGCATTGCAGAGTGAAGATAAAGATAAAGATAAAGGAGTACGGTGAAATCAGCTAAGAATGTGGAAGAGAAAGTGAAGCTTCAAATCCACTGTCTTCAAAATAAAATATAAGGGGACAAATAAGACAATTACATTGGAGCTTTTTGTGTTTCTGTATTCTCCTTTATGTCCTCAAGTCCTTTCCTTTTCTACCTTCTTTATGGTTGCGGCTCTTGGACGAACTACTTTTCTTATGTTTGTCTTCTAGTCCTTTCTTTTGTTCTTGTATACTAATTAAACTAGT
The DNA here is from genome assembly GCA_033030585.1 of Hippophae rhamnoides. NCBI lineage: Eukaryota > Viridiplantae > Streptophyta > Magnoliopsida > Rosales > Elaeagnaceae > Hippophae > Hippophae rhamnoides. The sequence goes on along the minus strand of CM065428.1, from coordinate 55,772,565 downwards.
CTTTAGTAAAAAAATCTATTTCACTAAAAATATATAGGTTTAATTTTGAAGGGAAAAAAATAATAATTTAGGAGAGAGAGAGAGGGAGAGGGAGAGGGAGAGAGAGAGAGAGGGTAATTTACTTCCAACGCCAAGAGTGTATGATTCAGTCTTAGTAAATGAAAGGGAAGAGTGACAACTGACAGATCAAAAGAAGACCAGTGGCTTGTGCAGATGTTATTTTAAAATGAAAAATTCTATATATAAAAACTATATCTCGATTTTATTTATCAATAATATTAATTATTATTTACGAAGAAATTTTTTTTTTAATTTAAATTTAAATAGGAGGACCATTTTACTGATGAAGGAAACAGAGAGTAACTTCCTTTCAGAACCAGCCAAAGTCTGTGTCTATCAGTACACATTAGTACTGCATGAAACCTCATTGTTACAGCCAAGTCTGTGTCTATCTTGAGATGCTCGCCACTGCTTGTTTAGTGTCTTTTGCACTATCAAATTCTCAATCCAAATCCTCCACTAATACCAGTTTTCTCTTTCCCCTAACAAGATCAAAGATCAAGATCTCTCATGAGTTGAGTTCCTCTCATAATATATATGAAAGAAATTTTAAATAAATAAAATTATAATTTACGCATTTATGTTCAAATGTTATTATTGACAAATGATTACACCAACCATGCATAAACAGAAAATTTACGGTACGATGCTCTTTTTATACTCTCCTTTATTAAACTTAAGTCTCACACTCATAGTAGATTACTAGCTGCATGCTAGCTAGCTGTTCAAATAAATTCTACTTTCTAATTTGGTCGTTTTTCTTTTCCTCAATCGTTATCCATTTTCAAAGTCACGCGCTGAAATTTGTAAATGAAACAGACTATATCTAATATCTATGCCTTGAAAAATATGATATGCAGAGTATAAAATTTGTTTTGTATTTTTTTTTTCTATGATCTTTTGGCGGCTTGCATTACTTATGATTACGTTACATTTCAATAATTAATCTATTTCATTAGTTATGATTAATTTTATAATTTGTAAAAGAAAGTGACTTGAATTGTAATTCATTCTAGGTCAATAATATTATCATAATAATTATTACATGTAATTAATTTTATAATTTTAAGTATTTTATATAAATACAAAAAAAAACATTAGGCCCCTAATTATTTCAATAAAATTATTCATTTGTCAATAAAATAGAAAAAAACTTATCGTATGATTTTGTGTTTTTTGGGAAAACTTTACAATTTTTAATCTCTCTTAATATTTTAATACTGCATAATTTACATTCCATATATAATCAGATCATGTATTATATTTTTTCTATATCACTCTTTATTTAGTAAAAAAAAAAATAAAATATTATGCTATATTTAAAATCAAAAAATGAGATAACTTACAAAAATTTAACTCTAATTATACTTATACGTACACAATTTTAATTTTTATATTTATTTTCGCCTACTACCATGTAGTATTTGGCCTCCCCCTTGTAAAAAAATTCTGGCTTCACCAGATAGAGCAGACATTTAAGTAATATAATTTTTGAATACTTATGCTAAAAATATATAAATCAATCCCTAAAACTAGATTTTAATGCTAATTGATCAATTTGCTAACTTTCATTTTCTCATATGCAGGCGATTAAATGCATGAACATTTTAGCTTGTAAACCGTAGTTTGAAGACATATCTATAATCAGATGACATAATTTTGGAAACGAGATTTTGCTGTATAGTTCTGCAGCAGAGCTAGGTAGGTAATGTTAAAAGTGTAGAACCAATTAACAAGATATAGGTTTTTCAGCTAGTAAATATATATATATATACCTAGCCAAGTTTCTATTAAAAGAAATAGTGGGTAGGGTTTAATTTTTAGATTTGTGAATTAATTACGTACCCTATAAATTAATCGAAAGGAAAATTACATTATAGTTGATTTGGAATTGGAATGATGTTATAGTCAGTTCATAAAGCTTTGAAATTTAAAGAGAAAACAATATGTATTGTATATAAATAATACAACTACGTACTAACTAGTCTTGCTATTTTAGACTATACTAATAAATAATATTGTTTTGGAAAGAGTGATTTAATTACGCGCGAGCTAGTGTCAGTGTCTGTTAGGTTAATATATATTCACAAGACTTGAATATAAATTGCTGCATGCATATATATATCTCTCGCACCAAGGTAGAGCAACAGTGTGGTCCATTCTCAGTGGGTGTGTTTTAATTTTAAAGATAAATTTATTAATTACATTGGTCCCTCACCTACAAAAAGGTAGACTTCCATTATCTCAGTTAATTTATTTGTAAACGACAATGTTAATTTATCAACAGTAACACAGGGAGGCTAATTATTGTAATGTTATTAAGTCTATTAATTATATTTTATTATTCTATTTTTTTATTTTTAAATACTGTTAATTGTGTCTAATTCTTTGAAAAAAAAATTAACTAACTTCATATTTGGTGATATAGAGTAGTAGAAGTAACTAACATGCATGTTTTAATTTTGTTGTTCTATATAATTAAAGACGACAGGTCGTTGACTTATTATCTAAGTGCATGTGTGTTTTCTAGATCCTGATGATAAGGCAATTTAGTTGACTGTTTTTGATGTACTAATTATTATTATTATTATTATTATTATTATTATTATTATTATTATTATAATTGTGTAGTGCTAAAATTATGAAAATGATCGAGCATGCATTTTCAATCAACGCGACGTTTGTACTATCTAGGCGTGCATTTCTTATTCAACACACCCCCCATGTGATAAGAATTCAGTAGCCAAAACCCTTTTGTATTTGTCGATAAAGCAAAGTTCACTACTTTCCTTATGGTCCCCATTTCATATTAATAATTATACTAATTTTCTTTTACTACGTAATGTTTACGTTGATATATAACAACGAAGTGATTAATAAGAAATTAATTTTTCAGTTAATTAATTATGTTCTCTTATATATTTATACATATTGATAATATGAAAAGAAAATGATCGATCGCAAAATTAATTTATATTAATAGTGATTGATAATAAAAGTATTGTTTCTTATGCTTTTAACAATGGTATCAAACTTTACGTGCTCAAAAACTAATAGCTCAAATTCTAAGTGATGAGCATAATTCATAAGTGTGAGGAGTGAAAATTGCATAAACTTTTAGGAGACGTAAAATAATATTTCTTATATTATCTCATATATTATTTTAATATTCTCAATGAAATTATGATATAAAAATGTTTGTTTGATTATCAACTTATCTTATTTAATTATTTAAATTGATAATTAATTTTAAAGATGATATTTATCATTTTTTTATTAAAAAACTTTCACATTTTAAAATTCATTTTTTTTCTATTTTTATAAATTTAGAACAAATGAAATATGTAAACTATGATAGTCGTAACATCTTATGAAAAATTAAACGAAATAATAAGTTATAAAAGTTAATAGATTGTATCAAGTTTTTATCTTTTTTTTATTGATTCTTATTTATCTTTAAATCTCAACTTTTAAAAATATATTTTATATTATTATTAAATAAAATTGAAAAGGAAAAAATAATCATTGGTTGGTAAATATCAAAATCGGAAAGAAAAAGTTTTTTATCATAAGATATTACAAGAAAATAACTTACGTGGCATATTATAATTAGATGTTTAAATATCTTTCAATGAAAAGAATTTCTCTAACAAGAAAATATAGATATTGAAATATAAGACGCGTGTTGTTGTAAGCACCATTGCTTTATCTTTACAAAGCGAGGGTCGGTTGAATTCCGGCATCTTTCTATTCTCAAACAGCTAGCCCACTTGTTCTACCGTTTTTAGGGAAATTAAATTCCAACCTTAACTATTGTGGAACTCATAGAGCGCATGCCCTAGGTAGGTCGGTCGGTTATTGAGTTCATCACTCACTAGCTACGTACCAAATATATAAAGGTTTCAAAGTGAATGATTCAGTTGCCATCCTATATATTAATTCTCTTTCGTTTTCCAAATCAAGCCAAAATTAGCAAATCTCCAAAACAAACACAGATTTGTTAGTTAGGGTTCATGTGAGTTTCTTTAATCATAATTTATATTTCCTGCAAATTAAAATTGTCTTCATCTTTATATATACTTCGATCTGAAATCTTATATGTATAGTTTTATATTATTATTACTTGATCTGATTTTAAGTGAACAATTATTTAGGAAGCAAATATGCATCAGGTTGTTTTTTGTTTGTTATATATACAACTGCTCTTTAAATTAGTCTCATAATATATACACGATCGAGCATGTTCTCTTCCCAATTAGCAATCATGAGCAACTGATTTTTTTTTTTAACATATATTTAGTTGACTTTGGAAGACCAGATCTAGCTCTAATAACTATATTATAGCACATATGTGTAGTAAAATATTTATTTCATCAGATTCTTCTTCGTTAATATATATTGTTTTTTTTTGTTTTGTTTAATTTTCATGGATATGTATATATCAAGCAGTACAAGAAATGGTGCATGGAGAAAACATCAAACTTACTAACCTTTGAAGTTTGAATTGAAGTAAGTTTCTTCAAGAATTGATTAAGATAAACAAAACAAGCTGTGGATAGTTAACCATGAATGATACAAGTTCAAAAGAAGCAATTAATGATGAGCACAACCCAAACGATCTACTACTTAATTACGAAAAAGCCACCAAGACTAGTACAAGTAATACTAGTTCAAGTACGGCATGGTTGAGGTTGAAAGATCCGAGAATCGTTCGAGTTTCGCGAGCTTTTGGAGGAAAGGATAGACATAGCAAAGTATGTACTGTAAGAGGACTAAGAGATAGAAGAGTAAGGCTTTCAGTACCGACAGCTATTCAATTGTATGATCTTCAAGATAGACTTGGTCTTAATCAACCAAGCAAAGTTGTTGATTGGTTACTCGATGCTGCTAAAGATGAAATTGATGAACTCCCTCCCCTTCCTATCCCTCCTGGTAACATAATTGGCTTAAATTATCCTCAGTCTTTTTTAACTTCAGGCCGTGAAGCTGCTATAGCTAGTACCAGTACTAACCACCAACCTACTAATGATGAAGGGACGACTATGAATTGGGAAGCAGCCGGTTCAAGTAGATCATTCATGCCAATGTCGTCTAATTTTTGGAATTCAGATTCACTATGGAGATCAAGAACAAAGGACGAGAGAAATAATATTGAAGAGGAAAAAGTCAAACAAGAAGTCAATATTAATATTAATCATGATCATGGACAAGTACAAGTTCCACATATTTATAATGCCATGTCATTTGGTGGTCATCATCAATGGGAGCCTAATTCAAGTTATTCTTCTTCTTCATCATCATCATCATCATCTTCATCATCTTCATCATCATCTAATTTGGGATTAACAAATCATTATCACAACCTGAATGTTATGCCACTAGTACTACATGATGAGTCTACATTGTCTCTATCTTCATCTGGGTCTCAATTTTTGGTATGTCCTCCTGGAACTACACAAACTAATTATTTTGGTAATTTACAAAACACTACAAGTTCAGGCGCTGAGATTATCGATCCAATTGGACAAGTAAACCAGTTTCAGATGTTAAGCTCTTCAAACTCACAACATCATGATCTCTTGCCAAATAATAATAGTACTCCATCTGTGAGACCCAGCTTCCTATTTCGTATGAATTCAACGCTCGATGCCCATTGCCCAAACCATAGTACTCGAAATCAGAACTAGATCAGTTTAATTTCTTCTAAATGATACTGGGAGGCTAGCTAGCTAGCTATAGTTAAGGTTTATGCATCCTTTCAAGAAATAAAGCAAGTGAAATCGATTTATCAGAAAAAGGTACGTACTTGTTAAGAACAGTAATTCTAGTACCCATATATGGGCCTATATTTGCTGCATGTTGCAGATATACTCTTTCATTTGTTATTAGTTATGGTTTTTTTCATGTTTTTTTTTTATCTACATTTAACTCAATTTGATACTTGTTGTGTGGTTGATTTAGAGTTATATTGCAATTTACATTTATTTACATTCCTGAATTTTCATCCTGACAAAGAGTTTGCTATTTCTTTAATTGATTTTATTTAGAGTGTATTGGTAGCAAACTCTTTTAAAAATTTAGATTATTGGAGGATGAACCAGAACAAACAATATATCTATACTCATTTTAGAACAAACTTTTGAAATTCAACAAATAGTAGTTTGAACACATGACTCCATCTCTAATACATGTTAGATATAATGTATTGGTCTCCCCACATATTTTGATGCATATAATAACATATTCCTTTAATTCGCTCAGTATTATTGCTACTCATAATTAACTAATTTCTTCAAGTACTGTGCGTATAAGTTTTATTGAATTAAATTTGTGTTTGTTATATAATGTTCTTTATGTAATTAGTAATTTCCTGATGACTTTAACAGAATGCACGACGAATAAATGAAGCATTAATTTCCTCGTAAATATATACTTCTATTAATTATGTTGTATCTATAAATAAGTTTCATGTTACTTATAAATATTGCATTAAACATATTTTTTAATCATTACGGTATAAGTTGGGAAAATATTCATTTATTTATTTTAACATTTAGCGTAATATAATTGATTAAATTTGAGTTTAATTAAAATTTATCATGTGAAGAAGCTTTTATACTAATAGATAACCTTATATTGATTCATCTATGTGAATATATTTAATTGTTTATAAATGATATATTTTATATAATTACTAATAATACTTTTTGTTGATATGTCAATTACATATTTATATAACTTGTTAGTACAAAAGTTTTTCTCCCTAAAAGCCTAAATAATAACCCTAGAGCACATGAGAAATATATAAATAAAACGATTATATTGTAGTGATTTATACACACATTGCAGCAGCAAAGCTGTGTGTAGCTGAAAATGAACTTAATTCAAACCCTAGAAAGAGGCGAGAAAAGAGATTTCCAAAACACTAGAGATGACATATGCATTTTTGTTTGCCTTCGATCTCTGTTGGAAATCAGTGACATAAAAGGGCAAACTCTATTATATATACATAAAAACAGTTTAAAGCTGCTGACTAGAAAAATGAGAACGAGAGAGACACAGTTTGGATGCTGAGCGTACGTAGTATCAGTATTGCACAAGATCCAATAACATGGCTAGGGAAGGCTGTCATTTGATGCGACTATTGGATTAAAGATTTTAAGACCTTTTAAAAACGGCCGGCATCGATCGGATGAGAAGGGTAAAAAAAGCATCTGAGTGTCAGTGTGGTCCTCCGAGAAAAAAAAAGTATTATCCATCATTTTATCTCTTGTTGTCTTCTAAATTAGGGAGGGAATCGCTTAATACGTTACATTAGAAATAGAAATGCATGTGTTATTTATTTTGATTAAAATGCTATTAAAACACATACTTCAATATGACGAAAATAATAATTTAACAAATTTTACCAGCATATATGTTTTGTTTTAATTGACTTTTTTTTTAATTAAGTTCAAAGCATCCATTTTGAGTACGAGAAGTGTGGATTGAGATTTGAATTTTTAACATTTGATCAAAGAAGATACAATCTCATCGGAAATAGTTATTATTTATTATGTAGGGTTGACAAAATTTAAACTAAACTTCTTTCCATCGTTATTAATAGTAAGAAAATCAATCTTTTTTTTTTGAGAAAATAAAATTTCATTAAAAATTTAATTTAGTTAATAAAATCATTAACCTAAAATTAAAAATCTTTTTAAATACACAAATATTTTGGTATATTATTAGGTTCTTTAATAGACTGTTTAAATGCTACAATCAATATATTGATCGTTATCCAAGAAAAAATAAAATCTTTGTAATATATTTTAATATTTATGGTCTTTGACAGTATATTATAATCTTCATTATCTTTGAAAATACAAATTTGAATAAGATTAATAATAATATGAAAATTGTTGTTTATAGTATTTTTCTTACAAACAAAACAAAAACAAATTAACATTTTAAATAGTAAATTAAATGAAATTAATGTCGACCATTTCCTTACAATTTCAAGTTGGAAGGCTTCTTTAACCAAATACTCTAACATGATGTTGAAGTAGATAATATTTGTGTTCAAATCCATGCAAATGGAATGGTTAAATTTTTAAGTGTTTCCTACAAATTTCCAAAGCTTGCTCGAAAATATTAGAATGTATATAAACGAATTGCTATCTCAGTCACTAACAAAATATTGATTGATCATTATAATAATTAGAACAAGATTACGATTTAAACTCATTCAGCTCAATTTCATTTCTTACTCCCATGCTGACCCTTTTTTTCCTTTTCTTTTTTGCTGAAATTCTTTTTAAGTTTTTTTTTTCCTTCAAATTTTTTATTTTATGTTTTACAAATCTTTTTTATAAAGATAAATATATATAGTTGTTCAAAATACTTTTAAGTTTTGAATACAAGTTAAATAAATACTCATTTTTAGTTAAATATATATGTAATGAACATGTTTTAATAATATAAAATCTTTTTTCTCCATTAATTAATGTTAAACTTTTCTAAATTAAATATATATGAACATCTTTTAAAATTATCCACGTTTCATTGAACATTAATATTTTAAATTTTTAAAACTAATTGTTAGGTTTTTTTATTAAGACAAATGTTGTAGCTTTAATTGATCAACACGTTAATTAAACCCCATTATAATATAACAAAGGGGAAGTTTAATTGAAAAAGTTTTAGAAAAATAAAATAAAATAAAATTAGTACGTTCAGGTACTTTCGAGTTGTCTAATTCTTTTCCATATTTATGATAGGCTTTCTAGCTATCTCTTGTTCACTGAATGATAAGGATATATCATTATAGATCCTTGTCCGAAATTGTTTATATGCTCTTATTGTCCCACTAATTAATCCACTAATTATAATTAACACTTGAACAATTAATTAACAATCCCATTTGGTGCGAGAAAAAGGATGATATATACAATCATGTTCCATGTATTTACCATAAACATACGTTATTTTTAGTATCAATTACAAATATTTTCTTTCAAATTTATTAAAATAATAAAAAGACCATTCAAGTTTATAAAAAAAATAATTACATTCATTGTAGAGACTTTTTAAATATTTTTAAGGGAAATATTTGAAAAAAAAATGATAAAATTAAGGTATCTAAGGAAAGATAATGTAATATAGTAACAATTTAGGGATTATAGCTGTCTATTTTTTAAAATTCATCAGTTTTTTTTTTTGTCGTAATTTTTCATATTTTTTATTCCAACACACCACACAGATATCTGGTCTATATACTACATATTTATATATAGTACTCCTGCAGCTTCAAGTTTCACCTTGCGCTTGAATTTACGTGGGGTTTGATACTTTACTGAGAATTTAATTATTAAATAGTAAAATATTTTTATAAAGATAAAATTATTCTTTTTATAAATTAGTTTTTTTATTCATTAATAATTGAACAATTGCTGGTGTACTTCATTTCAGAATACAGTACTTACTTTCAAATAGTAGAAAGGTAAATGTTTTGATAAATGCTGGTGGTCAATATTTTTTTATTACTAAATCATGATAAAAAAGTTGACTATAACTGCTATGTATTTATGAATAATTTAATAAATTATAGTTAAGTTTTAAAAAAAAAATCAATAATTAATTTTAAGTGAATCTAATGTCTAAAATCATATCGATGTACTTAATTTAGAGGCTGATTAAGACTTAAGATGGCCGCCTACAGGGATGTTTCTATTAATTCCTTCCATTAGGAAAAGATGTTATAATTTATTTTGTTAAATCAATTATTTGTTTTTTTCAATTATCATGAAATTTAATAATATATAAGTGAAAGCTAAGAGAGTGTAGTTGCACCGGTTTATTAATTATTTATTTTAATTTAAGCATATGGATTCTTAGTTGCTTTTTAATTGAAACATTGTGCGGCAAAAGCTAAACTACTATTTCAGACGATGGGTTTGGGAACTCAGTTGTAACCATTTTAATAAAAAGAGATTTATATTTATCTATATTTTTAAACTAATATAATAACAGCTTCATTTGTTTTAAAATATATAAATAGTTGAATTTTATATTTTAAATTAAAAAATTTATTATACTACTGATACACTGATATAAATAAAAGATAATCATGTTATTTTGTTATTTAGAATGTTTTGATACTTACTAATACTTTTATTTGATTAAATTATAATACTATACTAATAGCTTCTACATTTAATTTTAAATATACTAGTAGTTTAAAATTTAGCTTTAACTTAGAATTTTATCACATGCATAAACAAAAAAGTTTTAAAAAAATCTCTTTTCAAAAAATATTTAAAAATAAAAAAATTTATTAAAATATTATTAACAAAAAAAATTAATTTAATCCAAAAATATACAAAATTATGAAAATTTGAGAATGAATTTTAAAAAATTCTAAATGAATTGAATAATATTAAAGATAATAATTTTGTCACGGGATGATAATTGTCTTTACGATAATGACTTAAGACTTTTATTTGATACTATAACATGTAAATAGATGAGAATATTTATTTTTCAAAACCATAAAACAAAAAACATAATAAAAAATGATATGATGAACAACCTAACCAACTAAACATAATAATCTAATCATAATAATGTATATAAGTTAATAGTTTTAAAAACATATAAATAATCTATATAACATAAAAATATATATGACAAACTATAATAAGTAACAAGGACATAAAAGATGAAAAATACTTAAAGCACTTTAGCTCAAAAAACACATAAATTTTCTCATAAAGATGATCTAAAGCAAAAAAAGAAGTAAAAACATACAAAATATGAATATTAAAAATCATAAGACAAATTAACGATAAACACAAGACATATTATGGATAATAAAGAAAATAATTTGGTGAATAAAAAGAGATGTAGTCTATATAATATGTCATATGAATGACATAAATGTAAAAGAAAAAGATTCTAATACTTTGACACTCCATGATAAAATCACGTGACATGATGCTCATGTAAAATAATGTTGAAGAAATGGCAAATTGAATATTGAGTTGTGGTTAATTTACTAGTAAGAATTATGTTTAAAGATGAGTTTTTCTTAATTTTTTATGCATACATATGACAAAATATGATTAAATCTTAATTTTAGACCATTAATATATTTAAAATTAAATGTATAGACAATTGATGTATTGTTATAATAATATGAATCCACGTGTGTACTTTTAATTAAATATTAGTACCACTAAAATACTAAACCATCGTAATAACACGATTATCCTTCACTTATATTATATGTTCAAAACATGTAATTAAATATTTAATTTAAAATTAAGATTAAATTATTTATATATTTGAAAGTAAATGAAAGAAATATTATTATATTACTTAAAAATTTGATTCAATGTAAATTTTTCTTTTATTCAAAAAGCGAAGATATTGAACGACAAATGATTATCAAGGGTTTACTCTCAATTCTAAGGAAGCTTTTAATTATGAACTGCGTTGCAAGTGGCTCAAATGATCAATAAATGGCAATACATGAAATACTTTGTATATTTTAATATAGAGAATTTTATCTTAACATTTATGCATTTTTGTTAGTTATTGTTGAGAAATTACATAAATTTTTAATAAGTCAGATTTATGAGAAAACAAATATAAACAAAATAATACATAATTATGATAACAGAGTTCATCCAATTTTACTTACGTCTCTAGACTTGTTGTAAATCTTTTATTGAAAAGGAGAAATTATACAAAGTGTCTACAACACTCACGACTCATAACTCAATTATACTCAAGAAAATTGTTCTCAATTTTTCCTTACTAAAGCTTTTTTCTTAAATTGATTTTGATAATTTGATGATTAATTTATTACAATTATACATCTATATATAGGAAGATTAGCTCCTCTTAAATTAAGGATTCCTTGAATTGCTCATAGAATTAAGTCTTTATCTACTCCTTAAATTAAAGGTGATCACTCATTGATTTACTCTTGATTTGTTCCTTGAATTAAAGTCCTTGATAACAATTTCTAAAAATATCCCACTTGAAGATCGAAGTTGAATATAACTTTAGTTTATCAATAGTTACCACATTTTTCAACACATATGCTAGATTTTTGTTTCATTGAATATTCTTTAGTATTAACACATCATCTTTCAATAGAGATATGATGAAGTGATAACGAAGTCCAATATGCTTAGATCTATAGTGAAATGCTTAATTTTTCACCAAGTGTATTACACTTTAATTGTCATTGTGCAGAACATTCTTCTCCAACTTGAATCTCAACTCATATAAGAAACTTTAAAGGCATATCATCTCTTTACCATTTTCTTTCAATACTACATAACTCAGTCTCTATAATGGATTGATTGATAATCTTATTATCTGTGACATCTAATTAATAATTGTTGTTCCAATAGTAAATATATAACCGATTATGCTTTTTTGGTGAATAATTTCACCTACAAAGTCTGCGTCTATATAACCATGTACTTTTAACTCTCCTTTACTAAAGTATAAATACTCTTCTATTGTGCCTCATGGATACCTCAAAATCTACTTGATTGTTTCCGAATGAGTTTTTCTTGGATTTGACTTTGTGGCATTTTTTGTAATGATAGTAGATTTATGCTACACTACTTAATAGATAAAAAATTAAATTACATTTTCGTTAAAATAATAAACTTTATCTATCTTTTTTCTTAATATAATAACTTTTTCGATTCAACTAATTTATATATTTTTAGAGATATCAAATTAATTAAATTAAACAAATTATATGCTAAAATGATTAAACTAATAATCAGGGAGTTATAATATTAGTTTATATAAAACTAATTATGTTTAAATTAATATTATTTAATATTAAAAAAACTACGTACTTTTGGTATGTTACAAAACGAATGTAAATTTAATGGTATGGTATGAAACGAATGTAAATTTAAATTTATTATCTTCAATGAAAGTATACTTTACATAAAAATATATATTAGATGAACTCGTATAAAATAACGAAATTATGTTACCTCATTTGTCTACTTTAAAATTATGAAAATATATATTTATTAATTTATAAAATAAACATGTACGATCTTATTGCGAAGGTATCGGAGTTATACTATTTTATATATAAAATAAATAAATTAAAATATATTTTTGTTAAATATAAGTAATTGTATCTATCTTTTTCATTTGATATGCCCTTGTGCATCATTATAATACCTTAGTTGTTTATATATATTTGTTATTAAAATAAAAATCATAAAATGCTATAACGATATCAATTACATGTGTTCACCATTTGTTATAAATTTTTTGAAAATTAACATAAAATAACCAATTTAATTAGACGATAAATTGAGAGTTACAGCTGAAGGTCATAGTTAAGAATCGAGTTCCAATAATGTATTTCTCTTGAAGTCATGGAGTTAGCATTTACATTAAGGAGGATATGCATGGTGTTAATTTTTTCTAAAAATAAATTTTATTATCATTACTATAAAATTTATATGAAATATATATTTTATACATAATATTAATTATATTTTAGTGTTAAAATTATCATTAACAAAATATTCTTAAAATAATAACAATTTACAATAATATGTGTATTTAAAAAAATATATATATATAATGATATACCCATTTTAATGTATTTTATATTTTAGTATGGACTCTACTGGCATATTATCTTAAAATACCAATTTTATCTTGTCAATATTCCCTCTCTCTCGCGACTGTTTGCTTGGGCAATTCATGCACGAAGTCTTCTACACTAGCAGTTTCTCTTCAACGACCACGTCTCAGCTGCCAAGGGTTGTTGACATCAATAGAATCTGGCTGTGATCAGTCGGCGAGAGGCCATCATCGATGAGAGTATCAAGCAACCACCCACAAAGAGTTAAGAGATCCTTTTCCTATCAACGATAATGGCAACAGAGTATCCTCAGTGGGGGTATCAAGCAATAAAATAATCTCTTTTCTTTAATCTTTCTTTGTAACAGCAATGACATCTCTTTTACTAAGTTCCAAGATTCAATTCAACATCATCATTAATGCAAACACTTATGAAAGAAGATTATTGTTCTCATCCTTGTAATCATCTTCCTCTTCATCAATGCAAACACTTATGAAAGAAGATTATTGTTCTCATCTTCGTCTTCATCAGATCCGCTATTTATTTCACTTCATTATTGATGCCCTTAATAGCCTTGTACATGTGAATTCCTACCATATTCTCTCCTTAACAAGCTCATTCAACTAGGTTGTTTATGATTTTCAACTTGGATTAAGTTTGCATTGTTTATTTGAATTTAAAATGTTCATTTTAATTAGTTAAATTAATTCGGTTAAAGTTCAACCAATTTCGATTGGAATAAAATTTATTCAATTAGATACGTGTCTAGTTGAATAGAGTTGAATTTGTGTTCATTTGTTTTTAAATTAATGATATCATTTATCATTTATAATTTGATCAAAATTGTATTTAATTTAATACGATGAATGCATTTAACACCTAATCAAAATTTGTACAATTGGACAAGTATAAAATAACATGTATCATATTCGACTCACATAAACAAAAATCACATACTAATTAAAATTCAATCAATTGAATATGTGTTAAATTTGATTTTAACAAATTAACATATTATCCAACAAAACTTAAGTTAATTAAATAATTTTATAATTGTAGTCAATTAAATTGAATAAATATCTAATCAAAATTCAATTATTTAGTAAATGAAAAATAAAGATATTCTATCGTTACGTGTAAAATGTAAAGAGGAAATTCGTACATGATTTTTGATAAATATAAAAATAATAAAATTTATAATAATAAAAATATTACCTATTATATTTAAATAATATATATTAATTAAATTTTTTAATATATTATTTCATTTTAAACGTTATTTTAATTGAATTAGAGTTATTTAAAAACTTTACACATTAAAACTATTTAATTAGATTCATTTATTATTATTAGCGTAATATTGTTATAGTTAAAAATTTAAAAAATTAAAAAGTAATATTTTATGTAATTTCAAAATATTTCGTATAGTATTATTAAAAAAAGTAGATTGAATTATTTTAAAAATTAATTAACATACATAATTACTTTAATTGTGGAGTTATTGTAAAATTTTATTTTTGTTATTCTTAATATATTTATTATTAATTTTAAAACTTATCTAAAATACTCTTAATAAATTTTAATTGATATAAAATAAATATATTAAAAATAAATTTCATTTTTTAAAATTTTAAATTTAATCATAAATAAAATATGGAAATAACAGAATGGCTGCATCCTTACTGTAGTGACAATAATTATGAAATGCGAATCCTCCATTTTTTATTTATTTATTGAAAATTATCGCAATGGTTGAGCGACAGGTGTCAAATAACCACGTTATTTAAAGCAATGTTTTCAACCCTGGCGGTGCATGTTATCTTTCCTCTCTTTAAATAATTATCCTACCCCTTCTTCTCGTTTATAAGGTGAATTTCCTCGAGCTCGAGTCCAGTCTGTTTCTCTGGTTCGCTCATTTTTTTTTTCCTTCTCACTTGATCTAGTGGTTTCTCTAGGGTTTAAGCCTATACCGAACACCATTGAAAAATCTTGCTAAAACCCAAGCTACTCATATCGCTTCGCTCTCCAATTTCAGTTCATTGGATACCAGTTACTATTCTTTGATCCGAAACCCTAGAAATCTTTGGTAAGCTCACGCTCTTTATTTCAATTCTTCCTTTCCTCTTTTTGTTGTTTCCGCTTTCATTTCTGTTCATTCTTCCTTCTAATTGCATTTGAAGTAAGTAGCTTATGCGTTTTCTGGAATTTTAGGGCTCGATTGCTGGCCCAAGAAAGAAGGGAAGTTCAATAAAGATTTGATTTGATTTTGTTTTCTTTCGTTGCTTCTTTTATCTGTCTTATGGTTAATTGTAATAATTCCCCTTCAATTGGAAGGATCTCTAATAAGAAGAATGATGTTTCGAGAAAGACTCAGAAAACGCAAGTAGCTAACTTGGACTTAGTTCAATGAAATTTCCTATATTTTCTTTTTTATTAGAGTTAAAATTAATAATGTTGACATATATATGATAATGATTATACTCTAATTTTCTATTATTATTTTGCTGTTTATCCATTGACTAAAGTGAGGATAAAAGATGGAAAGATGAGTTACGGGTTGATTATGCGGGATCTTTGGGATATTTCTCGAAGAATGCTGTTCTCTATTTTACCAATTTGGGCAAAGTGATTATGAGGTGTTGAATATGAACGATGGAGCTGGGGAGAGTGGAAGAGACCATGCACAACAAAATTCTAAGACAAACAGGCAGAGAAAGTCAGGTGCTGATGACTTTGCTCTAGCAATTGCGAAGATGGCAGTAGCTCAAGTATGTGAGAGTGAAGGATATCAGTCTTTTCAGCTATCTGCTCTGGAGACACTCACTAATGTAGCTGTTCGGTATATCTACAACATTGGAAAGAATGCACATACCTATGCTAATTTATCTGGTAGAACAGAATCGAACTTTATTGATATTATTCAAGGGTTGGAAGATTTGGGGTCAGTTCAGGGTTTTCCTGGTGCTTCTGACATTGGTCATTCCCTTGTTTGTTCTGGCATTGTTAGAGATGTTTCTCATTATATCAGCGATGCTGAGCAAATTCCTTTTGCCTATAGTCTTCCAGAATTTCCAGTGGTAAGGGACAGAAAACTTATTCCGAGCTTTTTGCAAACTGGAGAAGAGACTCCTGAGGAGCATATACCAGCCTGGCTACCTGCATTTCCTGAACCCCATACGTATGCTCAATTGTCCACAGGTGGTGATAGAGTAACAGGTCTTATTGTTAAAACGGATAAAGAAATACGACAACAGAATGTGGACCGCTCTGTGTTGAATTTTCAACAACGATTCAGTTATAATGGGTTGGAGGGGTCCTCAACTGGAGAGCATGGAAGTGTTGATAAGCCAATGCAAGGAGAACCCAACCCGTATCTCGAGCCACCTCTGAAATTTGGGGAGAAGGAAGTTTCGAGTGTTACTGTTCCAGCTAAAATTTTAAAATATCCTGCCATGAAAAATCCTACTGCTGAGAGGCAAGTGATGGAGAACTGTGTTTCGGTTCTGGAGACATTTGCTCCAGCTATTGAAGCAATGCAAGGCAGGTCAATGGATGTTGAGGAAAGGGTCCTTCTGAATAGGCGGCCCTCTGTGCAATTTAAGATTGGAATGGGAAAGAAGTCCCTTAGTAATGTACTAGATTTTAGGCCCCATAACAAGGGTTCTGAAAAAACATTCTCCTGGTTTGCAAAAGATGGTGAGAATGATGAGAAGAAGCAGCGTGCTGAGAAGATTCTTAACGAATCTATGGATAATCCACACGAGCTGGCTCAGTCTTAACTTAGTTCAGCTTGATTAGAAGTTGTTCACTTTTTAGGAGGCTTGCAGTGAAATATGGTTCAAGGGATGTCAAGGGCATTATGTTGTCTGCATGTTGATTATAGAATGGATATTGCAAATTTCTAGGGAAATTTCCTCCCTTTGACAATTTTCTGAGGTATGTTCGTGTCTGTTGCTAGGATAGATTCAGTAAACGATTCTTTCTAATTGAAATTCTTTTTATGTATGATTTAACACTGAATGGAGGCTTGACTTTCTTATCCATGCACATTGGGGACTATGTTGCTCTCCATCTGTATACTGTGGTAGGTTTTTTGTATAATACCATGTCAGTATCTGTTATTGAGAAAAAAATGGATCATTTTTACATGTGCATTAACATTAATACTCAAAAATAATAAATGAATAGAATTGAATGGTAAATTTCTTTTTTTTGTTGAACGTATTTCTCTTATTACTGAAAGGAAATTGAATTATGACGAAGATGAAAAGATATGTACAAGTTGAGCTTCCAATTGAATTTTAGTGAAGTGCACAGCTTGTGTGGTTACAATTGTAATTTGTACCTTGCTCCGTAAGTGAATAGTTTAAGTGGTTATAATGCCCTATGTGAATCTATTAATGCTTTTAAACAAAATAGAAGTTGTCATAATAACTACAGGTTATTTTCACTCCCTCACCTTGGGTGCATCCTGTTATGATGGAAGAATTGGAAAAAAGGGAAAAAATGTGCTTTCATGTGTAATGTCAAGGGAGGGGAACAGAGCTAGAAATTCAGTCTTGACTTTAGTTTAGAGTTAACTGTACAATGTAAACATAAAAATCTCAAAAGAGTCTGGCTGCTCTCTTACTGATTGCTCTATCATAACGTTTCAATATGAAATTCGTGCAAGTAAAATCCTGTAAAAATGATTTTTAATTTGCTAAGTGGACCACTTGCCCACTATTACCTTTGTCACTTCTACACTATGATTTTTCAGTTTAAATAAGACTTTCTTGTTTTCTATGTGTAAATTCTGGTCCAGAATGCTCTGATGTGAGTTTTGCGACTGCTTCTGTTTTGTGCTCTTAAAGTCTTAATTATCAAATCTGAAATTGTTTTTTTCTAATTCTATGGACAAATATGTTTATGAATCCATGCCTACATGCTTTGTTACTGCTGGGTAGTTAGTAACGTACGTGGGTTCTACTGCATATATATTATATATGGATATATACAGTCATCTTAATGTGTCTTGCATATGACAAACATGCTCAGGTATCTCAATTTGTGTGAATTGTTTTTTTGCCATCTTAACAAATTCGAGAAAGAAATCTGGTTTATCTGACATTATTGGTAATAATGGCATACCTCATCAAAAGTGTAGTAGCGACTTCACTTCTTAAAAACAATGCAGTATGTGGATAGAGGAATGCGATCAATAAAAATGATGATTTAACTTATATCTGTCATAATGAAGTGTCATACATGGGGATCATAGTTATTACACATGTATTTGTATCTGTTGTTAGAGTTACATCTCTTGAATGTCTAATATACTCTTTGTCATAAGACTAGAGCGAACATTTACATGCTGGAATAGAGCTAAAAGCTTCTAGAAGATTATTTTGTTTTTACAAATTGAAAGTAAAATATATAAGCAAACCTAGGAGGACCTAGCCATCTAGAACAAGGAAGAGCAAACAGGAAAAAAGAACTACATATTCTTTAAACATTAATTGGAGAAAAATTTCTTACAGTTTCCACTAGACCGATATTGTGAGACAGCTGTCATCCCAGTTGCAACTTCTGTTATCAAGTCTTTGAAGATCAACCGCTCAATGTCCAATACTACCCCTGAGATTTCACTATCACACCATGACCAATCCATTAGATCTTCAGGTATGATGCTTCTCATATTGTCATCATCATGAACTAGGTTGCCATTCAAGTTGTGACCTTTTAACCGGTCAATCTCTGAGCATAGTTTTCCTACAAGATACTGTTGTCTTGGTTTCTGCAGAAGGCACTGTTTTAATGAATTTTCTGCCACTAATTTGTGGCAGAGAATTTCATTAATTGCATCAAATACTAGTTTTCTGTGGATTGTCCTATCGTATTTCAGCTGATGGTTTTCACATCTATTATCATCATGTAAGAACTTTGTGCTTGCCTTGACTTGTTCAAGTGCAAAAAACAACTTAGGGTTAATCATATGGTCAAATTTTTGGAGCTGAATGTTTATCAACTCGGAATCCAGATATAGTTCTGATGCTGATAGTATATCGAAAATGTATCTGTGGTCTGGGTTTGTGCCGTCATATTGTAGTATTATAGGATGGTTGATGGGTTTTTTTGCCTTAGAAAAGTTTGCCTGTTGAGGATTTTGATCCAAGTTTTTGATGCGCTCTAACATTTTAATGTCAATCTTGGAGCTGGCACAAGATTTTATGCTGGATTGCTGAGCTAGGTCCATTATTTGCCACTTTACTTCATCTGGATTTAGAATCTCGTCATCTATAACAATTTGTGGAACATATAATATTAGCAAATCTTGCATTCTAAATTGTAATATGCAGGTTTGAAGCAAAAGGAGAGAAAATGTAATATAAATAATCTTCTGATCTGTATCCTATAAACTTTTACAAGTCATTGGTCTCTTCACTTTTAAGTATTTAGGTCATCTTTCCTAATTGTTAAAAGCTCTGGATTACGCAATTACTAACCTTTGAAAGCAATTGAGTTTTTCTTTACTGGAGAAGGTAAGTCATCTCTATAGAACATGGTGTCAAGAACAGAGAAAGGACTAGGTTGCTCAGCGCTAGCTTTCCCTGCTTCTGCTTCACTCAACCCTACAACTGGACCCTGAATGAGATAAAATCATATGTTAAATTGGCCGATAAAGTAATTTGAGATCCATCTAAGAATGCAAGCACATACTCTTTGGTCTTTGACATCATGCTCGAAGTTGGTTTCTTTGTATGTGTGAGAATCCAAGTTGATGCCCCACTCAGATTCAATTGAAATTTCATCATCTTGGTGACTCAAATATTTGATGTTTGTCTTGGTTTCTCTCATTCGATCTTTGCTTCTCTGCAAATTGGGTGATTCTGACATATCCTCTCTAGCCAGTCTATTGGATTCAATGTTTTGTCTGTTATGATGCCTTCTGGTCCTGCTTGAATCTGATAAAGGAAGGACCTCACGAGGCTGTTTGTCCGACCCAAAATGCCTGTGCTTTGGGTCAAAGCTTTCAGTTCTTGTGATTTTAGCTGAATGACAGCTGTTACCTTCTCTATTATTTTGAGGCGTCTTTGATGCTTGAACAGATTTTGAAGTACTCATGTTAGTAATTTTGTTTCTGCATGATTGGCCACCGGTCGTGCAGTTTGTAAGCTGCACATTCTTACGAGTAGGATGTTTTGGTGCAGGCTTGTCAAGTAATTCCTTTTCGTGAAATGTGGTGTGACTGGGTTGAAGCTTGCATGAGCTAGTTAAGCTGTCAAATGAGCTGGCAACGGAAGCAGGATCAGGGTCTTTTCTATGAAGTTTGGCTGGTTTCATGATGATTATTGGTGATTTGTAAGTTCTTGGACGATCATAACCCGTTGCTCTGGGAGAAATCAAAATGTCACTTTGTTTGCTTTTGTGACTTTCCAGATGTGAGCTGTGATTTATGTCTAAAATCATTTTAGACATAAAACTGGTGGTCTCATCTTTTTTGCTATCCAACATTTCTTTGGTCTTCTTCTTTGCTTCAAGTATTTGTTTAAGAGCTTTGAGGTCCTTTCCAGATCTTTTAAACTCTAGTTCTGCCAATCTTTTCTCAATTTTACCATGAACAGAGGGGAATGATGAGGTTGTGACTCCTGGAGGAACTTCATGACACTTGGAACCTGATGATTGGGAGCCTTTGCTTCCATATATCTGCTTCCATGGAGCTGTTTCTAAAGGAAATTTCTGACTTGAGGTAGCTTTGAGGACGACCAGGTCAACATTTTTCATTTGGTTTGAGGTGAGGTCCTTTTTATCTTTCTTTTGGGATTCAGAAAAAGAATGCTGCTGCATATCTTTCATGGCTGTCGATGATTTTGACAGGGAATCATTTCGCTCGGTTTGGTAGGTATTGGTTGCTGTTGAATTTGGGAGGGCCTCCAAACCCATCAACTTTGCTATGATGCTGGATGATCGTTTGGAACTTCCTGGTTCTTGCTGCAAATCAATTGTTTGATTGCAGTTGCTCTTTATGAGAGAGTTTGATTTTATTTCTGAGTTTGAATCCCTTAATGAGCCTGCTCTGCTGTCCAACGATAGCCTTGGGAGCTCTTTGAGATTTATGATGGATTTGTGTGTATCTCTTCCATCATAAGAAAGCCTTCGGAATTCCTTTGGTGCCCAATGCATACAACTATCCCTCTCTTTGTTGCTACTTCTAGGTGCTATTCCAAGCTTAGCCAAAACTTGAAATGACTCGTTGGGGCCAGAGAGCCTTGGCTTGACGGATTTTGGGGGTGTTGATGGCCTTGGCGAATCTACGTATGTTAAGGTATGAACCACATCTTCACCTTTAGCAGTAGTTTTGACTGCTACACCACGGGCTTCTCTGTGCATGGAGTTTCTGACGACATCTCCAAGATCATGGCATTGCTTGCTTGATTGAATGGTGACATTTGGTCTGTTGGTGAGCAGGTCATGAATGGAGGATATTTCAGTGGAAATGGTTGGGCTTGATAGACATGGTTCCACCTGAACTGATTTGGGATAGTTGACGGATGAGAATCTGGATGAACAAGAAGAAACCATAGCTCTTGTTGATTCTGTGGAGGTTCTTCGATTCTCTTTAAGTACCTTATTTTGATCCTTTTGCTGCAGCCATGAGTTAAACACATGATTAAGGTTTCTGATTAAAATCATTATGGAATGAATGAAGCTTAGAGTGGTCTTACTGTAGCATTCGGATGAGTAGAACTGGACTCTACTGTTTGGTTGCCACTTTCGCCCACTGTTAACATGTAAAAATGTAAAGCATGATTCAATTACCGGAGTCGTATTCAACCTACCGAGTAAAATTAAGAGCACGACCTTTACAATACTTTTCATTTTCGAATACTAGTTAATTTATACTCAAAATTAAATATGGGATCAAAATGAAGCTTATATATTAGTGTTTATGGTCAAAAGTTTTTTTTTATAGACGTAGCTTGGTTTGTTGGTGTTTGCCAAAAGTTGCTCGTGTTCAAAAAGAATATTTTTTAATGTGTTTAAATTCTTAAAGTGGAATAAATTGAAGCCACGTTTGAAAATGCCTATCATGCAATATTCCTAAAGTGGGAAAGTAACTCATGTTCTGTAACTACTACATATAAACTAAAGTTATTCAACTAACAGTATGACTGTAATGCTCATTATCTTACTTTCAAATTATGGATTTACATCACACCCAAAATATAGTTTAATTTAAAAAAAATATAATTAATTAAAAGATTAAGTAGAAATGCATACCAGGTGGCAACCTTTTGTGATTGGAACCATTATTGCGTCTAGAAGGAAAACGGTTGCGATCAAAGAGATGAAAAATTCCATTTATGCATCCAATCTGCTTCTTAAGATTTGGGTTTTCATCTTCTAATGAATATACAAGCTTTGCAGACATCTTCTGGCTTAAAATTGGCAAACAACCTTAATTTCTTTGGAATTCAAGCTTTGTTTCTTAACCAGTAAACCAACAGGAGACGTTTCAAAGAGTGAGGGCAGTACAGTCAATGGCAACTGATAACAATTACACTTGCTGCTTTTTTTAATTCCCTGAGAAGACTTTCTTCGCTGCTGTTCTTAATTCAAAGCTTCTTGTTAAATAAGCAGAAATGGAGAAAAGAAAATGAGTACTGCATAGTTTTTGTAACTGGAGGAATAATAGAGAGCACAAAAAGGGAATTGGATCAGAATTTGTAAGATATAAAAATAAGGGGGTGTTTCACAGGAAAAGTCAAGCAAATAAAACCCAAAGAAAGAAGAAATTTAAGGGACGATTTCTAATTAAGGACAAAAATGGGAGAGAATGTAGTTGTGCAGACCCAAGAAGAGATGTTTCTTTTGGGTTTTCTCACACAAGAGAATAGTAGTTTGTCTTTTGGCATATTTTCTACTTCTTAGCTGTATAGTATATCTAGTAATTAAAGTCAGCAACAGCTTTGAGGATGCAAGAGGGTATTTCATAATATGAATATGAAGGTTTTCTAGGCAACGTTGAATATCATTTTGAGAAGAACGAGATGTGCTGACATTCTTTTTTTTAATTACATTACGTCAGATTGAGATTTGGATAAAATAGTAAGAAAGGGAAAATACTATTATTTTAGAGTAGTGTTTCATGTTACTATTCTATCCTAAACTATTTAATTTATTTTATTTTTATCTTTTAAAATTTTAATAGTATTGAATTATTGATAGAATTATCATCATTCTAAAGAAAGAGATAGATATAGAAAGAAGTTTGAAGTGGTCCAAGTGGAGATGTGGAGTGGGTTGGATATGCAAAATGGTTTGTTCCATTTATCCCAGTTATATCACGTGGATAAAAGTATTGTGTGGGTCTAAAGACCGAATCTCTCTATCATTTGCACAATAACGATTAGAAATTGATAATTTATAAGATTTATGGATTATTTTACTTTTTACAAGCTTTACATTGAGACGAATATTTTAATAATAGTTAATTGAAATTGTTTTATTCGTAAAAATTATTTGACGGTTTTTTTTTCGATAATAACTACCAACGATAAATCGTATGATTGAGATGATTATTGTAATATTGAAACTGTGATTAATTAAAACTGAATATATATTAATATTATTATTTTATATACATATAATTATATGTAAAAATATAATTTTAATAATAAAATATACAATATTTTGTATAATTATATTAAATTTTATTTATTATTACTTTATATTTTAATTAAAAACATGTATTAAATAGTTAAAAAATAAATATTAATGTGAATATTTTAAATAATATAATAAAGTAAGAATTTAGTTAATATTTAATTTTTTAAAACTAAATATATTTTTGAATAAATATTAAAAAATAATAAATATGGAAGAAACTGTTATCTATTTATAACCGATAATTTTTGAATAAATATATTCAAAATTAATATAAAATAATTGTTAATAACCGATAATTATTAACTAAATATATTTAAAATTAATATAAACTAATTATATTTATTAACTTGAATATCATTTCTGTACCTTCATATTTTTATGGTTTGTAACGAAAAGAATTACCGATTCTGTCGAAGTTTGTTTGAAAGCGATAGAGGCTATCATTTCTATGTTTTCGAAAAGAGAAATTGATATCCGAAGGCAAACCCATGAATTTCAGACAGTAACAGCGCAATAATTCTTTTGTGAAATATTCATCAACTACAAATAATCTACAATGTTCCCTCACCAACGCATTTGTGTTCGAGAACATGAAATGTAATTTAACATTTTAAAAATTTAAGATTTAAATCACCATATCGAGTGTGTGAATTATATTGTATTGAGAAAGACTGTCCTTTTTCCTCGATACCACCGACCATGTATATATTAACGGGTTTTTTAGACTCTATAAATCATGCTATTTATATATTTTATTCTTATAATTTTTTTTAGATAAAATTCATTAATCTTATAAGTTTAAATGTATAATTAAAAAAAAAATTTTAAAAAATAAAAAATGGTGCCTCCCCCTCCTTCTTCGTGCTCTCTTTCTATCTTTCTATCTTCCTGTCGCTGTTTCTCTCTCTCATTATCACTCGTTATCTCTCCTACTCACTCATTATCTCTCCCAATTTTATTTTACTTCTATCCCATGTTTGGTAAATTATTAACATGTTATTTAAAATAATTGTAATTTTATAGAACAATTTTGATTTTAATTAATATATATATATATATATATATATATATATATATATAATATGATTTAACTTTTACTAATAAAACATGTAAAAATAAATTAGAAAGCCGATTACATATCAAATGTTGTAAAGTTTATCGGTATTACGTAATCAAATCTGTATTGATTTAATATATTATTATATATTTTATACAATTTAATTCAATTTGATATAGTGCACTAAACAATCTCGATTAAATTTTTTAGGACTGAAAAGTGCTTGTTTTGACATAAAGCGATCTAATAATCATAAAATAAAAAAAAAAAGAAAGAGAAAAGCACCCATAACGCCTTCACTCCGAAGCATAATTGAAAATTTTAGAAAAAGGATCGAGGAATTAATAATTATTGTTAATTAAATATTAATTTTCATAAAATAATTTTAATATGAAAATTAATGTGAGCACGTGGTTAAGGATTGACGTTGAAAACTTGAAACACGTGGAAAAGTGAAGGTATCACATGAAAGATGGCTTCGTTAGACAGGTAGCTACCATTACGAAGCTATCTCTAGCATCCTAAATTTTAGAAGCAAAAAATATATATTTAAATATTATTAAATATCATAAAAATATCAAAATAACTATTTTTACTTAATATTATTTGATATAATTTTGTAAGTTCAATTTTTAACAATTCATTTATAATTTTTTAAAAAATTGACATATTTAGACTCTCTTTTTTAACACTCTATCTTATAAATTAAGGTTTTTTTTTTAAATAATAAGAAAAAACATCTATAATTGAAACTTTTATTTATAGACTCTCATATCCTCTATATAAATGTTTTTATCAATATAATTCACTTTATAATACGTGATATTAATATATATTAATTTGTCAAAAATGGGTTGAGTAAAAAAATAAAAAATCGTGGAGTATTTAATAGGTACTTACCTTAGTAATTTAGAAAGAAAGAAAAAAAGTTCATAACTTTTGATAAAAGCATAATAAATTGATAACAATATTATTATATATTCTATTATTACTTTTAAAGTATTTGACATGTGTATAATAAAAGTTAAATACTTGTAATTAAAAAGAATTTGTGATTATTGGGATTTGAAGATAAGACATATATCTCTTATATTATGTTATAAATCATTGATAAATTAATTCTTCATTGACCATTAGCTATGATATTAGCGGAAAATTAGGGATATTATTTTCCATGTTTGTAGCTCAGAGGTTTTTTTTTTTTTTTAAAATTCAAAATGGGATTAGTAAAGATTATATCTTATCTTGTTTAATTATATGAAAATTATATGCTTGATATTTCATAGATCTGAGTTGAACTTAAATTAGGGCGTAAGAAACTGAATGATAACTTCTCTCTATTTTTTTTTTCTACCACAACAACCGATCGAACCCATATATAATGAGCTACGTACTTAAAGTAATATATACGTATGTTGCTAAATTAAGGAAACTAAAACAACTCAGCGGACTTGAAAATAATGGTAGTTTTGTATCATTAATCATGATTAAAGGAAAAATATATATCTTAAGTACATCCTATATATGTATATAAGTTACATACAGGTTACAACAAATAAACCATGCATTATTATTTTTTAAAACTATTACCAATTTACTTTTTTAAAAAATTAATAAAAAATTAATTATTTTGACAACTCATTATAACTTTCTTCTTATCTTTTTCAATCTCCTTTTATTCCTCAATTTATCCCATTTTTTTTTTTTAACTTCTTCAATCATTCTAGATCAAGACTACTCCATTGAAACACGTTAGTCAACAAAATAAATAAATAATAATAATCCATCCAATATTAATATTCGCTAAATTACCATTTTTTCCCCATTAATTTTACTTTTCTTCAATATATATGGATCAAATATTAATTTTCTCCTTTATATTTCTTTCAAAATCAAGTCGAGTTCATCAATTAATCTCCTGTAAATTAAACCACTTGATTTGTCTTTGTTAAGAAGCAGGAAGATTCTTCGTTAGGAGAAAATCAGAAAAGATGGCTGAATGCTCAATGGAAACATCGTTTGCAAATTGCATGAATTACGTAAATAAATATTATAAATAACTAAAAAATATTCAAATATGAAAAGGAAGAGAAGGGAATATTTATTATTTATTTATTTATTATTATTACTATTATTATTTTTTAATAAATAAATAGAGTAGAGAGTTTTGATGGTAAGCGTCCTTTCTTTTCTCCAATTAAAACTAACAGTTTTAAAAAATTAACCGATTATGAAGGTAAGTATAACCCTTTTCTTTTAAAATTATCGAACGGCTAAGGCTGATTACAGTTGATCCAAGGACCACAAGGACTTAAATGTTGAGAGATGTATCTTACATATTAGATATAAGCTAGAATAATGATCCCATTATTAAAATAAAAAGAGTATTTAAAAAAAAATATATAAAAAAAGGTAGTTAATTATGTCACGCTCACACTAAAAACGAGCATATTGTGTATTTTATTTCAATAAAATAATAAACCTCATTTGATTAGAAATAATACATATTTATTAAATAATTAATAATTATAAGATTATCTATTAAGAATTAATGATATAATTATAATATAATTTAATAAAGATGTAAAAAACTATCCAAATTTAAACTCTTAATTTCTTATTTAGAAGAAAATAATAACTAACTAATTAGAATATTACAATTCATATATATATATATATATATATTTGTAATTTTTTGTTAACATCGTTTTTGTTTTGTTTCGTTTCTGCAAACATTGCATGTAGGCCGGCTAGAGTGTGCTTAAGGCTAATTGGGTTTTGGGTTTTGGTTGTAAGATCAAGAATTGACATTAAGGGAGTTGGTTAGAAAAAAGTCAAGAAAAATGATTCATTTCCAGCTACTTGTGATCTAGAAGACGTCATATATGTATATAAAAATTATTATAATTATTAAGTTTTAAAATTTTCGAAGAGGATAAATCTTATTATTTATAATTATAAATTAATATTCTCGTTCGTATTAATATGAGTTATTGTCTCAATATTTTTTTATATTTTAACTTATTTCAATTATATTTGATTTTTTTTTCTTTCTCCAAGGTCTGGAATATAATGGGTGGGAGGTTAATTACTTTTTTTTTAGTTATTGATCGATGAAAGTTTTAATGTTACATAAATTTTATTTAATATATAATATAAATAATATTAAATATCAAATTTTAAAAAATAAATTTTGTATTATTTAAAAATATTTCAATAATATTTTTATTAATACAAGTTTTTTATAACTGTGCATGTCACATTTTTTCATGAACAAAGGTAAGATGTTACGTGCCAATAATGATGGGTTTTAAATAATTGGAACGAAAAGAGTAAGCTTATTGAGGGCCGTAAATTCAGAATTTTAAAAGTGAAATGAGTTGTTTTATAGAACCGCTAGCATTTTTATATAATAATAACTCTAATTCGATAAAATTTATAATAATAATAATAAAGTAATTAATAAAAAAATATAAAATCATCATATATAATATAATTTTTTTATTTATATATTTTCGTTAATATTTATTTAACATAATTTAAAACTACTTAAATAATTAAATAATACATTAAAATAATTATATAATTTATTTAAAATCCATCAAATAATTATATAATGCCTAACATATTTAGTTTCATAGTAACAGAATAATATAAATAAAGTAACTGTAATAGTTTTGTAATATAAATGAGATAATATATTGATATGAATAAAATAAATTTAATAATAATTTTATAAATTTAATTTATTTAATATAAATATATTTTATTTATTAGTAAAATATTTTATTTTTGTATTTATAAATTTTATATATTGTTTGAAATATATATTCATAAGGCGTGTCAAATCGTCAAACAAATTAGGTAGGCTCATTTATGATCAACCAGTACTGATTTCTGACAAAACTCGCTTATGTCTAATATTTTAAATAATAATAATATAATATCATTAATATATATAATTAGTTTATATAATTGTATTTATTAAATGTATGAATGAGTTTTACTTTATAAAAATAGAGAAAAATACTTTAAAAGTTTAGTATGTTATATAAATTAGATATTTAAATTCAATAATTTTTATACAGTAAGTTAGAAGTTTAATAAGTTTAAAAACAGGATATCATAAATCCATGAATATCTCTAATATTTTTTTTTTAAATTTAATAGATCTTTAATGTTTTATTTTTCAAACTTAAATACATTAAAAATGAGACATTATAAATTTATTAAGATTTGTGACACTTTATTTTGTAAACTTAATTTACCTTTAAGTTATTACTTATAAACTAATGTATTAAAGTATAAAATTTGTTAAAATTAATAAATCATTTCAATATAACATCCTATAAATATATATAAAGCAAATTCAATATGTAAATGGATGTACTAATTCTTTTAGGGGTAAGGGGTAATAGGTAAGTTCCCCTTACTTTTATACAAAGGGAGTGCTTTAATCACGTTAAATTTTTAAACAGAGAGTTTAATTTAGTCTCATAATTTAAAATTATAAGGTAAATGTACATATTTTTTAAATTAAAATACATATATATATTTTTTAATTTATAAGAATAAAACAGATGAATTGAAAGATATGGGACTGATGCTTTTTTCTTCCTAAAATTACAATACTATTGGTATCTTTTTTTTTTAATAAGTTAATTTTTTGAGTTTGAAAGTTGATTTAATAATATCTTATAAAAAATTATCATATTAATTATAATTATTATATATTTATGATAAAATAATATATAATAATAAATTTTAGTAAATATCTGTGAATCATATGCAATCTCTACCATATTTCAATTCATCATAAAGCAGAACCGAGTAGCTGATCTTTTCGAAAGAGTGGCATGAAGTAGTACAATCCTTAGGTGCAATGTATTATATTTTTATGGGCATGAAGTATGGGCATTGTGGATCTTAGTATTAGAGCATAAAGTTTAGATTTAAATCTAAACATTAATTAAATTTTTAAAAATTATATAAAATTATTGAATATATGACGTGTAAATAACATTATATCAATTATATTTTTCAATAAATTATCATTATTATGAGCGAAAAAGATGAAACTTTGTGGCGTGCTTTCCTAAGTCATCACTGTTTCACTGGCTCGATACATATGAACGAAACAGCTTTGTCAGAATTAATATACTTATATTTGGCTGTGTGGTATAATATTAAACAAGAATTCCAATAATTTCACTGCAATCATGTAGAGACCAAAGAGGAATAAAAATCTCAAATATTATCAACCTATTAGTAATTAGTCTACTATAATTAACATTAATGCCTACGAGTCCCTCTAATTTAGATGGTTAAGGGTATATACCACATAAATCTGGAAAGAGATTGGTCTAAAAAGAATAGTATCTACACTTGCACTATATACATGTATATCGTGTTGTGTTTATTAGACAAAAGAAGAACTATTAGCTTCCTCATGCTAAGGCGAGGAGTACTAGAACATCTCTCCCAAATTAATACATATATAAATATATATATATATATATATTAACAATTTTAGTAGATGGAGGTACATAGAGCAGATGCCAGAGTTTTACAAGTAGGAAAATGTATTATAAGCAGTTTTTTCCCCCCAAAATATAGTAGATTTGTTAAAAAAAAATATTAATTTAACTTAAATAATACAAATAAAGCATAAAACTCCATAGATTATTTAAACTTTACATGTATATATTTGTAAAATAGTATATAAACTTTACATACATATTTATAGAAGAGTATATAAACTTTATATATATATATTCAAAAAGAATATATATATATATATATATATATATATTAAGTACATATTTTTTAAAATGTACTTAAGATTTACATACATATTTTAAAATAATATGTAAGACATATAAACATATGATAATTAAGTAATATTGTTAATAGATATGAATAAAATAAGATTATAAAAAGGTGACTAATTATTAAAGTCTTTTTTGTTTGTAATATTAGGACATTTTGATAATATAATATTTAAAAAGGATATATAAATCATTCTATTTTTAAAATTGTGACATTTAGTCACATAATTTTATAGTTAGGTAAAAAATATATACGTTAGTAACATAACTATAAAATTATATAATTAAAGTATCCAAATTTTAAAAATAAAATGATTTATTTATCTCTTATAGAAACTAAGTGACCAAAATATTCAAATAACACAAGTAAAGTAACTTATAAACTAGTAATTTTTTCATTAAAAAAACCAACAAAAACTAACAATGAGTGAGTGAGACTAAAAAATTAGATCTAAAAAAAATAAAGATAATTAAAGACAAAAATTTAAACGTCAAAACTAAAAAAAATGATAATACTATTTAAATAAAATGTGCATTATTCTGTTATATTATTATTTCACGTAATTAATCAAAAATACAGTGACTATCAAACAACCTGGTTTCATTGGGATATATAAGCTTGGGCCGGCATGCATGATCCAACTATCACGTATGAATTAGTGCTTCTAATTTTAGCCAACATTTATATTTTTCTAAATTAGCCCACAAGCTTTATTAATTTACAATTCCTAAAATTTAGATGGTTATAAAAAATTTGAAAAACAGAAAAAATAGTAAAATCTAGAACTTATAAGTTATAATTATCAAATAAAAAAATTAAATCTATTATTTTGCATTTAACATCATTTATTTGAATAATATTTAAGTTGTATTGCACTTAACTAGGTTTATTTATTGTTTAACTACTTTCTATTTGACCATATTAAATATTATTAATGTATTATTTTTGTTGTTATAAGTTTTAAATGTTTTATTTTACTTAATTTTCTAGTGTTTCTAATTTATCATACTTTATTATCCCCAATCCCAGTTCTCTTGCAATTTTTTAGAAGACCCAGGTCATAACCCTACTCCTGATCTGACCTGAGAAGTATGAAAGCAATGATTTCCTAGTGATGCATCAAAGAAGAGTTTTAAAAAAGGAATTAAAAGTCATGGACCACACACTACAAATATATGGTCCAACTGCACAAGCACTGATTCAGATGGGTTAGTGAGGCACATGTTCCTTAAGATACTACTAAAATACTAAGAATAACTAAATTTTATGACCAACTTATCTGATAACTAATTAAGAACAATAGATTTATAGCAATAAGCATAGAATTGAGTCCTTTTCATTTGGGGTTGGGAATCTTTTAAAGTTGAGCTAGAGCATGCCAAAGTTCCCAGCAAAGCGAAGATTTCACTAGGATCATGTGCTTATCATGCATGCCATGATTATTCCTTCACATGCTCTCAAATTGTTATTTTGATGGATTGAAAATATTAAGTGGTACTAAATTTATTTTTACTATAGACAAACTTACCCATTATTACCAAGTTTAGGGTTTGGTGTGCTGTGATTTGTGGCATTTGTAAAAAAACTGAGTTGCATAACAATAATTTTAAAGTGAGGCATGTTCCGGATATTTTTTTGAGGTAGTTTATCCTAAACTAGATCAATAAAATCATGTATCTATAACAATTGTTATAAAAGTACAAAAGCAACTAAGTATTATTTATCATTCTTATTGTTTTCTCTCCTATTTTTTATTTATTTTTTTTTAAAAAATTACTAATAATTATACATTTTAAATACCACGTTATAATAATTTAACCACGAGCAATAGCTTAGTTAAAGATATAGATATGCACAGTTGGGAATTGAAGTAATAAGTTCAATACAACGTGATATTGGCTTATGGGTGGACATTAAAGTAGGAGAATTACAGCTACTTTCTACCACCTTTAATTGGCCTGCATTAAAAAGAATTAAAGTCAATGATATATTAAAGAAAGATATCAAAAATGAGGAATCAGATCCTACCAACTAGCTTTAATGGACGTTTTACGGAACCAGATACACATGATAGCTTAGCATTCATCCTAACCAATTAATAAGGGAAAAAAATTACCATTGTGGATTCATAACGAGGAAATAGTAAGTTGTTAATAGCAGAAGTTAAATTGAGATTTAATTTATATAAGTGTAGTTATTAGTAAAATAATAAGTAATGAGATGATTGAATAAATATATAATTAGAGTTAATAGTAAAATAATAAACAGTGAGAAAAATTAACAGTATACAATTAATCAAGTAATTCAATTTTTCAATGTAAAAATTCTATTATACTAACGATAACATCAAGAAAAAATTCACTAATAATCAACTAAAAATATAAATACAAATATTTAGAGAATTTTTCAAAATATATCATTAATTTAAATATATCCAAAAAATAATCCCCTATAATTTATTAATAATATAGAACAAGATAAATTAATAAATTTATTATTTAATCAAATATTATCATACAAATCGATATCTTCAACTTATTGAACTTTTAGCAACGAGGGATGGTATTGTCGTTGATGATGGAGTCCAGAAGAAGGAACTTGAACAACAATTGGGACCTGGGTGAGTAGCTTCTTCTCTATCGACAACTTCCACTCTTCTTGTTTTTTATTCGACGAAAACTTTACTCTTTACACTCTTGATTCAATTCAACATACTTCTCTTTCAGCAACTTCCACTCTTGTTTTCTATTCGACAGAAACTTTACTCTTTACATTTTTGATTCAATTCAACAAACAATCTATATATATACACACACGTGCACGCACACGCACAAACACAAAGAGTTGAATGAATTTTGGGCTAATATTTAACAAATCTACACCTTAGCTCAAAACAGAAGCAAGTTATTCAAATATGAAATTCCTTATATTACCAAATAAACATCGTCCAAAACCATAAAGGGTGATCATTTATTACAAACACCAATCAAGTCGAAGCAATACTTGAATTTGTTAAATGGAATTGGTTTGGTTAATATATTAATTGGATTCTCTGTAGTGACTATCTTATTAACAACAATAACACCTGAGACATAATATCACAAATGAAGTGATATCTGACATCAATATGTTTGGTTCTTTTGTGATACATAGTATTCTTGGTCAAGTGTATTGTACTTTGACTATCACAAAATACAACAGAAGTATTCTACTATAAACCCAAATCACAAACCAAACCTTTAAACCAAATGTCTTCTTTCACTACTTCTATTGTTGTCAAATATTCTACCGCTGTGGTAGACAAAACAATTGTAAACTATAAAGTAGCCTTCCAACTAATGGCCAAATGAGAAAGAGTGAAGACATAACATGTCAGAGATCTTCTTTTATCCAAATCATCAGCATAATCAGAGCCCACATAACCAATAACATTGCAACTAGTATTATAAATTCCATCATATACCAAACCAAAATTAGATATGTCTCTTAAATACTAAAGTATCTATTTCATTGCTTGCCAATGACCCTTGCCAGAATTATCCATATATCTGCTACATCAAACTACCAATAGCACTAGCATATGAAACCTGAGACATGTACTGCTCTTCTTCTTCTTCTAACTGTGGTGACAAATCCAAAGAAAGCTTAAAATGTGCAGCTAAGGATGTACTCACAAGTTTAGACTCTTTCATACCAAAACATTTAAGAACTTTTTTAATATAACTTTTGAGTCAAATAAAGCTTACCCGCTTGTCTATCCCTATAAATTTTCATGCTTTCAATTTTCTTCCCTACACCCAAATCTTTTATCATCTCAAACTTACCACTAAGTTGAGACTTTAATTTTTGAATCTCAAACTTATTCTTAGAAGCAATAAGCATGTCATAAACATAAACCAACAAATAGACAGACGAGCTATCATGGAATCTTTTATGATAAACATAACTATCATAATCACTCCTAGAGTAACCATGATAAATCATAGAAGAATCAAACCTCTTATACCACTGCCTAGGGGATTGCTTCAACCCATATAAAGATTTTTTCAATAAACAAACATGATCTTCCTTACCTGGAACAAAAAACACCTCTGGTTGATGCATATATATTTCTTCCTCAAGCTCACGGTGTAAGAAGGATGTCTTTACATCAAACTATTCTAATTCCATGTCAAACAATGCAACCATATCAAGCAACATATGAATAGAGTTATGTTTCACAATAGGTGAAAATACTTCATTGAAGCCAATACCCTTCTTCTGACAATATCTCTTTGCAACAACACATGCTTTGAACCTAGTTGATTCAACCTCAGTTATACCTTATTTTTTCTTGAAGACCCATTTGTTTCCAACAATCTTCTGGCCTTTAGGTGGTTTCACCAATTCTCAAGTATGATTCTTATGAAGTGATTCAATCTCTTCATTCATAGAAACCAGCCACTGAACAGACTCATCACAAGTGATAGCTTCATGATAACTAGAAGGTTCATGCACCTCAATAGACTCTACCACAGACAATGCAATAGAAACTAAGTCTACACCTACGTATCTTTGAGGGTGTTGAATCTCTATTATTCCTTTACCCTTAGCGATACTATATGGTTGCTCATGTATCTACTACATCATTAGCATAATCATCTATCTCATCCATAGATGGCTGACCGAAAGTTCCCTCTTGCACTTGATTAGGAGCTCCACTCTTAGGCTCTACCTGTTCACTAACATCGTGGTCTTTACTTGTAACAATAGACTCTTTTTTTCTTTTCTAACATAGAAAACTCATTAAACTTAACATCTCTACTGATCAAAAATTTAGGTGACTTGGGTTCAACACACCATAATTTATAAATCTTCACCCTCGAAGGATACCTTAAAAATATGCATTTCCATGCCATAGGCTCAAGTTTACCATCATTAACATGAGCATAAGTAAGACAACCAAAAAATTTCAAATCAGAATAATTAACTGGAGTAGTAGAGAATACCTCAAATAGAGTTTTAACTCAATTAAAGTTGATGGAGATCGATTCACCAAATAGTAGGCATGTTTACAAGCTTCAGGCCAAAAGGTTTTATCCAAATCAGCTTGAAAAAACATATAATGAGCTCTTTCTAAGAGAGTCCTATTCATACATTCTACAACTTCATTTTACTATAGTATACGATGCATATTGCGGTGTCACACTATGCCATTTTTTTTACAAAATTCATTAAATTGGCTTTCATAAAATTCCAAACTATTATCAGTTCTCAAATTCTTGATTTTCTTGCTTGTTTGATTTTCTATAGAAGCCTTGAATTTTACAAATTTTGAGAACCTATACCAAGCACCACCCTTAGATACAACACGAGAAGTACCCCAAAGATCTGAATGAAAATAATCAATAGTACCTTTCGTTTTATGGATGATTATACTGAACTTTACTTTGCGATGTTTCCATAGACACAATGTTTATACAAATCAAGCTTCCCAGTTTTCTAACCACCAAGCAATTTCCATTTGCTCAAATTAGACATCATTGCCTCACTCATATGCCCTAACCATATATGCCATAATCGAGTAGTATATGAATCTTGATCTGACGAGGATGGAATTGAAACATTACCAATAGCAATGATACCTTGAAACATATAGAATCCATGCGACAATTGCTCTTTAATAACAACGAGAGCACCTTTACTAACTCTTAATACTTTACCTTCAATTATATATTTGTAGCCGTGTGAATCTAGAGTACCCAAAAATATCAAGTTCTTTTTCAAATCTAGAACATGACGAACATCTTTCAAAATCCTAACAATACCATCATATATCTTAATTCAGACAGTACCAATACCAATAACCTTGTAGGACACATTGTTCCCTATCATGATAACACCATCATTAATAGACTGATAAGAAGCAAACCAGTCCCTACTAGGGCACATATGGTAAGTGCAAATCTAATCAAGAATCCAAATATCTCAAAGAGAACCAATAGATATTAATAGAACATTTTCACCATCGGAATTAGAACTATCTGTAACACCAGCAAAATCATTAGTACTAGAAGACGTTGTGGTAGATTTTCCTTTACCTTTGTTTCGGATAATTTGCTTTCTAGTGCCCTTCCTAACATCAATAGTTGCATTTATCCTTTTATTTTCTAGATTTGGATTAAGAGTTGCCTCTATTGTTGCTTGAGCCTTTTTCTTGATTTCTACCTCTAACAAATAAATCACAGCTATTATCATTATTGCTAGTAGACACATTTTTCTTTAACTCTCTGAAATTCAAAGTTACTTTGACATCCTCTAAAGAAATAGTGTCTCATCCATATAGCATGCATGGTATCAATAAAATGTTTAAATGAAAGAGGTAAAGAGCATAATAGAACTAAGACCTGATTCTCATAATTAATTTTAATACCACCATTTTTTAAATTATGAATAATTTTAGTAAATTCATCAAGGTGATCGTATAAAGGTGTACCTTTTGACATTCTGAATGTAAACAAATGCTGCTTCAAATATAAATGACTTGTCAAAAACTTTGTTATATACAAATTCTCTAATTTAAGTTATAACTCACTGGGAGATTCCTTATCACCAATCTCCCATAGTACCTCATCAGTCAAAGATAATTGAATTGAACTGAGAGCATTTTTCATTAAACATCTTTTTCTTTATCAATCAGTTTTTCTAACAATTTATCATTGTCTTCAAGTGTCTTAACGAGCAATTCTTTAAATAAACAAAAGCACAATCCAAAAATATAAAACTAAATAAATAACCAGAAGTTCAAAATAAATCCAAAAGAACAAACTTGATTAGTTTCAATAAATAATAGAATGATCTAATGCTTTGATACTAATTTGTTATAAGTTAACACTAGCGGAAGCGAACTTCGTTTCCAATTTAGTTACACAAATATATAATTATGAGTAATAATAAAATAATAAGTAGTGAGAAAAATTAATGATACAAAATGATTTAAATGATTTAATTTTTCAATGTAAAAAATCTACTCTATTGACGATAATATAATAAAGAAAATCCATTAATAATAAAATTGAGTTACAAACATCAATATTTAAAGAGATGTATAAAATATATTAAAAACCTAAGTACATTGGTAAATAACTTTTTTTAATTTACTAAAAATATATATTAAAATAAATTAATAAATTAATTATTTAATCAAATATTACCATAAAAATTCATTGAATATATTTATTGAACTTTCATTAAAGAAGTAAGTCACTGTCGCTTATGATGGAGTAGTGAAAAAGAAACTTGAACAACAATTGGGACTTGGGTGAGCGACTGGAGTAACTTTAGAGGCATAAGGTTTTTTTTTTTTTGAATTTTAGGCATGAATTCATTTGTGCCATATTTAACAAACTGAAAAACAAATTCAACTACTAAAATAAAGAAAAGTTCAACTGATTAGAGGAAAAATACTTACTCTTAAGGTTAATAAATTCCAAAACTACAAACAAGTAGGAAAGAATAATTTATTTTAATAAACCATACAACTCACAAATTATGCTCGAACTTAAGTTGTTTTAAACAAAATATATACAATTTTTTAAAAATATAAAATAAACAGAAAGTCATCCACTAACTACAGCAGCGAATATGCCTAAATTCATTGTTGTTAGGGGGTGTTGGAAGAATTCATGGTGGTCCTTTTCGTATTGGTCGTTTACATGAACCGACTAATTAATGTTTTGTTTAAGGAAAAGGAAAGTGTGCAGAGCCCAGAAATTCGTAAATTAACCGATTTGACATCGCGTATGTACTGACAATTTAGTCGGCTCAGAAATAAAAGTGCCAACCAACAGCGAACAATTTTACATCCTTATCACACTTGTCGAAAAGAAAGGGAGGGGAAAATAAAAATGTGTAACCATGGTGTTAAAATAAAAATTGTTATTATTATAAAAATATTTTATCAATTATAATTATTATAAAATTAAAATTGATAATTTATTACGTGTTATTGTAACATTTATTAATTTAATTTAATTTAGTAGTTTTAAATTTAAATATTTTAGTATTATAATTTTAAAAAAATTAAAATTTAATTTATTAATACATTTTAGTTTTAAAAAAAATACTTATAAGTCTTTGTAACTTTTGATTTCTAATTAAAGTTAATATTTTTTCAAAATTATATATTAAATTTTTTTTAATTAAAAACAACTATACAAAAACAATCTTTAAACTTTCTTGCATTTCATCCTTTTAAAATTTGACATATGTTAAGATAATTCCAATTCTTTTGTGCTATTTTTGTAAATCAATATATGTATTATTAATATGTAATATACACGTGAATAAAAGTAATTAAAAGTGAATTCTTATAGTATAAAATATAAATTTTTAACTATATATTTATCGATCATTATTAACGTATAAAATAATACACTAAAAATAAAATAAATATATTGTTTTCTACGGAGACTGTCTATATGAAAAATTTCGACATTAAATAATAAAAGAATTCAAGAATAAAAGTTTTCAAAATAAAAAATGTATAGTAATTACCATGAGTTGATACTTTGGTTATTAAAATTACTAGTATAAAATAAGTTAGTTTTTACAATAATATTTGCACCCAAAAAAACAAATGGCATAATCTTTTTTGCTCTTAACATAATTAGTATAATCTAATCAATTTTATATGTTCACGATAGTAACAATACATTTAATATGCATATTAAATATAAATATATAATTTTTTCCCCTATTTTTTTTAAATAAAGGTCACCAATCATAGTTGTTATCAATATCATTTGTATTAAACGAATCTGATTTCTAATTTGACTATTCTATAATTGATTTCTTAGTTGTTTAGACAAAAACAAAACTTTACTTTGGTCATCAAAACCTATTCTATAGATATTAGCTTTTTATTGTTTAAACTAATATGTAAATACGAACGTGATATCAAATTAAAGTATTAGCATATAGTTATGAAAATCCATTTTCTAAAGATTGGCTTTTTATTGTTTAAACCAATAAGTAAATACAAACATGATATCAAATTAAAATATGAGCATAATCAACACAAACACTATACATGACACAACACCTTGTTACCATAACCTGTAAATCTATAACCCACAAAATTAAAAGAAGAATAAATGGAGAGGGCAAATAGTATAGATAAAGTAGTAGAAAGACAGAGTATTCCAAGTTTCCAACATATTTTCAAAATATTATATTTCTCTGATAATTAGTATATTTCATTATTATTTCTGTTATCAATTTCTGTACAATAGTTGAGATATATGTATACAAAGAAAACGAAAATTAAACAATAACCATAATTCCTGCATATCCATGTTTTATGGATCCACTACCATTATTGTATGCTCAATGTTTTACTCCACTAAGTTATCAGTTCCGCACAACAACACACACCAACATTCCTCCTCAAGTTGGCGATATATGTCTCTTACGCCCAACTTGTCGTTGAGTTGTGTAAGGTTCATAGACACAGATTTTCGCGAGTATATCACCAATTTGATCTTCCTCGATTTAACAAATGAAGTTAACAATAATCTTTTCTTCAAGATTCGTTTTGATAAAGTCCGATCCACTTCAACGTGCTTCGTGCGATCACGTTGAATCGATTGCGAAGCGATGTCAATGGGCCGCTTTGTTATCACAAAATAAGTTCATTTCAGTAGTTGTGAGCAACACCAATCTCAGCTAGAAATTTTTTTCAACCAAAGGAGCTCACATATTCCTCGACCATTCCTCAAAATTCACTTCAACACCGATAAGTGCAACTACATTTTGCTTTCGCTTCCATGTAACAAGATTTACCCCACGAAAGTAAAGTACCCAGAAGTAGATTTCCTATCCTTCATATTCCCCCGCCCGCTCAATTTGTATATCCAAGGACTTCCAATCGACCATTCTTTGAAAACATGTCCTTTCCTGTGAGGATTTTAAGGCAATCTAAGTATTCGACGACCGCATCCATACGGTCTTCACTGGGCAAAGGTAATGTATTTAATCGACTTACGACACTCACAAAGATAAACAATATCAAAGTCGAGGTACGAGATAAATATACGAGTTTACCTACTAACCGTTGATATCTCCGTTTATCCGTTGGTACTGTCCACATATTCTCCGAGTTTATGATTTTGAACCATTGGAATATCGACAGTTTACACCCAAGTAGTCCCCGCTCCGCTAAGTAGTCCAGAGTATATTTCCTTTCGGGGAAAGACATATGCCTTTGTTTTGATCTTGTTACCTCAATACCTAAGAAGTATTTCGAGCCCTCCCAAGTTCTTCATTTCAAACTCATTCGAGCTTGCTCGTTGTAGAGAGATTTCTTCTTTATCATCCCCTCGTAATGATCATGTCGTCTACATAGACTATAAGGGCCGTTATCTTCCCTAATCGATGTTTTAGGAAAAGAGATGATCGTAGCTTGCTTTGTTGGAACCCATATTTCTTCATTGCCGAACTCAACCTACCAAACCACGCCGAGGCGATTGTTTTAGTCCATACAATACTGCAAGTAATCTACGCAGCTTTCTTTTCCCGATGTAACAAGATATCCCATGCGGATATCCATGTAAATCTCTTCTTCAAGGTCACCATGGCGAAGGCATTCTTCACGTCAAGTTGCAGTAATGGCCAATCTAAATTTGTTGCAAGAGATAACAAAACTCTCACGCTTTTAGTTTAGCCATGAGAAGGTTTCTTTGATAATCTATCCCATGTTTCGTGTATATCCTTTTGGTACAAGCCTCGCCTTGTAACGATCAACTAACCCATCCTTTATATACTTAATGGAGAAAATCCACTCGCATCCTACCATCTTCCTCCTCGAGGCAACTCGCTAACACCCACGTGTTATTCTTTCCGCAATGCCTCAAATTCCTCTTTATAGCTTCGAGCCCATTTGGATCGTATAAGGCTTCTTCAATGCTACTTCCTAATTTGACACGAGGAGAAAGGTTGCTCAGGCAAATACCCCGATAGGTTCTCGATAATCTTCGAAGAGATACATAATTTTCTATCGATACTGGGTTGTCGTTCTTTCTCTTCCTGGGAGTATCGACTGGGAGGTTTACCCTGATTGTGTCTCGAAAGGTAAAACATAACCAACAGTGCGTATCTATAGCATTAGTTTGTAAAGGTGTGATAGATAGCTTACCTCGTGAGTTGTTCTCAAGCAGTGAGGATTATCGGGTACTGTGAGAATGTGAGGGTACATCAACCACTTCATCTTCTGAGATTCAATTACTACTACTTCTCTGGAAGTTCAAGTCAGGTCTAGACACGGGCTCCCTCCATATTATCGGCACGATCCGAGTACGTTGACTAGTGTCAATATTTCAACATCAAGCCAATTTCGTTCTTCACCATAACTCTCCTCCCAAGAAAGTGTAATCGGATACCCAAGTGACGTGGAAAAAAAACGTTTCCGATTCAAGGAAAGTGACATCCATGGTAGTATAGTTTCTTTTAGTAATTGGATCATAACATCCAGACTCTTTTCTTTGTACACCATACCCCAAGAATACACATCTGACAAAGACATGGATCCAACTTAGTTCGTTGATTTTGCGAGGTGGACAAAAGCAATACATCCAAAAATTGGGGTGGAAGCATTAAAATAAGAGGGTAAGGGAAGATGATCGATAACACCTTTAACGGAGTTTGAAATTGTAAGGTCTTCATGGCATTCGATTCAAGAGATACACAACAGTAGTAACAAAGATCACTCCAAAGATTTATTAGCATACGGCACCGATTAGTAAGGCCCGAGCCGTTTCTAAAATATGCCTATTCTTCCTCTCCGCATTCCCCATTCTCGTCTACCAGGAACACGAGGTTTCACGGAGAATACCACGGTTGTCCAAGTACGTCCTAATTGTTGATTAACATACTCCCCTCCATTATCGACCCAAGTATCTTAATTTTTTCGTAAAATCGTGTCTCAATCATGGGCGTGAAACAGGTGAAATGTAGCAAATACTTCATCTTTATGTTCGAGAAGGTAAAGCCATGTCATTCGTGTACAATCATCAACAAAATAACAAACCAACGATGACCCGATGACGTAATAACCGGGAAGGTCCCCAAACATCGAATGTACCAAAGCAAAAGTGAGTTATACTTTTATTCACGCTCATAGATAAGACGCTTCCATGACTTCATAGATACAAGTATCACATTTGAAATCTGGAATGTGTGATATTTGAAAATAAACTGTGGAAGAGTGCTCTTAAATACCCGAACGATGGATGCCTAAATCTACGATGACATAGCCAAATATGTCGTTCCTCGTTACCAACAAGATGTCGTACGTGATCGGCTCTTTCCCGAATCGAGGTCATTCACATAATATAGCCCTCCTCTCCTAAGACCACGCCCAATGATCTCCTTGCGAGAATATCATGAAGGCAAAAAGTAGAATACATCAATACTACGCTTGCTGTCTGAAGGACCGACTTACGTACATTAGCCTGCCGATGCAGAGATGGTACAAGCAGCATAGATAATGATAACGAGGAGATAAGTGTCACCTGCTCCAGGGCCTCCCGTAATCGGATGTTGACCCCATTTGCATTGGCAACACGCTCCGTCCGTTGGGTCAGAATGGGAGTAGATCGTTTGGGTCAAATGTCAGCGTGATTTCGTAGCTCCGTGCAGTCCGTAATCCAATCCTCTTTATCACTACGAGTAGAGACGTGAAATGCTTTACTTGAAATACCTAGATCTCCGGGAAGATTCTACCGGTATGGCGTGATAGCGAGGCATTATCGGTGAGTCACAATGCCTGGCCACTGTGTCCCCTTTCTTCCGTGCCAAGATCATTCCACCATTCTCGATACCCGCTGAGTTTGAAGCAAGCTTTTCACGGCGTGTTCGAGTTTCCGCAATGGCCACATTTCCGCACAAGCAGATGGTGGATTTCCCGAGGATTTCTTGCATACCCAAAGAGGTTCCCGTGGCACGTATTATGTGGTCCTCGACCCCTTTAAAAGCCATAACTCGCTCCGGTGTGTGTATCTATACGCACGATCATCACGGCTCGTCGTGACTTCTTCCCTACGTACGAATCCACAGCTTGCTCCACCGCAGGAATGGTTTGATTTCAAGCACATCACTTCGAAGTTTTGCCGAGTCTCATCAAGTCCATCAAGGAAGGTATACACTCGATCTTCCCCGTACGACGGAGTTGTATTTTTGTATGTCATTCGCACACTCCATTGGATTAGACGATGGAAATCACCCTCGCCACAACCCTCAAGCGTCATT
Organism: Hippophae rhamnoides; assembly: GCA_033030585.1. Taxonomy (NCBI): domain Eukaryota; kingdom Viridiplantae; phylum Streptophyta; class Magnoliopsida; order Rosales; family Elaeagnaceae; genus Hippophae; species Hippophae rhamnoides. The sequence goes on along the minus strand of CM065428.1, from coordinate 55,728,064 downwards.
GTAGTATTTTTCAATGGATCCACCCGCCCTGCTTCATACGAGTAACTCGACGCGAAGATCATACACTCGAGACGTGTCTCGTCCCATCATAAGGTGGTAGCGTAGAATCCCAAACTTGTTTCGCAATTGGGAATCGAATAAAATTTGCAATCAACGAGTGGGTCCATCGAATTGATCAACCATCCTTTAACAATGGCATTTTCAGCAAGGCCATCTCCCGAACGAGTGGCTCAAGCTTCAACAGTCGAGGAAAATTCTATTAATATATCCCGCTTGTCTTGCCGAGATATACATCTCCACCACCCTGGGACCACAAGGCATAGTCGATCCTCCCAACTTGATACTAACGGGCAATGACGTCAGCTTGACAGAGGTCAGGAGCTCGATCTGAGCTCTAGTGAAAACTTCCGTCATTTTCGCCGTCAAATCTTCCAACATGAAATTGGTAGTTAAATCTCTAGATTCCGCCATGAAATCTAATTTTTTTTCCTTCCGTTTTTCCTTTTTTTACAAAGCAGCTACTATATAAATGACACAAAAAAAAACCCTTATAACCCTAACCCTAATTTGCCGTTCTCTCGCAGCTACCCCTTTCTTCCTGCGCGATTTCAGTAGATTGGTCGCAGCTTCCCCTGTCAAGTCGCCAGCTTCCACGTTCCTTAGCACGCTCCCTTCACGTTCCTCAACATAGCTCCATCCGCGTTCCTCGTACCAAAGATCTTCGCGTTGCTCCAAACACTACAGGTTCTAAACTCGCACAATTTCTTCTCGCACCAAAAATCTCACAAACTCTCTTCTTCTCCTCTTCTCTCGATTCTTCGCAGCGGCGCTCTTCTTCACAACATGCCTCTTCTCCTCTCGCAAACCGCCCGCATCGGTTTTTTTCCTTCACCGCCGAAATGGTAGTTTCAACCACACAAAGACCACCTATTCTCGTTATTCTCGTGAACCGCATCAACGGCCGTGAGTACTTGGTTTCCTTCGGTCCGACCTTCTTTCTACGGTTCTTCGTCATAATCCTCGACTCCTTAGAAGTCAGACCGATATTTTTTAAGGTGTAACCTGCAATCTTCTATTGAATTTCTCGAACAAATAAACGTGAAATAACTATCTTGCTTTCATTTTTAGGCCGCACATGTTCTGGTGTTTGAAACGCTACAAGAGTTTAATATAAACCGAGATTAGAACTCAAAAAAAAAAATCCTACTACAATCGCATCAAACCGTAAATCGAAATCGACCCGAAATCGAAACTGTAAATCGAATCCAAATCGAAATCGTAAATCAACAAATTAAAGAAATCAGCAAATTTGCAAATCAAGAATCAAAAAATTCGGTAGTTTCGTCATAAATCATCGCAGTTCATTGAAGAATATCCTCCGATACCATGTCAAAATATTGTATTTCTCTGATAATTATCAGTATATTTCATTATTATTTCTGTTATCAATTTCTGTACAATTGTTAAGATATATGTATACAAAGAAAACAAAAATTAAACAATAACCATAATTTCTGCTTATCCATATTTTATGAATCCACTACCATTATTGTATGATCCATGTTTTACAGTTATTAGTGTGTGACACAAGAACACACACCAACACATATAACAGTAATCTAAATTCTAAACACACGTTTATAAGAGACAGTGTCACTTTGGTCCCTGATACGACCCTCCAAACTGTCATTAGAAACCCTGTTTATTTCCACAATCAACTTCTTCAATCTCTAATACATTCCCTCGAACTCTAAAATCTCACGCTCTGATCTGCTATACGTGCAACTTCAATGGGCAACCTCTGTGCTTGTCTCGCACCAAAACCAACATCAGTAACGAAAAAAACCACAAAGCGTCTCCAAAACCCGCAACCGTTGTCCAACCGATGGACCCGAACCCGATCCTCCCGCAAAAACAAGCTTGACGACTCTTCGTTTCATGAACAAGCTCTCGCTGCTGCTATTCTCTTCCAAAAGCACCAGCAAAACGGTTCTTTTCCTTTTGAACGCTATGCTTCTCTTAAGTATCCGAATTCCACATCCAAGCTCAAGAAGGATGCTTTACCTCGGAGTTCCAGTTCTCGCTCTCGCTCTCTCGCTGACCCTTTGCTTCAGCCTCATCAGCTTGCGAACAAGGTTTTGGGTTTATCCCTTCAAGTTTTTCATTTATGTTCTTTTGTTTGTTCTCATTAGAAATTTTCACTGGTTTTTGAGTAATCATGAAGTTCTATGTTTTGGTGTTTCCATTTAATTGCATAATATACTCCATTTCACAAATTAAGTTTCATTTTTAAACTGTAAATATGTTGTTTCCGTATAATCGTAAAATCATGTATTTTTCATCTATTCAAAAACGCGTTTAACATATATTTTTTTAAACGAGATTAAAAGTAAAATAAGATGAATAATTGAGTTATATAAAAACAAGATGTTTTTCAATTTTGGTTCACTAACACTTCTTATGAGATTGTTTTAATTGACAGATAAGTGGACGATTTTAAGATTGAGGCTCTGTTTGAATGTGCCTATTTATAGGTGATTTTAAGAGAAGTTGTTTTAAATGAAATGATTTGGTTGAAAGTGATTTAAATAAAAGCATTGAAGTGTTTGATATATAGTAATTTTGAGCATTACTTTAGTAATTAATTTATGATATAAACATGCACATTAAACTAGTTCTTTGAAAAGTAAGATTTATTTACTTTTTTTAAAAACACAAATAATGTTTTTTAAACATTCAAAATAATTTGTTATAGAGATTTTCAAAACATTCTTGAAATTGCTTTAAACTATTTGAAAACACTTCTAAAATTGGTTCCAAAGGTACTGAATCAAGTCAATAGTTAGAACATTTTATTCTTCCCTTTTCAATATATGGTCATTTATTTTTCTCCTATAACCTATAAATGGTTTTTACTTTCGTCAGGGTATCAAGCTTGATGATCTAGAAACCAGTTATTTTGTTCTTGTCCATGGAGGTGGATTTGGTGCCTGGTGTTGGTATAAAACTATAGCTCTGCTTGAGGAGGGTGGTTTTAAAGTTACTGCTGTAGACTTGGCTGGTTCTGGAATTCATGTATCTGATACAAACAGCATTACAAGTCTTTCACAATATGTGAAGCCCCTTACTGATTTTCTTGATAAACTTGCCGAGGGAGAGAAGGTATATTAATAAATTATCCAATTATTTTCATATGAATGCTAGGACTTCATTTACACTTTCAAATTTGACCTTTACCAATTGCAGAACTGCTACATATGTATTCTGGTTCCTATCCTATACTTCCTCTGTTTCCTATCCTTCTCAATTGCTGCAGGTGATCTTGGTAGGTCATGATTTTGGTGGTGCATGTATATCATATGCAATGGAACTGTTTCCTCGTAAAGTTTCGAAGGCTATTTTCGTTGCTGCAGCAATGTCGAAAAATGGGCAAAGCACTCTCGATATGTTCTCAGGACAGGTTTCCTTCTACCTTGCGTCCCTGAAATTTAACATACCATTTGCAATCAGTATAGGTCAGGAGGGACCATAAAAAGTAGTAAAAAAAAAAAACCTTTTGTTTTTATTTGTTTCTTCTTAAATAAAAATGTTATATATATCTTGTTTGAATATAAATATATTCAGATTATTAAATTTTTAAATTTTAAAAATTTAAAATTTATAATCTAAGGGGTTACAGTTTCATTTTATACATGAATTTGTTTATAATTTTATAGATGTAATACTTAAAGTTTTCTTTATCCTACACTCTATACATATCTTCCTCAATCACATGAAATGAATTCATAAATATGTAATCTCAAATTCCTTATCTTCCTCCAACTCCAAGGCAAAAGAATTTCGCACAGCATGTTGTTTAAAGAATGCTATTTGGTTGATTATGTGCAATGCTGAAGTTATTTCAGGCTGGTTCAGATGATTTGATGTTAAAAGCTCAGAAATTTTTGTATGCAAATGGAAGTGGTCATCCTCCAACTGCTATTGATCTAGACAAGTCATTGCTCAATGATTTGCTTTTTAACCAAAGTCCTGCCAAGGTACTTTTTAATGTTGCTTTCCTTTACTTTGTTCAACATGAGATATTGTGCAGTTTGGATGTGATTTTTTTTAAAAATGATTTTAAAAGAAGTGATTTTAAAATAAACAATTATGTGTTTGGGATAGACACGTGGTTTTAAGAGATATTTTAGTCATGATCTTAAAAAGGGAACATGTAGGTATTCTAAAAGTAAATATTACTTACTTTCTTAAAAAGCATTAATAGTGTTTCTTAAAATTTTATATGTATTTCTCTTTGAGACTTCCAAACACTTCATGAAGTATTTTGGACCCTTAATAAACACTTTTAATAAAAAAATAGGCAATTTCAAACGAACCCATTAACCACTTATACATGTTCCAATTTTAATCCACATGAAGAGTATGCTCTACAGATGATTTAATGTTTTTTTTTTGGCCAAAGTACTTAGTATTTTTTTTTTGTTTATGTGAATTACCTTTTCTCTTCGTTTTGTCATACCTTTGAACTGCTTAATTAATTGTCGGTTGTATGTGGTTTAGGATGTTGCATTGGCATCTGTTTCAATGAGACCAATTCCATTTGCACCAGTTTTGGAGAAACTTTGTCTCTCTGACATGATATATGGGTCAGTAAGGCGGTTCTATATACAAGCTTCAGAAGACAATGCCATTCTCATATCACAGCAGGAGAGTATGATAAATGCAAGCCCACCTGAACGTGTATTCTGTCTGAAAGGTGCCGATCATTCACCCTTCTTCTCGAAGCCACAAGCCCTACACAAGTTATTGTTAGAGATCTCAAAGATTTCTTAAACTTAGAAAATATATTTCTTGCTAATTATTTATGGGAATCCCCTCTCAATTAGAGCTCCACTAACATGATCGGACAGTAAGGAGTTGTACTAAGATGTAAATATACCTAGTATTTACAATTTTCATGTTTGCCATTTTTCCTCCTTTTTTTTTTGGTACCGTGAGAAATTTACATATAAGTATGCTACCAAAATTATTTACTCTGTAATGAAAATGCAATAATTAAGTGTTGATTTTCTCTGATTTTTGTTGAGAGAGTTATTGAATTGATTTTGGCTTAATGTCTAATGTTATATTTATACATTGAAAGGAAGAAACTAGCCGTTACTAAATTAGTCGTTATTAAACTAGCTGTTACTAAACTAGCCGTTACTAAACTAGTCGTTATTAAACTAGCCGTTATTAAACTAATTATTCTCAACACTCCCCCTCAAGTTAGGTGTGTAGATATCGGTCAATCCTAACTTGCTTAAATTTTCTTCGAATGATTTTAAATCTAAACCTTTGGTGAAGATGTCCGCTAATTGTTTTTCACTTCTCACAAATGGAGTTTCAATTTCCTTTGCTTGAATTTTTTCTCGAATGAAGTGGCAATCCACTTCGATGTGTTTTGTTCTCTCGTGATATCACAAAACATCTTCATTGGTTCTTGAATTTTAATTCCGATATCCAAAAGAAGTTGTTTGATCCAAGTTAGCTCGCATGAGGTTGATGCCATGGCTCGATATTACGCCTGCAGCGATGCGTGCCACATACGCCATTTTGTTTCTTGCTTTTCCATGTGACTAAATTTCCGCCTACAAACGTGCAAAAACCGATTGGTTGATTTTCTATCAAAGCTACCGGAATCTGCATCGGGTAGCCATACCTTCATTAAATTATTACGTTTCATGAGAATTCCTTTACTAGGTGTCCCTTTTAAATATTTTAAAATTCTATGTATAGCCTCTAAATGTGGTGTTACAGGTGTATGCGTAAATTTACTAATTTGACTTCTTGAAAAAGAAATGTCACGGTGGATTCTGAATTAAATAAATTAATTTTCCTCTGATCTTTGAAATTGGCTTATGTCTTCTAAAGGTTCGCCATCCTCGATATTTAATTTGCATTTACTATCTATTGGTGTAGATGTTGGTTTACTCTCTAATTTACGGTTTCTTTCAATAGGTCAAGTGTATATTTTCTTTGTGAAATAAAAAAGAGTCCGCTTTGGGTGAATGTGTTATTTCTATTCCTAGAAAATATTTTAATAAACCTAAGTCTTTGATATCAAAATTCTCCTTTAATTTCATTTTCACTTTTTTTAATTTCTTCCAAATTATTTAGGTAATTATTATATCATCTACATATACTAGAATTATGGTTGTGAATTTACCATAATTTTTGGAAAATAATAGTGATCGGCATTACTAATTTTAAAATCACGAAGAAATTAAATAAGGCTTAGTTTTCCATACCATGCTGTGGAGATTGCTTTGGTCAGTAAATAGATTTTTTAACCTACACCTTTAGACTAGAATTGTTTTCTTTTATGACCAGGTGGAAGTGTCATATATACCTCTTCTACAAGTGTTCCTTGGAGAAAAGCATTCTTGACATCCATTTGATGTAAGGTCGATTTTGGTTCTGGTATGGAAAGTAAAATCCTAACGGTATTCATTTTGGCCACATGTGCAAATGTTTCTTAATAATCTACTTATAGGTTTGAGTGTAACCTTTTGCCACTAATCGTGCTTTGTACCTTTCAATAGTACCATCACTATTAAACTTAATCTTATAGACCCGTTTGCATCCTACGGGTTTCTTTCCCTTGGTAGTTGTCACGACTACCCGTGTTTCATTTTTTCAAGTGCTTTCGAAAGTTCTTCTTTCATTTGCTTTACACCCATACGAGTTGGCCTATTGCTTCCTCATAGTTATTTGGCTCATTTTCTTTAGAAATTGAGGTCAAATAAGTCTATATTGTGGTGTAACATTTTCATAAGATAAATAATTTTGGATAGGATATTTTTGCCTCGTATGTTACAAAATCCATTAATCTAGTTGTAGGTTGTGGAGTCGATTAGACATACCGATGGTATTATTTCGATAGTACCATCTTCCCCCTCACTTTGAGAAGTTTCATCCTCTTCATTATCGTTGATTATTTTATTTTCATTTTCTACTACTATATTTCCTTTTTCAGAATAAAAAAATGGAAATGTAAATTCATTTGGTTCCTCTTGGTTATTAGTCTCCTTTTCTAGTGTTTTGTAATATGGCTCATTTTCTTGGAATGTCACATCTCTTGAAATGTAATGTTTTTTGTTAATCGGATCATAGCATTTATAACCCTTTTTTTGAGATGAATACTCTAAGAAAATAGCTTTGATTGGTGTATAATCTAACTTGTGTTGTTTATTTTTGTGCACATAACATGTACATCCAAATACTCTTAAATGATAGATATTGAGTTTTTCTTGGTAGAGGATTTCTAGTGGGCTTTTGAAATTCAAATTGGCACTTGGCAATCTATTAATTAAATATGTTGCGGTGAGAACGACCTCAGGAGCCAAAAAATTATTGAAACATTATTTTGAAACAAAAGTACTCTTGTTACTTCAAGTAAATGTCGATTTTTTCTTTCGACACACCATTTTGTTGGGGTGTGTAAATACAAGTTGTTTGATGTAAAATTCCTTTTAACGCTTGAAAAAATTTGTAAAATTTGGATTTACAAATTCCGTTCCATTATCATACTAAAAGTTTTAATCTTTGCATCATATTGATTTTCTACAAAATTATAAAATTCTTGAAATTGAGAAAACACTTCACTTTTATTTTTTAACAAGTGTAACCATGTAGTTCTTGGAAAATCATCTATAAATATAACAAAGTATTTATAACCATTAAATGACTCGATTGGAGCGAGACCCCGAAACATCAGAATGTACTATCTCAAAAGGTTTTTTGCTCTTACAATTGGATAAACTAAATGGTAACCTTGTGTGCTTTCCTAATTTGCAAATTTCACAACTACTACAATCTAGTTGTTTGAAATCAAAAATACATTTTAAAATCTTATCGGAAGGATGTCCAATTCTCTTATGCGAAAGTGCCTAATTCTTCTTCTTTTTTTTAATATTGAAGTTGCATTTTTCTTCACTTAGAATATAAAGCCCATTTTCTAGAAAACTCAGCAATGATATTCTTTTGTTATCAATTCGAAAAATCACATTTTTGGATGTAAATGTAATTTCACAATTTAAGTCTTGTGTGATTTTACTAATGGATAACAAGTTAGATGTACAATTATTCACATGCAAAACATTTGAAATTTTTCTTGAAAGGAGACTAATTGAACCATTTCCTAAAATTTCCATTTTTCACCATTTGCAACGATTACAAATTGTTTAGTCTCGATTTTTTGTAATTATTGAGTAAGTTTTATTTCTGTTATGTGATCAGTTGAACACGAATCAAGAATCCATTTGGAATTTAAAGAATTTTGAGTAAGGTTTGTAATCATACCGAGAGTTTTTGAGATTTTCCTTGAAACATCACGGATAATTGTGTATCTGTTGCCTCATTTGATCCATATCCACCTACTTTTATTTCTTTTTATTTCCGTTTGTACTCATATCCTCTTTTCCTTTTTGTGCGAGTAACCCATTTTCTCTCTCTCTACCTAATTTTGTCGGCCGATCTCCTGCAATGAAGCCTCGCTGTGCCTTCCACTTTTGTCGGGAGATGAGGGTTGAAACACCGACATTCCTCGCGCTTGTGTCCTTCCTTTACAATAATTGCGGCAGTGAGTGACCGCCCAGCGTTCCTCGCGCTTATGTCCTTCCTTCACAATAATCGCAGCCCGAGTGAGTGTTTGATGCTCCCCGACGTTAAGCCTAGGGTTAGATCTGGTGATGAAAGCCTTGAGCCAGGGTTGTCGGGTAGTTGAGTACCCGTCAACTATTCTTCTTGTCTCTTCTCTTTCAACCATCAATGACCTCGTCAACGGATGACTTACCACGTGAGAAGAATTTGTGAGTGTACCCCTGTAGCTTGAATCGAGCTTGGAGAGGAAGGTGAAAATTCCATCCTGCTTCATTTCTTCTTTTGATTTCATCAAGATCAAGCTGTGAGAGGTCGATACAACTCTAATTTCATCATTCTTTTTTGGATTTTTCTTTGAATAGTTCGGTGACGGATTGATTTTGTTGTTATGTTGTTGAAGTTCTTCTTTGAAGTTGATAAATAAGAGAGTAATTTTTCTTAACTGGAACATTGTCTAGAAGCTTTTAACACGCGTATCTCATTTTGTATCTAGATATGTCATGAGATCGAGAGATATGGGGTTCCATGGTTTGCGATAACCAACTTCATGGCGAGATTGTCACTCTTTCTCCATTCTGAAATTTCCTTTCTTTCTTCAGTTGGGTGTGTTGGATCTTCGGCTTTTGGTTTTGATTTCTCGCATTGGACAGTACTTTCCAAAATTTGTCTCTGGAATTAGACCAAAAGTTACTTGGCGTCTTCCAGAAGTGGTAATTTTTATCATTTAACACACGTAAGTCTCTACATATGTTGTGACATTTTATAGATTTCTTGAACTTATCTGATTCTTGTTTGTGGGATTGATTTGGAGCAGATCAAATGCAACGCTCGATACCATGTTGATTGATTTTCTCTGATTTTTGTTGAGAGAGTTATTGAATTGATTTTGACTTAATGTCTAATGTTATATTTATACATTGAAAGGAAGAAACTAGTCGTTACTAACTAACCGTTATTAAACTAATTATTCTCAACATTAAGCAAATTCGGCAATACTCGTTGCTTGATTTTCACTATTTTATTAAAAAGGCTGCTTCATTATGTTCAAATTGATTTTTGGCTTTACGGCGACAACAGAAAATTTTAATGAAGTTCAAAATTATTACGATCAACTAATCATTCCACGTAAAAGTTAAAATAAACTAACAAAAAGTTTCATAAAATAATAATAATAAAATGACTCCAAAGAATTAAAGAAACAATAATAAAAATTATTAATAATTGAAAAAAAATCATTGTAAGACAGATTTATTTAATTATTTTATTTTAAATATTACCAATTTTAAATATTATTTATTATTCAATTGTATACTTAACATCTCAAACAAATTATCAAAACCTATAAATTTGATTATCAATAACAAAAATTAATGTATTTATTTTTTAAAAATATTTTTATTAAAAAAAAAACAAGATTTATAATTATAAATTATCTAAAATTTATAATATATTGAAATATAATATCACAATAAAAAAACCTATAGAACAAATTGATAGTAAAAGATTATATTCTAACAAGATACAATAAAAACAATATAACTAATCTTCAATTAAGATCATTTCTAGTAAGTTATGAAAGTGGCACATATATTTGTAGAGGATTGAAGACTTGTATTGGATGGTTGAAGTATGAAAATTTGTTAAATTTAAATCTTATCACACCATTTTTGCATTGAAGATCATTAATTTGAAATGATTGGAGTTGTTTGGGTAAATATGTTTTAAACATACTAATAAATATTTAAATTAATTAAGAAAAAAAAAGAATTATGACTATTTTTTTATTGAAAGATAAACAAATCAAACTATTTATAAAGGGAAAAGAGAATTATTATATATTATAAATTTATCTCAATATTAATTAATGTAGTAATTTTTTATTTCTTGTAATTTTGTAGTCACAATTATAAAAAAAAATATAATATATTATATTATTATATATATTTTATTAATATTAATTATTTATCTCACCTTAATTTCTAACATTTTTTTATAAAAATAAAAAATTAAAATCGCTCACTAAATTTATGATACCCAATTTAGCATGTTTAAAACTATAATAAATATATCCAATTTAACATACTTAAATTCATTAAATTTTTGCATATACTGTAGATTTTTTGTTAGACAAAAAAAAAAATAAAAATGGTGTGCCACGTTATTGATTGTACACCTTTTTTAAGAAAGGAACAAAGTAGCTGACCCACGGTACTCCCCTAGTCCCTCACACATTTGATCAGTTGGATAGTATTAGAGAATTAGCCCTCAGTTAGGGTTTTTGGTTCTCTTTGTTCACTCTCTGCGTTTTTGGTGCGAAGTATAGAACCATTCGCGATTATACTGAATTGCAGAGAGCTATACGACGATGACGACCGTGCTGCCAACTTCCGAAGAAGATCCGGCACTCGCCGTTGTCCGATTTACTTCAGAGCTTGCCTGGGCTGACGCCGGTCCTGAGGTCGGTTGCTTCTTTCACTTTTTATTGATTCCTTGAGTACTTCTGTTTATATATATTTACCCGCGTACTTATAGGGAGAACTGAAGTTTCAATCTGATATATTTTTTTTCTGGCTTTTCATATGTATTACATAAGTTCAACTGGTGCCACAGTAGTTCTTTTTTGTTCTAATTTCAATATTTAAATTCTATTTCTTCTTTTAGTGGTTGTATTTCGGGTTTAATAACTGAACGTACTTCATTTTGATTTGATACTGAGCTTATGTGCGATGTGATTGTCAAATTTGTGAAAACTAATATCGCCGCTGTCAGTTCTGCATTGTTCATTCGTGGTATGCATTAAATAAAAATTTATTTCAATTGCCAGCCGCCAAATTACTGTTGGTAATTAGCATATATAAGATTCCTATTTGGTGGCGAGGAATCGGGAACGTTAGTCGAGTATTAAATTTTTTTTTCTTCCCTAAATTTGATTTTGTGGCTAAAACGGGAATTTTTAAAATTTAAAGCTAGATTAGAATGTGTTGTTACTACACAGGTTGCTGAGCCACAAGTTACTAGACTGTGTCTTGAAGCCCAAGAATGCATGGTAATGGGCAGGCGATTTGATTTGGTCTCACTGATGCTCACATCTGCTGAAGTGATATTTTCTAAAATCAATGAGAAAGGTATTTGATTGGTGTTTGATCATTTATGTTTTATATCAAGAACTTATGGATATTGACTAGCAATTGTAGTCCTTTTCCCATTGTACACAAGAATGATATATTGGTTCTTTCTGTTTAGATTTTGAGTGCGTTTTGACTGTTATCTGTAATGAGGTTACAAAGTCTGGAAGTCTAGATGAAGCAATGGAGATGGCAAAACTTATATCTACCAAGATTACTCAGCAACCAAATGAAAAGCCTGCCATGCGTTTAAAAATGTAATGCACAATTTTGAATTCAATTCTAGCTTTTAGAAAGAAAGAAAAAAAATCATAGTGTTATTTTTCATGGTTGTCAACCTTTTACAGTTTATTCAATCTCTACAACCTATTGGAGAACCCATACAGTCGTTTTTATGTTTACATGAAGGCCCTAAATTTGGCAATTGAAGGGAAGGTTACCACTGAACATGTAGTTTCTTCTTTCAAAAAGATAGACAGTTTCTTGAAAGAGTGGAATATTGGGATTGGCGACCAAAGACAATTATTTCTAACCATCGCTAATGTTTTAAGGGAAAATAAAAGGTAAGTTGAAAATTCATGGGGTATTTCATGATAAGAGTAATGTTTAGCTAATGTTTTTCTGAATCAAAATTTTCACCATTGTTCTCTACTATCGGTAATTATTATTTATTATTAGTTTTATGGTTATCAATTCAGCTCAGGAAAGGACACTTTTAAATTTTTGACCAAGTACTTGGCAACCTTTTCGGGTGAAGATGAGCATACTCTTGGTGAAGCCAAGGAGGAAGCTGTCTGTACAATTATAGAGTTTGTCAAGGCTCCAGACATGTTCCAGGTACTATGAGGCCCTGGAAACTTCAAACACTTTTTTATTCTTGTTGCCCCATAAGTTGATTTTATATGATACTTGTGTGTATTAAGAAATCATTCAAAATAATGTAAACATGAATTGTAAGTGACATCTTTGTTCAAAGTTCATAGTTTCAAAGTGAGCAAAGTAATGTGATACATAAGTATAAAAACTTTGAAGAAATATATACATTGAAAAGTCAGTTGAAATGCCTTTTTACTGTTGCATACGACTTAAGTTAATTCTCTTACTAGCTGTGCATTATCTAGATGAGTATTGGTGCTGAGAATTGATCTTTTTTGCTATATTCTGCAGTGTGATTTACTAGATATGCCTGCTGTGGGGCAATTGGAGAATGATGCTAAATATGCTTTGGTATATCAACTGCTGAAAATCTTTCTCACTAAGAGACTGGATTCTTACTTGGAATTTCATGCCATGAATTCTGCTCTACTGAAAGACTACGGTACAAGTAAAGTTTATTTCACTCCTTGTTCATGGCTTCCATATAAGTTAGGATTTCTTCATTGTTAAGCACTTAAATTAAGTTTTTTCATTAATATGATGGGTCTTGTTCATGAAGATTGCATTAATAAGATGCGCTTGATGTCATTGGTGGATCTTGGCTCTGATGAAGGTGGAGTAATTCCTTACAATCTTATTAAAGATACACTTCAGGTTAGTTTGCATTTCCTTTCAGATAGCTCTGCAATTACTCATATCTTTGTTAATTAAGTTCTGGATTATCTATACACAGATTAATGATAATGAGGTGGAACCATGGGTCGTTAAGGCAATAACTGCAAAGCTAATTGATTGTAAAATGGACCAGATGAATCAAGTTGTAATCATAACGTAAGCTTTCTATGTACTCTGTTATGTCCATATTTATATTGCAGGATAGGATAAATCATAAATATTTTTGTGGAGTCAGATTGCTCATAACTCAAGCATTAGATATTGTCTATTTGCAAACCCTGATTAGCTTTTTAAAAATATGCAGCCGCTGTACAGAGCGTGTATTTAGTCAGCATCAGTGGCAAACACTTAGAAGAAAGTTAGTGACATGGAGGGTAAGTGGTTGCTTGCGTTTGTTACACCCTGTGAAAATATATTACTGTTATTTTCTTGTGCTATATGGTCACGTGCCATATAAAATCCCCTGCATTTTGTATTTTATCATCTTTTTAACAAATGCCCATTTTCAGGGTAACGTTGCAAATGTTATTAGCACAATTCGAGCAAACAGGATCACAGATGGTTCACAAGCAATGCAAGGGTTAGCTATTCGTTAGAGGGTATTCTTGTTTCCAAAATGTATCTTTTACTTTGGACCATCGTTATCTAGAAAATAGGCAGAGATGATGAGAGGATACCCATATTTTTTAACCCCTTTTTTGGGACCAAATCAAAATGTTATGGCAATTTTGTAAGTAGTGGCAAGTTATGATTTGTATTGATTGGTCGTTGTAAACTTGCTATTTCTGTATGGATGATAATGCCATTGTTTGGTTTCTTTGGTTTCCTGTCTCGGTGGTATGCCGCAACCCTCAATGCCATGGTTGTAACTTGTAGTGGATATGGAGCCTATTTTGCTTTTTAGACTATTCCACATTTTTTGTTAGCTCCATAGTAACATCGAAGGAAATAGTTGGCATGAGCAATTTGCAATGGCCAACACTATAAGTACAATCAGAATAGTCCAAGAAATCTTAGTTTAGGATTAGACATGTAAATGGGACTATGCACGCACGTTTTGCATCTCATAACATGGCCCAATTAGTTTTAACCTCGTCCCAATTAAAGCCCATTTCACTTGATTTTATTTTGTATTATGTTTATCCCGGTTTATTCTTTCCTGATTTATTTTTTATGTTTTTAGTGGTCTTCAACTATAAAAGGCAATAATGAAATTATTTAAGTTTTCTATTATTATTTACAACGTAACATTAGGTAGAAGACATGGAGTTTGATATCTTAAGATTGATTTTTTTTTTCCTTTCGTTGATTTTTTCTTCGTTTCGGTTCAAAAAGGACTAACCAAACAATATAAGAGAGGAGAGAGAAAGAAGAAAAGGGGTGGGGGGAGGGGGGGAGAGTTCTTACACTTCTTTTATCTTCAATCAGCTAAGGATTTGGCCATTGATGGCAATGGAGAAAGGAAGGGGATAAATAATTATGTGAAAAATCTAAATAAATTATCAAAAGGTTTGACTTTGTCTTACCCTTTTCTTCTATTTTGAGTATTTGTCCACTTTTTTTATTTATCAAAAACTCATTTTTTTTCTTTATACTTGTGACAAGAAAATTTTAAAAGATATCTAATGTACCAGCACAGCCCACGTTACTTAAACCCATGTAACATACCATTCCAAAAATATATGTTTTTGGGTTGGGATAATCCGAACCTAATGTTTAGATTAACTGGGTTGGATCCAATTGTCTCGTACCTTTTGACATCTCCATTTATGATATTCAAGATATTATTAATGTGTTTTAATCAAAATGGTTCTTTATAGCTAAGTAAATTAAATTTTAAATAGAATGATTTTTTACGTCATTCATGCCCTAATTTTATGCAAATCTCTCTTAAAAATATTGATATATTTAGTATTATAATCGAGCAGTTGGATAAGTATCAAATTACAAGAAAATTATTGAAAATTATCATTTACCAATGGAAAAATGCACGGGGAAAAATATATATTTATTATCGAACTAAGAGTCACAACCATCTTGGTTGCTTGGTTAAGTAATATTCGTATTCGAATTTGAAATATACAATCCCCCACCAATTTTTGGCCAGATGCTGTGGCATTAAATGAATAATAATTTGAATTTTCCTTCAAAAAAATGGTATAACACAAATCTAATTAGAAATATTCATAAAAGGATCTAATGTAAGCCCAAATTGGCAAGTAATTGAGTTAAGAAATTCAGAAGAATTCAACATAACCATAGGACCTATGGCATAGGTGATTCAAATCCGGCATCTTGATTCTGGCGCTTGGCTACATGACAACATTTTGCTATGTTTAATCCAGAAAGCTTTGCAACCAAACACCCGCAGATGATAAAGTTTGAATATTTCATTTTTAGGGATATGAACAAATTTTTTGTAACCAAACATCCACAGATGATCATAGAAAATATAATTTTATGACCACACTTTATCTGGAACTTCTATCTTAAACAATTTTTATATATGTTTGCATGTTACAAATGATTTTGTTGGTTTCTTGTTGTAGATGGTGGCTCTAAATTGAGCTGGACATTTGAAAGGTTGGGTCCATTATTTATCTCATTCTTGGTTCAACTCTGGCTACTCAGCGTCACGAGTAAACTTGAAAACCATTGTTGAATTGGACTATTAACTATTCTTTATATAAGCCAAATTTGGAAGCATATTGTCAAAAACAGATACTCAGAAGCTGTATGAAGTTGTTTCAAATAAACTTGTAGCATCAATTCTTCCAATCATTTTTAGGAGATAAGAACTACCTAAAGAGTGGATAAGGTTTTCGTGTATGTTATATTGGACAAAATTTTGATACCTATGTCCATCTAGTAAGTGAACGTGTTACAATCTAATTAACCCTTTGTTAGTAAGTGGTGTGAGAGGAGTACCCCCTAGAAAGTTTTAGATAACTTTACATGTGAGAGTAGACATCTAACTCTCTCCATCAAAGTTCTATTCATTCTCTCAACTAAGCTATTCAATTGCGGTGTCTTTGGAGGTGTCATATGATGTCGAATACCATGCTTTTTACAGTAAGCATGAAAAGGCCTTGTGTATTCTCCACCATTGTCTATTTGAATGCACTTTAGTTTCTTTTCAGTCTGTTTCTCAATTGAGGCATGAAATTCTTTAAAGACATCTAGCACCTTAATGATTATTAATGAAAGTTACAAAGTATTGAGCACCACTATGTGACTTTGGAATTGATCCACACAAATCTAAATGAATCAGATCTAAAATATTATTCATTTTGGAAGGAGGGAAACTCTTGACAACAACTTTGTTTTGCTTTCCTGCTAGACAATCGACACATTTTTCCAAATATACTTCATCCATTCCGGGAAGTATCTTCTTCCCGGCTAGAGTTGTCATACATTTTTTACCCATGTGACTGAGTCTCTTATGTCATAATTCATTTGCACTGTCTTTCTCCACAATATTTACTATGTCGGTAGAGAGCTTCGCTTGCATTATATACAGAGTTGTATGTTTCTCATCTCTAGTCACTACTAAGGAGCCTTTTGTAAGTTTCCATTTGTCATAAATGAAGGAGCTGCAATATCCTTCATTTATAAGTTTGCGTATAAAGATCAAATTCAAGCACATATATGGAATATGCTTTACATCCTTCAGAAATAGTCTGGTTCCATTGTCTATTTCCAAGAAAACATCTCTTATTCCCAAAACCTTTGACATGCCTTCATTTCCCATTTTACCAACACCAAAACTTCTAGATGTGTATGATGAGAAAAATTGTTTACGCGATGTAGCGTAAATTTTAGTACCACTATCAATCACCCAATTAGTCTCGTGTGATGCAAGATTTAAAAAATATTCATCATAAACAATATTGAACTCGTCTTTGGTATTTGTTTACTCATCATTACTGCTGTCATCTTTTTTCACTACTTTGCCTTTGTTCATTTATTGTTCCTTCTTGAACACTCGTCAAAATTTCTTGATGTGACCTTTCCTTTTACAGTGATGGCATTTAAAATTGACATATTTGTTTGATTTGCCTATACTCTTGCCTCTGGGTTTCTATTCTTTATACTGTCTTCTTCCTCTGGACTCTATGATAAAGGATTGTGTTTCTGAATATCCCTCTCTGTTATGTTTCTTATATGACAACAGTGCTTCTACAACAAATTCAAACTCCATCTTGTCTTTAACATAAGTTAGAGTTGTTGTTAGATGATTATATGATGAGGGTAGTGATGCCAGCAACATCACAACTTTTTCTTTATCGTTGAAACTCACATTGAATCTTGCTGATTGAGAAAACTTACTATTGAAATCGTTAATGTGTTACATCATGCTCACATTATCTTCTTTTCTCATATGATATAGCTCATTCCACAAATAAAATTTATTGGTAAGGTTCTTTGACGTGTGCATGTTTTCAAAAGTCTCTTATGTTTCTTTTATGGTCTTACAATTTTTTGATTCAATATTTTGCAAGACACTATCTAAGAGATTTAGACGGATTGTACCGACTGCAATGTCATCTATCTCCTCCCACTGTTCCTTAGTGACAGTTGCTGTTTTCTTTTCTTTCCCCAACAATGCCTTATGAACCTTTTGTTAAATGAGAATATCCTTCATCCTATGCCATAAATAGAAATTATTATTGCTATTAAATTTCTCAATATCTACTTTCTAATTTGACATTTTTTTCGTTGTGTTTCTTTTTTAGCAAATAAATACTCTCTGGACTTAATAAAATCTTTTTTGATGTGACAGATCAGTCTATGCTACAACTATAGAGCATACTAAGAATTTTACTAGACCAGCTTTGATACAAGTTATTAGGTTACAACGCGTAAAAATAAAATAAATTCAATAGAGTAAAATAATGACACCGATAATTTAACGTGGTTTATCATTTAATTTGAGCTACGTCTACGGGACAAACTTCGAAAAATATTTCTTCCACTAATAAAATTAATGAGTACAAAGTGAGAGGTAATACAATAAAGTGAGATAAATCTAAAATAGTGATACACAAGTGTTTCCTAAACTCACTATTTTGTTACCCTCTTTTTAGAAAAATATCACAAATATTTTTCTAAAATATTCTCTCTCATTCTTTTACACACACAACACTATTTTTCATCAAAGAAAATTATTCATTTGGTTTTGCTTTTCTTCTCTTCTTTTAGTGCGTTTTTCTAAGATAAAAATATTACCTATTTATAGTTAAAATTGAAACAATTAAAGTCAAATATAATTAATGGGATTTTATCTACATTTTTTTCCCTTAAATATAATTAATGAAATTTTACTTACATTTTTTATTTTCTTCCAGACCTAACATCCTATAAATTGAACCAAAAATGTTAAACAATAAAGTTGTTTAAAAAGGATATATTACCAACATCAAATCCTCTACCCATTCACAAGCCATTATTTGAATACCCTAAATTCACAAGCATAATTATGATGGAAACGAAATATGGATGGACGTTTCGCATCCATTATAGATATCAGCTCATCAATATAATGTCCAAATTGATCATTGACAACTTCACCAACATAATTTTCTTTAACTTGTGAAGGTAATCGTTTAGGATTGTGAAACCATATTATAAGAATGAGGATGTTCCTTCATTTTACAAACAATGATCGACACTAATGTTTGGGGCACATCATTACCAACAACTATTTATAGAATAGAGAAGTCATTGTTTAGAAAATTAAAACATACTAGCGAATAATAAACAGAATAGAGAGAGGATTACTAAGAATAGAGAAATAATGGATTATCTGTTGAGAATAATTAGTTTAATAACGGCTAGTTAGTAACGGCTAGTTAGTAACGGTTAGTTTAATAACGGCTAGTTTAGTAACGGCTAGTTTAATAACGGATAGTTTAATAACGGCTAGTTTAATAACGGCTAATTTAGTAATGGCTAGTTTAATAACGGCTAGTTTCTTCCTTTCAATGTATAAATATAACATTAGACATTAAGCCAAAATCAATTCAATAACTCTCTCAACAAAAATCAGAGAAAATCAACATGGTATCAGAGCAGATTTGATCTTGCTCCAAATCAATCCCACAAACAAGAACCACATAAGTTCAACAAATCTAGAAAATGACACAACATATAGAGAGACTTACAGTGTGGCCGCTAAATGGTAAAAATTACCATCTTTGGGCACGTCAAGTGACTTTTGGTCTAATCGGCAGAGACAAATTTGAGCATGTCACTGGTGAGAAATCAAAACCAAAAGCCGAAGATCCAACACACCCAACAGTTGAAGAAAGAAAGGAAATTTCAGAATGGAGAAAGAGTGACAATCTCGTCATGAGTTTGTTATTTGCAACCATAGAACCCCATATCTCTGATCTCATGACATATCTAGATACCGCTCGAGATATGTAGGTTAAAGCCGAGACAATGTTCGGAAAGAAGAAAAATTACTCTCTTATTTATCAACTTCAGCAAGAACTTCAACAGTTACAACAACAAAATCAATCCGTCACCGAACTATTCAGCAAAATCCAAAAAAAGAATGATGAAATTAGAGTGTATCGACCTCTCACAGTTGATCTTGATGAAATCAAAAGAAGAAATGAGCAGGATGGAATTTTCACCTTCCTCTCCAAGCTCGATTCAAGCTATGAGGGGGTACACTCACAAATTCTTCTCATGGGTAAGCTGTCATCTGTTGATGAGGTTGTTGGGATGGTTGAAAGAGAAGAGACAAGAAGAATAGTGATGGGTACTCAACTACCTGACAACCCTGAAGCCAAGGCTTTCATCGCGACCGATCTAACCCAGGCCGAACGTCGGGAGACCAAACACTCACCGCCATTGCGATTATTGTAAAGAAGGAAGGACATAAGCGCGAGGAATGCCGGTCACTCACTCGCTGCAATTATTGTAAGAAGGAAGGACACAAGCGCGAGGAATCGCTGGTGTTTCAACCCTCATCTCCGACAAAAAGGGAAGGCGAGGCTTTCACGTAGGGAGATCGACAAAAATTAGAGAAAGCGTAGAGAAAATAGGTTACTCGCACAAAAGGAAAAAGAGAGGGATATAGGTACAAACGGAAATGAAAAAGAAATAAAAGGTGAGGTGGATATGGATCAAATGAAGTACCCATTTGTATACACAATTATCCGTGATGTTTCAAGGAAAATCTCAAAAAACTCGTATGATTACAAACCTTACTCAAAATTCTTTAAATTCCAAATGGATTCTTGATTCAGTTCAACTGATCACATAACAGGAAATAAAAACTTACTCAATAATTACAAAAAAATTGAGACTAAACAATTTGTAATCGTTGCAAATGGTGAAAAAATGGAAATTTTAGGAAATGGTTCAATTAGTCTCCTTTCAAGAAAAATTTCAAATGTTTTGCATGTGAATAATTGTACATCTAACTTGTTATCCATTAGTAAAATCACACGAGACTTAAATTGTGAAATTACATTTACATCCAAAAATATGATTTTTCAGGAATTGATAACGAAGAATATCATTGGTGAAGGTTTTCTAGAAAATGGGCTTTATATTCTAAGTGAAGAAAAGTGAAACTTCAATATTAAAAAAGAAGAAGAATTAGGCACTCTTTGGCATAAGAGATTTGGACATCCTTCCAATAAGATTTTAAAATGTATTTTTGATTTCAAACAACTAGATTGTAGTAGTTGTGAAATTTGCAAATTAGGAAAGCACACAAGGTTACCATTTAGTTTATCCAATTGTAAAAGCAAAAAACCTTTTGAGATAATACATTCTGATGTTTGGGACCCTGCTCCAATTGAGTCATTTAATGGTTATAAATACTTTGTTATATTTATAGATGATTTTTCAAGAACTACATGGTTACACTTGTTAAAAAATAAAAGTGAAGTGTTTTCTCAATTTCAAGAATTTTATAATTTTATAGAAAATCAATATGATGCAAAGATTAAAACTTTTAGAAGTGATAATGGAACGGAATTTGCAAATCAAAATTTTACAAATTTTTTCAAGCAAAAAGGAATTTTACATCAAACAACTTGTATTTACACACCCTAACAAAATGGTGTGTCAGAAAGAAAAAATCGATATTTACTTGAAGTAACAAGAGTAATTTTGTTTCAAAATAATGTTCCAATAATTTTTTGATCGGATGTTGTTCTAACCGCAACATATTTAATTAATAGATTGCCAAGTGCCAATTTGAATTTCAAAAGCCCACTAGAAATCCTCTACCAAGAAAAACTCAATATCTATCATTTAAGAGTATTTGGATGTACATGTTATGTGCACAAAAATAAACAACACAAGTTAGATTATACGTCAATCAAAGCTATTTTCTTGGGGTATTCATCTCAAAAAAAGGGTTATAAATGCTATGATCCGATTAGGAATGGGAACGGGGACGGGCGGGGACGGTTTTTGATATAACCGTCCCCGAACCGAATTTTAAAACCTATAACCGAAACCGCCCGAAAACCGTTGCCTGGGACGGTTTTACCCGCGAGTAATTGGGACCGACGCAGAAAACCCCAAAAAAAAACCGAAATATATATATAATTTAATTTATTAAATATATATAATTAATTTTTTATTTATAATTTAATATATAATTTAATTAATTAAATCTAATTAATTTCGGGTACGGGTAGGTACGGTTTTTAGTATAACCATAACCGAACCGTAACCGTTGTTTCATATTCGGTTTTTCCCCGAAACCGTCCCCGTCCCCGAAATTTACCGGTTAAAAACCGAACCGTCGGTTCGGATAACCGCGGATAACCGAATCCGCAGTTTTTTTGCCCATCCCTAGATCCGATTAACAAAAAACATTACATTTCAAGAGATGTGACATTCCAAGAAAATGAGCCATATTACAAAACACTAGAAAAAGAGACTAATAACCAAGAGGAACCAAATGAATTTACATTTCCATTTTTTTATTCTGAAGAAGGAAATATAGTAGTAGAAAATGAAAATGAAATAATCAACGAGAATGAAGAGGATGAAACTTCTCAAAGGGGAGTGAAGACGTACTACCGAAATAATACCATCGGTATGTCTAATCGACTCACAACCTATAACTAGATTACGAGATTTTGTAACATACGAGGTAAAATATCCTATCCAAAATTATTTATCTTATGAAAAATGTTACACCATTAACATAGGACTTATTCAATTTGACCTCAATTTCCAAAGAAAATGAGCCAAATAACTATGAGAAGCACAGGCTAACTAGTACGGTGCAAAAAGCAATGGAAGAAGAACTTGAAAGCACTTGAAAAAAATGAAACATGGGTAGTCGTACAACTACCCGAAGGAAAGAAACCCGTAGGATACAAATGGGTCTATAAGATTAAGTTTAATAGTGATGGTACTATTGAAAGGTACAAAGCACGATTAGTGGCAAAAGGTTACACTCAAACCTATGGTGTAGATTATCAAGAAACATTTGCACCCGTGGCCAAAATGAATACCGTTAGGATTTTACTTTCCATAGCGATAAACCAAAATTGGATCTTACATCAAATGGATGTCAAGAATGCTTTTCTCCAAGGAACACTTGAAGAAGAGGTATATATGACATTTCCACCTGGTCATAAAAAAGAAAACAATTCTAGTCTAGTGTGTAGGTTAAAAAAATCTATTTACGGACTAAAGCAATCTCCACGAGCATGGTATGGAAAACTAAGCTCTTATTTAATTTCTTGTGATTTTAAAATTAGTAATGCCGATCACTCATTATTTTCCAAAAATTATGGTACATTCACAACCATAATTCTAGTATATGTAGATGATATAATAATTACTGGAAATAATTTGGAAGAAATTAAAAAAGTGAAAATGAAATTAAAGGAGAATTTTGATATCAAAGACTTAGGTTTATTAAAATATTTTCTAGGAATAGTAAATAGACATTCACCCAAGGGACTCTTTATTTCACAAAGAAAATATACACTTGACCTATTGAAAGAAACCTGTAAATTAGTGGAGTAAACAAACATCTACACCAATAGATAGTAAATGCAAATTAAATATTGAGGATGGCGAACCCTTAGAAGACATAAGCCAATTTCAAAGACTTGTAGAGGAAAATTAATTTATTTAATTCAGAATTGACCACTATTTCTTTTTCAAGAAGTCAAATTAGTAAATTTATGCATACACCTAGAACACCACATTTAGAGGCTATACATAGAATTTTAAAATATTTAAAAGGGACACCTAGTAAAGGAATTCTCATGAAACGTAATAATTCTAATGAAGTGTGGGTTACTCCGACGCAGATTGGCCGGTAGCTTTGATAGAAAATCAACCATTGGTTTTTTCACGTTTGTAAAGCGGAAATTTAGTCACATGGAAAAGCAAGAAACAAAATGTCATGTGGCGCGACGATCGCGTATGCACAATATCGATCCACGGCATCATCCTCGAAGTAGTTAACTGGATCAAACAACTTCTTTGGATATCTAATTAAAATTCAAGAACCAATGAAGATGTTTTTGTGATAACCAAGCGCGACATATAGCATCAAATCCGGTGTTTCACGAGAGAACAAAACACATCGAAGTGGATTGCCACTTCATTCGAGAAAAAAATTCAAGCAAAGGAAATTGAAACTCCATTTGTGAGAAGTGAAAAACAATTGGCGAACATCTTCACCAAAGGTTTAGATTTAAAATCATTTGTAGAAAATTTAAGCAAGTTAGGGTTGACCAATATCTACACACCTAACTTGAGGGGGAGTGTTGAGAATAATTAGTTTAGTAACGGCTAGTTTAGTAACGGCTAGTTTAGTAACGGCTAGTTAGTAACGGCTAGTTTAGTAACAGCTAGTTTAATAACGGCTAGTTTAGTAACGGCTAGTTTAATAACGGCTAGTTTAACGGCTAGTTTAGTAACGGCTAATTTAGTAACGGCTAGTTTAATAGCGACTAGTTTAAGAACGGCTAGTTTAACGGCTAGTTTAATAACAGCTAGTTTCTTCCTTTCAATGTATAAATATAACATTAGACATTAAGCTAAAATCAATTCAATAACTCTCTCAACAAAAATCAGAGAAAATCAACATTATCATTTCTCATCTCTAGATAAAAAGTTGGCTTGAACCATAGCTAGCCCACCATACTGCACTAGAGGGGGAGTAAGTAATAACAGATAGACCGAACCCTCTATATAATTTCCATCAGACTTCAAGATCTTACGAAGAACATCCAAAACCCCAATGTATTTTGCATGACCTGTATCTTTGCACCATCAACTTTTGACTAACCTGAAAACCAGCACCCATTACCAGTTAAAACATGCATGATGCATTTAAGATCAAGAGTTTTCCCATCCCCTTTTTATTTCACTTATTATTTTTCAATGTTTGGCTCTAGACACAACTGATAGGGGAAACTCGTTAGCATTCTCAGTGGATCTTAGAAATGTAGTTAACCATAGATATGGCAAAAAACAAATTTTACACAAACAGATCTACAACTAAGAAACAAGTGAAAAAGGTAAGCAGTGCACTCATAAATTTTCTGATGTTTTCCCTAGCGTGAAATTATGAGGTTACAAATTTTCTGAAATGTAATATTTGTAACGAAACTTTCTTAAACATTTACTTTGTCTCAATTTTTTCAATTAGTTTACATTTTAATTTTACCAGATAATAAGATCCAAAGACAAACACGTGTCTAGAACACCATACGAAAGTCACACCTACGAAATTTATCAGCATCCAACTCAGAAGGCAACACTGTATTAACATAAGACAGGGAATAGAGCCCGCATACCACATCAATTGGAACAAAAACAGCCTGAAAACAAAGTGATGCACCCATACCGGCTATCCCATTTGCAATGGCAGCCTGAGTAGGTTCTGATTAACACGTTGGTTCAACCACTTTGAAGGCAGCCACTTTTATGGTCTCCAAAGCAGTAAAAAATATAATCCAGGCAGGTATAGCACCAGTGATGACTGTACCAAGACCTCGGTAAGACCAGGAATCCCATCAGTTCTTGTTAAATGATTGGTCCAAAAGTTCAGGCCCAAATCCATTATTAAATTAACCTAATTTCTCTCTCTCCCTTATATATATAAAGCCGCTGGTGAAGAATATATAGATAGCAGTTTTGCTAAGCTCCTGCGGACATTAGAAAAAAGGCCAGAGGTGTTGTATCCATGGTCAAGAAGAATGTTGGTGATTTGAGTGCTTCTGATTTGAAGGATTTGTGCTTCCATTTTCACCGTCAAGCATTTGATTGGGTTGAAGTAATTTTGTCCAATTACTTGATCATTTTCCTGTACCTTTAATATAGAAGAAATGAAACTTCTTATTAATATTTTTATGGTAATATTTGATTTAATAGTAATTTTGTTAATTTATTTTACTATATATTATCAGTAAATTATAGAGAGATATTTTCTAGGTATATTTGGATTTTGGTATAATTTTGTGAAACTCTATGAAGATTGGTGTTTGCATATTCATTTGATTATTAGTGAATTTTTCTCAGTATGTAGTAGATTTTTCACATTAAAAAGTTGAACTACTTAAATCATTGTGTGTCATTTATTTTCTTACTGCTTATTATTTTGCTGTTACCCATTATTATATATTTATGCAGCCAAAATTAGAGTCAAACTTCGCTTCCATAAGTGCTAATTCCTAACAAATTTGTATTAGAGCATTGAGTGATTCTATTATTTATTGGAACTAACCAAGTTTGCTCTTTTGGATTTATTTTGAGCTTTTGGTTATCTGGTTTCATATTTTCTAGGTTGTGCTTCTATTTATTTAATATTGGGTTTTCTGCCATGACGGTAAAATACGAAGTTGAGAAATTAAATGGTAGAAATGATTTCAGTTTATGGTGTATGAAGATTCACGTCGTATTAGTTAAAGAAAAGTTTGTTAAGACACTTGAAGGCAAGAATAAATTATCAGAAAAATTGACTGATGAAGAAAAATATGCATTGATAGAAAATGCTCTCAGTTCAATTTAGTTATCTTTGTCTGATGAGGTACTATGCGAGGTTGGTGATGAGGAATCTCCTGCTAGGTTATGACTTAAATTGGAGAATTTATATATGACCAAGTCTTTGACAAGTCAGTTATATTTGAAACAACGTTTGTATATATTCAGAATGTGAGAAGGTACACCTTTACACGATCACCTTGATGAATTTACTAAAATTTTTTGTGATCTAAAAAATGGTGGTGTTAAGATTGATGATGAGGATCAGGCCTTAGTTCTATTATGTTCTTTACCTCATTCGTTTGAACATTTTGTTGATACCATGCTATATGAGCGATACACTATTTCTTTGAAAAATGTCAAATCAACTTTGAATTCTGGAGAGTTGAACAAAAATGTGTTCTACTAGCAACAATGATAATAACAATGGTTTATTTACGAGAGGTAGAAATTAAGAAAAAGACACAAGCAATAATAAATACAAGTCTAGATCCAAATCTAGAAAATGAAAAGATAAATGCAACTATTGGCGTCAAGAAGGGCATTGGAAAGTAAATTGTCCGAAACTCAAAGGTAAAGGAAAATCTGCAACAACGTCTTCTAGTACTAATAATGTACTGGTGTTGCAGATAGTTCTGGTTCCGATGGTGAAAATGTTCTATCAGTATCTATTAGTTCTCCTGGAGATGTTTGGATTCTTGATTCGGGTTGCACTTACCATATGTGCCCCAATAGAGATTGATTTGCTTCTTATCAGTCTATTGATGATGGTGTTGTCTTGATGGGAAACAATATATCCTGCAAAGTTGTTGATATTTTTACTGTCCGAATTAAGATGTATGATGGTATTGTCAGAACTTTGAAAAATGTTCACCATGTTCCAGATTTGAAAAAGAACTTGATATCTTTAGGTACTCTTGATTCACAAGGCTATAAATATGTAGTTGAAAGTGGAGTTTTAAAAGTTAGTAAGGGTGTTCTCGTTGTTATTAAAGGGCAATTGTCGCGTGGTCTCTATATGCTTCAGGGTAGCACTATTATTAGTAGTGTTTCAGTTTCGTCCTCATCAGATCAAGATTTAGACACTATTCGATTATGGCATATACGGATAAGGCATATGAGTGAGGCAAGGATGTCTATTTTGAGCAAATAAGATTTGCTTTGTGGTCAAAAAACTGGGAAGCTTGATTTCTATGAGCATTGTATCTATGGAAAGCATCGCAAAGTCAAGTTCAGTACAACCATCCCTCAAATGAAAGTACTATTGATTATATTCATTCAGATCTTTAGGGTCCTTCTCATGTTGTGTCTAAGGGTAGTATCTGATATATGTTGACTTTTATTGATGATTTCTCTCGTTATGTTTGGGTGTATTTTCTGAAGAACAAGAATAATCCGTTATCAAAATTTGTAAAATTCAAGGCTTGTATAGAGAATCAAACATTTGTGAACATTTAATGGTTTGGAATTTTGTGAAAGTCAGTTTAATGAGTTATATGAAAGAAATGGCATAGTGAGACACCGTACTATGCATCATACACCATAACAAAATAGAGTAGTAGAACGTATGAATAAGACTCTCTTAGAAAGAGCTCGTTGTATGCTCTTTCAAGCTGACTTGGATAAATATTTTTGGGTTGAAGCTTGTAACCATGCTTATTATTTGGTGAATCGGTCTTCATCCACTGCAATTAAGTTGAAGACTCTGTTTGAGGTATTCTTTGGTACTTCTGCTAATTATTCTAATTTAAAAGTTTTTGATTGTCTTGCTTATGCTCGTGTTAATGATGGTAAACTTGAGCCTCGGGCATTGAAATGCATATTTTTGGGGTATCCTTTTGGGGTGAAGGGTTATAGATTATGATGTGTTGAACCCAAGTCACCTAAATTTTTGATTAGCAGAAATGTTAAGTATGATTTTCCATGTTGGAAAAGAAAAAGGAGTCTATTGTTACAGATAAAGACCACAATGTTAGTGAGCAAGTGGAGCTTGAGAGCGGAGCTCCTAGTCAAGTGCAAGAGGGTACTTCAGATCAACCATATGTTGATGAGATAGATGATTCTACTCATGATGTAGCAGAATAGCAACATGAGCAACCATATAGTATCGCTAAGGGTAAAGGAATAATAGAGATTCGTTGCCCTTAGAGGTATGTAGATGTAGACTTAGTTTCTTTTGCATTATCTGTGGCAGAGTCTATTGAGGTGCATGAACCTTCTAGTTATCATGAAGCTGTCACTTGTGATGAGTCTGTTCAGTGGCTGGTTGCTATGAATGAAGAGATTGAATCGCTTCATAAGAATCATACTTGGGAATTGGTGAAACCGCCTAAGGGCCAGAAAATTGTTTGAAACAAATGGGTCTTCAAGAAAAAAGAAGGTATACTTAAGGTTGAAGTATCTAGGTTCAAGGCACGTGTTGTTGTAAAGGGATATTGTCAGAAGAAAGGTATTGACTTCAATGAAGTATTTTCACCTGTTGTGAAACATAGCTCTATTCGTGTGTTGCTTGCTATGGTTGTATTGTTTGACATGAAATTAGAACAACTTGATGTCAAGATAACATTCTTACATGGTAAGCTTGAAGAACAAATATATATGCATTAACCATAGGGGTTTGTTGTTCCAGGTAAGGAAGATCATGTTTGTTTATTGAAAAAGTCTTTATATGGGTTGAAGCAATCCCCTAGACAGTGGTATAAGCGATTGGATTCTTTTATGATTGATCATGGTTACTCTAGGAGTGATTATGATAGTTGTGTTTATCATAAAAGATTTCATGATGGTTCATCCATTTATTTGTTGCTTTATGTTGAGGACATGCTTATTGCTTCTAAGAATAAGTCTGAGATTCAAAAATTAAAGTCTCAACTTAGTGGTGAGTTTGAGATGAAAGATTTGGGTGCAACAAAAAAAATTTTGGACATGGAAATTTACAAGGATAGACAAGCGGGCAAGCTTTATTTGACTCAAAAAAGTTATATTGAAAAAGTTCTTGAGTGCTTTGGTATGAAAAAGTCTAAACCTGTGAGTACGCGGTTAACTGTGCATTTAAGGCTTTCTTTAGATTTGTCACCACAGTCAGAAGAAGAAGAGTGGTATATGTCTCAGGTTCTATATGCTAGTACTGTTGGTAGTTTGATGTACGCTATGGTTTGTACTCATCCAAACATTTCACATGTAGTTAGTGTTGTCAGCAGATATATGGGTAATCATGGCAAGGGTCATTGGCAAGTAGTGAAATGGATACTTTGATATTTGAGAGGTACATCTAATTTTGGTTTGGTATATGATGGAAGTTCTAATAACAGTTGCAGTGTTATTAGTTATGTGGACTTCAATTATACTGGTGATTTGGATAGAAGAAGATCTCTGAGAGGTTATGTCTTCACTATTTCTCATTATGCCATTAGTTGGAAGGCTACTTTATAGTCTACAATTGGTTTTTCTACAATAGAGGCAACACTACTACAAAAATGGGTATTTAAGTCTTTATGTAAAGTCGGTTTTTGGAAAAAACCGACTTATAATAAATTTAAAGTCGATTCGGTATAGGACCGACGCTATCCACGTAAGAGGTATCGTCGGTTGACGTGGAGAATCGATGGTACGTCTTACGTGTATTTTTTAAATTAAAAAATACATACAATTTACAATTGAAATTTTTTTAGGTACAATATTTTTTTAGGTCAATTATTATTTTATTTGAATGTTTAAAATTTAAGTTTGAATATATATATATATATAATATAATTTTTTCCTTTTGTTTTAAACAATTGGCTTTTAAAATTGTAGAAGAATAAATTGTTATATGAACTCGATGTTTTTTGTCTAGTTTCTTTGTCACAATGTTGGTGATTCTAAGCCAACCAAGCTTGCTCGCACAATCCAATTACACTTTGACAACATTATTTTATTTGTAATTTAAGTTAACTATATATATATTATATATACATTATTTGTTTTTGTAATAAATTTAATTATCAAGTAATTAATTATATTTAAATTTTTAATTATTTGTATTATTATTTATGTTTTGGTTTTTTTATACTATATATATCGAATATAGGGTGGAGTGAAAAATGAGAATAAAGAAAAAAAATTCATAAAATGTAAAGTCGGTTCACACAGTCAACCGACTTTAAAGCTCGTTTTTGTAGTAGTATAGAATATATTGCAGCAACATAAGTAGTGAAAGAAGCCATTTGACTTAGAGGTTTGGTTTGTGATTTGCGTTTACAGTAGGATACTTCTGTTGTATTTTGTGATAGTCAGAGTGTGATACACTTGACCAAGAATACTATGTATTATGAAAGAACCAAACATATTGATGTCAGATATCACTTCGTTCGTGGCATTGTCTCTCAAAGTGCTATTGTTGTCAATAAGATAGTAACTATAAAGAATATAACTGATATGTTAACCAAACTAGTTCCATTTAATAAGTTCAAGCATTGCTTGGACTTGATTGGTATTTGCAGAAGATGATCACCTTTCGGGGCTTTTGACAATGGTTATTTGGTAATCCAATGAATTTTATATTTAAAAAACTTGTTTTCATTTTGAGACAAGATGTAAGTTTATTAAATGATTGGCCCAAAACTTCAGGCTTAAATCCATTATTAAATTAACCCAATTTTCCTCTCTCCCTTATATATATAAAGCCGCTGGTGAAGAATATATACATAGCAGTTTTGCTAAGCTCCTACTGACATTAGAAAAAAGGCTAGAGGCGTTGTGTCCATGGTCAAGAAGATTGTTGGTTATTTGATTGCTTCTGATTTGAAGGAATTTGTGCTTCCATTTTCACCATCGAACATTTGATTCAGAACGGGGTTGAAGTAATTTTGTCCAACCACTCGGTCCTCTCCCTTCACCTTTAATATAGAAGAAGTGGAAGCTGAATATTAATATTTGTACGATGATATTTAATTTAATAGTAAGTTTGTTAATTTATCTTGTTATATATTACCGGTAAATTATAATGAGATATTTTCTGGGTATATTTGAATTTTGGTATAATTTTTGTGAAGCTTTCTGAATATCGATGTTTGTATCTTCATTTGATTATTAGTGGATTTTTCTCAGTGTGCTGTTGTCAGTGGAGTAGACTTTTCACATTGAAAAATTGAACCACTTAAATCATTGCGTATCATTTATTTTCTTACTGTTTATTATTTTGTTTTTACACATTATTATATATTTGTACGATTAAATTTAGAGCCAAAATTCACTTTCGAAAGTAATAATTTTTAACGGTTCTTAGTAAACCTTTGATAAATGACAATGTATTCCTCTATCCTTTGCAGCAACCTGCATCATATTTTTACAACAGAAACTGGGTATAATGCCACTGTAACTCCAGTAAAGATGCCAGCTCCCACTACATGATAAATTTAGTTTTATCAAGCTTGCAATAATTGGATAGAAAAGAGATGAATCAAACTTAAACAAGATTGTATTAAACTGCCCAATAATCTTTGTTAAAAGAAATGAATAAAAGGAACTACTTATTCCAGTTAATCTCGATTGATCAAAGGAGTGAGATCGAGGACTCGACGCATCCATTGACTCTAAAAAAAATCAATGACAGTTATGCATTTACTACCAATATCATCTTAGCAAATGACGGAGATGACATCAGTTACATAATAAAGAAAAACAAAAGATCTTTATTATTGCATTGAGAATGTTTAGATCACAAATTTCAAATATTTGTTTGCTTGTTGCACTAATCAAATATCTTGATAATGCTTAGATATTTTTGTTCATAAAAAAATACTTTTATTTTTTTGAAAATAATTAACATAATCATCTCTTATTTAATACGTACGTTTCTTTTGTATTTTCTATATACCATATTAGATAAAAATAATAAAAATTAAATCATTTTAATATAGTTTTTAATTAATTTATCAAATTAATAAATTATTTAAATTAAATTTATTTTTTTACTAAAATTGATTAGAAGTAGAGTTATCAAGTTTGTGTTAAAGATTTCACTTACTTATCAAGTTAAAATAATATCATATCATAAATTTTATTTTTTAATAAAATCACTTCAATAAGGTGATAAATCAAAATAAATTACAATTTTGATAAAAAAAATCCAAAATTAGATAATTTTAAAGGTATATTTTAAATCTAGTATTAATAGATCTTTAAAAAATATTCCAAAAATATAAATATATTAGTACTTTTAATATATATAACTAAAAATATAAAAGTACTAATATATTTATATTTTTATTATATTTTTTAAAGATATTTTAGTATAGATAGAAAATTATCAAAAAAATAAAAATAAAAAATGAACCAATTTTCTTTTTTTTTTTAAAAATTCTTTTTACAATCATTACTTATATTATTCTAATATCAATGATACATTTACGTGTTAACCAAATATTTTACAATTTCTTACTATATATATATTAAAAGTATTAATATATTTATATTTTTAGTATATTTTTAAAGATATATTAATCCATATCGAAAATTATTACAAAAATGAACCTTTTTTTTTCAAATAATTTTCTTTTTATGGTCATTAATTATATCAATGTAATATCAATGATACGTTTACGTATTAATAAAATATTTTGCAATGTCGGACTATATTTTTGGATATAAAAAAAATAAAAATAAAGATTTTTATTAAAAAATAATTTAAAGACAAATATATACAAAAATAAAATTTACATAGCTACATAAAAATACAATCAAAACAATAACATAAACATTAAGTATATATAATTTATAAATATATTTTTATTTAAATTAATTATAATATAGTACGTATCAAATTTTTAATTTTTAAAAATAATTTATTACATAACATATAATTAATATAATTATAAATCTATGTATGTTTAATTTTAGGCATAAATTTACATTATATATGATCAAATTTACATTTAATATCCTTACTAACCCATCATTTAAGACTCGTAAAAATAAATGATTGTGATCTTTAAAAATAGCTAATCATTACAAATGTCACACCTCAGTCTTGCTTCGTGGAAAAACCTTTATTATTACTTTTAATTATTTTCTTATTGTTATACATTCTAGAGAAAATAGAAAAATAACAAAGTAGGGACAAATAATAGATAGAAAAGAAAGTTATATTATTTTTTATTGCACACATTGCATGTACATTGAGAGTGTATAGGGGTGAATGCTTATACATTAATAAGAAAAAAGTCATAACAAGGATCTCTAATTGAGGCTAATTATAATTCATTAGTTTGTTATAAAATTAAGTTATTAATTTTCAAAACAGTTTATAGAAGAAGGATGGCGTAATTGACTGTAATAATATATGAAAAATGTATCTTATTACAAATCTTGATAAACATAACGAGATAAAAAGTAGTAAGAAAAAAAGAGAGTATTATTTTCATATACACACAAATCCATCTCGTTAAAATCTTGTCTAGAAGAAAGTGATGCAGGCATCTAATATTCATTTGAGATAATAGGGTAAAGAAAGTTTCCAAATGTCTATAATATATAAAAATCTATAAGTGACAATTAAAGATTGTTTCGTAAATCGTCCTAATACAATAATGTTATAATAGTGTATCCGACGAGATCAACCATTATGAATAAGATAATTAGCAAAGCATATTTATATTCAACTAATTGTAGCTTTGGTTCTATTAAGCAAAATGAATATGTATCAATTAATTATTCTACAAAAAATATTATATAGTGGCATTTTTTATAGTATACAATTTTTATTGGTACTGATATATATTTTGTTAGTAAGTTAATAAAAAATAACAACTTCAATAATTATAAAAATTACACGATATTATTGTTGAATATTGACTCTAAAAGTAACAAATTAGTGACATAATTTAGGAAAATTAGTGGCCTAATTTGTGGTATGATTTGTGTCATGATTTAAGGAAATTAGTGGCATAATTTAAGGAAATTGGTGGCCTAATTTAAGGCTTAAATTATGACACACTTTAGCGAAAGGGAAACCTTCTTCATCTATAAATAGGGAAGAGTTCATGCATTGAAGAACAAGGCAAAAAAATCAGAAAAAATCAGAGAGAGTATAAGCAAACTCAAAGAGAGAAAATACTTGTGAGTTTTGGGAAACACTTGAGAGATATTATTACGATAAAATCAGATCCGTATCAGTATATTTCCTACTCGCTCAAATAATATCCGCGCGCTCCCGTGGACCTAGCGAATTGTCGAACCACGAAATTCTGTGTTCATTTTATCGCTGATATATTCATATACCGCTATTTATTGCTCACCACAACAAATTGGTATCGTAGCCAAATATAGCAAAGATTATATATCAAATCAAAGCTCTCGGCGATGATACGAACGCAACGGTGAAAGAATCCGCCAAATCGAAGTCGAATCACCGCTGTAACCTCACGAGTCCTCGCAAGAATCGAGTCAACTCGCCGAAAGTTGACCGAGTCAACTTTACCACTAGTGATATTTGGACCGAGTTGGTCTATTTTTCATCCGTTTCAACCGAGTTGATCTATTCCTAGCTAATTGGACCATTCCAAATTTAACTGAATTTTAATTCGCTTTTTTCAAATAAGGTATAAAATTTGGAAAACACTGCTTTTAAGTCAGTGCAAAATTTCTCAAGTATCGCTTGGTACTTATGGCCGATAAAGCGAGAGATCAAGAAGGTGAACAAGTTGACCATAGAATTTATGTCAAACCAAGTTCTACTCGAAGAACTATGTTGTCCAACGCAAAGTTTCGAGGTGGAGAAATTCGACGGCACAAATAACTTTGGTACGTGGCAATGTGAAGTATTAGATCTATTGTTCCGAGAAGGATCTAATATAGCCTCGAGACTAGGCCAGGAGAGATTATTCAACCAAGATTGGAATTATGTCAATCGACAAGCTTGTGGTACAATTCGACGTGCATAGGAAAAGATCGTAAGTACTTTGTCATGAAAGAGAATGTAGCCGCAGTTTCTCGGAAGAAACAGAGGATAAATACACGACGGTAAAAGCATTGAGAACAATCTACTAAGCTAAGAAAATTTTTCCGCTTCAAGATAAGAAAGGTACCCTATGATTAGCACTTAGATACTTTCAATAAAAATTGATCGACCGCAAAATTTAGATGTTGAAATTATCGATGAAGATAAAGCTTGTTGTTGAATTCATTACCTGAGTAGCATAGCATTTAACCACAACCCCGTTATAATGGAAAGGACGAGGTTAAGTTCAGAGATGTTTCAAATGCTTGCAAATAACGAGTACCGAAAAAGGATCAACATGATCACAAAGACTCAATATCGGCCATTGATTTACCGCAGGTAGGACTAACAACAAAAATCATGGATCAAATAATAAAGGGGAAATCTAGATCAAAGTCCATAGGAGAGTCATCCGTAAGACATCCCGCGAAGGACGAGCGTGCCTATTGTCACCAGAAAGCGGCATCGAAGAAAGATTGTCCAAACAAGGACAAGTCAAATGCAAATGTCGCATGTATGTCACGAAGATGAAGAATCACTTTTTCGGTTTCATCATCAAAAAACTACTTGATAAGGATTCTTGATTCTCGACGTTCTTATCATACGTGTCCAAACAGACATTGGTTTTCGAGTTTTGAAGAGCTCGATATAAGTTGTGCTTACGGGCAACGCAATGCTCATAGACAAAAGCGGATCGAACAATACTACTAAAGATGCACGTATGGTACAATCGACGACTTACAAATGCGAGGTATATTCTGACCTAAAGAAAACCTTATTTCTTTAGGTGTTCTAGATTCGATGGTTACAAGGTAACATTGGAAAATGGAGTCTTGAAAGTTACGAGGTGAATTTGTAGCAACGGCGGTACTCAGAAGGAAAACTTGTATTTCCTAGACGGGTGTACAAAGCTACGAAGCGGCACTGCCTCAAGTAGTTAGCGAAGAAAAGGAAAATGATTCTTCCTACCGCGGGCACACGCTACTAGACACGCTTGAAAAGGCTTTGCAAGGTTTAATGAAGCAAGGTCTTTTAAAGGTGCCAAGACCGAAAGTTTGATTTCGGGAGCATTGTAACGGGAAACAAACAAGAGTCAAGTTCGGCAATCGCCATTCATCGCATCGCGGATCTTCGATTATATTCACACCTGATACTGGGGACCTTCCAAGAATGCTTCACTGAGGTAAACGTTGGTTTGTGACTTTTATTGATGATTTTCAGATATGTCCGGATATACACTACGAAATACAAAGATGAAGTTCTCGGATATCTTTCTTAAATGGAAGAAAATGATCGAGACTCGTATTACGTACGAAAGATTAAAAATCTTTATCCGATACCTACAATGGG
Source organism: Hippophae rhamnoides (assembly GCA_033030585.1). Lineage (NCBI taxonomy): Eukaryota > Viridiplantae > Streptophyta > Magnoliopsida > Rosales > Elaeagnaceae > Hippophae > Hippophae rhamnoides. The sequence continues at coordinate 55,691,428 of CM065428.1, read as the reverse complement.
CGCAGTATAAATCAGATCCTTTTCTTTAAAGTTTGTCAAGATAGCGGATAATCGACATTTTTCAGCCTCGCATACACCACAACGTAACGGAGTCAGAATCTAATGAATCGCATTTTGGTTGAGAAAGTTCGATACGTTATCTCATTCCAAATTGAGATAGGCATTTTGGGTCAGGCTTTGTCATATGCAAACTCATATAGTCAATGACTTTCATGCATCGCATTAGATGGAAAAACTCCTAAAGAGGTATGGTCCTGGACAACCTGCCATCGACATGATTCATTGCTAATATTTGGATGTCCTACATATTTTCATGTTAGGAATCCAAACCGGATCCGAGAGAAAGTCAAGCTGGGTTTAAGGAAGCGAGTTAAAGGATTTCAACTTTGGTGGTGAATCCAAGAAGATCGTCTTAAGCCGAGATGTTACATTCGACGAAGTTTGTTCAGCATACCGAGACAAACAAATTCAGAGAAAGAGAATGAAAGTCCAAATACTCTTTCTAAGGTGATGCTTCGAGACTTCTGAAGATCCAGAAAAGATTGCACCAATTACCGATCGTGGTGAAGATGAAATTGATGATCAAGAAGAGATCTCACTTGAGGTGCGGAGGTTCTTCACCATCACTACCGATTAATCAAGAACTGCACCCTATTGCACACTACTCGACCGAGAAGGAGATTATAAGCCTACCAGACACACGCATACTGTAGCATTCGTACTTCCCTGAATCGATTTACGATGTCCCATGCACTTAAGGCAGAAGCCTGCAAAGAGTTGATAGTACGTAAGGGAAATGGTAATGGATGAAGAGATGAAGTCTCTACATCGTAATCGACTTGGGAGCTCAGTTCAACTTCCCAAAGGAAAGAAAACTATCAAGTTGCAAACGTGGTCTACGCTAAGGCGAGCGTTCCGGTAAAGACAACATCGCATACAAAGCGACCGGTAGCAAAAGGATATGCTCGTAAAGTTAAGGAATAGACTACAACAGGTATTCTCACCAGCTTGTTAAGCATTCTATCTATTCGGATACTATTGGCTTTGGTAAAGACATTTGATCTCGTTAGCTCAACTTGATGTCAAAACAAATTTTTTTTCTCCACGGTACTTTGAACGAAGAAATCTACATGTCTCAACCGATGACTTCAAAATTCTAGGATCTAGAGAATCGGGCTCAAGTCGAGCAAGCCAATTCTATTTCGCTTGAAGCAATCACCGCGATAATGGTACAAGCGCTTTGATAGCTTCATCGTGAGTAGCGTATACACACGTAGTCGGGCTTTGATCATCAGGTATACTTTCGGAAACTCCACATGCGACCTTCATTTATTTGCTCTTATATGTTGATGATATGTTGATTGCATCTAAGAGCAAGAAAGGAGATCCAGTATCATTGAAGGCTCGCTGAGTTCAAATTTGAAATGAAAGATCTGGGAGAAAGCTAAGAAAATTTTCGGGATGGAAATCACAAGAGATAGAGTCAAGTAAGTACCGACATTGCATCCAAGATCTCAAGAAAGTACTACAAAGGTTTGACATTTATGAAAAAACCAAACCAAGAAGTACACCTTGCTCCACACTTTCGCCATGCATTAATTTCACCTAGCACCACCGATGAGAAGAAGCAAATGGAACGTGTTCCATATGCAAATGTCGTTGGTGCCTCGATGTACGCAATGGCTCGCACTGCACTCAGATATTTCCCACGCCGTTAGTACGGGCGAAGCCCGCATACGCATAATCCGGTAAAGGACACCGGCAAGCAAAGTGAAGGGATTCTAGCCAGACATCTACGGCCAGACGTGGATATTGGCTCAAGTTCGAGAGACAAGATCAAGGTAAACACCTAGTTGATATGCGGATTCGACGGCCGAGATCCTGGATAAGCGTCGATCTACAACCGGTTATGTGTTCACAATGGCAAGTGAGGGACCATTGTCGGAGATGAACATCGTACCAATCGTAGCTTTGTCTACACAAGAGGCAGAGTATACGGTCGTAACAGAATGTACATTCAAAGAAGCTATATGGCTTCTGCCGACTAAGGATTTGGGTATTGTTAAGAACGTGGAGATTTTCTCATGACAAAATGCAGTGCCATTTGTTTGGCAAAGAACCAAGTTCATCATGTCGCACCAAGCACATCGATGTTCGATTTCATTTTTTTCGGGAAATCGTCACGAAGGGAATGTTATACCTCGTAAAAGTCTGAATCTGCATAACCCCGTAGATATGCTTACAAAGGTGGTTACAGGATCAAGTTTCAACACCGTTGAACTTGATCAACATCTCTCGAGCTAGTGGCGCAGTGGGCGATTCTGGGAGTAAGTATGAACTTTTTCACCAAGGTGGAGATTGTTGAATATTGGCTCTAAAAGTAACAAATTAGTGGCATAATTTAGGTAAATTAAGCTGGCCTAATTATGGAAATTAAAGTGGCATAATTTAAGGAAATCGGTGGCCTAATTTAAGGCTTAAATTATGGCACACTTGTGGAAAGGAGCCTTTCTTCATCTATAAGTAAAGGGGAAGAGTTCATGATCAAAGAACAAGGCAAAAAAATCGAAAAAATCGAGAGAGTATAAGCAAACTCAAAGAGAGAAAATACTTGTGAGTTTCTGGGGAAACACTGAGAGATATTATTAGGCGAGGAAATCAGACCGTATTCCGTATATTTCCTACTCGCTCAAATAATATCCGCCGCCTCCCGCGACCTATAGGCGAATTGCCGAACCACATAAATTCTGTGTGTTCATTTTATCGCTTTGATATATTCATATACCGCTATTTATTGCTTCCGCCCACAACAATTATAAGACATTAATTTCACTTAATTAAATATGTTACTTCATTACGTAGAATTTCCCAATCTTCTTATCCAAGATGAAAATTGTTCTTTTTAAGTTAGGTGATCTCATAATCATGGGGAGCTTGGGGCATGTTTCTTGTTCTTGTAAAGTCTCTCTAATATTTTCTAGTATATGTGCAAAGTTTCATTGAAGAAACTTTGAATTTAAAAGTAAAAAGAAACAAATTATCTTTTTCAAATTTATATCAAATTTTTAAATTGGTTGTATTTGTATTATTGGACTCTTCAAAAGTTATAAGAAGACAATTTATATACATAGGAAACTCTAATTAAATTTCTTGATATAAAAATATGGACTTATTGGATTGTTTACATATCTTTGTTTTAAATAAACGTATTAACTTGGTAAATTATACTTTATACTTTCAAAATCATTATACCTTATGCTTTTAGTTTGCTTCAATACTATATAAATATTTTACATTTTATTTTCTGTGAGGTTTCGAGGCATGTGTTTTGGTAATTTGACATATTCAGAAAACCTTATATGCAACTACTAAGTGAATGTAAACAAACAATCAATTTTAAAATATTTTATTCGAATAAACAATCACTGCATTCCAATGAATATTATAACATGTTCATGTACGGGAGAATATTAATATATATTGGTAATATTGTGTTTTTTTATAATTATCATGTATATTTTATATTATTTCTGTACAAGAGTCTTAATTTATGTATACAAAGAAAAATGAAAACTAAAACCTAATCATAACTATTGCACATCCATATTTTACGGCTCCACTGATATTATTATCTATCATTCCTTATTCCACTAAACATTGGTGTCTACCACTGTTGCAGCATGCACCACAACACATACTAATATATATCTCACAATCTCATTTTTTTATTATATAAATATTTGTGTATTTTATATATTTTATATTTCAAACATTTAAAATATTGATTATAAAGTGAACATCTTCAAGTGTTTAAACAATACTAAGTATCTACATGCTCACGAAGTGAATACAATATATACTTGACCGATGATTTTGTTTGTCAACAATAATTTCAATTTATGATAATTTTTATCTCTTTTCCCATCAAAAGATTTTTATACATTATATAAAGATTTTTTTCTCTCCCATGATCACATAAAATAAATGATATCTTTTGTTTATAAAGTACTCATGTGATATGTTTTCTTGGAGTATTTACTCCTTCGTAATTTAATTTTGTCCACTTTTTTTAAATAATTTTTATCATTAAAGCACCGAAAACTGGCATGCATTTACAATTTACAATTTACAATCATGTGTTGTTTGTTGCCCTATTAGAGTACAATATTACGATATTGGAAATTTAACGTAGGTTATTTTAAAAACCAAGATAATAGGATTTTGGTCTCAATTTTTTAAAAATTTAGGTCATAAACATACTATATGATCTCGGTTATTTAAAAATCGAGGTCATAGACATAGACTATCAATGTTTTACATCATATACCAAATTTCTTAATCAGTTTTTTTTTTTATTTTTTTCTCCCAAATTTTTTTTTCCTCCCCCTCCTTTTCTTTTTCTTTTTCCCAGCGCTGATCATCACCAGCGCGTACCCTTTTCTCCTTTTCTTTTCCCTTTTCCCCAGTGCACCATTCATTTTCGTGACCTAACTCCAGCCGTACCACTCACCCTCTTTCCCTGTCTCGCCGTCAACAACAATGACATCGACCTTTCACTTCTTAAAGCAGTTGAGAAATCCCAAAAAACAGTGAAGATTCTCGACCTACTAGCCCTAAAGAAGCTTGTGCTCTCCTTCGAATCTATTACAAGCTACTCCCAGAAAAGTCGCAAAGATGGGGATAAATGAAAGAGGTTACAGGTTGTACCATAATAGAGGCCTATTGGGTTCTCTAGTAAAACCTTATTTTGGAAACTCACATAACCTTATGAGGTATACCATTTTTAGTCTCGAGCTTTCTTCATGAGCTATTCCTTATCTATTCATAAACAACTAGTTGATTCCTACTCTTATTTCGTGCAATTTTGTTAGGTTTTAAGCTTATAATATTCTTGAAATCAAGATTAAGTTCATCAACATCCTTGAAATCAATATTTTGTTGCTTCACATGAGAAAGAAGACAGCATCGCCCACTATGTCAATCCATTTGTTCTCACCAGTTGACAAAAAATAGAGAAGGGAGACTATCACCACTTCACGCGATAGCATGTTCAGAATTTCTCTAGTTACTGTTGCTTTGTTCTTTATGTGGAAAAGGTTTGCTTGTGAATCTTCCTTTGTAGTTTTGGTTTTGTATATCTGATAGTCATTGAGCTTTTGAAAATTGTTCTTTGTTTGAGAATGATGTTTCATAAGATTTTGGAAATCTAAATTGCACATGATATAGAAAACGAAAACTGCTAAAACTTGCTTGTTATACAATCTCTATCATTCTCTTGTTGCTTGATTTTTATTTGCTTATAAGGAGATTCTTTTGCTAGTGCATTTCTTTAATTATGTTAATGAATGATTTTTTAGATCTTCTTTTTCTTCTAATGTTTTTAAGTCCCCCATATCATTTCTGAATTTAATGTTATTCATTGTCTGCAGCTTATTGCAGAAGGACCAATAAGAAATGTCATCCATTATTTGCAGCATATTTGTAGGCCTGGTTGTGAGGTCTCTTTTATTGTATACGAGGTAAGTACTAATACATATTTATGAAATTAGGAACTTTAGTTAAGCAAAAAATAATTGCATTATTATTGTGATTGTGTAGGATTTGGCTTACTATAAATCAGGTGTTTATAAGCACATTACTGAAGATGAAATGGGAGGTCATGCAGTTAAGCTAATTGGATGGGAAACTATTGATTTTGGAAAGGACTACTGGATATATCATATTCTCCCAACTATCTATCTCAGTTTTTTTAGCAAAGTTGTTATGAAATTGTATGTATTGACATTTCATTTTCTATAAATCTGTGGTAGCTTCTTGCTAATTAGTGGAACAAAAATTAGGGCGAAGTATGCCAATACTAGGCATACCAAACGCACCATCACACTAGCACACCAGCACACGAGTAAGTACTAGTATATATTTATGAAATTAGGAACTTTAGTTAAGCAAAAAATAATTGCATTAATCTTGTGATTTTGTATGATTTTGCTCACTAGAAATCAGTGTTTATAAGCATATTACTGGAGATGAAATGGGAGGTCATGCAGTTAAGAATAACTTCATTATTCTATATGGTATTATACAGCTTCCTAGGTATGTAGATCCTCTCAATTTAACAACAATGGCATGTCCGACCTTCCTACTTTGCCCACTTGTAATAACCGAGTCCGAGCATGGAATACCTGACATCTTTAAGCGTGCTGAATTGTATTTGAAAAGGTAACATTACAAGCTTGTTGCAATTCAATCGGATGGCTTATAACAAAAGTTATAACTATCATATGTATACGTAAGAATTTGTATCATTATAATATAATTATTTTATGATTTCATATGGGTCTGACGCACAATAAGTATGTGGTTATAAGAACAACTAGTTGTTCAAATGGTTGTGCCCGACCATACATGGCTGAACTTGGATTGGTTGGAGATGGCCTTAACAATTATCAGGTAATTCTATTGCGCTACTATTGCCCATCCTTCTCAGAATGAAGTAGCATCAATTCATGTTGATTTATGAATTTTTTAAAAAAATTTGAAATAGGATTGGCATGTAGGAACACCTAATCAAACCTCTTTGGCAAGAAGCTTTATGAACAAGGTCAAGGTTCAAGATCTTGAGAAAGTTTTTGAGCTATTGTTCTATCATTGGAAACACAAACAAAAATCTGGGTATATCATTTGGTGACTTTACAAACCGCGTGTTAAGTAGTGGAACTACTATGTCATCTTTCTGACCTTTTAGGCTACTGTTGAAATCTTAAATTGAATTAGTTAAGTTTACTATTGTTACTATTAAGGACTTGAGAAACTTCAAGAATTGGTTAACAAATGGGACGGTCTTAAGGTATTGGCTCTAGCATACCAATACCAGCACAACAACGCATTAGCACCAGCACACCAATAATATAAAAATAGAAGCACACCAGCGCCAATAGTAGCAGCATACCAACGCCAACAACAACAGCATACCAACACCAATACCAGCAGCAACAACAACACACTAGCAACACCTGTCCTTTTGCTGGACAGTCTTAGTATATTCAAATTTTTTACATGTATTTCATATTTTGGAACATTTTAATTTGCTAAATATAGTAAGACTTTATTATGTTTTAATGCATATAAAAACTCTTAAATATAATTTCATTCTTAATTTTAATATAATGATTTTTATTTTTCTCAATTTATCAAATAATTTAAATTTAAATTGAAAAATGAGGTTAAATAATATGTTTATGATCTCGATTTTTATAAAATCAAAGTCATAAGGTATATCTATGACCTCGATTTTTAAATAACCAATACCATAGATAATAATCTATAGTCTCTCTCACTTAGGCTTCGATTCTTATAATCATGATCATAAACCACGGTTAAAAACCAATGTCATATATATATATATAGTGTTATATTGTTGGATTCGCCTACTAGGATATCATCTATACTCGAGCAAGTGCAACTAAGATAATTGTCATTTTCTATGATGAATGTAATAATGACTTTAATACTCAATCGTGGAGTAATTTTCTCAACTTATTTTTTTAATACAATAATACATTTTAAGAAATTATATACTATTACACATATTTCTATTTTGATGATGGGAAATGATTTAAAGAATACATACCTTTCAAGGTTCTAATATCAAACCCTAACACATTAAACTTTCATAAAGGATTCATATCATTATATTGAGTTAACGTATTAAGGACATGCATAAAGCATCTAAAACTTACCACTAGTAATTTAAGTTTCATTTAAATCAATTTTTGGGATAAAATTGAACAATAATATTCATGTTCCCAATGTGAAAAATGATAGTACAAATTTCATACATAATGATGTATCAATCATTTAGAGGTGCCAGATGTTTCAAAAGGGATTATTTTCACTTGGGATCATGCTTATAAATACTACTTTGATATCATGTTAGAAATACTGAATAATTGTATTGTATTTCGTATCTTAAGGAATATACATGTTGTCTTTATATAGGGTTTACAAGTAAACTAGATATGTCTAAAGTGTATAACATGATATACATTAACAGATATACATTAATCTGTTAACATATATACATTAACAGTTCCTAAGCAATTAAAGATTTGGATCATGAATTTACAATTTTGAATTTTCTTTTTTAATGGATCATTCTTGATCTTTAATGATCTAACTAGTCATAATAAATATATATTTTAGGCTAAAGGACTTCAAGTTTGGCATATTTTGTTCATATAATAAAATTTTCATTATGAACTTCAAGCCATATTTAATTCAACTAATTCAATGATAAATTAATTTTTAACAATTAATTAATGCAACATCTTGCATAATATTCATTATAACTTAGTGTTTTAGATAACTTTCTATTATTATTTAAGCATAAACTTCAACTTTAAACTTAATATACGATGTAATCAATTATTATTTTCCTCAATGTCTCAATTTAATACTCATATAATATTATAAGCACAACTAAATACATCTAATAATATTTGATTATTCTATAACCTTATAATGGATCATGCTTTAAATTATGTTAATGTAAAAACAGTCTATTGTTCAAAGAAATGATGTTCATTGTCTTCTGTAGAAGTATATATTTTCATCATTATTTTCAAAATCATTTTGTTTTAATAATAAATACTTCTAAATAAATAATGTAAATAAAAAATTATGAAAATCAAGTATATTATTAGAACAAAAAAATATAAATAAGAAATCAAAAGAAAATTTAAATAATTTTATCATACATAATACAATTTATTATATTTTCCTTTCAAATAATTACGACCCTCACACTACATATAATAATTTGTGCTAAAAATGTCCCTGCAGGTTATCATCTCACAATTTATTTAGATTGACAACCATTTCATATCACTAACTTATAATCAAATATGATATATTTAAAAAAAAATGGTTTATATGTGAAATTTTCATATTTTATATACATGACTTTAAAATAAGAGCTCATAGTTATATTGAGCGTTCTAGATATCTCAAATATAGTGATCATCACAAACAAGAAGTGTCGATTCATTCTTCTGCTGGGATCTTTTTAACCCTTTTTTTCATTGAAAATAAAAATAAAAAATCATCGTCATTAATATAGACTAAAAATTATGACTGCTAATCAATACTTTATAACATGTGTATGAGATTAAACATTTAAAAATATTGATTCACTTCAGAGTAATATTGATTCTTATGAGTTATGTTTATAACTATATTTAAAGAATAAATTTCCCTATTTTATCATTCAAAAAGAGCACTGTGGAACATACCTCATATAACTATAATAATTATAATAAACATAATTAAACTCGAAATTAGCTATATATTGATTAAGGAACTTAATTTCCTATTGGATCCTTTTAGAATGCTTTGACATTAGATACTCAAAATAGCATGAATAATTCAAATTCTTGTTATTTTATTGAATAAGACATTTTGATATGTAAATTCTCATTTTTTGCTCTTTGAAGAGCAAATTTTAAAAAAAGGTGTTTACCAATTTGCCTCCTTTAATGATTACTTCCTCCTCACTTGAGAAAATTGTGGGCTCTTTAAACGATAATCAATTTTGAATCCTCTATTGACATAGTTAAAGAACTTTTCTTATGCAATTATCTAGCAAGTCATAAAGATTAAATTTTTTAATATACTATTTACTTTAGTAAATAATTTGAATGCATAAATTTTTTTTAATTAGTTTTGTTCAACAATACATTTTCATAAGTTCAGTTGTATATTTGTTGAACAAAAATATACACATATAAGCATAATTAACTACTTTTTTAACAAAAAAATCAAATATTATCTTAAAATTTAAGATATCAAAATAAAATTATAATCTATAACAAATATATTCAACATTCAAATACCATGATTATTAATACATAAATTGATATATAAATAGGCATTGAATTTTAGGATAAGAAATTTAAAAGATAATGAATATTTATTATAATACATTGCCAATATTATGGATAATCAAATAATTCATAAGTTATTAACAAATCTAAAGAACATTCACATCAAAGCTATTAAACAGAGAAATAATGAGAATGGAGTATTCCAAAAATATACTAACAGATACACAAAACATATATATAATAACAACAAAAATCAATAAAATTGTGTTGATAAAAGCAATACGTAATATTGATTCGAGTTAATTCTATGATTATTGAAATCATCTATTAATTTTTTTTGTCTATTTTTATTTTTAATTTATCTTTTACAATATAAGCATGAATTTACATTACATATATATTCAAATGTAAATTTAATATGATTACTAATCCCTCCTTTAAGACTATGCTATTAGTCAAAATAAATGATTGCAACCCGTTTAAATGTCCATTTGTTTTTCCAGTAAATTAAGGCAATCCTGTTCTCCGCGTCTTATTTCTCTCTCTATTTTTGCTTTTTATTCCTTTAAAACTCATTCGGTTAAGATTTTGGCCAAGGATCGATTAAGGAAAAACACATTCATTCTATCAATCAAAACGCTTGTGGCAGAAAAATGAACTTGTCCAAATATACTACAAGTTTCACCATTTTGTTTCTCTTCTTGCTTTCATGCATTGTCTTCAATTCAACAGGTTCGCTCATCAGTCTTTCTCTTCTTCAATCTATATATCTTTCCCATTTATAATATTGTGTTTGATTTGTTTACTTGATGTGTTACGAACTTAAGAATTTTGATCACTTGACAGGACTTGTGAGTAAGTGGTCTTTGTAAAGATTTGGAAGTTTTCTTTTTTTTTTTTCTTTTTCATGGTTCAGGGGTTGGTTTTGCCTTCATTATTTCATAGGAAACTTGAAGACTTCATACTTCGTCTGCCCTCATCTGATTTTTGTTCGCTTTATATCTCTTCTAAAACGAATGACCGCAGCTTCTTCTTTTCTTTTCAACATGATTTAACATTCAATCGTTTTCTGGATTTTGTTTTTTAAAGCTTTCATGGTTAATTTAATGTATTCTATAAGAGAGGTAGCATATATTTTTCTTTAATGATTTTGAAACAATTTAGATTAATCAGTTTAGACTTGGACTATTCTGTTGATTTAAATAACAAATTAAATAAATTCTCCTTGAATTAGCTGTGAAAATAATCTTTTTATAGTTAGATTTTTATTAGCTAGTTCTTTCATAAGTGGGCGGGTATCGAATTTACTTTTATTGTGTTAGAAAGATAATTTAGTTAATTTACTTTGATAAGGATACTTAACTCAATCTCTCGATAATAACAGAGAAAACGTAGCTGCAAAAATATTGATATATTTAGTTTTAGAGTTGAAAATTTGTCACCTAAATTGAACCAAAATATGAAACAAAACTTTAAAATGATAATTTTGACGCTATTAAATATACTATATTATTCTATTAAATTTTTTTACTAACCTGTTCCATTTTTAGTGAGATGATAACTTTAATGTTTCTTGTATAAATAAAGTGACTAAATTTTTAATGAGAGTATAACATTAACGTCTTATATAAAAGTAAAGTGACTAAAGTATTATGATCACACAATAAAAAATTAGTCCTAGTGCACTTAATTCTTCTTTTATGTATATACCATGTTAAGTAAAATTTAGAATACATAATTCTAAATTTATTAATATTAGATCCAAACAAGTAAACAAACTATTTGTATTATATCCACAATAAAAGACACTATAACACATTTTAAAGGGAACTCACTAATTGAAGAGAAATACAAACTCAAAGAGAAAGCTCTCAACTCATACTCAAACTAAGATTACAAAGACTTATTTGTTTTTGATGAGATGATTAAACCAAATGCAAGGTAGGCTATTTATAGTCATCACCATGCAATCTATACCACACAATATAAAACTAAGAAATAATTCTAACCACACAAATATTATCACATTCTACACACTTTTTTTCTATATCTTTCAACTACTCCATTTATTTTTCTACGTCTTCTAACCACTCAATTTATTTTTCTACATCCTTTAACCACTCAATTTATTTTTCTACATCCTTTAACCACTCTATTTATTGAGTTGGTGTTGATTTTCAACACTTCCATTTAACACCAACTCTCTATAAAGAAAAACATTCTTTAAATTTATTTGTCACTTTGCATCTGATTCCCTCCAACTGTTGGGTGTGCCTTCTGATTCCACTGATTATTTTAACTTATTCTCCACTACTTGTTTCCCGAGGCACGACCTTATGAAAGATAAACGATTTGCTTACCAATTACCGTTCCATTCAGACTCTCAATTGCATTCTTAGCATTTTTCTTATCGACAAATTGTACAAAACCACATGATTTCCCAACTAGTATTTTATTATGAATTAACTCACCAAATTGGATAAATTACTGTTTTAACACATCATCATTGATGTTTGGATCCAAACGACCAATCAACTCATCAAGAAGTTAAGAGAAACACCACTTGCTAGGTTCTCTACTCTCAGCAATTTTAGCCTTCTCACTCTTATATTTCTTCTTCAGTGTATAAATTCGATTCTTACATTGAATATTAGTCTTATGATTCTTTGAATAGTCCTCTCTACTATTCACAATATCAGCTACCTCTTTTCAATGCTTTTGCTTGAGACTCCCTCTACTCAATTCCATATACCTTTCACCCCAAGCATTGATCAACACCGTTGTAGAACCTTTACTCCAACAATCCTTTCTTATACTTCCTCCACTGCCATTCTTTATTTGTTGTTGTTGTGGGATTAATAGGGATAGGGTTAGGTTGTTCGGGCTCATTTGTTGTTTTAAAGGTGCCGTTGATGCCACCATCACCATTATCAGACAGTTTGACCTCGAAGATGACTCCGGAGATCTACTCTTCGACGAAGGTTGCGACCGGATCTCATCGTTTTCCTCCAATGGAATCTCATACTTAGTAACATCGTCCATTGCAACATCAGATCTTGTGCTACCATAACTTGATCTACCTGTCGATCTATCTAATATTCTATCACCATCATACTTTGTAGAAGAGGTGCCTTGTTCATAGTTGGAATCCATGTTACTTGGGTCTGTCTACCAGTCAAATGGGACATGAAGCTCTTCTCCAAAGTGCTTCATGTTTGAATTTTCTATCCAACGGTCCATCCTGCGGTTGTCACCAAAATCTTTATCTCCATCTCTCTAGCGATTTTTGCGTAGAGAAGAATTGGTGTCTCTTTCCTCATCACGCCATCGATCATGACTACCAATTTCCATATCCAGTAAGAATGGCCTGAACACATCTTTTTGCTTCTGGTTATTATGAGCTTTCTAACTATTTCCTGATAACTTCGTGATGTCTGACTGATTTCCAAATGAAGGATTTGAGCTAAGAGGGTTTCCCACAGTTATTTTTGCCAATTTAATATCTCTTGGCTTTGGTAGAAGCCATTATGGTGAAATCAGAATAGGATTGTCAGATCCCGGAGTATGTTTGGCCTTTCTTCCCCAAGCAGAGGTATATGTCTCTTCTCACTGATTGTTGGTTGAACCACCGATAGTTGTCTTTTTATCCCATTCAACATGCAGATCATGATCTGCACTTTTGTCATGAGTAGTGTTATCAACATTTTTCACAATTGTAGTCGTGAAATCCAATTCTTCTTCCTCTATAGCAAATAATTCTTCGGCATCCCAGCCATCTTCGCTATGCTCCTTAAAACTGAAAGTAGTTGTATTACTTTAAATAGACTTTTTCTTACTCTAAAAATCTTTTTCCATGTGACCCATCTTCCCGTAGTTGTAACATTCACCATCAAATTTTTTATTGTTACTACGATTCTTCCAAGCTCCCCTCGGACGAAAGCCTCATTTTTCTTGAAATTTTTTTTCTTTGTCGTCATCCTTGTTAGAAACACTACCATTGTACCGCTTGATAGTGCCTCTACATTTTCTGGTGTAGAGCGCTTCTTCTTCACATTTCAACGAGACCCTTCTCATTTTCTTAGCCATAGCTTATTAACCGGATAGCAAATTCTCAAACTCAACAAGAAATGGTTGTGTCAGCTATCCTTGTATAGCGGTAAGAAACCCTCAATATTCAGGTCTCAAACCATGGATAATTATTCTCTTTATCCTAGTTTCCCCAATAGAAGCTTTCGGATCCAAATCTGAAATTTTGTGGCATAACGATTTTACCTTATGAAAGTACTGAAAAATCCTCATGTCACGTTATGCCATCGATAACAAATCATTCTCGAGAAGTTACAGTCTTGTATCATTCTTCTTTGAAAATATAGTAACAAGAGTGTCCTATGCTACCTTCGGTGTTTTGACATCCCGAATGCGCTCTAACATTTCTTTTTCAACTGTGGTCTTTAAAGCAAACATTGCTTTACCTACTTTAATTTTTTACTTCCGCAAGATGCCGTTTGCATCTTCGAATGTTGGTTGTGTAACTTTGTCACCACCAACAACTTCCCACAGATCTTGACCTTGTAAGTAAGACTCCATACATGTTGCCCATGTGTTATAGTTTTTGTTGTTGAGCTTCTTGATTCCTCCAACTACTTAAAGATCACCCATCATACCGACAAGACTTCGATTATACCGAACAAGCTTGACTAATAAACTTGCAGAGTACTAAACTTCTCATGACTCAAGATAGCTCTACTAAGAACGATCCCTGACCGTATAACTCTAAATTTACTAATATTGGATCCAAACAATTAAACAAACTACTTGTATTATATCCACAATAAAAGACACTATAACACCTTTTAAAGGGAACTCACTAATTGAAGAGAAATACAAACACTCAAAGAGAAAGCTCTCAACTCACACTCAAACTAAGAATACAAAGACTCATTTGTTTTTGATGGGATGATTAAACCAAATGCAAGGTAGGCTATTTATAGTCCTCACCATGAAATCTATACCACACAAATATAAAACTAAGAAATAATTCTAACCACACAAATATTATCACATTCTACATACTTCTCTTTTCTACATCCTTCAACCACTCCATTTATTGAGTTGGTGTTGATTTTAAACATACCCTTCATTTCATCATTAAGATTTGTTGATTGTCTTGTCTTCCCCAGAAGCTTACGATGCCCTTGATCCTAATGGAAATATCACAATTAAGTGGGATATTATAAGCTGGACAGCTGATGGTTATGTTGTAAGCTCCTAATTTTTCTGTCTTTTCATGGTTTAAATTAATTGATACTGTTAAGTCAAGCATTTTTGTTTAACCTGTATTTAGCAAACTTAGTTTGAGTTATATGTAATCAGCATCTTGATGCAATTGGCAGGCTGTTGTAACACTATATAACTTCCAGCAATACCGTCACATCGAAAAGCCAGGTTGGACTATTGGATGGACATGGGCAAAGAAGGAGGTTATATGGAGCATGTTGGGAAGCCAAGCTATAGAGCAAGGAGACTGTTCTAGGTTTAAAGCAAATATTCCACATTCTTGTTTGAGGAATCCAACAGTTGTTGATTTGATGCCAGGTACTCCTTACAATCAGCAGATTGCTAATTGCTGTAAAGGGGGAGTACTTAGTTCATGGGCCCAAGATCCAGACAATTCAGTTGGTTCCTTCCAGCTTAGCGTTGGTGCAGCTGGAACCTCTAACAAAACAGTCAGAGTTCCTAAGAATTTCACTCTTATGACACCAGGGCCTGGTTATTCTTGTGGGCCTGCCAAAATTGTGGAGCCTACTAAATTCATGACTGCAGATAAAAGGAGAACTACACAAGCTTTGAGTAAGTTTTTCGTGCTTGTATTGTTTAATTAGGTTACGAGCAACAAATTAGGTTACAACTTAAATGCTTGCTTTGATGTTCACTCTATTCCTATTTGTTCATGGCAGTGACATGGAATGTTACATGTATATATTCACAATTCTTAGCTAGCAAGACTGCAACTTGTTGTGTTTCTCTCTCGTCCTTCTACAACAATACCATAGTGCCCTGCACAACCTGTTCTTGTGGCTGTCAAAGTAATATGTCTCAGTCTGGTAACTGTGTAGAGTGAGTTATCTCAACCAGAACCCTATCACATTTTCTTGTTTTGTTTATTCAAAGAAGTTGCATATTTCTTGTGCATTTATTTTGCTACGTCTTTTTCCTTTCTTTGATTTGCAGGTCAAATTCTCCATATTTAGCTTCAGTTGTCTCAGGATCTAGCAATAACAACAATAGCTTAACACCTTTGGTGCAATGCACAAAGCATATGTGTCCAGTCCGAGTTCACTGGCATGTTAAACTAAACTACAAAGAATACTGGCGGGTTAAGGTCACAGTCACAAACTTCAATTACCGGATGAATTACTCAGAGTGGAATTTAGTTGCTCAGCACCCCAACTTCGACAATCTTACCCAATTATTTAGTTTTAACTACAAGCCACTGACCCCTTATGGATCAATAAGTAAGTGCCATGCTTAATATCTTTCGTTAAAAGTGTTGAGAATTTGAATGGTTAATATCTCTCGTTTTCTAACAGATGATACTGCCATGCTATGGGGTTTAAAGTTCTACAATGATTTTCTCATGCAAGCTGGACCTTATGGCAATTTACAGTCAGATTTACTGTTCCGGAAGGATCCATCAACTTTCAGTTTTGAGAAAGGTTGGGCTTTCCCACGAAGGATTTATTTTAATGGCGACAGTTGTGTCATGCCACCTCCTGATGACTACCCAATGCTGCCAAATGCTGGTTCGAAGCGGTATATCTCCATGCTAATTCTAATTATTACTTCCCTGTCTACCCTAGCATTCATGCAAACCACTGCTTAAATTGTGTACATGAGGTACTCTCTTTTTTTTCCCTATGAGTTTTGTGGACATGAAGCAAAAAATTCAAATGGGCTCACATGTAGCTGGTATTATTCATGTTTTGTAGTTCATGTCATAGGTGACTTTTGGTCCTAGCTGCTTCATTGTGTTTTCATATTGATGTTCAAATTATCATTTTGTAATCTTAATAAATGGTAGGATGTTAAACCAGGAATTTAAGTTTATTCATGATTCTGGTAAGTGCAAATTTCAGTTGCTTCTAGCAGTGTGAGTGCGTGGGTGCGTTTGTGCTTGTTGAACAGATGACAGTCTCATTGTAGTTTGTTGTTTTACTAAGTCATGAATAAACAGTCACAAACTTTAGCAGATGCTCTTCCCTTAAATAAACATAAATAAATGTGCAGAATTAGGTACATAGCTGATAGCAGGCATGTACAAGTAAATAAGCAGCTACTTTACAACCTCCAATGACCAAATATAAAGTACAAAACTTGCTAGCTCTTTAAGCCCCTTCCTGTTTCAGAGGAGACAAATAGAACTTATTATGTATGATACGTGAGTAGCAACATGAAAGTTTCTGCTTGATTACAAAATCCAGGCCTGTTTTAATACCTCTTTTGGATTTAGCATATGTTTCATGTATGAATCTTAAAGGATGTTAAAACTTTTATACCTCTACTTCAGTATCTTTTTGTTTTATTGTCCTTGGCTTAAGAATTCAAAATCTAGACAACAAACATTCATTAAATAGCAAACAACAAGACAATCAATGACGCAATGAATGTTGAGATGGCATGTAAGTTTCTGTCGGCAGAATTTGGTAAAAATGGGTATGAGTCAGGTGGGGGCAACATGCATTCATCTCCATTGAAGTAGACTTTGCGAGGAAATGCCCATCCATTCTTTAAAGTAAAAGTATTCTTGTCCTTCTGAAGAAGCACCTCTGATTGCACATTCCCAAATGGTCCGGCTTCCATTAACAGGTCATTGAAGAATTTTAAGCCATAGAACATACCTGTATCATCTGCATGTGCACAATTTATAGCCCATGTCATGATATTGCTATCTAAAAAAGAAGATAAACATTTGTAACAAGAGGGTTGCAGATGACTCACTTATAGATTCGTACGGAACAAGAGGCTTGTAATCAAAGCTGAAAACTTGTGTGACATTGTTAAGATTAGGGTGCTGCACGGCAAGAGTCCACTGCGAGAGGTTCACACGATAGTTAAAGTTTGTAATGGAAACTTTCACACGCCAATACTCCTTGTAGTTGAGCTTCACATGCCAATGCACTCGGATCGGACACATGTGGTGTGTGCATTGTAGTAATGGAGCATTGTTTTTCTTTGGAGTGTTTATTCCCACCATGCTTAGAATTTTGGAGTCAGTTCTGTAAAAGAATCATTCATCAGGCAATTTAGAAATATTTTCACATGAATTGCCAGGAATTCAAAGCGTTAAGAATTACGAATTACTTGACACATTTTTCCTTGTGCTCACACCCACAAGCACAAGAAGGGCAAGGAATGATTGTATCATTGTAAAAAGATGACAAAGAAACACAACAGCTGGGGTGTTTTCTTGCTAGAATTTGTGAATAAGTGCAAGTCACGTTCCATGTCACTGAATAAAGAAATGACAAATGATGTTAGACTTGTACTATTGATTGATTAATTTGACAATTTAAGGCAATAGAACTTACTCAGAGCCTGAGTTTTACGACGATGATCCTGAGTTAGAAAAGTGGTGGGAGGCACAATCTTTGCTTTGCCACAAGTATAGCCTAATCCTGGACCAAGCAAAGTGAAATTCTTGGGGAGTTTGACAGTCTTGTTTGTAGTTCCTGCTAAGCCAACACTGAGCTGGAAGGAAGAAACAGAGGCTGCTGGGTCTTGACCCCAAGCAGCCACAACTCCACCTTTACAGCAGTTTGTGTATTGCTGGTTGTAAGGGACACCAGGAAGCAAGTCCACCACAGTTGGATTTTTCTTGCAACAATGAGGTACATTTCCTTTGAACTTGGAACAGTCACCTTGCTCTGTAGTTTGAGCACCAGCCATTGACCATATGACTTCTTTTTTAGCCCATGTCCATCCTAAGGTCCATCCAGGGCTCATTATATGTCGGTACATTTGAAAGTTGTTAATTGTCACTGCTGCCTGCAAAATATTAGCAATTTTGTAAGAAATCAGTTAATACAATTTCATTGCTTTTAAATTTGATCTTCAATTGCGGTTCCAAAATTGCCGGAGTTTTAAGTTTGGGCAAAAATTATCCCAAAATCATACTTTTTGGTTATGGAAAGACAGTACATGTTATACACAAACTCTGTGTAGGTTATGGAAAGACAGTACATGTTATACACAAACTTTGTGTAGGTTATGGAAAGACAGTACATGTTATACACAAACTTTGTGTAGGTTATGTAAAGGCTTTACATAACTCATATACTACAACTGTACAAGCAGTACACGGACTATATCCTCAATTTTGAGGCATTTTGTTCCAAATCTCCATAAACACGCTATTTATGGCCCTAATTATTTTACTGATTATTATGCATTTGGATGAAATGTTACTTTCTATCAAAAATAGGTAGTATATTGGAGATAAGATACAGTACCACGTAGCCATCTGTAGTCCAAGACATGATATCCCACTTGATTGTAATATTTCCATTTGGATCCAAGGGATCAAAAGCAGCTGTGTTCAAGAAACAAGGTCAAGAACTGTGAAAAACAACTAGTTATTCAATTTCATTTCAAGCAAATATATATTTATGTAAGCTTACCTGCATAATAAAATAGGACAGTAAAGAGAAAAGCTGAGGTAAAAATTCTCATTTCCACTCAACAAGACACACAATCAGATTTGTTGGCGTTGAGTTTCAAACCTGGACAACTTTTTCTGAATTGGGTGTTACAGGTATGTTTATTATATTCAGCATCTGGTTGTCGGAAATCAATATTAGGCTTCTTAGCCAGTAGCCAATTTGTATGTATTTAAGAAAGAGAGACAATGTACTAGAGGGATCTGATTAATTACTTTCTAGAATGGCCCTACCTAATGGTTGTTAGATACTGATAATAGTTGAGAGTTTCAGTTTGGCTTTCCAAGTCTTGAAGCAACAGCTAAGTGAGATTATGCAGGGGAATGAGAATTACATTCCAACGATCCTATATCGAGTTGAAGATGACAGTTAATGAATAAGGCAGTCCAAGCTAATAAATTTACTCTACTAACCCTGAACCTTTTGCGTATTTTGTCACTTGTCAACACACATTGGTCACATAGAAGTAATTTGGTTAATGGAATAGTTGTTAATATTGAAGAATGACCAATTTGGTCATTTTGGACATGGGTAGTTTGCATTTTGAAAAAGAAGTAAAGAGTGGTAAGCAAGCAATTAACAGAGAAGAAAGGACAGGTGTTGAGTCCCCTTCTGATAGAAATTAAGATCCCCAAAATGATCAATGCTTTTAGTAGTGAAATTTCTCAAGTATTCCCTTTTTTGGTGGTCTTGTCTTTGGCCACACTTCATCATTATTAACCTTATAAAAGTACATGTATATAATTAACATGCAAAACGTCAACAGTTTGTCTAATATGTTTATAAAGGATGAACTATAATTAACAATCGCTAAAGTAGGACAAAAAATAAGAATTTCATCGTTACGTAATAACCATGATTTCATTATCATACTAATTTTTAGTTCTAATTTTATCTTAACTCACAAATATAACTCTAAATCTAAAACTCTAAACACCTAAATCTTAAACCCTAAAGCATTCAACCTTAAACCTTAAACCCTAAATTCTATTTAGAAAAATAATAATTTTAATAATATATTTTATTTTTAAGTAATAATTATTTTAAAAAATAATGATTTTAAATAATGTATTTTGTCTCATCAAAAATAACAATTAAATAATATTATTTAAACTTTACTGAATATAAAGGTATTAAGGTAATATACTGTTACGAATTAGCACTTGCGGAAGCAAAGATTGGGTCCAATTTTGGTTACACAAATTAATAATAATGGGTAACGACAAAAGTAATAATCAGTAAGAAATTAAATGGCACACAATGATTTAAGTGGTTCAACTTTTCAATGTGAAAAGTCTACTCCACTGACGACGGCACACCGAGGAAAAAATCTACTAATAACCAAACGGAGATACAAACACCAATTACCAGAGCTTCACAAATTATACCAAATTCCAAAATCAACCCACAAAATATCCCCTTTAATTTACTGGTAATATATATAGCAAGATAAATTAACAAACTTGCTATTAAATCAAATATTACCGTACAAATGAGAGAAACACTACAAATGGCAGCTGAAATGGACAATTTGTCCTTGGGTTGATTTCTCCTCTTTGATGCTGGCTACTCCTATTCTGCAGTTTCTATATTTTTTCTTTTTGCTCTCAAATTGGCTGCTGCTTTCTATTTGTTTTCAGCTGCTGTTGAGAAATAGTGAGGAAGAGACAGGCGCAAAACAGCAATGAAGAAAATGGCGCAAAGGGTTGGATTTATGATTTATTCTTCTCTGATATCAGCTGTTGCTTCTTGTGGCTATTCACACACATGCTGGTTTTCTTCTTGTATGCAACTGCTATTTTTCTGCTTTTTCTCTCGTGGATTCTCTACTCCTTACACAGAAACAAACATATATATATATATATATATATATATATATATATATATATATATATATATATAAGGCATATGAGGGTTTAAGAGTATATTGTGTTTTGGGCCTAATATTGTTTTGGGCCATTATTAACATATACAGTATTTTTCAATTCATTCTAATTGTAAATCAAATATTATAATATTGATTTTTTTTATTCTAATGATCAAACTAAACAATATAATAATAATATTATTTCATTTCTATTATCATTCTCATTTCTTTTTCATTATGTAAACCAAACATCACTTTAAGGTATGTTTCAATAGATAAAGATACCAAAAAAATGATAATTAATTCATTTAATCAAGAAAATTGGTTACTAATTGGTCTAAATGCTCAAAAAATTATGTAAGAAATATCCAAGATTCTGTAAATGAATTCTCCATGTTATATGTTAGATGTATCCCAAGTGAATTAAATCATGGGGTGTATAATTAATTATAATGATATTAAACTGAATTGTATTAAATTATCTTATAATTATTCTGTATAGTTTTTGGTTATAACCTATATAATATAATCAAATAATTCTAATGATAAATATTTTTAAAAATAATTTATATTTAATTTATTTTACGTATTTTTTTAACTATCAAAATAATTTCATTATAAAAATTTGTTTAAATTAATATTTAGTTTATTTGTATATTTTTCTTACATTTTAGAAATAAAAAATTACTTTTAGTTTAAGATAAAAGAAAAAAATAAGACATAATTTTAGAATTAAAATTTCAAACAAATTAAATAAAGTATTGGATTAATATTTATTATTGATATTAAATTTATATATAATTGTAAAAATTTTATTATGTTTAATACCATCTCAATTTATAGTTAAACAGATTACTTTACAAAAATTATTCAATGAGTGGTTTTAATTTTTAGGGGTGATGTTCACTTTGGGGAGGAAAATTAAGCAATTGGAGGAACATGGAGTTAAAAATTGAACCAGTGAAATGTTGCAATCAGCCTCGATCTTCAAGCCATCAGAGAGTCATGGAAACTATGCTTGAAACAGATTTGGATGGCCTGGGACCTCATGAAAGTGCTAATTGCTTTCTAATATTTTTTAGGTTCACACTAATTGCCTTCTTTCTTATCATGTTATTTGTCAAAAAAAAAAGAAAAAATATTAGGATAATAACACTAATAAAATCTATGAAAATAAAAATAATATTTAACCTAATTTAATTACTCTAAAAGATGGAATTTCAATATCCGTGATTTCTTTACTCTAAAAGACCGGATTTCGATATCCGTGACATTTGACTAGTTAAAAGGAAAAATTGGAAGGGTCTAATTAAATTGTCTGACCCAGGGAATGGAATTTTAACAAGTTCTGTAACAAGCGGCTGAGCCACTGGTTTTGGTAAGGTCAATCAAACGTAATCTAATAATGCGTCATTCTTGTTCTTTAGAAAATACACCCAAACATGACGAGAGAAGTAATAAATAAAAGTCAACATATACCGGACACCACCCTTAGACACAACACGAGAAGGACCCCAAAGATCTGAATGAATATAATCAACAGTACCTTTCGTTTTATGGATGGTTGTACTGAACTTGACCATGCGATGCTTTCCATAGACACAATGCTCACAGAAATCAAGTTTCCCAGTTTTCTGACCACAAAGCAAATCTCGTTTGCTCAAAATAAACATCCCTGCCTCACTCATATGCCCAAGCCGCATATGACATAATCGAGTAGTGTCTAAATCTTGATCTGACGAGGATGAAACTGATACACTGCCAATAACAGTGCTACCCTGAAGCATATGGAGACCATGCGACAATTGCCCTTTAATAACAATGAGAGCACCTTTACTAACTTTTAAAACTCCACTTTCAACTGCATACTTATAGCCTTATGAATCAAGAGTACCCAAAGATATCAAATTCTTTTTCAAATCTGGAACATGGCGAACATCTTTCAAAGTCCTAACAATACCATCATGCATCTTAATTCGGACAGTATCAATACCAATAACCTTGTAGGACATATTGTTTCCCATCAAGACAACACCCCCATCAATAGACTGATAAGAAGCAAACCAATCTCTACTGGGGCACATACGGTAAGTGCAACCCAATCAAGAATCCAAACATCTCCAGGAGAACAAATAGATACTGATAGAATATTTTCGCCATCAGAACCAGAACTATCTACAACACCAGCAACATAATTAGTACCAGAAGACGTTGTGGCAGATTTTCCTTTTCCTTTGAGTTTCGGACAATTTACTTTCCATTGCCCTTCCTGACGGCAATAATTGCATTTATCTTTTCTTTTTCTAGATTTGGATCTAGACTTGCCTCTATTACTGCTTGTGCCTTTTTCTTGATTTCTACCTCTGACAAATAAACCACTGATATTATCATTGTTGCTTGTAGACACCTTTTTCTTCAACTCTCTAGAATTCAAAGCTGCTTTGACATCTTCCAAAGAAATAGTGTCTCGCCCATATAGCATAGTATCAACAAAATGTTCAAATGAATGAGGTAAAGAACATAATAGAACTAAGGCCTGATCCTCATCGTCAATCTTAACACCACCATTTTTCAGATCACGAATAATTTTAGTAAATTCATCAAGATGATCGTGCAAAGGTGTACCTTCTGACATTCTGAATGTATACAAACGCTGCTTCAAATATAACCGACTGGTCAAAGACTTGGTCATATACAAATTCTCCAATTTAAGCCATAACCCAGTAGGAGATTCCTCATCACCAACCTCGCGTAATACCTCATCAGACAAGGATAATTGAATTGAACTCAAAGCATTTTCCATCAATGCATCTTTTTCTTCATCAGTCAATTTTTCTGGCAATTTATCCTTGCCTTCAAGTGTCTTAACGAGCCCTTCTTTAACTAATACGGCTCGCATCTTCATACGCCATAAACTGAAATCATTTCTACCATTGAATTTCTCAATTTCATATTTTGCCGCCATGACAGAAAACCCAATATTAAATAAACAGAAGTACAACCCAGAAAATATGAAACCAATCAGATAACCAGAAGCTCAAAATAAATCCAAAAGAGCAAACTTGATCAGTTCCAATAAATAACAGAATAACCCAATAGCTCTGATACCAATTTGTTACGAATTAGCACTTGCGGAAGCAAAGATCGGGTCCAATTTTGGTTACACAAATTAATAATAATGGGTAACGGCAAAAGTAATAAGCAGTAAGAAATTAAATGGCACACAATGATTTAAGTGGTTCAACTTTTCAATGTGAAAAGTCTACTCCACTGACGACGACACACCGAGGAAAAAATCCACTAATAACCAAACGGAGATACAAACACCAATTACCAGAGCTTCACAAATTATACCAAATTCCAAAATCAACCCACAAAATATCCCCTCTAATTTACTGGTAATATATATAGCAAGATAAATTAACAAACTTGCTATTAAATCAAATATTACCGTACAAATGAGAGAAACACTACAAATGGCAGCTGAAATGGACAGTTTGTCCTTGGGTTGATTTCTCCTCTTTGATGCTGGCTGCTCCTATTCTGCAGTTTCTATATTTTTTCTTTTTGCTCTCAAATTGGCTGCTGCTTTCTATTTGTTTTCAGCTGCTGTTGAGAAATAGTGAGGAAGAGACAAAGCAGAAGCAATGATGAAGAAAATGACGCAGTGGTTGGATTTATGATTTATTCTTCTACGATATCACCGTTGCTTCTTGTGGCTATTCACGCACTACCGGTTTTCTTCTTGTATCTGTTGCTATTTTTCTCGTTTTTTCTCTCGTGGCTTCTCTGCTCCTTACACAGAAACAAACACACACACACACACACACACACACACACACACATATATATATGTATGCAGCTGTTATTTTTCTGCTTTTTCTCTCGTGGCTTCTCTGCTCCTTACACAGAAACAAACACACACACACACACACACACACACACACACACACACACATATATATATATATATATATATACTGGTTTTCTTCTTGTATGCAGCTGCTATTTTTCTGCTTTTTCTCTCGTGGCTTCTCTGCTCCTTACACAGAAACAAACATATATATATAAGGCAGATGAGGGTTTAAGAGTATATTGGGTTTTGGGCCTAATATTGTTTTGGGCCATTATTAACATATACAGTATTTTTTATTTCATTCTAATTGTTAACCAAATACTGTAATATTGATTTTTCTTTGATTCTAATGATAAAACTAAACAATATAATAATAATAATATTTTATTTCTATTATCATTCTCATTTCTTTTTCATTATGTAAACAAAACATCACTTTAAGGTATGTTTAAATAGATAGAGATACCAAAAAAATGGTAATTAATTCATTTAATCAAGAAAATTGATTACTAATTGGTCTAAATGCTTAAAAAATTATATAAGAAATATCCAAGATTCTATAAGTCAATTCTCCATGTTATATGTTAGATGTATCCCAAGTGAATTAAATCATCGGGTGCATAATTAAGTATAATAATATTAAACTGAATTGTATTAAATTGTGTTATAATTATTTTGTATAGTTTTTGGTTATAACCTATATAATATAATCAAATAATTCTAATGATAAATATTTTTAAAAATAATTTATATTTAATTTATTTTACGTATTTTTTTAACTATCAAAATAATTTCATTATAAAAATTTATTTAAATTAATATTTAGTTTATTTGTATATTTTTCTTACATTTTAGAAATAAAAAATTACTTTTAGTTTAAGATAAAAGAAAAAATAAGAAATAATTTTAGAATTAAAATTTCAAACAAACTAAATAAAGTGTTAGTTACAGGTTATATCAATATTTATTATTGATATTAAATTTATATATAATTGTATAATTTTTATTATGTTTAATACCATCTCAATTTATAGTTAAACAGATTACTTTACAAAAATTATTCAATGAGTGGTTTTAATTTTTAGGGGTGATGTTCACTTTGGGGAGGAAAATTAAGCAATTGGAGGAACATGGAGTTAAAAATTGAGCCAGTGAAATGTTGCAATCAGCCTCGATCTTCAAGCCATCAGAGAGTCATGGAAACTATGCTTGAAACAGATTTGGATGGCCTGGGACCTCATGAAAGTGCTAATTGCTTTCTAATATTTTTTAGGTTCACACTAATTTCCTTCTTTCTTATCATGTTATTTGTCAAAAAAGAAAAAATATTAGGATAATAACACTAATAAAATCTATGAAAATAAAAATAATATTTAACCTAATTTAATTACTCTAAAAGACCGGATTTCGATATCCGTGACATTTGACTAGTTAAAAGGAAAAATTGGAAGGGTCTAATTAAATTGTCTGACCCAGGGAATGGAATTTTAACAAGTTCTGTAACAAGCGGCTGAGCCACTGGTTTTGGTAAGGTCAATCAAACGTAATCTAATAATGCGTCATTCTTGTTCTTTAGAAAATACACCCAAACATGACGAGAGAAGTAATAAATAAAAGTCAACATATACCGGACACCACCCTTAGACACAACACGAGAAGGACCCCAAAGATCTGAATGAATATAATCAATAGTACCTTTCGTTTTATGGATGGTTGTACTGAACTTGACCCTGCGATGCTTTCCATAGACATAATGCTCACAGAAATCAAGTTTCCCAGTTTTCTGACCACAAAGCAAATCTCGTTTTCTCAAAATAAACATCTCTGCCTCACTCATATGCCCAAGCCGCATATGCCATAATCGAGTAGTGTCTGAATCTTGATCTGACGAGGATGAAACTGATACACTGCCAATAACAGTGCTACCGTGAAGCATATGGAGACCATGCGACAATTGCCCTTTAATAACAATGAGAGCACTCTTACTAACTTTTAAAACTCCACCTTCAGCTGCATACTTATAGCCTTGTGAATCAAGAGTACCCAAAGATATCAAATTCTTTTTCAAATCTGGAACATGGCGAACATCTTTCAAAGTCCTAACAATACCATCATGCATCTTAATTCGGACAGTATCAATACCAATAACCTTGTAGGACATATTGTTTCCCATCAAGACAACACCCCCATCAATAGACTGATAAGAAGCAAACCAATCTCTACTGGGGCACATACGGTAAGTGCAACCCAATCAAGAATCCAAACATCTCCAGGAGAACAAATAGATACTGATAGAATATTTTCGCCATCAGAACCAGAACTATCTACAACACCAGCAACATAATTAGTACCAGAAGACGTTGTGGCAGATTTTCCTTTACCTTTGAGTTTCGGACAATTTACTTTCCAGTGCCCTTCCTGACGGCAATAATTGCATTTATCTTTTCTTTTTCTAGATTTGGATCTAGACTTGCCTCTATTACTGCTTGTGCCTTTTTCTTGATTTCTACCTCTGACAAATAAACCACTGATATTATCATTGTTGCTTGTAGACACCTTTTTCTTCAACTCTCTAGAATTCAAAGCTGCTTTGACATCTTCCAAAGAAATAGTGTCTCGCCCATATAGCATAGTATCAACAAAATGTTCAAATGAATGAGGTAAAGAACATAATAGAACTAAGGCCTGATCCTCATCGTCAATCTTAACACCACCATTTTTCAGATCACGAATAATTTTAGTAAATTCATCAAGATGATCGTGCAAAGGTGTACCTTCTGACATTCTGAATGTATACAAACGCTGCTTCAAATATAACCAACTGGTTAAAGACTTGATCATATACAAATTCTCCAATTTAAGCCATAACCCAGCAGGAGATTCCTCATCACCAACCTCGCGTAATACCTCATCAGACAAGGATAACTGAATTGAACTCAAAGCATTTTCCATCAATGCATCTTTTTCTTCATCAGTCAATTTTTCTGGCAATTTATCCTTGCCTTCAAGTGTCTTAACGAGCCCTTCTTTAACTAATACGGCTCGCATCTTCATACGCCATAAACTGAAATCATTTCTACCATTGAATTTCTCAATTTCATATTTTGCCGCCATGACAGAAAACCCAATATTAAATAAACAGAAGTACAACCTTAAAATATGAAACCAATCGAGATAACCAAGCTCATAATAAATCCAAAAGGGCAAACTTGATCAGTTCCAATAGATACCAGGATACCCCAATAGCTCTGATACCAATTTGTTACGAATTAGCACTTGCGGAAGCGAAGATCAGGTCCAATTTTGGTTGCACAAATTAATAATAATGGGTAACAGCAAAAGTAATAAGCAGTAAGAAATTAAATGGCACACAATGATTTAAGTGGTTCAACTTTTCAATGTGAAAAGTCTACTCCACTGACGACGACACACCGAGGAAAAAATCCACTAATAACCAAACGGAGATACAAACACCAATTACCAGAGCTTCACAAATTATACCAAATTCCAAAATCAACCCACAAAATATCCCTTCTAATTTATTGGTAATATATATTGCAAGATAAATTAACAAACTTGCTATTAAATCAAATATTACTGTACAAATGAGAGAAACACTACAAATGGTAGCTGAAATGGACAGTTTGTCCTTGGGTTGATTTCTCCTCTTTGATGCTGGCTGCTCCTATTCTGCAGTTTCTATATTTTTTCTTTTTGCTCTCAAATTGGCTGCTGCTTTCTATTTGTTTTCAGCTGCTGTTGAGAAATAGTGAGGAAGAGACAGGCGCAGAACAGCAATGAAGAAAATGACGCAAAGGGTTGGATTTATGATTTATTCTTCTCTGATATCAGCTGTTGCTTCTTGTGGCTATTCACGCACCTGCTGGTTTTCTTCTTGTATGCAGCTGCTATTTTTCTGTTTTTTCTCTCGTGGCTTCTCTGCTCCTTACACAGAAACAAACACACACACACACACACACACACACACACATATATATATGTATGCAGCTGTTATTTTTCTGCTTTTTCTCTCGTGGCTTCTCTCAAGCCCTTACACGTAAACAAACACACACACACACACACACACACACACACACACACACACACATATATATATATATATATATATATACTGGTTTTCTTCTTGTATGCAGCTGCTATTTTTCTGCTTTTTCTCTCGTGGCTTCTCTGCTCCTTACACAGAAACAAACATATATATATATAGAAGGCATCTAAGGGTTTAAGAGTATATTGGGTTTTGGGCCTAATATTATTTTGGGCCATTATTAACATATACAGTATTTTTTATTTCATTCTAATTGTAAACCAAATATTGTAATATTGATTTTTTCTTTGATTTTAATGATAAAACTAAACAATATAATAATAATAATATTTCATTTCTATTATCATTCTCATTTCTTTTTCATTATGTAAACCAAACATCACTTTAAGGTATGTTTCAATAGATAGAGATACCAAAAAAATGGTAATTAATTCATTTAATCAAGAAAATTGATTACTAATTGGTCTAAATGCTCAAAAAATTATATAAAAAATATCCAAGATTCTATAAGTGAATTCTCCATGTTATATGTTAGATGTATCCCAAGTGAATTAAATCATCGGGTGCATAATTAAGTATAATAATATTAAACTGAATTGTATTAAATTGTGTTATAATTATTTTGTATAGTTTTTGGTTATAACCTATATAATATAATCAAATAATTCTAATGATAAATATATTTAAAAATAATTTATATTTAATTTATTTTACGTATTTTTTTAACTATCAAAATAATGTCATTATAAAAATTTATTTAAATTAATATTTAGTTTATTTGTATATTTTTCTTACATTTTAGAAATAAAAAATTACTTTTAGTTTAAGATAAAAGAAAAAATAAGACATAATTTTAGAATTAAAATTTCAAACAAACTAAATAAAGTGTTAGCTACAGGTTATATCAATATTTATTATTGATATTAAATTTATATATAATAGTAAAATTTTTATTATGTTTAATACCATCTCAATTTATAGTTAAACAGATTACTTTACAAAAATTATTCAATGAGTGGTTTTAATTTTTAGGGGTGATGTTCACTTTGGGGAGGAAAATTAAGCAATTGGAGGAACATGGAGTTAAAAATTGAGCCAGTGAAATGTTGCAATCAGCCTCGATCTTCAAGCCATCATAGAGTCATGGAAACTATGCTTGAAACAGATTTGGATGGCCTGGGACCTCATGAAAGTACTAATTGCTTTCTAATATTTTTTAGGTTCACACTAATTGCCTTCTTTCTTATCATGTTATTTGTCAAAGAAAAAATATTAGGATAATAACACTAATAAAATCTATGAAAATAAAAATAATATTTAACCTAATTTAATTACTCTAAAAGATGGAATTTCAATATCCGTGATTTCTTTACTCTAAAAGACCGGATTTCGATATCCGTGACATTTGACTAGTTAAAAGGAAAAATTGGAAGGGTCTAATTAAATTGTCTGACCCAGGGAATGGAATTTTAACAAGTTCTGTAACAAGCGGCTGAGCCACTGGTTTTGGTAAGGTCAATCAAACGTAATCTAATAATGCAAAGCCCATTGTATTAATAGATTATTTCCAATCTGGCAAAAACACCTCTTCTTGACTTCTTCTTTCTCTCTATATATATGTATTTTTGTATAAACAGTAGCTATCCACTGTAAAAATAAAAATACAAGAGACAGAATATAAAACACAGCAAGAGAAATCAATCAAAAGTTCTTAGTGACAAGACACACACACACATATATAATCTTAATTATGACTGGGCTTCGGATTAAGCCAGAGGTACGAATTGAAAGACAATATTTACCTGATGTGTATATATATATATTTCAAAATTATTTTATAAATTAACGATATTCTTTTGTTGGGGTTTCAATTTCAGGTGTACCCTTTAATGGCCGCAATGACATTTGTAACAGGCATGTGCATCTTTCAGCTTACAAGGAATATATTCCTTAATCCAGATGTCAGGTAATTTATTATTTAAAAAGATTAATTTAATGGAGAAGTTAATAGCTACGTTAAATTGGTTTGTTATTGAGCAGAATCAACAAAAATCAAAGGAGCATGGGAATGCTGGACAACAAAGAGGAAGGAGAGAAGTATGCTGAACACAAACTTCGCAAGTTCCTTAGAACCCGCCCTCCTGAGATTATGCCTACCATCAACCACTTCTTCTCCAAAGATCACTAATTCATCTTTTTTTCTCCCTTTTAAATGTAATATCAATATATATATATATATATATATATATATATATTTGTCAGATAGTTCAATATAATGTAAGCCCACGTCTTTTTATTTTTAATTTTTCATTAATATTTAAAAAATAAATAATTATTTAATCAATTTTTATTTATCTTTCATATATATTTGAAGAAAGAAGAAGATATAATATCAATCATTATCTAACACTATAGATTTTATATTTTAATAATGTCTATTTTTTTTAAGAAAAATTTAAATTTCATTCATTTAAACAAAAATTAACATAACAATTAAATCAATAAAATAAAAATACATTTTAAATTTTACTATAGTTGTTATTTGTATCATTTGTGTAAAAACTTTACTTAGTTATGACAAAATAAAATATATACTTGTTATTTGTTTACTATATGCTCTAAATAAATTGTTGAAATTAAAAATTAATTTTTTTATTTATATTATTTAATATGAAAAATATTTAAGAGGATTTTCATATTTTGCCTTAGGCATCAGCACTACTTGTGATATAAAGCATTTTTGAAAGAAAAAAAAAACAATTTTATGATTATGTGCCATCCTTTAATTGTTATTTAAGATAATATCTCATATATTTTTCTTCAAAAAATTTATGCAGATGTTACAAATAAAATAATGATTTAAATATGAAATATACATATATAATAATTACAAAAATAAATCATAATGATTTTGGTCACATGATAGAGGTAACGTAAAATGCTAAAGTTACAAATTTTTGAACACACTTTTGAGCATAAATAATTTATTTTGTAATATATGATAAAATTATCAATAAATATGAAGTATTTTTTTTTAATTTTGATAATAATTCTGCCATGGATTATAAAACTAGAATTCTTTTTGTGAGAAATATGTTTTCTCCTTATTCAAAATATCAGGACTTCTTGTCTACTAGAAGAGTATTGATACGGCTCCTTTCATACGAAGTGATATAAAGAGGTACTTAAAAGATATAAACTGCTGAAACATATATAGGCAATAGCTTATAACTCGTGTTTGGCACACTAAACTGACATCCAGATGCTGGTTTAATATGGGCTTCAATGGACCAAGATGTCATTAAACCCAAGTCTATGATTGTTGATAATTTCATTTCATTCTTTACAATAGGAGAATTTAATTAATCTTGAAGAACAAAGAACAAAATCAAGTAACGAGTGCATCGTCTTTTTCCCAATTCCTCTTATTTTGAGCGTTAGTGAATGGTTTCTGTAACTAATGTCTAATACAGAGATGAAGGGGAAAATGATAATCCAGCTGGCTTTGTTAGTAGGACATAATAGTCAGAGCTGGCTTTGTCTGTTACCAATAATTGACTTGTTTCTATCAAATACATGTATCCACAAGGACCAAAACCAAAAAGCAATAATACTTTTCTATTCGTTTACGTCTTTATTTTCTCTCTAATTAATTTCAAAGTGAATTAATCATACTTTGTCCCTTGCAGGTGCTTATTTTTGGTATTTAAATTTCATTAGGGGTAGAAAATATGATAGTATGTTATTTTTACCTTTTTTTTATTTATAAATTAAATATATTAATTACATATTTTTAAAACTAATATATTTTAATCATCTTGTTATTGTTTCTTTTTTTATGTCAAAAAACTTTAAGCAGTATCAAATTGAATCTTACTAACAGAACGCTTATTTGAGAAAAAAAAACAAAAGTTTGGACAATAAGAGAGTCCTTGTTTATTCCTAAAAATTATTGTCATCCCATTTTCTGATAAATTTAAATTGACTAATACATATACATATGATGGTACCAAAGACCCCTTGAAATATATGAAAATTTTTAAGGGTTCGATGCATCTTTATGCCTACAACAGTGCCGTGAAGTGTCGAGCCTTCTAGCTCACTTTGACAAATAAGGCTAAAACTTAGTTAAAAACTTTAAAGTCCAAGTTCCTTCACAAAATTTAAGAAATAATTCTTATCGCACTCCTCGACCAAGTGATAAAGGCCAAAGACATTGGCACACTTGTTGATCCTATAGTAGGAAAAAGGTAAGTCATTGAAAGATTTCTTCGACAGATTTAATATAGGAAAAATACAAATAGTAGATTACTCAAACTCTGTCGCTATCATAACATTACAACAAGCTCTATATAAGGGACCCATATGGAGGGACATGGACAAGGATCTTCCAACTAAATATTTTGAGACTTCTAAATTGATTAACACTTATATTATATGAATGCAATTATCTCTGCTAGAAAGAATCAAGAGTCTCCTAAGAAAAACCTATCATAACAAAAGCGTAAGAGAGAGGTGAACCCTTTCCGTACTGACAATAAAAAGTCTAGACCAAACTAAAGAAATGATAGAAAAATCATAGACAAAAATCCCTTTACCATGGACATAGTTTCAAAAGTTATACTCCTATTAAGACAACAAGAGATGATGTTTTGAAGCAAGTTGAACGCCAATTATTTGTATAGTGGTCCAAGAAAATGAAAAATCATAGTTCAAATAAATTTCAATATTGTAGGTTCCACAAAGATACCGACCATTTTACTAAAAAATGTTGGAAACTTAAAGATAAAATTTAGCACCTTGTTAGTAAAGGGTACTTGGATGAATTTATTTATAATTCAAGGCCACAGTAGTCACAGCCACAACAACAGTGACAACAACCAACTTCCTTACCTAGTGAAAGAAATCAATCCCAAGGATAGGAAATTCATGAGGTTAGAGTTATTATAGGAGGTCCCACCGAGGATAGTTCTAATAACACCCACAAAGCACTTATTCGTGGGGCCATTTCTAGCTCAGGAATTTTAGAGGTTGTTGCCTTATATAACCCAAGAAAAGATCCTAAACTTACAAAATCAAACATTACATTTTCTAAAAGAGAAGCCCATACGTTGATCTGCCCCCATATAGACACCCTAGTAGTCACCCTCTAATTGGCCAACATCACTTTGTATCAAATTCTAATATATGTTGATAACTCAACTAACATCTTATTCTCTGAGGTAAGGAAGAAAATGAAGTGTTCCCACCCTCTCGAGTATATAACTACTCCCCTAGTAGGAATATCTAGACTTCCATTCATCCCAAAAGATAATGTGACATTCATAATCACAATTGGGCAAGGCACTAATGTAAAAACAATTATGATGGATTTTCTTGTTGTGAATTGTCCATCCTCTAACAATTATATTCTAGGAAAGCCTTTCCTATATGGGGTTAGGGTTGTAGCTGCAACAGATACAAGGAAATAAGTAACACTTAGAGGGAAAAAAGTAGCTAGAGAATGTTACGCTACAGGAATTCGAATGGGCCAGAAATAAAGATGGTACCAAGCTAGAATTAGAAAGTGCTCACCCTTTTCAATTTTCATTATTGTAAAACATAGTAAAATAAATAACATTTAATGGCTATATCTTAATTTATATTCCTATGATAATTTTAATTACTTTATAATTTAAATTTATTATTGTCAATAAGAGGAGTACTTAAGATACATATATCTTT
Source organism: Hippophae rhamnoides (assembly GCA_033030585.1). Classification (NCBI taxonomy): domain Eukaryota; kingdom Viridiplantae; phylum Streptophyta; class Magnoliopsida; order Rosales; family Elaeagnaceae; genus Hippophae; species Hippophae rhamnoides. The sequence goes on along the minus strand of CM065428.1, from coordinate 55,656,318 downwards.
CTACAGATTAAAGGTCTACACTAAGAATATTTGATAAGATAGAAAGGTTATAAATAGATGAAGAGAAAGCCTGAGTTGCTTAAGATTGAAAAATTCCAGTCCTTATTGCCTTGAATCCAATTGGGGCTTACACCCTTACCACGGGAAGTGAATAAGAAACACCTTACAAATGTGCATTATGCCTCAGGGCCTAGACTACCAAACGGACTATAGAAGTTGTAAGTGACTAAGTAACCTTAAAGGATACACCCTGCTCTCAGGTAATGTTTTTTGGGTCCAAGTTTACATAGAGAATAGCTTAACTTGTTTAATGGTCATTTAATCGACCTTAGACCTTGACAGGGTGGTTGTGACTCGAGAGTCATGCCACCTTGAAACTGAGTAGTCCTTTGTATCTCGTCAGGAATGTACCCTTACCAATGGGCAATAAATAAGAAATAACCCTACGGATGAGCCAGAGCAATTTTTGGACTCAAAGTCCATAACTTTCAATGCACCACACATAAGTACTACATCTTAGACTCTAAACCATCAAAAGATCGATGAAATCTGAATGTGATTAGTGACTTTGAAATATGCACCCTACTAACAAGTAGTGTTATTCGGGTCCAAGCTAATGCGAAGAAGCATCCCAACCTATGAGTCTCATGCCCCAGCACTCAGACTACTACAAGGAAAAACTCAGTACAATAAAAGTCTCAGTTTCTAGCTAGGGTGTAGACCTCTACTACGGTATCCTAACATGTTCATTCTACGCTTTTAAGGTCAAACTATAATATATTTTTTTAGAAGATCAACATGTAATTCATATGACCCAAGCCATAGTTAATAATAAGAACGACCTACCTTTTATTACCCTAAAGTTGGCTATACATCCTGAAAAAGGAGCTATGGCTTACAAGCCATACCACATCAGGTCCAAGAACTATATTATAACTCCTATGTCATATTTAGGCCAACAAGGCTTCGATAAGTGAGATGATAATTTTCCAACAAAGTGATAACTAAAAATTTCCTAAGTTAAGAACTATCTCATGTGTGGACCACTTGAACAAGTTGAAATACTCCATGTAGGAAGGTTGAAAGAAAAATGGGCTTAACTAAGCAATATTTGGACCAAGAAGTCACCCATAACTTAGAAAAATTTCAAACAAACATAAGAATGCCTTAACAAAAAAGTAAGGCTACGAATACAAGTCGAATGTCATCCAAACTTTAAAGCCTTAGGTCTGCCAATGAAGCCAATGCATGGTTCAAAGATCAAACCACTATCTAATCGAATAGGCCAAGACTAAGAGAAATAACTTGCCATAAACACAACTGACTAGCCAGGAAAAAAGCTAGCCAAGATCGTGATCGAATAGAAGTATGGCCAACCAAGATCAGGATCTACCAAGAATATGGTCAACTAAGGGTGATAACGGCTAAGAAGTGGCCAACTAGGGGTGTCATAATCAACCTAAAAATTTACTGCACAGGGTGTGGCCGATCTTGAGGAGGTCCTACGTACGTTCATCCGACTAGACCAGGTCAAATAGTGATCAATAAATCATTCCTTATCTATACACACATTAGGTCTAGTATCTACATTTTATTTTACATCAATACACCCTCTTACATTCGCATGTTAACTCAAAGACCCATGAATTCCCAAATTTATGGGAGACGATCGAGTTTAGAAATAATGAATAAAAGCACAAGTACAAAAAAAATATGTAAGAAGAGACCATGTGTGAAAGGTAACATAAAAGTCAATGTAATATAAAAGACATAATCATGCCCAGAAAAGTCTATATAAAAAGATAGGTCTATAAGTAAAAGTAAACTCACTAAGTACATACACTTTAGTGAGAAAATACATTAAATCTAAACTATCCTAAGACTAAAAAAGGTAAAGGGCTAAACAAAACTAATGTTTGTGCTAGACAACATTGTGAGATGCAACACCATCTTAAACCAAATCTTCTGACCTCTTAGAATCATCAGAGTCATGAGAACTACCTGAGTTGCTATAACTTCCAAAACCATCATCCTCCCATTCAGAGGTGACAACATTATACCTCAAAGAACATCTCTCTAAAGATGGGAAAATAGTCTTATTAATGATAATATCTGAGTATACATTTTGAACCATCTCTCCCCGTTTTGAAAATCATGAGCCTAAGCATCTGAAATATCTATGACATATTTTTCAAAATCATGGTACTCTGCCACAATCTGGATCCTAACTTGTCCTAACCTTGTAGTAATTACATGTAGCTTTCTACATAAGTTCTTCAAACAACTATTTAATACACTTCATTTCCTCGACTTAATAAGCCAATTTTTCTATCAAAAGAGATGTTAGATGTTTGACTTCTTCATTTTCTACCACAAAAGGCTCCTCGGCCTTAGCTTGTATCTTCTTAGCTGTAGTAAGTTCCACCATGGACTTCTTTAGTTGAGTTTCCAACTCATTATGGGTAATCTCAGTAGCATCCCTATTGTATAGTGCCTTACTAAGTTCCTCTTCAATGATTGATAGGTGCTTCTAAAATTTAGTGTGTGCCATGAAAACACCTTCAAGATCCTTAATGAACTGTTGTTATTTGCTCACCAAAACATGTAAATCATCATCTATAGATTTGTTAGGTTCCAAAATTCCTAGAACAACAAAAGCTCAAATGGACCCAAACTATCCTCGTCTAAGTCAATAGGTCTTGGACTTGGCTCATCCTTTGTAGGATTAGACATAATGTTAATAATTATGGGAGGGGACCTAACCCTCAAAGGACCTGGCATAATAACGATCACTCCAAAATTTGGTGTTATCTTCCTTTTAGAAACCCAAGACTTTTGTGTAACCTTAGCTTATTTAGGTACTTTTTCTTAGCTAGAGCATCTCAAAAAGTGAATTATTGTCTACCCTTGGCTCTTCTTCTTAGAGGGATGTTGAGATTTCATACCTGTAAGGAATTAAGAATAACTATGGTGAATTGATCACCTATAACTAAAACAAATTAAAAATATCAAGTTACAAGAAATACTTACTATCGTGATCTGGGGGGCTACCTTCTTGTGGGTTAACCACAGTCAGGTTTAGGCCCTAATAAGTAATCCACTCAGGGGTAATAATTTGATCATTGCCCTATCATGATAAAGTGACTCGATAAATTCTTCCTAGTCAGGAATGATTTCGCATCAGGCTTAACGCACTGCAAACAAAATAAACAAGTTAGAACATTACAAAGATACCATAAAAAATGGCTAACTCTATGAAACCCTACCCTATCTCTTGTAGTGGGTAGGCATGGGACTAATATTAAAAGATATAATGTCAAAGTCACCTATAGTAGTAAATAATAACTCATTTTATCCCTTATTGGTGCTTGGTTTTTGGTATGTTACAATATGATTAGCATAGGATTTGAAGTGATACCAACCCTTGCTACCTCCTTGAATATGCAAATAATAACAATACTTTTTAACTTCTTGATGGAAATTTTTCTATCATGCTCCTTTCAAAGCACCCAACAACCAAGTAGTATCTTGTAATAGTTAGGTGGAAGCTATCCTAGAGCTGTGTTAATTTCACTCAAGAATTTCTGCACTATAGGTGGGATTAGGAGTCGTAATCTTGCAAAGTAATGGCTTACAACAAAGTAACTCTACTAAGAAAAGGGTTACTCCAAACTACTTTTGGTGCTTGAGGCCTCAAGATAATGGACTCATGAATCCAAAACATGATCCTCAATATACCCTGACAATGGTCAGTCATTTAAGAACTTAATAAGTTAACCAAAAAATGTTCAATATCACTATAATCATTTTTTAACTAGCACACGGGAATGTCCATTAGGATAGAAGATAAGTGTTCATCACTTGAAGACTTAACCTACACCAAATGGGTACACAAATGACCATCATGAACTGAATTGAAAGAATCACAAAATCATGATGGTTAAGGAGCATAATCCAACGTGACTAGCTCCTAACGGATCTTTTCCATTCCATCGCCAATAAAAGAGTGGCTGGGTGGGAAAGTGTCATTCAGAGGTTCGTTGCTGATAGAGTTGTTTCCCAAAGGTCCATTACCCAAATATTTTTCACTATAGGATTGCCTTCTAGACCATTATTGGCCACAAAATTGCTAGCCAGGGCACCATTAGCTAGGGTAGTGCATACTAGGAAGACATTGGCCAAAGTGGCGTTGGATAGGGATGGATTTGCCACACCTTTGCTTGATTTCCATATATCTACTAATGTTCGCTACCCATACCAATTCTAGCTCATGTCGATGTGTGTCTGCGATGGTCGGATTTGCTCATGAACATTCCTTGATCTGGTATCCATCACTTCCTACGAAGAAAAATGTGGTTTAAGTGTCCTACGATACAAAGTGTTTAGATGATGAGAAATAATTATCCTACACTATATAAAGAATAATAAATGAAGAAAATTATGAAAGAAAAATAATTAAAAAAATTATTAAAGAAAAGTTATCAGGAAAAATTAATAAGGATTACCTTGAATTTTTCTTTGATTTTCCTTTCTTCCCAAGAATGTGAGCTTTTAGAAATTATTGTGAATTGTGAGGAATGTAAAGAGGTAATCTTGTATTTATAGAGGTGGTGAGTGAATCTCATCCATTCCTTTTAAATCACAATCAATGGCCACGATTATTTAATTAATCCTACAAAGATTAGACTTGATAAATGTTTGATTCCTTGATAAAAATGTTGACTTCAATGTAATTTTTCAACTAATATTTGATTCAAAATTTGAATACATCACTTGCATTAAAGCATCATCATACACATTTTAAGTGGCTAGACATAGTGTAAAGCTTTTGCTTGAACAGGTAAAAAATCACTAAGTATAAGCTCATAATCGTTAACAAAAATTGCAAGAAATATTTAATATAAGTAGTCCTAATTATTTTATAAGTGTGAAATCAATATAATTATTGTAAGGGATAAGAGTTCTGTAATTATCATTTAGTTATCTTAAAATAACAAAGTACAAATATTATCCTTATATATTTGAGGGATAATCTAGTAGATAAAAAATGATATATGTCTATTGATAATAGATCTTTACAACATATAATTGTCTACAACATATAACTGTCAATAATAATACAATAGTTTTATCATAATCAAATAGGAATAAGTTATCATGTTTATTCTTTTCCTTATATATAGTTACATATAAATAACATAATTTGATATCTTATTATCAATATCATAGTATCACGTTTCTTATAATAGAGAATCGCAACTAAATATTATTTTTTTCATATAAATACTAGAGTTATATTAAGATCTCATCTACACTACATTTTACATCTAGTAGATTAAGGATCGAATGGTTGAATATCACCTCCCACAAGGTAGATTAAGGTCCTAACAGTTTGTTCATTTTTCAGATTCTAAGAAGAACATTCTTACGTGATGTTGACAAAAATCAATATCAATACTACTTAAGTACATATTTTTTTAAAAAAATATATAAATAAAATAAAATTATAAATATAAATGAAAAGAGTATGGATTCGATAATGTATAAATGAGTTAATAATTACAAATCTTCATCTCTATTCAAAATTACCAACATTTCACTACTTGAGAGTATTTTAAAAAAAAATTAACTCCATTTTATTTAATCAATATTGTGTCAAGTTGAAATTATTTTACAATCAAAAATATATATTATTTTACAAGATGAAATTATTTAACAATCAAAAATATATATTGTTTTATGTATATTTTTATATTTTTTTATCCATTTTATTATAAAAATAAAAATAAACATATTCATCGTAATTATGTCAAGCTCTACCATCATATTTTTACACCATCTAATTCTTATACCCACCGATTACTCATTTAAAGTATCATCACTTTCAATGATCACATTTAAAGCATCATCACTTTCAATAATCACTACTATCATCATTTTATTCCCTTTGACCTTTTAATATATCTCCCTTCTTACCTTTTATTTCTTTTTAATCACCTTGTATTTAAAAAAATCACTTTTATTTTAATTTTTATCAAATTTAAGTAGGCCATAAAGAATGCAAGGATAAATGAGATAAGAGATAACGAGATAATGGTAATAACAGGAAAGAACATATATTAATATTTTAAATGAGTTGGTAATAGATTAACTGCAAATTCAATAAAAAATACGTATTTATATTAATTTAGAATAAATAGTAAAAATTGGTTAGCTTATAAATGAATAAATTGATAGTAAAAAGATGATGGTGGAGATTGACTATAATTGTTAAAGTGATATGAGATCAAAAAGTATTGAAATGTACAAAAATAAATGATAGTTCATAAAATAACAAATATTTCAATAAAGACAAAATTATTTTCTATAAATTATATTTTATTTTTTTATAAATTGAACCGATGTTGTACATTTTGTTAAATAGGAGACTATTAATATATTAATTTAATAATTTATATATATATATATATATATATATATATATTATTTCTTAAGAATACTACTAAATTACCATCTCATTTATAAATATAGTAGTACGAAATTCATAATTTAATAAGAATAAATTTATAAAAATATCATTAAAATGTTATATTTATTTTCTTAGAATTATTTTTCATTTCTTTTATATAATATAATTATTATATTTTTTTTCTATTTATATTATTTTATTAGTCTCTGCTTAATAACATTACATGTTAAATAATTAAGTATTAAATTTAAAATAATTAATATAGTTTAATATTTTTCTAGTTTTACTTGTTTTAATCATATATATTTAAGATAAATAATATATCTTGTTTTAATCTATTTTTACTTATTTGTACTTGCTAGATTATTTACAAAATGTAAAATAATTTTACATTATAAAAATTTGTGTTTATTATTTTTTTATTTTTACTTGTTTTAATCATATATATTTAAGATAAATAATATATCTTGTTTTAATCTATTTTTACTTATTTGTACTTGCTAGATTATTTACAAAATGTAAAATAATTTTACATTATAAAAATTTGTGTTTATTATTTTTCTATTTTTACTTGTTTTAATCATATATATTTAAGATAAATAATATATTTTAACTTATATCATATCACTATCATCCATTTATCAAAAAATAAATTGGATAAAATAAATTATTAAAATTAATGTAATGATAATTAATTAATGAGACATCCTATCTTAATTTAAGCATTTAAGTAAAAATTTACATTTTATTTTTAAAAATATTATATAAGAAAATTATAATGTGACTTGTTAAAAAAAATATGGTGTGCAATATGATAAATTTTTCTTAAAAACTAAATTTCTTAATTTTTATTTTTTTTATACATAATATATCATAATTAATATAAGAATAAAATTTATGTATTCTTGATATTTATATTTTATTTATTTATTTTGATAGAATAATGAGTTGTATTTATCAAATAAAATTTACAAGATGCTAAATATATAAAAAGATTACATTAATGTCAAGTATGACGTGATACATACCATAATTTCTCAAAAAGCCTAGAATTTTAACATTTTAAAAATTATATTAACACATTACATATTATAATTAATGTGTAAAAATTTGTAATTACATTGTTATGTTTTGGACTTGGAACCGTGAGTTTGATAAACAATAAAAGAGAAATACTAATATAATATAATTTTACACATTATCACTTATATCATACCATCTAATAAAATTATTTTAGAAATGGTGAATTTATTCATTCATTTGAAATTTTTGTTTCTTTTTATTCTTTCTCTAAATAATTAAAGAAAAATGTTAATATCATGTAAATTTGTACCAAAACTTTTCATGCAATGCTACACATCATAATTTTTTTTTATCATTCTTCTTATATCAAATTATTGAAATTTCTTAGTCAAGATAAGATTGGATACTATAAGGATGAAGGTAAATAACAACCGTACATTAAAAGAATATGATAATCTAAAATAGAATATAATTGTTTGTGCTATTCTTTCCAATAAGATTGACATTTTGGGTTAAAATCGTATTATACTTACGAAATGTCCATTGTCCTGTTTGGTTTTCACAAATTAATATAAGAACTAACGGTGAAAGAATTGTTGATACATACACGCAGGTTGCATATATCACAAAATGAGCCTTATTTGATAATTTTTAACAATGCACACAATAGATCTTTTATGAACTATTGACCGATCTAATCAAATAGGGTTGGTCCAAGTAAGTTAGACAATGAGTCTAAAGAGAGAATACTTAAGTGAATTGGAAAAAAATTTTAAATGAACTTGAAACAACTCTTAAGATGCTAAAAACATATTGTGACTCACCATGCCGTGATCTTAAAGTGTAAGTACATGCTTGTGTATGTGAATGTGATATCACTCTTTTGTCACATTAACAACTACAAGGAGACCACATGTTTAGTTTAAAGTAGGGTCTTCTAGTTTAAGAAAGAGTTATCTGGACTCGTAGAGAGATTATAAGGATTATAATATACAAGAGTATCACATTTAAAAAATATGATAATCAAAATTGGTATATAAGTCATTGAATTATTTCTCTCAATAAAATTTACCTTTTAAGTTAACTCCATCTACATTTACTTATTGAGATTACAAGTATATAATAATGATACCCATTTTCATATGACTAATGTAACTCTTCTGTGTGATAATTGATGATCTTGTTTAGTGGTAAAATCACTTACTTGGTTTAATGTTATATTTTGTTAATGGATGAAATAGGAAACATAGAAAACATTTAATTAAGGATGTTATTAGAGCATTAATTTCTTGTGTATTCAATGTGGAACACTAATTTCTTGTTCATTCAAAGTGAAGATGAACATGGAGTCTTGACTACAACAAGTTCTTAAAAGATATTGACTATAAATAGCTTGTTTCATTTGTGCAAAATATAAGAGCAAATGAATTAGAGAGCATCTATAAGAAAGATAGTAAAAGTCTCTGTGAGAGTTATCTTATGAGTTATTATATAGAAAGGAAAATTTTATTCTTTCTTTATAAGTAATATTTTTTCTATTTTATGATAGAGTTATTTCTCCTATTATAATAGAGATTAAAATTGTTATCTCATTATAACTAGAGAGAATATATTGTAATTCTTATTTTAAAGTAATAAAATCCTCTTACATTTATCTGTGATTTTTTTTACCTCAATTTATTCGAGTTTTTTTCACGTAAAATATTTATATCAATTTTATTTTTATTATTCTTAATTTGAAAAAAGTTGTGTTTTAGCTTTTTTAAAGTTGGAAGTTAATTAAACGTAAAGAATGTCTAAATGGAGAAGAGCCAAGATTAAAGATCAAAATATTATTGAAAAACCAGATACGTACAGCATAAATAATCAATATTCTTAATGAAATAATTGAGGGCATTCTAGCAATTCAATAATTAATTTACTCTAATTATTTAAAACATAAAACAGATGTATAACTAGCACGTATCAGAAAAACAAAAAAAAAAAATCCGAAAGGATGTGTATATCTAATAGCTGTCAAAAAGATGCTTGCTGGTGTATACAGTACATCTTTATGTTGGGAAAACAGAGATTAGAGAGATCAATAATTTAGTATGAATAATGACTGGCACAGAAGCCAGAACCCAGAACAAAACAAAACAGAGGCCCTCGTGCAACTTGATGTTGATCTGTTTATATTTGACAACATGACCATCAAAATTAAATTAATGGAACTCAAAAAAGAAAAAAAGAATCAAAATTGCTTCAGGATTTTAGATGCATGTGTTCGTGTGCGTGGACATTTATTCCTTGTCTCTGCCTCATGCACGCATGGTTTTCTTATTATATTTGTCATCTTTGGCCTTATTCTTTTTTTTTTTTAATATAATTTCACCGTCTTCTTCTACTCTTGTGAAAGAGTTTAATTTATTGCTTGCTTAAATTAATAATATTATCATATTATTTTCTTCTGTGTCGGCAATATTCTTTTAAAACACTATTAATTAATTTAATCGAAAAAATACAACTTGAAATTAAAGGGTGTCGGTACAGCTAATTGTAACTCTCAACTCTCACTATCGAGCCTTGATGTGGAAAAAATCTTATATAGATGTTGTATATCTCACGTTTAATATGAATGTTTGATTTCATCTCAAATTTTTTTAAATTTTTTCATTTTTATAAAAGTAAATAATTAAGATAATTTTGTTCTTTTAAGTATATCTATACTCTATTTTGTGTAAGATTTTCTCCTTATCATGGGTATAAATTTTAGTTTAATCGATTTTTAAAAAATTAAAAAAAAAAGTTAACCAAAGTTTGCTATTTTTAATGTAATTAATCTTTTACCTATTTGAAAAGTCTTACAAAAATCTATTTAATAAATTAATTGATTTATATTATTCTAATTTTGAAGTGGATAAATGATGTAATATAAGTTCATTGTTTTAACGAATGAATTTTTAGAATTTTTTTTTATAAAAATAACACATTTATCTTATTATAATTAATAAATACAAATTCAAAATATATTTTATAATAGATTTACATGCCAATCCTAAAATTTTAAAAACCGAACTTAATTATAAAGTTGGAGAAATTTTCACGTTAAAACCGAATTATAGAACCAACAATAAGTGAACCTAAATGTTCGATCTAACTGTTGAAACTTACAGTTTTTCATAATTAAATACATTATGTTAATTAAGTTTTAAAACTAAGATAGGCAAATAAGAAATAAAATTAATACTTAAAACTTTAAGGAAAAATTAATTCAAAATTTATTCTTAATTTTTTAAATTAGCATATATTTTTAACAGAGAGCAAATAATACATCTTACTAGTTTAACCTTAAAATTATTTATGTAGTTTTAATTTATTAAGGCAATAAATTCTTTATAAAATTTGGAGTAAATTTAAAAAGAAAAAATTTATATTAAGTATATTGTGTTCTGTTCAATTTTGACATTTTTTGAAATGTTGTAACCTCAATCAAATTCATGGAGAAAATCAAACCTCCTCAAAACAAAAAGACCTACAAATTTTTACAGTGATTCAGTTTATTAGCTTGGTCGGTTTTTTTTTTTTAATACTACCCATGACCATCCCTACATACATTGATATTAAGATATCGAAATGATTTCTTCAATCATGGAAACAAGAAAATTCAAATAAGCTTCCATATTTTTTATTTCAATCATATATTTTCTCTCGCATCATTAAGCTTGCATATTATTTGGGATGATAGACACGAAATTTTTCATAAATTTTACTAAATAAACGTTTTATTTTTATTATTTTTAACAGTAACATTTTAATCACGTGATTTAAAAAAAATTAGTACTTTAAACCTAAAAATTCAAAACTGCAAAGCGATTTATAAAATTAAATTTTATATATTTTTTGAAATTATAATACTAATTGTATCTTTTACTTAAAATTATATAAACACAGTGCTCTTCTATCATTATTTTGGTTATAAATTGTTGTATTACTAGCACTGCTCCTTTACATTTCTTTATGATATTGAACGTACAAGATAATTGTTAAACCAATATGAACTCATTTGAAGAATAAAAACTAATTTGTGAAAGCAAAAATTAGTGTCAAATCCCTTTCTAAGGATTTGTATAGATCTATATGCTTTTTTATTCAAGTCACAATCTAATCCATCTTTTGTGTGACTTGAAGACAAGCCATCATCTTCAAAGCATAAGTCAAAAAAACAAAATGAGAGTAGAAGAGATAAACAGAAATTACAATAAATACCCTTTTGTCTTGGTATGTACTTTATAATCATACAAGACATATATTGTTAAAATTGATGAACAAGGATCATATTCACCTACTGTACGGCTATCAAACCCATCACAATATTAATATTAATGTGTTGTCTATGATATGACACAGTAAACCCTAATCACACGTCCATCAATTACTCAACGAGATAAAGTTTCTTTAGGTATTGAGGAGGATATATGAGGTAATTAATAGGGTCACGTACCCTACCTCGTTTAATTAAAATATAATTTTAAATAAAAAATATTATAATTTTTACGAAAGTTTTGATTACATTTAACATATATATCTTCCCTTTAAATTTTATTTTAAATTCGTATTTTAAGAATAAAATAAATTAAGCTTAAACTTTATGTGTAAACTTAATTATTTTTAATTTAAACCTAATAAAATTATTACAAAACTGTTAGAAAATTTGGATAAAATGGTATAATCACAAATTCTCCCTCCCAAGATCTTCCTTTGAAGAATATCAAATAACAGAGAAATAGATAATACACAACACAAGAATTATAGTGGAAACTACAAATTAGAGAAAAACCACTTTCGTTGTCAAAAGACAACCAGAGAAAAATTCACTATGTGAAAAATTGTTACAACCACACTCTCAGTAGTTTTCTCACACACCCAAAAGACAAGAGCAATTACAAGCCCAAGAGAATTTTTCCACAAAATTTTCTCACTCAAGAACTTCTCATACAAGCTTTTCTCTATTTTTTGGGATGATTATCAATGAAGAAATGAAGCCATATTTATAGCCTTCAAGTTCTCATTTCATATGCCAAACATTTCTTCATTCAACAAAATTAGGCTACCTAATTTTCCTTTTCTTTATTCAAACAAGGTTAGGCACCTCCATCTTTAACAATATGGTAAGCCACCTTCCATGAATTTTCTTCTAAATTAGGCACTTCCTATTTTGACTAACAAACCTAATATTATTTTTAATCAATCATAACAAAAACTTCATTTTTTGATAATTCTTTGATCAAAAAATTTAATTGTCAATTTTTTAGCCTTAATGTTTAAGTTATTTCTGATTTTTTTTGGATAAAATTTATATTATTAATTATTGATTGGCATCTCTTTTGAGTTTAAGATTTAATTTTACCATTACCTATAAGATTTGAAATTTAAATCTTAATTATGGTCCTAAAATGATGTAGTTATTTAAAAAATAATAATTGATAGAAGAATATTATAAGTTGAATTTAAACCTCTTTAAATTGATGATCCATGACTCAAATTAGTAATGTGATCCATAGCTATATAGGATGAAGTTGACCAATATTCAAGTTATTTTTGAAAACTAGAAGCTTAGTTTTGAAAATTTTAAATTAAGCACATCAAGTCACATAACTGATCAAAGTTAATTAATTTAATCAAATTTATATTAATTTATTAAAATTAACGAATTTATCCAAATATATATCACCTAATTCATATGATAAATATACAAAAATATTACTATTTTAATTATCAATTATAAGTCATACAACAGCCACTATCAATTCCATTAATTATAACGTTTCAATAATAATGAGACTAAACTAATAAAATTTCTTAAATTATAAAACTTAATAAATATGATATAATAATTAATAATAATGAGATTAAATTAATAAAAAAATTTAATAAATATGATATAATAATAACGATACTAATGTTTATTTTATCACATAATAATAAAATTTACGAAACATTTTTTCCCCATAATATTAGTGTCGAGAAGAGAAGCCAAATGCAGATAAATAATGCCAAGGTTTTACTTAAATTACTTAATTGAACTAACATATTAACTAAATATAATGATTCTTGTTATTGATTTAAGATTAAATAATTAGTTTTATGATTTATATTTTAAAAAAAAAATAATCATAAATTTTATAAAATAATTAATAACATATTTGATAATAATTTTTATTTAATGATTTTCAAGAAAAAAAATCAAAAAGCATTTAAATATTTTTGGTTATTATTTATAAATTTTATACTTTTAATTATTTTCTTCAAATACTTATAAATACAAAAGTTGTAGAACTTATTTATTCTTTAAAAAAATATTTAATAAAAATAAAAAAAATCTAATTTTTAAAGATTTATTATCTTATATTTCAGTAGCGTTTTATTAAAAAAATAAAAAAATGTCCTAAATTAACAACCAAAGCTAATTAGAAAACATTAGACTAATATTCAAGTAGGTTTGATAAATTGAATTTGCCGTATTATTAACTTTGATGATAATTTAAATTACTTTTAACTGTTAGAAGAATAAATTATTATTTAACCTTTAATAATTTAATTAAAGAATATAAATTATCATTTAAACATGTTGCACAAATTTTTTTCAAGTGTAAGTGAATTCCATAAATAAAGCATAACATAATTTAGATATTTCTTAAAAAATAAATAATTATAATAAATATTTATAAATTATAAACACTAGTAAAAAAGTAAGTAGTTTTAAATCCTCAATTGACATATAAAATTTAAATGATCATAACCATGCAAGATATATATATATATTATAAATATATAAATTGTATTAAAATAGATACGCTAACAACCAAAATTAATTCTATGTATTTTCAAAATTGAAACTAACTTATCCCATGGACTATTTAATAGAAATTGAAATTAATTCTATGTATTCCTTTGCATATATTACATGGCTTATTTAATATAAATTTAAAAATTTACAATAATATCTTTAAAAAGAATTTAATTTACATTTAAAAATATATGGATATTTTAATAATTTTTTAAAAAGTACGTGAGATTGAAAATGTGTGCCAATAACACCACACTTCAATAAAAAATTAAGTTTACTATAAATATACTTAATATTTTTTTAAATATAACAAAAAATATAATTGGTAATGCATATACTTAAAATCAATCTAACAACATTGATTATTCCTTATTAGTATTACATATCAGTGATTAATTGCATAGGAATAAACTGAATTTACTACTATGGCCTTTATGGTGAAGGATACGTGAAATTAAATTATACTCTGCTCATCAGGTTGAAGAGCTTTTTAGAATCACTATTATTTTATTCACTTTATTTCCTAGCGACTCTTTCTAAAAAGGATTGAAAGAAACAAATTGAAATAAGAGCTTTTAAAATTACTTTACTAAATTATTCAAGTCATTTAGTTTATAAAAAAAAAAAGAATAAATGGAGGAATAAAAATCTCAAATCACACCCCCACATACCATACTTGAAAAGAATTAATTAATAAATTTAGATCCATGTTACATGTAATATTTTTTATTAAGAAATATTTAATTACTCCAATAATCCTTAATTTTTTCACCTTTTTATATTTCTATACCTTATTATTCCTTTTATAATTTGATCTTTTTATTTTTAATTTTCACATTTTTGGTATTTTTAATTCTTATAATATAGTCTATTGATTTTTTTAATTTTTACAAATTTTGTTAAAATTTTGCGATCAATTTAAAATTACTTTAAAAATATAAAAAATAAAGGGGATCAAAAATGTAAAAAAAAATTGAAAAATAAAGGTATTATATTATAAATCAAAGTATAAAAATTAAAAATTAAATGAATTAAATTATTAAAAAAATGATAAGCTGACCAAAGTGTATGATATGAAAAAAATTTAAAGATTATTTATGTCTTTATAAGAAAAAAACTCACATATTTATTATGAGATTGTAATATTAAAGAATAATTAAGAATCGGGCACAAAAAAAATTTAGTTGATTTTCAACCAATATGTAAGCAGTTTTTTTTATAATTTAAAGATAAATAATATAAATTAAAGTAATTTTATTTTTTAAGTTAAATGAATACACTAGTAAAAATCAAAATAACTAAAATAATCTAACTATAAAATAAAGTGATATTCATCCCTTGCTGATCATGTAGTGTATAGGTTACTTTTACCGTTTGTAGTTCCAACTCGAATTGAATAACATGAATCAAATATAAATTAAATTAAATTTATACAAAATTTAAACCTCTTTAAATAACTTATGGTTAAATTAGCAAGAATATTATAATTTTATAATACATATATAAAATATTATGAATAATATTGTATCTTAAAATTATTGAATTTTAAAATATAATATAGAATGTTTTGAATTATAATTTAAAATGATAATATTGTTAACGTATATTTTTTTTATGATTGATTAGTTATAATATTATTTTTTCTCAATTCTTGTTATTTTATGTAATAATATTTATATTAATGAGTTTTAATATAATAAAAAAATTAATTTAAAAAAATAATCTAATTTATTAAAAATATGAAATTAATAATTAAGATTAGTTTAGATAAATTCATTTATATATGATTTGAGTTCGAGAATTATTTATTTATTTAAATTAGATTCAATTAAAATTAAAATTTAAATAATTTAAATTAAATTAATTTATACCAGTTTAAACTAATTCAATTAGTATAAATTAACATATCTACGTGATGGAATAGTTGCACAAATATTTGACCAAATCATACATTAAAAATATTAATACATATAAATAATTATTTATATTAATACAATATTTATAAATATTAAGAATGTTATATTTTTTTTTCAAA
Organism: Hippophae rhamnoides; assembly: GCA_033030585.1. Lineage (NCBI taxonomy): Eukaryota > Viridiplantae > Streptophyta > Magnoliopsida > Rosales > Elaeagnaceae > Hippophae > Hippophae rhamnoides. The sequence goes on along the minus strand of CM065428.1, from coordinate 55,639,962 downwards.
AATTAATCTTATTAAGACTTGTGGGTTGAGTTACACTTGTACAAAATTTAAGCTGATATAATTTTAGTATTAATATATAAAATTTACCTTATATTAATATCACACTCATTGAAATGATATTCAGTCTCACTCGGCCAAAATATTTACTGTAATTAAGAAACGGGGAACTTTAATTAATTACGTCAGCTTAACCAGTCCAAAGAAGTCAATAGCAGGTTTATGGTCTTCTAGGAATTCCATCCAGACCACAGATTGAGACTGCTATATAACAGGCAGTATGAGTTACAAATTTTGTAGAGGCGTTATTTATTATTATTATTATTATTATTATTATTAGAGTATTTATTTAATAATTAATTTTTATTAAATATTAAATATTTGTTTAAAAATTTTAATAAATAATTTTTAAATGTAACCAAATAACTCTCTCTCTCTCTCTCTCTCTCTCTCTCCACTTATACACATGGTAACCAAGGTCCGGTCTTCTTGTGGTTTGTGTACTCCATGAGCAGATCTTGTTGAGAGCATGTGAAAGACAATTTTTTTTTATATAATTTAATTTTTTATATATATTCAATATGAAGTATTATTTATTGTTTTTATAATATATTTTTTATTAATTGAATTATTTTTTTTATTACATATTTATTTTTTAAAAAAATTATATTAATTTTAAATTCTAATGATTAAAAATACTAAAATATTATATATTTTAAAAATAATAAATAATATATCATAGAGTTGCACATGAGTATTTGGATTTTATTAAATTATTATGTCTTTATTATATAATTATATAATATTGTAATAAGTTTATAAATATAATTATAAAATTAAATGATTATGTTAACAATGATGAAACTAATTATATTATATATTTTATTATTTTAATATAATATATTATGTTTTCGTTAGAATAAAAAAGTAAAAATATCAATGAGATCTATTTGTTTAAGTCTTATGAGTTGTTTAGTTAATTTATTTAAAAATTGCGTTTTTAAATTGATTTATTTGTAAAAAAATATGATAAAATTAATTTTTTATTAAATATAATGAAATATAATATGTTACATGTTTTTATTTTTTGATAAACACACATATATATATATATATAATAAAGTCAAATTTTTTTAAAATATTTTTATTAAACTTAAACTAAATTTTTATTGTCTAATGTATGACTTTGGATATTAGACAATAAAATTTTTATTTAATACTTTATTGAAAATTTTGAAAAAAAATTCTTACAAAATTAATTAAAAATTAATTTTTTATGTATATACCAATTAAAAATATAAACACATATATAACACATGTATTATTCTGTTATATTTAACAAAAAATTAGATAAAAAGTTAACTTTGTCTTTACTTAGTATAATTTTTACAAACAAAAGAATTTTAATGACACATTTTTCGCTAAATAAAAAATATAAACACAATTTTTTAAAATAAAAATTAAACAATATAATTGTCCTAAATAAAGTTTAAAAAAACTTGTTAGCTTCTGCACTTTTTATCCATGGTAATTAAATGATAATATATTGAAATAAATCTCATTATTTTTATTTTTTATATATATAAATAAAATATGAATAATAAAAGAATTAAGTTAATATATTTATCATATTTTACTATTATCAAAACAAAAGTATTTTATTTTTTATTTTATTTTTATAATTAATTATACTTTAATATTTTTATTATTAGCATAACTAACCACCAATAAAAATAATTATAATAAGAATAGATTAATTTCTGTAAATATTGCTAGCATAGTAGAAAATCACAAACAATAATGGACTCATTTATAAAAATTATGCAAATGTATACATCCATTTATGTTATATATAAAATCTAGATCATATTTAAAATAATTTTGGATATAAATGTCAAATGCATGCATATTTACACCCATAATGATTATAATGTTTAGCTTGTCAAAATTTTCTTTAAAAAATGAATATCTTCTTAATTTTTAAAAGTATTTTGTTATCTCACAGTAAAATTAATATAAATACAAATTTATATTTTATTAAATTTTTCAAATAAACATATGAAAATTAAATACACCAATTTAATAAGTTACTCAAATATTCAATAAAATCAAAATCAAAATGATAAAACCTATTATTAAAAACTAAAAATTAATATAATTTAATAAAGCTTATAAAATTAATATAAATTAAACTAAATTAGTTTTTGTGTTGATGATATTTTGATTTTAATAACTAAATTAATATTACACTAAATTTTATATTTTATATATCGTTAAGTTTAAGATTTTAAAATTATTATTATTCTTCTTTTTTTACTCTAAATAATACAATAATTAAATTTTAATTTCATATTAATTTAAACATAAATTACATGTATAAAAAATATTTAATTTAAATAATATTTATCTAATTAAATAAATATTAATACAATTTATATTTTTTTATATACATGTTCGTGTTCAATTAAATGATTATCCAATAATAATAATAATTACACGTCAATGTTTTTAATTTTTATTATAAAGATATATAAATTGTAAAAAATAAAATAAAAAAAATTATTAGTAGGCTAGATCGTTTCTTATGGGTTAATTCAATATAAAGAACCGATACAACTTATCTTTGCATCGGGGATTTTTAAAACCAATCTAACTCGGTAAAATGAAAAATAAATAAATAGATAATATAGGTAATAAGAATCAAGCTACCTGCAATTATTCTTCCCCCCTTATTTACTTACAAAATAAAATCACTTTTCATTAAAAAAAATGAAATTAATTTCAAATATTCTTACATTTTATCGTGTCATAGTTATAGAATGAAACTGTTTTCACGTATTATTAAGTTTAATTGTGTTAGAATAGAATGAAAATAATTACTAAAAAGTATATAATTTTTATACTATATAACTCTTTATAAAAAGTTATTCATTTTCTTTCTCGTTATATAAAAAATATATTATTTTAATTTTATCTTTAAATAAAATTTAAATAATATAAAAGAAAAAATTATCAAAAATATTTATTTTTTGTTTTTAATATTTTTAAATTAAATAATAATTATTTTAAGAAATAATAATTTTTAATAATATATTCTTTTTGATAAAAAAATAATAATTAAATAATATTATTTAAACGTAAATGATATAGAGGTATTAATTTAATATGTAATATTTTTTTATTCTATTTTTAGTTTTAAACAAAAAAACTGTAAAATGATTTTTTCTTTGATACTATTAATCAAACAAAATATTATCATTACGATATTGTTTACTTTACCTTCAATTTTATTATTATTTTTATTTTTATTTTTATTGTTTTTTAATTAAGTGAGCCCTTAAAATCCACACAAAAATTGGATTTCTAATTAAATTCATTGAAAAAATTTGACCATTTTTCTTCCCATTTAACCATTTTTAAATAATTAGTTATGCATTAAATATTTTTTAGTAGAACAATTATTTTTATACATATTATATAATAAAATAGTAAACCCAATAAAAAACAATTTAGTTCTCGTTCTCCTTTATTTCATTTGGTTTCTGAATTCAACATTTTTCCAATCCTAGAGATTAGTTAAAGTGACTTAAATGTATTGGTTATATTTTGAACCCCTAAGTTGGGAGATTTTTGCTATAACTAATAAGTAGATATTTATTCTTAGAAACCAATGCCTAACTCTTAACCCAAAAGCCAGCTTGTGAGTTAGAGGATTACCCAGACTTATAAGGAGCATTGTTGCTTTACTCTTAGCCAATGTGTGACTTAACATCCCCCCTCCACATCGGCTAGAGTCCGGATTTACGGCACGGTCCGGATTTACGGCACGAGAGCCGATGGGAATACGAGGAAGCTAAGAGCCTAGCTCTGATACCATCTTAGAAACCCAGGCCTAACTCTTAACCCAAAAGACAGCTTGTGAGTTAGAGGATTACCCAGACTTATAAGGAGCATTGTTGCTTTACTCTTAGCCAATGTGGGACTTAACATTTATGACGAGAGAAATATACTTAACATGCAATATCTATCCATATATTAGTACCTTAACTTACTCTTATATATATTTTATATGTATTTTTATCTCTCTTTGAAATATTAATTAATATTTAAATATCGAATAAATTCCACTTAATTAGGCTACAATATGTATTTTCTCTCTTTTTTTTATACATATAATGGGTGGTTTATGTAAAAAGATAAAACCTATTTTGTAGACTATTTTTGGAGAATGAAATGCATTAGTTAATCTTTGAATTTTGTTAATCAAATTTTGAATTAAAAGAAAAATAAAAGAGTTACGACATGTGAAGATATTTGTAATAATCTTCATTTCACACCAATAATGAAAGAGTCAAACATGCTATAAATAGATGATTTTTTTCTTATTTGATTAAAGAGAAAACTAAATTTCTCCTAATTATTAGTGTCTTTATTTTATAGAAAGAACGTTTTATCCTATTATAAGAGAGAGGGTATTGTCAATTATGTCATTTCATTTTGAAGAAAAAGTGTTGTTTCAAAAAAGTGTTGTAATTATTTTGTTATAATGAAATCTTCTTAAATTTATCTGTAATTTTTTCCTTAATTTATTTGAAGATTTTTCGTTTAAAATATTTGTGTCCAATTTATCTTCGTTTTTTTCTCAATTTTATTTTGTTTACAAGCAAATTATGTTGGGAAATAACGCAAATTCCCGATAAGCTAGATTTATGAGAAAGAAAGAATAGAAAAATAACACAAAATTTGATAACGGAGTTCGGCCAATCTTGCTTACGTCTCCTGACTGGCATCTTTTTACTGAAAGGGGAGAAATTACACAAGGTGTTTACAACACTCACAACTCACAACCCAATTACACCCAAGAAAATTACTCTCAATTTTCTCTCACAAAAGCTTTTCTCTCTAAGCTTTTCTCTCAATTGGAATGAACACTTTGAATGGTTAATTCATTACAATTACACATCTATTTATAGGAAAATTCACTCCTTGAATTACTCCTTAAATTAATGGTTCCTTGAATTGCTCCTAGAATTAAGCTCCATGTTTTACTCCTTGTTTTGTTCCATGTTTTGCTCAATGTTTTACTCCTTGTTTTGTTCCATGTTTTGCCTTTAATTTGCTCCTTCCTAAATTAAGGAGCTTTTATAACAATAATATCTAACAATCTCCCACTCAAGACCGATTTCAACTGCCTTTCACACCTCGATCAATGCAGCTAGCCTTTTCTAGTCTGTTACATTTATCGACCAATCAAGTTGAGCACAACTTCGCTTGTCAATAATCACCACCTTTGTTAACATATCTGCTGGATTTTGCTCCTCAATCTTCTCCAAGATAACACATCATCTTCTAATGTAGATCTGACAAGTTGATAACGAAGTCCAATATGTTTGGTTCTAGAATGAAATGTCAATTCTTCAAGTGTATTGCAATTTCGACTATCACTACGCAGAACATTCTTCTCTTGTTTCAATCCCAACTCGCTTAACAAACCTCAAGCCATATCATCTCTTTACTAGCTTCCGCCATCGCTACATACTCACCAGAAGGATGGATAGAGTGACAATTTTCTCGTATTTGTGACATCCAACTAACAAATGTAGCTCCAACAAGAAATATATAACCGGCGTTCTTCTGATCAACTTAACCTCCAAAGTCTCGCATCTACGCATCCTTGTACTTTTAACTCTCCTTTACTAAAGTACAAACACTTTCTCGTGGTGCCTCGCAGATACCTCAAAATCCACTTGATCGCTTCCCAATGAGTTTTCCCCGGATTTGACATAACCGCTAACAACTCCCACCGCACGGCCAATGTCCGGGTCTTGTACAAACCATCACATCAAACTTCCAATGGGCCGAGGCATAAGGAACTTTAGCCATGAATCTCTCTCTCTTCCTCTGTCCGAGGGGACCTGATCCTCGGATAGGCGAAAATGACTACCAAGGTGCGTGTGCTAACCGGCTTGGCATTGCTCATGTTGAATCTATGCAAAACACGATTGATGTACCGCCCGAGATAACCGCAAGGATCCTTTCTTCTTATTTCTCAGTGATTTGCATTCCAAGAATCTTTTTGTCGGACCTAAGTCTTTCATGTCAAACTCCTTGACAATTGATGCTTCAATCTTCCGATATCATCCATATCCGAACCTACTACTAACATATCATCAACATAAAGTAGTAAAATGATATAACTGGACCTATATCTTCAAGTAGCAACAATGGTCAAGATTGCACTTCGGAAACCTTCCTCAGGTACGAAGCTATCAAACTTTCTGTACTCATTGTCTCGGGCTTGTTTCGTGCCATACAAACTCTTCTTAAGTCTGCACACCATGCTCTTCTTCCCTCTTTTCCGAGAAACCTTCCGGGCTGGTACATGTATATCTCTTCATCTAAATCTCCATGAAGGAATGCGCCTTCACATCCAACTCGTTCAAGCATGAAGATCTTCGATGGCTACAATGCTCAATACCGATCCGATAGTATTAAGCTTCACAACGGGAGCAAAAATGTCGTTGTAGTCAACTCCTTCCTTCAAAACCCTTTGACAACTAGGCGGGCTTTGTATCTCTTGGAACCATCACGCCTCCTCTTTCACCCCAGACACCCATTTGTCATGTGAAGTTGCCTTCTTTCCCATAGGTAACTCGCCTAGTTCCCATGTCCGTCGAGATGAGAGATTTCATTTCTTCTTTCATACAAGCTCCCACTTGTTGGAATCTCGAGTCCGATGCTTCATCATAGCATTCTGTGCTCCTCCATCGCTAGCAACATATAGTTCATGTATCTCCTATTGGGGCATGGCGAGGTCGAGAAGACCTTCTCAATACGAGCTGGAGTAAGAGGTTGTGATGTGTCGGAATGTCATGGTACTACTCTCATTCAACAAGTTCTCTCCGTCGAGGACTTGTTACAATTGGTTCGTTGCGAAACCATCCGGGACATCATCTCGCACCGCAAATACCGACTCATTCTCGCTTCCGATTCATTGGCGTCTATTTTACGCATGTCCTTATACATCACCCTTTCGTTGAAAATCACATCTCTCGCTACTTCGATAACTTTCTTGTTTTCGCTATCCCAAATACTAGAGTCAAACTCATCCTCACCATACCGATGAACGTGCAGCATTTCTTTGGATTTGGGGATCTGCTTATTCCTACCTTTGATCACCGATACGCACAAATGCTACACAAAAAACTTTTAGATGTGATAGTTTCACCTCTTTTTCGCTCCATACCTCCTCTCCGGTATTCTACGCTCCAATGGAACGTACGGGCCTCTGGCTGATCAAGTAAGCCTGTGCCGTTGATCGCTTCGCCCGTAACTACTTGCAGACTGACCGCATACGAATGCTTCCGGCTCTTCACAACGTTCGGTTCATACGCTCGCCTACACCATCAGGTTGAGGCGTACCGGCATCGCTTTCCATTCTCCGATCCTACGCTTCATAGCAAAAATTTTGAATCTCGTTTCATATTCACCACCATTATCTGGATCCGAGCTTTTGATCTTCAAACCCGTCTCATTTTCCACCATAGCTTTCCATCTTCTCGAAAGCCTCAAATACTTCGACTTATGCTTTAGAAAGTAAACCCATACCTTCCGAGAATGATCATCGATGAAAGTCACGAAGCATTGTTTCCCACCAATGGACGAGACATTGGTTGTCAGTCCCCAAACATCCGAGCGAATAAGCTCTAGCTTTTCCTTCTTTGGTTCTACCACTCGTCCGAAGCCGACTCTCTTTTGCTTTCCAAGTATACAATCCAGACATGTCCATCTCTACAGACCGTAGACCGGAAGTTTTCCTTTCGAAAGGCATAATCTTTATCCCCTTCTCACCACGTGGGCCTAATCTCCCGGGTACGTGCTCGTGTTTCATCGTCACAATCGTGATTGAACAACGTGTCTTCGTCACATGTAAAGAGTTGCCACTTTTCTCGCCTCGAAAGCAATCATCGCACCCTTTGAAATCTTCCAATCATCACCACGTGGAAGATCGTAGGTAGCCTTCACTAGCCAATCGCCCACCGAGATTAAGTTCCTTCGAGGTCCTGAATACGCTCGACATCCTTCACCTCCCAAACGTAGACTGCTTTAACTTAATCTTCACTACACCTTTGCCAATAATAGCACATGGTTGATCATCACCAAGATATACCTTTCAAGGTTTCCTGGGACATATTTCTCGAAGAATTCTTTCAGGAAGTAGCATGGAACGATGCTCCGTGAGTCTAGCACCCAAGATTCTTCCTCGTTTCTCCAAAAAGATATCAATGCATCATCTCTTCCCCGATAAGGGAAGTAACATTTGCCTCGCTTCTTCACTCGTCTCTTCTGCATTCTCGCACCGATTTTTGTAAGGTTCCTATTCTTCCCACAATTCCAACACTCGATAGTCTTCGAGCCAAGGGAATTATTAGATTCCTAGATTGGGACCTCCGTCCTTCGATCTACCTCGGTAGGCCGCTCTACCACGTCCATTTCCTTTGGTTGAATTTCTTCCTCTCGACTCTGTATGCAAACCGAAGAGGTCGACGCCATTCAATTGCCTCTCTACGTCGGATCTCTTCACCGAGAATCAAATCACGAACATCACAAATTTCAACTTATCTTCCCCGACGAGCTACTCACACCGTGACAAGAGCATTCCACTTTCTCGCAGAGATACACAAAAGTATCAACGCCGTACTTCTTCATCGAATTCAATTTCTCCACCGAACTCAACTGGGTTGTAACCGTGTTTGAGTCTATCGAGATCCGAGTTACCGAGCCGCGCCTTCCGTCATCCGCAAATTGAACAAGCGCCTCATCAAGTGCACTTTGTTCGAGGTCACGGCTTCTCATACATACTGGAGAATCGGCCATAAGACCCGCCGTGGTCTTTTCCTTTCGCTACGTTGGAAAGCAACATTACGGATAACGTCAATCGAATAACTCCGGTGGCTTCTGCCTAAGATTCCACCTTCTTCCTTCATACCTCCCGCTTCTTCCCCGGCAGAGAGCTGATATAGATTTCTTTGATACGTATAATCCTCTATCCGCATTTTCCAAAACAACTGTGCCATCAAATTTCTCGAGTTTCACCCTTCCTTCATCTCGCGCTATCAAGCTCCCACTAAAATCCGACTTCCTCCTGGATCGTTTCGACTATTTGTTTCGACTATTTCTGCGTAAAATTGACGTAAATCACTACCAATAAATTTCTCCATAATGTACTCGGGAAATAACGCAAATTCCCGATGCCTAGATTTACGAGAAAGAAAGACAGAAAAATAACACAAAATTTGATAACTGAGTTCTACTAATCTGCTTTACGCCTCCTGACCGTCACAGATCTTTTACCGAAAGGGAGATATTTCACAAGGTGTTTACAACACTCACAACTCACAACCCAATTACACTCAAGAAAATTACTCTCAATTTTCTCTCACAAAAGCTTCTCTCTCTAAGCTTTTCTCTCAATTGGAATGAACACTTTGGATGGTTAATTCATTACAATTACACATCTATTTATAGGAAAATTCACTCCTTGAATTACTCCTTAAATTAATGGTTCCTTGAATTGCTCCTAGAATTAAGCTCCATGTTTTACTCCTTGTTTTGTTCCATGTTTTGCTCAATATTTTACTCCTTGTTTTGTTGCATGTTTTGCTCCTTAATTTGCTCCTTAAATTAAGGAGCTTTATAACAATAATATCTAACAAATTACACCCCAATAATTTTCTAACATAATCATATATATATATATCTTGGCAAGCTTTAAACCATAGCATGCCCATAAATACCATTTACAGTTCTCTGTAGTGAGGGATATTAACTTCTTCCACAGAATCATCAATGGCTTTTTTTATTGTGTTTGTTGGGGTGCTCTCTTTGCTCTGTTTTTGCTCTGCTTTGTTAAGATGGAATGAGCTTAGATATCTGAAGAAAGGTCTCCCTCCTGGTACAATGGGTTGGCCTGTTTTTGGGGAGACTACTGAGTTTCTTAAACATGGACCTAACTTCATGAAAAGCCAGAGAGCAAGGTGATTATTATTTTTTGTCATTTTGTTTTTGTTGTTTCTCAGTGGTCTAGTTTGGTCACTCATTTCGAAAATTAAGTGCTACATATGATTTACAACGTTAAATGCATCATTTAGTTGATGTGTTCTAAATGGGTAAGTTTAATTTTGGCAATGATTGATAACAGGTACGGTAACTTTTTCAAATCCCACATACTAGGATGCCCTACCATAGTTTCAATGGATGCAGAGCTAAACAGATACATACTCATGAATGAATCAAAAGGATTGGTTCCTGGTTACCCTCAGTCAATGTTGGATATATTGGGTAAACGTAACATTGCTGCTGTTCATGGCTCCACTCACAAATACATTAGAGGTGCTTTGCTTTCCCTCATTAGCCCCACCATCATTGGACACCTAATTTTGCCCAAAATTGATGACTTCATGAGAGCTCATCTCTCTGATTGGAATAACACAGTAATTGATATTCAACAGAAAACCAAAGAGGTTTTTAGACTATCCCAACTTCTTTATCCAATAGATTTTTGCTGTTGTTGTGGGCTTTAGTTCTAATGCATACTTTTTTGGCCACCCAATTCTATTTGGTCAGATGGCTCTTTTGTCATCACTTAAGCAGATAGCAGAAATTGATTCTGCACTATTTTCTCAAGAATTCAAACAAGAGTTCTATAAGCTTGTATTGGGGACTCTATCATTGCCCATTGGTATTCCAGGCACAAATTATCGTCGTGGATTTCAGGTAGCTAGATTGCTAGTCCTTTTTTTAAAAAAAAAAAAAAAAGTAAGTACTTTGTTTTATTTTCCACCCATTCCACAAGATGCGCAAAAACTACTATTTTTACAATAATAATTTATTAATAATTTTTTTATCTAATAATGATCACAGTGATGTGTAATTAATAATGGATATAAAATAAACATTTTATATATTTTTATTGTGTTAATAATAAAATAATTACGGTAACAACGTTTCCTTTTTTATAATATGAAAAACATACATTCAGTGATACACTTCATGTATATATTTTTAATGGTTTAAAGTAAAAATAGTTTATCACAATTTGTTCATATAAAATTATAATTTTTTTCCCTTGTCGTTAGTAAAATAATAATAATAGTGTTCAATCATGTTCAATACTAGGCAAGGAAAAATATTGTAAGGATGTTGAGGCAGCTCATAGAAGAGAGAAGGGGTTCTGAAGAAAACCATAAAGACATGCTTGGGTGTTTGATGAGTAAAGATGAAAATAAATACAAGCTAAGTGATGAGGATATCATTGATCAAATAATCACAATCTTGTATTCTGGTTATGAAACTGTTTCAACTACTTCTATGATGGCTGTCAAATATCTCCATGATCACCCCAAAGTTCTTCAACAACTCAGAGTAAGTTAGTTTATCTACCACTCAAATGTAAATTTTAAGAATCAGTTTATTATATTGTTAGCAATTTTAATTTCCAATTACCTCTTAATTAATTATTAAAATTTACAGAACGAACATTTTGAAGTTAGACAGAGAAAAAAACCAGAAGATCCAATTGACTATAATGATCTTAAAGCAATGCCTTTTACTCGTGCGGTAAGAGATTTTGTTGCTTTTACACTCACTACCCTAAGTTTTCTTTGATAACCACCGACTTAAAATGAGGTTGACTTGATCTTGTTTTCCTTCAATGCAGGTGATCTTTGAGACATCTAGATTAGCTACAATTGTTAATGGAGTGTTGAGAAAAACGACTCAGGACATGGAATTAAACGGTGCATTTCTATTTCAAGATTTAGAAAATAGAACTGCTAGAATACAATTGTAGCCTTCTGTCGTATTGGCTTAAGAAGCTGTTTCACAGTTATCCTATAAGGAATGGTTACATGTGGAAATATGTATGTAACAACAAGATTTCAATGGTCCAGATTAATAGATAAGATTTTCGAAAGGGACAGATCATAGGCCATATGCATCAATTTTAATCAAGAAGACAAGAAGCTAACTTTACTCTGTTTTGTAACAGGATATGTAATTCCAAAAGGATGGAGAATCTATGTTTATACAAGAGAGATAAACTATGATCAATTTTTGTATCCAGACCCATTGACCTTTAATCCATGGAGATGGATGGTTAGTAACATTTATTTTTATCTATTTTGTTATTTTCAACGATAATCTCCAGCTTTAATTTTATCAAAAGAAATTGGTTATAAGTGATCACATTGATAAGGATTTGCAAATGCAGGACAAGAAGTTGGAGTCTCAAAATTACTTGTTCATATTTGGAGGGGGCACAAGGCAGTGCCCTGGAAAGGAATTAGGAATAACAGAGATTTCGACTTTTCTACACTATTTTGTAACTAGATACAGGTGGGTATTGTATTGTTATGACAAAAATCTAGTCCATTATAAATGATGATGTTCTTAATTTTGTAATTTTTGTTATGGGTTTCAGGTGGGAAGAAGTGGGAGGGGACAAACTAATGAAATTTCCAAGAGTAGAAGCACCTAATGGACTACACATCAGGGTCTCATCATACTGACTTAACCTACTTGCGTACATAAAATAGAGTACTGCATTCATTCATCATGTACTTAAAATTTAGTCTTTGTTTTTGCCTGCTAAATTTTCTGCTATTGTTGAACAATTTAGGACTGACATGCTTAGTCAGGTCTTACCATGGCAAAATCCAATATAATATAGTTCTAAACAATTTTGTTTTATGTATTAAGGTCATTCTAGCTATGTAAGTGTGATTTGTATATGAAATGTTATCACATTGTAACTCCTTGATGAACCACAAATTCCTAGTTTCTCATGAAATTAAATTGGGAACAGACTATTCAAAACCTATTTGTTAACGAGGTTTATATAGTATATTTTCTTCTTTAATTAGCATTTTTTGGTCTAGTAGAAGAGAAATTTCATAAAGGCTCTAATGACTCCTACATCAAACTGCAAGAAAGCAGTCACATGGAATCAGACTTTAACGTTGCTAGTAATCCATACTAGTGTGAGGCTTGTAGAGCATTAATTCACAGCAATACCAGCATTATCCAACTTAGAAAATAGCATGCAAAATAACACCATAGAAGCAGATACACTAGACTAAACAACAAAATATACAAGACACGCACAAACTAGAACCAAAACACACAACAATATAAAACTAAAACAAGAACATGAAAACATAATCAAGACCAGTACATAGATATGATGATCTGAAATCATAACTCACCAACACCAACAAAAAGAGCCAAAATAGAACCAAAACAACAACCAAATCATCAGTGTAGGCTTTAGCCGAATACCAACAGCATCCATAGCATTAAGCCATCACCAACACAAGACCTTCACCCAGCAAGATCAGCTAGCTGTTGCACAAGGTCATCCTGGTCATGACCTGCTGCAAGAATCTCCACATCTGGAAAAAGCCTCTTCACTGCTAACAAGCCACCATCAAATCTCCATAGAGCTCTGAATTAAACTCAATTTTTGAAAAATCTCAAACCCAAGCTAGAAATCGAGGAGCAAAGGAACAAGAAATTGTTAAGCTTATGTGTCTTTAATGTTAATCGTGAGTTCTAAATGATCCACTCTAATTCGTAATTCATCCATCAAATGAACAAACTTAGGTCACTTTTAGAGATATTTGAAAATTTTCAAACCAAAGCTAGAAATCGAAGAGCAAAGGAAGAAATTGATAAGCTAAACAAATTGAAAAGGAACAGAAAAGAGGAGCGCAATAATTGAGATGAAGAAGAAAGGATACATCAACACTAGATTGGGAGGGGAGCGCCAGAGAGCTCATAGCCTCTCGGGGAAGTTTAATTGATTTAACAAATATACTATTGGGATGAACCAAAAATGCAGAGTTTCTGCATGTGGAGCTTTTTTTGAGAAACAAGGGGATGCCATTGAAAGGGCTGGAATGGATCCTCGAACACAATCTTGTTCATCAAAAATCATCTATGTTGGATTTAGTGTCAATAAAATTATTTGTAAAGCTTACGTTTGGAGTGATTATAATGCTCGATGTTGCTAGATATTCATAAACTATACAACTTTAGAGATTAGTCTTGTTTAGTATCTCTAGAGTTTCCTTTTGGAAGTGCCAAAAATGTACTGGAAGCTTGTATTAGAGCTGGGATTAAACGTTAGAAGCGAATCCCTTCAACCTAATTTTTTTAACTTAAGATTTAGATTATCATAAACAAGTTTATCTCTCCATTTTAGAGTATAATTATGGGTTTTTTTTCCCTTCATATTTTTATGTTACATTTATGCAGCTTGGAGTTATGGAGAACACTAGTAGGTGTTGACGGTTAACATTCTCTCAATATATATATATATATATATTGTAATTGTAACAAACGCTGCAAAAACAAATTTACAAGCTACTCAGTATTCAATGACCGGATATATCGCTTAATGTCGCCTGAAGCCTATGTATATGCCTCTTTGTAGACGTCTTTGTTCCATAAAAATTTTCCTACGCTTAGTACACAGACGAAGAAAGTTGGACGAATTTTCTCTAACAGTTTTTTAAGAAATGGTTTTATTGATGATAAATAAACGAATGTTTATAATTTATTTATACAAAAAAAAGTAAAATTTTAATAATTAAAAATAAATACAATCTGATTATGGAAGGCGTATTCTTGACAACCTATCATTCACCAAGTTGTTGGTGGTCAACTTCTGATTGGTGTGTTGGTTGTCACAGAACTGATCTCAAGTTCTTTAAGTTCTTTAACATTCCCCTGAGTTAGAATATATGTTAATTATTCCTAACTTGTTAACTCGAAGCTGGAAAACTCAAGGATTTGGTAAATATATCTGTTGGTTGCTCTAATGTATAGATATGATAAGTTTTGATCATTCCAGCTTGAATCTTTTCTCTTACTAGATGGCAATCGATCTCTATGTGTTTGGTTCGCTCATGAAACATTGGATTTGATGTAATGTGAAGAGCTGCTTGATTGTCATAATATAACTTGGTTGGTTAGGAGTGTTTGATACCCAAATCATCCAAAATATATCGTAACCAGGTTACTTCGCAACATGCTGCTGCCATAAAGCGGTATTCTGCTTCTACACTTGATCGTGAGACTGTATTTTGTTTCTTAGTCTTCCAAGAAATTAGCAAGTTTCCAAGAAACATACAATATCCTATGATTGATCGTCGTGTATCTGTGCATTTTGCCCAATCTGCGTCATAGAAAGCATTTAGTTGTAATGAACTAGTTGCTGAGAAAAATAGACCTTGCCCTGATGTGTTCTTAACATATCATAGCATTCGTTGAACTGCTTCCAAATGTGGTTGACGTGGTTTATCCATATATTGACCGAGAATGTGCACAGCATACACTATGTCGGGCCTTGTGATGGTCAAGTATATTAATCTCCCAACAAGTCTTCGATAGAATGTGGGATTACTGATGAATTCCCCTTCAACCTTGCTGAGGGATAAATTTTGTTCCATAGGTGAATTGGTAGATTTGGCACCAAGATAACCCATGTCCTCCAATATTTCAAGTGCGTACTTGCGTTGTGACAGAACAATTCCCTTCCTAGAACGTGAAACTTCTATGCCCAAAAAATACTTTAATTCACCGAGATCTTTAAGCTTGAATTGTTTCATGAGATGATTCTTAGTTTCTTCAATGTCTTGTACATTGTTTCTTGTTATGATTATATCATCTACATAGACAAGAAGAGCAGAGAAGGAATTACCACGGGTTCGGACGAACAGTGAGTGATCATACTTGGATTGGTTAAAACCAGCTAGCTTAAGTGTTGTTGATAGCTTGATGAACCATTATCGTGAGGCTTGTTTGAGTCCATACAAAGATTTATGTAGCTTACATACTCGTGTTTCCCCCTTTCGTCCGAATCCAGGTGGAAGGGACATGTAGACATCTTCATGAAGATCACCATAGAGAAAAGCATTGTTGACATCGAGTTGTTGAAGATGCCAATTTTGAATAGTAGTAACGGCAAGGAGAAGCCGAACAGTGACAAGTTTGGCTATTGGTGCAAAAGTTTCTTGGTAGTCAAAACCTTCAATCTGATTGTATCCTTTGGCCACTAACCGAGCCTTGTATCGTTCCACAGAGCCATCAAGATTATACTTGATTTTGTAGACCCATTTACAACCAACTGGTTTCTTGTTTAGAGGAAGTTGTTAAAGCATCCAAGTGACATTAGTTTCAAGAGCATCTAGTTCTTGTTTCATGGCAAGCCACCATTTTGGATCATTAAAAGCTTCAAAAAATGTGGTTGGTTCCCTGAGAATGGAAATAGAAGTAGCAAAGCCATGATTTGTAGGTGATAGATGGTCATAGGTAAGTACATGAGATAAAGAATGAGAAGTACCTTTGTCTTTGGACGATGTTGAGTGAGACAAAGGGAAAGATCGAGAAGGCAATGAAGCTTCTACATGATATTTTTGAAGGTAGCTAGGAACATTGGTGGATCGACGAAGTCTATGTGTGACTGGTGTTGGAGGAGTTATGTGTGGTAGAGAAGTTGATGATGATGTTTCTGTAGATGAATTTTGAAGATGAAGAGTGTCTGAATTGATTGTTGGAAGGACAGATGGTGTATGATCAAGTGATGTATTTGGATTGGTTGATTGACGAATGTTATGTATGTCATCATAAATAGTATCTTCTGATGGAGGAAATAGAATTGGAGTGTTGACAACGGAAGTGAAATAAGGAAATACATGTTCATGAAAGATAACATCACGAGACACTAAAGTCTTGCTTGTTTCCAGATTGTAGACACAATAACCTTTATCCCAGATGGATACCAATGAATACGCATTTATGTGATCTAGCATCAAACTTGGTGAGTCGATCATGATGTGCACACACAAAACAAAGGGAACCAAAAACACGAAGATATTTATACCTAGGGATTTTGTGAAAAAGGACTTCAAATGGTGTTTTACCCTTGAGAACAGGTGTTAGAGTACGATTTATGAGGTATGTGGCTGTAAGAATGGCATCTCCCCAGAATTGTTTAGGAAGATTGGCTTGGAAGAGCAATGAACGAGCGGCATTGAGAAGATGATAGTGTTTGCGTTCAGCAACACCATTTTGTTGAGGGGTAGAGACACAACTGGTTTGATGAAGAATTCCTTTGGTAGAAAATAACTGGGTCATAGAGAATTTTGGTCCATTGTCGCTACAATGATTTTAACTCTGGATGAAAATTGTGTTTCAACAAGATTGGTGAAGGTGGTAAGAAATGCGCGTGTATCAGATTTAGCATGTAAGAGATAGACCCATGTGCATCTTGAGTAGTCATCAACAATAGTGAGAAAATAACGTGCTCCATTAAGTGCTGGAATGTGATAGCCACCCCAAATATCGACATGAATCATTTTAAAAGGTGATTTTGTATTGATGGAACTTAAAGGAAATGGATTACGTGTTTGCTTAGCTAATGGACAAATAGAACAATCACTAATGGAACAAAAAGGTGTGTTGATGGAAAGAGAAATTACACGCAAACTGTTATTAGATAAATGACCAAGTCGTTGATGCCATAGATGAGAGTTGATGGAAGCAGTATTTGAAACAGAGAAACATCCAGCCTTTTCAGAAATAGTCAGGTAGTAGAGTCTTGCTTTCTCAGTTCTCATCCCAATCGTTTTCCCTGAGCATTTGTCCTGAACAAAGCACATACTATTAGTGAAAGTGATATGGCAAAATGAGGTTTGAGTTAGTTTGGCTACTAAAACTAAGTTTAATTTGAAGGAGGGAACACACAAGACATTATGGAGTATGAAATTATTTGAGAAATGTACAGTGCCAATATGTGTGACAAGGGCAAGAGAATGATCAGGTAAATGCACATGCCGATTAGTGACTGGAATGTTGGAGCTCATAAGGTTTTGGGAACAGACCATGTGATCAATTGCCCCTGTATCAAAAATCCAACCAGTTTCTGAATGGAAAATAGTTGCACATAATGTGTTACCTGAAGAAGTAGTCACTTGACTTGCCATGCTACATGATTTGGATTGATTGAGAAGTGTAAGGAGCTCTTGATATTGGGCGGATGTAAGGTTGTGGGATGGTGTCTTTGTGTCAGAGCAGCTTTCTTGAAAGTTAGTATAATGAGCTTTGGAAGGAAAGTCATAACTTGTATTTCTCTTATCTTGAATTGCTCCTTTCTTCCTACACATGTTGATGTCATGCCCATTCAAACCACAGAAATTACATTTGAGACGCTTTCAGCAGTTTTCAAAATTGTGTCCATTGAGACCACAAAAATCACATTTGAGGTGACTTTGGCAATTCTCAGAATTATGGCCTATATTGTTGCATCGATTGCACTTGAGATGTGGGTTCCTTAGTGGGTAATTTTTGTGAGGATATTGTGGACGACTATCTCTGGCAACAAGTGCGGCAACTTCTGGCATCCTTCCCATGCTTTGTGTGGAGACAACTCTTTGCTTTTCATCTTGAACAATAAGTGAATATACCTTATTTACTGTAGGTAATGGTTCCATGAGCAAGATTTGTCCACGTGCTGATGTGTAAACCATGTTAAGCCCCATGAGAAACTTTATGGTTCGCTGCTTTTGTTGATATTTTTGTAGTTCCCTTTCGGCATTTTCTCCACAATGTGGAAGAGGACATAGTGCATCACGACTATCCCATAAGCTTTTCAATTTGGTATAGTATTCTCCAATGCTTACACCTTCTTGTATGCAATCATGGATCTCTTGCTCAATGTGGAATAGGTGCACGCTATTGGTGTGCGAAAAACGTTCCTTTAATTCTTCCCATAGCTCATATGCAGTATCATTATACATGACACTTTCTACAATTTTGGGCCACATGGTGTTGAGGATCCATCCTTTGACAAGAATGTTACAGCGAGTCCATTGTTTGATTTCTGATTCAAGGTTTGTTGATGGCCTTTTGATTGTGCCGTCAATGAATCCTTCTTTGTTTTTGGTTATTAGAGCCATGAGCATTGCATGACTCCAAATGTGATAATTTTCTTGATTTAAGGATTGAGCTACGAGGACCATGCCTGGTTGGTCTGAGTGGTATAGATATAATGAATGGCTAGGGTCATCATATCATTTGGTAAAGTAGGATTGGTAGTTATAGACATTATTGTTGAGTAAAAATAAATTCGAAAGAATGGGATAAGTTTAAGTGTGTTTTAGACAATAATGACTATTTATGAAACAAATAATGGACTCAAATATGCTTTAGCTTAGAGAAAATGAGTCAAGGATTACAGAACCGGTCAGAAAGTGGGTGAACCGGCGGTTGGAGTGGCTGGAACGGCGGTTGCAACATTGGAGCCCTGAGCCGGATGAAGACCGAACTGGACCGGAACAGACGGATGGAGGATTGAACTGGGTCAACGACGCATCGTTTTCTTCAGCGGCGCGCAAACGACGTGTCATTGGAGTCGTCTTCCTCAGCAGCTGGCGCGTGTAACTCCGGTGAGGCGCATGGAACGCCGATGAACTCAGGGACGGCGCGTGTGAATACGTGGAGAGGTATTTTGGCTTGATTTAATTGCAGATTGCTCGGATGAATCTGAATAATATAATGGGATGAAATTGAGATTATTTTGTGAATCGAAATTGATTTTGAAAAAAAAAAACAGATTGAGGAAAAAAGAATAATTTCTGTGAGCTGAATTTTCTGGGAATTATTTCCTATGCTCTGATACCATGTAAGAAATGGTTTTATTGATGATGAATAAACGAATGTTTACAACCTATTTATACAAAAGAAAAACAAAATTGTAATAGTTAAAAATAAACACAATTATAAATAGACATGTTATTAGACAGTCTCTCCTTTCCCACCAAGCTGTTGGTGGTTGCTTTCAGTTGGTGTGTTATTTGTCATTAACTGGATCTCAAGTCCTTTAAGTTATTTAACAATATTCAACTAATTTCATCATTTAAAGAATGTTTAGCTAGTTGATCAGGATTTAAGTGAAAGTTTTGATAATCCAATCAACGAAAATCTCATAAAGGAATCGTCATGAGAAAGAATTCTCCTATTTTTTTTTCGCTTGTAAATTCTCACACTCCTCCCTCGTAGGTAAGTTAGTTTTTTGGTTGTAATTATTTTCTTGTTGGTACGCATATATTAGAAGATATATGTGTTATTAATGATAAATAATAAAATACAAAATAAGTGTTCATAATTAAAATATATATTTTTTAAAAAATAAAAATATTAATTTATATATAATATTCTTTTAATTATAGTTAAATCGTAAATTTTAATACTTAAATATTAAACGTATTATATTTAATATTATTTTATTTTATATTTTTATATATTTTAATTATTAAATATATTATTTTTGTTATCATTTAATTACTAAATATATTATTATAGCAACTCTTCAATTCTTGATCCTCCGACCTCATATCTTGATGGGCTCATATAGGGCAACGGCCCACTACTACATTTGGATTCCTGGGGATAGAGGTTTTGTTTGCAAGTATGCAAGCCTATTTACTCGTCGGCTCTTCTCCCCTTTATTCTAAGATCATACATCTAATAATGATGGTTGAAATTATGAATTCAAATCTCTAAAAGTAGAGCACTCGTTAACAAAAAAAAAGTAACAATAAAAGGTCCATTATAAGGTTTTATATTTGATAATTCCTCTATATTTCTAACTATCGTCGTACATATTAAAAAAAACATAATAACGTATTATATATGCTATGAATATAAGATTTTATAACGTATTATATATGCTATGAATATAAGATTTTATATATTTTTAGATGATACAAAATGCATTAATTCGACGGTTCTAATAATAGTGATGACGATCATCGAATTTTTAGTAATAATATTTTACTAATGATAATAGTTTTTGATCTTATTGATTTTAATTTTATTTTCAATTTATCGAAATTATATAATTTTTTAATTTTGATATTAATGTTTTATTATTTAGGTATGTAGTTGTAAGTTTTAAAATAACCTTTTATTTATTTAGAAAAATTAATGTAAAAATAAATATGTGATTATTTAAACAAATAATTTTATAATTGCTTGCTCTGTAACCTGGTAAAGAAAGCCCATGATGCAATGCACATGAGTATCACGTGACTCGACTCTCCAGTGTCAATTGCGAGAATATAGGCGATATTTATGTGACAGAGTCATTCCTTTTCATTAAATCACCAATTAACGCAAAGAGAACCGTAACTTCCCTCTCCTTTCTATTTTCTTTTCTCTTCAGCCTTTTCCTCCGTGACCAATCATTATTTTGACTACTTTTCCTTCCATAAGACTTGATGACTTATTTATTTTGTTTACATTCTATATTTTAAAAAATTAAAAGAAAATAATGTAAAAAGTTTATAATAATATAAATAATATTTAAAAATATTAAACCATATTAAATTAAATAATATTTAATAATAAATAAATTTAAATAATCATAATTTAATTTAAATTATATATGTTTAAAATAAAATAATAGATAATTTTTTTTAATAATAATATATAAGATGAACACAAAATATATTATTTTATTTTATGATTATAAATTTTAAAAATATATTTTTTTATTTTTTCAAATAATTTATTTATATCAAATTATATAAAATATTATTAAATATGTTACTTGGAACTAAAATTAAAAATAATATTCCATTAATCACACACGATTTAACTTTCTCATGGTTTGGGATGGGTGTATATTTTAGTTTTGTAAATATATAATTTATATATTGTAATTATATAATTTTTTATGTAAATTTTATTAGTATTATAATTTAAAAATATTTGATATTTTTATTAATAAAATATATAATTTTTATTTTATCTTTAAAAAATTCTTAATATTTAAATGTTTTAATTTAATTGATAATTTTTTAAAAAAAATTACAGAACTAATTTAACACATTTAAAAAATTAAAAAACTAAAATATATAAATACTATATTTTATCACATATATTGTTGCAAGTGTTATTATGAGTTAAACATGTGCCAAGAATGATATAGGTTTAAAAACATCATCGGTATAAAATATAATCAGTAACTCTAAAAATTAAATTTTAATATATTTTTATTTTAAAATAGTTAAAAAACATTAAATTTAACAAGAAAAAAATATATTACAAATTTAAAATAATAAAATTTTATATTACTTTAATATATTTAATTTATTTTTCTTTGTAAATATTAAATTTATTTTTATTCTTAAATATCTTTTATCCCTAAAATATATAATTTTATAATTTTGAGTTAAAATTCTCGCACCTTTTAACCCAAACTCAAATTTAAAATTTAAAATAAAATAATAATCAAAAATAAAAAAAATATATATAATATACTATTTGATTCTTAACTATACAAATTTTGTTATAATTTTACAAAATATATGAAGAATAATATTTCAAAATTCAGAAGGATTTATCCGCTGTTAGGTAAAATCAATTTTACAGTTACAAAGTAGAGTTCTCAAAACACACATTAATTTCTTCAAAAAAAAAAAAACATTAATTAACCGATCAATCTAAGTTTTTTTTTTCTTCTCTTCCTAGTAAGCTATGACTGTTACTGAAATATGTCAATATATTAATCCTTCTTATCAAATAATTTTTTTTTAATTTTACACAAATAGAAAAAAAAATAACTTAAATTTTTTTAAAAAATAATAAAATAATACATTTAAAATTTATAATAATAAAAATAATACTTTTTATGATTAGTTAATTTATTTTCAGTATTAAAAAAATTCAATATATCATTTTACATATTCAATTAAATATCGTTTAAATTAAATTATTATTATTTAAACTCATTAAATATTAAACATTATTCAATTAAAACTCATTCAATATTATTAAAGTATTATTTTTATTTTTATAATTTTTAAAATACTTATAAAAAAATCAAATCTTTTTTTGTTTTCATAAAATCTCGTAAATTAAGATTCCCATTCAAGAGCTTATTTATTATTATAATTTTTAAATTACATAAAATATTAAAATAACACTTTAAGAAAATATAACAATGTGATTGAATTTAATAGAATTTACTGTTAGTATTAAATAAATAATTATAGTTTAATTTTAATAATGTTTAAATGAATAATATTTAGTATAAAATAATAAATTTAATTTTTTTAATAGTTAAAATATGTAGGTTAGAAAGATAGTGTTACTGGTTTTATAATCAAAAAATTTAAAACCATTACTTTTATTATTTTTCTATTTTTTTTATTAAAGTTGTAAAAAAATACAATAAAATAAAAATCACCGGCTATTAAATAAAGAATAATAATGACATCCAATGAAAACCTAGATTTTATCAAAGTAAAAATAAAAAATAAATAAAAACCTAAATTAGGAAACAAAGCACAAACATCAATCATAACATCATCGAAGTAATTAAATTTGAAAACTGGTAAACTATTTTCATAAAAAAAACAATAAACTTTTACTTTCAAAAATAAATATAAATAGTGATATAATTATAATAAAAATATATAAAATAATTGTTTTATCTTTAGTGTGAATTATATCTTAATGATATTTATATTATTAGATAAAATTATAATTAATTAATTATCTTTTATAAGAATAATTTATATTATAATAATATTACATTAATAAATATTTATAAAAATAAATAATTTATTTTTTTAAAAATATTTCGAAACTAAGAGCTTAAAAAAAAAAACAGTGTCTCAAACCGTGGCGTAGGGTTTTCCGTCCAATGAAATCGGATTCTTTTAAACAGTTGTTATATAACATTTAGTGATGTACCTTCAAATCTCGGACACGTCTCTTTTTAACACCTTCAATCGTGCCGTTTTGTACGCCCTTGGACGTGCCCAACGCGTACTACTCCATTTATATTCCCAACCTATAAATTCCAAATTTACCATACGTCTACAAAAAAAAAACCATACCTCTCTCTTATCCTCCGTCTTTCTTGGTTTCTCCTTCCTCCTAGTTCTCACATATGGCTTTGCAACCTGCCAATACCGCTGGGCTTACGGCTAGTAAAAATCCGCCATTGAAAGATGAGCTTGATATCGTGATCCCCACCATTAGAAACCTTGATTTCCTTGAGACGTGGAGGCCATTTTTACAGCCTTACCATCTCATCATTGTTCAAGATGGTGATCCATCCAAGACCATCAAGGTCCCTGATGGATTTGATTATGAGCTCTATAATCGTGATGATATTAACAGAATTCTGGGTCCTAGGTCTTCTTGCATTTCCTTCAAGGACTCTGCTTGCCGTTGTTTCGGCTATATGGTCTCTAAGAAGAAGTACATATTTACTATTGATGATGATTGCTTTGTAAGTCTTTTTTCTATTTTGATATCATTCCTTTTCTCTTTTACGTGTTTTTGGTTTCAATGATTTTGATTATGGGTAGATCTGTGTTCAGCGATTTAATTTAGGTATGGCAACCGTTCCTAATTCTACCACCTGCTTGAACTTATGCTCCAATGAATATAGTTGCTTTTATTTTTCCGACTTTTGTTGGATGATCATGACATAGACTTGAATTGTGTTAGTTTCAATTTTGCCCTATAAGCATGTATGTCTTTCAAGAAAGACAAGTGTCCTTGACACTCTTTTAATTTCAAATCCGTATCATTTTAGTATCCATGTTCTTGCAGTACTTTTTGTACAATTTTTTTTATAAGCATGCGTTGCTATTTTGGCTAGTATGAATGGCCAAATTTGTTTTATGTACTAAGAAAATGTTTGTATTGATGTGTTGGTAACGCTAGTGCTTGTTTTATCTGTTATTTGCCATCTTCATCCCTCTTTTTTTTATTTTTGAAACATTGAACTACGAGTTGAATTAACGAAATTCATTTCAATCTAATTACTCTTAGGTTGCAAAAGACCCAGCAGGTCATGCAGTCAATGCACTTGAGCAACACATCAAAAACCTTCTCTGCCCATCCACACCATTTTTCTTCAACACCCTGTATGACCCTTTTAGAGAAGGTGCAGATTTTGTCCGTGGATACCCTTTTAGTCTGCGTGAGGGAGTGCCAACTGCTGTTTCTCATGGACTTTGGCTTAACATCCCGGATTACGATGCCCCTACACAGCTTGTCAAACCTCTGGAGAGGAACTCTAGGTAAGAAACGCATAGACAATAATGATTACTTTTTAATGCATTGCTTATTGTTTTTTTGCGTATGTTTTATTTTTCAGGTATGTTGATATGGTTCTGACAATTCCAAAGGGTACTCTATTCCCAATGTGTGGAATGAATTTGGCATTTGACCGTCATCTTATTGGACCTGCAATGTACTTTGGACTCATGGGTGATGGTCAACCAATTGGACGCTACGATGATATGTGGGCTGGCTGGTGTATTAAGGTTTTATTATTCTATTCTTCTTTGTTGTATGCTAATGATTTTAAAGTTCTTTGGAAATTCAACTAGTGAATAGTATTTAATGAATATATATATATATGTATGTATGTATGTATGTATGTGCAGGTGATCTGTGACCATTTGGGATTGGGAGTAAAGACAGGTCTTCCATACATCTTTCACAGCAAAGCAAGTAACCCATTTGTGAATTTGAAGAAGGAATACAAAGGCATTTACTGGCAGGAAGAGATTATCCCATTCTTCCAATCAATTGTTCTTCCAAAAGACTGCACCACTGTTCAACAATGTTACATTGAGCTGTCTAAGAGGGTCAAGGAAAAGCTTGCCAAGGTGGACCCCTATTTTGACAAGCTAGCAGATGCCATGGTCACATGGATTGAAGCTTGGGATGATCTTAATCCTTCCTCTTCCAAAGTTTCCAATGACAAAGCATAATTAAATTTTTTTTTGTTTTAGAATGCTTTATTATACAACAGTTTATTTGATTTACTTTCAGGCACTTAATTGTTGTTTATTGCATCTCTCATCTGTGTTTGATTCTTTGGGTCAACTCCGGATTTGTAGGTTTAGGATGCGATTTTTTTTTAATATAAAAACATTATATGCATTTAGAGTAATAAGATCTTGGTATTTTTCATAATAAATTATGTTTTTGATTTCATTAACCAATTTCATAAGGTTTTAGAATTTGTGGGGGAATCAGTAGTTTTTTTCTGTTATTTTACTTTAAGCTGTGTGACCGAGTGGACTGCAAACATGACCTGGGATGTGTAAGGTTAGCCATAAATCGAGTATGCATAATTAGAAATTATAGTTAATTAAAATTGAATATATATATATATGCACGTAATTAACAAGTATAATTAAGAATACTCAAAATCAATTAGCCATCTCTAATCTCCACATCCACCTTTATTTGGTGTTTGATTGATGAAGTAACTCTAGTACTATACCGCTCAAAGATGTTTCGAGACTTGGTCTACTTGGACTTCATATTAGCATCCAAAGTTCTTTTCTCTAACGTAATTTTTCAACGTGACAAACGACTTGAAATAGAGTATTCGTGACTTGAAAGAGTCAAGTATCAGTCGTTTGTATAAGGGTGAGGGGTTAATAAGGTCTCATAATTTTTTTTATTATCTTTTTAAATGAGTGATTTTATTTTATTATTTTTAATTAGAGTATTTTCATCCCACAGCTTAACAAAATATTTATTTTAATTTTAAAAGCTTACAATTATAGTATTTATACACACCAATTTTGAGATTAAATTATATTATATTATTTTAAAATTATAAAATTAAAACATATTTTAATTAAAAATTATAAAACTAATATACTTAATTACGAGACTTCTAATACTGTTCTTGTAATCATTAAACAGTCATTATTTTCAGCACATAAAGAAGGTTGGACAATATTATTCCATGCCACTACATTATAACAGGTCATCTTAATTTACAGAAAATGTATGATTAAATTGATATAAATTTTTTAATTTTAAAGTTAATTGTAATCATAAAAATTTAATTTCAAATATTTTATTAATTTAATAACCACCCAAGATAATGGATTTATCAATTACAGTTGTAGAATTTAAGTGTAGATAATACTTATTATAAAATAATATTTAAATATTATATTTATTTTTTTTATCATTTAATTTTATTATTATGAAAAAATACATGCACAAAAAAATTATAATTTTTATTTATTTTGTACTTTTTTTATTTGTATTCGAACGAATTAAAACAAAAATAAAATAAAAATATAAAAAATAATTATTTTTTATTATACAATCACTTTTTCATAACAATAAGAATAAACTATTACTAAAAATAAATATAAGACCTTTACAATCACATTTCTTTAAACTTATTACAAATAGTATTAAAAAAGTTAATTTTTCTTTTCTATGTATTTTTCATTCAGTAAAAATATTATATGTATTTCAGTTATGTATAAATACGTTTAAATTATTAAATTTGAAATAAATATTTGAAAGATAAAAACTTAAAATTTAAAAGGTGAAGAGCTATCATAGTTCTGAAATGTTTTTTGGTTACGTTGCTTTTCTTTAATTAAACTTATAACACATTTTATTAGTAAGAATTAAAATTGTTATTTTAATGATTATTCTTACTATTTAATAATAATTTTAATAATTTAATATATCATTCATTCTATCTTATTCGTACTTTAATTTTAATTATAAAAATGGTTAAAATTTAACTTTTTTTATAATCCCTTTAGCAATAAAAGTAAGATAAATAAAGAATAAAAACTTATTTTATATTCTAAAATATTAATAATCAGTTCAGATCTAACCTGTCCCTTTCGCAAAATTTAAAATCCAATAACATAGTTTAATTTTACGTATAGATTTGTATATAATTTTATAAATATTTTCTCTAAAATTTTTACATACACTAATTATTATATTTTTTATTTATTTAAGAAAAAAATTCATTAATATAATGGCGACTATATGTAACAATTGGTTGCCAAATATGTTGAACAAAAAGAACTAATGTATATTCTGTATTTGTCTGGTGAAATTGATAAAGGTGATAATAGCAGAGTGCTCGATCTTCCAAATCCGTAGAACCAAAAATATTACAAAGTCATTGCCGGTCAACAATTCAAGACTGACCATAATTTCGTCATCAGAAAATGAAAAAATTTGGCCCAACAACGTGTTTGCTATACAAATAAGGCAAATTCAGGTCCTACCCAATTTCCTTAAAATAGAGAATTTTACAATGTGGCGCACCAAGGTCGAGACCTGCAACCTTCGCGTTATTAGGACGACGTTCTAATGGGCCAATTGTGTGTAATAAATCCAAATATTAATAAATATAATATAAATTAAAAAAAAAATCGTAAGCTTTATATTCAGCAGCATGAAGGTTTCGAAGTTAGGATTCTGCTCCTGTCTGCCACCATTGCTGTCAAAAAAAAAAAAAATTTACGCTTGAATTGCTACCAAATAACTCAGGTAACTGAATTTGCATTTGCATTGTAAAAGGAGTTCATGGGTATGTCTTTTTAGATGTGGAACATTGTTTTCTTGTATAGTTGTTTTGTGGGAACAAAACATGACTAAGCCATCAACTACAGCTCGAATCCTTTCTCTTCATCTAATCTCCCATTAGAGACCATTTGTCAGATGTGTCACCCATTCCATCATCTGCTCCAATTTACTTTTAAAAGAGTAGCCGAAAACAAAATCAAAACAAAGATTTCAAGAATAAACCTTTGAGAAAAGGGTTTAAAGTGGGGGTACATAAGTTAACAAATAGAAATGTGGCTTCAAGTTATTAGAAAATTTGGATAAAATGTTATAATCGAGGTTTTTTTTCCAACGTCCTATCAAAAAATAGAAAAATAAAAAGTACATACTATAAGAATTAAAGTGAAAATTTTAAATTGAAAAAAAATCACTTTTGTTGTCAAAAGATAATAAAAAAAAATTCAATATATGAAAAATTGTTATAATCATACTCTCAATAATTTCCCCACGTACCCAAAAGACAAAAATAATTACAAATCCAAAAGAATTTTCCCACAAAATTCTCTCATTCAAAAACTTCTCATACAAGTTTCTCTCTATTTTGGGATGATTTACAATGTAAAAATGAAGCCATATTTATAACATTCAAGTTTCCATTTCATATGCTAAACATTTTTTCATTCATCAAAATTAGGCTACCTAATTTTCTCATTCTCCATTCAAACAAGGTTAAGTACCTCCATTTTTAATAATATGGGAAATCAGCTTTCATGAATTCTCTTCTAAAATAGACAACTCATATTTTTACTAAAAAATTTAATATTATTTTTAATCAATCACAACAAAAGTGGGGTGCATAATGTAACAAGTGGAAATGTTAAGGATAACAAGAGAAATGAATATATAAAATCATAAAATATTAATTTTTTAGGGACTAAAATAATAATAAGCTAAGGAACAAGGATTCTCTTATTGAGTGAAACCTAATTCTTTACGATCATGGTTGTCCATTGGTACTGGTTTTTGAGAGACAAGATATTAACTTGGTTCTAATCCAAGGCCCTAGTTCCTCTTATATTTTATGCAACCTTTTTGTTTGTATTATTGTTAATGTAGCATAGGATCTCTGGAAAGAGTTTAGCTCGGTGTTTTCTAGTCTCTATGTATGATCAAACATAACTTGACATACACATTATTGACAATAACTACTACAGATGAAATGGCTATTTTGTATCAAACTGAAAAATTGGAAGACTACTCTTGTTATTATGCTCAAAATGTAGACGAGTTGGATTTTTAGAGAAGGTGAACACTCTGGTTCATTGTTGTTGGTTACCTGTATTAGTCCATTAGGGTTAATGGATCAAATATAAGATCCATTTGAATTGCTCTTGGTTCAGGACTTCAGGTCATGTGTAATTATTTTCTAGTATCTTGTTTTGTTCCATTAATGACTCTATGCTGTATGTACAATACAAATTAACATAATTAATAAGTTAGAGATATCTCGTGTATATATGAGAAACAGGTCAAGATTAAAATAATTGCATATAGTTAATTCAAAAACAATGAAACACTTGAGTGGAAAATAAGTAAAATACAATGATAAACTCTAACTTTTCAATCATCTTTTAAGAACTTACATTCACTAGACTCATTGAAAACTTTTATCAAACATGTTGTTAGCAAGAGCAAACACTAAAAACAAGATTTTCACCTATCTTGAAAACAAGTTTTCACCTTCATTCCAATCCAAACCAAGGGATGAATAATTAGGAAACACATTGTAGAGAAACATGAATTTAATTTTTTATATAAATTTAAATGGATCAAAACATAAAGTTAGTATAAAATGTGATAAATAAACAAAAATTAAAGATAAAATGGAGACTCGTGTTACACAATTTTCTTAGGATATTGTTTTTCTCCTATGCGGGTGTTTGAGGCTCTTATTTATAAAGTGAAACTTACAGATTTCAATGATTTTCAAATCCATCGAAATTCTTTAATTTTGACAGTTTATTCAATGTTTATCTTACCACGTTCTTTTGAGTTTTCTAGCCCTGAGAGTCATTCACAGGTTTTCTACCACGTTATTTTTTCTTCATTTTTTTTAATTGGGTACAATATGTTTTCATAATGTTTATTATATTATTAAGTTATTCGTTAATAGCACTTATTGAACTAGGAACATCTTGATAGAAATATTTCATGTTTTTAACATAAAGTGATAACTCATATAGTACATCTAAATTATTTCTTTTGGTAAGATTCTAAAAAAAAAATCTCGGCCTCTTTTTTCCATTCTACACTTATATCATAATTGATTGGCAGTTTTTTTAACAAATAGCCTTTTTTCATCTGTTTCTATGAACGATTTTTTATGTTCTGGTTTAGATAAGATTTATTTGGTGATTTGAGATGTATGGATGGAATTTTGCATCCAATACTCTTCTGTATTCATAGTTTGAATCAAATCTTTAAAGTCATTAAAGGGTTCCGCTTTAAATTATTTTTCTTTAGTTGTTATTAACCATCATATTTGATAAGGTTGAAATAATTTTTCTCTTTTACGCCATCCAATTGTGCCGACAATCCAGAATGTTAAATATCTGGACTATTTTTAATTTTTTACGTAATGATAAACCATGGATTTGATCATCATTAGTAACTTTATTAATTCCATCATATTAAGACTTTGAAAAATTACTTGATTAGCGATTCCCCAACATCTTCAATATGTCATAAATCATGTTTAATAAGTATAGTTAATTTAGAAAATTCATCAATTAAGTTAATTGATGAACTATTTCTTTGAAATATTTTTTTATTTTAAGTTTATGAGCTTCAAATCTATTTTTGATACTCTACTATATTTCTTTATATCTAAATCCTAATAGTGATTTAGTTTTTTTTAACAGGAAGATTCTTTTGATTTTTTCAAAAATTGGATTAAAAAATTCATTTTTAAGTATATTTAATAATCGAATAAAATTTGTTATTTTCTCAAAATTAATATCACCATTCTAATTTGTCTATTTAATGATTTAAAAACAAAGTTCCTTGAGATTTCATAATGTAACTATTTCTTCAGCTATATTCTTTGCTAATTGAGTTATATGTTGTCTAAATTGTTTTATGTGTGATTCATTTAGAATATGATTTTTTAATACTCCATTAAATTCCTTATAAAAGTTGTTTGGAACATCATGATTATAATTTTTTTGATGTGTTATTTAGACATAAGAAGAGTAAAATTAGATTCTATTTAGTATACTTTAAAAACTTGTTTAGCTTTTTCAAAAAAATTAAATGCCAAAAAGTAAGCATTTTTTTACCTTATTTATTTGATAATGACAAGCATCTCAAGAAACATATATTCTAAGATAATATCCTATAAATACGACATAATATTTTCTTTTTAGAACATTTATTTGTTTTATTATTTTTGTCTCAATAATAGTAATCCTGTCTCTTGGAGGTTTTTCAATTTATAAAACTAAATTTTCATCTAGTTAATGGTTATTGTAAAGATTTCTACTTTAAATGAAATGTAATAAAGTTGTTATTGTCTTTTAAATGTTCTATTTTTATGACAATTTGATTATATCATTTTAATATTCTGAATTCAAGATTATTTCTTTTGCTAGCTACACAAAAAATCTCTAACTACTTGATTATCATTTTGAATAATAAAATTTTATGAAACTAAATAAATATGAAATCATTTAATAGCAAGTTTTATTGATAACAATTTTTTTAAAATATAATATAATTAATTTTATTTGTATTAAAATTTTCAAAATTATAATTACAAATTAACTTTCATTTTAATGTTTTTTTGATAGCTCTGATACCTTTTTCAAACATATCTAATATGGAATTTATACTTTTATTAATAGTGATTAATTTTTTTAATGATTTTGTACCTATATAAAATACATTTCTAAATTCAATCCATCGTGATAAAAGGAGAGCTGATTTAATGGTAAAAAGTTTTTTTGTTAAGGATATATGTATTTACGAGTGAGAGTGATGTAAAGGGTTTGAAGATATATAGCCAGATTCCAGAGCTCGCTAGTTGTTAGAGAGAAAACACACAGATAGGGCTTTCTAACTTTGTTTTTCCACCTTACATCTTCTAGTTCTTATTCAAAGAACGCCTCTTTTTACCATTTTTTTTTCACCAAATTTAAAATAAAATAAACTAGATTAACATATTTTAGAAAAATATTAAAAAATTATGTAAAATATTAGTCAAAAATTTATAATAATAAAATAACATATAATAATATTTAATATATTGAATTGAATTAAATTTAATATTTAATATATCTAGATAACTTAAGTTAAATTTAAATGATATCTATGTTAACAAATGAAATATTTATATATATTTTTAAAAAAATAATTAAAATATATGATTTAGGTATATAAGTATATTATTTTAATATTTATATATTTTAAGTTTATATAAATATGTTAAAGAAAAAATTTTAATAAAAGAAAGGAAAAAAAAAGCATTCAGCATTTATTATAGGGGAAGAGGATATTCCAATATTATGCAAATTTACATTCATTATCAACCATATAATAGCTTCTAATTTTAATATACTTTAATGATAATCAAATTTTAACTAGTACATAAATATTTAAAATTTTAAAATTTTATAAATAGATGTTAAATTTTTAATTATTATATATAAAATTTTAAAAATTTGAGAAATAAATTATAAGTTTTAAAAATTTAAAATTGAATAGAATATTTTAAAAATTTATAGATAAATTTAATTAAAATTTAACAACTAATTCTACACTTTAATTATTTAATATAATAATAATTTTATTTTCTCTTTATTCTAAATAAAATGAAAATCCACTAACATTATCAAAAATAATAAAGAAGGCAGGTAGCAAGCCGATCCATAATGTTACAGCGGCATATAAACCAACGGGATGGATCATCAACGATATTTTAATTACAAGTAATCCCAAACTTCCATAAGAAAAAAATCCCAAAAGAAGAAATAAAGAAAGAGAAAGTAAATAGAATAGAGTGGTCGCCGACTTCACACGGCGCCGTCCACCTATTGGTTGGTCTGTACTTTGTACCATAGCGATAGTAAATGGGGTTGTTTCGGAGGATAGTTGGGTTTCTAGGGTTTGCAAAGGAGGATAACCATGACCTCAAGGACGAAGAAGACAACGACAACGCTAATGCTCAATCTCGGAATCGGGTTCATATGCAACAAACTGGACTTCCCAGAAAAGGATTCAGCGTTCCGGTACAGGTGGCCGTTAACCGGTCAAATAAACACGGTCCAATTATCCTTCCTATTGGTTCCGGTGATGGCGGTGTCCAGGTTCATCTTTTCATTTCTTTCTTTCCATTTTCATCTTTTACCTTTAGTAGGTTAGAAGAACAGCTCAAATTGTTAACGTTGGAATTTTGTGAATCTGGGATTTGGTATTTCAAGATGTGTGGGTCTGTGGGATGTTAGATTTAATTCTTTCTTTTTCTTTCTCTTTTTTGCTTTTGATACGTTGCTCTTGTAGTAAAGGTCGATTTTTTCAGTTCAAGAGTATTCGCTTTTAATGGTTTATAGTCCATTTAATGCCAGACCAGCTCTTTGTATTTCTTGCCTCTTTTCCCCAGGGGAAGGGGATTTAGAACAAGATCAGTGATTAACTTATTATTGCCATCCATATTAATCTTTTTGCTTTTAGAAACAGTTGTTATGATGCATCGTTCATGAAATTCAAAATTGATGCATCTTTGATTTATTCTTCTTTGTAAGTGTGGGGAAACCGAAGTGGGTAAATTGGATTGTTTATTCATTTATTCACATTATTGATATTTTCCATTTTTTTTCTCATTCTGCTTGACCTCTATTTGTCAGTATATTGTTCCCATATCTTGACGATATCACGACCAAGGTGCAGTTTATGTTTTTGCCCTTACCGATGGTGATATCACCTTAATCATTATACACAATATAGAGATAAATTGATACATTTCAATATCAAACTGATTACTTCAATTCCATTCACATGGGAAGCAAGAGTTCAAAACTTTGTTTTTAATAAATGTGGGATAACGTTTTATAATGTTAGGTTGGTAGAGCAATTATTTTTTTTCGTTCGGAGGAACAACTGTTGTATAATTTATTTGTTTTTGAATAATTTTATAAAAAAGAAACTATTTTTGAATAGTTAGATTATGTAGGATTTGCTTCTTTTGGTTTTGCCATGCAGTGAGGTAGATTCCCGTAATTCTGTTTCTTTTCTGCTAGTTGGAGTATTGGTTGATTTGGACATAAATTCATATAGGGCATTACAATCTCGCCTAGATGTAAAGGGCATGTTATCTGGTTGAGTGATGATTCTTCCTTCCTGCCACTTGAAGTGATAGTTGTAAGAAAAGTAAAATTATAATACTTTTCCAGTCAAAGTAAGAAATGGTGCCTCTTTTGCTCTAAGAATGAAGAAGGAAAACCTTGACAGTTCTCAACTCGACTCCTAACACAAGTGGATATACATCCACTTGCAGAAATTTTCTTTTACTAATTTTCCTTATTCTTATTTAATAAGTACCTATACTGTCTGATTCACTATCCTCCAGCCTTCTAAGGAACATGCTTTGTACTTGTTTCTTACTTGTGGAAGCCTTAGTCGGATCCTCTTCAATCCAGACTTATCCAGCTTACATTGAGATTTCTCTAAATGATGTTTGTTTCAGTTTTGCTAGATCTTTTAATAGACTTAAAAGCTTAAGAGCCATGGATATAACTTGTGGGTTTTTAGATATGGAGTGTGAAGTGATTTAAGTATGCAAATGAAGCTTGACCTTTCTGATCCTGTTTAGTAGTTCTCTCCTGTGGGTATGTTTGTTTTCGGCAAGTATCATTTTTGATTGCAAATTTTATTGTCAACATTTACCATCATTATTCTGCGTTTGCTTTTTGTTTCTATTTATATACTTTTGAAAAGTTGCTTCAAAGATGTGTTTGCATAGATGTATCTTATCTTCCTTTCCTGATCTAAGAATTACTATGGTAGTGAGGTTTGCTCTGGTTAGTTTGACTTTCATGAGAGTTTTTTGGCAGTCAATCCTTTACTAGTGCTACTACAGTACTACTTATTCGCTGCATCCTTTCCACAACATTTTTTTCCTAACAACTTTATGTTGTATATTTCTTTATCAAGTAGATTTGTACAGTGAAAGAAAGGTGTGCCCGCATTCACAATTTACCCTTAATGGCCTTTTGTATACTCTATTAATAGAAATATTAGGAAATTGTCTATGACAGAACAACAAAGAAATTGACTTCTTGTAAGATGTTTTGTACTGAAAACTTGATAACCGTCGCAGCAGTGTTGATTTTACTCCCAGTTTGCTGTGTAAGTTGAAATTGATTTATAAATGTTTGTGATCTTTTTTTCGTTTTTTTTCCACGTCTTCTCTTTTGAATTCCAAGAGTTCCTCGCTGTGCAACTTGTTTTCTGCTGTATCTGTTTTGTTTCCATTTCTTTTCTTTATTGGTAGTGACGGTGTTGGATAAATTTTATTCTTATTCTGTTCATCCTTGGAACCCAGGGTCTAGAATGGTATGCCAAACGGCTCAAGATGGATGATGATGGAGACGTGGCTGAAGAGTTCCTTGAGGAGGTGATGCCGGAAACACTACCCTGTGTGGAAAATCAGAAGACTATCCCAAACTTTAAAGTGAAATACAGTAGCAGGTCAATTAAAGTTAAGAAGCAGGTTATTTCACTTGATGGGACGATCCAACAGTGCGTGGAACATCAAGGTAGGCTGCAGTGGGTTTGATTTATTGCGCTAGATTGTGGTTGGGATTTCAATTATTTAGCGTACTAGCTTAATGATGACACCAATTTGTTTGTTTGGAGTGAATCTTATGAATCTGTGTGCTTATGAGTCCAGGGGGTGCTTGTATCATTAACAATGTTAAAGAGAGGGTCTTTCAGGAAGTGGGTTAGGATCTTGATTTGTGCTACTTAGCTTGAAACTGGTTCCTCAAATTCCTTTGTAACAGTTTTATTGTAAACGATTGATTTAGTTTTACTACATACACAGGAAATAGGTTCTAATTATCCCCAATAAAAAAAGAAGTGTAACCTACTTACCTGGATGTCTCACTCCACCTGGATGCTCTCTCGCATTCCACCCGACTCATTATCCGTTTTTCTTTAGTTTAATATTTTTGTTTGAAATGAAAAATTTACTTGGTAATATTTTTAGGTTTGTTTTGATATTTTGCAGAATCACGAATACACCATCAGATTTTAAGTTCCCATCTTCTTGGAGCATGTTATTCTTTTTATTTTATTTGTTGCTTCTACCAATACTCGAAACGTGTTACCTGGTGCCAATGATTTGACCAGCGAGGCATCGACCATAACAAGGCCAAAGTGTTGATTACAGCCTATAGTTATTGACCTACTGACGGAACTGTAGGTAGACAAATATTGTAAACCTAGTTAAAGATGCTTGTTCACTGTGGAGGTAATTTCCGAAAGGGTAACCGTAGGTCGGAACAATATGTCGATGGCGGTGGCCAACGAGCATTTAGTTTCTCAGCTGCTTGCCTAGCTTTGAGATTTTCTTCTTAGTTGCCCAGATATATCAACAAATATATATATATAATAAAAGGTGTGAGGTCACATTGGGGTTTTTTTTTTTGTTTATACAAAATATGTTTCATTTAGTTTTTAAAACGGTGATATTTATTCATTTTATTAAAAAAAAAAGTGTATATTTGATAATTTTGAATTTATTTTAAAACAATTATCAAAATATTTTAATCATAGAATAAAAAATTATAATATTTATACAAGTTATTTTTGAAATTTTTGTTTTTAGTTTGAGAGGATGATAATAGATAAAAATATTTCTATTAATATATTTTTGAAATTTTTTTTATCGATAATTTTTTTTTGAAATATATTAAGACAAAATTCTACGTGTCTTTCCAAAAAAAAATCCTCAAAAGATATATAAATATAAATAAGGCAAACGTAAAGATTATATATTTATTTTAAAAGTAATATTTAAAATTTATATTCTTT
Organism: Hippophae rhamnoides; assembly: GCA_033030585.1. Lineage (NCBI taxonomy): Eukaryota > Viridiplantae > Streptophyta > Magnoliopsida > Rosales > Elaeagnaceae > Hippophae > Hippophae rhamnoides. Next base: position 55,602,432 of record CM065428.1, on the reverse strand, counting down.
TTAACGGTTTAATTTTATTATTATACAAAAATGATCGTAAAAGGTTAAATAATTAGTTTTTATATTTTATTTATTTATTTTTAATTCTTTTAATTATAGTTAATTTAAGTAATCTCTAGTTAAAAAAATTAAAAAATAACATAAATAAAAATTATTCATATTTTACAGTTACTCTTTTATAGTAATAAAACTAAATTATTAAAAAATATAAAATTTAAATATCATTTTTATAATAAATACTAAATATGTATAATTTTATAAAAATATAACTATTACTAAATAATAATGATAAGGGGGACATTTTAATACAGCTAATTAAAGGAGTAATATTAAGAAGACGTATTTGCACTCACTTTAACCTCCGTATCGAATGTTTTCCATAATTTTATATTGTAAATTATTATAATTTTTTAATTTTTAAAATAATTATAACTAGGTATAAAGGTATGGTGCGGAAGAGTGCAAAACTAAGTGTAGCATTTCTCATTTCAATCATCTAACTGCCTCTCTTTCTCATATTCTGCAGTTTATTGAAAGAGACGCCGATATCGCCTATCATTCGTTAATCTTTTATGATTCTCTTCCTAATTCTAATCTGAATTAGAGTATCTCTGCTTTTGACATGCTCGCACACCGATGTTATTCTATTTGGTGGTTTCTCCGGTTAATTTCATAGTTCATCCAAATTTTGCAGCATGAACTAATAAAATTATACATAACATGGTGGGAACTAGAGATAAATATATCCGTACTAATAGGAGGGTTCGATCTGTGAAACACGAAACGGATAAATGTTGTATTGTAGATAGAGCTTCAATGTCCAAATCCATACTCGAATCCGGTCTTAAACCGTTGAACCACCATTTCATTCCCAACGAATTGATCCAAACCTATATTTCAACCCAAAACTCTGGTTCTAATTCTAACCCTAGCCCTAATTCCCATTTTGATGATAGGGGGTGGGGTTACTGCACGGAAGAACAACTGGAGGCATTTCTACTGAAAAACTTTGAGTTTTTATAGAATGAAGCTATATCTAGGCTGGTTGCTTTGGATTATGATGAAGAAGTTGCCTTTAATGCGATTTTGCGAAGGGGACATTGATGTGGAGGCATGGATGTTTTAACAAATATATTGCATAACTCCTTAACTTATTTGAATAATAGTTGGGTTACTGGGAATTCGAACGAATCGGAGCTTGTTTTTGCTGATTTGAGACGGTTGCAGTATTATTCTCTTGCTGGTATGGTAACTATATCTCAAGTGCAATCGATGCAACAATATACGTTATAATTCTGAGAATTATCGAAGTCATCTCAAATGTGATTTTTGTGGTCTTAATAGACACAATTTTGAAAACTGTCCAAAGCGCTTCAAATGTAATTTATGTGGTTTGAATTTACATGATATCAACATGTGTTGGAAGAAAGGAGCAATTCAAGATAAGAGGAACACAAGTTATGACTTCCCTTCCAAAGCTTATCATACTGACTTTCAGGAAAATTGTTCCGACACAAAGACACCATCCCACAGCCTTACATTTACCTAATATCAAGAGCTTTTTACACTTTTCAATCAATCCAAATCAGGTAGCATGCCAAGTCAAGTGACTACTTCTTCAAGTAACACATTATGTGCAACTGTTTTCCATTCAAAAACTCGTTGGATTTTTGATACAGGGGCAACTAATCACATGATATGTTCCCAAAACCTTATGAACTCCAGCATTCTAGTCACTAATCGGCATGTGCATTTACCTGATCATTCTCTTGCCCATGTCACACATATTGGCACTGTACATTTCTCAAATAATTTCATACTTCATAATGTCTTGTGTGTTCCCTCCTTCAAATTAAACTTAGTTTCAGTAGCCAAACTAACTCAAACTACATTTTGTCATATCACCTTCACTAATAGTATGTGCTTTGTTCAGGACAAATGCTCAGGGAAGACGATTGAGATGGGAACTGAGAAAGTAAGACTTTACTACTTGACTATTTCTGAAAAGGCTAGATGTTTCTCCATTTCAAATACTACTTCCACCAACTCTCATCTATGGCATCAACGACTTAGTCATTTATCTAATAACAGTTTGCGTGTAATTTCTCTTTCCATCAACACACTTTTTTTTGTTACATTAGTGATTGTTCTATTTTTCCATTAGCTAAGCAAACACGTAATCTATTTCCTTTAAGTTCCATCAATACAAAAGCACCTTTTGAAATGATTCATGTTGATATTTGGGATGGCTATAATATTCCAGCACTTAATAGAGCACGTTATTTCCTCACTATTGTTGATGACTACTCAAGAGGCACATGGGTCTATCTCTTAAATGCTAAATTTGATACACGCATATTTCTTACCACCTTCATTAATCTTGTTGAAACACAATTTTCATCAGAGTTAAAATCATTCATAGTGACAATGGACCAGAATTTTCTATGACCCGGTTGTTTTCTACCAAAGGAATCCTTCATCAAACCAATTGTGTCTCTACCCCTCCACAAAATGGTGTTGCTGAACGCAAACACCGTCATCTTCTCAATGTTGCTAGTTCTTTGCTCTTCCAAGCCAATCTCCTTAAACAATTCTGGGGAGATGTCATTCTTACAACCACATACCTCATAAATCATACTCCAACACCTGTTCTCAAGGGTAAAACACCATTTGAAGTCCTTTTTCACAAAATTCCTAGGTATGAACATCTTTGTGTTTTTGGTTCTCTTTGTTTTGTGTCTGCACATCATGATCGACTCACCAAGTTTGATCCTAGATCACATAGATGCATATTCATTGGGTATCCATCTGGGATAAAAGGTTATCGTGTCTACAATCTGGAAACAAGCAAGACTTTAGTGTCTCATGATGTTATCTTTCATGAACATGTATTTCCTTATCTCACTTCCGCTATCAATACTCCAACTCTATTCACTCCATCAAAAAATACTATTTATGATGACATACCTAACATTCGTCAATTAACCAATCCAAATACATCACTTCATTATACACCATATATCATTCCAACAATCGACTCAGACATTCTTCATCCTCAAAATTCATCTCCAAAAACATCATCATCAACTTCTCCACCACACATAACTCCTCCAACACCAGTCACACATAGGCTTCGTCGATCCACCAATGTTCCTAGCTACCTTCAAAAATATCATGTAGAAGCTTCCTTTCCTTCTCGGTCTTTCCCTTCGTCTCACTCAGCATCGTCCAAAGACAAAAGTACTTCTCATTCTTTATCTCATGTACTTACCTATGACCAATTATCACCTACACATCGTGCCTTTGCCACTTCTATTTCCATTCTCAGGGAACCAACCACATTTGCTGAAGCTTTCAATGATCCAAAATGGCGGCTTGCCATGAAACAAGAATTGGATGCTCTTGAAACTAATGGCACTTGGATGCTTCAACAGCTTCCTCCAAACAAGAAACCAGTTGGTTGTAAATGGGTCTACAAAATCAAGTATAATCCTGATGGCTCTGTGGAACAATACAAGGCTCGGTTGGTGGCCAAAGGATACAGGAAAATTGAAGGTTTTGACTACCAAGAAACTTTTGCACCAGTAGCCAAACTTGTCACTGTTTGGCTTCTTCTTGCCATTGATGCTATTCAAAAGTGGCATCTTTGACAACTCGATGTCAACAATGCTTTTCTCTATGGTGATCTTCATGAAGATGTCTACATGTCTCTTCCACCTGGATTCGGACGAAAGGGGGAAACACGAGTATGTAAGCTACACAAATCTTTTTATGGACTCAAACAAGCCTCATAACAAAAAAATAGTTGGGAATTAGGTTTTGGCATAAATTAGGTTAAAAATAAATAAATTTTAATTAATATAAAATTTATTTAAATAAATAAATTTTAATTAATATATAATTTATTTAAATAAATAAATTTTAATTAATTTCGGATACAGGCGGGTACGGTTTTGGGTATAATCGTAGCCGAACCATACCCGCTCCTTTATGTTCAATTTTTACCCAAAATCGAACCCGTCCCCAAAATTACACGGTTAAAAACTGAACCTTTGGTTTTTTTCCCCATCCCTACAACTAAATGGTTTATGTGACGCAGATTGGTCAAAATGCACAGATACACGACGATCAACCACATGATATTGTATGTTTCTTGGAAACTTGCTAATTTCTTGGAAGACTAAGAAACAAAATACGATCTCACGATCAAGTGCATAAGCAGAATACCACTCTATGGCAGCAGCATGTTGCGAAGTAACTTGGTTACGATACATTTGGATGATTTAGGTATCAAACACTCCCAACCAACCAAGTTATATTGTGACAATTAAGCAGCCCTTCACATTGCATCAAATCTAGTGTTTCATGAGCGAACCAAACACATAGAGATCGATTTCCATCTAGTAAGAGAAAAGATTCAAGCTGGAATGATCAAAACTTATCATATCTCTACATTAGAGCAACCGGTAGATATATTTACCAAACCTATTAGTTTTTCACAGTTCTCAAGCTTACTTAACAAGTTAGGAATAATTAACATATATTCTAACTTGAGGGGGAATGTTAAAGAACTTGAGATCCATTTGGTGACAACCAACACACCAGCTAGAAGCAGCCACCAATAGCTTGGCGGGGAAGGATAGGTTGTCCAAGAACATGCCTCTCCATAATTGTGTTTATTTTTAATTATTACATTTTGTTTTTCTTTTATATAAATAGGTTGTAAACATTCGTTTATTCATCATCAATAAAACCATTTCTTACAATATATTAGGCCACATTTGAATAAAGGTGATGATATATGGTGTTTGCTCATGAACGATCTTCATGTTGATCGGGCTAGCAATATGGATGTTCCTGTTCTTCCTTCCTCTGGAAATTTTTGCAGTCCAGGGCATAGTTTTGTCGATATTGTTAGTAAAAGTAACCTTCAAGTTGGTGTTATGGCCCCAGCTCTCTGTAGGTTCCATAGTGGTTAGGGTTTTGGTAACAAGGGATGAACAAAACAATGTACATATTATTAATCTCACGTAATGGGACAAACGAATTTATATAATTTCAATTAATGGGAAAATGTAATATGAAAATGTAATCTGCTTAAAATTTGTCTTTATTATGTCAACATCATTATGACACATAGATGATTATGTCTATTATTATACAATATAATAATTTGCGTGGTTTTCATATAATAATTCTTCGTCCATTCTTCAAGTTGGATTTTGATGGATATCATATAAATCTAACTTGAACATTAACGTGCTAAAATGAAGAGTTGATAAAGATTTTGTGAACATGTCTGCTACTTATTCTTGTGAGGACACATGCTGCGGTTTAATGAAACTTTCTTTGAACTGATTTCTAATCAAGTGACAATCAATATCCAGGTGTTTCGTTCTTTCATGGAACATTGGATTTTCTGTAATGTGAATGACAATTTTGTTGTCGCACCAGAGTGGGATAGGAGTATTGAAAGCAATCTTGAAATCTTTCAAAACATATGAAATCTATTGTAACTCACAGACTGTTACAAATAAGCTATGATATTTTGCTTCAGTAGAAGATTGAGAAATAGTAGTTTGGTTCTTAGTTTTCCTAGAGATGAAAGTTGGACGTAAGAAGATGCAAAAACATGTTAAAGACTTTTTAGTGTCAAGACAATATGCCCAATTAACATCATTATAAGCTTACAAATGAAGACCATTATGACTAGGATAAAATAACATTTTGGATGGGCACCCTTTTAGATATCTCAGTAAATGCATAGTTGCATCCCAATGAGCTTTGCAATGGGTATTGACAAATTGAATCAATTGTTGAACAAGATAGCTTATATCTAGTTAATTGACGTTCAAATACAACAACCTTTCAATTAAACACCTGTATTTCTCTAGCTTAAGAAGAGGAGAGCCATTTTCAACAACCAATTTCTGACCTTTAGAAAAAGATGTCTTTGCTAGTTTAGCTCTAAAAAGATCTGAATCAGAAAGAATATCTAGTAGATATTTTTGTTGGTTTATAACAGTTTCGTAGAGCTCTCTTTCAACTTTTAATCCAAGAAAATATTTTGCATGACGAAGATCTTTAATAGTAAATTGATGATCCAAATGTTTCTTAACCAATTTAATCTTCTTCTCTAAAGTTCCTGTTAGAAGAACATCATCTACATAAATGAGAAAATTTGTAAAAGAAGATTTAGTTTCTTTGATAAACAAACAGTTATCATAAGATGCTTGTGTGAATCCAAAACAAGTTATTTTCTCACAGAATTTGACATTCCACTGTCTTGAGGCTTGCTTGAGTCCATACAATGATCTTTTCAATTTGCAAACTTGATTAATTTTAGCCTTGTTGTATCCTTTAGGTGGTAACATATAAACATCTTCATTCAAGAAGCCATGTAGGAAAGCATTGTTTATATCTAATTGATGAATTGGCCACCCTTTAGAAGTTGTAACAGCAAGTAGAATTCGAATTGTAACAATTTTGGCTACAAGAGAAAAACTTTTAAAATAATTGATTCCTTCATTTGATTAAATCCCTTTGCAACCAATCTTACCTTTTGCCTATCTACACTTTTATCAGGTTTTAGGTTCATTTTATAAACCTATTTTGATCCTATTGCTTTCTTACCTTCTGGCAAGTATGCTAACTCCCATGTATTGTTCTTTTCAAGAGCATTAAGCTCTTGATTCATGACTTTTATCCATTTTGTACTAGTACTAGCTTGTTTGTAAGAATTTGGTTTTTGAATATTTGACATATTTTTCAAAAAGGACATGTAAGCATTAGAAAATTTAGGAGATTTTGTAAAAGGGAAGGTTTGTGGAGTACATGTTTTGAGATCCTACGACTGACAAGAGATTCTATATGAAGACTTGATAACTAAATTAAGAACATAATCTGCCATCCATATTGGCTTATTTCTAATTTTGGTATTGTGTTTTTGAGCTTCATTGATTATTTAGTTTTTATTTAGATATTTTTCTATGGAATTAGGTAAATCATGATCATCATTCGGAGTTGATGAATTATCTGAATTAGATAATGTTCTTTTTAAAAAAATTTTTTATCATTATAAAATATGTAATACATTATATTAAATAATATTTTAGTTTTAAGAAGAAAATTTTTTTGAATCAAGTCATAAAAATCCAGTATTTATAGATAAATATCTAGTCAGATTCATCTAATTCTCAAATAAAAATAAAAAAATATCAGATTATATTAAATCTTTTAAACAACATGTTAAATCTTTTTTACTTTGTTCATGATGTAAATGGTTTATTAGGTGTATGATAAATGCTGTGAAACTTGTTTTATTTTGTGTACGATGTAAATAGTTTATTAGGTGTCTATAAATGATGTGAAACTTGTTTTATTAGGTGTCTGATAAATGATGTGAAACTTGTTTTATATGGATTATTCTAGTTAAGCAATCACTCCATTTCTTAAATGATTACGAACGTAAAGTAATATTGAGCCTCCAAAAAGCAAGATGAAGTTGCGAACACTTCAGCTAAATGCATAAGAAAGAACACAGACAATATTAAACTTGTAGCAATGGATACTCTTTCTTTGTTCCATCCATGAACTGAGATATCCAATAAAATCTGATTGGTTTTGGCATCGCTAAAAGTACAGTTTAAAGGGATTTACACCGATCGATTTCATCTAGTTGTATTAATTTTTCTTGTATGTGCTACTCTTAGATAGCTGGTTAGTATTCTTATTGTGGTGAATTTGGATCCTTTGCTAGAGTTACAATGTTCAACTAATACATAGGTTTGATATATATTATATACACTACTTAAATGCACGTGCATACATGCATATATTTATTGTATTAAAATTCAATAATCTCTTTTATATAATTTTTTATTTCAATTATATAAAAATTAAAATTTAAAATTATATCCTTATATAAATTTGCAATCAAGACATTAAGATTAAAATTGTTTAATCATAAGTGATTTATGTATAATTGTTTTATGCATTATTATTTAACAAAATCTTTTATTTTTTTTTACGTATTCACTTTATACGTTACAATAAAGTGCAAATGGAGTATATGTGCACTATAAAAAAATATATTTATTAATAAAATTGAAATTATTAATTAATTTTTACTTATTTTATTTACTTAAATTAGAATCATTGATTAAGACATTTACATGCTTAATAAGTTAGCAAAGTAGTGACCAAATTGTTAATAAGTTAGCAAAGTAGTGACCAAATTGTTAAATAGTATCAAAATAAACTGAATAGAATGCTAAACTAATGAATTATAGTGTTTGGAAAATTCTTTATTAAACAAAATGCATGTAAACAAAAGCAAAATAAAATAGGAATAGTAAAACAAAAAAATTCAATAAATAAAATATAAGAAAACTTTTAAATAATAAAGACATTTTCATAAATATTAAGAAAACTTGGAGATAAATAAGAGTAAATTTTATTTACTAAAATAAATAATTATTTATTTTAATATTTAAAGTAATTTAAATTATTCATGAGGTATTATGAGTAGAATTATTTTTTTCTTTTTTGCAATATACTTTTTCTTTCTAAATTCATTTTAAGATAATTATGTATTTAAATAACAAAAATACAGAAAAAAAAGTCGATAAATAAGAGAATAAATTTTAAAAAAAAGATATAAGATAAAATAATTTTTTAAAAGATATAAGATAAAAAAATAATTTAAAAGATATAAAATATATGATTTGATTTTTCTTTTATATTTATATTTATGTTTGACGGTGACGAAGGATGTGTAATTAAAATAAAAAAGTTAGACAAATTATCGAAAATGTCAATATTAGATTGAAAATAATTAAAAAGATTCATACAACACCTTCTTAAAGGGATGGCAAAATAATTGCAGCACACCAGTATTATTTAACGAAATTAGACATAATAAACTAGTAAAAGGTATGTAGCGTAGTTGTACAGTGGTTTGTTACCATGATTTTAATTTTGATATCTTTTTTACTCCAAATTTTTGAGAGTATTTTAGTTTTATTTTTTTATTTAAAAAAATAATAAATTTATATAATTTATCGTTTAATCAAAAAAATTTCACATATATAATAATACATTTCTAATATTCAAAAAATATTTTTAAATAATTAATTAATTGATTATATTAAAATATTATTTAAAAATTATTTAATTAATTTATTATTTTAAATATAGCTGAAAAGATACTACCTTAAAAATTAAATAAAAAGATATTAAATATAAAATCGTGATACTAAAAACATTGTTATGTTTCAAATTGTTTTTGGTTAGGCCACTGTCCAATTTGAATGCTTAAAGCATAACTTATTTTCACCCAAAAATCTGCATGGCTTTCAAATTGTCACACCAAATATAACGACATTTGTAAAGATAAAAATAAATCTCAGATCCTTACTATTAAGTTATGGGGTTATAGTTAACAAGGTAGGCGCATAAAACTATTTAAGTGATAGTGACCTTGCATTTGTACATTCATGATGTCGTGTAGACTATTTAAGTTAGAATCTGTATTTATGAATTAGAATCTGTATTTATATTTCCATATCGTTTATAAAAGATTAGAATTTTAGAAGCAAAGCATCAAATATTAGGGAGTAATATTTTAATAGAAATCGTAATTATTTATAAAAAATTGATGAATTTTATAAAAAATAATACGAGAATAATTATTATAATATCAATTGAAATCTAACATATATATATGTAATTATATTAATAAAAACTTTTAATATTAAAATATACTATATTTTAAATAATTAAATTAAATTATATTTATAATTATATATTTTTTATTTTATTTAAAAACATGTAATAAATAATATAAAAGAGTAAATATTATGTTAATATTTTATTTAAAAAAAATTAAATATATTTTTAAATAAATATTAATATATAATAAGAGTCGTTAAATTGTTTAAAAATTGTTAATAAAATAAGGAGAAGAAAATAAATTACTGAAATTCGATTTTCTAAAAGGTAGAAGAAAATAAAATAAGGCACAAAAAAATAATTAAAAAGTGGGATTAGAAATTTAGAAGCAAAACAGCGGAATTTCGATTTTAGAAAAAGTGCTGCAAAATATGGAAAAAGGCAAAAAAAAAAAAAAGAAATAGAAGAAGATGCAAAAGCAATAAATTATACTTTAGGGTCCAACCGGGTTCGAACCGGTGACCTCTTGATCTGCAGTCAAATGCTCTACCACTGAGCTATGGACCCCTATGTCTAAGAATTTAAACAAATAATATTTCAATTATAGACTGGAAACAACGCTGCCCTCGCAGTCCTTAATCCCCCACGAGGACACCGTTTCCTTCATAACCCACACCCAAAAATAATTCTCTAAGGTCAGATTTATCTCAAGTTCTCAAGCAATTTTTTGGGAAAAATATTTAACAAGACCGTGTAAAATCACGGCACACATATAGACCAATCATATGGCCGTATGGGTTACAGCAGAAAATAAGTGAAGGGAAGGCCAGTGAGGTGTTGGGCATTTGTGGCCTGAGGATGAGGCTTTCGCTATCCACCATTCATCCAAGATAAAATCTCAAAAATATATCTGACACTTTGTTTCTTTGATATTAGCTTCTGATTTTGAGAAAACACCAAGTGCAGAGAGAACAGAGAGATAACATTACACACCCACCATGGCACTGAGAACTTGGGCTTCTTCTACAGCGAATGCTCTCAGGCTTTCTTGTGCCTCCAGAGCTAACCTCTCTCCTGCATTTGCTCTTTCTAAATGCTTCTCAACTGGTAATTTCCGTGTGGGTTATCTTGTATTTGGTTATAATTTTGTAAAGTTTTGGTATTTATAGTGAAATTACATGTGGTGGTTCGGGTTAATTTCTGAATATTATTAAAAACAAAAGAGGGAGGTGTTATCTGAGGGTTATTTGTGAGAATTTTTTGCAGTTTTGGATGGGTTGAAGTATGCATCTTCGCATGAATGGGTGAAACACGAAGGTTCAGTGGCTACAATTGGCATTACCCATCACGCTCAGGTTAATCTTTCTATCCATATTCACAATTTGAACCCCATTTGATGATTTTCTTCATGTGACATAAGACTACAATAGTAATTGTGTTACCCTAAAAGTTCCCTACTTGGAAAGAAGGAGGCGAATCAGGTGATAATACTTCTTGCTTTGACAATCTGAGTTTCAAAAGCCCATTTACCATTTAGCAGTCTCTTGATAGATTGATAATCAAGACATGATTCCCTGATAGATTGATAAAGGGTAAGTCTGTAGTGTCTCATGTCAAATGACGTGAATTCGAGTATTGGCAGTGCCATTGTGCACATTTGCTATTCTTGCTTCAGATTCATCTTTACTCTTATAAACACAGACATAACTCTTAATCCAAAAGCCAGTTTATGAGTTAGAGGATTGCCCAGACTTATAAGGACTACTGATGCTTTACTCTTAGCCAATGTGGGACTTAACATTCCCCAATTCACATGTACTACTAGAAGTATAACATGAGCGACTAAAGTGCTACTTTTTAATAAATTAACGACTAAAATACTAATTTTCATAATTAGTACTTACTTTAAATCTTCTGCTCAGCCGGATGAATTTTGCAATGGAAGAGTCCCTCGTTAATCTGGAAACCATTCAGGCTGCTCATGATCTGATACAATGAATTGAATCTTTAGAAGAGTTTCTGTTAAAAGCAAGATATGCATAGCTTTGGATAGTTTTGCATAACACCCTGATATTAGTTGCTCAGTTCTCATATTGTGGATTAGAGACAAAGTAAATTTATTATATTGTCTAGCTCCAAATAGAAAATAGCGAGTACAAGAATTATTATTTTGTCTGCAGGAACTACCATGGTGCACATTTGGTTAATTTCAAAATAGAATGACGACATTTTGTAGTATTTACTTGTTTATATAATAAAATAATTTTATGCAGGATCATCTTGGAGAAGTAGTGTTTGTGGAGCTGCCAGAATCAGGTGGTTCAGTCTCTCAAGGCAGCAGCTTCGGAGCCGTGGAAAGTGTAAAAGCAACCAGTGATGTAAATTCTCCAATCTCTGGTCAGGTTGTTGAGGTTAACTCAAAGCTCAGTGAATCACCTGGCTTGGTAATTCTCATTTCACTCACTTTTCTTTACTCTTCTGTCACTAGAGTCTTTCTTCTCTTTTTGTTTCCTTTGTTTTATTTGTAAACTACTAGTCAAAGGATTCATTGTTTAGTCTTTTCTTATAAACTTTGGTTTTGGAAAAAAGAAATTTGAAATTCTTAGGACTCGTTTTGTAAAGAATTTTTCTTTTGAAGTTTCGTTTTTTTGTGTTTGAACTAATTTTATATTTTCTAATTCATCTAGGAAAAAAATTTGTTTAGTAAAAAGTTCGGTATTCTTCTAAGTTACAATAAATAAATGTAAAGTTGACTTATGAAAGTAAAAATGAACTAGAAATCTGGTTTTCGAAATCATTTTTTTTAAGTTTCAAAAAAAATAAAAGGTTTGTATAAAAATGAAATTGAGTTCCAACATGATTTTGAACTTAGAATGGAATTAATTACCAAACAACACTCATTTTAAAAACTTTGAGTTAAAATCTAGAACTTGAAAATATAATTGGTTTAAAAAAGGCTCGGATTTCTAATGTAATTTTTTTCCCCCTTTTCAAAATGAAGATAAATTCAAGTCCATATGAAGAAGGATGGATGATCAAAGTGAAGCCAAACAACCCTTCAGAATTAGAATCCTTGATGGGTCCAAAGGAATATACAAAATTCTGTGAAGAAGAGGATGCTTCCCATTAGACTCTCTGAATATATACAATTCCAGACATCTTGGACTAACTAATTTTCAGTAAGGTATTGTAATTGAAGTTGTTATGAAGCTATAAAACTGCTGGCTATATATAAAGCCAAATTGTGCCGATTCATAATTTCCCTTATCATAATTTCCCCAATTTTCAGGAATTTTGACAAACAAAAAGGACTAATGTTATCAGTTACCACTGTAGTAAGGGTTTGAAATAGGAAAAATAAAAACAAAGAAAGGGGAAAATAAGATAAGAAAATGGTGAAGTAGATAATCACATATGCCCCCAAGTTCATAAACAGGAAGAGTTATAGTCATACCGGTTACATGCATTAGACTATTTGAGTGGAAGTTCTTAAGGACGTACTTAAGTGAGAAAACTCAATCTACTTGTAATTATTGATTGAATATACTAATAAAAATTCCCCAATCCTGGTTTGATGTCAATCAAGTCAGGTTTAATGGGGCTACAGATTTTACGCGTGAGTCAAGAAAAATAATCACAAACAAATCAATTCAACATATTGTAAAGAAAAAACTCAAGCTTTTATGACAGATTTTTCCATAGCAGAAACAGTTATGTTGAAGTCGACCTGCTGATCAAATCGGTTTATCATCAGCAGAAATGTAACTAAGTTTACTGGATATATGTAAAAGTTTGAAATTTTTTAATTCTATGATTCAATTTTTTATAAAAATATGTAAGAATAAAATTACTAAAAATCTTTATTGTGGTTCTAATGTCAAAATGTCAAGTCGGTTTTACTCATGTTGATGATTATAGGTCTATTTTATTGTTTTGTGTAATATGATTTATAAGGTTTTTTATTATCGCTATAAATTTTCTTTTTAAGATCCAGTGAATCAATTAATATCTCGTATTCATGCTAGAACAATGATTCAATAAAACTATTTTAAACTAATTACAAAAATTAATTTGAGTAAGAATTTTGAATTATCACTTCATTTAATGAATAAATATAATGATTAAAAATCAAAAGTTTATCTTTTGATCGAAATAAGCATAAGTGGGTTTTAAAAGAATAAAAATCTTTCAATTTATAACTTAAAAATCTAACAAATGGGAACCAAGTCGTATAGTTTGAATATTAAGTATAAATCATAGTTCTAATACATTGTATTGTATTTGATACATTGTGCTTTAAATTACTCAAAATAAATATTCGAGAAGTAAAACCATCTCTATCAAGATGATAAACTTATTTTCTATATTATCCATATGATTCATTATAATAATATAACAAGTCATATATTCATATTTCGGAAATATAGAAACAAAGAAATTCCACGATCGAATTACCAAAATATAATGAGATAAAAATAAGAGATCTAACTGCTTTACTTTGTATTGAAACGTTAGTCAATAATTCTTATGAATTTAATTCACTGAAATTTCGTCTAGTAAAATAGAAAAATTATAAATTTTTAAAATAATATATAAAAATACCGTAAAAAGGGTCATTATGAGACTCATCAAAGGAATAGTTCTCCGCCCAAAAGTTACTTTACCATATTCTGAATTCAATGGTTTCAATAAACTTTCTACAAGAGTTTGTCTTGGATGATATTTAGAACCATTTTCGACGATTTATGTAACCATAAAACATTATTTCTTATTCATTAAGATCTATTGAATTTGTATATCATTCTGTTGTAAATGAATGATCTTACCAAAATCTACTGTGATCTTGAAACTATATAATAATAGAAACATCAACCTTACTTATCATCTTTATATCTGATTTACATGTAAGTTTTAATGGGTATGTCTTATATACTTCTTTTGAGCAACCTTATCAACAACTAAGAGATCTATTTCACGAATACACAGAATAGTTGAAGTAATTATATTGGGAGGTTCATTACTTTCAATTAAGATAATGAAAAAATAGTTCACTTTTTAGTTAGAACTTTAAAAGGTTCTCGAAAAAAAATAGTGAAAATAATTATTCTTAGAGTTGAGACTAGAAGGAATGTATAAACCAATGCTTCCATAAATTCGATCGTGGTTTCACAATTATAACTTTCATACCTGTTTATTGAAAATCCTCGTTCGAATAAAGAAAGAGCAATTGTTAAAGAAAAAGCAACAATTCAAATCAAAGTTTATTCGGTACCTTATAGCAAAATCAAATAACAAAAGGAAAGATGAAAAATAACAAAACAATATTGTATTAAACTACTTGTCTTCTTGTATTTAGATCTCCAAGTTTTTGGAATGCTCCAAATTTCACTCGAGCATCCAAATCTAGATCAATGTCGACAAAAACGTCTTTGAACAAGGTTCGAGAACTATGTCAAATGTGTCCAAAAAAAAAGAGCAAAGAAAATGAATCATATCCAAAAGTAAACCAAACTTATGGATTGTTGCTACGAAAAATACCATCAGATTTCAAAATAGCATGATTTAATTCAAAAATTTCACATAATTGAATACATTAGCATATTTTTTCACATCAACAAGATCAATATAACCTACCTTATTGAGTTCATCGCCATAGAACTCAACAATTACACCTATTTGTTCGACACTATATTTTGATTATATATTTCTAAAAGCAACATCAATTCTAACAATCCTGTGTCAGTCTATCAAAATAATAGGAAATGTTTTTAAAAAGTTGTCATACAACATACAAAATGTATATTTGGCAACCAATTGTTTAAGTTATGTAATGATATTTGAAGATGGAATTCATGAACATATTAAAGATAAAAATATATATTAATAAACGAAAGTTAAAAAATGACGAATCCGTACCTTGTAGATGGTCAAATTTTTTAAATAGATATTGTCCACCTATTATTCCATACTGCTAGTTTAGGCTTAAAATGTAAATTTCAATAAATATGTTGAGATATAAATTTTAAATATATTTATAATTAAAGAGTATATAATAAATCTTATATCTTCATGACATTAGTATAAACTAGTAAAAAATAATAGATATATGTAATGATTATAGTAATTACTACGTATCAAGCCTACTAAAATAAAAAAAATAATTATAAAACATCAAATTATTTACCACAATGATTAGATATGAATTATTGCTATCTAAAAATACGCAATCATTGTGTAGGTTTATTGTTTCATAATTATTGGTATGGTTTTTTCTATATCAATTAGTTCTAGGTCTCAAATCTAATTTGTAACCAACCATGATATTTTAACTATTCATTTAATATATATAATAAACATGTTACAAATAAGAAAAAATAGAATATATTATCTTCTATGAAATTGAGAAAAAAAATTAAATTTAAATGATTACTAAAAAGAAAGAAGAAAAAAACCAAAAATTAATATTTTTAATACTTTGTTCGATGTTTTAGTGGCATTTTAACGAAATTTTAACCATAATATTTATGATATTTTGTCAAAAAAGATATTTAAATGATATTTAAATAACAATGACATTTAAGTGAAGTTTTAATTACATCCTCGAATAATTTTAAGACAATATAATCAAAATATATGAATATCATGTTTTACTATAAATATGTGTAAAAAAGAGATATTATCGGACAATATCCATTATATTTTCAACATTTTCACCCTACTAGTAGCATAACTGTATATCCCATTAACATTTAAATTACAATCATACTATTATATTAAAATTCTTATTTCAGATTCATTATGAATAAGATTTACAATTAAGACTAGTTTTTTTTGGAGTAATTATATAACTAGTTATATATATATATATATTAAATTGATCACAAAATCACACATAAACTAAATATGATATTATTTATCATTAAATTATGACATTTAAAAATATTTTTTAATTTTAATTTCAATTCATATAAGAGATCAAGATATGGAGAAAAGTTTACCTTATATGAATTTTTTTCGATACTTATCGAGTATTAGAAAGTCGGTATTCTTATAAAATATATAGATTCATAATCCCATATTTACACACTTATCAATTATTATTATTTTTTATTTTTCTCTAAAAAAATACATATCAGGTATCCAAAAACAAAATTAAATCGAAAAATTAAATTGAATTGGACTAGACCGTTTTATAAATCATATGGTTTAATCCGATTTGTATTAACTAAAAACATTTTTCAAACAGTATAATACAGTTATATTAATTTTTAAATTAATTCGATCTAACTAGATCATTATTAAAAATATATTATATAATGTAAATCTACGGTGTCCAAAAATTTCGAAACACTATCTCCATCCTCGTCGCCACCTATCCTCGCCTCTAGTGCCAAAGAACTTTGCCTTTCCTCCAACGCCAAACAGCCTTATAGAAAAAAAAACACAAAGTAACTATAAAAGTAAATGAGCCAACCATTACCAAAGAGTTCAATTCTCACTACTCTTTTGATTGAGACAGGAAGAGTTATGAATAATGTTGTGAATATGGAAGAGAAGGTGAAATAGAAGTAAAAGAATATGAACCGTTGGAGAGTGTGGTGTACATGTGGGGTTATCTTCTCGGAGTTTTACCGCAAAGGTCACCACTTTTATCATCAATAATAGTACGACTTCTCGATATGAACTTATGGAGAGACGTTTCCAGTGGAGGTTGCGACTTCGCAATGGCCGTTTCTGGTTCTTTTTCAAGCCTTAGCCTATGTTGATTTTGTCTCCATTTATTTTTATAAAAGAATTTAGTTATCTTTGTAACTTAGATATTTTGTTAATTGATATTATCAAAGTGTCAAAATGCATAGTTCATCACTCGCCCCTTGTGAGAGTAATTCATTCAATTTGATTTTGGTGAGAAAATATATGAACAAGTACAACTTTGATTTATAGAGTTTATTATTCTTCTTCCATTGAAATTAATCATTTTTTTTATGATAATTTTTAAT
The DNA here is from genome assembly GCA_033030585.1 of Hippophae rhamnoides. Taxonomy (NCBI): domain Eukaryota; kingdom Viridiplantae; phylum Streptophyta; class Magnoliopsida; order Rosales; family Elaeagnaceae; genus Hippophae; species Hippophae rhamnoides. The sequence continues at coordinate 55,584,760 of CM065428.1, read as the reverse complement.
TTTCTCCATTTTTTTTAGCGTTGATTGATACACTAGTTAATTTAAGTAAGATTTAGATATATACTTTCTCCATTAGATATATACTTTCTCCATTTGAATGTTAATGAAAAATAAATGCTTTGAAATTTTATGATTAGAATTTGTCATGGAGTAGTTCATATACTCGCTTTTCAATTAATAAATTTAAAATGTATCTTTCTAATTTACATATTGTTTTTCTTAACTAAGGATTTGGAGTTCAATTATATTTTGAAAACTTTTTCTTTGCTATTTGTAGAAGAAAATGTAGTTGTTAAGTGCATTCATTTTAGGTTTGGTACATTACTCTTCATTAATTATTTTGTGTCTTGTCTAATCAACTATTAAGAAAGTGAAATTTCATGTAGATCTTATGCATACAGTAAAAAAGTGTACACTGAGTGACGGAAAGAATGTACAATAAAGTTAGTTTTACTATTACAATTAGTCTTCTCTTGAGAATAATAATCGAATCAATTTTAAAAATGGATAAAATATTATTATTTATAGATGAGAATTGTTTTCAATATTAATAATCGTATCGTTGAAAAATATTAAATAAATTAGATTAGATCGATTATAATTCTTTTATTAATAAATTGATCCGGTTTAATTTAGATAAATATTTTTTACTAAAAATCAGTCCAGATTTAACCACGGATTTAAAAAATTCTCAACTTTTAATTTGCCTTCAAGTTAAAAGAATACAATTTTTATTTTCTTAAAAGAATGAAAAATTTATTTGTTTTTTTTTCCTTTACATGAATTTAACGGTGATAAAAAGTTAGAAAAAGAAAAAGATTTTAATAAATAATAATTTTTATTTTGTATATCTTATTTTAAGTAAATGTAATTTGAATTTTAAAAATAAAATAATTAAGTTTGCTAGACCAAATACACTTGTAACTTAATTATTTTGGATATCTACATGATATGTGAAAATATATACACGGTGATGGAAATAATTATGAACTATCTTTTAAGTTCATTTTTAATTATTCGACACTTTAAAATAGTTTTTCAAAATTAAACTTCTATCATGTAAATTTAAAATAATTATATATCATAATATTAGCAGTAAAAAGTAAAACAAATATTAAAATCAAATTAATTAAATTTTAATACTTATATAATACTTTTCTAAGTATTGTTAAAGTTGATAAATAAATTATTTAAAAATATCATTTATTAAATTTTACATCATTAAAAATACAATTATAAATAATAATCGAATCATTTCAATTTTGAGTTTTGAAACTTAGAATTTTGAAGTTTTGTATGTTGAAATATCAAGAGGAGAAAAAAAAATAAGAATATGAAAAAGATTATAATTTATTAACAAAATATTATAAATTCAAATATATTTGATACACAACTCTTTTACTATATAACTTAATTTTTGCATTATAATTTTTGTATAATTAAATTTATAAAATAAAATATTACAATATAATTATAATTGTACATTGTAAAATAATTATAATTTAATATGGTAAATTTTTTGAAAAGGAAATTGGACAACTTGTTTGCAATAATAATAATTATTAAAAATATCGATTCTAAGATAGGTAATTAAAGAATAAAAACTAATTTCTCACCCCACCTAACCTTAGAATAAACAACATATACTTAAAAAATAATATACGTTCAAAAATACATATCTTAAAAATATATATGTTCAAAACAACTGATGAACATATATTAAAAAAATTGTTTAAAAAACATATATTTTAATGATATTTGTTCAAAAAATATTTTGTTTTTCATACTATATTCTTGATTGAATAATTTTAAAAGTATTATAACTTTTAATAATAGTATACAGAAGTCTTATATTTATAAAATAGCTTACAAAAATTATATAATTTTCAAAAAAATATGTATTAATTTAAAATTGGCCATTAACTTTTTTTTGGGCTAAAATTCAACATTAAGTATTTGTGAAATTAAAAAAGATAAACAAAACATACATTTTCCCAAATCAGTCATAATCCCTCCTAAAAAGTATTTTTTAATTTATTTTGTGCCGTGTGTATAGAAGCTTGATGCTTCCTTTCATATTTTTTTTCTTCTATTTAGGCACTAATTTTTTCTTTATTTTTGTTTTGGTTGCATTTTGTTTATTTTATTTATTTATATTTAACCAGGTATAACTATTTTATGTAATGATATCATTTTGCTATAGTTTTTGTTCTATTTTTTTTTATATATATATATACTATACTGCACATGTTTTAGTAGGAGGGGTGGACGAGATTTGATTTGTTTTAATTTTTTTTAAAATTTTAATAAATTAGATCGAATTGATTTTCTTTTAAAATTTAATTGGATATCCATTTTTGGTTTTAATTGCTAGTAGAAACTTACGAAAGTATATATATATATATATATAATAAATTTTTATTTTATTAAACCTTAAAATCAACAATAAAAATGCAATCACATGCACAATATTAATGATAGGAAAGCCACTTATCTATTTATTACGTAAAAATATAATATACAATTAAATATATATAAATTAAAATAATTCGATATAATTTAAATAAAATAAATATTTTACGAATTAAATTATATCGAATTAAATGATTAATTGAATCGGAACTGACGAAACAATTTGGTTCAACAATTTATTTGTCCACTTCTATGTTTTAGTGTTTTTTTTTTAATTTCAAAGATGTCTTTTATATATTATTTATTAATTATAAATTTTTTATATACTTTTAAAAGTTTATAATCCTCCTCCCAGTATTTGAGGTTAATAATGAAAAATCACATTAAAAGCAATATTTGATTCCACCCTCCCTAATTTCCTTCTCTCCCTTATCCACACCAACGCTGATCGTAAGTCTCCTCCAACTCGATTGCCGCCGACTTATAGTTTCTACAGTCCACTCTCCCACTATCTTTCCCGTGAAGTTTTCTGCTTGGTTGGATTTTAGTTTGTAATAGGTGATCTCTCTTCCTTATCTTGATTTAATGGTTTCAGCTTTATTCTCTATGCTTAGAATTGCTCACCTTGTATATACGGTAATGTGATATTAGCTAATTTAGTGATCTGATATGATGATTTATGACCTTTTGAATCATTCAAATGTGTTATTCTCAACTTTTCAATACATTTTAAGGGCTTCATTTTAATTGCGGCCTAGGGCCTGACGAACCCTTGAGCCGTCCCTGCTTATAACTGATGTTATGAATTTGAGGTGGTTCCTCAATAGGATTTTAGCATAAATAATCTACTCCACAGTTGATTGGAAACCGTTGTGCCAATTTTTACTTGACTCATAGTTTCATCCTACAGGAAGCAGTGGAATGAACTTGTTAAATTTTATATTTTTTTGGGTCAATTCAATTTTATATTAATTGTCTTGTACTAATTCGTGCATTTTTCAATAGCAAGACGATTTTTGGCTTATTTCAGTGTAATTTTTCCATTTCAAAATAAAAAATGTTTGTTTCTCTTTGTTTACCCTCATTCTGTTTGAATGATAGTTCATGTATTGCTGGATGCAAAAGTCTGTTTTTCCTTTTTAATTTATGCTAAAAAGAAAAAAGGAAATTGGATTAAAGAATTAATAGGTAAACAATGTTGGATGTAAAACTCTTTTACCCTTGGGGATTGCCTTGAGGAGAAATTGGGCTCTAGTGAGGATTATATGGGGGGATACAGAACAGAGAGACCTGCATGAGAATGCTTCCCCATCTCCAAGTTCCAACTTGTGCAGTTAACATCCCCAATTTAGGGCAAGGAATGTGATCCTCCGGAAAAGTTGACTCCCCCACTTGCAGCCTCTCATTTTGCCGTAGCAACATTGCTTTTAGCTTTCACTTTTATTATTTTCTTTAGTTTATTTAAATTGTTCTTGCATTATTTCCCTTCTTCCGTTCTTATTGAGTTTTTGTTCTTTGGCTAATAAATATATGTCATGTTCTTTGATGTCAGTTCTTCTGATTTTGCTTCTCCTTTTGATAAAAACACTATACTTTCAGTTGATGTCCTCGGATCTTTTTGTGTCACAGGCTGAAACTTTAAATAAACAATGAGCGTTTGCAGCGCTACAGATACTCCAATTTTGTGCTGGGGTCCTTCAAAGTTTGACTTGTTCCCTCCTGCCACTTCGTGTTCTTCTACTAGAAGACCTAGGAGGAATTTTTCATGCTTCTCAAACACTTCAAGTGATGTTAGAATTAAACCATGCTCTTTTTTCTACTCATTACATTCAGTGGTTCATAAAGCAGACACAGTGCCACATTCTGTTCCCTTTCCACTCACAAAGCATATCTGCAGAGCAGTAGCTGAGTACAAGTTTCCCGACCCCATTCCTGAATTTGCTGATGCAGTAAGCTTTCCTTCTAAATCATTTTCTTTGCTTATTTAGTGCCCATATCGATCATGAATTATATATATATATTTATTTATTTATTTATTTATCTTATTTGCCTCTGTTGGTTTTCTCCATAAATTAACCATGCCTTTTGGATTGCTGGAGTGCAGGAGACTGAAAAGTTTAGAACCCATCTTCTCAACAAGCTCTCCAAGAAAGATGTATATGGAGATTCGGTCAATGAAGTTGTTGGAATTTGCACCGAGGTATTTTTTATTTGTCTTTGAGAGAATATGAAAGGCTTTGAGCACTAACTCTTGTTCTGCACTTTTCAAATTCAATAAATACAGGGAGAAATGCCAGGTTGCTGTAAAAACATCAGAATATTTCATATAGTTAAAATGAGAACATGGTTTTCTATTATTTGAGTTTGGAAATTTTGTTTATGCAGCAAATTTCTGGATACATGCCATCCCTGCCCTCTGTTATACTTCCCTGATCTTGTGTCTTATTTGGAAAAATAAGAGAATAATACCTTTATAAATTGCTTTACCTTGTTGATGTTATGGGGGTTGTGGAAGGGGGACTAAGTAAGGGGGTCCGATTTGTTTACTTGTAGCCAATTGGCTAATGCTTTCCTATGTTACTATTTGAATCAGATATTCAGTTCCTTCTTACACTCAGAGTATGGTGGTCCGGGGACTCTTATGGTGATTCCTTTTATTGATATGGCTGATACTCTGCATGAACGGGGACTTCCTGGAGCTTCAATGGCTGCACGAGTTGCAGTCAAATGGGCACAAAATTTCGTTGACAAGGATTGGAAGGAGTGGACTGTTGACGAAAATTAAAAGAAAAGGCTTTCCTTGTCCTTAAGCTTGTGCTCTGAGGACTGGTTATCTATGTATTCTATTATGTAGAACTTGTATCGCAATTTTATCAAATTTTTGATAGTAGAAAAATAGATACCTCTTTCTCAATCCTCAAGCTTGTGAGATCAAGCAAGAGGCCGTCCCTGTCAGGCTGTAAAGAGTAGCCATAGATTTACACAGCCAATTTTTTTCCATTACATTCCTTTCAGGAATCTAATTTATGCTAATCCTTGACAAATGTAGCCTCTCATTGGTTGCCGTCATTAACATCCGGCTGAAGCCACCCGCTTATGATTGCTGCCCAATGGTCACAAATGACCAGCCAGCTATGCTTAAGTTCAGGCTGGTGAGCCTTATCTTCTTCTTTAGATGATGTGATCGATGCTATGTTCTTCTTCACATGCATCTATGTGTATGTTTCAATGCTCTGCTTTTTTCTTCATCCGTACACATCCATTGTGATTTTTAAGGCTATCTTTATTTTTAGAATAATAATAACGAAAAATTATTCATTATTTTTACTACATGTAATGACATGTTATTTTTGGTTAATTAGTACAATTTTTTTTTAAATAAACAAATACCTCCAATAATCATTATTGCTATAGCAAAATTTTCATTTTTAGAAATTAAACTTTCTAAAAGTAGATAGCTTTTACTGTTTTGTAAATATCAACTCCCTTTTCTAATTATGATATTTTAATGGCATTGAGTGTTGCGATGCTATATTAATATAATAACTGCAAAAGCAACTGCTACGTTGCTTCCAAAAATAAATAATTGCTCAATGCATTACCAGACGTTATTTAACAGGGTTCCATCATAAATTTTGATAATTTCATTATCTACTTAATCCTTGATCAAAATGCTTTAACAACATTGAGCAAAGGGTGAAGGATAGGGGAAGTCCTTTACGTCTATACCCAAGCCCCAGGTTAATTTATAGAGCCTTTTTATCATTAATGAGTGGAAGATGAACTATGAATTTTTTTAAGAAAGGTCAATCTTTTGCCAATTATATTAAAAGGGGTTGACATTTGAAGTTTAAATTGTATTTTATTTTTTTATTTAATATCTCTCTCTGGATGGTTATTGGATGACTTAAAATATATTGTTTTAAGTCTTTCTGTGTGCTTTGTTCTATGATCACTCCAAAACTCGACCTCGACTCCTGATCGCTGATCGAATTACTTCCTCTTAACATAGTATGATCAATAACGAGACCTGGAACTCAAAAGAGTCATGTCTTTTTGCAAGGTCAAAGAGAATCTTAAATTAATTGCATTTTAATTTTATTTAGCTAATATTTTAATATTCACAATCAGTTTTCACACACACACACACATATATATATACATTCATATGCGTTTTGGGGGAGCTATGGATTGAGAGTTGAGCACAAGTAGCTCATACAAGTCCTAAAAAAAATTGAAATTTAGAAAGGACGAGATGACAACTTGGTTCTTTTTTAAAAAATATATAATAAAAGGAGCAATTTAGCCCTCAATTGGTACACGTAGACCTTTTTATTAAAAAGTGGGACACTTGAGAAAATTTTATGAGTCACTCAGTAATGTATTTTTTAAGTGAACATTTATTAGTCTATTTCAACATAGGCAACATCCATAAACTTTATAGTAAGCATTAATAGTTTTGGGAATCTTTATCGTCATTTCAATTGACCTTAATGCTCACTGAGTGGTGCCTTCCCCGTGGCTTCTTAATCATCCTTTATACAAGCAAATGCACTTCTTATTAAAAGGGAAAAAGTGGACGTGATAGTGATAGTGATAATGAGCAAAACTAATACATATAGAATGCGAGGGTGATTTTCATAGCAATTATGTTTGTTTCATTTGTTTTAATGGTGTTTGTCAATAATTAAAAATTATTCTAGTTTTTGATTTGTTTAAAAACTTGTATTGTTAAATAGTTTGTTAAAATAACTTTAAGATAGTTTCTTGTTTATATTGTTAATAATTATGATCAAGTTTTTATTATTATCAAAGAATAATTATTCTGTTTATTATAGTCGAATATTAAAGTAAGTTACAAGATGAGTATATCGTAGAACGTTTTTATATATTCGTTCACAAAAATACTGATGATACAAGAGTTTGTTAATTTTGATTTTGTTTTTAAATATGTGATGTATTTAATAATTTAGAAATTGGTTCGTATTATAATTTTACTTCTTATTTAATAAAATCTTCGCTATTTATTATAAAAAAAATTATCCCACACAAAAAAAAATCTAAATTGGTAGGTAACAAAATCATCATTTTTGTTATTTAAAATTACCTTAATATTATTAATCATTCCTCTTTTACATGGATTAAATTGATCTAATAAAAATTTATTTAATTTCCCATCTAAACAAAAGTTCTATGTCATTTTCATAACCCACCAAGGCTTATTTATATTGAGAAAGTGGGGATGACAAGAAGCTATAAGATTAACCCCCACATTGTAGTGTTAACTGCTTGGTTCTTGTGCTTTCCTTTAAAAAAAAAGAAACTATAGCCTAGTATATACATTAATGCAGGATCAGCTTCCCCATGTTTCATGTTTTTTTTTCTAAGTATATATTTTTACAGTAAATAAAAAGTATTCCATCACTAAATTAAATATTATGGACAACAACTTGAAGCAAGCAGGAAAACTAATAATCATCATCCACTCTAGAAGACAATTCACAACACACTATAGATAACATCACAATATGAAGGAAAAAAAATGCTACAAATTTAAAGATGTGTTCTTTTTGTATATTTTTAATCTTAACCATACATTTTTTTTAATCTAACATTCCTGATAAATTTGAATTTATTAAGAGTATGTGGCTCAAAGACTCAAATAATTATTTCTTTCTTTTTTCCGCATTTTACTAGCTTTTATTTTTTTTCTTATAATTTTCTATAAATATCATTTCTATGTATCATAATTATATTAAAATTATAATTAACGTGTCAATTATTCGTAGAATAAAATTATATTTATTAATAATATTATATTATATAATTATAATTTATTATAAATTCGTGGTAAATAAAATTTTGAGGATAGCTAGCTTGAAAGTCGAAAGTGATCATTCAATCAATAGAAGGAATTAAGTTATGGCCACAAATATTTCAATCAAAATTTAATGGACTAGTAGTGCAACTATTTCTTTACCAAAAGGATGTTACGGGGGGAGAGAGGGGGGGCTATCAAAATGATAGATCATTGATGACCTAATTGAAATGATTGTTCATGAGAAAGTTGGTTCAGTTACCTTCAACTCTATGGTGAGACATATACGTGTCTACCACTAATTCTTTATTATTTTTATAATAAATAATTATTTTTTTTTATTTTTTTAGTGAAATTAAAATATATAATTACTAATAATAATTAAAAGTGAAAAAAAAGAAAATTAAAAGGTTTATTTGCTGGCATAAGTCAAAGAATTTTGTTAAATGTGACACCAATTATTCAGTTAAGTTGATAATAAGTATGCTACAGAGGACATAGGTTTGAACCTAATGTAAGGCTTAATTTGTAATTTATTATTCTCTCTCTCAAAATTACATAATTTAAATGGTGATTTTAGAAATTCACTTCCTCATTCTCCCTAGTTTAGAATAGGAGTAACTTATGATTGGAAAAAGAAAACGAAGAAGAGTTTTGTCTTAAATTTGAGCATGTTTCTCAATGTCACTAATTATTAGTATTATACATGTGACTAAGGCAATTAAAAAATTCCCATAAATTGATTAATTGTTAATTCTCATTAATTAAATTAATGATACATAATAAATGAATAGCTTCCTTAAATTTGTATCAAAGTGAAATAACAAGGATTGTATTATTAGTTCGCAATTTTTAGCTAATCAATTCTACAAGAAAAAAATTGCATCCAAATCTTTTACCTTTGTCTCTTTTTAGATAATTTATGAATTGATCTAAAATATGATCTCTCAGTGAATACACACGATGTAGGGGTGATAATTGTATGTATTTGCATCATGGTCTTGTATTGTGACGTGTTTTTTGTACGTTGATTAATACAATTAAAAATTTACATGATTTTTTATCGATGAATTATTTATAATAATAATAATAATAAAAATATTGATGTTTGTATCGTGTTTATATCATCGTCACGTAAATTATTAAAACCTAAAATTAAAAGCAAACTACTAAAATAAAAGTAGGAAATTGAAAAGGACAGAGATAAACGAAGACAGCAGATTAGTAGTGGATATAAATTAACCAAAAAGAGATAGGATTATTAGGTCAGTAGTTGTTGAGTGGCTGAAGAGACACCATGAGTAACCAAAGGGGTCATATTCTCAATGATTTTAATCTCTTTATGAAGATGAACTTGGTCTAACATTAATCCATCAGTGAACAGATCATATGAAAATATATGTTTACGATAGATTTTGATTAACTTGACAATCTATTGATGGGTTTAGGATCGATGGTTTTGATTGGTAAGTAGTGAATCATAAGATTTACAAGGCTTTCTAGCTAGCGGCTGTGAGACCCGTAATTGAGTATTAGTAAAGAAAATTTGCTCCTTGCTTGGGGAGCCAACGAGTATCTACAAGTGTGACTGATTCGGGAGGAGACCTAAAACAGGTTATTGTCAACTTATACTATAATGTTATAATATTCTATTAATTTTAAGTGTAGACTTACACTATCTCTACAAAAAATGATATAGTATAAATTTATTATTTTTATAAAATAAATTTTTATAAATCTATTTATAAAGTTAACATATCTTTACTATAATACACTTTCATTAATAATAATGAACTTGAATTATCTTTTTTTTAAATTAAGATACACGTATCAAATTAATCCACTTAATATAATATGATTATATAATATTCTTGGATAAATTTGATAACGATACCGAGGTTTAGAGGTTAGTGGAATCTGACTAGCAAAAAAACATAAGAATTCTTGTTAAAGTTAATGAATTTGGACTAATTTTTTTAGATTAATTTCGATACACATAATATAATATAATTATATAATATTTATGTGTAAATTTGGTAACAATACGTACCTTGAGTTGATAAGTGGAATCTTACTAGCAAAAAGCAGTGGACTCTGGCCTTTCCAATAAAATCATCAAACATCCAAGAGTTGGAAACATGGCTACAAATGATAAGCCCGTATTTTTGTTTGTTTATAAATTACACCACATTTTTTAGTGTATGGATGCGTCAGAAAATCCAAAGTTTGTGATTCATGACATTAACTAATATTATTTAAGAATTGATAAGTCACAACAATCGCACAATATATACGAGCAATTGCGTTTCACACTCAAAGTTAGGTATTTGTTAAAGGACCACAGCAAAACAAAACAACAAGTCATAAATGAATTTCACTTACCAATTTATAAGTTGCCTTCGGAATTGATGAAACAAGAGAGTCATAAATTGTGATTGTGAGAAGGATTTATTTTTAATTAAAAAGATGTTTTATATATTTTATTTTAATAAAAATATACTCAAATTATTGTGTTTTTCGTATTAACGTTTAAAAGTTAAAATTTAAGTGAAAAATATTTTTATTTTATGCATTAATTTATTTATAGTTTTATAAATATTACAATTAAAAATTTATTTATTAAAAATTGAGGTGAGAAACGTGTACTCGTTGATCAATAAATACATCTACCCCAGCTTACACAAAGTTCATTAAAAAAAGAAAGATTAAAAGGAAGCTAGCATGAACAATATTGATAACATTAATTAACGGGTATTGTAAATTATTATTATTATTATATTAATAATAATAAAACTAATATATAATTAATATTATAAATAAAATAATTATTTTATAATTTTTATTATGTAAATAATAAAAATAATCAGGAAATATTGTTAACCTAATTAATTAACCCTCTAAACTATCTGAAACGTATTGCATTGATGAAATAGAAAAACAGTAATGTTGGGACAGTGTACTTTGTAGTAGATTTTATATGATTTTACTTTTTAGCCCATTTTTTTTTTAAATATATGTTTTATTATACTAAAAAGAAAAAAAGGATAAAATATGTATGCTTTACATTTTACATTTTTGAATATGGACGTAAAAATATATATTTTTTACTTTATATAAAAAATATTTTTTACGTTATGAAGAGTAGTTATATAATATAATTAAACCTAATATTTATGACGTACACGTAAATTTGTTCATAAACTTTTGACCAAAAGGTCTCTATCGTTTAAAGTTTACAAAAATGCAAAATATTATTTGCTTTGGACATGGTATAAACCCGCATGCACGAATTTGCTCCTAAACTTTTGCCCAAAAAATATCATATAGTTTAAAGATAGTACATATTTAAATATCATATTTCTTAATACACAATCAATATGAGACTAGGGCTGTCACATAAATCATAATGGGAGAAAGGCTGACAGCAGAAAATATCCAATAAGAACATATAATCTTAGAAAATATAATCTTCTCATATTCACTTGATAAGTTGGTGGTGTTTGCTTACTATATATATCTTTTCTTTTTGAAAAATAAAATACTTGATCGAATCTTATAAATAAAACTATAAAAGAGATGGCTAGATGCTTGGGAACCAATTACGTACAATGTGTAATAAGGGTAATGGTAATTAAAATATATGTTTATGTAATGGAAAATTTGTTCACAATTAAGTTAACATATGTAATATGTCAAACATGTGAGAAAAAAAAACATCTTAACTTATTCTTCAAATGCATACTTTCAAAAGCTGTACTTTTTTTATTCAAGACTTTAAATTTTGACATCTTTTTAGAACATTTCCTTCCAAAGGATGTTGATTATGTGTTTCGAAAGGTTGTTTTATTAGTTTAATGGTATTTATGAAAATAAAAAATATATATATGATTTTTTTATGCTAAACAGCTCATTGCACCCGTCATTATAAAACAAGCTTTGAATTATTTTCAGGAGAATGAATAAGCTCTCCTTATAGCTTCTTGAAATGATAAGTGTAATTGGTGTTAAATTGCCTTTTGTTTCAATGAGCTAGTGATTTTTTTTTTGTATGCTTTCTTTTAACGTTTGTAACATGATCTTTTACGAAATTTTATTAACTTTGAAGGGGAAAAGAAATTGAAGCAAATATAATTTCATAATTTTTTCGAGGAAGAATAATAAAAATAAGGCCATTAAAATTTGTAATAAAAAAACAATATCATTTACTACTAAAAAAGTTTTGTATATCATTTAACGTTAACGTGATGCCATTTGAATTAAGGATATTTAGAAATATTAAACATTAATGTTGTATAATTAGATTATATTTAATGTTATTAAGATGTTATTTTTAGTATTATAAGTTTTAATATATTTTTTAATTTACTTTTAGTTTGTATTCTATCCTTATATTCTTCTTTTTATTTGAAAGAAATTAATATTTTATTTATTTAAACAAAAAATACAATAACAATTAAATCAATAAAATAAAAATATATTAAATTAGTATAAAAATAAATAAAAGTCATTTGTAATTTGGTTCCAATTTTATTCTTTTAATTCTCCAAATATATATGATTCTTATCATAAATAAGAAGACAAATTTTTAATTCAACTTGACTATTCATGTTTTTTTGAGTTTTATAATTATTTAAATAAAAATATTTATATCAAAATTTAGAAACATAACAAATGGAAATATAATAAAATATGTTTAAAATATCGCTAAATCTAAGTGTAAGTGAAATAAAAATTACTTTATATCTAAATCTAAATTTAATATATATTAAAATAAATTAAATTAAATTAAATATTTATAGGATAAAAAATTTCTATAATAAAAAACTCTTATTACGAGGAGAAACAAATGGTTATGTTTTTAGGAGGAGAAAAAAAGAGAGACACGGTAAGTTTTTTTAAATTCATTCATTGTATTCTTACGAAGGGCACATTTATCCACCAAAAGTATATTTAGTGAAAGATTTGACTCTACATCGTCGGTGTCATTATACTTATTCTGTGTTCTAAATTTCTTTTTGAGAATATTTACTTAATTATCTTATTTAATGGCCTAGGAAAACTAGATCAAAAATTTTGAAACATAAATTGGAAATTTTTTATACTAGTTTTGTATCCCTAAATTTTATAATATCGGTAAATTCAATATAATAATATTAATTAATCATTAATAATAATTATTATTATTTTAAAAGTAAAAAGAAAAAAAATATTTAAATATAATATTACTTTAAGTTAATTTTATTATCACAATATAAAAATTAAATATTTTATATAGAAAGGTCGAAAAAAAAACTTTTAAAATAAGTTAATTAATTTGTTGTAAGTATATAATATAATTATTAATAATAAATATATATATAATAATAATAACAATAAGTATTTTATGAGTAATAAGTATGACACTTTGTGATAGTGTCAAACAATCTAAATACGAGTTATATTTTATTTAATAAATAAATCAATTATAACATGATGATACATATAAATTTAATAATGATAGACAAAACTTAATCAAATTTAATAAGTATTATTTATAAATATATTTTTCTTAAAAGCAATATAAGTTGATTTTCTATTTTTTAATTGATATTGGTTATAATATAATCTTGACGTAACAAAATGATTAGTTTAACATAATTATTCCTTTTAAAATAATAATTCAAGTTTCATAATATAAATTCAATACAAATATATAAATATTTTTTATTATAAGAATGTTTTGATATTTATTAATATATAAGAGACAAAAAAAAAGTAATATATATTGTTGAGAAATAATTTTTATTTTTCTAAATTTTTATTTTATAAAATAAAAGAAAAAAATTAAGTCTTTAAATAATTTTTTAAGTTATTTTTATCATAATTAAAAATTTGATGTTAAAATATTTTATAAAGTAGTTTGCATAAATAATTTTAAAATAAATAATTAACTAAATCGTTATTTTAGTGATGAACAAATATAAAATAATAATTTATAATTATCATGTAATTCAAATGGTATGACTCTCTACCCATCATACTTAAGTTTTAATTTTACTGTATAATATTTCATATTATTATCTCATATTGGTTATAAATAAAGGAAAAATACGTTGAATTAGACATCACAGTATTGTAATAGGAGTTCGACACTATACTTGTTAGTTAATTATAGAAAATTATTCATTATTTTAAAATAAATAATAATATAATACTCCATAAAATAAAAAAATTAGTTAAATTATTTATTGAAAAATATAATTATCTAATACTTGATCAAAAGAAGAAATAATATCGTTAGAATTTTAAATTAATGAATAATTATAATTTAGTCAAATTTGATAGAAGAAACAAAAGAATATTATAATTATGCTTTATAAAAAGATAAAAAGAAAATAATTAAATTTGATTTTTGATTAATATAGTATCATCTAAAGAATATAACTTTAGATAAATCAAATAGATATATGGTATATAATTAGTGGTTACAATATATACATATATATATATATATATATATATATATATATATATATGGGATATATGGAATATAATTAGTATTTATAAAAGAATAATTTTTTTCCAATTTCTTATAAATTACATATTAAAGTATAAAAGATTATATAAAAGAATTAGAATCACTCACACGTAAGTATATATATATATATGTGTGTGTGTGAATGTGATGAACTGATTCAATGTCCCACTAGAAACGGAAAACAAATTGTGGATCTCTCAGCATTTTTGATAAGCCATCTTGTAAATATTAAAGTTTCTATTACATGGAATTTTCTAGTTGGCTACGAACACTTATGCTTGCCATCTTGTTTACACGCACAAACAGTACTGTTTTGTTTTCTCCAAAAGAAGGTAAAAAGGAGAATAATAAAAGTAGTATATTTGTACATTTCATTTGGGAATAATAATCAGGAAATAAACAACAACTGTTCTTTTATTAAACATTGTTTTCAACATTCCCCATCAGTTGACATGACTCAAAGCATGTAGTTCATTAATTAGGTAAGTAAAGATTTTAAATTTTGAATTCTAATTATAAATATATATATGTAAAATAGTTATTAGTGTAATTTTAAAAATGTATAAATTTATATATATAATTATAATATTTACTGGTTTTTATTTAAAATTAATATTATAACTTTGTGTAATTCAAATCTATAACTGTATAGCACTAAGCTAACGTGTGAAAGTGAGTCTTATAATTACAATACCACTGGTTCCTGATGAATCACAATTACAATCGTACAATTTTTACGTATCTTAACTACTTTATATATACATTGGGGGACAAATTTATTTTTAACTCCTTGCATATATCACAATTATAATTTATTTTTACATATGTTAACCAATTTAGAGATTAAATAAAAAAATATATATACAATTTTAAGTAAAGATATAAATTTAGTTCAAATCGAACAAAAATCTGAAGTTATTTAATTTGATTTGACTTTATTCAAAAGACTGTTAAATTCAAGTAAGTTTAATTCGATTTTATTTGTATAATTTTAGGATTGGATTTAATATCAAATATTTATATTATAAATACAATTTGAATCTAAAATATGAGTTAAGTTTAAATTTTATAATATATATATATATATATTTAAATATTTAAATATAATATCTTATTATGTTATAATTCCAAACATAACGTAAATTCAAACAATAATTTAAATCAATTCATTATTAAAGTGAAGCTCAAATCTATAATAATGTTTTAGGATTTAACTTTAAGATTATATTTAATTTAAAAAATATGATCTAATTTAACACAAAAATATACATGACTTAATGACACTCGATTTGAATCCAATTAAAACTGAAATTTTAGGATTGAATTAGCCTAATTTACTAAAATTTACCTCCTTAATTTTAAGCATATTCAAAAATATAATTACATTTATTTTTAACAAACCAAAAATATTTTTTTAAGCTCATGAAAAAGAGGGTGGACAATTGATTCGGAAAAGAGAACAAATACTCAGACCAAAATCAGAGATCGTGAGATTCGTGACATCATCTAGTAGAGTCATTAGCTTTGTTTTTGGTTATCGTTTTGCAAATAATGTAATTAATAAATGATATATTTTAAGAATAAATAAATTACATATAATTGGACGAGGAATTGGAAATATTACGTAAGCTGATGGATAATTACAATCGTTCAGCCATCATGGGCTAATAATCTTAGGGAAAGTGTGGGTGAAGTGGAGTGGACAGTAAAGAGTGATTTATTATTTATAAAGTATAATATCGAACATTAAATCTTTGTATTTTTTTATATATTTTAATAAATTTTTTATTTTATTAAAATGAATTAAAATATTATATAATTATTTATGATTTATTCTAAAATAAATGAATATTTTTTGGTGGACACTGGACAATAAATTAATAAGACTAATTATAATAAATGAATTAAAGAAATGAATATATATATATATATATATAATATAATATAAGTGAGAATTACTTGTTAACTTGGAGGCCAGATAGATCAGCTTAGGTAATTAAAGATGTGTATATGTATTTGCATATTGAATTAAACAAAAGTTTAAAGATGCCATTTTAAAGTTACAGGGTTTATATATGCCTCGTATTCACACAAGCGGTTTTAAAATCCTGTCCGTATCCATCATAGTAAAAATTAAGAATGACGCTAATATATTTTGTAATTATGAGGAGGGGTGTTTACGGTTCGATTTGTTATGATTTTAAATAAAAATAATTTAGTTAAATTGGATCGTTCATAATGTTCAAATTGGATTAGATCGAACCGTTTGACTATCTAAAATATTGTAACCGAACAATTTGATCCGATTTAATTAACGGTTTGGAACGGTTAATAATACATAAATACAATATAGTTTAATATGATATAATCTAATAGGATAAAATTAAATGTGATGCTAATCAATCATCGTAAATAAATAAATATTATTGTTAAATACATAAATACATAAATAAATACACAAACTATTATTGAAATCCAAAAGTAAAACATACATGAAGAAATGAAGTCTCAATATCTTATTTACATAGAATTCTTACCCATTATTAATCATCAATGATCAATGTAGTTTCTTTAATGAAATCTACAATAAAATAAAATCATATATCATTAGATAATAATATTTAAAAAAATAAAATTAGAAATATTTTTTAAGTCTTGAAATTACCAAAATCAACATCTTCATAAATCTCTAGGTCGTTATTGTATTTTGATAAGGCGACATAGTCATTAATGGAAGAACAAAACCAATTTTGACTACATACTAATGCCTCTACCATTTTAGGATTTAAAGAACTCTTAAATAGATCAAGAATGCACCCTCTTATACTAAAAATTGATTTTGATGTAACAATTGAAACTTGAACTACTAACATATCCATTTCATTATAAACAGATCGAAACAAATGTAATTATATGCAAATATGTAGCTTAAATAACACATTATATTTTTATACTAGTAAAAAACATGTATGTTAATACTGGCTGAAATCAGAAATCACTTGATATTTTCTTCTTGATTTTTTATTAGAAATCAGGGGAAAAAACATGAAAAGAACATGTTATTTTAATCACAATCACGATTGAGGCTTAAAGAATGAATAAAATATTAGTAATGTTGAGAATATGTAATTTACATTAAAACTGAAAATGATATTTATTATCATTTTTAATAAAATGATTGAAACTAATAATTCAAAGCAATATTAGAAACATACAAACACGATGAAATAATAATTTTAGCACATATGGCTAGTGAAGGAGAGAAACAGAATTTGGGAGTGTCCAAAACCCTATAATAAACTCAAAAAAAAATCCTATTAGAAACTCATTTGAAGAAGCATTTTAGAAACTCAAAAAATATCTATCAGAAACTCAAAAAAATTCGTATCATAAACTAAAAAAAATTCTATCAAAAACTCATTTGAGAAAGCATTTCAAAAACTCAAAAAAACCTATCATTAACTCAAAATAACCCTATCAGAAACTAAAAAAAAGGTTTGACAACCAATCCAAAATATAGATAATGTCTCGTACACAAAATTGTATTGAGAATGTTTGGAGAAGTCACACGAAATAGTTCGTCCATAAACTCACCACATACATATTTCGTCCATGGATGACATGATGGTGGTAGAGGTGACGCAATAATGGTTGGGTGCTGTTGGAGGCGACAATGGCTTGCTTAGGCTAGGTTTTTTTAGTCTCGCTCTCACAAAGACGCAAACGCACGGTTGCTGAAAATGAATTAGGATTAGGGAGTGTAACGCGATTTCATAATATATATATATATATCGGTTAATTAAAAAAATAATAATTATTTATGAAAATCGGTCAAGTCCAATTCGATTAGTTTATAATTTTTATAACCAAACCGTTTGAAAATTGGTTTTACTTAATGCAGACTGGACTAGACCGTTTCAATTATCAAATTGTTTGGTTTGGTCTGATCTAGACCGATTTTTTAGTTTAAATCAGTCCAGCCCAGTTTATGGACAGCGCTAAGTACAAGTATTATTATTATTATTATTATATTATAATATTTGAGGGTATTATAACGAAGGTTTTTTTGTTGGTTATATAATATTTACATGATATCAAAATTACAATTATTAATCTTATTAGGAAAAATTTAATGGGTTTGGTAACATTATAATATATAAGTTTTATAAAAAAATGAGAAATTATTTAATAAAATTAAAATATAATAAAATATGTTAAACCATAAAATATTTTGACAAATTACTTATACTTTGAGATTATATTAAAGTAAAGATGAAAGTGTTAAAAAATATATTAATATATATTGTATTAGAAAAAAACAATATTATCAAAAGGTATTAATGTATATTTTTTATAAGTAAACATGAATATTACTTTTAAATTGGTTAAATTTTAGAATTTAATGATTCATGCATGTAGCTTATTACTCCATACAATATTTACATCATCTTAATCCTATTCGAGAAATATGTCCTCGTAGTCTTGATATTATATATTAATATCATTTGTTGTCAAAATCAATGATTAGATGCACTTTTACTTTTTATATATATATATATATATGAGAATAGTCAATACACCATTAGGATATTTGACCAGGACCTTTAGTCCTTCAATGTTTAAATAAGTTAGGGTAGTGAGTTGAATTACAAGATTAATGTCTGAAGTTAAGAAGTTATATTTAATGGTGAACAATAATGAATATTTATGAGATAAAGTATACCTATTGACGATCTTTACCTATAGTTATAAACTTGTATTTAAATGTTGAAACAGTATCTACTTAATTATCTATATTTAAATGTTAGAGCATTACCTACTGACGATCTTTATCTTAATTATCTTTACCTATTGAAGAAATCCTTCAATGCTTTATTTTTCCCTTGATGCAAAGTCATGAAGTGTGCTATCATTTTTTATCTTGTTCTTTTTACCAAAAAATGGGAAATGAATTGCTTTACAAACTTAGGGAATGTACAAATTATATTGAGCTTGAGGGTGCAATACTAAGCTTAGGCTTTGTCAATAGGGTGAGTTTGAAATCTCGATACTTGATTGCATCACTAGAAGCATAAAGGCCTATTTAGCCTTTAAAGTTCTCAAGGCACTCCAATGTGTCCTTGTTACCATCATAGGAACTCACATTGAGCATCTTGAATTTATCCATAAGTGGGATAGCCATGACTTTCGAAGTGAATGGGGAATCATTAGATATAGTTAAGATTGAAAAGCTATTGTTGTTCAATAAATATTGTGCCTCTTGTAATTGGATAGCTAATCGATCGGTGATGGGTCAAAGGACTGTAAAAATATGCTCTAGTTAATTCTCCTTATGGTGGCTATTGGGTATTAAGGCTACATTGTTTCAATGATTTACCTAGATAGAGTGGTCTCATCTACAGGCTTCGAGGCACTCATGCAAGTCGAGACGAGCGGGTCCTTAGCAATCTAAGATGAATGGATAGAGGGATGGAGCTCCAGCCTCAATTAAATGGGTAACTCTAGACTATATGGGTTAAACATGTATATCTGACCCATATGATTTGACCTCATCGAGATGGGTTATGTCTCTAATATGAGCTTGTGTGGATGTTGGTTGGATTTGATGCATGGTGGGCATTAAAAGATGTTGTAGAGACGTCATCTGGTCCAGGGGCTTGTGATCATGATAGACGTTCCAAGATATCTTAGAGCACATTCTCCATTGTGTTTAGACATACTTCCATCCGTGCTCTTTTTTGGGTTCATTGTTGCCATGGCGATGCTAGGTTGTTAACCTATATAAGTGGTTAAAAACTTGTTAGACATATGGTGGGACCTCATGGTCCCTTGCAAAAGATTGGTTGGCGAGTGAAGAGGTAATTCATCTTGAAATGATATAAAAGTGTGACCTTTAAAAACTGTTTAGATTGAACTTTTTTTGGAGCAATTTTTTTATGAGCTTTTAGGATCTTTTCTTCAAAGACTACATAGTTCAAAACACTAGAGAATACTATAAATATTGTTATTTGTATATGATTCAACTAATAAAACACAATTCCCACAGATAACACTAGATATTGATATTGATTTTTATCAACATCAATTATTGGATGCACATATGCTTCTTACGTATCTAAGATGGAGAACACACCGTTATAACCATGGATCAACATGGGGTGTAGCGACCTTTGTCCTTCTGATGCTTAAGTAAGTCCATTTATTGAGAAAAATGAGGAGATTAATATCTCTTCTTGAAGTTAATAAACTATGTTTAATTTTGAGTAGTAATAAATATTTATAACAAAAAATATATTTGTTGATGAAATTTATACATAATGATATATTTATTTTTAAATTTTATAGTCTTATCTGCTTATTGAATATTGATGCTTATCATACTAGATATTTGTTCAATATTGATACTTAGTTAATGATTCAATAATGACATGTTATATTATACTACATATATGATATGAATTATTTTATATAAAAAAATTATATGAATATACATTTTAGTTGTTATAATTTATCGTTAGTTATTTATAGACTTGTTATTTATAAAATTAATCATTTTAATGTAAAAAGTTGGTATTTTCATGATAAAATATATTTTTTAATAATTATGTGATTTAAAGTTATTGTTTTTAATAACTATAGAATTAAATTTTTTTTAATAATATGATAAATGATATTTAATTTAAAAATTATAAAATTAATGTTTTTTTTAGTGGTAACTTTATTACCGCTCACTTTTTCTTTCTTTCTTTCCTTTTTTTTTTTTTTTGGGTAAAACACCCGATCAAGTTCATCGAATGCACGTTTACTTATTATAATTAAGGAATCATATGCTTTGTAAGCAAAGGTTGAAATGTCAGATTCATATCAATACCTAGTACTTGTTTTGCCTAAATAATTCTATTAATATATTCCGAAATTATGATTACTTTGGTGGGGTTGGTTATTTGACTAATATTAGGATTTTAATTTTGATATTATTTTTTATTTTTATTATTAATTAATATTTTAATAATATTTATATTTTTTTTAAAGTATCAATCTAATACAAAATTAAAATTAAAATTTTTAAAGTATACATGCTATATGCAACACGTGTAATAATGTTTTTCATAGTAATTTTGTTTTTAATATTTTTTTTCCTCTTTCCTACCATCTCATTCTCAATGTCTCTCCTCTCCTTTGTCTATATCTCTTGTTTTGTGCTATTTCTTTTCTCTATCTATTTCAAAATAAAGTATATGGGTAAAAAATCAAAAATAATTAATTAGAATAGAAAAAAAAAGTTTAAAAAAAAACCCTGTTAATTTGAGTGATGACTTTAAGTTATATTTGGCTAGTTGAATGAAAAATAATGTGGACGGTAACATCAATATGAAATCAAATCGAATGAGAAGGTCATTATCATTTCAACATTTGATTAGAGGTTCTTCTTAAAAAAATGATTGGAGAAATTGAATATAAATGAAGATAAAATTAAAATAATTATAATTTTTTAATTGATTTTTAATTGTTATAAAATTGAAAAAATATAAATTTTATTCTATTAACACTCAAGAAAATTAAAATAGATATAATACAAATAAGAAAATAAAATATGGCATTTTTTTTAATCTTACACTAAACCCCGTTAGAGCAGGGACGAAAAGAGTTTTTCTCTTCTAATTCATTTCTTTATTATATTAATAATCATATCAAATCAAATCAAATAATACCTAAAATTTTATATTATTTTAATTGCTGATTATCAGTTTATATCTCCTTAATTTTCATATCTTTTTTTGTGAAATGAAATGACAACATCTGTACTATTCTTATTTGATTTGGCCCGGCCGCTTGGTCATATCAGCATGAAAAGGTATACAGTTTAGCACACCAGTTTGCTTTTCTTATTAAGAATCAGAATCAATATCAAATTTATCAAAATTAATCTAACAAATTAACGATACCAATTAAATTATAATATGAATTTTATATATTATAATTAAATATAATTATATAAATTAAATTATATTTATTAATATAATATTATATAGCTTATAATTTATCATAAATTTATAATAAATAAAAAAATTTATTTATCAAATGTTTGAAAAGAAGGATATGATAGGGAAAATTAACCACCTACAATCAAGCAAGTCTTCACTTTCTTATTATAATTTTTTAAATGTATACTTTAATAGAAAAATTTTAATGATAATTATTCGGCTCAATACTATCTTATATAATTTTTAATAATAATTATACAGTTCAATCCTATCTTATAAAGTTATTTAAAGAAACTAAGAGTCATATGTATATGTATACCTTTAATCTTTTACTGCATCTATGAATCCCGTTCGGATCAAAAATCGAAATAACAAAAAACTCCTTAATACATTTAATAAGACATCCTTTATATCAAATTGGAATTTGGACAAATATGCATGAATTGAAGAACATGCATGAAACAATATTGCAGAAAACGTCTATAAATAATCAGAAATTCCATTAAGTTTTTTTGAACTATTGAATCTTAATGGTAAATCGAGTAATCATCAAAAAGAAAACGAATTTATTAACGTATATTAATATATATATAATATATATATATATGTTAATATATATATATTTACTTTAAGTATAATTATATCTAGTTACTTTAGATATATATAGCTTACTTGTAACTCCTATATAAAGACATCATCTATATTTATTTAATCACATAATAAAATATAATTATTAAGTATTTCTAACATGGTATCAGAGCCAATGCTCTTATCTTTCTAAAAGTATTGTCTTTTTTGGTGTTACTCAACCCTTATAGCTTTCGCTGTCATAATAGCCGCTTCAACCACTCACCTTTGAAGCTCCGACGTCTTTCAACCGTTATCCTTAGGTTCTGAGCCTACAGTTGTCGTTGTTAAGGAGTTTCGCACCACACACACCACTGCAATCACCGTCGCTACCATGCATGTTGCTCCGATAATTTTTCTGCAGATACCACTATGATCGGATCGACCAGATCTACACAACCATGGAAGTATCGCAACCATCTGACTCTACACACTCCCTCACACGTCGCTCAAATGATTTGCACGTCTTTTCACGTGCCACCACTGAAACCAAACACTGCCATGGAATCTTACCCCGACGACATTTCTACAGATACCATTATGATCGTTGCGACCAGATCTACACAACCGTGGACGTATCATAATCATATTCCTCTACACGCGCCGCCAACAGAAATAGCAGGTCAGATTCACGTACTACACACGCCGCGCTCTGGTCCCGTGATGTCATCATCGCATTCAACTGACGTCACAGTGACTCCCGCTAACCGTTGACTTTCTCATTGACTTTTGCATTTCAAGTCCTCCTTACCCAATTTTTTACGTAGAACTCGTTTTTGCATATTGTGTTTCCAAATGGATAAAAAGGATGTTTTTATTTCTTGCCCTATCAATACTATACTGGAGAGGACCAAGAATTACTTATCATGGTCTCAAGCTATGCACATTTTTCTTAAGGGTCGTATGCTCTAGCATTACTGTATTGGTGCAATTATCATTCCTGTTAAAGGAGCAAGTGAAGAAGATGCTACTTTCCTTGGTTGCATGATTGAATGAGATAGTCAGAACCACATGATCCTCATATAGATTCGGAATACTTCCATTCCCTCTATCTCCAATCTATCGGGCAGCTTTGATGATGCCAAATTAGCAAGAGATATGTTGGCTAAAAGGTACTTCACTACTCACGGATCCATGAAATATCAGTTAATAGTTGAATTGCATCGACTTCAACAGGAACCAGTGCAATCCATCAATGACTACTTTGATCAGTTTCGCCTCCTTTGGGACCAAATTTACCTTTGTGATCCAATTTGGGCATGCTCAACAGATGCTCAGCAATATGCCACAGTTAGGGATGAATTTCATCTTTATGAGTTCTTGATGTCATTCCACAAGGACTTTGAGTCCATCCGAGCAATCCTACTCCCTCTCTTGATACTATTGTAAATGAGTTGGTTAGAGAAGAAGCTCGGCTTGTAATTCAAGCCCAGAATAAGTTCAATGTTTTGGCTATTACTCCTCCTACTACTCTCTCAGTTCTGCCCAGTATGTCTCAAACTTGGCTTTTTGACTCTACATGTTGTAATCACATGACACCTCACTCATATTTATTCTCCAAACTTGACCCTGCACCACATCCTCTTAATATTCATATAATTGATGGTTCCACCATTCATGAGAATAGTCTAGGTTTTGTTTCGACCTCTACCCTCTCTGTTCCTAGGGTTTTCCATGTACCTGACCTATCCTATAATTTATACTCTGTGGGATAATTAGCTGAACTAGGATATCGCCTTATTTTTGACTATTCTGGGTGTATTGTGTAGGATCCGAGGACGGGGTATGTTTCCCGTGAACAATCCTCATCTTTCACATGTTGCTCATGCCTCTGTTGTTGCTGCAACTGCTTCAGTTTCTTCCTTACATTCTCTCGCACTTTGGCATTCTCGTCTTGGTTATGCCCCATCCACTTGGGTACAACAGTTAGCTTCTAAAGGTCTATTAGATTCTGCGTCCAAAGACAATTTTGATTGTACTTCATGCTAGTTAGGAAAATAGCCAACTTTACCTTTCAATAATAGTAAATCTATCTCTAATAGTATTTTTGAGTTAATTCATTCTGATGTTTGGGGAGCTTCTTCTGTTACTAGTATTGGTAGATCTCGATATTTTGTTGTTTTTATAGATGATTATTCTCGTTATAGTTGAATCTCTCTAATGAAATCTCATTCTGAAATCTTACCAATATATAGTAACTTTGCAAAAATGGTTGAAACACAATTCTCCAAACATATCAAAACCTTTTGATCTGATAATGCTATTGAATATACTCAAAATGCGTTTCAAGCTCTGCTACACTCCTATGGAACTGTAAATCATCTAACATGTCTAGGAACCTCTTAACAAAATGGTCGAGCTGAAAGAAAACTTCATCATATTCTTGACAATGTTCGTGCTCTTCTTCTTTCTGCCAAAGTTCATGCCCCATTTTGGGGTGAAGTCGTTCTTCATGTTTTTCATGCCATTAATCGCACTCCAAGCTACCATCATTCATAATCACCAGTATGAGCACCTTTTGGGTCATCTCGATCACATTACCTTCGCTCATTCGGATCTTCCTATTTCGTTCTTCTTCAGCCTCATAAACACAACAAACTTGAGCCTCGATCTAGACTTTGTTGTTTTCTTGGTTATAGTGAAACTCAAAAAAGGGTATCGATGCTATGATACTATCTCACATCATCTTCGTGTTTCCCGTAATGTTATCTTTTGGAAACACCACGTATTTGTTGAAATTTCTCACTTTCGTTCTTCCCTAACTAATTCAAATGTTTTAGAAATATTTCCAAATGAGTCTCTTGTTCCTTCTACAGATATTCCTAATCCATCTTTGGACTTCACTATTCAATCTTCAGTTATTTTTGATGATTCTCCTAGACAGGTTGTAGAAGAACAGGTTGATAACGAGCTACCCCACCTTGAACATACGTCCTCTGCTCTTGCTCCGCCTGAAGATCCTCCATAAGATATTCCACCTTGCCATTCAACCTGGGTAAGATCCATTCCTACACATTTACTTAACTATCATTGTTACACTACCCTTGCTACACTCCATGAGCCTCACACCTATCGTGAGGCATATACTAACCCTTTTTGGCATATTGCAATGAGAGAAGAAATTGTGCATTAACCAAAAACCATACTGGGATCCGGGTTACTCTCCTCCCGGCCGCAAGATGTGGTCGTAGTAAGTGGATCTATAAGATCAAGACTTGCTCTGATGGGTCCATCAAGCACTACAAGGCTCGTCTTGTAGCAAAAGGTTTTACACAAGAGTATGGGATTGATTATGAAGAGACTTTTGCTCCAGTTGCGCGTATTTTTTCTGTTCGTACCCTTTTAGCTGTTATTACTGCTAGTAAATGGGACCTTTTTCATATGGATGTTAAAAATGCATTCTTTAATGATGATCTATATGAAGAATTCTATATGCAACCTCCTCTTGTTCTTTCTGTTGTAACAAATAAGTTTTATCGCCTTCAACATGCACTTTATGGCCTTAAACAAGCTCCACGAGCATGGTTTGCCAAGTTCAGCTCCACCATCCTTCACTTGGGTTACATTGCCAGTCTTTATGATTCTGCCTTATTTCTTCGTCACAATGATAAAGGCACCATTTTGCTTCTCCTATATCTGGATGATATGATCATAACTGGTGATGACCTTAGTGGCATTCAAGAACTCAAGGATTTTCTTAGTCAGTAATTTGAGATAAAAGACCTTGGATATCTCAGCTATTTCTTGGGTCTTGAGATCATTCGTTCCACAGATGGTCCTTATATTACTCAAGCTAAGTATACATCTAACCTCTTATATCAAGCTGGACTCACTGACAACAAGACTGTTGACACTCCAGTTGAACTTAATGCTCATCTGACACCATCGGAGGGGCAACCATTGTCTAATACCTCTCTTTATAGACGATTGGTTAGCATCCTGGTTTATCTTACAGTTACTCATCTAGATATTTCTTATGTTGTTCATCAGGTGAGCCAGTATTTTTCTGTTCTAGGATCGACTCACTATGCTGTTGTTCTGCGTATTTTACGATACTTGAAAGGCACTATCTTCCATGGTATTTTCTACTCAGCTCAGTCTTCTCTAGTACTTGGTGCATTCTTTGATGTTAATTGGGCAGGAGATCCCAATGATCGCAAGTCCACTACAGGTTATTGCTTTCTCCTTGGTTCTTCTTTGATTTCTTGGCGAAGTAAGAAACAAACCTTCGTGGTCCGCTCCAATATTGAAGTAGAATATTGTACTCTTATTGATACCACATCTGAGCTCCTTTGGCTACGATGGCTTCTTAAGGATTTGGATGTGTCCACATCCTCTACTACTCCCCTTTATTGTGATAATCAGAGTGTCATTCATATTGCTTACAACAATGTCTTCCATGAACGAACTAAACACATCAATATTGATTGTCACTTTATTCGCTCTCATCTTTTCCATGGTGCTCTTAAGCTTTTCCTCGTTTCCTCCAATGATCAACTTGCAGATATCTTCACTAAGGCACTTCCCAAATGACGTACTCGTAATTTGGTTCACAACCTCAAGCTGGTCTCACATCCACGGGGGGAGGGGGGTTGTCAATGTATATCTAGTAACATATTAATGTATATATATCTGTTAATGTATATCTATTTACTTTAGTTATATTTATATCCAGTTACTTTATACATATCTAATTTACTTGTAATTCTTATATAAAGGTACCATATATATTTATTTAATCATAGAATAGAATACAATTATATACAATTATTAATTATTTCTAATAGACTTCAAAAATAAAAAGTTATGATAAAAACTTCTAAAGAAACCAAAACAAACCTTTTGTTTCCATCTTATTTGAGCAAGACATAGTTCACAACCAAACTAAGGTCAAAGTTAACATTATCATGACCATCGTAAAGGACTCCATTTAAAGGGCCGGTCAAATGTCTCTTTGAAATAATTTCACGTGGGTACTTAAATTGTGGATTGCATGCTTGATATGTCTCAATTATGTCCTACCATCGATCGGTATAATTGAATGTTGCATGCAGTGGTGTATCAAAGATTTTAATTCAAGAAAGGACATTAGATAAACAATAAAAATAATATTTTTTATCACTATTTGTTTTATCAAAAAAATGATACATCTATTTTATTAATTTCAGCTTAAATATGTTTAAATTATTTAATTTTTTAATGTGTTTGTTTTAAAATGATAAAATTTTAAAAATAAAAATTAAGAGGATAAATTAACTCATTTTATGCACTTAATTATTTATCGGTGACACCTCTAACCGCGTGTAATTATGCCACTGATTGCATGTTAGATTGACATTCTACTTGAAATTTTTTAAAATTTAGATATGAGAAAATCAAAAATCAAGATGCTGGGAGGACTGTCAAAGTTACTACCATTCCGGTTATTAATCGAATAAATAACTTAGTATCACCCACCATGAGCAGCAGAGAGATATGTAATGAACGGGGAATTGACATAGTAAATGTCAATTATCTATGTTCCATGTAATCTTTTTTTCTTGGTAGATTATGTAAGCCTAATAATATAAATGTCAATTAGTTTTTTTAACTCAGTTAATACGTATGATTTAAGAGTAATTAATATATCAAATTTTGTAAAAAATAGCTGATGTAATATTAACAATTTCTCCTTTTTTTTTTAGGGACTAGACTAATTGCTTAATTAAATATGTATGTAATTTCGGTCAAATTTACAAAAATAATAAATGTATGTAAATTTGTTCTAATATTTATATTTATCTTAGTTATGACATGATATGTAAAAAAAATTGAAAAATAAACTTTTTTTATGTTTTAAGAATCATTATATATCATTACTTATTTACATTCCTCAAAAGCTAAATTATCACCTTATTTCATTTTAAATTGAGCATTATTTATTATATATCAAAAATATATTATAATTGTAATTGTTTTTCATTATATACATTTATATAAATTTAATATAATAACCAATAATTTGAGATATTGAAACAAATTTGCTCATTATACACGAGTTTGGTTGATTTGGCCAGGAGAGTGTCCCCACTTTTAATCGCTGAATGATCTCCACCGTACACTTGGCTCTTCACTCCACTATATATTCATTAATCCCCCTCTACTTCTTTGTCCAACTTCTCCCCCTTATTTGGCAAATCATCTCTGCCTTCTTCTCACCTCTGTTCTGCATTACTAACAAAAAAAAAACAAAAAAGTAAAAAATCTTCCTTTCACAAATGTCAATGGATTGCTTAGAGATCTTCAAGGAGGTAATAAAAACCTAGTTATATTCTTCTTCTTTTTTATGACCATATATTTTCATATTGGTTTGATGATGGGCTCATTAATAAAAACCGTACATGCATTGATGCAATAGACAGTACTTATTGTGTTATATATGAAAATGGTAAAATTAACCATTAGTTATTTTGAGTAATAACATTTTTTTTTTAATTTTATAATTTGTGACATAATAAAATAAAATAAATTAGCAGCAGGGTAAACTGAAAGAAGATGTAGAACAAGAGGCTTGCACTACTCTTGATGGTTCAGTTGATTGGCATGGAAAACCTGCAATAAGAACAAAATCTGGTGGATGGGTTGCTGGAACTATCATTCTCTGTAAGCTACCTAGCTCTACCTCCCTTTACAAAACTCTTTTTTCATTTTTTTTTCTTTTGTAATTAATGAAAATAAAGATTTCTTAGGTTGATGATTGTTTACATTGCTTACCAAAACCTTATCAGACTAACTAAGTTTATTTTACCCTCTTTGCCCTTTGACCTCACACATTGTTTCCCTTCTCAGTCTTCTTTTACAAATTAAAAAAAGGAAAGAAGAGAAGAAATCACTCAAAAGTCCTCTCCAATAGTTAATTGTTTGTACTCTTCATTTTACATAATTGGTGAGATTTATCCATGACATATGAGACTCAAAAAGTACATGCATGAGTTGCATTCAAGATTAATGTTAGTAATTTCCTTCCAAAAAAAAAAAATCATGGAGATTTTAGGTGAAATTCTTCTTCCAAAGGGTACTCTTTTGAACTTTCAAGAGAAAGAGAAGAGATTTATCCAAATGAGCTACTTTTCTTTATTTAGAAGAAACTCCTATTTGAATAAGTGGTCTATAGAAAGGGTTCGTAAGAGAGGGTCTGATTTTGAGTCCAGAAAAGTGAAAAATATGAGTGATCAAAACAAGGAGGGTACAGATATTTAGTTACCTGGCTGTGAAAACCAAACCAAGTGTTGCATTTGCAAGCTAAATTTAAACACTGATATTACAAATATATTACTACCTCGATCAACTTAAAATGATAATTACTTATCTAATACATTTATTATTGATTTAATTATATTTATTAATAATATAATTACATATTATTTGTGATGCATCGATACATACCACTTTCAAAGTGATGACATGCATTGCAATCAAATTATGTGATTATATTGTACATCAATCAGTAATACTACACAAATTCTAATAAGTAAATATTTAATTATTATTTGAAGCTTATTGCTTAGTTGATAGACGGACTAGTAAAGATATAATTATCATTTTTAGTGGATGTGGGTGATATATTGATAAGATGTAAATTTTGTTGTAAAAACAATAATTTATTAATTACAATTTTATTAAAAATAATGACAATTATATATATTAGATAATTTATTTTAACAATAATAAAAATAATTGTATAAATATTATTAATCATTTTGATGGTTAATAAGTAATTAAATATAAAAAAAATTATTTATAATAAATTACAATAGCATTATAATAAGTACATTTGAATTCACGAAATTATATTTAATAAAAAATTATCATATTAATTATAATTATGATATATAATATTATTATAATTAAACTCATTTATTGAGACATAAAATGAATTAGATATTGGAATGAAAACCTATTAAATTAAGTATATATTTAAAAATATTATTTATTATTATTAGATTATATTTTTTTAATAATTATATTGTTTTTTATTTATGGAGTATTTCTTTTTTTTTTTTTTTGAAAAATTACGATACTTAAAATATCAAGTAATCACTTAATATAACCACAAATCATAATAACTCATGAATATAACAGTAGCCGACATGAGATGGGAACTAGGAACGAGAGAAAAGGTGAGGAAAACATATTGCACACAAGTAGACAACCCAGGCACGTAATTAATCAGTGTTTTGGATGCGTGACGTGGGTTTTGTCCACGTGTCAATTATGATGAAATTTAGGAAAAAGCTTGGACCTCTCTCTCCGACCCCAAGACATGCACGTATCATGTATGACTTAAAAAAATTTGTTAGACCAAACAGCAATTTTTTTTCTGGAAGATTATGTGTAAAATGTATTTTTTTTTATTTATTATACTTTTAAATTTTGATTCAAATGTTGAGTTTGTAATTTGCTTTCAGAATTTGTATGTTTGATCCCCTTTTGAAGACTCAGACTCTAAATTATTAAGTTCCAGTCAAGTGATTTAAACTAAACTGATGACACAATTTAATTTATTTAGCGTATACGGTCTAGTATATATGCATCTATAAATTCAAAACTTGACCTAAAATTCAAAAATTATATAAAAAATTTATCTTTCTTTAGGGAAAGAAGGAAACATTTTCTCCAAATTAGCGTTCCATAATTAAAGCTAAAAATCTCTTTGCCTTTCTTGTATAGTGATACATTTATTCAATTTTTGAGCCAACCATGAACCCTTTTTATCTATCTTAACACTCATCAAAGGTGCATGCTCATAGAAAATAAAATAAAAAACCCATTTTAGTAAGGTCCTTCAACTTGATAGAGAAATAATTAGTTAAATGGTCATCTTTCTGTTTCTTCTCTAATTTTCATTTTGGGTAGTTAAATATATAAATAATAATTAGTAAAAGGTCCTCTTCTAATTAGGCGCTAATAAACTTTCTTATACGGATATGCTGTTTTTAGGCTTGTACATGAAATTTAAATTTAAAAATTTATAAAAGAAGCCACCATGGTTTATAATTTACATGTTTTTGATTATTATATCCTAACGTTATAAAAAAAAACATACAATAGATAACATATTTTTAAGTTGTAAAAAAACAATATATATTTTTGTTTCTAGGTATGAGGTTGAAAATAAAACGCTATGTATGAAGGTGATTATATCATAGGTTTACCAAACTTTATGAACAAGTTCGACAGTTATTAAAATTTGTCTCGTAGCTTAAGATTTTCTAGTTAAGAAGAGTCTTAAAATTTGTTCTTTCTTATCTGCTAGCTAAGCCTTCAAGTTTCATGGTACCTTGAATACATGTAGTTTGTGCCTTTCTTCTTTTTTTCTTTTTTTGGCAACATTCGTATAGTTTTTGCTTGGAAGCAACCATGAAAACGATTTTGTCAAATTCCGTATATTTGGGATTAGCATTATATATCTTATCTGCAATTGCAGTGAGTCATGTCATTTAAAAAAAATAAAAAAACATTAAAAAAAAAATTTAGAAAAGTGAATGGTAATATTGAATGAAGGTGATCGGTAAAAATGAAACAATTTGAACTTCTGGTCTTATCTAATTGTTGTATGATCATTGGAATCTCTTATGTTATATTCAGGCGCTTTCAATGAGCTTTTACTTCCTTGAAAGATATAACCACCCTAAAGATTTCTAAATGTTATGATTCTTTAATTTGGATCCTGTTATATAAATTTTCTAACTTATTCCTTACTAATTAATCAGTGAACCAAGGGTTGGCAACATTAGCATTTTTTGGAGTTGGTGTGAATCTGGTATTATTCTTGACAAGGGTGTTGGGACAAGACAATGCCACTGCTGCTAACGAAGTGAGCAAATGGACTGGAACTGTTTATATTTGCTCTCTGGTTGGTGCTTTCCTAAGTGATTCCTACTGGGGAAGATTCAAAACTTGTGCTATTTTTCAGCTCATCTTTGTTGCTGTAAGTATCATCAGATTGACGTTTTTTTTTTATTTTGTTTAACATTCTCATCCATTCTTCTAAATTCTCACACAATCACACCTATCATTTCCATTTGACAACAGGGTTTGGTGTCATTGTCATTATCAACATACCTTTTCTTGCTCAGACCTAAAGGTTGTGCAGACGTACAAACTCCATGTGCAAAACATTCAAGCTTGCAAATTTCCTTATTTTACCTATCTACATACCTCATTGCCCTGGGAAATGGAGGGTATCAACCAAATATTGCTACATTTGGGGCTGATCAGTTTGATGAAGAACACCCAAAAGAAGGACTCGCTAAGGTAGCCTTTTTCAGCTACTTTTACCTGTCATTAAACCTTGGTTCCTTATTCTCCAACACAATTTTGGGCTACTTTGAGGATGAAGGAGCGTGGGCTTTGGGTTTTTGGGCATCTGCAGCTTCTGCTTTTGCAGCATTGGTCTTGTTTCTATGTGGAACTGACAGGTATAGACATTTCAAGCCAACTGGTAATCCTCTTGCCAGGTTTTGTCAAGTCATAACTGCAGCCACTAAGAAATGGAAGGTGGAGATGCTGTCAGATGGAGATGATTTATTCGAGAAACAAGGAAACAAATCTTCCATGATTGGCAGCAGAAATATACTTCACACTCATGGCTTCAAGTAAGCATATATAGACTAATTCAGTTCATTCACATTCCAAATAATTCAATCATGTTGCTTTTAATTTTTGACTTTTTATGTTATAGGTTCTTGGATAGAGCAGCATATATCTCATCAAGAGATCTAGAGGACCAAAAGCAGGGTGCTCATAATCCATGGCGCCTCTGCTCTATTTCACAAGTTGAAGAAGTTAAATGCATTCTTAGGTTACTCCCAATCTGGCTCTGTACCATAATCTACTCGGTGGTTTTCACTCAAATGGCTTCTCTCTTTGTAGAACAAGGTGCTGCCATGAAGACTAGTATTTCCAACTTCCGAATCCCACCATCAAGTATGTCTAGCTTCGACATCATAAGTGTGGCAATTTTCATTTTCTTTTACCGTCGAGTACTCGACCCACTTGTAGCTAGATTTAGAAAAACAGGTTCAAAAGGACTTACAGAGCTTCAAAGAATGGGAATTGGGCTTATTATAGCCATCATAGCAATGGTTTCAGCTGGAATAGTAGAATGCTATAGACTAAAGTATGCCCAAAAGGACTGTACTCATTGCCAAGGATCAAGCACCTTGAGCATCTTTTGGCAAATCCCTCAATATGCATTTATAGGAGCTTCTGAAGTATTCATGTATGTGGGACAACTAGAATTCTTCAATGCACAAGCACCAGATGGACTAAAGAGTTTTGGGAGTGCACTTTGTATGACTTCTATATCATTAGGTAACTATGTGAGCAGCTTACTAGTAAGTATGGTGATGAAGATCTCAACTGAAGATCACATGACAGGTTGGATACCGGGAAATCTAAACAAAGGTCATTTGGATAGGTTTTACTTCCTTTTGGCAGCCCTAACATCAGTAGATTTGGTAGTCTATATTTGTACTGCAAGATGGTACAAGTGTATTAAGTTGGAAGGTAAATGTGAAGAAAGTGAAGAACCTGTTAACCTCAAAATTTGATCTGATGATGTATTCTATATAGTCTAATCCCAACAATACATGTTTGTAAGGCCTGTACTAGCAGACTTATGTAAAAAATAAGAAGAGGAATGGGGTATGCACGAAAATTTAGAGACTAAGAGAGTTGTGTGGTTGAAGTAACAAGCAGGGTGGGAATAAGAGAAACCCTCCTCTCAAATCACCTCTCTTTGCACCTGTTTCTCTGTTTTTATGTAATCTAACGGGTAGTATTTTTTTTTGATATAACTGTTTCCAAACTGAGTTAAACACTAGTTGAAATGTGATCCCTTTGTTTTATATGTAACACATTTATTCAATTAGTTTCATTTTTCTTCCCTTTTATATTCATATGATTTCAATTTTAATTACCTTTAAATAAACATATGTTTTTATGTTATAAAAAAAACATATATACATTGTATTTTTGGATATGTAAAAAACATATGTTATTTACATTATACAATAAATATATGTGTGTGTGCGTAAGCCGTTCGAAAGTATAAAAACAAAACTTCATCGATGAAGAGTGTTATGCAATGTAATTAAATAATTATTTTTAACAAATATATGTTCATCATACTATAAAAAAACATATATTTAACATATTTATAAATATCATGTTATAAAAAAATATATGTCTAATGTCTGAAAATAGATTAAAAATGAAACTATATTATGCAATTAAGTTCAATTATAACATGTAAATTCAACTTTATTTATATTCAACAATATCTAATAAAGAACTAAATGAAAAATCAAACAAATATATTTGTTATAATTCTCATTATTGTTAGTTAAGACATTCACCATATTTTGCTAGCTAGATATATATCTTAAAATTATTTCTTTTTGTGTAAAAAAGTTTTATTCTTTGACTCGATTTACAG
This sequence comes from Hippophae rhamnoides, assembly GCA_033030585.1. Taxonomy (NCBI): domain Eukaryota; kingdom Viridiplantae; phylum Streptophyta; class Magnoliopsida; order Rosales; family Elaeagnaceae; genus Hippophae; species Hippophae rhamnoides. Next base: position 55,548,920 of record CM065428.1, on the reverse strand, counting down.
AGATAGTTATGAATTGAAAATTATTTCTCGTTTGCATTAATAAAAAATAAAAATAAAAAAGTTTATTTGTCATCCTTCATTTTCACCGAAACTAGTTGTTGAATACTGCATGTGGGTGTTATAGATTTAAATGGATACAATATATTAAAACAATATACAGGCATCATAATTAAAGCTCAGAATAAATATATGTGTGTGTATATATAAAGTATAAATTAAGTTTAATATTTTTTTGGACAAAATTACCCATACATTGTAAGCTATTGAAATTGACTGTCCTTTTAGGATTCTATTATAACATCTATCAAATAAGAATAGCATCCAATAAAAACTCTATTATTTTCTTTTCTTCTTTTTCTACTTTAATCTTAGCTTTAACTAATTTTGAAGCGACCTTGATTGCTCATGACCAATTATTATCTCTTCATGAGCATGGTGATTTAAATGATAATTATGATAACGAGGTTGATGATAAGAAGTTGAAATTTCATGATGAAAAATTCATACATTGCACTTCAAGCACTAAAGAAAGCAGTATAGTCAGACCCTTTTAAAACCACTTCTAATTGGGTTGGTGTTGATGTTTGTTCTTACAATGGAGTCTTTTGTGCTCAAAGTGTTGTTGATCCTAAACATCCTAATGTTGTGGCTGGCATTGATCTCAATCATGCAGACATTGCAGGGTACCTTCCTGTTGAATTAGGCTTATATCTTGCTCTGTTACACATTAACTCAAACAGGTTCTGTGCGAAAATTCGCAAAGGTTGTTCTTTCACTTCCAAATATTAAGTGCCATGATCTTAGGTTCAATAATTTTGAAGGTAAGGTACCTCCAGAGCTATTCCGTATGAAATTAAATGCTTTGTTCTTGAACAACAACAGGTTCAAATCAACCATTCCAGAGACACTTGGGGACTCTCCAATCTCAGTTTTGGTGATAGCCAATAACCAATTCTATGGATGCGTTCCTAACAGCATTGGTAAGATGGGCAACACCTTGAATGAAATTATTGTTTCCAATAACAAGCTTGTTGGTTGTTTGCCTTCGGAGATTGGCCATCTTGGTAACCTTACACTTTTGGATATTAATGGGAATAAATTCAATGGAATGTTGCCAAATTCTTTTATTGCCCTCCAAATGGTGGAGCAAATTGATGTTGCTCGCAATATGCTAACTGGGTTTGTTCACAAGAAAATTTGCAATTTGCCTAACTTGAAGAACTTGACCTTCTCTCGCAACTACTTCAATGGAGAGGCTCAAGAATGTGTAGCATCTCCTAAAAAGGACTTTTTTTATTGATAACAAAAGCAATTGCATTCCAGAGACCAAAACAGAAGTCATCAAAGCAATGCCATCCTGTTTTGAGCAAACCAATTGATTGTCGGAGGGCCAAATGTGGAGGAGGGTCTTCTACGTCTTCAAACCCACCAAACGAGAAACCTAAGCCTCAACCACCAAAGGAAGAGCATCAAAAGCGAAAACAATTACCATCTAAGGATCCCAAAGGCCGTTCACCAGTTTATATTCCACCAAAACCAATTCAATCTCCATCATTCCCACTACCAAAAGTTGAATCTCCAACTCTTGAGATCATTCATCAATTCTTCCACAAAAACCAATTTCATCTCCATCTCCTCTACCCGTAGTCCATTCTCAACCATCAGTTCATTCACCACCTCCACCAGTTCACTCCCCACCACCACCGATTTATTCTTCTCCTCCACCACCAATTATGCATTCCCCTCCTCCTCTAGTCTACTCCCCTCCACCTCCGGTCCATTCCCCACCACCACCAACAGTTGATTCCCCACCTCCTCCGGTCAACTCAACTCCACCACCAAAAGTTGAATCTCCACCTCTTAAGGATCCTAGAAATCGTTCACCAATTCTTGTTACACAAAACCCAATTCCATCTCTATTTGTAGTCCGTTCTCTTCCACCACCAGTTCATTCACCACCTTCACTAGTTCACTCCCCACCACCACCGGTTCATTCTCCTCCTCCACCAATTGTTCATTTCCCTCCTCCTACAGTCTATTCCACACCACCTCTAATTCATTCACCACCACCACCACCCGTTTATTCCCCACCTCTTCCAATCAACTCACCTCCACCACCTGCTTCAACTCTTTCACCATCACCACCTATTCCAACTCTTTCCCTTTCCCCCTCTTGTTGTTTCCCCACCACCTTACAAAGTATCAGAATTTATATTTCCACCCACATTTGGCTCTCAATATTCGTCACCACCTCTCCCTATGTTCCCAGGCTACTAAATGACAAGTGATAATAGTAGCTTCATCTTTGTTTTCTTTAAGACTATGAATGAAGTTTAAATTGTTGCCAAAGTCATGAACTTTTGTTAAGGTTACAATTGATCATGTATAATATGAAGACGTAACTCATCTCAAGCTTTTCCGGGCAATCATAGATAATATCAATAAATTATATATTTTACGAGGTAATAATAAATAGGAAAAATCACAAAACTAATACATCTAAAATTTATAACAATAAAATAACACCTACAAAACTAATTCATACAATTCTCGATTCAATTCAAGGTGAGCGTAATATTTTTGTTATGAATTTTAGGAACGTTAATTTCCTAAAAAAATACTTTTTGAGTTTTATTATTTCTCTTGCAAAGCTTGGTTTATTTCCTTTTTTTCATTCCAGTTTTGATCTATTTTCTTGACATTCTTCTTTAATTGTACGATTTGTAACTTGAACCTCAGCCATAAGCATCAACAATATTTCAAACTAAATCAACATAAGTTAATAAGATTATTATTTATGCATGTAACGTGATCTTGGATTACCTGGCTAAATGTTAATCTCTTTGTTTCGTTCCATAATTTTCATTATTATTTATTTTCCTTTCAATAGTCATTATCCATTTCCATTCAAATCCAAATTATACTATTACTTTCATAAGCTACCTGTATATTTTGGCTTTTCTTTGCTTAACACGTAACATTAAAATTTTGCAAAACATATATTTTCTCATTTCAATTTTAGAAAAAATGACAAATCAATACTAAAAAAAAGTTCTTTTAGAACAGTTATTAACCATACCAAAAAGTATTTTGAAACGTTTGTGATTGCAATCGCAATTGTTCAATTTGAAGAAGTCCCAAAAGATAGGTTTTTTTGGAACTGATAGTAACCATTCTGATTTGTAAAATAACAATTGTATCTCTTGGTACCCTAAAACTAGCCTCACCTTTAATTCCATTAATAAACTATAACCTGACAAAACAGTAATGAGGAAAAAATGATAATATAATAGACAAGAAAATTTTGTTTGGTTGGAAAAAAAAAGCATCGGTAAACATGGTAGTACGCAAGCTTAAAAGAGGCAATTCAAAGAAACCTGAGGTAGCACACCATTTTCCAAGAGAGCAGTGTCCAGACACTAACTCAAATCTGTAACTTCCTAAATCCACAGAGTTATCACATGATAGTGCAACGGCTCCTCTCTTCTGCTGGCTGTGGGACAACTTGCTGGTATCTGTTTGACTCGTTCGGGTTGTACGTGAACTCAGAAGTGTCAAGTCCATACTGATAGATGCAATAACAAAAGGGTATAGGGCTAATGTTAGAGTTGAAACTCGTGTAGAAGACCACCGTAAAAATAAAAATATCAGCTGACAAAGGGTATTAATTCAAATAAAGTAAATATATACAGCGCTACTACTACAACAACAAAACCACTTAGGTGGATAGGCTTTTGGTCATAGATTAAATTTCATTAAAATACGAAGGAGCATCAAATTTGTGATTCATAAGTAATATTGACTGGTGTAGTAGTATTGGGAACAATTTTCCCTCAAATACTCTTGAATGGTCCAAAACCAAGCAACCATTGTATGACATCTATAACAAGTTTTTCTAACAGCAACATGAAGAGACCCAGATCTAGACCACACAACCTTCATACTGGTGTTCAACGACCATGACTCATTTAGTAAACGTAAATGTTAGCACAGAAACAAGTATTGGGGGAAAATAAAACTGGAACTTTTGCTACATCTCATATCGAGAAAAGGGAAAGAAAAAAAAAAGGTGAAAAGTTTAAAAGAAAGGGGAAGAATCACCAGTAAAAAAATATATCATACCTATATTATTGGCAAAATAAATAAATAAATCATAGCTATACATAAAAACTGGAATGACTGAGGCAAAGGCATGTATGCTAATGAAATTGTATAGACTAGATTAAATGGGTCAGACTCAAGTCTTAACTCTTCATGAAATATTCAAGGTGTCATGTAAAACAACTAAATGAAGTACCGTCAGCAAGTTCATAATAACTTGAAAAGGAGCATACAGTAATAACATGTCATACCTTTTCCCTCATTCGATAACTCCATGCATCATTTCTGCTGGGGCGCTGATCAATGGTTCCAGCAACAGGTACACCTGTAGCTGCATTAGCTGGCCTGTTGATCAAAGGCTGCCGAATTTGTTGCCTTGGAGCAATGAACTCATCATCACTATCATAATCCAAAGGTCTGTTTGCTGCCCTAACCACAATGGCCAACACAAAGAGTAGAGCCTGTAATTTTATGAGAAGTCAGCATCAAAGCTAATTTTGACCACCATAATAGATTTTGGGGATAAATAAAATTGGTGATTTCAAGACACCTACCATAATAAATCCTAAAACAAGAAATTTCCCTTTGCGGCCTTATTTTATGGGAGACATAATTGTGACTGTTCATAGCACTATGGAAGATTTTCAGCATGATAGTTTCCCATTAAGATAATGTAAATACAAAGATTCCAATCAAGGGCAACTACAATATGATTACAAGATGATGCTCTGATACCAATAGATTTGTCACTCAATTTCTCACATTCAAAGATATAACTTGAGTAGTCTATGAATGAGCAGTTTAATTCCTAAAAAGAGAATATTGCAATTTAATTGTTAAACATAGATGGAGAAATATAAATGGGTAAAATACGGGGCGGAAGCAAATATTACACATATATTATAGATACAACAAGACACTGAAACTCTTATCCTAATATGACTCATGATATGATTCCTAAACTACTAAGGAAACTAAATATTAATATTCTAATATATTCCAAAAAGGGGAAAGAAAAGAAAAGGACATAGACTACAATGAACATGTTGATAAGTCCTTGATAAAATAAAAAATGTTGATAAGACTTATAGGTGAAAGCTTACCTCAAAAACAACAGCTCCAACAGCAACCCATTTAGCAATTTTCCAGTGCTCTTTCAGAAAAGCATATATCGTATCAAAGTCTCCAGTCTTGTCAGTTGGAATTTCCTAAAAGTGACTTGCAACATTGATCAGATGACCAATCTTAGTAGGTTGAATTCAAAATTATTTGTTTGACAATACTTACTCCCTGCCAGCTTTTGTCAAAAAATATAAAGGCTGCACATCCCAACTCTACCAAGATTAGCAGGAGCACCAACACAGAATACTAAATAGACTTGAGGAAACCTTAATACAGAAAGAAAAAGATTTAAAAAATACTGAATCTTCAATTGAGGACCGTATTGTAGAGCATAGCATAATATGCAGTATAAATTGACCATACAATGACCACCAGATAGATGTGGTAACTTGTGACATTAAATCTAAGCATTAGTAAAACCAAAAAACTGAACAAGCAATTAGGAATTTAATTAGGATACACAACTCAAGCAGCATCCGTTCCTTGTTACAGCTCCAAAGCAACCAAAACATGAGATAAGAAAAAGGATGACCCCAACTCCAATGAATAAGTATATGAACCTGAAAACCCAAAGTAGAGACAATATCAGTATCATGCAATATATACTAAACATTGTAAGAAAGGAAAATGGTCCCCTACCCATCAGTTATCACTCATTACCATGACGAGAAAAGGTTACTGAGTTGTCGAGTAACTGAATCAAATTTTTATTCAAAACCATTTAAAATAAGATGCATGAACATTTTCAAGAAAACTGCAAAGATTGATTTTCTTGGTCACTTAGCACTATCCAACACAAGGCACTTTTTTATAACTCTAGAAATCATGAGTTTCTTCGTATAAATTTTTCAGAAAAGTATAAAAACACATTACATTTCTTACATGGAAACTACTAAATAATGTAAACATTAAGTTCCTCCGAATTAGAAAGAACTAATTCTAACAGTGTTTTGAATTATGATCAGCAGAAAGCCTGACTCAGAATCTCCAAACAATGATGAGCAAAAAATAAAAAGATGAAACTCAAAACAAAGATTTAGCCGGAAGAGCAGTAATCATACCAAGCTTTTGGCAACTTATCAAATATATTAGCTGACAGAGAAACAGCCATAAGTATGGGTCTGCCAAGCTGCATGAGATCATGATCATTCCCAGAAGGCATGGCGATAAGGGCATTGACAGTTGATTTCTTGTATTCAACCAGTAAGTAGATCCCATACCCAACCATGGCTAGACCAACAAGGGTCAAAATGAAGTTCAAAAGCTTCAAAAGGCATTCCAAGCACCCTCTGCAAGCCATCCTCTAATAAAATCACGCACCTTCTATCACAAAATTCGGAATGTACTTATCTATCCTCTACAAGAAAACCCATAGTTACCCACAGGATCAATTACTCAAACATAGAATTCATGCATTAACTCTCCTAAATTATGGAATAACTAAGTTTTCCCTGGCTGCTGGAGGCAGGTATACAGTAAATATTCAATGCTTAATATCCGAGAAAAAAAAAGACAAATATGAATTCGATTCAGCAGAACAAAAAGAAAGTAAGTCTCCTATAATTTACATCTAATGAAACCAGAATTGAACTGGAGTCCTCGAATTTTTTATCTTAGTGATTATTCTAAGCTTTCTCGCCAGCTAAACAAGGTTTGGAAAACATTTAACAACCACAAGAATCTATCAAATTCTGGACTCTAACCAGTTCTGATCTTCCAAGAACTAACCGCAATGGCATTCCTCTAAACTGAAAATCAAGTCTAGATTTTCAATTAACTTGTTAGATTGATTTACTAACCACCAAATTCAATTGACATAATACTCATGCAAAAATATGAAAACTGAAATTATAAATTGAATTCAAGAATCACAGGATAATCGATCTGGTTTTTTTAAACTCTCCGTTAAAATTTAAGAACAAAATATAGAATTAAGACTTACGAACAGAGCGACGATTCCGTTGGTGTATCGGATTGCGAGCTTCAACGGGTTTCTGGTAATTATAGCAAAGTCTGGAAATTCAAAGCCAGAACAAAAATGCCTTTCCCTTTTTCTAATGGCTATTTGGCATTTTGATCCTCCAATTTGTGCTTTTTAACACTTTCATTTGTGGCCAAGGAGTTATACCTTAAGGTGGCGTTTGGTTCGTGGAATGGAATCGGAATCGGAATCGGAATCGGAATGGAATGGAATGGAAAGGAAACAATTTTGTTTGGTTTGTGGCTGGAATCAATTTCGAGAATCGGGATTATAGTGTTTGGTTCTGGCTGGAATGGAATGAAAAAAATTGTAAATGGCGTATCTTACACGTCTTTGTAAAGTTGAATAATGTCGTTTAATTCTTATTTTTTCGTTAGACAAAATACGTTATTGAAATCGTTATTTTTCTAAATAAGTATTCTTAATTAAAAAGAAATATATTATTAAAATTATTATTTTTCTAAATAGGGTTTAAGTCTTGAGGTTTGGGATGTGTGATTTAGGGTTTAGGGATTTAGGATTTGGGGTTATATTTGTAGGTTAAGTTTTAGGGTTAAAATTATTATTTTTCTAAAAATAGTTTAGGGTTTTAGAATTTTGGATTTAGGGTTTAGGGTTTTAGGGTTTTAAGGTTTAAGGTTTAGGGTTTATGGTTTTAGGATTTGGAATTTGGGGTTTAGGGTTTTGGGTTTTGGGATTTATGTTTTAAGGTTTAGGGTTTAGGGTTTAGAGATTTGGAGATTTAGGGTTTAGGGTTTAGAGATTTGGGGTTTAGGGTTTTAAGGTTTAATGTTTAGGGATTAGGGTTTAGGGTTTAGGGTTTTAGGATTTGGAATTTGGGGTTTAGGGTTTAGGGTTTTGGGTTTTGCGTTTTGGTATTTATGTTTTAAGGTTTAGGGTTTAGGGATTTGGGGTTTATGGTTTAGGGATTTGGGGTTTAGGGATTTGGGGTTTAGGGATTTGGGGATTTGGGTTTTAGGATTTGGAATTTAAGATTTAGGGTTTAGGGATTTAGGATTATGTGTTTAGGGTTTTGGGATTTATGTTTTAAGGTTTAGGGTTTTAGGGTTTAGGGTTTAGGGATTTGAGGTTTAGGGTTTAGGGTTTTAGGATTTGGATTTAGGGTTTTGAAATTTTGGGTTTAGGGTTTAGGGTTTTGGAATTTTGGGTTTGAGAATTTGGGATTTGAATTTAAGGTTATATTTTAGGTGAGGGTAAAATTGGAAAAAAATGTGTAGACGGGAATGGAATAAAGATTACCAAAGGAAGGAGAAGTAATTGAGATTCTCTTTAATGTCGATTCCAATTCCGCACTCCATTCCGTCCAACCAAACACGCAAAATGGAAGGAATCGATTCTGATTCCATTCCATTCCCTCCAACCAAACGTGGGGTAATAGAATGAAGATTTTGGAAATAGCTGAGGTTCGAGGCATCTTCACGCAAATGTCTAATCTTAGCAAATTATAAAAAAAAAAAATCAAGTAATTACTGAATTAATTTTACTTTTTAACTACATTAAAAATAAATATATATTTTTTATAGATTAAAAATAAAAATTTATATATATAATAATTATATCAATCAATTAAATAAAAAAATTTAAATTTTAAATTTATAAAAAACAAAAATAATATTTTAATAACAAATTTAATTAAAATATATTTAATATTAAATAAATCTAAATGATCATAATTTAATTTAAATATTATTAATGGAAAATAATGTATTATATTTTTTAATAATAAAAATGTATAAACTTGAAATAATAATTGATATTATTTTTATGATTATAAATTTTAAATATGTTATTTTTATTTTTAAAATTCCTAACATAATTTTTAGAGTATCTTTAACTCAAATTATAAACACTCATATTAACGTGTAGAAATAGAAATTGTGAATTGAATATTATACCTTCAAACAAAACACCAAAATCTTACCAAGTTTGTGCCGTAGGCCGGTAATTTAAATTTGTAATTCTTTTACATATTCGGTCAGGTAACTTATTTATAAATCATTAAATCTCTCTGCATCCTAAATAATATTTAAGAAAAAATTGGACACTTAAACACAATGATTTGTACCAAAAGGCATTATTTTACACACAATAAGCTGTGTTTTTATGAAACATCAATTTATTTTGGTACAATGGATGTATTTTGTCTACTAAATAAAGTTTTTATTCCTCATAATTCACCCGTTATAAAATATTAAGTAGTATATCTTCTTAAATCATTAATCTGCCAAAATATGAGTTAATAATACTATTAAACTTTACAAATTAACTTATCCAATGATATATGTTTATTATAAATAAATATAAATTTGAATTAATTCCACAAATATATGTATGTTTGGGTTGGTAAGTATTGTGAGTATTATTTTAAAAAAAAATTATTAAGCATTACATTTAATAAATCTAATGGAAATAAAAAAGATATTTATTCTAAATTATTATTATTATTTTGCTTCTTACAAATTATCTAAAATGTGATATTTTTTGAAACACATATCTATTTAGTTTAATATTCAAGAGGGAACTTCCCACTTGAATTAGAATTAGCGGGAGAGCTGAAAAATATGCAAAGCTATACGTAATGAAAAAGGATAAGTTGTTTGTTTCCTAACGGTCCTTCAACTACGACAACTATAAGTCAAAGTAGAAAGATTTGAAAATTTTATTTAACTTAAATTTATACTATTAATTAATTATATTATTTTAATTATACCTCATCTTAGTGTATAAAGAAATAATTTATTGATTACTATTGGTGTATACTATTAACGCCTCTCCGTATCACTTTCCCACTTTCTTTGATTCCTTCCACCTAAACCCATTATTTTGTTCTTTTATTTCGTACTGCTGTTTTTATTAAATGATTCTTATAACAATTTCTTATATGCATTAATTTATACATTATAGTTTAATAATTGGTAAATAAAATTCATGTATAATATAATATCTATAGAATTATAGATAAATATATACATAAAATAAAATTATATTATTTAAATTATAAATTTTAATCTTTTATATTTAAAAATAAATTATTTTATACATGTACATATAACATATTTACATAAGAAAAAGTAATCAATAATTGAGAAACATTTTTTAATGTTTTTATAATAACATTTATGATCTCTAATATTAGGTCTACTCTTATATAATATAAGTAATCTTAAGATTATTTTATCATCTCGTATCTTAATTTTATATTTAATCAATAATTTATGTTTCTTGATGCATAAAATAAATATATGTATAATATTATTATAATTGTTGTTAATTTTCTTTTTACTCCGCCTAGATATTGAATGATAGCATTTTTATCATATATTGTATGTAATTATAGAAGAAAAACTTTTACGAATAGATAAAAAAATTATATTATAATGTTGATAATTTAAGATAATACGAGTAATTAATTAATCAATAAAATTTATTTTTAAACAAAAATCTAAAACTAGATGTGAAAATATTACATTTATATATTCAAACATCATTAATATTTCATTTCATCTCTTAAAATTTGACTATATGTATATATTAAAATATGACTAATTATATTTTATACTCACAACGTTAATTTATAAAAATATTCAAAACGTATATTTTATTACAATTATATTTAAAATATATAGGTCACGATAAAAACATATCTAATTATATATATTTTTAAAATTATAATTATGTTCATAACGTATATATAATGATATAATTAATTTAAAATTGAGCATATTTTTTTATTAATATTAATACGTTATGTATATAATTGTATTAAAATAAAAGTTTTGAATTTTTTTAAATTTTCCTTAAGTTATGAACTTAAAAGGTAATTATTATCCTCCAAAATGATGGTTAATTAAGAAAACGAATTAAAACATTATAACGAAAGGCAACAGTTGTTTTAATCAATGGATAAGCGCCCATTTTCCTTTGTATTTTGCTTACAAACAGATAGATCAAATTCAATCACGTGTCAGTCAACGATTTACGCATAAATATTTCTTGCATCGCTGCATCGCAATAACACCAGAATCTATTTGTACAATACGCACAAATTAGAGGTTAGAAACTTATCCCACTATATATCAATCGTCTAATATTATTGAAAAAATAAGTTACAATTAAATATTCAAATCTTTTCACATTTTCATTGTAATTATGGATCATTTTGCTTCAAATACTAAATTCTAACTTCAAAAATAAATTCAAACCACACCATTAACATTTAATCTCATTATAATTAATTTATAGAAAAAAGCTTTACCTCATAACACTGTTAATAATTTTTTTCCATTACAAATGTAAAATTACTGAATAGGACATAAAGAAAGTTATGCCTTATCCGGAAGGATCGGATGTAAACTTTTTTCCTTTACAAATGTAGCAAATACCACTCTTGGATGTTGTTTTACCGAGAAATGTATCAAGGGCATTTGTCATCTATAAACTCAATCAATTTTATTCGCAACTAAGTCATAACAATGATTTAAGAAAAAAATCATTGATTCACTAAATTAACTACAGAAAAATCGTTGATTTATTGAATTAACTAATTATCCACTATAAAAATTAATATTTAATTATAAGACCAAATCTGAAACTATCTTTCAGGTCTTCAAAATAATCTACTTACAAGTCGTCTTTTATGGTCTCTATAAGAGAGAAATAAGAATCTAGACCAACGTTTCGATCTCATAATTCATACAAGCAATCGAACCCGTTTAACAAATACCTGAAAAATTAGCACAAATAATACAAGTGAAAAGTGTCTTAGAGCAAATTCAAAAATAAAACACTCTAGTTATAATATTCAATAATAAATCAATTAAATTAAATCATTTAACAAACATTAAAATGAACATATTAAGCACAAGTTTAACAAAATAATTTCTTTAAAATTAAACAATTAAATCAAATAATTATGATCACGTATAAAATTATTTGATCAAAATATGCAAGAACTTAATTGAGAACAAGCTATATGATTATGAAATCACATTATCATAAAACAAACAGACTTATTAATTAATTAAACACAACTACACAATGTTCGATAGATCAATTCAAGAAAAAGCTTAACAAAATATGACTTAGATTTTATAAAACATTTTGAGAAAGCACAAAACAATTAGAACAATAAAATAAGTGTGGTTATTTGAAATATGGAGTATTAAATTGTTTATATAAAAAAGATGAAAACCTAACGTTATGTTAAAGAATAATTATCATTATGTTCATTAAATAATTCAAAGAACAATAAATAATATGAACAATATGGTAAAAAATAGTTTAGTTCAAGTAAAAAATTAGATTTTAAATTCAAACTCTAGCCGCTTGATCGATCTAGTTCAAGCTCAATCGATCAAACTCAGGTTTTGATCGATTCAACAACGATTATAATAAACATAAGATCAGGTAGATCGAACACGATCGAATCTCGATCAATTCGAATACTCTATCAATCGAACCAACTTCAATCAATCTACACCAATTTGAAATCCAAATTGAGAAGACATATATCGTACACAATCGATACTCGATTAATCTACCACCTTGATTGATCCAATCACTACCTCGATCAATTGAACAACATATATACTAAACGTTCTTAAATGCATAATATATATTCTAACATGTTTAAAAATAAGTGTATACTTGAAACATGTTCTCTTAAAATTTGAAAGTTTATTCGATTTAAATGGTGATCTTGAAACTGTACCTATAAATTAATTTATGCTTAAATACTTTGTTTATAAATATCATCAATATTTATGAACCACAACTGGGGATCAATCAAAGAATGATCAAAACCACTTTACGATCCCAAGTGGTCATGTACTCGTGGTGGTGTAGGTTAGGACATAGTCTCTTTACAAGCATGGTCAAGATTTCGGTAAAAGTATCTACCTTAAACGTGGCTGATTATAAGCCCTGGCGTGGTCAACTACCACACTTCTGGTAAAAGCCTCTGAGTCTTATAAAAGCAAGATACGACAACAATCAAACGCTTTTAGTGAAGTGACCCCAACTTTGGAGCTATTTCAATTCTGCTGTCTTCATCATCCAAGTGAATCAATCTGCAACAACAGAACAGAGAAAAGCAAACAATACAAAATATAATGTTTCCTCATCCAAGTGTTTTTCTTTAAGTCATTAGGGCAAGCACATGGTGATCACCAGCCCACAGATTGGTTCCCAAATGTCTCAGCTGGGTTTCTTAGAAAATACTTGAATGAAATATTTTAATCAAGAAACTGAAACGATCTTAAATTGACAACCCTAGTTATCCGTATGCTTTCAATTGATACAATTCTTATCCAGGTTTGGTCAAAGACTACAATTGATTGCCAAATTTGACGCATTTCAATGCTTACCATTTACCAAAGAATTTCTTGAAATAAAAACAATTAGCATTAGGGCTCTCTTATCACCACTAATAAAAATCAATAAATTACAATTTCTTAGGACCAAGGTGCTTGGGCCCTTCATAATTCCAGAGTGACTATGCCTCTTTGAGGCTATTACTCTTTTTGAGTTCTTGCTTCTAGACTTTATCATTGCTGGATGTGCTGTTGCCTTCACTAGCAACCCAGTATTGTTTAACAGCTACCAATATTTTCTCGGGTACAAGGGGGCCATCCTCATGATCCACCATCTTGGTATCCCATCTCATGCCTGCAGCAATTTTCTTGACCTTATTCAGGACATCCACTTCGTCGCGTATGAGGACTGCTCCTTCCGGCCGCAATATGCGATCCATCTCCAGTAGGATGTCTTCCAGTTTGCACCTGGGTATTCATTTACATAAACATGTGATTAGGTATAGAAGGCAGTGAGAATCTCTACTAGTTAGAAAAGGACCTCACATAAGAAAAGGAAAAACCACACACCACCCCATGGTCACTTATGTCCTTGGGACACATAAGTCACTTTACTATCACATGGGACACTGAAGTGTGCCTTAAGTAACTCAAACATTCAAGTGTACCACATTGTAAGAATGTAGTGACTTAATAGTCCAATGCGAAATTAGAGTGTCCTATATTATTTACCCAAATGTGCCATGGTTTAGCTATCTTCAATTGAAACAACAAATTACTATCCTTACAATAGCGGAAAATTTTGCTCATGTGACAAAACTTTGGTCTAAAAGATATCCCTTTATAGTCCCTAATAGTCTTGTGTTAAAGACGTTGTCCTATGTCCTTGAGGTGAAGTAATTTGTTCCATTACTAATGATGGATTAGAACCTCTCATACCCTGTAGCCTAAGTTAGGCTCGACTTTGGCAAAAAGAGGGGGGAAACATTGCAAACCAATGTGCACTTCACCAACAGTTCCATTACTAATCTTGACCCTAAATAATATCTTCAGTTAACACCATCAGAGTTTATATAAGGTAGGCTTGATGGTATTTAGAACTTTGCAGCATGCTGCTTTCCATTTCATTATAAATATGAAAAACATAAATATAAGATATTTAGAAACAAGCACATAAGCCTTACTTGTCTTGGTACATGCTGAACAAACCACTAGCATGAATAAGGTCATACGTCCTTGGATAAGTGGAGAAGCCTTCACACCTGCAACATGACAGGGAATAATTAGGTATTCTGTTATAGATAATTTTTTTAGTACATATTTGTTACTCAATAAAAGTGCAAATACATTGACAGCAACAAATCAACTTAGCATCATTCGGATTATCCATGGTAGCGCCATCAAAAGTGAAACTATAATTGTCTGCTTAGATAATGTTTTGATATATCATCTGACTCTCTTAAGAGAATGGGAATTGACATGGTATACTTCATTTCAGATGTCCAATATGAAAAAGCCATAACTACAAAAGAGAGAGAGAGAGAGAGAGAGAGAGAGATAAAGAAAGAAATGTATCATGGCCATACCAGTCGTGATATATGCCAATTAAACCTCTCTCATAAACAACTCCTAAAGTGTCCTTAGCAAATGTAGGAACGACATTCATAACCCAAGATTTTTGTGAATCAAGTGCTGCTGCAAATCCTCCAAGCCCTGCATTCATATCCATTACATTCCGGTATCTTGTAGTTCCAATCAATTGATTTATTCTTTTGTAAGCATGTGCGTGCTTTTTCCAAAGTTTGTTGTTCTCTTGGTAAGATTCAGCAGTGACCCCTGGAACAAGCCCCTTAACTACCCTAGGAGGGACTGCAAAAAGTCTAGCAGGGAACTTCTTCAACTCCCCTCCTGCCACTTCATTTTTATTTATTACCTCAGGAAAAGGAGTTATGCATGCCTCCATATTCTTGTACCTAAATTAAAGCACATAAAACTAGAATCAGGTAGGTAGGAAACAGAAAGAGCTTAAAAGCACACTAACGTAACGTAAATGATGATCATTAAAAGAAAATCCTTTCTTCCTTTCTGGTGGCTATATACTCGAAACATTGACTGGTATTCAAATAGTAGTAGATCAACCAGTTTTCTTTTGACTGCTACTTCCTATAAATAATAATATCTACTAGCAAGAAACACATGAATGCTAGAAAACTCCCCACAATCTATATGGTGGCATGTAGAACATTGGGGTCATCTATATCCCACACGGTCTTCCCCGTGACTGTTCACGATGAACAAAAAGAAGGGAGAATTGTAAATTAAACTCATGTAGATTCAATACTCTCTCTAACAACTCAATGCTTAGATGGGGCCAATGTTAGCAAACTATGGCATAATTGGATAGATTTACCAGACATCATCAGCATTCTTTGCTTCACAAAAGTTAACCGACTTTCTTTGACATGATTTTGAATTTACTCTTTTCCTCCAGATGGCAATATCTCCTTTCTCATACTTTTTCTCCCAGCAAAGAAGTTCAGCTATTTCTTCAATCTTTTTCTGCTCTGCCCGTACCTCCTCCTTAGTCTTCTTCCATACTTTGTAGTAGGTCTTCCAATTAATTGGAGGGCCAGATAGGACCCAGTATCCACCAGGTCTAAGAACTCGATCCACCTCCATAAGGTACATGCCCTCTGTAAACAAAACTCGTGTATGAATTATTAATTTCCAACAGGTCTGGGGGTATTTGTCCAAACTAAATATTACCTTTGAGTGTCAAATCTAGGCAAAGTTTAGAAGTAACCAATAAAATAAGAAATTTGTATTTGAATAAAAATAATTTCATAAGCAGCCTTAGTCAGTTTTATATTATTTATCTCTAGCAATGGTTATATGTTTATAATTTTCATAGCTGTTGTCCTTTTAAAATGCAATTTGAGTGATTCTATTATTGATTCTAGAATATGCAGAAATAAACACGAGTGGATGGCATTTGATGTAAACCTTAATTCTAGGAAATACTTACCATTTGAAGCCCATGGAATTAGACAACGTGAGCATTGAGCCATGTCAAAAGCTCTCGATGGGTATGGAAGATGTATGCTCCCAAGAACACCAATAACAGCAGGTACACCTCGCTCCAGTGCAAACTGTACCTGCGCTTCATGATTGTCCCGTGGTGCGAAGGACATAACCAATACATTTCGTTTCATCATGTATGCACCCCAGCTTGCTACCTACATTAGGTTTGGTGTTCAGTCCAATAACTAATGAATTGAAAGAACCATCAAATCGGGAATTCACAAATAAGGAGACCTCAAATGGAATACTATCTAATTAAAGTTTCTTTTTTATGTATAATTGATGTGAACGTCTTTCATTTACCACAGTTAAATCAATTTCATTTCAAGCCTTCCAGTGTTATCTTTTGTTTAGTGGCAGGCTCCGGATAATCCTAATCCTTTGAAATTGTCAAGATGGAAAACAGTCATATTTGTAATAATTTGGAAGCATTGATAAAATTAAGGTGCTCAATGAGTGAGAACCACCTACTCAACTGATAAATCAAAACATAACACCAACAAAACTGCTAGTGACCTAATGCAAAGGTGATTATGAATAGTACAAACAAGAGTTAAGATATTTGAAGTATAATGATACTAACATAAACAAAAATATTCAAACACGAATAGCGTGTGTGTAACTGTAATGTATGTACATACTTGTGCAATGTGTAAAACAAATTTTATTTTATTTTTATGAAGAGAAACATACTCCGCAACCAGTATCAATGGCAGTTCTGATTGAGCCATCTGCAATAGGAATAACTGAAGCAAGTTCATCAATGTATGCATCTGCACCTTGAGGAAACATTGTTCCTCCTCCTGGAAACTTGAACACGTTTCCCTGAAATTGAACCCAGTTCTGAACAGCCTTCTCTATAGTCAAACTTTTGTAAGGAACATTAGCATAATGGACATAGTCACGGCCTTTAGGCCATGCGAAAGGGGTCATATACCCTTTGGGTGCAGGTATAAGACAATGCAGTTTTTCATCTTCAGGAGGACAGTGCCTTTCCCTGTATATCATATTTTCCCTAGGGAACTTCATTGCTCGATCTTGTTCTTGGCATGGAGTGTAATCAGCATATCGAGCATCACAGGGCTTGAAAATAATGGATTTTGATTCAGAAGGTTCAATAATCTCAACATCATTGTGATGTGTCTCAAAGTTCAAATTAGTAAAGATATTGCAATCTGTCTTCTTGGTTATTTCATATGCTAAGCTATCTCCTTTTCCAAAACCACTCTTTTGCCATGCTCCAAGAAGGTAAAAGAAACAACATAGACCAATAACAACAAAAATAGACAATGGGTTTCGAACTCTACTTCCCGGAATATTCTTCGAACCCATGATATCGTATCGTTCTCTGAACCCAAAGCAACAACAAATGAGATGTTATGTCAAATAAGTAAAATTGAGTAGCAAGTAACCATCAACGCTTGATAAGTCAAGGCTAGTCACAAGATAATAAATAATGAGGAGCAAAGCAAATGTCTAGTTCCAGTCATAATTATTCATTGTTGTTGGAGTATTGTTGATATTGTAATACAAATGAAGAGATATAAGATAAATGCAATAAATTTTCAAAACACAACTGTCCTCTACCTTTTTAAAAGAGCAACCAATAAAATTAGTAGCTACAAGTAGGAGTAATGTGAAGTAATGAAAAACATCTTCTAGCAAAGAAGTCTAAACTACTAGAACTTGTGCTCAATCATAGCCTATACGGAGAAGTAGGCAGATGGATGGAGACTAGAGAGAAACGAGTTTCAATAATTGCAAGAACAATGGATCAAAGCATATTTGCTCTTGGACTTCGGATCCACTATCTTAAATCATATCTCAATATTAACAGAATTATAACACGTCATTTAAAATAGTACTAATATGTTCTTAAAAACTTGGATGGATTCTTCAAATGACATGTCATGATTCTGTTAATAAGACAGAGATTAAACATGCTTTTAAGACAGAAGATCCAAGCCTGCTGGCGGTGGGCACTCGCTAAAAGATTTCTCAGTACGTCAAATAATTCCAAAGCAATCAGATCTAATTGAAGGATATCATTCTCCATGTATATGTATCCACTTTACATTCATAATATCCAATACAAAGATTTTTCAGGAGGTAAAAGTTTACATCACTTGGATAGAAATTCTTTCAACTTCTCTTTCACTATTTAAAACTTAGAAGCAAGATTTACAATTTCATTGGTAAAAAAGATGACAACAAGAACATTTAATAAACAGTAACAGACAAAATTACAAATCAAAATCTTCCAGAACCCAAATTGAGAAGGAAAACAATAAATCGGAATCTCAAGCTTTTAAAACATCAGAACACGGGAAAACTAAAAAATGAATCTACCATAACAATTAACAACCAAGAAAACCAAAAGAACACAAATTTAATTTTCTTACTGTCCTTTTCAAAGATCTATAAAAGAAAACGTATTGATACATTAAGGGCGAGAAAAACAAGAATGATTAACATCAAAATAAAAATTATATTGACGTGGGACGAAGTAAACATAAAATGAGGTCAGATCATCACCTGGAGTGAGAGAGTATAAGAAGCCTTCAAAAGCTTGAGAGAAATATTCACAAAATGGGAAATTTGGTAGATTAAGAATTAAAAGCTCAAGTTCCTCTAGATTCCCACCAGCCCAGAGCCCACACTGACACTTCAAGTGCTAGTGTTCATTTGTAGTGTCGGCCAGCAAGAAAGTCAAGTGAAAATTAATAGATAAAGCAAATGAGCTTCTCTTTCTTTCTAAATTTGTTTTTTTATTTTATCGTTGGGGACTCCGGTCACGCTATTATAAATACTAAACAGTCCTTCTCGCCGACCGCCCAAGATATCAATCCAACTTATACCCATCTTAAAAGTATTTTAACTCTTGTATTTGTTTTTATAACAATTTAATTTTATTTACTTGTAATTTTTTCATAAAAAATAAATAATAAGATTTTTAAAATAAATATAAAATATTTACACTCATATTTTAATCTAATAATTTTTTAATTAAGAAGTTATACTTAGTAAAAAAAAATTTAAGAAGTAAAATTAAAATAAATAAGATGATTAAAAACTTAGTTTTTTAAACTGCAAAGCCTTGCCTCATCCTCAGTAACCATCCCACCATTCAAACCTCCCAACCTCTATTACCGACCACCTTGTACCTACGTGCCAATCATCCAATAACCACTTTTATTTAGCTGTTTTTTCGAGTTTTAATAATACAGGATGTAAACTTTATTTTTTGAATATCAATCATGGACAAGTTTTTAGACGATAGTAGTTATTGTACAATCACTACTACCGAATGATTTATTCAGAGATGTGAGAAAAAAAAAGACAAACGTGATAGGAGGAGAGAGAATGATGGTTTTTCGACCATGGGCGACGCAATGGTAAACATGGGGGGGTGATCGACAAAGGAATGTGACGATGGCTGTGGAGTATTAAAACTATTCTTAATGTATTTTATTTATTTTAATTAAATTCTAATTTTATATTTTAATAAAGTCATTTTTTTTGTTAAATTTAACTTCTGAAAAGTTGAAAGATTAGTGTTAATGGAATAAAGTAAGTTTTTTTTCAAAATTAATGAACATGTCTAATTGTTTTATGATTTTATTTATTTGAATTGTTTATTTAAATAATGTAAATAGTAAAAGTTAAAGGTGCCCAAAAAATAAACTAGTAGAAGAATTAGCTTTGATACCTTAAACTTAAAATTTTGCACTAATTCATAATTTTTTAAAAGATATACTTAAATTTTTTTAAATTAATTATTTAAACATATAAATTTCATATACCATTTTAAATTAATAATAAATTTATAAATATAAAAGTGTTTATTTTTCCTTAAAAAATAGCAATTCTTATTTGTCATTTTGTGTCAAAACCATTGAATCATGATTTTAAAATTTTGTTATTTTAATAGTATCATGATTTTATTTTTATTATTTTTGATCAAGATGTTTAAAGTGGTCCTTTAGTAATATCCAATTTAAAATATATATATATATATATATATATATATATATCAATTTGTTATAATTTATTATTTAATTAAAAATTAATTTTTAGTATATGGAATAATTTATGTCCAATATTTAGTTTTTTTATCAAAATTAATTAAATAATATTCATAAAATATTTTGAGATAATATATTAATTAATTATTTAAAAATATTCATTAAATATAATACGTTTATTACTATATATATGTAAAAAAAATTAACTAAATAATAAATATAATATATTGATAACCTACTAGAGTATCAATAAGATATCCTTCAAAAACCTAGGTAAAAAAAATCACAAAAAATAAAAAAGTGATTTTTCAAAATTATAGAATCCTTTGGTAGGACTTCGTAGCTATTGAAATCCTTTACTTCATTTAATGATACCAAGGGAGCTTTGTGTTTATAGTCTTTCATTCGAGATGTAAGAATGTTAGCAAAACTAATTGTTTGTTTCAAACATAATTAATTTTATAAAATTAAATGTACTTATAATAATTATAAGGTTAGAGTATAAAAATCAATAAAAAATTATTTAATATTAACATTTTCAATCACATAATCCCTTAACTTTGAAGGGGGAATAAAATTACATTTCTTAACAAAGTTTTTATTTTAACTTAGTAAGTATTTTTGGATAATATTTTCAT
Source organism: Hippophae rhamnoides (assembly GCA_033030585.1). Lineage (NCBI taxonomy): Eukaryota > Viridiplantae > Streptophyta > Magnoliopsida > Rosales > Elaeagnaceae > Hippophae > Hippophae rhamnoides. Next base: position 55,527,640 of record CM065428.1, on the reverse strand, counting down.
AAAATCTTGACTAAATATACATCTAAAATAATTTATTTAAAATTTTAGATGCGTGCAATAAACTAGAAAGATAATTAACTTTTACCTTTAAAAACTTTAAATAGTTGAATTATTTACTTTTATCACTTTGTTGTATAATAGTTCAATTAAAATTCTACTCCACGAAAATATATAAGCAATAAACTTAACATATATTTAGATGATTGTTATTTTAAATATATCTTTAGATATTAATTCATTTAAACTTATATATATATTATTACGAGTAAAAATTATTTATTTTATATTTATTTAAAAAATATTAAATTTTTAAATTTTTTATGATTTTTATTTTATACTTAAAAATATCTGTAAATGTACTAAATAGATCCATGGATGCAAATAGAAGAGAGACACCAAAACGGCATTGTGGGACGCGTCCTTTCCTCTAATGTTGGCCCAGACGACATGTCGTACGGTCGTATACACCCTCCAGCCAGCCCCCGCGCATATAGTTCCATTCCTAATTCCTAACTCCTAATTCCTCTACTTGACACGTGGCACACGCTGCATACCCTCTTTTTGCGTGATTTTGTATTATCAGTACTATTCTAACTCAAAAAGATCCGATTGCTCCGTATGAATTTAAAATAATACCCATAATAAAATAAAGATAGTATCAAAATTTTATAAAATTTAAGAAAAAAATCAAAATAATACAAAAGTCATAGAATAAAATTGGATGTAATAATTGAGAATAAAAATATTTAAGAAGGAGTTGAAGATTAAATTTAATAATAAAGATCCAAAGGTTTTTTTCTTTTTCTTTATTGTTTCATAAATAATTTTTTTAATTTATAGTTTGTTATGAGTAGTTAATTTTATAATTCATTGTAAGTAATTTTAAAATCTTATATATAGATTATAATATTTAATAATATTTATAATATTTTTTAACTATTTTTTTATTAGATATTAATTATTAGTTTTAATTATTGTATGAATTTATTTGATTATTAATGTACAATTAAATATTCAAATTAATTTATCTTTAATTAATTTAGTTAATTAGGTATGTAATTATTTAATCAATTTAAATAATTAGTGATAAATTACTTACAATGTGAATTAATACTCAAGATAATTAAATCAAGCTTATGTATTCAACCTTTATCTAAATTACTTTTTTTTAAATTAATATTTTTGATAGAATAAATTTAGAGAGCTTATTGTCACGATCCTAAATTTCAAATAGCGATCGTACGACACTTAGTACAATCCGTTGCACTAAGTTTATCTTTCAACTCGAATAAAACATTCAAATAGACTAGAAAAAGCCTTAGAGATTTAAAGGATTCAAGAGCAAAACTATAACTAAAAAGAGTTTGTAAATAATATTTTGTATTGCTCTTTAAAGATGTTATCTTATAATTTCTTAAGGATTCTAAGGATGATTACAAATGAAGATCAATGGGTCTATTTATAGTGTGACAATAAGCTTAAAGGTTAAGCCATAAGTTTCTAGATCATTCTATGTTTATAATGTACAAAAATATCTTACATTGTTCTAGTTTTATCTGCAATTTTTCACAAGGTTCTAGGACCTTCTAGTCAAGTCTAGCAAACTTTAAAATCTTGTAGGATTATCTAGTTCCTTCATGCAAATTCCAAAATGTTCTGGAAGCTTCTAGAGACTTCTACATCCTTCATGAATCATCTAGCATGTTCTAAAATATTCCAGCACCTTATAGCGTACTTTGGAACATTCTAGAGTCTTCAAGGCTTAAGTTGAGTCCATCAAACTCTAGCTCACACTAGACATCTCTAGGCCACTCTAAAACTTTCTCGTGTAGTAACTTGCAGAAAAGTCTAGATCCTTTAAGCAACAACCATTTCTTTGGATTTTAAGAGACAATTTGAATGAAATGTAACATTATTCTAGGATATTTATTAAAAAAAGTTCAAATTAAAAGCTTGTTTAATTCAATCAACATGTAAGAAGAAGTGGAGTTTTCACGTTTGTGAATTTCTCTAAGTTGTCATAATCAAATAATAGGATAATATGATTTGATTTTTTTGATTAATAATACATGCTATTGGTGTAGGATGATTCTACAATCGCTCTTTTACTTGAATCTTTATATTTTATTTTATCTTAATTAATATTTAGTTGTTAGATTTATTCTTCAATGTATAAAGTTAAACTCTTTTTTAAATAAATAAAAGTTAGTTCATAAAATCTTTTATCGAAATATATTTACTTGTTATATATTAATTTTTGATATCTTAAATAATTTAAAATAAAATTTAAATTAACTGTTTATTTGACCCGTATCAATTTTACCTCCGATGTAATTTTATAATTTTATAATTTTTTTCTAGTTTTTTCTTCATTTTCGTGCAATTATAATATTGTCTTATATTTATAGTGAAAAAATTGATATTTTATTGAGTTGGAATAAGAATGATAATACATAAAAATCACGAGAAAAGGGATACGTGATGCCACATTGATGAATAAAAGGTTGCCACATGTCAAGGAAATGAACTAGAAGTATAACAACATGCGTGCGTGCTGGCTAGAGGATGTATACAACCAAGCGACATACCATATGGGTAGGTATCAGAGAAAACGATGTGACACATGAATGAAGTGCTAGACTTTAGGTGCCAAAATGATGTTGTTTGGTGTCTCACTTCTATTTACATCCACAAATTTATTAAGTACATCCACATATATTTTTATTAAAAATCTTTAAAAAATATTTTAATTTTTTTTAATAAATATAAATTATATAATTTTAATTTATTATAATATATATAAATGAATTAATATTTAAAAATATATAAAAATAATACTCATTGTCTATTATTCACCCATTCATTCCTTGTTACATTATCGTTAAAAAATAAACTAAATATTTCAATAAATTTCATGGGTTATACCAATTTGATAGTAACTAACATGTTTATCAATAAATAAAAATTAGTAATTATAAAATTTTAGTAGATATAATTAGAATTAATTAATAAAATAAAATAATCATAATAGGTAGAATGATTAAATTTATTATTAAAAATTTATATATGTATAAATATTATCTAAAAGTTATTTAAGGAGTAGTTTTATATGTATAAATAGGATTGTTTTATTATTAATATATTTATTTTTTATTAATTATCATATGTTATTAAATTAAATAAGATGCATGTTAATTAATAAAATATTTAATTATATTTTTTACCATGTATCAATGAAGTAGGAAAGATAATAACAAAAATATTTAAGTTTTTCTTTAAATTAATTTTAATAATTATAAATTATTTAATTATTTCTTGAAAGTTGTGAGAGTAGATAAGATAAATTTTGAGATTATTTATACCCTCAAAAGTCAATTGCATTTTTGGGTGGAGCTCAAGAATTACATCTATTATATTATTAGTGTTATTTTTCTCATGTATTATTGATTTGGTTTAATTTATAGGTAATAAAAAAATATTATATTTTGATGCAATTTAAAATTTTAATTTGACTTAATAAAAAAACCCTATTTGACATGTGTTAGAGCTTTGAGTTGTAATCATTTTAATTTTTGATGTTATGAAAATCGAGAACCCAAGGACCCATTTTGATATAGGGTAAAGATAGAACCCAAAAGTCCATTTTGATATTGAGAAAATACACAACCCAAATGCACATTTTGATATGAGTTCTGAATGTATTAATTATCTTAAATATTTTAGTATTAGTTGTAATTGCATTTTCTACTTAAATAAACTTATTTAATTTAAATAGATTTATTGTGAATTTTAAGGTGTGTAAAAATACAAATTTAACCTTCCTTTGTCTATTTCTTTATGTTTCCTCAAATGTAATTACTGAAATATTGTTCCCCAAAATCTATTGAAAAGATTTATCCCCAAATCACATATCCACACTCCTCATTGTTTCTCTCAGCAGAATTGTATATCATTTATCCTTAGGTGGCGTTTGGTTCATAGAATGCAATTAGAATCAGAATCGAAATGAGAATGAGAATGAAATGGAATATAAAGGAAATAATGTTGTTTGGTTTGACCACTGGAATCAAAAAAGAAATTAATATTACAGTGTTTAGTTTGCTTATAGAATGGAATAGAAAAAACTATAAATTACCTTAATACCATTATACTCAATAAAGTTTAAATAATATCATTTAATTATTATTTTTTTGTCAGAAAAAAATACATTATTGAAATCATTATTTTTCTAAATAATTATTACTTAAAAAAATATTATTAATATTATTATTTTTCTAAATAGGGTTTTGAGGTTTGGGATTTGGGATCTAGGAATTTAGGGTTTAAGGATTTGGGATTTGTGGTTTAGGGTTTAAAGTTTTAGGATTTGGGATTTGGGATTTGGAATTTAGGGTTTTAGGATTTAGGATTTGGGGTTTAGGATTTAGGGTTTTAAGATTTGGGATTTGGGATTTGGGATTTAGGGTTTTAGGATTTAGGATTTAGGGTTTTAGAGTTTTAGGATTTGGGGTTTAGGGTTTAGGGATTTGAGGTTTAGGGTTTTCGGATTTAGGTTTATGGTTTAGGATTTTGGGGTTTTGGGTTGTGGGAGTTGGGGATTTATCGTTTATGGTTTAGGGTTTGGGGATTTAGGTTTTAGGTTTTAGGATTTAGGGTTTTAGGGTTTTGGGGTTTTGGGTTTAGTGTTTAGGTTTTTAAGGTTTGGGGTTTAGGGTTTTAGGATTTATGATTTGAGTTTAGGGTTATATTTGAGGTGAGGGTAAAATTGGAAAAAAAATTAAGATGAGAATAGAATCATAATTCCTAAAAGGGGGAGAAAGAATTGTGATTCTTTCTCCTTTATAAATTGATTTCATTCTTGACTCATTTTTAAGCCCAATCAAACACACAAATGGAAGGAATCAATTATGATTCTTTTTCATTCCCTTCAATTAAACACAATATTAGCGCATTTACCTATTTTTTTCAATAAAACAACCCCTTTAACTATCCCCATAAATACCCTAAGTTGCATTCTCACATGCATCATGGATATCAATAGGAAACTACATTGTTTTTGGTCTCATGTAACTCATCTCCTCTGATTTATTTGTAAGGTTTAGATTCACTATTTTATTTTATGTGATGTTTACATATGTATAAGGGTTACTATTGTGAGTTCTATCTTGTCTTAAAAAAGAATATGATTTTTATTGTATAACAATATAGTTCTTATTCATTTCATAACAAATTATGAAAATTAGGAATATAATAACAATGTTTTTCTTTAATGTTTTTTAAACTATATATAAGGGTTACATTCAATGTTTTATTTTTTATAATGTTTAGATATCAGTATTATTTATAATTTGATGCAACTTTTCATGATTTTGCACTTAATTACAAGTTTTGTTGGTAAACAATTTTAACATATGTTATTGAAGTTTTTGTTGATTTCAATACAAAATATAAAATTTTATGAAAATTCTATGTAAGACGTACATTACATGAGTTACATGTATCTATTAATTAAATTTTCAAAGAGCCTTGTGTTGTTTTGGTAAAAGATGAATGTACTTTTAATGTTTAACAATATAGCTCTTATTCATTTCATAACAAGTAATAGAAACTAAGAATATAGTAGCAATATTTTTTCATGTTTTTTAAACTATATGTAAGAGTTAAATTCACTGTTTTATATTATGAAATCTTTACATATATTGCATTACTTGTAATTTGTTGTAATTTTTCATAACCTTGCACTAACTGTAAGTTTTGTTAATAAATTACGTTAGTTGATATATGTTGATGTTTTTTTATCAACACAATGATTCCACTTTTGTTGATAAATTACGTTAATTGATATATATTGATGTCTTTTTATCAACACAATGATTGCATTTTGTATGAGTTTTGTGCTTGGAAGGATCAACATTCTGGCATATTTGGGGGAAATAAGTTACTATCTAGGATACCGATTTTGGTGTAAGTTTTTTGTTATTATTTCATGTTAACATTATATTATTTACATTTATATTATTACATTGTAACACCTATAAATGATTATATTTTTTGTTAATGTAGAATGAATGTAAGAGAATTATCGGTCATGATGAAGATACTACTAGTAATACAATCCAACTTATTAGTCTAATTATTTGGTTTGATACATTGCTTCTTGGGTTCCATTTAATAGTGTTGAATATTTGGCCAAAGATTGAGAAAATGTTGAAGTTGTATATTGTCCGGTAAATATTGATAACAATAAGCATGTTTGTTGTGTAATTGATTTAAAGAATCGATCAATTAGAGTATTTAATTCGCTAGATACAAGTGATATTAGGTTGAAATGCAATCATTATGTAAAGCAATGAAGTAATTTATCGTACCCATTATGTATGAGTATTGTTGTTTAAGAAATCATAATAGAAAAGGCAAAAAACATAAAACTCACTTTTTGTAACAATTTTTTCTTGGTTTTTCATTGATTCTCTTCAAGAATCTCTTAAAAACAAATGTGATGTTGAATGTTTTTTATTACTTTCTTATAACAGTGATGGTTAGTGATGGACATTGAGATGACACAAATTATGATGTAGTTGGAATATGATAGATATGTGAATATTTTTGTGGAAGATGTATCACAAATTGACAATAAAGAATCAATTGACAGTGATAGAGTAGATTCTAACAACAATGCGAGTAATTGATGACAATCATAAACGAAGAGCTATCTGCCACGACCTTAATTTTTCAAGTATCGATCGTGCGGCACTTAGCACGGTCCGTTGCACTAAGCCTGCCTTTCAATCCGAAATGTAACTCCAAAGAGAATAGAAAGAGAGTTTGCAAAAAATGCTTTGTATTGCTCTAGAGAGAGTTTATGTTACAAATGCTAAGAATTCCCAAGATTTCCAAGGATTTCCAAGATGAATGAAAATGAAGACCAATGGGTCTATGATAACTGTATTTTATACAGTTATTTGCATCAATTTTAGTAATGATAATTGCTATGTTCGTTTAATATTTATTAATTTTTGTTAAATAAATTAATGTTTTCCGTTTATGTGCAAAAAATACATTTTTAATAAAATTAAATAATTTGTATCGAAAATGTACTTAATTTCATATTTTTGTCCACAAATATAATTTATGATAATATAGTTTCTTAATTACAATTTATATAAATCGAAAATATAATTTAAATTAAATTTGGGCTTAATTATAATTATTAAAAGTTAAAAATTTAATTTAAAATTAGTAAAGGGCTAAACTGTAATTTAAGAAAGTTTAAAATGTAATTTGAAATAAATTTGTGGGTAAAAATATAATTTATAAAAGTTTGAATATTCTCAAGGAGATGAAGTCCACGCGCATCATCGTTTCGCCAAACGTACCGTCCGTGCGGATCAACGGCCCGGGATTCGCGTGTCAATCAAGCTCGACAAAGGCGATTGGGGACAGAATATACCTTTCGCGCGCTCGGCGGTTGCCAGATGGCCCCACGTGTCGCGCAGTTTCGTCGATTTGGGCCCCACATGCTCACCGGTTGAGATTCCCTCGACGCGATCGCCGACCGCTGGATCAGATCAACGGCCCGGATCCGCTGGCCCATCCAAGCTCGCGCACCGAGCCGCTTCGTGTTGCAATCCCGTGAGCGCAGCCCATACAAGCGGCGTGCATCTTTCGCCACAAAATAAGAATCGCCACGTGTCCATCGAATATTGAAGCGAATCAAAGTCCGACACGACATTTTTATGTCATACAGGATCAAGGCCGGATCAAGACCCGTTTCCCGTTGCCTCGTTTTCGCTGCGCCCATCCTACCGTTCCTACGTGCACTGGTACAGACTAATGACGTACGCCACGTGGCATTTGGAAATGTTTCTCAATAATCAGACGCCGACACGTGGCATGCACTTTAAATTAAAAATCAATCGGCGGATCAACCTTGCTTTCACGCGTGAGAATAATTTATATTTTTCGATACAAAAATCGATACGCTGCGTGATTTTATTTTTTCGATAAAATTTAATTACGCGTTTTCGATAAAAAAATAAAATAAAAATGTAATATTTTAGATGTATTTTTTAGCTATAAATAGGAGATAGTTTTTAGTTGTAAAAAAAAGTTTTTGGGTCGAGAAGAAGAGTTTTGTGGTAGTTTAGAAATTTTGTAGTGTTCGGTTTTGGACAAATAGAATACGCAGAAGCCATTTTTTGGCTTTTGTTGTGTTACGTGTGCCAAATATTTTCGCTTTCTTGATGTTTTAATTTTCCTTATTCTTCATCTTATTTTTCTCAACTGTTGTAATTTTAATTTTAATTTTATTAAGTAATTTAATTTTTTCTAGGGTTGCATTTGATTCAAATTTATGAAGCTTTGATTTTAATTATTTTTGATAGGTTTATAAGACGTTGGATTTGTTTGTTTTATCTTGCTGCTAATGCTTTTTGATTATTTACTTAATTTTATCAAAAACGATTTGTGGCATAAAAATAAAACTTGAGAAAGGCATTTTTGTGTATATTGCGTCAGTAGATAAAATGACATGTATGATGAAGCGATAGAATATACCCTAATTGTACAGGTGTGGCCATTCGAGAACTTAGAACTTAATTAATCTTGTCAATTTAATTTCATAGAGATATAGTGAATTAATTTAACGCAGTGTGTTTATGATTCTAATAGATGTATGAATAAAAAAGAAGTTTTCGGTTGACAAATAAAATGTACTAAAAATATAAATCCAAAGAAAATAATATGATCGAGTGGATTAGTTTGGTGAAGAATTGCAATCCTAGAGTTCTTTTATTTTCTTGTTCACTTTTTATTAAATCAACGGTATTTTGGATAAAATCGAGAAAGATACAATTTTAAGACTAACAAACTATAGTAATAAATCGTGGGATCGATCTTTACTTATAAATGTTATTACTATGACCGTGTATACTTGCACGAAGTTCGTGTGTTGAAAAACACGCAACAAGTTTTTGGCGCCCGGGATTTGTTTTACTATTTTCATTGTTGATATTAATACCAATCAACTGGTTTTAGTTCAAAAAAAAAAAAAAAATTGTTTTTTTTATCATTGCTTGCTTAATTTATTTTTCAATTTTCTGCGGCGTTGAGATTTTGTTTGACACACAAAATTTTAGTTTCACATAAAGAAAAATAAATATATTTTTATTTTTTTTATTTTTTTATTTTTTTTTTATTGTTTTTTGTTTAGTTTATTTTGCAATTTTCTAGTGCGTTGAGATTTTGTTTGACACACAAATCTTAACACAAAAAAGAAAAAAATAGAAAAAATTATTTATTATTTATGCTTGCTTAATTTATTTTTCAATTTTCTCGTAAGTTGAGATTTTGTTTTGACCATTAATAAATCTTAACTTACAAAAAGAAAAACAAATTGAGAAGTCAGTCAAGACTATAAAACAAGCGCTTCTTGGAGGCAACCCAATGGTGTTTTTATTTTTTATTTTTTATTTTTTTCGCATTTATTAGTTTTTGTATTTTGTTATGTTGTTATTTTATTTCATTTTTTTTCGTAGGTGCAAACGAGGTAATAAAGCTATTTTGGCTTAACCAATCAAACAAACCAGGAAGTTTCTTAAACCCATCTGAAATGTTCTTTAACTTTCACACATTGAGGACAATGTGTATATTAAGTTCGGGGGTGGTGGATATATTGAACGAATTAAAATACTTTCTGGATGTGATTGTTGTGAAATTTTTTTTTTGTTTGGTTGATTGAAGATACGTTGCTATGAATAGTGATTTAGTTTTGTTTTTTCGATTTAAATGATGCATATCTCTTTGAAAAATCAATGTTGTCTAAGTAATGATTAATTTTTACGTATATGTCATTTTTACAAGAATAATTATTCATGGCACTAGTCTTGATTTTTGATTTGCTATGATAATTTAGAGAATGTTTATGTGAGTATTGAATTGATTGATTTTGTGGTGCCACAGTTCTTAGAATTTGTTTGATTTTCTCTCGATATTAAATTATAGATAACATTTAACTAAGAAAATGATTTAGGCCATCTTTGGATCGTTTGAGCCTTTCTATCTACCTCACATGCATTATCAATAGTATACCCCATTTGAGCTTCAAAGTTTATATATATATATATATATATATATATATATATATGTCTCATTTCAAAAGCCTATCTAAAAAGTATATATATATATATGTGTTTAGATATACCTATTGTTCTTATTGCACTAACATGTTCCAATTGTTAGTAAATGTTGAAGGATATATCGAAAAAAAAATGGGTTGCTTAAAAAAAAAGCAGAAAAGAAAAAAAAGCAGAAAAAAAAAGCAGAAAAGAAAAAAAAAGATTCTGAAAAAAAAAGAAAAAGAAAGAAAAGAAATCAGAAAAAAAAAGCAGAAAAAAAAAAAAACAAAAAAGGTGAAAGTGATGATAAATCCCAAATTGGGTTGGAATTATTGTGATGATAGAAATATCTTGTTCAATCAAATGTTATGCTCGGGAAAAGTTTTAAGCTAAATATTATCTTTCATTCCTACCTTTACCTAAGCCATACATTACAAGCTTAATGAAGTCCTATTGATTTATTGTTTTGTGTTTGTCTAAATTAGTGGAGAGAGAAATGAAAAATAGACTATGAGATTTGTGATTTCATGATAATTTGTTTGATTTTATATGTGGTATAAATCGATCCGGATTGCATGTAATGAAATTTGAAAAGACTTCACACACACACTTAAAAGTTCATTGTAAAAAAGGTTATATACTTTTAAATTGATTTTGATACTTAGATAAAATTCTTTGATTTCTTTGAAGTTATGTTATTAGGAATGTTTAAAAGAAATATTTTGAAAATCACTATTTTAAATGCGCTTTATCTTTGTTTTATTTTTCTTCCTTTTGCTCGAGGACCAGCAAAAACTTAAGTTTGGGGTGTTGATAACTGTATTTTATACGCTATTTGCATCAATTTTAGTAATGATAATTGCTATGCTCTCAAGTTAATATTTATTAATTTTTGTTAAATAAATTAATGTTTTCCGTTATGTGCAAAAAATACATTTTTAATAAAATTAAATAATTTGTATCGAAAATGTACTTAATTTCATATTTTTGTCCACAAATATAATTTATGATAATATAGTTTCTTAATTACAATTTATATAAATCGAAAATATAATTTAAATTAAATTTGGGCTTAATTATAATTATTAAAAGTTAAAAATTTAATTTAAAATTAGTAAAGGGCTAAACTGTAATTTAAGAAAGTTTAAAATGTAATTTGAAATAAATTTGTAGGGTAAAAATATAATTTATAAAGTTTGAATATTCTGCTGGAGATAAGTTCACGCACAGATCATCGACTTCAAACGTGGACCGTCCTGATCGTGGGCGGATCAACGGCTCGGATTCGCGCGTGTCAATCAAGCTCGACAAAGGCGATTGGGAGACGAGATATACCTTCAGCGGCTCGGCGTGCTGGGCCCCACGTGTCGCGAGGCCAGGCGCGACGGCCCCACACGTTCGGCCGCGCGAGTTGATTCCCTCGACGCGATCGGCCGATCGGCCGTGATCAGATCAACGGTCCGGGACTGAAAGGCGTCCGTCCAGCTGCCGCGCGAAGCCGCATTTCGTGTTGTAATCCTGGTGACGCGTCCATACAAGCGCTGCATCTTCATTTTTCACGAAATAAGAATGCTACACGTGTCCATCGAATATCGTCAATCCAAAGTCCGACACGTGGCTATTTACGCTGCGCGCGACCGCTACCGGATCAAGACCGCCTGTTCCACCGTTGCCTCGCTTAATGGGCGCCAATCCTACGTTACTGCTCCTACGTCGGTACTGTCAGGTACAACGACGTCGCCACGTGGCATTTGAAATGTTTCAGCCGAATCCGACCGACACGTCGCAGTACGACTTTAAATTAAAAAATCAACGGCGTAGATCAAGCTTTCAATGCGTGAGAATAATTTATATTTTTTCGATATTAAAAATCGATACGCTGATTTTATTTTTTCGATAAAATTTAATTATTGCTTTCGATAAAAAAATAAAATAAAAATGTAATATTTTAGATGTATTTTTTAGCTATAAATAGTGAGATAGTTTTTAGTTGTAAAAAAGTTTTTTGGGTTGGAGAAGAGTTTTGTGGTAGTTTAGAAATTTTGTAGTGTTCTGTTTTAGACAAATAGAACACGGTAAGCCATTTTTGTTTTTATTGCTTCGCGTGGCCAAATATTTTCAGCTTTGATGTTTTAATTTTCCTTATTCTTCATCTTATTTTTCCGAATCATTGTAATTTTAATTTTAATTTTATGAAGTAATTTAATTTTTCTAGGGTTGCATTTGATTCAAATTTATGAAGCTTTTGATTTTAATTATTTTTGAGTTTATAAGACGCTGGATTTGTTTGTTTTATCTTGCTTAATGCTTTTGATTATTTGTTTAATTTTATCAAAACTATTTGCGGCATAAAAATAAACTTAGAAAGGCATTTTGTGTATATATTTCGTAGATAAAAATGACATTGTATGAACAAGGATAGGAATATACCCTAATTGTATGTGTGGCCATTTGAGAACTTAGAACTTAATGAATCTTGTTGAATTTAATTTCATAGAGATATAGTGAATTAATTTAACTATGAGGTGTGTTTGAGGCTCGGAAGAGATGTATGAATAAAAAAGAAGTTTTCGGTTGACAAATAAAATGTACTAAAAAATATAAATCCAAAGAAAATAATATGATTGAGTGGATTAGTTTGGTGAAGAATTGCAATCCTAGAGTTCTTTTATTTTCTTGTTCACTTTTATTAAATCAACGGTATTTTGGATAAAATCGAAAAGATACAATTTTAAGATTTCAACAAACTATAGTAACAAATCTGGGATCGATCTTTACTTATAAATGTTATTACTTGCGCATACGTGTATGCACGAGTTCGTGGTGTTGAAAAAACACGCAACAAGTTTTATGCGTTCCTACGGGATTTGTTTTACTATTTTCATTGTTGATATTAATACCAATCAACTGGTTTTAGTTCAAAAAAAAAAAAAATTTGTTTTTTTTTATCAAGGTTTGTTTAATTTATTTTTCAATTTTCTCATGCGTTGAGATTTTGTTTGACACACAAAATTTTAGCTCACATAAAGAAAAATAAATATATTTTTATTTTTTTTTATTTATTTTTTTTTTTATTATTGTTTTTTGTTTAGTTTATTTTGCAATTTTCTAGTGCGTTGAGATTTTGTTTGACACACAAATCTTAACACACAAAAAGAAAAAAAAATAAAAAAAAAATTTGTTGTTATTTATGGTTGCTTAATTTATTTTTCAATTTTCTCGTAAGTTGAGATTTTGTTTGACACACAAATCTCAACTTACAAACAGAAAAACAAATTGAGAAGTCAAGCTGAAGACTATAAAACAAGCGCTTTCTGTGAGGCAACCTAATGTGTTTTATTTTTTATTTTTTATTTTTTTCGCATTTATTAGTTTTTGTATTTTGTTATGTTGTTATTTTATTTCATTTTTTTTTCGTAGGTGCAAATTGAGGTAATAAAGCTATTTTGGCTTAACCAATCAAACAAACCAGGGAAGTTTCTTAAACCCATCTCGAAATGTTCTTTAACTTTCACACATCGAGGACAATGTGTATATTAAGTTTGGGGTGGCGGATATATCAACCGAATTAAAATACTTTTCTCGATGTGATTGCTTGTGAAATTTTTTTTTTTGTTTGGTTGATTGAACATATGTTGCTATGAATAGTGATTTAGTTTTGTTTTTTCGATTTAAATGATGCATATCTCTTTGAAAAATCTGAATGTTGTCTAAGTAATGATTAATTTTTACGATATGTCATTTTTACAAGAATAATTATTCATTTAGCACTAGTCTTGATTTTTGATTTGCTATGATAATTTAGAGAATGTATGAGTATTGAATTCGATTGATTTTGTGGTGCCACAGTTCTTAGAATTTGTTTGATTTTCTCTATATTAAATTATAGATAACATTTAACTAAGAAAATGATTTAGGCCATCTTTGGATCGTTGAGTCTTTTCTATCTACCTCACATGCATTATCCATAAGATACCCCATTTGAGCCAAAGTTTATATATATATATATATATATATGTCTCATTTCAAAAGCCTATCTAAAAGTATATATATATATGTGTTTAGATATACCTATTGTTCTTATTGTACTAACATGTTCCAATTGTTAGTAAATGTTGAAGGATATATCGAAAAAAATGGGTTGCTTAAAAAAGGTAAAAAGAAAAAAAAGGTAAAAAAAAGCGAGAAAAGAAAAAAAAAAGATTCTAAAAAAAAAAAAAGAAAAAGAAAGAAAAGAAATAAAAAAAAAGCAGAAATAAAAAAAAACAAATATGGTGTATGTGATGATAAATCCTAAATTGGGTTGTAATTATTGTGATGATAGAATTATCTTGTTTCAATCTCGAAATGTTATGCTCGGAAAAGTTTTAAGCTAAATATTATCTTTCATTCCTACCTTTACCTAAGCCATACATTACAAGCTTAACTAAGTCCTATTGATTTATTGTTTTGTGTTTGTCTAAATTAAGGGAGAGAGAAATGAAAAATAGACTATGAGATTTGTGATTTCATGATAATTTGTTTGATTTTATATGTGTATAAACTGATCCGGATTGCATGTAATGAAATTTGAAAAGACTTCACACACACACTTAAAAGTTCATTGTAAAAGGTTATATACTTTTAAATTGATTTTGATACTTAGATAAAATTTTTGATTTCTTTGAGTTATGTTATTCGAATGTTTAAAAAAGAAATATTTTTGAAAATCACTATTTTAAATGCGCTATCTTTGTTTTATTTTCTTCCTTTGCTCGAGGACTAGCAAAAACTTAAGTTCGGGGGTGTTGATAAGCGTATTTTATACGCTTATTTGCATCAATTTTAGTAATGATAATTGCTATGTTTGCTTTAATATTTATTAATTTTTTGTTAAATAAATTAATGTTTTTCCGCTTATGTGCAAAAATACATTTTTAATAAAATTAAATAATTTGTATCGAAAATGTACTTAATTTCATATTTTTTGTCCACAAATATAATTTATGATAATATAGTTTCTTAATTACAATTTATATAAATCGAAAATATAATTTAAATTAAATTTGGGCTTAATTATAATTATTAAAAGTTAAAAATTTAATTTAAAATTAGTAAAGGGCTAAATCGTAATTTAAGAAAGTTTAAAATGTAATTTGAAATAAATTATGGGTAAAAATATAATTTATAAAAGTTTGAATATTCTCAAAGAGGGAGATGAAGTCCATCGCAGATCATCGACACGAAACGTGGACCGTCCGATCAAGGATCAACGGCGGCTTATCTTCGCGTGTCAATCAAGCTCGACAAAGGCGATCGGGGACGAGATATACCTTTCGCGCGTTCTACGGCGCCGGTTCATCGCGTCGCGTGCGCAGTTTGCCGATTGGGCCCCATACGTCGGCCGCAGATCTCTTCGACGCTGATCGCCACCGTCGGATCGATCAATCGGCCCGCATTGAAGTCGGCCCATCCAATCGCGCCGCACCGAGTCAGCTCGTGGTTGCAATCCCTGCGCGACGCGGCCACAAGCGCGGCATCTTCGGCCACAAGAATCACACGTGTCCATCGAATATTGAAGCCGAATCAAAGTCCGACACGTTATTTGCTGCCACACACCGCTACGATCAAGACCCGTTTCCCGTCATTCGCCTCGCGCGCCAATCCTACGCGCCGTTCCTACGCGGCCGGTTTGTGTACCCAATGACGTGCCGCCACGTGGCATTTGGAAATGTTTCAATCGACGACACGTGGTACGCACTTTAAATTAAAAATCGAAACGGGCATCAAGTTTCACGCCAGAATAATTTATATTTTTCGATACAAAAATCGATACGCGTGATTTTATTTTTTCGATAAAATTTAATTACGCTGAAGCGTATAAAAAATAAAATAAAAATGTAATATTTTAGATGTATTTTTTAGCTATAAATAGAGATAGTTTTTAGTTGTAAAAAAAGTTTTTGGGTTGGGAGAAGAGTTTTGTGTAGTTTAGAAATTTTGCTTAGTAAGAAATTCGGTTTGGATAAATCAGAAAACAGAAGCCATTTTTTGGCTTTTGTCAGTGTTGCACACAAATATTTTCGCTTTCTTGATGTTTTAATTTTTCCTTATTCTTCATCTTATTTTTTCCAACTGTTGTAATTTTAATTTTAATTTTATGAAGTAATTTAATTTTTTCTGGTACATTTGATTCAAATTTATGGCTTTTGATTTTAATTATTTTTGATAAAGGTTTATAAGACGTTGGATTTGTTTGTTTTATCTTGCTAATGCTTTTTGATTATTTACTTAATTTTATCAAAGCGATTTGTGGCAGGTAAAAAATAAACTTCAGAGAAGGCATTTTTGTGTATATTGCCGTAGATAAAATGACATGTACGATGAAGGATAGGAATATACCCTAATTGTATGTGTGGCCATTTGAGAACTTAGAACTTAATGAATCTTGTTGAATTTAATTTCCATAGAGATATAGTGAATTAATTTAACGAGGTGTGTTTGTACGAGTTCTGGAAGAGATGTATGAATAAAAAGAAGTTTTCGCTGGACAAATAAAAATGTACTAAAAAATATAAATCCAAAGTTAAAATAATATGATTGAGTGCATTAGTTTGGTGAAGAATTGCAATCCTAGAGTTCTTTTATTTTCTTGTTCACTTTTTATTAAATCAACGGTATTTTGGATAAAATCAGAAAGATACAATTTTAGTACTCAACAAACTATAGTAACAAATCTCCGTGGGATCGATCTTTACTTATAAATGTTATTACTTGCGACCGTGTATACTTGCACGAGTTCGTGTGTTGAAAAACACGCAACAGTCTATTTGTAGTGTGGCTCTAAGCTTAAGACTATGCCACACTTTTTTAGAGACTTCCAAGTCTAGAATGTACATGAGTCTTCTAGTATTATATACAACATACCACAAGGTTCTAGGACCTTCTAGCCAACCCTAGAGTCTTCTAGGAGTGTCTAGCTTCTTCATGCAAGTTCTAGGATGTTCCATAAACTTCCAGTGGCTTCTACATCCTTCAAGTACCCTCCACCATGTTCTAGAATATTCTAGTCCATTCTAGCACCCTCCAGCGTGCTCTAGAATATTCTAGGGTCTTCAAGGCTTGAGTTGAGTTCATCCAACTCTAGCTTATTCTAGACATCTTTAGGCCACTCTAGATCATTCTCTTGTAGAAAAGTCTAGATCCTTTGGGTAAGCACCATTTATTTGGATTTCGCGGGACTATTTGAGCGGGACGTGACATATCGATGGTAATAGAAGAGCTTATGGGATGTAGGTTTGTGCAATGGAGGATTGGAGAAGAGAGTGAGCAATATTTAATTCTTGTTAATCCTAAGATCTGTAAGGATAATATGGTACTTTTGTATTACTTTATATTTAATTAATCTATTATATGTGTTATTTGGATAAATATGACTAGATTTTATAAATCTAATTTATATAAGTAAATCAATAGTTCTGAATTGATATTAATGCTATTTGCACTAAAGAGTAAAGTGGATAAAATTAGAGAATGAGTAATTATAAGTCACATTTTAAATAAGAAGAAAAATATTAACTTACAATAATACTATTTAATTTGATAAATCATAAATCCTAAATTCTAAATTCTAAAATCCAAAATCTTAATCCCCATATACATATATGTTTTTATTTTTTAAAAAACTGTATATTAAATTTGTTATTTTTGTCATTTTTACTTATTAAATATGCTATGTTTATCATTTTTACTTTTAAATATAAATATCCACTATATTGATTTTTTTTCTTTTAATATCGGACAAATCTAAGACCCAATCCATCGCCTAATAACCAAATGAACTTTTCACATTTTACCAAAACATTTCCTATAAAAATTCAAATAAAATTTGAAAGTATATTTATAAAAATAAAAAATAAATCCACTCTACTTATATCAGTTATATTAATTTAGTTTATTTATTATTATTTAAATTATTTTGTTATGGAAAATAATAACGTGTTCAAATTATATAAATCTATTAGATTTATGATTTTTTTGGATCTTTCTAATATACATATATGTTTTTGTTTTTTTAAAACTATGCATATTAATTAATAAATATGATACTTTTGTCCTTTTTACTTATTAAATATTTTATGTTTGTTCTTTTTATTGATAAATATAAATACTTATTATATTAAATCTTTTATTCTTTTGATATTAGGAAAATCTAAGATACAATCCCTAGCCTATTAACTAAATGA
This sequence comes from Hippophae rhamnoides, assembly GCA_033030585.1. Taxonomy (NCBI): domain Eukaryota; kingdom Viridiplantae; phylum Streptophyta; class Magnoliopsida; order Rosales; family Elaeagnaceae; genus Hippophae; species Hippophae rhamnoides. The sequence goes on along the minus strand of CM065428.1, from coordinate 55,509,300 downwards.
ACTTTTTACATTTCACAAAAACATTTCCTATAAAAATTCAAATAAAATTTCACAATATAGTTACAAAAATAAAATAAAAATAATGCACTCTACTTATATCAATTATAATAATTTAGTTTATTTACTATAATTTAAATTATTTTGTTATAAAAAAGTGACAACATATTCAAATTATCAAATTTTAATTTTTTTAAATGTTTTATTAATTTTATAATCATTTTTTTCTATAGTCAAATACAACAGATAAAAATGATATTTAAAATATATAAAAAATAAAAGTAAAATAAATTTTTTTTTTATTTTTGTGCTCTCAATTTTCAAAATATAATGAATAAATTACTAATTAATGAGTCTATGAAAATAGAGTAATTAATGCATTTTTTTACTTAATATTTACTTATTTTATTCAATAAATAGTTTTTTTGTTAAAAGTATTAAAATGTAAACTTTTTAATGAAAATGAATGAAAATATATTTTTTTAAATTTTTTGGAATTTTTAATATAGGACCAATCAGAAGCTACCACGTGGTATGCCATGTAAGAAGAGGAGCTTTCTCGGTAAGCCAAGTAGACGTCATGCAAGCACGGAGAGCGAATCACGTTACATCGTGTGTAAGGGGACGAAACACGTACCACGTGTCAACACAACGTTCAATCCGAGTTTGGAAGTTGGTCAATGCGTCATACCACGTGTCGCTACGTCATTGCTTCACGTGTTCCACCCATGCGCCACACCATCCATTTCCAAAAATCATGTTGCGCTGTGTGTTGCTGACTTAGCAAGCGCTGACTGGCGTGTAGTTTACTTGAGAGATGAATATATGTTAGATTAGATTCAATTAATCATGTAATTAATTGATATTATATTGTGAGATTTTAGTTATTCACATGTTTAGAAAATTAGGGGATTAAATATTCTTAGATATTTTCTTATATATCTTTTTAGTTATCAAATTTGATTTAAGTAATTATTGTTATTTACTTTTAATTATTTTAATTTTGCTTCTTTAAAATATAGAATACCAAAAAAATTGATTTTTTTTTTTAGTTTTAAAAATTAGTTTCTAATAAAATAATCTTTGTGAGAATAATCTTTTCTTATCATTATATTACTTATTGTGATACATATAGTTGTGTATTTATTACGCACACTTCGTGTATGGCAATCACTAACCCCCAAAAAAATTCATCGATTAAAAATCATAAGTGCTTAATCAAGTAAATATATTCCTCTATCTTTATATTCATTGCTTATTTTCTTTTCCTTAAGATTAATAATTGCATATTTTTGCATTTGAAATTTGCCCATTTTATTCTACTTCATATATGTGATCGATCGACTAATCGTATGTACCATTAAATGCTTTATCTCATAACTTATCATGCGCAACTTCTCACTCCAAATCCCCCGAAGAATATTTAAAGCTATATGAAAGCAACAACAACGATGATCATGAGAAAAATAAAAAGCAACCATGGAAAGCCAAACCAAACATCGTAAGTGTTTTAGTCATTAACGAAGATCTTGTTTGACAAAAACTTATAAACTTTGAAAAAGATGAAAAAGAATATGCAAATGAGAAATCTCAAATCAACAAAGCTATTAAGATTAAGAGAGTGAAGAAGCTTTAACTACTTATGGCACAACGTTCTTACAATTCAATTTTAGAAGATGGTAGTGGTTAGATTACACTCACTATACCACGCTCAAATCTTAACGATTCGAACTCTGATATGTTACCACCTCATAAACAAAGGACTAGAAATGATACACCTTTACTAGGACCTACGAGGAAGCGTTTAAACTCTGATAGAGAATACACTAGTTTGTCTTTGCCATGGCCAGATTATAGGCACCACCACATTCCATCGCAAGAGTTTGAATTGGATCCTAGTTCTAATTTGTCTCCCCTTCGTAAACGAAGAGCACAGAATAACACATCTACTCAAATTGGACGAGAAAGTGAAGACTTATCACCTCTTTGATATCGAAAACATCACCATACACCATCCCTTGAATATGATATAAGTCTTTCACGTTCATCTAGGTTTAGTTATGATTTGTCTCCTCCTTGAAATCATGGAGCACGGAATGACACATCTTCACCATCTTGTTTCGGGAAAGCTAATGTGAATATGCCACATCTTCAATTGGAAACAACGTGAAATTCTATCTGATAAGCATGATAAAGAATATCCTTGAGCTTATTATGTTGGTTGTATCATGTAATTTATTTCATTCTAATCATGAGGTTTGGTAATATTACCTCATTTTTAAAGTAACAAAATTTATATAGTAATTACTTTCCAATTTGCACTACAACACATTGAAAAGAGTGCATTTACCAAAAAAGTTGTGTTTATGAATAAATGGTAAAACTACTCAATTTGATTAGGCCAAAAGATGCTTGAATGTTACAAATTCTTTGCATTGCTATAAGGATTACAAAAAAATTGATTTTTGGTTTAATTTTACTTGTACATTGGGCCTTATGAAAGCACAATATTAACTCCTTTAAGGGGATTTCACTAATTATGTGTGCTCTTTTATTTTTTTAATTCTAATAACTATTACTTGAGTTTTAAAAAAAATTATCGTATTTCTCCTTTCAGGCTTTTAGATTTATGAATAATACGAGGAAAAAAATTAAACTATATTTTGTATTATTTGAACATGAATTTGTGACTTAAATATTTGTCTGACCAACATTATGTAAAAGTTGCATAATTAAAAATTGAGACATGAAGATGATCTACCTATGACTTTGAGTTTGCAATAACAAAGCGAATTAATCCACTTCTCTTGTATTGCTTGCTTTTCTAGGGTTGTATATTTGTGTTGAAGAATATCAAAACGCTTAAAAAAATTCATATGTTTCATGTTCATCTTACTTGTATGTTAGACATGAAAATGTTATATAACATTACTTTTGAGTATAGAACGTGCTAAGTTAATTAGGCAACTCATCAATAACGCATTGTGATTAAGTGTATTGATTGTGCATATATTTTCTTAAAATATACACTTCAAATACCAAATCCAACAAACCAACTTAACAAGTTTGTCATATCAAAACAATCCAAATCAAAGTCATTATTATATAAGAAACTCCCCCTTCTTTGTATTCCTTGCGAGAAGCACACAAATGATTGAGACTTTAAATATTTTTTATGAGGAGTTTTCGATAATATTTTCATCGGGTACCTCCAAGGCTTCTACTTTCTTCCTGTTTTCTCATGAAATCACTCTATTTTATGGATAATATCTGAGAATTTCTTCATAAAATAGTATTATTTATGGTCACATCCACTTGCTCTAAACACTACAGAGGAAGAGGTGGCACAACTGCGAATACAATAGGAAGAAAAAGAAGTTGAAGTTGCTATAATCTAAATGGATTTGTTGCCTCTTGAACCATCTTTGAGTCAAATATAATTGATATGATTTAGAGCCTTTATGAAAAAAAATTATAGCTAAATTTATAATCAACTTGTTGAATTAAAGAGGCAACCAATTAACACTTAGAAACTCCTCTCAAATTTTCAACGCATAATGTTTTAATTTAAGTCTTTAGCTAGGGTTTGATGTATAAGTAGCAATTTACTCATTGTGAGTATTTGGGGAAAAAAATACCTATGGTGCGTGATAGAGTCCCACATCGTTCACGCAGGAGTACCAAGATGAAGTTGTTGCAAATAAAAAGGAACGAAAAACACAAACCAAGTCATACCTTTCTCGGCCTTTTGGCTAAGATCAAGTGTAGTATCTGTTCTTATCAGTTTAATATCTGATACGTGGTACAATGTGCCACTCGATATTAAATTAATTTTTTAAGGGGGAGGTCTCACCTCAATAGCTTGCTATTGGAGTCCTCGCGCGTCGACCATGCGTTGCACTACTGCAAGGGCCAGGCGTACCCCTCTATTTCAGTTGACAATTTTTCGTAATTCGAGTTTGTCAGTGAAACCATTTAATTATATGAACTACAAAAAACGTAGGCCATACCAATCTTGGGTTAGTTGTTCTTCCTCATTAATTAAATTTTCTCATGGATTAAAAACAGACTTGAGCAACTCCACTCTTTATGCATAAAAAAAAATTCGTACAGATTATCCAAATCATAATGCTCTCTCTGTTCATAGCTCTTCAATTAGTTACTCCCGGTTCCCGGTCGTAAGAAAGTTCAAGAAACAAAGCCAGTTTAAACTTTAATACCGATGATAAAATATCCATAAATGAGAAAAATGTAAGCATTAACTTTACAGATCCTGCCCAAAAGGTTGACAAACTAAATGGCAAATGAACAAAAAAGGGACGTAATTGAGATTTAAGACAAGAATGCATCAGCAAGCGCATCCACCAGACTCAGAGTGGGACTGAGCTGCATTGCCAGCCGTAGATTTTAGATTTACATCAACCATGCCTTCTTGCTTTGCTGAAGAGAGTGTTTCCATTCCAGGTAGAGCTGCAGCAATTTTCCTAAATAGTGGCTGCACAACGATTTGATTTTTAGCTACTCATCAAGTACAGTAACAGGTACTCATAAGACCCCCCACAATATATATATATATATATATATATATATATATATATATATATATATATATATATATATATATATATATCAACGAGTACTCAAGTGGTCCATTAAAAAGTTGCGGACAAAAAAGGGTCAAAAACTGCAAATGCATCATTAAATATTTTTAGAATCCAATTAATCGGAATTCAATATTAAATGGGTCCAATTAATCGGAATTCAATATTAAATAGGTACGATGGAGTTGAAATTTTTAGGTTTGTTTTAATAAAAATATATAAACTGAGCATTTAATTTTATGAAATTTATAGGGTGTTATAAATCTTATTAAAAAAATAGGCGCAAACATCCTTAAAAATGTTACTAACCACCGATGAGCTGTAAGCTCAAACTACATCTCTCATAATTACAATATGAAGATCTTCACATGTTAATTCCAATCGCCACAACTGTATAATTGTAGAATCCTTGACTATTTACCAAATAAAAATAAACCTTATTATACATCTAACCTCTAAAATTCCATGTTACACCCTGACCCACTTGCGAAAAAGAATAGAAATTCGAAACTATAAAAAATGTGCTATTATCCTTCTGTTGTTACGTATACAAACACAATAGCAACGTCTTGGACTAAAATACCTTCTTTGTTCACTAGAATTTTGATTGAAATCAAGCATTCATTAAGATTTAATGGATACAGAATCTACCTTTATATTAAAACCGGCCTTTGCACTGGTTTCAATAAACATGACATTTAGATCACGGGCTTTGGCTTCTCCTTCCTCTATAGACACTTGCCTGCAATATAAAGTGCATGTAAAACTAGATCAACAGAAGAAACTAAAAACAACTCCACAGTGCCAAACATGATAGCAATCACACCCTGAGAAAACAAGGTAAAACATCCAAAGCTAGTAAGAACGACACAACTTCATCTTCAACCACAACAAGCAACCTAACGAGCCAACGACTAAAAGTACCAGTAAGCATTACTAACCAAAAACTAGTTTTAAGTTTTTTTGGGAGCGAATCAATTCTAACACTAGTGTTATCCGGTATAAATGTTAAGGTTGCAAGCTTCCAAAGAGGAAAGACCCCAGTTTTTTTTATTTTATTTTCTTTTTTTCCTTTTATTTTTTGTCAGTTTCTTTGCCAAACAAAACCAGTAATGAGTAAACTAGTAAATCGTAAGTCTAGAAGGAGTAAAACTACCAAAACTAAATGAAAACAGGGAATAGGAACATTTATAAAATGTAGCCAGCTTCCATTACGATGAACTTCAAAGCAAGCAGGACTAGCAACATCCAAACTATCTACCAAGGAAACTATCTAGTGTCTATATTCAAATTTTATCTTTTCTCAACAAGGTCAGCTTTGTTTCCGACAAGGACAACAATGACATCACTGCCCCTCTCACTGCGCACCTCTTCTATCCACTTTACAGTATTTAGGAAAGATTGCCGACCTACCACATACACAACCAAAGAATCAGAAACATGCATCTTGCCTCTAGGATGATGACTGAAAACATGGGAAAGTCATTGAAACAAACAAGCACCATAAGAAGAAATCTTGACCAAAGATGAATCTACATTACAGCAAGAAAGCAGATAGCCTGTAAAGGACTGACTTCCAAAATGACTACATGAAATTAAGAAAACAGGCTAACATTCATAAATAACGAGATGCTTTTGATAGAAAAAAGTGGATATGAGTTAGAATATAAAATGGACAACAAACTAAGACCTTGCATACTTGCAACATCGAAGACAATAACTGCAACCGATGAATCCCTGATGTAGCTTGGAATGAGACTTCTGAACCTTTCCTGTCCAGCTGTATCCCTGCCACCATGAAATAACAAATATTTACAACTTTTTGAACAATGTAACTATCTTATATGCAAGTACTTGGCTCAGCCCAATTACAGGAAAACAAATAAAATCTTTAATCACAACATCACCAATGCTATAGCATTGACATAGGCGTAACAAGTATGGATGATTTCCACTCTTTTAGCGGATTTTACAAAATGCATCTGCAATAACAAGAATCATTATCTTGTTAAGCAAGGCCAAAACATCTAATGAACATATAAATAACTAATGAAAAAACCAAAGTTGACGACATAGCATTTTATCCATTACATTTAGTGTGCTGACTTCAATCTTCTTTTACGTAAAATTCAATTATAAACCCAGAAAAATAACAGCAGATCAATGAATTCAATTGAAATAGAAACAAATTGGAAAAAATTTATGAGAAAAATTGCACGAAACACACAGTTTCAACAATCATCCATCTTAAACAATGTCAGAAATACTGCAAGTCTACAACACTTATCAATGTCAAAGTAAGACCCAATATAAGTCTAAGTCTTACCATAACTGTAGCCGTACAGTCCGATCTTCAAGATACATGGTTTTTGATAGAAAATCAATACCAATTGTTGCCTGATCATCAGAAAATAATTTTTATTAATGTAAAATTGAAAATATCCATTAGCTTGAGTAAGCAAAATAGACGCATATTCATATAATCTCATTTTCAAACTCCAGAGAGAACATACGCACATCACTAGGCTACAAAACTTGCATCACGCAGTACTTAGCAGCATTCGTAATCTTTAGCCATACTATAGCATATAACCGCTACTTATTAATCAGACTAACTAAATCCAACATTTTTCTCTCTTTCGAAGTAGTAACGGAACAGCAAACGCACAATGCATCTATAATCTGATTGTTCTTATTCTTGAGAATCCAACAAGAATGAGTAACAAACAATTTCTTATCACCTTTCTTTTCTTCAAACCCAGAAAAAGGAAATCAATTAAAAATCAAAACAATCAGATCAACAGCGAGTAAGGAATCGAACGACACCGATTTGAGTCACACAAAAATAGACTTACAGAGAAGGGGAATTAAATGAGCCGGGATCTGAGTAAAGAAGAAATGACCTGATATGTGTTATCAAATTTATCGTACATGAAGCGAGTGATGATACTGGTTTTACCCACTGATTGATCCCCCAAGAAGACCAACTTGTACTTTGCCAACACTGAAACTGGTGCCATTTTTTAACTTGTGAGATCAAACAGAGAGGGGAAACACAATTTGAGACAACCTGAGCGAGCTTATGAGTGAATTTTGTAGGCTCTGATCTGATTGAAATCAACGAGTTTGTGGAGAGTGGGTAATGTTTGAACAATTTGAAGAATGAAAATGGCTAAGCCTTTTACCCGGGACTTGTTACTTTGTTAGACGTCTTATTTTCATTTGGTAGGAAAATGTATTTCAGACGACGTACACATCTTGCAAAGTTGGAAAATTTCAAAAATAGCCATAAAATTTACAATACCTTAAAAAATACCCTTATAGTTTAAATAATATGATAAATGCCCTCTCATATAATGGCTTTATATCACTATCTATTTATAGGAACAAAAAGGTAAACTCTCACAGATATATAATAACTTCTGCGTAATCACTCAGAACCCTCACACAAATTACCTGTCATCTTTCTCATACGAACTTAGATTCTTTTAAAACTAACCTCACTAGACGTATATCTATCACCGACTCCTTTATCCTCACTCCTCTATCTTGCGAATCTATTATTCTAGAACCACCGTCACCTTCACGGCTCTATCTTACGAACCCATTGTTCTAGAACCACCATTACCTTCACGCCTCTGTCACATTAACCCAAAACCCATCGTTTCATCATATCCTTAACGCAACCCATGGTTCCAAAACTCATCTTTGTATTAAGATGTGTGATGATAGTTTTCATTTCTTAGTATTCTGTAATATGGTATTATGGTTTGTTTTTAAGCTTGTATTTAAGGTATTATGGTTTTCATTTATATATAGGTGGTATTTTAATGACCTTATCTACGATATGATATTTGTATATTACTTTAATATATAATATTTGTAAACACATACTTATTTTGACTCATTTTATAATCTGGTTTTTAGAAATCTATATTAGTTCACAATATCTATAAACATAGACCTATCTGTAAATACAATATCTGGTACTCTAATCTATATGTATTCTGTATGTTTTTCCTTTTTATCTGGTTTTGGGATTTATTTTTATATGATATTTTGGAATTAATTTTATTTATATTATGCCTATATCTACTTGTGTTTTGTGTTTTTTAGGGTTATTCTTTCTTGGAATCATCTTTGTTGGTATTTATTGCTCAAAAATATTGTGTTTTTTAGCTTTGTTTAGTTGAATTGTTATAATTTAATCTTGAACTATATATTATTTTAATATTACTTTCTTTAAACATTATTATAATATTGTGTACTTTGTTCATGTTCAAATTCATGATCATATGTTTGATATTGTGTATTAATATTGAGGAGTAATGCACTTTTGAAAAAAAAATTGATTGTTATATAGGATGATAAAAATGAGTGAATTAGTCAGTGTGTATGTCTATTTAGTTGGTGAAGTTAGATGGGTTGGTCATATACCTGATGAAGAGTATACCTTATTTGTTGCTTTCATGATGCTAAGAAGGTTATTATGAAAAATAGGTTGATGCTAAAAAAGAGAAAACTTTAGGGTTGCGAAGAAAGTTGATAATGAGGAACATAATGTATTAAAAATAGATAATGAATTAGAAGATTGATGAAAGATTATAAAGATGATACAAAGAATAAGGCTAGACTTGTTTATGGAATTCAATTATTTGGAATTGGTTTTTTGTGCCCCATGTTAGATTAGCAACCTTTCAAGGAATCACCAACTATTTTACCAAACCAATCATAAAATGAACCATCTTTTGTACCAACAAATAAACCATCTTTTGATGATTACTATCCCATTTTTAATGATTTGAATAAGTCACCCCCTAAGCTCAAATGATAATCAAAGTCCTCACTTTGATATTGATGATTTTAACCTTGATTCATTTAAGTCATTCACAACTATTAATAAACAATCACATGATAATGTAGTATACATAAACCCAATTCATAGCTAAATGAATGACAACATCCAAGGAATTGTGAAAGGTTGAAAAAATATAAAGGAAAGGTAATTGTTGAAATTGAAGATGAAAATTATGATGAAGAGAATTTTTTTAAAGAGCAATCCTGATTGGAATGATGATACAACAATGAGGATGATAATAAGGGTGAAATTTATGATACTAATGATAATCTTCAATATTTAGGGGTTGAAAATGACCATCATATGAATGATATGACTCAGAGTATTGTCAAGGAAAAAGTTCTAGGAAAGTCATCAGATACTATAAAGGTAGGAAATTTAAAAGAGTAAGTAATGATAAAATTGAGTTCAAAGCAATGGATATATTTACGGATGTTAAAGAATTTAAAGCTATCTTACAAGAATACATAATTTAAGTTAGGATTCAATGTGACAAGTTTAAAATTGACACAACTTGAATTACTACAAAATGTAAAACACCTGATTATGGATGGAGGATACAAGCTTCTATTGGAACTAATAAGAAAACTTTTATGGTTAAAACACTTGAGCCAGTAGACAATAAATGAAGACATATTTGTCAAAAAGTTGAAAAATAAAGATCTGCAACATCCTCTTGGTTAGTTTTTTAATTGAAAAACTTAGTCACGGGAAACTCTAATATAAGTATCCTTGTATTGGATGCTAAATGTTAAAGAAGATGAAATATATTTGTACTTGACTTAACACTGTATAGGGTAAGAGAAATTACTTGTAATGGAGAATTGGGCTACCATATGGGTAATTTTGCAAAAATAAGGTAATATTGTCATATGGTTATAAAAAATAAGCCAAGATCAATGGCAGTTGTAGATACTCATATACCAATACCAAATGTCAACCCTTATTTGAGGAGATGTTTCATTAACTTATCCACTCTAAAACAAAGGGTATTTAAATGGATGCATGTCTTTCCTTGGTCTAGATGGATGTTTTGTAAATGACCCATATAAAGTTATATTGATGGTTGTTGTTGGATTGGATGCTAATGGAAGTTTGTTTCCAATTACTCTTGCTTGGACTGAATCTAAAAATGATGAAACTTAGATGTTGTTTATGAATTTATTGGACCAACATATTGGGGAGTTTGAAAATAGAAGGATGTGCTTTCATGTTTGATAAACAAAAAGGTCTTATTGAAGTAATCATTAAGTTTTTTACAACTTCATATATGAGATTTTGTGCTAGGCATATTTATAACAACTTGAAGGGTAAGCATCTAAGTATGAAAATGAGATCATTGTTCTTGGCGGCATCTAAAGCAACTAGAATGACGGAATTTAATGAGTTGATAAATGAAATTAAAAATAAAGCACGTGAATATTTAAGTAAGATTCAAACTTCACATTAGATTATACATGCTTTTAATGGTGATGTAAAAGTTAAGCATGTAACTAATAACATAACTGAAATTTTTAACAATCGGTTGAAAAGAGTGAGATTTGGACCTATTATGGAATTATTTTGAAAGGTCAAAAGAAAAATGATGATATTAATAATGAAAAGCAAAGAAGAGGCTTTGAAGTGAACTACTCATCTTCTACCAAATATAATGAAATATATTTTTCAAAGACAAGAGGAAGGAAGAGTTTAATGGTATTGTATGCTAGAGATTGAATATTTGAAGTATTGGATGGTTGTAATATGTTGGTTAACTTAAATAAGTGGACATGTGGTTGTTATAGGTGGCAATTGAGTGGTTTATCTTGTAAGCATGATGTCACCTATATTATGGACAGAAGGTATAAGATTGAGGACTATGTACATCTATATTTCACAAAGACTTCGTATTTGAAGATATATTTCTTTTTTATTTATCATGTTCCATCTTAAGAATAGTGGATTATGATTCCTGATGAGTAACAAATATTTCCATCAATTTATAAACCAAAGAAATGTAAACTCAGAAATAGAGAGAAGCTACTGAACTAGAGGAACATAAGAGGTCTCAAGGATTGAAATATAGGTATTGCAATCAATTTGGTTATAATCAGAGGTCATGTAAGGAGAAGTTAAAAAATTTAACTAATGAAACTCATGTAAAATTGTAACTATTCATTTATTAAATATACTTGGTTGATTATATTTAACTTTAAATTATATATAGGAAAAGGCTTCAAAGAATGTGGTAAAAAAAAGGAAAACAAAAGAACTATTCAAACTCAAGTAAAGTATTATATATATAACATATTCATTATGTATTACTTCTTATAAAATAGATTAAGTTTACTATTCATAAATCATGTGATAGACATTGGTAGTGCAACCAATAACAAGCAAAAGACGGGAGAATCAACAAGTGGAAGTGAGCTTTCTGAAATAGGAGTTTGATTGCCTTATCAAATGACCATATATGTTTATGTTATTTTTTCTATAATTTTTAGTTTAAAATATGTAAATAAAAGGTAAAATGAATATGATTTCAAAGGAAATCTTTTGTAGATCAAAGTTCATGTATACACCAAGTTTTGGGGGACATAACATGAATTTTGTGACTTTTGTATATTTAAATTCATTTAGGGTATCCCATCCCCTTCGACATTATAAGAATTTAGATTGTAATATGGACTGTGAATATGGTTGTAAATTATTATTGAGCATATTAATATTAGAATGAGTGGATGTTTTGAACCTGTTGAGTGAGTGAAGTGTCCCATAAACCATAAGGGCAAGATATATGTATAAATTTCGTGAGCAGCAATTGAATTGAACGTTTTAAGTGCATCCAGTAGGAATCAAAAGTACGAATTTTATCCAGTTGTACACTCTTTTCATTTGACGAACCCTTGTTGATTTTGAACAATAGAAAAATAGCTTGTTAAAATTCCCTATTAATTCAGATATTTTCATTCCTTTTTTTCTTCCAAAAAAACAATTTTTATTTTTGAATTATACGAGTTCTTCATTGATGCCTAATGAACTACTAGAAGCCATAGATGGTATTCAAGTTTTAAGTTTAATGTTGTGTGTTAGACATAATTAAGATTTTATGTTTTGATAGTACCTTTAAACAAATGTAAATTTTGAAAGTTTTTTTTTAATAAATATGAATGGATGTTTTGAAAATAAGTATATTGTATATTTAGAAAGTATTTTTTATCAAATGTATAAGAAAATACAAGTTGAAAGTGACAATGAAACTATGATATATTGGACGAATAATGATTATTTTTTTATTTTTATTGAATGATGTTATGGTTGGAATGATACATTGGATATTGAAAGTATTGAACAACTATAATGTTTTTCTCTTTTTGCTATAATGATATTGATATATTTATATATTGTCGAAAATTGTGGAAGGTCCAAAAATAAGTTTAGATGAAAATATAATAATATTGATATATTTATCTATATTTTTTATGAACATTTATAATATTATGTAATGTTATTCTTGCAAATAATAGTGCCGTTGAACAACGGTAACATTCAAAAACATAGGAATAGAATAGATATGGTATAACAGTGTTGATGATTTTTCACAATATTTATAACGTTTGTTATATATTAAATATATTTTTAAAGATATTATAATTCACGTTATTTCTAAATATATTATAAACCTCGTAATTATTTTTATTATTATTCAAACAAAATTTAGCACACAAAATTATAAGAAATATTATAATTATAAGAAATAATATAACTAATAATATGACTAAGTTCACTTGCAAATATGTAAAAACAATTATTAAATAGGTATACTTTTATTCTTATTTGCCATTTATGTGTTCCTATAAGTGTTATTAGTATTTTAATTGAAACACATTATTGTTTTCTTCTCTTTTATAATTTATAATTTTATTAAGTTTATTATACAATTCCTAACATGAAAAATGGTTAATAATACTTTAATTAGAAAATTTAAAGTCACATCATTCATATTTTTAAAAAATACATTTATAAAATAATTGTATCTTCTTGCATGTATATTTAATTAACAAAAATACTAATCGGTTAACTGTGGTTGTCATATAGAGTGTGAAATTTTCACATTATTTTAAATTTATATATTGTTTTGATTGATTTTATTACTTCTAAATAATATATCACTTTTAATGCAATAAAAAAAAATTAATTGAAAAATAAATTTATTCTCTAATATTGAAAGAGTAAAAAAAAATAGAGAGTAAAAAAGAGGCCACAAAGAAAAATCTAAAACATTTCATGTAATCTTCATCTTACATAATATGTAAAACATATATAAGTATTAATTAGTATTAAAAATTGTGTATAAAACATACATTAGTATAGGGTATTGTGTGAATGACAGTACACAGAATATAAATATTTAAAGTGATCTATTAGATAAAGATGCGGGCAAATTTAAAATTATTAATTAATTGTATTAAAAATTGTGTGTGATATAGAAGCTCTGTTTTCTACGTAAAGGTAGAAGCAGGAGTCTCATAAATAATGGAATGGATTAGAAAATTAATATGCCTTGCTATCGTGGTTACAGAGAAAGTCAAATTACATTATCATATTTAGGTCTAATCATCGGTCACTATCTAGGGATTCGTTCAGTTATTCATGATAACATTTTTTTTTAAATTGAACGTTAAAATCATATCATTTATATTTTAATAACAAAATCAATCCCTTATATTCACATTTATTTAAACTTAAATCACATTTAATATTAATTACCTAACAAATTACAATTCTCGTCATTTTTACTCCTATCTTATTTTGACTAATATCTGATATTTATGTTAATCAAATTATTCAAAAGTAAAAATAAAAGACAATATATAAAATAATGTAAAAAACAATAAAAATGTTAAAGTTAATTTAATGAAATTATAATTATTTAATATTATTATAAATTTTAAATATTTTTTTAATTTTTTTAATTATTAGATTTAATATATATTTTAGAAAAATACTTGTAAATAAAAAAAGGTGCACAGATATAAAAAAAGAATAAAACACACCAAGAATTAATGAAAAAAATGGGTAATACTGTAAGGGTTGGCATTTTTTTAAAAACCTATCAAAAAATTCTAAAATCAAATCAAATTTATATATATTTGGAGATCCATTACTTTAAGTTTAAAAAATATCAAAATTGATATTATCAATTTGATAAGAGGTATAAAAGTTATAAAAATCAAATTAATCGAATCGAACCCATACATATATGTTCACTTTTAATTAGGATTTATTATAAGAAACAATAACCGCATTTTTTGCTTATATATTGTAAGCCAATTTTTATATGTATAATGTTTTTAAAATTAAAAGTTACAAAGAGCAAATTTTTACATGTTTATTATAAATTTTTAAACACTACTTTTGTAGCAAAATAGTTATTTAAATCATTATAACAAATTAAATGGTTAATTTAATTTTTTTTATCATTTTAGGATTCATTATTATATTTTTTTTATCTATTCATGTATCAAATTTAGTCTAAAATTTTTAAATTAATAATTTTTTCTTATATTCTAGATCTAAAATTTCATGTAAGCTATTAATCACATTTTAATTTCTTTAATTTTTATATAAATATTATGTAAGAGGTTTTTAATAATAATTGAAATTTTAATTTTTTTAATTTTTATATAATGATTATGTAATAAGTTTTTAATAATAATTTTAAAAACAATTACAATTCTATATTTATATGATATCTACTATAACTATTTTATTTCTTATCAGTGATAAAAGATTAAATAAATAAAATAAATAATTTAATAATTTTTAAATTAAATTATATAAAATGTTTTTTTATGTTTTTATTGGATAAATTTTTTATATTATATTATGATTATAGTCTCAAAATGGTAAAGATAATACAGATTTATAAAATGCTAAAAAATCAATTAAAGTAACTTACATTTACTCCTAAATAATAATGCTGTGTCATACAATTGAATGAAATTGTAGTTCTCATTTTTCAATGGGTACACGCCATCTCCTTAGTTGAAGCCCTTCTCACGTGTACTTGCTGCTTCCATAACTGCACTCAATCAGACTCTAGCTATGTCATAATGCTCCCTCATAAAGGCTCCAATGGAATTCACAAGTCTAGCAACCACCTCCGAATAAAATTGCAAGCGATATTTCAAGCAAACCAAGGCCACATAATCTAATGTTTAATTTCACAACTTGTTTGTTTTGAAAATTAAAAGATAATAAAGTTTCTATAAAGATAATAAAGTTTCAAATCAAAAGATAAATTTTATTGAGAAAAATCCAGGAGTCCCTATTTTTTGCCAATATGGCAGACATAACCTTTGGCTCACATTTTAATATTATTACATTATAAATTCATTTAAATTATTATATTTTTGAATTATTGTTTACATTTATAATTTGATTCACATTCAAATAAATTAGAAAAATGTTGGTCAATATACACAATTAGGTTCTTAGCCAAAAAAAAAAAAAAATTGCATAAATCATAATTAGATATTAATTATTTTAGAAGTAATTATCCTTGATGTTGATCTTCTTCTCTTTTATTACAAGATAGAAGTTACAGAGTATCGATCTAATTAATTACGAGAAAGCTTTGCGGTGAAAGCAAGAGGAATCAAATTCAACTGGGAGAAAACATTATTCTCCGTGGTTAAAGGAGAAACTGCACCTGTCTTTTCCTTGAATCCATCTTCACAAGTAGAAGGAGCATCCAAGGCCGAGCTTAAATCCAAATTAGCCTTTTCAAAGTCCTTGGAATTAACATCCTTCACGGCATCATTTAGAGAAGAAATCGAGTCATTGTAAAGTTCTAAGCAACTCTCCAAACAATTCTTTTTAAATTTATCAATATTTTTTCCCTTCAACAAATCTAATACTTTGGGAACAAATATTTTTGTTGCATTAGAAAGGCTTTGTTCAACTGATATGAATACTAGTTCTTCGAGACTCGTTGCATTTTGGCTCTTGGGGTTTGATTTCAAAGAAGCAACACAAAAGTTGTAGTCCAAATTTGGATCACCCTTTGCGGCTTGCATGCAAGATTGTTCTACAATATCCGAACCCATGTAGGAATTGAACAATAACATACACATAATTATGAATATGTTGATAGAATACAAATTAAAATACTTCATTTTTTTTCCTCCTCTGTATTATTCCTCAATGACTTTTAACTTTTGATATAGAGTTGTGGATGTTTATGAGACATATATATTGGCAGAAAAAGGTCATCTTTTATGGAAAGTTGGCATAATTTTGGGAATAACAGACATCTTTTTTCTTCTGTTATGTAGTTATGCGGTCATTTTATTATGTCCTTTTTTTTTTGCCCAAACATTTCGTTACGTATCGATAGGCACCATATTCGCAATAGTCATTAATCGCATAACTCATTCCTAATAAAGTAATTTTTTTCACACTATCGACATACATTGTTTTTAATATAAAGTAAGTTTTTTTATAATATAAAAAAATTTGAACGAAGATTAAAAGTAAAATCATCTAAATAATTTGATTATATAAAAATAAGAGGAAAAAATATAAATATAAATATAAATTTTAATTTATTACTAATTTTTGTGAGCGATTTATGATATGAGTCCGTAAAATGTATTTTTAAATTTTTTCACAATTTGATGTAAAATGTATCAAAGTGATTATTTTGTATGTAATATATACACGTTTGGATTGATTTGATTTGTAGAGAAAAGTAAAAGAATTTTGTAAAATGTGTGGATCTCTTATGAGGTAAAACATTACATGTATTTGTGTATATCATATAGGGATACACGTTACAGCGTATCAGAGAGATACAAGACTAAAAATAAACACACTCGATTTAGAGGTCAATCTTCCAACACCAAAGCTTCTACGTGTAGGCATACTCGTATCATCGTAAATACAGGCACATACAAGTTCTCATAAGATGACTCATCTGATAGTTCAAACTATTTATCCGATCGAACTTCGGGTCAATTCATATTCATACAATACATATAACACATTAAAAAAGGACAAATGAATTTTGGTCCAAAATGAAACATATTTAAAGGAGATTAAATTTTAAGAGGAAAATAGAATGGAGATTATACAAACATACGATTTTTTATTCCAAATTTAAAATTTATATGCAATCGATTTAAAAAAATTCCCATATCTAGTTTAGAGTTAATAATCATTCCTATAACTACAAATCATTAAAAATAACATATTTTTTCTTATTTTCGAGGAACGTGGATTAGTATACCAAAGAAATTTGCATACAATAGTTACATTGTTACGTGGTAAAATAGGTTCATTTGAGTATTTATTTTTATAAAAATAAAAAATACAAGAAATTTAAATTATATGAATAATTATTATTAATTTAGAGCATATAATACTTGGTATATAGGGTTTTTTATAATATATAAATATTTTATTTTTATGACTCTTAAAGGATTAATTTTTTTTATTCTTTTTATATATCTATGATATTTTAAAAAAATATATAGAAATTTTTTATTGGGAATAAAAATTGAATTTATTTTCTACCCTAGCTCATGGATGATTTTTTTTATAAATATAATAAGTTCATGAATGAATTGATACACTATCATTTTTTTTTAAAGAATTTTAATTTTTAAATAAAGATGCAAGTATAAATATCTTCTTAATAATCAGCATTCAATTTCTAGCTAAATATATCCTTGACTGAGAATAACATCTTTTTTAGAGATTGATGAGAAATTAAACATTATACTTGTAAGGAGAATCTCTATTTTTTTAATAGCATTAATTTCCCTCACTATAAATAGCGTGCAATAACATCTTACGTTCTTAAATCGTACCTCATCGTAGTTAAGTCATATAATATAATTTCACTTTATGCAATATACAATTTTTTTCCTTTTCTAATAACGGTTTAAAACTAACTTTAAAAAAAATGTAAATTATTAAAAATATGGTATATAATATTTTATAAGTAATATCATTTCTCCATGCATATTGATTTTATATAGATCATTGATATCAAATAATTAAGATTCAAGATTGTTAGATTTGAAGATAATATTGTTAGAAATAATACACGTATAAACAATTTTTAAGAATAAAATTATTTTATTAAAATTAAATAAATATATATAAAATTTAAATAATCTATAAATTAAATAGGAGAAAAAAAATTGAGGTTTGTGTATCACATAGTGTCTTTAAGAATATTTTCGTTCACCGTGAGTATTTGAGAATGATGTAAATTTATCTTTGAATATACAACAATTAAATAATAATAAAATTACACCATATTTTATTATTCTACTAACTTTAAAGTGTCCAAACCCTATTGAAAGAACCTAACTCTAGATAGAAAATATACAACCAAAAATTAACAACAATAATAATAAATAGAAATATTTATTTATTTCTACCTTTTTTTGTCTCTCCCCTCTTCTTTTCCTTTTCTTCTTCTTCTCAACGTTTCTTTCTCTATTTATAGAAGAATCATATATAAATGGAAAAAAGAATTGATGTAGAGAAACAGTCAAAGAAGAGGAAGAGCAACGAAAAAAATTAATTCATAAATGAATTTTTCGTTTCTAATTTAACACAAAAAAATTTAGTAATTTAATTTAAAATATTTTAACAATTTTCCACGTTAATAAAATTGATATAGATTTTAAATCAAATTTTGACACGAAAATAGAGTTTAATAGATTGAAACTTGCATATGATAGGTTGGTATTACCCTTTGAACCTTCTCATGTGAAAACATATTTACCTTACTGACTCACCAATAGACACAATATCTTTGAACTAATCTGCAATTTATATAAGCGATGACATACTTCACACAAGAGTCTCTCATGACAATTTAGTTCTCACTGTTATGTTCGTTTTATCCATGAACATATGTTTGGTTATGTGAGAGTGTCTAAAGAATTGAGTCATATACAATTCTCTTTCAAAGTGGTCTCACTCCTCCCTATCATAGGTTATCTCTTATCTTTAAAAGTAATCTACAAAGAGTAACACGCATACTTCACTAGGTATACTCTTCATAAGAATCATTAAAATCCTTAACTTATCATGTATCTTACGGGTATCACTGTTTTTCATCATAGGAATAGACTTGAGGGTAAACCTCTACAATGATCTCACTAAGTCTTTACAATTAGGTTATTCCTTTGAACCTAGATCTTGGGATCTATAGTCAAATAGGTTGAGTCTTCTTTGTAAATCCTCATTCATTCATGGGCTTCTGCCCCATTCTTCTCGATAATTTATCAATTAACTCTCGATTTAACCCTTTAGTTAAGGGATTAACTATGTTCTCTTTTGACTTCATATAGTCAATGGAGATAACCTCATTTGAGAGCAATTGTCTAATGGTATTATGTCTACGACATATATGTTGAGACTTGTCATTATACATATTGCTTTATGCCCTGCCAATAACAGATTAACTATCACAATGAATGCATATTTCAGGTATAGGCTTCATCTACTTAGGAATATCCTTTACAAAATTGTATAGCCATTCGACTTCTTCGCCACATTTATCCAAAGCGATGAACTTGGATTCCATGGTGGATCTAGCAATGCACGTCTGTTTAGAGAACTTACATGAAACAACTACACCATCCAGTATAAATACATATTCACTAGTAGACTTTGAGTCTTTCATATCAGATATCCAATTTGCATCAATGTATCATTCTAATACAGCTAGATATCTTGTATAGTGTAGTCCATAACTACGTGTATATCTTAAGTATCTAAGTAGTGTTGTAATACATTTCTAGTGATCAAATCCTAGATTACTAGTATATCTACTTAGTCTACTTACAACGTAAACTATGTTTAGTCTCGTACAACTCATCGAGTACATAAGAGTTCCTATCACTCTAGAATATTCTAGTTGAGACACACTTTAACTTTTATTCTTGGATAGGTATAGATTTACATCTACTAGTGTTCTCATAATTCCAAAAACACCCTTGTTGAATTTCTCAAGTATTTTGTCAACATAATGACATTGACTTAGAATGAGACCATTTGATATCTTAATTCCTATAATTATATCAGCATGCCCTATGCCTTTCATGTCAAATCTTGAATTCAACATAAACTTAGGAGACTTGATCATTTGATCAATACCACTCACAATTAGCATGTTATCAACGTAAAGACACAAGATAACATAACCATCTTTTTTGTCCTTGACATATACACATTTATCACATTCCTTGATTTTAAAGTCATTTGTCCTCATGACATTATCAAACTTTTCATGTCATTGTTTTGGTGATTGTTTCAAGCCATATAAAGACTTCACCAATTTATAGATCTTTCCTTCTTTCTCTATGCATGAAAAACCCTTGGGTTGGTTGTTGTTGGTTTTTGCAACACACAAAAATCATGCAAGTATACACGGTCACAAGTAATAAAAATTTGTAAGTAGAGTATCGTTCCCATGAGGATTTGTTACTATAGTTTGTTGAGTACTAAAATTGTATCTCTCTGATTTTATCCAAAACAATCGTTAATTAAGAAAAAGTTTTAAAAATAAAATAAGAGAACTCTATGATTGCAATTTTTCACCAAACTAATCCACTCCAATCATATTATTTTCTTTGGATTTATATTTTTTTAGTACATTTAATTTGTCAACCGAAAATTTCTTTTTTTATTATTCATACATCTCTTCCGAGTCTCATTAAACACACCTCGTTAAATTAATTCACTATATCTCTATGAGAATTAAATTCACCAAGATTCATTAAGTTCTAAGTTTTCAAATAGCCACACATACAATTAGGGTATATTCATATCCTTCATCATACATGTCATTCTATTTACGAGCAATATACACAAAAATGCCTTTCTCAAGTTTATTTTTATGCCACAAATCGTTTTGATAAAATTAGTAAATAATCAAAAAGCATTAAGCACAAAATAGAACGAACAAATCGAACGTCTTATAAATGTATAACCAAAAATAATTAAAATTAAAGCTTCATAAATTTAGATCAAATGCAACCCTAGAAAAATTAAATTACTTCATAAAATTAAAATTAAAATTACAACAGATTCAGAAAAATAAGATGAAGAATAAGGAAAATTAAAACATCAAGAAACGGAAATATTTGTACCGCGCGAGTAACACAACAAAAGCCAAAAAATGGCTTCGCGTGTTCTCAAGAAATTCAAAACTCGAACAATACAAAAATTTCTAAACTAAAAAAACTCTTTAACTCTATCATAACATAACCATTTATAGCTAAAAAATACATCTAAAATATTACATTTTTATTTTATTTTTTTATCAAAACGCGTAATAATTTTTATCGAAAAACAAAAATCACGCGTATCGATTTTGTTATCGAAAAACATTATTTAATTCACGCGTGAAACAGGGGCGCCGCTTCTGCATTTTTTTAATTCATTGTGCGTGCCACGTGTCAACATCTGATTCGCTGAAAGATTTCCTATGGACACGTGGCGGCAAAGACATCATCGTCGAACAAATCGGGCACGCACGCAGAACCGCGCACGTGATCGGGCGCCGAAAACCGAGGCAACGACCGGAAACGGGGGTTTGATTCGGTGCGGTGGCGCTGTGATAACATACAACGTGTCGAATATTATTCGCAAAAATTAGTGGGACACGTGGCGCATTCTTGTGCAAAACGGGGATGCACGCCGCTCCTGTCTGCGTCACGCACGATTTCTACACATAAGGTTCGGTGCGCGACATCTTGGTTACACGCGGCTCAATCGACGGGCCGATTGATCCGATCCACGACGGTCGGCCCGATCGCCTCGGGGGAATCCGACGCCGTAGGTCCCAGCACTCGACGCCGCCTGCGCGACACGCGTGGCCCACTGCACGCCACTCTGCGCAAAGGAATATCTCCGTACCCACTCTCCTTAGTCGGGCTTGATGAACACACGCGACCGAGTTGATCCTTTGATCGGACGGTCCACGTTGGCGAGTGTGATGCAAGGCTATATCTTCTCGCTTGAGAAAAACAACTTCTTTTAATTATGTTTTCACCCACAAATATATTTTAAATTACATTTTAAACTTTGTTTAATTGCAATACAGCCCTTTATTAATTTTAAATTAAATTTTAAACTTTTAATAACTAAAATTAAGCCCAAATTTAATTTAATTTATATTTTTAACATTGATAAATTGCAATTAAATACTTATTTATTGTGAAATTATATTTGTGGACAGAAATTTGAAATTAAGTACATTTTTGATACAAATTATTGAATTTTATTAAAAATGTATTTTTAGCAAATAAAAAGAAAATATTAATTTATTTAACAAAAATTAATAAATATTAAACGAACATAGCAATTATCATTACTAAAATTGATGAAAATAACTGTATAAAATACAGTTATCATTGGTCTATGTAGATTTCTTCATCTAACTCTCCAATTAGAAAGGTTGTTTTTACATCTATTTGATGTATTTCAAGATTTCGTAGAGTTGCAATAGCAATTATCATCCTTATAGATGTTATTATCATCACATGATAATAAGTATCAAAGTAATCAAGGTAATGCCATTGTTTGTATCCCTTAATTACAATCTTGTCCTTGTACTTATCAACTGATCCATCGGATTTACGTTTTCTTGTGAAAATCCACTTAAACCCCAATATTTTACTACTTGGAGGTAAATTAACTAGTTCCCAAGTGTGATTTTGCATAATGGACTTAATTTCACTATTAATGGCTTCTTGCCATTGAGGTCATTCAGAAGAATTCACAGCCTCTTCATAGGTTTAAGGTTCACTTTCTAGCAATTAGGTCAAAAGATCTAGACCATAGGATGTTTCTGTCCTAGCCCTCTTGCTACGTCTGAGTTCAACCTCATCCTCATCCTCTTATTCAAGTTCTTTGTTTTGATTATCTTCATTCATAGTCTCATACATTCGTTTAGACGAATTTAATTCTTCTTGAGATTTACTTGGAAATATATGTTCAAAGAACGATGCATTCCTTGATTCCGTTATCATGTTCTTGTGTATGTCTGTGATCTTTGACTCATGCATAAGAAACCGATAAGTACTACTATTATGTGCATATTCAATGAAGATAAAATCTATTGTTTTTGGACCTATCTTCACCTTCTTAGGTATAGGTACAACCATTTTTGTAAGACACCCCACACTCGTAAATATTTATAGGAAGATATTTTTCATTTAAATAATCCATACGATATCTTATGTGTCTTTTCCATGGTATCTTATTTAAAAAGTAGTTAGCTGACAAAATAGCTTTCCCCTACAAGTTTTGTGGGAACCCATAGCTTAATAGCATTGCATTCATCATTTCTTTCAAGGTACGATTCTTACGTTCAACAACTTCATTTTGCTGAGGTAAATAAAGCATTGTGGTTTCATGAATAAATCCATGTTTTGCACAGAATTACCAAACGATGCCTCATATTCACCACCACAATTACTATGCAGTACATTGATTTTCTTGTTGAGTTGATTCTCAACTTCTATTTTATAAAGTAAATTTATCTATAGCTTCATCTTTGCTTTTAAGCAAATACACATTATAATATTTCGTGCTATCATCAACAAAAGTAATTAAATATTTATTGCCACCCCTTGTTTGAAGAAATTTCAAACCACATAGATCACTATGGATTAAGTTAAGGGGCTCAGTGTTCCTTTCAATCAAATGAAACGATGACCTAGTCATTTTTGCCTTAACACAAATATCATATTTATGCTTTGAATCTATTTAGAATACGGGTATGTGTTCTATGTTAATTAGTTTACGTAATGTATCGTAATTAACATGACCTAATCTACAATTCCACAAGTTGGAATACTCAAGTAAAAAAGCAGAAGAATTAAACTTATTAATATTCTTAGCTTTTATAATCATTACATTGAGCTTAAATATCCCATCATATACATATTCCTTTCCCACAAACATCCCATCTTTGGTCATACCGACCTTGTCAGATTCAAACACCATCTGAAAGCCATGCTTGTTTAGCAATGAGCCAGAAACAAGATTATTACGGATGTCAAGCACATAGAGTATATTGTTTAATGTAAGATCCTTCCCTAAGGTCATCTTCAGTTTAACCTAGCCTTGTCTTTGAATGACTGATGTGGCAGAATTTCCCATGAAGAGCTTATCTCCATCTTTCACTGCTTCAAAAGTAGTGAATAGCCCCTTATTTGAGCATACATACCTTTTTTGCACCAGTGTCAATCAACCACTCTTTTGGGTTTAATCCCACCAAGTTTACTTTTGAAATGATTGCACACAAGTCAATGTCAGAGATATCATGAATGATGTCATCAATCATGTTTGCCTCACGGTCTCTATTTCTTTTTGGAAACCTATAGTCTGGGGCTTTATGCCCTGTCCTCTGACAGTTAAAGTAAATCCCTCTAAAGCTTTACTTCTTAAAATTTACTTCTCTAGGTCCTAATTTAGATTCTTTACCCAGCTTGCCCTTGCTCTTATTCTTATTGTGTTTGAAACTTTGATCATGTTTCATCACATTAGCCTTGGGTATCGATGTAATATAACCTCTTTTAGAATAAGCCTTGTTATCTTTTTCTACTTTAAATCTTATCAGTAAGTCCCACATAGACACTTCCTTTTGCTTGTCCTTAAGCTAAGCCTTGAAATGTATCCATGAAAGGGCAACTTTTCAATAATAGCTGTAACTTATAAGGTTTCACTATATACCATCCCTTCATCATAAATCTCTATTATGATATCTTGGATTTCACGTGCTTGACTGCATACCGATTTAGAGTTCACCATCTTATAATCAAGAAAGCGACCAACCAAAAATCTCTTGGCACTAGCATTTTCAATTTCATACTTTTGATCTAATGATTCCCACAAATCTTTGGTCGTCTTTTCCTTATTGTGCGTATTATACAAGGAATCGGTTAGACTATTCAAAACATAGTTTTGACATAAAATAATTAGAATACTTTTATGCTTCAATAGCACTAACAAGTTGAAAATCTTGTTCACCTTCAGGTTGCATAATCTTTTCTTTATATTTTCTGTTAAATAGAAAAATAGCAATACGAGTTTTTTAAATTACCAATAAAGTTAATAGATTA
The DNA here is from genome assembly GCA_033030585.1 of Hippophae rhamnoides. Lineage (NCBI taxonomy): Eukaryota > Viridiplantae > Streptophyta > Magnoliopsida > Rosales > Elaeagnaceae > Hippophae > Hippophae rhamnoides. The sequence goes on along the minus strand of CM065428.1, from coordinate 55,483,705 downwards.
GAAAAGAAAATAATATATATATATATATATATATATATATATATATATATATTTAATAAATAAATGATAAAAATATGTTAATTTACATATATATTTATAATTTCATTAATTATAGTGATTAAATAATTTTAAAATAAAATAATTTATTTATATATATAAAGTATATATATATATATATAACAAAAATAAAATGCAAATATTAAGTAAAGAATATTAAGATTAGTAACACGAAATAAATAAAGAAAACAAAATACTTAATATAAAATATCAATATTAAAAAAACATTACAATTATATAAAATAATTAATAATCAAAACAATACAGAAAGCGATGGAATCAAATAAAATAAAGTGCAAATAATTTAATATAAGAGTAAAATTAATATTAAATATATAATGAAAAAATTAATAAAGATAAAAAATTGAATAATAATTATAATAGAATGTATATAACATACCAGATATATAAAAAATAGATAAATATAACATATTATAAATAATTTTTTTGTTTCAAAATATTTATTAAATTTTTTTTTATTTGTTTGTCCAAAAAGTATTGAAAAAATTATCTTAAGATTGTTAGAAATAATACACGGACAAACAATTTAAGAATGAAATTATTTTATTAACATTATATATATATACATATATACAAATTTTAAATAATATATAAATTAAATAGGAGAAAAAAATCAAGGTCTATGTATCACACAATGTCCTTAAGATAATTTTTTCGTTCACCGTAAGTGTTTGAGACCAACATAAATTTATCTTCTACGATACACCAATTAAATAATAATAAACTTATCCCATAGTTTATTATTCTACGTATTTTAAAGTGTCTGAATTCTATCAAAAGAACCTAACTTTAGATGAAAAATATACAACCAAAAACCTTTTACAGTCTTTTTTTTTCTCTTTTTTCTTCTTCTTCTTCTTCTTCTTCTCAACGTTCTTCTTCTCTATTTTTTCTTTTATTTTTTTCTCATTTTCTCATTTTCTTCTTCTCTATTTTTAAAAAAATCCTACAGAAAAAGAAAATGAGAATTGATACGGAGAAACGGCCAAAAAAGAGGTAGAGCAGTGAATAAAATTTAATTAAAAAACGGAAGAAGAAAGGGCGGAAAGTAGAATGAAAATAATTCAAAAATGGACAATTTAATTTAGAATTTTTCGTTTTTGATTTAAGACAAAGACGTTTAACAATTTAATTCAAAATATTTTATTAAGTATTTCTAGCTGTGATATCATGTTAAAAAAATTAGAATATTAATTCTATCAACACCTTTCATTTTTAGAAAAATAATCAATAATGCTTTTATACATCTTATCAATAACGTAATAAATATATATTTATCGCATATTCATCAATATGTTAAATATATGTTTTTTTAAGGTGTGTTTTTTATAAGTTAAAAATAAAATTAATGAATAAGTGAATGAACGATAAAATTGAACGTAAAATACATTAAATTGTTTTAGATCTAATTAGATTTGAGGAAAAATAATAAAAATAGTTATTTTAAAAGTTATAATCATAAAATAATATTTTTTATATATTTCATACATTTTTCATTATTTAAAAAAGTGTCACATTATTTCATTTTGAATCATGTTTAAATTGAATTACGATTATTTAGACCTATTTAATATTAAAGACTTTTAATTTAATAATGTTCAATATTTTTAAGATATTATTTTTATTATTATAAATTTTAAAAATGTTACTTTTCATAATTTCTATAAATTTTATGATCATCATAGTACCAACATTTGTTATATATCTTCTATCTATTTAAGATTTTAGAATTAATTTGTGAATCAAGTAATATGACTTTTCATTCTATCATTATAAACCTAAATTCAAATTTAATTCGTGTAATATTTTTTTTATTTAATAATAAAAAATAGATTTTAGTATTTTTTTTAAAATACTATTAGTTTATAAATAAAGAATAAAATGTTCCATAAGAATTGTTTTTATTAATCAAACTATAAGTAACAATTTTGAATCATTGGTATCTTCTAACTAACAAAATTCTAGAAAATAACTTTTTTTAATGTTTTCTTACCTTCACTTAAGATAAAAACAATTTATATGCTACTTTCTTGGCCAACTAATTTTAATTTTTTTAACTATTTTCTCAATTATATTATAAGCAAGTATTTAAAAACTATTATAAGGTAAATGTAAAAGAATATATTGCATATAAAATAAGCATAATATATTTCAAGAATATAATTAATTTATTAGTTACTCCATTATGATTATACAACTTTTTATACTCTTTTATCTTAATAATAAAGATTTAAATGAATAATTTTTTTAATTTCTTTATAAGTTTTAACGAGTGAAATGAAATAAGAGTCAAAAATTATATAAAAATTACAAATATTGATACTAACTCATATTCTATATGTTTACATTAAGTAGCTACCGTGATATAATTGTATCAATGTGTGTGATTGTATACGTGAGATGTGTGATTAGGCTATTAAAACCTTTATGATGTCTAGTTGGTGTAATTTTGTTAGAATAATAGATTTTAATTAATAATAATTGCTATAAATGCCTATAGTTGTTAATAATATATTCAAGAATTAATATGCATTCATTTATTACTTTTTTTCGACACTTGACACTCTCTTTCTTCTCCTTAGTTCTCTGATCTATTTTATGGTATTAGAGCCATGACTTAAAGAAGTTTCAATAGTAAATAAATCATTAATATACCAATCAAACTAAATTTATCTATCAAACTTGATAAAACAAACTATTTGATATGACATCAACAATTAAAACATATGATTTGAGTTTATGGTTTGCAAGAGTTTATCAATTGTACAATGGCTACACCTTCGAGATTTGTCAAAAAGGTGATTCAACTTACTAATAATGATTCAACATGGAGTAAAGAAATTATTAGACCCAACGATGAATTTGATATGTGGGATACAAAGGATAAAATAATCCTAAATTAGATTTATAGTTTTGTGACATATAACTACTTAAAGTACCTTATTGGGAAGCATAAAGATTCAACAGTCTTATTAGAAGGTCTTATAAAATGTTTTTTTAACACTTCTCAAGCTCAGTTGATGCAACTGATATGACAATTACAAACACTTCAAAAAGGTTTGATGCATATGAAGTCATACATTAGTAATGTCAAGAATCTAATTAATCATATCATAGTTATAAGTGATGAATTTTTTAAAAGGGAACAAGTGCTTTATGTTATCGGTGGTTTGGGTAGAGAATATTAATCTATAGTAATGAATATCACATATTAAAAGTTAGTGCCTATTCTTGATGAGGTTTTCTATTCTCTAAGATTTCATGAGAAATAATGGGGTGTATGAATAGTATTGGTTCATCTTAGTTGATACAGACGAATGTTGCAAGACTTATGTATGGTGGTTATCAACAAAAATCCTATTAAAATGTTATGTCACAATATAACTCTAATAACATTAGTTTTAATCCCAATACTTAAAACTCACAAGCACACATCAAAATTAAAATCAAAATCACGACAACAATAAAGGAAATGGAAAGTATAAAGACACATGTCAAATATGTAAGAAACAAAGTCATAGTGCTTTGAGATACTATTTTCACTCTAGTGGCTCTACTAATAACTCTAATGTCAATTCTGATAATCAAAGACCTCCACAAATGCATTTATCCCATATGCAAGATCAGGATAAAAACCAATCTGGTAATTTCAACTCTCAACAAGATATGTCCTTTAATTCTCACACTCAAGTTCAATTTGGCTTTCTAACTGAAAATGAGTTTCCACATGTGACATTCTTCGCTTAAGAATCAATAATGTTCAATATTTCTTGTGTAATAACTCAAGACTAGTATTAGTACATGGATACTGTTGCCAACCATCATTTCATATAAAATGTTAATGTTCTTTCTAATCCTTTATTCTACAAAGGGTCTAAAGAGGTTATGTTGGGTAATGATAGTATTGTTTCAATTGCTCATCATAAAGAAGGAATCTTACTCACTAAGTAGACAAGTTTGAAGGTTAATAACATGCTTCGTGTCTTTCAACTAACAAATAACTTGGTCTTAATGAAGTAGTTTTTCTTATATAACAATGCCATGGTTGGATTTTCTTTTGATTCATTTTGTATCAAAGACATAGTTGAGAAGAAAGTCTATTTGTTGGAAGCATTGAGCAAGGTTTATACAAAATGCATGTGTCCCTTACATTGTTAGATAATATTACTTCCTCTTCAACTAATTCAATGTTAATTGTCATAATAAAGTGTTGGTTAATTCACTTTTTGGCATGATATATTAGGCTATTCTAATGCAAAAGTGGTTTATAATATTTTGAGTATAATAATACGAGGACTATTCCAAGTTCACTTTTTGATGTATGTGGATATGCCAAATAGGCAAGTCTTATAGATTGCTTATGTTGCATAAGCATGATAGGTATCATAAGGCTCTTGAGTTAATTCATATGGGTGTTTGGGATATGTATATGTGGTAGTTATTAATGTATCTCGTTATTTACTGTTATTTATTGATGGTTTTATAAGATTTCAATGATTATATACAATGGTTCAAATGTTAAGTATGTGGGTTTTTTAAGGACTTTGATGCTTTCGTGAAAATGCAATATGGTGTTGATATTAAAAGGTTGCAGAGTGACGATTATGGAGAATTTCAAACTCTTGAGAAGTTGTTATTTCAAAGAGGTTATCATATGAGGATTAAATGTCCATATACAACGTCATTGAATGGTGTGATTGAGAGAAAGCACAGACATGTAGTGAAAATTGATTTGTATTTAATCATTAGAGCTGACTTATCTATTCAATTTTGGGAACATGCTTTCAGGCATGCTATGCATTTGATTAATATAATGCTTTCAAAAGCACTTCTACATAAGACACCCTATGAGTTGTTATATAACCAAAAACCTTCTTATGATCATCTTAAAACATTTGGTTGTTTATGTTATCGTTATATCTATTCCTATAATTCAAATAAACTTGAACCCAAATATTTCACATGTGTGTTTCTTGACTATCCACCTCATCAAAAAAGGGTACTAATGTATAGATGTAGTCACCAAACGTGTATATATGAGCCTTCATTTGGTGTTTCATGAAAGTGTTTTTCCCTTTCTCACCTTGAATACATCAACGTAACCTATTGAATATAATAAAGTTAATTTAGAAGTTCATTTCTTTAATTTACCTACATCTAAACTTGAGTATAACATTTTTGATTAGTCATTATCACACTCTACTATAAATGGCACATATACCAATAATAATACACTTGTTTTGTTCAATAATACACTTAATTCTTCACATGATTTGTCAATTTCACCTTTACAAAATAACCCTACCTTACCTTATCTATTCAAAGTTTCAGCCCCTATGTCTCTATCCTTATACCACATTCTTCCAACTTTTCCTTGGCATCTTATGTTCCCAGTATTTTTTTGTTTAATTAGATGATTTTGATCTATTTGTTCTATTATTCAATGAACGTTTACCCATGTCAACAACATCTTTACCACCAATTATATCAATCTCAACCCCTTCAAACATGTATCATATGCAAACAAGAGCTAAAAGTGGTATACATAAGCCTATTGTTCATGTTATGCAAGTTACTCTCTTTGAGCCTATAAGTGTCTCAAAGGCTTTGAATTGGCCATAATGTTTTCATTCAATAAAATATGAGTTTCAAACTTTGGTAAAAAATGATACATGGAGTTTGTTTTTGCCTATAAAAGAAGCCAAGACTTTGGAAACAAATGAGTGTTTTGTGTGAAATTTGAGGTTGATAAAGCTCAAAGAAGGTATAAAAATAGGGATGTTTTTAAAGGTTATGATCATACTAATGACATTGATTACACAAAGATATTTGGTTATACGGTTAAACCATTTATCTGTAGAGTGGTGCTTACTTTGGCTATGTTACAAAGATGGATGGTGAGGCCAAGACTTTGGAAACAAATGAGTGTTTTATGTGAAATTTGAGATTGATAAAGCTCGAAGAGGTATAAAATAGGGATGTTTCTAAAGGTTATGATCATACTAATGACATTGATTACACAAAGATATTTCGTTATGCGGTTAAACCATTTACCTGTAGAATGGTACTTACTTTGGCTCTGTTACAAAGATGGATGGTGAGGTACCATAATGTTAATAATGTCTTTCTAAATGGGAACTTGCAAGAGTAAGTGTATATGATACAACTAGATGGATTCATTAACGAAGATATGCCACATTTTGTGTAAATTTAATAAATCTCTTTATGGATTTAAATAAACTTCACATGCTTGTGTGTAAACTTAAGAAATCTCTTTATGGATTTAAATAAACTTCACATGCTTGTGTGTAAACTTAAGAAATCTCTTTATGGATTTAAATAAGCTTCAAATATTCTAATTTTGACATTTTCATGCTACTCTATAACAATACTAAGATTTATTTGATTATCTTCTTGATACATGTTAATGATATAATGGTTACAAGAACCAATTCATCTCTTATTTAACCTATGGTGAGAAAACTAAATGAAGATTTTGTCTTAAAGGATTTGGGGAGTTAAATTATTTATAGGTATAGAAGCTACCAAAACTGTTGATGATTTTCATCTCTCGTAACAAAAATACATTATATTACTCCTTTAGAAAGCTGAGCTTACTAATGAAGAATCAGTTCCTATAACTATGCCTTATGGTAAGACTTTGTCCAACTCTCATGTAAATCACTTGAAGATGCTAGTCGGTATAATACTATTATAAATTCATTGCAATATTACACTTTAACTCGACCTAAAATTGTATACTCACTGAACAAGATGTGTCAATTTCTATATGCCTCTACTGATCTGCACTAGTAAACAAAAAAATAATTTTAAGATACTTAGGTAGAACAATTAGTTATGGTGTGGTGTTTTATAAAATATCTTAGGTAAGCATCAATGCTTAATGTGATGCTAATTGAGCTTTATGCTTTAATGATAGAAATATTAGAGGTTTTTATATCTTTTTATGGATTTCATTAGTTTCATTTTTCTTTAAAAATCAAAAGATTATATTAAAGTCTTCTATAAAGCAAAATTTATAATTCTTTCTCATTCAAAAACTACTTAAATAGCTAAGAGTGAAGCAATTACAATAATCTATTCTATACTATGATAAGTTACAAATCCAATTTTATATTCAAGAACCAAGCATACGAAAATAATTTTTCATTTTGTTAGAGAAAATACAAACTAAAGATCTTGTAGTAGAGTATGTTTTCAATAAGAAACAAGTGGTCGACATGGTGACTAAGGCTCCTTTAGCAACACAATTTTAAAGATTAAGAGTAAAACTTATAATTTTAGAAAAGTCTTGAATTTGGGTTCAATATTTTAATAGTATTTTAATTTTAATATTTTTGATCCTTATTATTAATTGTTACTTTAGTAATATCTATATTGAAAAAGATATTAATTTAATATAAAATTAAAATTCATTAAAAAATTGACATTTGCATGACATGTAATATTTTAAAGGATATTTTTATTTTTTTTAATAATTTTAGTATTTTTCTCTCATCTCGCACGCCTTTATATTTTTAGTATTTTTTTCTAATCTTTTTTAAACTATAATTATGTATATAACAATTTACAAACTTATAATTTAATAATGTCATTAATATATCTTTGTTATATATATATATGGAATTTTATAAATTTTCTTGTTAGATACTACTAAATAATTTGTGACTAGTATATAGAGCCTAATAATTTTAAAAAAAGCCTAATAAATATGTCTAAGACATTATAAATTTACAATATTACAATTAGAATGAACAATTATAATCAATATTTTATTACTTAAAATTTTAACAAGATATAGTTTTATACTATCCGAGCAAATTAAATAGTTTATATAAAAAACAAATGAAATTAATTTTATATAAAAAGCAAATTAAATTAATTTTTAAATATTATACTTCAGTTAATTTTTTTTTCAACTATCTATAATACACATAGTTAAATGCAGTTGGTTAAACAAACCTTAATAAAGATAAAGTGCGTAATTACGTAGTCAAATTTTATACTTTGCCTCTCAAATATTTTCATAATTTTTTAATATTTTTTTAAATTTAACATATTTATCTTAACTTTAAAAATTAAAATAAAATTACTCTATAAATTTTTTTATTTAATGTAATTAAAAGAATTAAAAAATAAAATAAATAAAAATTATTTTTATAAAAATAATTACTAAATCTAAATAACATATTTATAATAAATAAAAGGTTATGGGATATTTTTCTCTTAAATTTAAGCACATTTTATTTATTATTTTTAAATTTATTTTAAAATATTTGATAATAATTGATGTAATATTATGAAAAAAATTATTGTTAAAAAATTTGATCAAATTTATGGTTCAAAATATAATGACGCAATATTATCCGTTCATTAAAATACGTCCCATATTCTATGAAAAAACAAAATACGTCTTTCAAAAAGAAAAAAGAAAAAAGCCCCACAGGCCACAGTTCCATGCTGTCGAGTGGAGTTTATGACGGTTAATATTTTTTTTTTGGCGCAGGTAACGCACGTGCAGTTCAACTCGTGCTGTGTCTTCTCCAACCCCAAACCCCTCTCTCTATTTTCCTTTTACCAAACCCTAACCCTAACCCATCTATTATCTATTCATAGCCAAAATTAAACTCGAAAATCTGAAAGGCCTACCACTAGTTGCTGATTTCTATGTTAGTTTTTTCACAATTGTAATGGATTCTCAACATAACAGCCTCTTTGAGACTACTTCGCAACCTGACACAGGAAATGATGCGTATACGTTTCTAGAATTCAATACACAAGGCGATGACTTCGATTACCCCGAGTTTGGTGATCCGATTCGGTCGCCCGTGTCATGGCCAACCCCTTCTGACTCATTAGCGGACCCATCGGACCGTCGTGGTGGTGGAGGTGGACCTGGTTCTGATAATCAGTCAGATGCCTCTCCGATTTCGGTTGCGCCTGGTGGCGTCACGAAGGCTAAGGCTGGTGGCTCGGCTAGTAGCAACGCCAAGAATCAGGTGGTGGATGCTTTAGTGGTGGGGATGAGTGGTTTAAACTTTGAGGATATCGGAGAAGATGATAATTACGAGTATGTCAAGGGTGATTTTACAGAGCATGCGTGTAGATACTGTGGGGTTTCAAATCCAGCTTGCGTTGTTAGATGTAATGTGCCTTCGTGCCGCAAGTGGTTTTGTAATTCTCGAGGGAATACATCAGGCTCCCACATTGTGAATCATCTGGTTAGTTTCCAACCTTTCTGTTTCTTGTTTTTTGCTTTTAAATTATATATCTTTGTTCTGATATCTTAGTTTTAGGGTCTAGTTGAAATTGGGGTTGGAACTGTGGATTTGAAGGCTTCATGATGAAGAATTCAGAGTAGTTCCAACTATTAATGATGTTAATGGTTTGAAGTTTATGGTACTATTTTAATTATACTTCGTGTTGGTTGGGTCAGGAACTAAGATATTGGATATTTTAACAGTATTGGTTATTATTCCGAGAGATGGAAACTTAGGAAGGTTCATTTTCTGTGGAGTTTTGTTACTAGATGATTATAGATAGGTCATTAGCCTTAGTGTTTGCTTCAGAGGCTGTAAAGGCATACCTGACAGTGTTATATCAGGAATTTGATGTACTATAAGCATACTGTTTTACTCCGAAATGTAGACTATGATGTTCAAATGTATCCCGTTGTTTTGAATTGTTAATAATGCTTCTCGCATAAAAAGGATGAAGTGTTATTCCATAGTTGTTAGTTGTCATAATGTCCTTGGGTAAGAAAGTGAAAGTAGCTTATTTCAATTGATGTCATACATCCACCCCTCACCACCACAGAAAAAAACCTTCCTTTCTTCCTCCCCCTTTCATTATCTTCCATCTCTGTTTTCAGATTGAATTGTAAGGCTCTCTTGCTTCAATCAGTTTTGCAATTAATTTGGAAGCTATAGTTTAAGATATTTATGTTATTTTTTCATTATTACTTGAGTGGTTTACGATAATAGGTATTAGTCTTGATCACCATATTAGTAGAGATATGATTGCTTTAGGATCCTTGAGTGATTGCATGTAATATTCTATATTTATATATATATGCTTGAAAAAAATTTAATTAATCTGTATCCATATAAATATCAACATCCATGAAGTGATGTAATACATATATAACTATCCGATGCATTATGTTGGGTCCTGTAGGTTCGTGCAAAACACAAGGAAGTCTGTCTTCATAAAGACAGTCCTTTGGGAGAAACGATCCTTGAATGCTATAACTGTGGATGTCGCAATGTGTTTCTACTTGGATTTATATCAGCGAAGACAGAGAGTGTGGTGGTTCTTCTTTGTAGGGAGCCTTGTTTAAGTGTTAATGCATTGAAGGATATGAATTGGGACTTGAGCCAGTGGTGCCCCCTGATTGATGATAGATGTTTCCTGCAGTGGCTAGTGAAGGTTAGTATTTTCACCACCTGCTTTTAACTGTTGAGACTGCAACCTGCGGTTTCCTGAACGATTGAGGAATTGTACTTTGCAGGTGCCATCTGAGCAGGAACAGTTGAGAGCTCGCCAAATTAGTGCTCAGCAAATAAATAAGGTAGAAGAACTTTGGAAGACAAATCCTGATGCCACTCTTGAAGATCTTGAGAAGCCTGGTGTGGATGATGAACCTCAATCTGTAGCCTTGAAGTATGAAGATGCTTACAAGGTGATGTTCCATCTTGTTGTTTTAGAGATGACAAGGATTTATATTTTTCAAATGGGAATGTCTTGTTTACGACATGACAGAAGTTTCATTGATGTGCTGATTTTTTGTGCATATTGCAGTACCAAAATGTATTTGCACCACTTATCAAGCTTGAGGCTGACTATGATAAGGTATGTATCAAACTCTTATATTCAACTTTGATTTCTATTTATAAACAAAGATCACATAGCTAAATAGGGAGCCGGGCCATATTGGTCCCTTAATTAGGAAGTTGGTGTCATTTAATCTCTTACATTAAAACTTGTGTCATTGATTTAGTTGTTTGGGAAAAGAGCTAACTAATGATGAATTACATTATTTTTATAAATCTTCAATTAACGTATTTTTTCTGTCACGTTGTTAAAACGTGAGCCTTTAATAGGTTAAAAGTGACAATCAAGACAAAGTTATTAATGAGAAACATCTTGAAAAATAAATTTTCAATAGAAATTTATAATGTATTTTTTTAATTTTTAAAATATTAAGTTATCAAAATTTGAAAATAAAAAAGCAAAAATCAACATTATGTGAGTGAAATAAAAAAATTCTAAAAAATTTCACGTTGAATTTCACTCAACAATCCTTGTAAATGGTTTGTATTTCAATCTCATTTTAACAGATGACAAAAAAAACAATTTAATAAAAAAATGTTAAAATAATATAATTTGTTCTTAACCATTTTTTTCAAAACAAAGGATATAGATCTTGAAAATCTCATTGAATCTGAGCTCCATTTTTCTGCAGATGATGAAAGAGTCTCAAAGCAAAGACAATGTCACAATTCGGTGGGATATAGGTCTGAACAAGAAGCGCATTGCTTATTTTGTTTTCCCAAAGGTGCTTTACTGTCTTGATCATGCCTTTTGGATTTGTGTCTAGCATGAGAACATCTGTATACAATACACTCCAGTTTTCCTCGGTAGAATTTTCTTTGTTATTATGTGCATTTTTGCATTTTTCTATAGGAGGATAATGAGTTGCGTCTTGTACCTGGAGATGAATTGAGACTGCATTATTCTGGAGATGCGGCTCACCCATCCTGGCAATCTGTGGGCCATGTGGTATACCTTTTCCTCTGAAAATTTAAGCATTTGTGAACTTGGCCTGGACATTTTTGCTGGTGGATCTTTATTGCAGGTTTAAGAATTAATGTGACAATTAAATGCTACCATTCTTCCTTTCAGATCAAGTTAACTGCACAAGAGGAGGTTGTGCTTGAACTTCGTGCTAGCCAGGGAGTTCCAGTTGATTTGAACCATGGGTTTAGTGTTGACTTTGTTTGGAAAAGTACAAGCTTCGATAGGATGCAAGGAGCAATGAAGACTTTTGCTGTGGATGAGACCAGTGTTAGTGGGTAGGTTATTTTGTTGTTTCAGAGTTTTTGATGTGGGTGAATCACGCCATGAAGCTTCAGATCATTTGATTCGATAAAACATTTAATATCAGATAGATTTAGTATGTATACTAATAAGCTGATTTTAGTTTTCCAATTCTTTGAGGAAGCTAATGTGTGATTTGTGGCTGGATTATACGTCTTCAATATTTTACAGGTTACACTCTGTGCAGGTATATATACCATCACTTGTTGGGTCATGAAGTAGAGGTTCAAATGGTTCGTAATACTTTGCCTCGTCGGTTTGGTGCACCTGGTCTTCCGGATCTCAATGCATCTCAAGTATGATGCCTGCTTGATGTTCTTAGTATTTTATTGTTATGGATTGATTGGTAATATGGTGTTTCACTGACCATGCATGATTATTTTGTCCATAAATGTGCCACCTATGCCAATTATTTAGTCATGGCAAATATTAGAATATGTTATCTAAAGTTAGTTACTTATGTTGCATGATAGATCCGTGATTGTCTTATTTCATTTTGTTTATTTTCCTTGAACTCACATGTTGTGTGAAGTTAATTGCTTAGGCTGCTTGTTAGACTCATGATTTTGGCTGTTTCAAAATATTATTTCTCTGGTTTCCTTGAACTCTTCACCAAATTTTCAGTTTTTGAATGTTTATTTCTCTGGTGTTAGGTTTTTGCTGTAAAGAGTGTCTTACAGAAGCCAATAAGTTTGATTCAAGGACCGCCTGGCACAGGAAAAACTGTTACTTCTGCAGCAATCGTGTATCACATGGCTAAACAAGGCCAGGGACAGGTGAAGTCCCTAACTTATCTGGCTTACACATCCCTTCCTCTTTAGACTGGTTTCAAAGACTTTTTCACAATGTTGTTAAAAAATATTTTTAATCAGGTTTTGGTCTGTGCTCCTAGTAATGTGGCCGTTGACCAGCTAGCCGAAAAGATCAGTGCCACTGGATTAAAGGTAGAGTAATATTTTTCTTGGAATTGCATAATCATCAGTACAATTTATCTTTCTTTAGTGGATAAGGGCCACTGGATTTATATGTTGTATCATATTGTTTATCATCATTTTTGCTGTGTAAGTTATGTTTAAATGGTACTGACAACCAAGTTCATAAGAAGACACCAATGTTTGAAGTAGCTAGTGTACATAGTATTGAGACATTAATGGTGGTGTGAAATAGGCATTGTTTGAACTTCTAGCACTTAGTGAAGATAGCAGTTTCTTAACTTTGTGTCTGAGAACGCAAGAGTATTCCCATCACCATGCATGTTTCTAATTGCTTGTATTTATCTTTCCTGAAATTGTTTTGGTTAAGGTTGTTAGGCTCTGTGCAAAATCAAGAGAAGCTGTGAGCTCTCCAGTTGAACATTTAACACTTCACTACCAGGTTCGAATATATTCAGACTTTTTCAATCTTTTGTGGCTTCTTATTCTTACTTCTATTGATTCAATCATTGTGTATGTTGCATTTAAATCCAGGTTCGTCATCTCGATACATCTGAAAAGAGTGAACTTCACAAGTTACAACAATTGAAAGATGAACAAGGTTAGGATCTCTCTTGGAATCTGTCTTTACTTCTCAATTCTTAATTGCCTCTCCCTTTTTATTGTATTGATCCTATTGGCAGAAGTTTCTACTGTCAAAAATATATTAGTGCCTTGCAATTGAGGTTGCTTAGTTCAGTTTGATTCCCAGAACGAGCCTTGTTTCTGGAATTCAGTTGCCTTATTTAGACTTCTAGCAGAGAATGGTTGCATCCGTTTGTTGAAACAGGAAACTAGGTCAAACTTGAGAAATGAAATTGTCAATACGTTTTTTGCAATCAGAAATATCCCGTGGTTTTTGGTTAGATTTAGTGCTGAGGTCCTGGAAGTATTACATGTTAAATCTTGTCAGAAACATTTTATCGAGTTTACTCTTTTCTGCTTTTAAGCTGTACTTTTTCATTTCTATGAATCTTGCAGAGTAGTAATGGAAGTGTTTCTCTTACAGGAGAGTTGTCTAGCAGTGATGAGAAAAAGTATAAAGCCTTGAAACGAGCAACTGAGAGGGAAATTTCTCAGAGTGCTGATGTCATATGCTGCACATGTGTTGGAGCTGGAGACCCACGATTGGCAAACTTTAGGTTCCGTCAGGTTAAGTACAACATGTTTCTTCTCCGAGCTGTTGCCTGCTATTTGCCACAAGTGTGCGAAGTAATCTATTGTCATTTTCAGGTACTTATTGATGAGTCTACACAGTCAACAGAACCTGAATGCCTTATTCCTTTGGTTCTTGGTGCAAAGCAGGTACTTTCACAAACAACTTCACTTTGTTTCTATGATTTTCATTGTGTGATTAATTGTTGACCTACAGTGCAACACTATGGTAGGTTGTCCTTGTCGGTGATCACTGCCAGCTTGGTCCAGTCATTATGTGCAAGAAAGCAGCTCGAGCTGGGTTGGCACAGTCCCTCTTTGAGCGCCTTGTTCTTCTTGGTGTGAAACCAATTAGGTTGCAGGTACTTTCCAAATCTTATTGTGCTTGTGCACATGCATTTGGCTGCAATGGTCCAACTTCTAGAGTGTGTTTTTTAATATAAGCTTCTGATAGGTGATTATATACAGTATTTTTTTTTGCTGATGAAATGTACTTGTTATTTTTTCTGAATCTATGGTCAAAAAAGATTTAAGGATTTATTTCTCTTATGGACTGCCAGCTATTACTCTGTGATCTGTCTGTTAGAATACAATTTCCCAGGTGTTGCAATTCAATAAAAAATTGTTACTCCCTTTTTTTCGGTGCATTTATCGAAGGTTCTCTCTTGTTATTCCATTTCCTTGGTATCTGTTTCTTTTGTTGAACTTGGTTCCACTTAGTACTGCATTTGTAATGTATTGCAAGATTTATATTTTGCCCTTTATGCACATATTAGGTTCAATACCGTATGCACCCAGCTCTCTCAGAATTTCCTTCGAACAGCTTCTATGAAGGCACTCTACAAAATGGAGTTACCATAAATGAAAGGCAATCATCTGGCATTGATTTTCCATGGCCTGTCCCTAACCGTCCCATGTTTTTCTACGTGCAGGTGTGTACCTGTTACTATGTAAGCCGATTAGGATTTAGTTTTTCTGTAATACAAAGATCTGACCTTAATGCTTTCATTTGTTTTTCAGATGGGACAAGAAGAGATAAGTGCTAGTGGTACATCTTATCTTAATAGGACTGAGGCTGCTAATGTTGAGAAGATTTTAACCACATTTTTAAGGAGTGGTGTAGTTCCCAGTCAGGTAATTATATGCTCTTTTTCTTGAACCTGTGTTCTTGTCCCTTTTTTGTTAAAAATGTTCTGTATGGTATTTTCCTGTGATCTGAAAGCTCAAATGGAAGCTTTCCTCCTCTTTCACTGAGGGTTTGCTGGCCAAAATCCCCCGCTCCTTGGTTGTAGATTGATCTTTGCTTGTTGAAAATGAAATTTCATTTGCCATTTCACAGATAGGAGTAATAACACCATATGAAGGACAAAGAGCATATATTGTTAACTACATGTCAAGAAATGGTGCTCTCAGACAGCAACTATACAAGGAGATTGAGGCAAGTTACTCAACAAGAGTATTCATTTGATGTTTAGTATCTAGCTTCACATCCTACACTCTTGCTACAGGTTGCAAGTGTAGACTCATTTCAAGGAAGAGAAAAAGATTACATCATTCTGTCATGCGTGAGGAGTAATGAACACCAGGTTAGTTTATTACTGTTAGTATTGTAACTTGATGCTGTGAAGTGATTCATTTTTTAACCATCTTATTATATGAAGCCTTCACTGTACCTTGGTATCATTCTTCTTTCATTATAGACTACCGGTGCTTTTTTTGGCCCTTCATCCCATCTTAATAGATTCGCCCTGTTTCCCCATCAATAAAAGAACACTGTTACATTTATGTCTATCTTGACCCCCTCAATAAATGGGTACAGTTGTCAGTTTCACATGTAGATTACTCATACAGACCAGTTAGACTACCAAAATAGACAGTAAAGAAGGATTTTCATAGCTTGCTTTACTGGATTGTTGTCTTGTGGGTGTAAAAGTCTTTTGTACCATGATTACTTTTTCATAGTCAATCAAAATGTTTGAATAGTTTCTGAGCGATGTTACTATTTCTTATAGTTCTGGCTGTTTTTAGACAGCTGACATTTCTTATGGTTGTGGATGTTGACCTGGTTCTGGACTCTCTTTTTGTCATTCTGGTTCTTGACATGTTTTTGTCATTCTGGTTCTTGACTGATTGTCCGTAGGGCATTGGATTCCTGAATGATCCTCGCCGGCTCAATGTTGCTTTAACGCGTGCTAGATATGGCATAGTCATTCTGGGTAACCCTAAAGTTTTAAGCAAACAACCTTTATGGAATAGTCTTCTTACACACTACAAGGTATTTGCCTCTTCTATTCTTTTACTTTTTTTTATATTTTCCATCACTAATGGCAGTAGGTTTAAATAAGCTTTAGATCAACACTTCCTTTTATGTCTCTTAAAATTGGGTTATTCAATAGAAAGAGGATGAGTACTAGAAGCTGATGAGTGCTCAAAAAGCACTAAAATTACCATGATTTTATGCACATTAATTGTTTAAAAATATATATATTTATATGTTTTATCATATATTTATATAAATTTGTCTTTTTCGGAATCACGGGTATTTTTATTATTTTTCAGGTATTTTCGCGTAAAACGTAACTTAAGGACTCAAAGAGGAATACTGGAAGCAATACATCACAAATATATTAATAAGTAAATGGGAAAAGGTCAACAAATATGGAAAAATTGGACAAAATGGGTCAAAAAGGTCAAAAATGTCAAAAATGAGAAAATCGTGCCAGGCGCTTAGCGTCGCTTTGCTCAGATCCGCGTGCCCAAAGACGCATCGTTCTGTTCCCGCGCGCTGTGCACGCCGGCCTCCGCGTGCGCCGCTGCCATTTCGCCCCATTTTCGTGCGTAGCCGCCCCCATGACGTCATGCTGACATAATCAATGACCTCAGCAATTCCACTCCGCGTTTTCACAATTTTTTAACATTTTTTCACTCACTTTTTCTCTCCATACTCACCTATAAATACCCCTTCTCTTCACTTCATACCACACTTAAAATTGTGAAAACACGGAGTGCAATCGCTGAGGTCATTGATGACGTCAGCATGACGTCATGGGGACGGTTGCGCGCGAAAATGGGACGAAATGGCAGTGGTGCGCACGGAGGGCAGCTGGGGCGTGCACAGGCGTGTGCGGAAGGCAGGCACAGCGCACGCGGGAACAGTAACAACGTGCTGGGGCGCGCACGGATTTGGAGTAAGGCGTGCGCTGATGCGCGTGCGACTGGGCGCTGGCGGTGCGATTTTCTCCTTTTTCACCCATTTTGTCCAATTTTTCCATATTTGTTGACCTTTTCCCATTTATTTATTAATATATTTGTGATGTATTGCTTCCAGTATTCCTTTGAGTCTTTAAGTTACGTTTTAAGCGAAAATTCCTAAAAAACAATAAAAATACTTGTGATTCGAAAAAAGACAAATTTATATAAATATATGATAAAACATATAAATATATATTTTTTAATCAATTAATGTGCATAAAATCATGGTAATTTTAGTGTTTTTTGAGCACTCATCACAACTCCCCAACTTTCTGCTAGTCCTTAGCAAGAGAAGCGATAAAAACTAAAAATTAAACTATCCTAAATAATTTTCATGGATTGACACGGTTGCATTTAGCCTATGTAATAAGCCTTTAAACCCCTAGGTTGCCCTAGTGTACGAGTTTGAGTCTCGTGAGTGTTTTCAGTAATGATACCCACAAACATTGAACTAAATGTAAAAAAATAAAAGAAATAATAAAATCAATCCACTCAAAAACTAAAATTACAACAAAATTAATTTTTAAGAATAAAACAACTTATCACAAAAATGTCTCATAATTTTTAATCTCCTTTAAGATCATAATTAAAATCTCAAACATAAGTTATTTTAATCTCTTTAAACAATCATGATTTATTATAATAATTAGTCAAAAATCATTTTCATATTTCATATAAAAAATGTATCAATTTAATTTCACCCAATTTCAGTGTCATGAATCAGTTCGCTTCGACTCTATTCCTCACCAGTCAATACTTTCAAAACACCGAATTCTATTGGTTCAAACACTCATACTAATTTATATGCGAAAGAGTTGATGTATAGAAATGAACTAATATGTTCGCATATGTATAAAGAATAAAGGCTTAAAGTGTTATTTTAACATTGATCTTATGAAAGGAATCAAATGTATAAATTATAAAGATATCATATATAAAAATTATTTTCAAGCATAAATCAAACTCATTAAGAAAGAATTTCAAGATATATGCCTTTTACAAATGAAGAGTGCAATGACTTTTTTGGAAATTATTTCCTATATACTTCTTTTGTAATTAGCCTTTACTCACAACTTTGTAGGCAATGTAGGTTATAGTATGTAGATTATACTATATATTCTTTATCTCTCTATTTTTTCTGAAGATATTTCTCAATATATATAATTTAGAGAGTCAACCCATGTACAGATTGTAAATTTTTTTTTGGATTTTGGTGAGTGGTTAATTTTGTGGCTTTTCTGTTTGATCTTTGTTTAGGTAACCCCATATATATCTTTTTTTTGTAGCAGTCATGCATGAATGAGATATAAGCATATACTATCAATTTCTACTCAAATCATTTAATCTAAGCAAAAATAATAATAAAAAATATACGATACTCTATTAAGATGAGAAAAATTCATACATTCAATGCTAATACCTATAGAGATCATCTAAAAATTTGAAGAAATAAGAAATGTGTTTGGAGTAGAAAAAATATATATTTCACTCTGAAAAAAGGAAATTATGCTCAAATTATATCTCACAAAGGTAGTCTCCACTAAAAAAATTCATAAACACCGATTTTGGGTTTAATATAATTTCTACATCTTATCAAGAAATGCTAGTTATGACAAAAACTAACTAATTATCAAAAATAATTACAAAATATTTCATTATATGTTTTCAAAAATTAATCTAACATTACAAAAGACTTAACTATTTACTTAAATTTGATTTAAAGAAATGATGAATTTTTGTGAGAAAAGTTTTTTTTTTAAATTCCAAAAATTACTAAATCATACAAAATAGAAATAAAACAAAACACAAAAAAAAAAAATGAAAATGTGAACATAAAAATAAAAAAAAATTATTATATATATTTTTTTATTTTTAAATTGTCAAAACTTTTTTTTTTAATTAAGCATGATAACTTTTCACCACCCCCAACCTAGAACTTACATTGTCCTCAATGTAACAACTGTAAATTAAAGATAAAGAGAAAAGAGAAGAAAAATTACCTATTTCTTTAGAATGTGCAAGTAATAATGGAAAATGCAGGTGCATCCATTATATTCATCATTAAAGTGTATATAGACAGATCGCTGTGAACTTCTAACATCTCAACAAATATTTTTAGTTTTAACAATTTAAAAATTATTCACATGTAATTAAAATAAAATAAACAATAAAATTAAGTAAATAAAACAAATAAAAGAAAATTACCTAAAATGATGGGTTGCCTCTCATCCAGCGTTTAGTTTAACGTCTTAGCAAGACGTAACTTGGGGATTGCATTTTAAGTAAACTCAATATCCCCTCATCATTGAGTCAATCAAACCTACAGGTAAGACAAGGTTGTCTACCTATACTTTTTCATTCATGCCCTATTGATTTTCAAATTTCTTTTTGTACTTAAAACTAGGGGCATATTTTGAGGGTTTTAGGTAACCCACATCTAGGTGCAAATCAAATAATTAAGGTATAAAAACACAATTGTACCTAGATTAAACAAAGCAACTAACTTCCTAGATTATAATTAAAACTTTAAAATTTTGGAGATAGTTTCAGAATTTATGTTTTTTTTGTTTTTTTAAAGATAAAATAACATAATCAGTATTAACCAAGAAATGGTAAGAAAGAACGATGGTGCAAGCGTTTCTAAAAACCATCCTCGTACGTAACAACGCTTTCCAGGAAAGCATTATTAAAGTGTCATAAAGCCGGCTAAGAACTAAATTTCTGTATTTAACTCCCTTAGATCTTTACTTTTCATGCTATTAAGTTAAGTTAAATAAAAATTGAAGTTAATTAAGTGAATGAAAATTTAAGTTAATTAAGTTAAATTAAATAAAAATCTAAGTTAATTAAATTAACTGAAGTAAAAAAAAAGTTAATTAAGTTAATGAAAATCTAAATTAATTAAAAAGCTAAGTTAATTAAGGTAATTAAAGTAAAAATCTAAGTTAATTAAGTTAAGTTAAAAAAATCCAAGTTAATTAAGTTAGTAAAAAACACTAAGTTAATTAAGTTAAATAAAAATCAAGAAGAAAAAAAAAGCTAAAGAAAGAAAAATTTAAAATTAAGATTTAAAATTAAAAAAAAATTAAACTTAAAGAAAAATAAATTAAAAATTAGGTTTTTTTTTTATTTTTTTTATTTATTATATATATATATTTTTTTTTTATTTTTAGTTTTTTAATTTAATTTATTTTTTTTATATTTATTATTATTATTATTATTTTGTTTTTTGTTTTTGTGTTTGAACGTTAAAACTTTTTTAATTCAAATTTCAAATTTCTAAATTATTTTATTATTCACGCTACAATTTTTTTTATTTTTTTATTTTTTATAATTTTTTTTATTTCTTATGAAATTTGAAATTTAATTAAATTTTTTATTTTTTTAATTTTTTTTACAGAAACAAAAAATCACAAGTATTTATAGTACAAAAATATTTTTAAAATTTTGATAAATAAATTAAAAACGCTATTCCTTCCCCGGCAACGGTGCCAAAAACTTGATGAGTGAAAACCGGCATCGTCGATTCTTGCCAATACTTTGGGTTTATATTTATAAAACTCTCGCAAGTGCACGAATCATTTCATAGAAATTGATAAGTATACTCCCAAGGTCGATATAAGGAAGGAATGTACGTGGTTTTTAATTTATTATTCAAACTTTTAAAAACGAAATTAAATCCCAAATATCCTGTCACGATATTTTAGGTTTTGTGTTTTTAAGCTACTGACATAAAAATAAACATAGATTCAATAAATATTTATGCAAATTTTATCTTTTATAATAGTGGAGTATTTATGTATATAATAACTAAGTTAATTATGCTTGCTCATATTATTTAGGTTATTAAAGATATGAATTGATATTTATTGATTCTCCCTTTTTTGTAGGAATGACACCTTTTGTGGGGTTAGATATTCTTTGTTAACTAAACTAATCAATTAACACCTGTGGGTGGAATTAATTTCTTTTTTTAAGAGATTGAAAATGAACCATTTAAATGTCACCTTTGGTGGGGTTAGACAGTTTAAACTTTATTCAAGGTGTCCAAATTAAACCTAAGAATTTAATTATCCGAGTATTAACTTTCAAGTTTTAAAACCACTCATCAAAACATGTCATTAATACATTTTCAAAATAATTCTTATAAATAGAAGCTTCACTCTAACTACCTAAGGGCATTGTACTAACAAATGTTAACACTACTCTAAATCGAATCGGGATAACTAAACCTTAAAATCTAATTTTCAGATTTAAGTTTGTAATGAAAAATAATATATTTCTCTCTAACATTCTTAATATAAAATCTTGAATAAAAATAAAATCAATTCATTTTAGAGATTTTCACCTATTTAATACTTCGCAAGCATAACAACGTTATTATTACATCATGTTTACTAACAACCACATAACACTTAAATTTAATCACAGACAAATTAAATATAACATGTAAGAATAAAGCATAAAGAATAACTGTAAAGAAAATAAAATCCTTACAGAACTTCGATGCTTTTCCCGTTGTTGGAAAACCTCCAAGGGGAATTTGCACTCCCATTTATGGAATCGAAAAGCAAATAAATTACAAAAACATAACTAGTTCTTACCAAGAATGGAAGAACTCTAAAACTAAGAGAAATTAACTAAAAACAAAGAAAAACTAAAAACTAAGAAATGGAGAGAAAGAAAGAAGAGAGAAGTGTGTTTTTAGGTGTGGTATGAAGTAAAGAAAATGGGGGTATTTATAGGTAAGGATGAGGAGAAAAAGTGAGTGAAAAAATGTTAAAATATTGTGAAAACGCGGAGTGCAATTGCTGAGGTCATTGATGACGTCATGGGACGGCTGCGCGCGAAAATGAGGCGAAATGGCAGCGGCGTGCGTGGAGGGCAGCTGGGGCGTGCACAGGCGCAGCGCGCACGGGCGCACGTGGGAACAGTAACAGCGCGCGCAGCTGGGCGCTGGCAGCGCGATTTTCTCCTTTTTGACCCATTTTGTCCAATTTTTCCATATTTGTTGACATTTCTCCATTTATTTATTAATATATTTGTGATGTATTGCTTTCAGTATTCCTCTTTGAGTCTTTAAGTTACGTTTTAAGCGAAAATACCTGAAAAACATTAAAAATACCCGTAATTCCAAAAAAGATAAATTTATATAAATATATGATAAAACATATAAATATATATATTTTTAATCAATTAATGTGCATAAAATCATGGTAATTTTAGTGCTTTTTGAGCACTTATCAGAAGCCAAAAGCTGGCTGTGGATATTTTGAGCAGCTGGTTGGCACAATTATGGATTCATGAGTCGTTGAACTTTTTAGTTATGTTCATGGTTTAGCCATTAGTTGTTTTCAGGCTGATAATGTGATATTATTATTATTATTATTTTTAATCTATCAGGAACATGAGTGCTTGGTCGAAGGGCCTCTCAATAACCTGAAGCAGAGTATGGTTCAATTGCAAAAGCCCAAAAAGGTATGGCATTGTGCTATAAGATAAATTGATTATATTACTGAGGATATGGATATGGTTCTCATTCAGGAATACTTTGTTCATGATAGATGTGATTTGAGCTCATATTTATGTTTATATTGGCACAGATCTATAATGATCGGCGCCTTTTCTATGGGGGTAGTCCTGGAGTTTTTCCTAATGATAACTATGGGCATGTTTCCTCATCTGGTCAAATTTCAGACAGAAGAAGCAACCGTAGTAGGGGTATGTTGGTTCTAGTTATTTTGATATTGTTTGCTATCATTGATTTTTCTTCAGTTTGATATGCTATAACACTCCAAGTCCAGAATGGTTTTATGTTTACATAAGTTTGAGTTGGTTAACTCTTTGCTGTATTTCAAAACAGGTTCTTATATGCCTCCTGGTCCACCTAATGGTACCCATAAGCCTGGGGTGCATCCTTCTACATACCCAATGCCCCGAGTACCAATTCCACCATTTCATGGTGGACCTCCTTCTCAGCCATATGCCATTCCATCACGTGGAGGTGTACATGGTCCAGTTGGAGCAGTACCTCAACCTGGAAGTCGTGGTTTTGGGGCTGGGCGTGGCAATTCTGGTGGTCCTATTGGCAGTCATCTACCTCACCAACAAGGAACACAGCAATCTGTTGGAAGTGTCGGTTCTTCCTTTAACTTTTCCACTTTGGAAAATCCAAACAGCCAGCCTTTTGTAGGGGGGCCACTGTCTCAACCTGGAGTTCCTAATAATGTCCGTATTATTACTTGCATCTCTCTTTCTCGGAGGCCTTCTTCCTGCACCTGTTTCCAGTCATTTGTTTTTTTTTTTTTGCATTGTCAACTGTATTTTATTGCATATTTCAGGTGGCTGTTCAAGGGCCAAGCCAAATATTTCGTGATGGATTTTCCATGCCTGGCATGTCTCAGGTATTTATTTACCCTCTGATTGGTTGACCAGTTTGTCATTTACTTCTATGATATTCATTTCTTGGATTTGTCTTCTGATGAATGTTCTCAGGACTTCTTGGGTGATGACTTCAAAAGTCAGGGATCACATGTTCCTTACAATGTCACTGATTTCTCAAATCAGGTATGAAAAAAGGAAGTTTTAGTGTTGTTTACTCTAAAATTTGACTATGTATGTCCTAAATTTAAAACATTATGATCTTATTTGCTATCAGCATGTGCCTGGTCAATTGACAGGTTGCTTTGCAGGTTTCTCAGGATGGATATGGTGTCGATTATGTTACACAAGGAGCACAAGGTAGCTTTCCTGGGAGCTTCTTGAACCAGAGTTCTCAAGCTGGATATTCTCGCTTTGGCTCTGGGAATGACTTCATATCTCAGGTTTGCTAAAGTTCATTCTTGTATACACACACACACACACACACTATAATATACCTTTTATTTTGTGTTCAGTTTATTTTTATTATCTTTCATTTACAGGATTACATGACTCATGGATCACAAGGTCTACTTACTCAGGTTGGGTTTAATGACCCATCACAAGATGACACATCACAGAACCACTATGGTGTTGCAAATCCCAATCCTCTATCTCAGGTTTTTTTTTCATGTATCCATTTGACCTCTTAAGGATTTTATGCAATTTTAGTGTAAACATGTCAATTTGTAGCCAAAAAAGAATTTGGCTCCTGTGTTCACTATTCCCTGCTACCAGCTATATAGTTTTGTGAGCATGCAATGCTAGAAGTTTGCTGCATTCTTGCCTTTGTTTATTTTTCGTTCCCTTGTATTTGGGGCTGATTGTTCTCCAGTAAAAGTAAAACAGTTTGACATGACAGACAAATTTGCAGGGCTTGATGAATTCACTCTACTCCCAACCCTTTGGTCACTACAACACACAGGCACTGAACTTGCAGGCCTCGCAACAGCAACCTCAGCAGGGTCATAGCACGCAAAATCAAAATATTCACTACAATGGTTAAGATTTGGTAGGAAATACTTGCTAAGATGGGTTATAGTGTTTTTGCATTCAGCAATTCGTGTTGTGCTTTCTTGTGTGCTGAAATATAATTGGTAAATGCAGAAAGGATTGCTGTTTTGATTAGGCTTTGGTTGTCACCATAACCCATACTTGATAGTTGGGATGTCCGAATAAGATGTATAAGATTGGGAAATAAGCAGGGTTCTTTTAAGTGGGACACAGGCAGCACATCTGGGGCTGAGAAAGAAAATGATTAACCTTGATCACCTGCTCGGGATTTTGAATAGAAGAAGGATAAAAAAGGGTGGTCTGAGAAAGCATTACATGACATGGTTTTTTGCAGAAGGGTTTGATCACGGGAATTGGCAGGGTTGTTGGCAAGGATTCAAAGAGACCTATTCTCCAACAGGAAGCATTTATGCATTTTTTTTTGTACAGTATGCCTAGAAAGGTCGCCAAACCCCCCTTCAGCTCATCATTACATGTAATCATACTCTACATTATTCATTGAATGGACAATGATGTTATCATATAATTGTTTATTCAGTGAGAGCTGGTATGCAAAAGATGACCGTTTATGGTATATAAAAGTGTAATGTTTGTTTTCGAATGTAACTTCTGTTTTGTCTTCTAAGTTGCTATGGGTCATTCCTTGGCCTGGGTTTCTTTCATTTTTTTTCTTCTGCCTTGAACTAAGCATTTGTGAGATTTATTTACTCGCTGTTTTAATAAATCAGATTGTGGCGTTCGGTTTCTACAGTACGATAACGGGGTAGACAAAATCTTGCTATGAACGCACTGGGAGTTGCTACTTGGTGGAACATATTCTTTGTATATACAGGGGGAAATTGCCACCAAGTTGTAGCTCAGATATGATTCAGTTTATTATATGATATAAAGTAATAACACTGTAAGTCTGGCAGCTACATATAATGGATGAAAAGTGTCGTATTAGTTATCGATTTTGAAGTTACTGGCGATTAATTCTCCTAAGATTGTAAAATATGTTCCTTAGCTTTGATACGCAATTAATATTACTTCAATAATTTTTTATTAAATTATTATTTTTTATTAATAAGTGATTAAAATATGAGTCATGGTTAAAGTTATAATTTATATGAAATTATTTAAGAAAAATAAACAATAATGAGTGTAGTAAAAATTATTTAAATATATATATATATATATATATATATTGTTTTTAAAAAATTAAATAAAATAGTGATAATCGAAAATAATTGTCGATTATGACTTTGCGCTATATGAATATTGAGTAATAATAACATGAAACTTTGAATTCCATAGTTTCCTTTCCCAAAAATGTTAAAAAACAAAAAACAATTTCTTTCTCTACACCATCAAAAACATAGACACTTTCAAGCGATACAATGGTAATGGATCTAAAAAGGATGGTGACAAAGGAAAAATTCTTCAAAGAAATAGAGACTTTCGTCCATAGGGAGTTTGGAAGAATCATGGTAACAATATAAAATTTGATGGTGAATGTTACAATTGTGAAAAGATGGGTCATATGGTGAAATATTGTTAGATCAAGAAAAAGGCATGTTGAAAGTAATACAACTACCTCCGGTTCTAAGGAGAATGACGAAGATGGTTGGAATGTCGAAGCACTTTTTACCATAAAGGAAGAAGAATTAGCTCTTACGATAACAACATTAGAACATATTGACTACAAGAATGATTGGATCTTAGATTCGGGCTGCTTAAATCATATGACGGGTGATAAACAAAATTTACAAAGCCTGTCTGAGTATAAAGGAGGTCATGTAGTGGTGACTGTCGAAAACTCAAGGTTACTGATAGCTCACATTGACAAGACGATAGTTACGTCTCGATATAATTCTAACAAGATACCACTTCAAGATGTTTATCATGTCCCAAGAATGAAGAAAAACTTTCTATCTGTAGCTCAATTGACATCATCAAGCCACAATATCTTGTTCGGTCCCTAAGATGTGAAAGTGTATCGTGATCTCAAAATCTCAAAAACATCAACAATGAAGGGGTGGCAATTGGAATCAGTCTACGTTATGTCAATAGAATCTGCATATGTAGACATGACAAGAAAAACTAAGATAACAGATCTATGACACATGCGGTTAGGTCACATTAGCTATTTCAAGTTAAGTGTGATGGTGAAGAAGTTGATGCTTAAAGGCTTCCTCAACTAGACGTGTGAACAAACATGATATGTGTAGGATGCTAGTAGGGTAAAGCTTACCAATTTCCATACAAGGAATCGAAGTTTAAAGCAAAATAACCATTAGAGTTAGTTCACTCTGATGTATTCAGTCCTGTTAAGCAACCATCAATTGGCAATATGCGGTACATGGTGACATTCATTGGTGACTTCTCAAGGTATGTGTGGATTTTCTTTATAAAAGAAAAATCTAACACATTTTCAAAGTTTAAAAAGTTTAGA
Source organism: Hippophae rhamnoides (assembly GCA_033030585.1). Taxonomy (NCBI): domain Eukaryota; kingdom Viridiplantae; phylum Streptophyta; class Magnoliopsida; order Rosales; family Elaeagnaceae; genus Hippophae; species Hippophae rhamnoides. Next base: position 55,456,261 of record CM065428.1, on the reverse strand, counting down.
GAGTCAAATGAAGGAGTAGTAGGAAAGAAGATATGTTGCTTGCGCAAAGACAAAGACGAAAAAATATAGCTCAAGCGAGTTCTCTCAATACTTAAGGGAGTATCGAAATCGTCATCAGTAGTACACTTGTGCCAACACGCCACAACAAAATGGCGTAACGGAGAGAAAGAACCGACATCTTGCAAAAAATTGTCTACATAAAAAGAATGTACCTATAAGGTTTTGGGCTGAAGCAATGAGGACTGTAGCTTTGTGATCAATAGAATTCCTCTACCCAGGTTAGGAATTATTTCACTCTTTGAAAAACTATGGAACATGAAACCTATAGTTAGCTACTTTTAAGTATTTGGTTGTGTATGTTATGTATTTTTTCCTGATTATTTACGGAACAAGTTTGACAAGAAAACTGTAGATGTATCTTTGTAGAATATGACTGCCTAAGAAAGGCGTGAAAATGTTACAATTCAACGAGTGGAAGAAGCTACACTTCACGAGATGTGGTGTTCGATGAAGCATCTTCTTGATGGTCCTCAGAGAAGGAGGTATTGCCAGACTCTAGAGAATTTATAGACAAGATGCAACAACAAATGTGGAGTATATTATTCAACTCCAACCAAGTTCAGATGATTCAGAAGATCTAAGTAGTGATGATGTCAAACAAAAAGTAACTCGGAGTCCTTGGCAAAATAACATATATCAACAACCAAACGAAGAACGTGGGTATGCATAGTGAAACAAAAGGATCAACTCCACAATCTCAACTTCAAAGGTCAATAAGAACACAAAGGACAAATCCCAAATATGCCAATGTAGCCATAGTTGAAGAAGTAAGTATAATAGAATCTAAGACGTTTGAAAGGACATCGCAAATATTTGAGTGGATAATAGCTATGAAAGAAGAGATTGGTGCACTTCAGCAAAATCAAACTTAGGATAAGTGCGAAAACAAAAAAATGTGAAACCCATATCCTGTAAGAGGGTTTACAAAATAAAGCGTCATCCAGATGGGTCAATTGAGAGGTACAAGGCATGATTGATAGCTCGTGTTTTCTCTCAACAGTATGGACTAGACTATAATGAAATGTTTAGTCCGGTGGCAAAACTTACAACTGTATGAGTCCTATTTGTACTTGCAGTCAATAAAGACTGGAATTTTTGGTAGATGAATGTGAAGAATGATTTTTTTCATAGAGAGTTAGATCAGGAGGTCTACATGATCCAACCAATGAGTTTTTAGAGTCAAGATCATCCTGAATATGTTTGTAAGCTACGAAAAGCACTTTACGGATTGAAATATACACCCAGGGCATGGTATGGTAAGATTGCTGGATTTTTAACACAAAGTGGTTATTCGGTAACACCTATAAATTCCAGCTTATTTTTCAGAACCAATGAAGGAAAGCTAACTATCGTGCTAGTGAACGTAGATGATTTAATCATAACTAGTGATGATGAGGCAAAAATTCTTCATACAAAGGAGAATTTATCAGCTTGTTTCCAGAGGAAGGAAGTTGGACAACTTAAGCACTTATATGGTCTAGAGGTTGATCGTACACAAGAAAAAATATTTCTTTATTGATAAAAATATTTCAAAGATTTGTTGAAGAAGTTCAAAATGCTTGAATGCGTTCAAAATGCTTGAATGCAAGCCGATTTTGATGCTTATGGAACCAAATGCCAAAATGTGTGCATATCAAGGAAAATATTTAGAAGATGCGATAATGTATCAAAAATTGGTAGGCAGTCTGTTTTACTTAACCTTAACTTGACCTGACATTTCTTATGCATTTAGTGTGATGAGTCGGTATATGAAAAATCTAAAGAAGCCTCATTTGGAAGCAGTTTAACGAATACTGAGATATGTGAAGAGTACAATTGACTATAATATTTTATACAAGAAAGGTGGAGACAACAAGTTAGTTGGTTATTGCGATGCTGACTATGTAAGAGATCACGACAAGAGGAGATCAACAACTGTGTATGTGTTTAAGTTTGGTTCTGGAACAATTTCTTGGTGTAGTAAGATATAGCCGACATTATCATTATCAACTACTAAAGCTAAGTATCGAGCACCGACAATGGTAGCTCAAGAGAGTACATGGTTGATACAGCTAATGAATAATCTACATCAACCAATAAATTATGCGATTTCGTTATACTGTGATAATCAATCGATAATTCAATTAGCGGAGAATCTAGTCTTTCATACAAGAACTAAGCATGTTGATGTACACTATCATTTTATCAAAGAAAATATTCTACAAGAAAAAATTGAGATGAAGTAAATCAAGATAGATAATCAACTTGCAGACTTGTTCACAAAAAACTTAAGCATTGACAAATTTGAAATGTTTCACCGCCAACTCAATATAGTAAAAATACAAGTTTGAAATGTTTCGCCGTCAACTCAACATAGTAAAAATAATGATAGTTGATGCTGAATGAGAGTGTTGAAGATCAACCCAGCCTATTATAAAGCCCAAAGAAAATAAAAATCTAATCCATTTTAGCCCGAAGCTTCTCAAATATTGAAAAAAGTTTTTTTAAGAGAAAATCTTAGAATGATGTAGAAATGAAAAGTGTTTAGAATATGATAATAATGATTAGATTAAGTAATCTTTTAAAAAAATAAGTATTTATATTCTCAATTTAAGCGTGAAGTGTGGTGTTTTTTTTTAATTATTTGTATTTCAATTCAAATTGTGAGTAATAATTGAAAAATATTATAGTTTCTTTTATTACGTGTGTAATAGAAATAATTTATTTACTTGTTTAGATAAAATATTAGTAAGTTTATAGATTTATATATTCTAAATTTTATTGGCAACAATATCTGCTAGGCCGCTGTTGTTTCCTCCACCACCACCACATCATCTTATAATGCAGTTGTTTCTGTTTCCCCGACCTGCATCTGTAAACATTGCCCATCGTACGGACACGCCGCCTAAGACTCTTCGCGGAATCAACAAGCCCAAATGTAAGCAGTGTGGCAATATCGCCCGCTCCAGTTAATGGTTTATTTTATTTGTCTATATCCATGTTTGTTATGCAATATAGCAGGTTGTCTGTTGAATCGGCTAAGTCTTTAGCGCTAGATTTTCTTAAATTGAGCTTGTTGTTTGGTCGGTTGGATATTGGTGTTGTTTTTTTTGCTTTCACAAGAATAGAAGGGAAAATAAAAGGCGGATGAGTATAACTATGAGATATAGTGAGGTTGGGCGAAAGGTGACTCAACTTTCGGGAGGTTATTTCTACTGTTCTAGAAGTTCGTTTTATCAGCTCATTGAGGCATTTTAAAATTTTCTTAAACGATCAGTGTTATATATATATATATTATATATATTTTGGCTAAGAAATGATCAGTGTTATCTGAAGATGTAGTTTTCATACAGGAAAATATTTCTATAGTTCCCAAGTTAGGTGCTCGTTGTATGGAGTGACGAGTTTAGACGGCATTTGTTTTTTGCATTGCTTCTTTGCCGATGAATGTCAGTCGCTCAAATGGACTGCTATATTAAGGGGATCATGTCTAAACTTGATATCATATTTTCATCCTAAATTTGGAGAAAGCCAGAAGCTAAGAGTGCTGGAGAGTGATTACGCCATTTGTTGTAGTTGTGATGTATACAGTATTAAAATGGAAGATTCTCATGCTTTGCATAGAGTATCTGGAGAAGATACGTCAAATTAACTAAATTGAACTAGTGCTGCAAGTCTGAAATCTCTATTTCTGTTTTTAGTTTTGCTTCCTAATTATCTTCTTGTTATGTCATATTTAGCTGTTGCTTTTCTTATTAAAAATTTGTCAAATAGGCCTATCCTTGATTAAGGCTTCTGTTTCTAGCCAACTTATATGTTTTCTTAGGATTGCTAAATATGTAGACTGTAGTAGGAGGTTTTCTTCATGCACAATAAATTTAATTACTGCCTTTATTTTCTGTTCTGGCAAAGCAACACTACAATAAGTTGACACTACAATTTAAATATCACTTCGTGAAGGAAGCCATTGACAAGAAAGGTTCATATAATAATTCAATATCTATTTCTTCATAATTGACATGCTAATAAATTTGCCTAATTTATTGAGCAATTCCAGGACGCTGCAGCTATAAATGCGTGGAGGTTTTCCAAGTTAAAGGAATACAAGAATCAGAACATAGGAAGTGGAAAATGAAGCTTTTGATCGAATTATTTTCTTTGAGGTCTAATCCAGTAGGTTCTGCTGAGGATATGTCATCTATCCCGTTCCATAATCAGACTACAACAGAAGATGGCACCGGCGTTTCAGTTTCTGTGGTGAAGTTGAGGCTGAGATCCAATCCAATGAAACTGAATTTCTTCAGAAAGAGGTTTCATGAAATTGTTGATCATGGACTAAAGAGGCTGCAAAGTCGTGAATTAGATGATGCAAAAGAAGCTATCGAACATAATGATACGAATGAAGGGCCCCAAAGAGCAAAACACTCCTCACCCGAAGAGGCTTCAACTTTAATTGATCTTATTGAAAAGCTAAACAAAGCCTGAAATGAGGAGGATCTAAGATCTTGCTTGGAGGTGAAATTTCAGCACTTTAACCATCACACATGGTAAAGTAAGTCAAAGTCCGAGGATACTGAGTAATCAAAAGACCATAGTCAGAAGAACAATTGAGAAGTCGAAAGAGAAATAAATTATTCATTGCCAAAATTGGTGAGGACGACTGAAATTGATCAAGTAACTCTTAGAAGTATAGATGCACATTTATGTTCCTATGACTAGAGTTAATAATTTGCTGGAGGGATAGAAATTTATACTAGAAAATTAGAAAGATTTTAGGTTCAGTAGAGACTATTTGTTCATGAAATTTTATCCTTGAATTAATGTCATGTTTTCTCTATAACTCGGTGATATTCATAGGAATCATCCAATTTATGTATTCATTTTGTATCTAATCTAACATGAAGGCATTACAGTCATAAGATGGGAATCATAGGATTGTGAGTTGAAGTCCAAAGCATACATCCGGATCCGGATCCGGATATACTCCATAGTAGAATTGCATAGTTCAATTGATCAGTCTAGTCTTATGGTGGTGTACGACTAGTATCCTTGATCAATACTCCAAAATTGACTTTTTTTTTTATTTATGACTTCTACGTTTGACTTTAATGGGCTTCCCTGGCATGAAGTCCAATTTCAATGTTCAAAATTTTAAAAAGAATCGGAAATGAAAATGGATACCTATATAGGATAGAAAAAGTCCGATAATTCTTAATCTTGAGACATTTCGAAACAAGACATGTACATATTTTTATCAAACATATAATTGATAGTTTCATGGGCAAAAAAAAAAAAGATATAATTGATAGTTAAAAATTGTGACTTGAAAATCGAAAAATTGTACATCTTACCGTTAAATTACTATGTAAACACTTCCTTTATTTTATATATGGTACTATAAGATCATTCTTATATAGTCTCAAGTCTAACATTTAATCTCTAATAATATATGTATGCATCTAACTTTCAACTGATATCATGGCTTCAGTCTAGTGTATTTTACAGTCCCTCATTTTGTGATATGCTATGTTTTATGTTATTTGCTAAATTAAAAGCAGAAAAGAAGCAATATTTTGAGTATAATTAATTAGGCCGTGGAACTTTTTTATCCTTCATCATTTGTCTTTAAATCAAAGTCTTTTTACTTAGGATGGCTTATGCTGGTTCCTTTCATGAAAAGAATCCAATATGGGTTTTAAGAGCTCATACCATACAATGACATAGAAATCCCAACTTTCTGATTTTAACGACAAAAGCTTTTCTGAACCATTATTCTTTCTAGGTTTCTAACTAGCTATAGTGCTTTTCTTTGCTTTATTCTTTCCTATATGTATAATTCACAGCCCACGACAACTTTCTTGGTGGAAATCAAACTTTCTATGCCATTTTCCCTTGAAACAAGGCTGTCAAACTTTCTATTTCAATGCTTCTATTCATTCCAACGTCACCTTTTTTTTATCAGCTCCCAATGTCATGACCACTAGTGGCTTAACCTCTTGTCTTAATCATGATTCTTTCTCATCTATTTAGATTCAGTGTAAACTAAATTATTAGAGTACACCATACAAGAAAATTAAAAAATGGAGGAATAATTTATCATAAGGAAACAACATGAAACGGAGATACTGGTTAGGAATATCTTGATACTAGAAAGAAGAAAATATGTTATCATGATCATGTTGTCTAAAAGTTGGTTACGTACTTGCCCATTGAACATTGTTAATAGCTCATGAAAATAAAATACACAACTTAACCTACGAGATAATCTAATTTTCCTTGCCTTACCTTATATCCAAGTTCCAACATATGGTTAAAACTCTGTTATATATGGCTTCCAATAAAGAAATAAATTTTGTGAACCGTTTGCCAAATTAAGCTCATATTCGAGTACTCGCACCTAAAATGAGTGCTTAATATTCTTTAATCTAAAAAACATTTTGATAGTTATTCATTATTTATATATGACCTATATTCTCACTTGCTTAATTTTCATTGAGAAATCTTTTGTGATTCACATAAAATTGATTTGTTTAGTTTAGTTTAGTTTAGGCACACAATAAAGGATAACTATAATTATGTTGGTAATAAGGATATTAATTTAAAGAAAAAGCTAAGAATATCCTTCCATTTTTATAGGCCATTAAGGCAGTAAGGAGCATATATATGTTATGTATCTTTGAAAAACCAAGGAATAGACACATCCAAAATAAAAACTTCCAAAACCAACTCGAATTTTCTGCAACATGTACTTTTAGGCATTTTATATACGGAGAAAAATACAAATCAAAAGGCATAAGTCCAACTACATAATGTAAATACCCCAATGATTTTACGTACTTATGGGCATGTGACTAGGCAAAATTAAGCACATCAACAATACATGAAAGGTTATTATATATGCTCCTTTTTAAGTCACTCTGCAATTTATGTAAGGTTTAAATCATTTACGTTCATGTTAAAGTCAATATGCCGTTTTTTTATCTACTTGTTCAACTCTATAACTAAATGTTGTGTCAGATATACAATAAAATTGTGAGACTCTAAAAATACTAGCTATTTGCTATAAAAAAATATAGGCATGTAAATAAAACAATTGCTTTTTTCAAATAACTATAAATCATTAAAAAATAGGTATTTAATCTATACGATGGTTATTACTTATCATAAATCATTCAATTTTTCTTCGGTATCATTGCATCAAAAATTTCGTCATTATGTCTCTCTAACGAAAGCTCAAATAAAAAAATAATCATAAATATGAAATTATTATTATAAAATTTAAAATAAATGAATACATTAAAAAAGAGCAAATAAATAATAATAAACCATTAATCTTCAAATAATTTTTTCGATTAGACTTAAAACTAATTCCACCTCAAAACTTAAGTTATAAGACAAATGATTATACGAATTTATATGTGCATCAATTTTAAAATAAGGATACGATGATTTCTTCAATTTGATTAAACATGTGAAAAATGTGTGTTTTTCGATACAGATAATATTTATTAGAAAAAAAACATAGAAAATTTTTTAATTATTATTATTATTATTGTTTTAGCTTGTTCAAAAACCCCTTTCGTAATTTTCTATGTTGGTCATGATAAAGTTGATTATTAAAAAAAACAAATAGCTAACATACATGTAAGCAAAGAATTGGATTTATGAGTTAATAAAGTAATAAAACAATAACAAAGTAGAAATACATTAGGAAAAAATATATATATATAAAGATAGTTTATTAGAAGAAAGTTGGGGAAAGGGGTAAGGGAGTAAAACTACTCAAGTTTGGACTTGGTGTGTACACTACAATTGAGTTTCAGTGTCCCACATCGACATGTATTTTTCATTTTTTTGGGGGAGAGTATTGCTGTTTGATGGGGCCTTTTTTCACGAGAAGACAACTTAGATCCAATGAATGGGTCGGGTATACCAGCACCTGCCATTAGGCCCAAAATTATAATCGTGGGACCCAATCATTCACTTTCCTTTTCAAAAACAAAATTTAATTTCTTAATTTTGATATATGTTCAACTGTCTCTTTGTTCTAGCAAGAGCTACTTAGGATCAAGAAATCGATAATGTTGATAATATCTCGAAAATCTTAGTAGTTTAAAGGTTCCATTGTAGATGCATGATAAAGACGATAAAATATTGATAAAAAAATAATAATAATAATAAAATATCAGTTAATAATATAGATATTATTAATAAAATCTCGTTAAAGATTAATTATTTTTTTTAATAATTTATTATCAAATAATTTTATTAAGCATAAAATCTATTAACAAATAATTATTTTAAATATTTAGTTATAATTTTTTAATAAATTCGTTAAAATAAATATAAATTGTATATATAATAAATAAAATAATTAAATTATTTATTGTTTTAATATTTTTAAAATTTATGTTTTTATTTTTCTATAATTTTTATGAATTTTTTTAATACTTCTATCAATAACAACAATATATTTAACATATTCAAAAAAAAAAAATTTAAGCCTCTATTGGCGAAAACACATTTTAAAAGCTGCTTATAATTAAATTATTTGAATTATCGATGAATCAAGATTGATCCATCCAACGCCTTTTGTAAGTTAGTTTATAATAACTAGAGTGGGTGAAGAAGTTAGGAGGAGGAGGAGGAGGAGGTTGATTTGAAACGAGGATATGTGCCAAATAAGGGAGAGATGTGGTAATGAATTAATTACGGCAAACAAGAAAAGAAAGATGGGAGAAAAAGCATCCAAGCAACGTGGAGCCGAAGGAAAGATAATTCTGACACCATTTTCTAATTAACTTTCAAATTATTGTTCCACATCTATCTATCTATCTATCTATATTCATTGGAATTATTTGGAAACTTGTAGTTTTTTATTTATTTATTTATTTATTTATTATTGATGTAAATTTGTAAGGATTAGGTTAACTTAAGATCTAAATATTGTGTTCGATCTTCTTTACATTATTTGGTTATATATGTTTTTGAGTGAAGTTAAATTAAGTTTTTCAAATGAAATATAATCCAAAACTGACCCTAAACATTTTGGGTATGATTTTTTTTTTTTTTTGAAACTTTAAATTAAGTATCTAAATTTACAATAAAATATAAAATAATTACATGGTATATTTTAAATTGAATTTATATCGAATTATTAATATAAAAAATTTGATCTTTTAACTCTAACATTAAAATTATTGAGTAGATTTAAATTGAACTTATTTAAAATTTAAATTTTATCAAATTAAACTAAATCATATAAACTTTAATAAATCATGCTAAATTTAGGTGCATACTTGTAATTCTTAAATTATATAGTGATTTAAAATCTTTAAGTAGATCAGGTGAATACTTTTTAAAAGAAAAAAAAAATTTTTTTTGTATGACAATTAATTATTGCATAAAGATATTGAACTAAAGCGAAATTGATTAAGTTAAACAACTCCAATACCTTGGTCAAATTTGCGTGATAATGTAATTGTGAAAGTGACATGGCATATGACAGCCATAATTGTTTGAACTTTCAAGTCTTCTTTCATAAAACAATTTAGAAATTAGAAAAGTTGGGTCTAACCCCTCCTTCCCTTATTGCTTTTGCAGTTTTGTATATGACAAATTTGAATGAATGTTCAAATGTTTAAAACTTTAAGTAACCACTTATAAACACTACTCATCTCGACTTGTTTACTCCTTCGTTTAAATCAAATAAATAATAATTAAATAAAAAATGGGTTTTATTCTTCCCAAAATATGACCTAAACCTTGACACTAAGAAAATGATTTAAACCCATACGTTAGTCTTTCCCCATTTTGGTGAAGACTTGAAAGCGCGCAATGTGAATACAAACCCACTACTTACTCCACATTTCAAATCGAGCCAATATCTCTATAGAAAACAAAAGCACCTATCATAGAGAATCAAGGAGAAACAAAAATTAAAAATACTTGTTATTTTCTCATTTCAAATCACATGCATGTTTAAACCACAATAATTACTATTTAATCTTTAAAAAAAATTACAAAATAAGAGTACATGCATGCATGTGCAGTAGTTTGTTTGGAAGGAAAATACTACTTACCATAAATTCACAAATAACGTGACAATATTAATGATGATTATAATAGTTAGAAAATATTTATAAAATTTTATTTATTAAAAAAATTATTAAGTTAGTTGAGATTATAATAAATTATTGTATATAATTAATTTACTCAATTTTTAATTTAAATGAAGAATACATGTTCTGGTTTCACAACTTTAGTTCAGATGCAACTGTCCAATGCCTAAGAAATATGTGATTTTAAAATAAACTAAAAAATAAATAAAAATGCGGAGATAGTGTTGAAGGTACCATAGCTGTAATGATTATTGTTTGAAAGTAAGCCTTGTTGGATTCTAGCCAGGAAAGGATGTGAAAATCGTAAAAAGAAAGAGACACCTTATAAGTACTAGTATCTCAAATATCTAGTATATTTTTAAAAAAAATTATTTTAATATTAAATTCAAATATTAGTATACTTTTTATCATTTTTGTATAATTATTTTTTTCTAGAAAAAATATGCTTTGGATCTTTAAAGATTTTTTTTAAAAGAAATTTAACTAGAGATAAAAAAAAATTAATTTTCAAAAACGTTTTTTACCCAACTTTTATCGGTATAAGGTATTTATTATAGACATGATTCATTATAATTTATTTATATATAATTAGATTTTAACACTTTTATCCTCTAAATATTGGGTTTATAAACTTCTTATTAACAAATTAACGAATCTTTTATTATCTTTCTAAAAAAAAAAATTAACAAACAAAAATTACAATATTTTGGTGCCATGCTAATTTATCTTTATTAGTTACTCTTTCGTTATATCCCAATAAAATTGTTTCTATTTTAATATTTATTTATATTATTTGTATTTTAAAAATGGGAGTTGACAATTTTTATTTTTTATTAATTTTTAGTATGAAGTGTCAAAAAGATAATCATATCTAAAAAGAAAAAAAAACTTTCAATAAAAGATCAAAAAGGATATTTTGGACAAAAAAATTTATAATTATTAAAAAAAAGAATAAAAAGGTATTAATATTTAAATTAAAATATTAAAACAAAATATTTTATTAACACAAATCATAAAAAATATCAATAAACTAACTGGCTACATCTTTGTACCAGTTCCGTGAGGTGTGTTATTTGTTATAAATTAAGCATTATTGTTTGACTCGTGAACATTATAAATTAATTAATTTTATTCCCAAAGCAAGAGAAAGCGCGAGAAAGGCAAGAGAGAAAAAAATCAACTTCACCTAGTGTTATTATTCGCTGCATGCTTCAATTCAGATATTCAAACATTAAGTATTATTATTTAGTCTTAAATATATATATATATATATATACATTTACATATTTCCTTATAGTACGTACTCAGCAAATTATAGGTAGGACGATCGAGAACATGTATCCAAATTTCCAGTAAGTTATGGATATATTTTTATTTTAATAATTTATTCTTTCTATTATCATTTTAATATTCTATATATTAAATTATTATTAATGATAATTATATAAAGGATAATCTTACATCTCATAACATGGATTTTAAGATGTAATTAATCCTAAATTTAACATGGTATCAAAGTAGATTACTCGGTTAGTATATTTGTTTCGTCACTGATGAATGATGCATTTCGACACTTGAGTTCCATAAGCTCAACATCTACGTCGGTCTCAAGAGAACAGATCCTTGTCGATATGAAGGGAGTGTTAAAGTCATACATCGATTGAGAATCGCGCACATGTTGCGTATATAAACAAGGGCAATTCTACATCTCATAACGTGAGTTTTGAGATGAAATTAGGCCTAAATTTAACATTTTTTTTTTACTCTTCTTAGAAAAAATAAACGCTAACAAATAGATGTGTTATCAAATACCATTAATCCAATATTATACAACTTTGCCCAAAAAAAAAACGGCCATTATACAAAAGATTTTGTCAACAAATTTTTACGTAAGAGGAAGGGATCAGTAAGTACAACATAAATACTGAATTTTTTTAAGGTAAGATCACGGCAAAACGAGGAATCCGGTTAGGTACGTACGATTAATATTCTTTGTTATTTTGTGTGTAATCGATCATTTATAAATATATAAATAAAAAATTCACCTTTTATATAACAAATATTCGTGACTTTAACTACTTTTACTCTATATTTAAAATCCATCAAAAATAACATTGAATAATTAAACTCTTTCTTTATGTTGTATTATTAAAATGTTTGGATTTATTACTCAAAACTTAAGTATTAATACTCTCGTACTTTTAAATAGTATTTGTTTAATTTTAAACAAAGTTGTGTGATATTATTAAAATATTCTATTTTAAATATTATTTTCTCATTTTTAATCAAAATTGACTATATGTATCATACATGTCAAATTAAATAAGAACATTTATAAAATTTAAGAAAAAAATGATAAAAGAAATACCATAAATTAAATATGAATGTAAAAAAGAATATTTTAATATGTGCACGAAAAATATCAATGTATTAATTAAATTACCAGTCTCATATACGATTAATAACTATAATAAATCAAATTTATATTTCATTTTTATATATCAATATATTGTTATTATCATCCAACATTTTGAAATTAAAAATTTAACAAAATAACGTAAAAATTTATAATAAAAAAGTAAGACATTAGTTTTTTAATCTTTGTAAAAACATAACAGTAACTATTTTTCTCAAATTTTCGTAAATCTTCTTATTCAATTTTTAACGTAAAATATAACTTTGATAAAAAAAAATTATTTAAAATAGCTAAAAAAAATATTAATATTTAAATTAAGATATTAAAATAAAATATTTTAATAAAATGAAACATTAATACGTTACCTCTAAACTATTAATACCCTGGGTAATTTATCATAGTATATTAATAGATAGTAATTTTATATATCATAATTATATCACGATTATAATTTATATAATAATTTATTATTTGATATAATTATATGAATCTAATTATACTTATAAATAAATTTATAATAAGATGATTAAATAAAGTTTTCTATTAATAGAATATTACTGCAGTGAGCAGCGAATCTTACATAAGTACATGTTATTTTGTCTAATGGAAATTAGAGCAGTAAGATTATATTTCAATTATATGGTTGACAATTTTGTAGAATTATCTGTTGGAAATCTTTCTTATGAATTTGGTGAGGATAGCTTTTTTTTTTAGAAATGCAATAGCCATACGCTTATAATTGACAATCCAGCTAGCAGAAACCAAAAGAAAAGAAAAGAAAAAAAAAGATGGTAAACATGAAAACACAAAAACTAGAAAATGGAAACATTTTGAGCAATAATTTTTACTTTAAACTCGTTAGTTTTTTTTTTCCTTTATTCTCTTTATTAGAAAATTTATTATATATATTCCTATTTTTGGAGGGATATTGGTATCACATACTTTTTTCAAAAAAATATATATATATTTGCCCCTAGTTCTAATGTTTAGTTTAATAAAGACAAAATTGTGTTGTAAATAGAAATAAAGGTTCAGTGTCTATTATTATTACTAGGTAAAATAGATTAATTTATTCTCGTTATTTATGAGTAATTCAATTTAATATTTTAATTTATAAAATTAAGATATTATAATATTAAAATACATAAATTAAATAATTATAAAATTAAAATATTTATTTACTTTGATTTATAATATCTAATATAAAAATAATAAAATTAAATTACCCAGTACTATTACTGTATAAAAAGGCGTGAAAGGGAGAGTCCATCAGTACTATCTGCCTCTACTTTATGGATAGAAGAAAAGGCTAAAAGAAAGCTAGTTGGATAATAATTATATTCGACATTAACTAATTCCCACATTTTTAAAACAAATTATTTTGATTCTCTTGTATGTATATTCAAAGTCAATACAAGGGTGCCAATTGGACATTTCAAACAATTACAACAAAACTTTAGATATATATATATATATAGATCGAGAAATATTTATTTTTAATACAATAGTTGAAATTAATTAGGGATGCATGTATTTTGCTCCTAATTATAGACAAGGGCTAAATTCAACATTTGGGTGGTCATGGGTCACGGGAGTTATGACTGGTTATTATATATATATATATGGTAGCTGTTTGTAATTACCTAAATATTAGGAAGAAAAAAAATCCTACGTACTACTTTAATCACATATTAGTAAGTAAGTAAATAGTAGAGGAGCTATATATATATATATATATTATCTCAACTCTAAGTTACCATTTCTTTCACTATGATAATTGATTAATGGTAGGCATTTTATATAATGATTAAATAGACATTTTATTTTCATACGTAGTCTTAAAAATATGATTTATATAAATTTTTTCTTTAATATAACAACTTACATTAATATTATTTTTTTAATTTATCGTGTTACTAGGCCTCCTTATAGAAACAACTACTAGCTCCGCCACATGCTTCAATTATTTTTATGTGACTAGTCTAGTCAAGCTCTTGTAATTTACATAAAAATCGACATTATTTACTATATAAATAAAAGTTTTTATTATCAATTTTATATATATATATATATCTATATATCTTATTATTATATAAAATAAATTGTATGTTTTGTAACACATATCTCTAATTTTAATAAAATAATACAAAAAAATTACATAATATTTAAGATATTATTATGTTAATGGAAACCTTAATTTTACCCATAATATTTTTCTACTTTACTAACGTTAAATATCTATCTATAAAAAATAATGAACAACTATGATACCTCAATATCTAAATCATTAAATATTTCAATTAATCGATAAAAAATAAAATTTAAGATAATTAACAATAAAAATATATAATTTTTATGTTAGTTACCATAAATAACTTTCATATTGATAATTCTTAATACTTTAACTACTAATAATTTATTATTTAATTAATAAAAAATAAATAATATAATAACTAACAATAATAATTAATTTATTAAATACCTTTCAGTAGGGAGTCCCTTTAGCCTATCCTATTATGGTTAGAGATGTATATATTATTTTTCATCTTTTTATCAATATTATCTCAATATCATTATCATCAACTTGTATTATAAATTTTTGGCTGCAATCACTTTCTTTTAACGTACGTGTGGTTAAAGGAGTGATCTAATATGGTTTCTTTTAGACGTAAGCACTTATTGTGCGTTAAATTATAAGTCTGTTAGTTCACCAAGAAGTTTTTAAAGAATAAAAGAAATTTAATAGGAATTGATAAATTCAAGGGTTAGCTAGATTAATATTGCATATGATTTCTATAAAATAAATTTAATTTCCACGTACAACTAACCCTTTTGCTAATTAATTTATTTTAATTAATATTATTTATAGGCAAGTTAATTTGACCATGCCACCTCCATATATTTAGCTGATTATAACATTGCATTCCACTATTATATTATCTTAAACCATAGGTTTATTTTTAATTTTTTTTTTAATAACTACATTAACAATAGCATGAAACTGCTACACATGTCTTGTTATTTTCAAGTAGTTTATTTCTCAAATGAGCATCATTGTTGTTAAGTTCGCGTTAAGAGTAAGCGGAACAATCTTATAAGTAAAGATCCTCTGCTTCATGGTGCTTTTGGGTTGATTAAGCGCAGGTTTCTAAGATGGTATCGGTAGGCTCTTGCCTACTTTCCTCGTGACTCGTCGTAAATCCAGACCGTGTCAGTAATCATTTCTGGCCCGATGTGGAGAGGATGTTAAGTCGCGTTGGCTAAGAGTAAAGCTGAACAATCTCCTTATAAGCCTGACATGATCCTCTAACTCATGTTTTTGGGTTGATTAGCGCGGATTTAAAATTGTTAACGTGGACACACCTCTGTTTAGTTTCTTGCCCTATTTCAGTTATTTAGATAATGAAAGTTAAAACATATACGTTTAATGATATTTTTATAACAATTTTAAATTTAATTATATTTATGAAAGAAAGTTAAAATTTGATTGGTATTATAAAAATCTAAAAATAATACTATATGTCACTTTTTTAAACCTATTGTAAGCTTTTTCCCTCTCCGGTTAAACCAGTGAGAAACAATACTACTTGAAAGATGATGAATATTAATGATACATAAATTTATATTTCATTATATAATCATACTATTTAAATTATGTCATGTGTTAATAATATTTAAAAGATAATTATAATACATAAAAAAAAGATATAAAGCATACGTGTACAATCAATTGATATTTAATTCCTTCAAAGTCATTAACATAAGTAATGCAAAAAAAAAAAATAATAATAACTATAACGTACCAACAACCTAAAGGACGAAGATAAATCATTGATGAGTTTAACTTAGGAGTTAGCAGAAATAAATTTCCAAAGTTGGTCCCAATATTGCAGGCTAAATAAGCATATGTGTCAGATTAGCCTTGCAATTGAACAGAGTAAGGGTAAGTGTTTTACACATTTAGGGAAACTCGTGATCTGTCGCTGAATTTACTAATATGAAATTTTAGTGTATTACACGTTAATTATAATTATTATATATAAAAATATTATTCATAATAATAAATAGTTATACTTTGATGTGATAGCAACAACGCTATTTATTTATTTTTATGAGGACCACTGATTTTCATTTAGTTATTTAATGACTTTGTTTTTGAACAATATTGCTCTGTATTTCTGTTCTGAAGCTGCAGTAATTTAAAATTTTGACAAAAAAAAAATAATTCGATCTATTACTTATTGCAGTCTGTAATCTGAAATAGAAAATAAATTATTTAGAAAAGGAAAAAAAAATATAACTTTATTCCCCCCATCTATATATGTAAATATTTAAGAAAACAAAATATCTTGCTAATTATAATTTAAGAGCTAGCTACAAGTTAAAACATTATGATTAACAAATTATATTAATCATTTGGATAATTTACAAATAAAAAATACCAACTAAAATAAGAAATAATAATAGCTTAGAATCAAAGTCAAAAAGATAGTACAAGTATATAGAATAGAGAATTAATAAGTAAAAGAATTAAAGCAGCACAACCTCAAGCATGAATACTTGAATTGGGGGGGCGGGGGCCTATTAACTACAATTTGGCAACAATACAAAGTTGTGCCCACAATGAATTATATGAAGATAAATTAAGAGAGACATGGTTTTGCAATTTGCATTGAAACTGTCTTTGGAACTTCTGTGTCAAAATATACATACCAATTACCAAAGGCCCACCACATGAATCTCACCTTCTCATCTTGCTTCCCTTTTAGGCTATATTTAGAAAGAAAAAAAAACGGGTGCTTAATAACATGGGTTATTTTATATTTTAATAAAAATATATATATTTTTTTTATTTTTTTCACTAAAAAAATACATTTTAGTATTGATTTTATTGGATTATTTAAAAAATGAAATACTTTTTTAATCTAAAAATAAATTGAAATAACTAAATTAAATAGGTGAATAAGCAATGACAAAATTAGTTTTGTGTAGCTATTATGTCTAAGAATCATTTACATAGAATCATATTATGAGTTTGTTATTTATAACAGAACTTTGTAAATTACTAACAATATATATATATAGTTTTTTTTTTACTTTTATTTCCTTGAATATTACCAACCATTTATATTTTACCTTTTTTTAATTCACATAACTCCTGTTAATTAATTTCTTTCTTTCTACTATATGTAAGCTATTTCTTTCTTTTGTTATGATTCATCAGAACACAAATTTTTAACAACACCACCACCCACCATCGCTCTCCCACTTTAACAACATTTAAAATAAAATATATACCAAATTTATTTATTTTTTTTAATAAAATCTTTACCAAAAAAAAATTTATATTTGTTCTATATATATAATCAGGGTGGGAATATTTTAATCAGAAAATAATAAATAAATAAAATATCATATGAAACATTATCAGATGCACAATGATGAAAAAACAAAAGAGAGAGAGAGAGAGAGGTAGATGATCAGTTTTTCTCATCAGAAATTGCCAAAGTGCATGGAAGTTGTACTTTTCCAATCACATTATGGAGAAGAATTATATTTGCAGGCCAATTAGTTTTACTACTTAATCATTTCAATTTAATTTATTTTTCTTTAATTTTGCCAACAAACCACAACAGACACAGATGAGTCATGTGTGATGATATGTAGTTTTTTGTTTTTTGTTTTTTTTACGTGATAAAATGCAAACTAGTCTGTCATTATTGGATCGATTAACTTAAGACGAGGACATTTTCTTGTATTTATCGTATGAATTAAGTGATAATTCCATAAATAAATTTATTAAATTTCAATAGATTAATATAAATTAAATTAAATTAATCAACTGATTGTGATTAGTTTAAAATTTAAAAAAAAAGTTGTTAATTTTTAAAAATAATAAGAATATTAGTTGGACAATGTGCACATCCACTAATTATATACAAAACGCAAGCATATGGAACAATATGGTTGAATGTTTTAATATTTTATGACTAGCTAATACGAAAGCATAAAATTATTCATAAAAAAACTTACCAAAAATTTATAAAGTTTATATATATACTGTATTATTACGCAAATTATGTAGAAGTTAAAGTCATTTATTATTTATATTTCCACACTCAAGAAAATAGAAAATGGAATATTATTTGTAAATATTTACATCTCGTCTATATAAATGGATTACTTGTGTATAATGCAAATGGTGATACCCACCACTTAAAGTAATGAACAATTCCTACGTTTGAGAGTGACAAAGCTCTTCATTAATCATATTTAGTTAGGACTAATGGGATTATATATAGATGGGCTTAAAAGCTTTAAAAAAATGGTGCTATAGCTTGTGGATTTTGATTAGCTAGCTAATAATTATTTTAGGAGTGGTTTTAGTGTCATATATAAAGGCAAAATGGGTACTGAGTAAAAAGTAGAGATGCCAGACAAGCATGATTTTTATATATAGTTAATGTTATATGTGCTAACAAAGTCCAATAGTAATGAAATATAATCTTTCCCAAAAAAAAAATTAAGACAAATAAACTGTAATGCAAAGGGAAATAAATTAAAGAAATGGATGTAGAGGAAGAATTTAATTAGAGAATGAAAAGAAAGCCTGGGAAATTTGTGGATACAAGAAATTAATGGAAGGAAGAGTTGGATTTCATCATATTAAAGAAATGTTTAAATTAATTTTGAGTACAAGTAAGTTTTTTCATGGAAAAAATCAAAAAATAGTAAAAGTATTTTTATTTTTTTCAATATCCAATTGTTAATTGGGATAAGAAATGGGATTTAAATTTTTTATGTGTTTATATTTATGTTAAATAATTTTAAATGTATCTAAATTTTTAATTCATTTTATTTAAAATCTATAGATTTTTATTCTCTAGTATTTAGATTTTTATGTCATTTATAAGTAAATTATTTTTACCATTAAGTTAATTTATATCAATTAATTATTTTATTTTAAATAATTAATACTAATTAAATATGTCACGTTAGTTAATTAATTAACATTAACTAACTAATATGATATAACTTATTCAGTAAAAAAATATTTATGTATAAGCCAAATAAGAATCAAAATACTTTTGTGCAAAAAAAATTTGCTTAATAGGAAACGTGTCTACGTTTTTTTTTTTTTGTTTTTTTTCCTTTCTAAAAGATGAGGGATAGTATAATTCTATATTCTTTTTAAAAAAAATATATGTTAATTTAATTATGTTATTTTTAGATTATGCATTATGTATTTAGTTTCATTATTATTAAAAATAAGTCATTTAGTTTCATAATCACTTAAAATCATGCACTTTAATTCATGATTAAAATGTATTTTTTACACTAAAATTTTTTACTTTTATAAATTATGATATTAAATTTTTCAATCCATAAATAAATAGATTAAATATTTCCCTTAATAAAAGTACCCTAAAACCTTTAACTGTTTTCTAAAATTGCTTATTATAGTAGGTGGCGTTGTTTATTACATGTCTGTTGATAATTACTTATTATTTTAATTTAGTATTTATATTTCATGGTTTAAAGTTTAGATTTTAAAATTTAAAATTTAAACTTTTAGTTTATAAAATAATATATAATTATCTTCTAATATATCAATCTTTTTTATATAATTAAAATTTTAAATTATATGTATTATTTTAAATGTATCATTTATGTGACATAAATAATTATCAAATATATTAATATAATGCCTACAAAATAAAGTAGACATATTTTAACTACTTTTATTTTAATATTTGTTAAATGAATATTTTTTATATAATAAATAACAATATATTTATAATAATATATCATATAATTATCGATTAAAATAATAAAATTTAATTTATAATTTATAATTAATTATCGGATGATTATAATAATATCATAATTTATAATAAATAAATTATTTTGATAGAAGTTTACCGGTACACGAAACCACAATTTTCCTAAAACATTATTATAACTTTTAAAAGAAAGGTAAAAAACAAAATATATTTTTAACGCAATAAATGCTACAGATTTCATAACACTCCTTTTGTCCGGGAAGAAAAAATAATATAATGTTATTACTTTATTAATTATGCAAATCAGATCATATATAATAAGCTAAGAATTTTCCTTTCCTTAAGGTTTTAATCAATTCATGCATAACAGATCATTTACGATATAACATGATTTCCATTTAGTTATTAACTTCATTGTTTAAGGTTTAAACGGGACAAATTACCAATTTTGAAAGTAAGATGTAATCGGAACGGTGTGGGACGGAACAAGATAGAGTTGTTGATTTTATACCCATTTTATCTGATTCAAGCGAGAGTTGTTGATTTTATACCCATTTTATCTTATTTGATCATCTGTTCGTATTGATACATCTTAATATGCAATCGATCCGATTACCTTTTACATTTGATTAATCTCATCTGTAAATTATTCGGATGATATGATATACGTAAACTATTCGGATGATATCCGATCAATATGACTAATAAACTTAATTAACTCTATTTTTTGTATTTTTAAATAAAAAATTTAAATTTTCACTTAAATAATAACATAAAATTATTCGACTTAAAAGAAACATTAAAAAATCAAATAAATATATATTAATTAAATATATATATATATATATATATAATTTCAGTCGAATCGGATCAGATATAATCGGATGAATTATAGTGAAAATCTGTCATCTAATCCGCACTTAACAGATGGAAAAAAGTTTCATCCGATCCGACCATCGGATTAGATGAAAAATCAACAATCGAATCGAATTGATCGGATTTTTTACACACCTCTACCTATGTCTCATTTAAATATAGTGTAAATGGGGTAAAAAAAATTCATCTAAAGTTTGGATACTAATAAATAACTTAATATTGATTAAATTAAATATCTATAAAAATTTAAATATATTTATTTATTATATAATAAATATTAATTTAGAGTATAAATTATAATTAATATTAATTTTTTATTTTTATTAGTCGAAAATATAAATATTCTTATATATCATAGTGTTAAATTTTTATAATTAAATTGATATAATATTATTTTTAATAAAAAATTATTTAATTAACTATCAAAATTTACCAAATGAAATATATTTAAATTGTTTATGTAATTAAGATTTTTTAATCTTTTTACTTTCATAATAGATGATTGTACCAATCTCTTAATAAAAATGATACACTTTGAAATAATAAATTATTATTTTATTAATAAAAATTCTGATATAATAATAAAGTGAATTTAATAGGATAAAATTATTATTTTATTTTAATATTTTAAAATTGAATTTGAACGATACAATAAAAAATTACTTTTTTTGGTCAATTATTTTTGTAAATTTTATATTTTGTGAGTTTTTTTGTATTCTATTTTATCTAGATATCTTGTTTGGATAAAAAATGTAGATTTTATAATATAGAAAATATAAATTTAAGGATGGGTATTTTAATAATATATAACTGAAATTGTGGTTATACATAAAAATTTAATGATTTTTTTCTCCAAATTAATTGTAATAGATAAGACATGAGTAGGTGATAGTTATCATAATACCAAATATATCATAATATCAAATAGGTGATTAATGAAAATTGAACATATATTAATATTATTATGTTAGATTGATATTATTACTTTATATTTGTATTAAATAATTAAAAATAAAAATTATTATATATATTTTAAATAATATAATAAATTAAAAATTAAATTAATATTTACTTCTTTTTAAATATTGTGGTGACATTCCAAGCACTCTCTTTCACACTACCTCTCCTAACCTCCTCCCTCTTTTTCCTCTCATTGCTTTGGTGGCTTCTCTCCTTTTTTTATCACCTTCACGTTAAATAAAGTTGAAAATTCTTAGATAATTATTAATCAAACATCTCAAAAAATAAATACAGAATAATTATATTTATTAAAATAAGTATTTCTATATATATTAAAAAATTACAATATAAATGACATTAAAACGACTCAACAACATTGTGTTGCTGGTAGGGTAGGGACTGTTTTGGATCTTGAAGCATATATGTATACTTATTATATGGGTGTTATGAGTGTTATCGAACATGTTTATACTTTAGAATATAAATGTTAAATAATAATTTTAAATTATTATGAAATAAAAAACGTGTAATTAAAACTAAATGATTATAAAAACTAAATAATGTAACTTATGAAATTAAACTTTTAAATCTTAAAAATCAAATCCTATGATTAAACTAAATAATTTTAAATTTTATGACATATTTACCAACGTCATTATACAATGTAATTTTTTTCAATGAATTATATAATGCATTTGAAAGTCATAAATAAATAAAACGAGGCAAAAAAAAAAAGACCAAAAGAAAAGGAAAGGTTGTCCTCAGGGGAGGAAAAACCAATGAATAAAGGAGTTAAGAATATGTGAGAGTCACATTGCCGTGTAGGGCTGTAATACACTAATAAATACTATATATATATATATTAATTTTGTCACTAATTAGGGGAAAGTGAATTGAATTGTAATTAGGGAATAGATAAAAAGATGATTAGCCGACTCAATAGTTGGGGCCTCACCAAAAGACAAATAATGTGGTGCCATTCCAAACACACTCTCTTTCACACTACCTCTCCTAACCTCCTCCCCTCTTTTCCTCTCATTGCTTTGGTGGCTTCTCTCTTTCTTCATCACCACCTTCACATTAAATAAAGTTGAAAAATCCTTGTTGGTTTTTGGGATTATCACCTTTTAAATTATTTATTATTATTTTTTATCCTGATATTTTAAATAAATAAAATTCAAAATTATTATAATTTTTTAAAATAAAAAAAATTAATATAATTGATAAATAATATATTCAAAAATAAATTACTAATATACCTCATATCACAACTTCAACTTTTCTTGTGATATTTGTTTTTTTTTTTTGTATATATGTATTATTACCATTTCTTTTTTCACCACTAGTAGAAATACATAGGTTACACTTACTAGTTAGTTTAGTAAAATTTATTGATTTCTATAATTTCTAAGATTGCTGTTATGTGGACTCAAGATTAGGTGTATAATATATAAGCACTGATTTTATTTTATTTTATTTTTAAAAGTTTAAATAAACTAACGTATATAAAACTTATATAACAATAAAAAAAATTACTTTAATAATATTAAATAAAATCTAATTAAATGATAATTAATATTAAAATAATGTAAATAATTGTTGTTAAACTTAATAAACTATTTTACAATTACACCCGAATGGTTGTTTAGTGGAAAGATAACATTTTATATCACTGTTTTTCTTTCATTTTTATTTTTATTTTTATTTTCATTTCATCTCTAATAAAAAATAAATTAAATATTTCATAAATTATAAAATATTTTAATAACTAAAATTTAAATAAATAAACACATCGGTAGGATTGATGTGCCAATAAATAATAATAAAATTACTATTTTTTTTAATATTATTTAAGAGTTTTAAAAAAATTGTTTTACTAAAAATAAATTATTGATAATTGGTACTTTGATTAGCTTCTATTAATTGAACCGTTTACTAGGCTGCGTGGCTTTAAAAAGGGGTTCGTTATTAGTGAACTTACATAGGGGGATCTTTGAGTATTTTACATATAAATTTTGGTCCACTAATAAATTAGAGTTTTCTAGATCTAGCGTTATTTTACTGACATTATAGCCGTTTGACTTAGTCGTCGTAGGTTAAATATTTATTTGAAGAGGCATTAAAATTTTATTAACAAGAGAAAAGCTAGGGAGAGCTCAAACAATACAACATCCATGCAATTAGGTCAAGACAATATGATCTATTTTCCCAATTTTCTAAGAAAAGGAAACAGAAAGAGCAAACATAGCTGTTTAGAGTTTGAATCTTCAAAACCAAGAAAATTTACCTTTTCTTTTCCCCAAACACCAACAAAAA
This sequence comes from Hippophae rhamnoides, assembly GCA_033030585.1. NCBI lineage: Eukaryota > Viridiplantae > Streptophyta > Magnoliopsida > Rosales > Elaeagnaceae > Hippophae > Hippophae rhamnoides. The sequence continues at coordinate 55,431,749 of CM065428.1, read as the reverse complement.
TAAATAAATAAATAAGAGAAAGAGAAAGAAAAAATTAATAACTTAACATAATTTTTTACTAAATAATTAATTTTATAATTCTTAATTTTTATAAAAACAATTATAATAATTTTTACTTAATCATTTTAAAGAAAAAATCAAAAATTATTTACATAATTATTTATTTTTTTTCATTATTATTATTTTTTCAAAATCTTAAAATTTTTTAAGATAAATTTTGATCTTGTTAAAAAAAATTAAATTTTTAATTATTTTCTTTCAATATTTACTCTTATAAAAATTATAAGACTTCATTTATTATCTAGAAAAATATTTAACATAAATAAATAAAAAATAAAAAATATGATTTAAATATCTTCTATGTGTATGAATCACACTCAATTTTAACGGTGATTCTTAAAAATATAAAAATCAATATCAAAAATTATTATTAAATATGTCTGTTTACAAAAATAAAATCAAGAATTAAGAAGGAAAAAATTATATATATATATATTATACGCCAAAAGACATTATATATTTGTCTGAAATAAATAGTTAGCTTGAAATTGAGTGAGAAAAAGATAGAAAGAAAGCTGGCGAGGGACGCATGGGCCAAATAAAAACAACCCCGGCAGCATAAATACCTGCACGCTTAACAACAACGATATCTACATCATCACTCTTCTTTCACCACCATCCGCATCCAGTTCATCCTCTCTCTCTCTCTCTCTCTCTCTCCCTCATAACATTTATTATTATTTTTATTTAATTTTTTTAAGATAATAAATATGTATATTAAAATAAGAAATTTAAAAAAATATCGCTGATATTGCCTAAATTATTTTTAAGTAACGACAACTTATCTAACATTTACTCAGTATAATTAATTATAAAATCAAAAAAAATTATTTTATATGTTTTTGATATAGCATTAACAAAAATAATATTATGATAATAATATCATTAAAAAATAAAAAAATTATCATAAATATATATTCTTCAGCTTCTAACACCGAAAACAATATCAATCATACTTAACAGATTTAATTTTCAAAAAATTAATATTAAAATATATTTAATTGATTGAAATTAGATTAAATGATATCCAAATGTTAAACGTTTAGAGGTACAAGAAATAGCTTTTTATAATTATAAATTTTAAATGGTGTGTTAGATGTTGTTTTATAAAAATAATTTTGATGAGTAAGAATTAATTAATGGTATTGGTACTGTTGATATGTAAAATAACAAAAACGAGGACTCTGTATTAAGAAAAGGCAAGCCCACGCGAAGGAAGAGAGAAGCAAATGCATGTTAAAGAAAATAAGAGAGCAGAATAATAAGGGGTCTCTCTCTCTTGGACTGATTCGTTTCAATCGCATCTATCTCTTCCTGCCTGCCCTGCCCTGCCCTGCCCTGCCCTGCATTCACCCCCTATTCTTTCTCTTTTACTTTCTTAATTTCCCATCTCTCTCTCTCTTTATATCTCTACATTAGCATAAAAACAGAGTAAACAATTTATAAAAGAACCAAAACCAAAGAGAAGAGGGAAAAAAAAAGTAGGTGAAAAACAAATTCCAAGAAAGAAAGAAAAGATAAAAGAGAAATATAAGAGGTGGTTAAGAAGAATGGTGGTAGAGATGGTGATGTTGTTGGTGGTGGCCTCTCAATAGACACAATTCATTTTCTCTGCTTTGGGATTCTTTCTTCTTCTTCTTTTCCCCCTCTTTAGAAAGAATCTATCTATCTCGCTTTCAATTATATTTTGGTGGATTTATAAAATTGGACTCTCTCGTTCTCTCTTTCTCATTGAACAGTCAGCCTTGGGCCTAAGGAGAGGCATCTCTTGCTAGCTAGTGTTTTATTCTTGCCCACCTCACACTGTCCCCATCTTTTGCTTTAATCAATATCATCTCTCTCTGAAAATTTATTTATTTGACACTCTTCTCTTCTATATCATCATAATCATAATATTAATTCTTTTGTAATCTATAATGGCTGTACAAGCTCAATACCCTTCAAATGTACTCCACCTAAACAGGTTCCTATTCTCTCCTACCGTTCTTGATTTTCCTTAGTCATTTGCCCTGTTTTCAATCTCTCTCTAATCCTTTCTATCATTTTTAATCTGCAGAAACGGACAAGAAGGTCATGTTTATTCTATACAGCCGCAACCAGGAGGATTTCTTGATCAAAATTCTATGATGTTCAACAATGGTGCTGGTAAGTACCCATTCATTCCATTAGCAAAAACATTACATATTCGTTTCCTTCCAAGTTTTGGCCTTTTGACGACTGACTGCTCAATTCAGCTTTTGTACAATTGAAGCTTAAAATTGACATTGTAATTGATGTTCCGTCTCGGTTCAAAATCACAGGAGATACTAATTCAACTCCAATCAATCCCATGTTTTCTCTACAACAATCCCAACCTCCTCAGTTCCATAACCAGCAACCCAATGTAGTCTCCACGGGCCTGCACTTATCATTCGGAGACCAACATCAACAATTACGGCACAATCACAATCACTATCAACAACAAACCCAAAATACAAGTAATTCCTCTCCTTTGTTATCTCTATTAACAGAAGACTTTGCTTCCCAAATTAAACAACAGCGAGACGAAATTGACCAGTTCCTACACGCCCAGGTATGTATTTCCTCTCTTCCCAAATGGGTTCTTTCAAAGTTCATCAATTTTGTCCCCGAAGAAAAAATAGGGACTGATATTCGTGTTACAAAACGATAACAGAGAGAGCAACTTCGGCGTGCATTAGCGGAGAAGAAGCAGAGACACTACCGCGCCCTACTAAGCGCAGCGGAGGAATCAATAACAAGGAGATTGAAGGAAAAAGAAGCAGAGGTTGAGAAAGCTACTCGCAGGCACGCCGAGTTACAAGCACGCGCGGCTCAACTAGGCATGGAAGCGCAGGTTTGGCAAGCCAAGGCTAGGGCAGAAGAGGCTACGGCTGCGTCTCTGCAAGCTCAATTGCAACAGGTTATGATGAGCGGCGGGATGGCACACGATAGAAGGGCAAGGGAGGATGGGCTAGCATGTGCCGTGGGTGTAGAGGGACAAGCGGAGGACGCCGAGTCGGTGTACATTGACCCGGAACGAACCGTTGCGTCGGGACCTAGTTGCAAGGCATGTCGGAAGCGATTTGCGTCGGTTGTACTGTTACCGTGTCGGCATCTATGTCTCTGTTCAGAATGTGACCAAATGGCACAGGTTTGCCCTCTTTGCTTCTCCTTGAAAAATTCGAGTGTAGAGGTGTTTCTTTCTTAGAGCCCAAACACAATTCTGGAAACACTGGCCTGTTAGAGGCCCAGTCAGATAATTATAACCGTGTATATCCCAGTAAAAAAAAATTAAAAAGAGGAATTTCAAAAATATCCAGGATAATAAGAATCAAATTGGTCATCCTTTTTTTTTTCTTTTTTGGCTTTCATTTTCTTGGGAAAATATTTCCATTGCTGATGATCTGCCCAAGACTCATTTTCAATCTTTTTCTTTCTCTTTCCCCCCTCTTGAGTGATTTACCTAGAGGTAATGTACATGGTCACATGGCAGTGGCATTGTTTTTTCTTCTTCTTCTTTTTTAATGTGAAATTAAATTCATATATATATATATATATAAATTCTTTTATTCTACCTGTATCCTGTAATTTTTCTTCAACTTATTTTTTTCCATAGATTTATTGAATTTTCCAAATATGCATGTGAAATCATCTTCTTACATTGCCAACAAAGATGCATTAGGTCAAATAAATTTTCAAAAATATGTTTACAAATTTACTGTGTATTTAGAAGCTCTTATCTTACCTTAATTGCTAAGGATTACTTTCAAATATGTGATTATCATGTATTGTGCGTGTTTGTGTCCATGCTTCTCGATCTAAATTCGTGTTTTTTAATATTATTAAAAAACATATTTTTAGCTTATATATTTATTTATAATGATAAAAAATTTATTATCTTTATAAATAAATTAATAGTTAATTTATATTAAAAAATAACTTATATAGTATATAGTTTGTATTCTTTATCGTAGCGATAATTGACACCTACACCCCCAAAGAGGTTTTTGTTACTAATCTAAATTCTCCATGCCTATTGTTTGTATGAATCATTTTTTCCCATTCATTAAAATTACTCTGGAAGGCTTTTTCTTTGTGGCTACATGTTTTACTATTGTTCCCTTGAACACTCGACTTAATATTTTATTTTTGTCATTTCAAAAAAAAAAAATCTTTGAAACGCAAAAACGTGTAATATAATAAATAATTTTTGTTTCTTTGCCTATTTCTAAAATTAATAATTTAAATAATTTTTTTCTTTTTAAAGTATTAGTTATTTTAAAAATAAAAAATAAAAATTACAATAATTTTAAATTTTATTTATGGTTCGATTATGACGTTTGAATGAGAGCCAGAGTTCAAAGGCCTCTCCTATCACATTTTTACCTTTTAGCAGCGATTCAAAATTGTAATGCTTTTCATGGTGTAATAATAGTGTACACAACTAAAAGAAAGTCCACAAACCGATCAAATTAAGTCATATGTTTATTATATATATATACATAATCAAATCATATTCTTCAAAATCTATTCTTTTGTCTTGTCATCCCATTGCTTTTATAATGATATGATCCTCTGTCATATACGATATTACCCATTTCGTGCCTCTGCATTATTATTAGTTCACATCTTACCGTAACTATTATGAAAAAATGTTAAAAGAAAAGTTATTTATAATAATAAATTGAATAATTTATCCTATTTAAATCATATATATATATATATCAGAATGTTAAAATAGTAAAAAAATTATAACTAATTTAAATACGATCATCTTTTCGGTTTAAATTTGATTTGAATTTGAAGTTTAAGGTTTGAATTTAAAGTTTAATTAGATCATGTCACGTATAGAAATCAAGGTGTAAACATTATCATGTATTAGCACGTATTAATGCTCTAATACTTATGATAATAGTAATTTATTTTTAAAATTTATCGGGATGAAGAGGCATAAATATAAATAATCAAAATTTGATTATTTTTTTACTATTTTTAATGATAAACATAATTTCACATCCGTTAATGATTTTTCTACATTGAAATCTAAGGCATCACAGTTATTGATATAAAACCATTATTATAGGCCACGTCTTTATTGAATTTGACACAAGGACTTGCCTCCCAAAATCTTGTCGTTGCTTTAATTCCTTTAAAACAGCTAGCTTTATAATTGAAGCATTAGTTTCCAAAACTATATATATTTAGATTGAATCTTGAAATTTCAACCTAAAAAATTAGAAAAGATAAAAAAAAAAAAGATCAATGAATCTTGAAACTTAAACAAGGGGGGTGGAGGAGGACGATGGGGTAAGAAAATTTATTATTAGCACAAAATTTGATAAAGTAATTGGATAGATTTCTTTACTGTAAAGTCTAGTTACAAGGAGAAAGTTAGTAGAGACACAAAATACAAATCATATGATGATTTTATTGAAATGTGTGAATATTATTAACATATTAATTTTAAAATTTTAATGAATGATGAAATCTAAGTAAAATCTTAAGTTTTTTTTTTTATAAAATAAGATAAATAAATACCATCAAATGAGACTAATTCAAATTTGTTTTAAATGATTTGTTTTAAAATTGCCTCAATTTTTAATACTAATTATTCATTCATCTAAAGCAGAATATTTGTGAGTGTTGGCCTTCTCGATCATCATGATTGTACTATTTTATAAATGAATGAAAAATACCAAAAGGCAGATATGACTTGCAGATCATAAGCTTAATAGTAATTATGATCACATGTCCACAACTTATTGTCATCTTTATATTGGTAGTTATAATTTATCAACAGCTCTCTCAGAAATGCAAGTGATATTCATAATTCATTCTTGTTATAAAAAATTAGGAGTTACCCATGCATGCCATGTTGTTATAACTCTCAATTATATTATAACATATAAATTTATATATGATAAAATAATATTTTTTAATATCTTATGTCACATGTAATTTATTTATTATTGGGTGAGAGAATTATTTTTTTACAAAAATAACATCTTAGTTTATTTATTCAAATGTATCGTTTTAATTCCATAATTTTGAAAGAAAAAAATATATACATTTTAGTCTTAAATCTAAAACTATAAAATTTATGTACATTAGTACTAAAATATATTCTTTTAAAATTAAAATACATATTTTTAAAAAATTATAAAAATAACGTGCTATTTTCCTTAAAATTATAAAAAACTTCTGACTATTATTTTATTCCAGATCTTTCTACAAAAGATTTCATGGCTTCAACTAAAGTCCTCCAAGTTCATAATAATGCTTGGTTTTTCGTAGTTCTATAAACCTGTTACAGATAACGCTAGATTCTTCTCCATGTTTTTGAAATATATTTTATTTTATTTTGTTTTTGTTTGTAAAGAATCTGAAATTATGACGAACTCACACTTATCCTAAAAGAGTAACAGTCTTTTAGTTTTGACCAACTCAAGAAACTATAACCTAGCTAGATACTTCTGGACCTTAATTAAATATAATTAACTCTTTTCTTTATATATTTATTACTAAGATTTGACATCTAAATAAGTCTTGAGTTCTAACAATTTGGAGAAATATCTATGCTTTAATAGTAGAACATAAATTCATTCACAAATCAAATTTTATTTTTAATCTTTATTCATATAATGTGTATATATTTTTTTAAAAATAATTAAAAATAAAACAGATCAACTGATTATCTTAGTGCATCTTGCTTGAAAGCGGGACTTTCACAAAATGTTTAAACATATTTAAATACTCTCTCTCTCTCTATCTTAATATATTATAAATTCCATTTATCATAGGTAAATTTATTTAAACATGCTAAAAATACAGGATTAAAGTCTCAATTAAAATATTTGAGTTGTGTTATATTATAAAAAAATATATTAAATTTAGACATAATTTTATCTAAAAACAAATATTATTAGATAAACGATTACCTTTAATCGTTTATATGTACACCGTGTACACAATCTTTAACCGATGTGAGACTTTAATACTACCTCTCACATCGACAAAGATCTATCATTTTAAGACCAACGGGGATGTTAAACTTGTGGAACCCAAGTGTCAGAATACATCATTCATTAGTGACTAAACAAATACATCGATTGAATAACTTTGTTTTGATACCATGTTAAATTTAGACCTAATTCTCTCTCAAAACATGAGATAGAGGACTATTATATACACAATTTAAACACGATCTACGATGAATATAGAAATTTAACAAAAAAAAATAAGGAAAATAATCAGTTTTCTCTTCTAATATAAGTATCCCTCCCAGAGAAGCTTGAGTGGTACCCTTCGATACCACACTATCAAATCAGGACAAAAGTATAAATTAAAAATATAATATGATGTATGATCTTCCACATCAATAACAAAAACTTGGATGCCTCCCATTTTCAAACTCAATTCAAACAAACTCGTACTTAAAGGGAATCCAGGCTACAATTAAGAATGAAAACTTATTAATTGAGCGGGGTTGTTTAAGTATAACAACAAATTTTAAAAATTAAAAAAAAAAAAGAAATCCCCAAATTGTTGTCAAATTAATGATAGTGTTTTTATACGTTTTTGTAACGTTTTAATTAAAATCACTTTTATATAAGTAGTGCATTCAAATGGTGACTATCTTGAAAACGTGAAGGCGTGATCTTTCTTCTTTATCTCGCAACAACGCTCTAATATTCACCAAATGTTTTCATTGGGTGTAAAGGCAATTTGAAATTGAATAATGCTATATATTTAGCCGGGCTCTTTATAAAATAAATATTATAATAATAGAAATAAAGAATAATTTAATTGATAATAACACATTTTATAAATATTAAATAATTTCTTTTAATTAACTACATCTTTACGTACACTTTGTAGATATATTTTTGGAACAGTATGCTTAATATATTATTAGCTAATGTTAAGTTTTAATTTTAATAAAATACGTACTCCTTTTTTATTTCATTTACCAATTAAAATGGTCCAATTTATACCTACATTCACTTTGGACAATATCATATAAAAAAATATATGTATAAACAAAAACTTCTCATTTTTTTTCTTCTTCGTTATTTTGTTATTCCAATTTTATTAGCAAACAAGAATAAAATACTAATTGTTTCATTTCACAAACCCCAGTACTTTTAGATATTGTGTAGAATATCTCAAAAAAACCAAACATAGTGAAATTTGGGCCATGAATATGTTGGCCCATCACAGTTTTAATGATCTTTAGTGGATATAATAGTTCTCGATAAAACTGATATTAGAGTCGTGTTCCTTTGTCAAAAAGTTCGAGTTGCTAAAAATGCAAGAGTCTCAAAATTATATTAATTACTATAAAAAAATATATTAAAATTTTAAAAATAAAAATATTTTATAAATAAACATGTATGTATTTATTTTTTTGAGTTACTATATAACAAGTGTATAAAAATTCATCTAGAGTATTAAAAGTTCACTAATCATGAAAAATCAATTATAAATTCAAAAATAAAAACATTTTAAAAATAGAACACATAAATACATATATGCATGTATTTTAGAATTGTTTATATGTTGCTTAAATCAAATTATAACTTCAAAAATATAAACATATGAAATACGTAACAATTGATTTAAGAACATATAATAACTTAAAAAATATTTACATATATATTCACATGTTTTATTTATAAGATTTTTTTAATTTTAAATTTTTGATATATCTTTTTTTATAGTTAGTGAATTTATGCCGTAATATCAAAAAATTAATAAATTTGTTATATAGTTTTATGATAATTAATACACTTCTACCCCTTTAACTATAATGTAATATACAAATATACAATCCTGAATTGAAATGTTTTGTTGCGATTTTTCCCTATTAACTAAAGTTAGTCTCTCTTTTCTACTCACAATTTTCCCTCGTGAAAGTTTTATAACGAAAGCTTCTTATTGATATAGAGTTGTATACGGAGTTAGATTTATATTTATATTAATTATAATATATAATGAGATATAATTTTTTAAAAAATATATTATATTTTTTATAATTTTATAATTAAATTTATATAGGTTTCTCATAAATTTTATCAAATGAATAAAAAGAAGAAAAGCGTGAAAACAAAGTGGCTCAACTCATATTTTGAGGGTGCGTTGGAGCAGTTGTAACTCAAAAGGATTTTATTAATTTGTGATATTCCAAGCTTTACAAACACATAGTCAAGTAGGACCGCTGTTGTAATTTAAAGATAATAAAATAAGGTATATATTAATATTGTTATAATTATTTTATTATTATTATTATTATAAAATGATATACGATTATCTATTATATTCTTTAATTTTTTATATTTTAATTTCGAAAGGAATTATTTAAATCTTTAAATTTTTGATATTGTGAAATTAATATTGTAATAATAACAATTTAGATCATGAAAGTATGATAGATAATAAGAATAAACTTATCTTCATATTCAAAAGATTTTACGAGGATTAAAAATGCTTTATTTTGGTTTCAATAAATCATGCCTAATTTATTAATAAAATATATATATATAAAATAAAAAGTAACGATATTAATATAAATAAATTTATTATTATTATTATAAAAAATATTTATTATAAATAATATTAATCCATAAATATGAATGATTATATATATAAATGAACAAAATATACCATTCAAACAATTTTGTTACCATAATAACAAAAAATATTTGTAATAATATTATTATCTAAAATAAAAAATAATTTATAATTAAATTTAATAACACATGAATAAAGTATTTTTTATATTTAAAAATAAACTTGGTTAAAGTAATCATCATATTCACAGATCTGACAAGCTTGTTATATAATAAGTTCCGTGGAAGGAAAAGAAGATGGCTTGGAAAAATTAAAAAAAAAAGAATTATAGCTATTTAAAAAATGCAAGGTGGGAAAGAGAGAAAGGTATAAAATAAAAAAAAATAAAATAAGAAAAATAAATAGATAAAAAAAAATGAAAAAGAGAGAATACAAAGGCAGCAGAAGTTGGAAGAAACGGAAAGAAATATCAAAGACATGCCTAGTGCTAAGGGAGCAGTGGCAGTGGAACGAATATCACAAGGTGTTAAAAGATATCTTCATTGGTTTTTGGAGCTGCATTTTTCTTTATACAAATAAAAACTATATTTTGGTATCTTTTACTTTTTTGCTTTTTTTATATTGTTTTTCAAAAACTAGTGCCGCAACGAGTTTCCCATGTTTTAGAATATAGATTTTAACACTTTAAAATAACGTTATTGGAGTGAATTTTAGAAAAGAGGTTTCCACTGAACAAGTCTTCAAATTTATAATTAACGATTTACGAGGTCTCTTAACTCCAAGCTCCCTCCCCACTTTCTCGATTAGTGAACCAATTATATAAAATTTGGGTTAATTATTTTTTTAAGTCTATAATATATGGGATTTATAAAAAAACTCAACATATTTTTTTTTAATTATGCCGGTCATACATATATATACGATGATAAAATTAGTTTTAAATTTAGATATAATTATATTATTATTTATAAATTATATTTTAAAAAATATATGTTATTAAATATATTTTTATAATTATTTATACATTTTAGACATAATTATAATAAAAAAAATATTTTATAAAAAAAATTATATATAAAACGTAATTAATCCATAAATTTTTATAACACATTATAGATACCACAATTGATATAACATTTAATTATAAATTATAAATTATATTATATTATTTTAATTAATAATTATTTAATATAACATAACTTATAGTTTAATAAATAATCTATACAATTTTTTTATTAGAATGAAAAATACAATTGCACTAATATTATTAATTTTTTTTGTCCAAAGATATTATACTGGACAATGAATAATAATATTATTAATAATATTATTAATGAAAAATACGAGCCTATTACACAATGAATAATCAAATTAAATCCATCAGCCACGACCCAGAAAATATACATAATATTGTTGTCGTAAATTTTGTGTATTATTAAAATTACTCATAATATATAGTCTATAAGCACTAACTTGTACAAAACTTTTTTTTATTAATAGCAAATATGATAGAAAATACTTTTGTTGAATTAAAAAAAAAACAAAAGCAAGAAGTAAAAGATATATAAGATATCAATGAAGATTGAAGATGCATTATGGATATATAAAAAAAATTCTTTTAAACAAGTTAATTTTGACCTAATTTTTAAAATTGGACCTAAGAGTATTAAATTTATAAAAAAAAAAGTAGACATAATATTACCAAAAAAATTAAGATACTGAAATATTAAATTTAATAAAATTTAAGTAGCAATGTTGTAGTTCAACAAAAAAATTATATATGTTGTTGTGATATTGATTTTTTAAGGAAATTTTATATCCATTCATTGGAAAATATAGTATATCATAAAAGTTAATTACAAGATATAAATATATTAATGTAAAAATATCATCCTCTATTGTTTCAATAGTAACGCTTACAATATCATCCTCTATTGTAAGTCATTGACTTCTAATGTAACAACTTGACTAACAAAGTTAACGAATTTAAATCTGAATATATAACTAAAATTATGTCAAAAATTAATTAAAAAAATGCTAAAAATTAAATTAAAATAAACCTATTTAATAAATAAAATCACATAAATTAAAATTTAATAATAATATAATAAACCTACTAATTATTAGAGAATAACTCGCTCTTTGGAGAAAAATATGCAGGAACTAGTTGGGTTTTTGGCCTGTTGTGATGGAAAAGTATTTTAGTATTTTAAAAAATTATTTTTAATAAAATTTTACCATATTAATTGTATTTTGGATTAATTTGTGTTGTATAATAATGTTAGAAATAAGAATAGTGTAGTAGGTAAAATTTGATACTACATTAATTTGTATTTTAGATTAATTTATGAGGTACAAATACAATGATGTTATAAATAAGAATAGTATATAGTAGGTAAAATTTGATACTATCTCCTACTCTAAATTCTTTGTTGATGTAAATTTTCATGCCTAAGTTGTGAATTTTCAGAGCTGTCACCAATAAAAAAAACATGAATGACAATGAAATTACATTATTTTTGTTATTTTGTTACACCGTAATTTAGTATTTTTATTTATGTAAAATATGTTATTTAATTATTTTAATTGAAAATTTTGTTATTAATTTTTTGTTTTAAAAAATATATCAAAAGAATATTTAATAATTTAAAAGATTAAAAAATATTTTTATTAAAAAAAAAATATTAAGACATTTATCACTTTCTCATATAACTAACTACAAACGTTTCAATTTATTTCATAGCTGGCCAGCACTTGGCATTATTTTCAATTATTATTTTTGGATGGACATACGTAACCATCACATAAATCTACGTTCTTCGCAGTTCCTTCAGCAGTGTGTCATTCCAAAATTTGTCGTATGAGCATCAACAAAATTACCTATTTATTGAATATAAAGAGACCGTAAGTTAATATATAATATCTTTTTTATTTTTCTTTTTATCTTTCTAAAATAAAAATTTACATATTTACGCATGCTTTTCAATAGTGTACGGTAAAAGTATAAGAATGTTAGAATAATATTTTTTCTTCAAAGTAGTGTTTTTTTCTCGTGGGTAAAAAGATTTTAGAGGATATTTTAATTTTACGTAAAGATATATATTAATATCAAGATTTTATAAAGATATATTATTAGTATTTTATTTTATAAAGAGATACAATTTTATAAAAAAAATTAAAAAATATAAACATAATACACAGGAGAATAATAATAACAAAGTAGTAAATTTATTATTTTTAAAAAGATTATTAATTAATATATTATATTAATCAAATTGATATTTTATAATTATTTTAGGTTAAATTATATCATTTAAAAAAAAACTTTTAATATATCCTTAAAAATATAATATTTTTATATAATTACCCAAAATAAAACATACCAGTCGATGCCCACCTAATTCTCTTTTACTTCATAGATTCTTTACTTATTACTTTTATAAATATACATAAACTTTTAGCATATGTACAACTAGGGAGTAATTTAGGTAATATATTAATATTAAAAATGTATCATATTATTAAAAAAATTATTTTAATATTTTAATTTTAATATTTATGTTATTTTATCATTTTTAAATAGTAATTAATTTTTTTTTGTCCAAAATATCATTTTGATAAGTTTTTTTTCTTTTTAAAAATTAACTAAGCTAAAAAATAATTTGTTTTATTAGAGGTTGAGTTTGATACTTTCTAAGAAAAAAAATAAAAATGATTGGTTTTTGACTTTAAAAAATAAATAATTATTAAAAAATTATAATATTTCAATAATTTTATTTTAATACGGTGAAAATATTTTTTATAATAAAATGAAAATAATAAATTAAAAAGATACACAACTATTATAATGTTACTTTATTTTTTAGTACTGAAGTGTTCATACTCATTCTTTGAAGAAAAAGTATCAAATTTCAATTATATATAATCAAATTATAAACGAATTAAGTCAACTGTCTATACAATTAAACGATAAAAAGTTAATTTGCATTGATAATGTTATCAGAAAAAAATTTTAAAAAATGAACAATTTTTTTTTCAATTCCAGTTAATATTTAAAAGGAAAACTTCACTAAAACATCAAAAATGTATTTTGGAAAACTTCACTTGAATTTAGGTATTAAAATATAAACTTTTAATAACACGAGATGTTTAAACTACTGGTATATTAAATGGGATGCTTAGAGGGTATTAGACCAATATAACTTACTTATAGATATTACCTTGAGTAGCATAGATGGCTTAACCATTAGGATTGGATTTATTGTTTGTATTTTGGTACGGTGTTCATCAAGGGTGTCCAAAAAATGGGCCGGATTGGTTTAAATCGAAAAACTGGTTCAAATCGAACAGTTTTCTAAATGAAACAGTCTAGTTCGGTCCGTATTAAATAAAACTGATTTTAAAACGGTCCGGTCCGGTTATAAAATATTATAAACCGGTCAGATCGGATGGGACCGGTTTTATTAAATAAATTTTTTTTATTATTTAAAATATTAAAACCCTAGTGTATATATATATATATATATATATATATATATATATATATATATATATATATTGTTTTCGAGTTTAGGGTTAAGCCGTCACTCGTTAACGCTTAACCCTAACCCTAAAAATAATTATCTCGGCTTTCTCCTCTGCGCTCGCCTTCAGTCCTTCACCATTTCGCCGTCTACGCTCTGCTTTTGCCACTTCTTCGTCTATGCTCTGGGTTTGGTCATCGTCGCTTCCACCAGTAACTAGCCATCGTTCCTCGTGTTGATTCCACCAGCAGCTAACCACTCTTCCTCTCGTTGCTTCCACCAACAACTAGCCATTGTTCCACACGTTACTTCAACCAGAAACTAGCCACCTCTCCTCGTGTCGCTTCCACCAACAACTAACCACATTTCCTCGTGTCGCATCGTGTCATGACAACAATGGACGAAAATCACGAAATAGGTATGTGGTCTAATACTACTGGAGTACTAGTCTGGTAGTAGTTTTTTCCTGAATAAATTGAACGGTAAGTCTAAAGTCTGAACTCTAAAGTTTGAATGGTATGTCGTTTTTTTGTTAGTGTGAAATTTGAACTGTGAAATCTGAATGGTATATCGTTTTTTTGTTAGTCTGAAATCTGAATGGTAAGTCGTTTTTTTGTTAGTCTGAACTCTGAAATCTGAATAGTATGTCATTTTTTTGGTAGTTTGAAGTCTGAACTCTGAAATCTGAATGGTATGTCATTTTTTTGTTAGCCTGAATACTTTGAAGTTGAGCTGTGAACTCTAAAGTTTGAACAATTTTTTTCTCACAGAGTTCATTTTTTTAAATGGTGGAAAGTGGAAACTAATTAATACTGTTATAGCTTATAACTTCAGTTAAATTGTTCGTATGTTGTTCCTCTTTTAAAGCTTAATTATTTTGATTAAGCTCTCTTTATAGATTAAATATATATAGTTTATTTTATTAATGTTTGATCATTATGAATTTCAAAAGGTACAAGTCTACCCCCGAGAATGAAAAATCTATGTCACCAAGAATATGTACATGTACATAACTCATTTTTCAGTTTAAGCTAATTATAATCATCAGGATGCATTCCACCTTTCTTATACCCATCATGATCTTCTGTTAGAAGGTAGAGTTATTTTTTTATCTGTTAGATCTGATTCCAATTCCCATCAAATTGTTATGATTATTTGTTTGATCTAGAAAGTTAATTAAACTTGGAGTTCAAATTCATGTATTGGTAGTCTGGTAGTAGTTTTTTCCTGATTAAACTAAATAGTAAGTCTGGAGTCTGAATTCTAAAATCTGAATAGTATGTCGTTTTTTTGTTAGTGTGAATATTTTGAACTGTGAACTCTTAAGTTTGAACAATTTTTTCTCACAGAGTTCATTTTTTTAAAATGGTAGAAAGTGGAAACTAATTAATACTATTATAACTTATAACTTCAGTTAAATTGTTCGTATGTTGTCCCTTTTTTAAAACTTAATTATTTTGATTAAGTTCTCTTTATAGATTAAATATATATAGTTTATTTTATTAATGTTTGATCATTATGAATTTCAAGAGGTACACATCTACCCCCGAGAATAAAAAATCTATGTCATCAAGAATATGTACATGTACATAACTCATTTTTCAGTTTAAGCTAATTATAATCATCAGGATGCATTCCACCTTTCTTATACCCATCATGATCTTTTGTTAAAAGGTAGAGTTATTTTTTACCTGTTGGATCTGATTCCAATTCCAATTCCCATCAAATTCTTTTAGGTTTCCTATTATCTCTCTCATTGCACATGATGTGTTATCAATTCAAGTTTTAACTGTTGCATCAGAATCAGCTTTTAGCACATGAGGGCACATTCTTGATCCATTTCAGAGTTCTTTGAATCCTAAAATGGTAGAAACATTAGTATGTAGTCAAAATTGGTTTTGTTCTTCCATTAATAATGACAATGTTCTCTTACGAGAATACAATGATGACCTAGACATTTTATGAAGATGTTGATTTTGTTTGATTGTAAAGTTCATTAAAGACAGTACAATGATCGTTGATGATTAATAATGGGTAAGTTTTAAATATTATTATCTAATAATGTATTGTTGTTGATTTTGAGTTTTGATATTTGTATATGTTTAAGAATTCTTTGCAAATGAGATATTTGGAATTCATTTTTTCATGTCTAATCTTTTTTTTTTAGTTTTTAATAACATTTTATTTATGTATTTAACAATAATATCTATCTATATATGATTATAAATAAGCATTATGTTTGATTGCATCATATTAAATTGAATCATATTTATTTATTATTAATTGTTAAAACCCTTCAAAACTATTAACCCCTATTGTTCATGGTGTATTTATTTTAAACACTATTAGTAGATAGACGTGATCACGTAAGATCTAGAAAAACTCTCGTGAATAGTGGTTAAAACTTTGGTAACTATTTATTTAATTTTCAAGTTAGTAATATTTTTTTAAATATCTTTATTATTATTTTATTGTGTTTTTTTATATATTACTATAGTATATATAATTTTAAAAATTAAATGATCATAAATTATGTATTATAAATATATAAAATTAAAAAATAAATATATGCATTATTAATATCTATATCAATTCAATCCATTCATAAACTTTACAACTTTAAACAACATTTTTATATTTTAAAATAGAAATCAAACTAATTCTCTACCAAGTAATGATTATTATATTTACCTCTAATTATAATCATAATTAATATAATTATTTTTCATTATATATAATACATAAAATTTAGTTATATTTATAAATAATATTACATTCTACAAATTATCATTTATTGAATAAATGTGACAAAAGACGGGACTAATAACAATAACTATCTTACGTCACTTTTAGTTATCTCCGTGAGTTTCTATTTTATTTAAGTAATAATAGTAAGTTATGAGAAAATAAAAATTTCTTTATGATTCAATCATTTTTTTTATTTTTTAAGATATATTTAAAAATATATTTAATTTTTAAAAAGTAAAATTAAAAATATAAAAAATAAAAATAAAATTAATTATTTTAAATATTATAGTTTTTATTATTAAATTTTTTTTATATAATTATATAATAAAAATAATATATTAATATATATTCGTTTTTAAATTATATTTTTAATATTATAATAATTATTCATATATCTTACGCTAAAAAATCATTAAATTTTAATAATCACTATAATTTTAATTAAAATATTCATCATAATTTATGATAATAAACTTTTTTATACACTAATATAAATTTACCGCTGAGAGACGTCTTTGCTTTTACTGCTTATTCGTTTCATCCACGCGGCACATATATGGCACATCGCTGCAGACCACAGTGGTTTGGTGGTAGTACATGAAATCCCCACGTGTATGATTGTAGAAAATAACTCTCGGGCAGGGGCAGGGGCAGAGCATGACCACGGTACTCGGGCAGAGTCAGCTCGTAAAGGAAACAAAAACCTCGTAAAAAGAGCTTCCCACGCACATCCAACAAATCCCCAAATTTAATTTTAAAATTTAAAAAAGTTCGGTATAGGACCTACGTTTCAATGGTTAGGCCTGGATGGTAGGGTCCACCGAAATTGGAGTGTTTTTTAGGAAAACGACAAAATAATCTTGAAGAAATAAATAAAAGAGAGAAAAGTAAAGGAAATGAGGGTCACATTTGACGTCAGTTTGAGTGAGGAACAAGGTGGGAAAAAGTGAAAACTATAGCTTTTGAACTTTTAGCTCTCTAGTACAATGATGATGCTTTTTATGCTACCTTTTATTATAAACTTTTATGAATCGCGTCCCCGCGCGTGATTTTGAACACTATTTTTTTTGTTTTTTTAATAACATGAACACTGAATTATGAAACTGCAAAATATCAGCTACAACGATTGGATGATCCCCACGCGAGCAGGAACGTACGTAATCATTAACGTACACATCTCACTAGGCTTATAATCTTAACAGCATTAGCAATTGTCCAATAATAATAAAATAAAAACCACATTAACATTTTTTTTTTACGATCGTATAACACAAATAAATAATTATTACTTAAATTTGTAAAATTTAATTTTTATAACGTAATATCACATCTTATAATCAATAAAATTTTTATAGATATAAAAATGTTGTCCGGGTAAATTTCAATATAAATTTTTTTAAGGTGTAAAGAAATTGAAAAAAAATATAACAAAATTAAATAGTAACATTTCATTAATAAAAATAGAAAAAAAGATAATAAAGAATAAAAAATAAATAAAAAATAAAAAATAAGTTAATATTAGAATTAAAAATAAAAGACATCTTATGATATTTTATACAAAAAAAATGTTAATAAGTAAAAAGAAATATGAAAAAATTCAAAAGGTAAAATTAAATCTTAAAGAGATAGATAAATTTAAGGATTTATCATTTTCATTATTAAAGAAATTATTTTCAAGAAAAGACATAATTTATTATGAAATAAGTAATAAAAATGAGCATTAAATCACATATGTAAAATAAATATATAATATACCATTAATTGATAAGAAAATTATTTTGAATAAACTATCCAAAAATTTACAAGAGGATAAAGAAAATTTTGATACATTCATTTAGAAGAAACTTAAATATTAATACACACTTATTTCAGAGAAAAAAATAAATACACCCATAAAAATAACATTGCTAGACAGTAGGATAATCAACACGAAAGATGTTTTGTTAAGAATGATCAATGATAATTTGGAATACTAGAAGTTAACATTTAAACCATATCCTATGTTTCCTATTCATATCCATGATAAAAACTTAAACTAAGTATTAAGTTTAGTTTATGAATTTAAAAGATAAGATTTAATGAAAAAAGAAATCATCTATTTTAAATACACCAAATATTAAGATATTCATTAACAAACAATCACAATAGTTCAATATATGTATAAAATGAATTTATAGAAATAGATAAAACTTTTCAATAATTTTGACAAATAAAAAAAACCAAAAATGTTGACGGACTTTGAAATATTTGAAGAATGACATCTAGATATAAAAGAAAAACTTTTAATACTAGGGGGGAAATAATGTGATTAAAAACAATAATATACAAATATTTACTTTTATAAAACACGAAGAGGAAAGTTCTAAAGAAGAAGATAAATAACTTATATAGTATTTTAAATCCAAATATTACATATATTAAGATAAGATTTAAATTTAAAAGTTATATTAGTTTTCATTATATGCATATAGATATATGAGATGCTATGTGTATATCAAGTAAATAAGTGTTTATAGAACAATATTTAAAATAGGCACCAAACGATTTAATTATAAAAATTATTAATAATAATACAATAAATTTTAATAAGGTTTTAAAATATTTAAATATAATGATAAGAAGAGAAAAGTTTCAAATTCATACAATATATCAACAAAAAACAAAAATTAATTTATTAATAAAAATAATTTTCAAAACTTATATCAACATTTTACAAAATATTTAAATAAAATAAGTATAACAACATATGATGGTTATAACATTTATGTATCAAAAATTTAAAAAACTTTGACTGTATCAAAGTCAAAGCCAATTTTTATGCAACAACATAAAAAACAAAAACATAGTAAGATAGACTAAAGCAACGAAACTCTATTTAGGATATATTTCATTAGATATAGAAGTGAAACAATACTTTTTTCATAATGAAATACACGAAGATAAAGCTCTAGCAGATATCCAAAAATTATTAAAAATAATAAGCTTCAAAAATCAATAATTCTAAAATGATTGCCATCAAAAAAATTAAGAGACCCTAGTAATATTATTAGATTGAAACCAATTATTTATACTATAGAAAATAGATTAAATTTTAAAAAATAAATTTAAAAACTTTTTAAACTAAAAGTCATAATACTAAGTGATTAATCTCACTTTAGTCCGACCTTCATACTAAAAAAAGAAACTAAAAAAAGAAAAAGAAGAAAGAGAATGGTAATAAACTTAAAAGCATTGCATAAAAGAATCATTTATGATAGATATTTTATTACAAAGAATGAGGAAATATTATCATTAATAAAAGGAAATAAACATTTCTCAATTTTTGATTGGAAAAGAGATTTTGATAAATAAGACTAGATGAAGAATATAAAAAATTAACGGTATTTAGTTGCTCTTAAAGACAATTCCAATTGACTATTGTACTATTTGGATTAAAAGAAGCCCCATATCTCTTTCAAATATATATGAATAACATCTTTAAAAAATTACAAAATATTTGTTTGTGTCTATCTAGATGATATTTTAATTTTAAGTAGTGAATTAAATAAATATTATCTAAATATTATTTATATTCTACAAGAATGCATTGTATTATCTCAAAGAAAAATAGTACATGTTCGGTAGAAAATTAAATATTTAGGGTTTCAAATTGAAGATGAAAAATATAATCTACAATTCTATATATTAAATAACATTCAAGGTTTTCCTAGTGAATAAAAATATAAAAATCAATTACAAAATTTTTTAAAATGTTTAACATATGCTGAAACATATATAAATAAACTTATAGAAATACAAAAAACTTTTACAAGAAAATTGAAAAAAAATCATATCTTAAAAAGGAATAAAATAAGATACTCTATATATGGACAGAGTAAAAATATAGGTAAAAAATTTATAAAATTTATATCATCCAGGGCCTGATAGTAAAGTGATAATAGAAACATATACTTTGCAAAATATTGGGGAGTAATTTTGAAAGTAAAAGTATATGAAAAAGATGTATATCTTTGCATATATATATCAAGATCTTTACATAGTCCAAAATTAAATTATTACAATCATAAAAAAGAATATCTAGTTGTTGAAAAAGCTATTAAATTTTTTACAACATATGTCACAAGTTCATGATTCATTGTTAGAACTGATAATAATAATTTTGCTTATTTCTTAAGAACTAATATTGTAGGTGATTATAAACAATAAATATTAGTTAAATGACAAGAGTAAATCAACCACTATAATTTGAACGTCGAACATCTCCCTAGAAATAAGAATAGTTTAGCAGATACTATTTGTTAGGATATACTCGTGGACCCATAGCTTTTATACAGTGGGGGAGTCCTTAGACTCTTCCTCCAAACTGAGTTATGTCGAGTTCCTTTCGCCTTTCTCAAGCCTCGAACCTAGGATCTAACCCTTAAGTACCATAGGTTCTTAGAGGTTCGTATCAACTAAGATGCGCCACTCTATAAAAGCTACGGGTCCACAAGTATATCCTAACACTATTACTATAAAATTAAAACTTTTAACTATTTTTATGCTTATAGGAATAGAACATCTTGATATCAAGATCAAGATAAAGATAAAAAAAAATGAGATAAAAATCATACAAAAATAACTCGGGCTGTTATAACCCAAGATGTCTCTTATGGAGATAGGAAATAAACATGAAAAACTTGATTATTCAAAACAAATTTTAGAATCCAAAAACTCTAAGGATGAATCTTTATCAAAGATTCAACTTAAAGAAGATAAAACTTCTAAATAAAGAATTCAAAATAAAAAGGAAAAAACTAATAGTTTAAAAGAGTGTAATATCCTTAAAATAAGAAAGCTTAATTGGGCTGATGAAGCAGAAAAAGCGAAACAAAAAAAGACATGTAGTTTACAATAGCCCAAAACCAAGCATCTATAACAAATGGACAGAAGCCAATAAATCTATTATAGGATTTAGTGGCGTAACTCATAATGCTTTCACCAACAAAATTGAGATTAAAGGCATTGATGCTAGTTACAATTTACCAAAACTAATAATTCCGAAAGAGATAGTAAGGAATTACTATGTAGCACTACCATAACAACCAATAGCACCAAGTAAGTTTATAACCCTAGGGGAAATAGTAAGGCCTTCAGTAATGGTAAGGCATTCAATGCTATTTAGGAAAACATTACCTAGAAATTCATTTGTTCTTGAAGATAAAAAGTACCAATATAGAAATCTCAAGAGACTATAATGGTTAAGCCTCTAAAATTTGGCCAAAAAATCTATCTAAAAACACATAGAAGATATGAAGTTCTACACTATAGAAAAAGAATTTTCTGTGAGAAATTATATCAATATTTTGAAAAGAGTTGATCCAATATCTATTTACAAATCTTTCCATGTAAGAATAATAAAAAACATATATCCAGGAATTAATTTAAATGAATTAAAATATTTCCCAAACAATTTCAAAAAAGTAATCAAAAACTGTAGGAAGAAGATAAGAGCAAGTTACATGCTTGTTTATCTCATATTTTTTAGTTTACTAATGGACTAAAATGAGAAATGATGTATCAATCACTTCAACTTCATCAAGTTTAGGATTTTCAACACAAACAGATAAGTTTCTAAACCAAAGGCGCTTCCAGAAAAGGATTTTAACATAGAAGAATTTCGTATATTAAGAGGTCAAACGTTAAGTCAAATTTACTATGAACTCAAAAAAAATTGATAACTCTATTGAGATTAAAATAAATAACTCAACTAGTAAAATAATTATCACTTCTCATAGTAGCATGACTCTCTTCGACGAGGATGATGATAAAATCATCAAATATGAGACAAATTTTAATAACAATAACCTAGAAATTGGTTAAGAAATAAGGAAGGTATTATGCTTTTATGTCAAAAAGCCATTAAAGATCCAAGATGCATTTATTGCATCAAAGATCGAGAAGATGAAAATGCGTCACCATTAACGTCATCTAAAAGACTATCCGTAGAAAATGAAAAGGAACAATAAAAAAGAGAAACTGTTGGTAGAAGATGACACAGAAAAATAAATATGTAGACCCTTATCTTTAGTCGACATCATGTGCAATGAAAAAAGAAATAGTTGATATTTAAAGCAAATGAATTATTAAAGTAAAGATAAAATAATAATTTTTATCTTATAAATAGAGATTCTTTATGCTATAAAAAAGTCATTTTTTTCATTTAGAGGACATAGTTTAGAAAACACACAACCTCTAGCATTGTAACTCTTCTATCTAAAAGTTGATACTAGTAATTATGTACCTAGTAAGTATGAGTGGCTAAAAATCTCTTCAATTTTTTTAGTTATAATTAAGATTGTAATAATTATTATATTATGAATAAAATGATATTCATTAACTCTTTTCTAGTAAGTTAAAATTGGACATTATCTATATAGGGATGCAAAAGTCTCATAATTATCATAAATATATTAAGTTTTGAACAAAATTGAAGCATAACCGGTGTAACAAGAGAAGACAAATAAAAGAAAAGACCGTGGTAAACCCATTAAAATTAAGTATAATAATTATAATTTTTAAGCAAATTAATGGTGTTAAATATTTAAATATTTACTTACATCAATTTATTATACTAAAAAAAAGATAAATATAGAAATAATACAATATTATTATCTCTAATTAATAATATACAAGAATTACATAAATGTTATTAGTATCATAGAAATATTAACATAGTATACATTAAAAAAGTAACATTATTAGATTTAGGGATTAATAGTATTAACCATGCAGTCTATAAATATTATAGCATATAAACCTTAAAAATATAACTGAAGATACGTTAAATCTTTAGAACATTTTAAATAATTATTCATGTTTTTTTTAATATTTAAAATTTATTAAATATAACTTAAAATTAAAATAATAATAATAATAATAATAATAATAATAATAATAATAATAATTTTATTTTAGTAATTCTTATAATTTTTAGTGGATGAATGTTTAGTCATATTAATTATTATAATAATTAGTTTAATCTTATTATCTATTTATTAAATATTATTAATTATATTATTATAAAAATAAATAATTTTAATTATATTATTATTAAAATAAATATTTTTAATCTATTAAAATTGAATATTTATAATTATATAAGTTTTTTTATTATAATTTTTAATTTTTATAAATAATAAAATTATAAGTAACAAAGTTAAAAATTATTTAACTAAAGCACTAATAAATTATTATAAGTTTTTTAAAAATTATTAAACTTTTAGTATTAAATATAATAGTTATAAGATTAAATGGGAAATTCGCTGTTAAAAATGGGTTCTCTAGTTTTTAACGATTATTTTTTAAATGTTTTTACTGAAAATGATTTGTTTGTTTGTTTATTTTTTTACTTTCTTTTTATTGAAACCGAATAGCAAAAGTAAAACGAGAGGCTTCTCGAATCCTCCTTACCAAAATAATAGAAAAACCACATTCCTGGCGACTAACTACTACGCTATTTGTAAGAGAGAACCAATGTAGTGACGTTAGCACGAATAACTGAAGCGAAGCATGTGGGGGCTACCACGGTACCACCTCCCAAGTGGAAAGTGGAAACTACTGAAAGAGCTTAAGCCCTATTCTATCCTTGAATTTTATTTCAAACTACAAAAATGCCACTTTATACCTTAAAAAGTCTGAAACAGATAGTTATGTAACTTATGTACATGAGGATTGAGGAGTGCATATTTCGTAATTATTGATTTTTTTGATGGCAATATTATAATTCGAGTTTCGATCTTAGAGATGCAGGTATTTTTTAGCCAATGGATTCACGAGCACGGAATTCAGAAACCTGCCGTTGTTTAGAGCTCTCTCTCTCTCTCTCTCTCTCTCTCTATTATATTCTTCACCAACCTATCTTTAAATCCCACTCACTTTTTCTACTTTTTCTCTACCTTCGGGCTCTATCTTTCCTCTATTTTGCCTCTCTAAACTCTTCAAATCTTGTTCTGTGAGTTTCAAAGGCTTTAAGATTTCAGCACTAAAAAACACAGATGGACTCTGTTTCAAGTGTTAAGAGGCCTTGTTTTGTGGAAGATGTTGCTGGGCTGGCTTCATTGGCTCCGAATATGGAGGCTGGTTTCTCTGGGAATCAAAATCAACTCCCATTTTACACTAGGCCTCTGTGTTATTCAAGAAAGAGCAGTTTCAGGAATCTTTCATCAATGTCTGGATTTGCTACTTCTCCTAGATCTGGTCGTCTTCATGATGCGAGATTCGAAGAGTCTCACTTCCTCAAATCTTGCTTTTTTTGCAAGAGACAGCTTAGTAGTAACAAAGACATCTATATGTATAGGTCAGTTATCTTCTTGAATGTTATTTTTAAGTTACCTTTTGATTATGACGTTGATTCTTTCTTGGGAGGGGATTGAGAATTGAAATGGATCCGGTTTATTATTTTAGAATCTTTATGTGGATTACTGGTTTCTATTTGGTTTGTTTGGGAAAAATTGTTCCAAGCTTTATTCAGATTTCAATCTTCGTACCCGTTTCTCGGAAGACTGAAAGAAATTGATTTATTAATCGGAAAACGTAGATTTCACTCATGTGGGTTGCACCTAGCCACCAACTAGAACTTGCAATTTTTTTCACCTATCAAAGTAGGAAATGATTTGACATACAAAATGAGTTTTTTATTTTTTATTTTTTTGGTTGCTGTTGTTGTCCAGAGTCGTTTGAACCCAGATGGGTTATGTCCTTTGTATTATATTCAATTTTAATACTATTTGAGTTTAAAATTTATTGGAAAAGTTTGTATTTTTAGTGACGTTTGATCGAATTCTGATGACATTCTTTGATGTGTAATCTGCAGAGGGGACATTCCATTCTGTAGCGTTGAGTGCCGAGAAGAGCAGATGGAAATAGACGAAGCGAAGGAAAACTGGAACAAGTCTTCTTCAATGAAAGCCTTAAGACAAAAGGAACAGAAACAATCTACTTCCTCTAACAAGAAACAGGACTACACTTTTCGTACAGGCACAGTTGCTGCTGCTTAGAAGTAAAGTAAAAATGAAGAAGATGAAATTGAATTGAATTTGAAAGCAGAAAAGACATGGCATGACATCCCAGAAAAGGAAGGAGGAGGAAGAACCTCTGGTTCATAAAGAAAAGAGCCCAAGGTAGGAGAAGTAAAAAGAAGCTGATGGAATTGTAAGAGAAGGAACTCGTGTGTAAAGGGTGTAGAGACGGTTTATTAGTCTATGTAGCTTATTAGTGTAAGAACTGAGAAGTGTGTTTTTTTTTGGGGACTTGCTTTGTGAGAGGAGGGCTCTTTATTTCTTTTCTTTGATTTTCCCTCTTGCTTCGATTTTTTTTCTTCTATGGCACTCTTGTCTTAAAGAAATTACATATAACAAGTAAATTTCATACATACTCTTTGTTTTGTGTTAGTTTAACCACGACTCAGGAAAATTAGTTGGACTTTTTATCTGTATTTATTGAAAAAAATCTTGCTTATGTATTTTTTTTATTAATATTATATCTTTATTTTTAGTTTTTTCTTTTTTCGACGAAAATGAAGAGTTAGTATTTTTTTTAATAAAAATAAAGAATTAAAATGATTATTTTATTATTATGTTATAATTAAAGATTATTTGGTTGAGGTTATAATTATCTTATTTTAATCTTGTATTGTTCTATCATATCCTATTTAAATTAGATAATTTGTATCAAATGAGTTCATTACTAGTCGTATTCAAGGTATTCAAGTGTTTTCCGATCAAAATGTCCAGAGAAACAAACAGTATTTTTATTTTTTTTAAGCAATATTTATTTTTGTAAAAATAATTTTAAATTAATGATCTAATAATAAAATACTTAAAATCATTTTAACCAAATTAAAACATTTTAAACTACTTCTTAAGAAAAGATGTACATAAATTAAGCAAAAACAAGGCTGAGGATGTTTGGTACTCTGTTTCTCCTAATCTCCTTGCGTTGCGTTTGAGAATATAGTAAAACACGTACCAGGTGTAGACATCGTTTCATACGATAGAAGCTAAGAAGTCCTAAAAACTATTCTCCGGTGAAGCTTTTGATTTACGAACTACAGTTTGTTTTGCCTTTGGTCCTTGCAGTCTTCTTTAGATCAAAGAATTGATCGTCCCTTGATACCAACTATTTACGTTCAACTGTTCTCATTTATATGGGATCTGTAGCGTCGAAAGCTCGTCTGACCTTTTATTATATACTGCCAAGTTCAGTCACTTTCTTAAATATGAAGTGAAGTATGAAACCTACCACACAAGGATTTAATTCACACCCATACTATTTGATTTTTAATATAAAATAATATTTATATAATTAAAATTAAAAATAAAAATAAAAATAAAAATAATATTTATATAATTTTTTTTAATTATTATAATCAAAATGTATAAATTATCTATTATATTTATATAATTAATTAACTTTAATATCATTATTATTGTGATAATAATAATTTTATTTTTCATCTTAAAATAAAGAATAATATTATATACATGAGATAATATATAAATATTTGATTCGACGTTAAATAAATTTTAGTTTTATTTAATATTATAATCATTGTATTTTAGTAATATTTGTAATTTAATTGATGTTTTTTTATATGAAAATTTTATATTTCTTTTTTACTTTTGTTTTCATTTATTTTCTTTAATTTTTTAGTCTTGTATTGTTCATCAAGATGTGTTTTTTGAATATTATCTCAAATTTAAAATCCTAAATCATATCTTATATTTTTAAAATTTTAATATATTTATTTTAATTTTAATTTTAATTTTAACACTTACAAATTTGATGTGTTTGATTAATTTTTCATTTATTTATATTAACTTTTATTTCATCAATTTAATTACCACATGTATGAAATATTGTATTAACTTATTTTTTGTCTTTTTATTTATTTTATATATTTTTTATTATATATTATAATGTGATAAATCAAAATGATTGGTGTCATAAAAATTTAGACATAAATTGAAAATAGTTGACAATAATTTTTATCAATTTTACATCATGATCATGCATTTTTAGCACTTTAATATTTGAATAAAATCATCTGCTTTTATCAACAAAAAAAATATTTCAAACCTAGTTAAAAATATTTTTCGGTGCACTATGACAACTGATATGGTATCCAATAATTGTTTAGAAAAAAATAAGCAAATTATATTATTCAATTATTACATGTCACATCATTTATCGTTAAATAATAACTTGGTATAGAAAGAAATACTCTCATCGTACACTAGCCATACATTTATTTTAGTTATATTTTTATCGAATAAAAGTATATATATATATATAACTATATTATTAATCAATTATAATAGTAGTCTAAACATTGAAAAATTAATAATTTAATTTAAAAAAATTAATTTATAAAAAAATAATTTTATCTTTATCAAAGTATTTATTATTTTATGTATTTTTTTATATATATTTTTTCCATTTCATCTTCACCTCTACCATTCCCTTTATCCTAACCTTCCACCATTAAATTTTTTCATCTATCAATCATCCTTCAATATTGTTTGCAAAATAATATAAAAATATAAATTTTATCTGAACTAAAGTTAGTCAACTATCAACTCATTTGAAGTATATCTTTTCTAATGATCGTGGTTACTGTCAACCCATTTTCTCTAATCGTTTTAACTTTCTTATCATTTTTCAACCACCTTATATTCGATCAAAGCGACTTTTACTTTGGATTTTATCAATATAAGGTGGTTGGAAAGGATATTGAGATCAAATGGAGTGAGATGGCTATAACGAACGTCAAGGGAAAAGTAGGTATTATATATAAGTTGATGGTGGTCTAATTACATATTTGGTAAAAAAAATATATTTAGATTCTTCTATAGCAAATAGTAAAAGTAGGTTGGACTTGACGTAAACTAAAAACTAAAGATTGAGCATTTTGACAATAGATATGATGTGTCAAGATTAAGGAAATTTTATTTCCTTTTAATTTCCATATACATATTTATGTGCACATTTGTGGACAATTTGCAATTTAAGTTTGGGGGAGAGAGTTTCATTATCTACATTAGTATTTAATATGCATTTTAAATTTTTAGAGGTTTTTTTAGAATGTTTTTAATCATGATTTAGGTAGAAATTCATAAATACATGGAAACTAAATGTTATGAATACTTGATATGAAACATATGAACTCAATAATAAAAATTATTTGTCACGACTAAGATAAAGAATGTAACATTGTTGTTAAGATACTTACATTAATTATATGATGTGCTTTCTAGTTTTGATTGTATTAATTCAAATTTTTATACAAATGTTCATAATTGATTTTGATGTTCTTATTGAGAGAAGATTTGTGTTGAGTTGTGCAAGTTGATGAGATGTACCATGTTTTAGAATCTTTTGATCATCCTTTGAGCAAAATATTAAATAGTATTTAGCACTACAAATAATGTTGGTCTTATTTGGATCTGTTTAGCTTTTCAAGCTTACCATTATTAAATATTTTTAGTCATCCATTTGAGCCTAACAAAGAACCCTTCATATCTTTAAGTCATATTTTATGACTAAACAATAAGCATGATCTTAACCCTTCCACCTTTAGCTTGTAAAAAATGATATCATGTGTTATGCTACAAAGTAAGGTGAAATGTAACACACCTTATAAACAAAAGAGAAAGAAAAAACACTCACAACACAATTATTCCTTTAAAGAAAAAATAAAATTGAAAGTAAGTTTGGGGTGTTGTGAAGTTACAAAAAAAGAAAAGAAATATGAATATAATGATAAAAGAGGTGTACTAAAATATCAAGTTAAAACTCAATTGAAGTTAAAAAGTGCATGATGAATAAAAAGAAAGGTAAGGTGTAGAAAGAACTTAAATGTCTTCATTTATGACCCCTACCTAAGACTTACATTAGAAGCATGTAAAGTTCTTATTGATCTTTAGCTAAGTCCATCTTTATATTAGTGTAGAGGGATCCGAAAAATAAACTTATTAGACTTGTTCTAAGATTGAATTGATTAGCATGCTTATATAGGTTGATTTCATGAGTGTATTGGATGATATCATATGAAACACACACACATGTGAATAAATTTATCAAAAACCTTACGTATCCTTGTATTGATGGAACGTTGATTGATTAATATGTGAACTTCATTGTCATAAAATTGTACGAATTTTGAGAGGGATAGTTTTCGTTAAATATGTATGTATTAATATATATATATATATATATATATATATATATATATGCATATACATATACATATACATATACATATACATATATATGATTATATTGCCCATATCATTTTATTAAGTTAGATTTGGTTTTACTTGAGAACAAGAAAAATGTTAAGTTTAGGGGTGTGATGACTCTATGAAACTAGAGTTATCAGTGCACTTTTTTACTTATATTTTTTTTGTTTTATTCAACAAGTAGTATTTTTAGGATTAAAAATATTAAAATATAAACTACATAGTAAAAATCAATGAAAATATAGTTTTTAAGATTTTTATGGATTTTTTTATGAATTTTTAACGTGAGACTAATCAGAAGGTGACATGTGCATGCCATGTAAGCATGGGAGCTGTCGAAGCAAGCCACGTGGATGCCACACAATTGGATTAAGCTCATCACACAAAGCCTCATGTATAAAGTGACACAACACTTTGACATATGTTAACATCACGTTCTTTCTAAGTTCGCCACATGGTCAACGCTCATGCCATGTGTTGTCACATTACTCGTCAATTTCTTTCAAATTTGCACCACACCATCCATAGCAGTGATTCACAAAATCATCGCGTGTCGTTGACTTAGAGAGCGTTGACCAATACCAATCTTCCTAGCCACACGTTGTGCACTGATTCACCCACTGAATTCCACATACCACGTGTTTATTTTCAATTTACCAACGTTGTTAATTTTGCTGGTTTTGATCTTAGCCCTTGATCTGAAGTTGATCAGACGTTCCAATTGTCATTAGAGCTATATCTAACCCCCTAATTGCTCCATTAACTCTAATGAACCAAAATTAAGATATTTTTTATGAGTTTTGGGAGCCAAGAAGAGAGAAAAATACAAAAAACAAATCAAACAAAGATACAATTTTGGTGGAGATTCAATAGGATATTGTTATTACAATTCAAGAGATTGATTGTATTTCTTCTTCTTCTCATTTCTTTATTAATTTCTATGTCTTTTTTTATGAAAGTTATGAGCTTTATGAACAAAATTACGTCTATTTAATTTATTAATTTAGGGGTCTTATGAACTCAATTTTTAACATGTGATGATATAACATTTTATCATAATTATGATTTTAATTTAATTTTATTTTTATGATGTGAATTATTTGGTCAACAATTCATCCATAGAGGCAATTAAATAGATTTGAGAGAATTATTTAATTGTTTGTCTTGATTAAATAACATCCATATTTTCTAGGCATAGATGTATGATGTTTATGTATTTGATCCATAATTAATAAATTTAATGAGTAGTATACAATTTAATTGACATAAGAGTCTGATTAGGTTAATTAATATATGATGTGTAGTTTACTTGAAAGAGGAATACATGTTAGATTAGATTCAATTGATCATGTAATTGATTGAAAATTATATTAATTTTTTTTAGTGATTCACATGTTTAGAAAATTATGGGATTAAGTATTATTTGATATATTCCCATATATCATCTTAGTTATCAAATCAAATCAAATTTAATTAATTATTGTTATTTATTTTTAATTCTTTTAATTTTGCTTTCTTAAAATATTAAATTAAAACACATAAAAAATTTGATTTTTACTTTAAAAAAAATTAATTTCTTATAACATAATCTCTGTAGGAACAATCTTTTCTTATCATTATATTACTTGTTGCGATACATATACTTGTGTATTCATTGAACACAACTCGTGTGTCGATGAAGTACTTCCTTCCAATGAGGTATCTTTTATCAACAAGGTACCTCCTCCTAGTGAGGTACCTCTTATCAACAAGATACATCCTTATAGTGAGTACCTCTTATCAATGAGGAACCTTCTACCAATAAGACACCTCTTATCAATTGAGGAATGTCTTCAATGTTCCTCCCACGCATAACCCATGACACATTGCTATGTAAAAGTTTGAAGGAAAACAAGGGAGATAGTTAAGAACGGTAGGATGTGATACTCAAGTTGGAAGATTAACTCTAAAAATAAGTTACGACCTATTAACTTTGTTTATGTTTGTGAGTATTCTATTTTATCTAACATAAATATGAAAGCACCTATAATCAATTACCTCTAGATTTTTCATTACTTGAGGAACTATATATTCTTAGTTTGAAGTGAGCAGGCTGAATGGTCACCGTCCACTTGAGATGAAGGCATAAAAAATGTGTATACAAATACCTAGATTAGGGAAGAAGAAGATTCATTATGGAAGAATTTATCTCACAAAAAGTTAACACGATAAGTGGCAAGTGTAGAAGAGGTGGCTAAATAGACCCCTCACTTGGGATGCGCGATAAGAGGCATGCCGTTTTTCCTGAGAAAGGGTCTTGAGTTCATAAATATGAACACTCTTTTTTGGATTTACATACATAGTTTGGATTCCATTTCACCCTTGTATGTCTCTTATCTTGCAAAAAATTAATGCAATGACCCTTATGTATGTAGTGAGGTGGCCAAAAGCACTCCCTACTTAGGATGCGAGATAAGAGAGTGACGCACATCCTAAGAAAAGAGTCTTGAGTTCCCAAATGTGAACCCATTCTTTGTGAATCACATACAAGGGTTGGATTCAATTTCATTCCCATATGTCGCTTGTCTCGCAAAAAATTGATGCGATAACCTCTAAGTACAGAGTGAGGTGGCCAAATGGACCACCTACTTGGGATAAACGATAAGTGGTATGATGTTGGTCTTAAGAAAGGGTTTTCAGTTTAAAAGTGTGAACCCCTATTTGAGAATTGCATACAAGGGTTAGATTCAATATTGCCCTCGTATTTCTCTATCTAATGAGATAACATCTAAATATGGAGTGAGATGGCCATATGGACTCCTTCATTTAGGATTTGGGATAAAAGGTGTGAAATCTATCCATAGAATGGGTATTGAGTTCACAAATGTAAACCCTCTCTTTGGGAAGCGCATATAAAGGTTGGATTTGACATGAGTTCACAAACGTGGACCTTTTCTTTATACATATGAATCAAGGAAAACATCTTTCAATTGCAGAAATATTTGACAGTTGGGTTACATGTGACTGTTGTGTGTTTTGGAACACACAGAAAACATGCAAGTATACACGGTCACAAGTAATAAAGATTTGTAAGTAGATATCGTTCCCACGAGGATTTGTTACTATAGTTTGTTGAGTACTAAAATTGTATCTCTCTGATTTTATCCAAAACAATCGTTGATATGGAAAAAGGTAACAAAAATAAATAAGAGAACTCTAGGATTGCAATTCTTCACCAAATTAATCCTTCCGATCATATTATTTTCTTTGGATTTATATTTTTAGTACATTTAATTTGTCAACCCGAAAACTTCTATTTTTATTCATACATCTCTTAAGAGCTCAGTATAAACACCTCGTTAAATTAATTCACTATATCTACATGAAAAATAAATTTAATAAGATTAAATTTAAGTTCTAAGTTCTCAAATGGCCACATACAATTAGGGTATATTCACATCGCTTATCGTACATGTCATTCTATTTACGAGCAATATACCACGCAAAAATGCCTTTCAAGTTTATTTTTATGCCAAATCGTTTTTGATAAAATTAAGTAAATAATCAAAAAGCATTAAGCACAAAATAGAACGAACAAATCGAGCGTCTTATAAATCTATCAAAAAAATAATTAAAATCAAAACTTCATAAATTTAGATCAAATGCAACCCTAGAAACATTAAATTAATTCATAAATTTAAAATAAAAATTACAACAGTTCAAGAAAAATAAGATGAAGAACATATAAAATTAAAACATCACGTAAGCGAAATATTTGGCACATGTACAAAAACAACAAAAAGCCAAAAAATGGCCTGCGTGTTTGCGATCAAAACAAACCTGAAAATTTCTAAACAAAAAAAAAAAACTCCATAACTCTATCATAATATCACTTATTTATAGATAAAAAAAATACATCAAAAATAATACATTTTTTTAAACGCGTAAAAAAATTATATCGAAAACAAAACCCCGACATTCCCCTTAAAATCCGCGGTGACGCGAAAATCAAAAACATATTTTAATTCCTTGAGACAGAATGGGTGCGCATTTTTCATTCTTTATGCATGCCACGTGTAAATCGATTATTGAAACAAATAGTGGGACCGTGGCCACGTCTCGTTCGTTGAAAGGAGCGAATTGCGAGAAACTAGTGCACGGGATTGAGCAGAAAGTGAAGTGACAGCGGCCGGAGCGAGGACTTGATCCTGTGCATCGCGTTCATTGTAAATAGCCACGTGTCGTGAACATGATTTGCTTAAATATTAGTGGGACACGTGGCGATTCTTATTACGTAAAAGTGAGGATGCCGCGGCTTTCTACCTAACCC
This sequence comes from Hippophae rhamnoides, assembly GCA_033030585.1. Lineage (NCBI taxonomy): Eukaryota > Viridiplantae > Streptophyta > Magnoliopsida > Rosales > Elaeagnaceae > Hippophae > Hippophae rhamnoides. Next base: position 55,397,259 of record CM065428.1, on the reverse strand, counting down.
ACGTCGCGCCCACGATTGCTACACGAGCGGTGGTGCGTGACGACTTGGTTTCCGCCCTGTCTGGCCTGGACGTTCGAGAGATCAGCGGTCGATACGGCCGATCGGGAAATACGTGCACGACATGTGGGTCGTACAGCGGCTGCAGCGGCAGTGGGAGCCACATTGCTGCCGAGAGCAGCGAAGGAAATCTCGTACCATTCTCGCCCGATGGTCGGGCTTGATAAACTGTGAGCGAATTTGATCCGTTGATCCTTTGATCGGACGGTCCACGTTTCGCGTTTGGAATAAGTCGCGTGGCCTTCTTCTCTCCTGCACATAATTTAAAATTTTATTAATTATATTTTGACCCACAAAGATATTTCAATTTACATTTTCAACTTTATTTAATTGCGATACAGCCTTTTTGGTAATTTAAATTAAATTTTAAACTTTTAATAATTGAAATTAAGCCCGATTTTAATTTAAATTATATTTTCAACTTTCTTAAATTGCAATTAATAACTTTTTTATTTGAAATTATATTTTTGGACAAAAAAATATGAAATTAAGTACATTTTTGATACAAATTATTTAATTTTATTAAAAATATATTTTTAGCACATAAAAAGAAAATATTAATTTATTTAACAAAAATTAACTAAATATTAAAAGAACATAGCAATTATCATTACTAAAATTGATGAAAATAACTATATAAAATACAGTTATCAGTGGCAGAAGGAAGTGCGACGAGTTAATGCAAATAGCCTCAATCATTACATCTTATTTTCATGGGTATGAATGCAAACTAGTACTCTCAAAAATATATCATTATCTATATCCTTCCAATCTTATCCAATATCTTCATAGTAGGTTTTGAATTCTTTAATTACTTGATTTTCAAAAGCAAGATGGATATGGCAATCTTCAAATTCTCCATTTAATAGGGTAGGGAACACATGTCCCTAATTCACTTCAACACTTATGGAAGGCGATTCCTCACAGGCTCTTTTGATCTTAAAAAGATGTTTGTGGTACATAAGAAATAAGACATTGTTTCTGTTACAACAAGCATTTATAATTAAGCCATCAATTAACTAACATCAATGTGAATTACAAAAATATATACTACGGGGTGGAATCCTTGCCCAATCTTTGAATGCAACCTTTCAGGGTTGTTTTCTCTAAACCAAGTGAAGGAACCCGGGTATTTACAAGAGGTGATTTACCTTTACTACTTTGAAAAAGCATGTATCAAGGTGTAGTAAGGTACAATCAAATCTAATTTCTTAGCATTCATTTTTAGACTCCTAATCACGAAACTTTCCCCTGCTTCGATAGGCTTTGGTACACCACTTTTAAAAGTCCCAATAAATAGGGTAGGAAGCTTATTTTCTCCTTCATCAAACTCATTTGATCTTTTAGGGGTTTTTTTATAGCCTTGGCCTCATCGTAACAGGTTGCTCGTATACCTTATTCATAATCGAGAGTTCACCTTCCCTAAAAAGTGGCAAAACCTGATAAAACACAATTGTTGGAAATACAACGTGAAAGAGTATCAAGGCGGGGTAAAATAACAAAGTAGAGAAAGAAAGAATTTACCTCCAATAGGCGATCAACTATTGTCTCTTTGCTAGAGGACTTTTTCCTCCTTACATGCTTGCTTGACTCTTGCCCTTTGAGTGACATTGCCAAAATGAATATAGAGGTCCCTCATTAGCTCATGTCACTCTAGAATGCCCTCGTTAAGATATGTTATTGGGATTTTTATCACGACGAGATCCTTCAAAATGATTTGTTAAATTTGTAGGTGTCAAGATCCATGGATTGGATTTGAGGAGGAAGGGTTTCACTTATTTTCCTATTCTTTGATGTTGTAATAAGGGCGCTAAAGATGCTCGATAGTTTGATTGGTGCTCGAGGAATTTTAGTAGGTTCATCTTTTAGACGAACTGAAACATCAATTCGCTAAGGCGAGGTATTTTGACTAGTACTTGGCATTATAGGCTCTACGTCACAAGCACTAGACATTGATTTGATCCTAAACTATTAAAGAGCCCACTGGCATTAGGTTTGGTTGTTGAAGTTATGATTCCAATTATGATAGACTAGGAACTCTACCCCGTTACCCCACATGTTACATGTGATATAGAAATACATGTTTTCCTAGAGGCACTATCAAGGAGTTTCAATCTCAACCTATGACCAACAAGGGCATAAATGCATATCCTACCTTTGACAAAGTCATTTTTCTTTATGTTGTACATACACCTTGAACATAGTGACTTGAAATATAAATTGAGTCGCAGAGCAACCGGGCTAATATTTAAGCTAAGTAGTGTTCAAGCGGGATGCAAATTATAAGTGCGACCTAACATACAAGCTAAGTCACAAAACAATCAGGTTGATATCTAAGCTAAGTAGTGTGAAAGCAGGTTGCAAATGATAAGTGCAGCCTGAACTATGAGACAATAGACTTAGTTTCTTTAATTGAAGATTAGAAAAGTTATGAGTGTAGTAAATGGCAAACAAAACTTTTTAACTCTAGAGAGTTAATAAAAGTTGAAAGGTTTACTTGGTTAATGAATATTCTCTTAATTTCTCAAAATCTAGAGAATATCTAAAGAATATGGGAGTTAATGTTTGGTATTATTCAAGTAGTAGGTAGGTAACTCTAGCGACCTTAGGCATCTCACTCATATAGTGAATGTAATGTTATCGTTTAATAGTTTGTACATGGTGACCTAATCCTTGAAAATAATCAATCTAGTTCTGATTAGAGGACCTTAGGTAGACTTTGTGGCATAAGCCTTATGAACAAGACATGATGTTTGTGACATAATAAATAAGACCTAATGGATAAGACTTAGTTTATGGTTAACTATGGAATAGCAATCTTCTTATCCTTTGTAATTTTATCATTTATTGGTCAACTCTGACACCTCAAACGGAGCACTTAACATTGTAACGATGACGCATGCCCTTTATGTGTATATATATACACTTCATTAATGAGGTGAATAAAGGATCTTATCTTGAATCTCTTAAATTTCTCTCTAGAATCTTATATTATATGTAATTCTCCAAACAATCTCAATTACACTGAAATTATGACATTTTATTTTCATATTTGATCTCGATTATATTAAAATTAGGACATTTTATCTTTATATTTGGTCTCAATTTACACTGAAATAGTCACCGTATATATTTCAATTAACCACGTTATACTAATTTTTCTATATTTAATAAATTTAAATACCTATTTTTAAAATATAACTTATAATAAATTTAATAATTACAATATTAAAAATTAATATTATATTAAAATTAAAAATCTAATTATATTTGAGAGTTTATACACCAAAACAAAATAAACCTTACTAACTTAATTCAAATGTTTTAAAATATTAAATACATACTTAAAGTTTACCAATAATAAAACTAGTATAATTGTATCAATATAATTAATCTAATGAAAAATATAATTACGAGTGCTTAGATGGTATAACTAGTTAACTATCAATCAATGTAAGAGCCTATAAGTGGATTCTTTCTACTCATTTCCTATTTATTAATTTTGTCATCAATGTAAGTTTCTTTTATGATTAGGCTATAGTATATACACATTTTTAAATTATTATTATCCACATATTTTGATAAAAAAAAATAAAGTCAAAATTTAAATTAAAAAATAAAATAAAATAATTTCAATTATTATCAATAATTATTTTTATAAACAGAAAAACATAATATCAATAAATGACCAAATCAATTTACTCAATAGACTAGTTATTAAGAAAAAACAAAAAAAAAAATAATTATAAATTTAATACTTTAATAACTAATTTTGAGAGCATTCTCTAAAACGTCCGGGATAATACTTCTCTATTTCAATAATAATTGCATCTACACTCATCACTTTTCCTCGTTAATCTAATTTTCGTGAACTTTGTAGTCAAATTAATGAAAGTTTTGATACTGGAATTATACTTCAAATTCGAATCCGAAGAATTTTATTTTCAGGCATTAAATTAACTAAAATATGTAATTTAACTCACGTAAGGACTAAATTGACCATGGATGAGACCTAATTTGAACGTTTACCGTAATATTTAATAGATGAAGCCTATAATTTTCATTCATTCACTACTTTCACATGTCAATATCATGGAGTCTTCCAATACTATACTCCTAGCAACAAACTTTGCTTAGTACTGCATATCCTTCTATGCTTTTTTTTAAACAAAATTCAACTATTCTTATATATTCTGTTAAATTAATAGAATATTAAATTAATATATTAATTTAATAATATAAATTCAAATATAATTCTTTTGTTTATTAAAGATATTATTAAAATATTAAATATTTTTATACTAATCATATATAGATGTTTTTAACATCAGTAACAAAATAAATGAAATTTAATATAAAATAATTAATTTAATTTTTTTAATAATAAAAATATATTATTTTTGTTTTAAGAAAAAAATAATTCTAATTTGCAATTGACATTGACTTTCGAGTCTGAAATCCTCGTCGAAATTTTTATGCATGTATGATTAGACAAAACAATTAGTAACACCATTAGTGGTAATCTTATCCTTCCCCGACGTAACAAAAAACAATATTAGGTATAAATTTTATAATAAAAATAAATAATTTTAATATTTATTATAGTAAAATTTATACATTTTTTAATCGAGTTATTATAAAATAATTTAAAAACAATTATGATAAATATATCAAAAATTTAAAATCAATGCATTTAAATATTACCATAATGTTATATATAAAATATATATTTTTTTCAATTAAAATAAAAACTTAAAATTAAGTAAATTAAATTTTAACATAATTTAATATCTATGTATACAAACAAAAAAATTATAGAAATTAAACATTATAAATTATAATAAATATGTAAAATAAAATTAAGTACGTGAAGGAAAAATAGATAAAGTTAATATTATATATTATAAATAACAATAAATATTTATATAATTGTATGTAATGTACACAAAATAGTTAAATTATATACTAGATAAAATGCATTATTTTTTTAAGAAAATGCTACAAAAACTAAAGTATTAAAATTTAAAAAAATAGTAAAATTATACTACTAAAATTTATAACCACACAAATAATTTCTTATGCCCAGTCCACAAATTTTTACAATAAAAGAAAGTTTCGTTTATTATTTCACATTACACGTCATCTAATTAGACATCGTTAAAGTTGATTTATGATAATTTAAACTCATTAAATGTTAAAATTTATCTAATTGAACCCATTGAATATTATTATAGTATTATTTTTGATATTATATATAAATTTTATGTGTTATTTGATATAATTTTTTTAAAATCTATAAAAAAATGTTAAATATTTATCAATATATTGGAGTTTAGTTAGTAAAAACTGTATATAAAATTGAAAAATATTTAAAAAATATAAATAAATACATGGTATAATAATAGGAAATAAACTTGATATTAAATGGTGTTATATATTTTTATAAAATAAAAAAAAATTATAAATTCAATAAAAAAAATATTTATCAAAATATTTAAAAAATCACGTGCACTCTGTCCATTAGGTGTGGCTACGTCCCCGGTCCTTGGAGGAAAAAAACAGTAGTAATTCAAATGTAAGATTATGTTTGTGATGCTTGTAGGATTAGTAAAAACGTTTTATGATTAAAGGCGAGAACATTGCAATTTTTTTTAATTATTATTATTTTTTGTTTTGTTTTCCTAGTAACAATTCTTTTATATATATATATATATATTTTAAAATAAAAGTCTCATTAATCAAAGGGTTAGTTTAAATTAGAGATCAAAATTGGAGAAAACTATTAGTTCTAATTGTCGGTTGGCAATGGTTTCGATAAGGTGACCTCCACAGTTAAATTTGAGTTCGGATTATTAACACATTAAACATCAAGTAAATAATCATATTTCAAATAATAGCTACTGACATGTCGTATATCTAAGTTAAATTACAATTTCTGTTATATTGCATGAAACTAGGCTATTAAAGGGATAAAAAATGTTTTCATATTATCGACCTTAGCACCAAATACGTGTCTACAAACATATCTTATAATACATTCAAAATTTAACTTATCTATAGTTGAAATTACAACATTTATATTAACTTTTTATTAGTGCCAAAGATCACCGTTTAACTTTACTAGTCAAAATTCATGCTGTAAAAAAAAAAAAACAATATATGTTTTTTTTGAAATAAACAGGTTATAATTCATTCCGTCAAAGAGACGTACAATTTGGAATATTTGAACTACATATCTCATGTTGGTACACTAATAAGTAGTTCATTTTATTAACTAAATTATTGTTTGGTTGGTAATAAAAATGAACATTTTAACTATAAATTTAAATATCCGTGATTATACACTTCATCGATTTTATTGGTTCAATTTTTATTCGATTAATTTTAATGATAAAGACAATTTTAGGTATTATACAATCACAAAGTAATAGTTACATGATAGATAGTTTTATACTTATAGTTGGTTGGTAATAAAAATAAGCATTTTAACTATAAGTTTGGGTATCCGTGATTATCTGAATAGTAAGTTCATTTTTTATCCTATTAATTTTGAAGACATGGATAGTTTTAAGTATTATCCGATAACAAAGTAACACTTAAAAGATTATAACATTTATATTGATATCTGTCTCTACCCATACTCAATATATATTACATTTATTTAATTAATTTATAAATTTATTAAATCAATAAAAATTTTAATTTTTAGAAATTTCAACCTTGAATCTCTTATATATTAATATTTAATACCACTAATCCACCTCTATCTTTTATTTATTAATTTTATATTAAATCTTTTTTAATGAGTTTGAAAAAAATATATTTAATTTCAAATAATATTTATTATATACCCTCCTTAGTTATTTGCGAATAAAAATCATACCTAAACTGTAACAACTGTTAGATAATATCGAAAACATATTTACAACTTCGATTTTAGGAACAATGATATCAAAAAGTGTCTCCCTTTATCCCCTTACACATTCCTAGTTGGTAAAGAGCATATACAATTAAATATAAATTAATAGATAATTTTAACTTTTCTCGGTAGAAAAATAAAATTAGTAACTCAAATTATGAAATGTGTCATATATTATTAATAGTAAGTTTCTTTATGTTTTTGTTAAAAGTCTCTGAAGTATTTATAAATTTAGTTACATGGATATAATTTGATCAAATTTTCCTTCAATTGATTCAATGTTAATTTTAGGTAGGAAAAAAAAACAAGATCTATGCTATTTATTAAAATATTATGAATCTCATGCACCTAGTCACACTTTACGTTTTTTTTCTTCATTTGATTTTTAGGATCCTCCCTCTTTTTTTCTCTGTTTTTTCATTTTTGTTTTCTTCTTTTCATTTATCCCTTTTCTATCTAATTAAATTTTGGTTGTATCCTTTAATTAGGGTTTTTTGTGCTATTCCAACATTCATGTTTGTATGAGTTTGGTATTGTGTCTGCATAAATATGCTGGCTATGTAGAGAATTGCATGTTGTGGCTGCGGTTATGGTGAGCTTGCTTCTCACCCATACTTTGTCAGCAAAGGTATTTAGAACTTTGTAAGATATTGATATAATTAACTTAAAGGGATAAATATGATATTTTTAATTTTTATAAATTTATAATTTAATAACCTAAATAAAGCGATCAAACATGCAATCGTGTATAAGATTGAAGCGTGGAAATCAAAGAATTACATACAATATTTTTAGGTGTAAACAATATAAGCTACAACAATGACATAAGAGAAAAACCATCGGTCTATCGGTTCACCTAACTTTCCACTATAAAAATTAAATGTTCAAGTATAAACTTAGTCTTATGTTATCCTCCCTAGTATACTGTCCCAATGTACTTTACTTACGAGTTCTTACTCTCTTTTCACAGTTTTTAAAATTAGTGTAAGCGGTTTCTAAATTAACGTTTCAATAAACTTTCTATCTATTAGATATGTTACTGAATTAACTGAAATTACAATAGATTGATAAATATAATTTTTTTGTATATTACCTGAATATGTATATTACCTGAATCCTTTCCTTTATGACTATGAGTGAATAAATACGTGTATATATATATATATATATATATATATTATCTTTATGATTACTATTTTAGTCCAAGTTACTCCTTTCATCCCGATGCTGATAAAAAGGAACTTCCCTTCCTTTGTTTTTTTTAAGCGGTACACGCAGAGCCGTTTCCTTTTTTCTTTTTTTTTATTCGATAGCTTCGAGAGATTGTTTCACTATATATATTGATAATAATAATAAATATATATTGGATTTAATTTTTTAAATTCTATGAAAAATTATTTTTAAAACAAATTTTAAAAATATTAAAAAATATCTAAAAATATTTAATTATTAATTTCATAAATTGATTAAAATTTAAATAAATATTTAAGCACAAAAAATAATTTCAGATTTACGAATATATTTTATTAAATACATGAATGAAATCATATGTGTCGTAGTTATAAAAGATATATCTGATATATAACTATCTAGAACTCGAATATATGTTTGACTTTTTTTAATAGACTTATAACAGATCTAATTTTTTTTTTACAAATAAATATTTTATTCACAAAAATAACAATTTTTATGGGAAAAATCAAAAATACCCCCAAGGTTTTCAATATCTTCAAAAATACTCTTAACGTTTTAAAAAAAAACCTATAATACCTCTAAGGTGTAAGGTATCTTCAAAAATACCCTTATTATTTAACAGAAGCATAAAAAAGTCGTAAAAAATCACATCAATATCTGAAAAAATCTTTTCTACTCCTACCTATATAACTTTTTGAATATTGTCGTTGAGAATATTATCGCAAGTACCCTTAAGGTTTTGCTTTTCTTCAAAAATATCTCTACTATAATAATTAATTTAACTTTATCAAAAATACCCCTACTACAATAATTAATTTAACTTCATCAAAAATGCCTCTATTATAATATTTAATCTTCATAAAAAATACCCCTATTTTTCAATAACACGATATAAAATATTTTCAAAAATATTTAACTTGATATTGTGTCATTTGTTAATTTAATTTATCTTTATGGGTATTTTTAATGAAGATAAATTAAATATTATAGTAGGAGCATTTTTGATGAAATTAAATTAATTATTAATGATATTTTTGATGAAGTTAAATTAATTATTATAACATGAGTATTTTTAATAAAGTTAATTAATTATTATAGCAGGATATTTTTGAAGAAAAGCAAAACCCTAAGGGTATTTACGATAATATTCAAAAAACTATATAGGTAAGGGTAGAAAAGATTTTTTTAGATATTTATGTGATTTTATACGGTTTTTTAATACTTTTTGATTTTTTTAGTATATTTAATTTGTCAACCGAAAACTTCTTTTTTATTCATACATCTCTTCCGAGCTCCGTATAAACACACCTCGTTAAATTAATTCACTATATCTCTATGAGAATTAAATTTAATAAGGTTTGTTTATACGGAGCTCGGAAGAGATGTATGAATAAAAAAGAAATTTTCGGTTGACAAATTAAATGTACTAAAAAATATAAATCAAAAGAAAATAACATGATTTGAGTGGATTAGTTTGGTGAAAAATTGCAATCCTAGAGTTCTCTTATTTTCTTTTTACCTTTCTATCAATCAACCATTATTTTGGATAAAATCATAGAGATACAATTTTAGTAGTCAAGAAACTATAGTAACAAATCCTCGTGGGAACGATACTTTACTTACAAATCTTTATTACTTGTGACCGTGTATACTTGCACGATTTTCTGTGTTGTAAAAACACACAACAAGTTTTTGGCGACGTTGTCGGGGATTTGTTTTACTATTTTCATTGTTGATGTTAATACCAATCAATCAGATTTTAATTCAAAAAAAAAACAATTTATTGTTGCGTGTTTAATTTATTTTTCAATTTTCTCGTGGGTTGAGATTTTGTTTGACACAGAAATCTTACCTCACAAAAAGAAAAATAAATTTTGTTTTTGTTTATTTTTTGTTCTTTTTTTTATTTTTCAATTTTCTCGTGGATTGAGATTTTGTTTGACACACAAATCTTAATTCACAAAAAGAAAAAAAAACAACAAAAAAATAAAAAATAAAAAAATTATGGTTTTGTTTCTTAATTTATTTTTCAATTTTCTCGTAAGTTGAGATTTTGTTTGACACACAAATCTTAACTTACAAACAGAAAAACAAATTGAGAAGTCAAGCTGAAGACTATAAATCAAGCGCTTCTTGGGAGGCAACCCATGTGTTTTACTTGTTTTTTATTTTTTGCATGTATTACTTTTTATATTTTGTTATGTTATTTTTTTTCCTTCGTAGGTGTAAAGTGGAGGTAATGAAGCATTTTTGGCTTAATCAATCAAACAAACCAGGAAGTTTCTTTAAACCTATCTTATATGTTCTTTAACTTTCACACATTGAGGACAATGTGTATATTAAGTTTGGGGGTGGTAGATATATTGAACTTAATTGAAATACTTTCTGGATGTTCTTGCTTGTGAAATTTTGTTTTTGTTTGTTTGGTTGATTGAAGATATTTTGCTATGAATAGTGATATATTTTTGTTTCTTCGATTAAATGATGCATATCTCCTTGAAAAATTTGAATGTTGTCTAAGTGATGAATGATTTTTACGTATGTTTTATTTTTTCAAGATAATTCATGAGCACTGGTCTTGATTTTTGATTTGCTATGATAATTTAGAGAAGGTTTATATGAGTATGGAATTCGATTGATATTTGTGGTGTCACAATTCTTAGAATTTGTTTGATTTTCTCTCGAGGCAAAATTATAGATAACATTTAACTAAGAAAATGATTTAGGCCATCTTTGGATCGTTTGAGCCTTTCTATCTACCTTCACATACATTATCCATAGTATACCCCTTTTGACCTTTTGAGCTTCAAAGTTTATATATATGTGTGTGGATATATCTATTTTTCCTATCTCACTAACATTTACAGTTAGTAAATAATTAAAGATATATCATGAAAAACAAAAGAGGTGACAAAAAAAAAAGAAAAAAATAGCAGAAAAGAAGAAAAAAAAAACAGATTCTGAAAAAAAGAGCAGAAATAAAAAAAGAGAGGATGGTATGTGATGATAAATCCCAAATTGGGAAGTAATTATTGTGATGATAGAAGTTATCTTTTTCAATCCTAAAATGTTATGTTTTGGAAACGTTTTTGAGCTAAATATTATCCTTTATCCTACCTTTACTTAATCCATACATTACAAGCTTAATAAAGTCCTATTGATTTTATGGTTTGTGTTTGTCTACATTAGTGGAGAGAGAAATGAAAAATAAACTTATGAGATTTGTGGTTTCATGAAAAATTGTTTGATTTCATATTTGTATAAACTGCTCTGGATTTCTTGTGATGAAATAAAAAAGACTTCACACACACACTAAAATTCATTGGGAAAATGTAATATACTTTTAAATTGATTTTGATGCTTAGATAAAATTCTTTTATTTCTTTGAGAAATGTCAGGAGTCAAGATTGACATTGAGAAATTTGATGGGATAATCAATTTTTGCTTGTGGCAAGTACAAGTTAAAGATTTGTTGATCCAATATGGGTTACACAAGGCGTTAAAGGGGAAACCAGCCCTTGTTACTGGTATTGAGTCCAGTAAAACCAATATAAGTGATGAAGATTGGGAAGATCTTGATCTAAGAGCTGCAAGTGCAATTCGGCTTTGTTTGGCCAAAAATATTCTTGCAAATGTGCATGGAATATCTATGGCCAAAGAACTCTGGGAAAAGCTTGAAGAATTGTATCAGGCAAAAGGCGTTTCAAATCGGGTGTATTTGAAAGAGCAGTTTCATACTTTGCGTATGAATGAAGGAACTATTATGTCTGACCATCTAAGTGTTCTCAATGGTATTGTCTCTGAACTGGAAACCATTGGAGTTAAACTTGATGATGAAGATATAGCTTTAAGGCTCATCTGGTCTCTTCCATCTTCTTATGATTACATGAAACCTATCTTGATTCATGGAAAAGAGAAAATAATTTTTTCAGAAGTTACTAGCAAGTTGTTTTCAGAAGAAAAAAGGCTGAGTGGTGAAAGAAATGTTTCGCCTGAAAACTCAGCATTGGTAGCTGACAACCGAAAGAAAAAAATTTCACGAAAAAGAAGATAGTGTGCTGGGGGTGTGGACAATCTGGGCACCTCAAAAGAAATTGTCCAAAGGGTGGAGCTGATCCTGCAAGAAGCTCAAATACCGACGGTGACGCTAATAGTATGTCTGTTATCAAAGACTATAGTGATGCTCTTTGAAAAGAGCGTGTACATCCTCATGGCATGCCGCTAGTCTCTAAATATTTCCATGAAAGAAGGTGTGTTACTGGTAGCGGGTCCACAAGTTTGCACACAGGCATTGGCTTGGTATAGATGCAAGGTGTGTGGTGGAAAGGATGTCGATGGCTGATGAACTCTCGAGAAAACCAAGTGTGAGAGTTGCACCATAAATTTCAGTAAGTTTTTTTTTCGACATGAGCCGATGTGAAATTCTTAGAATTGGTGATTAATTCTAAGTGGGTGTACTCTTTATGGTGGAGTATGGTAATTCTCGGTATAGAGATTTATGACTGTTGGAATAGACAGTGTTGTAGTTAGGAGTGTGTAAATAATCCGATCCGATCCGTTAATTTTTTGAAGGTTTCGATCCGACCATCGGATCGGATCGGAAGGAAAAAAAAATCATCCGTTAAGTTCGGATCGGATGGCGGATTTCACTACGGTTCATCCGATCCCATCCGATCAGACCGAAATTAAATATATTTATTAAATTAAATATATAAATATAAATAATATATATATTAAATTAAATATATAAATATAAATAATATATATAGTAAATTAAATATATAAATATAAATAATATATATATTAAATTAAATATATATATATATATATATATTAAATTAAATATATATATATTTAGGTTTTAATTCTCGTATGTTTTCTTTTGCGCAGCTTCATTATGTTTTCCACTTTCTCTTTCCATTTTTGTTGCGCAGCTAAACATTTTGAAGACTCCTTGCTTGTTGGCTTGTTGTTCTTCATTTGCCGATAACATAATTATTTCCATCCAAGGATTTGATTTTATTGAAATTAAATATTGTGGATAGAAGTTTCTTTTCGGTAAGTTTATTTATTTAAGACTAAAACTGGTGTGTGTTCCATTTGCTATTTGCCTATTGTTTTGTTAATAACTTAATATGGGTCATTTTTTTAGTTCTTTCTTTATGTTTTAGAGTTACAGAGGTATATTAATTAGATTTTATGGTAATTTTTGAAACTGAGTAACATGAAATTTATGAGTTCCTCAACCATTGCTTATTTCATTTATTATTGTTATTTACTTATTTATTTATGCTATTAGTGGTTGGCCTATTGTAATGGATTTATTACGCCTAATCAGAACTAGATCTAATGAAGAAGAAATTAAGACTCTGTAAAGAGAACGTTTTAGAGTTTAGAGCCTTTAACTCATAATCTTATTTATTAATTAACTCTCATATCATTATTAAAGAACTTTAACATTTAATTATCTTTATAATTAAAACTCTTACAAGTTAGACTTTTCTTTAATCACTTGTTCAGTGAACTAACATATATCCATCCTCCAGGTCAGTAGATACATTGAAAGAGGTTAGAACACTTTCCTTATTACCCGTATTAATTGATTAATATACCAGAGCCAAGGGGTTATATTAAACTGAAAACACATTATGTTTTATCATTGGCTCTAACAAGGGGTTAGAACACTTCTCTTATTACCTGTTTATTAAACTGAAAACACATTGATTAATATGCCAGAGCCAATGGGTTAGAACACTTCCCTTATTACCCGTATATTAAAGTGGCTCTAATACATGCAGTAGATACAGAGAACGCATTATGTTTTATAACAATTGTTTTTCTACACATTGTGTTTATTGCATTAAGTTGATTATGTCTCACTTTATCTTAGATGGAAAAAAACACATTTACTACGGATAGTCCACTTGCAACCACCGGAAGTGCAAGCGCCACCCATGATGTTGAAAATCAATATAAGAATCCACAAAATGCTCCACCAGAAACTAAAGATCTACCATTGAATGGCAAACTTGAAACTTCTATAGATAGCTATGATGGAAAAGGTAAGCGAAAGTTTTCTAAACCTCCTTCTTCTGCCTGGAAACATTTTGATATAGTGGGTGAAGGCTTAGATCGCAAGGCAAGATGTAAATATTGTTCAAAGGAGTATGTGTATGTATCCAGCAAGTCTGGTACATCAAACTTAAATGCTCATATTGCTATGCAATGTAAATTATTTCCTGGTAGATATGAGAAGAAGAAAAAGACTTTAGCTTTTGAAAATGTCACAAATAATAAAGAAGGTATACTTGTTGGACACACATTTAGTATTGAGGCTTGTAGGCTTGCACTTACAGAAATGATTATAGTTGATGAATTGTCATTTAGTCATGTTGAGAATGAAGGATTTAAGACGTATAGTAGAGTTTTGGAACCAAGGTTCCAAGTTCCTTCTCGTACCACTGTTGCACGAGATTGCTTAAGTCTTTTCTTAAAGGAAAAGGATAAATTGAAAGAATTTTTCTCTAAATCATTTCAAAGAGTTTGTTTAACCACTCACACATGGACTTCTGCTCAAAATTTGAATTATATGTGTCTCACTGCTCACTTCATCGATGATAATTGGAAACTCCAAAAAAGAATCTTAAATTTTTGTGTAGTTCCTAGTCATAAAGGTGATATCCTAGGGAAAGCAATTGAGCAATGCTTGTTAGATTGGGGAATCGATAAGATATGTACTATTATTGTGGATAATGCTAGTTCCAATAATACATTAGTTTCTTATTTACGTAAAAAAGTGAACAATTGGAGTGGTGCAATACTAGATGGTCAACATATGCATATGAGGTGTGTAGCTCATATTCTAAATTTGGTTGTAAGAGAAGGCTTGAAATAACATAATTCAAGTATAAGTAAGATAAGAGAAGTTGTCAAATATGTCAAAGGATCACCTTCAAGGTTGTTAAAATTTAAGGATTGTGCGGAGCAAGAGAAAATTGATACTAATAAACTTTTATGTTTAGATGTAGTAACATGGTGGAATTCCACCTACTTAATGTTAGAAGCTGCAATAAGATTTCAGAACGCTTTTGAGCGTTTAGAAGAAGATGATGTGATATTTAAATAAGAGTTCAACATTGGAAATGATAGTTGCAAAACTCCTGATATGTTTGATTGGTCTAATGCTAACATATTTGTGAGGTTTTTGAAAATATTTTATGATGCAACATTGAGGTTTTCTGGTTCTGTATATATTACTTCAAATTTATTTTTGGATCAAATTTGCTTCATACATAACCAATTGAGTTTTTGGTGTGAAAATACAGATTTTTTGTTAAACAAAATGGCAAAAGAAATGAAAACAAAGTTCAATAAATATTGGGGAGGTGTAGATAAGATGAATGATTTTTTATTTATTGCAACTTTGCTTGATCCAAGACGTAAGGAACAAGGTTTGAAAATTTGTTTGGATCTTTTGTGTGATGAAGATGATATTATGGTTGGTCATATGATGAAAAAATGTAGGCAAACTTTGAATAATATGTTTGATCAGTATTTAGTTTTGTATTATGCAAATGTCCAAGCTATTTGCTCACAACCTTTAGACACAGAAGAAGTGGATAGTTGTAACATTGATTCATTTTCACTATGGATGAATCGTTATAAAAAACGTGTCAAAGATGCAAAAAAGATAGACAACCAAACTGAAGTAGATAAATATTTGGGTGAGACATGTGAGGATGTGGATGATGAGTCTTTTAATCTTTTAGGTTGGTGGAAGGTGAACTCATCTATATACAAGGTTCTTTCCAAGATTGCCAAAGATGTTTTAGCTACGCCAATATCAACTGTAGCTTCTGAGTCTGCATTTTCAACGGGGGGAGAGTTATTGATTCTTTTAGAAGCTCATTGTCCCCAAAAACTGTCCAAGCACTCAGAATTGGATTCGATAATCACCAATAATTAATATTCGTGAATCCCTTGATGATATTGAAGCAATTGAAACAGGTAATATTATTTTAATTTTCATTATTAATTGATATTATTCTCTTATGATTTATGATTTAATATTCTCATCACTTTCTATTATCTTCTATTTTGTAGATATGTTGGGAGGCAATAAGGATATAACTCTTGATTGAGTATGATATATTATTATTTTATTTCATATGTATTTCATATATTATTTTATATATATTTAGTTATCAATTTACTAATATTTTTTAAATTATGGCTAATAGGTGATGACACACTGAGTTTTTTGCTATTGTTCTCAAGATTCAAGACAAGATTATTTTAAAGATGATCAATGGATGTTATAGAGTGAAATGATCAAATTAATTTAAGTTTAGATTATTCTGAACTATCTTTTTATTTATTATTTGTATGAATTGTTAAATTTATTAAAATGACTATTGCAATTGATATCGTTATTGACGTATTGTATTATTTTTGTTTTATATAGGTTTGAACATTTTAGTCTTATTTTAACCTTTTTATTTGATTTTTAAGGTTTCTTTTGATTTTATGTTATGATTTATGTGAAAATTTAAATTTTTTATTCAAAAATACCAAAAATATAATTAATTAAGTTTATTGGTTGGATTGATCGGATTGATCAGATGCCATCCGAATATTTTACGGATCGGATTGATCGGATGTAAAAGTTGGTCGGATCGGTTGCGGATTAGAATGTTTCAATTCGATCGGATGGTCGGATCGGATCGGATGAACATAAAATTAACAGTTTCGATCCGATGAACACCCCTAGTTGTAGTGGCAACTATGTTTATTTTTAATCAAGGTGGAGATTGTTATGATTGATTAAAAATAATATTAGGTTTGTTAGTCAAAATAGGAGGTGCCTAATTTAGAAGAAAATTCATGGAAGGTGGCTTACCATATTGTCAAAGATGGAGGTGCTTAACCTTGTTTGAATAAAGAATAGGAAAATTAGGTAACCTAATTTTGTTGAATGAAAAAATGTTTGGCATATGAAATGAGAACTTGAAGGCTATAAATATGGCTTCATTTCTTTATTGATAATAATCTCAAAAATAGAGAAAAGTTTGTATGAGAAGTTCTTGAGTGAGAGAATTTTGTAGGAAAATTCTCTTGAGTTTGTAATTACTCTTGTCTTTTGGGTGTGTGAGAAAATTACTGAGAGTGTAGTTGTAATAATTTTCCACATAGTGAATTTTTCTCTAGTTGTCTTTTGACAACGAAAGTGGTTTTTCTCTAATTTGAAATTTTCACTATAATTCTTGTGTTGTGTATTATGTATTTCTCTGTTATTTGATATTCTACTAAGGAAAATCTTGGAAGAGAGAATTTGTAATTATTCTATTTTATCTAAATTTCTTAATACAAAGCAAACCACTTGTTTATAGAAAAGGGGGTGCTTCCCGGATCATGTAACCTATAATACAATTATTCGGGGATTAATTAATAGTAATGAAATATCGAAGGCAATCCAACTTCTTCAAGAAATAGTGGGGAACGGTTTTTCTGCAGATGCATCAACGGCAGAGCTTTTAGTTGATTTATTGTCCAAAGATGACTCAAATCCTGCTTTGTTACAGTTAATAAGAATGTCAGAACAAAGTTTGTCAAGGTCCTTGGAAAGAATTTGTGTGTTAGGGAACATTGAAACTGTTCTACAAAGTCACCTGGTTGCTGGTGCAGTTGTGCAGCATAATGCTTGATAAAATGTTATAGTTAAGTCCTATAACTCTTCACTTTCCTCATAATGCAGTTGTGCACCTGGTTAGCTGCTAATGAATGTCCTGGAAACAAAAATCACTTCCATGCCGAAAAGCTTCATGTCCGAGATGTCAGTGTTTCATGGTAGCACTATTGTCGTAATTTCCCAATGCGTGGATTGTAATGCATATGCAACCGGTGCCTGTAACATCAAAATCAAGATGTGGGGAGCGCAACAGACTGCAGTGGGATTTCTGGCAATTCATGCATCCAGAAAATGGTTGAGAAAGGGGAAGAGGTCTGCTGGATTTCAATAATAGTTCAAAGGAGACACTGGTCCAGAATTAATGTTGTCAACAGGGTGGAACTGAACCTGTTATCTATCATTGATTTAAAATTTGTCTTTTGTCTACACTTAAAATCTTTCTAAGAATATATCAGAAATTTACAGTAAAAAACGAGGATCCCAAATTGAGGAAGGATCCAAATTATATATTTTTAATTTATTTTAGTAATTTTTTATTTTTATTATGAAGAAAAAATTATTAAAAAAGCTAAAGGCTATAGTAAATATTTTATAATAAGAATTTAAAGAAAAATTTGAGTAAATAAATAATATTTCATGTGAAAGGAAAAATAATAAAATATATATAATAATAAATACATAATCATTTTATATTATTGATATAATTTTATTATAAATTAATTTAAAATAATAAAATTTATTAAAAATAATTATAAAATTTTAGATTTTTAGAATTAAAATTTAAATAATTTTATAAAAAAAATTATTGATATTTTAGTAGAATAAAAACAAATTAAAGAAGAAATATAAAATATATAATATATTATTTCTGGTTAGTTTTTAACTTAAATATAATTAAATTTATAATTTTTTATTAAATATGATATATAGTTTTAAAGTGTAAAATACAATCTCTAATCTTTCTTTAGCTTTATATTATAAAATATGAATTTATGTTATCCATTTTTTTATTCTTTATTTAATTTTTTTTGTTTTTGTCTCGGCCATTATCCTATAAGATTAAATTATAAATAAAAATAACAACCCTATCTAGAGCCTAGCCTACCAAACGTAGGAGTTTTTTATATAATTTAAACTATTTAATATCTTTGAATCATAAAAGTTATGAAAGGATAAATTATTTAAGTTATTTTATTAATTTTATGATATTTTAATTAATTAATTTTTATAAAAAACATACAATTTATTTTAATTTTAAAATTTAAATATTTTAATCACACTATTTTATAGTTAACTGATTTAAGAATAGAATGATTTTAAGGCAAAAACTAAGTTACTAAAATGTTTAAATAACAATAATAAAATGGATTTTTGGATAATTTTCCTAAAATTATGTATGTGCATGTGGACGTTTTAGTGCTTGATTTTACTTGGCACTCCTTTCTTTCCATTTTTTTTTAATAAAAGATTTTGTTGGCACATGACAGCGAAATAACATGAACTTCCCACGTAACAGATCACCGGATGCCATGATCCAATTCTCAAGAAATGTCTAAATTATTATTTTATCATGATTATTGAATTTTGATTACTTTATATTATATATCACAAAATTATTTTTTTATTACATAAAAATGCTAATATTAAAGTGTACCCAAACTTTTAAATTAAAATTCATATCATTTTTTTTAATATTATTACCCTCAAGAATATGATATTCTGTTTATTTTTATTTATCAAATCTAATGTTTAATGTATTATTTTTATAAATAATTTCAAATCATTGCATACATTAAATATAAAATAAATATATAATTTTTAAAAATAAGTATAAATAAATAAAAGATCCTGATTCCCTACGTACACATATTATTTCTTTATAAAAAAATTTCTTTATCATAAATTTATAATAAATTATAAATAATATTACGTATCATTATTAATAAATACGGTTATGTCTACATAATCAATGATAAAATTAGGATCTATATGCAGGAGGATAAGTATGCACACAATAAAAAAATAATATTAATTATTTTTTAATTTACTTGTTTTTATTTAAAAATAATATATATATATATATATATTATGTTTAAATTATTAAATTTTTAGGAGATATTAAATATTAAAAATTTAAAATTTAAAATTTAAGTGACATAATTTTATTTTATATATATATATTTTTATAATTTTATAAATATTATATCTAAAATTTTAATCGTTGAAAGTTGAAATGGATACGTGTTCATTTTTAACTATTTATAGATTTGAGTTTACGCATATTTTATACAGGAACAAACTATTATATCAATTATAATTTTTATATATAAAAATGTTATTTATTTGTATTATTATTCTAGAAAAGTAGAACTAAAAGAAGAACATACATATTGAAATTTTGCTATGAGCTTTTTAATGTTAGGCTGTTAGCAATAGAGATAGCAATTTGTGTAAGTTGTGCATGTTAGTATCATATTTATTTTGGTTGTGCGAATGCGTATTTATATTTTATGATTCACATATATTCATATTACTAAATAATTAAATTAAAAACAATAATTTTATAATTAATAATTAATAATTTATTTTAATTAAAAATTTAATTTATAATGTGTTCGTTGAATAAGTAAGTCAATAGAAATGGACAAAAAAATTACAAATTTAATTATTTATGCAGTTAATTTTTTTATTCAATAAATATCGAAAATTAATACGATTTTGGGTAAAAATTAAAAATAAAACAATGGGTATGATTATACCGATAATTGTATCTGTCTGTATCTAAAATTAATTATATTTATTTAATTAAATTATATATTAATTAATAATTAACATTTATTAATTTTTTGCTTAAATATATAAAAAAAATTTAAAAAGCTTAAAAAATGATTTTTTTTTCTTGATATTTTTTAGTAATCGTCACAAAAGGGTAAAAAGCCGTATCCAAATTATAACAATATTAAGAGATTTCCAACATAAATTTTATAATTCTATTAAAAAATAGCTATATTCTTAACCATCTACGTTCGTACCGTCACCGTAAACATTCATAGCTAATGCATTTATAGTTGAGTAATTGTAGCCCGTACCACTCGTTAACACGTGTTTGGCCTGACTTTACGGGATCTCACTTTCCATATTTCATAATTACCGTTTACCCGCCATTATCCCAAAGTCTTTAATCAACTACTTCGATCATTTAAGTTTCAACAATAAAAGTCAGAAGTCACAAGATCACTCCTTAACTTAAAAAAAAAAGCAATCATATCACTCTCTCTCTTCAGCCTTTCTTTCTCTAGAACCAGAAAATGGACGGTCTGATCAAGGGCTTGATTGACGCGGCACTCGGTCGCGGCGACGAAAACAAAGAGGAATCAGGCCCTGAATCCCGAGATGAGCAGTCCAGATCCACTTGGGTAGAAGTTAGTACTAATCACATTCATAATCACCATGCCACTGATGTTCTAGTCGAACTCTGTGCTGATCTTTTGGTGTTTCAATTCGTAGGTTGTGTCTGGACAGCAGGACAATTCTAATGAAGTGGGCAGTGATCGCCCACATGGGTACACTCAGAACCAGTGTGATTCGGAGGTTTGAATTGGACTGGATTATGATTTTTGTTAATTTGATATAAGAGTGTACTTCAAATGAATTGAAATTGTTGTTTTCCTGGAACAGGGTCATTTGGGGCGAGAGGAGCGAAAAAATGTGGCTTGGGGACCTTCGAATCGAGTCCAAGAGGTAAATATTTGAATCTCTAATTTAAAGTTGTCAATTTTAGGATTTGTGTTTGCAATTGTATCTGTATGGTTTGGCATGATTTTTGGGGATTACTAAGAATCAATTTTCTGCATTTGGGATTCTGCCCATCTCATGTTAGTATCTACAGATTTATAGACAAGGGGGAGGGGATTGTATAGCTGGTTTTCTAGCCAAAAGAAAGATATAATTTTACTTAGATCTGTCCCTTCAACGATAATCACAAAGGGGTAAGAGGAGTAATGGTAGGCACTACTACTCATTTTGTGCAGTGACTTACACCATTATTGACACGTAGGATTGTAACTAGGAATGAGCATTTTATCCGGTTCGATTATCTGTGAACAACCGAACCAATGGTTCAGTTATTATTTGATAATTTTTTTGGGACGAGACTAGTTCATTTATACATAAAATTGTCTTTTAAGGAAAAAATAGTAACCTAAGTCTACTACTTTTAAGAAAATTACACAATAGTCTTATATTTATTAAATAGTGCGGTAGAATTTCACTACATTTACAAAAAAAGTTTACGCTGATAATATAATTTCATTAACTTTATAAAATAGTAAAATTTCACTACATTTACAAAAAAAGTTTACTTTGATAACATAATTTCATTATCTTTACAAAATACACTTATGCAATTTTTTTGTAATGATAACAAGTTTATGCTAACCCGCCTAATAAATACAGGTCTAAAATACACTTTAATTAAATAATATAGACTTACTATCCTTTGTCTTTAGTTTAATTAATATATATTATATGTTTAGTTTTACATATAAAAAAATATGCATAACAGGAGTCGAACTTCCAACATCATTTTTCCAAACATTACCTCATTGCCACCAAGATGATAGTGTTTTCCTTATATTTTGAACATTTTAACTTATTTAATTTGTTGAATTTAAAACAATAGTCTGTGAATGTTTTTTTTTTCATACTCTTCCCCAAATCGTTCTGATTTTCGGACAGTTTTGGGAAACAATTATATGTTTGGGTTTGGGGACGGTTATACCAAAAATTATTCTCGTCCACTCCCGTGCCCATTCCTAATTATAATTGACAGAAGCATGTGGTCCAATACATCAAGTATAAAATACAGTATGGATTCCAATAACGTGTATTCCACATAGACAAATTTTTTTTTTTTTGAACAAGATTTTGCATGCCTTCATTTTGTTATGTACTTCCAGTTTGTATGACTACTTGCATAAAGAACATCTCAATGAATGAAAATCATTTAAAGGTTGTCAATTTTTAAATTTTCATCTAAATGTTAAAATAATTGGAATTTACTGTTTACTAGATTTATATCATTTCTCCAATTTCCTTCTAAATTGCTTAATGTTTGTCTTTTCTCTCTGATTCTCCATTTCAGACCAGCCATGAAGGCGTAGGGAGTGAATATAGATATGAACAAAGATACTCGAGCAGAAAGGTTCATTTATTTGTATATGTCTAATTATTCTAGTTAACTTCAATCCCCCTTTTGTTACTTTTATCTCTCAGTTGTTCATGTAGGAGGAAGCTCATGAGAGTGATGATGGTTGGGAGACTGTCAGTAGAAAGCCCCGAAGGGAACACAAGGTTTGTTTACTTTCGTTTCATCACATGAAAAAGGCATTATGATCTATTTATAGAATTTTTAGTTCGCATAATCAGCAACTTGGTCAATTTAGTTGGTATTTTTGGCTAAGAAAGTATTCAATATTTTTTCATGGGCTGTTAAAGTTATGATTTTGTAGTGTACATGGTCTAGAAGGGGATAGCAAGCGTTCTTTATTAACTTGTCTTGCTCTAATTATATCCAACTCGTCTTTTTCCACTTTCATGTGCAAAACCACGTTGATCAAGGTTTTTTAGTTATAACCGGATGGAAGCTATGCTGTTCACTATTTGATGGATTGAAATGATTTATTGACAGGTTCAGAAGGATCAGTGGCAAGGATACAAACGGCCTTTAAGTGAGCAAGAATATTCTAATGAGGTTATGGTTGGTGCTAATATTGTACCATCAGAAGAAGAGCTTACTGATTTGTCACAAGCGTGTAACAAACTCTGGGAATTTGATACAAACCGTTTAGTACCTGGAAAGGACTATGAAGTTGACTGTGGTGAAGGGAAGAAGGTTCACCAAAGGGAGGATATGGCAGAGGGAAGTTTATTTAAGTGGCTGAATGAGGATGTATTCAGAAAGCCTACTTTTTCTCGTTTCTGTTCTCTTCTAGACAACTACAATCCAAATGAGGGTTGCAAAGAAGTTGTTACTTCAGAAGAGAAGCAAGAGCAAGTTGCATTTGTTGAAGAAATTAGCAGAACTGCCCCCATCAAATATCTTCACAGTTACCTCTCGGCCAAAGGCATTGTATCAGAAAACTTCCAAGATTTTAAAAGAAACATGTCTAGTCTCTGGTTTGATCTCTATTCCCGCTGCGGTACTTCTGGTTCTTCCTCTGCTTTTGAACATGTTTTTGTTGGAGAAGTTAAGCAACGAGACGAACAAGAAGTTTCTGGTTTCCATAATTGGCTTCAGGTTTGTCAAGCTTCCTGTTTTCATCCCATGCTAGTCATATATTTAGGTATGGTTTTCGTAACTGCCCGTGTGATGACACTTATTTTATTCCCCTTGAGGGGATGGTAACCCTGTATAATCTTTTTTTCCCTCCAAATCTTTCTGGCCTTGCTCTAGTTTCTGAGTAAAGTGCAGAGTGTCGCTTTTTATTCTCTTAATTTTTGGGTAGAGTGTCGTTTTACTCCTTTTGCTTATGAGTTTGGGATCAATTGATCATTTTACTTGTAATTTGTAAAATGTGTTATTTATTCTTTTGGTTGTGAAAAATTGGTCATAGAAATATTTTTTTTACTATAGCATATTATTTTAATAATTTGTACACTTCATCAGTTGGTAAGATTCATTATAGAGGTAGTTTGATCATTTGATGTCTTTCCCTTCAAATACAAACTCAGCTTTTCACTTATTTCCTTTCCATCATTTTCAAGCTCAGAAAAGAAGATAAATAGCCTATTATTTCTCTTTCATTTTACCACGTGATTGATGAATTAAATAATATAAAATATTGAAATTTGTTTTTAATCAACTTTTTAATTTTCAAAAGAACTAAATGGCATTTTTTTAACAATAAAAAAGACTAAATGACACTGATTAAAAGCTAATGGATTAAGTAACACCTAAAGCCTAATCAAAGGGATTATCATAACCCTTTTTCCCCTTACACAGTTTTACCTTGAAGAAGCAAAAGGAAGGATTGATTATCAAGGCTATATTTTTCCTCGAAGGCGAGGGCAGTGTGTAAGTGCCCTTTCTCCTTAAAAACCTGTTTGGATGTTCTGATAAAACTATTTCATGCCAGATCCAATAGGTTCATAGTTTCACGTTGTATCTATTTTATTTTTGGTAGTTTAGCCTCCTTTTATATATAATAATATTGGTTGTACCATATTACTTGTGAATTGGTGGCATCCTAATCAGATTTTTTAATCACGAATGGCATGTAGTAGAAACTTTAGAGATAGTAGTTGCCAGGAATTATCAATGGAACTTTCTTCTATGGGCGCACTTGATGTTATCCCTTCCATTTTGCTTCGTGAATTTTCTAGTTATGTTATATTTCTTCCAAAAAGATTAGTGTTCCATCTTTGTATTATGTTTTTTTTCACATTGAATCTTTGTGCTGTATTACTTCCTAACGTTTCGATGCACCGACTTGCAGCCAGACTCTGAAACCCAATTGCTAACAATCCAGTTTGAGTGGAATGGTATTCTTAAATCAGTATCAAGCACTTTAGTTGGAGTGAGCCCAGAATTTGAAATTGCCCTCTACACCCTGTGCTTCTATGTTGGTCAAGAGGACAATCACATTGAGCTGGGTCCTTACTATGTTAATATCAAATGCTACCGATTTGGAGACAGAATTGGGTCAATATTCCCTGTGGCTGAGTGATTATTACACCTTTTGAAGCCTCATCCAGATATATCCATATTGAAATTGAACTCATATATTAGTTAACAATGCAATATAATTGTAGAAACACTCCAAATAATATATATGTTGGGAGCTTTTCATCATTGCTCGGTCAACTTAACTATTTTAGAAGATTATGCAAAGGCCTTCAGGTTTCTTAAGGAGGCCAAGAATTTCCTTTTGGTATTTCAGATTAATGGGCTTACGATTTACATGGTATTTATGCAAATGTAAATCTACAAGACTACATTACAGATTTCGCTTATTTTTAATAATTTGAAAAAAGCTATTGGATATTGGAGATAAAATTAAGGAGTAAATCAAGAACATTAATTTAAGGAGTAAATCAAGAACCTTAATTCAAGGAGAAAATCAAGGAGTTGTAATCCTTAATTTAAGGATTAATTCAAGGAAAGAAACGAATCCTTAATTGAAAGAAACAAGGAATCCTTAATTCGCCGAAAGAAACAAGGAATGTTTAATTCAAAGAGTAATTCAAAGAAAGAAATCTCCTTATATATACCATGTAATCAGAATTGTAAAATACGGAAGTTGTTAATACAACTTTCGGAGAGTTTGTTTTATTAGGCGCTTTTGCGCTTCATTGCTGTCATTGCTTTCAACACTAATTTTTCAACACAGATCGAGTTGATCTTCTTGAAAAAAAATTGTTATTCTTTTGCTCAAAGTCGTTTGACACTCTATCGTAGCGATTTCTTATTCTATTTGTTTTTTCAAACCAAATTTCTTGACGATGATGGATTAAATCTCTCCTATACCTACCGACTGATGTGGAGGAGGAGATTGTGGTAAAGAAAGGTCGCCCCACATCAAACCAGTTTCTTGGCGATGATGGATTAAATCTCTCCCGCATCTCCTACCGCCCGACGCGAAGATTGTGAAAAGGAAAGGCCCCACATCGACAACAATAATTTTATTTTTTGCTATCGTAATCGCATTTTTGTTAGTTTTCTCGCTTCTCATCGCCAACGATTACAGTCAGATCCATAAACCTTATGACGCAATGAGTATCGAGATAAAATTAAGGAAAGAAATCAAGAACCTTAATTTAAGGAAAGAAATCGAACCTTAATTGAGGAGAAAATCAAGGAGTTGTAATCCCAATTTAAGGATTAATTCAAGAAAGAAAACAAAGGAATCCTTAATTTAAAGAAACAAGGAATCCTTAATTTAAGGAGAAAGCGAATCCTTAATTGAAGAAAGAAAGCGAATCCTTAATTCAAGGAAAGAAATCGAGAATCCTTAATTGCCGAAAGAAATCGAAATCCTTAATTCAAAGAAAGAATTCAACGAAAGAAATCTCCTTATATATACCATGTAATCAGAATGAAAATATGAATACAACTTTGAGAGATTTGTTTTATTTAGGCGCTTTGCCATTGACCTTGGCGTTTTCAACACTAATTTTTCAACAGTTTCCTACAAGTTTTTATATTTTCATGACAATGCCAAATTAATCACAACTTTATCACAATGACACGACAAATGACGTATCGAATACAACTGTATCAGTCCAAATGTAATATCTACTCGTATTCTACCATATTATTTGAGTTATATAACAAACATGTGATGTATAAAACTTACTTTTATATCAACAAAATATCCGCCCAAGAAGAAGATGAAAAGTGTCTGACAAAGAAACAATTGCCACGTTTCTGAAAGAAAAATATCTTCTCAAGGCGAAGATATTTAAAAAGATGATCACTCATCTGAAAATATCTTTTATGAATCAGATTTTTAAGTTTTGTTCGACATTTGAAATACAAGTACTCGACGCATAGAACAAAGTTCTAAACTTTAAAGCAAAGTCTTTGTAATAACAAGAAGTTCCAGTTGACTTGATCTGTTCACTCAAAATTAATCTTCTTTGAGTTTTGATTGCTACTACTTCATCTTCATTTTTTTGTACATGGCTAGAAAATTGTTAATAATGGCCCAAAACAATATTAGGCCCAAAACCCAATATACTCTTAAACCCTCAGCTGACTTCTATATATATATGTATATATGTTTGTTTTCAGACAAGAAAAAATGAAGAACCACCGCAGAAAGAAAAAGAAGAAGCCTTGGAAGAAATGAAAGAATAACCAACTAAGAGAAAGCAGAGAAAAATCAAATTTCCAGCGACAAAACTCATTTCATTTCACCGCTATCATTGCTTTCTTCATTCAGACTGCAGTAATATCTGATTTAATAAAGCAAGTTCATGTTAAGTTATCTGCTATATATATTACCAAGAAATTGTATGATATTTCGCGGCCGATTTTTGAATTTGGTATAATTTGTAAAGTTCTCCCGAATTGCCAGATTCCATTTCGATTATTAAGGATTTTTCCTCGGCCGTCAATGAGTGAAAGACTTTTCACATCGAAAAGTTTGAACCACTTAAATCATCAGTCATTTAATTTTTAACGCTTATTGCTTTGCCGCTTACCCATTATTATTAAATCGGCAACCAAAATCGACTGATATTCGCTCGCAAGTGCCAATCTGTGAACAAATTGGTATCGTAGCCTATCGGGTTATTCGGTATTTATCGAACCCGATCAAGTTTGCTCTTTTCGGATTTATTTTCGAGCCTTGTTATCCTCGATCGTTTCATATTTTCTCGAGTCAGACCGCTTATTTAATATCGGGTTTTCCACGTCACGCGGGCAAATATGAAATCGAGAAATTCAATGGCAGAGAAATGATTTTAGTCTTTGGCGTATTTAAGACGCGGGTCGATTAGTTAAATGCGGCTCGTTAAGACACTCAAGGGCAAGGATAAATTGCCGTAAAATTGACCCGACGAAGAAAAAGATGCATCGATGGAAAATGCTTCAGCTCAATTCAATTATCCTCGTCTCACGGTATTACGCGAGGTCGTGCGATGAGAATCTCCTCACGGGTTATGACTTAAATTGGAGAATTTGTATATGACCAAGTCTCGACTAGCTCGCTATATTTGAAGCCGCTTTGTATACATTCTAATGTCGGCGTACACCTTTGCACGATCATCTTCGATGAATTTACTAAAATTATTCGTGATCTAAAAATTGGTGTTAAGATTGGATGATGAGGATCGTGCCTTAGTTCTATTATGTTCTTTACCTCATTCATTTGAACATTTTGCTGATACCATGCTATACGGGCTAGATACTATTTCTTTGGAAGATGTCAAAGAAATTTGAATTCCCAGAGAAGAAAAAGTGTGTCTACAAGCAACAATGATAATAAAGAAGTGGTTTTATTTGTCGTGAGGTAGAAATCAAGAAAAGGCACAAGCAAATATTAGAGGCAAGTCTAGATCCAAATCTAGAAAAAGAAAAGATAAATGCAATTATTGTAGTCGGCAATCGGAAAGTAAATTGTCCGAAACTCAAAGTGTAGGAAAATCAGCCACAACGTCTCGGTACTAATGATGTCGCTCGTTGTCACAGTATAGTTCCTGGTTCAGATGGTGAAAATGTTCTATCAGTATCTATTGGGTTCTCCGGGAGATGTTTGGATTTCTTGATTCGGGTTGCACTTACCATACGTGCTCCCAAGAGAGATTGGTTTGCTTCTTATCGCCTATCATGTGGTGTTGTCTCACGGGAAACAATATGTCCCTGCAAGGTTATTGGTATTGGTACCGTCCGAATTAAGATGTACATGATGGTATTGTTAGGACTTTAAAAGATGTTCGCCATGTTCCGCATTTGAAAAGAATTTGATATCTTTGGGTACTTCGATTCATGAGGCACGTAGGCCGAAGGGAGTTTTAAAAGTTAGTGGTGCTCTCGTCATATTAAAGGGCAATTGTCGCGTGGTCTCTATACGTTCAGTAGCACCGTTATTCGGCAAAGGTATCGCTTTCATCCTCGTCGATCAAGATTCGTACACTACTCGATTATGGCATACGTGGCTCGGGGCATACGAGCGAGGCAGGATGTCTATTTTGAGCAAACGGGATTTGCTTTGGTCGAAACCGGGAAGCTTGATTTCTCATGAAAGATTGTGTTTATAGAAAGCATCGCAGGTCAAGTTCAAGATGTAGCCCATCCATAAAACGAAAGGTACTGCCGATTATATTCATTTAGATCTTTGGGGTCCTTCTCGTGGTGTCCAAGCGGTGGTGCCCGGTATATGTCGACTTTTATCGATGACTTCTCTCACAGATGTGGGTGTATTTTCTCAAGAATAAGAATGATGCGTTCTCAAAATTTGTAAAATTCAAGGCTTGTATGTAAAAATCAAACAAGCAAGAAAATCAAGCATTCGAGAACCGATAATGGTTTGGAATTTCATGACAATTTAATAAGTTCTCGTGGAAAGAAATGGCATAACAGACACCGCATCGCAAGGC
The DNA here is from genome assembly GCA_033030585.1 of Hippophae rhamnoides. Classification (NCBI taxonomy): domain Eukaryota; kingdom Viridiplantae; phylum Streptophyta; class Magnoliopsida; order Rosales; family Elaeagnaceae; genus Hippophae; species Hippophae rhamnoides. The sequence continues at coordinate 55,367,299 of CM065428.1, read as the reverse complement.
CATACACCACAAAGAAATGGAGTAGTAGAATGTATGAATAGGACTCTTAGAAAGAGCTCGTCAGATGCTTCTTTCAAGCTGATTTGGATAAATCCTTTCGGGTCAAGCTTGTAACTACGCCGCTATTTGGTAATCGGTCTCCATCAATCGCAATTGAGTTGAAGACTCCGTTGAGGTATTCTTTGGTACTCCCGCTAATTATTCCGATTTGAAAGTTTTTGGTCTCCCGCGAGCGCTCATGTTAATGATGGTAAACTTGAGCCTGTGGCATTGAAATGCATATTTTTGGGTATCCTTCCTCGGGTGAAAGGTTACAGACATGCGTGTGTCGAACCCAAGTCACCTAAATTTTTGATTAGCAGATGTTAAGTTTGATGAGTCTTCTATGTTGCAAAAAGAAAAAGAGTCTATCATTGTCATAGAGCAAAGACCACGTTGCAATGGAGAAAGCGAGTCGAGAGCCGAGCTCCTAGTTGGCACAAGAGGAAGCACTTCAGATCAACCATCCGTGGACGAGATAGACGATTCTCGTCGATGTGCAGGCGAGCAGCACGAGCAACCATACAAAGACGCAGTGGTAAAGGAATAAGAGAGATTGGGACGCCCCTCGCAGGTACGCAGATGCGTACTTAGTTTCTTTTGCATTGTCTGTGGCGTAGTCTATCGAGGTGCATGAACCTTCTAGTTATCGTGAAGTCATTACCAGGATGAAATTGCCTGCGGTTGGTTGCTATGAACGAAGAGATTGAATCACTTCATAAGAATCATACATGGGAATTGGTGAAACCGCACTATGGCCAAAAAGATTGTTGGAAACAAATGGGTCTTCAAGAAAAAGGAAGGTATACCCGAGGTCAAGCAGCCTAGGTTCAAGGCACGTGTTGTCAGCAAAGTGGCTATTGTCGAAGAAAGGTATCGACTTCAATGAAGTATTTTCTCCCGTGAAACATAGCTCTATTCGTGTCGTTGCTTGCTACGGTTGCATTGTTTGACATGGAATTAGAATACTTGATGTCAAGACACTTTCTTACATGCATGTAGCTTCGAGGAACAAATATATATGCATCAACCGTAGCAGGGTTTGTCAGTTCCAGGTAAGGAAGATCATGTTTGTTTATTGAAAAAGTCTTTATACGGGTCAAGCAATCTCCAAGGCAAAGGTATAAACGGTTTGATTCTTTTTATGATTGATCACGGTATTTCGTGAGTTGATTATGATAGTCGTGTTTATCATAAAAGATTCCATGATGGTTCATCAGCCTTTATTTGTTGCTTTATGTTTACACGCTTATCAAGTTTTAAGAATAAGTCCAGATTCGTAAATTAAAGTCTCAAATTTAATGGTGAGTTTGAAATGAAAGATTTGGGTGGCAGTCAAGAAAATTTTGGGCATGGAAATTTACAGGATGTATGTCGCCAAGCTTTATTTGACTCGAAAAGTTATATTGAAAAATTTCTTAAACGTTGGCATGAAAGATTCTAAACCTGGTGAAAGACGCCGTTAGTCGCACATTTCGAGCTTTTTGGATTTGTCACCACAAATGTAAGAAGAGAGCCAGACATGTCTCAAGTTCCATATGCTAATGCCGCTGGGAGTTCACGACGCCATAGTTTGTAATCATTCCCGCACATTTCACACGCAGCTAGTCATTGCGCAGTATATACGGGTAATCACGGTAAGCGGTCATCGCGCGCGAAATGGATACTTTATTTGATAGGTACATCTAATTTTGGTTTGGTATATGATGGAAGTTCTAATACCTGGTCAGTTGTTATCGGGTTACGCGGATTCCGATTACGCCGCGATCCGGATAGAAGAAGATCTCCGACAGGTTATGTCACTCTTTCATCAGGCCATTAGTTGGAAGGCTACTTTACTACTACTGGGGCATGGTTTGTCTACGCATGCAGGCGTAATATACGGCAAAGAAAGCAGTAAGGAAAGAAGCCATTGGCTTGTAGGTTTGGTTTGTCGTGATTTAGGTTTACAACAGTGATACTGTTGTATTTTGTGATAGTCGCGATACATACTTGACTAAGAATACTATGTATCATGAAAGAACCAAACACATTGATGCCGATATCATTTCGTTTCGTGACATTGTCTCCGCGTGCTATTGTTGTTAATAAGATAGCTACTACAGAATCTACCGATATGTTAACCAAACCAGCTTCCATTTAATAAGTTCAAGCATTGCTTGACTTGATTGGTATTTACAAAAGATGATCACCTTTCGGGCTTTTGGACGACGGTTATTTTTCGTAATCCGAGGAATTTCATTTGAAGAATTTGTTTTCTCGCTTTGTTGGCCAAGGTGGAGATTTGTTAATAATGGCCCAAAACAATATTAGGCCCAAAACCCAATATACTCTTAAACCCTCACCGCTTTCTATATATATATGTATATATGTTTGTTTCTCGCATAAGAAAACAAATAGCACCAGTGAGAAAGAAAAGCAAAAGAAATTAAGAAGAAAAGTAGCAATAACCAACCAAGCAGAGTAGAGAAAAATCACCCAAGGGACAAAACTGTCCATTTCATTTCACCGCTATTTGCAAGAGCTTTCATTTGTACTGAATATTTGATTTAATAGCAAGTTTGTTAAGTTATCTTGCTATATATATTACCAAGAAATTGTAGGGGATATTTTGTGGGTCCATTTTGGAATTTGGTATAATTTGTAAAGCTCGAAATTGGGCGTCAGTATCTCCATTTTCGATTATTAAGTGATTTTTCCTGGTCGTCAAATGAGTAGACTTTTCACATTGAAAAGTTGAACCACTTAAATCATTGTGTGCCATTTAATTTTTTACTGCTTATTGTTTTGCCGTTACCCATTATTATTAAATTGTGCAACCAAAATTGGACCTGATATTCGCTTCCGCAAGTGCCAATTCCGTAACAAAAATAATAATAAAATGGTATACATATGTGGGCTTGATTTTAGGTTGATGTTATCCGAAGTAAGCCAAGTGAGATATAGAGGGGAGAAGTAGTGAGTGAAGAGATAAGGTCCAATGAACTCTACAAAGAAAGTAATGGTAGGGCTAGCAATGACATGGCCACAATTAAAAACTCATCACCTAATAAAGATCAAATTAATTAAATTGATTTATCTCTCTAATTTTTATTAATTATTTTATTTTATAAAGATAAATTATATTAATTTTAAGTTTCATCGAATTAATAAAATAAAGAATAACTTTTACTTACCTAGACCCACGGAAACAACTTTATTAATCTTGATTTTGTTAGATAGTACAACTTTATGATGTGTTTTTTTTAAGTAAAAAATGGGTTGGATTTTGATTTCGAAAAACTCATCATCTATCACCATTTTTACCATGATTAGATTAAGATTGGAATAGTAAATTACTTGGAACCTCCGTCGATCCCTTAATGAGAAGTATATTTGAACTTAATCACTTGGCCAGATAAATCAATTACTTGAGCAAAGAGCAAACACCACAATGACCACATATAGATAATATATTTGAATAGTACACTCACGCAAGCCTGTTTTGAATAGTTGATAAGTTACATAATAACAGGGAAAATCCAAGAAACCAAGGAATCACAGCAAGGGAGTAATTAACTACAACCACAAAAACAAATGGGTCTTCCAACTTCCTTATTCTAAACCTACTGAAACCAAGAAATTGCAGGGTTTTTAAGACGTACATAATAAGTATATGCACGTTGCAGAGACAACATCAACCATACGTAAAGAACTAAACTTTCCTTGGTCGTTTTTGTTGTTAAGGTGAAACAAAACCACCTATCACTTACCAAACAAAACCACCTATCATATATATTTCGTATCATTTTTCAGTTCTGTACAAGAGTTTAGGTATTTGTATAAAAAAACAAAAACTAAACAATAACCTTAGTTGATACACATCTATGTTTTATGACTCCACTAATATTATTATCTGCTCCATATTTTGCTCCACTAAACATTGGTGTCTGCCACTGTTGCAGTATGCACCACAACACACACCAATACTTCCTCTCAAGTTGGTGCATATATGTCTCTTATGTCCAACTTGTCAAGTAAGTTGTAGAATTTCTTTACAGACACAGATTTTGTGAGTATATCAGCCAGTTGATCTTCTGATTTAACAAATGAAAGCTGAATAATCTTTTCTTCAAGGTTCTATTTGATGAAGTTTCGATCCACTTCAACGTGCTTTATGCGATCATGTTGAACTGGATTATGAGAGATGGCAATGGCTGTTTTGTAATCACAAAATAAGTTCATTTCAGAGTTAGGAGCAACACCAATCTTAGTTAGAAGTTTTTTCAACCAAAGGAGCTCACATATTCCTTTGGCCATTCCTCAAAATTCAGGTTCAGCACTAGATAAGGCAATTACCTTTTGCTTCTTGCTCCTCCATGTAACAAGATTGCCCCCATAAAAATAAAGTACCCAATAGTAGATTTCCTATCCTTTATATTCCCTGCTCAGTCTGAATCTGTATATCCAATGACTTCTAATTGACCATTCTTTGAAAACATAAGTCCTTTCCCAGGGGAGGATTTTAAATAACGGAGTATTCGCATGAAGGCATCCATATGATCTTCACTTAGGTAGTGAATAAACTGACTCACGACACTTACAGCATAAGCAATATCAGGTCGAGTATAAGATAAGTATATGAGTTTACCTACTAACCGTTGATATCTCTGTTTATCTACTGGTACTTGGTCCACATATTCTCCAAGTTTATGATTTTGGACCATCGGAATATCGACGGGTTTACAATCTAGTAATCCTACCTCTGCCAGTAGGTCTAGAGTATATTTCCTTTGGGAAAGACATATGACAGTTGTTCTTGAAGCCTAGAGATTTCTTCTTTATCATCCCCTGTAATGACATGTCGTCTACATAAACTATAAGGGCTGTTATTTTTCCCAATCGATGTTATAGGAAAAGAGTGTGGTCAGAGTTGCTTTGTTGAAACCCATATTTTCTCATTGCTAAACTCAATCTGCCAAACCATGCTCGAGGTGATTGTTTTAGTCCATACAATGCTCGTTGTAATCTACATGCAGTTTTTTTCCCTGATGTAACAATATATCTTGGTGGAATAGCCATGTAAATCTCTTCTTCAAGGTCACCATGAAGGAAGGAATTCTTCACGTCAAGTTGGTGCAATGACCAATCTAAATTTGCTGCAAGAGATAACAAAACTCTCACAGTTTTTAGTTTAGCCACAAGTGAGAAGGTTTTTTGATAATCTATATTATGTTTCTGTGTATACCTTTTTGCTACTAGCCTCACCTTGTATCGATCAACTAACCCATCTGCTTTATACTTAATGGAGAAAATCCACTTGCAGCCTACCATCTTCCTCCCTTGAGGTAACTTGCTTAAAACCCATGTGTTGTTCTTCTACAGTGCCTCAAATTCTTCTTTTATAGCTTGAGGCCAATTTGGATCAGATAAGGCTTCTTCAATGCTGCTTGGAATCTGACATGAGGAGAGTGTTTGTGCAAAAACCCTGATAGGTTCTCATAACCCTTGAGTAGATACATAATTGCCTATTGGATACTTGGGTTATCGTTCCTCTTTATCTGGAGAGTATCAATTCGGAGGTTTGCCTCGATTGTGTCTGAAAGGTAGAACATAACTGATAACTGTATTTTATATAGTTATTTTCATCTATTTTATTAATTATAATTGCTATGTTCTTGACATTTTTAGTTAATTTTAGTTAAATTAATTAGTATTTATTATTTATTTGTTAAGAAATATATTTTTAAGAAAATTAAATATTTTGAATCGAAAACATACTTAATTGCAAATTTATGTATAAAAATATAATTTCAAATAAAAGAGTACTTAATTGCAATAAGTCAAAATATAATTGAAATTAAAGTCGGGCTTAATTTCAATTATTAAAAGTTTAAAATTTAATTTAAATTAGAAAAGGGCTTTATTGTAATTAAAAATAAGTTTAAAATGTAATTTGAAATATATTTGTGGGTTAAAATGCAATTAAGAAAAGTTATTTTTCTACATAGGAGAGAAGTATCCACGCGTACAACGTGGACCGTCAGATCAAAGCATAAACGGTTAGGATGCGCGCTTGTCCTTCAAACCGGACCAAAGAGAGTGGATGCAGGGTTTCCTCTATCACGCACACGTTCCAACCGGTATCCCCACGTTCTTGCGCCTCTAATCCCGTGCAGCATTTCTGCGTGCACCTGTCCTTGATAGTCGGTGATATGATGCCATATGTCCCACTTTAGATTTCAACGAATCATATCGCGACACGTGGTAGCGTGAAATAAAATAAAACAGAACCGTGCACCGCTCTAGTTTTGCGTTTTCGATACAATGTTGTCCCCTCACGCGTATTGTTAAATTAATTTCCCCATCCATAGTTGTCCCCTGCGTGTATTAAAAAATATATATTTAAATGTATTTTTTAGAAATTTGATGTTATAAATAGGGGATAGTGTGAGGAGGTTTTTTTGGAGAGTTTTTAGTTTGGGGAATTTTTGTAGAGTTTGGGTTCTGGACAGTGGTACACGCAGAAGCCAAAAATGGCTTCTGCTGTGTTCTACGTGTGCCAAAAATACTTAGAAATGTTTTAATTTTCTTAGTGTTCTGTAACTGAAATTCCTTAACGTGCTGTAATTTTAATTTTTATTATGAAGTAATTTAATTTTTCTAGGGTTGCATTTTATCTAAATTTATGAAGCTTGGATTTAATTATTTTTGAAAGATTTATAAGACGTTCGATTTGTTTATTCTATTCTGTGCTTAATACTTTTTATTATTTACAAATTTTATCAAATGATCTGTGACACTTAAATAAACTTGGAAGAGACATTTTTGTGTATATTGCTCATGGATAGAATGACATGTATGATGAAGGATATGGCTATACCTTAATTGTATGTGTGGCCATTTGAAAACTTAGAACGTAATGAATCTTGTTGAATTTAATTCTCATAGGAATATAGTGAATTAATTTAACGAGGTGTGTCTATACGGAGCTCGGAAGAGATGTATGGATAAAATTAAAAGTTTTCGGTTGACAAATTAAATGTACTATAAAAATATAAATCAAGAGAAAATAATATGATTTGAGTGGATCAATTTGGTTAAAAGCTGCAATCCTAGATTTCTTTTATTTTGTTTTAAAACTTTTTTTTAACTTGTTCCAAACAACGATTGTTTTGGATAAAATGAGAGAGAAATAATTTTAGTACTCAACAAACTATAGTAATAAATCTTCGTGGGAACGATATTTTACTTATCATATTATTACTTATGATCGTATATACTTGCACGTTTTATGTTCTCCAAAAGAGTCAACAATTTTTTGGCGCCGTTGTCGGGGATTTGTTTTACTATTTTCATTATTGATATTAATACCAATCAATCTGATTTTAATTCAAAACAAAAAAACAAAAAAAATTAATGGTTATTTTTGCTTGCTTAATTTATTTTTCAATTTTCTAGTAAGTTGAGATTTTGTTTGACACACAAATCTTAACTCACAAAAAGGAAAAAATTAAGAAGTCAATGTGACGACTATAAATCAAGCGCTTTTTGGGAGGCAACCCATGTGTTTTATTTTTTATTTTTGGATCTTTTAGTTTTTATATTTTGTTTTGTTGTTATTTTATTTCATGTTTTTTTTTCGTAGGTGCAAAATGGAGGAAATAAAGCTATTTTGGGTTAATCATTCAAACCAAACCAGTAAGTTTCTTTAAACCCATCTCATATGTTCCTTAACTTTCACACATTGAGGACAATGTGTATATTAAGTTTGGGGGTGGTAGATACATTGAACTTAATTAAAATATTTTCTCGGTGTTCTTGCTTGTGAAATTTTATTTGTTTGGGTAATTGAAGATATTTTGCAATGAATAGTGATTTTTTTCCCGGTTTAAATGATGCATAGTTCATTGAAAAATTTGAATATTGTTTAAGCGATGAATAATTTTTACGTATGTTTCATTTTTACAAGAATAAATATTCATGAGCACTAGTCTTGATTTTTGAGTTGCTATGATAATTTAGAGAAGGTTTATGTGAGTATGGAATTCGATTGATATTTGTGGTGTTACAGTTCTTAGAATTTATTTGATTTTCTCTCTAGGCGAAATTATAGATAACATTTAACTAAGAAAATGATTTAGGCCATATTTAGATTGTTTGAGCCTTTCTATCTACCTTCATATGCTTTATCCATTGTATACCCTTTTTGAGCTTCAAAGTTTATATATATATATTTTTTATCTCATTTCAAAAGCCTACAAAAAAAATATGTATGTGTAGATATATCTATTTTTCTTATCTCACTAACATGTGATAATTGTTAGTAAATATGTGAAGATATGTCGGAAAAAAGAGGGTACAAAAAAAAACAAAAATAGGTTCTGAAATGAAGAAAAAAAAAAGCAGAAAAGAAAAAAAAAGTGAGTTTGTATGTGATGCTAAATTCTAAAATGGGAAGTATTCATTGAGAAGTTAGAAAGTATTTTATTCAATCCTAAAATGATGTGTTTAGGAAATATTTGAACTATAAATTATCTTATCCTATCTTTACCTAAGCCATACATTACAAGCTTAATGAAGTCTTATTGATTTTTGGTTGTGTTTGTCTACATTAGTTGAGAGAAATGAAAAATGAATTTATGAGATTTGTGATTTCATTAAATATTAATTACGTTCATATTTGTATAAACTCATCCGGATTGCATGCGATGAAATTTGAAAAGACTTCACACACACTAAAATTTATTGTGATAATGTAATATACTTTTAAATAGATTTCAATGCTTAGATAAAATTATTTTATTTTTTTGAGTTATGTGATTTGAAATGACCAAAAAGAAATGTTTTGAAAATCACTATTTTAAATACAGTTATCTTTGTTTTATTTCTTTCCTTTTGCTCGAGAACTAGCAAAAACTTAAGTTTGGGGGTGTTGATAACTGTATTTTATATAGTTATTTTCATCTATTTTATTAATTATAATTGCTATGTTTTTGATATTTTTAGTTAATTTTAGTTAAATTAATTAGTATTTATTATTTATTTGTTAAGGAATATATTTTTAAGAAAATTAAATATTTTGAATCGAAAACGTACTTAATTGCAAATTTATGTATAAAAATATAATTTCAAATAAAAGAGTACTTAATTGCAATAAGTCAAAATATAATTTAAATTAAAGTCGGGCTTAATTTCAATTATTAAAAGTTTAAAATTTAATTTAAATTAGAAAAGGGCTTTATTGTAATTAAAAAAAAATTAAATGTAATTTGAAATATATTTGTGGGTTAAAATGCAATTAAGAAAAGTTATTTTCCTGCGTAGGAGAGAAGTATCCACGCGTATAACGTGGACCGTCAAATCAAAGCATAAACGGTTAGGATGCGTGCGTGTCCTTCAAACCCGACCAAAGAGAGTGGGTGCAGGGTTTCCTCTATCACGCGACTCGGTGCCCGAGTGGGGCCCACCTGCCGCGCAGGCCGGCGTGCATGATGGGACCCACGTGTCTCAGGCGTCAACCAAGGCATGATCTCGTATGGCCGATTCACATGCGCCCATTTATACAACAAATAGCAAGAAGCCACGTGTCCCACCATTCTTTGAATCCAATACTATTCTAACACGTGGCAAGGTTTCGATACAATGTTGTCCCCCCACGCGTATTGTTAAATTAATTTCCCCATCCATATTTGTCCCCCGCGTGTATTAAAAAATATATTTTTAAATATATTTTTTTAGAAATTTGATGTTATAAATAGGGGAATTTTTGATGTTTAAAAATATAGTTTTTGATGTTATAAATAGGTGTGATAGGAGAACTTACCTCATAAGTATTCTCAGCATGAGGATCATTAGGTACTAGAGAGTAGAGGGGTGCATCAATCACTGCATCTTCTAGAGATTCAGTCATTAGTTTAGATTCATTTCTTAGAAGTTCAAGTTTGGGTCTAGGTACTGGCTCATCCATATTGTTGGCATTATCTGAGTATGTCGGATTGTTACTAATGTCTAATACTTTAACATCAAGCCAATTCCGTTCTTTACCATAACTCTCTCCCTGAAGAGGGTAATTGGATACTGATGATAGAAAAAACATTTAGATTCTAGGAAGGTGACATCTATGGTAATGTAGGTTCTTTTAGTAATAGAGTCGTAGCATCGGTATCCCTTTTTTGTATGCCATACCCTAAGAAAACACATCGGACAGCACATGGATCCAACTTAGTTCATTGATTTTTATGGAGGTGGACAAAAGCAACACATCCAAAAATTCGGAGTGGAAGTATTAAAATAGTAGGCAAGGGAACATGATCAGAGAACACCTTTAATGGAGTCTGAAATTGTAAGGTTTTTGTGGGCATACGGTTTAGTAGATACACAGTTGTAGTAACAGCATCACTCCAGTATCTACTAGGCATATGTGCACCAATTAGTAAGGCTCGAGCAGTTTCTAAAATATGCATATTCTTCCTCTCTGCAGTCCCATTCTGTTGTGGGGTTTGTGAACACGAGGTTTCATGGAGAATACCATGGTTGTCCAAGTATGTCCGAAATTTTTGATTAACATACTCCCCTCCATTATCAGACCTAAGAATCTTAATTTTTTCAAAAAATTATGTCTGAACCATGGTGTGAAACAAGTGAAACATAGAAAATACTTCATCTTTATGTTTGAGAAGGTAAAGCTATGTCATTCGTGTACAATTATCAACAAAAATTACAAACCAATGATGACCTGATGACGTAGTGACCGTGGAAGGTCCCCAAACATCAGAATGTACTAAAGCAAAAGGAGTCATACTTTTATTCATGCTTATAGGATAAGACGCCCTATGAATTTTTGCTAAGATACAAGTATCACATTTGAAATCTGAGTGTGTTATATTTGAAAATAAACTAGGGAGTATGTGCTTTAAATACCAAAATGATGGATGCCCAAATCGAAAATGACATAACCAAATCTCGCGTTCCTTGTACCAACAATGTGTTGCATGTGATTGGCTCTTCCTGAACTGAGGTCATCCACATAATATAACCCCCCTCTCTTAGTACCACGCCCAATGATCTCCTTGGTGAGAATATCCTGTAGAAGACAAAAGGTAGAATACATCAATACTACACAGTTAAGATCTGAAGTGACTTGACTTACAGACATTAGTCTGTTTGAAAGAGAGGGTACAAGTAATGTATTAGATAATGATAATGAAGGAGATAAAGTCATTGTTCCAGCCCCTGTAACTGGATAAGTGACCCCATTGGCATTGGCAACACGACTCCATCTCGGTTGGGTTGTATTGGAGAGATCTTTTGGGTCAAATGTCATATGATATGTAGCTCCAGAGTCTAGAATCCAATCCTCATTATCACTACGAGTAGAGATGTGAAATGCTTTACTTGAAATACCTGGATCTTGGGAAGATTCGGCTTGAGTAATAAGGGATAGTGAAGCATTATTGGTAGCCACATCGGCTTGCCCAGTGGCTTTACATTTCTTTCGTGCTTGAAGATCATTCCACCATTCTGGATACCCATGTAGTTTGAAGCAGTTTTCACGGGTGTGTTTAGAGTTTCCGTAATGGCCACATTTCATGTCAATAGACGGTGGATTTCACGTGGATTTCTTGCCACCCAAAAAAGTTCCTGGTTTTGGTGGCAACGGATTATGGTGTCCCTTGATCCCTTTGAAAGTCATAACTGCTCCGGGTGTCGTATCTGCACTCGTGATCATCATGGTCTGCCGGACCTCTTCCCTACGGTTGAATCCATAAGCTTGTTCCACTATAGGAAATGGTTTGATTTGAAGTGCATCACTTCGAGTTTTATCTAATTTGCCATCAAGTCCATCGAGGAAGGTATACACTCGATCTTCCTGTATGATGGAGTTGTATTTTTGTATGTCAGTCGCACACTCCATTGGATTAGGACAACGGAAATCAATTTCTCGCCACAACCCTTGAAGGTCATTGTAGTATTTTTCAATGGATCCACCCGCCTGCTTCATACGAGTAACTTGACGGCGAAGATCATACACTTGAGACGTGTCTATCCCATCATAGTAGGTGGTAGCAGCAGAATCCCAAACCTGTTTCGCAGTTGGGAATCGAATAAAATTTGCAATCAAGGAGGGGTCCATCGAATTGATCAACCATCCTTTGACAATGGCATTTTCAGTGCGCCATCTCCTAAATGAGGGGTTGGTTTTAGCAGGTTGAGGAAAATCTCCATTAATATATCCCAGTTTATCTTTGCCAGAGATATACATCTCCACCACCTAGGACCACGAGGCATAGTTGGATCCTCCCAACTTGATACTAATGGGAGTAGTCGACGCTTTAGTTAGTGGAGGTTGTGAGGTGATCTGAGCTCTAGTTAGAACTTCTGTCATTTTTTTACACTTCGCACACTAGCTATATATAGAACATTTCGTAACCCTAATTTTTTTTTTCAAATTCGCACAACTTCTTCTACATTTCTCAGCGCAACTTCTTCTACTGCGTTTCTCAGCGCAGCTTCTTCTACTGCGTTCCTCAGCTGTGTTCTTCAACTGTGTCCGAGCCAGTCATCACTTTCAGCTGCTGTGAAGCCACAGTTGCTGAAGGCTTGCGTTGCTGTGATGTTCTACTAAGCTGCTTTCGGACGTCAGTCGTACTTTAGACCCCAAGCGCAAGGCTGATGAGAGTAGCATAGCTTTGTTAGGGCTTTTATTTGTCACTTGGATTCTCGGACTGGCTATGATATTTGTTCTTCTTTCCATTGGTCTGGTATATTCACAGGTTTCTTATGAGAATGGAAGCTTTGCAACTATCTGTTTAGCCACGCCCAGAAAAGCTTCTTTTGAATTTCCTTCGATTATGGTAGTGAAATCTTCATATAAGTTTGGATACAAGCCGTTGTTGAACGAGAGAGAAGTTCTTCACGAATTTGGAACTTGCCCAGAAATCATACGCTGTTTTGGCTATGATTCTCATAGAGGAACATAAATCAGCGTAGCACACCAGATCAAACAAGTGTAAGTGAGAACAGAAATTAGTTTATTTCCAGCGTAGCATGTAGCTATTTTATTCATTATGACAACATTAACTTTACTCTGATACCATGACAAATATTGTGTTTCTTTAATAATTATTATATAAATTTCATATCATTTTTCAGTTTTGTTTCTGTATAAGAGTTTAGGTATTTGTATATAAGGAAAAACGAAAACTAAACAATAATCCTAGCTGCTGCACATCCATGTTTTATGACTCCACTAATATTATTGTATGCTCCATGTTTTGCTCCATCACTGTTGCAGCATACATCATAACATACACCAACAATTTTCATACGAGTTCAAGTAATTTCACGTAATAATTAGAAGAGTTACGGTAAAATTTTTGATTTGGTTTTGGTTTGGGATATCGGATAATCTTACTCTAGTACACAAAATTAAAAATTTATATTTTATATATGTTGAAAAAAAAATATTTATGAGAAAAAAATTAAATATATTAAATATACATATTATATTATTATTTTAATTTATAAACATTTTTTAATTAAAAATTCATGTTTTTATACGATTTTAATATAAAAATGTTGAAATTCGATTTTAGGATTCTAAATAGGTAACCATTAATCAACGGTTGATTTTTGGATTTATATCCACCGATTTTAATTTTAAATATAATAATATTTTATTTTTGATTTCGAATAAAACATCCTTCGACCCCGTTTCATATTGACATTTCTATCAAAGTATTACTTAAAAAAAGTTAAAATAGAAAATTATTTCTCCTCCATTTGCACTAGTGTAAAATTTCTTTCTTGCTTTCAACTCTTATTATTTTTGTTTGCATATTCATCGTTGCCTTTGTAGTGCAACCTTATGGGAGCAATTATTTTTATAGTATGATGTTGTATGATATATTAGATTAATAAAATTTAAAATTAATTTAATTTTTTTATGAAAAAATAAATTTTAAATAAAAAAAATAAAAAAAATTAATTTAATTGATGAAATATAAACTCATGTTCGGAACTAAAATGGCCAAAAAAATATGGTGACAATAACCCCTTTTAAACTAATATACTCTCCTCACTTTTAATAGCCATATATATTCCCTTAAATATGAAAAGCTAGTCTTGCAAATGTCATCTATAGTGTCTTTTTTTTTAAAATTGAAGAGAAAAAAAAATCATTTTCATGTTTAAGGGGCTAAATAGTAAATAATACTCAGGACTAAACCTAAAGACTGCTGACCCTTTACTCAAAAAATCAAGATAAAACATTTTAATTAAAATTTGGGTTCTGAGAAGTACTGAAAGGTTTAGCATAAAGAAGTGGTGAATTGTCGTTGATATTATACCATCTGTGAAATATCCAAACAAAAGTTTCAACTTCCATAATAACAGCTCGAAAAACTAATTCATTGAATATTATGAATAGTACAGATGCTGTCATGTTGGTTAGGGGTGTCCATGAACCGGTCCGGTCCAGACCAAACCGTAAAATCGGATCGGATCGAACCAAATCGAACGGTTTTACTAATCAAACGGTCCGGTTTAATTTGTATTAATTTTAAACCGTTCAAACCGAACCGGACCGATTTAATAATATATTAAAATTTTCAAATTATTTTTCATTAAATTATAAAAAAATCGAAGCAAACTGGGAATCAAACCAGACTGAACAGTTTTATAAGTCAAACGGTCCGGTCTGATTTTTATTTCTTAAAATCGTTTCAAACGATCCGATCCGTTCCAAGTAATATGAAAGGTCTGATCCGGTTTAATATTTTTTAAGAAAAACCGAATCGGACCGGACCATGAATAGCCCTAATATCGATAATAGATTCAAAAATATCACAAGTAGCAATCATCTAAAAGTATTTCATATTTTCTGGTGAAAAATAGTGTCTTCACTTTTTATTAAATGTTAGAATATTCTTTTTAGATATTCCATATTTTTCTATACATATATATATATATATATATATATATATATATATATATATATATATGAATTTCATATAAATAACACTTTTTTATGAACAATAACATTTTTGAGATAACGTAGGTCTACTGTCATAAACATAATGGTTAATTGCAAATCACCAGTTTCACCATGAGAAATGAAAATTTAATATAGTTTATTGGGATGTTCCGATGTTGGCTTTTCTTCTTCGCGTTCTTTTTTGTTTTCTCTCTCTCCCTAAGCTTTCTCACGTAAGAAAATAATAAACATTAAACCTAAAACCATTTTGTAAATCAACACAAGTAATACTTTTAAAGTTTACAACTATAAAAAATAATACCCTTTTATACATTTTTACAATTATAAAAAAAATTAAACATTATTTTATTTTAAATAACATCTAATTAAATAACGTTTAAATTAAACTATAAATATAATTCTATTCAAAATAAACATTATTTTATTTTAAATACCATATAATTAAATAACATTTAAATTAAACTATAAATATAATTCTATTCAAAGTTTTTATATAGGAAGTCGTTACAAAGCCAAACATAAAAAATAACTATATCCTTTCGTATAGAATAAATTAAATACTTTTGAAAAAATAATACAAATATCAATCTTAAAACTCTTAATCATAAAAATAACATATCATATATTAAACTTATATATCTTTTTTATTTAAAATATTTACAACCCATCATTATATGTTAACACAGTTAACATAGCAGTACATTTTAATAATATTTAAATTAAACTATAATTTTTTAGACAGTTAAATATTATCTAATTTATTATTAAATATTTTTATTATTATAAATTTAAGCAATTTTTTTAATCCAAAAAGTACTAAAAAAAATTGCTGAATGTACGCAGACTGATGAGAACTAATCAAAAGGAAAGCGGGTTAAAAAAGAAAAACAAAGAAAAATGTATGGAGAATGAAGGTTTAAAGCGAGTGGCAAAACTGACTTAGAAAAGGAAGCTGACTAGTTTTTTTTTTTTTTTGGCACTTTTTAACGTGAGCCTCTAAACATTGTCTTCATCGAAAACCTGAACTTGGATTCCTTCTATAAATAAAAGTATAAAACATTCAAACTTTTCCTCATCTCCTTCCTACTCAGAAAAGAAACTCAGAGCATTAAAAATGACATTAACACTACGCCCTTCAACTTCTTTTATCGATCACAAAACTGAAAGCAAATCTCTCAAAAATCCTGATGACTCACATGCATCAATTAGCTATACCCAAATCAAACCAGTGAACCGTCTTCGGAGAAAGGCAATGATGCAAGCAGCACAGATTTCTTATGAGAATGAGAAGTGGGAGAAACTCCATGAAGTCTCTAGTGGTGGTGGTCATACAAGTAAAGATGACTCAAGAGTGCCTGTTTTTGTGATGCTTCCACTTGACACAGTGACTCATGGAGGCCACTTGAATAAGCCAAAATCAATGAATGCTAGTTTGATGGCTTTAAAGAGTGCTGGGGTTGAAGGAGTAATGGTGGATGCTTGGTGGGGTTTGGTGGAAAAAGATGGACCTTCCAAATACAACTGGGAAGGCTATGCCGAACTTGTACACATGGTTCAAAAGCATGGCTTAAAGCTCCAAGTTGTTATGTCTTTTCATCAGTGTGGTGGAAATGTCGGAGACTCTTGCAGGTAGGTACTCGAGGATCATCTGCATGTTTATTTCATTTTGTTATATATGCCTTTTAATTTGTAATATTTGGGAAATTAAGTATAATCAATATAGATAGATGAGTTTGCTTTGAGCTAATCTTAATATGTTTGTTTATGCTTTTGTTAAAAAGTGTGTTCAGTTCAAAATAACTTCAAGCATGTGCTTCAATCATAAAAGATTAGAAGCGCTTTTACATGGATCCAAAAGATTTTTTTTAATCTATTTTTACCTAGTTTGTGGTTTGTGTTTGGTTAAAAGAGGACTGGTTCTGTACATACTGCTAATCATAACTTCATTTTTATTCAACTTTCAGCATTCCTCTGCCTCCATGGGTGCTAGAAGAAATAAGCAAGAACCCAGATCTTGTGTATACAGATAGATCAGGCAGGAGGAACCCCGAATACATCTCATTGGGCTGCGATTCATCCCCTCTTCTCAAAGGAAGAACACCCATTCAGGTCTACACTGATTACATGAGGAGCTTTCGTGACAGATTCAGAGATTACATGGGTGGAGTTATTGTGGTATGCCCTATTTAAACCTAGCTTATAATAAAGGTCAAAAGAAAAATACTTATAAACAAATGAGATCTTCAGCTTAATTTTAGATTAAGATTGGTAAATGTGAACATATACTTCTTTAGAGTGTTGAATACTGGAAAGTATAAATTAATCCTGAATAGGACCTTCAGTGAGGGGGTAAATTTGCTATGAGAACGTTTTTTTTTTTCAAGTATAAAAGAAGAATCTATGTTAACCATGTGTATGCATGCTTTCTCCGGTCAATTTTAAATTATTTTTGTCGCCAGTTAGTTGTAAATTCTGTATGAATAAGAAAGTTGCCTGTGTCAATGTTTCATCTCTCTCTCTCTCTCTGTGTATGTGTGTGTCTGATTTAGAAACTGAATGTTACTCAAGGAAATTCAAGTAGGTATGGGTCCTTGTGGAGAGCTAAGATACCCTTCTTATCCAGAAAGCAATGGAACTTGGAGATTTCCTGGAATTGGAGAATTCCAATGCTATGACAAGGTAATCTCTCAAAGCTAACGAGAATTTACTTCTCAAGTTGGAATGGCATTTGATTTTGCAGACTCATTAATTGATTAATCAACTCCACGCCTAATGAGATCAACAAAACATCTAATAGATCAGTAACTATTGGATTTACCACTCCTGAATAAGGATTTTTTTGTTTGTTTTAATTTTATCATACAGTACATGAGAGCTGCCCTGGAAGCATCTGCTGATACGATTGGGAAGAAAGACTGGGGAAAAAGTGGTCCACATGATTCTGGCCAGTACAATCAATTTCCTGAAGATACCGGGTTTTTCCGAAGTGATGGAACTTGGAAAACCGACTACGGGAGGTTCTTCCTTGAATGGTACTTGGACAAGCTTTTAGAGCATGGAGAGAGAATCTTGAAGGCGGCAAAAGGAGTATTTCAAGGGACTGGAGCAAAACTATCAGGTAAAATAGCTGGAATCCATTGGCATTACGGAACAAGATCTCATGCAGCAGAGTTAACAGCAGGATACTATAACACCAGAGGTCAGGACGGTTACCAATCAATGGCAAGAATGTTTGCCAAACATGACGCTGTATTCAACTTCACATGCATGGAAATGAAAGATCAAGAACAGCCAGAGAGTGCCAATAGCTCGCCAGAGGGGTTAGTTCGGCAAGTTAAGATGGCAACTAAATCAGCTAGGATTGAACTAGCAGGCGAGAATGCACTGGAGAGGTATGATGCTAGAGCATATGATCAAGTTTTGAAAACTAGTAGGTCAGATTGTGGGAATGGGCTGTGTGCATTTACATATCTAAGAATGAACAAGAAGTTGTTTGAAGGAGATAACTGGTGCCACTTGGTGGAGTTTGTGAGGAACATGTCTGAAGGGGGACGGGACACAAGACTTTCAGAGCATGATACTGCCAGAACAGACCTTTATGTTCGGTTCATCAGAGAGAAGAATGTAAAGAAAACAAAGGAGGTTGCTCTTGTGTTAAAATAGTAAATATTCACATTCCTGCGTAACAGAGCATACGTTAATGTACTATAGCATAAAGAGGAGAAAAAATTGTCATATATCCCACACACTATAATTTTGCCTTGTATGCTGAGAACTATAGTACTTAATTCAACAAAGAAACCCAAAAAATATAAACGGTGGAAAATTACCCTTGATTTCCACCTACACTACTGGTGATTCAGCTCTCTGACCTTTTATTTTATTCTTCAGTGTTCTTTTGAGGATTCCCTGAAAGTACACTGGTAAAAATGTTTTTTTTTATACTGTCAAAATTTTTTTTTATATTTAATATAATTCAAAGTTTTCTATTACTTAGATGATTAGGTGTCATAAATATCACAAGACTTTATTGCGGTCTAATTTTAAAAGTATAATTTTTATTATGTTCTCTTCGAATCGGACCAACACAAATTACATGAATGAATCCTGTGTGCGTCTAAGACCAGCGTTTTCCTCCCAATAACCATACCTCTAGAAATCCTAATACCCTGCGCCTTCTGCAACCTATTCCTCCCAACAAGATGAAGACACATGTCCTAGATTCCAAATTTCCTTTGAAGTTCTAATACATGGCAGATGAAGAAAAGGAATGGGAGAATTAAAAATATAAATCTCAATGCGCATTAAAAACAACAAAACAAAGCAAAACTCCGAGAGAATGTTTCTTGACAGAAAGAGAACCAAAACCAGGTGATTTACAGCATTTTCAAATTAAATAAAAGAAAATAAATATGCACATCTGTACTGGACCCAAAAGAATATGCACATATGTAACACGTCATGGTCCAATTTTAGTAAATAAAACATGAAAATATCAGTAAAGATGTCAAGTGTGAATCAAAAGGATCTGAAGACCTGTATGAGTAATTACTTCATTTTATCCCAACACTAAGCACAAAATTCTTCCTTTCCATCCAACTTGATGCTTTTAAGGCTTTAACCTCAACCCCAAGCACCCGAATTGCAACAATTAAGATAAATTCATGTTACAAAAGGGCCTCATGATACAGATTACAATTCAGGCAAATGTGAACTGGTCTCATGAGTTGACAAACCCATATACATTTTCTTATTCAACTTTAACAATTTTATAAGCATGAAAGCTTGCCAAGAAAATCATGCTACGGGCAACGAGGGGCAACAGATTCTGAGAGGAATACTTGCTATTATGGCTCTACCCAAGAAACCCTTGCTATCACCATTTTGTTCAGAGCTAGAGGCAATTCTTTTATGTTGAGGAGTCCCACATCGACCAAGGACCAGCATAAGAGCTAGTTTATAAGCCTGGGCAGTCCTCATCCTTAAAAGCGCGTTTTTAGGGGTAGAACTAGGCACAGGTGAATCAACATTTTAACTTGTAAATTGATTATTGAATTGCAGATTTATGTGGCAGTAGTGGAAACTGATTGCTTCCAGGCTGCTATGTTCCTGAAGGAGTATTGGTGGATGAGATTTAGGAGTATCTTGTTTATTTGAATTCTATTTTGCAGTATGGAGATAGGAAAATTAATAGAACTGCTCATAATGTGGCAAAATTTGCTACTTGCCATTCAATTGCTAGGTTATGGCGGCTGGACTTTCCTAATATGTTTCAGTAAGTTTTGGCTGAGGAGGTAATGGCTCCAACAGTTTAATTAAATGCTTACTTTTCTATTGAAAATAAATAAATACTAATGATAGAAGGAAATAGGATTCAATCATTTATCCAACCTATTCTTTGAGAATTGGAAGCAATTAAAATGCGTGTTTTTCAATCCCAATTAGAAGCCAATTGTAAACAAAAAATATTTAATCAATATGAGAGTGTTATAAAGCCCCTTAATTTAAGGAGCAAAACATGGAGCAAAACAAGGAGCAAAACAAGAAGCTTAATTCAAGGAGCAATTTAAGGAGTAATTCAAGGAGTGAATTTTCCTATAAATAGATGTGTAATTGTAATGAATTAATCATCCAAAGTGTTTATTCCAATTGAGAGAAAAGCTTAGAGAGAAAGTGGCTGTAGAGAAAATCGGTATAATTTTCTTCGTAATCGTATTGTGAGTCGCGTCAGTAAACACCTCGTAATTTCTCCCTTTCAAGAAAAAGATCCGCAGTTACAGTCCCGCAGACGTAAGAAGATTACCAACTCCTCGTTATCAAATTTTGTGTGTTATTTTTTCTATTCTTGCTTTTTATAACCGCTTATCGAATTTCATGCTATTACCCAACAACTCGTATCGTAGCTATCGGTGGTGATTTCCAATTTTCTCGCAAGAAATAATAAACGATCCAGAGGAAGTCGATTTTAGCGAGCAATGGCCGCGATTAAGGCTGGCGGTGAAACTCGAGAAATTTGATGGCACATTTTTGGTTTTGGAAATGTAGACAGTAGAGGATTATCTTTATCAAAGAAATCTATATCAACCTCTCGCGAAGAAACCGTAGTTTTAAGCGAAGAAGATTGGAATCTTCTGACATGACAAGCCCTGAGTTATTCGATTGACGCTATCCCGTAACGTTGCCTTCAACATAGCAAAGGTAGCTCTCTCCAATATGTACGGCCATCACCAAACAAAGTGCACTCGACGAGGCGCTTGTTCAATTTACTGATGAACGGTTACAAGACGGTAGCTCAACATCTCAATGAACTCAACACA
Source organism: Hippophae rhamnoides (assembly GCA_033030585.1). Classification (NCBI taxonomy): domain Eukaryota; kingdom Viridiplantae; phylum Streptophyta; class Magnoliopsida; order Rosales; family Elaeagnaceae; genus Hippophae; species Hippophae rhamnoides. The sequence continues at coordinate 55,345,966 of CM065428.1, read as the reverse complement.
AATACAACCCAATCGAGTTCAAGAGAAATTGAATTCGACTTAAGAAGTACGAGCATTAATACTTTTATCTTCTTTACCATAAAGTTGGAATGCCAACGTCACGGCCGGAAAGAGTTCGCCGTCAGAAGCAATAAGCTGAAATTGACGATGTTCTGATCCTGTTCTCAAAGTGAAGCGAGATCCGACGTAGAGTCGTGTGAATCGTCAACTTCTTCCGCTTTTGCATACAGAGTCAAGAGGAAGAAATTCAACCAAAGTGGAAACGGACGGCGTACTGTGCTACCGAGGTAGATCAAAGTACTGCGAGGTCCAAATCCGTAAATCCTAATAATTCCCATAGCTCAAGACTATCGAGTGTTGGAATTGTGGAAGAACCGCACTACAAAAATCAGCAAAGAGCTGCAATCAAGGACAAACAAGTGAAGGCAGCAGGCAAATGTTACTTCCACCTCGGTGAGGAGACGATGTATCGATATGCTCTTTTGGGAGAGCAAGGAAGAATCTTGGTGTTAGATCGAGCATCATTCCACGCTACTTCACAAAAAGAATTCTTCGAGAAATATGTCCCCTAAAACCTTGGAAAGGTATATCTTGCGATGATCAACCATGTGCTATTATTGGCAGGTAGCGTTAAGATTAAGTTGAACTGGATCCGTTTGGGAACCTCAAGGATGTCGCATATTCCCGATCTCGTAAAAGAACTTAATCTCAAATGGGTAGTCACAATAAAGGCTACACTACGATCTTCCATGGTAATGATTGGAAGATTTCAGTGGTGCAATGACAAGCTTGCTCGAGGCAAGAAAAGTGGCACTCTTTACATGACAAGAGAGGCACGTTGTTCAATTAAGCCTTGAAAGAAGCAATGAAACACCAAATCGGCACCATATACTAGCACTACATGAAGAGAAGGTATGAAGATTATGCACTCAAAGTGGAAAACTTCAAGGTCTACCACGGAGATAGACACGTGCGAAGATTTCATACTTGGAAAGCAAAAGAGAGTCACCTTTCAGACAAGTTGCGTAATCCCAAAGGAAAGACTAGAGCTTATTCACTCCGATGTTCTGGGACCAACGACCATTCTCATCTATCGCGAGAAACACTACTTCGTGACTTTCTATCGATGATCACTCTCAAGGTAATGGGTTTACTTTCTAAAGCATAAGTCTCAGTATTTGAGGCTTTCGTAAGATGGAAAGCTATGGTGGAAAATGAGACTCGTTTAAAGATCAAAAAGCTCGAATCGATAATGGTGAATAAGACACACCCGCATTCAAAAAATTTCTCGCATGAAAGCACGGGATCCGAATGGAAAGAATCGTGCTGTGCATGCCTTAACACAATGGTGTAGCCGAGCGTATGAACCGAACGTCGACAGAAAAGAGCCGTAAGAATTCGTATACAAATGTTCACCGAAGCAATACTCGGGGCGTACTAACACGGCAACATTACTGATCAACCGAGGCCCATCCGTGCTCCATTGGAGCATAGAATACTGCAGAGGTCTGAGCCGGAAAAGAGGTGAAACTATCACATCTAAAAGTTTTCACAGGTAGCATTTCAGGTATTACTGATCAAGGCAGAATAAGCTTGATCCCAAATCCAAGAAATGCACATTCATCAAGCATGCGAGGATTTAGTTTGGCTACCGCATTGGGATGACGAAAAGAAGAAAGTTATCCAGCAGTAGATGTGATTTTCAACGAAAGTGGTGATGTATATGACATGCATAAAATAGATGCCAATGACTCAAGAATGAGTCAATATACGAGACGCAGATGATGTCCCGTATACTTCCGCAACATGTAACCAATTGTAACAAGTCCTTAGCTGCAGGAACTCATGGACAAAGCAAAGACACAAAGATTCGACACACCACAACCTCTTACTCCAGCCTCCCGTATAAGGTCTTCTCGACCTCACGTGCCTAACAGAGATACATGAACTATATGTCATTGACGGGAGTGGAGCCCGAATGCATTTACGACGAAGCTTGTCAGACTCGAGATTCCAACAAGTGAGCTTGCTATGAAAGAAGAAATGAAATCTCTCATCTCCAACCGTACACGGGAACTAGCCGAGTTACGGCATGGGAAAGCAAGCGACTTCACAACAAACGGGTGTACCGGTGAAAGACGAGTACGATGGTTCCAAGAGATACAAAGCTCGCCTAGTCACAAAGTGCGGTTTCAATGTGGCTGCCGAGTTGACTACACCGACATTTTTGCTCCCGTCTGAAGCTTAATACTATCGTATCGCACGAGTATCAGAGCCATCGAAGATCTTCATCTTGAACAGCTTGACGTGAAAAACCGCATTCCTTCCGCCGAGATTTGGACGAAGAGATATACATGTACCAAATGTAAGGTTTCTCGTAGGAAGAAGCATGGTGTGCAGACGTACTTAAGAGTTTGTATGGCCCGAAACAAGCCCCGAGACAATGGTACAAAAAATTGATGCCTTCTACGCACAAGGTTTCCGTAAGTGCAATGTTGATCATTGTTACTTCAAGAGATATGTGTCCGCTTATATCATTTTACTACTTTACGTTGATGATACGTTAGTAAAGCAGGTTCAGATATGGATGATATTAAAAGGTTGAAGCAAAGAATTGTCAAAGGAATTTGACATGAAAGACTCTGGGTCCAAAGAAAGAAGATTCTTAGAATGCAAATCATAAGAAATAAGAAGAAAGGATCCTCAGAAGTTATCTCAAAGGTAGAGACATCAATCGTGGTTTTGCAAAGATTCAACACGGGCGATGCTGCGTTTAGCACACCATGGCCGCTACTATTTTCGCCTATCCAAGGATTAGTCCCCTCGTACGTAAGAGACAGATTCATGGCTAAGATTCCTTATGCCTCACCATTGGAAGTTTGATGTACGCAATGGTTCCAGACGAGACCGTACATCGCTACGCAATGCGAGCTTGTTAGCAGATTTATGTCAAATCCAGGGAAAACCTTACTGGGAAGCAAATAAGTGAATTTTTGAGGTATTCCGCGAGGCACCACAAAAGTGCGCTCAGATTTTAATAAAGGAGAGTTAAAAGTACAAGTACGCGTATGTAGACTCGCACTTCGAGGTGAAGCTGATCATCGGTTAAGCACCACCGATTATATATTTATCATTGAACTACAACCGTTAGTTGGATGTCATAAATACAGTAAAATTGTCACTCTATCCACTACAGGGCCGAAAGTATGTAGCAAGAATCAAGCTAGTAAAGAGATGATACGGCTTTAAGGTTTGTTAATCGAGTCAGATTCAAACAAGAGAAGAATGTTTTGCATAGTGATAGTCAAAGCAGTAATACACTTGGCGTAAGAATTCAAAGATTTCATTCTGTAACAAAGCATATCGACTTTATCACTTCATCGATCTCTATCGGAAGATGATGTGTTAATCATCGGAGTAAGATTCAAGGAAGCAAAAATCGAAAGCGATACGTTAACAAAGTGTGCATGATTATCGACAACAAGTCAGGCTCAACTCAGCTGGTCTCAGAGTAACAAATACTAAAAAGCCGCATTGATTTATCATACGCTAAGACAGATTGAAATCAGCGAGATTATTATAAAGCTCCTTAATTCTAAGCGAGCAAATTGGGCGAGCAAAACACGGAGCAAACACGAAAGAAAACAAGAAATTAATTCAAGAAAGAATTTAAGAAACCATTAATTTACGAAAGAATTCAAGCGAGTTGAATTTTTCTATAAATAGATGTGTAATTGTAATGAATTAATCATCCAAAGTTGCTCATTCCAATCGAGAGAAAAGTTTTCGAGAGAAAATCGGTAGCACTTTTCGTGATAATCGGCCAAGTCGGAAACAGAACACTGTGGTAATTTCTCCTTTCAAAGAAAAGATTCCCAGCAGTTATGGTCCAAGACGTGAACAAGACGCTTCTAACTCCGTTATCAAATTTTGTGTGTTATTTTTCTATTCTTGCTTTCTTATAAATCTGGCTTATCGAGAATTTATGTTATTACCCAACAAGAGGTAGAGACAGACGAATACCAAATGCAACTCATGAATGAGACGCGGTGAACTAGGATTTAAGATTAGGGTGTTTGCGACGAAGATTTTCAATTAAGTCACCTAGCTCTTTACGAGCACATTCTCTTCCAAACATGAAACAATACCTGAAAATTTTGAGAGAGACAGAAAAAATTAGCGGCTTTAAGATGTAAACTCCCCAAGCTTATATAATTCCCGAGAAAGTGACGAAAATAAGAAAAGTATCAGAAAGAAATAGCAGAGAAGACACCAGCAGTGACTACACCGAATCAAAGTGAAGCTTTTCTCCATTTTAGCTATTGGGTTTGGGGGTTTGGTTTCGGGTCTACGTTGCAAGGATAAAGAAATGGGTAACATGATTTTTTTTTTCTCTCCTTAACTTAAAACAAAAATAATATTACTATATCTAATTAAATAACATTTATCATTAAAATCTAAATAATTATTATTTAATACGAGCATAATATATAAAAAATATTATTTTTATAATTACGAATTTTAAAAATATTATTTTTATTATTTTTCCTTTTATTCAAATAACATAATAAATTATTATTATATTTATTAAAAATAGTTATAGACTTGTGCATTTAAATTTAATAAATATATATTATTATTAATTAATAAATAATTATTATTTTCGTTTCAAAAAATCATAAAATAAAAAAATATTTAATCATAATAAGATAAAAAATTAATGTTAAAATTTTATGATAAGAAACATATTTTTAAAATAAATAATTAATTAATTTTTTATTTTAGTTAAAAATAAATGTAAAACAAGTAAAAATTTAATTAATTATTTATTTTAATATATATATATATATATATAAAATAATAATTATTTTATGAATAATATGTATAACAACTCGTGACAATGACACATAATTTAATAAATAAATTAAAATAATAGAACGACGACACATATGAATTTAACTTGATAAACAAAACTCGATAGAAATTAATAAGTATTTTTATAAACTGTTTTACTTCGAAAGTAATATAGGTTAGTTTTTTTTACTTAAAAGTAATATTGATTAGTTTTTTTTATAATAAATTAATATTTGATTAATGATTATTTATTAATTGATATTAAATATAATATGATATTTGATGCAAAAAGTATAATTAATTTAACACAATTATGATCCTAAAATAATAATAAATGTTAATAATATAAATTTAATATACATTAAAATTATTAAATATATTATATAATTATTATCTGTTATATAAAATATTTTGATATTTATTAATTTATAAGATAAAAAAATAAACTTATAGCTTAAAAAAAAAGAAAAAGGAAGAAAACAAACACAACACCCACGTTTTAATATACAAAGAGATATTGTATTTTTACTTTAATTTATTTTTTATCGAATTTAACTTTTGTAGAATTGTTTTAGTAAAATATAAAGTGTAATCGAATTGAAGAAATGATTACTCTTAGATATAAGAAGATAAAATATTTCAAAAAATAAAATAATTAAAATATTTATAAATATAACAATAATAGGAATAAAAATTTAAATTTAAAGAAAAGTGACTAATATATTTAATTTATAAAAATAAAATAATAAAAGTAGCAATTTTTTTTAAAAAAATCTCTTTTATTTTTTTATTTATTTTTACTTTGAAACGGAAAATATATTTTTTATATAATAAAAAAATTCATTTAAACATAATAAAATATATAAAAAAAAATGAAGTACATTTTTTTAAATACATCAATCTTATAACCACTATACTACATTATTTATAAAGGAATACTGTTGAGTTTTTTTTACTCATTTTTGTTGAGTTCTCCACGTCCGCCTGCAGGTTCAAAGAATTTATAAGTCTGTCTTTCTCGATAAGCGTTTTGAGAAAAATATTGGCCGCGCCTTTCAATTTGGTATCGGCGATCCTGGTCTGATCCGCTTCCCTACTTGGCCCGCGACCGTGGTTACTTGGCGCGGTAGGTAGTCATGCGGTGTTCCGTCCGATGTGTGAGTGGAGTCCACATCGCCTGCAGGAAAGAATGCTTGGTTATAAGTCCCAAGAACCCCTTTCCCGATAAGCGTTTTGAAAATATCGACTGACCAAATTTTCAATTATTTTGTATTCTATTTTGTCTTAATACTTGCTTGAGTTATCATATACAATGATTTTTTTCAATATACCTTCAACAAAAATATATGATTATACTTATTGTTAGTATACACCAAAAATGTTTCACAATTAGACCAATTATTTATGTTTAATGTCATTTCTTTACTATTTACGTATTTATTTTGATGTTAAAAGATGCTAGAGCTAACTTCAATAAAAACAATAACTGGCTTTAATGATGGTTGTCATTGTCTGCTGCCATGGTTTCTACGGTAAAATTCAAAATTCAATAAAAATGGAAGAAGTAATTTTTGGCTAGAAAATATGTGAATAAATTAACGTAGATTAATATAAAAAACTGATAAGAAATTTGAAGAATAATTTTTTTTAAAGATTAGAAGCAACTAAGGCTTTCGTACAAGCAGTTGAAATCTTGGCATGGAGAAATTTCTCTCAAATTCTGCAACTTTTTCTCTTATTAAACAAACTGAAATTTGAGAAAGAAGATAACACCATAAATTGATATAACAAAAAAACTTTAATTATCTGAATATAAAATTTATCTCTTGCTTGAGGAAATAAGAAAGAAGAAGCAAAAGGTAGCTTAAAAAGGAAAATAGAATTCAAGTCCAGGTTATTGGTTTGAACCAGAAAGTACATGTTATTGGGGCTAATTATAACATGTATTTTTATTTTTCTAAAAAAAAGAATATATGTAAAATTGGATTACACAATTTTTTTTATACATAAAATTTTATTTTTAATCCGAAAAATATATATTGTTTTTTTAGGATATAAAAAAAATATTTTTCATAACGTGAAAAAAAAAACATTTTTAGTAAATAATCTATATTATTTGTCATATTTTTTATAATAGAAACAACATATATATTTTTTTATAAGATGATTAAAAGTAAAATCATATAAATAAATAGATTGAATACGTGAGTGAAAATAAAATTACTGCATGTAGAATATTAAAAATCACTTTCAAATTTAATACCGGCTGGGTTGGTGCTGGTGATTGATCAATGAGGTCTTTTTTGAGAGAATTAAGGCACTCTTTGATTCACAATAAAATGAGAAAATAGGAGAAAAACATTCAGTTAGGATTTAATATGTAAAGGACTATAGCTCTCGTCCATAAAATTCACCCTATTATTTTTCATATATAAGCTTTATCAAGACGCTACTTGGATTTCCCTTTAAAAAATGCAGACGCAAATGGTTTTTAACTTCTAAATTATAATACTCACAGAAGATGATTCGGCTTCAGATTCTATTATTGCTTCTTCTAAGCTCTCTACAACTTATAATATTCATTGTTGGCGTCAAAATGAAAGGTTATTAGACTTAGAAATGAGGTGTTTCTGAATCATTTACAAAACAGCTGGTGTGCAAATAAGTTGTATAACGAAACGTTTCCCAAAGAACAAATTCAGATTAAGAGCAAAAAATGAAGCAAGAGAATGCTAAGGACTCACGTTTACACTCACACAAATTATTGTGTGACACAATAATAAATTTGTAAATAAAAAGTTAATCATTTTTCAATAAAATTATGACACCTAATAATCATAATTGATATGAGTGTAAATTTGTGTACATATCATTTGAGAATGATGCAATTCTTATTGTATAGGATAGTTGGAACGTTATGATCTTAGATACAAGGCATGCTTTTCTCTCACTTAAATAGGAAAATTTTACAGTCCAGGATAGAAAACAGATTAACCAGACCTCAACTCGAATGAAAAGCTTATTACAGGTACTAGCATTTTGAAATGTTTGCTAGTCTCCAAAGCAGAAAGAACAAAGAAACAATTCCACTACCTATTTGGATTAAATCCTTTGCAACACGCTCTGAGAACAGCATCACATGCTAAGTTGTTTTCATCTAAACTTGGACTAAACATCCCGGCAACCTTGACGATGTGATCCATTACTTTGTCCTAAATAGCATTCCAAAGTAATTTTCGCGTCATTGCTGGAGGGGCTAATCCAGGGATGTCAGGGATGTCCTTGTTTTTAGGATTTACAATCTGAAATTTTTGAAATAGAATCAATCTGTGTACATCAAAATTCCCAAACATGAAAAGTAATACAACTCAACAAGCTGGTTTGCCATTGCTAACACAGATATTAGGAGTGGAAGGTATAATTTCACAAAAAAAGTAAAAAAAGAATGATCTATCTCAAAGTTTCCAAGGTATAACGTTGTTAAAAAGACAGCTCCTTGCAAAGGACAAAAGGAAGAGAGAAAGATTGAACCAGAACGGAGAAAGAAAAAAAGCAAAACAGGCAATAATTATTGTCGTGTCATGGGAAATTCTAATGTTTGAGGCTAATGGGGCACAACTACATACTAAATCCAAATTTGATTACTGAAAGAGTGCAAGTAGAGATGTTCAATACCTTTACGATGATAATGGCTATTACTCCAATTACTACAAGGAAGAGTAATGTCATAATACACCTGTCAGTAGCAACCTAATGGAAATTTTTCAAATCAGAAACAGACAAGAAGAAGATGGTAATGGTGGTGAAGATGATGAAGGAGAATATGACACGCGTTTAACATCCTAAACTCTTTTAATTGGAAAAACAAGAAAAAGTAGTGTTTAAGAAATTGACCTGCCTACCAAGTTCCTTGACCAGTTGAGATGCTTTCTTGATCGAGAAATGGATAGAATCCAGTTCATTGACAATCCTATTCATTTGTTCAGTCTGAAGTTGAAAGTAAAATATCTTAAGTTTTGATGCCAAAGAAGAACTATAAATAATGAAAAATATTAAAGATCAAATTAACTAAAGTGACATGATAACCTACTTGAGCCTTAAGAGCTGCGGCAGTCTCTGTTCCCACATTGACAGTTTCCTGAACTACCTAAAACAAGGACATCACCAAGTATGTGAAGATTTAATTAGAAATCAAACTTCAAAAGAAAAAATACGAAACAAAACAAAACAAAGAAAAAAAGAAGGCCCGGCTTAGAGTTCCATCTTCTCAAGCCAAATTCAAGGAGCACCTTTAATTCACATATAGGTAAACTCAACAGCACCAAGCTTTAGACTTGGCAGAGAATACCAACAACTTTAAGGTTGAGAAACCCAGTCATTATGAACTCTCAAATCTAAATATAGGTAAGAGACAAAGAAAAATTGTACAGCCCATGAATTCATAGGTTTTCATGGATATGTATCCTACAACATGAAACCAAAATGTTGCATACTACATTAAGCACGTTTATTAAAAGGAGAAGAAGACAAGCACCCATTAGAAAGATTAAAAATGAGCACTTTTCATGTCAGCTACGTTCTCCATCATTTTAGGAAACGATATCCCATTGTATTATTTAATCATGTAAACGGAAAAAAAAAACTAGGTTTGGAGTCATTTTAATTTGGTGAGAATAGCATCATCAATTAGCAACGACATATTAGATTGGAAATCAAAATATGGTGATGACCATGCATTCCATGCATGCTGGCAAAAGAAACTATTATTTGTGGTAATGAACTAATCAAGCATGACTACAACTGCATCTTGAATTTTGCCAAAAGCATGAAACTTTGCCTAGAGCTTCAATGAGCTTTGTAGCAAATTGAGCTTTATTCATCTATTGGGTCATATTTACCTAACTAGGAGCAGAAAAGGTATCATTTTACATTAGAACCAATACCGTAAGTGGTAATAAACCAACCTTTTTTCCCCTCTCAATAGCTTGATCAGTTTCATCCATCATTCCGTTTCCTCTATCTACAAGCTGCCGATTTGTCATTTCTGCAAAATAAATAACCTCGGCCTCAGAAGTAATTTAAATTTTAGGATGTTTCTTATAAATAAATAAATGAAAAAGAAGTAATTTACATTAAGCATATTCCTTTATTGTCTTGTTTAGCAGATAACATCATTTTTCCCTTCTATCTTGTTTTAATAAGTATTGGCAATTAACAGTGTAAAGATTTAATACGTCAAATGCATGATGTAGTGCAACTGTGCAAGATCCAAACCAATCGCAATAACTTATGTGATCAATCTCTGCAATGAATATGAACAAAAACTTCTTATTAGTTTCAGAGTTTTCCAAAGTTATATTTTCCTTTAACCACATGTTTGTGAAACAAAATTAGAGAGGGACTGTAATAGCCAAAAAAAAAAATTAGAGAGGGACTGCATACTGGTAAGAAAATAAACAGTAATATCCGCATCATAATACAAACTATCATCAGTGAAACAACGAAAAAATATGCATTAGTATATATCAACTTATGCTTTTACCTGAAGCTAGTAGTACATTTCCCTCACCATATTCTTCATTTGGCCCATCAAAAAGGTCAATCTTTTTGTTTTCAATATTACTTGCATACCTGTATCCACAAGATAATAAATCTTCAACAAAAAAAGTATTCTTTGGTGGAAGACATTTTTTTAAGTAATAGAAAATTTGATTTGAGCTTGAACCTCCAGGGTTCACATGCATGACACATTGATCTATTCAAAAGTATACATACATCTTTATGCCTACATAGAAACGTGCCTGTGCATGTGAGAGTTTATATATATTAGTACATATAATAAATATCTTATGCCCATGCAAGTATATATGTGTATCCTATTTTAGTGTATCATGACCAGAGAGGCAATAAACTTACTGTTTCTTTAGAGCCACGTATGAGTTCAACTCTTTAATCTGCACCAAAGGGACAAAAACACTGAATTCACATAAAACATTTAAAGAACATTTCAAAAGAACTCAGAACAGCAGAATTGCAGTATAAGTTTGGAAACAAGATCCTACCATAGACTGCTTTTTCTCATGAAGCATATTGTTGGTGTTTGGATCATTTCTTTTCTCTGTGTCCTTGACTCCTCTGTCAAACTCTTTTATAAGCCTGAAAACCAAAGTACAGTGTTCTAAACTCATAAAGCAGACTCTTGCTTAGTTGCTTTTGGTTGGAATGGGAGGGAAGAACAATTCCAAAAGCAAATAAGTATAAGACACAGTACACACTATCACTGAATTTTTCATGGTACTTCATAACATATTGCAAAGAGACTCTTATCACGGAAACATTAACAATATTAACAACTTGGATGTCAACATCCATAAGTTGATCGTTGTTTGCTTGTAAGAGATTGAAAACTTACAAGGAGCTTAAGCCTCTCCGACGAGCCTAGTCAAAAATGAAGCTTGGTCGAGACTCAAGCCCCACTAACCAAAATTAAAAATCTACAACAGTATTTTGATAGTTGTTCATGACAGCTAGTAAATTTGGATAAAGTGCATCAAAATGCAATCTACAAAATTTATAGCTTTATCACTATATTATAAATGACAACAATCTAGTAAAATTATTAGAGACTAAAATGTGAAACCTTCAGAGACGAATATGAATCCACCAGGGAAGATATGAACTGATACGGCAATAACTTAAAAGGTCAATCTTCACTAACAGAGCCAAAATTAGATCCTCACTAAAAGTTGAACTAAAGCATGTAACGTCATCTTCCTTTGGGCCATTATCAGTCTCTTCATCGTCTAATGAAATCCATAGCACACAAGATGAAGTAGCATGTAGAATATTGCAATAAAGAAAGAAGTTAATTGTCAAATACCTCTTACATTCTCGCATCTTTTCTGTAAGTTCCTCCAACTGCCTACTCTGCCTGCTGGAGTCTTTAATCTTCTCCAATTTCTGAAATCCATTCCTGTTATAAATTCACTCATTAAAATCGAAACTATCAGAAACGAAAAAACTGAGGATACACACAATGAATCAAACACTAGGAATCTAAATGCAAAACTCTTACGATAAAGCTCGAAAAATGTCAGAGATTTGGCCTTCGATCTCGGCAAGCTCTTCGCTGACTGCAGAGAAAGGATCCATTTCTCCGATTCAACTCCAAAACACACTAAACGAAAATCCTACCCTACTTAAATTCACAGTGCCTTAGAAACATTGAATCGAATCCTCAAACTCGTAACCGGTATTTAGATCTTCGAGATCACATCACAATGTACAAAACAATGGAAATACCAGATCAAATCCGTACAATGTACATAAAATCAGAATCGGCACGAAGCTGAAATTCGGGTCGGATTTCGTTCCAAAATGAGACGAATTAGATTCTGTTTTTTACGGGATGTATCGTAGTGAGATCGGAGGAATGTATATTTGGCTTGGCGATAGAGCAGACATAAATCTAAAGCCGATAGCGTTCCCTCCCGATCTGAAAAGTACATAAGCAAATAATCAAAAAAAATTACCTCGTAATTTACTTTATTTGAAGCAAATATTTTTTTTGGGAGGGGTAAATCTTCCACCGCATGTACACACTATTATTATATTGGGTCAGCTAGAATATATATTACATTATTTATATTATTTAATAATTTGGATTAAAGATATTGTTATTTAATCTTTTTATTATAAAATAAAATAATTTATTATTAATTTATATTATTTTTATAATTTTTATTAAAATATTATTATATTATTTATAAAGAGGTTAAAACATGATTAAATTTTCAATATTTAATGAAGATAAATTTTAAATTAATAAAAAATTATTATTAATAATAATAATAAAAAAAATATTCAAACAAAAATTATTTTAATATATATTTTAATTTAAAAAAAATCAATAAATCATTAACAATTAATAAATGTTAATTGTGATTTTTTATATTAATTATTATTTTATATTTATATTTTAAATATTTTAATGATATGATATAAAAATAATAAAATTTTAATAAAAAATTATTAAAACAATATAATTTATTCTTTGTTAATTCTTTTATAGCTAATAAATTAAATAATATTATTTTTAATTTTAAAAAAATAAACGATATAAATAATATAATATAAAAAACTTTTATAATAATATTTTTTCGAGTGAGAGGGGGAGATGTTTAAAAAGTTTAGCGAAACTTTCGGCTGTTTAAAAGGATTATTGAGATTGGGCCAAACAATACCCAAGTAATTATTTACCTGTTGTATCAAGATGAAGATTGGTCTATGTCACTAAAGTATCAAGTAAAGAAAATGTGAGAGAGAAAAAAACATAATGTTTTTTTTTTGCCCTTTTTTGTCACTAGGATATTTCTATTCTTCATTATTATAAATGAAATTAATTTATCTAAAAATAATAATCTTTTCAATACCAAAACTTTGCCCCTTTTTACTATGAATAAAAGTACATAAAAAAAAACCCAGTAATTACATTATATATATATATATATGCGCTTGCTTATTTCCTTCATTGTTTGATTTGCTTATGTTCCAATTGTCAGTTGTTACCTAAAACCATCAAGTATTGCTGTTGTTATTGTTGTTAGTGAACTTTAAATTGTAATATAACTGCTTAAACTTCTATACTGCTAATTTTTTAATTTTATTTTTGTCTTTTTTGCAAAATTTCTCTAAAATTACGCATTTCAGTGATTTATGATTTTATGCAAATAGCCAAATAGGTTGTGAAACTATTGGGAACCGCTAAGTCCAAAATGCACTAGTCTCAAAATGCCCACACAAAACCGCTAATTCCAATTATAAACCCAACAGGGAAATAAAAAATTGTTGGGTTTTAAGTCCGATTTGTGTATTAGCTAAAGTGTGTTTCAATATTTGTAAGAGCCACTTCTAGTCAACTAGGGTTTCTGCCATTTCCTATATTGCACCCAGCCTCTTCATCAGTCGGAGGCCATTCAAGCCCTACCAACATGGTACTGTACTTCTATTTCTTTCCGTATGTTTCTCTCTTCCTTGTTTGTTCATGAGTTTATTGATGCTTTAAAATTTAGGAAACATGTATTTTTTTTTGCCTACTAGTCGTTAGATTCACGACAGTTTAGGATTTGCTTGTGCTTTCACTAGGTATGTTGGCAAAATAATTTGTTTCCCCGTTGGCCTAAAATATTTAAATTTGGTATTAGTTTAAGTTAATTTTAAGGAGGGAAATATTAGCTTCGCACTTCCTGATAATGCTTCTATTATTTGAGAGTAATGTAAGGAGTTGTATTGATACGTAATGTGAATATTTGTGATTTGATTTAACATTTGTTTGATACAATTACTGACGTCTTTCGATTCCTATACTTTTGGGCAGACGAAGAGAACAAAGAAGGCGGGTATCGTTGGTAAATACGGTAAGTGCCGATAATATTACCTGAAATAAATCATTTTCTTTATAGCTGAGATTACTCATTTATTTGCTGTAAACGCAATAAAAATGTGTTCTTAAAGCTTTTATGACACTAGTTTGGAAATTTTTGTTTACTAGTTTTGTCGTGTGAATGCTATTGTCAACATTGGCTTGGGGCCTGTTTGTACTTTCTTTCTTTTTTGAAGTAGTTTCAAGAGAAGTGGTTTAAAATGAACATGTTAGAAGTATTTTTGAGTGACATTTTGATAATTATTTTAGGATGGGAGCATGCATTTAAAATTACTTCTCACAAAAGTATTACTTCTTTTAAAAGCACAAATATTACTTCTCAAACTTTTGAAAGCACTTCTTATAGAGATTGTTAAACACCTTTGAAAGTGTTTTGATATATTTGAAAGTGTTTTGATATATTTGAAAGTACTTTCGACTAAAAGGAGAAACTGTTCATAACAGACCCTTATTATGGTAGCTACTTTCATTAAATTCTTCTTAACATGGTAATGTTTTCCATAGTATTTTCAGGCTTGGCTTGAGATTTTACATAGCTTTGTAATGTAGGCACTCGATATGGCGCCAGTTTGAGAAAGCAGATTAAGAAAATGGAAGTCAGCCAGCACAGCAAATACTTCTGTGAATTCTGTGGCAAGGTTGTGTTTTTTTTCTTGCACTGTGATGCCTTTACTTTTCTTTTCTTTTGAATGAGAAGCTTTTCATTGGGAGATTTGTTTGGATTGTGATGTTCTCAATGTTAAATATTTGTACTCTATTCAGTATGCTGTGAAGAGAAAAGCTGTAGGAATTTGGGGATGCAAGGATTGTGGCAAAGTAAAGGCTGGTGGTGCTTACACATTAAAGTAACAATCTCCTCCTTATATTATTTTTCTTTCTAAAGTTAATATTACACTGTTAAACAACGTTACTAATCTGAGTTCTATTTTGCTCCATGCTACAACAGCACTGCCAGTGCCGTTACTGTTAGGAGCACCATTCGTCGGTTGAGGGAGCAGACTGAGAGTTAAGCTTCTCGTTTTTGTTTTGTGAATTTGCACTTTTGTAATGGATAGAGATAATCCCTTCAAATAGCTATTTGTGGATGTTGAGCATTTGACTTGTTTTTATTCCTCAACTTTGTTATATTGACAAATTAAGGAGTTGTGCTATTTATGGTTGCATGAAAACCTTTGTTCATTTATTACCTGCTGACCTCGCAAGCCACTTGTCTGGAAGGAAAACTCTATTTATTTCAACTATAATTGCATCCTTGTTCAAAAACAAACTATATAATTCATAAATATTCCTAAGTTTCACATGATTTAGTAAAAGATTCATGTTTACAAATCAATAAAAAATTAACATATAGGATCTGCTTAATAAAAAATGTATTAAATCTATAGGATCTGCTTAATTAGATTTAAAAGCCAAATGAAATCTTCGAACTTATTCAAGTAATTTTAATACCATTTTTTTTCCTAATAATTTTACGACCAAACTTAAGAATAAATATGTTCGTGTAGATTCCGGCTTCAATTTTAATGAAGTTCAAAGTTAAAATTAAAAACATTTGTATTTGATATTTTTATGACATTATTTTTATTTCATCATTTGTAATGAAATATCAACGGATGTAGTAGATATTTTATTTCGAACCTTGTTAAGTATGATCGTAACAGAGTATTTTGGTGAAAATGTGTAGCGTAACTCCCTTTCTTTGTCCTAAGCTAGGTTTTGGTTTTTTAAGTTTGTTTGTGCGTGAAAAATGTGCAAATAAGGTGAAAATTAATTTTCTATCTAATATTTTATTAAATATAATAAATATTACATGATATATATATATATATGATACATAATTTATTAAATCATATTCAAACAAAGTTTTTGTCTAATGCACAGTTCTGACATTTAGTCTAATTTAATTGATAATAAAATAATAAAAATTGGGTAAGTATTAATATAACGGTATATATTAGAAAATGAAAATTTTATTTAATTTTGAAGGGAAAAGAGTTACATAAAAAGTTGAATAATTTCTTTTTTTTAAATTAAAACCTATTATTTTTACATACGAAGCCAAACAAAATAAGTATATATGTGTTATATTTTTATCTATTATATTTAATAAAAAATTTAAAAAAAAGTCTAATAAAATGTTTAATTCTTTCTTTACTAATCACCTTTTTTACGAAAATAATAGTAATAAAAAATACATGAGAACTAAACAACTCTCCAACCTATTTTCGAGGCTAGCCTTTGTGTTTGATTCAAGGATGATAATATCGTAAATATTGCCACGACAATATTATTATTATTATTATTATTATTATTATTATCATTATTATTATATATTGATTAAATGTTTTTAACATGAATGTCGATAAATTATTGTTATCGTTAAATTTTTATCTTTTAACTAAAATATCATAGATATTATAAATATTATTTCTAAAAAGTTAAAATATCATTGTCGAGATTTATTTATATATAATGGTTAATACAATATTCTACGATATAATGGTTAATAAATATTATATTTAATTATTTCAAATCTTTTAATTACTTATTCTATACTACTTTATAAAAAATAATATATATTTATCAAATAATATTTTAATTAGTTACTTATAATATTTACTAATATAAATATTATAAGTATTTAAAAGTATATGTATTAAATAAAAAATTAGTATAAAATATAAATAATTGATTTTTTAATGTTTTATAAAAAATTCACATTTTTAATGAAATTTTTATAATTTTCGTGATTTTTTTCAAAGTTTTCGTCGATAATGATAATATATTCGATATTTTGATTGACGTCAAAATTTTAAACCTTAATTTGATTTAATTTAATTTAAAAAAGATAAAAGTGTTAACCAAGTCATAGATTAAGCTTTAATATACATTGTCTCTCATATTTAAAAAATATATTTTCTAGTTTTTTAGCTTTGATATTATTTTAATAATTTTTTTATTAAAATATTATTCTTTCATTAAAATCAATTAAAATTTGATCTTATATAAAATTATAATTAATATAAAAAATTTAATAGAATATTGGTTTTAATATTTGTATACTAGTAATATTTTTATTTTAATATTTTAATAATTTTACTTTTTAAAGAAATAAAAAATATATATTCAAATATTTTTACGTTAGAATATGATTATTTTTATTTTTAAAAATAATTTTATATTAAATTTCACATTTATCCTTATTAATAACTCGTTTTTTATTGCTTTTTAATTTATTGGTAATAAAAAAAATTAATAAAAAATTATTAAAATAATATTATTTACATTTAATTGATTAATTTTTTAAAAAAGTGTTTTTTAATTCATCAATTTTTTAAAAAATTTAAGGACTAATAGTCACAAACAACATAATTTGATAGGATTCCACAACATGAGCCTGCACATCTCAATCCAAGGTCAAATTTTCACTTGAATTAGTCCGACCAACACAAACACAAATGAGAGTTTGACTCAACAGATCAGAACATCACGAATATCATTATTTGTAATATCCCTTCAGGTTAGATCACATATCAGGTCACATTTTATATGTTTTGACAATTTTTATTTAATTAAGTTTTAATAAAATTAAAATGGTATACAAAATAGATTATTGATTAGAGTAGCTCGCCTATATATATTATCCGAATCGAAACGAACCAAACTCACTTAAAAAAACTCAATTTAATTTGTATACAGATCAATTCAATTCTATTTGGATCCAAATGGAGTCATTACCATCCTTAATTGCAAGAATTTGCGTTCTTATTTATAACCAAACTTTTAGGCCGAAGTCTGAAAATATTATAAGACTCAAAACATACTTGAATACACACAAGTGAACTTTTCTCATGGATGGTGTATACAGTATACTACTTCCTGGACAGTTTCATCATTCATACATATATCCAATTTACATGGTTGAGAAAGAAAAAAAAAAGACCTTATCAAATAGTAGGGCCACCTCAGGCACCCAAGTGCCAACCTTAGCACGTGATTTTATAACATCTTTTCTCATTCTATGTACAATAAAGGCCGGGGGAGTAAAAGAGAACGGGAAGAAAAAAGATGAGAAAACCAATCTGGCACCTCTACCAGGCATTCGAGTATCTTACAAAATTACTAAGTGTGGCTCCATGCTTGGAACCACACATTTGCATCTTTATAATTGCAATTGGAAGGGGCGAAAAATGGAAACCACCACTTACATGGAATTTCCAGGCGCTCCATGGCTCTCCGTAACCATATAACTTAATAAGCTATTAGACTTGTATTGATGTATCGTCACTGTTACTCCAATGCATTTGCTTTTGAACAGCTTTAACAGCAGCAACTCTTGCTGCATTGGCTGCTTTATTAGCTGCAGCTATAACTTTATTCACTCTTTCTTCCATTTTTGGTACCTTATGTGCTCTTTCAGCTGCTCGCCTTGCTTCCTAGTGGCAAGAAAAATCAAGCAATCAGAATACTCATCCAGTGTTTAACTACAAGATTCACTCACCTGATAAAATTAGGACTAGGACATTCCAATTAACATTCATTCTTTCATAATTAAATCATCATATATCCTTGAACTGTACTTATGCAAGCGTTTGAAGCTTGATGGACTAGACATAGCCAGCATAAGGTCAAAAACCAAAGTGCAGCTGTATTTGGCAACGACCTTAAAAGAAGAAAAAATGTAGGTGCAAGCATGTGCTCGATCAAATTTCAACAAAAATGCCATTGTGGAACAAACCATGTAAATCAATCTTCACACCAAAACCCTACTCTCAATGTGTTCAAAGCTGTTCTCAACAAGGAAAAATGAAACATCCGTTTCAAGCTCGTAAAACAAATAGTGGTTCAAGGTGTCTATAAAAGTTCATGCTTTTAATCTCACATAGCAAAGGGAAACAAAATAAAATAAAATAAAGCTTATCTCGCTTGTTCAGCATTCAGCAAGAAAGCTATTCTCTTTAAGTTGTTAATAACTGATCCACCATAATCCATGTTACTGAAGTAAAACCTAAAAGTCAAAATCACATTACTTATTGTGTGTTGTGTTGTTAACTTGATTTGCTCGCACAAGGACACAAATATGTAGCGCAATATTTGTAGCATTCAAGACATGGCAAACTGATGGTACGGAGACAGAATACATGAACAGAAGCAAATTTTGAAAATAGTTTCAACTGCGAATCACAATAAGCTAGTTACCTGGACAGCATTAAAGACTTTACTACTGTTGTCAATGGTGCAGGGAGATCCAGACTGAGAATTTTGGGCAATAGGAGCATCAAGAACGCCATTCTGCCAGTGCCCAGATTGTGTTTCCCCATTTCTGAAAGTGTACATGCCAAACCCTTCCCTTCTTCCTTCATGCCAGGCACCTTCATACCTATGTCCATTTGCAAATTGATAGACACCGAAGCCATGCATCTTGTCTGCAAAATATTCTCCAGCATACATATCCCCATTTCTGCATTGTCAAAGTCAATTAGCTAATGTCCAGTCAATAAGCAACAATTCACATGCATGATGTATCTACTCTGTCATTGAACTATTTCCAATAAAAACTACATACTTGGCACATGAAAGACACAATAATTCAGTACATTAAAAGATTCTAGTTAGTTAAAAAGTGATGGAACTCAGGTCTCTTGTTCGAAAATAGATATTTAGGAATGGGATGCCACATTCACTAATGAAAAGGAGGCTTAAGACATAGAAGGGACGATTATGTAGAAAAAAAAAATGCCCTGTTGGTTTTCTAATGGACAACTGTATAAGAATTGAGTGATAGGTTTTCCATTTTCCCATAATTGGATTCTTAAAATCCCTAATTTTCGTTTCATAAATAATTTTACAAAAAAAAAAGCATAAGAATAGCTATTGAAGTAATTCATTTCACCAGTGTCTGTATGTCTAAACTCAGAAAGGTGATTTTACAACTCAAACACTTTTAATGCCTATGCCGCTCGAACAAAGAAAATATAATCTAATAATCATATCCATCAAGGTCATCATCCATTAAAAGGAAAAAAAAACTATAATAATAAAGGTACTAATAAATTACCTGAAATGATAATGACCAAGCCCATGTTTGACACCCCACTTGAATTCCCCGACATACTGGCTACCATCGGCACAAGTATGAACTCCACAACCATGACACTGCCCATAAGACCACTCTCCAGCATAAACATCACCAGTGAAAAACCTATACACCCCAATTCCATCCCTTAAACCTTGTCTATATTGCCCCCTATATCTACTCCCTTTAGCCCAAGTCTCAACACCATACCCATCATACTTCTCATCAATCCAATCACCTTCATACCTCCCACTCATGTGATAGTAAAATACTCCACTTCCTGAGAATTTACCCTTATGAAATTCACCCTCGTAAACATCATTATTACCATAAACCTGTACCCAAGGCCCTGAATTTGGCCTTTTCTCTGTTTTGGGCTTTGACCCAATAGACCAAACAACTGGTTGAGATGGTGACTTTGAAGTACAACAAGATGAACAAAGCTTACTTGGTAACAAGCGTGTAAGAAACAGGCGAATTGAGACCAGCTGTGGGCGTGCAAGATTAAGAGAAATCAAAAGGGCTGCTGAAAAGGTAAGCAGACATAGCAAATCAAGGATGATAGATCGGCGATGATTCGAAACGAAGAAGTAAAGAGAAGGCAAACAGAAAAGGATAAGAAAGCGAAAGTGTACCCGAAGCAAACGGGCACAACGCAATTGGCGAACAAATTTGAGAGCCAGTGATTTTATGACACATGGGATGATTGCAAACGGAGCGGAGCACAGACCATGCGGTTTAGTAGAAGAAGAAGAAGAAGAAGAAGAAGAAGTGGACTTTGTGTTCAAACAAGAGTTATGGTAATGGTTAAAAGAGGACAGAGTGGGTGAATGGGATAGTGATGAAGGAGATTGGATCATCGTTGACCTCTTGTATGGTTCTGAGAAAAAGGGATGTGATATTGAAGGAACATTAGAGATGGGTTGTTCCTGAAATTGGGATTGAAGGCGGTTTGTGTAGGTTTTTGACAGGGGGCTTGGTGACGCTGAGCGATGGGACACTGTTTGGAATTGGGTTTGCTTCAAAAAGTAGGGATTCGTTTGTGGTTCAAATTGAGAGTGGTATTGGGTAAAGATTTGGAAGTGTTTTTGTTGGCTACAGATATGAAAAAGTGGTGGAGTTGGGTTGAAATCGGAAGAAACGCCTTTGCTTTCTTGTCTGATCTGAAGTTCAGATTTTTTGTGATGCATTTACAAACAGAAACCACTTTCTTAATTGATTACTTGTGTATCGGTGCGAGACAGTTGCTGGTTTGGTAGTTGAAGTTTTTTTTTTTTTTTCATTAACAGTTTTGTAGTCGATGTTGTTAAGGCGGTGGTGGGATTTCCTCGGAGTGATTGAAATCAATCGATGTGTCCGTCTGTGGTGGGTTGCTGTTTTTAATTTAGTTGTGGTACGCTGCTACTACCGTTGTCTGGTTTTTGTGCGGGCATTATTTAGTGTATAATATGCTTCGGGTAATGTTATGAAATGAAATTATTTTAAATATAATTATTATTAATTAATTATTTTTTTAATAATAATAAATTATATTGTATTAATATTGATATTTTATATTTTTTAGACAATTTAAACTGCATACGTGGAACATAAGTAGACAATATGTTTCCGATTTTTTTTTCTTTATTTTTGATACGTGGAACATTACGAGACAGGTATATAAATTTATGGGTAGCCCACTTTTTCTTAAATATATAGAAACTGAGGGATTGAAAATTTTAATTAATATATTGATATTTTCTTTAACTTATATTATTAAAAAAAATTATTTAGTATTCTATTGAAATGTTAGTGTTATTTTTTGTTATATATTGCTCCTTAGTGAGAAAATTAGAAAAGTTCAACATTGATTAGGAATGAAGATGTGTGTTGGTTTTGGGGTTATAAATAAAGCACTATTTCACCGTTTGTAAACATTACAAAATTTGTAAATCTTCCTCTCTTTTGTAAGGTTAATTGATTAACTCAATTTTGCCCAATTAGTTGTAATTTTGAAGTTCATTCATTTGAAGATAGTGGAAGTTAACGACGCAGAGCACAGGTAACATTTATACCGAACCTCGTTAAATTTCTGGTGTTAATATTTTTCTGCTTTAATATTTCTGTTTCAATATCTGTTTTAGTTTATTTTAACATTATATTTCCAATAGTATTATTTTGTCGGGTTAGTTTGAGTTCTATTCATTTAAATCATAAGTGAATAGTAACTACTTAGAATAGAGAAAATATACCCGATTTTTCCAACATTTTTATTATTTTTAAAAACTATGATAATTATGGATAACTTACAAGGAATATACTCAAAGAACAATTAATTTATTATATCAATTAGGGGAGGCTTATACTAGATTTTAGAAGTTTTATGGCTTTTTGGGTACTTTTTTACACATATTCAAACCTTTTTTTTTAAGGTACAAAATACAACATTTTAAAAAGGATTTTTTTCTTCCTCTTTTTAAAGATTGATTAGAACTAAAAAATATATTTTTTTTAAATGTTAAGTTTGACACTTTATATTAAAGTTGTAAAAAAATAAAGTTATTACCTTATCATCTTTGAAAAATAAATAATATAAATAAGTATAAAAAAATCATAATATTTTAATAATTTTATTAAGATATAATGAAAATATTTTTAGTAAATAAATTAAGAAATACATAAACATTATAATTTTTTATTAATTTTTTCTTCTTATAATTCATATAAGATTTATTAATTCATTAGCACATGAGAAAAATATCAAAACTCAATTAGTTATAAACAAATAGTAGAATTATGTTTACATTTCATTTCATAACTTTAATAGATAAAATGATAAATTTATATTGATAGTGTGTTAGATAAGAACTTTTAAAAATTAATAATTTTTTTCACTATTATTCTTTTTTAGTTCATTTTAAAAAATAAAAAAATTAAAATCTTTAAAGAATCAAAATGATATTTTAGATCAAAAAATTAATTACTATTTTAAAAAAAAGATAAAAGTTACCTATACTTAAATATAGATACTAAAATGAAATATTTTAAAAATATTGTAAATTTATAATATCAATATATTAAGCTATTACCTCTAAGTTTTAGCTAATCCAAACCTGAGTTTGCCTTATTTTTACACAAGTATCATCGGTGCCTCTCATTTTGGCCTTGAAATGCTATATATTTTTTTCTTCCATTATGCTAAGATGAGAACTGAGGTTTGTAGATGTTTCTTCCAAACCATGAGTATTAGTCTATTACACAATTTAAAGTTCGTTCCCATATAAGAGAGTAAATTTTTAAAATTTTTAGGGCAACTAATTATGTTTCTAAGTTTTATTTTTTATATTAAAAACTAATTTTTTGTTTTTTAATTTATTTAAGAAAAGTAACTAAAATTAATTTGGTAAAAAGTTTTGTTTTCAGATAAATAAATATAAAACTAACTAATAAATTTTGGAACTTTTGACTTCATAAAAAATAAATAAAAAATCGTTTGGAACTTTTGACTTAAAGTGACTTCAGGGGTGACCTCAGATGGCATTCGATGTGAATTTAAAAATAGTAAGGGCAATCTAATAAATAATGAGAGTACTGTTTGACTTTTAATTACGAAAAATGAAAAATACTATTAGATAATATATAATATGAATTTGTGATTTGAGACTATAGATAAGGCATAAATTATTGGTGGGTTTAAATTCATGCGTTAGTCGATGATAAATTAATATAAGAAATAAAATTAAGAAGGATAAGGAGGATAAACATATATTTTTGTCTTATCTGTACCTTTCTTTGTCTCTTCTTTCAATTAGTATAAACTACAACGTACATCAGCTTAATTATGAATTAATAAATAGTTTATTTAATTAGTGGTGTATTACGGTTCTATATAAAATAGTAAATTAAAAACTTGTTTTTTCTGTCCATTTAATACTTGTTTTTATTGATAAAAATGTTATATATATTAGTTTAATATAAATATGCTTAAGTTATTCACTAATATGTTTTCTAGTGATAGAAATTTAAAAATAAAAATCGAGAATAGATATAAATATTATATATATATATATAATTTATTTATAATTTTATAAATATTATATTTAAAAAATTTATGATTAAAAAATGAGAGGCTATAAAAATAATAGAAACCACCTAAATTAATTTGATCGATTCTATTCCTAACATATTTGTGAGGGAGATCATAAAAATACGAATTTATGTTGAAGAGTAGGTATTGATATTATAGAAAATATTTGTTGTTTACAGGATGATCTAGTATTTTAAGTTAATTAAATTTAAAAAATTTAATCAAAAATGATAAAAAATATACTTCAAAGTAATGTAGCGTAAGCTCTAATTAAACAATAAACAAACAAGATTAGGGATGTTTGTAGCTTGGTCCGGTCCGGTCTTGAGTAAAAAAATTTAATCAAATCGGACGGTTCATAATGCTCAAATCGTATTGGATCGGACTGTTTGGTTATCCAAAATGTTGTAACCAAATAGTTTGTTCTGATTTAATTAACGGTTTGAAATAATTAATAATACATAAATACGATACAGTTTAATATGATATAATCTAATAGGATAAAATTAAATGTGATGTTCATCAATCATCATACATAAATAGATATTATTGTTAAATACATAAATAAATACACAAAATGTTATTGAAATCCAAAAGTAAAACATATTAAACATGAAGAAATGAAGTTCCAATATCTCATTTACACAGAATTCTTACTCGTTATTAATCATTAATGATCAATGTAGTGTCTTTAATGAAATCTACAATAAAATAAAATCATATATCATTAGATAATGATATTTTAAAAAATAAAATTAGAAATAATTTTTAAGTCTTGCAATTACCTAATTCAACATCTTTATAAATCTCTAGGTCATTATTTATTTTGATAAGGCAACATAGTCATTAATGGAGGAACGAAACCAATTTTGACTACACACTAATGCCTTTACCATTTTAGGATTCAAATAACTCCTAAATGGATCAAGAGTGCGTCCTTATGTGCTAAAAGTTGATTCTGATGCAACAATTTAAACTTGAACTGCTAACACATCATATGCAATAAGAGAGATGATAGGAAATCTAAAAGAATTTGCCTTCCGTCATTTCAATATATCAAACTTATCCAATATGACATTTTCATATGGGGTGTTCAAATATTTCTCAACCTCAGTTTTCAACTCTAAATTATTTTTCTCCTCTAAGTATATAAGAAATTTCAACTTTCTTGCTTTATGAGATGAATGAATCATTTCTATTACATCTTGTGATTGAATCACATTAGATTGAAAATCCTTTCCATGCACTAATATATAGTAAACTTTGAACGTATCCATAAAAATATTTTTGACATTATCTCTCAAATTTTGAACAATTTCTAAATCATAAATCTCTTCAAATAGGAATTCCAAATACTCCAATTTTTACCTTGGATCAAGTACAAATGTAACATACAACGTCTTATTAGTCTTATCTACATTTTCCCAATACTTCTCAAATTTTGTTTTCATACTAGCAGCCATAAATTTGATATGGTACATAAAGATGCAGTGAATGCTAATGTAGAGTCATAAAAAGTCTTCAAAAATTTGACAAAAACACTAGCATTCTTTCAATCATCTAATGTTGGAGGCTCAACATTTGCTCGCTTCTCATGAAAATAAGAAATAAAGTTTGTTCCTTCTTCTTCTTCGAGACGATCAAATGCTTTTTGAAAATCTAAAGAAGATTTTAACATTCGATATGTGGAGTTCCATCTTGTAGGCACGTTTAGCACGACACTTCCTTTGGACTCAATATTTTCCTTAATAGAACACATTTTAAACTTTTGTAATCTCAAAAGAGAGGATCTAACATATCTTACTGCATAACGAATACTCATAATAGTATTGTGAAGATCTTTAAGTCCTTTTCTTACAACAAAATTCAAAATGTGAGCACAACATCGCACATGAAAGAACTCTCCACTCATAACAAGTCTATCATTCCAATTTTTTAGCTTCCTTTTCAAGTATGACATAGCAATATCATTCGAGGAAGCATTATCAATTGTTATGGTGAATACCTTACATATACCCCAATCACGCAAACTCTATTCTATCACTCTACCAATTGTATCACCTTTATGATTCTCAACTTGACAAAAGTTTATAATTCTTTTTTGTAATTTCTAATCTTTGTCAATATAATGAGTGGTTAGACAAATATAATTAATATTTTGAATTGAAGTCCAACAATCACTAATAAGACAAACTCTTTGCTTTTCACTTATGAAAAATTTTCTCAAACTTTTTTTCTCATCTAAATAAAGTTGAAACACATCCCTAGAAATTGTTTGACGAGATGGCACATGAAACTTAAGACAAATTTCAGCTATAAAAACTTTAAATTCCTCACCCTCAACAAACCTAAAAGACAATTCATCAATAATAATCATTTTTGCCAAAGCAACTCTAGCACGTTTTGCATCAAATGATACAACAACTAATTTATGAGTTGTCGTATCACCCTTTCCTTTTGTGTTTGAAAACTTAACATCTTTTGTCCTTTATCTACTTCTTTAGGAATTTTCTTACATAAATTTTTGAAGTGATATATCATTGAAGTAGTTCAATTCCGTATGGGATGAGCATCATAACTTTTTTTACAATAATGACATATAGCTCTAGGATTTTCCACATCATAGGGTAAAATATATGAAAAATGATTCCATATTTTTGACCTGAAATTTTTTGGTTTCTTCATATCAGATTTGTTATCCGGGTGAACATTACTTACTTCTATTCCTTTTTTTGAAGATAAATCATTTAAATTATGTAGTGGATTTTCCATTTCCTCTGGATGAATTTCAGGTTCAATGTCTTCAATCATAGACATAGTTAAGTCTGGAAATTGACTTGATCTAATAAACTCATGTAAATCATCATCACATATGTATAGAATATAGATTAATACATATTCCTAATATATTAAAATATTAACTTTTGTATTTAATCAAAAATCATTTCAAAACTAAAATAACTAAATGATCTTAGTTATATACAATATGGGTGGAAGTAGAGGTTTCCATTTATACTAAAATTCAAATCCCAAATTTTTTGCATACTTATATATAGCAATTAGGCATTGATGTCATCTTGTGAATTCCCAAACCATACTAATTAGATCAGGTCAATCCATACTAATTAGACAGATTATGATATAAATAGGACAAAACATTATCCATTTCATTATAAACAGATCAAAACAAACGTAATTATATGCAATTATGTAGCTTAAATAACACATTATGTTTTATGCTAGTAAAGAACATGTATGTTAATACTGATTGAAATCAGAAATCAAATGATATTTTCTGCTTGATTTTTATTAGAAATCAGGGGAAAATATGAAAAGAACGTGTTATTTTCTATTGAGTCTATGTTAATACTTTGAAAATGAAAATGATTTTTTAATATTGAAACAGAAAGCATATTTGTTATTTTAATCACAATCACGAATGAGTCTTAAAGAATGAATAAAATATTAGTAATGTTGAGAATATGTAATTTACATTGAAACTGAAAAATGATATTTATTATCATTTTTAATAAAATGATTGAAACTAATAATTCAAAGCAATATCAAAAACAAACAAACACGATGTTATGATAATTTTGGCACACACGGCTAGTGAAGGAGAGAAACAGAATTTGGGGGTGTCCAAAAACCCTATCATAAACTCAAAAAAAATCCTATTAGAAACTCAAAAAAACCTTATCATAAACTAAAAAAAAAATCTTATCAGAAACTCATTTGAGGAAGCATTTTAGAAACTCAAAAAAACTCTATCAGAAAAAAAGAGGCTTGACAACCAATCTAAAATACAAACAATGTCTCGTACACGAAATTGTAGTGAGAATGTTTGGAGAAGTCACACGAAACAATTCGTCCATAAACTCAAACATATATTAGTCAACTCATCACTTACTTATTTCATCAATGGATGACAAAACACGAGACGATGCAAGGAGAGGTGACTGGTTGGTGGTGGAGGCGATGCGAAGAAAGGTGACTGGTTGGTGGTGGAGGCGACGCGAGGATGGCTGGGTGATACTGGAGGCAACGCGAGGATAACTGGGTAGTTGGGTGATGCTAGAGGCGACGACGTCTGGCTTAAGCTAGGGTTTTTTTTTTAGGCGACGTCGACTGGCTTAGGCTTAGGCTTAGGCTTAAGCGACGACAGCGGCTGCCATGTTATCTTTCTTGTATATTTATGCTATTTACTGAATACTCTTCTTAATTTTAATGTATTTTTCATGGTGAAAAGCTTACTTCTTTTGCTACAACCCACAACTAATAAATTATAATCGGAACCAAAATCAATGAATAATTTACACGTATCAAATTATTAAATAAATTATATGACAATCTAGTATTATATTTGATAAATTATAAATGGATTTATATTGGTTTAATAATATAACCACCAACTTGGAATGATAATTAATATTTACATCAAAATTTTTAAAAATATTTTATAAGGCTAAGGATTTGATTTGATTTGAAGTAAAAATTTAGTTAAAGAATGTCAAGTATTCATAAACTATGTTAAAATAATTTATAATGTAATATACGAGAAAGATCAAGTAGTGCATGCTGCGTGGTGATCACATAAAGAAAACAAATTCCCAATATCTTATAATAAAAAAAAATCCCAATAATTAATTAAATTTGATTAGCTAAGAAAGTACAGCTGGCTGCTGACCCTTTTGTAGACAACGGGAGATATTTATTACTAAAATTGAGCTTTGATCACTTCATCGATATTTATCAACAGACAACAAACTTTATATATATTTCAGGTGTTCCCAAGCATGTGATTAGCGAACTCTCTAATTTTGTTTCTTCAAGAAAGATAACTCTTCAGGTTGAATTAAGGTGCCTAATTGCCTGAGTTATTGCATAAAAAGGTATTCTATGTAAAACAAATAAAATAATTTAAAAAGCATTAAAAATATTATAATTAAAACACATAAATATAAAAATGATATTCATTATATCAAATTTATATATTTTTATAGTAAAAAAAACATGAAACATTATTTTATATTAAACAAAATCAAATTAAATTATATTTAATATTATTAAATTATTATTTTTATTATTATAAATTATAAAAATATTATTTTTATCATTTTAAAATAATTTAGTGGTTACGATGACAATTGTATTATAAATTATTTTCATGAAAGTCAAGGTACATGTTGTGATGTGATGTAATTTTTAATTTATTATTTTTATAAATATTTTTTTAAGAGTTTAAGATTATAATTTAAATAAAATATATTATAATGATATAATATTTAAATAAAATAAAATAATTTTAAATTATAAAATTGTTAAAAATATAAAATAAATATACTTTTATACCTTTGTGATTTTTTTTCCGACGGGGTAAATTAAGTTACTTTAAACCTTTATGATCTAATTTTGTCCCGATAAACTACAATTCAAATATTTCATCACATTAATACTCCACCTAAGGTGATAGAGTAAATTAAATTTGTATGATAAATGAATTAAAATTATTTATTTTTAATTAATTTAGATTTAATTTAATAAATTTTGAAGATCTTTAATTTGAATAAAATTTCTTTAAATAATTAATATGAATTAAAAAATATCATATTTTTACATCAGATTATGTTATATTGATATTATATATTTTTATTGTCGTATATAAAACACAATATATATAATATTTAAATTTTAAATTAATATATTTATAACAAATTTATTGTTTAAAGTAACAACCAAAAAATTAAAAGAATAAAAAATACTTATATATAATTATTAAATTATTATAAACATTTATATTTATTTTTAAATTAAAATAGTAATATAATGTAAATATAATATATATAATATTTAAATATAATAAATTATAAAATAAAATATATTATTTATAATTTGATAGTAATTCGATCCAAATAAGTTACAACAAATAATAAAATCTATCGATATAAATATTGATATGAATTTAAATGAATTATATACTTTTTTAATTTAAATATAATATAATTATAAAATTTATAAATCCTATTCGTTTGGAGTACGAAAAATTGAATCAAATTTCTCAATTTAAGAAATTAATAGGATTTTTTGTACCTCCATAAACTAAACTATTGATTTAATTTGAACAGCGTTTATTTGAAAATCATTTTAATTTTTAATTCTCAATTTTAAATGTTAAAATCAAGTCAGTTTGTTAACTCATTTTTCTTTCTTAAAATTTTAAAACTCAATTTTATCCAAATTTTAAAATTCAAAAAAAGTCATTTTTGGAATTAAAATTTTATTTTTTTATTTTATAACAATAAAAATTAATAATAAAATCATATTCAATTATATTCAATCTTACTCAAAATGATCGATCGAAAATAAGTTTGAAATTAAATTTTAGGACTTAAAAAGTTGAAAATAAAAAAATAAAAAATTGGTTATCAAACAAACATATTCAAATTTTAATTTTAATTTTTTAAAATTGAAACTAGAAATTATTTATCAAAAATTATAATTTCTTTTAAAAAATATTTCGAAATTAAAAATTATAATGATCATTAGGAGTGTGTATATCATGAGTTTTTCAGATTTAAGTTAAATCAAAACGAAACTAATAACGTCGGTTCTTAAAATATAAGAATTGATTCGATTTAATAAAACTTATAAAACCAATCCAAACAAAACCTCTTGGATTGAATTGACTAGATCAAATCTTATTTCTTAGTGTTTTTTTTTTAATTTTTGTTTTATATTTAGTAATTTTTAAAAAACATATTTATTTTTAATAACTAAATAATTATTTATTTGAAAAAAAAATGATTTTAATATTTTTTAAATAATAAATAAATAAATATCATATATTCAATTTTATATTTTAAATAGTGCAAAAACTAATACAAATATTTATAATTTAATTTTTTTTATCAATTTAAACAAAAATTAGATACATAAATAAACATTTAATTTAAACAAAACTAAAATAACGGTAGCTTAATGTTAGATTTTGGGTCTCCTATTCTCCTCTCTTTTGTAGACTTGGGTCGAGAAATCAAATAAAGTTTATTAATTAGAGTTAATAAGTAAAAAATAATTAATTGAAATTTGAAATTGTGAGTTTCGTTAATACGAAAATCGCACAAAAAAACTATTAATTTTATTATATATTTTTTACCTTTTATTAAGTAAAATTATTATATTAAATAAAAAAATATAATATAATATAATTGTTATAAAAAAATTAATTTCAAAAATCGATTCAATTCACGATTGATTGGTACTATAATTTTTAAATCCAAACTGATTCAATCATAATGAAAAAAATCATATAAATTAAGTAAGATTAGATTAAGTTATTTATATTGGATTGTATTTTATTTTTAAACCTACCGAATGATAGTCAAACATAATTGTAAATAATTTAAGAAAAAATTAATTTACTTTTATAGTTGTGTATTTAGCTAAGAAGAGTAATGGTTAAAGAGGGTTGTTGGTAAGAATATAATAGTTAGTAACTGTCAATGATACAACTAGCTACGCACGCAAGACATGCCTTTTATTCTTTCTTTCTCAATAATACAACTAGCTACGCACCCATGACATGCCTCTTTTTTTTCGGTTGGTTATCTTAATACTATGGTAATTTAATTTAAATTATATCAAGTTATATTTTAATAATCTTATTTAAAAATAGATATTAATTTAAATTAGTTTTTATATAAATGATAGATTTATAATAATTTAAATAATATATTTATATTAATTTAATGTGATATTTATATTAAATTAAAAAAATTATATTAAATTAATATCTATTTTTAAATTAAAGTATTGTTAAAATAATAAAAATATAAAAAATTAAATTACGATATTATTAATAAGATACTAAACCTTTTCTTTTGTATTATTAAATATATTGACATTGAATTTGTAGATGATGTTATCCAAAAGTCGTTAATTATTCTTATTAGGGATGAATAACGAATTAAAATTATCTGTTTTTAGTTAACTCGAATTCGATAAGATCTTAAAAGATTTTCAATCCAAATCCTATTTGATGATATAATTAATCTGAATCAGAATATATCAAAGTTTTTGGATGGGATAATATCATATTGATATTGAAATTTATTTATGAATTATTGTAATATATAAAACATGAAATACATAAATTAAAAATTTTAATTGATATTTTTATAACAAATATTATTATTTATAGTCACAATAAAAAAATCAAAAGAATAAGAAACATATATGTACAATTATTAAATTATTATAAATATTTATATTTACTTTTTAAATTAAAATAATAATATAATATAATTATAGTATATATAATATTTAAATATAATATACTATAAAATAAAATATGTATTTATTTATAATCTAATAATAATTCGTTTCAGATGAATTACAACAGATTATAAGGCCTATAAATCTAAATCTAAATAGATTGTATAGTTTTTAATCCAAATAAAATACGATTATAAAATTTATCAATACATCTTGAAATATTATCGTGATCATCAATATATATCTCCTTCCCATCATTTTTAAGATATGAAATTATGGATTATATTTAATTATATTGTAATTATTTTATATATTTCATTAAAATAATTAAATGAATTTTATAATAATTACTTTAATAAAATAATATATTTTTTTATTTTTTAAAAATTAAATAAATATTTTTAAATTAAGAAGAAAGAAAAATCAATATATATAATTTTAAAATTTAAATTTTATAAATTAAGTAAAATATTTAGATTTATTAAATTTTTATATAATTATATAATTTTTATTTTAAATAATATGATTATATTATAATTAAATACTTAATAATATAATTAAATTTTTTAATATTATATAATAAATATATCCTAACAGTACATCACTGATTAAATTTAGGATTTCAATGAAAACGACCCCATCTAAAATAAACCAATGACTATGATATAAATAAAACACTATTATATTTATTAAGAATTCCCACGAAACACCGTACACATCCACCTCAATCAAAACACAGCCATCTTTTCGACTTCAAGAAAATAAAAATAGAAAAACTGACACAATTTAACGGAAGAATTTAAACTTTTTAGAACTCATATGTCACATTTTCATAACTTTATTTAATTTTTTTTATATATTTATAAAATATAATATAATTTAATAAAAAAATAACTCTATTTATCTTTAATATACATTTTTTTAACTTTTTAGAACTCATGTATCGCATTTTCATAAATTATTTCAAATATTTTTTTATATTTGTTAATTTGCTCAAAATTAAACTATAATAATAATAGAAAATGATCCCAGATCTTGTTACATATCGTTATTATTAATAACTAATAATTCTTTTATATATATATATATAATCTGACACAATTTAATGAAATAATTAACTCTATTTGTCTTGAGTATACACTTTTTTTGAATCTTGTTTACACATGTCACATTTTTGTAAATTATGTTAAATGTTACTTTATATTTATTAATGTATTCAAAAGTGAACTATAATCACTAAAAACATTTAGAAATAATCCTGAGTTTAAAAAGCTGACTATATATCATTATTTTTAATGGAAAATATTTCATATATATATAATCAAATCTAATGAAAAAGGCAACACGAAATTGAACTAAGTCTTCTTCGAATCTTTGCACCTAATTAAGGCAGGGCAGAGCATTCACACAGTCAGTCTAAGAATGAAAAGCTTACTTGAGACAATTTAATGGACTTTTTGGTCCACAAGCAGAAACATTTGACATTAAACTCAAATAGCGCAAAAATTTCAACATTCAAAATATCAACTTAAAATATTATATGAAAAAACTCATTTTCATATAATAATTGAAAGTTGGATAGCCCAATATTTCACTCAAAACGCGCTTATTAAGAAAAGGGACTGTCCAGACTTATAACCAACACATTGCTGGCTTCTCTTGGCGATGTGGGACTCCAACACTCCCCCTCACATCGGACGGGAACACCGCAACCGACTGCCTACCCGCGCCAAGTGACCAACAGTCACGGAGCCGAGTAGGTAACGGGCACATCGGGACCCCCAGGATCAGCTCTGATACCAAATTAAAAGCTGGGCAGCCCAATATTTCCCTCAAAATGCGCTTATCAGGAAAGAGACTGCCCAGACTTATAACCAGCACATTGGTAGCTTCTCTGGGCGATGTGGGACTCCAACAATAATTAGAGCCATCTTTTATTGTCCCAAATATAAAGTTAATATTCAGTGTCAAATTCTCACTGATAAGAAACTCCATGCAATAATAGACTACTAATCAGGCTCACACTTTTTCTACTAAGATAATTATTTCTCTCTAGTACTTCCTTTCCCAATTCCTTTGGATTGGCCATTTTTCGCATCGTCATCCTCGATTCCTCTCATATTTTTCTTCTGTTCCCTTTGATTTTCTTCTGTTCCTGTTTTTGTTGGTTGTTTATTTGGTTCGTGTTGCTTAAGATTTGCTTGCTTTCTAACCCTATTTCATGGACGAAACCCAAAATCTAGTTGATTTATCTGGTCTCTGTTAGAACAAGTATGTGAAAAATAATGAAAAACAATATTATCGATATATTAAAATGAATTGTTTGGATTGAATCGCGTACTAAGTCGTTCTTTTTAATATATTTCGTAACTCTGTCTAAATTTGTACAAACAAACACATCTTTATGTTCGTAGGACAAAACAAACTAATTTTTTTTTCTATCTCAGAGCTTTATGAAACACAGCTTTATCGGAATGCTACACCTCTCAAATTTTATATTGCTCGGAAATTTGAGAAAATCTTTTGAATTTTATTTTCTTTGGTTTTGCTATGAAGAACCGTTGAACCATTTTTTAGTTGTTAAGTTCTATTTTAAAAATAAGAGCTATATCCCTCTTTTTATAGCTTAAAAAGATGAACACATTCACATAATTATAAAAATAATGATTATAAAATAACGGTCATATAATTATGAAAATAACGGTAACAAAATAATGGTTTTTCTCATCAATTTTTTTATTTAAATTCACATTATTTTCAACAATCTTCTACTTGAATTTTATATCAAAATAGTTTTCATCGAGCAATCGATCTATTAAAAGTATAAGATTGTACATAAGCAAAATGCGTTTATTGACTTGAACATTTGCATAGTGTTGATGCTTTAGAATATACTAGAATAACTTGTAGTTTTGAACTCTATCTCTAACAACATTAAACACACAACCTTCCCAAGATGTAGTTCGAAAAGCCTGTGCTTTACGGTCATGCACGTGTATCCCAGTATAGTGAATGCTCTAATAAATTTTGCCCAAAATTTTCATAGGAAGCGGTCACACTTCCACATTCACATAAGTGAGTCTATCAAGAGTACTCTTGTAGTCATGTACTCCATTCCACATAGAGTATAAAACTCATTAAGGGTTTAATAATTAACTCATCCTTCTCTTTCGCTTCATGCTTCTAACAATATAGAGGTTTTGAAAAACTTCTTTCTTGGTAATCCTTTTGTCAAATGATCAAATTTTTTTTATTAGAACGTATATGGTTCACTTTACAGCTCCAGTAGAGATAAATTATCTAACAGTACTATACTTACGACGTATTTGTCATCTTTTGTCATTATAGTAACGGTTTTCAATCTTTGCAATAGTCGTGGTATTATCGTAGTGGATCAGAACAACTAGTATCAGTCTTTCCCATAAAGAGATCTCAACTAACACACTTTTTAACTAGCCTACTTCTTCACTAGAAGTAGCTAGTGCTATCATTTTAGATTCCATCATAGATTGAGCCAATATTGTTTGTTTCTTAGACTTCCAAGAAACAGCTCCACCAGCAATGTTAAATATATAGCCACTAATTGTTTTGGAGTCTTCTAATAAAGTGTTTCAATTAGCATCATTGTATCCTTCTAGAACAACGGGAAATTTTTTTACAATGTATTCCAAGGTTTATAGTTCTCTTAAGGTATCTTAAGACCCTTTCAATAGCATTCCAATGCTTTATACTAGGTCAATTGGTAAACCTACATAGTAGTCCCACAACATAAGCTATGTCTGGTCTAGTGTAGTCAATAGCATAACGTAAGCTACCAATGATGTTCGCATACTCAGTTTATCTAACACCGTCTCTGGTGTTCTTGAACAACTTTACACTAGGATCATAAGGAGTATATACATGTTTACAGTTAAAGTAATTATATTTCTTTAAGATCTTCTCAATGTAATGATATTGATCTAGAGAAAGTACCTTATCAGACCTAATAATCTTTATACCAAGGATTACACTCGCTTTTTCGAGGTCTTTCATATCAAAGTTAGCACACAACAAAATTTTTACATTAACATTAATATTTGACCCAAAAATAATCATGTCATCCACATATAAACATATAATAGTGCAAATGTCATTTTCTGATTTATAATAAATGCATTTGTCACTTTCATTCATTTTTTAATTCATATGGGATAACTAGATTATCAAAATTTTCATGTTGTTTTAGACCATAAAGAAATTTATTTAGTTTACAAACTTTATTTTTTTGACAACAAAGCCCTCAGGTTGATCCATATAAATCTCTTCTTATAAGTCACCATTTAAGAAGACAGTTTTAACATCCATTTGGTGCACTACTAAATCATAGATAGCACAAAGAGAGAAAAGCATACGTATGGAAATTATTCATGTGATTGTTGAAAATGTGAAAGTGAAAATGTATCAAAGAAATTCACATTTTCTCTTTATCTATACCCTTTGACTATAAGACGAGCTTTGTACCTTTCAATAATACCATCGGGTTTTAATTTCTTCTTTAGTATCCATTTACATCCTAAGGTTTTGTAACCAGGAGGTAAGTCAACTAAATTCCAAGTTCTATTATATTCCAAAGAGTCCATTTCATCATTTATGGCTTATTCTTATAAGTTGGCATTTAAAGAAGATAAAAATTCTTTAAAAGTTTGACGATCTTCCTCTAAGGTATAAAAAATTAGACCCAAAATCCTTAGAGGTTTGAGCTCGTTTACTTCTCCTACTTTTCGTGTCTAATTCCTCACTTTTTTTACTAGTTTTAGTAATGGTTAAACTACTAGAAGACGAGCCCCCACTATTCTTCAATTTAAAAGGAAACCTATGTTCATAGTAGTCATCATCATTTGATTCTATAACTACATGATCATTTAAGTCATAGAATTTATAAGCTTTACTATTCATAGCATATCCTATGAACACAAATTCATATGTTCTACTAGCAAGTTTATTTCTTTTAGGATCAGGGGATTCTAATATAGACTAAACAACCCCAAGTTTTAAAATAAGTTAATAAAATTTCTTATTTTTCAAAATTTCATATAGTGAAATTTTACTAGTAGATTTAGGTACTCTATTTAGCACATAGAAAACAATTAATAAATTTTTTCTCTACCAATGTAAAACATCACCAGAGTTTAATAAAATTGTAAAAATTGATTCAATAAAATTTTTATTTTTTTCTTTCAACTTTGCTATTCATTTAAGGAGAATAAGGTACAGTTTTATCATATATAATTTCAAGAGTTTTATAAAACACATTGAAAATATTGAAATCATATCCAATGCCTCTATCACTTCGAAATATTTTTATGCATGTGGTAATTTATCTATAAAAATAGAAAATTAAAATTGTTCATCTAAAGCCATAACTTCATAAGTTATTTCATGTGATGTGTTCAAAAATTCATATTATTGAGTTTCCACAGATATGTCATTAATATTTTGGTACTTTATGTATCTATTGACAACATATTTCTTTATTCCAGCTTCCTCAGTGTGATACTTCTTTTGAAGTGCATCCCAAATTTCCTTACATGTTATGTTAGCTTCTCCTTCATTTGTGTAACAAATCTTTTTGTGCCCACGTAAAGCTTGATAAGAACGAAACACTTTGTTACATACTTCATACTTATGTTTTGCTCTAGCTTTCTTCTTAAACTTAATCTCATCTAATTCCTCAAACTCATTCGTTGATCTTATTGTTTCTTCCTTAAAGACTTGATCTTATTACTTATTATTGTTCATACATACATCCCTTGAAAGCAAAACAAGACACATAGCAACATCTTCTTCAGGGGAAGTATCAAAAACAGAACTTATCGATTATGGTTCAAAATAATTGGGTTTGTTTAACTTGGGTTTTCTCAATTCTTCAAAATTCTACTTCTGGATCTCTAAAACTAGTAGTCTCCAACTCATTTTAGATTGTTTCCAAGATGGTTTATTTGACTTAGTCTCACTTTCTCTATCTTGAATAACAGACCTATAATTCATTACAAATGTGAACATAGGATCTGCAAGTTTGAAACTTTTATTGGGATTCTTTCTGAACCTATAAACCAAAGTTTTTTCCTTTTTATATATTTTTGTAGGAAATCAGTCTAGGCTTATGATTGATTCCTAATCAGCCTTTGATTTTCAGAGTGGAATCAACCCTTGATTTTAGGAGGTTCATTTATTGATTTTTAGGTTAGAATCATCCCCTGATTTTTAGGGTAAGTTCTAACTTTATTTCTAGCTTTATATTAGTATCTTCCAACTGTATATTAGTGTATTTATAGCTGTATATTAATCATAACAATTATATAAATATATGTATCTGGTATCAAGAAAAGGGAAAAGAAGGGAATAAGAATAATACAACTTTCAAAGAGCTTGTTTTCTTTGGGAAGGCCTTTCGGCCTTGGCATTTTTCAACACCAATTTACAATATGGTATCAAAGCTTTAGGTTCATAAACCGCTACTCTTAGCCTC
Source organism: Hippophae rhamnoides (assembly GCA_033030585.1). NCBI lineage: Eukaryota > Viridiplantae > Streptophyta > Magnoliopsida > Rosales > Elaeagnaceae > Hippophae > Hippophae rhamnoides. Next base: position 55,306,746 of record CM065428.1, on the reverse strand, counting down.
CTCTCACACTCCTCATCAATGCCCTTCCTTTCTTGCTATTACTTACTAGCTTATGTGAATCTGTCTCACAATTTCAGATTTGTTATCACTTCCTTTATTACTCCATGAAAATTATTCTTGGGTTTTTACTTCTTCAAGATATGATAATATTTTTCTAGGTCTTCCACCTAGCTCTCCTATTATGGAACCAAATGGAAATTTGTCTAGGTTGTAGACCTAGTGCCTTAGCCAACTGCATTTTCCTCACATGCTCAAGCTTGTTCCAAATTCAACCTCTTCTTCTTTTCCCCAAGCTATAACAAATCATCTGACAATTCATTTTCTTCATCATATGAACTACTTGATGATCTTCATGACATAAGTAACGGTGGTTGTTATTTTCATTATGATGATCCATACCTATTCATTTTAGTTCTACTTCATCTTCACCATCGTTTGGGGTGGTTGGAAATACAATTTTCTCAACTGGCAGTGGATTTATACTTGGAGCTCCGGCATCACCTACTACAACTGGTATTGCAAGCTTCATACACAACATCACCCATTTCATTTTCATCCAATAACATTAGCATTTCTATTTCATCAGCCATGGATGGATCTTCTGTAGTGTAGTAGAATTTGCATCAGGACCAGAATTCTCAACAAATGCATCGAGGTCAGTAGCATTAGTACAAATTATCCAGTGTTACATTATTTCCCACATCACAAGTTGGTCAAGTTTTACTTCCCAATGCCACGAGTATGAGAGTTTTCGAATCTTTTCTTCAGGATCCAAATAGTCGGGTACAAGTACAGAAGAAACCACGTTAGCGAACCTCATCCACAGCAGATTGCAATTTTATCATCAGTAAATCCTTAGACTTATTTGAAAGGTGCAGTTGTTGTTTAAGTTCATTGACCAAATCTTTCATTAACCTGAGATTGGTAGTTACTTCAAGTAAGGTTTCCTACAGAGCCTGGGAGAAAACATCTAAGTATACATTCACTAGATGCACTTCATAGATTTATTCTTCAACCTTTTGGAAGAGTACCTATGGGGATGCTGAATTGAATGTCTCATCATATGAAACAGGACTACAAATCCACCTCTCAGCATCCTCCCATTTTGAAGTAGGTCATCTCCTTTCAAGATTCTTTAACTTCATGGTAAAGAATTAGAAAATGCCAACTCAAGGTCCTTCTGTGATTGGTCCATAACAATGGAGTAATTCAAGAAGTTGGTAAAGTCAACCAACCCATTTGATGTCAACAATGAACCTTTTTCGGTTCAAGCACCAAATTTTCCTTCCATGGCTTCCCGAAAATATGCTCTACCAAATGCGCTGCCTTTATCAGGCTTAATGCGCACTTCTAGCCATGGTTCACCATCGCCGACATGAATGCATCTTCATTAGGAAACTGACACAGTTCCAATTATGTTATTTTTGTATCAAGTATCAAGTTCAGCTTTCAATGAACTTTCTTCACTATCAAATTGGCCATAGATAGATCAAATGACAATACAATGACTTCCATTTTTCTATATTTGGTAAAGTAACAAGCTTTTCCATTTCAAGAAAATTATCCATGAAAATAATTTCGATTGAAGGGACCTTTCGGTTTCTTCCAATAAACTTCTCATTCTAAAATTGAAGTTCTATGACTAGAAAAGATGTCCTTGAATATAATTGGCCTTAATGACATTCATTTGTCTCAATGTTACTTGTTTGGTCTATATTTATATATCCACCCTCCGAGCTGCAGAAAATTCAACTACATTGCTCCATTTAGTTTCAATGGGCACCTTCCGAGATGTAGGAAATTCAACTGCATTACTCCACTTAGTTTCAATGGCCACCCTTCAAGCTACAGGAGATTTAACTACATTACTCTACTCAGATTCAATAGCCACCCTCTAAGCTACAGGAGATTCAACTACATAGCTCCACTCAGATTTGGTGGTTAAATCTTTTTTTTTTCAATAGTCCTCATCTTCATATCCTTATCAGAAGCTTCAAGCTTAAGTTGAAGATCTTTTTCAAGGCACATAGATAGATCCAAGGCCTTGGCGATGATGGATTAAATCTCTCTAACGGATCTTACCTGCCTAATATGGAGGGGTAGTCTTGTGGTGAATGAGAGGTCCCACATTGGCAAGAAAATTTTGAGGGTAGCCTCTCTTATCATAGAAAAGTTCAATTCCATCTCACAATCATTTTTCACTTCTTATATTATTTCAGCCTCATCAAACGCGGTCTTCTCATCATATTGCAATGGTTGGTGCTGTTAATTCACCATTTTCCTCATAATACCAATCTTCAAGCTACTTAGCATCGAGATCTATAATCATTTTTGGGATGTCATCATATACCAAACTTAGATCCATAAACCTTTTAGATCCAACTTACGGGGGAGTGTTGAATGTTAACTCTTAATTTAAGGAGTAAATTAAGGGTTCTAGTCCACTATGATCGAACTAAACATGTGGAAATAGTTAGACACTTCAACAATGAAAAAATTGGAGGCAAGATGATCTCCCTCAACTATGTTCCATCTAGACAACAAATAGCAGATATCTTAACCAAAGTTTTATTTCTGCCTAATTTCACAGAGTTAAGTGTAGCACTTGGTTTGAAAAACATATATTACCTAGCTTGAAGAGGAGTGTAGGAAATCAGTCTATGCGTATGATTGATTCCTAAGCAGCCCCTGATTTTCAGGGTAGAATCAGCCCCTGATTTTCAGGGTAGAATCAGCCCATGATTTTTAGGGTAGCATCAGCCCATGATTTTTAGGGTAGCATCAGCCCCTGATTTTAGGAGGTTAGTTTCTTGATTTTTAGGGTGGAATCATCCCCTAATTTTCAGGACGTAGTTTCCTGATTTTCAGGGTGACTTCCAACTTTATTTTTGTGTCTTCTAGTTGTATATTAGTGTATTACAATTGTATATTATTCATAACAACAATTATATATATATATTGGTATTTAGAAAAAAGAGAAGAAGGGAATAAGAATAATACAATTTTAAGATAGCTTGTTTTCTTTGGGAAAAGGCCTTTGACTTTGTCATTTTTCAACACCAATTTACAACAATTTTAATTTTTTCTTCTTCTTCATTAGAAGAGTAGGTAAGTGAGCTTTCATGTGACCACCCAAAGCTCTACCATTATCAAAAATTCTAAAACAGAGCTTGTATTTGTGCCTTTCCATTAGCACAGACACGCCAAGAGTACAAAACAGAGCAAGCAAAGATCAAAGCTTTAAAGGCTTATGAGACTTTGCTTCTCTCTCTAAGTAGCTCATTCCGCTAACGGGTCCATTTCCAAGTGACAAAACTAACAGATCCTCAAAGCCATTAACAAAAGAAAAATCACGCTTGTTATGCAGAACGTGTGTTACAACATGAACCATTGGATTTTTTATCACCAAACCAATATCAATGGCAGAGCACGAGGTCTTTCCATCGATAGAATTGAGGTTAAATGGCTTGAAGAGATTCGACGTTGTAGAAGTGGCGCGTCAAACCTTCGAAAGTTCAAAGTTGTAACTTGGTGACTCAAATGCGTTGGCTCCTGAGAAAACGAATGGAGTAGAGCTTTTCAAGTCGAAGTAGCTAGAGATGGATGTGTCCTGTTATAATCGGTTTTAGTGTCAGATCCTAATTCGTCCTGAGAATTAGATTGATTAGACTTTTTATCGAGGGTGTTGGGTTCTTCTTCACTTCCGTCTTCACCTTGCTCATCTTCATGGTCTGTTCAACAATGGACTTGTTATTGAGATTGGTCATCATTATCATCTATTGTCAGCGAACATCCATTGATTAATTTAGTCAAAGTTCCTTTTTTTCTAGCAGTAGATCAGACGACAACAGGAAAAGAAGAAGAGAAAAATCCTCTCGATAATGAAGGTGAATTTAAGATTTTTTTTATGGTTGAGCTTAGTAGTTAACATTTCAATAGACATGGTAGATAGATTACGTCTTAAAATTGCTAGAATAAGTATGTGAAAAACAATGTAAAAAATTTATTACCGATATATTGAAATGAACTACTTGCGTTGAATCGCAAATTAGGTCACTTTCTTTAAGACGTTTCGCAGTTTTGCCCAAATTCATGCAAGCAAACACAACCTCGTCGTCCTTAAGATAAAACAATCTAGAATCTTTTTTTTTTGTCTTAGAGGTTCACTACACTAATGAAATCCGGAATGCTACACCTCTCAAATTTTATGTTTCTTAGAAATCTGAGAAACAATTATAAATTTTATGTTCTTTGGTTTTGCTATGAAGAATCGTAGAACCGTTGAACCGTTTTTAAGTTGTTAAGTTCTGTTTCAAAAATGAGAGTTATGTCCCTATTTTTATAGCTTAAAAAGATGAATACATTCACATAATTATAAAAATAGCAGTAATAAAATAATGGTCACATAATTATAAAAATAACGGTAACAAAATAATGGTTTTTCTCATCAATTTTTTATATTTAAATTCACATTATTTCCAATAGTCTCATCCTAGATGTTGGTGACCTAATTGAACAAGAGCAAAGTTCTTATAGCCTTGCGATAGCCACTGAAGTAATCTCAAAGAAGTTCATTAATGTTGATGCTCTCCTCCGAATTCATAGGAAAAGCTTGACAAAGGCTAGAGGACTAGATATTAAGGAGGTTAGTCGCACCACATTTGTGTTCCACTTTGGGGATGTTGATGAGCTAGAGTTGGTGCTTAAAAAGGCACCTTAGAGTTTTGACAATAGCCACGTGATCATATAGAAACTGGACTCAAGTGTATCTCATTCTAATTTACTGTTTGATTCTATTTCTACTTGGATCGAAGTTCATAATCTACCTATGGATTGGAGAGTGGAAGCTTTTATGAGAAGAATTGTAGGATTCATAGACTCTATGATTGAAATGGATAAGTTCTCTTTATTTAATGGTCTTATCAGGTCTGTTAGGACTCGTGTTAAATTTGATATCTCTAAGTCTATTATTCCTATTGCTTGGATCCCTTACCAATTTGTGTACGTATGGGTGGAATTTATGTATAAGAGGCTCTCAAAATTCTATTACTATTGTACAAAGCTAACTCACCAGAGCAAGTTTTGTGAGGCTGCTGATGATAGTAGTATTGCTTTGGAGGTAAGAATGCATTCTATGGGGAATGGTTAAAATGAGATATTAATATGAAAGTTTCAACTCAAGTCAAGGAAGGGGGATTGAGGAAGAAGAATGTTTAGGGATTTATGCTTGAGTCTCGTAGTAATTCTGAGAAGAGAAAAGGGAGAGGCAAAGCTACTGGCTATGGAAAAGAAAATACATTTTTTAGTTCTAGAAGAGGGAAAGGTGTTGGTACTTCTAGGGCTGTTAAGATTGGGAAAAGAATGTGGCAAAGTATGAAGGATGTTGTTTACTTGAAGAGTATTCAAGGTGGATCAAATATGCCTTTGCAAGAGATACATGTGGTTAATGAGGAATGAATTATTGAAGATGGTGGAGTGGAAAATACAATTGCTGAATTGACTATATAGGTATGAAAGCTTGTAATGTTCTTCTCTGTAATGGCTTTGGTGATTTGTTGGTTTGTTGGTATTCTTTGGCTCTACTAACGTAGTTGTCTATTTTTTTTCCCTAGATTTTGTTATGTAATTATAGTTGCTTATGTCCTTGTTTCTATGTTGTTGATCCGTTGCATAGTTTCTAGATTACTGGTTGTAGTGTATGTGTTAATCGTTTATATTTCTAGGAAGCTTTGTTTTAATTGAACATTTTCAATTGGATAACTCATTAAACAACTCTTATGGCTATCAGGTAAGGTTTTATTAGAATATATTGTTGCTAGTTTTCAACTAGTTAAGTGTCTTAGTATGATTTAATCCCTATTAATGTTGTTGTAGAAGGAGTTGGAATTGTTAGGTTGTTTGTCAACGTAGCTTGTATTGGTTTTGTAAAATTATGCTCTGATTTGGAAGGAGGGGGGCCAAAAAAAAATCACGACATTATCTTATCATACATGCAAATAAAATGATATGAAACTTTCAAACTTGATATATAAGGAGGTTTGGACAAATTAGAACGGTCTCTCTCTTCATTTATTTTTTTTAATTTTTTTTTTGCTTGAGATGGGCCGGACTAATGGAAGGACAGGAGTAAATCAGCCATTCACTTGTCATGGACTCGGCCCATTCTGGGTGGATGCCCAAGTTTCTCAGATTTTTTTTAATATAAAAAAAGTGTAGATACTCTCCCCAAATTAGGGTATTAATGTGCGGTTTGATTTGTTAATTGCAAGTGGTATATTTGCCTCTTTTATTCTGAAAAAGAACATAATATACATTTTACAATATTTTATTAAAATATTACATCTGTCATGATTAAGACGTGATAGCCTTAGAGTAAAAATTCAACATAAAAATTTCAACGGCTTGGTATGATTTGTCTTAAAAACCTATCTTAATCTTTACTTTATTAACAAAATTATAACATTTAATTTAAAAGAGACCATTCAAGACCCTAATATTTTAAATGATATATCGACAAAAATTAAAATATAATTTAAGATAAAATATCTGAATTCCTTTATAAATATCTTTTCAATAGCTGAATGTTGACTTTCCTTTTTATTGAACTTTGATTGTTTTTTAATAATTTTAAATTTGTAGTTACATTTTAATAATTTGTATTGAAATTTTAAAACATAATGACGATCGACGAATCACTTGGTAACGGAAACATCAAGATATTGTATGAGAATAGCTTAAACTCGTATAATTGGAGATACTTTCAGATTCTAATCTCACTTACAAATAACAATATCAAAAACGCAAAGTGCAAGAAGGGCAGCACACAAAGTATGTTGAAATTTAATCAAGCAGAAATAAAAGAGATGCAAGTAGCTGGCTGAGAGGCAGCTAGCTAATGCTGAAATCAGACAGAAGCTTGACATGGCTGCAAACACGATTCTTTGTCTTCTCCATCACATACCGGGGATTGAAATAGATCACGATACCATTAATGAATTTGAAATGTTCTTCTTAAATATATTTGAGGCTAGAAATAAGCTAAACCATCCAGATCAAGAGCAAACCCAGATCAAAAGTGAAGCTTAACTTCCTTCATCATGGTTTGTGAATCTTGAATCCGAAAACTCTAGGAACGTAGCCCTGTGATGCTTTTTGTGGCTTCAGGTTCCCGTATGACATCAAGAACAGGTGAGGAAATGTCGTTCCAAAATATGCTCCATCAATGTCTGGACAAAGTTAAGAAAACTTTAAAAGTTATTAAAAAGACAAGGCAAATGCCCATGGACAGGGTTGTATGGGGCGTCATGAAAAGGATCCAAAATACATGATATAGGTGCTAAGCAAAAATAAATACATAAATAAATAAGTAAAATACAATGCAAGTTATGTGTAACAGCATTGGCACAATAGTGATAAGGGAAACACACATAGACAAAGGGCACTTCTTCTCCATATAATACCAGAAAATATATAACAATTGTTATTGAATTTATTTTGCACAAAAAACAAATTCATAAAAAAAAGAAATATTTGTTTTCCCGATGATAAATCTACTTCTGCATTTTCTCATTTATAGTTGACTCAGCTTTTTATTCAATTCAGAAAGACATCAAATTATAACACTATACACAAGTTTTACCTAGTTCTTCATAAGAATAATGAAAATAACCACATGCTAAACCAAATAGTAATCACAATTAGAAAAGCCCAGTTCCACACCCTTAACCACTCGCCTAGCTTGCAGAGAGAAATAACTAGATACTAAATTGCTTAGAGGAGAAAAGGAAAGGAAAAGGTAGAAATGCACAAAAAGAAACACCATGAATAAGATACATGTCCACGTATTAAGAAGTCATTAAATCCAATAAAAAAGGATACTGCCTTGATACTTGGATCGAGGGTAGTAAACGTCTTCACATTTGAGACAGTATATCTTAACTGTGCTTGATCTAGGAATGTCTGACTGGCCAACTGGGAGGCAGGGTTGCCCACAACAGTAAACTCTAGGACATCTACCAAAATCATAGGTCTTGTACTTGTCCAGCTGTAGATGTTTTAATGGAGTCATTGTAGTCAGCCCAAAATTTAGGGTCACAATAAACATATGAAATTTCAGATAAAGAATCAAGAACAAAATCCCACCATTGCTGCCATGCCTTTGCTAGTCAAAATATATCGAGCATGAATCATACCATAAAGCATTTCTGCTGCTGATTCAATTAATTCATTTTGTTCCTCAGTAAACATATCACCTGCAAAATATAAAACCACCTAAATCCTTATCCTCTATTGTTATAAGCATATATCCATATTCCATAAAAAGAACCTTTTTCCCACTGTGTGCATCTCACTTTACATGTAATGTTAGGTTTTTAAGTGTTGTTCAAATAAATGAAAAATATCAAAGAAAACACAAGTTCAGGAAGACAAATAATAGTCACATAGTTAAGTAGCTCACTGATAAAAACTACGGTTCTCATATTTATACATGAGAAGGCAGTTCAATACTTCAATATCATTTCATAATTTTCTAAATCACGACGCAGGAAAAGCTTACCATGAGAAGATTCAACATCCAGTATCAAATCAAGTGCGTAATCATAGTAGGGAACTTGGCTGCTTAATCCACATAGGTTAAAATCGTCTTGTATGTAATCATCATCAACTTCACAAAAAAAATCATTTCCTCTGAGATTGCAAAACCATGAAATCCAAGATGTGTCATCCCCATCAGATCCACTAACATCGGACTCTTCACTGTCAGTTTCAGATTCCTCTACAATTCATAAAGAATAATGGCATCATATAAATTAATGGAACCGGGTAACCTATTGTTTATAAGCACACAAACTTTAAACCACGAAAGACAAATTTAGGAATGTCGTTGCAGATGGATGAAAAGGCAGATTTAACGAATTATGGATATTTTTAAGACACTTCATGAGTAAATCCCTACGCCACTTCCAAATTTTTTTATACAGTGTATTATTCTTGTTGTGATTCTATTGAAAACCACTTTCAAATTTATTTTTTTTCTTTTTCTTTTGATGTCATATTAGCTTTCGTATATTAATGATTTCTTCAAAGATAGCAATGACCTCTATATTCCAGCTGCCAGCATCTAAAAGAAAATAGCTTACAGTTACAAGCTTCTATCTAAAAGCATGGTTGAAACAATTTATGCTAGACAAATTGCACAATGAGAACCTGGAATACCCCACTCCCAAAAGTTACTAAAACTCGTAACCCGCAACCCAGGAAAAAAATAAAAATAAAAAAGAACCTTCATGGTTATAAACTGCACTAAAGATTCATAAAATACACTGCAAATTACCCGAAATCTAACATACTTGTCACTCAGGGGACTAGAAGCAACATGAAACGCACTCTTCTTTTTTTTTTTTGGCTAAACAACAACAAGAAACACATTCGAACCTCCAAAAGTACCAAAATATAATTCAATTTTTTGAAGTTACAGCTACAGTACTAAAATAATAATTATTATAATCAATAACATCGACAAAATGAGATAAATTTATTGGGGAAAAAAACAGAAAAGGAAGGGGGACGATACGAACCATGGGAGCAATTGGTCTTGGAGAGAGAAGCAGAGTGAGAGTCGCGATAATCAGCTGGGGTCTTACCCATCAGAACCGACTTAGCCAACTTATCTCTGCCATTATTAGCAATCGTCCCAGACATGGACGGTGAAGATCGCTCCAATTGCTTATCTAAAGCGTCATTGATCCGCTTTCGATCGACAGAAGTCACCTCCGCCTTAGACCCGCGATCTCTGTACATTCTTCACCTTTCCTCCACAACTTCGTTTCCTTCCCTTCCTCACCCCGAAATTATCACTGAAACATGGGCTCAAGGCCCTAATAGACAAAAACAAAAAACAAAAATTTGTTTCTTTGAAATGAGGATCTAACAAATCTAATAAAAAGAAAAAAACCCTAGAGCTCAGGGAGACTTTTAAGGGTTTCGATGCCCAACCAAGGATAGCTCGTAGCAACCCATTCTCGCTCTCTTCGTTTCGCTTCGCTAGCAGCTTAGCTTGCAATTAGAACAACAGTCGAAGAAATACACGCTAGAACAACAGTCGAAGAAATACACGCTACGGATCTTTTTAACGAGACGTTGTTCCCTGAAGTATGAAAATGTATTCAAAGTGTCTCGATAGTATTTGTACTGCGGAGGTTTCGTCATTCTTACACAGTATTCAATACACACGAAAATGTTAATAAAATATACTTTTTTAGTCGTATCATTATTTTATTTTTAATATTTTTTATTTAAATTTTATAGATTTTAGTTTAATAATATTATTTAAAAAATATTAATTTAAAATAATTTATTATTTAATTAGATATATTTTACATATATATATATATACTAATATTCGTATAATATTTAAATGATAATTTTAGACAATAAATTAATTAAATATATTTAAAAAATATTTTAAGATAATTAATTAATTATTTATTTTAAAAATATCTTTTCAATATCGTACATATATTATTATGCGTCTAAAAATTATATTATTTTAATATATTTTTTAAATAAAATACCTTAAAGTAATACTTTATCAAAAATAAAATAATAACATAAAATTGATGAATTTAAATATTAATGTCTAAAAATAATAATAAAATATAGATTAATAATATAAATATTGATATCCAGATAAAATATAAAAAAAATATTAGTATAATATAATTTATAATTATTAAATTAAATATTTAAATATTTTAATTATAATTATTTAATATATTAATTAAAATAAATATTATATTTATTTATTGTTGTTAGTATTAAATAAAAAATAATTAATGTGATATTCTTAAAAATTATTAAATTATTGATAATTTTTTATTTAAATTTCATTAATTTTTTAAAAATTTTATCAACAACAATAATATTATTATATGTCAAAAATTTATATTTTAATATTTTAACATACATCAATATAGTTATTAAAATAACCTAAAAGTAACTAATATAATTTATAATAACAAAAATAATGAATATTATTTAAATTAATTTGTTAGTTATTTAAGAATAATGATATTATCGTAATAATTTTAATATTGCATAATGGATATATAGACTAAAGTATACAATTAATATTCAAACTTTAATTAAATTTATATATAGGTCTTAAATTTTTAAAATATATGATTTTTTCTTCAAATTTTTAAAACTTAATATTTAAATGATTTATTCTAAAAAATTTAAAACTTTAAATATAAGTATTAAAATTTTGATTTACAAATATATATTTTAATAGAAAATTAAATATCTATGTGTAAAACTTCAAAAGTTTTATGACTACATTGTAGAATTTAAAATTTTAATTATATATGTGTAAATTTAGTTAAAATTTATAGATAAATAATATATTTTATCCAAAAATATATAAAACATTATTTTTATTACTAGTATTAATTACACATTAATATTATTATTTTTGTATAAAATTATCATCAATAATATATTTTTATTGTATTATCAATTTATATCATGAAAATATCTTATTATATTTAAAAAATGAAAAATATTTTAAAAATTTAATAGATTAGATAAATTAGATACTTAAATCTACTGACTTTTAAATAATATATTAAAAATTTACTAAATTTTAAAAAATAAGATATTAAAATCAATAGATATTTCTATTATATTAATTTTTAAATTAAATAGACCTTTAATATATTATTTATAGTAGGTTAAAAGTATACGAAAGATATATTAAATTTAAAAAATAAAACTTTATAAAATTATTATTGAGTTTTAACGCCCTAAAAGTGAATTAAAATATAAACTTGTGAAAAATGAGATAATAGTTTTAGAAGTTGATTTATGATATGTAATGAGTTAATTTATTTATTTATTTTTACTTATTAATAGATCTATTTAGTTTTTTAATTTATAAAAAATTTAAATAATTATAAAATTAAAGTTTTTATTTTTAACAATAATATGATTAAATATTTTTTTATATAAAAGTAAGATTCATATTTCAATTGACTCGTTAAAAAAGAAAAAGAAGACCAATCTTCTTTGCGCGCATTCACAGGGATTTTAATGTAATCATTGTAAGTTCACAAGTGGTACTTGTTCAATCCCTCGTGTAGAATTCAGTAGCGGTAGGACCAGAGATTACTCTGTTTATCCAACATATCATGTGATTCACGTAATATAGATTTCAAGGAAGGATTTGATAGGGTTTTCTTTTTTCTTTTAGGTAAAAATATTATTTAAATTTTTTATTTTAAAAATACATTTACTAATTTTTTTTAAATAAATATTAATAGGAATATTTTTGCTATTTATTCTAATCTTATCCAATAAAAAATTACAAAGATGATTGGTAAAAATATTATATTCTTTTACATAATGATTTAAATACTCTTAATAATTTTATTTATTTTTAAATAAATTTAAAATTATTAAATATTTTTTTATGTTGTTTTTATAAATAAATTGAATAAATATTATTTTTTAAAAATTTAAAATTAAATGACATGTTTTGAATAAATAAAAGTATCGATATAATATTTCACTCTAAATTTTATAATAAAATTATTTTTTATTGATAATAATTTTTTAAAAAAATTATTCATTACATGTAATATTATTACAATTAATATAATAATTAATTAAAAATTAAAAATATATATTTTATTATTTTAATTAATAATTATTCATATATTAATTATAATTATATTATAATTTATAAAAAATACTCTAATTTTATTTACGAAATTAATTTAAAAAATAAACATTATATATTTTATTGTAATAATAATAAGTAAATGTTATAATATTATTACACATTATTATTTTCAACATGTATGCTTTTGTTTATCGGTATTTTTTTGTTTTTGTTTTTTTTAATTACAAATTCCTTTTGTTATTCGTGGGGAGGCCATTTGGCGCGCTAACACTAACCGAATATTTTTGATATTTTTTTCCTTTTAATATTTTCTCACATTTCTCTTTTATTCCATTTGAATATAGGCAGGTAAAATGTTACAACAAAAATTATTTTAAAAATAATTTATATATTTTATTATAAAAATAATTTATTAATATAAATATTTTATACTTTTTATTATAAAAATAATAAAAAGTATAATTAATATTACACCAAAAACATTGTCTTAAAAGTAAAGTATTGATACTTGGATGATCAATATTTATTATAATTTGTGTTATATTTTGATTGTTTAAATCAAATACAAGTTACATTGAATTTGGATTCAATTTAGGTCATTTTAAGTTACACAAAAATAAAAAAATAATAATTATTGTTATTATATGTTATTAATATTATTTTATTCTATCATGAAAATTTTGTTACACTTCTTTTATTGCTTTTATTATAATTTTTTTTATTTTTATATATTGATTATTCACTTAGAATAATACAATATTTTATGTTCTAATTTTTTTTTTAATTTAAGTGAAAGTTAAAAATTTATAACATAAATTAAATTAAATTTGAATTAACATTCAATCAATTTACATTAAATTAATTGCCCGCAAAAATTAACACGATAGGGAGGGTGAAAGCTTTTTTGAGTGCAACCGTCTGTAATTGTGTATATTCATATATTAATTAATATAATATAATATTTAAATAATATTGTTAGTAAATTATTTATATTAATATGTTTAGTAAAAAAATTATTTATAATAATAAAAAAATACACACAATATTTTTATATTATGTATATGGATGTCTAAAGTAAATAAATAAAAAATTGTTATAATTGATAGTTTTTTTATTTTTTGATATTTTTAAATATCTTGTTATTTATTATTATTACTATTATTATAAATAATATAAAAATAAATATTTTTTTATTTGTTAACAAAAACTTAAAAATAGTATGATTAATACCTAAATATAATATAACAATAAAATATAAATATTAATATAATGAAAAATAATTAACACTAGACAAATATGATCCTTTATTTTTGTGTTATGTTAGCAATTGAGAAATATATATATATCATATTTTTAAAAATATAAAATATTAATAATATAAACTTTTATTTATTTTTTATTTTTTATTCGGTGATACTATTAATATTATCTTAAAAATTATTTTTTCAAATTTTCTCGAAACATATAATCTAAAAATTGATATAAATTTATAATATCTAACATTTTTTTATTTTCAAATAAATTTTCTGATAGGAAGAGGTCTTCGATTAATTGACCATCGGAAGACCGAGAACAAAGTGGAAATAAGGAAAGTGTGTTGACATTCTCTAGAAAGGTGGGGCTCATATAATAAAAAACAATCATTATTGTCATGATCACCGAACATTTATCACGTGAAAATGGCATGTTGGGGTAATTCTTTGGGCAGGTTTCAGATTTGGCGGCCAACTTTTTAAAATTAAAATCTAATCATGTTTTACAGTTTACAGTTTACAGTTTAACGGTGGATTCACTTTTGTGGGTTGGAGTTGGGGTAAGGGGCAGCGAATCGATTTAATCTAAATACGATTTACCTTATATTTTTAATTTAAATTTAAATAATTAAAACTTATTTATATTACTGTATAAAATAGAATATATATATATATATATATATATATATAATATTTAAATTTTAAATTAATATATTTATAATAAAATTTATTATTTACATTGATAAAAAATCAAAAGAATAATAAATATATATGAATAATTATTAAATTAATGTCAATATTTAATAATAACTTGATATAATTATAATATATATATATATATATAATATTTAAAAAAATAAAAGGTGTATTAAAGTATATTTTTTATTAAATAAAAAAATATTACAAAATATGAACTTGGGTTTATAATAGTAAGAATAGAGGTTCATGACACCTAAATTATAAATTAATCCCTATTTAAATTAGTTATTTTGTTTAGATAATAAGTGTTATTTAATCCTGTTACAAAATGTGATTTTAAATCATTTTACTAATGAAAAAATTAATAAAGAATTTCATTTGATATTTTTTAAATATTATTTTATTATTAAAATTAATAAAAATCCCTTAATTAGCTTTTTATTATAATAAAAATTAACTTTGTAACATATTTATAACCTGAATAACTAAAGAACACGTTTAACAAAATTAAAACACCAATTATATTTTTCTAATTTAACTTAACATGTGATTGAAAGGTCACAACTCTCAATAGCATATTCAATTCATATAACCGCAAACAAGAAAATGGGCAAGTAATTTAAGGTAGGCTTTGTTTATGTATTATTAAATTTTTATATATTACAATTTATCCTTATTTTATTCACATGTTTTAGTTGGATAAAACACTTTTGAATTTAATTGGATATACTTTTTTGTACATAAAAAAGAAAATATTTCCATCATATAATTGTACAGATAATTCATTTCCATTGGCTAATAAATAAACTATAAATCTACATCCAAATTAAGAAAAATCTATGAATTCACGTGTATGTGATACTGTATTGTAATTTGATATTATAAATATAATAAGTTGAAGTCACAAAGAAAACAGCTACCGAAAAAAAGAAAAAGAAAACCTTCAAATCCCAATGGCTTACCCCCTCTTGAACTTTATGCAATAGCAAATATAATGGAAAACTAATTAGTGCAAATTGTGAATGACATATACCAAACTTCATTGGATCAATAATTCAATTTAGAAACATTCATAGAAACATATTAACATGAATGTAAAAACAACGGAAACAAAAAGGAATTGGAAACATACATCTAACCATTGATTAAGTTTCATCACTTTTACAAAAAATTTAATGTGTTTTTGGTTTTATGCTTCTAAATATTTCTCTTTTATTACGATAGTGTAGAGAACAATTCATTAAGTTTGATTTTGAAATCAATTGAATTCTCATAGATTTTATAAGAGTAGGTTTATGGACCAAACTAAATATTTATAAGCACGTCTCAAGTGTTATGTTCATCAAAGAGCAAATGAACATTCGTTTAAGGGGCTGCAGAACGTAGATGATGGAAGTTATGGATATAGACCATATTCTGGCCAACTATGGTCAACCGCTCAATTGCTCGGTTAGTTATCGAGCTTCTCGGAGAGGAAAACAAACATTCTCCCACATAGTCCATATATTCCATCATTTAATTTTATGAGAAACAAAACACATAAATTATGACGATAGGTCCTCTAATAATGAGTATTATCTTCCATGTATCATGATACATTATGCATTTCAAGCCCATACAACTTAATGAATAAACCTATGTTTATTCAAGGTTCATAACTTAAATATGTTTTCTCAAAATATATGAATAAACAAAATATGCACATAAAATTAATGAGAAAATATCAATTGAATAAAAGTTTCATTAATAATTACAAATGTACGTACAATGAATATTTATATCATAGAACTAAGTTTCATTCTTTCCTTGAAATTCTTTAGTGGCATGCCTTTAATTAAAGGATTAGTATTCATCAACTCAATGCTAACTAGGAGTGTGCAAACAATCCGATCATCTGATCAATCCGTTAATTTTTTGAAGGTGTCTATCCGACCATCGGATCGGATCGGATGAAAAAAAAAATCATCCGTTAAGTTCGGATCGGATGGCGGATTTCCCTACGGTTCATCTGATCCCATTCGATTCGATCGAAAATAATTATATTTATTAAAATAAATATATAAATATAAAATTATAAATAATATATATTTAATTATTTATTAAATTAAATATATATATATATATATAGGTTTTCCACTTTTCCTTCGCGTGGCCGTATGTTTTCTTTAGCACAGCTTCATTAAGGATTTAGGGTTTCCTTTCCATTTTCATTTCGCGTAGCTTCATTAGGGTTTCCTTTCCACTTTCATCGCGCAGCTTCATTAGGGTTTCCTTTCCACTTTCATCGCGCAGCTTCATTAGGGTTTCCTTTCCACCTTCATCGCGTAGTCTCCAATCTCTAGTATAAAGTCTCCTCTCCTCTATTGCTTTACCCTTTGCTCTTTACCACTACGTGTATCGCCATCGTTGAATCTCTCTCCGTTCTCCCTTCTCCCTTCTTTGTTATACATCAATATGGTTCCTTGTGAGTCATGACTCTTGTTCCCTATGTAATATACTAATATCTGGTTCTACTTTCACTTTTCATTATTTATTTTGTTCTTATATGAGATATGGGAAATTGTATTACTTTTTTTGTAAATCTACTTCTTTACATTCTGGAAATCTATAAATTTGCTTCTTTACATTCTCAAAATCTATAAATCTATAAATCTATAAATTTGGAAATCTACTTCTTTACATTCTGGAAATCTGGAAATATGTTTCTTTACATTCTGAAAATTTGCAAATCTACTTCTATCTAAGCTATATATTCTTGGTTAGAGGGTTCATATTCTGATAATTTAATTTGATGAAGTCTGAAAAGTTTGTTCTGTTTACTATGTTATATCAGTATGAAGGTTATTGCTAATATTGAGATTGACATTAGTTTACTCTTGTTTATCTTTCACGTGTATTTGTGACTATCATTATATAATATAATCCATCTCATCCTTTTAATTTTCACTTTAGTAAAGTTTTACACCAATTAATGGAGAAAATGATTAATTTATTCTATTAAGTATTGATATACTGGTAATCGGTCAGTGGGTTCCATGAAAAACAAAGAAAAATTGAGAACTCATTAGAGATATATAGTAGTTTAAATTAATTCATAAGTAGGTAACTTTTATTATCATATCTCTTCCTTCAATTAATGTATTTTTATTTTCAGAATTCTAACGAAAAGGAAGTATTATACTAAATCCTCAATCTATAGGAGGAACATGATGATTTGCTTGTCTAAGTGCAGATTTTTTTCATTCATGGCATTATCATATCTTTTCCACTTTATGTATGTCTATGGTTTTTTATGATAGCATTGTTTGTCTAAGTGCAGATTTTTTTCATTCATGGCATTCAAAGCTTTTGATAATTCATAAGTTTATGATGAATTATGTTTTTGATTTTAAAGTAAACAGATGGTTGTTATTTGTTAACATCTGTTTCTGTTGTCTTGTTCCCCGTGTAATATCTGCTATTTTTGTCTTATTTTATTTTATATGTTAGATACAAAGTTCTTTCCAAGATTGTCAAAGATGTTTTAGCTACGCCTATACCAACTGTAGCTTCTAAGTCTACCTTTTCTTAGGGGGGAGGGTTATTGATTCTTTTAGAAGCTCATTGTCCCCAAAAACTGTCCAAGCAACTATTTGTACTCAGAACTAGATTCGATCATCACCAATAATTAACATTCGTGAGTCCCTTGATGATATTGAAGCAATTGAAACAGGTAATATTATTTTAATTTTCATTATTAATTGATATCATTCTCTTATGATTTAATATTCTCATCACTTTCTATTATCTTCTATTTTGTAGATATGTTGAGAGACATTAAGGATATAACCCTTGATTGAGTATGATATATTATTATTTTATTTCATATGTATTTCATATGTATTTCATATATTATTTTATATATATTTAGTTATCAATTTCCTAATCTTTTTTTAAATTATGGCTAATAAGTGATGACACAATGAATTTTTTTGCTATTGTTCTCAAGATTCAAGACAATATTATTTTTAAGATAGCTAATGGATGTTAAATAGTGAAATGATCAATTTAATTTAGGTTTATATTGTGAACTATCTTTTTTGTTTATTATTTTAATAAATTTTTAAATTTATTAAAATAACTATTGTAATCGATATCGTTATTGACGTATTGTATTATTTTTGTTTTATATAGGTTTGAACATTTTAATCTTATTTAAACCTTTTTATTTGGTTTTTTAAGGTTTCTTTTGA
This sequence comes from Hippophae rhamnoides, assembly GCA_033030585.1. NCBI lineage: Eukaryota > Viridiplantae > Streptophyta > Magnoliopsida > Rosales > Elaeagnaceae > Hippophae > Hippophae rhamnoides. Next base: position 55,287,880 of record CM065428.1, on the reverse strand, counting down.
TTAAAATAATTTTATGTTATGATTTATGTGAAAATTTAAATTTTTAATTCAAAAATACTAAAAATATAATTAATTAAGTTTATTGGTCGGATTGATCGGATTTATCAGATGCTATCCGAATATTTTACGGATCGGATGTAAAAGTTGATCGAATTGGTTTCAAATTAGGATGTTTCAATCCGATCGGATGTTCAAATCAGATTGGATGAGCATAAAATTAACGGTTTCGATCCGGTGAACACCCCTAATGCTAACGTGCTCAATGACCCTTTTCTTTTTCTTAACATGTTCTCTTATGGCCAAGTATTTGATATCGATGTGCTTACTAAGACTGTCATTTTGTTATTCTTAGCCATAAACACAGTAGTTGAGTTGTCACAGTACAATCTCAATGGCCTAGAAATAAAGTCAACTACTCTAATCCCAAAAATGAAACTCTTCAACCATACACCATGTGATGTGGCCTCAAAACATTACACGAATTTGGCCTCCATAATGGAAGTAGCAATCCAAGGTCTACTTTGCACTCCTTTAAGACACATCTCTACTAACAAGCATAAAATGTAACTAGATGTTGATTTTTGTGAATCAACACAGCCAATGAATCTGCATCGAAGTACCCAATCACTTCCAAATCTTCAGTTCGTCTATACATAATCATGTAATCCTTTGTCCCTTGAAGGTACCTCATGAATTTCTTTGCAGCTCTCTAGTGGTCAACACTTGGATTACTCTGATATCTCCCTAACATCCCAACAACCAATGCAATGTCAAGTCTGGTATAGACTTGAGCATACATCAAGCTTCCAACGGTTGAAGCATATGGAATAATTTTCATTTGTTCCCGCTCGAGCTCATTTTTAGGACATTGTTTTCGGCTAAATCTATCACCCTACACAATGGGTGCCACACTCGGTGAACAATCATTCATCCAAAATCTCTCTAAAACTTTACTGATATAGGTTTCTTGAGACAACCCAAAATGCCTCGAGATCTATCCCTATGGATCTTAATGCCAATGACATAAGATGTCTTACCCTTATCTTTCATATCAAAGTTCTTCGAGAGTAATTGTTTCACCTCATATAGCAAACCGTTATCATTGGTTGTAAGAAAAATATCATCCACATATAGCATTAAATAACAAATCTTGCTCCCACTGATCTTCTGGTATATACATTGATCCATGACGTTCTCTTCAAAATCAAATGAAGTGATGACCTTATGTAATTTCAAATACCATTGATGGGAAGCTTGTTTTAATCCATTTATGGATTTATTAAGCTTATAGACCAAGTGTTCGCCATCACTAGAGGAGAATCCTTCAAGTTGTTTCATACAAACCTCTTTCTCTATGTTATCATTAAGGAAATCCATTTTCACATCCATTTGATGCAAATCTAAGTCAAAATGGGCAACCAATGTCATGATCACACAAAATAAATCTTTCTTAGATATAGGAGAGAATGTCACCGTGTAGTCGATTCCTTCCTTTTGAGTGAATCCTTTGGCAACAAGTCTTGCCTTATGTCTGGCAATGTTGCGTCGTGAGTTTTTATTTGTCTTGAAAACCCATTTACATCCAATGGTTTTTACACCATCAGGAAACTTGACAAGATCCCAGACTTGGTTAAATGCCATAAAATCCATCTCTTTTTTCATGGAATTGTACCATAAGTTCAAAACCTTAGAACTCATGGCTTGTGAAAATGTATCAAGATCATTTTCGGCTCTAAAATTGTAGTCACACTATTGTAGATACACAACTTAGTCACTAGGAATTTTTGATTTCTTTACTTTAGTAGATCTTCTTAATGTTGTATCAACATTCTCTTGAGGAGTAGGATCATATTGTTTAGCTGGTTGTTCAACAACTTCAAGCAATTATTGAACTTCAACATACACTGTATTAGAATCAACAATATATGTTACTTCTAGGACTGGTTTCAACACGCGTTTGTACTCGAGGTGCATTGTTAACAACAAAGATGAGTCCATTACTTAAAATAGCACACTAAGCATCTAAATTATCTTTCTTAGGACCAATGCCCTAGGATCTATCGCTCCTACTAATCAAATCAATCTTAAAAAAATTTGTATTTCTTAATTCCACAAACCTAGTGCTATGAGATGGATAATAAAACCTATATCCCTTAGACCTTTCAGTATATCCAACGAAATACCCATTTATGGTCCTTGGGTCAAACTTCTTTTCTTGTAGATTGTAGACTCTTACTTCAAATAGACAACCCCAAACGCATATATGTCACAAACTTGATTTCCAACCTTTTCATAATTCAAATGACGTCTTTGAGACAACCTTGGTTGGAGCTCAATTTACTATATACACATCTATCTTTAAAGCTTTAGTCCACAAGGATTTAGGAAGATTGGAGTAGTTGAGCATACTTTTCACCATGTCAAATAATGTTCGATTTCTTCTTTTTGCTACACCATTTTGGCATGGTGAACTAGGCATAGTGTATTGGACAACTATCCCATGTTCTTGAAGAAAATTAGCAAACGGACCAGGCGCTTGTCTATTCTCAGTATATCTACCATAATATTCACAATCTTTATCTGATCTCACAAACTTTATCTACTTTCTGTATTATTTCTCTACTTCAACCTTAAAGATCTTGAAGGTATCTAATGCTTCACTCTTATTATGAAGTATGTAGAGATACATATATCGAGAAAAATCATCCATAAAGGTAATAAAATATTTCTGACCTTGTATGTCCATGTCTTGATAACATATATCAGTAATATACTTGAACTCTTATTGGCATCTTTCTTTGACTTTTTAGTCTGTTTTCCATTAATATAGTCCACACATGTCTCAAAATTAGTAAAATCTAGAGTATTAAGTACCCCATCTTTCACTAATCTTTTAATTCTTTCTATGAAGAAATGTTGTAATATCTTATGACATAATGTAGAAGAGTCCTTGTTAATAATACACATTTTAATGCCAGTTTGAACATACATAGTGTTATGAGTAACATTATTTTATAAATTAATTAAGTAGAGATTATCAGACAAAGTGCTATTCCCAACACAATTGAATTTATTAAATAAACTGAAAGATATTTCTGAAAAGTGAAAAGAATAACCAGAAGGTACGAGTCTTGAAATAAAAATCAAGTTTCTAAAGAAACTTGGAACATAAAAGATCTTTTCTAATTTTAAAAACAAACCACTACTTAAAATCAAATTGTATGTCTCTACAGCCTCCACATATGAACCCATCTTGTTGTCAAATAAGATATATTGCTTACTTTTTACTAGTTTCCTTAGGTTTCACATACCCTATAAAGAGTTTGCAACATGGATTGTAGATCTAGAATCAATTCACCATGTGTTAAATATTAACATTAACCATATTGGATTTATAATAAACAAATAAGGTTAAATTATTTTTATTCTCAAGCCATTTTTGAAATTTGATACATTTCTTCTTCATATGTCCCTTCTTCTTATAGAAGAAACACTTGGATTTTTTTTAATATAAGCCTAAGGTGGTGACGTACTGAGGTAATTGTCTATAAAATCCATAGGTAGATATTGTATTTGAACCCACATTAGAGTCGAATTGAAGCTTAGATTAGAGGGAGAGATATCTGGATATAGCCTCTGAATTGCGAGCAAACAGTTGTCGATCAGGCTTGTACTTTTTTCATAATTAACTTTAATTTTAGATATTTTGTATATACTCTAATTATTGATTGATGCGTAGCTTGAAAGGCAAAGCAAGAGTAATCCATATAAACGGTATTACAAAAACATCATGGATAAGGCTACAGTTAAAATCCTTTGTTAAAAATGAACGTGTATGGCTTGGCCATTTATTTCTCTCTATACTCAGTCGTTTCCTACCTTGGTTTGTCATTTTGACAGCTTACATCATTTTATATTAGCATTTTGAGTGGAATTAAAGATGAAAAATAGGTTTATCTATATTACAAGTTACAACTTATTTTGCCAATTTTTTTTTTAAAATTTCTTTCTCCTTTGTTGAATATATTGATGGGTATTTTGTTTGTTTGTTTAGAAAATTCAAAAGTTTAGGATAAGTAAGAAGTGTTATATTAAAATATTAGTACTGTTGTGCATCCAAAATCAATGCAAAGACCCCAGAAGAAACAGAGTAATAGTGCACATGAACACTGATGTTCAAACAAAGGTAAGCCAAGTATTTGCCACCTTAAGAATTTACCTATTTTTCTTCCACCCCGAAAGTCTTGTTAGTTTTTTTTAACTATTCTAGATTCTTGTCATTTGAAATTTTCTATTGCTTTGCATTTACATTTTTAACAGTTCCTCCCTATTGGTGTGTGTTGTGGTGCATGCTGTAACAGTGGCATATACCAATACTCAATGGAGCAAAACATGGAGCAAACAATAATATTAGTGGAGCCATAAAACATGGATGTGTAGGAATCATGGTTATTGTTTAATTTTTGTTTTGATTGTATACATATAGTTAAACTCTTGTATAGAAAACATATAGAAATAATATGAAATATACATGATAATTATCAGAGAAACACAATATTTTAACATGGTATCAGAGCAAGTTATTGCTGACTAATGGAACTACCTACTGATCAGCTACATTTTCAGATTGACATCTGGCGATTGCTTTCTGCTGATTGCTTTCTGTGCTAATTTCTGATTTCTAGTTTACACTTACCCTCTGAATCTGATTTCTGGGTGGCCATTTTGGTTTACAGTTTTCTTGACACTGGTTCGATCTATGTGGTCATTTTGACTTACTTATTGAAACCATACCGGTCTAATTGGTTGGCTCCAACACTGGTTGCCTCACAGTGTGGCCAGTTCCACCATCAGTTTCTTGTCTGGAAAAGAAACAGAACACAACGATAACAGGCGCTGATTGCTCGTTGGTGTGGAATTATTACAGTTTCTCTACGCAGCAACATATATTTTGTGGTTTGTCTCTATGCGTGTGGCTAATTGGAGCTGTAGGTCAATCTGCAGTTATGGGTAACCATACTGTGTGGAATGAGAAGGAACTGCACAGAGGCTGCGTGAAGCCACAGTAGAAGAAGCTGCACTGAGGAAGAAGAAGTTGCGCTGAAGAAGAAGAAGAAGCTGCACTGAGGAAGAAGAAGAAGTTGCGCAAATTTGAAAAAAAAAAGATTTTAGGGTTAGCAGAAGAAGCTACGCGAATATGAAAAAGGAGGTTTAGGGTTACAAAATTTTTCTATATATAGTGTACGAAGTGTAAAAAAAAGGAAAAACGGAAGAATTTTTTTAGATTTTATGGCAGAATCTAGAGATTTAACCACCAATTTCATTTTGGAAGATTTGACGACGAAAATGATGGAAGTTCTAACTAGAGCTCAAACCGTCTCACAACCTCCGCTAACTGAAGCGTCGACTACCCCTATTAGTATCAAGTTGGGAGGATCCAACTATGCCTTGTGGTCCTAGGTGGTGGAGATGTATATCTCTGGCAAAGACAAACTGGGATATATTAATGGGGATTTTCCTTAACCTACTGAAACTGACCCCCATTCAGGAGATGGCGCACTAATAATGCAATTGTTAAATGATGGTTGATCAATTCGATGGACCCCTCCTTGATTGCAAATTTTATTCGATTCCCAACTGTGAAACAAGTTTGGGATTCTGCTGCTACCACCTTCTATGATGGGACATACACGTCTCAAGTGTATGATCTTTGCCGTCGAGTTACTCGTATGAAGCAGGCGGGTGGATCCATTGAAAAATACTACAATGACCTTAAAAGGGTTGTGGTGAGAAATTGATTTCCGTCGTCCTAATCCAATGGAGTGTGCAAATGACATACAAAAATACAACTCCATCGTACAGGAAGATCGAGTGTATACCTTCCTTGATGGACTTGATGACAGACTCGACAAAACTCGAAGTGATGTGCTTCAAATCAAACCATTCCCTACGATGGAACAAGCCTATGGATTCATACGTAGGGAAGAAGTCCAGCAGACCGTGATGATCACGGGTATAGATACGACACCCAGAGTAGTTATGGCTTTTAAAGGGGTCAAGAGACACCATAATCTGATGCCACCAAAAATAGGAACCTCTTTGGGTAGCAAGAAATCCTCGGGAAATTCACCATCTCTTGACATGAAATGTGGCCATTGCGGAAACTCTAAACACACCCCTGAAAGCTGATTCAAACTCCATGGGTATCCAGAATGGTGGAATGATCTTCAAGCACGGAAGAAACGGGACATCTCTGGGCGAGCCGCTGTGGCTACCAATAATGCCTCACTATCCCTTACTCCTCAGGCCAAATCTTCCCATGATCCAAGTATTTCAAGTAAAGCATTTCACATCTCTACTCGTAATGATAATAAGGATTGGATTCTGGACTCTGGAGCTACAGATCACATGACATTTGACCCAAAAGATCTCTCCAATACAACCAAGCCAAGACATAGTCGTTTTGCCAATGCCAATGGAGTCACTTATCCAGTTACAGGAGCTGGAACAATGACCTTATCTCCTTCATTATCATTATCTAATACTTTACTTGTACCCTCTCTTTCAAACCGACCGATGTCTATAAGTTAGGTCATTTCATATCTTAACTGTGTAGTATTGATGTATTCTACTTTTTGCCTTCTACAGGATATTCTCACCAAGGAGATCATTGGGCGTGGTACTAGGAAAGGAGGGCTATATTATGTGGATGACCTTAGTTCAGGAAGAGCCAATCACATGCAACACACTGTTGGTAACAGGGAACGACAGATTTGGCTATGTCATCGTAGATTTGGGCATCAATCATTCGGGTATTTAAAACACCTACTCCCCAGTTTATTTCAAATATCACACATTTAAATTTCAAATGTGATACTTATATCCTAGCAAAAAGTCATAGGATGTCTTATCCTATGAGCATGAATAAAAGTATGACTCCTTTTGCTTTGGTACATTCTGATGTTTGGGGACCTTCCCCGGTCATTACGTCATTGGGTCATCGTTGGTTTGTTATTTTTGTTAATGATTGTACACGAAGGACATGGCTTTACCTTCTCAAACATAAAGATGAAGTATTTTCTACATTTCACCTGTTTCGCACCATGGTTCAGACACAATTTTCTGAAAAAATTAAGATACTTAGGTCTAATAATGGAGGGGAGTATGTTAATCAACAATTCTGGACATACTTGGACAACCATGGTATTCTCCATGAAACCTCGTGTTCACAAACCTCACAACAGAATGGGACTACGAAGAGGAAGAATCGACATATTTTAGAAACGGCTCGAGCCTTACTAATTGGTGCACATATGCCTAATAAATACTGGACTGATGTTGTTACTACAGTTGTGTATCTACTGAATCGCTATCTGATCATCTACCCTTGCCTACTATTTTGATGCTTCCCCCCCTCCCCGAATTTTTGGATGTGTTGCTTTTGTCCACCTCCATAAAAATCAACGAACTAAGTTGGATCCATGTGCTGTCCGATGTGTATTCTTGGGGTATGGCGTAGAAAAAAAGAGTTACCGATGCTATGATCCAATTACTAAAAGAACCTATATTACCATGGATGTCACTTTCCTCGAATCAGAATGTTTTTCCCATCACCGGTATCCAATTCCACTCTTCAGAAGGAGAGTTATGGTGAAGAACGAAATTGGCTTGATGTTGAAATATTATACACTAGTCCAACATACTTGGATCGTACCAATAATATGGAGAAGCCAGTGTCTAGACCTGAGCTTGAACTTCCAAGAACTGAAGCTGAAGTAGTAATTGAATCTCCAGAAGATGAAGTGGTTGATGTACCCCTCCATTCTCTAGTACCCAATGATCCTCCTGCTGAGAACACTCTTGAGGTAAGCTATCCTATCACACCTTTACAAACTAATGCTATAGATACATCTGTTGGTTATGTTTTACCTTTCAGACACAATCGAGGCAAACCTCCAAATCGATACTCCCTAGAAAGAGAAGAACGAAAACCCAAGTATCCAATGGCAAATTATGTATCTACTCAAAGGTTATCAGAACCTATCAGGGCATTTGCACAAACACTCTCCTCGTGTCAAATTCTGAGTAGCATTGAAGAAGCCTTATCTGATCCAAAATGGGCTCAAGCTATAAAAGAGGAATTTGAGGCATTACAGAAGAATAACACATGGGTGTTAAGCGAGTTGCCTCAAGGGAGGAAGATGGTAGGATGCAAGTGGATTTTCTCAATTAAGTATAAAGCAGATGAGTTAGTTGATCGATACAAGGCGAGGCTTGTAGCAAAAGGATATACACAGAAACACGGGATAGATTATCAAGAAACCTTCTCACCTGTGGCTAAACTAAAAACAGTTAGAGTCTTGTTATCTTTTGCGACAAATTTAGATTGGCCATTGCACCAACTTGACGTGAAGAATGCCTTCCTTCATGGTGACCTTGAAGAAGAGATTTACATGGATATCCTACCAGGATATACTGTTACATCAGGAAAAGAAACTGCATGTAGATTACAACGAGCATTGTATAGACTAAAACAATCACCTCAAGCATGGTTTGGTAGGTTCAGTTCAGCAATGAAGAAATATGGATTCCAACAAAGCAACTCTAATCATACTCTTTTCCTAAAACATCGATTAGGGAAGATAACATCCCTTATAGTCTATGTAGACGACATGATCATTACATGGGATGATAAAGAAGAAATCTCTAAGCTTCAAGAACAACTATCAAATGAGTTTGAAATGAAGAATTTGGGAGGGCTTAAATACTTCTTAGGTATTGAGGTAAAAAGATCAAAACAAGGCAAATGTCTTTCCCAAAGGAAATATACTCTGGACCTACTGGCAGAGGCAAGACTACTAGATTGTAAACCTATCGATATTCCAATGGTTCAAAATCATAAACTCGACGAATATGTGGACCAAGTACCAGTAGATAAACAGAGATATCAACAGTTAGTAGGTAAACTCATATATTTATCTCATACTCAACCTGATATTGCTTATGCTGTGAGTGTCGTGAGTCAGTTCATGCACTGGCCAAGTGAAGACCATATGGATACGGTCATGCGAATACTTCATTATTTAAAATCCTCCATTGGGAAAGGACTTATGTTTTCAAAGAATGGTAATTGGAAGTCCTTGGATATACAGATTCAGACTGGGCAGGGAATATGAAGGATAGGAAATCTAATGCTGGGTACTTTACTTTTGTAGGGGGCAATCTTGTTACATGGAGGAGCAAGAAGCAAAAGGTAGTTACCTTATCTAGTGCTGAAGCTGAATTTCGAGCAATGGTCAAGGGAATATGTGAGCTCCTTTGGTTGAAAAAACTTCTAACTAAGATTGGTGTTGCTCCTAATTCTAAAATGAACTTATTTTGTGATAATAAAGTAGCCATTGCCATCTCTCATAATCCAATACAACATAATCGCACGAAGCACGTTGAAGTGGATCGGAACTTCATCAAACAGAATCTTGAAGAAAAGATTATTAAGCTTCCATTTGTTATATCAAAAGATCAATTGGTTGATGTACTCACAAAATTTATGTATGCAAAGAACTTTTACAACTCACTTGACAAGTTGGACATAAGAGACATATATGCACCAACTTGAGGGAGAATGTTGGTGTGTGTTGTGGTGCATGTTGCAACAGTGGCATACACCAATGCTCAGTGGAGCAAAACATGGAGCATACAATAATATTAGTGGAGCTATAAAACATGGATGTGCAGGAATCATGGTTATTGTTTAATTTTCGTTGTTATTGTATACATATAGTTAAACTCTTGTATAGAAAACATATAAAAATAATATGAAATATACATGATAATTATCAGAAAAATACAATATTTTGACACTCCCCACCTCAAGTATCGTAAGAAGAGGTATTTTCAAAGAAAAGAGAGACCATTATTTAAAAGCAGACCTGCTTTGGAGGAAGAAATCGGAGTTGACTAGTGTTATAGAATTGGGCATACTTTTTGTGAATCCAGAGATCCTGTTGATTTTCGTAGAGTGGAGTCTCAATTTGAAGAAAGGTTCAAGAATTTATATAGACATGCTTATTATGATCATGAATCCTTCTCATGTTCAAGAAGGCAGTACACGGAATTGGTTAGTAATTATTATACTCTACTCTGTCTTTAACTAGATATATCTTACTTAACTTACTGTGCATATTTACTGTGATGTCTTCTTGTTTTGAAGGATCTTATCCCACCAATTTATTTTAGTCCTCATGTTCATCCATTAAGAGCTCACTTGGATTTTGACAATTGTTCTCGAGTTTCCCATCACGGACAGTTCTTTGGCTACAGGTTTGCTGTCAATTATTAAACTGCATCACTCTGCATTGCTTTTCCTCTTGTTGGAACCTTGCAAATATATGTATATATTCTGAGAATGTACTGTGTTGCACTTGACAGCCCTGGAATCTACTCAACATATTGTCACGTCCAGCCCCAGCGCACAAAAATCCAAATGTTGGTACTTTAAAGGATGCAAGAGCACATGGAAAGTTCTAGAGTTGCCTAGAGAAGCCTAGAAAATTTGGAGGTTGGATGGACTCAACTCGAGCTTGAAGACCACAGAATGTTCTAGAGCACGGCTTTGTGGAGAGTGCTTGAATGGGCTAAACGTTCTAGAATACGCCGGATGGTTCGGGGAAGCGGCCCAGAAGCTTACGGAACATCCCGGAAGGATGTAGAAGCATGGGAAGCTTACGGAACGTCCGGAAGGATGTAGAAGGCTCTGGAAGTATACGAACATCCGGAAGGTGCGTGAAGGAGCTAGACAAACCTAGAGACTACTAGAGTTGGCTAGAAGATCTAGAACCTTGTGGCACAATGATACGTAAAACCTAGAACCTTCTTGTATATTCTAGGCGTAGAATTATCTAGAATGTGGTGGCCTATTCTTAAGCTTAGAAGCCCATGTTATAAATAGACCAACGTGTCTTCATTTTCATTCATCTTGGGAAATTCCTTACATCTTGAAATCCTTGGGAATTCTTAGCAATTGTATCGTAAAAGTCTACTCTGCAGAGCAATACAAAGCATTCTTTGCAAACTCTCTCTATTCTCTTTGGAGTTCCGTTTCGGATTGAAAGGCGGGCTTAGTGCGACGGTAGAGCTTAAGTGCATACGATCGTACTTGAGAAATTAAAGGTCGTGACGGTTGGTATCAAAGCGAGGTTAAAGTATCTACATCTTTGGCAAAAATGAAGAACACCGCCCCGACCACACATGGACGTTCCACCAATGGAACGTGGCGCGTGAGAAGTGCGGGGAAAGCCGAAAGGAATCTCGAGCCAAGTCGAAAGACTTGCTTTCTAGCTGGAAGCACGAGTGGGAAGTGCGCGGGACGGCTTAGGGAGGCTGTTTGATCGGGTTGACAACTTAGAGGAGCGTTGCAATGGCTTGGAGGCCGAGGATGTGGAAATCCGTACGGCGGTTAAGATGTCGCTCAATGAGCTAGACGGTGGATTGAGGCAAGAGATTGATGGGCTAAGGTGGAACTTGCCAAGGTAAGGGATCTTGTCCAAAGAGAACTTGCTAATGTATTGCTTAGAATGGAGGATATGGGTGGTGATCTGGCTACATGTGTAGCGGGGCATGGCCGCGAGCTGGTGCGACCAACGTAATTGAGGCTAAGAGGGTGGATGTTCCCCGAGCCCCAGACGCTTGATAGGCGTTAGGAACGCCGGGAAGTGGGCCCGACTCTGCATAGGGGTTAGAACAATACTACGAGGCTCTGGCGCTAACGGACATGCCCGTACAGGTCCGGCTATGACCCGTGTACTTATCCAGAGCAACGCGATGTTGTGGTGGAGACGGAACGTGGAGATGTCTGACGAGGGTTTGCACGATTGATACCTTTGGCGACGAAAAGGGAGTTCAAGATGCGGTTCTTCACTGTAAATGCGAGGGAGGAGGCAAGGGAGCCGGCTGCGACGGTTAAACGACGGGTGGCATGGGGACTATGTGAAGGAGTTCTGACCTTGTTGCTTGAAGTCTGACACGTACGACAAGGATGCCACTATTCTTATTTATGGATGGTCTCGATCGCGGCACGATTTGGAGCTCGAGCGACGTGGTGTCCCAAGACATCTTCGGCCATGACTGGGAGAGCTTTATTGATTACTCATGACAAGGAGGGCTCAGAAGCCACGGGAGCAAAGTTTGGTGGAGAGAAGAGTAATGGAGGCCATGCGAAGTCGAGGATCCAAAAATCATAAGGGCGACTCCTCATTCAAGCCACGGGACAAAGGGAAGGAGAAGGAGGATCGGAATGCCTCGAAGCCCGGGTGACGTGCTTCGTTTGCGGCGGACGCATTGGGCACGTGAATGTCCCAGAGGAAGGCCTTGAGCGCACTTAGTTGCCTCGCGCGTAGCCAGATGGAGGTGAGTCGGACGATGGTGCAAAGATGGGTTCTTTGCGCCTGCTGCGGTGCAATGTACGAGTGCCCAAAGACCCGAGGCGATGTGCGTAGAATACGACCATCGTGGGAAGGTCGCCGCCTTGGTTGACACGGGTGCGTCTCGTAACTTTGTTTCGGTGGAGGAAACAGGGGCTAGGCCTACAGGTTGTCGTGGAGGGAGCTCTCTCAGCGGTTAACTCGGCGGCTCTGTGCCATGTGGTCGCTCGCGGAGTTAGGGTCGATCTTGGTGCATGGGCGGCAGAGTGGACTTATCGATTAACGCGCTATGGAATGACTACTTTCGATGGTGATTAGGCGTGGGTTCTTGGACAGGTAAGAGCTTTCTTGGTGCCATTTTCAACTCGAGCTCCATGCATCGTGGATGGTTCGAGCTTGCGTAGTGCCAGACGGACGGAGCCATGGCTTGCGTGACCGGCTCTCGGCGCTTTCCCGCATCGGGGGATTGAAGGACGAAGAGAGTTACGACCATCCTGCAAAGAGTACGAGGAGGAGTCGCCAAAGCCAAGCTTGGCGACGGAAGGGCAAGTTGCCTTAGATAAGTCCCACGTGAGGTGATGTTTGAGGCGTCGCGAAGCGGGCACTGGCAGACGGACGTGCAAGTTACCCCGGATAAATCCCGAGGGTGATGCGTGGGGCCTCGCTGACGGTTGCCTCGAGGAAGGAGGTGAACTATGAAGTCGAGTTGGGCTCGACAGAGACCACGATAATGAGCCCGGAGCCGGTGGAAAAATCGAGTTGCGCGGCGGGAGACGTGGTGGTGATGCGGCGAGGTCGAAGGGAAGACAAAGGCTGCGTATGCACGGAGTGCGCTGGGTCCGGCTGCCCGTTCCGGAGAGACCGTGGGAGAGTGTCTCTATGGATTTCATCGCTTGCCAAAAATCGAGAGGGCTTTGACGGCGTTATCGTGGTGATTGATCCCGACAGTGTATCGTCATTCATATCTGCACTCGACGGCGCACGGCGGATGAGACGGGCCTTGTATTCCTCAAACGTTGTGAAGCATTGGGAATTCCTTCCAATATCGTGTGTGACCGGCACGCGATTCATGGGAGAAATTTTGGACGGAAGTATTCAAGTTGTTGGGATCGGGACATGAATTTTCCCTGAGCTTCCACCCACAGCATTGTGGGCGAAATGGAACGATGCCAATGCGTTCTTTGGAGTTGTATCTTGAGCCACTTTGTGAGTGCGATCATGAGGATTGGGCAAAGGCTGTTGGATGTAGCCCATTCTCGTATAATCTACAAAGGAGCGGAGTGCTGCAGGAAGAGTCCGGCAGAGATCGTCATGAAGCTGACAAACCAGTGACTCCTCGTCTGCCCTGAAGTTATGAAGGTAAGAGCCTGCTGCTTTCAAGTTTTCCAAGGCATGGCATGAGCAAAGCGAGTTGGCTGACCTATTTGCATATGGCATCGAGAAGATGAAAAAAGTGGGCTAACAAGAAAAGAAGGATGGTCGAATTACGGAAGGAGATCTAGTCCTTGTCCAAACTATTGCCCAGCGGTGAAGACGCACGGAAGGCTGTAAGGGGTTATTGCGGAAATATGGGGACCGTTTCTGTCCTTAAGAAAGTCGGTGGGTGTGTCATCTGTAGCTGCGACTCCATAGAAGCTTAAAATCTATCTTTGGTTTTCATGTAAGCATGCTAAAATCCTTTCGTGGAGATAAGGAGAGACATAGAGTGGGAGAACCCGAGGGGCACCTCTGCGTGAGAAACCTCCTTGACGAGAAGAGGACTCGATTTGGGAGGATCGACGATCAGACGGAGGGCGTACCAAGTTATGGGAAATACTTGGTCAAATGGAAAAAATGCCCCGGATGTAGAGACAAGTTGGGAACACGAGGGATTCCTTGTGGCAATTCGGAGATCTTTATAGAGGTTTCAACTTGAAGGGCGCGACGAGGGCGTCGCCGAGCAGTGGGGGAGGGGTGTCGCGTCCGCCTGCCACAAAAATCAAATGTTGGTACGCACCAAGGATCTAAGGTACGTGGAAAGTTCTAGAGTTGCCTAGAGAAGCCTAGAAAATTTGGAGTTGGATGGACTCAACTCGAGCTTGAAGACCACAGAATGTTCCAGAGCACTGGCCCAGAGGGAGTGCTTGAATGGGCTAGAAACGTTCTAGAATGCGCCGGATGGTTCGGAAACGCGGCCAGAAGCTTACGGAACATCCGGAAGGAGGATGTAGAAGCCCCGTGGAAGCTTACGGAACGTCCGGAAGGATGTAAAGGCTCTTGGAAGTATACGGAACATCCGGAAGGTGCGTGGAAGGAGCTAGACAAACCTAGAAGACTCTAGAGTTGGCTAGAAGATCCTAGAACCTTGTGGCACAATGTACGTAAACACAGAACCTTCTTGTATATTCTAGGCATAGAATTATCTAGAATGTGGTGGCACATTCTTAAGCTTAGAAGCCCCTTGTATAAATAGAACCACTTGGTCTTCATTTTTCATTCATCTTGGGAAATTCCTTACATCTTGGAAATCCTTGGGAATTCTTAGCAATTGTATCATAAAGTCTACTGAGAGCAATACAAAGCATTCTTTGCAAACTCTCTCTATTCTCTTTGGAGTTCCATTTTCGGATTGAAGAGCGGGAGGCTTGGTGCGACGGACCGAGCTAAGTGCCGCCCACGATCATTACTTGAGAAATTAAGGAGTCGTGACGGTTGGTATCAAAGCGAGGTTAAAGTATCTCTGTCTTTGGCAAAAATGAAGAACACGCCCCAAACTACACCCAGCGTGGACGTTCCACCAATGGAACGTGGCCGTGAAAGAAGTGCGGGAAAGCCCCGAAAGGAATCTCGAGCCAAGTCGAAAGACTTGCTTTCTAGCTTGGAAGCACGAGTGGGAGGTGCGCGGAGGCGACTTAGGGAGGCTGTTTGATCGGGTTGACAACTTAGAGGAGCGTTGCAATGGCTTGGAGGCCGAGGATGTGGAAATCCGTACGGCGGTTAAGATGTCACTCGATGAGCTGACGGTGGATTGAGGCAAGAGATTGATGGGCTAAAGGTGGAACTTGCCAAGGTAAGGGATCTTGTCCAAAGAGAACTTGCTAATGTATTGCTTAGAATGGAGGATATGGGTGGTGATCTAGCTCTATGTAAGCGGGCTATGGCCATGAGGCTAGTCTGACCAACGTAATTGAGGCTAAGAGGGTGGATGTTCCCAGGCCCCAGAGACCTTGATGGCGTTAGGAACGCCGGGGGAAGTGGACAACTTCTATGAGGTTAGAACAATACTACGTGACTCTTTGCGCCAACGGACCGTGCCGTGAGATCGAAGGCTGCCGTAGTGCTTGCTCCGGCAACTGCGATGTTGTGGTGGAGACGGAAGAGCATGGAGATGTGCGAGGGGTTTGCACGATTGATACCTTTGACGACTTGAAAGGGAGTTCAAGATGGATTCTTCCTGTAAATCTTGCAGGGAGGAGGCAAGGGCCGGCCGTGCGGTGATTAACGGACGGGTAGCATGGGGACTATGTGAAGGAGTTCTGGCCTTGTTGCTTGAAGTCCCCGACACGTACGACAAGGATGCCACATTCTTATTTATGGATGGTACTCGATCATCGGCCAATTTGGAGCTCGGCGGCGTGGTGTCCAGACCTATCTTCGGCCATCGCAGCTGGGAGAGCTTTATTGATTCTCCCTGAGCAAGGGGAGGCTCGAAGCCCATGAGACGAAGTTTGGTGGAGAGAAGAGTAATGGAGGCCATGCCAAAAGTCAGGGATCCAAAAATCATAAGGGCAACTCCTCATTCAAGCCACGGGACAAAGGGAAGGAGAAGGAGGATCAGAAATAAGAATGATTATAAAAATGACTTTTAACAATTCCATCTACATATCCTCCGTTCTCCTCCCAAAATCATTTCCCTTCAGTTTTGTTTTTCCTCCTCTAGGCCGCATTGTGTTTACAATAGTAAAATTTAATATCGATTTCATCACTTTTAAGCACACCTTTATTCCATGCGATAAGATCAGAGAACTGGTGCTTGTACACAGCTAGTTGTAGCAAACTTATTTGTTAAAATTTCCTTGAATATTTGGAGGGTTGTATTGTGATTTTAGGGTATTCAAAGTTAGTTTAGTTCGATTTTAAACTAAATTTCGAATAAATTGAATCTAAATGGTTCTTAAAAATTAAAAACTGAATCCAACTAAACTGATTAAAAATGTTAAATTAATTTAAATCCAATAAAAAAAAATTGAATATGTTATATTGATTTTTGAAACTTTTATCTCACTAGAGTTAATTATACAAATATGATATCACAATTATTAATACTTAAGTTAAATAATAGTTTATACACGTATATTAATTTGAATATAATTATAACACAAGCATAGCTAACTTAAAATTATAGATAACTATGACTATATATTAGGAGTTAAAATTTTTAAATTAAAACAAAGACGAAAAATTTAAAATCAAATAAATAAAAAAAGAAAAAATAAATTAAAAACAATAAAATTAATATAATATAGTATGGATTGATTTGATTTTGATCGATTTTTGAAATTTAAAAATAAGATCAACCTATACTTGATCGGTTTTTCAAAGTTTAAAACTAAACCAACCCAATAATTTTTTAAAATCAATAAAATTAATTTAAATTAATTCAAATTGAGGGAATTAATTCTATTCATATAATTTTTGTAAAACCCTGTTAACTCAAAATTTTGGTCAAATATACAGTTAGTTTTGACATTTAGGATTATTTCCTTAAAAAAGATGCATGTAAATTTTTTTAAATTTTTTTGAAATAATAGTGCAATACATATTGACAAATCCAAACCCATGTCCTACCGATCACAACCAAATGTATATATCATTGCAATACATATCAATTTATAATATTTTAATTATTTTTTAAATAACTAAATAATTTAATTTTTTTTTGAAATAATAGTGCACGTATATATTGACAAATCCAAACCCATGTCCTACCAATCACAACCAAATGTATATATCATTGCAATACATATCAATTTATAACATTTTAATTATTTTTTAAATAACTAAATAATTCAGATAACATTTTTTAATTATTCACAACAGATTTTTTTACAAAAAAAAATTGAAATAGTAGTGCACATGTATATTGACAAATCCAAACCCATGTCCTCCCAATCACAACCAAATGCATATATCATTGCAATACATATCAATTTATAATATTTAAATTATTTTTTAAATAACTATATAATTCACACACAAGATAACATTTTTTAATTATTCAAGTGATTATTTTTTAATTATTAACGGTAAAAATAGATGGACAACGGAAGCTACATGGCTATGAAAATACTAGGGGTTTTGTCTATAATAGTCATATCTCACACAATAGTTTAAAAATAGGCATAAGTGAGAATTTTTTTAAAAATAGACAAAATCTTACCTTACACTTGAAACCAAATTTTTAATCAATTTTATTTAAAAAAAAATATATATCAGTTTCATTTTGTAAAACATAATTATTATAAACATAAAAAAATATTAACATCTTATAAATTTATAATTAATTTTAAATACATAATTTTTTTTATCATATCATATATTAAAAAATTTATTTCAAAAATAAAAAATAATTTATTTTACAATAAAATAAATATAAATTTATATATATATTGAAAATGATATGCTATATATTTTGATAATTCATAAATAATATAATACTTTATTATTATTATTATTATTAAATATAATTATAATTATATTTAATAAAAAATTCTAATTATGATATAAAAATAATATTCATAAAAATAATTAAATTATTAAAAAAATTTGTGAAGCCTCTATATCCAATTTTTTACAAGATACAATACAAACATAGAACATTATATCACAAATTTTGTGAGAAAATATTATATAATATAATATTATTATAATTATTTTTATTTTTATTATTAATATAATAAAATATATAAATTATATTGAATTAATTATATTTTAATACTTAAATATAATTATTGTTAATAAATATTTGTTATCTTAGTAATAATTAAAATTATAATAATATTAGAGATATTTATTACAATGTAATATATTTTTTAATTTTTTTAATCTTAAATAATTTATTTTTTAAAAATGTCAATAATTTTTCATAAAAAATATTGTAACTATTTAGTAAAGTTTTTAATAATTTAAAATTTTATAATTTATTATTATTATTATTTTTAATTATTTTATAATAAAATTTTGATAAGTTATTTTTCATAAAAAATATATATATTTTTTATTATATAAATATAAATTATTTTATTATTTTTTATTTATAATAAAAATAAATTATTATTTATTAAAAGTTAATAAATAATTATATTTTAAAAAGATGACGTAATTGGAATTAGAGAAAGAAAGAAAAAAAAAAGAGACAAAAATATTTTTTTATTAGAAAAATGAAATTGCTGAAATTAGTGGAATGAGAGTTAAAAAAAGATAAAAAAAAAAATAAACGGAAAATTATTTAATGGATTATAATTTGTCCATTTTTAAAATAAAACCTAATATAACATTTTTTAAAGCGTTGAATGGGATATGTCCGGTCAAAAACCCAAAATACTATTATCTATTCTTATTCACACATATTTTATTAAAATATACATAATCCTAAAAAAAAATCATTTTTCTTAGTATCTATTTGTACATGTTAACAATTAAAAAAAATTCAATTAATTTTTTATTAAATAAAATAACTTGAATATCAAAATTATTCCCCGTTATTTAACTAAAATTTTAAATTATTCAATCTTTTTGACAAAATAAAAAATAATATAAGTAAAATTAGGTACTAAATTATCATTGTTTAATAATATAAATATTAACAAAGCTATTGATGTCATCTCCTTTGGAATAAACACGTCTTAAATAAGGTCACAATTTTGGCACACATTTGTGTACCTTAAGTCCTTAACAGCCATTGGTGATCAGTTTCTCTCAGGTTAAGATTTGCTGAGGATCGATTTTTCTTTTTTCTTTCTTTTAAATATATAACTTTACATAATTCCTAAAAGAGCTATTAAAAAAATATTTACCCTTGAATTATCAATTCTCTATAAAAATGTTAAGCATTCACCAATTATACTAAAATACTGC
Organism: Hippophae rhamnoides; assembly: GCA_033030585.1. Classification (NCBI taxonomy): domain Eukaryota; kingdom Viridiplantae; phylum Streptophyta; class Magnoliopsida; order Rosales; family Elaeagnaceae; genus Hippophae; species Hippophae rhamnoides. The sequence continues at coordinate 55,268,345 of CM065428.1, read as the reverse complement.
TAAAAAAATTACTGTAAACAATGAAATAAATCACTACGCATTGTTATCTATATTATATATAAAAATCTAAATTATATCTTATAAATTTTTAGATAAAATTATACACTTACTTTAAAATGATTATTATTATTATATAATTTATTTAAAACTCTTATTTTTTTTATCAATTTATTAATATATTAGTAGTTTAAATATTTTTTATAACTATTTAAAATATCAAATAATAGTAATAATACTAGTTTTGATAAAAAAAATTATTAATAAATTATTTTAATATTTTAATAAATTATGTAGAACAGTAACACTCAATGTTTTTAAGATAATAATAATACTATAGTTTTAATTAGAAATAAATTACGTGCGACATAGGTCTTAATAACTAGTTGCTCAAAAGGAAGAAATACTTTTATACCCAATCAAAAACATTTATGAAATCGTGGGAGAAGTGGCGAGTCAGTTGCAATGGGAAACTAAAGATACTTACAATTGACTGCAAACGATAGAAAAGCCATTTAACAACCCTCCATATATGTATCTCTAGCAGACTTGACTGTCAGTACACTCCAGTTTGAAAATCCATTCAACTTACAATTGACTTTGTCTTCTTGCATAGCATTGGGATGAAAGACGTTGAGTGCTCTAACAAAGTCCCCAAAGTCTATGAATCCCTTCCTTTTAACGTAGAACAGGTCAAAAATCTGGATGTAAAGAATACCAATTTCAAAACCCTAGCTTGCAAAGCATATAAAATAAATTGACAAAAATAAAGAAATGATCACAATCCTAATATACAAAGATGCATCACTCCAGAACCAGAAACCGAAACAAGCTGAACATAGTCTTTTAATACATCACACAAAGCACTATAACAAGATTAACATCTTCGAGCAACACTTTGTAGGCTTCTGAGTAGATATCGATCATACAATGCAATACTATCCAATAAAAAGTCCAAAATCAAAAGGTTGATTTATTTGCTGCCAAATAACAGGTGCAGAAAACCATTATAAAGAGTCCTTTGGGAAAGCATATACCTTACTTATCATCCCATCATCAATCAAAGAACTGCTAATGCTCTTGAATAGCTCAAATAGTGCTTCAACTTCACTAACACTAACTGCACAATCAAAAATCGATTGAGTGTAATTTAAATGTGAGAAAGAAAGCTGGGGGAGAGGGCAATAGTAGAATGATGGTTAACAATAAATAGGTCTAACTTGGTTCAGCTGATGGCATGGCTCCTCCATCCTTCCAACTCATAGGCTTAAGCCATACCCACCGTTTGATCTAAAAAAAATGTCCAACCTGCCTAAGGGAAGAAAAAGAAGGTTCAATATTTATGTTGAGGGGGATGACATTAGTCAATAAGCAACTGTTAAGGTTTTGTTCATCATGAAGTGGATAGTAGAAAATTATTGTTAGATGAACTTATTGACAGTTTGAGAAATGAGAACAATACTGAGCTTATAACTACTGAAATTTGTACGGGATCCTTGATTTCAATAAACAATGAATACAAAACATAATTTTTTTTTTGGTTCAAACAGAGAAATAGATTTTATTATAGAGCCAAATCCAAAAAAGCATACAACCCTAAACACATGAACAAACTAAATAAAGCATACCATAATCCTATGTACCTAAACAAGTTCCATCTTCAGCAGCCAAACAAAACTGCCCAAGGAGCCGTATACTAACAATATCTAACACCATGGCTAGTAACAATCATTCAAGAAAGAATTTATAAGCTCACCAACATTATCCAGCTAGGTAAGGAGCATAACAAAATACCTTCAAGAATGAACAACCAACACAATAACAAAGCTCCACAAAGAAGCAAACACATGATAACAAAGAAAGACTCGAAACAAAAGCAACAAAATCCAAAAAGGAATAACAGAGTCGAAAAACATAACCCATGGTTGCCATAACTAGATATATCAACTAATAGGAAACAGAACAGCGAAAACCAACAAAAACACCAGCAAAGCAATATGAAAAAAACAACACACTAGCAGACACCAGTCCAGAGCATCAACAAGAAACACTGACAAACACTAAACAGCCAAGTTTTGAAAAACTTATCCAATTCCAATTGCATCTTTGCTTTGTCCTCTGCCCATGGCATTCACAAAATCGTTTTCAATTGCAATTATCACCGCATTTTCAACAGCATCAGTACCCACATATAAGAGAATGGTAGGCAACATATAATCTGGATTATCAAATATATAATGGAAGTCAATTTGCTCCACACAATCCAGAAAAGTTTCCATCACGGATTAGCAAACCAACACTTAGTTGGAAGAGGAACCCAGAAAGAAGCAAGCTCTCGGGGAAAAAGGACTATATAGGGTGTAGAAATTGTAAATCTGAACAGTCACAGTATTGGAGATAAAATTAAGGAGTAAATTAAGAAGTGCCAACTCTTTAATTTAAGGAGTAAATCAAGAACCTTAATTTAAGGAGTAAATCAAGAACCTTAATTCAAGGAGTAAATTAAGGAGTTGTGATCCTTAATTTAAGGATTAATTCAAGAAGTAAAACAAGGAATCCTTAATTCAAGGAGTAAAACAATGAATCCTTAATTCAAGGAGTAAAACAATGAATCCTTAATTCAAGGAGTAAATCAAGGAATGTTTAATTCAAAGAGTAATTCAAGGAGTAAATCTCCTTATAGCTATAGAATTGTAATGAAAATATGAAAGAAAGAATACAACTTTAAGAGAGCTTGTTTTATTTAGAAAGGCCTTTAGGCCTTAGCCTTGGCCTTGACGTTTCCAACACTAATTTTTCAACATGATATCAGAGCAAGTCGATCTTCTTGGACAAAAATTGTTATTTCTCTACTCAAAGTACATTTGACACTCTATCAGAGCGATTTCTTATTCTATTTGTTTTTTCAAACCAAATTCTCTTGGTGATGATGGATTAAATCTCTCCTGCAGCTTCTACCTACCGATATGGAGGGAAAGTATTATGGTAAAAGGAAAGGTCCCACATTGAAACCAAGCTCTTGGCGATGATGGATTAAATCTATCCTATAGCTTCTACCGACTTGATGTGGAGGAGTATTATGGTAAAAGGAAATGTCCCACATTGAAACCAAGCTCTTGGCGATGATGGATTAAATCTCTCCTACAGCTTCTACCTACCTGATGTAGAGGAGGAGTATTGTGGTAAAAGGAAAGGTCCCACATTGAAACCAAGCTCTTTGCGATGATGGATTAAATCTCTCCTGCAGCTCCTACCTGCCCGATGTGGAGGGGAAGTATTATGGTAAAAGGAAAGGTCCCACATCGACAACAATATTTTTTTTTTGCTATCGTAATCAGCATTTTTATTAGTTTTACTTTTGATGCCTTGGCTTCTCACCGTTTCAACGACTTACAGAAGTTTAGATCCATAAACCTTACGGATCCAGCTTGAGCCGCAGTATTGGAGATAAAATTAAGGAGTAAATTAAGGAGTGTCAACTCTTTAATTTAAGGAGTAAATCAAGAACCTTAATTTAAGGAGTAAATAAAGAACCTTAATTCAAGGAGTAAATTAAGGAGTTGTGATCCTTAATTTAAAGATTAATTCAAGAAGTAAAACAATGAATCCTTAATTCAAGGAGTAAAACAAGGAATCCTTAATTCAATGAGTAAAACAAGGAATCTTTAATTCAAGGAGTAAAATAAAGAATCCTTAATTCAAGGAGTAAAATAAAGAATCATTAATTCAAGGAGTAAAACAATGAATCCTTAATTCAATGAGTAAATCAAAGAATGTTTAATTCAAAGAGTAATTGAGGAGAAATCTCCATACCATGTAATCAGAATTGTAAAATATGAACGAAATAATACAACTTTGAGAGAGCTTGTTTTATTTGGTTAGGCCTAGGCCTTGACCTTTGATCTTCAACACTAATTTTCAACACACAGTCCTTTCAGATCGCCAGTCACGAAAATGGGAAGCCGCGTAATGTAAGAAAAGAAGCGTAGGACAAGCTAAAAAATAGAGTGAGAAGACAATGAAGAAATGATAGAGGAGGACGATGTTCCAGAAATTGCGATCACAAATGAGGGGTTTTCGATCTAGGAGAAATGAGAAAAAAAGTGAAAACTATTAAGTATAAAAGAGGGAGACGAAAACAACCTTCAACCATGGAAGAGATTGAAGCTCACAAACAGAGCAGAGAGCGAAGATGGGGGATTGTGCAATCCTTACTAAACATACTTTTTGGATGGAACAAATACATAAGCATAATTGAAAATTTCCAGAGTGGAGGATATTTACACTCTTGCAATCAAAATTCAAGGAATGACGATATGAGTATCTGATAATTGAAATGAATTTAAGGCACGATCTCAAATGAACATACGCAACGTACATGTTGTTTGAGAAGCAAGGGCAACTGGGTCCTCATATCCGGGAAAGTGTCTTCTGGTTTTTGACGAAAAACAGCCCATCTATTGAAGAGGAAGAAGAAGAAGATGTGCAGTGCAGTGCAGTGCTAGACTAGCGACTGGGCTCAGCTACAATTCCATTCTCAAACCGACCTTTACCTTGCAATAACAAAACCATCACAATAATTTATAAACCAAGCTAACCAAATATTAAAGTTAATAACTCCCAATAGAAATGAGATGCAAAATCGCTCAACAAAACCCATCATTTACTTTTACAAGATTGATCCCTCGAGAGATTCGAAAACAAAAAATAATAGAGCCATCCAAAAAAGGAAAAGGAAAGGACAAGGATGAATTGGCAGGACCAAAGTGAAACCAGGTCGAAAAAATAAGCTTGATGATTTACTTGGTAGAGCCACCCAAAAAATAAATAAATAAATATATAACAAAGTTAGCAATTTCCTTTCTTTCTATTTTAAAATCTATTTCCCATCTGTTAATTGTTTCTTCATCTTATGATCTCGAGTTTATTAGAAACCCAAAAAAAAGGGGGGAAACTTACAAGACAACGTTGAAACAAAATTCGAATCCCAAGCTTTCAGTTGCAATAAAGAAGTAATAGCAAGAATAAAGCAAAAGAGGCTTGGATGACTAGACGAGAAGAAGCAACACTGAATCATACCCAAAAGAAAATTAAGCTGAATAGTAAAAATTTTAATGCACAGTTAGGTGGAGTTTAGTTGAATATCTAATAAGGGAATAGAAAAGCCAAAAATGGCAAATTGGCTAAATTTGACAAGGAGGACCAAGACGAGAGATTAACACTGATTTGAATTAAAAAAATAAACTAAGTCCGTGTAAAATATCATCATATTTTATGCATTTAGTTGTAATAGTCATTGATACTTTTCACACTTTCTTCACTTTTTTCACTCTTAAAAATTACATTAAAATTTTGTTTAATCATTATTTCATACTCTAATTATCCCATAATTAAATTAATATTTGGCAAGAATTAAAAATTCAAAAATAAAAGTTTAACTTTCAAGTTTTTTAATAAAAAATGTCCAAACTTTTATTAGTTATGTTATATTTTGGAAAAAATAAGGTTTAATTTTTTTAAGTATAACAGTTTTTAACAATTAAGTACAATTATTTCGAGAGAAAAAATTAAGTATAATTAAGTAAAAAATTACATTACATTAAACATTGTTTTATACTCTATGCTATAATTAAATTAATGTTTGACAAGATCGAGTATTTAAAAAGCGTATTTTTTTCATGACAGTAAAAATTAGTTTAATCATTATTTCATGCTCTAATTATGCTGTAATAAAATTAATATTTGGCGAGAATAATGATAAGTATTTGAAAAAAAAATGTATTTTCGAAATATTATAGTTTAAAACTTTCAAGTTTTTCTAATAAAAAAGGTTCAAACTTTTATTAGTTATATTATGTTTTGGAAAGAAAAAAAAAAGCGTTAAATTTTTGAAGTATAACAGCTTTTATACATCCTTCTTTCCGTCATTCATTTTGGTATACATAAGTCATTCTTTTTTTTATTTAATAACGTTCAAAATTTTGAGTAGGCATCCATCAAGAAAAAATAAAAATCCTCACAAACCAGTATAAAAATAATATTATTTCAAATCATTAACATAAATTTAATTAGATAATAATAATGTTCACTAAAATAGATAATAATAATGTTCACTAAAATATAGTTATAAAATAAACGATAATATTGAACTATAGAAATCATACTTCTAAGATCAAATACTTGCTATTATAAAATTAGATTATTACGATAAAAAAAATCTCCTAAAAATTATACAAACTATGATTAATTGCTCTTAGTCATCCCAAAGATGTGCACATAAAAAATAGCATGAAATAATTCTTGAAAAGAATTATAAGCATATGGATGAAGTGAAAAAGAAAAACATAGGGAAATTAAGATAGAATTTAAGTCTTCAATACTCAATCAACAAATAGCACAATTTCAACATCTCAATACATAAGTGACATGATATATCATCCATAACATATCTCTTCTTTACGAGTATTTGACAGCTAATACACCAAGCAAACATTGCCAGATAAAATGACGAACCTTAGGAGGAACTCTAAACTTCAAAACGAACTTTCAAATGAGTTTATCCACACCATTTGATACTTGAATATTCCGTCCACGGATATCATAGGTCATAGAACAACTTCCATGTGAGGTAAAGTATCAAATAAGCTCATCTTCCAAATGAGAAGCAATCTTGATCCTCAATATCTTATTAACATCAAACGGTTTAAATACTTGGTTCATAAAAGAAGCCAACAGCCACGTTTATAGTTAATAAATTGTGTAACCTAACGAATCCCCTCAACCCGTCTAGAAATAGGGGAAAAAATGGGTAGGTTAAAGAGCCAAAGGTCCTCCCAAATATCAATAGCTCACATCTTATTTATAGACCACCTCACACTAGCTAGGAATACGAGACAAGCTTTTTGAAAACCTCGCCAAGCCCATGAAGGAAAAGATCCAATACCAAAAATATCGATATTTAAAGACTTGGGTAAATAAAGCATCATGGTGTTTAACTAGACACATACCATAACCAAGTTAAAGGCTTTGAGATTTATGAAGCCCAAATCCTGAGCATCTTTGAAAGCACACATTTTTTACCAAGCCAACTAGTGTATCTTTCTATTATTGATAGTTGTATCCCACCAAAAATTTAGTAAGGCATTCTCTAAATCATCACATAACCTCTTAAGTAAGACAAAACACTACATAGCAAAATTTGGCATGGTATAGGCTACCGACTTTAGAAAAATCTCCTTCCCTACCATAGAAAGAAATTTACAAGACCAACATTGAATTTTAGCCTGAACACGATCTAGAATGTAACCTATTTGCGCTCTCCGAGATCTACCAAACAGTGCAGGAAAAAACCAAATATTTATCAAATCTAAAAATGCATTGAATACCTAAATACTATTGAATCTCCTTCTTCGTAACAAGAGTTGTATTGTTGTTAAAATAAAATTTGATTTTTGATAATTGATAGTCTGCCATGACACATAATCCTAAGTCCTCAGAATAGACTGCAAGTGATTAATCTCCATTAAAGAACTTCGATAGAATATTAGGGAATCATCTACAAACAAAAGATGTGACATTGCTTGACCCATCTTGTTGACTTTTAACCCACTAATAGTACCTTGTTGCAATTCAAGATATAATAGACAAGAAAGCCCATCAACCTGAAGAAGGAAAAAGAATGTTGATAGTGGGTCCTGTTAGTGGATACCTCTACTTGAGCGAAAGAATTCAACTGACTTTTCATTTAATACATAAGAATAGGTAACAATGGAAATATAGACCATAATTCAACGAATCCAATATTCACAAAAACCCAATCTTCTCATCTTAGTTTTCAAAAAACTCCATTCTATCTGGTCATAAGCTTTGCTTATATCAAGTATCAAGGCTAAATGTTTTTGTTTCCCACGTCTCTTGTACTTGTAGGTGTGGAAAAGTTCCTAAGCCACCAAAATATTTTTCAAAAATCAAGCAATGAGGAACAAAAGAACTTTGATTAATACTAATCACCCTTGAAATAACGCCCATAAGTCGATTAACAAGGATTTTAGTAATAACCTTATATACATAAGCTAATCGGCCTCAATTGTAACATATTTTTTGGGGAGCAACTTTTGAAATCAACACAATATATATAAAGTTATTAGTAGTTGACAAAATTTCATAATGGAAAAAACATTTAACAACATGAATTACATCATTATACACAATATGCCATTACTTTTGGAAAAAAGAGATAACATGTCATCAGGGACTAGTGATTTTAAAGAATTTATCTGAAATAAAGCACTTTTAATTTTTTCGGTCAAAAATGGCCTAGTCAAGTAACTATTTTGTTCTGTCATGACCTTAGCATCAACACAAGATAAAACTAAATAAAAATTTGAAGAGTTTGAAGATTAGAAAAGTTTTCCAAAAGTAAGAGTGAACAATCAACCTAATACCTCTTTTATCTGTAACCCAACTCCCATCTGAGTTCTCCAACCCCAACATAGTTGACTTTCTTCTTCATTAGGTAACTTTAGCATGGAAAAGGTTGTATTTTGGTCCCCATACCTAATCCAATTCATTAGAGATTTATCCTTTCAATATTGTTTTCCCTCTACACACACTAATTTAAGAGACGAGTAAGCAAACCAATATTAATTTGAATCAAACCAGTATTTCTTTTGAGTATTAAAACTAGTATCTCTTTTCCAATTAATGAGAGCTTGTTGACACCATGTGATTTTTTGCTTAATACAATACAAAATATAACCTAAAATTGCATACTCCCAAGCAAATTTAACAATTTTCTCACATTCTGGAATGTCCACCCACTGTCTCTCAAAATTAAATTATTTTTTCCAAAGAAGTTTCAAATTTTTAAGGACTAACAACAAAGTTTTGTGATCCAAACCCGTGTTAAATCATAACCTTATAGGGTTATAGCCTTTCGAAGTGCATTAAAATTGATGAACTAACAATCCTGAACATTAACTTCTTTACTCGTTTATTATATCTTTCCTAACTTGTGCTATGACACTCTTTATGAGTACGTATAATAACATTTTCCCCCGTAGTAGTGTTGTCTCTTTTAGAGAACATAAAACGTGCAAGTATACACGGTCACAAGTAATAAGATTTGTAAGTAAAGTATCGTTCCCACGGAGATTTGTTACTATAGTTTGTTGAGTACTAAAATTGTTTCCCTCTGATTTTATCCAAAACAACCGTTGATTTAGAAAAATAAGAAAAGAGTTAACAAAATAAAAGAAATCTAGGATTGCAATTTTTCACCAAATTAATCCACTCAAATCATATTATTTTCTCTTGATTTATATTTTTTAGTACATTTAATTTGTCAACCGAAAACTTCTAATTTTATCCATACATCTCTTCCGAGCTCCGTATAGACACACCTCATTAAATTAATTCACTATATTCCTATGAGAATTAAATTCACCAAGATTCATTACGTTTTAAGTTTTCAAATGACCACACATACAATTAGGGTATATTCCTATCCTTCATCATACATGCCATCCATGATCAATATACACAAAAATGCATCTTCCACGTTTATTTAAGTACCACGGATCAATTTGATAAAATTCGTAAATAATCAAAAAGCATTAAGCATAGGTAGAATAAACAAATTGAACGTCTTATAAATCTTTCAAAAATAATTAAAATCAAAGCTTCATAAATTCAGATAAAATGCAACCTTAGAAAAATAAAATTACAACATTTAAGAAAAATGAGATGAAGAACAAAAGAAAATTAAATAATTTCAGATCGTAAATATTTGGCACACGCAGAACACAACAAAAGCCAAAAATGGTTTCTACGTGTTCCACAGTCCAGCCCCAAACACTACTAAAAATCCCCAAACTCTAAAAAAACTTTTCAACCCTATCAAAATATCTCCTATTTATAGCTAAAAAATACATCAAAAAATTAAAATATCATACACGTGTAACAATTTGTATCGAAAATAAAACCCTGACATTCTCCTTAAAATCCGCGGCCACGCGAAAATCGAATTTCTTATTTTACTTCACGTGTGAGACAGGCCGTTGTTTCTGTATTTTCTTAATTCATTGTGCGTGCCACGTGTCAGAGTCTGATTCGATGCAAGAATTGGTGGGACACGTGGCAGAATATCATTGGATATCAAGTAGGGGCTCACGCAGAATTTCCACATCGGATTGCGGCGCGAGAAACGTGGAAGACAACGGCTGCAACGAGGGCGTGATCCTATGCTTTCGCGCTCATTGTAACATATCGCATGTCATAAAATGATTCGCTGATAGATAAAATGGGACACGTGGCAGATTATGGTTCGTGGAATAACCGGGCGCACGTGGATCGATTGCACGGGAAAAAGGGCCGCAAAGGTGGGGGACAGCGGCTGCGATGCGTCAGACAGGTGGGCCCCACTTGCACGCCAGCATGCACGGCAGATGGGCTCCACTCGGCGTACCGAGTCGCGTGATAGATAGAATCCTGCATCCACTCGCACTGGTTGGGTGTGCTTGAAACACGTGCATCTGGACGTTTCTTCTCTGATCTGATGGTCCACGTTGCGTGCGTGTGATTTTGTGCGTGGAATTCGTCTCTCCTACACGAAAATTAAACTTTAATTAATTGTATTTTGTCCCACAAATTTAATTCAAATTATATTTTAAACTTTCTTTAATTACAGTTAAGCCCTTTGCTAATTTTAAATTAAATTTTTAAAATTTTAATAATTAAAATTAAGCCCAAATTTAATTTAAATTATATTTTCAACTTTAATAAATTGTAATTAAGAACTCTATTATTTGAAATTATATTTGTGGACATAAATTTGAAATTAAGTACGATTTCGATTCAAATTATTTAATTTTATTAAAAATGTATTTCTTAACACATAAAAGGTAAATATTAATTTATTTCACTAAAAATACACAAAAATGTAAAGAACATAGCAATTATAAATAATAAAATTGATGAAAATAACTATATAAAATACAGTTATCAAGTAGTTTGATTTAAATCTATTAATTTTTCCTGTCTCACAAAATCCAGTTTCAATCAATTCTCTTGATAAGTATGTTACAATAAAGCCTTTAACATATTTCAAAATTAAATTTATGTGTTTAATATTATTTAACATCATAAAATCATATCTTGTGATTAGAGCTAAAAATTTGATTCTTGTCAATGTTGACAGATAAGTTTTTATTGCGTTTCATTGCTCCTTTGGATTCCTCATTGATTATGTTTGTATTTTTTTTAAATTTATTTTCATTGTAGGCATAAGTTGTTTTCTTAAAATATTTGTTTAATGCTTCGTTATGGATATTGATCACAAGATTTTGTTTTATGTGATAATAATAATAACAATAATGTGCATTATTTTTATACATTATATTCATAGAAGATTTTATTGTTAGATTTCTGTTTGAGATTATCACTAAATTTTTTATTTCTTTAAGAATCATTTTTAATCCTTGAAAGAACGATTTTCATGTTTTTATGTTTTCTTCATCTTCTATCCTAAATGTAATAGGATAAATCTATATTATATCATTAATTAAATGTCAATATATTGTAAATTAGTTAATGTATTGTTCATTAGTAAATAGTGTAAAGTACGTAATAAGTTACATATACATTGAATATAGATATATCATGTTATTTTATCAAGATGATGAGGTGAGATTGATTTTTAATTTATCAAAATAAACAATAGTCTTAGAAATATAGGATTATATTTAGTTGTTTCCATCATTTGTTACTTAACAAGAAATATTTCTTATTATTTTTCTATATAAATGTTTCATCTTTTAATATTATAAGTCTCATGCATGTATTTGTTAAATTCATTAATGAATGCACCTATTGCCATGAATCAATATATTAAGTTAGAATCAATGTGTAATTTTATCTCCATTTAAGAACTTTGGTTTGCTTCTTAAAACATGTATAAGAACCTTGATAGTTTTATATATGAATCTTTAAAATCCCCTTTAACATGTTTTATTACTTCTCTTTTTTCTACTATTTTCATTTGTATGTGATTTTTACACCTCTTTTGTTGTTGATATCATTTATGATATGCTTTAGTCTTAATTATCAACTAGTATATCGGTAAATGTCTATGATATTTCCAGTTATATATTTATAGGTAACATGCTTTTCTCGTTGATTTTTGTAAATTTATGAATATGTATCAGCTTCCTTGTTAGTTATTATCTTGAATGCATTTAATTCATTAATTTTGTTTGTTATAAGCTTATATTCACATCTTTCATCCATGCAAATCATTGTTTGCTTTTCTTGTTAGAATTGATGATATTGTAATGAAAACTCACTTATTATCACGTTTAGACATGCAACTTAAGCTTTTCTATACTAGTATACACTTTCTTGTTGTATATACGTTCATCATCTTCTGAATTTATTGTTAAGTCGATTTAACTCATTGTATCTAAAGTTATATATTGTACAATTATACCTAGATTGATTTTATCTTGAAATGTTTGTTAAATTATATATGTTGTCAAAATACTGTGTTTCTCTGATAATTATCAATATATTTCATTATTATTTCTGTTATGTTCCTCTGCAAGAGTTGAGATACATGTATACAAAGAAACCAAAAATTAAACAATAAACATAATTCTTGCACATCCATGTTTTATGGCTCCACTAATATTATTGTCTGCTCCATGTTTTACTCCACTCGAGCATCGGCTTCCGCCATCATGGCAGACGACCACAACACACACCAACATCTCCTCCTCAAGTTGGTGCATATATGTCTCTTATGCCCAACTTGTCAAGTGAATTATAGGTTTCAGGCATACGCATTTTAAGTAGTATATCGCCCAATTGATCTTCTCGATTTAACAAATCGTTTAATAATCTTTTCTTCAAGATTTTGTTTGATGAGTCTGATCCACTTCAACGTATTTCGTGGATCATGTTGAACTGGATTGTGAGAGATGGCAATGACTACTATGTTATCACAAAATAAGTTCATTTCGTAGTTGTGAGCAATACCAATCTCAAGAAGAAGTTTTTTTCAACCAAAATGAGCTCACATATTCCCTTGACCAATCCTCAAAATTCACCAAAGATCGGATAAGGCAACTACATTTTGCTTTACTCCTCCACGTAACAAGTTTGCCCCCATAAAAGTAAAGTACCAAGAGTAGATTTCCTATCCTTCATATTCCCCGCCCGGGCCTCAATCAGATATCCAAGGACTTCCAATCGACCATTCTTTGAAAACATAAGTCCTTTCCTGTGAGGATTTTAAGTAACGAAGTATTCGCATTACCGCATCCATATGGTCTTCACTGGGCAAAGGTCATGAACCGACTCACGACACTCACAAAGATAAGCAATACCGCCGAGTATGAGATAAATATATGAGTTTACCTACTAACCGTTGATATCTCTGTTTATCTACTGGTACTTGGTCCACATATTCTTCGAGTTTATGATTTTGAACCATTGGAATATCGACAGGTTTACAAGCTAGTAGTCCTGCCTCTTTATCATCCCCTGTAATGATCATGTCGTCTACATAGACTATAAGGGATGTTATCTTCCCTAATCGATGTTTTAGGAAAAGAGTATGATCAGAGTTGCTTTGTTGGAACCCATAATTCTTCATTGCTGAACTCAACCTACCAAACCACGCTCGAGGTAATTGTTTTAGTCCATACAATGCTCGTTGTAATCTACATGCAGTTTCTTTTCCTGATGTAACAGTATATCCTCAAAGGGATATCCATGTAAATTTCTTCTTCAAGGTCACCATGAAGGAAGGCATTCTTCACGTCAAGTCAGTGCAATGACCAATCTAAATTTGTCGTAAGAGATAACAAAACTCTCAGCGCTTTTTAGTTTAGCCACGGTGATAAGGTTTCTTGATAATCTATCCCATGTTTCTGTATATCCTTTTGCACAAGCCTCTCCTCCTTGTATCGATCAACTAACCCATCCGTTTTATACTTAATTGAGAAAATCCACTCGCATCCTACCATCTTCCTCCTCGAGGCAACTCGCTTAACACCCACGTGTTATTCTTCCGTAATGCCTCAAATTCTCTTTATAGCTCGAGCCCATTTTGAATCGTATAAGGCTTCTTCAATGCTACTCGAATTTGACACGAGGAGAGTGTTTGTGCAAATGCCCCGATAGGTTCTAATAACCTTCGAAAGAGATACATAATTTGCTATCGGGATACTTGGGTTTTCGTTCTTCTCTTTCCTGGGGAGTATCGATTTCGAGGTTTACCACGATTGTGTTTGAAAGGTAAAACATAACCAACAGTATGTATCTATAGCATTAGTTTGTAAATGTGTGATAGGATAGCTTACCCTCGTAAGTTGTTCTCAGTTATGAGGATCATCGGGTACCAGAATGGAGTGGTACATCAACCACTTCATCTTTCTAGGAGATTCAATTACTACTTCAAATTTTTTAGTTCTCGGAAGTTCAAGCTTTCTGGGTTCAGACACTGATCCTCCACATTATCGACACGATCCGAGTATGTCGACTAGTGTCTAATATTTCAACATCAAGCCAATTTCGTTTCTTCACCATAACTCTCCTCCCGAAGAGTGTAATCGGGATACCGTGACGTGGAAAACCATTCGATTCGAGGAAAGTGGACATCCATGGGTAGTATGTATTCTTTTAGTAATTGGATCATAACATCTAGAACCCTTTTGTACACTATACCTCAAGAATACACATCGACAAAGACATGGATCCAACTTAGTTCGTTGATTTTTGCCGAGGTGGACAAACGCAACACATCCAAAAATTCGGGCGAAAGCATCAAAATAGTAGCAAGGAAAGATGATCAGATAACACCTTTAATTAGGTCCAAATTGTAAAGATTTTTAGTGGCATAATGATTCAAGAGGATACATACCGTAGTAACAAAGATCACTCCGCATTTGTTAGGCATACATGCGCCGATTAGTACAAGGCCCGAGCCGTTCCTAAAATATGCCGATTCTTCCTTTCCGCAGTCCCATTCTCGTGGCTCAGGAACACGAGATTTCATGAGAATACTACGGTCATTCAAGATGTCCTAATTGCTCGATTAATGTACTCCCCTCATTATCGACCTAAGTATCTTAATTTTTTCTAAAATCGTGTCTCGAACCATGGCGGGAAACAAAGAAACGTAGCAAATACTTCATCTTTATGTTCGAGTAGGTAAAGCCATGTCATTCGTGGTACAATCATTAACAAAAATAACAAACCAACGACGACCCGACGACGAACGACAGGGAAGCGTCCCCAAACATTAGAATGTACCAAAGCAAAACGAGTCATACTTTTATTCACGCCATGTGATAAGACACCTTACGACTTTTTGCTAGATACAAGTATCACATTTGAAATCGAATGTGTGATATTTGAAAATAAACCGAGGAAAGAAGTTTTTTAAATACCCGAACGACGGATGCCCAAATCTACAATGACATAGCCAAATCTGCTGCTCGTTACCAACAAGATGTCACATATGATCGATCTTCCTAAACTAAGGTCATCCATATAATATAGCCCTCCTCTCCTAGTACCACGCCTAATGATCTCCTCGCGAGAATATCCCGTAGAAGGCAAAAAGTAGAATACATCAATACTACATAGTTAAGGTCCGTCGATTCGACTTACAAACACTAGCTCGGATTGACAGGTACAAGCAAAGTATTAGATAATGATAACGACGAGATAAGGTCACCGTTCTCCTCAGAATCGGATAAGCGACCCCATTTGCATATGGCAACACGGCTCCGTCTCGTCGTCAGTTGCAGACTCGTTCGTCAAACGTCACGTGATTTCGTAGCCCGCAGTCCGTAATCCAATCCTCTTTATCACTACAAGTAGAGATGTGAAATGCTTTACTTGAAATACCCGGATCCCGGGAAGATTCGGCTACGGAGAAGTGCGGATAGCTGAGGCATTATTGGTAGCCACAACTCGGCTCGCCCAAATGGTGTCCCGTTTCTTCCGTGTCAAGATTATTCCACCATTCTGTATACCCAGCGTAGTTGAAGCAATTTTCCCACGTGTGTTCGGGAGTTTCTCGCGACGGCCATATTTCATGTCAAGAGACGATGGATTTCCGTGGGATTTCTTGCTACCCGGGCCAAGGTCCCGTTTTTGTGGCATTAGATTAATGGTGTCCTCGCCCCTTTAAAAGCCATAATCCGCTCCGGTGTCATATCTACACTGTGATCATCACGGCAGTGTACGACCTCTTCCCCCCATGGATGAATCCATGTGCTCGTTCCACCGTAGGAAATGGTTTTATCCGAAGCACATCACTTCAAGTTTTATCCAATCTATCAAAGTCCATCGGGAAGGTATACACCCGATCTTTCCGTACGTACGGAGTTGTATTTTTGTATATCAATCGCACACTCCATTGGGATTAGGACTAAGAAAAAATCAATTTCACGCCACAACCCTCGGGCGTCATCGTAGTATTTTTCAATGGATCCACCCTGCTTGCTTCGTACGAGTAACTCGACGGCCAAGATCATACACTCGAGACGTGTCTCGTACCATCACAAGAGGGTGGTAGTCGCAAAATCCCAAACCCGTTTTGGTACTGGGAATCGAATAAAATTTGCAATCAATGCAGTGGTCCATCGAATTGATCAACCATCCTTTAACAATGGCATTTTTCAAGCCGCACCATCTCCCGAACGAGTTGGCCTGGCTTAAGAAGTCGAGGAAATTCCCCATTAATATATCCCATTTTTTTACCGTGAGATATACATCTCTACCACTGGGACCACAAGGCATAATTGATCCTCCCAACTTGATACTAACGGTGGGCGCCGACGCTCGCCACGGAGGTCAGGAGACCTGGCCTCGAGCTTCCGCAGAACTTCCGCCATTTTCGTCGTCAAGTTTTCCAATATGAAATTGGTGGTTAAATCTCTAGATTCTGTCATGAAATCTAAATTTTTTTTACACTTCGTACACTATATATAGAAAAAATTCTGTAACCCTAAAAAAAATTTTCCAAATGAGCGCAGTTTCTGTGTTGCTAACCCTAATTCAATTTTTTTCCCTCCGTGCGTAGCCCTTTCTTCACGCAGCCTCTTTTTCATGCAGCCTCTTCTTCACGCAGCCTCTGTTGTGTTTTCTTCCCTCAGCTGCAGATAAACCTACAGCTCCAACCAGCCACGTTTTCTTTCCTCAGCTGTAGATAATCCTACAGCTCCAACCAACCACACGTACAGAGACAACGTAAAATTGTAACCCTAAAACAGATTCTCATTCGCACAGCCCTCCTAAAGTGGCGCTCTTCGTCTGCTGCTTTCTTCTTCTTCTCGTCTGTTGCTTTCTTCTTCTCTTCTTCGTCTCGTCGCTATAATGAAACAAATACTTTCCATTTTCGTCTCGTAATAATTTTTTTTATTTTCGCAGCAGAGTCACCTCCACCTCGTCCTCAGGAAGGGTGTTCTTCTTTCGTTGCTTTGGCCGGATGGTCGCGAATCCGATCACCAACAACACATAACCGACGCTCGAAATAGAAATGACCATCTCTGACATTTGATGTCGTTGTTTTGCTCGATGTTATTTTTTTCCAATATTAGAATCGATCTATTTGCAAATAAGAAATCGAAACCGTAACTACTTTCTGGACCAATATAAACCGTAAATCAAAACTCAAAGAAAAACGAAAAACCACAATACAATCACAGCCCACACAAGAAATCGAAACTAGAAACCGTAAATCGAAATCAAATCAAAAATCAAAGAATCAACAAATCATCAAATCGTAATCGAAATAAAAATGGTAGCTTCCATCATAAATCGCCATGTAGCTCATTACCAAGAATATCCTCGCTTTTGATACCATGTCAAAATATCGTGCTTTCTCTCGATAATTATCAAGATATTTCATTATTATTTCTCGTTCTATTCTCTACAAGAGCCGAGATATACGTATACAAAGAAACGAAAATTAAACAATAACCATAATTTACGCACATCTATGTTTTACGGCTCCCACTAATATTATCAGATGCTACATGCTTTTACTCCACTGAAAGATTGAATGCCGCTTAATCACATCATGCACCACAACACACACCAACATATGTTACGTACAATTTATTAAATTATTAACCTTGTTAGTTAATATTTATTTTCACTAAGTTTTTCAAATCCTTATCATCCATAATAATTAAAACTATATGAACATCATTATCCTTCGTTTTAATGTTGATATCTCATCTCCGTCTAGAAGTATAGCAACACATATTTCTTTCTTCATTTTCAACATAGTCACGTTATTTCTTATACATATTCCATTTAAAATACTATTTACATATGTATCCTTTTCATTTTCAAAGATTCATTTTTGTAAATAGTATTCTAATTTTAATATCACTTGTTATAATTACATGTCATGAATATATATGTCTATCAATATATTTTATAACATACAGTTCAAAATTTATATATAACATGTTGTAATTTAATAATATGAAATATGTTACATATTTACACATTGAGAGCAGGTAATATATTTTTTTGAAGCTTTGATTATATTATTTATATCAAATTTGTATTGAAAGTACTACATTAATTTCACAAAACATATCTACGTTATATTTACATATTTATATGAATGTATGAAATATATTATATCTATGAACTATATGAAAATAATTAAAGTTGTTATCTTATTAAAACATTTTATTTTAAAATTTGATTATTATATAAATTTTATCCCTTATTAATAACAGAATTAAAATATTTTATATTATGAAAACTTATTATAATTAATAGTATTCTTTCCATGATCCTATCGATCGTAGTTTGCAAAACACATGGAAAGGAAATATAAAACATATTTTTTTTATAATCTAAATTTACATACATATTATATTTCAAACTCATCATCATATATTTAAATGTGAAAAATATTTCATAACAATAAATATGATTATTTATAGAAGTCTTCTCTCTTTATTTTTGTATTATATTATCTTGAAAAAAAATATTAATAAAAATTGATTATTAAATTCTAAAGATAAGAGTATTGAATTACAATCGTATTTAATTAGTTATATCACATACGTAACTCTCTCTTTTGCATCTAAATGTATATTTATCATCTTCATATTGTGCTGATGTTGATTGTATTTTTGTTCATGTTTATTGTGTATTTGTTAGTGAATGAGGCGCGTGATTATTATTGTGTTGTTTTATTTGTGTTGGAAATGAATTTAAATAAAAAAATATTTTTTATTACTTTATGATCATTATTTCATAAATTATGTAACTGTCATTTTCATAATTATATGGTCATTATTTTTATGACCGTTATTTTCATAAGTACGTGATCGGATTACTTTTATGACTTAATTTGCTATTTTCATAATTACGTGGCTTCATTAATTTTATTAATTTGTTATTCTTATAATTATGTGACCGTTACTTTTATGACCGTTATTTTTCATAATTATGTGGCCGTTAATTTTATAACCGTTATTCTCATAATTATGTGACCGTTACTTTTATGACCGTTATTTTAATAATTATGTGTCCGTTATTTTCATAATTATATGACCGTTACACATATTTTTTCAACTATAAATAGGGGCAATAGCCTCAGTTTAGAAGATAACTTAACAACTCAAAAAACAGTTCTACGGTTTTCATAGCAAAATCAAAGAAAAGAAAATTCAGAATTATTTTCTCAGATTTCCGAGTAACATAAATATTTGAGAGATGTAGTATTCCTGACTTCATCAAGGCAACATGAAGTTAGAGACGTAAAAAGATTCTACTGTTTATCCCAGTGACGACAAGTGTCATGGTTTGCTTACAAGTGGGCAGAGTCACAAACGCCTTAAAGAGAAATGACTCGATACCGCGACTCAACCCAAGCATTATATTTTAGTATATCGGTAATATTGTTCTTACATAGTTTTTTCACATATTTGTTCAACAATTTTAAGACGAATTCTATCTGCCATGTCTACTGAAATGTTAACTGCTGATCTTAACAAAACATTTCGTTTTGAAGAACTACACTTTAAAAATGGAGACAAAAAAAATGTTATTCTTCTTAACCATGTAAAATGTCGTTTTTGTTTTTATTATTGAAAAACCAACACTGCCTAATTCTCATACTGAAGCTACAATAAAGGATTTAAACACCTGGATAGAAAATTATTTTATATTCAAATTTTTTTTATTCTTAATGAATTAGCTAATGACTTGTATGATTATTATAATTTTGATAAAGTCTGTTAATGAAATTTGGGAAGTACTTCAAAAGAAGTATGATACTCAGAAAGCTGGAACTAAGAAGTATGATGTTAGTAGATACATGAAGTATCAAATGATTGATGAAAATTCTGTGGGAACACAATCACACGAAATGCAGAAGATAACACACGAAATAAGTTTTGAAGGTGTGACTTTAGATGAACAATTTCAAGTAGTTGTTGTTATAGATAAATTACCCCACGCCAGAAAGATTTTAAGAATACACTTAGACATAAAACTAAGAAATTTTCTTTAGAAAGTCTTATAACCCGGTTTAAGAATAGAAGTTAAGAAGTCCAGAAAATAAGACCAAAGAAATGAAGTACTCGTTGTCTCAAACAACAATACCAATAAGAAACCTAAATGCAATTTGGAAACCTAAAGGTAGAAACATGAAAACTCATAATCATAATAATAACCAAAACCGCAACCACCAAAATAGAAACAAAAACTATCCTCTCTAGAATGGACCTTAACCCCTTAAGGTATAACACATTCGTGTGTTAAAGTTGTACTGCACTGCCACTTGGCTAGAACCCGGAACATGTGAATCGTCTGCCACGTAGGCGAACCTACCGAAGATCAACTTATTGCTATGATTTCTAAAATCAATTTTGTTGATGGATCCGAGAGGGTGTTGGGTGGACACCGGTACTTCTCGCCACAAGCTCGCTATTGAGACATGTTCAAGTCCAACTCGAGTCCGAGGATAAGAAAAGTGTCATGGGTACTAGTGAGGTGGAATTAAAGTTTACCTTTGGAAAGACTATCATCTTGAAAGATGTCTTGCATAATTCGTAGATGAGAAAGAACTTAGTTTCGAGCTATCTTCTTAACAAATCTAGGTTTACTCAAACTATAGAGGCTGATTTATATATAATAACTAAAAATAATATTTTTGTTGGGAAAGGGTACACCACTAATGGCATGTTTAAATTAATAAACCTTCTTCTTCTGCTTATATGTTGAGTTACTTTAATATTTGGCATGCTAGACTTTTTCATATTAATAAACGCATAGTCAAGAGAACACAGTAGCTTGGCAGAACTAATTCCAAAACTATCTTTGAATTATTTTGGATAAATGTGACTTTATAGTCAAGCTAAAATAACAAAAACTTCACATAAGTCGAGTTAAAGAATCAATCTTTAGAATTAATACATTATGACATACGTGTGAACTTGATGGAAATTTAACAAGAAATGAAAAACACTATTTTATAACTTTTATAGATGACCTGCTCGGATTACACTTATGTATATCTAATGAAAAATTAAAAGTGAAGCATTTGACATGTTTAAAATATTTATAATCGAAATTAAGAATTAACTTAATGAAAAATAAAAAGGTTTGTTGAAGTGATAGGCACTAAATATGATTCCAATATCTTCAATGATTTTTATAAAACTCATGGAATCATTCATGAAAAAAAACACCTTATTCTTTCCCGAAATAAATGGCAAATGAAAGAAAAAAATAGAAATTTTACCTCGAATCAAGAGTTACAATTTTATTAAACTTTCAGTCTTTGCTTTCCCGTTGGTGGGGAGAAATTTTATTAACTGTTTACATGTATAAATAGAGTGCCTAAATCTATTAGTAAAATTTGACCATCTGAAATGTTGAAAAATAAGAAACTTAACTTATTTTAAAACTTGAGATTGTTTAGTCTATGTTAGGATCCATGATCCTTAAAAGAAATAAAACTTACTAGTAGAACATACTAATGTGTATTCATAGGATATGTTGTGAATAGTAAAGCTTATAAATTCTATGACTTAAATGATCATAGCTATAGAATCAAATGATGTTGACTACCATGAACATAGGTTTTCATTTAAATTGAAGAATAGTGGGGGCTCGTCGTTTACCCGTAACTAGAATTATCAACAAAATGAGGAATTAAACATGCAATTAGAAGAAGTAAACGAGCTTGAACCCTTAAGGATTTTGGGTCGATTTTTACGCTATACCTTAGAGGAAGATCCCCAAACTCGTAAAGAATCATTCTCTCTTTAGATGCCAACCTACGGGAAGAAACCATAAATGATGAAACGGACTCTTACAGTATAATAAAACTTGGCATTTAGTTGACTTACTTTATGGTTGTAAAACCATAGGATGTAAATGGATACAAAAGAAGAAATTAAAACTCCTTGGTACTATTGAAAAGTACAAAGCTTGTATTGTAGTTAAATGGTATAGGTAAAGTAAAAATGTAGATTTATTTGATACCTTTTCACCAGTCACACGAATAACTTCCATATGTGTACTTTTTCCTCTTACTACCATCCATGATTTAGTAGTACATCAAATGGATGTTAAAACTGCTTTCTTAAATGGTGATTTAGAAGAAGAAATTTATATGGATCAACCTGAAGGTTTTGTTATCTCAGGTCAAGAAAATAAAAACTAGATAAATATCTCAGATGCTAAAAATAAGCACCAAGAAATGGCATGAGAAATTTGATAATATAGTTAACCCACATGAATTCAAAATGAATGAAAGTGACAAATGTATTTATTATAGATTAGAAGATAACATTTGCACTATTATATGTTTATATGTGGATGACATGCTTATTTTTGGTTCAAATATTCATGTTGTGAATAATGTGAAAACTTTATTAAGTTGTTAACTTTGATATGAAAGATCTCGAGAAGCGAGTGTAATCCTTGGTATAAAGATTACTAGGTCTGAAAGTGGAATTTCTTTAGATCAATCTCATTACATTGAGAAGATCTTAAAGAAATATAATTGCTTTAACTCAGAACCTGCATGTACGTATTCAGTATGATCCTAGTGTAAAGTTGTTCAAGAACAGGAGACGATGTTAGACAACGAGTACGCGAGCATCATTGGTAGCTTACGTTACGCTACTCTTGATTGCACTAGACCAGGACATATCTTATGTTGTGGACTATGTAGGTTTACCAATAGACCTAGTGTAAGCAGCATTGGAATGCTATTGAAGGGTTATGAGATACCTTAAGAGTAACTATATACCTTGGATTACATTATACAAAGTTTCCATTTGTTCTAGATGGATATAGTGACGCATTGGAACATTTTATTAGAAAACTCCAAATCAACTAGCAACTATATATTTAACATAGTTGGTGGAGTTGTTTCTTGGAAGTCTAAGTAATGTATAATATTGGCTAAATCTACGCGGAGTTTGAAATATGAACTAGCTATCAAGTGAAGGTTAGTTAAGTCTATTACCGAGATCCCTTTACGGGAAAGATCGATACACTATCTTGATCCACTACGATAAGATTCTGCCACTATCAGAAAGATTTAGAACCGTTATTACAATGGAAAGAGATGTCAGACACAAGATCGTTAGAGAATTTCTCTCACAAGAGTCGTAAGAATGGATCATATATGTCTTGATGAAAATTTGGCTGATCCTTTGACGAAAGGATTAACAAGAGAAAGGTTTTCAAAAACCTCGAAAGGAACGTGATGCCCTTAGAATGAAAAGTCACTCACGATGGTAACTCAACTTATAGGCGGAGATCCCAAGAAATAAGTTCAATGGGTAATAACAAGTCACGTGATATGAGATGAATCATGCTATTTATGAAGTCACACTCTATATTGTTAAGTAAGTCCTCGTCGATGCAGCGATGAGTTAATCATTAAACTCTTAATGAAGTTCTATACTCTACGCTGTGGAGTGGAGTACGAAGGCTGGGAGTACTTTCGATAGACTCAACGCTATGTGAACGTGGAAGTACGGCGCTTCCTATGAAAATTTTGGGCAAAATTTACTGTAGCATTCACTATAATGGGATACACGCGGTAATGGCAGTAAAGCACGGGTTTTTCAACTACACCTCGGAAAGATCAGTGATGTTGTTAGAGATAGAGTTCAAACCATGAAAGTTACTCTAGTATATTCTAAAGCATTAACACCACGCAGCGTTCAAGTCGATAGACACCTTTTGATGCATAATCTTATACTTTTAATTGACGGTTGCTCGATGAACTATTTTTATTTAAAATTGTGAAGTTATTGGAAATGAATTTAAATAAAAAATATTTTTTATTACTTTGATGACCATTATTTCATAAATTATGTAAATGTCATTTTTATAATTATATTGGCCATTATTTTTACGACCGTTATTTTCATAATTACGCTGATCAAGTATTTTAATAATCGCTATTTTCATAATTACGTACCATTAATTTTACGACCGTTATTCTTATAATTACGTGATCACATTCTTTTAATTTGCTTATTTTTCATAATTACGCCATTAATTTTATAACCGTTATTCTCATAATTGGCGAATGCTACTTTTACGACCGTTATTTTAATAATTGCCAGTCTGTCTGCTATTTTTCATAATTATATGGCCAGATTACACATATTTTTTCAACTATAAATAAGGCAATAGCCTCGCTTTAGAAGATAACTTAACAACTCAAAAACATTCTACGGTTCATTTGCTTACAAGAAATCAAAGAAAGAAAAAATCTAATTATTTTCTCAGATTTTAAAGAACATAAATATTTGAGAGATGTAAGATTTCGACTTCATCAAGAAATAAGCTTCCGAGGCAGAAAAAGATCAGGACGTTTTTATCTGCGACGACAATTTGTGTTCTATTGTCAGCATAAGCCGGAGTTTAGACCGCTAAACGCCTTAAAAAGACTTTCAAGGACTAACTCAAACATTATATTTCAGTATATCGGTAATATTGTTCTTACATAATTTTTTTACATATTTGTTCTACAATTTGTTTGTTAGCCGCATGAGTATGTTAATAATTTAGTTATTTTTTAAGTTAGTAGGCCAAAGCTACAAAATTAATTGGTTAGTTCGTTACATGTTCCATCGGCATTAAATAGCAACCGTTTGTTGAAAAGCATTTTGGTCTGGGGGCTATATCCTCTCCCAAGTGCAAAAGGTTAAATTTGTAAATAAGCAGCTATCTACTAACCTTTGTACATGGGACCCACAAGATTAGCTCTTTGTATCTACCATCCAGCGCATCATATCATTCATTCATTGCTTACCAAATCATATTGGATAAGTATGTTCGCCTCCTTTTCCCACGAAGGAAAACGATATTTATTGCTGCAAGAAAAGCTTAAAACACACGTAACAAAATGACTTTGAATAGGGATTTATTTTAAGTTCTTTTTTTTTTAATTTGACGAGCATAGAGACGTAAAAATAAACTATTTTATTTTATATATTTTTAATAATATTATGATATAATAATTTTTTATTTTATTTTATCTTATTTAATTTAATTTAGATTGTAATCTTAACGTTAATAATTTTAAACATATATTATATAATTGTTTTTTATTAAAATTATATTATAAATTAAAATTATATTATATTTTTTATTATTTTTATATTCTTATTTATTTAATTTAAATTTTTGATTAATATTATTTTATTATCATTTAATCTTATTAAAAATTAAATAAAATAATATGATTTAAATTTTAAAAATTAATACATAAATCTCATTAATATTTTATTTTAATTTATAGATGAATTGAAAAGCAAACAATATAATTAATAAAAAATTATTAAATTTAACATTCTCCTGCTGCTATTAAACACAATGACGATTGCTCGACCTTACTTAGCAAATGACAATCATCCTACATGATATTAAAACGGTTAGGAATATTAATACAACTATAATATTGTTATTATAGTTAATATTTATTAAAAAAATATCAATTACTTAATAGGGTTTAATCTTCTATATTTAAAAAGATATTTTATAATCTTTAGAAAAAATAAATTAAAAATAAATAATATTTTTTATTAAATTATTTTTTTAAGTGATTAAAAATCGATTATTTAATAATGATAAAATAACATTTAACAAAAAAAAAGTTTACAAAAAAAATCATTTTATTATTTAGTTATTATCACTATTTTTATTTTAATATTTTATTAATTTTTATTTCTTTTAAAAAAATAAAAATTATATTTAAATAATTTTTTATTAAAATATTAATATTGTTATTTTTTATTAAAGTAATTTTATGTTAAAGACTATCTTTTCTTAATTGGTGGATTTAATTTTATAGAGTTTTAATCTCTTTATGAATTTTTTTTAATAAAAAATTATTAAAATAATATTTTTTATTATTAATTCTATTATTTTTTTAAATTTGATGTTTAGAAAATAACTTTTAAAATTTAAGTAATAAACTACCTATTTTATTATTTATTAACAATAATTTTATATAATAATAATTGTATTAAAATTTAATTAAGTATAAAAAATAAATATTTTAAGCATTATTATTAAGATGATAACAAATTGAGTTATTATAGACATACAATTCATGTGCGAAGTAGTGTTTGTAAGATGAATTGTGGCATTACTGTAGCGTAATGATACTAAGGTTTCTTTAGGAAGAGTGTAAATTAGAGGTTAGATGTTGGATACTTAGTATGTGTAACTTATATAATGATTATTTATTTTTTAGGAATAAATGACATATATATTTTAAACCATTTGTATTAATAATAATTTTTATTTTTTAAGTATTATATTTAAAAAATATATATATAATAATATATATATAATGTAATTGACGTGGAGTAATCAATGAATTATTTATCAAATTACTCATTTATTAGCATGATCGATCGAAAGTAAAAAGCTATGAAATTGAAGACCCAGAATTGCGGTACGTGGGACCAGAGAAGCGTACATTAACCTATTTTTATATTCATACACGGAGACTGGGAAAGTAACTTATCCTGCACCCAACTACAAGCCAAACCTTCAACTAACCCGCCCACCTCGTGTTCGGTAACTTTAACGTAAGAAGCCAAGCCTTCACTGTTTCTAAGCGACACTTGAAAGGAACACTCTTGTTTTTTTGCTAGAGCCTAGAAGGGGCACACCTACTACGCCTTATTACTACAAGGGACACTAATTATCTCGTAATCGGATTATATTCCTACATTTGATGTTTACGATCTTTATGAATTTTTTATTAATATAAATAGCGACTTGGGATTTTATAAAAAACTGCTTCGATTCCGGAAGTGTTCTGTGAACGCTTCTTTTCTTTGTCGTCTTATTTTGCAAGCTTTTTTTTTTTGACGCTAGTGTTCCTTTTTCTTGCTTTTTAAACAGTTTGTGTCTAGATTTTTCGCATTTTGGCTCTGTTTTTATCTTGGGTTTGGATTTTGCCCTCTTTACCTGTTTCTAAAACTTTTGGATTTTCCCTCCGCCTTTATTATTTGTGAGTATCATCAGTTTGTTGGTGGGTTGTTGGAGTGGGCTGCAATGGAGGAGAGGTATGAACCCCTGAAGGAGCTTGGTTCAGGGAATTTTGGAGTGGCAAGGCTGGTCAAAGATAAGAAGACTAAGGAACTTGTTGCTGTCAAATACATTGAAAGGGGAAAGAAGGTTAATTTCATTTTTAAAGGTGTATTATACTTGAAAACTGAAGCTATGCAATGTTATTACGGATATTTTCTTTATGGGTTTTGAAAAAGTTCTATTTTTCGGCATTTTTGGAAATTCTAGTAAATGATGCTCAAGGCCTTAGATTTTTCGAAAGAGTTGGTGATGAGTTTATAATCGAGGACTTCTTCACTATCTGTTCATGTTAGATAATGTCAGATTTAATATATAGTAGTGAGGTGAATTAATATTGGTTGTGTGTAAAGACCCGGTGGATCCCAAAAGAAGACTAGTCAAATATTTTGAAGAAAGATCCTATTATTGAATCACTCTATTAACTAGCTAGGTCTGACTAGTCTATTTTGCACTGTACAGGGATTAAATTTGGCATTTGACAGAACAAGTTACTTTTGTTCTGATTGTGGTTGCTATCTGATTTTAATGATTATTCCTAAAAATTTCCTGACAGTGGATGTAGCTGTGGTTTGCCTGATAAAATAGTTTATATTTTGGTTTCAGATTGATGAGAACGTTCAGAGAGAAATTATAAACCATAGATCCTTGAGGCATCCAAATATTGTTAGATTCAAAGAGGTGAGAGTTTAGTTTTCCATCTAGCAATGATGGTATCAGCACCAAAAGAAATTTAATAAATGCCATTTTGGATAATTACATGAAATAATCATTTTTGGCTGCAGGTCCTGTTGACCCCAACACATCTAGCTATTGTTATGGAATATGCAGCTGGAGGTGAACTATTTGAGAGGATATGCAGTGCTGGTAGATTTAGTGAAGATGAGGTTAGTATATATATTTTTCCCGATTGTTTCTTGATATGATATATTTGTTAGTAAATTTGTACAAATGGTATAATCACAAATTATCCTTCTCAAGATACTCCTTAGTAGAATATCAAATAATAGAGAAATAGAAAATACATAACACAAGAATTATAGTTGAAACTCCAAATCGGAGAAAAACCACTTTAGTTGTCAAAAGACAACCAGAAAAAAATTCACTAAGTGAAAAATTATTACAACCACAATCTCAGTAATTTTCTCACACACCAAAAGACAAAAACAATTACAAACCTAAGAGAATTTTTTCCCCACAAAATTCTATCGCTCAAAAACTTGTCATACACGTTTTTCTCTATTTTTGGGATAATTAACAATAAAAAAATGAAGCCATATTTATAGCCTTCAAGTTCCCATTTCATATGCCAAATATTTCTTCATTCACCAAAATTAGGCTACTTAATTTTCCCATTTTTTATTCAAATAAGGTTAGGTACCTTCATCTTTAATAATATGTGAAGCCACTTTCCATGAATTTTCTTCTAAATTAAGCACCTCATATTTTGACTAATAAACCCAATATTATTTTTAATCAATTAAAACAATCTCCACCTTAATTAAAAATAAACATAATTACCGCTACAACACTGTCTACTTTGACAGTCATAATTCTCTGCACTGAGAATTATCATACTCCACCATAAAGAGTACCCTCACTTAGAAGTAATCACCAATTCTAAGAATTTCACATCGGTTTATGTCGAAAAACTTGTTGAAATTTATGGTGCAACTCTCACACTTGGTTTTTCCGAGAGTTCCTCAGCTATCAACATCTTTTCCACCACACACCTTGCATCTATACCAAGCCAATGCCCGTGTGCAAACTTGTGGACTTGCTAGCAGTAACACACCAATATTTGGAGACTAGCGACATGTCATGATGATGTACATGCTCTTTTCAAAGAGTATCACCATAGTTTTCGAAAACAGGCATACTGTTAACGTCACCGTCGGTATTTGAGTTTCTTGCCGAATTAGCTCCACCCTTCAGACAATCTCTTTTGAGGTGCCCAGATTGTCCACACCCAAGCCCACTATCTTTTTTTTCATGAAATTCTTTTTCTTTCGGCTATCAGCTATCAATGTTGAGTTTTCAGGCAAAACATTATTTCCACCACTAAGCCTTTTTTCTTCAGAAAACAGTTTGCTGATAAATTCTGAAAAAATCATTTTCTCCTTTCCATGAATCAAGATAAGTTTCATGTGTTCATAAAAAAATGGAAGAGACCAAATGAGCCTTAAAGCTATATCTTCATCATCAAGTTTAATTCCAATGGTTTCCAATTCAGAGACAATACCATTGAGAACACTGAGATGGTCAGACATAATAGATCCTTCATTCATACACAAAGTATGAAATTGCTCCTTCAGATACACTCGATTTGAGACGCCTTTTGCTTGATACAATTCTTTAAGGTTTTCCCAGAGTTCTTTGGCCATAGATATTCCATGCATATTTGTAAGAATATTTTTGGCCAAACAAAGCCGAATTGCACTTGCAGCTCTTAGATCAAGATCTTCCCAATCTTCATCACTTATGCCGATTTTACTAGACTCAATACTGGTAACAGAGGTTGATTTTCCCTTTAACGCCTTGTGTAACCCATATTAGATCAACAAATCTTTGACTTGTACTTGGCACAAGTTAAAATTGATTCTTCCATCAAATTTCTCAATATCAATCTTGACTCTTGACATTTTTGCTTGCTTCTTTGAAATTGGCTCTAATACCAGTTGTTAGAAAATTTAGATTAAATTGTATAATCACAAATTCTCACTACCAAGATCTTTCTTAACAAAATATCAAAAAACAAAGAAATAGAAAATACATAACCCAATAATTATAGTTGAAACTTTAAATTTGAGAAAAACCACTTTCATTGTCAAAAGACAACCAGAGAAAAATTCACTACGTGAAAAATTGTTACAATCACACTCTTAGTAATTTTCTCACACACTCAAAAGACAAGTAATTACAAACATAAAAGAATTTTCCCACAAAATTCTATCACTCAAAAACTTCTCATATAAGTTTTTCTCTATTTTTGAGATGATTAACAATGAAG
This sequence comes from Hippophae rhamnoides, assembly GCA_033030585.1. Taxonomy (NCBI): domain Eukaryota; kingdom Viridiplantae; phylum Streptophyta; class Magnoliopsida; order Rosales; family Elaeagnaceae; genus Hippophae; species Hippophae rhamnoides. The sequence goes on along the minus strand of CM065428.1, from coordinate 55,237,717 downwards.
AAATGAAGCCATATTTATAGTCTTTAAGTTCCCATTTCATATGCCAAATATTTCTTTATTCACCAAAATTAGGCTATTTAATTTTCCTATTCTTCGTTCAAACAAGTTCAGTTACCTTTATCTTTGACAATATGTGAAGCCACTTTACATAAAAAAAAAATTATAAATTAGGTACCTCTTATTTTGACTAACAAACCCAATATTATTTTTGATCAATCTCAACAATATTTTCTTGAATTTAAAAGCAGATTGAGACTCATTGAAGTAGTGCAGTTTTGATTGATGACAAATCTTTATAATGACAGGCAAGATTTTTCTTCCAGCAGCTAATATCTGGAGTTAGTTATTGTCATTCCATGGTATGCTTCACTCATGAATTTTCTTTAACTACTTGTGATTCTAACTCTTACTTTGCATTAATCAAAAGACATCCTGCAGCAAATCTGTCATAGGGATCTCAAATTGGAAAATACACTCTTGGATGGAAGTCCTGCACCCCGACTTAAGATCTGTGACTTTGGTTACTCCAAGGTTAATGGTTTTTTTCCCCTTCTTCTTTTATATAATGATTTGTATTTAGAGTGTATTTAACTCATGTAATAACTTGCAACAACATATTTTTTTCTTTACAGTCTGCCTTGTTGCACTCACAACCCAAATCAACAGTTGGAACACCTGCATACATTGCTCCTGAGGTTCTGTCTCGGAAGGAATACGATGGAAAGGTATCTATTCTGTTGCATCTTCTTCTAGCTTGTTTCTAACCAAAAGATGGAAAAATAGTTGCAGATATGCTTGCTAAGTTGGATGTGATTGTAGATTGCAGATGTTTGGTCATGTGGTGTCACATTGTATGTAATGTTGGTAGGAGCATATCCCTTTGAGGAACCAGAAGATCCAAGAAATTTTCGCAAGACTATTGGCGTGAGACACTAATATGATATTTTATACAACGTTATTTTTCAATGCTTCACAACTAATTCATTGTAAATTCGAAACAGAGAATTATGAGCGTGCAATATTCTATACCAGATTATGTACGCGTTACTGCAGAATGCAGGCACCTACTTTCTCGTATATTTGTTGCCAATCCTGCCAAGGTACCTTTCCTTATTTTCTGTTTTGCTTCAAGTGGTCTTTTCACGAATATTTTCTTAGAAAAATAATTTCTTTTGGTTTCACAAAATTCTGGAAAAGGAGGTATTTTTGCATAGGATGTTCAAAGGAAGAAAATATAGCACAAATGTTAATGGTTAACTTTTATATGATTGTTCCATGGCAAGTTTTTTTTTTAAAGATCAAATAGTAATTGTATTTCGAACCTGCATGTTGAAATGGGAATAATGTATCTTACTGTTAGATCACTAGATGAATCACGTCCTTGTGAAAGTTAGTGCTTATTTTTGGCATTGAAAAAAATCTAATGACTTCATCTTCCATTAATTTCGGGCTGATTTCGGAAGTGGACATCTCTATATGATACAAAGGCCTAAATGATTGTTTCCAATCCAACAAATAACCCAAACTAAAAACAATTACTCAAACATTAGTTTATCATTCTGTGGTCTCTGAACAGCCCCTTGACTAAATACTATTTGCACTGTCATTTTTTGCATTGATGTCTCATGTAGAGAATCACTATTCCTGAAATAAAGCAGCACCCTTGGTTTCTGAAGAATTTGCCTAGAGAGCTAATTGAAATTGAGAAAACAAACTATGAACACTTAGAACGTGACCAACCCACACAAAGCATTGAAGAAATAATGCGCATCATACAGGGGGCAAAGACATCAGGGGAAGGATCCAAAGGTAATGTCCAAGGTGGTGCAGGGACATCGGAGAGTGCCAATGAAGCAGATATAGAATCTGAGGTTGATGTCAGCGGGGACTATATGACTGCTGTCTGATCATCACATTGACAATATTTTTGTTCAGAGGATTTGAATTTTGGAGTTTGCAGTAAACTTATGTACACATAACCTGAATTATATGTGTCCCATTGTACAGTGGAGGATTGATTATATACCATAATAGACACCTCTACAAATTGACTTGACATTGGGTTAAAATTTGTGTTATGCAATATGTTGAGCTATATATATTGCATATAGATTCCAATTACAAGATTCGACTGTTCCTTCAGGTATTTGATCAAATTTACTATGCAAGTTGCTTGGTTAAATTTGAGATCATCAAAAAAAGTTTTATTAAACGAATAAAATTTTGAATCGACGAAAGCTTTTGGCTTTAAAAGAATTTTTACTGGCACCGAATACATAATTTACAGCTTGTATTAAATAACTTGAAAATATCTTCACTCTATAGAAGAAATGGCACATAGTTTTTCTTGACTCGTAAGTTTCTTAATGTGACTTTCTAGTCTGTTTGCTAATAATTATTTTATTTTATTAGTGCCCCCACAATGAAGATAAAGTCTAATAAAATTAGACTCGTCACTGAAATGAGAATTGATAATAAAATCAATATCCACAAATCACTATAAACTATAGAGAAAAATGTTGATCTAGTTTTTTTTGGTCAACACCCAATGCCAAATTGTTATTATATATATATTGCATAAAAGGGCTTTATTTTAAACCTTAAAAGATAAGGATTATTCTATTTTTACAACACGTCTGCGCCTGTAGCCCAACGGTTAGGATAATTGCCTTCCAAGCAATAGATCCGGGTTCGACTCCCGGCAGACGCATTTTATATTTTTGTTTTAAGTTTCCAATAATTACACGCCTCAACTTCAAGTCTTCAAGTCTTCAAGTGGCAAGTCCACATAACATGTGTCGACATGGCCAAGATTAAAAATATCTTAACACAGATCCAAGTTGGAGTAGGTGTTGGGTTGCTTTCTAAGTTCTAAACATCAACTTGTCTGTTGTCAAGCAAAAGCAGAAGTTGGCCCCAGCATATATGCTCACTCAAAGTCCAAAAAGATGGCTCAGTCAATCTGGTATCGCTGCAAATTACGATTAATTTGTTACTATTTCTTATACTTTCTTAAAAAAAAAATAGTTTTCGTTGATTTTACAATTAAAATTAAAGAATGATTCGATATTACATTTTATTGTTTACAACTAGAACGAAATAAAAAATATTGTATATTATCTTAATATTTTTATATTCAATAACGTTTAAATAATATCATTTAATTATTATTTTTTCGTCAAACAAAATTCATTATTGAAATCATTATTTTTTTAAATAAAATTAAGGTTTTGAGATTTGGGATTTGAGATTTGAGATTTAGGGTTTAGGGTTAAAATTATTATTTTTTTAAATATGATTTTAGGATTTAAGATTTAGTATTTATGGTTATATTTTTGAGTTAAGGTTTAAAATTAAAATTATTATTTTTCTAAATAGAGTTTAAGGTTTTGAGTTTTAGAATTTAAGATTTAAAGTTTAGGGTTATATAAGTGAGTTAAGGTTAAAGATTAAAATTATTATTTTTTAAATAGTTTATGAGTTTTAAGATTTAGTCTTATATTTGTGGATTAATATTTAAGATTAAAATTATTATTTTTTAAATAGAATTTTTTAATTTAAAATTTAATGTTATATTTAAAATTTGAATAAAATAAATTAAAATTTAGTCTTATATTTGTGGATTATTATTTATGATTAAAATTATTATTTTTCTAAATAAATTTTTTTAATTTAAAATTTAAGGTTATATTTAAAATTTGAATAAAAAAAATATTTATGAATCTATTTTATTTTCATTTTTTAACTTCATCAAACATAAAATTAAAAAATAATAATTTTTATTTTATTCCATTTCATTAAATCAAATATGTGATTAGTAGTTATTTACTTATAATACCTCGTTCCAAACCTACAACTCAATGTGCCATTACTCAAAGCCAAGTCGTGTTTGCAATTATGATTATAAGTATCGTTATTAAAGTCTTCCATTTAAATTTGATATTTTTATTAAATTAAAAATATATATATTTAAATTTATATTATTTAAATTAATAGATTAATAATTTATATACTTAAAATCTTTAATTAAAATTTAATATTTTAATAATATTTTTATTAAATAAAATATACATATTTAAATATATATTATCAAAATAATATATTAATATTCACTACGTATAACCCCAATGTGCCCCCCATTTAAGACGGGTTTGTAATCATATTCATAGGTGTACCTATTAAAGTCTTTAATTTGGGTTCGATAATTTAGTTATATTTTTATTAAATAAAATATACATATTTAATTTTATAATCTTTCATCTAATTTTTTTGAAAAAAATTATTTTATAAAATGATATTTTGATTTTTATAAAAATATTTATTTTGTTAAAACAATCACTGTATCTATCTTATAATCTATACTCTAAATCTAATTTAGTAATTATTTAGGCTAATTGCCTCATTCACCACCTACGAACACCGACATGCCCTAAGTCAAAGTCAATAAGTGTTCGTAATCATTATTCATAAGTATTATTGTTATTAAAGTCTTTAATTTAGATTCGGTGTTTTAGTTATATTTTTTAAATAAAAAATATATATATATTTAAATTTATATTATTAAATTAATATATTAATAATCTTTCTACTCCAAAAAAAAATACTAATAATTTATTTTTTTTAAAGATTAATTTATAGAAAGGAAATTCTATTTTTATAATAATATTTAATTTATTTAAAAAAGATCGTTGTACCTCATATTCCTATACTCTGATCCATTTTTGTTTGATTGGAATTGAATCAGAATTAATTCTTTCTAATTTTATGTTTTGTTGGGTTAAAAATTGAGAATGGAATGAAATTAATCGTTAAAAGAAAAGTAATTATGATTCTTACTTACTTTTAAGTAATCATGATTTCATTCTCATTTCAACTTTTTTTTTTCAATTTTACATCAACTCCAAATATAACCATAAACACTAAACCCTAAACCTTAAATACTAAATCACAAATCTTATAACCATAAACCCTATTTAGAAAAATAATAATTTTAATCCTAAATTTTAACCCAAAAATATAACCATAAACCCTAAACCCCAAATCTTAAATCCCAAAACCCTGAAATCTACTTAGAAAAATAATAATTTTGACCTTAAACCTTAATCCGCAAATATAATCATAAACCTTAAATCCCAAAATATTAAACCCAATTTAGAAAAATAATAATTTTAATCCTAAACCTTAATCTACAAATATAACCCTAAACCCAAAATACTAAATCCCAAAACCTAAAACATTAAATCCCTAAATCCTAAATTCTTAACCTTAAAACCATAAATACTATTTAGAAAAATAATAATTTTAATAATATATTTTATTTTGAAGTAATAATTATTTAGAAAAATAATTATTTCAATAATTGTTTTGTTTGACGAAAAATAAAAATAAAATGATATTATTTAAAGTTTACTGCATATAAGAGTATTATGATAATATACAATATTTTCTATTTCATTCTAGTTGTAAACTAAACAATGAAATATTAATTCATTTTTTGATTCTAGTGATCAAACCAAACAAAATTGTTTCCTTTTCATTTCATTCCATTCTCATTCTCATTTCGATTCTAATTTCATTTTGTGAACCAAATGTTACCTAAAACTAAATATTTAGTAATAATTTAGGGATGTTGCCTAATTTCCCACCTACAAACCCCTATGTACCCCGATTCAAACGCGAACTGTGCTTGTAATCATGATCATAGGCATAGTTATTAAGGTTATTTATTTTAATGATATTTTTATTGAATAAAAATTACTTATTTGAATTAATAGTATCAAATTAATTTATTGATAATATTTATTTAATAAAATATATAATAATGATTTAATTTAAAAAAAATCTAATTTTTAAAATAATAATTTTATCTTTATGAAAATATTTACTATTTTTACTACTACAAAATGTGTCATTTAAGTCAATATGCAAAGTCGGTTTTTTGAGAAAATCGACTTATAATGAATTTAAAGTCTGTTCAGTGAAGAATCGACACTACATATAGAGTCGGTTGGCGTGTTGAATCGATGCTACATGTGGACATAGCGTCGGTTCTACGTGTCAACCGACGCTACACACATGGATAGCATTTGGTTGACACATAGAATCGATGCTACGTCCACGTGTAGCGTCAGTTCAACACGTCAATCGACGCTATACATGTGGAATTTTCCTTTTCTCTTCTTTCTTCCCCCATCAGGCACAATTTTTAATTTACAACGCTGTAAACAACACTTAAAAACCCAAAACTGAGTTTCATCTCCTCTACTCTTTCTCATTTTCTGGACGTCTACGACCACCAATTTTAGCACCGTTTAGTGGGTTTTATTTCTCTCCAAATTATCTTTCAGATCACATATTTTTTTTAGTGAAATACTCAAATTTTTTATACCTATTTTCTCACTTACAAAACACTTTTTTTTTTCATTTCCTTCATTTTGTCACTTCATTTACTCTTGTAAGTATTTCTATTAATCCTACGTACTTATTATTCACATTGCGTTATTTTTTGTATATTATGTGTATAAATTTTATATATGTATGTTATTATTTTTATTATGTAAGTTTTGTATAAATATTATGAAATGAAAAAGACATGATTCAACAATATGATGCTCGTTAAAATATTTGTGATTTGAAGTAGTGTATTTATTTTAAAAAAATCTTAATAATAGCAAAATTGTTATATAAATTTATATGTCATTAAATGCAGCTTCTTAAGTAGAGTAAAAAATGAGTAAAATATGTATAAAAAAACTAAGGGTTGAACCGATTTTAAAACCCGTTTTTGTAGTAGTGTTTATATATTCTTTCATTTTTTTATCATTTTATTATGAAAATAATTATATCCATCCTATTAATTATGTCCACCTCTAGTTAACATCTTCTTTATCATATCCCTAATATCACTTTATTCTTTCGTCTAACAAGTATCCTTCATTATTTACTTCATAATAATCTAATAATATAAATTCGAAATTAAAGTTAGATAACCAAAAACTCATTTGAATTATCATCTCTATCAACGATGTTGATTGATGTCAGTTCATTCTCTATGATATTCTTAATCCTTTATCTTTTTTTAATTATCTTGTATTAGATTAAAATTACTTTTATTTTAGATTTAATTAAATATAAATCGTTGAAAAAGATGTTAATAATATCATAGAAAATGAGTTAACATTGAGAATCAAGAACAAAGATAGATATTTTAAATAGTTTGATTATGACTTAATTATAAATTCAATAAAAATATAAAACTTTGTATTGTTATATAACAAATAGTAAAAAATAGTTGGATGATAAATGGAGAAAGTAATATAAGAAATAGGAGGGAGATAACTATAATTATTAAAATAATATAAGATATTTTTATATTTAAATGAATAAAAATATATAAAATAATAAATATTTTAAGATTTATCTATACATAAATTATATTCTTTAAAAAAATTTGATAATTGTTATAAAAATTATTAATATATTAATTTAATATTATAAATTTAAAGTATCACTCAAAGACAGAATCCTTTTGATTTGGTGTGCGTTGGTACGAAAGTCAAAAAGAAAACGTGGTCTTCCTTTCATTATACCTCATGCGTAGTGTACACATTTAACAGACAAGACTATATATAATTTATAAGCATTATAATTTTTCCTTATTCATTATTGTGTTAATTTTTGAATTAAAAAACTCATAATTTTCATACATTTAGACAGGATAGCAAAATTTCAGACCAAAAACCCAAGAATCTCCTCGAAAAAGGATTTAAAAAAAATGACCCAAAAATATAATAATAAAATAAATTAAAAATATAAAATAATATTTTTGTAACAAAGAAAGACCCATACTTTAAAGATATGTTAGAAATAGTATCTAATATTGATTACTATGATAAAAATGTCTATACTGTTAAATCAACTTTTTGATATTTAGAAAAACTTGCACATATGAAGTTATTGGCAGTCAAAAAGAATCTCAGGTCTATAGCTACCCACTACAATCTGGATAAAGAAAGATACACAGACAATTAATAGTAAAACAAGACCCACATACTAGTTTGATTAGGACGCTAATTAAGCCATTCTCATTTTTCTATAAATACCTAAGCAATAAACCTAAGGGATCATATGTGGGAGATAATTATATTAAAAAATGAAGGGAATTATAAAGTCATCATGTGTTTTAACGGTGTTGGTTGTGGTGGGTATGGTGAGTATGTGGGAGATTGAAATGGTTAGTGGTGAATTGAGTTCAGCTGAGTGCAAGCAGGAGAGAAAAATTGGGATAAATGCATGTAAGCCAGTGATTTATGGGAAGCTACCATCAGCTGAGTGTTGCCAAAGGGTTCGAGTTTCTCATATTGAATGTGTCTGCCCTGTTATAACTCCCAAATTGGCTGCTCTTATCGATCTGAATCGTGCCATTAAGCTCATTGAAGGCTGTGGTAGGAGGGTGCCTAGGCATTTCAAATGTGGAAGTAAGTACCCATCTAATTAAATGTTTTAATCATGTAATTCTAAAACTGCTTAATTAATAAGCAATTCTGTTAATAATAAAGATCCATTAGGTACTCTTCTTATTTTATTTTATATATATTTTTTATTTTTTTATTTTTGTATTTATGCAGGCATTACTACCCCATGAGAGATTGAACTTGACCGAAGTGATCAAGCCTTTTCTAGCTGCTATACTATATTTATATAATGTACTTGTAGCTTTGTGGTTTGGATGACATTGTATCAGAGGCGTGTTAACAAATAAGCAAATAGTGATAAATGCACTCTTCTTCTTTTTAAAACAAGTACTCAACTTAAGGGTACTAATAATCTTCTCTTTATGGTTATGTATACATAAACATAAAAAAATGGCCAATTCTGCATTATTATTTGACTTATCTGTATTTTCTTAGTTGATGTGAGTTTCACTTCATATCATATGTCAAATACTTCAATTATTATTTGTCATATAATTGATTCTTTATCATAAGTGTTTTATTTTTTTTCCATATATTTAATATACAATAACTATTTCATTAGTTATTATGATTAGAAATGAAAAATAAGTAGGGTTGTTCATCGGATTGAAACCGTTGATTTTACTATCATACGATCCGATCCGACCATCCGCTTGGATTGAAACATCCTAATCCGCAACCGATCCGATCACCTCTTACATCCGCTCAATCCGATCTGTAAACTATTCGGATAACATTCGATCAATTCGACCAATAAATTTAATTAACTCTATTTTTTGTATTTTTAAATAAAATTTTTAAATTTTTACATAAATCATAATATAAAATTATTTTACTTAAAAAACATTAAAAAATTAAATAAATATATATTAATTATATATATATATATTTAATTTAATAAATATATATTAATTAAATATATATATATATAATTAATTCGGTCGGATCGGATCGGATGAATCGTAGTGACATCCACCATCCGATCTGCACTTAATAGATGAAAAAAATCTCCATCTGATCCGACCATTGGATTTGATCGGATCGGATGAAAAATCAACGGATTGATCGGATTTTTTGTACACCCCTAAAAATAAGTTATACTATTTTATTTATCATTTAATATTTTTAATAAATTTATTGATTAAGGTTGTTTTATCCTATTTAAATCTTATATAATTCCATCACTTTTAAAGTTGTATTTAATGATTTCATATTTATTATTAATAGTTATAGTTGTTTGGATATAAACGTCAACAAATCTAATTAGGACAAATGCAACAATAAATAGTATTTAACATTTTTCAACCTAAAATTCTTATTTTAATAACCATCCAACTTATTAACATAAAAGTGAATGAAAATAAATATTTTATATTATAAATTTCACACTTCAATATTATATAATTTAATTTTACTTTTAATTCTAAAAAGTATTTTCAATGTTATATATATATATATTATACTTTTAAATATAAAAAAGAAAAATATTTGAAAATATCTTTTTATTATTCAGTACCATTTATATATCAATTATCTAAGTATCATGTATAATTTTTTAAAATTTAATTAATAATTAAATTTATTTGTTACTTCCGTATTTATACTATATATTATTACTCTAATAAAATATACGATGAAAAAAATAATTTGCAGAGCAGGGAACTAAAAATTCATTTACGAAGAATGATGCATTTAAATCTAAGTTTTATGTACGTAAGAAAAAAAAAATTACCACAAAGGGAAAAATGAATTGTCAATTGCATAAGACGTGTCTTATTGTGTTACCTTGGAGATTTTTTTTCCTCTCGGTGAAACAGTGGACACCGTTGACAACGAGAAGGAAGATTCCAGTGTCCAACGTACAATTTTACTCCCTCTTCGTTATCTACCAATTTTATATGATTCAATAATTTCTATCGTTCAGATTCTTCATCCCATCATTACCAACCTCAACCTTCTCTGTTTTTCACAGTCAAACCTCCTTTCGATCTCATCCATTGCACTCTTAACCATCCAAAGTTTCTAAATTCGCTTCTGGTTTTTTATCTTTCTCCTCTAAATTTCGAATGGGTCGAAAGCATAATGACCCACAATCATCCCATTCCTCGTCTTTCATTCTCCTCTCTATGGTTTTGATTTCTTGCACTTTGGTCTATGCATTTATTTCTGTGGTTCTCAGACCCACTGCTAATTTTTCAGTTTCTCATTCGGATTCATCGGGTTTAGTTGGAAAGGGTGGTAATAGTGGCGTGGAAGGTGATCTTGGGGATGAAGGAGGAGGGTGTTGTAGGGGAATTGAAAATTTAGAACTTTGGGGACCTGCTGTGAAGTGGGGCACAAATTTTAAGTTCAATTCTTCTGAGGAATGTTGCAAGGCTTGTAAGGCTATGTGTACCGATGGTCCGTGTTTGTGTGATACATGGGTGTTTTGCGGGAATCAGGAGGCTTGCGGATCAAAATTTGGTGAGGTTCGTACAATTTGTAGCTTGTCAATTATAATGCATGATTGGTTATATATCTATCTGGATTTGGTGGAGTAGGTGAATTTGAAACTATTGTTTATCCTTTATATTTATTTATATTGGTGATTTAGTAGTTTTCTGAGTTTGAATATCTGATTAGATTTTGATTTCACATGTTGAAGATCAATCACCAATGCTTGATTTCGTATTATGCTTCCACAAATAATAAGAATTCATTATGGTTGACTTGAAACGCATGAGATCCAGAATTTTTTTTCATGCTTCTTAAGATGGGCACACTTCAAATGAATGATCTTTTTAATAGTTTTATGTTTCATCATGGAATGATCTTACTGAGCTAGTAATTGCACATTCTTAACTTTAGCTTCAGATACACCTTTGAAACTTATCTATTGTTCATAGAGGGTTAGAGGAAAATTCAAAATGCTCTTGGTACCTTATCCAATTCTAAGTATTATTTTGGAAAAACAGCATTTATAAGATGCCTTTAAATTTATAATTACAAAAATAGCATTTTACATTGAACGTACGTTATTCTGTTGGATACTATTCGAGTCGAACTCCGGTCATTTCCTACTACTTTTTTTATACTGTTGTGCTACATCTTTTAAAGTTTAAAGTTTTCTGTATTCACTTTGCAGTGCTGGTTGAAGAAACAGAAAGATTCATTTGCCCCAGATCGACAAGATGCAATGGAAACAGTTTGGACTTCTGGTCTCATCTATGGTCAGGGAGAGGTCTATAAACCTACTGAACACTGCGATTTTCCGTTTATACTAATTTATTTTATTTGAGATTAACCGGCATTTCTTTTGCACGTCTCGTTACTAAGCATTTCATTTCCTTTGTTATAATTCCACTTCAGCAACTTGTGTCGTGTTCATATTGTCTTTTTATTTAAGTTTCCATACATATCTTTTTCTTTTCAGGGCATTGTTGGCATGGAAACAAAGTATGGAACTCTTCACATTAAGGTACTTACTTTCTACTCTCTCAGCAGCTATATATCGCAAATGCTTTGAAATGATAAACCTTTTTAAGGAATCTTATGAAATGAAAACTAGAAGAAGGGGGCAGGGGTCATAGCCTTAACCTCAGTGAGTACAAATTCTTTGTAATAATCCCCTTCAGGACACTACATATGGAGGTTATAGCTTTAACCTCTTTATCACAAAATTTCCAGTATTTAAGTAACTACACTAGAAAAATAATTTTTCTATATTTGACAATCCTTGATGAGATAAATAACTACTGATATAGCAAAAACTCTATAAAATCTAGAACGTTTGAAGTGGGAATTTGTGTGAAATGTGAAATTTCGGACAATGGTTCAAATATATAAATAGTGATATTGTTGAATTTTCATTACTGTGAAGGATGTCCTTTTCTTATTTCTATCATTGATCCTTAATTGTATTCGTTTTTGAATGGTTCTTATTTTTTAACTCTGCTACAATTGTTAGGGGCTCAAATCCTTTTCTTTCGGTTAATATTTTTCTTTTGAATCTTACTTCCATGTCAAGCGACATGCTTCCTCATTATGTCATCTATTTTTTAAAGTTTCACGAAGTGCTTGTAAAATGTCTAATTTTCGAGGAACATTTCAGACCATTAGAAAATAGAAACAAGCATTTTACTTTATTAGATTGTTGTGTAGAAGAATTCTTTGTAGATTTATACTTACATTGAATGCCTTCATTTTTATTTACTTGCCATTTCTTTTTGTACCAAAGAAATCTTTACAATGGAGGTCACAACTCATAAACCATACTACAGCTCCCACTGTGAGATTGAAAGCATGTATTTTTTGGCTTGAACAAGCAAACACTCTCTTCTAGTGCAGCTTCCGATTTTTTAGTTTTATGTGTTGCCTAATTATGGTCATTCTAACGTACTCTTTTGGTGCAGCTTTTCCCTGACTGTGCCCCACATTCTGTAGCCTACATTCTTGAACTGTTGGCATTGCGCCATTGTGCAGGCTGTCAATTTTATCGTGCAGAGACTAGAGGAGAGTTTTGGGATTCAGAAGGAAACCACATAAAAGAGGTACAATTTTATCTGTTCTCTTTACTATAATGAAAGCTGGAGATGTTGCTATTGTAAGCAACAATATGGAAATCTACTTGAACTTTGTATTTTTTTCATGTATATCATGCATTCCCTAGTGTTTATTTGTGGGAGTTGATGACCAGCTCGCCATGTTATTTGTACTTCTATTTGACTTATATGCATACAAGATCTGCCTCAACTGTTTCATCACATTTGAGCATTTGTCACTCAACTTCCTTTCTTGAATTTTCAAGGCTCCTCTTGGTCCTCCTTTTGCATTGATTCAAGGAACACTAGAGGCCATGGGAACCACATTTAAGAAGATTCCTAGGGAAGCTTGCCCAACCATAAGAAGGGGTTCAGTTGCCTGGATTGGTTCTGGTCCAGAATTTTTCATAAGCCTTGCAAACCATGGAGAATGGAAAAACGCATACACGGTTTTTGGTTCGGTTCTTAAAGAGGACATGGAAATTGTGGAGAGAATTGCTCAACTCCCCACCAGACCAGATGATTGGAACAAGATAAATGTGTCTGTCTTGGAGGATTCTGTTTCCTTATTGTTTAAAAGAATTAAGACAAGTCATTGAGATCTTTCTTTAAAGGTGAAAAACAGGCTAAGAAAGGTCGATGTTGATGATCATGATGGTGTGCATACAACGACTGTGCTTCTTTTCTCCTTTACTTATTTGTTAATTGACAATATTCCTTCTCTATTTTTTTTTTCCTGTTTAATCCTTTGTAATTTCATTGCGATCAGAAAAATTCAAAAATACATGAAAGTTCAGTTTTCAGAAGATCATTTCAATCAAGTTTCTGCATTATGTAATTGGAAAGAGGATGCTTGATATTTATATCAATTGAGTTGAAACTATTTTCCTTTCAAGTCAAACTTGTAAAATTCAAATTTTAAAGTATATTTTTCAAAATTGATACTAAAAGTTGGGCATGCAATTTTTCTGTTCTATTTCTTTAAATTAAAATTTAAAAATATAATTACAAAATTGAGGAATTAAATTATTATATTTATTTTCTTATAAAATGTGACCTAAATTTTGTTTAATAAAAAAATAAAATATGGCATCCCTTAATTGTTATTTATTATGATTCAATGAGTTAATATCTTATAAAGTACATATAGAATGATTCAATGAGTTAATATCTTAGTCTTCTTTTTTCAATGTCATATCTTTTTGGATAAATTGTATACCCGGACTCGGTACCCACGACTTAGTTGAATATGACTTACAGCGAGGTCTGCAAAGTGAGGTACCAACGACATACTAAATAATAGGACAAACTATGTAATAAAATGGAGATATTATTGTCATACCAGTACAGCTTATCTATAAACCAATAACCTTAGTACGTGGATTCCTACACACCAAGTAACATGCCAAATCGACCCATCTTAAATGGCAGTGCTAAAACATCTATCTTGAATGACGTACTAAAGCGATCTATTCGGACGCTATGTTAATCGAATTAGGCCAAACATCTCAGACGCAACAATTTGCTATAGATGATGCAATCTCCCCCAAACAACATGAGATACCTTGGCCTGCCCCAAAAGATATAAAATGCCTCAAACAAATGCATTAAACGACATTCTGTATATCAAACGACGTTTTCTACCTCAAATGACACGTCATATTAATATTGGTTGTCCCAATTAAATAGTTACATGTATGGTAAGATGCTTATATATATCCTTATATATTTATTCTCAAGAGATATGATAATTTATAATTTTAAACCCTACTAAGGAATTATTCTCTAAATAATATCAAATCATTTTTTTTATTCTACTCAATTTTTTTTTTTTAATAACTTTGTAAATTAATTTAAAGGGTAACCTACAAAAATATATAATTTAATTATTGTATTTATTTTGTTTATAATATCTAATTATTTTTTATTTTATTTATACTACTTGTATTTACTTTATTTTAATTATTATATTTATTTTGTTTATAATATCTAACTATTTTTAATTTTATGCTTCATTTACACAACTCTTTTAATCTTTGTCTAACGTAGTTACGCGTTAGTCGTAAGAACAAAAAAGAAGCAGATCTATTTTATTAATACGTGTATATATAGTTAATATAGCACGTGTGACTTCGTCTATTTCATTCCTTTTTTTCTCGGAAGAACTCGTCATGTTTGTACAAGTCTAGTGGCACCATTCCCACCCTCGTCAAGCTGAATCTTTTGAGGCTTTGATTATACTATTTATTTCTCAATTTCAATTCCCATTAGGTGTTTAATATCGCTAAACTTTCATTGAATTGCTTGGAACAAGGCTTCAAATCTGACTATTAAATCCTTTTCACTAAATTGATGCGTTCGTTGTCAACGATAAAAATTGAGGCCGTGTGAGTTCTTTAT
The DNA here is from genome assembly GCA_033030585.1 of Hippophae rhamnoides. Lineage (NCBI taxonomy): Eukaryota > Viridiplantae > Streptophyta > Magnoliopsida > Rosales > Elaeagnaceae > Hippophae > Hippophae rhamnoides. The sequence goes on along the minus strand of CM065428.1, from coordinate 55,222,323 downwards.
ACCTTCCAAGATGATGGTTGAAGATCTTGGAGTCGAAGCCAAGGAAGCAGCTGTTCGTGAGGTTGCGAAGATCTTGCCTTTACCCGAATTCCTCCAGTCCATCTCATCCATCAAAGCCGATTACATTACTCGTCAACAATCAAATGATGCGCAACTTAGTACAACGGTTGCAGAGCATGTTGAACAGGCACAAGCTGGGCTCGAATCACTATCCTTATCTGAAAAGACAGTAAACCAGCTCCGTCAAAACTTCGTCTCTATTGAAAATCTATGTCAAGAATGCCAAACTTTAATTGAGAATCATGATCAAATAAAACTTCTCAGCAATACAAGGAATAACATCAATACAACATTGAAGGATATTGAGGGCATGATGTCGATTTCTGTTGAAGCGGCTGAGGCACGAGACTCGTTGAGCGATGATAAAGAGATCATTAACACCTATGAGAGGTTAACAGCCCTTGACGGTAAGCGGAGATTTGCACTAGCAGCTGTAGGATCTCACAAGGAAGAAGTAGGTAGGCTGACTGAATATTTTGAAGACGTAGATCGGACTTGGGAGACATTTGAGAAGACATTATGGTGTCACATTGGAAACTTTTTAAAGCTTTCTAAAGAGAGCCCCCAAACATTGGTTCGTGCTTTAAGAGTTGTTGAAATGAAAGAAATTCTGGATCAACAACTTACTGAGGAAGCCGATGAGGCTATTGCATCAGTTGCTAATCCTCATCGTAGAACTGCTGGCAAAAAGTCCACCGCTGCGATGGCTTCTTGTAAAAATCTAACACAGCAGAAATTGAAGGTTCGAGGAAAAGGTTTCAAGGATAAATGTTATGAACAAATTAGAAAGACCGTTGAGGAAAGATTTAACAAACTTTTAACAGAGTTTGTGTTTCAAGACCACAAAGCTGCACTGAAGGAAGCTAAAATGATTGGAGAAGAGCTTGGAGATATTTATGACTATGTGGCCCCATGTTTCCCTCCGAGATATGAAGTTTTCCAGCTCATGGTGAATCTCTATACGGAAAGATTTATTCAGATGCTTAGATCACTTAGTGACAGAGCAAATGAATTGACAAACATAGAGACATTGAAGGTAACAAGTTGGGTCGTTGAGTACCAAGAAAACCTAATCGGTCTTGGTGTGGATGAATCTCTGGCTCAAGTTTGTTCAGAAAGTGGTGCCATGGATCCCCTTATGAATTCATACGTTGAGAGAATGCAAGCTACAACTAGGAAATGGTACTTAAACATTTTAGAGGTTGATAAGGTACAACCACCAAAGAAAACAGAGGATGGAAAGCTATATACACCAGCTGCTGTAGATTTGTTCCGAATTCTAGGAGAGCAAGTTCTAATTGTTCGGGATAATAGTACCGATGTTATGCTGTGTAGAATTGCATTTGCACTAATTCAAGTTATGATTGATTTTCAAGCAGCTGAAAAGCGGAGACTAGAAGAGCCTGCTTCTGAAATTGGTCTGGAACCTTTGTGTGCAATGATTAACAACAACTTGCGCTGCTATGATCTTGCAATGGAGTTATGCAATAACACAATCGAAGCTCTTCCGCAGAACTATGCAGAGCAGGTCAATTTTGAGGACACTTGCAAGGGATTTTTAGATGTTGCAAAGGAAGCTGTGCGTCTTACTGTTAGTGTGATATTTGAAGATCCAGGTGTGCAAGAGTTACTTGTCAAGCTTTATAAGAAGGATTGGTCTGAAGGCCAAGTTACGGAGTATCTAGTGGCAACATTTGGTGATTATTTTACAGATGTGAAGATGTATATTGAAGAAAGTGTTGGGAAATAACGCAAATTTCCGAGCAGTTCCGATGCACGGAAAAGCCAGTTAATGTAAAAAATAACACACAAAATTTGATAACTAGCTCGCCAATCTTCGCTTACGCCTCCTGACCGTCATAGATCTTTTACCGAAAGTGAGAAATTACACGCTGCTTACAACACTCACAACTCACAACCCAATTACACCCAAGAAAATTACTCTCAATTTTCTCTCACAAAAGCCTTTTCTCTAAGCCTTTTCTCTCAATCGAATGAACACTTTGGATGATTAATTCATTACAATTACACATCTATTTATGTGAAAATTCACTCCTCAATTACTCCTTAAATTAACGGTTCCTTAAATTGCTCCTCAATTAAGCTCCTTGTTTTGCTCCATGAATCGCCTCCATGTTTTCAGCCTCGTTTTGCCTCCATGTTTTACTCCATGTTTTACTCCACAAGCTACCTTAATTCGCTGCTCCTTAAATTAAGGAGCCTTTATAACAATCTTCCCACTCAAGACATCGATTTCAACTGCCTTCACACTGATCAACGCAGCAGCCTTTTCTAAATATATTTAAGAGACTAATCAAGCTGAGCACAACTTCTTTGTCAATAGTCACCACCTTTGTTAACATATCTCACGGATTTTGCTTTCAATCTTCTCCGATTAACACATCATCTTCCAATGTAGATTCACGGATGCCGATAACGGTCCAATACGCTTGTTTCTAGAATGAAATGTCAATTCTTCGCCAAGCCGTATCAGACTGACTATCACTACGCAGTAACATTCTTCTCGCTCAATCCCAACCAATTAACAAACCTCGCCCATATCATCTCTTTACTACCTTCCCATCGCTACATACTCACTCCAGAAGGGATGTAGTGACAATTTTCTCAGATTCGTGACATCCAACTAACACCGTAGCTCCAACAAGAATATATAATCCCAGGCGCTTCTTCTATGATCAACTTCACCTCCAAAGTTCGCGCTACCACGCACTTTTGTACTTTTAACTCTCCTTTACTAAAGTACAAGCACTTTTCTCGCTGCCTTCGCAGATACCCTCAAAATCCACTGATCGCTTCCCAATGAGTTTTCCCCCTGGATTTGACATAAATCCGCTAACAACTCCCACGCACGGCCAATGTCCTGTCTCGCATGCACTATCACAGACATCAAACTTCCAATGGCCGAGGCATAAGGAACCTTAGCCATGAATCTCTCTTCTTCTCGTCCTGGTGGGACCATCCTCGATAAAGGCGAAATGACCCGCTGCGCTAAACCGGCTTGGCATCGCCTATGTCAATCTTTTGCAAAACACGAATACGATTTCCGCCCGAGATAACGCAAGGATCCTTTCTTCTTATTTCTCGTGATTTGCATTCCAAGAATCTTCTTTGTCAAGACCTAAGTCTTTCATGTCAAATTCCTTTGACACCGCTGCCTAACCTTTAATATCATCCATATCCGAACCGCTACTAACATATCATCAACATAAAGTAGTAAAATGATATAACCTGACCTATATCTCTCAAGTAGCAACAATGATCAAGCATTGCACTTCGAAACCTTCCTCAGGTACGAAGTTTCGCCAAATTTTTTGTACCATTGTCTCGGCTTGCTTCGTGCCATACAAACTCTTCTTAAGTCTCGCACACCATGTTCTTTCTTCCCCTTTCTCGAGAAACCTTCTCCTCGGTACACGATATCTCTCTTCATCTAAATCTCCACAAGGAATGCGCCTTCACATCCAACTGCTCAAGATGAAGATCTTCGGATGGCTACAATGCTCAATACCGATCCGATAGTATTAAGCTTCACAACGGGAGCAAAAATGTCACGTAGTCCACTCCTTCCTTCCGTTGGAAACCCTTTGACAACTAAAGGCTTCAGATCTCTGGAACCATCATGCCCTCTTTCACCCTAAGACACCCATTTGTCAGGAAGTTGCCTTCTCTTCCCATAGTAACTCAAATTAGTTCCCATGTCTGTCGAGATGAGAGATTTCATTTCTTCTTTCATACAGCTCCCACTTGTTGAATCTCGAGTCCGACAAGCTTCATCATAGCATTCGTGCTCCTCCATCGGGCCCAAAGAACATATACCACGTATCTCCCGTTAGGCACACGAGGTCGGTAAGACCTTCTCAATGCGAGTCTGAGTAAGAGGTCATGCTGCCTGAACGTCAGTAATCGTTTGTCCAACAAGTTCCTCCGCCGAGGACTTGTTACAATTGATTCTGCTATGGGAAGTATCTCCGGGACATCATCCGCATATGCAAATACCGACTCATTCTCGCTCCGAGTCATCGGGCGTCATTTTACGTACATGTCCTTATACATCACCCTTTCGTTGAAAATCACATCTCCGCTACGATAAGTTTCTTCTTTTCGTCATCCCAAACGCGGTAGCCAAACTCATCCTCACCATAGCCAATGAACGTGCATTTCTTGGATTCGGGGATCAAGCTTATTCCCCGCTCGATCACCGATACGCACAAATGCTACACAACCGAAAACTTTTAGATGTGATAGTTTCACCTCTTTTCCGCTCCATACCTCCTCTCGGTATTCTATGCCTCCAACGGAACGTACGTGGCCTCTGATCAAGTAAGTCGCCGTGTCGATCGCTTCGCCCTGCACTGTTTTGCAGACCCGATCGTATACGATACGTTTCCGGCTCTTTCTCACAACGTCGGTTCATACGCTCACCACACCATCAGGCCGAGGCGTGCCCTCACGCTTCTTTCCATTCTAATCCCGCGTTCATAACAGTAAATTTTTGAATCTCGTGTCTTCTATATTCACCACCATTATCTGCTCGAGCTTTTGATCTTTAAACCCGTCTCATTTTCCACCATAGCTTTCCATCTTCCGAAAGCCTCAAATACTTCGGGACTTACGCTAGAAAGTAAACCCATACCTTCCGAGAGCCGATCATCGATGAAAGTCATAAAGGCGTTGTTTCCCACCAATAGATGGATGGTCGTCGTCCCCAAACATCGTGTTGAATAAGCTCTACCTTTCCTTCTTCGGGGATTCTCGCAACTTGTCCGGTGCCGACTCTCTTTTGCTTTCCAAGTATGCACCTTCGCACATGTCTATCTCCGAGATCGACCGGGAAGTTTTCCCTTCGAAAGGCATAATCTTCATCCCCTTCTCACTCATATGGCCTACTTCTCCGTGCCACAGATGCATTCAAGTGTTCATCATTGGCCGCAACCGTACCGAACAACGTGCCTCCGTCATGCAAAGAGTTGCCACTTTTCTCGCCTCGAGCAACTCATCGCACTCCTTTGAAATCTTCCAATCATCACCACTAAGATCGTAGCAGAAATTTCCTTCACCGGCCAATCGCCCCACCGAGATTAAGTTCCTTCCGAGATCTAGGAATACGCCTCGACATCCTTCGCTCCCAAACAAACTGCTCAACTTAATCTTCACTACACCTTGCCACACACATACGGTTGATCATCACCAAGATATACCTTTCCAAGGTTTCCGGGACATATTTCTCAAGAATTCTTTTGTGAAGAGCACGGAACGACGCCTCCGCAGTCTAACACCCAAGATTCTTCCTTGCTCTCCAAAGAGAGCATATCAATGCACGTCTCCTCCCGAGGGAAGTAACATTTGCCTCCGCCTTCACTGTTTGTCCTTCTCTGCACTCTGCACCGATTTTTGTAATGCTCCGGTTCTTCCACAATTCCCCAACACTCGATAGTCTTCGAGCCACGGGAATTATTAGGATTCCTGATTCGACCTCCGTCTTTTCGATCTACCTCAGAAATCGGGCTCTACTCACGTCCATTTCCTTTGGTCGAATTTCTTCCTCTCGACCGTATGCAAAACTCAAGCAGGTCGACGATTCACCCGTCTCTACGCTCGGATCTCTTCACCGAGAACCAAATCACGAACATCGTCCAAATTTCAACTTATCATTTCCCGACGAGCTACTCACACCGTGACAAGAGAGCATTCCAAATTTTCCTGCAGTAGAAGACAAAAGTATCAATGCCGTACTTCTTCATCGACCATTTCCACCGAACTCAACCGGGTTGTAATCGTGCCGAGTTCATCGAGATGTCGAGCTACCGATACACCTTCCATCCGCAAATTGAACAAGCGCCTCAAGCGCACTTTGTTTCGAGGCCGACGGCTTCTCATACATACTGGAGTAGAATCGCTGCCATAGACCCGCCGTGGTCTTTTCCTTTGCTACGTTAAAAGCAACATTACGGATAACGTCAATCGAATAACTCCATATTGGCTTCACCGTCTAAAAGATTCCAATCTTCTTCCTTCATACCTCCCGCTTCTTCCAGAGGTTGATATAGATTTCTTCGATACGTATAATCCTCTATCTCGCATTTTCCAAAACCCTAAATCAGGCCATCAAATTTCTCGAGTTTCACCCTTCCTTCATCTCATGGCCATCGCTCCCACTAAAATCCGACTTCCTCCGGATCGCTTTCGATTATTTTTGCGTAAAATTGACGTAAATCACTACCAATAGCTCGATACCGCTTGTCGGGAAATAACGCAAATTCCCGATAAGCCGATTTACGATGAAAGCAAGAATAGAAAAATAACACACAAAATTTGATAACGGAGTTCTACAATCTGCTTACGCCTCCTGACCGTCAGCATCTTTTTACCGAAAGTGGAGAAATTACGCTAAGTTTACAACACTCACAACTCACAACCCAATTACACCCAAGAAAATTACTCTCAATTTTCTCTCACAAAAGCCTTTCTCTCTAAGCCTTTTCTCTCAATTGAATGAACACTTTGGATGATTAATTCATTACAATTACACATCTATTTACAGAAAATTCACTTCTCGAATTACTCCCAAATTAATTGCTCCTTAAATCGCTCCTCGAATTAAGCTCCTTGCTTTGGCTTCCAATGACCGCTTCCATGTTGGCTTCCTCGTTCGTCATTCCAATGCTTTACTCTACGCTTTGGCTCCACGTTGCTCCTTAATTTGCTCCTTAAATTAAGGAGCTTTATAACAGAAAGGTCATTCAGGATATTTGTTGAGGCTTGTTTGGAAGAAACTGTGGTTGTGTATGTTGATAATCTTTTGACACAGAAAAACTACATAAAAGAGGAGACTATTGAAAGGATGAGGCTAGACGAAGAGGCTATCATAGAATTTTTCAGAGAATATATTAGTGTCTCTAAAGTGGAGAGCAGGGTAAGAATAATGAGTGATCTACGAGAGCTTGCTTCGGCAGAGAGTCTGGATTCGTTCACTCTTGTTTACACAAATATTCTTGAACATCAGCCTGACTGTCCGTCTGAGGTTGTTGAGAAGCTTGTTGGTATGAGAGAAGGTATTCCACGGAAAGATGCCAAGGAGGTTGTACAAGAATGCAAAGAGATCTATGAGAACTCTCTTCTCGATGGAAGCCCTTCAAAGACTGGTTTCGTCTTCCCAAGAGTCAAGTGCTTGTCAGCCTCTAAGGGTTCCATTTGGCGGAAGCTGACATAGGTAAAACAAATACCAAATGAGGTTTTGGATATGTAATTTTGGAATAGAAAAATAAAAAATTATGTTATTTTTCACTGCACATAATAAAGTAATTGCTATACTTAGATAAAAATTGATTGAATATATATATTTTAGATTTTTTTTGGTGTTATATTCATTATTTGATTTATGATATGATAAATTATAAATTTACGTGTAAATGATAATATATGTATTTATCTAAAGTTATTTTTTAAAATAAAAAAATTACTTGTAGAGTTTATTTTGTTTCGTAACTCTATTTTTATATTTGATTTGTAATTTATTTTAATTTGTATTCATATTAGTTATTGTATGTAAAATAATTAATATTTTTTAAATAAATAATTTCATTATTTGTAATATTAATGTGAGTTTAAATTTATATCATTTAACTTTCCGATCCGATGTATAAATGAATATGTTATTTGTTTAATTTTTAAAATTACTCCATAGATAATATATATTCATTATAACGATAAAATAACAATTTATGTTAAAAAAAATTTAGCATATATATTCTTAATTATTTTCAAATTCAAATAAAACTTCTTATAGAAATTGAATTATATTATCTAATGAAAATATTTAATTTGCTTTTAACTTTTATACCTAATTAATAGCACAAATACAATGAGCTATTTTGTATAGGAAGAAGAAGGAAGATTTAATTGATATAATAGGAAAGAAAAGAGAGGGAGAAATGATGTGCAATGAATTACAGATATGACTGGATATTTGATGTTCCTATCATATCACATAAATGACAAGTGTCTGTTGGAATCCGGGCCATTAAACTTCATATTTGATGTTCCTATCATATAACTCGCATTTGTAAGGCCTTACAAAATTCTCTCATCCTTAATCATTAAGTTGGTACAAATACATATATTGAATCAAAAGATGCGAGGGGTATTTTGATGCTTAAGTCCTGAAGAGTAAATTTATCAGCTTTAATTGGATGCTTATGACAATGATCCGTGGAAATAATAAATAATGTTAATTTCCTAACTAATTAATTTTGATAAATAATAGTTTTCTTCTCTCTTTTGGGTATTTTACCTAATCTGGATTAGCTACAAGTTTGACAAATCTCCTATTCATTCGCAATGATGAGAACAGTTTGGACATAAACCCCTTTTGCTTTTTCTTCTGCAAGAATTTTTATTTAGTTTTAGAACTCAAAAAAATGAGGATGACCTTAATTACGAAACATGGTATAATTACGTGGTAAATTTGAAATATTTGATTAAAAGTCTCTTCTCCAATCATAACCTACCTGTAAGCTTTTTATGACATCTTTTAAGGTACTGCTGGTGAAATTGCTATTATTCTTGTTTTTCTTAGCTTGAAAACTCTTGAAATGTCCGAGAAGTTGCAATTGGCCAGACAAGTCGAAACTTTGTTATCTTGTGGCTTTCGTCTCGTTGTAACAGCCTACCAACACAAACACGTAAAAATAATTAGTTTTGGACCGTGGTATAAGTGAATAAAATATAATTACATTAATAAAAAAATTTATTTTAAAATTATATCAGCTTTTTATATATATATATATATAGTAATATATAATAGTAAAAAGTGTATTTATTTTTAAAAATATTTGGATATTTATTTACGTGTATAAATAAAAATATATTTATTTTTGTGATATTTTAGTATTTATTTACACAAAATTTAATATTTATTTGTGTGTAAAAAAAAATTTAATGAAACAGTGAAATGAGAGAATAAACAATGTACTATTCATTACTTATTAACGCTTTTTATATATACTAATAGATATTTATAAAAAATATATTTATTTTTATAATATTTTAATATTTATTTATGTGTAAAAGAAAAATTAGATGGAGTTGAAAAATAAACAATATATTATTTATTGATTATTTTAACTTTTTATATACAGTAATAAATAGTTATGCAAATATGTATATGCTTTAAGGATATTTTATTATTTATTTATATATAAAAAAATGTATATTTATTTTAAATATATTTTGATATTTGTTTATATGTATAAATAAGAAGTGTATCAATTGTGTATAATATATATATATATATATATATTAAAAATATTTTGGTATTTATTTATGTGTAAAAAAACAGTTTCAAAACCATAGAGTGAGAGAATAACTAATGTATTATTCATTGGTTATTCTTACTTTTTATATATATTTATAAAAAATACTTATTTTATAGACATTTTAATATTTATTTGAGTATGTATTACAGATGATATTTATTTGTGTAAAAAATAATATAATAATAAAAAACTAGAGAATAATCATTGTAGATAAAAAAAGAAAAAAAGTAATATTAAAGCTAAACAATAATAAACATGAATATATAAAAGAAGCAAAAAGAAGAGATATCATTTTTCATCATCGAAAATTTTATATATAAAGAATAACTATAAATATATATAATAAATTTATTATATTTAAATTTTACCTTAAAACTAGGTTTATTAGTATTAGAAATATGGAAACAAAGTCAAGTATTGACTAGGGTGATATATAGACTTATATAAGGATTTAAACTATTCTACCTAAAATGTTAATATTTTGAGATAAAATTTCAAGTTCCTTACAATTGTTATTAGAATACTGATGAGCAGAATCGAGATTGCCAAAAACTTTGATACCATCTCCGGCAACGGTGCCAAAAACTTGATGAGCGAAAACCGGCATCGCCGATCCTGCCAATGCTTTGGTTTTATATTTATAAAACTCTCGCAAGTGCACGAATCATTTCGTAGAAAATGATAAGTATACTCCCAAGGTCGATCAAAGGAAGGAATGTACGTGGTTTTTAATTTATTATTCAAACTTTTAAAAATGAAATTAAATCCTAAGCATCCTGTCACGATATTTTGGGTTTTGTGTTTTTAATCTACTAACATAAAAATAAACATAGATTCAATAAATATTTATGCAAATTTTATCATTTAAAATTGTGGAGTATTTATGTATATAATAACTAAGTTAATTATACTTGCTCATATTATTTAGGTTATTAAAGATATGAATTAATTTTATTGATTCTCCCTTTTTTGTATGAATACCACCTTTGGTGGGGTTAGATATTCTTTGTTAACTAAACAAATCAATTAACACCTATGGGTGTGGTTGATAACTAATTTGGTTAATTAAATTAATTTCTTTTTCTAAGAGATTGAAAATGAACCATTTAAATGCCACCTTTGGTGGGGTTAGACAGTTTAAACTTTATTGAGGTGTCCAAATTAAACCTAAGAATTTAGTTATCAGGTACTAACTTTTAAGTTTTAAAACCATTCTTGAAAAACGTATGTTGTCAATATATTTTCAAATAATAATTCTTATAAAAACTTTTGAAATAGAGCATTTCCCTAGCTCTTAGCTAGGCGATTGTGCCGAATAAAAAAATACTCTAAATCAGTTGGATAACTAAACCTTAAAATCTAATTTTGATTTAAGTTTGTAATGAAAAATAATATATTTATCTCTAACATTCTTAATATAAAATCTTGAATAAAAATAAAATCAATTCATTTTAGAGATTTTTACCTATTTAATATTTGTAAGCGTAACAACGTTATTATTATATCATTTTTACAAACACTGTGACACAATTAAATTTAATCACGAGACAAAATAAATATAATATGTAAGAATAAAGCATAAAAAATAAGCTATGAAAATAAGATCCTTCTGATTGCCGATACTATTCCGCTAGTTGCTAGAAAACCTCCAAGCGAATTTAGCTCCCAATTTATTGAATCAAAAAGCAAATAAATTACAAAAACATAACTAGTTCTTCCAAAAAATGGAAGAACTCTAAAACTAAGCAAAACTAACTAAGAAAAGCTAAAAACTAAAAAAACTAAGAAATGAGAGAAAGAAAAAGAGAAGAGAATGTGTTTTGAGGTGTGGTTTGAAGTGAAGAGAATGGGGGTATTTATAGGTGATGATGGAGAGAAAAAGTGAGTGAAAAAATGTTAAAAAATTGTGAAAACTTGTGAGCAGTGCACAATTCTTTGAGGTCATTGATGACGTCGTAGAGAGCGGTAGCCTTGAAAAAATGAGCGAACTAGCGTTGGGCGTGTGAAGCGTATGAGGAATAATATTTCTGTGTTGAAGGCGTCTTCTTGTATTGTATGTATGTGAACAATTATTAATTGGGTGTGGCGGTATGATTTTCTCCTTTTTGACATTTTTGACCCATTTTGTCTAATTTTTCCATATTTGTTGACCTTTTCCCATTTATTTATTAATATATTTGTGATGTATTGCTTCCAATATTCCTATTTGAGTCTTTAAGTTATATTTTTAGGTAAAAATACCTGAAAAATAATAAAAATACCCGTGATTCTGAAAAAGACAAATTTATATAAATATATGATAAAACATATATATATATATATATAATCAATTAATGTGCATAAAATCATGGTAATTTTAGTATTTTTTGAGCATATCACATGACCGACGACTTCTTGCTAGTCTGGCAGCAAGAGAAGTGATAAAAATTAAAAATTAAACTATCCTAAATCAATTGGTAGATTGACACGGTTACATTTAGCCTATCGACAAGCCTTTAAACCCACAGAGTTTGCCACAGTGGACGATTTTGAGTCTTGTGAGGTTTGAGTAATGATACCCATGACGTTGAACTAAATGTAAAAAATAAAAGAAATAATAAAATCAATCCTTTCAAAAACTAAAATTACAACAAAATCAAAAATTAATTTTTAAGAATAAAAATAAAACAAACTTATCAAAAAATGTCTCGTACTTTTAATCTCCTTTAAGATCGTAATTAAAATCTCGAGCATAAGTTATTTTAATCTCTTTAAACAATCATGATTTATTATAATAATTAGTCGAAAATCATTTTCATATTTCATGTCAAAAATGTATCAATTTAATTTAACCCGATTTGATTAAATGAATCGAAATTAAACGCTTGACTACATTCCTCTGAAAGTCGATACCACTCGAAACAACTGAATCCTATGGGTTGAAATACTAAATACTAATTCATATGCGAAATAGTTGATGTATAGAAATGAACTAATATATTAGCGTATGTATAAAGAATAAAGGCTAAAAGTGTTATTTTAACATTGATCTCATGAAAGGAATCAAATGTATAAATTATAAAGATATCATATATAAAAATTATTTTCATGCATAAATCAAACTCATTAAGAAAGAATTTCAAGATATATGCCTATGAAGAGAGTCTGATAACTTTTAGGGAATTATTTCCTATATCTTCTTTTATAATTAGCCTTTACTCCTGACTTTTGTAAGCGATGTGGGTTATAGTATGTAGATTATACTATATATTCTTTATCTCTACATTTTTTTAGAAGATATTTCTCAATATATATATTTTTAGAAAGTCCAGCCAGTATACAGTTGTACATTTTTTTTGGATTTTGGTGAGTGGTTAATTTTTGTGGCTTTCATTTTAATCTTGGTTTAGGTAACCCAGATATATCTTTTTCTTTTTTGTAGCGATCATGAATGAGATATAGCGTATACTATCGATTTCTACTCGAAATCATTTAATCTAAGCAAAAATAATAATAAAAAATATCGATGCTTTCATTAAGATGAAAAAAATTCATACATTCAATACTAATACCTATAGAGATCATCTAAAAATTTGAAGAAATAAGAAATGTGTTTGGAGTAGAAAAAAATATATATTTGTCTACGAATAAAGAAAATTAGGCTCAATTATATCTACATGGTAGTCTCGGCTAAAAAAAATCATAAACACGATTTTGGGTTTAATATAATTTCTACATCTTATCGAAAATACTAGTTATGACAAAAACTAACTAATTATCAAAAACTAATTACAAAATATTTCATGATATGTTTCAAAAATTAATCTATCGGTCTGAAAAACTTAACTATTTACTTAAATTTGATTTAAAGAAATGATAATTTTTGTGAGAAAAGTTTTTTTTTAAATTCCAAAAATTACTAAATCACCTGAAAATAGAAATAAAACCAAACACACGAAAAAATGAAAATGTGAACATAAAAATAAAATAAAAAATTATTATATATATATTTTTTATTTTTTATTTTTAAATTGTCAAATTTTTTAAATTAAGCATGGTAACTTTTCACCACCCCGACCTAGAACTTGTTGTCCTCGATATGTATTTGTAAATTAAAGATAAAGAAAAGAAGAAGAAAAGATTACCTATTTCACGAGAATGTGCAAGTAGTAATGGAAAATGCTGGTGCGTCAATGCATTATTCATCGTTAAAGTGTATATAGACCAGTCGTTGTGAACTTAACATCTACGACAAATTTTTTAGTTTTAACAATTTAAAAATTATTCACGCATATAATTAAAATGAAATAAACAATAAAATTAAGTAAATAAAACAAATAAAGAAAATTACCTAAAATGATGGGTTCCGTCCGGTAATAGTTTAACGTCTTAGCAAGGCGTAACTTGGGGATTGTATTTTAAGTATGGCTTCGATGTCCATAAATCATTGGGTGAGTCGATCAAACTGCTGAGGTAAGACAATGTTGTCTACATCTTTCGTTAAATGCGCACTATTGATTTTTAAATTTCTTCCTGTACTTAAAACTAAGGGCATACTTTGACGGTTTTAGGTAACCCACATCTAGGTGCAAATCAAATAATTAAGTCATTAAAACAAAAATGTACCTAGATCAAACAAAGCAACTAACTCCTTAGATTGTAATTAAAACTTTAAAATTTTGGAGATAGTTTTAGAAATTGTTTTTTTGTTTTTTTTTTAAGATAAAATAGCATAATCAGTATTAGCAAAGTGCTTTCGAAAAGAATGGTGGTGCAAAGCTCGCCAAAAACTAAAAGCTCACCAAGCGAACAAGCGTTAAAGGGGAAAGACTAATTAGCCTGAGCTGAAAAGTAATCTAGACAAAACTCTCTTAGATCTTTACTTTTCATGCTTTTAAAATTAAGTTAAGTTAAGTAAAAAAAATTTAAGTCAATGAAAGTCTAAGTTAATTAAGTTAAATTAAATAAAAATCTAAGTTAATTAAGTTAAGTAAAAATTTAAGTTAATTAAGTTAGTAAAAACCTAAGTTAATTAATTTAAATGAAAATTAAGAAAGAAAAAAAATAATTAAAGAAAGAAAAAAAATAAAAAAAAATTGAAAAAAATAAATAAATAAAAGAATTTTTTTTATTTAAAAAAAATTAAAATTAAGATTTTAAATAAATAAAATAAATAAAAAACTTAAATGAAAATTAAAAATTAAGTTTTTTTTCTTTTTTTTTTAATTTTTAAATTTTTTTTAATTATTATTTTTTGTTTTTTTCTTTATTTTTATTTTTTATATTTTTTTATATATTTTTTAATTTTTAATATTTTTTTGAACGATAATTTTATTTTACTATTCACACTATAATTTTTATTTTTTTTTAACTTAAAAGTTTTTAAAATTTATTTTATTTTTTTTACTACTCATGAACGGTAACCTTATTTTACTATTTACGCTATAATTTTTATTTATTTATTTTTTTAACTTAAATTTTTTTTACTATTCATGAACGGTAAGTTTTTTTTTACTTCAAATTTTAAATTTCAAAATTATTTTACTATTCACTCTATAATTTTTATTATTATTATTTTTTTTAATTTTAAGTTATTTTTTTGTTTTTTTTATTTCTTATGAAATTTGAAATTTGATTATTTTTTACTCAAAATAAAAATAAAAATCACAATTATTCTGACCTGAAAAAGTTTTAAAATTTTGATAAATAATTTAAAAGCGTTATTCGCCTAATGACGGTGCCAAAAACTTGATGGCGGAGAATCGGGATTGCCAAAAAATTTGATGACATCATGCTTAGCAGTGTCGAAAACTTGATGGCTTGTGTCGGTATCGTCACATCCTCAAAATGCTTTGGTTTATATTTATAAAACTACCATGAAGTCTGCGAATCATTTTAAGTAGAAAATGATAAGTATACTCCCAAGGTCGATCAAAGGAAGGAATGTATGTGGTTTTTAATTTATTATTCAAACTTTTAAAAACGAAATTAAATCCTAAATATCATATCACGATATTTTGGGTTTTGTGTTTTTAATCTACTAACATAAAAATAAACATAGATTCAATAAATATTTATGCAAATTTTATCATTTAAAATTGTGGAGTATTTATGTATATAATAACTAAGTTAATTATACTTGCTCATATTATTTAGGTTATTAAAGATATGAATTAATTTTATTGATTCTCCCTTTTTTGTATGAATACCACCTTTGGTGGGGTTAGATATTTTTTGTTAACAAAATAAATCAATTAACACCTATGGGTGGGGTTGATAACTAATTTGGTTAATTAAATTAATTTCTTTTTCTAAGAGATTGAAAATGAACCATTTAAATGCCACATTTGGTGGGGTTAGACAGTTTAAACTTTATTCAAAGTGTCTAAATTAAACCTAAGAATTTAGTTATCCGAGTATTAACTTTCAAGTTTTAAAACCATTACTGAAAACATGTTGTCAATATATTTTCAAATAATAATTCTTATAAAAACTTTTGAAATAGAGCTTCATTCTAACTACCGGGCGATTGTATCAACAAATAAAAGAGCACTACTCTAAATCAGATTGGATAACTAAACCTTAAAATCTAATTTTCAGATTTAAGTTTGTAATGAAAAATAATATATTTCTTTCTAACATTCTTAATATAAAATCTTGAATAAAAATAAAATCAATTCATTTTAGAGATTTTTACCTATTTAATATTTCGCAAGCATAACAACGTCATTATTATATCATGTTTATAAACAGCCAGCAGAGTTAAATTTAATCACAGACAAAATAAATATAACATGTAAGAATAAAGCATAAAAAATAACTGCAAAGAAAATAAGATAATTACAGTACTTCGATGTTATTTCCGTTGCTAGAAAACCTCCAAACGGAATTTGCACTCCCATTTATTGAATCAAAAGAAAATAAATTATAAAAACATAACTAGTTCTTCCCAAAAGGGAAGAACTCTAAAACTAAACAAAACTAACTAAGAAAAGCTAAAAACTAAGAAAATTAAGAAAACTAAGAAAAAGTGAGTGAAAAAATGTTAAAAAAATTGTGAAAACGCGGAGTGTAATTGCTGAGGTTATTGATGATGTCATGGGGGTGGTTGCACGTAAAAATGGGGCGAAATGGCAGCGGCGCTGCGAACAACGATAACAGCGTCTTTGAGGCGTCTTTAGCGACTTCAGCGTGGTTGGGCGGTGCGGCGGCGCAATTTTGACCTTTTTGACCCATTTTGTCCAATTTTTCCATATTTGTTGACATTTCCCCATTTATTTATTAATATATTTGTGATGTATTGCTTCCAGTATTACTCTTTGAGTCTTTAAGTTATATTTTTAAGCAAAAATATCTGAAAAACAATAAAAATACCTGTGATTTCGAAAAAAAAATTTATATAAATATATGATAAAACATATATATATATATATTTTTAATCAATTAATGTGCATAAAATCATGGTAATTTTAGTGCTTTTTTAGCACTCATCAAATACACCCCAAACTTAAACATTATGAGTACTATATGACTCTTTCTACATTATGAGCTCTATCTATGTGAAACCAAGTTATGGGCTCCATCTTACTTGAACCTAAAGCTTGTTATGGGCTCCATGATATGTGAAATGAAGGCTTGTTATGGGTTTGATAAAAGTTGAATTATAATATAAAGTGCGAAGATAATGGTTTTTAACTAAGGGGGAGATGTACTGTTGAAATGAATTTAAATAAAAAAACATTTTTTATTATTTTATAACCGTTATTTCATAAATTATGTAACTGTTATTTTCATAATTATATGGTCATTACTTTTATGACCGTTATTTTCATAATTATATGACCGTTACTTTTATGACCATTATTTTTATAATTATGTATCCGTTACTTTTATAACCATTATTTTCATAATTATGTATGTGTTACTTTTATGACCATTATTTTCATAATTATGTAACCGTTACTTTTATGACCGTTATTTTTATAATTATATGTCCGTTACATATATTTTTTCAACTAAAAATAGGGGCAATAGCCCTAAGTTTAAAATACAACTTAACAACTCAAAAACAGTTCTACGTTTTTATAGCAAAATCAAAGAAAAAAAAATTCAAAATTATTTTCTCAAATTTCCAAGCAACATAAATATTTAAGAGGTGTAATATTATGGACTTCATCAGTGTAGTGAAGTTTCGAGACAGAAAAAATATTCTGGGTTGTTTTATCCTGTGGACGACGAGATTGTGTTTGCTTGCACAAGTTTGGGCAGAAACGCTAAACGTCTTAAAGATAACGACCTAGTCTGCGACTCAACCTAAGCCGTATTTCAATATATCGGTAATATTGTTCTTACATAGTTTTTCATATATTTGTACCAACAATTTTAAGACGTATTCTATCTGCCATGTTTACTGAAATGTTAACTGCTGATCTCAACAAATCATTTCGTTTTGAAGAACTACACCTTAAAAAATGGAGACAAAAAATGTTATTTTTCTTAACCATGTAAAATGTCGCTTTTGTTCTTATTATTGAAAAACCAACACTACCTAATTCTCATATTGAAGCTACAATAAAGGATTTAAACACCTGGATAGAAAATCATTTTCTATGAATTTTTTTTTATTCTTAATGGATTAGTTGATGACTTGTGTGATTGTTATAACTTTGATATCGTCTGTTAATGAAATTTGGGATGCACTTCAAAAGAAGTACGACACTGAAGAAGCTAGAACTAAAAAGTATGATGTCAGTAGATATATGAAGTACGAAATGATTGATGGAAAATATGTGAAAGCTCAATCACACGAACTGCAGAAGATGGCACACGAAATAATTTCTGAAGGTATGACTTTAGATGAACAATTTCAAGTAGCTGTTATTATAGATAAATTACCCCCTTCTTAGAAAGATTTTAAGAATGCACTTAAACATAAAACTAAGAAATTTCTTTAGAAAGTCTTATAACCCATCTAAGAATAGAAGAAGATGTCTGAAAACAAGATAAAAAAGATGAAGTACTCGTTGTCTCAAACAAAAATACCAATAAGAAATCCTCCTTTGTAGTTCTAAAACCTAAAGGAAGAAATATGAAAACTCAGATTCGTAATAATAACCAAAACTGCAACCACCAAAATAGAAACATAAACTATCCTCCCCAAAATGGACCTCAACCCCCCTTAAGGAATAACACATTCATATGTTATAGTTGTAATAGACCTGGCCACTTGGCTAGGAACAATCGGAATAGGAATCGTCTTACCTCGCAGGCGAACCTTACCGAAGATCAACTTATTGCTATGATATCTAAAATCAATTTTGTTGGTAGATCTGAGGGGTGGTGGGTGGACATTGGTGCTTCTTGCCATGTTTG
The DNA here is from genome assembly GCA_033030585.1 of Hippophae rhamnoides. Taxonomy (NCBI): domain Eukaryota; kingdom Viridiplantae; phylum Streptophyta; class Magnoliopsida; order Rosales; family Elaeagnaceae; genus Hippophae; species Hippophae rhamnoides. Next base: position 55,203,577 of record CM065428.1, on the reverse strand, counting down.
CTATGATCGAGATATGTTCAAGTTCTACTTTGAGCCTGAGGATAAGAAAGTGTTGCTGGGCGAATCCCACTCCACTAAAGTTGTTGGTATTGGTAAGGTGGAATTGAAGTTTACCTCTGGAAAGACTATCATTTTGAAAGATGTCTTGCATACTCCAGAGATGAGAAAGAACTTAGTTTCAGGATATCTTCTTTACAAAGTTGGGTTTACTCAAACTATAGAAGCTGATTTATATACAATAACTAAAAATAATATTTTTTGTTGGGAAATGGTACGCCACTAATTACATGTTTAAATTGAATGTTGAGTTCTTTTAATATTTAGCATGCTAGACTTTGTCATGTTAATAAATGCATAATCAAGAACATGAGTAGCTTAGAACTAATTCCAAATCTATCTTTGAATGATTTTGGAAAAATGTGACTTTTATAGTCAAGCTAAAATAACAAAAACTTCACATAAATCAGTAGTTAAAGAATCTGAACCTTTAAAATTAATACATTATGACATATGTGAGCTTGATGGAAATTTAACAAGAAATGGGAAACGCTATTTTATAACTTTTATAGATGACTGTTCAGATTATACTTATGTATATATAATGAAAAATAAAAGTGAAGTGTTTGATATGTTTAAAATATTTATGACTGAGATTGAGAATCAACTTAACAGAAAATAAAAAGATTTCTAAGTGATAAAGGCACTAAATATGATTCCAACATTTTCAATGTTAAAAAAAAACTCATGGAATCATACATGAAAAAAATGCACCTGATTCTCCTGAAATGAATGGTAAAGCTGAAAAAAATTTGGAAATTTTGATGAATCAGTTATTACACTTTTATTAAACTCTGGTGCTAATTTCCATTGGTGGGAGGAAATTTTATTAACTGTTTGTGTTGTGAGTTTTTCAACACACGAACTCGTGCAAGTATACACGGTCGCAAGTAATAACATTTATAAGTAGAATATCGATCCCACGAGGATTTGTTACTATAGTTTGTTGAGTACTAAAATTATTTCTCTGATTTTATCCAAAATAATCGTTGATTTAAGAAAAAGGTAAAAAAAAAATAAAAGAACTCTAGGATTGCAATTCTTCACCAAACTAATCCACTCCAATAATATTATTTCCTTTGGATTTATATTTTTTGGTACATTTAATTTGTCAACCGAAAACTTCTTTTTTATTCATACATCTCTTCCGAGCTCCGCACAAACACACCTCGTTAAATTAATTCACTATATCTCTATGAGAATTAAATTCAATAAGATTCATTAAGTTCTAAGTTCTCAAATGGCCACACATACAATTAGGGTATATTCCTATCCTTCATCATACATGTCATTCTATTTACGAGCAATATACACAAAAATGCCTTTCTCAAGTTTATTTTTATGCCACAAATCGTTTTGATAAAATTCAGAATAATCAAAAAAAGCATTAAGCACAAAATAGAACGAACAAATCGAACGTCTTATAAATCCATAACCAAAAATAATTAAAATTAAAGCTTCATAAATTTAGATCAAATGCAACCCTAGAAAAATTAAATTACTTCATAAAATTAAAATAAAAATTACAACATATGCAGAAAAATTAGATGAAGAATAAGGAAAATTAAAACATTACGAAACAAAATATTTGGCACACGCAGAACACAACAAAAGCCAAAAAAATGGCTTCTGCGTGTCCTGCTGTCCAAAACCGAACACTACAAAATTTCTAAACTACACAAAAACTCTTCTCCAACCAAAGAAAAACTCTTAACTAAAAACAAAAAAAAAACTCTAAACTGAAAAAACTTTTTTTTTCAACTAAAAACTATCTCCTATTTATAGCTAAAAAATACATCTAAAATATTACATTTTTATTTTATTTTTTTATCGAAAACGCGTAATAATTTTTTTTTTTTTATCGAAATATTAAAATAACGCTGTATCGATTTTTGTATCGAAAAATCTTATTTAATTTACGCGTGAAACAGGCCGTTTCGATTTTTTTTTAAATTCAAAGCAGCACGCCACGTGGCTGGCCTCGATTCGCCGAAAGATTTCCTAAGGCCACGTGGCAAAGACATCAACGGGTACATAAACCTACCGCACGTAGAAGAACGGCGCACGTGGACGGGCGCGAAAAGTGAGATAACTACCGGGAACGGGCGTGATCCAGCCGCGTCGCGCGTATTGTAAATAGCCACGTGCCTGACTTGATTAGCTTAAATATTCGTGGGACACGTGGTAGATTCTTATTCTCAGAATATCGAGGATGACGCCGGCTACCATAATCCGGCGTACAGAATACAGATTTTTACACGAATTCTTGGCAAGGCTGACAATGTACTGACGGACGCTGCTCAATCCGGGACCGTCGATCCGATCCAACGGCCGCCGATCGCTTCGGGGAATCTCGCAGCCGACATTGGGCCCACTGACGCCGGCCGCGCGACACGTGGGGCCCACCGGCACGCCGCCCGCGCAAAGGAATATCTCAGTACTCCACTCTCCTGGGCTCCGGTGACGACGAGCACGCGCGATCCGAGCCGTTCATCCTTCGATCCTGACGGCCCACGTTTGGCGAAAGCAGTACTATCACATGTCCTTCTCTCTCGCGTCGAAAAATTAAACTTTCATTAATTATATTTTCACCCACAAATATATTTCAAATTACATTTTAAACTTTCTTAAATTACAGATAAATTTCCCTTTACTAATTTTAAATTAAATTTTAAAACTTTTAATAATTATAATCGAGCCCAAATTTAATTTAAATTATATTTTTAATTTTTATAAATTGTAATTAAGAACTATAATATTTGGAAATTATATTCAGGACAAAAAATTATAAAATTAAGTACATTTTCGATACAAATTATTTAATTTTATTGAAAATGTATTTTTAACACATAAAAGGAAAATATTAATTTATTTAACAAAAATTAACTAAATACTAAAAGAACATAGCAATTATTATTACTAAAATTGATGAAAATAACTATATAAAATACAGTTATCAGTTTGCTATGTGCTAAATATAGTGTCTAAATCTACTAGTAAAATTTCACCATCTGAAATTTTGAAAAATAAGAAACTAAACTTATCTTAAAACTTGGGGTTGTTTAATCTATGTTAGGATCCCTGATCCTTAAAAGAAATAAACTTACTAATGGAACATACAAATGTGTATTCATAGGATATGTTGTGAATAGTAAAGCTTATAAATTCTATGACTTAAATGATCATAGTTATATAATCAAATGATGTTGACTACTTTGAACATATGTTTCCATTTAAATTGAAGAATAGTGGGGACTTGTCTTCTAGTTGTTTACCCATAACTAGAACTAGTAAACAAAATAAGGAATTAAACACTAAAATTAGGAGAAGTAAACGAGCTCAAACCCTTAAGAACTTTGGGTCTGATTTTTATGCTTATACCCTAGAAGAAGATCCCCAAACTCTTCAAAAAACTTATCTTCTTTAGATGCCAACTTATAGGAAGAAGCCATAAATGATGAAATAGACTCTCATGAGTATAATAGAACTTGGCATTTAGTTGACTTACCTCCTGGTTGCAAAACCATAGGATGTAAATGGATACTAAAGAAGAAATTAAAACTCGATGATACTATTGAAAAGTACAAAGCTCATCTTGTAGTCAAAGGGTATAGGCATAGGGAAAATGTAGATTTCTTTGATACCTTTTCACCAATCACATGAATAAATTCCATACGTATACTTTTCTCTCTTGCTGATATCCATGATTTAGTAGTGCACCAAATAGATGTCAAAACTACTTTCTTAAATGGTGACTTAGAAGAAGAGATTTATATGTAGCAACTTGAGGGCTTTGTTATCCTAGGTCAAGAAAATAAAGTTTGTAAACTATATCAATATATGTATGGTCTAAAACAAACACCTAAACAAGTCTTGAAAAAAATTTGATAATATAGTTATCCCACATGAATTCAAAATGAATGAAAGTGACAAATGCATTTATTATAAATCAGAAAATGACATTTACACTATTATATGTTTATATGTGGATGACATGATTATTTGTGTGTCAAATATTCATGTTAATGTAAAATTTTTGTTATGTGCTAACTTTGATATGAAAAATCTTGGAGAAGCGAGTGTAATCTTTGGTATAAAGATTACTAGGTCTGAAAAGGAAATTTTTCTAGATCAATCTCATCACATTGAGAAGATCTTAAAGAAATATAATTACTTTAACTGTAAACCTGTATGTACTCCTTATGATCCTAGTGTAAAGTTGTTCAAGAACACCGGGGACGGTGTTAGATAAACTGAGTATGCGAGCATCATTGGTAGCTTACGTTATGCTAAAGATTACACTAGACCAAACATAGCTTATGTTGTGGGATTACTATGTAGGTTTATCAGTAGACCTAGTATAGAGCATTGAAATGCAATTGAAAGGGTCATAAGATACCTTAAGAGAACTATGAACCTTGGATTATATAATTAGAAGTTTCCCATTGTTCTAGATGGATACAGTGATGATGATTGCAACACTCTATCAGAAGACTTCAAGCAACTAGCAGCTATATATTTAGCATTGTTGGTGGAGCTATTTCTTGAAAGTCTAAGTAATAGACAATATTGGCTCAATCTACGATGGAGTTTGAAATTATAGCACTAGCTACTGCTAGTAAAGAAGCATGCTAGTTAAGAAGTCTATTAGCTGAGATCACTTTATGGGAAAGATCGATACCAGTTGTCCTGATCCATTGTGATAGTACTGCGGCTATTGCAAAGATTTAGAATCGTTATTACAACGGTAAGAGACGACAGCTGCACAATACTGTTAGAGAATTTCTCTCTACAAGAGCTGTAAGAATGGATCATATATGTACTGATGAAAATTTGGCTGATCCTTCGACGAAAGGATTAACAAGAGAGAAGGTTTTCAAAAACCTCAAAGGAATGTGACTAATGCCCTTAGAATGAAGAGTCACTCATGATGGTAACCTAACTTATAGACTGGAGATCCCAAGAAATAAGTTCAATCGGTAATAACAAGTCATGAAGTGATATGAGATGAATAATGCTATTATGAAGTCCCATTCTATATTGTTAGAAGCATAAAGTCCTGAAGCGACAGAAATGATGGGTTAATTATTAAACTTTTAATGAGTTCTATACTCTATGTGGAGTGGAGTACGTAGCTATAAGAGTACTCTTGATAGACTCACCTATGTGAATGTGGAAGTATGGTCGCTTCCTATGAAAATTTTGGGCAAACTTTACTAGAGCATTCACTATATTGGGATACACGTGCATGGTCGTAAAACACAGGCTTTTCGAACTACACCTTGAAAAGGTTGTGTGTGTGATGTTGTTAGAGATAAAGTTCAAAACTATGAGTTACTCTAGTATATTCTAAAGCATCAATACTATGCAAAGGTTCAAGTCGATAGACACCTTTTACTTATGCACAATCTTATACTTTTAATTGATCGGTTGCTCGATGAAACTATTTTTATTTAAAATTCAAGTGGGGGATTGTTGGAAATGAATTTAAATAAAAAAAATATTTTTTATTATTTTATGACCGTTATTTCATAAATTATGTAACTATCATTTTCATGATTATATGGCCATTACTTTTATGACCATTATTTTTATAATTATATGACTGTTACTTTTATGACTGTTATTTTCATAATTATGTGTCCGTTACTTTTATGACCGTTATTTTCATAATTATGTGTCTGTTATTTTCATAATTATATGACCGTTACACATATTTTTTCAACTATAAATAGTGGCAATAACCCTAAGTTTAAAATACAACTTAACAACTCAAAAACAGTTCTACGATTTTTTATAGCAAAATCAAAGAAAAGAAAATTCAGAATTGTTTTCTCAGATTTTTGAGTAGCATAAATATTTAAGAGGTGTAGTATTTTGGACTTCATCAGTGCAGTGAAGTTCCGAGACAGAAAAAAGATTCTGGGTTGTTTTATCCTGGGGACAACGAGACTGTGTTTGCTTGCACAAGTTTGGGCAGAGTCGCAAAACATCTTAAAGATAGCGACCTAGTCCGTGACTCAACCTAATCAGTATATTTCAATATATCGATAATATTATTCTTACATAGTTTTTCACATATTTGTACCAACATGTACAATGCAAAGTGCGAAGATAAGGGTATCTTCGATTGAGGAAGAGCTAGACACTATGAAGCACAAAGATAATATATATCTTTGATTGAGAGGAGCTGAACTATGTGATCCTTTGTTTGAGGGTGGGGTTATTGGGAATATGCAAAAAAAGTCATACATTAAACATAGGATGATTTATGGACTTATATGTACTTGGACTACCCCATCTAAAAGGTTAATCTTTTGAAATGGAATCCCAAATTCCTTACAATTAAGTCTTGTTACGTTTTATGATCATAAAGTATTAGGTTTATTACAAACATATCCATAAAATTTATAAAGTTATATACATGCCCATAACGTATTTAGAACTTTAAAATTATAGATATATTTGATATAAATATTATTGGGCTTAATATAAACCAATGCCACATGTCACAATATGACTAATCCTACTTTACAATGTGACTCACCGTCCTCTCAATAAGCGTTGAGTCAACAAAAGAGCACATTCGTTAGATAAACGACCAAAGAGATAAATAACTAACAAATATCCATTAATTATCTTGAAGAGATAATTATGGAGAGATAGTTCCGATCCTGAATTAACTCTATCTCTACAGGTAAGTGATTGACAATAGATAAACCTTCTCCCATGTATATGTTCAAATTGTACATTTTACACAACATGTTCATTAATTGACGTAAACACAATAAATCTATAATATCTCTTGGTTTCCATTTATTCTCCTTAAATCACATAGAAAAACTCTAGTCTCTTATATTATCGCAAATTACCCAAAATGAATTAAGCATTAGAGGGTTAAAGGTTACTACACTCCGTGATGATCCGTGATTCTAATGAGTGTTCTCAATTCGTAGGACTACGTTAAAGAGAAGTACATCTTTTTTGATGTTGATAAAATCGATATTAACAAATATGTTAGAGTTTATAAACGTTTTTGATATGTTTGTAACAAATATGTATAAAATTTTAGAATTTTAAATACATTATGGATATATTTATAATTTTATAAATGTTATAAACATGTTTATAAGAAATGCAATATGTTATATCATAAAATATAATTAACCCTTAACATTAACTAATAAATGAATTAACATATCGTTTACCACCATCACCATGAATCATGATGATCAAAATGAATTTTCTCTCTCCTGGTTGTGCTACGAATGTGATGATGGTGATGGTGGTGATTGTTGGGCAAAATCCTCCGCGACTTCTCTGCGTAATGGTCAATAGCACCACCTTGTTTTTTCTACATGTTGCCTTTTGAAATTCAATCATTTTTATATACAAAGAAATATGCATAACTCATAGATAAACAAGCTATATTAATTACCATTTTATTGTAAGCCACGGAAAGGAGGTATATGATTATTGTAACTAAAAGCAAGAGGGCTTATTTATCTATGATGAGCAAAGAGTACAGTTTTGTGTGTTTAAAAATGTATAGCCCATCACATTGGCTAAAAAGATACCGGACAAACATAGGAGGCTAGGATAAAAGTACATAAAAATAATCAATTAATTTTGAGTTGAAAACTATTCCTATTTACAAATATAATTAATAAAAATTCTCAAGTAGAACAAATATGTAAAAATAATATAAAAATAATATTATTGATAATATGAAATGAACTGTTCGGATTGAGTTACAGATTGGGTCGTTCTCTTTAAGACATTTTGTGGCTCTGCCCAAACTTATATAAGCAAACACGACCATGTCGTTCCTAGGATAAAATAGTTCAAAATTTTTTTTGTCTCGAAACTTCATTGTACTGATGAAGATTGAACTGCTACACCTTTAAAGTTTATGTTGCTTGAAAAACTCAAAACAATTTAATATCTTCTTATTTTCTTTCTGAAAGCTTTTTCTAATAAGAAATGTTTCTGATTGATGTGTTTAAACTAAAAATTGAGATCTTTTATTTATAGGTTTGAAAAAATGTCTGACATTTAAGATAATAACGATCATGTTTGGAAAGAGTAACAGTTATTTATGAGTGGAAAAATAACACATATTTTTGAGAGAAAAATTAACAGATATTTTTCTAAGTAAAGAAAAATAACGGTCATTTTCTGAGTAAAGGAAAATAATGGCCATTTATTGAGTTAAGAAAAAGAACGATCATTTTTTTGAGTAAAAAAAAGTAACGATCATTTTTTCTGAGTGAAAAAGTAATATAAAAAAATTTCCAAAAAAATAAAATGTCACCTTACCTCACACACACACACATGTGCACACGTACTCGGATTCAGCACGACATGATCAATCTATCGAACGGATGACAACAGTGGCATCGCACGCGTGTGTGGCATCATATTTGCTTAGGTCCTCTCTTTTTCCACAAAAGTGGGTGCCTCTTGAGGCCCGAGGCTAATAGCCAATCATTTTATATTTATACATATCTTAAGTAATGTAAAATAACAATGTGGGATAAAGCATAAAATGACATCAATTGTTTTTATAAAAATTCACAATTTTTAATAATTTCCCACTTGAATTTTATATAAAAAAATAGTTTTTATCGAGCAACCGACTAATCAAAAGTATAAGATTGTGCATAAGCAAAATGTGTCTATCGACTTGAACATTTACATAGTATTGATGCTTTAGGATATACTAGAGTAACTCATATTTTTAAACTCTATCTCTAACAACATTACACACACATTCTTTCCAAGGTGTAGTTCGAAAAGCCCGTGCTTTACGGTCATGCATGTGTATCTCAGTATAGTGAATGCTCTAGTAAATTATGCCCAAAATTTCCATAGGAAGTGATCACACTTCTACATTCATATAGCTGAGTCTATCAAGAGTACTATTGTAGCTATGTACTCCACTCCACATAGAGTATGGAACTCATTAAGAGTTTAATAATTAACTCATCTTTATTTATTGCTTTAGGACTTCATGCTTCTAACTATATAGAATGAGATTTAAAAATATCATGATTCATCTCATATCATTTCATGACTTGTTATTACCCATTGAACTTATTTCTTGGGATCTCCAATCTATAAGTTGGGTTACCATCACATGTGACTTTTCATTGTAAGGGCATCATTCTCATTTTTTTCGAGGTTTTGAAAACCTTCTCTCTTAGTAATCCTTTCGTCAAAGGATCAACCAAATTTTCATCAGAACATACATAATCCACTCTTACAGCTCCTGTAGAGAGAAATTCTCTAACAGTATTGTGCTTACTATTGCAGTGAATCAGGATAGTTTTTATCGGTCTTTCCCATAAAGGGATATCAACTAATAGACTTCTTAACCAGCCTGTTTCTTCACTAGCCGTAGCTAGTGCTATCATTTCAGACTCCATCGTAGATTGAACCAATATTGTTTGTTTCTTAGACTTTCAAGAAATATCTCTACCAACTATGCTAAATATATAGCCGCTAGTTGCTTTGGAGTCTTATGATAAAGTGTTCCAATCAACATTGTTGTATCCTTCTAGAATAATAGGAAAATTTTTATAATGTAATCCAAGGTTCATAGTTCTCTTAAGGTATCTCATGACCCTTTCAATAGCATTCCAATGCTATATACTAGGTCTACTGGTAAACCTACATAGTAGTCCCACAACATAAACTATGTCTGGTCTAGTGCATTGAGTAGCATAACGTAAGCTACCAATAATGCTCGCATACTCAGTTTGTCTAACACCATCTCTGGTGTTCTTGAACAACTTTACACTAAGATCATAGGGAGTACACGTAGGTTTGTAGTTAAAGTAATTATATTTCTTTAAGATCTTCTCAATGTAATGAGATTGATATAGAGAAATTTCCTTTTTAGACCTAGTAATCTTTATACCAAGGATTACACTCACTTCTAAGAGATTTTTCATATCAAAGTTAGCACTTAATAAAGTTTTCACATTATTCACAACATGAATATTTGACCCAAAAATAAGCATGTCATCCACATATGAACATATAATAGTACAAATGTCATTTTTTGATTTATAGTAAATGCATTTGTCACTTTCATTTATTTTGAATCCATGTGAGATAACTAGATTATCAAAATTTTCATGACATTTCTTAGGTGCTTTTTTTAGACCATAAAAAGGATTTATCTAGTTTACAAACTTTATTTTCTTGCCCTAGGACAACAAAACCTTTAGGTTGGTCCATATAAATTTTTTCTTCTAAGTCACAATTTAAGAAATCAGTTTTGCCATCCATTTGATGCACTACTAAATCATGAAAATGGATAGCACCAAGAGAGAAAAGTACACGTATGGAAGTTATTCGTGTGACTGGTGAAAATGTATCAAAGAAATCTACATTTTCCCTTTGCCTATACATTTTGGCTACAAGACGAGCTTTATACTTTTCAATAGTACCATCAGATTTTAATTTCTTCTTTAGTATCAATTTACATCATATGGTTTTGCAACTAGGAGGTAAGTAAACTAAATGCCAAGTTCTATTATACTCAAGAGAGTCGATTTCATCATTAATAGCTTATTCCCATAAGTTGGCATCTAAAGAAGATAAGGCTTCTTTAAGAGTTTGGGGATCTTCCTTTAAGGTATAAGCATAAAAATCAGGCCCAAAATCCTTAAGGGTTTGAGCTTGTTTACTTATACTAATTTCGGTGTTTAATTTCTCATTTTGTTCACTAGTTCTAGTTATGGGTAAACTACTAGAAGATAAACCCCCACTATTTTCCAATTTAAAGGGAAACCTATGTTCATAGAAGTCGGCATCATTTAATTCTATAAATCATTTAAGTCATAGAATTTATAAGCTTTACTATTCACAGCATATCCTATGAATATACATTCATATGCTGTGCTAGCAAGTTTATTTCTTTTAGGATCACGGATCCTAATATAGGCTAAACAACCCCAAGTTTTAAAATAAGTTAAGTAAGGTTTCTTATTTTTCAAAATTTCATATTGTAAAATTTTACTAGTAGATTTAGGCACTCTATTTAGCACATAACAAACAGTTAATAAAATTTCTCTCCACCAATGGGAAGCAACACCAGAGTTTAATAAAATTGTAACAAATGATTTAATAAAAGTTATATTTTTCTTTTAGCTTTACCATTCATTTCAGGAGAATAAGGTGCAGTTTTTTCATGAATGATTCCACGAGTTTTATAAAAATCATTGAAAATATTGGAATCATATTCAATGCCTCTATCACTTCGAAATCTTTTTATTTTTATGTTAAATTGATTTTCAATTTCAATCATAAATATTTTAAACATGTCAAACGCTTCACTTTTATTTTTAATTAGATATACATAAGTGTAATTTGAACAGTTATCAATAAAAGTTATAAAATAATGTTTTCCATTTCTTGTTAAATTTTCATCAAGTTTACATATGTCAGAGTGTATTAAATCTAAAGGTTCAGATTCTCTAACTACTGACTTATGTGAAGTTTTGGTTATTTTAGCCTGATTACAAAAGTCATATTTTTCAAAATCATTCAAAGATAGTCTAGGAATTAGTTCTAAGGTACTCATGTTATTGAATATGCATTTATTAACATGATAAAGTCTAGCATGCCAAATATTAAAAGAACTCAACATATAAGCAGAAGAAGAAGCTTTATTAATTTCAACATTGAATTTGAACATGCCATTAGTGGCATACCTTTTCCCAACAAAAATATTATTTTAAGTTATTGTATATAAATCAGTTCCTATAGTTTAAGTAAACCCATTTTTATTAAGAAGATAGCCCAAAACTAAGCTCTTTCTCATTTCTGGAGTATGCATAATATCCTTTGAGATGATAGTCTTTCCAGAGGTAAACTTCGATTCTACCTCACTAGTACCCGTAACTTTAGTGGAGTGGGAGTCACCCAGCAACACTTTCTTATCCTCAGACTCAGAATAGGACTTGAACTTGTCTCTATCATAGCAAACATGGAGAGGAGCACTAGTGTCCACCCACCACCCCTCAGATTCACCAACAAAATTTATTTCAGTTATCATAGCAATAAGTTAATCTTCGATAAGGTTCACCTACCAGGCAAGACAATTCTTGTTTCGACAGTTCCTTGCCAAGTGGCCAGGTTTGTTACAAATATAACATATGAATGTGTTATTTCTTGAGGGGGTTGAGGTCCATTCTGGAAAGGATAATTTCTATTTCTATTTTGGTGGTTACGGTTTTGGTTATTATTGCGATTCTGAGTTTTCATGTTTTTTCTTTAGATTTTAGAATTGCAGAAGATGATTTCTTATTGGTACTATTGTTTGAGACAACTAATACTTCATATCTTTGATCTTGTTTTCGGATTTCCTCTTCTATTCTTTGACGGGTTATAAGACTTTCTAAAGAAAATTCCTTAGTTTTATGTCTAAGTACAATTATTTAAAATTGTTAATCTAAAGTCATACCTTCAGAAATTATTTCGTGTGTTATCTTCTATAGTTCGTGTGATTGAGCTTCTACAGATTTTTCATAAATCATTTGATATTTCATGTATCTATTGACAACATTTAAGATAATAACAGTCATGTTTGGAAATAGTAACATTAATTTATGAGTGAAAAAATAACGGATGTTTCTGACAAGAAAAGTAAAGAAAATTTTTCTGAGTAAAAAAAAATAACAATCATTTTTTAAATAAAAAAAATAACAGTCATTTTTCGAGTTAAGAATAATAACAGTGATTTTTGAGTAAAAATAATAATAATTATTTTTTCTGAATAGGAAAGTAATTTAAAAGTTTTTTTTTTAAAATAAAATAACACCTCAACTTAATTAAAAAAATGGATGTTTCTTGAATCACAAATCTAATAATTAATTTTTTTTATTTATATATCTTCGGAGTAATGTAAAATAAAATTATATTACGGCACAAAAAAACATATATTGTTTTTATAAATATTCACTATTTCCACGTAAATACACACGGAGACACGAGGGCCAACCGTAGCTGCATTGATCCATGTTCTGCAATAAACCCACTCTACCACATTTCGTCAGGACCTCTTGCGTTGTTATCCATTTACAGTTCATCCCTACGATTCCCGAAACGACACGTAGTCGGAATCCGATATTGGTGTTCGTGTCGAGTCCGTCGGAATTACGATGGTCTCGCCGCCTGAGAGCCCGGATCTCAAAGACTGTAGCTCATCTGAAGACGTTTTCCAGACTCCAACGGGGCACTCAGCCCCTCAGAGCGAAGACGAACACGATTTGTTGCTGAATGTCGATGCTGGCGGTATTGCATGTGGCCGAAGAGCTGTAGATTTGGAACGGAATTCTTAAAGAAATTGGAAGTTTTTGAGCATAAATCGGAGCCATCCACTCTGAGATTTTATTCTCATGGGGTATCTCGGACAGCAACGAGTCTGATTCCAGTGGAAAAAGTGAAGCTCATGGTTGTGGTGAAGAACTTGATTATGAGAGAGAAGTTGTTTTGGTAGATGTTGACACAGAAGATAGTGTCTTGGAGTTGGGAAATGACGAGAGGGATGTTGACAATTGTCTAGTGGGTAGAGAGGGTTGTGAATAGGATTGAAGTAAGGAACGATTCTAAGGGAAGTCTATTCACTGCAGAGTTTATGGAGAATGTGCAAATGTTGCAACAAGATAATGCCTCTAGTGTGCAAGAAACAGTTGATAGTCAATCTGCCGCCCCACGACGAGTGCTGCCTAGTTCATTTCAGGGACAGGTGAATACGGGGAATGCAGCCAAAAGAGTGCATTGGGGTTCCATGTCTGGTAAGGGTAATGGGGAATTAACTTATTGGATGTGTTGAAATTGCTTAAACAAGATTGTCATGATCGTGTTCCACGTGGAAGTCTTTTGGACATCTATAAGCAGCGTGGTATGACTCTTCCTTGGCCAACGTGGTGGCCGGAAAGGGGATTCAATCCTTGAGACATGATGACGATGTTGATGTTTAAAAGGTTTTTGATGAAAACAAGTGATAGCTTCTGTTGGATTGATATGCACTTCCTGTGGGATTTGTAGCTTACAAGTTGAACTTGAGTCACTGCAGGTGGCTCTGTTTTTATTGATGTTCATTTTGTAACAATCAAAGGTGATAAATGGGTTTGTATTATGTAAGGTGCAAAGGGGCTTCATAGTTTGAAACTCTCAGGTGATCCAACATGATAATTTTGTATGTCTTGTCTATAGCTAACTGTATGAATCCTTGATTTGCTACTAGTATTCTTGCTTCTTCATGTATCTTTGCCTACCAAATTACTCTTAGGCTCTTATCTTATGTTAATAGTTGTAATCATAAAGAAACTTTGTCATGGCCTAATAAGATTGTCATGGCTCATACTAACTTCTTGCCCTTTGAAATTTTTTTCTGAACATAATAACTTAGAAAGCTTAGTCTGCTTAATAGATGTTTTGCTTTGCGCTGCTAACATTAATTATTAATGTTAGTTGTGGCTGTTATAACCAGCAGAAACACTGATATTTTCTGTCAAAAATCAATTAAGAATTTATTCACTTATTTGGATTGCACTACGTATGTTGATTTCAAATTTATGTCATGAGAATATAGAACTCCATGCTTTATTAAGCTTTGGCCTTTTACTTCATGTATAGTATGCCTTGTTTGTCCACTTCATGGATTATTTTTTAAAACTTTGAGCAAAGTTTAGTCACAAGACAAAAACGTGTGCTATGTTTGATGTTACAAGGTCATTTATCTTATGTTTTCTCTCTAGTCTGTACTTTGTCACTATCTAAAGCTGACTGCATCTTGTTCTGCATTGTCTCGTGATACTTTTACAATGTCTTAAACCTTCTGTTTTATGAATTGTGGTTAGAACTGATTATCCTATGCTTCTGTCTATATTATACTTGAGATGGTGATATTTGGCTATGGCTGTTTATGGGAAAGCACACTGTTCTGTTTTTCTCTCCTAGGCTGCCTACAATTTGTGACCTGAACTATATCTGCATTTTTGTGCTCCTGCATAGGCAATCTGGTATTTACTAGTGTCTGCAATGCTTTTGGTGGAACTTGTTATTTCTTTTTCTTCTTTTTCTTATCAGTCTGCAGCTAGTTGCAGGCTTGAAGGTTAAAAAGCAGAGTCGATTGGATAATGATCATTTGGCGCATGTCTTTCTGGATCCAATCCTCACTGGGTAAAATAAAAGTAGAGTTTTTCTTTTTAGCTCTTGTGGTAAATAATTTTGTGCATTCTTCCTTGATTAGAAGTTAAACTGTCTATCTTCTTTATTAGCAAAATTACCAAGAATGCCTGCTTTTTTATTTTCTTCTCTTCCGTTTGCCATTCCTTTTTCTGTAGGAAGATTATTAGGCCGATTAAGTAACTTTCCATAAGAATAAAGGAGTCAGTCCATGCTCCTTTAAAATGATTTTTTCCTGCATTTGTTGATTCGAGACTTCTTTGTTTTTCATCTAAAGTCTTTACTGTCATTATTCAGTCATAGGGTTCTTGTCAAATTTTTCACTCTTATTATAATGTTGCTTGCTACAATGGCAACCACAGCTTCATTCTTTCTGTAATTTTTCAAAATTTTCTCTCCTGTGCAGCCAGATGTGATGTGATAAACTAGGATATATTTCTGCTTGTTCAACTCAACAAGCTTGTAGTACATGTACCTCTTCCCTGGCCCTCTTTTCCCCATAATCCTGGAGATTGGGTTTCAAGCTTAAGATAAATATTCTGCAAACTACATCACAATTAATGTTATGGCTTATTGAACCCTAAAACTATGGAACAAGTGATGCATTGATGCCAAGGTCAATGTTGAAAGTATCGTCAAACAGGAGCTTCTTCTTTTTCTCCCTAAACCAACGTCAATTTTGATTTTGAAAATATTCTAATTTGAAAGAATGCTCCAAAGAGGGAACAAACTATTTTTGTTTTCACCATTTTTCATTGGTTGGTCGATTAGAATTTTTCTGGTATTGATATGGTTGTCTTTTCTTACTACACTTCTTAGCATTATGTTTTAGAATAAAGAACATCAAGTGATGTGTTAATTATTGATTGGAGGTAAAATTGGAGATGTGGGGTGATGATATAATTGTAAGACCATGATGAATTGATGTATAAATCAAGTTGTTATAAAAATAAACATTTTTGTTTTTTTTAACTCCTTGCAGAAGACTGAATGATTATACACCTGGATGCATGTTATGGGTGAAAGGTGCCGAATCTGATTTATTCATGTATAGTTAATTTGCACTACACCCGTCTGATTTTTGTCGTAACTTGTTGAAGTTGAGAGTGAATGAAGAGACATTGTTGGTTGGTGATGTATTTTTTTTCTTGTAGTTGTTCCTTGTGGCATGGCTTTTCACCTTTTTCTTTCTAATCCCTAATTACAAGCGTACGCAGGAGATAAGAGTAATTGAAGAATTTGAAAAAGGACGATGGTCCATGGCCACACCACAAACTTATGTCTCTTTTATCTATTTTGTTTAGGATGAACACTAAAGACACATAAACTTGCGACACTTTTAGTACCCATATTATTTAAATTTTGCCACATGTTATTGTATGAAAAAATGAATAATTTTTCCAATTTTTAAAAACATTCTCACACGTGACAGGATATAAAAAATACAATTATAAAATTGGGTGATTTCTCTTTTGTTTAGAACAAAATTAACCAGGTGATCATGACTGATCACCTTTTAATGGTGAGTGATGTATTCTTTAAACCCGCTTTATGTAAAAGTCACTATTTTTCTAGGTGCCCTACCTACTAGAACTATCATATTGTTTATATGGTTATATTTAATTTGATGAGCTAGCAGTAGTGGTTATGTTTTTCATTTTGCACACTTAAAATAAGTGTGAAACTTACGCCTGTGTTAATATGAACACTACGTTGCTTTTTGTCCTTTTTATTATTTTAATTTTTGCCAATAAAACTTGATATTGACTTGTTATTATGGAGACACTATTTGCTAAAATGAAAGGGAGATATGTGGGAGGAAAGCGACATCGTTCTCCACTTGGAAGCTGCTACGTTCGACAAACAATAGCGCTAAGCCCTACAAGATGTGCTGTGTTGCAAAACATAGGAGCCTCCTCTCCTCAATCACTTGTTGCAATCCCTAGTCATGAAAAAGAATGGTTAGGTTCTCTATAGGAAAGAAAAAAAACACTAGTCGGTAAATTTCTGTTGGGAATGATTTGATTTACAGAAATAAAAATTAGAAAGAAGTTAAAGAATTGTATAAAAATATATGATTCTTTCATAAGATATATATATATATAGTATTATAGTATTATAGTATTATATGTATATGTATTGATTATATAAGGTATATACATCATGTTAGAGGACTACAAATGTAAAAGAAAATACGTTTATAGCTGTAAGTCGACCTTACAACACTAAAACTTGCAGATATAGTTGGATTCATCCTAAAAGTGTAGTTATAGGTATGGGTACATATAAGTTCTTTTTTACGATTCGTACTGTAAGTTAGATTAGACTTAAGGTCGAGTTAAATGTCCAAACAATTTTTACTTCTTATAACGATGATACATTTGTAACATAAGTTTTTGTCAAAACAATTTTGAAATTAAATTGTGGAATTAAGAATTAAATATGAACGTAAACCTCACTTTACTCACTTGGTCGAACAACAACCAAACAAAGGACGGTAAAGTTTCAAGAGTCACCTACTACCACAATTGGGTAAATACAAATAGAGATTTCATTTTCCATTTAACACTTCTCTTTCTTAATCAATTCTAGACTTGTATTAACACCAGCATAATCTGATCGACATTAGCTATTAGGGAAATGTTTTCACTTTTTTTATTTTATTTTCTTTTCTTCTTCTCTCCTATTGAGTTGGACACGCTCTTAAAGAAGCACGAATGCAATATGTTATGGAATTTGTAGTAGCTACCAAGTCTTAGTGCTGTAACCCACAACTTCGATCCCACTATCCTAAAATGGGACACCAATAAGAGCTAGATGATACTCAAGTCTAATAGATCCTTGGTGCGTGACAACAAAACACGACGATTGCTCTGTGTAGGTGTATCAAGTATATTAAATCCATTTGTCTATACCACATTGCTTTGGGATATCTTGATTCAATTCACCAATTCGCTAATCCATAACTTGAGAGTTTATGCCTAGGGATTTTTTTAAGTTTGAAAAAAATACAATTTAAAGGACATATTAATGATGATTTTTGGGATTTTATACACGCTGAATTGCAGTTAATATATGTAGCTAGGCTTATATTTTCCTTTAGATATTAAAATTTAGTACTTCAACCTTTTAATTTGTTCTTGAGGTTTTAAATTTTAGAAATTTAATTCAATAATTAAATGTCTCTCAAATTTTAATACAAATACACTTAGTTATTAAGTAATTGAAAAGTTGAGTTATCAAAATATAAAGATTAACATAAGTTAAGTACCATGTACTAAGTTTGAGGCTAAATGAACTAAAAATTAATTCATGTTTAATTAAGTATAATATGTTAAATTAATTTTTTAAAAATTAAAATTTTAAATTATACTTAACATATTTTATTTAAAAAAAATTAGTAACTGAATTGTGTGAATTAGAAAGTATATATATATCCCACTAAATTCCTACCTAAATAAAATAAAAAGAACGGAACCATATAGGTTCTTTAAATTAAACAATTACTCTCATTTAATCAATTTCATTATAATAGATGTTTTTTACCTCTTTGTTTTTGCAAAAAGTGTTGGTGTGTGCTATAACAGTGGCAGACACAAATGCTCAATGGAGTAAAACATGGAACATACAATAATATTAGTGGAGCCATAAAACCTGGATGTAATCCAGGTTTTATGGTTATTGTTTAATTTTCGTTTTCCTTATATACATATATCGTAAACTCTTGTAAAAACAGAACAGAAATAATAATGAAATATACTGATAATTATCAGAGAAATACAATATTTTGACATGATATCAGAGCAGGATATTGCTAACTAATGAACTACCTGCTGATTTACGATGAAACTTCCATTTTTTGATTGCTAATTTAATTTGTCGATTCTTGATTTGTCGATTTGTCGATTGATTTCGATTACAATTGACTCGATTAATTCGGTTTCGATTGATTGATTTCTGGTGTGGCTATTGATTGTAGCTGAAGTTTTTCGTTTTTTTAGTTCTGATTTCTGGTTTATATTGGTCCCGAAGCTGTTTCTCCAAAGTCCGTAGAGAAGAGGTCAGACAGACCGTGATGATCACAGGTGTCGATACGATACCCGGAGTAGTTATGACTTTTAAAGGGGTCAAGGGACACCATAATCTAATGCCACCAAAAACAGGACCTTCCTTGGGTAGCAAGAAATCCACGGGAAATCCACAATCTATTGACATAAAATATGGCCAATGTAGAAACTCCAAACACACCCGTGAAAATTGCTTCAAACTACATGGGTATCTAGAATGGTGGAATGACCTTCAAGCACGGAAGAAACGGGACACCACTGGGCGAGCAACGATGGCTACCAATAATGCCTCACTATCCCTTACTTCTCAAGCCGAATCTTCCCAGGATCCAGGTATTTCAAGTAAAGTATTTCACATCTCTACTCGTAATGAGAAAGATAAGTGGATTCTGGACTCTGGAGCTACAAATCACATGACATTTGACCCAAACGATCTCTCCAATACAACCCAGCCAAGACGGAGCCGTGTTGCCAATGCAAATGGGGTCACTTATCCAGTTACAGGAGCTGGAACAGTGACCTTATCTCCTTCATTATCATTATCTAATACTTTTCTTATACCCTCTCTGTCAAACCGACTAATGTATGTAAGTCAGGTCACTTCAGACCTTAACTGTGTAGTATTGATGTATTCTACTTTTTGCATTCTATAGGATATTCTCACCAAGGAGATCATTGGGCGTGGTACTAGGAGAGGAGGGCTATATTATGTGGATGACCTCAGTTCAGGAAGAGCCAATCACATGCAACATACTGTTGGTAACAAGGAACGACATATTTGGCTATGTCATCGTAGATTTGGGCATCCATCATTCGGGTATTTAAAGCACCTACTCCCCAGTTTATTTTCAAATATCACACATTCAGATTTCAAATGTGATACTTGTATCCTAGCAAAAAGTCATAGGGCATCTTATCCTATGAGCATGAATAAAAGTGTGGCTCCTTTTGCTTTGGTACATTTTGATGTTTGGGGACCTTCCCCAGTCATTACGTCATCGGGTCATTGTTGGTTTGTTATTTTTGTTGATTATTGTACACGAATGACATGGCTTTACCTTCTCAAACATAAAGATGAAGTATTTGCTACATTTCACATGTTTCACACCATGGTTCATACACAATTTTCTGAAAAAATTAAGATACTTAGGTCTGATAATGGAGGGGAGTATGTTAATCAACAATTCTGGACATACTTTGACAACCATGGTATTCTCCATGAAACCTCATGTTCACAAACCCCACAACAGAATGGGACTGCGGAGAGAAAAAATCGGCATATTTTAGAAACGGCTCGGGCCTTACTAATCGGTGCACATATGCCTAATAAATATTGGAGTGATGCTGTTACTACAGCTGTGTATCTACTGAATCGAATGCCCACAAAGACCTTACAATTTCAGACTCCATTAAAGGTGTTATCTGATCATCTTCCTTTGCCTACTATTTTGATGCTTCCGCCCCGAATTTTTGGATGTGTTGCTTTTATCCACCTCCATAAAAATCAATGAACTAAGTTGGATCCATGTGATGTCCGATGTGTATTCTTGGGGTATGGTGTACAAAAAAGGGGTACCGATGTTATGATCCAATTACTAAAAGAAACTATACTACCATGTATGTCACTTTCCTCAAATCAGAATGTTTTTTCCCATCACCGGTATCCAATTACACTCTTCAGGAGGAGAGTTATGGTGAAGAACGAAATTGGCTTAATGTTGAAATATTAGACACGAGTCCAACATACTCGAATCGTGCCAATAATATGGAGGATCCTGTATCTAGACCTGAGCTTGAACTTCCAAGAATTGAAGCTGAAGTAGTAATTGAATCTCCAGAAGATGAAGTGGTTGATGTACCCCTCCATTCTCTAGTACCCAATGATCCTCCTGTTGAGAACACTCTTGAGGTAAGCTATCCTATCACACATTTACAGACTAATGCTATAGATACATCTGTTGGTTATGTTTTACCTTTCAGACACAATCGAGGTAAACCTCCAAATCGATACTCCCCAGAAAGAGAAGAACGATAACCCAAGTATCCAATAGCAAATTATGTATCTACTCAAAGGTTATCAGAACCTATCAGGGCATTTGCACAAACACTCTCCTCGTGTCAAATTCCGAGTAGCATTGAAGAAGCCTTATCTGATCCAAAATGGGCTCAAGCTATAAAAGAGGAATTTGAGGCATTGCAGAAGAATAACACATGGGTGTTAAGCGAGTTGCCTCAAGGGAGGAAGATGGTAGGATGCAAGTGGATTTTCTCCATTAAGTATAAAGCAGATGGGTTAGTTGATCGTTACAAGGCGAGGCTTGTAGCAAAAGGATATACACAGAAACATGGGATAGATTATCAAGAAACCTTCTCACCTGTGGCTAAACTAAAAACTGTGAGAGTTTTGTTATCTCTTGCAGCAAATTTAGATTGGCCATTGCACCAACTTGACGTGAAGAATGCCTTCCTTCATGGTGACCTTGAAGAAGAGATTTACATGGATATCCCACCAGGATATACTGTTACATCAGGAAAAGAAACTGCATGTAGATTACAACGAGCATTGTATGGACTAAAACAATCACCTCGAGCGTGGTTTGGTAGGTTGAGTTCAGCAATGAAGAAATATGGGTTCCAACAAAGCAACTCTGATCATACTCTTTTCCTAAAACATCGATTAGGGAAGATAACAACCCTTATAGTCTATGTAGACGACATGATCATTACAGGGGATGATAAAGAAGAAATCTCTAAGCTTCAAGAACAACTATCAAATGAGTTTGAAATGAAGAACTTAGGAGGGCTCAAATACTTCTTAGGTATTGAGGTAACAAGATCAAAACAAGGCATATGTCTTTCCCAAAGGAAATATACTATGGACCTACTAGCAGAGGCAGGACTACTAGATTGTAAACATGTCGATATTCCAATGGTTCAAAATCATAAACTCGGAGAATATGTGGACCAAGTACCAGCAGATAAACAGAGATATCAACGGTTAGTAGGTAAACTCATATATTTATCTCATACTCGACCTGATATTGCTTATGTTGTGAGTGTCGTGAGTCAGTTCATGCACTGCCCAAGTGAAGACCATATGGATGCGGTCATGCGAATACTTCGTTACTTAAAATCCTCCCCTGGGAAAGGACTTATGTTTTCAAAGAATGGTCAATTGGAAGTCCTTGGATATACAGATTCAAACTGGGCAGGGAATATGAAGGATAGGAAATCTACTGCTGGGTACTTTACTTTCGTGGGGGGCAATCTTGTCACATGGAGAAGCAAGAAGCAAAATGTAGTTGCCTTATCCAGTGCTGAAGCTGAATTTCGAGGAATGGTCAAGGGAATATGTGAGCTCTTTTGGTCGAAAAAACTTCTAACTGAGATTGGTGTTGCTCCTAACTCTGAAATGAACTTATTTTGTGATAACAAAGCAGCCATTGCCATATCTCACAATCTAGTTCAACATGATCGCACGAAGCACGTTGAAGTGGATCAGAACTTCATCAAACAGAATCTTGAAGAAAAGATTATTAAACTTCCATTTGTTAAATCAGAAGATCAATTGGCTGATATACTCACAAAATCTGTGTCTGCAAGGAACTTCTACAACTCACTTGACAAGTTGAGCATAAGAGACATATATGCACCAACTTGAGGAGGAGTGTTGGTGTGTGCTATAACAGTGGCAGACACAAATACTCAATGGAGTAAAACATGGAGCAGACAATAATATTAGTGGAGCCATAAAACCTGAACATTCAGGTTTTATGGTTATTGTTTAATTTTTGTTTTCCTTATATACATATATCGTAAACTCTTGTAAAACAGAACATAAATAATAATGAAATATACTGATAATTATCAGAGAAATACAATATTTTGAAAAAAAGTACCAAATAAAGATAAATAATTCTATTGAGGTAATATTTAAATATTTATATTAATTATAACAGGGTTATTTTTGTCCTTTTTTTATTCCCCCACCAAATAACCTAATATATTTATATTTTTTGACTTAATATATTAATAATAATTTATGTCCTTAACTAATATCTTTTATAAAAATAAAAGAATAAATGATACTAATTATAAATAAAAAGATTAAATAATATTACTAATTTTTTATAGAGAATTTCATGAAATTTTTCTTTAAAATAATTACTTTATGAATTATACCCGTCAAACACCCACCTAATGTGGTTGATGCCCCCAATTTATATAAATATAGAACTACCGATTACTACTTACAAGCTGCACAGTTTAAATGCTAGTGAGAACTCAAAATTTTAAAAAATTAACTATTACAAAATAGCCATGCAATTGTTTTTAAAATTAATGCAGAAAATAAAATATTTATACACCGTGAAAATCAACATTTAATACAAAGCATGCCTTAAACTACCTTTGTAATGATAAAGCCACGCTATGCTATTTGCTCATTTTCAAAGTCTCCTCAGCCATTGTGTCTGATTTGGATTAATGATTTGATCAACCTAAAATCATATCCATCAAACTTGTAAAATTTAACAATTGAAAAATTAATACAACTAACACAAATACAAGGTATCTTATATTTGGTCCACTGGCACCAAAGATCAAGAATTCGAGAGATTCTCATATTCCCACAATGAAATTAGATGCGAAATCTAAAAAGCCCCCTTTCATGGTTGTAGAAAAGGTTTAACTAATTTAGTAATGAACCATGTTAGTAAGTTTATTCAAAACATAAAATAAATACATCAAACTAAATAACAATCATGTAACAAAAGTCTAAATCACAGTATCAATGTTAAAAAAATTCATTTAACTTGAAACCAAAATTAGTTAATTATAATCAATAAATCAAGCATAAGAAATGAAAGGAAAAGTTATATAATCGTAAAATTAATTAATAGAAATTGACAAATTTCTACGCAATATGAGCATGCAATTTTTGTGTGATTAGAGATAGAATAAAAGTTATGATCTATTTGTGTCTCACGTGCATTGATCCTGTGCGTTGCAACCACATGCAAGCTCTCCCTCCAATCATTTAAAATCTACCACGTGTTCCACTATTTCTTGCATCCAATCATGTTCTGACACATGGTACGTTTCGGTGAAGGCAAAAAACGTAGAACCAGTGCACGAGTTTCTTGTCCCCCACTTGTCGTGGCACTGTTTATCCAATACAACACATTCCATGTGCGCTCGTTCTTGAAACCGTATGAAATGCCGCCACGTGTCCCACTATATCTTGTAGCGAATCAGATCGCGACACGTGGTAGCTTGAATTGAATTGAAAATCAGCAAACGACACGTTCCTTCTGTTTTGCGTGTTTGCGTGTCTCAATATTCTTGTCCCCCATGCGGATTAATTTATTATTTTTGACATACATTTTTGTCCCCAAGTGTAGAAAAATATATTTTAAAATGTATTTATTTTTTAGAGATTTGATGTTATAAATAGGGGATTATTATGATAAATTTGGAGGTTGGTTTTTGGTTCATTTTAGGGAGACTTAGACTGTGGAACACGCAGAAGCCATTTTTGGCTTCTGTTATGTTCTGCGTGTGCCAGAAAATTTAGAAGCAGAAATGTTTTAATTTTCTTTGTGTTCTTGA
The DNA here is from genome assembly GCA_033030585.1 of Hippophae rhamnoides. Taxonomy (NCBI): domain Eukaryota; kingdom Viridiplantae; phylum Streptophyta; class Magnoliopsida; order Rosales; family Elaeagnaceae; genus Hippophae; species Hippophae rhamnoides. The sequence goes on along the minus strand of CM065428.1, from coordinate 55,178,639 downwards.
GCGAATATTCATTAAGTGTTGTAATTTAATTTTTATTTATGAAGTAATTTAATTTTTCTAGGATTGCATTTTATCTAAATTTATGAAACTTGAATTTAATTATTTTTGAAAGATTTATTAGATTTTTAATTTGTTTATTCTATTTGTGCTTAATGCTTTTGATTGTTGAAAATTTTATCAATTGATCTGTGTCACTTAAATAAACTTGGAAAATGCATTTTTTTGTATATTGCTCATGGATAGAATAACATATATATATGAAGGATATGAATATACATTTATCGTATGTGTAGACATTTGAGAACTTAGAACGAAATAAATCTTGGTGAATTTAATTCTCATAGGAATATAGTGAATTAATTTAACGAGGTGTGTCTATACGAAGTTCGGAAGAGATGTATGGATAAAATTAGAAGTTTTTGGTTGACAAATTAAATTTACAAAAAATATAAATCAAGAGAAAATGATATGATTCGAGTAGACTAATTTGGTGAAAAATGCAATCCTAGAATTTTCTTTTATTTTGTTATAAAACTTTTTAGTTAGTTAGACAAATTCCAATTAACGATTGTTTTAGATAAAATCAAAGTGAAACAATTTTAGTACTCAACAAACTATAGTAACAAATCTCCTTGAAAACGATACTTTACTTATCAAAATTTATTACTTGTGATCGTGTATACTTGTACAATTTGATTGAAAAAACATCATAATATGATATCATATTAAAAGAGTGACTCTTGGGAGTTGATTGGATTTTCAAAAATAAAAAAATGGAGCTAAAATTGTAAAAATAAGTTAGTGGGATTGATACATCCATGAAGAAGATCATCCCTAGTTTATAATTTTATGTATATGAGATGTGAAAACAATCTCTCTATACGATGATTAGATCTATTTATTTAAAATTTACATAACTTTTGATATACATACTAAAATTATTCCAACAAAAACTCATATAAAGTGCATGTGAATTGTAACATTTTTACCTTAAAATTGAGAGCTTTCGAGGCTTTAATAATGGTGTAACTTGAAAATGTTAGAATTAAAGAAAATCATCGTTCCTTAAATCTAAATATTACACAACTTATATTTGTCAATAAATTTCCAACAACTCGTGTTACTCTCACCTTCAAACTGCCACTATTCATTTCATTCTATGCCATGTATCTTGATCATAAGATAGTTAAAGTTTCTAAAGTACAGCGTAACATACAAGAATTAATATAGTGATGAAATTTTATGCAAATTTAGGTGCTATTAACATTTCTAAAATCATTTATTAAAGTCAATGGTTACATTCTATACGTCATTGTTCTAATCTTTAACCTAAGCTTACCTTTAGATTCCCAAGTCCAAAGTGGAAGAAAAAGGTAACTAATGCCTAATAGCACCACGTAACATGTTCCCTGCAATAAGGGGCTCAAGTCCTCAACTATAAATATAGGATATTGAATTTCTTTGCTCTCAAACTTCTTCAGTTGAATCCTCATCCTTCTACTTAAGCTTCCTTTTTTCTTTTACTCCCTTAGATTGGTCACATAAAAATGGGGTTCTCACTTGAAAAGCAAATATGTCTGCTAGTTATCATAGTGCTTTTACCTGTGCTATGTACCTCTCAGGACTTTACACCCTCTAGAGCAACATATTATGGCAGCCCAGATTGCCATGGCAACCCAAGTAAGTAGAGTCTTTACCATATCTCTATGTGTTTTTGTCAATAGCATATTATACACTTAATTTAGAGCGCATCATAAATCTTCTTTACCACGTAGCCAAAATCGCAGGTAAGTTTTACATGTAATATTGGAACATTTTTGGCCAAATCTCCAAAAACACACTATTTAGGGCCCATAATGATATTGTTTTTTTTTTCAAAAAGATAAACAATAAATTTATTCCTAGTAAAGTAGTAATTAAATTAAAGACTAATGAGCTATATGTATGATGTTGATTTAGCTGGAGCTTGTGGGTTTGGTGAATATGGAAGAACTGTGAACGATGCAAAAGTAACAGGGACTTCCTACGGACTCTACAGGAATGGAACTGGGTGTGGTGCATGTTACCAGGTATGCTTCAGTCCAGTTAATCATTTTAGTCTAAAATAATATTATTAGCAAAAACATAATTTCAATAAAATTAATATAACTCATAAATTAACATAAGCATGTGTCATCCATTTGGTTGCTTTTTCAAACACTTAAAGGACAATAATCATGTTAGCATTAATAATAGAATACAAGTTCAATTTAGTTCCTACAACATCGTGCTTAATAATTATTTTTTACTAATTGATGATTCAGGTTAGGTGTAAATCCCCACAATGTTGCAGTGAGGATGGGGTGAACATAGTGGTGACAGACTATGGTGAAGGAGACAACACTGACTTCATCCTAAGCCCCCGAGCCTACGATAGGCTAGCACTTCCAGGTGCAGCCCCCGAATTGTTTGCTTATGGCGTGATTGAGGTCGAATACCGGAGAATTTCATGCCGGTACAGGGGTCACAACATCATGTTTAAGGTCCATGAGCATAGCAAATACCCTCATTACTTTGCTATAGTCGTTATCTATGTTGAAGGACAAAATGACATCACATCAGTTGAGCTATATCAGGTAATTGAGTTAATTGACATACAAACAATGAAACTACTATGAAAATCCCACCAAATAGAAAAATATTAATTTGTTTTACTTTTTATTAGGTGGATTGCCAAGAATGGAGACCAATGCGCAGAGCATATGGGGCAGTGTTTGATGCGCAAAACCCACCAAAGAGTTCAATCAGTTTAAGGTTCAAAGTGAGTGGCAGTGCAGGCTACACTTGGGTTGAGGCAACCAATGTTATTCCTTATGATTGGAAGGTTGGGGCTACTTATGACTCAGCTGTTCAGCTTACTTAATTTGCTAGCTCTTTGAGATCCCTCTTCTTTTCTTTCTAATTAGGACATATATTGTTAAAGTACTTCTTTATTGGCTGCTTTACTTGTGTTTGTTTTAATTATGATAGAGTATGTGGGGTTGGCAAAGGTGCTCTTTGCCTTTGCCATATAAATAATGGGATTTGTACTTTGAGTTAGTGAAATGCACTCATAAATAAATTCTTCTACTTTTTTTTTTATATTGTTCATTGATAATGGAGGAGGTACGGATTATTAAGACATATTTAGGGGTACCATGACGGTAGCTTGATGACTTAACTATTTCAATCATTTGATTATTTTAACAACAGCCCTTTGAACTCTGGACATAGCAAAGAAATAAAAGGAGAGAAATTAATAGTTTATTTTATTTTTGTCAATGAAATTCTATTAAGTAAGAAAATGATTTTGGAGAGAAGTAGCACAGACAGAAAAGTTCCAAGACTCTGTAAGATAAGTTTCAACAAAGAAAGGATCTGATTTTAGAATCAGGATCGTGTATGCTTATTTTTAAATCTTAACATTTTATTTTTATATTTAATGTATGTGTTGCGTTTAAAACTATTAATTCAAAATAATATTTAATTTTTATATTAATAATTAGGAGTGTGAAAATGATCCGATCAATCCGATCCGATCCGTTAATTTTTTGAAGGTTTCGATCCGATCCGTTAATTTTTTAAAGGTTTCGATCCGATCCGTTAATTTTTTGAAGGTTTCGATCCGACCATCTGACGTATCGAATGAAAAAAATCATCCGTTGTCTTGGGATCGATGGCGGATTTCACTACTCGCTCATCCGATCCCATCCGATCCGACCGAAATTAAATATATTTATTAAATTAAATATATAAATATAAATAATATATATATTAAATTAAATATATATATATATATATATATATATATATATTTAGGTTTTAATTCTCGTATGTCTTCTTTTGCACAGCTTCATTAGGTTTTTCCATTTTTGCGCATTTTTGTTGCGCAGCTAAACATTTTGAAGACTCCTTGCTTGTTGGCTTATTGTTATTCATTTGCATATAACATAAGTCTTTCCATCTAAAGATTTTATTTTAGTGAAATTAAATATTGTGGATAGAAGTTTCTTTTCGGTAAGTTTATTTATTTAAGACTAAAAATGGTGTGTGTTTCATTTGCTATTTGCCTATTGTTTTGTTAATAACTTAATATGCGTTATTTTTTTAGTTCTTTCTTTATATTTTAGAGTTACAGAAGTATATTAATTAGATTTTATGGTAATTTTTGAAACTGAGTAACATGAAATTTATGAGTTCCTTAACCATTGCTTATTTCATTTGTTACTGTTATTTACTTATTTATTTATGCTATTAGTGGTTGGCCTATTGTAATGGATTTATTACGCCTAATCCGAACTAGATCTAATGAAGAAGAAATTAAGACTCTATAAAGAGAATGTTTTAGAGTTTAGAGCCTTTAACTCATAATCTTATTTATTAATTAACTCTCGTATCATTATTAAAGAACTTTAACATTTAATTATCTTTATAATTAAAACTCTTACAAGTTAGACTTTTCTTTAATCACTTGTTCAGTGAACTAACATATATCCATCCTCCAGGTCAGTAGATACATTGAAAGAGGTTAGAACACTTCCCTTATTACCCGTATTAATTGATTAATATACCAAAACCAAGGGGTTATATTAAACTGAAAACAAATTATGTTTTATCATTGGCTCTAACAAGGGGTTAGAACACTTCTCTTATTACCTGTTTATTAAACTGAAAACACATTGATTAATATACCAGAGCCAATGGGTTAGAACACTTCACTTATTACCCGTATATTAAAGTGGCTCTAATACATGCAGTAGATACAGAGAACGCATTATGTTTTATCATTGGCTCTGACATCATGAAACAATACTAATATATATATATATATATATATATATATATATATATATATATATATATATATATATATTATACATTGCACTCCTAAATAGTACTCAAAAGATTATTATTTAATTATTTATTTTATAATAATGCGTCGCTTCTAATCTTTTATTTGGAATTTGTCCAAACATTTAATCATCAGTAGATCAGTAATGGTAATAACATTTATTTTTTTTATTTTTAATTATAAATTTAAATTAGATTAGATTAGATTATATGTTTTCTATTCTTATTGGCATCGCTTTCAATATTGACTCTATTCTTATTGACATCACTTTCAATTTGATGTCTTGTTCCTGGTGTAATATATGTTGTTTTTGTTATTTCATTTATCTGATAACATTTTTATAACAATTGTTTTTCTACACATTGTGTTTATTGCATTAAGTTGATTATGTCTCACTTTATCTTAGATGGAAAAAAACACATTTACTACGGATAGTCCACTTGCAACCACCTAAGTGCAAGTCACCACTCATGATGTTGAAAATCAATATAAGAATCTACAAAATACTCCACCGTAAACTAAAGATCTACCATTGAATGACAAACTTGAAACTTCTATAGATAGCTATGATGGAAAAGGTGTTTAAAGTTTTCTAAACCTCCTTCTTCCTCGCTCGGAAACATTTTGATATAAATGTATGGGCTTAGATCGCAAGGCAAGATGTAAATATTGTTCAAGGGAGTATGTGTATGTATCCAAAGAAGTCCGATACATCAAACTTAAATGCTCATATTGCTATGCAATGTAAATTATTTCCCGGTAGATATGAGAAGTTAAGCAAAAGACTTTAGCTTTTGAAAATGTCACAAACAATAAAGTTAAGGTGTACTTGTTGGACACACATTTAGTATTGATTCTCAGAGGCTTGCACTTACGTAAATGATTATAGTTGATGAATTGCCATTTAGTCATGTTGAGAATGAAGGATTTAAGAAGTATAGTAGAGTTTTGGAACCAAGGTTCCAAGTTCCTTCTCGTACTAATTGCTGCAGACGAGATTGCTTAAGTCTTTTCTTAAAGGAAAAGGATAAATTGAAAGAATTTTTCTAAATCATTTCAAAGAGTTTGTTTAACCACCGACACATGGACTTCGCTCAAAATTTGAATTATACGTGTCTCATCGCTCACTTCATCGATGATAATTGGAAACTCCAAAAAAGAATCTTAAATTTTTGTGTAGTTCCTAGTCATAAAGCGTGATATCCTGTGGAAAGCAATTGAGCAATGCTTGTTAGATCGGGGAATCGATAAGACATTTACTATTACCGGTGGATAATGCTAGCTCCAATAATAATACATTAGTTTCTTATTTACGTAAAAAGTGAACAATTGGGGTAGTGCAATACTAGATGGTCAACATATGCATACGAGAAGTGCAGCTCATATTCTAAATTTGGTTGTAAGAGAAGGCTTGAAAGAACATGATTCAAGTATAAGTAAGATAAGAGAAGTTGTCAAATATGTCAAAGGATCACCTTCAAGGTTGTTAAAATTTAAGGATCAGGCAGTAGCAAGAGAAAATTGATACTAATAAACTTTTTATGTTTATATGTAGTAACAAGGTGGAATTCCACCTATTTAATGTTAGAAGTCGCAATAAGATTTCAAACGCTTGGAGCATTTAGAAGAAGATGATGTGATATTTAAACAAGAGTTCAACATTGGAAATGATAGTTAAAACTCGATATGTTTGATTGGTCTAATGCTAACATATTTGGTAGGTTTTTGAAAATATTTTACGATGCAACATTGAGGTTTTCTCGTTCTCAGATATATTACTTCAAATTTATTTTTGGATCAAATTTGCTTCATACATAACCAATTGAGTTTTTGTGTGAAAATACGTATTTTTTTGTTAAGCAAAATGGCAAAAGAAATGAAAACAAAGTTCAATAAATATTGGGAGGTAGATAAGATGAATGATTTTTTATTTATTTCAACTTTGCTTGATCCAATACGTAAGGAACAAGGTTTGAAAATTTGTTCGATCTTTTGTGCGATGAAGATGATATTATGGTTGGTCATATGATGAAAAATGTAGGCAAACTTTGAATAATATGTTTTGATCAAGATTTAGTTTTGTATTCGCAAATGTCCAAGCTATATGCCACAACCTTTAGACACGTAATAGCGTTGGATAGTTGTAACATTGATTCATTTTCACTATGGATGAATCTTTTTAAAAACGTGTCAAAGATGCAAAAAAGACATACAACCAAACTCAAGTAGATAAATATTTGGTGAGACATGCGAGGGACGTGGATGATGAGTCTTTTAATCTTTTAGGTTGGTGGAAGCGTGAATTCATCTAGATACAAGGTTCTTTCCAAGATTGCCAAAGATGTTTTAGCTACGCCATATATCAACCGTAGCTTCGAGGCCGCATTTTTACCGGGGGAGAGAGTTATTGATTCTTTGTAAGCTCATCGTCTCAAAAACTCCGCCCAAGCACTTATTTGTACTCGTAATTGATTCGATCATCACCAATAATTAATATTCGTGAATCCCTCGATGATATGAAGCAATTGGAAAATTGGTAATATTATTTTAATTTTCATTATTAATTGATATTATTCTCTTATGATTTATGATTTAATATTCTCATCACTTTCTATTATCTTCTATTTTGTACATATTGGGAGGCATATGAAGGATATAACTCTTGATCGAGTATGATATATTATTATTTTATTTCATATGTATTTTATATATTATTTCATGTATATTTAGTTATCAATTTACTAATATTTTTTAAATTATGGCTAATAGTGATGACACACCGAGGTTTTTTGCTATTGTTCTCAAGATTCAAGACAAGGTTATTTTCAAGATGATCAATGGATGTTATAGAGTGAAATGATCAAATTAATTTAGGTTTAGATTATTCTGAACTATCTTTTTGTTTATTATTTGAATGACTTGTTAAATTTATCAAAATAACTATTGCAATCGACAACGTTATTGACGTATTGTATTATTTTTGTTTTATATAGGTTTGAACATTTTAGTCTTATTTTAACCTTTTTATTTGATTTTTAAGGTTTCTTTTAATTTTATGTTATGATTTATGTGAAAATTAAAATTTTTTATTCAAAAATATCAAAAATATAATTAATTAAGTTTATTGGTCGGATTGATCGGATTGATCGGATGCCATCCGAATATTTTACGGATCGGATTGATCGGATGTAAAAGTTGGTTGGATCGGTTGCGGATTAGAATGTTTCAATCCGATCGGATGGTCGGATTGGATCGGATGAACATATAATTAACGGTTTTGATCCGATGAACACCCCTATTAATAATAAATGTATTAAATTTGATAAATTTGATAAATAAAACCAATAACATATTATGATCTTATTTCTTAATTTTATAACAAGCGTCTTAGATACATTATGTTGTATGTATTTTGTTGATGTCGTCTCACTTTTTACATTTCTTTTATTTTTATAAAAATAAAGGGTATTTTACCACATTTTCATACCTTTTGTTATATTGCCCAAAAAACTATTAGGCCAATTTATTATTAAACCATTTTTCCTTCCTCGTATATATATCACAATTTTCTTTCTCTGCATATAGCAACTACGAGAGCAGACGAAAACCAAATTGGAAGCTGAGAAAAAGCTTCTGAAACTCTCCTCTTATTCACCTTTAATTATCTCTAACAACCCAAAATACCTATTTTCTCCTGCATACATCAAGCTATATTTATCCATTTGATAGCCACTAATTTTTCAAGTTTTTTGGAGAGGAAGAGGAAGATACTAATATGAGGAGAAAGTAGAAGCTGATGATATTTAATATTTTTACGGTAATATTTGTTTAAATAATAAATTTGTTAATTTATTTTATTATATATTACTAGTAATTTAGAGGAGATATTGTATGTGTATTTTGGATTTTGATATATTTTGTGAAGTTTTCTAAATATTGGTATTTGTATCTCTATTTGATTATTAGTGTATTTTCTTCTACAATGCCGTCACCCGAAAGAGACTTTTCATATTAAAAAATCAATCACTTAAATCATCATACACATATCTATTTTTCATCGCTTATTATTTTATTGTTACTCATTATTATATATTTATGTAACCAAAATTAGACCCAATTTTCGATTATGCAAATGCTAATTTATATTACATTTGTTATATGCAAGATTCTTTTAGTTCAAGGAGAAAATCTTAGATACAACGTATATATTTTATACCCTTATTAATATCAATCATTGATTTTGTCCTATTTTTTACAATTTTTTTTCATTTTTATAAAAATAAAAAATGAAAATTAACCTACATACTATTGTTATATAAAAGGTTCTCTGCATTCATTTTTGACCCATCATTACTTTTGATACATGTTCTAAATATTTTCCTTCTGTAAATGGTTCAAAGCACAAAATTTGCTAGACCTCTAACAACTTCAATGATAAATGACCACAGGAACAACAACTCATGTAATGGCAACAACAAAAAATTTGGACAGTAAATATCTCTTTAAAATATGTTTAAATGAATTTTATTTTTGAATACATCTTCAATTTTGCGTGTAAATTGGCTATGGAACAAAAATGAATAATGGTGACAATTTTCGAAAACAAAAACTGCTCTAAATAAATACACTGAAAAAAGAGCAAAAAGCCAGACAATTGTTGCTTATTTGGATCATCTTTCAACTAGTACTTATGTGAATTATCACAAACAGGAAGCTGAACTCCAGGACTCTGCCAAGACAAATAGCATTTTGGCAATTGCTCTTCCAGAAAGCAAGCATAGTTTATTTTTATGCATGGGACGCACAGCAAAAGCCAGAAGAATTGAATGCTGTAATCTACTGACATAACATTACAAATAAAATGCCCAAACGACACATGGAGTTGTAAATTCTCAAAGTAAAATTGAAAACTAATAAAATTCACAAGGTAACCTTCCTGTCAAAAATAGGCAACCGGTCAGTAGTTGTAATCTAAACTTCTCCAGTGAGTCAGCCTCAATACATCCTACCAGAGCATTCTGCAGAACCACAAAAGCAACTCTTCTTCTTTATGTTTCCATTTGCATCTCGAACTTGGTCTAGCACATAATTGTAGTGATATGTCAACTCTTGAAGAGGAGGAATGTTTTCAACGGCAAAGAACATTATGTGGGGAATTCTCTTGTCATCATGATCATATAAGACATTTTGAGCATAAAGATTAGGCGAGCAACTATGATTAATAAATCTCCCTATGTTTCCATCCTCTACTGCATCTATAGTGAAGCTACCATTCTCCACAACTTCACATGAACTAGAATGCACCTCAGGCATGATGGTGGAGAGTCCATCCCAAAGTGTATGGTCATTGTAGTTATTTCCGATATCAAACAAATACTCATCGTTACTAGTTCTTGCATCAGCCTCTTTCTCTTCGAGTAGCTTTCCTGTATATTCACATATAAAACTTCCTGAAGGAATGGAGTTAAGGGATCGAACCCCCCATCCTCTTGATTCAGTTTTAAAAATTTCAAGCTGAAACTTGATACCATGCTGACTTGCTCTATTATGGCAAGAGGGGGGGCACTTGCAGGAAGGACCACACTCATAGACAAGGGGTTTTGCTTTAACAATAGCACCATTATGGTTAAATGGGATTTCGCCCCCATTTTTCACAGCGCAAGAGCATTTCTCTGAATCTGAGCATTTGGCAACACAATTACAACCCTTCCCAGGAGTAGGAACCAACCAATCAGGATACATCACTCTAGTTATGTATTTAAACGGTGGAGGTTTCTCATCATCTATAGTGTTTACAGCACATATTCGAATAGACTCTTTGCCTTGCGAGATATCATCAACACAGAGACCCACCCGTACCTTAGATTTTTTAGATTTCCTCACTTCTTTCCAAGCAAGCTCTGGCTGACCAGGAATTCTCTCCAATTGAAACTTGAAAACCAGTTTACCATGCGTCCCAAGATCTTGCCAACATTTACTCACTAAATATAGCCCATCGTAAACATATGTCCTAGACTTTCCATCGGATGACTCAGATCCACGGATCACCCTAACTGGATTCTTTTCATACATGCTGTTCTTCAAAGCAAGGTTTCCTCGTTCAAGCTTTTGATCTTCAGGTTCCTTACCTGGAGTCATTATATTTCCACCTTGTCCTGTATAAATCAAGACATCTGAATTATCAAACTCATTAGCATAGCCCCCAGACGCAACAATACTTGTTGCAAGAATCTTACCACCTTGTTTCACATAATCTATCCCGCCCTGAGTATGCCGATGAAGGCCAATGATAATTAGCTCCACCCGGTAATGGAACTCATCACCAACTTCAACTCCAGGAACAGAACCCAAGATTTGTTTGCCTACATTTACATATTTGTCTTTCTCCTTCAGGAGTTTTGCAGCTTCATTATCAATCCTCTTATTCACTTTTCCTCCTTTACTCGACTTAGCTTCCTCTTCCTGCAACAGCTTCCGGCAAATAGCTTGGAATAGACGCAATGTCTCCCTTACTTTAACTCGAAAAATACTGGCCTCTTTATCATGACTTTTACTGCTCGAACTTCCATCACCAATTGAAGGAACATATGGATCGAGACTAGATATTGCTGGTACCAAACTAAGATCTCCATGCTGCTCAATACATTCTACAGGATCCTTTTTGTCATGAGTAACAAATTGACTTTTACCTTGATCTTCAATCTTTACTTTTGCAGGTGGGGTATTCTTTAAAGACTTCACTCCAATTTCTTTTTTATGAACCTTTTTCCTGACAACAGTTTTAGATCTTTCTAGCCGACTTTCAGAACCAATTTGCTTTCCTTTACTCTTATCAACAGACTTTTTAGATTTGAGTGGCTCCTTGACTTGCCTCCATGGACAATTTGGTGCAGCCATCAATCCTTGCACAACCACCCTGTCAGATATAAGTCCTGGGCTCCCAAATTTTTCTAATTGCAATTGGCTTGAAACACCAGATGCATCCAAAAGCTCTTCATTTACTCTTTTATCTTCAGAGTATATTACAATCTCCTTGCCTGTTTTTTCTTCCGAAGGTCCAACATTACCATCATCTTTCCCAACAACAGTCTCAAATTCATGGTCCCACCAGACTAGCTTATCTTCAAAAAGAGGTCTGACGCAATCGTCTCTTGCATATTTCATATCATTCCCCTTGCAATGAGATTGAACTTTTTTCGAAATTAATGCATGTTGCTTCCCCATCAATTCATTTTCTGGATCTCCATCTCCAACAATTTTCTGTTTCACGTCTGTCTTCGTTGCCTCAATCAGTGACTTATCCATTCCTGCTCCAGACTTTTCCTGAATAGAAACATCATTCTTTAGAGGAAGTCCTTCCTGAGACTCTTTCTCACACTCAGGATGATCCTCATCCTTGACAACTTTATAAACATTATCTGCCAATTCATTCCTTTGAAAAGCTCCATTATCTCCCGATTCTTTCTTTTGAAAAGCATCATCTTGAAAGTCATCTACTATCTGTTTCCCTACAGTCTCCATTATCTCAAGATGTGATTTATTATCACCCTTCGGACCTTCAGGGTTTTCAGTACCAAAACTGTCAATATCCGCAGAAAGAAGTATTTTCTGAGATTCTTCCTTAGGAGGAGGAGCATTTCTTCCACAAAAAGGAGGGAAATCCCGGACTGCAGAGACAGCTCTTCTAGGAGGATACTTTCTAGCTGTACACTTCTCTAAACCACTACTATCGGGAACAAAATTATGCCTGTCAAGTGGTGACAAAATAGTACTATCTGATGGAATTGATGTTGTTGCATCCTTTGGAGAGGCAACAACCACTTCATCCGCATCTTTCAGAAAGTCAGAGATTGTGTGCTTTAGCTCATTTATACTATCATCTTTAGAACATGAATTCTCAGCAGCAGTTTCTTCAACTGTACTCAGGCTGATTATTTGAGCAAATCGTCCACATCCAGGAGGAAAATCACGAACAGCAGAAATTTTACGCTTCTTATACTTACTTAGTTCAGTTTTGAAAGAAGAGTTGCCACTTTCCATCAGTAATATTTCCAATCTTTCCTCAGAATGAGTATCAGCAAAAGACGTGATTGTTCTCAAAGACTCTGATTGCACCATTGTACCCACAACACCCATTCCTTTACTAGGACCAATTGAAAGCTCTTTAAAAAAAACCTAAAAACAAGGATAAGTATCATTAAGACACGGTATTTCCCAACGTTAAACAAAATCAAGCTCACAAGAATGGGAGAAATTATTCATTACACCTGGAGTATCTGATGACAAGATTAGTACAACTTTAAAAAAAAATACTTGATACAGAGAAAAAGCAATGTGATTAAAACCTGAAGTACATGTCATCATTCAAAATCTATGTTTCAGCGCTTCAAGATGAGCCTTAATTCATACCTATCTTCTTCCCTTAATCTGCTATGCTTGAACTCCAGGAACAATGAATAACACCTCCAAGAATGGATGTGGATCCGATCAATCTCAAAACTTTACTACAAATATCAGAAAGAAAGATAAAGAAGAGAGAAAGAGAGCGAAGAGAGTAAAGAAAGTCCTCCCTCTCTCTCTCTCTCCCTCTCCGTCTCTGTGTCTTACTCAAACAGAAAAGGGGTGTCTCTTTCGATTCAAAATTACTCCACATACTCTGTATGGGATCCCCTTCAATATTTGCAATGAATTATAAAAATCGTCTTTAATTAATGGTTTCCATGTAATCAATCAAAGATTGCGGACACAAAATTCATTAACATAAAGAAATCTACTTGAAGTATTCTTAGTATAATTAACCTAAAACATAAAGAAAGTCCTCCCTCTCTCTCTCTCTCCCTCTCCGTCTCTGTGTCTTACTCAAACAGAAAAGGGGTGTCTCTTTCGATTCAAAATTACTACACATACTCTGTATGGGATCCCCTTCAACATTTGCAATGAATTATAAAAATCGTCTTTAATTAATGGTTTCCATGTAATCAATCAAAGATTGCAGACACAAAATTCATTAACATAAAGACATATTAATTCACAAATCCCCTCCCCGGCCAAACAAAAACCTCTAATATAATCGGAGGTGAAAAGGTTCATTTAAATAAGCTATAGTGCAAATAAAAAAAATTAAATTGGGTTCTATTTTTGCTAAATGGAAACGATCAATACAACGAAGAAAAAAGAGGGAAAATGCATTAAAGTTTTTGGTTGACAATGACGATAATTGATACATGACAAAAAAAGAGGAAGAAACTTACATAATCACTTCATCGGTTAGAGAAGAAAGCTTGCACTTCAATGGAGCTGTTTGGGCAAAAAAAAAAATCCTGTTACTGGTTTCAATCGGAGAAGTTCGAAGATACCCTAAGCTTCTTCTTTTTTCATATGACGTGCGGACAGGCTTACAGGTTATAGCAGACTAGCTGCTGCTTATATTATTATTATTCCAAAATATTTTTAAGGTAGTATTTATTGTAAAATTAATATTTAAGTTTTGTATTTTATTTTAAAGTTTAATTTTATTATTACTAAAGAATAATTTTTTTATTTTTTTAATTATATTAATAGAGAATATTTTAACATTAAAAAATTATAATTAAAAATTTTGAATAAAAAATAAAAAATATTTAAAAATAATTATTTATCAGTTAGTTTTTAACAGTAATAAGACTTAGATGCCATTCTTAAAATGAATTTATGAGACTTACATATTCACCTTCCCATATTATTTTTTTAATTATATTAATAGAGAATATTTTAACATGAATAAATTATAATTAAAAAATTTGATTAAAACATTAAAAATAATTATTTATCAGTTAGTTTTTAACAGTAATAAGACTTAGATGCCATTCTTAAAATAAATTTATGAGACTTACATATTCACCTTCCCATTCTTAAAATTATTTATCAGTAGTTTTTAACAGTTAGTTTTTGTTGTTGTTGTGCATATGAATATATACTAGAAAAATATAGGTGTTTACATAATTGTTCCTTTGAACTTTATTTTAAACAAGAGCAGAAGTAAATATATATATATATATATATGAAATGTTGCCAACGAGCAAAGCTAAATGGCCACTTTCGCTTCAAGTCCTCAAGGTCAACTTTCTCTTAGATTCTTCTTTATGTTTCTACCAGCAATTACCCTCATAAGCATGAAAACAAGCCAGGCTCTTTATCACTTTGTAATGCAAGGTAAAAACTGCAATTCAACAGAACTCTAGAATTTACTTTTTCTGCTTAATGAGGCTATATATTACAAGTTACAACCTGTTCTTATCCTATACAAAAAACAAAAAATTCCCCCAACATCCTTTAAAATCCAAGTTCAGAAAAGGGAAAGTGGAAAAAGTAGAGCAACCTTGAAATCTCATTGCAAATATGTAAACCATGACTCTTGCCAGAAGAGCATGCCAGTCTAGTTGTATGTTCAATTATGCTAAATTGCTAATGATGTCAGGGATTGTCGATATGTGAGTATATTGAGCTACTACTGGTGCTTGCTTGCTGGGAACCAAAACTTAATGCTGGATGAAGAAGCTCTGCCTGTGCAAAAGACCCGTTAGATGGCACATCCAGCAGCAAATCCTGATCACAACTTTCTTCAACAAAATTGATAGGATCCAGCACGAACGAGCTTCTATTAGAAGGCAAAGCAAACAGGCTTCCCGGACTGAAGGAAGAACCATCACTGTCTAGGAGTTCCTTTTTTTCATGGCTAACTTTTGTGATCACCCTTTTGGGACTCTTCATCACGACCTTTGCTTCTGAAAGATGCATGATACGTCTTCAGAATATTTTTGTAATTATACAAATCATTTATGCTAAAAAGAAGGGATTATTTCTGGTGAAATTAGTTTCTTGTGTGAAGTGAAAGCGATAGTTACATAGAGGCTAAAGCATATACTTGTCGGAGCTCTTTAAAAAACAAAAGAGAAAAAGAAAACAAGATTAATTGAGGCATGTACCATACACAACAGGAAACCAACTTATTTGATAAGATTAACCAGCCTATTTCAAGCTTAATTTACACGTTAGTCAATTAACCTGTCAATTAAGAATTTACATCATTAAGTCATATAACCAAAAGGAGGACATTTTAAACAAACCTTGAAAATTTTGGTTTTGGCCATCGTGCAGTCTCTTGAAATTTAATAAATTACTTGACGTCATGACGCTAGGTCCAGAAACAACAGACCTTCCAGGGTTATGTCTATGCTTCTGCAGTGAAAAAGAAAAATAAACGAATGGTTATGATATCTGAATTCACTTGCACTTCAAAATTTAATATCACTGGCAAATTGTAAACTGGCTCAAACCTTAAGTAGCTGATAGCATTCAACCCATTTACATTTTGAAAAATTGAATAATGCAAGCCGGTTCAAAGTTTCACAACCTTCAGTTTTTGTTCCATGAGAGGAGATATTGAAGATCCCTTCCGAAAGCAGTCGCTGAAAAGATGCTAAGTTCTCCTTGAACTGAGGGCTGTCAAATAAGCTTTTGACACTGCATTTATAACAAGTAAACAGAGATAAAAAATAAAAATTGAATCATAAATCAACTGGTTAAAAACTCATCTCCAATGCATTTTGTAATAAGCTGCAATATCTTTATGTAGTAAAATGATTCATCTAAAATGTGAGTTTTACGAAATCTATTGCTAAGATGCATCACCTGAGATGGTTTCATTTCAACCTGGTTCTTAACTTCCCCAACAGGATTTGACAAATTAAGCATTCTTGTAAATATGACAAATAGGTGAAATATTATATATGCTATACCAAGCAAATTTTGAGATTTAATATTA
Organism: Hippophae rhamnoides; assembly: GCA_033030585.1. Lineage (NCBI taxonomy): Eukaryota > Viridiplantae > Streptophyta > Magnoliopsida > Rosales > Elaeagnaceae > Hippophae > Hippophae rhamnoides. The sequence continues at coordinate 55,161,966 of CM065428.1, read as the reverse complement.
TTCACTACCAGCATCATAATGTTACATACAATAGTAGAACACAAATGACAAAGGTTCTAACCTATCTGGAAGTCTAATGATATCAACAGAAGATAAATACTTCAGTAACTGTTGCTGCTCTTCCTTGGTCAAGTGTCTTCTAAACTCTTCAAAATTCAGAATTTCCTACGCCATACATGAATTACAATATGGAAATCACATTAAACAAATGAAGCATAAACATCAAAGCAGTTTTTGACACACAAGTTCTTTAGGTATTAGTAAATTGGTTCAATTGGAGGTTTACTGGCATCAACTCATACATCAATCACAATGCGCTATAGGTTTGCTTCCATATCTTAAAGGAAATCTATTTATGTGTTGTTTGTCAACTTAAAATACACTATATGAAAGAATTGTCTTCTAAACCATAAGAAAACAACTTACATTCAAGTCAATATGATGTAGTAAAGTATTATGTGTTGTCAAAGTCTTCAGGTTCCCATGCCAAGACTTATCCCTGCAATGCAATAAGAAATGAATATTTGTTTTAGGAAGCATGTCAAACTATTATTTTTTCCACCCATTTTGCTTATGAAGATACCATATTTTGCAAATAGATATTCTGGAGGTTTAGTTATGCTGAACATCACCATGTGCAAAGTTCTTTGCTGAGCTCTGCAACTATGATCGTGCATTTGTTTTTGATAAGCATATTTAAAAAAAAAAAGAAAAGGCAAGGAGAAGCCTCATAAGCTCAAGTAGAAAAAGTACCTTTTAAGTGATTCTCGTTGCATCCCTTCTCCAGCAGTGTTCTTCACTTTACCATTCGTGGGGCTTGTAAAATGTATAGCTCTGCTATTAGCATTAAAGATTGTAGACTTGGAATAAGCCTCGTTAGTATGGGATTGTTTGTTATCAACTGAATGCGAGCTAGCTTCAGATTCCTCTTCTCGAGCCATTGAGCTAGGATGCCTGATTAGAACACTTCCATGTCCTATCTCAACAGAGACCATTGGTTTTTCACTTTCAAAAAGAAGATCCTCTTCAGGGGAACCAGAGATGTATGAAGACTTTTGTTCATGTAAAAGGGTATAGAGATCTTTTGTGAGCTTTTCAACCGATGATTGTTTAGGACGATCAACGCAAGTCCTTTTCCTAGAAGGTACGGTAGTGTCCATTACCACGGACTGAGCTGGACCTAGAGAAGATCATCAAATAAGTCCTAAGAAAAACATCTCAAGTTTATGAGTTCTATTTGACATATAAAACGTTGGAGCAAAGAGAAAGTACTCTCAGTAAAGTTTTTCAAATACAGATTTAATAGTATTCAATTAGATAAACACTAACTATTCAAAATAAAAGTAGTTATAAATAAGAGGTAGCAAGACAAATTGAACTTTGACAAGGGATTAGTATTCATGTCAACTGAGCAGAAGCCATATAGAACTTCATTTCAGAAGCTTCGATGCTAGAAAAGCTAAGAGATTAAATCATTTTGGCTTTAAGATGTCAATAGAGAATTTCATAACATAGTGTAACTTTTCACCAAAGGAACAAAATTAACCATCATATCAACGTAGTATCATATATTGTTTAAGCACATTATCATAATTTTTTCATTATGGAAACAATTTACTTGGATTTGATATTAATCTCTCAGCACAGGAGCCTAAATGTAACCTGTGTTTCTTCTTGTGCATTCTTTTTTAATTAAAACCATTGTCCTATAAATCCTTTGCAAATCCCAAGCATGGTTTATAAACATTAACTGACAATAAGAAATCTGGGTGGGGCTATCAATGAACTTTGAACATTTTTTTTTCTTTTCAAAATGCTCAACCTGTCAAATCACTTGCATCGGCATTGCCAAACTGTGCACAGCTCTCAGAATTTGATATGCCAGAACCAGAACTTGATCTATTACTTGTGTCTTCATCGACTACCTTTCTGAAACCCTGGTTGTAATCAGCAGAAACCCCTCCAACCAGCACATTGTTAGGATTGTACTTTCTTTTAAGCGGTTTCATTTCTTTGCTCCTATTTATAAATATGCTCTTCGCCTTCATAACTTTCTGATCTTCAAGACCATCATGTTCTGCTCGAGCATGAAGAGGGGTGTAATTCGCAAGTGTACCTTTAGTCCTCCATCGAGATCCACATGCATTACACAGTACTGGCTTGTCAGGAGGACCATTACGCCAAAGAGGGGTACCTGTTGAAATCATCAATTCCTAGTTATCAGTCTTATACAGTAATACAACCTCATAGAAAAGTGTACAGATATGATGCACTGAACATAGTTGAACAAGGTTTATAGGCCGCAAGAATCCCAATCAATTTGTATTATCAACATGATAGCAATTAACAGCCATACTCAAAACCAAGTCAGATCATTTTATATCATAAGCCCAGGTCAGGGCACAATGATGCCCATAAACCATAAGAATCTATCAAAAACTGCTCAACAGAAGACAAAGTTCACATAATGGGGAGAGACAAAACAAAATTTGGGATGTTTGAATAGATTTGTACATAATTTTAAAAAAAATGAACCTAGTTGTCACTCCTCTAAACATAACATGCTAAAGAATCATGAATACTCTAACAATTTGATACCAAGAAACATGAAAAACAGTCAAAATGAATACGTGGGAAATATTTATTCAAGCAGCTCTCATTTGGGGTACAAGTCATAGAACAAAGCATAAGCAAAGGATGCTGATAGAATGTGAACATGCAATCAGATGACAACCAGTGGAAAAGGTTCCATTGTTTAGACTTTGGAACTTAGACATGAACCTATTTGAATTGAGGGAAGCCTTGAAATGTAAGAGGTTAACTCATTGATCGACCGAATCTCTAATGCCATGTACTTTTGAATTGTTTATAAAAAACGATGGGTTGCCCAATTTTAAAAGATTAACTAGGTAGGCTACTACTACCTTTCTTTTTACACTAACAGAGTCTATATTTGGGTTCTTAGTTGGAATGTTGGTCTAGATACTTATATACTTTAAAATGCCTAGAAGACAAAGGACACCAAACTTAAATTTTATCTGGCAAAAAATTAGAGCTAAATGGATGGAAATATGGATCAGGAAGAAAAAGGGTAAAGGTTGAAGAAAAATATGGATAAAGGAAACGAAAGTCACAAACAAAATTAAACCCAATCAATCCATTACAGTCTCTCAAGCAAACAAGAACACTAATACTTCTGAATTCAAATGCGAACAGAATAATAGAAATTGGGCACAATTCTTGATTTTTCTGTTTAGTATATGACCAGATTATTTCCTTACTCTTTGACCACAATTATGTTATTCTGTTATTAAATTATTTATGTGAGCAAATAAAATCATTTATGCATATTCATTTCGAGGCAAAATATGAACAGTACAATTAGAACTCGAATTCCCCTTTTTTATTGTTTATTGAGAACATAAAATGAAAATGGAGAAACAAGAACTCACTTGCAACTCCACAGTGATAGCAAGGCCCTTGCTTGCCCATGTCTCTCTCTTTTCCACAAGTGTAGAGAAAAGAAAATTGGAGAAATTTGATTGAGAGGAAAAAGGGAGATAAAACTAATTTATTGACAAAAGAGTGAGAAAAATTACAAATTTATGCAAAAACTATTGTTGTCTTGAGCCTTTTTATGGCATATACCACTGGGTACTGGGTATAGAACTACTTTTTTTTCGGCAGCAAAACAGAAGTAGAGTTTGCAGAACAAAGCAAAAATCAAATAGTGAAATACCCAGAAGAATTTTATGTCTTACATCCCACAACCCAATGGAAAATAAAGACCATTAGAGGAATCTCATAAATGGGGCTAGGAAAAGGAAGGTGAAATGGGGATAGAGAGAGGAGAAAGAGCATGTACGTATTTGACTAGTTGTATAGGAAGGTGGGCTTTTTGCCCTTTTAAAAAAAATAAAAATAAAAAGAAAGAAAGAAAGAATAAAAGCACCTATTTTTTGATAAGGATAAACGGGAGATCAAAATGTGTATGTTTTTATTACTTCGAATTCATTCGGATGTGAATTATATTCGATATAATAATATAAATAAAATAAGATATTTAAATATAACATATGATAAAATAAAATATATATTTATTTATAAATTTAATAATAATTTTATTTAAATTAAATTGTAATAAATTATAAAAAAAATTCGAATCTATGTTATAAATTTTAATCTAATTTTATTTAAATTAAATTAATTTTTTAATTTAAATAAATTGATATGATTATAATTTATTTCTGTACTTAAAATCTTTAAATAAAATCATTATCATAACTTTATTAAATTTGAAGAATCAAATCAATTTTTTTAATTTAAAAAAATTAATTAAATTATTTAGTAGATACTTAATTTTAAGTATTTATAACGTAATTTATTAATTAATTTATAAGATGCATTGTCCTAACTTTACTAAACTATCAAAATGTGTAAATCTTATAAGGAGTTACTGTATACATGAATTAACGTATTAATGCTATACTAAAAATCAATTAAAAGTATGAAATATTTAAAAAGATTAATTTATTTACGTGTTAATTATATATATATATATATATATATATATATATATATATATATTGAATTCAGCGCCATCCAATTAATTTGGGTTAAATATTAAGGATATTATTATCTTTTAGATAAGAGGTCAACTATTCGAAAGATAATTTATTTATATATTTTAAATTGAGCCACAAATAACTAGTTAATCTTTAAAAAATAAGAAAGTTGCATTCGTATTTTCTGACACCCTGCAATATTTTTTTTAAATATATATACATATATATATATATATATATATGTTGTGAAATAATTTTTTATTTAATGCATAATTCAAATGAAGTTAGAAGAGTATCTTTGCATATGCTTTGTTTACCGTAGGCTTTTCTGTTTTTTTGTTCGCAATTATTCAAAACCGCATAAAATGAAAACTTGAAAATATAAAATTAAAGATGAAGCAAAAAAATATATTAATTATGATAAAAATATATAAAAAATTTACTAATTTTTTTTTGGAGAATATTTTAAATTTATTAACTATAAAAATATTAAAAATTTAAAAAAAATATTAAAATAAAACACGTGAATATATATATGTATTTCTTTTTAGAATTATTATATATTTTTTAAATAAATTGTAATTAAAAAATAAATTTAGATAAATTTGAACACATAATAATTGATTTATAAATATTACATATTAACTCAAAAAAATACTCATATGTATATTCATGTGGTCTATTTTTAATATTTCTTTCTTAAACTTTTAATATATTTTTCATATTTAATAAATTTATATTATTATGTTAAAAAAATTAATAAATTTTTATATAATTTTATTATAATTAATATATTTTTGCTACTCCATCCTAAAATTAATATCTTATTAACAAATATGAAATATTTTAAAAAATAATTTAACCAAAATTAATTATTGAAAGAGAAAGGTAGAAAAAAATACAATACTAAAAATAATATATTTCAATATTATGAAATTATCATTAATATGAATACATAGTTTAAATTATAAGAATTTTTTATACAATAATTTGTGCTTATACGATGTTATAAATAATTATTAGTTAAAATTATAGTATTCACTTTTTACTATAAATAGATTTTTTTTCAAATTATAATTATTTTTAAATTTTTGTATAAATTTGTTTAAATTTTAAAAATATAATAACAAATTAATATTTAATTTAATTTAAAAAATATATACTGTAAATAAAATCATTTTTCTCAAAAAAAAAATATTTTTTTTAATTATGTGATATCTATTTAATTTATTTAGACTAATGAAAAAATAAACACGGGAAACATATAATTAATTCAAAAATAAAAAACGTGTATATCAAAAAATAAAAAATAACATGAAAGAAAAGAGAATAAAGATATTCGAAAAGAAAAACAAATCATGTAACTAATTAATATAAATAGTAAGCATAATTAAGTGGCATAAATCAAACCACATGCATTAAAATTAAAATTTTATTTTAATTACTATCCAAATGTAACAAATTATTTACTATTATACATATAAAAAATCAAGAAAAAAATAAAATTAATTAAATTTACATAAATATTAACATATATAATACAAATAACAAATAAATGTATGTGTATCTTTAACTCAAACAAGATAAAGAAATATATAAATAGATATTTCATAATATTTTATATTAATATTTTTGATATTTTTAAAATTTCCATCAAAATTATAAAATATTATAAAATAAATTGAAAAATATAAAAAAAAATTGATATTTTTCTATACTTTCATCAAAATATAGATTTCAATCATTGCTAAAAATATTTTTGAAATAGCATGTGATATATAACCATATCATTTTACCAAAATTTTGATAAAACATTGAAAAATGTTATATATTTTCATCCATCCGGATAAGCTACAGACTATAAGTTGAAAGATATATATATATAGGTGAAATTCTATATAAATTAATATTTTAATTAAGGATTTATATATATTGAAAAATGTCATATATTTTCATACGGGCAAACTATATACTATATATATATATATATATATATATATATATATATATATATATATATATATATATCTAGTATGTATATATACATATATCTAATTTATATAGATAAATATCTAACTAAAATATTATTATTGGAATACATTATTAGATTATGTACAAATGGGTCTGTTCGGCTATGTCTCTTTTTTGTTATTTTATTAAGAAGCAATTTAATTTTTTTGTTTTTTTTTTGTTTTTGTAAGACAATATCATTCCGGTGACGTGAATTCTTTTTTCTTTGATAAATTGTGGTGACATGATTTTTTTGTGCTCGTTTAAAAAGTTATTTATAATCATGTATTTAATTATAAAATTAGATTATATAGATATAATAAAAATTATATGATTATTTAAAAAATTATCACATTAATAGATGTATTTTTAAACACATTTAACTTAATATGTTTAAAGTTTTAATTATAAAATTATACGTATTTAATTTTTATTTCATTTTAAGTTAAAAATAATATTTTAATTTTTAAAATATAAAAATATATAAAATTAAATTAACTATTAGTTTAAATAAAAATTTATAATTAAATTATTTAGATGCGTAATAAAATTATATATTATTTTAGATATAAATTATTTTATTAAAATATTTATTATTAGTATTTTCTTATTACATTATACAAATTATCATAAAATACTATATAAATTATTTATAATATAATATTTGATATAATTTATATTTATATAATTATATTTAACATATTTTATTTTTTTACTAAAATTATAATAGGTGATGTAAAACTTATTAAAAGATGTAGTTAGTATTAGACATACACTCTTATCACTATTATAATCTACCTTAGCATATATTGGTCTTCCTTTTCATTCTCCATTTGTTTTCTCTCTTTTTTGCCTCTACACTCTATGTGTATTTTCTCTCTTTTTTGCCTCTACACTCTATGTATATTTCATGTTATAATGCCAGAACTTGAAAACTCCTACAAGAATGTTTTATTGGAATCACCTAGACCTAGCATTAGTTCAAAAAATTCACATATGTGAATGAGTCCAATCCTTCTACTCATGTCCTTTAATCAGATTCTACATCTCATATCATCATTCCATATGCAAATATGAATTTTCAATCATGTTGGATAGATCAATTTTTTTTACCATGGAGTGAAAAATTGTTAGCTCTCATCTTAGCATATGGAATGGAGAGGATAACTGACTTGAATGTTTCAGTTACTTTACTTTACTTGCCTCAATCTCAAGCTTCTAATCTTGAGTTTAAGAGTTGGATGAGACTCAATGGAATTGTTAAATCCTAGATCTTTGCTTCAATATCACAAAGTGTCTCGCTGCACTTAGTGAAACCCAGAACATCATCCCAATATTGGAAAGCATTAGAATCAACTTACTCAGGTTTTTCTCTTGCTCATGTCATAAATCTTTGTCTCTAACTACAGATTGCTCGTAAGAATAATTCCACATTATAAGAATTTCTTCTAAAAATTAAGTTTATTTTTGATCATTTGGCAACTATATGAGAGATTGTGTCATATCAACACTTGATTCTTTATATCGTGAGAGGTTTGGATCCTAAATATCTCAATTTCATTTCCTCTTTTTCAATGCATTCAGGATCACTATCTTTTGATAAGTTTTAAAATCTATCGATCACCCATGAGAAGATGCTTGAGCATTAGTCTCATTTTTACCATGTTGATAATCAATTTCAAGCTAATTTGACTAGCATGACTACACTAACTCTTCAAGATCCTAGTCCTTCATTTAAGCGTATTTCACAACCTTGCTTTAGAATTCCAATTCTACAAAACCTCTTACTTCTACGAGAAATCCTAATCCTAACAAAGGCATGAAATCACTTAACTCTAACACATCTTGCATATAATGCCAAATATGCAATAAGACAAGTCAATCAACTAAAAAGTGCTTTCAACTACGAGATCTTCTTGTAGGCAAGTTTGATCAACCATATGTTAATGCTTCTTCTACCAGTTTTGATACTCAAGCTCTGCATCAGTGGTAGTTAGATTTAGGTGCCACTCATCATCTAACGAATAGCTCTAGAGGCTTGCAATTTTCAGCACCTTATATTGGCAAAGAATCTATCACAATAGGTAATAGCACAGTCTTACCTATTCAAAATTATGAAAATGAAGTTGTATGTGTTAATGGAAAAGCTCTTTCTCTTAACAATCCACTTCATATACCAATAGTACTTAATAAACTCATTTCAATTCAATGCTTATACACTCATTTCAATTCAATGCTTATATGCTGATAACAATGTAGTTGTTGAATATATGAATGGTTCTTTTTCTATTAAAATGGAGCTAAACCAAAAGGTACTTCTTAAAGGACCAGCACGAGATAGCCTTTATAGCATGAAATAAGTTGTTCTTACCTCTAATGACCTTGTGTCTTTTGATAATGATGTTTATGTTATTTATTTAGCTTCTGTTTCTGTTCCTATTGCTCTTAGTAGCTCTAAGATGAATGAGATATGGCATACATGGCATGCTTATCCATCTAAAAATGTTATGCACAATCTATACCAGCAAGAAATGCTAGAAAAAAATTCAAATGCAAATAACAGTCTATACAATATATATGTCCTTTGACTAAGCCACAAACTTCCATTTTAAACCAAATATGTTCATACTTCTCATGCTTTTGATTTGATTTATATAGATGTATAGACATCACCTATAATAGCCACAACTAGAGCTAAGTATTTCTTGCTTGTGGTAGATGATTTTAGTCATTATTTGTGGATATTTTTTACAAATTTTAAAAGCCAAGTTGAGTATAATTTTATGATGTTAATGAGAATGGTTGAAAGGCAATTTTATATTGTCATCAAAGAGATTCAAACTAATATAGGATGGGAATTTTTATTTCTCACTTATAAGCTACAATTTAAGGGTCTCCTACATCGTGTAATATGTTCACATGCCTTTGAACAAAATGGTATGGTAGAGTCATGCCATAAATGTGTAATGGAGAAGGGGTTGACATTATTTTTTCAAGAAACATTACCCATATCCATATGCATTCATGCTTTTAGAACAAATATATTTACTATTAATAGGTTACCTTTTAAAGTTTTGAACTCTCAATCTCCATATCAACTCTTTATGGAAAAATATCATACTATGGTTTCTTAAGGGTTTTTGGCTCTTCTTGCTTTCCCTACACTGGGAGTTATAATAGACATAAATTAAAGCCATATTCTGTGCATTGTGTCTACTTTGGTTATGCACCATAGAAGCGTGGTCACCTTTGCTTTGATCTTGTTAATAACACGTTATACAACTCTATGCATGTCATTTTTTATAAAGAACACTTTTCTTATCCTAAATTGGTGAAAGTCTTTACCAATTGTTCAAATAATGTTATAGCTTTACTTGACAGTTTTTTGCTTGCCTATTTACATGTGTCGTTGTCCACATTATCTAGCCTTAGTACCCTACAAGAAGACAATGTACAATTACCTTACATTCAACTTGTGATTAAGTTGTCTCTTCCTAAGAGTCTTTCACCTATCATGCCTCCCTTCAATGTGCCTTCCTCATTTGAGACTTTCTTATCTCCCTAATATTGTGAAGCTTTTGTCCCAAAGCTTATTTTTCCTATTCCTCCAATTTCCACCTTGCCTTTATCATTTAAGTCATCTTTATCCCCATGGTATTGTGAAACCTAAGTTCCATATACACAGCCTATACCTTTTGCCTTATCTTACATACCCTAGGCACCTTCTTTCTTTCAAATGACTCTACCTCACTTCCTATGAACACCCATCCCATGGTAACTCGGTGCAAGGCTAACATTACTTATCCAAAGCATTTATATGTCAATGTATCCATCCTTCATGAGCCTTTGTGATACAATAAGCTTGAGGAATACCTTAATGGGATAATGCTATGAAAGTCAAATTTGTTGCAGTAGTGAGAAATAACACTTGGACTTTGGGCCTAAACCTCTTGAGTGCAAATTTATCACTACTAAATGGTTGTACAAGGTGAAATTGAAGAGTGGTTCTTTCGTGAGCAAGTATAAGTCTAGATTTTTTACATGGGGCTATAAACAGTAATATGACATTGATTATTCTAAAAAAAATCCCAGTGGTGAAGGCCCAAACAATTCGTGTAGTCTTTACCTTGGCATTAACATCATGTTGGGCATTCAAGCAATTTGATGTTAATAATGCATTTATCAATGGGGTTTTAGAAGAGGATGCTTGCATGTATTAAGTTCAGGGATTTGAGGATCCTAAGGCATCTAACTATGTGTGCAAACTAAATAAAGTTATTTATGACCTCAAGCATGCCCCTAGGGCATGGTTTCATAAGCTTTCTTCCTGATTTATTGACCTTGATTTCATTAACTCCAAAGCTAATGCCTCCATGTTTGTTCAAATAAGTCACATAAAATCATAATATTGTTGGTTTATGTAGATGATATCATCCTTATAGGGAGTGACAAAGATTCTTTAGATAACCTAACCCTAATGCTCAAAAAATGTTTCACTCTCAAAAACTTAAGAGATCTTCATTTCTTTTTTAGTATTCAAAATGTTAAGGATGTTGATTATATTCATCTCAGACAACATAAAATATATTGTAGACTTATTACAAATAAGTGGTATAGACATCTTTAAGTATGCTAGAACCCCTATGAGTATTGGCATCCCTCTCTCTCAGTTTGATGGTGAATTTTTGAAACATATGTCTCATTTTATAAGGCTGGTGGGAGAACTTTAATATTATGTGTTTACACAAATTGATAGTACATTTTTTGTGAATAAACTATGCCAATTCTTTCATGCTTCAACATTAGTTTACTAGGTAGCTCTCAAACATGTTCCTAAGTACCTTACAATTGTTCTTATGGTTTACTTCTACAACACTCAAATACATTGAGCTTGGTTGGTTTTTCTGACTCGAATTAGGCCTGTAGCATTGAGGATCAATGAAACACAAGTACATACTTCTTCTTCTTTGTGGACAACTTGGTTTCTTGGTCATCTAGTAAGTAAAAATTTATGGCTCACTCCAATACTAAGGTTGAGTATCATGCTCATGCTATGGCCTCTTCTGAAATCATATGGCTTGAATCTTTTCTTCAAAAACTGCATTACAAGCTACCTCACACTTTTATCCTTTTATATGATAACATGAGTGCTAAGCATCTCTCAGGTAACCCTGTCTAACATGCTTGCATGAAGCATGTTGAGTTGGATTGACATTTTTTGCTTGATTAAGTGAATGCAGGCATTTTAGATGTCCATTACACGCCAATGGAGGATCAACTCTCTGATGCCCTGATAAAACCATTACCTAAATCTCGGTTTTTCTCTTTGCGTGACAAATTGATGGTGGTTCCACCACCTACGATTTGAGGAGGGTGTTAGGCATATACTATTTTTTTTATGTCTTAGCATATACTAGTTTTTCTTTTAATTTTTTGTTACAATTTATATTATGTAGTTCATAGTGCATAGATATGTTTTTAGATATTTTCTTGTGAGTTTTGGCTTAATCGTCAAGTCTTCTAAGTGTATAAATATCCTACTCTTTTTGATTGAATAATACAATTTAGTTTACATTCATTCACGGCTTTCTCTCTTCCTCACGTATGCATTCCATTTGCATTTCATGTTAGAACCATTCACAAGTCCATTAAGTTATAAAGTTTAGCACTACTATATATGGATAATTTTAATATATCACTTGAATAATACTAAATGAATATAAATTTATATTAATATGATGTGTAATAAGATAAAATAATAAAATTATATGTTTATATATTAAAAAAATTTGTCTTATGATATATCATAATTAGTGTGTGTAAATTTGAGTACAATAGTCTTCAATTGTGTTTGGTATCCTAGAGGTATTTATATTAATGTATTGGTACCTATTATGTCTATGTTATTAAAGTACTTTATTTTAGTATATTTAATTCAAGTATTGATATATCTTTCAATCATTTTAAATATTGTTTTTGTCAAAGTATGTCACATGAACCCTATATGACAAATTTTACAAGTGTGTTGTGGGAATTTAAGAAAGAAAAAAATCAATATTATAGTTATTACTATCAGGATTATCATTTCCATCTTCAGTTACTTGCTTAAAATATTACATCATCATCCAACATTAAGGTTGATAATTGTCGATATTTTATGAATTTTAGGCTCGATCTCGAATATTTGGTCAAAATTAAAATCTTAAACTTAATCGCTCTTCTCATGTTCACAACAACCAAACTAATTTTATTCGACCAAATGTTATCTTTTGGTGAGAATACAACTTTTTACATATAGCTCGTATGGTAGAAATTTTTTAGGATATAATTGCAAGAGTTTGAATATTTAGATTTTTTGTTCTTACATTCCCATAATTTCCCTGTAAAATTTGCCACATATGACCCATGTGGCATACTTTGAAAAAATACTATTTAAAATAGCTAAAAAATGTATCTATACTTAAATTATGATATTAAAATGGAATCTTTTAATAAGGGTTTACTATTTTAGTAGTACCATAGTTCTATATTTTATATCATTTTTACCTTTATTTTTCAAGTGATACTTTAGTGATATCCATATTTTAAAAAAATGTATCAATTTGGTGTAATTTTTTATTTTCGTGAAGATTTACACACGTGACCAACATATGTGCTTTTAATAAAGAGAATTTGTAGTATTTTTGTCTTTTCTTACCCCTAAAACATTAACATTTTTCACAATTTTTTAGTCATTAAGTACATGTTTTAATATTTTTTTACTCATTTCATATCGTCTTCAATCTCTCTTATTCCTAGTCATTTTACACTTTCTTCCATATCACTTTTTCAATTTTATAACTTCCGTACTTCTCACTATGGTGGGTTTCTTTCAATCTTCAAAATAAATAAAAATGAAAAAGTGAGGTTGAATAGAGTGTAAATTGAATCAAAAATTATTAAAACATGTATTTAAGTACTAAGAAAAAGAGGAGGAAATTTTATTAATGTTATAGGAGCAGGAAGAGTCAAAAATATTACAAATATCTTTTATTAAAAACACATGTATTGATCAAGTGTGAAAAACATCTACTAAGATAAAAATTGTACTAAATTAATACTATTTTTTTCTCGTGAGTATAACTAAGATAATACAAGAAAAATAAGAGTGAAAAGGGCAAAAATAAAATTAGAGTACTATTAAGGTATTAAACCATTTTAATAGCATAGAACATAAAGGTCATGTTTGATTCATAAAATATAAACATAATTAGAATATGAATGATAATAGAAATTGAATTCAATGAAAATAATAACATTATTATTATGTTTATTTGAGCAATAAAATTTAAATAACAATAAACATTGAAGTAAAAATTATAAAATTATAAATAAAGTAAAATTAAAAAAATTATTTTTTAATTTTTAAATAAAAAATGATAAATGATTATATAAATGTTTGAGAAAAATATAACACTTTTAGTGTATTCTTAAGAGCAATAAGCATATGCTACTTTTGAAATGCTTTAACTAAACATTGTAAACAAATTTAGATCATTTGAAAATTCTCTTTTCCAGGATCCTAATTGTAGAATACAAAAAAAATTGAGAAATAATAAATATACAACACAAAGATTTAAGTAAAAATTTCAAAATAGGAGAAAAATTACTATCGGTGTCAAAGATAACCTAAGAAAAAAATTCAATATGTGAAAAACTGTTACAATCACACTTTCAATAATTTTCCTTACACCCCAAAACCCAAATACACTCAACTCTTAATAAACCTTACAGTTTCTTATACAAATAAGTTTACTTATAGAGAACTCTCTTTACTAGAATTGGACACATAATCCCAACAAAAACAACATTCCTTAACAAAGCATTATATATACCCACATTAAAGGAGCCAAATGCTCCACCAGATGAATTACATACTTAATAAATTTTCTTTTTCTCTTGGGAAACATATAAGTAATGAAAAACGAAAGGTCTTATATAGGCGTCCAACGTTCACCTAAATTAGGCAACCATCTAATTTCCTTAAACAAAGATGGCTTTTAATGTTCTTTACTCAACTTTGATGATTATCCACAAAATTTGGAACCTCTAAAATTTTACAAAAAGAGTTCAAACCTCTTAATATGACTTTTCTATTTTTAATCAATATCTAACAATCTCCACCTTGATTGAAAAAAGAAAAACTTGTAACTTTCAACACCAATAGTCATAATTTTTGATAGAGAGAGTTATCATCACTACTAGAAATAAAAGCTTTTAAGTTGATTATTAACTAACTTAAAAGGAATTTAAAGTTGGTTGCGAGAAATGACTTAAAATTTAATGTCCTGATCCATTCGTTCGTAGAGATATTTACTCGATCTAGACATTTCTGGAACACTTCTAACAGAGGGACAAATAGTCAATTTTGAAAGAACTTATTGTCAACCTCTCTCAAATATGAATATGTCTGATTCAGAAGGGAAGAACTTGCATCAGTATCTCAATTTCAATTCAAAAATGGGTTTGATTCACACTCTATGTTCTGAGAAATATTTATCATCCGAAAAGAGAAAAAAAACGGGGTCTTTGTCTAAAGAAATGCCTTGAGAAATGGTTGATGTATAGAACCTTTCAACGAGATAGTGCCTTTTCAACTCTCTCAAAATAGAATATCTTTCAAACATATATGTCATGGTTCCTTACTTCGACATGATACAAATATCTAAATTGGTATGTGTCAACCGACTTTAAATTTTAAGTCGGTTCACTAGTAAAACCGTCTTAAAATTATATAATCATTTTTAAACATATTTTGGTTTATTTTCTGCTAGCCTCATTACATGTTTTTTATCACAAAATATAAAAAATAAAAATATGTTTAAAGAGAGTTTTAAATACATTCTATTGTATATCCTTAAAATACGAGGAATTAGAGAAAAGTACCAAAGAAATTTTGCAAGCAATCCTTTCATAGATGTTGTCTCATTTGTAGCATGCTTTCATTTCAATTATTTACACATCGGACAATCATTTAATATCTTATATTATTTTCTATAAAGAATGCAATCATTTGGATAAACATGAATCTTATGATATTTCATACCAAATCGATTAAGAGATTTCTTCACTTCATACATTGAAGATTACTTATTACCCTCATAAAACATATATTAGTACATTTAGTAATTCTGTCAATCTCTTGTCAAAAAAACCATCACTTATGCCTTCACATTGTACAAATGAACTAATCCTTACATTTTAGTATATTTCTTATACTCTGGATACAACGACTTTTCGGCATCCTCTAGAAGTTTTTTAAAGGTTTCGAGATCATCTTTATGTAGTTCATCTTCAATAGTATGAAACATATTTTCTGTCTATACATTATGTATGGAGTGCTCATTTTGATAAGATGTATATAATCTACTCATATCCTTATTTATCTCTCCTCCATTAGTATTATCAATATATTCTCCATGATAATACTAACATTTATAATTCAAAAGAATACCACTATGGATAAGTTGATACTTAATCTCATCAATATCATGAAAATTTTCATTTTTACATTTAACACATGGGCATCGAATCACACTAATTTCATCATTATTATTTTTATGATCAAATTTCAAGAAAGTTTCAACTCCAAAAATATAATCTTACACAATTCTACGCTTTGATATCTAAGATTTGTTTATTTTTCATTAATAAAATTAAACATATTAATTAAATATGTATCTAATAAATACAAATATATTAATCATCAATCTATTTCAACTATTATTATATATAAATTTTTTAATTGTTATAATATCTATTCAAATATCATATAAAAATAAATGCATAAAATTTAAAATATTAATAAACTCATTATAACACTAACAATATATAATATTAAAAATATATAATATATAATAATTTATGTATATATAAATGCATGTAATAATAATAAAAATACACATAAAATATATTAATAATATACACATAAAAATATATTAATAATAAAGATATAATATTGCTAATATAAACATAAAATAATATGTAAAAATATATTAATATAATATATATAATATTAACCATATATATTTCATGTATTTCATATATGCATGTAATACTAATAATTTTAGAAAACATTAAGTTTAAAATAAACTAATATATATAAACATAAAATTAATTAAAATAAATAAATAAAAATTATCTTCTTCTCTTTTAAACTTGAATAAAAATACACAACCTACATAACATAAAAATATATACAAATTATCAATAACACATAATATACATTAAAATAAAAAATAATTTTACAAAAATTATATAAAAAATAAAATATCAATAATAAGGGTAAAATAATTCAAAGAAATACTTACAAGAGTGAAACAATTGACAAAACGAAGAAAATGAAGTAAAAGACTATTTGGTAAGTGAGAAAGTGAAGAAAAATGGGTAATAAAAAATTGAATATTATGCTTAAAAACTCATGGATCTGAATCAGAAACTAGAGAGGAACAAAACCTAATAAACGATGCCAAAAATAGTGGTCAAAAGTATTCAAAAATGGAGAAATAAAGTATAGAGGATGCACGATTGGGTGTGGGAAATGAGGAGACAACATTGAAACTGTCGACAGAATGAAGGGAAGAAGAAGAAGAAAAAGGAAAAAAAAAAGACACATATCATTGGTCCTATGTGTCAACCAACGCTACACGTAGAACTCAGTGTCAATTCTACACGCTAATTGATGTGAGCTACGTGTAGCGTCAGTTGACACGTACGATCGATGCTATTAGTTACGCATCAGTTGACATGGCAACCAACGCTACAAGTGGGACGTAGCATTGATTTCCACGTAAACCTACGCTATTCCATGTGTAGTGTTGATTGTAGACGTCAACCAACTTAAAATTATAGGTCAATTGACGTGTACAATTGATGCTACACGTGGACTAGCGTCAATTGATGTGGCAACCAACATTATTTTTTGATTTTTTGCTATTTTTTAAGTTGGTTCATAAGTATACCGACTTAAAATTCGTTATAAGTTAGTTTTAAGAAAAAAATGACTTTAAATCCCAACTTAAATATTCTTTATTGTAGTAGTGCATACTCCACCATAAAAAGTACATTCATTTAGAATCAACTATTCTTCGATTTTCACTTCAGTACATGTGGAGAAAACTTGGTTAAAATTATAGTGTAACTTCCATGTTGGCTTTCTAGGAAGTTTCATCAACTATCTATATCAATTCCACTATACACCTTGCATCAATGCTAACCAATGTCCCTACGCAAATTGTGGACAAGCTAGCAGTAACAGATCCTCTTTCATGGAAAACCCAGATATTAATAACATATTAAAAGGACAACCATATCCTATTATGGAGAATGAGACCTACTACTGGCGATAATATCAACATCTCCATTTAATGATTTTGGAATTATATGCCAAACCCGTTCTACTAATAATTTTTCTTCAGATGCCATAATTATCCACACCTTTCAAATCTTACATAACCTAGATTGACTTTCATTGGTGTCATTCAATACAAGCCAATATCAATCTACCCATCAAATTTCTCCACCTCAAACTCAACTTAGTTTGAAACATCTTGATAAACCTACTCGTACTTTAGATCTGTTTTTTCTAGATCATTTTGACTATTAATGCAAACCATTATATCTAAAAAAATATTTGTCAACAAAAAAACATCATCGACATAATTTACTATTAATTTACTATTCACCAACTTACTATTCACATGAATAGTAATTATATATTGTCTTTAATATTCACTGCTAAAATATAGTGCACTAAGAAACCAATGCTTTGATAATAATTGTTAGAAAATTTAGATTATTTGAATAATCACATATTTTCTTTCTCAGGATCCTAATTGTAAAATATAAAACAAACTAAGGAATAATAAATACACAATACAAAGATTATAGCAAAAACTCTAAAATCGAAAAAAAGTCATTATCAATGTCATTGGTAACCTGAAAAAAGATTCATTATGTAAAAATTATTACAACCACACTTTTATTAATTTTTCTCACACCCAAAACTCAAATACACTCGGTTCTGAATAATCTTTACATCTTCTCACACAAATAAGTTTTTTTTACAAATAACTCTTTTTAATGAGATTGGACATATGATCCCAACAATAAAAACACTCTTTAACAAAACATAATACATATTTACGTTAGAGAAACCAAATGCTCCACCCGATGAATTACATGCTTAAGAGGTTTTTTTTCTCTTGAGATATATATAAACAATGAAGAACTTGGTTAATTGGAATGAAATGGAATCTAAATTGATTCATTTTAATTTTATACTTGGTTATGCTAAAAAATAGGAATAAAATGTAATCGATTTATAAAAGAGAAGGAATGAGAATTTCTTCTCCTCCCTTAAGGAATTATGATTCCATTCACATCTCAATTTTTTTTCAATTTTACCCTAACCCTAAATATAATCATAAACCTTAAACACTAAACCCTAAACCCTAAATATAAAATCCATAATCTCTAAACCTTAAACCCTAAATATGAATAATCTCTAAACCCTAAACCCTATTTAGAAAAATAATAATTTTAACCTTAAACCCTAAATCTTAAATCCCAAAACTATAAACCCTATTTAAAATAATAATAATTTTAACTAATAAATATAACCCTAAACACTAGACCCAAAATCCCAAAACTCAAAAACCTAAATCCCTAAATCCCAAACCTCAAAATCCTAATCCTAGTTAAAAAAATAATAATTTTAATAATATATTTTATTTTGAAGTAATAATTATTTAGAAAAATAATAATTTCAATAATGTATTTTATCTCATGAAAAAATAATAATTAAATGATATTATTTAAATTTTAGTGAATTTAGGGGTATTAAAGTAATATATAATGTTTTTTATTCTATTTTAGTTGTAAATTAAACATTGTAATACTGATTCTTTCTTTAATTCTAATGATAAAATCAAATAAAATTGTTTTTTTTTCATTCTCATTTCGATTTCATTCCGTGAACTAAATGTCATCTAAAAAAACTTTATAGAAACATAAGCATTCACCAAAAATAAATCTTCACTCAATTTCATTAAGTGTATGATTTTTAGTTTTTTCTATTCAACTTTGATGGTTACTCACAGATTTTAAAAGCTTCAAAATTTTATTAAATAAGTTTTAGCACTTAATATTTTTAATCAATATCTGATAAATATATATATATATAAAAACCAATATAATAACATTATTACATTTAAAGTATGAATACCCCTTTGATCAAACAATTTTAACGGGTTTCGTTTCTTCTTTAGTTTTCTACGAAGAACTCGAAATACCGTGTTGGTGGAGTTATTATTTATTATTTTTATATTATATTTTCATATATCATATTATTTTCTTATTAATTATTGATTATTTATATTTTTCAAAATAAATTTTTATATTTTATTAGCATAAAATATTACATTATTACTTATTTTTATTTAAAATATCGTGTAAAATAATAATAATAATAATACTTGTCCGGATGTGAAATGATCGGAAACTACTGAATTTGCATAATATATTTATTATTTATTGATTTGAAAAAAAAATAGGGACAAATAACATGATTCATAAAATAATGATGATTTGTACAAACACAAAAGTGGGTCCAGATGACGAATTCACTTGTCAGCGAAGATTTCCTGGAATTCTAAAAACATGTCGGCAACCACTCTGCTATTTTCCTTTTCTTCTAAGCTGTTGGCCATTACTCGTTTGCATATTAGATATGCATATTAGATAGGGGTGTTCATCGGATCGAAATCGTTGATTTTACTGTCATCTGATCCGATTCGACCATCCGCTCGGATTGAAACATTCGAATCCGCAATTGATCCGATCACTTCTTACATCCGCTCAATCCGATCCGTAAACTATTCGGATGACATCCGATCAATCCGATCAATCCGACAAATAAATTTAATTAACTCTATTTTTTGTATTTTTAAATATTTTTTTTAAATTTTTACATAAACCATAACATAAAATTATTTGATTTAAAAAAAACATTAAAAAATTAAATAAATATATATTAATTATTTTTATATATTTAATTTAATAAATATATATAATTAATTTCGGTCGGATCGGATGAATCGTAATGAAATCCGCCATCCGATCCGCACTTAACGGATAGAAAAAATCTCCATCCGATCCGACCATCAGATCGGATGAAAAATTAACGGATCGGATCGAATTGATCGGATGATCGGATTTTTTGGACACTCTTAATATTAGACTTACACTAATTCATATGCCATACGCATATATGATGCGTTAGTGCTCCATTTAATTACTTTTACTTTTAGTTTTATAATCTTTTCAAGATACACTTCACAATTTCTCTATCAATCTTTTCATACGCATATATGACTTGAGTTACTACCAATTTTGCAGACATGTCTTAAGCCTGCCTTTGTCTCTTAGTAAAAAATAAAAAATAAAAATTGCTGCCAAATAGCTTAACAATAATAGCAAAACATCTCTGACATTTACCAAAAAAAAAAACATATTTTTTAGTTTCTCTTTCCCCTCCTATAGTTGAGGAGATATATATCCATAGGATAAATGATATGTTTAATAAAATCTTTACAATAAGTCGTGCAATTAATTGTTAACATCTCTTCAATACAATTTATTTTCACATATATAACATACTCTTTAAATAATTATTCTAAATTAAGAAGAAAAAGATTTAAATACATAGTTAAAGAAATATAAGATATTATTAAAAAAATTAAATTAAATGATATAATCACAAATTTCTCATCCCAAGATACTCTTTAGCATAATATTAAATAATAATAAAATAGAGAATACATAACACAAGAATTATTGTGAAAACTTTAAATTAAAAAAAAATCACTTTTATTGTAAAAAAAAAACAACCAGAGAATGAAATTTACTATGTGAAAAATTGTTACAACCATACTCTTAATAATTTTCTTACACCCAAAAGACAAGAACAATTACAAACCCAAGATAATTTTCTCACTCAAAACTTCTCATATAAGTTTTCTCTATTTTTGGAATGATTAACAATGAATAAATGAAGCCATATTTATAGTCTTCAAGTTTTCATTTCATATATCAAATATTTATTTATTCAATAAAATTAAGCTAAGTAATTTTCCTATTATTTATTTAAATAAGCTTAGTCACCTACATCTTTGACAATATGGTAAGACACCTTTCATAAAAATTTTTCTAAATTAGACGCATCTTATTTTGACTAACAAACCTAATATTATTTTTAATCAATCACAACGTACACGTCTTTACCATCGGAGTGATAAATTATATAAAGTGACTTTAGGTAAGAAAAATAATCATTATTTTTGATAATACATTATAATTATATATATATATATATATATATATATAAATGTTATAGTCGTTGAAATTTTTACGTATTTTTAAAATAAAGATATTATAGATATTAAATTTTTTAAAAAAATAAATGTTTTATTCTCAAAATTATTTTATAACATCATCATATTCAACTTATATACAAACACTTATAAAATGATTATGTTTATAATTTATATCAATAAAAAAATGTCTGATTTATTTACCTTTAATTATTTTAACAAATTGATTTTATTTGCATAATTCTAAAAAAAATAGGTCTTGAAATTCAAAATTAACTTATAATTGATGACGGAATCTTATTCCTTAAATTCCAGATCAGGAAAAATAGACAAGTTACAATCATACAAAATCAAATATGTTAGGATGCAAATAATTCTTAATAAGTTAAAAGCGAAAAAAAGACAAGATTAAACCAACCCACCCATTAAGCCTAAATGGGCGATGATTAACTCAGATGATAATTCCCATTTTTTTTTCATTAAATATACTATATACTATATCCTATGAGTAGGTTATGTGACAAATAACTAATGCAAAGTAATGCCTATCTAACTAGAGGTACTTTTAAGAAAGAAAGGAACAGAGTGATATAACTATTCATAAAATAGTGCTAAAATACAAGAGCATAAAGGTGGCATAAAAGCAAAGACATTTTCGCCATGGAATTTTTCCTGGTTAGAGATAGGTATGGAAAAAGATTCCATATTCCAAAAAGGGACACATGGTTGATGTTTGATGTCATCAGTAAAAAAGATAGAAATCTTGAATAATCAGTTTGGGCTGTGATGGGCTTGAATACTTTTGGTTCACACTTCTACGGTCAATGTATCAAATGGGCCTAATTACTTTGGTTATGGACTACTTGAACTCGCTATAAAACAGAAGACTTGAGCTCACTTAAGCCCGCTAGTCTAACAACCTTGATGTAAATACTAATGAAGCCATATTAGCTGCAATGATTTTTGGTTGTTTTTCAGTTTTCACCTTCACATCTTTCCTTCAATCTTTGTGGTTCACTTAATGACTTAATGGTAAGATTTATAGTATTTTAAATTACAAGTTCGAAATAATAAAAAATGCTTTTGATTAAAAAAAATATTATATTTTTATGAATTTTTTCCCCCTTTTTAACTTCTAATAAATTTTTAATTTTTAATCTGTTATTAGATATTATTGTGGACGTGGACCCAATCATAAGGCCCAATACAGCTATTAAATTCTAACAGATGAGCTTCTCAACCAACATAATTATTCTATTGAAAATGTTTTCTACAAGTTGATCCAATTTATGTCATATATTAATTGGTTATTTGTTAGAATTGTGTCTAAGACCACGCAATACAATTATTATACATTAGACTCCTTTATACAACTATTATATATGTCACTGTCCATTTTTTAAAAAATAGAACATGCCAGCCAACCAAGGAATTGAGAGAGACTGTACAAAGGAGTGTGTGAAGGAGTATTGTTAACATTCCTCACTATACCAATTATATCATGATATTAAGTTGAGATAAACACAATAACTTGAGTTATAAAGTGGTGCTTATGAATATGCAGTGATACATTAAAAGTGACATTGAGAATTGGACCCGGACTCTAAAAAGTATTTTTTTTTTTTTTGCCTTTCTATCTTTTCCTTCCATTTTGTTATGTGACGAAAGAAACTATGGATACCCTTGTTCTCATTCCAATCTGATTTGCACCCAGACGAATGTGTCAAGGTTGTTCTCATTTGCTTTATATTTTGACAAATATGGACTCAAAATTTCACATCTTGTCGTTATGAAAGAAAAATCATTTTGTCCACCTGAGATTGTAAATGTAGTTTTGCTTTTGCCATATGAGAATAAATGCAGGCCAAACGCAAAGATATTACTAAAAGGTCGCAGTGGCAATAAAAAAAATTTAACAATAAAACACAACCAACCAAAAATCACAAAGTCCTGTGGATTTCCAATATACCAAGATATGTATGCTGACGTTTTGTATCCAACAGCACTAAAAACTTATATAACGAATTTGCAAAATAAAATGTCACGAATATTATCAAGTCTATTCTGATGATGGCAAAGATGGCGAAAATAATAAAAGGCTCAAGAGAAAGCCAACCATGATTCCAATGAGTCCCACAAAGATTGCAAATGTAAAGGAGAAGCCCTGTTCACCTTTTCGATTTCTTCGCCTCCTCATCATGTCCTGCAGACAAGAAAGTTGACAGATGAAATGTTGTTAGCCAGACCAATTAGTACCTTCAACTTCATACAAGCAAATTGTATCATATTCCTTCCAACGCTTAAAGGTTATAATCTATCACAACATGAGAACAAAATTGGAACTGAAGAAGCATAGAAGCAAGCTGGATAGTAAATACTCACCAGTTCTTGTTGAAGTTGTTGTGATCTTCTAACAGAGACATCTCTTTCTTCCTTGAGTCGTGCATCCTGATTCTAAATAAAAATGTAAATCACTAAAATAGTAATGCAGAGTTAACGTATATCAAAATTAAGTGCTAGCCATGTTAGTGCTAATGTTAGTAACCATAAAGAAGTTTTGACTTGCTAGAGAGCTAACATGTTTTTGTCTATAAACATTTGACCACAAAGACAGATTTTTTTGTTTTGCTAAGCAGAACAAGACTCTTTATAAATAGCATATGAAACAAACATTCCAATCGTACAGTAATAAACACAGAAACGTCTGACCCAAAAAAGAAAAAAAGACAAAAGTAATATGGACAGAAACATTCACTAAAAACTCACAGGTTTTCCGTCAAGGCTAGGTGAAGAAGAGGCCCTAAATGCTTCATCTTCCAGGTCTGCTCGAACTGAGGCAGCAGGTAAGATATACAGAACTCTAAGCTTGCACTCCTCAATTAGTTTTCCGCTCGCCTTATTGAACTAAATCAAACATCATATAACATTTAATCAACCTCAGGGTAGTGGGAAAATCATAAATGAATTATTCAAAAAAGAGACTACAATGTACGATTCAAAATTCTCACAGTATCCGGTGGAAGCTCTTCAGCATCACTATTTGCAGGCACTACTGTACTCTGTAAAAGAAATTTATCCTTGCATTGCATATCAGGAGGATATTCTCGTTGTGCTTGGAGGGTTACTATAAATCGATCATATAGTTAGAAGCTAGTACTCAAATACTTATAACTTTGAAAATAATTCTAACAATGTGATATGATTGGTCAAGGTGATGCAGATATTTGATCAAAAATCAAACTTGCTAAAAGCATTTGGATCTAATTACTTTACACATGTAATATGATTTGATTTAATCATTCAATCAAATATCTGTTGTTGGATAGTCCATCCAGAAGATCTCTCAATATACATTACAAGTATATAATTTTATGAAGGAAAAAAGAAAACGTGAAACAAGAAATTAGTAAATGTAAATTAAAAAAGAAAAAAAAAAGTGTTTGTAAATCTGAGAAGTAGCACCTCTGATTATACATAACTCCCTTGGCTTTATAACGCCAGTATTGGGTCGTACAAAATACTTCTTCGGTGAAGTGGTTTTGACCTGGCAAAAGAGAGAGGGGAAAAGAAGAATAAGAAGACATAATCATGAAATCTTGATATGGGTAAGGAAACAGATTTGAAAAAGAAAATATGGGTATACTATGGCAGTAAGAGAATTGGTACCTTAAAAGCAACATCGTTTTCTGTGTTGTTGAAAACTCTAAAACCACAAAAGCATTGCCTTTCCAGCTCAACTGATAGCATGAATATTATGATCATAAGTTCATTAGAATCAGTTGAATAAAAATTATAAAATTAAAATAGAAGGGTAAAATCTTAGGCTATGATAGGATAATATGTTAACAGCATTGCAATTTGCAAAGATCGACCAGACTACTCATCAGACAAGTTTAATCGTGATGGGCAACCAGATGGCTTCCTACAATCCATTTTACATTTTATAGTATTGTTCTTCTTTTTTCAAATGGCCAATGTTTTTTTTTTCTTTTTTTCTTTTTTAATTTGTATTGCAGAAAACATATTGTTAATATCCCAGGTCCAAGTTCCATTTATAAATGCTATATCATCTTGGATTGGAACTCATGTCAAATGTCCATTACGGCCCAAGCACGTACGCAGCTATAGGTTTGAGGTCCCAAAATAGTACGTACATGCTATGCGTAATCAAATTTTTCCAAAATCTCATTTCAGCTTATATATACATTGTGCAGAACAATGTGTAAATTAATTAAACACGTTAAAATATGATATATTTGGTTCAATCTCATCATGTACAACTGTGCATGCTATTTAGTATCCGAACTGCCAAAGATCTTATCTCAGCCAAATATTTGTTGGAGCTAGTCCTTAGATTTCAGTATCAATTATCATCCTTAACATGTCTAACCACCTCTAGTTATATTGTTTGTCTGTCCATGTACGATGCACCTGAACATTGGCCATACCCTAATCCAAGAATAACAAGCAAATTACCCATACTCAGATTTATACGTTTCTCTTCACCCATGTCTAGCCTAAATCTTTTCTATAATCTATTATTAATTAGACAATTTTCTTTCCCTGGTGCAATTCAATCATCCCATATGCACCCCTAGGGAGAGGAAAAAAAAATAATTGCAAAAGATAACCCTTTGGAAGTTGTTAGAAAATAACTATCATAAAAACTTAAAGCTAGTAGATAGGGGACAAAAAATACTGTATACATTTACATTTATCATTATAAAGCATATTTATGTCAAAAATTACAGATATGTTCAATTTTTAAAAGGGCTAGAAATGAGACCAAGAAAAAAACTGCATTATAATATGAAACATCCGAAAGAAAACCATTAAGTGCAGAGTGAAAATGAATTGAGCTCAGAATGTTACATTTTGATATTGAATATCTTGATAGAAACAGAAAAGTAATCAAAATCTTAATAAAACAGAAAGGAGAGGAAGAACATACATTGGAACTTGAGCTCATCAGGTTGTACGGAGATCAAAGAATTACCAACAGCAGGAGAAGAACTCATGATGAAACCACAATCACTCACCAATTATTCTGAAATTCTTCCTTCCACGTTAGAATAAAGATAAAATCCCTATATGCTAATTTTCCAGATAGAAAGAGAGAGACTAAGAGAAAAATGTCTCAAATCTCAATACAGACACGCAGAGACAGGAAGAGGGAAGAAAAGCTAGTGGTTTGAATGAGAAATGTCAAAAGAGAAGATGGATTAAATTGGAGGGTAATATGTGATGGAACGAATATCAAGGTGCTATACGATTTGCTTGGTCCAAATTTTAGGAGTCAATCATCTAACCCACACAATTACTGAATTACGAACACTAACCGGACTCAATATTTCTCCACAGGTACTAACCAGCTCATATTCCTCCACACAGCGAAGAAATACAGAGAAAGAAACGGGAGAGGTTTATTTTAACGTTGTTAGTTTCATTTAAAAAAAAAAAACTTAAATAATTATATGTTTTTTAAAACATATATTTTATTTAATAAAAAACATATTAAATAGTTGATTTTTTTTTAAAGCTTTTATCTTGTAACCTCCGTGGAGTTTCAATTACCATAGGCAGCGAGAGGGAGAGGGAGAGGGAGAGAGAGAGAGAGATGGCAAGTGTCAACTTGAGGCAATTTTGAAGCCCGATTCAAAAGTGAGAAAGTTTGAGTAATAATGGGATTGGGACCCAGTTATATATGTGTGAATTAAATTGAGTAATATTATGTTTTTTATTCGTTATCGTGGATAGAGTGACTTATTACGTATAAAATGAATAATAATTTTTTTAAGAAATTAAATAATTATTATTATTGTTCATTATAAAATAAAAATAAAAAAATATCTGTATTAATTTATCAATTAGCTTCACCCGATATATATATTTTTTCATTGACGTGGAAAAATTATAAATATTTTTATTATTATCTCATTTATATTATATTTTACTTAAAAATAATAACTATAAAAATAATATATTTATATGTTTAAATGTTGTTTAAATTAAAATAATCATTTAGATATGTTTAATTTAAATATGTTTAATATTAAACGTTATCGAAATCAATTTAATATTATTTACATATTTTTTTATTATTTTAAAAATAATTTAAATATTTTATTAACTTAATTTAATAACAATTCTACACTTAACAATTAATAAAAAAGTAACACCATAATCCTAACTTTTACATAATCGATTTATGGAACGTAAACGTCTATGTGAGACAAACTTTTCAACGAAGTAGGGGCTCCCCAAACCTGATCATTTAATGGAGATGCTAGTAAAATAATAAATAAAGAGTTTTTTTTATTTATTTATTTAATCTATAAAACTAGTTTATAAGCACCCAAGAAAGATTTATATAAAACATATACTTGCATAAGGTAAAAGATCTTTTTCAATTAATATTTGATTTCTTTGTACAAATAACATTATCTTCGAGATATTAAGATACATTGCATTTATCAACCCATATAAATTATTTTTTCCAACCAATATCATGATGTATTTACATAAAAACCAGGGGAGATATAAAAAGTTTGTCAATTAACTTGCATAGAAGGAAAATTTTATATTAATAAATTATAAAAGATGTGATTATTATTATTATTATTATTATTAATAAATAAATTTATATAATTATATTTAATAAAAAATTATTGTAATATATATATAAAGTAGCATTACATCACACTGACAGCATGCTGACTCTGATTCACATAGTTTTCTTTTTGACCCAACGTAAGATACATATATCTAAACCAAACGGTTCTTTTTTGTTCGCCAGCCGCAAACGACATGGCAAGTGAGAGCAAATAAATGTTAAAGAGTTTATAGCTGAATTGAGTCCAACTCGTTATTTTTTTTTTATTTTTTATTTGGGAATGGAAGCTTATCATAATCAGTAGAAATTCACTGTAGTTATTAAATCTATAAAATAATATCAGAATTTATAATTGGATCTTGGGTCGATTAATAAAATGTGAGTTTTGTTAGCTTAAAATGAAATTTATTAAATATGACGATGTTCTAAAAATAAATAAAAACTTAAAAAAGATTTAGAATAAAATTCAAATTCAAATGAAATTATGATTAGATTAGAGATTTTATTTTTTTTTTCTACGATTTAAAATTTATAATTCATCTTAACTTAAAAATTTTACTAAAACATATCGGATATATTAGTAAAAAACCATAAATGAAAAAAAGAATTCAATTAATATTTTAAATATAATTTTTTATTTTTAAATAACTTTTTATTTTTATTTTAAAGGAAAATTTTTAAAAGTGTAAGTAAATAATAAATATTTTGTAATGAAAAAATAAAATTTTGAATTAATAAGTAATAAAAATAAATAATATTTATGCTATAGGGATAAAAATAAAATTTATATAACAATAAATACATAATTATTTTATATTAAATAATATTGATAGAATTTTGTTATAAATTAGATTAAAATAAAATTATAAATTATAAAATAATTATAAGATTTTAGATTTATAAAATAAAAATTATTGATGTATTAATAAAATAAAAATATAATTTAAAAGTAAAATATATAATATATAATATACTAATTATGATTAGTTTAAGTGTAAATGTAATTAAATTTATAAAAAAAAATTATATTTGTTAAAATAGGATATATAATTTTGAAAAATAAAAAAAATGATATGATCTTTGTTATTATCCCTTCTCATATTATAAATTACATACCAACGTTTTTCATTCTCTATTTCATATTTTATTGTTTTTATCCGTCCAATCAAATAATCCCTACAAAGATTTATCATATCACAAAAAAGTTTATAATCCTAAATGAAACTAATATAAAAGACTAGTTAAATTAACTTAAATTATGGCATATTTTGTGATAAGAAAAGTTGAAAAATCGTACTTTTAATTTTAATTTTTTTTTTTTGCACTTTTGGTTAAGATAAATAAAAGTTATTTATTCTGTTTTTTTAATGAAAAATTATTTCAAAGGTCACTAAAAATATATTATTTGAATATTTTTGTTACTTAATTTTTGTAAGGAAAACATAATTTAATCGTTTCAAAACCGGTACACTTTAGTCATATAAATTCCTAATTATGTAACTAAAATATCTTTTTTTTTATAATTATGTGCCTAAAGTATCAATCTTTTATTATAGAAAATGAATATTTTAATTACATAATTACGAAGTTATGTGACTAAAGTGTTCTAATTTTAAAAATTAAATTACTTATGTATCAAATATCATAGTAATACAAACAAAATGACTTATATATATATATTAACTTGTTAAGTTAAAATGGAGTTTATTTGTAAAAAATAAAATATGATTTTTTTTGTAATATCTATAAAAAAAAATAAAAAAAAGTTTCCCAATAAAAATATTATCATTTTAGAACATAATAATCTTAAGTTTTTTATTTTTTATTTTTTAAAGGAACACTTAAATCTCATTTTTTATCAAATAAATGAAATATTATATGAGTAAAATTAAAACTTTGTTTTACGATAATGAAAATGATGAATCATAATATTTTAACCATAAACCAATTTCAGCTTGTGAATCATAACACTTTAACCATAAACCAATCTCATCTCAAGCTTGATATTTATAAAACCCCACGATAACACGATTTAGTAAGAGATTTCTTAAAACTAACATACTAAACTAAAATCTTTCTTACAAGGGTTTTTGAAAAGTGTTAGATGAAACTTAGGTGAGTAATACCACTCATTGAGTAAGCTTATTTAAATATTAAGCAAATACAATATACAAAACATAGATAGAAGTAAATATTTATAGCATGCTTATGCTTAGACGACAAACATGTACTTTTCAAAAAGCTTTACTTTCTTTGGGAATACTATAAATCATATCTTAAACTTATCATAGTAGAGTTTTACTTAAATCATTCATTGATTAATTACTAACACCTATGAAGGTTATATGTAAAGTGAGCCTTATTAATGTTGGGAAATAACGTAAATTCCCGATAACGGAGTTCGGTCAATCTTGCTTACGTCTCCGGACCTGCTGCAGATCTTTTTTACTGAAATGGGAGAAATTACACAAGGTGTTTACAACACTCACAACTCACAACCCAATTACACCCAAGAAAATTACTCTCAATTTTCTCTCACAAAAGCTTTTCTCTCTAAGCTTTTCTCTCAATTGGAATGAACACTTTGGATGGTTAATTCATTACAATTACACATCTATTTATAGGAAAATTCACTCCTTGAATTACACCTTAAATTAATGGTTCCTTGAATTGCTCCTAGAATTAAGCGCCATGTTTTACTCTTTGTTTTGCTCCATGTTTTGCTCCTTGTTTTGTTCCATGTTTTGTTCCATGTTTTGCTCCTTAATTTGCTCATTAAATTAAGGAGCTTTATAACAATAATCTCTAACAATTAACAAACTGAAATTTCATCGTTCTCACATGCACAAATGTGACCAAATAAGAGACACATCCCACTTACAATCCTTCATCAAATTTATCATAACTTATACTATATTGCTCTAAAATATTAAATTTGTATATAAATAATTCAAACATTCTATCAAAATATATATTTACTTGATATAGTGGTGTCATAAAATCATGAACTTTTATAAAATTTACATATAGATATAGTAAAATGTTCCATAAAATTCTCAAGTAAAACGGAAATAATATTATATATGAAAATAGTGTTTATTCATTGATTCTTAAAGCTGTCAGCATGAACAAAAACAACAACACTATTAGACTCAGACAATTTTAGAAAAAATATCAGTAAATTACCAAATTATATCGAAATGAAAATTTTTCAAGACTCAACACTATTGTAGACCTTTTTCATGGGTACCATTGGTTTCGAAATGAGTTATGAGTGATTTCAACATTGATTACTACTTAATTATAAATCAATTAAAATTTTGTATATTCTAAAAAAAAATAACACATTAAAAATAATACACATATAATATATCATAACAGTTTTAATACATTTTTACCGTCCAAAACACCCTCAATTAGCTCAGTAATATTTTTCAAAAATATTAATAGTTCAAAACCATAAAAATTAAATACATAGAGTTTATCAATGATTTCAAAGCCAAAATTTTCCTTATTATGTCTAATCATAAAAACAAAATTTTCAGATTCAAATCGTTTTCGCAGGGTCATAAAACAACCCTAAAATCTGACTTGTTCAAAAACTTACAAATTCATTAACTTCAAAAATTGATGACTAACTGAATATAGCAAATTTTGACATGATTTAAAATCTCTATTGATCTTTGAAGTGTCTATTATTACAGAAAAATAAAATTAAAAATTTAAAGCACAAGATTAAAGAGGCATAAAATCATTAACATTTATGAAAATCGCAAAAGAATTATAATTATGTAAGCATAAATTAATCGACCAAAGTTTGTAATAAACAAACTAAATGAATCAAAAATAAATAAAGCAAGGATTTTACCTCCAAATATTAAAATCGTTCTTAAAACTTCAAATTGATCAAAATTGATTTGTTCTTTGTGTTATGAACTTTTAAATTCTTAACAACACTTAAATAGATAATGTATTGTACTTAAATTATGTATTGAGCTTAGAGATCATAACACTTCTTTTATAGCCATGAATCCCATCAAAGCATTGACACCGTTATTAGTTTTTAACCATATCAATGAATTATGGTTCTTCAATGACAGAAACGTTTAGACCATACTTGAATAATTCATTAAAAAAATGGATTGAAAATTGAAAATTTGAGAACGGACGGATCGGTTACAAACGAAGGATAAATTATTTTATCCAAAAATTTACCCTTGATTGCTTTTCTGCACCATATAGTAAGAAAAATATAATTTTTGGACTCTCTTTGCTTAAGAATCTCAACTTTTATTCCTTTCGCTCTTAACTCCTTTCTTTTTCTTGCTTCTAGAAAATATTTAGTTCCCTTATTAATATATAATAAAATCAATATAAATTAGTTTAATTTTCATTTTGATTTTTGAAAGTTCATAAGATATGAACCTAATTAACCTAGAAGAAGTGAATAAGTTATTTTTAATTTTTACCATTTTATAATTTGATAACCTAAACAAATCGGCCAGACATGCAATCGTGTGTAAAAATAAGTGCGAAAATAAAATAATAACACACGATATTTTTAGGTGGGAACAACCTAAACCACAACTATGACCTAAGAAGAAAACCACTGGCCCATCGGACCACCTAACTTTCGACTATAAAAATCAAATGTTTAAGTACAAACTCGGTCTTATGGTACCTTCCATAGGATACTACCCCAATGTATTTTACTTACCAACCCCTGCTCTGTTTTCACAGTTTACAATATTAGCGTGAGCGATTTCCAAACCAACATTCCAATAAGTTTCTCGTCAACCAGATAAGTTTCCAAATTAACTGCAAAATGGTTAGCACAAAAACACGAGTGCCCGTGTGTGTTCTAAAACGGATTTAATAATGAATAATCCTAATTATATGATTCAAAACATATGTCACTTAAATCAAATCAACTAGTAAATTTAAAAAATATCAAGCATAAGTTCAATAAAAATAGCTTCTAACCACTAATATTTGATAGATTAATTAAATAAAATAACTATGATATGACAAAAATAATTATTTGATCTAACAATTTAAGAACAAAAATAAAGAAGAAGTCATAAGAATATATTATCAAAATATCATAAAATAATTAAGCTTATTAATCAATCAAATATAACCACTAATATTTGATAGATTAATTAAATAAAGAAGCCTAAAAAATTATGATCTTATATTTGTAAAATAAGATAGAAAAATTAAGAGGAATAGAATAATACTCTTGTGTGATTAATTGAAATAGTGAATAATGATTTTTATTTATAGGAAAAATTAAAACTCTTAATCTTATGTAATTGATAAATATCTTTTCTATTATAAATAGGATTAATAATACTCGTTAATTAAGAAAATTTCTATATGATTGATAAATATATTTTTTATTTCAAATAAGATTAGTAATACTTACTAATTAAGAAAACTCTTATTTAAAGAATAATTCTTTTAAAATATATTTTATGATATCTTTTGTGCTAAAGATTTCAATTATAATTTAAAGTATATATTATCTCATATATTTTAAGAATAGATTTTATGATATCTTTTATGCTAAAGATTTTAACTATAATTTAGAGTATATCTTATCTAATATATTTTAAAAATAGATTTTATGATATCTTTTATGCTAAAGATTTCAACTATAATTTATAGTATATCTTATCTAATATCTTTTAGTATATCTTATTTCATATTTTAGCACTAAAAATAATTTTAGATTTATAAACATATGCTATTAAATGCATAAATGTAATCTTATGTGTCGTAATTATCAAAGATATACCTGAAGTACAATTATCTGAAATTCGAGCATTTGTTTGACTTTTTTTTATAGACTTAATAACAGACTTAAAAACAAATTTACGGATAAATATTTTGTCCACGAAAATAGGCAAAACTCATAATCTTTACAATTTTGATTTAATATCTAAACAAAAATCAAATAATGTTTGAATGGGAGAGTATTCGGTGAGTTCCTCCACCGCACCTCACATTCAATTAGCATTAGATGATGGTTTGGGTTTGATCACCACACCACCCTCTTTTCCATTTTTTTCTTAGGAGTCCACCTTCACTCACAATTTTATTTCAAAATTATAATGTATTTCCTAAAAATTTGAGATATATATATATATATATATATAGTAAAATAAAATTAAAGAAATTGGTATCAGGTTCGTTTTCTTTTGACGTTGTTGGACTATTAAGAAATCTTCTCAGTACATAGTGATAGTGCTGAAGAAAATAAATCGAAGAGAGGATTAATAATGGGTGTTTAGAATGCTCATCCTTCTGTTGGGAACATTAATGGGTCTCTTCTTGCAAACATATGGTAGGCTCAGAAAGCACTCATTTTCATATATATATATATATATATATATATATATATATATATATATTCCTTATTTAATGGAGAAAATGGAGAGTATATGGCCGATATTATCACAATGGTGCATAGATCCATATACTTTTCAAGTTTCATAAGCCCAGCTAGCCACCCAAAAAAAGTGAAATAAAATGAATATAAGAAGGAATACAGTGTATGTATGCCCGGCCACCACGTCCTTATTGACGCAGCTGCCTCTTTCTCTATCTTTATTGATTCCATTCATGAATTTAATATTGTTTTTTTCTGACACATTTCAGTTTCATGATTTCTAACCTTTATTTTGTCCCTAACTTAGTATAGTAGAAGAGGAGCCTAAGCAGATCCATATAAAATATAGGTTCATATAAAGTGAGTGATGTATTAAACTAACATGGTTAATATTAGTAGAGCGATTTATTAAATTAATAAGTTATTTAGATTAGATTTTATTTTTTATTAAAATCGTTTTAAAATAATACTTAATTTTCTGTTGATAAGGTTTCGAAATAATACTTTATTCATACTAAGACAGATACATTATCACAACTAAATGACAATTTAATCTTAACTTATTATAATAAAGATAAATTTTATCTCTAGACAATTTTAATAAAAAATATATTACTATAGAGATAATGATTTTTTTTCAACATTAACGACATGTTATACATGACACTTAGATAATTAAGGCAAATCACCTTTATTAACCTAATTTAAATTCTTTGGGTTAATTTTGGTATTATATTATAAGTGTAATAGATAATCTTTATTGTATTAAAATTGAACAATTTTTTTTTTCATGTGTCTATTTTTGGAAGAAAAAGTGACCCTAGCTATAAAAATAATAAAGATTATTTGAGGTATACATGACTAATTAATCATATTAATTCTTTTTTTATTATTAAAAATGCACTGCTTTCATTATTTTCACGACTTGAATTATTATTGAAAGACTTTAAACCATTGTTAAGGGAATTTTATATGAGATAAATTAATAAGTTGAGCAATATTACTTTACATGAATTTATATAATTACGTATAAAAGATATTATGATATCAAAAATATTTTTTATTTTACACAAGTTTTTCGTTGTTATTATACGTACAACCGCGTGAAATGAAAAGACTTCTTCTTTAACACGTTTCAAAAGAGTATCTGAATTCTTTACCACAAAGTAGTAAAAAGAATCAAACATTTCTCAAAAATCTTCACCTCATAAATTTCTCTACATAACAGGCTCACATCACTCACCCCTTTTGCTCGCAAACATTAATTCATACCCTCACATCTCTTTGCACTCCAACATTCTCTCACTCTCTCTCAAAAAGTTAGCTAGCCTGCTTCTATCTTATTCTCTTGTTAATTTTCTCTCAATATATTCCAAAATCAGAGATCCATGGCATCTCTGACAAGTGCCATGCTCTCACTCAGTTTCTGCTTTGCTCTAATTGCCTTCTCCATTAAAGCTCAGTTGGCACCAGCTTATGCACCAACATCTTCTCCAACTATTGCACAACCACCTGTGATGATTTTCATACCACCAACTTCGTCATCTTCTTCACCTCCATCCTCCACGGCAAGCCCACCGCAAACAAGCACATCACGCCCACCACAAACAAGCACAGCAAGTCCACCAAGTCAAGCAACAAGCCCAATGTCATCAGCCCCAACGATTTCAAGTTCTAATCCTCCAATGAGCAGCTCAGAGGCCCCAAGTCCAAGTGTGAGCTCCCCACCAGTACCTGCTGGACCTGAGTCATCTCCCAGTACATCTCAGCCAATGTCTCCAGAACCTTCCACTATTGCTGGTACACCTGCTGGTCAGCCTCCAGTTGCTACTTCTCCTGATTCGTCTGCTTTTCTAATTCACACCACCACCCTTGTATTACTGTCGGTTGGAGTTGCACTTGTTTTCTAGAGAACAAAACACAGGGACTATGTTTTCATAAATATTAGTTATATTTCAGTTTAATTAGTATTTTAATTTCTTTTTCTTTTTCCCACTTTTCACTTCTTCTGCTTTTTATTTATTTATGTTTTTTTATGCCCTGAGGCTGATTTTTTTTTTTCTTCTTTCGTTTCCCTTTGATTTCTTAGTTATGAGATTTTAGTGCATTGATGATGAGAAATAGGAAAGATTTTTATAAATTTATTGAAGGTTACAATATTTATTATTTTTATATATAATAATTATAATACAATTATATTACAATACATTTATATGATATTCAATCAATATTATTTAATAATATTGCATCATATTATTTATATATTTTATAATAAATAATTATTTTTTTCCTAATATTATATATCTCTTTTGATTTTTTAGCATTTTCATGACCTAGCTGAATAATACATGTGTTTCTTGTTATTGTGTTTATATATATAATTTATAATTCTTTCTTTTTATGTACAATAATCGACTTTTAGACTACGTACGTAAATTAATTTTGAGATAAATTATTTTGTTAGTTTTGTAACTAGAACAAGTTTATTAATTAACTCCTAACTAAAAGGATTTGCTTATGACTTTTTTTAAAACTAAATATCTAAGATTTAAATCTTAATCTCACCTCCCACAACAATTTAAGTGGTTATATATATGGTTTAAACTAAATTACATAACCAAAATGATTTAGTATATCTTAAAAACCACTAAAATTAATTAAAATAAAAACCAACCACTTATTATGGAGGTATATATATGAATTCATCTCATCAGAAAGGTGGAACCTACGTACTATTCATTATTAATCAATTCATGAGAGAGAGGGAAAAAAAACCTTTAAAACAACTTTAAGAAAGAAGAAGGAAAAAAGGTAGGTAGATGCTTGAAGATGGTAGATAGGAAAGTAAATAAAAGTTGAGATGGTGTAAAGTAATTGGTTGTGGAAGTGAAGAAGAAAGAATGGGAATGTAAAAGGTTAGGAACATATTTATCTATTAATTTTTTATTATTTATTTTATCAAGTAAATAAAAGGTGCATGGTTTAGTGTATATGTTAAAGTAAAAACGAGCTTTAAATATATAAGTATATATATATATATATTTTTTATATTATTAATACTAAATATATTGATTTATATTTAAAAAGTTGCTGTGTCATGCAAGTGGTACAAATTAATGTGTAAAAAGGAGTAGCATGGCAGTGAATATTATTACTTTTGTAATTGGAATTGTGGGAGGATGATAATTAATTCTATGAGAAAAATGAGGCAGTCTCAAGGTGTTAAAGAGCATAAGGAGACGGTTGGTGGTGGTGGGGTTCTTAATTTTCGTTACAAAAAAAAAAAAAAAACATAAGCAAAGATAGTGATTTTGCACATGGTGTTTTAGCCCCTACAAAGCATCTTATGTTGTTTGTGAGTACAATTATTATTTTTATTTTTTAGTAAGTAATTTTATATATTATTAATATATGATAAATATAGATAAAAATATAAATTATCACTATATAAAAATCAAATCTTGTGTTATATTTTTATAGGTATTGATATTACATGAAGTGACTCATAGAAACATAATAATTCTTTGCTTATTAGATGATTAGTTGGGGAGGGATGGTATTCTTCAATGATCAAACACCAATTATTATTGGAGAAAAATACATGGACATATTTCTTTTATTTATATATAACATAATTTATTATATTATTATACTTTTATTATTAATATTTATAATTGACAAGAAAAAATATTTTTTTAATCTTAATAATTAAAGTATGATGATGATGTAATAAATTATAGCGATTAATAAATATAAGGCAATCAAGATCACATTGGTAAATATTCTATTATAACATTCCTATTTCATTATATTTTAAAATTTATTGGTTTATTTTGTAATAAATTTTATTTTAAAATTATCTATCTTCTATTTTATTTAACAAAAAAAAATTATTAGGTAAAATTATAAATATATATATGTTTGTTCATTCCTTCTTTAATTACAATAAATAAATATAAAATTAACTAATGAAAAAAATAAACTTCAAATATTGTTTTCAAAAACTTTTTTTAAAATTAAAAATAGTATAAAGAAATTTAACTAAATTTCAAAAGTAACCTTTTATATATATATAATTTAGATAAATTTCAGTTGCCATTGAACAAAGTTATTTAAAATTATAAATGCTAATAAATATAAAAATTTAATTAGTAAATAATTTTTAAAATAAAAAAAAATATTTAATTACAACAAAAAATGTATATACCAGATTGTATTTATTCAAAAGTAGAGATTATGTAATAAAATTATTTATCTAAAATATTTTTGAATGAATACCATGTAACTATATATATATATAGTTGTAATTAAATATTTTTATTGATTTTAATAATTATCAATTAATTTAAATTTTTATATTTATTAATATATATATTTAAATAATTTCAAGTTTACTATTTATTAATATAATTTGTTATCCCAACAACGAACCCATTAAATTAAAATATCATGTAAAGTAGTTTTCTCAAATTAATTACACGCCTGCAAACTGTGCAAGATACACACATTTATAGCATTGTTACAATAGCATGTACAAAATTATATACTATTTATAAATAATATAATTTAAATTAAAAAAAAAAATTTAACCAATTAAAGACACAGACTATGCATGACTCATAACTCATTCATCCTTTACCTTCCCCAGCTAACATGTTCTCTCTGTTGAGTGGTTTACGGGAGGGACAGTTGTATAAGAAAGACAAGATATATATATATATATATATGGTTCATACTGGAAATGAAACTACAATATTATTAATTAGAAAGGGAAAAACAAATCTCTGAAGCTCGCGAATATATATTTTTTTTTTCCATAGATGATTTGATTTGATCAAGGATGGAGATATTTTTAAAGTTATGTCGTTGACATTTAATTTATTCACTAGATTAATTGTCGGTAACTATGATCCGGTAACGTTTTTTAAACAACAAATGCTAAATTATACCGTTGATTATATTAAACTTATCAATGTTACTTCATTTTTTTTAATTTAATAATTTTACTTTGAATTTAAAAATAATTAATTCAGTATATTAAATTTTAAAAAATAAATAGCCAAGAAAACGTATTAATTCAGATTGTGATAGTATAATTTAATCTAATTTTAAATTTGAATTAAATATATTAAATTCAAAAAGATAAAGTAAATAATATTTTGAACAAAATTAAAGAATCAAAGTATTAAATTTTGTAAAGTGTAGGGATCATTGACGTGATTTATACATATAGTGGTAGATCTATGATTTTAGTTTAGAGGATATCATACAAACATTAAAAAATAATATTATTTATTTTTCGTTATTATTTTATTCTTTATTTTTTTTATATAAAAAATATGTTATCTGTATCTTATTTGAGTATAAATATGTTTAAATTATTAAATTTTTAATGTATTTTAATAGTTAATTTTGGAAGTAAAGTATTGTTTATAATAAATAAAATTTCCAATCAAATATATTAATTTTTCAAAGTATAAAATTATAAGAAAACAAGAGTTGGGGAGTCTAATACGAACCTCATCCCATAAAGACATTTTCATGTTGGATCATCCAGTAAAACTATAGTATACTTATTTATTTATTTATTAAAAGTGTGTAAAATATATTGGAACCAACCTAATCTATCTTACTCAAATCAGCTTAATATTTTTAGTTTTGACCTTTTTATTTGTTTGGGTTATTTTTAATTTTATAGAATCTATTTATATAAGGTTAGTTAATCAAAATAACTCATACATATTTAATTTTATTTTATTTTTATATATTTGTATAATTGTCTTCTTTTTTTCCACTTAGGTACCTTTACCTTTTATCATGAATCTTTTATCGTATTTTTTCTCCCATGTTTTGCTTTGTTATTTATTATTACTTATTTAATTTCATCTGAGATAACTTTTTTCAATTATTTCTAATAATATTTTCAAATTGATTTTGCATTCAAGTTTATTACTGTGATAAAAATAAATTTAATCTATTTTTGTTGTTAGAGTTAGATAGTTAAACAAATTTTGTGCAAAAACTTAAGAATAGCTCCTCTCTCTTTCCTTTTCTTTTTTATGCACACTAGACATTAATTCTATATTAAATATTCATTATAACTATAACATTTTTTTATATATAATTAAGGGAATAATATTTCATATAAATAAGATAATAGATGATTTGGATATAAAAATTAATAAAATTTATAAATAATTATTATTCTTTATTATTTATTTTCGTTACTTTAAAATATTTCTATTGATATGGTTAATTAATTATTTGTAACATTTATCTATTTTTTTTTATCATTTAGGATGTTTAGAATTATATTCTAACTTTATAACTTTAAATTGTAATTACTTAAGAAGGTAAACTTAAAGATATAATGTAAGTAATTAAAATAAAATATTAATAAACAAATCCCTTTAGTCAAAGAGGGAAAAAGATTTCATAAAACTCTTGGACCAACGAAAACCAAACATAAAAAAAAATGGTTTAAATTGAATTAATTTTTTCAATTTGTGTGGTTTAAGTTTACTCTCATTTAATTCGGTCTCGATTATGATCTAAAACTACATCAACCTATGTACACACACCTATAGTATATATTAAGAGTGTCCATAAACCGGTCCAGACCGGACCAAATCGTAAAACCAGATCAGATCAGACAAAATCGAACAATTTTATTAATCAAACGATCTGATTCGGTTTGTACTAATTTTAAACCGTTCGAACCGGATCGGACCGGTTTAATAATATATTAGAAATTTCACATTATTTTTCATTAAATTATAAAAAAATCGGACCAAATTGGGAAATAAATCGGACCGAACCGTTTTATAAATCAAATGGTCTGATCCGATACGAATAATGTGAACGATCTGGCTTGGTTAAATTTTTTTTAAGAAAATCGAACCCGACTGGAAGATGTACACCCCTAATATATACCGACCAATCCATTAAATTGACCACACCAGACGTAATCAGAAATTTACCGGGAAGATTGATTTACACAGAGCTCCAAATCTAGAATTTTTGAATGACCAACTGCTGCACGGTTGAAACTTCACAAATAATAAAAACTTCAATAACAAAATAACGAAAAATCAAATCAAGCACAATACGCACATTTTTTTTTGGAACTGTTTTGCTTTTGCAAGTATTACAGCAACTGATTCCGTTTCAGTCTTTTATTGTGTACTCGATTGATTAGTTGGATTCATACCATGAACTCTGATAATGGTAATCACTGGTTAGAGAACTAAACTAAGATCCAAAACTTTTAATGATTTAAGTATCGGTAAACAATTTTTTGCAGTTAAATGACATAATCTAGGTTACTGTTACACATTTGAATCAATTTTAACAGTAATAAATACCACTGAACTACTACAATTCATCTAAATTACCATTGAATTTGGACAAAAAATATACTAGTAATTTAAATAAGGGTATTTAATTTGTATCAGTTGAAAATAGGGATAAGCTACC
Source organism: Hippophae rhamnoides (assembly GCA_033030585.1). Taxonomy (NCBI): domain Eukaryota; kingdom Viridiplantae; phylum Streptophyta; class Magnoliopsida; order Rosales; family Elaeagnaceae; genus Hippophae; species Hippophae rhamnoides. Next base: position 55,119,498 of record CM065428.1, on the reverse strand, counting down.
AAAACAAGAATACAAGAATACAAGAATAGTCTAGAAGGTATCAATTCCCTCTAAGTAGTGTCATCTACTTTTCCTTTGTTTTCTTCTACACTCAAAACAGTCCTTACATGGTGATTTGTTTTTAATGGAATTATTTGCTTGCAGCTTTTCAGGTGCTACTTTCAGTTCTTCCACAAGTATCTGCCGAAGCTTCTCACTCTCCTCCTTTAGTTCTTCTATGACTTGCTGGTGCTTCAAAACCTGGTATTTATTTTTCAAGTCCATAAAAAATCAAACAAATTCTATAAGAATCTATGAAGTTATGTTTTTTGCGCGTTCTAAACAACATATTAATTCATGATATGATATAATAAATCTAAATTTGAATTCTCTGAAGCATAGAAAAAGAATATGAAATTAAATTTCTTCATGTGCTTAGAAGAAAATCTTTTACTTAGAGAATTGGAGACACTGATTGTAACTCAAACAAAAAAAAGGCAGTTTAGGCAAGAGATGCTACTTAGTGGAGACTTTTGATATTCATGCAAATACATGCCTCGTAAACAAAAAGAGGCAAAAGTTTCACTCTAATTATAAGCTTATAAATAGTATCTTATTGACAAGTTGACATAGAGAAAGTAAGCCAGCAAATATTAATAAAATAATCAACAGTTACTATGCTAATTTCAAAACAAAACTACAGCATTATCTCAGATATTACCATGTGAAGCATGCTGTTTTCTGACCTCAAGCGTCCAGTCTGCAAAGGTAGTAAAGAATTAGAATTTTATTTTTCCTTATGGAATGCCGAATTCAGCTAATGTTAAACCAAAATTCATCAGAAGAACAAAAATGTGATGGAAAATTCAATACAAGGTCTTATTGTGCGCGACACTGATGCAAAAATCTTGAATAGTCAACCTAGTACAAAATCAAGCAAGACACTTTGAGTGGATGGATGGTAATAAAAGTCAATCAGGGAGGTACATGCCAAACAACAATTGAGATTTTATTGAGATAGCATCTTTAGGTTTTTGTACAGGCGAAGTGAATTATTATCCAAGAGAAACTAATTTGTAAAAAGAAAGTGATGCTTAGTTGCATCCTCATTAACAAAATAGCTCTTTTTCTATCTCATTGAAATACTAATTCAGCAGTGCAATTTACAAAATAAGTAGTTTAAAAACAACTTTGTTGTACCCGTTACGTACCACATTTTGTTTGCTTTCATCTCCTTTTAAAATTGGGCTCTGAAGAAAACTGTCGATAACCTGTTCTGTTCGGCCAGCAAAAGGAGTATTATTTGAAGTGCTTTCAGACATAAAGTTTTCAGAACTTGACCCTATACTTTGATTTCCAAATCCAGGCAGGTTTGACGATGCCTGCTCTGGTAGTCTTGTTTGTAGCTGAGTGATACTTCCAATTGGATTTTCACTTGATGGGCTATTTATCATGCTCATACCGCCTCGTAAAGAACTTGGAAAAGGACCAATGGGTAGATTGGGAGGAATTCCAACTTTTTCCATCATCTTTGTCATGGTTTGCTAGCAGAAGAAACTAAAAGCTTAGACATACAATTCGCAAATTGTAGAAGGCAATATAATATAGCACAAGATATAAGGAAATGACACATACTACAAAACACAACTGAATTCGTTGCAACACCCCTGGCTTCAAAGCAAGGCCTGAGGCACAAGATCAGTGATTAAGAATTAAAATAATAATAATATAGAGTAATTTGGAGAATATAATGACATACCAACTCCAAAACCATGGCCAATCCCAACTCCACATCCAATACCAGCTTCAATATTCTTAGCTCCTACCTTCTTCAACTGGAAGAAGCAATGAAATAGAACCATGGCATCAGTATACCTCTAGAATGTTAATTATTTTTATCTTTTGACATATTCTTGTTTTGTAATATCGGAAGGGAAACACGGCTGAACTTGAGAAAACATTGGGGTGAAAGGAGAAAGTCAGACTTACTGTGATATTTACATGTTGACTTACACCAGAAAATGCATCAGTGGCACCTCTTGTGGCACTCATCACTTGGTTTAGTACTGGTATTGCACCTGCTACATTATTCAAATTAGTATCTACAGGGTTTACTAATATTGCCATCGGAAACAAATATAGAAGTAAGAGGTTTGTTTTCGTCAACATTTTATATCAAACTTCTAAATGAAAGGTCACAACATAATAACATCTTTATCGTCACAAAAGCCATATTCTTTGTGTAATTGATCTATATTCTTTGCAGCATCAATGGGGCGCTTTAAATTAATCAATCATATTACATGAATAAGTTTATCTCATTAATGATGCAGATACTAGCAATTAATAAGCAGAAATAAAACGGTTTAAATATAACAGAAAAGCAATAGAACATTCAAAAATGCCTAGGTAAACTCTAATCCTACATAAGGATCCTAGGATTAGTGCATAACATTAATCCTACAAATTTCAATAAATTTGTGTCTTCAATTTTTTTTGTGAGCAGCTGTATGACAATTGTTACCATTCTGCGCACATTACTAAACAAACTTCATTGAATAAATGGTACTACATTCCATCATAAACCCCTCAATGAAGCTAAAAGTCAAAGAACTACAAACGACATATAACGGAAATACACAGTTTCTAAGCAGTATACAAAATGGGCTCCTCATTTATGGGCTTTAAATCTTACCAAGTAAATTAATCCAATTCTGTAGGCTGAGAGAGAAAAGGCAACAGTCAATATACAGTGAAACGTGAAGAGGTACCTAAATTTATTGGGCGACCAACGCCGATACCAATCCCACAGCCGACTCCAAAACCTGTGAAAACTTGACCCACTTTTAAAGCAAATGGGTTCCCTATTCGAATTCCTTGAATTTGTGTTCTCTGATTGGTCACCACCATGCCTCCACTGCTACCCTCCATTTCTCCACAATATTGTATCTCAACTTCTCTGTCTCTCTCTCTCTAAAAGCTTAAAGATGAACCGTTCTCTACATCTTTCTCTCTCTGAAACTTAAAACTTGCGTTTTTCTCTTTCAATATTTCTCCAAAATCCTTTTTGTTCTGCAATCTACGAATTCCCTCCTTTACTTGCTCTGAAGCATCTAACACCATCGGGAGGTGTGTATTTCTTTGGGAACCAAATTATAAAATGAGATTAGGCATGCGAAGGCATTTCCAACATAAATGTGTCAGGTAAGTGTTCAACAAGGTCCCTCAAGATTTAAGTCATAATATTACCCTCGATCTTGCCGGAAAATGACAGTCAAATCTAATACCGTACAGTATAAATACGGCGAAGGGATTGTACCTAAGTAATAAGATGCAAACCGATGTCAAAATCCGACGATAGTTGGCACTTGGTAATGTTTGACTGAAGCCTATCAGCTGAAGACCGAGCCCTATTGGGCCCATTTCATTTTTCAAACAAGGCCCATTCTAAGATTAAAGCCCACATTCCGGTTATTTAAAAAATGTTAAAACTGTTAAATTAGAAGTAACTCAATTAGTTTCATTTTAAAAATATATACAATTTTTTTCTAACCACAATCTATCGATAAACTCATAATTTATCAAATAAAAACATCAAAATATATTTTTTCATAATTTAAAAAAAATAGATCAAATTCACCTCATTAGAACTTTGTCAATCATAACCGACTACCTTTATTAGAGATATGACAATCCTATTAAGTATACATGTAATATGTTACTTACAAATATAAATATGAATATAATATTTTATAAATATAAAAATAGATGTATTATGTTACATACAATGATATAAATTAATATAACAAATTATATACAAAGATACAAGTGTATTTAATATTATTTTTATTTTATTAAATTATATTACAAAAATATTTTAGTATTTATGGGAATGAAACTATGAGTTTTTGAATAATTTTTTATTAATTTAAAGTAATTGATAAAAAATTATATATTATGTAAATATTTTTGATACATTACATCAAATTGTACAAAATTGGAATGTATTGGTTAAAATCAAACATAAACGTTTTGTTTTACTTTGAAATCAAAGAATTCTTGTTCAACTTAGAAGAGTCTAAAATAACTGTTTTGATTATGTCATGATTTATAACTTACATTCTACATGATTGAGTGATTTATCAAAGTAGTAAGTTATTTGGGTTGAATTTTATTTTTTATCAAAATTGTTTCCGAGGTTATTGTGGTAAGATATTGTATTGTCATGATAAGTATTACCATGACATTGAATACTAATGGTAAGTTTTCTCATATTATATCAATGTTTTCTTACAATAGGCTAGCGCCTTATCATGAATTTTATTTTCTACTAAAATTGTTCCGAAATAAAGCTTATTATTATTGTGGTAAGACATTGTCTTGTCGTAATAAGCTTTATTAAGATAATAGATATCAATAGTAAATCTTTTCATAGTGAATAAATGTTTTTTCACATCATGTTAATATCTTATTACAAATTTTATTTTTTATCAAAATCATTTTTCGTTATGGCCTACTACTGTTGTATTAAATCTTAACTCTAGCGATTTTGATAAAAAAATATGATGCAAATTTTAAATTATGCTTGAAAACATTATTATTATTATTAAAAAAATAACATTCATAAAATTTTAATATAAAAATAATTTTCACTCGTATATTTTTAATACTAAAAAGATTAAAATAATTATTTTACGTTAAATACAATCTAATTAGATGTTGTTAAAAATTAAATTATCATTATTTAAATTTATTTAATATAAATATCTTTTAATTAAATCTATTGAATATTATTAATATATTTTTTTTATTATTATAAATTTTAAGAAGATGGGAAGTAATTTTAAGGTATTATTTGTTATAAGCCCATTTGCTGGCAAGCTCGGTGGAAATTCTCATTTTGGTAGATATAAGTGAGTATAACTTCTCATCCTCTTAGTACCTAGTTTGTGGGTTTTTGGTAGGTAAGTGAGTAGAACTTCTCATCCTCTTAGTACCTAGTTTGTGGGGTGTTTGGTAGATAAGTGAGTGAAATCAATTAAAGGAACTTCTATCGGAATTAGAATTAGTACTCCTGAGTCACCATTTCCTCAACGATAGTTGCAGAGAACCTTAGCTCTGTGAGAGAAGTATGATATTGAAAGAAATGCAACAATTTCAAAGTGTGATAGAGAAAGAAATGCAACAATTTCATGATTATATTTTACCATCTAAATTTTAAATTTTAGGTTTTTGTGAACTCACTAAAAATTCATAATCTAAACATAAATAAAATGAAACACACACACACACATATATATATATATATATATATATATATATAAAAATTAATGAGAAACAACTGTCCTCTCCCCACCTTTTCATACTTTCACTGAACCATTCAAACACAAAAACCTTCCCATGACAATTAAAGAAGAAGACCTAAAGAAACATCCAACTTGCTAGCGATAGATTGACTGTTAGCCTTCGAAAAGTTGGAGGTTTAGATTCAGATCTTCAAAAAATCTATATATGATTTGGCTTCTTTAGATGAAAGATGGTTGATAAATTCAGCTAAGCTAGTTGCCTTATATCTCTCAGGATTTTGTTTGTAAATCAATTCAATAGCAAGCTCTACCGTGTCTTCCATGCATAAGCATTGAAAGCTAGCTAGCTATAGAGACTCTATGACTTTGAGAACTCCGAGCAACCCCGTGGAACACAGTCTTGTACAATCCAGTACTTATTACCTCAAGATGATTGCCAACAGTGATAATGAAAGTACCCTCCATGGCTGATACAACCATCCAATTAGTATTGTCTTCAAAGTTCATGATCTCAAGGGCGCCTGTAGTGTTTTCAGCAAGGAAGGTGACGATACTGTGGTCTGCGTGGCATTGCTGTCCCATTGTGTTGGCAGATGAGGAGCTTTGTGGATAATTTTTGGCAACTATCATCTGATTTCCTTGCTCAACTTTGTCTCTCAAATAATTTGCACTCAGGTCTAAGCTCTCCATAATTGCTCCTATTACATTTATGCTTAATCTTCTCACTTCCGTGGCATAGTTTCCCAATTTTTTTTCCTGTTTAAATATCAGATTCGTCATCCATGCGTTTCATCCAAAAAGTTAAAGGAAGTTATTGAAAGTAGATAACTAGGATAACATTGTATTTCCGATGAATGCTATGAGAGAATATACTTTAAATCTGTAATTATTAGACAGAGCATCATAATTCCGTTACTTTTATAAATAAAATTTTAAAATTTTATTTTTTAAAATTAATAAATTTATGTTATCTTATTTTTATTAAATTAATAAATTTTTATTATCCTTTTTGAATTTATATTATCTTAATTAATAGTACAAAACAAAAATATATTTTCATTAAAGGTAACAAACTTGAATTATCATTTTTTTTATTTATGATCATAAACTTACTCGTTATTCTATTTTTTTTCTTTTAAAGGTGATGAAATAGCATGAAAAAATTTGAAAAAATTTTAACAATCAAATCCTTGAACAAGTTTAAAAGGATATCTTATGAGTAATATTACCAAGCTCCTTAATACCAACTTTTTTGAGTTCCATAGAACAAATTTTCCCTCAAAATTAGGAATTTTTTGCTTTATTGTTATTATTTTTTTTTTTTGGCTATTCAAAATTACAATAGATATTTTAAATTTATAACATATCAAGCTTAAAAAAAAGATAACTAAGGTAATTTTTGTAATGATTTTGATTTGTAATTTATAATATATGATAAAATAATTGATGATTTTAGTAAAAAATCAAAAATCACCTACGAGTTGTTTGATGATATTTTTTAATTTATGAATTATTTTTTAAAAACTTAAAAAAAATTAAGTTTTTAACCATTTTTTATTCGTATAAACATACAAAAGTCATAAGACTTTATTTACTCTCTAGAGAAATGTTTGTTGAGAATTAAAAAAAATCTAAAATCTGATTTAAAAATCTTCCTTTTAAAAATTTATGAATCATTTAATATTTTGATAATAATTCCTTAAAAATATGTAAATCAAAATCAAAATCAAAAATTGTTATTAAATATGTCCGATCAAAAAACACTTTAAAAAAAATCAAAAATTAAGAATTAAAATTATTATGAAAGACATCTTAAAAGTAGCTTTAAAATGATTATGTTTTTTAAAATTTTGTTTTAAAAAGTACACTTTAATTGTTACTCTTTACTTAGTCATTTGTAAAAATTAAAATTGAAATGTGAAGTTATGAAAAGAAACTCCTACAACTTACTTAACAAGTTAAGCATAAGAGACATATATGCACCAATTCGAGGAGGAGTGTTAGTGTGTGTTGTAGTGCATGCTGCAACAGTGGTAGACATCAATGCTCAGTGGAGTAAAACATAGAGTAGACAATAATATTAGTGGAGCCATAAAACATAAATGTGCATGAATTATGATTATTTTTTAATTTTCGTTTTCTTTGTATACATATATCTTAACTCTTGTATAGAAACATAACAAAAATAATAATGAAATATACATGATAATTATCAGAAAAACACAATATTTTGACATATAAGTTATCAAATTAGTTGATAAAAGATAAATAGATGATAAAAGTAAAATAATGTGAGTCATCTAAAAGTTATTACGACTAAGTTGATAACAATGTTAATATTTGAAATTAAAAGATGTATAAAATAATATTAAAGGTATTATTTTTATTATTATAAGATTTACATATATTAGTTTTGTGGTTTTGCAAAATATCATTCCAAAAAGGTAAAAATTGAAGAAATAAATACTTGAAGTCTGAAGGATTTTCTGGATAGGATTTGCATAGAACTTAAGGAAGTCTAGGTTTGTGAATATCATCATACACCAAAATTTTCTTTTCCTCAATTGGCAATTCGAAGAACTTTGATGGACGACTCAAAAGCATCTTCAATGACTGTTTTGCTTATGTCGTGATTTACAATCTACAATATTATTAGAAAAATATAGTTCACTAAGAAAGTTGTATCCAATTAGGATATAATAGTATTCGATAGATTTTAAATTTTAAAAAATATATAAATTTTAATGAATTTTTAAAAAAATTAATTAAGATTAGACAGATTTTGATAAATTTTAAATTCTAAAAATTTAACAAATTTTATTAAGTTTTTAAAGATTTTAACATATATTTTATTAAATTTTTAAAAACTCTATATAAATTTATAGACTTTTTTTCCACAAATTTTTATACTACAAGAATTTTTATAAAATTTAATATATTTTAAATTTTAATCACACTCGTATTTTTTTAATATGTTTTAATTATTTTATAATTTTATAATTAATTATTTAAAATTATCAAAATTATTAAATATATTATTATATATTTTATTTAATTTTTTTTATAAAATCTATATTATTCTTTAAACTTAATAATAATTAATTCTTTTATAAAACGTATTAATTAAAAAAAATATACGATTGATTAATCTAATTTAATTTATGTTAAAAATTATTATTATGATATTTATACATATATATTAACTCAATTTTTAAGTTAATATGTGAAAAATATAAAAAAAGTAGGGAAAAAAAAGGAAGTGAAGAGAAAGAAAAACAGAAAGAGAGAGATTAAGATTGAGGGAAAAAAATAAAGATAAAATAAAAAAAATGAAAATATTTTTTAAAAAAATTTCCAAAATTATTATATATAAAAAAAATAAAAATGTTTAAAATTCTATAATTAAGCCAAATTTTAAAAAATTATTGATATTTTTAATATCATAATATTTTTTAAAATTTTAAGATATAATAATTAAATATACTTAAATTTATACAAATTTTAGTAAAAAATTTAAATGTCTTAAAAAATTTTAATTAAATAAAGCTAAATTTTTGTAAATTTTAAAAGAATCCTAAATGAATATGTTCAAAGTTTTAGAAACTTTTAAAATTTTAAAAAAATCTTGAAAAAAAAATTGTAATCGAATGTATCCGTATAAACAATCAAAATGATGAAGCTTGATAAACTTGAAAATGGATCTTATTATATATCGTTTGATTACCTGAAAAAATTCCATTTTTCTGACAAAAGCTAAATGGATCTTCTCAACCTCTGAAGATGGTTTGTGGGTTTTGGATGATTAAGTGAGTGAAATCAATAATTGGAATTTCTGTTGGGCTTTAGGGCTAATAATACTCTTGAGTCCTCCTTTTCTTCCATGAAATTTACATAGAAGCGATCAGCTGGAAGAGAAGTTGGAGTTTGATTTCCCAAAATGGACCGAGTAGTTGGATGGAGAAAGTATAATTAAATACAGAGAAAATACATGAACTTGAGATTAAAGTCCACTTCAAGCGGTGCCGACAAATTTAGAGAGAATCTCTACATATCAGTAACATTCCTAATCATTTTTCCAAATAACAAAGCAATCCCATCTCTGGATGTACATTTTACAAGGGTACAATTGAATGGTTATTGATAAAAAATAAATAAATAATAATAATTAAAAATAACGTAGGTGCGAAAATAATTATTATAAAATAAAAAATGTACTTAATTGATACAAAATATATTTTTTTATATATATAATACATAAAAAAATATTTTTAATACTAAAAACACAACATTTTTATATTAAATTTTGTTTATTCTAATATTTATATCTTTTATTTTATTTAAGTTTCTTAATAAATAACTAAAAAATAAATACTAATATTTTAAATAATATAGTATCTTAACTATTAATATTTTACTCTTATGTATTTATGTATGTCCCTTCAATATCAATAAGAGGATACGTGATTTCAAGATCTTATTAACATCTATCTAAAACTCCTAATATACAACAATTTTTCAATATATATATATATATATATATATATATATATATATATATATATATATATATATATATATTTCTCTCTCTCATAACGTGTACTTTGTCCTCAATCTATCTCTCTTTTGTAGAATCGTTAACTCCTCTATTCTTTTCTTTACCTTTACAAATTTCAACTTGTATTTACCAAAAATAATATATTTATAATTATTAAGCAACAATTTTTTTTAACAAAAGAGATTAAGACAAGCAACATTAGAGAGGAAAAAAAAAGAACGAGATAAGGAAACAAAAGGAGTTTTTTGCTTAAATAGATTCGTTTTTATAAATCAATTAATTTTTTCTAATTAACAATAATTAAACTCATATTTTTATACAAAATTAGACAATAAAAAAAACAAAAAGATCATCCTTTCATAACTTTAATAAAATAATATAAAAGTCACATCCAATATATTTTCAACGATTACCACTAAAGAACCCATCAAAGTTCCAATATCCCTTAGAGCTCCGACAATCACTGTAAATGATCTCATTGGAACTCCAACAAATCACTAGAACTCTAGTGACTCACTAGAGTTTTGATAGTCATCGAAAATGATCCAATTAAAACTCTGATGTACGTAACATATCACATATAAAGATACAAATTTATATAACAAGTTTCTTTCGGTAGGCCAGAGTAATTATAATAAATGTAATATATTACATACAAAGATACATGTATTTAGAAATGGGCATGGGACGAGAGAGGACGATCATACTAATAATCATGAATATCTCGTACTAATTTTAGGTACATTCAAACAGTAACATTCGATCATGAACGGGTAACAATTTTCTCACATTGTTTATTTAATGTTTTATACTAATAGTAATTTTTAGAGCATAAAACACTAATATTAAAATTGTGTCTTATAGTTTATTATTATTATATCAACAAAATTAGTTTTAATATTAAAATTGTGTCTTATGGTTTAATATTTTGTATTATTATTATATCAACAAAATTAGTTTTGAACATAAAAAAAACTAATAAAGATTCGAAAGAAAACTATATATATGTTTCTTTCTCACATCCAAAGAACTAGTTCTCCGTCGTCAATCTATCTCTCATTTCTTACGATCGTAACTCATTTCTTAGAATAGCTAACTCCATTATCTTGTTTCACCTTTACAAATTTCAACTTGTATTTACCAAAAACAATGTACTTACAATAATTCCAACTTTAAACAACCAACATCTTTTTTAACAAAAGAGATTAAAACAAACAACATTACTTGAAAAAAAAAAGATTAGATAAGAAAAATAAGAGTTTTTGGCTTAAATAAATTCATTTTTATAAATTGATAAATTTTTTTAATTAGAAATAACTAATCTTAAAACTTATGATTTTATGCAAAATTAAATAATAAAAAGATAAAATATATTTAATTTAAAAAAATTAAATGTTAATATAATTCATACTCTACTACATTATTTAAAATATTGACACTAATTTTAATCTTTTAATTATCTATCATATGTTTCTAAGTAAAATATAAAAATAAAAATAAAAAATTTAATCTAATTATTTTAAATAATGTGTATTTTATTATTAAAAGTATTTTTTTATATAATTATATGTATATAAAAAATAATGTTAGTATATGTTTAATTTTAGTTAACCACGTTTTATGTATTACAATAACCATCCACGCTTTATCGATTAGATTATTTCGAAAAAAAAATCGTCAATTTTTTATAAATAACTAAAATTTTACTTATTCGTAATTAAAATATACTATCTATTCACTAGTTATAATAGATTTCGTTCCATATATCATCCTAATTATAATGTATATAATAAAATATATATAAATATATGGGTGAATATAACTTCTTTTATATATATATATACTTACATTTATATGTTGCAAACAAAAATTGAAATATGTGAGCTAGACCCGGAAGAGAAATATCTTGCAAAAAGACAACTAATTTCTTCGAACAAAAATTGAAATTATCTGAAAGTACCTGAGCAGCCTTATAGCACGATATCGTATCCTCAGCAACAACCGTATTCACCAGCATCGAAGGAAACAGAACCAGTCATCCAGATATGGCCAACACCCTTTGCGACTTCCAAACGTCACCCCAGTCGTGAGTTCATCAACGAGTTCAAAAGGATAAAAGTATAATTTTCCTTGCTCCAAACAACGACTAGAGCGATAGTGGAAAAACGAAAGTGTCATTCAATTTTAAAAGCTACTCCATTACGGTATTACGGTAATATTTCAAAGAAGGAAGGTGCATGTATAAATTACGGGAATTAATAATTAAAATATATGTTTTAAATAAAAAATATTAATTTATTAGTAATATTTTTATTTATAATTAAAATTTAAATCATAAATCTATTAAATTTAATATTATTTTAACATTTTTAATATACATATATTTTTAATTATAAATTCTAATTATTAAATATGTTATTTTTATATTTTTATTGTTATAAATAAATGAGTATTTATTCTTAGTATATATATGGGTTTCTCATTCGGCTCTTAAATTAGAGGCCCAACCAAAATAACTAAGCCCAAAAGAGATCCTAGCCATTTTCTGGTCTCCACCCGTGCACCACAGCTTGCAACTACTTTTATCTTAACCACTCGTTTTTGTATTATGCCAACGATGCTCTCAAGTCACTTCTTAGTTCCCTTACAAAGTTTTCCGTATTGCAGAGATTCTCTCGGCAAAGGAAAAAGACCATGGCTATAACTTCTTTGTCCATGGTGTTTCTGAAGCCACCAGTTACACTATACCACTCAAAGACTAGAAATAGAGAACTTTTTGAGACCAAATCATGGTTTCCAGCTCGACCCAAAAGCAAACCCACTTCGTTATCCATCATCACAGCTCACTCTAGTGCTCAGAATGACGATATAGTCATCGTTGGTGCTGGAATTGCTGGTCTTGCCACCGCAGTTTCTCTACACAGGTTGGATGTACGAAGAATCAAATTTTAAAAATTATCATGTTTGTTTGACAATTGACAATTGACAATTACAATAGTTCTGTGCTTGGTTTCACTGTTAAGGTATATTAAAATGGAATCCAAACATAATAATACAATTTACATTGAATTGAATTCTTATTATTGTTACCATTCTCGCTAAGTTTCACAAGGTGGTTTGGATATTTTAGATAAGTTTTGTAATTCTGAAAAAAGTTTCTTCAGTGGAGTTGGATATTTATAAAATTACCGAAATATTTCGATTAATTTTAAAGATTTGAGTAATTGTTCTTTTTAATTTAGGTCTATCGCCTCTTACAATACCAATAAGCACTGAATTCTAATAGTTTAATATGAGTAGGCTTGGAATTCGATCATTGGTGCTTGAGCAGTCAGAATCACTTCGAACAGGAGGAACTTCCCTCACCCTTTTCAAGAACGGTTGGCGTGTATTGGACGTCATTGGCGTTGGAAATGAACTCAGAAAACAATTTGTTGAAATTCAAGGGTACGCATTGTTATTTTTTTCCCCATATTTTTCAAGCTGGCTCTAACCACGTTAATTCTTCATCTCATTAATGTTGGTTGGAAATGGATGTTGACTCGTAACTGGTTCAGTTGTATCAGTTAATGCAGGATGGTGATAAAGTCGGAAGATGGAAGGCAACTACGCTCCTTCACGTTCAAAGATGAAGATGAAAGGTGATTTGAGTCTAGTTATTTTATATGGGACAAGCTTTTCATACTTAATAGAAATCAGATCTTTTATTTATAAACCCAATGGCACAGCCAAGAAGTTCGGGCTGTGGAAAGAAGAATACTACTAGAGACTCTTGCCAACCAACTGCCACCAACTACCATTCGTTTTTCTTCAAAGCTGAAAAATATTCGAAGGAATGGAAATGGAAAAACTGTGTTGGAAATGGAGGATGGAAATCAGTTGTCTGCAAAGGTTAGTTATATTGCCTGCTGTTTAACTCTATCAGAGTCCGTCAACGACATGAAGCCTATTTGAGCATATAAAAGGTCTGAAATTCAGTCCTAATTACGGGTATATGAACAGTGTAATTGTTAAAAAAAAACCCCTATTAGAGTCAGATATCAATTCTTGTTTGTGAGATAGTCTTCACTATGGTGAGTTATGAAATTCCTACAGATTGTAATTGGTTGTGACGGAATTCGATCTCCAATAGCCAAGTGGATGGGGTTCCCAGATCCTAAGTATGTTGGCCATTGTGCTTTTCGTGGACTTGGATTTTATCCTAATGGACAGCCATTTCAACCTAAAGTCAATTATGTTTATGGAAGAGGACTCAGAGCTGGCTTTGTCCCTGTTTCTCCTACTAAAGTCTACTGGTTTATCTGCCTCAACAGCCCATCTCCAGGTCTAATCTTTTACAATTCTTATGATATCTTTTGTTTTTACTTATATTCTATTGTGTTCATCTAATGGCATTTGTATTGGACAAACTCTTAAACCAGCCTTCATTTTACTAGTATTTTACGATCTAGCCTTAGTTTTAAAAATCAAAACAATATATTTGGCGTGACCAAAATATCCTCGTAACTCAGTCATGCGAATATCTACACAACCACGTGGAATATCTACAAGGTCATGTAGACAATTTAGGTGCTAAGCTTTAAACCATGCACAAGGGTATTTTGTACATTTTGTGATATTTTTCAGAACTCTACCTACATTATGTAATACTTGCAAACTCGAGCCTAAACTAGGTGATTTCCATTTTACATTTTTGTTGCAGGTCCAAAAATAACCGATCCAGCTGTTTTGAAGAAGCAAGCTAAAGAACTTGTTAGAAACTGGCCTATGGATATATTGAACATCATAGATGCTACTCCTGATGACACAGTGCTTAGAACACCACTTGTAGATCGGTGGCTATGGCCTGCTATAAGCCCTCCAGCTTCTGCAGGGAATGTTGTGCTTGTAGGAGATGCATGGCATCCAATGACGCCGAATCTAGGACAAGGTGCTTGTTGTGCTCTGGAAGATTCAGTTACTCTGGCAAGAAAGCTTGCAACTGCAATCAATTCCGGAGCAGCATCTGTAGAAGATGCTCTTAGTTCTTATGGAAATGAAAGATGGCCCCGAGTCTTTCCACTAAGCGTACGAGCAAATCTCGTAGGTTCAGTTTTGCAGTGGGAGAATCCATTTGTGTGTTATTTGCGAGACAATGTCATCATCCCCAAGCTAGTTAGGCTAGGACCATTGCTGGAGCATACAAATTTTGATTGTGATCCCCTAGCAACATGATTCAATCTTCTATCATTGGTTATCTTTGACAGTTGTTGAGACACATTTTTTATTCTTAAAGGTCATTTTCTTGGAATATATATTTCTACAATTATATTACAGTGCTAAGCCATATTCTGCTAGGATTCTACTAGATATTAAGAAAGATAGGAGTAAGCCTAGCTATCTTCCATGAACAATGGAAATTGGTAGATTATATCATTCAGAAAATAATAAATAAATAATCAAAGTTGAATGATTGGAGGCAAATTGTGCTTTGATCTGCAATTTCAATTATGACGCTGTCATCGATCTTCATAAAGTAGACAGATTCTGGCAACAATAACTTGGTATTACATACTAATAAAATTTAAGATAGTATGAATTTTTTTAAGAAAAAATAAATAACCAATAAAAAATAGAGATAAAGTAATCTGTGCAACAAACTCGAAACCTACATAATATTAAAGTACTTGGTCATCAAAATATAATGATGGAAGATTTTTCAAGTTTCATAGATGATATAGCCTTTTTCCCCTTCTCTCTCTTTCATTTTTTACTAGTTAATGATTTTTATCTCTGACATTAAACTTGAGTTTTCATCAACAAACATCGACCATAGAACTAGAAATATATTTTTTTTAAATCCGAAATATGGAAATCTGCAATCGAGCTAATTATTTAAAACCTAGATACTTGAAGTCTTAAACAAGGCAATTGAGACACTATAAATAAAGAAGAATATTATAGCAGGGTAATGGTAAAGAAAGTTAATACCAGCTTAGTTAGAGAAGAACCAGAGGATAAAAGCGCAAAGAAGAAGCAATAGAGGTATGAAGTGGACGGCGTTCTGGGCGGATCTGAGACGGGACTGTTCTTTCTTGGCGGCATGAGACATGGGATTGTACGTGGGTAGTTGTTGCTGCTGTTCTACTATTATTGAGTCTTGATCTTGGTTTATATCGTTTGGTCTCATGGAACTCCAAGAATGGGACGGACGAGACGTTGATGATGATGGACTCACCAACAAGCCATCGGAGGAGGCTCTCCCAGACCTCAACATCTTTCTTTTGGTTTTGTCTTAGACTGAGAACCTGACGCAGTGTTTTTTAATACAATAATCTAAATCTAATTCGTAAGTATAACTATGCACGCTTGGAAATTGGAACGTGTTACTTTGACCGTTTTCTTTTGCACTTTATTTTTTTATTATTATTTTTGTTCCTCGGGAAAAATATGAAGATGTGAGAACCACCTCAATAATCAAGACGGAAGTATTTACGAAAATGTTAAAAATATTATCGTTATTAAAAAAAATTATAAAAAATTTATTAAAAATATCGATTTTTTTTATAAGATTTCAAAATAATCAATTATTTAAACTAATTTTTTTATTTAATACATATATTTTTAAATATTTAAAATATTTATAATAATTAATAAGTTAATAAATTATTTAAAATATTATATAATAAAATAAATAATTAAAATAATTAAATATGTTATATAATTATATTAGCTATTATAAATAAATAAATCTCTGTATTATGAAAAATAAATTTTATTAATTATTTATTTTTAAAAGTACTCCTATGTATAACAAAAATGCTACAAATAAGAACAACAAAATATATTATTTTCTAAGAGTAAGAAAAATTGAATTAAAATAATTGTTTAGAAAGAAGAATAAGAATAAGAATAAGAAAAAAATAAATCAATAATTAATATTCTGTTCAATATTTTAGTAATATTTTGGTGATAATATTCATAATATTTATGATATTTTAATAAAAAATATATATTTAAATGACAATGATATTTAAGTGATATTTTTTATAATTTTACAATAATTTGACCAAAAAATATGAATATCATTTTTTTATGTCAAGATGTTTAAAAAAAAAGATATTATCACGACAATATCGATTATGTCTTAATATTTTTATCATTGGACAAGATACACAATTGATTTGCATCTTTATCTTAAGAAAAGGGTGATTTTTGAAGTTCAAGAAAATTCATACGGGCCAATGAATAACAATAAATCTAATAGTAAGCCGTTTCAAACCAATTTGCATAATGATTGAAGAATTACTAATGTTATAAGATTTTTATCTAGAAATTTGAGAAACAAAACCAAATCATTTATTAATGAATATGTTAGAAGTATATATAGGAACAAATCTATATAGATATCAATATTATATTGGATGGTATTATGTTAAAAGATTGAACGAAAATATTTAGATAATATATTATTATTTATTATCTTAGGTTATATTCGTAGATCATTTGATTCCACAGAAATAATCAATTTATTCGTCAAGTCGTCAACGGAGCTCACATCCCACACTTTGTCAAAGAAGCTCGTTTTTTGCTAGTCTCTAAAGAGGTTCATCTTCACTAGTTTGTTAAAGGAGCTTGTCACTTGTGGTTCGTCAAGAGATTTTGTTAAGTTAGTTAGTTGGTATGTTTGAACCATAATATAGAAGGCAAAATCATTATTATCGATGAATAATAAGAAATAAAAAAATGGGAAACAAAATCTTATTTTCTCTCTATCATTGGTAACTTATGATGCTAAGTTTGAATTGGTTAATTTTTAACATATTTAATAAATTTTTATCATAACCACTGTACGTTCTTTTCCTAATTTATCAATTGTAACATTGTTAAAGTTGAGTCTAATCGCTATTGTTTGTTTGATCACATGACATAGATCTTAGAAATTAGTTTATGACATTGAGAAAATATAATTAAAGAAATAACTATTTATATTTTTAGACAACAAAAAATATTATTGGAAAATTCGAGCTATGTAAGAATGTTTTATTTATATTCTATCATATAATTTTATCTTTTATAAATAAATGTGGGTAAATGTTTTATTAAAAATAATTTACTTAAAATTTTAAATTTGTGTCAAAAAGTATTCAACATTTTATCAAAAATCTTTCAAAAATGTAGAGAGTTAAAGGAAAATACAAAACTAAAAATTATCAAGTAAATTACTTTTGTGACACATATTTAATGAAAAAAAAGAACATTTGTTATCATTTTTATGATTATTTTGATAGATAATATTAAATATTATTAATGAATTAATAAACTTTTTTTTTCCTTTGAAAAATACTTATACTAAAAATATACTGTTGTTGGAAATAAGTATGTTAGCCATATTAGTTTTATCTTTTAAAAATAATTATGTAAATTTATAATTAATATTTAATTTATTAGCAAAATCTATCTTATTTTATACCAGAAATGAAGTTTCAATACATAATTATTATATTGAAAGAATTTAAAACAATAAAAATGAATATTAATGTATACAATCCCATCGTAATTTGATAATAAAGTTTACTTTTATTTGGTTTATTTAACATCTAATTCTATGTCTAACTACCAATATAATTTTAAAATTTTTAATTTTTTTAATTTAATTTTGAATTAATTTTTTTTTAAAAAATAAAAGTTATTTGATAATAAATTTTTAATTCTAAGTTTAAAAATTATAAATTAAAAAGCTTATATTTCTTGTTTAATAATCGATATCTAATTTTTCAGTTTTCTTGCAATTATATTTGATAACTTCTTATTAAATT
The DNA here is from genome assembly GCA_033030585.1 of Hippophae rhamnoides. Classification (NCBI taxonomy): domain Eukaryota; kingdom Viridiplantae; phylum Streptophyta; class Magnoliopsida; order Rosales; family Elaeagnaceae; genus Hippophae; species Hippophae rhamnoides. Next base: position 55,100,860 of record CM065428.1, on the reverse strand, counting down.
TTAATAAATACAAAATTAATCTTTTATCCAAATTTTTTTTTCAAATTTCTAAATTAAGAAAATAAAAAAAATGAAAATATGTTAACAAATTAATGTAACTAATTTCAAAAATTTTGAATTTAAAATTAAGAATTAAATTCGTTAGTGAAAGAAATTTTAATTAATTGAAATAAATGTTTTGAAATATTGTTTAATTTTTATACCATCAAATATTTTTGACTTGATTATTTAATATCTTGTAAAGGCCTTATATATATATATATATAACTTTTAGAGCACTCTCTCGTTAACTTGAATATTTTTCACATCTATTTTTAATATTTTATAATACTCTACCAACAAAATTATCTCTTAAAAACACAACAAATATTAAAAAAAAAATACACACTATTACACCAACCACAAATTAGAAGGAAAAAAAAAACTTACAAAAAAACATTCATTTAAAAATTTGATCTTTTTAAGTTGTTCATTATTGACCATCTTCTGTGTAGGTTTGAATTGGTCAGTTTTTGACTTCATTGTGTTCGATAAATAATTGGTAAGCTCGACTGTACTCATTGTTTGAAAACATTGATAATTATACCTGGATCGATGTTGGGTTTAATGACAATATTTGTATGATAAAATTCAAATAATGTGATGTGATTTTTAGGTAGAAATGTAAGATGACTCGCTTGTTTATGTACATTCAGACCTGGTTTATTAACAGTAATTTAAAAAAAAAAATTAATTATATAATATTTTATATTAATTACATTTAAATTTATGAGTTTTTTTATACAAATTTATTTTAGATTTTAATATAAGATTTTATCTTCCATAAATAATAAATATATGAATTTTTTTTATTTTTTCGGTATTAATTGTTTTTATACAAGAAAATTAATAAATTATTAAGTTCATATACACCAATTAATAAAATTAATAAATTATTAAGAAAATTAATAAATTATTAATATAAGATTTTTATTTTTTTTGTATTGATATTAAAATTAAAAAAAAACATAAAACACTTCCTATCATCTTAATTTTTATTTTCTTCTTTAAATTAGTTAACATTTTAAATCATATATAATATATATTAAAATTAATCGGTTAAATAATGATAAAAGATTAAAAAATAAAAAAAATAAAAAATATCAGTAACTAACCCATAACTTTTTGGATTAGATCATATACACCAATTTTAGGGGTTTGGTATCTTAAAGAGTATTTATATTATTATATTAATATTATTTATGTTTCACATTATTAAATATTTTATTTTAATACTACAATTCAAGATTAATATATATTTTAATCATTTTAAATAATTTTTTTTGTCAAAGTATGACGTATGTATTCTATGTCGAAAATTTTATAAAGACCTTGTGAAAATTGAAGAGAAAATAAAAGAAGTATTAGAAAGCTAGCCATTGAACTTTTACAACTATCTCTCTAATTTTTTTTTTTTATAACAAGAGAGTCATATATAAAAGCTGAATTTAAGAATTAATTTTGTTCAAAATAAAATTAATTTGACTATGGAAAACATGAGAAAATAAATTAAATTCAAACTTTTAATTATATTTAAATATTTAAGAACAAGTATAAAATTTGTAAAATGGTAGGCAATTATTAATCCTGATGACTACGAATGATGCATTATTTTAAGAGTAATAGTTAGGGATGAAAACGTTAATTTTGATAGTCATAATGTATTTTTTTTTTCTTAAAAGTTATAGGAAGTTATTGTAAAATTCATCGGATATGACTTATTTACATATTTTGATTAAAAAAAATACTATTTAATATTGTTAAAATAGATTCTAATATTTAAATTAAGATATTAAATTATTTTTTTAATAATATAAATACATTATTCACGTAGGTATCTTAATTTAAAGTATTAAACCCCCTTTTAGGAATTGCAAGATGTTGGTTGTGAGAAAATATAATTGAATTGAGGAAAAAAGTTATTTATAATTGTTTTAGTTACATAATATAATTTATTTTATGAGTAAAATTTTATTTTTAATCTTATTCATATCATATATATACATGTTTTTTTTTGTATAACATAAAAATGTAATGCACTAAAAATATATATTTTTAAGAGATTAAAAATAAAATTACGCGGATAATTGTTTTTAAAAAAATAAGTTTCATTGGTTCAAATAAAAATACATCAATAACATATAAATCGAAAATACATAAAATTATCAAAATTATTATCATAAATTAATAACCATAAAAACAAAATTATCGTCTACAAAGTAAATTTTTTTGAACATTATTCTTTAGTTATTTTTTATCTCTATTTAAGTTTGACTTTTTAGTTAATAATATGATAAATTTTTAATAAATTTTAATCAATTGAGTTCTTTAATTTTTGGTTCACAACAAAAATCTAGATAATAATTATACATCTAAATTTATATTTAAGAAAAACTTTACAAAATATAATAAAATATTTTAAATGTTATGTGAATAAATTATCACAATATATCTAAATATATTGTGTATAAAAAAATAAAAATAATTCTTGTGAAATTTATTTTAAAAAATAAATATAATTAATTTATGAAAGAAAAAAAAAATTATACGAAAAGAGTTTTCCCTCTGATTTAAAATTAGAAATAATAAAAGAAGAAGGACAATCACTATGATTTTTTAGCGAATGAATAATTTGATTATGTTTTTTTGGCTAAAGATACTATCGCAAGATTTATCGGTGAAATAACAGTTAACGGAGAATTCTTAAATAAATTATAAAAGAAAGTGGAAAAAAGTCATATAATTGCATGACCAGTTTCGTAAATTAAGTAAAGGTAGGGAGCACGTGGCAAAAGCTAACCCCGATCGCTCTTCAGTCCTCACAAGAAATCCGACGTTTGGGTACTTTATATACACGCACTACCCTTCTCTTCAAACTATTTCTATTTAGATTATTCTGTTTCTCCATCTAGGCCTTTTTCTTCATCAAACTTGTACGTCCCTTGCTCTCTCTCCGGCGACGGTCCCAGCGTCTTTCTAATTCTCACCGGAAAGTTTGATATCGTCTATTTTATTCCCTTCAAATTTCTTATTCTCAGTCATGAATCCAGAATAGTAATCTCTATTTCACCCTTAAATTCCTTTATTTTTCTTTGAATTTCTAGTTATATCTTTACGATGTTATCATTAACCTTAATTTCTAAGAATTCTTTTACTTTGTTTGTTATCTTTCGAGTTTGGTAGATCTGGTACTACTATTATTAACTGCTTATTAATTTGTATTTTGTAAATAATTTTTTTGCTGTTGTTTTACGTAAAATTCGGATTCCTATACTTGTTTTGGATACAAGATTAATTCAAGGTGTATTTGATTTAGATCTTGTTGCCTCCGAGTCAGATCCATTTACTAGCTCTAGATGTTGCCTTTGAATTTTGTGGTGGAGTTTTTATTAATGTTTAATTTCGGTAGGTTACATCAACCACGATGGTTTGAATTAGTTAGAAATGTGGAAGCGCTTAGTATAGCTGTCTAACGTACTCTCGGAAATTTCAGCCTTTACCTATTGCTTATTCTCCCTCTTTCTGTGATGCGCAGTGATTATTTATTTAAGCTTTTGCTCATTGGAGATTCGGGTGTGGGCAAATCATGTTTACTTCTGAGGTTTGCTGTAAGTTGATAAGAGTCTTATTCCTCCTTTCACTCATCTTGATAACTTCAAATTAGGTGTGTCTACTGTCCGATAGCCTTTATAGTAAACTAAATTGTAAAGAATGTCATGTGGTTGCTTAAAGGATTTACTAGGTACATTTTATTGACATTTTTGTGTACCATGGAAATGTTACAAACTTATCCGTAGTGATTACTCTATATGTCTTGGATCTCCTAATTGTCTTCTTTATTTTTGTTAATCAGGATGATTCATACTTGGATAGCTACATCAGCACAATTGGAGTAGACTTTGTAAGCATTTATTTTACATAAGTGACCGTTTTGACTTAATGAGCACTGATATTTAAAAAAAAAATTCATAAATGAGCTCTAAACTGTGTTGCGTTGACAGAAAATCCGGACCGTGGAACAGGATGGGAAGACTATTAAACTTCAAATTGTGAGTTTTTGAATTGCCTTATTTTTATAATGTTGCTGTTAACGCTTAACTTTGGTTGTTTTTGCTCATTTGGCTATCTTTTAGCTATCATTGATTAAATCATGAAAATGTGCGACCTGGTCAAGAACGTTACATGACAATTCAATATTAATTAGCTTCCTTGTTCTCTTGGGATTTGAATTTTAAAGACTCCGTGGAGACATTCACCTGCCGTTTGTCTCTGCAATTACATAATTGTAAATATATTTATGTTCCAATGTACAGTGGGACACTGCTGGTCAAGAACGTTTCAGGACAATCACAAGCAGTTATTACCGTGGGGCACATGGAATCATTGTAAGTACATATTTCAAATTATTTCTTTGTCAACTACCCACTCTTTTTCTCTGCATCTCCCTCTCTTTCCTTTTCCTGTTCCTTTGTGGTTCTTGTTTGCCCTTTAATCCTTTATATAATGTATCCCATGATTTGGGCAATTTACAGGTTGTTTATGATGTCACTGACCAAGAGAGCTTCAATAATGTTAAGCAATGGTTGAACGAAATTGATCGTTATGCTAGTGAAAATGTGAACAAGCTTCTAGTTGGAAACAAGTCTGATCTCACAGCTAACAAAGTAGTTTCCTATGAGACGGCCAAGGTAAGTCTATATGTGTTAGTTCTAGGTCTTTCCTTCTATACATAGTTGAGAATTGACATCGAAACTCAGCATTCTGCTTTTTCCTGTTTTAGGCATTTGCAGATGAAATTGGAATTCCCTTCATGGAAACAAGTGCCAAGAATGCCACCAATGTGGAGCAGGCTTTCATGGCCATGGCTGCTTCTATTAAGAACAGGTAAGTAACACTTTCCCTTTTTTTATTTGTCTTTTTAAGTTTCTGCAACTTTTGCCTTTCTGAAATGTTATCACCTGCTATCTGTGACTTGGTCAACCATCTTATCCGTTTTTGCTTGTAATTTATTTTAAGAAGTTATGCCTTCATCATACTTTTTTTTCTTGATGATTGACGTTCACATATTGCATCATATGTAGGATGGCTAGCCAACCAATGAACAATGCCAGGCCTCCAACAGTGCAGCTTCAAGGACAGCCTGTGAACCAGAAGTCTGGTTGCTGCTCCTCTTGAAATAGTAGTGGGCAATGACGAAAACCAAGTTTGTTCATGGCATGTAAAACTTGTTATTCATGTTAATGCTTTTGATAGGAAGACTCCTAATGATTTATGTTCTTTGTCAGTTGTCTACACTTTGTTGATCCATTCTTTTCCTTGTTTTCGATTTTTTTTTAACATTTGTACAAAATAGGAATACTGGTGATTTGTGATTGGGTGCATTTGCCTTCTATTACCTAACTATTCGTACGAGGTTATCTGATATTCTTTGTCAGTCTCGACCAAGTTCCAATGTACTTTGCTCCGAAATGTTGGACTTTTCGTGTTCTAAATTAGAACTAGTAACAGGGGGAAACGTAAAGAATATTTCTATTTATTATAAATTTATAATTGCATCCGGTGATGGAAATGGAAGAAAGAAAAAAATTGTAAGCACAGGGTTCGAAGAGGGATGGATTTCCTTTTACGAAAATCACCCAATTTATATATATGGGTTTGTGATTTACCTTATATCTCTCGTTTTTTACTCAAATGATCGAATTTTACTAAAATACTATTCAATCTAAAAATATGAAATTTCCGCGCAGAAACGAATATTGGGAAAGATGATTATTTGACTAAAATATAGGATAATAACTTTTATTATTGTTTTATAAAATTTAATTTAATTTAAAATATTAATTATTCATAAATAAAATATTTTTGTAACAATAATATTATTATTATTTAAAATATATTGTAAAATAAAAGCACACGAAATAAATATTAATAAAATATATTATGGAATAAAGTTAATTGATTTAATATTGATGTAAATGAGTTTACGAAAATCGGATAGAAATTGTATTCTAATATATATATATATATATTAAACATATTTATAATACAAGTTGATAACAATAAAAGAGAATAAAAACTAAATATTCTTAAAAATCAGGAAATAATAATTTAAAAAAAGAATAGCTAATCTATAACTAAAATTATACAATTATATTTTAAGATATTTTATAATATTTTAAGATTTTAACATTTTCTCTTGAGTTGACATGGACTATAGATATCAATAATGTCTAATTTGTAAATGAATTTATCGAAACTTGGTCGAGAAAGTTATTTCGTGAAGATGTTAGCCATTTGTTCCTTTGTGGGATTGTAGGTCATACAACAAATTTCGTCATTAAATTTTTTCTTGATAAAATGTCTATTCACTTCTATATGTTTGGTTTAACCGTGTTAAACTAGAATGAGTAAAATGTTAATGGAAGCTTTGATATCATAATAAACTTTGAACAAAACCTTTTATTTGTAATTATCATGAGTTTCTTTAGCTATAATCTTTCGCATATTTCTTGTGCAACTTTTCAAAATTTAGCTTTGGCGTTGTTTCTAGCTACTACATTTTGTTTTTTACTCCTCCAAACAAAAGTGCAATATCAAGTAGTAGATCTTCTATTCTTTGTTGAACTTGTTCAATTTACATCTGTAAAGACTTTTATCTCTCTAACTTCACTCTTTTTGAAGAATATTCCTTTTTTGAGATATCCAAAGATTGTGTATACTAACTACATGAATTTCTTTTGGTGAATGCATATATTGGCTTACGAAAATACGTACAAATGCAATGCCAGGTCTTAGGTAACTTTTTGGGACCATAGAAAGGCTTCTTAAGTTTACACACTATATTCTACTCTCCTTGTTGACAAAAACCTAGTAGAATTTTCATGAAAATTTCTTCATCTAACTTACCATTGAGAAAAACATTCTTTATCTCAAGTTTTTGAAGGTTCTAATCTAGATTTGCTTTCAATGATAATAGAACTCAAACTGTATTTAATTTCACCACCGATGTAAAAGTCTGTATGTATTCTATATTATAGGTTTTAGTAAACCCTTTAGCAACCAAGCAAGCTTGATAACGTTCAATTGTCCCATCAACCTTATACTTTACTATAAAGACCCATTTACAACCAATAGATTTTTAACCTTATGGTAATTCCATCATATCCCAAGTTTCATGTTTGTTTAAAGCAAGAAATTCTTCTATTACTACTTTTATCCTCTCAAGAATTTTCCACGCTTCTTGAATATTCTTTGGAAGTTTTATCCTATCAAGATTATATGTGAAAGCATAAAATCTAAAAGATAAAGTATTATAAGACAGATTTTGAGATAGGATGTAGAGTATAAGGCCTAATTTATTTTCTAAGAGTAATAGATAAATCATCAATAGAAGGCTTAGAGTTAGCTATGTTGGAAAAAGATTGGAGGATATTTGAAACTATCACCGTATCAAATTCTCTTAGGTGGCCTTTGGTTCACAGAAGGGAATCGGAATGTGAATGGAATAGAAAGGAAACAATGTTGTTTGGTTTGATCATTGGAATCAAGATTACAATGTTTGGTTTGCCACTTGAATGGAATGAAAAAAACTATAAATTACCTTAATACCCCTACATTAAGTAAAGTTCAAATAATGTCATTTAATTACTATTTTTTCGTCAAACAAAATACATTATTGAAATCATTATTTTCCTAAATAATTATTACTTAATTAAAAATAAAATATATTATTAAAATTATTATTTTTTAAATAGGGTTTAGGGTTTTGAGGTTTGGGATTTGGGATTTAGAGTTTAAGGATTTAGGATTTGGGGTTTAGGGTTATATTTATGGGTTAAGGTTCAGGGTTAAAATTATTATTTTTCTAAAAAGGGTTTAGGGTTTTAGAATTTGGGATTTAGGGTTTAAGTTTTAGGGATTTGAGGTTTAGGATTTAGGGTTTTGAGTTTTGGGATTTAGGGTTTAAGACAGGATTTGGGGATTTAGGTTATAGGGTTTAGGGTTTAGCGTTTTGGGATTTAAGGTTTTAGTATTTAGGTTTTAGGATTTAGGGATTTTGGGTTTAAGGTTTAAGATTTGGGGATTTAGGTGTTAGGGTTTAGGATTTTAGGGTTTAGGATTTAGTGTTTTGGGATTTAAGTTTTAGGGTTTAGGAATTTGGGATTTAGGATTTGAGGTTTAGGGTTTAGGGTTTTGGGTTTGGGGATTTAGAATTTGAGTTTAGGGTTATATTTGAGGTGAGGGTAAAATTGGAAAAAATTGAGATGTGAATGGAATCATGATTCCTAAAGAGGAAGAAGGAATTGTGATTCTTTCTCCTTTAATAATAAATTCCATTCCATTCCATCCCCTCCATTCAACCCAACCAAACACACAAATGGAAGGAATCAATTCTGATTATTTTTCATTCCCTCTAACCAAACATCACCTTAGTGTTTCAAGTGTGAGATTTTCCTTATACTTTGAGTTTGGCCTCCTTGAATAAACTAGTATCTCTTTGTCTTTTTAGGTACCAACATATTTCTCTAAGTTTAAGTTCTTTCCTCTAAATGGCACATTAGAATGATACGGTGTGGTAGCCTCATGGTCAATATTTGGAACAATACATTTGAGGTTAATGTGTGAAAAATTCTCAAGAAATGAAATATCAAAGTTAAATATCTAAGCTCTACTTAAATTCTCTGCCAGAAGAGTGAAACATCAAAACTAGTTAAGATCCTCTTTGTAGATGGATCATAACATATGTAGTCTTTTTTAGTAGGAAAATATCCAATCAAAATACATTTGAGTGATTTCGGATCTAATTTACTTCGACTATAGGAATGAATATGTATAAAGGCACTACAACCCAACACTTTGAGAGATAGCTCGTAAATAAGACGAGAGGTAGGAGAACAATTTTTTAGTTTTTGAAAAGGTGTTTTGAAAGAAAGAACATGACGGGGTATTCTATTTATGAGATAGACATATGTCAAAATTGCATCCCACCAAAACATTTTTGGCATATTAGAGATAAACATTAGGGTAGGAGCAATTTTCAAAAGATGCCTATTTTTTCATCGACAACTCCATTTTAATGAGGAGTCACAATGGAGAAACTTTGGTGAATTATCCCATGGTTTTGTAAGTTATTCCCCAAGGTTAAAATCTGAATTTGTGTTTTAATCATAGAATGAAAATTGATAAATACAATACAAAAATTATTTTTTTTAATAAATAAACCTAACAAACTTGTTTATCATCATCAATAAAAGTTAAAAATCATTTTATATGGCCGCAATTCTGAGCACGAGAAGGTCCCTATATATCACTTTATATTATAATAAATGGTTTAGAAGGTTTATACTCTAATTTTGAAAAGGAGTTACGATGATGCTTTGTAAGTTCATAAATTTTACATTGTAAATCAGATAGCCCTTTATTATAAATAAGAAAGGGAAATAAATGGTTCAAATATTAAAAATTAAGATGACCCATTCTAAAGTGCCACAACAAAATTTCACTATCCTTAAGAACATAAGAGAACCATAATTTTGCAATTTGACACTGTTTACTCACATTGGCATCTTTAAAATAGTAGAGTTTATCATAATCTTTAGCACTCTCGATCATTTTCCACAATGATATGTCCAAAAATACACAAGATGAAGGAAAAAATTTAGCAAAGCATTTAAATTTTTTCATTAACAAATTGATAGATAATAAATTGTAGGATAATTTTGGAATATGAAGACAAGTTTAAGAGTTATAGAATGAGAAATTTTAATAATTATTTTTTCCCACAATATGTGAGAAAGTGTCATTTATAATTTTAACTTTAAGATTTCCAACACAAAGTGAGTATGAAGAAAAAATGTGATAAGTATCAGTCATATGATATGAAGCTCCTATGTCAATAATCCAAAGAGTTTTAATCCTAATAATGGTACTTAGGACCTTTAAGAAGTTACCCTTATATGTTAATGAACTAGAAGGAACATACACGGAGAACTAACCCAAAAATTTGAAAACTTGAGAACACTTTATATAGATGTTCCATGTGCTCAAAGTTGAAATTCCCATTGGAAATTGGTTTGTCTCATTAAAGTTTTTCATTATGGTGAGAAACATTGGCTTTATAACCACAAATTCTATTATTTTGTCTTGATTTTCAATCCATAAGTTTCCTGTATTTTTCAACAAATATTTTTTATGTATTCAATTTTACGACAATGTTCACACCAAGAACTTTTTTGTTGATTTTGGTACATACCACTTTTAGGCCTATTTTGAGGCTCACATGAAAAAACTCACTAAAATAAGGCCCTATAAGCCTACAGGTTAATAACCCAACTCTAGCATTATAAGGCCCAATTTTCCCACACAATATCAATCCAGAAGTAATAGAATCCTCATTTGCCTCAGCCCATCGTTCTCACATCATCACCCTTTAACACTGTTATTCACATCTCACCTTTGTAAAAACCTCCTAAGTTGATGGAAGAGGTCACTAGTTAAGGAATTTACCTTTCATATCATCTAGCTCACGATCGAGTCCAACAAGAAACTCGAAAACTCTCTCACTATTTAATTTATTTTTGTATCTCACACTATCAGCCATATATTTCCATGCTTCCTCAAAGCTCAAATCCAATTATTGCCACAATGTCACTCTCTATATAATAATAAGTGCATCTCGATTCCCTTGCTTCATCTACTATAGCTGGGTTTTTAATTCAAAATTTTGGGAGAAATTCTCTGAATTAGAGTAAGTTTCTCGAACAACTTCCCATACATCATTTGTTGTCGTCAAGAATAGGTATTTTTTTTCAATTGAAGGCTTCATGGATTGTATTAGCCAAGCAGTGACCATAGAAATTTCTAATTTTCATTTTTGGAGGTTAGTTGGATTTTCCAAGGCTAGTTCTTATCTCACCGGTGAGGTAACCTAATTTTCTCTTGCCATCAATTATTAGTTATATGAATTGTGCTCACTCATGGTAATTTTTTCCATTGACTTTTTCAACTATTAGTTGAATGTACAAGTTATCGAGTCCTACAGAGCTCATGCTTGATATCCCTTTATTTTTTCTCTCAAGGAGATCAGAAGGAACAGATTCCCTATTACGGTTACATGTTTCACTCATAAGTGACATATTTTTTTTAGGAAAATCCTACTCTGCTACAATGAAGAGTGGATAGAAATTGTATATTCTTGATACATTAAACGTATTTACATCCTATGTATTTATAATACAAGCTGGTAACAATAAAAAAGAATAAAAGTTAAATATTTCTAAAAATTAAGAAACAATAATTTAAAAAAGAAACAGTTAATCTATAACTGAAAATATACACTTGTGTTTCAATTATTTTTTATTTTAAGATCCAAAATACTTCAAGATTTCAATACATTTCATTTAGAAAAAAATATATTTATCACAAGTTATGATATTATAACAACTAATGTCACAATTAATTATATAATGAAAAAGTGAGTAATATTATTTTAACTAATAATTGTATGATACATAAATTATAACTGTAACACAACTTATATAGAAAAATAACTTTTCATTTATTACCCTATGTGTATGTCACCTTCTTGATGTGTGGCTAACCTCATTGTAGGCAGCCAATCACTACACATGCTTAGATATGCCTCTCATCTCTTAGTACATGACTTTTATATGTATAAATAATAACTAAATTGAAATAATTATTGTAAAATGAATTTCTATGCATTTTAAAAACTTATAGAGCACATTTTAAAAAATTACAGACTAAAATATACTTTTTTAAAAATAAATTTACTATTAAGTTGCTGAAACATGACGGGAAGGACCAAACAGAAAAATGCTTTGAATACGAAAAGTAAAACCCTTAGGTGGCATTTGGTTCACAAAATAGAATCAGAAATGGAATAGGAATGATAATGGAAAGGAAACAATGTTGTTTAGTTTGACCACTGAAATTAAAGAAGGAATCAGTATTATAATGTTTGATTTGCCACTGGAATGGAATGGAAAAAACTATAAATGACCTTAATACCCCTATATTCTGTAAAGTTTAAATAATATCATTTAATTGTTATTTTTTTACCAGATAAAATACATTATTGAAATCATTATTTTTCTAAATAATTATTACTTTAAAAGAAAATATATTATTAAAATTATTATTTTTCTAAATATGGTTTAGGGTTTAGGGTTTTGAGGTTTAGGAATTGGGATTTGGGGTTTAGGGTTATATTTATGGGTTAAGGTTTAGTGTTAAAATTATTATTTTTCTAAATAAGGTTTAGGGTTTCGGGATTTGGGATTTAGGATTTAGAGTTTTGGGTTATATTTATTGGTTAAGGTTTATGATTAAAATTATTTTTTCTAAATATGGTTTAGGGTTTTGGGTTATATTTATGGGTTAAGGTTTAGGGTTATAATTATTATTTTTAAATAAGGTTTAGGGTTTTGGGATTTGGGATTTGGGGTTTAAGATTTAAGGTTTTGGGATTTGGGATTTGGGATTTGGGGTTTAGGTTTTAAGGTTTTAGGGTTTTGGGATTTTGGGTTTAGGATTTTGGGTTTTGGGATTTGGGATTTGAGTTTAGGGTTATATTTGGGGTTGGGGTAAAATTGAAAAAAAAAATGAGATGAGATGAGAATCGATTATATTCCTAACTCATTTTTCAACCCAAACAAACACACAAATGAAAGGAATCAATTCTGATTCATTTCCATTCACTCCAACCAAACACAACATTAATATAATCTAGCAAAGTTAGCAACACCAATCATAAGGATAAATCACCTTTTTATTTTGCAAAAGGGCACTCAAATTGTATGTGATCGTAGTTGCAGATTTGAAGCTAACGTAGGTTCATCAACCTGAATGGAAGGATATATAGGTTGAATTGAGTATGATGCAGTGATCAAATGAATGTGAAGCTAGTTTTATAAACAATATCACTTAGGTATTGAACTATCTTTTATTACAAATACAAGAGTTTAATTAAATAAGTATTTTTGTTTACATTTTATTTACATTCTGTTAGGATGTTTTGACATCATGTTTTAGTGCCTTGTTGGCATATTAGCCTTGAGTTATTGTTATTGTTATTAGCCCATGTGCTGTGATATTAACTTGTAATTCTATATGGGACCATGCACGGTATGAGGGAACTGCTGACATATAGCCATCAAAAGAGACAGCAGAGGGGACTATTTTTCATTGCTTGTTTTGTATAAGAATGAGCTCTATTTTCTCTTTGAATGAACTAGGGATTAGAAATCGATGAATCGCAATCCATTTTTCTAGAAATTGTTTTTAATTTTTAGCTATATTTTAACTCCCTACGTCATATTATTATCAAAGTCTTGAAAGTTTATGTTGAAAAAATTAGAAATAACTCTACACAAAAGAGCTTTCTAGTTTGTATTATTTTCTTCATATTTTCATTACAATTGTACAGCTATATATAAGAAAATTTTACTCCTTTAATTACTCTTTAAATTAAGCATTCCTTGATTTACTCATTGAATTAAGGATTTCTTGTTTTATTCCTTGAATTAAGCTCTTTGTTTTATTCCTTGAATTAAGCTTCTTGTTTTATTCCTTGAATTAAGGACTAATATCCAATACTCCCCCTCAAGTTGGATCCATAAGGTTTATGGATCCAAGCTTGGACAAAATTCGTTGAAATTGATGAAAAGCCAAGGGCTTGGTAAAGATGTCAGCCAGTTGATCGAAGTTTCTTGTATAATGTGTCTAAATCACCTGTGATTGAACTTGTTCACGAACGTAATGACAATCAACTTCAATGTGTTTTGTCCTCTCGTGAAACACTGGGTTTGATGTTATATGCATGGATACATGATTGTCACAAAATAAGGACATAGGAAGAGTTCTAGGAACACCTAAATCACATAGAAGACCTTTAAGCCATATCAACTCACACGCAGTTGAAGCCATTACACGATACTCAAGTTCGACACTTGATCTGGTGATGACAGTTTGCTTCTTACTCTTCCATGTGACCAAGTTTCCACCGACAAATGTACAGTATCCAGTGGTGGACTTGTAATCGATTGCATTCCCTGCACAATCAGCATCACAATACCCCATGATTTGTGTGTTGTCATTCTTCTTCATGATGATACCACGACCCAGGAATCCTTTTAAGTAGCGTAAGATCCTTTTAATAAGGGTAAAATTCTCAAGTGTCAGGGAGTGCATGAATTGGCTCACAATACTTATAGAATATGTGATGTCAGGTCTGGTGATTGTTAGATAGATCAACTTACCAACCATTCATTGGTAATAAATTATATCCGTGAGTGGCATTCCTTTCAAGCTAGGTTTGAGCTTGCTGTCAAGAAAGGTAATGGCTGGTTTAGCATCACTCATGTTAGCTTCCTTGAGTAAATCTAGGACATATTTCCTTTGATAAGAAAAGTCCCTTATGCGAGGTTGTCATTTCTATACCAAGAAAGTACTTCAATATCCTAAGGTCTTTAATTTCAAACCTTTTTCTGATGGACTATTTGAAGTTGAAAATCTTGTCAGCATTATCACCTGTAATTATCAGATCATCTACATAAATCAGCACAACCAATTTGCTCATAACTCTTGTGTGAACAAATAGTGAGGAATCAACATTGCTGCTTTTGAAACCAACACTATTGAGAGCTGAGCTTAGCTTGGCATACCAAGCTCGTGGGGACTGTTTCAGACCATAAATGTATTTGTGCAATTTGCACACTAAATTCAGTTCATTGCTTTGAGGATGCCCGGGTGGCAATTTCATATAGACTTCTTCTTTGAGATCACCATGCAAGAATGCATTCTTCACATCCATTTGGTACATTGACAACCCCTTGTTTACAACCACGGATAGTAGCACTCTTACTATGTTCATTTTTGCAATAGGTGCAAATGTTTCTTTGTAATCCACCTCGAATGTTTGAGTGAATCCCCGAGCCACCAATCTTGCTTTATACCTTTCAATTGATCCATCTGACTTGAATTTGAGGTTATAGATCCATTTGTAACCCACGACTTTCTTGCCTTTTGGAAGTTTGGTGATGCTCCATGTGTTGTGTTGATCTAGGGCTTTAAGTTCTTCTTGCATGGCTTCCTTCCACACCTCTTGGTTGTTGGCCTCATGAAAGTTTTGAGGCTCACTGTAACTCGATATAGTGCTGAGGAATGCGACATAGGCTGGTGTCACTCTCTTATATGACACATAATTTAAGATAGGATGTGTAGGTTTGTAGGTGACAAAGTCTTGAAGTCTTATGAGAGGTTTCCTAACACGCATTGGATTACGTCGTGGATCAGGAGGAGTTATATCACACTTGTTCGCATCTTGTACCATATTGTAAGGATCATCTTGATTATCACCATCTTCATGTAGTGTACCATCAAGACGAGACCCTTCATTGTTACTTTCAGTGAGATATGCATCAATGTTAACATGGCTGGGATCTTGTTGTTGTGGAGCCTCAAGTTTGATTCTTGGTAATGGAAACACATCCAAGATACCATCCCTTTGACTTGTGATTTCATGTGACTTGTTGAAAAAGGGTTAGTTTCATAAAATCGAATATCTTTAGACACAATTAATCTCCGAAGTTAAGGATCAGAACACTTATATCCCTTTTGTGTATATGAATAACCAAGAAAAATACATTTAATAGCTCTAGGATCCAATTTATCTCGATGATGAGATTGAATATGTACAAAACAGATGTAATCAAAGACTCTAAGGTGTGAGAGGTTAATTTTCCTTCTTTTCATGACCTCTAGGGGAGACTTGAAATCCAAGACTCGGCTGGATAATCTATTGATGATGTAAGCAGTTGCCATAACCCTTTGGGACCAGAATCTTTTTGGTACATTCATTTGTAGCATTAATGCTCTAGTTTTTTCAAGTAAATCGTGATTTTTGCATTTAGCTACACCATTTTGTTGAGGTGTACCAACATGACTTATTTGATGCATAATGCCATGAATGCTCAAATATTTTTTCATGATATGGGACATGTATTCGGTGCCATTGTCAAACCTTAAAGTTTGAATTTTAGAGGAGAAGTGATTTTTAACAAGGTTATGAAAGTCCTTAAATACTTCCATAACTTCATTCTTAGACTTTAAAAGATATAACCATGTGACTCGAGAGAAATAATCAACAAAAATCACAAAATACTTATAAGCATAAAAAGATTCATTAGTTGGTCCCCATACATCTGAATAAACTAGTTCAAAACACTTCCTAGCCCTAGGCAAGGAAGAATTAAAAGGCAATCTAGTGGCCTTAGATAAGTGGCAAATTTCACATGCAATTGCATCATTTCCTAAGTTTGGAAATAAAGTTGACAAAATTGGTGGATAAGGGTGAGTTAAATGTTGATGCGACAATTGATTATCTTGGGTGGAGTTAAACTTGGCTTGAAACCCTCTGGGATTGCTCTTGGATATGTAATAGAGACCATCTAAGTAAAACCCTTCACCAATATTTTTTTTGGTGTCACAATCTTGAAAAATGACATTGTGAGGAGAAAAAATGGCTAAGCAATTCAAGGTATTTGTGATTTTTCCTATAGACAGAAGTTGGAAGGGAAATAAAGGTACATATAAAACCGCCGACTCGATTTCATTTGACATTAATTTTATTTTTTCCTTTTAAAACCTTTACATTCTCACCATTTGCAATTGAAACTTGAGAAGGATTTGCTAATTTTTCAAACTTATGAGACTTTGACACATGGTTTGTCATATGATCTGTGACACCTGAATCTACAACCCAAAAATCATGCAACATATTTATTTTAAGAGCAATTTTAAATGCTTTTATGATACCTTGCATGTCCTCTTGTGGTATGAGTTTTGTATCTTCCAAGAAACCCACAAACTTGCCTAGCAATGTTGTCGAGTTTCCTTCTTCTATGCTATCCACACAGTCAATTCTAGCTCTTCTTGTCTTGCTTTGAAGATACAACATAAACTCATTCATGATTTCAGCTGGATTCGCTGTGAAGTTCTTGAATGGATCAGACCCATTAGAGGTAGAGGCAAAAGCATGATTTGCACAGTGTGTAGTACGATTCACTTTCTGTAAACCCTTATCCTTTATAAAATCAAATTTTAATTCTGGATGTAGAATCCAACATGTGTCCTTAACATGGCCCATATAGTTGCAGTGTTGACACTTCAAGTTTGGATGCTTCCCTTTGTACTTCCTCTCGTTGGTTAGATAGGCTCTTGCCTCAGGTGCATTAGCCATTGTACCCTTGTTCATGACTTTCCTCCTTACTTCTTCACGTTGAATTGTCGCACATACACTGGTGAAGGAAGGAGTTCAGTATTCATAAGTATGTGGCATCGTATATCTTCATATGTTGAATCGAGACTGGACAGAAGTTGAAATATCATATCTTTTTCCACTCTCTTTCGTAGCAGAGCTACATCTGTTGTATGAGGACGATATATTTCCAACTCATTCTACATGATTTTCATGCTTCCTAAGAGTTGTACAAAAGGCTTGCCATCTTGTTGTAGATCTGAGATGTCCTTATTTAATTGAAAAACTTGTGCAACATTGTTTTGACTGCCATACATTTCCTTGACCGTCTCCCATAGTTGGTATGCGGATTCAGAGTAACTGAATATTTTAGCTAATTTACGTTTCATGGAATTTAAGAGCCATGATATAACCAGATGATCCTTACTAAGCCAGGATTCATAGGTTGGTAAGGAAACATCAGGTACTTCGATGCTTCCATTTATGAACCCCAACTTAGACCTTCCACCTAGTGCCATAGACATTTCTCTTAACCAAGGCAAGTAATTAAACTCATTCAACACGACTGAGCTTAACCTTTGAATTGGGTTGACATGCACCTCATGCATATTCATAAAGGAAAGCACCGATGAACTTTCAGCTTCTGATTCTAGCGATTTGTCTTCAGCCATTTCAAAGATTGAAGATGCTAAGATAATAATAAAGTAGAAGTAAGTTAATTTTCCTGGTCTGATACCATGTTGAAAAAATAAGAAATAACTCTACATAAAGAATAACTCTACACAAAAGAGTTCTCTAGTTTGTATTATTTTCTTCATGTTTTCATTACAATTGTATAGCTATATATAAGGAAATTTTACTCTTTCAATTAAGCATTCCTTGATTTACTCCTTGAATTAAGGATTCCTTGTTTTACTCCTTGAATTAAGGATTCCTTGTTTTACTCCTTGAATTAAGGATTACTTGTTTTATTCCTTGAATTAAGCTCCTTGTTTTATTCCTTGAATTAAGCTCCTTGTTTTATTCCTTGAATTAAGCTCCTTGTTTTATTCCTTGAATTAAGCTCCTTGTTTTATTCCTTGAATTAAGGACTAATATCCAATAATTTACCTTATCTCCAATGGAAAATTTAGGCACCAGTAGTCAAAAAGTGGGAAACAACATTCATGATTCTTGCGAATTGTGGATTGCAATGACTAGAATGGAAAGTAGATTTTAGTAGAGACATGAGGAAGTCTTGCGAGACCTTCAACAGTCACTTAAGAGAATCACTGAACAATTTACTACACAAATGACAGAGCTTTAGAAGAGTTTCAAGGTAAAAAGGAAGGATACACGTCGCGAAATATCCCCAACTTATTCTGAACAATCAACCAGATCTACTTGTAATCAATCTTTCAATAGATTGAACAATCATCACAGGCATCACACTCTCCATTCAAATGAAGAGTTCACACCACATAGAAAAATCAACCAAAGGGGTTTTGGATTTGATAGAGGTACGCAAGATTTCTATAGTCATGAATCTAGGTTTGACAGATACAATTCTAATCCATAATTGTTTGATTGACAAGATTATAAACTTAACATAGACCTTCTAAGTTTCATTGGATATACACACATTGAAGAGTTCATAGATTGGATGTAAACTATTGATAAATTTTTTGATTATACTGACACACTAGAGGAGAAGAAAGTATAGCTGGTGGCGTATAAATTGAAAGAGGGAGCCTCAACATAGTAGAAGCACCTATAGAAAGAACGAAGGCTGATGGAAAAACAACCCATTGTTACCTGGTCACACATGAAGAAATTCATGATCCAGCAACTCCTCCATGTAGATCATGAACAAACCTTGTATCAAAGGTATCATTAGTGTCATCCAGACCAACATTTTGTGACATAGTACATTGAAGAATTCATGCATTTGGGAATTAGAGCCAATATATGGGAACATGAACCTTAGAGGGTGCCATGGTAGATTCATGGCTTACAATCACTAATCAGGGAGAGGATTGAGCTTAACCAAACAATATGGATAGGGAACCAAGCAAGCAACTTAGCACCGAAAGTTGAAAACCAGCTTGTAAATCTAAGAAACCTACACCAAGTAAACCAAAATACAATGACAACTTCTAGTAAAAATACTACCCAACCGCACTTTTCACACCCAAAGTCTCTCCTAATACCCAAACCAAACCTAATACACCACCCAAAAAACCTATTGAACTAACACAAAAGGCCAACCCATATGTAAAACCTTTTCCCATCAAGTGTTTTCAATGTTATCAGCAAGATCACAGATCTAATGAGTGCCCCCAAGAAGAGCTTTCAACTTAGTAAATAAATTTGAACATTCAGATGAAGAGTTTGATCTAATGTCTCTAGAAGAGATTGAGGATGCATAACCAGTAGTGGAAAATGAATGAGAGATGGCACTGAACTGCATAATCTAGAAAATACTATTGTCACCAAAGTAGCTAGCCTTAGCTCATAGGTATACCCTTTTTAGGACTAGGTGTATTGTTTAGAAGAAGATATGTGATATCATCATTGGTAGTGGTAGCACAGAGAACATAATGTCTTAAGCACTTGTTAAAGCTTTGGGCCTTAACACCAACCCTCATCCTTACCCTTATAAAATTGGGTGGATTAAAAAAGATAATGAAGTTAAAGTTCAAGAAATATGTAAGGTACCTTTCTATATTGGAAAATTGTATTGTGGTGTTGTTGATATGGATGCATGCCAAATTCTATTTGGCTAACCATGGTAGTATGATGTAGATGTAACTCAGAAAGGTAGGCAAAATGTCTATATTTTCACATGGAAAGGCAAGAAAGTGGCTCACATACCTACTATTGAAGACAAACCACTTACTGAACCAAAATTTCCCACGTAGAAGGTGTTTCTTAGTCAATCTATTGGAGAATTTGACAAGGAAATTATGGACTCATAAGTGGTGTTGGCTTTGTTCATCAGAGAAGAAGCTTAAGTGACAATTGTAATGCCTCCATAAATTATGCAGCTGGTTAACAACTTCAATGACTTATCTCTACTAGAACTACCTAATGAATTGCCCCCTCTTTGAGATGTTCAACACCATATTTACTTTGTGCTCAGAAGAAGCCTACCCAACTTACCTCATTATAGAATGAGTCCAAAGGATCATGACACCCTATAACAAATAGTTGAAGATTTGTTGCAAAAGAATTTAATTCAGGAAAGCAGCAGTCGGTGCCAACTTTACTTGTTCCTAAGAAAGATGGTTCTAAGAGAATGTGTGTCGACAATAGGTTTATCAACAAGATAATAGTCAAGTACAGATCCCTATACCGAGAGTTGAAGATATGTTAGACAAATTACAAGGGTTTAAAGTTTTTAGCAAGCTAGACCTATGAAGTGGTTACCACTAAATTCAAATAAGGAGTGGAGATGAATGGAACACCGTATTCAAAACTAGGAAAGGACTCTATGAATAGTTAGTCATGTCATTTAGGCTATGTAATACATTGAGCACCTTCATAAGATTGATGAACCAAGTGCTTAAACCATTCAACGACTCATTTGTTATTTGTGTACTTCGATGATATTTTGGTTTGTAGTAATTCTAAGGAAGAACACCTAATCCACCTAGAAGTACTTCTACAATCACTTAGAACAAACAAGTTGTTCCTCAACTTGAAGAAATGTAAATTCATGAAAAGTCGGTTACTTTTCTTGGGATTTCTCATTAGTTCAAATGGGGTCTCAATGGATGACAAGAAAATTGAAGCTATTCAAACATAGCCTACTCCAAAAATAATTCATATATTTAGAAGCTCCTTAGTTTGGCTATATTCTACAGAAGATTTATCAATAATTTTAGTTCCATTGCAGCATCTATAACCAATATTTTGAAGAAAGGATAGTTCAAATGGAGGAAGAGCAAGAACATAATTTTCAACTTATTTAAGATAAACTATGTTCAACACCAATTCATATATTACCATATTTCACTAAGTGTTTGAGGTTGAAACTGATGCCTTTATGGTTGGAATTGGGGCTGTGCTACCACAAGAAAGAAAACCAATGGAATACTTCAGTGAAAGCTCAATTTAGCAAGGTAGAAATGGTTAAACTATAATCAATAATTTTTTCAAGTATAAGAGTATTTAAGTATTGAGAGTACTACCATATTTTTAAAGATTTTATTCTTCACAATGATCACCAAGCATTGAAATAGATCAATTCACGACGAATCTCTAGAATGCATTCTAGGTGGGCCATCTATTTATAAAGATTCACCTATACATTCAAACATTAAACTAGACAACAAAACAAAGTAGCCGACACTTTGAGTGGGAGGCATAAGTCGCTCACAATTCTGGAGATTCATGTCACCAATTTTGACACACTTCTAAAAAGCTATCCTACCGATGTCGAGTTTGGAGTTACATGGGAGTTATGTAAAAATAAGTAACATTTTGGGGGTTTCATTTGTGTTAAGGTTATCTCTTTAAGGGTAACTAACTTTGCATACCTAACACCACACTCAACGATTATTTGATCAAAGAGCTTTACGCTAGGGGCTTGTTGGCTTTTCAGGTAGGGATAAAACACTTGAATTAGTTGAAGAAATATACTTTTGACCTCATCTCAAAAGAGATGTCACAAAGTTTGTTTATATGTGTTCCATTTGTTAAATTTCTTTGGTGGCTGTCAGAATACAAGTCTCTATATGCCCTTGCTAGTTCCTTCAATAATATGTGAAGATCTTAGTATATGTTTTATCCTTAGGTTACCAATCACATAGAGGAGAATGGATTTCATTTTGGTTGTTGTGGATAGGTTTTCAAAGATGTCTCATCTCATTTCATGCAAAAAGGTACATGATGCTAGTCACATTTTCTGTTTTATCTACACTAAAGTACCTATCTTTTAGTGTTAATTTATTAGTCATTCCAAATCCCAAAAGCAAGGCTGCCACTACTATACGGAGTTTTACAAGCATATCAAGGAACACATTGAATCTATGAAAAATGCATACAAAAATCGTGTGGATACCCATCGAAGGGCTCAAATGTTCAAAGAAGGTAAACTAGTGGTGGTTCATCTTAACAAGTATAGGCTTCCCGCTAGTCATTGTGTCAAATTGCAACCTAGAAACTATGGTACTTTTCAGGTTTTAAGTGAGATTATTGACAATTCATACATACTTGACATTCCAAGTGATTGGCAAATTTCTCCCACTTTTAATGCTGTTGATATTCAAGTATACCACCCTCCTAAGGATGCTCAAGCTACTGAAATGAATTCAAGGTCGAATTCTTCTGAAGAGAAGAACTCTGATCCCATGATCAAATGAATGTGAAGCTAGTTTTATAAACGATGTGTTACGTGCCCGGTAATGTCGAGCTCGAGCTCGGCCTCTGCCTCAAGGCGGTACGATCCCGATTGTGAAGAATCTCTCAAGGAGGTAAAATTTTGTGACTATAAGATAGTTTAGTTTGGTAGAAAAAAGTTTTATATCCATTCTCATTCACTTTTTCCTTTTTATACATATTTTTGATAATTAAAAGGAATAACTGAACAACCCATTACTTCCAAAAAAAATTCAAACTAAAACTGAAATTATGGAGATAGTGACTTGTCCACAAGGCCACTATTCTAACCTCAAGGCCATTACTCTATCATAGCCATTACCTAAAAGACATGGCCCATAACTAACTAAATATGAAAGAAAAAATAAAATAATTATGCAAACTAATTGCACGTAACATTCCATCCTCCTTGAAAATGGCCTTGTCCACAAGGCTGTTAGGGAGCATCGTCGGCTTCATCCAATTCTTCAGGCATAGTCTCTGCCACTAATGAGTTACTTTTAAGTTGCTTCTTGATTAGCGAGATATGCACCACATGGTGAATTTTTCTTCCTTCAGGTAAGAGCAGTTTGTATGCTACTGGTCCAATACGCTTAATAATTTGGTAAGGTCCATAGTATTTAGCAAATAGCTTGTGCCTTCGATCACCTATCATCGAGTGTTGTCGATAAGGTTGTAATTTAAGGTAGACCCAATCTCCTACTTCATATTTTTTATCCTCTCTTCCTTTGTTATATGTCGCCTTCATTCTTTCTTTGGTTTTGGAGAGTTGTTGTTGTAGTTGGCGTAGAATTTGATCTCTTAATTGCAACTCCTGATCCACGTCATCTTCCCGGGCAGATCCTAGCTCGTAATGTGTTAGGACCGGTGGTCGGCGCCCATATACCACTTCAAATGGTGTGAATCCAGTAGAAGAGTGCCAGCTAGTATTATAGAAAAACTCTGCCCATGGTAGCCAGCGGGTCCATTGTTTTGGGTGTCCTCCTATAAAGCAACGTAAATACATTTCTAGAGTATAGTTAGTTACCTTCATCTGCCCATCTGTCTGCAGGTGACAGGATGATGAAAAACGAAACTCAGTTCCTTATAATCGGAATAGCTCCTTCCAAAATGAACTGGTGAACAAATGGTCTCTATCGCTCACTATGGACTGTGGTACCCCATATAATTTAAGGACATTTTCATAATAAGCTTGGGCCGCATTAGGCACATTGATTGGAGATGACATTGTAATGAAGTGTGCCATTTTGGATAACCAATCCATTACCACCATAATGGTCGTTTTGCCTTTGGAGTTTGGAAGGCCGGTAATGAAATCCATGGAGACCTCAGTCCATACAGTAGTAGGTGTAGGTAGGGGTTGGAGGAACCCAGAGGGTGCACCTTGTTCTCTTTTATTTCTTTGGCATATGTCACAGGCTTTATTGGTCTCCAATACCTGCCGTTTCATTCCCTGCCAATAGAATTGGGACCGTATTAGTTGGAAAGTTTTATGGAGCCCTTCATGGGTGGCAGAGTGGAAGCCTTGAATGACTTCTGTCGTTAGCGGGGAAGAGGGCAGTAGATAAATTTTGTTTTTGTAGAAGAGTAACTCTTCTTTGCATGTCCATAGCCCTAGTAACTCCCCTTCTTGGTACAATTTATATAGCTTTTGCATCTCCACATGGTTTTTGTTTTCATCCTGAGTTATCTCTATCCAAGTTGGAACTAACTCTGATATTGCCATTATTTGTGCTGGCTCATCACGTCTGGATAGGGTGTCTACTGCTAGATTTTCTTTCCCTTGCTTCTATTCTATGGTGAAGTCATATCCTATTAGCTTGCTAAGCCATATTTGTTGAGCTATGGTAGTGATTTTCTGACTCCACAAATATTTGAGGCTTTTATGGTCAGTACGAACCACAAATGATCTACCCAACACATAAAATCGCCATTTCTGAACGGCTAATACCAACGCTAACATCTCCTTGTCATAGGTGGATAAGGCTACATTCCTCCCTTTGAGAGCTTGACTAAAGAAAGCTATGGGTCTTCGTCCTTGTGAGAGTACTGCACCAACACCAGAATTCCAGGCATCACATTCAATAATGAAAGTTTTTGTGAAATCAGGTAATTCCAACACTGATCCTTGCATCATCACTTGTTTGAGTTCCTGAAATGCATCTTCACCTTTGGGGTTCCACTTGAAGTTCTTTTTCAACATTTCTATCAAAGGGGCAACTATTCTTCTATAGTCCTTTATAAATTTTCAATAGTAACCAATCAGCCCTAGGAAACCGAGTAGAGCAGTTGCCGATTTTGGCTTGGGCCAATCTTCTATGGCCACAATTTTACTAGGTTCCATCCTCACTTCTCCTTCTTTGATAATATGCCCCAAATATTGATTTTTTGAGGTTCCAAAACAACATTTCTCCTTCTTGACATATACTTGATGGTCAGATAATATAGAGAGCACGATTTGCAATTGTTGCAAATGTAATTCCCAAGTAGGACTATATATCAAGATATCATCAAAAAATACCATGATGAATTTTCGCAAATATGGCCGAAAAATGTCATTCATTAATGCTTGAAATGTAGAAGGTGCATTAGTGAGTCCGAAAGGCATTACCAAAAATTCGTAGTGTCCATCATGTGTGCGAAAAGCCGTTTTCTCCACATCTATTGGGTGCATCGGTATTTGATGATATCCAACCCGTAGATCCAGTTTTGAAAAATATTTGGTCCTATGCAACTCATCTAGTAGCTCATCTATCACCGGTATGGGATATTTGTCCTTAATAATGGCCATATTAAGAGCTCTATAGTCCACACAAAATCTCCAGGACCCATCTTTTTTTTAACAAGTAGTACCGGGGATGAGTATGGGCTGGTATTGGGCCGAATGACTCCACTTTCCAACATTTCTTCCACCAATTTTTCTATTTCCTTCTTTTGGTGGTATGGATAACGATAAGGTCTTACTAACACAGGGCCACTCTCCGGTTTTAAGTTGATTTTGTGACTGTGGGATCTGTCAGGTGGGATTCTGGTGGGTTTTTGAAATAAGTGGGCATAATTTTTAAAAATTTGGGCCAGATCTGCTTGTTGGGTGTAATCTGCTTATTGGGTCAGATTTATGAGTTGGGCCAATTTTGCATGATGGTCCTCTTCTGGGTGTTGGGCCGATTTGGGAGGATAATTAGTTTTAGGGTTAATTTCAACACTTTCAGCAATCACACACATTAGTGTTCCTCTTCCTCCATTTGCCTGAAGCTCTCTCTTCATTCGGTACTAATCCATGGCTTGAACTGCTGGCGGTTGCACACCTGCAAGATTTACCATCCGTCCTTGCCACTAAAATGCCATCGTTAAGCTCGCAAAGTCCCACAGAATCGGCCCAAGGGTTGTCAGCCACTACGCTCTAAGGACGGCGTCATAGCCCTCTAACCCGATTACAAAAAAATCCACTAGAAATGGGTTTCCTTGGATCTCGATTGGGGTTTTTGGGAGGCGACCATACAAGGTAGCTTTTCGCCGTTGGCCACCATCACGTTCAGCCGAGACCCCTTTTCTGTCTTTAACCCGATCTGCGAGACCCAAGCCCGATTGAGGAAGTTGTGAGAGCTTCCGATATCTAGCAAAACTACTAGTGAATGTCCCTTGATTTTGGCCAGAACCCGCATGATTTGAGGTGTCGCGGTTCTTGTAATGGCATGAAGTGAGATTTCAACCACCTCCAGTTCATGTTCAGCTTCTTCTTTAGCTTCTACTTCGTCCATGGGTTTGCAGTCAATGAGGAACAATCTTTTGCAACGATGGCCCAGCGTGTAGGTTTCATTGCAATTGTAACACAAGTTGCGTCGCCGGCGCTTTTGGATTTCATCCGCGGTGAGGCGTTTGATAGGTGGGTTTGTAGTTGGTCGTGACTGAATGAAATTTTGTTTTGGTTTCTGGAAGTTTTGGATGACAGGGTTAATGGTGTATTATATTTGGGTTTTTGAAGTTGCTTTTTTGTTTCGTAGAGTCGTGCAAGGCCAGCAGCATGTGGGAGGGTCTGTGGGTTTGCGGCATGAACATCAGCTCGAATGTTTTCTCGAAGCCCACTGACGAAACAATTGATCTGTTGTTGTTCAGTTAATGAACCGGCCCTTGCGAGCAGTCGATCGAATTGTGTGTGATACTCTCGGACAGAACCCGTCTGCGTGAGCTTGGTGAGTTCTCCATAATAATCATCTAGGAGTGTTGGACCATAGCACTCATTCAGCACCTGTTTGAATTCCTCTCAGGTAACCCAAACTCGAGTTTTCCTGAAAGATTGGAACCAGAGGTGCACTCCTCCTTTTAGGTGGTAAGCTGTTAAAGGCACCTTTTCAATGGCAAGGGTCTGGTGGAATGAAAAGAACTGCTCTGCTCGATCAATCCAAGTGATAGGATCATCTTTGCCATTATAGCGTGGAAAATCCAAACAAACCACTCGAGGTACAATTATTCTGTGTGTTTGCTGAGAATTTGGTTGTTGTTGTGATGTCCCGATTCATGTTCTTCTTGCACTTAATTCATCCATTTGAGTTTGTAGTTGAACGAACATCTCATGCAACTCTCGTTGCATTTGGAGCATTTGTTGTTGGATTGATTGTAAGGATTCCTCCATTGGTTGCTTGGTTGGGTTGGAATGGTTGACTCCGTTATCAGATCCCTGCTCTGATACCATATTGTTACGTGCCCGGTAATGCCGAGCTCTCGTTCGGCCTCTGCCTCGACGCGGTATGATCCCGTTCGTGAAGAAGCTCTCAAGGAGGTAAAATTTTGTGACTATAAGATAGTTTAGTTTGGTAGAAAAAAGTTTTATATCCATTCTCATTCACTTTTTCTTTTTTATACATATTTTTGATAATTAAAAAGAATAACTTAACAACACATTACTTCCTAAAAAAATGCAAACTAAAAATGAAATTACGGAGATAGTGATTTGTCCACAAGACCACTATTCTAACCTCAAGGCCATTACTCTATCATGGTCACTACCTAAAAGACCATGGTCACTACCTAAAAGATATGTCCCATAACTAACTAAATATGAAAGAAAAAATAAAATAATTATACAAACTGATTGCAGCTAACACAATGTCACTTAGGCATTGAACTATCTTTTATTACAAATACAAGAGTTTAATTAAATAAGCATTTTTGTTTACATTTTATTTACATTCTGTTAGGATGTTTTGACAGCATGTTTTAGAGCTGGCATATTGGCCTTGAGTTATCGTTAGGAGCCCATGTGCTGTGATGATGACTTTTAATTCTGTTAGGACCATGAACGGATGAGGGAACTGCTAACATATAGCCATCCAAAGAAACAACAGAGGGGACTGTTTTTCATTGCTTGTTCTGTATTGGAGTGAGCTCCATTTTCTCTTTGAATGAACCAGGGATTAGCAGTCGATGAACTGCCATCTTTTTCCTGGAAATTGTTGTTAATTTTCAGCTGCATTTTAACTCCCTGTATCAGTCACTGGAACTATTTGCAGCAAATCCCATTCCCTTCATCCTCTCCATTATAGAATTCTTCAAAGGACTATGTTTCAGACTATCTCAAAGCAATGAAGCACTCTAGGTCAGGCTAGAAATTTTTTAGACTCACCAGTAATCACTGCAGGAGCAAACCCCATCCTTGAAATGGTGAAATCTTGTTGTGTCTCTAACAATGATTTCCCTTCTTTCTATTGCTGATATGTACTTGGTTGCAAGGTGGCAATCCCCACAGACTCTCAAGTTTTTGAAAACTCGGATTGGTGTCCCTGATGGCAGCTTTATGAGACCAAAAGCAATTGCTAACTTTTCACTATGCCAAAGAAGAAGCTGCTCCTTCATCTCTTCTCCCACGTCATGTAATGCAAATTCGAGATCTGGAACATACCCTGCCAATTTCATTTTCTTATCTAGCACCATTAGTTTTTCATGTATAGGGGTCAATTCTGGGTGAACCCTATCGCCAGATCTAAATTCATGAACTACATTCTTAATCTCAATCCAGCTATACCCAGGAGTCTTAACAACCTTGTTTTCTTTCATTATTCGCCAAACCTTGGCCACACTGTCCCATCTACCTTTTGCTGCATAGACATTGGCAAGCTGAACATAGCCAGCTGCATTTGCCGGATCAAGAGTTAGCAGGTTCGTGGCAGCATACTCAGCCACCTCTAAGTTCTTGTGTATCCTACATGCACCCAAAAGAGTTCCGAAAATGGCAAAATGTGGTTTAAATGGCATGTTCTTAATTAAATCAACAGCTTCAACTAGCTTACCAGCACGGCCAAGAAGGTCAACCATACAAGTGTAGTGCTCTGGCTTAACTTCAATCTTATAATCACTTACCATCGACTCAAAATACCCAACTCCAACATCTACTAACCCTGCATGGTTACAAGCTATTAGTACTGCCATGAAGGTGATCCAATCTGGCCTGGTCCCTTTTTCTCTCATATCATTGAACAAACCGAGAGCTTTTTGACCAGCTCCATGTTGTGCATAACCAGTAATCATGGCATTCCAAGTCACCACATCTTTTTGGGGCATTTCAAGAAACAAATTCCAGGCATCTTCCAGATTTCCACACTTACTATACATGCTAATCAAAGACGTCCCTGCTGTTGTATCATTATGCAACAAGTACTTATAAACCAGTCGATGTACTTGTTTACCCATCACCAATGCTGATAAGCTACTACAAGCAAGCAGAACACTGCTCAAACTTGACGGATTTGGTTTAATCCCAGAAGAAATCATCTCCCTAAATAGCTTCAAACCATCTTCAGCACGGCAATTTTCCACATAACCTGCAATCATAGCATTCCAAGTCACTAGATTCTTCACTTGAATCTCTTGGAACAATTTCTCTGCTAATTCAATCTTCCCAAACTTCATATACCCTGAAATTATTGCAGTCCATGCAACAATACTCTTAACTGGAGCTGCCTCAAACAACCTCACTGCTGAGTTTAAATAACCACATTCCACATATCCTGAAATCATTGCACTCCAAGAAACACTGTTCTTCTCAGGCATCACTGTGAACAACTCCTGAGCTTTATGTAACTCCCCATTTTGAGTGAAACCAGATATCATCGTATTCCACGATACTGTATCCTTACAAGGCATCTTATTGAAAAACTCCGTAGCAGAAGCAATACCAGAATTGTGCAAGTAACAGGCTAACATAGTGTTATAGGAAACAATATCTGGTTCAGGAATTTGTGCAAACAGTTCTTGGGCTTCTTTTAATTTCCCAGGTTTCTTCGCGTAACCAGCCAAAACTGAATTCCAAGTAACTGTGGTCCTAACTACCATTCTCTCAAATACTTGAGAAGCAGAATACAAGTCCCCAGCTCGAATATAGTTGGTAATAAGCTTATTCGAGGAAACTGCATCGCCGAAATCACCATGAACCTTCTGAGAAAATTTATTGCCAAACGGGCCGAAAATGGTTTCCTTAGTCACGTTATTGGGGTGAACCAAGTGGGTTCTTTTTGGCAAGTGAGTTTGAAAATTTGCTTGAATGGCTTCCTTATTTGGATTCTCATATGGGTTTTGTATGGTGATTAGATGAAGAGTAGACTTGTTGTGTTTGGTTTGATGGAAAATTTTGTGAAAGGGAAGGAAAAGTGGGTGCTTTGGAATCAAATAACACTTCATTTGTTAGTGATGATGATGATGATGCCTTGGTGGCATGGAAGAAAGATAACAAATTCAATATTATTAGGCTTCAGATGGACAGGGAAAAAAGTGGTATCACTACTGGTATGGCTTTAAGTCGCCCTTGTTTTTTTTAATAAATAAAAAGATGTTATTTATTTTCATTCTCACTTGAATTATTTATTATTTTTAAAATCTATTTCTTACTGATTAAATTAATTTCTTTCTCTATCTTTTATTTGATATTAAACCAGATATCATCACGTTTAAATTATTATTATTATTTTTTACATAATGAGTAACCAAACTATAATTTGCCATTTTTCCTGTATTAATACAGGCCTCGGTATCATCCTCAAAAAATAATATCACTTCAATATTTTAAAAAAAAAAATTGACATATTCAACATTCAGACCTATATTATATTAGGGAAGCAAAATGTTGAATCTATATATAATTTTATCATATCACATACAATTAAGAACACTTTTGTAATCCTTTATTTGATTTGATAAATAACAAAGACATTAGCTTTATCAAACAAAAAAAAGGAACATTCATTAGGAGTGTTCCTAAAATTAAATTAATTTTAACGGATCAAATGTATAAAAGAGAAAGAAATAGGCAATTAAAGAAGAATCTTTGATGTTAAATAAATTTCTCCCACGATTCACAAAAATCAGTCAATAAAATGAAAAAAAAAATTAGATGTGACACGTACATAATCACATAATGCTTATAAATTTTAAAAATATATTATTATTTTTTATATTAAAATAATATTTTTACGTAAAAAAATAAAAAATAATAAAAAATTATTATCTCAATATTACTATCTTTTAAAAAATTATCAAAAACTAGTTTGATAATTAATAACACAACCATACTTAATCATACTTTATCTTATTTAAAATAATTAAAAAAACAAAAAATTAATAAATTTTAGATCTTAAAAAATTAAAAATTAAATAAATTAATTATCAAATATGCATATCAAACTTTCATTTTTTTTAATTTTTTATTGAAATTAAAAATTCAATTATAAAAATAAGAAACTAAAAATTCAAAAAAATTGAATGGTTATTAAATATCACTTAATCAAAATGTAAATACATAAATAAATGACAAAATCTTAAAGGCATAAAATAATTAGTTTTTTTCATTTTGTGTATGCTCCACAAAAGAAAATTAATGTCACCTTACCTGAAATGTAAACAACTTAAAAAGTATAAATTCCGTTGCCGGGACTTGAACCCAGGTCTCTCGGGTGAGAGCCGAGTATCCTAACCACCTAGACTACAACGGAGCTGCTATAATTTTTTCTATTGTTTATTAATCTTTTATTATTTCTTTGCTTCTTTTTCCCTTCTCATTTTAAGAGCTAACAATGGCATTGTTAATTAAGAATAAGCGATGATTTTTTTTTTTACACTATAACTACTAATGAGTAACCATTTTGCAGCGATCCAAAGGATAAAAAAAGGGGCAATTTTATTGTTTAAACGCAATATATGAACAGAAAACTAAACTACTTAAAGATTAATTTTCATTAATATAAGGTTCATTATTATTAAAAGAGATTATCAATCAATTATTGATTATGTTTTTCATAATTTAAATCATACATTTTAAAAAATTAAACAATATTTGACGTAATTTTATTGGTTATTAATCAATTTTAAACTTTTCTTCTACTTAGATGCCAAGGTATTGTAATATTTTTGCTCATGAGTTACCTAAAATGTACATTCTATAACAAAGAATGGTAGTTTTAATGTTAATGATATTTCTCTTAGGTTTCATGACATTGTAAGAGTAAAAGCTGTTAATTAATAAAATCTTTGGATTTTTGTGAAAAAATGTATGGCTAGTTTCTAAATCTTTATTATTAATATTTATTTAATGTTTAATTATATTATATAAATTATTTTATACATGAAGTTTCATTTTTAATCTTCGTTCACATAGTTTACATATTTTTCATATAACGTAAAAAAAATATATTCAAAATGCAATGTGTATATTTTTTTATAACGTAAAAATAATTTTTTAGAAAAATAGAAGTGAAACCATTGGAAAAAATAGATTATAGAAAAACAAAAGAATTATTTAAATGATTCACTAAATCAAAAAAAATTACGATCAGCTAAAATATCTTAACATTTCATACATTAATTAAAATCCGTTAAAAATAGATAACATTTATCACATTTAAAAAATAGATAACGTCAAAATGCTAAAATATATATTTACTTAAATTAATAATAATGTGCCTAAAATACATTAAACATCACATTTAAAACATTTACGTCACTCGGGATAGTTTAAAGCATATCTAACCCTTAACTAATGATTTTGGGATGTATATAGTTATTATTTATAATTAAGAATAAAATGGAAAAAAATAAGGATAATAGAAGGCATAATTTAAATAAGAAAAAAAATATTGTTTTATCAATAATATTTTTATTGTTAAAACTTAAATTTTAAATCCTAAATCGATTAAATTTATGATTATTTTAATTTTTTAATATATATATATATATTATTTATTTTTTAAATAATATATTTTAATTACTAATTTTTTTTTATATTATTGGGCTACGATATTATGCTAAGATGAGAGTGAATGAGCGATCCTTTAACATATCATGATACTGTTACATGAGATTTATCATTTGATTGTAATTTTTAAATTATTTTAATGTAAAAGTTATATTATATTTTTTTCATTCCTAATCCACAACATTAAATTTACACTGAAAATTACATTCTTTTACGAAATAAAATATTTTTTTTTATTTTTTAATAATTATTATATTAAATGAATTAATTAATTATATATTATTATTAGTTAATTAATAATAAATTTAAAAATTCATTCTTTTACAAAATAAAATGTTTTATTTTTTAATAATTATTATATTAAATCAACTAATTAATTATATATTATTATTATTATTAGTTAATTAATAATAAATTTAGAAATTTTATTTTTAAGAAAAAAAATTAAAATCTACTATTTAAAATATTATATTTATTATCAAATCAAACATTACATTAAGAAACACAATCAAAAAATAAAAATTAATTTTTCAAATTATTATATTTATTCCACAAATATTCAATTAATACATTTTAAAGTGTTCAAAGTCAAAACTAAAAATCTCAAAATATCTCAAAATAAGTAAATATTTTTTTTATCAATATTTTAATTATTTTAGAGAATCCAAAAATAATTTACCCAATTATTAAATCATTATTTTAGTAAAATTTTTACTAATTTTGTATTATATACGTAGTTTTAATATATTATAATAAAAAATTAAATAATATTATTAAATAAAAAAAATATAATTTTAATCAAAGATACTTAAATATAGAGAAATATAAATTAGAATAATATTTTTAAAATTTTTATTTAAAAAATAATAAGTAAATAATATCACATCGAACTAACATAGCACTAAATTTGACACAACACTCTTCATTATGGTATATTTAGTGCAATGTTTAGTATTAGATTGGAGCAAATTTTATACCAAAAATTGCAGTATTTTAATGCGATTATATTGGGTTTGAGAGGCTCTTAGGTATTTAGGGAATATGTACTTTGAATGGTAGAAGATATTCGGGAAGTCAAGCAAATAAAAGAAAAACAATTCAAAGTTACTCGTTACCTTAGACAGTTCAAAGTTTCAAAGCGCATATAGCTTGAAGGCTTGAATAAAGGAAAGAAAAACATTAAACAACCAAAAATAACTAGAATGTTTCCTTAAGCTATTCCAAATCAAAACTTCTGAATGACTTCGGTCCAGGACATAACATCTAAAATTTACATCCGAAATAAAACACATAAATATTAAAAAAATAGTTTTAACGTTCTTGTGGATGTTCCTCACTCTAATAAGTGTATCACATAATTCCCAAATGGATACACAGATGCAATGCTTTGATATAGAATCTCATTTACCACCCAGGGTGGGGAACTGCCCAGGATCTTCAATGGAGGGAGCAGGCACTCTATAAGATGCATGAGTACCACTAAACCCACGGCCAACTCTTGAACCACGGTCACCTCTTGAATCACGGTCACCTCGGTCTCCACGCCCATGGCCTCTTTCTCCTCGTCCCCCAGGAGCAAAGAAACTCTTCGCTTCACCAGACTTTAAAAAATCCTTCTTTACAGCAGACTACACCCATATATAAATTAGTCATTAGTCATGATAAGTATTCAAGAACAAATAAAACCAATTTTAACCAGAGACAAGACTCAAAGAAATACTGTATAGAAAGAATAATTAATATTTTCCAAGCCTGCAGCCACAAATAACAAAAACATAATGATGTTTTCTTCAGTATTTTCAGCAAGACACCAAAACGCTGAAACCATAAGCAATCACAAATAGAAGTTTAAATAACCTTTTTCGACTTTTCATCCTTTTCAGCATCTTTGCGCTTATCCTTATCAGAACCCTGGGGATTAAAGAACAAATTAAATTGTATTAAGTAAATTAGCATAGCACCACGGTATTGGTTCGATCATACCAACTTGATGAAAATCTCATAATTTCCCTTTTTACTAGAAAGTTGGTGCATCGACTGGAATTCTTTGTCATTGACCTTCCTTTCCTCGGAAGTCTTTAGAGAAAGCAAAGCTTTTCTCTTCTCTTCAAGTATCATCTCATATTCTTCCAAAGTCATTTCCTATTAATAATCAAAACGCACCAAATGAGCATAACAATGTGTTGTAGAAATCCTTACAAAAATCACACTCAATTGATTTTTGCAACATATGCATCGACAGAATAACAGAAAGTATGGATTAAGCATCTTATCATATGTTTGAGTTTATATATCTCAAAGCAAGTAAATGGCAGCCCAATAAAGTTTATTTATATTTATAAAAGTTTTGTTACAAGATGTTTCTAAAAAACCTTAAGTTTCTCTTCTTGGTATGGCATCATCGTAAATTATAATTATTATCATCATCACCAGCTCCTGGTACCAGCTCTCGAACCCTCAGTTCAATAGAAAACTACTAGTAGCCCGAGACTGTATGGAGGCCAGTTCTTGGTATGGTATCATAGCATAAAAGAACGTGTAGATGAAACATCTCAAACTTTGCATGTTGTTATCTCAATGCTAAACTCTAGTAAAGATGGGTCAAGCTACTTATTTCGTAATTTTTATAAATTCTGTTAAAAAAATTAAAGTCTGGAAAGCAATATCATAGTTATTTTTCTCGGTATGGTATGCTTCAGTTTTCAAGCAAAACAAACATATAAATTAATATTAGTTATTATGCACTCACAATTGCAATGATAAACTAAAAATCCCAACTCCTAGTAGTTCCATAGTTGCAGTTTTTGGGGAAAAACAAAGCAAGATACCTATGAGCAAAACAGACGACTATTCATCACCAACACAGATTTAATAAGCAATAGATTCTACAAAACTAGAAAAATAGACTATACCTTCTCCTCAGGCTCCTTCTCTTCTCTCTCATTGACAGGTTTCTCTTTGCTACCATCTGCAGCTTCCTCCTCAACCACCTGCTTGTTAGCACCACCATTCTTTTCATTTTCAACAACAGGCTCTAGAGTAACCCTTAATTTAGCATAAAGAATCAAACATGACATGGCATCCATTACTTACTAAACCAAATATAATAGTTAAATAAGGCGTCTATACTTTGCACTCTATCGATAGTAACAAAAATACTTACGAAACAATCTCATCAGAAGGAATTCTCCAATTCCCACGACCAGACCCTTCCCTCTTAAGCTCATTCCTGATCAAGTTAAAATACAAAGAATAAATTATTAGTTAAGAATAATTCAAATAGAAAAAATTGCCTACCAAGAACCAAAAAATCCAAAAGACTTACCCACGTCCAGTACCACTGTGATGTTCATACCTCTTGGGGTGTTCCCCATCCACAGCTTCATCGTTGCTACGACCACGGCGACCACCATGGAAGGAACCTCGAGGACCACCATAACCACCACACCTTTCATTAGGTTTCTCCGTATCTCCATCTTCGAGCTGCCTGTATCTTCCAGAAAATCCATTGCCAAATGAGTTGTGATTGTTGACTGAATCTCTGTTAAATCCTCTTCCACCACCGCGTCCACGTCCAGACCCTCTTCCACCACCAAATCCACTTCCATGTCCACCTTCATTCTTAGTTTCCCTTGATTCCTTCACTATACAATAAAAACAAAGAAACGATGATATACACCAAACAAAAACAAAATTTACAAAAACATTTAGTACCCATTGAGGATAAAGAGGTATAATAAATTTTCAATAGAAAAGAAATAATTAACTAAAACATTTCTTTCACTAGTCAGCCAGCATCAAACTAATAATACTCAGATGACTCTCAACACATCGTTCATACTTCATTCTCTTAAGTCTTAACGAGTAATCAACACAACGTTCAGGTATTGGGTCAATACAATGAACACAAGTGATCAGAACCTCAAGAATGCAATTCCAGAATATCAAAAGGCTTGACAGATAAATTACATCAGCCAAAACTAATTTCTAGGAATTAGACTACATCATGACTTGAAGGAAACTACTTTAACATTAAAAATGCTAGGGGGGGGAGGGACAACCAAAAAGAATATGGGTAGAACCCACTAAATTGGGTCATGTTCCATTGATCACGATTATAACAAAAATGAAAGAACCCATAAAAATACAAAAAAAATGGCGTTAGAGACCATTTGATCAAACAGAAACTAAAGCAACAAAAGCATTAGATATCATTACAAGATTTAACTTTTCCGCACATTTTGGAGCATCCCTAAAACTAATTATCATAAACCAATCATTCATCCAAAACTTTAAGTACAGAAAACAAATAAACGATAACCGGGGCTCACCAGCTCGAGAAGGAGGAATGGGCTTAGAAGGAAGCTTGGCTAGCTTTGCCGGCTGAGCAGCCGGAGCCGGAGGTTTCTTTGGCTCAGCTGCAGGAGCAACCTTTTGCTGAGCAGCTATGAGCTGGCTTGGATCCTCGGTATCATCATCGCCCAAAAGATCAAAAGGGTTGGTGGTTGCCATCGCTCCGATTCAATAAACCCCCTAAGAAATCCACCGACCTCGAAGTAGCAACCGGAGAACCTATTAACTATTTGATTCCATCAACAAAAAGATTACAGAACTGACACACAAGTAATGATACAGTGATAGTTAGAAGACGAACGATAACGAGAGTACGAGTTTGACAGAGAAGAAAATTTGGGGCTCAGGAAAACCCTAGTCAAAGCGGCAGATGATGATAATCAAGGCCAAAGTGGAGGAAAAAACAAGAACTCTCAGCTAATTTTGAGTAGGTATCACTTGTAGTTGATACAGAGCAGATGATGATAATGTTAAAAAGTAGGTGAAAAAATAAATGGCGGATTAAAAATTGATATTTGTAAAACCTCAAGTCATATTTTTCATATTAATTTTTTTATAATCTTTACGGAACACAGTCCGTTTTCTTTCTTTTCGCATATTTTGTATCTATATTATTTAGGATTATTCAATTATCATGTATGCAACTCTAATAACCTGAAATACTTAATAAAGATAATACTTATATAACAGCTCGTATATATCTACTTGATTATTTGAAATAATTAATAAAGAACTAAGATTCAAGACCTAACTTAAATAAATGGTTTGGTACGTTACTTTAACGATATGAATCACCTTTATATACAAGACTTCAGACAACACGTATGTAAAAATATAAACACAATACCTAATTTTATGACAAACTATTTTGTATATACTGTAGTCATTTGTATAAGAGTGTTAGCCTACATAACATCGATATCTGTGTAATATATGCTATATATATCTCATAAGTGAGAAGAATAAAGAATCCACTCATTATTAATATTTTATATTTATCTCTAGAATCCTTATAGTTTTATAACGTGAAAATTCTCTAAATAATTGGTACCCAGCATGCGACTTTAAATTTTCTCAATCCATATGAGAGAATTTAAGACCTTTCATTCTTTAGCTAGGAGAATTACTTCGTTAGGAAAATTACTTGGTGTCAATCACTATTTTAATTCATTATAACAGAGTATCATCCCAGTTATACAAATAATATGACTAGCCCTATCCACACTCCATTTTACCCATTTGTTACTCTATGTTATGATTTTACGATTTTTTTGCTGATTGAAATTGAAAATTAAATTACCCTAAAGTGGGTAGAAGTATATCAAGACAAAGGGTCATGATAAGTATACGAAGACTTTCAAATTGAGGTTGACAAAAACTAAAGAGGAACAAATTGGACATGACTTGATTGGACGTAGTGTAAGCTAAAGATGAACGAGTTGTAGTTATGGGCTATATGTGTGAACTATAAGTTGCACGACCTTATTCAAGAGGTAAATAAGAGTATACGACTAGGTTCCCATATCATATCGCCAACAAGGTGCCGTTTTTCCTTCCAATAAAAGCTTCAAGGACGTCACTTTCCTAACTTCGACGTCAAATTCCAAGGTTAATCTAAGATTCAAGTCATACTCATGAATCGGGTCTAGCTCGACCCAAGTAAACTGATTGCACCGATTAATAATTAACTGGGTCAGGGGATGAATTGGAGAATACAATTAAAAGTTTGGGGTGAGGTGTTCGCATATGAGTCGTCGCCATCTGCAGGACAATCTATGCATTACAAATCATTGATTAATAGTTGTAACCCTAGTTGTGATATGTTATCGTAACCTCACAAATTGTGTTCATTGATGCATGTTGTGTATCGAGTGCTCATTTGGGTCCCATCAGTGATAGACGGCTTGATTGAATGACTTAGTGAATTTTTGGACTAAAGTTTATTGAGAAAAATGGACACAATCTAGAAATTAGAATGAATGGAAAATGGTCGTGATATAGAGAAATAGACTGGTTTGGTTCTATTAGAGCTATCGCGAATCAGACTTAACTCAACGGGACTTGGTACAAACTGGTGAGAAACATATTAGGTTAGTATGATTGGAACTACCACGATCTAAAGAATGGACTGGGTCTTGATCAGCTGAAGCTAGCATACTAAAAAAGGGCGAGTAGATGTATTATGTTGCTTGAGCAAGATGCAATTGGAGTGGAAATCTTTGGTTGCACCATTCTAGTTATCAGTCTCACATATTTTAAAGACACCAAGAAACAAGCAAACTCCACATAACATCAAAAATCGACTCTGAGTCAGATGGGTTAGCTTTCGATCTAAAATCGACTTAAAACCACCGACCGACGGGCTAAGTGAACGACTTGGAGAGATGTAGAGTTGTAAATCAATGCTCTATAAAATCCATTGTGAATGGATTGGAGAGAAACGAACTGGGCTTAGCTTGACCCAAATGAAAAGGCAAACTATGCTAGCCACTATTAATCATCTTCTTACTGTAGACCCACTCAAACTTCTCTAGTGAAGAACAAACTACACTAGGTCAGTTTCCATAGATGATAAATGGGTTACATTGGTGATTTTTGGATTGATTTGCAGTGGTAATTCTTGGACTGAATTTCATCATCATTTAGCACGGTAGTTCCTATTAGACTCAATTGTTGACCTCAAAGGTTAGCTCTTGCAGTAACTTCCATCATCGAAACATCGACGATTTTGATCCTCTACCAATTCCATTGTATCTTGATCCCCGAATTCCTAACAATGGTGACAATTCCTATGCTGACCCTTCATCATATACAGATGTGATTTTCAAATCATTTGATGGTAACGACATTAATGGTGTAGAAATCTCCAACAAGAACATATAAACTTCAGGTTCTATTTTGAGATCGTCTTCATCTTTGAGCTCAAAATATCTAAAAGTTATGGTCTCAAATCTCCAAAAAGAGCATTACAGGGGTTTTTATACCACCAAGAACAAATAAGAATATAATAGTGCTATTTTGTTAAGTTATCTATTACAACCAATGGGTTATCAACAGTCTCATATAGGCAATTTTAAATGGTTAATTGAAAGGTGTTTGTAGGAAAATACCTACCTAACATCATACTAAAACCATGCCAATAGCTTACCACTTTGGCCTTAATGGAAAAGAGTGATCTTTTAGATGATCCAGAAAAATAAGCAGTGAAATAAGCCCTACAATAAATTCACTTGAAGAACAGGCTAGAATGGTTGAAAGTGGTCATGGAATAGGGTTGAAATGAACTGGGCCTAGGCCAGTTGCAACTCATGAAGTGAAGAACGGGCTAGGCTTAGGTTAACTAAAGTTGGAGCACACTTGAAACCAAGTATCACCTGTAAAAAATACATAGTTTGTCTAATAAAGGCTATACGTTTTCATCATCGAATACTTTTAGCACCTATGTATTCACTTCATAACCTCAAATCGTCGATGCCTTCTACCTTCCTTACCCTGTTGTCAATAACTTTGATATTTCTATGACACATAGGTCAATTTTGATAGGGACAACACTTTTATGTGGATTAAGCAGCTAAGTTCCATATTATAATTATGCACTTGATTTGATACTTGATTTTGAATCTCCTCATAGTGATATGTTTATTGAGGCACAAAATGAATTAATTGACTCAACAATAGAAATTCTTTATGGTATGATTCATGCTAAATATATTTTGACTAGCAAAGGTACGGAAACAATATCGGACAAGTACAAGGCCTAAGATCTTGGTAGATGTTCTAGAGTTATTTTGTGGGCAACCCTACCTCCCAGTTGGCCAATTAGACATTCTTAGATCAAGTACAATAAAGATATACTACCTCAAATGATCATTACATTTGAGGGGCGGGCCTGATTAGAGTTGGTACGACTAGCGTTACATCGAATAAGAGATTTCATTTAGAGATCTCTGATAATGGTTGTATCGCCATGATTTTGAGGACTGGGCTAATCATTATATATCTTTCTTCTTTATATGATGTATAGGCTAATCTTGGCGACTAAGGTAAAGCTTGGTACACCTAAAGATTTTTGCGACCCAAGCATCTCAAAAATAAATTTTAATGGTTACAACACTTCATTGAAATATGACAATACTTCGATCTTTGAAGTCTATAGTTGAAGATGACCATAAACCTGTGAAACTCAAACTGGATTAACTCTAAAGACAAGGTATGACCTTTTAACTTTATTTATACTTGTGATGGTTCTGTTTTATCTAACATAAACAGGTGAAAATACATGTTTACAAACACTTAGCCTAGGGAAGAAAGTGATGTGCTCCTGAAGAATTCTCGTGAAAAATTAGTGTTGTTCTCTTTATTGTGGACTAAAGTGTTAAAATCTGTCCTAATTGAGTAAGTGTGGTTTATGGCACCACATGGGGTCATTGCAATTTGTTACAAAGTTCTTGAATATGTATATTTGCCCGAGGGTTCTTCAATGTAATAATATTAAAACATGATGGGTGATGATACAACATATCAAGCTCACCCAACTAGCTCCTAACATTACATGAAAGAAACACATGGTGGTGATATCATATTATTACTTGTGACCGTGCTATTTACTTCAAGGGGTGAAAGGTGATGAGCAGAATCGTGATCACCAAATACTTTGATGAACGAAAATCGGCATCGCCGATCCTGCCAATACTTTGGTTTTATATTTATAAAACTCTCGCAAGTGCACGAATCATTTCATAGAAAATGATAAGTATACTCCCAAGGTCGATCTAAGGAAGGAATGTATGTGGTTTTTAATTTATTATTCAAACTTTTAAAAACGAAATTAAATCCTAAACATCCTGTCACGATATTTTTGGGTTTTGTGTTTTTAATCTAATAACAGAAAATTAAACATAGATTCAATAAACATTCATGCAAATTTTATCTTTTATAATGGTGGAGTATTTATGGATATAATAACTAAGTTAATTATGCTTGCTCGTATTATTTAGGTTATTAAATATATGAATTGATATTTATTGATTCTCCCTTTTGTATGAATACCACCTTTAGTGGGGTTAGATATTCTTTGTTAACTAAACAAATCAATTAACACCTACAAGAAGGGTTGATAACTAGTTTGGTTAATTAAATTAATTCCTTTTTCTAAGAGATTGAAAATGAACCATTTAAATGCCACATTTGGTGGGGTTAGACAGTTTAAACTTTATTCAAGGTGTCCAAATTAAACCTAAGAATTTAGTTATCTGAGTACTAACTTTCAAGCTTTAAAATCACTACCGAAACACATGTCGTCAATATCGCTTTCTAGATAATAATTTATAAAAACTTTTGAAATAGAAGCTTCACTCTAACTACCTAAGGATTGTACTCATCAAATAAAAGAAAGCACTACTATAAATCGTAGATCGATAACTAAACCTTAAAATCTAATTTTTCGTGTTTAAGTTTGTAATGAAAATAATATATTTTCTTCTAACATTCTTAATATAAAATCATGAATAAAAATAAAATCAATTCATTTTAGAGATTTTTACCTATTTAATATTTCTCGCAAGCATAACAACGCCATTATTACATCATGTTTACTAAACAGGCCGCTAAATTTAACCACAGACAAATTAAATATAACATGTAAGAATAAAGTAAAAATAACTGTAAAGTTAAAATAAAATCCTTACGTAACTTCGACGCTATTCCTCAAGGTTGAAAAAACTCCAAGCGAATTTGCACTCTCATTTATTGAACCAAAAAGCTAAAATATTACAAAAACATAACTAGTTTTTCCCTAAAAAGGGAAGAACTCTAAAACTAAGAGAAATTAACTAAGAAAAGCTAAAAACTAAGAAAACATAAAAAAAACTAAAAATCTAAAAAAAGAGAGAAAGAAAGAGAGAAAA
This sequence comes from Hippophae rhamnoides, assembly GCA_033030585.1. Classification (NCBI taxonomy): domain Eukaryota; kingdom Viridiplantae; phylum Streptophyta; class Magnoliopsida; order Rosales; family Elaeagnaceae; genus Hippophae; species Hippophae rhamnoides. The sequence goes on along the minus strand of CM065428.1, from coordinate 55,057,683 downwards.
GAATGTATTCGTGAGGTTTTCAAGGTGTTTCTAAGTGAAGCGGAAGGGGTATTTATAGGTGAGGGTCATCAATGACGCCATCAATGACGCTGGCCGGGTCAGACGCGGAAAATGGGGTGAAAACGCCGCGCTGAGGGGCGTTGCTATCGGGCCATACGCGCGGAACAGAACCCGCTACATGCCGCTCGCTGCATTTAACAAGAATCACAAGGTTAAAGGCGCAGATGAACAAGACTTCGCTAGCCTGGGGTTATGAAGCGCTGGCACAGCGTTTTTCTCCTTTTTTGATATTTTTGACCTTTTTCGACCCATTTTGTCATTAGTTTTTCCATATTTGTTGATCTTTCCCCATTTATTTATTGATATTTTTGTGATGTATTGCTTCAAGTATTCTCTTGAGTATTTAAATTCATGCTAAGCCAAAATACCCGAAAAACAATAAAAATACCCGTGATTCGAAAAAGACAAATTATATAAATATATGATAAAACATATAAATATATATATTCTTAATCAATTAACGAGCATAAAATCATGGTAATTTTAGTGCTTTTTGAGTACTCATCACAATCCCCAACTACTTTCGCTAGTCCCTTAGCAAGAGAAGCCGATAAAAACTAAAAATTAAACTATCGTAAATCACTTCCGTGGATTGGACACGTTGCATTTAGCCTATGAATAAGCCATTAAACCCCTAGGTTTCCTCAGGACGATCTAGTTTCGAGTCTCGTGAGGGTTTTTAGTAATGATACCCACAAACATTGGAACTAAATGTAAAAACAAAAGAAACAATAAAAACAAACAACTTAAAAAATTAAATTTACAATAAAATCACAAATTAACAACATCTCACAAAAATGTCTCATACTATTTAATCTCCTTTAAGATAATAATTAAAATCTCAAGCATAAGTTATTTTAATCTCTTTAAACAATCATGATTTATTATAATAAATAGTCGAAAATCATTTTCATATTTCATATAAAAAATGTATCAATTTAATTTCATCCAATTTCTGTCATGAATCGTAAGTGCCTAATTTCATTCCTCACAAGTCAATACTCTCAAAACACCGAATCCTAAGGGTTCAAACACTCATACTAATTTATATGCGAAAGAGTTTGATGTATAGAACGAACTAATATGCTCGCATATGTATAAAGAATAAAGGCTCAAAAGTGTTATTTCTTAACATTGATCTCATTTAAAGGAATCAAATGTATAAATTATAAAGATATCATATATAAAAATTATTTTCATGCATAAATCAAACTCATTAAGAAAGAATTTCAAGATATATGCCATTTACAAATGAAGAGAAGGTAATGACTTTTTAGGGAATTATTTCCTATATCCTTCTTTTGTAATTAGCCTTTACTCACAACTTCAGTAGGCAATGTGGGTTATAAGATATAGATGATACTCTATTTTTTTTCTCAGAGATATTTTTCAATACGTGGTATTTTTTAGAGAGTCAACCCATGTACAGATTGTACATTTTTTTGGATTTTGGTGAGTTGGTTAATTTTGTGGCTTTTTCGCTTTGATCTTGGTTTGTGTAACCCCAGGATATGTCTTTTTGTTTTTGTAGTAGTCATGCATAAATGAGATATAAGCATATACTATCAATTTCTACTCAAATCATTTAATCTAAGCAAAAATAATAATCAAAAATATATGATACTCTATTAAGATGAGAAAAAAAATTCATACATTCAATGCTTAATACCTATAGAGATCATCTAAAAATTTGAATAAATAAAAAATGTGTTTGGAGTAGAAAAAATATATATTTCACTCTGAATAAAGGAAATTAGGCTCAAATTATATCTCACAAAGGTAGTCTCCACTAAAAAAAATTCATAAACACCGATTTTGGGTTTAATATAATTTCTACATCTTATCAAGAAATACTAGTTATGACAAAAACTAACTAACTATCAAAAACTTTGATGCCATCCCCGCAACCGAGTCATCCCGGGCAACGGCGCCAAAAACTTGATGAACGAAAACCGGCATCGCCGATCCTGCCAATACTTTGGTTTTATATTTATAAAACTCTCGCAAGTGCACGAATCATTTCATAGAAAATGATAAGTATACTCCCAAGGTCGATCTAAGGAAGGAATGTATGTGGTTTTTAATTTATTATTCAAACTTTTAAAAACGAAATTAAATCCTAAAACATCCCGTCACGATATTTTTGGGTTTTGTGTTTTTAATCTAATAACAGTAAAAATTAAACATAGATTCAATAAACATTCATGCAAATTTTATCTTTTATAAATAGTGGAGTATTTATGATATAATAATCAAGTTAATTATGCTGTCGTATTATTTAGGTTATTAAAGACATGAATTGATATTTATCGATTCTCCTTTTTTGTATTTAATACCACCTTTAGTGGTTAGATATTCTTTGTTAACTAAACAAATCAATTAACACCTACGGGTGGGGTTGATAACTAATTTTGCTTAATTAAATTAATTCCTTTTTCTAAGAGATTGAAAATGAACCATTTAAATGCCACATTTACGTGGTTAGACAGTTTAAACTTTATTCAAGGTGTCCAAATTAAACCTAAGAATTTAGTTATCCGAGTACTAACTTTCAAGTTTTAAAATCACTACCGAAAACATGTCGTCAACACTCTAACTACCGGGCGATTGTACCATCAAATAAAAGAGCACTACTCTAAATCATACCGGATAACTAAACCTTAAAATCTAATTTTCAGGTTTAAGTTTGTAATGAAAAATAATATATTTCTCTCTAACATTCTTAATATAAAATCATGAATAAAAATAAAATCAATTCATTTTAGAGATTTTTACCTATTTAATATTTCGCAAGCATAACAACGTCATTATTACATCATGTTTACTAAATACCAAAGACAGCTTAAATTTAACCACAGATAAATTAAATATAACATGTAAGAATAAAGCATAAAAATAATCAGAAAGAAAATAAAATCCTTACGTAACTTCGACGCTATTCCCGTTACCGAAAAACTCCAAGAATTGCAGACTCCCATTTATTGAATCAAAAAGCTAAAATATTACAAAAACATAACTAGTTCTTCCCTAAAAAGTGGAAGAACTCTAAAACTAAGAGAAATTAACTAAGAAAAGCTAAAAACTAAGAAAACATAAAAAAACTAAAAATCTAAGAAAAGAGAGAGAAAGAAAGAGAGAAAAGAATGTATTTGGAGGTTTTGAAGGTGTGTTTGAAGTGAAGGAAGGGGTATTTATAGCTGACGGAGAGAAAATGAGTAAAAAAAATGTTAAAAAATTAAAAAACGTGTAATGGAAATGTCGAGGTCATCAATGACGATGACGTCACAATACGTACGACGTGAAAATGGGGTGAAAACGCTGGGCGCGGAGAGGTCATTGGCCGGCGCTACTTGTGTCGCCACGCTTTATCAGAATCTTAGCTGTTGCTACAAGAAGGTCATACAAGATGAACAAGAACCCGCTGCGGCGCTGGGTGAGTCAAGGCGCGGCCAAGCACGCTTTTTCTCTTTTTTGACATTTTTGACCTTTTTCGACCCATTTTCATCGGGCTTTTTCCATATTTGGCGACCTTTCCCCATTTATTTATTGATATTTTTGTGATGTATTGCTTCAAGTATTCCTCTTTGAGTCTTTAAATTGCGTTTTTAAGCCAAAATACCTGAAAAACAATAAAAATACCCGTGATTTCGAAAAAGACAAATTATATAAATATATGATAAAACATATAAATATATATATTCTTAATCAATTAATGAGTATAAAATCATGGTAATTTTAGTGCTTTTTGAGCACTCATCAAAAGGTTATTGCATTCTATGATATATTATCACACGACATCCTTTGCTCAATTCACCATATTTTCTTTGGTGTGTAAGGTCGATACATGAATTCTCATGCTTCGAGTATTTAATTAATATTGTCAAAGTAATGACTGATTATTCATGCAAGAAAATATATGAGCGCATATAAAGGGTAGGATTTTTCACCCATTGTATGTCATATATCTCGCAAAATATTAATGCGATTAATCCCTCAAGTTTGGAGGAAGGAGTCAACTGACCCCCCACTTGGGATGCAGGATACATCCTATGCCTCATGATTGGAAAAATGAGTCAATTGACCCTCTTACTTGAGATATGGGAACGTCCTAAGAAAAAGTTTTGAGTTCCAAGGTGAACCTCCTCTTTAAGAGCACATATAGGGGTTGGATTCAATTTCACCCTCGCATGTCTCCTATCTTGTGAAAATTTAACACGGTGACCCCTAAGTTTGGAGAAATAAGTCAACTGACCAACCCTTTTGGGCTGCGAAATACATCTTATGCCTCAAGTTAGGAGGATGGATGTCAACTAACCTCCTACTTAGGATGTGGGATAATTCCTAAGAAATGGTGCATCCATTTTTTTGAAGCATATGTGAGGGTTGGATATTTTACCCTTGCATGTCTCATTTCGAGTTTGCCAATATGCACCCCCTATTTTGGAAGCACATGTGAGGAGTTGGATATTTCACCATTGCATGTGTCTCATTTCACAGAAACGATCTTAGGTTCACCAATATGAACCCCCCTTTGGAAGCATGTAAGGGGTTGGATATTTCACCTTTGCATGTCGCATTCAAATGTGGGCTAATAATTTCTTCTAACAAGTTCTCTCACTTCATTTGAAAGGGACCTTAGTTTCTTTAAAATGACGTGTTTAGGAAAGATTTGAGTCATATATTATCTTTTATCCTACCTTTGCCTAAGCTATATATTACAAGCTTAATAAATTCCTATGGATTTTTAGTTATGTTTGTCTACATTAGTGGAGAGAGAAATAAAAAACGAACTTATGAGAATTGAGATTTCATTAAAAATTAATTGCATTCATATTTGCATAAACTCATCCGGATTACATGTGATAAAATATGAAAAGACTTCACACACATAAGAAAATTCATTGTGAAAATGTAACATACTTTTAAATTGATTTCAATGCTTAGATTAAATTCTTATATTTTTTTGAGTTATGTTATTTGTATGATCAATTGGAAATGTTGTGAAAATCACTGTTTGAAGTACATGTATCCTAATTTTATTTCTTTCCTTTTGCTAGAGGACTAGCAAAATCTTAAGTTTGGAGGTGTGATAACTCTATTTTTTAGAGTTATTTTTGTCCATTTTATTAATATTAATTGCTATGTTCTTATTGTTTTTAGTTAATTTTAATTAATTAAATTAATATATACTATTAGTTTTTTAATAAATATACTTTTAAGAAAATTAATGAATTTGAATAAAAAAATGACTTAATTGCAATTAATAAAAGCTACAAATATAATTTGAATTAAAATTTGGTGAAATTACAAATATCAAAATATTAGAAGTTAATTTGAATAAAATTTGAGGGTCAAAATGCAATTAAGAAAATTTAGTTTTTCTGTGTAGGAAAAAGACCACGCGCTCCATTATCCATGCACGCCACACACCGTTAGATCATCCAATCAATGGTCAGGATCAGGTGCGTGGAATCCAGACACGACAAAAGCGAGTGGACCTGGTTTCCTGGATGGCACACTGCTTGGCGCTGAGTGGGGCCCACTTGCTACGTAGGGTGGCATGCAGGGTGGGACCTACATTTCATTGTGAAAAAGTCGGTCCGTGCAACGCGGACCATGTAGACATCGTGCACCCTCCCATTACATTGAATTATAAGCTACCACGTGTTTAGACTAATCTTCCAGCAAATCATATGATGACATGTGGCATGTGTTTGGTAAAATGAAAATGCAGAAACAGCACGCACTTTCAGCGCACCAAGTTCCCGTGCGACGCGTTCTAGCTATTCTTCATGCGCCCACTCATTCCAGTTAATACGAAGCTGCGACATGTCATGTTATTTTTGCCAGCAAGTCAAAGATCGACACGTGACATGCGTTTAAAAATAAAATAAAACACAGAACGACACACTCTTCCAGTTGAACAGTTATTCTCTCGACGCGTGTGCTTTTTTATTATTTTCCATATATTTATGTCCCATACTACATGCATTTTTATAAAAAAAAATTGTTTGGGAGTGGTATATAGGAGACGCGAGAAAAGATGTTGGAGAGTTTTTTTAGAGTTTTTCATTTTTTTCCACTTCACTTCAATTTTTAGTTTCTTCTCTACGTGTTTTCTACAACACAGAAACTTTTCTTTAACATTTTTATGTTGTTATTTTCTTAGGAAATAGAGAGAAATAAGACAACGAAGAAGAAGAAAAGGGAAGAAATTTATTTTTCATTGAGGAATCGTGAAAGAGTTTCTCCTAATCTTTTTTTTTAATTTTATTTCTCTGAAATGTCTGATTATTTTTGTATTGTAATTTTAATTTCTCCTATGAACTAATTTATTTGTCTGATTATTGTTGTATTGTAATTTTAATTTTTCTTATGAACTAATTTATTTGTTCTAGGGTTGCAGTGTAGCTTAAATTATGAAACTTGAATTAATTATTTTTGAATGATTTATGGAACGATTTTAAGTTGTTTATTTTATCTGTGCTTAATACTTTTAATTATTGGAAGATTAATTAATTGATCTATGACACTTAAATAAACTTGGAAAAGACATTTTTGTGTGTTACTCGTGATAAAATAAAACACACACACACACACACATATATATATATAAAAGATAGGAATATACCTTTATTGTACGTGTAACTATTTGAGAACTTAGAACTTAATAAATCTGGTTGAATTTAATTCTCATAGGAATATAGTGAATTATTTTAACGAGATGTGTTTATATGGAGCTCGAAAGAGATATATGGATAAATTAGGAGTTCTTAGTTAACAACTTAAAATACGAGAATATAAATCAAGAGAAAATAATATGATTCAAGTGGATTAATTTGGTGAAACTACAATCCTAGAATTTTCTTATAGACTGTTATAAAAATAAGTTAGTCAAACTGTATCAAACTATCGACTGTTTGGATAAAATCAGGTTGAAATAATTTTAGTAATTAACGAACACTAGTAACAAATTTCCATGTGAACAATATTTTACTTATCATATTATTACTTGTGACCGTGTATACTTGCACGATTTTATGTTCTCCAAAAGAGACAACAATGAAATTATTATAAAGTTAGACTATCCACTCCATATATGGCGTAAACGACCAATCTATTATCCAGATATTGATGAAGTTATTATAAAGTCCATGCTATTTACTTCAGGGCGTGTAAGGTTATTGCATTTTATGATCTATTATCACACGACATCCTTTGCTCAATTCACCATATTTTCTTTGGCGTGTAAGGTCGATATATAAACTCTCATGCTTCGAGTATTTAATTAATATTGTCAAAGTGATGACTGATTATTCATGCAAGAAAATATATATGCGCATATGAAGGGTAGGATTTTTCAACCATTGTATGTCGCATATCTCGCGAAATATTAATGCGATTAATCCCTCAAGTTTGGAGGAAGGAGTCAACTGACCCCCCACTTGGAATGTAGGATATGTCCTATGCCTCATGATTGGAGAAATGAGTCAATTGACCCTCCTACTTGAGCTACGTGATACGTCCTAAGAAAAAGTATTAAGTTCCAAGGTGAACCTCCTTTTTAAGAACATATATAGGGGTTGGATTCAATTTTACCCTCGCATGTCTCCTATCTTATGAAAATTTAACACGGTGACCCCTAAGTTTGGAGAAATAAGTCAACTGGCCACCCCACTTAAGATGCGAGATACGTCTTATGCCTCAAGTTAGGAGGATGGATGTCAACTAACCCCCTACTTGGGATGTGGGATAATTTCTAAGAAATAGTGCACCCATTTTTTTGAAGCATATGTGAGGGTTGGGTATTTCACCCTTGCATGTCTCATTTTGAGTTCTCCAATGTGCCCCCCCTTTTGGAAGCACATGTGAGGGGTTCAATATTTTACCCTTGCATGTCTCATTTCGAGTTTGCCAATTACCCATATTTTGGAAGCACATGTGAGAAGTTGGATATTTCACCCTTGCATGTCTCATTTCACGGAAACGATCTTAGGTTCACCAATATGAACCCCCCTTTGGAAGCATGTGAGGGGTTGGATATTTCACCCTTGCATGTCGCATTCAAATGTGGGCTAATAATTTCCTCTAACAAGTTCTCCCACTTCATTTGAAAGGAAGCTCAGTTCCCCCCACTACTTCGGTGTTAGAAGCAATATAGATGTGGCAATCCATAGATTCTTCATTTAGTGAGGTAGGAATATAGGTCCATAATTCACCTTGATACTTATAAAAGGTGACTCCTTGTCGGCTTCTTTGCTCTTTAAAAGGCAGTTGAGGTATATGAGATATCTTTGTACTATAAAAGGCTACTTTACTCCTACTATTTTGAAAAGACCATATCAAGGTGTAATACGACACAATTAAGTCCAATTTATAGGCTTATATTTTGAAATTACAAATCATGAAACTCATTTCGATTTTGTGGTCTCAATTAAGTCAAATAGTGAGGTAATAATGTTTAACAGATTGATTGAGTCTAGATGAGGTATTTTAATAAGTTCCTCGTCTACACAATTGGAATTTCAATATAGGTAAGATATTTTGACTAGTCCTTGACATTATCAACTACAAGTCATGGGTACCAAACATCGATTGAATCTTCAAACTCAAATATTTATATAATCCATTCCTACAAAAATAAATGAACTCGTCCTAAACTATTGTGGAGATCGTTGACAAGAAACACATTATTAAGGAGTTTCAATAGTAACATGTGACTAACAAGGGCTTAGATATATGTCTTCTAATTACACAGCCATTCATCTCCTTGTTCATACTAAATACTCAATTGTTCCCCCCGCAACAATGGAGAGTTGTCATAGCATTCACCTAGTGATCTAAGATATATCGCTAATATGGTGAAGGTAACATTATCGTTTAACACCACATATATAACGTGGTAATGAGAATATACTCTTAACGACCTGGTTACCTCGTAACTAGGGGAGTTCGTGTCAGACATAACACTTATGAAAGAGGTTGTTATCTATTAAAGAACCTACTTAATCAGACTTTTTGTTTATAGCGGCCTAACTATACAAGGAGCAGGCAATGAAGTATTATTCCTTTAACTTCTCAAAATCAAGTGAATATGAGAGTTTGGTATTATTCAGGTAGTAGGTACGTGACTCTAGTGACTCGAGGTACCTCGCTCATATGGTGGAGGTAGCACTTGTATAGTAGCTTATATATAGTGATACGATCCTTGGAAACATTCTATTAAGACTTGAGGGTCGAGACTTGGCCTAAGTAAATGGCCTAGTATATCACCCTATCGACTTGGGTCACATTTACATATAAGACCTTAGGCATAATGTATATAAAGACCTGAGGACATAGACCTAATTTTATAAAAAACTACTTTATATGTACTCTGACAGCTCATATGAGAACGCCAATTTATATAATCTCGACAACTTTCTAATATGTGCTATAAATACCTCCTTAGTAAGAAAATAAAAGACCCTTTTCATTATTAACCTTTCATACTTCTTTCTAAAAATAATAGAATCCTATAATGTAAAAATTCTCCAAACAAGTATTATTTTTTAAAAAATATTTTTTTAATTTATAAAATAATCATAACATATCATAAGTAAAATAAATTCAAATTATGAAGTTGTTATATATAACACAATAGGCATTTGTACCATTTTGATTAGGGATGACATACTTATAAACAAAAGACTATTATAATAATATCCATAAATGTAATGTATCGATTTTAGATAAATTTAAAAAATAAATATTAATTATGGGTGAATAATATTTTTCACTTTCCATCATTTAATCACATTTTTTAATTTTTTAATATTTAATTTAATTTTTTTTAAAAAACATTAACCTACATAATTTTAAATATATATGTAAAAACAAATAAAAATTTAACTTAATCATTGAAGTATTGTTTTCTTAATAAGAAAATAATATTTTTATATATCATTATATATATATATATAAATATAATATTAATAAATTTTTAATTTAAATTAATCATTATATAATCATCTTTGTTAAATATTTAATTGGGTATAATTATTCTCTTAAAAAATCCATCAAATTTTTAAATATAATTATGATTATGATTTCATGTGTATAACACGTTTATGTTTAATATTAGATTCACTAATAATGATGTGATTTTAGATTTTTAACTTAAAGCATATATTTAATCTTTAAAGTTTGTCCACATTTAGACCATTATGTTTTTTAATAATTCAGTTCTGAAATTTTTATTTTTTATACTTAATTTCTCGATTTTTTTCCAACAATTCAATCATTAAATTTTTTAATTTTTATACTTGGATCCTAAATTTTTATTTTTATCTAAAATCAATTGCCAATTCAATTTTTTTAATTTAAGGATAAAAATAAAAATTTAGGAACTAAATATAAAAATTAAAAAATTTAGTTATTGAATTGTAAAAAAAATAAAATAAAAAGACTTAAATATAAACTTGAACAAAATTCAAAAACTAATTATACAATTAAATCGAATTTTTTCTAGAAAACTTTTAACTCAAGGGAGAGTTAATTTAAATTACTTTCATGATTTTATGTTATTATCTCCTTTTATTTTCATCAAGCCACACGAAACTTTTAATGACTAAGTTTTATTTATCTTAAAAAAATCTATTTATTATAAATTAATGATAAATTATAAATATATAGTAAATATAATTAAATTTAGTAAAACAATTACATATCAATTATAATTATAATTATAATTATAATTATAATAATTATAATTATAATATAATTATAATATTTAAAAATATTTTTTTATTTATTGTTGCAATTGTACCATTAAAACACAATTTAAATATGATTAAATTATAATTTTATTATTAATTATGTAAATTGTTATTAAATTTATAAACATAATTAAGTCATAATTATATTTATGTAACGGAGTATCTTTGTAATATCAAAGTTTAGTCCGTGCGAAGGCAAAATTAATATTTTTTAAATTTTTTTAAATATATTAATTTTAATTGTATAAACTTAAAATAACAAGTTATCTCGTATTCATATAAAAACCCAATTTCCCTTTTGAACCGTTTAGCAACTGCTGCAGTGTTTTCCCTTTTCTTTTGCCTTAAAAAAAAAAACGAGAATTTCGAGGCATAAGTAACGGCTAATGGCCGTCCAATAGGCAAAGAGAGCAATGGTAAACATATTTTTATAGGATAATAACTCTTTTTATTATTATTTATTTATTTATTTTTGGCCATGACCGGATAACAAAATATAATTATGAGAATTTGTTATTATTATAACTCTTTCCCGAGAACAAAGCAACCTATTAAAGAGAAAGAAAAAAGAAAGGGGGAAGAAAGTAAAGTATTCTCTGGGTCTCTCTCAATATGAATGCGAAGTCTGGGTAAAAAAGCACGATAAGAGAGAAAGTAAACACGGTAAACAAAAGCAGGATAAGAGGTATTGCGTCGATCTTTAAAAGTCAGTGGATCCGAAAATTTCCTACGAGCTGAGCTAATTATACTTAAATTAAGTTGTCGGACTTGGCGTTTTGAGAGCTTCAATAGCTAGTAATTATCAGATTCCCATAAGGTAATACCGTTGAATTAATAATAATCGAGTTAATTTTTGTCTGTTTGATCTAGTTTTCATGTTTTTGTCCCATATATTCATTTGTTTGTTCAAGGGTTTACTAAATTGGCTATGCAAAACTCTACAGGAAACAAGCTTTGAAATTTGAGATGTGCCGTCAAGATTCATGCTTGCATTTGCGTGTAGATGAAGCAGCTGCAATGGAAGAGAGATTGCTTATATATTGCAAGCCCGTTGAGCTGTACAATATTCTTCGCTCCCGGGCCCTTCACAGCGTAATAATTTGAACTTACTTATATGTGTTTATTGTTGTTCTCTATGGTTATACATAAATCTAATTATGTTTGTGGTTTTGCTAATGCTTCCTTTGTAGTGACCTTTGCTCAATTTGGGCAGCATCAATGCTCTTGTTTTGCTTTGATAATGTTATTACTTGTGAAATCATGTATTCGGTGGTGTCAAATGCCAAAAGGAAATAAGATATGTTTCAATGGATGCTTTTGTTTGTTTGAATATTAGTGGGTTGAAGTGACATGGGTGCTTCTTTGATAGGTTATGAATAAGTGAATAATTAAGAGAAAGTTTAGAGAATCCTTACTTGAGTTGTGGAGTGCGAATTCGGTCTGGCTTTTTTTATGCTTGTTACCGATTGTAACTTGAGAAATTGATCTTGTGTTGTTATTCAGCTATCAAACACTTAGGTTGCGGTCTTTGTTTATGTTATTTGGTTTTTCATATTGTGACTGAAGATTATCAGAGAGAGGTTTTTTTTTTTTTTAGTGGGTGAGGGAAATGGACTACAAAAACAAGTGCAATCCTTTCAGCAGAGGATTGCCTGCATTTTGAGTAAGGGATACTGGCTTTTGTTATAAGGGACTAAATTGTAGGCTAGCCTTCCAAGTTTGGAAAGGCTCCACCTCTACGCGGAATTTCTAATTCAGCCTTTTGTCCTTGCAGCCTTCATTTCTTCGAAGATGTTTGCGTTACAAAATTCAAGCAAGGCACAAAAAGAGGTATGGGTTTCTTCTTGATGGGTAGTAATACTTCAAAGTGCTTGAAGTTGATGATATTTAGCAATTCATTGGGAATGCTAAAACAAGCCATCAAGTTCCTCTTTCCAAGAAACTTTCTTATATAATTTAATAAAATAAATTAATTCAGGGTCGTCCAATTTTCTATATAACTAGGATTAAGATTCATAGAAAGATGCCAGCTGGTTGGATGGTGAGCTTCATACTCTCTTCACAATAACTGCATACTTCGGTCAATATTTCATTTGCCTGTGAATTTATCTGTTCTTTACTTCCAATCTCCATGTCTTACTCCAAAAGGCCTAACCTTTCTGGCTGAACTAGAGCAAAAGAATTTCCCACATTTTGATTTTATCCCTTTATGTTTTTTTAACGATTGTTTGTATGATTATTGGGTAGTTACTGTACTTGTCTTCGTATTTTGTCTAGGCTGAGGGGTGGAATTGTTATCTTCAACTACAGGGACTACAACAACCTGCTACAAAAGACTGAAGGTTAATGAATTTCTGTGCCCTCATAGAACGTTTCCATCATTGCCTCTCTTAGATCGTTTAGTATGCAAAAGTTTATCCAATGTTAAGGGTATATTTTTTGTAGATGACTGTGCATTCCTCATGTTATATGTTCTGTGTGGTTAAGTATTACATTATAGTTTCTTGAGTAACTTGGGTAATGTTGATATTAAGGATCTTTGGATGCCTCGATGGTAGGGACTGGATACACTTTGAGTTTATTTGTTGATAGGGTTGTAGAAATATGGCGTGATTGTAATGAGAAAGTAGGAAATTAAAATACAAATCAAGGAATTGATAATATACATTTTTGGTTTTTAATTTAATATCATTTATGTCCTAACTATTACTTGTTTCTGATTTGAGCATACAGTTACTGAAGGCTTTTCTTGTCCACTTTGCTTGATGGGATGTGCAAGTTTTAAGGTATTAACTGAGATGCATGTTTTTTTAGTGGAATATCAAGTTTTGCTAGAGAGCAGGCAAACGAAAGAAACAAGTGCCAGCATAGTGGATAACGGATAAGCGGAGGATAACTTTGTCATAATAATGTTTCATGCTGTCTTTCATTGACTTGTCTTTCAAACTTGCTGTGATAAAATGATATATTTTCTCCCACAAACTTTTAATTTCTCTTTTATCTGATTTCTTCATCAACTTTCTCAAGTATTTTCCTTTTCATTTCCTTGTATTTTTTACAGCTTTGATTTTGTGCATACATTAGTCATTTAGTGAATGTGCCTTTTTACCGGTTATATATAGTCTTGACATAGAATCCCTTTTGCTTTCAGGGTCTGCGTTATCACTTGACCTCTTCACATGATCTTTTCCACTTTGAGTTTTGGGTTAGTAATCTACAATTTCGAACTTTGTGCATATTTAGTCCATTTCAAGGCTAATCAAGAAGCATTTATAGGTGACTGAAGAGTATCAGACAGTGAATGTCTCTGTGAATGTTGATATATCCGAGGTCAGTTCTTGTGTCAGAATTATTACAGTCGTCTTAGACTTAATATGCATATGGACCAGCATTTTAAAGGAAACCAACCATATGAGATTGGAATAAAAAATTTTGGTAATGGGTTCTTTCTTGGGAAAATAAAATTGCAAATGAAGACATGCAACTACATGAAGATAGCTGGCTTCACTCACAAGTTGCATTCATATTTTGCTTGTTATACTGTTTCAGCCTGAACTTTGTCAGCATACTTTATTTTATATACAGGGCATGGCTAAACTCGTATACCAACATAGAAATATAGAATTCATAATAGTTGCAATTTAATCATAAATCATTATGTTCCTTTTCTTTTTATATTACTTCTGCCACTCAACATTTCCTGCCTTTTGTTTTTCATGTAGACTGTGGCTGATGGAGCAGTCCCACAATTGCACACATTCTTCTTCTGGTTTGTTTTAAATCTTTGTTTACAACTTGTAGTTTTGAATATTTTTGGCTGTGATTTGTGAATGCTGAGAGGTTAAATAATGGTTTCTACAGTTCAAAGCCACGAAGGCGGCAACCCAAGGATCTTTATCTGAAGCAAATTAATGTTCAATTCTTGGAGTTGGACTCACCTCAACTAACAAATGGAGGCATACTCAAGGGATTTTTGGGGAAAGATGATGGTAATGATTTTTTTCTTTTGCATTAAATAAAGATAGCAGGATTCATAAACTAGTAGTCGTACAACATAATCTCCTTTTTTTTGGGTTGTTTCCACTCTCCAGTTTCCATCAATGAGAAAGAAGAAAAAAGGAGAGCTAGAATAGAAGAAAAGAAAATAGGGATTAATTTCTGTTATCCTATGAAATAAGTGAACAATATAAGATCCATGTCTTCTAAGTACATATCAATAGAAAAGTGTTCTCTATTTTTTCCCTTACAAATATTTACGGTGCTCAATTAGATAATTGTAAATCCCTAAACCAATGGGTGAGTAATTATGACTGATTAGTAGTTATGAACTTGACAGTACTTCTTGCTTAATTTAAAACTGCATCGTAGCTTCCCCCATTTGCTGAGATGCTGAATTCTGAAATTCTCCGAATGTTGCTTCTTTGTGATCTTTGTTGGACAATCTTGCTTTATGACAGTAAATGCTCATATAAAAGGACCCTAGGGTGGAGGAATTTTACCTCTGCCATCATCCATGCAGACTGTTTCAAAACATTTGTACTCAAGTTGACTCATTCTAGAAAATTTGAACTTTTGCATTTGATTGCCCTCCGTCATCGTGCTACTCTGTTCAAATTCTATTACCATGGATGTCAAAGTTCAAGATAATTTGACTCTCAAAAGTCAAGGATCTATGACATGATCTGAAAGTGGAATTTTGTTTTATCATCTATAATAATATGGGAACAAGTTTGGATAGAAGGATCGATATATTCTAAACAGAAATATCGGTATTTGATGTAAATTTCATCCGTGACATATGTTAGATTTCTTCTTTCTTTCTAGTGTTTATAGTAAATATTTGGTGGAATAATTTTTTGCTCTTATATGCCTTTTACAAGTAAACAATTGCTTTCTTTGCTTTAGATGCTCTTTCCTGTAAAGGTGAGAAGGCTTCAACGTCATTTCAAGGGGAAAGAGATATGTTGAATGGAAGACATGGTTTGGAAATATTTAGTTCTGATTGTCCCAGTTCCATTGATTGCATAGAACGGGTTGCATCAAGTTCCAATGCTCTGGCTGCTACAATGTCCACGGTTCACTCTTCTATGGACCTTGATACTGTCAAACCACCCTTTGGAAGTGATATTGTCTTACCCACTAAAGCCAAGAAGCTAACTATGGAGCGTTCGGATTCTAGAATGTATGTGAATAGATCATTGTGGTAGCTGTCCATTGATTTCCAGAATCTTCTGTCTGATTTCTTATAATTTTTTTTCAAACTCCCTTAATTTTCCAACAAGCATAGTGATGATCCTATGCTTATTCTGTGCATGGTGCATCATATTATTCCTAATAGGGTTTAATCGATTTTAGTTGCCAAACTTTGCTCCTGTTTAAAATTTGGTCATGAACATTAATTAAAATTTAGTTTGGTATTAGACTACATTAAGTTAGTTAATGGAAATCGGTCACGTGACAGATACGTGTCACCATTGCTTCAGACATCTTCCCTTGAGAATGCCTGTTGTTAACAGAGGCTTTATAAATTTTAGTATTCTATTCCATTCATTCAAGGAATTTGTGACTCCGTGCCTTTTATAAACTTCCTATTCCATTGTCCTGTTCCCATCACTTGAATTAAAAATGCCTGAGAATTATTTTTGACTGCTTCATAGAAGTAATGTTTCCACAATATTAGACTGTTCTTCTTTTAGAAGTTTCATTTTTAAAGACTACCGAGCCATTAATTATATGCAAACTTTTCTTTGTTCAGCCGTCAGCTCCTCCAGAAACGACAGTTTTATCACTCTCACAGGGTTCAGGTAATTATAGACTTGTTTGACAATTTTAAACTTGGCCTAATAAGTTTGGTATATGTGGTTCATACCTCTGAGATGCTTGTGGAAACATGAGAAATCTGATATGCAGTTGTAGAGGAAAGGACAATTTTATATTATGATTTTGGTTGCCGTCTTTTATCTGATTTAATCAAATCATTAAAAGATGGTTTTTGCTTGTCAAGCCTATGGAATTGGAGCAAGTATTATCAGATCGTGATAGTGAAGATGAGGTGGATGATGGTGTTGCAGATCTTGAAGATAAAAGGGTATGCTCAATAGTTATGCTACTTTCTTCTCACTTTTATTGGCCTTTTTTTCCCTCATTTTTTCCAGGGCTCTTCCTTAAGTAACACAACATGGTTTGGCTGGTTTATCTGTCTAATTTGACACTAGTATCCTTATTCTTCTTCAACTCTTCTACAGTTGTGATATTAAACGAATTTACACTTTTTTCAGTGGTATATCAATGCCATTGGAATATTACACACATAAAATGGGCTAAAGCCTAAGCTCTGACTCCTTTCCCTCAAAAATTGAACTCATAGCTTTAAAATTAGTAATTGTTCATGCATTTGATGATGTTTCCTGGTTAATATCATTTAGAACTAATACCAAAACTTTACGTGGCAGATGCTCGATGATTTTGTGGATGTTACCAAAGATGAAAAACAGTTGATGCATCTTTGGAACTCATTTGTGAGAAAGCAGAGGTTGGTACTTTTCCCCCAATTATTACACTCGTCTATTTCAAATTCTGTATTTTCTTCTTATTTTTTCTCTTTGATTTTCTTTTGTTTTTTAATAACAAAGTTCATGAAAGTGATGGGATTTCTATCATCAGATTCCAGCTGCTTTTTCACCCTGCTTTCTTCTTATTTGTGGAATTTTCTTATGGGAACTTTTTTCTTCGTTTTGTAAGGGTATTGGCTGATGGTCACATTCCATGGGCTTGCGAGGCATTTTCAAAACTTCATGGAAGAGAGCTGGTCTTATCTCAAGCACTTTTTTGGTACTTTTCTTGCGTTACCACCATTCCTTAAAGTATATTTTTAAGAAATTTTCCTGGGTTTGCATAAACCACAAATCACATTTATCTTCTGCGTCCAGGTCAAATTACTTTATCTCGGTAAAGATAAAAGTGATTTTTTTTGTCTCTTCTGTTTTATTTTTGGATTGAGGGGACTTCTTTCACTACGTGTTTACACAGATCATATATTTATTTCTTCTCCTTTTATTACTTTTTATGAAACATAACATATCTATTGGATACAGTCATACTCTCTGCCTGCGTGACATAATTATGGTTGATTGTTATTTAATGGATATTTGATTTCTAAGTGTACCATCTGATAAATTATATGAATATTCAATGTTCATGGCACAGGTGTTGGAGATTATTCATGATCAAACTTTGGAATCATGGCCTTCTTGATGGAAGTACCATGAATAGCTGCAATTTAATTCTTGAGAGTTATAGAAATGATGAGGTATTGAATCCCACTAGGAGTTAAAATTGTGTGTTGAAGAGCACAGAGATGAGGTGGTATACGTTACTGCTTTGATTTTTCTCACAGAAAAAGAAGGGGAAAAAATGTTGATAGTAACATTGATGAATATAGGCTAAAATTCTTTTGTACTTGGAATAGGAAACTAAGGTATCTTTCAGAAATATTTATATATGTAGTTGAAATGAGCTCTTTTATTATTTATAATTTTTTTTTATCAAACACTACTTTGTTTGATTCAAATAGTGATTTGAAATAGGAAAGGAGTAGTTTTAGCGCCTAAACGAACTATATTTATTTTATAAATTACTTGCTAAATTTGGCTTTGCCTCACTGATGTTATTTTTCCATTCTTCCTATTGTCCGTACACTTTTAGGGTTGGTTACTTATGTGTATAGTTTCTCTTTCACCTTTCTCCATTATAGTTTCTCTATTTCTCGTGTCTAGACCTCAGGCAGGCTACTCTAGCTTGAGACTTATTACACTGTCAAGAAATAGTCTTTCTGCGGGTAAAATTTGTATCTACGGGTCATTATTTCATCTATGAGAAACATCATTGTCTTCAAGAGGTTCAAGATGTAAGTCAAATGTAAGTGGCACTCTTCTTGATCAAATTGTTGCGGCCCCATTTCGGAGCTCGATGCACGAGCCATGTTTGTTGAGTGTCACTAGGAATTCTTGCTTGATCCTTGTTACCTACTCAATGTGAGGCACATTGCTTAGATATATCATACTGGGAAGAGGAGAGACCAACCTCTAGTACTAATAGGTTGCTGCTTTATTTCTGAAGTTGATTAACACCATTTTTATTTTTATTTTTTTTGGAACCAGATTTACTCTCATTGCTGCACAAAAACAAAACTAAATTAAGAAGGGTTGAGGATGCAACTAACTATAGATTTGCATATACACACAAATAGAGGGAGGGTGGGAGACATCAATAAGTTGAAAGAATCTCTCTTTTTTTAGCCTATGGAATAAGGGGTGACAATATGTCGACATAATACGATATGATAGGAATAAATTTTTTGATCAAATTTAATTAATAAGTTATTATTTCTTATTATAATAAATAGAAAAAAAAATTAAGTAATTTTTTTAAGGTCGATGCTGAAATTATTTAAGAAGAATGTACCAATTTAATAGTTTTGTTATTAAGAAATCTCATATAAATTTTGTTTTTTGTTTTTTTGCTAGACCATATAATTTTGCTTATTTTTTTAACAAAGCTAATATAAAATTATATATGCTACATGTAATTAAATATCACGTAATCCTTTAATGAAAGAAAATATAACACTCACTTAATCCTATATTTGTTAACTAAAATAGTTTTTAAATACAAAACTGATCATTACGTTAGGAATTTTTTTAACAAATCATAAATTAAAGGTAAATTTACAACACATCTACTAGTTAGAGAACAAAGTTTTTCCCAAAATAAAAATTGTCCAAAAGAACAAATGAGTCATAATAACCACTAGCCACGTTTAGAATGAGATAATAGAAGTGGACATGATAAATCAATCTATTCTATTAAAATCGAGATGAATCAAGTTAAATTTTATGTTTTATATGTTTAAATAAATTGGTTTAGATTTTAAAAATACAAAAGTTGATTTGTGTTCAGTTACATTTTAAAATTTACATAGACATTTTAATTGAATTGATCGATATATTATTTATAATATATATTTTTTGAATTTTTATACAGTACATATCATATATGTGTATATATTTGTATTCATTTAATTTGATCTAAAATTTTATATCAATTAAGAAAATGAAACAAATTATATTATTAATGGGAATTTGTCCAAAATGGGTATATTTTTTATAATAATTTAAAAAGTGACATATTTGTTTTAGTTTAAAAAGAGTCAAATTGAAACTTATTCAACCATTTGCTGGTATTTTTTTTTTCTCTCTTCTCTCATATTTCTCATCCACCTATTTTTTTTTCTTTCACGAACAAAACAAACAGTAAACATTTTTTTTTTCTCTCCTCTCCTATTTTTCAATCACATTTCTTCATCTTCTTATCTTCTTAAAAAAAAAACAAAAATAAAATATCTCTATTCAACAAATTTTAATAAATAATAATTTATTTTTATTATAAATAATAATTTATTTTTATTATAAATAAAAATTTATATTTATTTTATTATAAAATAAATTATTTTTATTTTTCAAAATAAAACTTTAATATATATTTTTATACCATAACATTCTCTCTCTCATTTTTTTAATTAACAACCTATCGATAACGTTTTTTTTAAATAATTATTTTTGTATTTTTCTTTTCTCTTACGCTAATTTCGATAACTTTATTTTTTTTAAATATATCCTGTAACCAATTGTTTTTAATAATAATAATAATTTAATAATTTAATAATATAGGCTTTACAATTTTTTTAATAATTTAATTATTTTTATGAATATTATTTATTAAATATAATTATAATTATAATTATAATTATAATTAATAATAATAATGTATTATATTATTTATGAATTATCAAAATATTTAGGATATCATTTTCAATATATGTATAAATTTATATTTATTTTATCTTAAAATAAATTGTTTTTTATTTTTTAAAATAAAGTTTTTAATATATAATATTATAAAAAAATATTTATGTATTTAAAATTAATTATAAATTTATAAGATGTTAATATTTTTTTGTTTATAATAATTATATTTTGTAAAATAGAATTTTTAAATAAAATTGATTAAAAATTTTGATTTCAAGTTTAAGGTAAGATTTTGACTATTTTTTTAAAAAATACTACTTATGTTCATTTTTAAACTATTGTTTAAGATTTGTTTTTTATAGACAAAACCCCATTATTAATCTCGTATGTTAATTTTTTTTACTGTAAATGATAAAAAAATATTTTTTATTCTCAAATTTTTAATAATTTATTTATTTTTAAAAATTTTTACTTAAAATTTGATATACAATTATAACTTAAATATTAATAATAATTTTTTCAATTAAATTATTGATTAAATAGTAAATTTTATTTATTATTTCAAAAGTTAACTTAATTTAAATTTATTTAAAAATTTAAATAAATCAAATTTATAAAATCAATATAAATAGATTAAATTAATATTCTCTAACTGAATTAATGAATTAAGGAAATTCAATTAATATTTTAAACAAAAATCAATTTTTTTATCACAATTGTGAAGTAGTTAGGCCCATCATCCATCAAGTTCCCTTCTTCTTCTTCTTTTTCCTTGATTTATCGTCCATCAAATTCTCAGGCAAGCAAAACCTATACAATAAGAGCGAGAAAGCAAAGGACCATTGCATTTCCTGATGAAATTTGATTTAAATCCGAAACCCTGCGCTAAGTTCCCACCTCCATTCCATAGTAAAGTAAAGGAAGGAGAATAACTGTCTCAGCAAATGGCTACTTTGATGAAATGCCTACTTCTAAGAGGTGGTTTCCTCTTAAAGCTAATCCCGATATTATGAACCAGGTAAATCTACACTTTTGTTACTCCTTATCTCAGATTCATAATCTACTTGATATTATATTTTCAGATTTTAGCTCCATGGGCTCCTTCATGTTATTCAATGTCAATAGGGAACTCTTTTTTTAAAGTAAAATTTATTTGCATGTTTCCATTTACTTGTTAATTTAGTATGGATTGCTTCATAATATTTTGCCTTTAATTATTTTAAAAGGTCATTTTGAAGTTTGAATTTTGTCGAAGCTTCCAAATTGTCATCTGGGTCTTGACTCTTGAGAACATTTTGCTCTTCCAGATCTGAAGCGAAGCATGTCGTTATAACTTGTGACTGCCAAAGCTGATGCTTCTATATTATTTTGATATCTTGTGTTTTCTGTCTTTATATTGAGTTAATAGCTAAGAAAATCAATTGCAAAATGAAAATTTTTGATAGTGGAAATGAAGCATAAAATTGTTTCAGGGATGCTTTGATTCATAAAATTTATGGTCCTGTTTATTAGTCATGTATTTATTGAAACTCTTCTACTTCTATAAATTTATTCAAAATGCCTCCAAAAATAGATGCAACTAAAATGATTGTGTTGCCTGTCGCGTTTACTGGTTCCCTTATGTAATTTGTGTGTCTCTGTATCTTCCAAAATGCTTTTTGGAAATCAGATTAATGGGCACAGGAGTCAATCTATTTGTTCGAGAAAATGTAAATTTTTGGTTGTTGATATGCAGTTCCTATGGGGCCTTGGTGTTTCAGTCGAAGAGGCAGTATGCTGTGATGTTTATTCCTTGGATGAAGAACTTCTAGAAATGGTTCCGAAGCCTGTTCTTCTCGTGCTTTTCCTTTACCCAATAACAGCTCAGGTTTTTTTTTCATTTAATTTTATTTATCGGAAATGTTTTTATCAGGCTCAATGGCCATAATCAACTTATAAGAATATAACTTAACTTCTTTCTATTTCCTTGCTTCTCGTGATGAAATATTTCTAGTGCTGATTTGATTATCTTTTTTTTTCTCAGACTGAAGAAGAGAGAATGCTGCAGGCAAATGAAAACAAAGTGAGTGCAATGATATTTGACCTTTTTAAGTAAATTCTTACTCTTGCTGATGGCCTTTATTTTGTTTTCTTTTCCTTGCACATATTTTCATTATTTGTTTAGATGCTTGACAATGTTTGAAATTGATAATTGAAAATAGTTTATTTTTAAGCATTAAATCAAACGCCTGTAATTATTTTAGGAAATACACTCTTTTCTTTGGATTTTGTTTATAATTGACTACATCATGTATTATTTTGTAGGGTATTTTTTTAGGGAATGCAAATTTTCCGGATTTCTATTTATAATTCACTACATCATGTGTTATCTGTAGGTGTACTAATCTCTTTTATTATTTTTGCACTTCCGGTTGTCTCTCCTTGTTTTCTCTTTAGCACTTGAGGTATGTCTTTATTTTGACGTACATTAATCAGACCTTCTGATTTCAATTGTTGCTTGGAACCTCATGGTGGAGTTTATTTTATGAAACAAACTGTGTGGAATGCTTGTGGAACGATTGGCCTTCTTCATGCTGTTGGAAATATCACTTCAGAGATCAAGCTGCCTAAGATTTCCAAACACTTAGTTTAGTTTCATATAATGGATGGCTTATGTACTGTTGAAGCCATAAAGTTAAGTTGTACAGATTCCTCCCTTTTTTTTTGGTCAAATGATTTTTTTGTTATAGAGCCCAATCCAAGAAAACACACAAACCTAAAGACGTGAAGATTCCTCCCTCTTTCTTGAGGGGTGTATATTTTCGAAGATTTTTGCACCATAGTACACAAAGCTGCAATTGCTTAAGCTCAGCAAGCCACATGGTCTGAGTATATATCTGATATGAATATAGCAGAGAAGAGAGGAAGAAGGGGAACACAGGTGAGAGAGAAGCTGAATTGCTTATATTTTCTGATGTCCCTTTTCTCAATTCAAGAGACTTTACATATATCCATACATGGATGGAATTAAAAGGACAATATTATAACTAATTTCTGATATTCTTAACTGAATTATATCCCTTTTTGCACTGCCTTATTCAGTGGTCCCGGCATGTGTGTTGCCTGCATTTCAATACCATTTGTGGTTCTCCTCAACGCCCACGTGCGCCTACTTGTGAGCGCTTTCTTGCACTCTTGCACGTGCGCCTAGTGCTGCGCCTAGGCATTAAGAGAAGATGTGGCTCATATCATTTCTCCCTCGCTTTGAAAATCATTGTCCTCAAGGATGAAATCAGGGTAGGATTTCGAAAGACGCCATTCATTTTCCCAAATAGTTTCTTCGGTGGGAGCTCCTTTCCATTTAACCAAAATTTCAAGTTTAGGTCGATATTTTTCCTTTTGAATCACACGACGATCTAGAATGGCTTCAGGTTAGGGCATGATTGTTGCTTGATCAGAGATTGGAGATAGTTGCATTAAGCTTGGTGTAACTGTCCCCGCGTGTTTCTTCAACATGCTGACATGGAATACATTATGTGTTTGAGAGTCAAGAGGAAGAGCCAATCTATAAGCTACAGGTCCTACTCGTGTAATAACTCTGTAAGGCCTAAAGAATTGTGGAGCTAGCTTTCTCGAAGAGCGAAAGGCTTCAAAGGTTTGTTTATGGGGTTGGAGTTTTAGATACACATAATCTCCTTCCTGAAAGAAGACCTCTCGCCTGTGCTTGTTAGTTTGACATTTCATTCGATTTTGAGCCTGTAGTAGGTTATTCCTCAATTCTCGTAGAAGAATGTCTCTGGCACGTAGGTGTTCATCGACATCTGGAACCTGGGCAATTTTTGGAACATACGTTAATAATGTGTGGAGAGGGAATGCCATAGACTGCCTCAAAGGGAGTCATCTTCATTGAGGAGTGGATAGAAGTATTGTAACTATACTCAACCCAGGGAATCCATTCGATCTACTTGCATGGTTGGTCCCTAGTGAAGCAGCGTAGATACTGCTCGAGGGTGCGGTTGGTCACCTCAATTTGCCCATCTGAGTGGGGATGATAGCTGGAGCTCATGCATAATTGAGTTCCCTGCAAGTGAAATAACTCCTTGTCAGAAGGAGCTGATAAACACCTTATCATGATCACTGATAAGGGTGGTTGGCATGCCATGCAGACGCAACACGTTGGCCACAAATGCCTTGGCCACAATGGTGGTTGTGAAAGGGTGTTTCATAGGAACAAAATGAGCATATTTAGTTAAACGGTCCACGATCACCATTGTAACGGTGTACCCTTTTGAGGATGGCAACCCTTCAATGAAATCCATTGAGATGTCAACCCAAATCGTAGTAGGTATGGGAAGGGGTTGGAGTAAGCCTGCTGGTTTCATACTTTCATTTTTGAACCGTTGACAAGGCTCACACTGTCTTATGAATTTCTTCAACATTTGGCACAGCTTGGGTCACACAGCTTTGTTTGATGTGGGAGAGGGTTTTGTGGAACCCAAAATATCCTCCAATTGTGGTGGAATGACAATTAACTATTATCTTGGGTATAAGGGAGGAGTTGGGACTCGGGTATACCTTGTTATCCTTAAACCACACTCCATCTCGTTGAGTTAGCTTGTGAGCAGTTGTAGAAGGGATTTGGCTAGCAAGTCTGCATAGAAGGGTTCATGTTGTACTTCCTTCTGAAGCTGTGACCACCACTCTGCATATGGTTGAGATATGCTTAAGAAGTGGAACTCCACTACTCGTGTAAGAAAGTCTGCTCCCTGGTTTTCCTGCCCACGTTTGTATTCAATTTCATAGTCATAGCCAAGGAGTTTAGGAAGCCATTGTGCTTGTATTGGAGTGGTAATGCGTTGTTCCAATAGGTACTTGAGGTTTCTTTGATCGGTGTGTATGGTGAAGGGTTTTCTCAGTAAATAAGGGCTCCATACCATGATAGCTTTGATGATAGCCATCATTTCTTTTTCATAGGTTGATAAAGCCAATGTTGAACCTTTTAAGGCTTGACTAAAGTAGGCTACCGGTTTGTTTGCTTGGGTAAGGATAGCTCTCAGCCCAATGCTACTTGCATTATACTCAATTACAAACTTTTGAGAAAAAATTGGAAGACTTAAAACTGGTGGGGATGTTAGAGTTATCTTCAGCTACTCGAAGGCATTTTCTGTCACCTCATCTCAATGAAACCTTTCCTTACCCAACAAATGAGTTAAGGGAGCTACCATGTTACCAACGTGGTGTATGAATTTCCTGTAATACCCAGCTAATCCTAGAAACCCCTGATTTCTTTAGCTGTGGTTAGGGTTGGCCAATCCCTAATAGCTTGACTCTTTGAAGGGTCTATTGAGACACCTTGTTCTGAGACCACATGTCCCAAATATTCCACCTGTGTCACTCCAAACTTACATTGGTCTCTTTGGCATATATGCTTAGTAGCCAAAATTTGTAGAACCACTCGCAAGTGCACTAGGTGATCATTCCTTGATTTTGAGTATATTAAGATGTCATCAAAAAACACCAAAATGAATTTTCGAAGGTAGGGACGAAAAAGGTCTTTCGTGAGACCTTGGAAGGTAGTTGGGGCATTAGTGAGGCCAAAAGGCATTACTAGGAATACATAATGCCCTTCGTGGGTTCGAAAGGTTGTTTTAGGGATGTCTTCTTCTTGTACTCTTATCTGGTGATGCCCTGATCGTAAAATCTAATTTGGAAAAAATCTGAGCTCTATAGAGCTCATCTAGCAGCTCATCAATGATAGGAATATGATACTTATTTTTTACTGTGCTGTCATTCAAAGCTCGATAGTCCACACAAAATCTCCAACTACCATTAGCCTTCTTAATCAACAAAATAGGTGAAGAAAATTGATTGCTATTGTGCCTTATCAACCTTGATTGAAGGAGCTCTTTGACCAACTTTTCAATTTATACTTTTTGATGATAGGGATAACGGTAGGGCCTGACATTGATTGGTCCTACACTTGGTTTTAAGGGTATACGATGGTCTTGTAGACGTCTAAGTAGAAGGTTTGTAGGAATTTCAAATATGTGAGAATTCTGTTAGCAATTGTCTCACTTCTGGAAGTATTGGCTTGTTTTTCTACCTATCATAGGTGCCGGCAGGTAAAATTTGGAAAAACAACCCTATATTCTGCAGCTCATTGCATTCCATGTCAGTTAGAGTTGCACTATGGGTTTGTTGTAACCCTTGGAATGTATGGCTGACTCCTCCTTCCTTGAAGCTGAAAGTAAGCCTGTTGTAGTCCATTTCGATAGGTTCAAGGGTCTCGAGCCATTGAATGGCTCGAGACCCGAGTACTACTTGGCAGGCAACCACTGGTAGCACAGAGTAGTCTGTAGAGACCAAATACCCTTGAATGGAAAGAGTGAGGTTGTTGCATTGTCTATCACACCCTATCTTTTCACGATTGGCTACCATAACTTTTAGTCTCTTACTTTTAGTTACAGTTAAGCCAAACTAAGAAACCAGGGTTTGGTCAATGAAGTTATGGATGCTACCCCCATCTATCAAAACTAGCACCTTATTTTTTAACTTTCCTATAACTCTGAGTGTCTGGGGATGGTTGGTACCTGCTATAGCATGGAATGAGATCTCTGGCACCAACTTTTGAAGCTCGAAAGTTCTTCTTCTTGAGCTTCTGTGGGTTTTTGAGGCATTTCCTCAATCATAAATAGTTGGGGTCGCGCGCAGCGGTGACTTGCTACAAACATCTCATCACAGTAGTAACATAGGCCCTTGTTTCTTCATTCTTGTGCTTCTTGATTGGTAATCCGCATAAAGGCTAATGGTTGAGGTGGAATGGAACGCTGTTGAGGTGGAGGTCCCAGCACACCAGCGGTGGCATTTGTTGTTGACTTTGGAGGTGTTGTAGAAGGCTGATAACGTGAATTCTGAGTAGATTTCTGCAATAGATTCCTTTCCTCAATTAGCCTAGCTACCCTAATGGCGTCAGCTAATGTTCTAGGCTGTTTGATTTTAACATCAAGACAAATTTCATCTCTCAATCCAATTATGAAGCATCCAATTAGGAATTCTTCCAGTAAGTCGTCTACCCTGTGAGATAGTTTCTCAAACGACTCCTGGTATGCTGCTATACTTGTAGTATGTCTAAGGCGAGCGAGGGTCTCTAAGGGGTCCTCGTAGTTAGTTGGTCCAAATCTGAGTGGAGCAGCATTGGTGAACTCTTCCCACGTGAGTGGTCCACGAAATTTTGTCAACCACTGATGCCATTGCAACGCAATGCCTTCCAGATGGAAGGAAACAAGTTGCACTTGTTGGTCTGGGGTAATGTTGGTGAATTCAAAATACTGTTCAGCCTTATAGATCCAACCGGTGGGATCCACACCAGAAAATTTGAGAAATGATAATTTCAAGTGGGAATTAGGGTTATCTGTGTTTGATTGTGAAGTGTGGGGGTGTGGGCACAGAGTCTTCTCTCGTGCGAAGGGGTTAATCTCTGAATTGATGCGAGTTGCGCACAAGGCTTGCTACTCGGTGAGCACTGCCTGTAAAGTGGAACCAATTTGATCGAAGCTTGTTTCATGTCGGGCTAGAGTTTCCATGACATCATTACGAAACTCAGCATTCGATTTTCCTCGGATATCTATGATTGGAACCGGCTTTGATACCATTGATATGAATATAGCAGAGAAGAGAGGAAGAAGAGGAACACATATGAGAGAGAAGTTGAATTGCTTATATTTTCTGATGGCCATTTTCTCAATTCAAGAGACTTTATATATAGCCTTACATAGATGGAATTTAAAGGACAAAATTCTAACTAATTTATGACATTTTAACTGAATTTTATCCCTTTTTGTGCTGCATTATTCGGTGGTCCCCGCGTGTGCGTTTCCTGCATTTCAGCACCGTTTGTGATCCTCAGCCCCCACACACGCCTACTTGTGCGCGCTTTCCTGCACTCCCACGCGCGCGCCCAGTGCTGTGCCTAGGCATTACGAGCAGATGTGGCTTGTATCAATATCTTCTTTTCATAGCTTCTACCTGGGATGCTAGATTTGAAAAGGCTTGAAACATTTTATCCTTCATATACATTGATTTGCATTTTATTTGCAAGACTACAGGTTTTTCTTGAAAAACATATTTCAACTTTAAGTTGTCCTCTTCATTCCAGCAGTGTACATAATTTTTTTAGTAGTATATATTATGTTAACTGTTACTTTTTTCAGAATAGGGATCATTCTTGGATAAAATTTTCAAATATACTGCAAGCATTGGACCGATGGAGGTTCTAATTCTTTCTTTCTTTTTGCCCATCCTGACTGTTTGATAAACTGATGTTCTACTTGTATAGTTGCATTATTGTGCTTCATTCTACCAAGTTTCCTGTTATTGCGTAGCGTGCAGCATTTCTTGAGAATAACAGAGAAATGGAAGTTGTTCATACAGTAGCTGCTACAGCTGGTGAAACAGAGGTAAGCATTGATACATTTTCACCTACTGCTATTCTTTCTAAAGCGACGAGGATATGGCAATTACTTGTGTTTCTTACCAAGCCATTATCTCTTGTTGACCCTTACGACACGTTTGTTACACAATATTAATGATCATAATTGTATAATTTTTATAGTCATGTGTTTGGTTGTGAAATCAAACCATATTGTACATTATAAAAATGGTACGATTATGTAAAAACTTAGTACGATTAAGGGATGTGGGTCCAAATCGTATTGAATATTTAATTTTGTTTATTTGAATTTTCAATTATAAAATTATATATCTTGATTTTTTCTTTCATCTAAAATTAAAGATAATATTTTTTTTAATTTTAAAATGTAATAAAAATATAAAATTAATATTTATTTAAATAAAATTATAAAATAAAATTATTTTAAATATAAATTATTTTATTAAAATAGTTTTAATCAATTTTGTTCAATTATATTATACAGTTTGTCACCAAATACTGTATAGATTAATTATAATACAATTAAGCATAGTTCAATATAATGTAATTATATTTAACCTATTCAATACGTAATACCAAACATGAGAGCTTAATTTTTTTGAATAATAGCATTTCAGTCAAGAATTAATTCCTGCTGGTGTCTTACTGGGAGTGGAGATTCTCAACTTCTCATTGACAATTGCTTGGTTTGAGAGTAATGAGTCACATTGTTCTATGTAGGTCAAGTTAGAGAATTCTTGCTCTGGAGAAGTTTGGTAACAGTTAGAGTGAATGCAATATTTGTTAGGTTATCTTTAGATAGATCATAATGATTAAATAATTAAAATACGGCTCTTGGTTATAGAATAGCTGTAAAAGCTTGTTTGTGATAAAACAGAAATGAATATTCATGTGTCAATATTGAAAATGAGAATAAAAATGTGCTATAGGTTTGAAAAATTTTAAACAGTTTATTTGTTAAGGGTAAAGACAAACAATAGGTCCACATGGAGAAAGAATACGACAATCTAAATGAGTTTATAAATGCTTGGGGTTATCTTCCCAACAAGGTTGATCTTTTGCATGGAACCCATCACTCATAGAGGCCCATGGACTTGTTGTTCTGCTTAATTGATGTTCTATTTGGGGTTTGAGCAGAGAGATGCAGATGTCTACATGCTGTATAGCTAAATTCAAGCGCACTGAACCTCTCAAACCACACCAGAATACAAGTATTGTTGGCCTCTACATAGCAATAAACATTGAACTACGTTTGGTTGAACCATTCTATGCTGTTTCTCTTTTCAGGCTTCCGACAATGCTGATGCTAACTTTATCTGCTTTACATGTGTTGACCGTACATACTATCTCTTGAATGCTTTTCTTTTTCTCAATTCAAGACTGACGCATTTTCCCCCTCCTATCCCTTGAACAGGGGTACTCTATGAGCTTGATGGAAGAAAGACTCGACCAATTTCTCAAGGTGCGTCTTCACCAAGCACTTTATTACAGGTAACTTACATAATGAAACTAGGGAAAATTATTATAGAACCCTTTGAGGTTTTCTAAAACTACAAAAACACCTTTCAAGTTTCAAAATAGACAATTATATCCCTTCTACTATTGTTTTTTTTACAATACCATCCCTTAAATTTCATAACTTTTATTAATTTTATTACAAATAACTCCCTTAAAAAGTCAAAGAAATAGTAACAGTAAATGGTATAGTTGTTATTTTTCAAACATATGGTCTTTTTGCTATTTCAAAAAATCTGAAGAGAGTCATAGAGATATTTGTAATTGATCCAAATATTTTCTTTAAAGCTTTTAATATTAGGGTTAATTTTAGATACCTCCGTTTCATGAAACAACAAAAAAAACCTGCATATTTAAAAAATAACAATCATATCTCTTCTTGTCCCAACTATTTTCTTAAAGCTTTAATATTAGGGTCAATTTTAGATATATCCCTCTAGGTTTCATGAAAAAAAAATAAAAATCGCATCCCTTCTTTTCACTATTTCAAATTTTTTTAAGAGATATTTGTAAAAAAAATCAATAAAGTCAAGAAATTTGAGGAAGGCTTTTGTAATAAAACAATAATTGAGGAGATATGGTTGTTTAATTTTTAAAATTGAGGGATGCTTTTGCTATTTTTGAAAACAAAAGGGGGTTCTCTAGTAGTTGTTCCTTAATATTAAGGTCTTTTGTTTCCAATAAAATGTACTTAGTTTTTCTGAAATAGCTAGAAGCCTAGAAATATGAAATAATTGGGTTTGTAAAATTAAAAATGGCATATAAATATTATGAATAAATCAAGTTGATGTCGTAATTTTATTAAAGTTGATGTCCTAAACTTAAGCTTTTTTTCTTGCTACTTACTGTATCATTTGAACGTAACAGGCTGCAGGCAGGGTTATATACGAAGCATGATCCAGAAAAATCCTAATTCTCTTAACTTTAATGTCATTGCTCTTACGAAGAAAGCTGGAACTGGGTCTTAATTTTGGGTAAATGCAAGCTCTCTCCCCCATATAATTCAAAGTGTAGCGTTCCATGTACTGCTGTAAGTCTCTCTCACTCGTATCTTATGTGCACGGCCGTGGTTCAAACTTTCTTCAATAATATAATGTTTGGTAATGTGTAATTACGAGAAAACTCAAATTTATAAAACAAATCGTTTTTTATAATATTACTTAAAATTGACATATCAACGAGAGTTAGCTTGTGTTATGGAAAGTCTGATATCGTTGAAAACATAGAACCTTTGTCAATTATAATTCCTGAAATTGGAAAGGCTGAAGGGTCAAACTCAATCAAATTTGACAAATATAATAAAAGTCAGATATGGAAAAAAAAGGATGGACAAATTTGACCAATAATAATGGTAAATTATAAAAAAATTTATCTTTACATATATAAAAATATATAATATTTGATAGAATATAAATTCATAATTTTTGTTATTAGAGTAGGATAATTCTATCTCAAAAACTGAAACTAAAATTTTAATTAAAAGAATAATTAAATCTAAAAATCAAATTAAAATTTACCATTATTATTTGTGCTTATCAGAATCCGTGTAGATCCCGGTACATGTAATGTGTCGCTTTTGTCATCACTCTTCATCGAGGGATTTGGAAGAGGACAAAAGAGTTATTAAAAAATATGCCCACATATTCCTGAGAGTTGATAAGTTCGGATCGAGTTATAAAAAGTAATTTGGGTGTCAATTTAGACTAACTAGAATATATTATATAAAATAGGCATTTGGTGGTGCATGTCAAAAGTTGTTTAATTATAATTAATATATAAATAATTACTGATTAAAATAATAAGATTTATTTTTTAACCAATAATTAACAATAACATTAATTATAATAATATTATAACTTGTATTGAATATATTTTTTTCTTTTAAGGTGCTATTTGATTCACGAAATGGAATTAAAATGGAATGAGAGTGAACCAATATTGTTTGTTTTGATCACTGAAATAAAAAAAATATTAGTATTATAGTGTTTGTTTTATAACTGAAATGAAACTAAAAATATTGTATGTTATCTTAATATCCATGTATTCAGTAAAATTTAAATAATATAATTTTTTTTGTTAAACAAAATACATTATTGGAATCATAATTTTTTAAAATAATTATTACTTAAAAATAAAATATATTATTAAAATTATTATTTTTTGTTTTGAGATTTGGGGTTTAGAATTTGAGAATTTAGACTTTAGGGTTATGATTTAGTGTTGAAATTATTATTTTTCTAAATAGGGTTTAGGGTTTAAGATTATATTTGTGGGTTAAGATTTAGGGTTAAAATTATTATTTTTCTAAATAGGTTTTAGGGTTTAGGATATATTGTTTAGAATTTAGGGTTATATTTATGGGTTAAGGTTCAATATTAAAATTATTATTTTTTTAAATAGGTTTTATGGTTTAGGGTATACGTTTTAAGGTTTAGAATTTATTGGTTAAGATTCAAGGTTAAAATTATTATTTTTATAAATATGATTTAGGGTTTAGGATTCATGGTTATATCTAAGATTAGAGATAAATTTAGAACAAAAAATTAAGATGAGAATGAAATTATGATTCCTTAAGGGAAGAAAGAATTCTCATTGATAAGAATCAATTACATTCTATTTTCACTCTTCAACTCAACCAAACATAAAATTAGAATGAATCAATCAATTTTGATTCTATTTCATTCCAATCAATCAAATATTACTTAAGTTTTATGAAAATAGTAGATAAGATATTACAATTCCATTGAACGATTGACAATTCCAATCTTTCCCCTAAACTTTTGTACTTTAAAAATACTTATATTAATGAGTTGGTATTATTTATATCTTATGTTAGTAGAATGTTACCTTCAATTTATGTTGCAAGAGTTAACTATAAGTAATTAATTTTAAAAACCCCAAATGTAATAGTTTACTTGATTTCATCGTAAGTTGAAAATTTTAAATGATATATTATAAGCCAAAGTATCATGTAAGTCTATCAGGTTAAATTGTTTTTAGTTTCATAGATTAAAAAGATATGTTTTCTATTGCATGGGATTAATTAAGAATAAATAATATTATTTTAATAATTTTTTTATTAAAATATTTTTTTATTAAGTGTTTAAAATGCGATTAAATTCATTCATTTAATAATGATAAAATGATAGTTAATATGAATTTTTCACAAAAAAATCATTTTAATATTTGGTTATCATCATTATTTTATTTTGATATTTTGATATTTTATATATATTTTTAAAATAAATATATTTAAATAATTTTTTGTTAAGATATTTATTATTATTGATTTTTTTAAAAAATAATTTCATATTAAATTTTATTTTTTTAACGTTAATAATTCATCTTTTATCGAGTTTTAATTATTTATTTGAAAGTAAAAATAATATTTTAATAGTAAAATTATTAAAATAATATTATTTAACCTTAATTAATTTATTTATTTAAAATTAAAAAACTAAAAAAAAAATACATTTCAAAATTTGATGAAGTAAATAACCCTCTCTCAATGTTATAAAGTGAAGTACTATAGGCATACAACTCAATAAATGTGAAATTTATTGTAGCTATTTTGTTTATTAATAATAGCTAATGCAGTCGAAAGGAATTGCTTTAATTTATAGCCGGATGGTGATACTGTATAAAAAGTAAGAAATAATCCCATACATGTTAAATATTTAATTGGCTGTAATGTTAAGATAGCGGAACGTTTATACAGTAATTTTGTTTTGTACGTATTAAGCATTGAGGTAGTAACTGCCAACGTAATTGATTTTTAATTGATTTTTGGAAAGTTGAAGAAGCGAATATATATCATAAACATGTGGATTTATCTACTATACGTGAGACCGTAAAAATTTCAGAACTAGGAGGGAGCTATATAATGTTATATTGTGTATAATCTAATATACTTTTTTAAGTATCACTGCTCACATGTTTTTTTTTTTCTTTCTAAAAGCAATCAAATTAACATTTGGAACGAGTAATAATCATATTTTTAAGTTTTAATTAGTTGAAAGATTGAAAAGGAGAATAGAGAACGAAAGGACTTGGAAGATTTTAACTTGTTTGGAGAATAAATATAAAAAAAGTATGACCAGTTGTTTTTTTATGATATTGTAATTAAAAATGTTGAAAAAGTATATTTATTATAATTAATGGGATGATTAATTATAAATTAAAAATATACTTATGTAGTGACTTATGCCATTGTAATTCAATAATGACTTTTATAATGGATGAGATGTAGTTATAATTTAAATTATTATTTTTATAATAAAAATTATTAATGATAATTTTATTTAATAAAATAAAATAAAATAATTATTTTATATAATTTTATTATTACGAATCGTTTTTAATAACTATTCAATAATCATATTAAATCACATATTTGTTACATTTTGGTCTCCGAGATGAATTGAAATTTTCAAAATTTTAGTCCTTCCACTGAATCAATGTGAAATGAAAATTACAGCCCATTTCTTTCAAAACATAATCAAATTTTTTATTTTTTTTAAACGACCTCCAAATTATGGAAACCTCAAGAAAAAATCTAAAAAATAATAACCCTAGTGTGGTAACTCCGATAATTACAGCGTCGAAATCTCCATTTCAATTCACTTTCCTGAATTAACTAACCAATAACTGCTCTCCACGTGTAAAATACTCCACTTGCATTCCAACTTGTTCAACTCCATTCACCACCGATCTTACCAAACCGGTTTTTGCCGCCGACGATCCGCTGTTCGCCCCCTTCCTTCTCTTCGGCGAGCAGCTATCAGTTGAGGATGAAAATGATGAAGTTAGCTCCGGCGAGGATCGCTTCGATGTTACTCTCACTGGTTCAGGCTCTCCCGAGTTGACTCGTAGTGGAAAGTTCAGAAGAGCTCGCGACCCTCGCATCCGATAAGCAGCTCGGTCGTATGCCAAAGCGGCATCTTCGGCGGTCTCAAATGTCCCGAGCCAAACTCTAGCTCCTTTCTTCGCCGGATCACGAATTTCCGCCGCGAATTTTCCCCAGGGCCGTTGCCGTACTCCTCTATAGTGCTTTCCTTTCGACGGAACCACTGCCGGAGATGACTTTTCAGCAAGAACATCAGCCGGAATCGCGGATACACTATCCGACGATATACTCATTTCCGGCGAGCTTACCGTCTCCGATTTCACGGAGAACTCGAAAGATGATTCGGGTGATCCGGAAGCCAGGGACGGAACCCAACCGAAGCTTACGGCGTCGCGAAGGACACCAAAGAGAAACATATCCTCTGAATCGTCTTCTTTGAGTGGCAATTCGCCCCAATTGTCAGTCAAGCAAGGGTACAAGCTACTGAAACTTGAACTCCGACAGAAAACCGGAACAGAAGAACCCGAATTCGTAATTGGAGTACCGAGTGGGAGTTCCGACTCACCGAGCAAGTGTCTGCGAATAGAGTCCAAAGAGGCTAAATCGGATTCCATACTCTACTACTTTATTATGTCGGGTCCGTATAATTTCTTCTAATTGTGAATTTTTTGATAAAACAAGAGAACAGATATTTCTGATTTGGGTGAGTCGAGTTTAAATAAAAGGTAGAGAAAGATTAAGAGAATAGAGAGAAATTATGTGAAATAAGTAAGAGTTTTGAGATTTGTTCGAATTTTGGGTGACGAAGTAGAATAAATGTTTATATAGGGAAGTAGGTTCATGCACCATAAGATTTTTATTTTATTTCTTTTATGGTAATATTAGTTTTCTTAAATGAAAAGTTTGAAAAATCTTTGGAACACTTGTAAAATACTTAATTATGATAATCAGGTTTCATTTAATTTGAATCAGTGAGCTTCGATGAAAGTTCAGAGATGTGCAAATTGTTAGATGTGGGGACCATTATTTTAATTTAAGTTTGAAGTTTAATAAACACGTGATTAAATTAGGATTAGGGATGATATGACATCATCTAGTTTACCACATCCCAACCAGCTGTTGTTTGTCCTCACATAACCTTGCTTTCCTACATTTTGTCTCTTTCTTTGGCGATGGTTATTTGCCCCGTAGTCGTCGATTTGAATTTTCTTTTTCCCTCGTCTGCTTGTCGCATATTTTCTCTCTCTTTCTTTCCCTTTTTTTAAAAAAAAAAAATTATTTTTAATTTAAAATTAAACAAAAAGTTAAGACTATTAAAATATCCTATATAATTTAAACTTATACCCTGTTACTATTGATTCTATATTTTTATACAATCTTTTATATAATACGCTCTTATTTTGTAATAAAAAATATAACTGTATAATAAATATAATATAAATATTTTTTTTATTTAATTATCTTTTAAACAATTAAATATGTAATTTATATAATTAAATAAATACATGTATGTATCTTAAACTTTACTTAATTATTTTGCGATTTTCTAGCTTAACTTAATTTATGGGTTTGCCAGAAATTGTCACGACATCGAAATGAAGCTCAATTTAAGAAACATTTTTACTACTAATAATAAACTTTGTTTACCGTAAAATAAGAAAATTTATAAATTAGATTTGTTTACACTGTATAATTTTTTTTATATGAAAATTTGTTTTTAATTTAAAAATTATTTTTTTTATTATAGAAATAAATAAATATTTTTAAATATGGTATGAAAATAAATATATATATATATATATATATATATATATATTAAGATAAAAAATAAAACTGAATAAAATTCATTTATTGTGAATATAAATTAAGACTCAAAACGGCGATGAAATGGGCAAACGAACCCGGTTGATTAGTACTATATCCAACTGTAGAAAGGGACAGGATCGAGGAAGACATTTGGGAGGAGGTTCAATGTATTCATTGCTCCTAGTCTTGGACATAGGAGGTGGGTTGCATTTGGCAAAGAAAAATGTTTTCTTTTTTTAGCACAACTACGTACAAAATTAACTGTTTAGCACGGTATAATATGGAATTGCTAATTTCAGAATAAAAAAACATTAACTTTAAAATAATTTTAAATTTTATTTAATAATTTAATATTTATTATTCATAGAATTTTCACCTATATCATTTTAAAGATTCTAGTGATTTTAGAAAGACATATAAAATATTAATAATGAAGAGGTCTTTTATTTTTCTAACTAAAAAAATATATATATTATCTATTAGATAAATATTAAGATTACATATTTTAACATTCTCATATTAGTTGTCAAAATACATATAAAATGGTTTTACATAGAATGAGATCCCATTTTTCATATTGTTATATACATAGTGTCTGCCCTTAAGTCGTCGTATTAAGTCGTCGTATATGTGTTATCTGAGATCTTATATGTAAAGGTGACTCAGGTCATTAGGGGATGTATCATCTTACGTCATGTCTCCTCAAGTTTCGATTGATCGTTTCTAAGGATTATATCATTATATATGAGCTGTTATACGAGTGCTATCTCCAACAGAGTGAGATACCTTATGTCATTAAGATAGCGTAATTATTAATTGAATAATATAAAATATTAATTATTATATTTCTTTGATTTTGTGAAATTCAGGGAATAATATTTCGTTGATTGATCCTTGTATAATTCGATCACTATAAATAATAAGTATGATTTAACGGGCTCTTTAATAATTTACATGAATAATATTGGATGAGATTATTTTTAAACTTATCTTATTAATTTAACATAAAATCTAAAAGGTAAAATATTAATATTTGGAAAATGTTTTGACAGTGGTTATGATTAAAATATTTTTTTATGTTTAAACTTTAAACGTAATTATAATTAATATAATAAATAATAATACTCTTTTTTTTTCTTTAAGTTATAATTGACAACATTAAGTAGATTTTTGTTGTGGATAAGTCTCAAGTATGGACTAAAGTCAATAAGCTCCATTTACTTTTAATTTCCACTACTTTTATTTCCAGCTCCTTCGAGGAATCTGATGATCAGATCAGTGTCAGTCTTATTAAAGTATCTCTTTCTCTATCAACTTTTAGCTACTGGGTTTCATATTACTTCAATATTAAAAAATAAAAAAAGGTTTAATGGGGATTAAAAGTATAAAAACCTTGATTTGATGCAACATTAGTTACTCCACTTAGATTGTTTAATATGTAGTTAGGTGTTAATAGTCTGGACGGATTAATTAGTGGTTTTAGCCACTTGCGTAATCAATAATGGGACCATTTTCTTTATGAATTATTTTATGGGTACATTATTTAATATTACCCACGTCCATCAACTTGCTATTTTCTAATTATGCAAATAATGTTAATTACTTGTCTCAGTATCCATCTATCTTTTTACCAAAAAACAAACGAGATATACATACTTCGTTAGTTTCCTGTATTCCTTATTATTATGCAAAAAAAAAAAAAAAAACATTTTATAATATTATTATTACATCTTTTAATATTATTTACGTTTAATAATTTTTTAAATTTTAATAAAATATAATTAATAATTATAATTCTATCTAATCTAATTAATTTTATACCCTTTAATAACATATAAAATTACTCTTATTATACAAATCTTGAGGTTTATATGAGCTGTTTCTGACACCAACGTTTTGTACACGTGTAAATATTCTTTATTATAATAAATTTATTTATCATAAATTATAATATTATTATAATTAATTCGATAATGCACAACTTTTCGGTTATAATTAGTTTTTGTTAATCTATAAAGTTCCCTCCGAATTTATTTCTTTAATTGGAGAAATAAAATTTGGTATACAACATCTAAATATTAGATCCTAAAATAACTAATGAAAACTAACAAGTCAATAATTATAAATAACTTAAAATGTAATATGTTTTTTTATAAGTTGTAAAAATTTCTGTTTCGAATCTTGCTCCTTGTAAAATATTAAAAATAAATAAATAAATAAATTAATATATATATATGTCGTTTAATCACAACCATCTTTTTACTCCGCCTGCCTGTTGTTCTTAAGACTCACAAATCTATAGGTCTCGTTCTCCGGACAGACGTTATTTGACGTGTTATCTATTTCTTTGATATATAGAATTATTTTGATTTGTTAATTATAAAATTTGGTCTTTAAAATAATTCTATTAAATGAGGAAATAATATGTCAAATAAATAATTTAAAGTTATTATTTTTAAAAATTTATTATTTTATAAAATAAAACATTGAAAATAACTGACGTGTTTCACAGTTTTTTAAGAACATGTACAAAAACACCGAAAATAATACATATATAATAAGCAAAAGTGACACTTACTAACGGGAATTTTTTTTTTCCCCTTCTTTTATGTTTATATTAGATCAACTTTTCTTTATAAGCTGATGTAAGTACTTTTTTGGATATAATTAGTTTAGTATAATTTTTTTATTTAATTATAATAAAATAAAAATGTTTTATCTTATTGATTTAATATTATTTATTATTTAATATTAAAATATAAGACTTAAAAAATTAAATTCAAGTTATTTTTGTACGGGACAATAAATATGAAAACCCAATATTAAAAATTTAATAATATTTTATATTAACACTGATATTAATCTATCTCAAAATAATTAGTTGACATGATCCCACCAAATATAATATTTCAAATGAATTCATTTAACTGATATTTTATTAATATTTAATATGTTCATTTGCTTAGAATACCGCATGATCATAATTAATTTAATAATTCTTTAAAATAATGCTATCTTTTTTATACAAATTGTTATAATGTTTCCTAATCAATCATTTTCATTTTAACGTATAAAATAAAAAAGTTAACATTATACAAATATCATCGTTCCCTTAGATACTCATTTTCTTACCAACATATGGTAACATATTAAATTTGAAATATAAAAATATTTTATCATGAACACATATTTTTAAAACTGGTTCGTCAAACATCTTGATAAATACGTTTTTATTTTTTTATTTTTCAAAACAGTTTTTTAAAAACAATGGTAAAACGAGCTTAATATTTATTTTTTAAAATTATTGTAAACTCTTTTTAAGTTAAACAGCCACACGGCTATTATGTTTTTCTTCGTAATTTTAAAGAAATTTGTTTATTATTACTATTGTTAATTGGTATATATTTTTCTATTTTTTTAAATTACATAAAAACCATAATTTTTTAAATCCCAAAAGATAATAAAAAAATATTAATGTTCATATTTACTTATAAATCTTACGATAGTATTATCATACTTAAACAATACAAGACATTACATCTAATATTCCTCGCAAAGCATTGTCTATATTTCTTGCAAAGCTTGGAATGAGTATTTTAATTGTGAATAATTAAAATTATAATTATTTGTAAAAATTTAATCATTTTTAAAAAAAATAATAGTAATTGATAAGTCGTATTATGAAGATGGTTATTATAATATTCAAATTGTGTTTAATCGAAATCAAACATATACTAATATTAGTTTTTTATATACGTATAATTATATAAAAAATACACTTTTAATAATAAAACACACAATATTTGAAGTAATTAGATTTTATTTTATTTATTATTATTCTTCTATATATTTATTTTATTTATAAACATGCGCTAAATAGTTTTAAAAATAAAAATTAATATATAATATTTTAATTAATGTAGTAGAATAAGAAATATTTTAACATTTATTTTTTAAAAGCTAAATACATTTTTAAATAAATTTTAAAAAAAATAAGAAACATGATTAAATAATAGAAAAACTATTACCAACTTATAACTGATAGTTATTAATCAAATATATCAAAAATCGATACAGAACAGTTTTGCAAACATTCTCACTCACCCCATACCTATTCTTATGCAAATCTCATTATTTTGTGTGTGTTTTTTTACATATTTCATTATATTCTATTTCAATTTTTCATTTGTTTTTATTTTTTATTTTTTATTTTTTATTTTTTATTTTTACTAGGCTTATTTGCTTTATTTATTTTTGTTGGAAAAACACAAAACTTTTGGCCCAATCAATATAACTTCTAATCATATCAAATCTCATAACAACTATACATTATCCAATTTTACACCATGATAATAATACTTATATTTATTTGTAAATATCATATTAATATCATATTTAAATAATATTATTTATTACTTCTAATATCTTGAATGTGTATAATCTTGTTAAATATATTTTCTCCTTTATCTTTCTATATTTATTTCTAAAATTTTACTGCAACACTCAATACATTTAAACTCATTTTTACCCTTTTATTTGACATTATTCATCACTCATTACACTAATGTTGTATTTGGTTGGAGATAATGAAAAAGAATCAGAATTGATTTATTCCATTTGTGTGTTTGGTTAGGTTGAAAAAGTAGTCCGGAATGAAATCGATTCCTAAAGAAGAAGGAATCATAATTCCTTGTGATTCCTTCTCCCCTCTTTAGAAATCATGATTTCATTCTTAACTCAATTTTTTTTTCAATTTTATCCCCATCTAAAATATAACATTAAACCCTAAATCCCAAATTCTAAAACTCTAAACCCAAAACCCCAAATCCTAAAACCTAAATCCAAAAACCCTAAACCCTAAACCTTAACTCCCAAATCCCAAAACACTAAATCCTAAACCCAAAATCCTAAACTGTAAAACCTAAATCCCAAAGCCCAAAATCCAAAACCCTAAATCCTAAAATCCTAAACCCTAAATACCAAATCCCAAATACCAAAATCATAAACCCTAAACCCCAAAATCTTAAATCCTAAAACCTAAATCCCAAAACCCCAAATCCAAAAACCCCAAAACCCAAAACCCCAAAACCCTAAACCCTAAACCCCAAATCCTTAATCCTAAAATCATAAACCCTAAATCCAAAATCTCTTAGAAAAATAATAATTTTAACCATAAACCTTAACCCACAAATATAGCCCTAAATTCTAAAACCCTAAATCCCTAAATCCTAAATCCTAAATCCTAAATCCTAAATCCTAAATCACAAATCTTAAAACCCTATTTAAAAAAAATAATTTTAATAATATATTTTCTTTTTAAGTAATAATTATTTAGAAAAATAATGATTTCAATAATATATTTTGTGTGACAAAAAAATAATAATTAAATTATATTATTTAAACTTTACTGAATATAGGGGTATTAAAGTAATTTACAGTTTTTTCCCTTCCATTCCAGTGGCAAACTAAACAATGTAATACTGATTCATTATTTGATTCCAATGGTCAAATCAAATAATATTATTTCCTTTCCATTCCATTCTCATTCTCATCCGCATTCTCATTTTGATTCCATTCTGTGAACCAAACGCCACCTAATACGTATTCAAAATTCAAAACTTAGGATTTCCACAAAAAAATGTCTTCAAATCTGGAAGCAAATTAGCATTTGTTCAAAATAGTCTATTCAAAATAAGGGATCGTGATCAATTATCTTGTAATATAATGATATAGTTCTTTGTAGGTACATGTAAGATTTGAATCTCTATAATATATATGTACATGTGAATATATGAATGTTATTTAAAAAAACAAAAATTACATGAACATTAATTAAAATAGGATGTTCAAAATAAGTGAGCACATAAACATGAATTTAAAATAGGAAATGTTCAAAAAGAGTATTACATGAGCATGGATTATAAATAGAGTGTTAAAATGGGCATAGCTTACATGAACTTATGTTGAAAATATGATATTCAAAATTGTGGATATAACATGAATAATTTTAAACATATATTTAAAATTGAAGAGCTAGTGAATAGGTATTGAAAATTGAGTATTAAAAAATGGTGTTCAAAACTA
Organism: Hippophae rhamnoides; assembly: GCA_033030585.1. NCBI lineage: Eukaryota > Viridiplantae > Streptophyta > Magnoliopsida > Rosales > Elaeagnaceae > Hippophae > Hippophae rhamnoides. The sequence goes on along the minus strand of CM065428.1, from coordinate 55,014,381 downwards.
AAATATATTCAACAATTTTAAAGATGGTGTATTCTAAAAATTAGTATTATGTTTATGAAACTGAGCATTATCAATAGTCAAGGTTTTTTTCGCTATTTCTTTAGTTTAATTAAACAAAAATACATATTTAGCGAGTGATATATACTTAATCTATATGAATATAATTTAATTAACTTATGATGGTAAATGTTTGGTATTAAATACGTAACGGACATGCGACCTGATGAGTATAGATACCCCGCTAGGATAAAGCGAACATATAAAAGCTAGCTCTGCAAAAGATTTGTGCCCAACGAACTTGGAAAAGCACGTCAACCCAATCTATAAAGTATCTCGTCATCAAGCAACGAGGTTTGGGATGACAAGACTTGGTAAAGTTAAGATGTCCCTGATGTTGAGGTCATCATCCATGAACGACCTGTATATAAATACTCTTTATTTGTATATACTTGTAACGAACGATCTCGATTCTATAAACTAGTTTGTAGTAACCAGGTCGCTAAGACGGATCCTGCTATGTACATAAAGGTGCTTATATATATATATATACCCCTCAAATGAGAGGGGAGGAGTCCCTTGACCCCCCACTCGAGATGCGAAATACGTTCGTAGTGTTTCGGGCGTCTCATTTCATGCCCCAAGTAAGGATAAGTCATGTGACCTTCTCACTTGAGATGCAAGACCCCCCATTGCCTCATGATTGGAAGAGGAGTCCCTTGACCCCCTACACGAGATTCGGTATGTCTTATGCCTCATGATTGGAGGAGGAGTCCCCTGACCCCTGATGAGCGAAAACCAGCATCGCCGATTCTGCTAATACTTTGGTTTTATATTTATAAAACTCTCGCAAGTGCACGAATCATTTCGTAAAAAATGATTAGTATACTCCCAAGGTCGATCTAAGGAAGGAATGTATGTGGTTTTTAATTTATTATTCAAACTTTTAAAAACGAAATTAAATCATAAACATCCTGTCACGATATTTTGGGGTTTTGTGTTTTTTTAATCTACTGACATAAAAATAAACATAAATTCAATAAACATTTATGCAAATTTTATCATTTATAATAGTAGAGTATTATGGATATAATAACTAAGTTAATTATGCTTGCACCTATTATTCAGGTCATTAAAGATATGAACTGATATTTATTTATTCTCCCTTTTTGTATGAATACCACCTTTGGTGGGGTTAGATATTCTTTGTTAAATAAACAAATCAATTAACACCTATGGGTGGGGTTGATAACTAATTTGGTTAATTAAATTAATTCCTTTTTCTAAGAGATTGAAAATGAACCATTTAAATGCCACCTTTGGTGGGGTTAGACAGTTTAAACTTTATTTAAGGTTTCCAAATTAAACCTAAGAATTTAATTATCCGAGTACTAACTTTCAAATTTTAAAACCACAATTGAAAACATGATGTCAATACATTTTCAGATAATAATTCTTATAAAAACTTTTGAAATAGAGCTTCACTCTAACTACCGGGCGATTGTACCATCAAATAAAAGAGCACTACTCTAAATCAAACCGGATAACTAAACCTTAAAATCTAATTTTTAGATTTAAGTTTGTAATGAAAAATAATATATTTCTCTCTAACATTCTTAATATAAAATCTTGAATAAAAATAAAATCAATTCATTTTAGATATTTTTACCTATTTAATATTTCCAAGCATAACAACATTATTATTATATCATGTTTATAAACAGCCAGTAGAGTTAAATTTAATCACAGACAAATTAAATATAACATGTAAGAATAAATCATAAAAAATAACTACAAAGAAAATAAAATCCTTACAGTATTTCGATGCTATTCCCATTGCTGGAAAAACTCCAAACGGAATTTGTACTCCCATTTATTGAATTAAAAAGCAAATAAATTACAAAAAAAACATAACTAGTTCTTCCCAAAAAAGGAAGAACTCTAAAACTAAGAGAAACTAGCTAAAAAATAAGAAAAACTAAAAAAAACTAAAAACTAAGAAATGGAGAGAAAGAAAGAAGAGAGAAGTGTGTTTTTAGGTGTGGTATGAAATGAAGAGAAGGGGGTATTTATAGGTGAGAATGGAGAGAAAAAGTGGGTGAAAAAATGGTTAAAACACGGAGTAGTGCAATTGATGACGTCATTGATGACGTCAGTATGACATGGAGGGCGAAATGGCAGCGGCGCGCGCGAAAGGCACTAGTGGTGCGCACAAGCGTGCGCCGAAGGGAGCAGCTGCGCGCAGGGGCGCACGCAGAAAGGAGCAAGGCACGTGTGGGAGTGGGCACGAGCTGGGCGGCTGGCGTGCACATTTTCCTCCTTTTTAACCTTTTTGACCCATTTTTTTCATATTTGTTGACATTTCCCTATTTATTTATTAATATATTTGTGATGTATTGCTTGCTATATTCCTTTTTGAGTCTTTAAGTTACGTTTTTAAGAGAAAATATCTGAAAAATAATAAAAATACCTGTGATTCCGAAAAAGACAAATTTATATAAATATATGATAAAACATATAAATATATATATTTTTAATCAATTAATATGAATAAAATCATGATAATTTTAGTGCTTTTTGGGCACTCATCAACCCCCCCACTCGAGATGCGAAATACGCTCATAGTGTTTCGGGCGTCTCATTTCATGCCCCAAGTGAGGATAAGTCATGTGACCTTCTCACTTGAGATGCAAGACACCCGATTCCCTCGTGATTGGAGGAAGAGTCCCCTGACCCCCCCACTCGAGAAGTGAAATACTGTAGCAAATACATCATCCTGAGACTAACATGCTTACCAGATTTTATTTGCATCATATTGTTCATCATTATTACAATTATCTCATTCTTAGATGGCTAAAACATTACTACAAATAAATTACTACTCGCACAAACATGAGAAAATTTTATGTTTGTTCCTTACCACACGCCCTCTTTTTCCAATATTATACTAATCGGCGTAGTCCATCCGCCTCATTCTTATATTTTTCTTGTTCAAAAAGTGCTAACTTTAAATCTTCTCGCGCATCTGCTAAATCTTTCTTCATAATTTTACATCGTGCTTTCCATACATGTAACTCTTGCTCTGTACATTCATTGGTTTCTTTGCATATTTTTGCTTCTATTTCTGCATCCTTCGTCACAACTATGGCCTAAAAAAATAATAATAATAAATAAATAAAAACGAAATATATACGTATTTTCCAATATATATATATTACAATATTTATCAATTCACTTTGAAAAAAAAATTTATCACTTACATCGAACATACATCTTGCTATCATATGCCACACAGGCCTACCCTCTCTCTTGCGGGCTGTGTAAATAGGAGGACGGTCCTCAGGTACCCTAAAATGATGATATAATTCTTCTTGCACACGAGATGTGTTAAACATACCTTCTTTGAAAAGCTTTTCCACCCCACTTGAATCACCTCTCTCTTTCAAGGGAGGGTATATACTCTGTAAAGGCTTAGTATCCATTAAAATGGATACCTCATCAAGCGGAGAATTTTCAATACACACCTCATTCATAATAGAAACAGACGGCCTAACAATTGTAGTGCGTATTTCCTTCATTTTATCCTTCGTGACGTTTCGAGGAATTTGATTAACCTCCTCACTATGATTAGGGGAAACAACTCGTTTTCTTACATCAGGTGATACAGGTATTGTAACTAAGGTTGAACTTATTTTTCCACCTTGAGTAGAAATAGCTCGCTCTCCTGCTACAGGAAGTACTTTATTAGTTGGTAATGACCCCGTCGTTTCAAACAAATCATCCAAATTTACTCTACTATAATCCATTACATTAAACGTGCTGCAGTTACTTCTTAGCAGTTGTCTGCTCGCTTGGTTAAATAAAATTTAGATCAACACGGCCTCAAAACCTCTCAATTATACATACCACACTAACACAGTATAAATATATAAATTTCAAACCGAACAAATATATATATATATATATATATATATATATAAATACAACATTTAAAATTAAATTAAATGAGTTCAAGTTCCAAAATTTATTTTACAAAAAAAAAACATATAAAAATCTTTCACGGAGTAGCATCTTCCACTACTACCCCATCACGTTGATGACTTTAGGTGGCCGAAGTATCTCGAGGTGAACCTTGCGGTGTGACAGCCCCAAGTGTTTTTGGCCTGTTGTTCTGAAAAGCACACATCAATGACACATAAGTCGCATTCAAAACTAGTTTTTTAGCATGCAATTTGAGGTTATTAATTACAAAGCTCGCACCACTACGGTAAGCCTTGGTACATTCCGTTCTTAATGCATCTATTAATATGGATAGCGAACTAACTTGAGTTGACATAGCAGAAATTTGTTATTGAAGAGCGAGGTTCTTTTCATCGGCCTCTTTCGCTAGATTTTCAAAAAATTTAGCGGCCTCACCCTTCTCAAAACAATACGTGTCCGCTTTTCTTAATTTCTCCACTTTATCAACCACTTCATTTTCTAAATTTAAAATTTTTGTGTCCTTATCAGAAATCAGGACATCCTTATCTTTTACCAATTTCTCGTATTTGGCTATTTGTAACCGGCTTGTACTTCGCGTTTATAACCCCGTAATGATAGCTCAACTTCTCTCGCTAAATACACCGCCTACAAACGATATGAATTAAAACAATGTAATAAAGTGTTATCATAGAAAAAATGAAATTAATACATTTTTATACCTCCAATAAGCGATCAGTAATTAGTTCCCCATGTGTCCCCCCTTCTCTCTTAGGAGCTACTCTTACCTACGCCCTCTCAATCTCTGTTCCAAAATGATGATACAGATATCGTTTCAGCTCTGTTCGTTCAAAAATCCCCTCGTTAAAATAAGTAATAGGAGTCTCCAAAATAATGGCGTCTTTCAAAACGACCTCATTGAACTCAAAGTCATCTATGTCCATTGCCTCCATTCCAGGGGTATATTCCCCAACCTTCCTTTTTTTACGTTCCCGGTTCAAAAGGTGATGTCAAGCTTGGGTTATCCAAATTAGTTAAAAGAATTACATTCTCTGGAGTAGTTTCGACCTCTAAATTAGCGAATAGATCCTCTTGTGTAGGTGATGGGGTCATGCGTGTAAGACGCGAATAACTAGGAGCTAGCTCTTGTACACTTGAGGTGTCAATAAGATCCCCCAAATCAATGTGTGAATAATCCATCCATATAAGTTACAAAATACATTAGTCAAAATTACCAATTATGCACATACAAACATAAACAAAATATATACTTAAATAAGGAACTTGATATTCATTTGTATAACCTCGCCACACCCCGGACTTCTTTAAGCGAGCTATAGATAGGATATCACAGTAACCTTCATTCGAGGTATTTTGTAGCTCAATCCGCCTTATTTTTTCTTTCCCGCTAATATCCAATTTAATCATAAACTCGCTAGCCCGAGGTTGTGAAGTGTTAAAATTAGGGTTCCAGGTATGTTGAATTGGAAAATTCACCTCGTCATCCCAAATATCTCCAGTAATATAAAAATATTTATCTTTCCACCCCAAGGTGCTATGAGGCAATTTGAGATGCAACCTGTGACATATAACACAAGATATATACGCCCTCCCTCTATCTAACATGTTCCTTTTTAAACAATATAAACATCTTAATTCATCGTTTTCCAAGTCTATGCCATGTTCTCCAACTACTACAGAAAGACATAAAAGAGTTCGCTACCCGTTTGGATTTATTTGTGCAAAATTAATATCAAATGTGCTCAAAGCACGGGCCACTAATTTAGGAAAGAGGCCACGTAACCCTATCTTAAAGGCCACTAAATGTATCACTCACCACCCCGGTGGTGGATCATTAACATCACATAAATGTAGAGGTACTGGCATTAACCCTACTCGGGCTGGTATGTCGTATGTTTGTCTAATTTTTTTCAAATCTTTAACTGATAAAACACTAGGCATCTTTTCAATTTGATATTTATCTTTGGTTCTATTTGTAGGCTCGCCCTTATTTTCCCTTTTATTTTTTGGGCAAGGTACCTTGGTAGATGTAGACACTGGAATCCTGATTACAGGAATTGAACCCCGGGAGGATGAGGTAGACACCACTTTAGACCCCAAGGAAGTAGGAAGATCAAGAACCCCTTCCTTAACAATTCTTGGGAAAGCCCTATCACCACCACTCTCTATCATTTCAGGTCGTTTAGTTGATAACGACCTCGAAGGAATATGACGGGATGAAATATTTTTTGAAAGATTTTCAAAAAGATCTCCCTTTGAAGATATCACTTTTTCCCCTTATATGAAATTAAGAAAAAGGATGAATAAATACCTAGAAAGAGGAATCAAGGAGTTAATGATGTAACAGTAACTTGAATCCTACAGATGACATGAAATACACGAACTAAAAAAAAATTCTAAGTGACCTTCTGAAAGAATAAAACAACCTAAATAATCCACGACCTAAAATCCTTCTGAGTGATAAACTTAGTTAAAAATAGGTAAAAAGTATATATTCTCCTACTATTTATAAAGGGAAAACAAAAAGCTGAAAGGTCTCGTTAAAGATAAAAATAATAAAATAACATCGTAAAACAGTATAATTTTTTGCATAGTAGGGGTCGTTATTTATACGAGGAATATGGGACCAATTTATTCTCTTGATTTCTCAATTAAAGAGAATATGAGAGTTAATATTTGTTATTAAATATGTAACGAACATGCGATCTGATGAGTATAGATATCCCGCTAGGATAAAACGAACATATAAAAGCTAGTTCCGCAAAAGATTTGTGCCCAACGAACTTGAAAAAACACGTCAACTCAATCTACAAAACATCTCGTCATCAAAAAACGAGGTTTGGGATGACAAGACTTACTAAAGTTATGATGTCCCTAATGTCGAGGTCGTTATCCATAAACGATCTGTACATAAATACCCTTTATTTGTATATACTTGTAACAAACGATCTCGATTCTGTAAACTAATTTGTAGTAAACAGGTCGCTAAGACGGACCCCGCTATATACACAAAGATGCTTATATATATATATATATATCCCTCAAATGAGAGGGGAGGAGAATGATTCAGAAAGACACAATTTTTCATCTCATTAAAAATTACTAAAATTAGATACTTAAATTATCTTCGTAGAATAAATAATTGAAAAGTTATTTCAGTATTTTATATCAACAAATTTAAATTTAATCAATAAATTACCTATTGTTTAATTTATATAACAACTTAATATATTTATCAGTAGTCTTAATTTAATCGCTCTCACAGCGACGCCAAAAGAACGTTTGATCCAAGTTTTACTCATCAAACAAACCCAAATATATATATATATATATATATATATATATATATATATATGATACGAGTTATTTTATTTCATACACTTGGTAAGGTATATATATATATATTCACTTTAAGAATCTTTAGATTTATTTAAATCAATCTTGTCAATTCGATATTTAAAAAATGTTTATTTGAGTCACTACTTTGTATAATGAGAGTGTAGATATGTAATTTATAAAATTAATTATAAGCTTATTTAGATAAAAGACATTCGGTTTGATCAAGGAACATTTCTGTAGTATTTGACTTTTATCAGGTTATAATTAAAAAAATAAAATTTTAGTGAATATTTTTAAGTAAATTTATTATATTTATTAATAATATTGTATGATATTTTACTTATAATTTATAGTAAAAGTCAAATACTACAGAAATGATCCTTGATCAATAATTATTACAATATATATGATAATTTATAAAAATAAGTAACAAAATGATAAAAATATATATATCTTTAGATATAATTATATCATTATTCATATATTACGAGTATAATTATAATTTTAAAAATATGCATTTATAGATGTATTTTTATTGTTATTTATACATTATGATCATAATTATAACAAATAAGTTAATATTTTAGATATTTTTACAAATGATTGTGTAAGTTAAATGCATGAAATGTATTTAATCTCTCTCTTTTCTTGTATAATTTGCAAGCATAGTGGCTACCTAACAAAGAAACGCACGTGCAGGGGAACCGCAATGTTTGAGTATGACTGTATGAGGAATAAATCTTTATACAATAGACGGAATCTTAACTCACAGTTGGTGAGTTTAAATATGAAATAGACTACAAAATGCCAAACGTGTGTAAATATGAAATAGACTACAAAATGCCAAACGTGTGTAAATATGAGACTGCAAATCCATTTTTTGTCCCCTACCAGATGATTACAAGTGGGATTAGTATAATGATTTATTTTTCACATTATTATATCACTTTTGATAATATATATCATATTTGATTCACATTTTTTTTATTGGGGAAATAGTTTTTGGATGTAGTACCAGTCCAAAAATCTGATTAAATTTTATGATATATATCTATCTATCTATCTATATGCCTAATTTTATTGCTCCCCAATCAATTTGCTATATTCTATATATTGCCATTGCCATGGGTTTTTTAAATCAAAATTTAAGAAAAACAATATAATTATTAATGGGTTTTTCTGCATCACGTCGGACAATAAATTATACAGACTATTTGATAAACTTATTGAATTATTATATTAGTTTCTTTTTATAAAGTTTATTGTATTTGTAATATTGTTTTAGTCTATTTTTAATAATATATATTTAATTGATATATTTAAAATAATTTAAATAATTAAATGATGTATTTAAAATAACGAAAAGATAGTTAAGTGATATATTTTAAATAAATTAATTTAATAATTTAATGATATTTTTATATATTTTTCTAATTATTAATATATTTTTTTGCGGTAAAATTGGATGGTAAGCTTCGTAGACACATGCAACGTCGGCATGGATGTATTTTATTTTAATGTTTTATGAGGAGGGGATTTGAATTAGGTTAATTAAAACACGACGAGTTTTTTTACCATTACACTATAAGGCGTCTGTCTGGTTTCAACAAAGAAAAAGTGTTGAGAGATAATATTGTCGTTTTGTGTTTACACATTTATAAACCAATTAATAATTGTTTCCTTTGATCATTTCATATATAATTCAAATTTTGTAAGTGAGTTTAATTAATTTCTAATTAAATTCCTCATTGACTTCACCTATATTATTTATAATAATATGAATTAGTCTGATGTTGAAATATATAAAAATTCTGACCCCGTATGATTTATTTGTAGTGTTATATATATATATATATATATATTACAATCATGTATGCATGTAGTCAAAAATTGTGACCCTAGCTAGCAGCTATTCAGCCGTAATTCATTAAAGAAGCTGTTAGGCTGTTACTAAATAATTCAAAAGTCTTTGAGAATCGAAAATAGCCATAAAATTTAATATTATATAAGAATGCTTTAATAAATAAGGAATTGAATAAACTAATAAGGAACGGCCATGAAATTTAATATTATATAAGAATGCTTTAATAAATTAAGGAATTGATTAAACTAACAAGCGATATATAAAGTATATTGTTGAAGTCACACGTCGATTGAGCATTAGATTTATATTGTATTTATAAGTTTATGATAATTTTTTCTTTTTAAGAGTTCTTTTTGAGTGATTTAGGTCATGGATTTCTTCTCGGTATCAGAGTCAGTTGATTCGGTCGGTACTCGACCGGTTGTAGGAAATGGATCCTGCGCCGATGTGAGGGGGAGACGCTCTATATCCCCGGTCGAAAATCGATGTGAGTGAGAGTGTTGAAATTTCACATCGATTGATCAATAAATTTCTGTTATATTTACAAGTCTACGATAATTCTTCTTATTTAAAAATTCTTTTGAAAGTTTTATGAATTTTTTCACATATTTTATATATATTACTTATAATGCAATTGGGTTAGGTAGGTAGAGCTATATATTCAAAAGCATCTTCAAACTGAAATAACACGAAGAAGACCAAAAAACAACGCATTGAAGTTTTTTCTAATAACTTGATGACGTTCACTATTAAAAGGAAGACGAAATTGATTAAAAAATTAAAATAAGGCCGAAGAAGGGAACTAGAAACGGTTCTCTTAATACAAAAGCTAGCAGATGGTTTTTGCTCGAGCTTACAGTTTAAATACTTTAAATATAATTTATCCAAGGTTTAATTTATTTTATAACGAGTTATGTTTTTTTTTTTGTATTTGTTAACAGTTTTATCTATTTAATTCATTTAGGAAAGGAAAGAACTCATTTGTTAAAAAATTCATGTTTATTTTTTCATTCTCTTTTAAGCCACCATAAATAATATATAAGTGAATTAAAGATATGTTTAATAAAAATTTTGATTTTTAATTTTTTAATTAATTTTTCAATTAAATATATTTCATAATGATTTCCGATTTTGATTTTCAAAATTCTAAAGAATCACTGCTAAAACATAGGATTTATGAATCATTAAAAATAAGATATATTGTTTTTAATTAGAATTGATCTTGATTTTGTTTTTACCAAAAGAATTTCTCAAATAGTAAATCAGGTCTTATAGCTTTGTATATATAAGTATTAGACAAAAATGATTAAAAAAATTAAATTTATAAATAATAACTAAAAAAATTCTTAATTTTTTAAGTTTAAAAAAAATCAAAAAATAAAAAACATTACCAAACAATTTTTTATTTTTTATTTTTTCTTAAAAATCATTTAATAGAAATAGTTATGAAATACATTGGTGATCATTTTATAAAAGAATCAAAAAATATAAAATTAATTATTTAAACATAAATTAATTAATAAAATAAAAAATGAACTTAAAATATGGTTTTTAAAACTTTTATTTTTAAGTTTTTTAAAAAATAATATATATATATATGTAAAAATAGAATTAGTTTTTAATCTTATTATAAACTTGAAAATGAAATTAATTGTCAAATAACACCCCTTTTAAAAACTTAAGTTAAAAAATTAAAACTTAAAAATGTATAGGCTATAAAACATGTCCATAATTTTGACAAAACCCACGAGCTTAAATAGTTAAATGTGAGTACTATTATTCCTTATGTTTCTCTGAATAAAACTTAGTCAAATTATGAAAGTTGCCGATGTGCATTGCATTACGAACAAAGTATTAAAGCATGTACTATGGGATTAACAAGTCAAATAATTCAGCTTTAACGAGATAAATGAATGTTATTCTGAACAATTTTAATGCTAACTAATAGGATATTAATCACATTTCTAACAATATAGGAACAAGGATATTTACGTAATAATTTATTACATGTTAATGAAATTTAAAATTAATATAATTTAAAAAAAATATTCAATAAAAAATATAGAGAAAAATTAATCTAATTAATGATGAATATATTTTATAAATAATAAATAACAAGTTTTTTTATTAGAAAACAACAATAATTTTATGCACATTGCATGAGAATCTAAAAGTGATTACTCAGTTTAAAGTAAGAGAAAATTTACTATTTAAATTATATCAACATTCTTTTTTTTTAGAAGTTATTGGATAAAAAAATCTTACCTAATAGAGGGGTGCTGCTACCTATCTATATGAGTAATTTCAGATATTTTCAAATTTCAATTTTTGTTTTATTTTTAATCTTAACTTAAATAAAATCAAACATAGTATATATTCATTTAAATCTTAATTTAAGATTATTTATATACTTATAAATATTTATTTTATTATAATTATACTCACAATATATAAATAACGATAAAACATGCTCGATACATTTTAAAAATTATAATTATACTTACAACATATAAATAATGTTATAATTATGTTCAAAATTATGCAAGTTTTTATAGTCATCCATACATCATGAACATAATTGTAACAAAATAAATATTTTATATATTTTTATAAATTATCGTGTATATTATTAACATAAAAAATAATTAATCTTAATTTTTATTATATGTTTGTTTTTAAAACTTGATATATCTTTTGTTATTATTATTGAAGTTGAAGTTACATTCACACCAAAGAATCAGATCAGTTGAATATATAAAAACATACGTAAGAGTAATTCAGTTAAATATATGAAAGCTCATATAATTGAAAAACATTTACTTATTATTATAAAGGTTAAATTAGGTGTTTAATTAGTTTAAAGTTAGTTTAACTAATTTATTAGCTAAAAATCTTAATTTCATCTGGTTAACAAATTTAAATAAATAACTTACTTAACTCACAAACTTAAATGAATATACCATTAATTCATTTGATAATTTTTTAATTGAATACACATTTTTTGATTGAATATTTTTTAAATGAATAAGAGAGAAGGGTAATTATGAAGAAAAATAAATTATTATTAATTTTAATATATATATATATATATATAAATTAAAGTATGATTTAAGGGTTTATGTCGTGTACTTATATTTGTAATATTAATACTAATGACTTTTTTGTAGTTAATATCTAAATTGAATGAAATTTTAATTTTATGTAATCATTTTATTTATTTATTTATTTATTAATAATTAAATAAATATTTTATAATAATTTAAATAAATTTAATAAAATTAAATAAAATATCTATAAATAATACAACTCAATTTATTTAATTTTTATATAAATTAAATTAAGTTGAATTAAGTTGTTGTTAATTTAATACGAATCGAGAAATGAACCAACGTAACTCACGACATCTTTACATATTACCACCAAAATAATAATAATAATAATAAATGTTGTATATTAGCATTTCTATCGATTTTTTTTTGAACAAAATATCTCATTTAATTTTAATCATATATATTTTTTAATTAAATCGTTTACCCATGTTTGATCGATTGGAATTTAACGAAATCAAAATTAATTTCTTCAAATTCTATATTTGGTTGGGTTGAAAAATGAAAATAGAATGTAATCGATTTTTAAAATAGAATGAATCTGAATTTCTTCTACTCCCTTAAGGAATCATGATTCCATTCTATCTCATTTTTTTTTCAATTTTACCACACCATTAAATATAACCGGTAAACCTTAATTTACAAATATAACCCTAAACTCTAAATCCTAAATCCAAAAATCCTAAACCCTAATTAGAAAAATAATAATTTTAACCATAAATATTAACCCATAATTATAACTCTAAATCCTAAATTCTATTTAAAAAAATAATAATTTTAACCTTAAACATCAACACACAAATATAACCTTAAATGGTAAACCTCAAATATCTAAATTTAAAATTTCAAACCTCAAACTCCTAAACCATATTTAAAAAAAATAATATATTTTATTTTTAAGTAATAATTATTTAAAAAAAATAATTTCAATAATGTATTTTATGTGACAAAAAAATAATTAAATGATATTATTTAAATTTTACTCGTTATAAAAATATTAAGATAATATATAATGCTTTTTATTTTATTTTAATTATAAACTAAATATTTCAACACTTGCTTCATTAATCAAATAAAATAAAACTATTATATTCTGTTACATTTGCTTTCGATTCTATTAACCAAATGAAATGACACCTTGGTGTCTTTCTATTTTAATATAAGAAGTAACTTTATAAGTAGTTAAGGATTTCTAGTAAAAGTTTTCCATTAATTTATAATGGGACGAACCTAATCTAGAAGCTTGCTGGTTCATAAATGAGCCATAATGAAGCCCATAATTTTTTTTAGTCATCATTATTCTGTAAGTGGGTTGGGTTGTTGTACTGTGCAAGTTGCAATTATGACAACTCATGCTTACTCGGCCTTGCTTAACTGCAATATTTGTTTAGATGCATATGATATAAATAGAATAATAGAAATTAGATATCAAAAATCTTAATTTAATATCATAATTACTATATTATATAAGATTATAATAATTTTGTTTTTACGTGAAAAAAGTAATTTAGTTTTATAATTTTTTAACTTGATACTTATAATCTCATCATTTATAAAAATTAGAAATTAGAAATATTCAATTTTAATATTTTTGATAAATTAAAAGTATTTTTTAAATAAATTATAAGATTAAAAAAGTTTATTTTTATATAAACAATATTATTATTGTCTAACTTATAAATTATGAGACTAAAATATTTATTTTAAAAATTTATGGGACTTAACGTGACTAAATCAATAATTATAAGATTAATGTATTTGTTTTGTAAAATACTTATTTTAATAAATTAATAAAAATATTTTTTTCATAAAAAAATGAAATCGTACAAAACAAATTAGAACTTTGAAAAAACTTAAAAGAATAATAATACAATCAATCAACAAATAATAATAATACGTTGATTATTACATTAAAACATTATAAATGTATAGTCGACTCGCAGATATTACCGAAATATTAATTTAGTTTTTAATAAGTAACAACTAGCAAGTAAAAGCAGCATATAGCCATATAGTACAATACTGCAATCCAAAAAATTTCAAATAAATAACAGAAACTAGTTGATTTTTTTGTTATTGATGATATTTATTTTTACTCTAACTTTTTATTAAAACCTATTAATTTTTATATAACCTATTGATTTTATTTTTAATCTTCTTTACAGATATATATTTTATTGGAGATAAAATTAATGAGTAATTTAAGGAATAAATTAAGAAGTATCAACTCTTTAATTTAAGAAGTAAATCAAAAATCTTAATTCAAAGAATAAATTAATGAGTTGTGATCCTTAATTTAAGGATGATAACTACTTGATTTACTCCTTAAATTAAGAAGTTAGTACTTCTTAATTTACTCCTTAATTTTATCTCCGATATATTTTTTATTTTATATAAAAAATAACATATATATATATATATAACACCTAAATGAGTTAAAAATGAAACTTCATTTGTTAACATGTATTATGCGATATATAATTATTTTTTTTTTTTTGGCATTTCATTATATAGCCTTTGTGCTATATAGTTTGAAAAACCCAAAATTTAAATCCGTTGATAATGGTATTTCTACGATTTTCACTGAACTCTTTAATAATTGACCTAGCAAAACCAAAATGGCAGATTTCAAAGCAACTTAAATGTAATTTTCGTATAAAGTGTTTTGAATATAGTTATCATTTATTTTACTGATTGCCTTTAATCTGATCCCATAAACAAGAAAAAAGGGTAAATTCATTGTCGTTCAAAAACTAAAACTTATTACCTACGCCTTGGCATTGCAACGAATAACGATAGCCTTCTAAACTAATCAATCAAAAGCAGAGGAGTTTTATAATTTGCTACGTATTGTGTTGAACGATGACTTAGTCTCCTTCTCCGTTTCGACTCACAGTGAGAAAAAAAGCTAAAATTTATTTACTTCTAAAATGAAACATAAAAAGTAATATACATATTTATGATTCACATTAATTGTGTGAAATGAATACGTAAATATATATATCACAACAAATAATATAATAATAATAAATATTATTAATTAGAAGTTAATTTTAAAAAAATCAAAATCAAAATCAATTTTTTTAGTTATTTATATTTTAAAGAAGTAAAATTAAAATAACTAAAAATAAATAGTAATAATTAATTAAATCAAGTTTGATAACTAAGAATATATATATAAAAATATCTAGAAATATTTAATTCTTCGATTTTTTAAACATGTGAATCGCTGAAATATCCTAATATAATTATCAATTAATTACATGATCAATTGAATCTAACCTAACACGTATTACTCTCTCAAATAAACTACACATCATATAGTAATTAATTTAATGCCACCCTCATGCCAATTAAATTGCATACTTCTCGTTAAGTTTATCAATTATGAATCATATGCATAAGAATTATACATCTATGCTTAAAAATTATGCATGTTATTTAATAAAGACAAACAATTAAATAATTCTCTCAAATCTATTTAATTATCTTTAGAGATAAATTGTTAGTTAAATAATTAATAGCATAATAATCAGATTAAATTATAATTGAGATAAAATATAAGATCCTTAGATTAATAAATTAAATACACATAATTGTGTTCATAAAGCTCATATTTTCATAAATAAATACATAAAAATTGATAAAAAATAGTAGAAGAATAAATACAACCAATCTCTTGAATCTCTACCAAAATTGTGTCCCCACTTGAAATTTTCTGAATCGTCAGATCAGTTTCAAATCAAAGGTTGCAATAAAAAGAAGCAAAATTGGTAGTGTCAGCTAATCACAACGCAACACGTGGCATATAGAATTCATTGGGCGAATTAGAGCACGATGTGTGACAGAGGAGACTACTTAAAGTCAATGCTTGCTGAGTCAATGCTACGCGGCACAACGTGATTTGCAAAAACGGGTGGCATGGCACACAAGTGGAATGCGTGAAGCAAACAGGTGGCGACACGTGTCTGAGAAGTTTGACCTCCGGACTCGAATTAAACGTCGTACTGACATGTGACACGTGTTTTTCCTCCTTATATGAGGTGATCAATGATTCATTGTTTCTATTTGCGTGGCGTCCGCGTGGCTATAACAGTCAGCTCTTATGCTTGAGTGGTAGGACAAGTCAAGTGACAGCTCTTGATTAGACATACATTAAAAATTCATAACAATTTCAAAAAAAATTCAAAAATTATATTTTTATTTTTTTCACTAAAAAGTTTATATTTTAATATTTTTGGCTATAAAAATATTATTTATTAAATAAAACAAATAAATATTAAGTAAAAAAGTGTACTAATAATTCTACTTTCATACAGTCATCACATATAGTAGGAAGCTTTCCCATTATTTTAAAAGTTAATAATTTAATCTTATTATTTTTAGATGAGTAAATAGATTTTTATACTATTGAATTTTGAGAGTTATCATAAACATACCATAGAACTTTTATTTATTAGTTTTATACCATCAAATTTATAATTTATTGTAAATATATAATCAATGATTAATTTGAATGAAAATTAACGTTTATATATATATATATATACTCACACCCACCCACACGAACCAACAACAACCTAACCCACCATTCTTGAGAACCCATCTCTCGCACTACCAACTCCAACAATGCTACTAATCAAAATCAACAAAATCTTTGTTGGGCATTCAAATACGTAACCATATATTTATCATCAAATATACCATCAAACCAAAAAAAAAGGAACATCCTTCGAAATCAAGATGAATTATTCCACGAGTAAGGTTATAATGATCATACTTGAATATAATTCAAAAATATATTAAAAAAATTATCAATTACAAAACACCATTTAATTGTAATGAATTGAATATAGTTAAAGGAATCAAACATGAATTTTACTAATTAGGAAAAAAGCAAACTAAAGACCACAAGTGTTTTTATTGTATAAAGAAAAGGGATGGATTTACATATCAAGTATCAAGAGAAAGCATGTTAGTAAGTAATCTTTATTAAATAAGTATTGATAGAAATTTTTAAAAGAAAATAACATATAAAATGCAATTATTATCCTTCCACGTCTATTTAAAATAAATATTTAAAATAATTACTCTTGTTTATAAAAAAAAACTCATGTATAATGAATAAGGGTACAGTAGGTTCTAAACCACAAAATTGAAAACATCATTATCTTTTAAAATGATGTATAATGAATAAGGGTATAGCAAGTTCTAAACCACAAAAGTGAAAACATCATTATCTTTTTAAATTATGTATAATGAACAAGGATATAACAAGTTTTAAACCACAAAAATGAAAACATCATTATCTTTTTAAATGATGTCTAGGTAAACTCATATGAAGTAAATTAACAAGAAACTAAGGTTTAATAATCTTATTTTTTTTAATGAATAAATTTTTAATTTTTTCTAAAACACAATATCTTTTTTATATCTTAATTAAAAGTATAAATCGGGTAGAAAACCTCTACATATAAAGGTGAGGTTTCTATAAAAGGAATTAAAGATCATATATAAGAAGATGGATGACGGAAAAATAATTCATATTTATTAAAATAAAGTAAAATTAAATATTAATCTAGATTCTATTAGTTAATAATAATATTTATTTATTAAAAATTTAAAAATTAAAAAAATAATCATTATTTATATATTAAATTAAATTATAGCAAAAAACAATTATTTGATATCATAACTATACGAAAAAAATACATTATTTGATTAATAATTAATACTGTTAATATTTTAAAATATTTGTAATATTAAGTATAAATTTCAATTACATTAATTTCTTTTTATAAACTTGTAGATTAAAGATATATTAAATTTAAGCCGCATAACTTTTCAAACATATAAGGTGTTTTCCCTTTTATTATTATTTTCTTTTCACTTTTATTAAAACTGAAGAAACAAACCGTGAATTGCCGTAACTCCCACACCAAGACACCACTAGTCCCACTTACAAATTAAAACAACAGTAACTAATAAATAATGCCAATTTCAGGTGGGATAATTGAAACCTTCAGCTCCAGAGCAATCTCATTTCCATCATTTCATGTGTATCTTCTATTTTCTCGTCGGCCAAACCGATTAATTTTAGGGATTTTATTACCCTTTTTGATTTCTCAAGTATTCATTTTGGTTAGGACGATGAGCTTGTGATTCTCGGAACGAACTCCCATAGTTGAACGCTGGCCGTTGAATATAATGCGGTTGCTATCGTCGAGCTCGACCTTGAGCACGGTGAAGGGGCAGCAGAGCAACAATAGAGGCAATCTCGTCCCGTTGTATCTCAACGTCTACGATTTGACGCCTATAAATAACTATCTTTACTGGGTTGGACTTGGGATCTACCACTCTGGAATCGAAGGTATGTCAGTTTCATGTTTCCTCTCCTTTCGAGTATTTGTTGGGTGGCTTTACTTTTGCAATTTTGGTGTTGTTGCTGTTCTAATTTTTATAATCTTTGCCTAATTGTAATATTTCGGGCTTTTGGGAAATATTTTGAAGTACTGGTAACCATGCTTCTTTTTCAATTGCTGGGAAAGAAACTTTAGTACTTAAGCGGTTACAACTTTTCTATATTTAGAATTGAAATTATCAAGGTAGTTTCAATTAATGTTTTATGAGAATTATGACAATGTTTTGAAATTACCAACTGGTGGTTGGTAACTTGCTATGCAATAAGCAACAAAGTCCTTAGTGGTGATTTTGTGAAGATGTGTTATAGAGCAAACAAATTTCACATTTTATAAAATACCAATGGAAGCATAAGGTTGTAAGTGCATGAATCAATCCCTCCCAATGGTTAACCTTTTGATATGGGATCTCATTGTTATATTAAAAAAATCCATGGGAATTATTGGACCTATCAAATGATAACAGAGATTATGGTTGTTGTCTTGGGTCAATTGATGAAATGTAAGCTTGATGAGTTTGAAATAAAATTGTCTAACTTTATGATGGTGTAGCACTGTTCTAGAAATTAAATGGTTAAACTTGGAGGACCTTGTGGAATTTTTTGGCCTAAATAAATTCATTTTTGATAAATTGATTAATTTTTAGAGTTAGCAAAAATTCGTCCAAAAACTCATAATTTTATACCAAATTACCTAATTAAAAGATCAAAAACTTTTATTGCATAACTTTAATAAAATAAGTTCAAATTCACATCTTATTACATCTCTAAGAGCCACTTTTGCCAACCTTAATAGATCTTGATCGACGACCCCACTAGTGTTCCGACAACCACCCTGTTGGAGGTGCATGTAAGTAATAATAGATGTAACATATTATATAAAAACATACAAGTAGATGTAATGGATCACTTGAAACTACGATGAATGTAATAAGTTATATACAAAGATACATGTGGATGTAAAATGTTACATCTAGTAGGTCACTGGAATTATGATAGTTGTAACAGATTACATGAAAAGATACACGTGGATGTAACATATTACATCCAATAGGTCCCCAATGATAGTTTTCGTAACTCTAGTAGGTTGCTGGTACTCTAGTGGATTGTCGAAACTCTAGTGGGTCACTAGAACTCCAATAGGTCGCTGGTAATGGTCGCCAGAATTTTGTCAAAGATACCGTGGGATCTATTTTTTATTTTTTATTTTATTGAATTATATTGTAAGGGTATTTTGGTATTTATGAATATGAAGATATGAATTTTGAGATAAATTTTTGCTAGTTTGGGAAAATTAATAATAAAAAAAAGCTTTATATTATGTCAATATTCTTATTTTGTAGAGGACCCTTAAACTTGGGGCAAATAAGATGGATTAAGTTCAAAGGGATTAGCCACGAAAGACCAGTTTGGTTGGCTTGAGTCAGAGTATGGACTAGAGAAGTCAAGTTGTCTTGTTTGAAGGGGGAATTGAGAAGTAAGAGCAAACAAATCCCATATTTATAAAATACCAATGGGAGGTTAGGTTTGTAAATGTATGAGTCAATCATATCTAATGGATTAACCTTTTAGGATGAGAGTTTATTACCTTATGGAAATCTATGAAAGTTATTGGATCTATCAATAGTGTTCTTCTAAGAATTCAGTATCAGGTCAGTATTGTTGTTGGGCTGGGCATGTGTCAAATTGTACGGGTAAGCACAGTTGTGTAGGGTTTCAGGAGAAGAAACTGAACAAAATTTAGCAGCAGTAACCTTAATCGCTTAGAGTTTGATAATATATTCCGTGTACCAACCCGCCAAGTTTATTCATGATTTACAAGATGGATTATGCAATGCTTTTAGTGAATTTATATCTAAAAAATTTCAAGACGTGTGACTCTATTATTAGTTGAAAGAAGTGATGGTATCATCAAAAGAGGGAAAGAAATAAAGTAAGAGTTTTTGGGAAACAAATTCATTAGGTATAGAATATAGGTTTTTGATAGCAACATAGATGGTGTCAGTGCTGAAGCATCAACTGTTACTTTTTCCCTCGAAGAACAGATATATATGTTTTATGTTTCAAGTATGACAAAATGGCTATTCATTGCAACTTGTGGCTTATTAGTTTTATAGTATTAACCTGTTTTTGAAAAGAAAATTGATACTGAGATATCATGGCCTGAGAATGCTTACTCTGTAGCTTCTTGGTTCTTCGTAGATTTTTTTCATGCATTTATTCTCATATTCTCTGCATCCTTTTTTCTGAGTTACTTGCGAAGAAGCATAACAAAGTTGTTTATGCTTTGGCAAACAGTGCATGGTGCGGAATATGGCTTCGGAGCCCATGAGTATCCTACCAGCGGGGTGTTTGAGGTGGAACCAAGAAGTTGCCCTGGTTTTATCTTCAGGCGATCTGTGCCATTGGGCAGCACCAATATGTCTCATTCAGAATTTCGTTCATTCATGGAGGAACTTTCTGCAAAATATCATGGGGACACTTATCACTTAATTGCCAACAATTGTAACCATTTTACCGATGACGTTTCCTTGCAGCTAACTGGAAAACCTATTCCTGGATGGGTAAATCGGTTGGCTCGATTAGGTGAGAACAGATCTTGAGGCTATGCTACACATGAATTCCTTTGTAGTTCATTAGGTCACTTCAAAACCTCATAAAATAACTTCACAGCCTTGTCATCTAGTTATTTATTCTTGGTGTTATATTATTTGATAAACCTAGCTCCAAATTTGCTTCCTTGAAATTGTGTGCCCTAATTGTCTGCTGCAGTGCATAACTAAGGCTTAGGGTAGACAGATTGCTGATTTAAGTGAGTTTTTTTATGAATGTGAATATTTTTGCTTTATCTGATTAAATTGTCATTTGAAGTTTCAGGTTCATTCTGCAATTGTATTTTGCCAGAAAACATCCAAGCCACAGCAGTGAGACACCTTCCTGATCATCCAGCATGTTCTGGTAGGTTTCAGTTGTGCTTGTGTTGTTTTCTTTGAGGACTTCAAATTTGTCATAGGTTGCTACTTCTATTGTAAGAAATTTATGTTTTACCAACACTTTTGAAAGGAGAGGAAACATATGGAAAAGTAAAGTCCCTGCATCTTTAACTAATTTCAGTATCTTTCTGCTGCAAACTTTTGAAACCGAATAACTTTTATATTTTGGACTACTGGTTTGGATGATTTTATTCTCAACGGCTATATTATAAGATTAAGTAATATAATAACTCTGTCCGCTCTTTGATTTGTTGACATGGGGGAGAACTTATGAAATTAGAATGAGTAGAACTGCGGGTCATGAGAGCATGAGTGATGGTTTTGGTTTAAAAAAGAATTTTAGAAAGGAATTAGGGTAAAAACCTATCATTGATAGAGAAAACATGCTTTAATTAAATAGAATGGCCTTTCCTAGAGTGGAAATATTATGGTGCATTGGCTTGATGTTTCTTGATTTAGATTTCTTATTTATGCAAAAGTTAATTATGATTTCCATACAGATGATGAAGATAACTCAGAATCTGTCGCGTCATCTGGTACACCTGGGAGTGAAGAGCAGCCAAATCATTATTTGCTCAAAATACCAAATACTGATATTGCGTTCTCAAAGGAAAAACCTGTGAGGCTTGCAAGAGACCTCCTTTGACTTCTTCCCACGATTCTTTACCCTGTTTGATTTTCTTTGTAACTGTAATCTGCGTTCTGTTTGAATGGGTCAACATGTGTCGATTTAATTATTTGAGCATTCAAATGAGATTTCCCTGTAAATTGGTTGTTCAAATTTGGTTACTGCCCGGTGTTCATAATTGTATTTTTTCCAATCTATAGCTTCCTGTAAAACACGAGATTTGTCAATTAGTACTCATCAACGCATGAGCTGTCGATATGTAAAATTCAAAAGAGGAATCTAATTGATCAGTATTCAGAGAGAATTTTATATGTTAAAGATTGTAGTGATTCTAAAGAAATAAAAAAAATTAATATTTGAAAAAGATCTTGTATTTTTCTCGTTAAAGATATATATATATATATATATATAACACCTAAACAAGAGCGTAAGTTACGAGGGTATGAGCTCAACGACCTAAATATATGATAAATATATATAATTCAATTTATAATAAATAAGTTGATGTATGTGTTTAGGTCGTATTCAGATTACTCAAGACTCTTAAATTGGTCACTTAAGTCGTTAGTATGGTATTGAAGGTCAAGATTATTTTAAGGTGTAGAGCTCTAAATCATCAGGTCTTGATTCCTATGACTTTGTTATAAAGTAATGAGGTATCGTAATTTCGTAGGCCCTGTACTTTTGAACTCATTGAGCGTTGATCTTCCCCAGGTCTTCATCCTCATCTTCATCACCTCACTATATAATAGTAGGCCGTGTATCTGTTATATGTATAATACTAAATAGTAACTCTCCTATTCTCTTGATTTTGAGAAGTCAAGAGAATAATACTATGTTGTTTGATCTTAATATAATTAGGTCATGTTGAGTAATGATTAAGCGAATTTAAATGGATTACGACCTCTTAAGCATAATACAATTCTCTTAGTTGTAGAGTTATTAATTATGAATTATATTTTCTTAATTAATTTTATTTATTGAGTTAATTTTTTAACTTCTCTCTCATCTTTATAAATAGTAGGAGAATTCATTTTTATCCTACCTATTTTAACTTAGTTAAATTTTTTTTCAGAGAGTTTCAGGCAATTAATTACCTTGATATTACCCTATTCTCAAATAGATCGTTAGGAAAACACTTGGTTGGAATTTTAACTCGTTCATTTAACGACATCAGTTAGGGGTTAGGTTGTTATTATATCCTTAACTAATGACTCAAATGACCTTCACATAATTTAGGTAATTTCTTGATCCTTTATCTTATTTTTTTATGTCTTATAAGGGAAAAGAGGTGATTCCTCTTCTTCCTGAGGAAGTCCCTGCTAAGGATGTGCCTTCGAAGAAGGATCCATCCAAAGAAATATCTCATGACTCGGGTTATTTACTAACAAGGTCATTATGAACTAAACAACCTTTTGAAATTGTAGTGAGTGGTGATAATAGGCCTACGACCATCAAGGAGAGCATTCTTGCTCTCCTTGCTTATTTGGGATCTCGTGTGATCTCTACATCGTCTTCACGGGGTCCAGTGCCCATTATTAGGATCCTTGTTTCGGCAACCACCAAAGTCCATTTCCCTAAAAAGAAATGGGAAAGTCGAGGTGAACCTACTCATAATATTAAGGACAAACATCAGATTGAAAATAGGCCTAGTGTTCTAATAGCGAATGACCTGATGGATATTAGGAAAAAGTACGAAATCCTTGCTCGCATAGGTATAATGTCGGTACCTCCCTATCTATGTGATGTCGATGATCCCCTACCGGGGTGGTGGGTAATTCATTTTGTAGCCTTTAAGATAGGACTTCGTTGTCCCTTCCCTAGGCTGGTAGCTTGTACTTTTAACACTTTCAATATAAACTTTGCCCAAGTAAATCCAAACGGGTGGCGAACTCTTATGTGCCTCTCTATGGTCGTTGGTGAACATGAGATACACTTTACGAGTGATGATCTTACGAGCTTGTATTGTTTGAAGAAAAATTGTCTAGATAAGGGAAAGGCATATATATCTTGTGTCGTTGGCCATGGGTTTCATCTTAAACTCCCCGATAGTAGTTCAGGTTGGAAAGAAAAATACTTTTACATAACTAGGGATATTTGGGGTAATAAGGTAGACTTTCCTATTCGTTATACTTGGAATCATCACTTTAATACCACATAATCTTGTGCCAACGAACTAATGAGAAAACTAGATCCAAATGGAAAGGAGAAGATTACAAGGATCAAGCTATAAAATACTTCACGTGAAAACTATCAAAACATTCTTACTGTAGCTCATTTGAAAAAATCCAGGGTGTGGAGGCAATACATAAATGAATATCAAGGTCTTTTTTTTACGAGGTAATTTTTTAGTTCACAGTTTGCATCATGTTATTAATTTTTGATTTTTTTTGTACATGTATGGATTACTCACATATCAACCTGGAGGACTTAATCAACACTTCTAGTGTCCAAGACCTAGTTCATATATATCCTTGTTTGGAACCTATGCCCCCTTCACCAACCCAGGACGATGTTCCCCTCACGAAATAAGTGGAGATCATGTTGCTACAGAGGTAATTACAATGATGGGATATTTGGGTGAACAAATCTCACAAGGGATATGTTCCATCATTTTGGTACTGACACTAAGAGGTCTCAAGTCAGAGCATCCCGCAGTAGAGAAGTGGGCTCGAATGTACAATTAATAATTGATCGCATGATTGAGGTAAACTTCTACATTGTTTTTGCTCATGGTTAAGATAAATAACACTACTAACTTATGTATCATCGTAGGCGATGTGTGGTCAGAGAAGGCTAGCTGTCCCTCAAGGGTTATAAATACGAGGAGCAAGCCAATTGCTTACAAATTTCCAAGTATGAAAAGACCACTAAGAAAAAGGATGCCATAATGGAAGAGTATGAAGCCAAAATTTTAAAGGTTGAGGGCTAACTAATTGACAAGAATGAGAAACTGAAAAAAGCGGACAACTATTGTTTTGAACAGGGATAACAAGCTAAACATTTTGAGCAGGTCACTAAAGAGGTTAAGGAAAAAGCTCGTACTTTACAAGGTCAATTGTGTGCGGTTTTAAGACTGCTCACCATAAAAACTTACACCATTTCGATAAGCTTTGGTGCACTCCGCTTTCAAGGTATTTACCAAAATAGAAAGTGAGTTCACTTAGTCCGACTCAAGTTGAGAAGTTGGACCTAACCGTGCCTTATTTTACCCTGATGTGAGCTTTTCAAATTAGCTGATCTAAGGCACCCCCTATCGATACCCCACAACCTTCATCGCTCGTAGTAATCTGCTTGAATTTTGAATTCATTAAATGCAATTTTATTTCTATTTAATGTCCCCTCATTTTTATTTGTATAATTTATTTGATTACGAAAGTTTAACTCTGAGTGTCTGAGGCTTGATAATAACACCACGTGCAACATAGTAAAATCCATAAGTTTATCTAAGGCCGTGGGTATATAAGGATGGATTATAGCAAAGTGAATTTGGATGATTTATTTGAAATGGGATCATTTTTTTCTTGTACTCCTGAAGTGGCATTTCCAATTGCGAGAAAACTCTACGTCACGAGGGAATGACCTACTTCTTCCATCCATAGTGAGGAGGTGAACCAGACAACTTTACGTGCTATTCAAGCAATCCCCAATGCAAGAAAACGAGTTACCTTTTTCTTCATTTAGCGAGGAAGTTAATCAAGTCTTCCCTAACACCCTGATGGATGAAAAGAGTAAGAAATCCAAAGCGATCCATGCTCTAGCTCGACTGATGACCAAGGGGTCTCTGATTAAACTAAACTTTAGGTGGACATTAAGACATCGAGTAGTAGTGTATGTCATGTGCATATTATTAAGACTTATGTTGAATGAATCATGTATTAATACATGCATTACAAAATGGTGGAAAATGTAACCGACTTCTCAAGTGAGGAGGTCAGTGGATTCCTTCCTCTAATCATGAGGTATAGGATGAATCCTACATCCCAAGTGGGGGGGACAATCGACTTCTTCCTCCAATCATGGGGTGGTTGTTGTGTAGACTATTCACAGAACACGAAACATCTAAGAGTGAAACTAAATTCAACTCCTAAACATGTCTTAAATAGGAGGTTCTCTATGGAACTCAAAGCTTTATCTTAGGCATATCCCGCATCTTAAGTGAAGGGGTCAGTAGACTTTACCTCCAATTATGAGGCATAGGATAAATCTTGCATCCCAAGCAAGGAGGTCAATCGACTACTTCCAACTTGGTGGGTTATTAAATGAATTCCACAAGATAGGCAACATATGAGGGTGATAATCCAATACCTTGCATGTGCTCTTTGGGACATATCCTGCATCTCAAGTGGAAGGTCAGTGGACTACACCTCTAATCATGAGGCATGAGACGAATCTTACATCCCAAGCGAGAGGGTCAGTCGAAAGATATTATATGAATTCCAACTTAGGGGTCATTAAATGAATTCCACGACACAAGGTAAATCTCAAAAGATATTATATTTCTCAATACATCGAATATATAGGACTTCATACATAATATTTCTTGAGGTGTTCTCCCGTACAACTCAACGCTTTCTTTATGCCGTCACGTTCTATCAAGAAAAACCCCTCAAGGTAATATCATATATTCGATATGAACCTTCCCACATTATGGAAAACTTTTCAACAATAGTTTCAATTTTGTTTCCTAATTATCTTCGCAAGACCCACTCCTCTATACTAAAGCTCTTGTGCTTGATGAATTTATTATACATCATTTGAATTTCTTTTTTTGTGACTCAAGTTGTATCAAAGCTTCCTCTCATTTCTCTTCAACTAATAGAAGATCCTCGCTTCTTAGATGATCATTATCGTCTTGCGTGATTCTAGGGTATGATTGCTTTGATGCCATAAACGAAGGAGAAAGGCTTCTTCGATGACGCCAATTGTTTGGAGAGAATTCTATGTGTTAGGGATTCTAATGATTCTAAAAAGAAGTAAATCAAATTGATATCTGAAAAAGATCATGTATTCTCCTCATTAATGAGGTACATATATAACACCTAGACAATAGCGTAAGTCATAAGAGTAGGAGCTCAACAACATGAATACATGATAAATACATACAATTTAAATTATACTAAATAGGTTGTCATAGACGTTTACATAAATAGGTTGTTATATTCAGATTACTCAAGACTTCTAAATTAGTCACCTAAGTCGCTAGACTCCATAAAGGTGTAGAGCTCAAAATCATTAGGTCTTGATCTCCATAACCTCGCTATAAAGTAACAAGGTATCGCACTTTGCTAGGCCACATGCTTTCAAACTCATTAGACCTTGATCTTTATCAGGTCTTCGTCTTTATCACCTTGTTATATAGTAACGAGGTATCATAATTGACTAGACCGCGTAATTATTATATGTATAATATGAAATTTGATGTTGTTGCTATATTGAAAAAAAATGTATAATGTTCTTTCAATGATTGTTATTTATCACTGATATATATATATATATATATATATATATATATATATTTCCTTTTGCTAACTAGACTTAACTACTACTGTGTCTATGTTAGTAAATTGAGGCTAGTTACAAATTTTCAATTTTAACTGCATAATTTATTCCAAATATAAAACTCCTAAAGAAAAAACAAGAAACTTACGTCACTTGTTTAGAAACTGAAAAACTATTTGTTATTTCAAGTGATGTTTGTTCATTAGGAATAAGACTAAGAGTGAAATTATTTTCATATAAATATACGTTTATTTGTGATATAAACTAGGAATGAAATTAAAATAAATTTTAAAAAGGATAGAATTGTTATTCTAATATCCTTTTAATGTAAAAAATTTGTATTATAATTTTGACTTCAAATCTTAAATCCTAAACTTTAAATCCTTAAACTTTAAAATCTTAATTCTAAGACCCTAAATCTTAAAATCTTAAACTTTAACCTTAACCTGTAAAACTTCAAAATTATAAAATTTAAGCATTTTTTTTAATTTTGATTATGTGATTTTCAGTGTTAATATGATAGATTAATCATGAGATTTTGTTATCATATATTAATACTTAAGTGTTATTTTATAAATAACATGGAAGAAAAAATTATCAATTTTTTTTTAATTTTTTTAAGATTAAATAATATTTTTTAATAATATAGACAGTGTTTTTCATTCTATTTTAATTATAAATCAAACACTTTTATAATTATTCTTTCTTTGATTTAAGTGATTAAACTAAATACAATAATAATAATAACGTTTTCTTACTAATAGTATTTTCTTCATATTTAATTTTATTACCATTAATATTCTTATTATATTTTCATTGAAATATATATATATATATTCTACACTATACAACACTTCCGACACTAAAAATTGAAAATTCTTTTAAAGTCCTTTTCCAATAACCCATTCTTTAAATCAGGTGGAAAATGTAAATCAGAGTGGTGCAACGTTAGTGAATCATGGTGACAGTTCGGTTTCGTCGGAACCGTACGTCGGTTCTGAAACCGAACGAGGTTCTTGATGGAAGAACCTTAATATAGTATCGGGTCTTCTCACTATTAACTGCATAACAATTCAGATACACCATCAATACGCAGAGAATAAGTGTGAGAAACCAGTGAAAGCATAAAAAAGAAAATCCGTTGGAATTCCCGTGTAAGTGCTGAAATTTGATCAATGGCATGAGGTATGTTTTCAATCCAATTTTGTTTCCGATGCATTTAAATTATGAGTTCATATGGTTTTATGAATGTTTTTGGATTGAATTGAGACTCTAACACTTGTTATTTCACGAGAATTGAAATTTTGGGTTTTTATATTGATTGTTTTTGATGCATATGGAAATTATAAAGTGTTTTAATATTGATTTTTGAATGATTCTGTAAAATTAAACTTGAAAAACAATGAAGAAAATAAATCCAATTTGCCATGGGTATTTATTTCTTTCATTAATTAACGGATACCTGATCGTATCTTTCTATTCTAGCGACGGAATCCAGCGTTCTTTTTATCAAAATTCTCAGAATTCGATTTCCGAGTGATTCATGATCTTAATTTTAAGTAAAAACATTATTTTAAATAAAAATTTAATTAATTAAGGAAATAAATACCCACGGCATACGGTTAGGTATCTGTTAGTGTAAAACCGGGTCGGGTTGACCCTGGCTGGAGGTTGAAAATGAAGTTTAAAAAAAAATCAGAATTCGGGGTGGAGGTCTCGAACACGAGTCTGGCGTGAGGATTTTACAATCTCATTCAATGGACTGCAACGATTGTTACATCTATTATTGTAGCAGACTTACATTTATATAAATTAAACGTTTCATTTTTTAAACCCAAAAAAATTTCTTCTTCTAGGAATTGAACCCAGTTTATTTTATAGGATTTGTAACAATCTATACATTTGACCACTAAGTCAATTATGTTGTTGTATGTAACAACGTATTTTTATATAGATATTTAATTTTATTAAAACAAAATATATATATATATAATTCTGAATATATCTGACGACTGGAAGCAAAGAAAAATTAAATACATCCAATCAACTCTTCGTAGCAGAAGCTTCTCTGCTTTCTGGTTTATACTCATTTGATAGTCCTATTGGGTTATCCTCAACTTCTTTCTTTATTTCTTTCTTTCTCTACCTCTTTATTTAAGTTATAACTGATAGATGTATACTAATTGGGTACTATTACTCATTTTCCTTAGTCACCTTGGTGTCTTTGACATAGCTAGAAAATGAAAAAATTCTTGTTTTTTATCACCATCGTCTTCTCCTTGAGTTCAATCTTTGAAGCTGTTAAAGCAGTCCAACAATATTGTGAAACAACAAAGTGTTGTCCTTCAGCTCCTGATATTCACTTCCCTTTCCAAAATAGAGACCAACAAGCCCAAAACAACTGTGGTCTTCGAAGTTTTGATCTTTATTGCAAAAATAACAATACCATAATTCATTTCCCATCTTATGGAGTTTTGATTGTGAAATCTATTTCCTATAAAACCCAAAAACTTGATCTTCTTGACCCCAAAAGTTGTGTCCATGAAGTCTTTCTTAATCTCAATCTCTCCCTAACTCCATTCAAGTATTACTATGTGTTGGGCACATCGGGTAAAGGTAAAATGAATTCAACAGAGTAGAATAATGACACCGGAAATTTAACGTGGTTCACCCTTTAATTTGGGCTAAGTCCACAGGAAAAACTCCGAAAATATTTCTTCCACTAATAAGATTAATGGGTACAAAGTGAGAGGCAATACAACAAATTGAGATAAACCCAAAATAGTGTCACACAAGTGTTTCCCAAACTCAGCATTATTTTGTCAACTCCCTTTTAGAAAAAAATATCCCAATATTTTTCTAAGATATTCTCTCCCAACTTTCTCACACATGACACTATTTTCTTCAAAAGAAATTGTTCCTTTGGCTTTACTTAGCTTCTCTTCTTGTTTGTTGTGTTGATATTTCTCTAAGGCAAAGACATTACCTATTTATAGACAAAATTGCATATCAATGTTAGATGCACCTACCATTGTGGTTCTACCTTCCATTGTGGTTGTACCTATCATTTGTGGTTGCACACTGCATTGGTGGTTGCACACCATTGGTGGTTGCACCTACCATTTTGTGGTTGCACCTACCATTGGTGGTTGTACCTACCATTGGGGGTTGCACCTACCATTTGTGTTTTCTTCCTCTAAATGTAGGAGGGACTTACAAATCTCCCCTCCCGACTAAGGGCTCCACCAATCCGGTGAACTAAGCAGCGGTATTCAAAATTTTGTCTCGGGAGAATTTTTGTTAACATGTCTGATCCATTTTCTTACGTATGGATCTTCTCGAGTTTTAATAGCTTCTTCTCCATTACATCCCTAATCCGGTGATATCTCACATCAATATGTTTTGATCTCGAATGAAAGGAGGCATTCTTTCGAAGATGGATATGCTACGACTATCACAAAATAATGCCGATAAGCATCTTGTTGCAACCCAGAGTTCTTTCAAGAACTTTTTCATCCATAACAACTCTTTACATGCTTCCGTTCTTTGCTATAAACTCGTACGGTAGTGGACAATGCAACACATTTTTGTAACTTTGATTGCCATGACCGCATTTTCCCTTTGCAAATGTAATTAGGTAACCTGAAGTGGATTTTTGGAATCCGCATCACCGGCCATGCTCTGCGTACGTATCCGACTAACACCAGGTTTATCATTTCCAAAACATAGGCATATTTTGGAAGAACCTCGAAGATACACGAAAATCCATTTCACTTTGTGACCAATGTTCCTTTTCCAGGATTTGAAAGGAATCTACTCACAATTCCAACCATGAGTGATATCGGCCGTGTACAAACCATGGCATACATTAGACTTCATTCTGAAGCGTATGGAACCTCTTCCATCTCTTCCTTCTCTTTGTACGTAGAAGGGCTGTAGAAGTTCGCTTAAAGTGATTAGCAAGAGAACAACTAATTGCTTTAGCCTTATTCATATGAAATCTACAAGTACTTTCTCAATGTACTTCTCGCTGTGACAACCGTAATTTCTTGGCGCTTTGTCTGCAATAATAGTTATGCCAAGAATCTGTTTTCTTGGTCCTAAGTCTTTCATGGAAAAAGACTTACTCAGCGTGTTTTCAAGTTGTTGATTAAAAATATTTCGGCCAACAATCAACATATCATCCACGTAGAGCAAAAAGAATAATAAAATCATCATTAGACAATTTACGCCTGGCTCTGATGGTTTGAGTAGTATTTTTGTAGCCTTGCTCCCATGACTCAAACTTCTTGTACCATTGTCTTGGTGCCTGTTTTTAAGCCGTAAAGACTTTTCTTCAATTTACGGAACATAATCTTCTTTTCACTTTTCTTTGAAAACCCTACGGTTTGCTCCATGTATATCTCTTCTTCCAAGTCACCATGTAAGAAGGCGGTTTTGACATCCATTTGCTCAACCTCCAGTCAAGACTTGCTTTAACCCTAACCTGAACACGGATGGATGTCATTTTTACAACTGGAGAAAAATATTGTCAAAGTCAATACCTTTTCTTTGGCTGAATCCTTTGACAACCAATCTAGCTTTGTATCGTTTGGGCAATGTCGCCATTGCTTCACCTGAACACCCATTTATTTTTCAAGGCCTTCTTCCCTTTGGGCAGCTTCAACTCAAAGGTTTGTTCTCATGCAAGGACTTCATCTCATCTTGCATCGCTTCAATCCATTTTTGTTTGGATTCGTCATCGTAGCTTTCTTCGTAACTCTCGGGGTTCTCCACAGTAGGTGAAAGTTACATGCTAAATCGGAGGATATGAGATAGAGGGTAGATCTCGTTCTATTACTTCTTCTCGGTGGAACGGGAGAAGCCACAGTGTTGGTATTGGATAATGAATATCATCATTTCTCTCATCTTGAGAACCAAACTACATGGGGGCATCATCTTCGAGGGTGGATAAACTTGGTCTTCATCTCGACTTGTCTTGGATGTTGGAGGAATTAATTCCAAATACGATGAGTCACCATTGGAATTAGGAACATCTTTCTTCATTTTGATAATATCTTGAATGTGATCTTGACAAATCTGACATCACGGCTCACGACAAGTCTCTTTGCACTGGCGGATCGTAAAATCTATAGCAAATTGATCTTGACCATAGCTTGATAAAAATACCTGTCTTGTTTTGGCATCAAGTTTGGATCTACTCATCCTTGGGGATATGAACAAATGCTTTGCTGACCAAACAACTCGCGGATGATGTAGGAAACATCATTTCGACCACTTTATTTGGAGCATCGTCTTGAGAGGAGTACGGGGTGAAAGATTCAACACGTATTGTGCAATGAGTATGGTTTCACCCAAAGTTTTAGGCAACTTTGCATGTGAGAGTAGACATCTAACTCTCTCCATCAAAGTTCTATTCATCTACCGGCTAAGCCATTCAATTGCGGTGTCTTTGGAGGTGTCATCACGATCACCGAATACCGTATACTTTTGCAATAAGCATGGAAAGGTCCTGTGTATTCTCCACCATTGTCTGTCCGGATGCTGCTTGACAACACTCGTTTGTCTCTCAAGCGTGGCATGAAATTCTTTGAAGACATCTAGCGCGATCCTTTGTCTTTAGAAAACGTACCAGCGTCTTCCTTGAATTATCATCAATGAAAGTCCTGAAAGTATTGAGCACCGCTGATGACTTTGACATTGGTCCACGTAAATCTAAATGAATCGGATCTAAAATATTATTCGTGCGGAAGGAGGAAGCTCTTGAAAGCAACCACTATTTTGCTTTCTGCTAGACAATGAACACATTTCTCCAAATGTACTTCATCCATTCCGAGCAATATCTTCTTTTGGCTAGACTTGTCAAACCTTTTTCACCCACGTATAGAGTCTCTTATGCCATAACTCTTTCGGTACTATCTTTCTATAGCATTCTTGCGTGGGTGGAGAGCTTTGCTTGCATTATATCTGAGTTGTATGTATACACTGCACAGCCCTACTAAGGATCCATTTGTAAGTTTCCATTTGTCATAAATGAAGAAGCTCTGATATCCTTCATTTGCAAGTTTCGAGAGATCAAATTAGGCAGCATATACGGAATATGCACGACATGCCTTCATTTCCCATTTCTAACAACACCAAAACTTCCAGGTGTGTATGATGAGAAAATTCTCTACGCGATGTAAGCGTGAGCATCTGTATCACCACTTATCAATCTGGCACCTGTTGGTCGTGTGATGCAAGATTGATAAAATCTTCGCCATAAGCGATATTGAACTTCGTACATGGTATTTGTTTGCTTTCATCATCCAGCTCTTGTCGTCCTTCTTCGTTACATTGCCTTTGTTTGTTTCTTGTTCCTTTTTGAACACCCGACAAAAATTTCTTAATGTGGCCACTTCCCTCTTTACGGTGATGGCATTCAACATTGGCAAATTTGTTTGATTTGCCTCTGCCTTTCTTGCATACGGGTTTTGTTCTTTGTACAATCTCGTTCCTCTAGACTCTGTGATAAGGGCTTGTGCTTGAATCTCTTTCCTTGTTTTGTTTCTCGTATGAGAACAAGGCTTCTACAAGAACTTCAAACTCCATCTTGTCTTTGCATAAGTCGAGTTGTTGTGATATGATTATATGATAAGGGTAGTGATGCCAATGACATCACAACTTTCTCTTCATCGCCCAAAACTCATTAAATCTTGCTAAGTGAGAAAGCTTCTTTGGCATTGAAATTGCTAACATCTTTACTTGTCATTACTCACATTATCTTCCTTCCTCATCTGATATAGCTCCTTCCTGAAATAAAATTTATTGGCAAGGTTCTTTGACATGCACGTTTTCTAGAGTCTCCCATTTCTTTACTTGATGCTTGCAATTTTTGATTCAATATTTTGCAAGACAACGTAGAGAGATTTGAAGCGGATTATACTAATTTGCAATCTCATCTATTTCCTCCCATTTGTTCCTCGGTGACCGGTTGCTACCTTCTTTTTTTCCCAAGACGCCTTAAGGACCTTACGTTGAATGAGACCTTTCATCCTTTTTTGCCATAAAGTGAAATTATTATTACCATTAAATTTCTCAATATCTACCTTCTAGCTTGACATTTTTTGTTCGATGTGTTTCTTTCGTAAATCAATACACCCTGGACCTAATAAAATCTTTCGATGTGGAAGATCGAGTCTATCTTTGCTGTAACCCGCGAGCATATTAAGAATTTTACTAGACCGGCTACGATACCAGTTGTTGGGCAGCGGGTAAAGGTAAAAAATGAATTCCAGCGAGTAGAATAATGACAGGAAATTTAACGTGTTTCACCCTTTAATTTGGGCTAAGTCCACGGGACAAACTCCGAAAAATATTTCTTCCACTAATAAGATTAATGGGTACAAAGTGAGAAGCGATATAGCAATTGAGATAAACTCAAAATAGTGTCACCTGCAGTGTTTCCCAAACTCACTTTATTTTTCTAAAGATATTATCTCCCAACTTTCACGCCGACACTATTTTTCTTTAAAGGAAATTGTTCCTTTGGCTTTGCTTAGCTTCTCTTCTTGTTTGTTGTGTTGATGTTTCTCTAAGGCAAAAACATTGCCTATTTATAGGCAAAATTGCATATCAATGTTAGATCTGTTACGAATTTGTGGTTGTCTATCATTGGTGGTTCAACAACGTTGGTGGTTACTTCTACCAATTTGTGGTTGCATAATTAGTGGTTGCACCTACCATTTGTATTTTCTTCCTCTTAAATGTAGGAGTGACTTACACTATGTTCTCAAAAACTACACCTATCTCAATTGTTCACTTAAACTCTATTCAGATTTTACAGAGATCCCCTGTTTAAGTGTTTCCCAACATCATGTTTACACTGTAGAGCTTTCTTTGGTTTTACCTAAAACTTGTACTAAGATTAAATCCATTGCTATTCCTTTTTAATTTAGTCCCTATCTCTCTGATAATTGTTTTGGTCTTGGATTATCTCGGGGTTTTCTTCTAAACAAAGATTGTGGTACCAAAGGTGGGCAGTGTGCTTTTAAGGCTATAAGTGGATGCTTCAACAATTTACACGTTATGGGTAATTATATTTATTCTTTTTTTTTTTTGGTTTTCCTTTAATTTCTGCTTTTGTATATGCTTGTAAGATTATTTTCTTGTTGTTGATACATGGGGGACTGACTTAAATGGCTATGGAACTAAACCGAACAAGAAAACAACTTTTAGAAATTTCTCTATTAAGCATAGTATTTTTTTGGAGTCTAACTTCGAAGGGCTTTATAGGACGTTTATAATTTATAAAATTATAACATATACGAATCACGTTAAGAAATTACATAAAATAAGAATCTTAAAATTTATTATAATAAAATAACACCCTAATAATATTGAATATATTAAATTAGATAAAATTTATTTGTCATGGATGCATAAATAATTATAGTTAAATTTAAATAACATTTAATACAAAATGATATGTTACAATTTTTTAATAATAAAAATATATAAATTAAATATAAAAAATATTTTTATAATTATAAATTTTAAAAATATTATTTTTATTATTTCTTAATATGTTTTATGCAATCATTATGAGTTGAGATTTATGAAAGGTTTGTAAAAACAAGCGTTTTTATACAAAAACATGGGTTGCTTATTTAGCTCATGGAATATCAATTTTTCCAAATCCTTTCTTTGGTCGTTAAATTATTACACTAAGTCATGTTAGTTTTTGCACCATTATTCAGTTTGATCATGATAATAGTATTGAATTAATATATTTTTGTTTTTAGTTGGTAAGTTAATTTAAAATTAAATATAAAGTATTATAATAATAACATGAATTTTCAAAATTTATAACATATATACCTAATTAACCTAGAAGAGGTGAATATGTTATTTTTAATTTTTATAAATTTATAATTTAATAAATTAACAAATCAGTCAGGTATGTAATCGTGTGTAAAAATAAAGTGCGAAAATAAAAAAAATAACACACGATATTTTTATATGGAAACAACCTAGGCCACAACCACGACTTAAGAGGAAAACTATCGGTCCATTGGACCACAAACTCGATCTTATGCTACCCTCCCTATGATACTACCTCAATGTACCTTACTTATGAGCTCCTACTTTTTTTTCACAGTTTCCAATATTAGCGTGAGCGGTTTTCAGACCAATGTTCTAATAAGTTTCCTGCCAATCAGATACGTTCTTGAATTAATTGCAAAATGGTTAGCACAAAAACACAAGTGCCCATGTATGTTCTAGAACAGATTTAATAATGAATAATCCTAACTAAATGATTCAAAACATGTCACTTAAATCAAATCAACTAGTAAATCTTAGAGAAAAAATATCAAACATAAGTTCAATAAAAATAGTTTCTTTAAAGATTAATAATCAAATCAAATAACTATAATATGATAAAAACAATTATTTGATCTAACAATTAAAAAATAAAAATAAAGAAGAGGTTATAAGAACATATTATCAAAATATTATAAACTAATTAGGCTTATTAATCGATCAAACATAACCATTAATATTTGATAGATTAACTAAATAAAGAAACCTAAAGAATTATGATCTTATATTTGTAAAACAGGATAGAGAAATTAAGAAGAATAGAATAATGCTCTTGTGTGTTTAATTGAAACAATAAGAAATGTGTTTTATTTATAAGAAAAATTAAAACTCTTAATCCTATGTAATTGATAAATATCATTTCTATTAAGAATACTCATTAATTAAGAATATTCCTATATGATTGGTAAATATATTTTCTATTACAAATAGGATCAGTAATATTCAGTAATTAAGAAAACTCATATTTAAAGAAGAGATATTTTAAAATAGACTTATTAATCATGAAGATTCTTATTTAAAAAAGAGTTCTTTTAAAGTATATTTTATATTATCTTTTAAGCTGAAGATTCTATAATTTAGAGTATATCTTATCTAATATTTTAGCATATATCTTATTCTATATTTTAATATAAATATTTTAGCAACAAAAATAATTCCTGATTTATAAATATGTGCTATTAAATGTGTGAATACGATCGTATGTGTTATAGTTATAACAAATATACTTCAAATACGACTATTTAAAATTCTGACATTTCTTCAACTTTGTTTAATAGACTTGATAGCGAGCTTAAAAATAAGTTAACAGAAAAATATTTTGTTCAGGAAAATAGCTAACACTTATAATCCTTAAACATTGAAATATCATGTTTAAATAATGTAATTAAAATAATGATAAATATTAAAATAAATTTTACAAAAATATAAATGAAATAAAATTATAAATAAATTTTCATTATTTTAACGATACTGCTCAAACAAAAATATTCTATTAAATTCAATTACTATTATTATTCTTATTTTTATTAAGTTTTCGTTATACTAATCAAATACAAGAAAATTGATGTATTCTTCTCCCACTACTCAAGAATACGTTCGAATATTATGTTTGAATAGTATAATCAAAATAATGATAAATATTAAAATAAAATTTATAAAAATATAAATGAAGCAAAATTATAAATAAATTTTATCATTATTTTAATTATAATGGTCAAATAAATATATTCCATTGAATTCAATTACTATTATTATTATAATTTCTATTACGTTTTCGTTATACGAACCAAATACAAGAGAATTGATGTATTTTTGAACGATAATTTATACAACAGTGCAAACGCAACAAATACTTTTCATTCTAAAAAACAAAAATCTTGTAATACAACCTATACAATTTCAATGTTTTAATATGCATTTGATGTTAGCTTACATAATAAATCATATATAATAAATCATATATAATTAAGTATAATGACAAATATTTGCTAAATTATAAAAACATATCGATTTTAAAATTTATAATAATAAAAATAACATTTTAATAATATTAAATAGAATTTAATTAAACGACGTTCAACATTTAAAGTTGTGTTTAAATATTTTTAATTTAAAAGACATTCAATTGGATATCGTTCTAACTGAAATAATATATCATATTTTAAAAATATATGAACTAAAAATAAGAGAATTATTTTTGTGGTTATAAGTAATTGTTTTCCAAATTCTTTTAATACGCATAAACAAGGTTTAACGGTTTTAGGTTTTGTTTTTGCAGCAGTAATAAGTTTTGGCTTCTTTGTTACGGCGATGGCAGCATTGATAAGCATAAGAATCTACCAATTAGAGAAGAAAGGAAGCGTAAATCCAAATCAGGCTAACAAATCACAAGGAGTCTACACACCTCTTAAAGCTGCGCCTGGAAGCACTTTCCAATTAACTAACGTACTATAGAACCTCTGGAAGCACTTTCAGACACCAGCTTTTGAAGGACGTTAATAGAAGCAGTGTGATAAAATGGAAGGTGAAATTGTGTTTTTTTTTTGGTAATAGAAGGTGAATTTGTATTGGATAAGTAGCAATTAATTTCTTATGTATATATTTTGAGAAGGCACATACTGAGAGTTAATTTTGGTAATATAATTGCCCGTTGATATCTGATATCTCCTTCCATGTTAACAAAATTTCTAAATAGATTTTTATGGAAGGGTCATTTTATAAGTAAATAGCAAAGAAGTCTTATATTCACTAAATATAAATGAAATGCATTCATAAATATATAAGTTATCCTCACTCAATTATTAACATTTTAAGATAAGAATTTATTATCTTATAGAAACTTACAGAAGATATTAGACCTATTCAATGGTATCAAAACATAAGAACAAAAAATAATAAATAATAAGAAAGTAAACACACAAGAAATTTAAAATGTATGGTTTGATAAATTAATCTAATCCAAATTCAAAGTTATAAATAAATATATTAATATCACTTCTTGATATGTAAATCCTAATTCAATGCTCAATACATCATGTATCTCTAAAATAATATTAGAAATGTGATCTTGTTATATAAATCTAAGAGATACTTGATTATCAATATGGGTGATCAATTATCAAAAGTTTATCAATATGGGTGATCAATTATCAAAAGTTAGATTATGAGTATTGTATGGAATGAAATATATAATAGTTTATGGAGTTTGTCGATCGATTGAAGATTTAGCGTACATCAATTGAGAAATTTCTACTTAAATTTTGGTTTCTAATTTTAATAGCTTGATAGATTGAAAAATGATTCGATTAAAAAATGATAAAATAGGACATGGTTTTTGGGACAAAAAGCTAGAATTTGATATGCATTATTATAATACCCACTTTAGGCGTGTATATACAGTAATTGTGTGCTCTAAGATTCACTAATTAATTTTGTTTGTGCATGAGAGTGAGAAGAGAAAAGAGAGGTCATTAAAGAAAGAAAAAAAGCTAAAAAAGAAAGGAATTTAAGGTTTTTACTATGATTAAATGTGAAATTTGTGTAAGGTTTCTTTAAACACTATATTTCTTGAATGAATGTATTTCTCTTAGTAGATATATCATTGTATTTATATTCTCTTTAAAAAAAGATAATGAAACTCATATTTATTTGAAATGAGTGAAGAAACGAAGAAAACTCGTTATATTAGTTGGATTGAACTATTATAAAATTAGTATTTTCTTTTTTTATTATTTCTTTACGTTATTTTTCATTATTATATGATATTCTATTATAAAATTAATCACTTATGGTGTTTTTAATTAAGTAATCTTGAAAAACCTATTTCTTATTAAGATTAGTAGAAATTAATAATATCTTAAAAATTCACATTTTTCCTAACAAGAAGTCTGAAACCCTATTACAACAAAATATCTAATAAACACCTACTTAAAACAAAACAAAAATCTAAAATTGACAACGTTCTTTATTGTGCAACACTACAATATCAGAGACTTAGGCATAAGTATCCCATAGTCACACAAAATCTCAAACTACATTGACATTAACTCCTTTAATTTAAGGTCATCTCACTCAAATATACAAAATAACAAATCAATTTTTCCTTCTCTACCGTGGAGCCTATCCTTCTCACATAATTATTAAATCATATATAAGAGCTGTACATATAAATCTCCTATAACACATTAATATCACAAATAAATAATAAACTTTTGGTTATCCGTCACTTCCTTTTCACTTTAAATGTGAGCTACATGATAATCTATATGATTTTTAATTCTCCACCATCAAAACTTTATTATTATTATTTTTAAAGAATCCGACTCCTGACATACTATTAAGATAAAAAAAAAATACTGATATATTAAAGAGTCATCCTAAAATTATAAATATTAAAAATTTAACATGAAGTAAATAAAAATAGAAGCACTGAAAATCAATCAGATAACAATCATATTAATTAATACAATAGATATAATAATCAAAAAACTATAAGTACATCATAATGAAAGAAAAAAATTAACATGATAATATAAATCAATAAGTTTTATAATCATAATTTAAATCTAGTATGTTAATACTACGGTTTTTCTGGCAAGATAAATCCCTATAAGAATTATCTGATTGAAGATAAGAATAGAGATAACAAAATGAAAAATGAAAAATATAAAATGAAAAATGAGGATGATTATTTTATAACATGATATATGATAAGAAGAAAAATTTTATTCCTCGTTTTAGTCCTCAAAATTATATATCATATTTTATTAAATATATAAA
This sequence comes from Hippophae rhamnoides, assembly GCA_033030585.1. Lineage (NCBI taxonomy): Eukaryota > Viridiplantae > Streptophyta > Magnoliopsida > Rosales > Elaeagnaceae > Hippophae > Hippophae rhamnoides. Next base: position 54,972,893 of record CM065428.1, on the reverse strand, counting down.
AATTTAATTTTTTTTATAGATTTAATTACATTTAAACTCAAACTAATCATAAATGATATATTTTATATTTTAGTTATATTTTTATTCTAATGAAGAATAATTTTTCTTTTATAAAAATTATTTAAATTTAAAAAATTTAAAATCTTATAATTATTTTATAATTTATTATTATTATTTCAAACTAGTTTGTAACAAGATTATATATATCTATATTATTTAATATAAAAATTATGTATTTATTGTTACATATATTTTATTTTTCTCCATTCCACATAAATATTGTTTATTTTTTTATTCTTTATTGACTCAAAATTTATTTTTTAGTACAAAATATTTATTATTAACTTATTATTATTATAATTTTTTCTTTATAATAATTTGTAATAAAAATAATATTGAAAATATTACATGGATCTCTATTCTACATTTGGGTCCAAATTCCCACTAAGATTTCCAATATATTTCCTTAAGGATTTTAAGAAGAGATGGGATAAATTCTAATTTGTTGATAAGGAACGAAGATGGGTTTCTTAACCTTGTCTCGTCACCTTGACAATCCTATTTGAAACATACCTGATAAAAATTTAGATTATATTAATATAATAATTGATCATAATAAATAATTCATTAATAATATATAATAAATAGATATAACTTAGTAAAAATAAAAAACACAAATACATTTATAAGTAAGGAGCACACTATTCTAACTACTTATTGATTCTTTCACCTATTATGTCTCCACGATAGCTTGATCAGATACGCGGATTTAAATCTTTTTTAGAACCAACACTGTATATAGTAACGTGATTAATAACCAACCAATTAATAACTTGTATAATAATGTAGTAACTATCTTAACCACACAAACTAACAAACATTGCTGAAAATACACAAATATAACTAAAGTCAACCTAAGAACGTAGTTTTGCTCACGATCAATTAGTAAAATAGTCTTACTTACTCATAACCTAATAACATTATTTTATACAAACACTAATATACTTTAAAAAATGCATTTTTTTTATTTAAAAACTATTTAGTAAAACATAATAAAATAAAAACCATAACACGCAACCTAATATATATTATATGAAAATCAATTATGTAATATGTCTAAACATATTCATAAACAAAATGTACTTAAATATATGATTATATAAATTATTGATCGTCGTAATCAACTTAACATAAAAAAACAAATATGTTAAGTAAAATAAATAAATTATGTGATTTATATACAACAATATTGATAAAAGTTCAAAGGATTACATAACTTACATTTTTTAATATAGATTTTTAGCTACCAATCCAAACACTATAAGATATATGAACTTATTTAAATTCTTAAATTCTTTTTAAGTAAATCATACCCGTTAAATCTTAAAACTAATTAAAAACAATTATCTTTGATAACTGCTAAACAATATATGGATATGAATGGATATAATAAATTAGGAAATTTTCTTTAATTTGACATTTTCATATTTCCACAAAATATAACTAAAAGCAAAAGTGTACACAAAATATATCTAGTTGCAAAGACAATTTAAAAATAAGATTAAAAACATTATTATATATTACATCCAAAAATAAATAAAAAATACCAAATGTTTTCTTAGATTAAATAGATCTATAATTTGACAATTTGTTATTTAGATTTAATTAATAATGTGGTAAAAATTACTATTATTAATGTATAAATTATTTATTATATTTTTAATTATATTTAGTATTTTTATTATTAAATAATGTTGTAATTGTTGGTGTGTGCTATAATAGTAGCGAACCTGAATGCTGATAGGTGAAACATGGGTAGCCTGTAATAATATTAATGGAGAGTAATAAAACCTGGATGTGTAGGTTTTATGGTTATTGTTTAATTTTTGTTTTTCTTATATACATATATTGTAAATCCTTGTAAAAAAGAACATAAATAATAATGAAATATACTGATAATTATCAGAGAAATACAATATTTTGACATGGTATCAGAGCAGGATATTGCTAACTAATGAACTACTTGCTGATTTATGATAAAACTACCATTTTTTGATTGCTGATTTGCAAATTTGCAGAGTTGATGATTTGCTGATTTCTGATTTCTGAATTATGAATTCTGATTTCTGGTTTATATTCAGCTCTTGTAGCCGTTTCAAACACCGAACATGTGCAGCTCAGAAATGAAAGCAAGATAGTTATTTCACGTTTATTTGTTCGGAAATTCAATAGAAGATTACGGGTTACACCTTAAAAAAACAAATATATCAGCATACAACTTACAAGGAGTCAAGGGATTCGCAACACCAACTCAACGAAGAACCATAGAAAGAAGGTCAGACCCATTTGGGCGAGTACTCCTGGCGGCCGTTGATGCGGTTCACGAGAATAACGAGAATAGGTGGTCTTTGTGTTCTTGAAACTACCATTCGAAGCGAGAGAATGAAGGAAAAAACCCGATAACGAGAGGCGGTTTGCGAGAGAAGAAGAGCGCGGCTGCGAAGAATCTAGAGAAGAGGAGAAGAAGAGGCTGCGAGATTTTGGGCGAGAAGAAAGCTAACGCGAGTTTAGAACTTCTCTTAGGGTTTGGAGCAACGAGAAGAAGGCTATCTTGAGTGAGAGGGGAAAGCTAGCGACTTTGGAAGGAAATTTTTTTCTTCAATCTGCTGAAGGAAATCGCGCAGGAAGAAAGGCGCCGCTGCGAGAGAATTAGGGTTAGGGTTATAAGCTTTTTCTTTATATAGTGGTTGCTTTGTAAAAAAAAATTTGACGGAAAAAAATTTTAGATTTCATGACGGAATCTAGAGATTTAACTACCAATTTCATGTTGGAAGATTTGACGGCGAAAATGACGAAAGTTTTAACTAAAGCTCAGATCGACTCCTGACCTCAGTCAAGCCCAGACGTTATTTGCTCCCGATAGTATCAAGTTGGGAGGATCTAATTATACCTTATGGTCCCAGGTGGTGGAGATGTATATCTCGGCAAAGAAAAAGCGGGATATATTAATGGGGACTTTCCTCGGCTTTGTTGAAACCCAGCGTTTAGGAGATGGCGTCTTGAAAATGCCATTGTCAAAGGATGGTTGATCAATTCAATGGACCCTCTTAATTGCAAATTTTATCCGATTCCCAATGCCCATAAACGGGTTTGGGATTCGGTGGCTTCTGCTTTCTTGTGATGGGACGAGACACGTCTCAAGTGTATGATCTTCGTGAGTCGAGTCGCTCGTGCGAAGCAGCGGGTGGATCATTGAAAAATACTACAATGACCTTGAGGGTTGTGGTGTGAGAATTGATTTCCGTCGTCCTAATCCAATGGAGTGTGCAATTGATATACAAAAATACAACTCCATCGTACGGGAAGATCGAGTGTATACCTTCGCCGATGGAGCATTGATAGATTGGATAAGGCTTCAGTGATGTGCTTCGAGATCAGAGCCATTCCCTACGGTGGAACAAGCCTATGGATTAGGTGGTCGGGAAGAGTCGAGCGAGCCGTGATGATCACGAGGTGTAGATACGACACCGGAGCGGTTATGGCTTTTAAAGGGGTTCGAGGACACCGTAATCTAATGCCCAAAAAACAGAACTTCCTTGGGTATGAGAAATCCATGGGAAATCCACCAATCTCTTGACATGAAATGTGGCCATTGCGGAAACTCCAAACACACCGTGGCTGCTTCAAACTACGTGGGTATCGAGAATGGTGGAATGATCTTCGGCACGGAAGAAACGGGACACCAGGGCGGTGCTTTGTGGCTACCAGTAATGCCTCGCTATCACACTTCTCGGGCCGAATCTTCCCGGGATCCGGGTATTTCAAGTAAAGTATTTCACATCTCTACTCGTAGTGATAAGGAGGAGTGGATTACGGACTGCGGAGCTACGGATCACGTGACATTTGACCCGAATGATCTCTCCCGATACAAGCCAAGGCGGAATAGGTGTTGCCAATGCAAATGGGGTCACTTATCCGATTACGGGGCTGGAGCAGGTGACCTTATCTCCTTCATTATCATTATCTAATACTTTACTTGTACCTACTGTCGAACCAGAGCTAATGTCGTAAGTCGGGTTACTTTAGATCTTAGCGTGTGTGAATCTTGATGTATTCTACTTTTTCCTTCTAAGGATATTCTCGCCAAGGAGATCATTGGGCGTGGTACTAGGAGGGGAGCTATATTATGTGGATGACCTCGGTTCGGGAAGAGCGATCACATGCAAAACACTCTTGGTAACAAGGAGCAGCAGTTTGGCTATGTCATCGTAGATTTGGGCATCCATCGTTCGGGTATTTAAAGCACCCTCTTCCCTAGTTTATTTTCAAATATCACCACGATTGATTTCAAATGTGATATTTGTATCCTAACAAAAAGTCATGAGACGTCTTATCCTAGGAGGCGTGAATAAAAGTGTGACTCCTTTTGCTTTAGTACATTCGATGTTTGGGGACCTCAGGTCGTTACGTCGTGGTCATCATTGGTTTGTTATTTTTGTTGATGATTGTACACGAATGACATGGCTTTACCTTCTCGAGCATAAAGATGAAGTATTTGCTACGTTTCACATGTTTCACACGCATGGTTCGAGACACAATTTTCGGAAAAATTAAGATGCTTAGGTACGATAATGGAGGGAAGTATGTTAATCGACAATTAGGACATACTTTGACAACCGTGGTATTCTCCATGAAACCTCGTGTTCCACAAACCCCACGAGGAATTGAATTTTGCGGAGAGAAAAAATCGACATATTTTAGAAACGGCTCGGGCACTTACTAATCGGTGCCATATGCCTAATAAATCTTGGAGTGATCTTGTTACTTTCACAATTTGTGTATCTCTTGAATCGAATTCCCACAGAAGACCTTACAATTTTAGACCTAATTAAAGGTGTTATCGATCATCTTCCTTTGCCTACTATTTTGATGCTTCACTTCGAATTTTGGATGTGTTGCTTTTGTCCACCTCCGTAAAAATCCTTGCACTAAGTTGGATCCATGTCTTCATTCGATGTGTATTCTTGGGGTATGGTGTACAAAAAAGGGGTACCGATGTTATGATCCAATTACTAAAAGAAACTATACTCTGTGGATGTCACTTTCCTCGAATCAGAATGTTTTTTCCCATCACCGTTATCCAATTACACTCTTCGGGAAGAGAGTTATGGTGAAAAACGAAATTGGCTTGATTTTGAAATATTAGACCACGAGTCGATATACTCGGATCGTGCCAATAATATGGAGGAGCAGTATCTAGACCCGAGCTTGAACTTCAGAGCGGTGAAGTAGTAATTGAACTCCGAGAAGATGAAGTGGTTGATGTACCCTCCAATTCTCACAGTACCCAGATGATCCTCTCTGAGAACACTCCACGAGGTAAGCTATCTATCACACGCTACGGACTAATGCTATAGATACATCTGTTGGTTATGTTTTACCTTTCGAGACACGATCGAGGTAAACCTCTGTCGATACTCCCCGAGAAAGAGAAGAACGACAGCAGTATCCAATAGCAAATTATGTATCTCTCGAAGGTTATCGGAACCTATCAAGGCATTTGCACACACTCCTCGTGTCCAAATTTCGAGTAGCATTGAAGAAGCCTTATCGATCCAAAAATGGGCTCAAGCTATAAAAGAGGAATTTGAGGCACTTCTGAGAGAAGAATAACACGTGGGTGTTAAGCGAGTTGCCTTAAGGGAGGAAGATGGTGGGATGCAAGTGGATTTTCTCCGTTAAGTATAAACGGAGATGGGTTAGTTGATCGTTACAAGGCGAGGCTTGTAGCAAAAGGATATACACGAAGCATGGGATAGATTATCAAGAAACCTTCACTGTGGCTAAACTAAAAGCGTGAGAGTTTTGTTATCTCTTGCAGCAAATTTAGATTAGGCCATGGCACCCGACTTGACGTGAAGAATGCCTTCCATGGTGACCTTGAAGAAGAGATTTACATGGATATCCCATGAGGATATCTTGTTACATCGAGAAAAGAAACACATTTAGATTACAACGAGCATTTTATGGACTAAAACAATCACCTCGACGTGGTTTGGTAGGTTGAGTTCGCGTGAAGAAATATGGGTTCCAACAAAGCAAGCTCGTCTACTCTTTCCTAAAACATCGATTAGGGAAGATAACGGCCATATAGTCTATGTAGACGACATGATCATTACGAGGGGATGATAAAGAAGAAATCTCTAAAGAGCTTGAGAACAAGTGTCAAATGAGTTTGAAATGAAGAACTTAGGAGGGCTCAAAATACTTCTTAGGTATTGAGGTAACGAAGATCAAAACAAGGCATATGTCTTTCCCACGAAGGAAATATACTACGGACCTACTAGCAAAGCGGGGACTACTAGATTGTAAACTTGTCGATATTCCAATGGTTCAAAATGTAAAGCTCGGGAATATGTGGACGAGTACCCGGCGGATAAACGGAGATATCAACGGTTAGTAGGTAAACTCATATATTTATCTCGTACTCGACGATATTGCTTATCTTTGTGAGTGTCGTGAGTCGATTCATGCAACGCCCCAGTGAAGACCATATGGATGCGGTCGTGCGAATGCTTCGTTACTTAAAATCCTCCCACAGGAAAGGACTTATGTTTTCAAAGAATGGTCGATTGGAAGTCACTTGGATATCTGATTGAATTTGGGTAGGGAATATGAAGGATAGGAAATCTCTTCTTGGATACTTTACTTTCGTGGGGGGCAATCTTGTCACGTAGGAGAAGAAGAAGCAAAATGTAGTTGCCTTATCCAGGTCTTGTTGAATTTCGAGGAATGGTCGAGGAATATGTGAGCTCGCTGGTTGAAAAAACCTAGCGAGATTGGTGTTGCTTCCAGACTTTGAAATGAACTTATTTTGTGATAACAAAGCGACCATTGCCATATCTCGCGATCCAGGTTCAACATGATCGCCGCGAAGCGCGTTGAAGTGGATGGAATTTCATCAAGCGAGAATCTTGAAGAAAAGATTATTGAGCTTAATTTGTTAAATCGAATATCGATTGGGCGATATACTTCGCGAAATGCGTATGGAAGGCTTCACTTCAACGACAAGTTGGACATAAGAGACATATATGCGACTTGAGGAGGAGTGTTGGTGTGTGCTTATAATAGTAGCGGAACCTGAATGCTTAATGGAGTAAACGTGGGCTCGATAATATTAGTAAACGTAAAACCTGGATGTGTAGGTTTTATGGTTATTGTTTAATTTTCGTTTTCTTTATATACATATATTGTAAATTCTTGTAAAAAAGAACAGAAATAATAATGAAATATACTGATAATTATAAGAGAAATATAATATTTTAACAGTAATTATTATTATTATTATTATCAATTTTAAGAAAATGTACAAACAATAAAATATCTGAATTTTATAAATACTGGAAAGGCAAGAACTGAGAACTTTCCAAAACAATAATATCTGAATGGGAGAAGGCTCATTGGAGTCAATAGAGGAAAATTTTTAATTTTATTTGTGCGTCGAGTTGCATCCTCACGAGTCACGAACCTATTTATTTTTTATGGGTTGTAAATGAAAGATTATTAATTACTAATGGAGTTATATAATGCTATGTTAATTCAAAACAATAAAATATAAGATATATTATATGTAATATGTAATATTTTTCTTAAAAAACAAAACTTTCTTACTTTATTAAATAATTAACAATTTAATTAGACTGAAATAATATATTATAAAAATAATAACAATATTAATAAATGATAATTTTATTATTAATATATAATAAATAATAAGTTTATATATTTTTATTGTTTATAGTAATATTATTATCTTTTAAAAAATAATAATTTTTTTAAGTTGTGACTCTTCACTTTATTATCATTATTTAAATTTGAATTTTATCTTATATTATATTTTATTTAATAAAAAAATATTTTAATATTTTTAATAAAATCAAAAATATATAAAAAAAAATTATCTTTTTGATAATTAATAAATTATTTAATTTAGTTATGAAGTTATAAGATTAGTAATTTAGAAAGAAAAAAAAAAGAGTTATAGGATTAATAAAGAAACAACGATTAAGCTGATGTGGCAGCATACTGCAATAAGAACGGGTACAAGAACTTGTGATAGTCCAACACTACTGTTCTGCAATTATTAGTTATTAATTATTTTTTTATTATAATCTTCATCGATCATTCTTGTTTTTTTTTTTTTTTTGTAAATTACAATATTTTTAAATTTCATTTACATTGAATAACAAGCGATCCTATACTCAAAAACTAATAAATGATTTCTCCGTATTGTAGGTGTCTCCAACTAGCTACCCAATGTCGTCAGTAAATGCCAAAAATAAAAAAATTGTCAGATTTCTTCGTTAATGTCGTTATATTTGTGCCTTCTTTCTTCACCAATATGGCCAGCTTCATTTATAATTGTTTCACTTTCTTACTTGATTATTTTTATTTTTATTTTATATAAATTTTAAAATAATTTTTTTTTAAAATATAATATTTTTAAATTAATTTAAAATAAAAAATGATTGTAATTTATTCAAACTTATCTCTGACTCAACGTATTAACTAAATTTTTATTATTTAATTTTTATAAAAAATGATAATTAGTTAAATAAAATTTAATTTTTAATTAAAATTATATTTATTATTATATTAATTATAAATTAAATAATAATAATTTATTCTCGGGATAGTCTTAAAAAGTGTAATTTTTGTTCAATTTTATTTTTATTAGGACGTTTATTTCATATTTTAAAGGTAATTTATTTTTTAATTATTTCGATTCTTATAAATTATTAGTAAATATTATTAAAAGAATTATTACATTTATTTCGATTTCATCTTATTAATGACTCTATAAAAGTAGTCATTAGCACACTATTTTATTTAATATTTATTTATTTTATTCAATAAATAATATTTTTAGAACTAAAAATATTAAAATATAATTTTTTCAATAAAAATCTATGAAAATATAATTTTTATGATTTTTTTATGAATTTTTAACTTATTGTAAGCTACCACCACGTAAGAAGAGAAATTGATTGGATAAATCATACGGACACAAAAAACAAATCGCAGATTGTTGAGTTTAAGTAGCGAAATACTTAACTTTAAATTTTCAAATAAAAATTTATATTAACTTTAAATTTTATTTATCTAATAAATACTTGATAATTTTTTACAGTATAATTATTAATTATTAATTATTTTTTAATTATAATCTTTATCTATCATTCTTTAAAAACAAAATTACAATATTTTTAAATTTCATTTACATTGACTAAAGCGTGACCCAATACTAAAAAATAATAGATGATTTCTCCGTATTGGTAGGAGACTAGGAGTCTACAACTAGCAACAAAAAAATAAAATAAAAAATTGTCAGATTTCTTCGTTAATGTCGTTATATTTGTGCCTTATTTCTTCGTCAATATGGGTCTTCATCTCCACCAATTCCCTTTTTTTTTTCATTTTTGTCGTCTGCAAATTTTGCTGTTTATCGGAAGTGGCTTTGAGATTTTGTTCAAACTTTCTAAATCTTCCACTGCCCTTTTCAATCTTTGAGAGAGAAAGACATCTCTTTTGCAGTTAACAACTCCAAAAAACAATTATGGGTTATATACCTCCAACTACCAACTTTATCTTCAGCTTGCTTATCATTGCTCTTCCTCTATCACTTTCCGTACCCTTCGTAGTACTCCATGGTAATTTATTTATTCTCTCTCTCCTTTTGCTTAAATTATATTTTTGCCCTTTTTCACATGATCTCAGTTTTATTTGATGAATTTGTTTCCATTTTCGGTTTGTCTGTGAAGATTAGTTTCAGGAGTTACCCTGTTGGGCGAATTAAGTAAAATAACACACTTAATAATTATAACAACAAAAAAATAACTCTTGAGCATTAAAATTAGTTAGAAAACAACAAAAAAAATTAACACATTTGAAATTTGTGATCAATTCAACTAGTATATTTTATACATTAAAACAATCCTAAAATATTATTTTATTTTAAACATTATTTAATTAAATCGGTTTAAATTAAAACACGATTATTTAAACTCATTCAATATGTAACGCTTATTTAACTGAAAACCTTTCGATGCTATTAAATTACTATTTTTGTTATAATAAATTTTACAGTTTTATTTTTTTCTTTCTTTCTAAATTAGTTGAAGTAGTCAACTGTGTAAATGGCCTCAACTGTTCCTAACTTCTTTTTTTGCCCCATCAGCGAAGTTGTTTTTGATTTCATAGCAAATCAAAAATAGAGATTATTATTGTCCTATAATACCGTTTTACTTTTTTAATTTAGCCTTATCATTCACGTTTCTTTATAACAGATGCATAACGTTTGGATTGAGTGAAACATCTGAAAATGGATTTAATTTATCTCTGTCACATGAAAAATACAGCAGACTATTGCATTTTCTAGTTCTAAAATGACACCACTTCTTTAGATCATCTGTGCTTATACCCTGTAATCTAATGGTTGCTTAAGTAATGCCAACTGAGTTTTGACGGATGATCTGGTTGCTTGTTAATGGTTAATTTATACCTTCATAAATACTTCTGCTCATTTTATCGAACATAATATAATATTGCTTCATTATGAATTCATGGCAGGCATTTGCGATCAGTGTTCTAACCGAGGCATTAAAGAGCGTTGGTTACGGCATGTAAAGATAAAATGAATTGACAGAAAGTAAAATAACGACTAGGAAATTTAACGTGGTTAAATTCTTTAATTTGCTAGACACGACAATGACTTGAAAATATTTCTTCCACTAATAAAATTAATGGGTATAAAGTGAGAGACAATACAATAAATTGAGATAAACTCAAAATAGTGTCACACAAGTGTTTCCCAAACTCACAAATTGGGATATTTTCTAAGATATTCTCTTCCACTTTCTCACACAACATTATTTTTCTTCAAAGGAAATTGTTCCTTTAGTTTTGCTTAGCTTCTCTTCTTGTTTGTTGTGTTGATGTTTCTCTAAGGTAAAGACATTACTTATTTATAGGCAAAATTGCATATTAATGTTAGATGTATTTACAATTGTGGTTATACCTACCATTGTAGTTTTACCTACCATTTGTGGTTAAACCTACCATTTATGATTACAACTACCATCGGTGTTTTCTTCATCTTAAATGTAGGAGTTACTTACAAAGAGTTCACTGTGCAATTGAGAAACTTTTCCGACATTCAAGGATTTTGCGTGTATGATTTTGTTATTTTATATCCATGTCCCACTAGAGAGAATTTCTGATCATTATCATCAACTTCTCCTGATTAACTTTATGAGTCTCTTGGTATATAGAGACCTTATTCTAATCTCTTCTTCATTGGGAAATGATAAAATCTACCAGGCTACCAGGGTATAGATATTAGAAAGTACTGCAAGTCAATTAATGATCACATACTTTCGTCAGCCACAAAAAATAAAATCTCAAATTCATAATAAAACAACTGCAAGCGTGTTCATGTATAGCAGAAGTTTATATATTAATTATGGGAATAAATATTTTAAGAAATAGCCTGAAATGAAGTTGTTATGTGTAAGCAAAGTTTGAGTTTGTAGATCTGAGAGGTTAGAGCGCCATAACTGATAACCCTGCAAGATAATCTGCCTTCTTGCTCGTTCTGTTTTTCTTAGGTTTCTATTTTATACTTATGACTTCAGATTTTCAGTGCTTTTTTCCTACTAACTGTGTAAGATTATCTCACAATTTTTTTCTTCCTACAGTGAAGTAGGAAATGGAGTATGGGATTCATGGTTCCTACCGCTTGAGGAACAGGTAAATCTTTCTAAAAATAAAATGAAATCAAGCCTGTAGTTTTACTAATAAGCATTGTGTTATATATTGCTCATTAGTGAGAAAATTAGAAAAGTCCCACATTGATTAAGAATGAAGATGGGTGTTTGTTTTGGGTTATAAATAAAGCCCTCCTTCACCATTTGTAAACATCCCAAAATTTGTAAATCTTCTTCTCTTTTGTAAGGGTAATTGATTAGCTCAATTTTGCCCAATTAGTTGTAATTTTGAAGTTCATTCATTTGGAGATAGTGGAAGTGGTCAACGACGCCCGAGGACCTAGGTAACATTTATACCGAACCTCGTTAAATTTCTGGTGTTATTATTTTTTTGCTTTAATATTTTTGTTTCAATATCTGTTTTAGTTTATTTTAGCATTATATTTCCAATAACATTATTTTGTCGGGTTAATTTGAGTTCTATTCATTTAAATCATAAGTGAATAGTAACTACTTAGAATAGAAAAAATATACCCGATTTTCCCAACAATTGGTATCAGAGCCAAAGGTTTTCTACCTAGGCATTTGTTTGTATTCCGTTTGTTTGCTATTGGAATATAGTTGCTAGTTGTTGTAATTTGAAGAAATGGCGGAAGAAAAATTTCTTTCAAACAAAGACCAGTCATCCACGTCAAGCAGAACTATGGTGATGAACGCAAGGTTCGAGGTGGAGAAGTTTGATGGAATTGATCATTTCGGCATGTGGCAAGGCGAAGTTCTAGATGCTCTATTTCAACAAGGTCTAGACATCGCCATTGAAGAAGAGAAACCAGATGGAACAGATGAAGTAGAGTGGAAAAATATCAACCGATTGGCATGTGGTACAATTCGTTTGTGTTTCTCAAGAGAACAAAAGTACACGTTCATGAAGGAGACATCCGCAAGTAAGTTGTGGAAGGCATTGGAGAACAAGTTCATGAAGAAGAGTGGACAAAATCGGTTCTATTTGAAGAAGAAGTTGTTCCGGTTTGAATACCTTCCATGTACTACAATAAACGACCACATTACTGCTTTTAATCAATTAGTAGCAGATTTGTTATATATGGATGAAATTTTTAAAGATGAAGATTTAGCCTTGATGTTGTTAGCCTCCCTTCCTGATGAGTTTGATCATCTTATTACGAGCTTACTCATTGGGAAGGATAAAGTGTCTTTTGAGGAGGTTTGTACTGCTTTGTATAGTTATGAAATTAGAAAAAAAGATAAAAGAGAAAGCAGGAATGAAGCAGCAGAGACATTGTCTATAAGAGGATGTCCGCAAACACAACATAAAGGAAGGAGAGGTAGATCTCTATCAAAAGGAAGACTTGGTAAAGATGAATGTGCCTTTTGTCATGAGAAAGGCCATTGGAAGAAAAATTGTCCGAAGCTGCAAAAGAAAGGAAAAGTCATGCAATCGATGCATGTGTGGTAGAAAGCAATTCAAATTTAGATTTTGCATTGGTTGGTTCGTCAACAGCATCTCATCCTGGTGATTGGATTTTTGATTCATCATGTACTTTCCATATGTCTCCTAACAAGGAGTGGTTCTTTAACTTTGAAGAACTAGACGGTGAAGTTGTTTTCATGGGTAATGATTATCCATGCAAAGTTTTGGGAATCGGTACAATTCGTTTGAAGAATCAAGATGGTTCAACGAGGGTCTTGACAGATGTTCATTATGTTCCAGATATGAAGAAGAATCTTATTGCTGTGGGAGTCTTAGAATCAAAAGGCTTCACTGTGACCATACAAAATGGGGCATTGAAGGTTACTTCTGGAGCACTGGTGGCGATGAAAGGTGTTCGAAAGAATAACTTGTACTACTACCTTGGTAGTACGGTTATTGGGATAGCATCAGCAACAGTTTCAGATGAAAAAAGAGATTTAGAAACTACCAAGTTGTGGCATATGTGTTTGGGACATATTGGTGAAAAAGCTTTACAGATTCTAGTAAAGCAAGGCCTGTTAAAAGATGCGAGAACCGGCAAGTTGGAATTCTGTGAGCATTGTGTACTAGGGAAGCAGAAAAGAGTAAGCTTTGGCACTGCTCTTCATAATACAAAGGGCATTTTGGATTACATCCATACTGATGTATGGGGGCCAACAAGAACTCCATCCATGAGTGGCAAACATTATTTTGTCACTTTCATTGATGACTTCTCCAGAAGAGTTTGGGTGTATCTCATGAAGAAAAAGGATGAAGTGTTGGGGATTTTTCTCAAGTGGAAGAAGATGATCGAGACTCAGACTGGTAAAAAGATCAAGCGTCTGAGGTCTGATAATGGCACTGAGTACACAAACGATCCATTTATGAAAGTTTGTGAAGAAGAAGAGATAGTGCGACACTTCACTATTCGAAAAACACCACAACAAAACAAAGTTGCAGAACGTATGAACCGGACTTTGCTGGAGAAGGTTCGGTGTATGTTGTCAAATGCTGGTTTAGGCAAGCAGTATTGGGCTAAGGCTGTAACATATGCATGCCATCTCGTCAACCGTCTACCATCGTCTGCTCTTGAAGGCAAAATGCCTATGGAGGTATAGTATGGAAAACCTGCTAGAGATTACGATTTCTTACATGTGTTTGGTTCAATTGTTTACTACCATGTAATATAATCAAAGTTGGACCCAAGAGCCAAGAAAGCCATTTTTTTGGGGATCTCTTCTGGTTCTAAGGGATATCGACTATGGTGCCTTGAAACGAAAAAGATAATCTTTAGCAGAGATGTTACCTTTGATGAATCTGCATTGTTGAGAAAGGTAGCCAAGAAGATTGATGGCACTTTAGAACAGGTGGAGCAAACTCCGAAACAAGTGGAGTTTGAAAGCAAAATTGTTAATTCAGTTAGTGAAGATAAGACAGAAGTTGATCCTCCATTGACAGAAGATGAATCAGATGAAGAACTTTTAACCCAAGAACCTCCACAGCAACAAGAAGAAACTGCAGTTGATAGGCCACGACGACAAAATGTCAAGGTACCTGCTCGATACAAGGATTTTGAAGACCTACCTGCTCAATTTAAGAATACGGTAGCCTGTGCACTTTCAGTTGTGCATGATGATGTTCCTTCCATATATAAAGATGCAATCAGAAGCCCTGAAGTTGAAAGATGGAAGGAAGCCATAGATGAAGAACTTTTGTCCCTTCAGAAGAATAAAACATGGAAGTTGACACAACTACCTAATGGCAAGAAGGCAATTGGATGCAAATGGATGCAAATGGGTGTATGCAAAGAAAGATGGATTTCCTAACAAAGATGGTATTCGCTACAAGGCAAGGTTGGTGGCTAAGGGCTATGCTCAGAAGGAGGGAATCGATTATAATGAGGTATTTTCCCCAGTTGTAAAACATTCTTCCATTAGAATTTTGTTGGCCTTGGTAGCACAGTTCGATTTGGAACTAGTTCAACTTGATGTGAAAACCGCGTTTCTACACGGTGACTTAGAAGAGGAGATCTATATGTCTCAGCCAAAAGGGTTTATTGTTGCTGGTAAAGAGAATTGGGTTTGTAAGCTGAACAAATCATTGTATGGATTGAAGCAATCTCCAAGGCAGTGGTACAAACGATTTGATCAGTTTATGTTGCAACAAAAGTATACCAGAAGCACACATGATCATTGTGTGTATTTTTGCAAGCTACAAAATGAGTCTTTCGTCTATCTCCTATTGTACGTCGATGATATGTTGATTGCATCGAAGAGCTGACGAAATTGAAAAGTTGAAGGCTCAACTAAGTCAGGAGTTCGAGATGAAAGATTTGGGAGAAGCCAAGAAGATTCTCGGTATGGAGATAAGTAGAGACAGGAAGAAGGGGAAGCTTAGTTTGACCCAGAGTCAATATTTGAAGTAGATACTACAAAGTTTTGGTATGAATGAACAGACAAAACCTGTAAGTACTTCGCTAGTTCCTCAATTTAAGCTTAGTGCTCAATTATCTCCTAAGAATGATGCAGAACGAGAATATATGGCAAAGGTACCATATGCAAATGCAGTTGGTAGCTTGATGTATGCAATGGTGTGTACAAGACTTGACATTTCACATGCGGTTGGTGCTGTAAGCAGGTACATGCATGATCCTGGTAAAGGACATTGGTTGGCTGTGAAATGGATTCTACGATATATTATAAATACTGTAGATGTTGGTTTAGTATTTCAGCAGGATAATACCATTGGTCAATGTGCAGTCGGATATTGTGATTCTGACTATGCAGGAGATTTAGATAAGCACCGGTCAATGCGGTTATGTGTTTACTCTTGCTAGAACACCGGTCGGTTGGAAGTCTACCTTGTAGTCCACGGTTGCTTTGTCTACTACAAAGGCATAGTATATGGCGATTCTGAGATGAATGAAGCTATTTGGTTACGAGGTTTGCTTGAAGACTTGGGAGTTAGTCAAAAACATATTAAGGTGTTTTGTGATAGTCAGAGTGCTATTCATGTAGCAAAGAACCAAGTCTACCATGCACGTACAAAGCACATTGACGTTCGTTATCATTTCGTGCGAGAGATTATTGAAGAAGGTGGAGTACTAGTTCAGAAGATTAGTACGACAGAGAATCCCGCAGATATGATGATCAAGGTGGTAACAGCAATAAAGTTCAAACATTGTTTGGACTTGATTAACATCCTACAGATCTGAATTGGCACTGGCGTCGTTGATCTAACAATTGAAGAAATCATTTAAAACCACTAAGTCGCTAAGGTGGAGATTTGTTATATATTAGTGAGAAAATTAGAAAAGTCCCACATTGATTAGGAATGAAGATGGGTGTTGGTTTTTGGGCTATAAATAAAGCCCTCCTTCACCATTTGTAAACATCCCAAAATTTGTAAATCTTCCTCTCTTTTGTAAGGATAATTGATTAGCTCAATTTTGCCCAATTAGTTGTAATTTTGAAGTTTATTCATTTGGAGATAGTGGAAGTGGTCAACGACGCCCGAAGACCTAGGTAACATTTATACCAAACCTCGTTAAATTTCTGGTGTTATTATTTTTCTACTTTAATATTTCTGTTTCAATATCTGTTTTAGTTTATTTTAGCTTATATTTCTAATAGCATTATTTTGTCGGGTTAATTTGAGTTATATTCATTTAAATCATAAGTGAATAGTAACTATTTAGAATAGGGAAAATATACCCGATTTTCCCAACACATTGATTATGTTTTCGAGTCATAACTTGATTTTATTACATGTTTGCATATTAATATTGTTTGCAACAAGGTGGTGAAGCTCAATTAATTACTATGATTAATCATGTGGACAACTTGACTTTTGAATCATCACTTTCCCAACTAATTTGCGTCTTGTAGTACAGGTCAAGGAAATGAAGCAACTAAGTGAGGGTTACAATATCGTTGCTCTTTCTCAGGTGAACTACAACCCTTTAGATCATTGTGTTGTACATAAGTTTTTATTGCTCCATCCTTAGAAATTTTAACTTAATGACATTTAGTTCCTTGAGATAGAAAACAGAATTGATTAGTACTCTAATATACTTATCTTTTTTGTTTATCTTTTCATTGTCTTAAGGCTAATTGTTGAATTAGTTTTTATTAGATTACTGGAATGGGAACTTTACATGCTAGTCTCATGCTTTGAACCTATCCTTCGTACAGGGAAATCTAATAGGACGGGGCGTGGTGGAATTTTGTGGAGGAGGACCTCCGGTAAGATCCTATTTATTTTCGTTGTGTTATCTGATTATTTGGATAAATTGACAGATTGATGCTAGGAATATCTCTTCCATCCCCTTCGAAATTTACACAATTCTTTTTGTTTATTATTCTGATGTAGTTTTTACTGATGCATACGAGCTTTGAAGTTTTTTGTTTTTCAGTATTATCACATTCTTAGTGTGTAAGTGTAACGAAACAAAGTTCCATTACCTCCCAAAGGTATTGTTATGCTGCATAACATGTGCACAGATTTATGAAATTATTATCAAATTATTTGTATTTACTATTTCCCTTTCAAGTCCGAAGAGATGTTGATATATTGATATTTTATTGAAACAGGTGAAGAACTTCGTCTCTTTGGCATGCCTCATGCTGGTACTGCTTCTGTTCCTTTTTGTGATGTAAGTATCATCACGCCTTGCTATCTTTAATTCAGATTCTTGCTTTCGATTCAGAGAATGGGGAGAGATATCATCTGAATGAATTGGGAGATGTTTGTAAAATTATGATAAAATAGATACAAGAGTCTGACTGATTATCAATTCTCCCTATGCTTTCAATTCTACTTCTTTTTTCTTTGTTGATTTATCAATTAAGTTCATTTCTTGATACTTATATTCACGGAATGATATGTAATGAGCTATTTTTATTGAACTTTAAGTAAAGAAGGTTCTTTTTTTTTTTTTTTACCCTTTTGCAGTCAGGTCCATTTTGCGAAATTGCAGACGTATTAATAAAGTCGGTGATCTATTCTGGATGTATGCAAGTACGTATCTCAACTTGCGCTTTCATTATTAGCCTTCATGTACTTAACTCCTGAATATTCAGTTATATTTTTCTCTGTTTTCTCCATCAGTTTTGAATTTTGATCCTTATCACATGTCTCCAACCAGACCTCACATTTTGAGCTTCATTTGGTGGAATGCAGAAACACTTTGCTCCCAGCGGTTATATAAAACTTCTAAATGTAAGTTGAAGGTGATATCTAATTTAGACAATCCTAGTTAACTTGCTTTGACAATTTCATTACTGGGAATGAAAACTCCTGATTTTTTTCTCGATGTTAAGTGGCTTATAAATCAATGAGGTTTGATATGCTAGTTATCTTCATGGGATTAAATTTAGTGTGGATGTTACATATGACATTGATCCTGCTAATAGCTTTTTATAAGTCACAGTTCTTGAGTAGAATTATTTTGAGATATTAGCTGAAATTTAATTTATTTAAGGGTTGATTGATCATTTGATGTCCAGGCTATCCCGCAATATTTAAAAAAGTGCAAGTTTCTTCCAAAACTTAACAATGAACTCCCTGGCAAGAGAAATTCCATGTACAAGGAACGGTTCGCTAGCTTGCAGAACTTGATCCTTATCATGGTAAGTTGTATGCATGTATTTCTCTTTTCTGATGTCATTGAGTTGAAGCAGCCTTCTCATTTCTTCTCCACCACGATTTGTACTTTACAACAGTTTGAGAATGACACCATCTTGATACCGAAGGAAACTTCTTGGTTTGGATACTACCCTGATGGAGCATTCACGCCAATTATACCTCCACAACGGGTACTTTGTTTTTTTATTTTTCAAAGACAGACCAAAGAAAAATCTCATGCTGCTTAACTACTTTAAGTAGTTTCAAACTTTTCTTTTCAATTCAAAAGGAAATTTTAGCTATAAGTAAAAGCAGCATGTTGATTTTGTTCATTTATTGATTGATAAGCAGACGAAGCTTTACACTGAGGACTGGATAGGTTTGAAAACTTTGGATGATGCTGGCAGAGTCAAGTTCATAAGTGTCCTGGGAAAACATCTTGGAATCTCCAAAGAGGATATGAAGAAGCATGTTGTGCCTTACTTGACAGATTCCACAATGAATGCACATTTTGAAGATAAACGAGGCAATGACCGAAGGCAATTTGAACCTCAGATGGAGATCGAAAAAATATCAAGCACAGTAGCACCTGAACTATCGTAATGATAACCACCTCGTACATGATTAGCACTATCATCCAAAATCTTGGCACGCATGTATTTAATGAATAAGCATGTGGAAATAACATCATAAATTATCATTTTTATCATACCACTTTGAAGAAGCTCTCTTCGAAGCCTTAGAGCTTTATGGTAGATGATCAGTAACACATCGATATATCAATCCAGGTGATATTGTGTGCATTATTTGCTTAATGATTTAATGAGTATTATTGTTTTATCTTGAAAAATTGTTTGACATTCCTCATCCAATGGTTTGGTCGAACTTGAACATTACATTGCATTTCTTAACGTAAGATATTCTAAGCCAACTAGAAATGCATGGAAGCGCAAACTTCTAAACACTCTCACTGTCGATTGTATTTATAAAAGAAAAGCCTTTTGTTTCGTGCAAATTTGCAGATTTAGGGGGGGGGGGGGGGAAGATGGAGGTCTTCATACTCTGGGTTGAAAGTTAGAAGCAAAAAACTTAAAGGTATTAAATGAATCGAGTTGATCTAACTTGCTTAGATTCAACTTTAGATGATTTAAATTTTATATGAGATAAGTTTAACTCAAATCACTTTTAAATGAATTGGATTGAATAATTCACGAGTTGCCTCGTTTATGTATTTAAAAAATAAAAAATATTTATAATTTTGTTTAAGAATAAATTTTTTATAATAAATATTATATTTTAATTACATTTTGTAAAACAAAGAAAAAATAAAAAATACTATAATTGTTTTCTTCAACAAAACAGAAAAAAGGAACGCCCCAGCCCCAAGGCCATAACTGAATGTGAAGGAAGACTGTAGAGAGAAGAACACAAACCAGGCAAAACAATAAGCATTATAATGCTTACTCTTGAAAGAATGAACTAATTAATTGAATACTTTATGGCATCTACAATAATCAGAAAGGAATATAAAACAAAGAGGCCTGATGGAAGTCTACGAGATGAAACCCATCAGCCTCCATATACTTGAGCTTAACTGCTCCTCCAAAGAGATCCATTTCCAAATATCTCTCTCATTCTTTTTAACAAGTATAATATCTTGTAGTCAATTCAAAGTTTTATATTCTCTGTTCAATGAAAGAAAATGCAAACAACTTAGCAGGAGACTTGCTTCTTATTGAATGGATAATTCAAGCTTAGTAATAAGTATACTGACTATAAGCTACTCTAAATCAACAATGGGAGACAGCAGGATAGATGGAAAATCGGAAAATACCTTGTATCGGTATCACCTTGAGATGCTAGTTAAATGGTTAACCAGTTCCAAATCCCCAGTTTTCTCCAGGATTTCAACGATACTCTCAACATTGGGAACTTTTAGTTGAATTCCTTTCTCCAGCATTAACCTTACAAGCTTGGCAGCCTCCGCGAGGTGTACTTGCTGACAAAGTCCAACTAGAAGAACAGAGTAAATATCAGAATCAATGCTAGATGGGTACTCCATCTTCTCAATTTCATCACACAAGTGATATCCGTCTAGCACCCGACCATCCAAGCAAAACCCCCTTATCATAATACTACATGTAGCACCATCTGGTCTCAATCCATGTTTTAGCATCATTCGGAAGACCCGCTCTGCCTCCTCCGATTTTGTAGCTCTTCTCAAGGACAACACAAGGCAACTGTAGCATTCTCTATATGAGACACTGCCTCCTCCAACAACTCTATGGATCAACTTATAGACCTCCTCTATTTTATCTTTCGCAACAAAACAATTAATCAAATAGCTAACTGTTACACGATTCGGAGCACACCTACGAACTTCCATTTGATGCAGAATCTCCAATGCCTCCGACAATTGACCTTTCTCACAAAACATTTGAATAACAGAGGTATATGTTACTACATTAGGACTACAGTTTCCTCCCTCTTTCTCCATCTCCCCTAATAACTTCAAACCTCTATCTACATCGCCATGCTTCAAGAACCCATGAAGCAGCATAGAGTACAACACTGAATTGGGCACACATCCATGTCCCTTCATAACCTCAAACAAGGCATAAGCATCCTCAAACCTACCTACATTGCAATATCCTTTAACTATTTCAATGTATGTGATCATATCAGGATAAAGATCCATCAAAATCATCTCTTTCATCAAACTATCAGCCATTCCCAAATCACCTTTTTCACAAAACAACCTTAAGAGAATGTTATACATTGTAGTATCCGGGCGCAAATTAAACTCAGGCATTTTCCGCAACAATAAAAAAGCTTCATCAACAAGTCCGGCTACTTTATACAAATTCAAAATAACCTTAAATGTCTTAACACTAACTAAGCACCTTTCAGCTCTATAAGCCTCAATAACATCAACAAGAACACGTGGGTTTTGCTTGATTTCAAACAATTCACAAACTTTACTATACATGAAATAAGTATGTCTATATTTAGGTTGAAGACCGGCCCATATGAAAAATCTGAGACCCGTCTGGATTTGACTAGGATAGCATCTATGTAAGACCTTACTTACACAGCTTGGATTCAAATTGGGCCCTAAAGAGGCAATAGACTTCTCTATGTTGACGCCATCGTTTCGCAAGTGCTTGTAGAATTTATCTGCCGATGAGGCGCTGATGAATCGCGCAAATGAAACTGTGTGGCCCCGGAGGCGAATTGAAAATGAGAGAAATCGATTGTTCAAATAAATCATTGTTCTCTGATCAAATTTAGGGTTTCAAGGGGAAAATGGTTAACCCTAAACCCTATGATGGAGAAAATTATCTCTCAGGAGGGAAGATCAGGCCGGGAAGAGGAATTATTGGTTGGTGGATGTGGTGGTTTAGGCGTATGACGGTAAGTAGTGACAGATAGTTTTTTTTTTTTTTTTTTTTTTGCCACAATGATGGTCAGATAGCTAGATAGTTTAGTAGTAGTAAGATTATACTTCATATATTAGAAATTTTAGAATTTGTTTCATATATCAACTAAAAATGAAAGGATAATTTTATTTTTAAAATTATTTTCTATCAGTAAATTAATTTTCAATCTTTAATTATTCATATTTAAACTATAAATTTTAGGATAAAATTCTTAAGTTTATTCTGAAAAATATTCATCTCTTATTGTGTTTTTTTTCTTTTCCTAAAATCATCATCAAATATAATTTGGTTTCATTAATGTTTTTTTCGATACTTGTTTTCAAATTTTAGTGATTTTATTTTATCACGAGATTAAATTAAAAAAATTGAGTTAATAATGATTGAATTAATTAATATTTTTTTTTTAGAAAATACCTAATGTTATAGAATTATACAGAGAAAAGATTCCCATATAAATATATAACCCTACAAGTATCACTATTATAACAATGTACGTCTAGGATCCATTAAACCATCTTCTTATGTAATTTTAAAAATATGTGTTTTCTTTTTATATGATTATTCTATGATTTATTTAAATATACTAAAAGAATTTTATATATATGTAATCAATTTTGAAGAAATTCTTTATTTTATCTTACCCCGTATATTTTTTTATTTAATGATAAAGGGGAAATCTTATTGAGATTTAGAGCTCTTTATCTTTAATTTTTACATGAAAAGAGTTTGATGCGTTTATATTTGTCAAATTTATTTAGAAAATAAACTTATCGTTTTAGTAATTAATTTTCTTTAACTTATGTTCACTAGTGTTATTGTTTTGTAATTAACTTATTATTATAAAATAATAGATGTGTTTGAGAGGTTATATTATTTCTTTAGATTTTGTTGTATGTGTGAGTTAATTATTCGGTATTAATTTATCATTTATTTTAAAGATTAGTTGTAATGTTATTTTTATTATTTTTTGTATTTCATGTAATTTTGTTTAAGTTAATGAGTTTTAATCATTAAATATATTTTTTTATTTATAAAAAAAATATTCAATTAATTAAAAACACGTATAAGATAATATTATACCGTTTAAATTATTTTGAATTCATATTTATTAACTTAAATTAAATTAAAATTTAATCGATTTAAATTAGATAAATTCAAAAAGTTAAAACTGATCCAGATTACACGAATTTACATCCTTGGATAGTCCATATACTAAAGAAACAAGCCATAACTCACTAATATCAACCAATATATTTTAGATTATTTAAGTTGCTTACCTCATCGTGTAGATCAATTTCACGTTATTTCACATGCTTCAACCCACTTATTATAGCACTTATATAAGAAGCAAGCACATACGTAGGTCATTATTAACACTATTCTAAGGCTGGATAATCAGGTTGTACGGGTCGTCACCTCACCACGTAGACTATACCAAACAATTTTAAAGATTAATTAATTTTTTATTTTTTTATCTGTATGAGTCACATTAAAAAAATTAAATTAAATTTTAATTTTAAATAATTAATGTATCTAAAATTAAATACAATAATTATTAATATATTATTATAAAAATATAAATTTATATACAGTATATATGTTATTAAATATATATTACTGTTATCATTTTTAGGTTGTAAATTTTCAATAAAAATAATTCTTGTTAGAATGTGTTAAGAATAGTATCTTGATTAAAAAAAATATGATAATTAAGAGAATATTATTATTTTATATTTATTTAATGATTTATTTTAATTATGTTATAAAAATGATAGATAAACAGATATTTATATGGTGGAAAGAAAATAGATAAAATGTTGAGTTAATTGGGTTATATGAAAAGAAATTCAATAATAAAATTACTCTTTAATGAATCCATGGTGATGAAGTTGATAGAATATTATAATAATTATGTTACATTAACATTTGTACTTTTATAATATTTTTCTACGATCAAAAATAATAATTTACATAATTTACAAACAAAATGTTAAATCTATCCCAAACAAATAAAAAAATAATTAAAATAAAACAACATACTATAAATCTATTTTCTTTCTAGATTATAGTTTTCATACTTATTTAAAATTTAATTTATTTGAATCAACATGTCAACTTGTTTGATAATCAATTAATAGTTTTTTTTTTTCAAAAATAACCATCAAGTTGTGTAAGTATATATTTTTATTTCTTTTCTTTATATTTTTAAATAAAATAAATCATCCATAATAACATGTAAATTACATTAAAATTAAGTCCAAAATATAACATTCCAACAAGTAGAATTAAAATTGGAAATCATACCAGAATCATAAAAATTTATTGTTTAAAAATAATAATAATCAATACTATATCTCAATACAAGAAAAGATTGTAATTGATTTATTATCACCATTGAAGGAATATTTGCAACAACAGGCTTCATTTTTGCATAAGAAAAAAAAATATTCAACTTTTTAGTCCTTTTTTTTTTCTTATAAAAAAACGGTTCAAGGAATCTTTATCTTCTTCTTCCACAACTTTATAGAAATTTCTACTATTAATTTGCATAAAAGTTTAAAGAAAAAACGTGAAATAAATTACAAAATTAAATTTAAAATTAATGAATACATATTTAGTTTAATTGTAGGATGTAATCATTTTATACATAAATATTTTTAATTCCATCAAGTAAAAAATATACATGTTTAACGTAAAAAACATGTTTTTTACAAAATAATAATAATAATAATAATAATAATAAGTTTTTTTTATTATAAGAAAATAATAATTTTAAAAAAAAAATAAAAAAAAATTAAGTAAATAATCAAATATCTGACGAATTTATTCGCTTACTTCCCCTTTCAGCTGTAGTGTTATAAAAGTGAGGATTTTTAAATCAAAGGCGGTGTCTTTAGATTTGAACCTCAACCTTTTTATTCTCTATAAAATCTCAACCTCTTATCAGTTATTTCACCTTTTCTTAACAGAAATATTTAATATCTCTTTCTCATTGTATTTTTTCCTATTTTTAATACTTTATTTGTTTTGATGAAAGTATTTTTTTTTATCGTGATAAAAAGCTTGAGTGTGATTCAAAATAATAGTGTTTTTTATTATAAAATAAGTATATTGTTGTTTAATTTTTATTAAAAATTAAAATATATATTTAAATATTGTTAATTTTTTATCTTTTAAAGATTTTTTAGATTAAATTTTACTTTTATCTTTCTTAAATACTTGTATAATTGAGTTTTAATCGATTAATATAAATAATAATATTTTAATAAAAAATCATTAAAGTAATAAAATTTATCTTTAATTGTTAAATTTTTTATAGTTAATGGACTAAATAAAATAACTTTTAATTGGTTAAATAACAGAAATGATATAATGTAACTTTGTTATTAAAATGTGACTATAGATTATTTTCAACCTAATTTGTTTATATTTTTATTCAATTTTGAAACTATTATTATTTAAGTTAAAATGTCATATGTTTAATATATAGTTAAAATAATAAAAAATTAAAAGGAAAATTGTTTTTTTCTTTGTGCAATTTTTTTAATAATAATATAACTGAAATATAATAATAATAATGAGTTTCAGACATATAAATGCACTTCTACTGTTACAATAAGTATCTATAGTAATTTTATCTATATTTATTTCTCTATCATGGCATTCTTTTTATAACAATTATATTTAGATTAATTTATTGTATTATAATAATTTATGTGATAGTTATTTATTAGTGAAGGTAGTTGGATCAATTATTTTAACCATTAAAAAATAATAGATTTAGGATTTAAATCCTGGATGAACACCATAAATAAAATAAAAATAATATTAATTGTATTTTAATTATTATTTATTTTTAATTAGAATAAAATGTTATATATATATAAATGATTGACAAATAGATTGAGACAAGAAATTAAAATAAATAATTTCTTTTTTAAAGGTTATCTTGAACTAATTAACTAACTCTATGAACGAACCAATTTGTATAGATAATAATTCTTTTTAAATTAAAAAATAACATTTAAAATTTATAATAATAAAAATAATATTTTAATAATATTTAACAGTCTAATTAAACGACTTTTAACTTTAAATAGGTCTAAACAATCATAGTTTAATCTGAATAAATTTTTATTAGATGATGTTCAAAATAAAATAACGTGTCAAATATTTTTTAATAATAAAAATGTATATATAAAATTAACATAAATTAGTATTATTTTTATAGTCATAAATTTTAAGATATAGTTTTTTTAGTTAGATTATTTGTTAACAGAAGAAAAAGTATGAGAAGTAATTATATAATTTGGTAATTATTGGTTATATTTTTAGATAAAAGAAAAGCATATATGAGAATCAAATGCATTATCTGCGATTCTTTGTAATTTACATTCGTCGCAAATATGAGAAAGAAAGATAAATAAATTCTCATCATTAGTTATCATAATTAAGACGATTATCTTCTCAGTCACTTTTTTTTTTTTTGTTTTTTCTTCACCTAAAGATGCCTCTAAATATAGAACTATTGATTATAGAGTACAGAGCCCTCACATGGTTGTTGAATTCTATAATGACTATTAGGTGTTAGTGACTCAAAAGATTTACATTATTAAAGGGCAATCATTTTTTTTTAATCAGAATATTAAAGGGCAATCATGTGCACAAAGATTTGTAATTTGCGTTTTCTTGTTTGTTTCCATCTTTATAGCTTATGTTTACAAAGCTAAACGTACATAAAAGACGTAGACAGCGGGGAGGACAGCGAAAGCTTTGTAGAATATTCATAAAAAAAAAATCATATATATTATAGAAAGCTATTATAAAAAAAAAACAAAAACAAAAATCATATATTGGAATAATTATTACAAAATTTATATCAAATATCATAAATTTTCTCACCTAAAATCATACTTAACTAATATCAAAGAACATAAAAATAAAAAAAAAACAACATAATAATTATAATGAAAACTTCGTATTGAAAAAAAAATCACTTTTATTATCAAAAGAAAACCAGAGAAAAATTTACTATGTAAAAAATTGTTGTAATCACAATTTTAATAATTTTCTCACATCCAAAAGACAAACGATTACAAGCCCAAGAAAATTTTTCAACAAAATTCTCACTCAAAATTTTTTTCCTATTTTTTGGATAATTAACAATGAAGAAATGAAGTCATAATTATAGCCTTCAAATTCTCATTTCATATGTCAAACATTTTTTCATTCACCAAAATTATGTTACATATTATTCATTTAAATAAGGTTAGACACCTCTATATTTAGCAAAATGAGAAGTCATCTTCTATGAATTTTCTTCTAAATTAGACATCTCTTATTTTGACTAACAAACTCAATATTATTTTTAATTAATCACAACAATAATTAAATTCAAAAATCTTAAATTGGACGAAATTGGAATGATTCCATTGAAATTTGTTTTCGACTATACTTTTGAAGTGAAAAAATGCATTTTATATATTAGCCTCAATATAGGGAAAGTGCAACTATATAAACATAAATTGTAAAAGAAGTGTGAAGGTGAGGAAAGAGAGAGAGAGGATCGTATAATTAAATAAATCAAACTCTGGAACTCTCTAGTCAAGAACTTTTTATCAGAATGTTGTTGTTTTAATTCCAGCTTATGAAAAAATTGTTAGATCATAATTTAATTCAGAAACGTTTAGAAAATCATATGAATGCAAATTTAAGCACAACGAAAGCAAAAATAGATTGAAAACATACCTCCTGTCATTGATCAAATTTCATCTCTTCACGGGAATTCCAGTGAGTTTTTTTTGTTTGATGCTTTCACTAGTTTCTCACACTTACTCTCTATATTTGATGGTGTATATGAATGATAATCAGTGAATAATGAAAGGACCCAATACTTTTATAAAAATTCTTCCATCAAAAACCTCGTATGGTTTCGTAACTAACATACGATTACGAAACCGAAACTGTTACCACCGTAACATGCTTAATGTTACACCATAAAAAATGTTACATTCTCACACTTGGTGCAAACATTAAGCTAAATTCTCTTGATTAACAAAATACATGAATCATGACGATAGGTCCTTTAAGAGCGAGTATTATCTTTCATGTATTACAATGTATTTAGTTTCTCAAGTATTATACTTTATGTGTTAACGAAACTTAATAAATAAATCTTATATTTATTCTTAGTCCAGTAAAATATATATTTTATCAAATAAATTAATGTGCACGTGAATATGAAAAAATATCACAATATATAAGAGTTTCATTAATAAATTGTATATATATACATTTACAAAGTATAACCAATTCTCATTTTCTCTATATGATTCTTAAATTTCAATGGTGACATGTCTTTAGTCAAAGGATCAGTTTTTCATCAACTCAATGCTAACATGCTCAATGACCACTTTCTTTTCCTTAACATGTTCTCTTATGGCTAAGTATTTAATATCAATGTGTTTACTACGACTATCACTATTATTATTCTTAGTCATAAATACAACAGCTAAGTTGTCACAGTACAATTTTAATGGCCTAGAAATAAAGTCAACTACTCTAAGCCCAGAAATGAAAATTTTCAACCATACACCATATGATGTGACCTTAAAACATGACAAGAACTCGACCTCTATAGTGGAAGTAGTATTCAAGGACTACTTCGCACTCCTCCAAGACACGTCTCCACCGGTAAGTATAAAAATGTAACTAGATATTGATTTATGTGAATCAACACAACCAGCGATGTCCGCATCAGAGTAGCCATTTACTTCCAGATCGTCGGTTCATCAATACATGAGCATATAGTCCTTAGTTCCTTGTATGTACCTTATCACTTTCTTTGCAGCTTTCCAGTGATCAACACCTGGGTTACTCTAATATCTCCCTAGCATCCTAACAATAAATGTAATGTCAGGTCTGGTGTAGACCTGAGCATACATCAGGCTTCTAATGGTTGAAGCATATGTAATGGTTTTCATCTATTCTCTTTCAAAATCATTCTTTGAGCATTGGTCCAAATTGAACTCATCACCTTTCACAATGGGAGTAACACTTGGTAAATAATCTTTCATCCAAAATCTCTCTAAAACTTTATTGATATAGATTTCTTGAGATAAATCCAAGATGCCTCGAAATTTGTCTCTATGGATCTTAATGCCAATGACATAAGATACCTCACCCATATCCTTCATATCAAAAACTTTAGAGAGGAATTGTTTTACCTCATGTAGCAAATCCTTATCATTGGCTGCAAGTAAAATATCATCCAAATATAGCACAAAAAAATAAATATTACTCCCATTAAGCTTATGGTATATACATTGATCCATGACGTTCTCTTCAAAACCAAATGAAGTGATGACGTTATGTAATTTCAAATACCATTGATGGGAAGCTTGTTTTAATTCATATATGAATTTATTAAGCTTACAAACCAAATAATCACCATTACTATAGAAGAATCCTTCATATTGTTTCATATAAACCTCTTTCTCTAGGTTACCATTAAGAAAAACCGTTTTCACATCCATTTGATGCAAATCCAAATCAAAATAGGCAACCAATACCATGATTATGCGAAGTGAATCTTTCTTAGATACATGAGAGAATGTCTATGTGTAGTCGATTCCATCCCTTTGAGTGAATCATTTAGCAACGAGTCTTGCCTTATGTTTCTCAATGTTGCCTTATGAGTCTTTCTTTGTCTTGAAGACCCGTTTACATCCAATGGCTTTCACACCATCAGGCAACTTGACTAGATCCCAAACTCAGTTAGACGCTATAGAATCCATCTATTCTTTCATGTAATTGTACCATAAGTTTGAAACTTTAGAACTCATGGCTTGTGAAAACAATTCAGGATCATCCACAGCTCCAATGTTAAAATCAGATTTTTATAGATACACAACATAATTACTAGGAATTTTTGACCTTTTAGTTGTAGTAGATCTTCTTAATGTTGCACCATCATCTTTCTCGGAAGTATGAGGTTTAACTTGTTGTTCAGAAATTTCAGTTATCTCTTGAACAACATGATCTATTGGAATATTGTCAACAACTTGTGGAATTCCAGTGATTGGTTGTTTAACACCAGCTTGTACTTGAGGGATGTTGTTAACAACAATCAATCTATCTCATGAAGTAGAAGGTTGTGAATCTGTTATCAGTATCAGAAACTATTTTCCTGATTTGATTGCTCCCACTAATAAGGTCATATTAAAGAAACTTTGCATTTCTTGATTCCACAAACCTAGTGTTATGAGATAGACAATAAAATCTATAACCCTTAGACCATTCGATATATTCAATGAAATACCCACTAATGGTCCTTGGTCCAGTTTCTTCTCTTATGGATTATAAATCCTCACTTCAGACGGGCATCTCCAAATGCACATATGTCGCAAACTCGGTTTCTAACCTTTCCATAATTCAAATGGCGTCTTTAAGATAGCCTTTGTTGGAACTCAGTTTAATATATACACAATCATATTTAAAGCTTCAATCCATAAGGATTTAGAAAGATTGGAGCTACTAAGCATACTCTACACCATTTCCAATAATGTTCGGTTTCTCCTTTCTGCTACACCATTCTAGCCTGGTGAACCACGTATAATGTATTGGGCAACTATCTCATGTTCTTGAAGAAACTTAGCAAATGAAATAGGTGCTTGTCCATTCTCAGTGTACATACCATAATATTCACCACCTCTATCTTATCTCATGACCTTTATTTGCTTTCCGCATTGTATCTCTACTTCAACCTTAAAGATCTTGAAGGAATATAATGCTTTACTCTTGTTATGAAGCATGTAGAGATACATATATCGAGAAAAATCATCAATAAAGGTGATAAAATATTTCTGACCTTGTATGTCCATGTTTGGACAACATATATCAGTATGTATGATTTCTAATATGTTTGAACTCCCATTGGCACCTTTCTTTGACTTATTAGTCTGATTTCCCTTAATGCAGTTCACATATGTCTCAAAATCAATATAATCTAGAGTACTAAGTACTCCAGCTTTCACTAATCTCTTAATTCTTTCTATGGAGATATGTCATAAACTCATATGTCATAATGTAGAAGAGTCATCATTAATAATACATCTTTTAGTGTCAACTTGAACATACATAGCGTTATGAGTGGCATTATTTCATAAATTAATACAGTAAAAACCATCAGACAAAATACTATTCCTAACACAATTAGATTTATTAAATAAACTGAAAGATGTTTATGAAAAGTGAAAGGAATAACCAAAAGGTACAAGTCTTGAAATCGAAATCAAGTTTCTAGAGAAACTTGGAACATAAAAGGTCTTTTCTAATTCTAAAATAAAACCACTACTTAAAAATCAAACTGCATATCACTACGGCCTCCACATGTGAGCCCATTTTGTTACGAGATTAGATGTATTGCTCACTTCCCATTGGCTTCCTTAGATTTTGCATACCCTATAAGGAGTTTGCAACATGGATTGTTGATCCAGAATCAATTCACCAGGTGTTAATATTAACATTAACCATATTAGATTCATAACAAACAAACGAGGTTGGATTACCTTTATTCTCAAGCCATTTATGGAAGTTGATACATTTCTTCTTCATATGTCCCTTCTTTTTACAGAAGAAACACTTGGCTTCTTTCTTAATATCAGTTTGAGGTGGAATTATCCTTTTTCCTTTATGCTTGTATTGAGATTTGCCTTTCCTGTATGTTGTAGCCAACATTTCACTTTCACAAATTCCATAACAAGCCTCCCTTCCTCTTGAACACACATGGTCATTAGTTCATTGATTGACCATTTATCCTTATGTGTATTGTACGAGATTTTGAATGGCGCGTATTGATGTGGGAGAGTGTTAAGGATATAGTGTACTAGGAAGGATTCTGACATCTCAATCTTGAGATTCTTAAGTTGAGCCGCAATATCCCTCATTTGCATAATGTGCTCACACGCACCTTTCAATCGGGTAAGTCTTAAGGAAGAGAACTTCGTAATAAGGGTGCTTGCTAAAGCTTTATCTGAAGTGACGAACTGATCATCAATGACCTTTAGCAAGTCCTGAACATTGTTATGTTGATCAACAGAACCACGAATACCAGTAAAGATCTTAGTCTTAATGAACATCACGCTAAGGGGATTAGATCGCTCCCATTGTTCATAAAGCATGATATTCTTTGGAGTGTTGGTTTCAATAATTTTAGGTGGTTCATTTTTCCTAATAACATAATCAATATCCATACACCCTAGATGAACAATAATTCTTTCCGTCCATACTTTATAATTATCCCCTTTCAGATCGAGAATGTCACAACGGATATTAAAGAAATTTATAGGTTTAAAAGATGCAATTAAAGATTATATGTTTATTAAAATTTGATACCTAAATTATAGTCATTCTTTACTAATGTAAATCATGAAAAATATGAATCTAGTGACATAAAACTTGTATGTGGACTAAAATTCTAATTGAATCAAATTCATCTTAACTTTACAATAAAATTATTAAATTATGTTCCTTTTTCTAATCCCTGTGGATAAATTATAAAATATAATTTGATATTTTATCATAATTAATTAAACAAAATTTAATAAAAATTCTTATGGGATAAGATTTATTATATCACATATGATTAATTACAATTAATATTTATTTATAAATATGATTCTAAATAAACCTTATTATAGTTTTAATTAATTAAATATGTTGTGGTTACTCCCTAATTAATTAAACTATATGAATCACTTAAATATTTGCTAAATATTTAGGCTTAATTATTACGTAAAATCATAAGCAATATTAATTTAATTCCAAATGTGCAGATATTATATATCTTAAGATTGCATGTATGAAAATAAATTATATAAGCAAAAATAAATAATATAAGCACTAATTAAATCCATAAAGAGTCATTAATAATCAATTCTATTATGCATAAATTATTTAACTAAATTTTCATATGTATAATTAATTACAAAATTTATACATACAAATACCGAAACAAATAATTTAAGCATAATGCATTTAAATAAGTTTTAATGTGCTCAAATATTATTTATATCACATGTATAATAAATATTATACACATAAAAAACCTAAGTTAAATAATTAATCATATTAAAATTATATTCGAAATTTTTTTAATAAAAAATTTAATTCGAAATATATATATATATATAAATAAGTCTGGTATATATCTTAACACAAAATGCCTCATGGTCCAGTGGACAGGACATTTCATGCGTTGCAAAGAAATCTGGGTTCAAATCCAGACAACAACATATTTTAAAATATTAAATTTCAAATGTATACATAAAATTAGTCTGAAATAAAACATAACATCAATGCAGCCTAGTGGTCTGGGCGTGTATGTATCACGTTTGAGTCACCACAACAAAGATTTTTTTAAATTCTATTATTTATCTCTACAAAGGTTGTCTTCAATCTCTTGTCGGGTTAACCCTTGTTTTGATCCGAACGGATGCCCGTTCGTATTTCATTATTTTGGCGACAAAAATTGGTGTTCTTTTTTTAATAAAATTTTCAGAATTTAATTTTCAAGTGATTCATGATCTCAATTT
The DNA here is from genome assembly GCA_033030585.1 of Hippophae rhamnoides. Taxonomy (NCBI): domain Eukaryota; kingdom Viridiplantae; phylum Streptophyta; class Magnoliopsida; order Rosales; family Elaeagnaceae; genus Hippophae; species Hippophae rhamnoides. The sequence goes on along the minus strand of CM065428.1, from coordinate 54,939,001 downwards.
GAATCAAAGGCGTTATTTTAAATAAAAAGTTAATTAATACATTTCAATGAACGCAAATAATAAATTGGATTTATTTTCTTCATGATTTTTTCAAGTTTTAATTCACAAAATCATTAAAAAATCAATAATAAAATCATTTATACTTTTCATATACGTTAGAAACAAGAAAAATAAAAAAACCCAAATTATCAATTCCTAGTGAAACAAAACAAAATAGGAGTATTTTCAAAATAGCTCTGATATCAAATGTTGGATCTTAATTCGATTCAAAAACGTTCAAGAAATAATATGAATGCAAGTTTAAACACAATGAAAACAAAAATGTATTGAAAATATACCTCTTGTCATCAAATTTCACCTCTTCACAGGAATTTTAGTGAATTTTTTTTGTTTGATACTCTAACTAGCTTCTCACACTTACTATATGTCTTTGATTGTGTGTATGAATGATAATCAGTGAGTAATTAAAAGATTCGATATCTTTATAAAGGTTATTCCATTAAGAACTTAGTATGATTTCATAACCAATATATGGTTACGAAACTGAAATTGTTACCACGCTAACATACTTAGTGTTGCACCATAAAAAAATGATACAAAAATAACTGGATAATTGACACCAGATTTGTTTTTTCCTTATATGAAATGATATTATATTTGATTTAAATTTTTAAAAAATGCATGTTATGATCAAAAACATTGAATTCTTTTTTCATTTATTTATAGAATTGATAAATGTTTTTATTGGCCAAGTGACTGCGTGGGTTTTAAGAGCATCTAAAATTCATACCCCAATTCCGAAGTATGTCACATGAATAAGAATACAGAAGCCAAAAAGATAAGGAAAGCATTTCCTACCAAAATGGCTAAAATACAAAATAATAGTCAGAATTTTCATTTCGTATTTTGGAATATTTATTATTAATGAGCTCTACAGAAAAAGCTAGCGTACTCAGTCCAAAAGAAGAATCGAGATTATAACCACGCAACCTATTTGCTCCTCCCATTTTCTTTCTTTTCCAAAATATCTTCAAAACATTATACATATTCTCCAATATCTACCTACGTATTACTCATCTTTATTCTTTTCCTCTTAAAAATGGCATTTTTTTTCTTTTCCAAACTCCAATTTGTGCTACCTAACAAAATTTCAGTGACTACAGAAAGATTAAAAAGAACAGAAGATATTGAAACCAAGTTACCAGAGATCACTTTTTTGTTCGGTTGATGCCAATTTGAAGCTTCGAAGTGCTGGTGGTCATAGATCTTATATTTGACCACTTATTAGTGGCAAATATTAGATCTCCAACCCCTTACTTATTTTCCTCCTTTCCGCTTCATTTTTTTTCATTTATAGTGTGTACGAAGATAATGGATTTCTTTTTTGATTTATAAATTTAAGTGTACGAAGATAATGGATTTTTTTTTATTTATAAATTTAAGTGTACGAAGATAATGGATTTCTTTTTTGATTTATAAATTTAAATCAAATAAAATATTATCCGAACTTAAATGAAATGAGAAAAGAACCAAACATGTACATTTCACTAACTTTCAAATTTAAATAATTAATTATTCAAACTTTTTACCCGATTTATAATTACTAGCAAACAAAATTAATTTTCTTAATTCCAAAAAATAAAATAATGATAGTATGGAGGCTATAGATGTAGATGAATTCGAGTTTTACAAAGTCTTACTAAGAGATCCCATAATGCTAGATACCCCGATCACATACTTTAAGGAGAACATCTTTGAGTGATTTGATTTGAAAAGGGACCTCTATCATCACCTTGGTAATGAAGTTGAGACAGTTTGTATATGTAAAGTAGTGGTGTTATTTTTTTGATATTTTGCTAACTCTTTTAATGTTTGTAGGTATTGTCTTTGGTTAGAGAAGGTGAGATGTCCCATAGTGCTTATAAGTATAAAATGCAAACAAGTCGCTTATAAATTGCAAAGTATCATAAGACTGTAGAGGACAAGGATTTTCTTCTTATTGAATACAATGCAAAGTTTTTAAAGATGGAGGACAAACTACTGGGTGAGAAGTTGAGAAAAGTAAATAGCTACTTCTTCGAGCAAGTCACTTCAAGCAAATGGCCAAGGAAGTTAAAGGAAAGGCTAGCTCGTTAGAGACCAAATGAGTTTGTTTTCAGATCTGGCGGAGACCTTGAAAGTGGAGTGCACCAAAGCGAATAAAAACAAAGTGAGTTTTGTGGTAAGCAATCTTAAGGCTGAGGCCAAGAATTTGGATCTGACAATTCCTTATTTCACTTTGATGCAAGCCTTTCAAAATAGTCAGTATAAAGCCTCCTAGTAAGCACCACATAACCATCACTTCGTGGTGAAGAGGCCATGCTTGAAGTACAGCCTGAAGGTGTGGTGGAGGAAGATACTCCGTAAAAAACACCTCGTCTTTTGCCTTTCATGTTAAAATGCAACCTTGTAATTTTTAGGTTGATTTTTTATGTAATTGAACCTGTTTTGTGAAGTAATCATTATTTATGATATTAATCAATCTTGTCCTTTAGCAATTAAATGCTTTAATTTGAAATCTTTGGATGTTTTTATTTAATTACCTTTTATGGCATTTGTGTTTAGTTGTTTAGAAATAAGTTTGATTATTTTTGAGAGTTTGAGACCGTGTGTCTGGAATTAACAGCTTTGTTTTTGAATTTCGAGTAGCCCCAAAGCATTTCTAATTAGTTTTTTGGAGGCCACAATTGTGAGGTTTTGGAAGCCAAATGGATTATAGCCAAGTTGATCTGGACGATCTGATTGAAACAGGGTCATGTTCTTCTTACACCCTAAACATTGCTTTGAGTGTTACTAAGAAACTTTCCATTATTAAGAAACACCCCACTTTTTCTACCCTTAGTGACAAGGTGAACCAAATGCCTCCCAATACCTATTTGGGGAGGAAAATCAAGAAATCCAGAGCATTTCATGCGTCACCTTGCGCAGTAGATATTGAGTTAACTTTGAAACCCAACCAAGTCACTACTTCTTCAAAATTGAGGACTAGGACCGAGCTCCCTGTTTCACCTCTGAGTAGGGAGCATCTTGATCAAGGATTTTAAGTAGGTAGGGATATGTCAGGGAAGTCTATCCTTATCAAAGAATTGGCCTCGATAAGAGAAGGCATTAGCCTGTTACAAAGCATTTTCCCTGTAAAAGAGAAACAACGTGAAAGTAGTGGTCTAGACAATCTATTCAAAAAACAGGATATTTGGTAACCCGCATGCCCAAGGGGAATTGTTTCACCACTTTGAGGTTCCTGTAGATTGTCCTTTCATTTATATAGCTTGTAAACATGAGAAAGGGACGATCTGGCATATGATGGCCAAACACGTACTTGATGCGAGCAACCCTATGAGGCATTTTGAGTATTGTATATTGTTGGTAAGTTGTAATTTTTAACATCTGGTGTAGGTAATATCTCTCACTAAGCATTCAGAGCAAGAGACATATACATGTCAGAGAGTAGTTGAATTTGTGGACCAAGAATTTTGTAGCTTAAAGACTCACTCTAAAGCCATGGAACAAGAGTTGGAAGATGTGCGTAATGAATTGATTATGACACGTTATCAATAGGATAAATACAAGGAGAAAAAGGATAAACTGTGTAAATTAGCTAAATATTGAAAACAGAGGACATTAGAGAAGAATATTCGCAAGGTTTCTGTATTGGAATATACCATATCACATCCCTTGAATAAGTAAATGCCCCCTTAATTGAGAGTTGATTTGCAGTTTGTAATAAAATTGGTCTTACTTGATTTCCTTTGAATGTGCGTGAAATTGAAATATAAAAAAAATGTTCATGAAATTTAAACTATTCTTTCTTTCTTTCTTTTTCTAGGGAGAAAGGATTAATTGGCCTCATTCTATACTTAGGGATCATCGTATTAATTTTTCATGAGATAGTACACATATAGGGATAAAATTGAATCTAACCTCTACATGCGTTCCCCAAGAAAGGGATTCACTTTAGAACTTAAAACTTTTTTTTAGAACGTATCTTGCATTTCAAGTTGAGGGATCACTTGATCTTTTTCCTCCATATTTAAGGATTTTTTATAATATATCCTGTATTTCAAATAAAAAGAGTCAATATCTTAAGAGGTATCCTACCTCCTATATATATTCCTTGTCTTTTTCAACAACTAAAAAAACTATAGTCACTTTTTTGTACACTTAATATAGCTTAGAGACTTAGTGTTTATCATTATTTAAATTTTATAAGGATTGACCTCTATCTCACGGTGGTGCCTATTATTTAGAGATTTTTATCTCAATTTTTTATTTTATCTAATAAATTTTTTATTATTAATATATTATTTAAATTACATGCAACTAGTTGGAACAAGGATAAATAAAGCGAATCTAAACTCTCCAAGGATAAATAAAGCGAATCTAAACTCTAATGTGGGAACCTTTTAAAAGCAAAGCCAAAAAGAAAAGCATGAAATTTGCTCACACCTCCCCAATGCGTTCCTCCATCTCTCTATTTTTGCTTAACCCTTAAGTCTTCTTTCCTTCATCGCCTCCTTCCTCATTTCTGCAAAACCAATTGTATCAAATCAAACATGTGTTCATCTATGGAAGGTACAGAGTACTGCAAAAAACATCAAAAGTCAGTAACTTCAGAGGAAAACCAGCCAAACCCAAGTAAGTTTTACCACCATTTTCTTTTCAAAGCAGCCATAGTTATAGTTTTCTTGTTTATTCTTCCACTTTTCCCACAACAAGCTCCTGAATTTGTAAACCAAAGTTTACTCACCAGAAGTTGGGAGCTTCTGCACCTTCTTTTGGTCGGTATAGTTATCTCTTATGGTCTATTTAGTCGTCGAAACGATGAAACTGAGAAAGATAACAATAACTCTAAATTCGACAATGCTCAATCAGATTTGTCTAGATTTCTTCAGGTCTCCTCTGTTTTTGATGATGAAGCTGAAAGCCCAACTGTGTCTGACGAAAACAAGGTCCAAACTTGGAGTAATCAGCATTATAGAAATGAACCCATGGTTGTTGTAGCAAAAGAGAACTCTCTTTTTAACGAACAAAGTTCTAACACTTCAAGAAATAGTGAAAGGCCTCTGCTTTTACCCATTAGAAGCTTGAAGTCCCTTGTTTCTGACCAAGATTCAGAGTCAGCAGACTCTGTGAAGGAAACTAGTGCAATTTCTGGTTCTAATTCAAAACCCAATTCAAGAAGGTTTACAAGCAACTCAAACAAAACTAGAAATTGGGAATATGGTGGAATTGATCATGAAGAATTAGAGGAAAAGTTGAAAGCAAATGTTGTACTTGCTTCACCAATTCCATGGAGATCAAGATCAGGAAAGATGGAGATGAAAGAAGAAATTGGTAGTCCCCCTTCATATTCTTTACCTCCTTCAATGGAAGAATCTCTTGCTTCTAAGTCCCAAGTTTCTCGTTCATCTCGATCCAATTCAACCACTTCATCACCAAAGTTATCACCTTCACCACCGCTGTCTTCACCAAGAAAGTTATCTCCTTCAGCTTCTTCATCAACAGAGTTCCAAACCAAGAATACAGAGGATTTGCTTAGAAGGAAGGTCCTTTACAAGTCTTCTCCCCCTCCACCTCCTCCACCACCTCCAAGAATGTTTCACAAGTCATCTTCATTGAGACCAAATTCAACTTATACTGGTTATCAGACTAAGGACTTGACGAGAAGCTTAACAAATGAGACAAAGAATATGAGTAGAAACAGGGGAGAGAGTGTCTTGAATTATGTGGCTGATTTGAATTCAAGAAACCAATTTGATAGTTCATTAATGGAAAAATCTGTTAGAACAATCAGAGAAAGTGAGGTTGTTTCTGATAAAAAAATGAAAAGCAAAGGTAGAAATAAATTGGGTTTTGATCAAACATCATTTGTGACTGAAAATATGAGTCGATCTAGTATTCCCAGAACCCCAAAGCAGAGTTTTGAAGAATTTACAGAGGAAGAAGAAGAAGAAGAAGAAGAAGAAGAAGAAGAAGAAGATTCAATTGAGAAGATACTTATGCAATCTGATGAAGAAACAGATCAAAGTGAAGATGATGATGTGGTTGGGGAAAGTTTGAAGCAAAAAAATGTTGAATCTGGTTCTTCTAACAGTGTTAATGATGGGCCACCTGATGTGGATAAGAAGGCTGATGAGTTCATAGCTAAATTCAGAGAGCAAATTAGACTTCAAAGAATTGAATCTATCAAGAGATCGAGTGGTCATTTCAGTAAGAACTTGTCAAGGTAAAATTAAAGATTTTTCATCCTTTTTCACGATTTTAGTTTACAAACCTCCCTTTTCTGGGTATTATGCTTCTAATTTATTGGGTATTATAGCTCTTTGTTTCAAAACTTCTGGTATACAAAGAATTTAATGACTTGGGTAGCCACCAATTGCAGAATGTTCATCATTTTCTTAGAACTTGCCCTTTTGGTAATGGCTTTTCAATTTGGATATTGGTGTAATTGAATTATGGTTATTTATTAAGATGCCCATTTGGGTAAAATTAATGATATATTTAATATTTTAAACAAACTTAGAACCATAATGCCACAATTATGGTAACCCTAACATTCAATTTTTTCTTGGACCCTAACATTCATTTGATTGGTATTTTGCTTGGCAATAACAAATTGTTTTGGATTAACATATTGCGACATGTACAATGGTTGGTAGGAATTTGTATAAGAAATTATATTACAAAAACTAACACTTTGAGTGGAATTAGTTTATGATAAGGTATATGACTTTAGAGTCACGTTACATACCATTCTTCTATCATATTCATTTAAATCAAATCATTAGAGAAAATAAATATGTAAATTAAATTTCACGATTGGACTTTAAAAGTCTTGTTCTCAATTCATTTTCATTACAAAACTGTAATAGTTCACATATGTGATTAGTCAATTGGATAACAATGTTAGGTCAACCAATTTCTTATTGTCAACCTTATGTGATCATCGCAATCTTGTGATCAATAAAAAGTAATCGACAGGTTTGACATGCTTAAAACAGTACTCCAATGTTGTGATGGTTTATCATTGAGATGGAACCCATTTACCAGTCTAAACGCATGTCGAAGAATGACACGTGGTTTGTGACAATTTAACATCATGTAATGAAGTTACACTGATAATAAAAGGTTAATCACAATTATTATTTTGTTTATTTTTTTAAATAACAACATTACTAACATACGTTCTTCTTTTTCCATTTATTTTTAAGATGCTGCACTATTTACTTAAACATTAGCAGACATGTAAAGCATTTTCTTTAATTTATAAGCCTTTTTTCATTACATATTTATGATAGTTCACAAATGACAAACAACGTGACTGTATTTAGTCAATTGTATAACATTGTTAGGTCACCTAATTTCTAACCATCAACCTTACGTGATCATCCCAATCTTGTGATCAATAAAAAAGTACTCAAAAGGTTTGACATGCTTCAAATAATAATCCAAGTTTGTGACGGTTTATCATTGAACTCGAATCCATTTACCAGCCTAAACGCATGTCGATCATGCACTGAAGTTACATTAACTATAAAAGGGTAATCACAATGTTCTTTAAATAACAACATTACTAAAGCACATATTTTCTCATTCCCCTTTTTTTTTCAGAAGCTGAACTATTTCCTTAAATATTAGCACACATGACAACTAATAAAAGAAAATAATTATTTCAGCATACGTCTAGTTAACAACAATTAGTGCCATTTATTATTGAGAAAAGGCATAGTTAAAAGGAAAATGACATGTATCATTATTAATAGGTTAGTACATTGATTTACATAACTTGGGCCAATTCTAATTACATCCACAAAGCTTTCAAATACATACCTCAATGTCTAAAATAAAATTATTTAAAATATATGCTTTAGAGGTATACATTTAGAGAGTTTCGTGAGATGTAAATAGAACTCCCCCGTAACTTACTTATGTTTGGCAGAAGTGAGAGTGTGAAACCAAATTGCCCAATTGATATCAGGGCTAGCCAGCCTGTTCCATTTGATGGGAAAAGCCTTGTAAAACTAAAGCCATCTACAGATGCATAGACAGATAACAATTGAAAAACAAAAGGCCCAATTCAAGCTTCCATTACAACAAAGATGACGATATATATATGAACATTGAATAAGGCTGATTCTTTATATGGGTATGAGATAAGGCTTTGAATATAAATGATGCCCAATTTAACCACTTGACACTGTATGCTGCACATAAGCTATATATATTTCCAATAAGTATCATTTGATTATTCCTTTCCCCAAAAAAAAAAAAAAAAAAGAAGAAGAAGAAGAAGAAGAAGGTAAGATCAGACATTTTGCTTTTACTGCTGTAACTTATAGTGTGGTTGGCGCTTTCAACTTTTGACAGAACGAACCTTACCATAATCAATCTGTTTGCTGTCATACATCAAGAAAACATCTTAGAATATGGAAAAATACTCTCTTATTTGTGAGACTCACATGACATTGGTCACATAATTGAAATGGACTTATGCATTCCAATATTTTTATTACAAAGTAAATTGGCATTGTTGTGTATTATTTGGTTCGCAAATTGGTTAAGGGTGATTACATGACGATAACATCAACTTTTCTCCATTTTAAATTAAAGATTCGAATCATATCATCATGTATTCGCTGCTGAAAAATAAAATCTAAACCGTTGGGAGCATAGAAACTAGAGGCTTAAGGCTTCTTTGATAGCATTTTTTTATTATTAATTTTCAATTGCAATTTTTTGAGTTTTTAAATTAAGTAAATTTGATAACTCATTTTTTATTTCAATTTTTTGAAATTTAATTTTGAAACTTGGTACTATTTTGAAATAAAAATTTAATTTTAGAATTGAATCTCTATTTTTTTTATTCTTAAACTCAAAACTAATAACTCAATTACATACGAAAAGTTTAAATATTCAAATTTCAAAGAAAACTTTAATAAAAAATTAAGATTGAATTTTCTAAAGTTAAAAATTATTAATTAAACAACATTTAATTTCCAATTTTGTGAACATAGATCACAAAATTGAAACTTTAAATTTGGTATTAAATAATTTTTTCCAAAATAAACTAAAATATTAAAATATAATTATAAAATTATAAAATTAAATAGTTATTAAACATGAAATTTGTATTTTTCAAGCAAATAAAAATAATAATACTGAGAAGGAGTACAACTTTCTTTGTAGTGTTTATCTTAATTATACTCTCTCTTTTTCCTTCAAAGTATTTGAAAAAAAATCAATAGAATTATAAAAAAAAAAAGTTAATAATTTAAGATTGTTGGGCAAATATCTTTGACAAACTTTTACATAGCTAAAAAGAATCGAATAAGTATAAAACTGCTTGGTACTTGATTGACATTTTGAGACTATTACTTCACACGCTCGCACCTATGTGCTATAAAAAAGAATCGGCACCCTCTTTCTAATTGGCATATTATATTATAAGGCATATTTTGCTATAATGTATAAAAAGATACATTCCCATATTTCCAACCTTAATATTTTTGAAATATTATTCATAAACTTTTAATATTGTATCAATCATATATTTCATATATGAATTCCTACTTCTTAAAATTATTGAATTTAAAATATTAAACCTACAATATGTATTATAAGAAGAAAAAAACCAAAAATAAGTTATGATAAATATATTTTTACATAACACAATTATTCAATTAATTTTTTTATAAATAAAAGTATGATATCCAATTAAACCTAAATATATTTTTTTCAAATTATATGCCTTTGTCATTATTTTGACATAAGTAAGTAGACCACTCTAAGAAAAGAAGCCATATATTTCAAGTAGGTTGTGTTAATATTCTTATATGCAACTTGTTGGATCATATTTCTAATTATAGCCATCCCAATAACTTAGTGCTCTTTGTAAAAGATATATACACTTTGCTTTCACACTCGTATAACATATATTCCATTTTATTCTTAAATTTCATAAAAGAACTCTACAACTCCTTTAAAAAGGAGAATAAATTTGTACTCTCTCACCAAATAACTAGTAAATTAAAATATATTTTTATTAAATATAATTGATATCTTCAACCCTTTATCCATTTGAAAATATATAAAATAGTTTAACCATATAAAATTTACCATAATTACTTTTTGAACATAATCTATGTGTTATATACATGGTTGAGGTGAAGACCGGATCTAGGTCATCATTTGTCATTTATGCTTATTTTGTATAAGTCTCTATGCTCAATCTTGTAAGGTCCACATGAATCCTCTAAATGGGTGACACGTGTATGGAATATATATATATATACATAAATTATGAAAGACCAGAATCATCATTATTTATTGCTCATTGAATGCATCTCTTTAAATTAAATACGTCTACCAATATTTTGGTGCTTCTAGTAAGGCTTAGATTTAAAGACATATTCGATAGAATTTGATGCCTCTTATTTCATGGGATTGATTGGTAGTTTAAATTGAGGTAGTAAGCACATCGCAACTTGAACACTCTCTTGAAAATTTATGGTTGAAATGTGGGCAACCTTAGAACAAGGGATTGTAGGGGACACAACAAATGGAACCATGGAAGAAGTAAATTTGAGCTAAGAATTGCTTTAGTAATTATTGGACATGAGGAGATCTATGGAGGAAATTCGAAGTGAGATAAGGAGTGAAAACCTTGAGTTGAGAAGGCAAGTTAAAGTAATAAGTCAAAGTGCCCTATGATAACCAAGGTCGAGCTTATACCTCATAATACACGACTAGCAGGCAAAGGGGATGAAGAAGTTGATCGAATACTGGCTTAGCATGAGAAGGATAAGGACTCCCTAGATCAAGAAAACCAAACTTAAGATTGTGTTGATTTCAAACCAATTGTCGTGCACGTGGCCCAACTTGAAGCCATGAAACCTTAGGACAATTCAATGCAGCAATTAAGAAGTTGTTATGGAAAAACATAGTATTGGTCATAGAAAAACAGATAAGAAAATAGAATAAGGGAAAAGCATAAACAGATCTTGATAAAGTGTGCAAATAGTTGCTTAGTTTATCTTTTTTGGATGTGATCGAACTGAGTCAGCCCACCAAGAAATTTGTGTCTCCTAAATGCTTAGACTACAAAAGAACAAAAGATCTTGTTACTCACGTGCTCTTTTTCAAGAATATTATGTCTCTTATTAACATGCCTCGAGATAAAAGGAATGCAATACCGTGTAAATCCTTTGTAGCCACCATGTATGACTCAACAAGAAAATGGTTTAGTGTTATGAAGCTAGACAATATCACAACTTTTTTCGAGTTGGTCAAGCTATTTGTTACTAACTATGCCATCAACAAGTTATTGAAAAATGAGTCACACCATTTATTCTCCACAGTCCAAAATATGGATGAATCTATTGAGGCATTTATGAAAAGATTCTATGAGGAGAAGATTGAAATATCAGATTGTATTGATTCCATTACTGTTCAAGCATTTCAAAAAGGCTCATTGAGAAGTTCAAGTCTAATTGTCATATTCACGAAGATGGCACCCTGAACAATGGAATAGACCTATGAGGAAGCAAAAATGTCCGTTAACTAGGAAAGGGAGTTGGAACCAACTAGGAAAGAATGCTCAAGCACACCCATGGACGCAAGAGGAAAGTAAAAATGAGAGTTGAGTTTGGAGAAACCTAGACAAACAAAGTATCAAACCAATAAGAGTTTTGTTGGGCAAAGTTCAAGATGTATAAATTCCTATAACAAGAGCTCGACACCATGAGAGAGGTTGTTTTCCCCTTTTAAGGGACCCCTATTGAGAGTAAGCCTTGTGGAGGCCATCATAAAAATTGAGGAAGAATAGAATGTCAAGTGGCCTCCTTGAATGAGAGTTCTAAACAAAGATACCAACAAATGGTGTGCATTCCACAAAGACATTTGTCATGACACAAGAGACTATCAACATTTGAAAAAAGAGATCAAAGAGTTATTATTAAAAGGATATCTAAGAGGCCTAGTGGGTGATGCTAAACAAAGCAATAAGGTCAAGCAAAACAGAGACTTCCCTATGATAGTTGTCATTCTAGTAGGAAGACAAGTTGCATAAATAGATGACAATTCATATAATCCACTCCATTCATAGATGACCTCGTTTAAATGGTGAATAAAGTAATGCTCACAAAAGATACACCAGAGAAGCATGAAAAAAGATAAATGTGAGAATGGATAAATTATGGAGAAAGTTCTTTGTTATCCCGATAACATTGAGTGAGAAGGATGAGACAACTTTTTCACATAAAGATCCTCTTGTCTTTACATTAAGATTAGGTTCTTGTGACATCTGTTGTATATTGTTTGATATTGTAAGTTCAATAGAACTACTATTATTACCCATCCTTCATATGTTGGGTGTTCGAGAAGAGAACATCATTAAGAAGAAAATACCTACCATAGGGTTTAATAGTAATACCACGTACATCCTGGGAACAATCAAGTTTCCTGTAATGAAAAACGGATATGTAGTCATGGCGAACTTTAGGATGGTTGATGTGCTAGTATATTAAAATCTAATCCTAGGCAATCCATGGATATATAAAATGATGGTGGTGCTCTCTACTTATCATCAAGTAATTAAGTATCATTCTGAGGATATAATTATGGAAGTTCGAGGTGATCAAGATGAGGCATGTAGTTTTTACAAAGCAAACACTAAGAAAGCTAAGCCAAAATAGCAATTACCATCAATGGTGTCGAGGGACTAGTAAAGGCTAGATGAGAATGGCACTTATTGGAATAGTTAGTGTTGATAAGGTGTAATTGGTCGTACAGGGAGAAAAGGAAAGTTGAGTACTCAAAATGAACTTGAACCTGGACAACATAGTAGAATGGGCACTCGTCAACTCGCTTAGTAAGAATCTGGACATCTTTTCCTAGATGCACGAGGATATGCTTGAGGTTAACCTTAAGATGATTTACCCATAAGTTGAATGCCAACCCATGTAAGAGGCTGGTGCAACAAAAGAACAGGAAGTTCTTTAGAGAAAAGAATGAATTCATTTTAGCATAGGTTAACTCATTGAAAGACATCAAGATCATACGGGAGGTTAACTACCCAACTTGGTTATCAAATATGGTGCTAGTTTCCAAGTCTTATGGGGCTCCCTAGACTTGCATTGCTTTTACTAATGTAAACGACAATGTCTGAATGATTTTTATCCTCTCGTAAACATCAATCAACTTTTGGATGCAACGAATGGTGTGGCATCATGAGTTTCCATGATGCATATATACATATGAATCCCACAGATGAGGAAAAAATGACCTTTATAACTAAGAATGTGACCTTTTGCTACAAAGTGATGCCTTTTGATTTGAAAAATGCATTAATGAGCTATCAAAGATTGGTGAACAAGATGTTCGAGGGTCTCCTAAAAAAACATATAGGCATATATGGATGACACAATGGTAAAGACTGAATAGTTCTCAAACTATGTCTTAGACCTCAGCAAAGTCTTTAGAGTGATAAGGGATCACAATATGAGATTGAATCCAAAGAAGTATGTGTTGGCATTAGTTAAAGAAAATTCTTAGGATACCTTATCTCTGTTGGGGTATAAAGGCCAACCCTGATAAAATTCAAGTGTTGGTAAATATGAAGTTACCTTCAAATTTGAAAGGGGTTTACCAAATGAATGGGAAAATTACAACCTTAAATCGGTTTATATCAAGATGCACAAGTGCTTTCCAATTTTCAAATTGTTGAGGAAAACACATTGGTTCTTTGGAATGAGAAGTATGAACAAGCTATCAAAAATGTTAAAGCTTACATAGGTCAACCACATATCCTCCTTAGCCCTATCTTGGGTAAGCTTGTGTATATTTACCTTATTGTCACTACCTAGATAGTTAGCACTCTACTGCTCATGAAAAGGGAAAAAATACAACATTCAATGTATTACATCAGTTAGATCTTGATAGATACTCAGGAAAGGTACTCGGTGCTAGACAAATTAGAATTTTGACTTCTTACCCATTGAAGAATGTTCTTAGTGTACCAGAGGTTTTCGATAGGCTAGCTCATATTTCTATCGAGCTTGACAAGTATGACATTAAGTTTCAACCTTGTACTACTATAAAGGCATATGCCATAGAAAGTTTTGTGGCCAAGCCTATTGAGCACACATCATTGCATCTTAAAAGGGCATCCAGGTCAGGTATTTGTATCCTCGAACTAAAGGATATGGTGGTGTGGAAAGTATATGCAAATGGTTCTAGTAACTTCAAAAGGGTAGGTATCGGTGTACTCATATGGGACAATGAGAAAGGCATCTATGAATATTCAGAAGAATAGCTTTCCCAATAATAAACAAAGTTACGGAGTATGATGATGCCATTTTTAGAGTGATGACTTCGAGGAGGTTAGGCACCATAAATTTGGTATTGTTTTATGATTTGAGATTGTCGTAACCAATATGTAGACATTTTCAAGGCAAAGGATGACAAGATGAGGAAATACTTAGAAAGGCAATAACATGAAGGTTCCCAGCTTGAGAACATCAAAATAGAACAAATCTCCCGTAACAACAACAGTCATATTAATGCTTTGGCAATATTGATCTATGTACATGACATAAGGTACCAAAGGATAGTGACCATACTGGTGTTTTTGGAAGCTATCACATCTGAGTTTGAAAAGGACATAAATTAGGTGGAAGATTTATCGAGGTCATGGTTTGATCCTTTCACAAAATATATAAGTAATGGGTCCTCTTAAAGACAAAAGAAATGAACATTCCATCATCAACTAGTCAAAGAGATACTTCCTACAAGAGGATAAACAATACATAAAAATGTCGTTTAGACTTAGACTTCTTTGTGTTACCAATGAAGCGAGCCTAAACCTTCTCAGAGAGGCACCTGAGGGCGAGTGTAGATTGTACTCTGACAGTAGAAAATTATCAAAAAGGATCATGCGCCAAAGGTACTACTAACCAAATATGTTGGAAAACAACATAAAGCACTCACACATGGGTGAAAATTGTTAGAGGTTCAACCTACTCATATATTTTCCCATATGCCCATGAATGGTGTGGTTAGTCCTTATCCGTTTTACAAATGAAGACTAGACATTATAGGGTCAATGTCATAAGAAATCGGTCAAAAACAATTCCCTTTAGTCATTATAGACTACTTCAAATATGGATAGAGCCTAAGGGCTTGAGCAAAAATAGAAGAAGAAGAAGAAGAAGAGGTTGTGAACTTCTTATAGAAAAACATTGTGTGCCTATTTATTTGCTCAAAGAGATCATCACTGATAATGGGAAAAAATTCATTGGAATTAAGGTAAAGTTCCTCATAGAAAGGTATGATATGAAGCCTTTTCACTCTTCCTTATATTATCTATAGGCGAATAGATAATCAAAGTCAGTGAATAAGCTAGTTCTCATTGCTTACCTAGAACCTAGAATTATCAAAACGCAAGTAGGTCAAGGAATTACCTCGAGTACCTTAGGCTATCCAAACTATTCTAAGAGGATATACCAATGAGACTCCCTTTGCCCTTGCTTATGGAACCGAGATAGTCATCCTGAATGAGGTGATTGTGCCAACTTAAAGGGATACGACTGAAGAGTCTAACAATCATTCCAAAACATCCCTGGAATTGGTGCTGACATAGGAGCTATGAGATAAGTCTTAGATCAACATTGAGGATCAAAAAGGGAGAGTACATGTGTTTTATGAAAAGGCTTCCCAGTTTAGCATATGTGCATCTATCATTCGTTTGGTTTCATGATAACTATTCCTATTGGACACCTTTGGACGAACTAATGAAAAAATGACCGCCTGAACTTTGTTGATAAACTAAGGCAAATGCTTTAGAACTTCGGTTGGCCAGAGTTTAGGATCCTCAAGTTGCCTTTCGAGGTCTTAGGTAATCATCATCACATCTAATAATATAGCTTCTCCATGATTCTAATATGTGGTTGCCCAATGGGTCTATTCCTTGACTCGGATGGTCAAGGAATTCATTACCTTGTCATGACGATGTGTTTTATCCTTAAGTTGGGCACATAAAATGTTGACTTCATACTTTTAAAGCTCGAACGATGCCTTATGCTTGTTAATCTCGAGTTTCAGCTTTTCGACTTCACTGAACAATTTTAAGCTTTCTTTTTTTAAACAAATGAGCTCGAAAATGTAAAGACCAATCAGTTGGCATAATTGAAGAGGAGAAACATTGAGAGAAAAAATAATCAAGAGAATAACACTTACATTTTCATTCTCTAATGGAGCACTTTCTTTTTTATAAGAGCCAATGGTGGGTTACACATGTCCTTACGTGTCTCCCAAAAGTTAGAAGATGTACAGAGATAATATTCATTACCCAATTCATTCACCAATATAAAACATGTGTAATGATAATAATAAATTGAAAATAAACATTCATTATATTACTAAAAAAAGGAAAAAGTTATTCTTTACATAAAATGGCACGATAAACAAAGATATACCAAACAAAAAATATTTTGAAAATTATACAAAAAAGGAGCAAATGGTCTAGAATCCTATTAGTTGACTTTAGGATGGTAATAAGGAAGGTTTTGTTCGCTTCATCACTAACTTTGATCTATTACTCATTATCTTCCATGACCATCCGATGAGACCCAATCAAAATGGGAATGGAGTAAAGGATGTGATAGTAGTCTTCGAGCTTACCCTTGGCCACAACCTTCAGTTTAAAGGACTCCATGACTTTGTTGAAACTAGACAGAAGTATTTATTAGGTCTTCAGTTTGGTCGCCTCAAATTCCTATCTGGCTTTCTCCTCGATAGCTTTTGGTTGGTTGAGCTACTCCTTGAGGTCGTGGAAATACTTATCCACCTCCTCTTTAGCTTTCAGAGCAACCCCTTTTGTTTGTCAAGTCAACCATTTGGGTGTGGAGGATAGTCACCCTTGATGGTATGGCTTCGTGGTCCTTCTTCTCATTTCGTAGCTCCTCTTTCATCTTCTCATCTTCTCAAACTTTATAATAACGGCTAACAATCATCTCCTATAATAAGGAAAAATGAATCAATTTATTAATTGACTTGGTATAATTAAATGTGAATAAAAGGAAGAAAATTTCCGAGCAAACCTAAAAAAATTTCCTGTTTATGAGTATAAAGGCATCGAACTCCTTACACATATCGACCAGGATAACTTCATCTGATCATATCGGTATCATATTAATGAATTCTTCTTAGGCAATGGGATTGCCCATGATTGGCTCATTAAAAGAGCTCGACGTGTGTGGGAAGTTTACAGACTTACCCTTTCCAGATGCGGATGGAGTAGGTGTAAATGATGGCATTGGAATAGATTTAGAGACCACCAACTCTCCTAAATTGGAAAGAAGAGTTAGTAGATTTTGAAGGCCCAACCTTACTTCACTATAATCCTTTGGCGCCACTTTCCTTGGTTGTTTGAAAGTTGGGGGGAAGGTCATCAAGAGACACATTACCAAGATTCATGTCTACACAATATGAATAAAAAATGGGTTAGTTGATCTGTAACATAAATCAACAAAAGAAATCCTAATAAAAGCTACAACCTTTAGGTATTAATTCAAAATTAGAATGGAACTCCAATGGACACTTTTTATGCTTTGTGCTTTTTTTCTTCTCAAATGTGGAACATAGTTTATGCACCACCCTTGTTTGTAGTAAGATTGAACTCCGATGAATCATCTGAATAGCCACCAACCTAGCCTCTGATTGAACTTGATGCGACAGAGTTTGTTTAGGTAAACAATGTTGGAACAGAGACTACATGTACTTCGCCTTATGGCTTAAAGAAGACATGAAAGCACGACCTCCTTAGATTGGTCTTGATATTTCCCTAAACTAGAGGAATAAAGTTACTCCCCCCTCGGACTACCAATGGCTATAAACATAGAAAAAGTAATGCTTTCAGTTCCTTTCGTTGTTAGAAAGCTAGTTATAACTCAATTCTATTTAGTTGACATATATATCAAACAAAGGTCAAACGAATTCTATTTAACGTCGTATGACTCGTTGAACTCAGGCATCCATATTATCATACCGAGCTCTTTTCCCAACAAGGTGATACTAAGTAGTTACAGAGCAATTGATTAAAATTTATTTAAGTTTGTCTCAAAAAGTACCTAATAATGTTGAGGAGGGAAAATTGCATGCAACTAGAATGATCTCTCGTGAAAAACTATCCAACCTTTAGGGGAAAGGTCATTGTCAACTATTGTGGATTAGGAATTTGGTTTTGTACAAACTCCGGACTGTTGTATGCCTCCTTTAGTCTAGTAGCACCCTTAAGTCTAAACTCACAAAAGACGGGCTCAATGTCTAGATTGAAAGAATGAGAGACTCGATGTTTTGACATGATCTACGCATTAGTGTCGAGAAGACCATAATATATTATATACATGGTGAGGTGAAGACCTAATATTGGTCATTAGTTATGTTTATTTTGTGTAAGCTTTTGGGCTCAATCTTGTAAGGTCCGTGGACTCCATGACACGCATATGAATACGTTATATATATATATATATACACTATAAAAGGCTAAAAATCATCACTATTTATTGTTCATTAAACGCATATCTTTATTTACTCTTTATAAACAGAATACTTCTCCTAACAATTATCAAGATAAAAAAGAACTCCCCAATAACAAGGAACTTGTCCACAAAAGTAAACAAAGCGGGGTCCATCTTGGTTCTAAATTTCAATGTTCGACCTCTTATTCCATAATGGACTTTGTTCAAAAGATCAAGCCACCACCAAAAACCTTAGACAGAATCCGGAATTTCTTCTATCACCAAATCCAGCATCATTAATCTGTCAAACCAAGAAACATAATGACGGATACTGATAATATAAGATCATAGGCACCTAATCTAATCCTTGCTTAACAAAGTGAAAATATAAAATTAATTAATTAGGCATTGAACTTTACAAGGAAAAATCTAGTCTTTAATTAATTAAAATGGCAAAAGTAACATTTTCTTGCCAGATAAGGAAGAAGCTGTATTAGTACTAAAAAATATAAAAAGGAAATTAAATCAAACTAAACTAAAATAAGTTCACCGTCCCTATAGAAAAGTTGATTATGGGTCGAATAATACAAAACATGCTGACCCCACCAAATCACATCTTCACCACACCATATTTCTTACACCATTCGGACTTCTACATATAAGATAAACGGTACGCTATTTTTTTATATACCACTTCCGTACTGATTAGGCCAAAAGTCTACTAAAATGATGAAATGACAAAAACGCCCTTGTGCTATGAAGTTTGTCATTGATCAAGATCGAGGGCGGAGAGCGGCTGTTGCGGTAGCATCAATAGATCGGCGGGGAAGGAAAGCGGTCGTGGCCCAAGGGTTCACGGTGATTGGTCGAGAATGAGCAGGACCCACCACACCATGAGGTGGACGAGCATCAATAGTGGATGAAGCAGAAGCTGAAGGTGGGACTGCGACACGCTCACACGAAGGGCACATAGTAAGCGTTGTTGGTGGGGTCATTTGCATGTAGAACTGCGGGGAAAGTTTTAGAGATCTCAGTTCCTGAACTTCCTTCTGTAACCGTCTGTTCTCCTCCGTAAGATTGTCACAGCATCTTTTCAAGAACTCACAATCAACTTCGGTCTGCTTCAACTTGGTCCTGAAATTTTTCGAAGTTCGCGATTCTAGTAAATAAACGAAGTACATGGGGAATAATAGTATTTTAAAAAAAAATATAACCGTTTGGACGAAAATGCCCTTGAAACTAAGAAGAAATATTTCACCTTGCCCTTCTGTTCTGGAACCAAACTTCTACTTGTCTAGGGCGAAGACCTAGCTGTTTAGCCAACGCAAGCTTTTGTTTCTGTAACGTGAAACGAGAAAGCCAGGTTTAATTAATAAATTATATTAAGTAAATTAAAAAATTACCCTCGAGTGAATGAGAAACTGATTTAATAAGTAATCTTTTATTTTATTTTATTTTATTTTTTTGGTTCGCGATAAAATGATGAGTCCCCGAATACTTACTGGGTTGAGAGTGTTGTGCTCCTTGAAGCTCTCTTCGAGAATAGCAGATTGGTCCTTCGAAAGCCTGAGCTTCTTTCTGGAGGTCTCAGCGTCTTCTTCGTCACTGATACCTCGGGAACAATCCCTCTCCGCATCATGCTCTTCCCCATTAGTTTCTCGCTCACTTCGCTTACCGCTCACGCTCGAAACAGTACTATTGGGAGAGGAAAGACCCGCTTCTTCTTCACAATCGGCCGCCGATGGTAAGCAATTAACATCGATGCCTCTAAGAAACGATCGGGTTGTGTCAGCTCGGACAGTTTCAGGGTTTCGATCTGCATGTATGAGGAGAAGAAGTAATTAGTTGTTGTGGTTGAATTACATGTACGGTTGAAATAGATCCGTTAAAGTAAACAATTGAATGAGAGAAAATTTATCCTTAAGCGCATGGATCTGAAAGTTTGAGAAATAAGCGGATGAAAAGTGATAAAAACTTTTTTTCTTCCTGAAAAAAATTAAAAAAAGCGAAAAAAGTTAGTGAAATTTCACGTCGAATTCAGTTATAGAGGGAGGGGTGGATGAAATAAACTTCAAACGTGTTCGTTTCGCGGGAAAAAAAACAGATCTGAAGTAGGTATGCATCAAGATCAATAATCGAAAAACAAATTAGAGAGAGATAAACCTGAAGAAAGAAAGGCCTGGTTCCAAGCAGGTTTCCTAAAATTGAAGCCAGAAGGAGAAATAGTAGAAACAGGAGGATTCAAAGAAGACAAGAGATTCAGCTGCTTTACTGAGGACTGATGATAATGATTTCGATTGTGAGGTGAACTCAAGCTCAAACTCAAACTCAGATCTTCTTTTTCAACCATCATCTTTGAAATCAAAGAAAATATTTGATCCTCTTAAGAAAATTATTGATAGAAGGTGGGAAGGGGGGGAATTAAGAGAGAAGAAGAAAGGGCTTTTTGAAGGCAAATGGGTATGTTTGGAGTTGGAGGAAAGTAGTGGGGATGTTGGGTGGGATTTATAGAAAGTGATTAGGAAATATGATGGGGGGTGTAGGGACTTGGGGAGTGGTGTGTAAGTTCAATCATGACTAGATGGTGTCAGGAACCCCCAATTATCTCAATCATGTGTTTTGCCCCCCCTCCCTCTAAATAATTTGGATTTCATCTCTCTCTATCTACTCTTTCTTCTTCCTCCCTTATTGTATCTACTATCTCGTGCATCTGTCTTTTGACCGGACCAAGACAGAGAAAGTTTATGGTAAGTTTAGGATGGGTTTATTATTATTTTATCCATATAATTTTTACATAAAATATTAATAAAAATATTGAACATACACAATTTTACAGTTATATATTTAAAATATTATTTTATATAATAAAAATAATATTTTAATCACTTACATATAATAAAAATAATATTTAAATCATATAAATATATAATTATATAATTAAATTATCATAATTTAAAATTTTTAATAAATTATATATCCTATATAAAAAAATTATGACATAAAAATATCTAAATAAAAAATTATTAATGAACTTTAAAATCATTTTTACTTTAACATAATATTGCCAAATGGGCCATTAACTGTTTGAATTTCTTTTTGTTTATTTATTTAAGATATTTTAATTATATAATTTTTATAAGAATATATAAATCACTTTATTTTTAAAATTATGATAATTTAATCACTTAATTAAATTATTAACTTTTTACTAAAAAAAAATGAATAATTTAATCATGTAATTGAAATTATTTTAATTTTAATAATTAAATGATTTATATATCATTTATAAAAATTACGTAAACTAAATGTCCAAATTACTTAATCAAAATAATTTTTAAAATAATTTTTCTTAACAGATTAAGATTAACCTTTTATTGTTGTAATAAAAAGAAATTAAATATTTATTTTATATTTTAATATTAATTATATTTTATTATCATTATTATTAGATAAAAAATTTATTAATGAAATATTTTTCTAACCATAATAATTTACATTTTCACAACATCATTACTCTAAATAATATTATTTGATTATTATAAGTTTTTTTAAGTATAAAAATGTTATTATTAATTTTTTTTTCCCAAACCATTACGAAAGATAATAATTGCCAATTACTAACTACTTCTTTTACTCGTTTTTTCTGGATTATTAAATTTTTGGATTTTATTTATAATATATATGGAAATGAATATGTAAATTATAAATGAGGTTTGGTTATTCTACCAAATAAAAATTATTGATAATGATATATTTGGAAAAGTACTATAGCTTTTAATTAAAACTCATATTTCGAAATAACTTTTGTCCAAGCAAAACAATAATGGCAGTATCTTTATAAGTAAATGAAAATCTAGCCTTAATGTCTACCTTCACTAAACATTATCATGGAAGTTGGACCTCATTTAATAGGGTGTGCTTTTCTTCTCATCGGTTACAGAATGTAGAGTATTGTAATATAATTTGACAGTTATTAAAATAATTTTATAAATGATAATTTTTTAAAAAATTATTATAATATATTTTAAATTAATAAAATATAATATTAATATATTTACTTTCTTGAAATATAAATACACAATACTTAATTAAAAACTTAAATAACATCATCATTAGTCAAAAATACCATCACACAACTTGCAAAATCTATAGTATAATATCCACCTTTTACTTATTAAGCTTGAATTATTTACAAGGGTGCAAAACTACTATAAATAATTTATATTCCACGTAAATTCGTTTTTCATTAAAAAACATTATTTCAATACTATTTTTTTATACCTTGTTTTTTTTATAATAAGATAAAAATTGTTATTTAAATTATATAGAAATATTTGAAAAAATAATTTATTACTTTAATAAATGAAAAAATATATAATAGTAATTATTTGATAAAAAATAGATTTATGAATTATGATTGTAATAACTGATACTGTGATATTGATATTTAGTGAACTGCATGATGTTATTAAAACATCATTCAATAAATAAGTCAAGTATAAAAAAAATATTTATTAACTTATTTAATTATTATTTAATAAAATAATTTAAAATAGTCATGATAGATATCACTTGATAGAATTTTTTTATTGAATTAAATAAGTATTTTATAATTTTTTTTAAATAGTATATTAACTTTATTTAATTGATACGAAAAAGGAGATATCAACAATTATTACTTTAAAATAAATATAATTATTAACCAAACTGTTAAATTCATTAAACGATTTAGTATAAAACTCATTAATTATTATTATTAAAATAATTATTTTAAAATAATAATGTAAATTCAATACATAATAAAACTATAAATATAATTATTCACGAAAATATTTTAAGACTTATTAGTGAAAAAATAAAAGAGATTATGGTTTTTATATATGAAGGAATATTTGGTGTAATTATTAACTATTTATCTTTTCAAATTAAATTCACATATTTTGAAAAACGTTGAATATTTTTAATGTAAATTGTACTCTCTTTTTTAAAAATAATAATTCATTCGTTAAAATTAGTACATATTATTTGATGTAAATTGTATTACTATTCATTGAAATATTATTTAGTTTCAAGATATACATAAAATAAAAATAGAAATACATTAATATACAATCATCTTTTCCCACCGTTTCAGGGACTAATAATATTGGTTTTTTTATGGATTTTTATTTCCTTTATTGGATCGCTTGTAATAATATTTTTGAGTTTTTAATCAATTTATATAAGTCAATGCCTTCGGTCTTTAAGACAATGATAACTTTAATAAAAAAAATTAGCATATCTAAAAACATACTAAAATTTAATCAAAAATAATAAAAATAACTTTTTGTAATAAATAAATATTTATTTATTTATTTTTAATTTATAAAAATTTAATTATTTAATTTAAAATTTTTCAGACTTTTTAAAAGCTTATAAAAGTAGTATAAATTTAAGGGTATTCAACTATTATTTTTAAAAAAGTTTACAAAATTATTAGAGTATTTAAAATGTTAATTACTTTTAAAAAAAATCACTTATTCTTAGATTTTTGAAGATTTGAAACATTTTTATGAATAAACAAAGTAAACCATCAATAACATCTTCTCCCATTAAATTAAATTTTTGGTGACTTTTTTTTAAATATATATTTTTTTCTTCCTCTTTCTCTATTTTTCCTTTACCGTTAAGTCTGTATTATTTCTTTATATATTTCTCACTTAATAACCTAATAATTTGATTTATATTTAACCAAAAATTTTATTTTTTTAATTAACATGTATTAACCTTAAAAGAATATTTTTCTTTTAACAGATATGAGGTAAAATCTCGCAATAATAATTTTTATTATATGTTAAATTTAACATGTATCTCTTTTCTATTAACATAAACTCAACTTTTGTTTTATGAAAATTTTTACGATTTAAAAAAAGTATAAATTTTATTAAATTTTTAAATAAAATACATAATAACATATTTAATATTTTTTATAATTATAAAGGGATAATTAAAAAATTTAAAAATATATGTTAAAAAATTTAAAACTTTATTAAAATATGTAGACATTTTAAAATTTAAAATATATCAAAATATCTTTAAATCCTAATTAAATTTTTAAAAATTTAATGAATTATATATAGAAGGATTTAAAATTCTATCAAAACCTATAAAAGTTCTCTCTAAATTTTAATTGAATACAAACTTAATATAATTATATAACTGTTTCTATTATCTTACATTTATAATATTAATATGAAAAATTATATTTGAATGTATAAAATAAATATTGATTATTTTTATAAATTTATCGTTTTTAATTAGTAAAGGTGATATAATATCTTTTTGGATATGAGTTTTTTTTTTAAGAATTTATATTAATTAATTAATAAATATGTTGTATATTTTAACATAAATTGTATTGATTAGAAAAAAAAATCTTATTATTTACATATTTAAAATGCATATTAACTTTTTCTTAAGAATTGTGTTATTGTAAAATACTATTTTCATTTCCAATAACACTCTTTTAATTACCATTTCCCTTGTCAATGAATTCAGTTTAGAAGTTTTGTATAAAATGTCTTCGTCCTCTGTGTTACTCAATCATTTGATTTAAACTAATGACAAAACTAACAATATAAGAGTTGCATTATTTTCACAAATCTAATTATAAAACTATTTTTTATTTATTTTCATTCTAGTAACATAATATTTTAAATATCATATTCCTTTGTCATTGATTCTCAATCCCTTTTATAGTATTATTTATTTATTTATTTATTTATTTCAACTAATGACAAAACTAACCATTAAACTTGCATTACTTTCACATATCTAATTACACGCTACTTTTTGTTATAAAATAATATCAAATCAAATATTAAAATGTTAATAATGCTTTAAAAAATAAGTATTTATATTGAATATAAATGTTCTATTACTAGTTTTTATGTTTATTAATTATATTTATTACTTTAGTGTTATATTTATTTATATAAATGAATGTTTATAACATTCTAGTGCATGTCTTACCAGTTAAATTATAACATTTATTATAAACAAAATAATAATAATAATAATATGAGAGAAAATCAAATTCAGACTCATTTAAAGTGAAAACATAACTACCTTGCTACCTTACCAAGTATTGCAATTTTACTTTAAAATTTTAGGATGATAATATTTCTATAATTTTATTTATTTTTATCGAATTATTTTTAAATTAATAATAATTTTATTTAATAATAATTTTATTTAATAATAATGATAAATTGATAAAAATAAAATAAATAATTTATACATTTTCATTGTATAAAGAAAAATTATTACCCAAAATATAACCTTAATTAATACTATTGGTTATTTCCTTAAGGATGTTATGTGGTCTCAGAGTTAGCTAAAACATTTAATTTTTATGTTAACTGATTTATTTTTAGAGAAGTAAAACCACTCGAGAGTCAAGACTCTGCTTAATTAGTACTGCTCACCAACCAAAACTAACCCAAGTTGCTCTCACTCATGACTCATTAATAATTTATTAATCACACGTTAATTTATATTTATTTTTATCCATATTTGTTATAATTATTATAAAATTTGGACAAAAAATTTATTTACAATAATAATTGTGATAATATAGTAAATGTGGTTAAAAAAGTGCGTAAATTAGTATATCCTTAATATTTATCTTTATTCTCCTAAGTAAATTCAATAATAAAAATATATGATTTTACAATGCATGAATGATAATCATAAAATAAAAATTAAAGATTTCTTCGACTGTGTTATTGCAATGAAAAAAATAATGTAATTAGTTTGTATTTTTATTCAATTAAATATAAATTTAAAACTATCAAATTAAAATAAGTAGAAAAGTAGATAACATGATATAAATAATAATTAATAGTTATATAATTATGTGTTATAATAATGATAACTATATTATATGAGAAACAAAAAATATGATTTTTTTTTAAATTATACTTACCGTAAAAAATTTAAACTATTAAAATTCATGAAAATGTGGTAAATCTATCATACTAGTAAAATTAATGAAAATGTGATAAATCTATCCTTCTATTAGAGTTTAGCCTTATTACTAAAAGTTTTATAATATTAGAGAAAAAGTAAAAATATATGATAGATTAAATAGGTAATATAACAAAATAAAATAAAATAATTTTCAAATAATAAACTTGTCACGGGATATTAGTATGTAGTTTTTGTAAAATAATAGATATATTTATAAATATAAAAAAATTTAACGAAAGGTTAAGGGACATTGTCCCATGTTTTGGTAAATAAAAAAAAATTTAATTTATAAAGATAATATAATTAGTTCGGCAGATGCCGTGTATCCAAATAATTCAAATATATATATATATATATATATTTATATATTGGATAAGTTTTAAACCACAATCATCCTAAAGCGTTACTCCTGCAGCAACATTACAAAGAGACATTTGACTTTCATCACCCACTCATACTTTGAGTCACATCTTACCTTAAAGATATTGCCACCGTCGATAGCCAATATCTCGATAGATCAATATTACAGTATCAATCATGCATACAGTTATGTATACATTAAATTGTTACGTGATACCTTATTTATTTATGATAAAATCTATAAATTTTATGAATTTATTTTATTTTTTAATATACTAAGATGATACATAATCAAATATCATAAATATATAATTATACGAGAGTAAAATTATAAAAAAAAAATAAATTTAACTATATATAATAATTATAAGTAGATAGGTTTAAATAAAATAAGATTATATAATTTTTAAAAAGTATCATACAACATTATCGTATAAATACTTTCAAAATATTAAAGGAAGATAATAATTATGATAAAAATACACAAAATTTTATTAATTTTTGAGTATAATATTATAAGTTTATTAATTATAAAAAAATATAACTGAGGTATAAAAATCAAAAATAAAACATATAAATACATGTGTATGTATTTTTAAAATTATTATATATTTTTAAATCAATTATCATATATTTAAATTTGTATAAATTCATATTTTTTAATATACTCTATTTTTAATATTTTTTTTATTTTTAAATCTCTAACATATTTTTTATAATTTATAAACTATAATATATTATTTAAATATTAATAAAATTTTATATAAGTTTATCATAATTAATATATTTCTATCATACTTGGTATAACCTATTTCCCATGTCTATTTGTGTAATTTGCTCAATAACTAGAACCAAAACCTTATATGAAACTAGACACACATCAAATCAAAAAGAAATTGATGGTTATGATGGGAAGTTCCAACTGATATAAAAACTTTATAGGCGGGTCCCCTACTCTTTATCAGAACACTTACTTTTCCAATTTTACTCTTAATTTTTTTCCCCAAAGTTTTTATTTTTATTTTTATTTTTATTTTTATCCGTTTTTGTTTTTGTTTTTAATTTTTTTTTATCAGAGTTCTCACGAGCGTTCCCAGAGGAAAGTGGGAGATCTCAAAAAGCGTCACTTTCACATACTTTCTCTTCCGTTGAAAGTTAAAACGGGTGCGTTAAATAAAACTTTAGGTAGCATGACAATTTGTTTAATCTACTTTATAAATTTAACACATTAAATATTTTTAATAAATTAATTTACTTTAACTATTTTATTATTATAAATTTAAATATTTTAATCATTTGATAATTTTAATTTTTTTATTAATTTTTGATATAAAAATTAAAATTGAATCGAATTAAACATTACGAGTAATAAAATTAAATATAAAGTGATAAAATAATATCAAAATTTGTATAAAATAAATAAATTTAAAAAAAATTATTAATATATCAAATTTATAAAAAAAAATAAACTAGATAAGATTTATGGTATATAAATTTAGATTTAATGAATGGGTAATTTTTTTAATATCCTAATCCTAAACGAGAAACTTTAAATCATAATGGTATATTGATTTATAAAAATCACACATGAAATGATTCTAAAATGACATATAAAACTATATATTCGAAATAATAATAACCTCAAAATATATCTATAAAGTTCACGAAACTCCATAGAAGATCTTCAATGAAACTAAACTAAAATTGCTTCACCACCATTCAACTCATCAACCAAACCCAACATGATTAACGTCGTATTAATCAAGTTATCAAATGCTATTAAAATACAATTAATGAAGCATCATTAATATATATATTACACGTACATTATTAGTATAAAAATCTTATAGTCGTCTCTGTAATATCTAGGTATACACAATAAATTGGTGTAAAAATTAAAGTTCCGTCTACTCAAAATTCTAGTTAAGATTTAGCAGTGAACACATCATTTTGCATTAAATTACTAATCAATATCTGTCAACAACAAAATTAAGAAACTACAATATTTATACCCTTAAGTCAAACCAAAACTTTAATGCACAGATTTACCAAAAAAAATTAACACCACACCATCCATATTTACAGCTTTCTAGAACCCCCACCTACCGTTTCGTTTTGCCATTCAATGTTTTCTTTATACAACATTGGAAAAAAATATATATATATTACTTATGGAAACCATATAATTAATTTTTTTTTTTAAATAACAACTACACACTTTCACACCTAGCTAGTAATGTTAAAAAATAGAATACTTTTTCTTATAATTCAAAACAACTTAAAAACCCATCTTATGCTTTTCAATTTGAAACTGGTTCGGATTCATAAATATCAAACAATTGATTAAAAATGAATTGAATATATATTCACATTTTTAATAAAATCTATACGAACTTTGTTTATGTCATATTATATTATTTTAAGTTTTTATATAATGATTTTATTAAATTATAAGTATAAAAAAAAACCTTTATTTTATAAGTTCTTTTCATCACACTTCCTTTTCAAATTAATCCCTAATCTTATTTATTGTTTAATTAAACATTTATTTACACATATAATTGATAGGAAATTAGTTAGTAAATTCTTATATTAGTGTTTTTGTAATTTGTAATTTATAATTGTTATTGTTTTGAAAAAAAATAATTAAAAATCATGTTAAGTCTGAATTTTATAAATGAAAATTTGGAGTCGTTATTATAGGTTAAGAATATTGATAATGTTATAAATTATTTTGGTTATTGATACAATAATATTGCATAAATTATATATAAAATATTTTTAGTAAATTTTTTAACTTATATATTTTTAAATATTGAATTCGAAATTATTACCTTAAAACATATTACAGAATCATTAACATAGTAGTAATACTAATTTAAATAGTGATAATATAATTAGATGTAATAAAAAAAAATACTTGAAACGACGACAGGAAATTAATAAGAAACAAACAAAGGAGTACAGCGAAGATTGAGAGGGAAGGGACAAAGGAGGGTGGAGTTCACGTGGGGAAGAGGGTAAACGAAAAAGTGAGAAGCGTGGAAGAAAAGAGTCTTATGCCACCCATTGGTCCCATTCCCGAGCTCACGTGGACCAACATGTCGTACCAGGAGAAACGTGATCTCACACGCCTGGCATTCAAAATCATAAAATTATTTTATTGTTGAGTTTGGGACCCACAAAGCACAATCGTTCCTGTCATCTTGTCCCTCATAGCCCCGACACATCCTCCCCATAATCATTTGAACTATCCTTGACTATGTTATCTTAAAAAACTCTCAAATCACCGCGATTGTTCATCACAACTCATCAGGGCCGGTCATCAATGAGAAAAAAAATAAAATCTGAGTTTGGTGGCGCATATTACTTAATAGGTATGCTTTATAGTATGTTAGGTGGAGCGTATAATTTATATATATATATATGTTATTTATTACTACTTGACGGTTATACTTGACGGGTATACTTTTTTTTTTATAAAAATAAAAAGAGTATTGTATCGATCACATTTTCTTTACTAATTTGATATTTTGAGAATAATAAAATCTAATATTTAAATAATTTTTTTGGTTCTATTATTAATCTTTAATTTTTTTAAAAAAATAAGGTTATTATTTCTTTATTATTCATTAAATAAGTATATTTTAAGAACAATAGTTACAATAATTTTAAGTTTTATTGGTTAAAATTATATGTCATCACTTATTCCATAATTAAGAAAGAAAAAAAAACGCTTATATCCTTAGAATATGCTAGTAGCTTCTCTAAATATATTTATTTGTAATTTGTATTATTTAATTTCATTAATTTTATAAAGATTGTTAATTAATGATATAAATTATTATTTTAATATATTAATTAAAAAATCTTATTATTGTGAAATAAGGTGATTTGTTGGGTTGCTTGGAATGAACATATTTAGGGGAAAAAATATGATCATTTGGGTTACTTTTCATTAGAATAAAAAAATTACAAAAATAAACTAACTAAAAATAATATTAGAATATTATCACAATAGTATTATTAGTTCTTATTTAACATTTTTTGGAAAACAGATATACTAAAAGGCATATGTTATAAGTAAATGAATTAAATATTACAATTATTCTAATCTAAAAAAAATTTATAAGTTAATTCACTATAATTAATATGATATAAATATATATATAAATTTATACATTATTAATACTTTTAAACAGTGTACATATTTTTTAGTATGTTTGGTTTCCATCTTCATCAAGTTAAAACTGCCACTTCCCAATCTTATTATCTGTTAACTTATTAAATAATAAAAATTATGTTAATTGTTAATAAATTTGTGCATATATCTTAATTTAAATTATGAAAGGTCACAAAATTTATTTAAAAATGTTGATGTTATTCATCTTAAAATATTCTAAAATATGGCATATTGTAAGAATAATATAAATATGTATGTATTTATATTTTTATAATAATTAATTATAACATTTTGACTAAAATATAGATAATTCAGTGATACGTTATTCAAATAAAAAGTTGTAATCAAAGGTATGCATGCCATGACGGGCCGAGGGATGGGGTTGGTTACAACCTAATCTAAATTTTAAACAAATTATTTTTATAATGTGTATATAAATCTTATATTTTTTTAAACCTATTAAAAATTAAAAATATCAACTCAATTAATATTTAAAAAAATATATACAAAATAATACTTTTAAAATTTATAAAAATAAAAAAATAACATCCAAAAATATTAAACGTGATTGAATTTAATAAAATTTATTATTAAATTTATCAAAATAATCATAATTCAATATCCAATCAAATAATATTTAATTTAAAATAATATATTTTACTTTAATTTAAAAGTAGAAGTATAGTGACCGAAAATAAAGATACTTTTGTGATTACAAATTTAAAGCTATATTATTTTTATTTTTTTCATTTTTTTTCCGATCATTATATTATACTTGGAGATAAGTATTCCCTCACTAACATTTCTAAAAACTCAAGACCACTTTCAAAAGAATATAAGATATATAATATTTACAACCATGTTATTATGTTATTGGAGTGATGGACATCTTAATTATTATTTAGGAGATAAAAACAAGTTAAAAATATTAAAATAAATTATAGAAAAAATGTAAATAAAAATCTTGTTTTAAATGAGCAATAAATATTAAAAAACATATATTTTCTTTTTTTCAAGCTCATTTTATACTTTTCATTTTTTTCATTTTTATTAATTATTCTTATTTTTATTCTATTTAAGTAAAAAAAAGTCACACTCTTACACCTTGTTTACAAATTTTCTCTCATCTTATCTTATGAGTTCTTACTATTACGTGGACTTTTCATACACACAATTTTGTTTGTACACTTTCAAAAAATAATAATTTATGCTTCAAATCATGTATAAATTAATTTTGTAACATTTTTATTGTATTTATTCTATTTTTATAATTTTATTAAAATATATTTTATAATAAGAATTATGATTTTCATAAATTATATCATGTACAATTTTTAATCTTACTATTAAGCAAATTTCTCACACAATCGTGCATTAATATTGGGTGATATGTTATCTCATTTAAAAATTATCTTTTGGTTCTAAATACATACCATAAGTTGATTTAGATTTGAACTAAAATCAAAACCGATCCAATAAAGTATGTTTTTAAAATGTAAAAAATGATCCAATACATTAAAGATTATAAAATTAATCCAAACCAAACATTACATTGGGTTAGATATATCAATTTCTCATTTTTTTATCTATTTTTTAGTTTTTCTTATTAACTAAATATTTATTGCATTAACGTCTATGTTTTAATATATCACTACTACAAAAGGGGTATTAAAGTTGGTTCGATGAACCGACTTTAAATGAAATGAATTAAAATTTAAAGTCAATTCAACGCGTGAACTTTACGCTTAAAATCGATTCATTTTTTTCTTTTTAAATTTACTTATTTTTTATTATACTCAAATAAAAACATGTATTCAAGCATAAAAAAACCAAAATCAATTTAACAAATAGTTAAAATAATACAAATATTTGAAAAAAATATTAATTAATAGCAGAAAAATTACCATGGTTTTGTTCTATTTTATTTAATATCATCATATTCTTCTCCTGATGTTATAATACAAACCTATATATATAATACAAAAATTTATACACATAAATAATAACACATAATAACAGAAAAAAATATGAATAATAAGTGCATAAAATTAATAAAAATACTTACAAAAGTAAATGAAGTGACAAAATGAAGAAAATGAAGAAAAAAATGATGTTTTGTAAGTGAGAAATGGGTATAAAAATTTGAGTATTTTGCTCAACAAAATAGGGGATTTAAAAGATTAGTTAGAGAGAAAGAAAACCCACTAACCGTCGCTGGAATTGGTAGTCGTAGGTGGCCGGAAAATGAGAAAGAGTAGAGGAGAAGTGGAGGAGCTTTTGAGAGTTATGCAACACTTGGAATAGTTTCTGTTTGGGGAAGAAAGAAGAGAAAAAAATTTATCTACGTAGCATAGCGTCGTTTACACGTGTCAACCGACGCTATGCTACGTGGATAGCGTCGATTCCAGGTGTCAACCAATGCTATGCTACGTAGATAGTGTTAGTTCAAAGTGTCAACCGACGTTACGCTATGTTCACGTGTAGCGTCGATTCGATATATCAATCGATGCTATATAGTACGTGAATAGCGTCGGTTTTACATCAAACCGACTTTAAATTCATTATAAGTCGATTTTTTTTAAAAAAATTGACTTTATATATCGACTTAAATACTCATTTTTGTAACAATATATGATTAAGTTTAGGATCTAAAAAACTATTACATAATAGAAAAGCTTGATAAAGAACATATTGCGATGAAGATAGAAGGTAAGTACAGCTTGGAGATTAGGTCTCATTTAATGGTTTGGAGGCAGAGAATAGTTAAGAATTAAGGGATAAAGCTTAATTGAAAAAATAACACTAATAGAATATGATCACCATAACACTATTAGCTTGTTTTAATGTTTATTTAATGAAATATTATATAAAAACTAAAACTATAATAAAATAATATCGTATGGGTTGGATCTTATCAAGTGAAAACTTTAATATCAATAATCTACTCAACTCATCTTGGAATATATTATCTGTGAAATCAAAACAATCCAATAAAAGAGATAAAATCGAACAGTTGGGGTTGATTTTGTTAGGATTGACTGAGTTGATTTGGATAAGATAAATTTTGAATACCATGATTGTTGGAAATGAATTTAAATAAAAAAATATTTTTTATTACTTTATGACCATTATTTCATAAATTATGTAACTGTCATTTTCATAATTATATGTTCATTATTTTTATGACCGTTATTTTCATAATTATGTGACCATTACTTTTATGACCGTTATTTTCATAATTATGTGGCCATTAATTTTATGACCGTTATTCTTATAATTATGTGACCGTTATTTTTATGACCGTTATTTTTCATAATTATGTGGTCGTTAATTTTATAACCGTTATTCTCATAATTATGTAATTACTTTTATTAAGTTATTTTAATAATTATGTGTCCGTTATTTTCATAATTATATGACCGTTACACATATTTTTTCAACTATAAATAGGGGCAATAGTCTCAGTTTAGAAGATAACTTAACAACTCAAAAAATACGGTTTTCATAGCAAAATCAAAGAAAAGAAAATTCAGAATTGTTTTCTCAGATTTCCGAGTAACATTAATATTTGAGAGGTGTAGTATTCCGGACTTCATCGGCACAAGTTCCAGAGAAAAAGATTTTGCTTTTATCACGACGAGGTTGTGTTTGCTTGCACAAGTTTGGGCAGAGCCGCGAAACGTCTTAAAGAGAGCGACCTAGTCCGAGACTCAACCCAATCAGTTTATTTCAAGTTATCGGTAATATTGTTCTTATATAGTTTTTCACATATTTGTTCCAACAATACTTGTAATAGATTTAAAAAATGAGTTTTGAAATCAAATAAGTATGAGTATTATAATAATTTCTCAAAAAATTATAATATCATGAAGATTCAGCAATATTACAAAAATCCCATGAAGAGATGGAGGTGATAATTCCCCTATTATAATTTATAAACGAGTCAATTAGTTCATGATCAAATTACTCAAGTTATTATGTACTTTTGAGTTTTGGTATGCTTTGTTAGCGACCCAAAAGACTCCACTTGGCAAAAATTAAAATTACATTGCAATAATAATATGATATCATGACGGTTTGAAATTAAAAAAAAAATCGTTGAACTATCATGAATGCTTTCAACGAGACTTAGTGTGACGATTAGACGGTAAGCTACAAAAAATATACACTATTGTGACAATTATAACCGTCACAATAGAAAACACATAAAATTAGTATCTCATGCATGCACTATTCATAACACAGATAATCCAGACCCCACTCATTCTGCTCTCACGGCCAAGCTCACCGCGCCGTCTTATTCCCGTGCCGTTCCCATCTCGATTTGCTATTGCCATTATAATGAATACTCTCACATACATAGCACCCAACAATGCACGTTTTGCTCTCAAAATCCGTCGTAGCCGTCACCATATTGTTTCGTGCCGTCGTCGTCGCCAATGATCTAGTACTTCCTCGAAGTCCTTCCTGACTCTTATGGTGCTTCTCCTGCTCACGCAGTGCAATTTTTTTTTATGCATGGTATGTGAATGGATACCTTAAATTGATATGAAGTAATTATTAATACTCTTTACACATGTACAAATAACTTAAATTTAATCAAGAGAAAAATATGTCAATTGTTTCTTATGTTAAGTGTACCATTTAATACTTTAGAGAAAAAAAATGTATTATTTAATTATTTATTTTGGTAAAAAATATTAAAAAATGACATAAACTATTATTTATTAGTATCTTAAATAAAATAATCATTTTTTAATATTTTATTTTATTGATAAATAAAGAAAAAAATATTTTTTTATTATAATATTTTATCATAAAATTATTAAAATATTAAATAAATAGTGACATCTTTATTATAAAAATATAGGGTGAATGGAAACACTTTACCTGACATGCTCAAAATAAAGCTCCTAAATGGAAAAATATTACATCCATCATGCACTTCTTTTTGGAAGCTAGTTAATCAAAAATGGCGTCATTTTGCTTTTGAACCGAAAAATTTAAGACTCAAACTTGTAATTGATAGTATTAATTCATATAGATATTTAAGAAGTAGATATAATTATTACCAGTTATGATTACCTAAAGAAACTAACAAAATGACATTGATGACTATTTAGAATTATTAATTGATTATTTTCAAGTATTAGAGAATGATTTTGTTGACGTGTATAATGCATATAGTAAGAAAAAATTTACATTAAAATATATTTTGTTGCGGACAATAAATTATTTTTTTGCTTTAACAATATATCTAGCCATAATGTGAAAGATAAATTTGCTTGTTCGATTTGTAGCAAAATACATGCTCACAATAGTTATCATATTCTTAAAAAACGGTATACATGAAGCATCACAAATTTCTTCCTCTTCAAAAAGTGTAGATTATATCTCTTGAATAATGGGAACAAGCAAAACATTATTTGGTTACATTTTTAATATAGTATTATATTAGATCGATTTACATAATAGCATGCATTTGTAATGTCTTTGTGACACAAATAAAAGCAAGAGTTAAAAGTAAATTTAAGATTAGCATAATGGTACATTCATATATCGGATAGAAAGTTAAGTTAGTGATATTTGATTCGTATTTTATGATTATTTAAATCTTAATGTACTGAAAAATTAATAAAAAAAACATAAATGGAATGTATTTTGTAATTTAATCTTAGTTTTGAAAAAAAATTATTTAGTGATACGTTTAGAATAAAATAATGATAAAAAAATTACATGGATTGAATTTTTAAATAAAAAAATTGATTAATTTAAATTCATGGACGTAATTATTTCAAATTTCTTATACATTCAATATGTTTAGAGAATTTTTAATGCGTAAGATTTCTGAGGAGATATTAAAGAGATCTCGAAATTGCCTACCCTTTTATTAATATTAAAGGATACATATAGATACATAAGAGCATAAATATGACTGTCATAAGGGTGGGTGCTCTGTTTGAGATATGTAAGAGTAGAACCTACATGATAAGACTACAAATAGATCGTTACTACTTGTCGTTTCTACTTTTGTTTATTAGATCTTGGTCATCAGGTTTTATCATCAACTTTTAGTCATCATGTCTTATTCAAGAGATCTTTTAATCAAAACTAGGTCTTTAATATCATGTTGATTGTGACGTTGAACGTGTTAAGGTTAGGTAAGTCCATAAGAAGAAATAGGCATCTAAATGGAAATGATGGTTATTCATCTCTTAGAGGTAAGATCACACATAAGTTTACACTTAATTATTTCACTTTGCTAGACAATTTATTTCTTTATTTTGCTATTTTCTAACAATTGTATTTTTTCAAGTTTTAGAATTGGCTATAGAAGACGAGCTTTTCCTCACAACGTACAAATGCGAGAAACATGACAATCACCTACAAATAGCGAGGTATATAAAGGTCTTATAAAATATTTAACTCGCTATTTGACTTGATTGAAATCTCAAAAACGAGGTGAGTTTCATGATTAATAGTTTGAAAATGCAGGCTGAGAAGTTAGACATGTTTATGCCTTACTATACTTTGATATGTGCATTTCAAAGTAGCATGGGTAAAGCACCTCCTACAAATACTATAGTTCACATACCTCGTTTAAAGAAATCGGCCATTGGAGATTATATTAGAAGATAAGTCAAGGATTTCACCACATATATATCTTTGGAATTCACTTGATGTTAGTTTATTGGTGACATAATTGTAAATGCCTATTATAATAAAAACTATGTCTTATTTCTTATATACATCAAACACCTTGTCAACAACAAAAGAGTTTGTAAGAAATCAATGTCTATAAGGTTTAAGGTAAATTAAGGGTATGCATTTTCCTCTTATTTAAATGGTGAATCAATGGATTTCCACGTATACATCACTTCGAATAACAAAGTAGTAGAAAAAACTGATAGGCCATGTTTTCAATGTAAGTACTGTTGTTTACCATGCAATCCTTGTGAATCAATAACTGTGTGGATTCACGGCCTACTATGAAGCTATTGAATAAAATTTGAAGTATATGAGCAATGATCTAATCAAAAAGATAAACACAATGGAAACAAAGAGCGCTAGAGAAAGGTACTCACAAAACACCTATTGCAAAGAGTACTAGCTCACATCCACACTACAAATATAAGATGAAATTATTGGGACTATTTGTATTAACTTGTCATTTCCCTTTTGTACTTTGTAATTTGATGTAGCACTTCTTGTTGCAATTCAAAGCTAGTTTTTCTTGATGTGGATTTTTTTAAAAGAAAAGGTCCACTTTTGTGAACTCAAGATTATTTCTGAAGAAAGGTATCACCCATTATCCTACATCCCAAGTAGGGGTCTATTTGGCCACTTTACTCTGAACTTGAGGATTATCGCATTAATTTTTCAAGAGATAAGAGAAATACAAAGGTGAAATTGGATCCAACCCTTGTATACACTTTCCAAAGAATGAGTCCACATTGGTGAACTCAAAACCCTTTCTTAGGAGGGGCATCACACCCCTTATCATGCATCCCAAGTGGAGGGGGTCAATTTGGCCACCTAACTTCGTACTTAGGGGTTATTGCTAGGAATGGGCACGAGGACGGGCGGGGATGGTTTTTGATATAATCGTCTCGAAAACTGCCCGAAAATCGTTACGGTTCTGTACGGTTATGAAAAAAAAACCGAAAAAACCCAAAAATATATATAATTTAATTTATTAAATATATAAATTAATTAATTAAATATAATTAATTTTGGGTACGGGCGGGTACGATTTTTAGTATAGCCGTAATCGAACCAAACCCGTTATTTTATGTTCAGTTTTTACCCTAAACTGTCCCCGCCCTCGAAACTTACTGGTTAAAATGCAAACCGCCGATTCGGATAACCAAACCCATAGTTTTTTTGCCCATTCCTAATTATTGCATTAATTTTTTACAAGATTGGAGACATGTAAAGTTGAAATTGAATCCAACCCTTGTATGCGTTTTCCAAATAGGGGATCCACATTGGTGAACTCAATACCTTTTTTTAGGATAGGCATGATGCCTTTTATCTCGCATCTAAAGTGTGGGATCCATTTGGCCTCCTTACTTCAGACTTAGAGGTATTGCATTAAGTTTTCGTGAGATAGAAGACATACAAAGGAGAAATTAAATCCAACCCTTGTATGCACTTCTTAAAGAGTGGATCCATATTGGTGAACTCAATACCCTTTCCTAGGATGTGCATCACGCCTCTTATCCTGCATCCCAAGTAGTGGGGTTCATTTGATCACCTCATTCCATACTTAGAGGTTATCACATTAATTTTTCTTAAGACATGTGGCATACAAAGGTGAAATTGAATCCAATCCTTGTATGTGCTTCACAAAGAAAAGATCAACATTAGTGAAATCAAGATCATTTCTTAAGATGGACGCCATGCGTCTTAACGTGCATCCTAAGTGGGAGGTTTATTTGACCACCTCATTTTGTATTATAATTCTATTTAGATTACTTATATTTCTTTTGTCCAGGCTCATATTTTTTTGGCCTATTAGTTTTTTCTTGAACTATTGATCAACTAAAGCCTTGATATTATATAAAAAAAATTACAATGTATAAGCATCACTATTCATCTTATCTTAAAGAAATATAAGTCTCATATTACATATAAACATTATATTAATTTATTTCTTAATCAATATGTGCAATTACTTAGATTGTAATTATAATATTATTATAAATTGATAAACCTCGACTATACATAAAATAATTTGAATTATAAAAAATAAAAACTTTAAGTAATAATAGCAAAGTAAAAAATAAAATAATATATGAAAAGTATAAAATATTGTCACAAATTCAAAAAATAATGGTTTTAATTGAATATGCAAAATATAAATAGATAAATTTAAAGAAATTATATAAAAATTAAAAAATATAAAATAAGTTTTTAGTAAGAAACAATATTTTTCTATTGTCAATATTTTGTCGATAATTTTATAACAATATCTATAATACCACGGTAATTTACCAATGATGTAGTAATATTTTATTGACATTTTTGTCAAAAAAATGGATATGATATATCAATATTAATATCAAAATGTTTAAAATATCAACAATTTTAACATTAATAACGATTTTTCAATCCTTATTTATTAGGTTCAATGTTTAATTGATTTCAATTTTGAAAAAAAAAGTTATTACAAAATTATAAATTAATTAAATTATAAAAAAATATTAAGATAAATAAAGTATAAAATTATGAATAGTACGAGGACTATAGTTTCACTTAAATTATTGTACAGTTCAAACACATATTTCCATAAAATTGATTCAAATACAATGTTTTAATTTTAAGAGGCAAGAAGAACTTGCTCATCTTAAAGGTTACATTCGAGTTAATTTGAATTAATTTAGTTTGAATTGGTTTAATTCAGTTTGAATTAAATTTAATTCGAGCCAACAAAGTTAAAATAATATTACATAAAATACAAAAAATGAGGAAAATAATATTACAATAATTAATCTTTTGAACAAATGATAAATTGATTCTAAATAAATAACTCACACATATAATAAATTCTATAGTGATAATATAACTTCTTATATACGTCTTTTATGTTACAATAACTAACTCATATGTCCCTTATAACATACTTACTATAATGGCATTGAAAATGCATGTTCTATTCTCAAATCTATTTTGATAAATTTAACTATAATACTTGCATTTATCTCATGGAATATTATGAGAAATTAAAAAAAAAGTCTTAAAGTGTGCATATATTAATGATCTTTTTGACATCTTTCTTTACTTTTTTGCATTTGGAAAAAAGTTATTGGTTATTTTATCTTCTTATGATGTGTTTTCCATTACATAAGTTATGTAATCTCTATATTATTTTTTAGATTGAAATAAAACCATGTTTGTAAGTTAATGACCAAAAACTAAAATAATAAATAAATAAATTAACTAAAAGATGAAAAAGATAATACATATTTACCATGTATAATAATAAGATACTTTTGTTATAAGTGTAGAATAATTAACTACCTCTTAATTTGCCCTATGTTTAAACCATAATATGTTTATTATTTTTACATAATTTTTTTTACTTTTTGAAATTTTGTTTGTGGTTAAACTTTTTGATTTAAATATAAAAAAATAAACTATTTATTTAGAACTTATTTGAATTTTTAAATAATATTTTTTTGTTTTATTTTGAAAGAAAATATATTCACATGAAAAATTACAATGAGAAAATAAATTTTTTTTAAATTTTAACTTTTTAACCTAAATTGCATGTTGTAAAATGTTATAATTTTTTTGAATTAATGGATTGGTTTGAATTCATTTCAATTTTTTTAAGTTTATTAAATTTAATTATATTTATATTTAATTTATATTTTATTATTTAAATTCATTTGAATAATTAAATTATTATACAAATTATAACCCCTTAGTCTTTTTCTCAACAAAAAAAATGATAGATTTTTTAAACTAATAATTAATAGCTAGATAACATTTATTATAATGACTAAGGGGTACAGATTATAACAATTTGACTAAACGTTATTTTTCTTCCGGAAAACAGGGTACAGATTTAAGAAAGCTATGATAGCTTTGTTTGGCTCAATGAACCAGTCAATTTGACTATAAAAAATTTCAAAAAAATAAGAACAAGAATATTATTGAGAGAGTGGTGACGATAATGATGATGGTGATGATAGTTCGATTTATATTATAGCTAATGATTTGGAGGGTTGATAATTGGAATATAATGAAATTATTTACTGATTATTGATTAGATGATAATGTAATATTTTAAATTAATATAATTTTTTTTAAAAATAAATATATTTTGAAAAAAAATATAATTAATAAAAATTATATTACAAAAATAACATATAATATCTTTTAAAAAAGGAAAGAATTACATTAATAATCTTATAATTTTAGATAAATAAAAGTGTTAATCATATAATTTTTAACTAAATTACTTTGTTTATATAATTTTTAAAAAAATATAAATTTTAATATTAAAAGTTCATATACGTAGAAACACTTTTTGAAATTAACTAAAATATACATTTTTGAGAAAATTGTAAAATTAAAACAATAAAAATAAAACACTCTGAAACTATAATATCTCAAAAATTGTTAATATCATAATTTTTTACACTAATTTTTATATTGTGATAAAATTATTTTTAATATTAAAAAAATATCTTATTTTTAAATAATATTAATACGTAATATAATATAAAAATAAATATAATTAATATTTTATTAATATTTTTAAATAAAATTAAATATTCTGAACTTTTATTAATATTATAACAATATCTTTATTATTAAAAACGTAAAAATATTAAAGTATTAAATAAAATTTTAAAAATTTTAACAATAAAAATTTTAATTTAAATATTTTTTAAAAATTAATTATTGTTTATTTGTAGGAAGGACGTGGTTATAATTTAAAAATGAAAGTGTTTTTTAATATAATTTAACAAACTATAAAAAAATAGTTCTAGTTAATATTTTCACGATTACTTTAAATTATTAATTTTTTAAAAAAAAACTAATTGGTATATTTTGCATTACTAATTTATAAATAATGAAAGGGTGTAGCAAGATGTCGGGTGATGATTAACGGTGTCCCCACGACTTCGTGTTTAGCTGTCTCACGTGTTCCCTATGGAATTCACGATAATCCACAACATATAAATTTGTCCATTTTAGTCTTTTTGCTCTGTCCCTCCCTGTCCGCACTACCCGACAAACTCCGTCTTCCTCGTCATCCCTCACTTTACCCGTACGAGGCTCACTCCTACCATGTGATCCTCACGTGCCTTTAAATCCGCTTTTTCAGGCAGATTTTTGACTTTCTTTCGGTAACTTTCGATTAGTTCATTTCATTTTAATTTTTATTTAATTTCTTTAAAAAATTTGTGATATAATATTATTTTATCTAATTAAATATTATTTTATTATATTATATATTTTAATATATTTAATTTTAAATATATATATATATATTGTATATTTTTTATTAAACTTATATGATAAATAATCATATATAATATTTTATATTATTACGAGTATTATTAAAAATTATTAGAGACAAATAATATATTTTAATTATTATCGTCTTATTAACATATTATTTAATTAAAATTAACTGAGAAAATATAAGATAGATTTTAAAAATTAATTAATTGTATCATGAATTTCATTAATATTTAATTTTAATTTATATATCTAATTAATATAGTAATAGTTATTTATTATTTTTGGAGTATAATTCTTACCAATTTTTATTCTTCTATCTCCTATTAAGTATTTATTTTTAAAAAAAAATTTTGTACTAATATTGAATTTTATTAATTTAAAATACTATCTTATCATATATTCCAAAAATGATTAATAATCTCTACCAATACTTCTCTTCTAGTTTGCTCCATTACATAAATTTATTTTACTTTTTATTAAGTTTAATAAAATTATGTGATATATTTTAGGTGACAAATTCTTGAAGACATTTTTTTTTAAGTTATTAGGATATTTTGATGACATGGTTTGTACAAAAACTACATAAATCACTTAATTTTTAATATTAAGATACTTTAATCATATAATTTTAAAATAATATTAATAATGTATCATTTTAATAATTAAGTGACTTTTATGCTCATTTTAAAAAAGTTATTTGATCAAAATATACAAATGATATAAACAAAATAACTTTTAGAATATTTTTTTCATATATTTTTGTCAAATCTTAGTTTAAGTAGATTTATTGAATGTATACAAGAATTATTAAAAGCAATCCACTCAAACGAATATAAGATTATAAAATATATAGTTATTATCATCGTTATCACCGTAACA
The DNA here is from genome assembly GCA_033030585.1 of Hippophae rhamnoides. Classification (NCBI taxonomy): domain Eukaryota; kingdom Viridiplantae; phylum Streptophyta; class Magnoliopsida; order Rosales; family Elaeagnaceae; genus Hippophae; species Hippophae rhamnoides. The sequence goes on along the minus strand of CM065428.1, from coordinate 54,895,033 downwards.
ATAAAAAATAATGCTTATATGTTACTATGTTTGTCAATTTTTATTTTTTATTATTTCAATTCAATTCTCTAATATATTACAATTTTAATGAATTAATATAAATTTTTATTTCTAAAAACATTTCTCACTATTGATGTAAAAGATACGTTATAATAAAATACAACTTAAATGGCTTCGCCCCGTGACAAATTTATCAAGGAGATTAAGTTAGTTTGGACTTAGGATTTATTTTATACGGAAATTAGGACCAATAAAACTTTGTATTATAAATTACTTGGTGGTGAATAAAATTATATTTTATATAATATATAATATAATATGTTTTATAAAATACAAAAGATTATATTAGTTATTTTATTTTTATTTACTTATATATAACAATAACAATTTTATTGTAAAGAGAAAGACCAACTGTTTTATTTTATCTTAAAAAGTGTTAAAAATTATATATGTAAAAAAACGTTTATCAAGTTAAGGAAAGTCGTAACCCACCCCAAACTTCCCTAGCATCGCCCCAAGGCTCCACTTATTGATTTTAAATTCTTTTTAAGTTCTTCACTCGTTATATAGCTTTATGTGTAGTTAGGGATGGATGCATTTGGTTATAGTCCATTTTATTACGAATAAAAATCAAAAGTATATTGATGATTTTTAAAGCACTAAATTGAAATCAATCGAAAAAATTTGAATTAATCAAACCATCGATTGACTAAGAAGTTGGTTTGGTTAATCAATTTTGTATATAAAAAATAATAATTTTTTTTACTAATTACAAGTAATAAAAAAATATATTATGAATACATATATTCATATAAAGCTTTTTGATTAAATAACAAGTCTTATTTATAGTAAATATTCATTTATCAATAATTACAATTCATCATTTTAAGATATACTCAATTACTCATGTTTCATAAGCCATGCCATATAGGAACATAGATATAAGTTATACATTGTTTGGCATTCTACATATAACAATACACAACCCTAGAGACCTAGTGCACCTTAATTGTATAGAAGACATCATTCAAGTGGCTCCTGTATGACGACCTTACATGTTTAAGTAATAGATCATTCAAATTATAAGACTTCAAATGTACCCCACATCTAACGACCTACATAAACAAAATCTCACATTCAAACAAGCAACATGTAGTCAAGTATAGACATCAGGATCAAACGACATGGGGTAGCCTTAGTTTCTACTCTACATCCATACAAGGGATGTATTATAAAACCTTATTTTAATTGTAAAATTATCATATTTAAGCCAATTTTAACACCTCGAATATAATGCTTATTAATGTAACATTAATACCTATATTTTATGTGTTTATATATAACTTACTGATGAAATGAATAAAGAATATGAATATTAGCTTCTCGCTAACATCTCTTTAAAATCCCTAATAAATAAGTAATTCTCCAAACAATTGGTACTCACCATGGGGTTTTAAATCTTTCTAGTCCATAATTAGCATTTAAGACTTTACAATTTTCATCCCAGGAGAAACAACTCGTGTTGTAGAGAAATTCACTCCTATCACTATGACAAGCCCTCGTTCCCATCCTGAATTAATGAACAATCTTGCCCATCTAATCTCTAAATTCGACCTCAATGATCATTTACTTAACATGTCACTAGTTATTACATCATGACAATTCCATGTAAAATTAGGTCTGCTAGTTACAACTTCAAAAGCACATCTCATGAAAAAGATACCAAATTAGAGAGACTTTAAAAATAAATAGTATAATTACAACAAGCTTTTATTAGATCTCATAATGATAATGACAAGCTCAGATTAAGGTTGATATATGACGATTATTCAGATGAGACAAAAAGTTCATTTCGGTATCAACTTGTAAGATTAAATCGGCCAACAAGATCGAAAACTTCACAAGATCTCTATCAGTATCAACCCAATAAAAATGATGAACAACATACACACATAACTCCAATTCCTAATCCAACTCGAGAACTTATATACATGACTCACCAATATCCTGTACAAAATACATGTTAATAATTAAAATGACTTTTGAGTTTGGGGAATTCCACATATGGAGGACATCAAGTACAACTTGAACATCCCAGTAGTAACCATGATGATAAATTTAATGAAATGGAAGAGAAAGGGAAGGATTGACTAAAAATTCAAGGAAAACTATAGCCTTAGAGCGATATTAAAGTGGTGTGACTAGTTGGCGGCATTGCCATTTTTTGATAATATTGAGCTAATGATACCATACCCTAAAATGTCCTACTTACGGAAGGAAAAAAATACCTAGAAGTGCACATCATTCACTTCAAAATGACTATGATTGTAGTAAGTATCTCAAAAAACAAGAAGAAAGCCATGTACTATAAGTTATTCGCTGCCGCCTTCCAAGATATTACACAATAGTGGTTTATCGAATTACCACCTAAGAGTATAAAAAGTTATGATTCTTTGATAAAAATATTTGTCACCAACTATGCATGAAACAAGCCAAATAGAAAGGAATCGATCCATTTATTTTCGATTGTCCAGAAGAATAATGAGATCATAAAAACCTACATAAAGAGGTTTAAGAATGGGTGAATGAAAATTTCACAATGTTAAGAATTCATTGCTATTGACGCTTTTTGTAAGGATGGGACACGTGCCTATTCATTAAGTTGATCAAAACCACTCCACAATCCTTAGATAGAGTACATGAGAAGGTTGAAAAGTTCATCAATATGGAAAGAGAGTTAAAGTCTGCCAAGGATTCATTAAATAGAATTATAAACAAAATCACACCTACTAAGTGTGAAGGAGAGAAGAAACCTTATGAGATAGCCGATTTTGTAATAGTGATAAAAATATTAAAAAAAATTAAATAAAATAAAAATTATTAATATAAAATGTGAAATAATATAATATTAGAAAAAAATAAAAATTTAGAGTTAAATAAAATATGAATTTTTTTGAAGATATGAATAAAAAACCTTAGTTTTAAGTTTATAATCATTGTTTATTTTTATTTTTATAATATTTGATACTATCATATCATTATTATAAATTAAAGTTAAATATATGAAATATTTTAAGATTACAATATATTAACTTAAGAAATATATTTATATAGCATAAACTATTATACTTCTATATGTGTAATTAATTAGTGTTTATCACATGTGTGAATAAAAATATCTATATCTAATTATTTTATTCACGATTCATTTTTATTAATTTTGTCCACGTAACTATTAAATATCGTTGATATATACAATGATTTATCAAAACATAACTACAAAAATTAAATATAATTTATTAATGTAAATAAAATTAAAAACATATATAGTTAATTTTTTTGTAAATTTTACTCACGCATAGATCATGAAGCTCCGGCCATGGCTACAATTATAGTTAATAATGTTTAAAAGAATACCAGTACCTATTATTTACACAACCCTAAAATTCTAAGTTAATTAAAAACATACCTAATTTAAAATATAAAAAAAAAGATAGTGAGTATTAACATACAAAATATTAATTTAGTTGAAAATTTGTGGCATCTTTTTATATTTAAAATCAAACCCACACACGACCAATTCGATCATAATACTTAAAATAAATAATTAAATTTTCATTGGAGTTAAAAACCATATATGTATTTTTTTTAACAAATAATCTCAAACAATTTAAATATAAAACGTACAATAAATAATTATTTACTCTCCATCGATGAACTTGATAAATTTCATTAGAGAGTGTCAGTCCCCAGGATGGAAGGTTGTGAAATAGATAGAATATTGGTTTTTGTTTGCATTATGCGACAACCCCATCATATACGATGGGTCCCCTTTTGGTAACTGCTTGTATCCACCGGCTCTAACATATTCTGATACAATGTTCATTTTCATGTGAAATTCACGTGAAAGCTTGACTCGTAGCGTTTTATAATTTTTAGGGTTATACACGGAAGAGATACGGGATGGGAACTACCTTTTTTGTTTTTCATGCTTGATTTAAAATATGTTCCACATTCTTAATTAAAATTATAGTAAAGATATTTCGTGAATCTCAAAAGAAAATAATAGGGACTCACAGAAAAACGAAATTTAAGTAATATTTTAATTTTTTATTATGAAAAAAATTATAAAAAAAGTCTTATGATTATTATTTTATGACGTGTGGAAGATAAAATTTTGAATTAATAAATAATATTTATATATATAGAAAAAAATAATACAACAAAACCCATATTATCTTATAAACTAGTTTAGAATAATAAGAATAAATTTTTAAATTTTTATCATTTAAGTAAATAGTTTAAATAATTTTGATAAAATAAATATTTTGTAAAACAATAAAAATATATTTTTTGAATAAGATTGATTGATTTAAAATAAAAATAAATCAAATGAATCTAAATCAAAAAATTAAAAATAAATTAAATTATAACTCAATCGAATGAGTGTATTTTTTAAAACATTCTTCTTTATTAAGTTATCTATTAACTCCCTTTTAACTTGCTATTTTAATTGAAATTATAATAAATCTTCTATAAAATTTTATCATCCTTAACTTTTAAATCATAATAAATCACCTTCAACTTGGTCCCCATTTTATTATTTCATTTTGGTTGGATTTATAAAATTTAATAACTATTTAAATTAGATCGTATCATTTAAATAATTTTTAAATTTTATAAACTAGATTAAACTGAAATAGTAAAAAGAAACACAAACATCATCTTAATCTGTAGTTCGAGTTCACGTTAAGAAAACACAAAGTAGAAACATAAATAAACATATGTAGGTGAAGAAATTAACACAATATATATATATATATATAATAAAAAATAACAAAAAAACATAAATTAAATATAAAATATTACTTAGGTTTCTCTTTAGTTGCAACCTAATTAAATTAAAAAACAGAAAATATAAATAAATTTATATACTTATTAAATTGAGGAATATATTTTTGATAAATAGAACTAAAAATGCAATCCTCGTCACTGCACAGAGGCCTACCTTATGTTAAAAAATATGTATCCCTTTTTTTTATTATCCATTTTGTGTGCATCTTTACCTCCCAGATAATTTGTGCAGGACATATAGAGAATTGACAGCACCTTCAACTTAGACTTGCCTTTAATTAGGATTGATTATCATGTTTTCTTATGCCTCTTCGTGTTCTGTTTGTTTGCATTCATATTTTCTTTTCCTGAAATTTATATATTTTTTGATATTATAAATAACTTAAATTGGGTTATTATATTATTGTAATTTCAATTATTGTTACTAAAATAATAATTTATTAAATAAAACTTTATACAATAATAATAACATTAACATTTTATAGATTTCTATTATAACAATAATAAAAATAATTATGACAAAATTATTATTCTTAAAATTATTTATATTCAATGTATTTATTTATATTAGTAAAAAAAAACCAATATATTTTCAACGATGATATAATTAAAAGTTAATTTTAAATAAAAACAATTATATTCTAAATTAATATATTTATCTAAAACTCTAAACTTTTAGAAGATGTATCGTATATTCTACTACCCGTGGTTATTTAAATTACTAATTCATTCTCAAATAAATTTTAACTTAATGGATAACCTAGAAATCTAAAGGTTTAACACACATTTACATTGACACCCATGCTTACGATGTACTTCTTATTGCTAAATATGCTTAAATTATTTAGTCATATTTTTAACTTTGTATTGATATTATAGAAAGTTTCTTGAATTTGAAAGTTGATATTGTTTAATTTCTCATATTATAAAAGGTATTTTTTGTTTCCTAATTTTGAGAAAACGAATAAGCTAATAATAAATTATAATTCTTTTATATTATATATATTTTCTTGTGTAGTGATTCAAATGTAATAAAATAAAAAGGCATTAAATTATGCAAAATTAAGGTTTAATATGAAATTATTTTAAAAAAATCAATAATAATATTGAAAAAAATTATGTCAACCAACAAATAATAAAATAAATATTTTATGAAAACATTCATGTTAATTATCATTTTGTCATTGTTAAATGATAAAATTTCAATCATAGTTTAATCATTTAGCATAAAAAATAATATAAAATAAAAATTTATTAAAATTAAGTGATTAAAATATATTTTTTTTCCGTATGGTATTAGGTTCTAAACAAATATATTTACCTTCTAATTTTTAAATGACTTATTTATTCAATTGGGTTTAAAAATAACTTTCTTCCACCCCTTACCCGTACACAGATACTAGAAAAAAGAAAAAGATATATAACATTATTCCAACAAAAAATAAATCAATTTTCTTCCAAATGCTTCGACAATGACTTATTTAAAATTTACATAGTTACCATATTCACATAAAAAAATAACCTTCGGTGCAATTTGGTTTCACTTTTAAAAAATTATATGTTTATTTTCGTAAAATATTTATTTACGTTATAAAAAAATAAATATATAATTTTTCATCTATAGATAAATATATGTATACAATTACACTAAAAAATAACATTTGCTTATTTTTAATTATTAAAAAAATATGTATTTTATTTTAGTAAAAATATGTTTAAATTATTGAATTTTCTTGATATATTGATTATTAAAAATTTAAAATTTAAAATTTGTATGAAATGCCATTCAATTTTATGCATCAATTTTTCAATAATTTCATAAATTCCATAAGTAAAAATTTATTTATCATGCATACATCCCTTATGTGTTTGGAGGTTATTTGTAAAACCTAATTCGTGAAAAGAAGTTAACTCATCCGATTCCGTTATATATTTACTAAATATTATATGTAATTTACATGACGTAATACAATATCTTAATTTATAGAATAATGATCTTAGAAGAACTAGCTCTAAAATTTGGGAAGAGAGACGAAAGAAATGATCTATATCATCATCGTTGGTCTTTCTCTTCCGTATTCATCTTCTCTATTGCTTCTTGAAGCTATCTCTTTATCTCTTCAACCCCAAAACTTAATTTAAAGCATCAAAATCATCATCTGATCCAACCCCAAAACTTACTTCTAAAAAGTAATCGATATGAAGAAACTTGTTGTTAACAAGAGAGCACAACAAATATAACTAATAGGTTAAACTGATTGATTTATAAAATACAGTTAATTTGATTGGAAGGTGATCAAAGAGACATTGAATAAAGTCAATATTTATTAATTAGCTGATTTTTTGCTTCCCTTACACATGACTATATATACACTCTAATCTAGTATATCAGGTGTTATACCATTATAAGCTTAATCAAACTTCTTCCACCTATTCATGAAACAGATAAATCATAAATCAATTGCTAATATGACAATACCAATCATGAATCGAAGTACAAAGCTTTTGGCACTTTTTTTTTTTTTTTATAATTTGCAAACTATATTTTGCTCCGTAGGAAGAATCCTAAACGTCATATGCAAATTAAGCCTACGTTGTATATATATATATATATATATATATATATATATATATATATATATATATATATATATATATATATATATATATATATATATAAAGACACCACGTCAAGTCAAGTCTGGGGTTGTAACTCGTGGAATATAGCTCTACTTTAAGGCCATGTTTACCGAGTAAGAATTAAATTAAGGAAAGAAATTTATTCTTATTTATATTGTTTTCTTCTTAAATTAAATAACTAATGAGAATGAGATTTTTTTTTAAATTATTATTTTCATTTTCATTTTAGATCTAAATTCATTCTCGACTACAATCCTATTTTTTATTTTCTTTTGTTATGAAAATTATTTTATTATTATTATTTTTTTGTATTTTAAAGTTCAACAGAATTATTCTTATTTAAATTTAAAGAATTTGGTGAATAAATTTACACATTATATTACTCATACAAATTATTTACTATTCTATATAAAACCTAGTTTAATTATTTATCAATTATATTCAATTTTTTTTTACTTATAAACTATATACCTTTACTTGTATTCTATAAAAATAAATAAATTCTAAAATACAAATGCATATTATTTTTTTCAATTTATTTAAGAAAAAAAAGAACAAATACATTTTGATAAAATTAGTATTTTTATTTTCTCATTCATAATTTGTATAAGACATTTCTAAAAATAGTTTATAAACATCTTGAAATATGATCATTTCAAATATTATAATTCTTTATTATTTTAATTTCATTTGCTTTTTTATTCGAGCGAGTAAATTGCCCCCTGATTTCGAATAATAGTAGTAGCGCCGATAATCTCTTTTATATTTCGAGAGTATATATATTTTTAGATAAATAAATAAATAAAATAAAAATAAATAATACACAAATAAATACGAGAAGATAAGTGTATGTTTCCTCTTGAGTATTCTAGGAGTATTTTGAAAATAATTACAACTAGGCCCCCCCCCCCTAAATTTGATACCTCTCTTCTGATTAGACTTCACAACATGCTTAGTCTCTCTCTCTCTCTCTCTCAAAATAATGTCAAAGTCTATGATCATTCAAAACACTAGGGGCGTATAGCACGCGCATGTTCGATTTGTTCAACAAGACACTCATGTGGAACCTACGTGGCGCACCATTCACGATATTATCCATACACATGTTATTTTTTATTTCAATATATTTTAGATCAATATATGAATACTCCTATATTTAATTTAGATAGCCTTATTGATATAGTTGTTTTTTTAATGTTAAACAATAAATTGCAAAAAAAATAACATACTATATAATATTAATCTTATAAAAATATCAACTCTCCTTAATTTTATAAATATTAGTAATCTAAAATAAAATTTTAATATATAACACATAGACAACAAAATAAAAGATAAAATCCTCTTTAAAATAAATAAATAATAAAAAGGATTCATTTAATTATTATAAATCAGTTTGAATAATAAACGAAACTAAATAAAAATATTGAAAGAAAATATCGAAGAAAACCTGAAAAATAAATATATTGAAAATGATGTTTTTACGAACAAAATCTGATGACATTTTGAAAATAAAAAAAATAATTTTCTTAGAAATAAGAAGTTAAAATAGCAATATATATTATTGATTTTATATAAGATTATAAAATAATTATACCATCAATTATTTAAAATAAATAAATTAAATTATAATATAAATATTTGTATCGATAAAATTGTAATAAAAATTATTATTGTTTCAATACAAAACCACACGTGTAATACGATCATCCGCACGTGTGTTACAGGTCAGTATAATTGTCCTACTGTATCTGGTCAACTGTCAAATAAGGGAGTTACTTAGACGTGAAAAGAAAAGGAATATAAATGAATTGTCTAATTTAAAATTTTCAACTTTGAAGTTGCTTTAATTTTATAAATTGAATATATTAATAAATTTATTTTAAATTATTATACTTTAATTATTTATTTTTACATTTATAAGTAATTTATTCATTTAAAAAAACAATTCTAATTTATTATATTTTCAAGTTTTTAAATTTTTTTAATATATTTTTATCTTCACGTACATACATAACTAGTAATCTAATCTGTGTTACTAAGATTTATTTTAATTTAACTAATAAAAAATTATCTTAAAAAATTAACAATAAATAATTGAAGCATTCAGAATGATTGATAATAAATGATTAAAGCATTAAAAAAAAAATTGAATTCCAAGGGTTCTTTTTTTTTTTTCCTTCTCATTTTAAGAAGTAGGTAGGTCCCACTTTCCTTTCCATGTGACCGGGTTGAGCTGGTTACCGACTGAACATGTGATTAACGGATGTATCAAAAATTTATATTTAAAAGAAAATAAAATAAAAAAACTGATGAATCAAATCGTTGCTTCATTCGGTATTTCCGTTATTCGATGTTTAAGCTGGATTGCACGTACGTGTTGTAGTTAAGGGCATGTATACCCCCATGTTTACTTCATATTAGTTTATTAGAAAAAAGGACCCCCTTGTTGAAAAAGAGGGTACTTTTGGAATTTAAAAAGAAAGTACATCTTTTTTAGTTTATGTCCTGAATAAAAATAAACCAATTTGTAATGGTATTTGCCATGTTGTAATTTAATCATTTGAAAATTATTAATTATTTCACCACTTTTTTTTTTATTATTATTATTTTATGTTTTTTGTTAGTACGAGATCTATATAATAATTTGTAGACTGTGATTGGTTGTAAACCATATGATAACTTCAAAATGATTAAAGCCCATTTTGAACATTTTAAAAAATCTCGGTGGTTTCTGAACCGGCCCACGTGAAAATATGATTAGCATTAATAAATAAAAAAATTATTAAACTAATGATAATATGAATGTTAAAAGATGTACTTACTACTTGGACGTATCAATTAGACAATTGAAAATGATTTTCTCTAGAATTAATAATTTCGTAAAGTTCGGTACCTTCTTATGTTTCTTTCTTGTGACCTTCAAAGACTTGAATAATGAGATGTTAACAAGGATACAAACGTGGTCTACTTGCATTATTAATTCTGGTCAAACAATCTTAACCAGCTGGCAATAAACTTTTTTTTTTCTTTTTAATAATAAATACTACATAAATTCGTCTAGCTCAATCTTAAACTGGCTTTATACGCTTAGATTATTAAGATTATTTATTTAAATCTATACATCTTTCTTAATTGTTATAAATAATATCCGTTATTAAATCAGATAATATTTTTAATAATTAATAATTAATTTATTTTATTTTATAATCAATTAAATTAGTTTAACGAAAAGAAAAAACTCGGTCTAATTAATTCATTTTATAATAATCATAGGTGTATTTGTGTTTTTTTTAAGTTATTATGTTAATCTTCCATTCTTTTTTAAGAAAATATAATTTTATTAAATATCAAAAATATAATCTAGATAAAAAATAATTAATTTAAATATATTGATAATCAAAATTATTAAATCAAAACTAAAAACTTATCTAACTTTACAAAAAATATAAATTTTAAAGATATAAACATGACATAGATTATCATAGACGAAAACCTATATGAGAAAAAAAAATCCTAAATTTAAATTTAAGTGAAACAAGACGAATATTTATTTTTTATACAAAATAACTAATAAAAAGAAGATAAATATAAGTAAAACAAACTTACCTATAGAAGAAGATCCCTATATGACATAAAATAAATTAACTTCTTGAAATCTTGAGCAAAAAAGGGAAAAAATAAAAATGATTAAGATTTTCAATGATGTGATAATTTATTAATCTTATATTCTATTAGTTTATATATTATATTATTACATATTTTAATAATAATAAATAATTTCTCTTACATTACTTATGATTCATATTTTTTACTTTTATACTTTGTTATAAAAGGTTAACTACCTACTAGTTCGATTTTTATTTGAGAAGAATATGAGACGATATGGTCTCTAGTAAGGGTGGGCACAATTCCTTCGGTTTTTTTAATATTAATTAAATAAATATATATCGATTTGTTAAATTAAAAATTAAATTCAATTTATAAAATATCGAATAAATATTAGATTAGTCTATTTGTATTGATTTCATAGGTTTAATTTATTGTTTAAATGTAGGTATTTTTAAAGTGAATGTAAATTATTTTGAATTTACGTTCATATTAAATTAATAAATAAGATTTATTTTTTAATCAAAAAATTAATCAAGAAAAGTTATAAATTAGCATTTAAATAGAATTAAGCACCAATTTTCAAGTATAAATAAAATTTCAAAAATGAATAAATTATTAAGAATTTGAAAGCAAAAAATTAACATTAGAGAATAAAAATATATTAATTTTTTAACCTTCTTGGTACACGTAAATGTTTAGCTAAATTTAAATGATTACGAACATATATGTACAATAAATTCATAAAATTGAAAATTAAACATGTGTACTAGCAATATATAAGACTATTTTGTTTCTAATTTGAACAACTCTTTCTCATTTATATGATATGTATTAGTATTATATATATTGAAATATCAAAAATGACATAGGAGTTTTTTACTCTATTTTCACAATTTAATTATAGTGGTTAATAGCAGTTAACACAATAGATCGAAATAGAATGTTTTTTATCGATTTGAATTCAATTAAAATTGGATTTAAAGATTTCACTTCGAATATGATATGATGATAGTGTAATCAATTTGAATAAATTTCAATTCACATATAAATATTTTTTTGGAATCAAATAAGGTTAGATTAATTTTTAAAATTATTTATGAATTATTGTTATATATAAAACACGATATACACGATACTCAAATTTTAAATCAGTATATTTATAGTAAAAATTATTATTTATAATCATAGCTAAATAATAATAATAATAATAATAATAATAATAAATATGTTTGAGAAATTAAAATTATGATATGTAAAATATTTAAATATATCAAATAATAAAATATAATATATATTTATATTTATAATTTTAAAAGTTATTAGATAAGAATATAATCGTAACATAATATATTTTTTAATCTAAATTAGACATGAGTATAAAACCTATCTATTCTACTTCCATAGTATTAAATCACATTCCTTAATTTAAAAAGATTTTAGGTGCTACTGGTTTATATATTAACGATCCATAGAATTTATCATTTTTCACATTGAGATGATTCAGTAGATTTTGTTTGTGTTTATATCTTTTTAAACAAATAAAAACTATAATACCGTTGATTTTTTTCCCCAAACTAACAATATATTCACGAGTATTAAAAGCTTTCATAATTTATTTTGAAGGTTTGTTACCGTAGAGTAGTAACATGTTTTTATTTTTAGTATTTTTTATCTATATTTTTTAAGTATTATCTTAATAATATTTTTATTTAAAAAATATATTATTTAATATAATTTTTACATATGATATACAGATATGCTTTAATGAATAGTATTTATAAAAAAAAAAAATTGACTTTTTATGTCCATAGACTTCTAACCCCACCTAACTTTGGGTCTCAGCTTCTATAACCCATTTGAGATTGTCTTGCAATGCGAAATTTCCACCCTCCTAGATTAATGGATGGGTTATTCAACAGAAGGAAGGGATTTAGAGATAAAAGCATTTATAAAAAAAGAAAAAAAATTATATCAAATATAAACATTCATAATGTATTTTGAAATATCAAAATTTAAAAAATTATTTATTATTATTAGAATATGTGATACTCACAACAAATAAAATTTGATAATTCTTTTTTTAAAAAATAAATGCTCGATAAAAAAATAATAATTTAATTAATAAAAAAATATATCCTAAAAATAACTTATCAAAATTGTAGTCGGTTACATATACCCAGCCAACGTCTGTCACATGGGTGTATCAAAAGTGCGTAAACTGTAATCAAATTTTCGATAGTGAATTTTTTATATACAAATTATATTATAAAATTCTCCAATTTTGATTACTTTATTCTGTAAATATCAATTTTATTTTAAGGTCAGCACAATCGGTAAAAGATTCTGATACTCCCTCTTTCTCTCGTATTTGTTCACATAATGTTACATTATTAATATAGCATTGCACGTGCATGGAAAAAGCCATAAAGTACACCCCATTGAGATTTGAAAAAATTAATAATATAAGAAACCAAGATAACACCTAAAATTACAAGCACATGATATATAAGTTTTTATCAGCTTTTTGTTACCTAAAAAATCTTGATTGAATACATTATAATTATAGCTGTTGTTAGCTATTTTTAAAGTATATTATTTAATATTTATCTGATTAAATTATTTTCTTTGTATAAATCATATTAAATATTTATTTATTTTAAAAGAAAAAATTACATTATAATTAAATTTATTGATATAAAATAATAAGATTTTTTACGAAGAATAAATGATTTATAGCTATTTGTGTTTAACGATATAAAATAATAATAGAAGATTATTCTTAAAGTGCTTTGAAGTGTCCAAAGTATAAAGAGGTCTAAAGCTTTTGATGTGCTTGATACAAATTCTCATTCGCAACCATCGCAAGGAAATACAAATTCAGACTCAGGTTTGCTACTTGCCTACTTCAACATAAACTATATGAATATTTCCTGTAAATCATGATGTTAATTAGCTTATCTTAGCTTTGGGGCATTAATATTGCACAGCTCATGCCATAAATCATCGCCTAATATGTAATCGTACAAAATCAATTGCAATGCTACCAGGAGTTATTTTCAAACGTCATTTTGTCAAATCTTGTGCAATTCTACCAAAGATGTAGGCGTGGACAATGGGTGGGTTGGTTTGGGATAATGTTGAACCGATTTGGCTCGAAGATTAGCCAACCCCACCAAAATTTATTCGAATGGGTTTTGATATACCGTTCAGCCATATAAATCTTAATGGAAAATTCTTGTCACTTCTAGGGATGGCAAAAAAATACATAAAATGAGAGCCTCAAGCATATTTGTTCCATATTTTTCATTATATAACATATTAAAATAAATCAATTTCAGAACAAATCGAATAATGATCTCCATACAATATAAACAGAACAGAACATATCCGTGTATCCAGCCAAATAGAATCAATATTTGAAACTAATTAGATTAGATCAATCTAAATCTAAATCTTTTTAAATCAAATCAAATCGAATAGATATGTTCTCTTTATTGTTTATTTTTTTTCTTCTAATTTATCAATATAAAATATGTAATATACTATTTCAAATAATATTTTAATTTTAGATAAAAATGATTTTTTTTTTGAACAATTCACATCATATCATGAATATTTATTAATTTATAGACCCATACTTGATATGATATTTTTGAACCACATATCAAAACATATCGTATTAGATTGGTTCATTAACGGATAGGATCTATTGTCATCTTTAATCGCATTCGATAAAATTTAACATTTTAATGATTAAAATCATGATTTATCAATTACATTGTAATATAATAGTATATGTCTCTTGTGAGCATTATAAGTGCATGCATTCAAACCCTACTAATGTATACATATATGAGTATTTAAATAAGTAAATGTTATTTAAGAAAATAATGGTTTAATTACACTGACATATTTTCTTTATACATAGAGTTTTATTTTTATCCGTAAAAATATTTTTTTATAACGTTAAAAAACAATGTTTTCTATTAAAAAGATTGTCCGCCATCTTTTTTTTCATAATTTAATAAAATAATTTTTATAGAGTATTAAAAATAAAAATATATAAATAATTGTGCAATATGTACACTTAAAAGATATTTGAAAATTTTCAGAGATGTAATCAAATATACCGATCTTAATTTGAAAACAACTAAAAGTTACAGTCCAACAAAATTGCTATATGGACCTATAATGTCGTATATGGCCCAAATCTTGGATATAGGTGCCCAAACATATGATATATTATGAGTATATATTATAAGCAAACTCAAAGGTACCATAGTATATATAGTATATCCTGGTTCCTATATGGCCCAGATATTGGATAAATACCCCCAAACATTACAACCAAACTCAAAGGTACATTAGTTGCAGGAGAAATTCGGGACTCGTTTGATTTGGTGAGAGTAATATACACTGTTATATTGTAGTATTAAATAATGAATAATATTTTATATAGGTAATGGAAAAAAAACTTGTATGCAATCGGGTATAGCTTGGTTCTTTTTACTATATCATTAAATTCAACCCATTTTGAGAAATACATAGACAATTTGCCCCCGATTACTATATGTTATCAATGTATCCGAGTTTTAAATCAAACTATATGTTGGTCGGTTGGATTCTTAAGTTCAAATTCAACACATTTTGGGAAAATATAGAGACAAGTCACCCTAATTACTATATGTATCAATGTATGTGTTAATGTATTCGAGTTTTAAATCATGCCCAATGAATCAAGTTTGCTAGGATTGTTACAAGTTTTTTTTTTAATTCATAAGACAAATGTATTTTAGAATAACAAAGTTATATTAAACAATATCTTTAAATTTAAAATATATTATTGATATTTAAATTTTAATTAAATTTATGCATATTATTTTAAATTTTTAAAGGATACAATTTGGTTTCAAATTTTTAAAACTTCTTAAATAAGTTTCTAAATTTTTAAATCATAAAATTTAATTCTCAAATTTTTAAGGTTCTAACTTGACTATCAATATATATATATGAATCAAAAATTCTAAATTTTAAATAATATAATTTAGTTTTGAACTTTTTAAAATTATATATATATATATCTTAAATTTTAAAACTAAATTATATTATTTAAAATTTAGGAATAAATTTTAAAAATTTAAGAATTAAATAATATGTTTTAAAAATTTAAGAACTTATGTGTGATATATTTTATCATTTCTTTAAATATGTATGCATGTATATAGGTGAGTTATTTTACAAAAGTTAATTTACAGATCAAATTGATTTTATAAAAATATTTTGGCCTATGAAATAGAGCGATTTGATAAAAAGTTATTTTTCTAGATAAAAGCAATTTTACAATTGTTTATTTATTTTAAATATGACATAAGATAACGTGATTTCGAAATCATATTTCACAAAAAAAAAACCATTTATAATACATAAATTTCTTTTGAGATAAGAGTAGTTTGGCAAAACAAATTATATTTTTTACAAATAAAAGTGGTTTGAGATGTATTCATGCCTCCATAGCTAGAAATTTGACCCCCTTTTTTTTCTTTCTATTTTCACCAGAAGATTTACAAAAAAAAAAAAACATTTTCTTTTATTGTCTTTTCTAGTAAGTAAATATAAGTTGGAAAGTTTCAATTACTCTAAAGATATTGAAATTTGAATTAGTATTGTAACGTGGCAAAATTTTCTTCACAAATAAACAAATTTATTTTTATAAAAATTATATGAGAAATTATAAAAAATAATTTTTTTAAATTTATAACAATATAAATAATATTAAACGAATTCAAATTAAATAGTGTTTAATATTGAACAGATTTATATGACTATAATTCAATATGAATGATGTTTATTTAGATTGCATTCAAATTTAAACGATGTCTCAATTTTTTTAAATAGATAAAATATATAAAATAGACATAAAAATAATATTTTTATTATTTTTATAAATTCTTTTATCACATGATAAATTGGTGTGAGTACCTGTCGAGTCAAAATTCATTTTGTTTTAATTATATGTTTGGTTTTTTTTCATTGGATTAAAAATTATAATACGTGTTATAGATAAATTATGTGTATAAAATAAATTTATATCTATCTCAATTTTAATTTTTCAATTTATATCACTTAAAATTTACTGTAAACTTAATAATTTAAATATATTTATATTTAAAAGAGAAACATATATTATTTGGAGAAGTGTTAGTGTGTTAGTGGGTTATAGTAAGATGTTAGAAAAAAAAGATAATACTCATATCCTTTATTCATCTAATTAATGAGATATATATAGGAATATAAGAGGTAGATGTAAACATTACATTAGTAGGTACTTTGTTTAACTTATTATGCTGACCTAAACATAGACATTTTACAACTATAACTAGTTTATCAAAATCAGGTCATTGTTCCAACAATTAGGTCGTTGGAATTATGCATCCTTTGTACGAATATAGGGTAGAAGTGTAGAAAGACATTTGGTCACTTTACCCTATTGTCTACATGGCTAGGTCAGTGTGTGAAGGTCATTCTCTAAAGGAACTCAAACGATTAGTTGCTCAACAA
This sequence comes from Hippophae rhamnoides, assembly GCA_033030585.1. Classification (NCBI taxonomy): domain Eukaryota; kingdom Viridiplantae; phylum Streptophyta; class Magnoliopsida; order Rosales; family Elaeagnaceae; genus Hippophae; species Hippophae rhamnoides. Next base: position 54,877,369 of record CM065428.1, on the reverse strand, counting down.
TGCCAGGTTGCCACACCAAATATGCTCAATACGATGTGTTCCATATGAGTGAGGTGATCCAGGTTGCGAGGGTTGTGCACACATCTTCATATAACATACCTTACATTAATTCCCATGTGCCCTAGGCTTTTGGAAAGTGTAGGGAATATTCAAGGACATTAATTCTGACTTTAACTCATACAAACCGTTCATTTTCCATTTTTTGATGACTTCCATTATAAATGGTAAAATATTTTTAACTTTTTATTAACTGATGCTTCTTACTTAGCCAAATTTTCTTGAAAGAATCTGAGCTCGGTATAACCTCTTGTACCACAATTCTACATAACCAGTTCGCTAAACTCACACTTAGTTTGAAATTTAGTCAGTTTGAATAATGATTTCCTGAGTTAAATAAGTCTACTTACTACTTTGTGGTTGCTCATCAACATATATGTAACTCTTTTCATCAGCTAGGTAACTTCTTCACCATTTTCTTCTTTTTTACAATGTCTTCTAATAAAGAGAAAGGTATAGCTCGCTCGACATCTTCCAAAGATGTCCACCCAGTCTGCATAAAAAGTGTTCCCCTAAGGATAGGAACTTCTCAAGAAGGATCTCGAGACTTATTTTGCTTGCTAACGAGCTCAGAACAAGCAGAGTGACCTATTGAAGCCTCCATAGGTTTTGATGAAGGTAATCATAATTAGGATAAAATATTAGATCATCGCATGATGAAAATTGGGTTCATAATACCCCTAGATTAATAAATTAATTAGACATAATTTTGTTCATAAAGCTCATAATTTTTCATAAAAAAAATATAAAAACTGATAAAGAAAGGAGAAGAAGAAGAAGAAGAAGAAGAAATATAATCAATATCTTGAATTATTGTACCAATCTCCTATTGAATCTCTACTAAAATTGTATCTCTTTTTAATTTTTTTTGTATTTTCTCCCTTCTTAACTTCAAAAACTTAAAGAAAAAATATGTTAATTTTGGCTCATTAGGGTTTATGAGGAAATTAAGGGGTTAAATATAGCTCAGGTGGAATCTGGACCGTCAGATCAGCTTCAGATCAATGGCTAAGCTGCAAAAAAGGAGAATTAATATCACCAACCAATAGGGACGCAACATGTGACACATGGTATTCACAGAGCGAATCAATACGCAACGCATGACATAGGCAAACTGGATTAGGTCAATAGTACTGAGTTGGCACCATGCGGAAATTTATGATTCATGGATACAACTTGTATGGCACACAATTGGAAGGAATGGATAGATAGAGTGACAACATATTGAGAGACAGTTGACCACGTAATGAACTCGAAAAGAACGCGGTGCTAAGACATATCAAAGTGATGCATCACTCTATACACATAACTTTTCGTGATTCGTCTTCTTCGATTACGTGGCTTTCACTTCCGTCTGCTCCACTGCTTGCATTGTATCCACATGGAAGCTTCTAATTGGCCATATGTTAAAAATTAATAAAAAAATTTATAAAAAATTCCAAAAATTATATTTTTACTCATTTTCACTAAAAAAATTATATTTTAATATTTTTAACCCTAAAAATACAACTTTTTAATAAAATGAGTAAATATTAAGTAAAAAAGTGCATTCATTATTATATTTTTATAAAATCATTAGTGAGTCCTTCTAAAATTTTACCAATACAAGTTGAAATGACATTGACATTGTGTGCATTGATAATAGAAATTTGTGTCATATGTTGGCCTTTTGAGTTAGGTTGGCGTTGAGAGGGGAACTTTCTTTACTCTTGTGTAGTGATAGCGTTGATCAACTTGGTGATATGGCTTTTAATGGGTCATTTTTTTAGTTTTCATTAGGGTGTATGGGTTGGTCAAACTTTCAATTAAACTTTGAATGATTTTTTCAACTAGGATTGTATGTTTCTAAGAAAGTTGAGTAAGGTTTTCTAAATATTCTTATATTATTACATTGTTATTTATAAACCTTTATCATCTCACTGTGGGTTGGGTAATTTTGAGCTAAGTGTTATATTGCCCCATAAATAAAGCATGTACGTTTAGTATTTACCCTTACAACTATATGAGTAATTCTACTATCTTTCGTCTTTATTTCCTCTAATTCCTTAGTCAAAACTTCTAGTTAGATTTTAAGGTTTTCATATTCTCTTAGATGGTATATTCTAATTGGTCACAATTTATTAGTGCCATTAATAATGCTAGGTCCTATCTATGTATGAGATTTTTGAGTTAACTTCTTCAAGTATTCTAAGCTTCATCAGGATCTTTTTGGAGAAACTCATCGCTGCATATCATTTCTATAAATTGACACTTTCTAATTGTGAGTCTATCATAAAAATAGTTAACTAAGCGCCAATTTTTATACCCATAGTGTGGTCACATGTTTAGTAACTCATTGAAACTCTCCCAAGCTTGATATAATATTTCACTACCTTTATGAGAAAAGATTGAGATATGTATTAGACTTATGATGAAGGAAGTATTTATTAAAGAAAGATTAAGTCATTTTCGCCTATGTACCTATGGATCTTGGTCTCAAATAGCACATATAACTCTTTGATTTGTCATTTAGGAAAAATGGAAAAAATTACAACCTAATAGAGTCTATAGCATTTTGTTGGCTATGAATGTTGGTCATTATCTCTTTAACTTCCCTAATATGTAGATATGAATTTTAATTATTTAAGCCATGAAAAATGGATAAGAGTTGTATCATTCCAAACTTGAAATCCTTTGTGGTGCGTTAGAAGGAAACATTATGCATGATGGTATAATTGTACGGGTTAAATGCAGATAATTTTTAAGAGTTCTAATGGGATTATCCTCATAATAAATCATATTTTCAGAACTAGAAGATAGGTCAGAAGAAGTAGATTGAATTAAAGGTAATTTTAATTCTATTCTTTTCAAAAATCTACCTTTATCATCTCTAGATTGATTCATACACTCTAGCACCCTTTTTATGGTTTTTTTCTTTTATTTTTTAGTTTTTGATTTTTTAAATTTTATTTTATTTTGATTTAATAATTAAATCTAACAAAAAAATAAGATGTAATAATAAAATCAATATTTTTTTAAGAAAATAACAATAATAATTATGTGCAACACAAATAATATCCACCAAAAATGCTCTAAAAAAATGGTGGGACAATGTCTCCTTAAAAATCACTTTTCTAAATAGAACAACGTTTTTAGAAAAGGCTAATAGTACTAAGGCTTTCAAAAGCTAGTCTTATAGACCTAACTTCCTTAAATCTTACTATTTCATGTAACTACATAGTTGTTATTGTTGTTTTTGTATTTTTCCTTATTTTTTATTCGAAACTCACTAATAATAAAAACATAATTATATAAAAGGAGATAAAATTAATAACTAAATATAAAATGAAAATCAATAATATAAAAAACAAAACAAAATCTAAAGTAATAAAAATAATATAATAGAAGCAAGTAACTACTATTTTTTTTAATTTTTATATACAATTTTTTTTCTCATGGATAAATTAAAAAGAATTCTTAAAAACAAACTTCTTTATCGTGACGCTTCCCTAACAATGGTGCCAAATTTTAATCTGGCTCAAAATTATTATCTTTAGCTAAATAGTTATTATAGCATAGTTTTATATGTCGATTGCACAAGGAATCAAAATAAATTAACAAAAAAGTTATCATAAAATAATAAATGAAAAATGATAATTGGGAAATAAAAAAAATGATAATAATTAAATATTAAAAATTTTAAAGAAAAAAAACTCAATATTAAATAACAAGATTTTGAGATTCACTTAATTATTTTATCTTAATATTTTATAACTTCAATTCTTATTTACTAGTTATTGCATGTTTCACAACCCAAACAAACAATCGAAAGATATAAAGTTAAATATCAATAACAAAAACTAATGTAATTATTTTGATAAAAAAATTTTCATTGAAGAACAATCAAGATTTATTATTATAAATTATCTTAGATGAACAATATACTAAATCGATAATATCGTAGTAAAAATTTAACTTATAAAATAAACTTAATAATTAAAAATTAAAAATTATACATAATGATTGAATTTATATGAAACTAGAGAATATAATATATTAATTAGAGTAAAATATGAACAAATTAGTTTAAAATTGTAAACTATAAAGCACCTATAAAAATAAAAGAATGGAAAAAAAAATTATACAATTAAGCTACTCTCTAGCCTTGTTCTAACATTAGTATAGCTTACAAATCATTTCCATATATTTTAGAGAGAAATAACGAGGGAAGAAAGTAAAAACTCTTTGCAATTTTATGATGCCTTCTAAGTGTTGAAGAAAGTAAAAACTCTTTGCAATTTTATGATGCCTTCTAAGTGTTGAATGCCCCCATCTATTTATAGTATTAGAGTATAAAGATTTGTCGAATCTTAATAATATCAGGCTATTTTATCCATAAAGATAATTGATTTAAAATATATTTTTAAAATACGAAGTATAGATAAATATCTTATCTTTTCACATCATCAAGAATTATTTAATTTGAATCTTTATATAAAAAGATATATCATAATCAAAAGTTTCGATTAAAACTCACTAGTTTATTTATGAAATCTCTTGAAGATACGTTGTTAAATTCAAAATTTGATTTCTTTGATATTCTTTTGCTCATTTTGTTGATCCCAATATCATAAAATAATAATAATTTATAAATATTAATATTTATTGAATTAATATTAATAATTATTAGTTTTATATATGCATTTTTATGTTATTATCATAAGTAATCTTATTTTGTAGTGTTCACGCACACAAGAAATTGTATCTCGTTCAAGTTTTGAAGTTGAATACCAAGCATCATCAAAAGCAACCTCTGGATAGGTTAAATCATTTTTGATTGAGTTCATCTTCCATTACCTACTCCACCCACTCTCTGGTCTGATAATCAGAGTTCTACTATCTTGGTTGCTAATGTCGTTCTTTATGTTCGTAGAAAACATATTAAATCGGATATACACTTTGTTAGAGATAAAGCGGTGATAAGTCAACTTTTGGTGCAATGTGTGACTTCTTCTTAATATGTTAACCAAGCAATTGCCTAATATCAATTGTCTTTCCTTTATACCAAACTTAGTGTTATTGTTATGCCCTGTGATGGATGTTAAAGGTAGGTTATGGGTGAAAGTTAACGTAACAATGAGGGAGTATCTAGGGCTAATTTGATAATCTATGACTAAGTGTTAACGTGGCAAGTGGTATGACAAGTTTAGTACACAACTGACTTGGCAAGATGAGTGACTAAGAAATGTCTCTTGGTCGTGTGAATTGATAATCAGGTAGCTTAATTATGGTTAGTAACTAATAAGATTTTGTGTTTTCTTATGTTGTAACTGATTATTAGGCTGATAGAGTACTTTGTGTCTAAAAGTATTTTGATATTCCATTTTGTTAAGTGTTAAGTTCAATAAATGAGAATGAGGAAATTATTCATCACCAACACGTTTCTTTTCTTCCTCAAATTTACACCTTGTGTTATCAAAGTTTTCTTTTATTAGTTTTCAATTTACCTAATATTAAATAAGGGAATTAATATTTTCAGATTAAAAAAATACTAATGTTAAAATAATTAATTATTCAATATAATAATTTAATACTCTACAATTTTTAAAAATAATAATAAAAAAACATTATTTTGACATTTATAACTACACTTAAATAATTTGGAAATCTTCGTAATGCTACGCGAATATCTAAATAATAAATTTTAATATCGAATTATTGTATTTATTTCGTTCATATCATCGAACTATTTTTATCTCATTTATATAACTTAATTATTATATTTTTTTCTATTTATATAATTTCCTTAGTTTCTAGCTAACGACATAACACATTAGATAATTAAGTCATAGATTTTGAACAACTCACGTAGTTAAGTGATATATTTAGAATAAATTGTTGTTCTAAATATATAACTTAATTATATAAATTGTTCTAAATCTACTACTTAATTATTTGTGTTATTTTAAATATATTATTTAATTATTTAAATTATTATAAATTTATCATTGACGTGTGATACCGTTAAATAAAAATTAAAAAATTATATAAATATAACAAATGTTATATACATGTGTTATAAATAAAACGAAAAATAATTTAATAATATGAATGAAATAAATATAATTATTTAATGATATTTTTATAAATTTATCCATTATTTTATATATTTTTTTCTCTTGATTTTAATTGTTTGCAATGAATAATAAATAAGGCTATAAAGTAATTATAACTAGTATTACTTATTTGCTTAAGATTTTACTGTCTTAAATTACTGGACCCACGTCCACTTTACACCATCAGATTCTACGCTCCTTTCGTGTTTTGTATATGTTTAATTGTTTATAGAGTATTTGATAATAAGGAATATATAATAATTTTTGATTAATTAAGTCAAATAATCTTATTCGATTGACACTTTGTTGTATTTATTAGGATAAGTTCTTTTAATCAATTAATTTTAAGTTTAGGTCGATAATTTTCTAAAAAAAATATTAGATTTGTAATTAAATAAATATATATGAATGTTATATTTTTTACCCTAAAGTATATATATATATATATATATTAACTAACCATAGCAATGATTAAAATATTAACTGAATAATTACCTAAAGTTATAACACCAAGGGGATCTAATTCTGAAGCCATTTTATTCGTTCTATGATCTATGGACAACGTAACGCAAAAATTTGTAATACCAAACCCAAAAGAGGAAGAAAATTTAACGGCTTGAGCAATGCTATATGTGAATATGAGGAATAGATCCTATGATAATTTTTTGTTTCCTGTATTTACTTATCTTTACTAATCAATAATTATTTTTTAATTTTATTTATAATAAAAAATTTATTTAATAGTATAGAATGATATGATCATTATATGTATTTTTTAAAATTTAGATTCAAAGGTAAGTAAAGAAGATAACTACAAAAAAAAAAAAAAAAAATCCAAACCCTACTATTATACTTAAATTTTGTACTTAACTAAAATTAAAGTGTATTATTTGATTTTAAATTTTAACTAAATTCATATTTAGTTTTTTTAATTTTTAAAACGTACTATCTCAAATTTTAAAACTTTATATATATATATATATATATATATATATATATATATATCTCTAAATTTTTAAATCTTATAATTTAATCCCTAAATTTTTAAAATTTCATATACAAATCTCAACTTAATTATTAAAATACATGTTTATAAATCAAAAATTTTAAATCTATGTTTTAAGTTTTAAAATTTTGTGTAATAAATCGTATGATTTAAAAGTTTAGAAACTTATGTGTAAAGTTTTAAATATTTAAGATTTAATTGTATATTTTTAAAATTTAAGAATTGTTACCAAGTAAATTGTAGTATATTAATAGAGTAAATCCAAGAATTTTTTTTTTTAAAAGAAGTTAATCATATATTTTATTTAAAATAATTGATAACTTTAACCTTCTTAATTTTAAGATATTTATTTAATTCTTTTAACATTTTGGTAAAAATTTAAATACATTGTTAAATTTAATTCAAAATCACTACATTTATAACACCGTTGACATAATTTAAAGTAAAAAATTTCATCATAATCAATTTAATTATAATTAGTAGTTATATATTAAATTTTGTAATTAAAGTTAGTTTTTTATTAATTTTTGTACCAAAATAATATTTCTCTTTCTTAATTTTATACCAAAACAACTCATAGTTTACGTTACTAAAAAACTAAATTGTTACTAAATATTTATGTTATTTAGTACTTCTTCTTTGCTATGATATTTACAGTTACATGAACTATTTTTTCGCATTTAAATTTAAAATTATGATAAATTTTTATAAGTCATGCATTAATTTAAAAAATAACTTAAATTGTATATTCATTATATACGATTGGGAAAAAAGAAAATATAAGACAATAAAAATTTACAATAAAATTCAGTTTCCATTTATATATAGATATTAAAAAAAGTTAAAGCCTTATGATTTTTTCTTCTATAAAAACATGTTATACATTTTCTTTACAAATAGAATCCAAAATAATTTTTTAAGAATGTTAAAAATGAGATTAAATAATTAACATTTAATGACCAATTTATCACAAATAGGATCCAAATAAATTTATAAAAAATTTCAAGATGAGATTAAATAATTAACATATTTAATGAACAATTTACTGTCTCATTGATAGAGTTAATACCCATAAATTAATTTGACTAATTTAATAGGATATTTATATTATCACAATTTTATTATAATAAGGTATAATTAATATTAAAAATAAAATTGATATTTTTATTATGATAATAAAAAAAGTTAATAATATCATTATCCATTTAATATTCTAATATTTTTTTTCATTTTTCTATAATTTGATCAATTTAAAATCATAATTTATTTAATTTAATTAATCTAAATATTTTTAGATATACCAAAATGATCAAATGTTGGAAAAAAATAGGATCTCAAATTTATCAAAATGGAAAAATTCAATACTAAATTGATAAAATTAATACTTGAAAATTAATTTAATCTAGCCATAAAATTAATTGGTATTACTTTATAAATTATCTAGATTTATAATACACAATTCTTTCAAAAAATAAAAATAAAAAAAATGCCCGGATACAACCTCTTGTACATATATGAAATAAGTATGTAAATCAATCTCATATAATTGATTAATATAAAGAAAATTATATCGTAGAGATTTTATAGATAATGTAATTTATATGATTTGATTTATTAAATTATAAATTATAAATTATATCATTTATAATTTAATGAATCTAATGATATAAATAATATAATTTAATTTATAGGTATATAATATATTATTTTAATATTTTTTTAATTAAAATATTATTTTAAATACAAAATATTAAATAATATAATTTATTTTTTTAAATACAAAATATTAAATAATTATAATTATAATATAAAAGGTAAAATTATACGTAACCAGTACATCTTACACCTTTTTCTCTTGAAAATTCGTTATTCTGTGGAAAGTCACGGTATTATTGGGTGAACCGACATAGCTGTGGAATTTCATAGGTATTTGAATAAATGGAACTCTTTTTTTTTTATTTTTTTATTTTTTTGGTAAATGAATAAATGGAATATGTATGTGCAGAAATAATGTGTAGTTTTTATACCAATTACTTTTCAGATGTTTTAGATATAAAACCAAAAAATAATCAACATGAGCAGAGAAGAATGTGTATAAAGTTGAGGCGATCTAAATTTCAATTCAATTCTTAATAAATAAAATTAACATAAATTAGATACAGTAAATATAATAATATCTTATTTAAATTTCAAATTTTTAATATTGATTTAAAAAATTAATAATTTAAAAATATTTTTATTACAATATATATCTTTTAATTAAAATTAAGTAATAACTCTAAAATGCTAATATTATTTTTTTGAAAAATTAAAAAAAATATTATTTTAAAATTTATAACAATAAAATAAAATTCAATAATATCGAATGAATTTCAATTAAATAATATTTAATATTTAATAGAATTAAATAATCATAATTTAATTTAAACGAGGTTTAATTAAACTATGATTGAAATAAAAAAAATATGTTTAATTTTTTTTTATAGTTATTAGATATTAAAAAGATTATAAATCTTAAACTTTTATTTTTTTTATAATTTTTTAATTTTATTTGAGGGCCCTTCTAACAGCATATCGTAGAGCTACTCACATCAGGATATATGGACTAAAAGTTAATCCATAAAAAATTTTGAAAAAAAAAATAAACTTTGGGTGAATTTATGACCGGAGAATATATAAAAACAAGGAATCAGTAAAAAAAAATATTTATTAAATTAATATAATATATATGAAAATAAAGCATAAGTAAAAATATAATAAAAATATTATTGGGTCATAAATTTTATAAACCAAAGAAGTGCACGGTTACATGTCAGTTGATCATTCTGCACCAATTGAAAAGTCCCATATGAATCTGAATAGTGCTCAAGTTAACAAATATTTTTAAAAAATAATAATAAAAAAATTTAAAACTTATAAATATAAAATAATATTATTTATATTTTAATTGATATATTTTTATTATTAAAAAAATCTTTAACAAATAATTTTATTTTTAATATAAAACAAGACTCTTTATCCTTTGTTTATGCCAAAAAAAAACGGAAATAATTATGTTAATAATAATAACCACTTTGTATCGGTTATAAATCAATAATATTTTTTTAAAAACTTAACCACATTTTTTTAATATTTATTCAAAATTAAATATTAACTTATTTCTTATTTTATCATATTATTTAAAATATTTACATTAAAATTTAATATAAAGTATTATGTGTTTAATTATTATAATTATATTTTTTTATATAATTATATATATATATATATATAATAATATTAATATATGTTAAATTTTAATTAATCACATTTTTTAATAACAACTATTTTTTAAAAAAAATCAATTTACATAAATAAATATAATTTCAGTTATTCACGAATTAAATTTTTTTTGTCTCTATTATCGTACTTTAATACCCATCAAAACACACAGTGATCCAACACAACTATAGGAAACAAATAGAAAACATACACATACAAGTTTTTTTTATATTTTTTATGAATAAACTAAGACTTAACAAACAAAAATACACTATCATATCAGCCATCAAATACACACCACCCCCATTGGAGCCCTTAAAAGCAGCCACATCTAACCTTCCTCAAGTTCAGCAAGGTCTTTATTGAAAGTCCACAGCAGGCACCTCAAAACTAACACTATACCATCAACATCGTCAGGATAGAATATGAATTAAGTCCAAACACGGACCTTAAGTTCCCTAACAGCACGAACAACCATTGCAAGACCAAGCGATTCATGTTCTTCCTTGATTAAATCCTCAACTTCAAATGTAAAAACATGAGGATGACTATCACTTTAATCAAAACAATCATCACATCGAAGTGCATAATATATTCTTAAATTAGAAGTTAACACAACTCAGATCAAGGAGTCTATAATCAAAATGGGTGATCATAGTGCTCGAGAATTGATGAATGTGAAGGTCTTTGATCTACAATGCCAGAGGTAGATCACAACGATGAATGATGATTACAGAAGTTGAAAACCCCCAAATCTAGCCTAAATTAACCTTGAAACCAACTTCACAATGCAAACCTATCCTCAAATAAACTTGCTAACTCGAGCAATTGCTTACAACTAGGAGAATCAATAGGAACCAACGAAGAGGTAGAGACAAAGAAAGGATTGCGAAAATGGCAATGGTGAAGAAAAGATCGCAAATATGGGGGCATTTATCACCAACTTTGATTCATGTTTTATCTTATGTGTACTTGATAGTAATAAAAATAGAGAATTTTTAATTACTTATCTAATTAATATAAAACAAAAATAAATAAGACTTATACATGGATTTTAAGTAAAAATAATTTATATTACAACAATAATCCAAGAAGAAAACCACTAGACTAATGAGCTACTTAATTATCCACTGTAAAATCAATGTTTAATTACAAAGTCAAGTCTTATACTATCCTACAAGATAAAACTCTCCAAAGTAATCTACTTATGAATCATTGCTTCTTTTATAGTCTCCATAATATAGGTGTATGGATCCATACCATCGTTCCAATAAACTAGAGTCACACGAGCAATTAATCTGTTAAACCAGCACTTGAAAAGTTAACACAATAACAGAAGTACAAAGTGTGTCATATAACATATTTAATAATGAAATGCCTTAGCTCGAAGATTCAAAAATAAATAAATTAATTTAAATAATCTAGCAACCCTAGAACAAAAGTTGAAACATAAGTTAAAGAAATATATTTTCTTTAAAGTTAATAATTAAACTCAATAATTATGATCACACACATAATTATTTAATCTAAGTATTCAAAAACCTAATAAAAAAACTATATGAACATATAATCAAAAGATTATAAAATAAATAGGCTTTTCAATCAATCATACATAATCATATAATGTTTGATAGATTAATTAAAAAAAGAAATTTAAACAAAATATTATTCAATTTTTACAAAATAATTTGAAAGCGAGCAAAAATAATTAAAAAAATATAATGAATATGGTATGGAGCATTAGGTTCTTTACATGGGAAGATGAAACCCTAATGCTAGGTTTAGGACCAATTACCATTTTTTGCATAAAATAATTCATAGACAAATAATTAATAAGGATAGTATGGTAAAAGAATAATTTGATTCGAGTAAACAAATATGTTATAAGTTGAAACCATAACCATTTGATCGATTGACCATGTACGTTCGATTGATCAAAACCCTTTTCGATCGCTTTAGCAACGATTAAAATAAATCTGAGACCAAGTAGATTGAACACGATTAATTATCGATCAAACCCAACTCGATCAATCTATCTCAATATAAAAACAAACCCAAGAGGACATAAATTGTACAAGATCGATTCTCGATCGATCGACTATTGTATATACCAAATATTCCTTACTGTATAACATGTATTCTAACATGTATAAGGATGAGTATATGTCTGAAATATGTTGACTTGAAGCTTAGAAATTTCTTCGACTTGAATAACAAACATGAAAACTTGCCTAAAAACTAGTTTATATTTAAACATTTTATTCACAAATATCATTAACACATATACATTACAAAAATGATAATAAAAAATAATTATGATATTCTTGTATTTAAATTAACTGTTAATTTTGAATAAAATTGGAAAGCATTCTTCAAGTAGCAAAAAAGTTTGTTCCTTTATCGGTGTTATAAGTAAGTTAAAATATTATATTTTTTTCACATATTTATATTATCATTTATTATCATTTTTTAATTTTTCCTCATTTACAAGTAAAAAACTTAATTTTTAATTTTACTTCATTTATGTTAATGTATATCTAGTAACATATTAATGTATATTTATTTACTTTAGGCATATCTATATCTAGTTATTTTAGACATATCTAGTTTACTTGTAACTTCTATAATATAAAAAGACACCATGTATATTCATTTAATCACATAATAGAATACAATCATTAAGTATTTCTAACATGGTATCAGAGTCACTGCTTTTATCTTTCTAGCAGTCTTGTCTTTTCTGGTGTTACTCAATCCTTATAGCTTTCGTTGTCACAATAGCCACTACAACCACTCACCATTGAACCTTCAATGTCTTTCAACCTTTGTCCTTAGGTTCCGGGCCTATAGTCGTTGTTGTGAAGGAGTCTCGCACCACACAAAACACTACAATCACCGTCATCGCCGTGCATCTTGCTCTGATAATTTTTCTACATATACCAATGTGATCAGATTGACTAGATCTACACAACTATAGAAGTATCGCAACCATCAGACTCTGCACGCTCCCTTACACACCATTCAAAAGATCTGCACGCCTTTTCACGCAATGTTGATATGAAATCTTACCCCGACAACCTTTCTGCAGATACCATTGTGATCGTCGCTACCATATCTACACAACTATGGGAGTATCTCAATCATCTTCCTTCGCACGAGCCCGCACACGCCGCCAACAGAAAGGCGCATCAGATTCACGCGCCACACATGCCATGCTCTGGTCCTGTGACGTCACAACGACACATCCCTAGGGCTGACGTCATCATCACATTCAGTTGACATCATAGAGACCTCCGTTGACCGTGCTGACCGTTGATTTTCTAGTTGACTGTGCTGACCTTTGACTTGTTAACCTTTGACTTGATGACCATTGACTTTTGTAATTCAAGTTCTCCCTACCCAGTTTTTCGTGAAGATCTCGTTTTTATAGTCTGTTTTTGCATATTTTGTTTCCAAATGGATAAAAAAGATGTTTTTATTTCTTTTCCTATTAATACTATAATGGAGGGAACCAAGAATTACTTATCATGGTCTCAAGCTATGCATAGTTTTCTTAAGGGTCTAATGCTCTGACATTACTGTACTGGTGCAATTATCATTCCTATTAAAGGAACAAGTGAAAAATATGTTACTTTCCTTGGTCGCATGGTTGAATGGGATAGTCACAACCACATGATCCTCACATGGATTCAAAATACTTCCATTCCCTCAATCTCCAATCTGTTGGGTAGCTTTGATGATGCCAAATCAGCATGGGATATGTTGGCCAAAAGGTACTCCACTACTCCCGGATCCATGAAATATCAGTTAATAGTTGAATTGCGTCAACTTCAACAGGAACCAGGGCAATCCATCAATGACTACTTTGATCAACTTCGCTTCCTTTGGGACCAAATTGACCTTTGTGATCCAATTTGGACATGTTCAACAAATGCTCAGCAATATGCTACAGTTAGGGATGAATTTCGTCTCTATGAGTTCTTGATGTCACTCCACAAGGACTTTGAGCCCATTTGAGGTCAACTTCTTAATCATAGTTTTTCTCCCTCTCTTGATATTGCTGTAAATGAGTTGGTTAGAGAAGAAGCTCGGCTTGCAACCCTTCAAACCCAGAATAAGTTCAATGTTTTGGCTATTACTCCTTCTCCTCCTGCCATTGAGCAACCTCAATAATTAGGTGATTCCTCTGGCTTTTACAATCGTCGCAGGTAGAGCAAAAAAAGGTTCTGTAATTATTGCAAGCATCATGGCCACACCATTGAGACATGTTACGTCGCAACAAATCTACTACTGTTGTTGCTCATACTAAGCCTACTTCGCTGATGCTTCTAGTTCAGTAGAGTCCCAGTCTTCTGGATCCACTATCAACCTCTCCTCTACTGAACTACAGAATATCATAACTCAGATTGTTCAAATGGATGGTAATGCATCTCTTTCCATTACTCTCTCTGTTCTGCCCGGTAAGTCTCAAACTTGGCTTTTTGACTCTGCATGTTGCAATCACATTACACCTCACTCATCTTTATTCTCCAAACTTGACCCTGCACCACATCCTCTTAATATTCATATAGCTGATCGTTCCACCATTCATTGGAATAGTCTAGGTTTTGTTTCGACCTCTACCCTCTCTATTCCTGGGGTTTTCCATGTACCTGACTTATCCTATAATTATGCTCTGTGGGACAATTAGCTTAACTAGGATACCACCTTATTTTTAACTATTTTGGGTGTATTATGCATGATCCGAAGACGGAGCAAGAGCTTGGGACCGGTCCTAGGGTCGAGCGTATGTTTCCCGTGAACAATCTTCATCTTCCACTTGTTGCTCCTACCTCTGTTGTTGCTGCAACTGTTGTAGTTTCTTCCTTACCTTCTCTTGCACTTTGGCACTCTTGCCTTGGTCATACCCCATCCACTCGGGTATAACAGTTAGCTTCTAAAGGTCTATTGGGTTTTGTGTACAAAGACAATTTTGATTGTACTTCATGCTAGTTAGGAAAACAACCAGCGTTACCTTTCAATAATAGTAAATCTATCTCTAATAGTATTTTTGAGTTAATTCATTCTGATGTTTGGAGACCTTCTCCTGTTACTAGTATTTGTGGATCTTGATATTTTGTTGTCTTTATTGATGATTATTCTCGTTATAGTTGGATCTTTCAAATGAAATCTTGTTCTGAAATCTTACCAATATACAATAACTTTGCAAAAATGATTGAAACACAATTCTCCAAACATATCAAAACTTTTCGATATGATAATGCTCTTGAATATACTCAAAATTCTTTTCAAGCTTTGTTACACTCCTAGGGCATTGTACATCATCTAACCTGTCCAGGAACCTCTCAACAAAATGGTCGAGCAGAAAGAAAACTTCATCATATTCTTGACACTATTCGTGCTCTTCTTCTTTCTGCCAAAGTTCCTACCCCATTTTGGGGTGAAACCGCTCTTCACGTTGTTCATGGCATTAATCACATTCCAAGCGCTATCATTCATAATTACTCTGTATGGGCATCTTTTTGGGTCATCTCCTGACTATCATTACCTTCGCTCATTCGGATTTGCCTGTTTTGTTCTTCTTCAGCCTCATTAACACAACAAACTTGAGCCTCGATCTAGACTTTGTTGTTTTCATGGTTATGGTGAAACTCAAAAAGGGTATCGATGCTATGATCCTATCTCACATCGTCTTCGTGTTTCCCATAATGTTGTCTTTTGGGAACACCGCTTATTTGTTGAACTTTCTCACTTTCGTTCTTCCCTAACTAATTCAAATGTTTTAGAAATCTTTCCAAATAAGTCTCATGTTCCTTTTACAGATATTTCTAATCCACCTTTGGACTTCATTATTCAATCTTCAAATATTTTTGATGATTCTCCTAGACAGGTCGTAGAAGAACAGGTTGATAACGAGCTACCCCTACTTGAATATAGGTCCCTTGCTCCTGCACCGCCTCAAGATCCTCCATAACACATTCCACCTCGCCACTCAACCCGGGTAAGATCCATTCTTACATATTTACTTAACTATCATTGTTACACTGCCCTTGCTACACTCCATAAGCCTCACACCTATCGTGAGACATCTACTAACCCTTTTTGGCAGATTACAATGAAAGAAGAAATTGATGCATTAACCAAAAATCATAATTGGGATCTGGTTACTCTCTTTCCTGGTCAGTCTGTAGTTGGTAGTAAGTGGATCTATAAGATCAAAACTCGCTCCGATGGGTCAATCGAGCGCTACAAGGCTCATCTTGTAGCAAAAGGTTTTACATAAAAGTATAGGATTGATTAAAAATGCATTCCTTAATGAGGATCTGCATGAAGAAGTCTATATGAAACCTCCTCCTGGTCTTTCTGTTGAAACAAATAAGGTTTGTCGCCTTCGACGTGCACTTTATGGCCTTAAACAAGCTCCACGAGCATGGTTTGCCAAGTTCAGCTCCACCATCATTCGCTTGGGTTACACTGCCAGTCCTTATGATTCTGCCTTATTTCTTCGTTGCAATGATAAAGGCATCATTTTGCTTCTCCTATATGTGGATGATATGATCATAATTGGTGATGACCTTAGTAGCATTCAAGAACTCAAGGATTTTCTTAGTTAGTAGTTTGAGATGAAAGACCTTGGTCATCTCAACTATTTCTTGGGTCTTGAGATCACTCGTTCCACAGATGGTCTTTATATTACTCAAGCTAAGTATACATCTGACCTCTTATCTCAAGTTGGACTCACTGATAGCAAGACTGTTGACATTCCAGTTGAACTTAATACACATCTGACACCATCGGAGGGACAACCATTATCTAATCTCTCTCTTTACAAACGATTGGTTGGCCACCTGGTTTATCTTACAGTTACTTGTCCAGATATTTCTTATGTTGTTCATCAAGTGAGCCAGTATCTGTATGCTCCACGATCGACTCACTATGCTATTGTTCTGCGTATTCTACGATACTTGAAAGGCATTATCTTCCATGGCCTTTTCTACTCAACTCAGTCTTCTTTAGTACTTCGTGCATTCTCTGATGATGATTGGGTAGGAGATCCAACTGATCGCAGGTCCACTACAGGTTATTGGTTTCTCCTTGGTTCTTCTTTGATTTCTTGGCGAAGTAAGAAACAAACCTTCGTGGCCCGCTCCAGTACTTAAGCAGAATATCGTGCTCTTGCTGATACCACATCTGAGCTCCTTTGGTTACGATGGCTTCTTAAGGATTTGGGTGTGTCAACATCCTCTACTACTCTCTTTTATTGTGATAATCAGAGTGCCATTCATATTGCTCACAACGATGTCTTCCATGAACGGACTAGACACATCAAGATTGATTGTCACTTTATTCGCTCTCATCTTGTCCATGGTGCTCTCAAGCTTTTCCCTGTTTCCTCCAACGATCAACTTGCAGATATCTTCACTAAGTCACTTCCCAAAAGATACACTCGTAATTTGATTGACAACCTCAAGCTGGTCTCACATCCATCTTGAGTTTGAGGGGAACTGTTAATGTATATCTAGTAACATATTAATGTATATATATCTGCTAATATATATCTATTTACTTTAGGGATATCTATATTTAGTTACTTTATACATATCTAGTTTATTTATAACTCCTATATAAAGGCACCATGTATATTTATTTAATCACAAAATAGAATACAATCATTAAATATTTCTAACAATTTATATATTTGTAAATTTTATTTTCAATTTTATCATTATTTTAATCCCACTGCTCATAAAAAGACCTAGTAATAGTAATCATGTTTTCTTTGAATTCAATTCCTGTTATTACTATCATTCCTATTACGTCCAAAGAAACCATGGCAAAAAAGAAGTCTATTTATTCCCATGCAATAGATTAAAAATTGAATAATTGCCAAGTGGAGAAGATTAAAGAATCAAAGAGGTTGACAGATTGTGAAGGGATGGCCCATACATGTATATGTATAGAAAAGCAAATGCCACTAATTTTCCCCCAAAAGGGAAAAAAAGATAGAGATTAAACATTTACATCAGCCTGCTCATAAATTGCTGATATACTGAACCACTGGAAAGGTTCATACCAGTCTCGGATATAGGCTCCACCTTTGGTTCTCCTTTTGGCAGCATGAAACCCATGTCATTCAGTTGCTGCTGCTGCGCCAAGTATGGATTAACAGAAAGTACAGGAAATTTCTGCTGTCCAGGTCCAAGTCCTGCCATAGCCAGATTGGCCAGACCAGGTTGGTTCATCCCAAAAGATAATCCATGGGAAAGCCCCATCTGATCTCTTCCTGGTAGTCCAAAAGAGCTGAATGATGCCTGTCTTTCAAACCTTCCCATGCCATTGTGCATTTGTGATGGCTCGGGCCGGTGTACATTGGTTTGAACTGAAGCAATAGAAGCTTGGGCACCGCCAGCCATATTGCTAGAGGCACCAGAATTGACATGACTACTACTTCGAGCAGCAGGTACATCATGATTGTGTTTCCCTTCATATGTGGTGATCACTGACTTGAGGTCATGAGATGCCCTCTCCACATGTTTCCTTACTGTGCAGCCTGGATTTGTGCACTTGTAGTAGCTCCTGCATGAAAAACATACCACACATTTATCTCCAAAGTCAATTTGAAATTTTCAGTGAAAATTTTGTTTCTATTCATTTGCATGAGAAATTCATAATGAAATAAGTAAGCACCTAGGATTTGGATTTCCTTTGACAACTTTCTGTCCATATTTACGCCAACGATATCCATCATCCAGGATATCTACTTCGCTGGTAGTCTGTACAACAACTCTAGGTTCCCGAATAGCTCTGGAGGCTCCAGTCATTTCGATTGCATAAGCTTCAATTCTCCTGAAACATCAAACACAACATCATTAAGACAGTCTCATTATTAAACCATCATTTACTTTTTGAGTCTGATTAAAGAGTTGAGAAGTAACCTTCTCTTTGACTCTGATTCATCTCCTTCCCCATCATAACCCAATGATACACTGCCATGTGTTCCCCGATCGTCATCCTCCTCATCATTGGAGAAGGTAGATGATGCGTCCAATATATCACCTGATTCAACATGAGTACCATTCTGACCCTGCAAAGAGGCAGATTGGTTACAATACTCGGGACCGACAGATACTGAAGAAGTCACCTCGAGGTTGTCATGCCTCCAGTCAGGAGCCTGTGGTCCAGCTTGTTCAGGGGTTGTGTCTAGACGCATGTCAATCATAGGGTTCGATGGACCAATAGCTGAGCGGCGATTGTGAGGAGGTTTAGGATGGTTATGGGCACCCTTGTAAATAATCTCTGTTATATGGCCCTCATAAGACCGTTCAACTTTTTTCTTGACTGGACAATTTAGATGTGTGCACTTGTAATAGCTTCGTGGATATTCACTTCCTTTTACTTGTTTTTGTCCATATTTTCTCCAATTGTATCCATCTTCAGATGTTGTACCCCCAGCACCACCAGCCAAGGAATCTTCACAGCCTCTTTGATGATCTCCTTTATCCGTTTGCTGATCAATGGGTGGAGAATGTTCCAAACCACCACCAATGTTATCAAATGTCTTTTGATTTACTAAGTAAGCATTATTCTCATTATCTTTTCCCAGGGATGAGTTAGAGGAGTCTGGTTGGAGCTGGAGATTGGTTTTGATTTTATTCTGGCTTTGAAACTTGGTCAATCCCAAATTTTGATGAGAACTGTCTGACTGAATGCAAACCCCATTGGTTGGAAAGGATTGCTGAAAAAAGTCACTAAAACCATCAGCATGGAACAAGTAGATATTTGTCTATTCTAATTTTGTAATGAAAAAGGGGTACAAAGATAATTACTTTGTTTGCTGCACCTGGAAAGAAAGAGGAACCAGATTCCACAACGGGCTTGAAAGCAAAAGATGATGTGTTGAAGTCCTCAAAGACATTATCTTTACTTTTATCAGTTGCATCTAACGTAAATGCGGAACTCCTGCAACTACCATTCAGGATAAATGAAAATTTTCCAGTTGTTGGAGATGGATGTGCCTGCAGCAAAATGGTGCAGAAGCAAGTTATAAACATGACAAAAATAACTCAATGAATCTTCAACTAACTGCCATTGGTGTCACTCTGAGAAACAATTCTTTAGTTGCAGAGCAAGAAATTACAATCTATTTGTCCCATCTCCAAATAATTATAAAAAAACATCAATCAGAGAGCTTTATGCCAAAATAAATATTTAGATCAACCATTAAACCAGTTATACTCTAAAAATCCCTAAGATGCTTGTGTATATGTGCATTAAAAAATCCAAAGAAATGCAATATACCTCCAATAATTGTTTCCTGAGACCTTTCTAAAACATGGTTGTTTATGACAGTCTCAGCAAGATAAAGCAAGTTACAGAAATGTCTTGCCACATAGAAATCATCCACAGAAAGCATAACGAGGAACAGCCAAGTGTAGTATTCCAAAATTCACGGAATTGTACAATGTAACCTCGTAGTCAATAGCATGCAATCACAAAACAAAAATAACAACTGAAATAAATTGTGCAACCATTTATGAGCCTTAAGATTCAGATAAAATCATTTTGCTTATGAACAAGTTAACTAATACGTCCTCATACCAAGTAAACTAAGACTTTTATATCATACACTTACCAATGAATTTGAAAGAAAAACCGGAGAATCTAGTAGTGTCGTTGGACTTAGACCGGGTGGTATTGTCAGGTAAGGAGATCGAACATCAGAATTCATTGAAAGGTCGGGGGATTTAATGCTCTCGGTATTCAACCTCGGAGCATTAAATCCAGCTCTGGCTGCAATCCTTTCACTAAGGCCACTACGAGAGTTCGACTTTTGTTCAGAAAATGAACCTAAATCTTTAATTTGGTTCCCAAAACCACATCCTTGTGAAGCATCTTTTAAATTGTTATTTCCTGACACCATCTGTTCTTGATGTCCTAGAAGCAGCTCCTCAGTTTTACTACCATTTGAAGGCTCTGAGATTGGCCTAGAAGCACAGCTCTCACCTAAAATTGAGGAGAAGAATGCTCTTGGACTAGGACTAGGAGGCATCCATTCTCCAATTATAGCAACATTATCATCAATTCCTGCCATTAAATAAAACCCCTATACTACTGTAGGATCAATATCAGTCAAGATGTTTCACCAATATCAAACTCCTGAAACATCAAAAACATATGTAAATCTCAATGAACATTCTCCAGAGACAATCAGAACGAAACTGATGAGTAAACCATTTTCAATTGTTTTTAAATTGGCTCCTCTTCTTAGAAAGCAAAAGCGGAGAACACTGTAGACTAGGATTAAAAAAAAACACAAACACACACACTAATGGCAATTTACCAAACAAGGAATATAAAACTGAAGAAACTCTCGTGAATGACCTACATAGGTACCCGAACGAAATTGGCACTAAATAAGGTAATTAAGATAAGCCCACCTATAAATTTCATAACTTTTTAAGCGGCTTCACATCTAAATAGATGAAGATGCATCCATGAAAAATTTGAGGAAAAAATTAAAAAATTGCAATTTTAATCAAACGAAAACATACCTTCCTATGACTCAATTATAATCAGTCTATTGATTAATAAATTTCTCTTTTTGAACCAAAAAAAAAAACCCATTTCACAGTAATAATTCTCACGGTCATAACAATCAATAAATCGAATATAAAAATAAAAAGAGCGAGGTAGCTCAAGTTTACAGGGAGGTTTGTTCATTGTTGTAAACAAACAGTTTCGCCAAATTTGAGACACTGATATAAAGAAAGAATCAAACCAAATTAGACCTAGAAATAGAGACACGAAACAAAAATAGAGGATAAAAAGAAACATAATCAATGATTGAAAATCATTACCTGAATGCTTGTTGAGTCAAGACCCAGATAATAATGAAGACCAACCTCTCTTTCGCAACCACGAGTAAACCACTCTCACCACACTGGCTTGATCAATTTTCCCTTCTTCTTTTTTCACTTCTTCCTATTTTGATTCAATTCAAATGGAATCGGTATAGAAGAATAAAAACATACACAATAGACAAACTCAGCAAAATCTTCAGACCAATCTTCTCTCTCTCTCTCTCTCTCTCTCTCTCTCTTATCTGGTCTGGTCCTAACACAAATTGATGTCGAAATTATGGTATTTTTCGAAATTACAAAAAAGAAAATAAAAGTATGATATTTATGTATATATAAAAAATAAAAATTTGAGAAAGTAAGAAAAGGGGAAAAAGGGAGAAAGAAGGTATTTTGGTACTAGTGAATGGTGATTGTGTAATGGTAATGATAGGTTGTGGACCAGAAATGGATTTTGGAATCTTTAAAGAAGAGCATTTAAGAAACTGAGGGAGCAATGAAATCAAAAGAAGAGAAAAAAAGGGTTCAATTCAAAGGCATTCTTTCTAGTTTCTACGGCTGATTTTCACACATTTTCATCTCCCGTTTCAGACACCGACCAATCAACCTTAACTGTTCTCAACCAATCAATACTCGCCACATGGAATCATTTGTTGATTACTCATCTTATTATTACTAGAACTATTTAGATTAATATAAAGAGATAGAAATAAAATAATTTGTAGTTTTTATTGTGATGTTTTATTGTATAAAATTATTTATTTATTTATTTATTTGTTTTCTAGTGAAAGATAAATTTAAAATCGTATATTTCTTTTTATGTTTGGATTTAAACATAATAAAAGTAAAGTAAATATTTGTAACGTTGGGTGTCATAAGTGTATAGCTGCCTAACACCTGTATAAATATTTACCTTTCGAAAGTGATGGGATGTTGTAACTAACTTGTTGCTTATATTCCTCGATTTATAGTACCTGTTGGTCTATTTAGCTTCAACGACTATTAATAATAATACATAACAACTAATTAACAATATAGAACCACCACCCATTACTCAATTTTAGCACCAACTTTGAACTGAAATACCCAAACAAAGTAATAATCTTTATGTGAATACACAAATCAAGGTTGTATATAGCTAGATTCTTGAAAACAAACTATTGTTAGACAAAACATATACTAATTATTAATTTGTAGCATCTCATGTATCTTTATAGTGTTGTTTTAAAACTCTCTCACTTGTTAAAAAATTTATTTAGCATCAATCTTGATATTGTTCCCATATATATGTCGGAACATTGTTTGCTCAGAACACTAGAGGATGAGTTGGGTAAATGCTAAATAGAGTATGACGTGAAGTAAAGGAAAGAAAGAATAGTAATTTGAGGTTTAAGGTTAAAGGAAAATTACAACCAATTAAGTTAAAAAGACAAATATTTGTATCGAAAATTGCAAATATTAGATTTTTTTTTAAATATATTTAATATTAAACGTTATTTAATTAGATTTTTTAACTAGTTGTGAAACTTTTTTCTTATTTGATAAAAAATAAAGAATCGTATTTATGTTATTAGATGGATGCGTATGAGAGGAAGATTATAACTTGGTTATATTTCTTTCTTTTTATTTTAAAGTGTTGATAAGTATTTTATTATACCATCTTCGTCTTACAAAAGTAATTCTTTTTGAACTCATTTTCAAATAGTATATTTTAAGTGTATCTCTTTAATAATAGTAATTATTATTATTTAATTTATAAAATAATAATTTTATCTAAATATAAATATTCAATATTTTACATCTTTTATTATTTTTTCGTATTTTAAAAATAACTTATATTATCTAAATAACCACCACCGTACACATTATTATCATATTTTTCCTATCATTAACAACTTTTTTATTTTTTTTTATCGTCCAACCCCTTATTGTACGTTTTATCAAAATAGACTTGTAGACTTGTAGATTTTTTTATTGCTAGATAATAGTAGAAGTGAGAATTATGTGCTTGAACAAAGTTATATTCTTCTATTTTTTGTAATTGGTTATATCTTTTATATTTTTGATGTTTAAGTTAAAAAATTTAAAATTTTAGTTGTTTTATTTTAATGTAATTGACTTTTACTTTAAAATATAATTTTAGAATATGTAGGAAAAAAAAAAACACTTTCAAAACTTATTTTTGTCTGTTTCTAGATTTCAATATCTACTCTTCCATCTAATTTTTTTAAGAAGAGCATGAGCCATTGTTTGCTCCTCGTTGAGATCAACTAAAACCCCACCAATATCTATCATAATTGTATCAAAAAATAATGTTAAATAGTAAATGGGATTCTCTGTTTGTATAATCAATTAAAAATAATTAAATTTACTATATAAATTTTTTTTATAAAAAAATAAATATTAATTAAATGAGTCCTTTTTTTATTTTTATATTATAGAAAATAAAAAAAACAACTCAGTTAACATTTCTTTAAATAAATAAATTTAAAATAGAAATAGTTTTAAAACCAACAAAATTATTATATATGTATATTATTTTATAAAGATATAAAAGCAATAATATGTTTGCAGTTTTTTACGGCACTAGGATCTGGACCATTTCCCTAACCACCCTTTTTATGATTCGTCATCTACGAATTGAGTTTTTCTTTTTCAATAAAAAAAATTATAAAGTCAATAAAATATATGAAAAAAAAACATATTTTTAAAATTATAAAATAGTTAATGAGAAAGTATATAACAAAATTGTTACTATTACAATAAAGTAATAAAAAGAATTAATGAATTACATTTTAATCTTATAATATTTTATTTTTACTCACTAATGAGTTATAATATCATGCAACACATATAATCTAAATACAAAATTAAGATAAATTGAATTTTTTAGCTTCAAGAAGGGAGGTAGTAAAAAAAAAAAAAAAAAGAGTAGAATTTTCTGGCTAGAAAATATAAAAAGAGAGAATTGTCAGCAGGGTATGGTGGGAGTGTCAGTGCTAGGAAGTACTAGAAACTGGTCAAAAAGATAGATGTTGACCAAGTCTTTGTCTGCTTCATATAAAGCTACTCACACACTCACACTCACACTCGCTCCGCTCCAGCTTCAAAGTAGATTGTAAACCAATTCTGCGTGACATTTTCAATCAATTTTTTTTTTATTTTTTTATTTTAGCAATATTGATATAAGTAAATTTTTTATTGTTATAAAAATAATTTATTAATTATAATAATAATAATAATAAAAATAATAAATATTTTATATTTTATAATAAAAATAATATAATTATTTTTTTTGTTTGAAAAGATCATGGTGTCGGTTGTGATTAAATAATGGTGAACTGTTTGAATGGGTTGGGTTGTAGTAAAATATAATCCAACCTTAATCATTTGGGTTGAAAACTAACAAATGACTAATCAAAGCACTAAAATCAAGCAAATCTAAATTAAAAAAAATTCGTGATCAATTCGACCCAAAAATATCATAAAAATATATTTTTTTTCATTTTATAAAAATGCCAATGTAACTACGGTCCAACATGTACCCCAAGTTTAATTCAAATTTTTCAAAGAAAGTTTAAAGATATAATAATACTTAAAATTTACTAAAATTTTATGTTTTATTAAAATTATTTACTCGCTGTTAATAAATAATAATTTATTATAAATAATACATGTATAAGAATATGTTTGTATAATTTTTGATGTGTTTAAACACATCAAAAATTTTATTTAATTAATTGGTTTCGGTTCGTTTTCATAAATTGTATGATTTAATTTATTTTTTATTGTAATATGAATATGATGGGTTGGTTGGACCGTAAAACTTAAAACACGTAATTTTAATTTTAGTTTATTAATTAAATTGGTTTGATATCATCATTTATATGATTCAACACATTTTCGACTATAATGTGATGGGTTGTTTGGATGGTTACTAGAATTTTTGTTTTTAAATAATCTTTGACCCAACTCAATTTATATGGGTTAGTAAGGCTTAGTTTGTGTTTTGTCAACCCCTATTAAGATAAGGGCAAATTTATTAATTTTAAGTTTTAAGGATTAAATAAGACTAGTAAAGTTTAATTAGTTTTTAATTTTATAGATTGAATATATTAATTTTTCTTCTTAAAATTGATATTTATTAGTTTAAAGTTAACCATTACTTTTTCTAACAAAACTTTTGTTATTATAAAATAATCAATCATTCATATGGTAAGATTTAATATAACAACTCAAAATTAAATTTCAATTAAGTAACATAATAACAGTTTCCAGTAAACAATAATAAAACACAGTTATATAAACACATGAAAAACCAAAACAACACTAGTAATAAAAAAATTATTACATAAATTATATTATAACATCAAAAAATATATATATTAAAACATAAATTTCAACACATTCATTTGCAATTTAACATATACATTGAAATAAAAGTAAGTTCAAATATGATTGGTTTCTCAATACTTGCTCACTTTCTTAATTGTTAGAATAATAACCACATACATTTAAAAAATATGTGTATGGAATTAGAACTAAAAGTATAAAACAAAAAGGAAAAAAAAGAAGAGAAATTAGAAAATATAAATCAGTAAATTCGTCTAGCAAAGGGCAATTAAAAATTATAGTTGAGCCCTTTTTTTTTTGTTATTAAAATTATAATGGAGCTTGATAATTCTAAAATTCTGCTGCAATTTTGTTTGTATAGAGATATATTTTGTGGGATCCTATCTTTTGGTTTTTATATGGAATTGTGGGACCTTATTTTTTTCTTTAAAAAAAATATATATTATAAATTTAATATATTCAAATGATATTTCAAATAAATATTAAAAATATTTTTGAGCTTATAAAATCATGTCTATTAAAAAATTATTATGCTAGTGAAAGTTACTATAAATCTATAAAAATAAGTGATCATAAAACTACATTAATTATATTTATAAAGATAGAACATGAAAAGATCACATTAATTATGATAAAAGTATAGAAAAATGTATTAATTTTTAATTATATTAATATAAGTTTATTAATTATTAAAAATATATTAGAATTTAAAAATAAAAAAAATCATAAATATAAATTTTTTAAATTTGTTTATGTATTTTAAATTAATTGAGACATGTTTATTATCTAAATTCATATTTTATGGATTATAATTAATTTTAAAAAATATGATTATTTTTAATATTTTTGAAATTTTAAAGTTATTGTATATTTTTTATAATTATTGATATTATAATATCTTATTAAATATTTAATAAATTAATGTATTTTTTTATCATAATTAATGTATTTTTGTTTCCATTATCCAATTTATAATATATCGGTCTAATCCTACAACACTGTTATCAATGAAACCCTTCTGGTGTCCTCTTGCTTTATCTAAATTTGGTTATCTTTCTCTTTTAAATATATATATATATATATATATATATATATATATATATATATATATATATATATATATATAACTATGGGCCCAGCACAATGGCTTAGGGTTGAATGGACAACTGCAAGCTGGATCGAGACCTCTACATTGGGCTTTCTAATAACCCTTTGATCATATGTCACTCAATTTTTATCCCCACACAAATTTCTCAATTAAAAATTCTTTTACTTTATATCTTATTAATATAATTATAATATCTCATTTAAAAAACTATCAAAAGGTTTAAACATAACATATTTTTTAACAAATGAATATATTAATACCATCATTATTATGTTAGATACTTAAGAACTCGTAATTTTTAAAATAAATATTTCAACTTCGTAATTTATAGTTTAGATATTATTATCAATCATGTTATTAAAATAAATAGATTTAAACATATAATTTATTAAAATAAATACTTTTAAACATATAATTTATTAAAATAAATACTTTTAGTCTATTAAAATTTTTAAAAATAAATATTTATAGTGCATAACATTCATAAATAACATAAATATAGATATCTATTTTTAAAATTATGAAATTAGAGTATTTATTACGCATGGTTATGCTAAACTATTAGTATAGATTATTAAAAAAATTAATAAAATTAATAATGTTTCACTACTTTAGTACTTTAGTGGCATTTTATTTAAAATATATATATATATATATATAAATTTGATGTAATATGTTATTTAATTGATGATTTTTCATATATACAACAATACATATACAATATTTAGAAAATATTTTTGGATAATTAATTAATTAAACGATATTTAATTGATATTTTAAATATCTTCTGAATAGCATACATGTATTGTTACACATGTTAAAAATTCTCAATTATATTAAATTATAAAATTTTTAACTAAAGTAATACCAAATTATCATCTTAATAATATAGTTAAAAAATTATAATACTACTAAGATAACAAATTTTAAAAAAATTTATATACAAATTAAACCCTAATTAGTGATATACACAATTATATATTATACATTTTTAACCTAATAAAATGTACCTTAATTTTGTTAGAATACTTCTTCTTCACTCTATCATGACATTTTCTGTAATTATTTCATTTATTTTTATTTCTGCGTATCGTATATTAGTATGAAAGATGACTTTAATGTCATGTCCCCCTAAATTAGTCATTCTCATCATTATCCCCGGAAGTCTAAATTCCTCCCAACTCCATGGCGTGATGGAGTAGTACGAACCGGTAGCAATTTCTGATAGGAGAGGTTGATTCCAACGTAAAGTAACTTATATGATTAATTTTAATCTATTTATTAAATAGATTAAATACGATAAAATATAATAAATTAAAATTTATTTATTAAATTTCATAATAATATATTTTTAATTGAATTTTTTTAATAAATAATATCGCAATAAAAATATTTTTATTAATAAATTCATTTATAAAATGAATCTACATTTACCACAGCTTGAGCTTAGTTGATTCACCCGTACCCACTTGATTCGAAACGCGGCTAAATGTCAAAATTTATACAATCGTTCAATCTTTTTTTGAAGATAGCATATCTATCTTATATTTAACCTTCTAGTTATATATATATATATATATGATTTATTTTTTAAAAATAACTTATATAAAGAAAGTAATTTGTGTATAATATTATGTATTATTAAAATTTGATATAATAAAAGTTCATATTTTTAATTATTCTATTTATTACATATCGAAAATATATATAACCCGGAGAATTGAAGTATATAAAAAAACTATGATACAACTTTAAATAAGAAATAATTAAAAGTAGATAGAAAAATAATACGAACCTTCAATCAAAAATAGAGAAGATAATAATGAGTGAACATGCAGACGATAAGTCATTGATAATTTATGTTTTACTTACAAAAAAGAAATAGTGTGTAATTAACAAATTCTTAGAATATAAAAGATTTGATGCGACTTGTCTCCCACCAAGGAAGATTATTAGTTCTGCGTTATACATCAATTATCAAATTTTATAAATAAAAACTATTGAAATTCATTATTATATAGAAAAATATTAGCTTTAAATCATTGGTAGTAAAGTTTTCGAAATAAAATATATTAGATATTTTTTATAATTAATTAAATCTTCGTACTATATTAAAAAAATTTAAATCATAAACACAAGAAAAGAATTTTAATGAAACACAATTAAAACAATTATAAAAATAACATAAATATTCTAGATTAACATCTAAATGAAAAAAAAATCATTATTATCTATAAGAATAAATACAAACATATATTTTTATTTAAATGAACTAAAATAAACGGTGATAAAAGCTAAACTACTTTAACGAGATTACTATAGAATTATATCCTTTTAGTAAAAAAAAAATTATAATTAAAAAAAAGTTAGGACTAGAAATAAGAGACTAAATATCATAGCTTTGAAATCGTAGTCATTAAATCTTATGACTTTGAGAATCAAGATTACTATATTTCATATTTAACTTGCTTGAAGATTAAATTTTAGACTGAAAGTCTCCTCTCTATTGTATTGTATTGAATATAAAACTTTTAAGGATTCAATTCATGAAATTGAATGAGACACTGTTAGCTTTCATTTTCAATCTTATTGCTATTCTTCGAACCAATGCATGATTTGATAGATTACATCCGGTAAATATCATATATATAGCTTGAAATCATGACACGGTTTTAATCTAATAACTTTATTTCACAAGTCAGAGGTTTAAACACCACCACTAATATTTTCACAAAAAAATCCACAAAGAAGCACGGAAAAATCGGAAACTGCTATATTCGAACAAATTCCACAAGTTAATTATGGTGCCTCCAATGGTTTCCACTTTTCAAAGAAGTATATTATTACTTTTTAATAGTTTTAATAGTACATGACTCAACCTTTTGCATTGAAGGAAGACTCAATATTGGCTTTCCAATTCAGTGTTCAAAGTGTGGTTTTTGAACTAGTGGAGAAGGTCGGATCGCATTGTATTGATCTTTATCAATATGATACTGTTTATGTTGTTGTTAAGATTATCTTTCTTTGATTAATAATTATTATTCTCATTTTACCAAATATAATATCACACTAGATCTCTAACATAATTTTGTCCAAATATAATCTCTTAAGTTACCAGTCTGTATATGATTATTGCTTAATCATTAAGATATTATCTTTATTTAAAAAACAAAAAAAGTTTTAATACAAAGGACAACATGGCTAGTAAACGACAATGAAATCCACAACATAGCAACCATTTAAGTAAAAGAAAGCCTTAATACCATGAAACTACATTTTCATGGATCTCTTGACACACTTAAACGTGTAATGATAGTAGTTTTGAATTCATAAGCCCATACGATCTGTTTAAAATACATGGGCAGGAGCTGCAGTTGAGATCATAGTTTGTTGCCAAACCACTAGAAAAACGAACATTGGTATGTGAGATGTTTCATGGCAGAGTTCAGTTGAAAAGGACTGTTTTCAGGAGCAAACCTGATCAATGAAACAAGCAGTTCTTGCTAGAATATTGTAATATGATCAAAACCATGCACGAGCAAAATGAAAACAAGAAGTGAAAATGATAGAATTATGATTTCGATTTACCAATAAAACACATGCTAAAAATTTACAAAATTCTATATTTTCCATCTTTGTATGAACAACAACATTAAGCATAATGGAAAACAAATTGTGAAACACAAGTTAACAAAACTGTGACAGAAAACACAAGCAAACAATAAAGTTTTAACTCTTTTGTTGATCGACAGAAACAGCATGCAAATCACCTGACTTAAATCAACCAAACAACTGCAACATTGTTCTCCTATGTCCTCTTCAACTTTGCTTTCTTCAAAACCTTTCCTATTATTTACATAACCCAAAAATGAAAAATTTGAAGACCGAAATGTCCACTTTCAGAAGAATTTCCATAAATGATATATACTGCATGTATGTACCAATGGAATGCCTACATAAAGCTGATGAGTAAGATTGAACTCCTTTTCATGATTCTTCAATAACAATGTCTTTTACTGAAAATACATCAAGACTATCATTCTCTGAATCAACCTGTAGCTCTTTAAACATAGCCATCACCTGTATCATGGTTGGCCGTCTGAATGGTCGATCATCTAAGCAGTCAAATGCAATCTTTAAATAATGAATTAGTTCAGACTCGTTAGATTTCTCTATCAACAACTCATGATCAAGAATTTCATTACTTTTATGTTCTCTCTGAAGCTGCCTTGCCCATCCAACAAGGTTATTTTCATCACCAAACTCAGAAGGATCAATTGGCCTCTTGCCTGAGAGAAGCTCGAGAAGTATGACACCGTAGCTGTAGACATCCCCTTTTGTTGTGCACCTAAAACTCTGGTAGTATTCGGGGGGAACATAGCCTGGTGTTCCAGCAAGAGTGCTTACACTGAGATGAGTCTCGAGAGCATTAACTAATCGTGCCATACCAAAATCAGATACTCTAGCCTCGAAATTTTCATCAAGAAGAACATTGCTAGACTTCATGTCACGGTGGATGATATGAGGTATGCAGCTATGATGAAGGAAAGCAAGACCTCTTGCAGATCCTATGGCAATCTTCCTTCGTGCAGCCCAATCAAGCTTTGCTTCCCCTCTCTTAGCCTCATCATGAAGAACAGACTCCAAACTCCCCCATTTCATGTACTCGTACACAAGGAGCCTCTCCTCTCCAACCTTACAGTAACCTAGCAAGGGAACCAGGTTTCGGTGCTTTATCTTTCCAATTGTCTCCATTTCTGCCATAAACTCCCTATCTCCTTGACTAGTCACATGAATGAGCTTCTTAATGGCAACAACACGGCCATCTTTCAGCTGTGCCTTATAGACCTCACCAAACCCTCCAGAACCTATCATGCTATCAGCACTGAAACCATTTGTAGCTTCAAGCAGATGAGCAAAAGTCAACTTCAGCAAAGGTTTCTCGAATGTGGCTACACTTATGCTCATAGGTTCAGGAACACTGGAAAGTTTCCAGCTACTGCTACCTGAAGTTGGAAGACTTTCTATGTATTTCTCTCTTTTTTCCGTGTTTTTGTGGTATGTGTTTACTCGGTAAAGGGCTAATGTAAAAAAAAGGATACAAAGGACAAAGAAAGTGATGCCAATGGCCATGCCTGTTGCCACAGGCTGTTTCTTCCCATGAGTCCTAAACATCGGGGCATGGCCTGCAGAGCTACATGGTTGTAAAGGAACCCCACAAAGGCCAGAATTATTCTCATATCTTGATTGTGGGAAAGTGGTGAGCTGCCCTCCAGAGGGAATTGGACCAGTAAGATTATTGTTAGAGACATCAAGGTCACTAAGAAAAGATAGAGTCACCAATGATCCTGGGATAGACCCCTGAAGGTTATTGTGAGAGAGATCAAGAACTCCTACTTCCTTTAATCCCCCAAAGCTATCAGGAATTATTCCAGTTAACCTGTTATGACCAAAATTCAACACTTGCACAAAGCTCATTGTACCAATGCTTTCCGGAATCATTCCTGAAAAGGTATTGTAAGAGAGATCAAGGTAAATCATGCTGCCATTGTTGGAAAAGGTATAAACTGTTACTCCAGAGTATATTCGTGTCGAAGGACAAGAGTGAACCATTGGAAATTTTTCCAACCTCTCAGGTCGGATCCCCTCAAATTCAACTAGACCTCCAGCCCCTCTACAAGCTGTTCCTCCCTCATTTCTTATAAAGGCAAACTGCTTACCAGAAACGAGTCCCGAAATGACAAGGCCAGTTTGATTAGCAAGCTCTGACGGGATAGAACCAGTTAACTCATTGCTGTTTAGATCAAGCCAAATGAGGCCTGGACACTTGCCAAGCTCCGGCGGTATTTGCCCAGATAGTGAATTGTTGCCCATTTGAAGGATAGCTAGTTTTTGGAGATTACCTATACCCGAAGGAATTTCTCCTGTAAGTCTATTGCTAGACAATGATATCCAAATCATATTAGTGCAGTTGGCAATGGAATGAGGAATTGTTCCATTAATAAGGTTGTTGTTCAAAATGAGGGTCTGAAGATTTCCTCCGTTGATGCAAATGCCTTCTGGGATTCCACCTGTGATGTTATTTGCCCACATAATTATGTCAGAAAGATTAGGCAATGTCCAGACTTCCAAGGGAATTGGTCCACTTAGTCCGTTGAAACTAAAATCAATTGTCTTCAGGTTTTTGCAGTTTCCAAGGCCAAAAGGAACACTCCCAGAAAAAAAGTTATCGGCAAGAAGCATCTTTTCCAAAGCTGTGGGACTTGTTGAGGAGCAAAACCAAGAAGGAATGCTCCCCGTTAAGGCATTAGAACTGAGGTCGAGCACTTGAAGCCGAGTACAATTGGTGAGAGAGTGTGGCACCGGGCCAGTTATGTTATTGAATGGCACATAGAGATATCTCATATTATGCAAATGACTAACAACAGTACTTAGAAAATTCCCCAAGAGTTGATTGTTTCCAAGGTTAAGACTAACCAAAGAAGAGCATGATGCAAAACTCAAAGGCAATTCACCAATTAGTTTATTTGCAGAAAGATCAAGCTCCTCTAGAGTCCCACAAAGTTGTCCTAGTTCAGGAGGTATTTCACCAGAAAAATTATTATGAGCCAAAGAAAGTTGCCTCAAATTCCTAAGAAGTCCCAAAACACTTGGAATCCTATCCTGCAGCTTATTACTTGAGAGATCAAGTGTCTCCAAAAGCTGGCAATTCCTTAAACTATCCGGGAATTGCGAGCCTGAGAGGCCAATATGCGACAGCTTAAGTGATGTAAGGTTGCTACACTTCCCTAAATCAAAGCCAGAAAAATTACCAGAGAAATTGTTGTGAGAGAGATCCAAATCCTTAAGTGATGCCGGGACATCTCCCACAAAGCGAGGTGGTATCTCCCCGGTCAGTAAATTGTAGGAAAGGTCAAGAGTGGACAGACTTTTACAACCCCGAAGAGAAACACCCAACTTGTCACTTAGCTTATTATCGGATAAGTTCAGCAGCTTCAAGTTCTGGCAGTTGGACAGAGAGTAAGTAAGAAAATTTGAGTTGGAAATTCGATTTCGAGAGAGATCAAGCTTCAGCAGGGAAGGTCCAAAGATGAGGCTGCCTCCAGGAATGAAATTGTGAGACAGATTCACATAAGCCAGATGATTACAAGAAACCAAGAAAGACTGTGCAGGAAGAGGGTCTGAGAGGTTGTTGGAGGACAAGTCCAGTATCACCAATTTGCAGGAGCTAGAATTGGATGCAGAGAGATCACCAGCTGAGAAAGAATTGCCTTGAAGAAACAATTTTTGAAGATTGGGCAGAGATGTGAGAGTAGGAAGGTGAAGGCTACCAATTAAACCAGCGTTGGTGAGATTAAGGGCAGTGACACTACCGTTCTGAGAACAGAAAACTCCTCTCCATAAACAAGGATTGGAAGAGTCAACTTTCCAATCTGCCAAAAAACCATAGGAATCAGATTTGACAGAGGATTTCTTGAAGGCTAGTAACAAACCCACTACGTCATTAACATTTTTGCTATTTTCTGGTTGTTGAAGTAGAGATAAGTCTCTGGAACTTGAAGCCAATATTAGCTGCCTTTGAACTACAAACAACAATATAAACCAGAGTAGTCCCTTGGTATTATGCATTTATGTAAACTTTCCTTGTTCTGATTCTATAATAGATGCCTTGATGCTCAATTAGTTGCTGTTAGTTTCCCTGCATTTTATTTTCTGGGTTTCTTCAAATTTTGTAGAAAAGATGATTGACCTGATTTTTAGTCAGCTTCTTCCCATAGAATTGTGGATTGTAGAAAGAGAGTGATTTCTGCAGACGAATGCAAAGAAGAGAAAATTACTCAAAATAGCAGTGGACTCATAAAAAAACGCTGACAAATCATTATCT
Source organism: Hippophae rhamnoides (assembly GCA_033030585.1). Taxonomy (NCBI): domain Eukaryota; kingdom Viridiplantae; phylum Streptophyta; class Magnoliopsida; order Rosales; family Elaeagnaceae; genus Hippophae; species Hippophae rhamnoides. Next base: position 54,841,746 of record CM065428.1, on the reverse strand, counting down.
CTTTGTCCCTTTCTTGTTCTCTACCTCTTGGTTTCCTAGACAGGTCGTGTTCACTTCATTTTCAGATCTGCATCAAACCCACTCTGTTGCCTTAAAATATTTTTTCTTGTTTTTTTTAAAGGATAGCTCGAAAAGCTGTTCAATCAACAAACAAATAAGGAAAATTCAAAAAAATAAATCAAAAATTCAAAAAAAAAAGGGTCTACTATGTGATGAAAATCACTATCAAAGTCCAAAATATGCAATGTAAGGATAGCAGAATCCCAAAAGCAAATAAGTTACTAAATCGCTAAATGTAAAAAATGATAATGGTAATAGTAATGAAAAGAAAAATTATGTGAAGCAAAAGAGAGACTTATTAAGCAAGGCTCGAGTGTAAGAAGATATGAAGATGTGGTGTACAATCAATAATCAGTTAAGGAAAACAGAGGAGGAAGATACCTTAATCCTTGGAATGACAGAAGAGTTTGCCAAAGTACGACGTTCAGAAATGTCGGCCTTTGTTGGTCAGAGAGAAAGAAACAATCCTCGACAAACTCACTCACTTGTTACTAATTGATTCAATAAAATAAAATATAAAAAAAAACAACCCTCCAGTCCAGACCCAGATAGTACTACCTACCAAGTACTAACCAAAGCTTTGCTCAACTTTTTTTGTTTTTTTTTTCTTCCCTCTCTATTTAAATATTTACAAAGCAAGGAAAAGAAACCCAGAACTCCTGTGTTAGAAAATTTTGATCAGAAGGGCCAGCTGCTATTGTGACTGTTCTATGATGCTTCTGAGTCTCTGTTGGTAGCTTCTCTAAACAGAAAGAAGAAATGGGTTAGAAAATGATCACAAGAATCAAAAGAAGAGAAACAAAAAATATAAATATAAATATAAATATAAAGGAAGATGTTTGGAGTTGGAAATAAAGTAAGAGACACGGAACTCTATGTGCCAAACAGGGAATAGAAAAAAGCCAACTTGAGTTGGTGGCTTGATGACAACAGAACGAGCAAGAGGAAGCCGCAGGAGGGCAAACGCTTATGACATATAGATTTTTATTTTAAGTATAAGTATGTAAATATGGTAATTATAAAAAAAACAAAAAGTTACAACCTCCCATATAATCCTCTCAAAATTTATAATTATAAGAATAATTTTTTTATTATTAAAAAAATATTATATATTATTTAATTTTAAATTAAGTAAAATTATATTATATTATATTTAAATTAAATTATTATTATTTACATTCATTTAATTTTAAACGATTTTAAATTAAATTTTATTCAATATCATTAAAATATTATAAAATTTTAAGTATTATTTTTTTATAATTTTTCAAAAAAATCTTAATGCTTTAGTATATATTTTATAACCTAATATTTTTATTTAATTATTTTTTAATTTTAATTTTAATCTTTACTTACCTACGTCCAAAAAATAATATTTTAATTAATGTATTAAGTAATAACATTTTATTTTTTTATAATTTTTATTGTAATAATAATTAAATTAAAAAAATATTTTTTATTTAAAAAATTAATGATGACTTAAAATTAAGTTAAATAACTTAACAACTATTTTTTTATATATAAAAAAATATAGTTGTAAAATTAATATTTCTCATAAGAAATTTGTGAGTACTAGTGTTGGTGACCTCGTGCTTTTGTACATTTGATTTTTAAATCTGGGTCCGATTAAAGTTAAAATTTAAAGTTGTAATATATTAATTATAACTGTTATGGTAGGATAATTTTGTATCTCATAAATTTTATTTTATTATGATACTGATTAACTTTGTAATATCTTCTCACATTTGTTAATGTTTTTCCATACAAAGTAATATTTTATCAAAATTATTTTAAAATAAGATTTATGATAAGAATTTTAATAAAAGTAAAAATTTAATAAATTCAAGTGATTTAAAAAAAAATTGTTCCAAGTTATAATTTGTTATTTAAAAAAGGTGTAAATTATGAAAAGTTAACATTGAAATAAAGCTGGACCCGAATAGCAGATAATTGCAAGTGTTATTTATGAATTAATGGACAAAGAAAAAATATCGAGGCAATAGACAAGAAAAAGAATTAGTTGAAACTTTGAGGCGGGTTTACATAAAAACAGAGGGGGCAGGTACGTATGACACATGATATTGAATTTTGAGGACTTTTTTCTTTCGTTTTTAATGGACTATTTCGGTGTGTGTGTGTGAAGTTGTTTTCATAATATATTTATTGTTAATTTTAAAATATTTTAATTAATCTATAATAAATATATTGAAGACAAAATGAAATTTTTGTTAACTTTTAAATTTAACAATAAATAAACTATTTCAATAGTTTCAACTTTTTAAAGAATATAATATTTTGACCAACATTTAGTAAATATATTGATAAAGTAATGATTAATGAGTTAGATTAAATGTTAAAAATAATTATAAAATTGTTTATCAATACGTGTTATTATATTATTACATATAGAATGCATATATGAATTAAATTTTAATATAAATCATGTTTTTTTTGTTAGTCTCTTTATTAGTAGTACCTTGTAATAAAAAATTTGATATATTATTATTGATAAATATAATTAATTAAAATAATACATTAATTATATATATATATATTATTTGATTAACTATAAGTTCAATGCTTGCTTGTGGAAGACGGAGACCAAAACGATGAAGCAAAGGCGATGTGTCAATCACCAATCCCTTCCGTATCTACAGTCAAACACTCCGCTAATGGAGAAATGTGATTTTACCATGAAATGGTCGTTTCGAGCAATTTGCACTGTTAAATAAAAAACCTGTACGTAAATCATTCCATTATTGTTTAATTTTTAAACCTTAATAAAAATATTTATAATTTTTTTACAATAATAAAAAATATAACATATATGCATTAATATTATATAAAAAAAATATATGCCTTTTTTTGTGAGATTAAAAATAAATCTATATAAAAAAATTATGATATACAATTAAGAATATATGAAAATAAGTAATTTTTCACGTGGATATCGATTAGGAGGAAATCTCTTAACTTATAAATTAATACATATTTTTTTATTTTAATGTAGGAGTTGGGAGGTGTTGTTATTTTTTTATTTATCTTTTATTTATTAAATTAAATAATATATTAATTTTTATGACTTAACTAAGTTATATTTCAAATATTAATTTATTATTTAACTTTTCTAATTTAATTAATTTAAGATCCTAATTTTTTTAATTTATCAAATTTTATATCCTTACACATATTTAAGTTAGTCAAAGTTTAATAAATTATGATCTCAAATATCAAATGGGAGAAATTGGAATAATAAGTTAGTGATGATTAACTCGTTCATGTTATTGTTATGATTGATTAAAAATAATATTGTGGCCATAGTCAAAATAGAGGCTTAATTTGTAAGAAAATTCATACGCCATTACCATATCATTAAAAAGATGAAAGCTGATAACCTTGTTTCAATAAAGTTAATAGGAAAATTAGAAATTAGTTTTATTGAACGAAGAAACGTTTAAGATATGAAATGAACTCTTGACGCTATAAATACGCTTCATTTCTTCATTGATAATCATCCCAAAAATAGAGAAAAGCTTGTAGAGAAGTTTGAGTGAGAGAATTTTGTGGGAAAATTCTCCCAGCTTGTAATTGCCTGGTTTTTCGTGAGAAAATTACTGAGAATGTGGTTGTAACAAATTTTCACATAGTAAATTTTTCTCTGGTTGTCTTTTGACAACGAAAGTGGTTTTTCTCTAATTTGGAGTTTTCACTATAATTATTGTGTTGTGTATTATCTATTTCTCTGTTATTTGATATTCTACTAAGGAAGATCTTGGAAGGGATAATTTGTGATTATACCATTTTATCCAAATTTCCTAACAGTTATAAAAATTGTGTAATTAATTAATCATTCAATCTACTAATTATTTACATCTTACTTTAATGTTTATCTTGAATCCTTCTGGTAACACTTTTATTTTATAAGAAAAAACTTTTAAGCCATAATTTAAAAAGAAATTATAAAATACTTTGTGTTTAATAAAATTTTTATTTTTTCATAAAAATGTAAGCTTTTATTGTCTTAAATTTATTATTTTTTTCCTAATTGATCATATGAATATACAATTTAAATTATTGAATTGTTAAATTAATACAATATTTAAGAAAAAATATGATATTTTTAGGTATAAGCACAAAAATGATGGTGCCTATATATATATATAGACATAATAGTTAGAAAAAATTATTAAATAACACAAATGTTTAGGATAATTTAATTTGTTATTTTTAAAATGTTAATTAGTTTGATATATAATTAAGAAAAAAATTAACTTTAATTACAAAATTTTACATAAAATTGCTAATTATAATCAAATTTTTGATAAAAAGTAATTTTTTAATTAAATTATAACACTAATATTGTAAATGTAAGGAACTTGAACTAAATTTAAATTTTTGTATCCACTTATGAGCTCAAATGTAAGAAAATAAAACAAGTGTCACAAAATCAAGATGTTAAATTTACAATATTTTAAGTAGAATATAATAATTGACGTTAGCCCTTCACAAAAAAAAATTTGTGTCTGATTGTATCTAGTTGGTGAAGTAAGGATTACTCTAAATGTAATAATATGTTTAGTATTTAATCAAGAGTGATGAGTTAGCAGTAACTAACCTACACTCTATACATTCTATATATACATGTATAAGTATAACAAGAATAATCAATCAGAGAATATCATTTTCATTTGTTTACTTGTTTCTTTCTTCTTTGATTTGTTTGCATGTTATTAGAGCGCAAAGTTTTAAACTAAGATTTCATGTATGTTCCCTTCGTTCAACAATTTCGTGATCATAGTATGTGTTTGAAGATAAACGATGAGTCGATTAATTCAGAAGCAGTAGCTACGCAAGATAAGAACACTAATCGAAGAGTTCTTGACTCTATAGTGATTCCTCCGATAAACATCACAATTGGTGTTAAAATTGATAGAGTTAACTTCTTTATCTAGAAACAACAAATGTTGAATATCTGCATATGAACTTGAAGACTATATGGATGGAACTTTCAAGATTCCAAAGAAAGTAAATCTTGGTGGAACATTGAATATCGATTATCTAAATTAGAGTTGAATCAATAAAACTCTCAAGAGTTGGCTTTACAATTCTGTGTCTTGATTAATGTACACTTATATTGCTGAATACAATAATACATATGATCAATGACATTCTCTTGAGTCTATTTTTAATGCAGTTTCAACATCAATAAATACGGAGATATGAAGTCAATTACAAGGTTTGAGGAAAGGAAATTTATCGATCAATGAATTTGTGAAAAAGGCTAAAAAATTATTAGTATAACTAGCTATTGTAGGTGATTTTGTGCCTGAGCAAGAATTAATTCTATACATTTTTAATGGATTGAGCTCGGATTATAATCCTTGCATTTGTTCCATTAACAATAGAACCGGTGATGTATGATGTAATCTCAATTTCTTTCTTATGATAACTTTTTATAATGAAAATTTAAATATGTCACTAGTCAAATTGCTCAAGCAAACCTTACTAGAGATCCTCCTGACCAGACTAATAATAGCATATCTAAGAACTTTGGAGTAGGTTCTAGGTAGTATTAGAATCAGTCAAATAATAACTCTAGAATGGGTCAAGGAAGATGAGGTTTTAATTCTTTCCAAAATAATGGTAGTAAATCTTATAAAAATTCTAGTGGTCATAACTAAAGACAGAAAAAGAATATATAGTACCAATTTTACTAGAAAACTGGTCATGTTGCACAATTGCCTCACAATTTCAACATCAATAAGGTGATAATGAAAATCTTTTTATTTCTTTGATCTTAGACAGTGGATCCACTAGTCATATGACAAATGATGTGGGCAATCTTGGTAATAAGTTCCTTGTGTGGGCTTAGATGGAGTCTTTGTTGGAAATAGTAATATTCTTTATGTGTCTCATATTGGTAGCACTAGGCTTAACACTAACAAAACTGATTTTGCTTTACATAATGTCATGCATGCTTATGGTCTTAGTACTAGTCTAATTTATGTACAAAAGTTTTGTTTGGATAATAATATTTTCATAGAATTTTATGCACATTGTTTTTGTGTTAAGGACAATAATACGATGAAGATACTTTATCAAGGAATTATTCATCGTGGTTTGTTCTAGTGTATAGAAAAGTCTACTACTAGGGATGTAAAGAACAACTCAGCCTTGATAGCTTTTAGTTCTACTTGGCATAATCAACTTTAATGTATAATCAATAAAGTTTTACATAATATTGATTGTAAAATAATTTCTTCTCAAGATTATGTTGCTTGTACTGCTTGTGCAATTGTAAAGTCCCATACGTTATTTTTGTTTCACAATATGTAACAATGTCTAAACCTTTTGAGCTTGTTTACTTGGATATTTGGGATCCTACACCTTGTTTTGGAATAATTCAGAACTTCACTTTCTTCTCATTGTTGATGATGCAACTCATTTTTAATGGATTTATTTTCTTAACTCTCGTGATCATCAAGCTGTGGGAATGTTTTTACAGTTTAAAGCAATGGTAGACTGTTAGTTTGATTCTTCTATTAAACAAGTGTTATGAGTTTAAGGCTTTGGCTAAAATCCTTGTTTTAGAAGGCATTATGTAAATGTTGACATATCATCATATATAATAGCAAAATGGAATAGAGTAGTGTTGGCATTTTAGGGTAATGGATAATGGTTTAACTTTGTTATTTAAGTCAGGTATACCACTTCAATATTAGCCCTATGTTTTTCGAACTACACTTTTTACTTTAAATCGTGTTTCTATTAAGGGACTTGATTTTGTGTTACCTTATGAGAAGTTGTATGGAAAATGACATGATTATAGTTTCTTAAAAGTATTTGGATGCGTGTTTTTTCCATGTCTATGCCTTTATACATTGAACAAGTTATAGGCATAATCTACATTATGTTGTTTGCTGGGGTATGCTCATAATCAGAGGGGTTATGTGTGTATGGATATGTTTTCTAAGAAATGTTATGGTAATCATCATGTTGTCTTTACTTTGATTTCATTTTATTTTCTTAATGAGCAAGATGTTATGTCTAATAAGTCTACTTCTGATCCGTCTCTCTTGTATGTTCCTGCTTAGTTATTTGCATAATAATGTGCCTTCTTAGCCTTCAATAATTAATAGTATATTTCTTTTTATGGCTTTTTCTGACTCTTTGGGCAATCTTTATCCATTAATTGGTTTTTCTTCTCATTATACTCAAAGTGTCATACCTACTCATAGGTCTACCATTTTTTATGCAAAAGTAAAAGAGCTAGTGGTTTTGATCATTCCTCATCCAATCATAGGTGACACATCATCTGAGCCTTGTACTTCTTTTGATTTAATTGTTATAGTTCTTACTTCTAATATGCATCCCATGCTTTCTATACAAGTGTTGCTCAGTTGTTGATAGAACCCAAGAATGTTGCAGAGGCTTTAAGTATACATGAATGAAAACTTACTATGTATACCAAATACAATGCTTTATTGAGGAATAAGATATGAGATTTGGTTTATTTGTCACCTAATAGGAAGGTTATTAGTAGTCTTTGGGTATGACTAAGTTAGACGGTACTCTTGATAAATATAAAGCTTTCATGGTTACGTAAGGCTATGCTCAAACCGAGGGCTTAGATTTCAATGAAATTTATATTCTTGTGATTTAGGCTTCCTCTTTCAGAATTGTTCTTACTGTGACATTGTATTATTGTTGGTCTATTCGAAAGCTTGACAATAATAATGTTTTTCTGAAGGGGAACTTGAAAAGTAGGTTTTCTTGAAACATCCTACTAATTTTATTGATCCTTTTCACCTATAGAAAGTGTCATTTGAAGAAGGCCTTGTATAGCCTAAAACATGCACCTTGTGCATGGTTTCTTAAGTTAAGCACTTGTTTAATGTAGTAGGTGTTAATCTCAAGTTTGATACAAGTGTCTTTTCGCTTGTTAAAAGGCATAACACTATTATGGTATTGGTTTATGTTGGTGATTTAATAATCATTAGTAGTAATTCATCAAGATTGATGTCCTTATCCAAAAGTTGCATGCTTGTTTTTCTTTAAAGGATCTTGGTCTTTTACATTTTTTTTTTAGTATTGAGGTAACTGAACATGTTGGTGGACTGCACTTGTGTCAAGCTAAGTCTATGCATTCTTTATTCTCAAGGGCTAGTGTATTTGATGTTATATCTATTGCTAGACCAAAGCAATCAGGAAGAGTAATATCTAGATAAGATGATAGCTTATTGGATGACACAAAAACTCACTTGTATAGAAACATCGTAGAAGCTTTATAGTACTGTGTAGTAAATCAACTAGAAATAGCATTTACCATTGGTAAATTGTGTCAATTTATAAGCTATCCAATTGATGCACATTGGTAATGAGTCAAACATGTGGATTGAGAGATTTAGAGCTATTGGCTTACACTAATATTGATTGGATAGTTGCACAGATGATAGGAAAAATGTAGGTGGTTATTGTATGTACTGAATACAGATCATTGGCCATAAGTGATGTAGAACATGAGAGAATATCATTTTCATTTGTTCTTCTTGTTTCTTTCTTCCTTGATTTGTTTTTAGTATCTACATATTTTATTTTGTGCTATTTTTTAGAAAAGTAAATTATTTTTTAAATTTTAAAATATTTTGACACATAATATAATATAAAAATATGAATCAATTTAATGGAAATCAATATATTATTAACAATTAGTATATTTTAATAATTTTTGTTTGTTTTGGGAGAAAATATTAGACAATATTAATTTAAAATTTAATAACAAGGATTGTTGGATATTTTATTTTTATTTTTTGACAACAAATTTAAAACATAATAAAAATGAATTCTTTATTAGCTAAAACTAAAGGAATTTAGCAAAACTTTTCGGCATTAGTTGCTAATGATTTCAATTTAATAATTGAATTGAATTGAATAAAATTTAATAATTTATAAGATATGATTCACTTAATTGTCAGATATTAAAATTTATACGTCGTATATTTCAAATTAAAGATACGAATAACAACAAAAGATCATTTAATAAATAAAAAAACGATTTGATTTACATACGTTAAAATGCATAATATTTTATACAAGTGTTAAGTTATTATAAGTTTTAAAACGATTTATTATCACAAATATTTTTATTATTTATAATTTTCATCATAAATATTTTAAAGTTAATAAATTTTTTTAATTAAAATTAAAAATTAAAAAAGCTTCTTGAAAAAAAAGGAAACCTAAAATGTCGTAAAAAATCCTATTAGAATACTATGTTGATTTATTCTATTAATCAGATATATAAGTTATATGGTTGGTTAATAACTATACTGTTGCTAACGCTTTAAAATATATTTTAATTTTCAACTTTTTTTCATATATATTTTAGTTTTAATTTTTAAAAATTTAATAATTTGAGTTTAAATTAATATAATTTACTTCTTAATTTTTTAACGAAAATAAAAAGTTAATGGTTGATTCTTTTAACGAAATATTGAAATTATTAAATCTTAAAAATTATAGATTAAAATATAAGATAAAAATGATGAATAAAATTAGCGTGATCAGATAAAATGTGGATGAATTAACTAATAATCTATATATAGATAAAATCATATTACAATCGGGTAAAAACTGTTTTGTTTCGAACTGTTGTATGCCCCTGTGTGAAATTAATTGGACATAAAATTGAAGTGAAGAAAAAAATACTTTTTGAAAAAAAATAGGATAGTAATTATCATAAAAATAATTTTATTTAATAATAATATCATTAAATTTAATTTAATATTAAAAATAATATATATATATATATATATATTTATAATAATAATTGTTTTTACAAAATTTATGTGTTAAAAATTTTAGTGATTTAAAGTGAAAAATAAAAATTTAAACAAATATATATATATATATAGTATATTTATAATAATAATTGCTTTTAAAAGATTTATGTAAATAAAAATTTAAATAAATAAATTGGATTATATATTCTCTTTATTTAATATATATATATATATAACATATAACAACTAATATACGTTACATGTCATGTATCATAGAACTAGTTACATATATAATAAAATTATATACGAATTTAATTTAAATAACTTCGTAAATGTTACATCGTTATATATAAATATAAAAAGATAATTATAAATAGATTGTTTTAGATTGATGTATAAATTTCTTGGGTCACTCATGAAAAGAGAGTATTATGGTCACGTCGAAATTTTACGATTTTAACGGGTCTTGACGTCTAAAAACTCGCAATTATACGATGAATTATTCTGATGGATTGAATTGTATACATTAACAAATTCGTTGAATTAGCGCCGTTTTCAAGCCAGTTTTATAATCTTCTTACATATTTAATATCAAATAATAATAATATTATTATATTAATATATTAAAAAATTATGATAATAATATTATTAAGATAACTTTTATTACTATAATAATAAAATTATATAAAATATTGATTTTATATTTAACAATTTACACGATACTACCCAACAAATATTTTGAACGAAGGAATAGCTCAATATACGAAGTAAACGGCATGAGGCGCGCGACATATAGGGGACTGTGAAAGGGTCCTAAGGGATTTGTTTTAGGAAGTTGTCGTGATTGAGACGAGAGATTGTTGCAGAGTCTGTGTAGGATTGGTGAGTGAGTATATTGGTGTTATTTATTAATTAAATTATTTATTATTTTTTAAAAATTATATTAATATTAAATTTTATTGTCTTATCATAATTATTCTTTGTAAGGGAGGGTGCTTTTTGTATTTTTCTTTATCCCATCGTTAATGCACGAGTGCTCTCCTTTATCGTGTTCCTAATTGTAGACAGCACTAGATTCGCACCTTAGCACATACCTTTATATACTTTTAATATTTGTTTATAAAGAGACTCGTCGCCTTTTAACAAAAAATAAAAAAATAAAAATAAATAAAAATAAATAAAAATATTTAAATATAAAAATTTAATACGGGTTATAAATGTGGCATGGCATGTCATGGCATGGCATGGCAGGTCAGGGTAGGACGAGATGAAGGACTTCATACGTACTTTCTGTCCCAAAACAAAAATATTTCCTTTTTATTCAAAGCCAATTTAGTATTTAATTTAATCTTAAATATATATCTTATTTTAATAAAATATATTTAAATTATTAATTTTTTCTAACATATTAAAATTTAAAATTAAAATAAATTATTTTTTTATTTTATATACATTTTATCTATAATTTTATAAATATTATATTTAAAATTTTGTTTTTTTATAATTAAGTAAACTTGTAGAGGACATATAATGATTTCGATTTCTTTGCACAATTTTCATAAAAGTAGTAAATTTATATAATATTTTAAGATATTTGAAAAAAGGGGCATCTAATCTTATTAGGAAGCTAAAAAATGAATATAAGGATGTTTTTTTTACAAAGATCATAAGAGATATGATTGTTAATAAAAATTTGAAGCCAACTTAATGCAAAATTACAAATTGATAAGGTTATTCTATATTTATAAAATTTCAATTAGTAAGTTTAAATAACATTGAATATAATAAAAAGTACAATATAAATAAATATATATGTATTTATGATGTGTTTTATTTAAAGTTGATTTTATAGTATATTTTTTATATATTATAATAAAAAGTTATATAGTTTTAAAAGATTACAATCCTAGTCTTTATTTTGTTTTGTATTATTATCATTATTGTTCCAAATTTTTCATTTTATTGTTTTCATTTTTATCGCAATTAAAAAATATTTCATAAATTTACCCAACTAAGAAAAATTTACTACCTTATGCATCACTTTATATTTTATAATACAATTAATTTTTCCTACTAATAGTCACACAATATTACATTCATATTTTATATTTTCACATCTAATTTAAGACTAAAACATACTTCATAGATACTAAACAAAGTTATTAGCATGGATTAAAAAATTGTTCTGCTTAATTACTAATAATATTATTATTATATTAAAGTGTGGAGATATCATATAAGTGCTTAAAGTAAATTTATTTTTTAAAATATATGGTGGGATTAATTTATATTTACTTTCACGATTTTTTTTATGTGTTGTATTTTTTTATTAAAATATATTTAAGGGGTAAAAGTTCCATATATCCAATAGCCCAATACGTATTGCTTTTATCTAAAAAAGAAAATAAAAAAATAAAAGTATTGCGTCCAAAAAGTATACAAGAAATATGTATGCAATTAAGATTTAGAAATATTTTAATAAATTTAATTTTTTTTAAAATAATATAAATTTTAATTAATTTTTAAAGATTTAAATATATATTTTCTTAAATTTTTAAAGATTTAATTAAAATTTACAAAAAAATTGGTACTAAAAGTTTATAGATTTTAATATATATTTTATTAAAATTTTAAAAATTCTATATAAATTTAAATAGATTTATATGATATTAATATTATAAATTTTTTTATAAAATTTATTATATTTTAATTTTTATTATACTTATATCTTTTTACTATACTTTAATTCTTTTGTAATTTCTTAATAAACTTTTTATAATTATAATTTTTTTGAATATCTTATATTGTATTTTATTTAAAAATTTAATAAAATCTATACTCTTTTTTAAGTTATAAAAATATATAGAGTTTTCATAAAAATAAAAATAACTTATATTAATTGAAAAATTATAGTAAAAATTATTACTATGAGATATTTAGCTCCTAATAGTTATTAAAAAAATTATTCTTTTAAAGTTAATATTTATAAATTATGTAAAAAAAAACTCCTAATTAATCGTAAACTAATGTCAAAAATATATGTAAAAAAGGGACAAAGAGAAAGTGAGAAAGAATAAAATAAAAATAAAAATATCTTACAGTGTCACAAAAGAAGATATTATTGACAGTAGATTTTGTTTATATATAAATAATATTTAAAATTCTCAAAACTGATTCATTCACATTTTTAATACCTTAATATTTTTATAATTTTTTATTAACTTTTAAAAATTCAAGTTAAATTACTTTATTTTTTTAAATAATTACACTGAAAATTTTAAATTTTTTTAAATTTATGAAAATCTATAAAAAAATATTATTTGAAGACAACGTACAAGGCGTTATATTTTTAAAATAAAAAAACAATAACGACAGAGAGGTATAAAATTTTACTTCACTCTGACGTTTGAAAAAAAATATAAAATATATATATATATATATATATATATATATATATATATATATATATATATATATATATATATATATTAGGAGCGTAGAGCTGCTTTGTAAAATTTAGATTTAAAAATAAATAAAACAAAATGACAAGGATCGAAAAGAGCAGTATCTACCCAAAAGAAATCAGGATGATCGTTGGGCCGTCCTTTTGAATTGTTTTTTTTTTAAAATAATATTAAAAAAAAGGCCATAGGCCGATTAACTCGAATGTTAATTAATTTAATATTTTATTTTTATAGATATAAATTATTAATATTATACTTAAAAAAATACTATTTTTAAAAAGTAGATTAAATTATCCTAAATGATAAATTATTAGATTAAATAGGTATAATTTAATAATTACATAAACAAATATCTTTTATATTAAATCATGAGTTAAAATTATTATAATTTTTTTTAAAATAATATTGATATGTATTATATATAAGTATATTTATATATCAATAATATTTTTTAATTATATAATTAATTTGTTAGTTTGATAAAATTTCATTATTAGATTAAATAAAATAAAATTATCAAAAATATAAATTCAAGGAAAAAAGCAACAGCTCTCTAAGAACGTGAAGTGCACGGAAAAGGAGGGTGGAATGTGCTTTGTGATTAGAAGTAGACTAATAAATAAAGAAGAGGTCTATGTCAAAGATTAGATTTTAAAATAGTAAGATACTTCCGGAATATTTGACTATTATTCTTTGTAATTTTTGAAAAAACAAATTAATTGTATAGTATAAATTTATAATATATATATTTTAATTTATTTTTACATAGTTTATATAAAAATAAAAATATAATATAATTATGTATTTTTATAATAAAAAATATTTTTTTATAATATTAAAACGTAAAATCGATTAAATAATTAAATTAAATAAAAATTAGATCTTTTAATAAGAAAATTTTTATTTATCAAAAACTGTTGATAAATTATAAATAAGATGAAAAAAGTATTATAAAATATAATTATATTTAATAAAAATTATAGTATTAATTATAATTATGATATAGTTATAATATAAAAAATAACATTTGAGAGTTATTAAAGGCGTCTTTCGGACGACACAATTAGTTGGGATTCCTTACCTTCAATTTTGACGTTTTGTCTTGCTTCTTATTCTTGAACACGCCATCTTTAATTATTCTACAATATTTAAGATTGATTTTACATTGCCAACGACTTGTAATCCTTCTTCTTTTTTTTTCCCTTTTTTTATTTTTATTTTATGAAATTATTGAATCAATTTTAAATAAATTAAGATATTAAAGTAGAAAATAAAAAGCTTAAGTTTTTTTTTTATCTTACCACGTATCACCACTCACAAAGACCCCTACCCTACTCCCACATGTTCGCTATTTCACAAAATATGCATGGCTATTTCTATTATCATAATAAAATTTGCTAAAATCAGATTATATTTTTCATTTTTTAAAAATTTTAAAGTATTAAATTATAAAATAAAATATTTAATTATTTTACTATAATTATTTTTCTCTCTAAATATGTCAATTCTCATGTATATTCATCGTATGCATTTTTCAGCTTTCATTTTCCAACGTCTCCCGCTCCTAACGGCAACTTGTGAAATGTAACATTCTGGTTCTAACGAAGCTTATGACTGTCAGAGAAGAAAAAAGTATATACTTAGGATCCAATAAATTGAGGGCAAGTGGCCCCAAATAATATTATTTGATAGTTTAAAATAAAATAATTTGATTAAAATTAGTTGCAGGAAAAATATTTAGGTGTTGAGTTATAATGATAGGTATTATTACTGTACTGAGGAGTTACTTGATTATCAGTGGCGTATAACATTGTAATTTATCGGATCATATACATTAAATATTAAATATAATAAAATTTAATATCTATTTAATTATTATTAACATGTTACTAACTGACGATAGAATCATTATTCTATTAAAATAACGTTATATATAATTTTCTTTTGATGTTTAGGATGGAAATATTTGAAAGTTATTTTAAGTAACACTTTCGTAATTATATTAAATGAGAAGATGTAATTAAAACTATTTTTTTTTTAAATTATGTGTTATTTTTCTTAAAAATACAAATAACACTTCTCAAACTATTGAAAGGAATTCTTGATCAAATATTCTTGAAAATACTTTGATATATTTAAAACACTTTCAACTAAATCGAGAAATAATTTTAAATAGACACAAATATTATCAATGGTAAAAATCATAGATAAAATTATAAGATTTAATTTATCATAATTAGGGTGTTAGCTGTGTATATATTATTACTTAAAATAGATAAACAAAATATTATATATTTAGATAATAGAATATTATATATTTAGGTAATATAATATTGTATATATTCTTATTTAAACCAGATTCTACAATAATTCTTATTTAATGAAAATGATATTCAAGAAGAGATCATTAACCATTTACTAAAAATTGTCACACTATCAAAACCTACCTTTTAAATCCATAACAAAATCTTCAATTTTCTTCCAATTTTGCTTCAAATTTTTTAATTTTTTGCTTATGTTTCTAAATTTGGGTTGATAAATTTCTTATCAACAACTTCGTTTTGAGATTCTAGATTGACCAACTTGTGGTTGACAACTTTACATTAAGAAAGAAGCTTTGAGGTCACATTGATAGGTCTTTTCTTGCGCCTGAAGATAGTAAGGAATTTAGTCAATGAGGGCCAAAGGATGCTCAATTTATCTATTGGATTTTAGGATCTATTGAAGTTCATATGGTGAACAATTTACACTCTTTTGGTACAGCTAAAAAGATGTGAGATTATTTGAAGCGTATATATCATTAAGATAATACTGCGAATATTTTGGATATCTTAATCTATGGAGCGAATATTATGATATTATCTACAAGAAGGTACCTAAAGAGGCCTTAGCTAGCCTTAAGAAGATTCATGAAGATAGTAGAAGTGATAAGTTTTTGATGAAACTTAGATTAGAGTTTGAAGTTGCTAGAGCTAGATTGCTTAATAGAGATCTGGTTCCTTCTTTGGATGTATGTCTTGGTGAATTATTGCGCGAGGAACAGAGAATGGCTACACAAGTTGTTGTACGTGCGTCCAGGGAAACATATGAAGTTGTCAATGTTGCTCATGCCACTCAAGGGAGGAGTCGAGGAAAAGGAAAAATGCAGTGCTATAGTTGCAAGGAGTTTGGACATATTGTCAGCAAATGTGGCAAGAAATTTTGCAATTATTGTAAGAAAAATGGACACATTATCAAGGAATGTCCTACACGTTCAGAAAATCGACTAGTACAAGCTTTTCAAGTTGACATTCCAGCTCCTAACATTATTGGACCTACATCTACAACTATTAACACAACTTAGCTTGACGTTACTCTAGAAATGGTCCAACAGATGATTATTTCAGCATTTTCTGCCCTTGGATTTCAGGGCCAAGGTAAGAATGTTTCTCCTACTTGGTTTGTTGATTATGGAGCATCCAATTATATGACTAGCTTTCCTGATTTATTCCATAATCTATGAAAGTATATTGGTACAGAAAATATTCAGGTTGTTAATGGAAGTAATCTTCCAATTATAGTCATTGGTGACATTAGACCTTTTTTGTCATGTATTTGTCTTTCCTAGGTTATCTACTAGTTTAATTTCTGCTGGTCAAATGATGGATAATAACTATGATGTACATTTCTCTTGCACTGGTTGTATTGTTCAGGATCAATTGTCGGGAAAGGTGATCATGAAGGGGCCTAAAGTGACAAGATTATTTTTGTTGCAATTTACTATTCCTCAAACTTTGTCTTTAGCTTCTATTATTGTTGAAAATAAGGCTGACATTTGATATAGACGATTAGGCCATCCAAATAATATGATTTTGTCTAATTTGATGAAACATGGTTGTCTTGGTAATAAAGACCAGTGCTATACTCATCGATTACTTTTTGATTGCTCTACTTGTAAACTAGTGAAAAATAAAACTTTACCTTTCCCTACTTATGATGGTCGTGTTGATACATGTTTTAAGATTATACATAGTGATGTTTAGGGTATTACTCTTGTCATTTCACATGTGTAGTATAAATATTTTGTAATGTTAATTGATGACTATAGTTGTTTTACATGGATATAATTTCAGCGTTCAAAATCTGAGATGTTCATTGTTTTTGAAACTTTTGTGGCTAATATCAAGACACATTTTTCCACTTGTATTAAGGTTTTACTATTTGATAATGGTGGCGAATATATGTCGCATGACTTTCAAGTCTTTTTGGATATGGTTCGAACGTTACTCTTGGAGTCTTCAATTTTACCTAAATTTTGGGTGGAAGCTTTGTCCACTACAGTTTATCTGATTAATCGTCTACCTTCTCAACAATTGAATTTTGATACTCCTTACTATCGTCTTTTTGGTATACATCCAGATTATCATATGTTACACACGTTTGGATGTGTTTACTTTGTTCACTTGCCTCCTCATGAGCGTCACAAGCTTACAGCTCAGTCAGTACAATGTGTTTTTATGGGTTATAGCACAACTCACAAGGGATTTTTATGTTATGATGTTGTTACTAATCATCTGCGTACTTCTAGAAATGTGATTTTCTTTGAACAAGAGTACTATTTTCAATAACATGTTTCCCCTTTTGATAGTGTCCTTCTTCCAAACTTTAATGATATCTCTCCATCAATTGAGCTTTGTAAACTTGATATTGTCTATCAACGATGACAGCCTCAATCATTACAAATCCTTCCTAACCTTGATCCCATGCTTGTTTTAGTGGCTTATCAGAGATGTTCTGGTACTATTCATCCTCCCAATAGGTATGGTTTCTCTACCACTTTAGCTAATAATACAGTTCCTACATGAGTATTGGGCGAAAGCTGTGTAAGAAGAACTCCAAGCTCTTCAGGAGAATCATACTTGGGATATTGTTTCCTGTCCTATTGGTGTTAAGCCCATTGGTTGTAAATGGGTATATTCCATTAAGATGCGGTCCGATGGCTCACTTGATAGATATAAGGCACGATTGGTGGCACTTGGTAATCGATAGGAGTATGTGGTCGATTATGAGGAGACATTTGCCACTCTAGCAAAGATGACGACGGTGCGACTTATTCTTGCTATTTCTACATCCAAGGGCTAGCTATTGCGACAAATGGATATTAAGAATGCCTTTTTGCATGGGGATCTTAAGGAAGAAATTTTTATGACTCCACCATTAGGGTTGTTTTCTACACCATCTACCAATGTTTGTAAGCTAAACTATATAGTTTAAAACAAGCTCCACGTGCTTGGTTTGATAAGTTTTGATCTACGCTTCTTAGCTTCTCCTTTGTTCAGAGTCAATATGATTCCTCTTTGTTTATTTGCAAGACTACTAAAGGAATCATCTTGCTTCTGGTATATGTTGATGATATTATCTTTAGAGGGACTGACTCTACATTTATTTCTTAGCTTTAGGAATGGCTTCAGAGTTCCTTTCATATGAAAAGACTTAGGTCATTTACAATATTTTTTAGGCCTTGAGGTGCACTCTACCTCAACTGGTATTTTCTTACATCAGCATAAGTACACCTAGGAATTAATTACTTTAGCTGGCCTTTAGGATGGTCGTTCTGTTGATACTCCCTTGGAAGTCAATGTTAAATATCGTTGTGATAAGGGAGATTTTGTCTCTGATCCTTCTTTATATAGACAATTGGTGGAAAGCCTGAACTATCTGACTATCACTCAGCCTGATATTTCCTTTGTTGTTCAACAAGTTAGTCAGTTTATGCAGGCACCTAAGCACCTCCACCTGGTTTTTGTCCGTCGCATTGTTCCTTTCATATGAAAAGACTTGGGTCATTTACAATATTTTTTAGGCCTTGAGGTGCACTCTATCTCAACTGGTATTTTCTTACATCAGCATAAGTACACCTAGGAATTAATTACTTTAGTTGGCCTTTAGGATGGTCGTTCTGTTGATACTCCCTTGGAAGTCAATGTTAAATATCGTTGTGATAAGGGAGATTTTGTCTCTGATCCTTCTTTATATAGACAATTGGTGGAAAGCCTGAACTATCTGACTATCACTCAGCCTGATATTTCCTTTGTTGTTCAACAAGTTAGTCAGTTTATGCAGGCACCTAAGCACCTCCACCTGGTTTTTGTCCGTCGCATTGTTCACTATTTGCAAGGCACTTCCACTAGCAGTTTTTTCTTCCCTGTGGACTCTCCTATTCGTCTAGTTGCATATAGTGATGCTGATTGGGCTGGTTGTTCTAAAACTCGACGGTCAATTATTGGTTGTTACATGTTTCTTGGAAAAGCAAGAAGCAAGATCGTGTGTCAAAGTCCTCCACAGAATCTGAGTATCATGCTATGTCTTCTACATGATCTGAGATTGTTTGGCTTCGGGGACTGTTGGCTGTGCTTGGGTTTCCACAACCTGAGTCTACTCCACTCCATGCAGATAATACTAGTGCTATTCAAATTGTTGTTAACCCAATATTTCATGAGCGTACCAAGCACATTGAAGTAGATTGTCACTCTATTCGTGAATCATATGATGCTCACGTCATCTCTCTAACTCATATTACCACCCATCTCCAAACTGGTGATATGTTTACTAAGACTCTCTTCCGATATCAACATCAATTTTTTATTGAAAAATTGATATTTTTTGATCGTTCAACATCAATTTGAGGGGAATATCAATATCAGAGATTATGTACAAAATTATAAGATTTAATTTATCATAATTAGTGTATTAGTTGTATATATATTATTAACTAAAATAAATAAACAGAATATTGTATATTTAGGTAATATAATATTATATATATTCTTACTTAAAATAAATTTTACAATAATTTTTATTTAATGAAAAAAATATTCAAGAAGAGATCATTTAGCCATTTACTAAAAGTTGTCAAATATTGAAAAAGATCATAAGTGATTAAGATTAATAAAAATATTATTATTATTCTTCTTCTTTGTTTTTTTTTTGTCAAAGAAACAAGCACGGAACATAACATAAATTTGTAGCTAACTAGGTGTAATTATTATGAATGTTGTGTTACCTCTTGAATGGAGTAATACTACAAAATTCAATGAAGATACTGAATAAATGAGTTATTTTATTTTATTCTCTTTCTGGCCAAATAATGCAGAAGAGGGATACCTCAAATTAATTACCTAGAGCAAATAAAATTCTTTAACTGTCCATGCTACAAAGAACCAAATGATTAACACTCTTCAAGACAAACTCCATTTTGATGAGAAAACTAACAAGTGCCTGACTGGGGCAGCTAGCTAACAGCTTGACTGGAGTATGATCATGATAAAAAAATCACTAAAATTTTGTTTTCATGACACTAAATTGAACTGACAGCCTCCGAGATGTTATAGCTACTTTCTCCAGCTTGCTGTTCTTTTTTCACCAGATAAAAACCTGGGAATGCTTAGCAAACTATTAACCCGGGCAACACCTTCCAAGGCCGACCATTCCTCTTCTTCTGCATTTGAAATGCACTCAGCCAGGCTTCTCCTGGATTGGCTCTTCATAGGAGGCTTTTCCTCTGTTGAGTCAGATACAAGCACTATTTCATCAGAACTATGTAAAGTACCCAAGTCCTCAATAACAGCATGAGATTCAACAACTTCTGAGCTACGTAGAGTACTCGAGTGATGAAGCACAGCAGGAGACTCAACAATTTCTGTAACCTCTGTATTCTTGTTTGTTATTTCAATAGTATCCATGGCCTGTTCAAGAATTGTAGTACTGTCATTTCCCCTGTTATCCATAAAAGCTTCAGATTGATGATCTAAAAATAGGCAAACAACAGCACAGTCATCATTCTTTGATGTAGGGTATTTAAGTCTCCAGGATCTAGTCGCACAATCTACAAGAGCTCTAGCAGATGTTGAGCGACTCGGGGCTGAAGCCACAATGTCCACAGCTTCCTTATTTGAGAGCACATCCCAGACCTATTGGAGAGTCAAGTTACTTCCATGTTCAATCACTTAATGCATGGCAAGGTAAAATTTAATTAAGATGAATAACAAGACAGATGAAGAGAGATACCCCATCGGTTGCAAGAATGACAAACTTGTCTTCTTCCAAAATACGATGATAGTAAACATCCGGGATGGAAATCAACCCAAAGTCCTTGAGACAGAAATCCCCAAATGCTCTGGCCATTGCCAGACCTGGTGAGTCACTTGTTGGCAACCAAACCCGTGCTACCTCAGGCTCATCCTGCATTGCAAAAACTCTTCCTTTGCATTGCTGGATTCTAGCAGCTTCTCCTATAGAAAATAGTTATAGGAAAACAAGTGTTAGGGTAATTGCGCTAAATATAAGTTTGAAAAACTAAAGTTTTCAGAGTATTGATCTCTAAAACCTTTCTTTAGAAGAGAGAGAGACCTGGAAGATCAGGCTTCAAGTCTACAGTCAATTGTACAGAAACCAGAGAGTTGTCTTTATCTCTCGTTGCCAGCACGGCTCTTGAATCCCCAACATTTCCAATTATAAGATCCTGACCCTGATAAACCACAAAGTGCACATTACTCCTAATGATCTAAGGTAAAAATTGAAACACCAATGCAGATGGGTGACACAATTTTCCAAAACGTAACAACCTTCTTTTTTTTATTTGTCCTTGTGAATTGCTTAAGAAAAGGGTAATAGAAATGCGTAGGCATAGATTGTAGTATTTTACTCAAAATGTAAATGACCTAACTGTTGACTTGAATCTGATTCATCCAAAAACCAAAATGAAGAATTTGGCATTAAATGCATTCTTCCATTCTAATTGATTCAACTAATTTATCCTACATGAACTTCTGATACTTAACTTGATAAATGATATCTCTTCTTCTGCTAACATTAAAAACAGATACTTGATTTTGATCTCCAGGCAGGAAATTTCAAGGATCATAAATACAATTACTCACCCTGGGATCATTAGTCTCATTACTGTTGTAATGAAAAAAATATCCATGAATAGATTAAGTTTGATAATCTTTTAGATTTCTAATTTTTAATTCTTTAGTTTTGGAATTAAATTTTTAATTTTAAATAATTATAAATGTGTGATAATAATTTAGTGATTTTTAAGAAAAAAATAAAAAATCATCTACAATTTGTTTGATAACGTTTTATTTTATATATATATATTTTAAAAAACTAAAAAAATGAAGAATTTTTTTGGTTATTATTTATAAATTTTTAATTTTTAATCTTTTTTTTTGTAATATTCATACATGTACAAGTTATAAGACTTGATTTACCCTTTAAAAAAAATGTTTGTTGAAAATGAAAAGAATTATGAATCATAAATCTAATTAAAAAAATCTCATGTTTAAAGATTTATGAATCAATCCTATATTTTGATAATAATTCCTTAAAAAAGTAAAAAAAGAAAAAAAATTAGAAATCGTTATCAAACACAACTTATTAGAAAATCACTTGAAAAAAAATCAAAAATCATGAATAAAAATTGTTATCAAACTACCTAAATGTTCATATACCTGCATAGCAAACTTAATGTTGTGCATATATCTGCATTCCATCATTCAATGGTATGATATGTCCAAAAGTGTTAATTCTTACATGTAAGAAAGAAATATAGTTAGAGCATGTGTGATTAGTTACCTGTTTTATCAATGTAACGGCAGTTGTCCCACTGCAGAAGCAATCAATTGTAGGGTGCAATTTCAATTCCTTATCCATTAATTTAAAAGCCTTTAGCATGGCCACTTTAAGTGGTAGATACATCTTAGGGATTTTACCATTTTGTTCACTCTCCAACGACTCACACCATTCATCATCCATGTTCGGAGATGAACTTTCTTCACCATTTGTCCTTCCATTAGCATTTTGATTTGTGCAGAGGTTACTTGGGTCACCATTGGAATTAGCTTCCCACTGAGTGCACAGTATAATGGGAAGAGAATCACGAACTTTCTTGGCCACCATATGACCATAAGGACCATGGCCATCAAATATCCCACAAAATGTTGTATCACTTCTTGAATTGAAGTTCTGTGGAAGAAATATTATAACCAAATCATCATACATTGTTGGAAAAGAGATGGGCATGATCGCATGAGACAAACTATTCTCATTTAAAGTAAAAACTCCCAAATAAGTATTAACTATGTACTATAATTATCAAAAGCTCATAAACAACGTTATGTATCATACTAGCAACTAATAAGGTGGGATCAAACTGATCAACCATATTTGAATTTGAGCACAGCTTTGCCATGGGATAGTTTCCGCTGATACTAAGATAACTTTTCAAGTATATATCAAAGCCTAAACTAACTGACACAGATATGGTAGGAGATGGGGTCAACATCCCAACAAATAAGGTCTATTTGCCAGCACTTGCTTCCTTTGTTTGACGTTAGCTTTATGACACCGAGCCAAATTGGGCTGCTAGAGAAATTTTGGATACGATTGTCAGGGAAGACAAAGTTTAGCTCCGAACAGGTTTGATTCTACACCTAGATTTATGAATTATATGGTTCCTTAGAGAATATACATAGAAAGCATTTTTCAATTTTTTAAAAGATGAGCTCAATATGGCAGCAAGCTTGGCTAATGGTTACCAATTTGATCAAAAACAAAATCTACGTTGCATAGTACACCATTAAAAGGCAGTCAATTATCTGCTGTCAGATAAAATTTACTCTGAAAAGATCTGGTTGGACTGCTAGCAGAAAGTTATAGTCTTAGTTGAAGGCCAGAAGCTACTTCCATTGTCAACTTAAAAGATTATCATTCTTTCACTAACTAACAACGATCCAATAACTATTTTCTTATATATTATATTTAAGTCAACATTTTTCGTAATTGATGAACATTTTTTTAACATTTTTCTTTAATTAATGAGCTTTGATGTGTGAGTTAAGTAGACAAATGTAATTGATTTTAACTTGTGAATTAGGTAAATAGTTTTGAATATCTATCAAGTAGAACTAGATAGTATCACAAGTAAATAATAGATAATCTTTTAAGGATCTATTAATTAGAGATAAATTTTAAGCAAGATAAAAATAAAAAAAAATTAATTTAATATTATTATTAAAAAATTTAAAATTGAGAAGGTTCAAATCTAAATCTTACTTGTGATTCCATGTTATAAAATAGTTATCAACTAATTATCTTAAAATCTCCGACGATTAAGAGGTAGGTTAATTATTATTTTTTAAATTATATTTGATTCTTAATGAGACAAGATTATTCAATATTTTACATTTATCTTAGAATTGAACCAATAGATGCGGTTTTATTGCATGACATTTATTAATAATATTGCATGATAGGCTCCCTGCCTTATAACGAACACTTCACCTTATATGAAAGGGAGGAATTACAAGGTATACTGGTTGCTTTCATGATTTGGGGTACCTGACCTGGAATGAACAATACTCCTAAGTGAGTAAGCACAGGCATACTCGATTTACGCATACATGGCCGTAGCTATGCTAGGAGCTGAAGCTCGAAATGATTTATTAGCTTCAAACTATCATATAAATTATATTATTTTCTCTGTTTTTAATTAAAATTAGAAGTAATTCATTAAAAAATTAAACTTAATATCACTTTTATTTCATAAATTGAATACATTGATAACTTTATTTTAAATTAGTGTGTTTTAGTTACCTTACTTTTAAACAAATTTTGGTGATTTTAATTTATTTTGTATTTTTTAATTTAATGAAATATTTTCTTCTTCAAACATCTACTAATAGGTTATTACTAATAAGATTCATTTCAATTTAATTTAATTTTTTTCAACAAAAAATATTCTTAAAAAAACAAAAAATAATTAAAGTATCCAAAATACAAAGATAATATAATTAAATTGTATAATTTTAAGAAATGTAAATAACGTATTCAATTTATGAAAATAAAATCACCAAAACATCATATTATCCTTTTATAATAAAATTAATTTTTTCATGTAGAATGATTTAACGTATTTTTATTTTATTGATTTAATTATTCTTGTATTATCTTTTTTTAATAAATGAATATAATTTTTTTCTCAAAACAATTCATGAAACCATAAATAAGATTTGAACTCTAGAAATTTAACATATTCAAATAAGTTTTATATTATTGAGTTATAATTCGCATTATACCTCTAATCTATAGATTTAATATTTAATATGTAATATTTAACGTATTAAAACATGTTCATTTTAATCTCGTCTAATTTTTACTGAATGCATATGGTTTATGGTTCTTCCCGATTTGCATTTATAATGAAGCATGCATATTGTATATTACATATATATATATATATATATAGCAATGAATATTAAACTAATTTTTTAATTTTTACCAAATTGTTGGAAAAGATGAAATTTAATTAAAATTTTTTGTTGGAAATGTGCCTTGTCCCACATTGCTTTTTTACATTATTTTAAAGAGGTTTAATAAATGAAGAGTTGGCTATCGTGGGATTGACTCAAGGCACCCACTTTCGCGAAGCTAAGAAGACGGCAAGAAATGTAATACCACACACGCACACACGCTTCACTGCTGTCCGTCCGACCGGATCGGCCGTGCCGGAAAGTGCAGCGTAAAGGGAAAGGTGGTATTTTCTTTTTTGGTAAAATATTTTTTAAGAAAATTTTTCCACTTACAAACGGTTGTTATATATATATTATTTTTTTCTAAAAAAATTACCGTTTATTTTCTTTTATTAAGAATATGGCCAAGCTTTGTTTTCTTTATTCAGAAAAGAAGTCGCTTTCATATTTACTCATAAAAAATATATCCGTTTATCCGTTACTCTTCATTACTCAATCATTGCTACGCTCTTAGTTCCCAGACATTACCGTTTTATTCATAATTGCCACACGGTTTCTAAAATCTATAAAATGAGGGCTTCAGCTCTCATTTGAAACATAACAATCAACAATCATCTCCCTACGAAAAAAATTCTCTCTACAATTTCTAAGTTCTTTTTCTTTTTAGTTTTCCGAGCAACAAATTTTCAGGTGTAGCATTCCGCCTTCATTCACTAGCAGTTCGAGACAGAGATTAAGATTCTCGTTTTATCCTCGGGAACGACGAGGCTGGTTGCTCGACAAATCGCGTAGCCGCGAAACGTCTTAAAGCAGAGCCGACCATCCGGGCGACTCAACCCAAGCTACTTTCAAGTTATCTGAATATTGTTCCTACACCGTTATTACAAACTTACTTCAACAATTTTAAGACGATTCAATCCGCCATGTCTACCGAAATGCTAACTCGATCTAAACAAACCGTCTGCTGAGGGATTACACTTTAAAAGACGGAGACAAAAAATGTTGTTTTTCTTAACCATGAAAAAGTCGCTTTCTCCTCTACTTCATCGAAAAACCAATACAATCCAATCCTCCCACCGACCGAAACTAAAGATTTAGACGCCCGGATTGAAAATGATTTTCTATGCAAAACTATATTCTTAATGGTTTAGTTGACGACTTGTATGATTATTATAACCGGGTGATAAGTCCGCTAAGGAAATTGGGAAGCACTTCAAAAGAAATACGACACTGAGGAAGCCGGTACTAAGAAGTATTACGCCGTTAGTAGATACATGAAGTTTCAAATGATTGATGGAAAATCGTGGAAGCTCAATCACATTTAATTGCGTAAGATAGCACACGAAATAACTTCTCGAAGGTATAACTTTAGATGAACAATTTCAAGTAAATGTTATAATAGATAAATTACGCCCGCTGAAAGATTTTAAGAATACACTTAGGCATAAAACTAAGGAATTTTCTTGGGAAAGTCTTATAACCCGTTTAAGAATAAGAAGTATTCTAAAACAAGACCAAAGAGATGAAGTACTAGTAGTCTCAAATAATAGTACTAATAACAAACCCTCATCTACACTTAAAACCTAAAGGTAGAAATATGAAAACTCCTAATCGTAGTAATAATCAAAACCGCAACTACCAAAATAAAATAGAAACTATCCTCCCTAGAACGGACCTCAACCCCTAAGGAATAACACATTCACGTGTTATAGTTGTAATAGCACGGCCACTGGCTAGGAACCGTCGAACAGAATCGGCCCCGCCTCACGTGGCGAACCTTACCGAAGATCAACTTACTGCCATGATATCCGAAGTCAATTTCATGGATCCGGCGGTGTGAGATGTACATCGCGTGCTTCTCGCCATGTTTGCTATGATCGAGACATGTTCAAATCCTATTCTGATTCTGAGGATAAGAAAGTGCTGCTGGGTGACTCCCACTCCACCAAAGTCAGCCGGTACCGGTGATGCGGGTTTAAGTTTACCTGGAAAGCATCACATTCAAGTGATGTCCCGTATACCCGTAGAGAGAAAGAATTTAGTTTCAAGATATCTTCTTAACAAAGCCGAGTTTACTCAAATTATACAGGCCGATTTATATACTATAACTAAAAATAATATATTTGTTGGGAAAGTGGTACGATCGATGGCATGTTCAAATTAAATGTTGAAATTAATAAAACCTCTTTCTTCGCTTATATGTTGAGTTACTTTATTATTTGGCATGCTAGACTTTGTCATGTTAATAAACGCATAATAAAGAATACGAGTAGCTTAGAACTAATTCCTAAACTATCTTTAAATGATTTGAAAAATGTGAATTTTGTAGTCAAGCTAAAATAACCAAAACTTCACATAAATCGCAGTTAGAGAATCTCGAACCTTTAGAATTAATTCATTCTCGATATATGTGAACTTGATGGAAATTTAACAAGAAATGGAAAACGCTTATTTTATAACTTTTATAGATGACTGTTCGTATTACACTTACGTATATCTAATGAAAAATAAAAGTGAAGCGATATGTTTAAAATATTTAAGGATTGAGATTGAAAATCAACTTAATGTAAAAAATAAAAAGGTTTCCAAGTTGATAGGCACCGAATATGATTCCAATATCTTCAATGACTTTTATAAAACTCATGGAATCATTCATGAAAAACCGCACCTTATTCTCCCGAAATGAATGGCAAAGCCGAAGAAAAAATAGAACTTTACCGAATCGCCATTGTTGCAATTTTATTAAACTCGTCAGCTTCCCATCGGGGAGAAATTTTATTAACCTGCCTCTGCCATGTATAAATAAAGGTTTGGCCTAACCTACAAATAAAATTTCACCCTATGAAATTTTTGAAAAATAAGAAACCTAATTTAACTTATTTTAAAACTTCGGGTTGTTTAGCCTATGTTAGAATCCCCGATCCTAAAAGAAATAAACTTGCTAAGTAGAGCATAGCGAACGTGTATTCATAGATACGCCAGGAATAGTAAAGCTTATAAATTCTAGCGACTTAAAAGATCGTAGTTACAGTAATCAAATGATGCCGACTTCTACGAATATAGGTTTTTTAAATTTAAGAATAATGGGGCTCGTTTCAAGTAGTTTACCTATAACTAGAACTAAGAACAAACCGAAGAATTAAACACCGAAATTAGAAGAAGTAAACGAGCTCAAACCCCAAGGATTTTGGGTCCGATTTTTACGCTTATATCTTAGAGGAAGATCCCCAAAACTATTAAAAGAAGCATTATCTTCTTTAGATGCCAATTTACGGGAAGAAGCCATAAATGATGAAATGGACTCACTCGAGTATAATAAGACTTGGCATTTAGTCGACTTACCTCCCGGTTGCAAAACCATCGATGTAAATGGATACTAAAAAAGAAATTGAAACCCGATGGTACTATTGAAAAATATATAAAGCTCGTCTCAGAAGTTAAATGATATAGGCAAAGGGAAAATGTAGATTTCTTTGATACCTTTTCACCACATACACGAATAACTTCCATACGTGTACTTTTCTCTCTCGCTGCTATCCATGATTTAGTAGTACATCAAATGGATGTTAAAACTGCTTTCTTAAATGGTGATTTAGAAGAAAAAATTTATATAGATCAACCTGAAGGTTTGTTATCATAGGTCAAGAAAATAAAGTTTGTAAATTAGATAAATCTCTTTATGGTCTAAAACAAGCACCTAAGCAATGGCATGAAAAATTTGATAATCTAGTTATCTCACATGGATTCAAAATAAATGAAAGTGACAAATGCATTTATTATAAATTAGAAGATAATATTTGTACTATTATATGTTTATATGTGGATGACATGCTTATTTTTGGATCAAATATTTATGTTGTGAATAATGTCAAAATGTTGTTAAGAGCTAATTTTGATATGAAAGATCTTGGATAAGCGAGTGTAATCCTTGGTATAAAAATTACTAGGTTCAAAGGAATTTCTCTAGATCAATCTCACTACATTATAAGATCTTAAAGAAATATAATTACTTTAACTCGTAACCCGCATTTAATTCTTATGATCCTAAGGTAAAGTTGTTCAAGAACACCGGTACTGTTAGACAAACCGAGTACGCGAGCATCATTGGTAGCTTACGTTACGCCGTCGATCGCACCACTGCATACATGCTTTATGTCATGGGGACTACTGTAGGGTTTACCAAATAGACCTAAGTATAGAGCATTGGAATGCTATTGAAAGTGGTTACGAGATACCCAAGAGAACTATGAACCTTGGATTACATTATAAAAAGTTTCCCACTATTTTAGAAGGATACAACGATGCAGATCGGGAACACTTTATCGAACACTCCAAAGCAACTAATGGCTATATTTTTAACATACTGTGGAACTGCTTCTCGAAGTCTAAGAAACAAACAATATTGGCTCAATCTACAATGGAGTATGAAATGATAGCACTAGCCACTGCTAAGAAGAAATAGGGCCGCTAAGAAGTTTGTTAGCCGAGATCCCTTTAAGGGAAAGACCGATACTGTACTGCCTTTGATCCACAACGATAGTACCGCTGCTATCGCAAAGATTCGAACCGTCACATTACAACGGGTAAGAGACAGGACTGTATACGTCAGAAGCATAGTATCATAGAGAATTTCTCTCAACCCGGGAGCAGTGGAAGTGCGATCATGATGCTCGATGAAAATTTGGTAGATCCTTTGACGAAAGGATTACCAAGAGAAGGTTTTCAAAACCTTAAAAGGAACGTGGGATTAATGCCTTTAGAACGAAGAGTCACTTATGATGGTAACCCAACTTATAGATCGGAGATCCAAAGAAATAAGTTCAAAGCGGTAATAACAAGTCATGAAGTGATATGAGATGTATCATGCTATTAATCAAATCTCATTCTATATTGTTAAGCTAAGTCCTGGGGTCGATGTAAAAGGATTTAGTTATTTGTTAAACTCTTAACGAAGTTCCTTATACTCTACGATGCGGAGCGGAAGACATAGCTGCGAGTACTTTCGATAGACTCACCCATACGTGAACGTGGAAGCCGCGGGTCGCTTCCTATGAAAATTTTTTTGGGCAAAATTTATTGTAGTCACTATAATTTGATACACGTAATGGCCGCACAAAGACGTTTTTTCGAACTACACCTGGGAAGGTTACATGCGGTGCGATGATTGTTAAAGATAGAGTTCAAAACTACGAGTTACTCTAGTATATTCTAAAGCATCAACACTATGCAAAGGTTCAAGTCGATAGACACCTTTTCGCTTACGCACAATCTTATAATTTTAATTGATCTATTGCCGATGAAAAAATTATTTTTATATAAAATTCAAGCCGGGATTGTTGGAAAAGATGAAATTTAATTAAAAAAATTTGTCGAAACGTGTGTCATTGTCCACATTGCTTTTTTACATTATTTTAAAGAGTTTAAATAAGGAAGAAATCATTATCGACGTGGCCATGCCGGCACCCACTTTCGCGAAGAGGAGTGACCTAGGCAACGTGATACCACACACGCATCGCTACAAGCCGTGTCTGACCGACCGGCCAAGCCGTGGTCGAAATAGTCCGAGTTCGCTACAGGCGTGAAAGTAGGTGGTATTTTAAGGAAAAATTTTCCACTTACAAAATGGTTGTTATATATA
Source organism: Hippophae rhamnoides (assembly GCA_033030585.1). NCBI lineage: Eukaryota > Viridiplantae > Streptophyta > Magnoliopsida > Rosales > Elaeagnaceae > Hippophae > Hippophae rhamnoides. The sequence continues at coordinate 54,810,509 of CM065428.1, read as the reverse complement.
TATATTTTTTTTCTCATAAAAAAATGACCGTTATTTTCTTTTATTAAGAATATGGCTGTTTGTTTTCTTTATTCAGAAAAGAGCCGTTGCTCGTATTTACTCATAAAAAATATATCCGTTATCCGTTACTCTTCATTACTCAGAATTGCCGTTACGCTCTTAATTCCCAAACATTACCGTTTTATTCATAATTGCCACACGGTTTCTAAAATCTATAAAAGGAGGGCTTCATCTCTCATTTGAAACACAACAATCAACAATCATCTCCCTACGAAAAAAAAATTCTCTCTACAATTTCTAAGTTCTTTTTCTTTTTAGTTTTCCGAGCAACAAATTTTCAAAGCAGAAGATTCCATCATCAGAAGTAAGTTTCCGAGACGAGATTAAGATTTTGGGCTGCTTTATCCCGAGAACGACGGTTCCGGTTTGCTTGCACAATTGACAAAGTTCGCGAAACGCCTTAAAAAGATAGCGACCTAGTCCACGACTCAATCCAAGCAGTTACTTTCAAGTTATCGGTAATATTATTCCTACACTGTTTTTATAAACTTGCTTAACACAAATTGCTACTATTTGTAATATAAATCAGAATTTATGTTTTCACTTGTTTTCAAGAAACAATCATTTCAGGGTATACACGTCCTTTCTAGTTTTGCTAGTTTTACAAAATTAATAGTTTTATTTTAAATTTATTTTCTTTTTTCTATCCATTTTTTAAGAAGTGATAGTTTGGTATTAACACGGTACTAATCTCCTTGGAATAACAAAAATTAAGTCAACTTAATCCTCTATCTGTTTTCTAGAAGTTTATTTTCTTTTCGTCTCAGTATGTCTACTCGTAGAAAAATATCTGCGGAACGCGTGCAATTAATGTTTTAACCCTTAACAGGGAAGGCAAAATGAAATTGTCAATCTTTGGGTGCAAAATGACATTGTAATATAGAAGTTTTCTAACCATAACAGGGAAGGCTAACCGCTAACCTGAAGGAAAAAAAGGATCTGTATCTTTTAAGGCCGTCCAAGTTTGTGAAAGTTTCGGTATTGATCCCTAAACTAACCAAGGAAAACTTAAAACTCAGTGTCCTGGTTTTCTATGGGAGCTCGGGTTAAGATTGGGACAGGCTTGTTAATTTGATTTTTATAAGACTTTTAAACATATGAAAGAACAATTCCACTGTTCGGCACTTAGCAACTATAGAAAAACAAGAGCACAGAAGCATTAAAACAGTAATTAAACAGCTTTTTGTTTTCTAATAGCCATCCTTGAGTAGAACACATGTCAAATTTCTTCTAAGAGTATTTCAATTAAACATAAACATGCCCTTTAATATTGAAAAGAAGAAGACGACTTAAAACCAAAAAGGCAAGCCTTTAATCACTACTAATGAACTAACCTCCCAAACGAGCATAGCGTCTTGATTGGTACCTTTCTTACCCTGCTGAGTATACAAACAGGTGACTTTGCTGGAGCCATTGCTACACATCCTTCCAGGGATCTCAATCTCACCACCAAACCTATTTCCATCTGAACCCCAACCTTTCTTTCTCTTCCACCTCCTAGAACCGTACTGTTCTTGAGTAAATGTTGAGACGGCGTTATCACAGCCCTTTACATTAGCTTCCACCGAATTTGAAGCAGTTGACTTGTATGTAGAAGAATAACAAGAACCCATTAATCAATTTTTTGATCCGATTGAATTCTGATACTGTGTTATTTATATGTGCGGTTTTTAGCTAAAAACCCAACTTCTTCTCTCCCTCCAAACTGAGCATGTTTTTCTCCTCCGTTGTCTTTCTAAGTCGGATCCAACGCACCTATTCTCACTTGTTACAATTAAGCACTTTCCCTGTCTGTCTTCTCCATTATGATTTATGAAATTTTATGGGTGGTTGTTAATTTTTTAGTATGAAAAAAAAAACAAAGGAAAATAAAATCAGAAAACCAAAGTGAATATTTTCTGTAGGCATGAGGATTAGCCGTTATGGTGTACGACGCTATGCAGGGAGAAATTAGCGATTGAAATGTGGGAGAATATTTATTATTTTTGAAATATATTTGTTATTAATTAAATTATTTTTTCTTTTATTTATTTTTTAAATTTTTTTAATAATAATTTAAAATAATATATTATTACATCATATAAAAACATTCAATAATTTCTCTTTGAAATGAGTTATAAATGATTTGTGTTTAATAAAGAATAAGAAAATTCGTAATATAAAATTTTGATTTGCTTTTTCCTGACATACGCTGGCAAATATTGTTAAAGTGGATTTTTATGACTTTTAGCAATTTGTTTTCTTTTTCTATTATTTAATTATTTATAACCTTAGTCCTTGGATTCATGTACAAGATCCGACGATTGGGATTAGGGATTGGTTCTCACGCTTACACCGAGACCACCAGTCTACGTTAGTTAACTATTTGTTCAGCATTCAAGTAAAAATAATATTTTTTTATTAATAATTAAATGATTTTTTAATTTTTTTAAAAATATTCTATACACTATTTTTATATTAAATATATCAAATTCAAATAAAATTATTTAAATTCATTTAATATTAAATTTTATGTAAATAAAAAAGATTTAATATTAATATATTATTTTTATTATTATATGTTTTAAATAGATTTTATGTAATTTTTTTCTTTAATAAATATTTACTTAATTCATCCTTGTAAATTTAGAGGTAAGAAAAATAAGTATTACCACGGAATAAATTACATAATCATAATAATTAATGACATAGGATGAGATTATTAACACATCATTTTTTATTAATATCACATCATGCTTAATAAAGATTATAATAATCTATAAAAATATTCTTAAAAATAATTTAATTATTATAAAAAAATTAAATATAATATGAAAGGAAAAAAAAAAAGAGTCTGAAAATAACCCTTCTTAATAACATCATTTAATAAGAAAGACTTTTTCTTCATCCAAAAAAAATTAGCATCAAATTTAAATACTCTGTCAATTTTAATCAAAATGAGTAATGACAAAGATCGATATTGGTACCGATACAGAATCAGATACCCTCTTTGAGTAGCGAGCCAAGTAAGCATGAAATTTGTGCCTTCTCAATTATAGAATTAATCATAATAAAAAGTAATCGAAATTGAATTATCATGAATCAAATTGAAAAATAAAAGTGTAACATTTATTTTTTTTATATAACAAAAAATTTAAAGAATTAAATTACAAAAATTTAATTTTATTAAATATTTTTTAAAAATATTTAAAGATATAAATATCAATAAATATTAAAATTCAAATTAATGTACTATTCATAAAATTAAAAAAATATTTAATTACAATTATACACATATATATATATATATATATATTTATAGTTAGATTATGTTTATTTCAAAAATAGAGATTATTAAACCATTTATATTGAAAGTTATAAATGATATATGAGATGATAGTTACATATTTTTTTAATTTAAAGTTTTAATTTTAGAATTTATTTTCTTTGTAAATATTTCTTAAATCAATTCTAATTAATTTAAGTTAATTTTTGAATAACTAATTAAATATGAGTTGATTTAATTTTTAAATACTAAAAGAAATCAAAAGAAAACAACCATGTTTCATCTTTGATGTGTAAGTTAATAGAATAGATATTCTTACCACATATATATTGGCATAGAGTCATTGACTAGACTGCAGTCAAAACTATTGAGAAAGTAGGCTCATCATGTAATTGGTGTATGTAGATAAAGTCAGTCTCCAAGGGGCTCACTGCTCAAAGTAAGCTATAAAAACTATAATCTGGATAAAGCCATTTTAACAAGTGGTATCTACACAACTATTTTTTAACAGCTTGATTCCATATAAAAATAGTATTATTTATCTATATTATATTAATTTTTCATTTTTTATGAAGTATTAATATCCAATACATATATATATATATATATATATATATGATTGTTTTACGTTGTAAATTTGTGAAAATAAAAAAAAGACATATTCCATATTCTAATACGTATAAAAAAAAAATAAGTGTCTTAAAAAAAACCATATAACAAAGCTATTGATTTATCTTTGTTAGGCACTGACAAGTTAGCAGTTGGAATTTTTTTTTAAATCGGAAACATCCTTCTTGGTCGGCGATTGCATTTTAATGCTAAAATCCAAAAAAAAATTGGCTTGTATTAAAAAGCATGCTACAAGAATAATATACAACACTAAAACTTCTTCAAGGTGAGTTCCTAGGGGTCTCTACCAATGCATGCTGATAACCTCCGCCGACTTGGTGTTGCTATTAGAGTGCTTATTGCATTAAGTACATTCTGTGAATGTTGTGGAAATGATGCTTTACTTAAAGCAGCAGATTCACAATTACAATCTTCCCCATCAACACCACTCTTCATTCTATGACTCAAGGTGTGCCTTATGTGTTTACTAGCCACCAGAGTTTCGAAAAAATGTGTGATATTGAGATCAGGAGAATTGGGATTCCTCATACCATCTTCCTTCAAAATATCTCCTATTCTAGACAGTATGCTGAATGCCAAGTTTCCTAGCACCCTTGAATACCCTTCTAGAATTGAATGCCCAATATCCTGCAGAAACTCACAAGAGTGAATAATGTTATTTTAATTTAAATTATCTACAATATATTTTTAACTTTAGGATTTGAATTTTAATAAATTTGTTTTGAATACTTGGATAGTTAAATGATCAATCATTAGCTAGCTTACCTTTCCATATTGGACTTTGGTAGCATCAAGAAATGTTTGAGGAAGATTTGGATAACTGGCCTTTAATTGCTGTAAAAGGACTTGTGCTCTGTCTAATAGAACCGGAGATCTACCACTACTTTGTTCAGTAATTCTCTGCTTCCAAGAAAACATAGCAGCTTCCAACCTATTAACAGCATCAAGTGCACTGTGCTCAGATTTTAAATTGAGGGAATTCACCATTTCTTCTCCTGAGCTTGATTCTTCTGTCAAAGCCTTGTACAGCTTCTCATTAAGGCTTACCTTTCCAGACTGTTGTAGATAGAAAACTATTAGTTACTTAACAAGGATGGCCAACATACAAATTCGTTTCTATCTTTTCTCAAGCATCAGTTTTAAAAACCCTTATCTTATTTCTCTTCAAACTACATTGCGGAATTTGACATTTATGGTTTTTTTGCTTTTACTTCTGCTAAAAATGGTTTCGGTCAAAAGAAGTTGGAAAGAAAGTCCTTTTGGGAAGAAACATCATTTGTGCTTCTTTCAAAAAGTGTTTTTTGAGCATAAAAACACTTTTTGTTGGTTTATAATATATTTTTTTTATTTTTTTTTTTTTGCTGTTAGAAGTGTTTTTTAAAAGTTACAAAATCAAAAGCAAAACAAACCCTTGATTTATTTACCTTTGTACATCAAAATGCCATAACAAGTTGAATATGAATGCACAACCCTACTCATGGTTCAAGAAGATTAAGATGTATGCTAATTATGATGTTTAAAAAAAATAAAAAGAGAGATTAAGACGAAGACAGGTCATTACTTTAGGAAGTGCATTGCTGATAATGGTCGGAACGGGCATTTCAAGCAAAACATTTTGGTTGATAGACTTGGCAGCCTTGAGAACTTGATGTACAACTCTTCCCTGTATAAGCAATTCTTTCCTGGCAGAATCAGAAAGTCCAGTTTCTGGAACCTGAGGCATAGGGAGCAGCCACCTCTTGCTTTCAGGTGCGCCGCAATTGCTCCGTCCTTCTGCCCTGCTTTCCCCTTCAACATACCAAAACTCTGTATTCACCATTGAATCAAGTGTCTCCTGTCAATTCCCAAATTAAATGTCTTCAAAACCGGTCCATTGGTTATCAAATAACATAACAGTATAAAACTTTCAGATGGAGCCAAAAAAACGCCTACAATGAGCATCGAATCCAACTTTCGAAGTGCTGGAAGATTCATGTGAATGTCAGCACGGGCTCTGGGTGTCATTATCTATACAATAGAGACAAAATGTTAATATTTATGTGCAGTGGTGGCATCTAAAACACCCTTGAAGGGAATTGAATAAGATATACCTCAAGCATTCCTCCATTGGCTCCGTTTTGTTTAGAAGGAACCAATTCAATCATAAAGCTAGTAGGAGAAAGCAACCACTCCATTTCTACTTTCCATTTGTTCTTCCTTTCTTCAGGCAGCGGTTCTAATTTCCAAAGTTCTCCAAACACCAACGCTGCAGATGCATAACTACTTCTATAAGATAGTTTGCAAATTTTTTTATGGCAAAGAAGATGATTCAAAGAGTTACCTTAAAAATGAACAATTCTACTTCATTAAATTATGGTCAACACATAATTTTGTATGTATTCTTTTTAATTAATCCATATATAAGACTGTGGTTCTGTTCAACAGTTCAATCACATAATCAACTTATGTCAGGCATTATAGCTAGGGTGTTAACAACAATAAAATTACTTATGCAGTATTTCCAATCAATTCATTTCTCAATAAGAGCTAGTCTCTCTTTTCGATTTTGAGTGAGACACGCACAAAAAAAGCATACCTGATAAGTTGGAAATAGCATTAGACATTGCTAAAGCAGTGGTCAGACCGTTTCGACCTCCAGTAATATCTTCCCCCAACAATATTCTTGAAAATTTGTCTTTCATTTCCTCCATATCAGATAAGTGAATGGCATAGGAAGGTTTCTCTTTGACATTGAAACTTTTGGGGATCTCTGAAAGTTCCCATTCATTGAAACCATGTTCCTCCCTCTTTGCCCATTTTGAAGTAAATGATCCAAGAGCATCTTTGCTAGAACAGCTGAAGTAATTGTCGTAGAATGAATCAGTGGCACAACCATCTCTGCTTGTTCTGCTTTCATCATCATATGATTGGTTGTTGTGTATGCATTTTTCAAGTCCATTGTATATCATTACCCCTGAAATATAGTATCATAAATTAAATTTCATAGGAAAGGGAAGTCACAGGACTTGTTTTGGATAACCAAAATAAAAATATTTGTAACAAGAAGTTATTAAACCTAAATCAAATCTAAAATCCAAAAATAACCTAAATGAATATTAATTGGGAAAAAAGTGCTTACTATCTTCATCATCAAAATCGAGGCTAGTCTGTCTGTCACGAGAACAACAAGCTAGTCTCCTTCTCATGATTGTCATCATCATTCTGTCATTCTGTGTCAATATTCTCGATCGACTTGGAAAGCAAATTAATATAAACGGTCACAATGTAATGCGAGAAAGTCCAAGTGTAATTAAACTGATCTAAACATGCACCACTTAGTAAAATTAACTTGTAAATGTACATATATTGTACAAATTAGTTTAGTAATGATAGATCTCATCAAATAAAATTAAATTAAATAAAAAAAAAAGGTTTAGTAAGTCTCAGATTGTTTTTTAATAATTAGAAAAATGTATAAAAGTCCATTAATGGAGACTTAGCTAGGAATATATAGAGTATAGACAATGATATAAGCCTCACATGTTGTGCAACAAACCAAAAGGTAAAGTCGTGCAACAAAACAAATTATATTCGTTAAAGTGCATGCCTAGTCGTTACAAGTATTGTTCTCTATAGGCTATAATATATATAATATATATGACTCATAAAATGGTTAACTAATGTTTATTTGTAGTATTGTATATACGGTAAAAGATAAATAATTTCCATTTTTTTTTAATTTTTTTTATACTTTTATGAAATTTAAAAGTAACAAGAAAAGAGAGAAAATTACTAATTTATTAAAGCTAATAATTTCTTATATGGTGGTAAAATAAGGATATAAAAATTATTCAATACTTTTTCATGTCTTTAAACATCTTATAATTTTTTACTATTATAAATGGACATTAGCACGTGAACAAGACAAGATTAATATCATAAAAACGACGTGATAATATATTATAAATATAATACAATTTACACCTCTATATTTATTTATATATATATAGTGTTTAAAACAATAAATTAAAACACCTATTATATCTAATATATGTCGATTTTTTTTTATTTTTTATTTTTTGAGGGTAACGAATGGAAGAGAGGGCGAGTCGATCATGCGGTCCTTTTTGATCTGATGGTCAAATCTTCCCCTTTTCTATTTTAAAAGTTCTTCTTACCTTAATAAAAAAAATTATTTTAATTCATGTAATTATTACTCAAGCGACTTCTCGTTAGACCCATATGGTTTATCTTTTTAGATTTATATACATTTAAAAAAAAAAGATATAGTTTTAATTTTTTTTTTAATATATACTTAAATTACAAAAGAATAGGGTGAAGTTTGGGAGCTTAATATGATGAATAATGAAGAATCAAAAAGGAAGAAAGATTCTAAGGAAAAAAAAAAGAAGAAGAAAAGAACAATCATTATAAATTTATAACGTCGAAGGATATATAATTTAAAAAGAAAAAAAAGAAAGAAAGCATGATACATTATCAAGGCAATTAGGAAAACAAATAAAAATTTAAAGTGGGTATTAAGTACTAACCACCTCAAGCAAAATGAAGCTCAGTAGCCGGTAGAGTTTCACAGATAGCGTTATTCTTCAAAACTTGAATTAACCCAACGAAGAAGAATAACAAATTATGACAGTTACAGTGTTTGTTTGTTTGGGGGAAAAAAATAAAGAAATATTATGATACCGACCAGAAGGAGGTTGGCGTAGGAGCAATATAGACTTTAAGTTAAGTATGTGTGTGTGTGTGTGAGAGAGAGAGAGTGAGAGAGAGAGATGAAAAGGTGGGTAGAGAGAGTAGGAGGAGAAGCGAAGAAAGTGGGATGGCAATTAATTATAGATGACAGAAGTCAGAATGAGTGCGTATTAGAGAGAGACGCAGCCAAGGCCACGAGAATTTTGTATGTAAGAGAAGTGCTAACATATCCTATCCATTTTTCTGCATATATTATAATTATTTTTAAAATTTTATAACTAACTTATTTTTTAAAATAATATTGAAATTTTATATAATATAAAATATATAAATATAAATTAATGTATGGTATAACACTTAAGATAACTCACCTAGTTAGTAATACATATTCAAATATTACATAACATGGCTTCTCATATATATATATATTATTTTATTTTTTTTACATTTTCAAATCTCTCCCAAAAATCATTACTACAAAAAGTGATATTAAAGTCGGTTTTTAACCGATTTTAAATTAAATGACTTAAAGTTTAAACTCGGTTCAAGGTGTGAACCGAATTTACGTTAATTTATTTATTTTTTTAATTTATTCATTTTTAACTTGTATTCGAGCAGAAAAAAACCAAAATTAGTTTAACAAATAGTTCAAATAATACAAATATTTAAAAAATAAAATATTAATTAATAGTAGAAAAATTACCATGGTTTTGTTCTATTTTATTCAAGATCATCATATTCTTCTCCTTATGTTATAATAAAAACCTACATATATAATACAAAAATCTATACACATAAATAATAACACATAATAACAGGAAAAAAATATGAATAACAGGGGATCTAAAAGATTAGTTAGAGAGGAAGAAAATTCACTAACTGATGCTGGAAATGATAGTCGTAGGTGGCCAAAAAATGAGAAAGAGTAGAGGATGAGGTTTTTGGTTTTTTAGAGTTCTGCAACGTTGCAAATAGTTTTTATCTGAGAAGAAAGAAGAGAAAAGATTTATCCACGTGTGTAGCGTCGGTTTCAGGTGTCAACCAACGCTATGCTAGGTGTCAACCGACGCTACATCCATGTGTAGTGTCGGTTCTACATCGAACCGACTTTAAACCAATTTAAAGTCAATTTTTGAAAAAAACCGATTTTACGTATCGACTTAAATACCCATTTTTGTAATAGTGCATGCATTTATATATATAAATTTTTTATAACATAATATATATATATATATATATATATATATATATATATATATTTAAGACATTCAAAAATATTATATACATGTATTTTTAATAATGTTAAAAAACAAATATTTTTTAAGAAAATTAAAAATAAAACTAATTTGATAATTAAATTATATAAAAATAAAGGAGTTTTATTTTTAAATTTCATCTATACATTATCATATATCCAAAGTATAATTAAAAGTATAATGCACATGAGTTTTTTAAATAATTAAAAGTAAAATAAATTAAATAATCGAGTGTAAATTTCAACTATACAGAAAATGAGACTTTAGAAAAACAAGAAGAAAAGAGAGAGAGAGAGAGAGAGTAAAAAGCGTGGAGCCGAATTACGATTTTGAAAAATATATATTTGGTTAAATCCGGAAAAAAGCAGATTTGCGGAAATAGAAGGATAAAAAATTGACATTGACGAATCGAATCCTTGAAAATTTCCTTGTGAAGTGTAAGTCTTTTTGCTTGCCAATTATTGCTATCCCTACATTAAAAAAAAGCCTAGCTGCATGAAGTCTTTGTATTGGCCTTTATTTATGGCTTCATGTTAGGAGCTTTAGACTATTGGGTAAATTATTCAAATTATCCCCAATTGCCAAATATATTTACTTCTTAAACGTCTTTTCTTGTTCATTCAAAAAAATTTTAAAAAAAAATTTCATTGAACTTTCAAAACTTCATTGAAAGAGAGAGGAGTTTTGGCTCAAGTATGTTAATAATAGATAGAGTAAGAAACACATAAATACATGAGAGAAATTTATTGCCAGCTCCAAGAGGAATTATTCATCTTGTAGAATATACTAATGTAATACTATAAATGAATTAAATTAATAGATATATTGTTTAACTAAGTAAAAAAATATATATTTATTTTTTAAGATTTTTTTTACACTTATATATATTATATTTTATTAGTTCAAAATTTTACATTAATAATATTCTAACATGAATGAATAATTTGTACTAGCTCTATTGTATTCCCACCTTTTGCTCCTCATTTCCGTAAGAAACTTTAAAGTAGTCTACTAGATTATTTTTATTTAAAAATAATAATACTAAATAATCGCGAGCTACCGTTTGGAGTTTGGTTATTAAAATATTTAGTTGTCTACTTTTTTTTTTCTTCGCCATATTTCTTATTCATCATTATTGAAATAAATAATGATGTGTCTAGGTATGATATCTTATGTCAATAAAATACAAGTGTTAAAAACGACACTTAAATCAAAGTTATAACAATGTACAAGACACAAGAATAAACCAAATAAAGGACTCTATGAACCCTAATGTTATATTACAATCATCTTTAAACTCTAGACGTTGTATTATTTAACGAAGACAAGTTGTTTATACAAATAAAATCTTAAAAATTGTAAGGATAGAGCGAACATGCGAGTGATCGCCACATACGAAGTGTGTGCAATGAATATGCAAGTATACATATCGCAACAAGTAATATAATGATAAAAAAAATATCGTTCTCACGAATATTATTTTATTAAAAACTAATTTTTAAAACTAAAAAAATAAAAATCAATTTTTTTATGTTTTTATATTTTAAGGAAACAAAATTAAAATAAATAAAAGTAAATAGAATTAATTAATTAAAATAGATTTGGTAACTACAAAGATATATGAGAAAATATCTAGAAATACTTAATATCTTAATTTTCTAAACATGAGAATCGTTGAAATCCCCCTATTATATTTATCAATTAATTACATGATCAATTGAATCTAATCTAGCATGCATTTCTCTTTTAAGTAAACTACACACCATATAGTAATTAATTTGATTACACTCTCATGCCAATTAAATTACATACTACTCATTAAGTTAATCAATTATGGATTACATATATAAGAATTATACGTCTCTGCTTAAAATTTATGTATATTATTTAATCAAGATAAAAAATTAAACAATTCTCTCAAATCTATTTAATTATCTCTGTAGATAAATTGTTGGTCAAACAATTAATAGTATAAAAATCAGATTAAATAATATAATTAAATTATAATTATAATTGGAATAAAATATTATATCATCACATGGTGAAAATTGGGTTCATAAAATCCCTAAATTAATAATTTAATTACACATAATTGTGTTCATAAAACTCATATTTTTCATAAATAAAGACATAAAAATTGATAAAGAAAAGAGTAGTAGAAAAAATAGAATCAATCTGTTGAATTGTAATGAGAATCTCCTCTTGAATTTCTACCAAAATTGTGTCATCTCTTAAATTTTTCTGTATTTTTTTTCTTTTTTTAGCTCCAAAAATTGACAAATATTATGCTAATGACGACTATTTAGGGTTTATGGGATGATTAGGGGTTAAATGTAGTTAGGGTGTGATTTGGACCATCGGATTAGTTTCAGATCAAGTGCAGCGATCAAAACAAGCAAGCTGATAGTGTCAGTCAATCACAATGCGACACGTAGCACACAAAATTCACTAGGCGAATCATAGAACGACGCGTGGCAAGGGAGACCGATCAAAGTTGACGCATGCTGAGTTAGTGACATATGACTTAACTTGATTTGTATGAATAGATGGTGTGGCACACGGGTGGAACGTAGGGAGCAATCGCGTGGAAACACGTGGTGGTTCGAGTTGACTGATCTCCAAAATCGGATTGAATGTTGTACTGCGCACATGGTGCACGGTTCATCCTCCTCACACATGACATAACGTAATTCGTTGTTGCTGCTTGCATGGTATCAGTATGGCTTACCCAGTCAGCTCCTTTACTTATGTGACATGCCACATGGTAGTTCCTGGTTGGCCTTGCGTTAAAATTCATAAAAAGTATAGAAATTCTATAAAAATTCCAAAAATTATATTTTCACCCATTTTTAACTAAAAAATTTATATTTTAATATTTTTGGTCTTAAAAATACTATTTATTGAATAAAAAAAGTGAATATTAAGTAAAAAAATGCGTTAATAACTCTACTTTTATAGAGTCATCAGCGAGGAAGAAGAGACAAGAGAATGAATAAGCGACTCAAACTCTAAATAAGAGAAAATAAGGCCAATGAATATCGCCCATGAACTGGTTAAATGAAAGGCCAACAAATATAACATTAGCTCTAGTCTAAACAAGTATTTAAATATAATACATGAAGTTACTAAAATCCCCTAATGTATAAGTTTACCAAAATGTCCTTGTATGCTTATTATCCACTTTGAATTAAGTGGCAATTATAAAACTATAATTCTCCACATTGACACTAAGGCAAAGTGAACTATTCCTCATGCATATTCATTGGCAACCATGAGTTGCCTTGTAATCCTATTGAGCCAAAGGCTCTCCTTGATAGCTCCAATGCATGCTATAAACTCAGTCTCTATTGTAGATAGTGCCATCACAGATTATAGGTTATATTTCCAACTCACAAGATTGTTAAACAATGTAAATATGTATCCAAATAGAGACTGTCACTTGTCTTTATCACCTGCATAGTTTGAGTTAGTATAGCTCTATCCAACTTAAGAACTCATTAGTCATTTTTTATAAACCAAGCCTATACCTAAAGTGCCTTTAATGTATCTCAAAATCAACTAACTTCAAACCAGTGGTGCTTTCCAATATTGGACATGTATATACTTAAAACACTCACTACATATGCCAAATTAGTTCATGTACAAATTATGGCAAAAATAAGTGATCCAACAACACTAGAATACGTAATTCTAGACATATATTAGATCTCTTCACTAGTGCTTGGAGATTCATGCAAAGATAAATCCAAGTGTGCATCCAAGGGAAGTTGAACAATTTTAACTTCAAGCATAGAAAATCTTAGATAATTTTTTCTAAATAAGGTTTGTGATAGTGTAGCAGATTTGTCATTTCTACTTATGTTCATGTCTAGTATCTTACTAGAATTTCCTAAGCCTTTCATTTAAAATTCAAAGCTCAATTTGGTTTTAAGAGAATGTATTTCAATTTTACTTTTACTTGCTAATAACATGTTATCAATAAAAAATAAAAGATAAATAGATTTAATGACATCATTCACTTTGAAATACACATAATTTTCATAATCACATTTAATAAAACCAATATCAAGAAAAAGATGTCAAATCTCATATACCATTACCTAGGGGACTGTTTCAAACCATACAAAAACATTTTTAGCAAGCATATAAGATTTTCTTTTCCTTTATCAATAAAACCTTCATGTTTTTTCATATAAATGTTTTTATTAAGTTTATCGTGCAAAAATGGAGTTTTTATATCCATTTATTCTACATGCATGTCAAACTGTACTACCATGGATAAAAATATTTTAATAGAGGTGAATTTAACTACAGAGAAAAACACTTCATTATAATCAACACATTTTCTTTGAGAAAATTCTTGTACAACTAATCTAGCTTTATACTTAACAAAATTAGTACCATGTACATTTTTTTTTAAAAGCCACATAGAACCAACTAGTTTAACATTATTAGGTTTCTTGACAATAATTCATGTTTTATTTTTATTCAAGGAATTCATTTTATCACACATAAAATCAAATCATTTATCACAATTAGGACAATTCATAGAAATAACATATGACTTAGGTTGAGCATCATCAATTTCAATAGTAGAAGATAAATCATAAACAACAAGGTCTAAGTTACCATACCTGAAAGGAAGAGATACATATCTCTTTTTCATATGCCTAGCCAGTTGATAATTAGAAAGATCATCAAGGTCACCAGAAGATTCATTAAGGGTCTCAACATCCCTATTTTCAATAGTATATGTTCCTTTAGGATGAGAAATGGTAGGTGCATCCACCTTAAGCTCAAATATATCAATATCAGATTGAGGGATTACATCTACCTCTACCTCAATTTGATCAACACTTACAGGGCCATTGGAACCACTGATATCTTTATAAACTTTTTTTCTTCATTAAATACAACATTTCTACTAACAATGTATTTATTTAACCTAAGTCACTAAAGTTTGTATCCTATTCAGAGCATCCTAAGAAAACATATTTTATAGATCTAGGTTGTAGTTTATCTTTTCTATTATGACAATATGCTATGCAACTAAATGTTTTAAAATTTCCATAACTAGTAGGGTGGTCAGACTAGACATGCTCAGGGGTCTTAAATTCTAAAGCAGAGAATGTGCATCTATTAATAAGATGGAATTTGTATTCACACCATCAACCTATAAGGTTTTTGGTAGACCAGAGTAAGAAAGCATGCACCTAATCCTTTCAAGGATTATCCTATTTATACTTTCAATTAAACCATTTTGTTGGGGGTATTGTTATTACAATTCTATGCCTAATAATGACATTTTCTTTGCAAAATTACTCAAAAGGTTCATAATAAAATTATAGGTCCTTATCTATCCTAATTTTTTTAATGCCATTTCTAAATTGCTTTTCAACTAGGTGTTTGCTATTCTTAAAAGTATTAAAGGTTTCATCCTTTATTTTGAGAAAAATATGCCCAAACTTTTCTAGAATGGTCATCAATTAAAGATAGAAAATATGTAAAGCCATCTATAGATTTAATAGAAATAGGACCCACAAATTAGAGGGAATGTCCTCTAAACTATGTTTAAAGGTACGAATACCTTTGATAAACTTAAGTCTTGCTTGTTTGTGTAAGACATAGTATTCACAAAAGTTAAGACTACTTAAAGGTTTGTCTCCAAGAACATTGGTGTTTAAATAAGTATACTAAATCTTTTTCACTTACATGCACTAACCTATTATGTCATAAAAAAACTAAATCATCATTTTGAATAGAAACAACAAAACAATCATCACTGTCTACCTTTCCTAACAAAATATGTAAACCATTAATTTTATTTGCCTTAAGGGATACTAGTGAACTACTAATAACCTTCACCGATCCCTTATCTATTCTAACTTTATAACCTAGGGAATCTAATGATCATAGTGATATTAAATTCCTTCTTAGTTGGGGTACATATCTCACATTTTTTAGAGTTCTAGTAGTCATATCATTTAGACTTAGTTTAACCTACTTAATCCCTTTTAGTTGGTACTCATAATCATTTCCTAAGAGGACTCTACCTATATTACATTATTTTGGTTGGTAAGCTAATATATATTAGGACTCATATGTAAATTACACCCTAAATCTAAGATCCACTTATTCTCTAAACTTTCAAAGCTAATTTCTATCACATCTGAACTCTCATAACCGTTAGAAATTAAGTTAATATCAATATTATTACTGAAATTCTCATCGTCTTGATTCTTCCCTTTTAACACTAGACAATCTCTCTTATAATGTCCATTTTTCTTATAGTAATAGCATCTAATTGATTTCTTGGTCCTATTCTTTGACTTTTTCCTAGACTTATCCCTATTCCCTTTCTCTTTCCTACCAGACTTGCCCATTACATACAAACCATCATTAAGACAACTATATCAAGAGAATGTTCATCTCTGCTATACATAATACCAAATTTGACTTCTTTATACTTTTTTGGTAAAGAATTTAAAAGAATTATAGCTTATATCTCAGCTTTAACTTTATTGTCAATGGAAACAAGATCACTAGTCAATCTTTTAAAACCATCAAAACTTTATTCAAGATTTTTAGGCTAATCCATTTTAAATGTATAGAAATTATGTTTCATATGTACTTTACCGGATATACTATTCTTTAAATATAAATCATCATGTTTAGAAATTACTAAGGCAATTGTTGTTTGCTCATACACTTTTTTATGTACCTTATCAGATAGATTCAAAAGTAACTCTAAAAAGAACATCAACATGCAAGTATACACGGTCACAAGTAATAAGTGATAAATAAGATATCGTTCTCACAGATATTTGTTACTAATCTTTGTTAAGTACTTAAATTATTTCAACCTAATTTTATCCAAACAATCGATATTTGAATAGAGTTTAACTAAACTAATTTTAAATAACAATATATGATATTAACACTTAAGAAAACTCTAAGATTGCAATTTCACCAGATTAATCCAATCGAATCCTAGTATTTTCTCTTTATTTATGTTCTCGTATTTAATTTGTCAACCAAGAACTTCTAATTTATCCACATGTCTCTTCCGATAACAAATAGACACATCTCACAAAAATAATTTACTATATTCCTATGAGAATTAAATTTACCAAAGATTCATTAAGATCAAAGTTCTTGATAACTACACATACAATAAAGGTATATTCCTATCCCATATATATATTATTCTATCCATGAGCAAAACATAAAAATTCCTTTTCCAAGTTCATTAGGGTTCACAAATCAATTGATTAATCTTCCAACAATCAAAGGCATTAAGCACAAATAGAATAAACAAATTAAAAGTAACATGCCATAAATCATTTTAAAATAATTAATTTAAGTTTCATAATGTAAGTTACATTGCAACCCTAAAACAAATAATTTAGCTCATAGCAAATATTAAAATTACAATCCAAAAATATTTAGACATTTCAGAAAAATTAAATTAAAAGAAAAAGAAATTAGAAGAAAATCTTTCATGATTTCTCAATGAAATAATGGAGTTCCTCCCTTTTACTTCTTTTTGCTCTCTACCTTCTCTGTATTTTTTGCTTAACAGAACAACAAAAAAAAAACCAAAAAATAGCTTCTGTGTGTTCTCTCTATTTTTTAGAGACATAACAACCACACCAAAACTTCCTCAAATGTCTTCTACGTGTTCTCTAAAAATACACTAAAACATTTCCCAAAACAGGCGTGAAAAAAAGTAGAAAAACTGTGCGAAATAAACTGGTAAGAAATATTTTTTTGAATTTTTATTTTACACTACGTATGACACGTGGCGACCTTTGATTCATTGGAAGGAGAAACTAACACATGGTGGATTCGTATTGGGTGAGACTCTAGGGCACACGTAGATTCGGTGGACCGCATCACAAGGGAATTTCATGTGCTGGGTTGTGTAGAGCTGGACTCCACTCGTGACTCTCACGTTGGGTATGGAAAACAAGCATGATTTGGACCATCCATCGTTTGATCTAATGGTGGGTGACAGAGAGTGCATCTCAGGGAAAATCAACTGTGTAGATAGGTGAACTACACTCTACACGTCGAACTATGCAAAATAGTAGGAAATCTCGTCCACTCGCCCACGTAGTTTTTGAATCTCACTCTCCTTATCTGCACTATCGAATTTATGATCTGACAGTGGATGATGCACGTTGATCCATTCCGGGCGTGAGACTCATTTTCTGTGCATAAAACAATTTCAATTTCAATTTTTTTTAATTGCATTTAATTCTTCTTTTTAATTCAAATTAAATTTTCAACTTTTGTTATTTGCATTTAAGTCTTTTTTTAATTTAAATTGTTTCATTTTCTCTAAAAAATTAATTTCTTACAAAACTAATACAAAATAATAATTTAAAAACTTAAAATTAACTAAAAACCTTAAGAACATAGCAATTATAATTAATAAATTTGACAAAATAACTCTAAAACATATAATTATCAATACATAATACCATATTTGACTTCTCTATACTTTTTTCGTAAAGAATTTAAAAGAATGATAGCTTATGTCTCATCTTTAATTTTATAGTCCATGGAAACAAGATCACTAGTCAATCTTTTAAAACCATTAAAATTTGATTCAAGATTCTTAGGCTGATCCATTTTATGTATAGAAATTATATTTCATATCTACTTTACCAAATAGACTCTTCTTTAAATATAAATCATCATGTTTAGAAATTACTAAGGCAATTATTGTTTGATCATACACTTCTTTAAGTACCTTATCAAATAGATTCAAAAGTAACGTTGTAAATGCCTTTCTTTTCACTTTCTTTTTAGTTTCATCAGTGGCTTTTTTTAGAAGTTTATCAGCTTTTAAAGCATCATGAATATCCTTTTGAACTAAGTGGGGTTTTAGTTTCTTTTTTCAAAGAATAAAGTTACTAGACCTATCAAAATGGACTATCTAGTATTGTGAGGAAGGAGCCATGACATAGAAAATAGACTTAGACGAAACCCTAGGAGGAACTCGAGAGTGACCATTACAGAAAACCTAAAGGGGACTCAAGAAATTGATTTTCCTTATCACCCTAGGCTTTTCAACAAACAAAAGAACACAAATAGGCTTAAAATCATTTTTTAACCCTTATGAACCCTATAACCAAAAGAACATATCAAAGAACAAAAAAAAACCTCTTATACCAGATTTGTTAGAAATAACACTCAAATTTCCCTCAAGAATACATAGTTGCAAATAATCACATGACATGAATTTATAATAAAAGAACCAAAAAGTAAATTATAGAAATCACTTTATTAATTTACAAGGTTCAAGACAATCAAATGTAACCAAAGAAACAAAAGCAAAAAAGTAACACAAGATAGAAATAACAAAAAAATCAATCTAAAGAAAACCATAACCAGATCAACAATCACAACCTAAGCAAGCAATAACAATGCATTAATGCACTTGTCCATATTAGCAGTATCCTCACTCTCAGAGACCACCTCATATACTAGAATACTTGGCTCACACTGATTATTGAACAAAAAATTAACATCTTTCAAGATTTTCCTTTGTCGTTTCCCAATTTTCACAAAATCAACACCACTTGCAACTTCACTAGTTTTCCCTTTTCCAGAACCAGAGGCCAAATTATCCTTGGCACTCCTTACAACTCTGCCTATTCCCTATATTAGTAGTATCCTCACTCTCATAACCATTACTAAAACCAAGCACAAATCTTTCAACATTCTTCCTATTCAAGCCTCCATCTTCATATGAATAAACAGTCTCATATTCACGTTCGAGAGTAGCCATTCCCCATAATGTGTATGTTTTCCACCAAAGTCAAAACAACATTGCTACCCACGTTACAAAACCTACTCTGGTGCATTATCTTGCCATAATAATAACAAAACTTAGGCGACCTCTCATATTTAAATTCAACTCGTACATAATCCTCTTTACAAGGCTCCAAGCACCAAGAACCAATGCTTTAAATATTTTAAAATTATCGAAAATTATTATAAAGCTCATTAATTTAAGGAACAAAACATGAAATTTTTAATCTTTTTTTTTAATCCGAATCCGGCCTCGTTACAAAAGCTTAAATAGCTAAAATAATCATCAAGAAACACTTTAACTTAATGAAAAATTTACAACAAATATTTAAATTCCTTAATCGTATAACATTGAGTGTTATGTGATCCTGATTTGTTCGATCATCAATTATAAATAATGATATAATCAAATTTAAATGATTATATTTAATAAATTTTTTTTACATTAATTGTAATATAATTATTAAAAGCATTTAAATGACCGAAAATCATCTTCCTAAACTTGACGGGACTCTCACTTTAATATTCCAAGATGAGTCAGTGCAGATAAACATCCACATCTTTACCCTCAAACTCACCTTGAACTCTAAATTAACGTTTAGTGGAGTTAAACAAATTTGACCGTTTAGTTTCAACTATAGTCTACATCTACTAAGTAAACAAGTTCCATCGTAGAGATATCTTTAGAGAAAAAGAAAATCACACCTTTTGAGAATATAATGAATAAATCTGGGTTTAAATAATACGTTCGATTGAGTTAATTTTAAAATAATATATTAATTATGTGTATAAATTAAATATATTATATACAAATTATCATATTATATTATATTAATTTGATTATGTACTAAATGCTTCAAATAATTCAGAAAAAAATTAATATAGATAATAAATAAATCATTAGTCTAGATGATCGTAAATCATAATTTTGATAAAACTACAATTTAGAAAGAAGAAAAAAATATACCAAGAATAAAGAGAATATTTCAATTTTCTTAACTGTAATAATTCATCCAGACATGATATACCTTTTTTATTTTCTTAAAGAAGAGAAACGTTAAATCAAAAAAGGAAATATATATATAAACGTTTTTATTCTACTTTTCAAGGTGTAATTGTTGACAACTCTAAAAAGAAAGATATAAAGCTTAGAAGCTCCAATTCCGGTAAATTTGATATTTGATAACACAGAATATAAAAAAAAAAATGGGAGGAGAATGTAACGAAGGGGCTTTGAATATGACAAGTATTTTATTTTCTCTAATGTACTTTTTTTTTTTACTTAAAAATCTAGAGGGAAAACCTTTTCTTAATGGAGATGTTAGCTTTTTCTTCGTACCCTTAAAGGAGTGTATTATAATAAAGAGATTTGTTTAAAGCAAGGTTAAAATGGAGAATTGGAGATGGCAATTCAGTTCGTGTTGATGGGATCCTGAGTTATCATATGTTGGATCTTTTTTATCTTGGAAGAAACGCTTGGACATGTCCGAAAGTTAAGAATGTTTGGAATGAGTCTATCTTCAAATATCTTTTCAATTAAATAAAAGGTATGTATTTTATTAATATATGAAATTATATGAGACGTTAGTACACAATGAAAGAAGTTTGTCATTTTTGTTTCTTGGCGTGAACACTGTGACATAATAGAAATGAGATCTTGCATGAAAAAAAGGACAGTATACTATGGATATATTATTTTAGGCCAACATGATGCTAGAAGATTTTATAAGGTCCACGATTAAGGGTAGGGATAATTTCTTTTGTGTACACTTAAGAAACTCATTTACTTGAAATTTGAAATTAGAAACGTGAAGCAATTTGGGTTAAAACTTTCCCATTAAATGCCTTTATACTACCATTTTGTGTTGAGTTACATGTGATTTTGATAGAATGTACAACGGTTAGATCTTGGGATATTTCAAAAGTGGGCCTTGTTTTGCAATAGTGGGCCTTTAGCCTTGTTTTGCAATAGTGGGTGTTTAATTTGGTTGAGATAATTGGTAGGATGTGTGAAGATAAGCTATTAGTACAGGCCAAGAAAAGCTAATCATGCGGTTATGTTATGTTAGGTTGTTAGATTAGAAGATGAGTTTACGTGGACATCTATTGCTCCTATTTTTCTGTTGGAGATTTTATCTTCAGATGTAGACTCTTTCAGAGTCTTTGTTTTAAGTATTAATGAAATACTTTTTCTATAACAAAAAAATGAAAAAGATATACATGCGTGCTTTTCGTATGTTTCTATTTTAAAATTAAACTCATATTAGTAGTAAATATCATCTAAATTATTAGTTTAATAGCCTCCAATTTACTTTACCATTTCCATATAATGGATTTCTTTTTTCTTTTTTTAAACTCAATACTATAATTGAGTTATACCAATATTCACAATTATTAAATAACTATTACATTCTTTTGTACTCAAAATTAGATAATAATTCATATAATTTATGCATGTTTGCGTTATCTAGTCCAATTTATACATTTTTTATTATTATGAAAAATTAAATTATTTTAAAGAAATTTATTTCATTTATACAAATATAAAATAATTAGCCATTAATTCTAATTAAAATATAACTTATCAATTTGGGTTAGTGTTTTATGTTGTAACTTTAATAATCACTTCTATATTTAAATTAACTTTATTTCAAAATATATTTTAATAACTATTTATATTATTGTTCATTTTCATAATTTTTATTTTCACGCAACTGATACATCATATACAAGGCTGTAAAAATTTTACACCTCCATGTATTTCTAATATTCATATGAAAATTTCACATACTCAAATTTTATATTATTAGGTTAGCACTTCATGGTTCATGGTATCTGAAATATTATAAAATTAAATATTAAATGAGGTAATTTTATTACTTTTTTTCCCCTCATAGAACGATCCTCTATTCAGTCAGCCACAAAATGGCAAAATAATAATAATAATAATAATAATAATAATAATAATAATAAACGAGCCTGTACTTGCAAGCCAAATCGAAAGCCCGAAATCCCACAATAATAATCTGTCTCATTTTCCTCTTCTTTCTTTTATATACATACATATATATATATATATAAACGTGGTTTCATACGAGAGTAGACATGTAAATGGACTTCAGACACGTACATGTCCCATAAAGTGACCCAATAGGATACCATGTCCCAATTAAGACTATTTGGTTTAGTCTTGTCTCATTTGAATCCCTCCATATCACAAGATGGAGATACCTAACCTTGTTTGAATAAAGAATAGTAAAATTAGGTAGCCTAATTTTGTTGAATAAATAAATGTTTGGCATATGAAATGAGAACTTGAAGACTATAAATATGGCTTCATTTCTTCATTGATAATCATCCCAAAAATAGAGAAAAACTTGTATGAGAAGTTCTTAAGTGAGAGAATTTTGTGGGAAAATTCTTAGAACTGTAATTGCTCTTGTCTTTTGGGTGTGTGAGAAAATTACTGAGAGTGTGGTTCTAACAATTTTCCACATAGTGAATTTTTCTCTGGTTGTTTTTTGATAACGAAAGTGATTTTTCTCTAATTTGGAGTTTCTACTATAATTTTTGTGTTGTGTATTATATATTTCTCTATTATTTGATATTCTGTTAAGGAAGATCTTGGGAGGGAGAATTTGTGATTATACCAAATGAAAGACATCCTTAACAAGAATTGCAGACCTTGGTGCAAAAATTTCCCCTCTAACTCTTTGGTAAAGCTATGTTTCTCATTAATACTAAATTCAGTTCCAAAATGCTCTTATAAGCTTCTATTTCTCACCAAGTTTCCTTCTGAAATTATGCTTCTCTTTTCACGTTTTTATTTCTTCAATTGCTATGTTGTTGTTTTTTTCTCAATGAACTCAATTCCTATTTTTTTTTAGCAATTGTTTCATAAAAGACCAAACAAATTAAATTCACATTTTTATCCTTATTTGCCCAAAATAAGCAAACCTGTTTTAATTTCTTTTAAAAATGATTCACACCAATTTCAATTCAAACATGATGAGTTTAGTCCTATTGTAACCAACATCTCCTAAGATACTAGTTGATTATATATAGTCTCAAGTACTCTCAAAGGTGGAATGTAAAATCAAGTGGCTTAAAGACCTATTACAGACAACGATCAAGTTCGAATTGATGATGATATAGATCGAATTGATGATGACGATCGCTAGATGTATTAAGAGCAATGACGTTGAAGAAGTAAGATTGGAAAACTCATTATTTTTTTTATTCTCTCTTACATTCTAATTTTTTTTCTTTTTTAAATTGAACGTAGTTCCTAATGAGCCAAATAGGATGTATGGATACAATTTAGTTCAATACCGTTCCATGAAAAACTGGTAAGAACCGTACCGGGGTCTCAAAATTGTTGGAATTAACAATGGTATAATTAGGAAGCACGTCCCAGTTTCAATAGTTCTAGGCTAGAACATTGCTTTAGATACTGTTTGAAACAAGATGAGTCTTAGTCTTACGGGACATGAAGTATGCACTCAACCATTTAAAACAAAATATTAAAACTAAGACAATCGAACCACTATTCAACAAAGTATTCATACCCGTGAAGCAGAGCTCATGAGAATATAAAACAACCAAAATAAAAGTAGTAGTAGCACTATCTTCAGAAGAGGCAGGCCTCCATTTCTGTCTGAATAGAGCTAGATTGGAGGTTACTCAGATAGCTTCTATCCTCCAGTCGCCCCTTGCTTATCTTGACTCCCACGTTTCCAGCAACTTTACCCTTACCCACACCATCAGCCATGAATTCGTTGTTCTTCATCACAACTCTAGTAACCATCTTCGTTTTGTCCGCAGCACATCCTAATACCAAAAGCAAACTTACCAGCCACCATAAGCCAGCAAAACCTCTACCCAGATATCCTGGAACTGTTTCAAGTTCAAGCCCTCATTCTCTAGCTAATTGTTACGATAAACCTGCAAGAGAGCATCTTGATCGAGCTGAATCTGCGACACAATCTGATTAGCTAGCACAAGATTCAAGATCAACTTCTCACACTTGATCGACTCATCAGAGTTTAGTAGGAGATCAAAGATGGCCACACACTTCCATCAAATCCTCCATAGTAGATCAATAGCAGAGGAGAAAATATTGAACTAGGTTTCAATTTCTTCAGACAAATTTAAAAAAACAAAGTGAGTGAAAATTGAAAAATGGAGATGTTAAAGTGGGAAGAAACAAAAGGGAGGACGAGATGAGGATGGAATTAGACAAATGAGAATCAAAGCAGCACTATTCTGGAAAGGGATGCCAGAAAGCAATTCATATCTCTCGGAGAAACTTTTTAAAAGAAATGCGAGAATTGATGAAAGGGAAAATAAAGGAAAGCGGATCAAGAAAAAAAAATCAAAAAGGAAACAAGATTCATATTGAACTCAAGTGATAGGAAAGACAAGAAACTTGGTGAAGGGAAGCAAAAATAGAGAATCGAGGCATGGAAGAAATGGAAGCAATATTAGCCATAGTTTGTTAAAGAAGTTGTATTGTGTTCTTCATTTATTGACCAATATCTTGTATTTTATTGATCAAAACAAAGTAGTTACTGAGTTAGTTTGATGATACAACTTCAATATGCTACTTCATAATGTTGCCGTAAAGTAAAACCAAATACTGTTTTTCAACAAGGGAAAAATTTAGAGTTTCATAGGTCACAAGCATTCTAATTTCTTAGTTTTTGAAATGAATTTTCAATTTCAATATTTTCTTTGGAAAAAAATAGAATTAATCAATTTCTAGTTTTAATTTTGAAAATGCAATCAAACTTATTTTTGATGAATTTTCATTAAGTTTTAGCTCTTTAATCATTTTGAGTAAGGTTGAGCATGATTGAGTATAGATTATTAAATTTCAATGACAAGAAATAAAAAAATAAAATAAAAATCCAATTCCAAAAATGAGTTTCAAAATTTAGAAAATAGAAATTAAAAATGAATTATCAAACGAGTCCTTAGATTTCATAGCATATCATCAGCATTGATGATCACTATTGTTTCTTAAAGATTTGAAGTTCCTTGAAGTCAATCCAATTAAAATTTCTACAATTTCTAATTTGAAGCCAGGAAAGGAACTACTACTTCAAAGAAGCAAAGCTAGCACCACGCGCACACACAACGATGTAGTCCAATAAACAAAACTTTGATGTACATATGTTCACAACAAACTAAACTATAATCTAAAATTAAGTTTATAAACTAATACAGTTTGTTGAGCACAGAGCATCTGATACTTTAACATCTCAAGAGCCCAAAAAACCACCCATATCATTGATTTCCCACGAATTTCATGTAAATCTGCACTCAAAAATCAACAACCATCTCGCAAAAGGTAACCATAGTCAATAGGAAAGAAGCAAGTACTGCACAAGCAAATTCAATTTATTTTCGCCTCAAATAATTGACTTAATGTACTGTCAAAAACAAATAAGTGCCTAAGACACACAAGCTCATCTCTTATTTCTAGTATGTATCACAGCTCTTCACAACAAAATGACTACATTAATTGTTTTTACTTTTACATGAGCCAGCTCATAGATGACAAGCTATAATATAGGTACCAATAATATTTTCTTAAAATTATTAAGGCACACCACATATTCATTCACTTTTCTAGAACAATTTTTTTCCCTTAAATAGGTTTTTTGTACCAAAAAACCAAAACCAAAACCAAAACCAAAAATAAGTAGACTCAATTCAAGAATACATGGTATTCCATTATAAACATAAGATTCTTTCTTGTTGTGAAACAATGTGTATGATTGAAAATGTTCTCTTTTTTATTCCATTCGCATAAGGGAGATGGACTGACGTCAAAAGTGGGAAGAAATAAATTTAAAAAAAGTGCATAATTGATCCATCAACTTCATAACTAGATGGTATTCCATACATAACCATTGAAATGGTTCGTGATGTCACAGTGGCATAGTGAAAAGCAATTTAAAGAGGAATATCCTTTATCACCGAGGATAATTTAAAACAAAACACACACACACACACAGAAAAGAACAACAAAATTTTGCCAAGCTCAATAAATCAATGTAATTAACAAAGTACAACCATAAAGGAAAAATTTAAAAAGGATAATACTCTAGCAAACCAGAGCTACGACGTTGTTTATAGCGGAAGTATCAACCAAAATTAAATATCATCAATGCAACATTTGATACTAAAATCCATTCATTCTGTAAAATTACGTAAGAAATCCAAACAAATAGTTTTTCCAGATCTTAAAATACAAATGTACAACCACAAATCGTAACCGAAAGATAAGATTTTCATAGCTTTAAGCTGCTAAAAAATTCATATAACCAACCGGACTGAGGCACCGACAATCTGAAATCAGAAGCTCATGTCTTCAATCTAAAATTTTCAGCTAAACCAAAAGTGAACGAAATCAATATGTAATTGAATATTTTTATTCTTCTTATAAAATTAAACAAAAAAGTATATAGATCTAGTTAATTATATATTTGCTAACTCAGAGGCATGCATATATAAACCACTATCAAATTATGAAATATATATAACCTGAGATCTGATTATGAGCTTTGACATTGCAACCAAACAGCCGTTTCACCGCGGTATCCGATTCAGTTGATGCAAGGCGGGATCCACTTCCATCACAAACCAATCACCAGACGATAACTGGCCATTTCATAAATCCAATGACTGATCAAAAGCGGAAGGTAAGAAGCAGTTCCCGACCTGCACCAAGCGAATTAGAGACCGCCGTAACTCAATCAACGCCAGAAGGATTAGCTTTCAGAAGTGATTATAGGTGTGAATACATAAGAGTGGCCCTTAACCTTTCTTAGCCCTACAATGCAAATATAGAAGCTGTTATGGATTGGGGTGCGATTAGGTCTATTTATTGTAATCCTGAATCAACCAGATGATGCCGCGTGGTACTTCACGGGACGCTGGTAACGAGCGATTGTTGGTTTCAATTTTAAAATTATAAAAATTGATATATATCGGGTCAATAATAATACAGGTTACAGTTTGAAAAAATTAATAAAATTTAATCCATAAAAACTCACTAGTGTATCAAATCTTTAAAAAAAATACATACTATCATCCCCAAAAATAATACAAAAGAGATACAAAATTATGGGTAAAAATTTACCACTTTAATTAAACACTTACACTACAAATTAACACCATAAAAGGTTACTAAGAGATAAATAATTTTTCGATTTCACTGTATCTCGTACTTTTTTACTCAAGAGATATAAAATTTAAATAGAAAAACTTTCGTCAAAATTTTCTAAATACAAAATTGCTTTCAATATTGTATGCATTTACTAATAAGATTATTTATATTTATAGACTCTAATTATTTGCTAATTTAAGTTGTTTCATTTGCAAGTAATTCAATAACTTAAAAAAAAATGAAAAACTTGTTGAATGAATTGAAAAGAAACTTTCTACGTAAACTAGGACTATTAAAAAAATGTTAGCCCACTCAAAGAGTGTTGAAGAAGATACTTGTTTATTAAGTATAAATTTTTTTTAGATATGTTTTTGTAAAATGATCATAATTTTTTTTCTAAAAATATTCAAATAATATATCGTGAAATATTTTGAAAAATTCTAGATCATTCTAATAATATATGACTCGCTTTTTAGTTCAAAAGGGATAATTCTCTATTTTTGTTTAATATTTCTCATAAAATATAGTCGGGTGAACTATAAATTTCTTGTATAATCCAAGTGTATTCTTGATCCCCAATAATAATAAGACTTATGTTGAAATTATGAGATGATTCCGTGTTGTTCTTCCATAATTGAGAATAACTCATCCTTGATTTTAAGTCTTCATCTTTACCAAAATAAGATGATAAGTCACCAACATTAAAGATATTAGAAATTTTATAGGTATTAGGTAGATAATCTATATAAGCATTTTCATCAAAAATTCTAAGATGGGTTCTTGAATAATTAAATCTAAAAAATAACATTGAGGATTATCAAAAACGATTTCTCTTAAAAGGATAACCATCAAGCACCAAAAATTATTGAAATGAGCATTTCTTGCATTCTTTTATTATTTTTCAAAAATAAACATAATATTTATTGAGTTATTTCAACATAACAAAGTTTACAACATTCACTTGTATAGTGAACAACAAATAATATTTGATGGTTAGTGATCATTACATTTTGAACTCTCACTTGATATTTGGTTGTAGATTTGAAGAATTGAAAAAATTCCAACTAATAAGCATGATGCCTATTGAGAGACTATTTATAAACTTCAAAGTTTCATTATCTTCTTGGCCAAAGACAGTACCAATTCTCATATGAGAAACATTGCATTCAACCTCAAAAGTAATTTTAAATTTGATAAGTGAAAAATTATGAGTTGTGAGCTCTTTTGACTAGACGAGACTGAAAATCTTTAACATGTGTACTTTTTCAATGTTCTTCATAAACTTTGAAACACTTACTAAATAAAATCCATAAAGAAACCAACTTTTTTATGAAAATAAATGATAAAGACCAACCATGAGAGCTATGTGTCACGACCTTAATTTCTCAAGTAGCGATCGTGCGGCACTTAGCTCGGTCCGTCGTACTAAGCCTGCCTTTCAATCCGAAAATGGAACTCCAAAGAGAATAGTAAGAGAGTTTGCAAAGAATGCTTTGTATTGCTCTAGAGAGAGTTTATGATACAATTGCTAAGAATTCCCAAGGATTGCTAGGAATTTCCCAAGATGAATGCAAATGAAGACCAAGTGGTCTATTTATAGGGTGGCTTCTAAGCCTAAGAATATGCCACCACATTCAGATAATTCTATGCCTAGAATATACTGAAAGAAGGTTCTAGGTTTATGTCTGATGTGCATGAAGGCTACAGGACCTTATGCAAACTCTGAGTCTTCTAGGTTTGTCTAGACTCCCATGCGCCTTCGGGATGTTCGTAAGCTTCCGACCACACATCCTTAGGGATGCTCGTGAAAGCTTCCGGTGGCCACATCCTTCCAGGGATGTTAGTAAGCTGGTCCGGCTGCATCCTTCTAGAACCATCGGCGCATTCTAGAACGTTCGGCCCGTTTCTAGCACCTGGGTGTGCTCAAGAACATTCTAGGGTCTTGACTTGAGTTGGGTCAGTCTACAGCCACTCCCAGACTTCTGCAGGCGGCTCTAGAACTTTCCATGTAGAAAAGCCTAGATCCTTTAGGCAACCCCACTTATTTATTTGGATTTTTAGGGACGGTTGGGTGGGACGTGACACCACCACGGCAAGTTCGCGGCCACCATCGCGCCTTAACTTGAACACTCGATGTCGTCTTTGAACTTCCACAAAGATTCCTCGGGTTCCATTTCGTTTCTTCATCGGCGTTCTTCCATTTGACCAAGTATTCCCTTTATAACTTGGCAGTACGCGCCTCTTCGTCGGATCAGCGGTCCGCCAAAATGAGTCATTCTTTGTTGAAGGAGGTTTCTACTGCGCGGTGAAGGCGTCCTCTTGGATTCTCCCTACTTATGTCTTCCTTATCTCGTGAAAGGATTTTAGCGTATGCTTCTGTGAAAAACGGGATGATTTTGAAAGCTTCGGAGGAGTGCGGCTTATATGACACCTTGCAGGCTTTCTTAGGACGGAAATGGTCGCCGTATTTCCTTAACAACCACTTATGAGCCTTATGGGCTTCAATTGTTGGGGCAATAGTTTGATAAGGACTAGATCTCCTTCACGAGAATTCGACCATCCTTCTTTTCTTGTTAGCACACTTTTTTCATCTTTTAGACGCCCGTATGTCTGAAATAGGCTCGGGCAGACTCCACTTGTTCGTACCACGCCAGCGAAACTTGAAAGCGGCTCTTCCGCCGTAACTTGTGGCCGGGCATGGGGAGTCGTAGATTCTTTGCCAGCGACAATTCGAAGGGACTCTTTGGGGTAGACTACATTTCTTGCAAATTGTAGGAAAATTGGGCTACGTCCGACTTTAGCTAATCATCTTGATTGGCAGCGACAAAGTGCCTAAGATACAACTCCGTGAAATGTATTGGCACGTTTCGTTTTGCCCGTCGCTTTAGGGGTGGAAGCGGTAGAAATTCAGTACGATCCCGATAGGCTTGAATACTTGATCCAAAAATTTCCCCGTGAATCGTGGGTCTCGATCGCTCCACGATATTGGAAGGAATTCCCCGATGCTTCACATGACGTTCTTGAGGAACAATAGGCCGTGAGTCTGTACAGGTGCGGTCGTTGAGAGGGTATGAATGTCGCATATTTCTTTGAAACGGTCGATGATGACCAATAATCTTTGCCAATCCCTCGATTTTGGCAAGCGAGTGATGAAGTCCGTAGAGACACTACTCGCGGTCTGCGGAATGGGCAACGCTCTGACAACCGCCAGGGTGCGTGTTTGCTCGATCTTGTCTGTTGGCATACAAGACAAGTCTTCACGTAAGCACACATCATCCAGAAGTTGGGGACGATAGGTAGATGGACTTGATCCAAAGCGAGGGTGCGCCTCGTTCTGGGTGTCTGCCCGTAACGAATCATGGCACTCGATAAGCTCTTTCCTTAAGCTTCCCAGATTTTGGCACGAAGGTCGATTACCTGTCGTAGAGTTCGTCATCGCTCGACCAAAATCGTCTGCGTCTTTCCTTCCTTGATGACGAGGAGGTTTGAACGGGCATCGTCTCGACCCTTTGATCTTATCCGACGAAAGGAGCTAACGCTACTCGAAATTTGCTAGCTCAGATCTTGCGGCTCAGTGCGCATCGGCCAGCGTTGGCCTTGCAGGGCTTGTATTCCAACCTATAGTCAAACTCCGCCAAGAAATCTTGCCACCGAGCTTGCTTGGGACTTATCTAGGACAACTTGCACGTCCGTCGGCAAGCTTCGCTTTGGCAACTCCTCCTCGTTGGACTCTTTTGAGATGGTCAGGTAACTCTCTTCGTCCCTCTTCAATCCCCTTTTGATTTGAAGTGCCGAGAGAGCTTGGGTTGTGCGTTGGGTGGTCCTGTCCGTCGGTACCATATGGCCTTGCCAGACCATCCGCATGCACGTGGAGTTTGAGTATGGCACCCAAGAAAGCTCTTACACGGTCCGAACTCCATCTGTGCGAATACCGTCGGTAGTCATCTATGGCGCATGGTGATAAGTCCAGCCGATCCGTTATAAGGCCCGACCTTAACTCATGACGACTCCATTGTAGTGGTAGTCTTTCTTGAGTTGGCCTTTGAGAGAACCCTCCATTGACAACCTTTGGTAGGAGTCTCTTTGCTTCTTCCACCGGAAACAAAGTTGTGAGATGCTCACCGTGTCGACCAATGCTTTGGCGACCTTCCCGATTGATGGTGTGGTATCCACGTACATTAAGCGCACAGGGGTCTTTGGGAGCCTTCTGATACTGCCGTGAGCATGAAGAACCCGTCTTTGCACCATCGTCCGACTCACCTCCATCTTGACCATGTGTGGAGGCAACTAAGGCACTCAATACCTTCCTCTTGGACATTCACGTGCCCGATGGTCGTCGCAAATAAAGCACGTCACGGGGCTTTGAGGCATTCAGATCCTCCTTCTCCTTCCACTTTGTCTACCGTGGCTTGAATGAGGAGTTGCCTTTATGATTTTTGGATCACGACTTTTGGCATGGCCTCTCATTACTCTTCTCTCGCCCAAACTTCTTGTCCGAGTGGTTTTGGAGCCTCCTTGTTTGTGGAGTAGTCAATGAAGCTTTCTGGTCGCAGTGATGGCCGAAGATAAGTCTTGGACACCACGTCGGCCGAGCTCGAGTTAGCCCGCGATTGGAGGCCGTCGCGTGAACAAGAATAAGGCATCCTTGTGGGTTGTGTGGGGGCTTGGCAACTGACAAGGTTGTGAACTCCTTCACATAATCCCCTTATGCTACCGTGCAACTTGCTTTAAAGTCGCGGTCGGCCCTCGCCTCCTCTTCGGCGTTTACGGGGAAGAAGCTGCATCTTGAACTCCTTTTGAAGTCTTCAAGGTGTCAATTGTGCAAACCTGGGTGCACTGTCTCCGTGTCTCCGTCTCGCCTGACATCGCGGTGTCGGATAAGTACGTAGGCTGCGGTTCGGATCTTCTTGGCGTGGTCCCGTTATGCCGATGGCCTCAAGTATTGTTCTAGCGTGGGAAGTTGTCCCTTCCGTGGCGTTCCTAACGCCATTAAAGGTCTTGGGCTTGGGAACGTCCGCCCTCTTGCCTGGGTGGCCGGTGGTTGCACTAGTTCAGCGGCCGTAGCCGCTGGCTACGTAGAGCTAGATCACCGTATCCTCGAATTCTATGCGATACATTGGCAAGTTCTCTTTGAGACGAAGATCCGCACCTTGGCAAGTTCCGCGCGACCCGTGATCTCTTGCCTCGATCCGGGTCTGGCTCGTTGGTGACATCTAACCGTGCGTGGATTTCCACGTCCTCGGCACCAGAGCCATTGCAACGTTCGCCAAGTTGTCAACCCGATCAAGACTCACTGGGCGTACTGGCGCACTTCCCAGCTCGTGCTTCGGCTAGAAAGCAAGTCTTTCGACTTGGCTCGAGATTCTTTGGGGCTTTCCGCACTTCCTCACGCGCCACGTTCCATTGGTGGAACGTCCATTGCTGGTGTGGGCGGGGCGGTGTTCTTCATGTTGCCAAGATAGAGATCACCCAACTGTACGATACCAATGGTCACGACCTTAATTTCTCGAGTAGCGATCGTGCGGCACTTAGCTCGGTCCGTCGTACTGCCTTTCAATCCAGAAAATGGAACTCGAAAGAGAATAGTAAGAGAGTTTGCAAAGAATGCTTTGTATTGCTCTAGAGAGTTTATGATACAATTGCTAAGAATTCCCCGAGTTGCTAGGGAATTTCCCAGAGATGAATGCAAATGAAGACCAAGTGGTCTATTTATGGGGTGGCTTCTAAGCCTAAGAATATGCCACCATACATTCTAGATAATTCTATGCCTAGAATATACAGAAGGTTCTAGGTTTATGTCTGATGTGCCACGAGGCTACAGGACCTTCTTGGCTCTAGAGTCTTTAGGTTTGTCTAGCTCCTTTGTCACCTTAGGGATGTTCCGTAGCTTCAGCTTCCTACGTCCTTGGGATGCTCAGTAAGCTTCCGGTCAACCTCCTAGGGATGTTAGTAGCTTCAGGCGGCTCTCTACGTCCTTCCGAACCATCCGGCGCATTCTCAAACGTTCCGGCCCGTTCTAGCACCTGGGTGTGCTTAGAACATTCTAGGGTCTTCAAGCTTGAGTTGAGTCCGTCCAACTCTAGCCCTTTCTAGACTTTTCTAGGCAACTCTAGAACTTTCCATGTAGAAAAGCCTAGATCCTTTAGGCAACCACTATTTATTTGGATTTTTAGGGACAGTTTGGGCGGGACGTGACATATGGGAAGTGTTTGAGAAAAATAAAATAAAGCCCACCTAGATTGAGATAATGTAGTCTAAAGAGATGATATTATTCAAGAAAAACTTGAAATTTTTCATTTGAGTAAAAGCCTTTTAATCTCTTGATGTGATGAAAACTTAGTATTGATGACACAAATATTGAATCTCATACAAGAATATGACATCAAAGTATTCAACAATATAGAATATAATGAAAGGCCTTGAAACATGAATAATTAGAAAGACAAAAGTATAAGGAGTTTTAGAGTTCATTGAAGATTTCGCTTTCCATTCATAAGCACTATTTCTTGTCTTGTAAAGTTTCTTCCAAAGATTAAGTGCTAGCTTCATTTGATGATAGTCACAACGCAGATAATCCAAGCATCAAAACTTTGAGAAAAAAACTTGATCAAGTTGACTGATTAGAAATTCATCACTAATATTGAAATATCTATCTCCCATACGCACATAAGTAGAATAACTTTTCTTGGTTGTTATAAGAGTTAAAAAATAACAACTCATGCTTTCTCCATAAGAACCATTAGGAAATCTCACATCATGATCTTGTTGTTTAAGTGTATGTTGTATATTGGGCATTTTGCATTGTAAAATAGCTCCAATAATAGGATCAATGCCACAGGGAATTTGTGTAAGAGTTGATGACATATGAAACCAATATTTGAAATTTTGATGTCGGTAAAGATATTGAGATATAATTTTAACAAAAATATCAAACATATTGTAGTTGTCGACGAAAATTTTTAAAAAATCACAAAAATGATGAAAAATTTATCAAAAATATGAATTTTTTTATAAAACTTTATAAAACGTCAAAATAATTAATTACTTATATTTTAAACTAATTTTTATTTAATACATATATTTTTAAATACTTAAAATATTTATATTAATAAATAAGTTATCCAATTAATTAAAATATTGTATAATAAAATATATTTTTTTGTTAAATATTGCATCATAAGTAGTTAAAATATTTTAAATAATAAAGTAGAATATCTAATTGTATTAATTATTATAAATAGATGAATCTTTATAGTATGAAAATAAATTTTATTGATTATTTATTTTTAAAAGTACTCATAATGGAAGAGGCTACAAAATATATATATATATATATATATTCTTTAAAAAAGTGAGAAAAATTGAATTCTAATGATTTATCCAAGTATTTGCTACATCTATATTATAATAGTTGCTAAACATTATATGCGTGTCTTAATTATAATGTACTATTTCATAATTGATGACATAGTTTTTTTTATGTCAGCTAGTTTATATGGGTCTTATAGATCTAATTTACAACCAATCATAATAACTAGTACTTTTACTTATTCATTTCATATGTATAGAAAAAATGATACAAATAATAAAAAAGAATATATATTCTCTTTCGTAAAAATGAGAAAAAAAAATTGAATTGAAATAATTGTTGAGGAAGAAGAAGAAAAAACATAAAAATAAATTAAGAATTTATATTTTTGATATTTTGTTCAACATTTTAACAATATTTTAATGACAATGTCCACAATTGACTTTAGCAAAAAAAAAAAAGTCATTAAAATGACATTTAAGAAACAATGATATTTAAGCGATTTTTAACGATATTTTTGACAATTTGCGATAATTGACTAAAATTTATAGATATTACGTTTCGATATCAAAATGTATAAAATAGAGAATTATTGTGGACATTTTCATCCTTAATGAAACAAAATCATGTGATAAGAATTTTCTAGATAGCTCTTTATTAAATACAATGACTCGAAACTTCCTTCATTTACTTGTAACATTTCATGAGAAAATACAACTTCAATCATGGCTAGTTCTTTATCATATTTAGAAGAAGTGATACCGATGTTTTCCTTACCTAGGTTTGGGTACCTATGATATTAGAATATCCCAAAATCAACTTAGCACAATCTTCATCAAAGCTAAAGCACCATTGGAATAACCATAAATCAATATTTTACCATGATGTCATATACACTCAAAAAATAACCCATAAGCATCCATAATATCATACGGATCCTCATCAATATGATTCATTGCAAATGAAAATGAATTAAGGTAAAATTTGATAACCTTAACTCCATATTTCTCTTAAAACCAAATTTTTTTGTAAAATTGTGAATGAACTTTTCTTGAAAGGTTCAAACTCTTTTCACGAGAGTGGAAACAATATTTTTAAAGGTATATATAATAAAAAATATATAGTATGTATTTCTATGAAAAGTACTTTTTCAAGTCTTATTCTCTGTAATTTTGTCAAGCCAAGTTATTAAAAAAATTTGCAAACCAATCATCTTCTTTATTTTCACAAACAACAAATTAATCTTAAAAGGCAATAATAGACTCATTTTTACCCATGAAGACATTATTTTCTTTATCAAAGATTGATTGGCTTGATTCTTCAAAAAACTCTTCACAATTAGACTCTTCAACTTCTTCATCAAACATAGGTGGACTTGATTTA
Organism: Hippophae rhamnoides; assembly: GCA_033030585.1. Lineage (NCBI taxonomy): Eukaryota > Viridiplantae > Streptophyta > Magnoliopsida > Rosales > Elaeagnaceae > Hippophae > Hippophae rhamnoides. The sequence goes on along the minus strand of CM065428.1, from coordinate 54,773,916 downwards.
TCAAATATATTCTCATAATAACCCTCTTCAACTTCATCAAAAATATATAAAAGAATTTGAATAATTGAAGATATCTTCGTTGACATCTTCTCCATATTCTATGGAGCAATTTACTTCCTTTAAATTTTCTTAAGAATATACTTCAAGTTCTCATAATCACCTTGTTATTATTGATTAAAAATAATATTAGGTTTGTTAGTCAAAATAAGAGGTGCCTAATTTAGAAGAAAATTCATGGAAGGTGGCTTACCATATTGTCAAAGATGGAGGTGCCTAACCTTGTTTGAATAAAGAATAAGAAAATTAGGTAGCCTAATTTTGTTGAATGAAGAAATGTTTGGCATATGAAATGAGAACTTGAAGGCTATAAATATGGCTTCATTTCTTCATTGATAATCATCCCAAAAATAGAGAAAAGCTTGTATGAGAAGTTCTTTAGTGAGAGAATTTTGTTGGAAAATTCTCTTGGGCTTGTAATTGCTCTTGTCTGTTGGGTGTGTGAGAAAATTACTGAGAGTGTGGTTGTAACAATTTTCCACATAGTGAATTTTTCTCTGGTTGTCTTTTGACAACGAAAGTGGTTTTTCTCTAATTTGGAGTTTCCACTATAATTATTGTGTTGTGTATTATCTATTTCTCTGTTATTTGATATTCTTCAAAGGAAGATCTTGGGAGGGAGAATTTGTGATTATATCATTTTATCCAAATTTCCTAACAACTGGTATCAGAGCCAATTTCAAAGAAAGAAAGAGAAATATTAGGAGTCAAGATTGACATTGATAAATTTGATGGGAGAATCAATTTTGGCTTGTGGAAAGTACAAGTCAAAGATTTGTTGATCCAATATGGGTTACACAAGGCGTTAAAGGGGAAAACAGCCCATGTTACTGGTATTGAGTCCAGTAAAACCAATATAAGTAATGAAGATTGGGAAGATCTTGATCTAAGAACTGCAAGTGCAATTCGGCTTTGTTTGGCCAAAAATATTCTTGCAAATGTGCATGGAATATCTATGGCCAAAGAACTCTGGGAAAAGCTTGAAGAATTGTATCAGGCAAAAGGCATTTCAAATTGGGTGTATTTGAAAGAGAAGTTTCATACTTTGCGTATGAATGAAGGAACTATTATGTCTGATCATCTAAGTGTTCTCAATGGTATTGTCTCTGAACTGGAAACCATTGGAGTTAAACTTGATGATGAAGATATAGCTTTAAGGCTCATATGGTCTCTTCCATCTTATTATGATCACATGAAACCTATCTTGATTCATGGAAAGGAGAAAATAATTTTTTCAGAAGTTACTAGCAAGTTGTTTTCTGAAGAAAAAAGGCTGAGCGGTGAAAGAAATGTTTAAAACTTCGGCATTGGTAAGCTGACAACCGAAAGAAAAACAATTTCATGAAAAAGAAGATAGTGTGCTGGGGGTGTGGACAATCTGGGCAGCTCAAAATAAATTGTCCAAAGGGTGGAGCTGATCCTACAAGAAGCTCAAATACCGACGGTGACGATAATAGTATGTCTGTTTTCAAAGACTATAGTGATGTTCTTTGAAAATAGCGTGTACATCCTCATGGCATGCCGCTAGTCTCTAAATATTGCCATGAAAGAGGGTGTGTTACTGGTAGCGGGTCCACAAGTTTGCACACGGACATTGGCTTGGTATAGATGCAAGGTGTATGGTGGAAAGGATGTCAATGACTGATGAACTCTCAAAAAAACCAAGTGTGAGAGTTGCACCATAAATTTCAGCAAGTTTTTTTTTCGACATGAGCCGATGTGAAATTCTTAGAATTTATGATTAATTCTAAGTGGGTGTACTCTTTATGGTGGAGTATGATAATTCTCGGTGTAGAGAATTATGACTGTTGGAATAGACAGTGTTGTAGTGGTAACCATGTTTATTTTTTAATCAAGGTGGAGATTGTTATTATTGATTAAAAATAATATTAGGTTTGTTAGTCAAAATAGGAGGTGCTTAATTTAGAAGAAAATTCATAGAAGGTGGCTTACCATATTGTCAAAGATGGAGGTGCCTAACCTTGTTTGAATAAAGAATAGGAAAATTAGGTAACCTAATTTTGTTGAATGAAGAAATGTTTGGCATATAAAATGAGAACTTGAAGGCTATAAATATGGCTTCATTTCTTCGTTGATAATCATCCCAAAAATAGAGAAAAGCTTGTATGAGAAGTTCTTGAGTGAGAGAATTTTGTGGAAAAATTCTCTTGGGCTTGTAATTGCTCTTGTCTTTTGGGTGTGTGAGAAAATTACTGAGAGTGTGGTTGTAACAATTTTCCACATAGTGAATTTTTCTCTGGTTGTCTTTTGACAACGAAAGTGGTTTTTCTCTAATTTGGAGTTTCCACTATAATTCTTGTGTTGTGTATTATCTATTTCTATGTTATTTGATATTCTTCAAAGGAAGATCTTGGGAGTGAGAATTTGTGATTATACAATTTTATCCAAATTTCCTAACACACCTAAGTATTCTCTTAGTTTTTACACTTTTATTTCTCAATCTTTCTTTCTCAATTTTTAAGAGATGATATTTGAGTTCTTTGAGTTGTTTTCGAATGATTTCTTTCTCAATAACAAAAATGTTTCTTTGAAACTTGAATTCTTTTCAACATAAGAACAATAATGATACGTGGTAGCAATAGAATCAATATCTTAAGTTTTCTTTTTCTTTCTTTTTTCTTTTTATAAAAACACTCAAGGTATAACAACCTTAAGCTCTTATACAAAATTGATATAGGTCAAATTTGGAAACAAATTAATAGACTTTAATTTGATAGATAAAAACTAACCATTTTATTGAATCTAAAAGAGTACAAAATATCACTCTCCAAAAGAATACAAAGAGATATAGGATTATTGCTAAAAAGTTACCACTTTAATTGAACACTTAAGACATAGATTATCACCACCTAAATGTTGCAATAAAATATATAGAGTTTTTTGAACTCACGACTCTAAAGCTTTCATCTAAGAGATAAATGATTTAAGTTAAAAGCTATAATCACTTGTTAGTCAAATTGGTTTTTCGGAGAAGACAATTAATTAATTTTTAGAAAAGTTATTTCATTTATAAGCAATTTAATGACTTTTTAAAGAAAGAAATGAGAAAATTGTTGAATAAGTTTAAAAAACTTCCTAAACAAGTTAGGAGTATTAAAAAATAATAAAATTTTGGGCCATCCTAAAAAGTGTTGAAGAAGATACTTGTTTAATAAGTATAGAAGCTTTTGTACATATCTTGATAAAATGATTATAACTTTCTTTGAAAGTATTCAAATAAATGTGCCATAAAATGTTTTGAAAAATAGATTTTTAGATTTTTCTAACAATATATGACTCTTCTTTTAGTTTAAATTGGATAATTCATGATTTTCGTTCAATATTTTTTATAAAATATAGTTGAGTGAATTATTAACTTCTTATATAATCTAATACTATTAGGACATGTGTTGAAATTATGAGATATTACTATCTTAAAATAATCAATATATTATTATATATATTTATTTTTAATTTTATATTTTTATAGTACATATTTAATATATTTTTATAATCGTGTAATTTTAATTAAATTTTTAAATCATTTGAGAACGTAAAACAATTTATATTATTATTTTATAATTTTTTAATTTTTAAAAAATATACTATAACAGTTATAGTACATTTTCTTTTAAATTCTACTCTACTTAAAAATTTTATAACTAATAAAAAATGTAATTTATTTTTTTCTCAAAAATTTATTCATTTTTAAAAGTTATATTCTATTTATAAATTGATGCATAATTATAATTTAAATATTAAATATAAATTTTTAATTAAAATATTGATTAAATAATGACTCTTATTTATCTAATAAAATTATTTAAATTTATTTTAAAAATAAATAGATCTAGAGTACAAATTAAATATATCAAATCAATCTAAATAAATTGATTAAATATTTTATAACCCACGTTTCGTTAATAAATTTCGATTTTTAATTTATCATATCCATATATCTTTAACTCAATTAGCCTTTTAAATTAAAGCCGTTTATAATCGAACCAGAATTACCCGTAACTCAGGTGGATTGAAACGTTTTCACTCATGTATGTACGAAATAGGGTTTAGATATGAAATTAATTACGAAATTTGCCACTATTCTACAGTGTATACACGTGCTTTCATGCTGCGACTACAACGTGTTTTTGGAAGCCCAAGTCTTGGTGACCGCACAAAAAAAGTCACAAACTGTGTACGACCACGAGTGCGGGCGAATCTGTAGTAGATATTTGATTTTAAGCAATACCACGTGCGGGGAAATCTGGAGCACCCTTTTCCTGGGATTTTTAACACAATTGGTTTTGATTAAAAATTTAACACAAAGTGTTTTCCCAATAGCTATTGCTATTTTTAAAAAAAGTTAAAAAAATAACATCTTTAAAATTAATAATAATAAAAATAATATTTAATATTAAACGAATATAAATAATTATTATTTAATTTAAATAATTTTTAATTTTACGATTTTAAAATAAAATAATATAAAATATGTTTTTTATTATGAAAAATATATGAAGTAAATATAAGGCTATTATTTTTACAAAAAAAAAATTTACATAAAAAAATCTGAATATTAAATTTAAAATGAAATTTTGTTTTTGCATAAATTGTATAAAAACAAAAAATATACGAAAGTTTGCTGTAAGTTAATAAAAAATGAATCCAATTATTTTAACCAATAATAAGACTTCACATCGGTTATTGTTTCACAACAACTTGATATATATAAAAGTGTTTATTATAGGTTAAATCTCAAGTGATCATTATTCTTTTAAAATATAAAGAGAATTTTTTTGTGTTGTTATTATTGAGAAATGACCCATGATATGATTAAAAGTTAAATTTAAGTAAAAATTTACAATAAATTATTATTAATTAGATGAGGTTAACAAGAAGATTAAAATTAAAAAATAAAAAAAAATAGAGAATTACATGTTAAAATATTAAATTTGTTTTCAAATAACAAGAATAATGATTAAAATGATAACTCTAACGTTTTATTAATAAAGTCATGTATAATCCATATGATAAGTTTAATTAAAAGGATACTAAAAAAATTATTTTGTCATTTTCTCGCCAAAAAGATAAAAAGAAAATATTCATAAGTTATATGATTTAAAAGATTCAAATAACTTAATTTAAGAGACTATGATAACTCTTTGCTCTTTTAAATAATATATTCAAACTCAAATAAATGTATAGGATATTATCACATTTATTTATAATATATAATATTATCTTCTTAATTTATCTACTAAATATTTTTATAATTGTTCACTAAATTTTTCAAAATATTATTATTTTATCATAAAAATTCACACTTTTCGAAGATAGATATTCTTTTTTTTATTAATTATGAGTTTATATGGTAAATTTATAAAAATATAATTAGTATTCATCTTAATAATTTAAATTTTGAGAAGAGTTGTTCTTTTAATAACTTTAACATAATATTAAAATTAAAAATTATATGTGTTCAAAACTTAATAATTCTAATCGTTGAATTACAAGCATTTGATTTTCATAATACATAATGATAACATTTGTACAAAAGTAATAACAGTATAAAAATATATATAGTTAAATCTCTTCTCAATAGTTTAAATTTTTGAGAAAGAAACTAGTTGATTTCCTAATATCTTTTACTATTATATTATTAATTTACGTATTCATGCCAATTTTAAGAATTCTTGCATTTTGATAAATTAATTTTAATCATTAAATTTTATTTTAATACTAACAAACGTCGATCAGAAATGTTGAGGATGCATATTGTTATACTTGTGAACGTTAAAAAATGTTAATGATGCTATCACATGTAAGAAGAGTATATAATTACTAATTGATATATGTAATCTGAAAAATACAATTAATTCTTCTTCTTCTTTTTTTGTGTGGAAGACATTGTTCTCCATTTGTGTTAGCTTACTAAAACTATATGCAAAATGGGTACGTATCCCCACAGAATGGTTTATTCAAAATCAAGATGCTGCCATGCATTCACTCCTTAACAAATAAGATTGGCATTCGTTGCATGATTCGTAATTGTGAGGGTTAGAATTTGGGTGCAACGGTGGATCAGCTAACTACCTCATGGTTCCCCTATATGCGAAGCTTCATGCTACGTGGTATGAATTACGCTTCTTTTCTTGCAGGAGAAGGTCACCTAGTAAAAGATGTAAGGGTCTAATATAATTAGTCTCCCACACCATCCCCACTTTAGTACGTTGTACAAGAAATCTGCTCATTGTTTAGCAAAATTTGCTCTTAAATGTGATGAATTTTTGGATAGTTCTCCCTAATTCTTGGACATGACTATCTACTGCTTAAATTAAACACCTAAAATTAATAAAATATTCTACTAATTAATAAAATAATTTTAAAATAAAAATAATATTTTCAAAACTTGTAGCCATAAAAATAGTACCGATTAGGGGTGAGTAAAATATCTTATCAATCCGAAAAATCCGATCAAATCTAAAATAATTGAGTGGTTTTGATCCGAAGTCGGATCGGATTCAGATTGAATTTTATCGATTCGCTCATATTTGGATTAAAAATATTCAAATCCGAATAGTCCAATCTGATTCAATACATTTATATATTATTTTAATATATATATATATATTAATTAATAAACCTAAGTATATAACCTAACTTATTAAACCTAATATAGCCTCCAGCTATTTCTTAACACAAAGCCTAAATTTTTTTCCAACTGCATCCATCTCTCTCTACTTCCATTGTTGGTTTCAGGTTATGCTGCTCGTCATTCTGTTGCTAGCCGTTATGCTGTCGCCACTCTGTTGTCGCACCTCTGCTGTCGCCAGTCTTTGCTCTGCCATCGCTGCTTGCTGGTCGGTGTTCGCTCATAATCTGTCCTTGTTCGTTGTTCGCTCCTATCGATGTCCGTTGTTCTGCATCATCCTACACATAAGGTTATATTTGTTTTAATTTTTTTCTTTCTGAATTTTGATTTCATAACTAATATTCAAATGCTTTGTTTTGGTTGTTATTGATAGTTATTACTTTTGTTTCAAATGGATGTGTGAAGCAAGAACCTATCTAGAACATATTGTGTGATTTACTATTTTCTTATAGTAATTTTAAAGAGCTATGAAATAAAATTACGAGTTTGAGTGAAAATGTGATGGTATTGTAAAACAAAAATTGGGAAACATTATAAGAAAACTTTGAACGGTCATAACTTTGTGCTGAAAGGTCTATTTTGAACGAATTTTTTTTTATTCCATGTAACTTTTCGATATCTAGGCACGAAAAACTACCAAATTTCAGAATTTTTCCACAAAAAATGCTATTTTTTATGTTTTAATTGAGTTACAAAAAATTTTAAGCTACTTTTAAAATATTGAGATCTATTAATATTGAACAATGAAGCACCCAAACCTGGATATTTTATGTTCATTTCAAAGATATGTTATGAGGTAATATTTGACCCAAAAAAATTAGATAAAATTGTAATATATTTAACCTTCTTTTTTTGGTTAATTAAAAGAATTTGATGTTTATGACATAAATCTTTCGTGACTTGGTGGAACAAATGTCATCATTGTAGTACATCATGGTTATTTACATAATTATAAAAACCAATATCATAAAACATTATTTTATAAATGGTGTATGTTAATTGAACATTTCATTCGTAATATTAAATTTTTAGTTATATTATATATAAATGTTCAATACATATTTTAAATCACATGAAAACAATCATGTGCACATTTTTACAATTATTTATTGCAAAAGTCTAATATTTTTTTCTACAACTATACAGATGACTTTAGATGAAGATAAGGATACACTTTATGTGATTGAGAAAGTAAATAAAGATGAAAGTGCAACACAACCAACTCAAGAAAAAGATTCTGTAAGTACTCCAATTCCTGACCTTTGCATTGATACTAAAGAAGAAGGTAAAAAAAATTTCCTCTAAATCTAGTAGTGAAGCATGGACTCATTTTACCATATAAGGGGTAGGGCAACATCGCAAAGCTATATGCAAATATTGTAAGAAACAATATAAGTATGTGTCAAGCAAATCTAGCACGCCAAATTTGCTTGCACACATTGCCATTGGATGTGATAAGTTTCTTGGTAGAGTTCTTAAGAAACAAAAAACTTTAGCTTTCCATAAGGAAGGAAGTCTTATACCTCACAGTTTTAATGTTGAAAGATGTTGAGAAAAATTGGTAAGGATGATAATAAAAGATGAATTGTCATTTATTATCGTAGAAGGTGAATGATTTAAGAAGTTTATTGAAGAGCTACAACCTTTATTTAAAATCCCTTCTCGGTGGACTATTGCAAGAGATTGCTTGAATTTGTACGTTACTGAAAGAGTAAAATTGAAAGAGTTGTTGAATAGAACTAGTAAAAGAATATGTCTTACCACTGATACATGGACATCTTGTCAAATTTTATGTTATATGTGTTTAACTGCTCATTTTTTTGATAATGGTTGGAATTTACAAAAGAGAATCTTGAACTTTTGTCAAGTTCCAAATCATAAAGGTGATACTCTTGGTAGAGCGATTGAAGCATGTTTATTAGATTGGGACATTGATAGGATATTATATATTACAGTTGATAATGCAAGTTCTAATGATACTATAATTACTTATTTGAAAAAAAATGTGTTAATAGGGTAATGAAATTTTAGAATCAAAACACTTGCACATGCGATGTGGTGCACATATTTTGAATTTAATTGTTGAGCAGGGTTTGAAAGAGTATAACATATCAATAAATAGGATTCGTGTTGTTGTAAGATACGTGAGAGGATCACCAATTAGACTACAAAAATTTAAGAGTGTTGTTGAAATGGAAAAACTCTCTACTCAAAAACTTGTTTGTTTAGATGTTACAACAAGGTGTAATTCAACTTATTTGATGTTGCATTCTGCAAATTATTTTCAAAAAGCATTTGAAAGGTTAGAGATCACTGATTTGGGGTACTATCAAAAGTTTTGTTGAGGTGAAATTAAACAAGCTTCAACTATAATGGATTGGGATAATGCTAGATATTTTTGTCCAATTTTTGAAAGTTTTTTATGAAACAACATTATTGTTTTCTGGATCTTTATATGTGACTTCTAATTTTTTCTTGGATCATATTTGTTTTATTCATGATCAACTTGATATGTGGAGTAAATGTGAAGATTACATTATGATGAAGATGACTAGTGATATGAAGGTAAAGTTTGGTATATAATGGGGAGGAATATCTAAAATGAATATGATGTTATTTGTGGCTTTTTTACTTGATCCTAGGCATAAAGAGTGTTCTTTACATCTAAGTTTGCTAGAATTGTGTAATAGGGATGAGATTGAGGCATTAATGAGTTCAAAAAGGGTGAAAAAGACTTTGGAAGATATGTACGAGGAGTATCATAAAATTTATTTTCCATCAAACATAGAAAAATCTTCTCAACCTTTAGAAATGGGTACAAAAGGTTTTGGTTTAGAAGTAGATGCATTCCAACTTTATGCTTCTCATAAGAGAAAGCATTTAAAAGAATTTCATACTATGTAAAACAAATCTGAGTTGGAAAAATACTTACAAGAAGCATTGGTTGATATGGATGATGATAAATTTGATCTTTTAAGTTGGTGGAATGTTCATTCCTTAAGATTTAAGATTTTGTCTTTGATAACTCGAGATGTATTGGCCATACCGGTATCTACTGTAGCATCTAAATCTACATTTTCTACTGGTGGTCGTACAATTAGTCCATATAGGAGTTTCTTATCTTCTAAAATGTACAATCTTTGATTTGCACTCAAAATTGGATTCGTTCATCTCTAATCATTAATATCCAAGAGTCACTTGATGAAATTGAGGCTCTAGAATCAGGTATATTGCATAAAACTTTCAAATATATATTTTGAATATATATAGATTTATTTGTTATCAAATATATATTATTATATTTATTAGCTCATTATTTATGTATATTTTTAACTTTTAAATTTTTTATCATGCAGATGTTCTTGATGGTATTGGTGACTTAAATTTTGAATGATCATCAAAAAGAGTTATTGTTATTATTTATTTTGGACAGTGAAGTTAACTTATGTAATTGATATTTAATTTTTTGGAGTAAATTATGTAATTGATATTGAATTTTTTCTTTTTGATTATTTTTGTTGAATTATTTTTAATCATGTTATCACCTACTTTTTAATTTGTATGAAAAATATTTTTATTTTAGTGTATTTTTTCATTTTATATGTTGAAATTATATCATATTTGGATTTGTTCGGATTGACATTTATAGCGGTGCGGATCTGATTGATATTTCATAATTTGCTTATTTATGTAATTTTTTTAATAGATTTAAATTAAAATTTTGACCATATCCGATCTGATTTGCAGTTAAAGCGAATTCATATTGAATAATTGTCGGATTGAATAATTTTCGAATTGGATCGGATTCAGATTGACTTAAAATTGACGGAATCGGATTTGTTTGGATTGGCATGTATAACAGATCAGATTCAGATTGACATTTAAAGCAGATTCAGATTGAATAATTTTCGGATTGGATCGGATTCAAGTTGACTTACAATTGGTGGATTCATATTTCTTTGGATTGGCATGTACACCATATCAGATTCAGATTGAATAATTCATAATTTGCTTTGGATCGGATCCAATTCAGATTGACCTAAAACTTGCGATTTCGAACTGATCTTCACCCGAAGCACTGATTATGTTTAATTCATACATTTTCGCTATTAAAAAATGTCTTACTTATTATTTTATTTTGAACGTATTTCAATTGGATGCAATTCAAATTGAATTATGATTATTTAGATTCGTTTAATGTTAAACGTTATTTAATTGAACTCGAGTTACTATTTTTGTTGTACGTTTTACAAATTTTAAGGATGTTATAATCGTGTGATTAGAGTAATATTTTTTTAATAATTTATACTATGATGAGAAAAAATAGATTTTTTTAAAGCATCTCTTTATAATAAAATGTACAATGCAAAAAAATATTATCAAAATTATATATCGTGATAATACTAATATTTAAACTTTTTATTTTTCTGTATATAGCTTATCACTAGATTATATAGTTATAACTATATTATTTATATATTTATGGAAAAATAAAATTACACCTACACATTTTTTTATTTATTAAATGTGTTTTATTTATATTATGTAAATTAAATATTGTAATTGAAAAAAATAATACTTAAATGATCTCAACATAAATAATTCTTTAATTATATTATCCGATAACGTTTTTATAAAAAATATATAATATATAATATTTTATTTTTATTATCTAATCAAGTATAGAAAATTAAGAATGATAATACTTATAAACCAAATTATAACTAAATTTATTTTTTAAAGTTATTGACCTACAAAAGGTAAGAGTTAAGCTCTCAATTTTTGGTTTCTTCTTTGTCGACCTCTTTCATATTTTTTTAATTATAAAGTCGAAATTTATACTATGATATTAAAGTAAATTTTTAAAGCTCAAATTTTAAATAAAAATACACTTAATAATAATAATAATAATAAATATATATTATAACTTCTTTTTGAAAGATAATACCAAAACTTTTACTTTTTGTATAAGATGCTTTAAAATTACAACTAGATTACAGGATAATGATTATGTTATTTATTTATTTATATCAAATCAAATTACATCTAAATAGTTTTTATAGGATGTTTTACCATTACAACTATATTATATAGTTATAATTAAATCATTTATTTACTTACCATCAAATTACACTTAATTTTTTATTTATTTATTGATAACTATGTTTTAGTTATATTATTTAATTCAAGTATTACAATTGAGAGGATAATATTTACGGAACAAACTACAAATAATTTTTTTAAAATAATTGACTATATAAATAAGTCTTTATTTATATTATTTGATAATGTTGTTATAAACACAATAAAATAAATTTAAAATTTTAATTTTAATTTTAATTTTGTATGAATATATAATATTTTAATTTATAAAATAAAATTAAATATACAGCTACTAATTAACACAAAATATAATTATAATAAATACATATATTCTTTAGTTAAATATATTAAATTATTGAGTTTAGAAACTTCATTATTAATAAGTTATTAAGTTATATATTAATCATGCTACAAAATATTAATATTCATTTTCATTTTAAATTATTTTTAAAAATATAATATTTACAACATAAAACTAAGAAAATAGACCTAAATATAATTTAATTTAATGCTTAAATTTTTTATAAAAGTGATCTTTATTTTACAATATTATAATTAATGTCAATAATTTTTTATAGATTAGGAATTTAATTTTAGGTTTAATTATATGGCATTATTCCTTTATATATGAAATTTCATTTTTAATTCCCCTAAGAAAAAAATATTTATTTTTCTTATAACCTAAGTGAATATATTTTTTAATTTTATAAGAAAATTAATACATATTTTTTTACTATCAATTAAAAATGAAACCAATTAAATAACTAGATTATTTATGCATCATATGATCAATTCATGTTTTATTATTTTTTTAAATTATTAAATAATTGCATAAATTGTAATATAAAAATTTATTAATATTATTTTAAATTTTATATTTATATCAATTATATTATTTTTATTAAATAAATATTTAAATATACAAATTAATTTTAAAGATAGAATGTGCATCGCATGTACCCTACTACCTAGTATAATTGAAACTTAAGGGCTAAGCATATGTGATATTTTAATGAAATCTAGCTAGTGTTAATTAAAGATTTTTTTTTTTTTGTCTTTCTTCTATTAACTTATGCATTCAAAAGTTGGTCGGAAAAGTAGAAAACGAAAGAACAAGATCATATTGTTACGTTATTTATTTAAAGGGTGGGATTTAATAGGCTTCCGAAAATATTCGATCATGATTCCAAAGGAATCTTAAAAGCCTTGTTTTTATTTTTATTAAAAATGCATAAATAATCTAATCCGTTTAAATCGATAAATTTGATTTAATTCATGAAATTTAGATTTGATTAAATGATAAATTTTATGTTCGAATTAAATTCATATTTATAGTTTTTATAATCTATTTTATTTATTTTGGATTAAATTATTATTAAATTATAAATAAATAAATATTTTATTTTATAATATATTATATTTAAATATTATTTATATCATAATATGATTGTTTAATTTAAAAAATAAATATAAATGTTTATAATAATTTAATAATTGTATAAACATATTTTTTATTATTTTATTTTTTAATTATAAATATAAATAATGATATTTGTTACAAAAATTTTAATTTAAAATTTTAATTTATATATGTCGTGTTTTATATATGATAATAATTTATAAATAAATTTTAATATTAATTTAACCTTATTCGATCTAAAAAATTTAATTTGTTTGGATTTAGATTGATTCGAATTAATTATATCATCAGATCAAATTTTGATTGAAAATCGTCAAATTTATTCGGATTAAAATTAGACAAAAATAGATAATTTTGATATGATATTCATCTTTTAATTTTTACATTTTTTTTCTTTGTTTGAAGTTTTGTAATTTACTTTTATGTTATTTTCAATTCCAACAAAATATCTATATCATCTAGTGTGTCTTCTTTAGAAAGAAAAAAAAAAGGAAAAATGTAATGTGTTCTTTCTTACTAATTTAATTTGAGTCTCTTGGAATTTTTTCTCAAAATAATATAAAATTATAAAAAACTTTTTTACCGAAAAGTAAAACTAATTCACCTAGTTTTAAATTAAATTTTGATATAATAATTATAAATATTTTATATTTATTATAAAAATAATATTTAAATTTTACACTTATTTTTTTATTATTTAAAAAATTGATTACATAAAAATAAATAATTATTTTAATTTTTTAATTTTTTTTTAATTTTTTAATTATAATTTATTTAAATTATGAAATTATCTATCTAATATAATTAAAAAAGTAAAAAGTAAAATAAATAAAAATTATTTTTATCATTGCGTAGTTAATTTTTTTGATAATAAAATTAAAATGTTATAAAAAAATAAATATAAAATTTAAATATTATTTTTACAATAAATAAAAGATTAAAAAAAATGAATTTATCATGCGGATAGATCCCTTTTTTTTTCTTTTTTGTTCGAATATAAATCCATTTACCTGGAGAAATCATTGGATGAAGTTTAATTTGCTACTCATAAACAGACAATTCGCCGAGGAGAGTTTAACGAAGGAAAATTCTACCCACGATAAAAGAAAGAGTGGTAAAATAAGCTTTTTTTTTTATTTTGTGCTGGGAAAAAAATAATAAGGTAAGACATGATTAAATAATTTTATAAATAAAAAATATTTTAAAAAATTTAACCATTATTATACTATAATTAAATATAAGTATAAATATAAATTTTATAAAAATATTTAACTATTATTATACGGCATTAACATGTAACCAATAATCCTCTCACACATATACAAAGAAAATATACAAGTTATCACTCAAAATACACAAGAGAAATAGAGATGAAGAGAAACATCACTCTTGGAAACCAGAGAGACAAAGAACCAAAAGAAACTCTAAGAGAAATAATACAAACGTGTTATCCCTTTCAAACCCTAAAAGGGTATTTATATGCAACAGTGAAAAGATAATAATACTATTGAGGCTTCACCGGCTTAGTAAAGAAATGAGCCAACACTTTAGTCCAAATACTGGCTCAAAAGTCCAAGCTTAAATAAGCGGTCTAAAGCCCAAACAAAATATGATAATGTAATGTCTTTTAAATCATAGTTAAATTAAATGAGTAAATGTAATAAGTCATGCAACCTAATGTCTCCTTAATATTCTCAATATGCTATAAATTAATATAATGTAAAAATTTAACATTCTTCGCAGTATGCCAAAAAGAGATTTTAAGGATAATCACATCGTAAGACTATCATGAAATATTATACAAAATAGAGTGACCATCATCTATTTAAATATTATGATAAATAAGTACTTTTTATAACGGTCTTAACCATCATGAGAAATAAAAAAGATTGTCATGAAAAAAAAAACAACTCCATTATAAATGGAAGATAACGGGGTGACCGTCATGAAAAATATATTTTATAATGATTATTTTTTAATAATCATCATTATAAATTGACAACAATCGTTATGAAAAATATATTCTATGATAATCGTTTTTTAATTGCCATCATTGTAAACTGACAACAACAATCATAAAAAAAATGTATTTTATGATGGTCTTTTTTAATAACCATTATTGTAAACTGAAATATTTTTAATGATAATTTTTTGTAAAGAATAACTATTATATATACATACATACACATATATACAAATAACAAAATATCAATCACTACTATTAATTAACTTGTAATTTCAATAAAATTTATATCAAATGACATCAAAAGGTAGTAAATTTATATAAAATTTCAAAGTATCTTTATAGTTTTTAACTTGTAAATTTTTAAAGTATAAATACATTCACTATATTTATCCACTATATTATTTTTTGAAATTAATGACATAAATTATTATGTATTATCTACAAATATGTTTCGTAACATTTGTGCACCATTCCTACTTAAATTGGAATATCTCTTGTTTTACATAGTGTAACTTCTTCTTCCACTACAAACATGAAATTGTAACATCAAAGTGGTGCAACAAAACATTGAATGGTGGTAATGGTTTGGTTTCATCGAAACCGTGCATCGATTACGAAACTATATAAGGTTCTTGATGGGAGAACCTTTATAAAGCATCGGGTTTTCTCACTATTCACTGATTCATTTATATACACCATCAAAACGCAGAGAGTAAATGTGAGAAACCAATGAGAGCATCAAATCGAAAATCCATTGGAATTCTCGTATAAGTACTGAAATTTGATCAATGGTAGGAAGTATATTTTCAATCCAATTTTGTTTCCGCTATATTTAAATTTTACATTCATAATGTTTCCTACACGTTTCTGGATTGAATTATGATATAACATTTGGTATGAGAGCCATTTTTAAAAACATCCATGTTTTGCTCTGTTTCACGAGGAACTGTGATTTTGGGTTTTTTATTTTTCTTGTTTTTGATGCGTATGAAAATTATAAATTGTTTAAATATTGATTTTAGAGTGATTCTGTAAATTTAAACTTGGAAAACAATGAAGAAAATAAATCCAATTTATCGTGTGTATTCATTTGAATCATTAGTTAACTTTTTATTTAAAATGACATTTTTGATTCAAATTGAGATAATGAATCACTCGAAAATCAAATTTTGAGAATTTTGATAAAAAGAATACCGAATTTCGTCTCCAGAATAGTGAAATACGTCCGGGTATATGTTATTTTTAAAACAAGGTCGGGTTGACCCGATTGGAGGTTGAAGATGACCAAAAAAATAAAAACAAGAATGTTGTTACCCAGATTCAAACCTAAGTCTTACGACTAGCAAAAAACACCCTATCCAATAAGCTGCAACGAATCTAATGCCTTAAATATATCAGGCATGTTTTTATAGATTCTGAATTTAGTTTTATTAAAAATAAAAACTTTTGCCTGGGACTCGAACCTTAGTACCAAGGTAGAGAGTCCAACGTTTTGACCATTAGTGATTAATTATTTAACTTAATTGTGTCATATGTATAATATTTATTATACATGTGACATTTATTTAATTAATTTTTGGACACATTAAAATTTATTTAAATACATCATGCTTAAATTATTTGTTTTGATATTTGTATGTATAAATTTTTTAATTAATTATACATATAGAAATTTGATTAAATAATTTATGCATAATGGAATTATTTATTAATGGTTCTTTATGGATTTAATTAGTGCTTATATCATTTATTTTTGCTTGTATAATTTATTGTCATACATGCAATCTTAAGATAGATAATATTTGTAAATTTAAAATTAAATTAATATTGCTTATGGTTTTATGCAATAATTGAGCCTAAAGATTTAGTTAATATTTAAGTGATTAATATAGTTTAATTAATTAGGGAGTAGCCATAACATCTTTAATTAATTAAAACTATAATAAGGTTTATTTAGAATCACATTTATAAAATAAATATTAATTGTAATTAATCATATGAGATATAATAAATCTTATCCACATGAATTTTTATTATATTTTTGTATGATTAATTAGGATATAATATCAAATTATATTTACTAATTTACTCACAAGGATTAGGAAAAGAAACATAATTTGATAGTTTTATTGTAAGGTTAGGATGAATATAATTGAATTATAACTTTAGCCCAAAGACAAGTTTTATGTCATTAGATTCATATTTTTTCATGATTTACATTGATAAATCACGACTTTTAAAAAATAAACATTAATTGTGATTAATCATATTTAATATAATAAATCTTATCCCATATGAATTTTTATTATAGTTTTGAGTGATTAATTATGATAGAATATCAAATTATATTTTTTAATTTATCCACAAAGATTAGTAAAAAAACATAATTTGATAGTTTTATCGTAAAGTTAAGATAAAACTAATTGAATTAAAACTTTAGCGTACAAGCAAGTTTTATGTCACTAGATTAATATTTTTTTCATGATTTTACATTGGTAAAACATGTCATATTTATGATAGCTTCAAATTTAGGAACATAAGCATATATATTTAATTTATTGCAGCAATTCAACCTATTAGTTACTTTGATATTGTTGAAGGATTGTATTGTCCCACATCGACTAGGCGTTCAGCTGTAATGCAGTTTATAAGTGTGGGCAACCCTTAACTTAATGAGATCTTATTGGGTTGAGTTAGGCCTTAGGCTTATATAACATGGTATCAAAGCTAGGCCTTGAGTTCATCGTGGTTTGTGACCTTTTTTGCACATGTCCAATGTTAGGGGGGGTGTTGAAGGATTGTATTGTCCCACATCGACTAGGCGTTCAACTGTAGTACAGTTTATAAGTGTGAGCAACCCTTAACTCAATGAGATCTTATTGGGTTGAGTTAGGCCTTGGGCTTATATAATAGATATGAAATATGATGATCTCGAGCTCAAAGGGGACAACTACAAGGTTTGGAAGGAGAGAGTTCTCCTTCACTTGAGCTGTGGATGATCCCGAATCATTTTCATAGGCCATGAGTTGTAAGGTTTCAAACTTATGGTACAATGCCATGGAAGAAGAGATGGATTCTATGGCATCTAACTGAGTTTGGGATCTCATCAAGTTGCCTGATGGTGTGAAAGCCACTGGATGTAAATGGTTCTTCAAGACAAAGAAAGACTCACAAGGCAACATTGAGAGATATAAGGCAAGACTCATTGCTAAATAATTTACTCAAAGGGAGGGAATCAACTACACATAGACATTCTCTCCTATATCTAAGAAAGATTCACTTTGTGTGATCATGGCATTAGTTGCTCATTTTGATTTGGATTTGCATCAAATGGATGTGAAAACGACTTTCCTTAATGGTAACCTAGAGGAAGAGGTTTACATGAAACAATCTAAAAGATTCTCCTCTAGTATTGGTGAGCACTTAGTCTGTAAGTTTAATATATCCATAAATGGATTAAAATAAGCTTCCCATCAATGGTATTTAAAATTCTATAATGTCATCACTTCATTTAGTTTTGAAGAGAACATCATTGATCAATGTATATAGCAAAAGGTCAGTAAGAGCAAGATTTGTTTTTTGGTGCTATATGTGGATGATATTTTACTTGCAGCCAATGATAAGGGTTTGTTACACGAGGTAAAACAATTCCTCTCTAAAAATTTTGATATGAAAGATCTAGGTAAGGCTTCTTATGTCATTGACATTAAGATCCATAGAGATAGACTTTGAGGGGTCTTGGGTTTATCTCAGGAAACTTATATCAATAAAGTTTTAGAGAGATTTAGGATGAAAGATTGTTCACCAAGTGTTGCACCTATTGTGAAAGGTGATAAGTTCAATTTGGACCAATGCCCAAAGAATTATTTTGAAATAAAATAGATGAAAACCATTCCATATGCTTCAACTGTTAAGCAAAATGGGCTCAACCTATAAAAGAAGAATTTGAGGCATTGTAGAAGAATAACACATGGATGTTAAGCAAGTTGCCTCAAGGGAGGAAGATGGTAGGATGCAAGTGGATTTTCTCCGTTACGTATAAAGCAGATGAGTTAATTGATCGATACAAGGCGAGGCTAGTAGCAAAAGGATATACATAGAAACATGGGATAGATTATCAAGAAACCTTCTCACTTGTGGCTAAACTAAAAACTGTTAGAGTTTTGTTATCTCTTACAGCAAATTTAGATTGACCATTGCACGAACTTGACGTAAAAAATGTCTTCCTTCATGGTGATCTTGAAGAAGAGATTTAAATGGATATCCCACCAGGATATACTGTTACATCAGGAAAAGAAATTGTATGGACTAAAATAATCACCTCGAGCATGGTTTGGTAGGTTGAGTTCATCAATGAAGAAATATGGGTTTCAACAAAGCAACTCGGACCACACTCTTTTCCTAAAACATCGATTGGGGAAGATAACAACCCTTATAGTCTATGTAGACGACATGATCATTACAGAAGATGATAAAGAAGAAATCTCTAAGCTTCAAGAACAACTATCAAATGAGTTTGAAATGAAGAACTCGAGAGGGCTCAAATTCTTCTTAGGTATTGAAGTAACAAGATCGAAACAAGGCATATGTCTTTCCCAAAGGAAATATACTCTAGACCTACTGGTAGAGACATGACTATTAGATTGTAAACCTATTAATATTCCAATTGTTCAAAATCATAAACTTGGAGAATATGTGGACCAAGTACCAGTAGATAAACAGAGATATCAATAGTTAGTGGGTAAACTCATATATTTATCTCATACTCGACCTGATATTGCATATGTTGTGAGTGTCGTGAGTCAGTTCATGCACTGCCCATGTGAAGACCATATGGATGCCGTCATGCGAATATTTTGTTATTTAAAATCCTCCTCTGGGAAAGGACTTATGTTTTCAAGAAATGGTCAATTGAAAATCGTTGGATATACAGATTCAGACTGGGCAGGGAATATCAAGGATAGGAAATCTACTGCTGGGTACTTTACTTTTGTTGGGGGTAATCTTGTTACATGGAGGAGCAAGAAGCAAAAGGTAGTTGCCTTATCTAGCGCTGAAGTTGAATTTCGAGGAATGGTCAAGGGAATATGTGAGCTCTTTTGGTTGAAAAAATTTCTAACTGAGATTGGTGTTGCTGCTAACTCTGAAATAAACTTATTTTATGATAACAAAGCAGCCATTGCCATCTCCCACAATCCAGTTCAACATGATCGCACGAAACATGTTGAAGTGGATCAGAACTTCATCAAATAAAATCTTGAAGAAAAGATTATTCAGCTTCCATTCGTTAAATCAGAATATCAATTGGCTGATATACTCACAAAATCTGTGTCTGCAAAGAACTTCTACAACTCACTTGACAAGTTGGACATAAGATACATATATGTACCAACTTGAGTGGGAGTGTTGGCGTGTGCAGTGAAAGTGGCAGACAATAATGTTAGTGGAGTAGAAAGTATGGATGTGCAGCAGCTGTTAGGGTTAGGGTTTTATATTCGTTTTCTTAGTATACATAAGAAACTCTTGTACAGGAAAAGACAGAACAGAGAAATAAAGAAATACAATCATAATTAACGATAACTACAATAATTTGACACTATTGTGATTGATCCCCTTTCTATAGCTCAGTCGCCAAGTAATTCTTTAGTTCCAAATTGTTATTGATGGTGATTTTTGTTTGATGGGACATCAAAAATAATGAATACATATAAATTTGGTGATTTGGGTTTGGGAGAGTTAAGTGGAGATTTTGAATTTGTTAATACTAGCAAAACTCTATACAAATATATTTTGAAGTATATTTTATTTTTATGTAAAAATCTTGCTATGAAAAAACTCCTGCTTGTAATATGGAAAAATCCTCCAATGTCATCTCTCCAAAAGTAGGCTGCCGAGTAGCAGAATCTTGATTATGAACATTTTTATCACTGCTCTTTTTCTGTAGATGTTTTTCTTGCTGTCTTTTATTTATTTTCGACCAAACCTCTTCGACGGTTTTTCGATAAAGCGGAGAAGGAAGCGTGAGTGAACCTTGGCGTGCTAAGCTGGATTGTTTAGCTATTGATTTTTCTCTGTTGGTGTTTCAGTTAGATTGAAGTGAGAATTGTTGCTGTTGATATTGTGAGTGTTATTGTCCAAATGCTACCGAGGAACTCGTCCATGTTCATAGTGTTAGATATTATTGTTATAAAGCTCCTTAATTTAAGGAGCAAATTAAGGAGCAAAACATGGAACAAAACAAGGAGTAAAACATGGAGCAAAACATGGAACAAAACAAGGAGTAAAACATGGAGCTTAATTCTAGGAGCAATTCAAGGAACCATTAATTTAAGGAGTAATTCAAGGAGTGAATTTTCCTATAAATAGATGTGTAATTGTAATGAATAAACCATCCAAAGTGTTCATTCCAATTGAGAGAAAAGCTTAGAGAGAAAAGCTTTTGTGAGAGAAAATTGAGAATAATTTTCTTGGGTGTAATTGGGTTGTGAGTTGTGAGTGTTGTAAACACCTTATGTAATTTCTCCCTTTCGGTAAAAGATCTCTGACAGCAGGAGACGTAAGCAAGATTGGCGAACTCCGTTATCAAATTTTGTGTTATTTTTCTATTCTTGCTTTCTCATAACGGCTTATCGAGAATTTGCGTTATTTCCCGACAAGCTGGTATCGAGTATTGGTAGTGATTTACGTCAATTTTCTGCAAGAAATAGTCGAAACGATCCAAGGAAGTCGGATTTTAGTGGGAGCAATGGTCGCGGATGAAGGGAAGGTGAAACTCGAGAAATTTGATGGCACGATTTCGGAGTTTTGGAAAATGCGGATAGAGGATTATACGTATCAAAGAAATCTATATCAACCTCTGCCGGGAAGAAGCCGAGAGCATATGAAGGAAGAAGATTGGAATCTTACAGGCAATAAACCCTGAGTTATTCGATTGACGTTATCCCGTAATGTTGCTTTCAACATAGCAAAGGAAAAGACCACGGCGGGTCTTATTACAGCCTCTCTCCAATATGTATGAGAGTCGGCCTCGAACAAACAAAGTGCACTTGATGGTAACGCTGTGCGGATGGCCAAGGCGCATCGGTGCTTCAACATCTCAAATGCTCAACCTGATGGCAACCAGGTTGAGTTAGGTGGAAATTGAGAATTCGATGAAAATACGAGCATTGATACTTTTCTTCTACTCTACGGAAAATTTGGAGATACTCTTGTCACGGTATGAGTAGCTCGTCGGGAAGCGATAAGTTGAAATTTGACGATGTTCGTGATTTGGTTCTCGGTGAAGAGATCCATCGTAGAGACAATTGAATCGTCAACCTCTTCGGTTGCATACAGAGTCGAGAGGAAGAAATTCAACCAAAGGAAATGGACGTGGTAGAGCCCGACTCAAGAGGTAGATCAAAGGACAGGAGGTCCAAATCTAGGAATCCTAATAATTCCCGTAGCTCGAAGACTATCAGTGTTGTTGGAATTGTGGAAGAACCGGGCATTACAAAAATCGGTGCAAGAATGCAATCAAGACAAACAAGTGAGAAGTGAGGCAATGTTACTTCCGCCTCGGAGGAGATGATGCATTGATATGCTCTTTGGAGAGCGAGGAAGAATCTTGGGTGCTAGACTACGGAGATCGTTCCATGCTACTTCACGAAAGAATTCTTCGAGAAATATGTCCCAGGAAACCTTGGAAAGGTATATCTTGAAGTGATGATCAACCATGTGCTTATTATTGGCAAAGGTGTAGTAAAGATTAAATTAAACGGGTCTGTTTGGGAGGTGAAGGATGTCGCATATTCCCGACCTCAAAAGGAACTTAATCTCGGTGGGGCTGATTGGCTAGTGAAGGCTTGGCTACGATCTTCCGTGGTGATGATTGGAAGATTTCAAAGTGGTGCAATGATAGTTGCTCGAGGCAAGAAAAGTGGCACTTCTTTACGTGCCAGAAGCACGTTGTTCAATCCATGATTGTGGCAGAGCAGTAATGAAACACAAACTGTGGCACCATAGATTAGGCCACGTAGCGGTGAGAAGGGGATAAAGATTATGCCGCTGAAAAGGAAAACTTCAGTCTGATCTGTAGAGAGATGGACATGCGAAGATTGTATACTTGGAAAGCAAAGAGAGTCTTTTCGGACAGTGGTAGAACCGAAAGAAGGAAAAGCTAGAGCTTATTCACTCGGATGTTTGGGGACCAACAACCGTCTCATCCATTGGTGGGAAACAATACTTCGTGACTTTCATCGATGATCATTCTCGGAAGGTATGGGTTTACTTTCTAAAGCATAAGTGAAGTATTTGAGGCTTTCGAGAAGATGGAAAGCTATGGTGGAAAATGAGACGGGGTTTGAAGATCAAAAAGCTCGAGATCCGATAATGGTGGTGAATATGAAGACACGGATTCAAAAATTTTTGCTATGAGCGTAGGGATCGAGAATGGAAAGAGCGCGTGCTGTGCACGCCTCAGCCTGACAATGGTGTAGGCGAGCGTATGAACCCGAACGTTGTGAAGAGCGAAGCATTCGTATACGGTCGGTACCGAAGCCGATTGAGGCGAAGCGGTCAACCACGGCGGCTTACTTGATCAATCGAGGCCCATTTCCATTGAGCCAGAATACCGGAGGAGGTATGGAGCGAAAAGAGGTGAAACTATCACATCTAAAGTTTTTGGTGTAGCATTTGTGCATATCGGTTGATCAAGGTAGGAATAAGCTTGATCCCAATCCAAGAAATGCACGTTCATTGGCTATGGTGAGGATGAGTTTGGCTACCGTATTTGGGATGAAGAAAACAAGAAAGTTATCCGTAGCGAGAGATGTGATTTTCAACGAAAGAGGTGATGTATAAGGACATGCATAAAATGACGCCAATGAATCGGAAGCGAGAATGAGTCGGTATTTGCGTGTACGCGGATGATGTCCCCGGATAGTTTCGCATATGAGAACCAATTGTAACAAGTCCTCAACCAGAGGAACTTGTTGGGCGTAGTAGTACCGCAGGCATTCGACACATCACTGAACCTCTTACTGGCCTCGTATGTGAGAAGGTCTTACCGACCTCGTATACTGACGGGAGAGATACATGAACTATATGTTGCTAGCGATGGAGACAGAATGCTATGATGAAGCTTGTCGGTACTCGAGATTCCAACAAGTGGAGCTTCTTATGAAAGAAGAAATGAAATCTCTCATTCCAACCAGACGTGGGAACTACCGTGAGTTACCTATGGGAAAGAAGCACTTCACAACAAATGGGTGCAAGGGTGAAAGAGGAAGCGTGATGGTTCCGAGAGATACAAAGCCCGCCTAGTTGTCGAAAGGGTTTCAAATTGAGAAGGAAGGAGTTGACTCTGTGACATTTTTGCTCCCGCGTTGTGAAGCTTAATACTATCGGATCGGTGTGAGCATTGTATGCATCGAAGATCTTCATCTTGAGCAGTTGGATGTATTTGCATTCCTTCGTGGAGATTTAGATGAAGAGATATACGTGTACCCGGCCCGAAGGTTTCTCGAAAAGAGGGAAGAGAAGAACATGGTGTGCAGACTTAAGAAGAGTTTGTATGGCACGAAACAAGCCCCGAGACAACGGTACGTAAAGTTTGATAGCTTCATGCCTGAGGAGGGTTTCGAAGTGCAATGTGACCATTGTTGTTGCTACTTAAGAGATATAGGTCAGTTATATCATTTTACTACTTTATGTTGATGATATGTTAGTAGCGAGGTTCGGATATGGATGATATCGAAGATTGAAGCATCAATTGTCAAAGGAGTTTGACATGAAAGACTGGGTCCAAAGAAAAAGATTCTTGGAATGCAAATCCTGAGAAATAAGAAGAAAGGATCGCAGTTATCTCGGGCAGAGTACATCAATCGTGTTTTGCATAGATTAACATGAGCGATGCGAGCCGGTTAAACGCGCGCTAGTCATTTTCGCCTATCCGAGGATCGGTCCCTCGAGACGGAGGAAGAGAGAGAGATTCATGGCTAAGGTTCCTTATGCCTCGGCCATTGGAAGTTTGATGTACGCAATGGTTTTGTACAAGACCGGACATTGGCGTGCGATGGGAGTTGTTTAGCGAGATTTATGTCAAATCCGGGGAAAACTCGTTGGGAAGCGATCGAGTGGATTTTTGAGGTATCTACGAGGCACCACCGAGAAAAGTGTTTGTACTTTAGTAAAGGAGAGTTAAAAGTACAAGGATACGTAGATCTGGGACTTTGGAGGTGAAGTTGATCGCAGAAGACCACCGGGTTATATATTCTTGTTGGAACTACGGTACATTTGTTAGTTGGATGTCACAAATACGAGAAAATTGTCACTACATCCCTTCTACAGTGAGTATGTAGCGATAGCGAAGCTAGTAAAGAGATGATATGGCTTCAAGGTTTGTTAGCGAGTTGGGATTCAACGAGAGAAGAATGTTCTGCGTAGTGATAGTCGAAGTGCAATACAACTGGCGAAGAATTCAAGCATTTCATTACAGAACCAAACATATTGGACTTCGTTATCACTTCTCGGATCTCTATTAGAAGATGATGTGTTAATATTGGAGAAGATTCAAGGGAGCAAAAATCCGGAGATATGTTAACAAAGGTGGTGATTATTGACAAGCGAAGTTGTGCTCAACTTGGTTTGTCTCTTAAGAGAGTAACAAAGACTAGAAAATTATTGCGTTGATCGAGGTGTGAAGACAGATTGAAATCGGTCTTGAAGTGGAGATTGTTAGATATTATTGTTATAAAGCTCCTTAATTTAAGGGAGCGAAATTAGAGCAAAACATGGAACAAAACAAGGAGCAAAACATGGAACAAAACAAGGAGTAAAACATGGAGCTTAATTCTAGGAGCAATTCAAGGAACAATTAATTTAAGGAGTAACTCAAGGAGTGAACTTTCCTATAAATAGATGTGTAATTGTAATGAATAAACCATCCAAAGTGTTCATTTCCAATTGAGAGAAAAGCTTAGAGAGAAAAGGCTTTTGTGAGAGAAAATTGAGAATAATTTTCTTGGGTGTAATTGGGTTGTGAGTTGTGAGTGTTGTAAACCGCCTTGTGTAATTTCTCCCCTTTCAGTAAAAAGATCTGCAGTAGGTCCGGAGACGTAAGCAAGATTGGCCGAACTCCGTTATCAAATTTTGTGTTATTTTTCTATTCTTGCTTTCTCATAAATCTGACTTATCGGGAATTTGCGTTATTTCCCAACACATAGACCCAAAATTCTTGCTACCCTCGCAAAGTGTGTTTCGGAACTCATCTAGGGTAAGAGATTAAATTGATGATTGTCTTCCAAGTGATGAATAAGGATTGTTTTTTGGCTGTTGGTCTGTTTGTAATGGCGATTCCACTTCACCTTGTGACAACATATCTGATCCTTGAAGCACCATTTTTTAGCTGCAAAAATATATATACAGAGGATGAAATTTTGTATTAGGCATTAGCATTAGCAACATATCTGATTCTTCAATCGTCTATATATAAATTAACAATCACTATTATTACACTACTTTAAGTAAGCCAATTCTCTGGCCATGTGACACTTTTGGCGTACCAATATATGTACTTCCAACACATTGGTAAGAGTTGCTGAAATGAGAAGAAAATTAGCTTAAAAAATGAAGATTTTTGTCTATTTGGTTGCCACTTGTTGGTGGTACATGTGATTTGAAGGTGTATTAAGACTAATAATTAAGTTGCTTTTCCTTGAAGGCTTGCTTGGTCTGACAATTCACAGGATCAATGGGTTTCGAAGTTGATTACCTCACTCTTCGAAATAGGTTCATCAAGGTACTTAATTAAGAGCATATATGATAATGTTTCATGATCATCTATGTTACCACACAAGCCAATTTTGCAGAAGACAGCAACTTTAGCTTCAACTTCCAGAAATTCCTTGCCAGGGCTTATGATGATGACTTTGAACAGGTTGTTGGAATCAGGTAATTTATATCCACCAATTTCTACAACAATGTGAAACCACCATTCCATTAAAATGGATTCCTTTATATATGTAGGCATTGAGCTATAACTATAAATACAATGTCTTTTGGAACTCATTGTTTGCAGATTTGGGATTTGGTTTTCCTGCATGCTATTCATATTCTTCAGTACACATGGTAAGACTAATTACTGTAAAACCTTAATTCTCCAACTAACATATATAACCAAAATTTATTTCAATTGAGTTAACAAACAAATCTCTATATATTTATGTTTCTTTGCAGTCTTCTACAGCCACTACGGGCTACCTTCCATTCCCCTAGCGATAAGCATAGCTACGTCATCTTCATAAAAAGTTGTTTGTGTATTTTTGGGTCGAACCTGTATATGCATCTATGTGTCAATTAACCATGTGCCGCCATGTATGTATTTTTTATGCATCGAAGATTGTTCTAATTGTGGGAGCAAAGCTAGAAGTGATCATAACTGTTGGGAAATAACGCAAATTCCCGATAAGCCAGATTTATGAGAAAGCAAGAATAAAAAAATAACACACAAAATTTGATAACGGAGTTCGGCCAATCTTGCTTACGTCTCCGGACCTGCTGCAGATCTTTTTACCGAAAGTGGAGAAATTACACAAGGTGTTTACAACACTACAACTCACAACCCAATTACACCCAAGAAAATTACTCTCAATTTTCTCTCACAAAAGCTTTTCTCTAAGCTTTTCTCTCAATTGGAATGATCACTTTGAATGATTAATTCATTACATTTACACATCTTTTTATAGGAAAATTCACTCCTTGAATTACTACTTAATTTAATGGTTCCCAAATTGCTCATGAATTAAGCTCCTTGTTTTGCTCCGTGAATTGCTCCATGCTTTGCTCCTTGTTTTGCTCCATGTTTTGTTCCATCTTTTGCTCCTTGTTTTTCTCCATGTTTTGCTCCATGTTTTGCTCCATACGTGTTTCTCCTTAAATTAAGGAGCTTTATAACAATCTCCCACTTGAAGATCGATTTCAACTGTCTTCACACCTGATCAACGCAGCACTTTTCTAGTCTTTGTTATTTAGACAGACTAACCGAAGTCGAGCACAACTTCGCTTGTCAATAGTCACCACCTTTGTTAACATATCTCACGGATTTTGCTTCCTTGAATCTTCTCCAAGATAACACATCATCTTCCAATAGAGATCCGATGAAGTGATAACAAATTCCAATATGCTTTGTTCAGAATGAAATTCTGAATTCTTCGCCAAGTGTATTGCGACTTCGACTATCACTGTAACATTCTTCTCTTGTTCAATCCTACCAATTAACAAACCTCAAGCCGTATATCATCTCTTTACTAGCTTCGATCGCTACATACTCAAATCAGAATGGATAGAGTGACAATTTTCCTCGTATTTGTGACATCCAACCACCGTAGTTCCAACAAGAATATATAACCTGGTGCTTAACGGTGATCAACTTCACCTCCAAAGTCCGCGTCTACGCATCTCTTTGTACTTTTAACTCTCCTTTACTAAAGTACAAGCACTTTTAATCAAGGTGCCCGTTGATACCTCAAAATCCACTCGATCGCTTCCCAATGAGTTTTTCCTGGATTTGACATAACCGCTAACAACTCCCCACGTGGCCAATGTCCTGGTCTCGCATGACGTATCACAGACATTAAACTTCCAATGGCCGAGGCATAAGGAACCTTAGCCATGAATTCTCTCTCTTCCTCGTCCGAGGGGACCGATCCTTGGATAGCGAAAATGACCGGCTGCGGCGTGTGGCTTCGGCATCGCCCGTGTTGAATCTTTGCAAACACGATTGATGTACTTTCTGCCTGAGATAGCTACGCAAGGATCCTTTCTTCTTATTTCTTGTGATTTGCATTCCAAGAATCTTCTTTGTCGGACCCAAGTCTTTCATGTCAAATTCCTTTTGACACCGTCCGCTTCAACCTTTTAATATCATCCATATCTGAACCTCGCTTACTAACATATCATCAACATAAAGTAGTAAAATGATATAACCGGACTTATATCTCTTGAAAGTAGCAACAATGATCAGCATTGCACTGGAAACCTTCCTCAGGTACATCTAAATTTTTGTACTCATTGTCTCGGGGCTTGTTTCGTGCCATACAAACTCTTCTTAAGTCCGCACGCCATGTTCTTCTTCCCCTTTCTCGAGAAACCTTCTGGCTGGTACATGTAAATCTCTTCATCTAAATCTCCATGAAGGAATGCGTCTTCACATCCAACTGCTCAAGATGAAGATCTTCAATGGCTACAATACTCAATACTGATCCGATAGATTGAAGCCTACAACTGCGAGCAAAAATGTCGGTGTAGTCAACTCCTTCCTTCGTTGAAACCTTTGACAACTAGGCGGGCTTTGTATCTCTTGGAACCATCACGCCTCTCTTCACCCGGTACACCCATTTGTTATGGTTGCCTTCTTTCCCATAGTAACTCCTAGTTCCCATGTCCGTCGAGATGAGAGATTTCATTTCTTCTTTCATAAGCTCCCACTTGTTGGAATCTCGAGTCCGACAAGCTTCATCATAGCATTCGTGCTCCCTCCATCACCAACATATAGTTCATGTATCTCTGTTAGGCACACGAGGTCGGAAGACCTTCTCAATACGTGAGTGGAGTAAGAGGTCAGGCGTGTCGAACGCCGTTTGTGTCTTGCTTTGTCCAACAAGTTCCTCTGGCCGAGGACTTGTTACATTGGTACCGGCTGCGGAAGTATCTCGGGACATCATCGCATTTGCAAATCACCGACTCATTTTGCTCGAGTCATTGGCGCTCTATTTTATGCGTGTCCCTTATACATCACCCCTTTCGTTGAAAATCACATCTCCGCTACGGATAACTTTCTTCTTTTCGTCATCCCAAATGCGGTAGCCAAACTCATCCTCACCATAGCCAATGAACGTGCATTTCTTGGATTTGGGATCAAGCTTATTCCCGCCTTGATCACCGATACCTGAAATGCTACACAACCGAAAACTTTTAGATGTGATAGTTTCCACCTCTTTTCCGCTCCATACCTCCTCCGGTATTCTACGCTCCAATGGAACAGAGATGGGCCTCGGTTGATCAAGTAAGGCTGCCGTGTCGATCGCTTCGCCTGCACTGCTTTCCGGTGGGCATCGTATACGAACGCTTCCGGCTCTTTCGTCAACGTTCGGGCCCATACGCCCGCCTACACCATTGTGTTGAGGCGTGCCTAAAGCACAGCTTCTTTCCATTCTAATCCCGTGCTCATAGCGAGAAATTTTGAATCGGTGTCTTCATATTCACCACCATTATCTGCCGAGCTTTTTGATCTTTAAACCCGTCTCATTTTCCACCATAGCTTTCCATCTTCTCGAGAAGCCTCAAATACTTCAGGACTTACGCTTTAGAAAGTAAACCCATACCTTCCGAGAGTGATCATCAATGAAAGTCACGAAGAGTGTTTCACCACCATAGATGAGACGGTCGTTGGTCCCCAAACATCGAGTTGAATAAGCTCTAGTCTTTCCTTCTTTCGGGATTCTCGCAACTTGTCCGAAAGTGACTCGACTTTTGCTTTCCAAGTACGCAATCTTCGCACACGTCTATCTCCGCATCGTAGACCTGGAAGTTTTCCCTTCGAAAGGCATAATCTTCATCCCCTTCTCACTCATGGCCTAGTCTCCGGTGCCACGTATTTGGTGTTTCATTGCTTCGCGCAATCGTAATTGAACAACATGCCTCTCGTCATGTAAAGAAAGTGCCACTTTTCTTCTCTCGAGCAATTGCTCGTTGCACCACTTTGAAATCTTCCAATCATCACCACGGAAGATCGTAGTGTAGCCTTCACCGGCCAATGCCCCACCGAGATTAAGTTCCTTCCGAGATCGGGAATACGCCTCGACATCCTTTCCCCCAAACAAATCCGTTCAACTTAATCTTCACTACACCTTGCCAATAATAGCATGGTTGATCATCACCAAGATATACCTTTCCAAGGTTTAGGGGACATATTTCTCGAAGGATTCTTTTTGTGAAGTAGCATGGAACGATGCTCCGCAGTCTAACACCCAAGATTCTTCCTCGCTCTCCAAAGAGCATATCAATGCATCATCTCCTCCCGAGGTGGAAGTAACATTTGCCTCTTCCTTCACTGTTTGTCCTTCTGCATTCTTGCACCGATTTTCAGAAGGCTCCTGCTTCTTCCACAATTCCAACACTCGATAGTCTTCGAGCTATGGGAATTATTAGGATTCCCGGATTTGGACCTCCCGTCTTTTTGATCTACCTCGGTAGTCGCTCTACCACGTCCCATTTCCTTTGGTTGAATTTCTTCCTTGACTCTGTGATGCAAACTCAAGAGGGTTGATGATTCACACAATCTCTACGTCTGGATCTCTTCACCGAGAACCAAATCACGAACATCGTCAAATTTCAACTTATTGCTTCACGATGCTACTCTGCGTGACAAGAGGCATTCCGCCTACGGGCAGAGAAGACAAAAGTATCAATGCCGTACTTTCTTCATCGAATTCTAATTTCCACGAACTCAACCGGGTTGTAATCGCGTTGAGTCTATCGAGATGTTATTTTACCAACGCGCCTTCCGTCATCCGCATTGAACAAGCGCCTCATCAGAGTGCACTTTGTTTGAGGTCACGGGCTACATACATATTGGAGTAGAGCTGCCATAAGCACTCCACCGTGGTCTTTTCCCTTTGCTACGTTGAAAGCAACATTACGGGATAACGTCAATCGAATAACCCGAGGGCTTGTCACCGTCTAGAAGATTCCAATCTTCTTCCTTCCATACCTCCGGCTTCTTCCCTAAGAGAGGTTGATATAGATTTCTTTGATACGTATAATCCTCTATCCGCATTTTCCAAAACCCGAAATCTGTGCCATCAATTTCTCGAGTTTCACCCTTCCTTCATCTGCGGCTATCGCTCCCACTAAAATATGACTTCCTCCTGGATCGCTTTCTGATTATTTCTTGCGTAAAATTGATGTAAATCACTACCAATAGCTCCGATACCGCTTGTTGGGAAATAACGCAAATTCCCGATAAGCAGTTATGAGAAAGCAAGAATAAAAAAATAACACACAAAATTTGATAACGGAGTTCGGCCAATCTTGCTTACGCCTCCTGGACCTGCTAGATCTTTTTCTTGAAAGGGGGAGAAATTACACAAGGTGTTTACAACACTCACAACTCACAACCCAATTACACCCAAGAAAATTACTCTCAATTTTCTCTCACAAAAAGCTTTTCTCTAAGCTTTTCTCTCAATTGGAATGAACACTTTGAATGATTAATTCATTACAATTACACATCTATTTATAGGAAAATTCACTCCTTGAATTACTCGGCCAAATTATTGGTTCCTTAAATTTCTCCTTGAATTAAGCTCCTTGTTTTGCTCCATGAATTGCTCCATGTTTTGCTCCTTGTTTTGCTCCATGTTTTACTCCATGTTTTGCTCCTTGTTTTGCTCCATGTTTTGCTCCATGTTTTGCTCCATGTTTGCTCCTTAAATTAAGGAGCTTTATAACAATAACAAAATTGTGTGTATACAACATTAAGCACAATCATGTAATTCGAGGAAGTTTCACGGTGAAGCCTAAGGATGATCTTTTCTGGTTTGGTCGACCCCATTGGCTTCTTCATCTTATTCAGTTTGTTCTAATCCAGGTGTGTATGTTAACGCTATAACAAACTTTTTTAGTTTACTACTTTTGTATGCATATGTTGCTTCACTAGTTATTGATCGAGTTATTGAATGCAGAACTCGCTTCAGTTGGAATTCTTCATTTGGACTTTGGTAGGTATGCTTCACTACTTTTCTATATAATGGTTTCTTTATGTCAGTTCAACTTGTGATCAAGGTTGTTGGAGTGCACCATTCTCTTTATACAATCGACATGGATTTGAATAAATTGCATAACTTGGTCTTTGGTGAGTTATAATTACTGTATTTCAAGGTCAATAGTTGCTTATAGTTCTATGGGGTACTATACTAGATTCACCTGTAACAGTCACTGTTCTAATTACTTTTACTTGTACGTGGATTCACTTGATATATTTCAACTTCTTTATCTTCTTTTCTTTCTTTTATATTTTGATAAAAAATGGACAGAATTGAGAGGAGGAATAATTAGTTCTTTTCAGTATTCTGGATCTAATTTTATAAGTGAGAAAAACTCCTAATGCATGTTAGGTTTACCGAACTGGAATAACGAATGGATTTAGAATAACAATTCTTAGGAATAAGAAATTGGGAAAGGGAATTGTAATTCCTATTATTTTGTTTGGTGATGTATAAAAAATTTGCATTCTCACGTTTCAAGAATACCTTATTATGATTTAGATTTTTTTTTTGAAAATTGAGATGTTTCTTTAGTATAAATATTCTCCATCTTATTCATTTAGGAGAGAATAACTATTTAGTATAAATATACTCCATCTTATTCCTTTAGGAGAGAGAATAACTATTTAGTGTAATATATTATACAGATGCCTTCTCTCAAAGGAATTGATATTCAAAGAATTATTATTCATCTACTTAAAAAATGAAACAACAAAAGAAGAGGAATAACTATTCTATTCCTTGGTCTATTATTGCAAATCGAACTTGACCTTAGAGTTTATTGTCTTTCTCTTTCTCTATGATTGAAATTTACTTTGGTTAATTTATTGCTATCTTTTAACAAGATGGGAAAATGTGTTGATTGGAACGTAAGCATGTTAAACAACTGTTTCCTTCTCTCTTTTTAATAGTGAAATCTATTGTACTTAGAAGTAAGAAGTAAGTGTGTGTACTTAGTGGCACTTCAAGTTACATTATCTAAGTTTCATTTAATCTTAACATGTAAAGAGTAAAATAATCTTATAGACATAGAAGGTAAAAAACAAATTAGATGTTATGCTATGTATTTATGTCTCTATTCCTTCACATTCACTAGTCAAGGTATGAATAAAAAGTTTCATAGAACTTTAGAGTTGTATTTACTTTTAACTTGAAACATGTGTGAGAATTGGTGGTTCAGTTTATTGCAAGTTGTAACATATTGGTGCTACCGTGTTTTCATCGAAAGGACCTTTTGGGTATTATCTTCAAGTATTGTAGGACGTTACAAATTTATCAAGTTTTAAGTTTTAAGAGGAATAATTGATTACTTATCAGCTATCTCTTTTATAACAAGTCATTATATGTACGTTTCTAGGTAGTCTCTCTTGCCAAGAAATACATGTTATGAAATGGCTATTTGATGGAAAGATTGATTCATCTTGATAATTTGAAGTACTTTTTTTGTATTACTTTTATTTCACTTACTGAAGCTTTGTTGTTGGCTATGTTGAATAGGCAACATTCAGAGCTATTGGGTTGAAGTTGGTTTCACTTTTTGATAACAGAAGAAGCTTCATTTCATTTGCAGTTGGCCAAGATCAGTTCGTCTTCAGGTCTTCTATGCTATAAGTTGTAGTTAATAAGGTGGGTACATAAAGTTTCCAAAATTAAACATTGTTTTTTCTCCCCTTTAATGAGTGTTTTCAAGGATCTTAAGTTTAGGCATCTAGAAGAAATTAAATTGAGTTGAACTTGAAAATTTGGTTAGTATAAGCATGAAATAGATGATATTCAAAAAAGTTAGGATTTGCTAATTGGAAAAAGAATATTTTACAATTTAATTTCATTTTCCTAATAAAACATGAAAGAATCCCTACAAATTAAACTTATTATCTACTTTATTTGCAATGATTAGTAGATGATAACTTTAGCATAGGCATTTGAATATGTGACATCTTATAGATGTGAATATAAATGGGTAACGAGTATTTAAAATTCTCTGAACGCAAACTAAAAATAAAAATAAAAGAATTCAATTCCTTGTCACATTATTAGAGTCAAGAATGGTGGTTTTTTGGATGTGGTATTTCACATGTAGTATAATTAATTTTTAAGGTAGCTTACTATGGTGACTGTTGACTGGTTTGTGATATTTGGAATCTACATTTTATTTGTGTAACGATTTGTTATTTTTGAGATGTCAAATTTTCTTTAGCAAGCAAAACTAGAAACTGTAGAGAAAGTTTGTGAGATAATGAAGAAGCAATTGATACTTCCAGATGACTCCGCAGTTAATGGTGAGTCAAAGTTTGCTGCTCTAGGAGCTGATTCTCTTGATATGGTACTCTATTATTATATCTCTTTTTTTTTCTTCTATTTAATATACTTATTAGAAATGTGATTATTTCAACAATGGAATTAGATCATCGAAGTGATGCAGCTTGTAGAAATTATATGACTAGTTTATTGGATTGGTGAATTTTTCTGGCTTATTACGGATTTTTTGGAAGATGTTCAGTAAACATTTTATTTACTCTTTTCTTTTGAAGAAAAAAAAGTTACATAACTTTGTGCCAAATTATACTCTGATTAAGTGGAACTTTCAAGTTCTTGGCATTTTCTTCATCCACACCACTTTATGCTATGCAAGATCAATTGCTTTAAAGTTAATGAGAAAGGTTTTCTGCTTATACTTGAACTCTGTAATGTTGCTTTAGGTCGAAATTGTGATGGACTTGAAGAGCAATTTGAAATTAGCGTAGAAGAGGAGTTTCTACTGTATATTTGTTTACATATTAACTTATTCAAATGTTATTATTTATGATCATTGTAAATATTAGAATTAATTAATAAGATTTTATTATGTTTTAGTATATAAACATTTATAATGTAATTACATTTTTAATTTTAATTTAATATGACTTTTAATATTATAATTAATAAATTATATTGAAAAGTAAAGTTAATTAAGATGTATATGGTCACAGTTGAAGTGTAACTAAGACAATAGACATATTATTTGGTCATGATCTTATAAAAAATCGAGGTTATAGACATATCTTTTTAACATATCACTAATCTTTTTATAAAAATCATGATAGAACGACCATCGTAAAAAATAATTTAAAAACCTTTTATAAAGTTCATTTTAATAATGACTGTCATAAAAAAATATACTTCTAATCGTTATTGTAATTTTGTCTATGCATTTTTAGGACGGTTAGATTAAAAAAAATTAACCATCCTTAAATGCCTTTTTTGACATAATGCCACCTTGATAGTATATGCATGTTATTGGATATAAATACAAATACCTTTTCTTATTATAATGCTCACAAGTGAGACACATAATTAAGTTTAGACAATACCTAACTTAATTAATGGTACTAATTTAGTGCTAAGAGGGATTATCTTCTATAGAGATTTTATCAAGTGCAATCAATAATTATGAAATTATGTTTCTAATGAAATGTAATTTAACATCTACATGCTTTGATCTAGAATGAAATATGAGATGTTTTGATAAATCTATGAAAAATTGATTATCACGGTAAATAGTATCAATAATATCATCATTAACAATACCCAATTCCTTTAAAAAAACCTCTCAACCATAATCCTTCTTTCATTGCTTAACAATGCCACCACATATTGTAAGTTGATTTTTCAAGATACTATATTCTAAAAAACAGTAAAGATGTAACTAGAGAATGACTTTCTGTTGTCATTGTCACCTACAAAATTAGAGTTAGTATATCCATTTATAATAGGAATATCACAAGAATTCTTTTCAAACAACAAAACATTGTTCATTGTGCCTTTTAAATATCTAAGGATCCTTTTAATTACTAACTAATAAGTTTTACCAAGATTAGACATATATATGTTAACTTTACTCACAATATATGTTATGTCAGGCTTATTACAGATTATATCATGCATAAGCGAATCAATAGCATTAGAATAAGGAATAATTTTTCATATAACTTATCATTTTTAGTATTAGGATAGACAAATAGAGACAATTAAAATAAATACTTCAAGGAATACTTAGATTTTAGAATCAAACATAGAAAATCTTTTTAGAACTTTTTCAATATATGAATGTTAAGACAAAAATAGACCATTTTTAGTTCTTACAATATCCATACCCAAGATTGTTCTAACTAGTTCTAAATCTTTCACTTTAAATTCATTATAAAAATAGATTTTAAAGATTTAATTTTAGTTTCATTTCTATTAGCAATGAGCATATGATAAAAATATAAAAGAAGATAAATTGGACTTGAAATATTTTTGAGTTTAACATAAACACAATTATCATATCCACGTCTTTCAAACCAATTTTGATTATAAAATTATCAAATTTGATATATCATTTTCTTGGAGTTTCTTTAAGATCATACAAATATTTCTTAAGCAAACACACAAGATTTTCTTTTCCTTTTAATTCAAAACCTTCAAATTATCTCATATAAATTTTCTCTTATAAACTACCATATAAAAAGATAACTTTAACATTCATTTGTTCAGCAAACATGTCAAACTATTTAGCCAAGTATAGTAAAATCCTTATAGAGGTAACCGTAACAACATGAAAGAAAATCTCATTAAAACCTATGCCATGCTTTCGTGCAAAATCTTGTGCAATTAATCTAGCTTTGAATCTTGTAGGTTCAACTCCTTTAATACACTCTTTTCTTTTAATTAGCCATCCATATCCAAAAAAATTAGATTTCTTAAGCTTTTCAAGTAAAACTAATAAGCCATTTTTAATTAATGAATTATACTCTTTTATGACAATCAACCAATTAGAATTCATGGCATCATCAAAGGTTTTAGATTTAACGTCATCTAATTCATATGCAACAAACAAAGCATAAGCAATTAAATAATCACGAATAGGTTTAGAGGTAAATAAAGAGTTAGAGTACCTTTTTGGAACAACAATGGATCTTTTGGACCTATCTTTTGCTAGAAGGTAATCTATTAGGTCAATAGAACTACCCGGAGTACAAAAAGTGTCCTAAGCAATTCCTTTATCATCATTGGCATCTGCTCTATCAATTGTAATATCAATGGGATGAGAGATCACTGGTACCTCCACCTCATTCTCAGAATTACTATTCTTAGAGAGTATAACAATGGCCTTCACCTTAGTTGAAGTATCTATGCTATTAGAAGTAGAATAAATGGATTTTAAATCAGAATAAAATTGGGATACACCATAATTAATATCCTTTTACACCTAAAGGATAATCAATAAAAATAAATTTTAAATATCTAGCCTAAAGTTTACCCTGATTAATATGACTATATACAATGCAAAAAAAAAAATCGTAAGGTTACTATAGTTTACATGTTTATCAGTCCAAAGTTCCTCAATGTTTAAAGGTATCAAAGGTTTCATCCTTTGTCTTTAAGGAGAAATTCTAAACTCTTCTAATATAGTCATCAACTAAGGATAGAAAGTACATATTATCACCTAAGGATTAGATAGGACCTAGTATCCATAAAGAAGAGTGAATGTAAACAAATGCACGTGTGGTAGTAAAATAACCTTTAAACAACTTAACTCTAGTTTGTTTACCAAAGACATGATGTTCACAAAACTTTAAAAGTCCTAATGGTTCACTACTTAAAACACATTTTTTACACAATTCACTTAGACCTTTATCACTTACATGTCCTAATCTCCTATGTAAAAGCATTGCACTATCTAAGGATTGAGCTATACTAACCCTGCCATGAAGATCTAATGTAGAATAACCTTGCAAAAAATACCAATCATTAACCTTATCAACTCAAAAAATTAACGAGAGAATCTTTCATAACTTTCATAACACCATCACTAATCTTAATAGAGTAGCTAGTGTTATCTAAGGCACATAGTGAAATCAAATTTATCTTAAAATAAGGAACATACCCAACACTATCTAAGACTCTAACAATCCCATCTAATAAGGAAAACTTAATTTTTACCCAACACTTATGGTCATTACTTAAAATAATTCTACCACCATTAACTTCTTTCAAATCACTAAACCAGTTCCAAAAGGGGTCGTGTAAAAGGAATAATCTAAATCTAGGATCCAATATTTCTCCGACCTAATGGAGCTCACACCTAGCCCTTTAGAAATCTCATACCCTTCTGAGACTAAGTTAGACTGATTATCAATACCTGATTTAGACTTATCTAACTTCTTACATTTCCCAAGGGGACATTCATTCTTATAGTGACATTTCTTCTTACAAAAATAACACCTAACATATTTCTTAGACTTTGACCTAGACTTATTTTTATCCCTACTTGAACCATTTCCCCTCTCTTTAGATCTGCCCTTAATATAAAGCCCATCACTAACATTACTCTTGTCTTTTAATTCAATTTTTTTATATAAAATTAGAAACAAGATTAGTAGTCAAGTTATCTCTTCTATAAATAAAACTATATTTAACATCTTTAAGTTTATCAGGAAGGAAATTTAACAAAATAATTGCCCCAATCTCATTCTCAACTTTATGTTCAATATCCTCAAGTTGAGTGATGAGTCTCTTGAAATCATCAAGATTTTATTTAAGATTCTTTGACAGATCCATTTCAAAAGAGTAAAAATAGTGTTTTAAATGAACCTTTTCAAACAACGATTTATCAAGATAAATGGAATCAGGTTTAGAGAATATCTTCTCAGATGTAGTTTCCTTAGAAGCTTTTTTGAGAATTTTATGAGAGGGGTTTAACAAAATAGAAGCATAACCTTTTTTCAATCTTTTTCTTATCACTATCAGAAGCCTTTTCATGCAACTCTTCCACATCAATAGCACCATGCACCTCTTTTTCAACCAAGAGTGCTTCCATTTTACATTTCCATAAAACATAGTCACTAGTGCCATCAAAACCATAAATCTTATACATAAAAGACATAGTAAAGATAATAATCAAATAGATTAAAAATAAAATAAAAAAGATTACAAAACCCTTTTTTTTATTTGAAGAAATCGAAGAGTCATGTTCTTTAAAAGACTCAAAAAACCCTAGGATTATTGAACCTAGAAAGCCACATGTAAGGACCTTGTGAGTCTGGTACACTTTGATAGTAAATTAAGGCAAAACAACACAAAAGTCCCACCTTGTTACGATTTCACACTCAAAACTCACTATAAGCCACTCTATTTAAAGATTTAACGCAAGATTGAACCAAAAGAAAAAGTTTTAAGAACTGTAAAAAACAAAACAAAGGAACACATGATATAAAGTGATTTAACCCCTATTCTTAGGGGTGTGTAAAAAATCCAATCATTAGATCAATTCGATCCGATCCGTTGATTTTCCATCCGTTAAGTGTAGATCGAATGATGGATTTCACAACGATTCATCCAATCCGATCAAAATTAATTATATATATATATATATAATTAATATATATTTATTTGATTTTTTAATGTGTCTTTTAAGTCAAATAATTTTATGTTATGATTTATGTGAAAATTTAAAAATTTTATTTAAAAATACAAAAAATAGAGTTAATTAAGTTTATTGGTCGGATTGATCGGATGTGAAAGGTGATCGGATCGGTTGTAGATTAGGATGTTTCAATCTGATCGGATGGTCGGATCAGATCGAATGAGTATAAAATCAACGGTTTCGATTCACTGAACATCCCTACCTATTCTACGTAGCCTAATCCATTGAAAAAGAGTTATACTTATATCCAATATATGAAATAATGTTTATACATAGAAGAACAAAAAAATGATTACAAAGGTGAAACCTAGCATGAACTTAGAAGGAAATAACCGTCAAACATGTAACCAATAATTCTCTCACAAACATACAAAGAAAATATACAAGGTATTACTCAAAAAACACAAGAGAAATGGAGATAAAGAGAAATGACACTTTTAGGAAACCAGAGAGACAGAGAACTAGAGGAAACCTTAGGAGAAACAACAAAAATACATTGTCTCTTCCAAACCCTAAAAGGATATTTATATATCACTATGAAAAGACAATAATACCCTTGACGCTTCAAGGACTAAGAAAATAAATGGACCAACACTTTAGTCCAAATACCAACACAAAAGTCCAAGTTCAAATAAGTAATTCAAAGCCCAAACAACATTATAAAATTAAAAAAATAATAACAAATATAATAATATAATATATCTTTTAAATCATAGCTAAATTAAATGAATAAATACAACAAGTCATGCAACTTAAATGTCTTTCTTAATATTCTCAATGTACTATAAATTAATAGTGTCAAAAATTAAGTTTGTAATCTTTTATTTTCACTAAGACGAGAACATGATCACGAGATGAGCAAATTATTCGATTAATTTATTTAAATTGAATTTTTTTGATTCGATCCATTATATTCAAACCATATCAGATTTGATTAATATATTTTATAGTCGGATCAATCTAATCCAAACTGAATTACTATTAAAATTATAAATAAATTCATATTTTTATTTATAATGTGTGATATTTAAATATTATATATACCATCATTATATTAAATTATTATTTTAGTTTAAAAATAAAAATAAATATTATATCTTTATAATAATTTAATAATTATTTAAACATACATCTTGTATTTTTATTTTTTTAATTGTAACAATAAATAAATTTTATTAAAGACTAACTAATTTAAAATATAAATATTGTATAAATTATATTTTATAAATAAATTTTAACGTTATTTTGACTTTATTTGATTCAAATCTTTTTGATTTGCTAAAATTTAAATGGGTTTCAATTTATTACACTGACTAATCGAATTTAAATAATTTAGATGAAATCAAATTCAAATTAACGAAAAACAGGTTATTTTTATCAAATGTTTCTATCCCCCAGTCCATTCTCTATCAAATCTTGCAAAAACCAATGCCAAACTGGCAATATGGATTGTAAGCTTTATGGATGTTACGACACCAAAAGAAATTTCGACAAGTACGTTCATTTTCCTTAATTTAAAGGACTCCATTTTATTTTATTTTTTTAGGTTTCGAAATGTATTATTTTTTTTAAATAGCATTAAAATTCATTTTTTATTAAATAAAAATAATAATAAACAGATAGGATTCAAATTTAAATTAATGATAACTAAGATAGATAAAAATCTGATCCTTTATTTAGTAACATATTAAGATATATACACAAAGGTGTCTATATTATAATAGTTGACACTCTCTGTTAAAGATGTAGCAGAATATATTTGTATGACATATTACTATTCATTATCTTATGTTGTTATAACAAGTCGTTAAGATTTATAAAAGTTTCTAAACTAACTGATCAGATCATTATGGGAAAAATCGGGTGAATTGAGGTAAGCGAAAAAAAAAAAAGAAAGAGTATCAACTGTTACAAATATTTGTATAGAAAAAAATTACAAAATAATAAAAAAAAAAAGTGGAAGAAAAAAACGAATTTAGGGAATTAAAACTGTACCTAAGGATAGTTACAAAACGTAACATCTTTGATACAGAGGAACAATCTCTCATATGCTAATGCCATCTTTGTTGCAGTAAACATAGAAAGTGCATACTGCTTGCAGGCCTGTCCTCTTTGTTCTAATCTTTGAGGTCCTTCTTTCACAACAATCTCCAAAGTTTCTAACAAAGACTCCACATTTGGAGAAAACATGTGTCCAAATTCCTCATCAACAATAACGGTACCTTTGATGCTTGGAAACCTTGATGCCATAACAGGTGTTCCACTCAACATAGCCTCCATTAGAGTAAGATCCAATCCTTGTGGTCTAAGAGTTGGGTTAACAAAAATATCAATAGCATTATAAAAAGCTCTCAATTCAGATGGACTCATTGACCCCAAAACTATGACATTAGATCCCAAATCCATATAACGACTTAGCCATGGTCCTGACCCAGCAACAAGTAAATACACATTGGGATTCTTTGAAATCAGATTTGCAAAAGCTTCGTAAAGAATAGGATGACCTTTGTCCTTAACCAATCTTCCAGCTACTCCAAAAACTAAACTAGCATTACTTGGGACTCCAAATTTAGACCTGAGTTCTTTGCCTGATTTCTTATCTTCCTCAAAGTCATGTTCATCAATACCGTTGAGAATCACATGAACCCTTTTATTTGGGATTTGGTAGAAATCTCTCAACATTTCTCCACAACTATCACTAATAGCAA
The DNA here is from genome assembly GCA_033030585.1 of Hippophae rhamnoides. Taxonomy (NCBI): domain Eukaryota; kingdom Viridiplantae; phylum Streptophyta; class Magnoliopsida; order Rosales; family Elaeagnaceae; genus Hippophae; species Hippophae rhamnoides. Next base: position 54,730,759 of record CM065428.1, on the reverse strand, counting down.
CATGATGGGCATAGTTCTTAAAGAACCTAATTTCATTAAGCACTTTCGGGATAACCCCTTGAACATTTTGGGTAAAAGCTGGAGACATGGGCTCATTACGTCTACGAGTCAAGTCTTGAAAGATATCAGATTGCAAGCTTTCAAGAGCAATACCATGCCATGAAACAACAAGATTGTTCAGATTACGAGCCAACCAATGAGGCAGAGCTACACTTTCTGAATGAACAACATCAAATGCTTCTCTCTGGTTTTCTTCCACAAATTGTTCCCAGGCTTTGTTGTATCTCCATTTTCCTGGTTCTCCTTCATGGATATGAATATATGGTGAAGATGAAGGAGGAGTTGGGCTTCCATGACTTGTCGTTGCTTCAGTTTCAGATGGTGGGGAGGTAAAGATGTGAACTTTATGGCCACGGCGAGACAGAGCAGTGTGTAAAGTCAAAGCATGACGTTCCATTCCACCTGGGGTTGAGCTAGTCGGCCATTTACGAGAAAAGACAGCGATTTTGAGAGAAATTGATGAAATGGTTTCTTCGGAATTGAAGGAAAGACGGTTCCAGGCGAATTGGGCATTAAGAAGATTGCCAGACCAAGGCTTGACATAGGAGGCAATGGTGGTGCAGATTGAAGAGGAGGTTGGGGTGTGAAGGAGAAAAAGAAAAGGAATTGTAAAGAGAACGATGAAAAAAAGTACAGTGCAAAGATTGGATTTGGAAGAAGAAAAGGAAAGTTTCTTGGGTTTGTTGAAGGCCATGTTGGGGACTGGGGAGGGGTTTGTTTGTGAGGAAGTAATTGAAAGGATCGATGTTTGGTTATATGTTTTTGGGGAATTTTGAAATGAAGGGAGTGGAAGACCAAAACTCAAAGGGGTTAGGAAAAGTTGGGGGAGGTTGGGTATGTTCCACTAAGCAAGTGGAGTTTTTCATTTCTTTAAGTGCGTCTTTCACGCCCTGTTTTAAGAAAATTGAAGTTATAAAAGGGAAGGAAGGATCTATCATGTGCCAAAGATTTTATGAGTTACTTACGGAAAATCTCTATTTTCAAATCAATAAATACTAAAAAATTGATATTTTCATGGCATAAAAGATTTATATAAAATTTATGCTAATAATTTGATCATAATTCGTGTGATTTTAAATGTTTAAATTTGGTTTTACGTTGGATAGAGATAAACTCTTTGCTTCGTCTGTAGTTACAAAAAGAGGACAATATTAATAGAATAATGCGTGGCTTCTAGTTGCAATGTACATTCACTTGATAAACGTGGATTTTCTTAAGCAACTAAGCTGTGTCTTCGACCACCAGGAACTGCTCGTAGACTACCAGTTAAGCATTTCATAAAAAAAAGTTATAATTCTTTTCTTGTTCTAGAAAACTGATATAATATTAGTTTATAGTACTCATAAAATAAGTTGAACTTCCAAGTTTCACGTTTAATTAAAAAAAAAAGAAAAAGAAATATTAGAATTTTCATGTATTTATAAAATATTACGTGTATATATATCAATTACATAAAATTATATGTAACATAATGTCAAAGAGATATAAAAATAAAAAAAAATACATTTAAAACTCAAAATAGGTAGAACTTTCAACACTAAATGTCTTGTGTGTAGATAGGCTTATAATATTAGTGTTGTTGTGGGCACGAGCTTAAGATAGGTTTTTATGTTATGATCTACCTAATAATACATACTCTCATTTGAATCGAGACTCTCATTTGAATCGAGATTGATGAAGCTCCGGATCGATATATATATATTTAAATAATTGAATTATTTTTATTATTGTAAAATTTAAAATATTATTTTATGTGAAAAAAATTATGTCTTATAATGATAATCATAATTTAAGGCTTAAATTCAAAAGATACATAAATCAATAATTAATAATATAAAATTTACAAGAAAAGTTATAAATAAAAATAAAAATTAAATATTCAAGTAAAAAATTATTAACAATTAAATCTTTTGATTAAAAATTTATCAAAATTTCATATTTTTAATAATTTTATTAAATTATAATTAAAAATAATTAAATTTATATATAAAATTTTAACTTAAAATATTTTATATTCAAAATATAAACTTAAAAATAAACTTAAAAGATACATTACATGCTAAATGTAATTTAATTTCATAAAAATTATAAAATTGTATTTTTAATTAGATGTGAAGGGAAATCACCACATAAATTTGTCGTGCGTATACTTGACTTTGCATTTAAGGTGTCTGCATATTTTACATCTCTCTTCTACGATAAATAAATAATATGATAACCATAGTCAACCCTATATTAACAAAATAAAAGTCAACTCTTTAATACAATAAGTTTACTCAATTAATAATCCTCCTACCATAATGTAGAATATGTAATTAATGTCTTATAAATTATTTTATTTTATTTTATAGTAAATTTAAATTTTATTTGTATAATATTTTTTTTATTTAATAAAAATTTGAATATTTATTTAAAAAACTATATTTTAATATTAATAATATATATTTATATATAACTTATAAAATAAAAATATATAAAATAGTATATTTGAATTAGAGATTTTAATAAAAAATTAAATATTTACTTTATTTTACTTTTAATTATTTAAAAAATATTTTTTATAGTATTAAAAAATATAAATGAGTTATATTTTTAACATAAAATATACTTTTTTTATATTATAAAAACATTTAACACAATTAAACCTTAATAAAATTTTAATACCCTACAAACTTCATAAATTTTACTAGATTTTTAAAGAGTTATGCGTAATTCTAATAGATATTTTTAAGAACTTAATAAACTTATACTAACTTTTTTATATAAAATAAAGTAATTAAATTCTATTATCTTTAATAAAAATATATTTTGATTCTTCTGTTATCTTTAATAAAAATATATTTTGATTCTGTATGTATTTATTAGATAGAATTATATAAATTTATTATTATTTATTAAAAAAATTATATAAGTCTATATATAATATAGTTATGTTGTCTAATTTTTCACGAAAATAAAATAAAATAAGTTCATTATCTTTATAAAATAAATTTTTTACTATTATTTTTATAAAAATAATAGATTTATGTTGTAAAAATAAGAGACTTGAACTATTATTTTATCTATTTGAAAGTCTTTATCACATGTTTTCTCATATATGTATTTTTATGACAAATATATATTTATATAAAATATGAATTATTTGTAAAATTTTAAAAATTTGATTAATAAATTATATGATTTAAAAATTCAATAATCTAAATATGAAATTTTGAAATTTATAAAATAAATCATAATTTTTAAAAATTTAAAAACTTATATAAGAAGTTTAAATTTTGAAAACTAATAAGATAGCTAAGCTTTTAATTAAAGTGAATTAACCTTCCTAAACAATCATGAAAAAGCTAGTATGTCAAGAGAGATACTCTGCCTTTAACCTCCACTTGTAAACCACTTTTCCAAAATAACAATAAGCCTCCCCTTTGTCAACTGAAATTTCCAAACAACCTCCTTGATTTACCAGACTTAATTTGTAGAGCCTGAGGGTTGCCAATTCCACGAGTATTCCAACTTAGTAAACTTCTCTTATTGATTTGATTCTATTTTTTTTTAATTTTTTTAAGAATTTATATTTGATTGATTCTATTTTGGTTCAAAATTGAGCCAAATCAACATTTCAAACTTCTATACCCTTATGCATGTGTCGTGAAAGTTCATGTATTAACCCATAACAAGTTATCTTTTAAACTAATTATTATCCGATTAAACAATAAACAAATAAAGAACTAAATAAAAATAAATATTTAAATAATATTATCATTGTTACTCACAAATCAAGTAATTGATAAGAAAAATAACAAGAAAAATAATAATAAATAAACACATAAAATTTAAAATAATTTATCTTTAAAGTTTTGAGCTTATATCTACCACACAAACACCTAAACAATATTTCAATATGATTCAAAGAGTATTAGAATTTATGTTGCTCAATAAGAATACAATCAACTAATTCCATTTTAATTCAAAAATTCTCCTAAATCTTATACTCTTTTAATGTAAACATATGTAATTCGAATGCATAAATGAATTTAGAAGGAGAGAATAATACCCTAGAGTGAAATAAATCTCAAGAATACAAATTTCCTTTCCCACTTCCAATAAAACAATAACTTATTCTTCCTACCTCTTCTTTTTTTCTCTATATTCACTCTAAATATCCCATAAATGACTATGGTATAAATGAATGCTTATACATGTTCCTAGTTTATTTTCAAACCTTTTAACCTAAAACTCGTATCTATTTTTGTAATTTTTGAGAGATTTTATAGGCTTTATAGATTGATTTCTTTACCGGATCGATTCAGCTAGTAAATATGAAAAAAGAAGAAGAAAAATTTACAACAAAGAGAAGATCAAAACTTACTTGAAGAGAGATTATATATAAGTAAGTTGATCACTTTATAAGGGGGATTAATCTTCACCTACAAAAACAATCTTGTCTTTCCTCCGTAAATGATACACAATATTCGTTGTTCAATCTTTGATGTTTAATCACTTTTATTAATTCTCAAACAATTTTACAAATTTACACCCTATATCGGAACATTTCATTCGATTTTAATAGAACATGTACGATAAGGGGAAAAAATATTGACAAGCATTCCACTCTTTTTTTTAGACAAATATTATTTAAAGTAGTCCATATGCTATGGACAATAGTTTGATTTTCAAATCAAAATCTTTTTTCTCTCGGATAAATATTAAACTTACTGTTAAAAACCTCCTTTCTACAATATCTACCACAATTCTCCATCACCTCTACCATTTTTCTTGCTTTTTAACTACCGCATATCCATCCTATTAGATCCCCTCCACAGCTACAAAAGCGTTGCCGGCAACTCTTGCCATTTGGGCCGTTTTCTGCTGCCATTTTTTTGGTTTCTTACACCACCCAAATCACCATCAATTTCTATAAAATCTTCTCTGAGAGTTTTTCCCTTTAAAACTACCGTTCTCCCTAAAGTGATATAATATATATTTGATAATTTCGTGTTGGGAAAAATGGATGGTTGTAAAGAAATAAATTCCACATACTCAATATAATTTTCCAAATCAAAATAGAATCTTCAATTTATGGGTTTTAACTTCCCTCTTTTTTTTCTTTGTTGTTGACCCACACAGTTAGACCAACATTTCGTATATTTGGTTTTTCTTATTTGACAAGCTCGACAAATTATGAAGGAGGATGGAGATGAAGATTCTGACTCTGTTGTGGGCGGAAGCAATAAATAGCGGTATATGAATATATCAAAACGATAAAATGAACACAGAGAATTTACGTGGTTCGGCAATTCGCCTAGGTCCACGGGAGGCAGCAGATATTATTTGAACTGAGTAGGAAATATACGAATCTGATCTGATTTCCTCACTAATAATATATCTCAAGTGTTTCCCCAAACTCACAAGTATTTTCTCTCTTTGAGTTTGCTTATACTCTCTCTGATTTTTTCTTATTTTTGCCTTGTTCTTCAATGCATGAACTCTAACCTATTTATAGATGAAGCAAGGCTCCCTTTTCCCTAAATTGTGCCATAATTTAAGCCTTAAATTAGGCCACCAATTTTCTTAAATTATGCCACTAATTTCCTAAAATCATGCCATAAATTATGCCGCAAATCAGGCCAATAATTTTCCTAAATTATGCCACTAATTTGTTACTTTTAGAGCCAATATTCAACAATCTCCACCTTGGCGAAAAAGTTCATAACGCTGCCTCCAAATGCGCCCTAGGCGCTCTAAGCTCGAGAGATGTAGATCAAGTTCAAGCAGTGTTGAAACTTGATCCCTGTAACCACCTTTGTAAGCGTATCTGCAGGGGTTATGCGATTCGACTTTCTGGAGTATAACATTCTCTTCATCGATGATTTCCCGAACAAAATGAAATCGAACATCGATATGCTTGGTGCAACCATGATGAACTTGGTTCTTTGCCAAACAAATGGCACTCTGGCTGCCGTAGAAAACCTTCACGTTCTTCTGAACAATACCCAAATCCTTAGTCAACCCAAGAAGCCATATAGCTTCTTTGAATGCTTCATTATGGCCCATATACTCCTGCCTGTAGACAAAGCTGATTGCAATGTGTTGATCTCCAACAAACTGGTCCCCTACCATTGTGAACACATAACCAGGTTGTAGATCAACGCTTATCGAATCTCCAAAGGCGTAGTCGAATCTACATATCCAACTAGGTGTTTGCCTTGATCTTGTCTCTCTCAAACTTCAAACCAATATCCACAAGACCATAGATATCTATAGAATCCACTTCACTTGCCGGTGTCCTTTCTGGGATTATGCATATACCGACTCACCATACTAACGGCGTGAGAAATATCAGTGCTGGTGCAAACCATTGTATACATCAAGGCACTGACGGCATTTGCATATGGAACACGTTCCATTTGCTTCTCATCGGTGGTGCTAGGTGACATCAATGCACTTGGCGAAAGTGAGGAGCAAGCGGTGTACTTACTAGTTTGGTTTTTTCATCAATGTCAAACCTTTGTAGTACTTTCTTCAGATACTGAGTCTGTGTCAGACAGACTGTACTTGTAACTCTATCTCTTGTGATTTCCATCCCAAGAATTTTCTTAGCTTCTCCTAAATTTTTTGGCATAATTTGTGGCATGATTTAAGGAAAAGGAGTCTTGCTTCATCTATAAATAGGCTAGAGTTCATGCATTGAAGAACAAGGCAAAAATCAGAAAAAATCAGAGAGAGTATAAGCAAACTCAAAGAGATAAAATACTTGTGAGTTTGGGAAAACACTTGAGAGATATTATTAGTGAGGAAATCGTACCGTATTACCGTATATTTCCTACTTTCGGTTCAAATAATATCTGCTGCCTCCCGTGGACCTAGGCGAATTGCCGAACCACGTAAATTCTCTGTGTTCATTTTATCGCTTTGATATATTCATATACCGCTATTTATTACTTCAGCCCACAATAGACTCAACTATGTCCGCCTTTGAGAGATTGCAACATTGTCTATTCTGATATGCCTCCATTTGTGATTTTTTAATTTTAGGTTTTTTTTAATTGATTCTATATTATATTTGGTGGCTTGGATGCGACCTATTTATTTCCTAGATTATTATTAGTGATAGATTGTGATCTTTCCATAGATTACAATCTTCAAATATCATATGAATATGCGTGTTTACCTTAGAAAGTCATGCTTAAGTGGATGGTTCTTCCATGGTATTAGATGAGGGTGCTTTTAGTTGTGTAGAATGAAATCTATATTTAGAAAACATTCTATATAAAATGATTGATATGTGTTTGTTCGTAGTTTAGGGTTTGCAAGAAAGTTATTTTTTGTTTATCGTTCTTAAGTTAGTAATTTTGATGTAATGTTAATGAAATTATCTATCTTTGAAGGGAAAAATAATAATTAAGTACCAATGTCATCTTGTGTTCAATTGGAAAGACTATTTAGTACAGATGCGTTGTTCGATTATGTTCAAAATGGTCATAAGCATAGCTTGTTCTAAAGAATAACATCGTGCTTGAAACTAACCCCAAAATTGATATGCATCCCCACCACACAAATGTAAAAAAATAGCACTCCCTCCCCATACACACTATTGAGTCACTGGTGGTGCTTTCTAAACCTGAGCTTGCATTGCTATCATAAACTAATGCAGCAAGAACACCATAAAGTAGTGACCCAATTGGAATATTTGTGATGACAATATTGTGATTAACTCCCACGCTGTTAGGGCCAAACAGCTCTGATGTAATTGAAACCGCGGCAGCAAATATGAAACCAGAGCTCAATCCAATGAGCGCAGTGCTTGCTTGCAATGCCATGAGACTGCCTGATCCAGCTAGCACAAAAAAAGCAATTGGAGTTGGAAGCAGTGCCAGAGTAAGCCAACCTGTCCTTGCAAAGTAAAATTTCCTGCACAATTTATCATTTTTCTAACATTTGTCTAGTCTTAAGCAAGTTGTAAATCGGTGAATCTAGTCTTATTAATGTCTTTTTAATGTTCAAAAGACATTGGAAAAGTAATAGGTTTCATGATAACTTACACTCAAATGTAATCTGGTGTAGCTGAAAGCAAGCGGCCAAAGAAGGAGAATGAAGAGTAAATGTCACAAGTGTTGTAGTTGTAAGTCCCTCCTACATTTAAGAGGAAGAAAACACAAATGGTAGGTGCAACCACCAATGGTAGGTGCAACCATAAATGGTAGGTGCAACCACAAATGGTAGGTGCAACCATCAATGGTAGGTGCAACCATAAATGGTAGGTACAACAACAATGGTAGATGCATCTAACATTGATATGCAATTTTGCCTATAAATAGGCAATGTCTTTGCCTTAGAGAAACATCAACACAACAAACAAGAAGAGAAGCTAAGCAAAGCCAAAGGAACAATTTCCTTTGAAGAAAAATAGTGTTGTGTGAGAAAGTGGGAGAGAATATCTTAGAAAAATATTGAGATATTTTTCTAAAATGGGAGTGACAAAATAGTGAGTTTGGGAAACACTTGTGTGACACTATTTTGGGTTTATCTCAATTTGGTGTATTGCCTCTCACTTTGTACCCATTAATCTTATTAGCTGAAGAAATAATTTCGGAGTTTGTCCCGTGGACTTAGCCCAAATTAAAGGGTGAACCACGTTAAATTTCCGGTGTCATTATTCTACTATGTTGAATTCATTTTATCTTTACCCGTTGTGCCCAACAACTGGTATCAGAGCTGGTCTAGTAAAATTCTTAATATGCTCTGTGGTTGCAGCATAGACTTATCTTCCACATCAAAAAAGATTTTATTAGGTCCATGGTGTATTGATTTACAGAAAAAGAAACACAGCGAAAAAAATGTCAAGCCAAAAGGTAGATATTGAGAAATTTAATGGCAATAATAATTTCTCTTTATGGCAAAGGAGGATGAAGGATATTCTCATTCAACAGAAGATCCATAAGGCATTGCTGGGGAAAGAAAAGAAGGTAGCAACCGTCACCGAGGAACAGTGGGAGGAAATAAATGAGATTACAGCTAGTACAATCCGTCTAAATCTATCAGACAATGTCTTGTAAAATATTGAATCAAAAAATTGCAAGACTACTAAAGAAACATGGGAGACTCTAGAAAACGTGTACATGTCAAAGAACCTTGCCAATAAATTTTATGTGGAAGGAGCTATATCAAATGAGGAAGGAAGATAATGTGAGCCTGATGCAGCACGTTAGCAATTTCAAAAGCAAGCTTTCTCACTTAGCAAGATTTAATGTAAGTTTCGGTGATGAATAGAAAGTTGTGATGTTGCTGGCATCACTACCCTCATCATATAATCATATCACAAAAACTCTGACTTATGCAAAAGACAAGATGGAGTTTGAAGTTGTTGTAGAAGCCTTGTTCTCATATGAGAAATGTTGTCTGTTTTGCAGAACATAAAATCGTGCAAGTATACACGGTCACAAGTAATAAAGATTTGTAAATAAAGTATCGTTCCCACGAAGATTTGTTACTATAGTTTGTTGAGTACTAAAATTGTATCTCTCTGATTTTATCCAAAATAATCGTTGATTGAGAAAAAGGTAAAAAGAAAATAAGAGAACTCTAGGATTGCAATTTTTCACCAAACTAATCCACTAAAATCATGTTATTTTCTTTTGATTTATATTTTTTTAGTACATTTAATTTGTCAACTAATAACTTCTTTTTTTATTCATACATCTCTTCCGAGCTCCGTATAAACACACCTCGTTAAATTAATTCACTATATCTCTATGAGAATTAAATTCACCAAGATTTATTAAGTTCTAAGTTCTCAAATGGTCACACATACAATTAGGGTATATTCCTATCCTTCATCATACATGTCATTTTATCTACGAGCAATTTACACAAAAATGCCTTTCTTAAGTTTATTTTTATGCCACAAATCGTTTCGATAAAATTTGTAAATAATCAAAAGCATTAAGCGCAAGATAAAACGAATAAATCAAACGTCTTATAAATCTATCAAAAATAATTAAAATCAAAGCTTCATAAATTTGAATCAAATGCAACCCTAGAAAAATTAAATTAATTCATTAAAATTAAAATAAAAATTACACCAGATGCTGAAAAATTAGAAAAAGAAGAAAGAAAATTAAAACATCACATCAAACAAATATTTGGCACACGCAGAACACAACAAAAGCAAAAAACTGGCTTCTGTTTGTTCTACAGTCCAAAACAGAACAACAAAAATTATAACCTCTCTAAAACTTTCAAACACTCAAAACTCCAAAAAAACTATCATCTAAACTCCTATTTATAACTAAAATAATACATCTCAAATATTACATTTTTTATTTTATTTTTATTTTTTTATATAAAAATGCGTATTGATTTTGTATAGAAAAACAAAAATCACGCGTATATATCAAAAATATTAATTAATTCATGCGTGAGACAGGGCGTCGATTCTGCATTTTTTTAATTCATAGTGCATGCCACGTGTCAGTGTCTGATTCACTACAGGAATTAGTGGGACACGTGACGACTTTTCATTGGTTGCGGGAAAACGGGCGCACGTTTGCTTGTCGCACGGGAGCTAACGGCTACAACGAGGGGTTGATTCAGTGCGGTCGCACTCATTGTAACATGCCACGTGTTGGAAGATTATATGCTGAAATATTAAGTGGGACACATGGCAGATTCTGGTTCGCCCAACGGATTAGTGCAAACACGTGGCACCATTTTATTAGTTGAAGATCCGGTTGCACGAAGGGATCGATGCACGGGATGAGAGGTGTGCGACGTAGGGGACAGCAGCTACAACGCATCAGACACGTGGGTCCCAAATGCACGCTGGTCTGCGCGGTAGGTGGGCCCCACTCGGACGCCGAACCGCATGAAAGAGAATGTTATGCATCCACTCGCTTTGGTCGGATGTGATAACACGCGCTAATCCTAGCCGTTTATGATTTGATCGGACGGTTCACGTGCCATGCGTGCAGATTGCTACGTGGCTTCTTCCCTGCTACGAAAAATAAATAACTTTTGTTAATTCCATTTTCACCCACAAATATATTTCAAATTACATTTTAAACTTTGTTTAATTGCAGTATAGCCCTTTTGTTAATTTAAATTAAATTTTAAACTTTTAATAATTAAAATAAAGCCCGATTTTAATTTAAATTATATTTTCAACTTTTATAAATTGCAATTAAACCCTCTTTTATTTGAAATTATATTTTTGGACAAAAATTTACAATTAAGAACGTTTTCGACACAATTTATTTAATTTTCTTAAAATATATAAAAAACAGAAAATACTAATTAATTAAACTAAAATTAACTAAAAATAAAAAAAACATAGCAATTACTATTAATAAAATAGGTGAAAATAACTGTATAAAATACAGTTATCAAGAAACAAAACAAGGAAAGAGATTCAGAAGCAAAAGCCCTTATCACAGAGTCTAGAGGAAGGAGATTGTACAAAGAACAAAAACCCAGAAGTAAGAGCAGAGGCAAATCAAACAAATTTTCCAATGTTGAATGCCATCACTGTAAGAGGAAGGGCCACATTAAGAAAATTTGTCGGGTGTTCAAAAAGGAACAAGAAACGAACAAAGGCAAAGTAACGAAGAAGGACGACAGCAGTGATGATGAGCAAACAAATACCATAGACGAGTTCAATATCGTTTATGATGAAGATTTTGTCAATCTTGCATCACACGAGACTAGTTGGGTGATTGATAGTGGTGCTACAGTTCACGCTACATCGCGTAGAGAATTTTTCTCATCATACACACCTGGAAGTTTTGGTGTTGTTAGAATGGGAAATGAAGGCCTATCAAAGGTAGTAGGCAGAGGAGACGTTTGCTTGGAAATAGAAAACGGAACCAGACTATTTCTGAAGAATGTCAGGTATATTCCAGATATGCGCCTGAATTTGATCTCTGTGCGCAAACTTGCAAATGAAGGATATTGTAGCTTCTTCATTTATGACAAATGGAAACTTACAAAAGGCTCCTTAGTAGTGGCTAGAGGTGAGAAGCATACAACTCTGTATATAATGCAAGCAAAGCTCTCCACTGACACAGTAAATGCCATAGAGAAAGATAGTGCAGCTGAGTTATGGCATAAGAGACTCAGTCACATGGGTGAAAAAGGTTTGGTAAGTCTAGCCAAAAAGAAGATATTGCCTGGAATGGATGAAGTACATTTGGAGAAATGTGTTCATTGTCTAGCAGGAAAGCAAAATAGGATTGCTTTCAAGAGCTTCCCTCCTTCCCTTAGTTGATTTGTAATCTTTTCTTGTATAGGATGTAACTCAAATAATAAAATAGTCTACTAATAAATTGCTTCCCTTAGTTTGCATTTTTTTTAAAGGAAAGGCCCATATTAGTAGACTCAATACATTTTCTTAGAATGGACATCCTACCTTTTATCTCGCATCTCAAGTGGAAGGATCCATTTGGCAACCTCCCTCTATACTTAGGGGCTATCGTGTTAATTTTTCACAAGATATGAGACATGTAAGGGTGAAATTGAATCCTACCCCTATATACATTTTCCAAAGAGCGGGTTCACTTTGGTGAACTCAAGACCCTTTCTTAGGATGGGCATCACGCCTCTTATCCCACATCCCAAGTAGGGGATTTATTTAGCCATTTCATTTCGTATTTGAGGGTTATTGCACTAATTTTTAGTAAGACATGAGACATGCAATTGTGAAATTGAATCCTACCCCTACATGCCTTTCTCAAAGAGGGGTTTCACTTTGGTGAACTCAAGACCTATTCTTAGGATGTGTGTTACACCTCTTATCTTGCATCTAAATAGGGGGTCCATTTGGCCACCTCACTCTGTACTTGGGGGTTATCGTGTTAATTTTATGTGAGACATAGGACATGCAAGGGTGAAATTGAATCTTACCCCTGTATGCGGTTCCCAAAGAGGGGGTTTACTTTGGTAAAATTAAGACCATTTTCTTAAGACGAGCATCACGCCTCTTATCCTGCATCTCAAGTAGGGTGATCCATTTGGCCACCTCACTTCATACTTGAGGGTTACCACGTTAATTTTTCACAAGATAGGAGATATGCAAAGGTGAACTTGAATCCTACCCCTACATGTGCTTCCCACATAGGGGTTAACTTTGGTGAACTTAAGACCCTTTCTTAGGACATACTCTATGCCTCTTGTCTCACATCCCAAGTAGGGGGGTCTATTTGGCCATCTTACTTCGTACTTGGAGGTTAACGTGTTAATTTTTTGTGAGATAGAAGACATACAAGGGTGAAATTGAATCCTACCTCTACATGTAGTTCCCAAAGAGGGGGTTCACTTTGGTGAACTCAAGACACTTTCTTACGCCTCTTATCCTACATCCCAAGTGGGGGGTCTATTTGGCCACATCACTCCATACTTAAGGGTTATCGTGTTAATTTTTCACTAGATAGGAGGCATACAAAGGTGAAATTGAATCCTACCTCTACATGTGCTTTTCAAATAGGGGGTTCACTTTGGTGAACTCAAGACCCTTTCTTAGGATAATCATCACACCTTTTATCCCTCATCTACAGTGTGAGGGATTCATTTGGCCATCTCACTCTATACTTGGGGCTTATCGCATTAATATTTTGCTAGAAAATACAACACACTTGAAAGATCTAGAAATAGATAAACTTATTATGCAATCTTAAGTGAGGTTTCATGCATAATACTTATTTAGATGATCTCCATTCCAATTTAATACCTCTTTTCTACATTGGCTTTCTATCTGATACTAATCTCTTCCTAGAGTGATCTCATATATTTGGTATAGGCCTTCTTATATTGCGGAAAACTTTCTTAAGTAGTTTCAACTTTATTTTCCAATGCTTTTTGTAAGACCCAATCCCTTATGTTGAAGTTCTTGTGCGAAACAGATCGATTATATGACCTTTGGACTATCCTTTTTTGTGACTCAATCCGTACTAGAGTGTTTTCTCTTTTTTCTTCAACTAATAAAATGTTATATTTTCTGAGGTTGTCGTTGTCCTATTGTGTTATTCCCAATATAAATATAAGGGTATGTTCATGTATCTCTAATGGGATTATCACTTTCATGTCATATATAAGAGAACAAGGGTTTTTTCTCGTTACCAGCCTTGGGGTCATTCTTGTTGCCTAAAGAACATCGGGTAACTCATTGACCCATTAGCTTTTTGCTCATTCGAAATTCTTTCGTAATATGTTGATAAGGGTTTTGTTTGATGATCTTCTTGATCATTGGCTTATAGCCTATAAGGAGTGAAATGTGATAACTTAACTCTCATCTATTCACAAAAGGAAACCAACCGATGACTTGTGAACTAACAACCATTTTCTGTGACCATAAACCAAACCTACATATTATGTTCTGTCAAATAAAAATATACACGTCATTTTCTTGCATTCTTTCCAACAACTCAGCCTTTATCCACTTGGAAAAATAATCAATCATGACTATTAAAAATTTTCTTTGTCCTGGAGCAAAAGGTAATGGGCCAATGATATCCAACCCCCACTTTTGGAATAGCTATGGGATGACGATGGACTTTAATTCACTGGTCGATTGCTGTGGAATACTAGTGTGTCTTTGGTATTTGTGACATTTTTTGACATGATTGATGTAATCCTTTTAAAGAGTAAACCAATAATAGCCCTGCGTGATGATTCTTTTAGAAATGGTTCCACCTCCTAAATGAGCTCCACATCGTCCTTCGTATAGTTTGCTCAAAATAACTTGCACTTCTTAACTAGGTAAGCATTTCAACCATGGTGGGCATAAATTGTTTAGAAAATTGCTAGTGTGTTATGGTTTCAAGAGAGATGTTAGAGATCCCAAAATCGCTTCCTCTCTTATTGATATTGAGGGGTATATATAGATACATAAGAGGGTATGTGCCACTATTACAAGAGTTTGGTTGCTCACTCTGTCTAAGCATGTCTCTTACTTCTGTGTTGGAACCTATCTCTTGTTTCTTCTCTCTATTGGGGTGTTGCTTGTGTTTTTCACTAGTTAGTTAATTTATTTCCTTATCTTGATTAGTGATGATATGACGGTTGGTGATGATCTATTTTGAGGCAACCATGTGCAATTTGTTGTCATTTCTCTATTTGTGATAACATTGTACGGTTTGTGCTAATAATCTCCCTTGAGGTACATCCTTGTCTTTTTGACCTATGATCTCATTTGAAGCCATCTTTATCATCTCACTTATTTGTTGTTGTTACGTTTTGTGAGATTGTCTATTTCTCTCTCTTAGTACCTTATTTCACTTGTGTGAGTTTTTGGACTACGTTTATCTTAACTTGCTTAGTATTCTTCCCTTCTTCTTTATTTTTTGTGTTATATTATGTATATATACTTGTATTTTAGGGAGTTTTGAAAGTGTAAGACACATAACATGTTTATTGAATGATTGCACACATTTAAGAGGAAAAATGTTTTTTTATTGTATGTTCTCAAGGGAAGTCCTATGTTAGTTTGACATCCTTGGTATTTTTCCAGTTTATAAGTTTATGTTATGCTACATGTTTTTGTTATGCTTCCTTCTTATAGACATCACTTTGTATGAAACATGCATAAATAAGACTGTTAGTATGACATGTTGCATACATAGTATGAAATAAGAATTGCGTACATTATATGCAATCTCTTATTTGACTTATCTTTCTATGTGTTTACCAGCTTTCTTGTTGTATAAGTTATTGCATATTTTGTACATATATTTGTCTGCTTGGTATTTCCTATAAGAATGCATGATTCATGTTTTCTTTGGTAGATTGGGATGTCTTTCCGTATGTGTGTGCACAGTATGGGGTAAGGTTGCATGATTGAATACACCCAAGTGTTGTTGGAGAAAAATAGTTGAATCACTGGGAGTGTATCAACTTGGAAAATAGTTAGAATCCTATTCAACTTCTTACGAATTTGCTGGCATATCTATGTAACATTAGTGCTTGACTACACACCCTGCCGATGTATTGTAAGTACATTGCGAGGCCCCTGATGCTATTCACAGCATGTATAGACATGGGACTCCGTGTTATGTATTACATTTGGGAGATGTTTTCTATCTACACTTCTCTTGGTTTGTTTTTGTATTCAATTTGTTATTTTTGCATGATTTTCCTTGGTGTTACCTCGATGTTTCTCTTTGTCTATTTTATGTGACTACTTGTGCTGCTTCTTATTGTGTTTGCTATAATCTTTTCTGCTACATTGTATGAGTGTTAGGATTATTGTATTTTTGTCTAACTTTTCTCCTTCGTATAGGCATGTGGTATGTTGTATACTTTTTGTGTTCTTTGTTTGAATTTCCATGTCAAAAAGGGGGGAAAATGTACACAATTTGTGTTTTTTTATGTATTGTGTTTGCTACATGGGATGATAAGTGTAGTTTGCATTATTCAACGATTACCTGATATGTATACACTTAGAGGGAGTATTTTATATGTTCAAGAGGAGTTTTCATATTGGTATTGCATGTAGATTATGTTTGTTGTATTACATGTTTATTGTGATTAGCCTATCAGTGTGTACATGTGTAGCGGTAATACAATAGTATTTGGATAAACTACACATTGTTTCTACATGATACGTTCATGATGTGTATGTTTGTTTCATGTGTATAGGTTACAATTATAGATTGAAGTCATCGAGCTTCAAATTTGCTGTGTACATTTGTGCTAAGACCTAAGTATCTCAGTTGGATCAAGAAAGATGGATCAATGTGTTGATGAGTTAATTAAAAAAGATGAATGGAACACACAAGATTAATGCTCTTAAAGTATTTGTGTTTCTAAGTGTTGGGTTTGTGTTGATGTTTTGTTTATGGAAACAAACATCTTTATGTCATCTTCATGATCATCTCATGATTGATGTGCATCTATACTTAATTGTATAATATTTTGACATGGAAAGCCAAAGGAGGTTATTGTAAGTCCTGTAGTCATTTGTGTCTATATGTTGGCTTCTCATATGCAGAACACAGAGTCTTTTCATTTTACTCAGTATTTTGCCTTCCTCTGTGTAAGATTGGTTACTACGGATCAGTAATACACGTATGCACATAGTTAGGAACATTATGATTGAAAGTATATTTTTCACACACAATAAGGTTAGTTGTTTAGTATGCATGATAGGCTATGAGTGACAGATTTTGGCTCAATTTTGGTGTAGATATTTATGAAAATTACTTAGCAATTTTTGGAACAAAAAATATGATTTTTGCAACCTCATCACACCCTTTGATAAGGGTCTCATAACATTCCTCGATAAGGCCGTGCGAGGTGGTATGCAAGGACTATGGCGAGGTTAGCTGTGATTTTGGGTAACTTCTATAAATACTTCCCCTTTATTCTTGTTTCTTATTCAAAAAATATATAGTAGAGCTCTATCAATTTGACATCTCATTTTTATATTTTCATATCATTATTACCTTGAATATTGTTCAGTATTAATGATTCGTAAGCAAAACTGTGCTACTAAGTGGTGACTACTTGAAGCATTGTTTGCAAGTAGGATTTATGTGAGAAGATGTTGTAGTTGTGTGCCATGTGCCGACGAAGTATTGTGGGCAAAATAACATGCTTGAGTGTTGAGCTAAAGACTATTTTGCTTTCTGTGTGAGATACAACACTATGAGATTAAGCCAAGAAATCATTAGCTATATGTGATACATGGGTGATTGTGTATCAAACGTAGACGATTTATGAATGGTGGTGAAATTTTTGCCCATAGTGATTTTTGGTTGTTCATGATTGATTGAGGGTGCTTCTCAAGAATGATTGTTTCTTTCTTTTTCATTGTTGATTCACGATTACTAATCACACCATATTGAGTGGTGCTAGCTTTGTAATATATTTGAGTTCGTGTGTAGAATTAGGTTGTTACAGAGGTAGCAAGCGAAGGCATCAATAATCAATTCGGATAGAGGTCCCAATTGATAGAGATAATGTGGGTTTTATTTCTGTAATGGTTATAATTATTTTATAACCTAATGGGTTTGTTTGCTGTTGAGTAGTTACCATAATAAACTCAAGAATGTTACCACATAGATAGATTTTCTATGTGGGTATATCTTGTTATATCTTGTGTTGTGCATGCTCTATTATTTGGTTTATACAATCAGAGTTTAAATTATGTATGTCTTTACATACTAAAGCTTAAACTTTGATTAGAAAACTTTTATTATTTATTACTGATTAGAAAGTTTTTATTATTTATTACTTATTTTCTAAATATTGAATATTGCAGGTCTATGTTTATTTGCACCATGTCTATGATTATTTGTCAAGTGTTTATTTCTCTATTGTTTGTATGTTTGGGACAAGTCCTTAAGGAGTTAGTATCCCCTTAACTTGATTGTGTATCGGGTTTTGGACTCTTTTAATGTTGTTTTGCATGATTAGATTATTGTGTTGGTATAATCTAAGTTTCTATCGTATATATGCAAACATACTAGACTTAGACTCTAATTAAAATGCTAATTTGTTTTATGTAGTTGCATGTTTTCTTTCCTTTAATGTTGTTTTGCATGAGTCATTTATTTGTACGTGAGTTTAGTGTAAGTCTTTAAGGAGTCAGTATCTTCTTACCCTAATATTTTACCAGGTGTCAGATTGTTTATTATGGTTTACTATGTTATATTTGATTGCATGCTATGATAGTATAATCATCATTTACTAAATATGTTCCCACATGTAAAGCTTGAAAGAATGCACGACCTGGTCAACTACCAAGATAAGGAGATACAGACTCCTAAAGGACTCGAATCTAACTCACAAGAAATAGAACAGTAGAACACTTAAACAGTTCACACAGTAGAAGCAAAAAAATATAATATCAAAAGCAGATGACTTTAATAACATATAAGATATCAAACAGAAAGCAAGTAAATAATAAATACTTTCTGTCCGATATATAAAATTAAACAGAAAGCATTTATATCAGATTATGCATAATAATTGATACAACGAGTTAAACCTACATCGAGACTGTATCTATATGGTAACATCCTCGTTGCTTAAGACAACCACTCAGCATCAAATAATTTACTAAACTGTAAACAAGTTAAAATACTAATAGATAATAAAACCACTATTACCTTTATAAGCCAAGACTTTCGTCCAAACTGCCTATTGCTGCTCTTCACTTGCTGCTTCCATAATTGTTTAGTTAAACACTTGAATCCAACTATTGTCCAATGTTAACGCCATTCCATGCAATGTGATTGGTAACCAATTATTAGTAACTGAAAGCGTATCAACTCATAATCTCGCGGGACACACAGTTCAATACAAATATCAAATCATATAAGGAGACATATAGTCAAACCATGTACTTACATCGATAACTATTTGATAACTAACCACAAAACAACTCACTCTAGAATGTGAGCTCTCCAAAATAAATTCAAAAATAGATATAAATCTTAGTGTGAATTTTGGCAGAGTTTCTACTCTTAAAAAATGGGTGAGAAAAAAGAGAAATGAGGTGGTATTTATAGCATTTGTAATTCCCACCTCGCCAGCCACCGCACCAAGGTGGTAGTGAGTCTATGGTGAGCTTGTTGGCGAAGTGTTAAAAGTTAGATTTTTTTGTTCCAAAAATTACCGAGTATAATCCATAAATACCCATACCATAAACGAACTAAAAACGCAAGTGACAACCTCGGGCAACCCTCAACCTAGCATGACACTATGAAAACCAACCCTATGGTATGTGTTAACATACTTGCATATAAAATGTACTAACTATATGCGTATTTGAATTATTGATCCGCGTTAACCAACCTTACACAAAAGAAAACAAATACACTAAGTAAAATAACAGATACCGTGTTTTGTATATAAAAAGCCAATACAAAGACACAAAATACAAATGGATTGACAAGGTTTTAAAGAGATTGGAAGTTCTTTATAGATTTTCAATATTTATGATTGTTTCGTATGTTGTGTATTGTTTTACATATATGCATATTATTAGTCTAAATAAGAGCATCTGGGGCAGCTTATTATTAGTGTATATATTGCGGATTATTATTTTTGTATTTGATTATTTTTTTGTTGTATGATGTATTCAACGTGTTGTTTTATACATGTTTGATTTAGTTGGTACTAAAAAGATTTTTTGGATTCGCGTTTTCACGCATATAGATCTCGATAAGTCAAAAAACAATTAACCTTCTACGATTATTACTACGGGATTCCTCGTCTATAATAGTGAGCATGTGGAAAATAAGTCAAAATAATTAGTCGGCAGTAAATTAAATTTTTGCTATCAATTCATTGAAAGAAAAATAAAAGTCAAAAGTATAAAATTTTAAAAATTTCCCCTCTTTAAATCTATTGTTAATCTCTGTTTCATATGCAAATTAATTTGACCCACCAGTTTAACTATAGTACAAACATTTCAATTTCTCAAAATGTTAATATTATATAATAAAATGAAAATTGTTTTCACATAATTCTTTAACACATATGGATAATTTAATTTTTTCAAATATCAAAAATACTTAAAATATTTTTGGATGTTTTTGTAAAATTTAAAGTATATTAAAAATCAATAAAAAAAAATTTATATGTGACAATTTTTTAAATATCTTTTTTAAATCAGATTAAATGATACTTTTATCGATAAAAATAAAAAGACATGGCTCTTTTTAACTGACAACATATAGTAAATATATCATAAGTATTATAAATTGTATTGTATGGCCTGAAATTTTTGTGTTAAGTTTGATTTTCTATTGGCTATGACTTGTTGAATTTTAACAATCGTGAATTTCTCTGCTGATCATTTTGCTAACTATGAAGGAACAATCACATTATCTTTTAAAAAAAATCATGAAATCTGAAAGAAAACAAATAAAACAATTCAAGTTAAATAAAAATTTGTAGTGTTCTTTATATATTTTTTTGCTTTTGCAGAATTAAAATGAATGAATAAAATATATAATATATTTTACTATATTAATTAATAAATAAAAATATAAAATAATCTCATAAAAATGTGGTTTATACTCTTTTGAATTTTTATCTTTAACATATATCCCTTTCACATGCAATCAGAATTCATTTCTCTTAGAAGCTCTTCAACCTAGTTTTTTAGATTCTCTCAATATTTCTCCTAGGAATGATTATAAAAGATAAAATAATCACATTTTTATAATATAATATTTACTATTATTGTAAAACTAAAAAGAGAAGAAAAACTTATTGTTTTTCTCTTTCATCAAACTACTCCTTTCTCTCCTCGTACGCTCCTCCTTTGTTTTGACATTTTCCTTTTGTTTTTCATTTCCTCTTCTCTTCTCTCCCCCATTCCTATAATAAGAATGAATACTTTTCAATCTCCCATTCTCGACTTATGTGGAGGGTTTTACCATGCCTGTTGTTTTCTTATATACTTTAAACTTGTTCTTAGGTAAGGACTTGGTCATCATATATGAGTTATTTTAATATGGATCTTTTTAAGTTGTAAATAATTAGATTCCAACATATCATGTATCATGTGATATCTAACATCAATGTGTTTAGACCTTAAGTGAAAACTCAGATTCTTGCTTAAATAGATAACACTTTGTCATTAATACCCTAATTCTTATAAGAATCTCTTCATCCAGAGCATTTGCTTACACGTTTCAATAGCTGCAATAAACTCTGCTTAGGTGGTTGAAAAAATGTTACTCTTTCGTAGCATTGATTCCACGAGAAAGCTCCCTTGAAAAAGTGATCAAGTATCTAAAAGTAGACTTTTTGGAATCAATATCCCTAGTTATATATATTTGTGTAGCTAATCAATTCAGGTAAATCACTTCCAAAACATAAACTCATTTTAGAAGTACCTCTAAGATATCTCATAATCTATGTCACTACATTTTAGTGTTCCTTGCCTATATGTGACAAGTATCTACTAACAACACCAATTACATGTGTTATGTTTGATCTTATATACACCATAATGTACATTCAATGAATGAGGAATATGACACTATAACCATTTCTTCTTTTTCCTTCTCACATATAGGACTCTGCTTTGAGCTCAGCATGAAGTGACTAGCAAGTGGAGTAATAACTGGCTTTGCTTTGTCTATATTAAATTACACTGATACCTTCTAGATATAATTTTCTTGTGATAACCACAACTTCTCTTTATTTTGATCATGGGAGATTGTCATATCGAGAATCTACTTTGCAGATCCTAAGTCTTTCATGATAAAAAACTTAATAAGGTCTTTCTTTAGCTTGCCAATCTTGTCACTATTTGGCTTTATAACCAAAATATGATCTACATAAAAAGAGGTATGATAAATTCACCATCATTGAATCTTTTTAGAAATACACAATGATAAGATGTTTTCCTTCTATATCCACACTCAGTCATGAAGGAGTCAAAATTCTTGTTCTTCGCCTTTGACTTTGAACCCTTATGGCTTATAGTATATCTCTTCTTCTAGATCATCGTGAAGATAAGCAATCTTCACATCTAGTTTTTCAATTAATAGATTTAAACTTACAGTTAAACTAAGTACCATCTTGATGTATGTATGACATCTTTATCACAGATGAAAATTTCATCAAAATCAATTCCTTTTTTTTACTGGACCTTTCATGACTAACATTTCTTTGTATCTAGATTGTGATTTATTTTCTCTAGACTTCAATTTGTACACCCATTTATTTCTTAGTACCTTTCTACCTTTTGGTAATGCCACTAAGTCATATGTGTGGTTCTCATGTAAGGATTCCATTTACTTGGCTTTCAACCACTCCTACTTGTATTCATTTGTCAAAGCTTCTTTATAGCACTATAGTTCTCCCCTATCAGGGAGTAACGCAAACTCAGTTAGAGAGTATCTCATATGAGGTTAAGGTACCCTAGTTGATCTTCTTAATTGAGATCCAATAAATGGTTCATGAAGAGCTGATGTTTCTCCTTCTTCATCATCAATTTGGTCATTAATAGTACCATTGCTTCTAAAATCTTTAGCTACATCATTAGCAAAATCATCACCAATTTGAGGATCATTTACTGCATCTCCAACATCTTCTATTAAATCTCTCCCATTATTTTGCTCTTTAGAAGGAGGAACTTAATCTAAGCTAACTGGATTTTCTTTTGCGCAATCAAGTTTTTTACCTATTTGAATATCCTTTAATAATTTGATATTCAAAGAATACAACATCTCTACTTCTAATAATCATTCTTTTAACAGGATCCCACAATTTATACTTGAATCCTTCATTACCATATCCCAAGAAAATACATTCTTTCGACTTAGAGTCGAGCTTCAATTTCTCGTCTTTTATAACATAAACAAATGCTCTACAATCGAACACCTTCAGATGATTGTCGAATACATCTTTACTTTTTCAAAACTTGTTTGGAACATCTCCATTCAATAGAGCTAAGGAAGAGAAATTGATCAAATCAATCATAGTTAAGAAAGCTTCACTCCATAAGCTCTTGGACAATTTAGCATGAGATAACATTATTCTAACCCTTTCAACAATAATTCTATTCATTCTCTCAACTATGCCATTATATTAAGGAGTCTTTAGAACTTGTTTTTCATGCTTGATTCTATTTTTCACGTAATAATGCCTAAAAGCTCCCATGTATTCTCCTTCGTTATCTATAGGATACACTTCAATGGTTTACAATTCTCTCGTTCAACACTGGTATGAAATTGCTTGAATATATCAAACACTATATCTTTAGTCTTGAGCACATAGGCCCAAACCTTCCTAGAATGATCATCAATAATGGTAACAAAGTACCTTGCTCCTTAAAAAGTACTAGTAGTCATCGAACCCCAAACATTAGAATACATAACCTTTATAACATTGAGCTTTCTCTATGGGGTTTTCTAATAAAATTAAGCTCGATTTTAATTTTTAGCCAAGCAATGCATACATGGTTTAAGAGACATACATTTTCCTTTTACCCTTATCATTGCCTCTCTTTTGGCTAGAATTTGAAGTACCTTCTTATTTATATGTTTAAGCCTTATGTGCCATAGCTCGATTAAAGAATCTTCTCCAAGAACATTCACACACCTATTACATACTATTGCATCGGTCATGTAAATAGTATTTTCTTTCTTCCCTTGGGCTACTATTAGAGAAATTCTAGTGAGCTTCTACTTACCACCACCAAATACATTGGTGTAACCATCTTTGTCAAGTAGTCCGGTGGATATCAAATTCAGATGCATGTTTGGAAGATGTCTTATATCTTTAAGAACCAAGCGACAACTCGTGTTTGTTTCAAGGAAAATATCTCATCTTCCCATAATCTTGGACATTTTATCATTTTTTATCAAAACATTATCCAAATCTCTATTGATATAGGATGTAAAGAAGTCCCTTCGGGAGGTTACATAATATGATGCACCAAAACAAATAATCTAACATATATCTTGCGATGCTAATTTAACAATATCATCATCACAAATGAAAATCACCTTGTTTCCATTAGACACTGTAGTAATTGTGCCTTGTGCTTCACCACTTCCTTATTCTCTTTTGAGCTATTTGTGTTCCTATTTTATATGGTCTTTTTTGCCACAATGATAACATCTTAGATCTCTCATTTTCCTTTACCTATCTTTGAGACTATCTTTTGACTTGTTTTTAATGTTAAATTTTCTATTACTACTTCTTTCACAATATTCAGTGAGAAGTGCTTCAATCTTAATTGGCGTTGTTTGCTTCTTCCTATTTGCTTGTTTGTCGAAGATGCTATCTTTTACTTCATATAATGTAAGAATACCTTGAAAAGCTTAGTTGATTAATGATACTCCCAATATATAATATATTCTACTATATATTGATTAATAAATAAAAATATAAAATAATTATATAAGAATATGAGTTATATTTTTTGAAATTTTTATCTCTATATGATATCTCTCACATATAATGAAGATTTATTTAAGTCTTTGAATTTCTTAAACTTGACTTTTTAAATTCTTTCTCAATTCTAATTATTATAAAAAAAAGTGATCAATCTTTTTAATATAAAATTTATTATTATTATTATTATTATTATTCTAAATGTAACAATGAAAGAGAGCAAAAACTTTCTTTGTTTTTTTTTCTTTTATCAAATTTTAGATTTCTTTTCTCATAGGTTCTTCTTTCTTCTTTTTTGATATTTTCTTTTTATCTCTAATAAATTGGAATAATTTTTTTTCCATTATGAATCAAAAATTAAAATTTATTATAGATAGTAATATTATATATATATATATATATATATATATATATTCTAATAACAAATATACTTTTATCCATACAACTTAAATTCAAGAAAATAAAATTTTAAAATTTTAGTATTTTATATATCAAAATTAACTTAAAAGTGCGGAAAAACATGTTAAACATGACTAAAGACAACGAAAAGAAAAGGCAGAGGCAGAGCTCCACAGGTAGGGATGGGCAAAAAAACCGCGGATTCGGTTATCCGCGGTTATCCGAACCGACGGTTCGGTTTTTAACCGGTAAATTTCGGGGACGGGAACGGTTTCGGGGAAAAACCGAATATGAAACAACGGTTATGGTTATACTAAAAACCGTACCCGCCCGTACCCGAAATTAATTAGATTTAATTAATTAAATTATATATTAAATTATAAATAAAAAATTAATTATATATATTTAATAAATTAAATTATATATATATTTCGGTTTTTTTTCAGGTTTTTTTCATAACCGTCCCGAACCGTTACACGCGGGTAAAAAACCGTCCCCAAACCGTAACGGTTTTCGGGCGGTTTCGGTTATAGGTTTTAAAATTCGGTTCGGGGACGGTTATATCAAAAACCGTCCCCGCCCGTCCCCGTGCCCATTCCTATCCACAGGTGAAAGAAAAACAATACACGTGGATTGTTTTATGAACAAATACACGTGGATCATGCAACAACATTTAGTGAGAAAGTTCTCGATATAACTAATGAAAAATAATAGCATTATTGTATATTGATAAGAGGTTGATTGCTCGACATATGCGAAGCATTCGTGCGTGTGTAACATTACCATTTAATAATTTAGCCATTCTAATTTATATTCATGCGTACTTCTTCGTGTTTAAATTTTTTACTTTTATATGCACATTTTGTAAGTCACTATTATATTTAAGTGGAAGAAAATAAAGATTTAAGTATAATAACAAATATTAGATACAAATACATTTGATAAATACATTTAATATTGATAAATAATTTTGTTTATGAATAGTCAATGTCTTTACCTTAAAAATATATTAACACATCAAAACAAGAAGAGAAGTAAAGTCAAATGAACAATTTTCTTTGAAGAAAAATAGTGTTGTACGTAAGAAAGTGTGAGAAAATATCTTAGAAAAATATCCCAATATTTTTCTAAAAGAGGAGTGACAAAATAGTGAGTTTGGAAAACATTTATGTGACAATATTTTCCAAACTCACTATTTTGGTTTATTTCAATTTGTGGTATTGCATCTCAATTTGTACCTAGTAATTTTATTAGCGAAAAAAATATTTTTCAGAATTTGTCCTGTGGACTTAGCCCAAATTAAAGGGTGAACTACGTTAAATTTTCGATGTCATTATTCTATTATATTGAATTTATTTTATTTTTACATGCTCGGTCCAACATATTTTAGATTCTCTCAAATTTTTATTATCACTAAAATACAAATATAATGTAAATAGACATTAAGGGTAGAATTAAATTGTAATAATTATTTATGAATCAATGATTATTAATTTATAAATATTAAAGTTGATATTAATACTAATTATCTTTCATTTTTTTAATATTTACCGGATTACAACCACTTCAAACCTTAAATAACGGTACTTTATGCAAATTGGATTTAAGGATTAAGTATCATAGATTTTATTTGTGTTATTAAAATATTTTAGTTATTTTTATTTCATAAAAAACACTCAGATGACGTTTGGTTCACAAAATGAAATCGAAATTGGAATTAGAATTAGAATGAAATAGAAACAGTTTTATTTGGTTTGACCACTGAAATTAAAGAATGAATCAATCTTACAGTGTTTGGTTTACAATTGGAATAGAATGAAAAATATTGTATATTACCTTAATACTTATATATTCAGTAAAGTTTAAATAATATTATTAATTACTATTTTTTCGTCAGATAAAATACATTATTGAAATAATTATTTTTCTAAATAATTATTACTTAAAAAGAAAATATATTATTAAAATATATTATTTTTCTAAATAGGGTTTAAGGTTTTGAGGTTTGGGATTTGAAATTTAGGGATTTGAGATTAGGATTATATTTGTGGGTTAAGGTTTAGGGTTGAAATTATTATTTTATAAATAGGGTTTAAGGTTTAAGGATTTAAAATTTTGGGTTATATTTGTGGGTTAAGGTTTTGGGTTAATTTTTTTTAAAATAGGATTTAGGATTTAAGATTTTGGGATTTGAGTTAGGGTTATATTTAGAGTTGGGATAAAATAAAATAAAAATTGAGATAGGAATGAAATAATGTTTCTTTAAGGATTCATTCTCCTTTAAGAATTGATTATGATTTCATTCTATTTTATCAAACCAAACATAACATTAAATTACTATTTTTATAAAAATTGAACACTTTAGTTACTTTTAAAATAGTAAAATATTATTTTATTAGTAAAAAAATATAAAAAGTGAATTTAATTGAAGTAAAACTATCATTTTATTTGAAAATTTAAAACTGAATTTGAATAATATAATTTTTTTTTCTTTTATTTTTTTGGTCCCTTTTTTAAAACTTTATATTTTATGAAATTTTTCTATATTCTTTCGAGAACTTTTATACATCAAGTTTTCTAGAGGTATCATGTTTGGATAAAAAAATATAATATAGAAAAATGTTCAAAAATACAGAAAACAAATCATAAAATAAATTTTAAAAAAGCATTTAACAAAAACAATTATAATATTTAAATTTAAATTGAAATTGTTAAAATAAAATAATAATTTTATACTTATTAAATTCAATGTAAGATTTTTTTATTAATAAAATAATATGATAATATTTTATAAGTAATTAAATTATCCTTTTTTTCTGAGGCAGTGACCAAAATGTGGCTTAAGCAAAGTTTCAAATATAGCGAACTTTTGTCCTTTAAGAGTTGGGTTTAAGTCTGTTGAATTTAACAAAATGGGCCAATTTAGCAGTAAACCCCCTCTGAATCCTTTGAGCCAGCCCAATTTTACTCTTACGGCCTTACCTAGCCTCCTCTTTCACTCACCCAACCCAACGCCGGTCGTCGTGATTCTACGAGTTCGATTCGCTAGCTCCACCCTATTACGGCTCATCACACAGTTTAAAGTTTAACCCTCACGGTTCACAGAAGCTTCAGAGGTGATAGGTTTAAACACTCGGCTCTCTCACCCAACTTCATATTCTCTATTTCAAATGGCGTGGCCCTTTCTGAACCTTTAGCCAAAGCAATCAAAATTCAAATCATGGCTCCACCTTACCTCAAAATCCTTTGTTACAAGTAAAACCCAATTTTCCAAACTGTATTTTCACTTCTATATGGACATGAGAAGGATCCAAATTTCGAATCCCGTCCTTCTGTTCTCTACCAGTACACGCCTCTTAACCTGTGTGACATTAACTGCTCAACACCCTCAAGAGCATCATTCACAGCCATTGCAACTCCATAATCAATCGGTACCTTCTAATCAGAGTTTGGTCACTTGGGTTTCTTCTGTTCTCTCAAAACCATCCTTCGATTCTTCTAAATGTAAAGAATTCATACCCCATTTATCCCCTCATGATTTTGATCGGTTATTTGTCTCCATTAGCTCCCATGTTAACCCAAAAACAACTCTTAATTTTTTCTATTTTGCATCCGAAGCTTTCAAATTTCAATTTACTGTGAGATCATACTGTCTTCTTATTCGTTTGCTCATTGTTTCGGATCTTGTACCACCTGCGAGATTGCTTTTGATTCGTTTGATTGATCTGAAAATGCCCGTTTTGTACTCCAATCCCAAGGACCGGCACATTGAAATTACCATTTCCATGCTAAATGTGAATGCTGTGTTAGAGCGGGCTATTGGTGTTCAAGTATTCGATATATTGATACATGTTTATTGCACTCAGTTTAGAAAATCTGGACTTGGTTATGCTATTGATGTGTTTATGACATTGGCAAGTAGGAGTACTTTTCCTTCTCTGAAGACTTGTAATGTTTTGTTAAATTCTTTATTGAAGGCAAATGAACTTGAGAAATGTTACGAAGTATTTGAAGTAATGTTTCAAGGTGTTGCTCCAGATGTTTACTTGTTCACCACTGCAATAAATGTGTTTTTTAAGGGAGGTAAGGTTGAAGATGCCATTGGCTTGCTTTTGAAAATGGAGGAGCTGGGGATTGCTCCAAATGTTGTTACTTATAATAGTATTATTCACGGACTATGCATTAATAGGAGATTAGATGAAGCATTTGGATTCAAAGATAAGATGCTTAAGAAAAATGTGAAGCCAAATCTTAAAACATATAGTGTGCTCATAAATGGTCTGATGAAGTCAGAGAAACATGTTGAGGCAAATTGTGTTTTGGAGGAGATGACCAATAGGGGATTGGCCCCAAATGAGGTTGTTTACAACACGTTGATTGGTGGATTTTGTAGAACTGGATATATTAAAGAGGCACTCAAGTTACGGGAAGATATGGTTTCCAAGGGGATAACTCCTAATTCAATTACTCTTAAATATTTGCTATATGGTCTTTGCAAAGCTAAACAATTCCAGTATGCTGAGGAAATCTTAGAGGAGATGTTAGCCAAATTATCCATCGATCAGGTTCTTTGTTGTGATATTATTCATTTGTTGTGTGTGAACTCTAGGTTTGATTCTGCGCATCGGTTCACTATGGAAATGCTACAAAAGAACTTTAGGCCTGCTGATGGTTTGCTTACAATGTTGGTGGACGGGCTTTGTAAAGATGGAAAGCAGTCCAAGGCCATTGAACTTTGGCATAAGCTATGGGAGAAAGAGTTTGCAGCAAACACTATGACCTCAAATGCTTTAATTAATGGTCTTTGTAAAGCGGGTAACATGCAGGTGACTGTAAGGATGCTCAAAGCAATGCTAAGTAGGGGTTTGATACTGGATCGGGTCTCATATAATACACTAATAATGGGTTGTTGCAAGGAAGGAAAATTGGAGGAAGCTTGTAAACTTAGGGAAGAGATGTCTGAGAAAGGTATTCAACCAGATAGCTACACGTACAATTTGCTAATGCATGGGCTTTGCTATATGGGAAAAGTAGATGATGCTCTTGCACTCTTGGATGAGTTGAAAAATAACGGTCTGGTTCCTAATACATATACATATGGCGTGATGATAGATGGGTACTGTAAAGCTGACAGAATTAAAGAGGCTGAAAACCTATTCAATGAGCTGGTAGCTAACAAACTGGTGCTAAACTCTGTGGTTTATAACATACTAATTAGTGCATATTGCCGTAGTGGGAACATGGTGGCAGCATATAGACTTTGTGATGACATGAGAAACAAGGGCATTACACCAACTTGTGCTACATATTCTTCTCTAATACAAGGAATGAGCAATATTGGAAATGTACAGGGTGCAAAAGATCTTTTAGATGAAATGAGGAGGGTGGGTTTGTTGCCTAATGTTGTTTGTTATACTGCACTAATTTGTGGTTATTCTAAGCTAGGTCAGATGGACAAAGTTCATGGTGTATTGCAGGAAATGTCTTCTTATAACATACAACCTAATAAAATTACATACACTGTTATTATTGATGGATATTGTAAATTGGGAAATATGGAAGAAGCTACTAAGCTGCTACATAAGATGGAAGAAAAGGGAATTGTCCCTGACACTGTCACTTATAATGCCTTGACAAATGGGTTTTGCAAAAAAGGGAAGATAGAGGAAGCTTTTGAAGTCTGCAACAATATGTCCTGTAAAGGGTTAGCTTTAGATGAAATAACTTATACGACACTGGTTGATGGATGTCATCAGGAAACACCATGTCCGAGTAAAGAATGATCAGGAAAGTTATAATAGGTTGGGGCTTTGCTACTACAAGATTGTTAATTATAGTAAATTTCTATTTAGATAATTGAATAAGAATATTTTGTGGCATAAAGTGTTTCACAAAGTGGTTGATTTTCTGATTTACATTTATCTTTGTTTTCTTGTAGGAATGATTATTGTGGAAGCATTTGCTTACCCTTTCTGAACTTGGAAGATTGGTTCTCGGCCCTTATTATTTCTCTTGATTTGAACCAAGTACGGTAACGTTCTGTTAATAAGTTTGTTTTAATTCTTGTAGCGAAAAAAAATAATGATAATAATAATAATAATCGTTTTAATTCATCGAAGAATTCCATTAGTTCTATAAATCTTATGCACATGTAAAGGGATGTGTTTGGTGTACTGTTCTAGCACAGCTCAATTTTCAATTTGTTTTTCTTCATTATGCATGATATTTAGGACCTACTTTGCTTAGTTGTCATGTGATTACCATCATAGGCGAGATCATTGTGATGATGTAAATTAGAAGTCTATCATTTATAAACACTGTGAAAATTATTTGGATAGAGTTTGGATTATCTGTGAGTTTTTGCCTCCAGTCAAGTCAAAGATATTAATAAAACGCTAGGACTTCAACTGAGGTGAGAGAGTTATTTATTAAGACGAGTTTGTGAGAAAGCATATAAAACAAAGGAACTTGTAGAAGAAATTCAGCATGTTCATAAAGTTCCCGTGGCATTAGCAAAATTTTCTCTTTATTCTTATCTAATAAAATATAAAAATGAGTGCTCTCTTCTTCCAGCTTACTTTACTGGAATGCTGCAGCAATCACCTATTGTTCTGCTCATTGTATATTTTTTAAGTTAAAGTGAACAAGACATGTATAACAGAGCATGACTAAGGTTATTCTTTTGATAAGAATAGGTCCCAAGGATATCACTACTCTATCTGTTGTGTTGATACTTGTTAACGAAGAAAGTAGTAACCTTTTTGATACTTGCTAATGGTGGTTGATATTCCTTTGATGGCTTCCATTTTCCTTGAGATTATCATGTCTAATGCAATGGCTTTCCATCATTGTACAATCATGCTTTACAAACTGCTAGACATTAATATTGAATCCTTAACAATTGAGAACCGGAATAGCTCTGTTTGACAGAAATCCTTAATCTCTTCTTTTTCTTTTTATATTTGCTTTGAAGATAATGAATGTTATTGTTCCCTTGATTCCACTGTCCTCTAAATCCTTTTAGAAATTGTTTCTGGTCTATTTTTCACTATTTCTTCTCTAAAGAGCAAAGACTTAATCTGGAAATCTATGGCTGCTCCAAAGTCAGAAATTTAGCTTTGCCTTCAGCACTCGCAAGATTGGCAGACTTCCTTGGATGAACATCTACCCAACAAACTTTCTGCCATCTATTGTTTTGGGACATCCTAGATGTTACAACACAAGCACATGAAGTCCAAATCGATTCATGATGCCTAAAGTACCTTGGAAATACTCTTGCATGAGCATTTTTGTCTTTTGCGTACTACCTTCACGAAGATGAAGAATGTTTTCAGGTTTCCTGTTTTTGGATGATATCAGGACTTGTCTACATGAACAAAGTGAACAGTGGGGTTGCTTTGGATGTATTAGATGGAGGCCTTTGAGAAACTCACCATCATGCTTCTTTGGATCACATTAAACGGTATGGTATTCTTTCTTATATTTGTTAAAGCATATTTGTGATTATGCTTTGGTTTCATATTTTAAGCATCTTGTTGCTTAGTTGAAGTGAAATAGATACTACAACTTCTGAAAATGAGCAAGTTCAAAACTTCAAATGCTTTGATAAAAAGTTTATTGGATTATCATGTTTTTCTAGATAAATTATAATTAGGATATGGATCTTGAGTATTGACTACAGTGTAACTGGTACTTCATTACCATGTTTGGTTTCACCATCTTTTGAAGGAATTCCAATAACCTGTGATTTTTTTTTTTGAAAAAATTGTTTGGAAAATAATCTATTGCTTTCTTCTCATGCTTATATTATTGCATTCTTCTTAAAAACATTCTGTTAGAAAAAGGGTAGACTTCTGGCTGATATAGTACTAATTTTTACTTTCATAAAATCTGTTTTTCGTGGAAAAATATCACCTAGTCTTCAGAGTCATCTGATTAAAATTCAAGGAGTTTTCTTTGAGCATTTTAGCTTTGTTGAATTTTGAATCTTTGACAGTTGTATGACCAAAGATTTTTTGTTCTTATTGTTGGTTATGGTGTAAAATCAATGTACTAACACAAATCAGAGGCTGGAGATCTAACCAAGCATGGTGATCATTATCTGCACTGGTGTTGTATTTTCAAGACACCTGTAGATGTATGTTCAATGTCTAGCCTAGCTATTTGGTTTATGAGATGTCTTTGGTTTGAGTTCAGGTGTTTGCGTGTGACTTCTCCAGGAAAGGTTACTGATCGTTACCTATGCAGCCAATTTCTTCCTAAAAAATTTGCACGAAGGACATTCGAAGAATATGCAGTCATTATATATGGTTAGCTTCCTATTTTCATTATTTATATACTAATATTATTTCAATTATGATATGGTAACCTACCAACGTAGCTCATCTTATGGATGAGCTACAAGGCCAAAATAGTCGATCGTTCAGATTAGGGTGATTTAATTCAGTTTGGAGGTTTCATTTTTAGAGAAAAATACTGCTGTGGTATTTTATTTATTGCAAAAAAGATACTTAAGTCATGTATTTGTTTTTGACAATTTAGCCTATCATGTTAAAAAGTAACCACATAAAGACCGGTTTTCTTTTTCATTTCATTTTTTTTTCAACTACATTAGATATAGACTGTTTTAAGTTGAATTAACAGTAATAGAAAGAAATGAAGAAAGAAATAAATCAAAACAAGAAAAAAAATATAAAAAATAATCATTTGTTCTTGGGTATTGTACAGTTGACTTAAGACCTATTCCTAATTATAGAAGGGGAAAGGTGTAAAGTTTAACATAAGAATGAAGAGTTGTTAACAAGAACAACAAATCGAGTTCATTAAATTAAGAAGGGAGCATAAACATTATTTGTGGGCTGAGCAACAGACAAATTGAGTTTTATTAAAACTATTCCGATGGATACGCTAACAAACATCATACATAGAGATTGAGCATATCGAACTAAAGGCCTAATTGCTTCTATTCGATTGTTTACTAAAGAAAAAAACCCCAACAAATGAGAGATATTTTTTAAATATAAATTATTAATAAATCTTAGTTACTTGATAATAATATAAGATTAAATTTTCACCAAAAAAAAAAATTATTTAAATTTTATTTTTAGAATAATTACTATACTTGTTTTCTTTTAATTTTTCATGATATCGTTGTTACTTTCCATTTGAAGTTACAAAATCGTTAGTTTTTAATATTTTTATATCCATATTGTATAATGATTACTTTGCTCATATTGTAGCTCTAATAAAACTTTGACTTTGCAGGCATTGAGGGGATTGGAAAAGGTGACAGAAAGAGTGAATCCTAATTGAAGGTGTAAATAATGTAGATGTCATACCCTCAGCCAGCCAAACGGGAGTTTCATAGGTTGGGCTAATTTATATAAATCTCAAATTTTGTATCAGAATTTGAATGATTTTGAGATTATTATAAATTTGTGATATAAAACATTTCTCAAAATCAAAAGACTAATAATACAAGTAAGAGATGAAGATCTAATCAATCATGGTTTGTACTATTTTGATACTCCGATGTAAACTTATCCCCCAAACACGAGATATAATAACTATGTGGAAGTGGAAAATTAAACGATTGAATCCTAAGTTTTGTATAGCGTATATATTTATTAAAATAATTATAATTAGTGAATTAAGTTACTACTAGAGTAGTTGTACTGAATAAAAAAAATTATAATTAGTGAATTAAGTTATTAAAAGATAACCTCAAAACGATATAATTATTTTCTTAGACAAATGAATTTTTTTTTATTTGAATAACCACGATTAAAAAAAAATAGAAGAAAAAATAAATACGAAATATAAGTATAATTTTTGTAATAGATAAAAGCAATTTATAAAAAAAAAATTCCCATAAAATATGCACAATGCAGTATTTTTCGGAATCCCATCCGATATGATCCTGTGGTGAAAGTGCTTCTTCATTCGTCAAGTACTTTCCGATTCCTAAATCACAATCCATAAATAAAAAAACCAAAAAACAAACTATTTTACGAGATGTTTCAATTTTTTTTACTTTTAACATTAATATCTTAATAACAATATCTTCTTAGAAAGAACAACTAAGGGTTGGGCCACTAATTTTTGCCATCCGAGCATTTGGATTTATTTATAAAGTTATTTTTGTTATTTTTTCAATTGCATTTTAAAAAAAAATCAAGTTTTAGCTTGAATATTATTGAAGTGGTTTTTCCAACTAATTTTTTTAAATGCAAATGATAGTACTTCTCATTCCATCATGGTAAATCTAAGTTTAAATCACATAATGTAATGTTTCTTTTATTTTAATAAAAAATAAACTTTAATATCTTTTAAAAAAAAATTATTGAAGCAGTTTTATAAAATAAATCTTTTAAAAAATATAAGAAAAATGAAGAAAAATATAAAAAAAAATTATCCTTTAATATATTGGTGTAACATTTGATCAAAATTAAGACCAATAGTTAGGTTTTTAATAAACCCATTTTTTCATAAAAAGTCAATTTTTGTATTTCTTATACACTACTTATCATTTTTTTTACATCTAATTAATTTATAATTGAAATTAAATACATATTCAAAAATAAAAACCATTTTAACACATATTTAATTAAAATAAATTCACTTGGCAAAAACTTTTTTTGAAGGCATCATGAAATTATTTGAATGGTTGTCTGTCAACGAAATTAATGAAACTTCGATAATATTTATGATTTTGAATCATTTATTTAAAAATATTGAGATAAAAAAAGGAAATAACTTCTCGAAGAAAGTTCATGCAATATTCTCATAAAAATTAATTAAAATTTTATATACATCACATTTTTAATGGTAACATACATGACACATCCAAAAATGAAACAACTGAGTGCCAATATTATTTTTCCTAAATAAACGTTCAATTTTGGCTTGAATTTATACAGCCTGTTAGGGGAGGGCATGTTATCTTTTAAACCGCCTAAGCAACAGAATTTAAGAATAAATTAAACATATTTTTTTATAAGTTGGTTAGTTAAATATAGATGATAATATTTAAAAAATCTAGATGATAAAATTTAAAAAATTGACCTAATTGAATCAACTATAAATTTTAATTTTATAAAGCCAACAAAAACCAAACTAATCTAGATAAATTATA
This sequence comes from Hippophae rhamnoides, assembly GCA_033030585.1. Lineage (NCBI taxonomy): Eukaryota > Viridiplantae > Streptophyta > Magnoliopsida > Rosales > Elaeagnaceae > Hippophae > Hippophae rhamnoides. The sequence goes on along the minus strand of CM065428.1, from coordinate 54,694,314 downwards.
AATATATTTTAATTTTATTATATTATAATATTTAATATGTTAATTAATATATTTCAAATTTATATTATTTCTCATTTTTCAAATATTCTAATTTCTAAACAGCCAACAAAATAAACATTTTTGCTTTTATTTTTGGAAGAATGAGAGATTAGCATATTTTAGTAAAATTTTCTCAGTAAGTCTTAACGAGGTTTCTTCATTTATTTGTCTCGAAGTTTCGATCATTTTAAAAAATTTCTTTCTCATGCTTCATGCATTGATTTGAGGTTGATGTAAATTTTAAACTTTTTTTTATAGATATTTTTAATTTTTAATAAAATTAAATATTTATAAACATAAATATAAAGAGAAGATATATTATGTTCATATTACTTCTTAAAAGTTATGCTTGCTTTATGGGGTAATTTTCTATTAGAAAAATTATAGGTAAAAAACGTCAAGTTTATCATTTTCAAATTGACTTATAAGATTGATTCGAAGATTAAAATTTTGGGTTTTGGGTCCTGAAATATGTAGGATCGAAGAAAACTTAACAGTTTCCTCCACATGAACAAAAGTGGTCTTACAAAGTTACAGTGAGATTGTTAAGGACAAAGACCAAGTTATCGATTAAGTCAAATCCTATTCTGATATCATATTAAAAATACAATACTAACTCAATCCAATAAAATTTTATTAAATTAAAAGTTGTCCAAATTTATAAGCAATATTACTGTCCAAACTTATAAGCAGTACTACTGTCCAAACTCTTAACTGATGTAAAATTGAAAGAAACTTAACATTTTTAATGGTATAAAAAGTATTATTTAGTTTTCTAATTTTAAAAGTGTAACATTTAATCTCTTTGTTTATAAAATAATGTTAAAAAGAAAACATTTAATAATTTTGAATTTTTTTTAAAGTTATAGTATCCTTGCCATTTTAAATATACAAAATAATCAAAATATTCCAATTTAACTCTATTTGTAACCCTTTTTTGTTTGATAAGGTGGGATAATTGACGAAAATATCCTCACTGAAATTTGTTTGAAATTTTTTATGAATAAAAATTTTTCTGTAACTTATTTTTTATAAGTAAAATAATTAATGAGTACATTTTTTATAAATAAAATAATTAATGAACTTCTTGTTAGAATTAGATGAATAAAATACTTTTACTCAATCCAAAAGAATCATGTCACATTTTTTTCCAATTTTGCTCCATTTTCTCTTGAAATTTTGCTGTATATATTGGACATATCTAATAAAGAATAAACCCAAACAAAGAATGAATATCAATGAGATATTTTTTAAGTGTTATTTTTAAAAAAAGTTAGTAATTTTTGATATTATAAAGATAAAAAAAATTATGCAAAAAGTAATAAAAAGCTAAAATATTATAAATATGAATTTACTAATATTTATAATAAAAATAATATTATATCAAATAATTTTAATATAATACAATGTATATTTATGCTAACAATTAAAATTAAAAATAATACAATACAATTATATTGGTTTTAAAAAAAAATTCTTAAAGATAAATTCTTCAATTTCTATGATTTTTTAAAACATTCATCAAAATAATTTCACAAATATAACTAATGATTTAAATTTTAGGATACTAAGAATACTAAAAATACATTACTTTGCGTTCAAAATAGTGAAATGAAGTCTTACAAAAGCTGGAGCTGGTGGATGATAGCTGAAAATATTAAGAAACTAAAGATAAATATTTTTATTTTGAGATGATAAAATATATTTACTCTTATAAAATTTTATTGTATTGAATAATTCAATTTTTTAATATTTAAGACTTTTAATTATTTAATAATTATTTTGGGCTAATACTAGCTTTCTAATTATTAATAATTATTTTTGTAACAGCATGATTTTTATCCCTGAATCTTAAAAAACATTATTATGATAAATGTAACTTTTAATGTTTTTAGATCACTAATAATTATTATTAAATATTAAGTAATAATAATGTCTTTGTAAAGTAGAATAAAAAATTCATAGAAAAATGATAACATTGAATAATGATGAGTTTATTATTGGGCAATTAGATCTAAAAAGATGTTTTCATTAATATTATTATTAATTATTTTTTATTCAATAATTTAATACAAAATTTTACTTTTACACTTGATAATAACTGGTGTTTTAATCACCAAACAGTAAAATATAATATTTTAATAGAAAAAATTATTAAAATAATATTATGAAATTAAAGATTTTTTTTAGATGTATTGTTCTAAAATTTTATTGTATTAGATAATTCAATTTTTTAATATTTAAGACTTTTAATTCTTTAATAATTATTTTTTACTAACACTAGCTTTCTAATTATTTAATAATTGTTTTTGTAACATGATGATTTTTATCTCTCCATCTTAAAACAAATTGTTATGATAAATGTAACTTTTAATGTTTTTAGATCACTTATAATTATTATTAAATATTAAGTAATAATAATTACTTTTTAAAGTAGAATTCAAAAAATTAATAGGAAATTGATATCATTGATGAGTTTACTATTAGAAAATTAGATCTAAAAGGATGTTTTCATTATTATTATTATTAATTATTTTTTATTAAATAATTTAATAAAAAAATTTACTTTTATATTTGGTAATAACTCGTATTTTATCGTGTTTTAATCACAAGATAGTAAATTATAATATTTTAATAAAAAATTTATTAAAATAATATTACGAAACTAAAGATAGATATTTTTTTTGAGATAATAAAATATATTTACTCTTTTAAAATTTTATTGTATTAGATAATTAAATTCTTTAATATTTAAGACTTTTAATTATTTAACAATTATTTTTGGCAAATAATAGCTTTCTAATGATTTAATAACTATTTTTGTAAAATGATCATTTTTAAAAATTGTTATGATAAATGTAACTTTTAATGTTTTTAGATCACTAGTAATTATTATTAAATATTATAGATCAATAATAATTATTATTTAATATTAAGTAATAATAATTGCTTTGTAAATTAGAATTCAAAAAATTCATAAAAAAATGATAACATTGAATAATGATGAGTTTATTATTGGACAATTGGATTTAAAAAGATATTTTCATTAATATTATTATTAATTATTTTTTATTAAATAATTTAACACAATTTTACTTTTATCCTTGATAATAACTCATGTTTTATCGCATTTTAATCACGAGATAATAAAGTATAATATTTCAATAAAAATTATTAAAATAATATTATTTGTTATTAATTAATCAACAAATATATTTTAGAATATGATGGATTAAATGATACAAACTTGATAAGTGAATTTAATAATTAGGCATTGATTAAATAAATGTAAGAATAGGTAGCATAAGTATCGAAGAGAACTCTACTAAAGAGTAATATAGTAGAATCATACCTTTAATGACATCATTGATCTTTCTCTTACTCGTTAGATATCACAAAAGCTTGACCTTATGATTTTTGTCCTTGAAAGGCAACACCCTTGCCTTTATCCTTGGCACAAGTAGATGGTGAATGTCGAAAAGCCTATGTAGGATTTAAAGGTTATTGAAATGATTATTTGAAAGGTGGGTAAGATTTAGAATATTGTTCTTGAAAGAATCTCTTAATGGCTAGAATTTTTGCTATGGTTGTTGACTAGACTATTGATTTTGCCGAGAAAAAGTTATTCAAGTATTAGATGCCTTAGAATTAAAATTAAATTACAATCCACCTTCGTATTGGCTCGTTGTGAGCTAAGGATAAATATGCTTGAGATACACACATTGATTGCAATTGTAATAAGTATAAGAATGATATATCGAGGACTTTCAGATGACCCATTACGTTGATCATCAAGTTTTATTTTCTGAAATTTCTTTTCTTCTTTTCCTTTATCTTTAATCTTTTGTGACATTGTAACTATATTTAATTGCTCTGTATTGACTTGTTCAAGCCTATTAGCTATAACAATAGTTGCAATATAGGTTTGAATGTCTTTATTTACAAGTTATGTACGGATATCATCCGATAAGACTATCAAAAACTTATCAGTCTTATTTGATTCTCAAATCATCATATTTTTCATAAATCTTGACAATTGGTTGAAACGAGTTATATATTGGGTGATTGTCATGTCTTCTTAGGTTCATAAATTTGACCACCTTATTTGCTTTGACAATCTCATCAAAAAAATATTTCATAGAACATTTCCTTGAACTCCTCCAATGTGATTGCATCGATGTCCCTTCCTTTACTCATAGAGTCCCATTAATAGTCGATCTTTCCATTTAATTTGTACGTAATGAGTTTAGTTTTAAAACATGTAGGAACATTTAAAGCGTTCATCTTCTTTTTAATCTCTAGAACCCATCTTTCAATAATATCAGGATTTGGAATACCATTATAAAGCGATAGTCTCATCTTTTAAAAATATTTAAGATAGTAAGCTCTTCCACTTTCCTTGGGTTCCCCGTCTTGAATAATCAACTTATTACGTAATGCTTGAAGCAAGTTACGCTCCTATTAATTTTCTTTCGTATCTTATTTAGCTCATTTCTAACCACTATTCTTCCCTAAGCTATGCTCAGACTAAAGTAGTTTTAAAATATTTCAAAATCATGAGTGAATATTTTTTTAAGAGATCAGAATCATGCTTTGATATCAAACCATCACGACCTAAGAAATAATCATCAGATAAAAATGATAGGTGTTCTAAATATGTTTTTAAGAAAACTTAAAATAATTTTTAATAAAATTTCTATTTAATTCAAGATATTCCTATTTAAATACAATATTTATCAGAATTATTTAATTCAAGAAATAACGATACATTGCAAAAAATATATTGAAATATTTTCATACAAATCATTTTACATAATGTCTCCAAAATTATACGAATAAAAGTAACAATATAAAAATAAACTTGTAATTTACTTCTTTTTCAACATTGAGCCTCGAGTCATTTTATCGAAACTTAATCTGGAAGGTAAGTAGGAAAATGGAGTAAGCTATGACAAGATCGGTAGAATCTACTCCAAATAATATCAAAATAAACAATATAATGCATGTTAGTAAAATTTATGAATGAATAGTAGTATCATCATCAATATAATGTGATATAACTAAGGAGATTTTTTTATGTAAAATCTGGTATATATTTGCTTCCTCACTTCTTAAACTTGGTAAAGTATAATATATTCTAGGTATCCCAATACATGCTTATACAATATTAAATACACCATGTTAAGTTTAAAATTCATATGCATGATATTCAATTTCTATATGTATTGGTCAACTTTAAAATACATAGCCACATGCGCAATCAACCTTCAATATGCACATGGATTCACCTTCAATTCCATTTCTGGTCATATTCTAAGATACATATGTCACATGTATTGGTCAACATCCTCATCATATGGGTGGTCCACTCTGAGACACAAAGGAAGTCTAACTATGAGGCCCATGTGTAGTCAAACTTCGAGATCCATAGATGATCAAACTCTAAGATATATGTAAATACAATATGTACATGTATTCTATCAAATAATACTATGCAAGACATCCATACAAGTATAACACTTTCCACAAAAATTCATTTCATGATGCATACAAAAAATCTCAGATACCATATGTAATTTTTTTAATACTTGTTTCATATAAAAAAAATCATTTATGCATGTAAAAATATTTATAACACCATTCATAACATTTTTCATAAAAATCATGGCATTAATTTCCTTTTATTTGTAATATATGATGTATGACATTGTTATAAAACAATTAATGCATGAATATAAAAAGTTAGAATAATAAATTATTAAATTTACGTAATGTAAATTTAATTCTTAAAAGAAAGAATTTTATCTTTTCAAATTTTTCAGAATAAAATTTAATAATTTCTCATTCTGACAATCCACCTTTCCAAATTCGAACGCTTGATATTTTTTCCTCAAATCGTACTTATAAATATAGAGATAAAATTTTATAGAGAGAAAGATGGGATAGGATTTTTTGACATGAGAAAATGGGTTGAAATTGCGGTTATTTATAACCAAAACTGACGATCGTCGCTACCCTCATTGGTGGCTTGCCAAGCATCCTTGATGAGGTCCCAATAAGGCCTTGATGATACTTGGTGAGACACGATGAATGTGTTAATTTCTCACTGCCCTATTGTTGTCTGTCCGTCGATCGATGAGACTCCAATGAGCTTGTTTAGGATTTTTTTTCAATTTCACAATAATACAATTTTTTACAGAAAAATTCCCGATACATTGCTACATCTTAAATTATTATTAAATTTTTTTCATGAAACTTTTATAATTAATCACAAATTTTTAAGATTTTACACATTTTATCTAGTTTGCAAGGCGTGAGACTTTTTGAAAGGAATATTCTTTGTATTTTTATAAATCTTAAATAATATGATAAAATATTATTAGTAAGTATAATTAAATTCATGTAATTATATTAAGTAAAAAACTATCAAGCAAGTCATAGTTATGTTATATTTGTGATATATATATTACCAATTTTTTTAAAAACTAATCAAATATGTATTTAAAAAAAATAACAATAGGAGTTTCAATGAATTGTTCATTATATATTTATTTTGAGCTAGTTTTTATTTTTTGTTGAGGTTTGTGAAATTAAGTAGTTTGATTTTCCCAAAAAAACATTAAGTAGTTTGATTTGAACAGTAAGTGAGCAATAGGAAGAAAGAGAGGGAGTAAATTGAGAGAATGGTAGAAGTGTGTCAAAGCCTTTTGAAGACGTAGGACCATTTTGATATGGCATGGGTCATATTTTCGATGGATGAGAGGGACAAATAATTTCATTTTTTAAAATTAAAAATTGTATTTTATTTTTGTAATTTTTAAGTTAAGTATTATTAGTTATATTATTATAAAAATAAATACATTTAGTAATATAATTATCAAAAATAAATATTTTAATCACGTAATTATTCAAAACAATATATTTCTAATATAACCTTAGAGACCAATTTTAATATTAAAGTACTCAAATTTTATAAACAATGAGAGTAAAAACATTAAACTCGTTAATTACAAGATTTAATATATATTTTTAATTATAATAATAAGATTATTAGAATATTTTTCTCTATTATTAATTATATCATTCAAATATGGAGTGTTATTTTGGTTAATAAAATGGGTTGAATTGTATTCTAAGTTATATGTTATATGTGTTTGGGACATCTTGCCGTGGGTTTGGGTCAATTATTGGTGCGTTTAGTTTTGTATAGTCCAAATAGAGTTAGGGTTTTGTGATGGATGAAACCTTCAAGCATCTCAATAAATATATGGATAGATTTCCTCCGCTCAAATCCAGAGAAATTATCTTGAGGTTCATCCATTAGAGTTATTATCTTGATAAAGGAAAAAAATGTAAATTTATCAATTTTATTTTTCCAACAATTGCTGTTAAAAGAATGATAGCTCCATCAAGTATGTCTTTTAATACTGATTTATATATGTTCTAATCTATCAATGAAGTTAACAAATTTCTAACATCCAAAGTGTTGCTATTTTGAGAAGATAACATTTTCAATACAATATTATATTTTGTAGTTCTCACATGTAAGAAATAGTTCTATATATATATATATATATTATATCAAATGAGTATATAAAAAAAATACATTGATTCTGGATTAATATTGATAAAATAATCTAAATTAATAATAATTTTAAAATATAAATTTAAATGTATAAAAGAAAAAAAAATGTGATTATTTTTAATTTTTATAATTCTCTTATTATTGTGTCATATGTTACTCATGACAAAGATAAAGAAGGAACTAGTGAAATGCTTGTCACTTTTCTTTCTACTTAGAAATTAATGGTGATTGTGATAGCGATAATTTTGTGTCGTTCATGAAATTAATGAGCTTTAATGCTTCTGTTCAAGTGGAGCTCCTTCAAACAATATTGCTAAGGTCTAAGATGATATGAACATTAATTATTAACTGGGAAGAAGCTAGATGCCTTAGATCAAAGGGAATATATTATTAACATTGAGAAGAGCTCTCCGGAATTCTTGCAGTGGAAAAAGATGAATCTAGTTGGCAAGTATTAGTGATATTGCTGAATCACAAAGTGTAGTAGTTTTCTCCCTTTCGATAGATTTCTATTTCATATATGGCTTCACAGTTGTCAATGATTTATAAACCACACAATCTCATCAAGTTAATACGCTACAGTTCCATTAAGTATCAGTACAAGTAACTAATTTTGTCTTGCCTTTTCTTTTCCTATTTGATGTTTTTTTAATATTATTTTTTTTATTATTTTTTTTTGCTATTACTAATCTTTAATATTTTGTGGATGAAGTTAACAATTGGTATGAGTACGGACAAGGAAGATTATTAATACAATTTTCTTTAAATTTAATTATAAAATTTATATTCAAAAATCGTCTGAAATTATTACGGTTTATGAACGATTTTTTACCCACATGTAACGGTTTGAGACAATTATTAAAAATACTTAAAAAAAATTATTTTTTTAAACTTTTTAAAAAAATTCTATATATCTATGCGAAAAATCAATAAACCATAATTATTAATTAATATATAATTAAATTTAATAAATATATAAATTAATTAAATAAATATAATTAATTTTCAGTATGAGCGATTACAATTATCAATATAACCATACTTTTTGTTTCATATTTGATTTTTATTCGAAACTGTACCCATTTTTGAAATTTATCGGATAAAAATTAAACTGACTGTACGGATATCGCGGTTCACCGAACCCGTAGATTTTTTGCACATTTCTAGTTGAAATGGAAAGATGATCCCTCTTCCGTATATCAACTAGTGAATGGTTCTTGAATTAATAATTCGATCAATTTGTTTAAATGAAAATTTTAATTTAATTTTTCATATTGATATATTTTATAATTTGTTGCTATCCAATCAATATCAAATTACTATTAAAATTACAAATAAATAAATACTTTATTTTATAATACTTGTTATTTAATATATATATATATATATATATATATATATTACAATTATATTAAATTAATATTTTAATTTAAAAAATAAATATAAATTTAAAATCTCTATAATAATTTAGTAATTATCGAAGCATATTATTATTTTTTAAATTTTATTAATTATGACTATAAATAATAATTTTTATTAAAAATACATCAATTTAAATTTAAATATTATATATATATTATAATAATTTATACTGATTAAATCATTGGATTAAAAATCTTAAATTCAATTTAAATTGTTTCGATATATTGTTCAACCCTATTGTATATACTTCAAATTAAAATTAACAGTAGAGATAAATTTGTGCTCTTAAAGTGTAAGTTGTTTACAAAAGTAGCTAACTAAGGGTTAATTTTAGTATTCATAACGTCGACACATATTTAATAATCCTTTAAATCTATCTTAATCTTTCCATAATGTTTTACTAATTTTTTTTTTAAGAATAAGTAATTAACCATAAATATTATTATTGAGTCTTTAAAGTATGTTAAAATAATATTTATTTTAGAACATATATTTAAATATAAAAATAAATATCGTTAAAAAGGGAAAATTGTCTTACGATGTTATATTATATATGCCTTGCGGTTGAAGTAGTCTTCTTAGAATTAATTTGAGAATGACAATTGAGACAATACAGCTGGCAATGGACAGTGGTCCCTTGGTTCACATGGCCATGTACCAGCAATTCCTAATTGCATATTGTCGTCAAAGCTCTATAATATATTCCTCATTCCAGCCACACTATACTTACAAGGCAAAACCATCAAGATACCAATTCTCTAATATTTTTGACATCCTAAGTGTGGACTTGTTCAGTTTTTTTTTTTTTTTTTATATCTTTCATGGCCACCCAACTCGTAAGCCTAGCAGCTGGTCTTGTTCAAAAACCCAGTTATCAAAAAAGTACAATAAAAAGTGCATTAATTCATTATGATCAACAAGCTAAAAATAACAATTTTATGCACAGAAACAATTCTTTTTATGACGAGAAAATCAGTATTCATGAAGTTGAAAGTGTCAATCTGAAGGCAAAAAGGTTCGGCAAGTTGAAAAGAAGAAGAGTTGTTCAGAAGGCACAAGAACTGCCACAGTTGGGATTATGGTGCGTGAAAGCTAGCATAACTTATGTCTTCAGAAAACAAAAACACACTTGTCAAAAATTCAATGCAATTAAAACAGGAATAAATATTTCAAACGTCCCAAAATCCCAACTGCAAAGTTTTAGTTATCATCAGCAGCAACCTTTGAGCCATTTTGTGTATGAAAACAGCGATTTTGATTGCGATGAGAAAAACAGGCGCAGGTTGAAAAGAAGTAGTTCTTCGAAAGCAAGAGTGCAAGGAACAGAAGTGCCTCTGTTGGGATTAGTGCACTTGACAGCTTCTATAAGCCACATCCTGAGGAGAGCCAGAGCTTTTTATAATGAATTTTGTTGTGATGCTTATGATGAATATGACTCCTCAAGGTCTAGATCCCAAGTAATGGTGGTTGATCCATATTTCTCAATTCCGGTTATATATACCTTATAGGCTCTATTCTTCTAGCTAAACTAATTCATTATCATTAATAGCAACCCAAAAAAAAAAAAAAACCTAATTCATTATCAATATTATATTATTTTTCAATAAGAAAACTTATTTATGTATGTGCATTACAGTGCATACGAATTTAAAAATCGTTGATCTATAAAATCAGTTGTACTTGCAATGCTCCACTAAATTGTAGTTGATTATAAATAAATAAATAAATATATATCATGCTATTTTTATTGATCCGTATGTGTAGTAATTTTGGAACTGTTATAGTTCGTTTACCACCTTAATCAAGAAAAGTCAGAAACTGTTAAGGGTAAAAAAATAAAAAAAATAAAGATAGAGAGTAATACTCCTTATCTTTATAAAAAAAAAAGTATGATTTAGATTTATATTTATTTAATGGATAACATAAATCTATTAACTTTACAATAAAAATAACAAAAATCTATTTTCGAAAATATTTTCAGATGTACTTTCTTATGATTTTCCCTTTTAACCAATTTCAATAAGTTTACTTATCTTAAATTTTTTATCCTAAAAAAACACTCTCATACATTCACCAAGTCTTACCCTTTTTTACTAGACACATTGGACATGTCTAACTACTTTTTTAAAAATAAACTTTTAATGCCCTAACAAATAAATACCTTCTAAAATTTAATTTCTTATTTTATCATTTTAAGAATTATACTAATTATGTGTTTATTATATGTATCATTAGCCTTAAAGATTGGGTCAACCCATAGTGGTAATGAAATTTACAAAATTTGCGTGAAGTTATCTTAGAACCCAAAAAAAAAAAAAAAAAAGCCTCAAAGTTTTAATTGGTTGCTAGTCATGAGCTTGCACCCTATCATGTGTAAAAACAAGGAGACAATCTTAAATCCAATTGATGAATGAGACTACAAAAGATCAGTTAACTCTTTTTGGTTCTTAATACATTGATGAATGACTACGAACATAGGTTATAGTGGCCGCCATTGCATAAAAAAAAAGGTCGATGATCGATCCTACATAACACTTAAAAGCCTTTTGACGTTCTATGAATTCGAGAAGGAAGAAAATTTGAGTATGGGAAGGAACATGGAGTGTGAGGTCCAAATTGTGGCCTCTATTGTCGATTGTCTGTGACTTTTGGACGTAAACTAGTACTACCTCAATTCCATAATTTCGTCAAGAATTTAGAGGACACAACAAATTATCAATGAAATTTTCATGGTAGATACTTGGTGTGCACCCCACTAAGTTATATATACCCCTAAGTTTTCTGGTGAAATTACAATAGCCTCAGATAAATAGGAAAACATGACAATTCTCTTCAATTCATGATGTAAAGGGGTAATAATGCTAATTTATTTTCTTCATAATGGAGGTTAGTATCCATCGCAAACTTTTCAAGGGTTATTCATTTGTGCAATAACTGCACTTCATATTATTACAGGACTACTACATAGGTGGTCCATTTGAATGATTTAAAGTGAAACACAAACACATGACAATATCAATTAGCTGAAACAGCTGCTGCTTCTTCCTGCAACTGTCTCACCTTGGTTATGTAATCATTCATTGCTTCCTCCTTAGATTTTCCTACAGCCAAAAACACACGTCAGAAATATTTTTTTATTTTTTTGTGATGGAACATTAATTACTGATATTAAATTAAAGTAATGATAAAGAATGTTTAATTACCTTCAACAGCCTTCCATGCATCCCATTTGGCTCTCTCTTTCATGCTGAACATCCCAGGCCGGCCTACAAATACAATGGCATACACGCAAAATGTATTAAGGGGGCCAAACTCTGGAAATGAAAAATCAGATGGGAGTGCATGCAATTGTGGTACTCGAAGTGTTCCCTTCTAGAAATAATATTCTTTTTGAAACCTAAGTTATAGATGATAATGATAATGTTAGAAGAATAACAAAATAGATCACTATTATATATCATAAATATATAACAATCTCATTGAATATAATATCATAATTACAAATAATTATAATATCAGCTGGTAAGAGGACGCAAGCTACTTACTAGTGTTGACTGGTCCAACAGTAACTTGCTTGTACAGCCCATAGAGAATAAGCTTGTTTTCATTGGAACTTGTTTCTGGCAGAGTCTTGGCTTTCTCAGCATATTCTTCAAACTCCTCCTGCATGATCTCAACGAACTCTGAGACTAGCTACTTAAAAATAGTTTTCCACAGTTGCTATAAACTTGAGCATAACAAAAACCGAATAACAAAATTAGCAAGTACATCATTGAAAAAATAACAAACTCAAGGACAGGATGACAACATTTGAGAATTTAAAATAACTGCCCATTAGTAGTTGCTGAAAAGTATTATCAAGAACAAAAAGAGTACATGCAGTAATGCTTTTTTTTAGCAAGAATTATCACTCTCACCCCAGAACTAGCCTTCAATGTATCTAAAATCATTTAAAAAAAATGACACGCAAAACTGAATGAGTTCTTTAGTAGCCTCTCACAGTTATTCAATACTACTTTCAGCCAACCAGTCACTTCACATCATCAAAACCAGGCACAAAGAAAAAAGAAAAAGGGGTCGGTAACTTTGATTACCCCTATTCTTATTTCAATAATTTCTTTTTACTTTTACTTTTAAAGGAAACTTTGAAATACTCTTTCATCAATTTGAATAATAATAGTATTAATTTTTTATCAATTTTAATAATAATAATATTAATTTTTATCAATTTTAACAATAATATTAACTCCAAAATATCATTAAAAATATTATTAAAATTTATCAAAATAAATACATATAAACAAGTAATCCAAAAGTATTAAGGGATAATAACGATAAAATAGAAACAAAGTAATAATATGATATTTCAAAGGTAATAATTCCAAGAAAAAGGGTCGATAAAAGAGCTGGCAAGTTTTCTAACTCGTGTACATTTAATTTAATATAAAAAAATTAGATAAATACCCAAGGTCCACTAGTAGCTGAAGAATTTGTGAGCAATTAGTGCAATTGTTTTAAAAAAATGACACCGCACAATCAAAATATCATTTTATGTTTTTTTCAATTATTCTTTCTAGGCTTAATTACTCGATTAATCTTAAAACTTTAAGTAAACTCATAGCTACCTAAATATTTAAATTATATAATTTAAATATTAATTTTTTTAAAATTTATACATAATTATTTAAAATTTTAAATCGTATAATTTAATCCTTACACTTTTAAAAATTTACATAAAAGTCTTAATTTAAACCTATGTGTGAATTAAAATTATAAGATAAGATTTAATTGAGATTAAATTGTATTATTTAAAAGTTTAAAATTTTTTATGTAAAATTTTAAAATTTTGAAAATCAAATAATACATTTTAAAAATTTGAATACAAAATTATACGTTTTAAAAATTTGAAAACGTAAATTTAGTTAAAATTTTTATACTAATAATATAATTTAACCTTTTTTTTATTTTTTTAAATTACTTTACAATTATTCATGTTAACAATAGTTAGTTCACCTGTCATTACCCCTAACTAAATTTCAAATGGATTAACATAAACCTCATTACAAACTTCTGTGGTCCAATTGAATGACATGCATAGAGAAATTTAAGATTATAGTTGCTTTTGAATCAAATATTCGGATTTATTATGAAAAATTGACAACTTTCTGTTGGTTTGTAAACTTGTTTACAAGCCTAAAGAAATCAAAAACAAAATTTGAAACATTCTAGCCCATTCGTCAAATTTCGGAAGCTTCTAAGCATGATCCTGGATCGATAAGGATATGTACCGTCATTGGTAAGAAGAAAATCAACGTTGTGAAGATAAATTGGTTTAGATTGTTTTGGTGGTTTAGATCAGATGGCTTAGATTTATTTGTTGTTTTCTATAAATACCTCTCATTAGCAATGTAATAATCAAGTTAAAGAAATCAAACCAAAATTCAATAATTTCGAAAGTTGTTTCTCGGAAAATTTTCTCGAGTGTTCTCGAAGTTTTTGGAGAGTTTTGATCCATAATTTTCCAACAAAGCAGATCAGTAGTTGGAAATATAAATATACACTATTGTATATCAAATCAAGCTCGACGACAACCACGACGCCGCAAGAATCATCCAGACGGAGTTCCTGACGCTGGCCCACGATTCTCCTGGTTTCCGCTGTAGCGAAGTTAACTCACCGAGTTAGCCGAAGTCAGGCCGACCGAGCCGGAAACCGCCGACCGAAGCCGACCGAGCAATTGCCGAAGGAGTTGACCGAGCCGCGTGAAGTTTGACCACCAGGCCGATCGAGCCACTGCCGCTTTGACTGACCGTCAAGCCGCTTGACCAGTAGCCGAGACAATTGACCAAAAAAGGTGACTTTGATAGTTGACTTTTTATCGCCGACTTCGACCGCTGACAAAAAAATCCGGCTTTTTTCCCACGTAGTTCCTCTTAAGGTTTTTTGACGCTCGAATCCATCTCAGGCGATCAATTTACAAATTCTCACTATATTGATAGTTATGTCAAACGGAGGTATGTCATCGTTTCAAGTCCCGACACCAACAACCAGCAACTATGATAATCGAGTATCAAGATGAAGGCTCTTTTCTGCACATGACGCTGGGAAGTCGTAGAGAAAGGCTTTCGAGCTGACGATTTAAGCTACTCTAACGCAAAGGCAAAAAGAATCTTTGAAAGATTTGAGAAAGAGAGACAAGAAAGCTCTTTTCTTATCTATCAAGCCTTAAATGATGATGGGTTTCAGAAGATTTCAGATGCAACATCTTCCAAAGCAAACATGGAATAAGTTTCAAATTTCTTTCAAAGCCGAGCCGAGAAAGTGAAGTTAAGGTCTGCCTCCAAACACTAAGAGAGTGAGTTCAATCTCTACATATGAAAGCTTCCGAATCTATTTCCCTCTATTTCTTGAGAGTCGCAGTTGGTTCTAATCAATTAAAAAGAAACGGTGAGATGTTGGGAGATGTTAGAATAATGGTGAAGATACGTCGCTGATTAGAGTTCAAATTTGGACATATCGTCGTGACGATCGAGAAACAAAAGATTTGGAAGAAATGACCATTGATGAACTCAACGGGTCATTACAAGCATATAAAGAAAAGCAAAGTTAAGCAAGGGATCACCGAGCAACTCTTCAAGATGCAATTCAAGGATAAGCATGAAAGCCAAAGCAATGACATAAACCAACGTGGCCGAGGTGTAGTGCAGTAGAGAGTCAGTGGACGAGGTGGAAACCATACTGTGCCGACAAAGTTGGAATTACAACAATAATTCCAAGAACTTTGAAAGAGCGGAAAGCTCAACACAAAGTCGAGGAAGAGGTAATATGAACTCAAGGTATGAAAAATCTCAAGTTCAATGCTATAATTGTCGAAATTTGGACATTACGTCAGAATGTAGCTCCCAATAATAGAGTAGATGAGAAAATCAACTACATGTAGAGAAGACCGATGAGAAAGAAACTCTTTTCTAGCACGAAAGCGAGGGTAATAGTATAACCAAATTCCCGGTATCTCGACAATGAGCAAGCAACCATATGGAAGGAAAGACATGTTCGTGGAACTAGACGAGTCAAGAAGTTGGAAATGTTTCATTCTGGAGATGATTCAAACGTAGCAAGAAAGGAAATGAAAAGGTAACATTCTTATTCGTTTGAAAGATGGGCAACATCAATTTATTTCCAATGTTTACTATGTCCCAAATATGAAAAGTAACATTTTAAGTTTTGGACAACTCATAGAGAAAGGTTATGGATATTCATATGAAGGATTGTAATCTTTCTATAAAAGATGATAAGAATAACCTCATCGCTAACGTGCCGATGTCAAAGAATAGAATGTTCGATCAACATACAAAATGACATTGCAGTGTCCGAAAGCCTCGCTATAAAGATGCATCGTGGCCATGGCATCTTTCGATTCCTGGACATCTCAATTTTGGAGGATCGAGTCAAGCTACCTGCCAAGGAGACAGGGCGGGACTACCTTGCATTAACCATCCTAATCAACTTTGTGAAGCGGTGTGCCTACTCTGAAGCAATTCAAAAAAGCTTTAAAAGGAGTCGACTCAAGAGCGTTAAGCCACTCGAGCTAATCCATACTCGATACCATGACCGATCGCTTCAGTTCTCTCTGCACGTAACTATTTTCTTCTTTTTATTGATGATTTTTCAAGAAAAACTCGGGGTATATTTCTTGAAACAAATCAAGTTTTTGAAGTATTCAAGAGGTTCAAAGCTACAAAGTTGAAAGAAAAAAGTGGTAGAAAAATCAAAGCCATGTCGTAGATCCGACCGAGGTGGAGAATTTACATCCAAGGAGTTTCAAGAGTTCGTGAAGCAAATAGAATTCATAGATCTTTAACAAGCAAGATCCCCCCAACAGTAATGGGTAGAATTAAAGAAAGAACCGAACAATCCTCAATATGGCACGAAGCATGCTCAAAGCAAGAAACTACCCAAAGAGTTTTGGGCGCATGAGCAGAAAATGCGCTTACTTTGTCAAACCGATCTCCAACAAGAAGTGTACTGGGAAAGACACCGCAAGAGGTACATGGAGTGGAAGAAAGCCGATATTTCCCACCCAAGAGTCTTTGGAAGTATAGCCCATGTTCATGTACCGGATGAGAGAAGAACAAAGCTCGATGATAAAAGCGAGAGTTTTATCTTCATTGGTTACGATACTAATTCAAAGTGGCTATAAGTCGTACAACCCACACAATAAGAAGATTGTGATTAGTCGAGACGTGTGGTATTCGAATGAAGAAGGAGAATGGGATTTTAAATCCCATGTAGATAACTTCAATTTCTTTCCTCGCCATTGTTAAGATGAAAGCGTACAACGAGGAGCAATCCGTAGAAATTCAACAAGATCCAATGACTCCACCTACTTCACCAATGCCAACCACTCACGAAGATTCGTCATCATCTTCGAGTGGAAGTTGAAAGAGCCATGACACGTACAAGAAATCTCCAAGATCTTTATGCGAGGTAACGTAACGACAAGATAATTTTACCTTATTCCGTCTCTTGACAGGAACCAACTGAGCCAAGAAGCTGCAGTTATAAGGTGCTGAGAGATGCGATGGACGAAGAAATCAATGCCATACAGAAGAACGACAATGGGAACTTGTTTCACTTCCCAAAGTGGCATAAGGCACAAAGTGTCAAACGGGTGTACAAGACAAAGAGGAATGCTAAGGAGAGATTGAAAGACACAAGGCGAGGCTAGTAGCAAAAAAGGATATAGTCCAAAAGGTCGGAATTGACTACGAGATGAGGTATTTGCTCGTTGCTCGATTAGAAACTATAAGACTAATCATTTCTTTGGGTACTCAAAATAAGTAAGATACATCAAATGGATGTAAAATCGCTTTTCTAAACGAGTCCTTGAAGAAGAAGTCTACATTAAGAAACCATCAAAGCATGAAGCAAAAGGTCACAAAGACAAGGTATTGAAGTTGAAGAAAGCTCTTTATGGGTTAAAGAAAGCACCAAGAGCATGGAATAACCGCATCGACAAGTACTTTCTCGAGAACAACTTCATCAAGTGTCCCTATGAACATTCACTCTACATCAAGATTGAAGATGGCGATATTCTAATCGCTTTTCATATCAGAGATGATCTCATCTTCACCTAAGTAATCCAAAGCTATTTGAAGATTTTAAGAAGGTGACGACCCGAGAGTTTGAAATGACAGATATCGGGTTAATGGCATACTACCTTGGAATTGAAGGAAGCAAAAGGAAGAAGGTATCTTCATCTCTCAAGAAACCTATGCAGGAGAGATACTAAAGAAGTTCAAGATGAACGATTGCAAGCCGATCAACACCTCGGAATGTGGAATCAAACTATCCAAGCACGTAAGATGGTGAAAATGCGTGATCCAACATTTTTCAAAAGTTTAGTTGAAGTCCTGCGTTATCTCACGTGTACAAGGCCCTGACATCACGTACGCTGTCAGATTGATTAGTCGCTATACGCGAGAAACCGACAATCACCCATTTCAAAGTCAGCAAAAAAGAATCCTATGCTATCTAAAAGGTACAATTAATTTTAGCTTGTTTTATTCGCCTTCTAATAATTACAAGCTTGTCGGATATAGTGATAGCGATTTTGGCGGAGATATAGATGATCGAAAAGCACCTCCTGGATTTGTGTTTTTCATGAGATACCGTTTTACATGGATGTCAAAAAGCAACCGATTGTCACCTTGTCTAGTCAGAAGGTAATATGTAGCCTACCTCACGTGTTTGCCATGCAATTTGGCCGAGAAACTTGTTAAAGGAGCTAGGTTTGACACAAGAAGAGCTAACCAAAATTTGTGTCGATAACAAGTCAACCATTGCCTTAGCCAAAAATCCTGTTTTCCATGATCGGCAAACACAATACATATCGATATCATTACATCAAGGAGTACATCACAAGAAAGGATGTACAACTCGAGTATGTAAAATCATAAGATCAAATTGCCGACATCTTCACTAAACCACTCAAGCAAAGAAGACTTCACAATTGAGAAATTTGCCTTTAAGATCATAAAACAAGTTTACGTGAGTGTTGGTTTGTAAACTTGTTTACAAGCCTAAAGAAATCAAAAACAAAATTTGAAACATTCTAGCCCATTTGAAGTCCAAATCAGGCTTCTACGGTGATGATCGATAGCATGATACACATTACTGGTATAAGAAAAATCAAATTGCCAGTTAAGATGTTTGTTTTAGATTTTTTGGTAGATTGCTTTTAAGGCTAGCTTAGATTTATTTGTTGTTTTCTATAAATATCTCTCAATAAGAATGTAATAATCAAGTTAAAGAAATCAAACGAAAATCAATAATTTCAGTGTTTCGAAAATTGTTTCGAGCGTTTCTCGAAGCGAGAGTTTTGATCCATAATTTTCCAACACTTTCAACATATTTTCCTCTACAAAAATTTCTTGGTGAAAATCCATAACCCAGAATTAAGAATATGTGCTATCAGATAGCAAGAAACGATTACTCAGAAATATAATTGAAACATTTGGCAAAAGAACACCAGGATTGAAGAAGCTGGCTGACAACTGACTCATGAAAAATTATGTAATTAAAATTGTCATTCTACTTCTTTTTTTTCTTTTACTGTACTCTTTTTTATTTGTTTATTGAGAACACATTAAGATCCTTCGGTCTTAATACAATCAAAACCTGAATTACATGCATCTTTCAAATACAAGTCACAACGAAGACAACAAAGATACATGGATATAAATGATGGAAAAAAAAACGATGATTCTCATAAATGATCGAAACATGGAACATCGATCTGAATGAATTTAACAGCAAAAGGGAAAAAGGTAGTAAGAAGAGTAGCACAAAATTGAAGATAGATTAAAGCGGACCTTTAAACTCATTGGATTAGTAGCAGAAGATGACTTCGGTGGTAAGAAATGCCGAGTAGCAGAAATGCAGAAATGTAGCGTAGCTGTGTGCCCGAGGCAAATACCCAAGTCCGCAACTTTATGAAGGAAAACAGATACGCATATATTCCCTGCGGAATGGCGATTATAAATGCAAGTGGCAGAAAAGGAAAGTGATTATTTTTCCGTCTAAATGAGACCGAATCTTACAATCAAATCACAAAGCGGCATGGAGAATTCGAACCAGATACGGATATGATGCAAACGCACTAAGATACACTGTTCAACTCCATCTAATGTTGTAAAATTTAGATAAATCAAAACAAATTGTTCTTATGTATCAAATTTAATCTACATCTAACCCATTTAAAACTTCTTCGGATATAAACACTTAATAAATTTAGCTAGAAGTGTTGTGTGTAATATCACAATTCAATCCAAAAACATTCAAGAAATCATATGGATGTAAAATTTAAATATAACGTAAACAAAATAGATTGAAAACATACATCTTATCATTGTTCAAATTTTAGTACTTATACATGAATTTTAATGTATTTTCGATTTGATGCTCTCACTGTTTTTTTACACTTATTCTCTACGTTTTGATGGTGTATCTTAATGTATCGATGAATATTGAAAGGACTCGATGATTTATAAAGGTACTTCCATCAAGAACCTCGTTCGGTTTCGTAACTGACGTACAGTTCCGACGAAACCGAACCGTCACCATCGTTCACCATTGCGTTGCACCACTTTGATGTTACATTCTCCCACTTGGTGCAAACGTTAAGCGAAATTCTCTTGAGTAACAAAATACATAAATCATAGCGATAAGTCCTCTAAGAGCGAGTATTATCTTCCATGTATTACAATATATTTAATTTCTCAAGTACTATATTTTATGTGGTAACGAAACTTAATGAATAAATTCTATATTTATTCTTGGTCCAATAAAATATATATTTTCTCAAATATATTAAGGTGTAGATGAATATGAGAAAATATCACAGTATATAAAAGTTTTATTAATAAATTGTATATATACATTTACAAAGTGGAACAAATTCCCATTTTCTCTACATAATCCTTGAATTTTATTGGTGGCATGCCTTTAGTCAAAGGATCAGCAATCATCAACTCAGTGCTTACGTGTTCAATGACCACTTTTCTTTTCCTTAACACGTTCTCTTATGACTAAGTATTTTATGTCGATGTGCTTACTACGACTACCACTTTTGTTGTTCTTAGCCATAGACATAGCAGCTGTGTTGTCACAGTACAATCTTAATTGCCTATAAATATAGTCAACTACTCTAAGTTTAGAAATGAAACTCTTCAACCATACATCATGCGATGTGGCCTCAAAACATGACACGAACTCGCCCTCCATAGTGGAAGTAGCAGTCAAGGACTGTTTTGCACTCCTTCAAGACACAGCTCCACCGGTAAGTATAAAAATGTAACCAGATGTTGATTTTCGTGAATCAACACAACCAGCGAAGTCTGCATCGGAGTATCCAATTACTTCCAGTTCTTTGGTTCGTCTATACATGAGCATATAATCCTTGGTTCTTTACAGGTACCTCATCACTTTCTTTGCAGCTTTCCAATGGTCAACACCTGGGTTATTCTGATATCTCCTTAACTTCCCAACAACAAATGCAATGTCAGGTCTGGTATAGACTTGAGCATACATCAAGCTTCCAACGGTTGGATCATATGGAATGGTTTTCATCTGTTCTCTTTCAAAATCATTCTTTGGGCATTGGTCCAAATTGAACTTATCACCCTTTCACAATAGGAACAACACTTGGTGAACAATCTTTCATCGAAAATCTCTCTAAAACTTTATTGATATAGGTTTCCTGAGATAAACCCAAGACACCTCGAAGTCTATCTCTATTAATCTTAATGCCAATGACATAAGATGCCTCACCCATATCCTTCATATCAAAAATTTTAGAGAGTAATTATTTTACCTCGTGTAGTAAACCATTATCGTTGGCTGCAAGTAATATATCATCCACATATAACGCAAAAAAAAAAAATCTTACTCCCACTAACCTTCTGGTATATACATTGATCCATAACGTTCTCTTCAAAACCAAATGAAGTGATGACAATATGAAATTTCAAATATCATTGATGGGAAGCTTGTTTTAATCCATGTATGGATTTATTAAGCTTACAAACCAAATGCTCACCATCACTAGAGAAGAATCCTTTAGGTTGTTTCATATAAACCTTTTTCTCTAGGTTACCATTAAGGAAAATCGCTTTCACATCCATTTGATGCAAATCCAAATCAAAATGGGCAACCAATACCATAACCACCCAAAGTGAATTTTTCTTAGATACAGGAGAAAATGTTTCCGTGTAGTTAATTCCTTCCCCTTGAGTGAATCCTTTGGCAACGAGTCTTGCCTTATGTCTCTCAATGTTGCCTTGCGAGTCTTTATTTATTTTGAAAACCCATTTACATCCAATGGCTTTCACACCATCAAGCAAATTGACAAGATCCCATACTCGATTAGGTGCCATATAATCCATCTCTTCTTTCATGGCATTGTACCATAAGTTAGAAACATTAGAACTCATGGCCTGTGAAAACCTCTCAGAATCATTTTTGGCTCCAACATTATAGTCACATTCTTGTAGATACACAACATAATCACTAGGAATCGTTGATTTCCATACTCTAGTAGATCTTCTTAATGTTGCATCAAGATTATCCCGAGGAACATGATCATGTTGTTCAGCTGGTTGTTCAACAGCTACAAGCATTTGTTGAACTTCAACATCTAATGGATCAGGATTAACAATTTATGGTACTTTCAGAATTGGTTTTTCAACACGCGTTTGTACTCAAGGCGTGTTGTTAACAATAATGATCAGTCCATTACTTGAAGTGGCACATGGAGCATCTGAATGATCTTTCTTAGAACCAATGCCCTGGGCTCGATCGTTCCCACTAATCAAGTAATTTTCAAGAAATTTTGCATTTCTTGATTCCACAAACCTAGTGTTCTGAGATGGACAGTAAAATCTATAACCCTTAGACCGTTCAACATATCCAATGAAATACCCACTAATGGTCCCTGGGTCCATCTTCTTCTCTTATGGATTATAAATCCTTACTTCAGACGGGCATCCCCAAAGGCATATATGTTGCAAACTCGGTTTCTAACCTTTTCATAATTCAAATGGCATATTTGAGACATCCTTGGTTGGAACTCGGTTTAATATATACACAACCATCTTTAAAGCTTCAATCCACAAGGATTTAGGAAGATTGAAGTTACTAAGCATACTCCGCACCATGTCCAATAGTGTTCAGTTTCTCCTTTCTGCTACACCATTCTGGTTTGGTGAACCAGGCATAGTGTATTGGGCAACTATCCCATGTTCTTGAAGAAACTTAGCAAACAGACCAAGCGCTTATCCATTCTTAATGTATCTACCATAATATTCACCACCTCTATTTGATCTCACGATCTTTATTTGCTTTCCATATTGTTTCTCTACTTCAGTCTTAAATCTCTTGAAGGCATCTAATGCTTCACTCTTATTATTACGCATATAGAGATACATATATCGAGAAAAATCATCAATAAAGTTGATAAAATATTTCTGAACTTGAATATCCATGTCTGGACAACATATATCCGTATGTATGATTTCTAATATGTTTGAACTTCTATTGGAACCTTTCTTTGACTTGTTAGTCTTCTTTCCCTTAATGTAGTCCACACATGTCTCAAAATTAGTAAAATCTAGAGTACTAAGTACCCCATCTTTCACTAATCTTTTAATTCTTTCTATGCAGATATGTCCTAATCTTCTATGCCATAATGTAGAAGAGTCATTGTCAATAATACACCTTTTAGTGTCAGCTTGAACTTGCATAGCGTTATGAGTGGCATTATTTCATAAATTAATGCAGTAAAGACCATCATACAAAATATCATTCCCAACACAATTAGATTTATTAAATAAACTGAAAGATGTTTCTGAAAAGTGAAATGAATAACCAAAAGGTACAAGTCTTGAAATTGAAATCAAGTTTCTAGAGAAACTTGAAACATAAATGGTCTTTTCTAATTCTAAAATAAAATCACTACTTAAAATCAAATTGCATGTCCTTACAGACTCCACATGTGGGCCCATCTTGTTACCAGATAAAATGTATTGTTCACTTCCCACTGGCTCCCTTAGATTTCACATACCCTGTAAGGAGTTTGTAACATGGATTGTAGATCCAAAATCAATTCACTAGGTGTTAATATTAACATTAACTATATAGATTCATAACAAACAAATGAGGTTGGATTACCTTTTTCCTCAAGCCTTTTCTGGAATTTGATACATTCCTTTTTTATGTATCCCTTCTTTTTACAAAAGAAACACTTAGCTTCTTTTTTAATATCATCTTGAGATGGAATTATCCCATTCCCTTTATATTTGTTTTGAGATTTATCATTCTCATTGGTGAGTCCCTTTATATTTGTTTTGAGATTTATCTTTCTCATTGGTGAGTCTTAAGGAAGAGAACTTCATAATAAGGGTGTTTGCTAAAACCTTATCTGAAGTGACGAATTGATTATCAATGACCTTTAACAAGTCTTGAACATTGTTATATTGATCAACAAAATCATGAATACCGGTAGAGATTTTAGTCTTAATGAACATCATGCTAAGACGATTAGATCGCTCTAATTGTTCATAAAGTATGATATTCTCTGGAGTACTGGTTTGAGTAATTTTAGGTGGTTCATTTTTCCTAAACATAATCAATATCCATCCACCCTAGTTGAAGGAGAATTATTTCCTTCCATATTTTATAATTATCCTCTTTCAGATAGGGAATGTCACAATGGATATTAGAGAAATTTACAGGTTGAGAACCTACAATTAAAAATTATGTGTTTATTAAAATTTGAGAGCTAAATTATAGCCATTCTTTACCAATGTAATTCATGAAAAATATGAATCTAGTGACATAAAACTTGTCTGTGGGATAAAGTTTTAATTCAATTAGATTCATCCTAACTTTACAATAAAATTATCAAATTATGTTCATTTTCTTAATTCCTGTGGGTAAATTAAAAAATATAATTTGATATTATATCCTAATTAATCACACAAAATATAATAAAAATTTCTGTGAGATAAGATTTATTATATCACATATGATTAATTACAATTAATTTTTATTTTTTTAAATGTGATCATAAATAAACTTTATTATAGTTTTAAAGATGGTGTGGCTATTCCCTAATTAATTAAACTATATGAATCACTTAAATATTAATTAAATCATTAGGTTCAATTATTGCATAAAACCATAAGTAATATTAATTTAATTTCAAATGTGCAAATATTATCTATCTTAAGATTGCATGTATGACAATAAATTATACAAACTAAAATAAATAATATAAGCACTAATTAAATCCATAAAAAGCCATTAACAATTAATTTCATTATATATAAGTTAGTTAACAAAATTTTTATATGCATAATTAATTACACAATTTACACATACAAATACCAAAATAAATCATTTAAGCATAATGCATTTAAATAATTTTTTTAATGTGTCCAAAAATTATTTAAATAAATATCACATATATAATAATTATTATACATATGACAAACATAAGTTAAATAATTAATTAAAATTATATTCAGATTTTTTTTATTTATAAAAATTGAATTTCAAATACATATAAAAATATGCTAGAAACATTATATATCATAAAAGCGTTCTAGTCTAACGGACCGAACACCACATTCCCATCCATGGAATATGGGCTTGATTCTCAGCTAAAGCATTATTTTGTTTAAAAATCAAACTTTGAATATATATAAATTTAAGTGATACAATAATAAACGCAAGAATTGTTGCACCCCATTGGACGGGTTGTTTTTACCTCACGCGAGGCATGGGTCCGAGTCCCCAGAGAGCATGATTTCAAAATTATTTTTTTTAACTTCATCTTCAACCTCCAGCCGGGTTAACTCGACCCGGTTTTGATCCTAACGGATACCCAGTTGTATCTTTCTATTCTGGCTATGAAATCCGGTGTTCTTTTTAACAAAATTCTCATAATTTGATTTCCGAGTGATTCATAGTCTTAGTTTGAATAAAAAACATTATTTTAAATAAAAAATCAATTAATGATTCAAATGAATACCCACGGTAAATTGAATTTATTTTTTCATTGTTTTTCAAGTTTAAATTTACAGAATCACTCTAAAATCAATATTGAAACAATTTAATTTGCATATTCATCAAAAATAAACAAAATAAAAATCCCAAAATCTCAGTTCCTCGGGAAATAGAGCAAAACATAGACGTTTTCAAAAATGGCTCTGATACCAAATGTAATATTATAATTCAATCCAGAAACGTTCAGGAAACCATATGAATGCAAAATTTAAATACAACGGAAACAAAATGGATTGAAAAACATACCTCCTATCATTGATTAAATTTCAACACTTACACGAAAATTCAAATGAATTTTTGATTTGATGCTTTTACTGGTTTCTCACACTTATTCTCTGTGTTTTGATGGTGTATCTTAATGTATCAATGAATAGTGAAAAGGACATGATGTTTTATAAAAGTTCTTCCAACAAGAAGCTCATTTGGTTTCGTAACCGACGTACGATTCCAATGATATCGAACTATCATCACCATCCACCATTGCGTTACAACACTTTGATGTTACATTGTACCCATACTTAACGAATCTTGTCGTGTCAAATCTGCACGTTTAACAACCATAATGCATACTTGATTTTAAATAGGATGGTAAATTAGATCAATAGTATCGATATAGTTTACAAGAGTTAGTGATCTCTTGATCACGTTCTTTGTGATCTTTATTTTAAGGTAGAATATCCTAGATTTTTTATTTTATAAAAAATTATACATAAATTTAATTTTAATAAAAATTATGTATTGTTATTTAATAAAATAAGAAATGTTAAAAAAATAAACTTTTGTGCATACTTTATAAGCACTGTACTTATATCGTGATAAATAACATAATTATATTTAAAAAGTATGAAGTGATTTATTTTTTAAGATAATTTTGTCAAATCATACATGTGATATTGGTATAAAAATGTGTGTAAATAAATTTAGGAAATGTTTATATAAAGAAAATGATTACTTTTTTCTCTTAATTTTTTCAGAATAAAATTGAACTTATTTATTTATTTTCTGAACAAGTTACACATGTAGCTTTTAAATAAATTGAAAATTAATGGGATAAAACCTTGAAACAAAAAGAATATATGTAAATTTTTGGTGAAATAAGAGACTCCCAGACGTTTTCCACCCTTTATAGCGTGTCGATTTCCGGAAAGAATTTTTCTAAAAATTACTCAAATATTTACTATCCAATTATTTTTTTTCTTACTCTTAAATGAATTTAATATTTAATAAATAAAAATACCACATATTTTA
Organism: Hippophae rhamnoides; assembly: GCA_033030585.1. Taxonomy (NCBI): domain Eukaryota; kingdom Viridiplantae; phylum Streptophyta; class Magnoliopsida; order Rosales; family Elaeagnaceae; genus Hippophae; species Hippophae rhamnoides. Next base: position 54,666,893 of record CM065428.1, on the reverse strand, counting down.
AACCACCAAAATAAGTTATTAAAATCTAACTTATATATTTTTATTATTAAAAAATAACTAATCATTCATATTAAATATCATCCAATTATATCTAGTAAAACTTAAATTATGATTATTCAAATACATTCAATATAAATACTATTCATTTAGACTCGTTTTGATATTATTTTTTATTTTTCTTCTAATTATGAGTATTATTTTATGTAATTTTAACCTTTTATCTCTCTATTCAACAGTAAGAGTAAGCACTATCGATTTAATCAACATTGGTATATTATATAAACCAACTTAACTTATCTACGAAGTTTTAAAAAAATCTATAAATTTTAAAAAATTTACCTCAAATTAATCTAAAAAGTTACTTTAATAGTAATCCATTTTGTGCTTTTAGATATTTTAATTTATATCAAAAATTTCTTTACATAAATATAACTTAAAATTAAGAAAAATTCCTAACATTCTATATTTTTTCTATACATTTCTATTTAGAAATATTTAATTTTATTATAAGTTGGATTGTTGTCATCATCAAACCAGACAAAATTAAAAAAAAATAACAAAAATACAATATTTAGAATTTTTATTTACAAAGAATAAAAGTTGAGAACAAAAGACTAAGAATGTTATTTATTGCATGCGTTTGAAAAATTGACTAATTTTCATTCATTTATTTCCCTATAATATTGACTGTTGTGTTAGGCTTAATTATTTCTTTATTTTTGGACATCAATATGACATTATTAAGTTTGCTCCATGTCAATGACATAAACTTGGTAGTTTAATAACGTTTAACTAATAATTCGGATTCCTAATTAATAACATAGTTTTGTCAATGCTCGAAAGCTAATTTGTGAAGAACTTGGAAGATATCATCTGTACAAGTTTCCGTTTGGAATTGCTTTCTCATGATTCCTAATGGTCCAAATCACTTATTAAAATCTTTGGCAATTTTGCCAAGAAGTGATTCTAAAATCAAGAGAATCATTATTAGTTCTTTTAGGGAAAAAAAAAACAAATAAGTAGTTTTACGAGAAGTATCCACATTGTTACATATATATATACAGAATAATTAATCATGCATGTATCAATTATCATCAGAAATTTCAAAATATTTACAACAAAAAACTCATAACTTGATACAAGGCATTAATTAGATAGTCATGACTCATGACACTTCCTTTAGTATATGAGTGCAACTACAACCTCAAATATTTTGAGTGTTTATTATTGACCACTTAGATAACGATATTAAGTACCTCATCATCAAATTCAGATTCTGGTAACGTTCATGTAGGAGGCTGCCATTAATTTTTAAAATATGTCATCAATGATATCCGAGAGGAGCAGCAGAATCCTTCAGTTCACGTCCCTGATAATGTACATCCTGCATTTCATTAACACAAAAGTATTCCATGCATCAATAAAATTTTCATCTAATATCAAACTATCAATCAAATGCAAACACCATGCCCTAATTAAATAGCTACTTGTTTTTAAAAATTAATTTAACTGAGCATATCTCAAAATCATCGATATATTATGTGCACATATGTATATTAGGTTGCACATAGGTCGTGTGAAAGATGTATAGTTGTCAAAACTTCAAAAATCCCAAGATCTTGAGAATAATTACGTGTCAGAGAGAAAAATGAAGGAAAATAAAAAATATTGGTACACCAGAGGAGAAATTATTAGAATTGGTACTTAAAAAAAAAACTTGTTCATCTTAACCCTTTATTTCAAAATAATATAAGTGTTAGAAATGAGTACTAAATTAACGATTATGGTCATCTTAATGACTAAAGGCATACATCACTTTGTATTTAAGGATTTTTTAAGCCAAAGATATATGAGTTTACTTCTCTGTTAGAATTTACCTATCTTCCTATATTATGGTAGTATATAAAAAATTTCAAAGATTTTGAGCCTAATATGGCAAAAATACACACACACAAAAAAAACACCCAAATTGATAAACTGAAATAGAGAATATTATATTACCGATGCAAAGTGATTAACATCACGATGATGGGCTTCATCAGCTCTCACAACCATGACAACATCTTTTAAGGTTGCATCACGAGGAAGCTGCCAATAATCAATGGCAATGGCTGGTGCTGGGACGTTCTTAATGTTGCCTTTGTCCAATTCCCTCAAGAACTCAGTGTATGAATGGATTGCTTCCTCTTCTAAATAACCCACCATTCGATGAGCGAATTTGGGCGAAATGAGATAGCCCAAGAAGTAAGCATTAAAGAAAACACCTTGAACAGCAAAGACAAGTGTACGCTCATACCACCTAGGCTTGGCTACTTCCATAAATGTCATAAGATGCATCCTTTCATTCTCAGCCTCTTCAAGTAGAGCTTTGATCCACCCACCACTTGGTTCAAATTTTCTCAATGATTTGCAATGCAGAAGCATACCTCCTACCATCCCTGGCACTGCAGCCACTGTTTCTAGCATCATTGCTCTGCAGCCATATCTTCTCTGTAATAACAAAATTATTATATTAATTAATTTCATTTTCTTTCTAGTTAGTTGATGCACGGTATGTATTTAACAAATATATAAAACTACAATTCAAAATATTGTTCTGTTTGAATTTGCTTCTCTAAGGAGTAGTTTAAAAGTACTTATTAGTTTGAAACAAATTATGTTTGGTCAAAAAAAAGTTTCAGTAGAAACATATTTAGCATAAATTTATAAGTACTCACTAATTTGAAGTAAAGTATGTTTGGTACAAAAACGAGAACCATATTTAGCATAAAATTATTAGAAATGAGCATCAATTTGTATTCATTCTTTCAAGAGAACAAATTATTTTTCAAAATTTTGAAAACATTCTTCCAAAACATGCATAAAAATATACCTCAAATAAAGAAATGATTGCAAAATAGATTTATATATATTAATAGCCAAAATATATACCTTTATTTTTTTTAATTTTCACAAGTTTCGTAAACATTTGAGAACAATTTAAAATTAAACTCTAAAAGTATAAAATAAAATAAAATGACCAAATATTAAAAAAAATACTAAATTATAAGAAAATTAAAGAGGTTAAAGTGTGAATGTATATATATGTATATGTATGTATACATGTATAAATACAAAAATAAAAAATAATAACAAGGAATCAAAGTATAGAATATATAAAAATATAAAGATAATTTATAATTTAATCTTGAGGTAAACATAGGATCAAATTAATACAAATTAAATCATAATCGAGTTTGAAGATTTTTGATTTAAATCTAATCCAATGATATATTCAATCTAAGTCAATTCGAATATGAGTAGATTGAAATTTTTAGATCAGATAATATTATATTAATATTAAAATTTATTTATGAATTATTATCATATATAAAATACCATATACATAAAATTTAAATTTTACATTAATATATTTATAGAAAAATTTATTATTTATAATTACAACTAAGAAAATCAAAAGAATAAAAAATATATTTATACAATTATTAAATTGTTATAAATATTTATATTTATTTTTTAAACTAATATAGTAATTCAATGTAATTATATTATGTATAATATTTAAAAATAAAATATAAAATAAAATATGTATTTATTTATAATTTAATAGTAATTGAGTTTGTATAGTATACATATTATTACAAAATTTATCGATTTGAATCCAAACAAATTGTATATTTTTAATATAATTATGATCCAATTATAAAATTTGATAATCTAATATAGTCTATATAGTACAAATAAGAACAAATTTTTTAATTTAAATAAATTTATCATATTATTTACTGATTCCTGGTTGAATCTTTAATTTTATTATCAAAGAATAAAGATTTTCTAAAACAATTAAGACAAATTGATGGAATGATAAGGGTACACCGTACATATTAATTGAATATTTATTTACTTAACATGTTACAATCAATTAATAGTAAATGTGGGCTAGCATTGTTTTCTTAGTTATGGAAAATAGGTGGTACCTGAAAGAACAAATCAGTAGGCAATCTGAGGGATTTGACAGTCCAATAAGCCAATTTGTCCATGAAAGTAGTAGGCGCGTGGTGCTTATGCAGATCAATTGTTAGGTCGGATTTGTAAGTTTCCCATGGCTTCAAAAGATCATTACAACACACAAATATCAATACCCCCTTTGTCAAATCAGATCATCTACGACGAAAGATCATTAAGAGAGAAAGAAAATAAGAAGATCTATAAACTTACCCTGAAACAGGTCCATTTCCAGTCAGTACCATCTTCCTTGGTAATCTTATTGGGTGTGACACCCCAATAACTCACAACCCTTTTCTCATCCTTATTGTTCTGCCCACCAGCTGAAGCCTTTGTCTGCTTCTCCTGTTCATTATCCTTCTCACTAATCGCAACAGTGCTTTCGTTTCTGATGCTAAAACCCTTCCGAGTCCAATAAACAGACGTTGTCCTTGTCCAAATCGGATTAACACCACTACCCATTAAAGGATTCAACGTACCGGCCTTGGTTACATTTGTTACAACTGCATCGTTGGCCATAGCACGAGTTGTTGCGCTTGAGAAAAAGCGAGTCCCTGCCATGGCTAACATCGACTTGCCTAGTTCCTTGTAAGCACCACTTCGACTCATCATCATGACGCTTTAACAAACCAGATGAATTATTAGTCGGAGAAAAATGGATGGTTGCAATGAGGAAATAGTTTTATATTGGTGATCTGGGTTTTGGGTTTCTTTGGTTTTTGTATTTTTCAACGATGAATTTTGAGGGTTTTGAGGCTTAAATATGAGATTAGATTTGCGTGGTCTATCAAGTCAGAAGGCGGTTGGATGGCTGCGTGAATGGTCTTAACTGTTACACGTCTGAATATTCCATTTACGGGAAAATTCTCGATTATTTCGTGAGTGAGAGATTAGTCAATTGACATAAATACTCATACAGAAGATTTGGGCTTTGTAGGACTACTAGAGCGAATGAAAGGGTATTTTTGGTAACTAGTTGCCAAGATTTTTTAAACGCCGTTAAAACGTTCAAAAAAGGCGATTATGTTGTACTGGGTTTTTCTTGGGCAGCAAGAATGTGCTGTGGAATAGCGTGGCTATCAAGTTCAATATTTAATGTTTGATATTTAATTACTTAAATCGATTGCATTACCGTGGGGATCAAGTTCAATATTTAATATTTGATATTTAATTACTTAAATCGATTGCATTACCGTGGGGATCAAGTTAAATATTTGATATTTAATTACTTAAATCAATGGCTTCGACTTATCAGAAGTAAATGAGTAGTAGTATTCTAATCCAATTTTTTTTTTGCCAAAGAACATTTATAATACTACTCAAAATATATAATAATTAAATATAATATATTTTGTTAAAAAAGATTACATAAAATAATAAATCAATATTATAAATTAATTCTTATTTATTTACTTCATTATTTTGTATTTAATAAATTGTAATTATAGTCATAAAAATAGGATCTCAATTACAATTTTAATATAAAAGCTATAACCCTTGTTTCGTGAATATACAATTAAATCAATTCTTTTAAATTTAGTTTCTCTTAATGGTATCAGAGCAACGATATGAACAAACCTAACCAAACACAAACATTACTCTAATAATATAGCTAAGGGTAACAATACTGAAAAGAAGTCAACCGGCACAAGTATGCCTTCAAAGCCAAAATGGGAAAACCCCGACCACCTTTCCTACTTAGGCATTTATTTGTATTATGCTTGTTTGCTATTGGAATATAGTTGCTAGTTGTTGTAATTTGAAGAAATGGTGGAAGAAAATTTTCTTTCAAACAAAGGCCAGTCATCCACGTTAAGTAGAACTATGGTGATGAATGCAAGGTTTGAGGTGAAGAAGTTTGATGGAACCGATCATTTTGGCATGTGGCAAGGCGAAGTTCTAGATGCTCTGTTTCAACAAGGTCTAGACATCGCCATTGAAGAAGAGAAACCAGATGGATCAGATGAAGTAGAATGGAAAAATATCAACCGATTGGCATATGGTACAATCCATTTGTGTCTCTCAAGAGAACAAAAGTACACGTTCATGAAGGAGACATCCGCAAGTAAGTTGTGGAAGGCGTTGGAGAACAAGTTCATGAAGAAGAATGGACAAAATTGGCATTATTTGAAGAAGAAGTTGTTTCGATTTGAATACCTTCCAGGTACTACAATAAACGACCACATTACTGCTTTTAATCAATTAGTACAGATTTATTAAATATGGATGAAACTTTTAAAGATGAAGATTTAGCCTTGATGTTGTTAGCCTCCCTTCCTAAGGAGTTTGATCATCTTATTACGAGCTTACTCATTGGGAAGGATAAAGTGACTTTTGAGGAAGTTTGTACTGCTTTGTATAGTTATGAAATTAGAAAGAAAGATAAAAGAAAAAGCAGGAATGAAGCAGCAGAGGCATTGTCTGTAAGAGGACGTCCACAAACAAAACATAAAGGAAGGAGAGGTAGATCTCTATCAAAAGGAAGACTTGGTAAAGATGAATGTGCCTTTTGTCATGAGAAGGGCCATTGGAAGAAAAATTGTCCGAAGCTGCAAAAGAAAGGAAAAGCTGTGCAATCTGATGCATGTGCAGCTAAAAGCAATTCAAATTCAGATTTTGCATTGGTTGGTTCGTCAACAGCATCTCATCCTGGTGATTGGATTTTTGATTTAGCATGTACTTTCCATATGTCTCCTAACAAGGAGTGGTTCTTTAACTTTGAAGAACTAGACGGTGGAGTTGTTTTCATGGGTAATGATTATCCATGCAAAGTTTTGGGAATCGGTACAATTCATTTGAAGAATCAAGATGGTTCAACCAGGGTCTTGACAAATGTCCATTATGTTCCAGATATGAAGAAGATTCTCATTGCTGTGGGAGTCTTAGAATCAAAAGGCTTCACTATGACCATACAAAATGGGGCATTGAAGGTTACTTCTGGAGCACTGGTGGCGATGAAAGGTGTTCGGAAGAATAACTTGTACTACTACCTTGGTAGTACGGTTATTGGGACAGCATCAGCAGCAATTTCAGATGAAGAAAGAGATTTAGAAACTACCAAGTTGTGGCATATGCGTTTGGGACATGTTGATGAAAAAAGCTTTACAGATTCTAGTAAAGCAAGGCCCTGTTAAAAGGTGCGAGAACCGGCAAGTTGGAATTCTATGAGCATTGTGTATTAGGGAAGCAAAAAAGAGTAAGCTTTGGCACTGCTCTTCATAATACAAAGGGAATTTTGGATTACATCCATACTGATGTATGTGGGTTAACAAGAACTCCATCCATTAGTAGCAAACATTATTATGTCACTTTGTTGATGACTTCTCCAGAAGAGTTTGGGTGTATCTCATGAAGAAAAAGGATGAAGTGTTGGGGATTTTTCTCAAGTGGAAGAAGATGATTGAGACTCAGACTGGTAAAAAGATCAAGCGTCTGAGGTCTGATAATGGCACTGAGTACACAAACGATCCATTTATGAAAGTTTGTGAAGAAGAAAGGATAGTGCGACACTTCACTATTCCTAAAACACCACAACAAAACAGATTTGCAGAATGTATGAATCGGACTTTGCTGGAGAAGGTTCGGTGTATGTTGTCAAATGCTGGTTTAGATAAGCAGTATTGGGCTGAGGCTGTGGCATATGCATGCCATTTCATCAACCGTCTACCATCGTCTACTCTTGAAGGAAAAATGCCTATGGAGGTATGGTCTGGAAAACCTGGTAGAGATTACGATTTCTTACATGTGTTTGGTTCAATTGCATACTACCATGTAACAGAATCAAAGTTGGACCCAAGAGCCAAGAAAGCCATTTTTTTGGGGATCCCTTCTGGTTCTAAGGGATATCGACTATGGTGCCTTGAAATGAAAAAGATAATCTTTAGCAGAGATGTTACCTTTGATGAATCTGCATTGTTGAGAAAGGTAACTAAGAAGATTGATGGCACTTTAGAGCAGGTGGAGCAAACTACGAAACAGGTGGAGTTTGAAAGCAAAATTGTTAATCCAGTTAGTGAAGATAAGACAGAAGCTGATCCTCCATTGACAGAAGATGAATCAGATGAAGAGGTTTTAACCCAAGAACCTCCACAGCAATAAGAAGAAACTGCAGTTGATAGGCCACGACGAAAAAATGTCAAGGTACTTGCTCGATACAAGGATTTTGAAGATCTACCTGCTCAATTTAAGAATACGGTAGCCTGTGCACTTTCAGTTATGCATGATGATGTTCCTTCCATATATAAAGAAGCAATCAGAAGCCCTGAATTTGAAAGATGGAAGGAAGCCATGGATGAAGAACTTTTGTCCTTTAAGAAGAATAAAACATGGAAGTTGACACAACTACCTAAAGGCAAGAAGGCAATTGGATGCAAATGCGTGTATGCAAAGAAAGATGGATTTCCTAACAAAGATGGTATTCGCTACAAGGCAAGGTTGGTGGCTAAGGGCTACGCTCAGAAGGAGGGAATCGATTATAATGAGGTATTTTCTCTAGTTGTAAAACATTCTTCCATTAGAATATTTTTGGCCTTGGTAGCATAGTTCGATTTGGAACTAGTTCAACTTGATGTGAAAACCGCGTTTCTACACGGTGACTTAGAAGAGGAGATCTATATGTCTCAGCCAGAAGGGTTTATTATTGCTGGTAAAGAGAATTGGGTTTGTAAACTGAACAAATCATTGTATGGATTGAAGCAATCTCCAAGGCAGTGGTACAAACGATTTGATCAGTTTATGTTGCAACAAAAGTATACCATAAGCACACATGATCATTGTGTGTATTTTTGCAAGCTACAAAATGAGTCTTTCATCTATCTCCTATTGTACGTCGATGATATGTTGATTGCATCGAAGAGCCAAGCAGAAATTGAAAAGTTGAAGGCTCAACTAAGTTAGGAGTTCGAGATGAAAGATTTGGGAGAAGCCAAGAAGATTCTCGGTATGGATATAAGCAGAGACAGGAAGAAGGGGAAGCTTAGTTTAACCCAGAGTTAATATTTGAAGCGGATACTACAATGTTTTGGTATGAATGAATAGACAAAACCTGTAAGTACTCCGCTAGTTCCTCAATTCAAGCTTAATGCTCAATTATCTACTAAGAATGATGCAGAACGAGAATATATGGCAAAGGTACCATATGCAAATGCAGTTGGTAGCTTGATGTATGCAATGGTGTGTACAAGACCTGACATTTCACATGCGGTTGGTGCTGTAAGCAGGTACATGCATGATCCTGGTAAAGGACATTGGTTGGCTGTGAAATGGATTCTACGGTATATTATAAATACTATAGATGTTGGTTTAGTATTTCAGTAGGATAATACCATTGGTCAATGTGTAGTCGGATATTGTGATTCTAACTATGCAGGAGATTTAGATAAGCGTCGGTCAACTACTGGTTATGTGTTTACTCTTGCTAGAGCACTAGTCATTTGGAAGTCTACCTTGCCATCCATAGTTGCTTTGTCTACTACAGAGGCAGAGTATATGGCAGTTACAGAGGTTGTGAAGGAAGCTATTTGGTTATGAGGTTTGCTTGAAGACTTGGGAGTTGGTCAAAAACATATTAAGGTGTTTTGTGATAGTCAGAGTGCTATTCATTTAGCAAAGAACCAAGTCTACCATGCATGCACAAAGCACATTAACGTTCGTTATCATTTCGTGCGAGAGATTATTGAAGAAGGTGGAGTACTAGTTCAGAAGATTAGTACGACAGAGAATCTCATAGATATGATGACCAAGGTAGTAACAACAATCAAGTTCAAACATTGTATGGACTTGATTAACATCCTACATATCTGAATTGGCACTGGCGTCATTGATCTATCAATTGAAGAAATCATTTAAAACCACTATGTCGCTAAGGTGGAGATTTTTTATATATTGCTCCTTAGTGAGAAAATTAGAAAAGTCCCACATTGATTAGGAATGGAGATGTGTGTTGGTTTTGGGGCTATAAATAAATCCCTCCTTCACTATTTGTAAACATCCCAAAATTTGTAAATCTTCCTCTCTTTTGTAAAGGTAATTGATTAGCTCAATTTTTCCCAATTAGTTGTAATTTTGAAGTTCATTCATTTGGAGATAGTGGGAGTGGTCAACGACGCCCGAGGACCTAGGTAACATTTATACCGAACCTTGTTAAATTTCTGGTGTTATTATTTTTCTACTTTAATATTTCTGTTTCAATATCTGTTTTAATTTATTTTAGCATTATATTTCCAATAGCATTATTTTTTCGGATTAGTTTGAGTTATATTCATTTAAATCATAAGTGAATAGTAACTACTTAGAATAGGGAAAATATACCCGATTTTCCCAACACTATAGTACTTTTGTGTACTTTGATTTTTTGATTCAAAGTAGGAATGCTATATAGTTAATTTATTATCATTATAAAGGTTTCAGATTAGATGGAGAAGTCTACAATGTGAGGAAAAATAAACAAAATAATTCAACGTCAGGACTTTCACTTGTGAAACTTCATCCTAAAACCACAAAATTGTAAGATTTTTTCTCTATTGAAGGAAGCTAAGAAAAATTAAAATTAATTATAACATTACATTATTCTATTTGAACTCTAGACAGTTTTACCTGAGTTTGGTGATTGAGTATTTGTAGAAGACCCTTAAGTATCATTCTTACATGACATATTGATTTGTATTCCACACAAGCCACGGTTCCCACCAAAGCTGTGATGAGGAAACTTTTAATGAACAATAGCATATAACTTAAATCGATTGAGTAGTAAGATGTAAAGCAAAATCTACCAAGCAGTATGGTTGATTTTAAAAATCTTGACAACTTGTTTCAGTGTTGATTTTTTAAATGTGTAAAACGAGAAATATCTCTTTTTATATTAAAATTGGACAAGAACATAAATGGAAAGCTCCATTTTGATTGCAGCAGCATCACATAAAATACTTAGCAACTATAAGTTTACGTAGTTATATTAAAAAATATCATACATCAATTCTAACTCAAGTATATTAGTGTAAGTCCATCCTACATTGAAGAGGAAGACAATAAAGATGCTAGGTGTAACCACAAATGTTAGGTGTAACCACAAATGGTAGGTACAACCACAAGTGATAGGTGCAACCACATTTGAAAAATGCATCTAACATTGATAGGAAATTTTGCCTATAAATAGGCAATGTCTTTGCCTTAGATATATATCAACACACCAAACAAGAAGAGAAGCAAAGCAAAGCCAAAGGAATAATTTCCTTTCAAGAAAAATAGTGTTGTATGTAAGAAAGTGGGAGAGAATATCTTAGAAAAATATTGGGATATTTTTCTAAAAGGGGAGTGACAAAATAATGAGTTTGGTAAACACTTGTGTGATACTATTTTGGGTTTATCTCAATTTGTTGTATTGTCTCTCACTTTGTACCCATTAATTTTATTAGTGGAATAAATATTTTTTGGAGTTTGTCTCGTGGACTTAGCCCAAATTAAAGGGTGAACCACATTAAATTTTCGGTATCATTATTCTACTTTGTTGAATTTATTTTATTTTTACCCGTTGTGCCCAATAACTAGTATCAGAGCTGGTCTAGTAAAATTCTTAATATGCTCTATGGTTACAGCATAGACTGATCTTCCATATCAGAAAAGATTTTATTAGATCCAGGGTGTATTTATTTACAGAAAAAAAACACAACGAAAAAAAATGTCAAGCCAAAAGGTAGATATTGAGAAATTTAATGGCAATAATAATTTCTCTTTATGGCAAAGGAGGACGAAGGATATTCTCATTCAACAGAAGGTCCATAAGGCATTGCTGGGAAAAGAAAATATGGTAGCAACCGTCACCGAGAAACAATTAGAGGAAATATATGAGATTGCAGCTAGTACAATCCATCTAAATCTCTGAGACAGTGTCTTGCAAAATATTGAATCAAAAAATTTTAAGACTGCTAAAGAAACATGGGAGACTCTAGAAAACATGTACATGCCAAAGAACCTTGTCAATAAATTTTTTTTGTGAAATAAGCTATATCAAATGAGGAAGGAAGATAATATGAGCATGATGCAGCATGTTAGCAATTTCAACAACAAGCTTCCTCACTTAGAAAGATTTAATGTGAGTTTCGAAAATGAAGAGAAAGCTATGATGTTGTTGGCATCACTACCCTCATCATATAATCATATCACAACAACTCTAACTTATGCAAAAGACAAGATGAAGTTTGAAGTTGTTGTTGAAGCCTTGTTCTCATATGAGAAACAAAACAAGGAAAGAGATTCAAAAGCACAAGCCCTTATCACAGAGTCTAGAGGAAGGAAACTGTACAAAGAACAAAAACCCAAAAGCAAGAGCAGAGGTAAATCAAACAAATTTTTCAATGTTGAATGCCATCATTGCAAGAGGAAGGGTCACATTAATAAATTTTGTCGGGTGTTCAAGAAGGAACAAGAAACGAACAAAGGCAAAGTAACGAAGAAAGATGACAACAGTGATGATGAGTAAACAAATACCATAGATGAGTTCAATATCGTTTATGATGAAGATTTTGTCAATCTTGCATCACACGAGACCAACTGGGTGTTTGATAGTGGTGCTACAGTTCATGCTACATCGCGTAGTGAATTTTTCTCATCATACACACCTAGAAGTTTTGGTGTTGTTAGAATGGGAAATGAAGGCATGTCAAAGGTTGTAGGCAGAGGAGATGTTTTCTTGGAAACAAAGAACGAAACCAGACTATTTTTGAAGGATGTCAGGAGATGATCTGTGTAAGCAAACTTGCAAATGAAGGATATTGCAACTCCTTCATTTATGAAAAATGGAAACTTACAAAAGGCTCTTTAGTAGTGACTAGAGGTGAGAAGCATACAACTCTATATATAATGCAAGCGAAGCTCTCCACCGACATAGTAAATTCCATAGAGAAAGATAGTGCAGTTGAGTTATGGCATAAGAGGCTTAGTCACATGGGTGAAAAAGGTTTGACAAGTCTAGTAAAAAAGAAGATACTACCCGGAATGGATGAAGTACATTTGGAGAAATGTGCTCATTGTCTTGCAAGAAAGAAAAACATAGTTACTTTCAAGAGTTTCCCTCCTTTTAGAATGAATAATATTTTAGATCTGATTGATTCAGATTTGTGTGGACCAATACCAAAGTCACTTGGTAGTGCTCAATACTTTGTGACTTTCATTGATGATCATTCAAGGAAGACGTGGGTATATCTTCTAAAGACAAAGGATCAGGTGCTAGATGTCTTCAAAGAATTGCATGCCTTAGTTAAGAGACAGACTAGAAAGAAGTTGAAGTGCATCCGAACAAACAATGGTAGAGAATACACAAGACCTTTCCATGCTTATTGCAAAAAGCATGGTATTTGGCATCAGATGACATCTCCAAAGACACCGTAGTTGAATGGCTTAGCTGAGAGGATGGATAGAACTTTGATGGAGAGAGTTAGATGTCTACTCTCACATGAAAAGTTGATTAAAACTTTTTGGGGTGAAACCATACTCACAGTTGGTCATGTGTTGAATCTTTCACCTTGTACTCCTCTCAAGATGGATTTTCTAGATAAAGTGTAGTCAGGAAATGATGTTAGGTGCAACCACAAATGTTAGGTGCAACCACAAATGGTAGGTGTAACCACAAATGGTAGGTACAACCACAAATGGTAGGTACAACCACAAATGGTAGGTACAACTACAAATGGTAGGTGCAACCACAAATGGTAGGTGCAATCACAAATGTTAGGTGCATCTAACATTGATAGGCAATTTTTCTTATAAATAGGCAATGTCTTTGCCTTAGAGATACATCAACATACCAAACAAGAAGAGAAGCAAAGCAAAACTAAATGAATAATTTCCTTTCAAGAAAAATAGTGTTGTGTGTAAGAAAGTAGGAGAGAATATCTTAGAAAAATATTGGGATATTTTTCTAAAAGGGGAGTGACAAAATAGTAAGTTTGGGAAACACTTGTGCGATACTATTTTGGGTTTATCTCAATTTGTTGTATTGACTCTCATTTTGTACCTATTAATTTTATTAGTGGAAGAAATATTTTTCAGAGTTTGTTCAGTGGACTTAGCCCAAATTAAAGGGTGAACCACGTTAAATTTTCAGTATCATTATTTTACTCTATTGAATTTATTTTATTTTTACTTGATGTGCCCAACAAATAGAGATACATTTAACAATTTATTTACTCTTTAACATCCCCTGAGTGTAGACATGGCAAAAAAAATATCTAGTCAGAGCTATGATAATATCCATGGTTCGATCAGATCGGGTCATTATGGATCACAAACGGATGGAGTCATGATCCAATTTGGGTAATAGTGGATCAGTTTGGATCATAGTTTTTTTGTCAATACATTACAAATCCATTTCATTATATATATATATATAGAACCAGTTTCATTCCAAATCCGGTCAGAGCCATTCGTCATCGCCAATCGCCACCAATCCTAGTTCCTACCCAAATCATTGCCTTCCTACTGCTCCGGCAAGTTTTCATCACCTCTAACAATGACTCATATTCATATTTTTCGGGACCCCTGAGAATTTGTTGGAAAAGATGAAGTTTATAAAAAACAATTTAGTAAAGCCTTGTCCCAGATTGCTTTTTTACAATATTTAAAATATGTATAAGGTCTTTTTGTTTGATTGATCAATACTGGTAAGTTTTGTCATGTTTTGTTTCAATTGGGATTTTATCTGTTTGAATTTCGTGTTTCTTCCAGGATTAAATAATTTCTTTTTTAGTATCCATTTACATCCAATGGTTTTGCAACCAGGAGGTAAGTCAACTAAATGCCAAGTCTTATTATACTCAAGTGAGTCCATTTTATCATTTATGGATTCTTCCCATAAGTTGGCATCTAAAGAAGATAATGCTTCTTTAATAGTTTGGGGATCTTCCTCTAAGGTATAAGTATAAAAATCAGACCCAAAATCCTTAAGGGTTCGAGCTTGTTTGCTTATTCTAATTTCAGGGTTTAATTCTTCAGTTTGTTCACTAGTTCTAGTTATAGGTAAACTACTAGAAGACGAGCCCCCACTATTCTTAAATTCAAAGGGAAACCTATGTTCATAGAAGTCAACATCATTTGATTCTATAACTACCTGATCTTTTAAGTCATAGAATTTATAAGATTTACTATTCACAGCGTATCCTATGAATACACATTCATAAGCTCTACAAGCAAGTTTATTTCTTTTAGGATCAGAGATTCTAACATAGGCTAAAAAACCCCAAGTTTTAAAATAAGTTAAATTAGGTTTCATATTTTTCAAAATTTCATAGGGTGAAATTTTATTTGTAGATTTAGGCACTCTATTTAGCACATAGCAAACATTTAATAAAATTTCTCCCCACTAATGGGAAGCAGCACCAAAGTTTAATAAAATTGCAACAACTGATTCAGTAAAAGTTTTATTTTTTCTTTTAGCTGTGCGATTCATTTCAGGAGAATAAGGTGCAGTTTCTTCATGAATGATTCCATGAGTTTTATAAAATCATTGAAGTTATTGGAATCATATTCGGTGCCTCTATCACTTCGAAACCTTTTTATTTTCCTATTAAGTTGATTTTCAATCTCAGTCATAAATATTTTAAACATGTCAAACGCTTCACTTTTATTTTTCATTAGATATACATAAGTGTAATCGGAACAGTCATCTATAAAAGTTATAAAATAACGTTTTCCATTTCTTGTTAAATTTCCATCAAGTTCACATATATTAGAATGAATTAATTCTAAAGGTTTAGATTCTCTAACTACTGATTTATGTGAAGTTTTGGTTATTTTAGCTTGACTACAAAAATCACATTTTTCAAAATCATTTAAGGATAGTTTAGGAATTAGTTCTAAGCTACTCATGTTCTTGATTATGCGTTTATTAACATGACAAAGTCTAGCATGCCAAATATTAAAAGAACTCAACATGTAAGCAGAAGATGAGGTTTTATTGATTTCAACGTTTAATTTAAACATACCATCAGTGGCGTACCCTTTTCCAACAAATATATTATTTTTAGTTATAGTATATAAATCAACCTCTATAGTTTGAGTAAACCCAGTTTTGTTAAGAAGATAGCCTGAAACCAAGTTCTTTCTCATCTTTGGAGTATGCAGAACATCTTTCAAGATGACAGTCTTTCGAGAGGTAAAATTCAATACCACCTCACCAGTACCAGCAAATTTAGTGGAGTGGGAGTCGCCCAGTAGTACTTTCTTATCCTCAGAATCAGAATAGGACTTGAACATGTCTTGATTATAGCAAACATGGCGAGAAGCACCGGTGTCCACCCACCACCCCTCAGATCCACCAACAAAATTGACTTCAGATATCATAGCAATAAGTTGATCTTCGGTAAGGTTTGCCTGTGGGGCAGGACGATTCCTGTTCCGGTAGTTTCTAGCCAAGTGGCCAGGTCTTTTACAACTATAACACATGAATGTGTTATTCCTTAAGGGGGTTGAGGTCCATTCTAGGGAGGATAGTTTCTATTTCTATTTTGGTGGTTGCAGTTCTGGTTATTATTACGATTCTGAGTTTACAAATTTCTACCTTTAGGTTTCAGAATTGTAGAGGAGGGTTTCTTATTGGTACTGTTATTTGAGACTACGAGTATTTCATCTCTTTGGTCTTGTTTTCGGGCTTCTTCTTCTATTCTTAACCGGGTTATAAGACTTTCTAAAGAAAATTCCTTAGTTTTATGCCTAAGTGTATTCTTAAAATCTTTCCAAGCAGGGGGTAATTTATCTATAATAACAGCTACTTGAAATTGTTCATCTAAAGTCATACCTTCAGAAGTTATTTCGTGTGCTATCTTCTGCAGTTCGTGTGATTGAGCTTCCACTGATTTGCCATCAATCATTTGAAACTTCTTGTACCTACTGACAGCATACTTCTTAGTTCCAGCTTCTTCAGTGTCGTACTTCTTTTGAAGTACTTCCCAAATTTCCTTAGCAGCTAAACCATTAAGAATATAATTTTTGCATAGAAAATCATTTTTGCATCCAGGTGTCTAAATCCTTAGTTGCATCTTTAGTAGGAGGAGTATACTGTATTGTTTTTTCAGTAGTAAGGGCAGAAACGACTTTTTTCATGGTTAAGAAAAATAACATTTTTTGTCTCCATCTTTTAAAGTGTAGGCCCTCAAAACGGAATGGTTTGTTTAGATCAGCAGTTAACATTTCAGTAGACATGGCAGATTGAAAACGTCTTAAAATTGTTGATACAAGTTTGTTAATAATAGTACTGAAACAATATTATCGGAAAAATTGGTATGAACTACTTGGGTTGAGTCGCGGACTAGGTCGCTCTCTTTAAGACGTTTCGCGGCTCTGCCCAAATTGTGCAAGCAAACACAGCCCCATCGTCCCCAGGATAAAACAGCCTAGAATCTTTTTTTTTCTGTCTCGGAACTTCACTACACTAATAAAGACCGGAATGCTACACTTGAAAAAATTTGTTGCTCGGAAAACTAAAAAATAACTTAGAGTTGCAGAGAGAATTGTAAGTGGAAAAGTTTTCCTTAAAAGAATATTTTACCAAAAAATAAAATACCACCTCACATATACACGCACTCGGCTCGGCACGGCCGGTCGGCGGCGGCAACGGCAGCGACCGCGCGCGGGCATGTGTGATATCACATTTGCCTAGGTCCTCTCCCCTTCCACAAAAGTGGGTGTCCCTTGGGGCCCAATCCCAATAGCCAACTCTTCACTATTTATACCTCTTTAAAATAATGTAAAAAATCAATGTGGGACAAGAACATTTTCCAACAATCAATTTTTTATTAAATTTCATCTTTTTTCAACACACTCTAATTTCTTTAATTTTTATATAAATATTCTATAGGAAGTTTTTAATAATTAATTCTAAAAACAACCATAATTCCATATTTGCATCATATTTACTAGAACTATATTATCTTTTTTTAATGATAAGAGATTAAATAAATATAATATATTATGGTAATAACTTTCAAGTTAAATTATATGATATGTTTGTTTTGTTTCAATCATATGAGAATTTTATTTCATATTATGATTATAAGTCCAAAACCGTCAAGCTAATCTCTCTCAAATTGACCTTATAAGTTGATTGAATGTTGGTTTTTTGGATCGTAGGTCGGTTAAGGTTTTGAATTTTCCAACACTATCGAGATAAAATCAACTTATAAAATGGCTCAAAAACTAACATAATCAAATTTACCTACCCCTATCTTCGATTAAGATTTCATTTCAAGTGCAACAAGCCTTGTGTCCATTTTTTTGTTATTATCTAACACTCTTTGGAAAAAAAATGCACTTATTTCCTTTAACATTTTACCTAACAATATCATAACATATGCTTAAAATTGGAGAGCACTCATGCATTAACTCAAAATATGTTATTCACTACTTGAGATAACATTTTTTTTAAAACAAAGTTGATCTAACATGAATATGTATTTGAAATTAAGACTTAAAGAAACAGAACTTAAGATTCAAAATATATTTTTAAAACTGAGATAAACTAATTCGAGTTTAAAATCAAATCGAATTCATATTTTTTTAGATAGATTAATCAAAATAGGTTTAAAAATATCAAAATCGACATTGTTAGTTCGTTTGGAGGTCTATAAGTTATAAAAACTGAACCGAACCTACAATATTAATATATATTGATTTTTTTAAAATATATTTTTAATTATTACTTTAAATATTATAATTATAATTTAGAGTTAATTTAAAATTGTAAAATCTAAGCTTAATTAGTAAAAACTCTCATTCAGACACTCATAGGTACTCACAAATCACTCACGTTTTACGTCTCACTCAAGTCATTCTCATATTGGTCCAAATTATTAAAATTAATAAATTTTTATTGTATTACTATATATACTACATGGTTCTAATTGATTCACCTGAATCTACAACTATATTTGATGTTTGATAAGCTATTAAGCAAATTTTAATTTCTTTAATTTTTATATAATTATTCTATAAGACTTTTTTAATAATTAATTCTAAAAACAACCATAATTATATATTTATATAATATTTACTATAACTATATTATCTCTTCTTAATGATAAGAGATTAAATAAATATAATATATGATGTTAATAACTTTTAAGTTAATTTATATGATATGTTTTTTTTTGTTTCAATCATATGAGAATTTTATTTCATATTATGATTATAGATCCAAAACCACCGTACTAATCTCCCTCAAATTGACCTTATAGGTTGGTTTGAATGTTTTTTTTAGTTCGTAGGTCGATTAAGGTTTTGAGTTTTCTAACACTATCAAGATATGATCGACTTATAAAATCACTTAAAAACCAATCTAATCAACTTCTATTTGCCCCTACCTTTGGTTAAGATTTCATTTCTATGTGCAACAAGCCTTGTG